>JAQSUU010000592.1:0-9587365 GCA_038087645.1 Saccharum hybrid cultivar R570
GTCTGCAGGTCCTTAACAGAAAAACCAAATGCGTCAAATTCGATAGTGCAATGGTTGTCACGAGTGAATTGGCGAACTGAAAGTAAGTTGCGCACTAGAGAGGGGACAACTAGAACATTGCGAAGCGAAAAGGGAGACGCGTGGCCTGGTAATGTGGAGCTGCCGGAGCAAGAGACAGGAAGATGATGACCGCTGCCAACAGTGATGGATGGGATAGAAGAGGGTTGACGGGAGAGGAGTATACCATCCGAGTTGTGCATGTGGGAGGTGGCGCCGGAGTCCATGACCCAGCCGGAGTTCTGGAGCGCCATCTGGTTCAAGGCGGCGATGAGGCCGGCCTGATCCCACAGTGGAGCGGATGGGGCTGGCGGAGGGGGAGCGAAGACGGTGTGGGCCTGCGGACTGGCACCCATGATGCCATGGCCGCGCCCGCCCTGGTCACCGTGAGGGGGCCAGCCGCCGGGGCTGTTGCCCTGCTGCCAGCCGCTGCTTGGCGGAGCGCCGCCCTGGAAGGCCCATGGGCTGTAGCAGAACCAGGGGCCCATGGGACGGTTGCCCCCTTGCTGTCCACTGCCGCTGCCCTGTTGCCAGCCAGCGCCGTTGCCTTGGTTGCGCCAGCCGCCCTGTTTCTTGCCGCCCTTGCCTTTCTTGCCGGCCCCAGAGCCCTTGGAAGCAGCGCCAGTGGCCACAGAGGAGGAGGAGCGGCACCCTGGAGAAGTGCAGGTGGAGCCAGAGGCTGCCACCATGGCAGATGCAGCCGTGGTCTTTTCGTCGTTGGCGAGGCGCAGCTCTTTGAGGCAGAGCATTTCTCGCGCCCTGGAGAAGGAAGGCAGCTCGGTGGAGTTGGCGATGTCGTCGGCGGTGGCAGTGTAGCGCGGGTTGAGGCCGCGTAGGAGGCTGAGGACGAGTTGGGAGTCGTCGATGGTGTGGCCAACGTCCCGAAGAGCAGCGGCCTTGATCTTGAGGCGCTGGCAGTACTCGTCAATCGTCGAGTCGCCCTGTTTCAAGGAGTGAAACTCCTCAAGCAGGAAGACGGCCCTGGGCGCGCGGTTGGAGCGGAAGAGGCCCTCAATCGCCACCCACAACTCGCGAGCGGACTGGTTCTCGTCGGTGAGGGCAAGATCAAGAACCGAGTCGTCGACGGTGTTGAGGATCCAGCCGCGGACAGTGCACTCGGCAATGTCCCATGATGGATCATTAGCCGGAGGAGCTGGGCCATCGATGTGGGGGCGAAGACTGAATTTCCCACACAAGGACTTGAAGAACGAAGCTCACTTGGTGAAGTTGGGATTCTTCATCTCCAGGGTCACCGGAATGTGAGTTTTCACGTTCACGGCGGTGTAGGGGTGGACGACGATGGTCTGCGGCGGTGGTGGTGCAGCAGCGGCTGCGTCAGTAGCAGCGGCAGCGGCGGCGGCCGAGGCATCGGCAGGGTTGGGAGACATCTCGGAGGAGGAGCGCCCAAGAGAGAGGTGGGGAGGAAGGAGGCGGAAGCAGAAGGTCCGGGATCTAATTGATCTCGGTCTGTGATACCATGTAGAATAGCAGAGATTGAGGGGAAACACCACACACCCAACGTGGGGGGTGACCTTGATATATATAGCCAATACATGGCAGGTTACATAGCCAATACATGGCAGGTTACATGCAATACATGGCAGGTGCTAATCATACTAAATATAGACTTGCCTAATATACACTTTCCTAATGTACATATCTATCAGTCCAGATAGCCATACTCCTAGGATGATGAATGAATTTAAACCTTTATGGGACCTGGTCATTGACTCATCATTGACACAAGCCCAAATTCATTCTCCATTTTAATAAGTTCTAACAACCATGTTGCTCAAGAGATTTCTTTTATGGTACCATCACAAAATATGCAGAGCTATTGTAACAAGACTCATTTCACATATAACCTGGTATGAGCAATTTGGGTTTACAGTGGCAAAGGAAATCATGCCCATGTCAAAGAACAAGTAAAGCTCCATTTTGCTCTTGGTATTGGAGGGCTAAGAATCTCCAACCTTCAAAATCTGAACTGGGCCCTAAAGATGAGATGGATTTGGCTGCAAAAGACTGAGGCTAACCACCCTTGGTCTGCATTCACAATTGAAGTTCATGGTTGTGCCTGGGCCTTTTTTTTTTCCATGGCAGATTGGCAGTAGTGTCAGAAGTTGGCAAAGTCACTTCCACTATATTTTGGACTGATAGATGGTTGCACAGACAGTGTATTACTGATCTCACAACCCGGCTGTTTTCACTTGTGCCGAAGAGGAGAGCTTATAAGAGGACTGTCCAAGAGGCCCTTATGAATTATTGTTGGGTGTCTATCATCAAAGGTGCTCTAAGTGTTGAAGTGATTGTTGAGTATTTTGATATCTGGGGCGTGCTTGGTCAGGTGGTCTTACAAACTGAAGTAGAGGACTCTCACATTTGGCGCCTCTACTTGCGGCAAATACTCCGCCAAGTCGGCCTATGAAGGAATGTTCGTGGGTGCTATTCCTTTCAGACCATGGGAGGGGATTTGGAAGTCATGGGCTCTAGGAAAAAGTCGGTTTTTCATGTGGTTGGTGGCTCATAACAGGTGCTGGACTGCCAATCGTTGTCTGCCACACACTCCTCGCTGTTCACTTAGCAATCAAGAGGAAGAATCGATCAATCACTTGCTCTGTGCTCGCCCCTTCTCACAGGAATTCTGGTTTCTGCTGCTGCAAAAGCTCCGCCTGCAGGCTCTAACCCCGCAGACTGACGATGTCTGTTTCGATGGTTGGTGGGAGAGGGCAGAATCCTTGATTGATAATTAAACCTGAAGAGGACTCAACTCTATTATAATCCTAGGAGCTTGGATAATTTGGGAACACCGGAATCGCTGTGTCTTCGATGGGGCATCTCCAAATTTAGCTGGAACTTTATTGCACGCTAAAGAGGAGCTGCTGAAATGATCTTTGGCCAAGCCTAAAGGAATTACCCACCTTCTTGCCATTGTGCCGGATGGGGAACAGTAGCCGGCTTAGGCTTGGTAGGGCCATGATTGTGTTGGTCATCAGCGATCTGTGCAGCCTTTTGTAAAGGAAAGTAAACTGAACTGTTTTGTGTGTTCTTTTGTGTTTGGTGTGTTGTGTGAGTTTGTAAGGGTTCTCGCCCCTTTTCTTCTTAATGCAAAGAAATGCAGCTCTCCTGCGTTTTCGAGAACTTTTATTTTTGCTCTTGGTACACAACCAAATTGTTATTTTGTTGCTTTACTTTCTAGTGACCGGAGTTGTTTCCTTAAATAAAAGTGCTGTGACACATTTTATACATGAGAAATCCACACTCTTTATACGGCTGTGGCAGACAAGGATGACTGCTTAAAACAAATTTGTTGCCACAACAGTTGGTAGATGAAAATGGAAACCTTTCAATTACCTTGGCCTGAAAGCAATAGCCCTTGTCCTCCCAAAAAGTTCTGTTGAAACAGGTATAGATGCCACTGCAACTAAGAAGGCACCAGAAGTAGATGACTGAGGAATAGTAACATTTGTTGAACCACTGGCAGGGACAAGGAGGAATGGATTTGACCAATTTCGCCGAGTTGTTTCAGTTCCATTATTAGGTGGAGAAGCATTCAACTTAACTGAAAGTTCAGTTGCTGGAGTGTGCCCGTCAGGAGCAAACATATAAGCTTTAACGCCATTGTCAAAATCTTTCTTTACAGACTCACTGTTACTGGTGCAGCTTATCTCTGAAGAAGAACAGCGTCCATCCATCAAATCTAACTGGGGCATTTTGCCTGTAAAGCACCTGCAGGAGAAATACAAACACAAAAGTGTTAGAACATATATAGAAACAGAAAAGAAAGTGAATTTCTAAAGGACAGAAAGACACTTACTGTACAGATGGATCAATAAGAGAAAGACCACTTTTTTCAAGCAAATGTCTTGCATGTCCATCCAACTCAAAACTAGGAGGAATCATAAGGGTGGACCCACTCCTCTCAGAGCTGCTTTCAGTAACAGTAAGCAATAGATCTGTGCAATTGTACAACAAGAATGGAACAGAAAGATACAACTCTCTTGCGCCAGAACGAGCATCCATTGATTTTTCCAGCATAACATTAAGAGGAGCTGCAGAACAAATTAGCATCAGAACTTTATTATGGTGGGCTTAAGTTTTTTCAAAAAAGAAAAGCCCAAAGTACATACAATTCGACAAATTTGAGTAGAAAGTAATTGACTCTGTTATGGAGAATTTGAAGCCATTTGACTTGGCTGCAGTAGAGAATGATTCAGCCCGGGGAAACTTTATGTTCAAGGACCTATAATCTTGAATATCAATTGTAATTCCAAGATCGTTGGAGGGATCAACAAAAAAAATAGAGGCAGACCCTACCTGTGAATATGATTCAGTCACAAATTTGAAATGAAAAACCAAACCAGCTGAGGTAAGATATATGCATGGCACCAGAAGCTTACCTCCTTTAGTGAAACTACACGTGCAGACCCACCATTATCTATTGCCAAGGAAATGCAAACAGGGAGATAGTTCTTTATGAGAAGCGGAGTATTAAGCTTGACATGCCGTATAAAATGTGTCCTTGTCAAATTTTGCTTAAAAGTATTTGGAGTAGAACTTCCAGAAACTTGTGCGTTCAATATTTCACTGCACAACTGGCCTTTCTGCGTACTAACGGATGAAGGGACATTGTATTCTTCAACAGATACACAACAACGAAATGGATCATTACTAGGGTGAGAAGGATAGCAAACAGATGATTTCATGAACCCAACCCTGCTTTCACGTGAAAGCAAACTTGACAAGGAGCGGGTTTCACTCCACAAGTATGTTCTGCCAACAGGATGCCACCTAATCTGGCCAGCTTCAGATAAATGAACCGGCAGTGGAATCTCTTTGTTTGGAGGAATGGGCCCTATTACCTGCAGAATAAAGTTTTTTGAGAAATCTCATATTTGGTTCTTTTGGTGGAAACTATTTACCTTGTATAGAGGTGAAAAATTTAAAGGCATAGAAGTGCAACTACTGACTTACTAATAGTAAGTTCATCTGAATTTTGAAATGGTCACAATGTCGAAGATTATGTACCTTTGATGTAAGACCAAATGGTATATCGAACCTCAATTCGAGGGGCATTGATGTTGCATTGTATAGTATTACCTAGAAAAGGAGGCCATTAATCTGTGTATGCATCCAATGGTGTAGTAACTGACTATTGAAATGAGCATTAGTCATTACCGTCGAGTAAACTCGTATACGCTTGCTGTAGTTCTGTAAGGAAACATCGAGCACCACAGGCACAATTAACCCATCGTTGCCTTTTCCATTAGACGAAAATGCTCCTAAACTTTCTTCACCGAGAATTGGCTTTTTACTTGAAGAGAAATTTACTTCAAAGAAGTAAATGCCCACAAGGTCCATTGACATTGGCTTTGAAGGTCCTGACGTTCCATCAAACTCAATGGAGATCATATAGTGTGATACAGCACTCATTCGTTTCTCAATGAGATGGTCTGACGATCGTGCTTCTCTGTGTTGGAAGAAAAATTCATCAAGAGTTTCTTCGACGTAAATTGGGACAGCATACCCTGCTGGCACAGAGTTTTCATCTATTACAGAGAAACTGTCAATATCATCTGAATTAACAGCACCACGGTACACCTTGAACCTAAAGGGCAATGATGTGTCATTCGAGAGAATGTATGGTGCGTATCTTCTGGTACGAACATCATCATGGCTTAATCTCAAGATTCCAGGATCTTCCCGAAGACCACTACCATTACTTGGATCAAGAGAATCTGTAATCATCTGGCTAAGTCTGAGGATAGCCTAAACATGCAAATGAAGAGTTCAAAACAATGTCACCTCTGACTATGAACAAAACAATAAATTTAAAAATTGTGTCTCATAGGTAAATTCTAAATTCTAAGTGTTCCTCAACTGATTCAAGAGATCCAAATCCTGAAAGGCCCAAATTCTGCTCCTATCTCTAATTTTCCTTGAAAACAAATAAGCTAAATATCCTCTCATTTTCCTTAAAACCAGATATGTAGCAGATATAATCCAAATGGGAAAAGCCTTGCATACAACCATTTGAGTACAACTAGCACAATGATGCATCTAATACTCTTATTCATAGCCTTCGAAAAATACTCTTATGAGCTTTTTTTTTCTTGTGCTGCATTATTGTATTAAGAAAAAAAAGCGGGGATTTAGAAACCCCTTACAAAACACACGCACAAATACACATTCCTAGGAATGTGATTTCATCCAAGTGATTTCAAATGTTGGATCTTGAGTTGTACTTGTAGAAATGCTCAACCCAAATATTCATTGCAGTCTACTATCCTGATTATTGAATTGAGTTTTTTTTTTTTACTGGCAGTTAAACTACCAATAATATCACTAGGAATTATATATAACAAACAGAAGTACTCTCGCTGTTCCAAATTGTAAGCTGTTTGGTTTTTCTAGATACGCAATTCTTACTATGTATCCAGACACAGCATACATCTAGGTTCACAGCAAATGAGCAAAAGCCGTATAACTAGAAAAGCCAAAACGACTTACAATTTGGAACAGAGGGAGTACGCCATTTGCCATATGGCAAGAGAAAAATCACATTCACATACCTCAATTAAGGGTTCTGATATATTCAGATTAAGCTGCTTGCTTGAACTTAAACACACATCAGTACTGGGTGATATATCCAGTCCAGAATCACCACATTTTCTTAGTATATTTAACTGAAATCTTGAGGGTTCTACAAAAGGTTCCCACATAACCTACAAATATATAAGTTGTTATTTCAGCACTATCATATCCAAACTTTGAGAGGCAGGAACGTTGTAGTATTTTACCTTGTCAATGTTATTGTAATTTACTAAAAGGTCAACAAAAGCAGAAACTTCTGTCCTATCCTTCATTTGACTAAACTGCACAGTTAAATTCTTCAATAAGGTCTCTATTACAGGTCCATGACTGCTCCACTGTCAAAAGCATTGCCAAGAAAATAAAGAGCAGGTTAGAGCTTGAATGGAACTTATGTAACTCATATGCTGAGTTTAACTCAGCATAATGATGTATAAAAAGCTCAGGAGAACAAATACAAATATATTTTATTTACTGAATTCAATATGCTTCAAACCTATCTAATATCATCAATTAACGAAGCAAACATAATTATCCATGCTGTGCTTGATCATGTCTGATGGTCCAAATTCTTCTTTGGGTCAAAACATATCAGCACCATGCTGCTCTATCAGCTAAAAAATTATATAATGATCTCCAATTACAAAATTAGCCATATATAATCTAAGGAAAAAGTCTACTTAACCCCTTGAACTATTAGCTAGTGTCTAACCTACACCCCCAACTATAAAACCATCTGTTTTACACCCTGAACTTTTCAAAACCGTTCAAATTATACCCTGGAGCGGTTTTGGACGGCGGTTTTGGTACAGTAATTTATGAATCTAAACATATACCTAAACATATACCTAAATAAATCTATAACTAATTTATGATGGTTACTGTAGCAAACCGCCGTCCAAAACCGCTCCAGGGTGTAATTTGAACGGTTTTGAAAAGTTCAGGGTGTAAAACAGACGGTTTTATAGTTGGGGGTGTAGGTTAGACACTAGCTGATAGTTCAGGGGGTTAAGTAAACTTTTTCCTATAGTCTAATGTCTTATAATACCTAGTACTGGTTAGTTCCATTTTGTGTGGTGTGTGTTCTAGGGCTCTAGCCCCTTTCATTCTTCTTCTTAATATAATGAGATGCAGCTCTCCTGCGTTTTCGAGAAAAAAAACTAGTTAGTTCCATTTTGTGATATTTTACAGTATTACATAATTCACATTAGCATTTCATTATGCTCTTTTCTCAAAGTCAATATCATTGAATTGTTTTTTTTATCTTCCGAATGTTGGCATAAGATCAACTTCCAATATTATTCATGCACATACCAGAACCAAACATTCCCAGCATTTAACAAGCAGCTAGTTTATGTTTAGTAAAGGAACAAGCAGCACAGTTACAGAACTTACTCTTCCATCATTTAGCAGAAGAGACCCTTTCCTCAATCCTGCCTTGAATGTCACAGAATAAAAAGAGGATGCAGATGATGCAGCAGGAAATTTGAGTTCCATATTATGCCAGAAGTTAAATATCTGGTGTGAAAAACTAAGATCCATGTATTCAGCTTGTAGATCAACAGAAAGATGTTCCAAATTCCTTTCTGATTGATGAACATAACCAGAAGATTTAACCTTAGATATATGCACAAATGGAACGGAGGTACCCTTATTCTCTTGAATCATTTCCAGCATTACCTTCAATCTCTCTAAATCACATTTAAAATTCATGCAGCTATCACCTGACATCACCACAAAATGTTTACTCTCAAAAGTTAAGGTGACAAACTTGCAACCTTTTGGTTCACAATATTGAATATCATCTGCCTCATGATGAGTGCCCACTTCCGATGGAAAAGAAGTAGAAGTCACACCCATGCGATTGCTTGTGTGATTTTCTTCTTTCCCCCAGATAGGTATATGGAGTACACCAGCAACAGTTTCACATGTTACCACTAAGTTGAAGTCATCTGGAGAACCAAATTCTGATGCAATAAGTGGTGATGATGCTGTTTCTGGAAACTGAGACCAAGCAGCTGCATCCACAGGCATACTGTTTACTTCTGTCTTTACATATGAATGGGAATGATTGATAATCGTGTTCCAATCCTGTAAATATAACCAGACCTCAAAAAGGGGTACACTTAGTAATATCTCATCTTGTCCAGCATGGTGCTTTGTAAACTTGACGAAAACAGGAGATAATGGCCCATCGGAAACAATGGAGATGAGAGTGTAACCACCGGGTGACTGCAGCGTTAAAGAAACAACATCAAAGTTCAAGCGCTCTGGTTTTTCACCAACTAGTACAGCAGACACATCAAACTCCATGTTTGCAGTGGCAATCCTCTCCAGTGCTCCTTTATCTTTAGACTGACCCAAGAGAATCGTCAGATCCTTGATTGAAATAGTGAGATTGGTACACTCATTAGGGTCAGGGTTGCCCTCATAGAAACTTCTATGATCTAAAAACTGCAAGGCATTGCCTTTGTACATTTTACTTTCATTGCCAATAGAAATCAACTGGTCAACAACACCAATAACTGTCTCCATCCCACTTATAAAATATAGATCTGCATAAGATTTGAAAAAGTTAAAGCTCCTCGCAAAAAAAAAAGGTTAAAGCTAATATTACAAAAATACATTTGAAGAAGTTGAAAAAACAAGTTCAACGATGATCTGGTACCTTCAGCAATCAAGTTGCATCGTGATATTTTGCTCATAATTGAGGTGGGTAAAGTAGGCTGCTGGGAGTATGGTATATCTTTGCAAGGAACCTGAATCCATATGCCAGCATCAAGCTTTTCAATAAGAGAATGGATTCTCTTAGGAATGTTCTCATCAAGCTTCAGCATAAAATCTGTTTGGTTGCTTACAATTAGAAGTGATATGGATGCATTTCTTGCATATATGCAGATGATATCAACTCTTCTGGAAACTATGCACTCTGAACTGAAGAATTCTTTGGGGATATGCTTTGCAAATTCTACAGAGCTTCCGGTCGCAATGAACTCACAGAAAAAATGTGGAACCTCCAGCTTTAGACAAAAGAAATCTTGCTCTTCCACAGGAAAAATTACAACACAATCACTGATCTCAAATTTGTATGTTACACAGTCATGTGATTCTCCCAAGCACTCAAGATTGTTACCTGCCACAGGGAATTCCTGTTCTGCAATAGGACTCCAATCGTCCAACAAAAAGAATCCAACAAACATAGCCAGTAACTTGGATGGCAATACACAACAAACATTTTGAATTCCAACACATACTTCGGTTGACAGTGCAGGTAAGTCCTTTTTAACTCGAACGTTGAGTACACTAGCATTGCAATGTGAAGATGTGCCCCAGAGCAGCTCATGGATATTGGGTGGAGTCCACGGTGAAGCAAGAGTCAAATTGTTAGCAGACAATAGTAAGTCCCATGAGCTTGCATCAAAATAAGTGAGTGTTGATATAGATTCAGGAATGGTTATTGTTGCTAAAGTACCACATGATTCAGGAAAATGTACTCTAACAGAAATAAGTGATAGATCCAGAACAGTTCTGCTGGCATTCTTGGCATCATTTGATGAGGCGGATGAACAATTTGAACGCTGGGTTTGTGTATTGCTGACAAGATCTGACGCATGATAACCATTCAAACCTTTACTGTCATGACATTGATCATTCTTTGAGTATAAACTTTCTTGTGCTTCAACATCTTGAGTTCCTAAGCACCCACAAATGTAATCTGCGACTAAAAAGGGGAACTGGTCCACAGAAACTCCTGCGAATATTGTGCCATCTGCACCACATAAATTTGACAAGGAAAACTTGGGAAGTATGCCATTAGTTGCCCCAGATTTCATGGAACTCTGACCAATCATTGTGGATTCAACATCACTGCCAACTGAAGGTCCTGAATCAAGTTTTCTCAAAAACATCCGTATCTGACCAATAACAGATGGGTTAACATGCAGATCAACATCACATAAATTCAGCTGGTATACATGATGCATTTGATCATCATGCTTGTGAGTTCTATAATGCAGATTCAAGCAAGTTTCAACAGAATTTTCAAGACATCGTGTTAAGTTCCCAGCTAAGCATAGCACATGTGAATCTGATTCATCCTTCCGACAATTGGAAGTAACATTGACCGTCTTCATGGCAAGATAAAGGTCTGACAATTCACAGATAGCATACCTAGAAATCACAGCAGCAACTCACATAAAAGAATAGAAAATAGTCATGATTCAAGGTTGCAAAATTAGTAGCCAATTATTAACCTGATATCAATGTCTTCAATGTCGACAATGAGATCTGAACTTTCCTCACAATTACCATCAAGGTCAACCTGTAAACCAAACTTGGCTAGCTTCAGAGACACAGACACATTTAAGGCCGATTTCTTGTGTCCATGTGTCTTGGTATTATCAAACACACTGTTCTTGACAAGGTTAGTTTCTTTCACTCTAGGCAAATTAACAATGGCACTGTGCATTGTCTGAGAGAGGTATACATCAATAAATGGCACAATAAAACCGACCTGCCAAAACAATAGTTCAGAAATACAGGGCAGAGAATAACGTAAGCAGACAAATCACATTGCAGAAACCAGGGTGAACAAACTTTAGTATACACTTATATAGCTATTACCAAAAATAGATCATCAATTAAAGACATAATGAATCACTGTCCTTCAAAAATCTTACCTCCAATTGTTTTAACACTGGTTCATCTAGGATTACACACAATCTAAGTGCAATGGAAGCATCAAGCTTAATCAGTGTAGAGGAGACATTATGTTTGTCAGGCAACAATACCTTCACCTGCAATCATTCATTTACTGTTGCTTCATATAAATATTGAATGACCAAAAAACGGAACAATGAACCATGCACATTGTCTGACCTGAAACCCAGTAAGGCCAACCTCAAACTGGTTATAAAGTTCATTCAACTGGATACCAAGTAACAGGTCATCAGAAAAATAACTAGGAAGACTTTTTGATATGTGGTCAAGAAAGGAATTGCTTTCTTGTGTTCGAGAAATATCCTCAATTGTATCTTTAGACTGAATGAATACATCTCCAGCATCAACAACCTGCAATTACAATAATTGCTCAATGATAAAAGAAAATAGCTACTGAATCAACCAATTGAAGTTAAATAGAGACAGGACAATAATTAAGACCCATTAGAATAATCTTCTCTTCTGAAAACATTAAGCCAGTGCATCACTTAATTTTGTATTTTGTAGGAGCCTGAGATTTTGAAACAATATTACAGGAAAATGGGGCCTTATATTATCAAAATGATAATATATTTCTTGCATCCTCTAGATTTGCATACTTACATGATTTATTTACAAACATATCAAATGTCAAATTTAAATTTCAAACTTGAAATAAATTAAACAAGGCTAGTTTATCAAGTTCCAGTTGGGTCCAGGGAAAGTTGGTATCCATCAGTTTCAAACATGAATTTGGGAACTTAATCTGTAGAACTTATGCGCACATAAATATCATGGTACTGATGTGTCCCTTGAGCAAAAAATGCAAGGCAATGTTATTCAGCATTAGAACATACCATGGCAAGCTCTTTCCTTTCACAATTCTGTGATGGTAGCCTAATGACGAAGTGATGAATCCTCAAATCCCAAATAAGTTTTTTACGATTACCAGACATGTACCTTGAATTATGTTCAAAATATTACTCAACTTGTACAAGCAAAGTAAAGTGTGAACAGAAAAAGGAAAAGGGAGATGAGGAGATACTTCAGTTTGGAGACAAGTCTTGTTCCCAAATTATTGAACCGATTTAGAGAAGAAAGCACCTGCATTAATCAGGATAGCAATCCATAACATTTCTCCCAGGAAGATTTGCATGAAATATGCCAGGTCTCTCTACCCAGCATACAGTATAGTTAAGTGTTTTGATGGCCCAATAAGGAAATAATAAATGAGTTAATGTCAAGTCTAGGGAAACAAAAAACATTATATGACTAAAGGCAGGCGTCACAAAGTAGCTGATCTAATAATCTTATAAAAGTAAAGAGGAACTGAATTTACATTTTTGCAAACGAAAAAAAATTACAGAGGGTTATGGTAACAACAGCAAGCATTCTAAATTCTATTCTACTACCAAACCTTCTCAAAAAGTCTCACTTGAGAAATCATTTGCATTATTGGCTATTGTATCCATCTCTTTCTTCGTTACAAATGTTAGCAGTATTTCAATACTTACCCTATCATGCTGAAATTGGAAAGAAGAAAACAGATCATAGATGTGCAGGACATTAACAAAGAATTCTGGTTCATAGATGGCATTGAATTCCTGGACAACGACCTGAAATGAAACATGACAACATACTTATAATCAACATTCATGAATACCACATATGCAATAAATTTCTCTCTTAACTGAATAGAAAGAACATAAGTACTCTTGTTGAAGCTTCTGATCTTTCGTTTGACTTGGGAAAGTCGACTTGGATACTGATAACAGGTGCCCCGAGACCATCACCGGTGCTACACTAAAATATATATCAATTTAATAAATATAAGCAACCCACAAGAGGGGACGAAAAGATTTGAGGATTAAACTGTGGTGTACCTTTTCAGCCTGTAAGATTTTCGTTTCATTCAGTGGGTTGATAACCTGTAGAGAATCAAGCCAAGCAAGAATAGTTGCTGAATCATCCCATATTTTACATTCCATACCAAGCCCAGAAAACACTGTATCTACAAGCTTCATGCCGAACCCCCTAGACCATCAATGCGCAGAAAAGTTAGTCGATAACAAAGGGCCCCTCATCCCTCTTTAAGTATTTTTTAGGGAAAACAGTAGGGGAAGCCCCTACTAATATTTATATATATAAGAAAAGCAAAAAAGGAAACAAGTTACAGAAAAAGAAGAGCTAAAGAAAGGCCCAGAAGACCCAGGTCTCTCCAGCCTCCAGGAAAGAGGAAAGAGGAAAAACAGGAAGCAAGAACAACTAAACAAGTGAAATTTACGCAGCAAAAGAAATCTTGACCATTGGATGCAAATAATTGAACTTCAAAAAATTCAAATTTTGAGTTGCTAATGCTATATATAATATATGCATATGATAAAAAGAACAAATAACTGGAAGTAAGAAGCATTTATTCATGCTCAAAGTAAAAGCATTTCTGTATACTTTACCATCTTATCTTGGTTCATGTGTGCCTAATTGGGTTTCAATCTTAGCTACCACAAGTTTGCTTCGGCCTAAAGGATTTTGGTTAAGCTAAGGGTAACTAGATAAGGGGCGTTTTGGGCACCCTTACAAAATAACTGAACACAGCCTGAGTTATCCAGCATGTGAAAAAAATGGGCTTTCTGATGGCAGTTTTCATGCGAGTTGTCACAACTCTCAATTAGGCCACAAAGAATTCTATGAAGACTTAACACATCAGTATTTCACAAAGCTGCTTGTAGAGTTCAATTGCCACAGCGATGCATCGTTTAAATTGATGTATTTTCCTCCCTTGCAATTGTTATAACTCTTATAGACTAAGTGTCAACCACATCTTTAGAGCTGTAATAGAAATAATTACTGGATGTGTCAAACTTTTTGAGTAATTGGCTTTACTCAGTGCTTTTGAAGAACGTGACAGCATGCCATATTCACTAAATTAGTTACATTATTAGTCGTGGAGGGGGCCAGAAAAGAAAACAAATTGCAGCACTTGCCTGGAGGTGACAGTTGTGACTATCTGAGAAATAGATAGTCTAACAAACAAAGAATAGTAGTTTTCTTTCTTCAAACAATTTTCAGCAGAAGAAACTGGATGAAATTCCGTTCCCTCATATATATCCTGAAAATGGAAAACAAAGATTTTAGAACTGCCTGCTCCTACTGAATTGCACAAAATTGGTTAACCACATAATATAACCTTAATAATGTCTTCAGAAATAACACCAGCAAATGAGCTACTGTCCGCTGTTCCACCAACACCAAGCATTCCAAGAGAAAGCCAGTTTAGCCATCCCTGGCTTGCCCCTGTCAACTGTTCATCACTTCGGGGACTTCCTGGACTATGAGTATCTTTGGAAGATTTCACCAAAGATTCCTGCCAATGATCAGTGAAGTGTTACCATAGATAATACCCAAAAACAAGGCAAATACATTCTTATTAAACAAGAATAAAGGACTGTCACCATAGTTATGCTGAAAAATGTGAAGGCTGAGCAACTAAAGATATATACCTTCCAATATTGCATGCATTAGATAACAATAATGTTAAGTTACTTTCTACACCATTGTTTTCAGGTCGGCTAGTCGAACCTGGTCGCCCTGGGGTCGACCGGACGATTAATCGCGATTAGTCGTCGACCAGGTCGATTAATCGAACCCTGGTCGACCTGGTCGTCCACCTAATCGTCCACCTTATCAGGACATATATACTATTAAGTTGCATGCACCGACCAGTTCAAACCAAAAGCTTAAGCTGACGGGGAGAGGTGGGCAATTCACTTTATATTTCAACACTCCCCCTCACGTGGAGGCTCCCTCAGGCCTCAGACGTGGAATAGGAGCGAGCAGCAATTATTTATTTAATTGCGCTAACCAGGATTCGAACTCGAGACCTCTGGCTTTGATACCATATTAAGTTGTATGCACCGACCAGTTCAACCCAAAAGCTTAAGCTTTTGGTGAGAGGTGGGCAATTCACTTTATATTTCAACATATACTTATATATATAGACCTATATATACTATATAGTATACACAATAAAGCAAGCATCAAGACTGCATTAGTGTTTAGCTAGTGACTTACTTGTGGGAGTTGTTTTCTTCTCTTTCTACACTGTCCAAAGGTCCAAATTCCTGTCCCAAACTCCATTTCTTCGCTGAATTGTTGCCGCAAGCCTATAGGACCAAAGAAAACCATAATTAGCAAGTAACAACACTAATGCAGTCTTGATCTTGACACACCTTAACAGCAGCACTGCTGCACTAGCAAATAGCTACAAATTAGCAGAGCATAGCTGCCATACAGCCAGCTGCCAGCATATTACAAAACCAAGTTCAAGTTCAGTACAGAATAGATAAGTCAAACTGGTCGTCCATGGCCTGGTCGGACAATTAATCACGATTAATCGACGATTAATCGGACGACCAGGTTTCTAGTCGAACTGGTCGAGTCGAGGAACCTTATCGAGTCCCTGGGGCGACCAGGACGATTAATCGGACAACCTGAAAACAATGTTCTACACCCAAAAATGTTATGGCACCCCTGGTTCAGTCTCACTTTAAAGAACATATGAACATATACACGACATGCAATTTGATAGGCCTTCAATCAGTTTTTTTTTCAAGCAGATCACAGCAATTGCCTTCCAACAGTTTTTTTCAGCAGCTGGTATTTGATGTGCCAAGTGATTTATGAACACACAAGAGCCTGAACAGCATTGCGGTGTCAAAGTCACCACTGAGTTACTATGACAGTTCAGATATGATGCACAAATGGATATGCACTAAAGCCCCTTTGGAGAGCCAATGTTTGCTTAGTTACAAGGCTAACAAAAGTTCAAACACCATCAAACCATCTTAAATAGGTACTGCCCAGGACAAGTGCTGTACCAATCATGAATCATTGATGTTATATAGGGATGTAGGTAAACATAAATTCAATTAGAGTGGTAAAAATGCTTAGGTATAGACATTTTCAACATGACTAAACTGAATGAAATGTAATTCACAATCACCCTCAACATTCTTTCTAATAGAATCATCAATAACCTGCAGTTGTTGCTCTGCAATCGTTCTGTAGTTAAGTATGTCATCTATATCACATTCTTTGTCCATATTTTCCAACTCTTGTAGAATGTCTTCACTAACAATCTGAAAAACGGCAAACATTAAACAATGAAAAAATCATGAGAAGAATGATATGCAGAAACGATATTTATACGCACAAGGGAACAATCTCCTGATACAACACAATCTAATTGACAAATTTCTGTAGACAGAAAATTTCATCCATAAAGTTTTGTTTACTTCGAAGAGGGAAATAATATATACAGCATAATGAACTGAAAGAAGCCCGAGAAGGGGTTTCATAGTGAGTGCAACCAAATTCCAAATTAGATAAGGTGCAATGTCAGAATCAGGTCTTTCAGCCAAACACAACAGGGACAAATGGCAAGCTCATGTGCATATGATTTATGTGTAAACTTTAAAAACGTGGGAATCAGCAAGCGACATTACAGGTACCCAGCCTTAAGCTTATTGTACACTTGCACTAAACTACAGCAATTGTTCATTGAGTTTACTTCGGAAACATGAAAAATTTAAAGTTTACCAAGAAAAGGATACCTGTCCTTTCTGCAAAAGCTCCAATTTCATTCTATACAATTTGACGTATCTTAGTCGGTGATTCCTGTCAAACATATAGAAAAGACACAACTAAAGGCTTCAATATAAATGTGTGTTATAATCCAATAACAAGGAAAGTGGTAGAAAAAACAATGCTGTATAAGCAAAAGACATAAATGTTGGTTCTACCTTAAGAAAGATCCAAAACAACAAAGTGCCAGTGCAACACAGCAACAGGAACGAAATGAGAGTACAAACAAGTGAACATGAATCATAAAATTGAAAGTTTCTCGCGATTGTAACAAATCTAATTAGAAGTCGTATGCTTATTTTTTTATTTTTATTTAAAGTCTTTCCTTCTGCTGATGGACTCAAATCAAGAGTGGTGTTTCTAGGGTTACAAAAGGAAAACAGGCCATCAATTTCAAACATCATCTATGAGAATTTTGGTTTGATATTCCTATCTGTCAGCAGATAGCTTTCATGCTTTGCTAACAGAAAAAGGGAAACTAAAACATATTCATCAAATAATTTAGTGCATTTGCTGTGATTGACACCCTAACCTTGACACAAAAGAAGATCATAAACCATTATTTTTCTTTATTGATGTAACGAACAACTTCCAAGATCAAATTCACCATGCCTACATTACACCATTCAACTAATACAGTATTTCTTCTCGTTTCAAATGTCAGGGATCAAATTGAACATGGAAAATCAAGCTTACAGTCGCTGCTCAAAATAACGCCATGAAGTTTTCTTCAGTCTTCTGCGAACATCTGCTGATACAGAACTCTGAGCATATTGCCACCACATTCTCTGCCAACCTTTACATCTCTCAGATAAAGAGCTTTGAGATGGGCGGGGGTAACGACCATATCTGTAAAGTTATGGTAATATTGTTAGACTTTGTTTGCTGCATCAGCACTTATGGGTAGCTCAAATCATGCATCCAACATTGACGTTCAACAAATCAGAAACCCAATGAGTTCCAGATATTCAAGCACGTGAGTTCCATTGTAAAAATACTGTTATCAGTAACCTTTTCTTGGATGGTTACTCAGATGGTAGTGAGGATCTGTTACAAATTACATACCCTCATTTGCTGGCTATTGTTAGAATTTGTGTTTCTATTATTTTAGGCTAACCCTAGAAGGGTAGCTATATAGGTAAGCATACATGGGCCTCATGGGCCTAGCCTCATGGGCCTAATACTCTTATATTCCAACACCCCCCGTAGTCTGAACTACCGGCACAGTGGAGTTCCAGACTGTACAAGAAAGAAGAAAGAACACACACGAGCCCCCCCCCCCCCCCCCCCCACAGACGCAACTAGCCACTGGTGATGTTGAGGCTGGAGCGAAACTCGGTGAAGGTCGAGGACGGGAGGCCTTTGGTGAAGATGTCTGCGAACTGGGAGGTGGTCGGAACATGAAGGACCCGCACCTCGCCGATAGCAACCCGATCACGGACAAAGTGTAGGTCGATCTCCACGTGCTTCATCCGCTGGTGTTGGATGGGGTTGGTGGAGAGGTAGACCGCACTGACATTGTCGCAGTAGATCAGCGTGCTCCGAGAGGGCGGAGTGTGGAGCTCGGCGAGAAGCTGCCGGAGCCAGGAGGCCTCAGCCACGCCGTTAGCGACAGCACAGTACTCCGCCTCGGCACTGGACCGGGAGACCACAGGCTGGCGCTTAGACGACCAGGACACCAGGTTGCCGCCCAGGAAGACAGCGTAGCCGGAGGTGGAGCGCCGAGTGTCCGGACACCCGGCCCAGTCGGCGTCAGTGTAGACGACAAGCTCGGCGGAGGAGGACCGGTGAAGGAGTAGGCCGTAGTCGATCGTGCCACGGAGGTAGCGGAGGAGGCGCTTGAGAGCAGTGAGGTGAGGCTCTCGGGGATCATGCATATGAAGACAGATCTGTTGAACTGCATAGGTGATGTCCGGCCGGGTGAAGGTGAGGTACTGAAGGGCACCAGCAAGACTCCGGTATGCAGTGGGATCTGACACTGGGGGGCCCTCTGCCTCTGACAACTTGCCCTGTGTATCAACCGAAGTGGAGCAGGGGTTGCAGTCAGTCATCCCGGCTCGCTCCAGGATATCTCGAGTATACTGCCGCTGGTGAAGAAGTAACCCGGCAGGATGAGGCTCAACAGTGACCACGAGAAAATGGTGGAGCACACCCAGATCCTTCATAGCAAACTCCTGCTGAAGAGCGGTAATGATGCGGCGGAGAAGTGGCTCACTGGAGGCTGTGAGGACAATATCATCAACATAGAGCAGCAGGTACGCAGTGTCCGCTCCATGGAGATAGATAAACAGAGATGTATCAGATTTGGCCTCCACAAACCCCAGTGTCAGCAGAAAAGCAGTAAACCGATGGTTCCACGCCAGGGGTGCCTGCTTGAGACCGTAGAGAGACCTGTTGAGTCGGCAGACCATGTCAGGACGGGAAGAATCAACAAACCCCACCTGCTGACTGCAGTAAACTGTCTCAGTGAGAAGACCGTGCAGAAAGGCATTCTTGACGTCCAGCTGATGGACGGGCCATGACCGAGCAAGGGCCAGCGATAGCACGGTGCGGACGGTGGCCGGCTTCACCACCGGGCTGAAGGTCTCATCATAGTCGACCCCAGGGCACTGAGTGAAGCCCCGGAGAACCCAGCGAGCCTTGTACCGCTCGAGAGTACCATCAGCCCGACGCTTGTGGGTCCAGATCCACTTGCCGGTGACGACGTTGGAACCCGGCGGCCGGGGCACCAAATCCCATGTTTGGTTGGCAAGGAGCGCGACGTACTCCTCTTCCATCGCGCGGCGCCAGTGAGGGTCCAACAAGGCGTCACGGACGGAAGATGGTACTGGAGAGACCTACGTGTCGCCGGGCAATGCTGCGAGAGCCCGGGGCGGCAGTGTGCCAGCCGCGTGCCGTGTCACCATCGGGTGGACATGCCGCGGGTGTCGGTGAAGCAGCGGTGGGTGGTAGACCAGCGGTGCGACACGGGCAGGCGGGGACAACGGCGGTGGTGTCGGTGTCCCCGGTGGAGAAGAGGCCTCGAGCGGCGACGGCGACCGCCACGGCCCCCCACCCCCGCTCGGCCCGGAGGGAGGGGGACCAAGAAGAGACGACGGCGGCGTAGCGGACGGACGCGGTGGAGCGAACGGACGCGGCGGAGTGGCAGCAAGGGCCGTCGAGGAAGTCGAGGACCCCGGTGCGGAGGTGGACCCTGACTGAAGGCCCTGAGCAAGCTCCTCTATGACTAGATCGTCACGGACCTGGAGGAAGGTGGGGAAGGAGCGCTGGCGAGTGATCCACGTCCTGAGGTGGGCGTAGCGGTTGCTGAGCCCGCGGAGGACATTGAGGACCAGGATGCGGTCCTCCACGGGCCAGCCAAGGTCGCCGAGGGAGTCCGTCATGGTCTTCATTTTGCGGCAGAACTCGCCAACAGTGAGGTCACCCTGAACGAAGGTCCGGAAACTCGCATCGAGCCTCAGAGCCCGGACCTCGGCATTGCCCAGAAACTGGCCCTCGAGCGCCAGCCATGCCTGGCGAGCATCAGTCGTGTTGCGGACGAGGTCGTGGAGGTCGAGGGAGATCGTCCCGATGATCCACGAGAGGACGATGTTGTCAAGGCGCAGCCACGAGGGGGTCTGGGCCGCGACCGAGGCATCGACGAGGACGTGGTCGTCAAGGGCGTAGCGGCGGAGGGTGAGGACCAGGTCCCGCCAACGGGCGTAGGAGGGCGACTCGGGCTCAAGAACCACCGGGACGAGCAGGCGGATGTTCTGAACACCCCCGGCCTGGTAGTTAAGCTGCGCCACGAGAGGATCGGCCGGATCGTGCCAGATGACCGCGGTGGTGGACGCGCGGTGGCCCGTCGAGTCGGAGGAGGTGGCCCCGAGGTCGTGGTAGGCGGGAGGGACGAGGCGCTGCTCCACGTCAGCGATCTGGCGGGCCAGGGCATCGGACGCATCCCGCTCACGCTCCCAAGCGAGGGCTGCCGCGCGGACACGAGCCTGACCCTCTGCAGCTGCAGCACGAGCGGCGACGAGTGCAGCGGCGAGAGCAGGGTCGACACGACCGGGGTAGAGGAGGGTCGGCGACGGCTGAGGTGGTGCAGGGAAGGCTCCGTGGGCCGCGGGCGCCGTCACTCCCAGGCCGGCCGCGACGGTTCGGACAGGGGCAGCCGCAGTAGGGAAGTCGCCGGGAAGGTGGGCGCTGGGGAGGTGGACGCCGTCAGTGGCAGCCGCCACCGAGAGGACGGCGCCTGGGAGGAGGCCACCGGCATCCAAACCCGCGCCCTGGAGGATGGCGCCTGGGAGAAGGCCGGCGGCGTCCAGACCCGCGCCGAGGAGGGGAGCAGCAGGGAGGAGTGCGGCGTCAGCGGGCGCCTCAGCAGCAGCAGCGCCCGGTGCTCCCGTGCCCACGCCCGCGGCTGCTGCGCCCGCGCCCGCTGCCAGGGCGGCGGCGGCGCCGGGAGGCAGGGCAGTGGTGGTGGCGGCTGGGGTAGGTGGGGAAACGGGTTGTGATTTGTGCCCAAGAGGAGGTGGGAAGGGGAGGGAAAGAGTGGAAGTAGGTGGGAGGAGGGGGAGGAGGCTGCTGGCCGGCCATGGCAGCCGACGACGGCGCGCCAGGGGCGGCGGCGCGGCAGCGGCAGGGGCCGGCGGCGGCAGCAGGCTGGGAGAAGGAAACCCTAGCTCCGATACCATGTTAGAATTTGTGTTTCTATTATTTTAGGCTAACCCTAAAAGGGTGGCTATATAGGTAAGCATACATGGGCCTCATGGGCCTAGCCTTATGGGTCTAATACTCTTATATTCCAACAGCTATATCGTGGCAATTCTAATATATAAAAATAACAACCATATCCATTCAAAGGTAGAAGGATCAAGGGTGGTTGGAACAGAGAATGACTTCAAGGCAGGAATAGTATCTTTTATGAAGAACAACGAAAGAAACTCATGATTTCCGTACAAAAATAAATGGTAATGCATTTAATAGGAAAATAGGATAGGAGTTTTTAGCCGTCTAAATTAGAATAGCTTACTTTGTTCGCAAAGCACAGATAGTGAAGTAATCACAAAGATTTAAGATTTGTTGGAGCTGGATTTCATCAACAGATAGGGCCTACAGAAACAAGATGAAATTATAAGCAGGTGATACTGAAGTTCTTCACTGATGATAAAATGTGCTACTTATAAAATTACACATCTAGAGGAAGTTAAAAAAACAAACCAATGCAGTTAGCTCTGCAGTCATGTCATACTGAGGGGTACCATCAAGTTTGGCAGCTTTGTTAGCCTACAATGAAGACATGATTGCATCAGATCAGGTTGGTCATATCCATCAAAAAGGTAACTAAATAAAGATGAGTAGTTAGAAAGCTTTGGAAGCCTTATGGAAAAAGAAAACTGATGACAGTATCAACGTTAAAGAATGCGCTTACAAGCACAGATACAGTCACACAAAATGGATTTACAAGATAATCATCCCTTGAGTGGCCATTTTCAAGAGCACCAACATGGCATAGGTCCTGCTGTTCTTCCAACTGATGACAGTAAATTCCAACATCTGATATCTCTATTATCTTATTTACTTCATCTTGTCTTGACCTAGCCATCAATGAACTGCACAAAAAGACAATGAACATTAACATATTTAATACAAAATCAAATATGTTTGAATGACCTGCATGAAATGCTAAAATGTCTATAAGCATATAAAAGTACGTGGAAACAATGTTTCTTGAAAATATGCAAGAGCAAATTTTAACGGCTTTGTAAGAACTTCCTAACAGTTTTCAGTGTATTGCAAACCAGAAACATAAGTCTATTCATGCAGACTTATCCGTAAATAAAATCAGGTATCTTAAGTGCTCCATTAAGCGAATTTAGAGCACCACAGGAACCCCAAAGGCAGAACTTTTGAGTCAAAAGTAAATTATTCTCGTGCAGTTTTGGGCTCCTTCAAGAGTGGTTGCATTCTCATGCAGTTTTGGGCTCCTTCAAGAGTGGAGGCATTCATGTGAAATGATAGTTTCTACAGTATGCTTCCATATTTAATTTAAGCTGATGAAGTGGTAATATTTCCCAATGCATTGCAACACTAAGGTATCTTCACATAACTGCAAGCATTTCTCATTTTCCATTATTTCTTAGTAATCGCATATGAGAACCGAGCAATAGCTCGGTTGGTAGAGTCTCCTGTCAAGGAGGCCACCCACCAGGGCTCAAACCAGGGTGCTTGTGAAATATAGGTACCTTCATGAGAACTGGTTTCAGTCAGCTTCCAGCTAGAGTTTGGCATTTCCATGGCGTCAACTCTTGTAACACAAATCTGGACCCCTAAACTTGTTAAGTGTGTCACCCGAGGTCCAAATCACCATAATCATCACAAACTTAACCTATGAGGCATGCAAACATGACATCTGATTGCACTATACATGACAGTACGGCCATTAATGATGACACCTGTACCCAATGCCCAGGTGAGCAGCACCTGCTCACCTTCCCTCTACTCCTCCCTACACTGAGGAAGAAGAAGAGCCGAGCTCTCTTCAGCACACACACACACACACTCTACACGGTTTCAGTTCCTGAAACCTGAATAACTCAAGTGATAGTGGCAAGAGCTACTTTTTCCATTGCATTGCTTCCTAATTTATACAAGCAAGCTACCAACTACATAGTACATGATGGTATGGCTGAGTACAGCCCCCATCACCTTGGTACAGCCAAGACATGGCTGGTGTACCTCTACCTACTCCTACAACATGGTATACATCACCTTCTACCAACTATAGTACTAGGGATGGCCTATTGCCATACAAGCTGCAGTGTTCAGGGCTGGACAGCAGAGCTGACCATGTACCTGCCCTTGACTGCAATGGAGGATCAGCAGATTATGTCTAACAATCTTCCCCTAATCCTGCTGTCCTTTCTTGACCTCAACCATGCCAATCATCCCCCTCAGCTCCTGGAACCGAAGCCGACCAAGTGACTTGGTGAGGATGTCAGCGAGTTGCCGTTTGGTGTCGACGAACTCGATGACGAGCTGCCCTCCATCGACGCAATCACGAAGAAAGTGAAACTTCACATCTATGTGCTTGCTTCTGTCGTGGAGAACTGGATTCTTTGCTAGCGCAATTGCTGGCTGGTTGTCCACCTTGAGTGCCGGCGGCTGGACCTGGGCTCCGGTGAGCTCTGCCAGCAGCCGCCGCAGCCAGACCACCTGGCATGCCGCCGTGGCTGCTGCGACATACTCCGCCTCACATGTCGACAGCGCCACCATCTTTTGCTTCAAGGATTGCCAGGCAATCGGCGACGATCCGAGGAAGACGAGGACGCCCGAAGTGCTCCGCCGTCCATCAACGTCGCCGGCCATGTCCGCATCGCTGAAGACCGTTAGTGTTGCATCTTCTGAGGCCTTAGGTGGTGCCTCGCTGAACACAGAGAGCTGGATGCCCCCGCGCTTGGGAAAGGCGATGCCCAGCTCCGTCGTGCCCTGGACGTAGCGGAGCAGCCGCTTGACCGCCGCCCAATGATCCTCCCTTGGGTCTTCCATGAACCGGCTCACGTAGCCCACCGCGAACGCGATGTCCGGCCGCGTGTGCGTGAGCCAGCGCAGCCCGCCGACGATGCTTCGGTAGAGAGTGGCGTCCACCTTTGCCGCGGTGCTCTGCTTCGAGAGCTTGATGCGTTCCTCCATTGGCGTGGCTACCGCCTTGCAGCCCGCCATGCCCGCCCGCTCGAGCAACTTTAGCGCGTAGGCACGCTGCCCTAGCCTGATGATGTCCTTCCCCTGCCTCACCTCGATGCCGAGGTAATAGGACAGAGCGCCGAGGTCGCTCATCCGGAAACGCGCCGCCATTTCTTCCTTGAAGCGTCCAATGTCTTCTGCTCGAGCTCCGGTGACGATGAGATCGTCGACGTACACCCCGACGATGAGGTGCTCCTTCCCCCGTCGACGGGTGTACAAGGCGTGCTCTGTGGCGCACCGAGCGAACCCAAGCTCCGCCATGGTGGCGTCGAGCTTGGCGTTCCAGGCCCGCGGGGCTTGACGCAGGCCGTAGAGCGCCTTGCGCAGCCGCAAGACCTTCCGCTCCGCTCCCTTGACGACGAAACCCGGCGGCTGCTTGACGAAGATGGTCTCGGCCAGGTCCCCATTGAGGAATGCGGACTTGACATCGAGATGGTGGACCGGCCAATCCTTAGCCGCCGCAAGCGCGAGCAAGAGCCTGACCGACTCCATGCGAGCGACCGGCGTGAACACCTCCTCGAAGTCCACTCCTTCACGCTGGACGAAACCGCGGGCGACGAGCCGCGCCTTGTGCTTCACCACGGCGCCACGCTCGTCCCGCTTTACCTTGAACACCCATTTGAGCCCGATCGGCCGGCATGCCGCCGGCGGATCGACCAGCTCCCAGGTGTGGTTGTCCTCGATCGCCTTCAATTCTTCAAGCATTGCCTTTCGCCACGCCGCATCGCGCTCCGCGACAGCAAACGTGGCTGGCTCTTCTGCGCTCATGAGAAGCAGAGTCTGGTCAGCGTCGTCGAGCATCCGCGCCGCCAGCCCTGGCACCGTCGCCTCGCCGACCACATTGTCCACCCGCCGGAATCTGACGTCCTCCCCTTCATGGAAAGCATCCACGAATTCTGAGACATCCGATGGTGGGGATGCGTACTCGATTGTGGCCTCTGCCGCCGGCGTTCCTAGTTCGGGCGAAGCAGGGGATTGCTCCCCAGTTGGCCCAGGCGAGCTCAAATGGCCCGCCCCGCCTGGGCTGAGTGGCTCCACCTCTGCAGCCGCCGGCTGCTCTGCTTCCACCACCGTAGGCTCTGGCGCCTGTGCTTCCCCGGCCACCGGCGGCTCCACCGCCTCACCATGGCCGCGGATCACCAAGTGCTCCACAGCAAACGTGTTGCAGAGTCTGCCACCGCCTTGGCCTTCCGCTGCTTCTGGCCCGTCCCAGCTCCATGTCGCGGCCTCATCGAAGACCACGTCCCGGGACACCACCACCTTGCCGCCAACCGGATCGTACAGGCGATATGCCTTCGATCCGCCCTCATAGCCGAGGAACACCATGCGCGTGCTTCTGTCCTCCAACTTGCCGAGGCCTGGCTTGGTGGCCTTCACGTGCCCGATGCAGCCGAAGGTGCGCAGGTACGAGACGTTGGGCTTGCGCCCGTGCCATGCCTCGTACGGCGTCATCCCCTTCAGCGCCTTCGTCGGCGATCGATTGAGGATGTAGACGGCCGTCGTGACCGCCTCACCCCAGAACGCAGCCGGCATCCCCTTGGCTTTCATCATCGACCTAGCCATCCCGACGATGGTTTGGTTCCGGCGTTCCACCACGCCGTTTTGCTGTGGCGAGTAGGGCGCGGTGAGATGGCGCCCCACCCCCTCATCGGCGCAGTACTCAGTGAATTCCGTTGCCGTGAACTCGCCGCCACGATCCGTCCGCAACACCCGAAGCCGCTTCCCCGACTCCGCCTCTACACGCTGCTTGAAGGTTTTGATGGCGTCCGCCGCGTCGCCCTTGCTGGTCAGCAGCTGCAGCCACATGTAGCGGCTGCAGTCGTCCACCAGCAGGAGGAAGTATTTCCTCCCGCCATGGGTTGCCGGTGTAATTGGCCCGCAGAGGTCCCCGTGGACCAGCTCGAGCTGCGTCGCCGCTCGGTGCTTCGCCGCCTTGGGAAAGGGCAGCCTCCTCTGCTTTCCGGCGAGGCAGCTGTCGCACAGCTCCCCTGCGTGCTCGATGCGTGGCATGCCGGTCACCATCTTCCCCAACCGGCCCAGAGCTTCGAAGCTCAGGTGGCCAAAACGGCCATGCCAGAGCCAAGGTTCCTCTGCGTATGCCGCCGCCAGGCACACCGGTTGCTCCACCTTCAAATCGAGAAGGTAGAGGCGATTACGGGACCTCAATACCTTGGCTAGGAGTCGGCCGTCCTGGTCCCTGATGCGTAGCACCCCATTGCGTATCAGCACCTCCGCACCGTGCTCATCGAGCTGTCCTAGGCTGACGATGCTCGATCGGAGCTCCGGGATGTAGTAGACGTCCGTGAGAGCGCGGTGCTCACCGTTCTTGCACCGGAAGAGCACGGTACCGCGCCCTCGGATCTGCACCCGGGAGCCATCGCCAAACCTGACGCTCCCGGCGTGCTTCTCGTCCAGCTCGGAGAAGGCGGCGCGGCAGCCTGTCATGTGGTTGCTCGCCCCGGAGTCAAGGTACCACCTCGGCTCTGACTTGTCTCCAGCAGCTCCCAAAAGGACCTGCGCCCGCGGCTCATCAAGGTGAACAACCGACGGCGCAGACCTCTGCTCCAGCTTCACCGCCTTTGCTCCGCCGCTCTCCGCGCAGAACACCCCCATCAGGAGCGCGTGCTCGCCGTCACTGTCGTCCCGAGCAAGGTGCGCCTCCTCCTTCCTCTCCGGCTTCTTGTTTGGGCACTCCCGTGCCCAGTGCCCCACCTCGCCGCACTTGCGGCAAGCATTGGGGTCAGGGAACTTCTTCTTCCCCCTCTTCTTCTCTGCCGGAGCCTTGCCACGCTGCTTGTTGCCGCCGCCACGGTCACCACCACCGCGACTGGAGCCTTCCCCGGTCTTGCGCTTCTCCTTCATCCGCGCCGACCACTCCTCTGTCAGCAGCAGCTTGGGCTTCTCCTTCTCCATCGGCGCGCGATCCTCCACCGCGCGGAGCCGCCCGGTGACGTCCTCGAGCGACAATGTGGACAAGTCCAGCATCGTCTTGATGGACAGGGCAAGCTGCGCGTATTTGGCCGGCACGACGCGCAGCAGCTTGGCCACGACGTCCTCGTCGTCGACCGGCTTGCCGTAGGTGGCCAGCTGACTCGCGATCGACTGCAGCCGAAGCGCGAAGTCCTCCACGGCCTCTCCGGGCTTGAAACGAAGGTCGTCGAACTCGCGGCGCAGCTGCTGCGCCTTCGCCTTCTTGGCTCGGTCCGAGCCGAGGCGGAAGGACGCAAGCATGTCCCACGCCTCCTTCGCCGTGTTCTTCGACCCGATGGCCTCATGGAACTCGGACGGCGTGGACGCCATGAGCGCCTCCATGACGCCCACCTCCGCATCCTCACCGGCATTGCCGGTCTCCACCGCCGCCCACCACCGTCGCGCGCGCAGCTTCCACTTCATGTGGACAGCCCACTCGCCGTAGTTGGTGCGGGTGAGCATCGGCCAGGTATTGGACCCGCCGACCTCCCTCACCGTGCGCACCTCTACTGCGGGCTGGGATGCCGAGGCCAGCTGCCTCTCCATGGCCGCTGCTGCAGCCGCCGCCGCAGCTGCCTCTGCACCGCCCCCTGCGCCCGCTGCAGCAGTGTCCATCACCGGCGACTACACCCAGCGACTTGTACGGCTCTGATACCACTTGATGACACCTGTACCCAATGCCCAGGTGAGCAGCACCTGCTCACCTTCCCTCTACTCCTCCCTACACTGAGGAAGAAGAAGAGCCGAGCTCTCTTCAGCACACGCACACACTACACGGTTTCAGTTCCTGAAACCTGAATAACTCAAGTGATAGTGGCAAGAGCTACTTTTTCCATTGCATTGCTTCCTAATTTATACAAGCAAGCTACCAACTACATAGTACATGATGGTATGGCTGAGTACAGCCCTCATCACCTTGGTACAGCCAAGACATGGCTGGTGTACCTCTACCTACTCCTAGAACATGGTATACATCACCTTCTACCAACTATAGTACTAGGGATGGCCTATTGCCATACAAGCTGCAGTGTTCAGGGCTGGACAGCAGAGCTGACCATGTACCTGCCCTTGACTGCAATGGAGGATCAGCAGATTATGTCTAACAATTAACATGTAGTAGAGCAAGGAACATCTCAGGCTCCATGCAAGAGTGCCACATATGTTATTACTTGCTGATTGAGGTGATTTGGATCTCAAATGATACACTTAACAAGTTTATGGGCCTAGATCTGTATTTTAAGAGCACATAGGACAACGCTGGACAAGTGTAAGGACCACCGGTGCACTTTTCTCTTCCAAAATTATTTTTTCCTAAGCAAAACATGTCCTTCTAATCCTAACCTTCAGTGACAATCGATGACAAATAAGTTGTATACACAGAAGAATGGATTTTTATCTAGAATAGTAGAAGTGTTTGTTCTCAATATATTGCTTCACTGCAGCTTCTAGAATAAAAGGAATGGAATTATTGGATGAACTCACATAGTAAAACTTTGCTTCTGGGTATCTGTTTGTATTGAGAGACTTGAGAATTCCAAACCAAATACGAAGTTCCCCTATTGACATTTCACCAAGAAAATAGGCATAAGTCAGAGTAGTCGACGGAATAAAAAGACAAAAAAAAAGGATAACACTTAAGGTCAGAATGTTAGATGAAGAAAATAGATGTGAAGTATACTAAAACTAGGTTGCCAACAGATGTTATTTGAATTTTTTTATTTCAAGCAACCCAATTACAATTTCAGAGATAGAGAGATTTTAGATGCACTAGATCTATAAAGACTTGAGAAGGGTGCATGAAAAAGAAAATCAAAGGGACCTCTAATAGGCTACGGTAATACAAAATTAAATTCCGCAGTCATTGACATCAATGAAAATGAGCTTGGGTATTTTTTTACCACCTTCATGATAATTTTTTTAGAAAAAAGGTTGAGATATCATTTTGAGGAAATAATAAAACCAAACTTGGACGACAACTGAAATAGAACCATGCACAACACTGAATAACAAAAAGAAATTATACAGACACTAAATAGCAGAAATTGGAAAATAAAAAAGAGATATACTTGACCGTTGTGGGTATCCATGTATACAATATGAACATTTCGCATAGAAACTTGGATACTGTCCAGTATCTGCCATCATAAATCAAACAGAAGTGATAAAATAACCTATGTTTCAGCACAACCTTCAAAACTACTGATGTTTAAACAAAATCATGTAAGTTTGTTACCTTTGCTGATATGTAGGACAAAAACGACTGTCCTGTTTGGTTATCTAGAAGTCAAAAGAATAGGGAAGATCATGAATAGTGTAAACTACATAACTCTTCTGAACACACATGAGATGGGACTTGCAGCAGTTACGTTACATTATGATAAATTCAAGTACAAGAAACATGTTAGCAAGTGATCGCATAGAGTTTATCAATGGAAATCTTCAAATCATTTTTTATGAAGGTTCTTTGATAAACACATTTTACACACATACTTAGTATATATGACATGAAAACTTGTGAGGCTTTGTCTAAGCTACCAGTTCAGTGATGCTTTGTATTCAATAAAATAGAAAAGGCACGTGGTAAAACAAAATAAATCAAAATAAAAAAAAATGGTGACAACACGAAACCTAAAGTCACCACTAGAAGACATAACTGAAGTTGTTGAGCTAACAGGGAAGTAAATTATAAAGAAAAAGTGACCTTTGAGATTTATTAAACCAACAAAAGGGTACTTAGGTTGAGGATATAGAGATGGCTCAAGAGTTAGGATACGAAGGAAGGTTAATCCTAACCCTTCATGTTTTTTTTCAGTTGATGGTTAGAACTACCACACTGACATATCCCAGTCCTAACCCCCTATCACTAATCAATAAATTCAAAAGGCCTGTAAGGAAAACGGGTGTGCAGGCAGACCTGTAACTCTTCTAGAAAATTTAGCAAGCTCAATGGCATTAAGTTTAGCCAACTTTCCAGCCAGTTCTCTCTTGTCCAGAGAATCTGAGCTCCACTGATAAAGAACCAAAGAACGTATTTGGTCAGAACGGTGGAAACATGTATATTTGATTTGACAAAGTGAATTGAGCACTGTACTATGACCAAATTTAATGACATGCCTCAGAATCCTCCCTTGGGCATGCGCAAACAAAGACATCTTCTATGACAATAATGATAGGGTCCCATCCAAGCTTTTTCCAAGGAATCCGGATGCTTAGCTTCCCAATTCGTCCTGTAAAGCAGTAGAACAGAAAGTAAAAGTTTACAACCATGCAATGGTTAACAGACAGGAAAATCAGTACAGTTGGATTAAAAAATCGGTACCATTCTTCAGCGCGAATGGCAGCTGCAGGTAGTCAAAGGCTTCCAGAATCAGCTCAACATTTTCGAGCAGTATTTCCTCTGCAGGCCAGGGCGGGCATCAGAAACATAATCACAATCAGATACACAGCAGGGTCCACATGAGTATTACTACTACGAATAATCACTTAGCAACTCGGAGCATAACATCCAGTAGCAACGGAAAGCCAAAATAACCGTGACACTTAACAATGCGCAAACTGACACATAAAACCCAAAACTACAGTGATCAGGCAGGAGCACTACACTGATGAAAGCCCAAAAGAGTGCAACACCACAGAATTCCAAAACTAATGCTGTGGTAACAGGACAGGCACGAATTACAGCGCGGCGTAGTTCAGACAGCCGCCAGTTCGCGCGCGGTTGGGCAAAAGCTGCGCTAGAGAGGAGGAGGGAGGGAATCGAGGACTGACCCTTCCAGATGCCGATCTTAAGCTGCTCCTTCTGGATGCCCTTGACATAGCGGCGGAGGAGGCCGTCGAGCACCTGGCTCACCACCCCCTCGAACATGGCGGCGGCGGTCGAGACACCCTAGGGAGCCCGCGCTCCCATGTAGCGGGAGGAGTAGGTTGGACACGGGGGGAGGATGGAGCGGGGCGTAGGGTGACGAGGAGACGGGAGGAGGGGCAAGGAGAGGAGGCGAGCGGTGGATGGAGAGGTCGGGTGGCGCCGCCGGGGCGGGGCTTTTTCAGTTCCGTTTGCTTGGAGGAGGCGGACGCCGGAGGCGACGGCGATTCGTGTCGCCCCTGGCCTCTGCTGCCTGGCCTCCGTGGACGAGTCGTAGTGCCACGTGTGTGAGTACACCGACATGTACCGTATTTTCGTATTATTCGTGTATTTCTATCTTTTGATAATTTTGATTTGATTCATTTGTGAACTGCGATGACGTATTTCGATGTATATCTCTCTGTGGCTGCACACGTACTCGTGTTCAGCCGCCAGCATGTATTTCCATCTAAAAAAAGGTGTACTCAGCCTGAGTCCGCAATTTTGTTTCAACACAGATGGGAAAAAATCCCAACGTCATCTTTTGCGCATTCTGAGAAAAAAAAAAATCTCAACGTCATGGTATACTTACTTGAGAAAAAGTTGTGATCGAAAAAAGAAACACACATTGGAGCTACGTATTCTGGTAGAAAAGCTTTCCATTTCTCTTCCTTTCCGTGAGAAACCTGATCCTCCACTCACCCTGGCCAGAAAATTCAGAGCGACAGTCAGGGGTCTGCAGAGTTGGAGCCACAGGACAGTTGGTCATGTAAACTCTCAGCTTGGACTTGCCAGAGAAGTCCTTCATCAGATGGAAATTGCCCAGGATAATCGAAGTTTGTCTAATCAGAAAAATGGCTGCGGAATCAACTCAAAAGGCACTCACTGGCCTTGTCCTCCCTGCAGCGCACAATTGCACGTAGCCGTTCCCGCATCTCTTGGCTGAAAGGAAGGGGACGCCAACACTTCTTTGTTCCACTCGTTTGCTAGACACCGCAAACGGAAGAATTTTATATGCAACCTCATCTCGGATGATGGACAAGTGCTTACTAGCCACGAGGAGAAGGAGGAGAATATTTTTGACTTTTATAATAGTCTCCTGGGGGAAGCTCCGGATCGTGATGAAACCATCAACCTGGAGGCATTGGCCATTCCACAGCATGATCTGTCAGAGCTGGAGGCTCCGTTTTCTGAGGAGGAAGTATGGCAGACAATCTGCTTGCTCCCTCCTGACAAAGCCCCGGGGCCGGATGGATTCACTGGCAAATTTTACAAGGCGTGTTGGCCTGTAATCAAAGTGGATGTGATGGCAGCAGTTTCGGCTGTTTGGTGCAGAAGATTTGGCAATTTTGAGCAACTGAACTCAGCTTATATCACACTTCTGTCAAAGAAAGCTGAGGCCATGAATATTAAAGATTACAGGCCTATCAGCTTGGTTCACTCCTTTGCCAAGCTTATTACAAAAATTCTAGCTAACCGTTTGGCTAGACGACTTAATGAACTAGTCTCTCCGATTCAAAGTGCGTTTATCAAAGGTCGTTTCATTCAGGATAACTTCATGTTGGTACAGCAAACGGCTCGCTATCTTCATCAACAAAAGCAAGCCAGGATTCTGCTGAAATTGGATATCACAAAGGCCTTTGACTCCGTCTCATGGCCGTTCCTGCTGGAAGTTATGAGAAACTTGGGTTTCTATTTATGCAGATGATGTGGTAATCTTCCTAAGGCCTTCTGCTGATGACATCGACATTATATTGGACATGTTACACTTGTTCGGAAGGGCTAGTGGGTTAAAAACCAATGTGGACAAGAGTAGCGTGCTGCCCATCCAGTGCCTGGAGGAGGACAGACGAATATTACAAGCTCACCTTCCCTGTCAGTTGCTTGAATTCCCCTGTAAGTATCTCGGAGTGCCTTTATCTCTCAAAAAACTGACTAGGGCCCAAATCCAACCAATAATAGACAAAGTAGCTGACCAACTACCTGGGTGGAAGGCTGATTTGCTAACAAGGGCAGGGAGGAAAGTGTTGGTCCAGTTTGTGCTCACATCCATGCTGATTTACCTATATATGGCCACGGATCTCCCACCATGGGCTATCAAGGTCATTGATAAGATCAGAAGAGGCTTCCTCTGGAAAGGTAGAAGAGATGTGAAAGGAGGACATTGCTTGGTAGCTTGGCCCAGGGTTACTCGACCACCGGAGTTGGGGGGGCTTGGTATATCACAGTTGCAACAATTAGGGTGGGCCCTCAGAATGAGATGGCTCTGGTTACAGAAAACTGAGCCAGAAAAGCCGTGGGCTTTTTTCCCCATCCAGGTGCATCACTCGATCAAAGCTTTTTTCTCAGTAGCCATAGTCTCTGAAGTCGGCAATGGAAGGAACACTCTTTTTTGGACTGACAGATGGCTACATGGACGGAGCCTTGATAAGCTGGTGCCACATCTTTTTGGTTCAATTTCTAGTCGGGCAAAGAAAAGAACAGTTCATGAGGCACTTACTGATGGGAGATGGGTGGCTGACATAAGAGGAGCTCATACCGTGGCCTTTTTGACTGAATACCTCAACCTGTGGGATCTATTGGCTGTGGTGGTGTTGCAGCCTGATGTTGATGACTCTCACATCTGGCAATTCGCATTTACAGGAAAATACTCAGCTAAGTCAGCATATGAAGCAATGTTCATTGGTGCCATCCAGTTCAATCCTTGGGAGAGAATATGGAAGAGTTGGGCACCTGGTAAGTGTCAATTTTTTCATGTAGCTGGTCGCACACAATAAGTGTTGGACGGCTGATAGGCTTGCAAAGAAGGGACTGCCGCATCCTGAGCACTGTATTCTATGTGACCAAGAGGAGGAGACGATTAACCACTTGCTGATTTCCTGTGTCTTCTCGCGTCAAATATGGTTCAGTGTCCTGCAGCGAGTCGGTCTGCAAAGCTTAGCCCCAGAGTCGGTTGATTATTCCTTTGAAGACTGGTGGGATCAGGTGACCACAAGGGTTGCTGATCAAGCAAAGCAGGGCCTGAATTCTGTTATAATCCTGGTGGCTTGGTCTCTCTGGAATCACAGGAATCGTTGCATTTTTGATGGACGACAGCCTGATCTAAATGGGCTTCTCTCCTCCATTAGGGATGATCTGTTTTCGTGGGAGTTGGCTGGGGCTCGAGAAATTTCTCATCTTCTCGCCCAACAGCCCTCCAATTAGACTGATAGGCCTCCCTGATCTTGGGTTATTTTTTCTTGGTAACAGGCGATCCAGTGTGTGTGTTTGTGTGTGAGGGGGTTTAAAACCCTTTGTATTAGTGACCGGGTTATTTCTTCTTAATATACTGATACGCAGCCCTCCTGCGTGTTCGAGAAAAAAAAAGAATACACACAAATCTAGAGAACTCTGACAGAGCGAATTCTTCAGAGATCAACCAGTCTACCAATATATGGCAATATCACGACAAGCACATCCAGTGAGGTAACTTCAGTTATTAGAGACTCAATTGCAGGTTGTACTCCTCATTTTCTACCCCCAGTTTCCGCACACAAACTAGCCAGGAAACAATGGCATTGCTGCACATCTGAAAAAACTGAGCCATTGCATACAGGTTCATCTCCGCATATTACTTACAGGGCCCTACAGAAAAAAAAAACTGGTGCGACAATGATCCGCCAACTATTGGCTGTCAAAAGTCAAAACTGTGCGTGCCCTTCAGCTCCAAGGCCTTCCCAACATCGTCGGTGCACCTCTGTCATCCTCTCCACTGGATTGCAGATGCCAGTGCAGTTCCAATCGAAGGATGCCGCACATGGGTTCCCGGCCTGCGCTTTCCACTCGCAGTCTGCAAGATCATCACAGATGGGGCATGAAATGTGTGCAGATTATAGTGAGAAGTGAGAACAATTAGCTGAAGAGGTTAGCGGCATATTTATGAAAGGTAAAAATAGGTGTTTAAACACTCATGCATTCATAAGGTTCCCTTAAGGTGCATCTGGAAGCATGCATATAATGATCAGAGCTGGCAGTGATGATTGATCAGGTACAGAGACTGTAAGCGCATAGACGAAGAATAGAACCAATTACAGCAACAGTGAAGTGAAAGGACAGAACCATGGCATCGAGGGACCGACAGACAAGAAGCTCATTGCTTTAGAAGGTCAACAAGGAGTACACTCACAATGGCAGGAAATTTTTTCCAAGCGGCATTAAAATCATCATATCTCGAGTTTGTTCAAAAGTAATCATCTACTGCTCAGTGTCGGTAGCATTCAGATAAATGAAACATTCAATTTCAGGCTCCACTGTTGCCCAAGGTGGCCGCCTAGACCTTAAGCATCGTTTAGGTGCTAGGCGGTAGGTGCCAATGTCCTGCCTAGCCTGTCCAATCCCCATTGGTGATAGATGCTGGTGTGCCTACCACCTGGTGCTTAGGAGCAGCGGCAAATGATCAGGGGTATTGGATTGTTTTGGTGCGATTGTTGTTGAACACCAATTTGTCTGGTTAAAGTATGGGACCATTGCTGGTAAGCAGAGGACATTGCTGGTAAACAGAGGACACAAAGCTGGAGAAAGCAAGTTTTGACTAACAAAAAGCAGTTGTTACACATTTCATATCAATCTTTTCCTACTGAAAACTACAAAACTAGAACAACTAAATAGTACAGTAAAGCAACTAACTTCAAGTTTAAGCAAAATCATGCCACTATCCCAATGAGCATGCAGTAATTAACTAGTTACTACAGGAGTAAATACCAAAGAAGCATGGAAATTTGAGTGTAAATGGAGACGCCAACCTGGGGGAGTACCACAGCAAAGGCTTCTCTCATCAACATGCTCGACTTCCAACCCAATCAACCAGGAGCCAAATGATACATCTTCGTTTGAATACTTGTGCAGGATATGCCTGAAAGTGGTGTTCAGAAAATATGAAATAAACAGTTTGGTCAGTCTGGTCTATAGGATTCCACACCATCATTTAAACTCACCGGTTTGCTGATATGTAAGTTGCCAAATCCCTGGTTACAGCATACAGCTGCCGTGTTGCATGCCTAAAGTAGTTGTTACCCTCTGTTCCAAACTTCCAATGGTCTGGCTCATAATACTTGGAGTCACTGTTAACATTAGAGTATTAGACAGGAACTTTATTATTTCATTTCTGAAAACAAATGTTGGTAAGATGAAATTAGCTGTTAGGGATTTGCTAGCAAGAAATGTCCTTATAATGAGTAAATGTGGAAGTGCGGTCTCAACTGCTATGGAATGGAGATAAACCTTGTTTGTAAATAAAATCTATAAATGTGAAAAAGAAAATCAGCAAATATGGAGCATTACTTTTTAGCAATAACGGGTCCAGATTTCATGCAGCCAATGTACACCCGAGGTTTCGCCCTGTGTCGCGCCAAAATCGATCTGGTGATACCTGTATTGAAAGAGCCCCCCCAATCTCAGTGTGATGCACCGGCACTATAGTTGATTGATCAAAGTTGAAAGGGTCCCGTCTTTGCATACCAATGTTGACATGAACATTATCGTCAGCTTTTACATAGAAATCAGCATCCCACGTGGTAAGAGCAGTGGAAAGAAACATCTGGATCTTCATAGGGAGCCCTCCATAGCCTTCCACATGATTCTGTATAGGATGATTAATGTTGCAAACACATCACTGCTGGCTGACTGGCAGTCACTGATCAAAGAAAAGGGGAAAAGTTGAAACTAATCAACTGAAGTGAACATACAATTCTCAAGATATCATTGTATTCTTTATCTTCTGCATCAATTGCACGGTCGACCTCATTGTCCGGGTTTGGATTTGCACTACAAGAAAGAATCCCCAGATTTCAGGAACATATATAGTACTAAAGAAGAACATTGTGTCACCTCTGTTTTTATCTCCAACCCAAAAGATGTCCATACCTGCGTCCAATAACAAAACGGATAACAACGCCTTTCTCTTCCAATCTTCGCAATTGGTCACCTACAAATGTTCAGAGTTTTACATATGAAAAAAAAATGAAACAAAGGCTCCAGGGTACAAAATTGCAGGAAAAGGCATCTACCTACCTTGTGGCATCCATGTTTGCCTTATTGAATTCCTCCGCTTCCGGTTAGCAAAAGTGGTGAAAACGCCCATGACAAAAGACATCCTATGCCTTGCGCTTCCCTGGTCGTCCTCCGAATCGCCCGGTGACATGCCCTGGCTCATCGCCTGCGCGGCTCTAGCCGCAGCCAGGCGCATCTCAATGTCAGATATCGTCTTATCCAGCGCCCTGCGATTGAAACACCAGGACGCATATTATAACAAAAACAAACCCATCAATATTCAACCAGACAGATTCAGGAACTGAAGAAGCCTGTGATACTTACATGACGACTTCGCGAGTCTGTGACACTTGGTTCAACGCGGCCCTCGAGTGGTCAGAACCTGCCTGGAAAATTGGAGACCCAAATGTCTGAATGCGCTTCCATAGGAACACTCCAGGAAGAGACAAGAGAGGGGGAATTTTTCATTACCTTGTCTGGACAACCGGGATGCTCAGGAACAGCCCAGTACCTGCAAAAAGAACACAAATGTGGACCAATTACCACCACTCCCCGACCTTGGAACCGACGAGCATTGCCTCAGTACATACTGCAGCAGGCGGGCAAAAGCAGCGCGCGGCGAGGGACCGTAGGCTAGCAAGGGACTTCTACTATCTGAGACGGCGGGCGGCGGGCGGATTTGGGGGGAGAAGGCGTACGGACCTGTTGACGACGCAGAGACCGAGGAGGAAGCAGGCGGCGCAGAGCGCGGCCACGCACCGCGTGGGCACGCGCGCCGGCGAAGCCTTGTGCGGCCTCAGCGCCGCCGCAGCCATCATTGTAGCTGGCCACCTCGGACGCTTCCTCCTCGTTCGAAAGGGAGGAGAGGGAAAGCGAAGGCGAAGGCGAAGGCTCCGTTTCCGTCCCCCAAGCCCAGGTGGCCAGGTCCGCGTGAGAGCGCTGTCTTCGACTGCTAGCTGCAACCGCTACCAATGCCAACGCAGTGGCGCTCTCAGTTGCTACGTGGACTCGGTCCACCTTATATCCCCTGCTCCTCCGTGGTTCTAAAGATTGGGTCTCTTTTTGCATTTTTTTTTAATAAAAAGAGGTTGCAGTACATGCTGCTTTGGTACCTCCTGTTCCAAAAAAAAAAGTACATGGTGTTTTGGGCTGGTGCCATTATGTTGTAGTTGTAATGCTACCAACAAACTTATGAGTGCTCAATAAATAATATAAATAAATATATAGAATAAAATTCGGTACTCTCTTCCAACCTAAATTAAATGTAAATCCACCTCAGAAGTTGTCCTAAATCAATCTATTTTAAGTTATATTGCCAAACTCATAGAAAAATAGCACCAATAGTTATGACATCAATTAGTATCATTAGATACATCATGAAACATATTTTAGTAATGTTTTATTTGATGCCATAGATGTCCTTTACTTTTTTAATGTAAAGCTATTTAAACTTAAGATATTTTTTACTAAGTATGATTATAGATATCGATTTATTTTGGGATGGAAAAGGTACTTTATCAACGACTATAATGCGTTTCAATGTGTAACTAAATATGTGGCACACAAAAAAATTAGCCTTGGTTTCTATGGGGTTCGAAAATATGCTGAACTTCACGAATATAATTGAAGTATTTTGAATTTTTTAAGTGTTCTAAATGAGGGAAAGTAACCATAAAATGTGAGATGAAATGAAACAATATACTTTAGTCGATTCAGTTCTTTTACGTTGAACTTGTGACTCGGCATGTGTAATCATGATAACGACAACTATGCTTTCAAATCTTCAATAGTGTGGCGTGCATTGGGAGGAAGGGACACATTTTGCAGTGACTATGCATGGATCTACCAAGACACGCAAGTATATGTGTGTGCGCGTGTGTATATATATATATACAAATGTTTGCACTTGTACCACATTTAAAATAAAAATAAACATGTGGGGTAAAAAAAGCTTTAAGGTGGGTGTTACTTTCTTCCCGTGTAGGTGAGTATACAAAGCATTTGGGTCTTTTTGTTTTCTTTTAGTAAGAGCTAGCGTGAGAATAAAAAATGTTTAAGGTCCTTGTTGCCTTTTTTATGTTTCCCATGTATCACCCTTACTATCTTATTAGCAATTTTTTACTCTCTCTATCCCTACTTAACTATTTTTATGAGACATGTCGGTGAAACCTTATAAGTTTAACTAAGTTTATGAAAAAAAAACATTGATAATATATATCTCTCCAAATAGAAAAATACTTTATCAAGCACTATGATGTTTCAAGTGTGTAGTAAAACACGTGGCACACAAAGAATTTATAGGAATAAGTAAGGCTTGGTTTTCATCGAGCTCAAAAATATGTTGACACCATTGTCTTATTTGCACTTATGTTATTTAACTTTTGTTGCATATTTCAAATAAAATAAACATGTGAGGTAAAAAAATGCTTATGGTTTGTTTAAGGTGTTTGTTCTCTTTTTCAGTTTTCCATGTACGTACCACCATTGTCTTATTTAGCGTCTTGTTGCATGTCCCATCTCCCTTGCTTCTTTCTCGGTAAATCTACATGTCCTGAGGTTGAGTTGCACAAGTAAAGCAACACAAAACCTGCAAGCTAACCGCCACTAATTAGCTGCTAGTGTCCTTGTCGCGATTTTGTCTGCCATGGACCAGGTCCAGGTCGGGCTACACCACAGCTCCACACATCCGGCGCACACGGACGGAGGGGATGTAGGGGCAGGCTCATTAACCCCGCGCTCTGTAGCCTGTAGCCCTCATGGGTGTTTGTACGCGGAGCACGAAGCGCGCAATGTCTTCCTCTCCTCCGAGACCGAGCCGCGCCGGCCTGCTTCTGGACACGGTATTGGAACACCACAGTCGCGCCGACCCGCCACCGACTCCGCAACAGCCACAAGCTGTCACCGCTGGGTGGTGGTGGTCCACCGTCCACGGCTCGCTGGTTGCTTGGCGCGCCAACGGGCCGGGCACCAGGAAGGGGGAAAAAAAACGTCGCTGCCGTACCAGGTACTACCACGAATCCGCGGGGTCCAAGAGGTTCGCAGGCAGCAGCGCCGTGCACTGTGCACCGCATACGGCCAGTGTGGCATTGTAGTAAAAGGGCTCCTGCTGCAGGCCCACTTGTCATCAATGCCTATTTGTTGCTGGTGCCGCTTGTCGCTGTAGGCTACCACGCCACTCGCCCAGCCAGGCCGCCATATATCCCCTCCCCTAGGGTCTAGAGAGAGTTACATTTTTAAAAATCCAAAGAGCTCAACATTATTGGAATATAATAAAGTTAATTATTATATTGGTGGGGTGGGACGAGAGACTGAGAGAGGCCACGGTTCCTACGCAAAAATTCCACATTTGACTAAGGCCTTGTTTAGTTTCTCCATTTTACAATTTTTTTTTTTTGCAAAATAGACTACTTTTTTACAAAATGGATCTAAATAGGGTGGTGAAAAATTGAAAATTTTGGCTCCAAAAATTTTTCATATTTTGGCCTCTGGGGTCCAAAAACGCGAAATTTTACAGTCCCCCCTCCCACTCATGATGACTTTTTAGACCCCTGAAAATTTTTTCAAATACAACTAAACGGCCCTGTAAAAATTTCTGTTGAAAACGGTTTTCACACCATGAAAACTTTTTTGCAAAATCTTTTCACAAGTTTGGATCTAAACACTACCTAAATGTTTTGAAGAAACTATACTACTACCCCCAGACCAAGGGGAAAAACACATTTCTTGCACAGCCTCTGAACAATAAGACCAACTAAGAATAAAGCTAGAAAATCCTATAATTGGGTTATGTCATGACTCCACCTCAAAAGAAATGGTCTTCCCTCGACCTTTCCTCAAGCAGTATTCATCAACCTTAAGCGAATGCACGAGGTGTTTAAGCTGATTGATATAATTAGTGTACGCATCCCCCACCCCCCTCTCAAGAAAGGAAAAATGATTAGATAAAGAATAAACATCAAAGTCGAAGTGTACCTCACTTGGTTAAAATTCCTTTGATGTAACTGTCAATCTAGATTTAAGTCCTCAATTTGAAATAGGTAATTCATCATGGTATGCGATGTACCCATCGGCAACAAAGAAGTTTATGATAACTTCGTCATTTTTAAGCATTGTTGATCCAGCTCACTTTGGTCTCTTAAAAGGAAGTTCGCTCGTATATAGTAGACTAAACTAACATTATAGATAAACTGTGCTGGTTGGTCTGGTCAGAATTTGTAAAAAAAAAAGCAGGCATATATGATTCTAGTAGGAAAACAGGCTTTGTAAAAAAAAAGTCAATACATGGTAGAGTAAACTAGTTAACATTCTAGAAAAAAGGGGTTTTGTAAAAAGAAAAAGGTGGCATATATGTGGTAGAGTAAACTAGTTAACATTCTAGTAGGAAAACAGGCTTTGTAAAAAAAAGTCAACCTACATGGTAGAGTAAACTAGTTAACACTCAAGAAAAAAAGAGGGTTTGTATAAGAAGAAACCAGCATATATGTGGTAGAGTAAACTACTTAACATTCTATAAAACTGGTTTTGTTTTGGAAAAAAATCAGCATATATGGTAGAGTAAACTAGTAAACGATCTAGAAAAAAGGGGGGTTTATAAAAAAAAAGGCGGCACATATGTGGTAGAGTAAACTAGTTAACATTCTAGAAAACATGTTTTGTTAGAAAAGAATCAGCATATATGGTAGAGTAAACTAGTTAACAATCTAGAAAAAAGGTGGGGGTTTGTAAAAAAAAAGTTGGCATATAGTATGTGGTACAGTAAACTGGTTAACATTCTAGAGAAACTAAACTGGCTGGTCCGGGGCTCCTGTTAACAGTGTATTCCCTCTCGGACAAACAAACCGATAAATGAAGTTGTCGTCACCACTGATAATTAAGCGAGCTGTTTTGGATGGCAATTAATTAACTGAGTTGGCTACCATTATAGTACAAAATACTAAGCTGCAGTGGTGTAACGTTGTCCTCTGTTCTTTCTCTAACAAGGAAAAAAAAAGATGAGACGATAAAGGGCACTCGCTTTTGTCTCACCGAAAGGATTCAGTACAATGATGAGTTGCCAGCGTGATCATTTTTCAATGTTAGCTATTCGATTGTCATTCCCTTTTTTGCGTGCGTTGGGGAAGCTACTGCAATTGCATTTGCACATGGGCATGTGACGACGCCGAGCCAATGGCATGACATGATTGCTGATGATTGTTTCTTCTTTTTTCGCCCATGAGTTTAGTAGTAGTTGAGAGGAAAAAATTCTGCAGCCTCTTCTTTTTCTCCTCTCATTTCTCTGGTGGGTATCGCTTGGCACTGCTTGCCTCCAGCGCACCTCTGTCATGGCAAACGAGTGTAGCTCGAAGATAACTGCCCTGGTGTCCAGCGGTGCCTGCTGCTCGCGGTGTGGTGGACAAAACGAGCATGCCATATGTCGCTTAAAATGGGTATTGATTTAGGTCAGGGTGGTTGCGCAACCGATTTTGTTATTTTAGAGATCTAGAATATCAAGTTTTATTGTTTGGGGAGGAAATCCAAACTTCATAGTTTGGAAGGTAAAAAGGATATGCTTTTTTTAGGATATGTTTGGTACTACTTATAAGGTGCTTACATCCAAAGTAAAATGAGACAAATAGACAAACTACATGTTTTTCTCAAGCTCACTAGTACTAACTATTATTGTCACACTTTTTCTCACTACATGATTTAGTAGAACCAGCGATGAAACTGTTTCACCACCAGTTCCATGACTGATTGGGGCTTTGAGGACAACTGAGCTGCCATTTAAAAGTGGTTTCATTGCCAACTCAGTGTATGATTCTATGATGCAATTCAGTTGTATTTCACCTTCGGACTATATGTCGAGAGCCAGCGGTGAAAATACTTTTTACCACCATACATGAAGAACAATGCACATGTGGGAACTATTTGTCCCCCTTGAACCCTTCAAATGTAAATCCTTTGATGCCCTCCCATCTTCATAGATAGAAGAGTGATCGACGATATATGTAATAGACAATTTTTGTAATTTGTTTAATAATATATAGTCTTCTCTCCTCACATTTGTAACCAAAACTTTAAGCACCACTTGAACCCTTAAGAAAACATTGATGCCCTCCCCTCTTTATAATTAGAGGAGTGATCGACGATATATAACTGACACTTGGTGTAATTTGTTTATAATATGTAGTACGTCTTCCTCTTCCTCACATTTATAATCAGTTCCTTCTTTGGTTCTGGATAGCAAGAAGCCAAATTAACTGAAGAAATTTTGGCTCCTATTCGCTTACTAACAATTATTATTATCTAATAAAATAGTGGTAGTGACGTAGTGTTGTCCAAACTTGCTCTAGAACATGCATATTTTTGGGTTGTTTTTTAACCTCTGCTAAAAAGTTCGGTTAGAACCAGAGCCGAACCGAAAATAAGCAAAAACTGAAATGCTCGATTTCTAAAATTTTGAGAACCAATTGACTCTCATTTTCTAGGAACCGGACTTTTAAAGACCGGGGAACCAAACCAAAGCCGAACCGAAAACCAACCCGGTCTATATTATATTAATTTAATTTACACAAGAGCTTGTGCATGTTGTGACTCCGTGCGCTCGGGATGTAGCTTATTGCCTTCCTTCCAACATACCTCACGGCAAATGCAAACAATAGCCACCCATTTGTGTATGTGTCACACCCATTTAATCAAATAAGTTTAGGCTAAGCCCAGCTCATCACAATCGGCACTAAGAGATCTAGATAACCCCACGACAAGTTCTATGCCACATTGTAATACGCTATTGGCTGTTAAAAAAGGGAAAACATACGGGGAAAAAAAAGAAGGAAGGAAGAACAACATTGGGCCATTTGTTTGCTCGGATGGCGGATATGGCCCATGAAGCCGTCAATGGCGTGGTCAGTGTGGTTGTGGGTTGTTTAACTGTGCGTATGCCTGATGATGGGCGTGGGCCGTCCCCAACACCCAACTCCAAAAAAAAAAAAAAAATCCGAAACAGACGGAGAGACTTCCATTTGTTTTTTAAAAACCTTACCGATTCGCCGCCACGCATATATGACACGATCGAGTATCCATCATCTGGCCATCTCATTTGTCGCAAAAAAAAAACATCTGGCCATCTCATCTTCCGTCATGCCGTCGATGGCGTCCCGGATCCTCCGGGCCACCCGCGAGGCTGCTCGCGCCGCCAGGTCAGCTGCGTCGGCCGCATCTCGCTGTGCCGCGGCGGTTCGCTCGGTTTCAGGCCGCGGCGGTGCGCTTGCGGTGGCTCCTTCAGGTTCTGGCGGCCGTGCCCGTGCGCATGCGGCGGCAGCTCGCTCAAGTTCAGACGAGGGCGGTGCCCTTGCGGCGGCCTCAGATCCGCTCACGCGCGCTTCCTCCGTTGATGCACCGGGCGCCCGGCCGTGTCCTGCGCCTTGTGGCAGCACTCATTCTCCGATCGAAGCACGGGCACGACCCCCTCAGGGCAGAGGGTACACCGTCGCCACACCACTACCACCACCCCTCGACGCGCCACCCTTCGTCAGACTCAGACCAGGTACGTACCACAATAATATAAGCAGAAGTTAATTCCATTCGATATATATACTACTACAACTGAGATATGATCCGCACACACTTATGTTTGTAGATTGGGCGAAATTTGAGGCAGATGAGAAGGACCTCGAGTACGAGCGCTGGTGCAAGCATTTTAACCAGGAGCGTGACCGCGACGAGATGGCGCGTCGGTTCAGCCGCTTCAAGGAGACTGTGCTGCGTGTGGAGGAAAACAAGAAATCTGATGTGCCGTACAGGCTCGGGATAAACAAGTTTGCCGATGGGAAGCTGAGAGAAGCACACCGCCGTAAAATTTTTACGATTGACGAGGTTAGGAGATGCTTTTTACCGCTTCACGGAATTAGACCACCACATTTCGGATTCTTTGTCAACAAGGAGGACCCTAATAAGCCAGGCGGCAGCGGGCGCAACTGAAGTCTAGAAGCCATTTGTATGATCCAATCGCGATGTTCTTCTCATTGTTCAGAAGACTCTTCTTAAACAAAGAAGAGAAACATGTTACACTAATATGATTTCAGACTGCAAGAGCAAACTACACTAGTAAATTGAACACCATCTTTCCCTAAAGAGTAAAATATTAATATAAGAGATTAAGATATTAAAGGGAAAACCAAAAGACGATGTGTGCCACCGCGAATTAAGGCCCTGTTTAGGTTGTTGCATAATTTTTACGGAGCACTGTAGCACATTTCATTTATATTTGACAAAAAATTGTTCAACCATGTACCCTAACTAGGCTCAAAAGATTCGTCTCAGAATAACGTTTCAAACTGTGTAATTAGTTATTTTTTATCTATATTTAATACTCCATGCATGTGTCCAAATTGATTGATGTGACGGGTAAATTTTAGTAGGGAATCTAAACAAGGCCTAAAGAAAACTTTACCCATTCCCTTCCATTGACATATAGGATCCACATATAACTTGTGCAACTCATAAGCTCATTAACCAGCCGCTGGCATCGAAGATAAGGAGCTCACCGACATTAGGGTTCTACTCAACTCACTTTACGACTCTTAACGGTTTTTGTAGAGACAGGGGGTGGCTGTGAACATTTCGTGCGGATGAGCGATTCGGGAATGTGTGCGTGTTTTGTACATGGTCGATAATATTAGCTGCCACGAGCAAGGCAGTAAGCGACCTGGCACCCAGCTCTCTGTGCAGTGGTACGTCATGCATTGGCTCGTGCCGTTTGGTGCCGTGCTTGACATGCCTTTCGCTTTTGCATGATCCTGAACTTGGCATCGAACCAACTGGAGGCATCGAACCAACGAGAACGCCCGGCTGTTGAGCGGTGCTCGGGGAGCTGAAGAGCACAGCACTTCATTGCTCGAGTCTGCATCCTCACATCACTGCTGCCAAGTTCATTGGCAAGAAGCCCAATCAGCCCATGTACTACACGGCGAATCTTAGGGTCCGACCCCCAGTCGCCGTCCGAGCGGCGCGCGCGGGAGCGCACGAAGCGCGCGGGGGCGAGGCGGCGAGCCCCGCGACGGCGGCAACCTCCTCCGCGGAGCCCGCGCCCACGCCCCACCTCCCACGCCGACCGCAGGTAGGCCTTCTTCCTCTTCATCAGCCTTCTTCCTCCTTCCCCCTTCTCCACCTCCTTCCTCTTCCTCTCCGGCGAGGGTTAGGGTTCCGGCGGCATGGGTTAGGCTTTTAGGGTTTCTATTCCCCCTCCCTCTCTAGATTCCGGCCGGCCGGCCTGGCCGCGGCCGTCGACAGGGCGGCGGGCCGGCGGGCGGCGGGCGGCAAGCTCGGCGGCGGTGGCGCCACCGAGCTCCGGGCGAGTCAGGGCCGACAGCGGGTATGGGTAGGCGGCGGGGGCGAGGCATGGCCGGAGGGAGGGGGAGGGACTGAGGGGCGGCCGCCGGAACCCTAGCTCGCAGGCAGCAGGTGGTGGTGGAGGCGGGGGCGAGGTCGCCGGAGTTGGGGGCGACGCCGTCGCGTGGTTGCCGGAGAGAGAGGGAGGAAGGGAGAACGTCCGCCGCCGCCGCCCCCGCGCGGGTTCCTGCGCGCTCCCGCGCGCCGCTCGGATGGCAGCTGGGGTCCGCTCGGACCCAGGAGCCCCCGTACTACACTGCTAATTGCTTGGGCCCCACCTGTCATACTACCCCTTGGCTTATTTACTTCTTTTCCCTTTTTCATTCACTGTGACCGGTCTTATCTTATCTTCGTTCGTCCACCAGATTCTCTCGTTTCCTCCGTCGTTCTCGCCGCCCGGATTCGCGTGGCGTTGGGGCGGAACCTTCCGGCGCTGCTGGCCGGGCTCTTCCGGCGGTGCTGACCTCCTCCGCCCGTCTTCCGCCGGCCTCGTTTCCTTCTCTCCGTGTGGGTTTCGTCCTCTGCGTCGGCGTCGCCGGCGGCATCGGCTTCGTCGTCCTCGTCGTCGTCGCTGCTTCGCCGGTGGCGTTCCTCGGGTTTGCCTCCTCTCTTGCCGTCCTACGGTTGTTCCAACGGATCTTCTCCCCGACGCTGCCTCAGGCCTCGCAATGGTCGATTTTGAGCCGTGTCTTTCGCCGTGTGGGGGCGGCTGGGCGGCTGTGGCCGCCGCCCCTAGGCGCGGTGGAGGCCTAGTTAATGCTTCTTATGCGTGCGACAGCATTCTTGGCCACCGTTAGCTTCGGATTTGTTTATTGCTTGCCTTTTGCTGCGTGTGCTTCTTCTTTGTCTTGCTTGGTCTTTTTTAACAAATTAGTCTCACTGTACACTCTTTCCTTCCTTTCAGGTCTCTACGGTGAAGCCTATCAGCCTCCAGCTCTTGGATTTGGCTTTCCGGTTATCGCTGCGTCGACGTGGTTTCTGTTGCCGGCCATTGGCTTTGCTCGCTGCGAGGTGCTGTCTTCTTAGTGTTTCATGGACTCATGGTTATAGCCTTCTTTTGGGTTGGGTTTCCATTTCGACGCTCTCTAACTTCGGTGCCCCCATTGTAGTTCGCCGTGCTGGGTTCGATTGCTTCGACAGAGGCCACCGTGCTGCTTTGTCTGCCCGTTGTTACTACCGGTCTCCAGCTTACAGCCGCTGTTGCTTGATTCATTCTTGAGGTAGTGCTGCCGTTGTCTGTTTGCCAGTATGTTTTGATGTGTTCATTCGTAGCCAGGATCTAGTCTCCTTAATACGATTCTTGCAACAAAAGAGGGCCAACCAGTGTGGCCACGTCACCAGCAATTCCCAGCCGTCCGATCGGTCGCGTGGAGGGCTGAGATCGCGTGAGCCACGGACATTTTGCAAAAAAAACCCTCAAACTTTACAGAAATTAACCCGCAGTCCTAAGGCCCCTCAGAGTTTTTTGTTTCAAAAGAGCCCTTGAAATTTACCGAATTCAAGCCAACGGGCCGGACCATCAGCAGCGCCGCCGGTGCCTGCGCGTGGCCAGCGTACAACCGGAGCCACCACGCCCGTGCCCGTCGTCGGGGTCGCTGGGGTCGCACGCGCCGGGGTGTCCGGGGCCACCACGCCGTGCACTCCTCGCCGGCGCTATGATGGCTGGGGACGCCGTGCCGGGGGCCGTGCCCTCGCCCCCCGCACGCGCTAAGGTGCTCGTGGCCGGCGGAGGCGCGCACAGCAGCGTCGGCGGAGCCGCTGCAGCACGGTGGCTTCGCCGCGCCCGAGCCGCCGAGCTGCCCTCATTCCCCGGTCTTCTCTGCTCTGCTCGCTGCCGTCAGGAGCCGCCAGGATTCTGGCCGGAGATTCTCCGGTCCGGAGCCGAGGAGCCCCGCCACCGCCGGCGCCTTGCGCCATCTGCTCGCCGCCACCAGGAGCCGTCCTCGACTCGCCCGAGGTTCTCCGCTCCGGAGCCGAGGAGCTCCGCCACCATGGCCACCACGACTGGCACTGCTGCCACTGGCGCCCCTACTCTGCTCTCTCCCTTCCCTCTGCATTCTCTCTCCCTCTCTTCCCGGCAAGGAGTAGCGAGAGCACAAAATCCTCCGGAGCTGGACACCATCTTGCTTTTTCTCCCTCCCTCTCTCTCTCTCTTCTCTCGCTTTTTCTCTGTTGACTGAACGAATGGAGTGGAGGAGAAAGGAGATGACACACACACACAGCAGAAATCACACCCATCTCTCTCTCTCTCTCTCTCTCTCTCTGTCTCTCTCTCTCTCAGCCACTGTAGACCCTGTCTACATAGACCAAAGAGAGAAAAAGGAGGGTCGGATCATGGCACAGTGTCAGTCAGCTAGACAGCTGAACTGGACCCACGCATCAGTCAGTTTAAAAATTGCTATGCGCACCCGAGGAGTGTACACGGGAGAGTAAAAATACATTTTCCACACATAGAAAAATTCACAGAAAATTTCTAAATAAACTAAAGGTACCCTGACTCTACCCAAGCCTTTATTTTCTATTGTGCATTATCTGTATTTCCATAAATATTTTCCCAAGCATTTCCTACATGCATTTTGTTAATAAGACTTGCAAAATTCATATCTCCACCATCCTAAATCCTAGGCCGTTAGATCGGGCGCACGAACGGCCCAAATCGGGCATTTCTCGGTCTTTTGCAAAAAAAAAACCCTCGAACTTTAGAGAAATCAACCCATAGTCCGACATTCTCTCTCACCCACATAAAAAATTTATATCTTATCTATTTTAACTACGAACTCCGTAATACTTTTATAAAAAAATTCAGAAATAAAACAAAATAGACGACGCAATATCTTATACTCCCTCTGCTCCCTAATTATTTCTCTAAATATTTATCTTTTTTATTTCCATACATGTAACAATATTTATATCTTGCAGAGACCCAGCGCAGGGTGGGGTGCGGGCTTCCATACATGCAACAATATTTATATCTTGCAAAGACCCAGTGCAGGGTGGGGTACGGGCGCTACGGACGGGCGACCCTGGTGTCCATGGCGCGGTTACGGATCCTTAGCTCTAGCCCATCGTTTCACTATACTTTAAACATTTCATTCACTATAATAAATATAGCAAAAAAAATCCCGTTTCGATAACTAAGATAATATATTACTTAAACAATACAATTATTCAAAATACATACAATGCCAACTACACGAAAATAGAAAACGACGGATTTGTCTTACCTACATTGCTTAAAAAAGGGTGCACCTACTTGTACTCCACGTACAAAACAAAATCTATAACAATGAAATACAGGCCCTAAGCGGCAATGCCGCGTGCTTTTCTAGTTTATATCTGTTCATAGTTCCCCTCTACCTATCTTAGTATTCTGTGTGTTCAGTCACTCTTTGCATCATTCCACTCTTTTTTTTCAGCAAGATAGATATATAACGTTCTGTAGATGACAGTGTCAAATCTGCTTCGAATTTGATAGTGTTTTCTATCTATATAAAATTTGCAGTGCGATTTCTTCTTGCTAAGCATCCTATCATTTTTCTTCCTTGCAGACTGAAGATAAAGGAGCGCCGATGTACTCTTTTGTTTGCCTTCGCCGACTTAATGTGTTTGATAGAAAAATGTGAACATAGCAAAGGCCGTATCTAAGATTTGGTTTTTGGCGTTCGATAGAAAAATGTGAACATAACGGAGGCCGTATCTAGGCTTTGGTTTTAGAGATCTATGCCAGGCTTTGATGACATTGTGCTGGTATGATTCATACTGAGTGAATTTTGATCGTTGCTTCTCTTTGTTTGTTATGTTATCTTGTGCCATCGATTTTCAGGAGAACCAGCAGTGAGCAAAGTATGTGTTCTTCAGTCCAAAATCACACATTGCTTCAGGTGGAGTGTGTCCACTGTTAACAAGATACGAGTATATGTTTTAGCTCCAGCTCTTACATGTCCACAAATGTGCATAGCATCTTCTGCTTTTGAATTGCAGGTATGTATGCTGGCAAGTTTTCTTTTGCCGCCTTCAGTATTTTAATATTTGATGTTTCCTTTTCTTAGTTGATGTAGGTTGAAATTCATTTTGACCTCACCAAATATGGATACACCTTGCATTCACTGGGAACCCTCTTTTAGGCAAGCCCCTCTCTCAGTCTACTTAAGAATTCATTTCTCGAGTTATATGTTTAATTAATGCAATCTAAACTCATGTATATTTTCCTGTATGCGCCAACAGATGATCCTCTCTACCATATTGGTGGGCACCCCAAATTTGCTGAGGCAGAATGTACTGGCACAGATAATTCTTTTCCATCTGATGGGTAATTCTTTCATCTCTAGCTCATTTACATTGAGATACCTCTTTGGAACAAATCCTGTCATATATATTGAGTTAACATGTGTAGTAACCTTGCATTGCTTTTTTATGTATTGTAACGCCTCATCCTTCCATCTTGGTTCACTAGGGAAACTAAAGCGAAATTACGTATTTCACTTCTACATCATAGGTGTGTGTGGTGTTATTTGGGCTCTTGCCCTTTTCTCTCTTCTTAATATAATGAAGCTCAGTTCTCCTGCGTTTTCGAGAAAAAAAAGGTTCCTTTTAGGTAGTAAATTTTCCTTTCACACATTTAAGGATATAGTAGAGTACTCAAAGAATTTGAACTTGCATAGTTTTCCCTGTTCCATACCTACGAAAATTAAATTGTATATAAATCTCTTCTTCATGGCTATATGTTTTACTATCCATACGAATTCTTCATTGTCCTCCAGCCAGGCCAGCAGGAGAAGTTAGTAAAGTTCCCTATTTACTATTTTTACATTCTATGCCATTCTGAAGATATAGTACAACCAAAAAATCTGAATATATGCAGAGACGTTATTGTTAGAGATTTATTAGAGTCCTGCAGATTTTTTCCCAGCAATTTATCTATTTGATTTCCTCTTCTATTATTTCAAGTCAACCAAACAATTCGCTAAAACTGTGCAGGTTGTTCCTTCTCTATGCACTCTGTCACCGGCTTTTTTTCCCATGTGATATATAAACTGAATGAACTTATATCTGCTATTTTGTAGGATCTGAAGAAACCATGGACGAGAGCATGAGTAGAGACTAATTATTTGTTCCATGCCATGATGAGAGATAAAGATAAGGCACCGAACATCCATACCTCATTTCAACAGAATGAGATCGCCGGTTATTTTTTTGGTCGTCTGTACATCCTGAGCCGTTTGGTCCCTATGACCATGCTGTATTACAGTGCCTGCGTTGCCTAAGAGCTATATATGGTTTCACCATAGTAGACTATGGGTCCATGCTGGCGGTTCCTTATCAACAGCTTGCGACACATTCGCTGTCTGTAGCTAACACTGGAGCGTATTTAGCATGGGCCATTGTTACTGCACCTCCAGATGTTATATCGCGTCTGTCGAGTTTGTTACTGCTGCTGAGGAGTTCTTGCAGCAAATTGAGTCCATCGCGGACATCAGCATTATGCAGTCATATGTGTCTCATCTTTCTCAGGACACACAGAAGACATATATGAGAATTTTATTCATATGCAGACTGAGTTTAGTATGGCATCATATGGAAATCACAATATACACCATATAGAACATGCTACGGTACAAATTGATGAAACCATCGACAGCTACCACAGATCCATGATCAATTCATGGAACACGTTCATGGACCTAAAGGTAAGATAACATCCTTTCAGGATATTGTCAGATTCACTTAGTCTTCTGATACATTCTAACAATTTTCTCTGTTCCATGCACAGCAACAATACATGCTCACAGTTCTTGAGACAATCACCTATGGCAGATCATAAGCATTGGATCACTGCGGAAAAACCTTCCTCCAATACACAGACATCGCCAATGCTAGCCACCTGAAACTGAAATTAGGTGTCATCCACCTGTTGCAACATGTAAGACAGATACTTTATATCCTCATATTTTCTAGATAAAAAAGAAAATGAAATATACATCACAACAAACCTGTAAGTAATATGAGCATTTGCAAATTTAGAAACATTGAACATCTATTTCCACGTATGCATTACAATTTTAGCATGCTAAAATTTGCAGGCATACCCTCAGCTGACTGCCCTGCTGTTATAGATATGCAGACCTCATGAAACAGACATATGATGAAAGGCTTGCCAGACAGTCTGATGACCTAGAAGTGTAGCACATGTATATATCAACTAATATCAGTTAGGTACAATGTATAATGGGATCCATCTTTATGGAATCTAGACTGCATATGTATAATAGATTACCCAAACATAATTATCCTCATGGTTTATGTATCCAGCTATACAATCTCTATACCTTGTTTATGCTGTAATGAGAATGAATCACAATACCTCAGTTATGTCGACATGCTAATGAGCAGAAGTCCTCGTCCCCAAAGAACTGCTCAGGGCATCCTCCTCTCCGACAGAGGTGAGGGTCTCCAATGTTCAGGTGAGGCGGTGGGTGTGGGTGCTCCCGGCGGTGGAGTGCGTAGGCCACCCCGCCCTCGGGTAGATGTAACTCCTGAAAAAGTGAAAACCGGTTAGGAAATGCAGTTTAATCTCTAGTTTGTGATATGTCTGGTGTGTGGGTGACAATTCAGATCATTACCTGTACATTATCCACGATGTGATGCGGCAACTGACCCTGTGGGACGGCTAGCCATCCATTGAAGCGGATGATGGTCTTGATATCGTCCGGTGCAGCAGGAGGATGCAGGGGGTGAGGGTGCCCATGCAGTGCATGATCTGGGCAGGAAGCGCTGCAGTACGCCAGCCTACATATCCAACAGTATCTGTCCTTGTGGTGCACAGGGGCTCCAAATTGACCTCCCGCGGCCAGTGCGGACAGATGAACTGTAGCGCGCCTGCGTCCCCCCTGGGCATTCGCCGCCTATTGAGACCATACAATCGATTAATTAATAGCAAAAGTAGAAGTAACTGCAACAGACAAGAACACCCTAGAATATTATTTACCTTGCATGCGTAACTAATAGCAAAATAATTCGAATAACTGCAACAGAAAGAACACCCCAGAAAATTTGTTTACTACCTTGCAGTGCAGAGAGCACCACAACGTGCCTCTGGTGGTGCGGCCCTCGCATCCGTGACAATGGCCTTTGCGCCTCATATCGGCCTCGTTTAGTTACCAAATTTTACCCCAAATTTCACTATGCAAAAAGAAGATTCCCCATCACATCAAAATGTCGGCAAATGCATGGAGTATTAAATGTAGATGAAATCAAAAACTAATTGCACAGTTTTGTTGTACTTTACGAGACGAACATTTTGAGTCTAATTAATTATTTTTTGGACAATTTTTTGCACTAAAAAACAAAAGCTGCTACAGTGTTCCGACAGGAACACTGTAGCAGCAGACGCCGAATCGGGCGTCCAAACTCGGCATCTAAACACGGCCATCATTGTGGTTATCTGGGAGAATCAGAATGTACTTGCGCCCTGCTAAAGTGATACGCTGAATGTCGTTAAGGTCGTAACCACATCCTCTAGCACTCATGGCATCAATAACCAGCTGGCCGCCCACGGTCTCGATCTGGAACAACAAATTCGAGAGGAAAAAAACATGTTAAGAAACTCTGATGGGCTACTTCTGCAACACAAAACATGGTAAGAAACTCTGATGGGCTATTTCTGCAACATTACACAATTTGCCCGCCCCAAAATCCCTGGGCTCTGCTTTAAAAAAAAACCAAAATCCCTGGGCTGAGAACCCAGTGCAATCTCCCCTCAAAACAAAAAAAAACCCAAATCCCTGGGCTGAGAACCCCGTGCAATCTCCCCCGGCCGGGGCAATTTCTCGTACTGATTCGAAGCCCACCAACTCGAACCAAGCCCGTTTCCCCTTCGTTTTCTACGCGGGAGCCGGAGCCGAAGGCGTCGACGACCTCGCCGAACACGAGCGTCATCAGCGGCTGCGCCAGCGGCCCCCGCGGCCATGAGCGCCGCGTCCGCGCCGTCTGCGAACCGAAACAGCCGGTGCAGCCCTACCACCCCCTTCTCTATCCGCTCGCGCACGCGCAAGGCCACCGCGGCCGCGCGCCGTGGCATCCGTCCGCCATGCCCCACCGCCGCTCCCCTGACATCCATCCGCCGTCCCCTCGCTCAGTCACGGTGGTCCCTCGGGCGCTCCTCCACCGCCGCCACCTCGCACCAGCGCCGCCGCAGCCTAACCCCTCATCTGCCGCCGCCTCCCTCCTCCATCAGCGCCGCCTCTACCGGAGACGAAACCCTAAGGAACTAGGGCGCCAGGGGAAGGGAACGCCTCATCTACCGCCGCCTCGCTCCTCCTCAGCGCCGCCTCTACCGGAGACGAAACCCTAAGCAACTACGGCGCCAGGGGAAAGGGAGAACCCGAAACCCTAGGGAGAGGAGCGTGGAGCCTACCTGGAGAGGACGGCCTGCCTGGAGTGGATGGTGTGCCTGGTGCGACTCCCGCTCGCAACAATGAGCGCAGAGGCTCGAACTGCACCCGAAACAGTAGTAGTGCGTCCTGCATGGCGTCTCCCAGTCCCTCGTGATGAGGTGGGCGAGGGCGATCTCCTCCATCGCGCGTGGCTCCCAGCTCCCGGCCCGCAGAAACGGAGGAAGATGAAGGGGAAGAAGATGAAGGAAGCGGTTCCCAGCTCTCGGCTCGCAGAAGCGGAGGAAGGTGGCGGAGGAAGGTAGAGGAAGGCGGAGGAAGAAGGCCAGATCGAGGCGGTGCGCGTGCCGATGGGGGGCGCGGGCGTCGCGGTATTTATAGCCGGAGGAACCGGCGGGTCTATGTTACCGACTTTAAACTGATGCGGAAGTGCCCCGACGGCGATTATAGTTTGCTATAGTTGTTACACTTGTACATCACACTGTTGAATCTAATCTTACATAACACATAGATCATAGATGAAACTGAACTTGACATAACATGTAGCATATGTACACATGATCGTGATCTTAGACTATCACGTGACCACTATTTGAACTGATGCGGAAATATACTAATCAGATTAGAGCTAGACCAGCATTAGCGGTCGTTTGAGGCGCCTCTAGTGGTGATGCAGTCGTCGGTGGTGGTGTAGATGAATATGGGTCACTGGTTGAGGGATTGGAAACCCTCTGCCGGTGATCATCTCGTCGTGCCGGGGGATGGACTTTTCTGAACCCTCCAGCGCCTAATTGATCGGTTTGATGGGAAATGGATGGGGGTGGAGGCACCAGGGATGCCTCCTCTTATATAGTGCGCTGTAGGCCATGGGGCCAGAACCCAAGACCATCTTAGGGCTGCCGCCAATCGTGGCAAAGCTGATCTGTTGGATAGATATGACATGTGGACCACTTACTTAACCCTTAATTAATCACATTATTAATAATTATAATCATGTTAGTAATTGTCCCGCCACTAATCATGACAATTGAGAGATCACATCCAACATTCTTCCACTTGATCGAACGGCTAATGCACTTATGCAACTAATGTTCGCTTACTCTTATGCTCAGACTCAGTACCATAGCAAGACAAGACCAATGCGTGTCAGCAACAATAAATACCACTAGGACCCCATTACCCATAGTTCACTCTAATACCTTATAAGAACGTTTGCTACTTATTGGGAGTACATGGCCCTAGGCTCTCCACTAAACCCATGCTGACTGCATGTTGTTTAAATATATTATGTGGTAAGCACTTAGTTAGCGGATACGCAAGCATCAACTTAGTACCTATATGCTCAACTTTAATTGTTTGATCCTGGGTTCTATACTTCACAACATAGTACTTTAGGTCTAAAGATTTTGACCCATCAGTAGGTTTGTTGTTACCGAAAAACAGTATCGCAGACTTATTGTCACAGTACATAGTGATACACTACGCCAGATCGGTAAACTGTAGGGTCGAGATAGCCGACTAGAGGGTGGGTGAATAGTCGTATCTAAAAAATAATCGCGTTGGCTAACCGAAACAAATGCGGAATTAAACTATTCGATCTAGCCACGACTACACCCCTCTATCTACATCTCTAAGACACCTTATAAAAGATCCTAAACAAAGCAAATAAGGTGTCTACCTTAGCAAGAGCTCACTTAATCAATTCTAAAAGCGAAGCCACACAAGCTTAAGCAACTAGTACTTTGCAAACCGGGGGAGCTCCTACACAATTCTAGTAAGCAAAAGCACAAAGGCAGCCTAAGCTCACTAGATGCCCAATGACAAGGCTACACAAGCCAAACCAAGGATCCCAACTTGCTTAGCTACAAGTCTAAGCAAGACTAACTAGCAAAGCTACACAAGCAAAGCTAGTACTACTAATTCACTACACAAGTGAACTAATAGCGCAAGGAACTAACTAAGCTACTCAAGCAAAGCTGGTACCACTAATTCACTACATAAGTGAACTAGTAGCGCAAGAACAATAACACAAGCACAATGTATAAGAAAGTAAACAAGCTTGTGTGAGGAGAATGCAAACCACCACGAAGGGTAGGAGACAAGATGACACGGTGATTTTTCTCCCGAGGTTCACTTGGTTGCCACCAAGCTAAGTCTCCGTTGTGTCGACCACACACTTGTGTTGCTCGCACTAATAGGCTCTCATGCCTAGACCAATCACTTGATATTGCACGCGCTAATAGGCTCCAACGCCTAGACCACGCAAATGGCCGCCGTAAGCAACTACTCAAAGTGATGGCCATCGCAAGCAACTACCACATATACCAAGATATAATAGAATCACAAGGCATTATAAATAATATATTCAAACCACAAATTATTTATTTACATTGGCCATATCCAGCAGTATAGAGCAACAACAATCATACAAATACAGATGTTCTTGCAGGAATTAAACTAGCAAACCATATGCTAATAAACTTAATACTACTGTTGAAAGAAAAATAAAAGAAACAAATAAATACTAAAGGACCACAGGCCCAGCCGGCAGCCCAGCCAGCCAGCCGAAAAAGCGGCCCATACAGCCCGCCAGGCCAGCGGCCCAGCCCCGTGGTGCGCGCGCGGCCCAGCCAGGCCCGGCCCGGCATGGCTATAAAAGGGCCGTCGGTTTGGGTTTGGCAAACCCTAACCGCCCAGCCGCCGTGCGCCGCCGCCGTCTTGCCGCCGCCGTGAGCCGTCGCCTTCCGGCCGCCGTTGTCGAGCCTCTGATGAAGATGGTCGACGTCCTGTGCCTTCTCCTCCTCCCCCCTTTCCTCCGGTGGCGGATCAGGGCCCTTGCCCTCTCTCCGGCCATGGAGGACGGTCGGCGGGGCGCGCGCCGCCCATCCCCGGCGAGCTTCGGCCACAAAGGCCGTCGCTGCGAGCCGGGAACGGCGGGGACGCCCCCACCGGCCCTTCGTCGTAGGCGAACCCAGACGACCACTTCTCCGCGCCGTTGTCACCAGTGGAGCGCGGGGCGATGCCACGGCGTGCGGCCATGGTTCTGATAGAAAAACAGGATCTACTAGCAGTGTATCGGGTCGGGGTACAAACAATATAGACAGTGATACATAGGAACATGCAATAGATCTATTACAAATAAAAGGAAACAGAGAGACGCATAGATGTAGGAGTTTAGGGTTTCAACCGTCGTTGGTGGGAGCAGATCCGGAAGCATCCATGGTGATGGAGTTGATGTGGTGGCGGAGTAGATTCCGTCGTCCTTCGGGCCTCCACCGGCACTGACCGACGACGGGGAAGGAGTAGAACGGAGGTGGCGCAGTGGTGCTTCCCGACGCCACTGCGCAAGCCGATCGGAGGCCTAGGGTTTGTGGAGTGGGTTTTGGGGCGCGGCGAACCTCGGGTCAAGTGCCTGCGGCCCCCACTCCCTTCTTTATATAGCGCAGCGCGTCGGGGGCCCACCAACCATGGATCGGTTGGGCGCCCCCGATCAGGGCGCGATCCAGGGGGAATGAGGCCTTAGCCGTTGGGCTGGGCCTCGGAGATCAATCCAACATTCTCCCCCTTGATCTCATCTCTGCTTTCTCGCTTTGTTAACCCACCCCATCACAAATTAGTGCATTGAGCATGTTTCATCATAACAGTTACTACCATTAGATTAGATAGCCACAAACACTTTTCTGTTTAGAGATGGATTCTCGCCTTGGGCCCTCTTACTATCCAGGAATCACAGGCTTTCCTTTAAACCCATGCCGGCTACGTGTTCTCTGAACACATTGGGCGGTAAGCCTTTCGTAAGCGGATCCGCTAACATCTTTTCTGTGCTTATATGTTCAAGACTTATGACGTGATCCCGGATTTTATCCTTCACAACATAATATTTTATGTCAATGTGCTTGGCGGCATTGCTTGACTTATTGTTGTGAGCATACAACACTGCTGGCTCGTTATCACAATACAACTTTAGTGGTTTATCGATGCTGTCGACCACCTTTAAACTGGGTATAAATTTCTTAAGCCAATTCACCTGTCCTGACGCCTCATAACAAGCAATAAACTCAGCATACATTGTGGACGATGCAGTGACTATTGTTTGTTTTGAGCTTTTCCATGATATGGCTCCTTGCGCGAGAGTGAATATATACCCTGAGGTGGACTTTCTATCATCTCCCGCGTAATCAGAATCTGAATATCCTACTATTTGTAGGTCATCAGATCTTCTGTAGGTTAGCATAAGCCCTTTCGTGCCTTGCAAGTATCTTAAGACCTTCTTTACTAAATTCCAGTGTTCCATACCTGGATTACTTTGATATCTGCCAAGCAGCCCAGTCACAAAAGCCAGATCTGGGCGTGTGCACACTTGAGCATACTGTAAGCTTCCGACAGCTGAAGCGTATGGAACGGCTAGCATGCGATCGCGCTCGAACTTGCTCTTGGGACATTGATGTTCCCCATACTTGTCACCTTTTACAATAGGAGCAGGTGATGGTCTACACTTATGCATATTGAATTTCTTCAATATTTTATCTATATATGCCTCTTGGGACAATCCCAATACCCCTCGGTTTCTATCTCGGTGAATCTTTATGCCCAAGATAAAAGAAGCTTCACCTAGATCTTTCATATCAAAATTTGAGGACAAAAATCTTTTGGTTTCCTGTAGCAGAGTGACATCACTACTTGCCAGTAGAATGTCATCTACATACAGTACTAGGAAAATATATTTCCCATTCTTAAACTTTGCATATACGCAATTGTCCTCAACATTCTCTTTAAACCCAAATTTCCTGATTGTCTTATCAAATTTCAAATACCACTGTCTGGATGCTTGCTTTAATCCATAAATGGATTTCTTCAGGCGACAACCCATTCTTTCCTTGCCTGTCACAGCAAAACCTTTCGGTTGTGCCATGTACACTCTTTCTTCTAGATCCCCATTGAGAAACGCTGTCTTCACATCCATCTGATGTAATTCTAGATCAAAATGTGCCACTAGGGCCATTATGATTCTAAAGGAGTCCTTGCTCGAGACGGGAGAGAACGTTTCATTGTAATCTATCCCTTCTCGCTGAGTAAAACCTTTTGCTACCAGTCTTGCTTTATACCTTTCTATGTTTCCTTTGGAGTCACGTTTCACTTTGTAGACCCATTTGCAGCCTACTGTTTTGGCTCCTTCAGGAATTTCCTCTAGGTCCCAAACTTTATTGGTACTCATAGACCTTAATTCATCTTCCATGGCTTCTTGCCACTTATATGCTTCAGTGCTCCTCATGGCCTCTTCAAATGAGGTGGGTTCATCCTCCATCTGGACTTCTTCGCATTCATAGACTATGTAGTCATCTGGAATAGGAGACTTTCTCGCTCTTTGAGGTCTGCCAGAAGGTTCTGCTACTGGCATTTCTTGTTCTTGGGGCTGATCTTGTTGGGGCTGCTATTCATCGACTATGGGTTCATTCGGTTCCTGAAAGACAGGTTCCGAATTAGCCGTAGGCGAAATTACAGCAGGTGTTGTCACCACTTGCGTAGGTCCAACAATAACAGGCAGCGTGAAGTAGGGTTCCTGCACCATAGGGATGGGCACGAACACCCGCTTCTCTTCAAGGGTGATTTCTCGCGCTGTCTTGCTCCCCCTGATCATCTGATCTTCTAGAAAACTAGCGTGTCTTGTTTCCACAAACTTGGTATGTCTACCAGGGCAGTAAAAACGATAACCTTTTGACTTTTCTGGATAGCCAATGAAATGGCAACTTACTGTTTTAGGGTCTAGCTTTCCTATGTTTGGGTTAAATACTTTTGCTTCAGCAGGGCTCCCCCAGACACGCAGATGGTTGACTGAGGGTTTCCTGCCGGTCCACAACTCATACGGTGTTTTAAGTACTGACTTGCTTGGAACTCTGTTGAGAATATGAATGGCGGTTTTTAAGGCCTCCATCCACAAACTCAGTGGCATAGTGGAATAGCTCATCATACTGCGTACCATATCCATTAGAGTACGGTTACGCCTTTCTGCTACTCCATTTTGCTGTGGGTCGCCCGGCATTGAATACTGGGCTACTATGCCATTTTCCTGTAAGAACCTTGCAAAAGGTCCAGGAACTTGTCCATAAGGGGTATGTCGACCGTAGTACTCCCCTCCACGGTCAGATCTTACTACTTTGATTTTTCTGTCTAGTTGATTTTCAACCTCAGCCTTGAATATCTTAAACTTGTCTAAAGCTTCTGAACGTTCTTTGATTGGATATATATATCCAAAACGAGAGTAGTCGTCTGTGAATGTGATGAAGGAATCAAAACCATCCACAGATGTCACTGGAAAAGGTCCACAGATGTCTGTGTGGATCAATTCTAGTACTCCCGTGCTTCGCTTAGCGCCTTTCTTTATGTTCTTTGCTAACTTGCCTTTAATGCAATCAACACATTGCTCTAACTCTGAGAGTTCTAGTGGTGGGAGTATTGATTCTTTAACTAAGCGTTCTATTCTCCCCCTCGAAATATGGCCTAAACGGCAGTGCCATAATTTCGATGAGGAATCAATTCTTTTCCTTTTGTTGCTAGCATCTGCGGGTATTGCATTCTCAGCATTATTACATTCAGCATTCACATTCTCAGACATAGATAATAAATAAAGTTTGTCTTGTCGGAAGGCAAGACCCACACACTTATTATTTAACTGTAGCTTACAGTTGTTCTTGCTGAAATGACAATCAAATCCATAGTCTGACAAACATGAAACTGAAATCAAATTTCTGGCTAAAGAGGGAACATAAAGAACATCATGCAACTCAAGTGTGAAACCACTAGCTAAGTCTAGAGATAGATTTCCTATAGCTCGAACTTCAGCTTCAACACCAGTGGCCACTTTAATCTGTCTTTCTCCTCTTTGAAGGGTTCTCCCTCCATTGAATCCCTGCAAAGAGTTGGCAACATGAACAGTTGCACCTGAGTCAATCCACCATGTGGATCTAGCATAGCTTAGATATAAGGATTCATCAACAAAAGTTATAATGTCCTCACCCTTTACTAAGCAGTGTCTCATGAACTTGGGGCAGTCGTGCTTCCAATGCCCTGTCTCATTGCACCATCTACAGCGATCCGGGTCCTCCTGCTTCTGCTGGTTGTCTTGTTTTGGCTGTGCTTTAGGCTGTGAAGAGTTTCCTCCCTTATTATGAGAGGTGGAGGCATCTGGAGCTTTCTTGTTGTAGAATGGTTTCTTGTTTTTTTCCTTTGACAAAGTTCACAGAACCACCATTTGCATTCTTTAGCCTTTCTTCTTCTTGCACACACATGGCAATCACCTTCTCTAGATCACAATCCTCTGGCTGTGTATTGTAATTAACAACAAATGTCTCATACTCTTTGGGAAGGGAGTTTAGAGCTAGGTGAATGATGAAACCATCTGCCAGGGGCATCTTTAGCTTGTCTAATTTAGCTGCCATGGTGCTCATGCTCAGAATGTGCTCTCTCACACTCCCTCCTGTGAACCTCATGTTAGTGAGTTTCTGGATCAGTGTGGAAGCATGAGCTTTGGTGGAACCAGTGAACTGATTCTTTACTTTCTCAAGGTATTCTTTTGCTGTTTCACATTCTGGGATGGCACCTCTTAAGCCCTCTGTGATGGTTTTCTTGATGACAATCTTGCACTTGCGGTTTGACTTTTCCCACTTGTACTTCTCAAGATCATACTTTGCTCTAATGGGAGCATAGTCTCGCTTCCGATTAGCAAAAGCTTCATCGGTCTCATTTTGGGCCCTTTCGGGCTCCTCTGGCTCAGTGGGCTTTGGCTCCTGAAGAGCGAAATCTATCTCGGCAAGTGCTAGAGCTGCATCAAGTTCTTCGCGCCACAGAACATAGTTCTGTCCCGTTAGCTTTGGGATTGCACTAATAAAGTGCATCGCATTGAGCGCTTGGTCTGAAATTAAGCATAATAAAATAGTGAGGACATGAACAGTAAATCTAGGAAAAATAATTGCATATCTTAATTTAACGTTGGTCAAAATCAAGATATACAAAAATTAACTCTGTACATAAATTCTAATCACCGTTGGGCAGAATAGAATAAATGCATAAAATATTAGAGCTTGCGCAGTGGAAAACTTGCTATTTCTCAGAAGCATAACTGGCTGACTTTGCACTCTAAATAATAAACACGTTGGTGCAATTAAAAAGAGTTTAATAACTGGGCAAAACAATTGTTTATATGCTTCTGAAAAAAAAATGAAAAACTTGCACTGTGCTTAACAGGCTGCGGCCAACGAAGCAGCCCACGACCACTTTCGGCCCAGCCAAACTGCGCGCGGGGGGTGCGCGCCCAGCCAGGCCGCAACCTGGGCCAGTGGCGCGCATTCGGCCCATCGCCAAAAACCCGCCTGGGCTGAACTTGGGTCCAGCAGCCGAGAGCCGTTGGATTTCATCCGACGGTTCTCCTGCGAAGTCGCGTGAACAAAAACCGTGGATGCAGCCGCCGGACGAAACCCTAACTCATTCTCACCGACGCCTGTTCTTTCTCTCTGCCTTGGTTCGTTCTTTCTCATCTCTCCGAAACGCAAGAGACCGAGGCCCTTGCGGCGGCCGGAGAGAAGGACGGCGCCGCCCCGAAGCCCCTGGCCGGTGCGCGCGCTCTCCGATGGATGAGCGGGCCGCCGTCTAGAGGTTTCGAGCGCGGTGCTCGAGCGCGGTGCCTCACTGGAAGAGGTTTCCCGACCGTTCGTGGTGGTTCGAAAAAGGTCGGTGAGCCGGCGGCGGTGCGGGTTCGACTATGGCACAGGTAAAACGATGAACTCCCGGCCTTTTCTTGTGCTTTTAGGGTTAGGTTTCTCTATTCTTGCGTGTCTGGCTAGGGTTAGGGTTTGAAAAAGAAAAAACCCCCTTTCTACGTACTCGCTGTTCTTGTTGGGTGGTCCCCGAGCCCGATCTACTACTAGATCGGCTGATACCATTGATAGAAAAACAGGATCTACTAGCAGTGTATCGGGTCGGGGTACAAACAATATAGACAGTGATACATAGGAACATGCAATAGATCTATTACAAATAAAAGGAAACAGAGAGACGCATAGATGTAGGAGTTTAGGGTTTCAACCGTCGTTGGTGGGAGCAGATCCGGAAGCATCCATGGTGATGGAGTTGATGTGGTGGCGGAGTAGATTCCGTCGTCCTTCGGGCCTCCACCGGCACTGACCGACGACGGGGAAGGAGTAGAACGGAGGTGGCGCAGTGGTGCTTCCCGACGCCACTGCGCAAGCCGATCGGAGGCCTAGGGTTTGTGGAGTGGGTTTTGGGGCGCGGCGAACCTCGGGTCAAGTGCCTGCGGCCCCCACTCCCTTCTTTATATAGCGCAGCGCGTCGGGGGCCCACCAACCATGGATCGGTTGGGCGCCCCCGATCAGGGCGCGATCCAGGGGGAATGAGGCCTTAGCCGTTGGGCTGGGCCTCGGAGATCAATCCAACAGGTTCCACCACCGCCGTTCCACGGCAACGCAGACGGGTTCAACGGCATCGGCGGTGGAGGCGGCAGCAGAGTCGCTGGCGGGCTTGGAGGCGCCGACGACAACGGCAACCCCTGGCGCCTGACAAACATGGCCGGACCATGTGTCGGGCAGACTCCAGGGGCGAACTGCAGCGTCGACTGGCAAGGAACCGGATGATGCGGCGAACGGATCACCAGGCGCGGCGACGACGGGCGGCCACCACCAACCTGCACTCCATTGCGGCGATGAAGTGGGGTGCGGCGGTCGTTGATGTCGCGGAGGGCCTTGCGGACAGCGCCCTGGAGGATGAAGCGACGAACGCCTCCCGGTGCTCATTGCCGCGCGCGATGGCGGCTTCGACGGCGTCGGTGATGGAGTCCACCATCGCGTTCATGGAAGGAACCTGAGAAATTAACATGGCTACCTTGCTGTGGACGACTTCGGCTACTCCGGCAAGTCTCCGGCAAGTTCTCCGACGAACTTCCTTCCTGTCTATGGCCTACGAGCGTCAGCGTAGTGCAGTGCGTGATAACGTGTTACAGTGAATGTTGGATGAATGGATCGATTGTCTATGTCCTCTGATGAATAGTACATATATATAGTACAGACCATGTGCGGTTGCCATGGCCGAAGGGGTGCCTGTTGGTCCCAAACGGTGTCCCTATCTCTAACTGTAATTAGCATATGCTAATTACATCTTTACACTAATTGATCACTATTATTTATTCCTAAATAATCTTAACAGTCCCAATTAGCTGGACAGAGAATTAGATTAATTAAAGTAAAATAAATCTTCGATCACACTGTTTTGGTGCAACAAAAAACTTCAAGTTGTCGTTGTGTCCGTCTATAAAATAAACTCTCGTGGTTACACCTGTCCGTTCATTCTTTTTTTCTGTAAAAAAAGGGTTCATCGCGCGTGCTGGTCTCAGGACTTTCATTTGTTTTTTTCAGGCTTCAATACTTTTCACAAGTTATTACTATGGTAAATATATTCTGAAAAAGGTGATCATGCGAGTTGTGTGGGAAAAGATCTCGGATCAATCTGCCCAACCACGAGACCTCACAATAGGAAACAACGCTCCCCGTTATCTTTCGTATGTGATCCTCCTGAAATTAGCTCGGCAACCATATGCAAACGCCCTTAGTCATATCACACGTCGCTCAACACCTTGAACCAGAGCGCCAGCTGGGAACTGTCTTCCCGCAACCTTAAACGAGACCTCATCTTTTGGTGCCCTCAAGCGCTGCCAACGCCGCCACCCTCAAGCCCCGCCAGCGCCGCCGCACCCTGTTGTGATCGTGCAATTGCTGGTGGCCGTGCATTGGGGCCAATGCACTGTCCCCATCGTGTTGGCGCTTGCAGTTGCGACCGTCGTCACCCAGCGCGTGCCCCACCATCGCTTGGTTTAATGTCAGTATTTGGTTTCAATGCATTGTTATCTTATCATATGATTCATATGTTTTTAGTATAAAAGTTTGGCTGTCTCGTAGCAACGCACGGACACGAACCTAGTATTAAAAAAAAGAAAAATGGAAGTCTCCTCCCGCTCGGGACGGCTCATCAGGCATACGCACAGCCTTACAGCCCACAACCGCCTAGCACGCCATCCACGGCTTCATGGCTCATCTGGACATAAAAAATTGGCCCAATGTTTTTCTTTCTAATTTTCTTTTCTTTTTGTTACTGTACATTGACAAAAAATGACCTAATGTTTTTCTTTCTAATTTTATTTTCCCTTTATTACCATACTTTATTGTTTTTCTAATAGCCGCTAGCAAACATACATGTGTATTGTAATGTAATGTGACGTATAATTTGATAAATTCTAATGTACAACAAAGGATTAATATTACATGCAAAATTGACCAGAGATCAAGTCACCCCAAATAAATAGGTGGCTATTGGCTGGTCTCTGCATTTTTCATGAGGTTAAGATATGAAGAAGACAAGCAACATGCCCAAGCGTCAAGACGCGATTAGTTCAAGAAAAAAAATCTTATTTAGCATCGAAGTAGCCGAATAGGACATGATGGTTCCTTGTTTAGCACTAATATAAAAGATACTTGATTGTTTTCCCACACGAGGAAACCCTGTTTCCATTCAAGATATCAGAAATACAAGACCACTGCAGCTGATAGAAATCAGATTTCCGTTTACCGGCCAAGCTGAATGGCATCTGGTGGCCGGCGTGATATGGACGCGAGGTATGCGGCCCCATCTATTTCGTACCCGACAAAGTACTTCCATGAATTACAGTCGATGCCATCAGCCAGCTTCTCCACATGCTCCGTGGCCATATTGAGTACAAAGGCTCCTGGACTACTGGTGCCTTGGCTAAGGGTAAAGAAAAGATTGCGGCTCTTCTCGCAGAACCACCGAAGGTTAACCCTGTACTCTTCAAACACTGGTATGTTGTCTTTTTTTATATGGCGCTGTACCTTGAGCTGTCTCAATCTGATGGCTGGTATTTTTGTGATCCCTGGTATTTCCGTTTCGACTGCGGTCGACTCCCACTTGCCGTGGCCACGACCATCATCGTCCTCATCCCTGGTGCCGTTGCTGGGAGAAAAGACTCCACTTGTCCTCACGATAAGGTGCGTTGAACAAGCTTCTGGATAATCCGAAATATGCCCAGCATCGATGAATATAAGCTTTCCATCGGCATCCACGCCGAGCAATCGCTCGCCCGGGGGCAAGTTTAGGACGCCGGTCCGTGGCATGGGCACCTCGGCAGGCGGCTCCCCTCCCGGGGTGTCAAGCCGCACCGCGAATGCCGTTTGTCTGAGAAGCCAATAGGCCACGCCTCGGACCACGATGCTCTGGCCAAGCTGGCCTGGCTCATGGCTTGCCATCTTTGGTCCCGACCTTCTACCCTCCCTGCTCCAGCGCTGGGTGTCCGACGAGTAGGAGCGCAGCGCCGTGAAGGTGGGGCGGTTGTAGACTATCACTAGCCGGAAGAAAGCCGACAATGGCCGCGGCGGGTCTTGGTCGTGGCCGGTGTAGAGCGCGCACGCGTACTTCCTCGGGTTGTCGTCGCCTGTGAGAGGCGGGAGCAAGGCCGCCATGTGCCCCCTCGTGGGGTTGCATACGCACAGCGTCACCCCGTCTGTGTACCGTTCTTGCTGGAGCTCCAACACGAGCCAGCCGTTGCGGGCCGCGACGGGCCGGGCGTGCTCCAACAGCTCGCGGCCCAGGTCCATCGCAGTCACGGCGTCGGCCAGCGCGGTCTAGGACGGGCACCGCAGGCCGGTCAGCCTCGCCGCGGCCGCCGTCGGGACGAAGCAAGGCTGCGCCTGCGCGGCGTCGGAGAGCCGCCTGCTGCGCCGAGCCCTGGCGCCACCGCTTCCCTGGTAGAAGAAGCCTAGGGTGAGGCCAGGTAGGGTCGACGGCAGGCCGCCGCCCGAGAATGAGAGTACGGCGGCGTCCTTGGCGACGAGGCGGGCCCAGCGCCGGCAGGTGCAGGCGGCGCGGACCACGTCGGCAGCACTGGGGAGCCTGGCCAGGACGGGCGAGAGAGCGTCGTCTGGGATGGAGAGGGCCGTGCCGTCGTCGTCGCTGCTTTCGTCGTCGTTGCCGGAGCACCACGGCAGCCAGCCTCTGCCGTAGGGCGCGGCACGGTAGGCCCTTCGTGGGCGGCGCGTCGGTGGCATCTTTCACGCGCGATCAGATCCGATCTCGTCGTGGGATAATTGGCGATGGATGGATGAGCTGAACGCTATGGATGAACGAGCACAGTTTTATAGCCGCCCGAACCAAACGCAGGACCTTTTCCGTTTCCGAATATAAACATGCCGAGCGTCGTATCGAATACGGTCCACGTTAGTAGGGTTAGCTTTTTGGGCCTTCGCGCGTGCCATCTGCTGGGCTGACGGGCCGTGTATTTCCACCAACAACAACAACCAAGCCTGTCAGTCCCAAGCAAGTTGGGGTAGGCTAGAGTTGAGACCCAACAAACACCGTCAGTTACGGTGGGCCGTGTATTTCCATTCTTTTTTATATAAAACCTAACCGTTTCGCCGCCATGCACATTTATACGATCATCATATATCCGTTTTCTCATCTTTCTTCATGCAACCGTCAATGGCGTACCTGATCCTCCACCTCCAGGCCTCCCTCCAGCAGGCAGCTCGCGCCGCCCGCTCAGTTGCGTCGGCCGCATCTCGCTGTGCGGCGGCAGCGGAGGCGGAGGTGGCGTGCATGCGGCGGGTGCTTCTTCCGTTGCTGCAACGGCGGCCACCGTTCACGGCGGCAATGGGTCCACCTCCATCATCGCAGCACAAGTACGTACCACCACGCTTCGTCAAACTAGGTAACCACCCCCAATAATACCCAACGCGAATCCACTCTGATCCCTCTAATTTTGCGGATCTGAATCCACCCTTCGACATCGAATTGGAAGAAGAAAAATGAGAGCAAAATTTCCATTCGATATGCTTTTTTTTGGTTGTTTTGCGCATATATATCATCCATTCGATGTATACTAGAATTGATCCGATCCGCACACAACACTTATATATGTCTCTAGGTTGTGCGAAATTTGAGGCAGATGAGAAGGAACCTTGAGTCAGATGAAGCCCTATGGGCCCTGTACGAGCGCTGGTGCAAGCATTTTACCCAGAAGCGTGACCGCGACGAGATGGTTCGCTGGTTCAGCTCTTTCAAGCCTGTGCTGTGTGTGGAGGAAAACAAGAGATCTGATCTGCCTTACAGACTCGGGATTAACCAGTTTGCCGATGGGAAGCTAGATGAACTCCACAGCAAAGCTTGTAACATAGACGATGTTAAGACTTAAGAGAATCCCTTATTCCACTTCGCCGATTTACGGGACAGATTTTGTGGGAAGGGGCCGGGCCTGGAGGCGGCAGGCGCAACTCAAGTCTTGAATCAATCTGCATGAATCGCCATCTTCTCATGATCCACAAAACCCATGAATAACTGTATTCGTTAAGTTATTATACGTTATGATTATCCCCTAAAAAAAGTTATGATTATATATAGGTTACGTCTCGTTATTGTACGCCTATGATTCCGAAATCCGAACCAAAGGGCATCATGTATAGTACATATTATGTATGGTCGTGCATGCATGTTCGTACCAAGTTATGTTTGTCTGTAAGATATACATTCGACTTTGAGCTTCACCGAGGAAGGGCCATAACATGTTTGATATAGTAAATATTAATACTCAAATTAGCTTAAGGACTGGAAACGGCGACCAGAGGGGAGGTGAATGGAAGCCTCAAATTTCTTTCGAAACTTTGGTCCTCGGCTCAAGAGAAACGACCCCAAAGCAAACCTCGAGCAACACAGTAAGATTACGACCTACGAGTAGGTGGATACCCTAGGAGATGTCCTAGAGGTACAGCGAATCAACCAGAGAAGCAACAGAATCAAGACCCGATCGAAACAAGCCAAAACAGCACACTCACAGGCCGCGGGCGGCGGACCGTCCGTGACTGGACCGCGGACTGTCCGGCTCAGTGGAGTCGGACTGTCCGACACTGTACCGCGGACTGTCCAGCGGCACGGCGTGATGGTGAACACTCGTCTGAAAATCTGGGACACACAACGCTTGGTATTTTTCTGTCGACTGCGGTCGACTCCCACTTACCGTGGCCACCATTATCGTCCTATCCCCAGAGCCGTTGCTCGGAAAAAAGACTCTACTTGTCCTCACGCCAAGGTGCTCTAAACAAGCTGGACGATCCAAACCAAGCCCAACATCGATGAATATAAGCTTCCCATCGTCATCCACGCCGAGCGATCGCCAGCCCAGTGGCATGTTCAGGACGCCGGTCCGCGGCATGGGCACCTCGGCTGGCGGCTTCCCGCCCAAGGTGTCAAGCCGAACCGCGAACGTCGTGTGTCTCAGATGCCAATAGGCCACGCTGTGGACCACGATGCTCTGGCCAAGCTAGCCCGGCTCATGGCTCGCCATTTTTGGGCCCAACCTTCTACCCTCTTTGCTCCAGCGCTGGGTGTCCGACGAGTAGGAGCGTAGCGCCTTGAAGCTGCGATGGTTGTAGACTATCACCAGCCGGAAGAAAGCCGATAATGGCCGCGGCGTGTCTTGGTCGTGGCCGGTGTAAAGGGCGCACGCGTACTCCCCTGGGTTGCCGTCGCCGGTAAGAGGCGGGAGCAAGGCGGCCATGTGCCCCCTCGTGGGGTTGCATGCGCACAGCGTCACCCCGTCTATGTATCGTTCCTGCTGGAGCTCTAGCATGAGCTAGCCGTTGTGGGCCGTGACAGGCCGGGCGTGCTCCAACAGCTCGCGGCCCAGGCCCATCGTGGTCACGGCATCGGCCAGCGCGGTCCAGGACGGGCACCGCAGGCCGGTCAGCCTCGCCGCGGCCGCACTCGGGACGAAGCAAGGCTGCATGTGCGCAGCGTCTGAGGGCCGCCTGCGCCGCGCCCTGGCGCCACCGCTCCCCTGGTAGAAGAAGCCTAGGGTGAGGCCGGGTAGGGATGACGGCAGGCCGCCGCCCGAGAATGAGAGCACGGCGGCGTCCTCGGCCAAGACGTGGGCCCAGTGCTGACAGGTGCAGGCGGCGCGGACCACGTGGGCAGCGCTGGGGAGCCTGGCCAGGACGGGCGAGAGAGCTTCGTCTGGGATGGAGAGGGCCGTGCCGCTGTCATCGTCGTCGCTGCTTCTGCCAAGTAGGTCAACGTCGTCGTCGCTGGTGGAGCACCACGGCAGCCAGCCTCTGCTGTAGGGCACGGTACGGTGGGCCCTTCGAGCACGGCGCGCCAGTGGCATATTTCACGTGATCAAATCTGATCTCGTCGTGAGAATTATTGGCGATGGATCGATCCGCTCAAAGCACAGATTTATAGCCGCCCGAAACGCAGGAACTTTTCCGTTTCCGATTATAAACATGCATGCCCAGCGAATTGGAAGAAAGAAAAAGAGAGCAAATTTCCATTATTCGATATTTTTTTTTGTTTTGTGCATATATAATCCATTCGATATATACTACAACTGATCTGATCCACACGCACACTTATGTCTGTAAATTGGATGAAATTTGAGGCAGATGAGAAGGACCTTGAGTCGGATGAAGCCCTATGGGCCCTGTAGAGCGCTGGTGCAAGTTTTTTCAACGAGGAGCGTGACCGCGACGAGATGGCTCGCCGGTTCAGCTCCTTCAAGGAGACTGTTCTGTGTGTGTGGAGGAAAACAAGAAATCTGATCTGCATTACAGACTCGGGATTAACCAGTTTGCTGATGGGAAGCTAGCTGAACTCTACGCCACGCTAGCTCATACCATACACCATATTAAGAGAATTCCTTATTCCGCTTCACTGATTTTTGGGAATTGAGAGATCACCAAATTTCTTGTTCAACCAGGCGAGCCCTGAGGGCCAGGCGGCCGGCGCAACTCAAGCCTCGAATCCATCTGCATGAATGACCAAATCGCCAAGATCGTTCTTTTTTTTTTCTTTTTTTTATGAGAGGTCACCGGGGGATGACACGATCGTTCTTCTCATGATCCACAAGACCCATGAATAACTGTTCGCGCGTTCGAACTTGTATTAAGTTATGATGATAATACATGTGTGATGTCTAGTTATTTGTATGCCTATATATGCATGATTCGTAACCAAAGGCATTCATATATGTCTACTCTACTGAGCTGCAGCTGCATGGTTAATTGGTCCTGTGCAATGCATGTTCGTACCATCCAAGTCATGTTTGTTGGTAAGATATACTCCCTCCATCCCTAAAAGAATACAATTCTGGAACAGTATCACGTTTTAGTATATCAAGTTTGATTAATTATAGATAAAAAAGTATAAATAATTATTATATAAAATAAATATCATTAGACTCATTATGAAATATATTTTATAATAAATTAATTTGGAGTCATAAATATGAATATTGTTTACTACAAACTTAGTCAAACGTGATGCATTCTCATTGGCACGTAACCCGTGGTTGCAACCTTTCACGGACAGAGGTAGTATATTCGACTTTTAGACCTTCACCGTGGAAAGGGCTAGGCCGCTAGGGGCGGACGGTGCAATGCCTGAAATTCACATAACAAGCGAAATTCAGTCAACTCAGTCATTTAGTTCTTTTGTATACGTCAGTACCAGATCTGTTGTCAGGTTTCAAAATACCTGCACGTCGTCCACAAACGGAGCAGGGAGCTGCCCAGCCGTCGAAGCGAACTACAGTCTTGATTGCGTCCGCCCCGGCAGCAAGATGCTGGAGGTGGTGCCCATGGAGGAGATGATCAGGACACGACACACTCGAGTAGGCGAGGCGGCAGTTGAAACAGAAGCGGTCTTTCGGCAGCACCGGCGGCCCAAACTGACCGGCGGCAGCCAACGCCACCAGAGTCTGAGCAACAGGTCGCCGCGGACCTCCCTCTGCATTATCAGCCTGCGTGACGAGGTTAATCAGGCCACAGCAAATCGCTATTGGTTGGAATCGAAAAGCAAATAAAAGAATCCCACAAAGTTTCACCTTGCAGTCTATGCTGCACCACCTGAAACCACCCTTGATGCTGTGGCCACACAGCTCGCAATGGTTGCGGTACCTCATGTCATTTCTATCGACACGTAGGACTAAGATGCAGATGGGATCCTCTGAATACCCGTCAAATCATAGCCACAGCCCACGGCCCTGGTGGCCTCAACAGCCAGCCTTCCGCCACTGATGGTCTCCACCTGCGGCAGGAACAGAAACAAGTAAGCAATTTGAAAGAAACAAATGGCCCAAGACTGTAATGAGATGTATCCTTCTAGGAATATTTCCAACTTGCTTCAGCATGCTGGCTACATGGACAGGCGTTGGCGACCAAGAAACCTTCACTAAAACTGCAAATATGTTCGATAACAGGAAGACTACAGTAAAACTAAAAACTGAAGAACGAAGAAGTATACAACATCTGGGCGGTTCACCCAGACTGATGACAGGCAGCACTAACCACGACACGGCATCAGGGAGAAACACTGCCGGCATACATACATACAGCTATCCTACGACAACTGTCAGGCAGGCATCTTGTTCGATCATCCCACGACAAGGAAAACCCTTCGTGGTAACAATCCTCTTCAGGGACTGCAGTTCTGCATCTGAATCAATCAAAGGGGCTGGAGTGAAGCACTGCGTCGAACACTTGGTGGGGATGGGGAAGCAAGTGGAAGCGTCGAGCGACACGAACTGAGCGGGACGCCAGATATGCCTCCAGCAGCGGGAGAGCACCGCCGTGCGCACGGCGGAAGGAGGCTGAGGCGGTCGAGAGATAGCCGGCAGCCGCGGGTCCTGCCCGAGTCCCTAGGGAAGACGCGCGTCGGCGAATGAAGGCGAGCGGCTTGCAGCGTCGGCAGGAGAGCGCGGGGTACGACCGAGGCGCTGGCGGAGTTCCGGGCGAGGTTGGAGGAGAACTCAGCGAAGGGCTCTGCGAGCACGCCTCCGACGTCAGCGAGGCGGTGCGCCGAGGTTGCAGCGGCCGCGCGTGGGCTCGATGTCGAGGACGAAGGCCTCCAACTAGGCCGTGGAGTCCGTTTTCGTCGACGCGGACCCGACGAAGGGATACGGACGAAGGGGAAGCGCCGCCGTGGTGGCGGTGGAGGAGCATGGTGGGAGTCGCCGCGGAGGACAGCGTCGACGGCGGCGTTGGTGAGGCGTTTGCGCTTCTGCTCGGTGGGCGGGATGCCGAGGCGGTCGAACGCTGGGGAAGGCACCAAGCCGTTGGCGAGCAGCGTGGCCTCGTCTGCTGCGTGAAAACCGACTTCTGCTTCTGCTGCGGCGTGGGGAGGAGGCCAGGAGGGGACCACCCTAGTCGTCGGCGACCACCAGGGCTTCGAACCGCTCGAACGTGTTGGCAGGGTGGCGTGAACGGCCGTGGCGGCGCCGTGCGACGGGCAGGGCTCCGAAGAAGGCGCGGCTTGGTGAGGAGCCGCTCATCGGGGTTGCTAGGAGGCCGAGTCGGTTGCGATGCAGCCGTTCCGGGCACGGCGTGATGGTGATTGGTGGCTGACCGCGGAGGCGAGGCCGGGTTCGAGCCTCGAGGACGGGGTGCCGTGGTGAAGGCGCGCGGTCCCGACGGGGTCACGACGCGCGTGCGGCGTCTGCGAGGCGGAGCCCGGTGGCGAGTTGGTGACTGCGCGGCGCGGCGGAGACGGGCGGCGCGCGGTGCTCGGAGACGTGGTCGCGGCCGTGGCGCCGCTGCTGTGCCGAGGTGAAGCCGTGGCCGGCAGCGGCTCGGCTTCACGGTGCCGCGGCCATGGCGCTACTGGGAGAGGGCGGAAGGATTCGTGGCGGCGGGCAGCAGGAAGGGTCGGGGACCGGGACCGGGACAGGCTCGAACACGGTTGTGCGTGGTCGGCGAAGCGGAGCTTGCCGCGGTTGTGAATTGTGATCGTGAATGCGGCGGTAGAGGGTGGTTCAACCAGCAGAGAAATCCGAGGGGAGAAGAAGATCGGAGAGGGGAGAGAAGCCTACCATGAGGGGGTCCGCTATCTCCAGCATGCAGATAAAAACCATTTGGTAAATGGTAGAACTACATATTTACATTCTCTGCAGCATGCAGATAAGGTATTTCTGTAAGCTCCTTGGATCCATCCACGTGCGCCCTGATGTCCATGACAAAAAGGTAATCAGGGCTAGAATCTTTTTTGTCACCCAAAGCATAATTTTTGACATCATCAAAAATCATACATGGCAGCATTTTTATGTGTGAATGAAACTCAGATGAAAACTCTATTGAAACTAGCTTTAGGAATTGAGTCCAATTTCAAACATAATATTCGGTTTGCCTGTAGTTAATACGACTAAGTAAGTGAAACAAAAGGGGAGATCTTGAGGTTCCTTAGGTACAGCACATAGAAACCGCATTGGCCGGATTTCCGGTTAACGGACAAGCTGAATGGCATCTGGTGGCCGGCGTGTTATATATGGATGCGAGGTATGCAGCCCCATCCATTTCGTACCCGACGAAGTGCTTCCATGAATTACAGTCGACGCCATCAGCCAGCTTCTCCACATGCTCCGTGGCCATATTGAGTACAAAGGCTCCTGGACTACTGGTGCCTTGGCCAAGGGTAAAGAAAAGATTGCGGCTCTTCTCGCAGAACCACCGAAGGTTAACCCTGTACTCTCCAAACGCTGGTATCATGTCATTTTTATGGCACTCTACCTTGAGCTGTCTCAATCTGATGCTTGGTATTTTTCTGTCGACTGCGGTCGACTCCCACTTGCCGTGGCCACGACCATCATCGTCCTCATCCCCGGTGCCGTTGCTGGGAGAAAAGATTCTACTTGTCCTCACGCTAAGGTGCGTTGAACAAGCTTCTGGATAATCCGAAATATGCCCAGCATCGATGAATATAAGCTTCCCATTGGCATCCACGCCGAGCAATCGCTCGCCCGGGGGCAAGTTTAGGACGCCGGTCCGTGGCATGGGCACCTCGGCAGGCGGCTCCCTTCCCGGGGTGTCAAGCCACACCGCGAACGCCGTGTGTCTAAAAAGCCAATAGGCCACGTTTCGGACCACGATGCTCTGGCCAAGCTGGCCTGGCTCATGGCTTGCCATCTTTGGTCCCGACCTTCTACCTTCCCTGCTCCAGCGCTGGGTGTCCGACGAGTAGGAGCGCAGCGCCGTGAACCTTTGACGGTTGTAGACGATCACCAGCCGAAAGAAAGCCGACAATGGCCGCGGCGGGTCTTGGTCGTGGCCGGTGTAGAGCGCGCACGCGTACTTCCCCGGGTTGTCGTCGCCGGTGAGAGGCGGAAGAAAGGCCGCCATGTGCCCCCTCGTGGGGTTGCATACGCACAGCGTCACCCCGTCTGTGTACCGTTCCTGCTAGAGCTCCAACACGAGCCAGCCGTTGCGGGCCGCGACGGGCCGGGCGTGCTCCAACAGCTCGCGGCCCAGGCCCGTCGCAGTCACGGCGTCGGCCAGCGCGGTCCAGGATGGGCACCGCAGGCCGGTCAGCCTCGCCGCGGCCGCCGTCGGGACGAAGCAAGGCTGCGCCTGCGCGGCGTCGGAGAGCCGCCTGCTGCGCCAAGCCCTGGCGCCACCGCTCCCCTGGTAGAAGAAGCCTAGGGTGAGGCCAGGCAGGGTCGACGGCAGGCCGCCGCCCGAGAATGAGAGTACGGCCTATATGCGATCCCCGCGCCCTCGCCGTGCCTGCCGTAGATGGCGACCCTTGCAGATGCATGCAGTATCGTATCACCACCGTCCAACTGAATCAGATCAGCCCTCACACGCACGCATGAAGAAGTTGCGATCCGTTAACTTTTGGAAGGGATCGTGGCATGCAGCAGCTGCAAATAACCAGCCGATCATGGCCTTCAACGCTGCGAATTACCAGCCGTTCATCGAGCCACATCAACAACAACCATGCTGTGCTGTACGGGTGACCATGTATGGCATGTATGCATACAAACATTTTCCGGCTCGCTCGATGGTTGCATGGAAGAGAAGGAAGGAAAACCGCACGCATGGAAAGGGAAAAAAACATATCTCGCCCTGCGCGGCACAGAAGGAAAGGAAACCAGCGATTCGGCTGATAGAAGGCGGATCGTGCGCTCTCCTGCCCCTCGCACCCGCGGCAATCGTCGAAACCAAGCCCATGGCCATCGTGATCGTTTCTCAAATCTCAATCACCTACGCCTTCGCCCGGTACTTGGATCGTTCAATCACCTTGCAACCACGCCTGCCCACTCTCCTTTGACTTACACATCATTGTGATATATAATGCCCCTCCCCAGATGCACACGGCACACGGTCTCCGATCTCGTGCAAGCTGCCGTCTTCGCCGGACAACGATATCTTCTCTGCGAATCAGGTTACTCCTCTCTGCCAAATCGACTTACCAGCGCCGCTTGTGTGGCCAGGGCCAGCCGCCGCGCCAGCGCTTGCCTACCGTATATAGTGTAGTGCCTGCGGCCAGGGGCCGGCACCCGCCTACTGCTTAAGGTGTCCTTCGTAGAACAAATAATCCTGATCGATTCAACCACGGGCGATGAACGGTGTTTATTTCAGGGTTCAGGCGTGCATTGGGAATAGATGTATCACGATATAAATCACTATTTAATAATTATGTGCCACATGGACATTCAGATTTGCTGCTTACATGAATACTGCTGTTTATTGAGATTTAAAATGATAATTTTTAAATGTAACTACATTGTAATTTCATTTTAACAGTTCTAAACTCTTGTATAATATGTCCCTGGTTGCAAATTATTTTTGTTTCTGTTTTTTTTTGGGGTTTTCATAAATCCACTTATTGATTATGCTAGAGAAGATACAGTGTTGCAGTTTTCTGGTTTGTATTATCCAACATCTCACCGTTCCTGTACACATGAAATTGTATGTCTGAATAGGAATGATAATTGTGTCATGTCTGAATATGAATGATAACCGTGTAATTTGCCCGTGCAATTAGCAGGGTCCTGACAAAAACAGAGCGTTCAACTGCTGAGACCTCACCCTTGAAATGGTGTTAATATATCTTGCCGTTCAGTCTTTTAGAATTTGGATTCATGAAGTCAAATGGACAAATTCTGAAGTAGCAGCCGAGTTCGATCCTGCAGTCATTCAGGACTTCGCAAGTTTAGGTGATCTCCAGTCATGTTCTTTGCCTGTCAAATTCAGTTTTGCAATTTGGTGTTTGATTGAGGTCTTTCTGTCCAACAAATTCAGTTTTGCAGTTTTTTATTTGAAGTCTCCAAAAGATGGAGGACAAGAGGAGCGTTGCATCTGAAGACAAACATCATAATATTGAATAGAAGGTTTCAGTTCTAGCAGCTCTTGGAAAGTGATGTTTTCATCTCTGTATCTCCTGGAAATATCAATGCTTTGGAAAGTTCCCGTATCCTTCATATTTGTTAGACGATTCCTTTAATATGTGCTTTTAGTTTATTTAAAACAAGTTTATTTTATCCCGGTTGACCCACTGAACCTATGTGAACTTAAAACACCGTAAGGCCAAACATGGGATTATTTTTTTTAGGAAAATCATGGGATTACATGGCCTCATCTTTGTGACCAAGATCATGGAGTACATAGACAGAGTTTCAGCAGGTTGTGATTCCTTGCAGGCGGGCGGTGATTGGCTAGAGGCAGCAACGGCCGCACGCCCCTTCGTCGCCGTGCGAAGCGGATAAGGTGAATAGTTCCAATAGTTTGGACATCGAAAATGAGAGGAAATCTTGGTATTCCCTTATATTGAAAGAATTCATGTGTGCATGGTCAAATCAAATATTGAAAGGCCTGCCAAATATAAAGAGGCTTAGAACTTGAGGCTTAAATATCAAATTGGCGCATGAAAGAAATAAATATCGAAGATTTCTTTTTGTTAGTATAAATCATTATTTTCACCGCGTCACGGAAAGGTCTATACAATAGAGTTTCTGAGCATGCAACGCGCTCTCCGTACAATTGTGGTAATTTTATGAACTTTGCCTTTTGGATTAAATGTCACTTTAACGCCAATCTTTACTTTCATGGTATTGCTATATTATCGTGCGATACTTCTTTTGTACAACAAAAGTTTAGTTATCCCGTAACGGACACGAACCTAGTAATATATAGAACCTAACCGGTTAGCCGCCGTGCACATTTATACGAGTTTACGACGCTGTGCGGCGGCTGCGGTTCGCTCAGGTTGTGGCAGTGGCAGCAGTGTCATTCTTTCCCAGTCGCCGCACGGCCCCCTGGGTGCAGGAGCAGCCCCGCTGGCAGTGGGTCCATCATCTCCACACCACAACCAGTACCACTACCACCACGCTTCGTCAGACCAGCTTGTAAACCCCAGTAATACTTAATACCTCCCTGTGTTTAAGGTGAGCATGCAGAATTTAGCACATTGGTCTACTACACGCGCGCGAATCCACCAGCTTATACTGGTCCGTCTAATTTTGCGGATCTAAATCCACCCTTCGACATTGGGATTGTGAGAAAGAAGAGAGCAAATTTCCATTTGATATATACGGAGTATATAGGAGTAACTGAGATCTGATCCGCACACAACACTTTGCATATAGTTGTATAATAACGTATATGCACTACCAGGTTTGTGGACTTCTCCTAGTGTATTAGGCCAGTCTCAATGCTTGTTTCACTACACGGTTTCCAAAAACGCCACATCAGTTTGAGGGAGATGAAACAATGAATGAAATTAGCCTTCACAATGTAAGGTTTCATTTCACCAATTCTAAAACTAAGTAAAAGCATTTATTTGATGTTGAACGATTGGACCATATGCAGCGATTAATTGCTGTTGGATAAAATGAAATACCTCAGTGCTAGTTTCACCCGGTTACCAAGACGTGGGAAACAACGCTACATCGTTTCACCATGATGAAACGATTTTCTTCTCTATCCTCCCAATTTTAATACAAAATGCTGATATGTCACTATATTAAATGTGCATGAAACGCTCACGAAACCCCCCATTGAGACTGGCCTTAAAGGTCTATTTATCAACTAGTGCAATGCACACGAAAATAATTTCACGGAGACAATTTGTCGGGACTAAGCAAGCAGTAAAGAGTAGTGTATCACTCCTCTTAAATGCTAAAAGCTGTATAAGCTCCACTCACTCGGAAAACTCCAACACTCGGAGAACTCCACTATTCTGGTTGTGATGTCTGTAGATCGGATGAAATTTGAGGTAGATGAGAAGGACCTTGAGTCGGATGGGGCCCTGTACGAGCGCTGGTGCAACGTGACCGCGACGAGATAGTTCGCCGGTTCAGCGCCTTCAAGGAGAATGTGCTGTGTGTGGAGGAAAACAAGAGATCTGATCTGCCTTACAGACTCGGGATTAACCAGTTTGCCGATGGCAAGCTAGCTGAACTGCACAGCAAAGCTTGTACCATAGACGATGTTGAGAGAATCCCTTATTCCACTTCGCCGATTTATGCGACAGACCTAATAAGGCGCTGGGCCAGGCGGCGGCTGGCGAATCAATCTGCATGAATCGCCACTTTTTTATCTATATTGAATACGTCATGGTTGCGTCCAAATTGATTGATGTGACGGGTTACTGTTAGGATGTAAAATTTAGTGGGAAATCTAAACAAGGCCTAATTCATGCTTGATCTGAAACGGCTGCAGAGATGATATGGGAGAGATGGCAAAATGGCGCATCAAATGGCGCATCCTTAACAGATTACATGACAGAAAGAAATGAAACCATGTACTACGCTACAAGGTCCTAATAGAAAAATGGAGGAGTAAGCGCCTATCGTCGTCTACACTCTACACACCAATAAGTCATCGTCGATATAGGATGATGCGACACCTGCGATCGGTCGTTACAGGATAATGTGACACCTGCGATCGGTTAGGTTTTACACATAGCAAAGAAATGGAAGTCTCCTCCCGCTCGAGACGGCCCAACAGCCATACGCACAGCCTTGATAACCCACAACCAGCGAGCACGCCATTGACGGCTTCATGGCCCATCTGGACATAACAAAATTTTTGCTAAAAAAGAAAATCTGGACATAAAAAATGCCCCATTGTTTTTCTTTCTTATTTTCTTTTCTTTTGAATGATGCCATTTTTTAAATACAATTTTTAAATTGAACCATTTTTGCGATGAAAATGATTATTCCCTAGAAAATTGTACTGACATAAATAATCATTGCAAAGAAGTGGTGCTGCCAAAAAAAATGTTCAACGTAAAAATTGTATTGTAAAAAAAGTGGCACTATCAAAGAATATGTGCAGAAATGCCAATGTTAAAATTGAGTCCTTATATCGGGCAGACTAGAGCACCCCAAAATATACATGGCCAAGACAAGCCACATGTGAAACATAATTCATGACCCCGTGCAACGCACGAGCATATATCTAGTTAAGTTATTAACTTATTATATAATACTCCCTCCATAATCCATATATCTCTATCTCTACCACTTATAATCCACCGGTTGTGAATTTTTCTACAGCCACACCAATTACTGTCCAGCACAGTCATGAACTTTCTTAAGTGCATCCAAAAAAATTACACCTAGTAACATCTAACTTTTCAAATGAAGGGACTAGATTTAGTTTGGCATCTGTTTTCTCTCACTCACTCATATGGGACGGACGATATCGCTGGGATCAAACGCCCCTCATCACTCATCCTTCCCACCTCCACCTGCGACTCTCCCTCTCCAAAAACGTCGGCTCCACTCCACCTCGATCTCCCCCACGCACGATCACTGCGAGACTCCATCTCTCCCCCACGGACTCCGCTACCCTTCTCGATCTCTCCCTCACGCCGCCCTCTCCTCCCTGCTGCTGGAGGAGCAAGCGCAGGGGAGCCGTCGAGTCCTAGCGGGTTGCCGCTGCGCAAGGCGAGGCAGCGGCAGAGGCCTCGCAGGGCAGGGACGTGGCAAGGCCGTCGTCTCGGTCGCAGGGCGGGAGCCCATCCTCTCCGTCGTCGTAGCCTCGCCGCCGGACGCGCCCCCGTTCTCCTACCAGGCCGTGTTCTCCAACTGCCCGTTCGTCACCGTGTTGCTCGCCTTCGCCATCGCGCAGTCCATCAAGATCCTCACCACCTGGTACGCCACATCCCCTCTTCCTCCAGACGGGCTCAGCCGGTGCCCAGATCTGAGCACTCTACTTAACGGGATCTGCATCTGCTGCCCGCCCCTGTGCACGCGCTGCAGCGGTTCCAGCGTGGCGCCGGAGGGACACTGTGCCTGAAGGTGCGTTGCATCGGTTATTCTTTCTTGTGCCTTCTCTTTCTTGTAAATTTTTTAACCAAGTCAAGCAAATTTCAAATTAATGTGAATATGTTGTTTCGGACATGCATGGTGTCCTTTCTATGCTATATATAGCTATTGTCGATTCACTGCTATAGCTATTGTTTCGGGCTAATCAAAGGTGAGTTGCATCGCTTCAACCAGAAAAAGCTTGCAAAAAACCTGAACAACTTGTATCAAGTTTGTATTCAGTATTCCAGAGATATGCCTGTAATTCTATTACAATCTGATTTTTGTATTACTTGTGAGCCTGTGCACCAAACCATACGTTTTATTTAACCTCTGAGATACCCCTAACTTCTTGTGTATTTTCCCACACACATGTACTAACTGCTGATTTGTTTATTCAGATATGGAAGATCTATTTTTTTTCGAAAGAAGATATGGAAGATCTAAATTTGACTCCCTGGTACCTTACCTTCTGGACTGAACGATTGAGAGAGTCCAAATATAATATCAATGAGGTCTTGCCTTTTATTTTACCTCACTTAATTGTCTCAATACAAGCTACTATGTTTCATGTACTGTTCTCATGTATGGCATATGTACCGATTGACCAATGAGCTTATTTGAACACTACCATTGCAGGAAGTACTGTGCCCTTATTTTTGCCCTACCCAAGGTTATGGATGGTCTCTTCACTTGTAAGCTTTTTGGGTTTGCATCATGCTTACTCAAAAAAAGTCAGAACTTTCCTGACATGCCACATATCTGCTGTTTGCAGTGGACACAGGAGCTTCTCAATTCTCCCATACCACGGATAGTGTTTTCAGCAAAGTATTTTGCTAAGGTATTGCACCCATGTTGTTTTCAGCAAAGAAATATTATGGCTTTTGATAACCTATGCAGGCACCATTAGTGCCTGAACAAGTTTGGCAATAGAAAGAAAGTCATCATGCTGTCATCAATTCTAAAGCGACTGTGCATCTCTCTCATTTTCTTTTGAACTGAAGAAGCAGAGCGTCGTCCTTTTGAATATGCTGATGGGTTATGCTCAAGCAGGAAATTCAAGATGAGATATTCAGATGATCCACCCTGTTAATGATGTAAGGTTTCATCAAATAAAGTCATTTATTTTACCCACGGTTTGTTGCTTCTAAACTTTGGTTTGATGTGTTAATGAGCCTTCCATCAATTCTTTTATATGCAGATTTAAGTTCGGATGGATAGCGCCATCTTTTTTTTATTCTCCGAATAGCTGTCAATGTGTGCAGCATATTGGCACAGCTCCTAATTCACCAAGGAAGGCTCTGTTGTACTGCAGTTTAGGTGGTCACCAATTTCTGTCTACGAGTTGTGATGGGCTCTTACAGAATCTGACAGGCTGCTATCAGTGGGATTTCTCTACCGCTGGATTCAGACAAGCAATGGGGGTCACAGATGTCTGTGAGAGGAGCACGATAGGCAGTGGTGCAGCAACTACAGATTCAGCTTGAGGTGTGTGTGGCAGCTGTCAGGGCCAAAACAAATAGAAGAACAGGTATCCACGCTGTAGTTGTCTAAACAACACATTATTACTGACCAATTTTCCTTACAACAGGGACTAACTAATCTGCCTTACAACAGGGACTGCATACATATTGCAAGCTAAATTCTGCGTCATTTTGAGTTGAGTATACAATAAACTGAATATCATGAGGTGTACATGATGTCTGGCATCCCAGCATTCAACGGAGGGGAGGAACAGCATTGGATGCCTTTTCTGGCTTTTGGCCAAGATGGTTCTGCAGATGAGGGGCACTATATATCTTCCCTGGGCACTGTGGGTCATGGTATTCTAGCTATTGATGCTGTTCAAAATGACAACGGAGATGTAATGAGTCCAGATTTGTTGGTAGCCTTTGCATTCTTATATATGATAATGTTGTTTTCAGGTTAATCTCTTCTTCTACAGTGACCCAGATGGAGTAAGAGCTTGCCGCAATCACTGATTACCGAGGAGCTGATCAGTGCGGTGATGACCAGTGGACCTCTGATGTGGCTGCGCTGCCTGTTGCTCCTACTGGTGCTGATTGGGGTGTTGCTCCTGGTATATACTGTTACCTGCTCATTTTAGAATTTCCTGATCTTCTTGCCGTAAAGGGCAAACCCAGTGCCAGAGGCTCCCACACGAGTGGGGTCTGGGGAAGGGAATAACCGAAGCAAATTCTTACCCCCGCAGAAATTCTGCAGAGAGACGGCTTCGAACCCAGGACCTGGTGACTCGGCGAGCTAGCACTCAACCAACTGCACCAGGCCTGCCCTTCTATCTTCTTGCCGTAGTGGTAGCTATTTATAAGAAGCCCGCCAAGGTTCTCAGTTGTTTTCTGCATATATTTCTGTTAAGTTTGGTACTTGACTGGATCAAATTACTCGCTGTTGTTTGATTTTCAAACTGTACATGCGCAATCAACTCTCCTTTTATTTTTAGAATAGTGGTAGTAGCTTGCTCGACTCGATTTCATTTTGTGCTTTTTAGCTCTATGTCCCAGAAAAAATGGCTCTTCCGTGTATGGCCCATTTTTCTTTGAACTTTCCTGTATGGCCCTAAAGCGAAATTTTCTTTGTTCTGTGGCCTTCGGTCACTTGACAACCTTGGGTCTGTCTTTGTTCTCGCCTACTTTTTTCTAACCTTGGAAGCTTGTCATACCTCGCCTACTTTTTTCTAACCTTTGAAGCTTGTCATACTTAACTTCATTCTGTTTTCACTAATCTATAGCACTGATAGAGAATATAGCCACTTCATTCTGTTTTGCCTTCATTGTATCTGTGATAGAACCAGTTTGTTGGTAGAACCAATTTGTTAATTCAACTTCCTTCAATTTTCAATGATCTTTAGTACTAATCTTTAGCCATTGCAAGGTCAATCGAGTGTTTGGGATGTCTGGACATCACCTGAAGCAAGAGACTTTGGTAGATCGGTAGCGATAGCAAGAATTGATAATTTATGTTTATACTAGGTAAATGTTACTGATATATTATTTGTTAAATTTAGTTGTATAATAAACATTATTCTCTGAATGGTGTATGTACATAACAAGTTTCTATAATATACTGAAATGATGCAATGAATTGGAATTCTCTTAATTGTCTTGATGTACTCTATTTATATGACGAAGTACATATGGTTGTTTTCATGTGCATCTTTTAAGTGAAACCATAGCGTTAGCACGGGCATTATGCTAGAACAACGTATTTGATCTGGACGTTCCCTTAGTAGAACACGACAATGGTAATGTGATTCCTTGTTTGAGTTTGTTGTTTCCTTCAAGCCCCTTATTTTCTTAGTTTCTTGTTTGTTTTTTTTGGGCAGGATTTGATTTGAACATCCCACTTGATGAATTTGGTGTTGTTGATTTCAACTATGTACAAAACCTCGCTGGTAAGCTCAACATTAACTTCTTCCCGGCAGCGAGCTCACGCTGATTATCTGTCCTTCCCGGCAGCAGCTCCTTGTAACGTTAATGAAAAGCTCGCAGTTGAACTCATCAAAGGCTGTGAAGCATGGCGCCGGTTATGTATTCTGCGTGGACGAGACCGCAGGGAGAACATGGCCAGAACCGTGAGTGTGCACCATTCCATGCTTGGCAGTCCTCATGGATGGGAGGACAGCGAGCACATATAAAAAGAGCCCGTCGGCAAGGAATCACCATCGCGACGGCCTTGCCACGTCCCTGCCATGCGAGCCCTCTGCCGCTGCCTCGCCTTGCGCAGCGGCAACCCGCTAGGACTCGACGGCTCCCCTGCGCTTGCTCCTCCAGCAGCAGGGAGGAGAGGGCGGCGTGAGGGAGAGATCGAGGAGGGTAGCGGAGTCCGTGGGGGAGAGATGGAGGAGTCTCGCAGTGATCGTGCGTGGGGGAGATCGAGGTGGAGCCGACGTTTTTGGAGAGGGAGAGTCGCAGGTGGAGGTGGGAAGGATGAGTGATGAGGGGCGTTTGATCCCAGCGATATCGTCCGTCCGATATGAGTGAGTGAGAGAAAACAGATGCCAAACTAAATCTAATCCCTTCATTTGAAAAGTTAGATGTTACTGGGTGTAATTTTTTCGATGCACTTAAGAAAGTTCATGACTGTGCTGGACAGTAATTGGTGTGGCTGTAGAAAAATTCACAACTGGTGGATTATAAGTGAACGTTCAGACCAAAGCCGTCTCCATCTTCAGCCTCTGCGACAGGAAGCCGCAACCTCGTCAGATCCTCAGCATACGTGCGCAAAGCAACAGCAATAATGCCAAAGGAAAGTAGTAAGAGATGCATTACTGTTGCCGTCGTCATCTTCATGGTCGAAGAGACGGAACTCAACTTTGCTGTCGTCGTTGTCGTCGTCGTCGTCGGATACAGGTTCGTTAAGATCGAAACCATGAAATGAATCGGCCATATGTGTAGCTAGATGCAACGCGCTCAGTACATGAACAAGCAAGGAACATTGAGTGGAAAAGAAGAAAAGTGGCGTTGAGTCTAATATAGAAGCAACCAAGAACGAGGCGTCTTAAATAGATCAACATCCAGACGAGCGCCAAATGCAGCATGCCGTGAGCGCGAACTACCCAAACCCGAGCGGCAGTGAAAAACAAGGAAAAAAATACGAACGCCAACGGGCCCAAACGGCCGAAAAAAAAACGCCCAACGCGCGCATGCAAGCAAACTCAGGCACTCCCGCACCCACACAGGAACAGAGCCATGCAAAATCGCCAGTCCCATGCAAAATCAAGCAAACAGCAAAAAAAAAGATGTGCCTGCAAAGGATCGAACCTGCGCCCTTTAGTCCTCAGGGCCACTCCCGCTGCTCCCGCAATCGCACAGGAACAGTGCCATGCAAAATCGCCAATCGCACAGGAACAGTGCCTTGGACGAGCAGGCGTCGCTCCCCCATCTCAGACATGTGGACGTCGCCACGCAATAGCAAGAAAACAAGATGTGGGGGAAGAAAATCAAACAACAACAGAGGGGACAGGCAAGACAAATAGCGAGCAAAGCCCAGGTGTGCCTTCCCTGGCTTCCAAATGAAGCCTAATTTATACTCTTTGGTAAGCACAATCAAGTCCTAAACAACCTCTAAGTTATAAAAGGAGGGAGTATGTAATGTGACGTGTTGTTATTGTGCGCAACATAGTACATGGCATGCATATGGTCCAGACAAGTTACTTATATGTTAATGTCAGGGTTTTACCTAGAACTAGAAGACAAACGGGCCAGCTAGCGTCGTTCTCGATAACCGCCTCAGCCTCCGCGGCCTCCTCTCACCCACCACCGTCGTCTCCTCTCACAGCAGCAGACGATCGACAGATTAAGGCCTTGTTTAGATTGCTGTGTAATTTTTACGCGCGCACTGTAGCACGTTTCGTTTGTATTTGACAAAAATTTTCCAACCATGGACTAACTAGGCTGAAAAGATTCGTCTCGGAATAACATTTCAAACTGTGTAATTAATTACTTTTTTATCTATATTTAATACGTCATGCCTGCGTCCAAATTGATTGATGTGGCGGTTAGGATGTAAAATTTAGTGGGAAATCTAAACAAGGCCTAATTCATGCTTGATCTGAAACGGCTGCAGAGATGATATGGGAGAGATGGCAAAATGGCGCATCAAATGGCGCATCCTTAACAGATTACATGACAGAAAGAAATGAAACCATGTACTACGCTACAAGGTCCTAATAGATAAATGGAGGAGTAAGCGCCTATCGTCGTCTACACTCTACACACCAATAAGTCATCGTCGTTACAGGATGATGTGACACCTACGATCGGTTAGGTTTTACACATAGCAAAGAAATGGAAGTCTCCTCCCGCTCGAGACGGCCCAACAGCCATACGCACAGCCTTGATAGCCCACAACCAGCGAGCACGCCATTGACGGCTTCATGGCCCATCTGGACAACAAAATTTTTGCTAAAAAGGAAAATCTGGACATAAAAAATGCCCCATTGTTTTTCTTTCTTATTTTCTTTTCTTTTGAATGATGCCATTTTTTAAATATAATTTTTATATTGAACCATTTTTGTGATGAAAATGATTATACCCTAGAAAATTGTACTGCCATAAATAATCATTGCAAAGAAGTGGTGCTGCCAAAAAAATGTTCAACGTAAAAATTGTATTGTAAAAAAAGTGGCACTATCAAAGAATATGTGGAGAAATGCCAATGTTAAAATTGAGTCCTTATATCGGGCAGACTAGAGCACCCCAAAATATACATGGCCATCAGGCCGTGCCAGCCCGGCCCGGCGGCACGTCGTGCTGTGCCACCTCCGTGCCGCGCCGTTGCTGTCGTGCCGGCCGGGCCCTTCCGCCGCCGTGCCCGTGCCTGGCCACCGGCCCAAGGCACGGCCCATGGGCCGTTTCACCGTGCCGTGCCGGCCCATGGCCCGACGACAAAAAATAGATGAAAATAATCTTCCAGATGATGACAGTTCCATTTTCACAATGACAAAGATAAAAACACAACAGATCAAGTTTTCATTTTCAGCTTCAGACTCTTAGTCTCATAACGCAGATTCATATATAATATGATTCAAAGATGATAGAAGACAGATCAGATTATCACATAGTCATTGTTCACAGATGACAACACAAAATTCACAAGTGCTAAAGCACATATTCAGACAAACATGATAAAACAAAATAACAGATCACAACACAAGTGGATGAACAAGACAAACACTTAAGTGAACAGATGAGATTGATGATCAAAATGAGCTGTTTGTGCAATGCTGCCTCATTAAAAACCTTTCTAGGTAAAACTCACCCTTGTGAGAAACCCTAGAAAGGAAAAAAGAGTACAGCCAGCTCCAAAGTCCAAACTTTCAAAGTGGTTCAAGTTCCATCCTATTACAATAGCCAACATCAGTGGCAACTGGTAAGGCAAATCAAGTTCAAGTGAGATCTATCCTATTACAAGTTCATCACACAGCCAACATCACAGCTCACAGACTTGCTGTCCTTGCATCAAAAGACCAAAAGTGTACCTGCAATGTACATTGTGTTAATTTCTGAGCTTAGAATTAATCCCTAAATGAAGTTATCTAAACAGCAGAGATGGAATGACACTAGTACACATTACCTCTCCAGTATCTCTTATTTTTCTTCTAACCACCACCACCAACAGTAGCGGCACTGTCGGTGCCGGTGCCGGTGCCGCTACCACTGCCGCTGCCTTGTTCATCCAGGAACAAGTTCTTGAATCCATCCACCAGGTCAAAGTCCACAGGTGTATGTTGTTCCCTTCTTGCTCCTTGATCCCAGTCCTTGATGCATGTGAGCATCTCCACATGCTCAGGAATCAAGTGTCACCGCCGGTCTTCGAGTATCCTGGATGTACAGCTGAAACAAGACTCGGAGGAGACCGTAGATACAGGGACAGACATGATATCTTGAGCCATAATAGATAGGACTGGATAGGTTAGTTTGTGGTCACGCCACCAGAGGAGTATGTCAAAGGATTCCTCATAAGATGTGACAGGATCACTGTCCAAGTAAGCTTTCAGCTCACTAACAGCAGATGGAACAGAAGATGAGGTGGAACAGACAGGGGAATCACCAGGACCTCCAAAGATCCTTCCCCATACCTATTTTCTCTTACCAGGAAGAGCTGAAGGCACTGAAACCCTGTTAGACCTAGCTGCACCAAATTTCTCATCATACTTGGCAAACAACCTAAACAATTCATCTTTCACATCACCATAGTACAAACTATGATCACATCCTGTTGCTTTACCAAGCAGTTCAAGCACATTAAAGAACTCTTTCATCTTAGCTCTAGGATCAAGAATGAATGCATATGAATAAATCAGTGGAATTTTCTCCCAATATTTAAGGAATTTATTCTTCATAGGAGAATGAAGCAATCATTCTAAAATCAGGATCTCTTTCAGCTTTTTGTAAATGTTCAGCAATGTCAAGAATATGGCGCAACACAAGGGGAGCAGTGGGATAATACACACCAGACAGAACCATAGTGCAATCATAAAAGAGTTCCAGGAATACCATGATTTTGTCAGCAACATACCAATGTAGTGGAGTCAACAAGACAGAACCATAATTAGAGTTAATGAAGACCTGAAAGACTTCCTTATATGGCAGCAAGTGTTTGAGCATCAAATAAGTTGAGTTCCATCTAACATCCATATCTAAGCCAAACTTTCTAGGTCTAAGACCTTGAGCAGTGCAGTAATTCTTAAACAATACAATTCTTTGATTAGAGGCATTTAAAAAGCTTATTGCAGTAGCATTGTCTGAAGACACATCAAAAACCTTGTCAATCATACCAAACTCCTGAACCACACTAACAATCCTATCAGCAATGTTTTCTCCAGAATGTGAACAATCAATCAACCTAAAGCCTACAACTTTTTTCTGTAACTCCCAATATGCACTGACATAATAAGCAACAACAAAAATATAATCCTCCTTAGCATTACCAGACCAGATATCAGATGTCAAAGAAACAGAAGATGCAGCAGGCAACACAGATTTCATAAGCAAAGAACGTTCTTCATCAAACAGTTTTTCCATATCTCTAGTGGTTGTTTGTCTAGAAACCTTTTTAAACAGAGGGTTATGAGCACGCTGAATGTATTCCTCCCAAGCCTGTGTGTCACCTACCCCTAAAGGTAGGTCCAGCCTAGCAATCAAACGGCACAACTCAATGCGAGCAACCATAGGATCATACACCCAATTTTTCAACCCATTAGGATTAAGAGCAAGCCTAGACTGAACCAAATTAGCATCATTACATTTTTTCAAGCAAGATTGCATGTGACGTATCAAATGGCCAGTGCCAGCAGCAGATCTAGCAGAGTACCGCGAACGACAATGCATACAGATGGCAACGATTCTAATGTCATTCTCCTTAATTTCATGGAAGTATTTCCAAACAGCAGATTTCTTACCAGAGTAGGTTGAGGTACCATGAGTTTCAGTGGAGGCCGCGACTCCACCGTCACCATCATCATCGAGTTCGATGGTGGCCTGGGTTCCGGCAGCGGCGGCAGCCACAGGCTGGTCACCGAGATCGAGGCCAAACAACCCGGTTGCGTCATCATGCATGTCTTCGTCATCCTCGACCTCCAGGTCCTCGACCTCGTCTGGGTGCGGCGCCAGGTCCACGCCGTCGCCGAGGGGAGGTTGGTCATCCCCCCTCGCGTTGCGCGCCCAGCACCTGCACCGGACGCGGCCGACGCCGACCGCCCTCCACCTCCAGACACGGCACCGCCCCTCAACGGGCGCTTGGCCGGCTTCCTGGCCATGTCCACTCCAGAGGAGGAGGACGCGGCGTCAGGCACCAACCTGCAGAGGAGAAAGAAGAAAGATCGTCAGACGTCAGGACAGGAAGAAGAAAGAAAAGATCGAATCGAACTTCGAAGAACAACCAGATTCCAGATGGTCCAGATCTAGGGTTACGACTTAGGGTTAGGGTTCTAGGTTCTTACCTACGGGACCGGAGCCCGGTGCCAGAACCGAAGAAGAAGCGGCGAGTCAACCAGACAGACAGACATCCATTAGAGACGACGATGATGGCGAGCGGCGGAGCGGACCGAGGGAGAGGAACACGACGAACTCACATGCTTCACCGGAGGAGAGAGAGGAGTAGAGGGAAAAGGAGGGAGAGGGACCAAGGAAGGAGAGCCAACTCAGGCACTGAGGCACAGGGTCGAACCAGCAAGGCGAACAGCGTGCGGCGTGGCGGCGTCGAGCGGTGGCGGATCTGGATCTGGATGAGGATGAGGATCGAGAGAGATGAGAGCCGAGACTCGAGAGAGGCAGTGGCGGCCGGATGGGGATTGGGGATTGGGGAATTTAGGTTTAGGGTTAGGGCACCGGCGGGGGGTGGTGTGTTATATATGGGTGGGAAATGACCGTTGTTGGGCTGGGCCGGCTGCAAATGACCGTTGGGGGAGTCGGGGTGGCCTTTTTGGCACCGGGCCGACCACCGGGCCGCTGCTATTACCGGTGTAACACTATAGTGTTATGGGCCTAATTGCACCTGCATAACCTAATCATAATCATCATTCCATGTTAATTAATCCATATTGCATGTGTGATGTTTTGTTATGCATGAAATAATGAAAGTGAGGTTGAATTCAATTTCTGGTGAATTAATAAATGGATTTTCATAAATAAAATTGGTCAAACTTTTGTTCTATGAAGTAGTATGAAGTTTATGCTATGCAATGGTGTATTTAGTTGAGATGTTTGATCTGTGTTTAGCTCTCTTTTATTCCCAAAGAAATTCAAAGTGAAAACCCTAATTTCAAATGCTTTGAATTACCCCCTTTTGTGAAAGTTGTATCCCCTTTCATGTTGAACAACTTTCATTCTTGGAGTTTTCAAAGTTTCAATATAAAATTTAAAGTAATTTTGAAAATGCCCAAATTTAGGGTTTAACCCCTTTTGATTTCAAACTTGGTTTTCAAAATCCATAAAGAATTTGCAGATGGTCCAATTATGAAAGTTGTGCATTTTCATCACATTAACAACTTCTATTTTTTTGGAAAATTTCATGTTCTTATGGAAATTTGAAAGTAATTGAAAAAGGGGCAAAACTTGAACTTGAACCCTTTTCAAATTTGAACTTCCATTTCAAAATCCAGGCAGAATTTGAAAATGGCTCAATTGAGAAAGTTATAGATCTTAAAAAATGGAGCAACTTTTATTTTTGGACTTTTTCAAGTTGTTATGGAAATTGTGGAGTAATTTGAAGAAAAGCAATGCTGAAGTCAATGCTAGAGTACATGGTGACGTCATCCCCTTCCTTTTTCCTCTCTGTTCATGGTGATGCGGTGGCCGCCGGTGCGCCGACGCCGCATGCCTTCTTCAGGTTTCCCCGCGCCACGCAGCTGCTTCGCGGAGGCGCGCTAAGTCGCGCTGTCACCATTCCATCCGTCCCCGCCGGCTATAGAAGCACCGAGCCGCTGTCGTCGGTTTCTTTTTCTCCACTTCGCCGCCGTCGAAGCACCACAGCTCCGCCACCGCACTCCACCGTCCCCGCGCCGCTTCAGCTCAATTGGAGCACGCCATCAGCTGCGCCACCTCGTGGTGCATCTCCACCGCCTGTTTGCCTAGCTTCGCCCCGACTTAACCGTCCCAGCCGCCGTCGTTTCCGGCTACGACAGGCCGTCGTTGAGCTCACCACGTCGGCGCAATTCACCGTCACCATGCAACCACCGCCCACGATCGCTTGCACCAGGCTTCGCAACCTCTTAGCGCTTTGCCTAAGCCCGCTCGCTTGAGCTATCAACGCTGGAGTTGCCCACGTATTCGTTTCTTCCTCACAGCCGGTTAGTAGCGCCGCCGTGCGCACCATCACGCCGGCAGCCGTCTCCGCTTCAACTCTGCCGCAACCGAGCTTCATTTTGTCTCAAGGTGAGCCGCTGCACCTCCCTTGCCATCCTATTTCATCTCTACTGCTGCAGACGTGCCGGGCCGCGTGCGCCGCCGAAATTCCGCCGCCGGAACGCCACCGCTGCCGTGGCGAGTGTTTATCGGTCAGTCTCTGCTCCATCCTGGCTTCGTCCAAGCTCCCTGGTGAGCTCCTGATCCTTCTTCACCCTTCCGTTTCATCTCTACTGCTACCGTGCCCTTGGAACATGTCCACCGGTGCCGTCGCGTCCGTGCCCGCGCCGCCGCAACCTCTCGGCCGCCTCTGCCTGCTCCGGTCGCGCGCCTTCACATCCCTGCGCAGCCGCCGAGGTTCCCGCACCACTCCAGCCACCCCTCTGCCACTGCCGAGCCGGTTCCGGCCGTGGCAGTGCACGCCGCCGCCATTGCCATGTCGGGCGTGGGCAGGGACCACTCAAAACATGAATTAGATGAACTCCAGGGGTCTTGGTGCAAATCTGACGACTCATGTGAATAGTGGCACTTCCTACTTCCATTTTTATAAAAGCTCAAGGGTTTATTTGCAAAACTACCAAGCCAGTACCTGTAAAAACCGGTTAGTGGGCCGGCCTTTTACTGTTTAAACAGGATCGGCCAGCTTCGGCCCATTTCCCTTTTTCTTTTTCTAAATGTATTTATCTTTTTTCTGTATTGATTTAAATTGCAGTTTCTTGTTTAATTCATAGAAAATTAATTAGAGCTCCAAAAATTATGAAATTTTTTGTGAAGCCTCTCTGTCATGTGTAGTATCTAAGAAAAATATACGGTAAAAGTTAGGTGATTTCCTGTCACCTGCAAGATATAGGGATATATCTGTTCACGGTTGGCTATATTGCTATCGTGGAGAACAACCATGAATAACTTGTTAAAATGAGACGTGGGAGGGTAACTTGCATTGGAAATGGAGTTCCAATGTAGTGTTTCTGTTTGTGTTGATTAAGGACTGAAGCATGGAGCCATCTTTGTCATGTTGAACGCATGCCTATCACTTAGCTGGCCGGATAAGTCGTTCCGACCGCGAAGCCTAGTAGCTCCACTCCGGCCAGAAGTCGTGAAGTATAAAGTGCGCACTCGGAAGGAAGTTACTAGCATAAGACCTCCGGCAGGTGAGTTAAAAGTCCTGACCGGGTGGCAGCTATACATAAGACCTACGTCAGGTGAGTTAAAATTCCTGACCGGGATGGCAGCAGTAATGTACCTGAGACGTGCGGCGCTGCTCGAATCTTTCCGGAGATGTGCAAACGGTGATCCAGATGCACCCCGACGGGGGAAATGCTAGGGTGAGTGTTAGGAATACCCCTGAGCTCAGTAGGAATCGATTCGAATCGCCATCTCTCCTGGACAGTGAGAACTTGACGGATCTGTTCCATTGTAGTCACACTAAACGAAAAGATGGTGGAAATGATGAAGCAATGGCATATGATGAACCTGATATGGTTATATTGTTTGTATTAATCACATGCTTGTGTTAGTACAGGTGCAAACCTAGACGTCAGGTAATAAAGTTAATTGATGCTTAAAGTAAAAGGTTGCTTATTAATGCTTATGCTTTTTATGCAAATGCTATCAAACAAACTCCACTTATATATCAGCCGGTGCATGATCCTTGGTGTATTTCATTTTTGGTTTAAGACGGGTAAGCCTTGTTGAGTACCTTCTCGTACTCAGGGTTTTATTCCCTCCTGTTGCAGGTGGCTCACTCTCTAAAGATCACCGCAAGTATGGCCTTCTCCCTGTCGGGAAGAAGACTAGGCCATTGGGCATGGTCTCTGTAGGTATCTTATCTACTATGCTTTTGTGGGAAGTTTGATATTATCCTGGCACTGTAATAACATAAGTGTTGAACTATGTTTTCAAAACTATGTTGCTTCCGCTACCGTAAAACTTGGTTTGCAATAACTTAAGTTAACTCTGATGTTTTTGTAATATAAAGTCTATGTATGAATGATGTAACGAATGCTGTGTTTATGCTAAACCAGTACGATCTTGGTTATGTTGTTGGTTGTTTGAAATCCTTCGTGATTTCATCGGACTACCGGGTTATATGGGCTTAAGTGCAAAGATTTGATCGCGACGGCGATTGTTTTTGTACTTATGCTCTTAGAATTGGTCGGTTCTGTGACAACCGGGTCGTGCCCGGGCCGTGCCACGGGCCTGGGTGGCGGCCCAGGCACGGCCTGGTGCATCGGGCCGGGCCGGCATGGGCCCGTTAACGCCGGGTCGTGCCCGTGCCCAGGCCGGGCCAAAAGACCGGGCTGCGGGCAAGGCCGGCGGGCCTCGGGATGCATTGCCAAGTATACCCCAAAAAGTCAATGCTCTAGTCCCATTTTATATATCCACGTTGCTAAAAGAAGATCATTTTATCATTGATTACATAAATAACTGGTCAAAATTAGATTTTTTTTACAGTTGATGTTTTTGCAACTAAAATAAGCCAAACTATCCATATATGTATAACTCTAGGACGAATAAGGTATAAAGATACTTGATTGTTTTCCCACACGAGGAAACCCTATTTCCATTCAAGACAACGAAAATACAAGTGTTTGCGTCAAAAAGACTAGACAAGAACTAAGAGAAGATAACAGCTAAACACTGCCTAACCAAAGGCTAGAGTTCTAACTCAGAACTACACCAAACAGCCAACCAAAGCAGAAACGATGAATCACCGAAACAGTTTCAACTGCAGCTACCAGTTAGCCAAATGATTACAGGACAAACGATGTTTAGAACAGATAGAAACGATATGTATCCTCTCCACCTAAACCATATATCTTCAAGAGTTCAAGTCATCAATTGGCGCCTTCTTTATCCTCTAGTTGTTCCGCAGTTGGCGGTCTTCTTCCAGCTTCTCCTGCGCGTGGTGTGGCCATAATCTTCTTGTCACCTGAAGCATATTTTTAATTTTAACATAATCCAAAATACATACATGGCAACTTATTATGTGCGAATAAAACTCTAGTTGTTAATATGTGCAAAATAAATACATACTGGCCTTAGGAAGTGAGTCCAAAATATTTGGCTGGCTTGTTGTTGATACGACTAACAAACATATAAATAAGTGAAACAATAGGGGGAGCTCTTGAGGTTCGTTAGGTACAGACCACTGTAGCTGATATAAACCGGATTTCTAGTTAATTACTGGCCAAGCTGAATGGCATCCGGTGGCCGGCGTAATATGGACGCGAGGTATGCAGCCCCATCCATTTCGTAGCCGACGAAGTGCTTCCATGAATTATAGTCGACGCCACCAGCCAGCTTCTCGACATGCTCCGTGGCCATGTAGAGTACCAAGGCTCCAGGACTAGTGGTGCCTCGGCCAAGTGTAAAGATAAGATTGCGGCTCTTCTCACAGAACCACCGAAGGTTAACCTTGTCTCCAAATACTGATATCTTGTCTTTATGACACCATACCATGAGCTGTCTCAATCTGATGCATGGTATTTTTCTTTAGACTTTGATCAACTCCTACTTACCGTGGACACCATCGTCGTCCTCATCCCCGGTGCCGTTGCTGGGACAAGACTCTACCTGTCCTCACGCTAAGGTTCTCTGAACAAGCTGGATAATCCGAAACATGCCCAGCATTGATGAATATAAGCTTCCCATGGGCATCCACGCCGAGCAAAAATCATACATGGCAGCATCATTATGTGTGAATGAAACTCAGATGAAAACTCTATTATTGAGACTAGCCTTAGGAAGTGAGTCCAATTTCAAACATAATATTCGGTTTGCCTGTAGTTAATACGACTAAGTAAGTGAAACAAAAGGGGAGATCTTGAGGTTCCTTAGGTACAGGTGATAGAAACCGCACTGGCCGGATTTCCGGTTACCGGCCAAGCTGAATGGCATCTGGTGGCCGGCGTGTTATGGACGCGAGGTATGCAGCCCCATCCATTTCGTACCCGACGAAGTGCTTCCATGAATTACAGTCGACGCCATCAGCTAGCTTCTCCACATGCTCTGTGGCCATATTGAGTACAAAGGCTCCTGGACTACTAGTGCCTTGTCCAAGGGTAAAGAAAAGATTGCGGCTCTTCTCGCAGAACCACCGAAGGTTAACCCTGTCTCCAAACACTGGTATCTTGTCTTTTTTATGGCACCGTACCTTGAGCTGTCTCAATCTGATGCATGGTATTTTCGTTCCGACTTTGGTCGACTCCCACTTGCCGTGGCCACCATCATCGTCCTCATCCCCGGTGCCGTTGCTGGGAGAAAATACTCTACTTGTCCTCACGCTAAGGTGCTCTGAACAAGCTGGATGATCCAAAACAAGCCCAGCATCGATGAATATAAGCTTCCCATCGGCATCCACGCCGAGCAATCGCTCGCCCGGGGGCAAGTTTAGGACGCCGGTCCGTGGCATGGGCACCTCGGCAGGCGGCTCCCCTCCCGGGGTGTCAAGCCGCACCGCGAACGCTGTTTGTCTGAGAAGCCAATAGGCCACGCCTTTGACCACGATGCTCTGGCCAAGCTGGCCTGGCTCATGGCTTGCCATCTTTGGTCCCGACCTTCTACCCTCCATGCTCCAGCGCTGGGTGTCCGACGAGTAGGAGCGCAGCGCCGTGAAGGTGGGGCGGTTGTAGACTATCACCAGCCGGAAGAAAGCCGACAATGGCCGCGGCGGGTCTTGGTCGTGGCCGGTGTAGAGCGCGCACGCGTACTTCCCCGGGTTGTCGTCGCCGGTGAGAGGCGGGAGCAAGGCCGCCATGTGCCCCCTCGTGGGGTTGCATACGCACAGCGTCACCCCGTCTGTGTACCGTTCCTGGTTGAGCTCCAACACGAGCCAGCCGTTGCGGGCCGCGACGGGCCGGGCGTGCTCCAACAGCTCGCGGCCCAGGCCCATCGCAGTCACGGCGTCGGCCAGTGCGGTCCAGGACGGGCACCGCAGGCCGGTCAGCCTCGCCGCAGCCGCCGTCGGGACGAAGCAAGGCTGCGCCTGCGCGGCGTCGGAGAGCCACCTGCTGCGCCGAGCCCTGGCGCCACCGCTCCCCTGGTAGAAGAAGCCTAGGGTGAGGCCAGGCAGGGTCGACGGCAGGCCGCCGCCCGAGAATGAGAGTACGGCGGCGTCCTTGGCGACGAGGCGGGCCCAGCGCCGGCAGGTGCAGGCAGCGCGGACCACGTCGGCAGCGCTGGGGAGCCTGGCCAGGACGGGCGAGAGAGCGTCGTCTGGGATGGAGAGGGCCGTGCCGTCGTCGTCGTCGCTGCTTCTGCCAAGCAGGTCGACGTCGTCGTCGCTGCCGGAGCACCACGGCAGCCAGCCTCTTCTGTAGGGCGCGGCACGGTGAGCCCCTCGAGCACGGCGCGCCGGTGGCATCTTTTCTCGCGATCAGATCTGATCTCGTCGTGGGAATTATTGGCAATGGATCGATCCGCTGAACGCACAGATTTATAGCCGCCGCACGCAGGAGCTTTTTCGTTTCCGATTATAAACATGCGGAGCGTCGAATCGAATACGGGCCACGTATGCCAGATGGGCCTTCCAGAGCGGCCGGGAGGAGAATTCCATTTTTCTCTTTTTTATATCATAAATAAATAAAAGCTAACCGGTTCGCCGCCATGCACATCTATATGATCACGTATATCCGTCCTCTCATCTTTCGTCGTGCGGCCGTCGATGGCGTCCCTGATCCCCCGGGCCTCCCTCCAGCAGGCAGCTCACGCGGCCCGCTCAGTTGTGTCGGCCGCTTCTCGCTGTGCGGCGGCAGCGGAGGCGGTTCGCTCAGGTTTTGGCGGAGGTGGTGTGCATGCGGCGGCCGCTTCTTACGTTGCTGCACCGGCGGCCGCCGTTCACGGCGGCAGTGGGTCCACCTCCACCATCGCCACACAAGGACCACCACGCTTCGTCAAACAAGGTAACCCACCCCCAATAATACCTTACCTCCCTATATCCACCAACGCGAATCCACCATCTTATACGGATCCCTCTAAATTTTGGGGTCTGATGGAAGTATCCACCCTTCGACATAGGATTGGAAGAAAGAAAAAGAGAGCAAATTTCCATTCGATGATAAACTTTTTTGTTTTGTGCTTATATAATCCATTCATATACTACAACTGATCTGATCCACACACAACACTTATGCCTGTAGATGGGATGAAATTTGAGGCAGATGAGAAGGACCTTGAGTCGGATGAAGCCCTGTGGGCCCTGTACGAGGGCTGGTGCAAGCATTTTAACCAGAAGCGTGACCGCGACGAGATGGTTCGCTGGTTCAGCTCTTTCAAGGAGACTGTGCTGTGTGTGGAGGAAAACAAGAAATCTGATCTGCCTTACAAACTCGGGATTAACCAGTTTGCCGATGGGAAGCTAGCTGAACTCCACAGTAATGATTGTCACATAGACGATATTAAGAGAATCCCTTATTCCACTTCACCGATTTATGGGACAGATTTTGTGAGAAGGGGCCGGGCCAGGAGGCGGCAGGCGCAACTCAAGTCTAGAATCAATCTGCATGAATCGCCATCTTCTCAGGATCCACAAAACCCATGAATAACTGTATTCGTTAAGTTATTATAAGTTATGATTATCCCCTAAAAAAAGTTATGATTATATATATGTTACGTCTCGTTATTGTACGCCTATGATTCCGAAATCCGAACCAAAGGGCATCAGGTATACATATTATGTATGGTCGTGCATGCATGTTCGTACCAAGTTATGTTTGTCTGCAAGATATACAGTCGACTTTGAGCTTCACCGAGGAAGGGCCATGACATGTTTGATATAGTAAATATTAATACTCAAATTAGCTGAAGGACCGGAAACGGCGACCAGAGGGGAGGTGAACGGGAGCCTCAAATTTCTTTCGAAACTTTGGTCCTCGGCTCAAGAGAAACGACCCCAAAGCAAACCTCGAGCAACACGGTAAGATTAAGACCTACGAGTAGGTGGATACCCTAGGAGATGTCCTAGAGGTATAGCGAATCAACCAGAGAAGCAACAGAATCAAGACCCGATCGAAACAAGCCAAAACAGCACACTCACAGGCCGCAGGCGGCGGACCGTCCGTGACTGGACCGCGGACTGTCCGGCTCGGTGGAGTCGGACTGTCCGACGCTGTACCGCGGACTGTCCAGCGGCACGGCGTGATGGTGAACACTCGTCTGAAAATCTGGGACACACAATGGCGGACAGTCCGGGAAGACTGGCGGACAGTCCGGCGTTCAAAGTTCCGAAAATCGACTGAGAAAACAGCATTCTGGAAACTCAGGCAAACCACAACGGCGGACTGTCCACGCTCAGGGCCGGACTGTCCGACGTTCAAAATCAAAAAACCGAACCTGCTGAAACAAGTTCTGGACACGGCTCAGCGAGCAGCTGCGGATGTCAGCGACCTGGCGCCAGATCACTGTCCGCGTCTGAGTGACCCGAGCAGAGCAGAGCTCCCTGTGCTCGGCCCCGCCTCGCGGACTGTCCGCGAGGGAGGTGTGTACTGTCCACGACCCTAGGGACAGAGGCGAAAAACAGGTGATTCAACTCGCCACTCCCCCAAACTCCACGATTTCCAACCCAAATCAACACCAAGCACCACCAAACTTTGTGAGCATGTTCACTAGGTGATTGGGAGGTTATCTATAAGAGATCATCACCCAATTTGAGTTCAATCCACGGGAAATCGAAAAGGGGCGGAAAACTCCGGTTCTTGAGAGCAAGACACAAAACTAGACCGATATACGAGCTCGTGAGGAATTGATGGATTTCCTTCGGTGGAAAGCTTCCTCTCACGTCATAGCTCAAATCCACACAACAAAAATGAAGCAAAACGGTCAAGAATCAAAGAATCGAGCCCAAGAACGGGAAGGGGAAGGAGGAACTCGCGAAGAACAAAAGAAGAACACCATGAACAAGTTTCTTGCCAAATCCCGGAGGACACAAGCAGGATTCGGGACCTCCTTTCCCTTGAGTAGCTGGTGTTTACACTCATCGGTGGATTAGTGGACCTCTCTCTCACTCAAAGCATCTGGAGGAATAAAACCCTAAACGAAAAATGCAAATGGAGGAGGTGAGAGAGATGGGGCTCTCTCATCCTGCTATATAGGGCTATTACACATTCCCAGTTTTGCCCCTGGATACATTAAGCCGAACCACTAAGTCCAAGGTCGTTGTAGTCCGACCAGGTGCATTTCTTGATCCGACGGTTACCACGCCTCCCCACCGGTAGCTTCGCCTCGACTCGAACTCCCCGATGCTGCCACGTGCCGTCCGTTCCGCCTCGGAACCTCCGCCCGGGTTTTGAGGCCCAAACCCGTAAACCGGCCACCGATGGTTTTGAGACCCAAACCATCAAACCGGGCCGCGAGTAGCGTACTCCATACACGTCCCCCGCCATCCGACACGTGTCACCGCCGTCCTCGACCGCCCGGGCGCCAAGCCTTCGAAGCCACCCGCTCGACTTGCACGATGCCGTCTTTACTTGGTCGATACAGTCTCTCCATGTCCTTGCACTTGTCGATGTCCCAGGTGTCAGCCGCCACGGCTAATCACCCGGCCTCCTGGTCACTCGGTCCAAGCCTCACGTACGTCCTTCACCTCTCCCGGTGCCTCGGCACGACACATCCTCCTTGACCTTCACCTCGCCGTCGACTACCGCCTCCGTGCTCCACACCTGCACACCACGAGCCAAGCTACATGTACACACAAGGCTTTCGCCAAGGTAGTGTTAGTGACTCACTCAACCTATTCGATGATTGTGTTGATCAATCACTCATCATAAAACGTGACACAAGGTACTTCTCAACTTGTATCCGCATTAGCATTTATCCACCTGCGCATGTTACTGTCAGATTTTACTTAGAAGCCAACCGGGGCACAGCTAACGTCGTTCTCGATGACCGCCTCAGCCTCCGCGAGTCTGCTCCCGCCCAACTATAGATGGACAAATGGGCCAGGCACGTTGGGCCGGCACGGGCCCGGCCCTAAAAAGCACGACACTAGCACGGCACGGGCACGGAACTCATAGTGCCGTGCCGGCACGGGCACGATCCCGGGCCATGCCTGGGCCGCAGATTCGGCCTGCAGTGCCGGCACGGGCACGGCACGGTTAATGAGCCGGCACGATAGTGGCCTGATTATTCTGGATCGTTGGATTGATACGCATTATTTCTAACCGTTGGATTGATCCTGTAACATCTAACCTAGGTATAAAAGCTAGTTCCTCCTCACTATCTCATTTTCCCTTTCCCAGCCGCCATTTCTTTCTCGCTTCTGCTCCCGGCACCTCCCGTCCTCCTTCCGTGTCCCAACCCGCAACCGCAGAAACCTGAAGGTGAAGGCTGTAAGTGAGATAAAATGCTCAATTATATTCAGTAACAGTGTACATGTATATATACAGTGGTGCTGATCGATCGTAGCCACTAAACTCTAACTGAATCCTACATTCTTGGATCAGCTAAAGACTAGGATGCTAGCACTACGTGTAGTTACAACTGAATGGAGGTGATCCTGTACTAGCTAACTAACTCCTGAAGAATCGGTCGCTTACACCCCCCCCCCCCCGCAGTTGAAGCTTCGTGTGATCGAATGCACAAACTGTCTCTGAATTCAGTGAATAATGGCGTCGGGAGGCCTTTGGTCATAATGTCTGCAAATTGATACCGAGTAGGTATGTGCAGTACCTTGAATTGGCCCAGGGCAACCTTCTCACGCACAAAATGAATATCCAGTTCAATATGCTTTGTTCGTCGATGATGTACCGGATTCTCGGAGAGGTATACTGCAGATACGTTGTCACAATAGATCACCGTGGCCTTGTCAACGACGACGTGGAGCTCCCGAAGAAGATTGCGCAGCCAGCAGCACTCCGCAGCAGCATTGGCTACTGCACGATATTCAGCTTCGGCGCTTGATCGTGATGTCGTGGTCTGTCTCTTGGATGACCAAGACACGAGGGAGTCGCCGAGGAATATGCAGTAACCCGATGTCGACCGTCGGGTGTCTGGGCATCCTGCCCAATCAGCGTCAGAGTAAGCTTTGAGAGTTGTCGATGGAGTGGCAGAGATGGTGATGCCGTGGGTGATGGTGCCGCGGAGGTATCTGAGTATTCGCTTGACGAGGTTCCAGTGCACATCTTGAGGGGCATGCATATGGAGGCACGCCTGGTTCACGCCATAAGCGATATCTGGACGGGACAGTGTGAGATACTGGAGGGCGCCGGTGATGCTGCGGTAGAACATCCCATCGGTTGCAGCAGCGCCGTCGTTTCCAGACAGCTTCGGCTTGACCTCAACGGGAGTGGTTGCAGGTTTGCAGTTGGCCATCCCTGCCCGTTCTAGGATGTCTTCTGTGTACTGGGCCTGATTGAGATGAAAGCCGGCGCTGTCACGGCGCACCTGTACGCCGAGGAAAAAATGTAGCTCCCCGAGGTCCTTGATGGCGAAGGCTTGTCGCAGCTGATTGACGACGTGGTGCAGTAGTGTCGTTGTCGACGCAGTGAGGATGATGTCGTCAACATACACCAAGAGGTACGCCGCTTGCTTCCCGTTTTGGTAGATGAACAGGGAGCTGTCGGAGCGGGACGCGGTGAAGCCCATACGGAGTAGGTGTTTGCCGAGGCGCTGGAACCACGCCCGCGGCGCCTGCTTGAGTCCGTAAAGGGACTTGACGAGCAAGCAGACGGAGTCGGGTTGCGAGGCGTCGACGAAGCCCGCAGGTTGGTGACAGTAGACGCGCTCGGCGAGGTCGCCATGCAGGAAGGCGTTTTTGACGTCGAGCTGGTGCACCGGCCACCGTCGGGTTGCCGCGAGGTGGAGCACGGTCCGGATCGTCGCTGGTTTGACAACCGGTGAGAATGTTTGGTGGAAATCGACGCCAGGGCGTTGCGAGAAGCCCCGCACTACCCATCGGGCTTTGCGGCGTTCCAGGCTGCCATCGGGATGGAGCTTGTTCTTGAACAACCACTTGCCGGTGATGATGTTGGCATGTGGAGGTCGTGGCACGAGCGTCCAGGTGCCGTTGCTCTTCAGCGCGTCGAATTCAGCCTGCATTGCAGCCAACCAGTCGGGGTCCCGGAGCGCGGCGCGTACAGATGTCGGCGCTGGTGGCGGTGCAGATGTCGTGGCCACGTGCGCGTACTTGGGATTTGGCATGTGAATCCCATCGCGAGCACGCGTGACCATGTGATGTCGAGGCGGCGTTGCATCTGGCGTCGCCGTTGCCGGTGATGTCAGTGCGTCGTCTGGAGGCGGATCGTGTCGAGGAGGCGACGTTCCACTGGTGGAGCCATGCCTCGGGGCCTCCGATGGTTGGGGACCCGGGCTAGCATGGCGCGTTGGACGGTCAGCGCCACGCTGTGGAACCACGGGTGCTCGACGTCGGGGTGCAGCCGATCCGTGAGTCATGATGACCTCGTCGGACAGGCACGGCGAGCACGGAGTAGTCGGCGGCGTGGGTGCTTGGTCAACCTGCGCAAATGGAAAGCAAGCATCGTCGAAGTAGACATGGCGTGAGGTTATAACACGTTTGGTTTCTGGGTTGTAGCACTTGTATCCCTTGTGATCAAGGGGGTAGCCGAGGAAGACGCAGCGTGCTGAACGCGGTGCCAATTTGTGTGGCGTGGTGGAGGCGAGGTTTGGGTAGCAGAGGCAGCCAAACACCCGAAGGTGATTGTAGTCTGGCGATGCACAGAAGAGGAGCTCATATGGCGTGGAGTTGTCGCGCGGGCGGCACGGGCGGCGGTTGAGTAGGTATGTTGATGTCGCAAGTGCGTCGGGCCAGAAATTAGGTGGGATGGAAGCTTGGAGCAGCAAGGTGCGTATGCCATCGTTCAGGGTGCGAAGGACGCGTTCAGCACGGCCATTTTGTGGGGAGGTATATGGGCAGGTGAGGCGGAGAGCAATGCCATGCTTAGCGAAGAATGCGCGCGATGCAGAGCTGTCAAACTCTTTGCCATTGTCAGTTTGCAAGCACATTATATCAACTTGAAATTGGGTGCGCACGAATGCATGAAAAGAAATGAGTGTGGGTAGAACATCAGATTTATGACGCAAGGGGAAGGTCCAGGCATAATGTGAAAAATCATCTAGTACGACAAGATAGTATTTGAAGCCTGAATTGCTCATAATAGGTGAGGTCCATACATCACAATGCAACAATTGAAAAGGGAATTGAGAAATTTTATTGGATGTGCTAAATGGCAGGCGAACATGTTTGCCACGGCGACAGGCATCGCAAGTGTGCTTGCTGGACTTGGTACAGCTGAACCCAATGGTGCGAGACAGGCGCTGGAGCGTGGCTTGACCAGGGTGTCCAAGTCTGGCATGCCAGAGGGCACTGTCGTGTGATGCATGGAGAGCAGTCGGAGAGGGCGCTGATGTGGTGATCGAGTGGCGAAGAGGGTAGAGGTCGCCGGAGGAATCACATCGGAGCAGAACTGTCCTGGTGCGAAGATCCTTGATGGAGAATCCCCATGGATCGAATTCAACAGAAACGGAATTGTCACGGGTTAGTGCACGAACTGAAATAAGGTTTTTGACTAGTTGCGGGGCAATGAGAATATTTCGAAGTTGTAGTGAAGAAGAGGAGGTAGGGATGGAGGCGTGGCCAGTACATGTCGCTGGGAGGGATTGCCCGTTCTCGACAACAATATGACGAGGAACAGTGGTGAGGGAAGGGGAAGTGAGTATACCGGCATTGGCACCCATATGAGCTGTGGCGCCTGTGTCGAGGAACCAGTCGGTGCTGCCGCCGCCGCCAGAGTTGGTGAGGGACATGTTGTTGAAGGTGGAGTAGATGTCGGCCGGCAGCTGTGCCGAGTGGCCGGCGTAGAAGGCGGCGTCGGGTGGAGGAGCAGATGTGGGCGCTGCGGCGGGCAGGTGGACTCCAGGACGCGAGCCGAGGACGCTGGGCCGCCACGCGTTCATGGGCCATGCCTGGACGACGCCCTGCCATGGGTTGGGAGTGGAGGCCCACTGTGCCGGAGGCCCGGCAATTGGAGCACCGTGGCCGCCGCCGGAGTTGTTCGAGCGATTGCGACCATCCAAAGATTTCCGCTTCTTGCGCCGGTCGGTGTTGCCGGCGGCGGGTGGTTGAGACGCGGACTGGGAGGCCGCGACGTTCTTGGGCGGAGTGGTGGTCGTGGCCGCCGCGATGAGCGCCATCTGCGCCTCCATCTGCTGCGAGTGCCGGATGCGGTGCTCTTCCTGCAGGAGGTAAGACTTGGTGTAGAGGAACGTTGGGGGAGGGTTCATGGTGGAGAGGACGGCGATCGCCTGGCTGAACTTGTTGTTCAGGCCGCGCAGAGTGTTGATGACGAGGGCTGGGTCGGAGACGGCGGCGCCGCAGTCGTAGAGCGTGTCGGCGAGGCGCTTGAGTTTGCCGCAGTACTCGGCGATGCCCATGTCACCTTGGAACAGGCTGTGAAACTCTTGTTGGGCGTACACGGCGCGCTGGAGGCTGTTGTCGAGGAACTGGCTCGTGATGGCGATCCAGGCGGAGTGCGCGGTCGCGTTGGGGCGATTGACGTCGTTCCAGATCTCCTTGGAGATGGTGTTGTAGAGCCAGGAGACGATGCAGGCGTCGATCTGGAGCCACTCGGGGTCATCGAACATGGCAGCGGCATCCACGGTGCCGTTGATGTGATCGAGTAGCCCAAACTTCTTGATGGCGAGTTCGATGAACGACCGCCACTGCCGGAAGTTGCCCTCATCAGCAGAGAGGACGACGGGAACGTGGCTTCGGATGTTCAGCATCATCAGGGAGGAGGCAGAAGGTGGAGCGGGATCAGCGAACGGATTGGTGCCCGACGAGGAGGAGGCAGAGGGACTCGCCATGGATGGGCGTGGGATTAGCGGAAGCGAAGGGAGGGGATCAGTAGAAGGCTGATACCATGTAAGTGAGATAAAATGCTCAATTATATTCAGTAACAGTGTACATGTATATATACAGTGGTGCTGATCGATCGTAGCCACTAAACTCTAACTGAATCCTACATTCTTGAATCAGCTAAAGACTAGGATGCTAGCACTACGTGTAGTTACAACTGAATGGAGGTGATCCTGTACTAGCTAACTAACTCCTGAAGAATCGGTCGCTTACAAAGGCCACTCCCTTCCCAACTCGTCTTTTTCTCAAGGCCACTCCCTCCCCAACACGTCTTCTCCTCAAGGCGTGGCCACACGGCGGCGGTGACGCGACGGCATTCGTGCTAGGCACGACTACGACGACGACGACACGAGGGTGCAGCGATGCGGTGGCGCCGCGTGCTCGATGGGCGTCCACGAGCGCGGACGCTGCGGCGGCGCTCGCGCTAGGCATGACAGCGACGACCACAACGACGCGGGGCCGCAGCGATGCGGTGGCGCGGCGTGCTCGGCGTTGCTGCCACGAGCGCGGGACGCGGCAGCGACACGGCGGCCTCAAGCGCGAGGCCTGGCTGCGGGCCGGCACGGTCATGTCGGACTGCAGTGCCTAGCAGCACGACACGGCACGGATGACAGGCCGTAGTGCCGTGCCTGGGCTAAGACGTCAGCACGGCAGCACTATCAGGCACGGCACAGCTGAGCTGCCGTGCCGCGTCGTGCCGTGCTGAGGCGTGCCGTGCTGCGTCGTGCCTGTGCCCGTGCCGTGCCGTGCGGCCCGTTTGGACATGTATGCGCCCAACGTCGTCTCCTCTCGCAGGAGCAGAAGACTGAAGACGATCGAGAGATGGCAAAATGGCGCATCCTTAACAGATTACACATGGCAGAAAGAAATGAAACCATGTACTACTACAAGGTCCTAACAGATTACATGACAAAAAGAAATGAAACCATGTACTACTATGGCAAAATCGTCGTCTACACACCAAGTCATCGTCGTTGCTTGGAGCCAAGGAAGGGTGGGGTTGGGGTGTCGCCGTGCTGTGCCCAAGGTGAAGCGCTATTTTTCTGGTTGGCAATGCACGAGAGCCTGTGGACGGCTGACCGACGGAATGAAGCGCCATCGGTTACAGGATGATGACACCTGTGCTCGGCACTATGCGACCATGACACCGAAACAATTAATGGATCACCTTCTGGCATCTTGCGTCTTCAGTCGCGACTCTCTTGCTCTTCTGAGAGAGAGCGAAATCATCGTCGGGTATTTGAGGGCTTGCAAGCACGAGGAAATGCAAATTTGAACAAAGGAAAATATTAGCTAGGGGAAAATGCGTACATCTATAATAGGATCCCAAGCTCTAGTAAATTAAACAATTTGGCAGTACAATCGAATTTTTCAGTTTTTCCTTCTATCTGTGCCTCCCATGTATTTTTGTCAACTTCTTCAGAAATTTCTACTCATGCAATCCTTAGCACCTTTGCCAGTGTTTTGAGTGCAGATGATGTACTACTGTACGTTCTTGATTGACGAGTACTTGTCAGCTTCTAGCTGAATTCTTCCGGCTAACCCAATACTACGAATATGAACCAATGAAGGCCCATTCATTCTGCTGCGGAGCAGTTCTGATGAAGATCGGACTCAGGCACTCAGCATCTGCTACTACTGCATAGGATCGTGGATGTTGGATCCCATTCCCATCCTTGCACCGAACAAGTGATCAAACCCAACAACTTAAACTGAATTCGATCATTTAACGCCCACCTAAGCTGTGATCAAAACAACGGAACAAGTTCGTTGCACACTAAAGGCATCGCACAGCTGGAGAAAGTCAAATCCCATAGAATATTTACAGAAAAAAGATATAATCTTTAAAATACTTTCAGATTCGTTCACAGTACCATGGTGTACGGGGCGATACACTGCTGTAAAAAAAATATCAAGAAGCCACTACTTCAATTCCCGAGAGAAAAGGGACCAGAGAACACCTCCCCCCCCCCCCTACACGCACGCACGCGCGCACACACACACACAAACCTTTCTAGTACGATGACAGATAAAAAAACTTAAGCTAAGAAACAAATGTCATGCGCCATGTACAAAACTAAGAAAAAGCAAAGATAAAAACCATTTGGTAAATGGTAGAACTACATATTTACATTCTCTGCAGCATGCAGATAAGGTATTTCTGTAAGCTCCTTGGATCCATCCACGTGCGCCCTGATGTCCATGACAAAAAGGTAATCAGGGCTAGAATCTTTTTTGTCACCCCAAGCATAATTTTTGACATCATCAAAAATCATACATGGCAGCATTTTTATGTGTGAATGAAACTCAGATGAAAACTCTATTGAAACTAGCTTTAGGAATTGAGTCCAATTTCAAACATAATATTCGGTTTGCCTGTAGTTAATACGACTAAGTAAGTGAAACAAAAGGGGAGATCTTGAGGTTCCTTAGGTACAGCTCATAGAAACCGCATTGGCCGGATTTCCGGTTAACGGACAAGCTGAATGGCATCTGGTGGCCGGCGTGTTATATATGGATGCGAGGTATGCTGCCCCATCCATTTCGTACCCGACGAAGTGCTTCTATGAATTACAGTCGACGCCATCAGCCAGCTTCTCCACATGCTCCGTGGCCATATTGAGTACAAAGGCTCCTGGACTACTGGTGCCTTGGCCAAGGGTAAAGAAAAGATTGCGGCTCTTCTCGCAGAACCACCGAAGGTTAACCCTGTACTTGTGTTTTTCTTTATGTTGGTGTGCGCTTGTGGGATTGTGCTGGTAATCCATTGATTACTTGCGTAGTTCCGTCGAACCTTTAAAACTCTAATTCTGCTTAATAAAATATGTGCTATAGGGTATGATTGAAGAGAGAGAGAGGGGGGAGGGGGAGTACCAAGACTTCCAATATCAAACTGGCTTCATTAGTCATCCAATATTTCTTAATAGGTTGATAGTGCATCTTTTTTGCGATAGTAGATGCCAATATATTTTTCTATATATAAATAAACACGTTCGTGTGCTATTTGTAACAAGGGAGATAAAAGAGGAAGCAGAGCATCTCCAAGAGTTTTGCAAATCAACTTGGCATCCACAAAATTTTGCCAAAACATGAAAAAAAATGCCTCCAACAGTTTGGCAACCGAACTTGGCATTTATCCCAACTTCAGCGCGCAAATATACGCGCGCGTATGCGGCTTGGCGGCGGCGCTTCCGATCTGTCCCGCGAAATAGGAGTGGAAGGACTGAAATGCGAATAGAAACTCTTTACTGTGTTCACTTTGCAAAACTGTCTGAGAGAGTAGTTTATATATGTGAGTTTGTTTAATTTATGAGATCCTTAGGATTTCTGATGCAAATATGTTTTTCTTTATTTATTTTCTTTTATACATATAATCTGTTGAAATTTTAAAAATTCATAGGAAATCATAAAAAATCGTAAAATAGCAAATGTAGACTTTTTAGAATCCTTGAGAATAGATCTATGCAACACGAATGATGGAGGTCATGCACGCGCAGGAGACGATGTGGCGCACGCTGGTGGATCGAATTGCTTGTGGACCGGCTGATGGCCAGTATGTGCATGGCGTCGTTGAGTGTAGGAGTACATGTACGTGCATATGTACGTGTCTTCTCATAGCATAGCAGTCGGACGCTCCTGCAAAGCCTATATAAACAGCCCAAGGCTATTATGTGAGGAATTAATCATGCCTGGCCGATTGGATTGGGTCGCTGGAGCAGGCAGAGGCAGCAGCCCTAGCCCCTAGCAGTGCCCGGGCGATTGGATCACACGAAGGGGGCAGCCGCCGCCACGGCGCCATAATCTATCCAGAGCCTCGGTGCGGATCGGCTGGAGGCAGCCGGAACAGGCACCAAGGAGAAGGGCATACGTACCCATATACGCATGGATCACTCGCCGTCTTCCGCGATAGCGCTCAACCTCTGCACGGCGGCACGATGGCGAGAATCGCCGGTTCTGTAACCAGCAGCTCCCTTCCTCGTCCTCCCCGCCGTGCGTCCACCGTCTTGAACCGCCGGATGCGCCGCGTACCCACCGTGCAACGTTGTCGTCCTTCCGAACACCATTATCATCAGGCCGGCCCTCTTTGCTCACAGCGGCCAGAATCGGAGTCACTCGCGCCGTCGACTGCCCCCGCCGCCGGCGCCGCTTGTCCGCCGTTGTCCCGCCCTGTTTATCCCGCCGCGGCGACAAGCCGAGCCCCGCCTCGGCCGCGAGCATCGTGGCGGCCCTGACGGCGAGCGCGGCCATGTCCTTGGCGGACAGCGGCCGGTGCAGCTCGGAGGCGGGGAGCACGAAGTACTCTAGAGCTGCCCCGGCTGGAGCGCCTCGCCCGCGGGGGCGCGTCGTAGCCCAGCTCGTCGGAGCTGCAGAGGAAGACCCGCAGCGGCGAGCCGGCGACGACGCGCGGTGGCGTTGATCCCCGCCGTCGCCAGGTGCAAGCGCCTCGCACGCCTTGACCGGCCCCGCGAGCTGTGCCATGGAGCCGTCCAGGTTCACAACCTAGCTTGGCCGTGGGCGCCGCGGCGACTCGCTGGGAGTGGGACGCCTCGGCCGGCGGCGAGCGCGAGAACGTACGAGACGCAGGCGCCCATTTCGTGCTCGTGGTGTGCGCGCCTTGTTCCTGTGGATCGATCAGTCTGGCTATGGCATTGGCTAGGTGGCTTGGCCTCGAAGTCGATCTTCATCGCGCCGGTTCAGCTAGGCAAGTGCTGCTGCTGTGCTGCACGACAGCACGAGTGGTGGTGTTGGTTTTATAAGGACACACTGATGGCGTGCTCGAGCGATGACGCAGGCCAATTTACGGTGACAGGGAGATCTTGGACAGCACTCCATGCCTACAGGCCGCAGCCAAGTTTGGTCCGTCAAAGCGACCGTACGTACACTCCATGCCTTTACGGTGCGGTGCCAGGAGCACGCGCCATCCATCCAGAAGCGATGAACGGGGAGCACTCGGGGCGCCAGCTACGGCGATGCAGGCTCTAGCGGCACATCGGGTAGGAGACGAAGGCATGCAGCTGGACACTCGGGGCGCCATCTTCCCGTCGCGCCGAGGGCTAGCACGCGCGAGCCAACATCTACGAAGGCGCACGCCATCGCTCTGCCGGATGTGAAGGACGTCTAGGCCGGAGAGGGCAGCTGCCGTCGCGAGGCTCCGTCAAGCAAAGCAATCGAAGGCCAGTCGTGGACGACGGCCTCGTGGAGGATGGCGGCGCACAGGGAGATGCACGGAGCCGGCCTCGGCACGGCGCCGGTCACCTACATCACGACAGATAGCAGGCAGCGGCCAAGTTCATGCCAGCGCCATGCATCCATCTACGTCGACTGGCGTGTATGTATTGTATTGTATCTTATCGTATCGTATCGTATCGCATGTATGCGCATGCACGTAATGACTCCGTGCATATGCCTCCATGCATGCGTGTATATATTGTATGTAAGTGCATGCACGTAATGACTCCATGCATATCAGCACATCACATGCATGCAACAAAGCAAAAAGCAAGTGCATCCCATCTTCACTTCACGTACGAAGGCATGCAGCAGAACCTCTACGGGTTCTGCACCGTGTACAATGGTGCCGCCCGTGAATTCACCGTCATGCTACGAGAGCGCCGGAATAAAATTCTCTGCGACACCGCCGTAAACCGCGTCGTGTGCAGCACCGCTCGATTAGTTGCTGGAATCCAGGCCGGGCTGCATCACTGCATGACCCTCTAGGCCTCCACAAATGTCAACGTCTCTAGCTCCAAGAATAGCTTCCTAACTTCATCGACTACATCTGGCCAAGAGATGAGCGACGGAATGATTGATCTTCGGAACTTCATCGAGTACCGTTGGCTGGGAGATAGGTGATATATGACATGATTAATATGCATGATTGTGGTTACCACATCAGGCGTGTGCCGCCGCCAACACTGCGGTCAATAGTCTGCTTAAAACCGCAACAATGTAAACAGGCAACCGGCATCGTCGTCCAACAAGTTAATCCCGGCCGCTTGCATACCTACGAACCGCCTCCCCCCCGCTGCCGCCGCACAGTGAAATGGAAGTCTCGTCCCGCTCAGGACGGCCCATCAGGCATACGCACAGTCTTGACAGCCCACAACCACCGAGCACGCCATTGACGGCGCTTCATGGCCCATCTAGTCATAATTTTTTTTTCCTCAAAACAAATTATCTGGAACAAATTATCTGGACATAAAAAATGGCCCAATGTTTTTCTTTCTTTTTTTTTTCTTTTTGTTACCGTACTTTATTATGTTTCTAATAGTCACTAGCAAACATACATGCGTATTGCAATGCGACATATAATTTGATAAATTCTAATGCTCAAAATAATAATTGTATGTCCAACAAAGGATTCATATTACATGAAAAATTTACCGGAGATTAACTCACCTCAAATAATAGGTGGCTATTGGCTGGTCTCTGCATTTTTCATGAGGTTAAGATATGAAGAAGACAAGCAACATGCCCGAGCGCACAAAGTCAAGACGTGATAAGTTCAAGAAAATTTCTTGTTTAGCATCAGAATAGGACATGGTTCCTTATTTAGCACTAATAAAAGATAAAAGTTCCCCAATATACCACATGCTTCGTTTTAAGTTCCCTAAATAGCACTGCTGTTAGATTTGGCCACTAATACCATTAAAACTCCGTTTTGCCCCCATTTTCATGCATGTGTAGCACCGACAACACGTTCATGGTAATATTATTATGCACATATTTTTTGAATGATGCCATTTTTTTACAATACAATTTTTAAATTGAACCATTTTTGCGATGAAAATGATTATTCCCTAGAAAATCGTACTGCCATAAATAATCATTGCGAAGAAGTGTTGCTGCCAAAAAAATGTTCAACGTAAAAAATGTATTGTAAAAAAATGGCACTATCAAAAAAAAATATATGGAGAAATACCAATGTTAAAATTGAGTCCTTATATCGGGCACACTAGAGCACCCCAAAAGGTCAATGCTCTAGTCCCATTTTATATATCCATGTTGCTAAAATATCATTGATTCCATAAATGATTGGTCAAAATTAGATATCTTTATAGTTGGTGTTTTTGCAAACTAATAAGCCAAACTGTATCCATATGTATAATTCTAGGACCATGTGTATTCAGCGAAATGATTACAAGACAAATGATTACAAGACAAACGAAATATAGAACAGATATAGAGACCATATGTATCCTCTCCAGCCAAATCACATATCTTCAAGTCATCAATTGGCGCCTTCCTTATCCTCTAGTTGTTCCTCAGCCTATGGCGGTCTTCTTCCAGTTTCTCCTGCGCGAGGGGTGGCCAAAATCTTCTTTATCACCAGATGCGTAATTTTTAACATCATAAAAAATGCATACATAGCAACTTATTATATGCGAATAAAACTCCATTGATACTGGCCTTAGGAAGTGAGTCCAATTTCAAACATAATTTTTGGTTTGTTGTAGTTAATGCGACTAACAAACAGATAAGTATATAAGTGAAACAAAACAAAAGGGCCGGGAGAGCTCTTGAGGTTCCTTAGGTACAGACCACTGCAGCTGATAGAAATCAGATTTCCGTTTACCGGCCAAGCTGAATGGCATCTGGTGGCCGGCGTGTTATATATGGATGCGAGGTATGCAGCCCCATCCATTTCGTACCCGACGAAGTGCTTCCATGAATTACAGTCGACGCCATCAGCCAGCTTCTCCACATGCTCCGTGGCCATATTGAGTACAAAGGCTCCTGGACTACTGGTGCCTTGGCCAAGGGTAAAGAAAAGATTGCGGCTCTTCTCGCAGAACCACCGAAGGTTAACCCTGTACTCTCCAAACGCTGGTATCATGTCATTTTTATGGCACTCTACCTTGAGCTGTCTCAATCTGATGCTTGGTATTTTTCTGTCGACTGCGGTCGACTCCCACTTGCCGTGGCCACGACCATCATCGTCCTCATCCCCGGTGCCGTTGCTGGGAGAAAAGATTCTACTTGTCCTCACGCTAAGGTGCGTTGAACAAGCTTCTGGATAATCCGAAATATGCCCAGCATCGATGAATATAAGCTTCCCATTGGCATCCACGCCGAGCAATCGCTCGCCCGGGGGCAAGTTTAGGACGCCGGTCCGTGGCATGGGCACCTCGGCAGGCGGCTCCCTTCCCGGGGTGTCAAGCCACACCGCGAACGCCGTGTGTCTAAAAAGCCAATAGGCCACGTTTCGGACCACGATGCTCTGGCCAAGCTGGCCTGGCTCATGGCTTGCCATCTTTGGTCCCGACCTTCTACCTTCCCTGCTCCAGCGCTGGGTGTCCGACGAGTAGGAGCGCAGCGCCGTGAACCTTTGACGGTTGTAGACGATCACCAGCCGAAAGAAAGCCGACAATGGCCGCGGCGGGTCTTGGTCGTGGCCGGTGTAGAGCGCGCACGCGTACTTCCCCGGGTTGTCGTCGCCGGTGAGAGGCGGAAGAAAGGCCGCCATGTGCCCCCTCGTGGGGTTGCATACGCACAGCGTCACCCCGTCTGTGTACCGTTCCTGCTAGAGCTCCAACACGAGCCAGCCGTTGCGGGCCGCGACGGGCCGGGCGTGCTCCAACAGCTCGCGGCCCAGGCCCGTCGCAGTCACGGCGTCGGCCAGCGCGGTCCAGGATGGGCACCGCAGGCCGGTCAGCCTCGCCGCGGCCGCCGTCGGGACGAAGCAAGGCTGCGCCTGCGCGGCGTCGGAGAGCCGCCTGCTGCGCCAAGCCCTGGCGCCACCGCTCCCCTGGTAGAAGAAGCCTAGGGTGAGGCCAGGCAGGGTCGACGGCAGGCCGCCGCCCGAGAATGAGAGTACGGCCTATATGCGATCCCCGCGCCCTCGCCGTGCCTGCCGTAGATGGCGACCCTTGCAGATGCATGCAGTATCGTATCACCACCGTCCAACTGAATCAGATCAGCCCTCACACGCACGCATGAAGAAGTTGCGATCCGTTAACTTTTGGAAGGGATCGTGGCATGCAGCAGCTGCAAATAACCAGCCGATCATGGCCTTCAACGCTGCGAATTACCAGCCGTTCATCGAGCCACATCAACAACAACCATGCTGTGCTGTACGGGTGACCATGTATGGCATGTATGCATACAAACATTTTCCGGCTCGCTCGATGGTTGCATGGAAGAGAAGGAAGGAAAACCGCACGCATGGAAAGGGAAAAAAACATATCTCGCCCTGCGCGGCACAGAAGGAAAGGAAACCAGCGATTCGGCTGATAGAAGGCGGATCGTGCGCTCTCCTGCCCCTCGCACCCGCGGCAATCGTCGAAACCAAGCCCATGGCCATCGTGATCGTTTCTCAAATCTCAATCACCTACGCCTTCGCCCGGTACTTGGATCGTTCAATCACCTTGCAACCACGCCTGCCCACTCTCCTTTGACTTACACATCATTGTGATATATAATGCCCCTCCCCAGATGCACACGGCACACGGTCTCCGATCTCGTGCAAGCTGCCGTCTTCGCCGGACAACGATATCTTCTCTGCGAATCAGGTTACTCCTCTCTGCCAAATCGACTTACCAGCGCCGCTTGTGTGGCCAGGGCCAGCCGCCGCGCCAGCGCTTGCCTACCGTATATAGTGTAGTGCCTGCGGCCAGGGGCCGGCACCCGCCTACTGCTTAAGGTGTCCTTCGTAGAACAAATAATCCTGATCGATTCAACCACGGGCGATGAACGGTGTTTATTTCAGGGTTCAGGCGTGCATTGGGAATAGATGTATCACGATATAAATCACTATTTAATAATTATGTGCCACATGGACATTCAGATTTGCTGCTTACATGAATACTGCTGTTTATTGAGATTTAAAATGATAATTTTTAAATGTAACTACATTGTAATTTCATTTTAACAGTTCTAAACTCTTGTATAATATGTCCCTGGTTGCAAATTATTTTTGTTTCTGTTTTTTTTGGGGTTTTCATAAATCCACTTATTGATTATGCTAGAGAAGATACAGTGTTGCAGTTTTCTGGTTTGTATTATCCAACATCTCACCGTTCCTGTACACATGAAATTGTATGTCTGAATAGGAATGATAATTGTGTCATGTCTGAATATGAATGATAACCGTGTAATTTGCCCGTGCAATTAGCAGGGTCCTCAGAAAAACCGAGCGTTCAACTGCTGAGACCTCACCCTTGAAATGGTGTTAATATATCTTGCCGTTCAGTCTTTTAGAATTTGGATTCATGAAGTCAAATGGACAAATTCTGAAGTAGCAGCCGAGTTCGATCCTGCAGTCATTCAGGACTTCGCAAGTTTAGGTGATCTCCAGTCATGTTCTTTGCCTGTCAAATTCAGTTTTGCAATTTGGTGTTTGATTGAGGTCTTTCTGTCCAACAAATTCAGTTTTGCAGTTTTTTATTTGAAGTCTCCAAAAGATGGAGGACAAGAGGAGCGTTGCATCTGAAGACAAACATCATAATATTGAATAGAAGGTTTCAGTTCTAGCAGCTCTTGGAAAGTGATGTTTTCATCTCTGTATCTCCTGGAAATATCAATGCTTTGGAAAGTTCCCGTATCCTTCATATTTGTTAGACGATTCCTTTAATATGTGCTTTTAGTTTATTTAAAACAAGTTTATTTTATCCCGGTTGACCCACTGAACCTATGTGAACTTAAAACACCGTAAGGCCAAACATGGGATTATTTTTTTTAGGAAAATCATGGGATTACATGGCCTCATCTTTGTGACCAAGATCATGGAGTACATAGACAGAGTTTCAGCAGGTTGTGATTCCTTGCAGGCGGGCGGTGATTGGCTAGAGGCAGCAACGGCCGCACGCCCCTTCGTCGCCGTGCGAAGCGGATAAGGTGAATAGTTCCAATAGTTTGGACATCGAAAATGAGAGGAAATCTTGGTATTCCCTTATATTGAAAGAATTCATGTGTGCATGGTCAAATCAAATATTGAAAGGCCTGCCAAATATAAAGAGGCTTAGAACTTGAGGCTTAAATATCAAATTGGCGCATGAAAGAAATAAATATCGAAGATTTCTTTTTGTTAGTATAAATCATTATTTTCACCGCGTCACGGAAAGGTCTATACAATAGAGTTTCTGAGCATGCAACGCGCTCTCCGTACAATTGTGGTAATTTTATGAACTTTGCCTTTTGGATTAAATGTCACTTTAACGCCAATCTTTACTTTCATGGTATTGCTATATTATCGTGCGATACTTCTTTTGTACAACAAAAGTTTAGTTATCCCGTAACGGACACGAACCTAGTAATATATAGAACCTAACCGGTTAGCCGCCGTGCACATTTATACGAGTTTACGACGCTGTGCGGCGGCTGCGGTTCGCTCAGGTTGTGGCAGTGGCAGCAGTGTCATTCTTTCCCAGTCGCCGCACGGCCCCCTGGGTGCAGGAGCAGCCCCGCTGGCAGTGGGTCCATCATCTCCACACCACAACCAGTACCACTACCACCACGCTTCGTCAGACCAGCTTGTAAACCCCAGTAATACTTAATACCTCCCTGTGTTTAAGGTGAGCATGCAGAATTTAGCACATTGGTCTACTACACGCGCGCGAATCCACCAGCTTATACTGGTCCGTCTAATTTTGCGGATCTAAATCCACCCTTCGACATTGGGATTGTGAGAAAGAAGAGAGCAAATTTCCATTTGATATATACGGAGTATATAGGAGTAACTGAGATCTGATCCGCACACAACACTTTGCATATAGTTGTATAATAACGTATATGCACTACCAGGTTTGTGGACTTCTCCTAGTGTATTAGGCCAGTCTCAATGCTTGTTTCACTACACGGTTTCCAAAAACGCCACATCAGTTTGAGGGAGATGAAACAATGAATGAAATTAGCCTTCACAATGTAAGGTTTCATTTCACCAATTCTAAAACTAAGTAAAAGCATTTATTTGATGTTGAACGATTGGACCATATGCAGCGATTAATTGCTGTTGGATAAAATGAAATACCTCAGTGCTAGTTTCACCCGGTTACCAAGACGTGGGAAACAACGCTACATCGTTTCACCATGATGAAACGATTTTCTTCTCTATCCTCCCAATTTTAATACAAAATGCTGATATGTCACTATATTAAATGTGCATGAAACGCTCACGAAACCCCCCATTGAAACTGGCCTTAAAGGTCTATTTATCAACTAGTGCAATGCACACGAAAATAATTTCACGGAGACAATTTGTCGGGACTAAGCAAGCAGTAAAGAGTAGTGTATCACTCCTCTTAAATGCTAAAAGCTGTATAAGCTCCACTCACTCGGAAAACTCCAACACTCGGAGAACTCCACTATTCTGGTTGTGATGTCTGTAGATCGGATGAAATTTGAGGTAGATGAGAAGGACCTTGAGTCGGATGGGGCCCTGTACGAGCGCTGGTGCAACGTGACCGCGACGAGATAGTTCGCCGGTTCAGCGCCTTCAAGGAGAATGTGCTGTGTGTGGAGGAAAACAAGAGATCTGATCTGCCTTACAGACTCGGGATTAACCAGTTTGCCGATGGCAAGCTAGCTGAACTGCACAGCAAAGCTTGTACCATAGACGATGTTGAGAGAATCCCTTATTCCACTTCGCCGATTTATGCGACAGACCTAATAAGGCGCTGGGCCAGGCGGCGGCCGGCGAATCAATCTGCATGAATCGCCACTTTTTTATCTATATTGAATACGTCATGGTTGCGTCCAAATTGATTGATGTGACGGGTTACTGTTAGGATGTAAAATTTAGTGGGAAATCTAAACAAGGCCTAATTCATGCTTGATCTGAAACGGCTGCAGAGATGATATGGGAGAGATGGCAAAATGGCGCATCAAATGGCGCATCCTTAACAGATTACATGACAGAAAGAAATGAAACCATGTACTACGCTACAAGGTCCTAATAGAAAAATAGAGGAGTAAGCGCCTATCGTCGTCTACACTCTACACACCAATAAGTCATCGTCGATATAGGATGATGCGACACCTGCGATCGGTCGTTACAGGATGATGTGACACCTGCGATCGGTTAGGTTTTACACATAGCAAAGAAATGGAAGTCTCCTCCCGCTCGAGACGGCCCAACAGCCATACGCACAGCCTTGATAACCCACAACCAGCGAGCACGCCATTGACGGCTTCATGGCCCATCTGGACATAACAAAATTTTTGCTAAAAAAGAAAATCTGGACATAAAAAATGCCCCATTGTTTTTCTTTCTTATTTTCTTTTCTTTTGAATGATGCCATTTTTTAAATACAATTTTTAAATTGAACCATTTTTGCGATGAAAATGATTATTCCCTAGAAAATTGTACTGACATAAATAATCATTGCAAAGAAGTGGTGCTGCCAAAAAAAATGTTCAACGTAAAAATTGTATTGTAAAAAAAGTGGCACTATCAAAGAATATGTGGAGAAATGCCAATGTTAAAATTGAGTCCTTATATCGGGCAGACTAGAGCACCCCAAAATATACATGGCCAAGACAAGCCACATGTGAAACATAATTCATGACCCCGTGCAACGCACGAGCATATATCTAGTTAAGTTATTAACTTATTATATAATACTCCCTCCATAATCCATATATCTCTATCTCTACCACTTATAATCCACCGGTTGTGAATTTTTCTACAGCCACACCAATTACTGTCCAGCACAGTCATGAACTTTCTTAAGTGCATCCAAAAAAAAAATTACACCTAGTAACATCTAACTTTTCAAATGAAGGGACTAGATTTAGTTTGGCATCTGTTTTCTCTCACTCACTCATATGGGACGGACGATATCGCTGGGATCAAACGCCCCTCATCACTCATCCTTCCCACCTCCACCTGCGACTCTCCCTCTCCAAAAACGTCGGCTCCACTCCACCTCGATCTCCCCCACGCACGATCACTGCGAGACTCCTCCATCTCTCCCCCACGGACTCCGCTACCCTTCTCGATCTCTCCCTCACGCCGCCCTCTCCTCCCTGCTGCTGGAGGAGCAAGCGCAGGGGAGCCGTCGAGTCCTAGCGGGTTGCCGCTGCGCAAGGCGAGGCAGCGGCAGAGGCCTCGCAGGGCAGGGACGTGGCAAGGCCGTCGTCTCGGTCGCAGGGCGGGAGCCCATCCTCTCCGTCGTCGTAGCCTCGCCGCCGGACGCGCCCCCGTTCTCCTACCAGGCCGTGTTCTCCAACTGCCCGTTCGTCACCGTGTTGCTCGCCTTCGCCATCGCGCAGTCCATCAAGATCCTCACCACCTGGTACGCCACATCCCCTCTTCCTCCAGACGGGCTCAGCCGGTGCCCAGATCTGAGCACTCTACTTAACGGGATCTGCATCTGCTGCCCGCCCCTGTGCACGCGCTGCAGCGGTTCCAGCGTGGCGCCGGAGGGACACTGTGCCTGAAGGTGCGTTGCATCGGTTATTCTTTCTTGTGCCTTCTCTTTCTTGTAAATTTTTTAACCAAGTCGAGCAAATTTCAAATTAATGTGAATATGTTGTTTCGGACATGCATGGTGTCCTTTCTATGCTATATATAGCTATTGTCGATTCACTGCTATAGCTATTGTTTCGGGCTAATCAAAGGTGAGTTGCATCGCTTCAACCAGAAAAAGCTTGCAAAAAACCTGAACAACTTGTATCAAGTTTGTATTCAGTATTCCAGAGATATGCCTGTAATTCTATTACAATCTGATTTTTGTATTACTTGTGAGCCTGTGCACCAAACCATACGTTTTATTTAACCTCTGAGATACCCCTAACTTCTTGTGTATTTTCCCACACACATGTACTAACTGCTGATTTGTTTATTCAGATATGGAAGATCTATTTTTTTTTCGAAAGAAGATATGGAAGATCTAAATTTGACTCCCTGGTACCTTACCTTCTGGACTGAACGATTGAGAGAGTCCAAATATAATATCAATGAGGTCTTGCCTTTTATTTTACCTCACTTAATTGTCTCAATACAAGCTACTATGTTTCATGTACTGTTCTCATGTATGGCATATGTACCGATTGACCAATGAGCTTATTTGAACACTACCATTGCAGGAAGTACTGTGCCCTTATTTTTGCCCTACCCAAGGTTATGGATGGTCTCTTCACTTGTAAGCTTTTTGGGTTTGCATCATGCTTACTCAAAAAAAGTCAGAACTTTCCTGACATGCCACATATCTGCTGTTTGCAGTGGACACAGGAGCTTCTCAATTCTCCCATACCACGGATAGTGTTTTCAGCAAAGTATTTTGCTAAGGTATTGCACCCATGTTGTTTTCAGCAAAGAAATATTATGGCTTTTGATAACCTATGCAGGCACCATTAGTGCCTGAACAAGTTTGGCAATAGAAAGAAAGTCATCATGTTGTCATCAATTCTAAAGCGACTGTGCATCTCTCTCATTTTCTTTTGAACTGAAGAAGCAGAGCGTCGTCCTTTTGAATATGCTGATGGGTTATGCTCAAGCAGGAAATTCAAGATGAGATATTCAGATGATCCACCCTGTTAATGATGTAAGGTTTCATCAAATAAAGTCATTTATTTTACCCACGGTTTGTTGCTTCTAAACTTTGGTTTGATGTGTTAATGAGCCTTCCATCAATTCTTTTATATGCAGATTTAAGTTCGGATGGATAGCGCCATCTTTTTTTTATTCTCCGAATAGCTGTCAATGTGTGCAGCATATTGGCACAGCTCCTAATTCACCAAGGAAGGCTCTGTTGTACTGCAGTTTAGGTGGTCACCAATTTCTGTCTACGAGTTGTGATGGGCTCTTACAGAATCTGACAGGCTGCTATCAGTGGGATTTCTCTACCGCTGGATTCAGACAAGCAATGGGGGTCACAGATGTCTGTGAGAGGAGCACGATAGGCAGTGGTGCAGCAACTACAGATTCAGCTTGAGGTGTGTGTGGCAGCTGTCAGGGCCAAAACAAATAGAAGAACAGGTATCCACGCTGTAGTTGTCTAAACAACACATTATTACTGACCAATTTTCCTTACAACAGGGACTAACTAATCTGCCTTACAACAGGGACTGCATACATATTGCAAGCTAAATTCTGCATCATTTTGAGTTGAGTATACAATAAACTGAATATCATGAGGTGTACATGATGTCTGGCATCCCAGCATTCAACGGAGGGGAGGAACAGCATTGGATGCCTTTTCTGGCTTTTGGCCAAGATGGTTCTGCAGATGAGGGGCACTATATATCTTCCCTGGGCACTGTGGGTCATGGTATTCTAGCTATTGATGCTGTTCAAAATGACAACGGAGATGTAATGAGTCCAGATTTGTTGGTAGCCTTTGCATTCTTATATATGATAATGTTGTTTTCAGGTTAATCTCTTCTTCTACAGTGACCCAGATGGAGTAAGAGCTTGCCGCAATCACTGATTACCGAGGAGCTGATCAGTGCGGTGATGACCAGTGGACCTCTGATGTGGCTGCGCTGCCTGTTGCTCCTACTGGTGCTGATTGGGGTGTTGCTCCTGGTATATACTGTTACCTGCTCATTTTAGAATTTCCTGATCTTCTTGCCGTAAAGGGCAGACCCAGTGCCAGAGGCTCCCACACGAGTGGGGTCTGGGGAAGGGAATAACCGAAGCAAATTCTTACCCCCGCAGAAATTCTGCAGAGAGACGGCTTCGAACCCAGGACCTGGTGACTCGGCGAGCTAGCACTCAACCAACTGCACCAGGCCTGCCCTTCTATCTTCTTGCCGTAGTGGTAGCTATTTATAAGAAGCCCGCCAAGGTTCTCAGTTGTTTTCTGCATATATTTCTGTTAAGTTTGGTACTTGACTGGATCAAATTACTCGCTGTTGTTTGATTTTCAAACTGTACATGCGCAATCAACTCTCCTTTTATTTTTAGAATAGTGGTAGTAGCTTGCTCGACTCGATTTCATTTTGTGCTTTTTAGCTCTATGTCCCAGAAAAAATGTCTCTTCCGTGTATGGCCCATTTTTCTTTGAACTTTCCTGTATGGCCCTAAAGCGAAATTTTCTTTGTTCTGTGGCCTTCGGTCACTTGACAACCTTGGGTCTGTCTTTGTTCTCGCCTACTTTTTTCTAACCTTGGAAGCTTGTCATACCTCGCCTACTTTTTTCTAACCTTTGAAGCTTGTCATACTTAACTTCATTCTGTTTTCACTAATCTATAGCACTGATAGAGAATATAGCCACTTCATTCTGTTTTGCCTTCATTGTATCTGTGATAGAACCAGTTTGTTGGTAGAACCAATTTGTTAATTCAACTTCCTTCAATTTTCAATGATCTTTAGTACTAATCTTTAGCCATTGCAAGGTCAATCGAGTGTTTGGGATGTCTGGACATCACCTGAAGCAAGAGACTTTGGTAGATCGGTAGCGATAGCAAGAATTGATAATTTATGTTTATACTAGGTAAATGTTACTGATATATTATTTGTTAAATTTAGTTGTATAATAAACATTATTCTCTGAATGGTGTATGTACATAACAAGTTTCTATAATATACTGAAATGATGCAATGAATTGGAATTCTCTTAATTGTCTTGATGTACTCTATTTATATGACGAAGTACATATGGTTGTTTTCATGTGCATCTTTTAAGTGAAACCATAGCGTTAGCACGGGCATTATGCTAGAACAACGTATTTGATCTGGACGTTCCCTTAGTAGAACACGACAATGGTAATGTGATTCCTTGTTTGAGTTTGTTGTTTCCTTCAAGCCCCTTATTTTCTTAGTTTCTTGTTTGTTTTTTTTTGGGCAGGATTTGATTTGAACATCCCACTTGATGAATTTGGTGTTGTTGATTTCAACTATGTACAAAACCTCGCTGGTAAGCTCAACATTAACTTCTTCCCGGCAGCGAGCTCACGCTGATTATCTGTCCTTCCCGGCAGCAGCTCCTTGTAACGTTAATGAAAAGCTCGCAGTTGAACTCATCAAAGGCTGTGAAGCATGGCGCCGGTTATGTATTCTGCGTGGACGAGACCACAGGGAGAACATGGCCAGAACCGTGAGTGCGCACCATTCCATGCTTGGCAGTCCTCATGGATGGGAGGACAGCGAGCACATATAAAAAGAGCCCGTCGGCAAGGAATCACCATCGCGACGGCCTTGCCACGTCCCTGCCATGCGAGCCCTCTGCCGCTGCCTCGCCTTGCGCAGCGGCAGCCCGCTAGGACTCGACGGCTCCCCTGCGCTTGCTCCTCCAGCAGCAGGGAGGAGAGGGCGGCGTGAGGGAGAGATCGAGGAGGGTAGCGGAGTCCGTGGGGGAGAGATGGAGGAGTCTCGCAGTGATCGTGCGTGGGGGAGATCGAGGTGGAGCCGACGTTTTTGGAGAGGGAGAGTCGCAGGTGGAGGTGGGAAGGATGAGTGATGAGGGGCGTTTGATCCCAGCGATATCGTCCGTCCGATATGAGTGAGTGAGAGAAAACAGATGCCAAACTAAATCTAATCCCTTCATTTGAAAAGTTAGATGTTACTGGGTGTAATTTTTTCGATGCACTTAAGAAAGTTCATGACTGTGCTGGACAGTAATTGGTGTGGCTGTAGAAAAATTCACAACTGGTGGATTATAAGTGAACGTTCAGACCAAAGCCGTCTCCATCTTCAGCCTCTGCGACAGGAAGCCGCAACCTCGTCAGATCCTCAGCATACGTGCGCAAAGCAACAGCAATAATGCCAAAGGAAAGTAGTAAGAGATGCATTACCGTTGCCGTCGTCATCTTCATGGTCGAAGAGACGGAACTCAACTTTGCCGTCGTCGTTGTCGTCGTCGTCGTCGGATACAGGTTCGTTAAGATCGAAACCATGAAATGAATCGGCCATATGTGTAGCTAGATGCAACGCGCTCAGTACATGAACAAGCCAGGAACATTGAGTGGAAAAGAAGAAAAGTGGCGTTGAGTCTAATATAGAAGCAACCAAGAACGAGGCGTCTTAAATAGATCAACATCCAGACGAGCGCCAAATGCAGCATGCCGTGAGCGCGAACTACCCAAACCCGAGCGGCAGTGAAAAACAAGGAAAAAAATACGAACGCCAACGGGCCCAAACGGCCGAAAAAAAAACGCCCAAACGCGCGCATGCAAGCAAACTCAGGCACTCCCGCACCCACACAGGAACAGAGCCATGCAAAATCGCCAGTCCCATGCAAAATCAAGCAAACAGCAAAAAAAAAGATGTGCCTGCAAAGGATCGAACCTGCGCCCTTTAGTCCTCAGGGCCACTCCCGCTGCTCCCGCAATCGCACAGGAACAGTGCCATGCAAAATCGCCAATCGCACAGGAACAGTGCCTTGGACGAGCAGGCGTCGCTCCCCCATCTCAGACATGTGGACGTCGCCACGCAATAGCAAGAAAACAAGATGTGGGGGAAGAAAATCAAACAACAACAGAGGGGACAGGCAAGACAAATAGCGAGCAAAGCCCAGGTGTGCCTTCCCTGGCTTCCAAATGAAGCCTAATTTATACTCTTTGGTAAGCACAATCAAGTCCTAGACAACCTCTAAGTTATAAAAGGAGGGAGTATGTAATGTGACGTGTTGTTATTGTGCGCAACATAGTACATGGCATGCATATGGTCCAGACAAGTTACTTATATGTTAATGTCAGGGTTTTACCTAGAACTAGAAGCCAAACGGGCCAGCTAGCGTCGTTCTCGATAACCGCCTTAGCCTCCGCGGCCTGCTCTCACCCACCACCGTCATCTCCTCTCGCAGCAGCAGACGATCGACAGATTAAGGCCTTGTTTAGATTGCTGTGTAATTTTTACGCGCGCACTGTAGCACATTTCGTTTGTATTTGACAAAAAATTTTCAACCATGGACTAACTAGGCTGAAAAGATTCGTCTCGGAATAACATTTCAAACTGTGTAATTAATTACTTTTTTATCTATATTTAATACGTCATGCCTGCGTCCAAATTGATTGATGTGGCGGTTAGGATGTAAAATTTAGTGGGAAATCTAAACAAGGCCTAATTCATGCTTGATCTGAAACGGCTGCAGAGATGATATGGGAGAGATGGCAAAATGGCGCATCAAATGGCGCATCCTTAACAGATTACATGACAGAAAGAAATGAAACCATGTACTACGCTACAAGGTCCTAATAGAAAAATGGAGGAGTAAGCGCCTATCGTCGTCTACACTCTACACACCAATAAGTCATCGTCGTTACAGGATGATGTGACACCTACGATCGGTTAGGTTTTACACATAGCAAAGAAATGGAAGTCTCCTCCCGCTCGAGACGGCCCAACAGCCATACGCACAGCCTTGATAGCCCACAACCAGCGAGCACGCCATTGACGGCTTCATGGCCCATCTGGACAACAAAATTTTTGCTAAAAAGGAAAATCTGGACATAAAAAATGCCCCATTGTTTTTCTTTCTTATTTTCTTTTCTTTTGAATGATGCCATTTTTTAAATACAATTTTTATATTGAACCATTTTTGTGATGAAAATGATTATACCCTAGAAAATTGTACTGCCATAAATAATCATTGCAAAGAAGTGGTGCTGCCAAAAAAATGTTCAACGTAAAAATTGTATTGTAAAAAAAGTGGCACTATCAAAGAATATGTGGAGAAATGCCAATGTTAAAATTGAGTCCTTATATCGGGCAGACTAGAGCACCCCAAAATATACATGGCCATCAGGCCGTGCCAGCCCGGCCCGGCGGCACGTCGTGCCGTGCCACCTCCGTGCCGCGCCGTTGCTGTCGTGCCGGCCGGGCCCTTCCGCCGCCGTGCCCGTGCCTGGCCACCGGCCCAAGGCACGGCCCATGGGCCGTTTCACCGTGCCGTGCCGGCCCATGGCCCGACGACAAAAAATAGATGAAAATAATCTTCCAGATGATGACAGTTCCATTTTCACAATGACAAAGATAAAAACACAACAGATCAAGTTTTCATTTTCAGCTTCAGACTCTTAGTCTCATAACGCAGATTCATATATAATATGATTCAAAGATGACAGAAGACAGATCAGATTATCACATAGTCATTGTTCACAGATGACAACACAAAATTCACAAGTGCTAAAGCACATATTCAGACAAACATGATAAAACAAAATAACAGATCACAACACAAGTGGATGAACAAGACAAACACTTAAGTGAACAGATGAGATTGATGATCAAAATGAGCTGTTTGTGCAATGCTGCCTCATTAAAAACCTTTCTAGGTAAAACTCACCCTTGTGAGAAACCCTAGAAAGGAAAAAAGAGTACAGCCAGCTCCAAAGTCCAAACTTCCAAAGTGGTTCAAGTTCCATCCTATTACAATAGCCAACATCAGTGGCAACTGTTAAGGCAAATCAAGTTCAAGTGAGATCTATCCTATTACAAGTTCATCACATAGCCAACATCACAGCTCACAGACTTGCTGTCCTTGCATCAAAAGACCAAAAGTGTACCTGCAATGTACATTGTGTTAATTTCTGAGCTTAGAATTAATCCCTAAATGAAGTTATCTAAACAGCAGAGATGGAATGACACTAGTACACATTACCTCTCCAGTATCTCTTATTTTTCTTCTAACCACCACCACCAACAGTAGCGGCACTGTCGGTGCCGGTGCCGGTGCCGCTGCCACTGCCGCTGCCTTGTTCATCCAGGAACAAGTTCTTGAATCCATCCACCAGGTCAAAGTCCACAGGTGTATGTTGTTCCCTTCTTGCTCCTTGATCCCAGTCCTTGATGCAGGTGAGCATCTCCACATGCTCAGGAATCAAGTGTCACCGCCGGTCTTCGAGTATCCTGGATGTACAGCTGAAACAAGACTCGGAGGAGACCGTAGATACAGGGACAGACATGATATCTTGAGCCATAATAGATAGGACTGGATAGGTTAGTTTGTGATCATGCCACCAGAGGAGTATGTCAAAAGATTCCTCATAAGATGTGACAGGATCACTGTCCAAGTAAGCTTTCAGCTCACTAACAGCAGATGGAACAGAAGATGAGGTGGAACAGACAGGGGAATCACCAAGACCTCCAAAGATCCTTTCCCATACCTATTTTCTCTTACCAGGAAGAGCTGAAGGCACTGAAACCCTGTTAGACCTAGCTGCACCAAATTTCTCATCATACTTGGCAAACAACCTAAACAATTCATCTTTCACATCACCATAGTACAAACTATGATCACATCCTGTTGCTTTACCAAGCAGTTCAAGCACATTAAAGAACCCTTTCATCTTAGCTCTAGGATCAAGAATGAATGCATATGAATAAATCAGTGGAATTTTCTCCCAATATTTAAGGAATTTATTCTTCATAGGAGAATGAAGCAATCATTCTAAAATCAGGATCTCTTTCAGCTTTTTGTAAATGTTCAGCAATGTCAAGAATATGGCGCAACACAAGGGGAGCAGTGGGATAATACACACCAGACAGAACCATAGTGCGATCATAAAAGAGTTTCAGGAATACCATGATTTTGTCAGCAACATACCAATGTAGTGGAGTCAACAAGACAGAACCATAATTAGAGTTAATGAAGACCTGAAATACTTCCTTATATGGCAGCAAGTGTTTGAGCATCAAATAAGTTGAGTTCCATCTAACATCCATATCTAAGCCAAACTTTCTAGGTCTAAGACCTTGAGCAGTGCAGTAATTCTTAAACAATACAATTCTTTGATTAGAGGCATTTAAAAAGCTTATTGCAGTTCTGAAATCTTCAGTATATGTTTTCAACCTCTTTAGGCCAGATTTAACAATCAGGTTAATGATATGACATGCACAGCGCAGATGCACAAGCAAGTACTTGACCTTGTGAGGATCATCATTTGTAGGAGCAGGATAAGAACCCAAATAACCAGGCAAGAAAGGTTTCAAATATTCAAAGGCCTTAGAATTAGCAGAAGCATTGTCTGAAGACACATAAAAAACCTTGTCAATCATACCAAACTCCTGAACCACACTAACAATCCTATCAGCAATGTTTTCTCCAGAATGTGAACAATCAATCAACCTAAAGCCTACAACTTATTTCTGTAACTCCCAATATGCACTGACATAATAAGCAACAACAAAAATATAATCCTCCTTAGCATTACCAGACCAGATATCAGATGTCAAAGAAACAAAAGATGCAGCAGGCAACACAGATTTCATAAGCAAAGAACGTTCTTCATCAAACAGTTTTTCCATATCTCTAGTGGTTGTTTGTCTAGAAACCTTTTTAAACAGAGGGTTATGAGCACGCTGAATGTATTCCTCCCAAGCCTGTGTGTCACCTACCCCTAAAGGTAGGTCCAGCCTAGCAATCAAACGACACAACTCAATGCGAGCAACCATAGGATCATACACCCAATTTTTCAACCCATTAGGATTAAGAGCAAGCCTAGACTGAACCAAATTAGCATCATTACATTTTTTCAAGCAAGATTGCATGTGACGTATCAAATGGCCAGTGCCAGCAGCAGATCTAGCAGAGTACCGCGAACGACAATGCATACAGATGGCAACAATTCTAATGTCATTCTCCTTAATTTCATGGAAGTATTTCCAAACAGCAGATTTCTTACCAGAGTAGGTTGAGGTACCATGAGTTTCAGTGGAGGCCGCGACTCCACCGTCACCATCATCATCGAGTTCGATGGTGGCCTGGGTTCCGGTAGCGGCAGCAGCCACAGGCTGGTCACCGAGATCGAGGCCAAACAACCCGGTTGCGTCATCATGCATGTCTTCGTCATCCTCGACCTCCAGGTCCTCGACCTCGTCTGGGTGCGGCGCCAGGTCCACGCCGGCGCCGAGGGGAGGTTGGTCATCGCCCCTCGCGTTGCGCGCCTAGCACCTGCACCGGACGCGGCCGACGCCGACCGCCCTCCATCTCCAGACATGGCACCGCCCCTCAACGGGCGCTTGGCCAGCTTCCTGGCCATGTCCACTCCAGAGGAGGAGGACGCGGCGTCAGGCACCAACCTGCAGAGGAGAAAGAAGAAAGATCGTCAGACGTCAGGACAGGAAGAAGAAAGAAAAGATCGAATCGAACTTCGAAGAACAACCAGATTCCAGATGGTCCAGATCTAGGGTTATGACTTAGGGTTAGGGTTCCAGGTTCTTACCTACGGGACCGGATCCCGGTGCCAGAACCGAAGAAGAAGCGGCGAGTCAACCAGACAGACAGACATCCATTAGAGACGACGATGATGGCGAGCGGCGGAGCGGACCGAGGGAGAGGAACACGACGAACTCACATGCTTCACCGGAGGAGAGAGAGGAGTAGAGGGAAAAGGAGGGAGAGGGACCGAGGAAGGAGAGCCAACTCAGGCGCTGAGGCACAGGGTCGAACCAGCAAGGCGAACAGCGTGTGGCGTGGCGGCGTCGGGCGGTGGCGGATCTGGATCTGGATGAGGATCGAGAGAGATGAGAGTCGAGACTCGAGAGAGGCAGTGGCGGCCGGATGGGGATTGGGGATTGGGGAATTTAGGTTTAGGGTTAGGGCACCGGCGGGGGGTGGTGTGTTATATATGGGTGGGAAATGACCGTTGTTGGGCTGGGCCGGCTGCAAATGACCGTTGGGGGAGTCGGGGTGGCCTTTTTGGCACCGGGCCGACCACCGGGCCGCTGCTATTACCGGTGTAACACTATAGTGTTATGGGCCTAATTGCACCTGCATAACCTAATCATAATCATCATTCCATGTTAATTAATCCATATTGCATGTGTGATGTTTTGTTATGCATGAAATAATGAAAGTGAGGTTGAATTCAATTTCTGGTGAATTAATAAATGGATTTTCATAAATAAAATTGGTCAAACTTTTGTTCTATGAAGTAGTATGAAGTTTATGCTATGCAATGGTGTATTTAGTTGAGATGTTTGATCTGTGTTTAGCTCTCTTATATTCCCAAAGAAATTCAAAGTGAAAACCCTAATTTCAAATGCTTTGAATTACCCCCTTTTGTGAAAGTTGTATCCCCTTTCATGTTGAACAACTTTCATTCTTGGAGTTTTCAAAGTTTCAATATAAAATTTAAAGTAATTTTGAAAATGCCCAAATTTAGGGTTTAACCCCTTTTGATTTCAAACTTGGTTTTCAAAATCCATAAAGAATTTGCAGATGGTCCAATTATGAAAGTTGTGCATTTTCATCACATTAACAACTTCTATTTTTTTTGGAAAATTTCATGTTCTTATGGAAATTTGAAAGTAATTGAAAAAGGGGCAAAACTTGAACTTGAACCCTTTTCAAATTTGAACTTCCATTTCAAAATCCAGGCAGAATTTGAAAATGGCTCAATTGAGAAAGTTATAGATCTTAAAAAATGGAGCAACTTTTATTTTTGGACTTTTTCAAGTTGTTATGGAAATTGTGGAGTAATTTGAAGAAAAGCAATGCTGAAGTCAATGCTAGAGTACATGGTGACGTCATCCCCTTCCTTTTTCCTCTCTGTTCATGGTGATGCGGTGGCCGCCGGTGCGCCGACGCCGCATGCCTTCTTCAGGTTTCCCCGCGCCACGCAGCTGCTTCGCGGAGGCGCACTAAGTCGCGCTGTCACCATTCCATCCGTCCCCGCCGGCTATAGAAGCACCGAGCCGCTGTCGTCGGTTTCTTTTTCTCCACTTCGCCGCCGTCGAAGCACCACAGCTCCGCCACCGCACTCCACCGTCCCCGCGCCGCTTCAGCTCAATTGGAGCACGCCATCAGCTGCGCCACCTCGTGGTGCATCTCCACTGCCTGTTTGCCTAGCTTCGCCCCGACTTAACCGTCCCAGCTGCCGTCGTTTCCGGCTACGACAGGCCGTCGTTGAGCTCACCTAGTCGGCGCAATTCAGCGTCACCATGCAACCACCGCCCACGATCGCTTGCACCAGGCTTCGCAACCTCTTAGCGCTTTGCCTAAGCCCGCTCGCTTGAGCTATCGACGCTGGAGTTGCCCACGTATTCGTTTCTTCCTCACAGCCGGTTAGTAGCGCCGCCGTGCGCACCATCACGCCGGCAGCCGTCTCCGCTTCAACTCTGCCGCAACCGAGCTTCATTTTGTCTCAAGGTGAGCCGCTGCACCTCCCTTGACATCCTATTTCATCTCTACTGCTGCAGACGTGCCGGGCCGCGTGCGCCGCCGTAATTCCGCCGCCGGAACGCCACCGCTGCCGTGGCGAGTGTTTATCGGTCAGTCTCTGCTCCATCCTGGCTTCGTCCAAGCTCCCTGGTGAGCTCCTGATCCTTCTTCACCCTTCCGTTTCATCTCTACTGCTACCGTGCCCTTGGAACATGTCCACCGGCGCCGTCGCGTCCGTGCCCGCGCCACCGCCACCTCTCGGCCGCCTCTGCCTGCTCCGGTCGCGCGCCTTCACATCCCTGCGTAGCCGCCGAGGTTCCCGCACCACTCCAGCCACCCCTCTGCCACTGCCGAGCCGGTTCCGGCCGTGGCAGTGCACGCCGCCGCCATTGCCATGTCGGGCGTGGGCAGGGACCACTCAAAACATGAATTAGATGAACTCCAGGGGTCTTGGTGCAAATCTGACGACTCATGTGAATAGTGGCACTTCCTACTTCCATTTTTATAAAAGCTCAAGGGTTTATTTGCAAAACTACCAAGCCAGTACCTGTAAAAACCGGTTAGTGGGCCGGCCTTTTACTGTTTAAACAGGATCGGCCCTTTTTCGGCCCATTACCCTTTTTCTTTTTCTAAATGTATTTATCTTTTTTCTGTATTGATTTAAATTGCAGTTTCTTGTTTAATTCATAGAAAATTAATTAGAGCTCCAAAAATTATGAAAATTTTTGTGAAGCCTCTCTGTCATGTGTAGTATCTAAGAAAAATATACGGTAAAAGTCAGGTGATTTCCTGTCACCTGCAAGATATAGGGATATATCTGTTCACGGTTGGCTATATTGCTATCGTGGAGAACAACCATGAATAACTTGTTAAAATGAGACGTGGGAGGGTAACTTGCATTGGAAATGGAGTTCCAATGTAGTGTTTTCGTTTGTGTTGATTAAGGACTGAAGCATGGAGCCATCTTTATCATGTTGAACGCATGCCTATCACTTAGCTGGCCGGATAAGTCGTTCCGACCGCGAAGCCTAGTAGCTCAACTCCGGCCAGAAGTCGTGAAGTATAAAGTGCGCACTCGGAAGGAAGTTACTAGCATAAGACCTCCGGCAGGTGAGTTAAAAGTCCTGACCGGGTGGCAGCTATACATAAGACCTACGTCAGGTGAGTTAAAATTCCTGACCGAGATGGCAGCAGTAATGTACCTGAGACGTGCGGCGCTGCTCGAATCTTTCCGGAGATGTGCAAACGGTGATCCAGATGCACCCCGACGGGGGAAATGTTGGGGTGAGTGTTAGGAATACCCCCTGAGCTCAGTAGGAATCGATTTGAATCGCCATCTCTCCTGGACAGTGAGAACTTGACGGATCTGTTCCATTGTAGTCACACTAAATGAAAAGATGGTGGAAATGATGAAGCAATGGCATATGATGAACCTGATATGGTTATATTGTTTGTATTAATCACATGCTTGTTTAGTACAGGTGCAAACCTAGACGTCAGGTAATAAAGTTAATTGATGCTTAAAGTAAAAGGTTGCTTATTAATGCTTATGCTTTTTATGCAAATGCTATCAAACAAACTCCACTTATATATCAGCCGGTGCATGATCCTTGGTGTATTTCATTTTTGGTTTAAGACGGGTAAGCCTTGTTGAGTACATTCTCGTACTCAGGGTTTTATTCCCTCCTGTTGCAGGTGGCTCACTCTCTAAAGATCACCGCAAGTATGGCCTTCTCCCTGTCGGGAAGAAGACTAGGCCATTGGGCATGGTCTCTGTAGGTATCTTATCTACTATGCTTTTGTGGGAAGTTTGATATTATCCTGGCACTGTAATAACATAAGTGTTGAACTATGTTTTCAAAACTATGTTGCTTCCGCTACCGTAAAACTTGGTTTGCAATAACTTAAGTTAACTCTGATGTTTTTGTAATATAAAGTCTATGTATGAATGATGTAACGAATGTTGTGTTTATGCTAAACCAGTACGATCTTGGTTATGTTGTTGGTTGTTTGAAATCCTTCGTGATTTCATCGGACTACCGGGTTATATGGGCTTAAGTGCAAAGATTTGATCGCGACGGCGATTGTTTTTGTACTTATGCTCTTAGAATTGGTCGGTTCTGTGACAACCGGGCCGTGCCCGGGCCGTGCCACGGGCCTAGGTGGCGGCCCAGGCACGACCTGGTGCATCGGGCCGGGCCGGCACGGGCCCGTTAACGCCGGGTCGTGCCCGTGCCCAGGCCGGGCCAAAAGACCGGGCTGCGGGCAAGGCCGGCGGGCCTCGGGCTGCATTGCCAAGTATACCCCAAAAAGTCAATGCTCTAGTCCCATTTTATATATCCACGTTGCTAAAAGAAGATCATTTTATCATTGATTACATAAATAACTGGTCAAAATTAGATTTTTTTACAGTTGATGTTTTTGCAACTAAAATAAGCCAAACTATCCATATATGTATAACTCTAGGACGAATAAGGTATAAAGATACTTGATTGTTTTCCCACACGAGGAAACCCTATTTCCATTCAAGACAACGAAAATACAAGTGTTTGCGTCAAAAAGACTAGACAAGAACTAAGAGAAGATAACAGCTAAACACTGCCTAACCAAAGGCTAGAGTTCTAACTCAGAACTACACCAAACAGCCAACCAAAGCAGAAACGATGAATCACCGAAACAGTTTCAACTGCAGCTACCAGTTAGCCAAATGATTACAGGACAAACGATGTTTAGAACAGATAGAAACGATATGTATCCTCTCCACCTAAACCATATATCTTCAAGAGTTCAAGTCATCAATTGGCGCCTTCTTTATCCTCTAGTTGTTCCGCAGTTGGCGGTCTTCTTCCAGCTTCTCCTGCGCGTGGTGTGGCCATAATCTTCTTGTCACCTGAAGCATATTTTTAATTTTAACATAATCCAAAATACATACATGGCAACTTATTATGTGCGAATAAAACTCTAGTTGTTAATATGTGCAAAATAAATACATACTGGCCTTAGGAAGTGAGTCCAAAATATTTGGCTGGCTTGTTGTTGATACGACTAACAAACATATAAATAAGTGAAACAATAGGGGGAGCTCTTGAGGTTCGTTAGGTACAGACCACTGTAGCTGATATAAACCGGATTTCTAGTTAATTACTGGCCAAGCTGAATGGCATCTGGTGGCCGGCGTAATATGGACGCGAGGTATGCAGCCCCATCCATTTCGTAGCCGACGAAGTGCTTCCATGAATTATAGTCGACGCCACCAGCCAGCTTCTCGACATGCTCCGTGGCCATGTAGAGTACCAAGGCTCCAGGACTAGTGGTGCCTCGGCCAAGTGTAAAGATAAGATTGCGGCTCTTCTCACAGAACCACCGAAGGTTAACCTTGTCTCCAAATACTGATATCTTGTCTTTATGACACCATACCATGAGCTGTCTCAATCTGATGCATGGTATTTTTCTTTAGACTTTGATCAACTCCTACTTACCGTGGACACCATCGTCGTCCTCATCCCCGGTGCCGTTGCTGGGACAAGACTCTACCTGTCCTCACGCTAAGGTTCTCTGAACAAGCTGGATAATCCGAAACATGCCCAGCATTGATGAATATAAGCTTCCCATGGGCATCCACGCCGAGCAAAAATCATACATGGCAGCATCATTATGTGTGAATGAAACTCAGATGAAAACTCTATTATTGAGACTAGCCTTAGGAAGTGAGTCCAATTTCAAACATAATATTCGGTTTGCCTGTAGTTAATACGACTAAGTAAGTGAAACAAAAGGGGAGATCTTGAGGTTCCTTAGGTACAGGTGATAGAAACCGCACTGGCCGGATTTCCGGTTACCGGCCAAGCTGAATGGCATCTGGTGGCCGGCGTGTTATGGACGCGAGGTATGCAGCCCCATCCATTTCGTACCCGACGAAGTGCTTCCATGAATTACAGTCGACGCCATCAGCTAGCTTCTCCACATGCTCTGTGGCCATATTGAGTACAAAGGCTCCTGGACTACTAGTGCCTTGTCCAAGGGTAAAGAAAAGATTGCGGCTCTTCTCGCAGAACCACCGAAGGTTAACCCTGTCTCCAAACACTGGTATCTTGTCTTTTTTATGGCACCGTACCTTGAGCTGTCTCAATCTGATGCATGGTATTTTCGTTCCGACTTTGGTCGACTCCCACTTGCCGTGGCCACCATCATCGTCCTCATCCCCGGTGCCGTTGCTGGGAGAAAATACTCTACTTGTCCTCACGCTAAGGTGCTCTGAACAAGCTGGATGATCCAAAACAAGCCCAGCATCGATGAATATAAGCTTCCCATCGGCATCCACGCCGAGCAATCGCTCGCCCGGGGGCAAGTTTAGGACGCCGGTCCGTGGCATGGGCACCTCGGCAGGCGGCTCCCCTCCCGGGGTGTCAAGCCGCACCGCGAACGCTGTTTGTCTGAGAAGCCAATAGGCCACGCCTTTGACCACGATGCTCTGGCCAAGCTGGCCTGGCTCATGGCTTGCCATCTTTGGTCCCGACCTTCTACCCTCCATGCTCCAGCGCTGGGTGTCCGACGAGTAGGAGCGCAGCGCCGTGAAGGTGGGGCGGTTGTAGACTATCACCAGCCGGAAGAAAGCCGACAATGGCCGCGGCGGGTCTTGGTCGTGGCCGGTGTAGAGCGCGCACGCGTACTTCCCCGGGTTGTCGTCGCCGGTGAGAGGCGGGAGCAAGGCCGCCATGTGCCCCCTCGTGGGGTTGCATACGCACAGCGTCACCCCGTCTGTGTACCGTTCCTGGTTGAGCTCCAACACGAGCCAGCCGTTGCGGGCCGCGACGGGCCGGGCGTGCTCCAACAGCTCGCGGCCCAGGCCCATCGCAGTCACGGCGTCGGCCAGTGCGGTCCAGGACGGGCACCGCAGGCCGGTCAGCCTCGCCGCAGCCGCCGTCGGGACGAAGCAAGGCTGCGCCTGCGCGGCGTCGGAGAGCCACCTGCTGCGCCGAGCCCTGGCGCCACCGCTCCCCTGGTAGAAGAAGCCTAGGGTGAGGCCAGGCAGGGTCGACGGCAGGCCGCCGCCCGAGAATGAGAGTACGGCGGCGTCCTTGGCGACGAGGCGGGCCCAGCGCCGGCAGGTGCAGGCAGCGCGGACCACGTCGGCAGCGCTGGGGAGCCTGGCCAGGACGGGCGAGAGAGCGTCGTCTGGGATGGAGAGGGCCGTGCCGTCGTCGTCGTCGCTGCTTCTGCCAAGCAGGTCGACGTCGTCGTCGCTGCCGGAGCACCACGGCAGCCAGCCTCTTCTGTAGGGCGCGGCACGGTGAGCCCCTCGAGCACGGCGCGCCGGTGGCATCTTTTCTCGCGATCAGATCTGATCTCGTCGTGGGAATTATTGGCAATGGATCGATCCGCTGAACGCACAGATTTATAGCCGCCGCACGCAGGAGCTTTTTCGTTTCCGATTATAAACATGCGGAGCGTCGAATCGAATACGGGCCACGTATGCCAGATGGGCCTTCCAGAGCGGCCGGGAGGAGAATTCCATTTTTCTCTTTTTTATATCATAAATAAATAAAAGCTAACCGGTTCGCCGCCATGCACATCTATATGATCACGTATATCCGTCCTCTCATCTTTCGTCGTGCGGCCGTCGATGGCGTCCCTGATCCCCCGGGCCTCCCTCCAGCAGGCAGCTCACGCGGCCCGCTCAGTTGTGTCGGCCGCTTCTCGCTGTGCGGCGGCAGCGGAGGCGGTTCGCTCAGGTTTTGGCGGAGGTGGTGTGCATGCGGTTGCTGCACCGGCGGCCGCCGTTCACGGCGGCAGTGGGTCCACCTCCACCATCGCCACACAAGGACCACCACGCTTCGTCAAACAAGGTAACCCACCCCCAATAATACCTTACCTCCCTATATCCACCAACGCGAATCCACCATCTTATACGGATCCCTCTAAATTTTGGGGTCTGATGGAAGTATCCACCCTTCGACATAGGATTGGAAGAAAGAAAAAGAGAGCAAATTTCCATTCGATGATAAACTTTTTTGTTTTGTGCTTATATAATCCATTCATATACTACAACTGATCTGATCCACACACAACACTTATGCCTGTAGATGGGATGAAATTTGAGGCAGATGAGAAGGACCTTGAGTCGGATGAAGCCCTGTGGGCCCTGTACGAGGGCTGGTGCAAGCATTTTAACCAGAAGCGTGACCGCGACGAGATGGTTCGCTGGTTCAGCTCTTTCAAGGAGACTGTGCTGTGTGTGGAGGAAAACAAGAAATCTGATCTGCCTTACAAACTCGGGATTAACCAGTTTGCCGATGGGAAGCTAGCTGAACTCCACAGTAATGATTGTCACATAGACGATATTAAGAGAATCCCTTATTCCACTTCACCGATTTATGGGACAGATTTTGTGAGAAGGGGCCGGGCCAGGAGGCGGCAGGCGCAACTCAAGTCTAGAATCAATCTGCATGAATCGCCATCTTCTCAGGATCCACAAAACCCATGAATAACTGTATTCGTTAAGTTATTATAAGTTATGATTATCCCCTAAAAAAAGTTATGATTATATATATGTTACGTCTCGTTATTGTACGCCTATGATTCCGAAATCCGAACCAAAGGGCATCAGGTATACATATTATGTATGGTCGTGCATGCATGTTCGTACCAAGTTATGTTTGTCTGCAAGATATACAGTCGACTTTGAGCTTCACCGAGGAAGGGCCATGACATGTTTGATATAGTAAATATTAATACTCAAATTAGCTGAAGGACCGGAAACGGCGACCAGAGGGGAGGTGAACGGGAGCCTCAAATTTCTTTCGAAACTTTGGTCCTCGGCTCAAGAGAAACGACCCCAAAGCAAACCTCGAGCAACACGGTAAGATTAAGACCTACGAGTAGGTGGATACCCTAGGAGATGTCCTAGAGGTATAGCGAATCAACCAGAGAAGCAACAGAATCAAGACCCGATCGAAACAAGCCAAAACAGCACACTCACAGGCCGCAGGCGGCGGACCGTCCGTGACTGGACCGCGGACTGTCCGGCTCGGTGGAGTCGGACTGTCCGACGCTGTACCGCGGACTGTCCAGCGGCACGGCGTGATGGTGAACACTCGTCTGAAAATCTGGGACACACAATGGCGGACAGTCCGGGAAGACTGGCGGACAGTCCGGCGTTCAAAGTTCCGAAAATCGACTGAGAAAACAGCATTCTGGAAACTCAGGCAAACCACAACGGCGGACTGTCCACGCTCAGGGCCGGACTGTCCGACGTTCAAAATCAAAAAACCGAACCTGCTGAAACAAGTTCTGGACACGGCTCAGCGAGCAGCTGCGGATGTCGGCGACCTGGCGCCAGATCACTGTCCGCGTCTGAGTGACCCGAGCAGAGCAGAGCTCCCTGTGCTCGGCCCCGCCTCGCGGACTGTCCGCGAGGGAGGTGTGTACTGTCCACGACCCTAGGGACAGAGGCGAAAAACAGGTGATTCAACTCGCCACTCCCCCAAACTCCACGATTTCCAACCCAAATCAACACCAAGCACCACCAAACTTTGTGAGCATGTTCACTAGGTGATTGGGAGGTTATCTATAAGAGATCATCACCCAATTTGAGTTCAATCCACGGGAAATCGAAAAGGGGCGGAAAACTCCGGTTCTTGAGAGCAAGACACAAAACTAGACCGATATACGAGCTCGTGAGGAATTGATGGATTTCCTTCGGTGGAAAGCTTCCTCTCACGTCATAGCTCAAATCCACACAACAAAAATGAAGCAAAACGGTCAAGAATCGAAGAATCGAGCCCAAGAACGGGAAGGGGAAGGAGGAACTCGCGAAGAACAAAAGAAGAACACCATGAACAAGTTTCTTGCCAAATCCCGGAGGACACAAGCAGGATTCGGGACCTTCTTTCCCTTGAGTAGCTGGTGTTTACACTCATCGGTGGATTAGTGGACCTCTCTCTCACTCAAAGCATCTAGAGGAATAAAACCCTAAAGGAAAAATGCAAATGGAGGAGGTGAGAGAGATGAGGCTCTCTCATCCTGCTATATAGGGCTATTACACATTCCCAGTTTTGCCCCTGGATACATTAAGCCGAACCACTAAGTCCAAGGTCGTTGTAGTCCGACCAGGTGCATTTCTTGATCCGACGGTTACCACGCCTCCCCACCGGTAGCTTCGCCTCGACTCGAACTCCCCAATGCTGCCACGTGCCGTCCGTTCCGCCTCGGAACCTCCGCCCGGGTTTTGAGGCCCAAACCCGTAAACCGGCCACTGATGGTTTTGAGACCCAAACCATCAAACCGGGCCGCGAGTAGCGTACTCCATACACGTCCCCCGCCATCCGACACGTGTCACCGCCGTCCTCGACCGCCCGGGCGCCAAGCCTTCGAAGCCACCCGCTCGACTTGCACGACGCCGTCTTTACTTGGTCGATACAGTCTCTCCATGTCCTTGCACTTGTCGATGTCCCAGGTGTCAGCCGCCACGGCTAATCACCCGGCCTCCTGGTCACTCGGTCCAAGCCTCACGTACGTCCTTCACCTCTCCCGGTGCCTCGGCACGGCACATCCTCCTTGACCTTCACCTCGCTGTCGACTACCGCCTCCGTGCTCCACACCTGCACGCCACGAGCCAAGCTACATGTACACACAAGGCTTTCGCCAAGGTAGTGTTAGTGACTCACTCAACCTATTCGATGATTGTGTTGATCAATCACTCATCATAAAATGTGACACAAGGTACTTCTCAACTTGTATCCGCATTAGCATTTATCCACCTGCGCATGTTACTGTCAGATTTTACTTAGAAGCCAACCGGGGCACAGCTAACGTCGTTCTCGATGACCGCCTCAGCCTCCGCGAGTCTGCTCCCGCCCAACTATAGATGGACAAATGGGCCAGGCACGTTGGGCCGGCACGGGCCTGGCCCTAAAAAGCACGACACTAGCACGGCACGGGCACGGAACTCATAGTGCCAGTGCCGGCACGGGCACGATCCCGGGCCGTGCCTGGGCCGCAGATTCGGCCCGCAGTGCCGGCACGGGCACAGCACGGTTAATGAGCCGGCACGATAGTGGCCTGATTATTCTGGATCGTTGGATTGATACGCATTATTTCTAACCGTTGGATTGATCCTGTAACATCTAACCTAGGTATAAAAGCTAGTTCCTCCTCACTATCTCATTTTCCCTTTCCCAGCCGCCATTTCTTTCTCGCTTCTGCTCCCGGCACCTCCCGTCCTCCTTCCGTGTCCCAACCCGCAACCGCAGAAACCTGAAGGTGAAGGCCACTCCCTTCCCAACTCGTCTTTTTCTCAAGGCCACTCCCTCCCCAACACGTCTTCTCCTCAAGGCGTGGCCACACGGCGGCGGTGACGCGACGGCATTCGTGCTAGGCACGACTACGACGACGACGACACGAGGGTGCAGCGATGCGGTGGCGCGGCGTGCTCGATGGGCGGCCACGAGCGCGGACGCTGCGGCGGCGCTCGCGCTAGGCATGACAGCGACGACCACAACGACGCGGGGGCGCAGCGATGCGGTGGCGCGGCGTGCTCGGCGTTGCTGCCACGAGCGCGGGACGCGGCAGCGACACGGCGGCCTCAAGCGCGAGGCCTGGCTGCGGGCCGGCACGGTCACGTCGGACTGCCGTGCCTAGCAGCACGACACGGCACGGATGACAGGCCGTAGTGCCGTGCCTGGGCCAAGACGTCAGCACGGCACAGCTGAGCTGCCGTGCCGCGCTGCGTCGTGCTGAGGCGTGCCGTGCTGCGTCGTGCCTGTGCCCGTGCCGTGCCGTGCGGCCCGTTTGGACATGTATACGCCCAACGTCGTCTCCTCTCGCAGGAGCAGAAGACTGAAGACGATCGAGAGATGGCAAAATGGCGCATCCTTAACAGATTACACATGGCAGAAAGAAATGAAACCATGTACTACTACAAGGTCCTAACAGATTACATGACAGAAAGAAATGAAACCATGTACTACTATGGCTAAATCGTCGTCTACACACCAAGTCATCGTCGTTGCTTGGAGCCAAGGAAGGGTGGGGTTGGGGTGTCGCCGTGCTGTGCCCAAGGTGAAGCGCTATTCCATGCACGCACGCACGGCCGGCGTGGAAACAAGCGAGGTCCCGACAGCGCCTAGTGCGTGTAGGAGTATTTCGTTTCATCCTTTCTCGTCGACGGTCGGGTTCGTTCGCAATCACGCTTTATATGAGCTCTGTCGAGAGTGGCGCGATAAGTCAAAGCATGGACCAATAATCCACGGACGGATGGATGGATCGGAGCAACTAATCCCCGTCCCAACCGAAAACTAAACCAGACCAAACTAAGGGAGACGATAGATTTGCCGGCCGGCCAGCCGGCCGATCCAGCCATCCCCATGCCATGCATGCATTAGTCTTCCCTATTCATGTCGCTGACAGCGACCACGCCGACGGCGACGACGACACGTTCGAGCTGCAGCCATGGACGGACGACGTCTCAACTGCATGCTTTGCCATGATGCACGTGGCCGTACGTACGTAGACGTAGGTAGTATATATACAGTTCCTTTGATTTTTCACGAATTCGATACAGCTAGCACGCACAAGGTAGATAGGTTTTCACGAATGCCACTGGTTACTATGCTGATAGAATACTAGCTCCTACTATACGTACTGCGTAGGTCCCCCCGGTCCTATTCCGGCGCCGGCGACCACGCCCAGCGGCCGGCAGCGCACCCGTCGAGGATGAGGCGCGCGACGTCGTCGTCGCCCTCGCCCACGTTGCCTGCGGCCCTGCTGCTGCGGACGGCGGCCAGCGCGCGGAACTCGCTGGCGCGCATGCGCACGGTGACCCGCTGACCCGGAGGCACCTCGGGCGGCGTCCAGGGGTGCACCGCCGCCGCGCTTGCCTGCCTTGTCGTCGTGGCCAGCACCTTCCTCCAGCACCAGTGGCAGGACTTGGATGTGCAGCTCCCCATGGACAGGAGTCACAGGACGCGCGGTGAGAGCACACCACCTCCCGTCGTCCCCAATTAGCGTAGCTGGTCTTGTACGTGACACTTACTACATGAATCTGTTTTTGTGTATATGTATATATAGCGTGGCATGCGGATGAAGATTTGTCGTTGTTGCTTGTCGGAATCGTGTCGGTAGTCGCAGAAGCAACGCCAGCAGCAAGCAAGCCAATAAGCAACAGATAGATTGAGCAGCAGAAACAAAAGTGCATGAGGTTGGACAAGCGTCAAGAGATTAGTCAGACGCACTGACATGTGTACACACAAGTTGATGGATGATGGGTCATGCATGGCGCCATGGGTGGGTGCGTGGGTGCAGACGGCAAGAAACACACGACAAGCTACCTTAGCTAGAGCATCTCCAACAGCTCACAAATACTTCGTCCCCAATAGAATAATATTGGTGATCACCAATACTGTTTTTCAGACTATTGGGGGAGATACTTCAACAGATCACCAATAATCTCCCCCAATATATGGGACCCACCTCCCTCCACCTCGGATCCACGATGACCATGGCCGCCGGAACAAAGCTTTTCATGAATATGTCTTCCACCGGCCACCAAGCCATCTCCGACGAGCGTCGCAGGAGAGAGAAGTGGTAGTTGGAGGTGGGTCCCGGCTATTGGGGGAGATACAACTCCCCCTTTATTTGAGGGGAGATGGGAGAGATATTGGTGATCACCGTAAAAGGAGGATGGGAAAGGGGAGTTGTTGGAGCATCAAATTTGACTTATCTCCCCAATATGACAGGTTTATGGGGATAGGGGATGAGAAAGGGGAGCTGTTGGAGATGCTCTTAGCTCTGTAGACTGCGTGACTGCTTGCAAGGAATCGACACACATATCCTGGACTGTGTGTGTTCAGCATACTAAGCATTAAGCAAAGTACCCTCAGCCTCAGGTCAAAGCTGTAGATTCATTAAGCAAGATGATGACAACTGTGATATATCACACGGTCGAGCTAGCTTTTTGGTGGTGGTGTGCATCCACAAGGCATTAGTTCTTAGGGAGGCGGTAGAGGGCCATGCTGAACCAGGATTTGGGCGGCATGAATACTATTGTTTTGTTCAGCTGCATGCTGTTCTGTTGGTCTTCAAGTGCAATGCAACGGCTTTAATTTGGCTTGGGAGAGGAGCAAGCAAGCTGTTGTGTTGTGTGCAAGCAATGCAAACCTCTTCACTGAAACGCCGGGCGGGCTAGCCGGCCGGCCTGAGATATGGGTGATGGCCTGTGATGGGCCACATTGCTTTTGCCAGGTTTGTGGGGATGGCTCATGGCTGTACCTGTATGGCGACGCGTGAGCACATTATCCCCTCCCCTGTTTGCAATTTGCGTTCAGATTGATGGTCCATACATAAATATACCTACCTGTAGGGATCAGCTCAAACAAGGGTCCCTTACTTTGGCATCTTTCAATCAGAAAAAAAAACCTCACTTTTGCAACGGCATGGGGTTTTTTTATTTAAAAGAATCTACTATCCCCGTACTAGGCCTTGCTTAGATCGAGGAAGTTAGAAAAAATTAGAACTGTAGCATTTCGTTTGTATTTGATAATTAGTGTCTAATCATGGACTAGCTAGGTTTAAAAGATTTGTTTCGTGATTTACAACTAAATTGTGCAATTAGTTTTTTTTTACCTACATTTAATGTTGCATGCATGCGTCCAAAGATTGATGTGATGAGAGAGTAAAAACATTCTAACTTTTGGAGGTGCCCTGGATAGGATACAAGGCCACGTTTAAATTGCAAAAAAATTCAAACCGATGAATAGTACCAATTTCGTCTTATTTGATAAATATTGTTCAATCGTGGACCAACTAGGCTCAAAAGATTCATCTCGTGATTTTCAACTAAACTGTGTAATTAGTTTTTTTTACCTATATTTAATACTTCATACAAATGGCTAAAAATTAATGTGATAGAGAGAGTGAAAAAATTCTAATTTTTGGTGCATCTAAACGAGGCCCGGTCTGTGACTGTGAGTTAGAGTGTCAGACTAACTGACTAAATTCATAGAAAATGATTTTTAGACAGCCGGCGTGAGGATATGGGTTATGGTGGCCTCATGGGCCACATTGCTTTTGCCAGGTTTGTGGGGATGGCTGTATGGCGACGTACGCGTCAGCACATTTATCCCCAGTTCCCCAGATGGCTGTTCGCAATTTGCGTTCAGATTGATGGTCCATACCACACATACATATACCTACCTGCAGGTATCTGCTGAACCTGGGGTCACTCTTACTTTAGCGTCTTTCAAAACTCAATTTTGCACTGGCATAGTGGGGATTTTATTTAAAAGAATCTATATATTGTCTCTGTCCCAGGAAAGATACAATTGGGTTTGTTGGTCAGACTAAGTTAACAGAAAATAATATCAGACGTTTATATAACTCAAAAAATTGATTTACTATAGAAATATAATTCATATTGATTTTAATGATACTTATTTAGTACGGCAAACATAATATCCTTTTGTATAAAAAAAATAGTTCAAATTTAAGATGTTTTACTAGCAGAAATTGAGCGATGTATGTACTGAGAAGTGAGAACAGTGGTACTATGTGAGCACAGAAGCAAAGCGATATGGTATCGTACGTGTTTATATTACCTTGTGACTGATGGTTAATTTTCTGTTGTATAATCCGTACTTTTTAACTTGTTTTTTCAATCATAACAGTGTTTTTCTCTCACAACAAATCAGCGAATAGTACTTAAAAAAAATGAAGGAAGGAGGCGAGCGAGAGAGAGACCAAAAGCTGAGTCCCTGAGTCCATCGTCCGTGCAGTCTGCACAAAGGTGTCGCCGCCCCCGGCGGTTGTGTGATGGCGCCGTGGCGGCCTGGGCATGGCATGGTCGAGGGGGTCCGATTGAGGAACAGCGAGAGGAATGAGAGGATGCTGGTGCTCATGCTCTGCTCCCCCACCGCAATGTCAGGATGCTAGTACGCACCTGACATACTCCGGCGACATGTCCGTGTGGTCTCATCCCATCCCGTCCGTGTCCGCTAAACCTCGTCGTTGACAATTAGCGTCGTGTCTCCGGCTCCGGTAGGTAAGTACGTAGTCGTTGCATTGCACAGATTCTCAGTACCACGCGGGCCAAGAGCGATACACCGCCGCAGGTCATGGCGGTCCAGTAGGAGTACCTAGACGCCGGCGGCGGCGGCGGCGAAGATTCCACAGCCGCCTGGTGGAGGTTCAGGTTCTGCCGAGGTGTGTTCATTCGGTCCCAACACGTCCCTGACCGGTCAGTGGGCACACGATCCAGATGGATACACTACACAGTACTCCTACCACCGCTGGTCCACTGCCCAGAAGCAACCCCGTGCAGGTGCAGGACGCGGCTGGGACTACTAGGACCCGATCCACGTGATGCTCTGCTGGCTGTTTCTACCAAGGTCAAACCTACACTACACGCATGTGAAGGTGAGACAGAGACAGTCGCTATGCCTATGGTTGGGTTGATGACGCTGACAGGGCTGACTGCTGCACGCTCTACAGCTCCAAACTACTGTACGAGTACATGCAGTAGAGTCCTGACAGACGTCAAACTCGGGCCAATGATCCAACGAACCAGATGCAAGGGGTTTTTTTTTTTTTGCTTTTCCCAAATATAAATGGCAGGAACACTACACGTCTACCCCAGCTGGTATTCAGATTCATCAGATTCTAGGCGACCGGTGCATGGATGGATGGATGGATGGATGCACTTGCGGTTTGTAACAGAGGACCAAGAGAGCCTCCTCAAAGGGCCAGACCTAAAACAGGGCAAGATTAAGGGCAGGCTACCAGAGACCCTCAAACTGCTACTACAACTCTGCAAATGGGATGGGAGGATGCAAACTGTATCAACCGACTGGCATCAACTTTGTACTTTCTCAGCAGTCAGCACCTCATGTCGTAGAGTACAGATCAGGTGTAGCTGCACCATGTAACAAAATAGTATGTACTTACAACACAACCTATGGCGGCGGCAGCAGCAGCAGCCAACAGAAACAGCACATGATCAGGTCTCAGAACGACTACAAACAACAATTGGGTGCACATGTATAGACAAATAAAGCCAAGAACATCCGGTCACCACAAGGAGGGATCCGAATAACAGAACAGCATGCACCACAAGACAAGGAAAATGGAAGCAACCAAAAGGTAGGGCATATAACGGTAAGCGTTCATAGTCTCCAATACCCAAGTTTTTGCTTTTGTTTTTTTCAGTAGCAACCAGGACACAGCAAACAACTGAACACAGGGTAAAAGTCCAGAGTTTCGTCTTTGTTGCATCAAGGACAAGAGCATCAGGCAGACCGACCCCCGCTTCCTTCTAGTAAGATAAAGAAGCTCTCCTCTATGTGCAAGTGCAAGGTAAAAAGGACCCAGCCTCCACCCGGGATTTCCCCATCTCTCTGGCTCCGGGCGTAGGCACTTACTTTACTCACGGCGGAACGGTGAAGCAAGGAAAAAAAAAAAGGCCGAGCCCATAACTTAAAAACAAAAGACACATGTCGCGACTTCTTTCCTCCCCTTTTCATATATATGTCTATCTCTATTTATATATAAGCAGTGCCATCAGCACCTCCTGTACCTACGACATCTAGTGCATCAGCTGGCGAGGCGCGCGGGGACGCACGGGAGTCTTCGACGGGCTCACCCTGAAAATAAAATACCATAGTAGACAAGCTCTGTTATCCACTCCCAGCTCCTCTATATCACTGCAAAGCGTCAAAAGATTAGAGTTTTACCTTATTGGCAAGGATCCCAGTATCACACCACTGCAGTTGAGCGCAGCAGTAGCACTTTCAGCCTGGAAATTAAGAAACAAATGGATCTTAGTGAGATGGGGGTTTATTTCTTGAAAAAAGAGGGGAAACAACAATTACTCCTATGTTACAACAAAAGCACCATCTAAAGGACCCAGCTTTTACAAATATATTGAATTAAGCATTGCCTTCAACAAATAATCAGCACGAGAAGGCTCGAGAAAGTAAGGCAGTGCAAAGGAACAGATCAGTTATATACTAGCACAGAGTAGTGATGAAATATCTCAAAATAATAATAAGAAGAAAAAAACAGGTCACGAGCGCTGAACAAAACATGATGACAAGGCGCAGGTATTAACAGTTCTACTAGAGTTAGGACCCACTTATAGTACTCAAGTCTCAGTCTTAAACAGTCAGCACAGATTAGCACACAAAATTACAGATTTGATTATTTGAACAGCAGACCTTAACTCGGAGGCACTGACCAATCAAATCACTCAAACCAGCAACAAGTAAAGTTTTGTTTGAGAAAACAAAGATCCAAATTCATTGTTCTAATGTTCTCCAGTTTTGGCTCAAAAATGATAGGTTGTGAAACTGTTCTCTACCTAATTAATTTGGGTGATGAGAGCTAAGCTCAGTACATAAGACAAATCCTCTTGCACATCCATTTCCACCTCAATTAATTTGGGTTTCTAAAGCTGAAACATTACCTGTCTAGAAACTAAAATCAGTGATGCAAATTTCTTCTTTGTGAACAGCACAGGATATTCTACTGCAATGAAACTTACTTGCATGCTTCTCAAGCATATTCTTAGCATTTTAGTATTTGGAGACAATACAACGTGTCCTCACCCATCAAACAATGCTAAAAACATATTTAAAATGCACACTGCAGGCAATTTTTGCACAAAATATTTCCCTCAAAAAAATTGCACAAATATGAAGAAGGTATGCTAGCTAACCATCACAAATTCCACAAAAGCGATGCGAGTAGAATGATGGTAGTCACCAAGCAACCTCAGTCGAAAGACCTGTAGCAGTCATTGCAATGAGCCAATGATACTGTGCTGGTTGAATTGTCATTTCTGCAAACATTTAGCAACACAAACTGTACAGAAGGGAAATTATGTTTGAAGTAAAGAATGACCAACCTCTCCACATATAGACTCAAAGAATAATTTCAGATCTGCCTGAGTGACCTGCAGTAAGTGCATATATTAAAATAGAACAATGACAGAATGAATACCTAGTGGTAGCATGAGTGTAGGTAGCAAACCTTCTTGTCAATGTTTGTGCAGTAAATAGTCCTTGCACACATTTCACGTTCATCATCAGACTGCAGATCACAGAAAAATGGCAGACTTTTTAGAGACCATACCAGATACAAGCATGAACCTTGAGCCATGAACTTAAGACAAGCATGTTAATTCCTGAAGGTTGCATACCATGGGTAGGAATGTTGGGTTGACTGGTGCAATGGCAGTTTTAGATGGCAGAACCCTGACAGGATAATATCCAAGTACAGTTCCTGACAGATTCAGAGCAGCCCTTGCACCCTCTGGAACATGGATGTTCATCACCCAATGAACAGTAGATTCATTACACAAAGTAAGCAAACTGAAATATGGTTGGATATGGATATATTACCCTCATCAGTGAACTCTATGAAAGCAAACCGAAGGACTGAATTTGGGTCCCCACACATGCGACAGTCCACAACCTTCAGAGAGCATATCCAAGATTATGCACAGTTGCATCAAAATAAAATGGGGAACTAAATATATGTAAGGGGGTTTACAACTGTAACATAAATTTGTACCTGTCCGCAATTTATAAATAGTGCTGCCAGGTTTTCTTCAGTAACCTGAACAACAAAAGAGAAATTAGCACCAGAACTACATATAATTGCTAGTTAGCAACTCAAACATTATGTATCACACTACAACCGTCAATATAGTGTACTACAGAAGCTAACATATAGAATACAACAGTTAGATAAAGATTGCCCTAATACATCACCCAACTTTTTGAACTTCGATTGGCAAAAAAGTAACACTATCAGAAAAGAAAGAAAAGGGCACAGCCATACAAAGCTATGGCAACAACTACATGTATTAAGAAACGTTGACTATTCACAATTACTTTCTATTTTACATGAATGAGCAGTATAATTAACTACATCAGCAAACAATATCTTAGTAGCCATAGCAGTGGGCCACACTTAAATATGTGCATTGCAATTTTGCAAAAGGTTTCTGTGTTCTGCATCTACAACAACGACAAAAGCCTTTTGTCCCAAACTCCCAATCCAAGGTAGGGTAGGCCTCTTCCTTTTCCATATTAAGAAAGAACAGGGCATATGCCTGTTAACGCTTTACACCAGGAGCAATACCGTAGGTGGAAAACTAAAGACAAGACATGGTCTTGATCATTTAAGTGGCCCCTTGGACCCAAGGGAAACAAGAAATCAATATACTATTAGGCCTTAACAATGACTTCAAAACAGCATTAGAGAACCAGAATTTGCATCAGGTACAAACTAAAGCTCAAGCAAAGCTATGAACAGGTTGTAGAAAACAAGACAGTACTGTTTCCATACATCGTGAAGCAACAGGGGATGGTGAACACAGGGCATGCCATGCTAGTACCAAACAACTTTTGTCCAACATAATCACAACCAAAACAGCCTAGTCATGACAATGAAGAAGACAATCACTTATGCCAACTTGCATTGTACTGTATACATTTTTCTCAACAGAATTAATTTAAGACTGAAATGGTCACCATGCTTCAGCAAAGTTGTTGCATGTGTACAATGGAGTATGTAACAACTGACAGCTATTCTGATAATGCAAATCTATTGTACACATGCAATACTGCATTGTACACAGCTATTCTGATAATACAAAATTGCTTTGCGAGGTGTTGCACTTGCTGTACTGTAATGCCAAAGAGAAAATAAGTTTATTTGTTCCTATAGAAACTACCACGCATATACCAGATTGCATTCTGCAATATAGAAGTGTTGCTGTTCTAGAACATACATGCACCAAAGACCACGACACTGCATCTAAACCTTGCAACAGCAATACTCATGCACAATTAAGCATATATACATTCCTTCCCAACACGCAAATACTAAATGTTCACTCAAAGCTTATGACTGTAAGCACTGATACCAACTACAAATAGTCAAACAGATATAAAGTGTACAACCGACAAGCAAGAGTGTCAACATGACTGGCATACTTGTAAAGTCAAGATCCCCCATAGCATACATGAAAGGAATGGAGACAAATGTGCGTGGAGTTTGACAGGAATCAACCAAACATGGTCCACTAGGTATTGCACAAAATAGAACTTGTTCCTTGCACTCAAGAATATATGGAATTCTGAGAAAAATTAAGGAATTCAAAAGCAGAGGCACCTAGTATTTCTAGCAGTCTCTACAGCAGAACATGATCTAGCTACTGATTGTCCTTTCCTGGTGGCACTCCACAAAGGAACCTCAAAACAGAGCCCTTCAAGGTTACACTTCCTAGTAAAGAACCCTTGCTACATAGGTGATCAGGGAGTCCATAAGCATCTTAGACAAAACCAGCAACATGATTTTATAGACCCTTGCTACATAGGTGATCCAACAAGAGAAGTCATGACACAAACCACATGAACAAAAGCAGACATGCCACACTGCCGCAGACAGAAGCACATGGCAAGTGAAATGCAACAAAGAAAGATGAACCACATCATCAGAGAAGAACAATACTAAAGGCTCGCTGCAGCACACACAGGCAGCCAAGCACATAAAAGGCAAAACAAAACAAAACAAAACAAAACAAAACAAAACAAAACAGAGCATACAGCTTTCCAGATTCCGCACGGAACAAATAGCCAAGCAGCAAGAGATAAACTAGCAGAAAGTGGCATCCAAATCTACCAAAGCAGCAGCACAAAAAGGATGGCTCATACTCGGGGGCAGCAACGCCTACGCCTCTACTGCGTAGAGGCGTATCCTACATCCCAACCTGTGCTCCCCGAGTGATCGCGCTCATGAGTCCTGACAAAACATCACCCGATCTCGTGATCTCATCCTGTTGCGCAGGAGCACGCACGGACAGAACCCAAAATCTAACCGAGTAATCATCACGGGTAGTGCGACGAAAAATAAAATAACAAATTGGCATCAGAGATCGACCGATCGATCGGTATCGGTAGGTAGGCTGGTAGCGGGAGAGGAAAATTCCCAATTGGCGCGAGTAAACGCCGAAATGGGAGGAGGAAATGGATCGGACCTGGTGATCGATGTCGGAGACGTAGACGGTGCGGCGGATGACCTCGTCGCGCTGCGCCATGCTGGTGCGGCTGTTGGTCCGCCGCCTGCCGGGGTGGCCGTGGCCGCCGAACCCTCCTCCGGCTCCGCCCTTCTTCTGCACAGCAGCGAGAAGACCGGATCACGACGACGATCATCAGCGGGAGACATGGGAAATGGAATCGATGCGAGAAGGGGGGGCAACGGAGAGGCCAATTAAGGACCATCCTTACCCTGCCGCGTCCGGCGTGGGTGGCGTCGGCGACGGCGGCCGGGAAGCCGACGACGCCGCGGTGGCCCGCCGGCGAGGCGACCGCGAAGCCGGCGTTGGCGGCCGGGTAGAAGCCGTAGGCGGCGGGGGAGAGCGGCGCGGGCGTGAGGGGCCCCGGCCCGGCGCCGGCGACGGCGACGGCGGCGACGGCGACGGGGGAGGCGAGGGAGGGCGGGACGAACTCCTCGGCCATGGGGTTGAGCTTGGAGAGGAGGTCCTCCAGATCCCGCATCTCGCGCTCCCCGGCGGCGTCGGCGGCGCCAGCTCCCGCGCCCGGCGCCTCCTCCTCCTCATGGCGCGGCGGTGCGGCGTGGTCGACGGCGGCGGCGGCCTCGACGACGGCCATCGGAGTCGTCGGTCGGGGAGGGGAGCAGAGGAGAGTGGAGAGGAGGGTTCTGGAAGGTTCTGTGGCGGGGTCGGAGAAGACGAGGCGGGCGCTGGCGGGCGTATATATAGAGGCAAGCAGCGGAGGTGGATCGGGGCAGGGGTCTTGTGCAGGCAAGCCGCAGCAGACGAACCCGGGAGGGAGAGGGGATGCAGCAGGGAAGCGGGTGGGTGGTGGGTCGTCGCGGGGATGATGCCTAGGCGCGCATCGGCGGGTTGGTGGCGCGCCTGCGACAACAGCAGCGGCAGAGCGGAGCAGAGCCGACCGGCGCAGAGCAGCAGCAGGGGACGGCCGGCGAGGGGAGGGGGAGATGCGCGCCTGCGCCTCTCTCTCCTCTTCCTGGGTCTCTCTCTCACAGACGCGGGCTCCCCTTTGCCTTTTTTGGGCGCTGCCTGCCCCCTCCTCCGGTACGGTGGTGGTGCACTGCTGCTGCCTTTCTTCCTCTCTCCCGTCCGTCCCGTGCGTGCGCCTGTCCCCTTCCGCCCGCCGGTGCTGGCTCTTTCGCCAAAAGCCCCTCGTCACGCCTCTATTTCGCATAACGCCCTCCAACGGCCACGGCTTCCTTGCGAGCGATTAATGCCCGCTAATCCAGTCCAGCCAGTAGTACCGTCACGTTGGACTCTCTTGGATAGTCTTAGCGTGTGCGTGCTTATTGTTTTTTCGTGTACAATCTTTATCGGATAATAATAATAATAATAATAAGGTCATAAAGGATAGGAAAAAACATTTTCTCGGATATGGATCGCATCTCCTGCTAGCTAGGAAACGGCTGTTGTGACGGTGATGATAGATAGAATTATATTATAAAAAGAAAAGGATCACGGCTTATTCGGACATATATCTCCTGGGAGGCTGCGAGGAAAGCACGTTTGTGTAAGCCATTATTTTGGTGTTATTAATTAGTGAACCTTATCGGTGGTGGCCGGTGATGATAAAGTTATTATACATAGAAACAGATTAAGATTTATCTGAAAACGGACTGTATCTCGTGCGAGGGAATCGAATCGTTAACGTTTTCCTCCTAACATGGTGAGTCATGGCGACATGCTTCACTGCATACCAAACTTACCGTGTACGGGAACAAGAACAAAGCTTTGATACACCCAATCTATAGCATGGAGGCCTATCGTGTCAGGTATAAGAAACCATAAATGTCTTGTACTACATTGCCTTATCCTGGCCTATTGCATCTACGTGTATATTATTGGATGTATATCCCACCATACCGAAAAGGACAATATAAGGATATGGCATTTAATTCGTATTATCTATCGGAAATAGTTTGACGCAAACGTTCGTTCGGACGTGGCTTCCTCCACTTAGCTGTCCGCTTCTCTCTTAGAAAAATCTTCGTGCTCCATCTCGCACTCCCCATCTCTCGCTCTCTCACGTCAGCTAGTAGTAGTAGCAGCAGAGCCCCGCGCCACCACAGCTACCTCCTTCCTCCATCCAAGCCGACCACGCCATCTCCTACCTCACTTCGCACAACACGCCTCCCTAGCTTCTTCTCCAAGCTAGCGCCGTCGGGATGCCTCGTCGCTACGGGCCACCACCGCTGCCCCTACCGATATTAATGGCGGGTAGGGGCACGTGTCGAGGCGCCTTAGGTCGTCCCCGGCCAAGCCAAGGGGCACCCACAAAGCGCGGCCGGTACTGGTGGTGCTCACGTGCCGCCAGCTCTCACCCTAACAGCCAGAATCGATCAGTCCCGGTCTCTCCCCCTATGTTGTAAATGTATGTTTCAGTTGTTTTCAGAGGTATGTTGCAAGTGTTTCATATGAATGTTACAAAAGTAGATCAGGATGTTGCATATGTTACAATGGCTATACACGTATGCTGCAAGCGTCTGATTCAAATGTTTCATCTGTTTTTTCAGATGTATGTTGCAATTGGTTTTATTTGGATGTTACATATGTTTCACACATATGTTGCAGTTTTATCTAGATGTTGCATATGTTTTGCAATGGCTTTCAAGTGTTTTTCGGTGTTTTTGTAAGTGTTTTAGACGCATATTTTAATTGTTTCATGTGCCTTCGGGCGCATCTTGCAAATGTTTCATCTGAATATTTCAAAAGTAGATCGAGTGTTATACATGTTGCAATGTGACTCACCTGCCACAACCGCCTAATGCAGCTGCGGGGCGCCGTCGTGCATGCGCGTGGGAAGCGGAGGGATGGAGCGCTGTGTGGCTGCGTGCGCGGAAGCAAAGGGGGGCAGTACGGGGAGCAGAGCGGGCGGTCCCCGCCTATCGCAGGCGTGTAGTAGCCGTAGGCGTATGTCCGGACGTCCTGACAGTAGTAATTCCCATTATCTATAGTAAAGGTATCCCGAGATTAGTGAGCATTTAACTTCTTACCGATGTGAGGGGTCACGCTTAATTAGCCCCTCTAGTATTCACCCCTGCTACGAAAGTGGCAAATCATTTACCACTCATCCTTTCATAAAATGACAATAAGTCAACTATTCTGTTTTAGTCTAACGTCGCATTGTCTTTTTTTGTTGTAGTGATGAATCTAGCCCTTGGTAAGCACTTAACCGTGTGTTTGGTTGGGGAACGTAGTATGATGGGATGGGATGGCTCTAGGACTGACGTTGTTTGGTTCGGAGGCGGAGCCAGGGGCGGAGACAAGGGGGGGCGGGCAGGGGCCTAGCCCCCCTAATCATGCACAATTTTCATTAGTACCTCTCATTAGTTCTTACAGATCACTAGAAATTAAATAAACAAGCTTTCTTAGTCAATTCTAAAATATCTTTTTAAAATAAATCTTTTAATTATCTGATGTTAAGTGTCTAAATATAGTAAATATGATGGTATCGTTGACCTATGAACAACCTTTTTATTTTCAATTTAGATATTTAGCATTTTTCTAAATAAAAAAGATTAATAGCATCTCTATGAATTTGGTATAGTTTTCTTGCAAAACTAATAGATCTAGCAAGTTAACAGAAGAAATAAAGAACCTTAAATTTTGTCATTCTCCAACAGTCTCCTATATTAGCTTCTAAACGATTTTGCATGGGAATCCCAGACTATTTTTTACGAACTAAACCCCTTTTTAATAGTTTTTTTTGTCTCTTACCACTTTCTCATACGTCTAATTTACGTCGATCTCCAGAGAAAAATGCTGAACAGGGAGCGAATACAGAGTTTCACTTGACTACAGAAACTTACACGTTGTAAAGGATATTTAGTAACTTTTTATTTTTAAGGAGCTTTTTTACCGAAGAGTTGGAGGGCACATTTTTTCTTTTTCTAAAAATCCAAAATAGGAGTTGTTTTATAAAACTTCTGGACATGCTCTAAAGACAATTTATTATAATTTTTTTAAGCCAACATCAAAATAATAATTTTTAAAATGACATCAAGATTTAATAGTTTTATGTGGACATTCAATGACCCAGGCCCCTCTATATGTAAATCCTAGCTCCGCCCCTGGGCGGAGTGGAGCGAGGACGTGCCCGACGCGAATATTCACGTGAGATGCGGGGCGACCCCGTCCCCCAAAATTTCACGGAAGGGGTCCGTCCCAGGTGGGACAAGCGCTCACGCTCGCGAGGAAGAAGAGGAGTCGTGCGTGGAGAGGAAGAAGAGGAGGCGCACCAGTCCTGGACTCGTGGCTGCATGGGAGAGCTTCGCCACCGCTGACGCACAGGCAACCTCCGACCTCGTCGCCGCGTAGATGAGTTGTGACCCCGCCGGCGCGCGAAGAGCTCCAACCATGGCGCCAAGTGGACGAGCCGTGGCAGCCGGCGCACGCGCGAGATCTGGGGCTCGGCCCTGCCGTCGCCGCGGAGGAAGCTCGGGGCAGCGCGCGGCCGCAGATGAGAGGCTGGGCTCCAGTGGCGGAGGAGCCTTGGAGCGGCGAGCGGTTGGACTACGGCGGAGGATCCGGCGACGCGAGACCGAAGTCGTCGCGAGGGGACGCGGGTGCCGGGTTGTGTACGGTTGGGGACGGGAAAGGGATAAGGTCAGGGGAATAAAAAGGAAAAAAATAAAAACTAACAAATGAGCCCCACCTGTCAGTAGCTCATCCCACTTTTAATGTCTATGGACCAAACAGAAAACGGGTTGATCCTGTAACACCCTAGGTGTTTATCACCAATTAAGTGGTGGGTTTAAGATCAAACATGATAGATTAGTGGAGATGACGATGTCAAAGTCAAACCTATGGAGATAAGCCCTAACCTAAACTTGGATATTGCACTCTTGCTTACATATAGGCTCAATTAAAAGATATATGCTTGGGTGTTGCTATCAAAGTATCTTCACATGTCTCACATCAGTAACTATCTATATGAAGCCCTAGAAAAGTTTCATGGAGTTTGGAATCAAAAAGTCATATGAAATGATAAGTTTCATTCCTATTGGAACTTGCATCATTAAGTGAATGGAATTGTAGATCATCAGCCAAACCTTGTAAACTATCCAAATGACTCTAGATGAACTCTACAACACCTTAACTACACTTATGACACTCCATGGAACAATGTTCATGTTGATCATTTTGCCTAAATGTGCTTCTAAGTTATGGTTGACCATGTATGGACCCTAGAACCCTTTTGGTTTGACCATTTCAAAAGTGGGACTTAGGAGCTTTGCATGACTATGCACCCTTTAACAAAGTTGTAGGGAATTTAATAAGGAACAAACTTTGTTTAAGAGTCAAGTCATGAAAATGTGTGGAACATGCTCAAAAAGGGCCCACAAGTCTAAAATAGGGCTGATTTCAGCACTTAGACAATTAAAGCCCTGGTTTCAGTGTCTTCGACGTTGGCATCTCACGTTCCCCAAATTGGTTGAGCAACTCAAGTTGGTCCAAATGTAAAAGTTGGAGCTTATATGATAAGGAAGAGCATGCAAAAAGTTGTGTTTAGTTTGATCGAGTTTTGACCTCCAAAGGCGAGTTTCCGTGACCTTTGTCAATTTGTTGACATTGCCATCTTGGGGTTTGATTAGACACTAATCTGTTGCTCTAATGGCATGGCACCCTAAATAAGTATTGTAGAGGGTTATATGGGCTTCAATTTTCCTTTTGGGCCCATGACCTAACTCAGCCCGTAGATGGCCCAAAACTGGAACCCAAACTGCCTACCACGTCGCCCGCAACGTGTTCGACGTCTGGCCTCCGTGGCGACCATGCAAGGCAGCGCACCCCACCGAGCCGACGCGCGTCCCCGCCGATGCCGCGTGCCCTGCCTCCTCGCGCGTCATGAACACCGAGCCGCTCCTGGACGCTCCGTGCCCACCATTGCTCGCCCTCCTCCGCTCTTTCCTCGCTTGAGCGCTCCTCCGTGGCCGTTGTCGCCATGGATGGCCGCCGTGAGCTCAAGCTCGACCATTGCTGTCCCACTGCTAGCTACCACCGCGCGCCAAATCGCCACCACCAGAGCATCTCCACTTCTCCGCTCGCCCCCTCTGCCTCTTCCTTGGTTTCGCTTGGCTTCCCCTCGCGTGAACGCGGCCGTTGTCGCCATTACCGCCGCCAGCAGAGCTCCGAGCCGCCACCGCGATTCCTCTTCTCCGGTCTCCGTCCACCCGAATGAACTGCCGCACCGCATTTGCCACGTCGTGCCGCACGCGCATCACTTCTTCCCCGGCTTTGACCCTCAACGGAGACCGCTGCCACCGGTCCGCTGCCACCGCCGTCGCCTGCTGCCGTGGCCGCGCCATCACGAGCCACCCCTAGCCGCGCCAAGGCCACCGGTGGTTGCGCCCGGGCACCGCGGTCCCTCCCCGCCGTGTTCGAGGAGCCGGCAAGGCCTCCATCACCGGAGCAGGGAGCTCCGGCGTGGTCGCCGCCGTCTCCTCTGTTTTTCCCCATCGGCGGGAGGGAGGAACGGCCGGTCCTCTCTGTCTCTCTGTTTGAGCGACTGACAAGTGGGTCCAATGGTCCAACGGGTCCCACTTGTCGGTTTAAGAAAGTGGTTGTCTGGGTATGTATTCGGGTGGAGCTAGCAATTTGAGTTAGGGTTGTTCTAATTTCGTTTTTGAATTTCAAAATTTGGGAAATCTTCTAAAATCCATATCTCAGGCTAGGTAATTCCAAAAATAGCAAATGTGGACTTTTTGGAAACCTTGTGAAGAGATCTATGCAGTGCAGTCATAAAATGTTACATGTTTGTAGGTATTTTCTGATGTCTTTATTTAAGTTTTAAAAATACTCTAAAAATGCCTTTAAACTTAACCAGAGCAAGATCTGGAGTTTTAGAACCCCAAAAATGGTGATTCTTGTTTTGTTAATTTTGTGATGACATGTACTTGCTAGGAAAAATGTTAAACACACTATTTGTTCACTGTTTTCTTAGGGTTTTGATTTGACCTTGTTAAATAAGGAAAATTACATTTTATTACTTGTCATTTTATATCTTGAGTTGTGATGCTCCAAATGATGTGAAATTTTTATGGTAGTCTTGTCATGATATGTATGTACTGTGGTATAAATTTCTTGGTCACTACTTATTGGATGATCTAGTTATTGATTTAACTTGTTTAGGGCTTGATAGATAGCTCATAAATAATATATAAATGAAAAAAATAGAAAATATTGTCCCATCACCTTATTATGATGTTGCTCTATGATTCTGGTTCATTCTATGGCCATGTATTCACAGAAAATATTGAGTTTTAGGTTTTACCTGTTCTCACATGAATTATTGCAATAGTTATTTGTCTTTTTCATAGGGGTTGATATATATCTCCAAATGGTTTGAAATTTGGACAGTAGACTTTTGAGAGCATTTGTAGACCCCTGTAATTTTGGTAGAATTTATTGAGCATCTTTATGATGTGGTCATAATTCCACCTACTTATCTAAATAAATTAAGAAAATGTATTAAAAGAAATTATTTAGTATTGGGCACTATGTTTTCTGGTGTTCATTAGTCTTGTGTGACATGTTGGTAAAGTTGGTTTTGTCTAATTATATGTTTGCAACATAAGTTAATAATTATTTCTTGCAAATGAGGTTTCTGAACAGATTTGAGGATATTGTTAATTACCCTATGCAAATGATGTTTTCATGTCTTGTGTGCTATAACAAAGTTGTTGTGAATTTCATGATCTAGCTGCTGTTAAAATTTGGTGGCATTTGGCCATATGGTTTAGAAACTACAGCTGTTTAAAGTTAGGTTACAGAATTGCTTGCTCTCTGTCTTGTTAGACCAGTTTCTGTGTTTGTGTAAATTCGACATATTAAACTTTGGAATCATGCTGTGATGTTTATAAATGAAATTTAGATAATTTCATAAGCTTTCCATAATGTCTTCTTGCAAGTCATTTGGAGTTGTAGATCTCCAGTTATGATTAAATTACTCAGCTGTTGGTTTGATGTCCTGAAGGTAGCAATTTCTAGTTCTAGTACTTTGATTAACTTTGTCATGCTTGGGTATTGTTATGTGACTCGTATCTTTGATGATACTTGAGTGGTACCCTGTAATCTTGTGAGACTTGTTTCTTGAGTTATGTGCTTGCCCTCTTCTATGTTATGTCTTCTTGAGGATTAAGTTAATTAGCTCTAGGTGTTTAGGAGAACTTTGGTATGCTTGTTTGATTACTTTGTTTATTGCACTTCTATGCATTCATACATATGCATTGTTGCACCTCATTTAGGTACGTTAGCTGAAGCACGTGAAGGACCTAAGGTGGATCCATCCCGAAGATCGAAGGACCGGACAAGTGGTAGATTGGAAGATGCTCGCCAAGTGAACTCATCTGACATACTCTAACTTGAGTCGGATCCCAGGCAAGCCCCGGAGCATTATAAGCCTCCTATCTTCAAAGCAATTAATTCTATATATGTTATAAGTATTGTTGCATTAAGTGGTAGGAGTTGGTTGAAAACCTTGCTGCATTATATCATTCCTTGTCCAGATATATGAATCCTTGAATCCTACATAGACTAGGATCGAGTAGATGCTTAGCCCTGCTTTAAACGGTAGAAGTCAGGTGATTTCCTGTCACCTGCGAGATATAGGGATATTCATATATGGCACGTTTGGCTATATTTGCTATCGTGGAATGGAACCATGTGTTAATAAAATAAAATGAGACCGGACGGGATGATGATAGTGAAGCGACAAGGCATGGAGGTCTTGGGTGTGGATCTATCCCCGTCTGAGTCGTTTAAGGACCGATTCGCTGTACGTCCTTGAGTCATGTTGAACGCAGTCTAACACTTAGTTGGCCGGATAAGCCGTTCCGACCGCGAAGCCGAGTAATGTGGTTCAGGCCGGGAATCGAATGGTAGGTTGCTTCTTGGAGGAGAGAAAGGATGTGCTTGGGGACATTGGCGTGAGACCAAGGGGGGGGTTAGAGTCCCTATCACCTGGCAGAGTGTCGTCCTTGGGGTCGCGACATCATTCGGGCCCGCGATTCCTGAATCATATGAAAAGGTGGCTTGTGCGACCCTGGCAGGGGCCTGCGCGGTGAGTGTTAGAAATACCCCTCCAGCTGGATAGGAATTCGATTCGAATCGCCGTCGCTCCCGGTTAGTGAGCACTTGACTTGAGCAGCGGCAACGTAGATTCCATTAAATCGAACGGATGGTTAATTGGATCACGATGGAAAGGTTGCCTCAATTTATACCTGCTATGGTTAATATTGTTTGCTCCTAATAAAGTGAGTGCTCTAGTACAGGTTCTAATATAGATGATAGGTTAATGATAATTAACTTGATGCTTAAGCATTAATGATTAATCATCTATATTAAGCTTTTATGCAAAATGTTGTCAAGCTAGCCCCACTTTATATCAGCCTTGCATGATCCTTGGTGTCACCTTATTTCTGGTTTCTGACGGGTAAGTCTAGCTGAGTACCCTTCTCGTACTCAGGGTTTTATCCCCACTTGTTGCAGGTTGTGATGTATCATGGCGACTGTAAGAGTTGGTTGACTCCTGCCGTAGTGGCGGAGTGTGATCATGGGCATGATCCTTCTGAATTACCTTATCTCTAATGCTTTTGTTGGAAGTCGACCGTGGTGCTGACATGTATTTGAAATAATATAAATGTTAGTTTCAAATTTCTCTGCTTCCGCTACTTTTCAATGTAAATTAATAACTATGTTGATCTCCGATGTATATTCAATTACTTGTGAAATGGTTGTAACATGTGACTTGTTATGTTGAATCACTACGATCTTGGCTGGTATGTTGGTTGGTTTGAAATCCCTCGTGATTTCATTGGACTACCGGAGTTATATGGGCTCAAGTGCGAGAATTTGATCACTTCGGTGATTGTTTTTGTACTTGTGCTCTTATAATTTGGACGGTTCCGTTACAGCTGGTATCGGAGCAAGATTCAACATTAAACTTGTCATATGTGTATTTAAAACAAAGGTTTTGTTTTATAAAATCAGTTTTATCAACTTATAGTTATATATAGGTTTGTGAAAATCTAAATTTTAAACCTAAGAATGCCAGTGGTCAATTTTCTTATGCCCATATAAGGATTATTAGGTGGTTTATATAAGTACTAACTTGGGGGTTTTTAATTTTTGCATCTACGCACAGGCCAAGGTATGTATAGGTGATGACTCTACCACACTATGCTAACCGGTGTGTTAGATTAGAGGTAGCCTTCATATATGAAATAGCCATATATGTCGCTAGTCTACTTTTATGCAACGTCGCACCTACGCTCAGGTAAGTGTGAGTTGTGAGAGCATGACCGTACAAACTACGGTCTAGGAGAGAGCTAGTTTTGGTTACTGGATTATCTATATGTTACACACATGTATATATGAAGGTACTTAATTGTGGGTGATCGAATGATTCGGGTTTTGGTGCTACATGTATATATACGGGGTATATGTATATGGGAGTACTTAGAATTTTACTTTCCTGTTTTTATTATGTGCAATATATTGGGGAATTGTTGGGCTGCAATGAAACTTTTCTGCAGGTACGCTAACCACGAATGCGTAAGTTGAATGTAGCTGACGACTAGCTATATATCGAGAGAGTGCGTGTTATGCCACCGACCTAGAACGTGATCGCCACCTTAGGTTGGCAGTCTTGTGAGGACGAATAGGACAAAGCATGCATTATCATGATTGTTGCTTTATGCATGGCTATACTCTTCTCACCCTTGTTCTATAGTGTGTAACTTGTGATCAATGTGTTACACTATCTTTCTTGTGTGAAGCTAAACAAGAACGCCTTACTCTATGTTGCCCACCCAAGCGTTTGCCAATGCTTTAGACCTCACTTAAGTAAATTGGAGTCTCGTGAATGAATTAAATTGGTGTTGTTCTAAGGTAACAATGTTTAGAGCCACTAGGATGATATGTTTGTGTGCTCTCTTGTTAAGTAGAACAAAGGCAAACTTTGTTTTGCTTATTAAACGTTGGCTGCTAGAGCGGTTTCTGTTGTAGTGATGCTTTTATGATCATAATGGTATTTTCTGTAGTTATAGAGAATACCAAAGTTGTAGCTAACTTACTTATCTATCTTGTCCTAAAATTTTATGACACTAGGCCTTATATTTTGGGAGTTATAGATTTTAGAAGTTTGTTGTCAGAATCTGCTCATGTTCAGAACAGATCTGAATGTTTGCTTTATTTGACCTATGTTCTTATGGAATCATGTCTTGGAAATATTATAGGAAGTGTATTACTTTTTCTAAGCTTTCCAAAATGCTAAAGATCACTACTTTTGATGGTGTAAGTCACTAGTTATGAGCTTGTGAAATTGAATGACAGAATCTGTCCAAATCTGAGCAGAAATGTCTTCTTTGTGTTAATTAACCTTGTTAGCTGTAGAATCATCCTAATATGATAATAAGAAAGTTATAGACAATTTAATAAGCTTTACATAAAGTTAAGGATCATTTTTTTTAGGTTCCTAGAACTCTAATTTTGCATTTTTGAAGTTATTGTCAGTTTTCTGTCCATATTGGTATAGATCTGCAACATTAGCAATTTTGGTCATGCTAACTTGTGATTTAGCTTTTGGTATGAATAACAAACGCGTGGAAAACTTCCTAAGCTTTCAAGAAAGTCTAGGATCACCTTTATAGGTCTACAACCTCAGTTATGGTTGAAACAAGTAGTCACTATGCTGCTATCTAGATTCTATGCACATGTTAAGTTAGTCACCTTAGCTAGCGTTTGTTTGAGCTAAACTTGTAGTTAGTTCGTGCTTGAGATGAATGCTTATTTTAGGTGAGCCTTGTGCTTTAGATTGTTTGCTTAAGCTCAATCGTTTGGATTTTTCTTAGATGTCTGCTTGACTGGTGTTGTATGTATGTTTGTTATCTAGGTAGTGCCCTAGTTGTCACCTCGTTTGTCCTCGGTGAGCATACGAGGGTCACATAGCTTTATCCTAGAACAACATTCACATACGTAATTGTATGGTTGTTGTCTTCCATTAGGTTCTCTCTCTTAGGATTCTGATCCTGTAGCCGTGGTTGCTTGCCTTGAATGTTTGTATCCATGTCTATGCTCGACTGAAAGCCCAAAGTTTAGTTCTCCTATTTGTGTGCATGAGTCATGGGTGTTTTGAAACCCTTTCTGCGTGAAGACCCTTGTCGTCTGACCAACCAAGTTAACTCTCATCAATGCTAGCCTTTGACCATGGTTCGTACGTTGCCAATTGTGGAGACAGTACCCAAATTCATATTGGACATTCTGGTTACCTCTCCCAAAGGTTAACTAGTGTGACACAATGTCTCTCTGCTATGGCCCCTGAATCGTGTGCTTGCAAATTCGTGCATCTACCTTATCAACACAATCTGTGTCATTGAAATTCCTCATCGGGTGCATGTTTAGTAATGGTGTTATGAGTAGCAACTAATGGTGCCGTGACGAAACCGAGAGCCTCCTGTGGGTGCACACACAAGGTTGTGATGCTCGGCACGCGCTGGTATCATGGTTTCTAATCATAAATCATTACAGAACAACACTGATGTGATTTCCACGTGACCTTCTTCCTTGGTTGTTTTCCCATATCTTATCAAAAGACCCTTATATCGAACCAAAAGTAGTAGAGCTTTCTCCTAAAGTTGCTAAGAGGATAACCTTTGAAGAACAGGTTACTGACATAAACATTAACAAACTGCAATAGGTGATAGACAAGTGACTCTACTTAGTTGTCCTAGTATTGACGAGCGTCATCTAGTGAGCGACATATCTCATCCCTATTGGATAAAAAGGACACAACACTTAATATTGGACAATTCATCCGTTGGATAAGACTCAATCGTTACAATATGCAAGTTTTAACCTTTGTATGCATAATGGCCATACCGTCGAAATCAACCATCTCTGGTGTGACTCCTTATCTGCTGACTTCGATAGCAACCATCTGCTTTGTATCAACCGCAATTGTTGTGATCAAGAATGAAGGTTTGGAACTTTTTAGTGTTGAGAGACAACTGATTAGTTACCAATAGGAAGGTTAATCTCTAGCTAGGTAACGATTCTTTGGTAGCTACGAAGGCTAGGTCTTACAGAGCAATAACCAACAAGAAGTTAGTCAATTAGCTAATAACTGGAGTGATACTCTATCTTCTAGAGCCATTGCGACCAAGTCATTTCCATCTTGGACAATCACAAAGATAGTGCAAGGTATTCTATCAGCTAAGGTGAAGAAGTAGAGAAAGTATGCGTTTTGCCCTGCAAAAGTAACCCGCAAGTTCAAAGCGTGTGCATCCTCGGATTGATATGTAAATTAATGGTCGAGATCTGCTGTTGGATGGCCCTTGTGAGGTCTCACAGATACTAGTTACACTCTTTCATTTGCTTTTGCTTTCTCGTATCCCTAATGTACGAGCAGCCTTGGTTTCTGCAAATCAATTTATACCATCGCGAATCAAAAGCAATTTAAAAAGTGTCAAACAACAGATTTTTCCATCTTGGAGCTGCTGTTTGATCCTAAAAAGGAAGCCTCAAGGTGAAAGTTGGCCTGACAAAGTTATGCTGCAAGTCAACTCAACTTATAGTGCAACTAAGTCACAAAGGAAAATTTTACTCAACCGCTTGGTGGTAGACTACTTCTCGCGGTTTAGTAAATATTACAACTTTTATTGTCCTTAAGGCCTCGTTACATCTTTTTTTTTGGTAATAATTTTCCAATGATGACATACTTTGGTACCTTATAATTGTTTTTACCCAAGAGGTTGCATCTGATTCAACCCAGATAACTGTTATCTTGGATAGAAGAATCTTCTTAGGTAACATTTGACCGAAATACGAAGCCGACAGAGTCAGCCATCACATTCACTAACCCCTCGACAGACTCAGATAATACAGTGTTGTCGTCAGAGAAAGAGAACTGCACACATGGGACCACAAGTAGTTTTCCTTTAGTTGGTGTCTGAATGTTGGAACATTTACGACCAACATAGACCATGTCTATTGGTTAGTCAGTATCCTATAGCCTCAGAGTATATTTGTCGTCTATGATCTCACCCTTTTGGAAGGTTGTACTCAAGCCATTTTGGTAGAGAGCTGCTTTTCAAAACCATGTGAACATAGAGCCATTTCAACGAGTATACTTCTGAATATTTCGGTCTAATTTCAAGTTCATATGGACTATGCTGTGTTCACTAAAGAATCAGATACTTGTGAGTGGTTCACTCATGGACCAAATGGTCTCCGTACACTGAGAACGCAGTATGTCCTATCTTGGATTCCTCCCAAAGTAACAATGCTTCACGGAAGTCAACGAAGGAAATTCTTCAGACAAATTGTACCATAAAGAGTAAGTATCAAAAAGTGCCTTTGACCAAATTGTTCACCGACGTTGAAGCTTATAGTTGAATGCTATAGCAGATGTTGGGAACTAGATAACGTGTCTCTCTTCCTTAAAAGATCTTCCAATCCGAATCTCGGGACGTGATTCTTTTAAGGGGGAGGGCTGTAACACCCTAGGTGTTTATCACCAATTAAGTGGTGGGTTTAAGATCAAACATGATAGATTAGTGGAGATGACGATGTCAAAGTCAAACCTATGGAGATAAGCCCTAACCTAAACTTGGATATTGCACCCTTGCTTACATATAGGCTCAATTAAAAGATATATGCTTGGGTGTTGCTATCAAAGTATCTTCACATGTCTCACATCAGTAACTATCTATATGAAGCCCTAGAAAAGTTTCATGGAGTTTGGAATCAAAAAGTCACATGAAATGATAAGTTTCATTCCTATTGGAACTTGCATCATTAAGTGAATGGAATTGTAGATCATCAGCCAAACCTTGCAAACTGTCCAAATGACTCTAGATGAACTCTACAACACCTTAACTACACTTATGACACTCCATGGAACAATGTTCATGTTGATCATTTTGCCTAAATGTGCTTCTAAGTTATGGTTGACCATGTATGGACCCTAGAACCCTTTTGGTTTGACCATTTCAAAAGTGGGACTTAGGAGCTTTGCATGACTATGCACCCTTTAACAAAGTTGTAGGGAATTTAATAAGGAACAAACTTTGTTTAAGAGTCAAGTCATGAAAATGTGTGGAACATGCTCAAAAAGGGCCCACAAGTCTGAAATAGGGCTGATTTCAGCACTTAGACAATTAAAGCCCTGGTTTCAGTGTCTTCGACGTTGGCATCTCACGTTCCCCAAATTGGTTGAGCAACTCAAGTTGGTCCAAATGTAAAAGTTGGAGCTTATATGATAAGGAAGAGCATGTAAAAAGTTGTGTTTAGTTTGATCGAGTTTTGACCTCCAAAGGCGAGTTTCCGTGACCTTTGTCAATTTGTTGACATTGCCATCTTGGGGTTTGATTAGACACTAATCTGTTGCTCTAATGGCATGGCACCCTAAATAAGTATTGTAGAGGGTTATATGGGCTTCAATTTTCCTTTTGGGCCCATGACCTAACTCAGCCCGTAGATGGCCCAAAACTGGAACCCAAACTGCCTACCATGTCGCCCGCAACGTGTTCGACGTCTGGCCTCCGTGGCGACCATGCAAGGCAGCGCACCCCACCGAGATGACGCGCGTCCCCGCCGATGCCGCGTGCCCTGCCTCCTCGCGCGTCATGAACACCGAGCCGCTCCTGGACGCTCCGTGCCCACCATTGCTCGCCCTCCTCCGCTCTTTCCTCGCTTGAGCGCTCCTCCGTGGCCGTTGTCGCCATGGATGGCCGCCGCGAGCTCAAGCTCGACCATTGTTGTCCCACTGCTAGCTACCACCGCGCGCCAAATCGCCACCACCAGAGCATCTCCACTTCTCCGCTCGCCCCCTCTGCCTCTTCCTTGGTTTCGCTTGGCTTCCCCTCGCGTGAACGCGGCCGTTGTCGCCATTACCGCCGCCAGCAGAGCTCCGAGCCGCCACCGCGATTCCTCTTCTCCGGTCTCCGTCCACCCGAATGAACTGCCGCACCGCCTTTGCCACGTCGTGCCGCACGCGCATCACTTCTTCCCCGGCTTTGACCCTCACCGGAGACCGCTGCCACCGGTCCGCTGCCACCGCTGTCGCCTGCTGCCGTGGTCGCGCCATCACGAGCCACCCCTAGCCGCGCCAAGGCCACCGGTGGTTGCACCCGGGCACCGCGGTCCCTCCCCGCCGTGTTCGAGGAGCCGGCAAGGCCTCCATCACCGGAGCAGGGAGCTCCGGCGTGGTCGCCGCCGTCTCCTCTGTTTTTCCCCATCGGCGGGAGGGAGGAACGGCCGGTCCTCTCTGTCTCTCTGTTTGAGCGACTGACAAGTGGGTCCAATGGTCCAACGGGTCCCACTTGTCGGTTTAAGAAAGTGGTTGTCTGGGTATGTATTCGGGTGGAGCTAGCAATTTGAGTTAGGGTTGTTCTAATTTCGTTTTTGAATTTCAGAATTTGGGAAATCTTCTAAAATCCATATCTCAGGCTAGGTAATTCCAAAAATAGCAAATGTGGACTTTTTGGAAACCTTGTGAAGAGATCTATGCAGTGCAGTCATAAAATGTTACATGTTTGTAGGTATTTTCTGATGTCTTTATTTAAGTTTTAAAAATACTCTAAAAATGCCTTTAAACTTAACCAGAGCAAGATCTGGAGTTTTAGAACCCCAAAAATGGTGATTCTTGTTTTGTTAATTTTGTGATGACATGTACTTGCTAGGAAAAATGTTAAACACACTATTTGTTCACTGTTTTCTTAGGGTTTTGATTTGACCTTGTTAAATAAGGAAAATTACATTTTATTACTTGTCATTTTATATCTTGAGTTGTGATGCTCCAAATGATGTGAAATTTTTATGGTAGTCTTGTCATGATATGTATGTACTGTGGTATAAATTTCTTGGTCACTACTTATTGGATGATCTAGTTATTGATTTAACTTGTTTAGGGCTTGATAGATAGCTCATAAATAATATATAAATGAAAAAAATAGAAAATATTGTCCCATCACCTTATTATGATGTTGCTCTATGATTCTGGTTCATTCTATGGCCATGTATTCACAGAAAATATTGAGTTTTAGGTTTTACCTGTTCTCACATGAATTATTGCAATAGTTATTTGTCTTTTTCATAGGGGTTGATATATATCTCCAAATGGTTTGAAATTTGGACAGTAGACTTTTGAGAGCATTTGTAGACCCCTGTAATTTTGGTAGAATTTATTGAGCATCTTTATGATGTGGTCATAATTCCACCTACTTATCTAAATAAATTAAGAAAATGTATTAAAAGAAATTATTTAGTATTGGGCACTATGTTTTCTGGTGTTCATTAGTCTTGTGTGACATGTTGGTAAAGTTGGTTTTGTCTAATTATATGTTTGCAACATAAGTTAATAATTATTTCTTGCAAATGAGGTTTCTGAACAGATTTGAGGATATTGTTAATTACCCTATGCAAATGATGTTTTCATGTCTTGTGTGCTATAACAAAGTTGTTGTGAATTTCATGATCTAGCTGCTGTTAAAATTTGGTGGCATTTGGCCATATGGTTTAGAAACTACAGCTGTTTAAAGTTAGGTTACAGAATTGCTTGCTCTCTGTCTTGTTAGACCAGTTTCTGTGTTTGTGTAAATTCGACATATTAAACTTTGGAATCATGCTGTGATGTTTATAAATGAAATTTAGATAATTTCATAAGCTTTCCATAATGTCTTCTTGCAAGTCATTTGGAGTTGTAGATCTCCAGTTATGATTAAATTACTCAGCTGTTGGTTTGATGTCCTGAAGGTAGCAATTTCTAGTTCTAGTACTTTGATTAACTTTGTCATGCTTGGGTATTGTTATGTGACTCGTATCTTTGATGATACTTGAGTGGTACCCTGTAATCTTGTGAGACTTGTTTCTTGAGTTATGTGCTTGCCCTCTTCTATGTTATGTCTTCTTGAGGATTAAGTTAATTAGCTCTAGGTGTTTAGGAGAACTTTGGTATGCTTGTTTGATTACTTTGTTTATTGCACTTCTATGCATTCATACATATGCATTGTTGCACCTCATTTAGGTACGTTAGCTGAAGCACGTGAAGGACCTAAGGTGGATCCATCCCGAAGATCGAAGGACCGGACAAGTGGTAGATTGGAAGATGCTCGCCAAGTGAACTCATCTGACATACTCTAACTTGAGTCGGATCCCAGGCAAGCCCCGGAGCATTATAAGCCTCCTATCTTCAAAGCAATTAATTCTATATATGTTATAAGTATTGTTGCATTAAGTGGTAGGAGTTGGTTGAAAACCTTGCTGCATTATATCATTCCTTGTCCAGATATATGAATCCTTGAATCCTACATAGACTAGGATCGAGTAGATGCTTAGCCCTGCTTTAAACGGTAGAAGTCAGGTGATTTCCTGTCACCTGCGAGATATAGGGATATTCATATATGGCACGTTTGGCTATATTTGCTATCGTGGAATGGAACCATGTGTTAATAAAATAAAATGAGACCGGACGGGATGATGATAGTGAAGCGACAAGGCATGGAGGTCTTGGGTGTGGATCTATCCCCGTCTGAGTCGTTTAAGGACCGATTCGCTGTACGTCCTTGAGTCATGTTGAACGCAGTCTAACACTTAGTTGGCCGGATAAGCCGTTCCGACCGCGAAGCCGAGTAATGTGGTTCAGGCCGGGAATCGAATGGTAGGTTGCTTCTTGGAGGAGAGAAAGGATGTGCTTGGGGACATTGGCGTGAGACCAAGGGGGGGTTAGAGTCCCTATCACCTGGCAGAGTGTCGTCCTTGGGGTCGCGACATCATTCGGGCCCGCGATTCCTAAATCATATGAAAAGGTGGCTTGTGCGACCCTGGCAGGGGCCTGCGCGGTGAGTGTTAGAAATACCCCTCCAGCTGGATAGAAATTCGATTCGAATCGCCGTCGCTCCCGGTTAGTGAGCACTTGACTTGAGCAGCGGCAACGTAGATTCCATTAAATCGAACGGATGGTTAATTGGATCACGATGGAAAGGTTGCCTCAATTTATACCTGCTATGGTTAATATTGTTTGCTCCTAATAAAGTGAGTGCTCTAGTACAGGTTCTAATATAGATGATAGGTTAATGATAATTAACTTGATGCTTAAGCATTAATGATTAATCATCTATATTAAGCTTTTATGCAAAATGTTGTCAAGCTAGCCCCACTTTATATCAGCCTTGCATGATCCTTGGTGTCACCTTATTTCTGGTTTCTGACGGGTAAGTCTAGCTGAGTACCCTTCTCGTACTCAGGGTTTTATCCCCACTTGTTGCAGGTTGTGATGTATCATGGCGACTGTAAGAGTTGGTTGACTCCTGCCGTAGTGGCGGAGTGTGATCATGGGCATGATCCTTCTGAATTACCTTATCTCTAATGCTTTTGTTGGAAGTCGACCGTGGTGCTGACATGTATTTGAAATAATATAAATGTTAGTTTCAAATTTCTCTGCTTCCGCTACTTTTCAATGTAAATTAATAACTATGTTGATCTCCGATGTATATTCAATTACTTGTGAAATGGTTGTAACATGTGACTTGTTATGTTGAATCACTACGATCTTGGCTGGTATGTTGGTTGGTTTGAAATCTCTCGTGATTTCATTGGACTACCGGAGTTATATGGGCTCAAGTGCGAGAATTTGATCACTTCGGTGATTGTTTTTGTACTTGTGCTCTTATAATTTGGACGGTTCCGTTACAGATCCCATCCTTTCTCAACCAAACAAAAATGGGCTCGTCCCATCCACAAACCAGAGACGAGACCATCCCACTCCACCTTGCCTCCTAACCAAATGCTACCTAAGTGCGACATGTGGATGGACTCTAGGAATGCATAATATAATGTGCGGGCTATTATTTCAGTGTGACTTTATAGTTTCTTGATCCCTTTCTAGGTATACTTTACTTCAGGAGCATGGTAGGCTAAAACGTCTTGTACAGTGCTATTGTGGTTGTCTTTGGCTTTTTTCTTTTTAGTATAATAGGCAGCTCTCTTACCTGGGCCTTGTTTAGATGCACCCAAAAGTTAGAATTTTTTCACTATCTCTTCATTACATCAGTTTTTAGCCGCTTGCATGGAGTATTAAATATAAGTAAAAAATAACTAATTACACAGTTTAGTTGAAAATCACGAGATGAATCTTTTGAGCCTAGTTGGTCTACAATTGGACAATATTTGCCAAATAAGACGAAAGTGGTACTATTTATCGGGTTGAAAAGATTTTCAAAGTGAACATGGCCATGTTCGTTTCAAAAAGAAAACGTGAAGACGGCCTACCTTTCGATGATTAGAACCCATTAATGCTCACCCTACGATGGCCTCAATACAAAATGTGAGTTTAGAATGTATGCCATATTGTCATAGATGGGGCATATTTTGTTTCTTATTGTAAGAGGCTGTTTAGTTGGCAAAATTTTTGGCGAAACGCTACTGTAGCAGTTTCGTTGTTATTTGGCAAATATTGTCCAATCATAGTCTAATTAGGCTTAAAAGATTTATCTCGTCCATTTCGTCTAAACTGTGTAATTAGTTTTATTTTTTATCTATATTTAATGCTTCATGCATGCGTTCAAAGATTCGATGTGACGGAAAATCTGAAAATTTTGGCAAAATTTTTGGCATGTAAACGGTGCCTAAGTTTTCTTATGATGGCACTTGTTGCATCAACGAGTAAATTGATCGGCCATGTGTGTGTGTGTGTGTGTGTGTGTGTGTGTGTGTATATATATATATGTGAGTATGGCAACGTACTCTATTATCATTATTGTCTTTGAAAAAAAAGGTTATCATGAGACAATAATATGTTACGTGCATGCATGGACAATGGACAAACAAGCTATTCCCTCATTTTTGCCACGCTTGCAATTTTAGACATTGCTAATCTAGGCATCACGTGTTTAGATTTTTTATAAATTCTCATCCACTTCATATGAAACGCATGATTCATCCGTGAGGAAGTGAACTGTTTGCCCTCAATAAGCAAAGTTCCAAACTATTTTGTTTAGGCTTTTCGTTCAGGCTTAGGCCTGCTGTTTTTATTTTTGTATCTGAACCTGGTCTTTCTGTTTAATATAAGCTGCGGTAGGGGCTCCTTGCCCCTCCTGATCATTCAAAAAAAAAGTTCCAAACTAGGCAGGCTTGGTGATTACCAGATCTTAAGACATAGTATTTCCTTTGTTTCAAAGTAATTGCATACTCCGTATCTCATTTGTTTAAGGAGTCAACTTTTTTAAAAAAATAATTAACTAGATTTATAAAAAATATTATCTCTATTTGTATCTTCTAAAGTTTTAATATGCTTATTAAAAATATGTCTCTGTTATTTTAATAATGGTACTTATTACCCACGTATAAATATTAATATGCTTTATAAAGTATAATAATACCACCTCGTACGAACCAATGAAGATCTGGCGTCATAGGTGTATCAGAAAAGCAGCACAGGGGCGTCTGGTGCAAAAACAAGATACCACAAGGGTTTTTCTTTACACGAACTGACGAAAGAAAAGATACGAGGAAGGTTGTTGCGTTCCATTCCCAGTTCCACGCGTGGTCTGACGGGCTCTCGTTCTATATTCTATCCAGGATTCCTTCTATCCATCAGCAACAGCAGCCAGCAGCACAGTTAAGGAGTGTTTAATTTCAACCTAAAAATTTTTTATCCCATCACATCGAATGTTTAGACATATGGCCCTTGTTTAGTTCCCAAATTCAACACCCAAATTCCACTATGCAAAAAGGAGATTCCCCATCACATCAAAATGCCGGCAAATGCATGGAGTACTGAATGTAGATGAAATCAAAAACTAATTGCACAGTTTTGTTGTACTTTGCGAGACGAACATTTAGAGTCTAATTAATCAATATTTGGACAATTTTTTGCACTAACAAACAAAACGCGCTACAGTGTTCCGACATGAACACTGTAGCGCGCAGTGCCGATTCCGGGTGCCGAATCGGCATCTAAACACGGCCATGAACGGAGTACTAAATATAGATAAAAAAAACTAATTGCACAGTTTAGTTAAAACCATAAGACGAATCTTTTAAACCTAATTAATCTATAATTAACCTTAAGTGCTACAGTAACACCCATGTGCTAATGATGACTTAATTAGATTTAATAAATTCGTCTCGTAGTTTTCAAACGAGTTATATAATTAGTTTTTTCTAATTAGCATCAAAAACTCTTCCTATAAAACATTCGACGTGACACCTAAATTTTTCGCTCCGATCTAAACACCGATTGTTGGTCGGTTCGCCTGGCCTGGCCCGCGCCCTCACGCCGGCGGCCCAAAAGCCCAAGACCAGATGACGCACGCAAGCACAGAAGGACTCGGCGCTGCGTGGACCGCGGCCGCGACTACCACGCTGTCCCGCCTCGTGTTCCCCGGCGCACGTAGACCCGGAGCGTGGGCGCGCGGCTGGGTGGCCGCACGCCGTGCTGGCCGACGCGTGGCGAGGACACGTGGAATGATTTTTTTTTGGACCAGCGTTTGTGCGGGTAATTAGGTGTGGGGGGGGGGGGGGGCGGGGGAAATCTGATTTTCGAATTTGAACTGTTTTTTTTTCGAACGGGGTACCTGATAAAAGAAGCGTTAGAAAACCCGAGGTATGTTGCCTTGTTTATTTTTGTAACTAATAAGGCCCGCCCTATTTGGACATCTGTGATTATATAACCTGTAATCAAAATTTTATCCAAACATGATTAATTATGTGACGGACTACTGTAATCAGGACCCGTATCACTGTAATCCCATAATCCAGGTGAAATCATGTTGTACAAGATTACGTATGCCGAAAGTTTAACTTGCCCCCTAATGCATTACGCAACTTGTCAAACTACATGATATAAGATAGAAATTTCTCACTTTAACCAACTACAATGAAAAGCCATAATCTAGAGAACACTCCGGTTATTGTAATCTATAATCTTGATTACAATAATTATATGGATATAATAATCCAGATTATAACAATCCCATTACGATCCAAACAGGTGCTAAAATGCCCACTCCTACACGTACAAGATTATGGACAGTGCACGCGCGCTCTCTTGTCGTGGTTGTGGGTGTCGTCTTTTGCTCGACGAGGAGGAAATGCGCGCGCAGCCGATTTCGATTTGGATTCCGTTTTATCCTTAGAAGGTACACACAGTAACCCCGATGTTTGCGATCTGAAAGAAATTTGTATATGTGTATACGTTATTTGAACGCGCGGTGGTAGCTTGCGATGAATCGAGTGGAACAGGAGGATGCATATTCGGTGGGTCGGTCGGACTCGCACCGCTGCCGCGCGCGGCTTATCTTGTCCAGCTTTCTGCTTTCGGTTGCTGCTGGGGACGAGCCCTGACGACGCGACGCGCGATGCCGATGCGGTGGGCCCTTTTGGCAACAGGACGCACAAAAGTGACGTCGCCACCGGGCACCGCACCGTGGAGGGTGGAGCTGCGTCTGCATTCAGCGGCCGGGTAGGGTGGGTGGGTTGGCCCTGGCCCTGGGCGGCACCCGTCTGCGCCCCGCCGTGCGCTGTTCCTCTCCGGTCGGGTGCGGCCTGTGTAGTACTAGTACGTGCAAAAGTGTGCGGCTGCTGTGTGCGCGTCAGGACAGGAGGAGCTATCTGCACCCGCCGTGCAGACTGCATTGTTGCTGCTTTGGGCTGGCTGGCCGGCGTGAAAAAGGCCCTTTTCCTCGGCCGGGGAACTGGGGAAGGGCATGGGCAGGCAGGCGTCGTACGATTTTTTTTAAAATAATATATTTTAATGATTAATTGTAAATATAGTATTTGATGAAGAAGAATTACAGATGTGGCAGCCTGCCGGAGTCCTATCCCTATCGGCCGTCCAGATGCCGATAAGGGGCTGGCTCGTACAGAAAAATGGGCCTATCAGTCGCGCGGGGGGGATGAGTCCCTGTCGGCTATCCGCTTGCCGATAGGTCCCACGTCCGCCCGTTTGTTCCTCTCCGGTCGGCTGCGGCGTAGTAGTACGTGTCACTCTGGGTGTTCGGGTAACCCGCAAAGTTCGGGTAATGAGAATTGCTACCCGATAATAGCCCCAAAAAACCCACTACCCGTAGGTTTGGGTACCCCGCAAATTAGGGTTCGGGTTCGGGTATACCCAATATACCCGAAATATATAAAATCATAGCAAAAGTGATACCATCATATAATTTTGCACAGAATAGATAAACTCATTAACATAACAGATAAACGACGCATTCAAGTTTTTAACCGCAGGTGCAAACCACGACACAGGTACTGAGGTACTGACTACTTTATTACTACTGACAAGATACAAGAGCAAAGTTCAAGCCTGCTGTCTGCCATCACAACAGTGCTTGTGCTTCACACGGGAACTCGGAGTCTCAGGGAGTCAAGGAGACGAAGACGGAAGTAAAGAGGTGAGTTAATTGGGAAGCAAAGTCGAGGAAGGCCACAGGAAATTTGACTAGTTTGCTACTACACTTAATCGCTGGCAGCCTGATACGTATTCCTATTCGGGTTTTTCGGGTACCGGGTGTAACTACCCGAATTACCCGATATAAATTCGGGTAATAAGATTTACTATCAAAACAAGAGATCGGGTAGTGCGGGTTCGGGTACTTCGGATTCGGATCCGGATATTTCGGGTTCGGGGTTCGGGTATCGGGTTTTGTGCCCAGAGCGAAGTACGTGCAGAAGTGCCCACCGCGCTCTTGTGTAGTTGTGTGTGCGCGTCAGGACTCAGGACAGGAGGAGCGCTCAGAATATGCGATCATATACGTATACGTATCTGCACCCGCCGTGCCTTGTTTGTTGCTGCTTTGGGCTGGCTGGCCGTTCGCCAGCGTCAAAGTGAAAAAAGGCTCTTTTTCTCGGCCGGGGAAGGGCACGGGCAGCTTGGCTGGTTTGTTTACCGCGAGGTGGCAGACGCAGAGGCAGCGCCGGTTGCGTGGGCATTTTGTGGTGGTTCCGGTGCAGGTGCAACGCGGCTGGTTCTACAGACAGAAGCAGGCACATCTATCTGCCACGGCGGCGAGTGCGTCTGCGTGCGACGAAACGGACGGAACACACATGCCATGCCATGTCCTCCGGAGGAAAACGACCATGCATTCCTCGTGATCGTCAACCAAGAGAAGAGAGCGGGGTTGCATTTGAAGCAAAGGCGGTCGATCAGGGCAGGGCTCGGCGAGTGAGACAGTGAGTGAATTTCCCCTAATTAGGCCTTGTTTAGTTGGCCACTGTGATACATGCATTGAGTATCAAATGTGGACGAAATAAAAAAAACTAATTACATAGCTCGTCTGAAAATTGCATGATGAATCTTTTAAGCCTAATTAAGTCATCATGAGCACACGTGAGGTTATTGTAGCACTTAAGGCTAATCATAGAGTAATTAAGCTTAAAAAATTCGTCTCGTGATTTCAAACCAAACTGTGCAATTAGTTTTTTTATTTCATCCACATCTGATACTCCATGTATGATTTTTTTGGCTAACTAAACAAGGCGCTAATACGCCATGCACGGAAAATCGTACCAACCCGTTACGTGCGTGCGTGCCTTCAGCAAAAAAAAATGACTTTCTTTGCATGCCAAGTTCGAAAATAATGTTCGACTCCCCGCCATTGTTGAACGAATCATAGTTTGCTTTGCGCCTTTGATATTGTCATTTTGCCATGTGATGCCTGCTTTAACTTTTTCTTCAATGATGAGCAACACACACAAAAATAAAAAAATAAAAACCTGATTGGCCTGCTGCCCGAGTGAATGAGTCCTAGATCAGGGGTAATTGTACGTTAACCTTCTTTTTTCCAGGCGATATAATTCTCCTAGAGAATCTTAAGGTATATATATGGTGCGTCATGTCGTATGGAGTTCTTCTTCCCTATTTTGCGCTTCTCTTAATATATAATGTAATGTGATAATACGTAGCTCTCGACTCTCTGCATGCCCAAAGACAAAAAAAAAATCAACACAAACTAACCAGTTGGATCATTGATGCTGCTCCCTAGGTGAGTACTCTTAGGGCTTAAGCCCAGACTGCATTCTGCATATACATGTCTCCAAGAGCAGCCCGACAATGAGCAACATCGCCTCCTTTACTGTAGAATCTTCTTCGACCTCTTCCACTGTCCACTAGTAGTGTCTTCCTTATTTGCATACTATATATGTAATCTTTCCGTCCTAAAATATTTGCACACTTAGGATGATGGTGAGCACATTAGTGCAGCTACCAAATTACGATACTACCCCTATAAAAAGGCTCTGACATGCCTACAGGTGCCACAACAGCGAAGCCGCGGTGCAGAACTCCGCAACAAAGGCCTTGTTCACCTCCCCATCCCAACCCAAAATATTTCCTCTTTCACCCATCACATTAAATCTTTCGACGTATGTATGAAGCATTAAATGTAGGTAAAAAAGATAATTAATTGCATAGTTTGTCTGTAAATGTCGGGACGAATCTTTTGAGCCTAGTTAGTCCATGATTGGACAAATTTTATCAAATAACAACGAAAGATGCTACAATAACTTTTCACCTACTTTTCGCAAAGTGAACGCGTCCAAATGCATGAGAGCTTCTGCACTCCACTGGACCGAGGAATAAGCCCCTTGGGTTTTCCTTTTTTGACAGAGAAAAGTTGTGATTTTTTTATTTTGTGGTTGCACACCGATGGCGGTGGCTAACAAGATTGATGCATAATGGATCTCGCACCTCCTATATTACCCACTACATGATCTTTTATTTTAAGATAAAATTCGAATTATAGAAGTGCAAATATTTTTAGACAAAGGGAGTATGCCAGTATGGCAACCTCCATGTGCTAGTAAACTGCAATGACCATAGTTTTATTATGAGTAGGAGGTTCACTTCGCTGCTGCAACCGTGAAAAGTAGCTACCGAAGAGGCCCATACGAGGAATGATCAATGGACGAAGAAAAGACAAGGGTTTAATGGCCTTTCTGTATATCATTCGGTTGTCAAGCGGTTAGATTTTGAACTCGTGGCATATAATGGAAAATCATTTTCTTTTATGCCACGTACTCCATCCGTCTCTTTTTAATTGTGGTTCTCGTTTTTCAAGAAATAACTTTAACTAATTTTATATTAAACAATTAATTTTTATGGTACACAATTAATATCATTGATAGATTGTTGAATCTATTTTATAATAAATTTATTTTGAGCGATGCACGTATTTTATACAAATATAGTCAAACTTACGGCACGGAAAAAAACGACAAATATGTAGGGACATAGGGAGTATGGATGAATAAAAATTCAGATGACACAGAAGAATCCTGTTGATGAGCGTCTCGCGTCACATATCAAGTGAACTTGAAATATATCTTCGACACAACGTCACAACATCATCTTATTTTGTCGGTCTCTCCTGAACCTGTTGGGCTTGAATCGTTGATGAGGCAGATCGATAACCATCTGCACACAAGGGCTTCAACTGACGCTACTAGTAGTGCATACAGCGAGGTGTTTCCACACTACGTTTTCTTTATCGGAGTCAGGCAGGCCTATTGGAAATCTAGTGCTAGGATCTTTTTTTTCTTTAATTAACACAGGTGTTCCCTTCTGCTTGTTCTAGTTTTTTTTTCTTTAGCAAATTCTGCATGTTCTAGTGGAAACCACAAGGTGTTCTGTTCTCAAAACTGAGACATGGGCCTCAAGCTGCCATTGTTTTTTTCCAAACATGATTAATTATGTGACGGATTACTATAATCAAAATCCCGTATTACCGTAATCTCATAATCCCATAATCCAGCTGAAAGTCTAACTTGCTCCCTAATCGGTTGTCCAACTTGCCAAACTGAATATAGGATAGAAATTTATCACTTTAACCAACTATAACGAAGAACCATAATCTAGGGAACGGTATGATTATTATAATGTACAATCTTGATTATAATAATCCTATGGATAATATAATCTAGATTATAACAATCCAGTTATGATCCAAACAATGCAAAAATGCCCCCTCCTACATGTTCGGGGTAGCTCTCTCTGACTCTCTCGCGTAGGCATGGACAGTCTTTTGCTTGAAGAGAAGAAAATGTGCGCGCAGATGACTTCGATTTATATCCCATTTTCATCCTTAGAAAGTGTGGCAAGACAAAGAAGACGATGGCCTCGGAATCAAGCGTGTCGACACCAAGACAAATATATAATTTGTAATACGTTATTTGGACGCGCTAGTGTTTGCGATGAATGGAGTGGAGCAAGCGAGAAAGAATTGGAACGCGGAACGTTTCGGTTTCGGGTGGAACGAATATATGCATATTCGCTGGGTCGTACTCGCGCGGCTTATCTTGTCCAGCTCCGGCTTTCGGCTTTCGGCTTTCGGTTGCCGCTGAGCCCTGACGACGCGTTCCCTTTTGGCAACAGGACGCATAAAAGGGACGTGACCGCCGGCCGGGCGCCGTGGAGGGTGGAGCTGCGTCTGCATGCCCGCAGGCCGCAGCGGCCGGGTTGGTTGGTCCTGGGCCCTGGCCGGCACCCCTCTGGTGACTGTGCGGCTGCTGTGTGCGCGTCAGGACAGGAGGAGCGCATGCAGAAGAATATGCGAGCATACTGTATACTCCTGTCTGCACACCGCCGTGGGCCGTGCGTTGTTTGTTGCTGCTCTGGGCGTGAAAAAGGCTCTTTTTCTCGGCACGGGGAGGCAGGCGTCGTACGTACGTACTGCACAGCTGGCTGGTTTGTTTACGGTTGCGGCGGCGAGGTGGCCGAGGCCGGGGCACAGGCAGCGCCGCCGGGCGCCGGTTGCGTGGGCCTTTGTGGTGATGCCCGTGCAACGCGGCTAGTTCAACAGACCGACACAGGCACATACTAAAGGTGTAGCAACCAAACAACCCCTGAGTAGGGAGACCAATGTAGCTAGAAAATTATGAAAATACCCTTGTAAAGGTGTCCGGCTGAAGCTGTTGTGCAGCCGTGCAAGTTGTGTGGATACAGGACATGGAAGGGTCTGGATGGGGAGAGGAAGCGGCTATGGAGGCCACGTGTGTGGGTTGCAGCCTGGCAGCATCGCAGCCAATTCTTTTCGGTGTGCAGCGGCATTTTTCTCTTTTTTTTAAAAAATAGAAAATGAGAAAAAAAAAGCTGCTGCACTGGTCCCGCATGATGTGATAGTCTACCATGACCGTGCCTATATATGCAAATTTTTTAGGAAAAAATTCAACTCCAGAACTGCAAAATTTATGGGACAAAGGGAGTAATATAATAATATTATATATATAATGCACGTAATGATTCTCGTGCGTGCTCGGATTAAAAAAATGCATGATCAACACAAACTAACCGGTTGGTTGTCAAGAGTTTAATGGTCCTTTTCACTTTTTTTATACCATTTGGTTGTCAAGCGTAAATGGCACCAAGGAATAGCAGCTTTTAAACTCGTGGCATATATGGAAAAGCAACATCTTTATGGCATATAGGGATTAGTACAATTTCAGATGACATATAATAATCCTCTTGTTCTCGCCAAAAAAAAACAGCGATTTAGCGTCGATTTAGCGTCCAGACGTCCGGCGCGCGAGTGCATCCGGACGTCGGTCCCCTTCTCAAACCTGCCCACCCCCCTGCGTATAGAACAGACCCCGCCCCTGTTCTCCGCTCCCCACCGCGCCCTTATCCCCCATCTCCCAACGCACCCCGTTCCCCCACCGCGCCTCTCTCCAAAAAAAAAGAGCACGAAACACTTTAAGTGCAATATTGTAAACATATGAAAAACTATGTGGTGCAACATCGGGATATAAGTACTGCAACATCGCAAAAGTACATAGTGCAACATTAAAAACATGTACTACAACATCGTAAAATATGTACTGCAACAACAAAAATTATATACTGCAACATCGAAAAAATATGTAGCTTTAGTACAAAATTTTTGGTGTAGCTTTAGATCTATGTTTTTCTGTAATTAATTGAAATAATTCATAGCTGCAGCTTCTATAATTATTTTGTTGGACTAAAGCATACCATATTATATGTTTACTGTGTAGATCTACTCATGTGGAGTCCAACAAAATTGAATTTTCCATTTTATAATTTTTCTGTGATTTACTATGATTTTTTCAAAGATTCAGCCGAAATAAATAAAACAAAAACTTTGTACTAAAGCCTACTATATTATATATTTATTGTGTAGATCTACTCATGTGGAGTCCAACAAAATTAAATTTTCTATTTTATGATTTTTCTGTGATTTACTATGATTTTTTAAAGATTCAGTTGAAATAAATAAAAAAGAAAAAGACAACCATTGTCACTATAGCAAACCACCGTCACTGTAGCAAAACCACCGTCCAAAACCGCTCAGAGACATAATATGAACGGTTTTAAAAGTTGAAAGATGTGTTTTGCCCGGTTTTAGAGTTCAGTGACCTAAAGTAGACTTTCGCGAAAGTTGACAACCTAAAGTGGACTTTTTCCAAAGCAAAACAAATGGCCCAGGGAACGGACTCCCAGCCCAAGCCCAGCAATGAAGAGTTACGATTACGACACGATGAGGTGTCCGTGTGACCGAGTCCCCACAACCTTTGAAGCAGCCCGGTCGGATCGGGAGTTCGGGACACAGGCTCCGATGCATAGACGAAAGGCAACATCTGTGAACGCGCAGGGCTATGCTAACGATCCATCGAGCCAGCACCGTGCAATCTCGACGACTGACTGCACTAATGGCCGCGAGCGGCAACATGGCCGACCTTCCCGGCGACATCGTCCGCTGCATCGCTGGCCGGGTCGCCCCCGAGTGCCGCCCACGGATGCGCGCCGAGCCGCTGCCGTGGATCCTCCTCCAGCCGGACGACGTCGACGACGGAACGGCCGCTGCGGACGCCGCCAAACGGGGCAGCAGCAGCGGCGGCTTCTCCGTCCTGTCGCTGCCCACCGACAGCAAGGTGCCTCTGAGCATCACCACCAGCGCCGGGTCCGGGCCGGGGCCGGCCGGGACAGCGCTCGCGCTGCTTCGGCGCCGGCCACGGCTGGCTGGCGCTCGTCGGCGCCGACCTCAGCGTCACGCTGCGCAACCCCGTCACTGGCCACGCCGTCTCCCTGCCGCCGCTGACGAGACACCCCATGGTCGGCGCCGACGGGCTCAGGGAAGACGGCCTCGTCCTGTGGCGTCCGTGGCTCGACTCCTGGTCCTGGCATCTCGCCCCAGCGGAGGAGTTCAGGGACACGTACGTCCGGAAGGTGGTGTTCTCGGCGTGGCCGCGGCAGGACGACTACTTCGCCGTGGTGCTCGGCGGCTACCGCTCCTACGCCATGTACGCCAGGGCCGGCGCCACGGCGTGGGAGACGCTGCACGACGCAGACGGGCGCGCGCTGTCCCTCGTGCACGACGTCGTGCACGTCGAGGGCGGCTTGTTCCTCGCCGTCACGCGGTGCCACGGCAAGGTTCTAGGGCTCGACCTTGCCGTCCATGGCAGCGCAGATGACGATGTCGTCATGTCGACGACGACGACGGCTGTACTGCTGCTGCTACAACACACCATGCCACCGAGGACGACGACGACAACGTTGACGGCGACGGCCACGACGACGATTTTTGCTACTCTCCGGGCGTGAGCACCTTCGCGGATCCGCTAGTCATGATCGTGCAATGCAGTCCCCAACAACAAATTTACTAAATAGCCTTCCCCGGTGAGTAAACATAAGACATTGACAACTCATCTCGTTTCTTCAATAGATTCTGTTAATGAAACAATGTACTCCCTCCGTCCCTTGTAAGTGTCGTCCGGGAAACGTGTTTGTGAGGGAAACACGGTTTTCTAGAGACACATATTAAGGGACAGATGGAGTATATCTGATATTTTTTTTGTCTATCATTGACTAGCAAAATTTATTTCACCATCCTCTAATTTTCTTGTGCTAAATCAATTTATATGTTATTCGTGCCAATAATGTTTAGATCTTAATCAATTTTATGATCAATATCTCCACATTTTCACCGACATCCAATTTGAAATACATTTGTTCATTCGGTGCCTTCGATGGTGTAGATATCTTACTTGCGGATCTTGGGCTGGAAAACTGTTTTGCCTAGTTATGATCATCAACTACCTACTATGGCGCCTTCTAGAATTCCTACAGGTATTTGTGCTATCCATGCATTCTCTCTCCTTTTACCTGTTTTGAGATTGAATGGAGGAATCCTTACACAAGTTCTCCCTCAGCCTGCTGAAGGTATTGAAGAGGTCCCAGATATAGGGCCACTACATGCTCATTTAGGTTCAAGCAATGGTTTGTGTGAAGCTCAAGAGAAGTGAATTTTAGATTTTGATAGTTTTTTTTACAGTTTTGAAATAATTGGGGTTACAATCATGGCATCTTCTGCTTGTCAACATTCGTTCTGATCCAACACAACATTTTCTCTTAAAGCTTCCTGTTTCGGTAGTGGCAACTGAGAGAGTGGAGCGCCCCTGATTTGGTGGATTTCTTGTCGTGCTGGTTAAAGCTATGGTCCAAGTCTCTGTCATTGCCAGCTCCTCTTTTTCTTTCCTTTCTGCCTAGGGGCTGTCTAGTTGGCAAATTTTTTGGCGAAACGCTACTGTAACAGTTTTGTTGTTATTTGGTAAATATTGTCCAATCATGGTCTAATTAGGCTTAAAAGATTTTTCTCGTCCATTTCGTCTAAACTGTGTAATTAGTTTTATTTTTTTATCTATATTTAATGCTTCATGCATGTGTTCAAAGATTCGATGTGACGGAGAATCTGAAAATTTTGGCAAAATTTTTAGCATCTAAACGGTGCCCTAGTGAGTTGATGGGCCCTGTCCTGATCTCCTGACCACTAATCGACAAACAAAGTATCCACTGGAACAATTGTACTCTCTTTTGCCACCAGATCGCAAGTGTTTCTTTTATCCACATCTCGGTTTTGCCTTGTACTGTTCCTTGGTGCTCACCGAAAGCATTAGTAACTCTCAGTGATGGGGTGTTAAAAATCTGGATTGGCATGTTGGCATAACGCCTTGTGATGTCTTGTACCATGATGTGATCCGGTGTCTGTCTGTCTGCAGCAGCATCGCTTATTTTTGTGATGAAAGGCGAATTTGGCTGTTATCTTGGGACCTTCTTGGTCAATTCCAACCAGCGTCGGATGAATCCGATCTGCATGGCTCGGCTCCAGTTGATAATTCCTGTGTTAGCTTTTGTGGCGCATTCACTTTGTGCTAATCCCTTGACAAGCCTGGAGTTTCGAGTGGCAATCCCTTTCGGCACTGTATGGAATTTCAAGACTTTGTAAGGTAGCTTTTTGTAACGCATGAGTTTTTTCAAGGGATTATTCAATCCTTACACCAGTCTTAATGGGAGTTTCATATTCTAGTTTTCAATACACCTAGATTTTAGAAACAATGCATAAGAGTTTCATCCTCATAAAACTCTCTCTACTCTAATAAAACTTTTATCACCTCTCTCTTTATTAATACAGTGTCATGTTAGCATATTTAGAGGGTGTTTGGTTTGAGGAGTTAAAGTTTAACAAACACTGTAGCACTTTCGTCTTATTTGACAAAAAGTTTCCAATCTTGGACTAATTAGGTTTAATAGATTCGTCTCGTAAATTACTCCTAATCTGTGCCGACATGCATGTAATTAGTTTACATTTAGTACTTTATGCATTTGAGGGAACATTGATGTGATGGGAGTTAAACTTTAACCTATTGAAACCAAACAGGCCCTTAATGTCCATGAAACTGAAATCCCCATTGAGATTGACCTTATGCTCTATGGATTTTCTTTTTTGGCCAAGTTCGTGTTACGAGTGCTGCATGAACTTGTGTCCAATTGGAAATTCTTTATAATTCCATTCCATAGCCCATTTCCCCAGTTCAGTGTTGCTGTGATAAACCTGTAATGTTGTCGTACCTTATTCCAATCGCTGCGGCTTGTCATACGCGTAACGTGTTTTGTGCTACTTCCTTTTCACCTATCTGCTTTCAGGTGTGTGGCCAGCAACGTGTCCTCGAAACGAGAGAGTGTGTGTGCGTGTTTTTTTTTGAAACCGGTCTAACTTATGCGTGTCTTACTGTATTTTGTGAAATTAATTAAATTATGAGCATTAGAATCTAGAATGACTCCTCTTGGAGATGCTCGTGCAGACCAAAAACCCATTTTTAGCCAGAGATACGGAAAAAACGAATCTATTACACAAAATCAGCGCGGGAGTGCGAGTACCTCTTTTTAAGGTGTTGCTCATCGCCGACTCCGGCATGGGAAAGTCACCTGCTCTCGTGCTTCACCGAGGGCTTTATTTCTTGAACGTGACATTTTTCCCCTATATATGAACTTATATTAGATTTTTTTTCTTGAGTACAATAATATCCTCATGTTTGCCTGAATGCCTTTGCTCTAGTCTTGACCACTCCGTTTGCTGAGGGCAGGTACATCAGTATAGTATCATGAACGGCAGTTGCCATATACTTCATCCGTTTCAAATTATAAGGCCTTTTAGCTTTTATAGATACATTATTTTTTATCATATACCTAGATATGCTGTATATATCTAAGTGCATAGAAAAAATTATGTATCTAGAAAAACCAAAACGTCTCATAATTTGGAATAGAGGGAGTAATAATGAAACGATCAAATAACTAACTCATATAATCTTTTAAGTAATCTTATAGTAATTCAATTATTCTTAATTTGTTCTATCATAAAGAAAAGTTTGTAAGTTGCATAAAACATTAAATCATACAATGGTGAAATATAGTTGTTTTATAATCTAAATTTGTGCTCATGAGGTGGTTGTAACCACATCTCTCTCTCTCTTCCAGTTTTTTAAAAACCTAATGTGGCATTACATTAGATGACCTTTGAGACTTTACTAATGTACATGCCCTGAGGCATTGACGACTGGACAATTGCCTGATTGCGTTAATAGCTAGTCCTCGGATGCACCGCACGCTGAGTCGGTTTTGTCGAGCATCACATGCATCGGCCGTTCATCAGGGCTTGCCATGTCCCAAGGCCAACAAGGTCTCCATCTCCATGAGCTTGGATGCTTTGGACATCACCTTCAAGATAGTCTAAGGTGTTTTTTTTTCTTGGTTCCCACTTTAATTTCTAGCTCATCGATAGACGGGATGTATGACAAGAAATGAGAAACGATACAAGATTGATTTTATTCGCGATTATGTCTTTTAATTTTGGGTACGGGATGTATGACAAGAGGTGAGAAAAGATACAAGATTGATTATTTCATGACTGTGTCTTTTAATTTGGAAAAAGTCTACAAACCCCCTCACCTTTGTCCATGTGTCTACTTTACCCCATAAACTAGAAAACCATGTATTCAGCACCCTAAACTTCTCCAAACCAGACATTTTACCCCTTCGGGTGGTTTTGGCTTCTGGTTTTGCCGACGTGGCAGTCAAGCTAACTCGTATTGATTTGTTGGCGCTCATGCCTATGCATCATAGAAAGGGAAGGTGATGCGGAGCGTTGCCGCACCGCACGCTGGCGTCCCTAGTGCGCGCGCACGGCTAGGTCTTGCTGCTCCGCCTGGGCTGTGTGCCCACCGTGGTGTGTCCGCGGCCGCGTACGGGAGCAGGAGACTGTTGCGCTGGCCAGCCACCGGCAGCGTGACAGTCGACCTCAGCGACCTCCTCATCGCATATGCCAACGCTGTCGTGTCGCGCGCCACGCCCGGTGACAAGAGCGCGCGTGGGCTATTTGATGACGGCGACTCCGGCCATCGGCAGAGGAAAGGTGTTCACCGCCGACTTCCAGAGAAGCTCATCGAGACGACGCCAGTCAGGGATCTGCTGCTGTGTCTGGGCTGGGTGGACGCCATCACCGGGCTAGAGGGACCATGTGTGCCAAGTTAGTACTATAGGGGGTAGCTTGACTGCCACGTAGGCAAAAACCAGGAGCCAAAACCACTATAGGGGGTAAATTAAACCGTTTATGAAACTTTAGTGTGCTCGTTACCTGGTTTCAAACTTCAGGGGGTTAAGTAGCCACAGTACCAAAGGTTAGGGGGTGATTTAGACTTTTTTCCTTTTAATTTTGGGTCTGCCAAGTTAGTACTTGGTCTCTGTTACTATTATTAGGTCATGAGCATATTGCAACATTTTCCAGCAAAACCTCTTTGCTTCAAGCATTCAAACAGAATCTCAGCTAATAACATAACCCTTCTCAAGATCCAACTTCAAGACAAGCCAATTCTTGTTTCCAAATATTTCACCCTTAATTCTTGATGGGTGGCAATGAAGTGTCCTAACCATTAGGGGTAGTACTATTATGCTCGATTCTATTTTGTGCAACATGCCAACTTATTCTATGTCCATGCATTTTATGAAAAAATCTTTCACTATTGTTACATATATAATTGTGAGAAAAACACTTGACAGATAAATCTACGAGGGCATTTTGGTCGTCATATATCCTTAAAAAAATGAACTGACTTGGCAACCATTGGTTAGTAAAGTGGCGCAACATTTTTGAAAGGAAGTGGCGAAGTATTTAGACAGAAGAATTACATATATATGATTTATTAATATTTTGTTTTTTTGTGAAACGAGGTTTTGATAGTTTTAGATTTTGATAATAAAATAAAAAAACGAAAAATTGGAAGTGCTGTAATCAGTCGAACCCAAAGAGCGATGACGACGCAGGGAACAAAGCCCACGATAAGGCCCAGTCCGGCCCAAACTTCTGCCTCGGGCGAAACCCTAACAACCCAGCCCTATATAACCGCACCCACCCGCCTCCATCCAAACCCTAGAAGCCGCCTGCCTCCTGCGCCTCCACCCTCGTCGCCGCCTCTCTCTCTCTCCCTCTGGTACGTGCCTTCGCCTCGACCTCTGATTCGTGCCGTCTCTTGCCGCCGCAGCCGCCGCAGCCGCCGCCGCCGCCGCTGCTTCGGAGACTAACCTTTCTCTCTCTCGTTTTCTCTTCACAGAGACCGCAGATCCGTCAAGTGAGAGGAAGCCGCCCGCACCCATGGCCTCCGGTGAGCTCGCCTGCACCTACGCCGCCCTCATCCTCAGCGACGATGGCATCGCCATCACCGTGCGTTCTTCACCCCCGCTGTCGGTTCTTTTAATACGGTTTTTGAGCGGTTGAGTGATTCTGTGACGTTTCTTCTTGGCAGGCCGAGAAGATCGCCACGATCGTGAAGGCGGCCAACATCAAAGTTGAGTCGTACTGGCCGGCGCTCTTCGCCAAGCTCCTGGAGAAGCGCAACGTTGAGGACCTCATCCTCTCCGTTGGATCTGGTATACACCCATGGTTTGGAATATGTGGATGCATGGTGGCAATTGTTGTAGATTTACCTTATTTGCTTATGTTGCTAGTCTTTTTTTTTTATCTCAAACTTGTCTTATTACCCAATCCTGTGACATGGTCAGTTCTAGAAATTCTAGAATGATTATTAGTGCATTATAAGTTGTCACCTTCACTTAAATTGAACCTTTGGGTGGACAATGGACTCGATTGGATCATACTGTATATTTGTATACAATAAACTGAGTATTTAGTATCTGTCTGTTTACTTGAATTGAACTTAGGTTTTCAATTGACACTCTTCGACACCAATGTACTGAATTATGTTAGTGAAATGAAGAGATTGCCATGAGCACTTTCATGATATGCTTGCGACACTTTACATTGTGCCCGAATTACCTTAGATGATTCTAAAAAAAAGAATTACCTTAGGTGAAGGACTAATACATTTGTTGTATTGAAATTTGTTTGTAGGTGGTGGTGCTGCTCCAGTTGCTGCTGCTGCCCCTGCTGGTGGTGCTGCGGCTGCTGCTGCCCCGGCTGCCGAGGAGAAGGAAGAAGTGAAGGAGGAGTCTGATGACGACATGGGCTTCAGCCTGTTCGACTGAGGAGCTCCTCACCCAGCCATTAGCAAATTTGCTTATGCTGTCCAAGACTATCTTATGTTATGTCTCTAGGCTTTTGTTACAAGTACTGAAGTTTTTGAGTTTTTTGAGATGTGGCTATGGCAATGTGATGAACCCCAAACCGTCTTATTAGAGTGAAACTTGTTTCTATATTGTTCCAAGTTTCTTAGCCTCAAAAGTTAATGCTCTGGTTGATGCGCTGATCTCGATGTTTTGCTTTTCATTCAATCAAAGAATTCAACCAATTCTCGCTGAATTGTGCGGTTTTTTAGGCATCGTCTGCTGCTTGCATTTTAGGCCATTTCAGCGTCAGCAGTACTCCCTTAATCCCAGAAAGAATGCAATTAAATTATCCTTTTTCAAGGAGTACGGCAATTAAATTATCAAATGGAACATATTTTCAAAATGAACTTCAGTCAAACTAATTTTTTTCCTATAAACTTCAGTCAAACTCAGAATTGCGTCTTTTTGGTGACTGCTGTATTGATTATTGAACCCAAGTTTATTTGAGCAGGCTGTTGTATTGTGATGTGCTGTTGGTTAATATTCGTTTGGCTACTCTATCCAATGGCTGTTTTACTGTTGTTTCAGTAACACAATGTTTGGTAGCGTATCCCCTACCTCTGCTAAATTCCCCATGGTGAAATAAAAAATATCCATAGAATGGCGAAGTTTGTAAACATAGCCCAAAAAGAATGGGAAAGCACATAAAAGAGCAGAAAAATCTTTGCTGCCAAAATCTTTACAATGGTGTTGCTACATAGCCCCTCACCCTTCATTTACAAGAGCCGTCGACAAAACTTCTAGAAGTTACCAGTGTACACCTAGACTGCAAAAAAACCGAAGCACGTCCCAACGGCTTCACGGTGATCACCTATGGAACACTGCGTTATTCACACTACCTCCATCATGTATGCTGGTATCTGCTCTGCCTTTAACTATACAAAGTTGCATGCTCACAAGTTACAATGTCTTGCGCCGCAACCAAAACTTTTCCTTAAGCTAATGCTCATATAACCTCAACTAATGTTGCTTGTGAAAACCTCAACTGATGTTGCTTCGGTGTAGGATGTTCTTGTCCCACCTCCGTGCCTTCCCCTTCTCGATGAGTGCCTGTAGGACCTGCACCGTCCCTTCTGCATCCTCATCATTTGGGAGCTCGATGCTGAGGTGAAACAGGGGGACAAAGGCCGAGCTCATGACCCTGTTCCTCGTGCCACTTCTTTTGTCCCTAGGTGAAGTCTGTCCATTGCTCCCAACAATGTTCACTACCTCCTGAGACCTGTCCAGATGAACAACGCTCTTGAGGTGCATCTCTGTGTCGATTGACCACTGTGGGTCAGGAGGAACACCGACAAACTGAGGTGATCCTAGATCCACTAAATATGGGCTTGAGACTAGTAGAAGCAGTTTCTCAGTTAGCGCAAGGAACTTCCCAGCCCCCTTGAGTGTCTTGCACATGACAAATGTCTCCTCCTTTAGTCTACCACTATCAGCTTGGGCAAGCAACGATACACCGATGGCTTCTTCCCAGGAGTACGGAAACAAAGGGTGATCTCTGGCAACAGGCCTGGGGAAACGGACTCGCAAGTAGTTGGATTCATGAGGGTTGCTTCGGTTTCTTATGCTCTGGGCAGTTCTGCCTGTGGCTTCAAGAATGCTAGCCATAGGCCGTGCCACAAGCCCAGCTGTTCCCATTGCTAAACCTGTAGGAACAGATATGCTGTTGGTCAAATGGGAATAAACTGAATATAAATGCTTAATAGAATGGTTGTACCTGATATGACCCCGGGAAGACCATGTTTCTCAGCTCCCCTAATCGGTGATTGAAGGAGCCCAGTCAGACCCTGGAGAAAATCATTACAGCGCAGACACATTATGCTTAGATAAATGTCCAACAAGATTTATGGTGAAAAATGAAAAAAAATCCCCACATGTTTATCCCAAGGCTGAACTCATATATTATTTAGTTTTAAAGTGTAAATAGGCATATGCTGTAAAATTGTTGAAATCAGATGGCAATGCACAACCAAGAGAGATGACTTTTACCTCTAGAAAACCATTCAGTACTCCTTCCCCATGCAAACCTAGCTGTCTTTCCCGTTCTTCCATCTTCGAAGCAGCTTGCTCATCATATGTAAAGGCAACGAGGCCCTGGATAGTGGAATTTCTCCTTAGCAGTGATCTCAAAAAAACATATTCTTCAATGATCAAACTGGTCATCAGCATAAATACCTTATAAGCAGTTTTACTGAAGTGAGAAGTGGCGCTGCTGACTGCATAAACCGTACTTCCAATAAGATTTTTTGAACCTTGTGCTATACCGTTTAATAGTTCAACTGGGCTCTGTAAAAAGATCAACGCATAAATCTTGAGTTCAAACTGGAAGGTTAAAGAGTGGACATTCCTGCTAAGACTTCACATTTACAAACCTGCAATTTCCCTTTTCTTGAAGTAGATATGAAGTCCTTTAAACCAAACCCAACGTTCCTAGCAAAACCCATAGGATTTCCTATAACACCAGCAGAACCCAAAACCTGCATTAAACAGTCGAACATAAATTTCACAAACCTAACAATGCCGAGCTAATAGTTGCAAATCTATACCTTTTGTGCCCATTTCAGAAACCAACACTATTTTGGATTACACTCGTAAAACTACAACTTTGTGATCATTCCCTCTTGGTCAGTTGGGCCCACATATAAGTGACGTTCAATAGCCCACATATAAGTCAGTTCATTTGGGATGCTACCATTTACCTTATAAAGTTCATGGAGGATTTGCCTGCTATAATGCCTCACAAGAATGTCCTGAACAGATTGCCAGCTGGCCATAAGGTTTTCTACAGTAATTTCTCCAAGGTAAACTGGTACTCCTTCAACATCTAAGAGGGCTATAAGACCTCTCTGCAACCAAAATGGAAACATTCAGTGGCAAAAGCTACAATGCAATCTAACATAAGCAGATCATACATACTACCAACAGATCAAACAAATATCTAAAAGCATTTTTTTCTCAAACGTGCAGGAGAACTGTGTATCGTCTAAAAGCAGGTGTACGGGGAAAACACAAAAAGAACCATTGAAAATTATCTGTACTTATACTAGAAAAAATATGTTGCTAAGCAACCTTATAAGTGAAGACCGTAACATTGGAAACAATTAACATGCATGTGACTATCCAAGCTAAGAACCTTAGCTATTTGAGTAGATGCTGTTCAAGCCGTTCCATGTGTGTTGGGTGGGTGGTTGAGACACGGGAGGGAGGGGGGCAGGGGGGTTCTCCCAGGGCAGGGTGCCATCATACTTCTTAAGTTGACATTGAAATTTTCCTTTTGGGGGAATGCAATCATTATCGTGCCATTCTTAGTTCTCATTGTCAAGATATAGGCCTAGGCCCATATTGGACCATATGGCCCATATTGGCCCATATGGCCCCTAGTATATACACACTCACACAGCAGGCTCTTCTTACCTCTCCAGAGTTTTTCTCTTCTGTCTTCCACTAAAGGTAACATGGTACCAGAGCAGGACTGGGGTTAGGGTTCGCCACCCGCCCGTTCGCCCGCCGCCTCGCCCGTCGCGCGCCGCCCGTCGCACGCGCGCCGCCCGTCGCGGCCCCGGTTCTTCGCCCGTCCCGTCCTCGACCGTCCTGTCCTCGTCGCGGTCGTCACCACCGGCGTGCCTCTGTCGTCTGCGCCTGGGTCTTCGTCCGAGACTGCTCTCCTTCTACTCCGTCTGATCAGAGAAGCAGAGTAGAGGAAATAGAGGACCCAGAGGACCCTGTCATCCAACAACGGTGATAACTGATCTCTGCCTTCCTCTTCCTGTTGGTCAGTAGCCATGTCGACCACTAAGTCCATGTCACAGATCAATGCAATTGTTATCAACATCACTTTAGATGGTCAGAACTATCCTGAGTGGGCTTTTTCTGTTGAGACTGCTTTAAGGGGATGTGGTCTTTATTTTCATCTGACTGATGATCCGCCTGCTCGTAAGTCTGATGGTAGTAATGCTGATGCTATTAAAACCTGGGAAATTGATGATGGAAAGGTGATGGTAGCCATGGTCAATAGTGTTAAGCCAACTATGATCATGAGTCTTCGTAAGTTTAAGCAAGCCAAACCCATGTGGGGTTATTTGAAGAAACGCTATGTTCAGGATAGTAGTGCTCTTCTCCATAATCTCATGCAGCAAATTCATGACATTGAGCAAGCTGATATGTCTATTGATGATTATTATTCTGCTTATGATCGTTTGATGGGTTCATTGACCTCCATGGTGCCTGAGTGCACAGCTGATGACTGTCCAGCACACAAATTCATTGAAAAATTTCTGACATATCGCTTTGTCATGGGAGTGAAGCTAGAATTTGATTCCATTCGTACACGGTTACTTCACAATGCTTCTAATCTAACTATGGACCAAGCCTTGGCTGAATTGCTTGCTGAAGAGACACGTCTCAAGTCTCTGTCTTCCTTTTCTTCTATGACAGTGTCTCACAGTGTGTTGGCAGCCTCTCAGCGGAACACTGTACCCAAAGGTACTTCTTCAGAGCCATGTAAACATTGTGGCAAGACTACACATATATCAGAAAATTGTTTTTCTGCTCATCCGGAGAAGTTAGCTGAGTATCGTGCACGCCGAGCAGCTCGTGCTACGCGTGGCCGTGGTACTTCTTCCATTGCTAGAGGTGGTGCTGCTGCTTCACCCATTGGTGCCTCTCAGCCAGCTGTCTCTATTGCTGCTGCTTCACCCATTGGTGCCTCTCAGCCAGCTTGGGTTCTGGATTCAGGGGCTTCCTTTCATGTAACATCTAATCAGTCTCAATTGGTCTCCTCCAAGCCAATCACTGGTGGTGCTTCTATTCAGACAGCCGATGGTACATCTTGCTATATCACTCATCAGGGTACTCTTTGTAGTACCAATTTTTCTGTACCTGATGTTTCTTTTGCACCTCAGTTGTCTATGAATCTTTTTTCCGTGGGCCAAATTGCTGATCATAATTGCTTTATTGGATTTGATGACTCATCCTGTTTTATTCAGGATCGTCAAAGCGGGACTGTGATTGGGACTGGCCGTCGCCGTAGAGGTTCTCCGAGCCTCTACATTTTGGACACCTTGCGTCTTCCTTCTTCCGCTGCTTTTGTGTCAACTGTTGCATCATCATCTACGTCATCCTTCGCCAAGTGGCATCATCGACTTGGTCACCTCTGTGGGTCTCGTTTGTCCACATTAATACATCAGGGCTATTTAGGTCATACATCTGTCGAGTCTAACTTTAATTGTAAGGGTTGTAAGCTTGGCAAACAGATTCAGCTTCCCTATCCTTCTAGTATATCTCACGCAGCTAGACCTTTTGATCTTATTCACTCTGATGTCTGGGGCCCTGCTCCTTTTGCTACGAAAGGTGGCCATAAATATTATGTTATCTTTGTTGATGATCATTCTCGATACACTTGGCTTTATTTTATGAAACACCGGTCTCAGTTGTGTTCCATTTATCAGTCTTTTACTCGCATGGTTCATACTCAATTTTCCACCTCTATTAAAATTTTTCGTTCTGACTCTGGTGGAGAATATTTGTCTGATCGTTTTCGTCAGTTTTTGACCTCTGAGGGCACTCTTCCTCAGCTCTCATGTCCTGGTGCCCATTCACAAAATGGCGTTGCCGAACGCAAACATCGTCATATCATTGAAACTGCTCGGACCCTTTTAATTGCCTCCTTTGTTCCCTCTCACTTCTGGGGGGAAGCAGTCTCAACATCTGTTTATCTTATCAATCGACAACCGTCATCCAAACTATCTGGTAAGTGTCCTGGTGAAGTCCTTTTTGGTACACCTCCTCACTATGATCATCTTCGGGTTTTTGGATGTACTTGCTATGTTCTGCTTCCACCTCGTGAGCGAACTAAGTTGACGGCTTAGTCGGTTGAATGTGTTTTTCTGGGATATAGTCCTGAACATAAGGGTTATCGTTGTTATGATCCTTCCACTCGTCGCATGCGTATCTCTCGTGATGTCACCTTTGTTGAGGACCGTCCTTTCTTTTATAACCCATCTACCCAATCATCCTTCTCTTCTACAGAGTCCACGTCTTTTCTTTACCTTCCTCCTATTTTGTCTAATGATGATGTTCCCTGTTCTACATCATCTCCTTCTCATGACCCCCCACCAATCCTAGCTCCTCAGTCTCCACCACCCAGGCCTCCATCATGTAAACCACCCATCACACATGTTTACACTCGTCGTTCCACCAATTCCATAGAGCCTTCATCTAATCCTTCTTCCTCGGCCAGTCCTAATGCTCCTGTTTTGGTTGATTCTAATGCTTCTGATGAGTCACAGGTTCGACCGAGATACAATTTGCGTGATCGCACCACTATTGCGCCCCCGGATAAATTGGGATTTCCACGTGCAAGTGCTATTCTTGATGAGCCATCCACTTATCATGAGGCTTCTCTCATTCCGGAATGGCAGGCTGCTATGTCTGAGGAGCTCGCTGCACTTGAGCGCACAGGTACTTGGGATATTGTTTCATTACCACCTCATACAGTTCCTATCACATGTAAATGGGTGTTCAAAGTTAAAACCAAATCCGATGATTCTATTGAGAGATATAAAGCTCGTCTAGTTGCTAGAGGTTTTCAGCAAACTCAGGGTCGTGATTATGATGAAACATTTGCTCATGTTGCTCATATGACCACGGTTCGTACTTTGATTGCTGTGGCTGCTTCAAAGTCCTGGAATATCTCTCAGATGGATGTTAAGAATGTTTTTCTTCATGGTGATTTACATGAGGAAGTTTATATGCAGCCACCACCAGGTGTTGATGCCCCTTCAGGACATGTTTGTCGTCTTCGTCGTGCCTTATATGGTCTTAAACAGGCTCCCCGTGCTTGGTTTGAGCGTTTTGTATCGGTGATACAGGATGCTGGTTTTTCACCGAGTGATCATGATCCTGCCTTATTTATTCATCTCTCTCCGCGAGGGCGTACCTTGCTCCTTCTATATGTTGATGATATGCTAATCACGGGCGATGATATGGACCACATTTCTCATGTGAAGGAACAACTTAGCAAGCAGTTCCAGATGTCTGATCTCGGTCCTCTCAGTTATTTTCTAGGGATTGAGGTATTTCATTCTTCAAAGGGTTATTATCTCTCTCAATCCAAGTATATACATGATCTTATTGCTCGCTCTGGCATTTCTGATAATCGGACGGCTGCAACACCCATGGATCTTCACTTGCAGCTTCGTCCTACTGATGGCACTCCTCTGGAGGATCCCTCTCGATATAGACATATTGTGGGTAGCCTTGTTTATCTCACCGTTACCAGACCTGACATTGCTCATGCAGTTCATATCTTAAGCCAGTTTGTCAGTGCTCCTACTTCAGTTCACTTTGGGCATTTGCTCCGTGTGCTAAGATACTTAAGGGGGACATCATCTCAGTGTTTGTTCTATGCTCGTGATAGTCCACTTCATCTTTATGCCTACTCGGACTCCACTTGGGCGAGTGATCCTACAGATCGTTGTTCTGTCACTGGTTATTGCATTTTTCTTGGTTCTTCTCCCCTTGTATGGAAGTCCAAGAAGCAATCAGCTGTATCCCGATCCAGTACAGAGGCAGAACTTCGAGCACTTGCTACTACCACCGCAGAGATTATATGGCTTCGATGGCTGCTAGCTGATTTTGGTGTTTCGTGTGATGCTCCAACACCTCTTCTTTGTGATAATACGGGAGCTATACAGATTGCCAATGATCCTGTGAAACATGAGCTTACAAAACATATTGGTGTTGATGCCTTCTTCACCCGGTCTCATTGTCATCAAAAGACGATTGCTCTTCAGTATGTGCCATCAGAACTGCAAGTGGCTGATTTGTTTACCAAAGCACAAACTCGCGAGCAACATCGACTTCATATGCTCAAACTCAATGCTTCACATCCTCCACCTCCGCCTTGAGTTTGAAGGGGGGTGTCAAGATATAGGCCTAGGCCCATATTGGCCCATATGGCCCCTAGTATATACACACTCACACAGCAGGCTCTTCTTACCTCTCCAGAGTTTTTCTCTTCTGTCTTCCACTAAAGGTAACTGTTGGAGTATATGTAAGCCCATGTGGCTAAGGCCCATGTGGCCCATGTAAGGAACCTATATAGCTACCCTTCTAGGGTTAGCCCAAATTAATAGAGTCACTATTTCTAGCATGGTATCAGCAGCCTCTCTATCTTCTTCCTGGTAGCAGCCGCCGCCCCCCTGGTGCAGCCGCCGCCGCTGCCTTCCTGGCCGGCGGGCGCCACCATGGCTGGCCGCCGCGATCCTCCCCCCTCCCCTTCCTACTTCCACTCTTTTCCCTCTCTCCCCACACCCTCCTGGGCCACGGTTGCTGGAGCTGGTGCTCCACCCGCCGCCGCAGGGCCCCAGGCACACCACCACCAGCCGCCGCTGGGGACCCAGCCGCCTCACCTCCAGGCGCCGCTGGGGACCCAGCCGCCCCACCTCCAGGCGCCGCTGCTGGGGCTGTCTGCCCGGCCCACCCTACCCCTTTCCCCTGGCGCGGCCGCCTTCACCCATCCCGCCGTCGGTTTCCCTCTGGCGGGCACCCCTGTACCCAGCGCCTCCCCCTCTGCTGCTGCCCTCACAGCCGCTCCTGCTGTTGAGGGCGCAGCCGGGGGCTCGGGCTCCTCCCTCACTGCTCCGGCGGTTGGGGGACATGGGGGGGGCCCCTGCTGCAGCCCTTCCTGCAGGGGGTGTTGAGGATGAGGGCGTTGATGCCCTGTCAGAGCGCCCCGCCGACGTCGTCCACCTTCCCGGTGCCGGGACGGACACCGGCAACCACATTCCCGCCGGTGCCCCCACTTTCCCGGCCTCGACACCGCCACTCCTCTCCCAGATCTACGCCGGCTCTCAACCCTATGATGGCCGTGACACCTCTTCTCTCGCCGCTGCTCTCGTCGCCGCGCGTGCCGCCGCCGCGGAGGGGCAGGCCCGGGTGCGGGCAGCCGCCCTCGTGTGGGAGCACGAGCGCGAAGCGGCCGACGCCTTGGCTCGTCAGATTGCCGAGGCGGAGCGGCTCCTCTCTCCCGCCTCTCCGGCTGGTGCCCACTCCTCTGCTTCGCCGGGTCGTCGTGCATCTCACACTGCTGTCCTCTGGCACGATCCGGCTGACCCGCTCGTGGCACAGCTTCACTACCAGGCCGGGGGGGTCCAGAACATCCGCCTCCTCGTGCCGGTCGTTCTCGAGCCGGAGTCACCCTCCTACGCTCGCTGGCGGGACCTCGTGGTTCTCACTCTTCGCCGCTACGCCCTCGACGACCACGTCCTCCTCGACGCTTCGGCCGCTGTCCAGACCCGTCGTGGCTCCGTCTGGATAGCATCGTCCTCTCCTGGATCCTGGGGACGATCTCCCTCGACCTCCACGACCTCGTCCGTACCTCTCCTGACGCGCGCCGGGCTTGGCTTGCCCTTGAGGGCCAGTTTCTGGGCAACGCCGAGGCCCGGGCTCTGCGCCTCGACGCGAGTTTCCGGACTTTCGTCCAGGGGGACCTCTCCGTCGCTGAGTTCTGCCGCCGGATGAAGGGCATGGCGGACTCCCTGGGGGACCTTGGGTGGCCCGTGGAGGATCGCATCTTGGTCCTCAACGTCCTCCGGGGGCTCAGCGACCGCTACGCCCACCTCCGGACGTGGATCACTCGCCAGCGGCCCTTCCCCACCTTCCTGGAGGTCCGCGACGATCTCGTCATGGAGGAGCTCACGCAGGGCCTCCAGCCGGTCTCCACTCCTGCAGGGGCCTCTGCCTCCTCGACGGCCCTGGCTGCTACTTCTCCGCGCCCCCCTACCCCACCACGGACCACTGCACCACCACCGTCGTCTCTCCTGGGTCCTCCTCCCTCCGGGCCGAGCGGAGGCGGGGGGGGGGGGCCGTGGCGGTCGCCGACGCCGCGGTGGGGGTCGAGGGGGTGGCCGGAGCGGCCACACCCAGGCTCAGGCTCCCGGTGGGTTACCGGGGGGGGCACCATGGCCCTCCTTCCAGCACCCATGGGCAGGGCGCATCTCTATGTGGCCCTACCACGCCACTGGGGCCGAGTCGCGCCCACCGGTGGCCTTCCTCACCGGGGCTCCTCCTGTTGGGGCTCCTCCTGCTGGTACTCCACCTGGCGCCTTCCCTGCTGCAGCGTGGACTCCACCGGGGGTCGCCGGATGGGACCCGACGGCCCTGGCTCGTTCGTTCTCCACCATGGGTCTGACACCTCCGGTTGGACCCGAGTGGATCGCCGATTCAGGAGCCACCTACCACACCACTCCTGACCCTGGTATACTTTCGTCGCTCCATTCTTCGTCCTCCTCACTTCCTTCGTCCATTATGGTCGCAAACGGCTCTTGCCTTCCTGTCACGTCTGTGGGTACCGCCGGTGCTCATGGCTCCTTTCGTCTTCCTGATGTTCTTGTTGCTCCTTCTATGGTTCATAACCTCCTTTCTATTCGTCGTTTTACAGCTGACAATTCTTGTTCTGTTGAATTTGACTCTTCTGGTCTTACTGTCAAGGATTTGGCTTCCCGGCGTCCTCTGCTCCGATGTGACAGCACCGGGCCCCTTTACACCCTTCGCTTTCCGGCGGCGCATTCGTCTTCTTCGCCGTCCCTTTTGTCAGCTGCCTTCGCCGCTTCTACTTCCTCTACTACCTGGCACCGGCGCCTCGGCCATCCTGGACGTGATGCCCTGATACAGCTCAGTCGTAGCTCTGGTCTTCCATGTACTCGAGCTCATGATGAGCAACTGTGTCATGCGTGCCAATTGGGCCGACATGTTCGTCTTCCTTTTTCTAGTTCTTCTTCTCATGCGGCCCGCATTTTTGATCTTATACATTGCGACCTATGGACCTCTCCTGTCATCAGTGTTTCTGGTTATAAGTACTATCTTGTGGTTGTTGATGATTTTTCGCATTATTCGTGGACTTTTCCCCTACGTGCGAAGTCGGATACGTTCACCACGCTCCTTCACTTCTTTACTTGGGTGTCTACTCAGTTCGGTCTCACCATCAAGGCCGTCCAGTGTGACAATGGTCGCGAGTTTGACAACTCCACCTCCCGAGCTTTCTTCCTCTCTCACGGTGTTCAGTTGCGCATGTCTTGCCCATACACTTCTTCGCAGAATGGCAAGGCAGAGCGGATGATTCGCACCACCAACGACACCGTGCGGACTCTACTGTTTCAGGCCTCTCTTCCTGCTCGCTTCTGGGCTGAGGGCCTGCACACCTCCACCTACCTTCTTAACCGCCTTCCTTCCGCTGCCTGTCCCGCTCCCACCCCTCACCACGCCCTCTTCGGTACCCCGCCTCGGTACGATCACCTACGCGTGTTTGGGTGTGCTTGTTACCCCAACACTGCCGCCACCTCCTCTCACAAGCTGGACCCTCGTTCCACGCTCTGTGTCTTCCTCGGTTACTCCCCTGATCACAAGGGGTACCGATGCTTCGACCTTGCCTCCCGCCGTGTTCTCATCTCGCGCCATGTGGTGTTCGATGAGTCCGTCTTTCCCTTTTCCGGCACCTCTACTTCTCCGGTCCCTGACCCACCCACCCTGCTTCCCACTGACCCGGTGGTCCAGCCACCTTTCTTGTGGTCTCCTGCAGGTACCGCATCACCGCGCTCCGCGCCGGCCACCGGTCCCGGCTCCCCTGTGAGTCCGGGCCCCTCGTCCTCCGGCGCGGCCCCGTCTCCTTCGGTTGGTGCAGACCCGGGGCCTTCGTCCCCCGCTTCTGCCCCGGGGGGGTCGTGCCGGCTGCCGACGCCGGATCCCGTCTCGGCACCCGCACCGGCGCCTCCGTCGAGGTTCGCCGCGCCGGTACGGGTCTACCAGCGCAGGCCGCGGCCTCCTCCGATCGCGGTCCCTTCTCCACCGGGGACACCGACACCGCCGCCACTGTCTCCACCGGCCCGTGGTCCCTCGCCGGTCTACCATCCGCCGCTGCTTCACCGACACCCGCGGCATGTTCACCCGATGGTGACACGACACGCGGCTGGCACCTTGCCGCCTCGTGTCCTCGCGGCTTCGACCGACGACGCGGTGGTCTCTCCGGTACCCTCTTCCGTCCGCGACGCCCTGCTGGACCCTCACTGGCGCCGCGCGATGGAAGAGGAGTATGCCGCGTTACTCGCCAACCAGACGTGGGAGTTGGTGCCCCGGCCGCCGGGCGCCAATGTCGTCACCGGCAAGTGGATTTGGACTCACAAGCGCCGAGCGGACGGCTCTCTCGAGCGCTACAAGGCTCGATGGGTCCTTCGGGGTTTCACTCAGCGCCCTGGCGTCGACTACGATGAGACCTTCAGCCCGGTGGTCAAGCCGGCCACAGTCCGTACAGTGCTATCGCTGGCGCTTGCTCGGTCTTGGCCTATCCACCAGCTGGATGTCAAGAACGCCTTCCTCCACGGCCTTCTTACCGAGACGGTGTACTGCAGTCAGCCGGCGGGGTTCGTCGACACCACCCGTCCTGACATGGTCTGCCGGCTCAACAGGTCCCTCTATGGCCTCAAGCAGGCACCTCGGGCATGGAACCACCGGTTTGCTACCTTCTTGATGACCCTGGGATTCGTGGAGGCCAAGTCTGATACGTCCCTGTTCGTCTACCACCATGGGACCGACACTGCATACCTGTTGCTCTATGTTGATGACATTGTCCTTACCGCCTCCAGCGAGCCACTTCTTCGGCGGATCATTGCAGCTCTCCAGCAGGAGTTTGCGATGAAGGACCTGGGTGAGCTCCACCACTTCCTCGGTGTCACTGTTGAGCACCATCCTGCTGGGCTTCTTCTTCATCAGCAGCAGTACACTCGGGATATCCTGGAGCGGGCTGGGATGTCTGACTGCAAGCCCTGCTCCACTCCAGTCGACACCCAGGGCAAGCTGTCGGAGACTGAGGGACCTCCGGTGGCCGACCCCACTGCATACAGGAGTCTTGCCGGGGCCCTTCAGTACCTCACCTTCACCAGGCCGGACATCACCTATGCAGTTCAGCAGGTCTGCCTCCACATGCATGATCCTCGGGAGCCTCACCTCACGGCTCTCAAGCGTCTCCTCCGCTACCTCCGGGGCACCCTCGACTACGGCCTCCTCCTACACCGGGCCTCCTCCACCGACCTCGTCGTCTACACCGACGCTGACTGGGCTGGGTGCCCGGATACTCGCCGCTCCACCTCCGGCTACGCCGTCTTCCTGGGCGGCAACCTGGTGTCTTGGTCTTCCAAGCGCCAGCCGGTGGTCTCCCGGTCCAGTGCCGAGGCGGAGTACCGCGCCGTGGCTAACGGCGTGGCGGAGGCCGTCTGGCTCCGGCAGCTACTTGCTGAGTTGCACACTCCACCCTCCCGGAGCACACTGATCTACTGCGACAATGTCAGTGCGGTCTACCTCTCCACCAATCCCATTCAGCACCAGCGGACGAAGCATGTCGAGATCGACCTACACTTTGTCCGTGATCGGGTGGCCATGGGCGAGGTACGGGTTCTTCATGTTCCGACGACCTCCCAGTTCGCGGACATCTTCACCAAGGGCCTCCCGTCCTCGACCTTCGCCGAGTTTCGCTCCAGCCTCAACATCACCGGTGGCTAGTTGCGTCTGTGGGGGGTTGTGTGTCTTCTTTCTTGTTCAGCCTCGAACTCCGCTGCGACGGTAGTTCAGACTGCGGGGGGGTGTTGGAGTATATGTAAGCCCATGTGGCTAAGGCCCATGTGGCCCATGTAAGGAACCTATATAGCTACCCTTCTAGGGTTAGCCCAAATTAATAGAGTCACTATTTCTAGCAGTAACACTCATAACAAAGTTGCAATACAGAATGAAGTCACAAATGCATGGAGAGAATAACTTCTATGTTGTACAAGCAATTGTGAGGACAGACTAAACAACACTATAAAAAGAGAAAATGTTCATAAAAAGAAAGAAATTTATTTGTTAAGGGATACGTGTCTCCACCTGGATTGCAGTAGTGTTGTTGAAACCTATGCTGGGGTCTGAACCACCTTCATTCCTATTGAGCCAAGGTGTGCTTGTAAAACTACAATGTAAAACATAGTTGTCAGTGGTATGTTAATAAAATATATACATTTCCTGCAGCAATAACCACAAAAAATTAGAGAAGAATAACCTGAAAGTCAACTTGACAGGAGTCAACTGAAACAATTCAATGTACACCTTTTTCTGCTTTCTGGCTAAAAGGTGTATCTGTTGCCATGGAGCACCAACTGGGACAACAGAAGGCAACAATTCACTGTCTTGCACCAGGAGCTTGTCTGATATATTCTTCGAGATTTTTTCATATTCTCTTAACATGTCTGTAGCACCACCTAAAATACTTAGCTCAAGACTTTTCTCTAAGCGTCCAATATTTATTCTAGAGGAAACAGATCTAAAAAATTCAATCATGCTCAAGACAAGTCGTTCTTCAAGTTCAAGGTGAACAGGTGCTACACTGCCAACCAACAAACAAAAAGTGTCACCACAAGTTCACATATGACGAATTATCAACAAAGAGTAATGAGTACCTTATGTTTATATATTGGTAGGAAACAAATGATACATCTCTGGTTCTCCATTTAGCTGCAGCAAACTGCAGCACAGGCTCTGTGGTATTGGAAAGAATGTCATTTGCTGACTTCAGCTTAGTATCTTTACTCTTAAAAAAGTTCATGGATTTTCCCTTATGACTGCCCTCAAATGACAACATGACAGGGTGTGGGCTATCAGGGAACTGATTATCGATTTGCATAGATTGTATTTGAACCGTAAATCTCTGCTGATCTAAACTCTGCATGGCAACAACCGTCATCTCCTTGGCAGAAGCAAACAACAATTCCTGTCAAACAAACATTAGTAAACAAGCTTTGCTTAAGTCGCAAGTGATGAGAAACATAAGTATAGTAAAACATAGTCAGTTCACCTGTGGAGAAGAACTTATTAAAGATATCCCGATGAATGGTAAGTGTATTTTGATAACTTCAGCAAAATTCATATCAAGCTCCAGTTTGTGATCAGCAACTTTAGGTTCCTTTGATCCCAGAAAATTCTTTTCTTTTGTTTCAGTATTGTGGCAATTTGAATCAAGAACACTTAGCACCTACATATTATGATTTTAAATCAAATATTGACAAAAGAAATGAATCAGACAGTTCTAGGGCAGATAGTGGGCTGGAAACTGACCTTAATCGCTCCTTCCGCATGTATTGAGATGCAGAATTGTCTTTCAGCTTTCTGTAAAAGATATGTATAACAGGAAGGAAAACAATGCAAAAGATAAACAATCGCTGATAATGAAAATCAGTTAAAGATTGCGATATGTAAGGACAAGCACCAATCAAGCTTCCTCCCTTTCTTTGATGTCATTATCTAGTGCTTCCATGTGAAATTGGACCAAGTCATTCCCAAAAACATCTGGACAGGAAACTAAAGATTTCTAAACTCTAATCACACAGGCCTAAGTAACCACAAACATCTTGACAATGTACTATGGACGTTTATACACATAAGTAGGCACATACACAATGTGTCTTTCTCAAACCAAACAAAAAAAAGGGGAAAAACAAAAGCAACAAGAAACAAACCAAAGAGTAGAACTTTTACTTGCCCGGACTCAGCAAGGACACAACCTATGAAATCTCACTACACTAAATGCTAGTCAAATTTAAAGGCAAGTATTTACCTCAGATGTGGATGGTAGTGACACATGAACATCATCATTGAGAATGTCCAGATTGAATGTACCCAAACTTCGTTCTCCAGGAATCTGTACATAGTATGGGGGAGAAACAAGTTGCGTAATTGTTTAAGACAAGTTATTTTAAAACTCATAAAGAGCTAATATACCTCAACAGTAAGGCGATGAGGATAGCAAGGCTCATCCCAAGCATATTGACAGGATGTGTAGGGATAAACAATTGTTTCAATAGATTCACATCTCTGTTGATATATCCGCAGTTTCTGAATTTATTCAAAGAGTAATCATAAGAATGATAATCATAAAGTTTTCAAACAAAGCCAGGCAGCACAACTACTTACCTCCATTGAAAAATTGTCAATCCTATAAGGTACAAAACCAGTCTTGTCATCAGAAAGCAGAATCAGTACTGTACCAGTATTGACATTATTTTTTCCAGAAAATCTCTTGCTGTATACGTCTAGATCGGCATTCTGCACTTCAACTCGAACCATATATGATAAACCTGAGGCACTATTCTGCATTTTCAGTTGAGCATCTCCCAGGTGATCAGGGAAAAAACTTCCTGACCATTGCCATCCTGGGCCATCAAACCGAACGGAGACCAACAACTCTCTAAAAACAAGGTTGTTCAGCACAAACAGTAAAAGATTGGAGGATGCACAAAGAACAAAAATGAACATAGCACTCTGGTAATGAGAGTTAGTTCCCTATCATATTTTAAATATGAGTCAAGAATAAGATTTATTTCCTTTTCATATTTTTAAATACAAGTCACATCAGTATATAGTAAACAAGTGATTGTGGCATGAACACGTCATTGGAGAATGTAGGTCTGTCTAAGATTTCGATCCAGGTTTCTGCAGTATGCATGCCTAAACTGTAAAATCCTTTCTTTCTTTCTTTCTTTCTTTCTTTCTTTCTTTCTTTCTTTCTTTCTTTCTTTTTTTGAGTTATTAAGCATTTCATATATTCAAACAAAGCAGGCTGTCAAGGTATACAGGGTAGTAATGATGCAAATCACCTTGCCATATCAGACCAGTGAAGGAAAGAGTGTTGCCCAGAACGTAAGTGCTTAGAAAACCGTGTTCCTTTTTGTCGAAAGAACAGATCATTGCTGCATGCATTGCATATGACATATCTACAAAATAGTAGGGACAGAGGACAAAAGTAGATATTAGGCAGGCAAACAAAGAGTGGAACGACAAATTGTACGAAGTAAAAGAAGCTAGAAGTGTAAACACAAGGAAAAGTTTTAATGGCAGAAACTATAAGTCCAAGAGACCAAGATATAAATTCTGCACAAATTAGCACACTCAACAAAGAAAACAAGAATTTTGTTATATTAGTGTTTTACTACATTTAAATTTTTGACCAATGGAGGCCTCCAGGGGCACTGATTGAGATGGTTTGGCCATATCCTACAGAGGCCTCCAGATGCACCAGCGCATAGCAGCATATCCTGAGGGATCCCGAATTACCGATAAAGTAAGAAGAGGCAGGGGGGTAGAAAAAACCTGGTACAGGAAGAGGGCAGTAAAGACCTGAGAGAATGGATATACTATCTTTAGAAAGGACCTCATGGGAATCAGCAAGACCCTGGGCCTCCACCCGGACTCTCAGCGTTCAACTCCACTAGGCCTAATTATTGTGTAGCCCATGTATAGAGAAGATTAGGCCTGCACTGCTGCTTAGCCCACTAAACCGTCCAGGCTTCTAGAAAGCTTTGAGTCCGCTACTGCTTTTAGTAGTACTTTTTTTATGCTCTTACCTGTGTCTTTTTGTCAGGTTTTGTCTCTAATCTAACATAACTTGCTTGGGACCAAACATTAGATACCAAGTGGCACAAGGGCAAGGAGATAAGAGACACCTTGAGCCCCGGCCAAAACTTCCAAAACCTCAATTCCTCTAAAATAAGAGACACAACACCAGTCAGGGAGGGGGAAACGCTGTCCAAAACACACAGATTGTGGTAAGTCCAGATAGCCATACTCCTAGGATGATGAATGAATTTAAACCTTTATGGGACCTGGTCATTGACTCTATCATTGACACAAGCCCAAATTCATTCTCCATTTTAATAAGTTCTAACAACCATGTTGCTCAAGAGATTTCTTTTATGGTACCATCACAAAATATGCAGAGCTATTGTAACAAGACTCATTTCACATATAACCTGGTATGAGCAATTTGGGTTTACAGTGGCAAAGGAAATCATGCCCATGTCAAAGAACAAGTAAAGCTCCATTTTGCTCTTGGTATTGGATGTTAGGAAATGTGTTTCTATTGATTTGGGCTAACCCTAGAGGGGTAGCTATATAGGTAACCATACATGGGCCTCATGCGCCTAATACACATATTCCAACACCCCCCCGCAGTCTGAACTACCGGCGCAGCGGAGTTCCAGGCTGAACAAGAAGAAGAAAGAACACACATGGCCCCCCACAGACGCAACTAGCCACTGGTGATGTTGAGGCTGGAGCGAAACTCGGTAAAGGTCGAGGACGGGAGGCCTTTGATGAAGATGTCCGCGAACTGGGAGGTGGTCGGAACATGAAGGACCCGCACCTCGCCCATTGCCACACGATCACGGACAAAGTGTAGGTCGATCTCCACGTGCTTCGTCCGCTGGTGTTGGATAGGATTGGTGGAGAGGTAGACCGCACTGACATTGTCGCAGTAGATTAGTGTGCTCCGGGAGGGCGGAGTGTGCAACTCAGCCAGAAGCTGCCGGAGCCAGGAGGCCTCAGCCACGCCGTTAGCGACAGCGCGGTACTCCGCCTCGGCACTGGACCGGGAGACCACAGGCTGGCGCTTAGACGACCAGGACACCAGGTTGCCGCCCAAGAAGACAGCGTAGCCGGAGGTGGACCGCCGAGTGTCCGGACACCCGGTCCAGTCAGCGTCAGTGTAGACGACAAGGTCGGCTGAGGAGGACTGGTGAAGTAGGAGGCCGTAGTCGATCGTGCCATGGAGGTAGCGGAGGAGGCGCTTGAGAGCCGTTAGGTGGGGCTCCCGGGGATCATGCATGTGAAGACAGATCTGCTGAACTGCATAGGTGATGTCCGGCCGGGTGAAGGTGAGGTACTGAAGGGCATCAGCGAGACTCCTGTATGCAGTAGGATCAGACACTGGGGGCCCTTAGCCTCTGACAGCTTGCCCTGAGTATCAACCGGAGTGGAGCAGGGGTTGCAGTCAGTCATCCCAGCCCGCTCCAGGATATCCCGAGTGTACTGCCGCTGGTGAAGAAGTAACCCGGCAGGACGAGGCTCAACAGTGACACCCAGGAAATGGTGGAGCACACCCAGATCCTTCATAGCAAACTCCTGCTGAAGAGCGGCAATGATCCGGCGGAGAAATAGCTCACTGGAGGCTGTGAAGACAATGTCATCAACATAGAGCAGCAAGTACGCAGTGTCAGCTCCATGGTGATAGATAAACAGAGATGTATCTGACTTGGCCTCCACAAACCCCAGAGTCAGCAGGAAAACAGCAAACCGATGGTTCCACGCCCGGGGTGCCTGCTTGAGGCCGTAGAGAGACCTGTTGAGCCGGCAGACCAAGTCGGGACGGGAGGAATCAACAAACCCCGCCGGCTGACTGCAGTACATTGTCTCGGTGAGAAGGCCGTGCAGAAAGGCATTCTTGACGTCCAGCTGATGGACGGGCCACGACCGAGCTAGCGCCAGTGAGAGCACGGTACGGACGGTGGCAGGCTTGACCACCGGGCTGAAAGTCTCATCATAGTCGACTCCAGGGCGCTGAGTGAAGCCCCGGAGAACCCAGCGAGCCTTGTAGCGCTCGAGAGTGCCATTAGCCCGACGCTTGTGGGTCCAGATCCACTTGCCGGTGACGACGTTGGAGCCCGGCGGCCGGGGCACCAACTCCCACGTCTGGTTGGCGAGGAGTGCGGCGTACTCCTCTTCCATCGCGTGATGCCAGTGAGGATCCAACAGGGCGTCACGGACAGAAGAGGGTACCGGGGAGATCGGCGCGTCGCCGGTCGATGCCGCAAGGGCCCGGGGTGGCAGAGTGCCAGCCGCGTGCCATGTCACCATCGAGTGAACATGCCGCGGGTGTCGGTGAAGAAGCGGCGGGTGGTAGACCGGCGGTGCGTCACGGGCCGGTGGGGACTGAGGTGGTGGTGTCGGTGTCCCCGACGGAGAAGGTACCGTGAGTGGCGGCGGCCGCGGCCTGCGTTGGTACACCCGTACCGGCGCTGCGTACCGCGAAGGAGGTGCCGGGGCAGCACCGGGCGGCGGCGACCGGCATGCCCCCCTGGGGCCGTATCGGGGAGCGAGGTCTCCGGATCGGCGCCAGACGGAGAGGTCGGGGCCACGCCAGAGGACGACGGGCCCGGACCCGCCGGGGAGCCGGGACAGGTGCTCGGCAAGGAGCGCGGCGAAGCAATACCTGCAGGAGACCACGGAAAAGGTGGCTGGACCACCGTGTCAGCGGGAAAGAGGGAGGGTGGATCAGGAACAGGAGTGGTGGTGGGAGTGGTGAAGGGAAAGACGGACTCATCGAACACCACATGGCGAGATGAGTACCCGTCGGGAGGTAAGGTCAAAGCACCGGTACCCCTTGTGATCCGGGGAGTACCCGAGGAAGACACAGATAGTGGAGTGGGGGTCCAGCTTGTGAGAAGAAGTGGCAACGGTGTTGGGGTAACGCGCACACCCAAAGACGCAAAGGTGATCGTACCGCGGAGGGGTACCGAAAAGGGCGTGGTGTGGTGTAGGAGCGGGACAAGCAGTGGAAGGAAGACGGTTGAGGTAGGTGGAGGTGTGCAAGCTCTCAGCCCAGAAGCGAGCAGAAAGAGAGGCCTGAAACAGAAGGGTGCGCACGATGTCGTTGGTGGTGCGAATCATGCGTTCAGCTTTGCCATTCTGTCTGGAGGTATATGGGCAAGACATGCGCAACTGAACACCGTGAGAGAGGAAGAAAGCCCGGGAGGTGGAGTTATCAAACTCACGACCATTGTCACACTGGACGGCCTTAATGGTAAGGCCAAACTGTGTGGACACCCAAGTGAAGAAGTGAAGGAGCGTGGAAAACGTATCAGACTTCGCACGCAAGGGAAAGGTCCACGAATAATGTGAAAAATCATCGACAACCACAAGATAGTACTTATAGCCAGAAATACTGATAACAGGAGATGTCCATAGGTCGCAATGTACAAGATCAAAAATGCGGGCCGCATGTGAAGAACTATGAAAAGGAAGACGAACATGTCGGCCCAATTGGCACGCATGACACAAATGCTCAGCATGAGCCCGAATACACGGAATGTCGGAGCTATGACAGAGCTGCATCAGGGCATCACGTCCAGGATGGCCGAGGCGCCGGTGCCAAGTAGTAGAGGAGGTAGAGGCGGCGAAGGCAGCTGACAAAACGGACGGCAAAGAAGATGAAGTAGCCGTCGGGAAGCGAAAAGTGTAAAGGGGCCCCGTGCTGTCATATCGGAGCAGAGGACGCCGGGAAGCCAAATCCTTTACAGTAAGACCAGAAGAGTCAAATTCCACAGAACAAGAATTGTCAGCTGTAAAACGACGAATAGAAACGAGGTTGTGAACCATAGAAGGAGCGACAAGAATATCAGGAAGACGAAAGGAGCCATGAGCACCGGCGGTACCCACAGACGTGACAGGAAGACACGAACCATTTGCGACCATAATGGACGAAGGAAGAGAGGAAGAAGGAGAGTGGACAGAGGAGAGTATACCAGGGTCAGGGGTGGTATGGTAGGTGGCACCCGAGTCGGCGATCCACTCTGGTCTGACAGGAGATGTCAGGCTCATGGTGCTGAACGAGCGAGCCAAGGCCGCCTGGTCCCATCCCGCAACCCCAGGAGGGGTGCCGGAGGGTCCAGCCCACGGAGGCGTAGTGGAGACGCCGGGAGGTGGAGCACCAGTGAACATGGCCGCCGGTGGGCGAGGCGCACCTCTAGGAGCGTGGAAGGGCCACATAGAGATGCGTCATGACCACGGGTTGTGGAACGAAGGCCATGGTGTCCCCCCTGCGGTCCAACCAGTGCCTGCCCACCAGCCGGAGTCTGGGTGACACCACCGCGGCCGCCCCCGCGACCTCCAGCACGGCGACGACGACCGCCACGACCCCCCCACCCCCGCTCGACCCGGAGGGAGGGGGACCCAGGAGAGACGACGACGGTGTAGCGGACGAGCGTGGTGGAGCGGACGGACGCGGCGGAGTAGCAGCCAGAGCCGTCGAAGAAGACGAGGACCCCGAAGAGGTGGTGGACCCCGGCTGGATGCCCTGAGTGAGCTCTTCCATGACCAGGTCGTCACGGACCTGCAGGAAGGTGGGGAAGGATCGCTGACGGGTGATCCACGTCCTGAGATGGGCGTAGCGGTCACTGAGCCCGCGGAGCACGTTGAGGACCAAGATGCGATCCTCCACGGGCCAGCCGAGGTCGCCAAGTGAGTCCGCCATGCCCTTCATCCGACGACAGAACTCGCCAACGGAGAGGTCGTCCTGAACGAAGGTGCGGAAGCTGGCGTCAAGACGCAGAGCCCGGGCCTCAGCATTGCCCAGGAACTGCCCCTCAAGGGCAAGCCACGCCCGACGCACGTCAGGAGAGTTGCGGACGAGGTCGTGGAGGTCCAGGGAGATCGTCCCCAGGATCCAGGAGAGGACGATGCTGTCGAGACGTAGCCACGACGGCGACTGGACGGCGACCGAGGCGTCGACAAGGACGTGGTCGTCGAGGGTGTAGCGGCGGAGAGTGAGGAGCACCAGATCCCGCCAGCGGGCGTAGGAGGGCGACTCCGGCTCGAGGACCACCGGAACGAGTAGGCGAATGTTTTGGACCCCTCCGGCCTGGTAGTGCAGCTGGGTCACGAGCGGGTCGGCGGGGTCGTGCCAGAGGACGGCGGTGTGGGCCACACGGCGTCCCGACAAGTCGGAGGAGGTGGCCGCAGCATCCTGGGAAGCGGGAGAGGCGAGGAGCTGCTCCGCCTCGGCGATCTGGCGTGCGAGGGTGTCGGCCGCGTTGCGCTCACGCTCCCACACGAGGGCAGCAGCGCGCACACGAGCCTGCCCCTCCGCGGCGGCAGCCCGGGCAGCGACGAGGGCTGCAGCGAGGGCGGATTCTGGCCCCGTACTGTTGAGGGGCGGCGCCGTTCCAGTGGGACACCCCGCAGCGGCGTGCAGGAGAGGGAGTGGCTGGAGGCCGGCTGCAGACGCGGCGGGATCGTGCAGTGGAGGGAGGCTGGCAGTAGGGATGAAAACGGTACGGATATTTTCCGACCGTATTCGAGACCGAATTCGTTTAGAGGGGTTTTAATCCGTCCGTATTCGAGTCCGGATATTTAACATCCGATACCGTATTCGTATCCGAATATTTAAATCACATTTATGATGTCGATATCCAATCGTATTCTATCCGACATTTTTTATACTATCCGTATTCGAATCCGAATCCGGACATAAATATGAAAACAAATACAATATCAGTGATATCCGTCCGTATCCGATCCGTTTTCATCCCTAGCTGGCAGGCAGCGGCGGGTGGAGAGCAGCAGTGCCGCCGGCGTTGAGCAGGTGGAGTTGCTCCGCCGGCGGCTGGAGGGCCGCTGCAGCATCCCCCGCGGGCTCCCCCACCGCGCCAAGGCCAGGAATGGCGGCCAGGGCGCGGGCGGGTCCAGGCCCCATGGCGGGTGCCGCGGGCGGAAGACAGGCGGCGGCAGCAGGGGAAGTGGCGGCTGGAGGAGCAATGGCACGAGGAGGTGGAGGAGCGGCGCCTAGAGGAGCAGCAGGCGCGCCCGGAGGAGCGGCGCCAGGAGGAGCAGCGGCCGCACCAGCAGGATCCACGATCTGGGCCCAGGAAGAGGAGGAGAGGGGAGGGAAGGAGCTGAAGAAGGAGGGAGGAGGAGGTGGGGCGCCGGCCATGGCGCCGGCGGCGGGAAACCCACCGGCGGCGGCGGCGGCTGGGAGGGAGGAGGGGAGAAGGGAAACCTAAACCTAGGCTGCTGATACCATGTTAGGAAATGTGTTTCTATTGATTTGGGCTAACCCTAGAGGGGTAGCTATATAGGTAACCATACATGGGCCTCATGGGCCTAGCCTCATGGGCCTAATACACACATATTCCAACATTGGAGGGCTAAGAATCTCCAACCTTCAAAATCTGAACTGGGCCCTAAAGATGAGATGGATTTGGCTGCAAAAGACTGAGGCTAACCACCCTTGGTCTGCATTCGCAATTCAAGTTCATGGTTGTGTTTGGGCCTTTTTTTCCATGGCAGATTGGCAGTAGTGTCAGAAGTTGGCAAAGTCACTTCCACTATATTTTGGACTGATAGATGGTTGCACGGACAGTGTATTACTGATCTCGCACCCCGGCTGTTTTCACTTGTGCCGAAGAGGAGAGCTTATAAGAGGACTGTCCAAGAGGCCCTTATGAATTATTGTTGGGTGTCTGGTTGTTGTTGTTGTTGTTGTTGTCTGTCATCAAAGGTGCTCTAAGTGTTGAAGTGATTGTTGAGTATTTTGATATCAGGGACGTGCTTGGTCAGGTGGTCTTACAAACTGAAGTAGAGGACTCTCACATCTGGTGCCTCTACTTGCGGCAAATACTCCGCCAAGTCGGCCTATGAAGGAATGTTTGTGGGTGCTATTCCTTTCAGACCATGGGAGAGGATTTGGAAGTCATGGGCTCTAGGAAAAAGTCGGTTTTTCATGTGGTTGGTGGTTCATAACAGGTGCTGGACTGCCAATCGTTGTCTGCCACACACTCCTCGCTGTCCACTTAGCAATCAAGAGGAAGAATCGATCAATCACTTGCTCTGTGCTCGCCCCTTCTCATAGGAATTCTGGTTTCTGCTGCTGCAAAAGCTCCGCCTGCAGGCTCTAACCCCGCAGACTGACGATGTCTGTTTCGATGATTGGTGGGAGAGGGCAGAATCCTTGATTGATAATTAAACCCGAAGAGGAACTCAACTCTATTACAATCCTAGGACCTTGGATAATTTGGGAACACCGGAATCGCTGTGTCTTCGATGGGGCATCTCCAAATTTAGCTGGAACTTTATTGCTCGCTAAAGAGGAGCTGCTGAAATGATCTTTGGCCGGTCCTAAAGGAATTACCCACCTTCTTGCCATTGTGCCGGATGGGGAACAGTAGCCAGCTTAGGCTTGGTAGGGTCATGATTGTGTTGGTCATCGGCGATCTGTGCAGCCTTTTGTAAAGGAAAGTAAACTGAACTGTTTTGTGTGTTCTTTTGTGTTTGGTGTGTTGTGTGCGTTTGTAAGGGTTCTCGCCCCTTTTCTTCTTAATGCAAAGAAATGCAGCTCTCCTGCGTTTTCGAGAATTTTTATTTTTGCTCTTGGTACACAACCAAATTGTTATTTTGTTGCTTTACTTTCTAGTGACCGGAGTTGTTTCCTTAAATAAAAGTGCTGTGACACATTTTATACATGAGAAATCCACACTCTTTATACGGATGTGGCAGACAAGGATGACTGCTTAAACCAAATTTGTTGCCACAACAGTTGGTAGATGAAAATGGAAACCTTTCAATTACCTTGGCCTGAAAGCAATAGCCCTTGTCCTCCCAAAAAGTTCTGTTGAAACAGGTATAGATGCCACTGCAACTAAGAAGGCACCAGAAGTAGATGACTGAGGAATAGTAACATTTGTTGAACCACTGGCAGGGACAAGGAGGAATGGATTTGACCAATTTCGCCGAGTTGTTTCAGTTCCATTATTAGGTGGAGAAGCATTCAACTTAACTGAAAGTTCAGTTGCTGGAGTGTGCCCATCAGGAGCAAACATATAAGCTTTAACGCCATTGTCAAAATCTTTCTTTACAGACTCACTGTTACTGGTGCAGCTTATCTCTGAAGAAGAACAGCGTCTGTCCATCAAATCTAACTGGGGCATTTTGCCTGTAAAGCACCTGCAGGAGAAATACAAACACAAAAGTGTTAGAACATATATAGAAACAGAAAAGTGAATTTCTAAAGGACAGAAATACACTTACTGTACAGATGGATCAACAAGAGAAAGACCACTTTTTTCAAGCAAATGTCTTGCATGTCCATCAAACTCAAAACTAGGAGGAATCATAAGGGTGGACCCACTCCTCTCAGAGCTGCTTTCAGTGACAGTAAGCAATAGATCTGTGCAATTGTACAACAAAAATGGAACAGAAAGATACAACTCTCTTGCGCCAGAATGAGCATCCATTGATTTTTCCAGCATAACATTAAGAGGAGCTGCAGAACAAATTAGCATCAGAACTTTATTATGGTGGGCTTAAGTTTTTTCAAAATAGAAAAGCCCAAAGTACATACAATTCGACAAATTTGAGTAGAAAGTAATTGACTCTGTTATGGAGAATTTGAAGCCATTTGACTTGGCTGCAGTAGAGAATGATTCAGCCCGGGGAAACTTTATGTTCAAGGACCTATAATCTTGAATATCAATTGTAATTCCAAGATCGTTGGAGGGATCAACAAAAAAAATAGAGGCAGACCCTACCTGTGAATATGATTCAGTCACAAATTTGAAATGAAAAACCAAACCAGCTGAGGTAAGATATATGCATGGCACCAGAAGCTTACCTCCTTTAGTGAAACTACACGTGCAGACCCACCATTATCTATTGCCAAGGAAATGCAAATAGGGAGATAGTTCTTTATGAGAAGCGGAGTATTAAGCTTGACATGCCGTATAAAATGTGTCCTTGTCAAATTTTGCTTAAAAGTATTTGGAGTAGAACTTCCAGAAACTTGTGCGTTCAATCTTTCACTGCACAACTGGCCTTTCTGGGTACTAACGGATGAAGGGACATTGTATTCTTCAACAGATACACAACAACGAAATGGATCATTACTAGGGTGAGAAGGATAGCAAACAGATGATTTCATGAACCCAACCCTGCTTTCACGTGAAAGAAAACTTGACAAGGAGCAGGTTTCACTCCACAAGTATGTTCTGCCAACAGGATGCCACCTAATCTGGCCAGCTTCAGACAAATGAACCGGCAGTGGAATCTCTTTGTTTGGAGGAATGGGCCCTATTACCTGCAGAATAAAGTTTCTTGAGAAACTATTTACCTTGTATAGAGGTGAAAAATTTAAAGGCATAGAAGTGCAACTACTGACTTACTAATAGTAAGTTCATCTGAATTTTGAAATGGTCACAATGTCGAAGATTATGTACCTTTGATGTAAGACCAAATGGTATATCGAACCTCAATTCGAGGGGCATTGATGTTGCATTGTATAGTATTACCTAGAAAAGGAGGCCATTAATCTGTGTATGCATCCAATGGTGTAGTAACTGACTATTGAAATGGGCATTAGTCATTACCGTCGAGTAAACTCGTACACGCTTGCTGTAGTTCTGTAAGGAAACATCGAGCACCACAGGCACAATTAACCCATTGTTGCCTTTTCCATTAGACGAAAATGCTCCTAAACTTTCTTCACCGAGAATTGGCTTTTTACTTGAAGAGAAATTTACTTCAAAGAAGTAAATGCCCACAAGGTCCATTGACATTGGCTTTGAAGGTCCTGACGTTCCATCAAACTCAATGGAGATCATATAATGTGATACAGCACTCATTCGTTTCTCAATGAGATGGTCTGACGATCGTGCTTCTCTGTGTTGGAAGAAAAATTCATCAAGAGTTTCTTCGACGTAAATTGGGACAGCACACCCTGCTGGCACAGAGTTTTCATCTATTACAGAAAAACTGTCAATATCATCTGAATTAACAGCACCACGGTACACCTTGAACCTAAAGGGCAATGATGTGTCATTCGAGAGAATGTATGGTGCGTATCTTCTGGTACGAACATCATCATGGCTTAATCTCAAGATTCCAGGATCTTCCTGAAGACCACTACCATTACTTGGATCAAGAGAATCTGTAACCATCTGGCTAAGTCTGAGGATAGCCTAAACATGCAAATGAAGAGTTCAAAACAATTTCACCTCTGACTATGAACAAAACAATAAATTTAAAAATTTTGTCTCATAGGTAAATTCTAAGTGTTCCTCAACTGATTCAAGTGATCCAAATCCCGAAAGGCCCAAATTCTGCTCCTATCTCTAATTTTCCTTGAAAACAAATAAGCCAAATATCCTCTCATTTTCCTTAAAAACCAGATATGTAGCAGATATAATCCAAATGGGAAAAGCCTTGCATACAATCATTTGAGTACAACTAGCACAACGATGCATCTAATACTCTTATGAGCTTTTTTTTTTCTCGCGCTGCATTATTGTATTAAGAAAAAAAACAGGGATTTAGAAACCCCTTACAAAACACACGCACAAATACACATTCCTAGGAATGTGATTTCATCCAAGTGATTTCAAATGTTGGATCTTGAGTTGTACTTGTAGAAATGCTCAACCCAAATATTCATTGCAGTCTACTATCCTGATTATTGAATTGAGTTTTTTTTAACTGGCAGTTAAACTACCAATAATATCACTAGGAATTATATATAACAAACAGAAGTACTCTCGCTGTTCCAAATTGTAAGCTGTTTGGTTTTTCTAGATACACAATTCTTACTATGTATCCAGACACAGCGTACATCTAGGTTCACAGCAAAAGCCGTATACCTAGAAAAGCCAAAACGACTTACAATTTGGAAAAGAGGGAGCACGCCATTTGCTATATGGCAAGAGAAAATTTTCTTTTCTTGAACAACGCATGGCAAGAGAAAAATCACATTCACATACCTCAATTAAGGGTTCTGATATATTCAGATTAAGCTGCTTGCTTGAACTTAAACACACATCAATACTGGGTGATATATCCAGTCCACAATCACCACATTTTCTTAGCATATTTAACTGAAATCTTGAGGGTTCTACAAAAGGTTCCCACATAACCTACAAATATATAAGTTGTTATTTCAGCACTATCATATCCAAACTTTGAGAGGCAGGAACGTTGTAGTATTTTACCTTGTCAATGTTATTGTAATTTACTAAAAGGTCAACAAAAGCAGAAACTTCTGTCCTATCCTTCATTTGACTAAACTGCACAGTCAAATTCTTCAATAAGGTCTCTATTACAGGTCCATGACTGCTCCACTGTCAAAAGCATTGCCAAGAAAAATAAAGAGCAGGTTAGAGCTTGAATGGAACTTATGTAACTCATATGCTGAGTTTAACTCAGCATATTGATGTATAAAAAGCTCAGGAGAACAAATACAAATATGTTTTTGTCATGGGCAGCCAACAGGCTGCCACTGGCCCAATAGGCCCAAGACGTCAGATGCAGAAGGGCGTCGTAGGGCGCGAGTGTCCTAGTTGGGCCTTAAGCCCATTAGTGTTAATTAGTGTCTCTCTTAGTTATTTATCTATAGGAATAGTACCATATTGTCTAGGCACAAGAGGTGTTAGTCCTATGTACCCTTTATAATCAGCCCATGAGGCACAATGAAAAGGAAGCAATGAATTATGAAGAAACAATTCTAGTCTCCCTCAATCTCTCAAGCTCTTGGCAAAGCATAAGGCCTAGTTACCCCAAAATATCCATCTTCGTTACAGTTTTATTTACTGAATTCAATATGCTTCAAACCTATCTAATATCATCAATTAACGAAGCAAACATAATTATCCGTGCTGTGCTTGATCATGTCTGATGGTCCAAATTCTTCTTTGGGTCAAAACATATCAGCACCATGCTGCTCTATCAGCTAAAAAATTATATAATGATCTCCAATTACAAAATTAGCCATATATAGTCTAATGTCTTATAATACCTAGTACTAGTTAGTTCCATTTTGTGATATTTTACAGTATTACATAATTCACATTAGCATTTCATTATGCTCTTTTCTCAAAGTCAATATCATTGAATTGTTTTTTTTATCTTCCGAATGTTGGCATAAGATCAACTTCCAATATTATTCATGCACATACCAGAACCAAACATTCCCAGCATTTAACAAGCAGCTAGTTTATGTTTAGTAAAGGAACAAGCAGCACAGTTACAGAACTTACCCTTCCATCATTTAGCAGAAGAGACCCTTTCCTCAATCCTGCCTTGAATGCCACGGAATAAAAAGAGGATGCAGATGATGCAGCAGGAAATTTGAGTTCCATGTTATGCCAGAAGTTAAATATCTGGTGTGAAAAACTAACATCCATGTATTCAGCTTGTAGATCAACAGAAAGATGTTCCAAATTCCTTTCTGATTGATGAACATTACCAGAAGATTTAACCTTAGATATATGCACAAATGGAACGGAGGTACCCTTATTCTCTTGAATCATTTCCAGCATTACCTTCAATCTCTCTACATCACATTTAAAATTCATGCAGCTATCACCTGACATCACCACAAAATGTTTACTCTCAAAAGTTAAGGTGACAAACTTGCAACCCATTGGTTCACAATATTGAATATCATCTGCCTCATGATGAGTGCCCACTTCCGATGGAAAAGAAGTAGAAGTCACACCCATGCGATTGCTTGTGTGATTTTGTTCTTTCCCCCAGATAGGTATATGGAGTACACCAGCAACAGTTTCACATGTTACCACTAAGTTGAAGTCATCTGGCGAACCAAATTCTGATGCAATAAGTGGTGATGATGCTGTTTCTGGAAACTGAGACCAAGCAGCTGCATCCACAGGCATACTGTTTACTTCTGTCTTTACATATGAATGGGAATGATTGATAATCGTGTTCCAATCCTGTAAATATAACCAGACCTCGAAAAGGGGTACACTTAGTAATATCTCATCTTGTCCAGCATGGTGCTTTGTAAACTTGACGAAAACAGGAGATAATGGCCCATCGGAAACAATGGAGATGAGAGTGTAACCACCGGGTGACTGCAGCGTTAAAGAAACAACATCAAAGTTCAAGCGCTCTGGTTTTTCACCAACTAGTACAGCAGACACATCAAACTCCATGTTTGCAGTGGCAATCCTCTCCAGTGCTCCTTTATCTTTAGACTGACCCAAGAGAATCGTCAGATCCTTGATCGAAATAGTGAGATTGGTACACTCATTAGGGTCAGGGTTGCCCTCGTAGAAACTTCTATGATCTAAAAACTGCAAGGCATTGCCTTTATACATTTTACTTTCATTGCCGATAGAAATCAACTGGTCAACAACACCAATAACTGTCTCCATCCCATTTATAAAATATAGATCTGCATAAGATTTGAAAAAGTTAAAGCTCCTCGCAAAAAAAAAAGTTAAAGCTAATATTACAAAAATACATTTGAAGAAGTTGAAAAAACAAGTTCAACGATGATCTGGTACCTTCAGCAATCAAGTTGCATCGTGATATTTTGCTCATAATTGAGGTGGGTAAAGTAGGCTGCTGGGAGTATGGTATATCTTTGCAGGGAACCTGAATCCATATGCCAGCATCAAGCTTTTCAATAAGAGAATGGATTCTCTTAGGAACGTTCTCATCAAGCTTCAGCATAAAATCTGTTTGGTCGCTTACAATTAGAAGTGATATGGATGCATTTCTTGCATATATGCAGATGATATCAACTCTTCTAGAAACTATGCACTCCGAACTGAAGAATTCTTTGGGGATACACTTTGCAAATTCTACAGAGCTTCCGGTCGCAATGAACTCACAGAAAAAATGTGGAACCTCCAGCTTTAGACAAAAGAAATCTTGCTCTTCCACAGGAAAAATTACAACACAATCACTGATCTCAAATTTGTATGTTACACAGTCATGTGATTCTCCCAAGCACTCAAGATTGTTACCAGCCACAGGGAATTCCTGTTCTGCAATAGGACTCCAATCGTCCAACAAAAAGAATCCAACAAACATAGCCAGTAACTTGGATGGCAATACACAACAAACATTTTGAATTCCAACACATACTTCGGTTGACAGTGCAGGCAAGTCCTTTTTAACTCGAACGTTGAGTACACTAGCATTGCGATGTGAAGATGTGCCCCAGAGCAGCTCATGGATATTGGGTGGAGTCCATGGTGAAGCAAGAGTCAAATTGTTAGCAGACAATAGTAAGTCCCATGAGCTTGCATCAAAATAAGTGAGTGTTGATATAGATTCAGGAATGGTTATTGTTGCTAAAGTACCACATGATTCAGGAAAATGTACTCTAACAGAAATAAGTGATAGATCCAGAACAGTTCTGCTGGCATTCTTGGCGTCATTTGATGAGGCGGATGAACAATTTGAACGCTGGGTTTGTGTATTGCTGACAAGATCTGACGCATGATAACCATTCAAACCTTTAGTGTCATGACATTGCTCATTCTTTGAGTATAAACTTTCTTGTGCTTCAACATCTTGAGTTCCTAAGCACCCAAAACTATATCCACAAATGTAATCTGCAACTAAAAAGGGGAACTGGTCCACAGAAACTCCTGCGAATATTGTGCCATCTGCACCACATAAATTTGACAAGGAAAACTTGGGAAGTATGCCATTAGTTGCCCCAGATTTCATGGAACTCTGACCAATCATTGTGGATTCAACATCACTGCCGACTGAAGGTCCTGAATCAAGTTTTCTCAAAAACATCCGTATCTGACCAATAACAGATGGGTTAACATGCAGATCAACATCACATAAATTTAGCTGGTATACATGATGCATTTGATCATCATACTTGTGAGTTCTATAATGCAGATTCAAGCAAGTTTCAACAGAATTTTCAAGACATCGTGTTAAGTTCCCAGATAAGCATAGCACATGTGAATCTGATTCATCCTTCCGATAATTGGAAGTAACATTGACCGTCTTCATGGCAAGACAAAGGTCTGACAATTCGCAGATAGCATACCTAGAAATCACAGCAGCAACTCACATAAAAGAATAGAAAATAGTCATGATTCAAGGTTGCAAAATTAGTAGCCAATTATTAACCTGATATCAATGTCTTCAATGCCGACAATGAGACCTGAACTTTCCTCACAATTACCATCAAGGTCAACCTGTAAACCAAACTTGGCTAGCTTCAGAGACACAGACACATTTAAGGTCGATTTCTTGTGTCCATGTGTCTTGGTATTATCAAACACACTGTTCTTGACAAGGTTAGTTTCTTTCACTCTAGGCAAATTAACAATGGCACTGTGCATTGTCTGAGAGAGGTATACATCAATAAATGGCACAATAAAACCGACCTGCCAAAACAATAGTTCAGATATACAGGGCAGAGAATAACGTAAGCAGACAAATCACATTGCAGAAAGTAGGGTGAACAAACTTTAGTATACACTTATATAGCTATTACCAAAAATAGATCATCAATTAAAGACATAATGAGTCACTGTCCTTCAAAAATCTTACCTCCAATTGTTTTAACACTGGTTCATCTAGGATTACACACAATCTAAGTGCAATGGAAGCATCAAGCTTAATCAGTGTAGAGGAAACATTATGTTTGTCAGGCAACAATACCTTCACCTGTAATCATTCATTTACTGTTGCTTCATAAAAATATTGAATGACCAAAAAAACGGAACAATGAACCATGCACATTGTCTGACCTGAAACCCAGTAAGGCCAACCTCATACTGGTTATAAAGTTCATTCAACTGGATACCAAGTAACAGGTCATCAGAAAAATAACTAGGAAGACTTTTTGATATGTGGTCAAGAAAGGAATTGCTTTCTTGTGTTCGAGAAATATCCTCAATTGTATCTTTAGACTGAATGAATACATCCCCAGCATCAACAACCTGCAATTACAATAATTGCTCAATGATAAAAGAAAATAGCTACTGAATCAACCAATTGAAGTTAAATAGAGACAGGACAATAATTAAGACCCATTAGAATAATCTTCTCTTCTGAAAACATTAAGCCAGTGCATCATTTAATTTTGTATTTTGTAGGAGCCTGAGATTTTGAAACAATATTACAGGAAAATAGGGCCTTATATTATCAAAATGATAATATATTTCTTGCATCCTCCAGATTTACTTACATGATTTATTTACAAACATATCTGTTGGAATGTGAGTGTATTAGGCCCATGAGGCTAGGCCCATGTGGCCCATGTATGGTTACCTATATAGCTACCCTTCTAGGGTTAGCCTAAATTAATAGAATCTCAATCTCTAACATGGTATCAGCAGCTTAGGTTTTCCTCTCCTACCCTCCAGCCGCCGCTGCCTCCTCAGGCCGGCCGCCTCCTCCTCCTTCCCCATCCTATTTCCCCTCTCTCCCTTCTTCCTCCTGGGCCCCGATGGCGGCTGCTGCGGGCGCATCTGCGAGCGCCACCGCTGCCCATCCTAGCGGCGCCGCTGCTGCCCGTCCTGGCGCGCCCGCCACTGCTGTGGCTGGCCGCGCCGCCCCTCACCCGCCCCCTGCTGTGAGCGCCGCCGCTGCCACCTCCTCCTTCTGGGCGCCAGCGGCCACTGCTGTTGGTCTCGGCACCGCTGCTGCTGCCGCCGCTGCTTCCCAGCCCCCTGCCGCCGCCGCTGCTCCTGTGGGCGCAGCCGCTGCTGCTCCTGAGGGTGCGGCTGCTGCCCCTCCTGGCGCGGCCATCGGCGACCCTGGCACCACCGACGCCGGCGGAGCCGCCCCTGCTGGTGCCCCTGCTCTGAGGTGCTGCGGTGGCTGCCCTCCGCCCAAGCTTTCCAGTGGAGGCTGCCTCCCAGGACCACGGCCAGAGGGCGTCGCCTCACTGAGGCGTGTGCGTCCCTGGCCGCTACTTCCCCTGCGGGCCTCACCGCCGCTGCTGCGGCTCCTGCATGGCACACAGCCGCCCTTGCCGCCGCGGCGGGTGGTGCTGCTGCGGCGCCGGCGCGACCGCCGCTGCCTCTCGTGCCACGTGCCGGCGCCGCGTCGCTCGTAGGGCCTCCTTGGCTCCCTACCCTCCGAAATCGGCTCCGTCTCCTCCGCCGCCGCAGCCGGACCATCTTCCTGGCGCCGCCACCACCATGGCCGCGAGCGCCGGGACTGCTGACGCGGGGGGCCCAGGCGCCGCCACTGCCCTCCTACCAGAGCAACTCCTCCACCTCTATGCCTCACAGTCGTCGGTGCCTCCACCGAGTGAGCTTCGCCCGTCGGCGGCCATGCTCACTGGTGCTCCAGGGTTTCACCCCACATCCCTGTGGGCTACACCTTCCGGTGCCTCGCCCGGACTTGTCGGTTGGGACCCAGCTGCCTTGGCCTACTCCTTTAGCACCACCGTCAGCCCTCCGCCCTCAGTTCCTTCTGCCGCAGGGCTGCGATCCGCCAGTCCTGATTGGATCGCCGACTCGGGCGCCACTTTCCACACCACGTCTGATGCGAGTCTACTTTCTTCTCTTCGTTCTCCCCACCCTTCCTGTCCCTCTTCCATCATGGTTGCCAATGGCACTTGCATTCCTGTCTCCTCCGTGGGCACTGCCAGTTCCCACGGTTCCTTTCATATCCCTGATGTTCTTGTGGCTCCTGGTATGGTTCACAACCTTCTCTCTATTCGCCGTTTCACAACTAACAACTCTTGTTCGGTTGAGTTTGATCCTTCTGGTCTCACCGTGCGGGATTTGACCTCCCGGAGTCCTCTGCTACGCTGTGACAGCACTGGACCTCTCTACACACTTCGGTTTCCGGCATATGTTTCACCTTCTTCGCATCCCTTCTCCTCAGCCGCTTTCGCCGCTACTACTTCCCCCACTACTTGGCACCGCCGCCTCGGCCATCCTGGCCGGGATGCCCTCATGCAGCTCAGTCGTACTTCAGACGTTCGGTGTCCTCGGGCTCATGATGAGCCCTTGTGCCCCGCGTGCCAGCTGGGCCGTCACGTTCGTCTTCCCTTTCAGTCTTCTTCCTCACATGCCACTTGTGTGTTTGATCTTATCCATTGCGACTTGTGGACTTCTCCTGTTCTCAGCATGTCTGGCTATAAGTACTACTTGGTGGTGGTCGATGATTTCTCCCATTACTCCTGGACTTTTCCCCTGCGCGCCAAGTCCGAGGCATTCCCCACTCTCAGCCACTTCTTCGCTTGGGTATCCACTCAGTTCGGCCTCACCATCAAGGCTATCCAGTGTGACAATGGCTGTGAGTTCGATAACTCAACCTCACGTGCCTTCTTCCTTACTCACGGTGTCCAGCTGCGCATGTCTTGTCCGTATACCTCATCTCAAAACGGCAAGGCAGAGCGCATGATCCGCACAACCAATGACACCATGCGCACCCTTGTGCTCTAGGCATCCCTTCTCGCTCGCTTCTGGGCTGAGTGTCTGCACACATCCACCTATCTCCTTAACCGTCTTCCTTCTACTGCTTGTCCAGCTCCCACACCTCACCATGCTCTTTTCGGTACCCCTCCTAGATACGACCACCTTCGACTCTTCGGGTGTGCGTGTTACCCTAACACCGCCGCCACCGCTCCTCATAAACTGGCTCCCCGGTCGACTCTCTGTGTTTTTCTCGGATACTCTCCGGATCACAAGGGTTACCGATGCTTCGACCTTTCCTCTCGCTGTGTCCTCATCTCTCGCCATGTCGTGTTTGATGAGTCGGCATTCCCTTACTCCACCACCTCTACCTCCACACCTCCTGCTGACCCTGCGGAGGCTTCCTTTTTTCCCACTGACCCGGTGTTTCCGCCACCCTTCTCCCTCTACCCTGCAGGTACTACTCCGGCGCGCCCTCCTAGTGGTCCCACCTCGACCCTGCCGGCCTCGCACCAGGACTTTCCTCCTGTTGTGCCTGACGCTGCCGTTCCGATCGTGGGACCGAGCGCCCCGACCCCACCTCCCGGGCGCTTCGGCTTCGTCTACCAACGCCGCCGGGAGCCGCCACCGCCACCACCTCCTTCAGAGCGTTTCGGCATCGTCTACCAGCGGCGGCGGGAGCCAGCTCCGCCGCTGCCGCCGGCGTCGTCGCCTTCGCCACCAGTGTGTGCTCCGCCGGCCCCGCCGCGCTCTCGCGCCGATCCTCCAGTGGACCACCCGCCTCTTCTTCACCGGGACCCTCGTCACATTCACCCGATGGTGACGAGGCAGGCGTCTCGCCCGTAGGCCCTCACCGCCGCCGCATGCGAGCCGGGGATCTCTCCAGTACCCTCTTCCGTCCGCGCGGCCTTGGCGGATCCTCAGTGGCGCCGCGCGATGGAAGAGGAGTATGCGGCACTCCTCGCCAACCAGACGTGGGACCTTATGCCCCGACCGCCGGCCTCCAACATTGTCACCGGCAAGTGGATCTGGACGCACAAGAGGCGTGCTGATGGTTCTTTGGAGCACTACAAGGCTCGCTGGGTCCTCCGCGGCTTCACCCAGCGGCCCGGCATTGACTATGACGAGACCTTCAGTCCCGTGGTGAAGCCAGCTACAGTCCGCATGGTCCTCTCACTGGCTCTCGAGCGCTCCTGGCCTGTGCATCAGCTGGATGTCAAGAATGCCTTCCTCCATGGCACTCTGACTGAGACGGTCTACTGCAGTCAGCCGGCCGGTTTCATGGATTCTTCTCGTCCTGACTTGGTCTGTCGGCTCAACAAATCTCTCCACGGGCTCAAGCAGGCACCCCGGGCTTGGTACTCTCGTTTCGCTACCTTCCTGCAGACTCTTGGGTTCACGGAGGCCAAGTCTGACACCTCCTTGTTCATATACCACTATGGGGGTGAGACTGCTTACCTGCTGCTCTATGTGGATGACATTGTTCTCACCGCCTCCGGCGAGTCTCTGCTCCACCGCATTATTGCCTCTCTCCAGAAGGAATTTGCTATGAAGGATCTTGGGGTGCTCCACCACTTCCTCGGCGTCACTGTTGAGCCCCGACCTTCAGGCCTGTTCCTCCACCAGCGGCAGTTCACTTGTGACATCTTGGAGCGAGCAGGGATGACTGACTGCAACTCCTGCTCTACCCCGGTTGACACCCAGGGGAAGCTGTCAGAGGCTGGGGGTCCGATGCTTGGACCAGCGGACTCTACCGCCTACCGGAGTCTTGCTGGCGCGCTCCAGTACCTCACCTTCACACGGCCGGACATCACTTATGCCGTACAGCAGCTCTGCCTCTACATGCATGCTCCGCGGGAGCCCCACATGGCTGCTATGAAGCGCCTTCTCCGCTACCTCCGTGGCATCCTAGGCTACGGGATGCTCCTCGGCCGGTCCTCCACTGCCGAGCTGATTGTCTACACCGACGCGGACTGGGCGGGCTGCCCGGACACCCGCAGGTCCACCTCCGACTACGCTGTCTTCCTCGGCGGCAACCTTGTCTCCTGGTCGTCCAAGCGCCAGCCGGTGGTCTCCCGCTCCAGTGCCGAGGTGGAGTACCGTGCTGTTGCCAACGGCGTGGCCGAGGCCGCCTGGCTCCGCCAGCTCCTGGCTGAGCTTCACCGCCCTCTCGCCAGGAGCACGCTCGTCTACTGCGACAACGTTAGTGCGGTCTACCTCTCCACCAACCCCGTGCAGCACCAGCGGATGAAGCATGTGGAGATCGACCTACACTACGTCCGTGACCGTGTGGCCATCGGTGACGTCCGGGTCCTTCACGTTCCGACCACCTCCCAGTTCGCCGACATCTTCACCAAAGGCCTCCCGTCCTCGACCTTCACCGAGTTTCGCTCCAGCCTCACCGTCACCAGTGGCTAGTTGCGTCTGTGGGGGGACGTGTGTGTGTGGTCTTTCTTCTTTCTTGTTCAGCCTCGAACTCCGCTGCGCCGGTAGTTCAGACTGCGGGGGGTGTTGGAATGTGACTGTATTAGGCCCATGAGGCTAGGCCCATGTGGCCCATGTATGGTTACCTATATAGCTACCCTTCTAGGGTTAGCCTAAATCAATAGAATCTCAATCTCTAACAATATCAAATGTCAAATTTAAATTTCAAACTTGAAATAAATTAAACAAGGCCAGTTTATCAAGTTCCGGTTGGGTCCAGGGAAAATTGGTATCCATCAGTTTCAAACATGAATTTGGGAACTTAATCTGTAGAACTTATGCGCACATAAATATCATGGTACTGATGTGTCCCTTGAGCAAAAAATGCAAGGCAATGTTATTCAGCATTAGAACATACCATGGCAACCTCTTTCCTTTCACAATTCTGTGATGGTAGCCTAATGATGAAGTGATGAATCCTCAAATCCCAAATAAGTTTTTTACGATTAGCAGACATGTACCTTGAATTATGTTCAAAATATTACTCAACTTGTACAAGCATAGTAAAGTGTGAACAGAAAAAGGAAAAGGGAGATGAGGAGATACTTCAGTTTGGAGACGAGTCTTGTTCCCAAATTATTGAACCGATTTAGAGAAGAAAGCACCTGCATTAATCAGGATAGCAATCCATAACATTTCTCCCAGGAAGATTTGCATGAAATATGCCAGGTCTCTCTACCCAGCATACAGTATAGTTAAGTGTTTTGATGGCCCAATAAGGAAATAATAAATGAGTTAATGTCCAGTCTAGGGAAACAAAAAACATTATATGACTAAAGGCAAGCGTCACAAAAGTAGCTGATCTAATAATCTTATAAAAGTAAAGAGGAACTGAATTTACATTTTTGCAAACGAACAAAAAAATTACAGAGGGTTATGGTAACAACAGCAAGCATTCTAAATTTTATTCTACTACCAAACCTTCTCAAAAAGTCTCACTTGAGAAATCATTTGCATTATTGGCTATTGTATCCATCTCTTTCTTCGTTACAAATGTTAGCAGTATTTCAATACTTACCCTATCATGCTGAAATTGGAAAGAAGAAAACAGATCATAGATGTGCAGGACATTAACAAAGAACTCTGGTTCATAGATGGCATTGAATTCCTGGACAACGACCTGAAATGAAACATGACAACATACTTATAATCAACATTCATGAATACCACACATGCAATAAATTTCTCTCTTAACTGAATAGAAAGAACATAAGTACTCTTGTTGAAGCTTCTGATCTTTCGTTTGACTTGGGAAAGTCGACTTGGATACTGATAACAGGTGCCCCGAGACCATCACCGGTGCTACACTAAAATATATATCAATTTAATAAATATAAGCAACCCACAAGAGGGGACGAAAAGATTTGAGGATTAAACTGTGGTGTACCTTTTCAGCCTGTAAGATTTTCGTTTCATTCAGTGGGTTGATAACCTGTAGAGAATCAAGCCAAGCAAGAATAGTTGCTGAATCATCCCATATTTTACATTCCATACCAAGCCCAGAAAACAATGTATCTACAAGCTTCATGCCGAACCCCCTAGACCATCAATGCGCAGAAAAGTTAGTCGATAACAAAGGGCCCCTCATCCCTCTTTAAGTATTTTTTAGGGAAAACAGTAGGGGAAGCCCCCTACTATTGTAAATATTTATATTTATATATATAAGAAAAGCAAAAAAGGAAACAGGTTACAGGTCTCGAGAAAATAAAGGAAGAGCTAAAGAAAGGCCCAGAAGACCCAGGTCTCTCCAGCCTCCAGGAAAGAGGAAAGAGGGAAAACAGGAAGCAAGAACAACTAAACAAGTGAAATTTACGCAGCAAAAGAAATCTTGACCATTGGATGCAAATAATTGAACTTCAAAAAATTCAAGTTTTGAGTTGCTAATGCTATATATAATATATGCATATGATAAAAAGAACAAATAACTGGAAGTAAAACAGCATTTATTCATGCTCAAAGTAAAAGCATTTCTGTATACTTTACCATCTTATCTTGGTTCATGTGTGTCTAATTGGGTTTCAATCTTAGCTACCACAAGTTTGCTTCGGCCTAAAGGATTTTGGTTAAGCTAAGGGTAACTAGATAAGGGGCGTTTTGGGCACCCTTACAAAATAATTGAACACAGCCTGAGTTATCCAGCATGTGAAAAAATGGGCTTTCTGATGGCAGTTTTCATGCGAGTTGTCGCAACTCTCAATTAGGCCACAAAGAATTCTATGAAGACTTAACACATCAGTATTTCACAAAGCTGCTTGTAGAGTTCAATTGCCACAGTGATGCATCTTTCAAATTGATGTATTTTCCTCCCTTGCAAGTTGTTATAACTCTTATAGACTAAGTGTCAACCACATCTTTAGAGCTGTAATAGAAATAATTACTGGATGTGTCAAACTTTTTGAGTAATTGGCTTTACTCAGTGCTTTTGAAGAACGTGACAGCATGCCATATTCACTAAATTAGTTACATTATAAGTCGTGGAGGGGGCCAGAAAAGAAAACAAATTGCAGCACTTGCCTGGAGGTGACAGTTGTGACTATCTGAGAAATAGATAGTTTAACAAACAAAGAATAGTAGTTTTCTTTCTTCAAACAATTTTCAGCAGAAGAAACTGGATGAAATTCCGTTCCCTCATATATATCCTGAAAATGGAAAACAAAGATTTTAGAACTGCCTGCTCCTACTGAATTGCACAAAATTGGTTAACCACATAATATAACCTTAATAATGTCTTCAGAAATAACACCAGCAAATGAGCTACTGTCCGCTGTTCCACCAACACCAAGCATTCCAAGAGAAAGCCAGTTTAGCCATCCCTGGCTTGCCCCTGTCAACTGTTCATTGATGCGGGGACTTCCTGGACTATGAGTATCTTTGGAAGATTTCACCAAAGATTCCTGCCAATGATCAGTGAAGTGTTACCATAGATAATACCCAAAAACAAGGCAAATACATTCTTATTAAACAAGAATAAAGGACTGTCACCATAGTTATGCTGAAAAATGTGAAGGCTGAGCAACTAAAGATATATACCTTCCAATATTGCATGCATTAGATAACAATAATGTTAAGTTACTTTCTACACCCAAAAATGTTATGGCACCCCTGGTTCAGTCTCACTTTAAAGAACATATGAACATATACACATACACGACATGCAATTTGATAGGCCTTAAAGGCAATTGCCTTCAATCAGTTTTTTTTTCAAACAGATCACAGCAATTGCCTTCCAACAGTTTTTTTTCAGCAGCTGGTATTTGATGTGCCAAGTGATTTATGAACACACAAGAGCCTGAACAGCATTGCGGTGTCAAAGTCACCCCTGAGTTACTATGACAGTTCAGATATGATGCACAAATGGATATGTACTTCCCTTTGGAGAGCCAATATTTGCTTAGTTACAAGGCTAACAAAAGTTCAAACACCAGCAAACCATCTTAAATAGGTACTGCCCAGGACAAGTGCTGTACCAATCATGAATCATTGATGTTATATAGGGATGTAGATAAACATAAATTCAATTAGAGTGGTAAAAATGCTTAGGTATAGACATTTTCAACATGATTAAACTGAATGAAATGTAATTCACAATCACCCTCAACAGTCTTCTAATAGAATCATCAACAACCTGCAGTTGTTGCTCTGCAATCGTTCTGTAGTTAAGTATGTCATCTATATCACATTCTTTGTCCATATTTTCCAACTCTTGTAGAATGTCTTCACTAACAATCTGAAAAACGGCAAACATTAAACAATGAAAAAATCATGAGAAGAATGATATGCAGAAACGATATTTATACGCACAAGGGAACAATCTCCTGATACAACACAATCTAATTGACAAATTTCAGTAGACAGAAAATTTCATCCATAAAGTTTTGTTTACTTCGAAGAGGGAAATAATATATACAGCATAATGAACTGAAAGAAGCCTGAGAAGGGGTTTCATAGTGAGTGCAACCAAATTCCAAATTAGATAAGGTGGTTTCAATGTCAGAATCAGGTCTTTCAGCCAAACACAACAGGGACAAATAACAAGCTCATGTGCATATGATTTATGTGTAAACTTTAAAAACGTGGGAGTCAGCAAGCGAAATCACAGGTACCCAGTCTTTAGCTTATTGTACACTTGCACTAAACTACAGGAATTGTTCATTGAGTTTACTTCGGAAACATGAAAAATTTAACGTTTAACAAGAAAAGGATACCTGTCCTTTCTGCAAAAGCTCCAATTTCATTCTATACAATTTGACGTATCTTAGTCGGTGATTCCTGTCAAACATATAGAAAAGACACAACTAAAGGCTTCGATATAAATGTGTGTTATAATCCAATAACAAGGAAAGTGGTAGAAAAAACAATGCTGTATAAGCAAAAGACATAAATGTTGGTTCTACCTTAAGAAAGATCCAAAACAACAAAGTGCCAGTGCAACACAGCAACAGGAACGAAATGAGAGTACAAACAAGTGAACATGAATCATAAAATTGAAAGTTTCTCGCGATTGTAACAAATCTAATTAGAAGTCGTATGCTTATTTTTTTATTTCTATTTAAAGTATTTCCTTCTGCTGATGGACTCAAATCAAGAGTGGTGTTTCTAGGGTTACAAAAGGAAAACAGGCCATCAATTTCAAACATCATCTATGAGAATTTTGGTTTGATATTCCTATCTGTCAGCAGATAGCTTTCATGCTTTGCTAACAGAAAAAGGGAAACTAAAACATATTCATCAAATAATTTAGTGCATTTGCTGTGATTGACACCCTAACCTTGACACAAAAGAAGATCATAAACTGTTATTTTCTTTATTGATGTAACGAACAACTTCCAAGATCAAATTCACCATGCCTACATTACGCCATTCAACTAATACAGTATTTCTTCTCAAATGTCAGGGATCAAATTGAACATGGAAAATAAAGCTTACAGTCGCTGCTCAAAATAACGCCATGAAGTTTTCTTCAGTCTTCTGCGAACATCTGCTGATACAGAATTCTGAGCATATTGCCACCACATTCTCTGCCAACCTTTACATCTCTTAGATAAAGAGCTTTGAGATGGGCGGTAACGACCATATCTGTAAAGTTATGGTAATATTGTTAGACTTTGTTTGCTGCATCAGCACTTATGGGTAGCTCAAATCATGCATCCAACATTGACGTTCAACAAATCAGAAACCCAATGAGTTCCAGATATTCAAGCACGTGAGTTCCATTGTAAAAATACTGTTATCAGTAACCTTTTCTTGGATGGTTACTCAGATGGTAGTGAGGATCTGCTACAAATTACATACCCTCATTTGCTGGCTATATCGTGGCAATTCTAATATATAAAAATAACAACCATATCCATTCAAAGGTAGAAGGATCAAGGGTGGTTGGAACAGAGAATGACTTCAAGGCAGGAATAGTATCTTTTATGAAGAACAACGAAAGAAACTCATGATCTCCGTACAAAAATAAATGGTAATGCATTTAATAGGAAAATAGGATAGGAGTTTTTAGCCGTCTAAATTAGAATAGCTTACTTTGTTCGCAAAGCACAGATAGTGAAATAATCACAAAGATTTAAGATTTGTTGGAGCTGGATTTCATCAACAGATAAGGCCTACAGAAACAAGATGAAATTATAAGCAGGTGATACTGAAGTTCTTCACTGATGATAAAATGTGCTACTTATAAAATTACACATCTAGAGGAAGTTAAAAAAACAAACCAATGCAGTTAGCTCTGCAGTCATGTCATACTGAGGGGTACCATCAAGCTTGGCAGCTTTATTAGCCTACAATGAAGACATGATTGCATTAGATCAGGTTGGTCATATCCATCAAAAAGGTAACTAAATAAAGATGAGTAGTTAGAAAGCTTTGGAAGCCTTATGGAAAAAGAAAACTGATGACAGTATCAACGTTGAAGAATGCGCTTACAAGCACAGATACAGTCACACAAAATGGATTTACAAGATAATCATCCCTTGAGTGGCCATTTTCAAGAGCACCAACTTCTTCAAACTGATGACAGTAAATTCCAACATCTGATATCTCTATTATCTTATTTACTTCATCTTGTCTTGACCTAGCCATCAATGAACTGCACAAAAAGACAATGAACATTAACATATTTAATACAAAATCAAATATGTTTGAATGACCTGCATGAAATGCTAAAATGTCTATAAGCATATAAAGTACGTGGACAATGTTTCTTGAAAATATGCAAGAGCAAATTTTAATAGCTTTGTAAGAACTTCCTAACAGTTTTCAGTGTATTGCAAACCAGAAACATAAGTCTATTCATGCAGCTTTATCCGTAAATAAAATCAGGTATCTTAAGTGCTCCATTAAGCGAATTTAAAGCACCACAGGAACCCCAAAGGCAGAACTTTTGAGTCAAAAGTAAATTATTCTCGTGCAGTTTTGGGCTCCTTCAAGAGTGGTTGCAATCTCGTGCAGTTTTGGGCTCCTTCAAGAGTGGAGGCATTCATGTGAAATGATAGTTTCTACAGTATGCTTCCATATTTAATTTAAGCTGGTAAAGTGGTAATATTTCCCAATGCATTGCAACACTAAGGTATCTTCACATAACTGCAAGCATTTCTCATTTTCCATTATTTCTTAGTAATCGCATATGAGAACCAAGCAATAGCTCAGTTGGTAGAGTCTCCTGTCAAGGAGGCCACCCACCAGGGCTCAAACCAGGGTGCTTGTGAAATATAGGTACGTTCATGAGAACTGGTTTCAGTCAGCTTCCAGCTAGTGTTTGGCATTTCCATGGCGTCAACTCTTGTAACACAAATCTGGACCCCTAAACTTGTTAAGTGTGTCACCCGAGGTCCAAATCACCATAATCATCACAAACTTAACCTATGAGGCATGCAAACATGACACCTGATTGCACTATACATGACAGTATGGCCATTAACATGTAGTAGAGCATGGAACATCTCAGGCTCCATGCAAGAGTGCCACATATGTTATTACTTGCTGATTGAGGTGATTTGGATCTCAAATGATACACTTAACAAGTTTATGGGCCTAGATCTGTATTTTAAGAGCACATAGGACAACATTGGACAAGTGTAAGGACCACCAGTGCACTTTTCTCTTCCAAAATTATTTTTTCCTAAGCAAAACATGTCCTTCTAATCCTAACCTTCAGTGATAATCGATGACAAATAAGTTGTATACACAGAAGAATGGATTTTTATCTAGAACAGTAGAAGTGTTTGTTCTCAATATATTACTTCACTGCAGCTTCTAGAATAAAAGGAATCGAATTATTGGAAGAACTCACATAGTAAAACTTTGCTTCTGGGTATCTGTTTGTATTGAGAGACTTGAGAATTCCAAACCAAATACGAAGTTCCCCTATTGACATTTCACCAAGAAAATAGGCATAAGTCAGAGTAGTCGACGGAATAAAAAGACAAAAAAAAGGATAACACTTAAGGTCAGAATGTCAGATGAAGAAAATAGATGTGAAGTATACTAAAACTAGGTTGCCAACAGATGTTATTTGAATTTTTTGATTTCAAGCAACCCAACTACAATTTCAGAGATAGAGAGATTACAATTTCAGAGATAGAGAGATTTTAGATGCACTAGATCTATAAAGACTTGAGAGGGGTGCATGAAAAAGAAAATCAAAGGGACCTCTAATAGGCTACGGTAATACAAAATAAATTCCGCAGTCATTGACATCAATGAAAATGAGCTTGGGTATTTTTTTACCACCTTCATGATAATTTTTTTAGAAAAAAGGTTGAGATATCATTTTGAGGAAATAATAAAACCAAACTTGGACGATAACTGAAATAGAACCATGCACAACACTGAATAACAAAAAGAAATTATACAGACACTAAATAGCAGAAATTGGAAAATAAAAAAGAGATATACTTGACCGTTGTGGGTATCCATGTATACAATATGAACATTTCGCATAGAAACTTGGATACTGTCCAGTATCTGCCATCATATATCAAACAGAAGTGATAAAATAACCTATGTTTCAGCACAACCTTCAAAAATACTGATGTTTAAACAAAATCATGTAAGTTTGTTACCTTTGCTGATATGTAGGACAAAAACGACTGTCCCGTTTGGTTATCTAGAAGTCAAAAGAATAAGGAAGATCATGAATAGTGTAAACTACATAACTCTTCTGAACACACATGAGATGGGACTTGCAGCAGTTACGTTACATTATGATAAATTCAAGTACAAGAAACATGTTAGCAAGTGATCGCATAGAGTTTATCATGGGAAATCTTCAAATCTTTTTTTATGAAGGTTCTTTGATAAACACATCTTACACACATACTTAGTATATATGACATGAAAACTTGTGAGGCTTTGTCTAAGCTACCAGTTCAGTGACACTCTGTATTCAATAGAATAGAAAAGGCATGTGGTAAAACAAAATAAATCAAAATAAAAAAAATGGTGACAACACGAAACCTAAAGTCACCACTAGAAGACATAACTGAAGTTGTTGAACTAACAGGGAAGTAAATTATAAAGAAAAAGTGACCTTTGAGATTTATTAAACCAACAAAAGGGTACTTAGTTGAGGATATAGAGATGGCTCAAGAGTTAGGATACGAAGGAAGGTTAATCCTAACCCTTCATGTTTTTTCAGTTGATGGTTAGAACTACCACACTGACATATCCCAGTCCTAACCCCCTATCACTAATCAATAAATTCAAAAGGCCTGTAAGGAAAACGGGTGTGCAGGCTGACCTGTGACTCTTCTAGAAAATTTAGCAAGCTCAATGGCATTAAGTTTAGCCAACTTTCCAGCCAGTTCTCTCTTGTCCAGAGAATCTGAGCTCCACTGATAAAGAACCAAAGAACGTATTTGGTCAGAACGGTGGAAACATGTATATTTGATTTGACAAAGTGAATTGAGCACTGTACTATGACCAAATTTAATGACATGCCTCAGAATCCTCCCTTGGGCATGCGCAAACAAAGACATCTTCTATGACAATAATGATAGGGTCCCATCCAAGCTTTTTCCAAGGAATCCGGATGCTTAGCTTCCCAATTCGTCCTGTAAAGCAGTAGAACAGAAAGTAAAAGTTTACAACCATGCAATGGTTAACAGACAGGAAAATCAGTACAGTTGGATTAAAAAATCGGTACCATTCTTCAGCGCGAATGGCAGCTGCAGGTAGTCAAAGGCTTCCAGAATCAGCTCAACATTTTCGAGCAGTATTTCCTCTGCAGGCCAGGGCGGGCATCAGAAACATAATCACAATCAGATACACAGCAGGGTCCACATGAGTATTACTACTACGAATAATTACTTAGCAACTCGGAGCATAACATCCAGTAGCAACGGAAAGCCAAAATAACCGTGACACTTAACAATGCGCAAACTGACACATAAAACCCAAAACTACAGTGATCAGGCAGGAGCACTACACTGATGAAAGCCCAAAAGAGTGCAACACCACAGAATTCCAAAACTAATGCTGCGGTAACAGGACAGGCACGAATTACAGCGCGGCGTAGTTCAGACAGCCGCCAGTTCGCGCGCGGTTGGGCAAAAGCTGCGCTAGAGAGGAGGAGGGAGGGAATCGAGGACTGACCCTTCCAGATGCCGATCTTAAGCTGCTCCTTCTGGATGCCCTTGACATAACGGCGGAGGAGGCCGTCGAGCACCTGGCTCACCACCCCCTCGAACATGGCGGCGGCGGTCGAGACACCCTAGGGAGCCCGCGCTCCCATGTAGCGGGAGGAGTAGGTTGGACACGGGGGGAGGATGGAGCGGGGCGTAGGGTGACGAGGAGACGGGAGGAGGGGCAAGGAGAGGAGGCGAGCGGTGGATGGAGAGGTCGGGTGGCGCCGCCGGGGCGGGGCTTTTTCAGTTCCGTTTGCTTGGAGGAGGCGGACGCCGGAGGCGACGGCGATTCGTGTCGCCCCTGGCCTCTGCTGCCTGGCCTCCGTGGACGAGTCGTAGTGCCACGTGTGTGAGTACACCGACATGTACCGTATTTTCGTATTATTCGTGTATTTCTATCTTTTGATAATTTTGATTTGATTCATTTGTGAACTGCGATGACGTATTTCGATGTATATCTCTCTGTGGCTGCACACGTACTCGTGTTCAGCCGCCAGCATGTATTTCCATCTAAAAAAAAGGTGTACTCAGCCTGAGTCCGCAATTTTGTTTCAACACAGATGGGAAAAAATCTCAACGTCATCTTTTGCGCATTCTGAGAAAAAAAAAAATCTCAACGTCATGGTATACTTACTTGAGAAAAAGTTGTGATCGAAAAAAGAAACACACATTGGAGCTACGTATTCTGGTAGAAAAGCTTTCCATTTCTCTTCCTTTCCGTGAGAAACCTGATCCTCCACTCAGAATACACACAAATCTAGAGAACTCTGACAGAGCGAATTCTTCAGAGATCAACCAGTCTACCAATATATGGCAATATCACGACAAGCACATCCAGTGAGGTAACTTCAGTTATTAGAGACTCAATTGCAGGTTGTACTCCTCATTTTCTACCCCCAGTTTCCGCACACAAACTAGCCAGGAAACAATGGCATTGCTGCACATCTGAAAAAACTGAGCCATTGCATACAGGTTCATCTCCGCATATTACTTACAGGGCCCTACAGAAAAAAAAAACTGGTGCGACAATGATCCGCCAACTATTGGCTGTCAAAAGTCAAAACTGTGCGTGCCCTTCGGCTCCAAGGCCTTCCCAACATCGTCGGTGCACCTCTGTCATCCTCTCCACTGGATTGCAGATGCCAGTGCAGTTCCAATCGAAGGACGCCGCACATGGGTTCCCGGCCTGCGCTTTCCACTCGCAGTCTGCAAGATCATCACAGATGGGGCATGAAATGTGTGCAGATTATAGTGAGAAGTGAGAACAATTAGCTGAAGAGGTTAGCGGCATATTTATGAAAGGTAAAAATAGGTGTTTAAACACTCATGCATTCATAAGGTTCCCTTAAGGTGCATCTGGAAGCATGCATATAATGATCAGAGCTGGCAGTGATGATTGATCAGGTACAGAGACTGTAAGCGCATAGACGAAGAATAGAACCAATTACAGCAACAGTGAAGTGAAAGGACAGAACCATGGCATCGAGGGACCGACAGACAAGAAGCTCATTGCTTTAGAAGGTCAACAAGGAGTACACTCACAATGGCAGGAAAATTTTTCCAAGCGGCATTAAAATCATCGTATCTCGAGTTTGTTCAAAAGTAATCATCTACTGCTCAGTGTCGGTAGCATTCAGATAAATGAAACATTCAATTTCAGGCTCCACTGTTGCCCAAGGTGGCCGCCTAGACCTTAAGCATCGTTTAGGTGCTAGGCGGTAGGCGCCAATGTCCTGCCTAGCCTGTCCAATCCCCATTGATGATAGATGCTGGTGTGCCTACCACCTGGTGCTTAGGAGCAGCGGCAAATGATCAGGGGTATTGGATTGTTTTGGTGCGATTGTTGTTGAACACCAATTTGTCTGGTTAAAGTATGGGACCATTGCTGGTAAGCAGAGGACATTGCTGGTAAACAGAGGACACAAAGCTGGAGAAAGCAAGTTTTGACTAACAAAAAGCAGTTGTTACACATTTCATATCAATCTTTTCCTACTGAAAACTACAAAACTAGAACAACTAAATAGTACAGTAAAGCAACTAACTTCAAGTTTAAGCAAAATCATGCCACTATCCCAATGAGCATGCAGTAATTAACTAGTTACTACAGGAGTAAATACCAAAGAAGCATGGAAATTTGAGTGTAAATGGAGACGCCAACCTGGGGGAGTACCACAGCAAAGGCTTCTCTCATCAACATGCTCGACTTCCAACCCAATCAACCAGGAGCCAAATGATACATCTTCGTTTGAATACTTGTGCAGGATATGCCTGAAAGTGGTGTTCAGAAAATATGAAATAAACAGTTTGGTCAGTCTGGTCTATAGGATTCCACACCATCATTTAAACTCACCAGTTTGCTGATATGTAAGTTGCCAAATCCCTGGTTACAGCATACAGCTGCCGTGTTGCATGCCTAAAGTAGTTGTTACCCTCTGTTCCAAACTTCCAATGGTCTGGCTCATAATACTTGGAGTCACTGTTAACATTAGAGTATTAGACAGGAACTTTATTATTTCATTTCTGAAAACAAATGTTGGTAAGATGAAATTAGCTGTTAGGGATTTGCTAGCAAGAAATGTCCTTATAATGAGTAAATGTGGAAGTGCGGTCTCAACTGCTATGGAATGGAGATAAACCTTGTTTGTAAATAAAATCTATAAATGTGAAAAAGAAAATCAGCAAATATGGAGCATTACTTTTTAGCAATAACGGGTCCAGATTTCATGCAGCCAATGTACACCCGAGGTTTCGCCCTGTGTCGCGCCAAAATCGATCTGGTGATACCTGTATTGAAAGAGCCCCCCCCAATCTCAGTGTGATGCACCGGCACTATAGTTGATTGATCAAAGTTGAAAGGGTCCCGTCTTTGCATACCAATGTTGACATGAACATTATCGTCAGCTTTTACATAGAAATCAGCATCCCACGTGGTAAGAGCAGTGGAAAGAAACATCTGGATCTTCATAGGGAGCCCTCCATAGCCTTCCACATGATTCTGTATAGGATGATTAATGTTGCAAACACATCACTGCTGGCTGACTGGCAGTCACTGATCAAAGAAAAGGGGAAAAGTTGAAACTAATCAACTGAACTGAACATACAATTCTCAAGATATCATTGTATTCTTTATCTTCTGCATCAATTGCACGGTCAACCTCATTGTCAGGGTTTGGATTTGCACTACAAGAAAGAATCCCCAGATTTCAGGAACATATAGTACTAAAGAAGAACATTGTGTCACCGTCTGTTTTTATCTCCAACTCAAAAGAAGTCCATACCTGCGTCCAATAACAAAACGGATAACAACGCCCTTCTCTTCCAGTCTTCGCAACTGGTCACCTACAAACGTTCAATATTTTAGATATGAAAAAATGAAAGGAAAAAAAAAGGCTCCACGGTACAAAATGGCAGGGGAAAAGGCATCTGCCTTGTGGCATCCATGTCTGCCTTATTGAATCTCTCCGCTTCCGGTTAGCAAAAGTGGTGAAAACGCCCATGACAAAAGACATCCTATGCCGCGCGGTTCCCTGGTCGCCCTCCGAGTCGCCCGGTGACATGCCCTGGCTCATCGCCTGGGCGGCTCTAGCCGCCGCCAGGCGCATCTCGATGTCAGATATCGTCTTATCCAACGCCCTGCGATTGAAACACCAAGACGCTATAACAAACCCATCCATATTGAACCAGATAGATTCAGGAACTGAAGAAGCTTGTGGTGTTACATGATGACTTCGCGAGTCTGTGACACTTGGTTCAACGCGGACCTCGAGCGGTCAGAGCCTGCCTGAAAAATTGGACGCCAAATGTCTGAATGCGCATCCACAGGAACACTCAGGGAAGAGAGGGGGGCCAAATTGCATTACCTTGTCTGGGCAACCGGGATGCTCAGGAACAGCCCAGTACCTGCAAAAGGCACAGAAATGTGGACCAATTACCACCGCTCCCCGACCTTGAAACCGACGAGCATTGCCTCAGGACTAGACTGCGGCAGGCAGGCAAAAGCAGCGGGGCGAGGGACCGGAGGCGGGCGGATTTTGGGGGGAGAAGGCGTACGGACCTGTTGACGACGCAGACGCCGAGGAGGAAGCAGGCGGCGCAGAGCGCGGCCACACACCGCGTGGGCACGCGCGCCGCCGAAGCCTTGTGCGGCCTGAGCGCCGCCGCAGCCATCATCGTGGCTGGGCACCTCGGATGCCTTCTCGTTCGAAAGGGAGGAGAGGGAAAGCGCCCCAGGTGGCCAGGTCCGCGTGAGAGCTCTGCCTTCGACTGCTAGCTGCAACCGCTGCCAACGCAACGCAGTGGCGCTCTCAGTTGCTACTACGTGGACTCGGTCCACCTTATATCCCCTGCTCCTCCGTGGTTTTAAAGATTGGAGGATCACTTTTTGCATTCTTTTGATAAAGAGGTTTTGGTACATGCTGTTTTGGGCTGGTGCCATTATGTTGTAATTGAAATGCTACCAGCTAATATAAATATAGAATAAAAGTTGGCTCTTTCCATCCTAAATTAAACCAACTTCTACAGTTATCCTAAATTAATCTATTTTAAGTTATGGTATTACTAGATTTGTAGAAAAATAGCACCAATAGTTATGACATCAATTGGTATCACTAGATACATCATGAAATATATTTTCATAGCGTTTTATTTGATGCCATAGATGTCGTTACTTTTTATGTGAAGTTACTTAAAACTTAAGATATTTCGACTTCGGGTGTGTTTAGTTCCCATGGAATGAAAAATATCAATTACTTTGGAATGATGAAATCTAAAATGCCAAAATTTTCATGGGTGTGTTTAGCTCCATCCAAAATACCAAATTTTTCATGGGGTGGGTGAGGGCTTTTTGGCTTTTTGGATTTTTTTTGGCCTCTTGAGGCTAAAATCTAAAATAGAGAATGGATACCTTTTTGCCAAAAAATTTGCATGGTGTTTAATTTCATTCTGTAAAATGATAGGCCAAAATCCAAAATTTTTTGGGTGAAATGGGGAATTAAACACACCCTTCGTATGATTCTAGATATTAATCTATTTTGGGAATAGTGTTTTTCGGTGTCTAATTAAATATGTGGCACACAAAGAATTTAAAGAAATATAAGTAAGGCTTGGTTTTTATCTAGCTCGAAAATATGCTGACCTTCACGGATGTAATTGAAGTATGATTTTTAATTAATTTATAAGTGTTCCACGTGAGGGAAAGTAATCTTAAAATGTGAGGTGAAAAATGAAACAATAATACTTTAGTTGGTTAAGTTCTTTACGTTGAACTTGTCACTCGGCATGTGTAATCATGATAACGACAACTATTCTTTCAAATTTCCAATGGTGTGGCGTGCATCTGGAGGAAGGGAGGCATTCTTGTCTATTGTTCATGTTACTATAATCGTTCGTGGATCCTCGGTTCCAACAATTGGTATCAGAGCCTAGGTTAGGGAGATGAGAGCCAGCTGAAAATGTCGACGTCGACACCATGTACGGGCGTGGTGGAGCATGTCATTGCTGGCATGGCAGAGGTCCCAAAGCCTCGTCGTGTGATTCGTTCGTGCTGGTGGCGGTCAGCACGAGGTGGCGATCAACGACGGTGGGGCGCTCAAGCTCCGGATCGTGTGGCGGTCTATGGAGGTGCAGAGCACGGCGTGTGTCGCCGGTCCAAAAAAATGGCGTGTGTCGCCGAGAAGAAAGATTGCGACGTTCGTGCGGAGATGGGGCATGCAAAGGTGGTCGCGTCAGGTCGGGAGGCTGTAGTGGCGGCCATGGCGATGAAGACGACGACGGCTGCAGAATCTCCGACAACGGCAAGTCAAGATTAGGGGGAGGCGTTGTTTGGCGACGCCGTTGACGTACCGATGCTCCTGTGTGGCGGGATGCACGGTGATGTCGTGGTTTAGGGGGAGTTTGTTGGAATAAACCACGCTATGTTCGGTCGTGGTGTGTGCGCCTGCATGCAAGTGTGCATGCACGGGTGTGCATCGAGTCGGTGTTGGCCAGGTCTTCGATGTTCGGCGACGAAGGCTGGAATATGCATGTGTGTCAAGTCTACGGTCAGACTGGAGACTGATTCCTGTGGAGAGCAATGGCTCATGGCCCAAGTCTATGGTCAAGATGGAGATCTATTCTTGGATCTACCAGGACACGTCAGTCCTGTGGTGTAATAATGAATAGCTATATGCATCGGTCGATGCAGAAGCTGAGATATTAATATATATTCTCTTTTTTTTAAAAAAAACAAGACACGTCAGTATGTGCGCGCGTGTGTATATATATACAAATGTCTGCAATTATATCACATTTGAAATAAGACAAATATGTGGGGTAAAAAATGCAAAGGTGGGTGTTACTTTCTTCCCGTGTGGGTGAGTATACAAAGCTCGGAGCTCGGGTCTTTTTGTTTTCTTTTAGTATAAGAGCTAGCGTGAGAATAAAAAATGTTTAAGGTGCTTGTTAACTTTTTATGTTTCCCATGTACCACCCTTATCTTATTTAACGTTTTGATGTACTTCTTTGTCCCTATTTAACCGTCGCTATGGAAGCGTGTCAGTCAATTTTTTTAAAATTTGATTAGATTTATAAAAAAACATTAACAATATTGGTATCTCCAAATAAGTTTATTAATAGTACTAATTATGTATTATAAATACTAACTTTTTACTCCCTCCGTTCCAATATGTCTGTCACTTTCGCTTTCCGAGAAATAACTTTGAAAAAATATATATTAAAAAATATTAATATTTATAGTACATAATTAATATTATTGGAAAGATCTTTAAGTCTAGTTTTTTAACAAATTTATTTGGGGATACAATTGTTGCACGTATTTTCTACAAATTGAGTCAAATGTGTGGCATGAAAACCGAAAACAACAAACATTTTGAAACAGATGGAGTATATATTTGGTTTAAGTTAGGTATGTTTGACTTCTCGAAAAGTGAGAATAACAATTAAAAAACAAAGGAGGGGGGTATGTCCCATCTCCTTTTTTCTTGCGAGACCTTCTTTCCTGATAAATCTATATGTCCTGAGGTTGAGTTACACAAGTATAAGGTTAGTTAGATTTAAGATATTTTGATTTTTATGGGATTTCTGAGGATTGGATTGTTTTGGGATAGATTGAGTACTTTATCAACCACTATATTGTTTTTTAGTGTCTAATTAAACATGTGGCATCCATAAACATAAAAAATGTAAGTAAGGCTTGGTTTTATGGAGCTCACAAATACGTTATCCTCTACGAATGTAATTGAAGTATTTTTAATTTAACACTAGTGTTCCAAGTGCGTGGAAATGACCTTAAAATGTGAGGTAAAAATGAAACGAGCATGCTTTAGTTGGTTATATCTTTTGTGGTGAACATGTCTATTTAAGATTTTAATAAGATCAAGTCTTTCACTCAGCATGATGTAAAATCGCATTAACGAGAACTATTCTTTCAATGGCGTGATATGTGCATCAGGAGGGAGGAAGGCTAGCTATAGTGACTTCATCAATCTATCACACTTATCTCATTAAAAAAAGATAGTATGAGACCAAAAAATGCTTAAGGTGCTTGATACCTTTTCCATGTACTACCACCCTTGTCTTAATTAAGCGCGTTTTCTCTGTCCTTCGCTTCTTTCCCGATAAAGCCATGTCCTGACGTTAAGTTGCACAAGTAAAGCAACGCAAAACCTGCAAGCTAGCCTCCACTAATTAGGCCGGTAGTAGTACTAGCACCTTGCGCCGCTGTTGCAATTTTGTCTGCCACTGGCGTAGAGGTAGCGCCATGGACCAGGTCCGGCCACACCTCCACGCATCGGGCGCACACGGACAGGGGCAGGGTCATTAACCCGCGCTGTAGCCCTCATGGGTGTTCGTACGCGGAGCACAAAGCGCGCACGTCCTCCTCTCCTCTGAGGCCGCCCTGCTGGACACGGTCCGGGAACACCACAGGCGCGCCGACCCGCCACCGACTCCGCAACAGCCAGAAGCTGCCACCGCTGGGTGTGGGTGGTCCACCGTCCAGGTGGCCGTGGCGGAAGAAGGTTCGCTGGTTGCTTGGCGCCCCCAGGCCCCGTGGGAGAAAAAAAAAACGTTGCTGCCGTACCACGAATCCGCCGCGGGGGCCAAGCAGCTCCGTGCACCGCATACGGCCACTGTAGTAAAAGGGCTCCTGCTGCGGGCCCACTTGTCATTTAATGGATGTTTGCTGGTGCAGCTTGTTGCTGTAGCCACCACGCCACACTCAGCCCCACCGGCCGCCACATATGTTTTTTTTCCTCCCGTAAATCTAAAGAGAGTTGCATTTTAAAAAAATCGAAAAAAGTTATAAAGATTATTCTTGGAATATAAAGTTATTATTACAGTGGCGGGGTGTGGGTGAGAGAGGCCACGGTTTTCTACCAAAAAAAAGTCAAATTTGACCATTTTTTTTAAAAAAAGGATATAATGCTATTCTAGGCAAAAGAAAAGAATCATATTTGTGGCTCAAGCTCTGAGCATTAGGACCAGCTAAGAATAAAGCTAGAAAAAAACCCTCTAATTAGGTTATGTCATAACTCTGCCTCACAAGAAATGGTCTTCCCTTGTCCTTTCCTCAAGCAGCATTGATCATGGTTAAGTGAAGTCTGCAAGTGGTTAAGCTGATTGGTATAAGTAGCGTAAGCATTCCCTTGTCAAGCAGGGGAAAAAGGATTAAAGAACAAACATCAAAGTCAGAGTGTAACTTAGTTTATTGGGTTTTTCGATGATGGAACCTGTCGATCTGTATTTAAGTTCTCGGCTTGACATAAGCACGTAATTCATGGTATGCGACGTACCCATCAGCACCGATGAGTTTATGGTAACTTTGTCATTTTTAAGATTTGTTGATCTAGCTCACCTGGTTTCGTAAAAAGAGGCTGTATATATGGTAGAGTAAACTAGTTAACATTCTAGAAAGAAAGGGCTTTGTAAAAAAAAGGTTGACATATATGTGGTAGAGTAAACTAGTTAACATTCTAGAAAACAGGTTTTGTCAAAAAAATCAACATATATGGTAGAGTAAACTAGTTAACAACCTAGAAAAAGGGGGGGTTTTGTAAAAAAAAAGTCGGCATATATGTGGCAGAGGAAACTGGTTAAACATTCTAGAGAAACCGAACTGGTTGGTCCAGTGCTCGTGTTAACCGTGTATGTATTCCCTCTCAAACAAACAAACAAACAAACAAATAAAGACGTCTTCACCACTACTGGTAAGTAAGTGAGCTGTTTTGGATGGCAATTAATTAACTGGGTTGGCGCATTCTACAAATACTAAAGGTAGCAGCAGTGTAACATTGTCCCCTCTCTCTCTAAGAATCAAAAAAAGATGAGACGCTAAACGGCTAAAGGGCACTCGCTTTTGTCTCACCGAAAGGATTCAGTACAATGATGGGTTGGCAGCATGATCATTTTTCAATGTTAGCTATTCGATTGTCATCCCCTTTTTGGGTGCGTTTGGGGAAGCTACTGCATTGCATTTGCACATGGGCATGTGACGACGCCAAGCCGTGGCATACCATGATTGCAGATTGCTGATGATTGTTTCTTTTTTTTTTGTCCCCATAAGTCTAGTAGTATCCTAGTTGACAGGGAAATGCTGCACCTACAGCCTGCTGCCTCTTCTTTTTTGAAAAAAATTATTCCAGACCAAGAAGAGAAACATTTGAAACATGTGTTCTGCAACATACATGTATAGTCATTGCAACATATGCAACACCAGTCTACTTTTACAACATCCAGATAAAACATATGCAACATACATATAAAACGCATGAAATATATGGAGTTCAGTTGTAACATGTGTTCATCTACTTATTGCCCCACAATGGACATTCGTTAAAGCGGAGCTTGACACTGGCACGGAGCTCGATGCCACGGCACGGAGGTCGGACCTCGGTTGTGCGCAGCGCTAGATCGGGGGTGAGGTGTGAGGCGACGTAAGGTGAGAGCAGCGCACGCGAGGCACGAGGCGCAGGTGGGACACACGAGGCATGAGGCGCGGAGGCAGACAGGTCCGTCCCCTCCCGCCGAACGGGCGCTCCATAGCGAGCATTACCGAAAAGAGAAACATGATCTCTAAATAACGGGGATGATATGTCTTGAACGTAGTAGCTATAAAACGATCCGAATATTTAGGCCCCGTTTGGTTTGGATATTAAAGTTTAACTAATACCGTAGTAGTTTCGTCTTATTTGACAAAAAGTTTCTAATCTTGAACTAATTAGACTTAATAGATTCATCTCGTAAATTACTCATAATCTGTGCCGACATGCATGCAATTAGTCTACATTTAGTACTCTGCATTTTAGGGAACATTGATGTGATGAGAGTTAAACTTTAACTCCTCCAAACCAAACGGGGCCTTATATTTACACCACTGGGCTGCAGGCCCATATACTAGTTTTCCTCCCCACTGCAGCCCATTTGAGTCTTGCGAGTCTCTCCAACTGCACCGCCCCGCCGCCCGCCCCGGCTAGCCACGTCGCTGCCAGCGCCCTGCCTATCTCTCCTTCTTTCCTCGAGCCGACGCCGGGCGCACTATTTCTCCACAAGCGCCATGGCCGCTGCCTCCTCCGCCGCCCCTGCCCCCACCCCCGCCCCCGCCGACGCCGACGACATCCCGTGGGCGGAGAAGTACCGCCCCACCCGCGTCGCTGACGTCGTCGGCAACTCTGATGCCGTCGCCCGCCTGGAGGTCATTGCCCGCGATGGCAACATGCCCAACCTCATCCTCTCCGTAAGCGCCATTTCCTCGAACACCTTTCCTGCGCAGCATGGAATAGCGTAGCTCACCCTCCCCTTTTTTTAAGGGTAACTTCCTTTGCGCAGGGGCCTACAGGGACCGGGACGACGACGAGCATCCTGGCGTTGGCGCACGAGTTTCTGGGGACCAGATACCGCGAGGTCGTGCTGGAGCTCAGTGCCTCGGATGACAGATTTCTTCCACCGTGACGTGATTTTGTATTGGTGATTCGGGGCCGCCTTAAGTGGTGTTTGGTGTTGGATGCCTGATGAATGATGATCCATTCGTGCTTTTGCAGGGGTTTGGATGTGGTGCGGAACAAGATCAAGATGTTTGCACAGAAGAAGGTGACCCTGCAGCCAGGGCGGCACAAAATCGTGATTTTGGATGAGGCTGACAGGCAAGCCCATTGCAGGGCGTTTCCACTATCATAGTGTTATAGGTGCAGTGCTACATTTACTGAAACAAGTTGTTTTTTACATGCTATTTCTTATTTTCACCATCGGTTGTTGTTTGGACTTGAGCCAAGAACCCAAGACTAATACTAGGAAATTAATTTCTTAGTTGTCAGTGAAATGGACAGACTCTGACTTCATTATTTTGTGGAGTACAAATAGAAGTTTTAAAGCTGAGCCTATATTTATTTGCTCAAATGTGTGAATACAAACCCTGTTTCAGTATCTGAGTATGTGTTTAAACATCACTCTTGCTGTGTGCAGCATGACATCAGGAGCACAGCAAGCTCTGCGAAGAACACAATGGAGATCTATTCAAACACCACTAGATTTGCACTTGCATGCAACACCTCATCAAAGATAATTGAACCCATTCAAAGCCGATGTGCTATTGTCAGGTTCTCAAGGCTCCCTGACCAGGAGATCCTTGGCCGCCTCATGATTGTTGTGGCAGCTGAGAAGGTAATCTTCGGCACTACTTAGGCCCCAAATAAACTCATACTAGAACCTGTGAGATCAACCTTTTTTTAAACATTGGCCACTAATAAAGTACTTTGGTTTGCAACTTGGAATATTAGTAGATCTATCATAAAGTACTACTAACCACTAGAAAATACATTGTTAAACACGTGGAATGTAGATGGTCCTAGTGCTGAATGAAAGCAAAAGAGAAGAGATACCGTAACTTGAACGGTAAGGGATACCTATGAATGTGGTAGCCTTGGTTGCATTAGCTAGAAAAACAATACTTAACCTCTTCAATCAAGTGTATAGGTTTGAGAAACATTTTATTGTTCCTAGCCGTAGTATCAATGTGAACTTTGTATAGCTTTATCACCTGTTGCGACTTAATAAGAGAGCCCCTTGATCATGTCCTACGCATGTTTATTCCATTTCTGAACTCTAAAGATATGCCCAATTCCTATCATATACTCCCACATGTTATCTGCTGAATATCCTCCTTGTATAATGGCATCTATGGTCAATTTCTGAGTACCACTAAAGCTTACATAGGAGATGGCATTTGTACAAAAAAACTTCCAAGTGTAGAGGAGAGGGGGAAGCATAAGAATTATCTATATATTGTTATAAAAATGCTTTTAAGATATTATTTCATTGCAGTGTCTATTTGCAGAACTCAGAGTAAAATTGCTGCAATTTAGAATTTGATTTTCAACATTAGCACAAAGCAATGCATGTGTGCATTTAGTGGGTACTTGTGTACTGCATCGGTGTATCATTTTCTTTTTTGTTCAGGTGAAATTCTGAGTTGACGGTTTCGCTACCAACTATACCCTCGTACCTAAAACATAATGTGTTTTAGTTTTGTCTTAGGTCAACCTTCTTTAACTTCGGCCATGTCCATAGAAAAATTCACCAACATCTACAACATCAAATTAGTTTCATTATATCACCATTAAATGTCTCGTTAGTGCATTTGTTTGGTCTTATGTATGTTAATATATTATATAAACTTGGTCAAAGTTAGAGAATTTTTTTTGACTTAGGCCTTGTTTAGATCCCAAATTTTTTTGGGAAAAATTCCTGTAGCACTTTCGTTGTTATTTGACAAAATTTGTCCAATCATGGACTAACTAGGCTCAAAAGATTCGTCTCGACATTTACAGACAAACTGTACAATTAGTTATTTTTTTTACCTACATTTAATGCTCCATGCATGCGTCCAAAGATTCGATGTGACGGGTACCGTGCAAAATTTTTTGGGTTTTTTGGGAACTAAACAGGGCCTTAGGACAAACACCTTACATTTTGGAATGGAGCACTAATAACTGAATATGGTATTCACTGGTCTTGTCAAAAGCTTTGCTGGTGATGCGACATTTTATCTGGAAATACTTCTGAATGCTAATGCTGTTTCAGATAAATTAGCCAGGAGGTGTGTGCTGATAGCTGAGTGTATGCTTCTGGCAGATACTAAAGCATGCATTCCTTGCAAAATTAGAGGGGGGGGGACTATCCATGATATTCACATTGTTATATCAGATGTATCGGAACTTAAAAAATAAGCACAAACTCTTGTTTACAAAGAAACATGGATTTCAACTGTTGTTTGAGGTGTTACTGTATTTTAAAACCTTAAGTTGAAGTGTACCGTAACATATGCATCTAGAATGGTTGCGATCATGCCAAACTGTCAACCTGCAAATGAGCCTGATGTATGCAAAACTCGAAACAAAGCAGAACTGGACGTGCTGAGTTATCCTATCAGAATAAATCAACAGGTTGGCCTGCTAGATTAATGAACTGCATAGTTCTACCTGATGTATGCAAGTTAAATACTTTATGATTTCCGGTCCAAACTCATTTGATCATGGATACACCTAGCGGTGGAAGTAGATTTGGATAAATCCAAAGTCTAACTAAGTCATACCAACAAATTTCAGCCAACTTGGTAAAATTTTGAGGAGTGAACACAAAATTTTTTAAGATAGGCCTGGCTTTCAATGTGTGGCCCATGTACATATCTAGTCACACCAATCTGCACAAAGCACCAATCAGCAAGTAGTCGTACCGAGTCATCTCCAACAAATTTAGTCAATTTTGCTAAAATTTTAAAGTGTGAACGCCAGTTTTTTTAATTCTAAGGTTCAACTTTTGACATAAGATTAACATGTAGTTATAATAGTTTTGTTCTTATTGACTCATATTAGATGGATTTCGACTTGAAAGCAATTGGATTGTATATTAGTCAGTTTGTATTGGGGTAGGATTGGACTTGATTTTCTTCCTTGGATTTTAATTGTATTTTCCATATGGATTTGGATCCTAATCCATTACCACGTCTAGGTACACTTGTGGTGGTTTGATTTATGGCCTGAGCCCTATACTATCTTTGCCTGAATGTATAACAGTTGAACAGTGAGACTGGGTTTTGTGATTTTGTCCCACTGTCCAGGGCCAGGTTTCAAATTTAATTTCATTTATTTTGCTGTATAATCTTATGTGCCAGAGGGGCTGGATTCTATCATATTTACTGCTGATGGTGACATGAGACAAGCTTTGAACAACCTGCAAGGTCCATTTAGTGTGTTCCGCTTGTTAATCAAGAAAATGTGTTCAAGGTTGATACTCTATTTGTCATTTTCTGCATGTTTAGAGTGTGTTTGGTTAGTAGTGACACTAATGGTGCCAGGTGTGCGATCAACCACATCCCTTACACGTCAAGAACATGGTGAAAAACATGCTTGATGGAAAGTTTGATGAGGCCTGCTCTGCACTGAAGCAACTTTATGATTTGGGATACTCTCCTACTGACATTATCACTATGTTCCATGTTGTGAAGAACTATGCCATGGCTGAATATCTGAAGCTGGAAATGCTGAAGGTAACTTCATAACTTTGTAACTTTTCTTGAAGGGAACTTGTAAAATGTATCTGGATTTGTAACTTTGATTTCTCCTCCGTTGAACAAGCATATTCTATTTATTTGCACAGCAAACAGGATTTGCACACATGAGAATCTGTGATGGTGTTGGATCATTTCTTCAGCTTTCTGGTCTACTTGCCAAGTTTGCGCTCGTGAGGGAAACTGCAAAAGCACCATGAACTCGTTGTGTTTGTAGATGATAATAGCTTTGTGTCAAGCCGTGATAACACGGTAACCTAGTTATTTCAGTTAACAGCGCTGTCATGCGTGGCTTAATGGCTACAGACGTAATGTATCTCTGTAAGATAGTGCTTTCTGAAGAAATAACTATCATGTTTATCCAGCGTGGATGTGGAAGATCTAGCTGTTGTGCGGCACCCATCCTTACTCTTGTAGATTGTTCTGTTGCCCCAAATGCCAGCCACGTTTGAAAATGGATTGCCCTGTCTTCGTGTTTCTGATACTAAGCATGTAGGCCTTGAAAGGGTGTATGATGGAGGTTGAGACAAATGTATGCATTTTGAAATTATTGGTGCTGGAGTATGTATCGCATTAAGGACCCGTTTGGATGACTGTAGTTTTCAAAAGCCATGGTACTATAGAGCTATGGTTTTATAAGACATACAAAATTGTGGTTTAGAAAAAAAAGTCACAAGTGGAGTTCTTATAAACTCTAAAAAGAATAGTTCAAACAAAACCATGGTTTTAAAGACTAGAAGGTTTGTTGTATCGAAACACTCATTAATGATGTGTTTGGTTTATCGAGTCATCTCATGTTTCATGAGGTGATCTATTATGAGTTCATCCCATGAAATTTGATGGAATCAATTAATTTCTCATTCGCATACTAATTATTAGCTTGTGAGAAATGAGATGACGATGGATCAACTTATTCTATTCCACAAACCAAATAACAAAAGTGAAGAGCGAGAAGAAGATGAACAACTTCATTTCTCAAACCAAACACATTCTTGAAAACAGAACTACTTTATAAAACCGCATCATTTCTCTAATGTTCCAAACATACTTTGCACCTAAATAGGGCTCATGCAGGCTATACAGGGACGTGATGGCATTTTAGAAATAAAAAAAAGTATGTTGGAAAAAACATTGGTGAACAGTAGCGCAATGTTGAACAAGCACACAGTGACAGATAAAAAAAGGCAAACAGTGAGGTTTACTGCACAATACCGAGCCTCTATTTCCAGAGCAAGCGTGACAGAATTCAACGTTTGTGTCTGTTTGGAAACCAGAAAATCCGTCTTAAGTGGCTTCTCATGTGAGAAAAAAAAGTGCAGGCGTACCAATATACTAAAGTACACAAAAATAAAGAGAGGAACACATAGTTTATTAATCATCATGAGTTAACAAATACAAGTTCCTATAAAATGTGCTCCCACTACTAAAAATTTTTTTTTGCGAGACGTTTTGGAATTTTTTTCGGAGGCGGGCAACACTTTCAACCATCTCAGTTAATGCCTTGGATTAACCGAGGCGGACACTTTTTATTAACCAAGGCGGTTACAAAAAAACCACCTCGCAAAATAGATTAACCGAGGCGGGCACCCTTAAAATGATCGCCTCGGTTAATGTAAGGCCCAGACAGCCCATCTAAGACCCGGTAACGCGTTCCTTGTATATATGCCGTGAGCACATAACCCTAACTCCACTCAGTTGCCCCCTCCCCCAGCCTCCCTCTCCCTCACGCCCACATAGAGGCGCTCGACCCCTTCCCCCCGACGCGTCTTCCCTCGCGGATCTGCGGGCGTGGGCGATGGAGCTTCTCACTCTCTCTCCCTCCCTCCCTCCACTCTCTCTCTCCCTCCTCTCCCAAACCAGATCACGGCGCGGCGCCACCTCCTCTCCCCATCCAGATCACGGCGGCGCCCCTTCCCCTCTCCAACCCGGTGGCCGGCGGCGCCCCTCCCTTCGCAGATCATGGAGGGCAGATCCAGCGACGCCCCTCCTCTGCCTCTGGCGCGGCGGTCGAGGCGTGCCGCGGCGCAGGCATGGTGATGCGGGCCGCGGCAATGCAGGCGCTGCGGCGGTGCTCCCCTCCCCCGAGCTCCTCCACCGGCGCGTGGCTGCCTCCTCCTCCGGCGTGGCTGTGCCCTCTCTCCTGGAGCTTGTGCGCGGTTCCGTTCACGGCGGAGCGCGCACGGGCGACAGGCGGATCCGTCCTCCCCGGTGCTCCTTCGAGCTCCTCCGACCTCACCGGTGGCGGATCCGTCCTCTCCGACGGCGGATCTGTCTTCCCCGGTGGCAGATCCAGCCTCCCCGGTGGCGGATCCGTCCTCTACGGCAGCGTGGATCTCACACCCGACGGTGGCAGCGCGGACCAGATGAGCTCGCCGGTGGGCTCCAAAACGGGCTCACCAGCGGGCTTCGGGCTTTTTTATTTTTTAATCCATTAACGGAGGCGGGCAAGCCAACCACCTCCGTTATTTACGGATTAACTGTGACCTTTGCTTAGAGGCGGTTGACTTTGCCCGCCTCCGAAAATGAAAAGTAACCGCCTCCGTTAAATTTATTGTAGCAGTGTCCATGGCCTGATAGCGGCGATCTGACATGGGCGATCATGGTCTTCATGGATCCTGAGGTCTTGGAAGGCTCCCAGTTAACTACCCCTGTGAGCTACCTCACAGAATACCTCCGATTTTGTTGTTGTAGTCATCGTTTTCAATCTTCGCTTCACTTCTCCATGCATGGTGTTGGTGTTGTAGATGTGGATGGTGTTGGCTTGAGGGCCTCATCGGTCCATGAGCCGGTACAACATGGCTAGAATATCAGTCATGGTCGTCTGCGTCGCTCGCCTCGTCGGTGTAGAACGGCGCATGGTGTCATCGCAGTCGCACTTGCATGCAATGGTTGATGTAGCTTGGATCTTCTTCAGATTTCTTCGGAAGTATCGTCGTGGTACGCCGTTGAACTTGATCACCTCGAGTTGTTGAAGTGGTCGACGAAGACGGGACGCTGTAGCGCCGCGCTCCTGGCTTCTCCTTCCCTTGGCAGACTTGTACGTAGATGGTGCGTGCATGCATGGCCTACGTGCATGCATGTGAAGCACATACGTCTGGGCCTTGCCTGCTTCTTGTAGTAACAGCACGGGCACATCCGACATCGGCAAGTCGAAGACCGCCGGCGAGATGCGTGGTCTCCTCGTGACGCGACGATTCTCGCAGTCCGGCGCCGTCTCGATCATCTGGTTGCCGCATCATACTCTTCTCGGCCAGAACCGTGACACCGGCCAACAACGTGCATGCTGCTGTGCAAGATTGGAAGTAGATTAGTTTCCTACCCATGGAAACAAACGACTCAGCTGGTGTACAATCATATGGAGAATACATGGCACAGACCAGTTGGCGTACATACGACCGGTTCCGGACGTATACAGGCGCACGTACGTACGTGTTATGACTGCACACCGGCCGGTTTGCACGTCGCGAGCACGCCTATACGTGCATGCATGGAACGTACAAGCAAGGCGCGCCATGCAATCGCTTCTTTCCAATGCATTGTACATGAACAAGCACGTACATTTTCCACATATCTTATTTACACACAAATACAGGCAGGCATATAGAGGATTTTGAATGAATTGAGAAAAGTCCATCAAACAGTGCCATCAGAATGAACGAATCGAATGAAGAGTACGTCTACCGGCCGAGCTCCTGTATTTCCAGAGGAAGCGTGACAGGATTCAACGTTCGTGTCATCAGAGACAGAGAGGAATAATCGTGACAGGATTAACGTTCGTGCAGTGTCATCAGAATGTAAAAATGAACAGTCTAGCCAGCCGCCTGATGGCGACACCTCAGAGAGCAGAATCGCTCCATCCCAATGAAATTCTCGTGGCACTCTGCTCGGTGGCAGGCGTGAGGGCCGCCGAGGCCAATGTAATTGACGACAGCCGGAGGCTGTGGATGCTCCCGGTGGTGGATCGGGTATGCCACCAAGCCATCGGGATGGTGCAGCGCCTGAAAAGTGAAAACCACAGTAGAACAGTTCAGTTCTCTGGTCGTCTGTGATCTGTCAAGTCGATCGGTGTGAGAGCGTGAGCTTTCATCAGAGTACCTGCACATCCTGGACGAAGGCAGCCGGCAGCTGACCGTGCGGGATAGCCGCCCAGCCATCGAAGTGCACGATCGTCTTCACCACGTCCGGCGGTCCGGCAGCATGAAGCGGCGGGTGAAGGTGTCCGAGGTGGTCCGGACATGAGGCGCTGCAGTAGGCGAGCCGGCACATGGTACAGAACCTGTCCTTGATGTGCACCGGCGGCCCGAACTGTCCCTGGGCAGCCAGTGCAGCCATAAGCTGCGCAACATGGCGCCGACGGCCTCCTTGTGCAACCGTAGCCTGCGTGACAAGTTAAGTATTAGCCCATGAATCTACAGTTACTACTGTAACACAAGAACAAACTAAAGAATCCGGCCAGAAACTCTTTATTTATTATACGTACCTTGCAGTCTAGACTGCAATAACTGGCGCTGCTCCTAATGTGTAGGTGGCGACCCTGCAACACTGGAAGGACGAGGATGTACTTTCGCCCGCCGGAAGGGATCCGCTGTATGTCTGATAGGTCGTACCCGCATCCCACCGCACTCGTGGCCTCGACGGCCAGCCGGCCGCCGATGGTCTCAACCTGTGGCAGGAACAGCGAGCAACGAGAGACATGAGCTAGCACGCGTGCACGTAGACGTATTCCCGGGCAGAAACATCATCGTAACAAACTTGCGCGCGACGAAACCGTTACAGGCCGGGGACGAACGAATCCTACGAACCTCTAGTGTTCGAGAGGAACAAGCCGCGCGCGAGAAAGAAATCATATGAGCAGAACTACGAACCTCTACGCGGTAGACCGAATGAACAAGAACATCATCGTAACAAGAAATTAACAAAGTGTCCTCTACTTGATACGACAAGAACCCAACTGTTCATACGATTCAAGAGGAAGAACAGCTGTTCAAGAAACCGAGCAAGAACAAGAACCGAACCGTCTGTTCATCATACGATTCAAGAAACCGAGCAAGAAGAAAAAGCCAAGAAAAAGCGTCCGGGTCGCCTGCCTCCTGCGGGTGGTGAGTCGCCCGGTGTCCATGGCGCTCGCAGCAGTGCGAGCACATCGGCGACGCGCAGCCGAGCGAAACAAAAGAATCGGGTGCGGCATGGCGCCGTCCAGTTGGTGTTGATGATGCGTGCTAGGACAACGTTGTCCATCTCGCGATCCCCCGCCTGCCGGCTCCCGCTGGCCCTCCGGCCTCTGAACTGGACGAGAGGAGAGAAGCGGAGGAAGACGAAGGAGACTGGGAGAGAAGCGGAGGACGAAGACGAAGGGGACTGGGAGAGAAGAGGAGAAGCGGAGGAGCGTGCCGATTGGGCAAGGGCGTGGCCCTATTTATATCACGACCACGGCCGTTGTTTGCGATGTCGGTGACAAAATGAAGACGTCAGATGCCACCGACCCACCCACTTAGGTGTAACGTCTACTATGAAATTTCAATTTCTGGTTTCCGTATTTGCAAAGGTGTTTTGAGAATCCAAATCCACATAATTAACTTTGTACAAACTTCTTTAATACTTGAATTATATTCTATAAAATTTCCTAGAGAGCAATCAATTCATAAATCATATCCCTAGGAATTAAGCACTCCCTCTGTTCCAAACTATAAGTTGATTTAGCTTTGTTCTATGTTAAATTTCTCTAACTTAGATCAGCCAGCATGTGACGGCGGATCCAGGACCTCCAGATCTGGATCTCGCGCCAGGGCCGCCGGCTCCGGCGTCCTTGTCCGCCGCCGCTCCTCTTGGTCTGGATTTTGCTTTGGGCCGTGGTCCGGGTGCGATGGTGTTCATCCACGTGGGCGTGTTGGCGGCCGGCCAGCATCTCTGCAGTGCGGTGTGCTCCGGTCCGGGTCCACCCCCCACCTGTCCAGCATGCGGCAAGAGTCTCGCTCCAGCTACGCTCTCCCCTGCGCGATGGCCATCGTCGACATGCTCAAGGCACCATCGTGCGCATCTTGAAGCCCCCTCCTGGTCGGCGTCAGCGTGCGCCTCGGCTTGTGGCGCACGCTGGTGGAGCTTCACGAGCACCTCGGCTGGCGCCCGGAGCTCACTTCTCGCAGGCTTGGACGCCCTTTGGCACAGTGGCGCCCCGTCCCCGACTGTCGTGTCAAGTACTATGCTAGGTTCTCTATCCTACCCGGCTTTTGCTCTGGGCCGGTGGCGGTGGCACAGTCTGCGTCATATTCCTTCCTAGAGGCATCGCCGAAGCTTGTCTTCACTGTTCGTGTCACCGGGGCAGGTTCTAGGATGAAAATCCCCTTGTGCTTCTGACAACGATGATGGCGTCTATGGATGTCAATTTCCTTCTTGAAGGCGTCGCTGGGGCGCTCCTGAGACCATGCCTCTGCTCCTTCCGCTCCTCCACCTGGAGTTGCTCCTTGTCGTGCTATGCCTGATTGTGCTTCATGCTATTCTTCGCTTTGGTTTGTCCAGCTATTGATTAGTGTTACCGCAGTCGTTTGCTTCATGCTATACTTTGTTGTCGTTGTCACTCGGGCGCATGCTTTGCCGCCGGTGTCGCTTCGGTCTCCCCTTTCAGGCAGATGCTTTGCTGCTGAGAGTGTGATGGCCCCCCATCTGTGGATACTTTGCCACTCTGATGATCGTTGTCTCTGGCGGATGCTTTGCCGCCACGCCGTTGGATCGTCATCTCTGGTGGATGCTTTGCCGCTGTGCTACTATTCAAACAGATATTGGCCGCCGTGGTCTCTTCGCTAGTGGATGCTTTGTCGCTGTTGTCATACCGGCTCCCTTGGCAGATGCTTTGCCGCCGAGGTTGCTTGGTCATCCTAGGGCAGATACTTTGTCGCCAATGCTGTTGGAAGCTTGCCTCGTCGCCTTTGCGGTTCCACTTCATTGCTGGCTACCAATGTGTTGTTGTCTTCATGTATTAGGCTTGGTTGGTTGGGGTTTGATGTGGAGGGTCTCTCCCCCTCGTGTTTTCTTGTTGTTCGTATGTGCTTGTGGGGTTGCCCTGTTAATTCATAGGTTACTTGTGCAGTCCTATGTAACCTTTAAAACTCTATATTTCTGCTTAATAAAATATTTGCCTGAGGGTACGATCGTGAAAAAGAGGGGAAAGTACCAATATCTACAACATCAAACTAGTTTCATTAGTCATTATCCAATATTTCTTACAAGTGCATCTTTTTTGCATTAGTATGTCAATATATTTTTCTATAAACGCATTCAAAATTAGAGATGTTTAACTTAGAATAAGACTAAAGTGAATACTAATTTGGATAGGAGAGAGTACAAATTTGTTTAATCATATCCTAAATTTTTACAAAACCAATTAATCCTCTTCATCAAATTCGAGCATACTTGGTGGCAATTTCATATCGAGCAATCTTTCGTCCCAATGGATGTAGACATACATGTGCCTTCATTATTACTAATAAATGTTTGATGAGATTTTGTACAAATTTCTCTAGTTTGCATATGTGTATTTGTATGCGCTATATTTGAGAAAGCTAGGAGAAAAGATGAGAAGCTATCAAGTCGTATTGGCTTGTTGATATAGTTTCATGCACGTGGTTGCATGTACTTGTGCCGAAAGGAGCTACTGCTAGCCACCAGCTACTAACTAGCTGCTTGCATGTACGTGCCTACGAGAAGCTAACGCGCATGGCTGAATGTACACACTTGCGCCCATGAGACAACCCTCTCCAAATAAATACGCATAGGTAGGGGCATGCACGACTGATAACGTGAGCCATGCAAGGCAAGAATAAAGAAGAAGCAAACAACGTATCTGCGCATCTTCGCTCTTCTCCAATACGTATAATACAAGTATATAAATACATACATATACTTGCAGCGGGACGGCAACCCGGCGTGCAGCACGCAGCTACATACATAGCGAAGCCAGGCCCACGGATCAGCGGTAGGGAAGCTAGCCGACCCTATCTCACATCGCGAGGAAGAGAAGGGAGGCAGCGGCCGCTACGGCGCCAAGATCGATGATGACGCCCGAGAGGAAGGCAGACGTACCCAGGTAGGCGCCGCCGGCCAGAGGAGGCTGATCGCCGCTACGGCGCCATCCATCACAGATGAGATACGCGCGCACGGCGGCGGAGATGGAGATCAGGCCGCCTATATGGAGCTCCGTCATCCTCGGGCACGGACGGAGCGCGGATAGCTAACGCCGCCGCTGACCACCAGGCAGCTGGCCTGTGAGCGCCCACACCGGAGTCCAGCTGCTGAGCGGAGCAAAGTAAGGAGGCGGCCGCAACTGGACGGCGACAAGGAGTCGATCACCGTGCCACACGGGATGAAGAAGAGGCACCCTCCAGCCCCGTCCGTATCGGCGCTGACCACCGGGCGCACGCATGCCGCAGAGAGCGGAAGCCACGTCCTGATACGCCCTCCGCCACGCTCATGCTCACCGATCCGCCCCCATCTCGACTGCCGTACTGCCGCGGTGATCCGCTCCCAACTGCCATACTGCCGTACTGTTCGAGGTCGAGGCGGCGACGGACGAAGCGCCGACTGCCGTAGCCGCGGCGATCCGCTCCGAAGAAAGCGACGGATCAACAAGTAATATTGTAAGTCTCTTTTGCGCTATATTTTGAAGTATTTTACATTTTATTGGAACAATTTATATGGTTTTAGAATATTGTTTACCGAATTGGAATATGGTTTTATCGAATTGTAAATGGTTTACCGAATTACATAAAAAAAAATTTAGCATCGCATACCCTGAAATAAAATCCTGGGTCCGCCGCTGCGTGGCGGAGGGCGGACTCGGCGGCCGGCGGCGAGGCGCTCTACTGCACGATCATCCTGTGGTTGTCCGTCATGTCGTGGATCATCTTCACCTGGGTAGGCGGCGACAGCGGGGAAGACGGGAGAAGGGGCAGGAAGCGCCGGGGCGGCGGCAGCCGCGGGAGCCCGGTGTTCGTCGGCGCGTCGGGGGTTCTACGAGGGCATCGGGCCTGGCTGCAACGGCGGCTACGGCGCCTGGGCGGCGCAGTCAAGTTCGTCGTCCGTGGTCCACGCGGCTCCACGCGCGAGCGAGTCCGCGAGAATATTGCGAGATCGCGGACGCTAAACGCGGACCGAACGATCGAAGCCAATAGCTAAAGCGTTGTTTCTTCCCTTTTTTACTTAAAATTTTCTATCCTATCTCTATGACAGGCGGACCTCAGGGTATGCGGTGGCCCACCCTGCATACCCTGTGGGTCCGCCCCTGGCTACTACTAGGCGGGGCACACCTGCTGTGCACGCGAGGAAGTGACCAAGTGCTCCTGTACGTCGCTTCTGCGACGCCGAGTGGTCTCGCCCGGTGTCCACAACACAAACACCTCTTCGACGGGCAGCTGGTCAGCCGGTGCCACATACAAGATGTGCACCCGCATGCACGTACAAGCCATGCATGCACATACTCCCTCCGTCCCAGATGATGTTTTGAGATACGTGCTGGTCAAACTTTCTCAACTTTAACTACTACAACAATAACATAGCCTTTTGTCCCAACCAAGTTGGGGTAGGCTAGAGATAAAACCCAAAAGAGACGAGAAACAGGGAGACACATAAAGAGATATAAAGGGAACAAGACAAAAAGAGGTCACGGTTCAGGCACGTTGATTGCCAATCCCCAAGCGAGATCTATAGAAAATACATGCAACATTTATGGAGCCGTTCGGCTGGAATTATAAGCCGGCTGAAAAACACTGTTGGCTGATTTTTTGTAAGAGAAAAAATACTGTTCCGGCTGAAAAAAAAGCTGAATAAGACGGATTATAAGACGGATTATCTCCAAATAAATTTATTATGATAGTATATTCGACGATCTATCTAATGATACTAATTATGTATTATAAATATTATTATTCTTTTATATATAATTGGTCAAAGTTTAAAAAAGCCGACTTCTCGGAAAGCGAGAATGACTTCTATTTTAGGACAGAGGGAGTACTGTCTACATATGCCAAGGGCACGAGACGCCTCATGGACCGACGAGGCCCTTGTGCCGACGCCATCCACATCTACATCAACACCATGCATGAAGACGTGAAGCGAGGATTGAACACGACGACCACAAAAGCTTAATCGGAGGTATTCCGTAAGCTTGACTCCCAGGAATAATTAACTGGGGGAGCCTCTCGAGGCGCTAGGAACCATGAAGACCACATCGACCAAGTCAGATCGCCTTTAGCATGCTACTTGTGGAGTGCACATGTACACTGGAACCTGTATTTGTATTTTTTATTTTATAAATATAAATAAAGTTTGTGTTTCCTTCTTTTATTTTGTTGTGTACTTTGGTACGCTGGTACGCCCGCGTACATTATTTTTTTATGCACAGAGAGATCCTCCTTGGATTTTTTCTGTCTAAACAAATTGGCACGCCCAATGGGACATGGTTCTCCTCCTATCTCTGCTGCGCAACGATGGTCGTCGTCTTCACGCTCATGTCTTATCCGTTATACAAGTGGTGGTCACGATGGTGCTATTTTCGATGCCATTCTTGGTTTAAGGCACCTAATAATAGCCCAAAGGTGGCCCTTATTTTGGGCCACTTATCCTATTTTTTTCTGGTGCTTTACGTAGGCCGAAGATAGGTACGCCAGTTTCAGAAGGGTGGAGGTGGCATCAAATGGCGGCCCTATCTTTCCCTTGGTGATGGAGTTCCCATCACAGGTGATGTAGTTTGCATCGAGGCGCCCACATCATCGACAAGGCTATGGCTCATGGTGAAGGCTTTTGTTGCTTGCTCCCTACAAAAATGGTGAAATTCTCCTAGTGTTTCTAAATAGTAGTAAAACATTAACACTAGTCATAGCACATGAGAATCCTCACTAGGAGGTATTTAGTAGAAAAAATTTATACTAAATTTTGAATACTAAAATACTAGGAGAATCCCACCTCACTAGGAGAAATAGAAAATTGTGGTTGTGTAGTGACAAGGCAACCACGGCGAGAACGCCTCGGCCTCGGCGCTTCTTTGGCGTAACAAGCAGGAGGGTCCTTACGCCACACATACACAGACAGAAGTCAGCTCCGCAGGGTGGCAACACCAGTGGTTGGTGCCCATCTACACCGACGACTTGACGAGTGCCGTCGACAGTCCCCAGTCAGGACTCATAGCACCGAGCCCCTCATTAGTCGCTGGGGGCAACTCCATCAAGCCGACACAAGGACGCACCTTGGCGCATGCATCGCGCCTCCATCGAGGCTGCCCGACATGTCCCTACGGCGCAAGCAAGACCACGGGATGGTGACTTTCCTCAACATTGGTGATGAGCCAATGGCACCGAGCTAGAGTACGTCCTATATATAGCAGGAAGCCGCATGGCAGCGGCTCTAGTCCATGCTCGCCTGCAGCCGGTCGGAGGCGCTAAATGGACAACATGACGGTGCGACATGATGCTGATCGAGGCCAATCACTGGATACCCGATGCCATATATGCAAAAAAAAAAAAGGCGAAGAAGGTCCAAGTGCTTGTGCATTTGCATGCGTTCACGTGCCCAAAGCTAGGATATGTGCATGCATGTTCATGCACACGACTACTACAAGCAAACAAGAGCAGGGAGACGTGAAGCAAGCAAGCCGGCGACGGTTAGGCGCGGCTCATAATTGTTTTCCTTTTTTTCCCCCTCTCTCTTGCAGCTGCACACATACAAAGACGAACGCACAGAGGGATCAGCGCCGTCCCTGTGTGTCCAAGGAGAACGAACTTCATCGACCGGCCGCGGCGGGCTGACTTTCGCATCATCATGGACGTCCTCATGATGAGAATGTATTTCCTAACTCTCAAGGATATGATAGGCTATATGACTTGAGTGTTTAGTTGTTTGCAGAAAGCATTTCTAAGAGTGCTTCTTATTTTTAGATTATTAGCAGTGATTTTTACTTCATTAATGATCCATACTATGTAAGCACCTATTCTATTTTTAAGCAAGAGTTGAGCATTCAGAACCATTTCTCCTCCTTTCGTATAATCAAATTCCAGTTCTTACTACAGTGCTAGAACATAGTCAAGTCACACCGTCACGTAGAAACGGTGATTCGTGAATTAATGTCGCCCAACTGGGTGCCCCAAAATACATGCCTCGCTTGTACCCCAGACACAAACAAGACCAACCCATTCCACTCCTATCGGGAGGTCCAAGTCCTTGTCCAAACCTAGACTCCAAGCCCCCATACTTAAGACCCAATCTCAAGAACGGTGCTTAGACCTTTACCTTTCCCCACCTCCAATCAGCCAGTCCGGAAAGAGCCGGAACCCACGACAAGAGATTAACGAACCTTCCCGCTCCCATAAGCAAGTATATACTCAGGATAATAAATCTGTGACTGACTACCATCCACAGCACGGACGGTCCCCAACTGACACGGACAGGGAAACCATGCAACCAAGCTAAGCCCCGTGGCCGCGGGACTCAATTTGCTACACCCACTAATACCCATACCATATCACTGTCCGGTCACCATTTTCCATCATTTTATTATGAGAGTACTAATAATCATCTATTGTGAGTAACGACAGGTTACCCATGCTACCATTAAGCCTAAGCATAGCAGCTACGCGAACCTACACTTGTAGGACTTAGGTAGATATATATATATATATGCATGTGGTTTCCATAACATTCCTGCAACGTAAATGCACAACATATAGATATAATGTGATTATCAAAAATAAGGGTTATGCATCAGGGCTTGCCTTGGCAGGCGTGGAGTCAGTTGTGTCAGTCACGAGCGGCTCTGGGACTTCCTATACGGGGATCTCCTCCTCATACTCTTCCATGATATCCTTGAACTCCTGATCGCTGGTGGTCATGATCTCCACCCACTCATTCTCTATATGCATGCGATGATGAGGCAACAACTTAGTATTTAGGCAACAACAACTCTTAAAATAAGAACACTCATGCTAACTACTAAGCTAGCTCTAATGACTAAGACTCTACACTAATCACCATCCCTACCAAATAGGTTCCAAACTCACACTACAAGTGCTTAATTGATACATCAATATTATGTTCTTATTTATTTTATATTTTAGTGGATATTTAGCAACCTTAGCAAACAGTCTTATTTAGGGATACAAAAATTACAGCAAGCACCTAATAATGCCATGAAGCTACCATAAAAGTTTCAGGGTTAAAGCTATCACGGATTTGCCACAACAATTCCTACAAATATTAATCTAAATAATAATAAACACTTTCAAATAATTTAATAGACCTTAGCATCGACATAGACATGTATAAACTAACCATACTATCAGATAGACAACATTTTTAGGGAGTTAACGAAATTTATTTCATAATATTTGGACATCTATATGAATTGATATTAATTATCCAGTTTAGCTCAGAAAATAAAATATAAAGCCTATTTCTAATTTCTAATAAAAGAGAAAGCGAATTCACCAGCGCGGCCTACCACGTGCGGCCCGGCACGCAAGGCGGCCCATGCAGGGGATCCCACGTGCGCAGTGGTGATCTTACAAAAAATTCCTCGGCGTTAAGACAAAATAACCCGCAGTCCAAACCACTATTTTTCTCTCTGGCCTATTCACTTAACCCCCTGGACTTTCTCAAATTCTTGTCGCGAGGTCCCCGATGACCCCCTGCCCCCGGCGCGGTGAACACGGGCACTGGCCGGCCACGCCGACAATCTAGAGTTCACACCGGCCCAGCTAGCGGGCCGACCATCACCTATGGGCCCAGCTCCTACGCCAGGCGAAGGTACGGGAGCAGCGAATCTCATGGACACGGTGGCCATGGCAAGCGGCCGCTCGTGACAGTGGTGCAGCCGTTCCAGCCACCCTAGACCTTCGCACAGCCACCTGCTAGCGCCAGAGCACCCTTAACTTACCCAGGGCTTGGCCATAGCGTTTGTTGGGGCTAGAAGGTGGCGGGCACGACTGGCCGCGTGCGACCCAAGGGGTGTGGCGGCGCGGACACGTCCGCAACGCCAGGGTGGTGGTAGCGGTTTGGTGAGCATGTGTAGCAAAGGGAGGGAAGCGAGGCAAGGCTATCAGTACAAACGAATTGGACGCTAAGGCTCGGTGAAGTCGTGGTATTTGGAGCGGACCGGTTTCTGCTTTAAGATGACCGGCGGCGGAAAGACTCCAAATTGGAGCTCAGTGGGACTCGGCTGTGGGAACGGGCGGGGTTGGCACATAGCTAGATTCCTGCTCCATCGTCTGACACGAGCAATAACCTTAGAGGTGATTGGATACTGTGGTTATTGATTTGGCGTGGCTCGGTACTATTGGCATGATGCCATTCAAGGTAGTGGCGAGAGGGGAACGTGGCATGGCGTTTGCCATTTAAGCAGAGGAGTACAAGGTGGCAGCTACACTACACGTGCGGCTCAGAGCACGAACAGTAGCGGTGTTGGCATAGCGCGGCGCCAGTGCCGTGCTGCCTCAACTGCATGCGGCCGCTGGGCGGGGTAGAGGCACGCGGGGGTGTCGTGGCCTATACGCAGTAGCGACGCAGTACAGCTAGGCAGGGGAGGAGGGCAGCGGCTACAACGGGCCCGCGCGGTAGCAGCTAGTAGCGGCCAGGCCAAGGCAGCCAGTGACGGGCCCAGCTGTATTCAATGGTATTCAGTTGAATACCCAATTTTTTTGACAAAATTTTTTATACATATAGTACATATACATGTCTGTATAAAAAAACAAAAATACAGTAATCTAAATACTTGTACAGGCAAATAGGTCCAATTCTCACTCGGTTTCCTCTCCCACCGATGGCCCAATGAGGCTGAGCGGCCCATTTTCACTTTCGGAGGCCCAAAATCGCGCTCCCACCTCCTTCCTCCCGTCTCGCTCTCGCACGCAGGGTTGCAGGCTCGCTCTCGCTCGTTCTTTCCCCCAATTCCCCGAACCGATGAACCCTAGCGAGCGATTGGCGTCGAGCGGCGGCGGTTGGCGGGCACGGGCGATGGCGGACCACCGGCGTCGGGCGGGCAGCGCAGCGCACAGGCAGGCCGGTAGGGGCGCCACCGTTTGAATACCCAGGCATAAAATCCTGCGCCCGCCACTGAAGGCAGCCTGGCCGGCCACGTGCGGCAACGCACGCGTAGAGCACGGCTAGACGCGTGGCTCGGGGTAGCCACAAGCGGTAACCGCGCACGGCAGGCCAACAGGACAAGACTAAGCACAAGCACAATTTTTAAAGCTCTGAATGGCGACTAAACTGATGTTCCTAAACTGAAACGGTCTTTCCTACGCTCAAGATGGTTTATGAGACTACTAAATCGAGGTATAACACTACATTACCCCTAAACCTGATTCCTCAAAATAAATTGCTAAACATGGCAATGCCTAGCTGCCCATGACTTGAAAATTGCTCTAAGTTTTGAGCTGAACCCTATTTCCAATTGCATTTTAGGCTAATAAATAATATTAGTTAGCAATATCATTTCTCAATAGCAAGCCTTTCATGGTCATCTACAAAGTTTGTACTTCAAACTTTATTAAGGTGTCACATATATGTTCCATAACATTTTTGCTCACAAAAATTTGGTTTTCAACCCTACTTGATATAACATGCAACATTGAATACATTTCATTTTATTGATTATTTTGTGTTACGAGATTTTATCTTCAATCAAATGCAATAACACATAAACATGATGCTTATGAAATGATTTAGTGAGTTATTTTACGTGGTAACACCGAGGGTGTTACATACTCCGATGTTCGCCTAAAAGAAAAGAAGAGAGATGAATAACCCATATTTTCTTGCAAGGTTGTTTCCAAGTTCCAAAAGGAGAGGTATGTTTTCAAAGAGTAAAATTAGAATTAGCCTTTCACCATTGACACCAATTATAAGCACTTTCACTATATATCCACACACACATGCACATCTTGATTTGATTGTATGACTCGTTTCTCTGGTCAAATTGTTTGACTTCACAATATATGTTTTGCATGTATGTATGAGTTGTCTCCATACCTATGAGCTCCACATAAGCCTTAGTTGTAGGGTGAGGAAGAGAGGAGGCATAACATTACTATTGCCTTGGTGAGGATCCACAAATACCACATATATGAGAGACTTGAGAGAGTCATACAAAGGAATCTCTGAGTTTTATTTTAGAAACTTACAAAAACTCTGGAATAATAGTTGAATGAAGAGCTTGAGACATAGTGCTTGACTTGACCGTTCTGTCTTTCAATTGCTTAAGACCCAAGTGAAGGCTACAAACCCCATGGTTAAAGGTAATATGAATAAGTTTAAAAGTCGGAATAGTTTACTCGAATCCGGAGGAGAATTCTTGTTTGAACGCATGTGTACTTTTGAGGCGTGAAAGCATTGTAGCAACTCCTGATCCATCGTTGAGTTTAGCTTTGCTAAGGTACTAGCAAAGGTTAAGCTTGGGTGAGTTGTTGACGGTAGTTAACTACTATTATAAACCATCAACCAAACATGAATAAGGGCATAAATCAATCTCCAATATAGACTTAGGGATTAAACTAACAGAATTCCACAGGTTTTGATGAATCTGTGTTTCGACATGGGTTAATCAGGAAAAGAGCAAGAGAAGACCCACATGTCGGGTTAAAAGCATATCCTATGCGGGAACCAACTTGAGAAGGATCTAGAAGGAACGAGAAGACTCTCCGCAGAAGCGAGACACATGCCCCTAACAAGGGGCCCGGCCAGCCGTGGGCCCCACCTGTCAGTCACGAGCTTCTACGTCGGTTCCTCCACCACCTTAGGGTTTGTATCTATGCCATTGATCAAGGTCGGTTTGATTCGAGGGCTCTAGTTCATCCCATCGGCCTATATAAGCCCCTATCCCCTAGGTTCAAGCATTAAGTCATTTGATCAAGTCATCAGAGCCAGAAACCCTAGTCTTCTTAGAGCTCCTCCATATCCTAGAGTATAGCTACCTAGGCTAGAATTAGAGGGAGGCAAGCATCGCTTGGCTTCCGGATCTGTCAAGTGTGTGGCTTGGTAAAGCCTTCTGTAACCTCTCTCTTGTATCTTTCTGTATTTATTTGTTAGCTACAATGGGTTTGACATTGTTCTATATACTATCTATGTTCTCAATTATATTATTCATTGTCTACTTTGATTATATGCTTAGTATAGCTAGATTATCTTTATATTCAAACATAAGATCATATAGCACTCACTCTTTGAATTCATGGGTGAGTGGTCGACATTGTGCAAGCGTGGTAATTATACATTGTTTACCTACGGATGCACCCTATATTCCGGGTCATGTGGTAGATCGCGGATGTGACACTCCCCGAATATAGGACAAGTAGGACCTGGTTACGAAGGAAGACTTGCTCTGTTCTTGATCTTCCTTAGTAATGTCCCTTATGTGTAGATATGAAATTATCTTGCCATGATTGCTAGGTGTAATTGCACTAATTATAGTATGCTTTGACATGTGACTAAGAATGACTTAGGAATATTTCTCTACTCTACCTAACCCATGCTAATGCTATAGAATGGAGTACTCTGAGTGAGCTTTATCATCTATGACATGTCATTTATCATTTATCATTCATTATACATTTATCTTGTGACTTATCCCTATTATGAGTGGATAGATTGGATATGGTTAACTCTCCATTACATGTACAAGTGAATATCATATTCCTATAGCCATCATCCCTTTCTAGTAGTAAAAATATAAATAACGATATCTGGAATACTCTCGGGTAAAATGCTACAATGATATAATTATCTGTGCGTTTGCGGATACCTTTACTTTCATATCTTTATATTCTTTCTAGTCACATGAAATAATAAGATAACTACTTAGTAGTAATGCTAGGTAGTGCCAACAAACATTTCTACCTCCAACACTTGAAATGACAACCTTGTACAAGCAAGCTAGAGGTGTAGGTAATTAATAGGTGACTACCAAAATAAGTGTCAAGTTAATAAATACCAACAGTGACTTGGGGGTCACCACTAGCAAGAGGACCGGCGACAACCTTGAGCTTGTTTAAACGGGGCTTAAGTGGTTGGCAAACCACCAAACCTCGGGATAAAAAAATATTGTGTCAACGTTGTTCATATATTATGCCTATGTTGTTGCTCTTGTGTAGCTAGTTTGCTTTAGTAGCATATTAGTTGCTCTCTTGCGTAACTAGTTGGCTTGTGTAGCCTTGCTAGTTACATTGCTTAGTTTGTGTAGCTAAATATTTGTTGAGCTCTCTAATTTGGCTTGTGTAGTCTTGTTATTAAACATTGCTAGTGTGAGCTTAGGTTTTGTGCACTTTGCGTACTAGCATGTGTAGGAGCTCCCTAGTTGTTTGAGTACTAGTTGCATAGGTTTGTGTGACTTTACCAACTAGATTTGTGTAGGTGATCTCTACCTAGCCCGACACCTTACTTGCTTAATTAAGATCTTTGTAAGGTGCTTGAAAATATAGATAGAGGGGTGTAGTCTTGGCTAAACCGATTAGTTTTAATTCTGCAATTGTTTCGGTTAGCTGGTGTGTTTAATTTTAGAAAAGACTATTCACTCTCCCTCTCACCATCTCGACCCTACAGGGGTCGAACCGCTCATTGACACATTGGGCAAAGTATGCCCAATCCGTCACTACCTTATCATGCGTGAGGCGTATGTACCACTGTTTGTGCACTGCCTGTCAGATGAAAAGAGGCATACCACACTTGTTCAGTTTCAGGGGTCTTCTAGCCTATGAAGAACTGCTCACAGCGGTTATGCCATGGTAACAGGTCCTTCTTTCCATCAAACGTAGGAAACGACAGCTTGTGGATGCAAGGCTGGAGGACAGGAAGGAGCCCGGCGGTGTCCTCGGGTATGAGTATGGTGGTGGAAGCGTCGTCTTGGGCGCCTCCTTGTTGGTCACTTCATCCACGGGCTCGGGGATTGTTAATGACGAGGTTGTCTCCTTATGCTCCTTGGGGAAGGCTATGCTGGCGGCTTCCATGGTCGGCCTGGTGTCTGCCTCCAAATTGTTGGTGGTGGCGTCACACTCCCGCTTTGCCTGGGCAGCAGCGGTGACTTCATCGATTGGGCCTCCTTGTTCAATGTTCCACAGACAATTGTCCAGATTGATGAACTAGTCCTTCATAGCCTCAAATTGTTTGTTGAGGTCAGTGACAAGGCCGTCGATTAGCACCTTCATGGCGGCAACATCGAGGTTGTTGCCCATGGATGCAGCCTGGTCTCCAGATACCAGGTGTCACAGTCCAACCCAGGGGAGGGGGTTGGCAGCCAGGGCAGAGGAGGTGGTGGCACAAGGAGGAGGAGGGTGAAGGGAGAGGGAGAGAGGGGTAGGGGAAGGAGCAATAGCTCTATTCTTGCTTAACATTAGAATGATTACATCTTCCTATATTGATAGTCCCTAGGACTTGTGTTCCAAGCAAGCTATCGGAGAAGTCCTTATAGATTGGACTCCCCTTTTCTAAACAAACCAATCTCCTATCTTAACAAATCTAATCTTATTCCTTTATCCAAGATCCTATTTTAATTTCCTATTTATTCTTTATTCTTCCAATTATACCTGATTCCTTCTAGATGAAGGAGATTGAGGGGGCTCTAGGGTCGCCCCTCCTGGCATGCGTGCCCTCCTTGCGGCATGCTGGAACCAGCCGAGGCCGGCCATGGCCCTCTGCTAGGCCTCGCTTGGCCGGCTGATCCTGGTGTGCAGGCCCATAATCAGGCATGTGTCAATTACACAAACTGTCTCAAATACTAGAGATGTTGAAGAGAGCATGCTAACCTGCTTGGCTGATATGTTCTCCCAGGTACTACTACAACTATTAGTTGTGATTGTTATTCCTGTTCTTAGCTTCTTGATACCCTGCAACGTGTAGGGATCACAATGGTACAACATGTTGTGTTTTTGGTTAAACAATCACTATTTATCCTCAGCAAAACTGTCTCAAAGATTATTGCAATTGTACCTCTTATTTTGTTACATCTAAAATAGTAGTATTTCAATTTGTTTTTTTACACGGCTCTATTAAGCATTAGTTTGTGCTAAATCACCTGATGACGACCATTGATATGCTGGCCTATACATCGTGGTTAAATGGTCTTGCTAATTGAAACAAAGAGGTTGTACTTAGTTTGCCTACCTCTCAAATCCAGATAGTGTCATCAAATTTCTCCTCTTCACACTCTGCAAAGGCTCCCTGTTCGCTTGAACTACTTTTCAACCAACGAACAGTATTTTTTCTCACAACAAATCAGCATAAGCATCAACATAGACATACAATACATTGTTGGTTTATGCCGGACCCCTCTTATTACACTTCTTTTCGATTGACCAATTTTGTTTTAATTCGTGCTTCGAAGAATACTGTATATGACATGCCATTTCGAGCCAAGCGTTTATATGATATCTACTTTGCATTGCAGTTGAATTGGCTTCTGATATGGTATAACTGAGATCTGTTATTGTGGTTTGCCAGACCCCTCCTGCTCTTCAATTCGATTGATCAACTTTTTATTCTTACTTCAAAGAGTGTTGCATATGACATGCTGTTTCAACCAATCAATTCATATGATATTGCCTTCGCATTGCAGTTCATCATATGTCATTTTGCATCAAAGGTTTTGTCACATATTTCCTCTATGGTGCAAATATTTATAATGAATCCCTAACACTTATGTGGAGCTCATCATAAAGAAATAATTTGCTCCAATCCTCATATGGAATTCTCCAAATTCGCCACTTCATAGTTTCAGCTTTCCTATGAGATTAAAATAATGTCATACTGCGATCAATTCATTTTAGCACCTATTTGAGAGTTGTACCCTTTCTCTTTTATGTAGTAGTTAACCTAAAGCTTCCCTATATGTTTTTGTAGTGTCACAAACAGCAAATATGAAGAACAAAAACATGTACCGAACCAATCACTACATTTGGTTGATCCGTGGCAACACGCAGGGTATTGGCTAGTTTGAGATCATGGCAGGCCGCCGCACCACCTACACTGGTTGCGGCATCAACGGAAATTTTTAGCGAGAGTGTGATGGTTGTCTAAGAGCCCCTGGCTTTGTTGGATGGAATTAGCTAATTGACAGGTCTGCAACAATTTCTTATTTTTAAAATAATATTCTTTATGGGCCTTAAGGCCTATGTACTTTAGAATATACCCCTAGGGTATACTACATCTCACTATGATTTCCTTGCTTCATTCATGTTTCAAAAGAAACAACATAATTATATTTTACCGTAGCAACCCATGGGCAATTTGCTAGTATTGTGAAATGAGCACAATTCAGTTACCAATTTATTATTTTTATGATAAATGTGTTTCTATTATTTTTCATAGATGGGACATGTCTAAATAAGATTTTTTTAGTATATATATATATATACATGTATATATATACATATATATATATATACATATATATATATACATGTATATATATATATATATAGATATATATACATACATATAGATATATATATATATATACATATACATATATATACATATATATATATACATTCCAGAGAACAGTCTACTCATGTCAATTTACATTCCAACATTAAAATTGTTGCCCTTGTTTAGTTCCCACCCAAAACTTTACACTCTATCACATCGAATGTTTAGACACATGCATGAAGTATTAAATATAGGATAAAAAATAACTAATTACACAGACTGCGTATAATTTGCGAGATGAATCTTTTAATCCTAATTAGTCCATGATTTGACAATAAAGTACTATAGTAACACATGTGCTAATAATGAGTTAATTAGGCTTAATAAATTCGTCTCACGGTTTACCGACGGATTCTGTAATTTGCTTTTTTATTAGTATCCAAACACCCCATATGACACCTCCATATAATATCCGATGTGACATACCAAAACTATATACCCTGTATCTAAACAACGCGTGCAAGTATTTTTCCCAGCACATGGCCAACAGGCAAGGCCCGTATGAGGTCAGCAGATGGCACGCAGGCCCAAAAAGCTTCCCTACTAACGTGGTCCTAGGTTTAGAAGTATTCGACGCTCGGACTCGGACTTCTCATGCATATCGGAAGCGGAAAGCACGTGCGTGTGGGCGGCTATAAATCTGTGTTCGTTCACCCATCGCGTTCAGCTGATCCATCGTCAATAAATAATTCCCATGAGATCAGATCTGATCGCGTGAAAGATGCCACCGGTGCGCCGTGCTCGAGGGGCCCACCGTGCCGCGCCCTACTGCAGAGGCTGGCTGCCGGCGTGGTGCTCCGGCGGCAGCGACGACGACGGCGGCCTTGGCAGCGACAACGACGGCACGGCCCTCTCCCTCCCAGACGACGCTCTTTCGCCCGTCCTGGCCAGGCTCCCCAGCGCGGCCGACGTGGTCCGCGCCGCCGGCACCTGCCGGCGCTGGGCCCGCGTCGTGGCCAAGGACGCCGCCGTGCTCTCAGGCGGCCTGCCGCCGTCCCTGGCCGGCCTCACCCTAGGCTTCTTCTACCAGGCGAGCGGCGGCGCCAGGGCGCGCAGGCGGCGGCTGGTCTCCTCCGACGCCGCGCAGGCGCAGCCTTGCTTCGTCCCGACGGCCGCCGCGGCGAGGCTGACCGGCCTGCGGTGCCCGTCCTGGACCGCGCTGGCCGATGCCGTGATGGGCGGCGATCGCCGCCGCGAGCTGTTGGAGAACTCCCGGCCCGTCGCGGCCCGCAACGGCTGGCTCGTGCTCGAGCTCCAGCAGGAACGGTACACAGACGGAGTGACGCTCTGCGTCTGCAACCCCACGAGGGGGGACATGGCCTTGCTCCCGCCTCTCACCGGCGCGGACAACCCGGGGGACTACGCGTGCGCGCTGTACACCGGCCACGACCAAGACCCGCCGCGGCCATTGTCGGATTTCTTCCGGCTGATCATAGTCTACAACCGTCGGGGCTTCACGGCGCTGCGTTCCTACTCGTCGGACACCCAACGCTGGAGCAGGGAGGTTAGAAGGTCGGGCCCAAAGATGTCGAGCTATGAACTGCGCGAGCTTGGCCAGAGCATCGTGGTCCGCGGCGTGGCCTATTGGCATCTGAGATACACGGCGTTCGCGGTGCGGCTTGACACCCCGGAGCCTGCCGAGGTGCCCATGCCGCTGACCGGCATCCTGAACATACCCCCGTGCTGGCGAGCGCTCGGCGTGGATACCGATGGGAAGCTTATGTTCATCGATGCTGGAATTTGTTCAGATAATCCACTTCGTTCACATCACCTTGCCGTGAGGACAACGAAAGTCTTTTGTCCCAGCACCGGCACCGGGGATGATGATGATGGCAAGTGGGAGTCGACGAGAGTCGGAAACAAACTACCATGCATCAGAATGAAACAGCTCAAGGTACCACGATTTGGAGTCAAGGTTAACCTTCGGTGGTTCTGCGAGAAGAGCGGCAATCTTATCTTTACCCTTGGCGAAGGCAGCAGTAGTCCAGGAGCCTTTGTACTCAATATGGCCACGGAGCATGCCGAGAAGGTGGCTGATGGCGTCGACTGTCATTCATGGAAGTACTTGGTCGGGTACGAAATGGATGGGGCTGCATACCTCGCGTCGTCTATATCACGCCGGCCACCAGATGCCATTCTTCAGGGAGAATAATCCGGTTTCTAGCTAGGATTTACTGATGGCTGCTGCTAAGCCAACATTATTATATATCTGGAAAAAAAAACAAACGGTGGTACGCTGTACGTACATTATATCTGAATGAAAGTTTTGCCGGTGATGACGACCTGAATTTTGTTTCTAAGTTTTGGTGTGGAAGGCGTAAACACTAGAAACTACGCGCATCGTTGCCGCGCACCTGCCCTGAGTGAGATCATCAGTGTGGAGGCTAGCCCATGTGCCTCTGCTTCCTCCATCAAATAGAAAGGATTGCATATATATATATTGATGTGTTTATTCACTCAGTGATGCAAGATATAAAAAGAGGTACCGGTAATAAATCATATTCATGAGACTCTTCTATATTTATAGGGGAAATATAGTATTGCCAACTTTAGTTACATGGCATTAGAAGTTGAGAATGTAACACAAAATGTCACGATTCCGCTGGGAATCGGACGTGAAGGGTTGGAGTGCAGAGTTCAGTTCAGAGAACGAGAGAGAGACAGAAATGCGAGAAGACAGTTTCAGAGTAGTTTCTTTCTATTCAGTACACAACCATGATACGGACTTATATACGCGCCCAACAGCCAACTCATGGCTCACCAAAAACCAATGCGAGCTACACGGTCTAACCAAAAACCAATGCGAGCTACATAGTAGAGGAGGTGATGACTACTCCTGTCTCACCTCCTTCTCTACCGCCTGATCTTGCAGTCTTCTGAACCGCGCCTTTCTTCCCAATCTTGACACACAATTTACTGCATAGACTATTACTTGAAGGATATATTAATTTACGTAAAAGCTTTAGATAATTTGAGGGTAAGGGAAACTGAAGTCTACCACTTTGCCGAAGCTATTGGGTAAGCATATATAAATAGAAGAATAAGCGAAAGTTGTTTATCTGAAGGCATGTAGATGGCAGTGACTTTAAACATTCATATAAATGGTACTGTAATTCACCTCTGAGGAAAAATCAAATCTGTTGTGCTCTAGCATGAATATTGCTGTACATAACTAAGAAAAGTATCCAAGGATGCAAAACTGTAAAAGGTACTTGTTGATATTTGAATTGCTTCTAATTAATAAAAAGGTGGAAGATGTATGGAGGTACGACAGGGAAGCTACGTGTCCTTTTTATTAGTATAGTAGCTGAATCAGTGATTATACATTTTGAAGCTTAATCTCATTTGATGAAGTGACAGGTACCAGAGGAGCTGCTAGAAATTTAAGACCAGTAGTAGCGCACGTTTAAAGCTTTTTGAGAAATGTAGATATCAGGAAGATAAACACAATTAATTCTATAAGGAAAAAGATGCTGCATGTCGTGAAGTGTGAAGCAACCTGCATGTCAGGGAACAAAGATTATATCAGTACATCAGCAACCTGAAGTCAGGGAACAAAGATTATCTTGCTACAACCTACATATTACACCCTTGGCTTGGTTGCAGGTTACCATTCCCCCCCCCCCCCCCCCCCCCAAGCCTATGATAAATGAGGATATATATGTAACAATACAGAGGTGATTAAAACATTTGGGAAAAAAATATCGAAGCTGAGATGTGAACTGACTACTGCTGGACTCAGGGTTAAACTTGCACTTCGATCAATATTAGAGGGGCTGGAATAGCACAAAAATATTTGCACAATGAGACAGTGATAAAGGATACCAGGTTTCTCTACCATGAAGGACTGAAAGGATTGGTACTCAGCCTGTGGAATTACCAAATATCTCTCTTAGAAATAACATAGTATGCAGCAATCTTTTGAGTGACAATTTTTCCTTGTAATTGCTTTATAGTTCATTTAGTCTGTCTTATCAACTGGTGGTATGACGTTAGTTCTGAATTGCATGCTGTAAGAAGATATCACGTATGACAGATATCCATATTTCAAAATGTTGTGGTTGTCTCCCATGAAAAAAATGCATTCTTAATCACAATTAGCTGGAGGAAAAATAAGAAGCATTTGAAATGCAGTGTATTGGAATTTTATATGACTGATAATGACAGTTAGCTGCAGCAACAAGTTTCAGTACTTTCTGAAGATTTATACCACTGTGTCAAATTTATCACATTTGCACCCAATCCTATTAAAATTTATAGCTAATAATCTCGATCTCCTGATAAATGCTCCAAGTTTGGCATTGGCATTATTAATATCAATTTGAAAATGCTATATTCTAACCCCTTGAATACAGTCATAGATACATATGTTTCTTCACTTGAGTAAATTAGGATGAAAGCAGTAATATTAACTCTTAGTTCTGAATTGCATGCTCTGCAGTGTAAGAAGAAAAAGATACCATGCATGACAGATATCCATATTTCAAATTGTTGTGGTTGTCATCCATGAAAAGAATTGCATTCTTAATGACAACTAGCTGGAAGAAAAATAAGAAGCATTTGAAACGCAGTGTATTGGAATTTTACATCACTGATATTGACAATTAGCTGCAGCAACAAGTTTCAGTACTTTCTGATATTTTATACCACTGTGTCAAATTTATCATGGGATCCAAATTTGCACCCAATTCTATTAAAATTTATAGCTAATAAGGCATTATTAATCTCAATTTGTAATTGCTATATTCTTACCCCTTGATTACAGTTATAGATACATCTATTTCTCCACTTGAGTAAATTAGGATGAAAGCAGTTGTGTGGAGCTTCCTCAAATCGCCGGCACAGCCGAAGGTTCTTTGCCAGATCCGGGAGGATCTCCTCGAGTACTGGCGGTCGGACCAAGTGGAGACGGTGATTGGAAAAGGTAAAAAACAGAGTACAGTACTTATTGCTTTACAAAATAAAAAGCTGAGGGAGTTCAGTTTATATCTATATGTTTGTTATCTCAGCCCTGGAGCATTTTAGCTTGTAATATTTCTCTGTAAATAAACAGGGTTCTTTATTGGAATTTCCCTTTATGGACCTATAAGTTGGTTTTCAACTTTTCATCTTCTGTTAGCTCTATGAAATCAATGCTTTTTTATAGATCAATGAAGATATCATAAGCACAGTAAAGTAAAACAATTCATTAATTCAGAGGAGCACAAATGGCCTTAAAAATTAACTCCTACTGTCTACTGCACAGATAGGAAATATCAAATCAGATAAACATTAAAAATCAGAGAAGGTACTATGAATCAGCGAGTCTGACAAAGCTACCTTGCAATCCTGTCGAAAAGTTCAGTGCTCATGAATGCTAAATCCAGATTCGTAACCAATCTTAAATCTATAGCATCAGCGGATTAGCTAGAGTTCAGCTCTCATGATTCAATCTTGATTCTTGTCCAACTTATTCAGAAATAAGTTGGGTGCGAGTGTTGGAACAAAGATGCAGGAAGGAGGAGAAAGCGGACCTAGCGGCGCTTTGGCCGGACCACATGGTGGGCGTTGTCCATCTCGAGCTCAAAGTCGAAATCTGGTTCGACGTTGCCACCAGTCCTGATCTCTAGCTTCCCTTACGTCTAAACTACCGGCGGTAGGCGATCGCCCTACCCAGGTTCCAGGGAGCTGCCGCCCCGGCCACGCCGCGACGCCTGGAGCCTACTGCCTTACCAGCCCGATGGTGGTAGGAACGCGCGCCGGTGTCATAACGCCCAAGGGACTCACACCGGTGGCTTGCGCGCCGCCGCTCACGCCAGGACCTGCGGCTGGTCGCTCCCACGCCTTGGCCGGGAGCCGCCGCGCCGAGGGTCCGCCGCTAGATCCCTGCCACGCCAGCGCACGTGGTGGCCAGGGGCCTACCGTGCCGAGGGCCAGTCGCTGGGGCTCTCACCCGCGCCGGGATGGCCGGGGACGTAGCGCCCGCGACACGGGAGGAGGGTGCGAGAGTCGCCTACGACCGGGTTCGCGAGGACTCGCGAACATAAGTCCGGTGCTTATTTACTTAGATACCTACGTAGTCAGTGGCTGTTGTGTCTGCCCTTATTCTTATCTTATGTTGCTTTAGTATCAAGCTTCTACTTTAGTATCTTTAGGATATGCTGTAAACATTCCTTAAGAACCAAATAAGCAGTCTTATATATATCCCCAACCTGCCATGTTTTGACAAGGCTAATGAAATAGAAAATTCAGCCCCAAAACATGTGATTTGTCTCCAACAAATCCAAAACATGTGATTTGTCTCCAACAAATGGTATCAGAGCCTTAGTTCATCTAGGTTCTACCTTAACCCATCTCAATCCGTCACCATGTCCTACCGCAGCCACTCCCTCTCCTCCCAATCCTGTCAAGTCCGCTACCTCTGCCGGACGACGCCGGCAGGCGGCTGTGCGCGAGCAGCGTGAGGCGGAGCGCGAGCGAGCAGCAGCAGCACAGGAGCGCGCAGCGGCTCAGGATGCGCGCGACGCGGAGTTGGAGGCGGCAGAGAGGCGACAGCGGGTGGCAGCGGACTGGGTGGAGGCAATCGCTCGAGTGGAGTGGCTCGCGGCTGCCGAGCTAGCTCGCGGCCGAGCGGACCACGGAAACGGCCAGGCAGGCCGCGGCGGCTGCCTAGGAGGCGGCGACTGTTGCTGCGGCTCTGCGCCACGGAGCGGACGACAGTGACGGACGCGACATAGGTCGGTTCAACGGACAGCGGACGGGATGCGGCGGCGGACGTGGTTAGGAGGCTTGCGACGCTGAAGAAGCAGATGCGGACGCGGGTGCGCGAGCCACGCGTACGGACGCGGACATCATCGGCCTATGCAGACGCGCCTGGGATCCTCAGATCGAGCGCGAGCTGGAGATGCAGCGGGACCGGGAGCGTGCGGTGCACGAGCAGGCCCTGCAGGACATCTAGCGGGACCAGCGTGGACGCGGCTTCAACGCACGCAACCCCGGCAGACGCGGCCCCGGCGGACGTGACCTGGATGACTGGGACTTCGATGACGACAGGGAGCTTGGCGGACAGGACGCACGCAACGAAAGTGCATTTGTTTGGTCTTATGTATGTTAATATATTATATAAACTTGGTCAAAGTTAGAGAATTTTTTTTTTGACTTAGGCCTTGTTTAGATCCCAAACTTGCTCATGCAGGCTATACGGGGACGTGATGGCATTTTAGAAATAAAAAAAAGTATGTTGGAAAAAACATTATTGAACAGTAGCGTAATGTTGAACAAGCACACAGTGACAGATAAAAAAGGCAAACAGTGAGGTTTACTGCACAATACCGAGCCTCTATTTCCAGAGCAAGCGTGACAGAATTCAACGTTTGTGTCTGTTTGGAAACCAGAAAATCCGTCTTAAGTGGCTTCTCATGTGAGGAAAAAAAGTGCAGGCCTACCAGTATACTAAAGTACACAAAAATAAAGAGAGGAACACATAGTTTATTAATCATCATGAGTTAACAAATACAAGTTCCTATAAAATGCGCTCCCACTACTAAAAAAAATCTTTTGCGAGATGTTTTGGAATTTTTTTCGAAGGAGGGCAGCACTTTCAACCGTCTCAGTTAATGCCTTGGATTAACCGAGGCGGACGCTTTTTATTAACCAAGGCGGTTACAAAAAAACCCACCTCGCAAAAAAGATTAGGCGGGCACCCTTTAAATGATCGCCTCGGTTAATGTAAGGCCAGGCCCAGACAGCCCATCTAACGCCCGGTAATGCGTTCCTTGTATATATACCGTGAGCACATAACCCTAACTCCACTCAGTTGCCCCCTCCCCCAGCCTCCCTCTCCCTCACGCCCACATAGAGGCGCTCGACCCCTTCCCCCCGACGCGTCTTCCCTTGTGGATCTGCGGGCGTGGGCGATGGAGCCTCTCACTCTCTCTCTCTCTCTCCCTCCCTCCCTCCACTCTCTCTCTCCCTCCTCTCCCAAACCAGATCACGGCGCGGTGCCACCTCCTCTCCCCATCCAGATCACGGCGGCGCCCCTTCCCCTCTCCAACCCGGTGGCCGGCGGCGCCCCTCCCCTCGCGGATCATGGAGGGCGGATCCAGCGGCGCCCCTCCTCTGCCTCTGGCGCGGCGGTCGAGGCGTGCCGCGGCGCAGGCATGGCGATGCGGGCCGCGGCAATGCAGGCACTGCGGCGGTGCTCCCCTCCCCCGAGCTCCTCCACCGGCGTGTGGCTACCTCCTCCTCCGGCGTGGCTGTGCCCTCTCTCCTGGAGCTTGTGCGCGGTTCCGTTCACGGCAGCGCGCGCACGGGCGACAGGCGGATCCGTCCTCCCCGGTGCTCCTTCGAGCTCCTCCGACCTCACTGGTGGCGGATCCAGCCTCCCCGGTGGCGGATCCGTCCTCTACGGCAGCGTGGATCTCACACCCGACAGCGGCGGCGCGGACTAGATGAGCTCGCCGGTGGGCTCCAAAACGGGCTCACCGGCGGGCTTCGGGCTTTTTTATTTTTTTAATCCATTAACGGAGGCGGGCAAGCCAACCACCTCCGTTATTTATGGATTAACTGTGACCTTTGCTTGGAGGCGGTTGACTTTGTCCGCCTCCGAAAATGAAAAGTAACCGCCTCCGTTAAATTTATTGTAGTAGTGTCCATGGCCTGCTAGCGGCGATCTGATATGGGCGATCATGGTCTTCATGGATCCTGAAGTCTTGAAAGGCTCCCAGTTAACTACCCCTGTGAGCTAGCTCACAGAGTACCTCCGATTGTTGTTGTTGTAGTCATCGTCTTCAATCTTCGCTTCACTTCTCAACAACAACAAAGCAAGTCAAAGCTCAACAACAACAAAGCAAGTCAAAGCCCAAGCCAAAGAGATGTGTTGAGTGTGAACAAGAAGGCCATTTTTCTCATGAGTGCAAAACTCCACCACCACAACCTGTAGCGCCGCGCTCCTGGCTTCTCCTTCCCTTGGCAGACTTGTACGTAGATGGTGCGTGCATGCATGGCCTACGTGCATGCATGTGAAGCACATACGTCTGGGCCTTGCCTGCTTCTTGTAGTAACAGCACGGGCACATCCGACATCGGCAAGTCGAAGACCGCCGGCGAGATGCGTGGTCTCCTCGTGACGCGACGATTCTCGCAGTCCGGCGCCGTCTCGATCATCTGGTTGCCGCATCATACTCTTCTCGGCCAGAACCGTGACACCGGCCAACAACGTGCATGCTGCTGTGCAAGATTGGAAGTAGATTAGTTTCCTACCCATGGAAACAAACGACTCAGCTGGTGTACAATCATATGGAGAATACATGGCACAGACCAGTTGGCGTACATACGACCGGTTCCGGACGTATACAGGCGCACGTACGTACGTGTTATGACTGCACACCGGCCGGTTTGCACGTCGCGAGCACGCCTATACGTGCATGCATGGAACGTACGAGCAAGGCGCGCCATGCAATCGCTTCTTTCCAATGCATTGTACATGAACAAGCACGTACATTTTCCACATATCTTATTTACACACAAATACAGGCAGGCATATAGAGGATTTTGAATGAATTGACAAAAGTCCATCAAACAGTGCCATCAGAATGAACGAATCGAATGAAGAGTACGTCTAGCCACAATACCGGCCGAGCTCCTGTATTTCCAGAGGAAGCGTGACAGGATTCAACGTTCGTGTCATCAGAGACAGAGAGGAATAATTGTGACAGGATTAACGTTCGTGCAGTGTCATCAGAATGTAAAAATGAACAGTCTAGCCAGCCGCCTGATGGCGACACCTCAGAGAGCAGAATCGCTCCATCCCAATGAAATTCTCGTGGCACCCTGCTCGGTGGCAGGCGTGAGGGCCGCCGAGGCCAATGTAATTGACGACAGCCGGAGGCTGTGGATGCTCCCGGCGGTGGATCGGGTATGCCACCAAGCCATGCGCCTGAAAAGTGAAAACCACAGTAGAACAGTTCAATTCTCTGGTCGTCTGTGATCTGTCAAGTCGATCGGTGTGAGAGCGTGAGCTTTCATCAGAGTACCTGCACATCCTGGACGAAGGCAGCCGGCAGCTGACCGTGCGGGATAGCCGCCCAGCCATCGAAGTGCACGATCGTCTTCACCACGTCCGGCGGTCCGGCAGCATGAAGCGGCGGGTGAAGGTGTCCGAGGTGGTCCGGACATGAGGCGCTGCAGTAGGCGAGCCGGCACATGGTACAGAACCTGTCCTTGATGTGCACCGGCGGCCCGAACTGTCCCTGGGCAGCCAGTGCAGCCATAAGCTGCGCAACATGGCGCCGACGGCCTCCTTGTGCAACCCTAGCCTGCGTGACAAGTTAATTATTAGCCCATGCAACGGCAATTACTACTGTAACACAAGAACAAACTAAAGAATCCGGCCAGAAACTCTTTATTTATTATACGTACCTTGCAGTCTAGACTGCAATTACTGGCGCTGCGCCTAATGTGTACTAGTAGTTGGCAAGACAGGCACAAGCCGCGGCACCTCATATCACCCTGCCCCACTGGAAGGACGAGGATGTACTTTCGCCCGCCGGAAGGGATCCGCTGTATGTCTGATAGGTCGTACCCGCAACCCACCGCACTCGTGGCCTCGACGGCCAGCCGGCCGCCGATGGTCTCAACCTGTGGCAGGAACAGCGAGCAACGAGAGACATGAGCACGCGTGCACGTAGACGTATTCCCGGGCAGAAACATCATCGTAACAAACTTGCGCGCGACGAAACCGTTACAGGCCGGGGACGAACGAATCCTACGAACCTCTAGTGTTCGAGAGGAACAAGCCGCGCGCGAGAAAGAAATCATATGAGCAGAACTACGAACCTCTACGCGGTAGACCGAATGAACAAGAACATCATCGTAACAAGAAATTAACAAAGTGTTAGGCGAGGAAGAAATTCACCTCTACTTGATACGACAAGAACCCAACTGTTCATACGATTCAAGAGGAAGAACAGCTGTTCAAGAAACCGAGCAAGAACAAGAACCGAACCGTCTGTTCATCATACGATTCAAGAAACCGAGCAAGAACAAAAAGCCAAGAAAAAGCGTCCGGGTCGCCTGCCTCCTGCGGGTGGTGAGTCGCCCGGTGTCCATGGCGCTCGCAGCAGTGCGAGCACATCGGCGACGCGCAGCCGAAACAAAAGAATCGGGTGCGGCATGGCGCCGTCCAGTTGGTGTTGATGATGCGTGCTAGGACAACGTTGTCCATCTCGCGATCCCCCGCCTGCCGGCTCCCGCTGGCCCTCCGGCCTCTGAACTGGACGAGAGGAGAGAAGCGGAGGAAGACGAAGGAGACTGGGAGAGAAGCGGAGGACGAAGACGAAGGGGACTGGGAGAGAAGAGGAGAAGCGGAGGAGCGTGCCGATTGGGCAAGGGCGTGGCCCTATTTATATCACGACCACGGCCGTTGTTTGCGATGTCGGTGACAAAATGAAGACGTCAGATGCCACCGACCCACCCACTTAGGTGTAACGTCTACTATGAAATTTCAATTTCTGGTTTCCGTATTTGCAAAGGTGTTTTGAGAATCCAAATCCACATAATTAACTTTGTACAAACTTCTTTAATACTTGAATTATATTCTATAAAATTTCCTAGAGAGCAATCAATTCATAAATCATATCCCTAGGAATTAAGCACTCCCTCTGTTCCAAACTATAAGTTGATTTAGCTTTGTTCTATGTTAAATTTCTCTAACTTAGATCAGCCAGCATGCGACGGCGGATCCAGGACCTCCAGATCTGGATCTCGCGCCAGGGCCGCCGGCTCCGGCGTCCTTGTCCGCCGCCGCTCCTCTTGGTCTGGATTTTGCTTTGGGCCGTGGTCCGGGTGCGATGGTGTTCATCCACGTGGGCGTGTTGACGGCCGGCCAGCATCTCTGCAGTGCGGTGTGCTCCGGTCCGGGTCCACCCCCCACCTGTCCAGCATGCGGCAAGAGTCTCGCTCCAGCTACGCTCTCCCCTGCGCAATGGCCATCGTCGACATGCTCAAGGCACCATCGTGCGCATCTTGAAGCCCCCTCCTGGTCGGCGTCAATGGATGTCAATTTCCTTGTGCTTCTGACAACGATGATGGCGTCTATGGATGTCAATTTCCTTCTTGAAGGCGTCGCTGGGGCGCTCCTGAGACCATGCCTCTGCTCCTTCCGCTCCTCCACCTGGAGTTGCTCCTTGTCGTGCTATGCCTGATTGTGCTTCATGCTATTCTTCGCTTTGGTTTGTCCAGCTATTGATTAGTGTTACCGCAGTCGTTTGCTTCATGCTATACTTTGTTGTCGTTGTCACTCGGGCGCATGCTTTGCCGCCGGTGTCGCTTCGGTCTCCCCTTTCAGGCAGATGCTTTGCTGCTGAGAGTGTGATGGCCCCCCATCTGCGGATACTTTGCCACTCTGATGATCGTTGTCTCTGGCGGATGCTTTGCCGCCACGCCGTTGGATCGTCATCTCTGGTGGATGCTTTGCCGCTGTGCTACTATTCAAACAGATATTGGCCGCCGTGGTCTCTTCGCTAGTGGATGCTTTGTCGCTGTTGTCATACCGGCTCCCTTGGCAGATGCTTTGCCGCCGAGGTTGCTTGGTCATCCTAGGGCAGATACTTTGTCGCCAATGCTGTTGGAAGCTTGCCTCGTCGCCTTTGCGGTTCCACTTCATTGCTGGCTACCAATGTGTTGTTGTCTTCATGTATTAGGCTTGGTTGGTTGGGGTTTGATGTGGAGGGTCTCTCCCCCTCGTGTTTTCTTGTTGTTCGTATGTGCTTGTGGGGTTGCCCTGGTAATTCATAGGTTACTTGTGCAGTCCTATGTAACCTTTAAAACTCTATATTTCTGCTTAATAAAATATTTGCCTGAGGGTACGATCGTGAAAAAGAGGGGAAAGTACCAATATCTACAACATCAAACTAGTTTCATTAGTCATTATCCAATATTTCTTACAAGTGCATCTTTTTTGCATTAGTATGTCAATATATTTTTCTATAAACGCATTCAAAATTAGAGATGTTTAACTTAGAATAAGACTAAAGTGAATACTAATTTGGATAGGAGAGAGTACAAATTTGTTTAATCATATCCTAAATTTTTACAAAACCAATTAATCCTCTTCATCAAATTCGAGCATACTTGGTGGCAATTTCATATCGAGCAATCTTTCGTCCCAATGGATGTAGACATACATGTGCCTTCATTATTACTAATAAATGTTTGATGAGATTTTGTACAAATTTCTCTAGTTTGCATATGTGTATTTGTATGCGCTATATTTGAGAAAGCTAGGAGAAAAGATGAGAAGCTATCAAGTCGTATTGGCTTGTTGATATAGTTTCATGCACGTGGTTGCATGTACTTGTGCCGAAAGGAGCTACTGCTAGCCACCAGCTACTAACTAGCTGCTTGCATGTACGTGCCTACGAGAAGCTAACGCGCATGGCTGAATGTACACACTTGCGCCCATGAGACAACCCTCTCCAAATAAATACGCATAGGTAGGGGCATGCACGACTGATAACGTGAGCCATGCAAGGCAAGAATAAAGAAGAAGCAAACAACGTATCTGCGCATCTTCGCTCTTCTCCAATACGTATAATACAAGTATATAAATACATACATATACTTGCAGCGGGACGGCAACCCGGCGTGCAGCACGCAGCTACATACATAGCGAAGCCAGGCCCACGGATCAGCGGTAGGGAAGCTAGCCGACCCTATCTCACATCGCGAGGAAGAGAAGGGAGGCAGCGGCCGCTACGGCGCCAAGATCGATGATGACGCCCGAGAGGAAGGCAGACGTACCCAGGTAGGCGCCGCCGGCCAGAGGAGGCTGATCGCCGCTACGGCGCCATCCATCACAGATGAGATACGCGCGCACGGCGGCGGAGATGGAGATCAGGCCGCCTATATGGAGCTCCGTCATCCTCGGGCACGGACGGAGCGCGGATAGCTAACGCCGCCGCTGACCACCAGGCAGCTGGCCTGTGAGCGCCCACACCGGAGTCCAGCTGCTGAGCGGAGCAAAGTAAGGAGGCGGCCGCAACTGGACGGCGACAAGGAGTCGATCACCGTGCCACACGGGATGAAGAAGAGGCACCCTCCAGCCCCGTATCGGCGCTGACCACCGGGCGCACGCATGCCGCAGAGAGCGGAAGCCACGTCCTGATACGCCCTCCGCCACGCTCATGCTCACCGATCCGCCCCCATCTCGACTGCCGTACTGCCGCGGTGATCCGCTCCGAACTGCCATACTGCCGTACTGTTCGAGGTCGAGGCGGCGACAGACGAAGCGCCGACTGCCGTAGCCGCGGCGATCCGCTCCGAAGAAAGCGACGGATCAACAAGTAATATTGTAAGTCTCTTTTGTGCTATATTTTGAAGTATTTTACATTTTATTGGAACAATTTATATGGTTTTAGAATATTGTTTACCGAATTGGAATATGGTTTTATCGAATTGTAAATGGTTTACCGAATTACATAAAAAAAATTTAGCGTCGCATACCCTGAAATAAAATCCTGGGTCCGCCGCTGCGTGGCGGAGGGCGGACTCGGCGGCCGGCGGCGAGGCGCTCTACTGCACGATCATCCTGTGGTTGTCCGTCATGTCGTGGATCATCTTCACCTGGGTAGGCGGCGACAGCGGGGAAGACGGGAGAAGGAGCAGGAAGCGCCGGGGCGGCGGCAGCCGCGGGAGCCCGGTGTTCGTCGGCGCTGTCACACCCATTTTTAAGGACAAAAATAGGATGCATAAAAGACTCATGTGCGCCCCAGGAAATAGTCGCACACATAAGTTGACAAATTACAAAGTATCATCACAGTGCTTATTACATAACGAATAAGTATTTAAGACATAGTCTTGAATGATAGGTAATAATAACTAATAGTAATTCTTCAGCGGAAACTCCACACAGGGATACGGTTGACTGGTTGACACCAAGACTAGTACTCATTCCGATAATCTTCCTCTATATCTTCATCTGTTATGGTGGAAATAGTAAGGGTGAGTCCATGTCGAACTCAACAAATATAACACAGGGTTCATGAGGCTCAAAAAGGCTAGACATTGTTTAACTGCGTTTAGCTTTTAATCATATATTAGCAATTGAGTAGCATCAAGATAAACCGCTTCCCATTAAAGAACCAATGATCAATTGTAATAAGGATAATGAATAGCATTAACATGAGCAAATAATAATCAACAATAATTTAGCATGATATAACAGTTATGATCAACTATTCCATAAGAATCCCCAAGGCCGCTCGTATCCGTGAGCACGGCTAGTATACCAGTTTTAACTCTGCGCAGAGGTGTACACTTTCACTGTGAGTCATGATTTCCAAATGAGTAGGGAGATCAAGCCCAAACACCCGAGAACCATATAAAGCCACTCAAAAGTTCGTCTAACAAGTTAGGGCCATTAGATTCACTCGGCAGGCAGATGTAGAACCCCCCTTCCCTGTGGCACAACAACCGCAGCCTATACACACTAGGCCAGGGGCTCGCACTACACCCAAAGTGGCAAGCCATTCTTACGCCATTTAAGGTAACCTCCAACAAGCTAGAAAAGGTCTCTTGAACAACTAAAGCCAGAGCCATATAGCCCTCACAGCTGTATTGTATATCCCGGTTATCACTTACAGATAAGTCCTTATGGAGAGAAACCAGAGCATCAAGATAATACACATGCTCTAGCCCCCTTTTAACAGTAATAAAATCATCTTAATAGTTGATTGCTTAATCCATTAATCAAATTACAAGATCATTGTTCTTAGTTTAAGCACTAGCAGTAGCTACCCATATGCATTCCCAAGGTTGACAAGGAATCAAGATAACAATCACTAAGTTATAATCTCTAAGGTTGTCAAGGTAAGCACATGCATATGTATGACAATTCAATGTATAGGTAACAAGGATAGTCCTGTGTTATACTTGCCTTGATCAAAGCTTTCCAAGTGATACTGCTGACTTGGCTCAAAGTAATACTCTGAATCGTCCAGATACTGCTCACCTTCTATACTCGATCATCAATCAACAACACACATGCATCCAATCAAACAAACACGAAGCAAACAAAGAGATACAATTAGAACAGTACACCAACAGTAGCAAAACAGTAATAAAAGTTTATAAAACTCTTCTACACGTTTCTACAATCACACAGACGCAAAGATCACCAAATTCGGAGTTAAAACGTGAAAGTTATGAATTTTCTAAGATTTCCTATAGATAAATAAATACTTAATTATAAACTCGAAAAATAAATTATTAAAACTAACTGTACAACTACACTAACATGTAGAGCTCGCAAATACGAACCTAACGCAACTTGAACGGATCAAATCGGAGTTAAAACGAAGATTTTATGACCAAAACAATCCTAGTGGTAAAACTGTAATTATCTGAAAACGTATTTTTGACTTAACCGGGAGAAAATACGCTTTCAAAACACGAAAACGTTTTCAAGGTTTACGCTAAAGGACGGCGGGTTCTATTAAGAAAAAGTCCAGAGACTCTTTAGAAAGATTACCCCGCGAAGAGGTATCTTATAATCTCGGCCATCTATTCAAAATCGGACGGCTGAGATCACCCTTGGCTTCTCAGAGAGAAACTCGGCCTTCTCCTCCAAATCCAGCCGGCGGCCTCCATGGCCGGCCACCCGAGCTCGCCGGAATCAAACGGTTTTCCCGTTTCCGGCCACCGTTTTCCCCGCAACCAACTCCAACCGAACGAGGAGCTCAATGCGAATCCATCTATGCGGTACAAGCTAGCTACAGTGTGTTGAAATCGGCACGCGACGAGAGGAGGGCGGTGGCGCCATTGCCGACCCATCGGTGACCTTCAAAAACACAATTCGAAGCATCTCCACCCAAAAGAAAAAAGCATGGGAAGGTAGAGAAGGAGAGTGCGGACTCACCAACGCGAAGAACACGGCCTCAAATCCACCTGCGAGCTCCTCCTACGAGCAACCGAAACCTCCAACTCCCCCCAATCCCTAGCGCTCGGTTTCACGTGGTTGGACTAGAGTTTTAGATGGAAAACGGAAAGAAGAGAACCCCGGCTACCCTTTTATAGGTTCACTTCATCGATTTCGGTTAGGAAATCCAAACTAGAAGATTTGATTCGGTTGGAACCGGTGTTCGTATCCGTCCCGGTCACGACGGAGGTAGGGGATGCGACTGTCACCTGGGCCTCGCCCGTCAGCGGCTGAAGAGGATGAGGTGCGCGGCTCTAGCCTCCTGGGCCGGCCCACCGACGCCATGGAGAGCGTGGCAGTGGCCCGTCTTCGCGGCCCAGCGCGGGGAAGCAGGCCGATCCGACGGGCCTTCGGCCACCAGGCGGAAGGTAAGTTGTTTTTTTTATTTTTCTTTCTTTTCTTTATTTGCTTATTTAGCAAACTATTCCAAATAAAATTTTTTAAGCCAAATCAAAATAAAATAAAATAAAACCACTTCTCAAAATAAATAAATGCAACAGCATGAATGCAACACCAAAAATTCTTTTTTAAAATTTTAATTTGCCCTTAATTGTTATCTAACTTATTTGAAATTCATTATTCCTAAAGTTTAGAATTTTTGGGTGTTACAAATTCTACCCCCCTTAAAAGAATCTCGTCCTCGAGATTGAACTGCTTACTCAAACAATTGCGGATATGATTTCCTTAATTCATCCTCTCTTTCCCAAGTTGCCTCTGCCTCTGAATATCGATTCCACTGCACCTTGCACATTTTAATAACCTGACTTCGAGTAACTCTCTCAGCAGTCTCTAAAATCTTAATCGGAAACTCTTCATATGTAAGATCCTCCTTAACAGTCAACTCTTCTAAAGATATCTGCTCCTCAGGCACCCGTAAACACTTCTTAAGTTGTGAAACATGGAACACATCATGTACTCCAGATAAATTCTCAGGCAACTCTAATTGATAAGCAACTTCCCCACGTCTAGTAATAACTTTAAATGGTCCAACATACCTTGGTGCTAGTTTACCTTTCATGTTAAACCTCTTCACACTTTTCATTGGGGACACCTTCAAATAGACATAATCACCTACCTCAAAAACTAAATCTCTTTTTCTATTGTCAGCATAACTCTTCTGATGAGACTGTGCTACTCTCAAATTCTCACGAATCACTCGCACTTGATCTTCTGCGTTTCTAAGAACATCTGTACCAAACACTTGAGATTCACCTGTCTGATCCTAAAACAATGGAGTTCTACACTTACGTCCATACAAAGCTTCAAACGGTGCCATCTTAAGACTCTGTTGATAACTGTTATTGTAAGAGAATTCTGCATAAGGCAAACTCTTATCCCAACTAGTTCCATATTGCAATGCACAAGCTCTCAACATATCCTCTAATACCTGGTTGGTCCTTTCAGTCTGTCCATCTGTCTGTGGATGATATGCTGTACTAAAATTCAATTTTGTTCCCAATGATTCATGCACAGCTTTCCAAAAATGCGACGTAAACTGCGATCCTCGATCAGATACAATCTTCTTTGGAACCCCATGCAAACAGACTATTCTCTCCATATACAACTCTGCCAATTTTGGTCCATGGTAAGTAGTCTTAACTGGTATAAAATGAGCAACTTTAGTCAATCGATCTACTATCACCCAAATAGAATCATAACCTCTCTGAGTACGAGGTAACCCTACTATAAAATCCATACCAACTTCCTCCCACTTCCATTCAGGAATCTTCATTGGTTGCAACAATCCAGCAGGTCTCTGATGCTCTGCTTTCACCCTCTGACAAGTGTCACACAATGCCACATACTCAGCCACATCTCGCTTTAATCCAACCCACCAATATTTCTGTTTCAGATCCAAATACATCTTAGTACTACCAGGATGAATAGAATAAGCTGACTCATGAGCTTTGCGAAGAATTGCCTGTCTAACAGTTTGATCCTCAGGTACACACAGCCTCTTTCCAAACCACAAAATTCCATTATCATCCATCCGAAAGCCTAGTGACTTACCAATCACTATATCTTCCGCTATCTTCTTTAGTTTCTCATCCTTCAACTGACCCTTGTAGATTTCTTGCTCTAAGGTAGGCTCTATCACTAATTCCATTGTATTAGTAACAATGCCCAAATTTAAATATTCAAATTCAGCACATAACTCACTAGTCATAGACAACGTCCGTATCTCATTGGCATAACTTTTCCTACTAAGAGCATCAGCTACTACATTAGCCTTACCAGGATGATAGTGTATCTCAATATCATAATCCTTAATCAACTCTAACCATCTGCGTTGCCTCAAATTCAGATCTGACTGAGTGAAAATATACTTCAAACTCTTATGATCAGTGTATATATCACTCTTATGTCCAATCAAATAATGTCTCCAAATTTTTAAAGCATGAACTACAGCTGCTAACTCCAAATCATGTGTAGGATAATTCAACTCATGCTTTCTCAACTGTCTAGATGCATAAGCCACAACTCTGCCTTCTTGCATAAGAACACATCCCAAACCTTGACGAGAAGCATCACAATAAATAGAAAACTTCTTACTCAAATCTGGTAAAACCAAAACAGGCGCTGTAGTCAACCTCTTCTTCAATTCCTAAAAACTAGCTTGACATTTATCCGACCACACAAACTTGGCATTCTTCTCTAACAGAGATGTCATAGGTTTAGCAAGTTTAGAAAACCCTTCAATGAACCGTCTGTAATATCCAGCTAATCCCAAGAAACTACGAATCTCGCTAACATCAATAGGTGGTTTCCAATCTAATACATCCTTTACTTTACTTGGATCCACTGATATCCCTCCATTAGAAACAATATGACCAAGGAAAGAAACTTCCTTCAACCAAAACTCACATTTACTTCGCTTCGCATACAGTTTATGCTCTCTAAGTTTCTGCAATACCAACCTCAAATGTTCAGCATGCTCTACCTCTGTCTTGGAAAATACCAGTATATCATCAATAAACACTACCACAAACTTATCCAAATATTCCATAAACACCTTATTCATCATGTACATAAAGTATGCAGGTGCATTGGTCAATCCAAATGACATAACAGTATACTCATACAATCCATATCTTGTAGTAAAAGCTGTCTTTGGAATATCAGAAACACGAATCTTCAACTGATGATAACCAGAACGTAAATCAATCTTAGAGAACACACAAGCACCTCTTAACTGATCAAACAAGTCATCAATCCTGGGCAAAGGGTACTTATTCTTGATAGTTACCTCATTTAGTGACCGGTAATCAACACACATCCTTTGACCGCCATCTTTCTTATCAACAAAAATAACTGGTGCTCCCCAAGGTGATGAACTAGGTCGAATAAAACCTTTATCTTGTAATTCTTTAATTTGTTTCTTAAGTTCTTCTAATTCATCTACTCCCATCCTATATGGTCGTTTGGCTATAGGTGCAGTTCCAGGAAGTAATTCAATAAGAAATTCAATGTCTCTGTCAGGTGGCATACCTGGCAATTCATCAGGGAAGACATCCAGAAATTCCTCAATCACTGAATTCTTCTAAATAGTATCTTCAAGCTGATTCACCACAGTGGTTGGTTGCTTCTGCACTGCTACATCCACATTGATTTTATCTCCATTAGGTGCAGTCACAATTACCACTTTCTGCTGACACTGAATCTCTGCCTGATTTTGCTTCATCCAGTCCATACCCAATATCACATCAATACCAGATGTCCTCAACACTATAGGAGTTATCTTAAACTCTATCCCCCTTAATACCTACTAATTGGAAGACAACGATTACTGGTTTGCATGGTACCTCTAGGTGAATTTACTAAGAGAGGTTCTTTCATAGCTAGCATGGGTATACTATGCATTTTAACAAAAATGTTGGATATGAATGTATGAGATGCTCCAGAGTCAAAAAGAACAGTTGCAGGAGTGGAATGCACATTGAACGTACCAATCATGACTTCTGGTGCATCATGAGCTGTATCAGAAGACACGTGATTCACCCTTCCAGTACCAGATTGCCTCTGGTTGCTCTTCTGGCTCTGAGGAGTCTGCTGGTTCTGCTTCTCAGGACAATGGTAAGACATATGCCCCTCTTTACCACAGACAAAGCATCTAGTAGGCGTGCTGGGAGCACTATTCTTCATGGGGGTAACATTGGAATTTCCAGTGTGAGGAGTCTGTTGCCCAGTCTGCTGATACTGTTGACGCTGTGGATATGATGAACGCTGTTGTGACTGATTACTTTGCCAATTCTGGGACCACCTCTGATTCGGATTACGATTCCACTGGCTAACCGGTCCCTGAAACTTCTGATGGAAACCATGCTGAGAATTCGTACGTTGACGGTTGTTGCTTCCTGAGCTTTGTACCTTCATCTTCCTCTTCCTGTCCATCTCTCTGCGCTCATTATCAAGCACAATAGCTTTATTTACCAGCTCTTGAAAACTAGCATAGTTGTTCCCCTTCAACTGCAAGCGAAGATCATAATAAATTCCCTTCAAGAAAAGACGCTGCCTGTCTGCATCTTCCCTCACTTCATTAGGAGCATAGCGAGCCAACTGGGTGAACCTGTCATGATATTCACTAACGCTCATCTGTCCCATCCTAAGATTTCTGAATTCTTCCTGCTTCAGCTCAATTATACCTTCAGGAATATGACGAGCTCGAAAATCTCTAACAAACTCATTCCAAGTGATAGGAGGAGCATTGTCAGGGCGTGCAGCTTGATACAACTCCCACCAAGTCTGAGCTGTCCCCTGTAACTGACCAGATGCATATAACACCTTCTCCATATCATTGCATTGAGCTATATTCAGCTGTTTCTCCACTGCCCTCACCCAATCATCTGCCTCTAAAGGATCAGCAGCATGAGAAAACACTGGAGGGCGTCCCTTCAAAAATTCCCCACGCTTATCCCTCACTTGCACAGGCGGTGGTCCTCCTGCAGGGGGATTGTTCTGCATGTGCTGCATAAACATCTGCATCATCTGGTTCTGAGTTTGCATGAGTTCCTCCATAGTAATGGGTGGGTTAACACCTCCACGACCTCTGCCACGACCTCTGCCTGACATCTGTTTCCAAAAACACAGAAATTGAAATTCAGTACGATCCGAGATGATGTATTCAATAGATAAGCAAAATCTGATTTTTCTGGACGAACTCCAATTTCAGCAACTCAGTAAAACTGTCATATCTCGAGCTACAGACGTCCAATTCAGATAATCTTTACATGGTTGGAAAGCTTACAAAATTATCTACAACTTTTATTCACAACACTTTTTCTGATTCTGTCAATAAATTGGCCAAAAACTGAACTTAACCGAAACTGTTTCAGAATTCCAGACTGTGCAGTAACTCCAACTTGGAATAGATATATCTCTTAGCTCATAATAGATATTAAAGTGATTCTTCTGGGGTTGGAAAGATATAGAAGTCTAATTATTCCCAGTAAAATTTCTTAAATTTCTTATGAACGGATTTTAAGTTATTTCTAAAACATCCCAGACTGATCCAAAAATCAGCAAAGGACAGAACTATGTTCACCTCACAACCAACTAATATATTTTGATCAAACTTAATATTCTCAACCATGGAACTTGTAGGCATGTCTACAAAACTCCAGCACACATTACAAAGATCCAAATCACACATTATCATAATAACAATCCATCAATCACACAATTGTTCACACCACAAACTGACTCTTAAAACAAACCAAACCTAGAATTAACTCGCAACTACTATCGTTCCTATTACATAGGGATTTTTCCTATTGCCTAATTAAGCTTCTCATAAATCTTGGGATGACCTAACTCCGCCCTTAATTGGTCAATCTCCTTATAAGCTTGCTCCTTAAGTTCTTTTTCCTTCAGCAACTCATCCTTCAAATCCACCTCATGGAGAGCCAATTCACGAGCTAATCCCACCGTAGCTTGTAAAGTCAACGAGGAATCATCTGCAAGCGACACGGTCCAAATACCCTTGTCATGTAAGAAACAAGGAAAATGCCGGAGTGCACCCTTTAACGTCTTGTCCGAGCGTAGACCATGGTAGTAAACAAATGCATTGAAAGCAACATCCTCCAAGCTTGTCTCCACGGTTGCCCGGCTCACTCTGGTAATGAACTTTGACTCCACCTTAGACTCCTTAGTGGTAGGATCCCTTTTCTTAACCCATAACTCCGTTTCCCAATAGGAATCCATCCATGGATGACTATACTCTGCACTACGATACTCCAACGTAGCTTCCCAGTCGTAGTAGTAGTTGTCCAAGGTTCTTGTCAACATGTCATGGAAGAAAACATCAGCTTTAGGAACCATGATATGAAGCTTCGTAGTCCACCCCATAACTACATTCTCCATTGGTGTATCACCAACTCTTGATTCAGCATCAGATAGCTCTTGATCACCATCTTCATACGACTCCTAAGGTTTGAAACGGGCAACGTACTGTGCAGCTGACAGACGGGAATAAGGAGACATCTACAAGATTTAGACATAGATTAGATAGAATCAATGTATTTCGCAATAGAATAAAGTAGAGAAAGCATAAAACTTTAGTAATTAACAAGGTGAAAAGAGGAAGCATGAATTAAGTGAAGTATGGATGCTATTAACGACCATTCTAACTAGGCTCGCGTCCTACAGTCAACACGGCTCTGATACCAATCTGTCACACCCATTTTTAAGGACAAAAATAGGATGCATAAAAGACTCATGTGTGCCCCAGGAAATAGTCGCACACATAAGTTGACAAATTACAAAGTATCATCACAGTGCTTATTACATAACGAATAAGTATTTAAGACATAGTCTTGAACGATAGGTAATAATAACTAATAGTAATTCTTCAGCGGAAACTCCACACAGGGATACGGTTGACTGGTTGACACCAAGACTAGTACTCATTCCGATAATCTTCATCTATATCTCCATCTGTTATGGTGGAAATAGCAAGGGTGAGTCCATGTCGAACTCAACAAATATAACACAGGGTTCATGAGGCTCAAAAAGGCTAGACATTGTTTAACTGCGTTTAGCTTTTAATCATATATTAGCAATTGAGTAGCATCAAGATAAACCGCTTCCCATTAAAGAACCAATGATCAATTGTAATAAGGATAATGAATAGCATTAACATGAGCAAATAATAATCAACAATAATTTAGCATGATATAACAGTTATGATCAACTATTCCATAAGAATCCCCAAGGCCGCTCGTATCCGTGAGCACGGCTAGTATACCAGTTTTTAACTCTGCGCAGAGGTGTACGCTTTCACTGTGAGTCATGATTTCCAAATGAGTGGGGAGATCAAGCCCAAACACCCGAGAACCATATAAAGCCACTCAAAAGTTCGTCTAACAAGTTAGGGCCATTAGATTCACTCGGCAGGCAGATGTAGAACCCCCCTTCCCTGTGGCACAACAACCGCAGCCTATACACACTAGGCCAGGGGCTCGCACTACACCCAAAGTGGCAAGCCATTCTTACGCCATTTAAGGTAACCTCTAACAAGCTAGAAAAGGTCTCTTGAACAACTAAAGCCAGAGCCATATAGCCCTCACAGCTGTACTGTATATCCCGGTTATCACTTACAGATAAGTCCTTATGGAGAGAAACCAGAGCATCAAGATAATACACATGCTCTAGCCCCCTTTTAACAGTAATAAAATCATCTTAATAGTTGATTGCTTAATCCATTAATCAAATTACAAGATCATTGTTCTTAGTTTAAGCACTAGCAGTAGCTACCCATATGCATTCCCAAGGTTGACAAGGAATCAAGATAACAATCACTAAGTTATAATCTTTAAGGTTGTCAAGGTAAGCACATGCATATGTATGACAATTCAATGTATAGGTAACAAGGATAGTCCTGTGTTATACTTGCCTTGATCAAAGATTTCCAAGTGATACTGCTGACTTGGCTCAATGTAATACTCCGAATCGTCCAGATACTGCTCACCTTCTATACTCGATCATCAATCAACAACACACATGCATCCAATCAAACAAACACGAAGCAAACAAAGAGATACAATTAGAACAGTACACCAACAGTAGCAAAACAGTAATAAAAGTTTATAAAACTCTTCTACACGTTTCTACGATCACACAGACGCAAAGATCACCAAATTCGGAGTTAAAACGTGAAAGTTATGAATTTTCTAAGATTTCCTATAGATAAATAAATACTTAATTATAAACTCGAAAAATAAATTATTAAAACTAACTGTACAACTACACTAACATGTAGAGCTCGCAAATACGAACCTAACGCAACTTGAACGGATCAAATCAGAGTTAAAACGAAGATTTTATGACCAAAACAATCCTAGTGGCAAAACTGTAATTATCTGAAAATGTATTTTTGACTTAACCGGGAGAAAATACGCTTTCAAAACACGAAAACGTTTTCAAGGTTTACGCTAAAGGACGGCGGGTTCTATTAAGAAAAAGTCCAGGGACTCTTTATAAAGATTACCCCGCGAAGAGGTATCTTATAATCTCGGCCATCTATTCAAAATCGGACGGCTGAGATCACCCTTGGCTTCTCAGAGAGAAACTCGGCCTTCTCCTCCAAATCCAGCGGCGGCCTCCATGGCCGGCCACCCGAGCTCGCCGGAATCAAACGGTTTTCCCGTTTCCGGCCACCGTTTTCCCCGCAACCAACTCCAACCGAACGAGGAGCTCAATGCGAATCCATCTATGCGGTACAAGCTAGCTACAGTGGATTGAAATCGGCACGCGACGAGAGGAGGGCGGTGGCGCCATTGCCGACCCATCGGTGACCTTCAAAAACACAATTCGAAGCATCTCCACCCAAAAGAAAAAGCATGGGAAGGTAGAGAAGGAGAGTGCGGACTCACCAACGCGAAGAACACGGCCTCAAATCCACCCGCGAGCTCCTCCTACGAGCAACCGAAACCTCCAACTCCCCCCAATCCCTAGCGCTCGGTTTCACGTGGTTGGACTAGAGTTTTAGATGGAAAACGGAAAGAAGAGAACCCCGACTACCCTTTTATAGGTTCACTTCATCGATTTCGGTTAGGAAATCCAAACTAGAAGATTTGATTCGGTTGGAACCGGTGTTCGTATCCGTCCCGGTCACGACGGAGGTAGGGGATGCGACTGTCACCTGGGCCTCGCCCGTCAGCGGCTGAAGAGGATGAGGCGCGCAGCTCTAGCCTCCTGGGCCGGCGCACCGACGCCATGGAGAGCGCGGCAGTGGCCCGTCTTCGCGGCCCAGCGCGGGGAAGCAGGCCGATCCGACGGGCCTTCGGCCACCAGGCGGAAGGTAAGTTGTTTTTTTTTATTTTTCTTTCTTTTCTTTATTTGCTTATTTAGCAAACTATTCCAAATAAAATTTTTCAAGCCAAATCAAAATAAAATAAAATAAAACCACTTCTCAAAATAAATAAATGCAACAGCATGAATGCAACACCAAAAATTCTTTTTTAAAATTTTAATTTGCCTTTAATTGTTATCTAACTTATTTGAAATTCATTATTCCTAAAGTTTAGAATTTTTTGGGTGTTACAGGCGCGTCGGGGGTTCTACGAGGGCATCGGGCCTGGCTGCAACGGCGGCTACGGCGCCTGGGCGGCGCAGTCAAGTCCGTCGTCCGTGGTCCACGCGGCTCCACGCGCGAGCGAGTCCGCGAGAATATTGCGAGATCGCGGACGCTAAACGCGGACCGAACGATCGAAGCCAATAGCTAAAGCGTTGTTTCTTCCCTTTTTTACTTAAAAATTTCTATCCTATCTCTATGACAGGCGGACCTCAGGGTACGCGGTGGCCCACCCTGCATACCCTGTGGGTCCGCCCCTGGCTACTACTAGGCGGGGCACACCTGCTGTGCACGCGAGGAAGTGACCAAGTGCTCCTGTACGTCGCTTCTGCGACGCCGAGTGGTCTCGCCCGGTGTCCACAACACAAACACCTCTTCGACGGGCAGCTGGTCAGCCGGTGCCACATACAAGATGTGCACCCGCATGCACGTACAAGCCATGCATGCACATACTCCCTCCGTCCCAGAATAGATGATGTTTTGAGATACGTGCTGGTTAAACTTTTTCAACTTTGACTACTACAACAATAACATAGTCTTTTGTCCCAAGCAAGTTGGGGTAGGCTAGAGATGAAACCCAAAAGAGATATAAAGGGAACAAGACAAAAAGTGGTCACGGTTCAGGCACGTTGATTGCCATTCCCCAAGCGAGATCTATAGAAAATACATGCAACATTTATGGAGCCGTTCGGCTGGAATTATAAGCCGGCTGAAAAACACTGTTGGCTGATTTTTTGTAAGAGAAAAAATACTGTTCCGGCTGAAAAAAAAAGCTGAATAAGACGGATTATAAGACGGATTATCTCCAAATAAATTTATTATGATAGTATATTCGACGATCTATCTAATGATACTAATTATGTATTATAAATATTATTATTCTTTTATATATAATTGGTCAAAGTTTAAAAAAACCGACTTCTCGGAAAGCGAGAATGACTTCTATTTTAGGACAGAGGGAGTACTGTCTACATATGCCAAGGGCACGAGACGCCTCATGGACCGACGAGGCCCTTGTGCCGACGCCATCCACATCTACATCAACACCATGCATGAAGACGTGAAGCGAGGATTGAACACGACGACCACGAAAGCTTAATCGGAGGTATTCCGTAAGCTTGACTCCCAGGGATAATTAACTGGGGGAGCCTCTCGAGGCGCTAGGAACCATGAAGACCACATCGACCAAGTCAGATCGCCTTTAGCATGCTACTTGTGGAGTGCACATGTACAGTGGGAACCTGTATTTGTATTTTTTATTTTATAAATATAAATAAAGTTTGTGTTTCCTTCTTTTATTTTGTTGTGTACTTTGGTAGGCTGGTACACCCGCGTACATTATTTTTTTATGCACAGAGAGATCCTCCTTGGATTTTTTCTGTCTAAACAAATTGGCACGCCCAATGGGACATGGTTCTCCTCCTATCTCTGCTGCGCAACGATGGTCGTCGTCTTCACGCTCATGTCTTATCCGTTATACAAGTGGTGGTCACGATGGTGCTATTTTCGATGCCATTCTTGGTTTAAGGCACCTAATAATAGCCCAAAGGTGGCCCTTATTTTGGGCCACTTATCCTATTTTTTTTCTGGTGCTTTACGTAGGCCGAAGATAGGTACGCCAGTTTCAGAAGGGTGGAGGTGGCATCAAATGGCGGCCCTATCTTTCCCTTGGTGATGGAGTTCCCATCACAGGTGATGTAGTTTGCATCGAGGCGCCCACATCATCGACAAGGCTATGGCTCATGGTGAAGGCTTTTGTTGCTTGCTCCCTACAAAAATGGTGAAATTCTCCTAGTGTTTCTAAATAGTAGTAAAACATTAACACTAGTCATAGCACATGAGAATCCTCACTAGGAGGTATTTAGTAGAAAAAATTTATACTAAATTTTGAATACTAAAATACTAGGAGAATCCCACCTCACTAGGAGAAATAGAAAATTGTGGTTGTGTAGTGACAAGGCAACCACGGCGAGAACGCCTCGGCCTCGGCGCTTCTTTGGCGTAACAAGCAGGAGGGTCCTTACGCCACACATACACAGACAGAAGTCAGCTCCGCAGGGTGGCAACACCAGTGGTTGGTGCCCATCTACACCGACGACTTGACGAGTGCCGTCGACAGTCCCCAGTCAGGACTCATAGCACCGAGCCCCTCATTAGTCGCTGGGGGCAACTCCATCAAGCCGACACAAGGACGCACCTTGGCGCATGCATCGCGCCTCCATCGAGGCTGCCCGACATGTCCCTACGGCGCAAGCAAGACCACGGGATGGTGACTTTCCTCAACATTGGTGATGAGCCAATGGCACCGAGCTAGAGTACGTCCTATATATAGCAGGAAGCCGCATGGCAGCGGCTCTAGTCCATGCTCGCCTGCAGCCGGTCGGAGGCGCTAAATGGACAACATGACGGTGCGACATGATGCTGATCGAGGCCAATCACTGGATACCCGATGCCATATATGCAAAAAAAAAAAGGCGAAGAAGGTCCAAGTGCTTGTGCATTTGCATGCGTTCACGTGCCCAAAGCTAGGATATGTGCATGCATGTTCATGCACACGACTACTACAAGCAAACAAGAGCAGGGAGACGTGAAGCAAGCAAGCCGGCGACGGTTAGGCGCGGCTCATAATTGTTTTCCTTTTTTTCCCCTCTCTCTTGCAGCTGCACACATACAAAGACGAACGCACAGAGGGATCAGCGCCGTCCCTGTGTGTCCAAGGAGAACGAACTTCATCGACCGGCCGCGGCGGGCTGACTTTCGCATCATCATGGACGTCCTCATGATGAGAATGTATTTCCTAACTCTCAAGGATATGATAGGCTATATGACTTGAGTGTTTAGTTGTTTGCAGAAAGCATTTCTAAGAGTGCTTCTTATTTTTAGATTATTAGCAGTGATTTTTACTTCATTAATGATCCATACTATGTAAGCACCTATTCTATTTTTAAGCAAGAGTTGAGCATTCAGAACCATTTCTCCTCCTTTCGTATAATCAAATTCCAGTTCTTACTACAGTGCTAGAACATAGTCAAGTCACACCGTCACGTAGAAACGGTGATTCGTGAATTAATGTCGCCCAACTGGGTGCCCCAAAATACATGCCTCGCTTGTACCCCAGACACAAACAAGACCAACCCATTCCACTCCTATCGGGAGGTCCAAGTCCTTGTCCAAACCTAGACTCCAAGCCCCCATACTTAAGACCCAATCTCAAGAACGGTGCTTAGACCTTTACCTTTCCCCACCTCCAATCAGCCAGTCCGGAAAGAGCCGGAACCCACGACAAGAGATTAACGAACCTTCCCGCTCCCATAAGCAAGTATATACTCAGGATAATAAATCTGTGACTGACTACCATCCACAGCACGGACGGTCCCCAACTGACACGGACAGGGAAACCATGCAACCAAGCTAAGCCCCGTGGCCGCGGGACTCAATTTGCTACACCCACTAATACCCATACCATATCACTGTCCGGTCACCATTTTCCATCATTTTATTATGAGAGTACTAATAATCATCTATTGTGAGTAACGACAGGTTACCCATGCTACCATTAAGCCTAAGCATAGCAGCTACGCGAACCTACACTTGTAGGACTTAGGTAGATATATATATATATATGCATGTGGTTTCCATAACATTCCTGCAACGTAAATGCACAACATATAGATATAATGTGATTATCAAAAATAAGGGTTATGCATCAGGGCTTGCCTTGGCAGGCGTGGAGTCAGTTGTGTCAGTCACGAGCGGCTCTGGGACTTCCTATACGGGGATCTCCTCCTCATACTCTTCCATGATATCCTTGAACTCCTGATCGCTGGTGGTCATGATCTCCACCCACTCATTCTCTATATGCATGCGATGATGAGGCAACAACTTAGTATTTAGGCAACAACAACTCTTAAAATAAGAACACTCATGCTAACTACTAAGCTAGCTCTAATGACTAAGACTCTACACTAATCACCATCCCTACCAAATAGGTTCCAAACTCACACTACAAGTGCTTAATTGATACATCAATATTATGTTCTTATTTATTTTATATTTTAGTGGATATTTAGCAACCTTAGCAAACAGTCTTATTTAGGGATACAAAAATTACAGCAAGCACCTAATAATGCCATGAAGCTACCATAAAAGTTTCAGGGTTAAAGCTATCACGGATTTGCCACAACAATTCCTACAAATATTAATCTAAATAATAATAAACACTTTCAAATAATTTAATAGACCTTAGCATCGACATAGACATGTATAAACTAACCATACTATCAGATAGACAACATTTTTAGGGAGTTAACGAAATTTATTTCATAATATTTGGACATCTATATGAATTGATATTAATTATCCAGTTTAGCTCAGAAAATAAAATATAAAGCCTATTTCTAATTTCTAATAAAAGAGAAAGCGAATTCACCAGCGCGGCCTACCACGTGCGGCCCGGCACGCAAGGCGGCCCATGCAGGGGATCCCACGTGCGCAGTGGTGATCTTACAAAAAATTCCTCGGCGTTAAGACAAAATAACCCGCAGTCCAAACCACTATTTTTCTCTCTGGCCTATTCACTTAACCCCCTGGACTTTCTCAAATTCTTGTCGCGAGGTCCCCGATGACCCCCTGCCCCCGGCGCGGTGAACACGGGCACTGGCCGGCCACGCCGACAATCTAGAGTTCACACCGGCCCAGCTAGCGGGCCGACCATCACCTATGGGCCCAGCTCCTACGCCAGGCGAAGGTACGGGAGCAGCGAATCTCATGGACACGGTGGCCATGGCAAGCGGCCGCTCGTGACAGTGGTGCAGCCGTTCCAGCCACCCTAGACCTTCGCACAGCCACCTGCTAGCGCCAGAGCACCCTTAACTTACCCAGGGCTTGGCCATAGCGTTTGTTGGGGCTAGAAGGTGGCGGGCACGACTGGCCGCGTGCGACCCAAGGGGTGTGGCGGCGCGGACACGTCCGCAACGCCAGGGTGGTGGTAGCGGTTTGGTGAGCATGTGTAGCAAAGGGAGGGAAGCGAGGCAAGGCTATCAGTACAAACGAATTGGACGCTAAGGCTCGGTGAAGTCGTGGTATTTGGAGCGGACCGGTTTCTGCTTTAAGATGACCGGCGGCGGAAAGACTCCAAATTGGAGCTCAGTGGGACTCGGCTGTGGGAACGGGCGGGGTTGGCACATAGCTAGATTCCTGCTCCATCGTCTGACACGAGCAATAACCTTAGAGGTGATTGGATACTGTGGTTATTGATTTGGCGTGGCTCGGTACTATTGGCATGATGCCATTCAAGGTAGTGGCGAGAGGGGAACGTGGCATGGCGTTTGCCATTTAAGCAGAGGAGTACAAGGTGGCAGCTACACGTGCGGCTCAGAGCACGAACAGTAGCGGTGTTGGCATAGCGCGGCGCCAGTGCCGTGCTGCCTCAACTGGATGCGGCCGCTGGGCGGGGTAGAGGCACGCGGGGGTGTCGTGGCCTATACGCAGTACAGCTAGGCAGGGGGAGGAGGGCAGCGGCTACAACGGGCCCGCGCGGTAGCAGCTAGTAGCGGCCAGGCCAAGGCAGCCAGTGGCGGGCCCAGCTGTATTCAATGGTATTCAGTTGAATACCCAATTTTTTTGACAAAAATTTTTATACATATAGTACATATACATGTCTGTATACAAAAAAAACAAAAATACAGTAATCTAAATACTTGTACAGGCAAATAGGTCCGATTCTCACTCGGTTTCCTCTCCCACCGATGGCCCAATGAGGCTGAGCGGCCCATTTTCACTTTCGGAGGCCCAAAATCGCGCTCCCACCTCCTTCCTCCCGTCTCGCTCTCGCACGCAGGGTTGCAGGCTCGCTCTCGCTCGTTCTTTCCCCCAATTCCCTGAACCGACGAACCCTAGCGAGCGATTGGCGTCGAGCGGCGGCGGCTGGCGGGCACGGGCGATGGCGGACCACCGGCGTCGGGCGGGCAGCGCAGCGCACAGCGCACAGGCAGGCCGGTAGGGGCGCCACCGTTTGAATACCCAGGCATAAAATCCTGCGCCCGCCACTGAAGGCAGCCTGGCCGGCCACGTGCGGCAACGCACGCGTAGAGCACGGCTAGACGCGTGGCTCAGGGTAGCCACAAGCGGTAACCGCGCACGGCAGGCCAACAGGACAAGACTAAGCACAAGCACGATTTTTAAAGCTCTGAATGGCGACTAAACTGATGTTCCTAAACTGAAACGGTCTTTCCTACGCTCAAGATGGTTTATGAGACTACTAAATCGAGGTATAACACTACATTACCCCTAAACCTGATTCCTCAAAATAAATTGCTAAACATGGCAATGCCTAGCTGCCCATGACTTGAAAATTGCTCTAAGTTTTGAGCTGAACCCTATTTCCAATTGCATTTTAGGCTAATAAATAATATTAGTTAGCAATATCATTTCTCAATAGCAAGCCTTTCATGGTCATCTACAAAGTTTGTACTTCAAACTTTATTAAGGTGTCACATATATGTTCCATAACATTTTTGCTCACAAAAATTTGGTTTTCAACCCTACTTGATATAACATGCAACATTGAATACATTTCATTTTATTGATTATTTTGTGTTACGAGATTTTATCTTCAATCAAATGCAATAACACATAAACATGATGCTTATGAAATGATTTAGTGAGTTGTTTTACGTGGTAACACCGAGGGTGTTACATACTCCGATGTTCGCCTAAAAGAAAAGAAGAGAGATGAATAACCCATATTTTCTTTCAAGGTTGTTTCCAAGTTCCAAAAGGAGAGGTATGTTTTCAAAGAGTAAAATTAGAATTAGTCTTTCACCATTGACACCAATTATAAGCACTTTCACTATATATCCACACACACATGCACATCTTGATTTGATTGTATGACTCATTTCTCTGGTCAAATTGTTTGACTTCACAATATATGTTTTGCATGTATGTATGAGTAGTCTCCATACATATGAGCTCCACATAAGCCTTAGTTGTAGGGTGAGGAAGAGAGGAGGCATAACATTACTATTGCCTTAGTGAGGATCCACAAATACCACATATATGAGAGACTTGAGAGAGTCATACAAAGGAATCTCTGAGTTTTATTTTAGAAACTTACAAAAACTCTGGAATAATAGTTGAATGAAGAGCTTGAGACATAGTGCTTGACTTGACCGTTCTGTCTTTCAATTGCTTAAGACCCAAGTGAAGGCTACAAACCCCATGGTTAAAGGTAATATGAATAAGTTTAAAAGTCGGAATAGTTTACTTGAATCCGGAGGAGAATTCTTGTTTGAACGCATGTGTACTTTTGAGGCGTGAAAGCATTGTAGCAACTCCTGATCCATCGTTGAGTTTAGCTTTGCTAAGGTACTAGCAAAGGTTAAGCTTGGGTGAGTTGTTGACGGTAGTTAACTACTATTATAAACCATCAACCAAACATGAATAAGGGCATAAATCAATCTCCAACATAGACTTAGGGATTAAACTAACAGAATTCCACAGGTTTTGATGAATCTGTGTTTCGACATGGGTTAATCAGGAAAAGAGCAAGAGAAGACCCACATGTCGGGTTAAAAGCATATTCTATGCGGGAACCAACTTGAGAAGGATATAGAAGGAACGAGAAGACTCTCCGCAGAAGCGGGACACATGCCCCTAACAAGGGGGCCGGCCAGCCATGGGCCCCACCTGTCAGTCATGAGCTTCTACGTCGGTTCCTCCACCACCTTAGGGTTTGTATCTATGCCATTGATCAAGGTCGGTTTGATTCGAGGGCTCTAGTTCATCCCATCGGCCTATATAAGCCCCTATCCCCTAGGTTCAAGCATTAAGTGTGTGGCTAGAATCAGAGCCAGAAACCCTAGTCTTCTTAGAGCTCCTCCATATCCTAGAGTATAGCTACCTAGGCTAGAATTAGAGGGAGGCAAGCATCGCTTGGCTTCCGGATCTATTAAGTGTGTGGCTTGGTAAAGCCTTCTGTAACCTCTCTCTTGTATCTTTCTGTATTTATTTGTTAGCTACAATGGGTTTGACATTGTTCTATATACTATCTATGTTCTCAATTATATTATTCATTGTCTACTTTGATTATATGCTTAGTATAGCTAGATTATCTTTATATTCAAACATAAGATCATATAGCACTCACTCTTTGAATTCATGGGTGAGTGGTCGACATTGTGTAAGCGTGGTACTTATACATTGTTTACCTACGGATGCACCCTATATTCCGGGTCATGTGGTAGATCGCGGATGTGACACTCCCCGAATATAGGACAAGTAGGACTTGGTTACGAAGGAAGACTTGCTCTGTTCTTGATCTTCCTTAGTAATGTCCCTTATGTGTAGATATGAAATTATCTTGCCATGATTGCTAGGTGTAATTGCACTAATTATAGTATGCTTTGACATGTGACTAAGAATGACTTAGGAATATTTCTCTACTCTACCTAACCCATGCTAATGCTATAGAATGGAGTACTCTGAGTGAGCTTTATCATCTATGACATGTCATTTATCATTTATCATTCATTATACATTTATCTTGTGACTTATCCCTATTATGAGTAGATAGATTGGATATGGTTAACTCTCCATTACATGTACAAGTGAATATCATATTCCTATAGCCATCATCCCTTTCTAGTAGTAAAAATATAAATAACGATACCTGGAATACTCTCGGGTAAAATGCTACAATGGTATAATTATCTGTGCGCTTGCGGATACCTTTACTTTCATATCTTTATATTCTTTCTAGTCACATGAAATAATAAGATAACTACTTTGTAGTAATGCTAGGTAGTGCCAACAAACATTTCTACCTCCAACACTTGGAATGACAACCTTGTACAAGCAAGCTAGAGGTGTAGGTAATTAATAGGTGACTACCAAAATAAGTGTCAAGTTAATAAATACCAACAGTGACTTGGGGGTCACCACTAGCAAGAGGACCGGCGACAACCTTGAGCTTGTTTAAATGGGGCTTAAGTGGTTGGCAAACCACCAAACCTCGGGATAAAAAAATATTGTGTCAACGTTGTTCATATATTATGCCTATGTTGTTGCTCTTGTGTAGCTAGTTTGCTTTAGTAGCATATTAGTTGCTCTCTTGCATAACTAGTTGGCTTGTGTAGCCTTGCTAGTTACATTGCTTAATTTGTGTAGCTAAATATTTGTTGAGCTCTCTAATTTGGCTTGTGTAGTCTTGTTATTGAGCATTGCTAGTGTGAGCTTAGGTTTTGTGCACTTTGCATACTAGCATGTGTAGGAGCTCCCTAGTTGTTTGAGTACTAGTTGCATAGGTTTGTGTGACTTTACCAACTAGATTTGTGTAGGTGATCTCTACCTAGCCCGACACCTTATTTGCTTAATTAAGATCTTTGTAAGATGCTTGAAAATATAGATAGAGGGGTGTAGTCTTGGCTAAACCGATTAGTTTTAATTCTGCAATTGTTTCGGTTAGCTGGTGTGTTTCATTTTAGAAAAGACTATTCACTCTCCCTCTCACCATCTCGACACTACAGGGGCCGAACCGCTCATTGACACATTGGGCAAAGTATGCCCAATCCGTCACTACCTTATCATGCGTGAGGCGTATGTACCACTGTTGTGCACTGCCTGTCAGATGGTTGATCCGTGGCAACACGCAGGGTATTGGCTAGTTTGAGATCATGGCAGGCCGCCGCACCACCTACACTGGTTGCGGCATCAACGGAAATTTTTAGCGAGAGTGTGATGGTTGTCTAAGAGCCCTTGGCTTTGTTGGATGGAATTAGCTAATTGACAGGTCTGCAACAATTTCTTAATTTTAAAATAATATTCTTTATGGGCCTTAAGGCCTATGTACTTTACAATATACCCCTAGGGTATACTACATCTCACTATGATTTCCTTGCTTCATTCATGTTTCAAAAGAAACAACATAATTATATTTTACCGTAGCAACCCATGGGCAATTTGCTACTATTGTGGAATGAGCACAATTCAGTTACCAATTTATTATTTTTATGATAAATGTGTTTCTATTATTTTTCATAGATGGGACATGTCTAAATAAGATTTTTTTTAGTATATATATATACATATATATATACATACATATATATATACATATACATACATATATACATATATATATATATATATATGTATATATATATATATATGTATATATATATGTATATATATATATATATGTATATATATATATATACATTCCAGAATTCAGAACAGTCTACTCATGTCAATTTATATATATATATATATATATATATATATATATATATATATATACATTCCAGAATTCAGAACAGTCTACTCATGTCAATTTACATTCCAACATTAAAATTGTTGGCCTTGTTTAGTTCCCACCCAAAACTTTACACTCTATCACATCGAATGTTTAGACACATGCATGGAGTATTAAATATAGGATAAAAAATAACTAATTACACAGACTGCGTATAATTTGCGAGATGAATCTTTTAATCCTAATTAGTCAATGATTTGACAATAAAGTACTACAGTAACACATGTGCTAATAATGGGTTAATTAGGCTTAATAAATTCGTCTCACGGTTTACCGACGGATTCTGTAATTTGCTTTTTTATTAGTATTCAAACACCTCATACGACACATCTATATAATATCCGATGTGACGTACAAAAACTATACGCCATGTATCTAAACAAGGCGTGCAAGTATTTTTCCCAGCACATGGCCAACAGGCATGGCCCGTATAAGCCCAGCAGATGGCACGCAGGCCCAAAAAGCTTCCCTACTAACGTGGTCCTAGGTTTAGAAGTATTCGACGCTCGGACTCGGACTTCTCATGCATATCGGAAGCGGAAAGCACGTGCGTGTGGGCGGCTATAAATCTGTGTTCGTTCACCCATCGCGTTCAGCTGATCCATCGTCAATAAATAATTCCCATGAGATCAGATCTGATCGCGTGAAAGATGCCACCGGTGCGCCGTGCTCGAGGGGCCCACCGTGCCGCGCCCTACTGCAGAGGCTGGCTGCCGGCGTGGTGCTCCGGCGGCAGCGACGACGACGGCGGCCTTGGCAGCGACAACGACGGCACGGCCCTCTCCCTCCCAGACGACGCTCTTTCGCCCGTCCTGGCCAGGCTCCCCAGCGCGGCCGACGTGGTCCGCGCCTCCGGCACCTGCCGGCGCTGGGCCCGCGTCGTGGCCAAGGACGCCGCCGTGCTCTCAGGCGGCCTGCCGCCGTCCCTGGCCGGCCTCACCCTAGGCTTCTTCTACCAGGCGAGCGGCGGCGCCAGGGCGCGCAGGCGGCGGCTGGTCTCCTCCGACGCCGCGCAGGCGCAGCCTTGCTTCGTCCCGACGGCCGCCGCGGCGAGGCTGACCGGCCTGCGGTGCCCGTCCTGGACCGCGCTGGCCGATGCCGTGATGGGCGGCGATCGCCGCCGCGAGCTGTTGGAGAACTCCCGGCCCGTCGCGGCCCGCAACGGCTGGCTCGTGCTCGAGCTCCAGCAGGAACGGTACACAGACGGAGTGACGCTCTGCGTCTGCAACCCCACGAGGGGGGACATGGCCTTGCTCCCGCCTCTCACCGGCGCGGACAACCCGGGGGACTACGCGTGCGCGCTGTACACCGGCCACGACCAAGACCCGCCACGGCCATTGTCGGATTTCTTCCGGCTGATCATAGTCTACAACCGTCGGGGCTTCACGGCGCTGCGTTCCTACTCGTCGGACACCCAACGCTGGAGCAGGGAGGTTAGAAGGTCGGGCCCAAAGATGTCGAGCTATGAACTGCGCGAGCTTGGCCAGAGCATCGTGGTCCGCGGCGTGGCCTATTGGCATCTGAGATACACGGCGTTCGCGGTGCGGCTTGACACCCCGGAGCCTGCCGAGGTGCCCATGCCGCTGACCGGCATCCTGAACATACCCCCGTGCTGGCGAGCGCTCGGCGTGGATACCGATGGGAAGCTTATATTCATCGATGCTGGAATTTGTTCAGATAATCCACTTCGTTCACATCACCTTGCCGTGAGGACAACGAAAGTCTTTTGTCCCAGCACCGGCACCGGGGATGATGATGATGGCAAGTGGGAGTCGACGAGAGTCGGAAACAAACTACCATGCATCAGAATGAAACAGCTCAAGGTACCACGATTTGGAGCAAAGGTGGTTAACCTTCGGTGGTTCTGCGAGAAGAGCGGCAATCTTATCTTTACCCTTGGCGAAGGCAGCAGTAGTCCAGGAGCCTTTGTACTCAATATGGCCACGGAGCATGCCGAGAAGGTGGCTGATGGCGTCGACTGTCATTCATGGAAGTACTTGGTCGGGTACGAAATGGATGGGGCTGCATACCTCGCGTCGTCCATATCACGCCGGCCACCAGATGCCATTCTTCAGGGAGAATAATCCGGTTTCTAGCTAGGATTTACTGATGGCTGCTGCTAAGCCAACATTATTATATATCTGGAAAAAAAACAAACGGTGTGGTACGCTGTACGTACATTATATCTGAATGAAAGTTTTGCCGGTGATGACGACCTGAATTTTGTTTCTAAGTTTTGGTGTGGAAGGCGTAAACACTAGAAACTACGCGCATCGTTGCCGCGCACCTGCCCTGAGTGAGACCATCAGTGTGGAGGCTAGCCCAACCTGCCCTGAGTGAGACCATCAGTGTGGAGGCTAGCCCATGTGCCTCTGCTTCCTCCATCAAATAGAAAGGATTGCATATATATATTGATGTGTTTATTCACTCAGTGATGCAAGATATAAAAAGAGGTACCGGTAATAAATCATATTCATGAGACTCTTCTATATTTATAGGGGAAATATAGTATTGCCAACTTTAGTTACATGGCACTAGAAGTTGAGAATGTAACACAAAATGTCACGATTCCGCTAGGAATCGGACGTGAAGGGTTGGAGTGCAGAGTTCAGTTCAGAGAACGAGAGAGAGACAGAAATGCGAGAAGACAGTTTCAGAGTAGTTTCTTTCTATTCAGTACACAACCATGATACGGACTTATATACGCGCCCAACAGCCAACTCATGGCTCACCAAAAACCAATGCGAGCTACACGGTCTAACCAAAAACCAATGCGAGCTACATAGTAGAGGAGGTGATGACTACTCCTGTCTCACCTCCTTCTCTACCGCCTGATCTTGCAGCCTTCTGAACCGCGCCTTTCTTCCCAATCTTGACACACAATTTACTGCATAGACTATTACTTGAAGGATATATTAATTTACGTAAAAGCTTTAGATAATTTGAGGGTAAGGGAAACTGAAGTCTACCACTTTGCCGAAGCTATTGGGTAAGCATATATAAATAGAAGAATAAGCGAAAGTTGTTTATCTGAAGGCATGTAGATGGCAGTGACTTTAAACATTCATATAAATGGTACTGTAATTCACCTCTGAGGAAAAATCAAATCTGTTGTGCTCTAGCATGAATATTGCTGTACATAACTAAGAAAAGTATCCAAGGATGCAAAACTGTAAAAGGTACTTGTTGATATTTGAATTGCTTCTAATTAATAAAAAGGTGGAAGATGTATCGAGGTACGACAGGGAAGCTACGTGTCCTTTTTATTAGTATAGTAGCTGAATCAGTGATTATACATTTTGAAGCTTAATCTCATTTGATGAAGTGACAGGTACCAGAGGAGCTGCTAGAAATTTAAGACCAGTAGTAGCGCACGTTTAAAGCTTTTTGAGAAATGTAGATATCAGGAAGATAAACACAATTAATTCTATAAGGAAAAAGATGCTACATGTCGTGAAGTGTGAAGCAACCTGCATGTCAGGGAACAAAGATTATATCAGTACATCAGCAACCTGAAGTCAGGGAACAAAGATTATCTTGCTACAACCTACATATTACACCCTTGGCTTGGTTGCAGGTTACCATTCCCCCCCCCCCCCCCCCCCCCCCCCCCCTAAGCCTATGATAAATGAGGATATATATGTAACAATACAAAGGTGATTAAAACATTTGGGAAAAAAATATCGAAGCTGAGATGTGAACTGACTACTGCTGGACTCAGGGTTAAACTTGCACTTCGATCAATATTAGAGGGGCTGGAATAGCACAAAAATATTTGCACAATGAGACAGTGATAAAGGATACCAGGTTTCTCTACCATGAAGGATTGAAAGGATTAATCCTCAGCCTGTGGAATTACCAAATATCTCTCTTAGAAATAACATAGTATGCAGCAATCTTTGAGTGACAATTTTTTCCTTGTAATTGCTTTATAGTTCTTTTAGTCTGTCTTATCAACTGGTGGTACGACGTTAGTTCTGAATTGCATGCTGTAAGAAGATATCACGTATGACAGATATCCATATTTCAAAATGTTGTGGTTGTCTCCCATGAAAAAAATGCATTCTTAATCACAATTAGCTGGAGGAAAAATAAGAAGCATTTGAAATGCAGTGTATTGGAATTTTATATCACTGATAATGACAGTTAGCTGCAGCAACAAGTTTCAGTACTTTCTGAAAATTTATACCACTGTGTCAAATTTATCACATTTGCACCCAATCCTATTAAAATTTATAGCTAATAATCTCGATCTCCTGATAAATGCTCCAAGTTTGGCATTGGCATTATTAATATCAATTTGAAAATGCTATATTCTTACCCCTTGATTACAGTCATAGATACATCTGTTTCTCCACTTGAGTAAATTATGATGAAAGCAGTAATATTAACTCTTAGTTCTGAATTGCATGCTCTGCAATGTAAGAAGAAAAAGATACCATGCATGACAGATATCCATATTTCAAATTGTTGTGGTTGTCATCCATGAAAAGAATTGCATTCTTAATGACAATTAGCTGGAAGAAAAATAAGAAGCATTTGAAACGCAGTGTATTGGAATTTTACATCACTGATATTGACAATTAGCTGCAGCAACAAGTTTCAGTACTTTCTGATATTTTATACCACTGTGTCAAATTTATCATGGGATCAACATTTGCATCCAATCCTATTAAAATTTATAGCTAATAAGGCATTATTAATATCAATTTGTAATTGCTATATTCTTACCCCTTGATTACAGTTATAGATACATCGGTTTCTCCACTTGAGTAAATTAGGATGAAAGCAGTTGTGTGGAGCTTCTTCAAATCGCCAGCACAGCCGAAGGTGCTTCGCTGGATCCGGGAGGATCTCCTCAAGTACTGGCGGTCGGACCAAGTGGAGACGGTGATTGAAAAAGGTAAAAAACAGAGTACAATACTTATTGCTTGTACAAAATAAAAAGCTGAGGGAGTTCAGTTTATATCTATATGTTTGTTATCTCAGCCCTGGAGCATCTTTAGCTTGTAATATTTCTCTGTAAATAAATAGGGTTCTTTATTGAAATTTCCCTTTCTATACCTAATATTTAATTGTGAAAATTTCTGCACTACTTTTTGTTTCGGACTCAAATTTTCTGTCTGCCAGCCAGGTTTCCAATCCAGCCAATCCAATCCAAGTCCAAATCAAACCAAAGGAAAAAAAACATCCCACCAAATCAAATCCACCCTGGACAACCAGACGGATTCGGCAAAATTTCTGGCTAAATTTTCGTCTAGATCTTTTCGTCCGGCTCTGATCCACTTATTTTTCCTTCTGATGGTTCCCTCCGTGATGGACTCAGACACGGCCTCCCCCAATAAATTGGGTAAAATACAACGAACCAATTAAAGATGTCACGAAGCATGAATAATTTGCAAGGAAGCAAAGACCAGTAGAGAAAGGATTCAATATAAACGAAAATCAAGATGAAAAAGAACTCCAAAAAGTTTCACTATGAAGCAGATCACACCCACCGTTACAAGTCCCACACACGATACAAATCCAAATCAGACTACCTCAATAAGACCGACGGCGTTATAGGTCCAGCACGCCTGGCGACAAGGGAAGCAGGGCAGCGAAGCTCGGTCCGACACGGTCGCAGCCGGCGGTGGAGCACAACGGGCGAGGACGTAGGTGTCCAGTGGGCCGGTGGCGAGGTACCGGGTACGGCACGAGCTCTTGGTTGGCATCGCGGGCTGTCCATGGTGGCGTTCAGAGCAGCGGGCTGAGGAAGATGGCGCGGCAGGTACAGCACGAGCTCCTGGTTGGCGTCGCGGGCTGTCCGTGGCGGCGTTCAGAGCAGCGGGCTGAGGAAGATGGCGCCGCATCGTGGGCACAACCGAAGTCGTGGCAGCTGGTGCGTGGAGTCGTCGGCATCCGCAAAAACGGCGGCAAGGTTCGGGGTAGGGCATGGAGGTCAGCGGTCGGAGGCTCGAAGCTACCCCGCGCGGAGCAGCATGCCACGCGCCTAAGAGACAGCGCCGCTGGCATCACACGTGCTCAGGCCGCCGCTGCGCGGGCCACCGCCATTTGCGCCGCCGCCGGACGCACGCCGCTGCCGTCGCGCGCGCTCGGGAAGCCAGCACGCATGCAATAGGGCAACCGCAAAGCCTGCACCCTGTCATGAGAGCATCCACGGCCATGTGTTTTCTCCCTGGATGATGTGGTGGTGCGTCGTTTTGCTGTGTCGTGAGAGTAGCAGCAGAGGCGGCTGGAGCAAGGGAGATAGAAGTGAGAGAGTGAGACCTGAGATGGGATTAGGGTTTCATCCCTCTTATATGATCCTCTTTTGGCCTGCTAAGATCCTGGCCATTCATCGTGCATCAACGACTGAAATCTTTTTTTTTTGAGAAAACCGGGATTGCATTTCATATAATTAAGACAAGGTTTACATGATAACTGGTGGTGGTTTACATGCAACTGGGTGGGCGAGTTTGTTCCCCATTCGGTTGATTCGTCGTCCATCAACGACTGAAATCAGCTGGCAGATTTTGCAACTGGGCCTTCAAGTGGAGAAAGGCAGGGGCTGGACGCAGGCCTGCGTGCATGCTGGGTAATAATTTTTTTTGGCTCTATAAATTTCCATTAGCCCTGAGTTGTTAATATATTTATTAGTTTATTAATTAAGTTTTGCCCAGCATCTCAGTTTTCTGTTTAAAGTATATAAAATAAGTTGACTGCCCACATTATGATATTTATTCCCATTCCAAATAATACATTATATTTATTTGCCAATCTTTCAAGTGGTCTTTTTAAGTATGATTTGGGAATATTTCTTACTACAAATCATAAATGCTATATTTTGGGTTAACAAATAATTGCAACATTACTAGTCTTTGAACCATTGTCCCTTCGCTATGAAATAGTAAAAATTAACACTAATAAGTTGTTGATGTATTTTTTATTAGGAACTAATTGATGAAAACATAAATTGAAATATTGAACGGTTTATTGTCTAATCAAATCTCTAATGTTAAAGACACAATTTTTTGATGCTTCTACCAGATTTAATGTTTGTTACAAATAGGGTAAGGATTAATTCTATTTCTGTGCTTTACAATAGAAGGGAAAATATGTCAAATTATATTTTATATAATACGAAAGCAACATTATTCTTAATATTATATATTGTGCTTATATAAAACTATAGCTTTCCAAATTAATTTATATAAAAAAGGTAAACTAAAAAAATATGCAACACTCATGTCATCATCTCTCATTAATGTTTGATAATTGTTTTCTCCCGTTGCAACGCACGGGCATATTTCCTAGTATGGACCTATAAGTTGGTTTTCAACTTTTCATCTTCTGTTAGCTCTATGAAATCAATGTTTTTTTATAGATCAATGAAGGTATCATAAGCACAGTAAAGTAAAACAATTCATTAATTCAGAGGAGCACAAATGGCCTTAAAAATTAACTCCTACTGTCTACTACACAGATAGGAAATATCAAATCAGACAAACATTAAAAATCAGAGAACGTACTATGAATCAGCGAGTCTGACAAAGCTACCTCGCAAGCCTGTCGAAAAGTTCAGTGCTCATGAATGCTAAATCCAGATTCGTAACCAATCTTAAACCTATAGCATCAGCGGATTAGCTGGAGTTCAGCTCTCATGATTCAATCTTGATTCTTGTCCAACTTATTCAGAAAGAAGTTGGGTGCGAGTGTTGGAACATCGATGCAGGAAGGAGGAGAAAGCGGACCTAGCAGCGCTTTGGCTGGACCACATGGTGGGCGTTGTCCATCTCGAGCTCAAAGTTGAAATCTGGTTCGACATTGCCACCGGTCCTGATCTCTAGCTTCCCTTACGGCTAAACTGCCGGCGGTAGGCGATCGCCCTCGCCAGGTTTCAGGGAGCCGCCCCCCGGCCACGCCGCGGTGTCTGGAGCCTACTGCCTTACCAGCTCGATGGTGGCAAGGACGCGCGCCGGTGTCGTACTGCACCAAGGGACTCGCACTGGTGGCTTGCGCGCCGCCGCTCGCGCCAGGACCTACGGCCGGTCGCTCCCACGCCTTGGCCGGGAGCCGCCGTGCCGAGGGCCCGCCGCCAGATCCCCGCCACGCCGGCGCACGTGGTGGCTGGGCCTGGGCGCCTACCGTGCCGAGGGCCAGTCGTCGGGGTCGCTGGGGCTCTCACTCGTGCCGGGATGACCGGGACGTAGCGCCCGTGACACGGGAGGAGGGAGAGGTGCGGGAGTCGCCTGCGACCGGGTTCGCGAGGATTCGCGACCGTCCGGGTTGACGGGTGAGAGACATGGTTTGTAAGCAACGCGGCCTTATCCATTAGCCCGCTTTTGGTGTACAAATCGTTTTTAGAGAAAACGGAAATTTCAAAGTAACCATTAAATATTTTGTCAGTGTGATTTATCTTTTGAGGTCTTTGCAGGCAGGCAGACATGCATGGACATTATCCATGGTATCAAAACCATATGCAATAGAACGGGAAATAAAATAGCATGCGCTAAACAAGTAGAATCGTAATATTACATAAATGGGCTATATTGTACATTATATATAAAAAAATGCATCTCACAAAAAGGGTTATATAATGTAGAGCCAAATGCACATTGGATTTTTTGTCAGTATATATTATTTTTTTCTCAAATATGCAAAAGATTTGCGTATCATTGTATCAAGTAGAAGAGTTTAAACATACACAACGCGCTTCTATCGAGCGTCGAAGGAGGTCAACCTAAAACAGCCGTAGCTGGACTATTCCTAGCAAATGACCTTAGTATATATTAATTAATTAATGCAACTTGAACATGTACCTTTAATAAAAAGTGGCACTTTGGACCATACAGTTTGCACGAACATTTCAGTTTTCGCCATGTGTCTACCAATCAGGGAGCTTTGGGCCACCATAATTAAGCATAGCAGATTCATTAATAGCAATATCCTTAATACGATTCACGCACCAAACCGAGGCCAACCAGTGTGGCCACGTTGCAGGTCATCGGACCGGCCAGGCAGACAGCCCAGATCGTGCGTTTCTCAGTCATTTTACAAAAAAAAAACCCTCGAACTTTAGCGAAATCAATCCGCAGTCTGAACTTCTCTCTCCGTTTTTATTACAAAAAAACCCTTGAACTTTTGAAAAATCAACCCGCGATCCAAGCATTTCTATGGGCCGACCTTCTGCCACGCTGGGCCAGCCTGCCTTCCGCGTGGGCCACGCTCTCCGCCGCGTGGCCTCGAATGGACCAAAAACAGCCCAAAAGTCTCTTTTCCTTTTGCACAGTTTAATCTTTTCTTTTAAATCAGAGATCTTTCAAAATTCGTATAAAATCACAGAAAAATCATAAAAATACAAAACCAGTTTTGTTGAGTTTCTTATTACTAAATCTATGCACTAAATTTAAAACATCATATGATTTAGTCTATTTTATTTGGTATAGTTGTAGATCGATGATTTTATGTCATAGATTAATGTGTTGTTCATATCGCACGTGTCCTAAAAATATCTCCTCCACCTTAACTCTAAATCCCCTAATTCTTTCACCAAAAAACTTCTAAAATCAAAACCTATAAATTCATATCCTTTTTCATAATCTTTGTTTCCTGATTCTTTTATTTAACGCTAACCCGTAGTATAAATACTCAAATATAAATAATCGTGCATATGCATATACATAGCATAATACTTCACTATATATGGTACATGATATTTCGTACTGTCGGTGTTTGGGCCAGCGGCCCTAACCCGATAAGTGAATGAGCGTTTGCGCGTAGGATATCTGGATGGTGTGCAAGAAGAACACAAGCGATTTATAGTGGTTTGGACCGAAGAATACCCTACGTCCAGTGGGGAGGGGAGTTTTGTATTGCCTTGCACCGATGTGCTTGTAGTACGGGTTACAAGCTGGTGAGAGAGGGAGGAGCTCTCAGGTCTCAAGATGTGTAAGGGTGGAACGCTTGCTCGTGATGAGTCAAATTGTGTATGGATTCACCTTCTGTCCCTCTGGAATGGTCCCTGCTCTCCCCTTTTATAGATGCAAGAGGAACGCAAAGTTACATGCATGCGTTACGCGATGTCTTTCCTTGGAAGGAAGATCTAAATTCTCTAATCTTGTCCTGTAGTCGGTGGCATACCACTGTCGGAGAAGTGACCCCTGTCCTTTGATGCTGTAGCGACGTGCCCTAACATATGTGGCCCTATGGACAACGCAGCCAGGACACATAGAGTCATGATCATCCCTGTGGCGACACGCCTGTCCTACGGTTTGACAGGCGTAGAGAGCCGAGGCCTCGAAAGCGTGAATCATGACGTGATTTCACCCCGTTCGAGGGAATAACGGCCTAGAGCAGCGCCTCGTACGCCGCGTAGGCCCGGATCGTGCGTATAGTGCCAGTATGGGCGACATTAGTGACCAGCAGTTTTCCTCATGTTGTTATAGGGCGACGGCGTCGTAATTTGACCCTCTCCTGGCTTGTCTAGTTGGTCGGCGCAGGGACGCGGGTAACGTCACAGGGGTCTCGAGCGCGCCAATAGGAGAGCAGCGTCAGAGGCTGAGGTCGGGCGAGTCGGAGAACTCCCTGCGTCCGAGACCCTGTATCGGGGTCTCGGGCGTGGCGGAGAGTCGACCTGTTTAAGATTGCTGACCGAGCCGGCCTCGGGCGAGACAGATAACTGCTCGCGACCGGCCTTGCTTAGTCTTGGTTGATGAAAAATGTTTTATCCCTGATTTAGGTACCCCTAATCATGATACCCGACACATACATTCACAAACAATTTGGCAGTACAATCTATTTTTTTCAGTTTTTCCTTTATCTGTGCCTTCATTTATTTCATCAACTTCTTTAGAAACTTCAAAAGGAAAAAAAAAACAACATAATTTTCTACTCATGCAATCCTTAGCACCTTTGCCAGTGTTTTGAGTGCAGATGTACTGTACGTTCTTGATTGACGGGTACTTGTCAGCTGCTGAATTCTTCCGGCTAACCCAGTATTATGATTACGAAGAAATGAAGGCCCATGGCTCATTCTGCTGCCGAACAGTTCTAGAAGAAACTTGTCGGACTTATCATCTTCTACTGCATAGGATGGATGTTGGATCCCATCCTTGCACCGGGCCACTAATACTGATCTCCAGTACGGAAAAAAACTTCTCATGTATGTAGGATCCCATCCTCCAGGTGTTTTCTTTATCACAGCCTAGATCAATAAAAATCAAGCATTGTGAAACCCAAAACAACTCATTTTTCAGGATGATTAGCCAAAGAACTTGATTCACAATGTTCATACATTATGTTATATTTAAGATACTCACAATCAACATGATAAAACAGCTTTAAACAGTGTTTCATAAAGCTCTAAACGCTAGTCTGGCTGTCGGGTTCTGGGCCTCTGCCTAGCACCTAGGCATACTAGGCTTTTATACTTCCCATGGACGGTTCGATTAATGCTATGCTAAATTAAGGAAATTTAGCATATCAACAATGAATAATATGTAATTTGCCCTCACTTTCATGCCTAGTAAGCTTTACAGCAAAATCATAGCAATTAACAATTTTGCTATTGCCCCTAAACACTATAATAAACAACATCGTCCACCAAATTTATCACAAGTATAAATGAACTCTGGAGGAATTGATTTTATATTCAATTTTAATAACACCATAAGAGTGAAAAGATCATTCTAGTTGCCTACAGAAATAATAAGCCAATTTCTCAAGATTCACACCGGATGTTACTTGGCAACCTAGCAGCCTTATTTAGTAAAACCCAACTTAAACTGAATTCCATCATTTCAATGCCCACCTAAGCTGTGATCAAAACAACCAAACAAGTCCATTGCGCACCAAAGTTATCGCATACAAACCCAGCTGCAGAAAATAAAATCCCACAGAATATTTACAGGAAAAAGATATAATCTCTAAAATACTTTGAGATTCGTTCATAGTACCAGGGTCTACAGGGTGATACACGTGTAAAAAAAGATCAAGAAGCCACAACTTCCCGAGAGAGACAAGTGACCAGAGACAAAAAAAAAAAAGACTTTCTAGTATGATAACAGCTAAAAAACATGGAAGCTAAGAAACAAGTGTCATGCTGCTGCTCCCTGCATGCTATGATCCAACGTGCTACCACCATGTACAAAACTAAGAAAAAGCAAAGATAAGGTATAGATGAGACATGTTCAAGGGCCTCTGATTTCCATGTACAAAACTAATAAAAAAACTCATTTGGTAAGTGGTAAAACTATATATTTACCTTCTCTGCACCATGCAGATAAGGTATTTCTGTAGGCTCCTTGGTTCCATCCACGTGCCCTGATGTCAATGACAAAAAAGTAATCAGAACTCTATTCTAAGAAATTCAGAAACAATTACCTGACTGATCAATTTATGTACCTTTGTCATGTAATCCCCTTACAAAAACCTTGCGGTCATAAGAGCGGCTTCAAGAACACATTGAAGAAATGATTAAATGATCAGCAAAGTAACCATGAGTATGTAAATTTGCATACAAAACTCTATATTTAAGCAAAGCAAAAAGAGCAGTACAGGTTTCTAACGTCAATACAGTCTCCTCGAGAGCAAAACACAAATTCCTTAAGTATAGATGAGACATGTTCAAGAGCCTCTGCATGTGGCACCTGAACGTCAATAAAGATGTTGCGTCAAACAGAGGGAAAGGGAAAAGGAAATTATAGCATAAAAGTAATACATTGGTAGTATGCATCATGAAGGACAATCCTATAATCAAACAAAGGGATGAAAGAAAGAATGGTGTAAGAGAATTATAACATGTGAAATCAAAAGATACAGCAAAAAATGGCGTTTTGTAAAGTACGTATGCTAATATATTCCAATTTACCTAACTGCTACCACGGTTTTCTTTAAGTGGAAGCTGAGTTTATTCAGGTTTTGTAGTAGAGGCAGTGCAGCAGCAATTATATTATAATAAATTATAAAGGCACCTAAATTCTCAATCTTATCCAGCCTATTACATTTTCTGAAACTGAACTATATATTTATATATTCACTGTATGGTACCCTTGCTGTCTCAAAATTGCCATATCACCATATAACCAATCATGCATCCGTGACACATAAATATCAATTACAAAATACTTCCATACACTAAACTACACAAAAATATGCACATAATCTTAGTGTTTCACACCTTCCAGATAATTTAACTCCGGAACCAGCATATTATAGTGCAATGTGGGAGGTGTACACCCACCACCCAGGTTCGAGTCCTCTTCTACTCAAACTTAACTGTTTTCATTTACAATGTCACATAGCTAACGAGATACTAGAGTTAGGAGAGGTGGTTAGGGAGAAAATTTACACAGGGTTTCACTTGTCAAACAAGGTGCCCCATGTAATTGCATCTAATCCAATAGCTCACTCAGACCTGTGTCGAATCAACCAGAAGGCCATACACACTCATCAGTACTGAAACCCATCAAGACAGGCATGAGAGCACCTGTGATGTCCATAGCGTCTAACACTAGAGGTGCTCCAGCTTTTGAAAGTGTGTGGGTTATTACGTCATAAGCTTCTGTGCAAAGTTTGAGAAACCACGTCACTAGGGAACTTAATCTTGTCATGGTTTTAAGACAAAATTGAAGCTGTAGGAAACAAGAGAAACCTATCATTTTATGCTGGCTATGTTAAACCCACGCACACCAAAGTCATACAGGTCAGTGACCACCACAGAAATCATCAAGAGAATTACTGGCAGTAGCATGATTTATGTTCACATTAGATATGGAATAACAGTCTAATGGAAGCATATAGTAATAAATGCAGTGAAAGGCCAGAGTGTCACTGTAACTGACATATACAGAAAGTTGTGTCACCTCTGAATGCGCCTGGATATATTTATCAAGAGATTCACCAGCACTGGAAATTATATTGACAAGATAAAATGTTACTTCCAGCTGCTTCCGTATCTCACCATTATCACCGTTCTCAAACCTTAACAAAGAAGCGTCTCTGAATATACGATACATGATAGTATTAAACCAATCATGCTTCCGAATATGCTTTTGGGCTGCCAGTAGTAAAACTGAACTCTGAACAAGCTTTCTGTCCGTAATGTAATTCCAGATCTCGTCAACTAGATTATCTGTTTTTTCAGCAAGAAGCCTAACCGTATCCAGGAAGATCTTCTGCAAAACAACAACAAGGCCTTTTAGCCTCAAGCAAGTCAGGGTAAACTAGAGATGAAAGTATGAAACCCAACATGAGACACCAACAAAAAGATCTTCTGCACCAATAAAAGGCCAAGGATCAAAAACCTGTCAGAATTTGCATGCAAGCAAGCAACGCAGAGTAACTTCCTATTTCATCACCTTTTTTTAGTTTAATCATATTAAGTACTCCCTCCATTCAAAATTATAAGCCGTTCCGGCTTTTCTAGATAAACTTGAGATGAAACCCAACATGAGACAACAATAAAAAGATCTTGTGCACCAATAAAAGGCCAAGGAATAAAAAAAACCTTTCAGAATTTGCATGCAAGTAAGCAGCGTGGAATAACTTCCTATTTCATCACCTTTTTTCGTTTAATCATATTAAGTACTCCCTTCATTCCAAATTAGAAGCCGTTCTGCTTTTCTAGGTACATTGTTTTTGCTATGCACCTAGATATAGGCTATGTCCAGATACATGATAAAAGCTATGTATCTAGAAAAGCAAGAAAGACTTATAGTTTGGAATGGAGGAAGTATGGACTAGGACCAATCTCCATGCAAAATAGAATATTGGCAGACACAATTCTACGAGTCCATGTCCCTAAATTTTAAAGAAGAATATGTGGGAACATGTTTAAAACTATAACACAGTAAAAACAACTTCATTTTTCATGCTGATAAAGTAGTAGTGCTTTGAGTAGAGAGGGACTGAAACAAACCATCTCAGGTAGGCACAACAGATGAATGAGCTTGTAGATATAATCCCCACTATACTGCGTAGGAGAGAGATTGTCCTCCAGATACTTATGCATGCAAGTATTCTCAATGGCAACATGGAGTGGGAGTAGATCCTGAACAACGACATCACCAACTGTGCGTACGTTGGCTGATGCACCATGGCGAAAGAGCAACTTGATCATATCAACAGAGAACCGTTCAGCAGCTTCATGGATAGGAAAGTATCCTTGCGGGTTCATGCAGTTGGGATTGGCATGCATACCATGGAGCCCAGATGCCTTGCCCTGCAATACAACTTTTGCACATCGCAGGGCATTATGGCTGACTATACAGGTTAAGGTTTCAGAGGTTATGCTTAAATTCCATGCCATGGCCCAATGAGATTTCGCGAACAAGCGGAGGAAGCACCGGACACTATCCTTTTCCAATATCAGCCCCAAGCTGTCAGATATATCATTGAAGGAATTTTGCACAAACTAGATTGATCCGTTCACAGTTGAAAAAGAAGAAAGTCAATCAGTTTCCATAAATAAAGAAAGCCTTAATGACAAGCAGTTTATGTAAACAAAACATTTAGTTGTAGCAGAGACAATTCAGTAAACTAAATTGCAGCTGAATTAAAAAGAAATAATTGATACAACTGAATTATGTAAATGACAATTAGAAGAAAAGCACCTTAGGAGTAGGGTCTGGGACGATTATATCATTAGGAAAGTGCTTGGTCATCCAAGCAAATCTTTGTTTCAACACCTGGAAGAGAGAATGTCAAGAGACACGTACTAAAGGAAAGAAAACAGAAGGAGAGGAAGATCATACATATTGGTAGTTACCATACCTTATCCATCTTTTCCCAATCTACGCTCTTGTGAACTATAAAAAGCCAAGAGGGATCCCAAGGAATCTCTGTTATATCAACGGTTGATCCATCTCTACCATTACAGTCATCTCCCTGACAAGCAATGTGCAAGGCCTCCTTTGTATATGTAGTGTCTTTTGGTGGAGAATCAACACAAACTTTAAATTGTGTTGTTTCTTTATCTGAAAACAAATTTATGTAATATATCAAATGACATAGACTTGATAAACAATAATCATGAAGGGTATGAAAAAAAAGGGTGGTCAGTACTTTTTTCCACACTCAAACGGAAAACATTAAATTTTCTCAACATATGGAGACATGGTATAGCAAATTAAAAGTGCTACAAGTGAAATGAGCAGCCAAGAAAGTTTCACACACTAGTTTATCAAAACAATAATATGAAAAAGGAACAACTAAATAATGGTACTCCCTCTGTCCCATAATATTTGCATATCTATGATTCAAAATTTGTCCCAGAAACACAACACGTTTAGACGCTGGATCCAGGCGCAGCTCACGGAACCAACCAAAAAAAACTAGTGTCAGAAGAAGCCACCTCCGTCCAGAGCTCTGGACCGTTCCCGTCCACTCATTCCTTAGGGGGTGTTTGGTTCCCCATGTTTTTTTAACACCTATCACATCGAATGTTTGGACACATGCATGGAGTGTTAAATATAGACTAATTATGAAACTAATTGCACAGATTGAGATTAATTTACGAGACAAATCTATTAAGCCTAATTAATCCATTATTAGTATCCGAACACCCTATGGTCAACCCCATGGTCAACGATTGTTAAAGTTTAACCTGGTGAACCAAACGTGCCCTTACTCATTACGCTCAGGCATGTCCGACCGAAGGCAGCAGTGTTTTTTTAATGGGTTCTGCAGAATGCTGTGGCCATGTCAGTAACCTTGACAGAGGGGTAATAGCGTCATTTTAACAGCAGCCTTGGTTTGTTCGCTGAAGTCTAGAATCACAATATATTTTGGGACAGAGGAATTACGGACAGGGACGAAGCCAGAAAAAAATCCAGGAGGGGCTAAACAAAAGTGCTACAGTGACTTAGCTCTACTTTAATCCCTCGTAATAGAAAAAGTATAATAGCTTGAAGTAGTCTTATATTTAAAACGTCAATTAACAATGAAATTCACAAAATACATTAAAAAATAAATGTCTTAGCCCACCCTACCTTATACATCTGCGTCTAAAATTGGAAGAAGAGCACTAGAAGTTCCACTAGCTTAGCAGCAGTAGGGGGGGCCCAGCCCCCCCGCTGGCTTCGTCCATGTCCGTAGAGCCGTAGAGGTAACGAGCCAACGATCCTTGTGTTTAGATCAAAAACTTTTCACGAAAAATTACAGTAACGAATCTTACGACACATGTATAGAGTATTAAATATAGATGAAAAAAAATTAATTGTACAGTTTGGTTGGAAACCACGAGACGAATGTTTCGAGCCTAATTAGTCAGTACTCCCTCCGTCCCAATGAATATGCAATTCTCACATCCCGAGAAGTCAGCCATCGCAAATTTTGATTAAAATTACATAAAAAAATACTAACTTTTATGAGACAACCGTTAGATTGGTTATGAAATATATTTTTATAATAAATTTATTTCGAGACATAAATGCTAATACTTTTTGCTATAAATTTGGTCAAAGTGGACACAGTTTGAACGACACGTTTCCCATAATTGCACAATCAATGGGACGGAGGGAGTAATTTGACACTGAAGTGCTACGGTAACAAATGTGTTAATGATAGATTAATTATGCTTAATAAATTCGTCTCGCGGTTTAGTTTTTTTATTAGTATCTGAAAACTTCTTCCAACATTGTACGGAACATCCGATGTAACATTTCTCCAAAAACTTTACACCCAACTAAACCCACTAGAGAAGGAAAAGAAGGCCATGGACTTGCACAAGAACCAGCCGAAGAAGCCCGTGTCGGATTTCGGCGGCGTCTTCTTCGAGGTCCACGCAAAACCTTGCAGGACTCGCAGTCTGTGTCGGATTTTGGCGGCGGCGGAGTAGTGTAGCACCACCGACCAATTGCTTGCAGCTGGCCTCGCCGCTGTCGCTGCTGCCTCCGGGTCCGGCCTCCACGCGAAGTGGCATGCAGGCAGCTGTGCGGCACGTGGTCGGTTACGTGCGGCGCGATGCTGCCCCTGCAGCGTAAGCCCGTGCAGTGCGCATCTCGCCGTAGAGAGATCTTCCCGCATGTTTCCACATTGCAACATCCCGCCCGCCCAAGAAGCAACCAAACAGTTCCACTGCATCGTCTGGCGTCTGCCCCTGCAATCCTGCACCGTAACAGTACAACATCTCCTATTCGGACATTTGCATGCAGCCTTGCATTGCCGTCACACATCCCACTAGCCGAGACCGAGTAGCCGGGCTGAGGCGGGCGTGAGGCCGGGTGTGGTGAATGGGCGTCCAGTGACATTACGGTCAGTTCGGAATATTTCTATTTCATTCTCATCCCTAAGTATAATAATGATGAGTTGCCAGCATGATCATTTTTGGCGTCCCCGCTCCATGGCGATCGAACCGAACTGACACGGTTCTCACACAGTTGCACAAAGTTTGCATGCTCCGGTGTTGCATCCGATTTCTGCTTCCAAATCCAAAAAATAATAAACAACTCTGAACTACCGCTTTTGATAGAGCTCCATGCCCTGTGCACAGGCTAAAGTGGACTGCATTTATTGTCCATGGTTCGACCTTTGCAGAGAAGTCGATTTTGCTTCTGACAGCTAGAAGTCCAATGCTCCAGTGTGCAAAGTTCAGTTTCCACAGCTCTTGGTTCGCTTTTTCCCTCACACTCAGTCCTAAATGGAACCATGAAATCCACGCAAGCCGAACCGACGAAGAGTTCGATAGCTCCTGCGTGAACTTCGCTTTTATGGGGTCCATGTTATTAGACGATAGAGTTGTTAGCCTATTGTTAGCTTAGGTTGTTACCCCCCCCCCCCTCTCTACATTTTATTTGTGTGATTTTTATGGGGTCCATGCAACATTTTATTTGTGTAATTTTTAGAAAGAGGAGTATTGGAGCAGTTCCCTTAATCCTTTTGTTGCACATTAGTTTTTATGGGCCTTAGAATTCATTTGGTTTAACCAAAACAAGTTTAGACCAAGCCCGGCTTATGATTGGCATTACCAGATCCAGATAACCGCGTAACAAGTTCTGCGTCACACTGCAATATACACATGTGTATTTACTAGTGACTATTAAAAAAAGGAAAAAGTACGGTAACAAAAGAAAAGAAAAGAAAAGAAAAGAAAAGGTAGGAAAAAACTTGGGCCATTTTTGACATCCGGAGATGGCGGATGGTCCATGAAGGCGTCAATGGCGTGCTCGGTGGTTGCGGGCTGTTAAGGCTGTGCGTATGCCTGATGGGCCGTCCGCCCGTCCCGAGCGAGTAAAACCTAACCGGCTCGCCGCCATGCATACGACCATCATCCATCCATCCTCTCATCTTTCGTCATGCCGGCGATGGCGTCCCTCATCCTCCGGGCCTCCCACCAGGCTGCTCGCGCCGCCCGCATCCCGCTGTGCGGCGCGCGGCGGTTCGCTCAGCTCGTTCAGGCGGTGCGGCGGCCGCCTCAGCTGATCCGCTCACCATGCGCGCTTCCTCCGTTCAAGGAGGATGTACGTTATATTACCCACACGTACCATCTACTTGTAGGATGAAACTAAGTGCATGAGCTAAATTGCAGAGTACCTTATGTTTGAACCAAGAAATGAAATCGGGCATTCCATTTCCCGCACCCTGTCTAAGAAGGGTCTCACTTTCCTGCGGGGTTGGCTTTCTTGATTGATGCTAGAATTCTTTGTGAAATTTCCTGCATCGTTGAGAAGCAAAGGGGTTGGATGCAGAATAGTGATAGTGATAGTGCATGTACAACAATGTTTGTTTAGAACTTACTGGATGTACGGCTCCACCTCGTCAAGATTGGTCAACACGTATAGCATGATAGTGTGCCACTCTTGATGCCTCAAGGTCTTTGGGGTCCCTTCACTTGCACTTCCGAGTTACCCTCGGAAGAGGCTGAGGTTCGATTCATTATCGCCGGCATTGTAACGAGGGGGTGGATTATGCACGCTAGGAAGGTTGTCACTATAGTATGATGTTGTGAAGTTTGACGCCTCCTCAAGGATGTATGCCTCTGAAATGGAAGCCTCAATTTTGACTTTTTTCTGCATTTTTTTCGAAGGAACTTTAGACATCTCTCGATTGGATAGCACCAACGGGCCTGCACAGGCCCCCCCATCCGTGCCTCATACGGGAGGAGCAAAATCAAATGCTGGATCGAAAGAAAGAAGCCAGGTGGAAAGATCTTCTCCAACTTACAGAGCAACACAGGTGTCGCTCGTTCCAAGTCACGAATCATGGTCTGAGATAACTCCTTGGCACAAAGCTGACGGAAGAAATAGCTTAACTCTGCCAGCACGACCCAGATATGCTCAGGAACATAGCCTCGAACCATCACCGGAAGAAGCCGCTCAATCCATATGTGGGAAATACTTGTTTTAGCTGTGTCGAATGCTTGTTTTAAGAAAGCTTTAGTCTTCTCAATCCATTCTGGGGAGAAGTCTTTCTTACTTCTCTGGCCTGTGTACATCCACTCACGGTCATCCATCCTCTAACATATCAGGGATTAGGGACTAATATAAGAATGATTAAATGCATCTACACGATGTTCCTACTCTCTAATAGGTGAGGATAAGTTCTAATCCCACCCGAGGATGCGTAAATGGGGTTAGTTTCCATGTCTACTCCTATCCGAGATAGAATTTCGGTATCGCCTCCCCGCTGTTCTCCAAATACACGTCCCGGCGGGGAGGTTGTGTATCCGGAGAACAACAGGGAGGTGATGCCGAAACTCTATCTCGGATCGGAGTAGACATGGAAACTAACCTCATCTACGCACCCTCGGGCTGTCCAAAAAAAGTGGACAATTCAAAACACATACGGTTATACATATGCAAAGATATGCATATTTCGAACCGTATCTCTTTCGAACGGGAGACACCTAAGTAGGTTACGTCATCTACCAACCAATGGCATGAGCGGCTATACCTTAGGTGGCGGTGGAGTCAGGCTAGTGGGGTAGTGGCGGGTCGCTGCAGTGGCGAGGCGACACGGTGCTGGCAGACCCGCAGCGCCGAGGAAGACGATCGAGGTCGCCTCTGCTCCTTCCTTCTACTGCAAAAAATAGATAAATAATAGTGTCAAATGAAAATTTCGGCAGCACCTCCCCTACACGGTGAGATTTCCAAAACCTGCAAGAAAAAAACTTCTCATGTATGTAGGATCCCATCCTCCAGGTGTTTTCTTTATCACAGCCTAGATCAATAAAAATCAAGCATTGTGAAACCCAAAACAACTCATTTTTCAGGATGATTAGCCAAAGAACTTGATTCACAATGTTCATACATTATGTTATATTTAAGATACTCACAATCAACATGATAAAACAGCTTTAAACAGTGTTTCATAAAGCTCTAAACGCTAGTCTGGCTGTCGGGTTCTGGGCCTCTGCCTAGCACCTAGGCATACTAGGCTTTTATACTTCCCATGGACGGTTCGATTAATGCTATGCTAAATTAAGGAAATTTAGCATATCAACAATGAATAATATGTAATTTGCCCTCACTTTCATGCCTAGTAAGCTTTACAGCAAAATCATAGCAATTAACAATTTTGCTATTGCCCCTAAACACTATAATAAACAACATCGTCCACCAAATTTATCACAAGTATAAATGAACTCTGGAGGAATTGATTTTATATTCAATTTTAATAACACCATAAGAGTGAAAAGATCATTCTAGTTGCCTACAGAAATAATAAGCCAATTTCTCAAGATTCACACCGGATGTTACTTGGCAACCTAGCAGCCTTATTTAGTAAAACCCAACTTAAACTGAATTCCATCATTTCAATGCCCACCTAAGCTGTGATCAAAACAACCAAACAAGTCCATTGCGCACCAAAGTTATCGCATACAAACCCAGCTGCAGAAAATAAAATCCCACAGAATATTTACAGGAAAAAGATATAATCTCTAAAATACTTTGAGATTCGTTCATAGTACCAGGGTCTACAGGGTGATACACGTGTAAAAAAAGATCAAGAAGCCACAACTTCCCGAGAGAGACAAGTGACCAGAGACAAAAAAAAAAGACTTTCTAGTATGATAACAGCTAAAAAACATGGAAGCTAAGAAACAAGTGTCATGCTGCTGCTCCCTGCATGCTATGATCCAACGTGCTACCACCATGTACAAAACTAAGAAAAAGCAAAGATAAGGTATAGATGAGACATGTTCAAGGGCCTCTGATTTCCATGTACAAAACTAATAAAAAAACTCATTTGGTAAGTGGTAAAACTATATATTTACCTTCTCTGCACCATGCAGATAAGGTATTTCTGTAGGCTCCTTGGTTCCATCCACGTGCCCTGATGTCAATGACAAAAAAGTAATCAGAACTCTATTCTAAGAAATTCAGAAACAATTACCTGACTGATCAATTTATGTACCTTTGTCATGTAATCCCCTTACAAAAACCTTGCGGTCATAAGAGCGGCTTCAAGAACACATTGAAGAAATGATTAAATGATCAGCAAAGTAACCATGAGTATGTAAATTTGCATACAAAACTCTATATTTAAGCAAAGCAAAAAGAGCAGTACAGGTTTCTAACGTCAATACAGTCTCCTCGAGAGCAAAACACAAATTCCTTAAGTATAGATGAGACATGTTCAAGAGCCTCTGCATGTGGCACCTGAACGTCAATAAAGATGTTGCGTCAAACAGAGGGAAAGGGAAAAGGAAATTATAGCATAAAAGTAATACATTGGTAGTATGCATCATGAAGGACAATCCTATAATCAAACAAAGGGATGAAAGAAAGGATGGTGTAAGAGAATTATAACATGTGAAATCAAAAGATACAGCAAAAAATGGCATTTTGTAAAGTACGTATGCTAATATATTCCAATTTACCTAACTGCTACCACGGTTTTCTTTAAGTGGAAGCTGAGTTTATTCAGGTTTTGTAGTAGAGGCAGTGCAGCAGCAATTATATTATAATAAATTATAAAGGCACCTAAATTCTCAATCTTATCCAGCCTATTACATTTTCTGAAACTGAACTATATATTTATATATTCACTGTATGGTACCCTTGCTGTCTCAAAATTGCCATATCACCATATAACCAATCATGCATCCGTGACACATAAATATCAATTACAAAATACTTCCATACACTAAACTACACAAAAATATGCACATAATCTTAGTGTTTCATACCTTCCAGATAATTTAACTCCGGAACCAGCATATTATAGTGCAATGTGGGAGGTGTACACCCACCACCCAGGTTCGAGTCCTCTTCTACTCAAACTTAACTGTTTTCATTTACAATGTCACATAGCTAACGAGATACTAGAGTTAGGAGAGGTGGTTAGGGAGAAAATTTACACAGGGTTTCACTTGTCAAACAAGGTGCCCCATGTAATTGCATCTAATCCAATAGCTCACTCAGACCTGTGTCGAATCAACCAGAAGGCCATACACACTCATCAGTACTGAAACCCATCAAGACAGGCATGAGAGCACCTGTGATGTCCATAGCGTCTAACACTAGAGGTGCTCCAGCTTTTGAAAGTGTGTGGGTTATTACGTCATAAGCTTCTGTGCAAAGTTTGAGAAACCACGTCACTAGGGAACTTAATCTTGTCATGGTTTTAAGACAAAATTGAAGCTGTAGGAAACAAGAGAAACCTATCATTTTATGCTGGCTATGTTAAACCCACGCACACCAAAGTCATACAGGTCAGTGACCACCACAGAAATCATCAAGAGAATTACTGGCAGTAGCATGATTTATGTTCACATTAGATATGGAATAACAGTCTAATGGAAGCATATAGTAATAAATGCAGTGAAAGGCCAGAGTGTCACTGTAACTGACATATACAGAAAGTTGTGTCACCTCTGAATGCGCCTGGATATATTTATCAAGAGATTCACCAGCACTGGAAATTATATTGACAAGATAAAATGTTACTTCCAGCTGCTTCCGTATCTCACCATTATCACCTTTCTCAAACCTTAACAAAGAAGCGTCTCTGAATATACGATACATGATAGTATTAAACCAATCATGCTTCCGAATATGCTTTTGGGCTGCCAGTAGTAAAACTGAACTCTGAACAAGCTTTCTGTCCGTAATGTAATTCCAGATCTCGTCAACTAGATTATCTGTTTTTTCAGCAAGAAGCCTAACCGTATCCAGGAAGATCTTCTGCAAAACAACAACAAGGCCTTTTAGCCTCAAGCAAGTCAGGGTAAACTAGAGATGAAAGTATGAAACCCAACATGAGACACCAACAAAAAGATCTTCTGCACCAATAAAAGGCCAAGGATCAAAAACCTGTCAGAATTTGCATGCAAGCAAGCAACGCAGAGTAACTTCCTATTTCATCACCTTTTTTTAGTTTAATCATATTAAGTACTCCCTCCATTCAAAATTATAAGCCGTTCCGGCTTTTCTAGATAAACTTGAGATGAAACCCAACATGAGACAACAATAAAAAGATCTTGTGCACCAATAAAAGGCCAAGGAATAAAAAAAAACCTTACAGAATTTGCATGCAAGTAAGCAGCGTGGAATAACTTCCTATTTCATCACCTTTTTTCGTTTAATCATATTAAGTACTCCCTTCATTCCAAATTAGAAGCCGTTCTGCTTTTCTAGGTACATTGTTTTTGCTATGCACCTAGATATAGGCTATGTCCAGATACATGATAAAAGCTATGTATCTAGAAAAGCAAGAAAGACTTATAGTTTGGAATGGAGGAAGTATGGACTAGGACCAATCTCCATGCAAAATAGAATATTGGCAGACACAATTCTACGAGTCCATGTCCCTAAATTTTAAAGAAGAATATGTGGGAACATGTTTAAAACTATAACACAGTAAAAACAACTTCATTTTTCATGCTGATAAAGTAGTAGTGCTTTGAGTAGAGAGGGACTGAAACAAACCATCTCAGGTAGGCACAACAGATGAATGAGCTTGTAGATATAATCCCCACTATACTGCGTAGGAGAGAGATTGTCCTCCAGATACTTGTGCATGCAAGTATTCTCAATGGCAACATGGAGTGGGAGTAGATCCTGAACAACGACATCACCAACTGTGCGTACGTTGGCTGATGCACCATGGCGAAAGAGCAACTTGATCATATCAACAGAGAACCGTTCAGCAGCTTCATGGATAGGAAAGTATCCTTGCGGGTTCATGCAGTTGGGATTGGCATGCATACCATGGAGCCCAGATGCCTTGCCCTGCAATACAACTTTTGCACATCGCAGGGCATTATGGCTGACTATACAGGTTAAGGTTTCAGAGGTTATGCTTAAATTCCATGCCATGGCCCAATGAGATTTCGCGAACAAGCGGAGGAAGCACCGGACACTATCCTTTTCCAATATCAGCCCCAAGCTGTCAGATATATCATTGAAGGAATTTTGCACAAACTAGATTGATCCGTTCACAGTTGAAAAAGAAGAAAGTCAATCAGTTTCCATAAATAAAGAAAGCCTTAATGACAAGCAGTTTATGTAAACAAAACATTTAGTTGTAGCAGAGACAATTCAGTAAACTAAATTGCAGCTGAATTAAAAAGAAATAATTGATACAACTGAATTATGTAAATGACAATTAGAAGAAAAGCACCTTAGGAGTAGGGTCTGGGACGATTATATCATTAGGAAAGTGCTTGGTCATCCAAGCAAATCTTTGTTTCAACACCTGGAAGAGAGAATGTCAAGAGACACGTACTAAAGGAAAGAAAACAGAAGGAGAGGAAGATCATACATATTGGTAGTTACCATACCTTATCCATCTTTTCCCAATCTACGCTCTTGTGAACTATAAAAAGCCAAGAGGGATCCCAAGGAATCTCTGTTATATCAACGGTTGATCCATCTCTACCATTACAGTCATCTCCCTGACAAGCAATGTGCAAGGCCTCCTTTGTATATGTAGTGTCTTTTGGTGGAGAATCAACACAAACTTTAAATTGTGTTGTTTCTTTATCTGAAAACAAATTTATGTAATATATCAAATGACATAGACTTGATAAACAATAATCATGAAGGGTATGAAAAAAAAGGGTGGTCAGTACTTTTTTCCACACTCAAACGGAAAACATTAAATTTTCTCAACATATGGAGACATGGTATAGCAAATTAAAAGTGCTACAAGTGAAATGAGCAGCCAAGAAAGTTTCACACACTAGTTTATCAAAACAATAATATGAAAAAGGAACAACTAAATAATGGTACTCCCTCTGTCCCATAATATTTGCATATCTATGATTCAAAATTTGTCCCAGAAACACAACACGTTTAGACGCTGGATCCAGGCGCAGCTCACGGAACCAACCAAAAAAAACTAGTGTCAGAAGAAGCCACCTCCGTCCAGAGCTCTGGACCGTTCCCGTCCACTCATTCCTTAGGGGGTGTTTGGTTCCCCATGTTTTTTTAACACCTATCACATCGAATGTTTGGACACATGCATGGAGTGTTAAATATAGACTAATTATGAAACTAATTGCACAGATTGAGATTAATTTACGAGACAAATCTATTAAGCCTAATTAATCCATTATTAGTATCCGAACACCCTATGGTCAACCCCATGGTCAACGATTGTTAAAGTTTAACCTGGTGAACCAAACGTGCCCTTACTCATTACGCTCAGGCATGTCCGACCGAAGGCAGCAGTGTTTTTTTAATGGGTTCTGCAGAATGCTGTGGCCATGTCAGTAACCTTGACAGAGGGGTAATAGCGTCATTTTAACAGCAGCCTTGGTTTGTTCGCTGAAGTCTAGAATCACAATATATTTTGGGACAGAGGAATTACGGACAGGGACGAAGCCAGAAAAAAATCTAGGAGGGGCTAAACAAAAGTGCTACAGTGACTTAGCTCTACTTTAATCCCTCGTAATAGAAAAAGTATAATAGCTTGAAGTAGTCTTATATTTAAAACGTCAATTAACAATGAAATTCACAAAATACATTAAAAAATAAATGTCTTAGCCCACCCTACCTTATACATCTGCGTCTAAAATTGGAAGAAGAGCACTAGAAGTTCCACTAGCTTAGCAGCAGTAGGGGGGGCCCAGCCCCCCCGCTGGCTTCGTCCATGTCCGTAGAGCCGTAGAGGTAACGAGCCAACGATCCTTGTGTTTAGATCAAAAACTTTTCACGAAAAATTACAGTAACGAATCTTACGACACATGTATAGAGTATTAAATATAGATGAAAAAAAATTAATTGTACAGTTTGGTTGGAAACCACGAGACGAATGTTTCGAGCCTAATTAGTCAGTACTCCCTCCGTCCCAATGAATATGCAATTCTCACATCCCGAGAAGTCAGCCATCGCAAATTTTGATTAAAATTACATAAAAAAATACTAACTTTTATGAGACAACCGTTAGATTGGTTATGAAATATATTTTTATAATAAATTTATTTCGAGACATAAATGCTAATACTTTTTGCTATAAATTTGGTCAAAGTGGACACAGTTTGAACGACACGTTTCCCATAATTGCACAATCAATGGGACGGAGGGAGTAATTTGACACTGAAGTGCTACGGTAACAAATGTGTTAATGATAGATTAATTATGCTTAATAAATTCGTCTCGCGGTTTAGTTTTTTTATTAGTATCTGAAAACTTCTTCCAACATTGTACGGAACATCCGATGTAACATTTCTCCAAAAACTTTACACCCAACTAAACCCACTAGAGAAGGAAAAGAAGGCCATGGACTTGCACAAGAACCAGCCGAAGAAGCCCGTGTCGGATTTCGGCGGCGTCTTCTTCGAGGTCCACGCAAAACCTTGCAGGACTCGCAGTCTGTGTCGGATTTTGGCGGCGGCGGAGTAGTGTAGCACCACCGACCAATTGCTTGCAGCTGGCCTCGCCGCTGTCGCTGCTGCCTCCGGGTCCGGCCTCCACGCGAAGTGGCATGCAGGCAGCTGTGCGGCACGTGGTCGGTTACGTGCGGCGCGATGCTGCCCCTGCAGCGTAAGCCCGTGCAGTGCGCATCTCGCCGTAGAGAGATCTTCCCGCATGTTTCCACATTGCAACATCCCGCCCGCCCAAGAAGCAACCAAACAGTTCCACTGCATCGTCTGGCGTCTGCCCCTGCAATCCTGCACCGTAACAGTACAACATCTCCTATTCGGACATTTGCATGCAGCCTTGCATTGCCGTCACACATCCCACTAGCCGAGACCGAGTAGCCGGGCTGAGGCGGGCGTGAGGCCGGGTGTGGTGAATGGGCGTCCAGTGACAAGCATCCGTTACGGTTAGTTCGGAATATTTCTATTTCATTCTCATCCCTAGGTATAATAATGATGAGTTGCCAGCATGATCATTTTTGGCGTCCCCGCTCCATGGCGATCGAACCGAACTGACACGGTTCTCACACAGTTGCACAAAGTTTGCATGCTCCGGTGTTGCATCCGATTTCTGCTTCCAAATCCAAAAAATAATAAACAACTCTGAACTACCGCTTTTGATAGAGCTCCATGCCCTGTGCACAGGCTAAAGTGGACTGCATTTATTGTCCATGGTTCGACCTTTGCAGGGTGTGTTTAGTTCCGTGAAAAGGTGTAAAAAAAAGTATTGTAGCACGTTTTGGCTTTATTTGGTAAATAGTGTCCAATCGTTGACTAATTAGGTTCAAAACGTTCGTATCGCAAAGTACAACCAAGCTGTACAATTAGTTTTTGATTTTATCTACATTTAGTACTCCATGCATGTATCGCAAGTTTGATGTGACGGGGAATCTTTTGTTTGCACAGTGTTTTTTTTTTGAGGAACTGAACACAGCCGAAGTCGATTTTGCTTCTGAGCTAGAAGTCCAATGCTCCAGTGTGCAAAATTCAGTTTCCACAGCTCTTGGTTCGCTTTTTCCCTCACACTCAGTCCTAAATGGAACCATGAAATCCACGCAAGCCGAACCGACGAAGAGTTCGATAGCTCCTGCGTGAACTTCGCTTTATGGGGTCCATGTTATTAGACGATAGAGTTGTTAGCCTATTGTTAGCTTAGGTTGTTAGCCCCCCCCCCCCCCCTCTCAACATTTTATTTGTGTAATTTTTATGGGGTCCATGCAACATTTTATTTGTGTAATTTTTAGAAAGAGGAGTATTGGAGCAGTTCCCTTAATCCTTTTGTTGCACATTAGTTTTTATGGGCCTTAGAATTCATTTGGTTTAACCAAAACAAGTTTAGACCAAGCCCGGCTTATGATTGACATTACCAGATCCAGATAACCGCGTAACAAGTTCTGCGTCACACTGCAATATACACATGTGTATTTACTAGTGACTATAAAAAAAGGAAAAAGTACGGTAACAAAAGAAAAGAAAAGAAAAGAAAAGGTATGAAAAAACTTGGGCCATTTTTGACATCCGGAGATGGCGGATGGTCGATGAAGGCGTCAATGGCGTGCTCGGTGGTTGCGGGCTGTTAAGGCTGTGCGTATGCCTGATGGGTCGTCCGCCCGTCCCGAGCGAGTAAAACCTAACCGGCTCGCCGCCATGCATACGACCATCATCCATCCATCCTCTCATCTTTCGTCATGCCGGCGATGGCGTCCCTCATCCTCCGGTCCTCCCACCAGGCTGCTCGCGCCGCCCGCATCCCGCTGTGCGGCGGCGGCGGTTCGCTCAGCTCGTTCAGGCGGTGCGGCGGTCGCCTCAGCTGATCCGCTCACCATGCGCGCTTCCTCCGTTCAAGGAGGATGTACGTTATATTACCCACACGTACCATCTACTTGTAGGATGAAACTAAGTGCATGAGCTAAATTGCAGAGCACCTTATGTTTGAACCAAGAAATGAAATCGGGCATTCCATTTCCCGCACCCTGTCTAAGAAGGGTCTCACTTTCCTGCGGGGTTGGCTTTCTTGATTGATGCTAGAATTCTTTGTGAAATTTCCTGCATCGTTGAGAAGCAAAGGGGTTGGATGCAGAATAGTGATAGTGATAGTGCATGTACAACAATGTTTGTTTAGAACTTACTGGATGTACGGCTCCACCTCGTCAAGATTGGTCAACACGTATAGCATGATAGTGTGCCACTCTTGATGCCTCAAGGTCTTTGGGGTCCCTTCACTTGCACTTCCGAGTTGCCCTCGGAAGAGGCTGAGGTTCGATTCATTATCGTCGGCATTGTAACGAGGGGGTGGATTATGCACGCTAGGAAGGTTGTCACTATAGTATGATGTTGTGAAGTTTGATGCCTCCTCAAGGATGTATGCCTCTGAAATGGAAGCCTCAATTTTGACTTTTTTCTGCATTTTTTCGAAGGAACTTTAGACATCTCTCGATTGGATAGCACCAACGGGCCTGCACAGGCCCCCCCCCATCCGTGCCTCATATGGGAGGAGCAAAATCAAATGCTGGATCGAAAGAAAGAAGCCAGGTGGAAAGATCTTCTCCAACTTACAGAGCAACACAGGTGTCGCTCGTTCCAAGTCACGAATCATGGTCTGAGATAACTCCTTGGCACAAAGCTGACGGAAGAAATAGCTTAACTCTGCCAGCACGACCCAGATATGCTCAGGAACATAGACTCGAACCATCACCGGAAGAAGCCGCTCAATCCATATGTGGGAAATGCTTGTTTTAGCTGTGTCGAATGCTTGTTTTAAGAAAGCTTTAGTCTTCTCAATCCATTCTGGGGAGAAGTCTTTCTTACTTCTCTGGCCTGTGTACATCCACTCACGGTCATCCATCCTCTAACATATCAGGGATTAGGGACTAATATAAGAATGATGAAATGCATCTACACGATGTTCCTACTCTCTAATAGGTGAGGATAAGTCCTAATCCCACCCGAGGATGCGTAAATGGGGTTAGTTTCCATGTCTACTCCTATCCGAGATAGAATTTCGGCATCGCCTCCCCGCTGTTCTCCAAATACACGTCCCGGCGGGGAGGTTGTGTATCCGGAGAACAACAGGGAGGTGATGCCGAAACTCTATCTCGGATCGGAGTAGACATGGAAACTAACCTCATCTACGCACCCTCGGGCTGTCCAAAAAAAGTGGACAATTCAAAACACATACGGTTATACATATGCAAAGATATGCATATTTCGAACCGTATCTCTTTCGAACGGGAGACACCTAAGTAGGTTACGTCATCTACCAACCAATGGCATGAGCGGCTATACCTTAGGTGGCGGTGGAGTCAGGCTAGTGGGGTAGTGGCGGGTCGCTGCAGTGGCGAGGCGACACGGTGCTGGCAGACCCGCAGCGCCGAGGAAGACGATCGAGGTCGCCTCTGCTCCTTCCTTCTACTGCAAAAAATAGATAAATAATAGTGTCAAATGAAAATTTCGGCACACCTCCCCTGCACGGTGAGGTTTCCAAAACCTGCAAGAAAACGAACAGCACGATGGCCGACAACCACATGTCACCAAATTTCATACGGCAGCGCTTGTATCATATATAAACTAACATATACGCAGAGACGAGACACATATATGGTAATATGTGTTCATATATATGACACAGTGTGATATTTGGATTGATTGTGACCTATTAGTAGTCGGCCCTCCAACAAGCTATGTACTATCTGTATGTGCCTAACCACCGGTCGGATCATCACATAAATGTGCATGGTTGGACATGCATGAGATTAATATAGTTTCCCTCTTCTCTTAATGTGCAAAACTTAGACGGCCTAATAAGCATGCATAAGTAAGTTGTCGATATATGCCTGGAGAGAGCCAAACTAATATAAGAGTATCGAGAAAGAAAACTAAATTAAAGATGCACTGAACCATCATGTATGCCTGGAGAGAGCCAAACTAATATAAGAGTATCAAGAAGGAAAACTAAATTAAAGTAGCTGGTATAATCTCCAAGTATTGATATATGGTAGTACTTAGTTTAACAGAGTATGAAGCAAATAAATTATGTGCTATATCAAACAAATATTGATATACTTTTTTTAACCAACAAATATCGATATACTTAGTTTAAAGTAGCTGGTATTAATCTCCAAGCACTGTCGTCACAAAAAAATCTCCAAGTATTGATATACCGGTGAGGTGGGGCGCCGGTGGGGAGGGGCCCCGGGGGGGTGCGGCGCCGGCGGGGAGGGGCGGCCTCGGCGGGGTGGTGCGCCGCCAGGGAGGGGCGGCCTTAGCGGGGTGGTGCACCGCCGGGGTGGGGCGCCGGCAGGGAGGGGCGGCCTCGGTGGGGTGGTGCGCCGCCGGGGTGGGGCACCGGCGGGGTGGGGCTCCGGGCGGGGTGGACGGCCGCGTCGACGCGCAATGTGGGGAGAAGGCGGGGTGGGGCGCAGTGCGGCGGGCGATGCCAGCCGCGGCGGCGTGCAGCGTGAGGCGCGAGTGAGGGCAGGCGGCGGGCGGCTGCGCGGCGGCGGTGCGCGTGTGCGGGTGTGTGTTGTGTGTGTGACGCGCGGGCCGGCGAGGCGCTAAGTGTGGGATTTCACACTTTGCCATGTGACCGGCACACGACAAAGTGTCGAGTTTGCCGTGTGCCGCCGATGGCGCACTCGGCAATTTTTTAAAACGTCGTTTCTTTTTTTGCTTCTTTATTTTTTTTAAAGTAAAACGTGTGCCGAGTGCCACCAAATAGGGCACACCGCAAAGAGTGAGTTTGCTGTGTGCTGCCTGTGGAGCAGTCGACAATTTTTTTGCTTTTTTATTATTTGGACTGAAAACGTTTGTTCTTTTGCTTTTTAATTTTTTTTACTGAGAATGTTTGCCAAGTGCCTACATATAGGGCACACGGCAAACACATGAAATAATGGTGCACCACCTGTCCAAATCACTTTTACTCTCTTTCATTTCGTACCGTGTTTTATTAATTCAACAGGTTAAACATTAATAATTCTTTGTGAAATGCACTCAACAATGCATATCCGTTGTTTCTAAAAATATTACACCATTATTTCATGCGGTTATTTCTCAAATTCAAATTTTCACAATTAAAAATTTATAAATCGCTGCAAATAAATTAAAAATAGCAAACGGATCCGAAAAAATTCCAAAATTTGACACGACACTATCTATATGGTGTATTGCTTGTACAAAATGGTTTGAAGTCAAATTCAAACACAAAAGTAAAATCAACTCCAAGTCATACAGCTTCCTTCTCAACTCTCTGAATCATCTCCGGAGATTCTTCGGTTTCTAATCATTGTACATAACAACTTGTGTAAAACCTTTTCAAATTTTTACCACAGCCTCTGCGTATGATATCATGACATCTGTACAGATCTCATGATTTTCCGACTTCGTTATCATTTTTTATATTTTTAAAATCCTTTGTCCACACGTTCGTGCTCGGGTATCCTAACCAAGATGTTCGAAATTCCTTTTCATTTCAAAGGTATATCCACTAACATGGTTGATTAATATGACTATCATTTTTCAAGTTTTTTTTCCAAGTATTTGAATCACTTGCAGTTCAAATTTGACCTCATTCAAAATAATTCATAGAAATGCAATTAATTACTTAAATATAGCAAACATATACAAAAAATTATAAAACTTCAACATAGAGTACCAAATGTTGTTTTTAGAGAGTAGAAAAAATTTAAAGGACAACAAATGAAAAAAGAAAAATCATTTTGCCATGTGCCAAAACCCAGGCACACGACAAAGATAGCTTTTGCCGTAAGCTGCGTATGGGGCACATGGCAAATTCAGTCTTTGCCGTGAGCTGCGTATGGGACACATGGCAAACACTAACGTTGGGCTGGCTGGGTAACATCCATTGCCTCTTTTGCCGTCGGCGTGCTCTTTGCCGAGGGCAGCTCACGGCAAAGCTGAGGTTTGCCGTGTGTCCTCTAGGGCACACACGGCAAAGTTGTTGTTGCCGAGCGTCAAACGTTTATCGTGTGGCAGCTGTTTGACCCACGGCAAACACGCTATTTGCCGTGTGCCCTAGGATTCGCCCACGGCAACGATCTGGGCACACACGGCAAAGCGCCGGAATCCGGTAGTGCCGGTAGGACTGCGGCACTGCGCCGGTCTCAACTCTCACCGGCTCTGCGGATTGCAGTCTACTACTACGAGGACCACGGCCGCCTCCTTCAACGAGACTGGGCTTTGGGTCAGTGCTGGACACAGACTGGGCTTGTACGGCTCAGGCCCATGCGGGACCCAAGAGCAATTTAAATAGGTAACTAATTAGATGGACTGCTTTAAGATTTGTGTAATTTTTAGAAAGAGAAGTATTAGAGCAGTTCCCTTAATCCTTTTGTTGCACATTAGTTTTTATGGGCCTTAGAATTCATTTGGGCCCAAGCCCGGCTTATGATTGGCATTAACAGATCCAGATAACCGCGTAACAAGTTCTGCGTCACACTGCAATATACACATGTGTATTTACTAGTGACTATTAAAAAAAAGGAAAAAGTCCGGAGATGGCGGATGGTCCATGAAGGCGTCAATGGCGTGCTCGGTGGTTGCGGGCTGTTAAGGCTGTGCGTATGCCTGATGGGCCGTCCGCCCGTCCCGAGCGAGTAAAACCTAACCGGCTCGCCGCCATGCATACGAGCATCATCCATCCATCCTCTCATCTTTCGTCATGCCGTCGATGGCGTCCCTCATCCTCCGGGCCTCCCGCCAGGCTGCTCGCGCCGCCCGCTCAGCTGATCCGCTCACCATGCGCGCTTCCTCCGTTATCGCTGGCTCGCTGCACCGGCCGCTTGGAGTCCCGCGTCCTCTGGCAGCAGGCATTCTTCCCCAGTCGCCGCACGGCCCCCTGGGAGTAGGAGCAGCCCCGCTCACGGCAGGGGATCCACCATCCCCACACGGCTACCATGGACGAGGGCGCCGGTGAGAGGGTTGAGGAGGCGGACGGCGCTAGTGGCCTTGTCGCAGAGGACGAGGAGTCCATCAACGATGCCGAAGCAGTGGTGGGTGGAGAGCTCCGGGCGGTCGACCTCGGCGCGTGCACCAGTGCAGATGTTGATGAGGCGGCGACGCGACGGGGACGCGGTGGGGGCGGAAGCGGGGGTCAAGCCCGCCGCCGGACAAACTGGGGTCGTCGGTGCACTTGCGCCGGGGCTTGCACGCGGATCGGAGACGAAGGTACTCGGAGACGTCGACGGTGAGAAGCCGGGTTGCGATCTCCTCAAGCAGCTCAGTAGGCAGATTGGCCCAATCGCTCCTGCGCGCCCACCCCCACCCCATGCCCGAACAGTATGAATCATCCATCAGTGAAGACGAATTGGCTACTAAGGGAAAGAGAGGGAGGGTCAGGGAAGGAACGAGGCCACCGAACGCACCATTTTCGGAGACGAGTCTTGGCTTCAATCCTCGGACGGCCGGATTCGCCGCAGCAGCGCCGCAACTGATTCGCATTCGCGATTGCCTCAGGCATCCGCGGATTGGCAAGGCTCAGGCTCCAGCAAACTCGCGTCGTTGTCGCCTCCGATCCGACGCAAGGGCCGGAGCCCGCGGGGGATCCGTAAGAATCGCCCCAGATCCGCCGCTGGGGCCAGAGACTGCAGCGGGATCAGCAAGTCTCGCGAGATATCCCGCGAGTTTCCGGCTTTGCGACCGTGTCCTCATCTCCCGCTCGCGGCGGCCGGAGCCTAAGACGGGTCAGCACGTCGGGAATCGCGGCTGCCGGAGCCGGAGCCGGCGGTCGTATGCATGTGTCTTGCTTGGTGTTAGTGTGGAAGAGAGAAGATAAGGACTCAGGGGTAGAGTATTTTATTTTGAATTTTCAGCAGGTGCCGGCCGTCGTGGCGCGCTCTCCCAATTCCCAAACCACTTCACCTCCAAAATTTGGGCCGCCGCATTGCCCACCAGCGCGTCGCGTCACCCGTATGCGCCTCATCAACATCTATCTGCACAGGTTGCCAAACGGAACGGCGGTGGATAAATTAAATCTCCCACAACTAAAAAACTAAAGAGTGGACACTTGTTAGTGCGATATTCTAACATGGGCCTATGATTCTGCCTGTTGCGATCCCGCACCCCCTCGCTCTTGTGCCCCTCCTTGCGACAAAATTCAAAAGGAAAGAAACCCTGCTCCCGTGATGAGTCTCCGCACAGTCTGCCCCCAATCATGCGACGCTCGTGCGCACGCTCCCCTATGCAGTGGACACGGACACGCGGTGGAACCGCCAATCACGCTCCCGCTCGCTCGCTTCCATCGGCGCATGCACGACACGCTCCCCTAAACAATCAGCCTCCCTCCCTCGCGAGATCATGCCTCCAATTTAGTTTTCCTCCCCTCGCCACGACGCCACGACCAATCCTGTGCAAAAAAAATCTCGGCGACTCCGAGCATTGGCGCGAGCACCTGAAAGTCCCTAGTTTGGTTTTGGCTAATTGATGAAACCTAGGACTAACCTTTGTATCTAAGTGGATGATTTAGATAAAGGTGGTCATTGAATATGAGACATGACATTGACTCATGTGACTAAGATGATGAAGACCAAGATGAGGCTTGGCTCGATAGACCGGTTGTGAAGGTGAAGGGCAAGTCGAGACTTCGAAGCGAAGGACCATGAGATGATGAAGCTTGAGCAAGACTTGGTGCCGACGGACCGAAGCAACGGTGAAGAGCAAACGAAGTCAAGATCGATGGAGACGGTTATGTGATGATATGGATCATATCATTTGGAGAAACAAAATGGGCTCAAGGCAAAGGTATAACCATAGGGCCATTTTGTTTTGCACTCAAGACACCATAGAGGGTGTGAGTGGTTTAGTATCGATAGCCGAACTATTAAGAGGGAAAGTCTTATCGGTTACTCGACGCACGGGTACCACTAGGTGAATTCATGAAGTGCATTGCATGTAGGGCCTAGTAAGCTAACTGGAAAACCTTTGAAAATGATTATGAAAATGCTAACACACGTGCACATGGTGTTTTACATATGATGGTGTTGGCACATTTACAAAGGAGAAGGTGTTGGTGTTGATCAACTTGGAGAAGAGAGAAATGTTTTTCGGTGTTCTTTGGACTCTTTGATGGCTCTTTGAGTGGAATACTACTTTGATCCATTGAGAACTGGATCAAATGCTTTAGTGGGTTGTGTAGCCCTCTGAGTAAGCTTTCCAAAATATCTAAGATCATCGAAATTGGAGTTCGGAGCTAAGATATATGACCGTTTTATCGCCGGGTGGTCTGCGACAGACGCTGCGACAGACGCGGCCACAGAGGGCGACAGACGCGGCCTCAGGGGCGACAGACGTGACCACGGGGGTGACAGATGCGGCCACGGAGTGCGACAGACGCGGCCTCGGGGGCGACAGACGTGGCCATAGAGGGCGACAGACGCGGCCTCAGGGGCGACAGATGCGGCCACGGGGGGCGACAGACGCGTCTGTCGGTCCACCCTTGCTTTGGCTTGCAGCGGAGGTGGCGACAGACGCGGTGGTGCTGAACACTAGATGCGTCTGTTGATCGATTTCGTGAAATAGAGCTTACTGGAGTGCGTTCTTCGACGCGACGGACGCTGAGGCCAAAACCGAAGGACGCGTCTGTCTCTACTGTTCATGACCGTTGGTTTTTGAAGGCTCGAGGACACGTGGCGGCTTCGGGTGGCGTCAGCCGCACTGTGCAGCGTCTGTCGGTAGTGCGACAAACGCGTCTGTCGCTCACGAAAAATACCCAGTGATGACATAACGACTCTATTTGTTTGAGGTGCTTATAAATACTTGTTGGCCGGTCCTTAGGGAGCACTCTTGACATTTTTCTAACACTCTTGTGCATCCTTTGAGCAAAAGCTTCTTTCTCTCACTTATCTCTCTTGCTTGATTATAAATTAAAAGTGAGATTGAGTGATCCCAAAGTGCATTGCATAGCTTGAGGGCATCTAGTGGCACTTGAGGGTGGTTTAGCCGATGGATTTCTGGTTACTCTTAGAGAGTACCGCTCCTAGTCGGCTTGGAGATTGTTGGAGGCATTGGCAAGAGAAGGAGATTGTTCTTGACCACCTCCGGTTGTTTGTAAGAGGTTCTTGTGCTTTCCTCGGTGAAGTGCCAAAAGCAACTCTAATACATTGCGCGTGTCATTAAGTTACCTCACTTGAGAGTGGTGTCTTGCGGTGCCTTGCGGGACGTGTCTTGAGGGGCAAGTGACTTGAGGGTCACACCGAGAAACCATCTAAGTGTTGGTCGACACAACCGGTGACGTAGCTTGTCGGTGCACAAGTGAACACCGGGTGAACAAAAATATTGTGTCTCTTGTCTCCCGGTGATTTGTCTTCATATTGTGTTGTTGTCAATATTGATTGATTGTATATCATCTTGGTGATTGGCAACATCTTCACTCCAGCGTCGGTATAAGAATCACAATCCTCTCTCTTGCATTTACATTTACTAGATTATCTTGTGTAGCTCTAGTGGTAGCTTTGCTAGTAATGTTGTTAGCTTGCTCACTAGTGTAATATTAGTGACATAGCCCTGGTGTGAACTAGAGATCATAATCTATTAGACTTGTGGATAAGAGGCTTACATCTAAGCAAAACTCATTTTACGCCGTTTGTTATTCTAACAAGTTTGCTTAGAGATTCTTGTAGGATTTTTTATAGACTCACCCCTCTAGCAATCTATCTAGGACCTTACAACAGCGAGGGCAAGGCGGCGCGGCGCCGCTCTTCCTCACGACACGCAGCGACGGCGATGAAGCATGGCAGCTGCCGGCATCCGGAGAAGGCGAGCTCTATCTGCCGTACGGTGCGATATCGCGAGTCCCCGGGATGGCCCACGTCGTCACGTAGGTCGCGGCTCCTCTTCCGCAGCAGACGAGCCGCCGCCCTGACCTGCTCCCGATGCCGCCGCCTGCTGCCGCCCGGCCCTCTCCTGCCGACGCTGCCACCCCGACCCGGCCCATCCCCGCCGATTCCATCGGCTCGCCGCTGCCCTGTCACGCTGCCACCATGCCCCGTCGCTACGTGAAGACCGGGAGAGGGATTAGTAGGCGACGGCGCCACTAGATCTTCCGCTCGTCGCACCAGATCTAGCTCTCCTCCGCCGGGTGGGGGTGCCATGCTTGGAGGAACACGCGCTGAGTACGAACTCCTTGGTTACAGCCTTCCATGAAGGGATGTGGTGAGTCTCCTTCAAATCCCCAAATCCCTGAACCACGTCTTTCTCCATGTCCTGCTGCTCGATCTGAAATCCCTTAGAAAGATTACATGCTGCAGGCACAGTCATCAGTTTCCCATGCTACCAACACAAACGGGCATATGGATGGCTTTGGCTCAAGTATGTTGTGCCGCCGCCTCGGCACCACGCCATGGCTAGGCGGTGGTACCTGAACACCAGACTTCAGTGGCCAGCAGGAAATAGGCAAGACAATCAAGGCAGCGTGAAAAATACATAAACTATAGAAAGGTTTCTCTTGATGCCCGAATATAAATATTTGTATCATGTTAATTAACCTGATAGAAATTGGCTGCAATTTTGCTTCTGCAGTTACTTATTTTGCCAAGCTGTACATTTCTGCAGTCTGAAAATTTTAATGATTTGTTGCCCTCGATGTATCAGGCAGTTTTGTAGGTTTATTCGTTACTCTGACAACTTTGTTCTTTGCTTCTTCTTTACAAAACCATTGGAAGTGTGGGAATGACCTTCTTCTGTCTACTTTACAAGGCAGTAAATATGCAAGATGACGGCTTTAATGATAAGTCACTAGCAGCGAGTTATTATGTCCAAATGTTTCTGCAAATGGTTTAACTAATGTGTAGTGAGAATAGCTGTTCCTACAAATAGTTTAAGTATATAGAGTCAGGTTTGCTAGCCCAAAATTGCTGCATAATTAGTGCCGAAAATGGACTTTAGAAACAGTTTGACCAGACTTTAGAAATATGCGGTCAGAAAAGCAGATTTAGGAAGAACTTTAGAAACAGTTTGTCCAGACTTCAATAGAAGCAATGGCATCTGGAGCTGGATTACCGATAAGCTTGGTCTGAGAAAAGAGGTTGCTCCAACTATTCAGGATTTTGATGCAGACTCCATAACACTTCCATGGCATTTGATGCAATTTTTTTTTTTTTTGATAAGTCATTTGATGCAAATTTCAGAGGACAACTTATTAATCGCAGACCGCAGGTAGGCATCTCTTCTCATCCATCCATGTTGACCATTTTAGATCCAATTTGATTAACTTGCCCTCATATAAATGCTTCCATTAGCAGTTTGTACAATCTGAAATCTGATGTAATGCATGCATTTTCTCCATCCTTTTATGTTAGAAAGCAGGATATTGGAACCCTTCTTGGTCCTGACACTTGTTATTTTGCATCTTCGAAACTCAATGGACCCTGAGATTAAAGAATATCAACTGGCAGAAAGCAGGATATTTGAAGAGGTTAGTATTGACTTGTTTCGTTTATTTATTAGATTTTTTTTACATCATTGAGTCAAAAGTTGTGTGAAGGGGGGGCTCCAGCCCCCCCCCCCCTAATGGCTTGATTTACCACTAAAAGTACTGTAGCAAAAACCTTAAATCACCATTAAATCTTCATGCAAATCAACATCTCCATTGTTTTAGCCCCCCCTTGATTCCCATCCTGCATCCGCCACTGGAAGGCAGAGCTGAAATAATGGAGTCATATCAGCAAACTGTAAAAGAGAGGTGTGCCCTTAGTAATGGAGTCATAAAGTGCTAGAGTACTTTCTGATTCAATGGAGAAGATCCCCAACAATGAGCTTACATTATCGATTGCAAGATTTCAGAATTACATTATCTTCTGTGATACAGGTTAATCTATGAGCTGATTGATATATAGCTCTATTTTGGAGGCAAATCATAAAAATTGGATTGTATCAATTCTTTTTTGTTTCTTTGAAGATGATAAAAGGGTTCAGAACCACGACCTGGATACCAAGATCACCTCAAACATTCAGTTTTCTAACTGTGAGGTACTTGGGTTGCCATATTGGTTTGTTTGCAATCTCGAGAGAGTATCAACCTGGTGAGCTCCTGTTAAGCATAGAAATTGACCTGCTGATGAAGTGATGATAGAAGCCTGCTTTCCATTGTTCTGACATTTCCATGTTTCTTTGAATTGGCAGGGGGCATTCATCTTTACAATTTCAACAGCATGTACATCAAGTAGACGTGCTTCCTTGGTAATTGTCGTATTGCCTATTTTCTTCAGATAGTATATGCTTATGTCGTTGAAGTTGAACTGTTGATAGTAGCTATTACATTTGTGTGATGTTTGTCTGCAATAGTTGGATCCGTGATGCTACCTATCTGCCTGTCATCGTCTATCATTTCATCATTGTTCAACATGCAGGACTAAAGCACAGGAAACTTGTTACCTCAGAGAAAATGGTGCTTTTTGCTATAAATCACCTATTCTCTCTACATTTTTTTCTTGTCAACTTTTGTGCCTTGAGTTTTCAAAACTATTAATTTGACGGTGGAAGTTATAATAGGAGCAATAGAGGTATTTATGTATTTATATACTGCAAGTCTACAACTGCAAAAGCAAAAAAAAAAAACTCTTAGGCGTCAAATGAGAATTCCTCTTGAACTTATCTATGCATGGTGCCAGTGTCGTGAGAAGCATGCTGGCGTGGAACTGCTGATGGTGAACCATGGGGACGATGCGAGGGGCCTGGTGGTGGCGAAGCACGTGCACCTGTGGCTGCGGCTGGATTGCGACGATCATCCTAGGATTGAGCTTACAATGATAGCCACTGGAGAGCTCTACTAGCAGGATCATTTTTTGAAATTATACAAAATTTGCGTTTAGGTCCTATGTTGGATTATTTGTAAAGATGAATTATTGGACTTTGAAATTTTGATATATAAAGATGCCTTATTTTGTGTCATGACCTAATACGCCATTCAGATTTTATATAATACACCATTAAGATTTTATAGTGATGTTCTTTGGCCGTTAATGTCTTTTGACAAAATTATCACATGTATTGCTTTATAAGGCTTCTTGCGGTTTGATTTTTGTCATGATTGGTTTGATTGGCACATGTTGTATGCTTTATATACACCATTTAGATTTCAGTTGTCATGACTGGCTTGACAAAATTATCACATGTTGTATGCTTTATAATACACCATTTAGATTTCAGTTGTCATGATTGGTTTCATTTGCATCACAATTTGTTGTTTTACGGCCAGTCACATCTGCTTGAGAATTTGATGCCTGCGATCGTGTTCGAGTGTGCAGGAAGGATAGTTCAAGGAATTAGATGTTTGCTATTGTGTAATGTGTGATTATAAAAAAAATAGTAATTAAGAAATAAACAACATGATGTTAAGGTGCCTACAAAAAAAAAATCTATGATGGTCTAAATTTTTACAAACAACATGATGCCTTAGTCGATAAAATGCTACTTTGGACTTCACGTGGTCTGTAGCGTTAGCCGGGCAATATACTATCACATAGGCCAACCACCAACCTGCAATCTCTATATTGGACATTTGTAAATATAACTTTGAACACAATAAAAATATATTTTAGTTTCTTGGATTTGTAAATATATTTTTAATGTGGTCCGTAATGCAGCAGAACTTATTCGTGGATTTATCGACGCACGAAAGAAATGGACATTGAAGATTTGGTCTGTGGATATAAAACATTATCTTAGCCGTATCACGGAAAGATCTATACAGTAAAGTTTGTGAGCTTGCAATGTCGCACTCTCCATGACTGTGTTAATTTCATTAACTTTATTTTTTATGAAATGTCACTTAACATCGTATTTAATTTTACAGTATTGTTATCTTATCATGCAATACATATATTTTTAATATAAAAGTTTAGCTGTCCCGTAGCAACGCACGGGCACGAACCTAGTAAAATAAAATAAGCAAAAAAATCACAGGTGAGGTGACTTTCCTCCTCTCGGACGCCACCCATTCTACATCCAACGGTTGATGTAGGTTTTAGCTTTTCTCAATGCACAACAAATTAGCTCAGCTCTGATTGTCGACCCAAATAAGGCCCAGTTCGGGGACGAGAGAAATGTAAGCTGCTCTCCAGCCGCTCCGCTAAACACAATTTTCTCTCTCTATTGCAACTTCGTTTGAGCAAAAAAGAGCAATATATATATATATATATATATATATATATATATATATATATATATAATAAATGGTTAAGTCAAGCTGAAATCGAAAACCATATGCAATATATACCTAGGCACCAATGTATATATGTAATATACACGTTTTGAACAGATACTTAACTCTTATTAGTTAAACTTTAATCTGTACATCCAACACATTTTGCCCGTCTTCAAAAACTTCCCCATGTCCACCGACGCCCGCAAGAGCGCGCGCCTTGTACTAGTTAGCCTAAGACTACCCGCACTGGTATCCTGTAAACCAACCTGCAGTATCGATTTACAGGAAAAAAAAATGCTGCAGCAGGCTCCTGTAACGCGTCCGCTAAAGTAGAGGATGGCCTCCCATCCGAGAAGTCTGGCGAAGGTACGGCGTCCGCTATGCGCCTATGGCAGAGGAGAAAGAGAGCATGCACAGGAGGAGAGAGAGCGCATGCGGTGGGTCTCACTATTTTAACTAACTAAAAAAATATTATAACTCACAAACCAAAACACCAAATTAAATTTCGATTACACCATTAAATTCGTTTCAATAAATCCTTCAAAACAAGATCTCACATGGATATATTTAGATAAAATTTATAGATGATGATAAGTGGGGCCGCTGTTGGAAGCTAGTATAGAGTATGAGATATAGAGGATGGATGAGTACGGGAGAAAGTGATATAGAGGAAAGAATCTGGATGACTATGACGAAATATTCATTTTAGAGAATGGATATAGAGGATGATGAGTGCGGATAGCCTAAAGAACACGTAGATGCAGAGAACGATTGGTGCCCAGCCTAATGCGGCCCTTTAGTGCAACAGGTCATTGTGAAGAGAGAAATGCGGTACGGCATCAGCAGAAATAGCGAACTAAGCAACGAAAGCCTGCGATTGAGGGTCAAACGAATAACCTGCCACAACTTCATCACACCACTGAGGAGCCCAAGTCGTCAAGGCTAGACAAGTATAAGTTTGGGTGTATACTGCTTGAGAGGGCAACAACCACTCTATTATATTGTCACCACCCTTCCTGTAGACAATTATGTAATGCAGACCCAACAAATTTAGTGAAAATTTTCTGTTGCTACACAGTATGCAAACGTTTCTCATTTAAATGCACCAGGCTCTTTCGATCTGTGAAGATGGTGAACTCAACTAGCTGCAAGTAGGCACGCACTGTTCGACTACTAACAATATGGCCATGTATTCTTTTTTTGTAAGTAGAAAGTCCTTGAGTTCGGGTCCCAGAGGTGAAGGTGCTAAGGTCTTGCATGAGTTGATAAAGTACATGGGAGGCACAGATAAACGAAAAACTAAAAAAAATCTATTGTACTTGCCAAATTGTTTGCTAGAGCTAGGTATTCTTATAGGTGTACTTATTTTCCTCTAGTATTTTCCCTTGTTCAAATTTGCATTTCCTCGTGCTTCTTTGATTTTGCTTGATTAATGTACCTGTGTAATCTCAGATTTATACTGTCATGTCGGTCTTTGTGCATGTGCCTGGTTATGGGATGCATACCTTTCTGCTCATGCAATCCTTAGCACCTTTGCCAGTGTTTTGAGTGCAGATGTACTGTACATTCTTGATTGATAAGTACTTGTCAGCTGATGACACCAGTAGAAAAGAGCTCTAAGTCGGCGGTCCTCTTTTTTTTTACTGGCGGTTTCACTTTAGGGCCGGCTGTGTAAAGAAATGGGTGGGCCACGACTTTGTAACCGCCTGTGAAAATCCATTTCCATATGCGGTTGTCATAATGGCAACCGCCAGTGTAACATTTTCACTTGTGGTTAGATTATGACAACCGCCTGTGGAACATTTCCACAGGCGGTTACTAAAGGCAACCGTTAGTGATGTTTCTGGTATATATATACATCTCCTTCCTCCCCGAGCAGAACTGTTTATCGCAGCCACCTTCCATTGGAGGGCATTTTGGAGGTCCAGATCTCTCAAAATATAAGGGGAGAGGTTTTGATCTTAATTTTTTTGGAAGGAGGTTGATAAGAAAAGTTAGTTTATGTTCCTGTACCATCATTTTGTTCATTCTTGCTTAATTTGAGCTATTTTTTGCATCTAGGGTTTCACCGTGAGTTGGAGAGAAGAAAATCTAGGTTCTTGTCTTTATTTCTTCTAATGAGGTTACTTAAGATGGTTACATAATATCTCTCCTCTCTCCATTTTCATGTTTGCTTCTCAATTTAGCTAGTTTATGCAAGATATATATTTCATCAATGGTGTGTTCTTGAGTATTTATGTAGAGAGAGAAATGTAGGTTTTTTTGTTATTTTTTAATTATGCTCATTAGGTTTTTACTTTAATCTCTCTCTTTATTTCTCAATTTATTTTATCCAAGTGTATCTATTTTAATCATGCTACTTATGTTTTGTAATTATGCTACTTATTAGGTTTTTTACTTTAATCCCTAGCTACCCTACCTAAACCATAACTAAAACCTCACATAAATCGTAAATCCTAGCTAATAAACCATAGGTATACCCTACCTCACATCAAAAGGTGCTAATAAATATCTCTAGATATATATATATATGGTTACTTATTTTGTATTGATTACAATACCCGAGGTCCACAGTGTCCTGATTTTACAGGTAATGATGGAGAGATCCTTTTGGATGTATAAGTTATCAAGACTAGATCTATCATACATACCCGAGGTCCATAGGTTTATTAATGTCGCTAAGAACCATGCAAGGAGAACAAAGAAGACGCACATACATTATCCATGTATGTACTACAAAAATATTGTTGTATTTGATGACACTCAACAAATCCTTTCTCATCTGGTCCGCCGAGGATTTATGAAGGATTACTTGATTTGGACAAAGCATGGAGAGGATAGCTCTGCGCCTTATACAACTGGAAACCATGCGAACATCGACGTCGATGGTCCAGATATGCTTGTTGGCGGGTTTCAGTTCGTACACGAGACACAACAACTTGACGCCGATGGTCCAGACGCCGAACATGTTGTGCCAAATGTTCCTGATCATGGTTTCGCTAGAGAAAATGAAGGTGTCAGAACTAATGTCCTGTCAAATAATATGGCTGCGGAAGATGCAGAATTCCTAGAGGCAATGTTGTGTCGCCATGCGGAAGATTCATCAATGTTCTTCATGAAAGGTATGGAGGCCCTAATGAAGGCAGCAGAAGAGCCTTTGTACGATGAGTCTAAGGGTTGCACCAAAGAGTTCACGACGCTGCGGTCTGTGCTAAAGTTGTTGGTGTGCAAAGCTAGGTATGGTCTTTCATGCTGGCTTCGATGCGTTCTTGAGTATTATCGCAGACATGCTTCCAAAGTAGAACAAAGTGTCTGCTAACACGTACTATACAAAGAAGCTAATCAGTCCACTAACGATGGGTGTTGAGAAGATCCACGCGTGTAGAAATCATTATATCCTATATCGAGGTGCTAATTATAAGGACTTGGATAGCTGTCTAAATTGTGGTGCAAGTAGGTACAAGACGAATAAAGATTACAGAGAGGAAGAGTGTGATGCCTCCTTGTGTAAAGGAAAGAAGCGAAAGAGGACCCAACAGAAGACCCAGAAGAGTAGTTCAAAACCCACCAGCAAAGAAAAATAAGAAGTAGACTATTATGCGCAGAAAAAGATTCCTGCTTTGGTGATGTGGTACCTCCGTGTGGTCGATCGATTGAGGTGTTTGTTCGCTAACCCAGAGGATGCAAAACTTATGAGCTGGCATGCTTCTGATGAGCACAAAGACGATGGGAAGCTTCGGCACCCAGCCGATGGCCAGCAGTGGAAAGATTTCAATGAAAACCACAAGGACTTTGCAAAGAAACCAAGAAATGTTAGGTTCACACTGAGTACTGATGGAATGAATCCATTTGCTGAGAGGAGCAACAAGCACAGCACATGCCTGGTGATCCTCACCATCTACAACCTTCCTCCATGGTTGATGCAGAAGCAAAAGTATCTTTTGCTAACCATCCTTATCTCTGGACCTACACAGCCTGGAGTTGACATGGATGTTTTCTTGGAGCCCTTAATGGAGGACATGAAAATATTGTGGGAAACAGGTGTTCAAATATTGGACGAGTACTGCAAAGAATCATTCACGCTGAGAGCAATTATCTTTGTTACGATCAACGATTACCCTGCTCTTTTCACTTTATTAGGGCAGTTCAAGGGAAAGGTTGGTTGTGTGGTATGCATAGATGGAACTGCTTACATGTCCCTTACTGCATGTAAGAAGATAGTGTACATGAGGCACAGACGCTTCTTATCGAAAGGACACATGTACCGTTAGAAAAAGATGGATAAGTACTTCGACAATAACGTTGAACTACAATCTACTGCTCCATTGGGTAACAGTAAAGGCAAAAGAGTTTTTAACATAGTCAGCAAACTCAAATTTGTTTTCGGGAAGAAGACAAAAGATGAAAAACCAAGAAAGGATGTCAAACCAACTCCAGGGGCTACATTCAAGAAGAAGTCTATTTTCTTCGAGTATTTGTCATACTGGCCAGAGTTAGATGTCCACCACGTGATCGATGGTATGCACATTCAGAAGAATGTGTTTGAAAGCCTAATTGGAACCTTGCTAGACATGAAGGGCAAGACAAAGGAAGGACTAAATTCACGCATTGACATGGTACAGTTAGACATAAAAAAAAGAACTTCACCCTGTTCTTCAAGAAAATGGGAAGTATCACCTCCCGGCAGCAAGCTACAACCTCAATAATGATGAGAAACATACGATGTGTGTGTGGTTGAAGAATTTGAAAGTCCCATCTGGATTCTGCTCTAGCATATGGAGTATTGTGTCAATGAAAGACCTTACACTCACCAACTACAACTCACATGATTGTCATGTCATGCTGACTACTTTCTTCCCTATTGCCATCACAGCTATAAATCCAGTGTGGATAAAGGTTGCAGTCACACGGTTGTGCTACTTCTTCAACAGGATCTCACAGAAGGTGATTGACCATGATGAGTTGGCGTGTCTTAAGGAATTCGCAGTGGAGATAGTGTTACAGTTTGAGATGTGTTTTCCCCAGCATTCTTCGATATTATGGTTCACCTTGTGGTGCACTTGGTTCCACAAATAGAGGCACTGGGTCCCATGTACTTGCATGAGATGTGGATGTATGAGTGTTTCATGTCAATACTAAATGGCTATGTATCAACTCATGCTCATCCTGGGGCATCCATGGTAGAGGGGTACTTAACCGAAAAGACAATTGAGTCCGGAGGTCCATTCTGCAACAGGGTCCTAAAAGACCAGGTTGCAATAGGTTTGCCTCCATCACGACATGAGGGTAGGCTGAATGGAAGAGGGAGGATGGGAAAGAAATCATTCATCTCGCAAGATTACAATACAGTCCTCGAGGCACATCACAGTATCATACATCAGCTCTCGATAATAGAGCCTTTGATTGAGGAACACATTAATGAGCTTTGCGAACATAATCATGGGCACATAGATGAATGATTAATGAAAGAACACAAGAATCGGTTCACCTCATGGCTAAGGGAGCATGACATTTCAGATGAGGAAACAATTGAGGAATGCACCATCAAGTTGTTGGCTTCTGGACCATCACGCCAGGTCATGACATGGCAAACCTATGACATTAGTGGCTTCACATACTGTACTAAGTCCAAGGACAAAAAGAGCATGCCACAGAACAGTGGAGTTTGATGTGACGCCTTACACTCTGAAACTAGTGAGGAAACTACATACTTTGGCTTCGTTGAGGACATATAGGAACTAGACTATGGTACATTTTAAATCCATGTGTTTCGATGTCAATGGAATGAAGATAAACATGTCACAGTGGACAACTATGGGGTCAGAGTTCTTGATCTAAGTAAGATAGGCTACAAAGATGATCCACAGATAATGGCTAACCATGCTGCATAGGTCTTCTATGCTGAACAGATCCTTTCTCCCGATGAGAAGAAAAGTACTAACAAGCCGAAGCATGTAGTTTTTCCTGGAAAGCAACAAGCTATAGGAGTTGATGGTGTATCTGACCTGGATGATTTTAACGAGTTCAGCGACATGTCTCTCTTTGTAGATGACAATCCAGTAAAGATAAGGAATGTTGAGCGAAGCATCCCACAGAATTTGTTTCCCTGGGTGCGCCATGATGGACAAGGAAGAACAGTAGCTGCCTAAATTATATTTGTCATTTGTCATGTAATCCATTTATGTTACAATATGTACCTTATGCTATGTACTCTTCTCTGTTTCTACATGTGAGACCCTATGCTTATTTCACCTTCATACAATCTATTTCTATAATCTAGCTTGTATCATCTTCATCTGTAATTTCTAATCTACCCTTAGCTAAACTCTAGCTTAATTAACCCTAAACCCTAGCTAAAACCTAACACAAATAAAAAATACATATATTTTCCTTTATGAATTTCATAAGAAATTAGTATTTAATTAGGAAAAACACAAATCCATTTTTCTAAGTAACAAGAGCACCAAGGAATATATTTTTCACAGCATCTACACGGTACAATAAAGCTAACAAAATTAGATTCACATTTTTATAGTATCCCTAGAATTATTTATGTATTAAACAAGATATAAGGCATATATTCAATTTAAATTATTTTAAATAAAGCTACATATAAAAATTTCTCAAACATGGCATTTCATATTTTTAACATGAAGATCATCTCAAGAGAAACACCATAAATTTTTTTTCACTAATTTTGGACCAATATTTCTCAAGATATGAATTTTTGAAGCTTTTAAACAATTTCTGCAAATTCATTTAAAAAACAGAAACAAATTTAGAAATACATTACTACAGGCGGTGTTCAATACCAACCGCCTGTAGAAATGCGCACTCTATATAAGAAAGCGCAAGAGCCCTAAAATTTTCTAAGTGTCTTGGCGGGCCAGTTTTTCGAATCGACGCCGTCAGGCTGCCGAAATCACCCCCCGCCGCTACCTCCATCGCATCGCGCCGCCTCGCCATCGTTGTCGCGTCGATGAGTTCTCTGCGCCTCATCTCTCCTCCTCTCTCTCTCTACGCATTGGGTTGGTGGCCGGTGGCCGGTGGCGGTGGCAGTGGCAGGTGCTGGTGGCTGGTGGAGGTGGACGATGGCGGTGGCCGGTGGCGGTGGCGGTGACGGTGGCGGTGGCGGTGGCGGAGGTGACAGAGGTGGCGGGCGTGGGGGCGACGGAGGTGTGGCGGGCGCGGGGGCCAAGCAGTTGGGCCGGCCTGCGAGGTAGTGGGCCGGCCCAATTGCTTGGTGGCCTTTTTATTTTGCTTTGTTTGATAAATATGTTTAATATAATTATTATTTCTTTATAAATATATATATGTATGGTGTAATTATTATTTCTTTATAAATATATATGTTTGATGTAATTACTGTTTCTTTATAAATATATATGTATAATGTAATTATTATTTTTTTATAAATTATTTTATAAATAGGTATTATTTTATGTATGTAATGAAGTAATGATGTAATTATTTTTTTCATGTAATGATGTAGTTATTATTACAAACTCTACTAAGTAGGGTTTAAGGTCCTTATGATATCATTATATATTTATATGTCAGATTTTCGCGATGAGTTCTCCGCGCAATGACCAAGCACAAGGGTCCGAACACACGGAACAAGCCCTAGGGTCCAACCCCATGGAGCAAGCACAAGGGACCCACCAAACGCGCCAAGCTCTGGGGTCGTCCCACCCCATGGATCAAGTAAAAGGGACCCACAAAACGGGCCAAGCATCAGGGGCCGCCACGCCTTCATACGAAAGCGTTACCGACGACATGGAGCCTCCCGAAGTAAGGAAGGCTCGTCGTGAATTGGCACGTGACCCTGATTACAATCCACAAGATGATGAGGCAAATTACACATCCATAATTTTCATGTTTATATCTATATGTACCAATCGATAATTTGTTGTGTGTACCTTTTTTATAAATAGGAGGTGTTGTCTCAGTTCAAAGAGATTATAGCTCAAGAAGAAGTGGCACACGAAGACGCACCGAGCCCGATCGAGACGACCACTGAGAGTTCAAGGAAAAGGAAGCGAAGTGACCGAAAACGAGTGACAAAGGAATGAACAGGTGGCCAGATGATACATATAGAATCTCAGAAGTGAGCCCGAAAGTACAACCCCTAGCTCCTGAAGAAGCCCTACCTAAGTTTTGGAACGCCCTTGGTTTCTTAGTTAGGGACAATCTTGATATCACAGTTCGACAGTGGAAACATGTGTCAGATGCTGACAAGAAAAAAATTTGGGATAAGCTGGTGACCAGGTTCATTTTTTCTTGGGGCTCAGACAAACTCGTGAAGGAATATGCCATGAAGCAGTTGTAAGGTCCAAATGGCTAGAGGGGGGTGAATAGCCTATTTAAAAATCTACGAGCTTCACTAATCAACAATTGTTAGTATAAAAGATGGCAACGCTAATTCTAGCTCTAGCTCAACTATACTAAGCAAGCCACCTATACAATTCTAGTGAACAAGACTATGATCTCTAATTCACACCAACAAAACTAAGTCACTAAGCTACTTACTCCTATATGATACAAACTATGCTAAGCACACTAGACAAGATAAAATGTAAGAATAAAAAGGAGAGTGAATTGATTCTTATACCAACAGTGTAGAGATGAGATGTATCCAAATAATCAATTACACACAATCATAAAGAGAATCCTTGGCAAGAGATAACACAAGATATTTTACCGAGATTCACTTGCTTCCCGGCAAGCTACTCCTCATTATGGCGATGCACCCACTTGATGGATCACGAGCTAATTGACTATCAAGAGTCAAACCCTCAGTGGATGCCGCACATCCACTAACAAGATGGGGATCCTCTAAGCCACGAGTGGCAGAGGCCGCAAATTCCCGCGGGGAAGGCTTAAGAACCCCTCACAATCACTTGGCGAGGCTCGAAACAATCTCCAATCATGAGCTCAATACCACCGCTGCTCCAAGCCATCTAGGATGTCGGGAAACACCCAAGAGTAACAAGAAATCCTCAGCCAACTCAATGGATCAAGTGCCACTAGATGCAAATCACTAAGCAATGCGCTTGAATCTCACTCAATCTCACTAGAGTATGCAACTAAGCAAGGAGATAAGTGGAAGGGATGTTCTCTAGCTCAAAGTATGTCTCAAGTGTTCAAAGAGTCAGGAGAGAGACTTCCAAGGTCGGCCAAACGAGTATTTATAAGCATCCCCAAAGAATAGAGCCGTTAGGCTCAAGATGCCACTCTGCGCGCGCTGACCGGACGCGTTGGTCTGATCGAGCAGACACGGCGATCGCACAGCGCCCACGCCCGTGAAGCACCGACCAGACGCGCTACAGAACTAACCGGACGCATTACACCCGGCGTCTGGTTCAAGTCCAGTAAGGGTCCACTCACGACCGGACGCGTCTGATCCAACGTGACCGGACGCACCACCGCGTCTGATCGACCACGCGATCTATAGACCCTCTGAGCGCCTGACTGGACGTGCTGGTCCCACGAGTTATTGGACACGCCGGTGCAAAAACCTAGCTCGCGCGCCTCTGCAACAACTGCTACTGACCGGACGTGTCCGGTCAAACCGAGACCGCGTTCGGTCACTACCAGTGACCTCCGTTCGCCTTCGTTTCTATCCACGATGACTTAGAGAAAATCTTCGCCATTGACATAGTGGAAAATAGACATTTCATTTCCTCAAAAACTCCACCGCCTTCGCAAATGTGCTAACACCACCAAGTGTATACCATCATGTGCATGTGTGTTAGCATTTTCACAATCATTTTTCAAGGCATTATGTTAGCCCTCTACTAGATCCTAATGCATATGCTCAAGATGATGACCTAGTAGCACTTGATTCACAAGCTAACCGTGATTGCCCCTCTTGATAGTCGGCTATCAATCCTAAACCTGGTCAATCACTTCTCTACTAATCTTAGACTGGCAAAAGCAAACCCTATGATTATACCTTTGCCTTGATCCCATTGTTCTATGTCCATCTCCTTATGCTTTATCACCATGATCATCATTTCATGTGCATCTTCACCATGATCGTCATTTCATATCCATGCACCATCATGCTCCTTGCTCCTTCATCACATGTGTTGTTATGCCTAACTCAATTCACTTGACACAATGACATTAGCAACTTAGTGTCATTAATTACCAAAACCAAACTTGGGCTTTCAGCAGTGGGCGATCATGTTCCGAAACTGGAGGTCCGAGATGAATACCAAGTGGGCAAAGAAAGGGTTAGACCCAACAAAAAGGTACAAGATTACGGTGGGGCAGTGGGCGGTTTTTCTAGAGTAAAGGAGAGAGCTAGACTTCTTAGCTCAGAGTGAAGCCAATACCGAGCTTGCCAAGAAGAACAAGTACCACCACCACCTAGGCACAGGTGGTTACCAACACCAGGTTCCCAAGTGGAGGCAAGAAGAGGCTACCAAGAAAGCGACAGGGCTGTCGGCGCTATCTGAGCAACTTGGAGAAAGGACCGCAAATTGAATTCGTGCTCGAAAACCGAGGGAAACTGAGACCGATGTCCTTTGATGACCCAATGCTCAATGGAGCAGCAAAGAGCATATTTGCGGTGGCAGCTAAGCAGCACAAAGGATTATTTAAGACACGAAGAGAGAGGGACATCTTTGCTGCTGGCCTAGGTAACCTCGAGCACCCTGGTCGTGTTCGAGGCATCTCATCGAAAGAAGGATGGAAAGAAGGATTTGGGCCGGAGTGGGAGGGTGAGTACAAGAAACATGATCGATACAAGAAAGAAATGAAAAGTTATTTTAAGGAGGAGGCAAAGAAAGACTTCCAAGAGATGATTTCCAAAATTCTATCCGATCCTCCTCCAGAGTTGATGCAGCATTTGACGAGTGCGATGTCTGCTCAACAGATGAGCACTCAGGCTCCCCAGATGCAGCTAGTCCCAACAACACAACTGTTCATGACATAGTGTACCAGAACCATTCCAAGCAGTGTCGCGTCAACGGCAAATAAGGTTCACTATCCACTTGACGACATTGATAGGCCGGTGGCTTGCTCCCTAGTCATAAGATATGGTATTAACAATCATCGTACAAGGAAATTAGCTGTAGGCCTTGCGATCCTAGGACGCAAGTACCATGAGAGCGACATTCCAGAAGACTACTGCAAGGTAGAAGTGTCGACGGTCGTCCAAGGATACGAGGACGACATGCTAAACATCCCCAATCTCGAGGGCATTGAGAAACTCGGACATGCTATCAAGAACGTCATCCTTTGGCCTTGACGAGACGTCCAGTTGAGTGAGCCACCACCATCCTCTCAAGCCTCGCCACTCACTCAGGACTCGTCAGCACCTGCCGATCCTCTTTCTAACCCACCATCGTCGCCGATCGTGGCTCCTATTGACCCCCATCATCTCCGCCAACATTCAATTTTCCACCTTCTCCACCACCCAAAGATCCTAAACAACCACGGGAGGCACCAGAGCGGCCAAAGAAGAAATTTCCAGTACCCAAATTGGTTTCCCCCTTCGAGCCAAAGAAAAGGACTGCCAGCACGACCAAATTTTTGTTAGGAATTGCACTAAGCCGCACTACATGTACCCTTGACTTGGCTGAGCATGATAAGTTAGCAAAAAAGCCTAAGGTAATTATCGTAAGTATCAGGAAGCCAACAATGGACGATTACAAAAATGTCCCTAATAAATATGTGCCTAGAAGGCCTCTACTCAAGTGGGATACACTCAAGAAGATCACAACTGGTGTTAAAAGGCTGCATGAGTGGTACATGAGAGCATCCTCTGTTGGCATTGACACCATCAATGTGTCTATACCACCAGCTGCATTTGTTAGTGGCAAACAAACGATTGTTATTACCTTCGAGGACATGTGGTTGATGATGAACCTCCAGAGACTCGATGTACAGCTCGTAACGGTGTTTGCATTGTAAGTGTCACTCATACTAACACATGCATGTGTTATTATTAGTAAGTTGTATTAATTTTCAATATCTTATATGTATGTGTGCCTTGCAGAATGCAATATGATCAGCAGGAGATGTGTTACGGTCTGAATTCTAATTCTAATGCCAGTTAAAGGGTTGGGTATTTGAACCCAATGAAAATATGTGAGGAGCAGCACACATTCAGAATCGGGGATGGTCACAAAGACTTACAGGGTTTACAAGGTGAAGAACGGGAGAAGAAAATAGAGGACCTTACGAAGGAGTTTGAAGCCAGATACGCCTTGTACCTAGGACACGCAATGCTTCAGTTTCAACACTGGAAATCCATAGTGGCCCCCTACAACTTTGGGTTAGTGTGAGTTTGCATATATCAAATTAATTATTTTAGTACACACATGCATCACAAATTTAATTCGTGCAGGGACCACTGGATCTGCTTCATGATTTTTCCTAGGTCTAGAAAGGTGTTGGTATGTGACTCCGCAGATTACCCTACTACAAGCTATGGAACATTCATGAGGCACTTAGAGCTGTAAGTCGAGATTTTGCATGCATACTTTAATCGATGAGATGTTAAGAATAACAAGGTGATTCTATTCGAGATTATAGGGCATATAGGCATTACAAGATTAAAGGTGGAAGGTGCGAGTCATCAACACAAGGGCAGCCATTGAAAATACATCATAACTAGCTAGTACGTATGAAAATTTATAAATACATATCATAGATGTACAATACATAGGACGATGTTGCAAGTAAATAACCACTTTCCCGTTATATAGTGCCACAAGCAATCACCCGGATCGGTCCACCGTGGATTCTACGTGTGCGAGTTCATGAGAGAGAACGGACGATACATCAAAAACCCTTCTAAGGTAATATAAGTAATAGTCATGTATGTATTTCTGACATTAAATTTGCAAATGTATTATCAACTGTAAATATATGATGTTTATAAACCTCTTTTCCAGAAATTTGATGTAAAAAAGGCTAAGCACATGACCGAACGTGCTTTATACAATATAGTTGAGGACATGTGCTCATTCATCTTGAAAGAAGTCATTCCATGCGATAGGAAATATCACGATGCTACCAGCGTCTTAGCACGCCCAGAGTATAGAATGCTCACAGATATTAGTAGGCTTCAACTTAGTCAAGACAGTTATTAGACAACGGGTGAAAATTTTGATGTATATAATGTGTGATGTATAGATACTCTTGTAACTTTATGTTTGTGAGCACGAAACTTTGATGTATATAAATGTATGTATGAAATATTTAAATTGCATGTTGCTATATTTGAACACCATCCAATAAGATTTAGTAGTTCTAGTATCAATGTATATGTATATATTTAATAATATAAAAATATCCAACATCACAGGTGGTTGCTTTTGAACCGCCTGTGTAAAAGATTTCCACAAGCGGTTCAAAAGCAACCGCCTGTGCTGTGGTCCCATTTTCACTGGCCTGAAAAACGCTAATGAAAATGGGTATAGACCCGCCTGTATAGTATGTCTCTGTACTAGTGTGAATTCTTTCGGCTAACCCAATATTATGATTATGAACCAATGAAGGCCCATGGCTCATTCTGCTGCGGAGCAGTTCTAGATCGGCTCTGTTCATTCGACTTATAATCCGTCTTTTTCAGCTTGTTTTTTCAGCTAGAACAGTATTCTTCTCTCACAACAAATCAGCCAACAGTGTTTTTCAGCCGGCTTATCAGCACAGCCGAACGGGCCGAAGGTCGCCAGACTTATCATCTGCTGCTACTGCTGCATAGGATGGTGGATGTTGGATCCCATCCTTGCACCGGGCCCACCCTAATACTGATCTCCAGTATGGGAAAAAAACTTCTCATGTATGTTGGATCCCATCCTCCAGGTGTTTTCTTTCTCACAGTCTAGATCAATAAAAAATTAAGCATTGCGAAACCCAAAACAATTCATTTTCAGGACGGTTAGCCAACTTGATTCACAATGTTCATACATTATGTTATATTTAAGATAATCACAATCAATCAACATGATAATTAAAGCAGCTTTAGACAGTGTTTCATAAAGCTCTAAGCGCTAGTCTGGCTGTCGGGCTCTGCGCCTTTGCTTAGCACCTAGGCATTTATACTTCCCATGGACGGTTCGATTAATGCTAATGCTAAATTTAGGAAATTTAGCATATCCACAATGAGTAATATGTAATTTGCCCTCACTTTCATGCCTAGTAAGCTTTACGGCAAAATTGTAGCAATTAACAATTTTGCTATTGCCCCCAAACACTATACTAAACCACAACATCCTCCACCAAATTTATCACAAGTATAAATGAACTCCAGAGGAATTGATTTTATATTCAATTTTAATAACACCAAAAGAGTGAAAAGATCATTCTAGTTGCATACAGAAATAATAAGCCGATTTTCTCAATTTTATAATGCTGCTGGCCTCTGCAAGCTATGATACAACGTGCTACCACCATGTACAAAACTAAGAAAAAGCAAAGATACAAACTCATTTGTTAAGTGGTAAAACTATATATTTACCTTCTCTGAAGCATGCAGACAAGGTATTTCTGTAGGCTCCTTGGTTCCATCCACGTGCCCTGATGTCCATGACAAAAAAAAATATCAGAGCTCTATTCTAAGAAATTCAGAAACAATTACTTGAATAATCAACTATGTACCTTTATCATGTAACCTCCTTACAGAAACCTTGCAGTCATAAGGGCGGCTTCAAGAACAAATTGAAGAAATGATTAAATGTTCAGCAGACTAACCATGAATTTGTAATTTTGCATACAAAACTTTATATTTAAGCAAAGCAAAAAGAGCAGTACAAGTTTACGTCAATACAGTCTCCTCGAGGGCAAAGCCCAAATTCCTTAAGTATAGATGAGACATGTTCAAGGGCCTCTGCATGTGGCACCTGAATGTCAATTAAGGTGTTGCGTCAAACAGAGGAAAAGGGAAAAGGAAATTATAGAATAAAAGTAATACATTGATAGTTCTAGCATGACAGAGACAATTCAGTAAACTAAATTGCAGCGGATCGAATTAAAAAGAAATAATTGATACAACAGACTGATTTGCCAACTGAATTATGTAAATGCAATTAGAAGAAAGGCACCTTAGGAGTAGGGTCTGGGACGATTATATCATTAGGAAAGTGCTTGGTCATCCAAGCAAATCTTTGGTGCAACACCTGGAAGAGAGAATGTCAAGAGACAAGTGCTAAAGGAAAGAAAACAGAAGCCGAGAGAAAGGTGATACAGATTGGTAGTTACCATACCTTACTCATCTTTTTCCAATCGATGCTCTTGTGATTTATAAAAAGCCAAGAGGGATCCCAAGGGTTCTCTGTCATACCAATGGTTGATCCATCTGTACCATTACAATCATCTCCGTGACAAGCAATTTGCATGTCCTCCTTTGTATGTGTAGTGTCTATCGGTGGAGAATCAACAGAAACTTTCAATTGCGTTGTTTCTTCTTTATCTGAAAACAAATTTTATTTAATATCAAATTGCATAGACTTGATAAAAGGGAAGTCGATTGCATTGTCAGCTCTGTTTCAGTCCAAAGATGGCGTTTTAGCACGAGGACCAGTTCCAGATCTAAGGAGGGCTGCGACCAATAGCTACAGATCCTAACTTCAAAAGTACTAGTAGCAAGTATACTCCCTCTGTCCCTTTTTGAGAGTCGTTCTAGCATTGAATCCGGTGCATGGAAGATGCTTTGGACCTGGCCCTCTGTCCGTCCATGTGCATGCAAGAGACGATGAATGAAGACAGTTCACAGCCATGCCAGAACGACACTGAAAACGGGAGGGAGTATATAGCTATGAACTCACTTTATGAAGACAGCTCGCGATTGAAACATAATTTTAAGATAAAAATGGCAACATCACAACGACTCCCATGCGGTAGTCTCTAAAAGAAAAAAAAAGGAACTTGCAATCAAAATGTCTCTAAAATACCAGAGTCCGATTCCGTCATGATCTCCTGGATATGATAAGGACTGAAGTTCACCGCAACCGCAGGAGGTTTGAAAGCGGGACGTCGGAGAGCGTTGGGGATCGCAACAGCGGCGGCAGAAGAGCGTTGGGATTCGTGGAAGCCCCATCCCATCCAACGAATGCATATGGGCCGCAATGGGTGGGATCTAGGACAGCCCATACCACTTCGCATAGATATCCAGCCTGGGCCAGGCCGGCCCACAAAGGCCTTTCCTCCACGAGATCTCTTTCTCCTCACACCCCATGCGTTTTCTCATTTCTCATCCCTGCTTTTCTTCTCCCGCTCTCCGCCCGTGCGAGCGCGCCGTCTCTCCTGCCGACACCTGGGCGACCGCCGCCGCCGCCCTACGGTAGGTACCCAGGTATTCGTCGGGCACTTCGCGGCGACGAGCACCCACCAGGCATGCTCATCCCTTCTCTTCCTTCCTGCTGTACGGAACCGAACGCCCGAACCCTAAACTTAAGCTATTAGGCTATTTGAGAATCCGTATCTGAATCTAATGTATGTCCATTTCTGGGACGCCCCCGCCTGCCGCTAATGCTTTGCTTTGTTTCAAGGATGTCGGATGTGACCGTGTGTGCTTTGTTTCAAGGAGCAGAACTTGTTCTAGAATCTAACAACTGTTCGACTGACAGGATGTCCAATGTGACCGTGTGCGTGCGGTTCAGACCGCTGAGTCACAAGGAGAGGAAGGCCAATGGTGACAAGGTCTGCTTCAAGAAACTGGACTCGGAGTCTTTTGTTTTCAAGGTCTGGACTAGACCCTCTTCAGTCTCATGCTTCCTTTAGCTTTCACAGATAAATGCATAATATGGTGGATGTTCATGTGCTATTTCTGGTGGGATTCATTGTTCTGTTCCTGTATTGCACACCGCAACTTTCTAGATCTATCAACTTTACTGAATTGGTTGACAGTTCTCGTGACCACGCCCTTCTGAACATTAACCTGTTTATTTAAGCATTGCCCTACACAATTATGCCGTAGGGAGCAGGGACTACGAGGAAGAGCAGAATCAGGAACTAGTTAATTGAGGATCAAACGCACGCTCTGTTTGTTCTGTGTTAGCTGCGTTCATCATCATTTCCCCTGTGACCTTGTTGGTGTGGTGTGACATTTCAATTCTTCTGCTTCTAATGTGTTGGCAAACTCTTGAACTAGGATGAGAGGGAAGAAGATGTCATATTCAGTTTTGACAAGGTGTTCTATGAAGACGCGCAACAGTCTGATGTCTACAACTTCCTTGCAGTGCCCATTGTTTCAGGTTTTGTGTTTTCTGTTTCATTCTAGATTTGTTCTTCAAGATAGTCAAAGTTGTTTCTTATCACTACACTCTTATCATAACCAGATTATCTAATAGCCATTTTCCATATTCTGGAAACAGATGCCATTAATGGAATAAATGGGACTATAATCACTTATGGTCAGGTATCTATTGCTTCATACACATACACCCTGTACCCTGATTGACCAGTTGATAGTTGTACACTTGTTTTGCTGCACAGGACGTGTATGTGTATCCACTATTTTTTCCCTCAAAGCAATTCTCATCGTATTGCAACTTTCCAATTTACTGTAGAAGTCATAATTTGCAGTGCACCTATGAATCTGTGATCAATTTCTTAGCGATCAACTATATCCATACTGACATTTATTTCAAATTTGCTTGTGTCTAGACTGGGGCAGGAAAGACGTATAGCATGGAGGTAAATTAAATGTCCTTGAGATTTAATTTATGGGATAATTACTAATTGTGTCTCTTCAGTCTTGACCTTACACATTTATGTAATTTTGTATGTAACATAGGGGCCAAGCATCTTGCATTGCAATGAACAGAAAACTGGGCTAGTACAGCGAGTTGTGGATGAGCTTTTTGTATGTTTAGGATCATCAGCAAGCACGTGGACTGTGAAGTTGTCAATGGTAATATACAAGCCTCATGCTGATTTAGAATCCACTTTGCTAGTTTCCCCCCTTCGTTGTTAGGTTTGCTGAAGCTGAATAGTAAAATAAGTTATTTACCATGTCTCAGGTGGAGATATATTTGGAAAAAGTGAGGTGAGTATTTGGTAGAGAATTTCTCATACTTCCTCTCTAGAAATGTTTTTTAAAGTGCTGCTATGGAGAGGATCCATTTTTATCTGTTCATATCTCAGGGACCTTCTTGACTTGTCCAAAGACAACCTGCAGATCAAGGAAAGTAAAACCCAAGGAATTTACATTTCTGGAGCAACAGAGGTCAGAATGAAGAACATGGCACTTTCCTTCCATTATAATTTTCTGTGATATTCAGAAAGAAGTACTTGGCATCAGGACCTCCATGCTTTCACTTTGATATCTGGTATCTGTTCAATTACCCATGCAGATATCTATCCTGAACAGTTCAGATGCATTAGAGAACCTTTCTGTAAGTCTTCTTGAGCTTTACTTGGAGTGCCTTTCTATAAGCAGATACTAATTTAGCTTTGTTGACCTGTTTAAATTACAGCAAGGAATTGCCAACAGAGCTGTTGGGGAAACACGTATCCTCTATTTGTCAATCTAGAGTACTGAAACAGTTATTTTAAATTTGATATGGTATGCCATCCTTAATGTAAACAGAAATGAACCTGGCTAGCAGTAGAAGTCACTGCTTATACATTTTCTCAGTACAATATGGATCCACTTCAGATGAGAGGTACACCAAATATCAGAGTTACATGTTTCTATGTGCATTTATCAATGGGACAAAAACGGATGTTCATGTTGTTTTCTGCATCATGGTTGGATGGTTCCCAAGGACCATTGGCAACCTTTGCAACATGCCAACATTTGATGATTTGATAGGTGTTCAAGTTGATTCCTGTATCCTGATATTTTTAAGGCCATTAACCGTCAATATTCAGATTTCATATGCTGTTAATCAAGACTGTATTAAGCTAGTCCTGTTCTTGCTAAATATGCAATGGTCCTTTGTGCAATTTTCCTTTCTTGTTGGAGGTTGATATATTGTCCAAATGCTATATTGATCTCTTCTCAGGTGGTTGACTCCTGTATTGTGAAGCAAACATAGTTTCCTAGACTTATGTTAATGCAACTATGAAGAAAATTATGCTACTGTCTGCAGTTCACAATTACTTCTTACCCTTACAGGGTAACATCAGGGAAGATTATACTTGTTGACTTGGCTGGTTCTGAGAAAGTTGAGAAAACTGGTGCTGAAGGACGGGTTCTTGATGAGGCAAAGACAATCAACAAGTCCCTCTCAGCTCTAGGAAATGTCATCAATGCCTTAACGACTGGTGAGCACTGAGCAGAAAAGGGCCATTTTTGGAAGGAACAAACTCAATAAGAAGTTAGCCTGCCATGTGTTTGTGATTAGCTTAACCTGTCATATTCTTTAACCTCCAGGTAAACAGAATCATGTGCCTTTCCGTGACTCAAAACTTACGCGCATTCTTCAAGATGCATTGGTTAGTCTAAAGTTTCTCCAGCACGTTTTGTTATTCTTGAAGAGAAGTATATTCAGGATTACAATATCATGTGGCTTTGTCTAAACGCTATTGCTTGCTTGCAGGGTGGCAACTCAAGAGCGGCATTGCTGTGCTGCTGTTCTCCCAGCTCATCGAATGCACCAGAGAGTCTGTCTACGCTTCGCTTTGGAACCAGGCAAGGCAGTCAATCAGTCTCACACCTGTACTGCGCTGCCATAACTCATTGCTCTCTATGACAAATACCTTTTCAGGACAAAGCTCATAAAGGCTTCTCCCAAATTGATTCCTGAGGCGGTGGATAACACCAAGAAGCCCACCATCGATACTCATGACCAAGATGATCTGCGCAACAGGATACTGAGCAAGGTCTGTAGCAACGAACCCGAGGCAGTTGATTTGATTTTAGCCTATATTTCCCATTTGTCAGCATCTTACTCTGAACCAAACTTGTGTTCAGCTAAGGTTGAGCCTGAAGGAGGAGGATGTGGATTTGCTGGAGGAACTGTTCGTGCAGGAAGGCATCATCTTCGATCCCAGTTCCGTCGTGGACATCGACTCGGCGTGCCGGGACACTGCAAGCGAGGAGGTCTCGTTGCTGATGCAAGCTGTGGAGGAGCTCAAAGAAACTGTGGAAGAGGTAGCGTCAAAACGTCCAAACCTCCATTCTGTCCGTTCTTGCTGTAGCTCAAGCAAGTTGCCCGCCTTGTCATAATCAGGCTGCCCGCTGCCCTGACACCGATGTTCTAACTCTGAATACGCGTTGCAGCTCACGGACGAGAACGAGAAGCTAAGGTGCAGCCTCCAAGTTGCGCAGGAGATGACCGCTCAGGCCCAGCTTGCCGCCGCCGCCGGAGCTGCCCAGAGCCGTACTCTGCTTGATCTCGTGCCAGCGGTCCTCCTCCGGCCCTTTGGGTTTGTACCAGACTGACGATAGAGCCAATGCCCATTGTCCTGTGAAGAAACCATGTCATACACTTGGGATATATAGATCACGGATTCATGGACCAGGGTGGTATAGTATACTTGCAGTACAGGTACTGGTATCCTTGGAGGTTCAGGCTGTTTGTAATGCGGCCAGAATACTGATTGCTATGTACGTGTATCAGATATTCCTCGTGAAAATTTGAAATTTAGTGCTGGAAAGTGCCTCCTCCGTAGTTGTTTGAGGATTTGCTCTTTTTTTCCCCCTTTCAAAGTACTGATGAATGGGCCTTTTTCTTTTAGTATCGGGATTGACTTTATATATATATATATATATATATATATATATATATATATATATATATATATATATATATATATATATATATATATATATATATATAAACTCTCAAAAGAGTGTTTCATATCTGATATCTCTCTCTCTCTGTGTTGCTCTAGCAAAGCAAATTTTTGGCTTCGCTCTGGAACGTTCATCGGTTCGTCTGCTGGGCAGGATGCACACGTGGCTCAGCATCCAGCCGTTGGTCTCCTCCCTGGCACGAAAGCTCGCAGCCCGTCCCGCCTCCTGTCCTCTTCCACCTCCCGCCCCAATCCCCCCGGCTCCTCCTATCCACCATCACCATGGCCACAGCCGCCGCCGCCGCCTATCATTGCAACGCCATCCTCCACCTCCCCAGACCCCCGCACTTCTGCCGGCTCCCGCCTCTCCCCGTCCCCGCACTCGTCACCCGCAGAGCCGCGAGCTTCGGGCTGGGGGCCGCCCGTCTCGGGCCGAAGGTGAGGGCAAGTTCCGTACCGCCACCGCCACCATTTTTTGAAACCGTGGAAGAGGAGGAGGAGGAGGGTGGGTGGTCGGATGCGGAGGCGGGCTTCAGTGACGAGGCGGAGGATGAGCAGGAGTGGGCGGGCGGCAACGGCGCGGCGCGCGGGGAGGACCTGGGCGCGGACGCCGGCGAGGACCTCAGCGGGTGGGCGCGGCAGTGGCCGCGCCCGCGGGAACTGTTCGTGTGCAACCTCCCGCGCCGCTGCGACGTCCAGGACCTTCTCGAGCTCTTCACGCCCCACGGCACCGTCCTCTCCGTCGAGGTATGCTATGCTACTTCATCCCCGCAGGATAATCCCCACTTGAGCTTACGCTTACCCAATTTTTAACTCTGAACCAATCAACAACGGGTTTCCACACACTACATGAAGATGCTTGTACAAGTACAGTAACTTGCCAAATAATGAATGAGGAAGGCTGATAGTTCTGAATGTTCTGAACCGACTTGTACAGTTGTACTTGACACGATAGGCCTGGACACTTGCATCAGCACTGCTGCATTTGCCAATTTCTCTTCATTGATCAACCAAATGAACTCATTAGATGAACAAAACATGCAAAATTTCCAATACAACCATGCTCTTGACATCTTTCTGATGATACTGTATGAGCTGTTACTCTTTGACTGGATGGATGGTCGGCTGAACATGGTGCAGATGGACTAGTATAGTAGGTACATTGTGAGTAGAGGCTGCTTGCTTGTGTTGCTTACAAATGATGATGCTAACTCTTTGGGTTGTATACAATACCTCTAGTCTTTCACCAGGACCTTTTGGTGTGTGTTTTGATGCTAACACCTCAAGTTGTCTACACCTCGCAGATTTCACGTGATGCTGAGACTGGAATTAGTCGAGGAACTGCTTTTGTTACAATGCGTTCTTTAGCAGAAGCTCGGACAGCAATCAATGCTCTGGATGGATTTGTGAGTCGTTTACATTACACCACATATTCAGATGAAACTTTTACTGCATACTCCGTATCTCAATACTTTTCTAGTCTCTTAACTCATGATGTCATGTGTTTCTCTCTTGTAGGACTTAGATGGGCGTGAAGTTTTTGTTAAACTAGCATCTGATGTCATTTCCAATAGGAAAAATGTGAACCTGAGCCATATAACACCCATGAAGGACCACATCTTTGAGAGCCCGCATAAGATTTACGTCGGCAACCTTGCGTGGTCTGTTCAGCCCCAAGACTTGAGAGAACTCTTTACTCAGTGCGGAACCGTTGTTAGTACAAGGCTGCTGACAGATCGCAAAGGAGGCAGAAACCGAGTCTATGGGTTCCTTTCATTTTCTTCCGCTGAAGAGCTTGAGGCAGCTTTAAAGCTTGACAGAACGGTAAGCCTCAAGTTTTGTGTTTCATTGCTTATTTGAGCTGTTCCATTAGCTTGTTTTTACAAAATAGTTATTATATATTCCTTCTTGAATTTCTTTGAAATAGAGGAAACTTGTACTGATTCCTTTGAAATTCTTGAATTTCGTAAATTTGATACGATGGCCCAGTTCTGAAAACTTCAGCCCTACCATTATTCTTCTAGATAAAGGTTGGATGACTTTTGCCCTCCGGACAAGAAGAGTAATGGTTCTTTGTGGCTTGTCCGGAGGAGTAATTTTTAGTAAAGCGCTAGTCCTGTTTAGTAGCCCCTGGTTCCAATTTAACTCCCTAATCTGATCACCTCCTGCAAGTAGCCTAGCATTGTACTCTGCTCTTGTGCTCGTCAAGTTGTCCTACCCCATGATATTGCTCCTGTGTTTGCGAGCACCTTCGCTTATATCACTTCTTTGCTTCTGCAACAGGTCTTTTACGGACGGGATATCGTAGTAAAGGAAGCTATTGTAGAGCGCCAGACACGCTGAGACGTTGAGGGCTACCCTTGAGAAATGCATTTTTGTCTGTGCCTCATTGGCCGATTAAGTTCATGCTCCAGGCACAAGCTACACAGCTAACAAACATGACCCCATATGTATGTACGAAGCAATTGAGTGGTTCATCGCAAAGCAATGAAAAATGGTAGCATAAATTAGTGCGACAGCTGCAATTTTGTCATCGCCACCGTGGATGGTGGTGTGAGAAATTCTATGACGAACTGAAAACTGATATTGTAGCCGTAACAAATACTCTCTGTGGTTGACAATACATGTTTTAGCCTCTTATAATATCTTCCAAACAGTAATACTGCCCGTGCTTCACAACACGAATACATGCATTTCTTCTTCTAATATCTTCCAGGTATTGCTTTTCCCCCCCTCTAACCCTTTCATTAACTAGCATGGCATCTCTCTCTGGGTGTGCTTCTGACATAATTCAGGTAGTCCTTGTGCCCAACAGCCCAAGGCCAAAAGCTTATTGCAGCTTCTAGCAAAGCAAAACAAATAGACCCTTAAAACAACGGAGAGTTTCTCTCAAGGTGCCTTCAGTACCTTGTGCACCCTAGTATGAATGGATTTTATACAAATTGCACCGCAAACAAATCACATGATAAGAAAAATAGTCTCAGGAAGGCCCATCTTACAACACATGTTCAGGTTTTGCTCCCGAGGATATAATCTCAGACCAAAGAACAAGTTGCATATAATTGTGTGGATCCCATATCTCAAAACAACGGACAAATGACAACACAAATAATTGTCATTATGTGGTTCTAGTTCTAGCCAGCTGATGCAATGCTGTGGTGATACAAATCACATCACATATAATTATCATACATGACCTCATGCCCTCGCCCTCGCCCAAGGAAAACAACACTATTCAGGCAGCAACAATTCATCACCATATTGTCATCGCAAGCATTACATGTCAATACCTCATACGCCATAATATGTAATAATAAAGGCGAAGGTGACTGCAGGCAGGAATGGACAAACCATGTAATATAAATGATCATTATAACTGACAAAATCTGGATGCCGAGTAGCAAAAGTTAACAACAGACAGTTCTATGTAACCAAAAGGGTTTATGGCATCCTCCACAGGACATTCACGATCTCTAGTTCACTCCAAACTCATAAAACGGTACATAAAATTGATTCCAAGAATAGCCCCAGCTTCAAGCACCTCATGTTGAGCTCCCCACTTAGGCCACCAGAGTGCTTGCGGTGGTTGACTCACTGCAGTAGAGCAAGAATTGTCAGCTACAAAGTAGAAGTGTATGACTGTCCAAATAGCATGCCACATAATAGGAAAAAAACAACACAACACAAGAACTCTGGGGAATTGACCCATCTACTGCCTTAAATACAACTAAATGTTGATGACAATTCATTTGGTTACACGGGTCAGATTTTCATAACATTGCTATTGTAATCTCAAGGTGACAAACACACTGCACACTAGCACCTTGTTTAGCACGCCTCCAGCTTTCAGCTGCGCATCAGATATGGAGTATGCAGTCTAAAATAAAGTGGTTTAAGTCTCTACTTTTAGTCCAAAATGGAATATGGCGTACCGAAACATCCTCAAAATAGCAAGTCCTCAAACTCATGGAGCTGGGGATAGATCTCTGCCAAATATAACCCTAAAATGCCAATGAATCTACATGCTTTATGAAATTGCACCAGATGAACATACTACACCTAGCTATATGAACAAACATCAATACCGCATGAAATATAGCTCACAAATGCATTTCAAATAAGAGTGTTCTTTATCAAAGACTGCTTCACAATTACTTGCAGCACAAATCCATGGCTCTAATCATCTACAACATTAATTATCGTTTGTAATATCGAGTTTCACACATGGAATTGTATTCGCATCACGATTACATGCTTAGGTAGCAAAGAATCAGTAGCATCTGAAACAATCAACAATAAAGGGCAGACCCAGTGCCAACAATACTCTGACATAAAGAAATTACTACAATACTACAGCTCCAATGTAGTAATCTCCAGGCACAACAGATCAACGATTACCAAGTTAACTAAGCTAATACCACATACTTCAGTAATCATGCTAGTACCAACAAGCAACAAAATGCATGGGTTTGAGTGACTTACTATTTCCAGGTGGGTGGAAGCTTCTTTGTGCGCTTGTAGTAGCGGGCAAGGCGGTGGATCCTGCTCTCAACAAGAATGAGCCTGAATTTGGAGTCTTTGTCCTTCCTGTTCCTCTCAAGGTGCTTCCTTATCGCCACCGCCTTCTTGATGAGGAAGTACAGGTCCTCTGGGATTTCTGGTGCCAGCCCTACACAAGCACATGAAAACATGAATACAGCACAAATCATAAATACCAACAAGCAGATGCAGAGCTTCATTAGGGCCATAGTGGGCCATGGCCCCTCCTCATTTTGCAATTCTATAAACGATGCTTCAGTATCTTAGTATATTTTGCTAATCAAGCTTTAAATTTGCCACCCTCACACTCCCTAAACCATGTATATTATTATACTGTTGGAGCCCTCTAAAATTATCCTCAAGCTCCACCACTGCTAACAAGCGAATCGAACGAGGATCTAATTCTGACCATGTGCCTTGAGGATGCGGAGGATCTTGCTGCCGGTGACGCTCTTGACAAGGGGGATACCGTGCTGGTCACGGAGCAGGACGCCGATCTGCGACGGCATCTGACCCTTCTTCGCCGCCTTAGTGATCATCTCCTCCACCTACCAGACGAGAACCAACAACACACACATCAGCCAACCGAATCAGCAATCCCATTCCAACAACAACGGAAGCAGACGACGCCCGAATGGAATGGAGTCGAGGGAGAGAGGAGAAGGCTCCCACGTCGGAGGCGGCGGTCTTGAGCCAGGTCGGCGGCGTCCTCTTGTACGGCAGCGCCGACGACGAGATACCCTTCCTGCGTCACGGAGCCACGCAGCCGCCATTAGCACACAGATTCACCAGACTAGAAGCAATAGCACCAGTGCTACGAGGACGAGGGCGGGAGGGTTACCCGCGGCTGTGCATACGCCCCATGGCGGCGTTGGGGTGTTTGGCTCGGGCGACGGCGAGCTGGCGCTTGCGGCGGCGGCGGCGGCGCGAATGGGAAAGAGGCGCGAGTGCGAGAAGAGGGGGACGGATTAGGGTTTTGGATCCTATTCAACTTATCCGAGAGAATTTTCACTTGGACCCTTGTAAATATTATTATTTGCAGAATGCGCCTATCATTGCAAAAACCGCTTCTGGGCCGTGGGTCGTCTTCTTCCATCACCCCCACTCCCCCAGCGTGCGCGCAAGACGACTGGGCCGGCCGTCGCTGCTGCCCTAATTCGGCCCCTTCGCCGGCGACGAGCGCCACCAGGTACGCCCTCCCCTTGGTCTTCCCTTCCTGCTGTGCGAAACCGTGCGCGCAAACCCTAACTTACTGTTCGTATTCGGATCTGAATCTGATTGCAAGTGTATATGCATGTATTATTTATGCCTAATAACTTCGATTGCTTTGTTATAAAAAAAACAAAAACAAAAAAAAACTTCGATTTCTTTGCATCGGGTGTACATGTGTACATCCAGTCCTTTAGACCTTTACTGGGTCCGCCCCTGTCTCGATGTGCTTGTGACTGAGACTGGTTCAGACCATTTGGGGCAAATAATATGTTGGATGAACTTGTATGGAATGTTACTCTGCAAATTTTTGACGGTTGGGTGCTAGCCACGCTGTGCAATTCTTTGTGGAATCAGAGCTGCCGATCTTCACTTGACAGTGTTAACCTTTTTAAGACTGATGGGACCCAACATATGTCTTCAATTATTTGCTAATTGCAACAACTCACTCATCTCTATCTGTCAATATGTTCTATTTCCTCGTGTGTTCATTTATCCCCTATCATTAAAAAAAACAGTCTTCTGTTGTAGCTTTATTGCCAATCACCTCTATATCAACTGAAGCTATGTACCCTCGTTACTTACTCTTATCGCCTTGCATATATGGATTGCCATTTGTCTTTCATGAGCCTGATACTTCATTTTAGAAGGGAAAAAAAACTCTCTGTTTTTACTGTCTGTCTTTTTTTCTATGGTAGAAAGTTTTTAAATGGGGTCAGTTAAGTATTGTGGCTGCAAAACATATGCCAAGTAGCCCTGTGGGCACAGTCCAGGAAATCTGTGACATGATGTGCTGAGCATCATACTGCACATTAGTTGATATGCTGCCATCCATGTGCTGAACCTTTTACTATAAGTACTCACTGTATATATGCTTCTTTCCTTGTTTCTGCTACCCTATTTGTGATTAATATTATGCTAAAGCATCATAAAATTATTGCCCATGTCATAGCAAGGTTATTTTCTAAATTCCTCCAGATTTTCTTTGTCTATATTACTTGATGGTTACATGACAGTGCTAATTTTTACCATCTCCAGGTGTCAGGGTATTTGCAAACGGTGAGAAAAGTTGTGCTTTGCTGTAGCGTCATGGCTGCAAAAATACGTGTAGTGATGAAGTCTTTTATGAGCCAAAGCAACCAGGTCTCAGGTCTTATTCCATTCACAAAGAAGATTGGACTGCCTGAATCACGAGCCTTGTATACAGTGTTGCGATCACCTCATATTGATAAGAAGTCCAGGGAACCAGTGACGGAGCTAGGATTTTGGCATAGGGTATGCCGCACCAAAATTCTCATATCCAATTTGGCAAAGACCTATTTAGCAATTTAATATACAACAGCAAAATTTGCCTCATAATTTATAATTTTTTCTATCTGATCAGCCTAGGGTATGCCGCACCGTACCCGTGCCACCCGCTGGCTCCGTCCATGCAGGGAACAATTCTCGATGCATGTCAAGAAACAGTTTGTGGAACAGACCGCCAAACCACATGAGCTTCAGAAGAAGTTATTCTGGTTAAAACGTCTGCGGGGGGCTCAGAATGAAGTCCAAATCTCTTTCAAGACACGGCTGGATATGGGGCGCCTAAGGTCCCAAGCTCCTTGATGCCTCCCAGGTGGCCAGATATTTTTGTCACCAGACTAATTCTTAGAACTTGTATCCATTGGCATTTTCGTATGAAGACCTGCTTTTTTTTTTGAAGAGTTTCGATAAATGTAGCTGCTAATTATTCATCACCTTCGGAAATCATGAATAACGAAAATGCAGCATGATGCCATGATGTAATGCTACAGATATGCCTTGATTCTCAAAACTTTGTCTTGTCTGTTTACCAGCTCCTAATGAGTCATACCGGTTAGAGCAGTGTGCTTTCCGTGCCCGAATCCTGGTACAGCTTCTTATTTCAATGCCGAGGGGGCGTCTTCCCCCCCTGTGATCAGAGTTTTTTTAAATTTGTAGTATTTGAAATAGAAAAGGCATTGGAAATAGCAGTTTAAGCAGCCATCATGATACAATCTTTTTTAAAATTCATGATAATGTTTTATTTATCTTCGTCTGGTCCTTTTTTTAAGACAAATACTTTGGAAATCCCCCTTACCATTAGCCAAAAGAAAAAAAAAAGGAAAACATATGCCATGTATCTCCACCAATTATACTGCCTGTATCCATCTTCTTTAAATTCATGCCATGTCTGCAAGACATATTAGGTGGCATCTAATTACTCGTCTTGATTCTACTAGACTAGGTGCGAGTAGCCGCTTGCTTCTTTCCTGGAGCAGCAGCCTTTTCTCTTTACATTCTGTGGCTACTTCATTCTTTCGCCACATCGGCCAACACACAATTTGTTGATAATAATATACATAGCTATTTACATGATTCTATTTCTTCACAATAAAAAATATGTATTGAGGTGTTGCCAGAACACAAGGGGGAGAAGGCGCCGGCGATAGCATCTGCAACTGCCTGCGCGGCTGTGCTCCGGCCTAGGGAGGATATGGAGCGGGAAGACAACAACTGAGATGCAAAATCCAAAGCAGATCCAGAAACTTAAAAGAGGCCTGAACTAAATCATAAAGTTTTATTTGACGGCGTCTACCACAACTGTAGTTACCGCCGCCCGACACCCAGCGATCGGCAAGCAAGAATACAAAAACTCCCCCAGACATTAAGACGATCCCAACCTCAGAATGTCGTCCATGCATCAACACAAAGGAGCACACACATGGCTTTCAGGTGAATAAAATATCACTGTGCTTATAAAACAGGTCGTTTGTCAATGACGTTCACTTGACATGCATTTATCAGACGACTCGGAGTCTCGGATGAACAAAGTAATATGTCGTTATTAAATTATTGATTGTAACGAAGATGCTACCTAATAGGCTGGTACAACATCGAGTGTACATCGAAGAATGCTGGCATGTGGCTGCGAGTCACCGAAAGCTTGTGCATTATCCCTGTGCAGTGCAGGTGAAGTAAACCTCCTGCTCCAAGAAAGGTCATTTGGAGAGTTCAGCAAAATTTGGATGTCCATCCATACTCCAATGAAGGAGATTCAGTTTGTTCATTTGGAGCCATGAACCTTGCGTGCAAATGTCGCAGCCACAACAAGCGGGAAAGCGATACTCGCATCGCAGTGCACCTGCATTTTCCAAATTTTCAAACAGCAGATTAGATTGTTAGTAATAACAGCATCCAGTGCCTGGCCCATGCACCATACTATGCTCTCCCAATATGCTGATTTCAAATTGGTATCTTCTATTAACAGAAAAGGCACAATTAAACAGTCAGATAATCATTCATAAACCAAGAAAATTGGTATCTTCTATTAACAGAAAAGGCACAATTAAACAGTCAGATAATCATTCATAAACCAAGAATTATTAGAGAAAGTAAGATGGTAATATTCTGTCAGCGCAAAAGTTACACAGAGTGACAGAAGGAAGTTAAGATGTTTTGCAAATTATTAAAAGAACAGCTTCATATGTATATTTTATTCTTTTGATACCTTGTTGCAAGGCAAATCAATAGAAAGAGTTTGTGCATGCAGCATGATGTTTATACCAAAATAAGTTTAACTAGAGTTACTAAAACATAAGAAACAGCATCTGAAGCTTCATTAAAGAACGTATACCTTTACAGGTTTAGCTGAACCCTTTATCTTTCCCCATGAGACTGCTTCATCAGGCTGTGCTCCAGAGTCACTACCATCAAACTCTTGAGCTGTGTTAATATAAACAGCATAATCCGCGCCATTGCGAAACATATTGGCATTGCATATATGATGCTTTGGAAGGCCTCCACCAAGAACTATAATCCCTGTCTTCCTTGGTGTTGCATGGATGGCTTCCCCATTCATCAGCCGTATATCTGTAAAAGATTTTAAGCTCAATGTTACATAAGAAAAGCAAGGCAAGGACAGAACAGTGAATCATACCTTGTACAATGTCAATAATAAGGCCAGGATTACGGACTGCATGACAGAACAGCATGTCTCCAAGTGATCCATCAGTCAATGCGGGGCAGTATACAGGTATGTTATTCTGGTAAGCACTGATGAGTTAGTACAGTGTGACTGCTGCCTTGAGATGTATACAAAGTAGCTTATGAAATTAATAACTTCAGTAGTTCAGTATAAGAAAAGCACGAAATTCATGCAATTTTTTTATAAGATATCCTACCTGGAACAGGAAAGGGTAAGGCACAGAGTCTATTTTTAACATCAAGAGTAATAGCTAACTGAGCTATGAAAATTTGTAAACAAACTCAGGTTCAAATATAGCTATCAGGTACAGAAACACACTGCATTAATAGATTCCACGGAAAAGCAACAATAACTTGCTCAAATAACTCAACTGAATTTTTGTTACTTTTTCCCATCCAACATAAATCAATGCATAATTTGTAAAAAGAATCAGCACACACCCGTTTCTGCAGTTCTTTTAATATTTCCTACGAATATACAGGTAATATTAAAACATATTACCTTGTATGCCCAGTAAAGATAGGAGCTTTCATCATTTATTTCTTTACCAAGACGAGCTATCACCTTTGATGGTGTCCAAACATTCTGCAGGTAACAATAAATCGATTCATGACAAAGAAATAAAAATATGGTCTACTGCTTGTTTCCCCAAAAAAAAGATCTGTTACTCATACTATCATATACAAGAGCTGGCAGGTAATCTACTACAACAAATTAATCATGTGAAAAATGCAGGCTGCTCTTCAGTTAAAACATCAAATATCCAGTAAGGTGTAACCTTATCTGTATTGATATTCAGCAACTTCTGCAGAAACTAATAGCTCATCATAGATTTAGTTTGGCAAGATCTCACTTGTCTGGCTGTTCAAGTTTGTACGCATATTGCTAGAAGAAAAAGAAAAAAGGTCATCAGTCATCACTCTAAAGGCCAGGAAAAAGTATAATGTCAGGAAAAAAGAAGCTATGCAAGCAAGGTCATGCAAATGCCAGGATAGTTCTTGAATCTTTTTAGTATAAATTTAGTGTGACATGCTAGACAAATAGTTTTTTAAGAACTTTTGAACCCATATTGTAGATCGATTTCATGTTAGGCTTTTTTCATGCTTCTTAGTGTCTCAGACAGTAGAAAAATCCAGACCCTTCTGTAAGAAATATTTTACAGGTTGCAAGAAAAAAAACATATTCATATTCCACTTCTAGTATCAAATAGCCATTGTATATGGCAAATGAAAACCATGTTTAGCAGGTATCTTTGTTGAAGCCAGAAGAAATATTATGTAGTTTTGTCCCAGCAGGAATGTTCACCTCAGTAGATTGTTCCAGTAGCATCTGGTCAAAGAGTGGCATGATCCAGTTCTCAAACTTGCAATAGTTACCATTCGGCACCAAAAGATTTCCTATCCGATTCAGTCCTTTTGACCGCAGTAGTGCTCCAGGTAATGAAAAATCACCTCTGTAGGTTGGTGCAAGGCATTTAATGAGATCCTCCTCTATACCCCCAGCAGTTGTAACAATAACATCCACCTAAAGAACATAATTTTTCAATGAAAAAGTTAGTGACATTAGAACACAAGAGCTCAATGGATTTGGTAATGTTAGGAACAGATATGTCTAGGCATGCTTCAAGCAGACCACTTTACAGAGGGACATTGAAACTTTGTTTTCATTCCAAATTTGCACTTGTGATACAGAAGTAGGAGAATTTACCATGTGATGCTGAGCTAGAAAACGGATTATATCCCGGATGCCAGAAGACACAAGGTTTGAAGTGAAGCCCAGAAATATCTTGCACTTCACAGATTCTCTATATTTTGGGTCAAGTTCAGCTTCATCACAATCTTCACTGAGCTTCTCATGCGACAACCTCCAATCTAACTTTAGTTCAGCCAAGCATAACAAATATCAGAACCTTGCAAAGATAGTAGACAATTTGACAAAACTGAAAATGAATAATTATGCTGGGGTAATATTCTGCTATATCATATAGGTACTTCTAGCTTACTCCAAACGGAAGTCCAACTACAAATGTTTACTTGACACATGACAGCATCCCACAACAAAATCAGAAACGTCACTAGCTATTTTATGCCCATTTGCTTCATTAGTTCGAAACCTCAACCCTCATACATTAACTGTTGGGGGACCTGCCAACTCCTGAACATCGGTACTAGTATGCTTGGGTCCTTTCACTTAGCCTTCCAGAACAAAATCCAGGTGTCCAGGGGCGAAGCCCAGTGGAGGCGAAACTGTCAACCCCCGCCCCAACGCACGCACGGACGATCGGCCGCACTGAGACGGAGCCATGGAGCGGAGGGGAGGCAGTGAGCGAGTACTCGTGTCTCCGTGTCACCGTGTGCTCCGGCCAGCAGCATGGTCGCTGTCCTCCTGTCGTGGTGCTTCCTCGACGTCAGCAAGATCCCCACAGCCGACGCATCCAGATTGTTGGAGTGTTGCCCCTTACTAGCTTCCTACAGGTTGTTTCTTCAATTCCCTATCTTTTGCCCTGAGTCTTACCAGGTAATCTGGTATGATTTTGCTAGATCAACAATCAATTGACTATATATTATTTCTTAATTAGGTAGTAATGATGCATCTAAAAACTCGGGCTAGATCCATTTGATGCTCCTTCGATACAAATACATGAGTTAGGTGATTTGGAACAGCAGATGCAATAATATCATATACAGTATCATTTATAATGTCAACTACGTTTCACTTGTTCTTTTGTTTCTAATAGAAATCCCCCTAATATGCTTCACTCTCCGCCACTGCAGGCGTGTAAACATTAATTTGCTGAAAATTAACAGTATACACACTACAACAGACCTTCCATCGGCCATCGCACAAAATCACATGAACGGTGAACCTATCTTCTTCCTAGGTTGCTGTGACCCCAAGTCCCCAAGCACAAACTCGCCCTCCTGACCCAAAAAAAAAAAGAGCAGCAGGCGCCGTACCATCTGGTTGACGACGTCGATGGCGTCGCCGAGGTTGGATGCCTGGAACCCCGTGTACGCAAGCGAGGCGAGCAGCCCCTCGAGTCCGAGGCCCGGGTCGTTGAAGTCGGCGCCGGCGATCCTCGTGAACCGCGACTCTTCGAGCGACTCCGACGGCTTTAGCACGATGGAGCGCACGCCCTCCAGCGCCTCCACGTCGCGGACCACGCCGCCGCCGCCGCCGCCGCCCGCGCCGGCCATCTCTGGAGTTAGTAGCCTTGCTTTCACTTCGTTGCCGTTTGAGGGAGCGAACAGGGAAGGAGTCCACGTTACCTCAACTTTGGGCCTGTTCACTTCCCCCACCCAACCCAAAATATTTCCTCTTCCACTCATCACATCAAATCTTTCGACACATGCATGAAGTATTAAATATAGGTAAAAAAAGATAATTAATTGCATAGTTTGTCTGTAAATGTCGGGACGAATCTTTTGAGCCTAGTTAGTCCATAATTGGACAAATTTTACCAAATAACAACGAAAGATGCTACAGTAACTTTTCGGCTACTTTTCGCAAAGTGAACACACCCTTTGGCAAAATTCTGTTTTGCTGACTGAACTTTAAAACCGGGCAAAACACTTCTTTAATTTTTAAACCGTTTATTATCGGGTATAAGCGGTTTTAAAGACGGTTTTGTTTTTTTTATTTATTTTGACTAATTTTTTTAAAAAATATAGTAAATCATACAAAAAAAATAAAATAAAAAATCTAATTTTGTTGGACTCCACATGAGTAGATCTGCATAGTGAATATATAATATAATATGCTTTAGTACAAAGTTTTTGATATAGCTTTAGATCTATACTTTTCTGTAATTAAATGAAATAATTCATAGCTGCAGTTTTTATGGTCTAATTGTGGTGAAATTTTTATGATAGACTAATTATTGTATGCTTAAACTGTAGTGAAAATTTTATACTCATTAGATTATGTATAACTTAGTTATAGATTTTATTTAGGTTTATGTTTGTTAAATATAAATAAATCTATAACTACGCTATACATGATCCAATGAGTATAAAAATTTTAGTACAGTTCAATCATACAATAATTAGTACATCATAAAAATTTCATCACAATTGAACCATAAAAACTACAGTTATGAATTATTCCAATTAATTACAGAAAAGCATATATCTAAAGCCACAGCAAAACTTTGTACTAAAGCATACCATATTATATGTTTGGTGTGTAGATCTAATCATGTGGAGTTAAAAAAATTAGATTTTTTATTTTATGATTTTTCTATAATTTACTATAATTTTTTAAAGATTTAGCCTAAATAAATCAAAAAGAAAAAGATAAAATCGTCTTCAAAACTGCTTATAACAGGATAGATGAATGGTTTTAAAAGTTGAGAAGGTGTTTTGTCCGGTTTTAGAGTTCAGACAGGAAAAACAGACTTTTGTAAAAGTTGAGGGAGACAACGTGGACTTTTTTCAATTGATATGAGATGTAGCTAGCAGGGCCCACTATAGGCCCAGAAGCAACCAGAGCAGTAAAAAGGCCGAGACACTGCTATTGTGGCCCAGCGCTTATCAGGTTCGTTACTCCTTTCTTCCTCTCCTCCGGCGGGCCCCGGCCACAAACAAGCCAACGGCGGCGAGATCCAGATCCACCGCTCCGGACCCGGACCCGCCCGCCCCGCAGGAGCAGGATGTTCGGACTTCAGGCGAGCGGCGCGGCGGCCTCGTGGGTGGTGGGGCGGATGGGCACCGACGCGCACCTCTACGATGACCCCGACGACGCCTCCATCCCCGAGCTCCTCGACTCCCGCTTCGACGCCGACAAGGTCGACGCCCTCAAGCGCCTCCTCGCCCTCATCGCCCAGGGCGTTGACGTCGCGCACCTCTTCCCGCAGGTCACCCTTCTTATTCTTCTTCTTCCTCTCTGATCCTTCCTATCCTCTTCTTAGCTATTCCTACTGCTGCTCTCCACTCGGTGGGTGCTCACTCAACTCGCTCTGCCTCCCTCGCTGCCTCCCTTACTTTCTTCTGAACAAAACCACAAATGCGGGCAGGTCGTCAAGAATGTGGCGTCGCAGTCGCTCGAGGTCAAGAAGCTCGTCTACCTATACCTCCTCCACTACGCCGACAAGTAAGCCAAGCCGCCGCCTCTTCCATAATCATCATGTCCTGTGCATGTGCTTGCTCAGTAACACTCCTAACTAGTACTACAGTACAGCGATTATACTAACTGATTTTCACTTCTTTTCCTCTCGATCAATTCACTTCAGGCGCCAAAACGAAGCCCTTCTTTCTATTAACATTTTCCAGAAGGATTTATCGGATATAAACCCACTGGTGAGGGCTTGGGCCCTGCGCACTATGGCTGGCATCAGACTACATGTTGTTGCTCCGCTTGTATTGGTTGCTATCAAGAAATGTGCCAGAGATCCGTCTGCATATGTAAGGAAATGTGCTGCCTATGCACTTTGTAAGCTGTGTGACTTGCTTCCAGATGAAAGTACGGCTTTGGAGGAGGTTTGTCTAGTATAACCCCACCCCTTCTTCTTTATGCAACAACTCTGCATACTATATATGTATCTCATGCCTGCCCTGTTTATGATGTTGTTGCAGATCGTGGACATCTTGTTCAACGACAATTCCCCTGGAGTAGTCGGAGCTGCCGCTGTTGCATTTAAGTCAGTCTGTCCAAGTTGTTTACCGTTAGTATCAAAACATTTCCGAAGGCTATGTGAGACACTCCCAGATATCGAGGAATGGACTCAGATCGCCCTTATTGAGATCCTATTGCGTTATGTAATAGCCAGACATGGCTTGGTCAAGGATTCTTTACTCTTTGCTTCAGATTTACCGACGGAGACTCAGGGCGTTGCAGATTCAGATGCTGTTGCTAGCGTGCCCACCCAACCTGATTCTATCAGCAATGGGGTTTCTGATACTATATCAAGCATCATGCTGTTCCGGCACTACATCGAACAATGTTCAGGTCCCTCTGATAGAGAAGTAAATAATTTGAAACTTTCATCTGTCACCACAAACAGCAATGATGATGTCGCAATTCTTTTGAAATGTACATCGCCTCTTCTATGGAGTCGAAATAGTGGAGTTGTACTTGCAGCAGTAAGTGTGCATTGGATCATGGCTCCTATTGGGGACGTGAAGAGAATTGTTGGCCCAATCTTGTTTACTCTACGGTCATCTCCTGATGCAGCATATGTGGTACTTCTTAGATACCTGCTCTTTTGTTTTCATACTCTTGATTTCATCTAAGCGCAGATATGGTGCCAAGAACAACTGTTGGTGGAGTACTCATACAATTTTCAGAGGCATATTCTGTTAGTTCATTAATAGGACTTTGCTTTATTCAGATTAGTTAATTCTTGATCGAACCATTTGAAGAAGTTCTACTCTTGCTTTTGCATAACAAAGAACCTCGGTTCAAAGTCAACCTATGACCTTGTGTTCAAATTTCTCCCAAAGGGCTAAACACTACTTGTAATTTCCCCTTGATTTTCTCTTTCAATGGTCACCTTCTGTTTCTGTTAAAAAAGAATTGAATTTGGCACAGACATCCAAATACAAATTTGCATTAGATGAAGGTAGAAATTTTTAAATTGAACTTGTCAATCGAATGACTCCCCTGAGGATTGAAAATCAGGTTCTTTCTTGGTTGATACAAGAATTTGTTTTTTTTTAATCATGCAATTTCTCACTTTGACTTGAGCTTTCCTGTTATTTTGCTCTTGCAGATGCTTGGCAACGTATTAGTTTTTGCCAAGACGATGCCATCATTGTTTGCCCCGTTTTATGAGGACTTCTTTGTAAACGCCTCAGATCCGTACCAGACCAGGGCTTTGAAGCTTGAAATACTGACTATTATTGCCACAGAGCCATCTATTCCGGCCATTTTTGAAGAATTTCAGGTAATTGTTTGTAGCTGCAATATATCTGCTGAGTTCTCTTCGGAAATTGCAATGTTTCTTTACGAATTTTTCTTAAAAAAAAGTTGTATTGATATCTAACATGAAATCTATAGCTAAATGTTTGCTAAATCTTGAGATCATGTAAAGACAGTATACCATTGTATCTAATTTAAAGACATGTTATTTCACTCTGGTCTAGGATTCATGCATGGTTCCAAAATTATTTGTTGCTCTGTGTGCTCAATGTTGAGTTCTTTAAAACCCAGGAACAGCTCCTTGCCTAGAGTCAAATGGCAACTTATAGTCAAATTGACAAGATTTAATTATTATTTTCCACCTGCAATTCGGTTAAGAATTTCAATTTCGGAGAAAAGTGACTACTTATTTGTCATGTTGTTAATTCATGTTTGTGGCATTGTATTCTCTTGCTGGCAGGATTACATTAAAGATCCAGATAGGAAATTTGTAGCAGATACCGTTGCAGCTATTGCATTGTGTGCCCAGAAACTTCCCTCTATTGCCACCGCTTGCCTTGAGGGACTTTTGACACTTGTATTTTATGGTAATAATCTTCATGTATGCATATTTTGTGTAAACCATTCGTCTTGGAATTAATATTTATCTTGGTCATATTACAGAATCGTTTATTAGTAACTCAGTTCACTTAGATGGAGAAGATGCTGTTTTGGTTCAAGCAATCTTGTCAATCAAAGCAATAGTGAAAATGGATCCAGTATCCCACGAAAAGGTACTATTTAGTTTTTTATATATCGAGACTCGAATCCTGTAATCTGCTACTTGTTTTTCTTGACCAAAACAGTACTTTTCACATGCCAGCTAAACCCAAGTTTGACCTAGGCTGTTGATTCTTTTTTCTTTTCGTTTTAAACTTTTAGGAAACAAAGTGTCTGATCTGCTTCTTCCTGCATGAGAATTTATCTGGTTCTTTTGGCCTCTTGACTATTTGAATGTACCATTCATCATTGGGACTTGGGAACTTACCCCTCCCATGTCCATTTGACTCCTGCATTTTAGCTGTCCTTTTCATGCTCAGCCAATAAAACATCCTAAGAAGTGTCTGTTATCTTGGTTATATGGTACAACTGATGCTTCAGTTCCTAGGTCACCTTGTGTGAACAAGAAGTCTACAACTGCTTTTAGTTATAGTCATCTTGGTGATAATCGATAACTAACCTACTCAAGTGTAAAGGACCTGTAAATGTCAAAACATCAGAATTAAAATGCTGTTCTTTTTTTTTTTGTATCAATTTTACAGGTATGCTGTAATGTTCAATCATATATTAGAATTGTATGCAAGAATATATGCAGTATATAAATTACACTATCTGCTAATAGTTTAGATGCATTGCTTCCAATTTTGGCAATTGATCCGGTACCCTCACTAATTCTTTTACAGAAGATATCTGTTTCTCTTTCTTCTTGATGTTGTGACCTTGAATCTTAATTAAACTATTTCTATGCAGGTAATTGTCCGCTTGGTTCGCAGTTTGGACAAAATCAAGGAGCCTGCAGCACGATCCTTGATCATTTGGGTGTTTGGAGAGTATAGCTTCATGGGAGATCTCACTACAAAGATAGTTCCCCCTGTTCTCAAGTATCTTACGTGGTCCTTCGCTGCTGAAGTGGTTGAAACAAAGCTTCAAATCCTAAATTGTTCTGCCAAGGTATATCCTAAATTAACATTCCAATATCTTATCTGGAGATTGGTAATAGCTTTACTTTTTGTCAGGTTATAATGCGCTGTACAGAAGAACACAAGGAAGAATTCAAAAGGATAGTTGCTTATGTCATTGAGTTGGCTACATGTGACTTGAATTATGATGTTCGTGATCGTGCTCGTTTACTATCAAAACTTTTGCCGTGCTACATGACTCATCAAGGGCCCTCACATCAACCTCAGAATGGTGATATATATAAAGAGCTAGCTGATCACATATTTAATGGGAAGTTGCAGCCAACATCTCATTCAGCAAGCAACTATCGCATATATCTTCCAGGTTCCCTTTCGCAGGTTGTTCTTCATGCAGCCCCTGGTTATGCACCACTTCCAAATCCTCAAAGTATGGAATTAAACCATAATGTCTCAGAAGCAACCAGAGGCAAGGCTAAACTTTCTGGAAGTAATAACTCCGATACTGAATCTGGAACTTCAACATATGAGAGCAGCTCTGTTTATGATTCGGAGAGTGAAGGTGCTGGCCTATCGGACAGGGATACTGTTGAATCCCATCAGGATCAAGAAGATAACCAGGATGCTCCACTGGTACAGATATATGATGCTATTATACAGCAAGGCCAGATAGGTCATAATACTGAGGAAAATTTGGCAGATCTCATCTCTACTGATTTGACTGAGTTGATGTCTAAGTCAGCCTTGGAATCATGGCTTGATGAGGCTCCTGCTGAGCCAGTTGTTCAGAATTTGACACAGACATCATCTGCCAGAGTTTCTTTTACAAACCGCAACTTTGAGCGAAAACCTATATTGCACTCATTGTTAGATTCATCTGGCAGTAATGGCTTAAGTGTTCTATATTCCTTCTCGTCTGAGGTTTCGCCCAGATCACGCTTGCTAGTATGTGTAGACTTATATTTTGAGAATGTCACTACACAGCAGCTAACAGATATAACCATTGAATCTGAAGAGGCTTCTAGCAGTGTGGATTCTATAGACCAAACATCAGAAGGATCTTCAGGGTATGTATCATCTTCATCTGTATTTTAGTTACTCCCATGACAACATTTTATACAGGCAGATGCTTATGATGCAAGTGTTTCAAGCGTCTCCACCATGACAAGAGTGTAGCCAACATCGAGAGCTATAACATAGCGAAGAGGGTTGCAAAGCGAGCTGTGAGTGTAGCAAAAGGTCAGGCATATGATGGCCTTTATCAGCGGCTAGGCACGAAGGAAGGGGAGAAGGACATTTATAGGATGGCTAGAATCCGCGAGAGGAAGACAAGGGACATCAACCAAATAAAATGCATCAAGGATGGGACAGATCGACTTCTGGTGAAGGATGAGGAGATCAAGGACAGATGGAGAGAGTACTTCGACAAGCTGTTTAATGGGGAGAATGAGGGTCCTGCCCTTGAGTTGGATGACTCATTTGACGATACCAACAGACGCTTTGTGAGGAGAATTCAGGAGACAGAGATCGGAGAGGCTTTGAAGAGGATGAAGGGAGGTAAAGCGATGGGCCCTGATGGTATCCCCATTGAGGTGTGGAGATACCTAGGCGCCAGAGCGATAGTATGGTTAACTAAACTTTTTAACCTTATTTTTCAGTCTAACAAGATGCCTGAAGAATGGAGGAGAAGTATATTAGTACCTATCTTCAAGAACAAGGGAGATGTTCAAAGTTGTACTAACTACCGTGGGATTAAGTTGATGAGCCATACAATGAAGCTCTGGGAGAGGGTTATCGAGCATCGCCTAAGGAGAGTGACACATGTGACCCAAAATCAGTTTGGGTTCATGCCTGGTAGGTCGACCATGAAGGCGATTTTCTTATTACGACAATTGATGGAGAGATATAGGGAGCAGAAGAAGGACTTGCACATGGTCTTTATTGACCTCGAGAAGGCATATGACAAAGTACCGAGAAATGTCATGTGGTGGGCCTTGAAAAAGCACAAAGTCCCAACTAAGTATGTTACCCTCATCAAGGATATGTACAGGGATGTGGTGACGTTTGTCCGAACATGTGATGGCGACACCAGTGACTTTCCAATTAAAATAGGACTGCATCAGGGGTCAGCTTTGAACCCTTATTTATTTGCTTTGGTGATGGATGAGGTCACAAGGGACATACAAGGTGATATCCCTTGGTGTATGCTCTTTGCTGATGATGTGGTGCTAGTTGACGACAGTAGGGCGGGGGTTAATAGGAAGTTAGAACTATGGAGGCACACGTTAGAGTCGAAAGAGTTCAGACTTAGTAGGGCTAAAACCGAGTACATGAGGTGCGATTTCAGCGCGACTAGGCACGAGGAGGGAGACGTTAGCCTCGATGGGCAAGTGGTGGCCAAGAAGGATACTTTTCGGTATTTAGGGTCGATGCTACAAAAGGATGGAGACATTGATGAAGATGTTAGGCATAGAATTTCAGCCGGCTGGCTGAAATGGCGTCAAGCTTCTGGCGTTCTCTGTGACAAAAGGGTGTCTCAGAAGCTGAAAGGTAAGTTCTATAGGACGGCGATTCGTCCGGCGATGTTATACGGTGCTGAGTGTTGGCCTACAAAAAGGCGACATGTCCAGCAATTGAGTGTAGCAGAGATGCGTATGTTGCGTTGGTGTTGTGGGCACACAAGGAGTGATAGAGTCCGGAACGACGATATTCGGGATAGGGTTGGGGTGGCACCAATTGAGGAGAAATTGATTCAACATCGGTTGAGATGGTTTGGACATGTCCAACGGAGGTCTCCTGAGGCGCCGGTGCGTAGTGGAGTTCTAAAGCGGCCCGATAATGTAAAGAGGGTAGAGGTCGACCTAAACTAACTTGGGACGAGTCCGTTAAGAGAGATCTTAAGGAGTGGAATATCTCCAAGGATTTAGCTATGGACAGGAGCGCTTGAAGATTGGCAATCAACGTGCCTGAACCGTGACATCTTTTTGTCTTGTGCCATTTATGTCCCTTTATGTGTCTCCCTGTTTCTCGTCTCTTTTGGGTTTAATCTCTAGCATACCCCAACTTGCTTGGGACAAAAGGCTATGTTGTTGTTGTTGTATTTATCTTTGTCGTCTTATATTTCTTGTCTGCCCATTTATGATAAATTTTTTTTACAGTATCCCTACTATCGTTCCTGTGGAAGAGATACATTCATTGGCTCCACAACAAATGGCAAAGATGGTTCTTCAGGTCCATTTTCATCACCATCTCTTGCCTCTAAAGCTGTCTGTGCTTTGCAATGGGAAACGGCATCCAGCAAAACTTCATCCTGACATTGCTGATTTTGTTCGGCCACTACCCATGGACCTAAATACTTTCCTATGCAAGGAAAACCAATTGAGGGGAATGTTTGAGTATGCTAGGAGGTCAGTGAAGTTCAACCTTGTTTGATTCCAGATTAGGTTCCCATCTATCGACGATATGCGTTAGAACTAATCTGATGAAAATTGGTACAGGTGCACCTTCAAAGATCATCGTCAGAAGCTAGAGCACGAGGACAGTGCAGAGCACAGCGATAAGAACCTTCAGGTGGCCCAGAGTGTTGCTTCAAAGATACTGAGCAATGCTAATGTTCACCTTGTCTCTATGGATATGCCAGTAACCTTCAGTGTCGATGACGCCTCTGGCTTGTGTTGGAGATTCAGCAGTGAGATCCTGAGCACTTCAAAACCTTGCCTGATTACCATCCTCGCGGAAGGGCGTGCCTCAGGTCCACTGGATCTTACTGTGAAGGTGAATTCTGAAGATACGGTGTTTGCTCTGAACCTCCTGAACAGAGTTGTGGCGATCATAGATTGAGGTGTCAACTTTTTAGCTTCTTGAGCATTCAGTTTAAGAATCATGTGGATACTGTAAATTGTACGTTATCAGCAAATACAAAGAGTATTTGGCTAGCGCGTGACTATTTGTAAGAAAGATATGTTGAATAATAGCATCTCCAATAGTTAAAAAAAATAGATTCATAAATGAATGAGTTTTACAACTCGCTGAAAAAGGTAGAGTATATTCGTTAGTTTTCTCCAACCGTTTCTATTATCTTACTCCTAAAAAAACGTTCCACATGAAGGTTTCTTGGCAGCAGCTCGGTCTTTCTTGCGCATAGATTTAGGGGGTGTTTGGTTCGAGGAGTTAAAGTTTAACAAACACTGTAGCACTTTCGTCTTATTTGACAAAAAGTTTTCAATCTTGGACTAATTAGGCTTAATAGATTCGTCTCGTAAATTACTCCTAATCTGTGTCGATATGCATGCAATTAGTCTACATTTAGTACTCCATGCATTTGAGGGAACATTGATGTGATGGGAGTTAAACTTTAACCAAACCAAACAGGGCCTTAGTCTGCAACCATGCAGCATTGCCGCCACTGACCCCGGCCACAGTCGTCGGCCGGAAGCCATCCCCTGCACCCTCTAGCCGCGCACCCAGCGGCGACCATAGCCTATCAGGCGGCATCACTACGCGTTAGCGGCAGTTATAGCCCGTTAGGCGGCACCATTGCATTAGCGGCGGCCATAGCCCGTCAAACGATGCCACTGCAAGTTCTAGACAAGCCAACCACAACCAGGGTTAAGCCAACGACGACCATAGCTCATCAGGCGGTAGTTGCAAGTAGCTGCGATTGGCCAGTAGTAGCTGGGAGTGGAGGGACTAGAGCATGCTTGGAAGAGGCTGGGCAAAGAGGAGGGCAACAACGATCAATTTTACCTCTTTCCTAGGGTGGTGAAGGCCAACGCAGATTGAAAGTCACCCCACAACTAATCTTTCTATGCATATCAATCGATTTTATCAAATCCAGAAAGACAGTTTACTGAAAGACAGTTTATATAGGGAGATTATTTGTCTATGCGTATCAATCGATTTTTCCAGATACAGAAAGATTAGGAGTTGGGATACGATGTTGTTGAAAGATTTTTCTCAATCATGTAAAAAAAAACCAAGATTAGAAGTGGTTAATATATGGGACAGGCACATTAGAAGTGGGTTGGGTTAATATATGGGGCATGCACCAAGTTAATATAACAACCGATGACATCTAATCTAATAGACAAAATGCTGCTGTGGGTATATCTGGGACATGCAGGCATCATGCATGCCAGCTGCGAATAGCAACCGGTGAACAGAATGTTGCTAAACCCATAACCTAATGAACAGAATGATGCTAAGCCCATGAACTAAGCTGCATTCGTCAACTGGTGAACAGAATGTTGCTAAACCCATAACTTAGTATGGTGCTATACCCCTGAAAATCAGCAAACCCATAACTAAGCTGCACTCGTATTTTTAGAACTAATAAATCTAATCTAACGAACAGAATGTTGCTACACTCCTGAAAATCAGCCATTCCATGACAATTTGAGAAACAACTAGCAATGAGGTGACTGGTCTGTGCAGCAAATTTGAGCGGGCATCAATGTCAAAGCATAGGGATTCTGAGAAATCAAGACACCGTTTACAAATGTGTGCAGATTCGTTTCAATGCATATACATCGATATATTTCAAGAAAAGCACATCTGGTATGTGCGGTTTAAGTGGCCAATTCTTCATATTAATAGTCATATAGAAAACCGGGATACAGGGGGACAAGCAACGATCCTAAATGATGGCTCAGTGAACGCTCACCGTAGGCGACAAAACATGGATGCATGTTACGTTTTAACAGACAGAATTGCAAAACCAAAAATGGTTTATGGGATTCTCAGTAAACAAGTAAACATAAAACGGTTGAGGTTCCTTGTCCATCTAACCCGCTCCAGACATAATAACCATTACATAAATCCATATCTAGAACAAGCTCAAAGGTGCTACAGACCACGCCATCGGAGGATATCACTTAGGCCACCAGAGTGCTGGCCGTGGTTGATTCACTGCACAAAAGCAAGTAAACATGGTCAGCCATATGCAATAAGTTTCAAAACAATTGGAGTTGAAATAGAAGACAATTTCTGAGCAGTATTAGCGTAAATTAATCTGGAAGCACTTAACAGTGGGATAACTGAATTAATCAGATGGGCCAAGTTTAGTCTATACAGCAGTGGCAGCGTTTCAGTGAAGAAAACATTCACTGGTTAGCAAATTAGTTATGCAGTATAACAGAATGAAACTATTGGTTTTAAGTGTTGCCGTAAAACATATATACAAGTTTATAATAAGACAAATGTAGGTCTGCAAATTCATTAATCTTTATTCAACAACATTTGAAAATGTATACAACTCATGATTTTATTAATATAGAACTAGCCTCTTCAACATTAATTATATGCAATGAAAACAAAGACGCTGCTAACAGTACTTCAAAGAAAGACAAAATCTACTTTGAAAATGTTGAGTATTCAGAATGGATACCAGCAGTGTACAAGTGTAATAGACAAAAAAAAATTTGTCAATCCCCACTGATACAAGCACAATAAACATGCTTTGCTAGCATTAAAGTCAATTAGTATTTTGTCGATTTATCTGGTGCTCACCAAGACTACACAGGATAAAAAAAAAAGTCTAATAATTGACTAAATCTTCGCTCTTGACATAAGAGAGACTTTGATAAGCCTATCTAGTTTCGACTGACTAGAATAAGATCATAACACACAACATTTCGTGGACAACTCCTAAGTAGCAATTGGCGCACATTGATCCTCACAGCAATAACGAGTCCAAGATAAATAACAATTCACTACATGGTTCAGGCACTGATAACAAACGAAGGCAGGAATGGGCTCCAATTGACTTACTACTTCCAGGTGGGCGGGAGCTTCTTGGTGCGCTTGTAGTAGCGGGCAAGGCGGTGGATCCTGCTCTCAACAAGAATAAGCCTGAATTTGGAGTCCTTGTCCTTCCTGTTCCTCTCCAGATGCTTCCTTATCGCCACAGCCTTCTTAATCAGGAAGTAGAGATCCTCAGGGATCTCCGGCGCCAGCCCTACACGCGCACATCCGATGCATCAGCACACCACACGTCAAAAACGAACCGAGAAGCAGAGTCACAAGTTCTCTCACCATGGGCCTTAAGGATGCGGAGGATCTTGCTACCAGTGACGCTCTTGACGAGCGGGATACCGTGCTGGTCACGGAGCAGGACGCCAATCTGCGACGGCATCTGGCCCTTCTTCGCAGCCTTGGTAATCATCTCCTCCACCTGCCAATCCGCAGCATGCAAGCGCGTCAATCGACAAACCGCATCGCCCAAATCGAACCACAGGGAATGAGGGGCCGAACAACTCACCTCGGTGGCAGCCGTCTTGAGCCAGGTCGGAGGAGTCCTCTTGTACGGCAGCGCCGACGACGAGATACCCTTCCTGCAGCACGGAGACGCGCACCCGCCATTAGAACACACGAAATTCACAGCCGCTCTAACGAGTGGAGGGGCAGGGAGGGAGAGGCTTACCCGCGGCTGTGCATACGCCCCATGGCGGAGGATTGGTGTCTACCTCAGGCGACGGCGGGGCGGGGGCTTGCTGCTGCTGCGGCGGCGGCGGCGGCGGCGCGAGGGCGAGAGGAGGCGCGTGCGGCGTTAGCAAAGAGCTGCCGACTAGGGTTGGGGGCCATACTTATAGTGGGCGGCGGCGCTGAGGGTTTCCGCTAGGGCTGCGCCGTTTCGAGCTGGGCCGTTTGTTGGGCTTCGCCCATACGCTCGGTACATTTCGGCCCGGTATGCGTCTTCTGAAGCTTTCTCTGATGGAATTTCTTTCTTCTGTTCTGTGGTAAAATAAAACATCTTAGAAATTGGCTTGTTTCAACTTTAGGATTGTACTCTGATATATAGTATAGATTACGGTTTTATAAGGTGAACAATTTTGGACATGTTTTGAAACAATCACCCGTATATTGTTTTCGTCGATACGCATATTTCTCTTCAGTTTGTTTTGTGGTGGAGAACCCTGCGTGTGTGCCTGCCATTACTCTGCTCAGCTGAAAGGCTCCGTGTCAGCACGGGTTAATTTGAGCTCTGAGTCTGAGGGTGCTGATTTGGAACCACAAATCCAAATGGGGAGGTGACGTGGTGTCGTATTTGGAACCCGGGGTTTTTTTTCATGTTCATGTGCTTTCCTATGAAATTACTTGTAAAATTCTTATACAATTACATATAAAATTCATGTGATCCAAATAGACCTTGCAGCATCTAGTATGCGACGGATTGAGCAAGCAAAGGTGAAGGTAAAGCATCCAGATATTTTATCGGCTGCTAGGTGTTTGTTTAGATCAACTGTAAGCTATAGAAAAGTTGCTATGAGCTATAATTATGAAAAAGTTGTAGCTATTTGGTTGGAAACAATTATAAAACCTACCTCCTCTATTTATATCCTCGAAACAACTGTGAAATATTTCTCTATTTTTATCCATTTGGAAAAATAGAAAATTGAAGCCAAAAGTAAGATATAAGTTGCCGCAGAAATTGTACTACGTGAAAGCATTTGTTTCTAAAAAACAACTTCAAATTCCATTTTTAGTAGGTGTTTTGACAGCTGAAACACTTTCTAGAAAGCTAAATCAAACACAACCACCATCAAGCTGCCTAGGAACTAGAATAGCAAACAGATTATGGCCTGTTTGGTTGCTATTCCGAGAAACTTACCTAGCTCAGCAGCAATATCCTACCAGGCAACCAAAATCCAACGTCTAAACTTGTTTTTTGGCCTAACAACTTTTCAAGATTCAATCCAAAAGATATACGTAGTGTAAATAATCTATTTACAGGTAGGTTTCTACAAATGATGATGTACGTAGTCTATATTTACAGGAACCTCCCATCGCATGTGCAACAGTTCCCTAAATCCCATAATGTAATCATGCGTACGTCGAGAATGGATCATTTTCATTCCGCTCGTTTTTCCTTTAACTTTTAGAAGCAAGAAAAGAGTCGGCAAGTCCTTTTTTATTGCGGTAATGCTACCAACTAGACGACTGAAAAGGTCGGATATCTCGCTTCACTTACTGCCGTATGCGCCGCTCACCTAAAAAAAATCAAAATCAACTCCTGCACACACTTCACTCCTGCCATTACCCCTTCCGCGCTTCTCATCCCCACCGCAGTGTCCTCCTCCACTGGGAGCTCCCGACGCCCGAAGATCCGGTGGCCCTCTCCCCCACCCCAGCGAGATCCATGAAGCAGGAGCGAGATTCATGGAGGTGACGCGACGGTGTTGCAGGGGAGTGGGCGGCTCTCCTCCACCCCGGCGCGGCGCCCTCCCCACCTCGGGGGCGCCCTCTCTTATCCCGGTGACCGAGCTCCCCTACCCAGACGGCCATGGCGCTTCTCGTCCCCATCTCCCACTGTCTCTGCCGAGCCAAGCTCGGTACTGGTGGAGCTGGTGACGGTGGTTGTAACTCCCTGCGTCCAAAAACTGCTTATATGGCCTACCTCCGCACGTGGAACGGACCTGCATACGCGTAGCACCTCTCTTACACTTTCGCCATCGCTTCGTGTAAAAGGGTTAACCCGGAGGTGGTACGATTGGAACGACAACCCTCTCTTATCCCGACGATCGAGCTCCCCCCACCCAGGCGGCCATGGCGCTCCTCGTCCCCATCTCCCACTGTCGCCGCTGAGCCAAGCTCGATACTGGTGGAGCTGGTGACGGTGGTTGTAACACCCTGCATCTAAAAACTGCTTATATGGCCTACCTCCACACGTGGACAGGCCTGCATACGCGTAGCACCTCTCTTACACTTTTGCCCTCGCTTCGTGTAAAAGGGTTAACCTGGAGGTGGTACGATTGGAACGACAAGGCTTATAAGCTTACCCTCACCCTCCTAAACTTCCAAGGTGGTATCCCTTGGTATACCCCTCCACGGGCACATGCAACGAGGGTTGATGCTCCGATACCGTCTATAACACCCCGCGTTCAAAAACTGCTTATATGGCCCAGTTCCGCACATGGAATGGGTCTGCATATGCATAACACCTCTCTTATACTTTCGTTATCGCTTCGTGTAAAAGAGTTAATCCGAATGTGCTACGATTGAAACGACAAGGTTTATAAGCTGGCCCTCACCCTCCTAAACTTCCAAGGTGGTACTAAACCCACCAACAGCAAACTCCACATATGTCACTTGGGTTATATGGCCAACTTCACAACTGCTACGGACTACTAATAGATTGGGGTGTTATAGTGGTGCTCGTGCACCGACGCTCACCGCCGGCTCTGACCCCGATGGCTGGAATTGATCGGCCCATGCTTCCCTCCCCTATGTTACAAATGTATCTTTCAGGTCTTTCAGTCATTTCAAAGGTATGTTGCAATTTTTTCTTATAAATGTTGCAAAAGTAGATCAGGGGATGTTGCACATGTTGTAAGTGTTTTAGAAGCATGTTGCAAGCGTTTGTTCAAAATATTTCATCTGTATCCAGACGTATGTTGCAATCATTTTTTATCTGGATGTTGCATATGTTTTCACACATATGTTGCAACAATATTTTCAAAATGTTTTAGTTGTTTCAGCCCTATATTGCAATAAATGTTTTTTCATGTTATAATTGTTTATCCAGATGTCGTATATGTTTCACACACATGTTACAAACGTATGTCCTAAATGTTTCATCTGTTTCAAATGTACGTTGCATTCGAGTGTTTCATGTTGCAAGTGCAGATCGTCAGCGTTGGTGTCCCTTGAGGGCGGGCAGGGCCAAGCCGTAGCCACCGATGCGTGGAGGAGGTGCAGGCCACCGCCTGTGGTGTGAGGAGACACGGGTCACGCGGTGCTATTATGGAAGAGGCGGGGTCGAGCCATTCGGGTAGCATGGGCAGCGGATCTGAAGCGGGCGATTCGGATGCGAGCGCGGAAAACAGAGATGGCGCGGGTGGTGCACGAATCCGAGCGAACGAGGCGGAGCCGCCACGGACGTCTGAATGCTACTGCTGCCAGTTCTGTTGCAGGCTTTTCTTTGGCCGAGCTACTCTGTGAGCAAATCTCTAGCCGCTTAGGTTTAATCTGTACTAGAAAAGGAAGAGGGCGCCCTACCAGCGTCCCATTAAGAAGCAACAATTGATATAATAATAACACTAAGTGTATGTTCTTTGTAGACCATACATAGTTCTGTCTATCCATACAGGGAACACTGCATCAGTGGTGGTCAGAAGATCACGTCTATTGGCTCTTGCTATGAGGCGGGACACTGTGATACAGGAAAGTATTAACCGATTAGAACAATACACAAAAGAATATTAGGAGGAAATTTCAAAACTAATAATCAATGCATTATCGAGTAGAAAAAAACATCAAAACAAAGAAAAATTTGGTTCAATTAATGTAACAACTAAAGCCACTATTCATCTCATTTCGACCAACCCTAGCCATGCTCAGAACTACTTTGATTTTTTAATTCTCATAGAAAATAAATGATTAGCAACTATTATTAATAGGCCAACATCAGTTACTATGGAGCCTTTCAGATGATTGGGTAAAACCAATTTCGCATAAGCAAATAGAAACTCATATCTAGGCCAGCTGTAGAGACCGTACTCCTAATTATAGACGGCATTAGTCAGTTTGCAAACAAGGCAATAAATTAGCAACTGGTGCTGGTAAAAGGACTATATTTGATCTTCGATTTTTTGGTGGCAGGATGCATCAGATCTGTTGCCCAGAATAATCTTATAGGAATATCCATCTAGAAAAATAGTACTAAATTCATATTGCAAAGAAGCCAACCAATCATGCAGAGCAAGGCATGCCAATGAAACACACAGTTTAATTTATTACCGAATTAGCTTTTGCTAAGAGCAGGGTTGCATGTGCATCTTCCAGGTTCCTATATACGAGAGAGAACATGATCAAATATGTATGTTTAATGTCAAGTTCAATGGCAAGTAGTGCATGATCAACAGCAGACAGTTTATTTTGTACTGCAGATCGGTACCCTTCTCAGCAGCAAGGATGTCCACTGCAAAAACTCGTATAGGTTCTACATCCAAGCAAAATAGCATCACGCTTAGTAATAAAGGCAAGACATGATGGACAGAACTATAATGAGGTACCTCAATCAGATTCAGAGATGATACCTAAACCTTCCGATGGAGCAAAGAATGGGCGACATTCAAAGTTCCAAGACACTGAATCAGCACACCTTATATGGACGAGAGAGGAACATACCTATGACTGCACAAATGTCATCATGGGCAAGCATAGCATCAGGGGAGGCAAGCATCAGATCAGCACCAGATTGACGAGACGGCTCATAGCTACAGAAGCAACAAATCATTATAACATACCTAAACTTGAGGAGCAGAATATTACACTTTTAAGATTATGTCCATGTATCAGTTGTAAGTGTGTCCAATAACTCAAATTGCATCCCAAGGTATAATACAGTAAGCTAAAGTCCAGAACCAGACAACTATAGCTCTAGATTAGGAACACATAAATTCCAGAGGAAATAAATCTAAACTACCAGCCTGCATATTTAGTTGACAATTTAGTTAAGGAAGACAGAAGGAATTCGTAGCAAGGCATTATAAAAACAAAATAACGGCTACCTAATAGGAATTTTTTTCATTTACTATTTTAGTAATCACTAATTTTCTTATAACACTTTTCACGATCGCTATGTTCTCTGTAATCTCAGTTTTGTTGTGAGCTACTACCTTAGGTATTGTTAGTTGGTGGCACTAACAATGAAACTAAACAGATTTATATTAGTTATTAGGATGTGAAGGACCATAAACCTGCTGAGGATCAAATGCAGGTGGCTACAATTTAAAACATAGTAAATCAAGAGCAAGGAGGAAAGAGCGACAAAACTAACAGCAGTGTATACGAATAAAAAACAGTAAGATGACTGACAATTTCAGGGTGTGTCTATTATTAGAGCTGGCTCGTGTCTGACACGCGTTATTGATTAAGGAACAAATCACAAAGTACATATAGTGAGCATAAGCTTACATGCTGATGTACAAAATCCAGTCCTCCTTGTAAGCCACTCAATCACCAGGAGAGCATGCCGTTGGACAATATGAGAAGAGAATGCCTTCCCCAGGCATTCCAAATTTTGCACCCCAAGCCCTGTGGGACCTTTAAACAACCATACATGTCAATAAAATGAAGATGCACAGCTACATTATGATCCGAACAATATGCAAGAATTATAACAGGGTGCACATGTTTTCTCAACAGGTTTAGGACATCTTCCCTGTTGCCTATGCGCCTCAAGCCCATCAGGTACATGCTGTGCTCATCATTCCAGTTGTTGTCATCAATCATTTAATAAAAGTGCCATCATCCTCCAGCAATTCCATCCTCGAATCCGGAAATTAAACTGTAAATCTCAGCCATTTTTAGGCACACACAATGTCTGTTGTAATTCATTCAATAATGATAAGATAACAAAAAATGGAGCCGCCTTCGTGTACCTCTCGACCTACCTCATGAGCCAAACGGCAGTCTCCTGAGTCCTGACCTTCCTCCCCTTGCAGTCTTCTGAGTTATGGCCTTCCTCCCCTTGATTGAGGCCACAAGCGTCGGCTCCTCACCGGCCCAGCTCAATCTGTCAACAGAATTCTGGGCCTCGTCACAAGCGGCTTAATTTGTCAACAGAAATACAAGGCACTCACCTTTGACGACGCGTTGTGATGTCAAGCTTGGTGCGCTTGCTCTCCGAGTACCAGACCATCGCTCTGGGCGCCGCTACGCCACTAATCTACCTGCCACCATTGCTTTAGGGGAGCAGCCGGGGGCGGCAGGAGGCGGAAATCACAGGATCGGGGCGGCGGACGGAGGATCTCGCATCTGCGCCGAAGCCAGGAATGTCGTCACGTTACAACCACGCCCGGGGCATGCAGCGAGATGCAAGGGGCGGCGGCGGCGGTGGCGGCGGCGAGAAGAGAGAAAGGACCAAGGGGAGTTAGGGCTGGCCGGCGGGGGGCTGGGGCTAGGAGGAGGGCTGCTTCGCAAAATCGTCTGCGGGGATTTTTTTGAAAGAACGACTACGATGTTGAATATCTGTGAGCACTTACGTTGAAATAAATTTAAGATTAAGGAGGTATGTGTAAAATATCTGTGAGCACTTACTGTCCATTCGTAGTCAGATAGGACTGCGAGTTTATTTTCTAGAAGTCAGTGGTGTTTTCTGAAAAAATGCCAGCACCACGTGTCGACACGCTAGGGCTCAGGGCGCCCGTGGAAAACGGAGAGAGCAGCAATCGCCTAAGGATGAGTGCAGTAAAATTGGATACAGATAAAAGAATCTTGATGACTAGGACGGATATAGGATGGATTTAAAGGATGGTAAGTGCGAATAGCCTAATGAACGGAGAGACCAGGCTCCTGTTCTCCCTTTTCTAAACCTGAATACTTCTGTATTTCCGTTATTCGTCAATGGAAATAGGGTTGACCTTGTGTCAAAAAAAAGAAAAGAGTCAACAACTCATGAGTTACTTCCACTTTGCCATCAGCACATCGCCTTCAACAAGTATTATTATATCAGAAAACAAAACCCTACAGAGCTGGTGGATTACATCATTTACATGATGAAATACATGAGTTACTTCTACATCATATTGCTTTTCTAAAAGAAGAATGCAACAGGTACTAACATCGTATTCAAACCAAAAATAGGAACACGATCTGGGCTTCCATTAACCAAACGAGAAGGTGATGTTAACAACCTTTTAGTTTAAGTTCATTAAGTTGTTGCTGGTCATCTTTCGTCATGATGCACATGCTTCGGAGTACCACATAAAACTTTCAGCTCAATTTTGAATCACAGTGACACCCAACCACTCAACTATACCGATATAGTGAGCACTACTACAGATTCAGTCATCAGTGCCGGCCACATCACTACCGAAATTAGGACAACCGGCAGTGATGACCCTTCACTGCCGGTTCTAGGCTCTGACAACCAGAAAATAATTAGGGGTGCGAGAACCGGCAGTGATGACAACTATCACTGCCGGTTTGTGCCTCCCGCCGGCAGTGATGACAACTCCACTTATCACTGCCGGTTCAAGCCAAGAACCGACAGTGATTTGATTCTATCACTGCCGGTTCTAGGATAGAACCGACAGTGATGAGCCTGACAGCACAAAAAGGTTGTAGCCGTCATCTTCTTCCTCCACTCTTTTATCCCGAGAACAGAGGCGCGCGTTTGGGCCACTCCCTCCAATGTTGCGGTCGCCCAAATCCGTGAAGCTACCACTTGGATTTAGAAGAATGGCTTGATCTTTTTGCTTTAAGGTTAGTAACCAGCCTCCATTCCTTCGATTTTGTTGCTTAATTAGCTTTGTTTTGATGGCTATAATGCTTGATTCTCATTCTTATTTCTCCATTCTTCTACAGAGCACTTTTCTAATTCATGGCTATAATGCATTGTTAGTATGTGATGTTATAATTGGTTCTTAGGAGTAGAGTATATTCTTTTACAATGTTGATGAGCAAATTAACCCATGTGTCACCAAACAATGCATTGTTTGGAGCAGTAGTAGCGGATCTACAGGGGGTTGGGTGGGCTCCAGCCCCCCATAATGACTTGATTTACTACTAGGAACACTGTAGCAAAAATCTCAAATCACCATTAAATCTTCATGCAAATCAACATCTCCATTGTTTTTAGCCCCCCTTGATTATCATCCTGCATCCGTCACTGGTTTGGAGCTACATTGTTGTTCATAATCATGTCTCCAATTTTAGTATTTTTTTAAATTAATGTCTTTATTTTTATGTGGCATGGAGTAGAATAATTGTTCTACAATATTGTGCAATAATTATTTTTTATGGGGCTGCAATTTTTAATTTATATGGGCATTGTTTGGAGCTACATTGTTATTCATGATCATGTCTCCAAATTTAGTCTTTTTTAAATTAGTGTCTCCATTTTTATGTTGCATGGAGTAGAATAATTGTTCTTCAATATTGTGCAATAATTGTTTCTTATTAAAACTTTCCTATGTTTTCTCTGCCCGGCCCATTTTACCTGTGCAGACATGGATCGAGGGTGGATGTACGATGTGTCATGTACAGACCAACGGTACTTGACGGGCATCGACGATTTCATCAAGCTCGCTAGAGCCAATGCTGGGGACTCACAGCCTGTATTCTGTCCATGCAAAGATTGCAAGAATACGAGAAAATGGGGCGACGTGGAGCATATACGATTGCACTTGATTACCAGGGGGTTCATGAGATACTACACGATTTGGACTTTGCATGGGGAGGTTGGTCAAAATGTTGCACAAGAAAACAATGATGATGTGCCCATGCCTAGCGTATCCCTAAACGCATTTCTGCCTATTGATGATTACCAATGCTACATAGTACCTGTGCCTACCAACGATAATGTGTTTAGGAATACATTAGTTGACAACACAGAGGAAAATGATGGCATTTCACAGTTTCTACATGATGTGCATGGCGGATTCCTTAATGCTACACAGTTGAAAAAACTGGAGATCATGAGAAAGGATGCAAAAACACCATTGTATCCGACCTGCCCAATAAGCAAACTGGAAGCCAACATCATGCTATTAGAGTTCAAATCAACGAATGGATTGAGTGATAAAGGCTTCGATAGCTTGTTAGGTATACTACATAAACTGCTCCCGAAGGGTAGCGAGTTACCAGAAAAGACTTACCTGGTCAAGCAAATGATTTGCCCAATCGGCCTTGAGGTTGAGAAAATACACGCGTGTTCCAACGATTGCATATTGTACCGTGGAGAAAAATACAAAGACTTGGATGCGTGTCCCAAGTGTAAAGTTCCCCGATACAAGCAAGGGCCGTCAAATCAGGGAAGCAAGACCAGAGGAGGGCCCATAAAGGTCGTATGGTATTTTTCTATAGCTCCACGAGTGCATAGGTTGTTTGCAAATGCAAAGTCAGCCAAACTGTTGCGTTGGCACGGCGAAGAGCGTAAGAAAGATACAATGTTGAGGCACCCCGCCGACGGGTCGGACTGGAGGACTATCAACACTATGTTCTATAAGAACATCGGTGGAGAGGTAAGGCATCTTTGGATAGGTTTGAGCACAGATGGGATGAATCCGTTTGACCAGGTTAGAAGCAATCATAGCACTTGGCCAGTGACGCTATGTATATACAACCTTCCACCCTGGCTTTGTATGAAACGGTCATACATCCAGATGCCACTACTAATCCAAGGGCCAAAACAACCTGGTAATGATATCGATGTGCTTCTACAACCAGTGATCGATGAACTACTACAGATGTGGGAGACGGGTGTGAAGGATGTTTGGGATGAGTACAAAAAAGAACATGTCACGATAAAGGCTATACTTATCGCTACAATCACTGACCTGCTAGGACGAGGTTGCTTGTCTGGAGAGAAGACAAAAGGATACACTGGGTGTGTCGAGTGCTTGGACGAGACTGATGCTATACATCTACTATAAAACAAGAAGATGGTCTATATGGGACACCGTAGGTTCCTACGAAGGGATCACCCTTACCGTAGGAATAGAAAAGATTTTAATGGGACTACTGAGAAACGTGGACCTCCAAAGTATCTAGACGGAAAACAGATACTTAAACAAGTAAGCAAACTCATAGATGTTGTCCTTGGGAAGGGGGAAGGTGTAGTACCAGTGCCAGCCGGTAGTATCTGGAAGAAAAATCAATCTTTTGGGAACTACCTTATTGGCCACTTTTGAGTGTACGTCACTGTCTTGATCCAATGCACATAACTAAAAACGTGTGCGGTAACACACTTAACATGTTGATGAACACCGGGGGAACAACAAAGGATTCTCTCGCGACACGCTTGGACATGCAACACCTGGGCCTCATGATGGAGTTGCACCCAATAACTCTTGAGGATGGCCACTTGAAACTTCCGGTGGCATCATGGACACTGAAAAAGGAAGAAAAGGCCATGCTTATTTCTTTCTTCAATGATCTCAAAGTGCCAACTGGCTACTGTGCGAACCCGAAGAGGCTAGTTAACATGAGAGAACTTAAGTTTAACTATGGTTGTATGAAGGCCCATGACTGTCATGTCATTATGACTCAGCTGCTCCCAGTTGCCCTGCGAGGTATCCTCCCTGACAAGGTTCGTGCCCCAATCATAAAGTTGTGTTCGTTCTTCAACGTGATCTCTGAAAAGGTCATTGAAGGGGCCAAGCTAGACTAGCTGAAGCAGGAGATAACCGAGATTCTATGCAGGCTTGAGATGCATTTCCCACCGACTTACTTCGACATATCAGTGCATCTACTTGTTCATCTTGTGGACCAAATTAAAGCCCTTGGCCCAATGTACCTACACCAGATGTTTCCTTTCGAGAGGTTGATGAAAGTTTTCAGGCGGTATGTTAGGAATAGATTCAGACCAGAAGGGAGCATGGTAGAAGGATGGACAACGGAGGAGGCCATTGAGAAAGCTGTCAAAATAGTCGAAGTGGTTTCCTTCAGACATGCACACTTCGCTGTTCTCCAGCAGGCCGACGGTGTGATGGCATACATTAATGAGCACAAGCAGTTACTGTAAAGTAAGCACATCGGTAGGTCACAGGCTTGGCTTGAGAAAAAACATAAGGAGGAATTCGATGACTGGTTTCGACGCCGCAGGCTAGGAATGGTGACGGGATGTCAGCTAGATCTCTTAGCTCCCGGACCTTCGACTACGGTGATGATGTACCAAGGTTATGATATAAATGGTTTTACATTTTACACAAAAAAATAGGATGGAAAGAGCACCAACCAAAATAGTGTTGTTCGTTTCGACGCCCACGATGAATACGGCACGGTGGAGGCAACATATTATGGTTTCATAGATGAGATATGGGAGCTAGACTATGGACGACAGTTGAAGGTCGCTCTTTTCCGTTGCCAGTGGGTTCGGCTAGATGAAATCAACACCGACAATGATGGGTTCACTACCGTTGATCTATCCAAGACCGCATACAGAGATGACCCCTTCGTCCTTGCAAAGGATGTTTTGCAAATCTTCTATGCAAGGGATAACAATACAAAGGGAAGACTATAAGTAGTCATGCAAGGCAAAAGGAAGATTGTCGGTGTTGAAGGAGTGACGGACGAAGAAGAGTACAAAGGTTATCAAGAAATAGCTCCTTTTGGGGCAGACATTACCCTACCTATCCTTGAAGAGGGTGACGAACCTGCTTACCTCCGGAGTGATCACGATGAGGCCATCATAGTTAGAATATCATAAACTATGTAATCCTTAATGAAATGTTGTTTTAGTAATTTGCATCGAATTTGAGATCATATGGAGTTGTAGAGATTGATGAGTTCTACCACTATTATTTTGGAACTTTGTTGATATAACGGATGCCATGTTTCCAACAAAGTGACATAACTTTGTGTGAGATAGATCACTTTATGATACATGCCTAATAAAACTTTCTCAAATTGAGAAATGACTAAAATAAAAGTTGTAGACATTCATGAGTTCCACAACTTTGTTGTTTATAACTTTTCCATTTGAGATCAATTGGGGACCCAAAATGTTTAAAAATAATCAATATCACTGCCGGTTCTAATAACCACCCGGCAGTGATGTCCCATATCACTGCCGGGTGGTTATTAGAACCGGCAGTGATATGAGACATCATTGCCGGGTGGTTATTAGAACCGGCAGTGATATGGGACATCACTGCCGGTTCTAATAATCACCCGGCAGTGATGCGTGGGTTATATAAGGCGCTGGCGCGCTCCAAGGCCAGTGCACGATATTTTACGCGCTCGTCGCTGTTCGCCAGTGCACGCCGCCGCCGCCCGACGTGCACTGCACGACGCCGCAGCCCGACGCCGCCCTTCACGACACCGTCCCCTACCGCTTCCTCAACGTCGCCGTCCCCTACAGCTACGCCGACGCCACGAGGAGCTCCTCCATGTCGCTATTGAGCGCGCCACCCCTGCTTACTCGGTGAGTGCCCATAAGGTGTTCGATAGAATGCCCACCTCAATGTTGCTTTCTGGGAGGGTGGCTGAATTGCTTGTTAGGTTTGTGATGCCATTGATTGCTAATAAAACTTGTGTGCTTTGGGTTCTTCTTACCTGCTGAAGTGCTGACTAGCCTACTAACATGTATAACGAATTTGGATATGGCAACCTTCTTGCAGAATGTGTAACAGAACCGCCCAATTATACGAGATTAAGTAAGAAAATCATCCAACGGACAGACAATTTACCAAACTTAAGCCCGTATAACCCGGTAGTCCGTGAAATCTCGACGGATTTCAAACCATTTCACATCACAGCCAAGATCGTAATAAGTTCAGCGATTACCTTCATAAGTTACACAGCAGTTTGCGGCACAAAATACATCGGAGTTTAAACATAGTTATTACAAACCAGTTTCAAATAAAGTAGCGGAAGCATTAGTTCAAAGCACACACACACACACACATCTTTTCCAAAATACAGTGCCAGCTCGCGATCATCTCCCACAAAAGCATCAGGCGAGGAGTAGTGAGTGACCATTGCCCATGGTCCTAGGCTTCGCCCATCGCAGGGTAGAGACAGTTGATACAATACCCATAGTACATCTGTCCATCTGCAACAAGTGGGAACAAAGCCCTGAGTACGAGAAGGTACTCAGCTAGACTTACCCGACAGAACCAAAACAAAAAGACTCCAAGGATCATGATAGGCTTTTTGGTGGGGTAGCTGACTCATTTGCAAGAAAAGCATTTTTAGCTTACCAAATCATTTACAAAAGCATGTCATCTTCTAAATCTTTATTCTCCTGTCAACTATGTTTGCACTTATGCTAAAGTAACCATGTAATTGAGCAAGCAAGGATTACCATTGATATTTGACAATAATTACCATGTCATTTTCTCATAACTATCCAAGTGTTGTATCCATATTACTACGATGAAGTAACTCAAGTCAAGTGCTCACTATCCAGTGAACGATGGCGATTCGAATCGATTATTGACCAGCTGGTAATTTATTCCTCACACAAACCTCACTCACCCGCTAAAGTGAGGTATTAGTCACCGAGTCAACCATTCAGGTAAAGTCGCGAGCTTGCCAGGAACCACATGTACCCGGGGGCCGCCCGACTGCTCTTTGGCCTTATCATCGCGCCCCCGTTTCCTGCCACTACTGCTCCGGTACAGTGCGTTGCGGGCAATCCACTCGGCCCGAATAATCTCCCGGCTTCGCGGTCGAAAGGTACTTTATCCGGCCAGCTAAATGTGAGGCATGCGTTCAACATGACCCGAGGCCCGACATCGGACGGTCCTTAATCGACACAGACGGAAGACACTACAGTCCAGAACCCTGCAAGCTTCCGCCCGGTCTCACATTCATTTCCACACTGAGTTATTCTCACATGACATCTCTTTCACAAAACCAGGTAATCCCCTATAGCTCGCGGATGACAGGCAATCACCCGACTTCTACCGGTCTAAGCAAACTAAGCAATTATTGACCGTGGACACCAGGGTGACAAGGATCGGGTAAAACAAGGTGGAACAAGGTATAATGCAGCAACGTTTGCAAACAACTCCTAAACTTAATGCATCAGATTAAGTAAAATTAATAATTAATTATTTGCAAACCGGGGGAGAAATGCTCCGGGGCTTGCCTCGCTCGAAGGAGCTGGGACGATGGTCGGGGCACTCCAGAAGCTCTTCACCGGACTCCTCTTCTGCTTCTGCTGGCTCCGGCTCCTCGGGCTGCTCCTCTGCGTCCTCGGGAACAACTGCCGGAACCACTTCCTGCGATCCTGTATGATGCAGAAGTATGAGTGCAACATGCATAGGTGAGATGCAGAAGTGACATGAGATGATGAAGATGCGGAATGCATACGGTGTAATGAATGTATTATGTCATCGGATTATGTGGAACTTATGACTCTTCTACAAGGTAGTCTACGTCATCCAAGAACATGTACTCGGAAACTACCAACACTAGTTCCTACCATGCGAGAGTATTGGAGAATCAAGAGGCTTCAAAGATACACCAAAGTATAATTTTCCAACTAACTTTGCATTAAGAATAAATAGAAACCCTAATTAGTCCTAAGGTTGAACAGCAACACATATTTTAGTAGCTCATAAAAATCTCATAAAATTACAGTGGGTTACTAATATCAAGAATAGCTTGACATAAAATTTTTACTGCATTTGGATAATTAGAACTTACTATACAAAAATAACAAAATATGGCCTCAAATAGATATTTAAAATACTTTACATTATGAAAAGTATCAAACAACAGATTTAGGAATTTTTCTACTATCTACTACCTAAACAAACACTATGGAAAAATTATCACTTGCATGTTTTATTCAAATTTATTTAATTAACAAAAATAACAATTATTGGTAACAAAAAGCATTTGAACTGCAACTACAAATTTTTATACAGAACACCCAAGATATAAAATTTCCCTAGAAAGTACATGACACAAAAAGATTAATAAATTTGGAATCATATTTTTCTGACTTTTCTAGGATTTATTAAGTATTTATCAAGAAAATAGCCATTTTACTATTTAATTATAAACTCTACAGAAAAGTACATCAAATATGACATGCAACAATTTTATACCATAGATCTGGTCCCAAAGAGTCCATAGAAATTTGTTTCATCAAATTTGGAGCTAAAATGAGCAAGTTACAATTTTTTTTTCTAAAGCATTTATACATTTTCTGAAAAATCATTTCCAAAAATCCTTTTTAAATCCAGTCGCTGAACGGCTAGACGCACCCGGCGATCTACACACGCGCGCGCACACAGAGACAGACAGGCGGGCCCGCGGGTCAACCGGGTCCCACGCGTCAGCCGCTCCGAGTCAAGGAGGGCGCTGACCGCGCGGATCTCGACGACGGCGAGGTCGCCGGCGACGAGGTCACCACCGTCGTGATCCTCAAGGCGAGGCGGTCCCGTTGAGATCATTGGCCTGACCGGAGGAGCTCGAAATCGAGCTTGCCACCGGCCATGGCGGCTCGGCGGCGCTGCTCACCGGCGGGAGCTCCTCTCCGGCCACGGGGCGGCACGGGAGATGGTGTCCGAGCACCGGGAGGAGGAGGCGAACAAGATGCTCGCGCGAGTGAGGGAAAAGAAGAGGCGGAGGCGGGGTTTCCACGGAGCGGAGAACCACGGTGAGCTCGGCCGGAACTCCGGCGAGCGATTGGCGGGGCTGTGGAGCTTACCGCGGGAGATGGAGGTGAGCACGGGGTGCGCCAGAGAGAGAGGAAGCTCGTGGCGAGATGGAGAGGTCTGCGGTGGCCGGAGCTCGTCGGAACGCGCGCGTCCGGCGAGCGCGTGCGGTGGCGGAGGCGGAAACGGCAGCTGCGCTCGGTGAACAAGCGAGGAGGCAGAGCGGAGGGAGGAATGGCGAGGCGCTGCGCGGGGGGGGTTAAGGCGTGGGCGCTCGCGCTGGTGGGGGCGACCGAGCGCCACCCGGCCGCTGTGGCCGGCATGCGGCCGCCACGCGGCGTGCGTGCTCTGCCGGAGCGCCAGCGCGCGCGGGCGAGGGCGCGGGCGGAGGAGGGAGACGGCCGGCTGGGCCTGGGCCGAGGCGGGGCAGCGCGGGCGCGCGCGCGCGGTGAGGCGGGCCGCATCCGGACGTGGGCCGAACAGGAGGCGGCGGCCTGCTAAGGAAAAACCGGATTTTTGATTTTCCAAATTCAAATTTAAATGCATTTCAAACTTCAAACCAAATTTTGAACAAGAAGAAAGCATTTTATGGATTTGGCCCAAAAATAAAAGTTGCTCAAAATTGAATTCTCTACAACTTTGATTAAGGGGCCATCTCAAAATTCTTAATAGATTTTAAATGACAAAATAAAAGCTAAATTAGGGAATAATTTTGAATATTTTTCATAATTATTTTTGAACAAGTTTTTGACAAAATTTGAGCTCCAAAATTTGAACTAAAGTTCCAAGTGATGTAAGAATTATGGTTGCAAGGCTTTTGATATAATGTGATTATCATATTATCATAGTCCATTAAATATAGCATGTTTAAGCTTTTATTTTAATCGAATTATACCATTATCATACATGATTATAATGATATGAATGCTATGCAATATGATTGCCATGCAAAAATGCATTGCTTAACACCGGAGTGTTACAGCCCTCCCCCCTTATAAAAATCTCGTCCCGAGATTTGGGTTACGAACCATTTATTATAAAAATCTTCATAGGCGTTCTTTAAGTATTCACCCGTTTCCCAAGATGCATCCCCTTCATCGTGATGACTCCATTGTATCTTATACGTTTTCACCACACTGTTTCGAGTAGCCCTTTCCTTGGTATCCAATACTCGAACTGGTTGCTCACGATACACCAAATCTGACTTCAGTTTTATGCCTCGAGGTTCAATCCTTTCCTCTGGAACGCGCAAACACTTCTTGAGATGTGATACATGAAAAACTGGGAATATAGCACCCATTGACTCTGGTAAATCCAATTTGTAAGCCACAGGACCCTTCCGTTCCAGGATTTTATAAGGTCCCACAAATCTGGCGGCCAGCTTTCTGCGCACACCAAATCTTTTCTTTTTCATTGGCGTAACTTTTAGATAGACATAGTCACCAACTTCGAACACAAGCGGTCTCCTTCTCTTATCTGCATAACTTTTCTGACGTGACTGGGCTGCTCTCATATTCTGCTGGATGATATGAACTTTCCTTTCGGCTTCTTCCACGAAGTCAATACCATAATACCTTCTTTCTCCGGGCTCAATCCAGTTTAACGGTGTTCTACACTTTCGGCCATACAGAGCCTCAAAAGGTGCCATCTTGATACTCTCTTGATAGCTGTTATTGTATGAGAACTCTGCTAATGGTAACCATGACTCCCATGAACCTCTGGAAGACAACACACAGGCTCTTAACATATCTTCTAGAACAGCATTAACTCTCTCAGTTTGACCATCTGTTTGAGGATGATAGGCAGTGCTACGAATCAGACTAGTCCCCAAACCTTTGTGCAAGTGCTCCCAAAAGTGAGCGGTGAACTGTGACCCTCTGTCAGACACTATAGTCTTTGGTATGCCATGCAACCTCACAATCTCCGCAATATACTTCTCAGCATATTGAGGTGGTCTATGTTCCGTTTTGACAGGCAGAAAGTGGGCTGTCTTAGTAAGACGATCCACAATTACCCAAATGGAATCGTGACCTTTTTGAGTAGTGGGTAGACCCGTGATAAAATCCATACTTATGTCATCCCACTTCCAACTCGGCACTGACAAAGGTTGTAGCATTCCGGCAGGCTTCATGTGAATTGCTTTTACTCTACAACATGTGTCACATCTGGCTACATACGCTGCAATTTCCTTCTTCATCTTGGTCCACCAATAACGAGGTCTTAGTTCTTGATATATTTTACTGCTGCCAGGATGAATAGACAACTTAGAGAGATGAGCTTCATCCAAAATTTTATTCTTAAGCTCTCTATCCTTTGGAACAACAAGACGGTTGTCGAACCACAACACATCCTGCTCATCCACCCTGAAGTGTTTCGAGGGTTCTTCTTGAATCTTCTTCTTGATGTGGAATATCCCCTTGTCTGTTTTCTGACCTTCTATAACCTTACTCTCCAAGGAACAACTGACCTGAATACTTTGTAGCACGGCAGGGTGCATTAGATCGAAACCATCTTCAAGCAAGGGCTGCACATTCATACAATGTGACTTTCTGCTTAAAGCATCAGCTACCACATTGGCTTTCCCAGGGTGATACTGTACATTCAAGTTGTAGTCTTTGATCAGTTCTAACCATCTCCGCTGTCTCATGTTCAATTCGGGTTGGGTGAAAATGTACTTGAGACTCTTATGATCGGTGAAAATATTGCACACATTACCCAGCAGATAGTGTCTCCAAATCTTTAAGGCATGCACCACAGCGGCAAGCTCAAGATCGTGGGTCGGATAATTGATTTCATGTTTTCTCAACTGCCGGGAGGCATAAGCAATGACTCTTCCTTCTTGCATTAGCACACACCCTAATCCTGTTTTTGATGCGTCACAGAACACATCAAAAGGTTTTTCGATGTCGGGCTGTGCAAGAACTGGAGCAGTGGTCAACAGTTTCCGCAAGGTATGGAAAGCTGTCTCACACTCCTCTGTCCACACAAACTTGTGATCTTTCTGTAACAGACTTGTCATAGGCTTGGCAATCTTCGAGAAGTCTGGGATAAAACGGCGATAGTAACCCGCTAACCCTAGGAAACTTCTGACTTCTGACACTGTGGTTGGAGTCTTCCAATCCATAACCTCTTGCACTTTACTCGGATCTACAGAAACTCCATTCTCAGATAGGATATGACCGAGGAAAGGAACTTTCTTCAACCAAAATTCATATTTGCTGAACTTAGCATATAACTTATGATCCCTCAACCTGGTCAAGACAATTCTCAGATGCTCTTCATGCTCTTTCTCGTTTTCAGAGTATACTAGAATGTCATCAATGAAGACAACTACAAACTTGTCCAACTCTGGCATGAAAACTGTATTCATCAGATACATAAAATATGCAGGAGCATTTGTTAGTCCAAATGACATAACAAGATACTCGTACAACCCGTATCTGGTAGAAAAGGCGGTTTTCGGAACATCTTGAGGTCTAATCTTTATCTGATGATATCCTGACCTTAGGTCTATCTTGGAGAACACTCTGGCTTTAGCTAACTGATCAAACAGAACATCAATATGAGGCAAGGGATATTTATTCTTGATGGTTACAGCATTAAGAGGTCGGTAATCCACACACATCCTGAGAGTACCCTCTTTCTTTTTCTTTACAAACAAGGCAGGACATCCCCATTCAGACTTACTTAGGCGAATAAACCCCTTTTTTAACAACTCTTCCAACTGTTTCTTCAACTCAGCTAACTCATCCGGAGGCATCCGATAAGGTCTCCTCGAAATTGGAGCTGTCCCGGGGATCAACTCGATTCCAAACTCAACATCTCTGTCTGGAGGAAGGCCAGGCAACTCATCTGGAAACACATCCGGGAACTCACATACTACTGGGATCTGATGGATAGGAGCAACTTCCATGGCACAGGTCACACTCACAAGATCTGTTCTTTTAGGCAATGGTACCTGGAAAGTACCCTCTGCCTGGGGATCTTTAAGGGTAAGCATCCTACTGCTTGTATCTATGACTGCTTCCCAGTCTTTCATCCAGTTCATTCCTATTATTACATCCAAAACTAGTCCAGGCATAACTACCAGGTTCACTCGGAACTTCCGACTACCTAACTCAAGGGTTGCCCCTCTAACCATCTTATTGGTTAACACATCAGCTCCTGCTGAACTTATGCGATAACCATAACTCAATTCTGTGCATAGCTGTTCATGCTTCCGTGCAAATGCTTGACTCATAAAAGAATGCGAAGATCCAGAATCAAAAAGAACAACTGCAGGGTGATGGTTCACAAGAAACTTACCAGCAGTTACGGGCTCTCCCTTAGGAACTTCATCAATGGCGGTGTGGTGTACACGAGCATTGTAAGTCTGTTGCTTCTTTTTAGGCGGATAAGGGCAGAACTTTGAAAAGTGGCCTGGCTGACCACAGTTGTAGCAGGGCCCTTTCACTGTACCAGCAGACCCTATAGCTCCCTTGGAGTTGCTCTGTTCTGCAGCTGCGCTGGTCTTTGTTGGCGGCACTGCGATCCTGTACGGTTTCTGTGGCCCCTTGTAATTCTGGGTTTTATGCTGCGGCGGCCTGAACCTCGCACCAGGTGCGGACGGACGATAAGATGAACGGTTGGCAGGGACAACTCTGGACTGGGATGGTCCTGACTCGAACACTCTCTTGCGGTTCTTAGATGCGGTGTAAGCATTATTGTTCTTCTCTTGCTTCAAACAGTCACTGATAAAGTCGTTGAATCTGTTGCGGGTATTGGTACCCACATGCTTCATCATCTTCGGACTCAACCCTCTCTTGAAACTAGCAATCTTCTTTGCATCTGTGTCAACCATGTCTGGAGCATAGCGGCACAAGTTATTAAAGGCATGCAGATACTGTGTCACAGTCTTGGTACCCTGATTCAAGGCTAAAAACTCTCCAAGCTTCATCTCAACCAACCCTGGGGGAATATAAACTCCCTTAAAAGCTTCAGTGAAATCCCTCCAAGAGATCTGGGCATTAGGAGGAAAAGTACTGCGGTGATGCTTCCACCACATTCCTGCTGGTCCTTGTAACTGATGTGCAGCATACTCTACTTTCAGAACTTCTGTCATCCTTAACACACGGAACTTATCTTCCATAGTGTTAATCCATTCTTCGGCATCAAGTGGCTCTGCTGCTTCTTTGAAAATAGGTGGCCTCGTATCCATGAAATCCTTGAAACTGCTGTACTGGTTCACTCCATGGCCACCACCTTGATTATTTCCTCTTTGAACATTTTCCGCGATGGTACGCAGAAAGTCTTCCATATTCCTCTGTGATTGTTCAGTACTGCGTTGACTTCCAAGAAACTGTGTGAAGAACATTTCTGCGGTAAGCGGCGGAGGAGGGGGCAAATGTGGTTCTGGACGTGGTTCCTGGTGGTTGACATTGTTGGCACCACTTCCACCAGCTCCTGCACCGTTGCCACCAGTCTCAGCGGCTTCGTACGTAGCACGACGAGTGTTGGCCATCTGCATATTTCAGCAACAAGCACCATTGAGTGAAGTTGTAAAATTGTGTCCGAAGGAACAATCATGTCATACTGAATTCATTGGAGAGAACAAGTCATACAAGAAAACAGAGGCGCAATAATTTCATTCCAATTGAACAACAGCACCAATTAAGTTACTTTAAAAGCAACATCGCGTTCCATACAACCATGTTGCCAGCATACATACACTGGACTTTTATGCGTTCGGGTATCGCATACACAACCAAACTCCAAAGATCATCAGTCTCAAGGTCGAACAGGATACATCATGATACATGGAACCCAAAAGAAGGCCATCGCGTCACGCCTAGCTACTAACACATGACACTATCCTACTCCTCGGGGCCATCGTCGATGTCGGAGGCGTCGCCATCGCTACCCTCAGCTGCAGCGTCGTCGTCGATGTCCATCTGAGCGGCGTTCGGAGGAGCATACGGGCCCATCCCGTTGTAGAGGGCATGGAACTCTTCATGCAAGTTGGCATTGTACTCTTCTAGCTCCTCGACCCTCTGCCTCAGAAGGTCTCTCTCGTTCCAGGCTTCATTCCTTTCTTGTACTAGCTGCTCCAACAAGCGATCTGCATTCCTGTTGGCCTGAGTCAGCCTCTGTACTTGCTGCATGGAACTCTCGCCTCTCTCGAGAGCTCGGTCCCGCTGCAAGCTCATATCAGCCAACTGCTCCTGCAAGCTAGCTATGGCACGCGCTTGCTTTTTCTTCTGCTTCCTTGCTTCAAGCCGATCATCACCACGTAGGCCAGTCAAGGTCCAATAGGTATTCTCCAGACCTTGGTATGCTCTGATGGCTGCATACATGGCACTCATGGTGTGATTGTCGCTAGCCAGTCCTTCACTGGGGCCTCTAACCAGGGCACTTCCTTGCGGCTGTACCCAAATGGCGTCGCGAGGATCATCTCTCGGGAAGGTACCGGCCAAAGCTGCTGCTAACTCATTGGGAAATCTGCTCATGATGTCTCGGATGACGCGAAAAGCTGCGCCCTCTGCACCCTCGACTGGAGTGCGTCCTTCGAACTCCAAATGCCAACCATCCCATTCTGGCGCATCACCAAGAGCAGGGACGGTGATCTCTACCACAGCAAGTCCATCTTCAGCTAGCTGGCTCTCGCTCCAAGAGTAAACTGGCTCTTGTCCCTCCGGGTACCCCACATCATGGAGCACTCTCCAAAGCAAGGTGGGCATGCCAAACTCGCTTAGAAAAGTGTCCGTGTTGCGGTGCTCCCGCGGGGCTAGCTGACGACGGGGTGCTCTTCCTCCAGTGGACTTGCGGGCAGTCTGCTTCGTGCGGGCCATCTGTAGCACAAGTTTTAAATTACCCGGTGAGAACATATTTTAGTTGAGGTCACTTTTATCGAAATGGGATAATCCTTTTATAAGGGGAGGAATGCATGCCATGAATGGAATGCACAAACAATATGATGCATGCACGAGTCTTACGTTCTCACAAACTTAGGAAAAAAACATCTAACGGTGAATTCGGTGGCATACAACGATCTCTCATATACGTAACTAATTCGGTCTACACGATACGCTGTTATGTACCTGCAGAAAACTCATTTCAGCCCATTCCCCATGAATGCATGAAAGCAGTAAACCTACCTACACGCTTTACACGAATCCCCAGATGCGTGTACAACGGTAGTGACTACCCAAACACATCGTCCTATTGACGGCATCGCCTCAACGGACGGAACACCCACACATGCGACACTTTTATAAAAACATGTGTAAAACATGTAATTATCCAAGTATCATATAAGCACTTTCCCTAGATCGGCGGTGTATCCGATCATGCTCTCACAACTCACACTTACCGAAGCGTAGAGGTAACTGATCCATACATTACCACTCAATTAAGTGGCACTCATACAATAGCACGCCGTATGAGCAACGAAAAAGAATTATGGTGCAGAACCCCAAGTTAGTACTTAAATAGCCACCTAGAGTCCTTAACTGGGCATACAGGATATGACCACTGGCACACTTTTTTTTAGTTTCAAAATCACACTTTTTAAGCAGGGTTTTGGTTTAAATACACTTATGAACAGTAATTACGCTAAACCATGCTCCGATGCCAGCTGTAACAGAACCGCCCAATTATACGAGATTAAGTAAGAAAATCATCCAACGGACGGACAATTTACCAAACTTAAGCCCGTATAACCCGGTAGTCCGTGAAATCTCGACGGATTTCAAACCATTTCACATCACAGCCAAGATCGTAATAAGTTCAGCGATTACCTTCATAAGTTACACAGCAGTTTGCGGCACAAAATACATCGGAGTTTAAACATAGTTATTACAAACCAGTTTCAAATAAAGTAGCGGAAGCATTAGTTCAAAGCACACACACACACACATCTTTTCCAAAATACAGTGCCAGCTCGCGATCATCTCCCACAAAAGCATCAGGCGAGGAGTAGTGAGTGACCATTGCCCATGGTCCTAGGCTTCGCCCATCGCAGGGTAGAGACAGTTGATACAATACCCATAGTACATCTGTCCATCTGCAACAAGTGGGAACAAAGCCCTGAGTACGAGAAGGTACTCAGCTAGACTTACCCGACAGAACCAAAACAAAAAGACTCCAAGGATCATGATAGGCTTTTTGGTGGGGTAGCTGACTCATTTGCAAGAAAAGCATTTTTAGCTTACCAAATCATTTACAAAAGCATGTCATCTTCTAAATCTTTATTCTCCTGTCAACTATGTTTGCACTTATGCTAAAGTAACCATGTAATTGAGCAAGCAAGGATTACCATTGATATTTGACAATAATTACCATGTCATTTTCTCATAACTATCCAAGTGTTGTATCCATATTACTACGATGAAGTAACTCAAGTCAAGTGCTCACTATCCAGTGAACGATGGCGATTCGAATCGATTATTGACCAGCTGATAATTTATTCCTCACACAAACCTCACTCACCCGCTAAAGTGAGGTATTAGTCACCGAGTCAACCATTCAGGTAAAGTCGCGAGCTTGCCAGGAACCACATGTACCCGGGGGCCGCCCGACTGCTCTTTGGCCTTATCATCGCGCCCCCGTTTCCTGCCACTACTGCTCCGGTACAGTGCGTTGCGGGCAATCCACTCGGCCCGAATAATCTCCCGGCTTCGCGGTCGAAAGGTACTTTATCCGGCCAGCTAAATGTGAGGCATGCGTTCAACATGACCCGAGGCCCGACATCGGACGGTCCTTAATCGACACAGACGGAAGACACTACAGTCCAGAACCCTGCAAGCTTCCGCCCGGTCTCACATTCATTTCCACACTGAGTTATTCTCACATGACATCTCTTTCACAAAACCAGGTAATCCCCTATAGCTCGCGGATGACAGGCAATCACCCGACTTCTACCGGTCTAAGCAAACTAAGCAATTATTGACCGTGGACACCAGGGTGACAAGGATCGGGTAAAACAAGGTGGAACAAGGTATAATGCAGCAACGTTTGCAAACAACTCCTAAACTTAATGCATCAGATTAAGTAAAATTAATAATTAATTATTTGCAAACCGGGGGAGAAATGCTCCGGGGCTTGCCTCGCTCGAAGGAGCTGGGACGATGGTCGGGGCACTCCGGAAGCTCTTCACCGGACTCCTCTTCTGCTTCTGCTGGCTCCGGCTCCTCGGGCTGCTCCTCTGCGTCCTCGGGAACAACTGCCGGAACCACTTCCTGCGATCCTGTATGATGCAGAAGTATGAGTGCAACATGCATAGGTGAGATGCAGAAGTGACATGAGATGATGAAGATGCGGAATGCATACGGTGTAATGAATGTATTATGTCATCGGATTATGTGGAACTTATGACTCTTCTACAAGGTAGTCTACGTCATCCAAGAACATGTACTCGGAAACTACCAACACTAGTTCCTACCATGCGAGAGTATTGGAGAATCAAGAGGCTTCAAAGATACACCAAAGTATAATTTTCCAACTAACTTTGCATTAAGAATAAATAGAAACCCTAATTAGTCCTAAGGTTGAACAGCAACACATATTTTAGTAGCTCATAAAAATCTCATAAAATTACAGTGGGTTACTAATATCAAGAATAGCTTGACATAAAATTTTTACTGCATTTGGATAATTAGAACTTACTATACAAAAATAACAAAATATGGCCTCAAATAGATATTTAAAATACTTTACATTATGAAAAGTATCAAACAACAGATTTAGGAATTTTTCTACTATCTACTACCTAAACAAACACTATGGAAAAATTATCACTTGCATGTTTTATTCAAATTTATTTAATTAACAAAAATAACAATTATTGGTAACAAAAAGCATTTGAACTGCAACTACAAATTTTTATACAGAACACCCAAGATATAAAATTTCCCTAGAAAGTACATGACACAAAAAGATTAATAAATTTGGAATCATATTTTTCTGACTTTTCTAGGATTTATTAAGTATTTATCAAGAAAATAGCCATTTTACTATTTAATTATAAACTCTACAGAAAAGTACATCAAATATGACATGCAACAATTTTATACCATAGATCTGGTCCCAAAGAGTCCATAGAAATTTGTTTCATCAAATTTGGAGCTAAAATGAGCAAGTTACAATTTTTTTTTCTAAAGCATTTATACATTTTCTGAAAAATCATTTCCAAAAATCCTTTTTAAATCCAGTCGCTGAACGGCTAGACGCACCCGGCGATCTACACACGCGCGCGCACACAGAGACAGACAGGCGGGCCCGCGGGTCAACCGGGTCCCACGCGTCAGCCGCTCCGAGTCAAGGAGGGCGCTGACCGCGCGGATCTCGACGACGGCGAGGTCGCCGGCGACGAGGTCACCACCGTCGTGATCCTCAAGGCGAGGCGGTCCCGTTGAGATCATTGGCCTGACCGGAGGAGCTCGAAATCGAGCTTGCCACCGGCCATGGCGGCTCGGCGGCGCTGCTCACCGGCGGGAGCTCCTCTCCGGCCACGGGGCGGCACGGGAGATGGTGTCCGAGCACCGGGAGGAGGAGGCGAACAAGATGCTCGCGCGAGTGAGGGAAAAGAAGAGGCGGAGGCGGGGTTTCCACGGAGCGGAGAACCACGGTGAGCTCGGCCGGAACTCCGGCGAGCGATTGGCGGGGCTGTGGAGCTTACCGCGGGAGATGGAGGTGAGCACGGGGTGCGCCAGAGAGAGAGGAAGCTCGTGGCGAGATGGAGAGGTCTGCGGTGGCCGGAGCTCGTCGGAACGCGCGCGTCCGGCGAGCGCGTGCGGTGGCGGAGGCGGAAACGGCAGCTGCGCTCGGTGAACAAGCGAGGAGGCAGAGCGGAGGGAGGAATGGCGAGGCGCTGCGCGGGGGGGGGTTAAGGCGTGGGTGCTCGCGCTGGTGGGGGCGACCGAGCGCCACCCGGCCGCTGTGGCCGGCATGCGGCCGCCACGCGGCGTGCGTGCTCTGCCGGAGCGCCAGCGCGCGCGGGCGAGGGCGCGGGCGGAGGAGGGAGACGGCCGGCTGGGCCTGGGCCGAGGCGGGGCAGCGCGGGCGCGCGCGCGCGGTGAGGCGGGCCGCATCCGGACGTGGGCCGAACAGGAGGCGGCGGCCTGCTAAGGAAAAACCGGATTTTTGATTTTCCAAATTCAAATTTAAATGCATTTCAAACTTCAAACCAAATTTTGAACAAGAAGAAAGCATTTTATGGATTTGGCCCAAAAATAAAAGTTGCTCAAAATTGAATTCTCTACAACTTTGATTAAGGGGCCATCTCAAAATTCTTAATAGATTTTAAATGACAAAATAAAAGCTAAATTAGGGAATAATTTTGAATATTTTTCATAATTATTTTTGAACAAGTTTTTGACAAAATTTGAGCTCCAAAATTTGAACTAAAGTTCCAAGTGATGTAAGAATTATGGTTGCAAGGCTTTTGATATAATGTGATTATCATATTATCATAGTCCATTAAATATAGCATGTTTAAGCTTTTATTTTAATCGAATTATACCATTATCATACATGATTATAATGATATGAATGCTATGCAATATGATTGCCATGCAAAAATGCATTGCTTAACACCGGAGTGTTACAGAATGCAGTTTCCCTTTTAGTGCTGAATCACATGTTGCCTAGAACTCAATATTTATGATATCAAATAAGTATTGTTAGATTTGTTATAAGATATATTTTTATAGTATACTTATTTGGTGTCATATATATTAATTTTTTTACCAATATATTTGGTCAAACTTTAGGCACTTTAACCAAAGAATGCATCAAGAATTGCATTTTTTTTGGGACGGAGGTAGTATGTTGCTCATGCCTAATTGTAAGTAGTACAGGGACACGCTGTGTTATGACTTTTGGTGATTTAGTTTACTACTTGTAGTGAATCCTATAATTTTGTTTGCACAACATGTTTGCCACTAAAATTGCCAATCAACTATACTACTATAGCATTAGAATATATATGTATTATATTCTGGGTGATTGTTAAAAGCCATCTGAAAATCAGTATCTGGTGGCATGAAAAGCAAGACGAGGTGGCAGCGTGTCGGCAGATGGAGAGGTATGGTGGGTGGTAAAATAGTTGATAGAAAAGTAGGTAGCCACATGTGGGAATAGATAAGTGAGGAGGGATTTGGAGGGTCTCTACTTCTGAGGGGTCGGATAGGAAGCGTTCAATAACTTGGGGCACATATTATCAAAAGATAACTCTGTGTTTAATCTAGAATACCGTCAAATAATGAAAACTTATACCATGTTACTTCAATAATAGACTGCTAGTTTCTAACAAAAAAAATGCAGTCCTTGAATAGATTGCCAGCAGGCTTACCATATGCCTACATGGAAGGACAGTAGTATCCCTCGGCTCTGAGAGGCAAATAAGGTTTCTATTTTTTTAATTGCCTGTCGAAATGCATGTCCAGAAACATGACTCGTCATCGCCAATTCACCACCCGTCGCCGAACTACTGATACCCCACAAGCAGAGAGCACTGCGACAGGAGCGCCGCAGGATCCAACTAATGGTGGTGGTAACAATCAGGACGATTGGAGCCCTAGCCATTATCTGCAGCTAGACCAAGGAGACAAGGTAATAACTTAGGTCATACCTAATAACGCGATAGTAAGAAATCACGCTAGATAAGTTTGATGGGGACTTATTTATGAATTTTGAAGCAGGTTCCGCCGCAAGAGCCAAGTGGTGAGGGTACCAGCAGAACTAAGCGTGGTGCAACAAAGCTTCCTCAAACAAGTAAACATTGGCACATCTCTGAGTTCGACCAAGTAGGGAAGCCGGTGGAGCCTCTTAAAGCATTAGGCCCATACAAGAGTGTCATCGGGCACTTGTAAGAGACTTTATCCCGATCAAATACAGGAAATGGACTGGTCGTGAGGATGATCCATGGAGGGTTCCAGAAAGTGAGAAGGAGCTAGTTTGGAATAAGTTGAAAGGGTATTTCACTTTTCCTAATGACTATGACGAGGCGACAGTCAAGAAGAAGGCCAAGGAAATCATGGGTCGCTCGTTCAAGACTTTCAAGGGAACCTTGTACAAGTTAATCAAGGAGGACAGAGAACCGAATTTTGAGGGAGGTCAATACAACAAGCAGAGAGACTTTTGGGAGGAGTTCAAGGCTTACAAGCTATCCGAAGAGGCCAAGGCATCAAGCGAAAGAAATAGAGCAAACTCGCTTAAGGCAAAGGATCCTCATCGCCTAGGATCGTGTGGCTATGTAAGGAAGATTCCGGAATGGGAAATGAAAGTCCAGAAACTAGAGCAGCGCGACGTTAGGCCTCAGACAAGCGATTGGCAGCCCAGATCAGTAAACTACCTACTCGCAAGGGGGGCACAATACAATAGTGACGGGAGCCTTAATGCCAGTAGTGAACCCGTCAGCAATCTCCTCTAGAGGATTTCAACCTTAACTGAGGAAGTGAATAGAGGTAACCGCAAGTCCAATAGAGAAAATGACGTGCTCACACAAGCACTTGGAAACAAGGAGCACCCCGGTCGCACTAGAGGAGCCAGGAATGTTCCTTGGGTGAAAGCATTCGAAGGTGAATCTTCATCCTATAGGAGTCGGGCGAGGGCTAGAACGCAAAGAGAAGAAGAGCTCCAAAGGTTTCGAAAGGAAATCAAAGATAGCATGGAAGCACGGATAGCTGCTCAAGTTGATGCACGAGTTATGTGAGCTATGCAATCCATGTGTTCGACACAACCGCAGCCTATCCTAACTTTGAATAGCCCAGTGCCCAAGGGTCGCAGTAGCTGCGGCTCAACCCCTATGCTTGACGAAGAAGAGGTCAATGCTCCTCATCCGGTGGACAACATCACTGGACCTATTAATGTCAGGTTGTACATCCATCAGCAGTGGACAAAAGACAAGGTGGCGGTCGGACAAGCATTTCCAAGAGGAGACGGCATCATTCATGGCAAGGCAATGCCACCCGGGTATGCCAGGGTCAGCATTGATAAGATCTTGGATAAGAAGTACAATAAGATACACATTGATTTCCCAATGGAGGAAGATAGGCCGCGTCTTGTTCACAACTTGGGCACTCATGTGGCTTGGCGCAAACGCTTCATCAAGCTAGATGAGTAGCCATCTTCGGATGATGAGGATGACAGTGAATCATCGGCATCGCCGCCACCAAGAGGTTTCTCTTCTCTGCAAGATCCTCATTCTCCCTCTCCTGCCTCGAAAGAGAAGACACCTCCTCCACCGCCAAAGGAGAAAACACCTCCTCTACCTCCTCCACCGCCAAAGGAGAAAACACCTTCTCTACCTCCTCCACCTCCTCCACAGCCAAAGGAGAAGACACCTCCTCCTCCTCCGCGAAAATCCAAAGTACGATCAGGTTCGACCTCGCAACACAAGAGGTCATCAGTTTCGGTTGGTAATGCTCCCCAGACAAGTAAAAAGAAGGTGGATGCTAGCATTACGAGTAAGATGAAGGACCCGACTGTGGAGCCTCCAAGCAAGAAAGCCACCGTTGCCTTCTTTAATCAAATAGCCAGTCTACCTAAGTGGAGACAACAGACTGAATTTGAAAGGCAACACAACAAAGAGAGTAATCAAATCAGAGCTAGAGAAATACACACCAAAGAATTGCTAGAGATACAGAAATTGGCCAACAACATAGGCATATCCATGGAGAGGGCCACGGAGTTGTATTACGGAACGAGAGATTTTGAAAAAGCCACGGTCGCATACAAGTATTCAAGAGGCAATCCTTTGGTCGCCACCGAACAAGAGTATAGAGATTTGCCAACATACATGCGACAGTTGCATGATTATTACTCCCTGGATACTACCAACGGAGACTGTGTTGGTTTTGAAGTTTGCATCCCTCCCGGACTAGTTTTTAATCATCCTGAAGAAACGGTGCATATTATTTATTATGAACACCTCTTTCAGCTCTTCCAACGGCGCTCGCTCGATACGCAGATTTTGATGATATGGTCTATGTAAGTACCCTACCCTCACAACGTTATAATAAACTACGTGATTTGCATTTGAATATATCATATGTTTATTATGCAGGTGTATGGCAAAATGGTGCCTAAAGAAGCAATTGAACAATATAGACTTCTTGGATCCCATATTTGTAAATGAGACAACATGCACCGCCCCTGGTGAAGATGACTATGTACCAACAAGTTTAAAGATTGAGTTTGAAAGGATGTTCAGAAACAACAAAACAAACGTACTCCTACCCTACAACTGCGAGTATGTGTTCTCGACCCTTATTTTAGTGTTTCTTTTCTTGATATGTCATTCAATAACATGGACTTTGTGATTGCAGCAACCATTTCATCCTCGTAGATATCTATCTTGAAGATTCACATATCGAGGTGTGGGACTCAAAGAAAAAGTCACTTTCTCTTATCGACCCCCTAGTCAAAGTGCTGAATAAGTAAGTGAACCCAATATCACAACACTTTCTAATCACATAGGATATTGTAATGTCCTCGGTCTTCACACTTCATTTACAATGTAACATAGAATGAAGGCATTACCTAATTAGAAAAATCTCGATAGCAAGATGCAAAAGCAATGGAGTGCCCCATTCAGTGTAAAGTATATGGAGGATCTCAAGACCCTAGATCAACCGATGGGGAACAACGAATGCGGGTTCTATGTGATGTGGGCAATGCTAAAATACTTTGGCGCAAAAACAAATAAGGGAGATGACATGGTACGTAGGCATCCCATTTCTATTGTTTTGTCTTACGTTTGTGCATCTCAATATCATCTTGCTTCAATTACAGCGCAAAGCAAACAATCATAACCAGTTGCTAGATTTTGAGATGAGAGAAATTCAAGAGGAAATAGCAAAGTTTGTGATGGACGAGATATTGACCAAGAAAGGATCATTCTCCATTGCGAGGACTAAGAAGTACAAGGCGCAGTACGGAAGAGACCACATTGATAGGCTATTGTAACGCGACTCTTAATTCGATACTTAAAGTTTTTTTTTGAAACTTTTGTAATATAAATGTTGATGGGTTTGTATTGTCGCTGATCAACAACCACCTTCACATCGATATCAAATTGATCGATAGCAACCACCTCCACCTCCCCGACCTCCCACCCCACCACCTCCCCTCGAAATGAAAATAAAACAATTATTAAAATGCAAATTGTGAAAAGTATATCACTACCGGTTCAAAAAAAACCGGCAGTGATAATATAATCTACACAACCGGTTGGTTAAAACAACCGGCAGTGATGGCTCAAGTATCACTGCCGGTTTGTAACACGAACCGGCAGTGATACATGAGCTATCACTGCCGGTTTGGCATAACCGGCAGTGATGTGATCAGCTCATCACTGCCGAGTTGGTTATGGCGGTTCAAAATCCGCCAGTGAAGGGGAGTTTTGAACCGCCAGTGATGTCCTTCTCTGCTGTAGTGGAGGGTTTCAATTTTCGAACATAAATGTTGTCCATGGTAACCTTTGTGAGGAACTGAGGATGCCCATTTGCTCCATTCGTAAATTAACTAGTGTCATATCAAGGACTCAGCACAAATGTTCTCGAGGGCATTTTAATTCATGAATCGACAAAGCAAACTGAGCTTTTATCAACCAACTACGTAAAGACATGAATGTAATGTTTCAATTGAAGGCAATGAAGGAGAGGTGGGGACTAAACGAGTGATGAGACTAGTAGTAGATATAGCGGCATAGGACCAAACCAATTATAACTGCAAATAAAAAAAACTCCTATATATTTGATATGGTTACTGCCAACAGAATGCTGTTTTCTACATGATTGTATAAAGTTAGACCAATTTAAGTGCATAGCTTTTCAGCAGAAACCGTTTCAATCCATCGAGAACCTGAAAACAAAGATCATTGAGGTTGTTCAAGATTACTGTTAAAAGAATGCACAATCTTTTAGGTAATGGCTGTGTTTAGTTCCACCAAAAAAGCACTATACAAAAAAAAGATTCCCCGTCACATCAAACTTGCGATACATGCATGGAGTACTAAATGTAGATGAAATTAAAAACTAATTGTACAGCTTGGTTGTACTTTGCGAGACGAACGTTTTGAACCTAAGTAGTCAACGATTGGACACTATTTGCCAAATAAAGCCAAAACGTGTTACAGTACATTTTTTCCCTCTTTTCAGGGAACTAAACACACCCAATATCTGAAACATTTCTTTCAACATTGCTGAGCAAAGGGAAACTCAACTATTCGGCCCATTCGGCTACAGTGATACAAAGAGGGTTCATGGTAACCTTAGTGAAGGTGCAAAAGCTTTCTGATGATATCTAAAAGCTTTTTGTTCAATTATGTTGAGCACAGGGAAACCCTAGCAGCAAGGTATTTGCAATAAAAGACTACCCTAAACTTTGGGAGAGCATGTAAAACATCACATATTATTTCTCCATTGGTAAACTAACATTGTCTAGATCAATGTAACAACATAGATTATCTAGGGCATCTTAATTAATGAATTAAGAAAGTAAAGTGAGATTATAAGAATCAACAACACAGACATCAAGGCCTGGTTTTAACTTGTAACTGAAGGTGAATGAGGACTTGAGTGTGGTGCTTTATGGCAACCTTGACAACCAGGAAAGGCATTGAGGGAATATACAACTGACAGAACTTCCAGCCAGGAAGTTACTATTCATGTTCTGAAACAAAGCATCTTAACAACAATAGTGGCATGGGACCGAATCTTATTATCAGAATGCTGCTTTCTCCATGTATAAAATTATGAAGTTAAAAAAAAACTTATATGTAACAGCATATAGCTTTTACCAAAGGTGTTTCAATACAAGCATAGAGAATGTGAATTGAGCTTAGATGAATATTGATAATGGAGGAAGATATGATATACTGTTCATGGTAAGTCATAACATTGACACACAAAAAAGCTTTTGAGCAAAACTGAAAGATGTGATGGCCATTAGCCAATTCAAGTATATGGAAGCCTCTGCTTATCAGCAAAATACTCTAAAAAGGAACAAATTAATAGTAATGGTTCTTTTATGAATCAAATTACTAGTAACAGTGACAAGGGACCAAAAGAATAGATTCGAAAACCAGCCATACACATTTTGTGTGAAATGTGAATATGACTATGATACTAACTCTGATAGGGCTAGCCCCATCCATTTGATAAGTGAATTTATCGAAATAAGGAACAAACCAATCCCAATGGGACTGGAGGACAATTGGACAAATCAATTAACAAAACCACAGGTCCAAAATCGCTACAATCACAAGTGAGTAAGCGACTGCACATGTAAGACAGTGCTTTGAACAATCCCATTACATGAAATTGAAAGAGTGGCAATCAACACGAGTAGGAGTAGGCAACATTAGAAGTCCTAAAAGCAGGCCCACGAAATTTCCAGATTCCAATACAATTTGATGACCAAAAGATAAGGTATGCTATGACCCAAACAAAAGTAGCACTAAATCAGCATGAATACATAAATCGGAGCAGATCATACCAGTGATTCGTGATCAGGCAAGCCAAACAGTGAAGAAGGAAGCAGATCCACACTTTACATTGCAGTAGTATTACATTGCAGGTAGCTAAGCAAAAGCACCATCAGGCAGATCCATTAATTAATCGATCCATTGATTGAGTGATAATCACACACACACTCACACACCAATCATTATCCGTTTATCCAAGCCCTAGGGAGCAGTCCCGAAACGAAGATGAGGCCAAATTGAATTCAAATGAGCCAGCCAAAGAAGTGAAACAAAATCAAATCACGGGGACGGGAGAGAGACGAAGTCATTACAGACGGGGCGGTGGATCGGACTGGGGGGAAAAGGGACGGGATCATTTGGCGACGATGCGGCGGATGAAGTCGTCGTAGCGGATGGTGCCGTCGGGCGCGACGTCGACCTCGCGGATCCACTCGTCGAACTCGTGCGCCTCCAGCTTCTCGCCGATGGAGGTGAGGACGTGGCGGAGGTCGGCGACGGAGACGGTGCCGGAGCCGTCCTTATCGAGGACGCGGAAGGCGTCGCGGAGCGGGCGGTCGAAGGGCTCGGGCTTGAGGTGGGCGCGCATGAGCTCGAGGAAGCGCGGGAAGTCGAAGGGCGCCGTGAGCTTCTCCTGCGCCGCGATGTCCCGCAGCTGCGCCTGCGTGGGGTTCCCACCGAGGGAGCGCATGAGGACGCCCAGCTCCGAGGGCGCGATTTTGCCGTCCCCGTCCGTGTCGAACAGCGAGAAGGCCTCCCGCATCGAGGCGATCTGGTCCTCCGTCAGGTCCTTGCCGCCCATCGCCGCCGCTGGGGTCGTCGGATCGGAGCGGGGATCGGAGATCTCGCGGTGCCGGGAGCCGGAAAGGGATGTGGGGAAGAGGCGTGTGGTGTGGGCGACTGATTTGGGTGGTGGCCGGTGCGTGGTTGGGGTCGGGAACACAACACACCACGCGCTCGTGGCTCGTCTCGTCTGATTGAGCTCGCGGTGGACTTGGGAGTGCCCGTGCTGGGCGGGCTCGTTGTGAGGTCTGCGAGGTCCACGGAAGGCACAAGATGCAGCGGCATGGGCCGCACGGTAGCTGGGCGGGTCCTGGTTTTTTTTTTTTGTTGTTGTTTCAATAGATTTTTGGTAATGACTTCTTTCCATCCGTGCGTCCTTTAGTTCACCCGCACGCACGCTTCCTCCGCACAGAGCATGCCGCCCACTTGCCTTTTATTGCTCCAAATCCACCGCTGCACCTGTTGTCTTCCTCCTCCCACTCTCTCCCTCTCTCTCGTCCTCGGCGCATGGCGAGCTCCTTCCTGTCGCGTTCTCTCCTCGACGGCGACCTCCTCCGGCAAGCCTCAACGCCCACCGCCTCCCTGTGCCTACTTCCCACCGCCTCTCCAAGCGGCCATGGTGGATCCGGCGTACCAACCCCAACCATGGGCGGATCCGGCGGATCCAACCCTAGCCATGGTAGATCGGCCCCAGCCATGGCGGATCTGACAGATTTGGTCCCGGCATTGGACAAGAGGAGCTGAGGACGGAGTAAAGTGCAGCCTGACCGCCTTCCCCTCCCACTCCTGTCCACACACGCCGCTCCCCATGGCGCTCGCGCTGTGCTGCCCTGCCGCCGCCACCTCCTCCCGGAGCCTATTCCTACCGTCGCCCTCCCCATCCTCGGCGGGGAGGCTCCCGAGGAGGCAGCCCGTAAGCCGGAGATGCCAGCTACTACGGCGATGGCGCCCTCAGGAGCTACGAGCACATCCCCAAGCAGTTCCGCGAGGGGAGAACCGCAAGGATGGACGTGAGTGCTCTCTCCTCTCCCATACGTAATTGATACTGCCTTCCTCCTCCATAGTTGCTAGTAGAGCCTCTTCATGATAGGCAGTATGCGGGTTTGCCTATTGTTCATTCTGACACTCTGACTAGGGAGAGAAACTGCTTGCTGAGAGTGCTACAAGAGATGTTTGCTTGAGGGAGCTACTGTATATATATGTGCTTCACCACTGTACCTATCGCAATATATTTAGGCCAGCCACCACTGGTATTTGATCAGCAGAATATGTCATTCAAGGATAACAATGTTACTGTTTTCAGCCTATAGTTTACCATTACATGTTAGCTTGAGGCTGATGATACAAATGAGCCGAGTTGTATACAGCCAGCAAGATCACCAACGCTACCCAACTATATACACCTTGCGTGCTACTGTCTCAAAGATTTTCTACTTTCAACTATGGGCATCTAGTTCAGCAAAATAGTAGTATCTACATTCATTTATCCACTGCAAAGTGTTAGACCTAATGTTGGCTTTGATTTGGTTGTTGCCGTGGCCATGGGCTAGATCCATCGGCCATGGTGGTGTCTATGACGACTCGCTCCTTTGATCTCCCTCTGTACCTCTCACCTGCTGTCACACAGCCACAATCCCTCTCGCATCTGCTCGCCCCCGCTGCCACGCCATGAAGATAGAAAACATTATCAGTGGCAGCATTTTTCTCAGATGTAAGCCTAACTGCGATTGTAATCCTTATTGTGTTCTCTGTATTGTTGATTATTCAGATTGCCATCAAATTCTAATTACTGGCCTTGGCCATGTCATCATATACGCTAATTATTGGCCTCAGCTAAATTCATCTTTTTTCCCAAATTCACAGAGAGGAACAAATAAATATTGTGATACCTACAGTGCCTACTGCTAATTGACCACAAAGACCATTTCCTATCAAGGAGAGCATAACTGATGCATGTTCTATTCTTACATGTTTCTGATCCGGTCAAAATTGCTTTCAAGATATTGTCAGGTTGTGCTCTGCTTATTGCCTGATATTCACATCCAGCTTGCTTTTCTTCAGGTTTCGTTTGTTTTCACTGAACCTGTGACAATGCTGGTGTACAATATGCATGTCCACACACCTGAGAAAACCAAGTGAGTTTGGAGCACCGCATGTCTTTCCTCTGTTTCTATTTATAGAATAGAATATAAATAACTACTAACAAATTACATGGTTTTTTATTTTGGCCTATGTAATCTATTTAGGTTCATTGTAAAATAATTATTCATGTGTTTATCTATACGTAATTAGTATGCTTAGCTACCATGTACTCTCTGGCTACACAGTATCGGTCAGATTAATGTGTATAGATTTTAGTTTGATTCTCTATTACAGTCCCTTATGTTGCATAGAACGGTTCTTAACCTTGTGAGTTGAATCATAATAGTATCCAGGTGTCTATAGTTTACAGTTCGTACATGCCGAATCCAGCCAGCCTTTAATTAGTGTTTATTTGTTTATCAATGGTTTGGCATAACTATCTAGGATAATTTTGTATAGTTAGTAGTTACATGTCCATCCGGCTTACATATACTGCGACTTCTGTCCATTAATCCTAAGGCATTGCATGTCTGAACTTTTTGACTGATAATTTGCTAGTGCGGCACACTATAATTGCTTTTTTAAATACATAAATTGCTTATTTAAGAAGACATTGTTGCCTAACGAATGAAACTTAAATTGCTTGTTTTAAATACCTGGCCAATGTTAATTGTTTAGCTGCCACCATGAGGTACCTGGTGTGTTGCAACTTTAAGCCAGAGCAATTTATCCTCAGTACTTCATATGGCACATATTGAGAATATTTCACCACCGATCAACACTATCTTTATATGTCCTCAGTTTTATCTAATTGAATGGATACTTGGAAAGTGACTAAACAACCTGAAAACAATTCGGCAAAATTGATTGTAAGCTGCTTTCTACTTCAGATTAATTGCAGATTTTGGGCTACCTAATTATTGGACTGCTACATTGCTACCTGATGATGAACAAGAAAATGGTTTGGATTTGATTTCGTTTTCATGCTTTTACTTTGTAGGTTTGAAAGCATCTAGGCCCCGAGGTTTGGTTTCGGCAATTGATGACAACGCTTTATTACCATGACTAACGTGTGTTTTACAGAAACTTTGGTAAGTTAGGTCATGCAGGTTTTAACTGCTTTGGGCACCATGGTATTCATGCCCCTTGATGGAAATCATTTCGGTTTTCAAAAGAGTGACGTCAAGATTAAGGACGGTTAGTTCCGGATGTCGAGGTGTTGAGAGACATTTGGAATAGTCGTTAGGATCTTCGTTTTTCTCTTTTGGCCGTACTATAAAGGGGGGCATGAGCGGGTAGCTTGACCTAGGCGAGTCCTATGTTTAGGTGTGGTGCACACTTGTTAAACTTGGCGCTAGGCAGCTCTAGAATAGCTCAAAGTTCAGTTGGAAGCAACTTGGTTCAAGTTGTGACGCGTTTCGGAGAGTTTCGGGTCGTTTTCCCATGACCGGACGCGGTCCTCGGCATGGCCGGACGCGTCCGGTCAGTACAGTTCCGTGGCTAGGGTTTCAGCTCTGAACACCGGACGCGGTCCTCGCGAGGACCGGACACGGTGGTCAGAAGTCAACACGTGTCACTTGAGGAAAACACCCGATCGGACGCGACCTGGGTGTGATCGGCGCGTCCGGTCACAGTCCAATAAGGTCCAGAGACGACCGGACGCGTCCGGTCATCACCGATCGGACGCGGTCGCGCGTCCGGTGCGAGTACAGTATGCTCCCTGCACGATCGGACGCGTCCGGTTACCCCTGACCGGTGCGTCCGGTCACTCAGTTGTTTTTCGGATTTCGACCGTTACGAGCGACCGGCGCGTCCGGTCAGTTCAACCGGCGCGTCCGGTCAGCTCGTGTTTTGCTGAGTCAGCGGGTAACGGTTCGTTTTGTCTGTGGGGTGTATAAATACATCCCCACCACCTCTTTTAGAGGTCTCTTGCTCATTTGATCAGCTGATAAACACCTTTGGAGTGCAAGGGAGTGCAAGAGCACTAGTGAGGATAGAGATTTGAGAATCAAAGCTTGAGAGTTCCTCACTAGCGATTAGAGAGTAGCAAGTGTGCATCCACCTTCTCATTTGGGCTTGTAGTGGTCAAGTGAGAGTTCTAGCTTGTTACTCTTGGTGATCGCCATCACCTAGACGACTTGGTGGTGATTGGGAGTTCGGTGATCATCCGGCGGAGCTTGTGGATGACCCAACTCATCTTGTGAGCGGTTGTGGGTGATTCACCGCGACGGAGTGTCAAAGAATCAACCCGTAGAGAGCACTTGATCCTTGCGCGGATCAAGGGGGAGCTACACCCTTGCGCGGGTGCTCCAACGAGGACTAGTGGGGAGTGGCGACTCTCCGATACCTCGGAAAAACATCGCCGTGTTCCTTGCCCCTTTACATTCAAGCATTTACTTTCTCGTATTTACTTTCATTGCTTATTTTACATTCCTAGACTTGCCATGCTAGACTAGGATTGGAAACTAGGGTGCAAAACTTTGTATCGGTAGACTCTCTAGGAACACAAGTAGACACTAGGGGTGAATTCCGGCTTGTAGGATTTAATTCTTGCATTTAATTTTTAGAGAAGCCCAATTCACCCCCCCTCTTGGGCATCTTGATCCTTTCAAGGTTGCTTCGTGTAAATGGTTCTTTTGATTTCAACCAGCGATAGGTAAGTCGTTCCCCTTCTCTCTTTTTCGGATTTCAATGTTGAAATGCTATGGACATGACATGGCCCTCTATCAAATTCATATTTGCATTTCGACAATTCCTGTATTTTCCGATCAAGGTGTGGAAGTGTCTCGGGGATTTAGCTATAGTATGGCTAACGAAGATGTTCAACAATATCTATCGGTCGAACAAGATGCCTGACAAATATGTTGCCACACCTGCACCTTAGCAACGATCCACTTTATGGTTAATTAATTGATCCTTCTATTATTTTGTATGTCTGTACATTCTCTCTCATTCTGTGTGCAAATCGTAGCATATGAATGACTCCATGAATTACTCGGCTCACCTAGTCTTAGCTTTAGTAAGTCAATTTGTTTATTGCATTTCTAATTTCTAAAGTAAGATAATCAGATAACACGAGCATATCTATGGTTTAAAATTGAGTACACTTGGGGAATACCTTTAGTACACTTTTTCTGAATGGACTAGTGCAATTAAAAACATAATTAACTTGCCTGACTAAAGATATTAAATTGCTTAACAAGTGATATTAAATTGTTTAACTAGTAATATTAAATTGGTTAACTAGTGATATTAAATTGCTTAACTAAGACCCTATTAAGGTATGCTCCCTTTTTTATCGTGCATTATGTTATTTTTGTTGAAGCAAGTGCCCACTACCATGCTGCATTTTGTTCAGTTAGATTTGTGCCTGCAGAGTGTGAAGTTTGCACTCACTGCTTCACAAGTTCCTGTTGTATCCAAACTTGGTCATGACACCTTGCACTTAGTCTGGACAGAAGAGAAGTTGCAAGGACACCTTGATGTGCTTGATCGACGAAGGGAAATGCAAGTATTTTCACAATTTGGTGTTTGCAGTTTAAATGTAGCTGTCATTTATTTCGACTTTCAAAAGGACAACCTTGCGCATATTGGTTGCCTTTTATATAAAATGCAAACTCTTGAAGAACTCTAGCAGATGACACTTCTTATGCCAGTTTTGTACATAAAAGTGCACACGATATTTAATATTGCCCTATGTGAGCATCTTCACATTTTCTTAGGCAATTTTAGTGTCATTTGTTAGGCAAAAATGTGCTCCTAAATAAGCAATTTAGCCTTCTATTATATCCTTATTAGATAGTATGAGATCGCCTACGCAGTAGGGACTTCAATACTATTTAATTGCCTATGCAAAATAACTGAATTGGTTATGCAAAAGAACTGAATTGCTTACCTTGAGGATCAAATCTGCTTATGCATCAAATGGCTGTGTTTGTGGTTTCCTTATGCCTTCTGTGGTCAAATGACATTCTATTGGTGACTGACTGGCCTATCATTATATGGTGGCATGCTCAGGTCCCTCTCTTTTCTCCAGTATTGTTTATCTTGAGCACTAAGTAATACATGCTGAGCTCCACATTAGTGTTGTTACCTTTGACAGAGATGGCATGAGTAAAGGGCAGTTCTACCAAGTTCTACTGCATGAAACTGGACGGAAGGTAAAGTTAATGTGTAGCTCTTAACGTGTGTCTTAGGCGTGTGCATCGTTGGAAGCAAATTACCCATTGCATGTAACTTTCATTTAATCTCTGAACCATACATGCTTGTAATTTTTAGTGTAGTTGTGCTACAATTATGTCATTTAGAGTGCATTAGTGGCTGCACAACTAATGGTAATGCCCATGATCACTGCAGAGTTGGGAAATATGTGAATATCTGGCTGTTTTACCTGATAGAATAGGTCTTAGACAATTTAAGTGTCATTAGCTTTCCTTTCATGAATCTCGTGTCAACTATTTCCTAGCATAGCCCCATGTAAGCATCTTCGCATTTTCTTAGACAATTTAGTGTCATTTGTTGGGTAACAGTGTGCTCCTAAATAGGCAATTTATCCTTTTAAGCGCATAGCTCTGTTTTCTTCAGGTGTTCCTCTAATTTGCCCCACTTCTGTTTGTGCAATTCGAAGATATGTGATGTAGTGATGTGATATTCTTTGTGCAGACTTGCCTCATGATTAATATACTGAATGATATCTAATATGTTGTTTTGATCCATAGGTTTTCGCGACAAAATGTAATTTTTTGCCGAGGGATAAAGAATGGGAGATGATGCTGTAGCTGGAGATATTTGCACAATAGAATTAAAAATTTGTAGTAGGCAGTAGAAACATGTATGAATCAGATATGCTTATGCAGTCAGCAGCAGGAACTGCATTACTATTTTTTGTGATTTGATTTGCTTAAGCAAAATAACTGAATTGCTTATGGAAATGAACTAAATTGCTTTATCATTTTGGTCAGATCTGATTCTAGTAACAGATTTGATATCAGGTGATGCAAAACAACTAAAATGTTTCCTAAGGACATATCTAGGTTTGGCTTTGATTCTTTTTTGTTGTTGTGATGATTTGTGTAATACTAGTGTCTGAGAAGAAGATAATTTGTGTAATTCTTTTATCCGTAATAGGCATTTGGACCTGGGCTGCGCAAGCCAACAAACCAGCTTGAAAACGGCTGGAAAGCTTTTTTGCGCACCAACGAGCTATAGTTATCAACTTAACATCCTTGCCGAAAATAGAAATATAATAATAGCACTTTTATCAAAAATGGACTGTGCATGCTATAAGACTAACGCACAGCCTAGATTTTTTCTAAAAAATAAATATAAACTATACCACTTGATGATGACTACAAAACTAATGTAGTATTGTGTCGCGGGATAAGTAAATTCTATCCCGAGTCGCTCCATTCATTTATTGCGTCAATGCTAAGGGTTCATGTAGTCATATTGCAGTTGCAGCTAATATTTTCATTACGGTACCAGATTAAAAAATAACTGTAAAGTTGATCTAAACATCAATCGCTCACGAATGCTATATATATATACATATATATATATATATATATATATATGAAAAAGTCTAATTGACCCTAACTATTGGGGGTAATCTAGTTTACCCCCTCAACTATGAAACAGTCTAATTTACCCCCTGAACTTTACAAAACCGGTCAAATCACCCCCTCGAGCGGGTTTAAACGGTGGTTCGCTACAGTAACAACGTTTTTGCTACAGTAACAGTGGCTTTGTACTTTTCTTTTTTATTTATTTCGTCTGAATCTTTGAAAAATCATAGTAAATCACAAAAAAATCATAAAATAGAAAATCTAATTTTGTTGGACTCCACATGAGTAGATCTACACAGTGAACATATAATATAGTATGTTTTAGTACAAAGTTTTTGTTGTATGAATTATTCAAATTAATTACAAAAAAAAATAGATCAAAATTTACAGCAAAAACTTTATACTAAAGCATATTATATTATATGTTCACTGTGTAGATCTACTCATGTGGAGTCCAACAAAATTAGATTTTTCATTTTATGTTTTTTTTGTGATTTACTATGATTTTTTAAAGGTTCAGACGAAATAAATAAAAAGAAAAGGACAAAGCCATTGTTACTGTAGCAAAACCACCGCCTAAAACCGCTCGAGTGGATGATTTGGCCGGTTTTGCAAAGTTCGGGAGGTAAATTAGACTGTTTCATAGTTGAGGGGTAAACTAGACTACCCCCAATATTTGGGGGGTCAATTAGACTTTTTCCTATATATATATATATATATATACCCTACAGCTGGCTACAAAATAACTTATTTTGTAGCCACTTTGAGTTACGATAATTGCTATGTTAATTTATGAGATTATAGTAACTCCTTACTATGTGATTTACTATAATATTATGGTAAATATCCCATGTGTTATAGTAATTTAACTATCGTAAATATATACTGACATTGTCGTAAATTAATATATAAAATTATCATAAATAGAGGTGGCTACAAAATAACTTATTTTGTAGCTAGCTATAGAGTATACTCTCCAAGAGCATAAGTGGTCGTCCTACCAAAACTATTTCCTCCACCCGGAGTTGCGCTATAAGCTAGGTAAATACGTTTCACACCCTGTTCGTTTTGCTAAAAAGTACTATTCATTGTTTTGTCGTGAGAGAAAAATATTGTACCATGGCTGATAAGCTAGGCTGATAATTTCAAATAAACAGGGCTCTCCTAAGTCCTAAATATGCCTTAGTTATAGAGATCCCACTGTAACTAGATGTTAATATTAGGTACAATAAAATATGAATCCCGTATGAGAAAATAATTAGAGATTGACTTAGCTTAAATGGATTGTTATTGTGTACATTTGTTGAAAGTTTGAAGTAGGTGAAAGACAAGAAACATACTTAGCTATGTGGAGGATCAATGTTTTAGAGGCTTAGTCTCGGTCGGTTAGACCACCACATGAGTTGCGTGACATTAGAGAAGGTTTTGCAGATTCTAAATTTTATGTTTGTTGGACCTTGAAAAAACGAGAAGGATGAGAGTGAAACAAAGAGAATGAAGGGTGGAAAGGGCAGGAGTGAGGGAAACAATGGATTGAGGAAGTGAGGAACCGAGGAATAGAGAGAGTGAATGATAGGAAACTATAGAAGTACAAATTTTCGTACTTCAATATTAGACTAACAAACATGACCGTGTGTGGTAATGAGATCTACGTTTTGCGTCATTTATTCTAATACATTTTGGAATCAGACTCCATACCATGGAGGAAAAAAACTAATTAGAACTCTAGTAAATAATTCATCATGTACTCTTAATAAACCCGGCTAAAGGCTCTTATACTCTAGAGAGAGTACGATGGACCAAAAATTGGAGAAAGAATTTTTTGCTTTCAATATTAAATATATAATAATAATAATAGAAGTATAGATGTAGATATCTATCTATATCTATACTTTAATATTAAAAGTAATAAATTTCTTCATTCTGTCTCTCACACTCTTCCACATCCGTCTATCCTCCTTGGTCTCTGTACATATCATCCTTCACTTCTTACCCTTCTTGCTTTCATTTTGGAGTTGCAAAACCTTTCGATAGCATCACACCACTAATGCCTTGAACTTGGCTACATGAGCCCATGCGAACCCTCAGTGGTGTCGCTTCACTCTCTTAGCCTAGCCGCATGAGACCGCACGCGTGTGGGTGTTTGGCTTAGCTTTCATGTGAGCATATAGCCCGGCTTCTACCTTTCTTAAACTCACAACATGTGCATCCAATGGCCACCTATTTAAGTTGAATCAATTTCCTAATAATTTTCTGTACATGATTAGTTCTTGATTGCACTAGTATTTAAAATGGATCTAGAATTTATTTGATTTAAGGTTAGACATAGGCCCAATAAATCCAACAAAATAGCTAGCTCATTAGCACCCTCATCTTTCTTAAACTCACTATAGATGCACACAATAGCCACCTATTTAAGTCCAGTCTATTTGCGTTGCAGGTTTGCAGCTAGCGAATCAATTTGTGAATACGCTGTAAATAAAAGTAAGTTTGCATGTAGTCGTTTGCTAGTACCAATCACACACATTGACATATGATAGTATTTCGTGATTGACTGTTTTAGTAGCGCTTTTGCTGCACTGCAGTTGCATATCTGTACGGTCGAGGAGATATATCTTTCATTATATTAGTTATTACATCATGACATACAAGATGCTAGATCAACATAGGCGTACTAAGGCTATCCGCACTCGTCGTACTTTAAATTCATCCGCTAAAAGGAATATTCTGTCCTAGTCATCAAAGTTTCATCCTCTATATCAATTTCTCCCGCACCCATCCATACTCTATATCATACTCTATCCACTGTGGGGCCCACTTATCAGATTTTTTTTCCCTTTTTCCCTTTTCTCTTTCCTTTTCTTTTCTTTTCTTTTCTTTTTCCCCTCTCCTCCTTTATCCATTCGACCGCACGCCCTCTCTCCCCATTCTCTCTCTCTCGGTCGGCTCCGACGGTGGATGGGCTGCCCTCTCCCTCTCTCCCCGAGCGCGCTGCCCTCTCCCTCTCAGGCGCGGGTGGGCGGCTCCTTTCCGGCGGCGCGGGCGTGCGGCTGCTCCAGCTGTGGGCGGCTCCTCTCTAGCGGCGCGGGCGGTGGGCTCCCGCGGTGTTGGTCGCGGCCCCTCCAGTCGCGGCTCCTCCAGCGGCAGAGGCGGCCACAGCGCCGCCGGAGCACCTCCAGCACCGCCCATGCTCCTTTCCTTCTTCCCCAACGCCGGAGCACCTCCACCACGCGGATCCGGCGCCCCTCCCTCTGCTTGGCGCGGCTGCTGGGGCCAGATCCAGACGCGCGGCTGGGGTGGCGGCGGCAGATCTGGCGGAGTGGGCCTCCTCCGACCGGTGGGCGAAGCTCGCTCGCGTGGCCCAGCGGCGGGGCTCGCCTCCTCGCGCGGCGCCGGTGAGCACGCATCCCGACGCGGCGCCAACGTCCTCTCCACCTCCGCATCTCTCTCTCGTAGCATCCCGACGCGGCGGCTCCAGCTCGCGGCTCCGGCTCTGGAGGCGGCGGCGGCGGAGCTCCACCCTCCCTCTGCCCTCTCTCTCCTCCGCCCTCCCTCTGCCTTCTCTCTCCGGTGGGCCCCAGCGCAGGATAGCGCATGCCCGCTATCACGCCACATATAGCGGATGCGCTCGGGTAGCGGACGCGTTTAGCGTGTCTGGTGCAGGCCTCTCGTCCGGTAAACGATACCGTCTCCCAGTGCAGCCAGCCTAATACCGTATGGTCATTCCTGAATGAAGAAATGGAAAATCAACGGAAAACTACAGCAATTAAGATTTGTGATCTTTGCTTAACCTCCTGGCTCGACTATTTTCTGCATTTTCAAGTATTTTTCTCCAATGTCTTTGATAGCACTTTTTGCATAAAATCGTTTTCTATATATTTCCACTCTCTAATAGTTTTTCTATATCTTGTTTGCACTATAAAGGATCATTTTCGTTTTTTATTTTTAGCTAGCGAGAAATCCGGAATAAGAGATAATTGTATTTGGATAATAACCCATTAAAGAATCTGTGGGAGTTTTTTTTTACCAAAATATGTACCGTGGATGTTGACAGGTTTCAAGGGCCTCTCCTTGCTTGTAGCCGTAGGTCGTCGTTAGTTTCTATGGATGCGTTTTTAGTTAGTGTGGTGTTCTTTCACACCTTTGGGGTTGGGATTTCGTGTGTTGTTCGTTGTAATAAACTGATCTTCTTTCTCTTTATAATGGAAAAAGTGCTTATTACTTTGGTTTAGATCAAGTATCTAAACACGAATGAGTACAGATTTTCCTCGCAGCAGAAAATGAAAGAGGGGGTGCAGATTCCACTAGAGTGGTGACAACGACAACGGGCTCTCACTTAAGTACTTAACCGAAGCATGTGTTACTCTCTATCTCTACTCTCTACTACATATAATGCAACAAAAAAACATCTCTAAAGCCACACAACACAGTCATTATCTCTCCTAATATCTCCTAAGTACACCCAAACAAATGCACCCAAAACAAACTAACTATTCAAAATAAAAAGGTCCAGATTCAATCTACCCACTACTTTCTCTTACTCACTCATATCCAACGGACCAGATCCTTTGGATCATACCTCATCACTCATCTCTCTCCCCGTCTTTTTTTACTTTTTAGCCTTTTTCGAAAAAATTTCTCAAATACGTCCTTGACGGAAAGATTTCAGAAAATAGACCCTGGGCTTGGCGCCATCCACGCTGGCGCCAAGGTAACACAGCTTGGCGCCATTAACGTTGGCGCCAAGCCCCCATGCCACTTGGCCGACGACGCTGAGCTGGCGCTGACGTGGCAGCACCTTGGCGCGTCACCATTGGCGCCAAGCCTGGCGCCACAGATCAAATCACCATGTATATCATTTTTTATCCTAAGTATTTCCAGGTTGTTCTAAGTGATCAAACAGAAAGTCACTGTAAAAACTCTAGAGTTAGTCATATTTCTCAATATCCAAGTTATTGTAAAATTTCAAATTTGTAAATGTCCAAGTCATGTTAAAAAAAGTCATTTTTCCATATGTCTACCACATGGTACTCGATATTCTAATATATCCAAGTCGTAGCAAAAATCCAGATTTATTTGGCTAAGTCTTTAAATTTACTATAGGATGGGGATGGAAATATGGCTAAGTCTGGATTTTTACTGTGATTTGGACATTGACAAATTTAAAATTTTATCATGACTTGGATATTGAAAAAAGGCTTCATGTTAAGTCATGGAATTAGGGTCCAAGTCATGGTAAAATTTTAAATATCCAAATTCAAGATTTAGCCAAATTCTAAATTATTCATGTTTTGAATTTGGGTCCAAGTCATGGTAAAATTTTATAGTAAAATTAACATAAAGCCCTAATTCCATGACTTAACATGAAGCCCTTTTTATCATGACTTAAAATTCCATCTTATAGTAAAATTATGGTCCAAGTCATAGTAAAATTTCAAATATCCTAGTCCAAAACATGAAACCCCTTTTCAATATCCAAGTCATGGTAAAATGTTAAATTTGTCAATGTCCAAACCATAGCAAAAATCCAGACTTAGCCAAATTCTAGCATAGTCAAGTCATAGTAAAATTCAAGACTCAGTCAATTTCTAGGTTGGCCATCATATAGTAAATAACAAGACTTTGCCAAAATTTCATATGTCCATCTTATAGAAAAATTAGGGTCCAAGTTATGTTAATTTAGAGCTTTGTATGTCCATCTCACGGTAAAATTAGGTAGTCAGGATTTTTTGCTGCGGCCTAGATATGTTAGAATACAAACTACCATGCGATAGCATCAAATTTGTCAATGTCATGGTAAAATTCCAGACTTAACCAATTCCAACATGTCCCATCTCATGATAAATTTATAGACTTAACAAATTTTCATATGTCCATCTCATGATAAAATTCTAAACTTAAGAAATTCCAACAGCTCGACAGCAAGATCTGTGGCGCCAGGCTTGGCTTGGCGCCAATGGTGACGGCGCTAAGGTGCTGCCACGTCAGCGCCAGCTCGGCGTCGTCGGCCAAGTGGCATGGGGGCTTGGCGCCAACGTTAACGGTGCCAAGCTGTGTTACCTTGACGCCAGCGTGGATGGCGCCAAGCTCAGGGTCTATTTTCTGAAATCTTTCCGTCAGAGGCATATTTGAGAAAATCTTTCGAAAAAAGGGCTAAAAAGTAAAAAAGACAGTCTCTCTCCCATCCCACGCCCACCCAGGCGTGAAGTGTGAGGCGCGACCCTCCCTCTCCCGTCCCGCACTGCCGCACACACCCCGGGCCTTGTTTAGATTGTGAAAAGTTAGAATTTTTCTAAATGTAGCACTTTCGTTTGTATTTGACAATTAGTGTCTAATCATGGACTAACTAGGCTCGAAATATTCATCTTGTGATTTATAACTAAACTGTGTAATTAATTATTTTTTATCTATATTTAATGCTTCAAGCATGCGTCCAAAGATTGATGTGATGGAGAGAGAGCGAAAAAAAAAATTCAGGCTTTTGGCTCAGGCCTTGTTTAGATCCCAAATTCTTTCCCCAAATTCCACTATGCAAAAAGCAGATTCCCCATCACATCAAAATGCCGTCAAATGCATGGAGTACTAAATGTAGATGAAATTAAAAACTAATTGCACAGTTTTGTTGTACTTTACGAGACGAACATTTTGAGTCTAATTAATTATTTTTTGGACAATTTTTTGCACAAAAAAATAAAAGTTGCTACAGTGTTCCGACACGGGTCAAGATGGCAACGGGTACGTACCCGATGGGTAGTGCTTACCCGTACCCGTAAAATTTTACCCGTCGGGTTACCCGTACCCGTATGCGGGTAAAAGAATAGTTCCATACCCGTACCCGACGGGTAACCCGTACCCGATAGCATACCCGAAAATTACCTAAAAATATCAAATAGTCACATACAAAAATAAATCATTCTAAGCTTCCAACAAGTTACAAACATGCTAACAAATATTATTAGCATCATTACAACAAAGACAATCTACTAGAAATATAGTGGATGTCTCAATGGGCCAAATTCATGACTTATATGCGCTAAAATAACTGAGGTTGTCTAGTTATTTTTGCGGGTATGTCTTACCCGCGGGTATGCGGGTATGGGTAGTATACACCCGCACCCGTACCCGCATACCCGATGGGTATAGGATTTTGCCCAATAACATACCCACGGGTAGAAAATTCATTCCATACCCGCCTCTTTATCGGGTAATACCCGTCGGGTACTCGGGTTTTGGGTACCCGTTGACATCTCTAGACACGGGCACTGTACCTACAGTACCCGAATCGGGCCCCCGAATTGGGGATCTAAACACGGCCTGAACGAGGCCCCAGTCGAACTCTTCCGTTCCTTTGGCTGCACGACGTCCAGGGAGCCCGCCACCGCCGCGCCACCCGCCCGCCAGCCAGGGAGCACGCCCGCCACGCAGCTAGCCCGCCGGGGCTGCGTGCTGCCGGCGCGCACACCGTCGTGCCGCGTCGCGAGCGGCTCGCCCAAGTGCCTACCCCGGGCTCCCCTCCCCACGGCCGCATTGCCCGGCACCGGCGACTTGGCGGAGCCGACTGAGGAAGACAAGGATGAGGGCGTCGCGGACGGGCGCAAGCACAACGGCGAGACCGCGCTACTCCCTCTATCCTCCCACACCTGTTCTCGCGCGACCCCCTCGCTCCCCTGACCCCTCTTCTCCCACTCGTGGACTCCTCTCCTCTCCCCCCAAGGATGAACCTCGGGGCAGGGCGCCGCCGGCCGCCAGCCTGGCAGTCCAGGCTCAACTTCTCTCCCCCACGGGTGACTCCGACTCCTCCTCTCACTTCCCTTCCCACGCCGCTGCCCCAGGCTCGAAACCCTAGAGCAGGCCGTCGGTGGTGCGGCGGCGATGCCAGCTGCTGCGGCCTGCGGCGCTCCGACGGACGCGAGCTCCGCCACCGCGGGCTCCAGGCCGCGGGAGCAAGCGCCGGCGGCGGCACACGCGACTCTGACTCCTCTCCCCTCCCTGCCACATCGCGTCGCGCACGCTGCCCTAGCCCCGCGTGCCTCCCCGGGCTGCTGCTGCGGCACTCCGCCGAGGGCTGATGCGCGGTTCTGTTGCAAGCTCTGAACCCCTCCGGCCTGGTGCACAACGGATTTGGCTCCAATGGGGAAGTCTCCGGCGAAGTGGATAAGTACGTGCTCTTCGTGAAGAAGTCGTCTTCACGGTCTGCCTCCACCAAGGCAAGGATTTATCGGTGCGTTCTTCTTCTTCTTCGGTAGTTTCAGAAAGCTGTTATGATTTTGATTTTCTTAGTGTGCCTCAAGTACAGCTAAGGGCCTGTTTGGTTACGTTTTGTTAAAGTTTAACTCCCATCACATCAATGTTCCCTCAAATACATGGAGTACTAAATGTAGACTAATTGCATGCATGTCGACACAGATTAGGGGTAATTTACGAGACAAATCTATTAAGCCTAATTAGTTCAAGATTGGAAACTTTTTGTCAAATAAGACGAAAGTGCTACAGTGTTGGTTAAACTTTAACTCCTCGAACCAAACGCCCCCTAAGAAGTAGGATCTGTTCTAGCAATTGATCTCAGTAAAAAAAAAGGTATGCTGCTGCCGGAAGGAGCCTGCTTTCTCCGAGAGCTCTCTGGTGTTCTCGGAGCCTGTGCTTGTTAGCGCCCACAAAATGAGACCGTGCTGGAGGCGGCCAAGGTGAGAATTCCAATGTGCAGTCAAGACTTGTTGAAGTCTCTGGATTCCAAAACTTGCATCTTTTTTATATATCTTTTTTAGAGAAAAACCCAGTTTTTATATAATCTTTCAGCTCTCAAATAAATCAGGAAACTTATCTCAGGCCCCGTTCACTTCCCAAAATATTTCCTCTGCCACCCGTCACATCGAATCTTTGGACACATGCATGGAGTATTAAATGTAGGTAAAAAAATAACTAATTGTACAGTTTGTCTGTAAAGGTCGAGATGAATCTTTTGAGCCTAATTAATTCATAGTTGGATAAATTTTGCCAAATAACAACGAAAATGCTACAGGAATATTTCCCCAAATATTTCAGATCTAAACACAGCCTCAATTAATTTGAGAAAATGTGCGGCCTGTTTCCTATCTGTATTACTGAACAATCTCTAGCGTTGGTTAAGCCTTTGATTTTTATCTCTAAGTTAGCAGATAATACAATTTCTAAGTTCCAATGAACTAATATAGCAGCAGTCATAATATTCCAACAAAATTTTTGACATGCATGTGACTGAAAGTATATGCCTATTTCAGTAAGCAAATCCCTTAGCCACTGAAGTTTTCAAGCTACCTAAACATCATGTCTTGGTGAACATGGCAGCATTGGACACTCAAATCTTTAAGATCCAGTTCACACTCAAACAATGTTGTATATATGTTTGTTTTATTTTTACAAATTTTATCTTGTTTTGTATTTCAAGGAGGCCAAGGAGGAGAAGATTGTCTTGGTGAATGGGGCATAGGTGCCCTGGTCCAGTGATTAAGAAGCAAAGCATGGTGAGTTGGTCTTGTGTTAAGACCAAAAATTGACTTTCTAAAAATTGACAAGGCACTATATTCGAGCGGTGATATGGCGGCGATAGGAAATGCCCTAGAAGGAGAGGACTCTGAGCATAGCTCAGAGGTGTTTCTTTCCTGTTCTTGGAGAAGCGATATCAGTATTTTTCAGCCTTCTAGCAATGTGGAGTGCTTGCTCCACAAGACTTTCTAGATTTTGGCATATTTTTTACTTGATTTGTGGGTAAGAGTTCAAACTCGCTATCTATATTTAACCACTGGAAAGTTAGTTGGACCACTGGAAAGTTAGTTGGGCCAATCAGTATGCAGTAGGATTTGCATAGTTGCTAGTTTTGAAGTTACTGGCAACTGATTTAGCTTGAGATGCTTATCATTAATCCAAACTCACTATCCTCCCATTCCTGTTATAAATTTTGGGAAAAAGTCTACTTGACCCCCAACTATGGGGTGGTCTAGTTTACCCCCTCAACTATGAAACGGTCTAATTTACCCTCTGAACTTTGCAAAACCGGTCAAATCACTCCTCGAGCGGTTCTTCAACCTAACCTTGGTTCTCAATTTTGCAGGGCCACATAATAAATAGAAATAGATAAGAGATGGAAGCTTTGTCTCTGTCAGCACCATGCAGAATTGTGCTACGATCCAGGTGCATGAATATAAGTAAATTAGATTGCCAAGGTCTGTTCACCGAAACCCTTTCATGCCATTCTGAAAATTCTTGTGCATCTCTTCTATTGTATTATGAAACCCAAACTCTCACTGCATTTTCCCCTGCTTTTACCTAGGATAAGTTTCCATAGTCTATGGACCCTGGTTGCCATTGGATATTTTTTGTACAGTCACTTTGTTTTTCTTACCTTTTCCAGAAGCATTTGGCATATCACCAAGGACATTGGAAAGCTGTTCACTGACACAGACATAGAATTATTGAACTGTTGGTAGAAGAATCAATTTTGTTTTTGGTTACATTGTTGCAGAATTGCAAAGTTGTTCATTTGACTTGTTGTTATGCTAATCTGAGCCAGTTCAACTTGTTGTCTGGTAATTATAACCTAAAAATTAGAATTTTGACTCTCATGATAGCAAATGGGAAATGACCAGTTCAACTTACTGTCTGCTAATTATGGTATAAAATTAGAATTTTGCCTCATGATAACAAATGTGAAATTTCTGGAAGAGGTCAACGTATTGGATCCTGACTTTTTTTTTTCCTAAACAATGCTTTACAGATTCTGAATAGAATGGAGAAATCTGCTAGCTGTAGCTAGGGAGGTTTGGTCTTAGATAGCCGAGATAATTGATGGATATATGATGGATGATTTTTGAATCTTTAGCTAAAATGTGAATTTGTGATAGAAAACATGCCATCCTGAATATGTTTACCTATGCTACTCTTTGGGCATTGTGGAAACCGATAAACTCAATATTTTTTTTAGTATCCCTGCTGGTAGTGACAAGTATGTAACCATTCTCTTGATGGTCAAGCATTGGGCTGTTCTTTGCCCAGTATGGCATTTGGATAAACTCCAGGTTTGACTGTCCCAATTGGAGCCACTGGTGGCATGGCCGGAAAGGATCCCTTGGAGGAGTGGATTGACCTGATGGAACACTTGGACTTCAACCTGGGTGATGGCGTCAACAACAGTTTGATGTGCTTCATGGCGTGAAGAAAATGCTCGAGACAGCTGAGTCCTGGTGGAGTGTTTATCTGACATTCTGAATGCATGTGTTCTGTTTACCTTTATTTTTTGTGATGGTGTTATAGGGATCAGATTTCCAGCTTTGGATTTAGTCTGTGGCCTACAACTGCCAAGCTGTTGAGCCGTATTTTTGGACCTGGTAATCTTCAACACTATCCTGATTATGAATAATGCACAGAGGGATACATCACTTTAACTCTAAATGGAGAAACTTTGTCTTTTCCTCGAGGGAAAGGAATTAAGTTTCTAATAGAAATTAAGTACAGTTTGTGAAACTGATTTTGTCTAGCGTTATGGAGATAGTTTAACATGGTTTGGTAATGCACAATTTTTTTAGAAAAGCAGAGTTGTGTATTCAATAGTTTAGGAACTATGCTTCACTACAGAAACATATACCGTCTCACAGTAGTTTTAATTTGCATATCTGAGTAGTTTTAATTTGCATATCCGAAATATAGTCGTAACGTTAGCACGGGCAATATACTTCTCTAGAGCCCGCCTGCTCGCCAGACTTTATTATGCCTTGTTATGCATAAATGTATTCCGGATTATATTTATGATCATATACAATTGCGTGAGACAAAAACTATGGATTAAATTTTGTCGTCTGGTTATTTTTAAGTGCATCTCTTAAATGAAACCGTGGCAACGCACGGGCATTATACTAGTATTAATATTAATTAATATTAATAAAACCGCAAAAGTGAGTGAGTGAGAGACCCTCCTCCCTCCTTTCCAGGCTGCCCGGGCCAAACCGGGCTGTGTGGCCCAGTAGTAGCCTGAAACCAGACCACATAGTTTTGCACCGAAAATGTTCCAATGCGAAACGCGGGGCGTGGCCACGTGCTCTACTCTGCGTGTGTGGATCGATCCGATGGCCCACTGGGCGCATTCCCTGTCGGAAGTCGGAACCCGAGTCGGTCCGATCGATGATGGGTGGGGCGCTCGATGGGATGGGAAACGGGATGCGGCGCCCGCCACGCGTCGCGTCGCGTCGGCCCGCTTAATTTAAAATTAATGCGCTCACGCCGCGGCAGACGCTCCTCCACCCACTGCCCAAGCTCCTCTTTGCTTATCAATTCAAGTTTCGAATCCACGGCGGTTCTGGTTCTGATCTGATCCGGCGGCTCCCTTCGCGTCAAGATTCGCGACGCGTTGCAGATCGGAAAGTCATGTCCGCGAGTATAATTGCAGATCGGAAAGTGGTGGGTGCCCTGCGATTAGGCGACTGACTCTTGTCTAGACGCTCCTTGTTACTGTAGTACCACTAATTTGAATTTAATTAATTACGGCTACCGAGCTCAATGATTTGCTGCGCGAGGCGAGAACGAACGAACCCGTGACGGTGAGGACGAGATTGGATTCGATCGACCTACGTGCGTGCGTGCGTGCGTGAGTGCGGCGGGTGCGTGGCACGTGCCACGGATTCAGGTTTGAATTAATTACCCAGCAAGCATGCATTTCAGTTTTGGTAACAACGACGACATACGACGACCGTCCGTAAAACCTTTCCCTCCCTCCGTACAATGGTATTTTGTTTGTGCTTCAGGCTTCAGCACCTGTGCGGGAGAACGGGAGTTCGTACCAGCGACAGCGAGCACCCGCGTCAAGCCGTCAACTCCCGTTCCGTGTCCGTGCTCCATCCTCTCTTTCGCTACAATGGTGGCGGTGGCGTATCGGCGTCGGCTGTGGGCGTTTTTATTTTATTTTATATATAAGCAAGTTCAACAGCGCCCAACGCTGGGTCTTCTACCCATCTGCTCCATCCGTCTCAAATTATAAGCCATTTCAACTTTCTTGAGGGTCAAAGCATCACAAGTTTAACTAAATTTATATAGCAAAATGATAAACAATTATGATACCGACTAAGTATCATTAGATTTTTTATTAATTATATTATCTTAGTATACCTATTTGATGTCATAAGTCTTTATAATTTTCTCTATAATTTTGATCAAATTTGATATGTTTTGGCTCTCATGAAAGTTAATATGACTTATAATTTAGAATGGGGGAGTAGCATATGCGCGACAAAGCCCTCTATTTGTTATTTGATCGATTCGAAAACCGAGCAATTTTTAAAATTGATTTATCAATGTCGCACTATCTTTGTAGTAGTTTCTACGAAAATTAAGTTTGTAGATATGCTCTAATGTTTATTTTTGACATTGAATTTTGGTAATGATATATATCTCGTCCTCCTCCTCTTGTCTCTTTGTGGAGGAAAATCCTCCCATCGGTATAGTTTGCACTTTTTTAGATTAAGGAATAAAGAAGTATTCCAGACTTTCCCATTCTTTTTTTGACGCCTCTCATCTGGTAGTATTTGTTTATTTACAAACTCACATCAACCGTACACACGCACACCACACCACACCACGCGTACACAAACAAACCTACAACTACACTCAGATCATATCGTGTCCTTCGTGAAATCACCGGGTCCATTCATGGCATCGGCGACGGGCGCGTCTCATTCCCTTTGTGACTCCACGCGTGAGAGGCAAACGAAATTTATTGGGGACTAACCCCGGTGAGAGACGCGAGTAGGATCCAGGAATCGAACTCGCGTCAGCTGCCTGCACACCCGCAGAGCTAGCCACCCGAGCTCTGCTCGGTTCTCAGACTTCCCCATTCACAGGTGAACGAGTATAGCCAATTCCTTACAACTCCAAAGCGCTTAAATCCACTCCTTACAATCCCACTATAGGATGTTGTGGCGGAGCTGGCAGAGCCCCATGTAGCATAGTGTTGTACCGTTCTATGGCGGAGCTGTCAGAGCTGGAGCCAATAGAATCGATGGCAAATGGCCTAAAATTATATTTATTCTGGTATTGTAAACAATAGTGCAATATATTTTTGGCAAAATAGCTATTTTCATCCTTAAACTATTGCCCAAGGCTCAGTTTGGTCCCGAAACTTTTAAATTGTCCACTTTAGTCCTTAAACAATATATTTACATCTCAATCTCGTCCACCCCCTTCATGTCTCGCCATGTGGCTAGCACTGCACACGAAATGTTGCTCCTATCCCTCGCTTTTTCCTTTAGTTTAGGGACCAATCTGAGCCTCAGACAATAGTCTAGGGACGAAAATAACTATTTTACCTATATTTTTATATGTTAAAGTTTAAAATATTTAAATTATAGGATAAACGTTGAACGTTAGACATACATACAAGGGAGCAAGAAGAAGAGAACAGTGGCGGATGCAGGATGAGAATCAAGGGAGGGCTAAAACAATGAGATGTTGATTTGCATGAAGATTTAACGGTGATTTGAGATTTTTGCTACAGTATTTTTAGTGATAAATCCAGTCATTAGGGGGCGAGCCCACCCAGCCCCCTATAGATCCGCCGCTGGAAGAGAAGGATTATATTCTTTACATTAACATTCACCGCAACATTCCACTGGTCTACATGGACCGCAATAATCTACTACTCCTCCTGAACAGGGTACTTAAGCAGATACAGTTCTGATCCGTCATTTTCACCAGCAGCTAGTACACATCGCCAGCCTATTTTGTACGTATCCTCGTATGATACCACGACACTTAAGCAGATACGGTGTGTTTAGATGGGTGTAAAGTAGGTGTAAAGTTCCTGTAGCACTTTTCGTTGTTATTTGGTAAAATTTATTCAATCATGGACTAACTAGGCTCAAAAGATTCGTCTCGACATTTACAGACAAACTGTGTAATTAGTTATTTTTTTACCTACATTTAATACTCCATGCATGCGTCCAAAGATTTAATGTGACGGAAAATCTTGTAAATTTTTTGGAATTTTGAAGAATCTAAACACTGCCATAGTAGCCTCATCATGCATCCACGCTGCCACTAACAATCCCCATAAACCCCCTCCCTTTTTCACCTTTTACTATCCATCCAAACGCCTTTCCAAGCCTCCTACAGCTTTTGACTGCCCCACTTTTTACCACAAACACCCCCTATAAACCTCTGAATTCCCACACCCCACACATTGCCCAAGAACTCACTCGGTCACTCTCACTCTGCCTCCGCCATGGCGTCCAGGAGCTCCCTCCTCCCGCTCCTGCTCCTCTGCACCGCCGCTGCCGCCGCCGCGGCGTCCTTCTCGTCCTCGCGCAATGCGGAGCTGGACGCGCTGATGGAGCTCAAGGCGGCGCTGGACCCGGCGGGGCGCGCGCTGGCCTCGTGGGCGCGCGGCGGTGACCCCTGCGGCCGCGGGGACTACTTCGAGGGCGTCGCCTGCGACGCCCGCGGCAGGGTCGCCACCATCTCGCTCCAGGGGAAGGGGCTCGCCGGCACCGTCCCGCCCGCCGTCGCCATGCTCCCGGCTCTCACCGGCCTCTACCTGCACTACAACGACCTCGGCGGGGAGATACCGCGCGAGCTCGGCGGCCTGCCCGACCTCGCCGAGCTCTACCTCGGCGTCAACAACCTCTCCGGCACCATCCCCGTCGAGCTCGGCCGACTCGGTAGCCTCCAAGGTGATGATTCTTTGAACTTATTTTTTGTGTGTGTCTTCGTTTGTTCGCTTGGTTGGGAGCGGTGGGGATTTCACATTAGAATCTGAACAAGTGGTTTCAAATGGTGAGCAATTTGGGGTTCCATTTCACCATTTGTGCACTCCTGTTTCGTTAGTTCTTAGGGCGTGTTTGGTTTCAGTTTGTTAAAGTTTAACTCCCATCACATCAATATTTTCTCAAATATATGGAGTACTAAAGGTAGATTAATTGTATGCATGTCGGCACAGATTAGGAGTAATTTACGAGACGAATCTATTAAGCCTAATTAGTCCAAGATTGGAAACTTTTTGTCAAATAAGACGAAAGTGCTATAGTGTTTATTAAACTTTAACTCCTCAAACCAAATACCCTTGGTTTCAACTTGTTAAAGTTTAACTCCTATCACATCAATGTTCCCTCAAATGCATGGAGTACTAAATGTAGACTAATTGTATGCATGTCGGCATAGATTAGGAGTAATTTACGAGACGAATCTATTAAGCCTAATTAGTCCAAGATTGAAAACTTTTTATCAAATAAGACGAAAGTGCTACAGTATTTATTAAATTTTAACTCCTCAAACCAAAAAAAACCCCTTATTTCTGCTCGGGTGCTTCATGTCGTTGGATAGGGATTATTTGAATACGAAATAAAGTAAACAAACAAACAAACAAAATACTTTTGTTTTTTAGGATTTTTTTTAATAAATCCGAAATTGGTTTTGTCATATTATAGCCTCCGAAACTCTGAACTGACAGAAATGAAGTTTAATTTCTCGTGCTACTCAAAATGCGCCATCCTTTTGTTCTTTCATTCACATACCTACCCAGGACATGTCCTTAGGTCCTTTCTTATTCTTTCAAGGCATTGTGCTTCCTTTGTCGTGAGTGGCTGCACCTCTGATGATTGCCTTTGCCTACCTACAGTAAGGCTAGAACAACAAGGTACAACAACACATGAATGAAAGGACACAATGGCTTTTTTTTTTTTGCTCTCTCTCTCTCTGTACAATTTGGCCTTTGTGGCTTTGATTGTACGGCTGCATTGGTGTACTGTCATGACATTCACCTTCATTCTTTGCCGAAAGTTAGTTACTGACACAAAAAGAAGCTTGGATTCTGCTCAACGAATTCCGTTAATGCCTGGATTTGTTTCATCAGCGTTCTGCAATTGCGCTGTTCCTACAGATCCTCCTGTCATTCTACAGTTCATGAGGGATGCACATTACTTCTCAGTATACAACAAAAACTAGTTACATAAACCTGCCGAAAGTTAATTTGGCTGCAATAGTTATTTCTCTATAATGAGAGAATTTTGCAGCAATTTGGCCGTTGTGGATTCGATTGTTTGTACAGCTACTTTAGTGGATGTTTCATTCATGATATTGTGTTTTTATTCTTTGCCCTTTTCTGCTGAGTAAAGTTGGTTACTAACACAAGAGAAGTTATGGATTCTGCTCAAGGGATTAGATTGGTTTCATTCCTGTAATAGATCTGTTCCTATAGCTTTCCTCCTGTTGCTCTCAGCCATAATTGCCATTACCTGTCTGTCTAGTTTAGGATTAAACAAGCCTGCCCCAAACTCAGTAGATCAACCTACCGAATGTTAGTTTGTGGCCATAATTGTCCTTGTCCTTCTCTAATGGCAGATAGCTTAAAAATTTTTTTCCCCCTTGTGCAGTACTGCAGCTTGGCTACAACCAGCTCTCAGGGAGCATTCCAACTCAGCTGGGTCAACTAAATAAGCTCACTGTTCTTGCCCTTCAGTCCAACCAGCTCACTGGCGCAATTCCAGCATCCCTCGGGGACTTGCCGGCACTGACACGGCTAGATTTGAGCTCCAATCAACTCTTCGGCTCAATCCCCGCCAAGCTTGCTGAGATCCCTCATCTTGAAACGCTAGACCTCCGGAACAACACGCTTTCAGGAAGTGTTCCCTCTGGTAATTATTAGGATTCAGCTATGGTTTTCTTTCTTGATGCCACTGCTCACTTTCTTGGTTCTCAGAAAAAAAAATGTTATCTGATGATGTAGGTCTCAAGAAGTTGAATGAGGGGTTTCTGTATGAGAACAATTCAGAGCTATGTGGAGCTCAATTTGGTTCTCTGAAAGCTTGTCCTAATGATGGCAATGACGATGGAAAAATGCCCCGTAAACCTGAATCAACCTCTGTCAAGCCCCAACAAATTCAAAAGACAATCGACCTCAACAGAAATTGCGACAATGGAGGTTGCTCAAAACCTTCGACGCTGTCTACAGGGGCTGTCATTGCTGGAACAGTCATCATTGTAACAGGAGCAGCAGCCTGTGGCCTGTCTGTATTCTCATGGCACCGTCGCCAGAAGCAGAAGGTTGGCAGTTCTGTTGAGCATTTGGAAGGCCAGCCTAGCCTGGACCAGTCAAAGGAAACATGCCAGAGAAGCGCGTCCTCGCTGATCAACGTCGAGTACTCCAGTGGCTGGGATACCTCATCTGAGGGGTCACAGCATGGAGTGAGGTTGTCGTCAGAGGGCTCCCCAAGCGTGAGGTTCAACCTCGAGGAGGTGGAGTGCGCCACACAGTACTTCTCGGACGTGAACTTGCTCGGCAAGAGCAATTTCGCCGCGACGTATAAGGGGATCATGCGAGATGGCTCGGCTGTTGCAGTCAAGAGCATCAACAAGAGCAGCTGCAAGTCGGAGGAGGCCGACTTCCTGAAAGGCCTCCGTATGCTGACATCGCTGCGGCATGAGAACCTTGTCGGCCTGAGGGGCTTCTGCCGGTCCCGGGCAAGGGGGGAATGCTTCCTCGTCTATGAGTTCATGGCCAATGGGAGCCTTTCTCGGTATCTTGACGCCAAGGAAGGCGATGCGGATGCCGCTGTCCTCGACTGGCCTACACGGGTCTCCATCATCAAAGGCATTGCCAAGGGTATGTATGTTCAGAGCTTGCATTTTATTTTCTGCTGACATAGACAGACTCTGGTTTTGGTATTTCACATCAGTGAAGTTTGAAAGGTTCATGGGAGTTTCAGTTTTGCACTAATTTGTGCTTTGAATCTTGGCCCTTGTTTAGATTGAAGATTTTTTCAACCTGATGAATAGTACCACTTTCGTCTTATTTGACAAATATTGTCCAATCGTAGACCAACTAGGCTCAAAAGATTCATCTCGTGATTTTGAACTAAACTGTGTAATTAGATATTTTTTTTACCTACATTTAGTACTCCATGCAAGCGGCTAAAAATTGATGTGATGGAGAGAGAGTGAAAAAACTTGGAATTTTGAGGTGATCTAAACATGGGCTTGAATTTTTTTTTTCAGGCATCGAGTACCTCCACAGCAACAAGCCAAACAAGCCCTCGCTCGTGCACCAGAGCATCTCCGCAGACAAGGTCCTGATCGACCACCTCTACACGCCACGCCTCTCCGGCGCGGGCCTGCACAAGCTGCTGGCCGACGACGTGGTGTTCTCGACGCTCAAGGACAGCGCGGCGATGGGGTACCTGGCGCCGGAGTACACGACGACGGGGCGGTTCACGGACAAGAGCGACGTGTACGCGTTCGGCGTGGTGGTGCTGCAGGTGCTGTCCGGGCGACGCGTCGTGTCGCCGCACCTCCGGCAGGGGTGCGGTGGCACGGCGGCAGCGGAGTCGTCATCGGGCGGCGGGCGGTTGGACGACCTCGTGGACCCGCGCCTGTGCGGGAGGTTCTCGCGGCCCGAGGCCGCCAAGCTCGCCGGCGTCGCGCTGCTGTGCACCGCCGATGCGCCCGCGCAGCGCCCCGCCATGGCCGCCGTGCTGCAGCAGCTCGGCACCAGCCAGTGATGGGCGGCCGGCGGCCGCGTGCGATGGGACGGAGCTCGCTGGCTGCGCTGGCCGGCGTGGTGACTTGACTGCTTCGTCACTGTGTCGTGCTAGTTAACAGCTAGTGGTCGGCTACTAGCTTGGTAGCTGCCATTGTTTCTTGTTTGAGCTGAGCTGCCCCCGGCTTCTTCCTCGGGAGCTCGGTTGCAGTAGTAAGCTGGTCGTCCCGTTCGCTGGGTGATAAAGTCATGCCTGAAAGTACTGTTAACGGATTTGTTACGAGAGAAAGACGACTGATAAGCCAGGCTGATAAATTCGAGCGAACAGGGCGGGTGTGATTGTGATGCATCATCTCCGTTGTGGCGAGTTCTTGTTTTGCCGGTAGTAGTTAGTTAACTACTGCCTGTATCATGGCACTGATGTTGTACTTTGTCTGGCAATGTACCCTTTGATCGAGGATCTGTTTGAAATGTAGAAATATGATTAAAAAAAACCATGACGAGTTTCATACGATTCCATTAATCAGTCTTTTTAGAAGAAACTCGTTCGATATGAATTTTGGATGGGTTTGGCGAAATCTTTTTTTTTTTTGCTGAATTCCAATCAGAGTCACGGTAGCGCCTCTCCCCTCACCTGTTATCTCCCCAAATCCCGCATGCTAAAACCTCCACCTGGCTCACCGGCTCGGTTTGCCGTGAGCATCTCCAAGAGTTGAAGGATCGAAACGGGCGACCAGAGAGGGTGAATGGTCGCGGAAGCCAAAAAAATTTTAACCCTTCCCCTAAACACAAAACCTGATTAAATCACGTTTTTTTTAAAAATAAAATCTGGACAGAACTCTATGTACCTAGTAAACCTGATGTGGACGAAAATCCGTAACTCCGATCGACCTAATATTTTGTAAGATTAAACTAGATGAAATTACAAAACTAACCTAACTGGAATCACGTCAATCGGACTTATGGATCTTGAGATAAAAATAAATTAAGCAGACTATGTCAGATGCTAACAAGAATTGTAAAGAACAAATCGAGATGCACAAGATCAATCATTATAGATGAAAGATTAAATTGAGTAATTGAACTTACAAAAGTGCATCTAGCCTCCGCCCGAACATCCTCCCTCTCTTAATCAGAGAGATCAACAAAAACCTCTCAATAGAATTCAAACCCTAGGCTAGACCAGAGAGAGGAAAACTGAACCGTAGAACCCGGGGCACGAGTACTGTTCATGGGTACTGTTCATGCGTGAATAATAACTCGCTGGGAGTCCAAAACGTCCAACCCTCTCAACCCTAGGTGCCACATATTTATATCTCCAAAGGATGGCACGACCTATTTTCACATAACCCCCAACGCTAAATAAATCCAACGTAGGGGCGTAAATTCCAATTACGTCCTCCATGGCAAATTCCGCGATGTCCGCGATCCCTCCATCTCCGCGATGTGACCCTCTCGATGTTGCCGCACGAGCGTCCGAAATCGTATCGCGATCGCCAGAATTTCCATCTTCGGCCAACGCACGCCGCACGAGCGTCCCGGTACGATGCATGGCTTTGTGGCTCAACCAGCGAACCCCGGATTTTGTGGCGTAATCTGGAAACCTCCCTCGACGTCCTCCCACCGTGTAGCGAGGTACAGTAGACGTACACCACACGATCGTCTGTCCCTCGAACGCAAGCCTCGATCCGCCCTTCTCCGCCCCCACGGTTCTTCGGCACGGCATCCTATCCTCGTTCTTCACTCGTCGCCGCATGTACCTCGTCTCCACCTGTCACCTACAACCACAACCTGCCGAGAGACACATCACACGCACACCGTGTTGTCAATCGCTCATCACCAAGGTGCTAGATCACCGGCATCTCAATAGTTCGCCAAATCAACTTGGCATCAATCTATTTTTGGCAAAACAGAAAAAATTGTGCTCCAATAGTTTGACATCTAACTTGGCAAATCTCCCCCCTCCACGTGCATATTTGGGCGCTGAGCGCGAGCGCACATCGCTCGCACATCCGGCTTCGCGTGCATATTTAAGCGGGGCTCTTCGTTTCTTAGCGGGGCTCTTCGTTCGCTTAGCGGAGCTCTTCTTATTTTACAAGTCCAAATGGCAAACTCTTGGAGAGAATTTATTTTTTCACTTGTCATATATTTTAGTAAGTTATCAAATCACGATATTTGCCAAATGAATTTTAGCAAACTCTTGGAGATGCTCAATTGCTCGTCAAAGAGGCCTTTGGCAAATTTCTTGCCGTGTTTTTTTTACATATATAAAAAAATCGAAACAGAGCCGAGGCGGAGAGTCGTGTTGACCTAAGGGTGTGTTCACTTCGCGAAAAGTAGGTGAAAAGTTACTGTAGCATCTTTCGTTGTTATTTGGCAAAATTTGTCCAATCATGGACTAACTAGGCTCAAAAGATTCGTCCCGACATTTATAGATAAATTATGCAATTAGTTATCTTTTTTACCTACATTTAATACTCCATGCATGCGTCGAAAGATTTGATGTGATGGATAGAAGAGAAAATATTTTGGGTTGGAATGGGGAAGTCAACAAGGCAGGCAGGTCCCAGGCTTTGAGACAGTCTGTCCTTGTCGCCGTACTGGTGTTGTGTTGCTGATGAATGCCATGAGAGCGATGCAATGGGAGCCTGGGCATGCTTGGCGCGTGCAGAGCATTTAGGAGGTGGCGACGTGGTGGTTGGTGGCGCCATGAGTCCATCACTGCCGTTGCCGCCAGGCAGGAATGGATGGAATTCCATGCACTGCAGGTCGTCTGAGCAAGCAGAGCAGAGCAGAGGCTCCTCCTCCTCCCAGCGTCCCCGAGGAGTGATGGAGGGGCAGGAGCAGTGTACTCGATCGAGCGTCTGGAGGCCGGCAGAGGGAGGCGGGTCAGGTCCCGGCGTTGAGGCACCGTTTAGATGCTAAAAAATTTGCCAAAATTTTCAGATTTTCCGTCACATCGAATCTTTGAACGCATGCATGAAGCATTAAATATAGATAAAAAATAAAACTAATTACACAGTTTAGACGAAATGGACGAGACAAATCTTTTAAGCCTAATTAGACTATGATTGGACAATATTTGCCAAATAACAACAAAACTGCTACAGTAGCATTTCACCGAAAATTTTGCCAACTAAACAGGAACGCGCACCAGCAGTCCACCACTGCGGATTTGAATTCAGGAAGAGAGGACCGACCGGACATGTCGGCTTGGCCGTCCGTAGCCTGCCGCCGCCACTGAGGCACTGATGATCCTCCTCCCTAGCCTCCTGTTATTAAAGGCTTGTTTAGGGGATGCTTAGTTTCACGTCGGATGTTTCATACGATATTGAAAGGAGTGTTCAGATAATAATAAAAAAACTAATTACATAACTCGTCTGGAAACCACGAGATGAATTTATTAAGTCTAATTAATTCGTCATTAGCACATGTTTACTGTAACATGACATTGTCAAATCATAGATTAATTAGGTTGAAAAAATTCGTCTCGCAAATTTATCACAATCTATGTAATTAGTTATTTTTTCGTCTACATTTAATACTCCATACATGTGTTCAAATATTCGATATGATAGGGCGTAAAGTTTTTGGGAGCAACTAAAGGCCGACGAGGCCTGAATCCCACGGCGGTTTCAGTTCGAACTTCGAAACGCCGGCCGCCGTTCCCCTTGCCGCCTTGGTGTTGTTTGAGCAACGGTTGCGCAGTTCGGGAGACCGGACTCCTGGTAGGCCCACAAGCCGTGTCTGATCGAAGTGGGCTGGACTGGACTCTCTCTCTAACGGAAGACATATGGAGGCCCATTAAAAAAATACGTTCCCCTCTAAAAAAAATTAAAAAACGTCGTCTTCTATAAACTAACGACAGAGAGAGAGGTCGCCTAATCTTTTAAGATTTTATGTTGGGTCATAACTCATAAACTCTTATTAAACTAGAAGATATCCTTCACGTTCTTTTTAAAAAAAAGATATCCTACACGTTGCTGCCGATATTGTGAAAAGATTAGAATTAAATGGAGATTACATTGATAACTTGCATTAGGCCTTGTTTGGATACCTATGTATCAATTTCAATCCATATGTGTTAGGTGGATTGGTGTGGAATTTAAACTAAACTAAATTCCATACCAACCCACCCCAACTCACATGGATTGAGTCGGATACATGGGCATCTAAACAAGCCCTTAAGAAGTTGGAAGTTAGTGGAAAAATATGGCTATTAGTGGGAAATGATGTGGATAATTAATGGAATATTATGTAGATGGTTTGCATGTTGAGATAGAACTTATAGTGGAGATTAACTTTATAAGTGACATAGATATAGATGGGAAACTCAATTAGCAGTAGCGGAACCAGGGGCCAGCAGGCGCGTGGCCCCCAAAACACAGTAAATTGTTTTTAGTACCTATAAATATTTCAATTACACAGACGCAAAAAATTATTATTTCACCTATTTTTTATGATAATATTGTGTATTTTTTTTGTTATGAATACTAAATACATATATAAAAGAATTGAAAAAGCTAGTGAGACATACATGATGTATATATTTATTACATTTATAAGGTGTCATCGTATTGCTCGGTCCCCCCTTAATCAGAAGTCCTAGTTCCGCCACTGTCAATTAGTGTTTGACAATAACACCATGTGGGCATTCTTTCTAAATGCAAAAAGACTACTGAGTACGTAATTGCATCATTTCATCCTAGCAGAGTTAGAGTCTTTGAGCTGGGAAAAGTTGTTGTGAAATGTGAGTTGTGGAAAAGTTGTTGTAAGCTATGTGATGTGAAAAACTGTAAGTTATTTGGTTAGAATAAGTATAAAACTTATCTCCTCTCTCTATCCATTAATATGACAGAACTCTTTATTTCCACCCATTTCGGAAAAACAAAAGCAAGTTCTAAGCTGCTCCCAAAACTATACTACAGAAAAATAGTTGCTTCTGAAAAGACAGCTTTAGGTTTGTTGGCTTTTGACTTTTTAGAAGCAGAAGCACTCGGCAAAAGTCCATCCAAATAAACCCTTAGCCACAGGTGTCGCATCCACAGGCTAACAACTCCAATAGAGAGCAACCAGGCCTAGACGCCCAGTTGTAGGCTATGGTATTGGCATATCGTTCTTGTTCCCCAAAGTGCAGCGGTCGGTAGCGACTTCTATCACTCTGGCTTGGGTTTGGGGGTGGAATGTGACGGCAGCGCTCATGAGCCTCGGCGGCCATGCCTAGATGCCCTGTGCCTCTAGCCACGCTTGCGCCCCCAACAGTCATGTGCTCCAGTGGCCGAGCCCGCACGCTTGTGCATCATTGTCCCTACTGGTGTGAGTTTGAGCTGTAAGAAACCACCGTCCTGTAAGGACCTAGATGGCTAGAGGGGGGTGAATAGCCTATAAAAAATTCTACAAGAACCACTAGGCAAACTTGTTAGAATAACAAACGGCGTAAAGCGAGTTTTGCTTAGCCTATGGTTGTGATGCAAGCCTCCTATCCACAAGTATAGTAGATTATGATCTCTAGTTCACACAAGGGCTATGTCACTAAACTTACACTAGTGAGCAAGCTAACAACTACTAGCAAAGGCTACCACTAGAGCTACACAAGATAATCTAGTAAATGTAAATGCGAGAGAGAGGATTGTGAATCTTATACCGACGGTGGAGTGAAGATATTGTCAATCACCAAGATGATATACAATCAATCAATATTGACAACAACACAATATAAAGACCAATCACCAGGAGACAAGAGACACAATATTTTTGTTCACCCGGTGTTCACTTGTGCACCGACAAGCTACATCACCGGTTGTGTCGACCAACACTTAGATGGTTCCTCGGTGTGACCCTCAAGTCACTTGCCCCTCAAGGCACGCCCCGCAAGGCACCGCAAGACACCACTCTCGAGTGAGGTAACTCAATGACACGCGCAATGTAATAGAGTTGCTTTTGGCACCCCACCGAGAAAAGCACAAGAACCTCTTACAATCAACCGGAGGTGGCCAAGAACAATCTCCTTCTCTTGCCAACGCCTCCAACAATCTCCAAGCCGGCTAGGAGCGGTACTCTCCAAGAGTAACAAGAAATCCACCGGCTATACCACCCATAAGTGCCACTAGATGCCCTCAAGCTATGCAATGCACTTTGGGATCACTCAATCTCACTTTTGATTTGCAATCAAGCAAGAGAGATGAGTGAGAGATGAAGCTCTAGCTCAAAGGATGCACAAGTATGTTAGAATTCACGAGAGACCTCCCCAAAGGCCGGCCAACAAGTATTTATAAGCATCCCATCCGAATAGAGCCGTTATACCCCTTCATTGGGTACTTTTCGGGATGACCGGACGCGCCGGTCAAAACTGACCGGACGCGCTCAACCGCGTCCGATCCTCCAACGGTCACTGCGCCAACGGTCAAACTCCATGACCGGACGCGCCGGTCCCGAGTGACCGGACGCGCTTCAGTTAATGACCGGACGCGCCGATCGCATAGCACGCGCGCCCGCGAAGTAACGACCGGACGCACTCCAGTCAACGACCGGACGCGACAGTGCCCGCGTCCGGTTAGAGTCTAGTAAGCTCCCTCAACGATCAGACACGTCCGATCGCGTGTGACCGGACGCGCCCCACGTCCGATCATCCTTGCGAACCACAGTTCCTTCTGGGCACCTGACCGGACGCGCCGGTCCCGCGAGTGACCGGACGCGCCGATTGCAAACCCTAGCACCCGCGCGCCTGATTGCTGCGAAGAACTGACCGGACGCGTCCGGTCATACCATGACCGCGTCCGGTGCAGCGTCCGGTCACCTCTGTGACCTCCGTTCGCCTCCATTTCTTTTCCGACTTCCGGCGTAGTGAAAAATAGGCATTTCAAGTTCCTAAAAACGCCTGAATCCCGCGCTCACAAGCTCGGCGGGAGGGAGGGAGAGACCCAAACCCTCTCTACCGCTTAAACTTCAACGCCTTCGTAAATGTGCCAACACCAACAAGTGATCACCACCTTGTGCATGTGTGTTAGCATTTTCATAAATATTTTTGAAGGTTTACCAGTTAGCTCACTAGGCCCTACATGCAATGCACTTCATGAATTCACCTAGTGGCACCCATGCGTCAAATAACCGATAAGATTTCCCCTCTTAATAGTTCGGCTATCGATCCTAAACCACTCACACCCTCTATGGTGTCTTGAGTGCAAAACAAAATGGCCCTATGGTTATACCTTTGTCTTGAGCCCATTTTATTTTTTCAAAAGATATGATCCACTTCATATCATCACATGACCATCTCGATCCATCGATCTTAACTTCACTTGCTCTTCACCGTTGCATCGGTCCGTCAGTGCCAAGTCTTGCTCAAGCTTCACCATCGCATGGTCCTTCGCTTCGAAGCCTCGACTTGCCCTTCACCCTCACAACCAGTCCATCGAGCCAAGCATCACCTCGGTCTTCATCATCTTGGTCACATGAGTCAATGTCATGTCTCATATTCAATGACCACCTTTATCTAAATCATCCACTTAGATATAAATGTTAGTCCTAGGTTTCATCAATTAGCCAAAACCAAACTAGGGACTTTCACGTCCGCACACCTTCTGAGAGTATGTTTTCAAGAGCTTCATTTGTGAAGCTGTTTTATTTTACCTGATTTGACATAAAAGGTTCAGACAACTCTTGAAGCTAGCGTAGTCGCGGAGAAGCTATGCCAAATGAGCCAGACGATACTGAGTTAGGAGTAATTTAGAAGTGACATGGTGTATGACATGCAAACATAAATAAATAAATAAAGATAATTCCTATCTATCAGTCGTGGCAGGCGATGTAGCTAGGTGCAGTGGCCAATGGAGAGTGGAGACCATTCCTCGCCTCTTTTGTTCGTCAGCATCTGCGCCTGCATGTTCCTTGCTAAAGATGGCAACGGGTACGTACCCGACGGGTAGTGCCCACCCGTACCCGTACCCGCACCCGCAAAATTTTACCCGTCGGGTTACCCGTACCCGCATGCGGGTAAAAAAATAGTTCCATACCCGTACCCGTCGGGTAATTCTCACCCGACGGGTAACCCGTATCCGATAGCATACCCGAAAATTATCTAAAAATATCAAATTGTCACCTGCAAAAATAAATCATTCTAAGCTTCCAACAAGTTGCAAACATACTAACAAACATTATTAGCATCATTACAATAAAGACAATCAACTAGAAATATAGTGGATGTCTCAATGGGCCAAATTCATGACTTATATGCGCTAAAATAACTGAGGTTGACTAGTTATTTTTGCGGGTATGTCTTACCCGCGGGTATGCGGGTATGGATAGTATACACCCGCACCCGTACCCGCCATACCCGATGGGTATAGGATTTTGCCCAATAACATACCCACGGGTAGAAAATTCATTCCATACCCGCCTCTTTATCGGGTAATACCCGTCGGGTACTCGGGTTTCGGGTACCCGTTGCCATCTCTATTCCTTGCTGAGTATGGGCTCGTTTGGTATAGATTCGTGTGCTCTAGCTCTGGCTACTGTAGCGCGTTAGAGGGGGAATTGTAGCCAAAGCCGGTGAAGTTAGAAAAACTGGCTTCACCGGCTTTGTCAGAGGAGGAGAGAGAAAAACGGATTCGATAAACAGTGACAAAACAGTACTGCTACAGTGACAATGCCGCCGAATCTGTACCAAACGGGGCCTATGTCTCAGCCTTTCATGTCTCAACCGTTTGACCGGTAGGTGATCTATCCTTTTGTGATTTATTAATTGTCTATATGTCGTAATATATCAAAATTTTGTTTTTGTCCGACTATAAAATAATTGTTACTGTAGCAATACATATTAAATTTTGTTTAGTTTGTGGTTTTATGTTTTTTTATTCTTGAATCAAAAAATTGCAGATTATATCTAAAGAAATTGCAAAAACTAATGCTATAATTTTTTAACATAAATATATGCAATAATCGTTGACTGGAATGAAGCTAAAATTGAGGTGTCTAAATTTTAGCAAGCCAAAACTCGTACACCGTACAATACAAGGTGTGGCCGGCGGTCCACGTTTATCGCTTAAGCATGCCATGCGTCGTCCCGGTGCCGTGCTAGTCGTCGTCCTTGGCGCGCGCACCATCTCATCTCTGTATTGCATGCGTTCGCGGCGCGCCATGGAAAATTCTTCCCCATTGTTCCCGGCGCCCCATCCTCCCCTGCATTCGTCCTCCCTAAGCCCGAGCCCCGAGCCCCGGCCCGGCCGCTCATGTCGCGTGAGGCGCCGCCCGCTCCGCACCTGCAAGGGGAGGTCACCGTCAACAAGAGCCGCTTCTGCTTCCCGCCCAACTCCGTCGCCACCTCCGCCGGCGTCTTCGCCGGCGACGACCCGCTCAAGTTCTACTTCCCGCTCCTCCTCTACCATGTCTGCGCCGTCTTCGCGCTCTCCCGTGGCGTGCACGCCCTGCTCAGCCGCGCCAACGTGCCCCTCGTCATCTCCCAGATCGTGGTACGTAGGAGTACTTACGTGGCATGATGCACGCGTGCCAGATGCTGTATGTAGTACACGGCCGGCCGGCGCGCTAATTGCAGCGTGTGCACACAACAGGCCGGCGCGCTGCTCGGGCCGTCGCTCCTCGGCCAGGTGCTCCCGCACGCCAGCGAGCTCTTCGCCACGCCGGAGGGGTGGGTGCAGCTCAACACGGTGGGCGCGTACGCCTTCGTGCTGCAGATCTTCGTCATCGGCGTGAAGACGGACCTGGGCATGATCGTCAAGTCCGGGAAGAAGGCCGTGGCCATCGCCTTCTTCGGCACCGTCGGGCCGCACCTGGCCATGTACGCCGCCGCCGCCGCGGTCAGGGCGCGCGTGCCGGCGCCGTGGAAGGCCAACTTCATGCTCACCAACCTCAACGTGTGGTGGTCGCTCTCGGCCTTCATCGTCGTCTGCACCACGCTGGGCGACCTCAACCTCCTCTCCTCCAAGCTGGGCCGCCTCGCCATGTCCGCCGCGCTCATCGGCGACTTCGCCAACACCTTCTCCATCGCGGGCATCACGTCCTACCTCCTCGCGTCCAGCCCATCGGAGAAGGTCCAGCGGATCGGCTTCCTGTCGCTCGTCACCTCCGCCATCTTCATCGGCTTCCTGGCCTTCGTGGCGCGCCCGGCCATCCTGCGCCTCATGCGCGACGTCCCAGAGGGCGGCCTCCTCTGCGAGGCGCGCCTCGTCTCTGTGCTGCTCATCACCATCGTCTGCAGCTTCGCCGGCGAGATCATAGGCCTGCACGCCACCTACGGGCCCTTCATGCTGGGGCTCATGCTCCCCGGCGGCGCCCCGCTCGGGGTCACCCTCGGGGAGCGCCTCGACCGCCTCGTCGCCGGGGTGCTCATGCCGCTGCTCTTCGCGCAGGGCGGCCTGAGGCTGGACGTCTTCAAGATCGCCGACGCCTCCATATGCCTCCTCCTCCAGTTCTTCCTCGTCGTCGGCGTCGCCGCCAAGCAGGTGTCCTGCATGCTGCCTTGCCTCTACTGCGGGATGCCGCTCCGGGAGGCCTTCATCCTGGGACTCATGATGAACTTCAAGGGCATCACCGAGGTCGCCTACGCCTCGGCGTTCGTCGACTCGGACGTCTTCGACGAGCAGGTGTACGCCGCGTTCATGCTCAACGTGGTGCTGCTGGGCGCCGCCACGGCGTCGGTGGTCAAGCACATGTACCACCCGGAGGAGAAGTACGTGGCGTACCGCCGCCGCACGGTGCAGCACAAGAAGCTGGGCGACGAGCTGCGGGTGCTGGCGTGCGTGCACTCGCAGGCGGACGTGGCGCCCATGCTGGCGCTGCTGGACGCCGCCAGCGCGTCGCCCGTGTCGCCCGTCGCCGTCTACCTCCTCCACCTCGCGCCGCTCGTGGGGCTCACCAGCTCCGTGCTCCGCGCATTCAAGCACGGCGACCGCAACTGCGTGCCGTCGGGCGGCACCGACTCGGAGCGCATCGTCAACGCGTTCCAGTACTTCGTGCAGCAGCGCCCCGTGGGGTCCGCGTCGCTGCTCCCTTACGTCTGCATCGCGCCCTACGCCACCATGCACGACGATGTCTGCGCCGTCGCGCTCGAGAAGCGCGCCATGCTCATCGTCGTGCCCTTCCACCAGCGCCTCGCCATCGACGGCTCCGTCGAGAACACCACGGCCAGCGCCGGATCCGTCCAGGCCGCCAATGTCAACGTGCTCAATTACTCCCCCTGCTCCGTCGCCATCCTCGTCGACCGGGGCAGCCTCTCCGTCGTGCCCGCCGGGGCCGCCACCGACGGCTTCCCTCACCGCGTCGCGCTCTACTTCCTCGGCGGGCCGGACGACCGGGAGGCGCTCGCGCTCGCCACGTACATGGCCGAGGACGCGCCCATCGGCCTCACCGTCTTTCGCTTCCTGCCGCCGCCGGAGTGGCGCAAGGGCGGCGACCCCGAGGAGGACCGGCTCGACGAGGAGGCGCTGCAGGAGTACGTCAGCCGGTGGGTCGACGACCACCGCGTCGCCTACAGCGAGAACCTGGTCTGTGGCTCCGACGAGATGGTGGGCATCATCCGGAAGTCCAGCCCGGCGTCGGACCTGCTGATCGTCGGCCGGCGAGCGGACGGCCCCAAGTCACCGCTGACGGTCGGCATATCGGACTGGAGCGAGCACCTGGAGCTCGGCGTCCTCGGGGACCTGCTCACGTCCACGGACTTCGGATGCCAAGTGTCAACGTTGGTGGTGCAGCAGCAGACCAGGGCAGCCGCCGGCGAAATCAGCCGGTCGCCGGAGAAGAACGCGGAGAAGCCACCTGAATCTGACGGCCACGTTTGACACAACTATATATAATATGCGACTTTATTTGTTTAGCTGCTTCTCTCCAGGTGTAACCGTAATCAATGTACTTTGCGTAGCTTATTGGCAGCGAATGCATTTTTTGAAAGAAAAACTACAAACATACAGACCCTGAGGCTCACAGCAACATATACGGCATACGAGTTATTCAAGAAGGTTTAACTGGTAACATCACCAACACCTGATGGATAAGATCCGGGATGGTTCCTTTTCTTCAGATTTCACCAAAGTCAGTAAAGTTCCCAAGAAATAATCCTCCCCATCGAAACAGATTTTAATTGCATCTCAGGCAGCACTAAACTACAGTGATTGGAGCACTAGGATAGAACTGGTCAAACTAAAGGAAAGCTTCTGACTTTCAGTTGTCTAGACTGAATCTCTCAACTACTAAAACTGTCACGAACTACATTAGTTTTTCCAAAGAGAGCTCGGGTTGCAATATTTTTCTGCAAAATAGTGGAGGTCACCGGTACTGAGCACTGTGATCCTGCATATGCTACAGAGGAACTCATGTGCGGGGTGCACGACCCATGGAAGAGCCATTCTGAAAGTTCCATGAGGAATTTGTGCCACGGGATCGATCAGGAGCTGGAAGTGCAGGCATTTGATTCACATCTCGGAAGTTAGAGTGAACATTTCCTGCATAATTTGCAACTGATGAGTAAGATCTCAGAACTCTAGGAATCAAGCTTGAATAAGTAAATCAGGTGATCACAACAAAATTATTAGCAAGCGGCACGCAAGAGAAGTGTGACCAACATCAGTATCGGCCAAGATCTTGAAAGCCAATTGAAGGCATACACTCAAATGAGACAGCGGTGTCAACAACACATCCTCCTACCTTTGTGCTGCTGACTACATGGGATTTGTGTCATGATCTTGTTACCGTGGTTAACTGTTGTTGTTATTTGTGATTAACTGTTATGTCACATACTATGTACGCTGTGGATTTGTTTGTTAAAATGCATGCCTAGGGGTGGGTACATGCAGCCATACATACAAAGCGATCCATTCCCCAATGTTCTGTGGTTCTGCTTAATACCCGCAATATTTATTTTTTTGTCAAAATCCAAAGGTCTTATCTACAACAGAACTTCGTAAGTGATTATTACACTTCAGAAAAATTACCATTATCACAGGATATCTAAACCACTATATATAAGTCAATATTCGTACCCCATCTACAGTAGTTGACATTGCTCTAGGGGATTGGATTACTGTTGCAAAGCAGTTGTGTAAAGAACTCAAGAAACCATCGCTAGTACAAAGAAAGAAACATTATGGTCAAACCCTTGATTTCGCAAAAAGAAATCTGCCTCTATACCATCCTTCTCTTCTATATGATCAGGCAAAAAAGAAATGTCTGAGTGCATGTGCGAGAGAGAGAGAGAGGGTGGGGGCGCTGTAGGCTATACCGTTGCCAAGCATGTTCATCCTAGGATCCCAGCCAGGCATATTCTCCCTGGCATTTCTTTGCCATGATTCCTCAAACCCAGCAAGCTCATCTGAATGGAAAAGGGAAAATGGCATCAAAATCAGTTTGGAAGGAAAACAACAAGGCACCAAAAAAAAAAGAACACTAAACCTTCATTCAAGTTGTGTAAAGTTTGAAGGGTGTTCACACGTCCATCAGAATTAAGATTTCTTGTTAGCGAGTGACCCTGCAACGTGCCAACAACAGATAGTAAGTAGCTCCAATCACAACATCAGTGCAATTGGATGAGAGAAAGCAAGAGATCTGTGAAGAATATCAATAATACGAATATCAATAATACCTTACTGGCAATGCCACGTGAAATCCTGTGAGATGCTTTACCAGTAGTTGTGTCAGCCTCCTTACTTTCTTCCAGTGTAATCTAATGCATTAACAAATAATTAACACTATAACTTTGGACCCTACAAATATACAGATGAAGAAAACAGCACTCATGAGATATACTTACTCCATCTGCACCAGTCCTCCTAGTCGTTGAAGATGTATAACAGGCTCCATTTGGACCACCATATGTAACAGTTGAACTCTGAAACATAAATGTCTGAGGCTGTGAACGTGATGTGCTAGCTCTGCTGAACTCCCTCCCAAATTGTCCATGCTTAGGTCTTTTATTATCTGCTAAAAAATGTGTATGCATTAGTAGCCTCCACTTGTAATGTCAATTCTTTACAACATAAATAAACTAAGGGAATATTCTAAAAAGATACTCTGCTAAACAGAATAAAATAGCAGTTCAACGATAACCTGTCACCTAAAAGGCTGAACATCAATTGAGTAGACTGCCTAGCAATACCATGAGATGAGATGAGATCATATTGAAACTATGTGGTACAAGAGGTTTTCTGATGATCGTGAAGTTGATTAGTTATTTACATTGTATGAGGTCCATGTATATTTGCTGAATCCAAAAAATGTTTATTTACTGAATGTCCCCAAGAATTGCCAGAAAATATTTCAGTCCCTCAGTTACAAAAGGACAGAAATGTGGTATAAGGCACAAGACAGGATCAGGCAATGTAAATTCAAATGATTGCATAATGCAAATTTGAACAGTGAACAGTAACCTGCCCAAGAAGGTAAATGAACTGACCTTCTACTTCTTCATCCGGGTCCTCCACATACGGCTCTTTGCTTTCCCTTGGATGCTTCCTAAAGTTACCATTCTTCTTCTCATCTTCTTTATCATCATTTGCACCATCCTCATCATCTGAAGACAACTCCTTGATAATTGGCCCTTTAGGTCTGCTTGGTTCAGGGGCCTGCTGAATGAAACCATTGGCATTGCTCATGCCTTGACTGAGATGTGTCTGGCTTCCAAACATGCCTCCATTGAGATCGCCATGGGGTGCAAACATACTTGGTCCAAGCAAGCTAGGTTGCATCATGCTACCAAAGGGGTTCATGAAGCTAGGTTGCATCATGCCGCTGAAAGGGGTTGGGAAACTAGGTTGCATCATGCTACCAAAGGGGTTTGTGAAGAAAGGGTTGTCAAAGGGATTTGCGCCACCAAAGAAACCGGGAATAAGGCTCCCTGGCTGTCCAAAGCTGCCGAAACCAACAAAAGGGTCCCCGAACCCGAACAAGCCCTGCCTTCCACCTCTTCCCCCTTGCATCTTCTGTTACAACGCCTTACCTGGTTCAACATACAGGCAAAATGTATTAAATGATTGTGTCGAGTAGATAGTAAGACACAGTCACATAACTCCAGCCTGAGCTAAAAAATCATCAATTCACATGAACAAGTGGCAGCATGGTCCATAGGTAAATATAAACAGCAAACCATAATGGAATAACTGAAACTGCAACATGACCCAATCAAGTGGAGTAGACACTCCCTGTCCCAAGACCAAACCTTCATCAATTAGATGATCAAACATGGCGCCCAAAACTCATCGACAGCAATGAAATTAGCTCTACAATATCTCATCTGCAGTGAACCAGTAATGAAAGAAGCCTAAGTGTGACAGCTATCCATTTCGAGGAAGCAGACCTACTGCCAGAGGCGGAGCTCAATTAATAGAAAGCTGGGACATGGTCCCCCAGCCCAACGTAATTTTCATTGTCTACCCAGTAATTTTAGTACTGTTCATCAATGTTTAATGATCAATTACATAGGCTTTCTCCCCCACCATCAAAATACCACTACAACAGCTAAGATGAACAGGCGAAACTATTCCTAGTGAAATGCAGAATGAGACACATAATTTCCTACGCAATCAACATCGTCGTCGGCCACCCTAGGACCCAGCATAAATAAACTAATTCTTCCGAGATGTACTACTAGTCTACTACCAGCAGTGTAGTCACCGAGACATCATAGCAAATCACAGCATGTGCCTCAGGCATCACTCGACAAGGGAGTAGGAGTATCATGATCAACCTCTTCTTCCCGCAGGACAGCACTAGCCGTACACAATTAGTTTTCCTATCCGGAAAACAAAATCAAAATGGATCCTACACCGGACTCGAAACGGATGATGCCTTACTTAAAAAACGTCGCACAGATCACTGAGACTTGGACGAACAAGCAGCCGAAACCGAAACCCCAGACCGAAATCAGGGGGGCGAAAATCGCATAGGCGGGGCCGGGGAAATAATCAAAGCACCAGACCTGAAATCGCGGGGGACGCGCGGCGTTCGAAGGGATCTGTCGGATCGGACCGGACCAGACGGTAGCTGTCGAGGTCTGGGAATGGCGGATGCGATCGAGGCTCCGATTGGGAGAAGGGGAGGCGAACGACGCGGCGAGACGGGGCGGGGCGGGGAGGTGGGGAAGGGAAAACGGACTCCGTGTGGCCGTGTCGAGCAGCCAATGGTGGAGTGGAAGGAACCGGAAGGGAGAGAGTTCTAGAAGGGCTACTAGAACTGGCTGGACGCTGAATCTGCTGTGGGTGACGGCCCATTGGCCCAATTATGCTAGGGGCAGTCCCGCCGTAAATTGGCGGAAAAAGTCTACTTTTCCTCCCCCAACTTTCACGAAAGTCCGCTTTTCCTCCCTCAACTCCAAAACCGGGCAAATCACCTCCCTCAACTTTTCAAACCGTGCATTTTACCTCCCTGGAGCGGTTTCGAAGGCGGTTTAGCAACAGTAAACGGTGGTTTTGCTACAGTGAGGCGGTTTTGTCTTTTTCTTTTTTTATTTATTTCGGCTGAATCTTTGAAAAATCATATTAAATCACAGAAAAATCATAAAATGAAAAATCCAATTTTGTTGCACTCTACATGAGTAGATCTACACAGTGAACATATAATATGGTATCCTTTAGTATAAAGTTTTTGCTATGAAGGTTTTGCCTTTTTCTTTTTTATTTATTTCGGCTAAATCTTTGAAAAATCATAGTAAATTACAGAAAAATCATAAAATGGAAAATCTAATTTTGTTGGAATCCACACGAGCATATCTACACAGTGAACATATAATATGGTATGCTTTAGTACAAAATTTTTATTGTAGCTTTAGATCTATGCTTTTCTGTAATTAATTGAAATAATTCATAGCTGCAGCTTCTATAATTATTTTGTTGGACTAAAGCATACCGTATTATATGTTCACTATGTAGATCTACTCATGTGGAGTCCAAAAAAATTAGACTTTCTATTTTATGATTTTTCTGTGATTTACTATGATTTTTCAAAGATTCAGCCAAATAAATAAAAAAGAAAAAGACAAAACCTTGGTAGCAAAAATTTTGTACTAAAGAATACCATATTATATGTTCGCTGTGTAGATATGCTCATGTGGAGTCCAACAAAATTAGATTTTCCATTTTATGATGTTTATGTAATTTACTATAATTTTTCAAAGATTTAGCCGAAATAAATAAAAAAGAAAAAGGCAAAACTTTCATAGCAAAAACTTTGTACTAAAGGATATCATATTATATGTTCACTGTGTAGATTTACTCATGTGGAGTGCAACAAAATTAGATTTTTCATTTTATGATTTTTCTGTGATTTAATATGATTTTTCAAAGATTCAGTCGAAATAAATAAAAAAAGAAAAAGACAAAACCGCCTCACTGTAGCAAAACCACCGTTTACTGTAGCAAAACCGCCTTCGAAACCACTCCAGGGAGGTAAAATGCACGGTTTGAAAAGTTGAGGGAGGTGATTTGCCCGGTTTTAGAGTTGAGGGAGGAAAAACGGACTTTCGTGAAAGTTGGGGGAGGAAAAGTAGACTTTTTCCTAAATTGGCTCACTGATGGGAAAGCTACAGCCTGAACCACGCGGCCCGTTTCTCTTCCTCTGGTTTCTATTTGTTTTTGAGAACTATAGTGGCCATGCACGCATGCACACTCACCCAGGCATGCACGTAAAATTTACCCCTATTCATTGGATGAAGCTCATGATGTGCTGTGAGCATCTCCAAAGATTTGGTAAAATTGTTCCCTAAAATTGGTTTTGGAGCAAAGGTGAAAATTCTAAGTCCAACAACTCCTTACCAATGTTTGCATTTTTCCCAATGTGTCGTAAAATAGCCCTCCGACTCAACTTTGAGCCACACCTTGTGGTTCCCAAGTGGACAATTAGTGGCGAGGGAGTGGGATCCATCTCCAGTGTCATCTTGGCTCTCTCCTTTCTTTCTTCCTACTGTTTTGCCCTCTCAAGCTGGTTGTTGCCATACCTGGCTTCATCAGCGGATGCAACATAGAATGCAAGGAGTCACTTTGCTTCTTCCTACTGTTTCTTCCCTTCTTTCAAAAAATTGAGGGGCTCAAGAGGGCTCTATTGTGCAAGAGGCGGTTAGGAGAGGAGGGGGGTTGCTCAAGCCCCACCTGTCCCGCTGCTAGATTAATTCACCCTTTCCTCACTTGGTTTTGGGCTTGAATCTTTCAAAGACGCCGTCCTCCTCGCCTGGTATAACCTTTTATTACCTTAATGATTAAGGGTGTGTTTAGTTGGGCTTTGGCTTTTGGAAAAGTAACTGTGAGCCGTGGCTTTCTGAAAAGTAGCTTTGGAAAAGTAGCTGTGAGGGAGTCAAAAGCCCCTTTGGTTCAACAGTTGTGGCTTCTTAAGCGCTGCTCTCATTGACGAGCGGACCCCACTCGTTAGCCTCTTCCTCTTCTTCTTCCGGTACGTGCAGGGGAGGAAGCTCGCGGCCACGCAGGGGAGGAGGCTTGCCGGGCACGGCCACGCTGGGGTGGGGCCTCACCGAACACCGCCGCGCAGGTGTGGGGGCTCGCCGGGCATCGCCGCATAGGGGAAGGGGGCTCACCTCGCACTGCCTGGCAGGGGAAGGGGCTCACGCCGTAGCTGCCATAGGGCCTCGCCGGGTCCACACCCGCGCGCACTGGAGGCAGGGAAGGAGCTCGCGCCGCCTCCGCCGGGGCTCCTGCGCGCGCCTGTGGTGATAGTGGTGGAGCTCCCGCGTGCGCCCGCGCCGGCCGACGGGGCTCCCACGTGAGCGTTGGAGGGAGAGGGGCAGCTAGGGCAGGGCTAGATCTGAGGAAGGAGGCACCGCCGGATTTTAGGAAGGAGGCGCCGCCGATGTCGCGGGCCGTGGGTGCCTCGTCGCCGGATCTGAGGAAGGAGTGCCGTCGGGAGGAGCCGCGAGCGTGGGTAAAGGGTCGAGATGGCGGACTAGAGGGGGGGTGAATAGTCCTTTCTAAAACTTAAACGCGTAGGCTAACCAAAACAAAAGCGGAATTTAACTTATCGGTCTAGCCAAGACTACACCCCTCTATCTAAGTTCTCTAGCACCTTGCAAAGATCCTAATTAAGCAACTAAGGTGCTAAGCTTACCAAGAGCTCACCTAATCAATTCTAGAGCAAGGTCACACAAACCTATGCACTAGTACTTTGCCAAGCGAGGGAGCTCCTACACAACTGGTGAAGCAAAAGCACAAAGCCTAAGCTCGCTAGCAAAGCTCAATAACAAGGCAACTAATGCCAAATTAGAGAGCGCAAAACACTTAGCTACACAAACTAACCAATGTGACTAACAAGGTTACACAAACCGAATTAGCCACACAAAGGGGATACTTCTAGCTACACAAGCAAGAAGATAACTAGCAAGCTACCCAAGCAAACTAGTTACGAGAGCAACTACACAAGCACAAGTATATATGAAAGTAAATACAAGCTTGTGTTGCACGAAAGCAAACCACCGAGAAGAGTAGACAATGTTGACACGGTGATTTTCTCCCGAGGTTCACTTGGTTGCCACCAAGCTACGTCCCCGTTGTGTCGACCAACACTTCGTGGTTCGGCGGCTAATCGGTCACACACCGAGCCTCTCAAAAGGCACCGCAAGAACCCACCATAAAGTGTGGTAGCTCAATGACACGCTCAACTAGAGTTGCTCTTCGCGATCCCCGCGGGGTGAGCACAATCCCCCTCACAAAGCTTCTCCGGAGCCTCGCACAATCTTCTTGCGAGCTTCGACGGAGCCATGAGCCACCAAGCCGTCTAGGAGGTGGCAACCTCCAAGAGTAACAAGCACCACCGGCTTGCAACACGATCACCTAGTGCCACACGATGCAATCTCTCAAAGCAACGCACTAGAATCGCTCTCTCACTCGATCCGATGAACACTATCAAGTATGAGTGAGTTAGAGGGCTCCCAAGCACTACCACACAAGTTACAAAGACTATAGTGTGCTCAGCTGCCGGCCATGGCCGGCTAAGGCATCTATTTATAACCCCACGGTCAAATAGAGCCGTTACCCCTTCACTGGGTCATTTTCGGGATGACCGGACGCGCTCAGCCGCGTCCGATCCTCCAACGGTCACTGACCCCAACGGTCAAAACAACGACCGGACGCGCCCCTGGCAACGACCGGACGCGTCCCTCGCAATGACCGGACGCGCCGCTGCCACGACCGGACGCGCCCATCACACAGTACCGCGCTCGAAACGACATGACCGGACGCGCTCCTTGCGACGACCGGACGCGACAGTGCCAGCGTCCGGTTAGAGTCCAGTAAGCACCTTCAACGATCGGACGCGTCCGATCATGTGTGACCGGACGCGCCGCGCGTCCGATCATCCTTGCGTTCTGCAATTCCCACTGGGCGCATGACCGGACGCGTCGGTCCCGCGAGTGACCGGACGCGCCGGTTGCAAACCCTAGCACCCGCGCGCCTGACAGCTGACCGGACGCGTCCGGTCATTCCATGACCGCGTCCGGTCACCTCTGTGACCTCCGTTCGCCTCCGTTTCTTTTCCGACTTCCGGCGTAGTGGAAAATAGGCATTTCAACTTCTCAAAAACGCCTGAATCCCGCACTCGCAAGCTCGGCGGGAGGGAGAGAGGAACCCAAACCCTCTCTACCGCTCAAACTCCATTGCCTTCGTAAATGTGCCAACACCAACAAGTGATCACCACCTTGTGCACGTGTGTTAGCTTTTTCATAATCATTTTATCGAAGGAGTTAACCACTCAACTTGCCTCGCCACTCGATCCTAACACGTATGCAAAGTTAGATCGCTCAAGTGGCACTAGATGACCGATATGCAAACAAGTTTGCCCCTCTTGATAGTACGGCCATCTATCCTAAATCCAGTCATCAACTTCTCTACACACCTATGACCGGTGAAATGGAAATGCCCTAGGTTATACCTTTGCCTTGCGCATTCCACTCCATCTCCTCCGATGTTGATGCAACACATGCACCAACCAATCACCAAATGATATGATCCACTTCATATCATCACGTGACCGTATTGGTTCATCGATCTTGACCTCACTTGCTCTTCACCGTTGCCTCGGTCCTTCGGCGCCAAGCCATCACACAACTTGCCCTTCACCCTAGCAACCGGTCCATCAAGCCAAGCCTCATCTTGATCTTCTCCATCTTGGTCACATGACTCCATGTCATGTCTCATATGCAATGAGCTCCTTCATGACACCATCACCTGTGGACTAATCTCCTGTGTATCTCACATAACCACATATTAGTCCACCTAAGTTGTCACTCAATTACCAAAACCAAACAAGGACCTTTCAATCTCCCCCTTTTTGGTAATTGATGACAACTCTACAAAGATATGGAAATTAAGTTCTTTTGGACTTTATGCCACTTATCCAACATTTAAGCTCTATGTTAGAATTTGGATAAGCACCATAAAATCCGACTTGGTAGTGATAACTCCCCCTACATATGTGCTCAAATGGTTTGGTTTCAAGCTTGCACATATGCATAAATATGAAATTTGTGGGAGGGTTAGCACTACTAAGTGATGCTAAGGTGTATAGAATAAACCTTTGTAGCTTGATACCAATTAGTAGCTTGATACCATTTGAAAATCATAAGTTTGTCATCATCCTTAGCATCATGAGTAGCTAGACATCAAAAACACTAGAAACCCCGTGAGATCAACATTATAAGCAAGGTTCTAGTTTTTGCATGATAATCATAAGTCTAGCTAACATCCTATGCATGCTAGTTATCAAATCATCATTCAAGTTCTATAACTAGCATACACCACACAAGCATGCATACTGAATTTAAGAACTTTTATGCAATGCAAGCAAGCACATGAATTATGCACATATCAAATGTAATCAATCAAAGTTCATGAGCTTGCTCCCCCTACTTGTGTGCTTTCTTTGTCCAAGAATGTTTGATCCCCTTACATTCTTAAATGTTGCTCCCTCTTTGTTCATGTCCATGTCCAATCTTTCTAATCTCTCCCCAAAGCTCAAAAAGCTTTCATATCTTTGTCCAATCTCTCCCCCTTTGTCATCAATTTCCATAAAAGGTGTTCTTCTCAATTTATACAAAGGCTTGTATTTGGGGTAGATGGTTGAGACTTGAATATTGCATTTTTGATGGACATTACCACATATGTTGGAATGACAAACTTTATGGTTGCTCTTGAGATTCCACATAGGATCTTTGACCTTGATACCAATCGGTGGGGCTCCTCCCCCTATGTCATAGCATGTGTCATTCACTTGAGATATCACTTAAAGATGAGGGTAGCATTGCTTGATTTGCTCACTTAAAGTTGAGGATCACTTGTGAAACCATCGTCTTGCATGAATGATACCACGTGAAGATACCATGAGTAGGAATGCGATACCATTTGAAAGAGTTTTCTAGTGTGGATCCACTTTGAAGGATTTAGCAATAATATTCACTTCTTGAACATTCACTATCTTCATGAGTACCATTTGTAAGATATCACTTGTAAGTTGATGATCTAGACACCACTAGTGAATACCACTTGGAAGATCAATTTGAGTCTAGATACCACTTGAAACAAACTAGATATCTATTTTCATTATTGTCTTGTGCTTGTACTCTTATCATTGTCATGAGCTTCTTGTATGACTTAAACTATGTTGATTTGCCTAAGATTCTAAGTCCGGTTTGATCCAATGACAAGCTTCTTCACTCCTCATGCTAAGGGTTATCTTGCTAATGTTGTACTTATCACTTGTTAGCAATCCAAACTAGATCAAGTACTTGGGTTTACTAGCTCATGAACAAACTCATATACATACCACTAGAACATTTAGACAATCAAGCAATAGTGGTAGGCTATGAATCTAAAATTTTCATTTGTCATGCATGATCCTAATAAGCATGTACTATATGCACTAACCGCATACTAGTAAGGGATGAAATGATCATGCACATTTCAATGATACCTTTGCTATATTGGAGTAGAGGATAGTCACATAGATTCCAATTCATTACTCCAATAGCAATGTGAAGTCCAATTTATTGCTTGGTGAAGACCAATCATCATAGATAAATCAATTCTTCACCCATATAAAATGAAAACCACTTATGATCAAGTGCACTATCTCTTGAGTTGTGGTTGGCTTGCTTTATCTTTTTGATCAATGCTTGCATGAGAGAACTACTTAGAATACCACTTGAAATATATGACTAGCTCTCTTTTTGGGTGTTGCTTGCTTTTCTTGATCAACCCTTTTGATTGCTTCAACTAAGCATCACAAGTTCCTCGGATCACCACTTCCATGTTAGCCTTCCAAGTCCCAAACTTGGTTTCACCTACACACGGCGGCAAGCCCCTCACTAGGGAGAAGTGACCTTTCTCCAGAGAACCACTCTTGATACTCACTTGAAATGATATAGTTTGATTGATCCAAATGATGAACTCAATCTTGATGAATAATCCTTGAATCTTCATTTGAGTTCAACTCTTTCTACTTGTTTAAGTCATTTTCTTTCTACCAAATGATCTCCAATCATCACTAAGTTTGATCTTGATCTTCAAATTGAGTACCAAATAAGTACACCAAGTACATTTCACAATACAAAAGTCTTGTACTCATTGCTTGCCATGCTTCTAGATCAATCCAAAACCAAACTTAGGTACCTCGACCACTTGTAAACATGTTTCCAACTTGAGGACCTTTCAATTAAAGTGACTCTAGATTAATCCAATGATTGTCACTTTTCTGGCAGATTCTGTACCCTTTAAAGAATAATTCATATCTTCCAATGTACAGATCCAAATGCCATAAAATTTGGTGGAGATGTGATTCACTAAGTCATCTAGCAGCTGTAAAAATTTGAGATTCATTTGACATCTAGATTGCTACCAGATTTCAAATCTTCCACCACTGCTACATGCTGAAAACTGCTGCACTATAGCTGACAAGATGTACTCCAAAGCCGAAGCATCTCTTATCCAATTCTCATGAAATTTCTACAGCATATTCTTTCATAAGTGTAGAGCATGTATACCAAATTTCAAGCCAATCCAAATAGATTTGATCACTCAAACATGGCTAAGATCACTGCTAGCTCAGATTTTCAATATAGGACAGATTTCAATACATGAGCTATTCTTCAACAAAAGTGAATCAAACTTGAAACTAACTTGTTTGAATACTTTCATAAGACATATATATCCATTCAATCCACTTACTAAAGGTCATCTCATGAACTTATCCAACCCAAATCAATCCAAACTTGATTGCTAAGCATTTAATCCATTCAATCATCTTATAGCAAGCAACATTGCACATTTATCCAATTCAATCAACTCATATGCACCCAAATAAAATGATCAACAAGAGATATACCTTGGTTAGCTCATGATCATCCAATAGCAAGCTTTTACTCAAATAAATTGCAAGCCATCAAATATATCCAATAAATCACCACAATCTTGAATGTTGCACTTATATGTTGTAGCATTTGGACTCCACTTATTTTGACTTGGCATTGGAATAGAATATGCACTAAGCTTTAAAACTTGATTCAACATATGATGACCAATATGAATCCAAATGAATCAAGCCTCCAATGCCGATGGTACCTACAAACAATCATCCACTTTTTGATGGTACCCAAACAAGTTTGGGTCCTCTCAAGTTAGGAGCAACATACTTAGGCAAAGCCTTAGTATGGTTAGCGGGATGTTTTGTAATTCCAACCAATGAGGTACCATTGCCATTCTTTCTAAGCATATTAGTATTATCAATTGAAATAGGCTTAGAATTGTTACCTAGGGGACATGAATGAGCCATGTGTCCCCTTTCCCGGCATAAGTAGTAACTTCTTTTAGAGTGAGCCTTTTCTTCCTTGCTCATGTGTTGCTTCTCAATGCCTTGCCTCTTATGAGTTGCTTGAGCTTTCTTCTCAAGCTTGGTAGGACACCCCGAGACAAAGTGTCCCATATCTCCACACTTGAAGCACTTGATGTGAGCATGTACTTTCTTCTCGATTTGATTCTTGCTCATCATCTTGACATCTTGAATTTGCATTGGATGTCTTGTTCTTCCATCCCTTCTTGTTTTCTTCTTCTTCTTCTTCTTCTTCAAGTCATCATCATCTTCATGGTTGATTTTGACTTGATCTTGGGGCTTTGCTTTTGGCTCAACTTGAGACTTGTTGGTAGGGCAACACTTGACAATATGTCCCACTTTATGGCATCGGTAGCACATGAGTTGGGATAGCTTCTTTGCATCTTGCTTCTTCATAATCTTGCCCTTGCTTTTGTTGTAGCCAATACCACTCTTATCACCATATCTTCTTTGATTGGTCATGATATGCTCAATGGCGATTTTAGAGTTGTAGCACCTCTCCAACTTGTTGCTCAAATTCTTCACTTCATTTTTGAGCTCATTGTTCTCCTTCAAAAGGTTAGTCTCACAAGACATAGAAGTAGAACAAGCATTTAATTGTGAAGAACATGGCATATCTAATAAATCATCACAAGAGGTGGATACATGCTTCTTGCCTACATCACAAGGGTTAGTAATATGTGATTGATCATTTGATCCAAATGATGAGCTCTCACTAGATTTGGTTTCTTCATTAGAAGTCTTCTTAGTGAGTAAAGCATGTTCTTGTACCAAGTTATCATGAGCAGCACTAAGTTCCTCATGAGTCAATTTTAGCTCCTCATGTGAACAAGTAGTAACATAAAGTAGATGCTTTTGTTGTTCACATGTGGTCTTTAGAAAAGAGTTTTCCTTTTCCAATTTACTTGCTTTTTCCATTTCTCTTTTTAAGGCTCTTGAGAGTTTATAAAGAAGCTCAAAATTTGGACCATCACAATCAACAATAAAACCACCAATAGATACCTTAGTGTCACCATGTGATGATGTTGAAGAGCTTGTTGAAGCATCACTCTCATAGCCATCATCTTCACCATCAAGTGTGCATGAGGTAGAATCAATGTGTGCATCACTTGTGGCATTATCATTCTTCTTGTCAAGTGATGTTGTGATATGATCATCTTTGTCATCACTTGACCGTGAGGTGGAGCAATCCTCCACAACCACCTTGTTGTGGTCATGCTCAACATTCTCATGTACCTCCATCACTATGTGATCATCCTTCTTGAATTTTCCATCATCCCAAATTGAGGAGTCACCATAGTAATGCTTGAGCGCCGTCCACATGCTATGTGCACTTGAGAGACCCCTCACCTTGTCAAAAATCTCATCATTCAAAGCTTTGATTAGATAAAACTTAGCTTGTGCATCAAGTGTTCGGCAATCCTTTTGAGCTTGGGTACGGTTACCACACCCATCCAAGTCATGAGAAAAGCCAACAACTATGATCCACCAAAACTTAGGGCCAAGAGCACGAAAATGATCAAGCATGTGATTTTTTCCATCGTGCATAGTGAGTGCCATCAAAAATGTGTTCCACACAATCATCTAGCCCATAAGCCGCCATCCTCTCGGGTCGGTGAAGACCGCAAATGAGAGATCCGGCTCCGATACCACTTAAAGGGTCGAGATGGCGGACTAGAGGGGGGGTGAATAGTCCTTTCTAAAACTTAAACGCGTAGGCTAACCAAAACAAAAGCGGAATTAAACTTATCGGTCTAGCCAAGACTACACCCCTCTATCTAAGTTCTCTAGCACCTTGCAAAGATCCTAATTAAGCAACTAAGGTGCTAAGCTTACCAAGAGCTCACCTAATCAATTCTAGAGCAAGGTCACACAAACCTATGCACTAGTACTTTGCCAAGCGAGGGAGCTCCTACACAACTGGTGAAGCAAAAGCACAAAGCCTAAGCTCGCTAGCAAAGCTCAATAACAAGGCAACTAATGCCAAATTAGAGAGCGCAAAACACTTAGCTACACAAACTAACCAATGTGACTAACAAGGTTACACAAACCGAATTAGCCACGCAAAGGGGATACTTCTAGCTACACAAGCAAGAAGATAACTAGCAAGCTACCCAAGCAAACTAGTTACGAGAGCAACTACACAAGCACAAGTATATATGAAAGTAAATACAAGCTTGTGTTGCACGAAAGCAAACCACCGAGAAGAGTAGACAATGTTGACACGGTGATTTTGTCCCGAGGTTCACTTGGTTGCCACCAAGCTACGTCCCCGTTGTGTCGACCAACACTTCGTGGTTCGGCGGCTAATCGGTCACACACCGAGCCTCTCAAAAGGCACCGCAAGAACCCACCATAAAGTGTGGTAGCTCAATGACACGCTCAACTAGAGTTGCTCTTCGCGATCCCCGCGGGGTGAGCACAATCCCCCTCATAAAGCTTCTCCGGAGCCTCGCACAATCTTCTTGCGAGCTTCGACGGAGCCACGAGCCACCAAGCCGTCTAGGAGGTGGCAACCTCCAAGAGTAACAAGCACCACCGGCTTGCAACACTATCACCTAGTGCCACACGATGCAATCTCTCAAAGCAACGCACTAGAATCGCTCTCTCACTCGATCCGATGAACACTATCAAGTATGAGTGAGTTAGAGGGCTCCCAAGCACTACCACACAAGTCACAAAGACTATAGTGTGCTCAGCTGCCGGCCATGGCCGGCCAAGGCATCTATTTATAACCCCACGGTCAAATAGAGTCGTTACCCCTTCACTGGGTCATTTTCGGGATGACCGGACGCGCCGGTCATAACTGACCGGACGCGCTCAGCCGCGTCCAATCCTCCAACGGTCACTGACCCCAATGGTCAAAACAACGACCGGACGCGCCCCTAGCAACGACCGGACGCGCCCCTCGCAATGACCGGACGCGCCGCTGTCACGACCGGACGCGCCCATCGCACAGTACCGCGCTCGAAACGACATGACCGGACACGCTCCTTGCGACGACCGGACGCGACAGTGCCAGCGTCCGGTTAGAGTCCAGTAAGCACCTTCAACGATCGGACGCGTCCGATCATGTGTGACCGGACGCGCCGCGCGTCCGATCATCCTTGCGTTCTGCAATTCCCACTGGGCGCATGATCGGACGCGCCGGTCCCGCGAGTGACCGGACGCGCCGGTTGCAAACCCTAGCACCCGCGCGCCTGACAGCTGACCGGACGCGTCCGGTCATTCCATGACCGCGTCCGGTGCAGCGTCCGGTCACCTCTGTGACCTCCGTTCGCCTCCGTTTCTTTTCCGACTTCCGGCGTAGTGGAAAATAGGCATTTCAACTTCTCAAAAACGCCTGAATCCCGCACTCGCAAGCTCGGCGGGAGGGAGAGAGGAACCCAAACCATCTCTACCGCTCAAACTCCATTGCCTTCGCAAATGTGCCAACACCAACAAGTGATCACCACCTTGTGCACGTGTGTTAGCTTTTTCATAATCATTTTATCGAAGGAGTTAACCACTCAACTTGCCTCGCCACTCGATCCTAACACGTATGCAAAGTTAGATCGCTCAAGTGGCACTAGATGACCGATATGCAAACAAGTTTGCCCCTCTTGATAGTACGGCCATCTATCCTAAATCCGGTCATCAACTTCTCTACACACCTATGACCGGTGAAATGGAAATGCCCTAGGTTATACCTTTGCCTTGCGCATTCCACTCCATCTCCTCCGATGTTGATACAACACATGCACCAACCAATCACCAAATGATATGATCCACTTCATATCATCACGTGACCGTATTGGTTCATCGATCTTGACCTCACTTGCTCTTCACCGTTGCCTCGGTCCTTCGGCGCCAAGCCATCACACAACTTGCCCTTCACCCTAGCAACCGGTCCATCAAGCCAAGCCTCATCTTGATCTTCTCCACCTTGGTCACATGACTCCATGTCATGTCTCATATGCAATGAGCTCCTTCATGACACCATCACCTGTGGACTAATCTCCTGTGTATCTCACATAACCACATATTAGTCCACCTAAGTTGTCACTCAATTACCAAAACCAAACAAGGACCTTTCAGTGGGTTCGGTGCTTGTCGCGACGGGAGAGAGGGATAGGGAAAAGAAAGAAGGGGAAAAGAATGAACCGTTATTTACATAACCAGTGACAAGTGGGTAATTTTGTAACCCAAAAGCAGCTGGAAGTAGGGGGAGGCTCCTTTCAAGTTTGTACTAAGGCAAAAACTGCTTTTGGCCAAAAGTAGTTGTGGCTTTTGGGCCCTTTGGTTGGCTTTTGCAAAAGCAAAAGAAGGTTGAAAAGCCCAACCAAAGGGACCTAACACTTCAAGATCCGTTGTGATCATTTGCCCACTCTAGTTTGCTTGTGTCATCTTGACGGTTAGAAGTACTTAGAAGAGAAGCACACTAGTACTCTGGATGATACAGATCAATCTCTCAACAAGAATCTTCTTATTAGCGCTAGCTCCCATTCAAAACACACACATTCATTGCCATTTGGTTTCATTTGTCCAATTTAACTATCTAAGGGAAGAGAGCTCGGATTATTTGAAAAGCAGTCATTTGGGCATGCATTGAAACTCTAGATTAATGCAGCTTTCATGGGTCGAAAAATTTCACGATAAAACAAAGAATAATTCGTGGGTGGCAATTTCAAATCCGCTAATCAAATCAATGACAAACACAGAACTATAATCAAGTACTTTACTTACAACTTACAAGTTACAACATATATATACTCTAAATGATCAGTTGGCGGTTGTATATAATAATATAAAGTGATTTCCAAACTACAAATGACATGAAGCCATATATATATAATCAGCACACGCTTAATTCTCTAGTCTTGGAGGATATATTGGATAAATTAACTTGCACTGTTGTGGAATGAATGAATGAAGCAGTGTCTATATATTGTTTATTAGTAGTCAAAATTCTGGTAGGTAGTGAAGGTTTGTCCGAACTGCCACCACGCAGGTACGACGTCCTTGAAGACGAGGTTCTGGCCGCCGGTGGAGACGAGCGCGAAGCTGAGGCCCTGTCCGACGAGCCCGCCGGAGAGGCAGTGCCAGTTGGCGCCCCAGTTCCTGTACATGGGGATCCAGTCCGTGCTGTTACCCTTCACCGCCATGCTCTGGATGGAGCCGCTGCCGGCGACGTTGGTGATGAGCACCATGTAGAAGCCGTTGAAGCCGGCGATGGTGAAGCGCACGCCGCCGCTCTTCCAGCACTTGACCCGCTGGTAGAGGACGGGGATGATGCCGGCGCTGTAGATGCCGATGTTCTCCCAGGCGGGCTGGGACATGTCGAAGTGGGGCCGTGGCGGGCCGCACCACGGCGGGTAGGTCCCAGTTGGGCGGGCAGAAGTTGGTGGCGGAGACGACGACCCAGTTGTTGCCGGACTTGCACCACCCGGTCTTGCTGCTGTCGCAGATGATCACGTAGCACTGTCCGCACGACGCGCCGTCGTTGAAGAGCGCCGTGCTCAGCGCCGCGTTATTCACGCCGTAGCCCTGCTCGTACAGGTCGCTGTACCCGCACGCGCCACCTGCATACGTACGTGCTCGTTGATCAGATCAAAGTATGCACACCCAACGAAAGACAAAGGTAGCTATAGGTTACCCACCCATTGTGTCGTTGCCGTCAGCGCCGCCGTAGAACGTGGCGGTGGCCGGAAGCCAGTCGCCCGATCTTACCGGCGAGACGAAGAGTGCAAGGACAGTAGACAGGTTTGCCCATCTGCTTGCTCTCAGAAATCACTATGCCAGAAAAGCTTATCAGTGACGTCTCGATTAGTGACTCAAAAACGAAACGCGTCACTAATTACTATATTAGTGACGCGGGTGAACCAGACGCGTCACTGATTAGTTGTTACCCATGCCCCAGGAGCGAGACGCGTCACTAATTACAAGATATCAGTGACTCTTCATAAGAAAACGCGTCACTGATAACATCTGTGACACGTATTATCCTGGCGCGTCACTAATATGTGGCCGTATTAGTGACTCCTCTCAACAAGACACGTCACTGATAATAAAAGTGACGCGTGTTCTTATGACGCGTCACTGATAGGAAGACATATCAGTGACTCTTCTCAACAAAACGCGTCACTGGTAAGAAAAGTGACGCGTGTTGTCTAGACGTGTCACTAATAACATGTTCTCGGTGACCCTTTTCAACTAGACGTGTCACTGGTGAAGGATGGGTATATATGAGACTCGTTTCCACCAAACATATCACTTGTTTAAGACCCTGGACCCGAAAAGAATATCAAATCCGGTTAAATGATGAGATAAGTCCGGATTCTGGCTGCACCCGATCCGTCCTCTCCGCCTCCCACCAGACGGCCCCCCGCTCCGATCCTTCACCTCTCTCGACTCGTCCTTCTCCACGCCGCTATCTCTCTCCTCCTCCTCCGCCGCCCTTTCTCTCTTCCTCCTCCGGGGCTGGCTTCCACCCAGTCCTGTCTAGCGCCACCTCCCTCCTCTAGATCTGGCCGGCGCCGCCTCCATCCTGCAGATCTAGCCGGAGCTGCTCCCTCCTCCAGATCTCCTGGTGATGTCGACCTTGATCCTCCCCGTCAACCTTGTGCCCCACACGCACGTCTCGAGCCCGGTCCCGGCGACCTCGACATCGAGGAACTCGCGAACAACGTCGCCCACCATGGTCGCCCTCTACCTTGCATTCCTGAGGAGAGGAAGGGAGGGGGCGGGGAGGATGACGCGGCGGGTCTGCCCCAGGGCCTCTCACGGCATGGCCGCCGTCGCCTGAGCACCATCTCTCGGCCACCTGCACGACCGCGGGTCTCCTGGCCGGCGCCAAGAAGGCAGCGCGAGCGACCACCTCCTCAGGCGGCGCGGATGACACTGGAGCTCCAATCTAGCGTCCATGGCGAGGTAAACTGCCATTTTCTCTGTTACGCTTCAACCTCCTACCATAGATGGGATGCTGCTGTCTCTTAAATTGCTTCTCTTTCATTGATGAGTACCGTGAGGTCCCCATCTGATGTTTCCGTTGCTGTTGGTGTTCTGTGCCCTTTAGGTGCTCGGTGAAATGCCCAAAAGGGCTTTGCTTCCTAATTTTGCTTGGTTCGGCGCCTTGCACTCATCTAATTATTCCTCTGTGTTGCTTATGTATAGCTGAACGTATGTTATCTTTGCAGCTTCGCATGTACATAAACATCCATTAGTTTTGCTTTGTGCTGCAGGAAACGCAACCAATCAATAGCTGAATGATGTTGACTCATCTGCTATATTGACTCATGTCCTTCAGCTTCACATTTATGAACGCCAATTTCAGAGACCCTGACCCATTGGTAAGGCAATAGGTACAGGTTTCACCTTTACAATTTTATTTCCCTGTAATATTGCCTACTACTATCCGCATTAGATTGCATGCTTTTCTGGCTATGGTGTCAGGTTTCCATTATTAATAAAGCATTAATTAAGTTGACATAAGGTAAACTTGAAGCTCCATCTGAAGATACGCAGCCTGTTCGTTTCGCTGGTTTATTGTGCTGAAAGTACTGTTCGCTGGTTTGTTGTGAGAGAAAAACACTGCTGGATGACTGCTGATTCTGCTGATAAGTCCAAACGAACAGGGCGACGGTTATGTATATGTTTACATTTCTTATTGCTATATGACTACACCTTAAAAAATGTAGCAGATATGCCTCATGTGTGGACAGGCAAAGGCCAGCCAACTAATATGATAGGTCCGTACAAACGCAAGAAATGGAGAAACACATGCAAAAAAAATTCGCTTCTTTTTCCCACCTGTGACATTGCCATTGCCATTGTTTTAGGTTTACCCAATTCTCCAGGTCTACCTCCAGCTATGGAACGCCTACTTTTTCTATGTTTACTTGATCAGCAAAATTTCAACCATGATCATAGTAGTTACCTCTCTCTCAACTCAGTTCAATGTACACTATGTTTACTTTATATTGGTAACTGGTTGCTGATTTTCATATCTGACATATGCACTTCTGTCATGCACACCAACTTCTATTATTAGGCGGAAGTGAGGTTCAAGTTTGGCTCTTATTATTAGAGGCAGCTTTCTGTATTTATGAAATACTTCCCATGTCTGATTTTTTTTAATTAATTTGTACAAAATCTTCTCTCCATGTTAATTGTTCTTTTCTTTTCTTTATCTCTTACAGGTTGTGATTTTGTGTGTACTAATATCAACTCCATGTAGAAGTGAGAAGTACCAGGCTGTTGATGACCCTAGTAGATTATTAAAGGTAAATGGAACATTGCAATATTTATGCAGTTGTGTTTTCTGACTTTGTCTGTAGGAACCTCATGCCCTGTTATGCCAGCTTGGCAGAGTAGTATGCAAAACAAAACTTTGCAGATAATGGCGGGCTAGTAGGACACTGGCATCTTCACAGCAGCTTGGCAGAGTAGTATGCAAAACAAAACTTAGATTTCTCCACAGCACTAGCATAATGTAGTCTTTTTTCACAACCCTATTGGCCTATTTGGATGGAATAGAAATTGTGAATCTTGTATTAAATGAGTGGATCTTGTATTGAAAAGTGTGGATTTATTTGTTATTGTGCTGTATATAAAAATAGCCACCTAAATTTCTATTTTTTTGTTTTTTAATATTGTTATCAGTGACGCGTTTTCCCTATATGTGTTGCTGTTAAAAGAGTCCTTAGTGACGCGTATTGACTGAATGGGTCACTGATAAGGGGCTATCAGTGACGCGTCTTGGGTACACGCGTCACCGATAGAGGGTTATCAGTGACGCGTCTTGGGTACACGCGTCACCGATAGAGGGTTATCAGTTACGCGTCTTGGGTACACGCGTCACCGATAGAGGGTTATCAGTGACGCGTTTTTACGCGTCACTGATTTGCCCTTATCACAGACGCAAGAATAGTGACGTGTTTTTTCCGCGTCACTGATGACTGTCTAGACGCGTCACTGATAAGCTTTTTTGGCATAGTGAATGGCCGGCGATCGATCCCTGTCTCAGTCTCCCAGACGTTGCTAGTAGAGACAGTAGACAGGTTTGGAGGTTGGAGGTGAGGAATGTCTGCAGCAATGGTGGAGCTTATATAGCTAGCTAGGGTTAATTAGGGTCGAGCTCGAGGAGACGTACAGGCCGGCAAAGAATCTGATATTAGATTTTTCCAACAGAAATGCATGCATGGTTATCCCATCATTCACATACTGCAACGGACAAAAACACACTGTTCCAACGACGATCGCATGCACATGGTTGCAACGACCAGAGATTGACTTGGGCGTTGTTTATTTAATGATCGAACTGCAGGTACAGTCGTCTACGCATAGCATTATATTGTTTGTTTCTTCCATCCAAAATGAGATAAGGGTTTAGAAAGCAATTTCCGTACTCAGTAGTCTGCTGTATTGTAGTTACAACCACTCGATCATCCAGATTAAATTTCGTCAAAAGAAAAAGTTCAATTTTAGGCAAACAAATAAGATGTATGCACCAATGTTTGTAGGGAGCTTACTTGTTGTTTGATCTCGAAAACAATTCCCCTTATTGGGTGGGCATCAAAATAAATTAAAGGAAGATGCTAAACATTTCATGCATGCAAGAACATATATATATTTTTTTCTGACGTGCTCCATGCACGTGTTTCATTAAGAGGGAAGAGAGAGTATAGGTCTTTGTCTACTAGTGAGCAAGGTGTCGGTAGTATACAAAGCGAATAAGGAGGGACACACACACGCCAACTGTAATTTGATTTGGACCTATTACATATTTACATATAGTTGCACATTAAGCGACTTCTAGCTAGGATTCAGAAACTCTCAGTTTCAAAAAAAAAAAGGATTCAGAAACCCTCAATTAGCTTAGCGCTAGGCGCATGTGCTAAGAAGACCGACGTGGAGACGCCACCCACAAGTTCCCCTCTTCCAGGAAGCTTTGCCGCTGTGCTGGAGACTGCATCAAAGATCCGGCGATTCCTTTCTTTCCAGATAAACCAGAAGATGAGCATTGTTAGTGATGATCCTCCGTGGTCCGTGCATGCTGCCAACAGGGAACCAGCTCGTCGCTCGCTATTGTATTCATCGGAAAAGGGAGGCACCAAACTTCTCTGCCGAGAAGACACAAGCTAGTAGAAGGTGATGATCAGTTGTTTCACTACCTTGGTCACAAAGACAGCAGGTGTTGTCATAAATATAAAATGCAACCACTCAATTGTTCTGGCAACATACATTCCGACCATCAGTTTTCAATCAGACAAGTGAAACAAATGAATTGAGAGGCAGGATATTCTGTAGTATTTCACCAGTACTTAGCACTTCACAGTTCTTTATTATATGTTCAACATTGTTCTTTCGATCAGTATGTTACTATATATACTATATACGGTACCAACAGCTAATTAAAACGTGACGAAGTAATTTTAAACTGCTCAACGCCTTGGAATCTCTACTGTTGCAGAGGCAGGTAGGTACGTTCTCTCTCTAACAGCCGGTGATGAACTGAACTTTGCAATTCTTCTCGGACAAACTAAACATTTAATAAAGATTTATGCTATTTATCTGTCAACAGATTTTGGGGGCATTTATCTGTCAAATTATGAGTCATTGATTTGTTTTGAGATTTGTGCTTGGGTGTGCTGACGGGTCCGCCACGCTTTGACTGGTCCGCGAAATAGAGCCGGTGAAATCCCCAAACCCGCTATTGTTTCTCTTCGTCTCCCCCCGTTTCTTCCCCCAATCCTCTCCGTGACTCCTCGTGTTCGCTTGAGCGTAGCTCAGGCGGTGGGTCGGCGGCCGTTGCCGCTTGGCCTGCGCCGCTTCTCGCCGTGCCTCCCCGCTAAAACTGTGGGTGGATCCAGCCGGGGGCAGAGCCGCTGGGGTCGTGGTTCCCCTGCGCGCCTCCCCGCTCCTCGCCGTGCCTCGTGCGCTGGACACCCTGCGCCGCGCCGGTGTTTCCCCTGTCGTTGCTAGCGGGTGTGTTGGGGCGCGGCCGTCGTCGCCGCTTCCCCTATTCGGGCCGCCGCAGATTGAAGGAGCCGTCGCTCAGCTGAGGAGGTATTGTAGCTGTTGTCACCGCTCCCCCTGTTTGTTGTTTGCTCATGTCGTTTTATCTTTGGTGTTACGATTTAGGTATGCATTAGTTGTCGTTCTGTAGATCTTATTCTACAGCTTTGGTTTTTGGTTTGGCAATTGCTCGGTACATATATGTTGTAAATTATCTTAGTTTGGCAATTCTTCAGTACATATGTGATTACAAGTCATGCTATTAATCATGCTGTCATCCTGTCACTACTGGATTAAGGCGCTTTGCCGGGTGCCGAATGCACCCGGCAAAGACTACTTTGCACTCGGCAAATCCTTTGCTGGGTGCAGCACTCGGCAAAGAGCCTCCGGCAAAAAATTAGTCGGCAAAGATTTCTTTGTCGGGTGCTTTTTATCGGGCACTCGGTAAAGACTTTGCCGAGTGCAAATCCGGCACCCGGCAAAGAAAAGTGGTCGTTACGGCGCCGACTCCGTCATCCCTTGCTTTGTCGGGTGCCATGTCAGAGGCACCCGGCAAAGATTTTTTTAATTTTTTTTTAAATTTTCTTTGCCGGGTGCCGAGCCGGGAGGCACCCGGCAAAGATTTTTTTATTTTTTTTAATAATTTCTTTGCCGGGTGTCGCACCGCGGGGGCACCCGGCAAAGAGTTTTTTTATTTTTTTTTCGTAATTTCTTTGCCGGGTGCCAGATCATGGGGCACCCGACAAAGAATTTTTTTTTGAAAAAACTTTGCCGGGTGCCCTGGCCCTGGCACTCGGCAAAGCTAGGAATTCCTTTCAGAGAATTCCCAGATTTGCCGAGTGCCAGGGCCAGGGCACCCGGCAAAGCCTCAAAAATTAATTTTTTTATTTTGTTTTTTTGATTCTATAATCACAAACACAGCATATAAAAGATATATATCACATCTGAAGCATCACAAAGACAATATAGCATATATATATCACATCCATCTCATCACAAACTCAATACCACACATATATATCACATCACGAATACAATACCTCACATACACGACCTCACAAACATAATAGGTCCAATTACCATCGAAACAAGTCGATAGTGGATCATAGTGCATCACATGTCCATCAAGCGGTGAAAAAGAGATACAAACTAAAGGTGGGGAGGAAACTGAGTGCCTGGTGAAGGAAACTCGGCACCGCCTGCTTGCGTCTGTGATGGGTCATTCGAACCCGCCGACGGAGGCTGCATAAAGGACAAGATATTCAGGCGCTTAGAGTGGGTCACTCCCCTGCTCAGGTTCGCTGCATACCCATCAGGGAACATTAACGCCTTGATCCATCGTAGTACTTTCCTCCTTTGTTCGGGTTTCAAGATGAAATCGGCCTTAGGCCTTTTCTAGTTCTTGCCGTTTGTAGGAGGCCGCATCACTTGCTGTGGTCTATCGCACAACGTCGCCAGGTCCACTCTAGCCTTAGGGTTGTCCTTAGACTTGTCAGTGTCCATGAGTGTTGCCCAAAGTGCCTCAGCGATATTCTTTTCAGTGCGCATTACATCAATGTTATGGGCCAGTAGAAGGTCATCGAAATAGGGGAGCCTCATCAAGCCAGACTTATGAGTCCACATGTGTTGCTCACCATATCCCACAAAACCACCTTCTTCATTGGGCAAGAGAGCATCTATCTGAGCATGAACCTCGGCACCAGTCTTCAAGTGCGGTCTAGGGTCCGTGACTACGACACCTTTCCTGAAGTTCTTGGTGTCCTGTCGGAATGGATGGTTGGAATCTAGGAATTGACGATGTTGATCGAACGACGAATACTTACCACCCTTCTTCAACCAAATGAACCTCACAGCTTCCTGGCATATTGGGCACGGGAACTTCCCGTAAACACACCAGGCGCTGAATAACCCATACGCCAGGAAGTCATGCATGGAGTACTGGTACCAGACGTACATTTTGAAGCTTTCCTTTGTAGCTCGATCGTATGTCCATACCCCTTTATTCCAAGCTTTGATCAACTCATCAATCACAGGCTCCATGAACACACCCATCTTACTCCCTGGGTGCCCGGGAATTATCAACGTCAAGATCACGTTATGTCGTTGAAAGGCGACGCTAGGGGGAGAGATTGAGGGGGATAACAAACACGGGCCAACATGTGTAAGGGGCAGACATCATGCCATAAGGATTGAACCCATCTGTTGCCAGCGCGACACGTACATTACGAGCCTCATCGGATTTCAAACGATGCTTGTCATTAAAGCTGGTCCATGCTTCACCATCAGATGGATGCACCATCTTGTCAGGATGGTAGCGTTTGCCATTCTTGTGCCACGTCATCTGTTTCGCGGTTTCCTCGGTCATGAATAGCCTTTGAATCCTCGGCACGAAGGGAAGGTGCCGAGGACTCGGGCGGGTATCTTAAGCTGGGTCTTCTGGCCACCACCGTCACCAGACTCTACCTCTAGGAACCTGGAGGCTTTACACTTCGGACAGTACTTTGCCTCCTTGAGTTCTTCTCGAAATAGGACACACCCGTTTGGACAAGCATGTATATGCTCATATGGCATCTTTAGTGTTTTAAGGAGCTTGTGTGCCTCGTACATGGTCTTCGGCAACACGTGGTTTTTTGGAAGCAGGGTGCCAACCACGGCCAACACCTTATCGAAGCCTTCTCGACTCCAGTTTAAATCGGACTTCAACCCCATCAAGCGACTTATGGCATCCAGCTGGGAGACCTCAGAATGAGCGTGAAGGGGTTTCTGTGCTGAGTCCATCATGTACTTGAACGCATCTACGGCTGCCTACATCTCTGCCTCCTCATGTCCTTCAGCAAACTGTGCTTGGTGAACGTCATCTACCATGTCTGCTACCCCAGCATCAGCATCGAAAGCCTCGACGCGTTGTCTCACCACCTCCTCTCTCATACGATCGGCTTCACCATGGTGAACCCACCGGGTGTAGTTCGGCGTAAACCCATTCTTGTGCAGATGTGTACCCATGAGTTCCTTGTCTAGCATTCTCCTGTTACCACACTTGTTGCAGGGACACAAAGCCATTTTTGGGAATTTTGCGGCCTTGCCAAATGCATGATTCAAAGAAACGATCGGTCTTCTGCATCCATTCATAGCTGGCATCACCCTGACTTGTTCGGCCCGTGTACATCCACTGACGGTCCTCCATCCTCTAGCATATATAACATCACCACAGGTGACCATCAATTGCATCTACGCGGTGTCCCTACTCTCTAATAGGTGAGGATAGGTCCTAATCCCACCCGCGAATGCGTAGATGAGGTTAGTTTTCATGCTCCGCTCCTTTCCGAGACGGAATTTCGGCAGCACCTCCCCGCCGTTCTCCTGATACACGTCCTGCAAGGGAGAGTGTGTATCCAGAGAACAACGGAGAGGTGATGCTGAAAGACCGTCTCGAACCGGAGCGGAGCATGAAAACTAACCTCAACTACGCATTCGCGGGCTGTCCAAAAAGCGTGGACAATCCGAAATAGATACGGTCGCAGATATGCAAAGGTCCGTATATCTCCGACCGTATCTCTTTCGAACGGGAGACACCTAACTAGCTTACGCGACCAAAAACCACATACGGATAGAGGGGTTATACCTAGGGTGGTGGTGAGGTCCGGGTAGCGGGGCGGTGGAGAGTCGGTGCAGTGGCGAGTCGACGCGGTGCAGGAAGACCCGCAGCGCCGACGAAGACGATCGGGGTCGCCGAGTCCCTCCCACAGGTCCTCCTGCAAAAAAGGGAAAAATGGTTAGTGTCGACTCAAAATTTCGGCAGCACCTCCCCTGCACGGGGAGGTTCCCAAAACCTGCAAAAAACATGACACGAAGGCCAACAACCACATATATATCAAACATGGCACGAAGGCCAACAACCACATATATACCAAACATGGCACGAAGGCCAACAACCACATATATACCAAACATGGACACGAAGGCCAACAACCACCAATATATCAAGAGGAGCCATGTACTTTAGTTCTCTTTCCATGCACATAAAAGTATTGAAGTAGTACAACAACAATTACTACTAACCCTACAACTACTACTAACACTACTACTAACAACTACTTAACTACTAACAATGCTAATAGTAAGAACTACTTAACTATTAACAACTACTACTACTAACCACTACTACTTACTAACTACTACTATTTACTAACCCTACAACTAACACTACAACTAAAACTACTAACTACTACTACTAACACTACAACTAACTACTACTAACACTACTAACTACTACTACTACTAACACTATAAGGGTAGGGCTTACCTTGGCGGCAAGAACGGCAAGAGCAAGGGCCGGCGACGACGGCGGGGATGACCGCAGCAGCGCGAGGATCAACGGCCGGTCCGAACGGTGCGGGGATCGACGGGCGGTCGGGTCGGCACCTTCCTCTTCTTCCTCCTCCCCCTTCTCTTTCTTCCTCTTCTTCCTCCTCCCCTTCACTTTTTTCCTCTTCCTCCTCCCCTTTTTTTCTTCTTCTTCCTTCCTCCTCCCTTCTTCCACCTACCTCCTCTACTGCTGGCCGACGGCGGGAGGAGCCCGACGGCCAGACCACGGGCAGTCGGCCTCGTCGGGGACGGCCGGCGAGGTGGGGCCGCGTGGCCGCCGCGGCCGGCGAGGCTGGGGCGCCGGGGCCAGGCAGGAGCGCCGGCCGAGCGTCGGCCGGGCCGAGCGTCGGCCGGGCCGAGCGTCGGCCGGGCCGAGCGCCGCCGGGGTCGTCGGGGCAGGGCCACGGCCTCGGGGCCGCCGGATCCGGGCTGCAGCGCCGGCCGGCCGCCGGGGCGAGCGCCGCCGGGCGTGGGCGCGGCTTGCGCGGGCGCTGGGCTGCCGGTGCCGGCGCCGCGTGGTCGCCGGGACTGGGCGGCAGAGCAGCGAGGTGCGGGAGAGGCGCGGGCGCAGCTGACCTGCGAGGCGCGGGCGCGGCGGAGCGCGGGCGCGGCGAGGCGCGGAGAGGCGCGGGCGCGGTGGGCGCGGCGGAGCGCGAGGGCGGCGGCGGCGGCTGCGGACAACAGGCGCGGGGTCGGTCTGCTGCAACAGAATAGGGTTGGGACAGGCCGGCCTTTTTAGTCATGCGCCTTTGCCGGGTGCTAGGTGACGACGGTACCCGGCAAAGAATTTTTTTAAATTTCTTTTTAAATTTCTTTGCCGGGTGCCCCATGACCTGGCACCCGGCAAAGGTTTCTTTGCCGGGTGCCGTGGGTGGCACCCGGCAAATTATTTTTTTTGTTTTTTTTACCCCATTTTTTTGTGGGGACTTGCTACAGTAAATATATCCCTGTTTCAAAATTTGGGACAATTATGAGTTCTTTAACAATATTTCCTTAATTTTTTTTCCGTTGCATTGAATTTTTCCGACTATTCCAAATTTGAACTGCAGGTACATGAAATAATGGAATTTCGTCATTCAAAAAATAGTATTCATGATATTTAGGCTATGTTGAGGCCGTATGCAGGAAGTGGCATGAAATGTCGCGCGTCATGTTGTCGTAACATGACGATGTACTCGCGGGGGAAGTTTATTTAAATTATATAAAATCCAAACGATGTCCGAAAATCACGAAATTTGTCGATGTGTCTTGTTACCACATGTGGAGGCCCTGGTTAAAAATTGAGAAAGTTTCGAGCAAGTTGCGATGTCGGCCGCCATCGCAACTTGCTCGAAACTTTCTCAATTTTTAACCAGGGCCTCCACATGTGGTAACAAGACACATCGACAAATTTCGTGATTTTCGGACATCGTTTGAATTTTATATAATTTAAATAAACTTCCCCCGCGAGTACATCGTCATGTTACGACAACATGACGCGCGACATTTCATGCCACTTCCTGCATACGGCCTCAACATAGCCTAAATATCATGAATACTATTTTTTGAATGACGAAATTCCATTATTTCATGTACCTGCAGTTCAAATTTGGAATAGTCGGAAAAATTCAATGCAACGGAAAAAATTAAGGAAATATTGTTAAAGAACTCATAATTGTCCCAAATTTTGAAACAGGGATATATTTACTGTAGCAAGTCCCCACAAAAAAATGAGGTAAAAAAAAAATAATAATTTGCCGGGTGCCACCCAGGGCACCCGGCAAAGAAGCCTTTGCCGGGTGCCAGGTCATGGGGCACCCGGCAAAGAAATTTAAAAAGAAATTTAAAAAAAAATTAAAAAAATTCTTTGCCGGGTGCCTAACGGCGTGGAACCCGGCAAAGGCTGACGGCCGCTGGCCGCCGTCAAGCCGGCCACCTTTGCCGGCGGCCATATTTTGCCGAGTGGCCGGCACCCGGCAAAGACCAATTTTTGCCGACGGCTGGAATTTGCCGGGTGCCCGGCACCCGGCAAAGGCTGATTTGCCGGAGGCCTTTCTTTGCCGGGTGTCTCCAGGCCTGGCACCCGGCAAAGAATTTCTTTGCCGGGTGCCCGATAAAAAGCACCCGGCAAATTTTTTTTGCTCCCGGCAAATCAGCCGTTTCCTGTAGTGATGTTATATAGTGGACAAGTAGGGTATGTTGCTGTAGATTTGGCAAATGTGCCTATGTTGCTTGTGGACTTGGTAATCCCCAGTTCCTGTAGAGTTGAAACTATGCAATCTGTAGTTTCTGTCATCTCCACTTTCTGTCATCTAGTAACTTTTGTAGTTCTGAAAGTGTGAACTACTACCAGACTATTTTTTTCTCAGATTCATGTAGGCTCTGAACATTGTCATCCTTTGCCTTCTTCATTTTTCAGTTTTAGCTACTGGATGCATCATTTATCTAAAAATGTTTTGTGCTGCTGCTTTGGTAGATTTGGATGCCACTTTCTGCTAGTTTATTTATCTTGCTGCTGCTTGGCTATTTGTTCTGTGCGGAATCTGGAAAGTTGTATGCTCTGTTCTGTTTTGCCTTTTATGTGCTTGGCTGCCTGTGTGCTGCAGCGAGCCTTTAGCATTTTTCTTCTTTGATGATGTGGTTCATCTTTCTTTGTTTCATTTCACTTGCCATGTGCTTCTATTTGCCGCATTGTGGCATCTCTGCTTTTGTTCATGTGGTTTGTGTCATGACATCTCCTGTTGGATTAGGATCTATAATATCATGTTGCTGGATTTTGTTTTAAGATGTTTATGAACTGTTTGATCACCTATATAGCAAGGGTTCCGTACTAGGAAGTGGGACCTTGAAGAGTTCTGTTTTGAGGTTCCTTTTGTGCAGTGCCATCAGGAAAGGACAATAATAAGTAGCTAGACCATGCTCTGCTGTAGAGGTTGCTAGAATACTAGGTGCCTCTGCTTTGTGAATCCCTTAATTTTTTTTTCTCAGAATTCCATATATTCTTGAGTGCAAGGAACAAGTTCTATTTTTTTGTGAAATACCTAGGGGACCATGTATGGTAGCTCTGTATTTTTTTAGGTTTGTTTTCTTTTTTTCCTTTGCCTTCTTAGTGTCTTTGTGTGTTTTTTCCTGTGTGTGCGTGCACGTGTGTCTGTGTGTCTCTCTCTATATCTCTTTGTCTGTGTGTGTCTCGCTCTTTCTGTGTGTATTTTTGTGGGTGTGTCTGTGTCTGTGTCTGTGGGTGTGGGTGCAATGTATTTGGCAGCTGATTTTTTTTCTGTCTTTGTGTGTGGGTCTATGTGTTTGTGGCTGTGTGGTTGGTTTTTTTCTTGATTGTGTATTTTTAGTTGCTATTTGGATTTTTTTATATATTTAACTTTGTTTTAGTATATTTTTTTTGGTCCTGTGCGTGTGTTTTTTTTGTTGTGGTTGTGTGTCTCTGCTTGTTGTGTGTGGTATTTTTCTTGTTTTTGTATTTGTAGCTAAGTAGCTCTGTATTTTTTTAGCTGCTGTTGCCTCTGTGTCTGTGTGCCTCTCTCTCTATATGTTTTTTTTTTCTGTGTGTGCGTGCGTGTGTGTTTGTGTTTTTGTCTTTGTGCTTTTGTTTACCTTTTTATTTTTTATTTTTTCTGAGCCTCTCAGTTGGCCTGTTGACTTCAGTTTCTTTGTGTGAGTGTGACTGTGTCCGTTTTTTTTTGTTTTCTTTATGTGTGTGCGCGCGCTGATTGAGCTGTTTTTTTCTCTTGCATTTGATTTTTTGTAGTTGTTATTTGGAATGTATAATGCTGGATTTGAGGATAGCTTTGGTGTGTGTGAGTGATCTATGTGTTTGTGTGGGTGTGTTTGTTTGTTTGGGGTGTGGAGGGGGGTTGTTTGGAGCAAAGTGTCCTTTATGTGTGATCTGAGGTTATTGCAGTTCTATACTGGTGGGTAGCTTTTGCCATCACCAGTGATAGTGTGTGGGATGCACTGCAGTTTTGCCATTAAGGGTCTTCTAGCTGAAGTTGCTGCTAATCAAATTGTTGAGGTACTGCTATCTATTTTTCCATCCCTGGTATATCCGTTTGTCTATAAGGCATGGTTTTATGGTTTTGTGGTTTCATCTGAATTTGTTTTGTTTTGGGCAATGGTGTTTCCTGGTGCTTGCTGATTGACTGATGGTTAGCTCACGATCATGTCTCCCGTATATTGTTACAAGGTATTCTTTCTGGTGTATCTATGTAGCCCAACTCTTAGCTAGCTTAGTACATTAACCCAAGGATAATAAGTTCACGATCTTGTTGTTGCTATGTAAATTCTATTCTCATGCCCCTGCTGTAGCACTTCTGTTTTTCTTTTCTGTAGCGAATCACTTTACTATTGCTTTGAATACCTCGGTTTCAACTTACACTGTTCCCAAAATTCAGGGTTTTTTTAACAAAGCAAATTCAGTTCTTTTGTCACTGCCCTGTGGTCATGTGGTGCCTCCATTTACCTGTTTACTGCGTCTGCAGTTACCTGTGTTTTGTACTGCTTTGTTGTTTTCACTACTGAGTGTTGTAATGGTCTGCAAGTGATTTTCGTATCCATTTCTTGTTTTAATTTAATATAGCTTACGTACCCACGGACACCTAGGCTTATAAGAATTTTAATTTAAAGAGAACATTATAATATGTTCTGTTTGGGTTCTAGCCTCATGACTACTGCACTACTGATTCTTAAGAGGATGTTATAAATAAACCAGTGAATAGCTAAAAGAAAAACTGAACATAGTTGTACTAAATCGCCAGTTAGAAAATGCCTATTATCCTAGTTGTTAGATTTATGTTTTATTGCTGCCAAAGCAGATGGATTTGGCTTGGTGGCAAGGAAGTCAATTTACTGAAGCTCCTACTGACATCAACGTCACTATGAATAACTCCTTTATGTTGGCGGCAGATAGGACATATCGAAGGGACCAGACCCCTTGAATGGTGTCAAGAAATACCTAGGCGGCTGGAATTTCAGTGAAGTGCACTATTTCGCTGTAAGCCATTTATTTCCAAAACTGCAACTTCATCGTCTGGTTACATTTGTTGGCATTATATGATATTTGTTGCGCTGATTTCTTTGTGGTATTCCGTCGGATATACAGCCATTCTGCTGTTCACCATTGCTCTGGCATGGTTTGTGATCTTTTTCGTGGTTAGGCTTGGGATTTGCTGCCATCATTGTTGTTGCCCGCATCACACCTACAAGTATTCTCGAACAGCATATGCTCTGTCATTGATACTTCTAATATTGTTCACTTGAGTTGCAGTGTAAGTTCCATTCTTCTATAAATGTGGCATTTTCATGAGTCCTTGCATATATTTTGAGCTGTATATGCTGACCAAGTTTCACCCAATGCTAGTGCTGGATGTGTTATGTTATACGATGGCCAGGGCAAATTCCACAAGAGCACAACAACTACTCTGAAGTTTGTTGTTAGCCAGGCAAATTATACTGTTGACAACCTTAGGAACCTATCTGATAGTTTGTTAGCTGCAAAGAGGAATCGACATAGCACAATCCTTTTTACTGCCTCCTAACGTGCAGTCAGATAAATGAAATCCAAGGAAAGCTGAACTCATCAGCTACGGATCTTGCTATTAAAACAAGAGATAATGCTGTGAAGATAAAAAGGTGCTAAACAGAGTGTTAGTGTTTTTCACCCCATATCATTGAGATATCATCTAAATGATGCAACTGATAGGAGAATGGATATTGTGCATATGGTTGACCAATTTTATTTCAGGCGGCTTGCTTTAACTGTCATTGCAGCAGTGATGCTCCTTCTGGCATTTATTGGCTTCTGTAGGTACTCTATTTATTTTTTCCATACTGGCCAGAAAATGGTATTGTTCTGTATCTTTCTTCTGGCATTCATTGGCTTCTGTAAGTACTCTATTTGTAGTTTTCTTATGTGCCCTTGCACTAAAAAGAATTACGCCTATCCAATTTGCATTAGACCTTCTAGATTTATCTGTCATTCTCGGGCAAAGTTGTTGTACTCCAAGACTTGGTGCTTCAAAAGCTGTCATCTTATGTAATTTGGCATGTCATTGCAGGGATAGCTTGGTGCTCCTAAGTATAACCATTGAAAATGGTCAGCGGGAGGCCGAACGGTGAATTGGATGCATGGTTCAAGAGCCTCATGGTGACCTCTAGCAGCGAGAGGGGGCAGACTGGAAGTGGTGGTCCGGTTTCAACATTATCAGGATGGAAGGACCTTCCGATGGAGCTCCTCGTGCGGATAATATTGACTGTTGGAGATGATAGGATGGTCATTGTGGCATCTGTTGTGTGCACAGGCTGATAGGATGGTCATTGTGGCATCTGTTGTGTGCACAGGCTGGCATGACGCTTTGGGATAAGGGTCACAAATCTTTCCCTTACATGGTGAGCAAGTTTCTTTCCTCACTCCATCTCTTTAGTCAATATGGCAGAATGTTGTGAATTTGCCTTAATGATTGATAAAGTTGTGCACTAGTTGTTTGATTCGTAAAAAATATGATGATTTTGCAATATTCCTTCTGAATATGTCCAAATATGTTGTACTAAGTTCCCTGCAGTTCATTTTTCTATTATTCAATCATTTCTTCTGTAAATGAAATTCACCTATGAGGCTATAAACCCATGTGCTGAAATTGTCCCATTTTGTACTGATTTGTCTCATCCTTCCTACATGGTGCTGCGACCAATTAGCCAAGTTAGTATTGATGGAAAGAGTGATTTGTTAACGGGTTTTGGTTCTTGTCTTTGGGTATTGAACCCTGTTATGCAAATCTGACAGATTTTCCTTTGTAGCGTCTGTCAGTTTCTAGCAGATGTGGCAGCTTTTAATTTGTCAAAAATTTGACAGATTTTTTGTTGTCAAATCTGTCAACAGATGTATAGAGTCACCCCTTTAATAAATAGCACAAAAATATAATATGTCCTTCAATTGGCTCCCCTAAGTCGATTTCACACCAGATCGTTCATGATTGCAACGGATAAACTCAATTTCTTGCCTACATACGTGCAATCGGACAACCCAATTTTCAATTGGACCTGATGTACGTTGGAGCTATAGTATTTCACACGTACTACTTCATTGTTATTCTTCCAATATTTACCTTGTATATCATTGTTCTTTCAAGGAATCGGTAGACAATTATATATATAGCAATGAGACAAGTGCCGGTAGCAACTGCTGAGCGAATTTGTAGAGGCAACGACTAAGCTTTCCTCTAAGCCTCTGTCCACTGATTGAATGAACATTGGTTATTTTTTCTGTACCAATTAAACATTTCAATTGTCAAACAGTAATACATCCTATTGTCAGATCATGAGGTCAACTAACTAGAAGCTAAATTAATAAAGAACCATATATCATTATCAGCAAGCTGCAGTGCTGCACCATTTTCTTTGGAGGGGCTTGGATATTCTTCTTCTGGAATGTGTGTAAAATATACTTTGAATTATAGTGAGTTTTTCCTAGGTTAAAAATCTAGAGGATTATCTTGTGAAGCTAGGGACCAAATTACCATGTGATGCTTTACTTCGTTCACACACAAAAAATGTGACTCTGTCCGTATTCTGGATTAATGCATGCAAATCCTTGTAAGGAGAAAAAACATGGCGAATAATGACACTCTGCCAGGAGATTGAAATTATTGTACCACTATTGACAAAAACATGCATGCGTGCTTGCTTTTGTTCGTATCCTGGATTATTCTGCATGCATCTGCATCCACCGGCTTAATAATTGACGTGTTGCTGTCATAACTCATAACCCATGCAGTAGTGGTGCTCAGCTCATATCAGCTCTATGAGTTTCAAGCTCAACTGAATCAGCTCGGTTAGTTTAGTAACCGCAATTCGCAATCATGCGACGGCTTAAGAGAACTCTACACCGGTTAGTTTAATCACAATCATGCAACACGATTTAAGGTTTGAACTCCTCTCCGTATTCTGAGTCATCTAACAGTAGGAGTTTTAGCCATCACACACTTAGACAGAAATTTGGATTATATTTATCTAACCACAGTTGAACATGATTCAATTATCAACATGTTTATTTAGAAGAGAAATAAAGAACGATAATGCAGTATTTTGAGTTAGAACATTTTTTATTTAAGCTGAAATATTTTCAGCTAGAACATTTTCTCATGGATGTGGAATATTTGTTATTATTACAGAAATTAAGCTAGAATATTAAGTTGGAATATATATTAGCAACGAGAGACGTACAAGTGCCGGTAGCAAATGCTGAGCAAATCCTTCAGAGGCAGCTAAGCTTTGCTCTAAGCTTTTGACATACTGTGTCGTAAAGTACATAGGATTTAGCCAAATGTTTGGAATCCAAGTGCCAGCAGTGAAGTCACCTATCATTGCCCGTTGAGCCACCAATCGCCAGTGTATGGGGGATATTATTGTCGGATCAGGCAACAACCTGTCAGTGACATGCTAATGCCGGGTCACGGCTTGACCCTGCAGCAGAACAATGACATCACTGGCTCACTGCCCACTAGTGAAATTAGAGCAAAATAGAGGGGTGCGACTATAACAAAGTGATGAAAGAATTTAGCAAAATGGGTACCATTATCATTGGCAAAGAACGTTAACATAGGCAAAAAAAAGTCTTGAACATCCTCGACAATTTGATGGCCTTAAAAAAGTAAACAATTGATTTATGATTCAAATTTTATTTTTTAATGAAAAATGATCACAGAGAAATAAATACAGTCTTTAATCTTCATCATTAACTCTAGATGCAGCTTTCATGGGTCAAAAATTTCACGAAGAAGCAAAGAACAATTCGCGGGTGGCAGTTTTAAATCCACAAATAAAATCAGTGACAAACACAGCACTAATAAGTAATAACCAAGTATTTTTTTTGTAACCATGCCTTAGCACGTTTTTCATTAAGAGGAAGAGAATTACACGACGACATGACCACGAGAAAGCTAGCCCTCGAAGCGCAGCTTGTTATAAACCACCAAGCTGGTGGTAGGCGATTTGGAGCAACCAGAGCAGCAAGAAAAGAAGCGAGGGGAGAAAGCCCTGAACCAAGTACTTTACTTACAAGATGATCAGTTGGCGGTTATGTATAATAATATAGGTGATTTCCACACTACAAATGACATGAAGCAATATAGAATCACTTAATCAGCACACGCTTAATTCTCTGGTCTTGGAGGATCCAATAAATTAACTTGTGCACACGCTTATTAGTAGTCGAAATTCTGGTAAGTGGTGTAAGTTTGTCCGAACTGCCACCACGCCGGCACGACGTCCTGGAAGACGATGTTCTGGCCGCCGGTGGAGATGAGCGCGAAGCTGAGGCCCTGTCCGACAAGCCCGCCGGAGAGGCAGTGCCAGTTGGCGCCCCAGTTCCTGTACATGGGGATCCAGTCCGTGCTGTTACCCTTCACCGCCATGCTCTGGATGGAGCCGCTGCCGGCGACGTTGGTGATGAGCACCATGTAGAAGCCGTTGAAGCCGGCGATGGTGAAGCGCACGCCGCCGCTCTTCCAGCACTTGACCCGCTGGTAGAGGACGGGGATGACGCCGGCGCTGTAGATGCCGATGTTCTCCCAGGCGGGCTGGGACATGTCGAAGTGGGGCCGTGGCGGGCCGCACCAGCCGCCGGCGGGGAGGTCCCCGACGGCGGGTAGGTCCCAGTTGGGCGGGCAGAAGTTGGTGGCGGAGACGACGACCCAGTTGTTGCCGGGCTTGCACCACCCGGTCTTGCTGCTGTCGCAGATGATCACGTAGCACTGCCCGCAGGAGGCGCCGTCGTTGAAGAGCGCCGTGCTCAGCGCCGCGGTGTTGATGCCGTAGCCCTGCTCGTACAGGTCGCTGTACCCGCACGCGCCACCTGCATGCGTACGTACGTGCTCATCGATCAGATCAAAGTCTACACACATATATGTGTTGCAATGCATGCTTGCGTATCCTGAACAACGCAAAGACAAAAGGTTGCTAGATTGTTACCCATTGTGTCGGAGCCGTCAGCGCCGCCGTAGAACGTGGCGGTGGCCGGAAGCCAGTCTCCCGATCTCGCCGGCGAGATGAAGAGCGCAAGGACGACGGCGAGCAGCTGGTGGAGGAAATGTTTCCCCATCTTGCTAGCTCGGAAATGGTGCCTGGCGATCGATCCCTGCTGCAGCTGCTACTAGAGAGTAGAGACAGTAGACAGGTTTGGAGCTTGGAGGTGAGGAATGTCTGCAGCAATGGTGGTGCTTATATAGCTAGCTAGGGTTAGGGTCGAGCTCGAGTAGACGTACAGGCAGGCAAAGAATCTGATATTATTAGATTATTCCAATAGAAATGCATGCATGGTTGAAACGGACAAACACTGTTCCAACAACGATCGCATGCACATGGCTACAACGACCAGAGGTTGCCTTGAGCATTGTTTAATGATCGATCTGATGCATGCAGGTCTGCGAAGCATGCACTACTGTTTATTTTCCTTCCATCCAAAATGAGACGAACGAGTTTAGAAAAGCAATTGTCCGTACTCCACATTTCCACAAGGTAGTTGCAACCACACTCACCATCATTTAATTTATTCCGTGTCTCTTATCTTGAAACATTCCCCTTATTGGGTGAGTATTTTTGTTCCATATTGCTTGTTCAGTATATGCTATCGCAAAGTTTATTACGTGACGGCGCGGGCTCGTGTGACCGCGATATGCTATCGCAAAGTTTATTACGTGACGCCACGGGCTCGCGCGACCCGCGCCCGAGGGAGATGAAGAGGAAGGAGACCGTGCCGCCATCAGGAAGAAAAGGAGAGGAGGAGGTGGGCTCGCCCGCGCCAGGTTAGAGACGAAGAAGACGATGACGGTGCGACTAGGGTTCCGGCGGCCGCGCCCCACCCTTCTTCCCCAAATCTGGCGGGCTTAGAAAGGGCCGGCCAGGGGGGTGGAGACAGGCCAGCCAGGTGGTGGGGAAGGAGGCCGGGCAAATCGGGGCCTTAGCGGCGGCGGAGGCGGTCGGGCCAGGTCAGGGTAGGGGCGCCATAGCTAGAGCTTAGAGCTCGGCGTCGCGGCGAGCATGGCCATGGTGGAGCTCCGACGAGAGGGGGAAGGGGAAGAAGGCGGTCGCAGCGGACGCTCCTCTTCAAGCTCCGATGACCCTAGCACCCGCGGCGGGGTGGTGGGGGCGAGGACGAGCAGGAACGGCAGCGGGGGTGGGGTCGAGGACGTGGGGCGCGGCGGTGGCAGCGGAGGAGGGGCAGGGCGGCGCAATAACTTCCTCCACATATTCATTTCAAAAAATTCTGCTGCGACATCAAAAACAAAAAAGCCTCTCAATTGTTTTGGCTACATACATTCCGACCGTTTTCAGTCGGACAAGCGAAACGATGGAGAATATTCTGTATTTCACTAGTACGTAGTACTTTATTATGTTCAGCATTATTGTATGTTGCAGACAACTCGATCAGTCGAAAAATTAATAAACATTTTTAGCACAACTGGGGCGAATTTATAAACATTTAAATAGCACAATTCGATCCGTTGAAAAAATTAATTGTACCATATGATATCAAATTATTTTTCCCCAAAATATTTAATTTGTTTGAGAATTCAACAACATATTAGAGACAAAAAGGAAGATGCAACAGATTTCACACCAGATCCTAATGATTGCAACCGATAAATTCAATTCCTTGCCTGCTAGCTAGCTATGTACAATCGGACAACCCAATTTTCAATTGGACCTGATGTACGTTGGAGCTAGTATTTATATTTCACACGTACTTCATTGTTATGCTTCCAATATTTTACCTTATCATTATTCTTTCAATGAATCGGTAGACAATTATATATATATAGCAACGAGAGACAAGTGCCGGTAGCAACTTCTGAGCGAATCCTTGTAGATGCAATTAATATAATTAAGCTTTCCTAAGCCTCTGACCACTGATGAAATGAACATTGGTTATTTTTTCTGTACCAATTAAAGATTTCAATTGTCAAACAATACATCCTATTATCAGATCATGAGGTGAACCAACTAGATGCTAAATTAAAGAACTATATATCATTATCAGGAAGCTGCTGTGCTGCACCATTTTCTTTGGAGGGGTCTGGATATTCTTCTTCTGGAATGTGTATAAAATACACTTTGAATCATATAGAGTGAGTTTTGCCTAGGTTAAAAACCATACAGGATTATGTTGTGAAGGGACCAAATTACCATGTGATGCTTTACTTCCTTCACACACAAAAAATGTGACTTTGTCCGTATTATATTCTGGATTAATGCAAATCCTTGCAAGGAGAAAGAACATGGCGAATGACACTCCGCAACGAGATTCAAATTATTGTACCACTATTGAGAAAAACATGCATGCATCTGCATCCACCGGTTCAATAATAAACCCATCGCTGTCATAACTCATAACCCATGCATTAGTGGTGCTCAGCTCATCAGCTCTATCGGTTTCAAGCTCAACCGATCGAAGCAGCTTGATTAGTTTAATAACCGCAGTTCGCAATCATGTGACGGCTTAAGAGAACTCTACACCGGTTAGTTTAATCACAATCATGCAACGGCTTAAGGTTTGAACTCCTCGCCGTAGTCCGAGTCACCTAACAGTGGGAGTTTTATCCATCACACACTCAGACATAAATTATTTCTTATCTGACCACAATTGAACAGGATTCAATTATCAACATGTTTATTTAGAAGAAAAATAAAGAACGATAATGCAGTATTTTGAGTTAAGAACATTTTTTATTTAAGCTGAAATATTTTAAGCTAGGACATTTTCTCATGGATTTGGAATATTTGTTATTGGAGAAATTAAGCTAGAATATTTGTTATTAAGTTGGAATATATATTAGCAATGAGAGACAAGTGCCGGTTAGCAACTGCTTTGCACTAAGCTTCTGACCATCGGTGAAATGAACGTTGCTTGATGTTGCTTTCATGGGTCGAAATTTTCAAAGAATAATTCGTGGGTGGCGGTTTTAAATCCACAAATCAAATCAGTGACAAACACAATACTAATAAGTAATAACCAAGTAATTTTTTTCATGACCGTGTCTTAGCACGTTTTACATTAAGAGAAAGATAATTACACGATGTGACCACAAGAGAGCCCTTGTAGCGCAGATTATAAACCACCAAGCTAGTGGTAAGCGATCTAGAACAACTAGAGCAGCAAGAAAAGAAGCGAGGGGATAGAGCCCAACCCAGTACTTCACTTACAAGTTACAACATATACTATATATATACTCTCTCAATGATCAGTTGGCAGTTATATATAATAATATAAGTGATTTCCAAACTATTACAAATGACATGAAGCAATATATAATCACTTAATCAGCACACACTTAATTCTCTGGTCCTGGAGGATCCGATAAATTAACTTGCACACGCTTATTATTAGGGCACTCAGAGTGCAAAAACCACCATTAGTTTCTATAGTCTATAGGACACTGCATATCAAGAAACTATCTTCTCAATGCAGTTATTTGTAACACCCTCGGTGTTATGCCCTAAACAAACTACTAAACCACGTCATGAGCATCATGTTTATGTGTTAGAACATGTGGAAAAGTGAAAATAGCATTTTGGTTGTACTAAAGATGCTTAGTGAAGATGTTAGTTACGAAAGGTTCTAGTGCTCGTGTGTTATTAAGTAGGCTTATAAAGCAATTTTTACTAAGCAAAAATGTTATAAAACATATATGTGACACTTAAATAAAGTGTAAAGTCAAAATTTGTAGACAACAATGTAGCTCTTGTCTTAGAAAAATAATATTGCTAGCTAGTATTTCTAATAGCTTAGAAAGGGAATTTGAAATCAAGTTCAGCTCAAAGACTTAGAAGAATATTGTCTAGAAACAGAATGGCATAGCCATGTTTGGGAATTAATTCTAGAAAATTTAGTTAACAAATGGTGTCATGTTTTAGCTCTGGTTGGTAGCCCAATATGCCCTCTTTAGCATGACCTAGATGGTTGAGTCCTAACCGAAGCATATTAGTTTTTAGACGCGCTTTAAATGTCGTGCACGTCACTTGCCTTGGGCTGCCTGGCCTGTGCACGCGGTCACCTCGCGACAACTCGGCATCGCGTGACTGGCCGCGTCCTACGCGCCGCGTTGCCGAGCCCTGGTCAGCTGGGCTTGCCCTTGGCTGGCTGTGGCTTGGCCGTGGCCGGCCTCTGGCCGCTGGCGTCGCCCTGCAGCCGCTAGTATCCACGATGCTGCCCCACCTCGCTGCCGCGCTGCTGCTGCCCTTCTCGCCATCACGAGCGTGGGCTTGTCCCTTGTAATGGAACCGCCCAAATTATAAGAACACAATTACAAAAACAATCGCCGGAGCAATTAAATTCCCGTACTTAAGCTCCTATAACTCCGGTAATCCAGTGAAATCACGAGGGATTTCAAACCAACCAACATACAAGTCAAAATCGTAGTGATTCAACATAACAAGTCATATGTTACATCTATTTCACAAGTAGTTCTATATACATCGGAGTTCAATATAGTTATTACAACTCAAGTTTAAAGGTAACGGAAGCAAAGCAGTTTGAAACCAACATCACCCTTATTTCAAATACATGCCAGTACCAAGGTCAATTTTCAACAAAAGCATTAGAGACAAGATAACTCAGAAGGATCATGCCCATGACCACACTCCGCCACTACGGCAGGAGCTATCCAATTCTTGCAGTAGCCATGATACATCACAACCTGCAACAAGTGAGAATAAACCCTGAGTACGAGGGGTACTCAGCTAGACTTACCCGTCATAAACCAGAAATAATATGACATCAAGGAGTATGCAAGGCTTTATCAGTGGATCTAGCTTGACAACATTTTTGCATAAAAGCTTAAGTGATACACGAGCATATTTTCATTCTTTAGCATCGGTCACCATTATTATTAAACATGTCATCTAGATTAGCACTTTTACTAGAGCAATCACTTGGGTATAATTAAGCAATCAATAATAACCATATCATATTTGGCTTTTCATCATCATAACCATCAACACGTTCCATAGTAACATTACTACGATGATGTAGCTCAAGTCAAGTGCTCACTATTCAGGAGCGATGGCGATTCGAATCGATTTCTAACCAGCTGACGATTTATTCCTCACACAAACCACACTCACCGATCAAGTAAGCTACAGGTCACCAATGACACAATTCCAGTAAACGTCGCGGGACAAACTGGGGCCGCACTACCCAGGGACCGCCCGACAGCCAGGAGTCAGCCTTACCCGCCCTTGGGCTCACTCTTCACGTCCCCGTCAGACCCCCTTCAGCACTAGTCTGCGCACCCGTGTAGATCCCGGCCCGAATAGTGCCACTGGCTTCGCGGTCGAAACGACTTATTCGGCCAGCTAAATGTGAGGCATTCGTTCGACATGACAAGAGAGACGTGCAACGATCGGTCCTTAACCGACACAGACAGAATCACTATAGTCCAAAACCCTATAAGACTCCACCCGGTCTCCATTTACCCATCAACACTTGGTTATTTCCGTGATATCAACATATTGCCAAAGTAACCAGGTAACCACCTATATCTCGCAGGTGACAGGAAATCATCTGACTTCTACCGATCTAAGTAGGGCTAAGCAATACTTTTGATCCTGAACAAAAAATAGGATTCCAGGCATGTTTACTAGACAAGAAACGGATATATATGCAGCAAGTGTTTCCAATCAACTCCTATAACTTAATGTAACAATACATATATAACAAATATATACTCAATTGCTTTTATAAAGTAGGAGGCTTAGAATGCTCCGGGGCTTGCCTGGGATCGAACACTTAGGTTAGTGTTTGATAGATGACACTCGCTTGGCGAGCATCTCCTATCCCAGCACTTGCTTAGTCCTTCTATCTTCAGGATAGGTTCACCAAACACCGTCTTCGGGTCTGGCTCCATCATCGCATCCTTCACGTGGTTCATCTAGCGTACCTAAATGAGATGCACGATGCATGTGTATGAACATGATTAATGGTAACACAAGATGCATCACATAAGCATTCAAGACAAACACAAGATTATACAAGACATAGACACCAATAGCTATGTAACTAACATCACACAACCAATTATAGAGGCAAGCACATTAAGCATGACACAGTTTAACAAGATCACAAGTATCTTAACTTGACCATCATCAAGGACATAAGCCACACTTAGCAACATATGGAGTAAACAACCACAACTAGCATATGTCTATTCCTGGAATGCAGATAACAGCTGCATGTTTGGATCATAACTAAAGTTATAAAAATCCAATAGCCATGCAACAAGACATTCTGGAAAGCTTATAAAATTATCTATAATTCATCTTTAATCATCTTAGCATGATTCTCAAGTTAACCAAGTCAAACATGCATATTTAGAGAATCAGGTCCAGAGATTTCAGAGAACAACCATTTTTGGAACCCAAACTGGAACATGCATAACTCACAAACCACAAGATCAAATGCCACTAAATTTTGACAGCAGCTAGATACATAAATTATCTACAACTTTGTTATAAACATATTTCTTAGAAAACTTCATTTACCTGGTTTAATTTATAAAGTTCCCAGAACTGTCCAGAAACCATAAATTACAAGAAATAAATATTAACTTATATTCCAAACGTACATTTGGCCACAACCAATGTAACCATCATATTAAATGAACAACAGAAAGTATAGTGCTCATCACTAAATACATTCTTTTAATGCATTTCTTAATTTTACTTAGATATCAAGGTGTATTTATGAACATATACAAAAAATGTACAGTAAAATCTACGAAAATTACAGTAGCTTCTACATATAGACTATACAAATTTCAGGCTATTTGAACATGTATAGCAACTGCTATGGAAAATACCAAATGCTAATGTAAGAAATCATGTGAGAGCAAGATAAACCAATAACTCACTCATACAATAATCAATGACCATAAAATTTTTACCACACATCAAACATCACATGAGTAGCATGCCATAAAAATTTCACTTCATTTGGAGCCCTACATCTGCAGTTATAAAAAAGACAAATACAACTAGCATTAAAAACCTAGCTGCATAAATCCATTTTTACAGCTAAAACTTTAAACTAAAACATACTATATTATAGATCTACAACATGGACAATTTCACAAGGATTCCAAAAAAGTACTCATTTGATATTTTACGATTTTTCTATGAATTACTATGCATTTTCAAATTTCAAACATATTTCTGCAAACAGGTCCCTCGAGGCACTATTCGTTTGAGTCAGTGGATGTGCACATAGCCCCTTCCCTTATGTCGAATTCGAGCCCGGGGTCCTTGACGGGATTTTGGAGCAGAAGACATCGGGAAACGACTGATTTCTGGCATGGTGGTCGACGACGGCGGAGGAGAAGTGGCGCGGGAGCATCCACGGGCCCGTGCGCATCCGATGGCAGTCACGGATGACCGGGAGGTGGGCCAGGGTGGCCCTGCCATGCACGGCTGCGGCTTACCGGCGGCGGCGCTACGGTGGCCGATGGCTTGGGCGAGCGTGCTCGTGAGGTGCAACACGACGAGGCGAAGGAGGTGGTGCACGTGGCTGCAGCCGTGGGGGCTTGGAGCAGCGAGGACGTGGGCGGCAGCGTGCTTGAGCCGCCAGCCATGGCGGACGACTGCACGAGAGCGAGCAGGGAGTGGAGAGGGATGGAGAGGGCGCTCTGGTGCTTCTCCACTTCGGCTCAGGGCGCAGGGGCGCGTCCACGTGGTAGGGAGAGGCGCTCGCCGCAGCGCATGGCGGACACATCCACAACACGTGTCGACCATTGAGGCATTTTGCCGAGCATGTGGCGCACATCGAAGTGGGCAAGGTGGGCGCTGATTTGGGCTAGATCCAGGCCAAATTTGGACATGGGCCAAAAACAAAGTTTGCTCTCCTCGGCCTGCTCTACAACTTTTATTAAGAGCGATAGATCATTAGAGCGCTAGTTACACAGCTAATTACGCGTCAAGATGGTATTGTCAAAACATTACTAATGATTATCAACACTCAAAATTGATGGTCAAAACGAAGTCCAACTGGTGCCATCTCTTTGTATGCTCTTCTCCATCATGTATTCTCTAACTTTTATGAAGGGACCAAATCATGTTGCTTAACCAAATTTGGAGAACGCGGCATGTCAACCATCATTGCCATTGAAATCCCAGACTTAGAAATAATTCTAAGTGCTGAAAACTGCAGTAGATTCAATCTTGTGACCTCTGTTTGACTAGGTTATGGACCAAACTAGCTCTTGACCCTTAAACAAAGTTTGTTCTACATGACATAGACTATAACTTTTATTTAAGGTCCAATCTCAGAACTAGTATAGAACCTACTGTTCTACTTTGACCAAAGTAGGATCACGATAAAGCTTAAATTATCCTTTTTGGTCCATTGGAGTATTTTTTTCGCATTTGCTCAACATGAACCCTTAATAACTTTTGTTGTAGAGTTCATCTAGAGTCATTTGGGCAAGTTTGCAAGGTTAGGTTGATGACCTACATTTCCATTTACTTAATAGTGCAATTCAAGCACTTAGTAAAGTCATTCCAAGAATGATATAACTTATCATTTTATGTGACTTTTTGATTCTAAACTTCATGAAACTTTTTCAATGACCAATATAGATGGGTATTGATGTGAGACACATAAAGATATTCCAATAATACCACCCAAGCATATATCTTAAAAAGGGCCTATATGTAAAGCAAGGGTGCAATATCCAAGTTTAGGTTGGGGCTCATTTCCATATGTTTAACCTTGACATCTTCATCACCACTTAATCTGTCATGTTTAAGCTCAAACCCACTGCTTAACTGGTGATAAACACCTGGGGTGTTACATCCCTGTTGCCTAGCGCCGTCGCCTCGCCATCGTGTCCGTGCTTCCTACAACTCTGCGCCGCTGCCTGGCCCTGCCTAATGGCACTGCCACTGTCGCGCGCACACATGGCGCACTCGCTGCACCGGCACATGGCCATGCTCGCAGTTGCGGTATCTCCATGTGCGCCTAAGCCCGCCGCGACAGCTATACCCCCCAACCACCATCGTCTTTAAGTACGTCGCGTCGAGCGCAGGCTGACCCTCTCCCTTCTCTTCCTTGTCGTGTCCACCCAGTGTGACGCCGTCATTAAATCCAGCAGGGAGACATTACCATCACCCGACTCGTCGCGTCTCTGGCTCTGTCTTTAAGCCACCTAGCCGCCCGATCCCATCCGGCCATGATTGGAGTGCGGCCAAGCTCCAATTTGGCGTTTTCCTCGCCGCCGAGTCGATATGGCCATTCTTGGCTGGTGCGGGTGGCAACCACCCCCAAGGCCACTAGAGGCCAGCCTCACTGCACCTTTAGCTTCGCCTCGATCCCCTCTTCGCTCTGTGCTTCTCCGTCGAATCGCTACCCCTACTTGGCACTGCCGTCGCGGCCGTGTCCACCGCAGTGCGCCGCCGCATGGCTCAGTCGCACGCAGCCAGCCCTCCTCCGCCATCCGCTACTCCAACCGACGCTTCGGCCGAGTTTGCAGTAAGCCCCTGATGCTCACCCGCTAGCTGGTTAGGCCTGTAGCTACCCTAGTTCACCAGAACGGTCGCGCCACCATCATGGATGGCCACGCGTCGCTGCAGCCCTCACCAGTGAGCCCCGCCACCCCTCACCGCTACCCAGCACAACCTTTAGGGTCGGAGATGGTGATCGACCCGCTAGATGGGTCCGCGCAGGTCCCAGGTGGCCGGCGTAGCCATCCTGTGCCACTGCTTGCCGCGCCGCCGCGCGCCCTGCCTCGGGGATGTGCGCGGGGAAACTAGAAAAAACCCAGGGGGTTAAGTGAAGTAGTCAGAGAGAGATAGAAATAGTGAAAGGAGCGCGGCGTAGTTTGGGAAGAGTTCGGGGTCTCTATTGCAAAAGACCCGACGCCCGCGCGGGTTTCCCCCTTGGCCCACGTTGATGGGCCGGCCGGCACATGCGGGCCGCGCGTATGTGGGCCGTGTGGTTCAATCCGCCTTATCTTTTTCTTAGGAATTAGCAATAGTTTTCTATTTTAATTTCTGAGCTAGATTTATATATTTAATATAAATTCATATAGGTGTCCAAAAATTGTGAAACTAATTTTGTTAGGTTCCTAAAATTATGATCTACCTATTAGTATAGTTAGTTCATACATATCTGTGTTGTTACTAAGGACTATTAAATCATTCAAAAGTGCTTAATATTATTAGGTTAATTATTGAAAGAATTTTTATGGTAGATTGGTGATAGTAATAATTCTAAAAATTTTCAGTAGCTTCATTGTATTATTATGCGCTTACTATAATTTTTGTAGCCATAAGATAAGTAAGTTATTAGGGTAACTAAATGCCCCTTGTTTTGAATATATTAAATCTTTAGTAGAAATAAAGGATAACATTGATTTATAAAATTAAGTGTTTGTTAGTTGAGCATGAAGCCTTGTTTGATGAAGATGATGCTTAGCTTAGTATGTTAGACATTAGAGCTAGCTTGTTAGCTTGAGATGTGTAATTTTATTTTCGGAATTTCTGTTGCTTAAATAATAATCGTCGCATCATCATCATCGCATGCATATAGAGATCGAGTCAGCAGAGATCGTGATTCCCGACGAGCCCGAGTACGAGGAGATCGTCAAGGAGTACGAGGAGGAGATTTTCGTGCCGGAGGAGGTCCAGAGCCGCCACTGACTGACTTAGCTAACACCGCACCTGCCCCATGGCAAGCCCCGTTATATAACCCCTATTTTTTTATATTCACCGTATATACATACGTGTTGTGCATTTACGTTGCAGGAGTTTTATGGAAACCATATATATATATATATATATATATATATATATATATATATATATATATATATATATATATATATATATATATATATATATATATATATATATATATATATATATATATATATATATATATATATCCTAAGAGTCTTACTAGTGCAGGTTCGAGTAGTTGCTATGCTTAGGTTGTCGGTAGCGTGGGTAACCTGTCGTTACTCACAAGTAGGTGAATATTATTATTACTCTCTTGATAAAATAATGGAAAGAAAATGGTGACCGGACAGGGATAAGAAATGGGTTATTGGTGGGTGTAACAAGTTGTGTCCCATGGCCACGGGGCTTAGCTTGGTTATACTATTTTTCCTGTCCGTGTCGATTGAGGACCGTCCGTTGCTGTGGATGGTAGTTAGGTCACAAACTTATTATCCTGAGCACATACTTGTTTATGGGAGCGGGAATGCTCGTTGCTCTCTTGTCGTGGGTTCCGACTCTTTCCGGACCGACTGATCGGATACGAGGAAAGGTGGAGGTCTAAGCACCACATTGAGGCTGGGCCTTAAGTGTGGGGGCGTGGAGTCCAAGTTTGGACGGGGACCTGAATCCCTCGACAGGAGTGAAATGAGTTGGTCTTGTTTGTGCCTGGGTACAAGCGAGACGTGTGTTTCGAGGTACCCAGCTAGGATACATTGGTTCGCGAATCGCTATTTCCGTGAGACGGTACGACTTGGTTATGGTCTAGCACCGTAGTAAGAACTAGAATATGGAAGATGGTAAAATGGTTCTGTTGCTCAACCCTTGCTTGAATGTAGAACATGTGCTTACCTATAATGGTTAGCTAATGAAGTAATCCTGATTGCTAATAAAACTTGATATTAAGGACGAACTATTAGTAATGCTTTCCGCAAACAAAAGAAACACTGCAAGCCATAATACCTATCATATCCTTGAGAGTCGGGAAATTATTCCCACTAGTCTGGTAAGACTTGCGAGTACATTGTGTACTCAGAATTTATTTTACCCTGTTGCAGGTGTAGCTTGAGGAGTTAGATCTTGTGTGGAGGATTCTTCTGGTGGGCACAGATGGATCCGTGTATCATTCTGCTAGATGTTATTTCATTTCCGTTGTTTAATTATCGCACTCTAAACTCTAGTATTATAATAAATAATCTTTTAAAACTCTATGTTGTAGGAAATGGACTAAGTGATGTAAGCCCGTACTCATTATTGGATTTTGAAGAAAAAACGTGGATTGTTTCGAGTTCTCCCTTGGGGTGTGCTCAATGGAACTATCTATGTTAGCTTATTTTTGGGGTGCTTAGTGTCTGATGAAAGACAAGCGCCTCCGAAATTATGTTATTTCAGGCGGTTCTGCCACATTATTCTATCTGGAGTCCAAACAAAAATCAGCCATTCATTCTATCCCCCGTATTTGGACCCCCTGCTGTGGCCATGCTCACCGGCCATCATGCTCGCCACGAGAGGGGAGGAGAAGCGCAGGGAGGCCTGACCATCGTGCTCGCCACGACGGGGGAGGAGAAGCGCAGGGAGGCTGCGGGAGGGGAGGAGAAGCGCGAGCTCGAAGCATCAAGACGCGACCTTACGGCGTTGTTAGATATGCTCTTTGCGCTCCTCGGTGGCTACCTGGCCGCCTACTTGCCGCCACCTCTCCCACCCGCAAGCAGCAGCCCCAAGCCCGGGCGTGTGCGCCTCCCGGCTCCCTTCCCTGCTCCTCAGGCACGCGCCTCCCGGCTCCCTTCCCTGCTCCTCAGGCACGCGCCTCCCGGCTCCCTTCCCTGCTCCTCAGGCACGCGCCTCCCGGCTCCCTTCCCTGCTCGCAGATCCCGCCGTGACGGATGGCCATGGCTACCGTGGATCGCCATGGCTTCGATGAAAGGGTGCGTGGGGTCGAGGGTGTAGATGCCCCTGCCATCATGGCAAGAGGGGAGCAGGAGAGGAGGGTGGCGTACATGGGAGAGGGATGAGGACGATGGCAGTGGCTATGGGGACGGCTGGTGTGACGAGAGCGCTCTGGGCAACAAGGTGGAGGCGGCGCGTGAGATCTAGAGCAAAAGGAGGAAGAAACCAGTCTATCCCTCCCAACGCGGCAATGAGCAGTTTCTACGGTCTCGGTAGATGTGAAGACTCGGTTTCTTGTTTAGAAACAGTTTCTTTATTTTTCTCCTCTCTCTTCTTCATAAATCTTCACATACCACATCAGCAAAATGCTTAGGTGATAGTATAATTAATAACCATAGAAACTATGATGGTTTCTGCATTGGAAGTGCCCTTAGTAGTCGAAGTTCTGGTAGGTGGTGAAGGTTTGTCCGAACTGCCACCACGCTGGCATGACGTCCTGGAAGACGATGTTCTGGCCGCCGGTGGAGACGAGCGCGAAGCTGAGACCCTGTCCAACGAGCCCGCAGGAGAGGCAGTGCCAGTTGCCGCCCTAGTTCCTGTACATGGGGATCCAGTCCGTGTTGGCGCCTTTCACCGCCATGCTCTGGATGGAGCCGCTGCCGGCGACGTTGGTGATGAGCACCATGTAGAAGTGGTCAAAGCCGGCGATGGTGAACCGCACGCCGCCGCTCTTCCAGCACTTGACCCGCTGGTAGAGGACGGGGATGATGCCGGCGGTGTAGATGCCGATGTTCTCCCAGGCGGGTTGGGACATGTCGATGGGGCCGCGGCGGGCCGCACCAGCCGCCGGCGGGGAGCTTCCCGTCGGCGGGGAGGTCCCAGTTGGGCGGGCAGAAGTTGGTGGCGGAGACGACGACCCAGTTGTTGCCGGGCTTGCACCACCCGGTCTTGCTGCTGTCGCAGATGATCACGTAGCACTGCCCGCAGGAGGCGCCGTCGTTGAAGAGCGCCGTGCTCAGCGCCGCGGTGTTGATGCCGTAGCCCTGCTCGTACAGGTCGATGTACCCGCACGCGCCACCCGCATGCATGCGTATGTTCGTGCTAATCGATCAAAGCCCATATACAGACGTCGTGTAGTATGCATGGCTTGCAGTGCGTGCATGCTCGAACTGATCATCACGATTCACGATCACAAAGACAAAGACAGCTAGGTTGTTACCCATTGTGTCGGAGCCATTAGCGCCGCCGTAGAACGTGGCCGTGGCCGGAAGCCAGTCGCCCGATCTCGCCGGCGAGACGAAGAGTGCAAGGACGACGGCGAGTGTAGCTGGTGGAGGAAGCGTTTCCCCATCTTGCTAGCTCGGAAATGGCGCCTGGCGATCGATCCCTGTTGCAGCTGCTGCTAGAGAGTAGAGACAGTAGACAGGTTTGGAGCTTGGAGGTGAGGAATGTCTGGAGCAATATAATGGTGGTGCTTATATAGCTAGCTAGGGTTAGGGTCGAGCTCGAGTAGACGTACAGGCAGGCAAAGAATCTGATATTACTAGATTATTCCAATAGAAATGGATGCATGGTTGAAACGGACAAACAGTGTTCCAACGACGATCGCATGCACATGGCTACAACGACCATAGATTGACTTGAGCATTGTTTAATGATCGACCTGCATGCAGGTCTGTTTGGATCAGTTGCTTGCTGTGGATCCAAATGGCCCAGCTAAAGTTTAGTTGAGTTCAGCTACATCAACTCAATTAAACCTAGCTAAAGTTTAGCTGAGTCTATTAGCCGAAGGATTTAAGAGCATTTCAAAAAGTCTTTCTAAATCTCACTCTCTAAATCATCGTTTGGAGAGTTATTTATATAAAAATCGCTTTCTATATTTTTTCACTCTCCAACAACTTTTATATCTCATGCACACTTTAGAGAGCTTCTCGTCTTCTATTTTTAGCTAGCGAAAAATCTGAAAAAGAAGATGGCTATATTTGCATAACCATTTATACAAGCTGTTGAAAGGTAATTTTTCACCAAAATCTCTATTCCTAGCATTTAGGAAGCATATAGAGAGTTTCTTGGAGTTGCTCTAAACACCTCAGCTAAAGTTTAGTTGAGAGAACTTTTAGCTGGCTAAAATTTAGCTTTGAAATTTTAGCGCGCTAAATTTTAGTTGGCTGATCCAAAACATGCCCTAATTAGAAAGCTGGTATGCATGTAGTTACAAGTAACCATACTCAGCCGATGTTTGTAGTTGTAGCGAACCACTTAATTACTCGTTTGTTTGATGAAGGTTACGCACGTACAGTTCATCATTTTATTCTTTGTCTTTTATCTTGAAACATGATCCCCTTATTCGGTGAGTATCTTCGTTGACCCATTGCTGTCATCCATTGTATATATTCCATGAGAATAATTAATTCTGCGGCATAATTAAAAGAAGAAGAAGAAGATGCAACACATTTCATTCACGCAAGAACATTCCATTGCTGTCATCCATTGTATATATTCCATATCCCGTTTTCAATCGGACAAGCGAAACGAATGAGCATATACTGTATTATTTCACTAGTACGCTTAATTAGTACTTCACAGTTCTTTATGTTCAACATTGTTCTTTCGATCAGTATGTTATACTATATATAGAGATGATTTAGTGCGGGTACCACCTGCAAATTAAAACGTGAAGTTTTAAACTGCTCAACGCCTTGGAATCATTACTATATTGCAGGAGCAGGTCGCTTCTCCCTGAAAATTATTGAACTGAACTTTGCAATTCTTGTGGAAGAACTAATAAACATAAGGGAATTTTTGCCGTGGGACATCGCGAAAACGGGTATTTGGCTGGAACACACCGCCAAGCGTAGCATTTGCTGAGTAACATTCCAAATTCGTGTTTATTTGCCAGTGGACACCGCGTCAATTAAAATAATTATTTCCAGAGATTGGGAGAGAGAAAATTTGTAAAATGACCACTGATGCCCCTTGGACCACACTTGGTCGAGCCAGACTCGATTTGGTCGAACCGGACCACGTTTCGCAGCCCTGTAGGGGACCGCGCGTGGGGAAGACCCGGTCGGGGCTCTCCGGCCAGCCGGTCGGTGGCGAGCTGCGGTGGTGCGGTGGCTTGCTGCTGCAGCGAGCGGCGGCGGCGTGAGGCGGGGCCGAGGTGCTGGCCTGCTGATGCGGCAAGCGGCGGCTGCTAGGAGGACGCCGCCGAACTGGTCCATGGTCTGGGAGACGAGCGAGAGCTGGCTCCGGCCGAGCCCCATGAGGCCAGACGTGCCGCCGAACGGCGGGCCCTGGTTGCTGGTGCCGCAGCCGAACACGAAGCCATCGATGACCTCCCCGGCCAGGCTCAGCCTGTCGTGCGCCAGGACGCCGCGGGAGTAGGAGCCGTCGCGGTAGCTGAGCGTGTAGCTACAGGCCGCCGCCGGCTGCTGCTGGTCCTGGGCGCCGCCGCACGCCGCGGTGCCCGACATGCCGCCCATGGCCAGCTGCAGCGCGTCGCAGGAGGAGGAGTTGCACGGCACCGCGGCGTAGGACAGCGACGAGGACGGGTCGAAGAGCGGGCCCTGCTGGTCGTGGCGACCGGTGGCTGCTAGGCTGGCCGTGCTGCCGGGAGCTCTGCCCCTGGGCTGGCTGCGTCACGAGGGAGCTCCGCCCCTGGGCTGGCTGCGCCGCGAGGGAGCTCCGCCCCTGGGCTGGCCGCGCCGCCGGGGAGCTCACCCCTAGGCCGGCCGCGCACCTGCGCCGCTGGGGAGCGTGCCCATGGGCTGGCCGCGCCGTGGGGGAGAGCGCCCCTGGGCTGGCCGCGCCGCCGGGGAGCGTGCCCATGGGCTGGCCACACCGCCCAGGGAGCTCCGTGCACGTGCTTGTGCGCCACCGGCAGCGGCAGCAGCGGCATCGTCTTCTTCTCCATGGCCGGCCGACCATGCCCCTGTTCCAACCCCCCACCGAAAATCAATGAACCGGAGCGTGAAGACGGGGGTATAAACGATATTTTCCCTACTTTCTCTCTCCGCGAATACGAAAAATGAATAAAATAATGGACGCGGTGTGTTACGGCAAATAAACCCGAATTTGGAATGTTACTCAGCAAATGCTACGCTTGGCGGTGTGTTCCAGCCAAATACCCGTTTTCGCGATGTCCCACGGCAAAAATTCCCTAAACATAAACATTTAGAGTAAAGTGCATAGCCAGTACTAGAATTTTGTATAGGTGTGTAATGCCGATCCCTGTATTTTATTTCGGTCTTTAATCTCTGTTCATGTCAGCTCCATATCTCTTCTCCTACTACCCCCTCATGGTGTCACGGCTGGCTAGCCCGCATGCCACTATTGCTGCAACCCTCTCCACGCCGGCGGCCGCCCTACACTATCGGAGACGTGTTCTTTGCCTAGTGTCACATACTTTGCCGAGTGTATTTTATCGGACACTCGGTAAAGAGGCTGGTTTGCCGAGTGTCGCACTCGGCAAATAAATACACACGGCAAATATGTGGTTTGCCGAGTGCCAAACACTAGGCAAAGTTAGGCACTAGGCAAACAGACAGTTTGCCTAGTGTCGAGCACTCGGCAAAGAAGTACACTCGGCAAACCCTAGCTTTGCCTAGTGCCTGACACTAGGCAAACTGCTGCACTCGGCAAACCTTGACAGGAGCCAACGTCCACTAACACACTGTTAGTATTTGCCGAGTGTTTTCACTAGACACTCGGCAAAGTTAACTTTGCCTAGTGTTTTCATTGGACACTCGGCAAAGTGATAACTTTGCCTAGTGTTTTTACTGGACACTCAGCAAAGCGACAACTTTGCCTAGTGTTTTTTCTTGACACTAGTGTTTTTGTTGAGGTGATAACTATTGCTGCAGCCCTCTCCACGCCGGCGGCCGCCCTATGTGTGCCACATGCTGCCCACCCTTCTCTGCGTGTCGTCGTTGCCCACCCCTGCCGCGCCATTCTTTGCGTGTCGTCGTTGCCCACCTCTGCGTCGTCACTGCCGCCACTGCCTGCACCGCTCGGCCACCGAGCCCTGGCCCATGCCCCCTGCCGCCTAGCCACAAAACAGGAGGCGACCATGGAAGATGGTGGTTTTGCAAAATAGCCCCCAACACTACCGGAAACTGTAAATTTGCCGTGCGCTCACATTTTGCCATGCGCTTTATTACGGGGCGCACGGTAAACAGAACATTTGTTGTGCGTCCAGTTCAAAGCGCACGACAAACATTGGGCGCACGGTAACTTGTGTCTTTGCCGTGCGTCAAACACCACACCCACGGTAAATCTGAGCTTCGCCGTGCGCCACACTAGAGCCGCACGGCAAAGAGGCCTGCACGTAAACGGCGCCGAGCTGGACCGGACGCCCCACGACGGCCGTCAGGTGTGCCGTGCGGCTCCACCTTGTGCACGACAAAGGTGGCCCGTTGTGCCGTGCGCCCCAGAAACCGCGCACGGCGAAGGTGCCTCACGTGCGCGACACGTGCGTACCACTGACGGCCGTCCACCCCGCGGTAACGGCTGGCGCACGGGGGCACTCACGTGGTGCGTCTTTGCCGTGCGTTTGTTACTGGCGCAGCCCGGTCGTTGGCGCACGGCAAATATATATGTTTGCCGTGCATCTCCTGCCGGCTCACGGCAAAGTTACAAATTTTTTTTGATTTCTATACTTCTTTCTATTTCTCCACTACAAAGACATTACTTTGTACTCTATATTCCAATTTGATACATTTCTCGATATGTTTACTATATTTAACAATTTTCTATCATTTAAAGAATTTTTTTTGTAGTAGTCAAATTTGAACTGCAAGTGCATAAAATAGTAGAGTAAAGTTCGTGGAAAAATGATATTCATGTAATTGAGTCATTTTTAAGACCTTGCCCGTAAAATTAGATGAAATTTTGAACATCTTGTTCGTGAAGCATGAAAATCCACGTGCAGTTGAACTGTTTTTTAATTTTATAAAATGCAAACAAAGTTTGAAAATCTTGAGATTCGTCAAGAGCTCATGATATCCTATGTGAAGGTTATGGTAAATAATTGAGAAGGTTTTGAACAATTCGTCACGCATGGTGTTTAGAAATCGAAGCATCTCATGAGAAGTTTCAGAGTGTGAGAGTCACGTGATTAGGTTTGTAGTCTTAGTAAAGTTCAAATTGGATTTTGACTTCAAAACTTTTTCGCTAGTGAACATACAACATAGATTGTCTCATGTTAATTTATGGTAATTTTTCGCATCCATTAGATAATTTTAGTATATTAACTCTAATTATGAAATTTAAATGAACATAAATTAATTTGACCAATAACTTCATGAAAAAATAGAATAAAGTGTTGTAAAAATAATATTCATGTAATTGAGTGCAGTGTAAAGCTTTAACTGAGAATTGAAATAAAAATTTGAATATCGTGTTCATGAAAATTTGAATTTGAGAGTTGCTAAAGGTGCATGAAATAATGGAATAGGGCTTTACCGTGCGTCATGGACCTAGGCGCACGGCAAAGACTGGTTGGCTCACGTGCTGAATTTGGGTCTTAGAAAATAAATAAAACTGTTTGCCATGCGCCGCGGATCTGGACGCACGGCAAACGTGCCCCCCTATCTGCCCACTCACGGAGGCACACACGCCCACACGCACACTTCACACCGCATACCCCAACGCCACAACCCCTAGCGCCGGCCGCCGCCGTCCTCGGGTGCACCGGCCCCCGCCCTGCGCCGCCCCCCGTCCCGCGCCGCTGCTCAGATCCGCGCCGGCCCCGGCCCGCGCCGCGCGCCGCAGCCTCCCTGCCCCTCCGCGGCAGCCCCCTGTCCGGAGGAGGAGGAGAGGAAGGGGAAGGCCGGTCCGTTCCCGGTCGTGCCGGCCCCCTGTCCGGAGGAGGAGGAGAGGGAGAGGGAGAAGGGAGGAGGAGCTGAGGAGGATCGGAGAGGGAGGAGGAGGAGGAGGAGGAGAGGGAGGAGGTCCCCTCTTGCCGTACTCGCCGCCGGAGGAGGAGGAGGTGGACGTGCTGCCCGCCCCCACCTCGCCGCCAGCCTCTAGGTGAGGAAATTTAGATATAGATTTTTAATTAGTTAGTAATTTTAGCAATTTTAGTTAGCAAATTTATATATAGAATTCATATAGAATTTTAATTAATTAGCAATTTTAGCAAATTTAGATACAAATTAGTGATGAATTTGTTGAACTCATTGTATGGCTGTGATGATATAAATTCAAATGTGTGATGAGTTTGTTGAACTAAAACAATAAAATTAAAGAGTGCAAGGCAAATGATGTAAGATAGTTCATGACTTTATGTTGTAGAGATCAATACATGTGAAAATCAGTCTCATCCTTTTTTATGAAAATGTCCAAAAATTAGTAGCTGTAAGGATCTCGCACCGCCAGGGGGACTAAGCTAACAATATAAATATATACAGACTGCAATGGTTTGATCCATCAAGCACAAAGGCAAGGTAACCGAATAGCATAGGATGTGCAACGTATATATACCAGCAGGTTGCACAAACTTCCTGGAATTCAGTGGGATGAATTATTATGGCGTGGTATGGAAGCTTCACCAAGTTATTCTTTAACGCAGCCACACAACCGAGGATAGGATGCAGGAAATAGTCACGGTTACCCTGTGATAGGAATTTTAAGAGAAACTCATGGAAAATGATCCCTTGAAGGCACCCTGAAACTACCTGTTCGCACTCAAAATTGGTAGCTCGGGCTGGATCTAGGAAAACTGAGTCATTCATGCAAACTATACTAATTGCCTACAGTCTTGACCTCCTTGATTCTTACTTTCAAGTTCCCCAATTTGCTGCAGAGAATTATCCCTTAAAATCTGTAGGGAAATATTTAAGTAGCTTCTTACTTAGTTCCCCAATTTGCTGAAAAGCCATTATTTTTATTCTCCTCCTCCACTAACCTTTTTTCCCACCATGTTCATCTTGCCATCGAGCATAGTCCATGTCAAATGCCAAAGCACCTACAAATACGGATAAGAGCTTAGTTCAGCATACTGTCCGGCAGTGGCGGATCCACCAGGGGGCTGGGTGGGCTGCAGCCCCCCTAATAGCTTGATTTCATCACTAATTACTGTAGCCAAAGCTTGATTTCACCATTAAATCTTCGTACAAATCAACATCTCTATTGTTTTAGCCATCCTTTGTCCTCTATCCTGCCTCCGCCACTGCTGTCCGGTGTGATCTAAACATTTGAATGCAACAGTGGCCCTGTTATGTCATATAGTACACAGTTTTATTCCTCCATTCCTATATGCTGTTGACTCTTATAGAGGTCAATATAGATGCTTCCGTGTCATTCTATAGAATGCAATTGAGAATGGTTGAACATGAGTGTGTTCATCACATGCTGCCAAAGTATAGGAATCAGGTCATTGGTGCCATATGATGAGAATTTTTCTCCTTGTTCAGGTGAATGTCACAAAGAAGAACAGAATCCACTATTCGGGACCATTAATGCCTCCTGGAGTGAACATGGATGAGATTCTTAGAGAGCATGAGCGACAGATCCAACAAGCGGTACGAAGAGCCCGCCTTGACAAGGGAAAGGGAAAGCACAACGTTGAGAGAGACCAGTCAGAGGCACTGCTGTATACTACTGGGAATATCAGGGCTGATCGCTAAAAAGTTCAGTTTGGTATCCACCCCGATTTGAGCTGTCATCAAAAGCATAGAAAATAGAATTGAATCCCTTCTATTTTTCCATCTCCCCCGCAAGCGGAGAGGTTTTTATTTTGCCAGAAACTCCACTCCTGATGCGGTTTGGTACCCAGGAGGCAACTGCCAAAAGAAAACCTGTTCCTGTAGAGATTACTGCCCCAGAGTTTAGCATAGGCTGTCCGAAATATTTTCTGAAGATTTGTTGGTTATCCATAGTCGTCAATTGTATATCTCAAGAGTACTCTCCCTGAAAATTAATCCATACACCTGTTTTGGCATATGACAAGAGAAATACAAATCAGAATTACAGGCCATTGCTATCCTCTGATCTTGTCTAGTTGTGACGAGTGTGTCTTATTGCTCAGTTATGTATTTTCATTGTCTCCTTATTTGTCGACATGCCATCCTCGTTCATATGTTTTTGAGGATTTCTTCGATCCTCAGTCTACGCAATCCTGCATCTTTTCCACCCAACACGCATAATCTGCGGCATTTCAAAAGTATCCCTTGCACAATGTTTTGTTCACAAACAAATGCTAGCAATCTAGCATTAGGGTCTATTTGGTTTATCTGTTGTGAAAAACTGTAAGCTGTTTGGTTATAATAATTATATAAATCTATCACCTCTCTTTATCTCCTTTGAAATAGCTGTAAAATGCCTCTCTATTTGCACTCATTTGGAAAAGCAGAAAGCCAAAAGCAAGATCATTTGGCAGAAGCTGAATCAAACACAACCTTAATTTGTTTCCTTGGCAGTATGCATATTAAAAACAATGAGTTATTTTCTTTTGGCTAGCCAGTGATCCACCAATGGCCTATGGATTTGAGAATTCCAACCAATACTTGCTTGAGAAACATGAATTGCAACACAATAATCAGATAAGGAATTATTCATAAGTAGATATATTTGGTCAGCAAAAGTTTTTTTTTTCTCAAATAGGTTATCTTTGTTAAGATTTCATTAATCATAAATATTTGATCAGCAGAGTTGGGATGGATTACCCCTAGAGTGGGTGTAAGCGCAATACTCCTAAGTATGACAAATAATAATAACGATTGAAACAGAACCCTGGAGAGGATATAAGCACAATACTCCTAAATGTGACAACAGAGTGTAACGATTGAAACAGAACGAGTCCTAGAGTACTGCGTTTCCCCACATATCCTCAACAGATTTCAACAAAAGGCTATATGATTCAAGGTACTTGCACTATCTCAAAATTGCAAAATCAAGCTTATATGGATGTATTTTGCACGACTACAATGAAATTATGACTGAATATGTATGTTTATCCTCAGTGTATGTTTTGATAGTTCAAGAAACAGAGGATGTTTCATCCAAACTTAAATAGAAAAGATTATACATTGCACAATTTACAGTGAACTCCACCATGGCACTGGCTACAGGGCTTCAGAACAGTCAACTTGACAGAAGCTGGAACTTTTTTATCTTCTATTATGTATGTTTTGATAGCCCAGAGCGCTCTATGGGCTTCCGTGAGAAGCCAATCCGCTATGGGAGCGCACCTGTCAGAAGTCTCTAGATGGCGCCTATGACGACCATGAATGGTGTCCAGAGTAAGACATTCAAGTGACACCACGTACATGAGAATATAGCGTGTTAGTTCAACCAAGCTCTTCTCAGCGCTGAATTTACTGATATTAACGCACTTTAGGCATCCATGTCGGTATTTAGGCATGTGCCTCGAGGCACTATCTCGAAGAGTCGGATTTTTAGTTAATATCACCTGAAGATAAAAATGACAATATTGTTAAGGTACAGTAGTCAAGGGTATTAGTGTAATCTCCTATTACACTAATACTTTACTGAATTAAATAGACCCAGAGAGTCATCAGGTATGTTATATGACGAATGAAGAGCGTGAGTCTCCAAGGAAGGAGACGCATCAAGGAAAGAAACTAGGGAGAGAAAGTCATATGACCGGCGAATTCCTACAGTCAGGTGCTTGAGGCAAAAGAATTTGGTAGGAAGCATTGGCGCATTGACCACCTGCACAGCAAATATGTCATGTCTTAGATTTTCATTATGGGCCTGTTTAGATGGCAAACTTTTTTGGGTAAAATTCCTGTAGTACCTTTTGTTGTTATTTGCAAAATTTATCCAATCATGGACTAACTAGGTTCAAAAGATTCGTCTCGACATTTACAGATAAACTATGCAATTAGTTATTTTTTTACCTACATTTAATACTCCATGCATGCATCCAAAGATTCGATGTGACGGGTATTGCACAGAATTTTTTTTGGCTCTTTTTGCCATCTAAACAGGCCCTATATAGAAAGAAAAAAATAATACCAACCTAGGTGGAACTAAGTGGCATTTTATTATTACTAGCAAAAGTGTTCGTGTGTTGCAACGTAAGGAAAGGTATAGCATCATCCACAGTTTTTACATCTATGTGTTGTTTTGTCTTGAAAGCAGCAATTTTTCATTTACATCATTATATTTTTATTGCACTTGACATTATGTCAAAAAACATATATATAAATAATTTTGACTCAATATATCTTCTTTTACTTAAGTAATCAATTGCATCTATGCCATAGCGCAGGGACTCTCTTACGAAGTACGAACACGAAGGGCCACTGGTGCACACTTTCACTTCCACTTCCAATTATAGCATCAAAGAATCAACAAATGTAACATAACAGTGAATTTACATAATGTATAAACACTTCATCAATTAATCCATGAGGAATATCACCAGTGAAGCGGCTTTTTTTTTTATTTCAGCTCCACGAGCAGCTCTAGTGATGGAGATGCTAAACAGCTCCTTATGCTAGTTAAAAACTATAAAATGTCCATAATAGCTTATCTTTTATTTTATTTTTTTTATTTTTTTATTTTTATTTGTTTCAATTCTTTCTCATTCTTATCTCCTAGCTCGGACTCAGAGTCACAACTCATCCACTCGCACCCGAGACCTCCATCCACCTGAAGCCTTGCCAAGGCGGCCATGGAGCCCTAAAGGCTGACGATCACAGCACCCCGGTGGCCGCACAGAGCATCAACGCAACTACGCCCCTGCAGCTCCATGCGACAGCGTCCTGCAGCCTGGCAGGTCCATGCGACGGAGCCCCGGCGGCTGCACGCCCCCAACGACTTGGCACCGTCACCCGCGTCGCCGTCTCCTCTCTCCTCGACCTTGCCCTGCGTCGTCACCATCGCGCGTCCTCGCCCGGGTCTCGCTCACATCGCACGTCTCATCAGGTTGCCCCTTCATTGCCCGACCTCACCGTCGTCTCAGGCCATGTGCTATCGTCATTCCAGCCTCAGCATCTTTTTGTGCTGCTTCTTTTTTTTTATAGGCTTTTCATGCCGCTTCACCTGCGTTGATACGGTGCCTTGCTTATTATATGGTTTAATAACTGGTGTTCAACTTAACCCAATTTATATTCAATTTATTTATTGAGTCGGTATATTTTATTTGATTTCTCCTATTGAATTCGTATGAGAGTTAGAGTTGGGGACACAAACCAAGGAAAGAAAAATTATTGAAGATTAGATCCAAACTGAACGGGACATTGAAAAGAGGACTACCAGACAAAACAGAGGGAGGGACGGATTATGACTCTAGCTAGATAGATTATAAATTGGAAAGTATAAATATATTCTACGTGGGAACGAAGGATTCCTATTTAGATTAGGATTCCTGTATGAGAATGAGTTATATATATAAAACGAGATAGAAAAACTCTCCATCGTCCGGTAGTTAGAGGGAGATGGACAAAAAAAAAAAGATGGACGAAAAAAATGACCGGAAATTTTGCCTGTTTAATTAGGGATAGAAGAAACTAGAAACCCAAATTCGCTTAATTGAACCTTAGTACGTCCACAGCTTCATTATATGCAAGGTATGACTAGTGTATTATGTGTATATCAGTAGGCTACAGTACCTTAGATATAGAGAATACATCCGCAAAAATCTGAACCTATGACAAGAGTTTCAAGATTTGGCACAATGGATGGCAGCTTGGCACGAGCATAGTGGACAACATTTGGACAATCCATGTCCAACTTCTTCGTTTGCAACGCTTTCCCAAGTGAGAACTCTGTGTCTCCTCTAACGAAAAATCTGGAGAGGTTTGGAGTATTGCTCTCAATCATTTTCAGGTTCCAGCATTCATAAATACAAAGGCTGCTAAGCTGCTCCAGGGCGCAAGATATCTTCAGCCAAATTATCCCCATACAACGAGTGAGCTCCAACTGCTCCAAAGCAAGACAGTTGGAAAGAAGGCTCTCTAGCTCATCCCGGCTAATGCTCACAAACCACAGACAGAGACTTGTTAGGCTTCTCAAGGGGCCAAGTTCAGCTGCGGGATGGAGGCCACAAGAACCAAGTTTGAGGTACCGAACTGAGTTTCGAATCCCATTAGATAAAAGTGAGCATGGGAAGTTGTATTCTATCTTGGTATAATACACCATGAGAGTGAGTTCTTCGATCCCTGGTTTAAGAGCAACCTGAATCCAACTGTCAAGATAATGACTGGTATCGACTCTGCAGACGCGATTGCAATTAAGCTTGAATACTTTCACGCCAGTACCAGAATGGTTCCTGAGAATGGTGTCGATTTCACGGCAGGAGTTGTCGTGCCATACAATTGGCTTCAAGCCAATCATATCTTCATCGAAGATGAGATTTGGACGACCTCTCCAGGAACGTAGAAAGGCACGAGACACGCAAGCAGCACGAGCAGCTTCACGCATTGGCATTAGGCAATGTATATAGCCCAAGATGTCCTGCATGCACAAAACAGAGGATAAAATCTATATATGGTGGGTTGTAATAATTTGTAAAGCTAAATTCTTACTTCGACCAGAGAAACAAAGCAGTAGAATTGCACAGGGTAATGGTTTCACAAGGAGTGCTGCATTACATTTAGATGGTGTAGTAGAAGCCTAGAAGGTAACCATTGTACGTGTGAATTCAGCATTGTCTAAAGAAGTTTTCCTGAACAGTGTCATTAATGCCCAATTACAGGTATAAAACTCATGACTGATAGTTCTTCGCTACTGTTAGGACATGACTATATGCCCTATATATTACAGGATTATAAAAGATCTGATCTATGTTTGTAAATTCGATTTCAGGGACCAGTTGCAGGAGCAAAAGATTTCGAATAAATACTGGAACCTAGCTAGTATAGTGCCAACAATAATTTGTGCAGTTAGGCCAGCGATAAGATGATATATATTGTGCTCGGAATATAAGCCTTCCATCATCAGTATTTTATAAGGCACCGTACCGTACCTCTGGAAGTTGAGGGATTGAACGTCTCGTTACTTTGGCAGCCTGAGGTCGCCATCTTGTTGACATGGTGAGCCCTTTCTTCTTTTATTGCGTTCAAAAAAGAGAGCCCTTTCTTCATTTATTGCGTTCAGAAAAAGAGCCCTTTCTTCTTTTACTGCGTTCAGAAAAGAGCCCTTTGTTCGCTTTGCTGAAAAGTATTGTTGGCTAATTTGTTGTAAGAGAAAAACACTATTTCTTCGCTGAAAAAGTATGGCTGATAAGCCAAACGAACAGGCCCGAACAGGCCCCTCTGAAGAATCCATCTGCAGTTCGACAAGCACAGTGACGAGTTGTTAGCATTAGAAGGAAAAATTAAACGAGCTCAAGGAGAAAATCATGCATGCAACAATCGCTTGAAATCTGCACACCCAGAAGTCGCTTCTATTTTCCAAGATCCAAATAATGGAGATAGGGTACCAAATTGAAGCGACGATTTTGTAGAAACCAACTCGAATGGTTCAATGAGCGGCGCTAACAAGATACCACTGCAGTCGTTGTTCTTTTCTTTAAGAATGAATCGAAGAGAACAAAGGATGCGGCGGAGGTGTAGATGAGACGAGACGCCGGGGTGCGGGTGCGGGCGGCCGAGGTGGTGGCTCGCACTTACCCGCTCCAAGGCGGCTGCGTTTCCTTTCCTCTGCTTCCCTTTCCTTTACACTTACGGCAGCACTAGCATGCAAATGTTCGGACGGACACGGACCCTCCTCATGTCTTGACACCTGCGCCTGCTGACACACAGGTAGGCCCCTCCGTGTCACTTCCCACCGCTTCCCTGCTTCTCGCGCCTCTCCACGCCTGCTACGCCGCCTCCCTACATGCACGACGCCCCGGCAGCTGCGGTAGGTGGCTCACATTGCAACATGCACGGCACCTCAAATCCTCCGATCTACTTTTGAAACATTCAGATGAAACAATTGCAACATACGTACGAAACAACTGAAACAATCAAACACATGCGTCTGAAACACATGAAGAACACTTGAAAAATAATGGTAAACATATGCAACATCCAAATAAAACACTTTGTAACATATGTGTAAAACATATACAACATCCAGATAAACATACTTGCAACATATGTTTGAAAAAAAACGGATGAAACATTATGAACAGACATTTGCAACATACGTGTAACATCATTGCATCATTGCAACATAACAACAACCCGATCTACTTTTGCAATATCTGCATGAAACACTTGAAACATACCCTACGAAATATTTGAAACACTTGAAACATGCGCCTGGGGGAGTTAGAGCCCGAGGCCAGGCAATTCCTGCCATCGGGGTTGGAGGCAGTGCCGCGCGAGCACCACCACCATCACCATCGCTAGCAGCACTGGGCTTGGCTTGGCCGGCCGAGCGGCATGGGATGGGCGAGCGCGACGGGTGGGAGCGAGCGGCGCAGGATGGGCGCGCGGCAGCAGTGAGGTGGAATGGGTGCACGACATCCGGACAGGAAGGCCGCCACATTGGAGATGGCCAGCTGCGGGCGAGCGGTGCGGTGGATGCGCCCGCAACGGTCGCATGCGTGCGATAGTGGAGAAAGGAAATGTCATTGTGTTTTTTATTATTTGAAGAAACCGCGTCGTACTGAAGGTGGAATAGAGGAGGCCTGTTGGGCCCAATCGTTGGATAGACCCGGGAATGAGCCGTCCAAACGGAACATGCCTAGACGAACGTCTATCGTTACATTTATATATAGGCCTTGGGCCTTTGGGCTCGGATCCGCTTTCCTTTACCCTTGGGCGGTTGGGCCCTGGGCTTGGATCCGCAATCGCTCCTCTATTTGTAGTTTTTGTTTGGATAATTTTAGTAATTTAAATTCAAATGAATCTAACATCAAAATTGATCTATCTGCAACCACAGCAAGGCAATAACTATCGAAATAAAATGTTTTTTTTAAATTATATGTGGTCACAACAGCTTACGCCTACAATTTCGTATGGCAATTTTGTTTATTAGATTGTAATTTTGTGCATACACATTGTGCTCGTTTGTACATTGGGTATAGCTCTAAAACAGAACAAATGGACTCGAAGCTCAGTGATCTCAACGTTCCTTATTGCTGAGAAGCTTTGCTCAGCCATATCCCGTGTCTGTTGGGTATAGATTTGAACTTTGTAACAATCTTTCGGATAAACAACTTTAAATTAGAATTTATCGGCTATATATAAAGTTCCAAGTCTCATCATATAAAGATTGTTTCATTTGAGGTAGTATGAGGAAGGTATAATTTCCTTAAAAGTCACCTGTCCATGGGCTAATTATCATTATAAGAAACTAGTATAGTGCCAGTGCTAACGCCACGACTTCATTTCACATAAAAACAACCAAAATATGTGAGATCAACACCATCATGTCTGGTTTGACTTTTTTTATAACTATCAACAAAATGCAATTTTTTAGAAATACCAGCTATATTTATATAACATGACCAACCGAGCTTAAAGAGTAACATTTCAAAACTCAATTTTTATGTAAATGGGAAGATACTCGTCGCCCAACTTTTGAAAACTACAACATACAAAGTGCTATTTGTTGCTAACTGAGTCATTCATGCAAACTATACTAATTGCCTACAGTCTTGACCTCCTTGATTCTTACTTTCAAGTTCCCCAATTTGCTGTAGAGAATTATCCCTTAAAAATAACTATCAACAAAATGCATTTTTTTAGAAATACCAGCTATATTTATATAACATGACCAACCGAGCTTAAAGAGTAACATTTCAAAACTCAATTTTTATGTAAATGGGAAGATACTCGCCGCCCAACTTTTGAAAACTACAACATACAAAGTGCTATTTGTTGCTAACTGAGTCATTCATGCAAACTATACTAATTGCCTACAGTCTTGACCTGCTTGATTCTTACTTTCAAGTTCCCCAATTTGCTGCAGAGAATTATCCCTTAAAATCTGCGGGGAAATATTTAAGTAGCTTCTTACTTAGTTCCCCAATTTGCTGAAAAGCCATTATTTTTATTCTCCTCCTCCACTAACTTTTTTCCCACCATGTTCATCTTGCCATCGAGCATAGTCCATGTCAAATGCCAAAGCACCTAGAAATACGGATAAGAGCTTAGTTCAGCATACTGTCCGGTGTGATCTAAACATTTGACACAAAAAAGTAAATTACCATTAATAATTCTAGTGTGAATCTTTTCTCCCGAGAATGCATATCTAGGTGGTTTTGTACTCTTACCTTTTTTTTCTTCTGCCTTTGTAAACATGCTAGACAAAGTAGCCTGAACAAGAGGCTCCTTGCTTGAAAGGGCCACTGTTGAAGAATCTGCAGGTTTGGCGACTTCGCTTTCACTCTCGTCCTTAATTTCTGTACTCTCCATCTCCTTCACGCATAGCAAGCAAAATAAGCCGCAGTGTAACAAAATTTTGACATTACAAATCTTGAACCTATAGTAAAATTCAGATGTACTTTATCATCCAAGTCCTCAGGTACCTCAGTTCCATTATCATTGTCAGACGAATCACCTCAAGAAGATAAGTCTGCGTACCTATAAACACAGCAGGGAGGACTCTGTTAATTACTCGACTTCACAGGCCAATGATTAAACTAATTAACGTACGAAGCTGTTAGCAGCCAACGAGAGTGCAAGGGTCTTACTGTTTCAAGGTTTTCCCTGCATTCCTAGCAGACTGTCTAACTGGTGTTCCACTCTTAGTCTGTGTGTTATCTCTACTATATAGGTTCTGCGATTTCCTTTCCAGCTCTGCTTCCAGGGAACAATATGTGCACTCGCAAGGCACCCGGAAACTTTGTGACTATGGGTGAGCATTGCATTCTCAAACATTAGCTCGAACCAAGCTGGTCTGCCAAAAATAACAATCACCATACTGTTTAGGTCTTCCATATTTCAATACTGACAAGTTAAATAAACTTCAAACTCCACAAAAAATTCCAAGCACTTCAAGGCAGCTGCCTTGATTGCAGCAACACAGGCAGTTGTGGCCGCTCTGTTTGCAGCTCTTCAGTTCGAGCAGCCTACATGCACAATGAAACAATTTGAGTTCCTGAAGCAAGAAGGCTGTACACATGGGGAATTGTTGAATACCTGTAGCTGTAGGGCACGCTGAACAGCTGGGTCTGAAAGAGGCACAGAGCCAAGGAGTTCTTCCGAATTCCAGAATCCCACTCTCCCGTTCGTTCATCCCTGTTCCAAAATGCGTGTACATCTGCGATGTCACGGTGTTCACTTGAAATTGTAGCAGCTGAGGCCGTGCTTGACGTTGCCCTTGAAGTCGTCGGCGTACGCGCTGCAGTCGCAGCAGGTCTGGGAGCTGATGTCGTGGCTCTGGCAGCCGGCCCACTCGCCGACGTAGCCTACCACCACGGACGGTGGCGGCTGAGGCGCCACTGCCCACCAAGGAGTGGGAAGCTTGCCGTGCATCCAGGTGGGCCCTGAGCGGCAACCTCCCCGTGGCGTCGGCGAGCAGGAAGAGCGGCTTTGGGAGCAGCGACGCCACCGCCGGCTGCTGGAACTTGGTCGGCGCGCCCACATCTACCTGACGCGGGGCCGTCCGCGCGTGGTCGTGCCGCCGTCCGCTTGAGGTCGCGCAGCGACCCCGCGTGGCGGGCACGTCGCTGGTAGCCCGTAGAGGATGCACAGCCATGGAATAGGACGGGATCTGGAGAGGGAGGGGGGTGGGGGGGGGGACAGGGAAAGGAGAAGGATAGGATACGACTCGACTGGAGGGTCTGGGAGCGCTTGCCCCACGGCCATCCACCCACGTCCATGACCTACAGACCTAGCTAGCTAGCTCTTACTCCCTAGGGTACTCCACGCCCGCAGGATCGCGTCATCGGCCTTGCGCTCCTTGAGCGCGTCGAACTCGGTTCCCATGTATCTGTTTTGTATATTTCTTTTTTTGTTGCGAGGCTGGGCGGCGCGGGATTCGATCCCTGCCCACCTGGGAGGAATGCAGGGGCTGAGTGCGTTGATCTATGTTTGCAGGAAATTAAGCTCCCATCGCCGCAGCCACCACCGAAGGAGGAGTAGGAGGCTGCGTTGCCGTTGCCTCGGAGGCGTCGTCGACCCCCGTCTTGCCGCCCACCCCCGCCTCGCCATCAAGTTACTAGGTGAGCACATGCAAAATGCCCCGTTTCCGTATCATGTTCGTAGATCACGTAACCTAGTTAGACGTCTCCCGTTCGAAAGAGATACGGTTGCAAATATGCATATGCTTGCATATCTATGACCGTATCTGTTTCGAATTGTCCATGTTTTTTGGACAGTCCGAGGATGTGCAGATGAGTTTAGTTTCCATGGTCTGCTCCGATCTGGGACAGAGTTTCGGCATCACCTCCCTGTTGTTCTCCGGATACACAATCTCCTTGCCAGGACGTGTATTTGGAGAACAGCGGGGAGATGCTGCTGAAATTCTGTCTCGGATAAGAGTAGAGCATGGAAACTAACCCCGTCTACACATCCTCGGGTGGGATTAGGACCTATCTTTACCTATTAGATCATGATAGACATCGTGTAGATGCAATAGATTTTTATAGACGCAATAGATTTTTATATCACTCGCTCACATGTTAAAGGATTGATAACCGTGAGTGGATGTACATGGGCTGGAGGGGTAAGCATGACTGGACCGATGAATTCGTTACCAAGGTTAATGATTTCTTGACAAAGGCATTTGACAAAGGACAGTGTAAAGTGCCGTGTCCCTGTAGGAAGTGTGAAAACAAGGTAAACCAACCGCAACTGATGATGGGTCAACACATTTGCACACATGGGTTTGTGGCAAACTATACCCAGTGGATCTGCCATGGTGAAGCCCATCGTGCGAGAGACGAAGTCATGAGGCAACGCGTCGATGATTATGATGCTGAAGCCAGGTGCGGAGACATGTTAGATGACTATCATCAAGCACACCTCGATGAAGGCCCTAGCCATGTTAGGGAGGAACCTCCGGAGGCAATCGCTAAGGCTTATTACGACATGTTGTCTTCTGCACAGAAACCACTTCACGAGCATATTGATGTGTCTCAACTGGATGCCATGGGACGCTTAATGGCCCTAAAGTGTAAATTTGGCATCAGTCGAGATGACTTTGATGAAATGCTGGTAGTTTTTGGCAGCCTACTTCTGAAAGGTCACAATCTGCCACGCAACATGTATGAGGCACAGAAAGTCCTTCATGTACTTAAGATGCCATACCAGCCGATAGATGCTTGTACGAATGGATGCATCTTGTTTCGGAAAGACCATGCAGATGCAAAGTACTGCCCTAAATGTAAATCCTCTAGGTACCTGGAGATAGACTCCGGTGATGGTAATAAGAGGCAACTCAACATCCCATTGAAAATCTTACGGTACCTTCCATTCATATTGAGGATCCAACGGGTTTACATGACTGAGGAATCCGCGAAACATATGACATGGCACAAACAAGGCATACGATACCGTCCCGATAACATGGTACATCCAACAGATGGTGATGCTTGGAAATATTTCGACGCGCGTCATAGTGATAAAGCTGAGGAAGCTCGAAATGTACGGGTTGCGCTGGCAACAGATGGGTTCAATCCTTATGGAATGACGGCTGCGCCACACACTTGTTGGCCCGTGTTCGTTATCCCCCTCAATCTCCCCCGGCGTCATGTTTCAGCGACGGAACATATTCTTGTCGTTGATAATTCCTGGATACCTGGGGGATAATATGAGTGTGTACATGGAGCCTCTGATTGATGATTTGCTATGTGCTTGGGAGGACGGGGTAGACACATATGATCGAGCTACAAAGACAAACTTCAAAATGCGAGTGTGGTACATGTACTCCCTGCATGACCATCCGGCGTATGGGCTATTCTGCGACTGGTGTGTTCACGGGAAGTACCCATGCCCAGTATGCAAGGCAGCTTTCAAGTTCATCTGGTTGGCGAAGGGTGCCAAGTATTCTTGTTTCGACTTACACCGACAGTTCCTCCCTATGGACCATCCATTCAGATGAGACACCAAGAACTTTACAAAAGGTGTCGTGGTTGAAGACCCCCACCGCAGATGTTGACAGGTGCTGAGGTTCGTGCACAGTTAAACGCGCTCAAGGAAAAAAAGAAGGTGGCTTTGTGGGATACGGTGTGGAACATGCCTGGACTCAGAAGTTGGGCTTGTGGAGGCTACCCTACATGGATGACCTTCTTCTTCCACATAACATTGATATGATGCACACCGAAAAGAATGTCACCGAGGCACTCTGGGGTACAATCATGGACATTCCTGATAAGATAAAGGACAACGTTAAGGCTAGAGTTGATCAAGCTAGGTTATGCGATAGACCAAAATACAACATTTCGCCTCCCAAAGAAGGCAAGAAATGGAAAAAGCCTCCAGCCCCATACGTCCTGAAGAGGGACCAAAGGAAGGAAGTATTAAAATGGTTCCAAACTTTAATGTTCCCCGATGGGTATGCAGCGAATCTAAGGAGGGGGGTGAACTTAGCTACTATGCGAATCAATGGGCTCAAGAGTCATGACTACCACATATGGATTGAGCGGCTTCTTCCGGTGATGGTTCGAGGCTATCTCCCTAACCATGTGTGGCTAGTGCTGGCAGAGTTGAGCAATTTCTTCTGCATCCTTTGTGCTAAGGAGTTATCTCGGACACTAGTTGCCAAAATGGAAGTGGAGGCTCCGGTGTTGCTTTGTAAGTTGGAGAAGATCTTTCCACCTGGCTTTTTCAATCCGATGCAGCACATGATTTTGCACCTCCCGTACGAGGCACGAATGGGGGGCCCTGTGCATGGCCGTTGGTGCTATGCAATTGAAAGACTACAAAAGGTTCTTCGAACGAAATGTAAAAACAAATGCAAAATTGAAGCTTCCATTGCTGAGGCATACTGTACTGAGGAGGTGACAAACTTCACAACAAAATACTATGCTAACACCCTTCCTAGCGTGCATAATCCAACCCCTCGTTACAATGCCGACGAAAATGAATCGAATCTCAGCCTATTCAGAGGGCAACTCGGAAGTGCAAGTGTTTCGACTTGTAAGAACTTGCAACATCAAGAGTGGCGCACTATCATGATTTATGTGTTGACCAACCTTTCTGAAGTGCAGCCATACATTGAGTAAGTTCTCAACAAACTAGTTATCCATTATTGCTAGCGTATGGTCACTATATTAACGGTATCTAACCCCCTCGTTCGTACAATGAATTTACTAATCAATTCTGGCAGGGAAGAAGGGAACTGACCCAACGGGAAGTTGATATCCTTCTTGATAATGGTGCGGGACGTGGATGCCCCGATTTCATTTCTTGGTTCAAGCAGAAGGTACGGTCATTCTGGAGCTCGTACTTTTTGTTTGACATTACAAGTTCCTCGTGACTATGTGTCTATAACGAAAGGTCTTTCTTCTACTTGCAGGGCCAAAACAATGTGTCTATGAATCCTGAGTTGAGACAGGTTTCCGTTGGTTGTGACTATAGGGTCATGTCATACGGAGGCTATGACGTGAATGGGTACCGCTTTCACACAAAAAACCACGAGCAAAGTCGGCCTAACCGAAGAACCACAAACATCGGAGTTTGTACGAAAGGCAATGATGAACAAGACTATTATGGAATAATTGAAGAAATATATGAACTCACGTTTCCTGGTTGCAAACCTCTTAAACCTGTCATATTCAAATGCCATTGGTTTGATCCTAAAGAAAAATGAGAGACCCTTGATATTGGACTAGTTGAAATTTGACGGTCATCCGTCTATGCAGGAGACGATGTCTATATTGTGGCTCAACAAGCCACGCAAGTGTATTATCTCTCATACCCGTGCAAAACCGACGAACGTCTCCAGGGTTGGGACGTTGTGTACAAGGTATCGCCACACGGTAGACTACTTGTCCCAAACAATGAAGATTACAACATAGACCCAAATACATATGACAGAGAGTTCTTCCAAGAAGATGGGCTACCAGGGAATTTTGTGATAGACTTAACCGAAGCGATCGAAATAATGGAAGTAGAAGATGATGAAAGGGTTGATGACGAGGACGCTGGAGATGAGGTTCATGATGAGAGGGATGTAGAATTACTTGAGAAAGTACAAGCCGGGCTTGACGAAGACATTTCTCCATCGGATGAAGGGCCTCATTATCTGGACATGCGTGATAGTGATGATGAGACTTATGATCCTGATAATGTCGATCAAGATGTTTATTTCTAATACATGTATGCTCCGTACTAATTGAATTATTATTTGCAATATCATGTTATTTTTAATTATGTCTTCTTTCTCTTTTGCAATATCATGTTCATTTTTTAATTATGTCTTCTTTATTACTTGCTTCGTACTGACGTGTTTACTGTTTTTAATTGCAGGTGATAGAACAAAGATGGTGGGCGGAGCCGTGCGAAAATGCATATCTGTTTTTAGAAGAAGTGAGCCAAGTTCCAATGAAACTGAGGGGTCCCTAGGGATCTCTAGGGGCGCCAAAGGCAAGGGTAGAGGGAAGGGTGGCCCCAAGAAGGGCAAACAGTCGAGACGAGCGTAGCAGGAGGAGGAGGAGGAGCACCAGGAGGAGGAGGAGCACTAGGAGGAGGAGCACCAGGAGGAGGAGGAGCAGGTGTAGGATCAGGAGGATGAGTATGTGGTGGAGCAGGCTTGTGGGTGAGAGGAGGAGGAGGATGACACGACAGGGGGTGACTCTGGTGTGACCGTTTGGCAGCGAGGTCCCTCGCGACTTCCGGATAGGCCGATACCTGTTCCCCTACGCCCGATGATTAAACCCCAGGGCTCACGGTAAGTAACTTTAGATGTTGTCAATACTTTTTCATTTGATAACTTGAAATCACAATTGAAACTAATATTTCATCTTTTTCACTTTTGGCAGGGGTTGGGAAACTGTCGTTCCTGTTGGTCACAACCGCCTGGTCAACGGTATCCTAGGTCTTTTGGTCAGGTTGCACTTCCCAGGTATGGTCCGGATGGGTGAGGGTGATGCTGTCAGGTACGAGCCGGCCTGGATGTGGACACACTACAAAAATGCCCCCGATACTCACGATAGGGACGACAGGTGCTTCGAGAGTAAGGCAGAGCGGGTGAAGACCGAGCTGTGGGTAAGTCTTTCTCGCACTACACTGCTCAATTCATCGTATTCATTGAACATTTTTGGAATATTGACTGGAGATCATCGTGTTTATATGCAGGATTTCTACAGGTTGGTAGATGGATATGCTGAGAAGGCGGAGGAGGTGCAGGATAGGGTATGCAAGAAGCTAGTGCTGGACATGCATTACGAGGCGCAAGTTCAGTGCGTCATAAACTACAGCGCTTCCCAGCTTAGAAAGAAGATGTCAAAAGCAGAAGCAAGAACCTTTAAGCTGACCCAGGCGCAATACGAGGAGGTAAAATTAGATTTATTCTCAGATTAAGAACATCACTTAATATGGTCTTCTTACATGTCGTTCACTTGATCACATGTAGACGCCTGCATAGTGGTGTCGTAACGATTCCGAGTGCTGGAATCACATAGTGGCCAGGTGGTTCACACCGGAGTGGATTGCAAAGCACGACGCTGGCCGACAGAAGCGTTTGCTGATGCCATACTCGACACACCATCAAGGCAACCTTACCAATGAGCAATACAGGGCTAAATGGGTATGAATATTTATTTCTTTGTTGTAACGTTCAATTACGCATAATTTGTAATCAACTTGTTGTTTTTTCTCAGTCCAACGCACATGGTGGCGCTCCGTGCAACTAGTTCATGGGATGGGCCTTGTCCCACAAGGGCAAGGCGTCCACGTCCGAGACCACCTACAACCCTGATGACCCGCCCTAGGCGTACAACAATCTCTCCATCCACGACCGCCTCAATGTGTACACGGAGACGGGAAGGCAGGTCCATGGTCCAGAGTGGGATCCGACCAGTGTGCCGCTTGATGGAGAGGTGATCATGAGGATAGGACAAGGAAAGAAGCATGACCACTACTATATTGGCGACAGCATTTTAGACTCAGCCAGTACTCCCACTCTCGCAGAGCTCCGAGTGCGGAGCATGAGCAGTAGCCCTCCCATACTCTCACGGCCGTCCGCGGCACTGGCCCACGTGGAGCGACTTCAGGTTATTTCTGTTTTATTCATCGTTACTAAATTTCTACATAAATTTCCTTTGCTTTGTAACATTGGGATGAACAATTGTATGTCCGGCTGGATGAGCAAGAAGCGGCACACCAGACGGCCTTAGCCGCGGTTGAGCAGCGGGTGGCCCAGCAGGTGGCCGAGCAGCAGCAGCAGATGGCCCTGCAGATGCAGCAGCAGATGCAGCAGCATATGGCTCTGCAGCAACAGTATATGGCCCAGCACATGCAGGCTTGCATGCTAGCTGTTCAGAGCGGTCAACCGATGCCCTCGATGCCCCCGATGCCCCCGATCATGTTCCTTCCGACTCCAGCTCCTGCTCCTGCAACCCCTGCTGTAAGTTACTTGACATCCTTGTTGTTTCATTTCAATGATTAGAGACTTAGAGAACGTAGAGACTTAGACTCACTTAGAGACCTAGAGAAAGTAGAGACTCAGAGAACTTAAATTATAACTTAGAGACCTAGAGATAGTAGAGACTTAGAGAAATTGCATTATAATTTACAGAACCTAGATTATAACTTAGATAACTTGATTCTTGTCTCACATGCAATCTACTCTTTTTTTGCAGAATCAATCGGCGACATCGAATAATCTCGAAACGTCGTCAGGCATGTCACCGATGTTTCCCCCACAACAGCTGTTCCCACCTCTGTTGGGCGGCGCACGACCCCCGTTCGAGCCACCTCCTTCTCAATGAGCTTGTATACTTAATTTGAGTTTCTGAACTAGTGGACTTGTGGATGGACTTGAATAATGTTTGTGGATGAACTATGGACTTGTGAATGAACTTTGTGAACTTGTGGATGGTTATTGTGATATATATGATGCCTGTGATGATTATTATGATATATATATATATATTATGCCTGTGTTTTTTGAATGAGTGGGGATTTTTAAACGCGAAAAACAAAAAAAAACAGAAACAAGTTGGTCACTTTGCCGTGCGCCAGACAGGGGGCGCAGAACAAAGTGACTATTCCTGCGCCCCCGAATGGCAGCTTTGCCGTGCGTTGGAAGAGGCTGACGGCAATGGTGCCATTCTTTGCCGTGCGCCTAGCAGAAGACGCACGACAAAGATTGATCTTTGCCGTGCGTCATGGACACACGGCGCACGACAAACAAATAACGCTGCCTGTGTTTTTTGAATGAGTGGGGATTTTTAAACGCGAAAAACAAAAAAAAACAGAAACAAGTTGGTCACTTTGCCGTGCGCCAGACAGGGGGCGCACAACAAAGTGACTATTCCTGCGCCCCCGAATGGCAGCTTTGCCGTGCGTTGGAAGAGGCTGACGGCAATGGTGCCATTCTTTGCCGTGCGCCTAGCAGAAGACGCACGACAAAGATTGATCTTTGTCGTGCGCCAAGAAGAAGACGCACGACAAAGTTTAAAACTTTGCCGTGCGTCATGGACACACGGCGCACGACAAACGAATAACGCCGCTGCGGTTTGGGGGAGCCCTGGGGGCTTTTTTTTTGCCGTGAGTCGACTTTGACGCACGGCAAAGATGTTCGCCTATACGCGCGATAAAAAGCGCACGGCAAATCTCCTTTGCCGTGCAAATTGCTGCCGTGCGGGCTTTGCCGTGCGCCGCGATGAAAAACGTACGGCAAAGCGCTTGCCGTGCGTATACTGGGGGCAAAGGGGCGCTCTCCCGTAGTGCAAAGAAACTCGTATTATTCTTTTTGTTTTATGTGTCTAAGCCATCTTGCACATATCCCCTCTGGTCTTTTATGTCAAGCAATGCAGTCCGCCATACGTCAAGCCCCTCATGCGAGCACGTACACAACATACCACATCGCCGAACAGAGTGCGCGTACAGACCCATTTGATGACTACTAAGACCCAAACAAGAGATTAAATACCGAAATGGTACATTTGTGAGTATAGGGACTGATATGACACACCCCACAAGTTTGAGGGCCATCCATGCACTATGATCAAACATTTAAATAGCACAATTCGATCCATCGAAAAATTGTACCATATGGTGGGAAACCACGATTTCAAATATGGTGGGAAATTTCAAAAAGTTTTAAAAGGATTTCAATGGCGGTTCATTTTAAGCAAAACCAACCTTATAAATAGATTTTTAGGGGTGGTTCGTTGAAGCCAACAACCCCTGAAATATATTTTCAGTACCACAACCGTCTTGAAAAAATAGTTTCAAGGACAATTTAATTAAGGCAACCGCATGTGGAACCATGGTTTAGAGGCGGTTGTCATAGAGCAACCCCACTGAAAATCTCTTTACAAGGGCGGTTGCCATAGAGCAACCGCTGACAAAAATATAGTTTCAAGAGCAGTTGTCATAAAGCAACCGCCCCTCTCCAAAAAAAACATATTTTTAGGGGTGAATTTCTTAATAGAATCGTATCTCGAAATCTTTTTTTCTAGAGACGGTTCAATGTCTGACGCTACAAAGGGCCTATCTTTACAATTAATGACAACCGACCCTAAAGATCGTTTTTAGCTGTTAGAAAAAAAAATCTTTCCTGTATTAGATATATTTGTCCCAATATTTAATTTGTTTGAGAATTCAACAACACATTAAAGAGAAAAAGGAAGATGCAACAGATTTCACACCAGATCGTTTCATGATGCAACCGATAAACTCAATTCCTTGCCAGCTACGTACAATCGGACAACCAATTTTCAATTGGACCTGAAGTACGTGTGGGGGCTAGCATTTCTCTATTTCACTAGTACTTCATTGTTATTCTTCCAATATTTTACTTCATCATTGTTCTTTCAATGAATCAGTAGACAATCGTATACAGCAATATATAATGAGAGACAAGCAAGTGCCGGTAGCAACTGTTGAGGGAATCCTCTTGCAGAGGCAGCTAATAAGGTTTGCTCTAAGCTTCTAATAACCACCGGCCGGGTTGATTATTATTATTGGACCAATTAAACATTTCAATTGTCAAACAATATACATCCTGTTGTCAGATCATGAGGCCAACCAACTAGAAGTGTATCCCCGCGCGCCCCTCCAAGAAAAAAGAAGAAAGTGCAGCCTGCTGACAATATTATATATGGTTCTAAGCTTCTTAGTTGGTTGACCTCATGATCTGGCAATTGAAATGTTTATTGGTCCAAAAAAATAATCAATGTTCATTTCACCGGTGGTCAGAAGCTTATTTAGAGCAAAGCTTAGCTGCCTCTGCAAGGATTCGCTCAGCAGGCTACCGGCACTTTTGTCTCTCATAAAAAATTTTCTCCCAAAATACTGGATTATCGTTCTTTATTTCACTTCTAAATAAACATGCTTATATTTGAATCCTGTTCAACTGTGGTCAGATAAATATAGCACAAATTAATGTATATATGTCTAAGTGATGATGGATTAAACTCCTACTGTTAGGTGACTCGGAATACATACTGTGAGGAGTTCAAACCTTAAGTCATTTCATGATTGAGATTAAGCTAACCAGCGAGGAGTTCCTTTAAGCCGTTGCATGATCATATTGCGATTAAACTAACCGAGCTGCTTCGGTTGTGCTTGAAACCGATAGAGCTAGCTGAGCTGAGCACCACTACTCCATGCATGGTTTAGGACTTATGACTAATGATGAGCTTATTATTGAACCCGTGGATGCAGACTTAGAATAATCCAGGATGAACAAAAGGGTTATAGGATCACGAAACCAAGCATGCAAGTTTTTCTCAGTGGTGGTACAATAATTTCAATCTCGCAGCAAAGTGTCATTCGCCATGTTTCTCCTTGCAAGGATTTGCATTAATCCAGAATACGGACAGAGTCATTTTCGTGTGTTTGAACAAAGTAAAGCATCACATGGTAATTTGGTCTCTCTTCATAAGATAAAAATAAGATAATCCTGTTTATGTCTTTTAACCTGGTGAAAACTCACTATAATTCAAAATACAATTTACACACATCCAGAAGAAGTGTATCCTGCCCCCTACAAAGAAAATGGTGCAGCCTGCTGATAATGATGTATGGTTTTCTTAGCTTCTAGTTGGTTGACCTCATGATCTGACCATAGGCCAGGTGTATTGTTTGACAATTGAAATGTTTAATTGGTCCAGAAAAAATTATCAATGTCATTCATTTCAGCAGTAGTCAGAGACTAAGAGGAAAGCTTGGTTGCCTCTACGAGGATTATTCGCTCAGCAGTTGCTACCGGCACTTTGTGTCTCTTCTCTCTTGCTATATACAATTGTCTACTGAAATAACAAGTAAAATATTGAAAGAATAACAATGAAGTACTAGTAAAATACAGAAGTGTATCAGATCCAATTGAAAATTGGGTTGTCCGACTGTAGGCAGCTAGGCAAGGAATTGAGTTTGTGGATCGATTCATCATGAATGAACTGGTGTAAATTCTGTTGCATCTTCCTTATAATGCGTTCTTGAATTCTCAAATGAATTAAATATGGGGTGGTGGGGGTGGGGGCGGGGGTGGGGGGCAGGCGGGATGGGGATAGACGATATCATATGCAACAATTTTTTGACAGATTGAGTTGGGGGAAGCCAATCTAGTAGATCTATATAACAGTGTTAAACGAGCATTGACGTTTCCGAGAGGGTCTAAAAATTACGAGATTAACTGAAAAGAACAAGGAGGTGGCACACTGTTTAATATGATGATCTAAGGGTTCAAATTTAATCCAAGAGTCGATTCCAAATACTACACTACATGAGATATGACCTTCTACATCGTTGCATTCATGTCGTGAAATTGGAAATCATGCCATGTTTCACAATTTACGACACACGTGCGATGAAAATATATTCATCGCTTATTCCCCATAGCTAAAGGCGTTCTGTGACAAAAATTATATTCCCATCGTAATTTTTGCGACATTCATACTTGCATCGTGGATTTATGACACTCGATTTTCGTTGTTATCAAGTAGAGAAAATGTCACAAAAAATTGACCATGCTAGATGACTATGCAGGTACCACGCGCGTAGGGTAATAAAACACCGTAAAATATTATTGTCATATGATGTGGCAATGATTAGGATCTGACATGGCAATTTAATATAAAAATTTAAATCATCACAAAATTTTTGATGGCCCAAGAGTATCATAGTTTTATATCAATCAAATAATTGTTTCTTTTCAAATCTAAGCATCATACATGGACTATTTGTATATCTTATGTTTTGCGAGAGGCACAAGTTACATGACCATTATTAAACCTAAACCAACACTCAAAGTTCACGACGCCAAGTACAACTACAACTACAAAGTTCTCCCATCTTTGACGATGGCTTGCAACATTTTCAATCCATGGATGGCTGGATGGGCCATGAAAGCAATTAACAACAGTAAGAAAGTTAAGCAATATGTACACAACAAGAGTATACAACTGCTAGTAGTGATGCTGCTACTGTTGTGCCTTGGGAGATGACGGTGATGGCGATGGCTAAGGGCGGAGCTAAGATTTGAACATAGGGAGCCGTTCGAACTGACAACAATCACGTATAACAAAGTACGTACACGACAAGAGTATACATAACATCCGAATAAATATTTGTAACAATACAAAAGAAACTTGAAAATCTAAATAAAACACTGAATATTATAGAGCAAAAGATTAAAAAAATAATTAGCCTTAGGTCTCTAACCTTCACCGGATCAATCTAATCCTTAGGCTAGAAAAATAATCATAGTAATAACAGGGACAAATGAGGCAAGGAAGATGACAAAATGATTAATCCTAAATAATATAGATACCATTGGAGATCATTTTGGAGGCAGCAAACAAGCAAAACACTAACTTATTAGAGGGTGTTTTGTGGGGACGAATTCGATATTTGGTAGGCCCTACAAAAATTAAAAGAGATGGAGAATATAATAGAGATGTCTAATTCTTAATTATATAATATGCTATTACAGATTAATATAGAGCAAGGACGACACGGAATCGAAGCATGAATAACAACATTAACTACCTAACCGGGTATTAAGTAGCTAATGGAATGGATGAAATATGGAAGGCATTGGATTTGGGGTAGGGGGGTTGTGCCCCCTCCCTCCGGCATTGCGACACAGGGTTAAATACTAATGATAGTAGGAAGTTTTGAAAGGAAAATGGGATTTAAAGTTCATCTAAGTAGGAAGTTTGAAAGGAAAATGGGATTTAAAGTTAGTTCTTACCTCAACCACATTCTGGTAGTGAACACTCACACAAAATGTGTTGTTCTCCACACTTGCACCAATTTTTTTTCTTTCACGTACCATATAGTAATAAACCTAAAGCGATTAAATATGTGTATTAAAATTCCATAGATCACATAGATTAGCTTTCTATCTGTAATTGGCAGATGTATTCTGCGCCTCATTGATCATCGTGGCATACTCCTTTGCAGGCTGGTACGAACCCTGCTCTTTTGTCTGCAATGAAAAAGAGATGTTCAAGTTCAATAAATTTATGGATCAAACATATAATCCATAATACGAAATTGTGCAAAGTAATTGTATCTCGTTGCTGGTACTGGCGTACTGTGTGATAGAGGCCATCTTGATGTCCATGCCACGGCTGCTTGCGTAAATCAAAGCTCTATGCAATAGTTTAGCAAATATGTGAACATTAAACAGAGGGGGATGAGAGGTTTACATTTGAGTGAGGTTCAATTTATGTTTAAAAACAACAAATGCAAAGCTCACTTAAACATAAATTGTGTGAGGTTCAATTCAGGTTGAGACCTACCTCCTAGGGGGCCTTGAGCTCCTGGAGATCTAAATTAGAAATACTATATATCACAGACCTTACAGATAGTATTTCTATATGTACGTCCCCTCTGGGTCTCCTGGAGATCTAAATAGAAATACTATCTCATTTACCTTATGAGACATGTAAGCCCTCTTTGGGTCCCTTACAATTGGTGTTACTGTTCCGTTATAGTCTGGAGACACGGATATTTCTCTCTTGTTCGTCTGTTGTATGATCTTCAAAGTCACCTTTTATTACCTGTAAATAAAACACGAAGCTCCTTAAAAAGGATTATCTAGAAAATGCAAATAGCAAACAATGAAAACTAGATTACTCTGATAAAAACTATTATTACAATGCATAGTACAAATGTAAAAGTAATGGGCTTTGTAACACCCTAAAATTTGCATATTTATAAAATAGCCTAACATGATTTATTTATGCATTTTTGTGAGCATGCAAATGTAGGAAAAATAATAACTTTTATCAAATTAAAAGCAACTATAAGGTCTAGCTACATGTGTGTGCATACATGCTGCTGCATTGGAGTTTTTGTGCTGAGTGGTTTGATTCAAAACTAAAAAGGGAATTCAAAATCCATTTGAAAATTGTTTTGGAAACTCTGAAAATAAAAAGAAAAGGAATTTCTCTTTTCCCTCCCTCCTTCCGCTGGCTTTTGGCCCGCTCGGCTTCCTTCTCCCCGCAGCCCAGCTTCACTCCCGTGGCCTAGTTCAATGGGCCGGCCTAGCAAAGCCGAGAGCAGGCGCTCTCCTCTCTTCCCCTCTGTGGCTGACCAACGGGGCCGCGCCTTGAGACGCTGCCATCCCGGGCCCGCACGATAGCGTCGTCCCTCACCTCCCACTCGTCTTCGACACGGACTCTGCCGAGGAGCAAATCTCCACGTCCACCCAATTCCTCGTGATTTGGCGTGACCCGCACGTCAAGGCCTCTATATAAGCAAGCCTAGCGTCCGCCACCTCCCTACCTAACCCTAATCATGAAGCCGCCACCTCAACTTGAGCCTACAGCAGCCGCAACCCTAGCGGAGCAAGCCGCCGAGCTTGAGCCGCTGTTTCGTCGATTCAACTGCCACCATAAGCACTTCACTGAGTTCCACGTCAAGATTTCAAAGTGATCGAGGTCCTCGCCTCTCTTTTTCTCGCTTTGTTTCACTCACCTCATGTTTCCGATGTATGCATAGCTCCGTCGTCCGCCATCACGAGCCACACACTGCCTTCATCCACTTCTCGCCTTCGATTTCGCCTCTGGTGTGTCCACAATCATCCCCTCTCGCTTTCCGTGCTCTTTCCGAGCCAAATCATGGCTCCTATCGCTGAATTCGTGAACACCATTGAGAAATCCAACCGAGTGCTGCCGCTCGCCGCCGGCAGCCTCACTCACCCCCTAATCTAATCTGATCCGCCCAACTCAGATCCAACGGCCCACATCTCACTATACCCCTTCGCCTGTCACAATTGCTAAAGAGCCCTTGCCCTTTTTCAGTTTCAAACCCGCAGTCCATAGCGTATTCACAGAATACGTTTTCTCTCTCTGAAAACATAGATTCACTCTGGTTAGATTCAAAATACATTTTCTTTATTTATGGTTTTGCCACTGATCTTATTTTGCTCATAAAGTCTTCATTTTAACTCTGATTTGATCTGTTCAAGTTGCTTTTGATTCGTAATCGTGTAGTCTACATGTTAGTACTACTGTTAGGTATGTTTTCAACTTTTAAAATTCAAGGTTAGAGTTAATCTATTATTTTACTTAAGAAAATCTTGTATAATTCATAACTTCTTCATTATAGCTCTGATTTTTGTGATCTTCGCATCTGTGTGATCATAGCAAAACGTAGATTCGTTTTACAAACTTTTCATCTTGATTATATATTGTTGGTGTACTATTCTAATTATAGATTTGTTTGCTTTGCATGATTGTCTCTAAATGATTGTTGTTGCCTTGTTGATCGAGTATAGACGGTGAGCAATTCGTGGGGTGATCAAGAGTACTTCTACAAACAAAACCAGCAGGAGCAGTTTGATCTAGGCAAGTATAGCATGGGACTATCCTTGTTTCCTAATAACCTTCAATGCACTTAAATCATTATGCATATGTCTCCTTGTTAAGGATTACCTAGATTTGATCTTATACTTTGACTCCTATGGATTATTGCGTTGGGTAGCTATTGCTAGTGCTCAACATGAACTATGATCTTGTAATTTGACCAAAGTTTTAAATAGCGGGCTAAGCCTCTTAGCGGCTGCCTCTCCAAAATGCTAAGAAAGGCTATAGCGGGCTAAATAGCGGGCTAAGCCATTTAGTGGCTGAGCAAAAAAAATATATAAAACATCATGTAATTTTACACATAATAAAGATATAGAAGATGAAAACATTACAAATACCAATAGGGACAGAGAGTTCAAAGTCTCACTAACACATTACATCAAAGTTCGTAGTTCATACATGATACATGATACATGATACATCACATAGGGACATATATGAGTTCAAAGTTCATACAAAGTTGACAGAGACAAACATTAGGTTACTGTTGCCCTGATGCTAACCATCGGTATATATCCCAACGATTTGGGCCTGTGAGTGTAATGGGTCGACGGAAATAAAGGCCCAGGCCAAATAGCGGCGCTAAATTAACCATGATTTAGCGGATTTAGCGCGCTATTAGCAGCTAATAGCGGGAAAAATGGTTTAGCGTTAAAATTTTCATAGCTTAGCGTTGCTCTTCCAGATCCGCTAAATAGCGCTATAGCGGCCGCTATAGCGCGCTATTTAAAACTTTGAATTTGACTAATGGAATATGCAATAAACATTAAAAGATGACTTTTTAGCAACATAATTAAAGAGGGCTAGAGCATTGGGCTATTTTTATGGTGCTCTAATTTCTCTTCTCAAGGACCTATCTGTAAGCGAACATCCGGGACTTACAGTACAACTGTGAGGGCTACATGACTCTTGCTTTAGTCATATAAGAGGACCTTTTCTAGCTTGTTAGTGGTTACCTTTATGGCACAAAAGGGGATTAATGAATCAGGTATAGTGCGGTCTCTGTCTTTGAGTGTATAGCCTGCGCGGAATGTGCCATTTAGAAGGGAAGCTCTATATCTATTTGCCAATTGGAATCCTAGCCGCCCTAATTTGTTAGGCGAACCTTGGAAATGCTTCATAGTGAACCTTGCCTGCTCACCTTGGTAGTGTTTTGGGGCCTTACAAACCCTAGGAAAACGGGTAAACACAACTCACAGTGAAAGTGTACAACCTATGCAGAGTGTAAAACTGGTATATCAGCCATGCTCACGGTCATGAGCGGCCTTGGACCCTTATGGAATAGATGATCAATAATGACTTTATGTTTTTGCGATTCATTATTCATATTATATGATCATGTGTTTATTAAGGGATTATGACAACTTGTTGCTACTCATATGCTAAAAATATGCCAACTAAAAGCTACATGCAGTCAAACCCGTGTCATGCCTTTTGAGCCTCATAAACCCCATGTTTGAAAGGTTATGATGGCTAGAGGGGGGTGAATAGCCTAATAAAAATTCCTACAAAGTATGCTAAACAAGTTTATCAATATAATAAATAGCGAGAAGCGAGTTTTGCCTAGCCTATGGGGTGTTGCAAGCCACCTATCCAAATGATAATTCTAAATATTTCACTCAACCGCACAAGGCAAACTGTAAGAGCGACAACTAAACAAGCTAGCAAGAGCAAACAAGTAATTACATGAAATGTAATGCAAGTTAGAGATACGAGAGATTTCACCGAGGGGCGATGAATTGAGCCAACCAATCAATATCCAAAAGATAATATCCAAGATAACCAAACCATCGAGACAAATCAATCACAATCAATGAAGTGAAGACATGACGATTTATCCCGAGGTTCACGTGCTTGCCGACACGCTAGTCCCCGTTGTGTTCCCCTACACCACGTGGTTCGGTGGCTAATCGGTATCACACCGAGCCTCTCAAAAGATGGCACAAGAACCTACCAAATGGTGAGAAGTTTCGACACGAGCAATTCACTAGAGTTGGAATTCGGCGCTCCGCCGGGGAACCACAACAACCCCTCACAACAAGCTCACCGGAGCCGGCCACAAACAATCACCAACACGTGCCGGACCTCCACCGTTGCTCCAAGCCGTCTAGGTGGCGGCAACCACCAAGAGAAACAAGAATCTCACAACAAATGAACACCCAAATGCCAACTAGATGCAAACTCACAAGTAAATGCACTTGAGATCACTCAATCTCGCTTTGATTAGGCAAACAAGCAAGGAATATGAGTGGGAGGGGATGTGCTCAGCTCAAAGGAGTGCTAGAATGATCAACAAGCCAAGAGTGACTCTAAAGAGCTGGCCAATACGTATTTATAGACGTACCCCTTTGAATAGAGCCGTTAGGCACTTGATTCTGCTGCAGTCGCGCTGACCAGATGCGCTGGTCGCACAGACCGGACGTGCTGGTCGCACACTACCCACGCGCGAAGCTCGACCGGACGCGCTGGTCCCGTAACCGACCGGACGCGGTGGTCAAGCCGAGCAACGCTCCAGTGAGTTAGTGACCGGACGCGCACGCTAGACGAACCGGACGCCACAGTGACAGCGTCCGGTCATTTCCAGTAAACCTCCACGCGTGACCGGACGCGTCTGGTTGAACGTGACCGGACGTGCCACCACGTCCGATCAGAAGAACGAGATGTGCGCAAACACTGAGCACTTACCGGACGCGTCCGGTCAAACAGAGACCGCGTCCGATTCAGCGTCCGGTCACCTCTGTGACTTTCGTTCGCCTCCGTTTTTTCGTGTCCGGCGCAGTGGAAAATTGGCGTTTCATTTCCCGAAAAGTGATCGATAGCTCCAGAAATTCCCCTCTTTATAGTACGGCTATCGATCCTAAGCCATCCACACCCTCTATGGTGTTTTGGATGCAAAATAAAAATCCCTACATGATACCTTTGCCTTGAGCATCACTTGTTGCACCTTGTTCCAACTCCACATCATGGTAAGCACTTCATCATCACATTACTTGATCACCATGCTTCACCATGTCTCATGCCAATCATCATTGCTACACACATTCTTATGCATATGATTAGCACTTAGGCATTGTTACTAATTGCCAACACCAAACACAGGACTTTCAATGTTACACCTGTTGAGTACGACATGTACTTACACTTGTTTATTTTTATTATTTGGATAAAAATCCTAGATGGGCAACAAATTGCTTCGGTAATGATGACTTTCCTGAGGACTACTAGTCTTGTGGTCAACTAGTTGACGTCCCTATGCTTTGGAGCTACCACGAGAGAGTTATCTTTTATTTTCTGCTATATTTTTTGTAAGACTATGTTATAATATTCATGATGTTATAAACACTCGTATGCAATTTGTTGGCTTATGTGTGCGACTGATCTCTGGGCGCACATAAGATTATGCATCCTATTTTATCCTTAAAATTGGGTGTGACAAATTGGTATCAAAGCCATGTTAACTGTAGGACGCAAGCCTAGTTAGTAATAGTCATTTTAGCATCCTTTGCTTTACTTGTTTCATGCTTATTACCTCAGTCTTATTATTTGCTAAATTTTATGCTTCTTTTGCCTCACTCTATTATAAAATTATTACTTCTATTCTAACTAAATCTAAATTCTGTAGATGGTTCGTGCCCACAAGACCACTCGCATCACCACCGGGCCTCGTTCCCTATATGAACCTATGGAGCCATGTGAGGAGGAACCTCAGGAGCAGGAGAACGCCTCGCCCGCACCTACATCTGCACCTGCACCAGTGCTAACCCAGGATGTGGAGGTCATTGAACTAGATGATGATGGCGACGAGGACGCCGTTCAAGGAGGTGGTCAACCCCCGTCGCCACCCCAAGATGAACCAGCCGGAGATAGTGTGCCGCCCCTCCTATGGGGTGGACTGTGAAGGTCTATCATAAGCCGGGGTGTGACACCGCTTTGCACCACCGACTAGTGGGGATCCTCATTCACTACTACGCGGATTAGAACGCAACTGTGGAGTATGTCTGCAACGAGTACACGCACTCCCTGGAGGACACTTACTGGAAGTCTAGGGTGTGCACCTTCCCTAGGGATGAAGAAAAGGAGGCATACCAGCTGGACAAGAACTATATCCATGGGGGTCATCGTGCCACCATGGAAGATAGCATAGAAGATGCAGCCTTTGAAGCATGCTTGGGTCTCCGTGGCCGCCGCTTTGATGATATGAAGTGGGATCATTATCGATTCCTCCCTCACGAACACCCTGTTATGGGATGGACAATGATGGACCCTGAAAACTTGGATCCAATTCCCCGAGTGATGGTAGATTTTGCATATGATTTAATGGAGAAGAATCAGCGGTTGGAAAGTATGATGATAGCACACTACACCAGAGAAGGACATCACTGGCGGTTCAAAACACCCCTTCACTGGTGGATTTTGAACCGCCATAACCAACTCGGCAGTGATAAGCTGATCACATCACTGCCGGTTATGCCAAACCGGCAGTGATAGTTCGTGTATCACTGCCGGTTTGTGTTACAAACCGGCAGTGATACTTGAGCAATCACTGCCGGTTTGTGTTACAAACCAGCACTGATAGGCTATAAAAAAACAAAAAAAGGGAATACATGCTCGCTGGAGCATGCTCGTTGCTGCAGCCACCGCCATGTTTGCTGGCCACCGCCGCCGCTCCATCAAGCAGTTCATCCAATAAAAATTCGTGCATCACAAACAAAGGAGGAGGGATTCAACACATCACAAATCAACTCACCCACAAAACGATTCGTACATCACAAAGGAGAAGGGTTTAGCATCACAAAGGAGAAGGGGAGGAAAGGATTCGTACATCACAAATTCAATACATCACAGACAAAGGAGAAGGATGCAGATGTTCCTGGGATTGGGAAGGAATACACCTGACGCACCTTCTTCCTCCTCCCAATCCAGCCCGCGTCCACTGTCGCCGTGGCCGGGTGCACCTTCTTCCTCCTCGCCGCCGCTGGATCTAGATCCACCTCCATCGGGCACCAAAACTCCGGATTCGGGTGAGGAAGGGGTGGGCACCATGAGGGAGGTAGGTGGGGAGGGGCAAGCAGCAAGGGAGGCCCAGGCGGGAGAGGGGCTAGCAGCGAGGGAGGTCATCCGGGCAGGGGAGGAGCGAGCGGCGCGCGGAGGTGCGCGACGGGGGAGAAGTCTGCGGAGAGAGAGAGAGAGAGAGAGAGAGAGCGAAGAAGTCTGGGTGCGGACTGGACGTGAGTTTAGACTTAACCGGGATACATAAAAATTACGTGAGTTTAGACTACTATTCTGTAGTAGTGTTATCACTGCCGGTTCCAGCCACAAACCGGCAGTGAAGCTCATTATCACTGCCGGTTCCAGCCACAAACCGGCAGTGAAGCTCATTATCACTGCCGGTTCCAGCCACGAACCGGCAGTGAAGCTTCACTGCCGATTCCAGCCACGAACCGGCAGTGATAATGAGCTTCACTGCCGGTTTGACCCCTACCCCAATCATTTGAATGTTTGTCAGAGTTTGAACCGGTAGTGAAGATTTATCACTGCCGGCCCAATACAATCCGGCAGTGATGGGCCGGCAGTGATGTTTGAATCTGTAGTAGTGGCACAAGGGAAGTCTCTCAAGAGGTGCCAACAAGTGATAGATGATCACAGGATAAGCCTCGACTTGCCAGGATTTACGAGAAGCTTGACCATGAACCTCGTCCACAGGGTGAGCCTTGACTTGCCAAGGATTGGGACTAACCTAAAATTGCGAAGACACGATATATGAGTGGGGAAAAAATAAGATCGAGAGGGAGATGACAATAACCTTAAGGAACCATTCAACAATAGCTGTACGGAGATCATACCCTAGGATGCAATGGCTGCTATGAAGGGATGACAAATTACAATGTAATAAATAAAAGGTACTATAAAATTTTATTTTTAAATAAAAAAACAAAATATATAATAAGAAAAGTCTAGCTACTCATGCTATTTGTGAGGACTGTCTTGCTAGTTGAAGGACATATTGTACGTTGTGCTATTTAAATGTCTCTGTTCGCTTGAGCTTATCAGCCAAAATCAGCCAGCTATGGAACAATATTTCTCTCTCCCAACAAATCAGCATCAGCCAAAAATACAGCCAGCCGAACACAGTCTTAGTTCGTCTGAAAAGAATCGCAAAAGTTAAGTTCACCAATTGTTAGGCAGAAGCTACCTGCCGTTGCAATAGTAATGATTCCAAGGCGTTGAGCAGTTTAAAACATCACGGTTTAATAGCAATTTGGTACCGGCACTTAATTATCTATGTATATATGTAATAACCTACTGATCGAAAGAACAATGGTGAACATAAAGAATTGTGAAGTAGTACTAAGCGTACTAGTCAAACACAATTTTATATGTTCTTGCGTGCATGAAATGTGGATGGTAGCATATACTGAACCAAGCAATGGAACGAAGATACCCAATAAGGGGAATGTTTCAAGATCAAAGACACAGAATAAAATGATGAACTGTACGTAACGACCTAATACGGTGCATCTTTTTATTTGTTTGTCTAAAATAATAGAGTTGAGAAAATTTGAGCTAGATGCTTGAGTGTGGTTGTAAGTTGTAACTACATGCACACCAGCTGGAGCTGGCTACTGAGTACGGAAATATAATTGCTTTCTAGAAACAGTACCAGTGCTAAGCAGACATGCAGATATCGATCATTAATTAAATCAACAACTATCAAGTCAACCTCTGGTCGTTGCGATCGTCGTTGGAACAGTGTTTGTCCGTTTCGATATGTGATGATGTGATAACCATGCATGCAATGCAATGCATTTCTGTTGGAATAATCTAATATCAGATTCTTTGCTGGCCAGTACGTACGTCTCCTCCAGCTCGAACCCTAACCCTAGCTAGCTATATGAGCACCGCCATTGCTGCAGACATTCCTCACCTCCAAGCTCCAAACTTGTCTCTAGTGTCTACAGTCTCTACCTACTCTCTATAACGTAGCAGCATCTGGGACTGGCATCGATCGCCGGCCGTTTCTGAGCAAGATGGGGAAACCTTTCCTCCACCAGCTACTCGCCGTCGTCCTTGCACTCTTCGTCTCGCCAGCGAGATCGGGCGACTGGCTTCCGGCCACTGCCACATTTTATGGCGGCGCTAACGGCTCCGACACAATGGGTAACCTAGCTGTCTTTGTCTTTGTGAATCGTGAATCGTGATGATCAGTTCGAGCATGCATGCATACTACACGACGTCTGTATATGGGCTTTGATCGATGAGCACGAACATACGCATGCATGCAGATGGCGCGTGCGGGTACAGCGACCTGTACGAGCAGGGCTACGGCGTGAATAACGCGGCACTGAGCATGGCGCTCTTCAACGACGGCGCGTCGTGCGGACAGTGCTACGCCATCATCTGCGACAGCAGCAAGACCGGGTGGTGCAAGCCCGGCAACAACTGGGTCGTCGTCTCCGCCACCAACTTCTGCCCGCCCAACTGGGACCTACCCGCCAGCGGAGAGCTCCCCGCCGGCGGCTGGTGCGGCCCGCCCCGCCCCCACTTCGACATGTCCCAGCCCGCCTGGGAGAACATCGGCATCTACAGCGCCGGCATCATCCCCGTCCTCTACCAGCGGGTCAAGTGCTGGAAGAGCGGCGGCGTGCGCTTCACCATCGCCGGCTTCAACGGCTTCTACATGGTGCTCATCACCAACGTCGCCGGCAGCGGCTCCATCCAGAGCATGGCGGTGAAGGGCACCAACACGGACTGGATCCCGATGTACAGGAACTGGGGCGCCAACTGGCACTGCCTCTCCGGCGGGCTCGTCGGCCAGGGCCTCAGCTTCGCGCTTGTCTCCACCGGCGGCCAGAACCTCGTCTTCAATGACGTCGTGCCGGCGTGGTGGCAGTTCGGACAAACTTACACCACCTACCAGAATTTCGACTACTAATAAACTATATACACTGGTTCATTCATTCATTCCACAACAATAATGCAAGTTAATTTATCAATTATATCCTCCAAGACTAGAGAATTAAGCGTGTGCTGATATAAGCTTCATGTCATTTGTAGTTTGGAAATCACTTTATATCCTCCAAGACTACTAATATATAGTATGTTGTAACTTGTAAGTAAAGTACTTGGTATTAGTACTGTGTTTGTCACTGATTTGATTTTTGGATTTAAAACTGCCACCCACGAATTATTCTTTGCTTCATCATGAAATTTTCGACCCATGAAAGCTGCATCTAGAGTTAATGATGAAAAAGATTAATGATTGTATTTATTTCCTTGTGATAATGTTTTCGTTGAAAAAAATAAAACTTGAATCAGAAATCATTGTTTGCTTTTTTTAGACCGTCAAATATCGCATCTGCCTATGTTAACGTTCTTTGCCAATGATAATGCTACGCATGCTGCCAAATTCTTTCATCACTTTGTTATAGTACTGCACCCCCTCTATTTTGTTCAAACTTCACCACTAGGTAGTGGTGTTTGTTATTCTGCTGTAGGGTCAAACCATGACCCGGGTATTGGCATATCACTGCGTGGATGTGGCCTGATGACCCTGCAATGATATCCCTTGTATCATTGCCGATTGGTAGCTCAACCTGGTAGTGATAGGCGGCTTCACTGCTGGATCACCTGGATCACAAACATTTGGCTGAAATCCTAGGTTTATGACACAGTAATGAAGACCTATCACTGTCGGCCACACACATGTAGTAGTGATGGTCCGCCTTGAACTGTGTATTTTGTAGTAGTGTCACATATTTTCTTTTGTGTGAAAGAAACAAACAGGACCTAGGCAAAACTCTTTATAATTCAAAGTATAATTGACACACATCCAGAAGAAATGTATCCGTGCCCCTCCAAGAAAAAGAGAGTGCAGCCTGCTTGGCAATGATATATATATATGGTTCTAAGCTTCTAGTTGGTTGACCTCATGATCTCATAATATAGGCATATATAGGATGATGTATTTGTTTGGCAATTGAAATGTTTGAATGGTTAAAAAAAGAATCAATGTTCGTTTCACCGGTGGTCAGAAGCTTAGAGCAAAGCTTAGCTGCCTCAGGAGGATTCGCTCAGCAGTTGCTACTAGCACTTGTCTCTCATTGATAATATATATTCTAACTTAATAACAAATATTCTAGCTTAATTTATCTAATAACAAATATTCCACATCCATGAGAAAATGTTCCAGCTGAAAATATTTCAGCTTAAATAAAAATTGTTCTAACTCAAAATACTGCATTATCGTTCTTTCTTTCTCTTCTAAATAAACATGTTGATAACTGAATCCCCCGACATACGCAATGCTTTAGCTAATACATAGAAATGCATACCATGATTTTTCTGTCTATCAATAACTGCATGCATTGCTCAGTGAATGTGAAAAGTAGGCCGTTGTCGTGGCAATAATGAGACAAAGTAATATTTGCAATGAATCCTCCTATTAAGTACTCATGCATTACAATAGGAACCCCTAATTCCTTTGCAAATACAGCTCTCTTAATCATTTCTTCGCATGTACCTGCAGTCGCATTCAAGTAATGCCCCTTGATTTCACTGGTTTCGGCTTGTGCTTTATAAATTGCTTTGGCACAAAAGACAAAACGGTCTCTCCAGCGCATAAATGGTTGTGAGTTCACGTTTTCATCATCTTTGGTAAAATCAAGTCCACCGCGTAGACACTCATAACACGCTGTATCTTCAACTGTGGTCAGATAAATACAATCCAAATTTATGTCTAAGTGATGGATAAAACTCCTACTGTTAGGTGACTCAGACTACGGCGAGGAGTTCAGACCTTGAGCCATTGCATGATTGCGATTAAACTAACTGGTGTGGAGTTCCCTTAAGCCGTCGCATGTTGCGGTTACTAAGGGCCTGTTTGGTTTCAAGCAGTTAAAGTTTAACTCCCGTCACATCAATGTTCCCTCAAATGCATGGAGTACTAAATGTAGACTAATTGCATGCATGTCGGCACAGATTAGGAGTAATTTACGAGACGAATCTATTAAGCCTAATTACTCCAAGATTGGAAACTTTTTATCAAATAAGACGAAAGTGCTACAATATTTATTAAACTTTAACACCCAAACCAAACAGGCCCTAAACTAACTGAGCTGCTTCGGCTGCGCTTGAAACCGATAGAGCTGATGAGCACTGCATGTATGAGTTATGACAGCGACGAGTGTATTATTGAGCCGGCCGGTGGATGTAGATGCATGCAGAATAATCCAGGATATGAACAAAAGCAAGCACGCATGCATGTTTTCCTCAATGGCTCGTGGCTGAGTGTCATTCGCCATGTTTTTTCTCCTTGCAAGGATTTGCATTAATCCAGAATACGGACAAAGTCGCATTTTTTTGTGTGTGAACGAAGTAAAGCATCACATGGTAATTTGGTCCCTTCACAAGATAATCCTGTATGATTTTTAACCTAGGAAAAACTCACTAATTCAAAGTACATTATTTTTTTTTGAAGACGTCATCGGAGGGGTGAGAGCCCCACCTGAATAGATTTCCATTGATTCCGGTGAACCAGTGCATGGAGGGTCCAGGACCCTAAAGTCTTACAAATAATACATGGTAGAGGAAGGGAGGGAGAGAGAGAGAGGGATTACAACACCATCATCAACAACAACACTAAAACAGACTCAAGGATAAGCCTAGACACAAGCCGAGAGACGTCCACCGAACGCCGATTTGCGCCCCCACCGAACAGCATACTCGCCGCTTTCACCGTGGCCATTGTGCCCACCACCACTCCTCGTAGCTACGCCGATTCACTGCCGCCCTCCAACTGAGGACCACTCCGTGCAGCAGAATGGGGACTAAGAGTGGCGGCGAACACGCAAGCCCAAGATCATCGGACACGACGACCTCCTTTTGAAATGATGATGACATCCTCCAGCACATCCGGGCCCACGTACCAGCATCCAACGCCGTCCACGGGGAGGAATCCATGGAGGGGAACGACGGCAGTGGTGGAAACACCACCCGGCATTTGATATTCTGGCACCATCAAGGAGAGCGCCGACGGAGCAGAGACGCCAGAGGAGGACACTCGCCGAAACGTCGGCAACACCCAACAACCAGGGTCAAACTCACCCAAGAGGGGCAACAATAACACAGGGGAAGAGCAAATGAAGAGAACATAGGGCCGCGGTAGGGGCTGCAATCTAGTCCTCCACAGTGGTGCCCTCAAGAGGGTCACGATGTCAACGACATTGCCACCACCGGCTCCACAAAATAGAGCTAGGTTTTCACCAGGAGGAGAGAGACAGAACTACGGTCATAGAGTTGGGAGCCTACATTATCGATGCCTCTAGGGAGGAAATCGGTGCCGAAGGGCGTCGCCGTCGAACGCACAGACGGGTTATGCATGGCTTTCGCCTAAGCATCCCTAATCCATGGACCATAGTCTGTCAACTTAGAAGCCAGAACACCATACCTCGCCGACACTCCCCACCGATGAAGAGAAGAGCCGGACACGGCCGTCGGCGCCGATGGACGATGAGGAAGCCCCTCGCATGGACGTGTTGGGCAGCTGCGGACCTCGAACGTGCAACGCCCCTTGGGAGCACGCCGCTGGAGGCGCTCAGCTCGACGTACGGCGCAAGGAGGCGAAAGCAAAGCCGCGGCCGTCAGCCCGGACTTGTTGCACGCCGCCAGCCGCCCGCCGGCTGCGTAGATCTGTCACAGGGCACCACCCGACAGCAACTAGCACTGAGCAGAGCCAGGGGCCCTCGCCGACGCGGATGCGACAGGGAAAGGACCTAGATGCGCAGACCACTGGAGGCCATGGCGACCGCTGCAGTGTGGCTCGCTTTCCTTCCCAGGGAAAGGGCCGAGCCTGCCTGCGGTGGCACTCGGCCACACAACGGCGCGTCAGGCGTGCACACGGTGGCACGGCGGCCGGCGCAGGGCCTGCCCGGGCGGGTGCACTGACCAGCGGCGGCACCTTCAGGAGCTACTTCCAGGGCAGGGGAGCGTGGATCCGGTGCAGGTGTCACCGGATCCGGGCCTAGAGGGCGCAGATCCGGCCCCCCACCGGCCACTCTGCTCGTCGGCGTCCACCATCTTCACCGGGGCTCGACGAGAGGGAGAAGAGGAGGAGAGGGAGGTGATGGGAGTTGGCGCGGAGGTGAGCCTTGTTGGGCTCCGCCGCGGGCCGCCGCCGCTAGCTGGAGCGCGGCGGCGGTGGCCGGGATGTTCGCGCTGTGGCGGGCGGTTTGGTGGCGGCGGAATCGCCCCCGAGTCACCCCTGTACGGACGACGCGGGGGCGGGGGCGGGGGGACCAACTGACCACATTAATTTTACACACATTCCAAAAGAAGAAGAATATCTGGGGCACTCCAAAGAAAATGGTGCAGCACTGCAGCTTGATGATAATGATTGGTTCCTTTTTAATTTAGCTTCTAGTTGGTTGACCTCATGATCTGACAATAGGATGTATTGTTTGACAATTGAAATGTTTAATTGGTACAGAAAAAATAAACAATGTTCATTTTAGCTGTGGTCAGAGGCTAAGAGGAAAGCTTAGTTGTCTCTACAAGGATTATTCGCTCGGCAGTTGCTACTGGCACTTGTCTCTCATTACTATATATATGATATAATTGCGCGCCTACCGATTCATTGAAAGAACAATGATACATAAGGTAAAATATTGGATGAATAACAATGAAGTACGTGTGAAATACTATATATAGCTGCAACGTACATCAGGTCCAATTGAAAATTGGGTTGTCCGATTGCACGTAGGCAAGAAATTGAGTTTATCGGTTGCTATCATGAACGATCTTGCTGTGAAAACGACTTTGGGGAGCCAATCGAAGGACATATTATATTTTTGTTCTATTTATTAAATGTTTATTTTGTCCGAAAAAATTGCAAAGTTCAGTTCATCACCAGTTTTTTTTTTACAACAGTTCATCACCAGTTGTTACTTGTTAGAGAGAACGTACCTACCTGCCTCTGCAACAGTAGAGATTCCAAGGCGTTGAGCAGCTTAAAACTTCGTCACGTTTGGTACCGGCACTTATATCTCCGTATATACATACTAATCAAAAGAACAATGTTGAACATATAATGAAGAACTGTGAAGTACTACGTACTAGTGAAATACTACAGAATATCGTCCTTCAATTCATTCGTTTGGCTTGTCGATCCGATTGAAAACTGATGGTCGGAATCTATGTTGCCAAAACAATTGAGTGGTTGCATTTTATGTTCTTGCATGCATGAAATGTTTGTTGCATCTTCCTTTGTTTTGATGGCCACCTGTTGACGTTGAAGATGACTCCAAGCCAGCACACCAGCAAGGGCCTTGAACACCGAAAAAGGTTGCACACAACCTGCAACGCAGTAAGAATATAGCGTAATCGACCAAAGAGATCTAGAGACTGATAAGGCCGATGTAGAGCCCGTTCTTGGCTGAAAAAGCTCCCGAACTTCTCCTGGGAAGACCCATCGGGGAGGAGCAATGGAGGATCTCTCCTAGAACAAGCAAGGCCATCTAGGATGCCGACAAATCTCGCCGGGAGATGTGCCGAACAATAGGAGGGGCTGAGAGAGGAGTAAAGGGGCAAAAGGAGTTGATAGATTGGTTTTTTGACGATTGGATAGATGGGAACTCAATCGGCCATGATCCTCTCATAATTATAGAGGGGGTTGGTCTTATCCCAGTAGAAATCTCCAAGACACGTTCTCCAAGTTTCCCACGTCAAAAATATACCAAAAACCGATTTTACAAAGTCTCTTACTCGGTTTACAGGTGTCGGCTAAGCCGACTTTTGCGGGTTGGGTTAGCCCCCACGGGCTGGCTTCAGGGTCAGTCGGTTTAGCCGACTAGGAGTGTCGGCTAAGCCGACTGGAAAGGGGGAACTGGCTTAGCTGACTAGCTTGGCTCGCCGGTGGCTCGCTGTCTTCTCCACACGTTTCGTTCAGTATTTTATCGCGCCGTTTGACCTCCACATGTTCATGGCATTTATATCTTGTTCATCATGCCCAAAATCACCTTAGGATATTTTTGAGTATCAACATATACCCCTTGTTTTCAGGTGAATGAAGCATGAATCTGAAAACACTTAATCAAACAAAATAAAATCGAACAGCGACAATACCCATCTCATCGGCTGCTCAGCGACTAAGGGCGATGTATACATTGGTCATTTTTGTTCTAAGGGTGATACATGTATCGGTAATTGCTTAGAGAGCTCTTAGACTCTTGCCAAATACTTGGAAAGTACTTCTTCAAATACCTCTCATTGATTGCTCTTGTGAGATGTTCACCTTGCAATGTCTCTAGCAGATAGGAATTACCGAATATGACTTTGATCACTTTATAAGAACCCTCTCAATTTGGTGACCATTTACCAAACTAAGTACTCTTCGATTCAGTTGGTAGTATGGTTTTCCACATAATTCTCCCACTTAGAAGGATTTGTTCTTAACTTTCTTGTTGAATGCCTTGGCAACTCGAGCCTTGTCTTTCTCTATTTACTTGAGAGCTTTTAATCTTATATCCGACACCTCATCGATATTATCCATCATCAAATCATGACACACAACATCAAATAAATTATTTTGTTTAGCAAGCCTGTATGCATCCAAATTCACTTCGACAGATAACACGGCCTCTTGACCATATACTAACTCAAAAGAAGTAACTTTTGTAGCACTATACCTCGAAATGTGATGTCTTATATAATTTGGTAAATTCTCTTACTTCCTTATACACAAATTATGTCCCTTGATCTGTAGTTAATGTTTGAGGGATACCGAATCTATAGATAATATGCTTAGTGATGAACTTAATTACCTCCTTGTGAGTCATATTCTTCAAAGAAACTGTCTTAGTCCACTTAGTAAAGTAATCTGTAGCAACCAACACAAAAAGATGTCCCTTTGAAGATGGGGGATGTATTTGGCCAATGAAGTCTAGCCCCCAACCATGAAAAAGTCATGGTTTGATAATTGGATGAAGCATAGCAGCATGCACAAGCTGAATATTTTCAAACTTCTGGCACTCTTTGCAACCTTTGTAGTAACGAAAGTAATCGGCCATCATAGTAGGCCAATAGAAATCGGCTCTACGCAATAACCACTTCATCTTCGGGGCCGATTGATGCCTACCACAAATGTCTTCATGGACTTCTCCCATAGCCACTTTTGCTTGATCAGATCCCAAGCACTTAAGCAATAAATCTTCGACGGTTCTCCGATAGAGCTCATCATTATGCAATACATACTTGAAAGTGCTCCGCCGAACACCTTTATCAATTTTAGCACTTGGATCACGGTGGCGCTCTGGCAGCAGCACCAGGCGGCTGCGGCAGGCCGCTATCCGCCAGCCACTAACGCGCATTGCAACATGTGCAACACCCGATCTTCTTTTGGAACATAAAGATGAAACATTTGTAACATACGACTGAAACAGATGAAACATTTGAAATATGTTCTTGAAACATGCATGTACAACCATAACAACATATGCAACATCTAGATCCACTTCTGCAAAATAAATCTGAAACATCTAAAACACATGAAAACAAACACTTGAAACATGTGTGTGCAGCCATAGCAAACATGCAACATCTAGATGAAAACACTTGAAACATGTGTCTGAAACAACTGAAACACATTGAATATAGGCTTAAAACATGCGTATATTGTCATTGCAACATATGAAACATCCTAGACCTACTTTTGCAACATCTAAATGAAACACTTGAAATATAAGTCTGAAACGCCTTAAACACTTGAAACACAGTATCGCCGGTGGCCACATCCTACCTGGTGGGGAACTCGGGTAGCCAGCAAGCTCGGGTTAGAGGGCCGTCGAGAGCAACGGTACACCTAGGCGCACCGTGCAGGCCTCCCCTTCCTGCCAACGGGTGCGTTGGATAGGGGTGCAGGCGCAGGCCTCCCCTGCCTCTCCTTCTGCGACGGACGAGGTGGATAGGGGCATGGCGCGGGGCGCAGAGCAGCATGGGATGTGGCTGGACGCTGCAGCGGAGAGGAAGGCGAGCGGGAGGCGTGGCGGAGTGCGGTCGCGGAGCGCAGTCACGGACTCGTGGCGCTACGGCGATATTTTCTAAAAGAAATTGCGGTGTCTGAAGGGGAGCGGATAAAAAAGCCTCATGGGCATCGCGGCCCACCAATAGGGCCGTCCGTCCATCCGAATGGACGTCCTGGATAGAGCATTACCGTTGAAATTATTGTACCACTTTGCCTTGTTCGTTTCTTTGAAATTTGGCTTATGCTGGTGCTTACGATGATTTGTCGTGAGAGGAAACATTATTCATTTGCTGAAAAGTATTGCTGAAGTAGTGCCGGAGAGAACGGGTGAGAAAAACATGCCTCTTGCTTTCATGATCCTATATATAACCCCTTTTGTTCCTCCTGGATTCTGCATCTGTATCCACCGGCTCAATAATAAGCTCGTCACGGTCATCATAACTCATAAGCCCTTGTAGCAGTCGTGCTCAGCTCAACTCGAGCTAGCTCAACCGAAGAGAAACAGCTCTCGGTTGTTAGTTTAATCGCAATCAAGCAACAGCTTAAGGTTTGAACTCCTCGCCGCCGTATATTATATTCCATTCCGAATCACCTAACAGTAGGGGTTTTTTTTTGCCATTACGTAACAGCAGGAGTTAAATATCAAATTCCATGATTTTCTTCGAAGACCCACAAAAGTATCTATGTTTAATCTTTGAGCTAACCTAGTGAGGAACCTTGCTTCTAATGTAAGATCGTTCTTTTTTTTCCAGGGTAAAGCTAGAATATTTTTTCATTTAATCAGAAATATTTTAAGCTATGATAATTTTCTCAACGATTTGGAATATTTGTTATCAAGTTGGTATATTTTTCCTATTTTATTATATGAAAAAAAATGATGAATGGTTTTTCTTCCAAAAGAAGAATATACAACATTTTTAGAGGATTGCTAGCGTTCGGACTCTCGTGCCTGCTCCGTTTCCCGTGCCCATGTTGCCTGAATGGTGCACGCAGGGACCGTTCGCACCCCCTCCACTTTCCACGCGCATACACAGTTGACAGTTAGGGCCCACTCGGCGGCACCCCAGTGGCTGTCGCAAGCGGCTGCGTCAAATGGGTCCCATGGCAACATGTGTAATACCAGATCTATTTTTGCAACATCCAGATGAAACACTTGCAACATACGTCTGAAACAGTTGATACACTTGCAACATACATCTAAAACATTTGCAAAACACTTGAAAGCCATTGCAAACATATGCAACATCCATATAAAACTATTGCAACATATGTGTGAAACATACGCAACATCCAGATAAAACACTTGCAACATACATCTAAAAACATAAACATTTGAAACAGGCGCGTGCAACATCGTGTATAGCCATTGCAACATATGTAATATCCGGATCTACTTTTGCATCATCCATATGAAACATTTGCAATATACCTCTAAAATATTTGAAACATACGCTTGCAACAAGTGCTTTTAGTGCAACATCTACTTGCTACTTTTGCAACATGCGCTTTTAGTGCAACTTCTACTTGTGCTTGGACAAATGGAAGCTCGTCGACACGGAGCTCGATGTCACGGAGTGGCGCGGGGGGAGGGGGGAGGGGGATGCCAGTGGGCGGACGGTCCAGTGCACCGCTACGAGCGGCCCCCGCGCTGGGGAAGGCGAGCGGCGAGAGGGCAACATGGTGGAATGGCGAGCGGCCCTCGCACTGGGGAAGGTGAGCGGAGGGCAGGCGATGTGGTGGAACTGACCGCGGTTGGAGAATGCTGCAATGGGCGAGGAGGAAGGAGAATGCATCCAATTTTTTAGATAGAGAAGCCGTGAGGGGAAAAGGCCTATTGGCTGGTCCACAGCCCCAGGAAAGGGCACGTAGAGCATTACCCATTTGTTTTATCTCTCGTACGTTTTTTTTGTGTTCTACATACATGAAATATATATATTTTTGTCCAATGTGGCCAAAACAATATCTACTACTTAATATACTAAGAGGGTGTTTGGTTTGAGGAGTTAAAGTTTAACAAACACTGTAGCACTTTCGTCTTATTTGACAAAAAGTTTTCAATCTTAGACTAATTAGGCTTAATATATTCGTCTCGTAAATTACTCCTAATATGTGCCGACATGCATGCAATTAGTCTACATTTAGTACTCTATGCATTTGAGGGAACATTAATGTAATGGGAGTTAAACTTTAACACATTGAAACCAAACAGGCCCTAGCTGGCTGGACATTGATGTTGTTTTCAGTGGGTTTGGGATGGATGAGACAATGTTCGGCTATTTGGATGGATGAGACAATGTTCGGCTATTTCTGTGTGAGCAACTGTATCAAGTACGAGATTCACAAAAAAAAAGTGTATCAAGTACGAAGTATCATGGGCCGACTTCTGGTTTGTTTCCTTCTTTTTCAAAGTCGGCCCATCTTGAGTGCGCATGTCCGGACTCCGGAGGCCTCAGATCAGAACAGACGCACTGCTTGTGATTGCCAGGGCCCAGGTGCCTAGGTAGCACGGGGCCGGGAACCAGGATCTGCGCATCCCAACGGCATGGCAAATTGGCAATGGGCAATAACTGAATCGGATTTTGCTCAAAAATTACTAATTATGTAACATAAATATTAATATTTTTTAATATAAAAATTCAGGGGACAGAGGGAGTACTCGTACTCTTTTCTTCAGCTGATGCTCCTCGTCGTTTTGTTTGTTTGGTAGCCGTACGTACGGATATACAGTGAGCCAGTGTGACTCAAGGCCGGCCGGCCATGGTCATGCATGTTCCTGTCTCGGATCTACTGCCTCTGTCTCGGTTTATTTGTCGTTTCTGGTATTCGTGCCATAAGTTTGATTTGATTTATATAAAATACGTGCAACATTTGTATTTTCAAATAAATTTATTAAAAAATTAGATTTAAAGATCTTTTCGATAATACCAATTATGTATTATAAATATTAATATTTTTTAATATATATTTTGTTAAAGTTGTTTCTCGGAAATAGAAATGACAAATATTTTAGGGCGGAGCAAGTACGGAGTACTCCAGTACTCCTACTACATGCTGCTGCATTCCAGCATGCATGCGTGACTGCTAGCTAGCTGGCCTGGTGTACGTACTACCACAGGATCGGATCTCTCGTCTCTGCAGGCTCATGGCTGCTATTATGCCGGCCGGACGGCGGGCGTACCTGCAAAGCTGAAACTTGGTGGATTCGCAGGCAGGCGGCCCTCTAGCCCCACAAAATGCGGTCCGGTTCCCGGTTCAAAGCAGTCGGAAAAGCGAGAGCAAGAGCATCCTTGCTCAGCAGCAGCTTTACCACCCACCCGCTTTGCTTTCCACATGCAGGTAATATCTATCTATCCGTCTGTCTATGTAGTACAGTACTGTGCAGAGTGCGGTAGTGCAGTCCACTCCACTGCACTGAATCCTGTTAAAAGGAGAACTCTGGCTATTTCTGCAAGCAAACAATGTACTGTGATACCACTTACCGAAAGTCTGAAAACTTCATGGATGTTCTTTTCAGAAAATTAAAAGCATCGATGGGCCTCCTGTACAGCATGCTGCTGAATCTGTTGGCGTTGAATTGAACAGTGTTCTTGTTACGTTGCACGCAGCTATACAGTAATTCGAGCTAGACATGTGTGATATATCACGATGCAGTGAGTATGTGTACACGTACGTAGGTACCCAGCAGCAGCAGCAGCATGTCGTGCACCACCTGCTGCTGAATCTTGGTAGATTGCCTGCTGAAATGAACCTGAGCTGAGACGACGACGGACAGACAGATGCGGCTAGATAGCATCAGCGCGCACGCGTGCGGGCTGGAACTCGATTTGCAGGCCACTAATCTCTATCTTAAGTATCTCCATTCTTTTTCCTCACCGGAAAAGCAAAAAAAGTGTAGCGGCAGAGCTATAGGGAGATTAGGACTGGAGTCGAGTCGAGCCGCCTTGTTAGCTTTTGCCTGCTGTCCGACAACAAAGGAGGTAGCTTCGGTCCAATTCAAAGCAGTGGAATATGCCTGCCCATACAAGCATGCGAGGAGAGCAAAGCAACAGAGGGCAATCATATTGTATAGAAAATCTCGGATATATGCACAAATAAAGCATGGAGACGACTACTACTTACGTAGTTTTAAATAGCGGGCTAAGGTGTTTAGCACTATACCTCTAAATCAGCTAATAGCAGAGCTGAATCGAGCTATAGCAAGATATAGCAGCTAAATTGTACATAAACCCAAATAGCAACACACTACCTTAAAAGGCTATAACGGCAGCTATAGTGTTAGGACCACCTGCCAGGTGGGCCCAGGCCAGACTGTTGCCCTGGCTACAAAAGGAACCAGATGAGACTAAGGAGCGGCATCAAACAAATCTTCAGAACAATTACCTTACCTTTACCTGTACCTAAGTTTACTGTTCTTCTTCCTCCAACTCTCTTCCTCTTTGTATCCGGTTGCTTGCCACTTGAATCGAGTTATTCGTTGGCAATGCCAGTTGGGTTGCTAACAATTGGTATCAAAGCCATCGATTTTGGTTCTCCTCAATGGATCCCTCCCTCAAGTTCGTCTTCGACGAGATCCTCACGAGGTTGGACGTGCTCGACGCTCGGATGGAGCAGAGCTTCTCGAGGACCCTGGCCAGCGTGGAGCGATGGGGCGTCACCGTCGAGCTCCGCGCCGGCGGCCTCGAGCGGTCCGGCGCGACGCAGCTCGTCGAGTCCGACAACTTGGGCGGTCTCTTTGACAACGTCCCCGACGAGCCCGTCCCCGCGCTCGACTCCACCTCCTCCGACCTCGATGCGCTCGACTCCACCTCTTCTGACCTCGTTGCGCCCGACCATGACACGGTCGCGTCCACCACTTCCGTTGCCGTTAGGGAGAACGAGCTCGCGCAGGCCGTCGAGAAGAAGCAGTTCGCGCTGCAGGAGGCCGAGCATTCCGGGTTCCTCGTCGCGCGTGCCGAGCAGGAGAGGCGCGCCGCCATCATCCGCGCCGAAGGGCTGGATCTCACGCCGCCCCAGCCGTCGACGCTGGTGCTGGCCTCCCAGATCCACCACCGCGAGTTCGACCCAAGGGTGCTTCGCTATGCGCCGGTTTCCGCCAGCGTGTTCGCCGCCAACGGCGTCGTCCTCGCAGCGCACTGCGTCAGGGGCCTCCTGGAGGCGCAGGACGCGAAGTTCCCAGGCGAGATCTGCGCGGCTACGCATCCCGGAGGCGGTCGTCCCATCCCGGAGCTCGTCACTCAACTGCACATGCGCGCTCAGCGCACGAAGGCCGCGCGGCGGAGTCGTCCGCTCCGGCGTCTCTTATGGCGCCCTCCCTGGCGCCTCGCTTCGTGCGGGCGGCGTCCACGACGGCGCGGACATCGCATCCGCAGCTGCGCGCTCCGCCCGGACCCCGAAGCCGGCGACACCCTCTGCCCTGGGCGCCTCACCGAGCGCTTCGACCTCAACTCCTTCCTCCACGGCTGCACGCCCCACCGCTGCGAGATCTCCATCCTCCACCACAGCGACGCGCCCAAGTTCCGGCTCGAGCTGCTTGCCTACACCGACGACCCGGTCGACCCCGGCCCCAAGTTCACGTCACAGTCCAGCTTCCGCATCCACGACGGCGCGGAGGTCGCTGTCGTCTTCCAGAAGCTCGACCTCAACGTCGCGGAGGGCAACGCCATGCACCACAGCCCCCAGCTCCCCGACAGCGGCGTCGCGCTCCACCGCTTCGAGTGCGGCGTTCCCACTGCGGCGTTCCTCCTCAAGCTCCACGGGGGAACCTGCAGCATTACACACACCATCTGCTCGACTCAAGTACTCAATGCCAACAACGACTACAGGACCAACCGCATCCTCCACCATGCGAACCTGATCTGCTCCGCCGCCGCCACCACCGCGTACTTCTCGGACTCGGCGCTCACGGTCGTCGACTCGGCCAAGCGCGTCAGCGTTCAGAAGCTCGCGTCCCCGCCTCAGGCTCAGTGCGTCACCATGGCGGCGGACGCCGTGCTCTCGGCCGCGGAGGCAACGCGCCGCATCAAGGATCTCGGCTGGTGCGAGTACCCCGTCGGCTCCCTCCTCTCCGTCCGCGCTGGGATGCGGTTACCCGCCGCCGCGATGGCCGAAGTCCGCATACCAATCTGCGCCATCGTCCCGGACTCTGTGGAGGCCTTCGTCAACTCCATCCTCCTCTCGGACGGCGACGTCGAGCTCGCCTCCTACGACATGCCAGCGCCCGAGCCTTCCTCCGCGTCCATGATGGCGATGCAATGCGTGCGCGTCTCGATTTCGCGGATCACCATGGGCACCGAGGGCTGGGCGCCAGCGGCCGCGCCTACGCCCAGCTCGACCTCTCCGACACCAGGCTCGGCGCCTTCAGGGCGCTCAGACTCGCCGGCGTCATCTTCACCACCGGGGGAGTGTCCGCGTGCTTCGCCTGCTACCGTGGCGTCTGCTCTTCCGCCTACTACGCCGGCACCGGCCCTGTGATGGAGATCGTGGGCCTGGAGTCCGCGGCGAACGTCGAGCTGAACAAGAACGTGTTGTTCCTCTGCTACGAACCCGTCTCACGCTGCGCCAACCCCATCCTCAAGCCCGCCGAGATGATGCTGTGGCCCTACTGGGAGCTCGGCAAGATGGAGGGCACGCGCTGCATCTTGTGCGTGGACGCCCATGTCGACATCGTCATCGTCATCCAGCTCAGCTTCGCGCGACGCAGCACCTTCAGCGCCATCACGTGCACTCTGGCCGAGCACCGCGAAGGCGGCAGCCTCCAGGAACACCAGGACATCAAGCTGCTTCGCTTGCAGGGCGTCATCCGCTTCTCTGCCCAGGCTCCTGTGGCATCCCTTGCCGCTGGCTGGTTGAGCAAGGACGTTCGTGGTCGTGGAGACACTTGCCGTCTGCAACATCATTATGGTGACTACAACAGCAGCTTCAGCCACGGCTACGAACATTCCACTCTCGTCGGCGCAGTACACCTCCACGTGCACGTGTTCGCCTCCCTCGGCAATCCCGTCCTCTACCGCCAGGAGGTGGCCCTGCACCAGCACGTGCTCTGGCCCGACGAGGAACCGATGGAGACTGTGGGCCTGGACTCCGCGGCGAACGACGAGCTGAACAAGGACGCGTCGTTCTCCAGCAACAAGTGGATCGGCCGCTGGCCAACGCCACGGTCTGCGTCCTCACGTTCCACTGTAGCGCCGCCCAAGACTTCACCGGCCCTGTCTCTCACATCTCCGAGTACAAGTTCAGCGAAGCGTCCTGCGGCAAGTGCATCCACAACGTCGGCTGCGGATGGCTTTCCACCAGGAGCTGGGCGTGGACTCTGGTGGCGGGATCTCACTACCAGTGCTCTGCGCGAGGCTGCTGGGTGCGTTCGGCCTGCAGTGGCTGGCGTGGAACTCGTTCCAAAAGCTCACAGAGGAAATGGAGGTGCGCGACGTCGAGAACATGGCCCAGGAGGATGTGTTCTGCTCAAGAGATGCCTGCTCAACTACAAGAGGATGGAAGATCACCACTGCGGCTTGAGGGCAAGCCACAATTCAAGGAGAGAGGAATGTTAGGACCACCTGCCAGGTGGGCCCAGGCCAGACTGTTGCCCTGGCTACAAAAGGAACCAGATGAGACCAAGGAGCGGCATCAAACAAATCTTCAGAACAATTACCTTACCTTTACCTGTACCTAAGTTTACTGTTCTTCTTCCTCCAACTCTCTTCCTCTTTGTATCCGGTTGCTTGCCACTTGAATCGAGTTATCCGTCAGTTGGGTTGCTAACATATAGCGAGAGATTTAAAGCATACTACTACGGAGTGTATACAGTACTGGCTAGCTTAGCTACTCCTACAACTGATCTGATGTGATCTTATCTGACTGCCTGGGTGTGCTTAGACGCTTAGTTAATTAGTACTGTAAGTAATTAAGTAGTAGCTAGCCTAGCTTGGACCACAACAGCACATGCACATGTGGAAGCTCATCATCGATAAGAATAATCTAGTGGATTAGTGCAATAGAGTAGCCTGCTTGCATGCGTGTAAGGGAATTGAAATCACTGCAGTAGTCTGCAGGAGAATATGTCCGTTTCTTAATTGCTAAGATAAACATATAAACACAAATACACTGCTTCTATCTAATAACCTTTTTTCTTTTCTTTTCTTTTTTGGCGAAAGTAATAACCTTTTTTTTTGTCAGTTGCCATGGACACGTATGCATGTGCCTGCCACTCCACTAATCTGGCCGGCCTGCAGACAGGATTATTGCACTCATGAGGAAGGGAAGGGATCGGATTATCGGAACCCTAGCTAGCTAAATTAGCTGCGGTGGTGTGTGGTGGTCTGTTGTGGTGGAGTGAAGCTTACTGTAATTAGCTGCGGGAATCTTCCCCGGCCCAGCAGACGATGCAGAGAAAATATCTGACGGCCGGCCGAATCGAGCAGCTCATCATCAGCTTTTGCCCGTCGGCCGGCGCCTAGCTAGGTACCGTTTAGATGCCAAAAATTTTGCCAAAATTTTTAGATTCTTCGTCACATCGAATCTTTGAACACATACATAAAACATTAAATATAGATAAAAAATAAAACTAATTACACAGTTTAGACGAAATGGATGAGACAAATCTTTTAAGCCTAATTAGATCATGATTGGACAATATTTACTAAATAACAACGAAACTGCTACAGTAGCGTTTCGTAAAAAATTTGCCAACTAAACAGCCCCTAGTGTAGTGCGCAACAGTGGACGACGCATATGCGCGTACTCCTACGTACAAAGTTCTCAGTTAGCGCGTGCCCACCCTGCTGCTTGTTAATGCAGACTTAAAGTGGCCGTCGACGTACGTACGTACGTAAGTGTCTCTTGCGTACATACTACTAGTATGCATTTACATACCGTATACGATCACTTTTAAGCTGTCCAGCATGCATATGGTGGTACTGATCAACGACGTCGTATAGAGGCACCGGACATCGACCAACCTTTCAGTATGGAGGAGATCAAACATGTAGTGGATGAGTTACCAGCAGAGAAGGCACTATAAGAAATGTTGGCATATTGTCGAAGGAGACGTGCTCGCAGCAATGAATTGCATACATGACCTTCGAGCTGGACCCATGGGAAGAATGAACGGGGCAAATTTAATCCTTATCCCCAAAAAGGACATGGTTGTGCATCCTAACGACTTCAGACCTATTAGTCTGATTCACTCATTTGCTAAGTTGGTGACAAAGACGCTGACCATCCGCCTCTCCAAATACATTGATGGACTGATCTTGCCGGCACAGAGCGCCTTTATTAAGCGCAGGTGTATCCACGACAATTTCATGTTTGTGAGGAACTTGGCCCGTGCTTGCCATCGTAAGAAAATTCCAGCTGTTGTTCAAACTAGACATATCAAAGGCTTTTGATACAATTTCTTGGGAATACATGCTGGAGCTTTAGGAGAAGAGAGGATTCGGTGCAAGGTGGAGAGAATGGCTGGCAATCATCTTCAGCACGGCGCACTCAACGGTCCTGCTAAACGGAGCTAAAGGAAAACAGATCCGTCATGGAGAGGCCTTCGCCAAGGTTACCCTCTCTCACCATATTTGTTCATCCTTGCGATCGATGCCGTGCACAAAATACTTGAGCAAGCCACAGTGGATGGGACACTATCTCCGTTGCGGGGTAGAGAGGCCAGACTCTGCCTTTCACTATATGCTGATGACGCTGTAATTTTCCTAAACCCAGTCCAAGAGGAAGTGACAGCGTTTTTCAGGATACTCGACCGTTTTGGATTAGCCACAGGCTTAAGGCTTAATTTGGAGAAATGCATAGTGGCTCCCATCAGATGCACAGATTTGAACCTGGACCACATTCTGGAAAGTTTTGTGGGTAGGAGAGTAAACTTTCCTTTGACATACCTGGGCCTTCCACTGACCTTGGGTAGGATCAAAGTGGCTCATGTGCAAGGCATCATTGACAAATCGCGGTGTCGGCTAGCGGGATGGCAAGGCAGGCTACTGAACCCAGAGGGGAGAAGAGAATTGGTTAGATCGGTCTTAAGTGCAATTCTAGTTTATCTGCTGACCTCAATTAGAGTGCCCAAACAAGTGCTTGAAGACATTGACAAATTGAGGCATCGCTTCCTCTGGGCAGGTGACTCTGAGATTTCATGCGGGAAGTGCAAAGTAGCTTGGACCTCAGTGGCCAAGCCAGTAGATTTCGACGAGTTGGGTGTGATTGAGCTAGAAAGGTTCAATCGAGCCCTTCGTCTGCGGTGGCTATGGTTCCAATGGACAAACCCAGAGCACCCATGGATTGGAACCGAGGTGCCTATTGATTCGACGGATTTGGCGCTCTTCAGTGCGGCGACGACAGTGATTGTTAGGAATGGCCGTAAAGCATCTTTTTCTGTTTCCTTGGCCCTATGCAGCCTAGGCTGTGTTAAGGAGCACAACTCGCGCATGTAAATTGTTGTTCTTGCTGCCTTCTTATTAATTAATCAAAGTCGGAATGTTCTGGATCTTTCAAAAAAACGACATCGTACGCAAATGGTTCTTTACTGACTCCGCCTATTTTTGAGTGACGGTGGTACACAGTACATACACAATGCTTTGCCAACGGTGGAAGATTACCTTTAATTAGTGGCACTCTATATAACACGCCGACTACAATATCACACGGCTACATTAGAAATATTTCTATTTTTATTGACGGTTTACTTAATCTACCATCAGTAGAAAAAGATATTTTTATTCACTCGTGATAGGTTGTTATGTTAGCCGCCAGTACAAAACCAACCGCCACACTACACAACAATTCAAATGACATATATCTAAAATTGATATTTTTTTCATATGAAGTTGGATAAATCAAATTTTATATCAAAATTATAGATCTTGATGAGACCTACAAACTTTTACTTGAAGACCTTTCCATTTGAAATCATTTAGGAAAAAAAATTTCTCAAATCTATTATAAAAACTCTTTTTTTTGAATGGTTTTTAGATGCAAACCACCTTCAAAAATGAATTTTACAAACAAGTGGCTTATTAAACAACACCACAATTGAAAATAGGACCAATGGTTCAAAAATGATGATTCTCATGTTATTGTTATCCACAATAGCAGTGTAGCGGTATATAGGCCCCGTTTGGTTGCCTCTGTTTTTTTAACACACATCACATCGAATGTTGCGGCACATGCATGAAGTACTAAATATAGACTAATTACATGCATAGTGGCACAGATTAAGAGTTATTTATGAGACGAATCTATTAAGCCTAATTAGTCCATGATTGGACACTAATTGCTAAATAAGATGAAAATGCTACAGTACCTATTAAACTTTAACAGGGCAAACCAAACACCCCCATATGGTAATAAGAAAGGCTCACGTCAGGGGGAGGTTAGGCCAGTTTGAACTTTGGATCCAAGGAATCACAAACGTATTTCACACACAGAATGCATGCGACTTGGTAGGTGCCGAGGTGTAACGGCCATGGGGTCCTAAAACACCATGAGCAGAAATTAATTTTTACCATGATAAAAATAGTTTGTATACCGGTGTCATCTGCCACAGCTGCAATAAACATCACTAGCAGGATCCTTAAAAGATTTGGGAGCCGTTTCATTTTTTATGATGGAAAAGAGGATCACAAACAAGATTTTTTGCGAGCTCGAGAAACTATTACTCTATTTCAAATTGTAAGTCATTTTAGTTTTATCCTAACTTAAACTTTTCTAACTTCTGCCGATGCATGTTTACAGAAAGAATATATTAACAACTGGATTTAATGAAACTAATCTTTTGTCATAGATGCCCGTGTGTTTTTCTATAAACATAGTAAACATTTGAGAGTTTAACTTAGTACAAAACTTTAAGATGACTTATATTTTGGATGGAAGGAGCATGTGCTAGGCTGCTAGCTGCGAAAATGTTTGGATCCATTATAGCTTATTTATTGTGATTTTTAAAAACTCTACCTAATTCAAAGAGGACATCTTTCACAAATCCAACTATACATAGATTGTAACAATCTCAGAAGCTGGTAAAAGCTTGGAGGGGCTAGCTTTGCGTGAGGCAAAATTTAAAGATATCTAAAAGTTATATAGAGCTGATCCAAACAGGTCAATTTTTACACCAGCCTTTTAACAATGCACAAACCACATGCTAACTTTTCATAATCTTGCTAGCTAATCTAAACCGGGCCTAGGTAAATCATATCACCCAAAATATTAAGCTATTGGGCAAGTAAATTAGCATTGATAGTAATAATAATATCCTTTAGCAGAGACATATAGTCTGTTTGTTCATGCCTAAACTTTCCTGTAATAAGTGTATCTGGAATCAATGGGGAGAATATGTGATTGATTGATCAATGGCCATGTTTAGTACGTATAGCCAAATTGGGAGCCGAATAAGCAACTCCGTGGGCCACACTAGGGTACAAGCGTGCAAGACACGTTTACTAATCTATCATTTCCATAACTAATATTTTTTACGCCCATAACGTGTCCCGGGAGTTGCCTGATGAGTGTGGGAAAATTTTTCAAAAAAAAACTCTTGCTTCACTACATTTCAAGACTATTTTTTTTTTTGGATCAGATTGAAAGTAAGACGTCGTCCCTTATCCGATCCACGCGTGCATGTGAACGCTTGAAACTGGGGAAACCAAAACAAAATAGCTGATGGACTTCTCCCTTTGTTGCCTTGTATAGGGTTAGCATCTATAGCGAAGCTGTTTATGCGTGTTGCCACTTGTTAATTTCCTGATGGAGGGGCCCCTCAGTTAGCTAGGGAGCATTTTCACCTAAACTTGTGACTAAGTTGGTCCTTAACTCCGATCATCACTTTCCCATTTTCCTAACTGCAAGAAAGTGAATAAGATATCCACTTGCCCATCACATCCTTAAAGTACAACATGCATGCCCTAGCCTACTTTTTAGGTTTTGCTTGCTTGTCTATCTGTCTTCCCACGAGTAAACATTTGGTTGCATACACAGGTGGTGGAGTGCCCATGATCCCTCATGCGCATCTATCTCTCCTTTTATTTTTTTAAAATTCCTTCTCAGTTGTTAATTAAATTAGTAGATAGATGGTAGATGGATTAGAGGGGCAAGGTTTGGAGTAAAGCTTGTCATTAGCCCTATCTTAATCAACTAATCCGATTATCTTATATGTTGTTTTGCTTTCGTCTACTGTTGGGCATTGACTCCTCAATGTGTGTGGTTTGATTGCCACCATTGGTTAATCATTATAAACATATTCCGTCCAAATCCGCCCCAATAAATATTTATGTTTTTGTGGCTTAGTAAATCAATTTCTTCCTTCCATACTTGCCTTGGAAGAAAATGAAAGGTTTGATATATTATCTTGAGAAATAAAGTAGGAGGCAAAAATATTGTTGAAGTTTGATGAGCTGTCCATGGCCGCTGGCCTTTTCTGGACGTATGCGTATGTTTTGTTAGTGTGTGTTTATAGATAATCAATGTGGCTGTTGAATTAAGATGGCAAAGCAGTAGTAATAAATTGTTTTCCAGGCCCTTTGTGCTTGTTTAATCTCAACTGCTCATCAACTTTCGGCCTTCATTAGTGTGTGTGGCTCCCTTGTATTGCACTCAAAATTTGAACACGATAGATGAGTCCATAACCATGCACACCTAAATAAACTTTTTGAAGGCAAGATATTATGCCTAAAATGGAGGAGAAAACAAACAGTTTCCCCTTTTGGACCACTTATTTCCCGCCCCACTTTCAATTCGGATAAGCACATCGGCTTTTACTTTAGGTTTTATTAGTACTAATTAATCATTCAGCATTTATCTAAAAAAATCAATCATTCAGCAACACCTATCATCAGCAGGAAACACAAAGTGTAGTTAGGTTGTGCTTCAACTCTTGAACAACACGGTGCGCCTAATTAAGGCCATCTTCTGAGTGCCAAGTTTTAGTTTAGTCTACATGGTTTCTAAGACGGTCACAACACTTAAAAAAATTGGGACATAATGTTAAATAAATAAAATTTCTCAGGCCAATCTTAATGAGGAGTTTGATGCCGTTGTTTCCAAGACTATCTGTTATATAGAATAAAATGAAACATATAGAATAAAATGAAACATGGATGAAACACCTACTCTCAAATGAAAAATTTCATTCTATGATTCCATAGACATTTAATTTAATGACTCTTGAAGATATTGGTAATCGTGGCAAGATCACTTCTCTCCCTCTCTTTTGTTTACAATTCATAAAAAATACATACATGACAGTCTATTAAATACATATAAAACTCACATGAAACTTCCACTACAGTTCACAATTTTATTTTACGGATTCATAAAGCTATTCATAGCATTTAATACGGCGCTTGTGATTGGACATAGTTTGCGGGGAAATTATGTGTATATCCAGGTTTACCATGATAAAATCCATCTCCTCTCTCTTAATAAATTTCTTGTCATGTCAATATTTTATCACGTGGCACACCCTTAATAATGAGTTAAAAGATCTCTCTATAAAACCTCTCTACTAAAGAATGGCCTAAAAGTAACTACCACCAGTTTGTTTTCACAATCGTGATTGCTGCTGCTGCAGCCAGGACAGTCCGAGATGGCATCCGTACTTACACATGCGTGCGGGAGGACGACAGAGGAGGCCACCTACGCTGACACGAGCTTCGTCGTCTCCGACCATTCATCAATTTTGCGCAACCGTCAACGCACACACCTTTATCAAAAAAAAAATCAATGCCTCCGAGGCTCCGATCATGGATCCGTGTCCTGTATCTGCAGAGCAGAGGACTTTCAGAGAGCCCAGCAACCTAACGTCGTCGTAGCCTGCCGACGGGGCACTTGCTACCCTCACGTACACATAAGGGTGGGCAAAATACCCGATACCCAATTCCTGAACCTGAATTACCCGAACCCAGACCCGAAGTACCCGAACCCGAAATACCCGATCACAATTTTGGATAGTGATTGTAAAAACCCAAAATTAGTTTTGGTAATTCAGGTAATGTTTCCCGGTACCCGAACTACCCAAATTACCCGAAATATCTCAAATATTTGCTCTTCTATTCCAAGACATGAAGTATTTTAATGCCATATAAATATACTATTTGGTATGAATTAATGTAGATTTATGCTAACTTGATAATTGATTTGTTGGCAATTGATATGAAGACATGATGTGATTTATACGACTATTGTTTATTGCTTTAAAATGGTACTTGAATTCTTCTAAAATGGTTGGTTTTGTCAATTTCGGGTATATCGGGTAAAACCCGAACCCGAACCCGAATTATAGGGTACCCGAAATTTCGGATAATGCTTTTTTCGGGAAAAAAATCGGGTAGCAATTTTTAATACCCGAATTACCCGACCCGATTTTTTCGGGTAACCCGAATGCCCAGCCTTACAGAGACGACGATAGAGCGGCCGTCGTCAGCCCGTTGAAAGCCCAAGTTTGGTTTTGGTAATTAATGACACCATGTTGCTAATGTTATTGTATCAAGTGAAATGAGTTAGGCACAAGCAACACACGTGATGAAGGAGTATGTGGCATAAAGTGATGGCCACAAGATCACAAGAGGTGAAGATGCACATAAAATGATGATCATGGTGATCAAGCATGAGGAGATGGACATGGAATGAAGGATCTAAGAGCACAAGGCAAAGGTATAACCATAGGGTTTTCCTTTTGCCGGTCTAAAATGAGTAGAGAAGTGATTGACCGGGTTTAGGATACATAGCCGACTATCAAGAGGGGCAATCACGGTTAGCTCGGGAATCAAGTGCCACTAGATCAATGTCTTGAGCATATGCATTAGGATCTAGTAGAGAGCTAACATAATGCATTAAAAATGTTTGTGAAATGCTAACACACATGCATATGGTGGTGTACACTCGGTGGTGTTAGCACATTTACGAAGGCGGTGGAGTTTAAGCGGTAGAGAGGGGTTTGGGTTCCTCTCTCCCTCCTGCCGAGCTTGCGAGGCGGGATTCGGCGCTTTTTGAGGAAGTGAAATGCCTATTTTCTACTGCGCCGGAAGTCGGAAAAGAAATGGAGGCGAACGGCGGTCACTGTGGTGATCGAACCCTGCACCGGACGCGGTCGCGGTTTGACCAGACGCGTCCGGTCAGTTCTCAGCAGTTGTTAGGCGCGCGAGTGTTAGGGTTTCCAAAAGGCGCGTCCGGTCCCTCACGGAACCGGAGCGTCCGGTCCGACACCTAGAGGGTCACAGTTGGTCGTAGAGCCGACAGGACGCGCGGCGCGTCCGGTCACATGCGATCGGACGCGTCCGGTCGCGGTGGGATCTTACTGGACTCCGACCGGACGCCAGGTGTAGCGCGTCCGGTCAAACACCAGAGCGCGTCCGGTCACAGCAACGGTAACTTCTGACGTGCACCATTCATGCTTATCCTGTAGTGACCGGACGCGTTCGGTCACCCTGACCGGTGCGTCCGGTCAGTACGTTTTTCACTACGTCGTCCGGTAACGGCTAGTTGCGTACCCCTTCGCTATAAATAGAAAATGTCTGGGGTTTGAGGGCAACTCTTGCACATTTTGAGACCTAGAGACATCCTTTGAGCTAGAGAACAACCCCTCCACTCATCTCTTTGCTTGGTTGCACATCTTAAGTGAGATTAAGTGAGATTCAAGTGCATTGCTTGAGACTTGCATTCTAGAGGCACTTGATCTTTGAGTTGCTGCGGATTTCTTGTTACTCTTTCGTGTTTCCCAACACGGTAGATGGCTTGGAGCAGCGGAGGTGATTGAGCTCATAATTGAAGATTGTTGGAGCCCTCATCAAGTGTTGTAAGGGGTTCTTGATCCTTCCCCATGGAAGTTCGCAAATTGGATACTCTAGTGGAGCACGTGGCTTGGAGGATCCCCATCTTGTGTGCGGTTGTGCAGCGCCCACCGAGGGCTCGACTCTTGATAGTCGATTAGCTCGCGAACCGACAAGTGGGTGTATCGCCACAACGAGGAGTAGCTTGCCGGGAAGCAAGTGAACCTCGAGAAAAATCTTGTGTCATCTCTTTGCCGAGGATTTATCTTGTGGTTGATCATTGTGATTGATTCTTCGAGTGCATTACTTCTCTACATCGTTGGTATAAGAATCAAGTCACTTGCTCTTTACTTTCTTGTACTAATTTTAGTGTAGTTTTTATCACATAGGAGTAAGTAGCTTAGTGACTCAGTCTTGTTGGTGTGTATTAGAGATCATAGTCTTGCTTCACTAGAATTATATAGGTGGCTTGCATAGTATAGTTGAGCTAGTGCTAGAATTAGCTTAGCCATCTTTTATACTAACGTGGTTGTTTAGTGAAGCTTGTAGATTTTAAATAGGCTATTCACCCCCCCTCTAGCCATTTGGACCTTACACCCGTCACGTAGCTTAGGGCAGCGGGGGTTTTAATATAGTTTTATTTGTATTTAATAGTCCGTCACATATACATTTATGATGACATGGCAACATTTTAACGAAGAGAGAGAAGAGTTGGGTTTTATGAGGATGAAACACTCTTGGTATAGTTACCAACTCTCTATAAGTTATACAATCAAATGTATATGAAACTATGGAATGAAACTTTCTATTATTGAGAGTGGGTGTTTCGTCCAAGTTTTATTTTATTCTATATGACATGGACAGTCTTGAAAACAACAGGAGCTGGATACATGCCTGCATCGGCGCCTGAGCCCTGACCATGCACGCACACTCATGGCTTCTTCTTCTTCCTTATGCCTGGCCGCGCGGATGGCCGGGGTGGTGACCTTGCAGGTAGCGCAGATGGCCACGGCGGCGACAACGACCTTCTAGCCACATGTAGCGCCGGAGCAACCTCGTGAGGCCGCGAGCCGCACGAAGGGCGGAGGTACCGACCGCACGAACACTAGGGACGGCGGCCTCGCCGGCGCGTGGAGCTCGGGTGGCGGCCTCTCGCCGGTCGCACACGTCGCCGCGTGGAGCTCGGGCGGCGGCCTTCGTTCATTGCTGTGGAATCGAGAAGGGAGAAAGCTGCTGGAGAGTGAGAAGAGAAAGAATTTTATATTTTTTTAATTCCTTATAGGTACCCATAGGTCTATGAATAGTTGAATCTATGAACTACTTTATAGATTACTCTCATAATGTTTTAGCTAGCCCGTAGTGAATATTTTAGAGTCTATGAATTGGTTTACTTATACATTGTGGTTGCTCTTGATAATCCATACATGTGTCAAATATTCAGTGTGACTGGACTATAAAGTTTAGAAGGAAACAATCACCAGTCTCCGCCATGCCTTTTCCACTGGGACTGCGACCGGGACGTACAGGTACAGGTTCAGCAGCTAGCGCATCCATGAGGAAAGCAGTGTCACGACAACTAGTTGTTCAATGTCGACTGCCCAACAGTGACTTCCGTTCCGTTTTGCGTACAGTACGTTTGGACACACGCAGGGCCGCCTAGGCCTAGCTAACACCGTTGACTATACCTACACCCGTTGCCCCAAGGCCGCGTTCACTTCCCCACCCAACCCAAAATATTTCCTCTTACACACATCACATCAAATCTTTCGACGCATGCATGAAGCATTAAACGTAGGTAAAAAAGATAACTAATTGCATAGTTTGTCTGTAAATGTCGGGACGAATCTTTTGAGCCTAGTTAGTCCATAATTGAATAAATTTTGCCAAATAACAACGAAAGATGCTACAGTAACTTTTCAGTTACTTTTCGCGAAGTGAACACACCCCAAGCTTGAGAGAGAGAGCTGACCCGGTGAGAGACGCTCACACACAATCACACATGGCATGGTAGGACCGTAGGAGTAGTACGTCTGTGTCTGGTCCGTCCGGGCGAGTCTTTTGACCACCGACTGATGACTGTCCTGCGCCGCGGTCCAGCTCCAAAGCTGCAGCACGCACTGCTGGTTCGCACTGCTGGCATGCCATGGATACGCATGCATATATATGCAGATGCAGGGTTTAGGCTGTTTGTATGCCGGCCTTTATCTGCCACAGCACAGGTGTTGCGGCCATGGATTGGGTTGGGCCGTGTTTAGTTCGGCCGATTCGGCTGTTGCCGAATCACTGCGCAACACTGTGTAGCACTGTAGCATTTTGTTTTTATTTGGTAATAGTTGTCCAAAAATTGACTAATTAGGCTTAAAACGTTCGTCTCGCAAAGTACAACAAAATTGTGCAATTAGTTTTTGATTTTATCTCCATTTTGTACTCCATGCATGTGCCGACATTTTGATGTGATGGAAATCTTCTTTTTGCATAGTGGAATTTGGGAGGTAAATTTGGTATCTAAACAAGGCCTTGGCCAAATTCACGGCCACAACTCTTGTGCACCTGTGGCAACCTCATCTTACTGTAGCGGCCATATATGTGGGGTGGCACATAAAGGCGAGGAACCAAACAGCCTCGTATCTGGCAGCTCTTTCAAATACATTTTACTGAAAATGATTATGTATTACTTTTGTGAAGTAATTTTCCGAAATAAACTATAAGAAACTAGAAGGTGTCGAAAAAACAGGAGCTTCTTTTACTCCAGAGTCCGGAGTCACTGTATGCATAAACAAACATCTTCAGTTAAACAACTTTCAACTTCTAAAAAGAACTTAAATAGAAAGAGCTTACCAAATAGACCTACAAGATAGATGGTCTGGTCGTATGGGCCCAGTCACAGTACATTTCAATTTGTATATGGGCCCTGTGCACCTGAACTTATCATCCATGGTACACATTGATGTTTGTATTTCTAGATGCTTGTATGTACGCATGCATGCACATGCATGTGCCATTCGGCGTGCCACTGCTTAGCTTTACTGGGACACGTTCCCACGCACCGGAGGGGGCAAAAAAAAAAAAAAAGAAAAATCAAAGCTAATCGATCTACTCCAGCAGCTAATAACCACACTCTGATGGTGTAGAAAAAAAGATAGTAAAAGGAGGGAGAGAAGCCATTTGCTATTGCTGTTGCTGCTGCTGTGTTTTGTCTTCTCCTGTGTCTACTCATCTCATCTATAGGAGTAGGAGCTAGCAGCATATCCATTCCAGAATGGTTTTGTGCGTTGTTTTAGGGAGAGCTCTGATATATCCTTTTCTGTATTATATTTGTTGTTTATGGGCGAGAGATAAGGACCACAATTGCAGCTTTGTTTGTTTGTTTGTTTGAGATCCAGCTAGCTACTTGCATTATTGTCTCCTTTGTAAGTGGGAAGTTTGGCAACTGGCATGGCTTTGATTTCCGCTTGCTATTTTGTCTTGTATATGTTTGGAGATTGATTATTGGCCGGAAGCTAGGATGGATGTGTTTCATTTATTTATAAATAGTTGTGCCCACAAAATAAAAAGGAGTGAAAAGGTGGTGGTTCCAGCTACCAAATATATATATTCCGTTCACATTGAATTTTCGCCTAGCACATCAATTTGTGCCATTATATCTTTGTTTTATTCCAAAATATGGAAGTATATATTCTGTGAAGATTATGTTTGCAGTTTTTTTTAAAAAATATTCAATGCAAAATATTTTTTTAACATCTGATTTAAATCACAAATGGAAGAATATCTTCTAGTTGGACTGAAATAGAGTGATATTCAAACATGGAAAAGGTAATGGAGTACCAAACATATACCATCATCACAAACCCTTTTAATTAATAATTAATAAAGGAAGCTGCAAAAGAGGTTGCATGGCCAGATCAAGAGATTTTTTTCAGAGAGAGAAAAATGAGATTAGCATCATTTGAGACATCGACAAGTAATTTTGTTTTATAAAATGTTTCGCATTGTAGTGGTTATTTTACTATCAAAAGGTATTACTATATGATAAAATAATGGTAGGGGTAGTACCATTTATGGATTTCGACGGCTCAAGTAGGACAAGGAAAAGGTAGGGCTTTGGTTGGTGACAAACTTTTTTTTTGGGAAACATAAAACACTAGTCTCGTTTAACATGATGATTGTCCCTTGATTTTATTGTGCATATATCTAGCATTGGGAGGTTTTATCTATTTGTTTGTATTAGTTTATGGATGCCCATTTGATGAGGTGAGACATGACGATGACAATTATAGCTTTTTGTTCAAGATCCAGTTACTTGTATTGTTTTTCTTTGTAGGTGGGGAGTTTGGCGCATGGCTTTTATTTTATTTTCCATGGTTTTGTCTTGTATATGTTTTGGATATTGGATGAACGCAGGGGAGGATATGCTTGGTTTCCCAATTGTGCCAAGAGAAAAGAGTATAAACGTGGTGGTTCTAGCTAGCGTACATATTGTGTATTCATTTCGCGTTGAATTCGCGCCTAGCACATCATGTTGTGTCGTTGTTATTCTTTGTTTCTTATTATTTCATTGGAAAAGCGGAAATATTTGGTAAAGCGGAAATTAAAGATAGTAGGACGCGACAAAATATTGGTTACAGCACTATTTATCGATTTCGACAATTGAAATTGGTCCACAGATAAAAAGGTAGGCGAAACCCCTTTTTCTTCTCTCTAGATTGGTGGAAAAAAAAACTTAAAAAGCTGTATCGAAAACCCGTTGAATTCCTCCCCGTTGGATGCGGCCTTTTTTTTCCATCCATCTCCACAGTGCCTGTCCTGCGTCTGACGTGTCACTGTTCGCTTTGACACGCTTGGGCCTTGTTTAGATAGGGTGCGTTCACTTCGTGAAAAGTAGGTGAAAAGTTACTGTAGCATCTTTCGTTGTTATTTGGCAAAATTTGTCCAATCATGGACTAACTAGGCTCAAAAGATTCGTCCCGACATTTACAGACAAACTATGCAATTAGTTATTTTTTTATCTACATTTAATGCTCCATGCATGCGTCGAAAGATTTGATGTGATGGGTAGAAGAGGAAATATTTTGGGTTGGGATGGGAAGTGAACGCATCCCTACTAAATTTTCCCCCAAATTTTACTATGCAAAAAGAAGATTCCCCGTCACATCAAAATACCAGCATATGCATGGAGTACTAAATGTAGATGAAATCAAAAACTAATTGTATAATTTTGTTATACTTTACGAGACGAACATTTTAAATATAATTAGTCAATATTTAAACAATAATTTTTATCAAATAAAAATAAAATACTACAACGGACTACATTGTACGGCCCGATTTGCACCAACTAAACAAGGCCCTTGACCCGCGGCGGGAAGCAGCCAGCAGCAGCTCCCGCCCGCGTCGCATGCGGCAGACAAGCCGACGACCAGTCAACCCCACCCTCAGTGGCACAACCGTAAATCCACCTCCCCATCTGCCGTATAATACCAATAATGACACCGCTTAGTAATTAATTAATTAGCCCGCGTGACGCCAAGCGCCTTTTCCGTTGCCCGTTCTGCCCCCGGGTTCACGCCTCCACGGCACGGCGCCAAGCAACGGGCATCTCTCGGTCTCGGGTTCCCGCATTAAAAACCAAGGACGAGCACGCGCGCCCCGCTCTTACTGCGGGCGGGGGTGGCTAAATAATTTAATATTCCCCCGATAACCTAATTTATTTCGTTTTTTTATCCCGCAATTTCGCCCTCCCCTGCGCGGCGGCACCCCCCGCCTTTTTTGCTTTTATTTAGTTTTGGCTTTTTATTTCACTCGCCCCCATTTCCACCGCCCCCTTTTGCTATTTGCTCTCCCCTCTCGCCTCGCGACCTCCGCTTCGTCGTCGTCCTCCTCCTCCCGCTGCTGCTCCTGGTTTAATCGTCGATTTTTTTTTGCTGGAGCGAGGATTTTTGGAGGAATATTTCGAGATTTTTGGGGGATTTTTTTTTTGGTGGAAATTTTTGTTTTTTCTTTTTTTTTGGGAGGCGCCGGGTGCTGCTAAAGGAGGGGAGATGGGGAGAGTGTGCGTGAGCTCCAATGGCGACTGCTCGTGGCGGGAAGCTTAGGAGGAGGAGGACGACTACGAGCAGGCGGGCGCGTGCGGGGTGCTGCGTGCATGGAGGCCAAGCCGGGGGAAGCGAGTGCCGCGCCTGCTCCTGCTTCTGCGCCTCCGCCTATGGCGGCGGCGGCGGTGGCAGTACCAGTTACGGCGGCGGCACCAGAGGCGACGGTGAGCTTCCAGCAACCGGCGGCGGCGGCGGAGAGGGGTAGCTCGAGCGCCGTGCTGGTGCCGCCTCTGGCTACGGCGGCGGCGGTGGCGGGAGGAGGCGGCGCGATGGCGCTGGGGCCGGTGATGATGAAGGTGCCAAAGAAGCGCGGGAGGCCGCGCAAGTACGGGCCGGACGGGAGCCTGATCCGTCCGCTCAACGCCACGCCGATCTCGGCGTCCGCGCCCATGCCGACCTCCGTGGCGCCGGGGCAGTACACGCCGGCCTCCGCGGTGGGCGCCGCCATGAAGCGCGGCAGGGGACGGCCCCTCGACTTCGCCGGCGCCGCCGCCGCCGCGCAGCAGCAGCAGCAGCACCATCACCACCAGCTCCAACACCAGCAGCAGCAGCAGCAGTTCGGCTTCCACTTCAGCTCCATAGGTAGGAGTACTCCCAAATCTCTCGCTTGCATTCATTTCCCCTCTGTTTTTTTCCCTCCTTCTAGATACATAGATTAATTAAACCCCCAAAAATCTATTAACTTTTTTGGATAATCCACATCCTATTCCAGAGATAAGGATTGGATTTTCTCTCTCGCTTTTCTCTCGACAAATTGCTCGACTAGAGGAGAATGGATGGATGAGCGGCGGGGGAGAGGGGCCAATGGCAGGAGGAGTTGTAATTGGGTGGCGGCGTCACCCGCTCACTCCTTGTCATGACACTGCCTGTGTCTGTCCCTCTCTTATCCGAATATTTCTTGTCTCCTCCACTCTACGCAGCTCACTCGTGCTGCACTGCATGATCAGACACTACAAGTTCGCATGGTCAGGGACCTCAGGTAGGCAGGCTCATGCGGCTGGTTGGTGCGCTGCGTTCCAAGATTCGTGGCTCGGCTGGGGAGCAAAGTGGGGGCCAGATGGAGGCATATCCTCCTGCCTGAATCCGACCCCGTCTTGTTGGTTGCTCTCTGGGCTTCTTGGTGTTCTGTGGTGGGGTTCAGCCGTTGTGGGGATGCCTGCCATGGTGGTGCTGCCGTGCTTGTGGTTAACAGTCCAGTCCTGGAACAAAGTATGGGAGATACAAATCATTTGAAGATCCTCCTTGTTAGCCTCTACCATGGTGCCTGCCCTTTTGTCATCCCTTGTCTCTAGGGTCTTTCTGGTAGTAGGTCTGAAGGTGATGGTCTGATGCATAGTTCAGGCATATCTGTTTTTCATGGTTGGTGGTGACAGTTAGTATGACTGGACTGAGAATGTAGAGTGAATGCTTGGGGGTACTAGAATACGGTGTTAAAAGTTTAGTATGGCTGGACTGAACATTCACAGTGAATGAAAAATTGATGGGACTCTGTACTTCTAGAAGTGAGAATCATCTTTGGATGTCGCAGTTGCGTAGCTATATGTCAATCTTTCTCATGATGTTGCATAGACCTGATTTCCTGGTGGGATCACTGTCATAGATTCGTGACTAAACTGTCTTTTCTAGAAAATTGGCACTCTGCAGTCCTTTCATTTGAGGCTTGTTCAGTTGCAAAAAATTTTGTAAAATGACCCTGTAACACGTTTCGTTGTTATTTGACAATTAGTGTCCAATCATGGTCTAATTAGGCTTAAAAGATTCGTCTCGTCCATTTCGTCTAAACTGTGTAATTAGTTTTATTTTTTTATCTATATTTAATGCTACATGTATGTGTCTAAAGATTCGATGTGACGGGGAATCTGAAAAATTTTGCAAAATTTTCTGGGAACTAAACCGGCCCCTCAGTTTGCTTTGCTACAATCTGCCATTACTTTTTCTGACTGTGCCATGTTTTGGCAGGTGACATGGTGGCGTGTTCTGCTGGTGCAAATTTCACTCCACATATAATTACCGTCGCTCCTGGTGAGGTATGGATCTAGATGTTATCTATGACGTGTACAACTGCTGTTTACACTTGATCTCATTTGGTGATTTCTGGTTCAGAGTATTTCTGTGTTCTGACCGGACAGTCAGTATATGTACCTTCATCGTCTATGTTACCTGAAATATCATTTTTATGGACCTTCAGTTAAACAAGTTTTCTTTTCTTTTTTTTTTTTAAATGTTGTGATCACCTGTATCAGTTTATATCTGTTCACACATTTTGTTTCATACAATAACTTACTAGTAATGCGATGAGCACAGAGATCAAAGGACTGCACACTCAGCTTTGTATGCTTTGCTTTTACATGATTAACCAAAGCAAGTCATGATCCAAAAGTCCTCTTGTTTCAGTATTCCTTTCCATTTCTTTATATAAGGAGAGGTGAACACATCTTATTTGGCATCCCTGTTGAATTTGTCAGAGATTGAAATGAATTCCGTTTTTATTTTGGCCTTTTCAATTCATGTATGTACATGCATTGTTCCTCTTACAGTTACAGCTACACTATTATTCCTTTTCCTGAAGTGGTCTGTGTCTTTGTGCAAAAGATTGATCTGTATTTTGTCTGTTGGTTCAGGATGTGACGATGAAGGTTATATCATTTTCGCAACAAGGACCGCGAGCTATCTGTATTCTCTCAGCAAACGGTGTGATATCGAACGTTACACTTCGTCAGCCTGATTCCTCTGGTGGCACGTTAACTTATGAGGTTAGCCATGCATGACACTTTCACTCCCTTCATGGATTGACACACAAAAGTTCTTACTGCACGCATGGTTTCATATGTATGTCTGTGTGGATGCAGACAAAGGATTCTGAGTGTGAGTGGTCCTACTTAACCCCATCTATCTGCTGCCCTGTCTTGCTTGTAGGGACGCTTTGAGTTGCTTTCCTTGTCTGGGTCCTTTATGCCAACTGAAAACAGTGGAACACGAAGTCGTTCAGGTGGGATGAGCGTGTCTCTTGCGAGCCCAGACGGTCGTGTTGTCGGTGGCGGAGTTGCTGGCCTGCTGGTGGCAGCAAGTCCTGTTCAGGTATGCGTTTGCTCGCCCACTTTCAAGATCTGAATGCTTCTGCCTATTAGTATAAAGCTCAATTGTACAGCTGAGCTAGCGAAACTGCATGCCGTGCGTGGTCTATGACCAAAATAATTGTTCCGTTTTATCCTTCTAATGACTGTAGTCTGTCTGTTGCCTGTATGAGCTCAAAGTGTATCTGACAGTCAAGAGTCCGTTTGGCAGATTGTGGTTGGGAGCTTCCTGCCAAGCTACCAGATGGAGCAGAAGAACAAGAAGCCGCGGGTGGACGTGGCGCCTGCCACCGTCCCGCAGACGCCTCCTGCGGTCCCGATCTCAAGCGCGGACACCCACAGCAGCGAGCAAGGGCAGCAGAGCTCCGCAGCCCAGAGAGGGATGACCTCAGGAGGAGCCTACAGTGTGGACCAGAGCTGGGCGTCCCCTGCGCAGCAGCCGATGGCCGAGGTGTCCAGGACGCCGTCGTCAGGGGACCTGAAGATGACTGCATCCGGATCATGAGTGCTCTGAAACCCAGCCGGAGCTAGCCACACACTGACTGGGAGCCAAGGTCCCTGCTGGAAGATGGAAGGATGGATGGATGGATGGATTGGTTCATTTGTTCCTGACTTGTGAAAGATGTGTCTACTGCAGATCTCGCGCTAGGGCGGTCTAATTGTGCTGTATGATGAGGCAGGCAGGAGGAGAGACTAACTGCATTCGCTGTAGCCGTGTGACCTTAGTGTTGTACCCAACCCCCCTACCTGGTAGGGTTTTGTAACACCCATTGTCGGAGAGTGTGCGTGTGTGTAGTAGCTATTACCATTACCACCACAGTTTGAGTGTGCTAGCGGCGTCTGTTGTTTAGGCGACCTTGTCGATTAATTCTTGTGTTGGATTATTATCTTACCTTACGTGCTGGATTAGTTGGTACGTTGTATCTGTATTGGATCTGGATCACCCCACCCCTGGATTAAATTAGCATCAGAAATTCTCCATGTTTGCTGTTAGTCTGTTACTCTGTTGCTACTCTACACACTATTTCCTGTGTCTCATGTGATGTCGTACGTAATAACGTACTGATTGTTCAGTGTGGCAGCGTTGAGGTGCACCTCGTTTTTGAGCTTGCATTTGCATGCTGGCAGGTAGGGGTAGTTGGTGTTCGATTTCTTTTTCATGTCTTTCAGTGGACTCGGAAGGACGCGTCATCAGGTGACATGAACGAACTCCAGGAAAGAACCTGCTGAAACTCTGCCTGGCACTGGAAGCTGGGCACAGTATACTCCTAGCAGTGAAGATACCCTTCCTGCCGCGGAGCATGGGAAGGAGAAGCTCCAAGGGCCTTGTCTGTCCACGGGCTCTGAATTCCGATGGAAATGCAGGGACAGAGCTTGTGGCCTGGTGGGCCGGACTCCGGTACGGAGTGGACATGGACGACTGCAGGCAGCAACGCAGGCAGGCAGGTGTGGGCGTGATGATTAGCACACGGTGGTCGTGGCTTTTAATGACCAGTACTCCTACTGTCTAGTAGTAGTAGTAATAATAATCAAATAACTCTTCGGCGATCAAGGCAGGAAGCAAGAGAGGGAGCGAGCACGTGGTTGTGGTTAGTGGTTACGCACTGAGCATGGTTCACACGGCACGGCCTGATAAATGGCCTGGTCAGGGCGTGGTGGGCTGGTCGCCACAACGCCAAATACGCCATGTTCGAGATACTGAGATGGACGAAAACGCCACAACCATGCCACGCTTAAGGATACCTGAGCTAGTTCTCAACTTAGCATTTTGCTACTTGGAAGAGATAGAATGTTAACAGGACACTCGATTGGTTCACAAAACAACTTAATTCTGATATAAATCGGAGTACACAACCTCACGAGAGAGGGAGGTCTGGAGTTAGGACGGAGGATTTGGACTTTTGGAGAAGAACACCAAGAAGGCTCTAGAAGGTTCTAGAAGTATAAAAGAGGAAGCTTGAGTGCAGAGAGACGTCTGAGGAAGGAAGACGAGTTGTTCTGTTCTAAATATTCGATTCCCCGTCGTCTTTCCATCCCAACTTCTTTGTATTACTGGCTATTGGCCAGGATTAGATAGATAATAAGGTGACTCTTGGTTCCATGCACACTCACCACTATAAACGCACACAGACACAACAAACGCACACTCACCACTATAAACGCTAGCACACAAACCTACCTTTGTGAGCATCTTCGAAGACTGAGCCGATAAATCCTCGAGATTGACGAAGTCACCATAGGCACCTCGTTATCGAGGATTAGATAGATAAGGTGACTCTCGATTCCATGCTAGGCTCAAATGGATTACGAGGCCTACTTGCTGACCTTACTCCTGTCCATCCCCACTCCGGATCTAGATGGCAGGTGTGATATGGACATCCTATTAAAAAAAACTTATACAAAGACACAACACTTATGTTCGCTTTTCTTATCAGCTATATTTTTCAGCAAAGGAGCAGTGTTTTCTCTCACAGCAAATTAGTGAACAGTATTTTTCAGCTTGTCTTTTTAGTGAAGCGAACAGGGCCTGGCAAACTAGTTAGATTAGAACACAATCCTAATAGCCACTACTTTTCCTAGCCTACTCACCACAAAGTGTTATGGAACCGTCTAAATTATAAGAACAAAAGTACAAAAACAATTGTCGGAGTAACTAAATTCCCGTACTTAAGCTCTTATAACTCCAGTAGTCCAATAAAATCACGAGGGATTTCAAACCAACCAACATACCAGTGAAGATCGTAGTGGTTCAACATAACAAGTCACATGTTACATCCATTTCACAAGTAATTCAACATAGATCGGAGTTCAATAGAGTTATTACAACTCAAATTCAAAAGTAGTGCAAGCAAAGCAATTTGAAACCAACGTTACCCTTATTTCAAATACATGCCAGTACCAAGGTCAACTTCCAACAAAAGTATTAGAGACAAGATAACTTAGAAGGATCATGTCCATGATCAAACTCCGCCACAACGGCAGGAGCCAACAAATTCTTGCAGTAGTCATGATACATCACAACCTGTAACAAGTGAGAATAAACCATGAGTACAAGAAGGTACTCAGCTAAACTTACCCGTCATAAACCAGAAATAACATGATACCAAGGAGTATGTAAAGTTTTCTTTTAGTGGGCTAGCTTGACTCATTTATGAAAAGCATAAGTATCATGAATAAACCATTTTAAGTACTTTTGCATCGTCTCTGTTATAACATGTTAATCTAGGTAAGCACCTATGCTAAAACAATCACTTGATTAACCATTAACATCAAAGTTACCATCTCAGGTTTAGCATTTTCAACATAATCCACATAACCATCCGTGTTCCATCATCATTACTACGATGTCGTAGCTCGAGTCAAGTGCTCACTATCCAGGAGCAATGACGATTCGAATCGATTCCTAACTAGCTGGTGATTTATTCCTCACACAAACCACACTCACTGATCAAGTGAGCTACAAATCACCAATGACACTATCTAGGTAAACGTCGTGGGTCAAACTGGAGCCGCAGTACCTAGGGACCGCCCGACAGCCAGGACGCACCTTGGGCTCACTCTTCGCGTCCCCGTCATACCCCCTTCAGCACCAGTACGCGCATCCGTATAGATTCCGGCCCGAATAATGCCACTAGCTTCACGGCCGAAAGGTACTTTATTCGGCCAGCTAAATGTGAGGCATGCGTTCAACATGACAAGAGGGACGAACAACGATCGGTCCTTAACTGACACAGACGGAATCACTATAGTCTAAAACCCTATAAGACTCCGTCCGGTCTTCATTTATCCATCAACACTTGATTATTTTTCCATGATAATAATTATAGCCAACCATAACCCGGTATCCACCTATATCTCGTAGATGACAGGAAATCACCCGACTTATACCGATCTAAGCATGGCTAAGCAATGTTTTCGATCCTGAACCAACAATAGGATTCCAAGCATATTTCTGGGACAAGGAAAGGGTATATATGCAGTAAGTGTTTCCAATCAACTCCTATAACTTAATGCAACAATACATATATAATATATATATATACTCAATTGCTTTTATAAAGTAGGAGGTTTAAAATGCTACGGGGCTTGCCTGGGATCGAACACTTAGGTTAGTGTTTGACAGATGAAACTCGCTTGGCGAGCATCTCCCATCCCAGCACTTGCTTAGTCCTTCCATCTTCAGGATAGGTCCACCAACACCGTCTTTAGGTTTGGCTTCAGCATCTCATCCTTCACGTCGTGCATCTAGCGTACCTAGATAAGATGCAAGATGCATGTGTTTGAATATGATGAATAGTAACACAAGATGCATCACATAAGCATTCCAGTAAGCATAAGATTATGCAAGACCTAGACACCAATAGCTATTTAACTAGCATCACACAACTAATTATAAAGGGCAAGCACATCAAGCATAACACAAGTTTAACAAGATCACAAGTATCTTAATTTGACCATCATCAAGGGCATAAGCCACACTTAGCAACACATGGAGTAAACAACCATAACTAGCATCTGGCAATTTCTAGACTGCAAACAACAGCTGCATGTTTGGATCATAACGGGAGTTATACAAATACAATAGCCATGCAACAAGACATTTTGGAAAGCTTATAAAATTGTCTACAATTCATCTTTAATCATCTTAGCATGATTCTCAAGTTAACCAAGTCAAACATGCATATTTATAGAATCTAGTCCAGAGATTCCAGAGAACAACTATTTCTGGAACCCCACTTGGAACAGTCATAGCTCACAAACTACAAGGCCAAATACTGCCAAAATTTAACATAAGCTATATTAATGAGTTATCTACAACTTTGTTATAAGCATGTTTCTCAGCAAACATCATAATCATGGTGCAATTACCAAAGTCCCAGAAACTATCCGGGAAAGCATCAATTGCAAGAATAAATATTAACTTATGTTGCAAACATATAATTGGATAAAATCAATTTTACCAACATATCACACATATTAAAATAACACCAGAAATCATGGTGTCACTATCTAAATAAATTTTTTAGAGGCATTTCTTAATTTATTTAGATGCCTAGGTGATTTAATGAACATATACCAAAAGTGCACTATAATTCTAAAAAATTACAGTAGCTATAATATCATCACAATAGTCTACTGTAAAAATTTCAAGCTATTTGGACATGTATATAAACTTCTATGAAAAAAAAGAAATTGCTATTGCAAGAAATTATGTGAGAGCAAGATACACTAATAACTCACTCATACAGCAACCAAAATTTGTGAAATTTTTACCACACATCAAACATCACATGAGTAGCATAACACAAAAATTTCACTTCATTTGGAGCCCTACATTTGTAGTTATGAAAATGACAAATACAACTAGCATTAAAAACCTAGCTGCATAAATCTATTTTTATAGCTAAAACTTTAAACTAAAACATGCCACATTATAGATCTAATGCATAGGAAATTTCACAAGGATTCTAAAAAGTCATCATTTGCTATTTTATGATTTTTATACAATTTACTATGATTTTTCAAAATTTCAGCTATTTTCCCATAAAAGAAAAATAGAAAATCACATAGGACAAACACTTTGCAATGTGGCCCCTGGAAGAAACTTTAATTAAACCGAGCAAACAAGTCCTTCTTGCACTATTCAAATGAGTCTGTGGTTCACAGAAAGACCCTTTCCTTTCTCCTTATTTATGCTCGTGGTCCCTCTTCTTCTTCCAGAGCAGAGCACGTCGGGCTCGGCCAGTGCTGGCGGCGGGGGCGGCGCTCTGGTGGCTTGCGGCGGTGGCGGAGCGGAAGGGGGCCTGCACACACCCGCTGGTGCCTCCAGCTTGGCTTGAGATGGCCCGAGGCCGGCTGGCCACGAGAGCACGACGAGCCGGGGGCTGCTGAAAGTTCTATGTTTGGTGTTGGTAATTAGTGATAATGCCTAAGTACTAATTCTATGTCAAAGTTGTATGTAGCATATGAGGATTAGTACATTCCAAGGTTGGTGGCAAGATGGACATGGTGATCATGATGGCCACACTTGGATTTGGACGCAACCCTACGTGATCAATGCGAAGGTATATGCTTAAGAGTTGTGTTTTAGTAACCAAGACACCTAGTGGGTGTGGTTACATTATAGGATAGATAGCCGTACTATAAAGAGGGGAATGACACGGCTATTGAACTCCTAAGTGCCTCTAGGTGTGCATTTCATAATCATATGCATTTGGATATAACTAATAACGCCTCGAAAAATGATTGTGAAAATGCTAACACACTCATACATGACGAGATCACTTGGTGGTGTTAGCACGTTTGCGAAGGCGGTGGAGTTTGAGCGGTAGAGAGGGTTTAGGATCCTCTCTCCCTCCCGCCGAGCTTGCGAGGCGGGATTCAGGCGTTTTTCGAGAAGTTAAAACGACTATTTTCCACTACGCCAGAAGTCAGAAAATAAACGGAGGCGAACAGAGATCACAGAGGTGACCGGACGCTGGACCGGACACGGTCTCTGTATGACTAGACGCGTCCGGTCAGCGTTCAGCGTCTGCGCGTGTTTTAGTTTGATGATCGGACGCGCAGCGCGTCCGGTCACAGTCGATCGGACGCGTCCGGTCGCTCAGGGAGCTTACTGGACTCTAACCGGACGCTGGCACTGTGGCGTCCGGTCAGTTCTTCAGCGCGTCCGGTCGCTGTTTCGTTGTGCGCTGCTCAGGCTTGACCAGCGCGTCCGATCATTCACGGGACCAGCGTGTCTAGTCGTTCGTAGCACGTCCGATCTGCGCATCAAGCGCGTCCGGTCGTTGCTTCGCAGTTAGCCGTTGTGCGACCGGCGCGTCCGGTCAGTGTGACCAGCGCGTTCGGTCAGCACGACTTCAGTTTCTAACGGCTCTATTCGAAGGGGTACGTCTATAAATACTCGTTGGCCGGCTTAAGGCTCCATCTCTCTGATATCTCTTGAACATTTGACATACTTGTGAGCACTTTGAGCTAAGCAACTCCCCTCCCACTCATCTCTCTTGCTTCTTTACATATTCGAAGTGAGATTGAGTGATCCAAGTGCATTTGCATTGTGAGATTGCATCTAGTTGGCACTTGGTGGTTGATTTGCTGTGGGATTCTTGTTTCTCTTGGTGGTTGCCGCCACCTAGACGGCTTGGAGCAGCTTGGAGGCGTTGGCAAGAGTTGGTGATTGTTCTTGGCCACCTCTGGTGATTGTGAGGGGTTTATGCCTACCTCAGCGAAGCGCCAAAGGCAACGTTAGTGAATTGCTCGTGTCATTGCAACCTTTTGTCATTTGGTAGGTTCTTGTGGTGCCTTTTGAGAGGCTCGGTGTGAGACCGATTAGCCACCGAACCACGTGGTGAAGAGGGACACAACAGGGACTAGCGTGCCGGTGAAAGGTCTTGATGGCTAGAGGGGGGTGAATAGCCTTTTAAAATTTTCTACAAAGACAAGCTAAACAAGTTTATCAATATAACAAATAGCGAGATGCGAGTTTTGCTTAGCCTATGGGGTGTTTGCAAGCCACCTAACCAATTCACAATTCTAGTATTTGCACTCAATCACACAAGTCAAACCGAGAAGGTAACTACAACTATAACTAGCAAGCTACACAAAGGAGCTACTAAAGCAAAGCTAACTAGCTAGCAAAGATAACTAAGAAAGTAATGCGAAGTTGAGTTAGGAGAGTTTCACCATGGGGCGAAGTATTGAGCCAACCAATATGATCAACAATGAATACTAAGATAACCGAACACCGGGATCAATCAATCATAATATGAAAGTGATGACACGAAGATTTATCCCGAGGTTCACGTGCTTGCCGGCACGCTAGTCCCCGTTGTGTCCCTCTTCACCACGTGGTTCGGTGGCTAATCGGTCATACACCGAGCCTCTCAAAAGGCTCCACAAGAACCTACCAAATGGCAAAAGGTTGCAATGACACGAGCAATTTACTAACGTTGCCTTTAGCGCTTCGCCGAGGTAGGCACAAACCCCTCACAATCACCGGAGGTGGCCAAGAACAATCACCAACTCTTGCCAACGCCTCCAAGCTGCTCCAAGCCGTCTAGGTGGCGGCAACCACCAAGAGAAACAAGAATCCCGCAGCAAATCAATCACCAAGTGCCAACTAGATGCTATCTCACAATGCAAATGCACTTGGATCACTCAATCTCACTTCGAATATGTAAAGAAGCAAGAGAGATGAGTGGGAGGGGAGTTGCTTAGCTCAAAGTGATCACAAGTATGTCAAATGTTCTAGAGATAGAGCCTTGAGCCGGCCAACGAGTATTTATAGACGTACCCCTTCGAATAGAGCCGTTAGAAACTTAAACAGCCGAAATCGTGCTGACCGAACGCGCTGGTCACACTGACCGGACACGCCGGTCGCACAACGGCTAAGTCACGAAGCACTGACCAGACGTGCTGGTCTAACTGACCGGACGCGCCGGTCGCACAACGGCTAACTGCGAAGCAATGACCGGACGTGCTTGACGCGCAGACTGGACACGCTGCGAATGACCAGACGCGGTGGTCCCGTGACTGACCGGACGCGCTGGTCAAGCCTGAGCAGCGCACAACTAAACAGTGACTGGACGCGCTGTAGAACTGACCGGACGCCACAGTGCCAGCGTCCGGTTAGAGTCTAGTAAGCTCCCTGAACGACCGGACGCGCTGCGCGTCTGATCATCAAACTAAAACACGCGTAGACGCTGAACGCTGACTGAACGCGTCCGGTCATACAGAGACCACGTCCGGTCCAGCGTTCGGTCACCTCTGTGACCTCCGTTCGCCTCCGTTTCTTTTCCAACTTCCTGTGTAGTGGAAAATAGTCGTTTCAACTCCTCGAAAACGCCTGAATCCCGCCTCGCAAAGCTCGGCGGGAGGGAGAGAGGACCCCAAACCCTATCTACCGCTCAAACTACACCGCCTTCGCAAACGTGCTAACACCACCAAGTGATCTCGTCATGTGTGAGTGTGTTAGCATTTTCACAAACATTTTTCGAGGTGATATTAGTTCTATCCGAATGCATATGATTATGAAATGCACACCTAGAGGCACTTAGGAGTTCAATAGCCGCGTCATTCCCCTCTTTATAGTTTGGCTATCTATCCTATAATGTAACCACACCCACTTGGTGTCTTGGTTACCAAAACACAACCCTTAAGCAAATACCTTTGCCTTGATCACATAGGGTTGCGTCCAAATCCAAGTGTGGCCATCATGATCACCATGTCCATCTTGCCACCAACCTTGAAATGTACTAATCCTCATATGCTACATACAACTTAGGCATAGGATTAGTACTTAGGCATTGTCACTAATTACCAACACCAAACATAGGACTTTCAATCTCCTCCTTGTTGGTAATTGGTGACAAACCTTTCACAAAGATATTATGATAAAATTTTGATTAAACCCATGTCACATTGTCCAAGTATATTACCATGTGTAAGAATTATGGACATGTGATCATAAATTCAAATTGATAGCAATGGCTCCCCCTACATGTATGCTATATGTTTGGATTTTGGAAGCATACATGTTAGATAGGAAATATTAGGAGCATTGACTACCAATAGGTGCTAAGTGTTTAAGATTATAGACCTTTGAAGCGTGATACCATCGGAGTAGCGATAAACACCATCTTAGCACCTTGTGTAGTTAGATACCACTTGGAAAAGCTCAAACATAACTAGAAACCTCGTGAGATCAACATTATAAGCAAGGCTCTAGTACCACTTTGAAAAAAAACATGAATCAAGAAAAATCTAACTACTTCCTATTCATGCTAGTACCTCAATGCACCATTCAAATTATACTAGCAAGTCACCACACAAGCAATGTATCGAAGAAAAAGAAATGCATAACTATGCATCATACAAATGAAGTGCACATGGAAATGCAACATTCATGTTTAAGAGCTTGCTCCCCCTACTTGTGTGCTCAAAATTTTAGTTGATCCCCTTCTTTTATCAATTCTTCCCTTTAGGTTTTCTCATCCTTGAACAACATTTTTCTCCCCCTTTGAGTTCTATCTTTGTGAACAATATTTTCTCCCCCTTTGGCACCAATGACCACAAGGGACCAATTTTAGATAGAATATCATGTTGAATTATGGGGTGAGGATCAAGTTTGTGATTCAACCTAGATTGCTTGCATAAATAAAATGCTTCGGTTTGATCCAAGGGAAAGCTTCTTCACACCTCACTAGAAGGGTTATCATGCACCATGTTGAAGCAAATATTTAGACAAGTGATCTAGATTAAACACTTAGGATCACAAGCTACTTAAACAAGTTATATGCTACCACTAGATCATACAAGATATGGAAACAATAGTGGCACCATATAAACTTCAAATTCATTTGATTTTCATGAATGAGCCTAGAACATAATAAATCATGACTAGATGCACTAAACATGTCCTTAGTATAGAATGTATGACATGTCAACCAATTGTACCTTGGGGCTCGAAGGAGAGGCATGTCATATCATGGGGGTGCATCAACTCATGTTGGAGAAGTCAAGTATGTTCAACTCATTCTTTAGCTTGTGAAATATCTTCTCATCAAGTGGCTTGGTGAATAGATCGGCTAATTGATCTTCGGTGCCCACACTCTCAATAGCAATGTCACCCTTTTGTTGATGATCTCTAATAAAGTGATGGCGAACATCAATATACTTTGTTCTTTGATGTTGAACTGGATTGTTGGTTAGCTTCACGGCACTTTCATTATCACATAGCAATGGCACATTCTTGAAATTGATTCCAAAATCCTTTAATGTTGCCTTTATCCACAAGATTTGTGCACAACAACTACCCGTGGCGATGTATTCGGCTTCGGCGGTAGATAGTGCAATACTATTTTGCTTCTTGGATGACCATGAGACAAGTGATCTTCCCAACAATTGACAAGTCTCGGAAGTGCTCTGTAACACCCAAATTTTAGAGTTAATAAATTTTAAATAATTTAGATAACAATTAATGAGAAATTAAAAATTTAAAAAAATATTTAGTGATGCATTCATGCTGTTGCATTTATTTTATTGTGTGGTGTGGATTTGATTTATTTTATTTTGGATTAGAATTTATTTGAGATATTTTTGAAAGCAAGTAAATAAAAAAAAGAAGAAGAGAAAGAGCTTACCTGCTGCTCGGCCGGCCTGCTCTCCCGCGCTGGAGCCTGGCCCGCTCCGAGTGGGCCGCTGCCGCCTTCTGTTCCTCTGCGCATGTACCGCGTGGGCCGAGCCGGTCAAGCCCAGCAGCCGCGCGGCCCAGCCAGCTGATCCAGCAGCCGCCTTCTCTTTTCTTCCGCTGACAAGTGGGACCCGACTGTCAGTCGTCTTCAAGCTCTCGTAACCGAGCCGGATACGAACGCCTCTTCAACCGAACCGCAACCGAATCTTGTTTCCAGGATTTGGTAACCGAAATCGGTGATTGATGCTATAAATAGGTCGCATAGGTCCTCTAGTTTCCGTTTTTCACCTAAAATCGTGAGTTCCACCGCAAATCGTCGCGTTCTAGGGTTGGGGTCGGTTGGATACGGCGGACGTCGGGGCGGGGTGCTTTCGGGTGGTTTGGAGGTCTAATTCGTCGCGCTGGTGAGCTCGTCGTCTTCTCCTCTCCCTCCCCATGCTCTTCTTTAGGTTTGTAGTGCTTCGAATCGAGGTTTTTGGTGAGCTTGGAAGCACCGGCAATGGCGCCGCCGCCCTCCCCTTGCCGCGTTCCTTCCTCGGGCCGTCGTAGTTCTCCAAAACCGCTTAAAACAGTTCGGGTTTGATTTCTCTTTCGATTGGAGTTGGTGGCGGATTGAATGGTGGTCGGAGAAGGCGGGGCCGAAGTTTTCCGGTGAGCCTTGGCGTCGGCCATGGCGTTGGCCGGCCGGAACCGAGGAAGAAGGGTCGGTTTTCTTACTGTAGCGTTGCTGGTGAATCTTAGCCATCCGATCTTAGATCTAGGGTCGAGATTAGAAGATACCTTTTCGGTGGTAAACTTCGTAAAGAGTCCCTGCGTTTTTAGGAAATAAAACCCGCGGTCCTTGGCGTATTCCGGGAATTGCGTTTTCACATTTTGAAAGCGTATTTTCATCCGGTTAAATCAAAAATACGTTTTCAGGTATTTACAGATTTGCCACTAGAATTGTTTTAGTCATAAAATCTTCGTTTTAACTCCGATTTGATCCGTTCAAATTGCGTTAGGTTCGTATTTGCGAACTCTACATGTTAGTATAGTTTTACAGTTAGTTTTGATAATTTATTTTTCGAGTTTATAATTAAGTATTTATTTATCTATAGGAAATCTTAGAAAATTCATAACTTTTACGTTTTAACTCCGATTTTGGTGATCTTTGTGTCTGTGTGATCGTAGAAACGTGTAGAAGAGTTTTATAAATTTTTATTACTGTTTTGTTACTGTTGGTGTACTGTTCTAATTATATCTATTTGTTTGCTTCGTGTATGTTTGATTGGATGCATGTATGTTGTTGATTGATGATCGAGTATAGAAGGTGAGCAGTACTTGGACGATTCGGAGTATTACTTTGAGCCAAGTCAGCAGTATCATTTGGAGAGCTTTGATCAAGGCAAGTATAACACAGGACTATCCTTGCTACCTATTCATCAAAATGATCATACATATGCATGTGCTTACCTTGACAACCTTAGAGATTATAACTTAGTGCTTGATGTCTTGATTCCTTGTCAACCTTGGGTATGCATATGGGTAGCTATTGCTAGTGCTTAAACTAAGAACAATGATCTTGTAATTTGATTAATGGATTAAGCAATCAACTATTAAGATGATTTCATTGTTGTTAAAAGGGGGCTAGAGCTTGTGTATTATTTTGATGCTCTGGTTTCTCTCCTTAAGGACTTATCTGTAAGTGATAACCGGGATATACAGTACAGCTGTGAGGGCTATATGGCTCTGGCTTTAGTTGTTCAAGAGACTTTTTCTAGCTTGTTAGTGGTTACCTTAAATGGCGTAAGAATGGCTTGACACTTTGGGTGTAGTGCGAGCCCCTGGCCTAGTGTGTATAGGCTGCGGTTGTTGTGCCACAGGGAAGGGGGGTTCTACATCTGCCTGCCGAGTGAAATCTAATGGCCCTAACTTGTTAGACGAACTCTTGAGTGGCTTTATATGGTTTTTTGGGTGTTTGGGCTTGATCTCCCCACTCATTTGGAAATCATGACTTACAGTGAAAGTGTACACCTCTGCGCAGAGTTAAAAACTGGTATACTAGCCGTGCTCACGGATACGAGCGGCCTTGGGGATTCTTATGGAATAGTTGATCATAACTGTTATATCATGCTAAATTATTGTTGATTATTATTTGCTCATGTTAATGCTATTCATTATCCTTATTACAATTGATCATTGGTTCTTTAATGGGAAGTGGTTTATCTTGATGCTACTCAATTGCTAATATATGATTAAAAAGCTAAACGCAGTTAAACAGTGTCTAGCCTTTTTGAGCCTCATGAACCCTGTGTTATATTTGTGGAGTTCGACATGAACTCACTCTTGCTATTTCCACCATAACAGATGAAGATAATGAGGAAGATTATCGGAATGAGTACTAGACTTGATGTCAACCAGTCAACCGTGTCCCTGTGTGGAGTTTCCGCTGAAGAATTATTATTAGTTATTATTATCTATCGTTCAAGACTATGTCTTAAATACTTATTCGTTATGTAATAAGCACTGTGATGATACTTTGTAATTTGTCAACTTATGTGTGCGACTGTTCCTGGGGTGCACATGAGTCTTTTATACATCCTATTTTTATCCTTAAAAATGGGTGTGACAGATTGGTATCGGAGCCGTGTTGACTGTAGGACGCAAGCCTAGTTAGAATGGTCGTTGATAGCATCCATACCTCACTTAATTCATGCTTCGTCTTTCACCTTGTTAATTACTAAAGTTTTATGCTTCCTCTACTTTATTCTATTGCGAAAATACATTGATTCTATCTAATCTATGTCTAAATCTTGTAGATGCCTCCTCATCCCCGTTTGTCAGCTGCACAATATGTTGCCCGTTTCAAACCCCAGGAGCCAAAGGAAGAGGGCAATCAAGAGCTATCCGATGCTGAATCAAGAGTTGGTGATACGCCTATGGAGAATGTAGTTATGGGATGGACTACGAAGTTTCATATCATGGTTCCTAAAGCTGATGCTTTCTTCCATGACATGTTGACAAGAACCTTGGACAACTACTACTACGACTGGGAAGCTACGCTGGAGTATCGTAGTGCAGAGTATAGTCATCCATGGATGGATTCCTATTGGGAAACGGAGTTATGGGTTAAGAAAAGGGATCTTACCACTAAGGAGTCTAAGGTGGAGTCAAAGTTCGTTACCCGAGTGAGCCGGGCAACTGTGGAGACAAGCATGGAGGATGTCGCTTTCAATGCATTTGTTTACTACCATGGTCTACGCTCGGACAGGACGCTAAAGGGTGCACTTCGGCATTTTCCTTGTTTCTTGCATGACAAGGGAATTTGGACCGTGCCACTTGCAGATGATTCCTCCTTGACTTTGCAAGCTACGGTGGCATTAGCTCGTGAATTGGCTCTTCATGAGGCGGATTTGAAGGATGAGTTGCTAAAGGAAAAAGAACTTAAGGAGCAAGCTTACAAGGAGATTGACCAATTAAGGGCGGAGTTAGGTCGTTCCAAGATTTATGAGAAGCTTAATTAGGCAATAGGAAAAATCCCTATGTAATAGGAACGATAGTAGTTGTGAGTTAATTTTAAGTTTGGTTTGTTTTAAGAGTCAGTTTGTGGTGTGAACCATTGTGTGATTGATGGATTGTTATTATGATAATGTGTGATTCGGATCTTTGTAATGTGTGCTGGAGTTTTGTAGACATGTCTACAAATTCCATGGTTAAGAATATTAAGTTTGATCAAGATATATTAGTTGAATATGAGGTTAAATTAGTTCTGTCCTTTGCTGATTATTGGATCAGTCTGGGATGTTTTAGAAATAACTTAAAATCCGTTCATGAGAAATTTAAGAAATTTTACTGGGAATAATTAGACTTCTATATCTTTCCAATCCCACAAGAATCACCTTAATATCTATTATGAGTTAAGAGATATACCTGTTTCAAGTTGGAGTTACTGCACAGTCTGGAAATCTGGAACAGTTTCTGTTAAGTTCAGTTTTTGACCAATTTATTGACAGAATCAGAAAAAGTGTTGTGAATACGAGTTGTAGATAATTTTATAAGCTTTCCAACCATGTAAAGATCATCTGATTTGGACATCTGTAGCTCGAGATATGACAGTTTTATTGAGTTGCTGAAATTGGAGCTTGTCCAGAAAAATCAGAATTTGCTTATCTATTGAATACATCATCTCGGATCGTACTGAATTTCAATTTCTGTGTTTTTGGAAACAGATGTCAGGCAGAGGTCGTGGCAGAGGTCGTGGAGGTGCTAACATACCCATTACTATGGAGGAACTTATACAAACTCAGAATCAGATGATGCAGATGTTTATGCAGCACATGCAGAACAATTCCCCTGTTGGAGGACCACCACCTGTTCAAGTAAGGGATAAGCGTGGAGAATTTTTAAAGGGACGCCCTCCAGTGTTTTCTCATGCTGCTGATCCTTTAGAGGCAGATGATTGGGTGAGGGCAGTGGAGAAACAGCTGAATATAGCTCAATGCAATGATATGGAAAAGGTGTTGTATGCATCTGGTCAGTTACAAGGGACAGCTCAGACTTGGTGGGAGTCGTACCAGGCTGCACGCCCTGACAATGCTCCTCCTATCACTTGGAATGAGTTTGTTAGAGATTTTCGAGCTCGTCATATTCCTGAAGGTATAATTGAGCTGAAGCAGGAAGAATTCAGAAACCTGAGGATGGGACAGATGAGTGTGAGTGAATATCATGACAGGTTTACCCAGTTGGCTCGCTATGCTCCCAATGAAGTTAGGGAAGATGCAGACAAGCAGCGTCTTTTCTTGAAGGGAATATATTATGATCTTCGCTTGCAGCTGAAGGGGAATAACTATGCTAGTTTTCAAGAGCTGGTGAACAAAGCGATTGTGCTGGATAATGAGCGTAGGGAGATGGATAGAAAAAGAAAGATGAAGGTGCAAGGCTCAGGAAGCAACAACCGTCAACGCACAAATTCTCAGCATGGTTTTCATCAGAAGTTTCAGGGACCGGTTAGCCAGTGGAATCGCAATTCAAATCAGAGGTGGTCACAAAATTGGCAAAACAATCAGTCGCAACAGCGTTCATCATATCCACAGCGTCAACAGTATCAGCAGACTGGGCAACAGACTCCTCGCACTGGAAATCCCAATGCTACCCCCATAAAGAATAGTACTCCCAGCACTCCTATTAGATGCTTTGTCTGTGGTAAAGAGGGTCATTTGTCTTATAATTGTCCTGAGAAGCAGAACCAACAGACTCCTCAGAGCCAGAAGAGCAACCAGAGGCAATCCGGTGCTGGAAGGGTGAATCACGTGTCTTCTGATACAGCTCATAATGCACCAGAAGTTATGATTGGTACGTTCAATGTACATTCCACTCCCGCAACTGTTCTTTTTGACTCTGGAGCATCTCATACATTCATATCCAACATTTTTGTTAAAATGCATAGTATACCCATGTTAGCTATGAAAGAATCTCTCTTAGTAAATTCACCTGGAGGTACCATGCAAACCAGTAATCGTTGTCTTCCAATTAGTATGGTATTAAGGGGGGTAGAGTTTAAGATAACTCCTATAGTGTTGAGAACATCTGGGATTGATGTGATATTGGGTATGGACTGGATGATGCAAAATCAGGCAGAGATTCAGTGTCAGCAGAAAGTGGTAGTTGTGACTGCGCCTAATGGAGATAAAATCAATGTGGATGTAGCAATGCAGAAGCAACCAACCGCGGTGGTGAATCAGATTGAAGATACTATTAAGGAGAATTCAGTGATTGAGGAATTTCCGGATGTCTTCCCTGATGAATTGCCAGGTATGCCACCTGACCGAGACATTGAATTTCTTATTGAATTATTACCTGGAACTGCACCTATAGCCAAACGACCATATAGGATGGGAGTAGATGAATTAGAAGAACTTAAGAAACAAATTAAAGAATTACAAGAAAAAGGTTTTATTCGACCTAGTTCATCACCTTGGGGAGCACCAGTTATTTTTGTTGATAAGAAAGATGGTGGTCAGAGGATGTGTGTTGATTATCGGTCACTAAATGAAGTAACTATCAAGAATAAGTATCCTTTGCCCCGGATTGATGACTTGTTTGATCAGTTGAGAGGTGCTTGTGTGTTCTCTAAGATTGATTTACGTTCTGGATATCATCAGTTGAAGATTCGTGCCTCTGATATTCCAAAGACAGCTTTTACTACAAGGTATGGATTGTATGAGTATACTGTTATGTCGTTTGGATTGACCAATGCACCTGCATACTTTATGTACATGATGAATAAGGTGTTTATGGAATACTTGGATAAGTTTGTGGTAGTGTTTATTGATGATATACTGGTATTTTCCAAGACAGAGGTAGAGCATGCTGAACATTTGAGGTTGGTATTGCAGAAACTTAGAGAGCATAAACTGTATGCGAAGCGAAGTAAATGTGAGTTTTGGTTGAAGGAAGTTTCTTTTCTTGGTCATATTATTTCTAATGGAGGTATATCAGTGGATCCAGGCAAGGTAAAGGATGTATTGAATTGGAAACCACCTATTGATGTTAGCGAGATTCGTAGTTTCTTGGGATTAGCTGGATATTACAGACGGTTCATTGAAGGGTTTTCTAAACTTGCTAAACCTATGACATCTCTGTTAGAGAAGAATGCCAAGTTTGTGTGGTCAGATAAATGTCAAGCTAGTTTTGAGGAGTTGAAAAAGAGGTTGACTACAGCGCCTGTTTTGGTTTTGCCAGATTTGAGTAAGAAGTTTTCTATTTATTGTGATGCTTCTCGTCAAGGTTTGGGATGTGTTCTTATGCAAGAAGGCAGAGTTGTGGCTTATGCATCTAGACAGTTGAGAAAGCATGAGTTGAATTATCCTACACATGATTTGGAGTTAGCAGCTGTTGTTCATGCTTTAAAGATTTGGAGACATTATTTGATTGGACATAAGAGTGATATATACACTGATCATAAGAGTTTGAAGTATATTTTCACTCAGTCAGATCTGAATTTGAGGCAACGCAGATGGTTAGAGTTGATTAAGGATTATGATATTGAGATACACTATCATCCTGGTAAGGCTAATGTAGTAGCTGATGCTCTTAGTAGGAAAAGTTATGCCAATGAGATACGAACGTTGTCTATGACTAGTGAGTTATGTGCTGAATTTGAATATTTGAATTTGGGAATTGTTACTAATGCAATGGAATTAGTAATAGAGCCTACTTTAGAGCAAGAGATCTATAAGGGTCAATTGAAGGATGAGAAACTAAAGAAGATAGCGGAGGATATAGTGATTGGTAAGTCACCAGGCTTTAGAATGGATGATAATGGAATTTTGTGGTTCGGAAAGAGGCTGTGTGTACCTGAGGATCAAACCGTTAGACAAGCAATTCTTCGCGAAGCTCATGAGTCAGCTTATTCTATTCATCCTGGTAGTACTAAGATGTATTTGGATCTGAAACAGAAATATTGGTGGGTTGGATTAAAGCGAGATGTGGCTGAGTATGTGGCATTGTGTGACACTTGTCAGAGGGTGAAAGCAGAGCATCAGAGACCTGCTGGATTGTTACAACCAATGAAGATTCCTGAATGGAAGTGGGAGGAAGTTGGTATGGATTTTATAGTAGGGTTACCTCGTACTCAGAAAGGTTATGACTCTATTTGGGTGATAGTAGATCGGTTAACTAAAGTTGCTCATTTTATACCAGTTAAGACTACTTACCATGGACCAAAATTGGCGGAGTTGTATATGGAGAGAATAGTCTGTTTGCATGGAGTACCAAAGAAGATTGTATCTGATCGAGGATCGCAGTTTACATCGCATTTTTGGAAAGCTGTGCATGAATCACTGGGAACAAAATTGAATTTTAGTACAGCATATCATCCACAGACAGATGGACAGACTGAAAGGACCAACCAGGTATTAGAGGATATGTTGAGAGCCTGTGCATTGCAATATGGAACTAGTTGGGATAAGAGTTTGCCTTATGCAGAATTTTCTTACAATAATAGTTATCAACAGAGTCTCAAGATGGCACCGTTTGAAGCTTTGTATGGACGTAAGTGTAGAACTCCATTGTTTTGGGATCAGACAGGTGAATCTCAGGTGTTTGGTACAGATGTTCTTAGAAACGCAGAAGATCAAGTGCGAGTGATTCGTGAGAATTTGAGAGTAGCACAGTCTCGTCAGAAGAGTTATGCTGATAATAGGAGAAGAGATTTAGTTTTTGAGGTAGGTGATTATGTCTATTTGAAGGTGTCACCTATGAGAAGTGTGAAGAGATTTAACATGAAAGGTAAACTAGCACCAAGGTATGTTGGACCATTTAAAGTTATTGCTAGACGTGGGGAAGTTGCTTACCAATTAGAGTTGCCTGAGAATTTATCTGGAGTACATGATGTGTTCCATGTTTCACAACTTAAGAAGTGTTTGCGTGTGCCTGAGGAGCAGATACCTTTAGAAGAGTTGACTGTTAAGGAAGATCTTACATATGAAGAGTTTCCGATCAAGATTTTAGAAACTGCTGAGAGAGTTACTCGAAGTCGGATTATTAAGATGTGCAAAGTGCAGTGGAATCGATATTCAGAGGCAGAGGCAACTTGGGAAAGAGAGGATGAATTGAGAAAATCATATCCGCAGTTGTTTGAGTAAGCAGTTCAATCTCGAGGACGAGATTCTTTTAAGGGGGGTAGAATTTGTAACACCCAAATTTTAGAGTTAATAAATTTTAAATAATTTAGATAACAATTAATGAGAAATTAAAAATTTAAAAAAATATTTAGTGATGCATTCATGCTGTTGCATTTATTTTATTGTGTGGTGTGGATTTGATTTATTTTATTTTGGATTAGAATTTATTTGAGATATTTTTGAAAGCAAGTAAATAAAAAAAAGAAGAAGAGAAAGAGCTTACCTGCTGCTCGGCCGGCCTGCTCTCCCGCGCTGGAGCCTGGCCCGCTCCGAGTGGGCCGCTGCCGCCTTCTGTTCCTCTGCGCATGTACCGCGTGGGCCGAGCCGGTCAAGCCCAGCAGCCGCGCGGCCCAGCCAGCTGATCCAGCAGCCGCCTTCTCTTTTCTTCCGCTGACAAGTGGGACCCGACTGTCAGTCGTCTTCAAGCTCTCGTAACCGAGCCGGATACGAACGCCTCTTCAACCGAACCGCAACCGAATCTTGTTTCCAGGATTTGGTAACCGAAATCGGTGATTGATGCTATAAATAGGTCGCATAGGTCCTCTAGTTTCCGTTTTTCACCTAAAATCGTGAGTTCCACCGCAAATCGTCGCGTTCTAGGGTTGGGGTCGGTTGGATACGGCGGACGTCGGGGCGGGGTGCTTTCGGGTGGTTTGGAGGTCTAATTCGTCGCGCTGGTGAGCTCGTCGTCTTCTCCTCTCCCTCCCCATGCTCTTCTTTAGGTTTGTAGTGCTTCGAATCGAGGTTTTTGGTGAGCTTGGAAGCACCGGCAATGGCGCCGCCGCCCTCCCCTTGCCGCGTTCCTTCCTCGGGCCGTCGTAGTTCTCCAAAACCGCTTAAAACAGTTCGGGTTTGATTTCTCTTTCGATTGGAGTTGGTGGCGGATTGAATGGTGGTCGGAGAAGGCGGGGCCGAAGTTTTCCGGTGAGCCTTGGCGTCGGCCATGGCGTTGGCCGGCCGGAACCGAGGAAGAAGGGTCGGTTTTCTTACTGTAGCGTTGCTGGTGAATCTTAGCCATCCGATCTTAGATCTAGGGTCGAGATTAGAAGATACCTTTTCGGTGGTAAACTTCGTAAAGAGTCCCTGCGTTTTTAGGAAATAAAACCCGCGGTCCTTGGCGTATTCCGGGAATTGCGTTTTCACATTTTGAAAGCGTATTTTCATCCGGTTAAATCAAAAATACGTTTTCAGGTATTTACAGATTTGCCACTAGAATTGTTTTAGTCATAAAATCTTCGTTTTAACTCCGATTTGATCCGTTCAAATTGCGTTAGGTTCGTATTTGCGAACTCTACATGTTAGTATAGTTTTACAGTTAGTTTTGATAATTTATTTTTCGAGTTTATAATTAAGTATTTATTTATCTATAGGAAATCTTAGAAAATTCATAACTTTTACGTTTTAACTCCGATTTTGGTGATCTTTGTGTCTGTGTGATCGTAGAAACGTGTAGAAGAGTTTTATAAATTTTTATTACTGTTTTGTTACTGTTGGTGTACTGTTCTAATTATATCTATTTGTTTGCTTCGTGTATGTTTGATTGGATGCATGTATGTTGTTGATTGATGATCGAGTATAGAAGGTGAGCAGTACTTGGACGATTCGGAGTATTACTTTGAGCCAAGTCAGCAGTATCATTTGGAGAGCTTTGATCAAGGCAAGTATAACACAGGACTATCCTTGCTACCTATTCATCAAAATGATCATACATATGCATGTGCTTACCTTGACAACCTTAGAGATTATAACTTAGTGCTTGATGTCTTGATTCCTTGTCAACCTTGGGTATGCATATGGGTAGCTATTGCTAGTGCTTAAACTAAGAACAATGATCTTGTAATTTGATTAATGGATTAAGCAATCAACTATTAAGATGATTTCATTGTTGTTAAAAGGGGGCTAGAGCTTGTGTATTATTTTGATGCTCTGGTTTCTCTCCTTAAGGACTTATCTGTAAGTGATAACCGGGATATACAGTACAGCTGTGAGGGCTATATGGCTCTGGCTTTAGTTGTTCAAGAGACTTTTTCTAGCTTGTTAGTGGTTACCTTAAATGGCGTAAGAATGGCTTGACACTTTGGGTGTAGTGCGAGCCCCTGGCCTAGTGTGTATAGGCTGCGGTTGTTGTGCCACAGGGAAGGGGGGTTCTACATCTGCCTGCCGAGTGAAATCTAATGGCCCTAACTTGTTAGACGAACTCTTGAGTGGCTTTATATGGTTTTTTGGGTGTTTGGGCTTGATCTCCCCACTCATTTGGAAATCATGACTTACAGTGAAAGTGTACACCTCTGCGCAGAGTTAAAAACTGGTATACTAGCCGTGCTCACGGATACGAGCGGCCTTGGGGATTCTTATGGAATAGTTGATCATAACTGTTATATCATGCTAAATTATTGTTGATTATTATTTGCTCATGTTAATGCTATTCATTATCCTTATTACAATTGATCATTGGTTCTTTAATGGGAAGTGGTTTATCTTGATGCTACTCAATTGCTAATATATGATTAAAAAGCTAAACGCAGTTAAACAGTGTCTAGCCTTTTTGAGCCTCATGAACCCTGTGTTATATTTGTGGAGTTCGACATGAACTCACTCTTGCTATTTCCACCATAACAGATGAAGATAATGAGGAAGATTATCGGAATGAGTACTAGACTTGATGTCAACCAGTCAACCGTGTCCCTGTGTGGAGTTTCCGCTGAAGAATTATTATTAGTTATTATTATCTATCGTTCAAGACTATGTCTTAAATACTTATTCGTTATGTAATAAGCACTGTGATGATACTTTGTAATTTGTCAACTTATGTGTGCGACTGTTCCTGGGGTGCACATGAGTCTTTTATACATCCTATTTTTATCCTTAAAAATGGGTGTGACATGCTCTTTCTCTCCACTTTATCACCGGCATAGTCGGAATCCGAATATCCAACTAGCTCAAAGCTTGCACCTTTGGGATACCATAATCCAACATCTTGTGTATGCTTCAAATACCTCAATATTCTCTTTGTTGCCTTCAAATGACTTTCTCTTGGTGAGGCTTGAAATCTTGCACACATGCATACACTAAACATTACATCGGGCCTTGATGCCGTCACATACAGTAAACTACCAATCATTGATCTATATAGTTTTTGATCCACCATGTTGCCACTCTTGTCACTATCCAAGCTTCCACTAGTGCTCATTGGAGTAGTGATTCCTTTTGCATCTTCCATACCAAACTTCTTTATCATATCTTTGATATACTTAGTTTGGCTCACAAATGTACCTTCCTTCATTTGTTTAATTTGAAGTCCAAGAAAGAAACTAAGTTCACCAATCATTGACATTTCAAATTCCTTTGCCATCATTTTCCCAAACTCATCACAATAATCTTGATTGGTTGAACTGAATATGATATCATCAACATATATTTGCAACACAAACAAGTCTTTTTCAATCTTCTTGGTGAATAGTGTTGTATCAACTTTGCCCATGAAAAATCCTTTGGATAGCAAGAAGTCTCTCAATCTTTCATACCATGCTCTAGGTGCTTGCTTCAATCCATACAAAGCTTTTCTCAATTTGTAGACATGATTGGGTTTCTTATCATCTTCAAAACCGGGAGGTTGCTCCAAATACACCTCCTCTTGGATGTACCCATTGAGAAATGCACTCTTCACATCCATTTGATATAGCTTGATATTGTGAGCACAAGCATAGGCAAGTAAGATCCTAATTACTTCCAATCTTGCAACTGGGGCAAAAGTTTCACCAAAGTCAAGACCCTCTATTTGTGTGTAACCTTGAGCCACTAGTCTTGCTTTGTTTCTTACTACTATCTCATCTTGATCTTGTTTGTTGCGAAAGACCCATCTTGGTCCAATGACATTGTGATCCTTAGGCCTCTCAAAATGATGCCAATCTTGATCTAGTTTGAACTCCCCTTTGTATGTCACTAATGATGGAATCCAATGGATGGTCTCTTGCAATGTTAGTTAGTTGAAGCACTTGGACTTGATTGCTTGGATGTTGATATTGATCATGAGTTGGAGATGATGAACTAGCCACTTGTTGATCTTGTTGCACTTGAGATGATGTACTAGCTTGATTTTGCATTAGAGAACCACTAGCTTGAGTGATTGGGCGTTGGAGCACTTGATGTTTGTTGTCATCCACATCAATCACTTGCTTTGGCCTAATATCACCAATGTCCATTTCTTTCATAGCATTGGTCAATTGAGTTCCTCTCACATCATCCAAGTTATCTTCCTCATCTTGAGAGCCATTTGTTTCATCATACTCAACATCATGCACTTCTTCAAGTTGACCACTAGCCAAATTCTAAACTCTATAAGCTTTGCTAGTAGTTGAGTAACCAAGTAGGAAGCCTTCTTCACATTTCTTTTCAAACTTGCTCAATCTAGTACGCTTCTTCAAGATGTAGCATTTGCAACCAAATACCCGAAAGTATGCAATGTTGGGCTTTCTTCCATTCAAGATCTCATATGGTGTCTTCTCTAGGAACTTGTGGCAATAGAGGCGGTTGCTATAGAAGCAAGCCGTGTTGATTGCTTCGGCCCAAAATGAATGACTCACATTATACTCATTTAATATTGGTCTTGCCATATCAATCAAGGTTCTATTCTTCCTCTCAACTAAGCCATTTGATTGAGGTGTATACTTGGCCGAGAATTGATGTTTGATTCCAAGCTCATCACATAGCTCATCAACTCTTGTGTTTCGAAACTCACTTCCATTGTCACTTCTTACTTTCTTGATTGTGGTCTCAAACTCATTTTGCACTCTCTTGATGAACTTCTTGAATATGTCAAATACATCACTCTTGTCCACAAGAAAGAATACCCATATATATCTAGTGAAATCATCCACAATCATAAAACCATACTTGTTGCCACCAATGCTTGTGTATGTAGTTGGCCCAAATAGATCCATGTGCAACAACTCAAATGCCTTGGAAGTACTCATAATGCTTTTCAATGGATGAGTGTTGCTCACTTGCTTTCCGGCTTGACATGCACTACATAGCTTATCCTTCTCAAATGTGACATTCTTCAAGCCTCTAACAAAGTCATGTTTCACTAACTTGTTCAATTGCTTCATGCCAACATGACCAAGTCTTCTATGCCATAACCAACCCATACTTGATTTGGTGAGCAAGCATGTTGAAAGTTGAGTGTCACTAGCATTGAAATCAACCAAGTATAGATTCTCATATCTAAAGCCTTTGAAGATCAAGTTAGAGCCATCAACACTAACTATATCCACATCATCAACACCAAATATGCACTTGAAACCAAGATCACACAATTCAGCAATCAAGAGAAGATTGAAGTTCAACTTTTCAACTAAGAGCACTTTGGAAATGCTATGATCATTTGAGATTGCAATCCTTCCAAGAGCCTTTACATCACCCTTGCTATTGTCACCAAATGTGATGCTATCAATGCCACTATCATTTGATTTGAGAGAGTTGAACATCCTTGAATCACCGGTTATATGTTGAGAGCACCCACTATAAAGCACCCAATGCCTTCCTCCGGCCTTGTAATTTACCTACAAAATAATTTAATGTCTTTTAGGTACCCATACTTTCTTGGGTCCTTGGAGGTTAGTAACTAAGCTCTTTGGTACCTAAATGGCCTTCTTCTTTGGATCCACAATTGGTATACCAACAAACCTAGCATGCACACCTTTCTCACCCTTGGTAAGCACATAACAAGAATCAAAAGGAATATAAGGTACATTAGCATTTTTCTTGTTCTTGTTCATTTTATTACAATTAATCTCTAGATGCCCAACTTGCTTGCATCTATTGCAATAACGACCATTGCCCTTCATAAAGCGAAGCTTTAGAGTAGCAAAGGTCGCCTTGCCCTTCTTGGGAGTACAGCTCAAACCCTCTTTGTTAAGAGAGAACCTTTGGCTACCCAAGCATTTTAGCAAACGAGTATCCCCACCATAGGCATTGCCTAATGCGCGGGTGAGATCATTCACCTCTCTCTTGAGAGTCTCATTCTCAACCACAAGTGATGGATCAGTAGTAGTAGAGATAGAGTTGGTTGTGGTGGATGATGATGAGCTACATGAAGCATTAGTAGGACCAACAAATTAAGAATCATCAATAATATCACATGTTAGTCCAATGTCACAAGTGACAATCACTTGCTCCTCCTTAGCTTCCTTCATGAACTTCTCTAACTTGAGGTCCTTTTCCTTGATGAGCTCAAGTAGAGTGGAGTGGGCTTCCATAAGACTAGTGTGAGCAATTTCAAGATCCTCATGGTCTTCCTTTAGACACTCACGAGAAGCCTCTAGCTCATCAAAGGATTTCCTAAGAGCTTTGAGCTCTTGTTCAATTCCTTTGCACTCCTTACTCTTTTTGAGAGCAACAAGCTCCTCCATCAAGGCATCATTTTCATTGCTCTTGGCAATGAGCTCTTGTTCCAATATTTTGTATTTCTTGGTGGTCCTCTTGTAGCCCTTGCTCATTTGATCTATTATGTCCAATAGATCATCCTTGGAGTAGTCCTCATCCTCCTCATCATCACTCCTACAACCATCACTAGCTCAAGAATCATCATCACTATCATCATATTTTACCTTGATAGGCTTAGCCATAAGGCATGTCGATGTAGTGTCAAAGATGGATGGCTTGTTGGAGAGGGCGATGTTTGCAATGGCTCGCCGAGTGGTCCTTTCATCATCACTAGAGCTTGCATCATCATCACTATTGGAGTTGTCACTATCCCAAGTGACTACATAACCACCACCCTTCTTCTTCTTATTGAATGTGAAGCTCTTCTTTGCTTTCTTCTCATTCTCTTTCTTATCCTTCTTGTTCTTATTGAGCTTCAACTCCCCATCATGATATCTTTTGTCTTCATAGGGGCACTTTGCCACTATATGATCGGGGCTATTGCAATTGTAGCAAAGGATTTTTGCCTTTATAGTGTCTCTCATCTTCCTTGCCCCATATCCTTTTTTCTTTATAAATCTTCCCATCTTGTGCACAAGAAGGGCCATGGTCTCATCATCGAATGGATCATCATCATCACTCTCGACCTTGCTCTTGCCCTTAGAGGATGAAGCCTTGAATGCAATGGGCTTCTCTTGCTTGACCTTGGTCTCCTTCTTCTCTTCTACCTCATCTTTATCATCATTGTATTGGGCATCGGTCATTATATCTCCAAGCACATTGGTTGGTTTGACCTTGTCCAATCTCTCTCTAAAGATCATTCTTCTCAAGGTAGCAAACTTCTTGGGTAAACACATCAAGAACTTGTGTGAGAAGTCCTTGTCCTCAACCTTCTCCCTAAGCCCCTTGTGATCATTGACAATGACTTGGAGCCTATAGAACATCTCCGGGATGGATTCATCATCCTTCATCTTGAAAGTGAAGAACTTGTCCTTGAGCATATATAGTTTGGCACTTTTTACCGTTGAAGTGCCTTAATATGTTTCTTCAAGCCTTATCCAAAGCTCATTTGCCTTTTCAAGATCTTTGATTTGCTCAAATACTTTGTCATCAATGGCACGGTAGATTGTGTCAAGTGCCGCTGTGTTGCATTGTTTGTTGATGCGGTCATTTGGAGTGAGATTTTCCTCATCAAGAATGATGTATCCTTCTTTAGTCACATCCCAAACCTTCTTATGTATATTGCCTAAATATTGCTTCATCTTCCTTTTCCAATGATCAAAGGAAGAGACGCTATCAAAGAATGGAGGCTTGCCATTAACATGATTGAACATAACTTGAGCCATCTTACACCGAGGTTGTTAAGCCTTACAAACAGTGACCACGGCTCCAATACCACTTGAAAGGTCTTGATGGCTAGAGGGGGGTGAATAGCCTTTTAAATTTTTCTACAAAGACAAGCTAAACAAGTTTATCAATATAACAAATAGCGAGATGCGAGTTTTGCTTAGCCTACGGGGTGTTTGCAAGCCACCTAACCAATTCACAATTCTAGTATTTGCACTCAATCACATAAGTCAAACCGAGAAGGTAACTACAACTATAACTAGCAAGCTACACAAAGGAGCTACTAAAGCAAAGCTAACTAGCTAGCAAAGATAACTAAGAAAGTAATGCGGAGTTGAGTTAGGAGAGTTTCACCGTGGGGCGAAGTATTGAGCCAACCAATATGATCAACAATGAATACCAAGATAACCGAACACCGAGATCAATCAATCACAATATGAAAGTGATGACACGAAGATTTATCCCGAGGTTCACGTGCTTGTCGGCACGCTAGTCCCCGATGTGTCCCTCTTCACCACATGGTTCGGTGGCTAATCGGTCATACACCGAGCCTCTCAAAAGGCGCCATAAGAACCTACCAAATGGCAAAAGGTTGCAATGACACGAGCAATTTACTAACGTTGCCTTTGGCGCTTCGCCGAGGTAGGCACAAACCCCTCACAATCACTGGAGGTGGCCAAGAACAATCACCAACTCTTGCCAACGCCTCCAAGCTGCTCCAAGCCGTCTAGGTGGCGGCAACCACTAAGAGAAACAAGAATCCCATAGCAAATCAACCACCAAGTGCCAACTAGATGCTATCTCACAATGCAAATGCACTTGGATCACTCAATCTCACTTCGAATATGCAAAGAAGCAAGAGAGATGAGTGGGAGGGGAGTTGCTTAGCTCAAAGTGCTCACAAGTATGTCAAATGTTCTAGAGATAGAGCCTTGAGCCGGCCAACGAGTATTTATAGATGTACCCCTTCGAATAGAGCCGTTAGAAACTTAAACAGTCGAAATCGTGCTGACCGGACACGCCGGTCGCACAACGGCTAAGTCACGAAGCACTGACCGGACGCGCTGGTCCAACTGACCGAACGCGCCGGTCGCACAACGGCTAACTGCGAAGCAACGACCGGACGCGCTTGACACACAGACCGGACGCGCTGCGAATGACCGAACGCGTTAGTCCCGTGACTGACTGGACGCGCTGGTCAAGCCTGAGCAGCGCACAACTAAATAGTGACCGGACGCGCTGTAGAACTGACCGGACGCCACAGTGCCAGCGTCTGGTTAGAGTCCAGTAAGCTCCCTGAACGACCGGACGCATCCGGTCGATAGTGACCGGACGCGCTGCGCGTCCGATCATCAAACTAAAACACGCGCAGACACTGAACGCTGACCGGACGCGTCCGGTCATACAGAGACCGCGTCCGGTCCAGCGTCCGGTCACCTCTGTGACCTCCGTTCGCCTCCGTTTCTTTTCCAACTTCTGGTGTAGTGGAAAATAGTCGTTTCAACTCCTCGAAAATGGCTGAATCCCACCTCGCAAAGCTCGGTGGGAGGGAGAGAGGACCCCAAACCCTCTCTACCGCTCAAACTCCACCGCCTTCGCAAACATACTAACACCACCAAGTGATCTCGTCATGTGTGAGTGTGTTAGCATTTTCACAATCATTTTTCGAGGTGATATTAGTTCTATCTGAATGCATATGATTATGAAATGCACACCTAGAGGCACTTAGGAGTTCAATAGCTGCGTCATTCCCCTCTTTATAGTACGGCTATCTATCCTATAATGTAACCACACCCACTAGGTGTCTTGGTTACCAAAACACAACCCTTAAACAAATACCTTTGCCTTGATCACGTAGGGTTGCGTCCAAATCCAAGTGTGGCCATCATGATCACCATGTCCATCTTGCCACCAACCTTGGAATGTACTAATCCTCATATGCTACATACAACTTAGGCATAGGATTAGTACTTAGGCATTGTCACTAATTACCAACACCAAACATAGGACTTTCAGCCGGCAAGCACGTGAACCTCGGGATAAATCTTCGTGTCATCATTCTTATTGTGTTTGATCGATCCCAGTGGTTGTGTATTGTGGTATTCATCTCTTGATCATATTGATTGGTTGGCTCAATACTTTGCCCCTCAGTGATACCCTCCTAACTCTCTCTTGTATTAATTTCTTAGTTACCTTGCTAGCTTGTTAGTGTTACTCTTAGCTTGTGTAGCTAGCTAGCTTTAGTTGTAGTTAAGTTGTGCAGTTTGACTTGTGCGGTTGAGTGCAAATATACTAGAATTGTGAATTGGTTAGGTGGCTTGCAAACACCCCGTAGGCTAAGCAAAACTTGCATCTCGCTACTTGTTATATTGATAAACTTGTTTAGCTTGTCTTTGTAGAATATTTTAAAAGGCTATTCACCCCCCCTCTAGCCATCAAAACCTTTCAAGTGGTATCGGAGCCGTGGTCACCATTTGCAAGGCTTAACAACCTTGGTGTAAGATGGCTCAAGTTGTGTTCAACCATGTCGGGGGCAAGCCTCCATTCTTTGATGGTGTCATATCTTTTGATCATTGGAAAAGAAAGATGAAGCAATATCTTGGCTCTATTCATGAGAACGTTTGGGAGGTGACACACCATGATTATGCTATCATTGATCCCAACAACCTCACCAACAATGACCGCATCAACAACCAATGGAACACTATGGCTCTCAATACTCTCTACAATGGGATTGATGCAAAGGTCTTTGAGCAAATCAAGGATCTTGAGATGGCAAGTGAAGTGTGGACAAGATTAGAGGAAACATATGAGGGCACTTCAATGGTAAAGAGTGCCAAGCTCTATATGCTCAAGGATAAGTTTGTAAGTTTCAAGATGAAGGATGATGAGTCCATACCAAAGATGTTCTATAGGCTACAAGTTATTGTCAATGATCTCAAGAGCCTAGGAGAAGATGTCAAGGACAAGGACTTCTCACATAAGTTCTTGATAAACTTACCTAAGAAGTTTGCTATCTTGAGGAAGATGATCCAAAGAGAGAGTTTGGACAAGATGACTCCAAACCAAGTGCTTGGAGATGTCATGACCGATGCTCAATATGATGATGATGAAGATGAAGATGAGAAGAAGGAGATCAAGGTCAAGCAAGAGAAGACCACCGCATTCAAGGCTTCTTCTTCCAAGGGCAAGAGCAAGGTTGATGATGATGATGATCCATTTGATGATGAGATCATGACCCTTCTAGTGCAAAAGATGGGTCGGTTCATGAAGAAGAGAGGCTATGGTGCAAGAAAGAGAAGGGACTTCATGAAGGCAAAGGAGGTGCTTTGCTACAATTGCAATAGCCCTGATCACATAGTGGCGGATTGCCCCTATGAAGATAAGAGATTTCATAATGGGGACTTGAAGCTCAAGAAGAACAAGAAGGATAAGAAAGAGAAGGAGAAGAAAGAAAAGAAGAGCTTCACATTCAACAACAAGAAGAAGGGTGGTGGTTATGTGGTCACTTGGGATAGTGACAACTTGGATAGTGATGATGATGCAAGCTCTAGTGATGATGAAAGGACCACTCGGCGAGCCATTGCAAACATCGCCCTCTCCAATAAGCCATCCATCTTTGATACTACATCGACATGCTTTATGGTCAAGCCTACCAAGGTAAAATATAATGATAGTGATGATGATTCTTGTGCTAGTGATGGTTGTATGAGTGATGATGAGGACTACTCCAAGGATGATCTATTGGGCATGATAGATCAAATAAGCAAGGGCTACAAGAGGACCACCAAGAAATATAAAATCTTGGAACAAGAACTCATTGCCAAGAGCAATGAAAATGATGCCTTGATGGAGGAGCTTGTAGCTCTCAAAAAGAGTAAGGAGTGCAAAGGAATTGAACAAGAGCTTAAAGCTCTTAGGAAATCCTTTGATGAGCTAGAGGCCTCTCGTGAGTGTCTAAAGGAAGACCACGAGGACCTCAAAGTTGCTCACACTAGGCTTAAGGAAGCCCACTCCACTCTACTTGAGCTCATCAAGGAAAAGAACCTCAAGTTGGAGAAGTTCATGAAGGAAGCTAAGGAGGAGCAAGTGATTGTCACTTGTGACATTGGACTAACATGTGATATTATTGATGATTCTTTATTTGTTGGTCCTACTAATGCTTCATGTATCTTATCATCATCTACCACAACCAACTCTATCTCCACTACTAGTGATTTATCACTTGTGGTTGAGAATGAGACTCTCAAGAGAGAGGTGAATGATCTCACCCGCGCATTAGGCAATGCCTATGGCGGGGATGCCCGCTTGCTAAAATGCTTGGGTAGCCAAAGGTTCTCTCTTAACAAAGAGGGATTGGGCTATACTCCTAAGAAGGGCAAGACGGCCTTTGCAACTCACAAGCCTAGCTTTGTGAAGAGCAATGGTCGGTTTTGCAATAGATGCAAACAAGTTGAGCATCTAGAGATTAATTGCAATAAAATGAACAAGAATAAGAAAAATGCTAATGTATCTTATATTCCTTTTGATTCTTGTTATGTGCTTACTAAGGGTGAGAAAGGTGTGCATGCTAGGTTTGTTGGTACACCAATTGTGGGCCCAAAGAAGAAGGCCATTTGGGTACCAAAGAGCTTAGTTACTAACCTCCAAGGACCCAAGCAAGTATGGGTACCTAAAAGACATTAAATTGTTTTATAGGTAAATTACAAGGCCGGAGGAAGGCATTGGGTGCTTGATAGTGGGTGCTCTCAACATATGACCGGTGATTCAAGAATGTTCAACTCTCTCAAATCAAATGATAGTGGCATTGATAACATCACATATGGTGACAATAGCAAGGGTGATGTAAAGGCTTTTGGAAGGATTGCAATCTCAAATGATCATAGCATCTCCAATGTGCTACTAGTGGAAAAGCTCAATTTCAACTTGTTGTTGGTTGCTCAATTGTGTGATCTTGGTTTCAAGTGCATATTTGGTGTTGATGATGTGGAGATAGTTAGTGTTGATGGCTCTAATTTGATCTTCAAAGGCTTTAGATTTGAGAATCTATACTTGGTTGATTTCAATGCTAGTGACACTCAACTTTCAACATGCTTGCTCACCAAATCAAGTATGGGTTGGTTATGGCATAGAAGACTTGGTCATGTTGGTATGAAGCAATTAAACAAGTTAGTGAAGCATGACTTAGTTAGAGGCTTGAAGGATGTTACATTTGAGAAAGATAAGCTATGTAGTGCATGTCAAGCCGGAAAGCAAGTGGGCAACACTCATCCATTAAAGAGCATTATGAGTACTTCCAAGGCATTTGAGTTGTTGCACATGGATCTATTTGGGCCAACTACATACACAAGCATTGGTGGCAACAAGTATGGCTTTGTGATTGTGGATGATTTCACTAGATATACATGGGTATTCTTTCTTGTGGACAAAAGTAATGTTTTTGATATATTCAAGAAGTTCATCAAGAGAGTGCAAAATGAGTTTGAGACCACAATCAAGAAAGTGAGAAGTGACAATGGAAGTGAGTTTCGAAACACAAGAGTTGATGAGCTATGTGATGAGCTTGGAATCAAGCATCAATTCTCGGCCAAGTATACACCTGAATCTAATGGCCTAGTTGAGAGGAAGAATAAAACCTTAATTGATATGGCAAGATCAATGTTGAATGAGTATAATGTGAGCCATTCATTTTGGGCCGAAGCAATCAACACGGCTTGCTTCTATAGCAACCGCCTCTATTATCACAAGTTCTTAGAGAAAACACCATATGAGATCTTAAATGGAAGAAAGCCCAACATTGCATACTTTCAGGTATTTGGTTGCAAATGCTACATCTTGAAAAAGGGCACTAGATTGAGCAAGTTTGAGAAAAAATGTGATGAAGGATTCCTACTTGGTTACTCAACTACTAGCAAAGCTTATAGAGTATGGAACCTAGCTAGTGGTCAACTTGAAGAAGTGCGTGATGTTGAGTTTGATGAAATAAATAGTTCTCAAGATGAAGAAGATAACTTAGATGATATGAGAGGAACTCAATTGAGTAATGCTATGAAAGAGATGGATATTGGTGATATTAGACCAAAGCAAGTAATTGATGTGGATGATGACAGATCAAGTACTCCAAAGTCCAATTACACAAGCTAGTAGTTCTCTAATGCAAAATCAAGCTAGTACATCATCTCAAGTGTAACAAGATCAACAAGTGGCTAGTTCATAATCTCCAACTTATGATCAACATCAACATCCAAGCAATCAAGTCCAAGTGCTTCAACCAACTAACATTGCAAGAGACCATCCATTAGATTCCATCATTGGTGACATACAAAGGGGAGTTCAAACTAGATCAAGATTGGTATCATTTTGTGCTCACTCTTCTTTTGTGTCAATGGAAGAACCCAAGGACATTGATAAAGCATTGAGAGATCCGGATTGGGTAAATGCAATGCATGAAGAGCTCAACAACTTCAAGAGAAATGAAGTATGGAAACTAGTTGAGAGGCCTAAGGATCACAATGTCATTGGAACAAGATGGGTCTTTCGTAACAAGCAAGATCAAGATGGGATAGTAGTAAGGAACAAAGCAAGACTAGTAGCTCAAGGTTACACACAAATAGAGGGTCTTGACTTTGGTGAAACTTATGCCCCGGTTGTAAGATTGGAAGCAATTAGGATCTTACTTGCCTATGCTTGTGCTCACAATATCAAGCTATATCAAATGGATGTGAAGAGTGCATTTCTCAATGGGTACATCCTAGAGGAAGTATATGTGGAGCAACCTTCCAGTTTTGAAGATGACAAGAAACTCAATCATGTCTATAAATTGAGAAAAGCTTTGTATGGATTGAAGCAAACACCTAGAGCATGGTATGAAAGATTAAGAGATTTCTTGCTATCCAAATAATTTGTCATGGGCAAAGTTGATACAACACTATTCACCAAGAAGATTGAGAAAGACTTGTTTGTGTTGCAAATATATGTTGATGATATCATATTCGGTTCAACCAATCAATATTATTGTGATGAGTTTGGGAAAATGATGGCAAAAGAATTTGAAATGTCAATGATTGGTGAACTTAGTTTCTTTCTTAGACTTCAAATTAAACAAATGAAGGAAGGAACATTTGTGAGCCAAACCAAATACATAAAGGATATACTAAAGAAGTTTGGTATGGAAGATGCAAAAGGAATCACTACTCCAATAAGCACTAGTGGAAGCTTGGATAGTGACAAGAGTGGCAATATGGTGGATCAAAAGCTATATAGATCAATGATTGGTTGCCTACTCTATGTGACGGCATCAAGGCCCGATGTGATGTTTAGTGTATGCATGTGTGCAAGATTTCAAGCCTCACCAAGAGAAAGTCATTTGAAAACAACAAAGAGAATATTGAGGTACTTAAAGCATACACAAGATATTGGATTATGGTTTCCCAAAGGTGCAAGCTTTGAGCTAGTTGGATATTCGGATTCCGACTATGCCGGTGACAAAGTGGAGAGAAAGAGCACTTCCGGGACTTATCAATTGTTGGGAAGATCACTTGTCTCATGGTCATCCAAGAAGCAAAATAGTATTGCACTATCTACCACCGAAGCCGAATACATCGCCGCGGGTAGTTGTTATGCACAAATCTTGTGGATGAAGGCAACATTGAAGGATTTTGGAATCAATTTCAAGAATGTGCCATTGCTATGTGACAATGAAAGTGTCGTGAAGCTAACCAACAATCCGGTTCAACATCAAAGAACAAAGCATATTGATGTTCGCCATCACTTTATTAGAGATCATCAACAAAAGGGTGACATTGCTATTGAGAGTGTGGGCACCAAAGATCAATTAGCCGATCTATTCACTAAGCCACTTGATGAGAAGAGATTTCACAAGCTAAAGAATGAGTTGAACATACTTGACTTCTCCAACATGAGTTGATGCACCCCCATGATATGACATGCCTCTCCTTCGAGCCCCAAGGTACAATTGGTTGACATGTCATACATTCTATGCTAAGGACTTGTTTAGTGCATCTAGTCATAATTTACATGTTCTAGGCTCATTCATGAAAATCAAATGATTTTGCAGTTTATATGGTGCCACTATTGTTTCCATGACTTGTATGATCTAGTGGTAGCATATATCTTGTTTAAGTAGCTTGTGATCCTAAGTGTTTAATCTAGACAACTTGTCTAAATATTTGCTTCAACATGGTGCATGATAACCCTTCTAGTGAGGTGTGAAGAAGCTTGCCTTGGATCAAACTAAAGCATTTTATTTATGCAAGCAATCTAGGTTGAATCACAAACTTGATCCTCACCCCATAATTTAACATGATAATCTATCTAAAATTGGTCCCTTATGGTCATTGATGCCAAAGGGGGAGAAAATGTTGTTCACAAATATAGAACTCAAAGGGGGAGAAGCACAAAGGGGGAGAAAAATGTTGTTCAAGGGTGAGAAAACCTAAAGGGGAGAATTGATAAAAAGAAGGGGATCAACTAAAATTTTGAGCACACAAGTAGGGGGAGCAAGCTCTTAAACATGAATGTTGCATTTCCATGTGCAATTCATATGTATGATGCATAGTTATGCATTTCTTTTTCTCTGATACATTGCTTGTGTGGTGACTTGCTAGTATAATTTGAATGGTGTATTGAGGTACTAGCATGAATAGGAAGTAGTTAGATTTTTCTTGCTTCATGTTTTTCATAGTGGTACTAGAGCCTTGTTTATAATGTTGATCTCACAAGGTTTCTAGTTATGTTTGTGCTTTTCCAAGTGGTATCTAACTACACAAGGTGCTAAGATGGTGTTTATCGCTACTCCGATGGTATCACGCTTCAAAGGTCTATAATCTAGAACACTTAGCACCTATTGGTAGTCAATGCTCCTAATTTTTCCTATCTAACATGTATGCTTCCAAAATCTAAACATATAGCATACATGTAGGGGGAGCCATTGCTATCAATTTGAATTCATGATCACATGTCCATAATTCTTACACATGGTAATATACTTGGACAATGTGACATGGGTTCAACCAAAATTTTATCATAATATCTTTGTGAAAGGTTTATCACCAATTACCAACAAGGGGGAGATTGAAAGCCCTATGTTTGGTGTTGGTAATTAGTGACAATGCCTAAGTACTAATTCTATGCCTAAGTTGTATGTAGCATATGAGGATTAGTACATTCCAAGGTTGGTGGCAAGATGGACATGGTGATCATGATGGCCACACTTGGATTTGGACGCAACCCTACGTGATCAATGCGAAGGTATATGCTTAAGGGTTGTGTTTTAGTAACCAAGACACCTAGTGGGTGTGGTTACATTATAGGATAGATAGCCATACTATAAAGAGGGGAATGACGCGGCTATTGAACTCCTAAGTGCCTCTAGGTGTGCATTTCATAATCATATGCATTTGGATATAACTAATAACGCCTCGAAAAATGATTGTGAAAATGCTAACACACTCACACATGATGAGATCACTTGGTGGTGTTAGCACGTTTGCGAAGGCGGTGGAGTTTGAGCTGTAGAGAGGGTTTGTGATCCTCTCTCCCTCCTGCCGAGCTTGCGAGGCGGGATTCAGGCATTTTTTGAGAAGTTGAAACGACTATTTTCCACTATGCCGGAAGTCGGAAAAGAAACGGAGGCGAATGGAGGTCACAGAGGTGATCGGACACTAGACCGGACACGGTCTCTGTATGACCGGACGCATCCGGTCAGCGTTCAGCGTCTGCGCATGTTTTAGTTTGATGATCGGACGCGCAGCGCGTCCGGTCACGGTCGATCCGACGCGTCCGGTCGCTCAGGGAGCTTACTGGACTCTAACCGGACGCTGGCACTGTGGCGTCCGGTCAGTTCTTCAGCGCGTCCGGTCACTGTTTCGTTGTGCGCTGCTCAGGCTTGACCAGCGCGTCCGGTCATTCACGGGACCAGCGCGTCCGGTCATTCGCAGCGCGTCTGGTCTGCGCATCAAGCGCGTCCGGTCGTTGCTTCGCAGTTAGCCGTTGTGCGACCGGCGCGTCCGGTCAGCACGACTTCAGTTTCTAACGGCTCTATTCGAAGGGGTACGTCTATAAATACTCGTTGGCTGGCTCAAGGCTCCATCTCTCTGATATCTCTTGAACATTTGACATACTTGTGAGCACTTTGAGCTAAGCAACTCCCCTCCCACTCATCTCTCTTGCTTCTTTACATATTCGAAGTGAGATTGAGTGATCCAAGTGCATTTGCATTGTGAGATTGCATCTAGTTGGCACTTGGTGGTTGATTTGCTATGGGATTCTTGTTTCTCTTGGTGGTTGCCACCACCTAGACGGCTTGGAGCAGCTTGGAGGTGTTGGCAAGAGTTGGTGATTGTTCTTGGCCACCTCCGGTGATTGTGAGGGGTTTGTGCCTACCTCGGCGAAGCGCCAAAGGCAACGTTAGTGAATTGCTCATGTCATTGCAACCTCTTGCCATTTGGTAGGTTCTTGTGGTGCCTTTTGAGAGGCTCGGTGTGAGACCGATTAGCCACCGAACCATGTGGTGAAGAGGGACACAACGGGGACTAGCGTGCCGGCAAGCACATGAACCTCGGGATAAATCTTCGTGTCATCATTCTTATTGTGTTTGATCGATCCTGGTGGTTGTGTATTGTGGTATTCATCTCTTGATCATATTGATTGGTTGGCTCAATACTTCGCCCCTCGGTGATACCCTCCTAACTCTCTCTTGTATTAATTTCTTAGTTACCTTGCTAGCTTGTTAGTGTTACTCTTAGCTTGTGTTGCTAGCTAGCTTTAGTTGTAGTTAAGTTGTGCGGTTTGACTTGTGCGGTTGAGTGCAAATATACTAGAATTGTGAATTGGTTAGGTGGCTTGCAAACACCCCGTAGGCTAAGCAAAACTTGCATCTCGCTACTTGTTATATTGATAAACTTGTTTAGCTTGTCTTTGTAGAATATTTTAAAAGGCTATTCACCCCCCCTCTAGCCATCAAGACCTTTCAGCTATAGCCGCACCAGCGACAGCAGACGGCGGTGGCTGGATGACCGGCGAGGCGCGTGGGGCAGCGGCGGTCCTGGCTGTAGGCGTGGGAAGCCGCAGTTGGGCAGGGTGTGACCGGTGGTGGCCCTGCCACGCGTGGGGTGGGCGTGACAGACGGCGTTGACACGGCAGGCCGGCTCCGGTGACTACGAGCTTCGACGAGCGCGAGCGTGGCATCGAGGGGAGCGAGGTGGAGGTGGTGCTGCACGTGGCTGCGATCATTGGGGCTTGGAGTGGCAAGGACGCGGGTGGCATGGAGCAGCGATGGTAGAGCTCGGACTGGAGCTCGCCGCGTCCATGGCGGCGTCCATGCGCTGCAGAGGCAAGGGGAGGCGAGGAGGAGGTGAAGGGGGATGGAGAAGGCACGCTGGTGCCCCTCCTCATCGGCAGCATGGCGCAGGGCGTGGCAGGAAGGCAGGGACGTGCGGTAGCAATGGTGGGGGCGCGGCCGGCGCATGGAGGATGCGTTGACATTTCATCGAGCACGTGGCGTGCGGTGAAACGAGCAAGGTGAGGTGCCGATTAAAACAAAGTTGGCAGCCCACATGATGCTCCACATTTTCCATTAAGGGGCCAAGGTCATTAGAGCAACCAATTAGTGGTTAATCATCTCCGAAGATAGTTGTGCCTGCATGTTGGCAGAGATTAATAAACATCCAAATTGATGGTCCAAATAAAGTCAAACTGGTGCCATCCTTTTTCATGCTCTTCACGACAATGTGTGCTCTAATTTTTATATTTGTCTCAACTTGAGTTGCTTAGCAAAAACACAAGAACACGACGTGCCAACCGTCATCGCCATTGAAATCCCAGACTTAGAAATAATTCTAAGTGCTGAAAACTGCAGTAGATTCAATCTTGTGACCTCTGTTTGACTAGGTTATGGACCAAACTAGTTCTTGACCCTTAAACAAAGTTTCTTCTCCATAACATGAACTACAACTTTTATTTAAGGTCTAACATTAAAATAGGTGCAGAATCTATAGTTCTACTTTGACCAAAGTAGGATCACGATAAAGTTTAAATTATCCTTTTTGATCCATTGAAGCAATTTCGGGGCATTTGCTCAACATGAACCTTTCATAACTTTTGTTGTAGAGTCCATCTAGAGTCATTTGGGCAAGATTGCAAGGTTTGGTTGATGACCTACATTTTCATTCACTTAATAGTGCAATTGAAGCACTTAGTAAAGTCATTCCGACCAGGATATAACTTATCATTTTATGTGACTTTAATTCCAAACTTTATGAAACTTTTCCAGTGACCAATATAGATGGGTATTGATGCGAGACACATGAAGATATTACAATAACATCACCCAAGCATATATCTTGAAAAAGGCCTATATGTAAAGCAATGGTGCAATATCCAAGTTTAGGTTGGGGCTCATTTCCATAGGTTTGACCTTGATATCTTCATCCCCACTTAATCTGTCATGTTTGAGCTCAAACCCACTACTTAATGAGTGACAAACACCTAGGGTGTTACACAAAGCAAGCCTCTTTTTTGTGATTACATAGTACAACGTAGACACAACACACGCACACTCACCACTATGAACGCACGCACACAAACCCTACCTCTATGAGCATCTTCGAAGACTGAGCTGACAAACATGTGCCTCGCAACACATGCACACTCACCACTATGAATGCACGCACACAAACCCTACCTCTGTGAGCATCTTCGAAGACTAAGTCGACAAATTCTCGAGATTGACAAAGTCACCACATGCGCCTCGCTGTCGACTGGAACGTTGCCTACCATTAAAAGCACAACACCGTTAAATCCTAGAATATTCGCTTCCATGGGGAGTCGAACCTAAGACCTCAGGTGCTACTGAAGCTCTTTGTAACCACTAGGTTGCAGGCCGTTTCACCACTAGCAACTACTCCTAATTGAGCTAAGCAAGTAAAGCAACTAAAACTAGCTACTGTACACAACTAGAAAGCTACAACTACACTACACAAGCAACCAGTACACAAGCTTAAGTACAACAATGTAGAGCATGAGTGTAGTAAAGCAAACCACCGAGGCAAGAGGAAAAGATAAAGATTTATCCCTGAGGTTTGGTTGCTTGCGAGATGACCTACATCCTTTGTTGAGGCGAGTCTTTTAGTGATCGCTTCGCGCGCTAAGAAAGCTATCCGAGCTTGATCCTTAATGTGTAGTGCTACAAGAAGCCAATCAAACAAGAGCACTCCAACTAGCCTCGAGCATTCTACTAGAGTTCCTTCACGATCTCCCGTGGGGCGAGCACAATATCCCTCACAATAAACTTGATCGGAGCCACCCAACAATCACCAACAAGGTGCTCAATGATCCACCACTGCTAAAATATGTCTAAGTGGCAACAACCATCAAGAGTAACAAGAAATCTGCATCCCAACGATGCACTATTGCCAGATGCAAACTCTTTAAGCAAATGCACCAGATCTCTCCCAAATCTCACTTTAGATCAACTCTAAGTAAGCAAAGCAAGTGAGTGGGAAGTGTTCTTGATCTCTCTAGGGGTGTGTGTATATCAGTTAGAATGCCAAGAGAGGACCCAAGGGCCAAGCACCCCTATTTATAAGCCTCCTACCAAATAGATATGTTGGAAAGCTCTTGGTGGGCTGTCTGCATCACCAAAAACCCTAGTGGGCACCAAACAAGCACCACCAGAGAAAGTGTAAGTGAGATCTTGTAGCTAAGATTTGATCTCTAACTAGACGCTAAGGATTGCTTTCTCTAGTGCCAACATAGGGGGTACCATTGGAGATTTCCAGTGGCTCCCTAAGCTATAAGCTAGTTGTTAACCCCAACAGCTATAAGCTCTTTACTCTGCTGATCTTCAGTGGACATCACCAAACAATTCTATTGGTATCGAAAACTTCTCGATGTAAACACCTAAGAGCTTTAGGGGGTCCCTAAAAACTCTGGTGGCCCCACCGAAGAGTCTAGTGCACCAGATCAAACTTCTTCCACACAGGCCCCCAAGGGCTTTTCTCTGGTGCTGCCAGAGCCCAACCACCGGACCTTTCCGGTGACACTCTAACAACACTATAGTTCCAAAGCATAGACACTTGTTGTGTACAGCTACAAAACACAAAGATGTCTCCTACATCATGGCTCTGAATGACTTCAGTAAAACTTCCTTGACCAAGAAGGGCACAGACAACCGCTTCAACAATCAACCTTCAGTCTTTGGTGAACACGACGACCCTATAGGTAACAAACAACAAGTGGTGGGGTCCTGGTAACACTCCTAGATGTGCCACATGGCCAGACCGGTCGCAAAGAACATGCTTCTTCCATGTAAAGCTAGTAATGGGCTAAAAACCAACCCAAAACTCCACCAAACCAATTGCCTAAGATAACACCCACCCAATCTAACCCACCCCACCATTTCTGCTTCTTGATCCAAACCCGACCAAACCACATGCTAATTAAAACCATATCAGACTATGCTTGATTCTTTGGACCGGTTTGCAGCGGTGGTGGCCGCATGCCCAGCTCGCCATGACAGTTGCGCGCATGGCCGGCGAAGCTCGCTATGGCTACAACTAGCTCGATGCCATGCCTTATCGCGGCGATGGTCGGCTCCTACGCATGGCTCCTAGTCATCAAAGGCAATCGACCCCAAAGATAGGCCTCATCAGCCATCATGGTTGACAATGATAGCTTGCCTTGAAGCCATGGCGATAGAGGATAGGTGCACCTAGCGCTCCTAGTGACGATAGTTCACACGCGCCTACAGCCCTGCGACCTGCACGCATGTGCTTAGGAGGCGAGGTCACGTGCAAGACCCGTCACAGAGTCCGTGGCTCTACATACCTAACCAAGCCAGCCATCAGAGGCAGTTGCTCCTGTGCGCCATGCTCTTGGCTTTCCCATCTTCAATTGCTACTATGGCAGGAGTGACAGAGCTCAAGCCCAAATCAAAATGAACCCATTCTAACGCTAGCAGGATGCAGGACTTTTGACCATTAACTACTCCATGGTACAAAATAGGTACAACACTGGTCAAGCCCAAATCGATCCAAACCAATCCATTCCAACTGTTAATCCAAACCCAACAAACCCACCAAGCTCCTCAACCCATTTCCCCCCAAACCAACTTGGTCCAGAAGAAAACTAGACCATAGAAACTGGGTCTGAACCAAACCATTACTAGCTTTACTTCCATGGTAAGACATCTATGTATGTGAGGAAGATGTTCAATTTGAAGAATTAAAAAATATGAACAATTTTGATATTATGAAAATAGAAAACATCTTCAATCATAATCCGATGCTTCCTCTAATTCAAACTGGCCACAAATGAAAAGCTAGGTTGGTCGCATGGAAAACACTCCTTCCATGGTAAGACATCTGTTTTAATCAAGAAATTCCTAATATGAACCAATATGAGTTCACCAAAATAAGAAAGGTTGTTATCCAAATCTGAAGTACTAAACAATTAACTATAGCCCTAAGCACTCAAAGGAATTGGAATAAAGTGCAAACGCATGAAAAACCAATTTTGCCAGGATACTCATCTAACCTTTGGCAGTGCTTGTCTTAGGTGACAATGTATGGTCAAGGAGGCAAGGAAAAGACATAGAGGCGAAGAAACAAAAACTTGCGTTAGGATTCAATGAAGGGAAAACATGGAATGGGGCGAATAAAGCGATCCACGGTGGGGATTCTTGCAGGAGCCACTGCTGATAGGGGCTGAGGGGAGTTGTGGAATTAGGGTAGGGAATGGGCTAGGTGATTCGAGATATAAGTGACACGGATGGCCAAGATTGATCGATAGGTAGAACAGACGGCCAGTGATAAAAGTGACAGTAACCGTATTAAGTGGCCAATTGTGTTAGTAATGTGAGAGTATCATACGATGATTGTTAGTTACCCTTGCATGTTACATCATTATATGAAATGACTAACCAATTATTGAAGTAACTAGAAAGCCAATGTCTCTCTAAGTGTCAATAAACTTGCCAGCAAGCTGAGTATTCGACGAAGCTACAACGCACAACCTAAGTCCCTAAAAACGCACCTTTTCAACTCGGGTGCATTTTCATGTGACTTCTCCAACATATCGGCCAAGAAGGCCCTGGACGACATCTTCGACATCTAGACAACATTGCCTCCGCCAAACACCTTAGTGGGAGGGTCTTCTCCAACATCTTTGATGAACCACAACAACACGCCTCTGCCAACACTATAGTAGGATCGGAGGGGCTTTGCCATCATCTTCAATCACTACAACAGTTTGAGAGCCTTTGTCGACACCTTTGGCATCAACCTATGATGACTCGCCTTTATCGCCGAGCCCAAGGGCCTACATAAACTCCTTCGGCATCAAGATCTACTTCACCTTTGTCAACCACATTGGCTCGAGGGCCTCACTGATAATTGTAGTTCAAACATCTACTTCTGCTGCTATGGCTACTATGACTGCATCAATGATACCAAGCATGACTGAAGATTTGGTCATGAGCACCAACCAAGAGAGACTAGGGGATCATACTGGAGGACTGGCCACTCTAGATGGTAAAGACTTTTGCCTGAGGCACGCAAGATAGGATTTGGAGGCTTCAAGGCAAACTTCATCCATGACTACTTTGACTACATCAACTACAACAACCACATCTATTCCTAAAGAGGATATACATCTTCGAGCGAAGCTTCTGGCGATAAGGTCCTTGGATAAAGGACATGTCATCATGCGAAGATCCCAATGAAAAGGTCTGAGGAGAAAGGACACATCATCAAGCGAATCCTCCGACAGAAGCTCCCTAGAGAAAGAACATGTCATCAAATGAATCATTCAGCGAGAAGGTCCTAGAGGCAAAGATCTGTGTGCTGAGTGAAGGCAATAAGCCAAGTCATAGAAGCAACCAAGGGAGCTGAAGCCCAAAGTTGAAATATTGGGAAAATCAACATCAACACACTTGGAGTTAGAAGCTTTCAGAATTAGCACTTGTATAGACTAGAGACATGTGTGTGCTATTTTCTTTATGCCCTTTTCCCCATAGGGTTTTGGGGATGGAGTTTTTAATGAGGCGCACACACATAGGTTGAGAAGGGTGATCCTCGCAACCAGGTTTCAAGATGTATTTGCGCATCTTCTAGTATAAGCATCTACTAGGTCATGTTATATCAATCATAACCTAATAGATGAGTGGCTACTACTATGGAGCCCATGAGGTATATGGGCCAAGTCTCTCCCTAGAAGAGGCTCAACTAGTGGCAAGATTAGTTGTTGGAGGAGCCCATGAGGTATATGAGCTAAGTCCCCCCTAGAAGGGGCCCAACTAGTAGCTAGAGTAGTGCCATATGAAATCCAACCCCGCTGAGGGGCCACTTGTAAATTACATTGCCTATATAAGTGCCCAAGGGAATGGTAGGTTTGGTCACTTGAGCTCTCTCACTCTCACATGTTACCACATGCTCCCAAACTTAAGTTCGGAGCCTTCTCTGCTTAGCCTTCTCCACAGAGCCTTGTCCACCTAGCCTTCTCCACGGAGCCTCCTCCACCGAGCCTTCTCCATGGAGCCTTTTGCATCGAGCCTTCTAACCTTCTCCATCTAGCCTTCCCCATGGAACCTTGTCCATGGAGACTTCTCCACGGAGCCTTCTCCTCTCTAACTTGTTCGGCATCCCTTATCCCAACACAAGGCTTTGGCGTACAACTTCTAAAGTTGATGTACTTTGATGGAGGAGTAGATGCAAGGGCACCGTATGCAGCTATGTCATATTGAGAAAATTGGTAACGGAAGGAAGATTAGTATGCAAGCAGTGAAAGAGTAAACATATACATACCAATAGCACCAGTTTAGCTAATTAAGGCATGTGCCATAAATATAGTAATGTAGTTTCGAGTCAAAAGATAATCATCAATGATTTATATTATTCTTTTAAATCACAGCTAAGATTGACCCAAACCACCACTTTTTCCATGGACACATACTAGTTCCCAAAAGACAAAAAATGTCATAATAATATATTAATAGAAATTAGTATATAAAATTTGATTGTCTAACAAAATACCTATCATCAAAAACATTTGCAGTGTTATTGTATTCCTTAAAAATTTGCAAAATACCAAAACAAGAACAAAAGGTTAGGGAGTGAATCAAATGATGTTTTAGAACTTACATGATCAAAATTTCATTATGTTAAATGTTTTAGAATCTCACATTACTAAAAGTTCATTACGCTCAGCTTCATCAAATCCTAAATCGCCATCAATAAAGTCAGAAATGAAAACAATATTTTTGGCAAAATTATTTTCATATGATGTAAGGTTAATTACAAGATCAATCTCGAATAGCTTATTTATATGCTACTTTCCCTAAACATCCTTTGAAAAAACATTGTTTAGATGTTAGAAACAATGGCCTATTCATCTAGTAAATTACGAATAAGAACATAAACTTAAAAAAGGAACGCTTAACTCATTTTGGTGCCCTTGGAACCATGTTGTTTTACACGGCGTGTGAAGACCGAAGTGGCTTTCACTGTGTTTGGGAAAGAATTCAAATCTTGTTATTGAGCTTTAGCTTCTAGCACCCCACTTTCCTTTCCTCCACTAGGTTAACCTCAGTCTTGCCCACAGAGCAATGTCTTCATTCCCTTCACCTCAATAGCAATGTCTTCATCTCCCTCAACAAAATGTGTTTGGGTCCTGACATCTTTAGTCCCATCCTCTCGAGTAGCATTTTTCCTCTCATTCTTTACCTTTTTTCAGATTATGTAAATACACACTTGAGAGTACTGAGTTTATATCATCTCCATCTTAAAGAGATTTCTAATCAGGTTAAATAGCTTGAGTGGTCAAAATTGAAATAAGAAGTTTTTGGGCCCTCTTCCCTGGAGTGTAAAATTTCATACACGTTGTCGAGCTAGGAGGTGCTTTCAACGCCAGATGTGTAATGCAGAACTCAAAAAACTTTTTCATGCAGTAGAACTGTAGAAGTGATGTAGGGTTCTTTAAGTTCTTTCTGTGAAATGCTGAGATGTCAAAAAATTGTATGAAGTCTATCACCCCATGGAGCTCTAGAATCACATCATTTGTGTATCTAACGAGGTCATTCAACATGCCACTTTTTGTGAGTTTTGAGAAATATGGTTTCCAAATTTCAACTTCATACTTTTCATTCACCATAAGTCCATAACATTAATACTCCAATTCCCACCCTAAGTATTATAGTCACCATGGCTAGAAAAAATTCATAAGAAGATTCAAAACTAGTATTCTGCCAGAAGGGGTGTCCTTTTGTAGTTCATTATATTAAAGAAACTTTGGAGTTTACCCGGACATAATCATTCTAAACGAGAGGATATCTGTTGTGGTGGCAAAACGCTAGGTGAGAATTGTTAGGACCATATGTGTGGCCGGGTGCATGCAGCCACACAAGATAACACACCTAATTTGAAAATTCATCTAGAGCAGGGACCAACACCTGCCCTGCCGCACATATGTAGTCCTAGCGACGCTCTACTAGCGCTTCTAGTTAGACGATCAACATCGACTAATATAATAGATAATGAGATCTTCTACTAGCAAATAAGCACCAAAATGAGTCTATCAAGATTCAAACAATTTTAAGCTAGGCAGCATAAGATAGAGCATGATTTTAAAACAAGTCTGAAACTAGTTTCATAATTTTCTGAGGTAAAATAAATTTTCTATGAATTTTTCAAGATTAAACCTTATTTTTGGGATTTTTATTGCATTGTTTTCCCATGCAAAAAATTTGGATAAATTTTTGAAAAAAATATTTTAGGATTTTTGGATATTTTTTTTAAAAAAATATTTCTAGTCCGATTTACCCATGAACTTTTAACTTAGTCTGATTCCCCATTCTCCCCTCTGACGTGGCGCCGCATTAGCAAACTACCATCAAAACCACTAAAGGAGTAAAACATTGTTTTAAAAGTTGAGCAAGGTTAAAAAAAACTAGTTTTGTAGTTCAGGGATAAAAATTGGACAACTGTGAGAGTTGAGGAAGAAGGTAAATTGGCTAAGCAAGCATCTAGCACCATCGCCAACTATCAGCAGTGAAGAGAAAAAAAAAACACCAGGTGGAACATCCGGTGATCATCAGTAGTGTGGCCAACGGTTGGATTCTCTCTAGCACAGTGCCAACGGATAAAATGGTGGATGCTCCAGGACAGGCTGACAGAAACGCCGACGAGGAGGGCCATGTGTAAAGTGTCAATTGTCGGCTAGGGAATATCCAGGCGACGTTTGCTCTCTCCATTTTTTCTAAAACAAATTTAATGCTTAACAATTGAATAATATCGTCCATCACTTGAAAACTTTCATATCGTGCTATATCTGACCTTCTGTCTAAAAACCAGTAATACCCACATCGGCCTATATAGTCTTGGTAAACTTTTGTTCTTGAAAATAACAGACATGCGGGAAAAAACATCACGTGAAAGTTGTGAGATGCTCAGATCCCCCACAATTTTAGACCGAACTACAAATCAATGTGAATAATTGTGAGATGTTAAAGTAGTATATGCCTACAATACTAGAAATTTGTAAAACTTATCCACCCAAGATGAACCCAACAACTCATCCTATAATTTTTTTTTGAGGGCCAACAGGGGGGAGGAGGTGGGGAGGAGAGGCTCCCCAACTGAGGTTAACTTCATTGATCTAGGTTAGTGGACCTATCATGATTCGAAAATTACACCTTTTACAACAGCTCTAGCACAAGGACGAGATTGTGGCTTTTATCCACGAATAAGAAAAAAAACAACAACACCTTTGATAAGCGTGAGTTGTTCACCAACAACACCACCACCAGTGGCCGAACTCCGGCGACCGTGAAGCATTGAGTCAAAATGATAGACGAGAGTCGTGATTACAATGTCTTGAAGCACATCCAGGACCTAGTTGATGCCCGCCAACGCCCATTGAGGGGAGGAAACCACAATGGAGGGAGGACCAGCAAAAGGGGCGCGAGGAGATCCAAGAGAGGGGATCATGGTCTCATTACTGCCATTTGATGAGACAAGGCAATCAAGGATCATGGAGAATGGCAATGCTACGACACAGGCGGCATAGTTTGCAGGTTAGAACTTGTGCAAAATCAATAGAGAGGGGGATGGCTGGGTTGTTGGCATGGTGGGGGGGGGGCACAAATGATCTCCCAAGCAATGCCTCCAGGAAGATAGTGACATCAAAAGATGCCACCATTGCTTGTCCCGGATCACCGGATTGAGTTTTCGCTCGGAGATCAAACTTAGCAAGATGGCAGATGGAGACTTGATGACGCCTCCAAGAAGGAATATGATGCACAACGGGCACCATCGTCGCCGGCACTGGCAACAAGCCGAGCATGACTTTCGTCTAGAATCCATCGTAACAACAGTCACCTGCGCCATCCAGTAAGGTTGGCCCCCCGAGCGGATCTTCGTCCTCCCCATTGAGGCAGATCAGGCCCCCATCAGCCGGTCTTGGCCAAGGAGAGCAGCACAGGAGGAAGCCAAAGCTCGCTCATGACCGACGCCGGTGCGGTGCCCAGACGGTGCTCTGTCCTCCCCGTAAAAGGCAGTGAAGGCTCTCAACAGCTATGGAACAGCCAGAGAGAGCGGCACAGAGGGGAGGACACCAACAGCACGCAGCCCTGCCACCGGCAAGCCCGCAGCCAAACTGCGCGCACCACGCCACTGCTGGGCCCTGCAGACGAACACGAAGAGGAAACACGGGCACGCTGCCCCACCGCCAGCACGCCCGTGGCCGAACTGCAGCCCCGCCCCACTCCGCAGCAGGGTCTTACCCAAATGTGGCCCGAGACAGAGGCCTGTGGAGCTACAGCCACCCTCCAGGACGACTCGGCGCGACGCCATTGCCCCGTTCGCTAGAGATGGCCTGCCAGGCGGGGGCAGTGGAGCTAGTCCGCGGATCCGGCGAAGGGAGCGATGGATCCGGGCCCGGGAGGCCGCGCTGGACCCATGGTGCAGGACGCCGAATCCAGGCCAGCCTGGCGCCTGCACACCGAAGATGCTGGACGGGGAGGAGGGGGAGTGGATGCTCCGCCAGCCGCGCCTTGCTGCGCCGGCAGCCAGTCAGGCCGCGTCCTGGGTCCCGTGTGGCCAGATCCGGCGCTTGGATCACCGGATCCGGGCCCAGGCTGCCGAGGGAGGCCCGCACGCGCGCGAGCAGGAGTTCCACCGACGGCGCGCTCACGACCGCCGGCTGCCGCGCCCGCTCGGCCCCCACACGCCAGATCCGGGGCAAGGGGCACCGGATCCAAGTGCAGAGGGCTTGGATCCGCAGCTCCGTGCACGCAGGCAGCCGTCCTTGCTGCCGAAGAGCTCACATCTCGGAGGAGAAAGAGAAGGTGAGGAGAGGAAGAGAGGGGAGGGGGCTGCTGTGGGGAGCCTTTTTTGGGGCGTCGCAGCGGGCCGCCGCCACCGCTAGCTGGAGCAGCGGCGAAGGCGGCTGGAGGTGGCCTGCGGCGGTGGGTGTGCGGCGGCGCGGGGCGTGTCGCCCCCGAGTTGCCCTAGGGGAGACGACGCGGAGACGACGCAGATGCGTGGTGAGCATCACCCAACTGATCCTATAATAATTGGTTAAAAGTTAGCAATGGAGGGCCAATCGAGATAAACCATGTTGTCATCCAATCGAGAAATAGAAAAAGGTCAGATGGATAAAACTAGACATAAATAAAATGCTCTCACTAAGATTGGAACCCGTCCTTTGCTCCTCCATAATTCTCAGAATGATCCAAGACAACAACTATATATGATACTAAATAAAGAAAGAAAGAAATTCATGTTTACTATAGGTCCTAAAATTGTGTAACAACTTCTATAATGTATTTGTATCTGTAGATATTCTAGGCATTGCCGCAGGAGCACATGTTGATCAAACTAGTATATCTAACGTGGTAGACTAGCAGAGGATAGAAACTCCCGCTGCAAGCTAGAGCAATTCTGGCTGCGTTGAGGTACATTAGCTCCGTTTCCCGACAACTTTCTGTGTCTTGCTCCAATGTTGATGAGTTCATCCGTTCTGTTCGTAAAAGCTGTAGAGATATAACTACTTGCTTCATTGCAGGCCTTTCTTCACCTTGCAGTCTCAAACATATTTCTGCAAGGGATGCAATTTTGTTAATCTCTTCCTCTGTTGCTTCCTCTAGAACTTCAGCAGAAATTATCTCTGTAATTGGCCTTGTCTTTATCTCTGAAAAGAAGTAGTCACTCAAGTTTTGCTTCGTTCCAGACTCTGTTGTAAAAACTGGTTGTTTTCTCAGAAGAAGCTCTAGAAGTACCACACCAAAGCTGTAGACGTCACTCTTCTCATTTAGCTGTCCAGTTTGGTAATATTCTGGATCTAAATAACCAAATGTGCCTTGTACATTTGTAACAACATGTGTTTGATCGATTGGGACTGATCTTGAAGCGCCAAAATCTGAAACTTTAGCAGTATATTTTCCATCTAGGAGTATGTTAGACGACTTTACATCACGATGGAAGATTGATATGGAGGCAGCAGAGTGGAGAAAGTATAGGGCTTCTGCAGCTTCAGTAGCAATCCTTAGACAATCATTCCATGGTAACGAGAATCCACTACTTGAATGGGAATGGAGAATTCCAAATAAAGAACCATTAGGAATGAAATCATATACTAGTAAGGGGACTTCAGTTTCAAGACAACATCCAAAGAGTTTCACGATATTTCTATGATTTATCTGCGAGAGAATTGCAACCTCATTGATGAAATCCCTGATCTCACCGTCCTTGATGACCATGGATTTCTTAATAGCTACCACGCGTTGGTCAGACAATATGCCCTTATATACAGTACCGTGCCCTCCACAACCAAGAACACGTGTAGGATCAAATTTATTTGTTGCCTTTTCTAGCTCTTCTAGGGAGAAAATCTTTGTCTTGTCACTTGCATGTTCGTCTGATAATATTAACTGTTCCAAAAGAATACCCTGATTCTTTCTAAAATACTTCCTTCTTAGTTTCTTCTGAACATTTGTTTTCCATCTTCGGACAATCACTACTGAAGTTAAGCCGAGAAGGATAATGCCAAAACCACAACTGAACCCAATTGTAATACCTACAATGATATACTATACTGTCAATAGCATAAATCAAGATAACCTTTTTCTGGAGTAAAATTGATCAATATGGGACTCACCTAAGAGGAAATTTTTCTTTCGTTTTGAGGTGCACTGCATTGTTGGAATATCATAAACTGTATCAACAGGACACTTGATGCAAGTGAAGCTTCCAATGGTATTACTGCATATGCCTTTGCAAATGCCTGGTGTTCGCAGGCATTCATCAATATCTGAAACCATATTCATATGTAAGGCGACATAACATATCCAAATATTATATATTTACCATCCAAGATCCAGGATCCCAGTATACTCTTTGACTGCTGACAAGCCATGGACATGTCATGTAAAATGTTTTAGATATCAGAATTATAAAAAAAAAACATCAGCTTTTATTTGCTTCCTTAAAGCATAGAACCATCACTTATTAGTTACCATTACAAAGGGGTGGTTTGGGGAGAAGAGGTGGGCGGGGTGGGAGTATACCATGACAACCATCTTGGATGTACGGATTTCCTTCAAAACCAGGTAAACATTGGCATCTGTAACCAACATAGCCTTCCGCGGAGCTTAGAACACTTATGCAAGTGCTGTTGATACTTACACAAGCGTATCCAGATGTGTTCTGTTGCGCCACTTGGCAGGTCAGATTAGCAACAGCCCACTGCACCGAGGCTGGAGATTCCAACGGATTAACAAAGAGATCAGGTTCACGAGAGAAAGCTAACACCAACTCCATTTGAAAATTGAATTCCCACTCGGCATTATCTGGGTCGATTTTGAAGCCGACAAGACCCTCATTCACATTTATGAATGTGACAAGGATGTTGTCATTGTATTTGAGTACAGAGTGTGTTGTGTCTGAGCAGTTGAGCTGAAAAAGTTTCCTTGCAGAACAACCTTCTTCTAGGCCAAAAGGAAATGGGACACTAATGTTCCCACACTTCTGAGAACAGTTCTTTAGTGGTTTCGGGTAATACCCTGTTGCCATGCACAAATTAAAATAAATTAAATACAATCGAGTATCAGTAGCATATGGGATATTTATAAAATCCCTATCGGATAAATCAAAAGAACCATGCACCTTTTTTTTAAAGCTGAAGTGAATGTAAAAATGCAAACCCTTGTTCAAGGGGCAATGCTACGGTACAATTTTTACCTCCTAGGAGGTAATATCTCAAATAAATCTGAGCCATTGATTTTTTAGATTTTTAAAATTAATTAATTAACATAGGAAAACAAAAAAAGGAAATAATATTTTCAAATCTCTGCATGCACGGGAGAAACAGAAACAGGCGGCCGGCCAAGTGCCCTTCCCTTGTTCATTGCACACAGCCTGGCGGATCCATGCATGCGTGTGTATATCACCATAAAAAAACAGCAAGTTTATCGTATATACAACAGCTAGCATATTTCATTTGGTTAAAAAAATACGTTACATACAATACATTAATCGAGTCGTAAATTTTAGTGATCTAAAATATGTTACACTCTAACATATTACACATAATCGAGTGTGTATATTATGCTAACTCGAATGAAATTATATTATAAAATTAAGAAGGCCTTGAAATAAAACACTAGTTGTCACGTACTTACGTACATTATAAGCATGTAATTTTTTATGGAGGTTGAACATGTTTGTTGGGCATGTACGCCACATAAAAAAAAATTGGGGGGTTCATGATGTATAAAGCTTGATGATATTTTTTGTCTTAAAAGTGGTCAAATTTTTTTATAATACTTAGTTATGTTAAAACTGTACATCGGTCATGTTACATGCTCAATTAAAAAATATATGTTACATACATGAAGAATATTAACAGCTAACGTGTCAATTGAGCAACGAACTTTAGGGGTCTAAAACATGTTACACGGTAGCGCACATAAAGTTTCATATACGTGCATATAAGTTTTGAAATACGTACATGTAATTAGTTTGTTCTAATTAAGTTATGTTATATCCAGAGTTGAAAAAATAAAAAGATTCGTTGTATCTAATAGATCATGTATATATCAATTACATCTAAAAAAAGATCTGATCTTTATATCTAAAACTTTCCTTACTTCACATATTACCTCGTAGGAAGTAATAGATGATTCTAACCATCCGATCTAATTAGATGAACGGCTCACAGTTACTTGAGGGTACCACAGCAAAGCCCCTTGTTCAAAGAGTTGATTTATCTGCTTAACTCAGTTTGAAATCTTATCAAAAAGTTTTAACGGGGCTATTCCTTTCTGACTCAGGATCATCTTTGCCATTGTCATAGAGATGGAGGAACCCCACCTTCCCTGGTAGTAGTTTGTAACTTAACTGTCTTTCATTTCATTTAATAAAGGGAAACAACCTTCTATTCACACAGTCGGGCTTTTTGCAGGCCCAGCCCGACTTTTGCTCAGGTCCAATATAAGACCATAAATTATATTAAACATTATTAACATTTGTACTAAACATTACTAATATAAACCATTAGTGTAGGAAACAATCTAGGTGACACTTTTCATTTGAGATGACACATTTAACCTACATGTAAGCTTTACGTTGAGACTGAGGACAAGTGGACAACCCATTCTCTTATGTGCAATTTATATCCCTCTGTGAAGGTCAAGGGACTTCGAGGATTACTTGTGGCCCACTTCACATGTCATGTAGGGCTTTCATGCTCCTTAATCTATTATTAGTGCAGAGCAAATAAATTACTCTTCCCATTCCAAATTTTAAGACATTTTGGCTTTTTTCTAAATATGTAGGTTTTCTATGCACTTAGGTATATACATGTTTTAAGTATACAGTAAAAGCAATGTATCAAGAAAAGTTAAAACGTCTTATAACTTAGAGCGGAGGGAATACATTATTTGTAGAAGGCTAGGCAAAATAGTGTTAGAGGAAAGGGGCGACTAAGACCATTTAGTTATTTGCAGCGGTGTTAATAATAATACACTACAACTACTTATGTATGAGTGATGATGAGTCATATGGGTTACACTGAATGTGAATTAATTATTTTTTTATATCTTATCTTACTATTACTAATTAGAGGCCCCAACGAAGGCACCACGTTAACTCTCACGAGACACGCTAGGAAAAAAAATCCTGCAAATTCTCACAATAATCAGAAACATCTGGCCTTTGATTTGGTAGACTCTAATCATCATCATTGATAATAGCCATTGGATCTATTGTAGTTTATTAAAAAAATACCCACCAATGCCATTATGAAAAATACATAAAGTAACCCCCCTTTATAGAGATTACCCACATCTGCCATTGCAAAACATAATTCAAAATAACCCCCTTTATTTGTATATAAATTATCCACGTATGTCATTATGAAAAATAATTCAAAATAATCCCTAAATTTGCATCTAAATTGCCCACCTTGGCCATTATGAAACATAATTTAAAATAACCCACTAACATTGCATCTAAATTACCCAACCTTGTCATTATGAAAGATAATTTAAAATAATCATCTAACTTTGTATCTAAATTATCCACATCTACTATTATAAAAGATAATTTAAAATACCTCCTATTAATTTTATAAACTATCCACATTTATCATTATGAAAGATAATGCAAAGTAATATTCTAAGTTTTAGCCTATCCATATATGTCATTGTGGAAGACAATATAAGGTATTACCTTTATATTTGTATGTACCTTAGCCATTATAAAAAATAAACAAAAATAAATCAATATCCATAAAGTACGATACATATATATATTTCTAAATTATTACAAACTTCTATAATCATGAAATATATCAAATAAACATGTATACATTAGGATAAATATTCATTTTAACAACTTATGAAACTTGGAAAAATGTTCACTTTACACACCATGTAGCAATAACACATTATATTAATACTCCACGATAATAAATTTTAAAAGTTATTATTTTAAATAAGTTAATACATTTTTACAGGAATATTATGTATATCAATATTATTAAATTAATTTTATGCACTCTATGATATAAATAATACTACACATATAATCCTGTGATATAACAAATTCAACATGTTTAGTGTCGGGATGTAAGCTGAGTTTCAACTTATATGGAAAACAATAGTACTAGAACCTAGACTCTTTCTAATAAAAAAACAATTTTCTAATAAAAGATAAATGAATACTAGAATTTCTAATTAACATGTGAAAAAATTGCAAAAACTTGATTTAATTAAAAGATAAAGTATAGATTTATGAAGTCACAAAAAGGGTTGTATCAACAATTTATATATCTTAAAATTTGATTTCAACGTATAGATTTATGAAGTCACAAAAAGGGTTATATCAAGAGTTTATATATCTTAAAAATTGATTTCAACTAAATACATATCACACTAGAAAAAAGGTAAAATAATAGAAATTCTAACTAGAGGTCCCCACTGGAGCATGCATATTAATCCTCTCAAGACTTGTGATAGAAAAACAAAAGATAGATCCTAAAAATTCTCATAAAAATCATAAACATCTTACCATCAATTAGTTATAATTAACCTAACCACCATTGATAATAGTAATAGCTATTGTATCTTTTCTATTTTCTAAATAATCATCCACTTCTGCTATTATGTGAAACAATATAAGCTAACTCATGACTCTATTTTATATTATTCATATTTGTCGTTTAGAAACATGATCTAAAGTAGACCTAAATTTTCATTTAATTACCAACGTACTCTTATTATGATTGATAATTTACATAACTTAATTTTCATAGTGTTATTAGAAAAATTAAATAACCCCTTGAATCTACATCTAAATTATCAAAATCTCCTATTACAAAAAAATGTTTAGATAATGAATAAATTATAACTTATTCTATAGCCACTTTGAGTTACGATAATTACTATATTAATTTACGAGATTATAGTAACTCCTTATTAAGTGGTTTACTATAACGTTACGGTAAATATCTCCATGTGTTATAGTAACCCAACTATCGTAAATATGTATTGACATTATTGTAAATTAGTATATAAAATTATCGTAAATGGAGGTGGCTACATATAACTTATTTTGTAGCTGGCTACTGAATATATATATATATATATATATATATATATATATATATATATATATATATATATATATATATATATATATATAGTAAGGTTTAATTAAAGTAAATATATTCATCGTGCCAACATGCATGAGCAATAAAATACATATGTTATGTTTCATCACATAAAAAATATTTTCTTAACAACTTATTTACTAACGATACTGACAAATTATTTAAACCATATTAGTAACCATAACATATAATTTCTACCGATTGTTACTTTAGATATATTTATGTATTTTAACTGAAAATGTTTGACATGTCTATATTGATAGTATAACGATAATTGCAAATATAATTCCTTAATAGGAAAAATCAATCTTCCTGAGAAGTCTGGGAGACCATTGGTGGCTTATATTTTCTTGACCCTTTAAGAATATTTTAGAGTAAAAAGATGATCATTATAAGGTTTAGTATTGAAATTCTCTTGAGGTTAGCACCGCTACCCCTTTCCAAGATCTCACTTCAACCTCTATGACTTATCTTAAGCGATATGGTGCATGTTTCAAATAATGTCTTATGCTGTTATAGTACTTAAGAACATACTTTATGACCTAAAATTCTTATTTTAAAAAATGGAAAGAAAAAAAAGAGTTAATGAAGCACAAGAGTTTCAACTTAACTTGAGGAGAGAGAGAAAATCCGTAGCGGTCAATAAGAATAAAATTTGAAAAATAAAAAATGTAGATTCATGACTTCATAAGCTACAAGATGCAACAAGAGCCACCATGATTAATGGTAATGTTTCAAAGTAATTGCATATTTAAAATATATAGAGGTGCCATGCAAAGGAAAAAATATAAATATAGATAAAATATATGTAGATTAGCTTCTTAAAAATAGTAATTAATAAGTTTATGATAGCTAGATATAGAATACATAGTATCTATTACGTCTATTATGTTAAAAATAGAGTAATAAAATTGATGCCTATTTATTTCAGAGATGAATTTCAATCAGATGTTGAAGTCTAGCTAATAGGCAAGAGCCTAGCTAATAGGCATCAATTTCTATTTGTTTCATCTGTCCCCAATACCAGACTAGTGAACTCTTTGAACAAGGATTTTTAACCAAAGTGCATGGTTCTCTTGATTTACCGGTGGGTTTATTAAATCTTCTATACACTAGTACTCAATCTATTTATTTCAATTTGTGCATGGCAGCAGGGTATAACCCGAAGCCGATAAAGAAGAATTGCCCTCAGCAGTGTGGAAATATTAGTGTTCCATTTCCCTTTGGCCTAGAACAAGGTTGTTCTGCAAGGAAACTTTTTCAGCTCAACTGCTCAGATGCAACAGATCCCGTCCTCCAATACAGTGTCCTCCATCGTGTCACATTCATAAATGTAAGTGACGGCCTTATTGGCCTCATATTGGAGTCAGAATTGTCAGAGATGAATTTCAATCAGATGTTGAAGTCCGGGTTACCTTCTAAAGAACCTGATCTGTATGTTGATCCGTTGGAATCAACCTCAGTGCAGTGGGCTGTAGCTAATCTGACCTGTCAAGAGGCACAACAAAACACATCTGGATATGCTTGTGCAAGTATCAATAGCACTTGCATAAGTGTTCTAAGCTCTGTGGAAGGTTATGTTGGTTACAGATGCAAATGCTTACCTGGTTTTGAAGGAAATCCGTACATCCAACATGGTTGTCATGGTACTCCCTCTCTCAGCACACACATACACACGCTAATTTGGTCTAAATGAAGATTGATATTTGTTGCTACCATTTGATTTCAAGTTACTGTTTTGAAAATGTAATGTTATTGATTTTATGCTAAAAAATACTGAAATCCAAATTTTTAGGAAAAATTGTGAGTCGCGGAGGCACACACATGGTCTTTTACTAAATTTGTAGAATTATAGGTATTTCCATGTTAATTACCCAGGTGCATCTCACAAATATATATGAAGCTCACTGCAGAAGGAAAACTAAGTATTGCATCCATAGTTTTAATTAGGAGAAAATGTTAAATCTAAATGTTTGCAAATTGCTTCATCCAGGGTGAGGTTCTCCCTCTGCTCTGCTGCCTGGATGGAAGTAATTGTCCTTGACATCAACCCTGAATGTCTTTTATCTCTCTAAACATACATCAGTCTCAAATCTGCATAACCATCAAAGACAATAATGTATATTTCTATCATTTCGTAACATAACCGTATTTTTCTGGCACACAGTTTTTTTCTCGCCTTATATATGAATATGGTTACAGATGTTGATGAATGTCAGTGAACACCAGGCATCTGCAAAGGTGTTTGTCATAATACCATAGGAAACTTCACCTGCACTGAGTGTCCTAGCCATACAAATTATGATATTGCAGCAATGCAGTGCTCCCCAACTTCAAAGAAAAATTTCCTATTAGGTGAGTCCCGCATTCTACACCAGGCAATGTGATCTTGATATATATGTGCAAACTGATGGGCATTATCATTGTAGGTATTATAATTGGGCTTAGCTGCGGTTTTGGCATTCTCCTTCTAATCTTAAGTGCAATAGTGCTCATTAGAAGATGGAAAAGAAATGTCCAGAAGAAACTAAGAAGGAAGTATTTCCGAAAGAATCAAGGCCTTCTCCTGGAGCAACTAATATCATCCGACGATGAAAATTCAAGTGAGAAGACAAAGATTTTCTCCTTAGAAGAGCTTGAAAAGGCAACAGATAACTTTGATCCCACACGAATTCTTGGCCATGGAGGGCATAGCACAGTATACAAAGGCATATTGTCTAACCAACATGTGGTAGCTATAAAGAAGTCCAAGGCCATCAAGGACGGGGAGATCAATGATTTCATCAATGAGGTTGCAATCCTCTCTCAGATAAATCACAGAAACATTGTGGAACTCTTTGGATGCTGTCTTCAAAGTGAGGTCCCCTTACTAGTATATGATTTCATTCCTAATGGTTCTTTGTTTGAAATTCTTCATGCTTATTCAAGTAGTGGATCCTCATTATCATGGAATGATTGTCTAAGGATTGCCACAGAAGCTGCAGGAGCCCTATACTATCTCCATTCTGCTGCCTCGATGTCAATCTTTCATCGTGATGTGAAATCCTCTAACATACTCCTAGATGGAAATTATAATGCTAAAGTTTCAGATTTTGGTGCTTCAAGATCAGTCCCAATTGATCAAATCCATGTTAGTACAAATGTACAGGGCACATTTGGTTACTTAGATCCAGAATATTACCAAACTGGGAAGCTAAATGAGACAAGTGATGTTCATAGCTTCGGTGTGGTGCTTCTAGAGCTTCTTCTGAGAAAACAACCAGTTTTTACAACTGAATCAGGAATGAAGCAGAACCTGTGTAACTATTTCCTTTCATAGATCAAGACGAGGCCAATCAAAGGGATAATAGCTGCTGAAGTTCTTGAGGAAGCAACAGAGGAAGAGATTGAAAAGGTCGCATCCCTTGCAGAGATGTGCTTGAGGCTGCGAGGTGAAGAAAGGCCGACAATGAAGCAAGTAGTCATAACACTACAGCTTTTACTAGCACAAAGGATGAACTCTTCTCGTGTGTGTTGAAATGTAATTGGGCTCGTGGGCCTGTCTACCGTGACTCCCCACCTAGCCTATATATGTACACTGACTATGCCTAAGTAATGTATCGAGTATTCCACTCTTTCATGGTATCATGCGAGACTACGATCCGTATCCTCCGCTTCCGCACAACTAACCCTAGCCGCCGGTCCTTACGACCGGATTGGTTCAGCCGCCGCTGATCCTCACGATTGGCTGCTCCAGGCCGCCGCAGGGCACGTTGCTCGCCGGCCTCCCTTCCTTGCACGTGCGTCCGCTCGCCGTGCCGCCGTCGCAGGGCTTCTCCGCTCGCCGGCCACCGTTCTTCTCCCGCGCGTGATCGCTCGGGAGTCCACGATCCAATCGGCATCTACGCGTGATCGACTCCATCTGCCTCACGCGATCCGATCGACGTCTACCCGTGACTACGTCCACGCACAGCACCTGGAGGGCAGCAATCTGCCTCACGTCTACGTGCTGTACGTGATCTGCCTCACGTCTACGTCCTACGTCCGCGTGATCTACGTCACGGGTCATCCACGTGATTCGGCCGCCAGCGACGCCCGTCCCTGCCTCTACACCGACTGTCGTCCGTCTGACCCAGTCTCATGGCAGAGACCGAAGCCGAGCGTACCGCTCGCGAACAGCGCGAACGCGACGCCGAGGATGCCCGCCGTCGCCAAGCTGAGGCCGCCCGCACCGCCGCCCTCGACACCTATGAGGCCAAGCACGCCGACGTCCACGCCGCCGCCATTGCCGTGCTCAACATCAAGGTGCTCGTGCCGGTGGTCCTCGACCGCGTCGCCAACAACTACACCCGTTGGCGTGCCCTCTTCCTCGTCGTCTTGGGCAAATATGCCCTCACCGATCACGTCCTCACCGATGTCGTCAACGCCGATCGGCCGGCGTGGGTGCAGATGGACTGCACCGTCCTCACATGGATCTATGGGACGATCAACGCCGACCTCCAACAGTCCACCATGCTGAAGAACCCGAACTCCCGCATCGCCTGGCTCCACCTCGAGGACGAGTTCCTCGGCCAGCGCGAGTCGCGTGCGCTGCTGCTGTCCGCCGAGTTCCGCACGGTGAAGCAAGGGTCGACGTCCATTACGGACTTCTGCCGTCGCCTCGAGACGATGGCCGCCACCCTACGTGACTTCGGCGATCCCGTCGGCGACCGCACCCTCGTCCTCACGCTCCTCCGAGGTCTCAGCGCCAAGTTCCGCCCCATGGTGACGAACATCAAGCTGCGCCAGCCATTCCCGACCTTCGCGGAGGCACGCACGCTTCTGCTCCTTGAGGAGATTGATCTCAACGACGTCACCGTCGACACCGAACCACCACCTGTCCCCGCGCCGTCGGCCCTCGTCACCGACTCGTCCAGCCTCGTCGCCCGCGCCCCCTCCACCCGTGGCAGCAGCATTGGTGGCGGCCAGGGCGCCTCCAACGGCGGCCAGGGCAGCTCTGCTGGTGGCCAGGGCAACCGCCGACAGCGTCGCGGCCGTGGTGGCAAGCAGCAGCAGAACCTGCGGGCCGGTGCACCTGCTGCCAGCGGCTCCCGTCCGCCTCCCCTCCTCTACAACACTTGGGGAGGTATGGTTCAGTTTTGGCCGCACCAGCAGCCCTCCAGCGGTGCTCCCGGCGGGCCGTTTCGTCCACCACAGGCAGCGCTCGCGGCTGTGCCGCAGCCCCAGCTGCAGCCCAACCTGGCGCCGTATGGCTACGGCGTCGGTCCACCCCCCGGGTTCAGCTACGCTCCACCATCACCGCAGCAGCCGACATGGACTCCCATGCAGGGAGGATCTTTCGACACGTCCTCCCTCGCCAGCAACTTCAGCACCATGTCGTTAACTCCACCCGGACCAAGCGAATGGTACGTCGACTCCGGCGCCGGTGCTCACATGGTCAACAACGCTGGTATAATTTCATCCTCTCACACTCCCTTGTCATCAAGTCCTTCATCTATCATTGTTGGTAATGGGGCTTCGCTTCCTGTTACTTCCGTCGGATCACACTCCTTTTTTACCACACGACGTCCCCTAGTTCTTTCTAATGTTTTAGTTTCACCTAACATTATTAAGAATCTAATTTCCGTTCGTCGTTTTACCACTGATAACAACTGTTCCATCGAATTTGATCCATTCGGCCTTTCTGTGAAGGATTTACAGACACGGAGCGTGATCGCCAGGTGCAATAGCACGGGAGATCTCTACCCGTTCTTTTCGCCGGCACCACCCAGCACCACCGCCACCGCCCTCACTGCTGCCGCGCCTTCCACCACCCTTTGGCATCGCCGCCTTGGTCATGTCGGTCATGAAGCTTTGTCCAAGCTCCTTAGTTCCAATGCTATCACATGTAATAAGCGCCATGACACTCATGTTTGCCACGCTTGTCAGCTTGGTCGTCATGTGCGCCTCCCTTTTAGCTTGTCAAACTCTCGTGCACTTCGCCCATTTGCTTTAATACATTGTGATCTTTGGACATCTCCTATTGTTAGTGTGTCTGGCTACAAATATTTTCTTGTTATTCTTGATGATTGCACACACTATAGCTGGACATTCCCTTTACGCCTCAAGTCCGACACCTTTACTGCTCTCACTAATTTTTTCTCATATGCGCGCACACAATTTGACTCCACTATCAAGGCAGTTCAGTGCGATAACGGCCGTGAATTTGATCATTCCTCAGCCCGCACGTTCTTCCTCACTCACGGGGTTGCCTTTCGGATGTCGTGCCCCTACACCTCTCAGCAGAACGGGCGGGCTGAGCGTGCTCTTCGCACCATCAATAATATCGTGCGCTCTCTTCTGTTCCAGGCCAGTCTTCCTCCGGTTTATTGGGCGGATTCCCTTCACACTGCTACCTATCTCCTCAACCGCCACCCTACAAAAACCTTAGACTACCGAACACCATACTTCGCACTATACGGCACGCAGCCCTCCTACACCCACCTTCGTGTTTTCGGTTGTGCCTGCTATCCCAACCTGTCATCTACAGCTCCACATAAATTATCATCACGTTCCTCCTTGTGCGTCTTCCTGGGGTATTCTTCTAATCACAAAGGCTATCGGTGTCTTGACCTTCATTCTAATCGGATCATCATCTCCCGACACGTTGTCTTTGATGAGACGGTGTTTCCTTTCGCCGATATGTCCACCTCGCCCTAGGATCCCACCGCACTTGATTTTTTGGATAACACTGATGATTTCTCTTTACCCAATGGGTCAAGAGCTGTGCATGCAGGTACCCGTAGCAGCAGCCGTGCGATTGCACCCAGCCCACCGCCGGCTGGTGCATCGGCGTCCATGCAGACACCCACCCGCGCTGCTCCCAGCAGCAGCGCTGCTGCCCCCGACGCTCCAAGCAGCAGTGGTGCTGTCCCTGGCGCCCCCAGCAGCAGCGGCACTGCCCCCGACGCTCCCAGCAGCAGCACTGCTGCCCCAGCCGCACACAGCAGCAGTACTTTTGCCACCGGCGCGCCCAGCCAGGCCTCTTCTGGGCCACCCGGTGCTGCTGCCCCTGCGGATTCCACATCCCAGGTTGCTGCCAGCGGCGCCGGTCGCCTCACCGGTCGCACTACAGCCACGGCGCCCCAGGCAATCACTCCTATCACTAATGCGCACAGCATGCGCACTCGTGGCAAGGATGGTACTCGTCATCCCGTCGACCGCTTGAATCTTCACACGGTGACCCTCTCTCCGGTGCCCACCTCTGTTCGCGCGGCTTTGGCGGACCCTGAGTGGCGCCTTGCTATGCAGGCGGAGTTCGATGCCCTGCAAGCAAATGACACGTGGTCACTGGTGCCTCGACCACACGGCGTCAATCTTGTCACAGGCAAATGGGTATTTCGCCACAAATTCAAGTCCGATGGCTCTCTCGACCGCTACAAGGCTCGGTGGGTCTTGCGCGGCTTCACACAGCGTCCGGGAGTTGACTATGATGAAACTTTCAGTCCAGTGGTCAAGCCAGCAACCATTCGCGCAGTACTGACTTTGGCGCTCTCTCGCTCATGGCCCATCCATCAGCTCGATGTGAAGAATGCCTTTCTCCATGGCACTTTGTCTGAGACAGTCTACTGTACTCAACCAGCTGGTTTTGTCGACTCCTCCAGACCAGATTATGTGTGCCGCCTGAACAAGTCTCTGTATGGGTTGAAGCAAGCACCGTGCGCCTGGCATCGTCGCTTTGCCTCTCATATCACCTCTCTTGGTTTCACTGAAGCAAAGTCTGACACTTCCTTGTTCATATATTGCCGAGGTTCAGAGATGGCTTTCTTGCTACTATATGTTGATGATATTGTTCTGACGGCTTCCTCCATGGGTTTTCTTCAGCGGATCATTGCAGCTCTCCGCCAAGAATTCTCTATGACTGACATGGGGTCCCTGCATCACTTCCTGGGAGTCAGTGTTCAGCGCCACCAGGACAGTCTATTTCTCTCACAGCGTCAGTATATGTTGGATATTCTGGAGCGTGCCGGTATGACTAACTGCAAGCCTTGTAGTACTCCTATTGATACTCACGCCAAGCTTTCTGCTGATGGTGTCACCGTCGCCGACCCCACTCACTATCGCAGTATTGCTGGAGCACTTCAGTATCTCACCTTCACTCGTCCGGACATTGCTTATGCTGTTCAGCAGGTCTGCCTCTATATGCATGACCCTCGGGAGCCGCATCTTGGCGCTATGAAGCGCATTCTCCGCTACCTTCAGGGCACTTTGGATCTTGGTCTTCATCTTCACCGGACCTCACCAGCTGATCTCACGGTCTACACGGATGCTGATTGGGCGGGATGTCCTGACACGCGCAAATCCACATCTGGGTATGCGGTGTTTCTCGGGGACAATCTCATCTCCTGGTCGTCCAAACGTCAGCCAACGGTGTCCAGGTCCAGTGCTGAGGCGGAGTATCGGGCTGTGGCCAACGGTGTTGCTGAAGCCTGCTGGTTGCGACAACTTCTGCAAGAGCTTCACCACCCTCTTTGCCGCGCCACTGTGGTATATTGTGACAATGTCAGTGCCGTCTACCTCTCCACCAACCCAGTCCAGCATCAGCGAACCAAGCATGTTGAGATTGATATGCACTTCGTCAGAGAACGAGTCGCCCTCGGTGAAGTTCGTGTCCTGCACGTTCCCACTACGTCCCAGTACGCCGATGTCTTCACCAAAGGATTGCCGTCGTCCGTCTTCTCCGAGTTTAGGTCCAGTCTTAATGTTCGCGGTGCTCCCAGTTCAGACTGTGGGGGAGTGTTGAAATGTAATTGGGCTCGTGGGCCTGTCTACCGTGACTCCCCACCTAGCCTATATATGTACACTGACTATGCCTAAGTAATGTATCGAGTATTCCACTCTTTCAATGTGGACACAGGAAACGAGCAATACATTCAGCCATTGGTGACAAGAAGAGCTTTAGCCTCTCACCGGCAATCCTTCTCTGTTGAATCGAACAATGGGGCTAATGTAGCACCTCAGCGCAGCTATAACTACTCTAGCTTGGAGCGAGAGTTTTTATCGTCAGCTAGTCTACCACGTTAGGTGTATTATTGGTATTTATTACCGGCTACTGTTGAAATGGTTGGTTTTGCTTACCCTTAGCAAATCTTATGTGTACAGATATATGACTACAGTAAGGGCTTCAACCTAAGAAGCTGAGCTGAATGTTGTCTGGAACCTGTAAACGCTGAGCATCAGCAATGTGCTGTTGCGTTTTTTTTTCCTGAAGAACCCTTAAACTAATATTTATTTTGGCCTTATTTGCTATGCATATGGATTGAGGCAGTGTCTCTGGAACTCTGACTACACTCGTCTTTTGTTATTTCAAATTATGAATACTATGTTTCTATAAATAGCACCATTTTGAAGAATGGACTTATTTGGAACAAGATGTGATTAATTTGTTGCCTTCAACTTAGGTTGATCCATTTGTACATGTAGAAGCTACTGAAGGCGCAGTGAAAACCACCAATGCCTAATTTCTAACAGCCAATCGTCAGTTCTCGCTATCAGTTGCACGCCGGCCATTTTACTGGCTATGCCTCTATCAGTTTCCAGATTGAAGTATTCTCCAATTGGAAGAGAGAAGTTGTTTATTCTAAGACGAAAGTAACCCCAGAAATCAAAGAAGGAGAACAAAAAAATGCTAACTAGCATTTCTGCTGGCTGTGAGGCATTTCAACAAACACTTTGGAAGCACTCACCTAGTTTCCGAGCTCAAACATCAGTCAACACTCACCTCCAGTTGTGATGCCCCATGGCGCGGCGCATCACCGAGCGCCTGGTCCTGGACGCAGCTGCAGCAGCAGGAGCGGCGGACAACGAACGGCGCGGGATCTGGGAAAGAAGTAGGGGTGATGCGAATGACCGGTAGTGGTAGTACACGTCCCTAGCTTTGTTTGCAGTAGTGATTTCAATTTTCACCAATGTTTCAGCTAGGCATTGCGAGAGCAGTCCGAATCAGTGAATTTTTTTAAAAATAATATTTTGTTAATGAATAATTGCAAATGTAGTAGTTGTTATACAAAAATTGCAGATATAGCATCCTGTCGGCCGCTGGATGACCGACAGGTCCCATATAGCAAACTTGTCGGCTGCTGGGTGCCCGACAGGCTATCGTTTGACACACGCCGATGTACGCTGCCTGACGGGGGATACTGTAGCCACGTTGTCGGTGGACGCCATGGCCTGGCCTCTGCTTTCCCATTGCACGTCTCACTTTGGGTGGACATGGGACACCTGTGTCTGTAGTAGCGGAAGTCCTACTGTCCCAAGATGTCAGCGACTCCGCCGGGGAGTAGGGGCCGTTTAACTACTGTACGTACTCGGTACGAGTACCTCCTCCGTCTACGTCATTGGATATACTATAAACAAATTCTATAAATTTGATCAAATATATATCAAAAATATTAACATGAATAAGTATCATTAAATCAAATAGTAGAGTTTATAAGGAGATATAATTTTTTATCGCATTTTCTACATGCGTAGTAAAATTTTTAAAAAGTACACACTGCGGCTCGTGCTGCCGTCAACCGACAATGCCGATAGGCCATTGGTCAGCTATCCAGCAGTCGACAGGCTACTAGATTTGCATTCTTTTTAATCAAATGCTAGATTTACAATTATTCATAAAAAAAAATTATTTAAAAAAAATTCCCCGAATCACTATCGTCAGTGGACAAGCATAGAACCAGACACGGAAGGAGAAACAACCAGAGTCCAGAGGTTAGGAAGGCAACGCCAGTCTAACCATGCATCGATCATGATGGATGGTGGCGTGAATGGCGACAATCGGTAGCCACACATCATCCATCCTCCTGGAACAAAGAGCGAGGTTGACAAACCACTTGTCCCAATGTTCACCCCAGTTCAATTTGATACCAATACACTGGTATTTTTAAGATTTATTTCAGAATTTAATGGTGATATTAGACGACGCGTCAATCAATCTCTATAATGTTCGTGGGAACAGAGTGCTGTATGTCACTATTCCAAATCAGTTGGTTTTTTGTCACTTCTTTCTATAAATAGAAAACAGAAATCAAAATTCAGGTGCTATATATTCATGTGCCAAAGCTCGGATTTTCTGTTAGAACTACAATTACAAATTAGTTGTGTTAGGTTATGTAAAGGGTGGGTTGATACATAAAGGATATATGCAACGGGTTTAAGCTTCGGCACCACGCACTAGTAAACTTAAGTAAAGGGGCATCAGACAACACTCAATTCCATACCAAGAGACAAAACTGTTCTTGCATTCTTGCATTCTTGCTCAGCAGGATAGCTACCCAAAGAGATGCCAAATAAGGTTTTATAGAAACCGATACTACTTTTCAAAGAAACCAATATCCAAGTCACAGAGCATGGAAATCGAAGTTGCTATAAAGAGAAATATGACGTATCTAACATCCATCAGCACTACATTTGTGTGGGAGGTAATAAAAAACTGAAGTACAAATTGAAATATGACGTATCTAACTACTCGTTGCACGCACTCCCCATCAGCTTGCTACACTTGACAACCAGAACACATCTGTTCCAACCACTGGTACTGATAGTAATCACCAAGAATGTGTTGATCCAATTGGACATTATCCATTCCACAGATTTCTGGCTGTAAAAATGTGGGCCCCCTTCCATCTGACTCTTAGCACTACATAAAAAGGAGTATTGGCTGTCACTTCCTCTACTTAGCAATCAACTTGGAAGGTGACAACACAAAAGTCAGCAAGTCAGGTACCTGATCCAGAAAAGAAAAAAAACATGTAAGAATCTACCTGCTTAAAAATTAAGGATTGAAGGAAGCCGTAGAAGGCAGTATGTGCACATTGTGTTCCTCTTTGGGGGCATAATGATTGCACAGAGCCCATTTATGCATCAATCCCCCCATTGGGCCCTTCAAAAATTTATGCATCCATTTACTTCTGAGGCAATCCAAGTACACAAAATAATGACTAGAACCCACGACAAAGTCTCGCTAGGATCTAATCAAAACAACATGACCAGCCACCAATGTACCTAGCAATTGTCAATGAAATATAAATCGATAATAAACAGCATGGTGCCAACTCTACAAACACATCAAGTGGAATCTATTATTCATTGAAAACATAGCAAAGGATGTCAATAATGGAAACCATAGGGAATGTATGGGGGGAAATTCATCAGCACAAACAACAAAAGCTGGGAAATAGTTTTTTGTAGGAAAGATGAGCTATACACAATATACTGTTCCAAATTGTAGGTCGTCCTGGCTCTTCTACATACATAGGTGCATAGCAAAAGCAATATATTTAGAAAAGCCAGAACGACTTACAATTTGGAATGGAGGGAGTACTAGCAACCTAGGGAACTAAAGCGCAAACACAGAATTGAAGAAACTAAAATCCCACAGATGCTCAAGCCAAAATGAAATAGTTTGTATAGTTCAACCTGGCAACAGCACTGTTCAAATCAGTATATATTTGTATTACTATGATTAAAAGAAGTTCACAAACCATGTTCATACCTCAAGACATTAGCAGAATCATAATTGTAGTTTCATGAGTCCTAATTCCAGCCATGATTAACTAGTACCAATCAAAAACATCCCCAAGATCATCATCATCATCACCACCATTTCCAAGATCATGCTCTTCTTCCACATCAGCCATCTGTCCGCCGTGCTCTTCGTTCGACCAATTTGAACTATTTTCCTCCTCGTTGAAATCATCCAGTACATTCTAGAAACGAAGAAAATAAGTTATAAATCTAATTAGATAAACTTAACATAATGTATGTCTGTTCAAGAAAAACCTCATTTCCAGGGCCTCTTTCACTTGATGTGCCATCTTGTTTTTGTGTATTGTTAATCTCTGGCAGCACAACATCCTCAATGTTGAGCTGCTTAATGACCTTTTTGAAATACAAATTATCTGCAGAGAAAAGTGAAATTGGTAAATGACAAGCACTAAGCTAGATGAAAGATTAGAAAAAAAAAATGCAGGTTGACCCACTAATTAAGCGACATCTCACCTCCTGAGCGATGAATTATAGCATCATGGACTAGCAATGGATTTTTTTTCTCCTCAGATTTAAATTTTTGCCGCACCTGATGGCGAGTCTTATCAGGGAATAATTGTTGTATCATTGCAAAATCGCTACCAAATTGTCGAAGACCCTGGTCCAAAATTAATACAATGACATCTTAGCAGAAGATCTAAGGTCCTATGAAATTACATATAGCATTCCAAGCGCTTAATTTCTAAAGAAAAATAAACCTCGTAAAACAAGTCAGTATCTGATTTTGACCATTTCCCTCGGGCTGGTTTGTTCATGTAGGATTGGTAGTTCAATTTTGTTGCATTTTGTACATGGTTCTCTGTTCCATCGTTGTCAAAGAACCTAGCTTCCTCATCTCTGTAGTCCAAATCATCCATATCTTCTAGTTCAAAGCTTCTGTGCATAAGATAACATATTAACAAAAGAATCAAATAAATGCAAATAAAAAATTGAAACTATAGTACTCAGTTTGAACCTTTAGATTTTAAATTTTGATCAAGGATGTTTTAGATATTTTAATCTTCAACTTAAATTCAGACAAACAAATCAGCCATTTAAAAAAAATCATGGCTTTTAAGCTGCATTTCCAGGTGTGAAATAAAATGTCAGGAATGGAATACATAGCACAAAAAGGCTTTTATGCTGCCAAAACAATCAGAAGTTGCTTTTGGAAGGGTCTTGGCTATTCAACAGGTGTATATTATATGAAATAAAATGTCAGCAATGGAATACATAGCACTAGCAGAGTGTGATAGAAGCTTTGATGCAGTCCAAAAAACTGAAGAATGCAAATAATGACTCTGGAACCAGCAAGAGCAACATCAATGTCATCTTGAAATAGCTTATACTCACTATATCTAGATGCATAGCAAAAGTTATGAATCTAGAAAAGCCAAAACATCTTATAATTTGGAATGGAGGGAGTATGAAATACAAAAATATCCCCTTTGAAAAAATAAATATCTAAACATGCTAGCAAAAATAATTTTGCTAGATGACATATCTGGATGGAAAATTGGAAAGTAGGGAGTGGTACACTGGTCCAATATGTTCATTTATGCCCACCCAAATGCCCCAAATCTACTTTGGTTAGATGATATCATACATAGAGAAATAGAAGAAAAAAGAAGTATACCTTGTATTAGAGGATGGCCCAGATGGAGTCTCTTTTGGCTGAGGTCGTCAAGAAAATCATGAGAATTAGCCAAAAAAAACAAATATAACAATAAAAATTGCCACAAAACTCACATTAACACGTGCTCTAGCTTCTTGTAACAACCTGAGATGTGCTGCACTTAGCTTCATGGGATCTATCTTCTCACTTTCCAGTAAAGTCTTAATCTCTAAAAAAATAAATACCCAATATACAAGAGTGAGAACTCACATTATGCAAAAGTGAAGCTTTGATACTTTTTTTTTAGCCACCAACCTTTTGGTGTCCTCTGACGAATTCTGTGGGTTAGCTTCTTCTTCTCAGGCTTCGTTGCCAATTCATCCTTCAATGTTCTTTTGCGGCCCCGTGAAGAAACCTTGCTTTTATTTTTTTGAACTTTCTGCTGTTGTGACTCTTCTACACCATCCCTTGACTTTTTCCTAGCCTTACGCTTATTACCAGTAGTGTAATCATCACCACTATCATTATCTTCTTCAGCTAATGAAGGTTCAACACAGTCTTGATCAAAATAGTCATCAACAGTGTGATTAGGTGTCCCAACTTTTTGCAACTTTTTCCTGCAACGTAGTTTCATAGATGATGCTATTTCTCCAACATCCGAATTCGGTTGCTGTTCAACAGTATTATCTAGTGGCTCCCTCTCATGGTCCTGATCATTTGAATATTGGTCCTCGGTAATAGAATGCTTAAAGAAGAAAAAGAGAGTAATGAGAAACCTTGTAGTAGTCATGTACATATAGATCATTACATCTTCTAAGCAGAAATATACTGACCTTTTCAGTCATCTGCTGAGATGGGTTACTTAAATTTTCATCAGTCAATTTGTCACTACAGGAATTGCCAATGTTACCCATCTCAGAATTGGTATCTGTAGGAGTAGCTACCCCAGAAGCATCCGATAGAGCAAAAGATACAGATTTTGATTTTCCCTTTTCTCTTCCTACAGTAGGTTGAGACCTAAAAGTGAGTATAGCTGTAATGAATATTTTTGCTCTTTATGAGAATACAAGTACCGAGGATATTACCCAATGAAAGGCGAACTATTAACCATGATAACAAAAATTATTTCTGCACATCCCAATATGAATAAGGGCTATGCAGATAATATCACTCAATTCGAAAAAGCTTCAACTGATAGTAAAGGAACATGTGATACTTTATCTCTTGGTTCCTTAGCTAGATTAAGCAAACTATGAAGGAAGAACAAAATTAACTGGAAATTGATCCTTATAAATATAATTACATTTTGACGTAGCTAAGCACAATTGATATTATAGTGTTACGACATGAGGAATTATGTATAGAGGTACAGGGAGAACCCACAGACCGCACCAGATTAAACCAGTGCTGCCCAAGACAGACATGTAGGTACTAAGCGACACAATCCCACCACACCACGTAGGCCACCTGTGCTGACCTACTAGAACCTAGGTCTCATTGCGTTTGGACTTTTTTTTTGACATGTCCTGAGAAATCAAAATACATATCTGATTCTTGGTTAGAAGAAGCACATGCGTCTCACTGGTCTTACAGACAGTGGCAAAGGAGAGTAGGAGAGTGCTCTGTGGTGTTCAGCTGGTGCCTGGGACTATGCGAGCTACTCCTAAAGTCGCTCACCTTGGACTCTTAGTCCCTTTCCTGCGCGAGCTAGTCATATGCATCTATGAGTGCGTGATGATAATATGGTAGATTGTATCACTGTATGTGTGGGTAGCAAGGGTCTTTATGCCCTCTTGGTTATATCTTTTTTCCTTAAACTTAATGAAATGTTTGAGAAAAAAGAGAGTTTAATAAGTAGTCCACTAGGATATCTAGTTAAATAGTTAAGGGGCTATGCATACTTATGGAAATTTCAGTGAGTAAAATAGACTTGATCCTTAAATATTTGGGTAGCAAGTGAAGGAAACTATTATTTAAATAAACAGTTAGTTGAAACCTCAAAAAACTGTTTCAATAAAACACTTGCGTCTAAAAACAGCACAGATACAAATCATGGCTTTAAAAATAGCACTAATGATCATTGACCTGACCATCTGTGCATAAACACAAGCCTGCATGACAGAGCTCAAAGCTCATACTCAAGTATTATTGCAACAATAAGCACATATCTAATAAAAGTATTTTCAATTCCATTTACTCTAGTGAGATGTTTCGTCCATGAAAAATAGCCCTCAAATAGTCAAATATAAAGAACAACGAGGTCACCCGCACCGCAATCGTTTAAAGTATAGAATACACAGTACATCGAAAGAAAGAAGTTCCACCAGTAAAAGCTGTTACCTGGGACTTTGCCAACCATTGATTGAGTACCATCGGTAGGAGGATTAATTAGTTCGTTGTGATAGTCTACATCAACAGTAGCATGCACAGCCTATAATATCAATAGCAGTTGATTAAGTAAACTTTATCAATAGTAGTTGATTAAGTAAACTTTTTTGCTATTATATGAAATGCCATAAAATAATTTAATGAAACCTCCTAGATGTAACCTGTGGTGACCAAGCGGCTGGACCGGTGATGGTTTCTTGATCTTTAGGTTCTCTGCACATATCATTGTTGCCGAGACAAACTCCAACCATTGGAGCAACAGCAGCAACATTATTTTTAGTCACAGCAACCTTGGATGAAGCCTTCCCAGGCTTCGGTTGCAATTTAGGACGAAACTTAGCTATTGTTTCCTCTTGAACTGACTCCTCAAGGACACTGTCGAGGTTAGCTAAATTGCAACTTTTACTATTATCAGTTGCCAATAGTTCTTCAGAATCTGGGATCTGCACACTTTCATGACTTTTAGGATCCTGTACCTGATCGTCATGGAGTCTTGTCTGAATATTATTGCCCTTTCCATTTTGTGTAACCACATCTACAGTGGAAGCTTCCACCTTTTGGTTAGTCTTCCGAGATTTGGCTGTTTCCTTAAGAAGCTTCGTCTGTGCCTTTGGCTGGAACTTTGGAACTCTTTCCTCTTCAACTTGTGCATCACACATGTCCCCAAATTCAACTATATCATCAACAGCCTTGCCACATGAACTGTTAGGTGACACATTGATATCTGAAGCAACCGAGTTTTCTTGGTGTATAGCTAACTTAGAAGGATCATCATTGTGCTCGCCGTCTTGAGAAATCTTATCTGCAGCAGAAGCACCAGCCAGAGGACCCAGGGGAACTGTCATCGCATCTTCCGATGGTGTGTCGAGAGTACCTTGAGAACCAGCAACAGTATCAACTGACTCGCTACCAGGGCACGTCAAGGATGTCCTTTCTTGTCTGGTGAGCTTTTTAGAAGAATTGACTTGATTTAAGGCTCCTACTTTCCCATCTCCAGTTTCTTCAGTAGGATTAGGCGCTGCAGATCTGGATGACAGAGCTGTTTTTCGGGGTTTGGGCCGTTGCTTGGGACGGAACTTTGCAGTAGCCTGAACTTCTTCTGAGGCATCAAGGATATTGCTGAAGTTGGCCTCATCATCAATCATCTGTGTGGCCATTGTGGTCTACAGAAGGCTATCTTGAACTTAAAGTGTCACTGAAAGCCTGAAAGGAATATTGCACGTTTAGGAAGCAGCAATGAGGGCAAACATAGAATCAGACAAGTATAAAAGGAAATAAAAATCCTTAGGGCCTGTAGAGTTAGGATGGGGTATTCAACCAGAATGTACTGGAACTTAATATAAATTTGAACTAAATACACAACTACCAAATGAATGCCACAATGCAAAGAGCCTTTAATGGAACCAATAATTTACAAGGATTGGAAGCAGTAGATGCAGGTGCAACATCACGTGTGAGTAACGGTGGAGTTCAAGATGGAGGACAACTGGCAGTGACATAACTAACTAAACCGCAGCAAAAGTACTCAACGACAACAATGGATACAGGGCTACAGCAGAACGGACAAATAAAATCCAGGAAAGTTCGGGCAATGCCCAATTGGTTTACGAGGACCCATCAGGGAAAACCATATATTAGCATCATCTGTAACATAACCATGCCCAGCTCTTGATTTTCTCAAGATGCCCCAGTCAGCAAATACTCAATGTTATAACAAAATGCTAAGCGCTAGGCAGGCGATGAGGCTCTGCCTAGCACGTAGACGTTTGTACTTTTTGCATACGGCTATAGTAATGCTATTAAACAGAGAAAATTCGGCGTGTTAACTTAAATAACGTGACATTATCATGCATCCATGAGTTTCAAGGCCATAGTTTGTCTTTCTCCACCTCTGACTTGTTTCACTTTTATAGTTTTCTTTAAACCGTTTCAGCGTTCATGACCTTTCATGCGGGTAAAATCAAGCGTGCACAACACTGCCTGGGTTTAACTGTCTATAAGTGGACCCAAAAAATTGCACTAGCACTTCAACAGTGATGGACCAACGCTGCATGCATAGTAAGAATAATCTAACAGAACAATGGGCAGATGGGCTGGGGCACCATGTAGGTAACAATGAAATGCACAGCTATTATTGTAACTCTAATGGAATGTAGAGAAAGGACGGGTTGAGTTTGCCGAAACCCCAACTCCTCCGACAACGGGGATACATCCAATCGAAAGGAAGCTAGCTGGGTTTATTTAGGGCTTATCAGTGGCACAAGGAATCGAATCAACCACTTGAGGAGGCGATTGAGGAGAGAGAGGGAAGAACCGATGTAAGATTCTGAGTCGACTCTTCCTGAATAAAAAAACGGATATGCACCTGCTGGCTGCTGCTGCCGATTCGTAGGAGGAGGCTGACCTCCGACCTCCGGCTCCGGCTCAACGAGGCAGGATCTCCGACCTCCGGCTCAACGTGCGCAACGGCGGAGGGCGGACGGTGCAGCGGCCACGAAGTAGGCCGTCGAGGTGTCGGTGCCGGCCAAGGGCGGGGTGGGTCGACCACGACTGCGGATGCTCCTAAGGAAGGACGGAATTAATCAATCAACCAACCGCGTCTCCTGGAAGGAACGGAAGGATGTCGAACTCAAACGAACAGACCGGGAGAGAACCGGAGAGGGGGAGAGCGCGACCTGGCAGCGGCAGGAAGAGGCAGGCCGATCGGCCGGCGCGGCGGGCTTGTCCGCCTCGTACGGAGCGGCGGCGGAGGCAGGGAGGGTCTCAAGCTCCCTCGGCGCGGCGGCGGCGGAAGGGGAGTGTGCTCCTCGGGCGGCGACCGAAGCGGGGCCACGGGGCAGGGAGTGGTGGAGGAGAAGAGAAGGCGGCGGGGCCGGGGCGGCAGGAGGAGTTGCTGTTCGTGCGCGCGTGGAGGCCGCCGATTGCGCTGACTGCTGGGAAAGGCCCATCCGGCCATCCCCAAGCCCAAATGTTCCGGGGCCCACTGCTCCCGCCTTGCCCGTGGCCGTGGCTCCCACCAACCCGACCGGATGAGCACCGGCGCCCTCTTCTCCACGTCTTCTTCCCATTAGCGTCCAGTGAGGCTGTGTATTTGCATCTTTCACTAGAACATCAGGCGCCCTTCGGACGCCCTGCCTTGATCATCTGGCTAAAGCTATAACAGAAGAATTTCTTGCTTCACATAAAGATGAAACTGAATAAAACTTTTTTTATGTGTAAACAATAAGATTCTTGTGCAATTGAAAATAAATCAGAACACGAATACCATCAGACATTTTTGAAGACTTCCGCATGAGACACTTTGTTTGGAGGTGGCATATAGTTGCCGATGGAAGGTAGAAATAACAAAAAAAGAAGCTATATATGAAGACAGTACTATATAATCAACCAAATCAGATTATTTAACATGTTTGGGACTGCTGGTGACACACATTCGACACTCCATCCGATCAAGCAGCCTAAGTATATTCTAAAAAAAAGCAGCCTAAGAGCATGACATCCTGCAGCACGGTGATAGCATCCTCCCTGCAGAAGAGCTGCCTCGCCATGCCATCGAGCATCCGCAATTCTGTCAGTGCTGCCAGGCAGTGGTATCTTGCCCTCCCTAAATGTCAAGGTTTAATGACTAAATCAATATCAACTCACCAGCCAGGAATGCATATTTTATAAGAGTGAATTGGGACACAAGAAAACCATGGGTATTAAAAAAAAACATCTTGGGAGAGTTACAGATATCCTGTACAATTTTCGTTGTAGGCAATAGTATCATATTGCAGCTAGAAGCAACTAAACCTGAAACATTAAACTAATTTCGTCGGAGCACCAAATGAAATTGTTCCATAAAATGAGAACCACATGTATATTGTTTAGTGGTTCGGTTTCCCCATGCTGATGATGTGTTCAGGATTTTTTTCTGTTAAACTAACATATGGTTACTGAATACTGATTATACAAGATGGTACATGAGATCTTTAACCGGGCTGATAGGCTTTTCATTGTAGCCTATTTCTTAATAGCTGAGGAAAAATCTGAACTTGCTTCAGTACTTGAACTGTTGAACTTTTAAGCAAAAACTCTATAACACTATGTATCAAGCTACCTGTCCTGTTTTAGATTTCAAAAACTCAAGCCCCAGCAAGTATCAGTACCAAAAAAAAAAAGCCAAACTACTACCTCACACTACTACAGGAAAGTAGTATTAAGCTCAATGTGGCAGCTGGAAACTTACTGACAAGCAAATTGTAAGCATAGTGTCTCAGCTTACCTTTCACAAGCACTCATCATTTAGCATCATAATCTACAACCACACATGTATAAATTGTGACACAGCACAGCTCAATGATTACCCCCAGTCCATCTACCGAATGGACACCTATGAGTAGAACATCAACTTCAAAGAGATGATAGAAGCAGGAATTCATTTTGACCATGGTATTAAGAAATAAAATCTTAGAATTGCCCCTTACACAGCTCGAACAACTTGTCTTTTATTATAAACTTATGATTTAGTTTTTTATGCAGCAAGTCACCAAAACCAAAACGATGAACAGTGTTAACTTTGGCTCTTAGTAAATTTTGTGCAAGAAAGTTGAGAGCACATATCAAGGTTCTGCAGTTCCTGTGGGTGTGGGGCCAACTGCATTAAGTGTGTATATGTTCCTACATCGGTAAAAGACAAGTACCCATCAGCTCATGCCATCTCAAGTCAGCCATGAGCCCATGACTGCTGTTTGTCTGATACAAAGTTACAAACACACAAATATTTAGCTTTTGCAATGGCCTGCTCATTCAAAGCTGTGCCACAGGCCCAGCATGAGCAGCTAGGCTTATGTGAGCTTTTCATCAAGCACCTGACAAGCGTCTAGAGAGAAGCACATACAGCTTGGTGGTGTGGCAGACAGTGTTGTTCTGGCCAGAGCACTCGCACTTGATGATTGTGTTGAAGCTGGGGTTGTCGTCAATAATGGTGCCATCCATGTCAACACGGGTGCAAGGGTCACCACTGATGTTCCATGCTATTGCCGCCGCCTAGCCAAGAATGGAGAACACCGTGTTCACCGCCGTAGCTGCAAATTGGAAAATAGGTTCACATTCACCACCGAAATAGATAGATCCTGAGGTCCAACCAGACAGCTAGGAATCAGCACCCACGCTGAGATCCCAGAACCAGCCAAGCTACCAGAACTCCAGAAGCGCTGGCAACCCTGCAGATAATGCCCAATCGTTGCAGTGATTGAACCGAGCACCACAGAAGAAAGCTGAAGCCCATTATACCTCGCGAAAGCAAATCGTTGGTAGGCAGATCTGGAGTTGGGAGCTGCATCACGAGGTACAGGCCGCGCGTCTTCTCGTCTCCGTTTTCGACGATAGCATTTTTTATCAGCAACGCCCGACGACGGATCTGCGACCAGCCACCAAAAGCAACTACCAATAAGGGATCATGGGGACACAGAGGGGATGAAGGTGGATGGATGGTGCGAGAGGGGAAGAGACCAGATCTTACCACCGTCACTGTACCTCCTAGATCTGATGAGATCCTCTTGTACAGCAGGATCCAGCCGAGATCCTCGTCCATGGCCGCAGAGAATAAGGCATAGGACGACGGGGATGCTGCCCTCCTTCACGGATCGAGGGGCAACATCGGGTGCCTGCCGCTGCCCGCCACTGCCGAGGCCCCGTGAGGCCATCCACAAGCCTCATCCGAGCGCAAGCCTGTGCCTTCGAGTAGCTCATGGTCAGATCAGAGAGAGAGAGAGAAAGGTCAACCTCGGTGAACAGATCTCGGAGAGGACGTGGAGATGTTGCTGAGCCATACCTCGTGCTCACATCGCCGCCTTCTCTGAGCATGCGAGAAGACGAGAACCGCGGCGCCCCGCCCCATCCTGCCTCTGGGCTCTGAGCATGCGAGCACTGCCGCTCCACCAAGGCCGCGACCCGCCGCGACGTTGCCATGGCCGAACGCCACCTCCCCATAGATCTGGGTGCGCTCCTCCGACACGGCAAGGCGGAGAGAAGAGGAGTGAAGCGATGTCGGCGGCGAGACAGAGAGGGGAGACGGTGGCGGCTAGGGTTTTCGGCGCCACCCAAATCGCCCGTGCGCGTGCGGGAGCGGAGGCTGTTGGGTCGACTTTGGACTGCGGGTTAGTTCCTAGAAAGTTTGAGGGTTTTTTTGCAAAATGTACAAAGACAAATGTCAACACAAGAATAAGCCACCAAGGCTCCGAATGTTGTGGTGCAAGCAAAGTGGAGCAGTCTTTAATCAACCCTGATGTTCAATTTCAGTTTTCATTTTGCAATCAAATTGAAACTGAGAAAGAAAAAAAAACTTGCTGGTATTCATTTACACGTACCAGTTACCAGATAACCAGAAGAGTAAGGAGGGAGAGCGCTCACCACTTCAGCAGGGTCAGGGGCCGGACTGAGGATGAAAACGGTCGGAAAACTTCTCATCCGTTTTCTACTTTTATATTTAAATACGAAAACAAAAGCGAAAATGATAAAGCCGGACACGAAAACAAACATGAACTTACGGAATATCGAGAATTTTAAAAACAAACCAATTCGAGCGAAATTATGTCGAACACGGTCGGTATACGAAAATTTATTACGGAATACCGACCCACAATGCATAACAATTAACAAGTGTCATGGTCATGGTAGCAAATTTTAAGTGCAAGAGAGCAGACTTATCAATTTGGTTTCTTTCATAAGAGAAAAAAAAAAGAAAAAGAAAGAAGAGGAAAATTTGAGATGTCATCGGTACTATACTAGAAAGGATAGCAACGAGGCCTGACCCATCTTGCTCCCTCTCTTTTGGTCGACCTAGTTACATGCAGCTCAACAACAGCGTCGCGTGAAGCCAGACGTGGCCATGCAGGCATGCAGCCCCGTGCAAGGTGATCAGTCCCACCTCGGCGACTCAGGGAGGCGCGACGGGCGTGAGCTACCTATATAATGCGGCCCATGGGCATCAGTGCTCCACACTTACCTTTGCTTAGTTGCCTGGACAGTAATGATCAGCAACCAAATTCGGTTTAAACCAAAATTTTAATTTGTGATATTTTCGAATTAAAAATAGAAAAATAAAAACCGGTCAGAAAATATCTAAACCATTTTTTACTTTTATATTTGAAATAAGAAAACAAAAACGGTAAAGTCAGATAAGAAAATACGAATTCGATTAGATTAAATATAGAAAACTATATGATTCGGTTCGGATTTTCATCCTTGGGCCGGACAGCCGAGCCCGGGATAGCCGAACGGAGCCTCGGAGTCGGTCAGTCGGAGGGGGAAAAAGTCTACTTTTCCTCCTCCAACTCTCACCCAAGTCCGTTTTTCCTCCCTCAACTTCAAAACCGGACAAACCACCTCCCTCAACTTTTCAAACCGTGTATTTTACCTCCCTCGAGCGGTTTTGAAGACGGTTTTGCTACAGTAAACGGCTGCATGCTACAGTACGCAGTGGTTTTGCTTACCTGTGCGTGCTTTTTCCTTTTCCTTTTTTATTTATTTCAGCTGAACCTTTGAAAAATCATAGTAAATCACAGAAAAATTATAAAATAGAAAATATAATTTTGTTGCACTCCACATGAGTAAATCTACACAGTAAATATATAATATGGTATGCTTTAGTATAAAGTTTTTGCTATGAAGTTTTTGTCTTTTTCTTTTTTATTTATTTGGCTGAATCTTTGAAAAATCATAGTAAATCACAGAAAAATCATAAAATACAAAATCCAATTTTGTTGGACTTCACATGAGTAGATCTAGATAGTAAACATATAATATGTTATGCTTTAGTCCAACAAAATAATTATAGAAGCTGCAGCTATGAATTATTGCAATTAATTACAGAAAAACATAGATCTAAAGCTACAACAAAAATTTTGTACTAAAGTATACCATATTATATGTTCACTGTATAGATATGCTCATGTGAAGTCTAACAAAATTGGATTTTCTATTTTATAATTTTTCTGTGATTTACTATGATTTTTCAAAGATTCAGCCAAATAAATAAAAAAGAAAAAGACAAAACTTTCATAGCAAAAACTTTATACTAAATCATAATATATTATATGTTTACTATGTAGATCTACTTATGTGGAGTGCAACAAAATTAGATTTTCTATTTTATGATTTTTCTGTGATTTATTATGATTTTTCAAAGATTCTGCCGAAATAAATAAAAAAAGAAAAGACAAAAACACGGACACGGTAGCAAAACCATAGGTTACTGTAGTATACCGCCGTTTACTGTAGTAACCCGCCTTCAAAACCGCTCGAGGGAGGTAAAATGCACGGTTTAAAAAATTGAGGGGGTGGTTTGTCCTGTTTTAAAGTTGAGGGAGGAAAAACGGACTTGGGTGGGAGTTGGGGGAGGAAAAGTAGATTTTTTCCGGCGGAGGGCGGCCGGCAGCCGGCACGGTGGCCAGCACGGAGCCGCAGAGGGCGGCCTGCGCGGTGGCGGGCTGGGGGTACTGGGCCGCTGGTGGCGCGCCGACCTTGTCTCCGGTCTCCCGACTACCCTGCGGACGTGTAGTGCGGCGGCCGTCTGGGTCCAAGGAGTACTCGAGTAATCGACGAACGGATTCCACGAACGGACGCGCTCTCGGCTGACGGGGTGTGAGAGACGACGTGCACGAGGATGAGTCCCCAATCTTTGGTATTGGGCCTTGAGTTATGGGCCTAAATAATACATGGGGTATTAAAAGCTATTGGGCCAACGACTAGGGGCCCTAGGCTCAGGTCCGCCCACTGCCGTCTTTTTTTTGTTTTTTTAGCTCTTTTTTCGAAAGATTCTCTCAAATATGCCCAGAAAATAGACTTGGGGCTTGGCGCCATCCACGCTGGCGCCAAGGTAATACAGCTTGGCGCCGTTGACGTTGGCGCCAAGCCCCCATGCCACTTGGCCGATGACGCCGAGCTGACAATGACGTGGCCGTCACCATGGCGCCGTCACCATTGGCGCCAAGCTTGGCGCCGTCGTCATGGGCACCAAGCCTGGCGTCATGGATCTTGGCGTCGAGCTGTTGGAATTTGTTAAGTCTAGAATTTTACCATGACATTGACAAATTTGAAGTTATCCCATGGTTGTTGGTATTCTAACATATTCAGGCCGCAGTAAAAATCTTGACTACCTAATTTTACCATGATATGAACATACAAAGCTCTAAATTAATATGACTTGGACCCTAATTTTACTATGAGATGGACATACAAAATTTTAGCAAAGTCTTGATATTTACCATATGATGGGCAACCTAGAAATTGGCTAAGTCTTGAATTTTATTAAGACTTGACTATGCTAGAATTTGGCTAAGTCTTTAAATTTATCATGGGATGAAAATATGGCTAAGTCTGGATTTTTGCTATGATTTGGACATTGACAAATTTAAAATTTTACCATGACTTGGATATTGAAAAAGGGCTTCATGTTTTGAACTTCGATATTTAAAATTTTACTATGACTCGGATATTTAAAATTTGTATAGCAAATCAATTTGATACCTTACTACGAGTTTGAGTACTCTCTGAAGATATGACAACAAAATAAGTCTCGTCAATTTTGGACTTAGCCATGATAAAAAAATCAGATTTAGCTTTGGTCTCATGATAACCTCAAATTTGTCAATGTCATGGTAAAATTTCAGACTTAACAAATTTCAACATGTCCATCTCATGATAAATTTATAGACTTAGCCAAAATTTTCATACGTCCATCTCATGGTAAATATCAAGACTTAGTCAAAATTTAAGGGTGTTAAGGTTAAAATAAAAGCTCGGCGCCAATTGTAATGACGTCATGATCATTGGCGTCATGCTTGGCGCCAATACAATTGGCGCCGAGCTGGCTGCCATGTCACCGCCAGCTCTGCGTCGACGCCGACGTGGGCAAGGAGCTTGGCGCCAATTGGGCTGGCGCCGAGACGTTTGATCTTGACGTCAATAACAACGGCGCCAAGAGGAGGGTCTTTTTTTTTTGAAATCTTTCTAGTAAGGGCGTATTTGTGAGAATCTTTCGAAAAAAAGACTAAAAAATAAAAAAGACGGGCCCACTGGTCAGTCAGTGGTCACCACCATGGCCAAATAGAAACATCCATGCAGTCTAATTTGTATTATTCACATTCTTAACAAATAGTATTGCAGCCATATACAAACCTCGCCAACAAGTACTCCTCTCATTTCAAAAAAAAAGTATTCCACTGTTAAAAAATATAATTATAGGTTTAGAACAAGGTAAAGTTTTTTTTAAGTTTGATTAAATTTATAGAAAATAGTACCAACATTTGTCTCTAAATAGATTTACTATAAAAATATTTATAATTAATCTGATGATATTAATTTGGCATCATAAATGTACTAGCAGTTTTTAGCCCTGTTCGCTTGTCTTATAATCCGTACTTTTCAGCTTATTTTTTCAGTCGGAACAGTGTTTTCTCTCACAACGAATCAGCGAACAGTATTTTCAGCCATGGCTTTTCAGCGAACCGAACGGTTTCTTTATATAAATTTGGTCAAGATTTAAATTATTTGACTTTTTGAGAAGTAAATTGCGTTTTTGGGAGAGAGTTAGTATAGGGAAGAATATAATATGCCAGATTTGAAGACGCTTTATAATGTATATTTATAATGTATATATTAGGCCAGTCTTCCTAATAAGATTTGTCCAGGTAATATTATGAACATGATCTTATAAGATCTGCTTTGCTAGCTGTAATATGATAATCGTTATTTATTAATTTCTAATAACCGATTATGACGAATCTAGACTAGAAGATCATCGGGGTCTTCTTTGAAAATAGATGGGGTCATTAGAAACTATCAACACTATATACAGTATTTTCTCATTGGAATTCACAAAAATCGTCGGGGTTTTCTCATTGGAATTCACAAAAATCGTCGGGGTCAGCAGACCCCGATGGTATAATGATAGACTTAGACATGGGAAGGATGTCAACTGCTCAAGCTTGGAGCTTTCTTTCAGGAAGCTAACTTCCTGCATTATTCTTAGGCATCTTAGTTTTAGGCCATGTCTGTTGGAGTGGTGGAGCTCCAAAAAATCTATGGATTTGTGCGAACTACATATTTGTATCTCCAAGAATTTTTGGATTTGGAGTTGGAGATACAAGGGGAAATAGTTGACTCATTTAGTTTATTTATACTAGTTTGGATTAGATATAAATATCTAAACCACTTTATTTTAGGCCTGACATGGTTCTAAAAGGCATTGGGTACTTGTTACCGTGTACGAATGAGCTGGAGCGGTGAAGCCGGTATAGCTAAAATAGTCAGACTTGTCCATCCCATGGTCAATTTTGGAGACTTATCAAATTCTACCTGAGCTAGGGTTAAATTCAGACGGGAAAGGAGAGAAATACAGGAACAGATGGCACTCCCTCGTGAGGCCCGCTGGCCAGAGCTCGGCGCCGCTACCATTGGTGTCAAGCTCGACCCCAAGATCCACGAGGCTGAGCTCATGCCACGTTCGCGCCACACAGGCAGCCACATCACTGCACACAGAAAATGACCCTGGACCTCAGTCAATTGCTACGGCGTCGTGCCCAGAGTCTATATTTTAAAAAGATACCTTCAGGGATGTATTTGTGAATATCTTTTAAAAAGGGCAAAAAAAAGTCGGCTTCATCGACTCCTAGACGAGGCCTTAATATACAAGCTACAAATCCAACATGGATATTGTAGCTGAAGCTTATGTCAAACTGGTCCTAGTACTGACCAATGACCACGCATATCTCTTCGCTGAGTTTTAAATTTCTTGTGGGTAAATGCTACTCTCCCTATCCTAAAAAGAATATCATCATAGGCTTATTTGGAGTAAGCCAAACTTCATTGACTAGGCTTATATAGAAATAATATATCAAACAACATTTGTCTAAATATGTTTATTACAAAATCATGTTTCATTATCCATCTAATGAAAAACAATATCAACATTTGTTTCTAAATATGCTTCTTATGAAAAATATGTTTCATTATCCATCTAATAATACTTATTATGCATTATAAATTAAAGTATTATTTATATATTTGGTTAAAGTTAAAATTGATTAACTCGAGAGTGTGAATGACATTCTTTATTATGACGTGCTGGCGCCCGGACATCGGACAGAATAGGATTCCATTGGACAGCTGTTTCCCGCGCGTGCCTGCACAGCCTGCCCCCCCCCCCCCGCTAATTCACCTTGCCTGCATGTGCATCGCGCCGTCGTCGCGTCCGTACGACTTGCTCATAATCCGCCCCATCCGCCTCGATTCGACCCGCCACCATCCGTACACCCCATATGCAACATTCACGATCTATTTTTGCAACATCCATATAAAACAACTGCAACATACATCTAAAACACTTAAAACATGTATTTGCAACATATGGCAGGGGGAGCGCCTGTGCCGGTCAATTCTGGGCATCGAGGTGGGAGCCAGCGGCAAGTGGCGGCGCGCGAGCACCACTAGCATCCAGCACCAGCGGCGTACGCGAGCACCAGCACCGGGCTTTGGTCGGTTGGGCGGGCAGCACGCGCGACGCGGAGCGAGCACCACCAGCACCAGCGCGTGTGACGGGATGGGGCGAGAGGTGCGTGCAACAGGGCGCGAGCGAGCGGCGGCAGATGGGGCGCGACAACAGTGAGGAGAGTGCGAGTCCGCGTACAGGACAGGGCAACCGCAAGGCGCTGCAAAAGGGGAGAAGGAAGTGGACGGGATAAGGATGAGTGATTTTTTTTAATAAACTTGCGGGCAGAGCGAGCGGCGGGGTAAAAACGCAAGCAACGAGGCGGTAGGCCTGCGGGAGCGTCTGACGATTTGTGCTCGTGTCGGACGTAAAACACGTAGCATTACCGTTCTTTATTAGTCAAGACTCATGAGTGGGGGAGATACCCCGAGTACATGCCCGCAACTGTCCTCACCATTTTAGTTCCATATATGACTGGAAGGTATTTTACTTGTAAGTAGTATCTACTCGTATGAATACGGAACATAAAATAGCTACAGCATGTTGTAGCATAGTTTGTCCTTAAATCTGGACTACCAATTGCATAATTGGCATGTCGGCATAGTTCACACGCCTTAGTACAAAGTGTGCTAAACTTTTGACAAGTTCCCTGGTGGGGTGTGTATTACAACTCTGCGATGTATAGTGGCCAATCATAACATAATTTTCCATCTGTCACAACTTCCAACTACACTAGGCCAGTACAACAGATTGTTTAACGGCGTGAGTGCCTACAAATCCGCCAAACTCGCATAATGAAGTTTGGCGAATTGAGTCCGTATTGCATATGTACAGGATCACAGGACTCACTTTTGCGCCCAATAAATCATGTGCTCGTCGTGTTGGTTAAGTCAGATCATTAGTTTTGCACTCATGTTCAGCTGCGAAGATAAGCCCATGGCCCTTGTGCCGTCCCTATCCTGGAATAACAGAACGAGCGGTAAGCCATTGTTAATATATGCGTACTAAAACAAAAGCCACACTACAGCTGGTGTAACACTGAGCTGGCTCGAGCACAATGTTTGGGGGGAGGAAAACAAAACAAAGATCACACATGTGCCACCAAATTAAACTAAATGCTGCCATCCCTTCCCAAAAGAAGGATGTGGTTCTCTCACGAAGATCGCGAGTGGTATTTTTTCATGTCCACGATGTGACCCATACTCTCCATTCATTGGGCAATGCCCATGCCCACACACACATGCCGAATGCAATCCACCTGTTATTCAATGTTGCGGCATACTGCACCATTATTCTTGATATAGATGCCGGCAATTACTACTCTCCATAAATATCCAAATCTTGTGTCACAGCAAAATGTTTTTTTTTTGGAAACTAAACAGCAAAATGTTTTTGTTTGAGGTTATTTCATATTAAAAGGGGCCTTATGTTTACCCCCTGCTCTGACCTTCACTGGAGGCCATAAATAGGCTGAACTCATCCTTGGAGCAATCGGCTAGAAAATCCCAAGCTCAGGGATCAACTGGAAAATGGCCACTGATGCACAGTTCTAACTTTGTCTAGGTTATAGAACAGTCAGTTTCTTAACTTGAGACGCGTTGGAGTAACTCTAGCTCAAGCCTCAGCAAGTTTTTCACTTTAAATGCGACAAAGTTGTATTTTGGCTAGCTTAAGAGTAGGCGTGATTTCAGCTTTTATGTTAAGCGGCATAAGATTTGAAACATTCATGACCAAATAAAATGTTGGAATTGTTGAATAATTTTACCTCCAAAATCCAGCAAACATCCGGAGGCTCATGTAGATCACCAAAGCTATCCAGATTCCAATAAAACCGCTATAACTTTCAAGAGTGAGGATGCAAATGATACTGACAATAGCAACAAGGACCTGATGATACAGGATTCAATAAAATTCGTAAGAGAAAAGGTTTAAAAGAATACACGACAGCTAGAAGAACAGAAGTTTGTCAACTTGCCATTGAATAGGCAGCATATCCGAAATCTGATGCTCCATAATTGATACCATCAAAAACAAAAGCCAAAGCATTGATTGGTTGAGTAAGGCAGACAAACTGCACAAGGAAAAAACAAATAGTTTAGATAAGTATTTTAAGAGAAACTGCCTCCAGTTGATTTTACATGTCGTTTTGGAAGGAAGCAGAAACTAAGGAATGGTTAATTTAGTCCTTAGCTCTTTTTCTTTCCTAACTTCTCTCTGAAAGGCTTGCGTGCAGATTTTCTCCCTTAATGTTTCTCAGGAAGCATGCAAGAGTACTTAATTAGTGGAAAAGGTGGGATTAATAAAGGGTAAATGACAACAAACATGCAGAACATCATGTATTCATGAGCCTTCTGAAATAGCCTCTGGCTTCGTGTATAAATGAAAAAAGTTAGTAATGTAGTATCCGTTTCAAGCTACAAACTATACCAACACAATAATATGAAAGAATAAAAGAGAGAATGCTTTTTTTTTGAACGGGTAAAAGAGAACTATAGGATATGAAGGCAAAGACTAGCCACTCTTAGCATTTAGCATAGAAACCATACCGGTATTCCTATGTAGATATGATGCAGTACACCTTGATCATCCGTGAATAATCTAGATCCTATGCGCAGACCAATACCAAGAAGTATGCTTAAGATAAGTCCCAAGACCAAAGCCAGCTGCAAAACAAGTGCTTCTCTAAGGCCATGGAAAATGTGTCAAATAGAAAATCAAGATAAATAACATACCTGCAAGATACGAGAAGCTGTGGCAGTAGCCTTTGGATAGTCCTTACGAGCAAATGCACTTGCAAGTATAGCCTGTTGAAATGTGATCCAGATTTATAAGAAATAAACTAAAAGATAAGATGCATCCGGAAAACCCATTGTCAACCATATTAACTGGAGCTTAAATGTCATACAAATCCCAATAAAGAAGGAACGACCAAGGGAAAGAAAGAGTTCCCTTACCTGTCCGGCAAAAGCCAATCCATCAGCAAGAAGTGAGCAAGCCAACCAGGTTTGCAAGCAGATCTGGAATGCAGCCATTGGAGTTGAACCTAGTCGTGCAGCCATTGATGCAGATAGTGTCACACAAAAAGTTGCGGCAATAACTCGTGCAAGTAACAGAAAACCTGAAGTGTAAAAAGAGAATATCTTAATACAATATTACAATCAGTATGCGGTTTAAACAGCTGAAACTACTGTAAATTCATACTTCAGTATGAATTAAATGATGTAGCAATATTGTGGAAAGAGATATCATAGTGTAACTAGTCCCGTGGGTTGGGGAGGTGTAGGGCGGCGGCTAGGGCGGGCTGAGGGTGGTGGTGGCGGCGTGAGGAGAGGAAGAGGGGGCGGCGCACAGGAGAGGGAGAGAGGGCTGTAGGCGCAGGAGAGGGGAGGGATAAGCCAAAAGGCTCTTTTCTTCTTAATTCGCAATGAGTACAATACCCCTATATTTATAGTCCCTAATGGACTTGCCTCTCAAGTAACTAGGGGAATATCCTTATAGAATGGATTTCCCTTTCCTAAACAAAGTAGACTCAATCTCCTAATTTATTCCCTTATTCTTTATTCTCTAATTCCTTCTGGGGCAAGGAATTGTCGCGTCGCCGCCGCTGCTGTAGCTAGCGCCAGCTCTAGGGCGCCTAGGGCGCCCCCCTTGCTGGGCCACGGCTGGGCCTTTGCCCCTGGGCTGGGTGCCTCCATTAGGCGCATGACATCACTCCCCCCTTTCGCGAGGCAGCGCGTCCTCGTGCTGCGGTCTTGCTTGGTTGTTGCTGTTGCTCTCCGGAAGCTGTCAATGTTGGAGAAGATGTCGTCACCATTGAAGATGTCCCGAGGGAGGTTCGGTTGGTCATAGTTGTGGCGCAGGTTGATGTAGACGTTCCCGACGGAAAGTAGCTGGTGGCCGAGGTCATCGAGGAAGGTGACCGTGGTTGGCGAGACGGTGTCCTGCAGCGATGGGCGCCCTAGGAGAGTGGCCGATGGGGAGGCGTTGTGGTCTGGAGCTGTTGGCGGTGGATGTAGATTGAGTACTAGAAACCTCATGTGTGCCTGTCCGCTGAGTAGCAGTGCGTCCAGCAAATCCACCAGGGGTAGCAAAGGCGCTGGTGTGTATAAGAGTCCATCTGGGGTGGCATTGGGTAGGACTCCGGTGAGGAGTATCACCTGCAGTGATCGATTGTGTACCTGTCCCGCAGCGAGTTGTGCTGTGATGCGCTTGTTCAGTGTTGTGGCCACCTTGGATGGGGTTGATGAAGTCCGGTTCTCTAGGGTGCCGAAGAGGAGGTCGTCCTTGGCATAGGCGGCGTTGGTAGTGAAGAAGGCGACGGCTGCCGATGAGAGGGTGTGTTGTGGCCAGTCCTCAGTCAGCAAGAGGCTTGGAGCGAACGCCTGAGTGGTCGGTGTGGATGTCGTCCCGAGGGGTTCCAGTAGCTCGTGCAACAACGGAGAAGTTGCCGGTATGTCGTGGCACCCGTTGTAGAAGATGACGCCTTGTTGGGGCGACCATGCCGGTGCCGCTGCGTTGACTGCGATGGTGGCGTTGATCATCGTCCTCCTTGTTGGGGCGTCCCTTGCCCACTGTGTCCCGAGATTGGGACAGGCTGCAATGGTGACGTTGTCGGGGTGCACAGCTGCTCCAATGTTGTAGCCGTCCAGTGGGAGAAGTGCTGTTGCCGGTGTCGGGGTCGCTGTAGGAGGTGGTGCCGAGGCGCATGCCATCTTGCTCGGTGGGGCGTCGTCTTCCGAGTACGCTGTGTAGTTGGGGTTGGTGTCGAAGTCGGGGGAGGTTCGTGCGACGTTGGTGGTTGTAGATGCTTGATGCTCCCGAACGCGTGCCAGAGTGGTGGCTGTCTCCATTTCTCGTGGGTGGTGTTGTGCGTTTGTCGCCTGGAACGGATCTTGCAGGTTGGTGATGAAGAGTGTGATTTGAAGACGCTTGCTGGCGGTGCCCATCTGTAGCATGTACTTGGCGAAGTTGTTGGCGTAGTCGTTCACGGTGCTGGTGTGCCCGGGCGGTGCGGGGCTGAAGTCGTGGAGGATGCATTGGTTGTAGAGCGCCCACTCGATTATCGGTGCATCCTTAGTTGAACGGATGAACCAGAGGTGCGATGTGCTTGTTAGATGAAAAGCTGCATACCGAATTTGTTGATCTTCAGATACGTGGTACAGCTTCTGTGGTGGTGTAGGAGAAGGCGCCTGTGGCACTGGCTGTCGTGGTGGAGGTAGGGGCGCCTCCTTCGCTGGAAGCCAGAAGGCCGGCTGTAGAAGTCGGTGGCCGGTCGTGGCTGTCTGGACACCCGCGGGGCTGGCTGGGTGCCGGCCAAGCAGGGGGAGGCACGGCAGCAGCGGTGGCTGCGGTGATGGCGGTGCTGCGAGCAAGGTTTTCGATACCTTTATGACGATCTCCGAGGTGCCGGATGGGTGGTGATCCTTCATGCTGCTGTTGAGGAAGGATTTGTCGGTGGAGATCAGGACGTGCTTGGTCTCCTCGTGGCTGTTGTTGGCGTGGAGGTGTTCATCTAGGTTGGGGCGTGGGTGCTCGTCATTGTGGCGAATGTCGTTGTCTCCCGCCTTGGTGGCGAGGTCGCCGTGGAGATGGCCGGCAGTGACGTGGCTGGCTGCGTCTTCGCTGCGAGTAGGCAGCGAGGGTATGGCGGCTTCGGACAGCAGCGGGCTGTTGCTGTTGTTGGCGGCGATGGTAGCCCCGAGATTGATGATCAGATCGGCGTCGGGCGGCAGCGGGCTGCTGCTGTTGTTGGTGATGCTGGTGTCTCTGTAGCCGCATGCTTTGTCGAAGGCGAGCAGGCGTGCGTCCAGTTCGGCGAGCTCATTGGCGAGGTCGTCGTCGAAGTTTTGGGTCAGCTGTTGCACGTTGGTGGTGGTGGCAGCCATTGCAGGATCAGACCGGTCTCCTGATACCAGATGTAACACGTCCCCTGGGTTGGGGAGGTGTAGGGCGGCGGCTAGGGTTGAGGGTGGTGGTGGCGGCGTGAGGAGAGGAGGAGGGGGCGGCGCACAGGAGAGGGAGAGAGGGCTGTAGGCGCAGGAGAGGGGAGGGATAAGCCAAAAGGCTCTTTTCTTCTTAATTCGCAATGAGTACAATACCCCTATATTTATAGTCCCTAATGGACTTGCCTCTCAAGTAACTAGGGGAATATCCTTATAGAATGGATTTCCCTTTCCTAAACAAAGTAGACTCAATCTCCTAATTTATTCCCTTATTCTTTATTCTCTAATTCCTTCCGGGGCAAGGAATTGTCGCGTCGCCGCCGCTGCTGTAGCTAGCGCCGGCTCTAGGGCGCCTAGGGCGCGCCCCTTGCTGGGCCACGGCTGGGCCTTTGCCCCTGGGCTGGGTGCCTCCATTAGGCGCATGACACATAGATTCATAGCTCAGATGTAAATAAGGAAAAAAAATATTTGTAATGACAATGTCAACTGTAAAAATGGACAGGTAAATGGTTCACTTGTAATAATAATCATGTGATGAGCAAATTTTCAGTACACAGTATAGTAATCAGTATAGTAACAAGGCGTATGGTACAATCTTCTACAGGGGAAAAGAGTATCATATCTTAGTTGGAGTCAAGTGTATTAGAAATAGATTACCATTTTTAAGAAACCGGCCAAACTGCAGGTGTTTAAAGCTAGGTGGCAACAAATCAACATGCAGCCTTAATCTCCATAGGAGTATGGATGCAATCAAATATCTGCAGAATGTTCCACCATACACTATCACAAAAGATAGAGCACAAGAATCATAAACTTTTAGATGTATGTGCCTTCCGTCTCAACAGGGAAAAAGAAAAAGGTATGTACGTACTGTGATATAACATGAGCAATGGCGGCACCACTAACACCATATTGGAACACAAAGATAAATATTGGATCCAAAACTATATTGATCGCATCTCCAGCCACTGGTCGTCATAGAAACATTAGACATGAGCAAAAACAGAAATCCTTCCGAGAAACATTGCCACAAAACATTAGCATCATATAACAAATCATGTAAATGACTAGAATATGGTCAACTATCAAATGTTATCGTGAATACATTGCAGTCAATGTTGGACCCTTCAGTCCAAACTGCACGTGTGTGAAATATGGATTGAAAAAAAGATTGAAAAGAATGTACTAAAAAATATTGAGAAATGGAAAAGGTACAGTTTACTCCTCTCAAGTATAAGCGTAGCTCAGTGTAATCCAGATGTTCACATACTGGATAACTTAACATCCGAAACCAGTTTGCTTAGAAGTTTTATGGCATCAACTTATTTGAAGGTGGAATTGCACATATGAGCTGCTATGTCATCCCAGCTTACTAACATCACTAAGTCAAAGAAAACACCCTTCTCTCTGCATCTTTTTCTTCAATCTGTTTCTCTTTGCGTTCCCTCCCTCTCTACACAAGGACTAGGCTCTAGAGAGATTTTCTTGCGTGCATGTTTTGCATACAACACACCATCACCAAGCCATCCCATATCTGCATGCAATGATGTCTGCACACTGTGTTGTCCCACTACACGTCTCTGGCATTTCTTCATTACCTTTTTTTTGTGTGTGTAGTGGAGGTGATTGTCTGTGGGTAGGGAGTTGGGACTTGAGAAAGAGAGATAAGTTCATATCAGCCCATATGTAATGCCATTCAGCAAAACTGAATGGTACGTTTTTGGGATGGCAGACCACTTTCAAAACTAGCATTAATGGGGGAAATGATCCGTAATGAAATGTGGCGACTCAAATCTCAGTCATGATGGGAGTAAAGTGGAAGATTTCTTTTAGAATTCAGTTTGCCAACTATCTATGGTTTACTAAGAACTGAAATATTATTATACCAGTTGCATATAGAGGCGTCTTTGTATCCTTAAATCCGCGAAAGACTCCTTGTGTTGCCAGAGATAACAGGACAGCAGGAGCACCAAGAGATCTGAGAACCAAGTACTGCAATGCGGGCTTCATCATAGCAGAATCCTGTTGGAAAATAGTCCTTCAATTGAAAAGGCAACCGCATATGGGAAAAAGCAACAAAAGGCAAACCCCTAATCGTAACAGATTCTTCATAGAATTTTCAAAATATTCACAGCTTTCAACAATTATACTGATGATATGAGCCTACTCTATTGCAACACTTTCTTACTCTAAATTTTTCTGCATTTGATGTTTTAGCAACCTAAAAGAACATTTATTTAGCTAGTACATTTGTTTAGTTAGTTAAGTGAAATAAACAATAGCAGCATCCTCAATTAAAAATATACTGGTAGGCTTTCATCCGTTGCTATAAATTCAGAATTATAGGGAAACCCATTATGCTATCCCTTGTGTATTTTTGCTGAAAAGAATAAAGGACATTAATAGACAAGAAGGAATCAAGAAATTATTACCGGTGTTACACCCATGTAACCTAAGATAGGTTTTGCAGAGAGAACAAGCAGTAGGGTTTCAAGTAGGCCAAGCACCCCACCAAGTAATAGTGCTGTAGAGACTGATGGAATATTTTTCCTCTTCTGCTCAACACTGACCTCACACGAATCAGTTTCAAAAGATGATATGCTGGTAGTGGCACTGGCCCCTGCAAGTAAATTTTGAAGTGTCAAGAGAAGTATGGACTGACCATCTGTCCATGCTTTTTAAAAGAAGATCACCTTCAGGAGAAATCAGTTCTTCCATTTCACTAAGAGAAACATTGGATTCATTTTCTTGATGTATTTTGTCATTGTCTCTGCCATTGGACAGAGCATCCTCCTCAGCAACAAATGATGTTGTGACGCTAACAAGGGGGAACACTGCAATTCTCGAGACTTGATTAAACACAGCAATTGATACACCTACAGCTCCAAGTTCAACCGGACCTGGTTATCACAAATGAAAAACATCAGAGCAATCAAAATACCTGTATATCAGAGTAACCAAGCTTCTTGTCAAAACATCTCAAGAGAATCACACTACTTTGTGGACTTCATTTAGCACTAAATGACCAGGCTCAGTGGGAGTCCAGGGCAGTTAGAAAGGATAGTTGACTAGATTAAGAAACTGAAGGAGTCCAGTTAAGGTAGAGCAGAGTCAATAGCCCAATAATTAAGCTAAGGTGAGTTGAGGTTAAAGGTCAAAGTATCCTAGGTTGGTTTATACTGTTGAACTATGTAGAAGATTAAGCAAGAAAGTAATAATCAACCTAGTCCCGCTATTTTCCACAGTACCCTCTAGTTTCTGTATTCTATCACCACAGTTCTCGAGTTGCAGACACCCATGCTTCCAGCTTCGTCATATCTTTTGCAGCAATGCACGCTGACTGCACACGTGCTTTTTCCTTTGATTCAAGACATGGCCATATTATTCGTGAAAGACACCAAGACTCTTTATAATTTATATTTAACAGTCAGGACTCTTTGTTCAGGTCTTCTTGTGACAACGTGAAATGGAAGGAGGGCATGTCAGTCGGTGGAGGTGCAGACAGCTAAGAGCTAAGCCCCTTGATCGAATAAATTCACATTGAACAAGCAGGTGCAGAGCATGGTACTTGTCGCAAAGTATTGAACAAGCAGGTGCAGAGCATGGTACTTGCCGCAAAGTATCAATCTTAACTAGTATTTTTTTTTCGGGAGTTAAGTGGATGGAGCAGGTTTAGGACGGGCGCCCGAGACTTGGAAGAAACGGGGGAGAAGGCAACAGCAAGAGCAAACCTATGTGGCCAATGAAGGCGGTGTCGACGAGGGAGGCGACTGGGTCAGCCATGAGCGCGAGCGCGCCGGGCACCGCGATCTTCATGATCTCCTGCCCGAGCTCGTCCCATCTGAAGGCGAGCCTGAAGACGGGAGGAGCGCGCGCGGGGATGAAAAACAGGTGGAAATTAAACAGCAAGCTATAGCGGGCGCCCCGGCATGGCCATGGATCATGGATGGGCGGCTCACCTCGCGTCCCGGAGGAATACGCTAAGCGGGTGGTGGCGCTCGGCGCCCCTTTCCATGGCGTCGGCGCTGCGGTCGAGGAGGAGGAGACTCTCCCTCTCCCCGTGCATCGTCCACAAGCAGGTGGAGGGGAATGAAATCGGAAAGGGAATCGGGTCCGGAATTCCTGATGGGTGCCCGCGTGGGTGGGTGGATGCCACGGGGGAAGGCAATATGTGATGTGCCTATGGGGGCGACGGGGTAGCGCCGCCCGCCGGGGCCGGGCTCAGATGGCGCCTCCCTGCGGTGCAGGCTGCGTCTGGGCCCCCTTCCGAATGGTATCTGCTACTGTATTCGGTGCGTTGTCAACGAAGCCGAAGCGGAGAGGTCATCCATGCTCAGGGAAACGGGCGGCAGCGTGAGTGCGTCGCTCACGCCGCCGACCGCCGTGGCGCTCCAGCCGCCGCATGGTCGCCGGTGCTTCGCCGCCGCTTCCCTCCGGCTCCGGTCCTTGACTCCTTGCGCGCCCAGCCCATGGCACGTGGGCCGTGGCGGCCCGCTCCATCCGTCGACGTAGGCTTCGGAAAATGAAGAAAAAAAGTCCATTTGATGTCCAACGTTTCACCCAAGTCCGATTCGCTTCCCCCTTTTTTTTTGACACACCGATTCGCTTCCCCTAATATATATAAAAAAGTTTTCTTTACTAAAAAAACGGTTTTCTAGACTTCTTCAACTTGTGAAATTGGATGACTGCACTTGTTGTGGTTTTAGCTAACGTGACGTCATGTTAATCACAAAAAAATAAATCGAACTACTATTTCAATCCTAAAGTATAACCTATTTTGAATTGTCCTAGGTCAAACAAACTTAAATTTGACCAAACTTTCATAAACAACCGAGAATACTGTGCCTGCTCGCTTGAGCTTCATGCGGCTGCAACTGTTTCAAGTATTTGCTACAGAAAATCATAGTTAGCATCATTAAATAGATTATGAATATGAACTTTTATATTTATCTATTTGAGGTCATATGGATTAATACTTTTTATAAATATGGTCAAATTTATAATAGTTTGACTTGGGATAAATTCAAATCCATTTTATTCTAGGGAAGTGGGAGTATGTTAATAGTTATAAACTTCATAAAAAAAAGAGAAATAGTTGTTAAAAATATCCAAATATTTTGACTAGAAAAGTTATGCAAATAAAATCCCAAAATTGATTTATTGCTGTAAAACTCATTTGACTTTGTTTTAGCTTGGAAAAATTGAAATCGGATCCAGTTTTTTTTCTAAATAAAATCATGCTCCATCTTACCATGCCTAATTTGGATGAACTTGATATGGTTAGAGTAATTATTGATATAGAAAATACCAAATAACAACGTTTAAATAAATAAATTTTAAAAACACACATATATATTTTGGGGGATGGATACCTCATGTGTGCGTATCGTTTTCTCCCTCGTACATCCACTGTCCTCTTACTCTTGGGGCTTGTTTAGATACCAAATTCTGCACCCAAAGTTTGGACTCGAAACACTGTGCAATACTGTAGTAATTTTGTTTTATTTGGTAATAATTATCCAAACATTGATTAATTAGGCTTAAAATGTTCGTCTCACAGAGTACAACAAAACTGTGCAATTAGTTTTTGATTTCATCTATATTTAGTACTCCATACATATGTCGGCATTTTGATGTGACGGAGAATCTTCTTTGTGCATAGTGTAATTTAAGGGTGAATTCTGAACAAGGCCTTGGGCCCAGTTTAGATCCAGAAAATTTTGCAAAAGAACAGTAGATTCTCCGTCACATCGAATCTTTGGACGCATGCATGAAGCATTAAATATAGATAAAAAATAAAATTAATTACACAGTTTAGACGAAATGGACGAGACGAATCTTTTAAGCCTAATTAGACCATGATTGAATAATATTTGCCAAATAACAACGAAAAAGCTACAATGCCCATTTTAAAAAAAAATTTACATCTAAACCAGCCCTTGGTTTACCCCTCCCATCTTCGGTTTTGGAGTTTTACTACTCCCTCCGTCCATAAAAACATGCAATTCTCGCTTTTCGAGAAGTCAAACAGTTTGAACTTTGACTAAATTTATATAAAAAAATACTAATATTTATAATACAAAATAAGTATCATTAGATTAGTTATAGAATATATTTTTTTAATAAATATATTTGGAGACATAAATGTTAATACTATTTACTATAAACTTGGTCAAACTTGAGTCAGTTTGACTGGCACGCTTCCCATAATTGCTTGTTTTGTTGGACGGAGGGAGTACTATTTCAGTACTAGCCGGGGAGGCCGTGTCAGCTCCTGTTCGTTCTTCGAGGCTTCTCTGCGTTCTGACAAGAGGTACAGTAGCAGCGTGCATGGCCAAGCACGTTCCTACCTCGGGGAGTTGGACGCGTTGGGACTCCCCATGTCATGCATGCCAGCGTGCAAACTGATTCAGCGTCCAGCCACAGTTTCAAGTTTCAATTCCGTTCGAAGTGCAAACGGATTCCAGCCATTGTTTCAAGTTCCAAACATACAGTAAACCCACGTGTATCCAGCAAGAACCAGCAGGGACAAGAAGACAACGATTCCGACCATGGCCGTCGTGCGATCGGCCGGGAAGGAAATTGAACCCACCGACACCGGCGATCCATCCGTCGTCCGTCCTCTCCGATCCGCGTTCTGGTTGGGGGTTCCAGTCTGAATGCCGGATGGCAACGAGTTCGTCAACGTTGAGACACGGAACGGAACCACGGCCACGCCCGACGTCCATCCGATCCACGGCGGCGCACGTGACGCCGTTCTGACTCCTCCGGCCGTCCGACCACCACACCGTCGTCTCGTCTGATCGCCTGACTGTTACAAATGTCACGCTCAAGCAGTCTGCAGAGCAGAGAGATGCACATGCAGAGGCAGAGCCGTTGGTCCATGCGTCCGTCCATGCGCACAGACGGAGAAGGAGATGCCACCAGCGGCGCGGGCGGCCTGGACCTTGCGCTGGCCGCGGATGCCTGTCCGATCCCGCTTGTCGCCACCTACTCCCACCCCCATCTCACAATTCTTTCTTCTTCTTCAGGCTTCAGCTCACAGGCCACACAGCAGCAGCACAACCAAATAAAACCAACCAACCCCCCAACTGGTGACTGGTGGGTGTTTGTTTAGTTCATCCCAGACCGGCATCCGTTTGTCGCGATCACCCCGCATTGATCCATCCCGGATCGGACAGACAGGACAAGCACGACAGCTGAAGCACGCATGCACTCAGCAACAGCAGCTCTCCGTTCTTTACGAGTCCTACTTGCTTGTTTCTTTGCTGTTGGAGCAGGCGATGCCAGTTCCGGACGAATCAAAACCGGCTGCTAAGGTATTTGTATACTCATTTAGAGCAAGGCTAAGCTCATGACCATGATTACATGAGCCATGCTACTACAAGTATCTCATCTTCTCTAGGGAAAAGGCCAAATCCCTGCTTTTTGCCGCATCAGCGTTTGACCGACGGCGGAATCTTCAGCTTGAGGGCAGAGCTAAAGCGACCTGCTGCTTGCTTTACCAATTCCCGTGTCCAAATCTCTCGCGCTCTCGACTCTGGTTGCTGTTATCGGACCTGATGAAAGGTACACGACAGCAGCAACCAAATTCAGTTGCGCGTGCTCCCGCTCTTCAGCAGAGGCCAGCTGGTGGTCTTGGGAGTTGGAAGAAAGGGGGATAAGCTGCAGCCTGCAGGCCTTCAAATCTTGCATGGACAAATGGTCTTCTTAGCAGCAGTTATGTATGGGCAAAACTGGCTCATCTCGTGTGAAATTTGGACCTTCTGATTTCCCACTACTGGTTTTTATACCCTATTTTAGGACCTTTGGAACTTAGGAAAATTACCTGGATCCCACGTTTTTCCTGCAAAATCAAACTAGGGCTTGTTTGATTTCTTTAGTCACTCCTCTAAAGTAGTCACCCCTCTAGAGTTTAGTGATCTTCTGTTTGGATCCATGTATTAAAAGTAGGACGTGTTCGGCAGGTTCTAGATAGGACTGAAATCGGCTGAATGTTCATAGGCCCAGTGCTCGTTTCGTTTCCAGACCTGCTGAAATCAGCCGAATCCAGACAAGTCTGGACCAGCCGAACCCCGACCGTAGACTAAAAGTGAAAAGGAGATGAGAGAAAAAAAGAGTAAAGTCATCTAGGACCACTTTTAGCTATCACTTGGTGACTAAAGCCAATAAACTTGACCCCTTTTAGTCAGGATGTTTGGCATTTTAGTAGCTAAAAGTGACTAAACTTTAGTCACTAAACTTTAGTGACCTCTAACCAAAGAGGCCCAAGTTCTATGAAATTAACATGACTTCTGTGAAATTGAAAGTAGTACTGCTACAACACTTCAAGTCTCCGGCTCTCATCACTCAGCAGCTGTTTTCTGCGAACTTGAGAGCTGAGACTCTGTATTGTGAGTAGAGTGCCCCCACTTCGCTATAAGTAGCGGAACAAAAGCTTTATTGCGGTCACTTGCATTATACAGCCTCAGACATTCCACAAGAGGAAGTGAGACAAAGGAGGCCTAGCCGTTGCCCCCTCTCTACAGCCTACACACAGGCCTTTGCTCAGATTGCAAATTACCCTCCCCCTGGTCCAAACCCAATCACCTTCTTGTTTCCCTTGCAAGCTACTAAACCTAATCAACCAAACCCACCGCCCTCCCCTCCTCCTCTTTCCAGATCCTAAAATGATAAAGCAAGATTAGCCACATCTGGGATAAAAAGATTACCCACATCTGGACTCTGTCCTAGGGGGCACAACAAAATCCATAGTATCGGCACAAAGCATCCCTCACACATTTTTTCCTCAGATCCTAAAAACGAAAAAGGTAGTAAAGATTAGCCAGCCACATTATGATGTCCAACGGATTTGAGCAGGAAAGCATCAGTCACTCCAACAGGCCGTCAGCAAAGGGCTGTGTTTAGGACCATTTTGGTTTGGGTGTTAAAGTTTAACAAACACCGTAGCACTTTCGTCTTATTTGACAAAAAGTTTCCAAATTTGGATTAATTAGGCTTAATAGATTCGTCTCGTAAATTACTCCTAATCTGTGTCGACATGCATGCAATTAGTCTACATTTAGTAGACCATGCATTTGAGGGAACATTGATGTGATGAGAGTTAAACTTTAACATTGATGTGATGGGAGTTAAACTTTAGCATGGTGTAACCAAACGGACCTTAGTTCCTCCAAAAATGCACTATGATAAAAAAGATTCCCCATCACATCAAACTTGTTGTACTTTGCGAGACAAACGTTTTGAACCTAGGTCTTGTTTAGATGCACCCTAAAAGTCAGAATTTTTTCACTCTCTCTCCATCACATCAATCTTTGGATCCATGCATAAAGTAGTAAATATAGGTAAAAAAAATAACTAATTACACAGTTTAGTTGAAAATCACGAGATGAATCTTTTGAGCCTAGTTGGTATTTGTCAAATAAGACGAAAGCGATTCTATTCATCGAGTTCATTTCTTTTGCAATCTAAACGAGACGCTAATTAGTAACGGATCTAAACGAGACGCTAATTAGTAACAGTTGGACACTATTTATCAAATAAAAACAAAACATACTACAGTACACTTTTCACCTTTTTTTTAAAAAAAACACAGCCAAGGACAGACAAGAAAGACTGAAAGAGCAGAGGTTAACGAACGAACCAAGAATGCTGTTTTGACAGAGAGACAGAACAGCGGCGCCGGTACGGTATTACAGATCAAGAATGCTAGTACTACACACTGTGCAAGCCGCCCAAACCCAAAGGCACGCACGATGAATGCCCTCACTACACGCTACTACAGCTACTAGTACTGACAGCAACGAATTTGTCTATGAACATGGCTACACAAATTACTACTGCTAATCATCCTGCTCCTCCGTCCAGAGTCCGTCGGTGCCGCTTCCTGGATCTGATCACCGACGACGACCTCCTGACTCCAACATCATGCCACGGCCTGAGCCGAACTTCACCCTGCTTGAGCTTCCAGTGTTCGCTCATGGCGTCGTCGGTGCCGGTTTCTCGATCTTGTATGTACAGTACAGCAATGGCGTGTCTCCCATCCATTGGCACTGCGGTTGATTCTTGGATCCGCGCATCCGTCACGAGCAGGACTTGATGAGGCCGAGGTTGTACAGGTTCCTCTTCACGAGGTTGCCGAGGTAGACCAGCCCAAGGCCGCCGCCGACGCCGTGGTCCCGGTCGCCCGACCCAGGCTTCGGGAACACCTGCGGCGGCCGGGGCTCCTCGCTCACGACGAGGCGGTCTGTACCGACCCTCTCCCTGACGGCGTCGATGGCGCTCTGGTCCGCCGCCTTGCCGGCCGCGTCGGTCACGTAGAACACGTTCGAGGCCAGGTCTCCCTTCGTCGACACCTCCGCCTGGGCGACGAGCAGCCCGTTCTCGCGGAAGGTCCGCGTCACCTCCGACAGAAGCCCCGGATGGTCCGGCGTGCACAGCTCCAGTCTCACGCCCTGAATGGAGATTCAGAAACCAATCGCATTAGTTTCTTGGAAATGCTTTTTGTTTACAAGAGAAGATTGCGATTTTGATGCCGACATTAACATCGAATCATCATAGTGTAACTGATTGAATTCAGTTACCTCAAGAGATCTTCGTTCAATGGCGGCTTGGAGGCACTGGCTGAGCCTCTCCCTCTCGGTCTCGGACCGGATGGGGCTCCCGTCGGCGCGCCGGATGTAGAACTCCTGTCGAGCGCGGTCGCCCGCCGTGTCGACGGTGCCGTGGAACACGACATAGTCCATGTCGTGGAGTGTGCACACGACGTCGAACAGCAGCTTGGGCCGGTCGCGGCACAGCACGGTGACCACGGAGTACCCACGCTCGGCCCAGCTCTGCACGGACACGGCCGGGGACAATTCCGGGAACGAGGTCGCGCGGTCGAGGTCCGCGGCCATGAGCTGGTGGAGGCGGCGGTCGGCGTGCGCGACGCCCGCGGCGGGCACGGCAGCCACGGCGCCCGGGGCCTCCCCGTCGCCGCGGAGTAGGTGGCCGAGGCGGGCGAGGATGCGCGTCACCCGGTCGTCGTCCGCGCCCGCGGCCAGCTCCTCCCCGCGGAGGAAGACAACGCACGCGAGGCGGCCGCGGTGAGTCCACGCGCGGGCGTCCACCACGCTGCACTCCATGTCGGCCAGCACGGCGAACACCTCCGAGAGGAGCCCCGTGCGGTCGGCTCCCGTGAGCTCCAGCGCCGTCAGACCCTCGAGCGCTGCCGGCCGCGCCGGCTCGTTCCACGTCCCAAGAGACTGCAGATCGAAGGGAAGCCCCGCGTCGTCAGCGAAAAGGTCTCTCATTTTCGGAACGCGAGGGCGAGGGCGGAGGACGGGATGGCGGAAGGCCGCTCTACCTGCTGGATGAAGGTGATGACGCTGTCGTCGGTGAGCTTGCGGCCGAGGCGGTCGGTGACGTGGAAGACGTCCATGAACCAGCGGCCGTCGGAGGAGATGTAGGCCTTGTTGATGGAGAGGTCGAGGTCGGCGAGCACCTGCACGGCCTCCAGCAGCAGCCCTCTCTTCCTGACGCTGTCCACCTGCAGCACAGCACCATGGACCAGAGACCCCAACCAAAGTCAGCCACCAAAAACCGGAGGACCAGACGGGGAACGGATGGCGACGAGCCGACGACGGCGGAGCGCGGCTCACCTGCACCAGCGTGGCCGTGGGGCAGACGGCATTGTCGATGACGACGCGGGGCGTGTTCATCCGGATCACCAGCTTCTCGTACTCATCCAGCCACTCCATCGCCGCCGGCCGGCCTGTCTCGCGAGCTCCGCCTCGGCGCGTTCGTGCGAGGAGACAGAGGCAGGCAGCGAGCCCGGTCACGCGCGCCGGCTGTATATAAAGAGCGCGCGCGGAGGAGGCGGAGGACGACGACGCTTCGGCGGGATCGCCCGCGGGCTTGGATGCTTCCCCGCGCTTTGGCGTGGCTCTGCTCGCCCGCCTTGTTGGCTCCCCCCGCTCCCTCCTGTGTCTGAGCTAGCAGAGCTGGAATTTGGAATTTGGAATTGGAATTGGAATGCGTGGGCGGGTGGGAGTGGTGGACGGGACGGGGACGGGCGCGCGGATTTAAGAGGTGGGATGGGGGCGGAGGGTGGTGGGTCCCGCGCGGCACATGCCGAGGCGATTGGCGAGGCTCGTGGGAGCCAGGTGGGTCGCCACGTGGAGGGCCTCCGTGCGATGAGCCTGTTCCTTGCCTTGCACTTGCGTACTACTCCCAGCCCTTTGCGTCCGGCTTAATTAAGGCAGTGTTTAGTTAGTTCGAAATTCCAAAAAGTTTATAAGATTTCTCGTCACATCAAATATTTGGACACACATGTATGAAGCATTAAATGTAGGTAAAAAATAATTAATTGTACAGTTTGTCTGTAAATGTCGAGACGAATCTTTTGAGCCTAGTTAGTTCATGATTGGATAAATTTTACCAAATAATAACGAAAAATGCTACAGGAACTTTACACACACTTTACAACCATCTATACACACCCTAACTTTTTTATTTATAATTAAACGAAAATGTACAAATAAGGAAACTGACCTGACAGTGTGTTTTTTTTCCGATTCTTGTTGTTGTTGCAACAACGTACTTGTAGTAGCGGGATAATGAGTCTGTCAAAATCTTGTATGGGAGTACTCCGCCCGTATCAAATAAATCAATTTCTAGAATTTGTGTTAGTAAATTTTTTAAAGTTTAACCAGCTTTATAGGAAAAAAGTAACAACGTCTATGATATAAAATGAACAACTTATAATAATATATTTTATGATAAATTTAATGATACTAATTTCATACCATAAATCTTAGTTTTTTTCTAAAATTTCAATCAAAGTTTAAAAAGTTTGACTTAAAACAACTCTAGAAATCTATTTATTCAGGACAAAGGGAGTGCAATTTAAAAAATCACCGAGGTAACTATTAACTATATTAGCTAAGAAGAAACTAGCTAATAGCTAAGGGACTGTTTGGATAGCAATGACTAATTGTTATTCAACTTAAAATGCCAAAATTAGACATAGTCTATTAAAATAGGAGGCTAATATGTGACCTAATTTATTAGTCAAGTCTCTAACTAATTGTTAGCCAAGCAAACTGTATTTGTTAGATGAATTGTAGATAAGACATTAGACGGACTTACCATATAACGATCAAATAGGTCCTTATCAAAAGTTTATTAGGCGAGCAGCTAAATATCGTAGGGGACTAAGGATTTTATTACTGTACTAAAATGTCCTCTGTTCGCTTCGCTAAGAAGTCAGGCTAAAAAATATTGTTAACTGATTTTGTTGTGAGAGAAAAATATTATATCATGAATGATAAATTTAATACGGTACCAACACAAAAAAAAACCAATAGACTGAGCTACTAATGGCAATACCAACAAGTGGCATTCAAAATCTCTAGTGCCAGTCCTGCAAGAAAATCTTTTTTTATCGAGCGGGATGTACTAGTACGGCTGAACCTTGTTTAACGGAGTAATTAATGCAAAGCGCTAGCAGAGGAATTTGTTTTTTCCGGCTGCTACTACTCCTACTACACACACGGCTGCTGGCGGGGCTGGTCCGGTGGGACCGGTCGGGAGGCTCGCGCAGTTGTTTCTGCGCACCGCAGCGAGAGCGCTAGCTGTCGCCGGCCGACGCGCGCCTTTTTGTGCCGTCGTCGACTACCCACACTAATGCACCTCTATATTCATTCTCTATACGTCCTAGGCCTAGTTTAGATCCAGAAAATTTTGCAAAAGAACAGTAGATTCCCCGTCACATCGAATCTTTAGACGCATGCATGAAGCATTAAATATAGATAAAAAATAAAATTAATTACACAGTTTAGACGAAATGGACGAGACGAATCTTTTAAGCCTAATTAGACCATGATTGGACAATATTTGCCAAATAACAACGAAAAAGCTACCGTGCCCATTTTGCAAAAAATTTTGCATCTAAACCAGCCCCTAGTCAGCAAGATTCTCTCTTCTATACTCAATTCTCCTGCACTCATCCATCCTCTATATCATCATCTATCCACTATATCCACTGTGGGACCCACTTGTCACTTTATCTAAATATATTCATGTGTGATCTAGTTTTAAAGAATTTATTGAGACGAATTTAATGGTGAAATCGAAATTTAATTTGGATTTTTGGTTTGTGAGTTATAACATTTTTTTCCTTTGTTTAGCTAGTGGGGTCCGCCACTATAGAGTATAGAGTAAGCACTGTACCACTCTAAATATAGAGTGAGAGAAAGAATAGAGTATCGTTTTAGAGTACCCAGTGCAGCAATTTTTACTCTATATTTATACTCTAAAGCTTTAGAGTATTGTTTTAGAGTACCCACTGCGGGTAGTCTTATGGGCGCTACTGTGGCAGCTGGTGCTGACCTGTCGATGCGGTGCCGGTGCGGCGCTGCACTTCTCGGGCCTCGGCCTCCTCCTACGTCTGGCACTGTAACAGCACTGCTTATGAGAGTCGTTTTTTCTCTCCGACCAAAATGAACCAGGAGCCTGAAAAAATCAGGATTTGTACCTCCCCGGCTTCAGCTTCTCTGGTACTGTAGATAGGAGCAGGAGCCCAGACAAGCCCTGCAGAGTTTCGTCATTCTGCCACGGCCGGCGTGGACGCCTGCAAGCCAGCACCACCGGCACCCAGAAGCCCGGCAACCTTTTCATTTTTCTTTTTGGAGCTTCCAATGCTCGCTTTTTGGTTTTTTTTGTCCACCAGATATATCGTGGCCTCGCCTCGCTTTTTACTATTACTGCTTATCCTACGTGGAAATTGCAGCGGTGTCCGCGGCGGATATTTTCACGCGCGCCAGCTTGGGATTATTGCCGGAGTTGGAAGTCACGGAAGGGACAGTGGTTGAGGGTCAGTTTAGTTCCCAGAAAATTTTGCAAAAATTTTTAGATTTTCCGTCACATCGAATCTTTGGACACGTGCATGAAGAATTAAATATAGATAAAAAAATAAAACTAATTATACAGTTTAGACGAAATGGGCGAGACGAATCTTTTAAGTCTAATTGGACCATGATTGGACAATATTTGTCAAATAACAACGAAAAGCGCTACAGTGTTATTTTGCCAAATTTTTCGGAACTAAACCGGCCACGAGACAAAGCAAGCAGGGGCGGGCATGCTGTCTGGATTGTTGCCGGATTTGGAGTGGTGCCCTGGCTCCAAACGGGCTATTTTTGGGTAAGCTCCGTTGGAAGAAACAAACGGGCAGAATTCCGCTCGAATATGCTACCGGACCTAGCTGACGAGTGCCGACCGTGCGTGTTTTGTAGCCGTGGTGGCGTACTGGCGTGTGAGCGTATGTTTATCCATACGAAACAAGACCACCAATAAGACAGCCACGGCTGCAATTGAAAAATGCCACTGCGTACTGAAAAAAAAAATCAAGAGGCCTGCCAAGCATATCCCAAGTGTTTAGTGCAGCATGTTCGGATAATTTGAGACGAATGTCGTAGGAGAATTTGAAATTAGTAAAACTTCACTGCAAGAGGGGTTTGGTTGGACGAACGGTACAGGACCGCTCTTGAGAGCGGTGGCACGTACGTACTCCTCCTGCTTGTTGGGCCAGTGGCGAGTTAAATGGGGTGGTACCGGAGCGCGTGCTGGATTTCGACGGATCCAGAGGTGGATTTATGGCAACCCCAGGATCATGCGACGCCGCCGTACCCGTCCCCCGTACCGCGGGTGTGCATGGTCCCACGCGTTCGCGCATTCCATGGAACGAACGCCCAACGTGCATGGGCCTCGAACCACGGCCATGGATGCTCGATCGCGCGCGCATCAAGCAGCTGCAGCCACGCATGCATGCGCCATACGTGACGGCCATTAATGGCGGCCGGCCGAGATGGATCCGGATCCAGATTGATCGCCGACCGTATGGCCATGCTGCCGGCCGCGCGGCCGGCGCGGGAGGGCCCGCGTGGTGCGTCGCCGTAACGGCGCGACACGCCGGCCGGCCGGGCTCCGTTGGGGTCGGTTCGGTCCGTACTGCCTCCTTGGTGCGTTGTTCGTGCGCGCTACGCGGGCAACGAATGCCGCCCATACATTATGTGCTGCCTGCCACTCATTGCCCAGCCAGCCAGCACGCCGGCTTCGGCCACGTTTAGTTCCCAAATTTTTTTAAAAGTTTTTCGTCACATCAATTGTTTGAACACATGTCTGGAACATTAAATGTAGATGAAAAAAACTAATTACACAGTTTGGTAGAAAAATCACGAGACAAATCTTTTGAGTCTAATTAGTTCATTATTAGACACTAATTAACAAATACAAACGAAAATGCTACGGTAACCCAAGCTATTTTTTTGGCGAACTAAACGCACCCTTCGTCAACGTTGCGGCGTTGAATAATGATGATGCTGTAGCTAGCTTAGCGGCGGCGACGTGGTGTTTGTTAGGGGCTGTTTAGTTGGCAAAATTTTTAGCGAAACGCTACTATAACAGTTTCGTTGTTATTTGGTAAATATTATCCAATTATGATCTAATTAGGCTTAAAAGATTTGTCTCGTCCATTTCGTCTAAACTGTGTAATTAGTTTTATTTTTTATCTATATTTAATGCTTCATGCATGTGTTCAAAGATTCGATGTGATGAGAAATCTGAAAATTTTGGCAAAATTTTTAGCATCTAAACGGTGCCTTAACCAATTTCCCCGCAACAAAGATTCGGCCACGATCCGATTCGGGCCCATTGGCGCGGCGCAGCGGGCGGTAGGGGGCTGGATATCGAGTCAACCGTAGTTTTTTTCGAGCTTTTTTAGAAATTGGTATAATCTTATTCATCATTATTTCCTGCATTGTTTAAGACTCAACTTCACGACGAGCCTAACGAGCCGAGCCAAAGTTGAAAATCGTTCCAAATCAAGTCATTTTTATTTTAAAATATAAATGAGTCCAATCAAAGCACTTTTGTACCGAGCCACCGAGCCAGCTTAACGAGCTTTTTGTCCAGCCCTGGCGGGCGGCAAGGAGACCGGGCGGGCGCACGGCACGAATCCGGCCGGGACCGACGACGACCTACCCCCACGTAGGCCGCGACGACGTGCGCTCGTGACCCATCGCCGACGGGCGCCAACGTGCGCGCGTCGTGCCGTCGTCTCCCCGCGGCCTTTTTTTTTTTTTTTTGAGGAACCGCGGCCTTTTTCTGGGTGTGGAGTAGGAGTAGGTATGGGCATGGCAGTCCACAATCCACACCCACAGGCCACAGTGGCAGGGCAGGTAACATGCCGGGCCCTTTTGCCGCCTCCAGGGTCGCGCCCGCGCTGTGTTCAGAGGACGGAGAGGTGGAGGTCAAACCTACCCTGCGCGTAGCTGTAGTAGCTACTGTATGCAGTTCCTGTTCTGTTCCGGCGTCTGGCGTCAAACCGTGGAGGAACGTGCCAGTATTCTTCTAATCGGAGATTCGATTCAACGGCCGCAATTCCGCTGTGCTGTGTGTGTACTCCGTAGCTTTTGTGAATGTGGTGTGATCGTGCCAGGCCAGGCAGGTCATCACTTATTTTTTGCCGACAATTTACCATCGTTGCCAAATCAAGTGCACAGTCTGTCTTTTGAATCACACACATGGATTAATATAATAATCATAGTTTAGCATGACATCGCTGGTACTAGTGGTTTGATGGAGGCCAAAGGGCAGCGTCAGGCAGCGACGAGCCGACCGACGACGTGCGAGTAGGCAGTGGATCGGCATGAATGCCAATCCACCGGTGGATGTGGATCGCACGTTCGCACGCACCACGCGTGGCCGCGCCATGGTTCCGGAAGGCTGGACCGACGCAGACACATGCAGCGGCACGTCGGGGACGCAGCAGGCAGTGCCGGTGGGCCCGGTGGCTGCTACAGTAGCACAGCTCCTGCGACGGCCGGATCGCGTCGACAGGAGTATGCAGCAGAACCAGTGGCGGCAAAAGCAGCGTGGTGTGGGGTGGTCCAGCTCCAACCGCCAGGACAGGACAAGACAGGAACAGGAGGGAGTGAGGAGGATCTTGCTTGCACCGGCCCCACGCCACGGAGGCGTGCAGCACGGACCGACCGACCGTTGGCGCGCGGGCGCAGTTCCTTGGCGCCAAAAACGTGCGAGCGCGCGCGGCTCTTGGCGCCAAAGGCTACGAATGCGCGAAGCAGCGCGGGCAGGAAAGGCCCAGGGCCCCACCACCACCAAGGTCACGATTTGAAATTGCAGGCCGGGCGGTCCGGTGTCCGTGTCCAGCGGTAGTACTGTATGAGATGAGATCGGCGACGTTTGGCGCCAAGACTCCAACGGCGGCGGCGTTGCCTGCTTCGCTTTGGACAGAGGCAGACCTTGCAGTTGCTTGGTCGGGTATGCATGGCCCACTCCATTGACGGCAGCAGCATACAGAAAATACGGTAAACATTTAAATATTTACAAAAATACTCTACTATTTGATTTAGTGATACTACTTATTGTACATGTGATGAGCATTAATATTTTTTATATATGTTTGATCGAATTTATAAAATTTGTTTATACTCCCCCGCTGACTTCCGCTGCTACAGATCCAGGTGTTCAATGTCCACCCAAAGTGAGACGTGCAATGGGAAAGCAGAGCAGAGAGCAGGGTATGGCGTCCACCGACAACGTGGCTACAGTGCCCCCGTCAGTCAGCGTCCATCGGCGCAGGCTTTGGTGCGCGAGCCACTCGTCTCACGTCTCGTGTCCTGCCCTGTCCTAGGGCGGCGTTCCCATGCAGCAGCGTGCCCCGATGTTCCGGCGGTGCCGTGCCGTTGCCCGTTGCGGCGACCGGCGTTGGCGTGCCAATCAGGTCGCCATCGATGGCCTCATCATTCCCGGCCCGGGCGCGGCCGGACGCGGACAGGGACACCAATCCCCCACCCCTGTGCTGTCTGCTCGACTCGATTGCGTCTGCCCTACCCTAATCCCCTGGCTTTTGCTTTTCCCGCCGGCCGGTCGGCCGGTCGCCGGGGCCAAGGCAGGGGCCCAGGGCCAAAAGCACGCAGAGCGCGGCCGGCACCATTCGGGGTTTCGGCGGGACCGCGGGGGCAGCCAGAGGCAGGCAGCCGCGGATCGAGGCACGCGCTCCTCGTCCGGCCCCGTGCCCCAGCATTGCGGCACGGGAACCGATGCGACACGCGAGCAACGGAGCAAGCAAGCAGGAATCAGCAACCGCACGCCGACGGCGTGTGATCGATCGCTCCGCCGATGGATTTGCGCGCCCCGCGGCCGGTTCTTGGCTTGTACAGTTGCACTTTACAGCCGGGTCGCGGGCGGCACAAGGACACGGGGACGCTCGCATCGCTCTTCCGGCCTTCCGGGCTCTCGCGCGGTCTTCGATGGGATTCCTCCTCCCTGGACTGGACCCTGATCGCCTCGGCGCCTCGCCTGGTCTGCTCGGCACTCGGCACCAGGCGTCAGGTCGGGTCGGGACTCGAGGCGACCGTGCTCGGCAACGTACGGCGGCCGCGACCTTTGTGTCTGCCGGGGCGGCACGTCACGTACGGTTTCCGTCCCGACAATGTCATGCAGCAGCCAACAGCAGATGGCGCGGTGGGCTGTGTAGCGTAGGCTCTCTCTCCCGGTCCCGCCCGGGGCCCGGCCCGCGGGGGCAACGCCTGCTGGACTCGGCCGGCAGACCCGGGCAGCAGCACCAGCCAGGGAAAAGTAGGGAGCGGTTGCTTTGTTGCCGGCCCAGTTTTGTGAATGCATCCCAGGGACTCGGAGGCACGGACCTTTGCCGGACTTGCCGCCCGTGAGCCAGCCTGTGGGGGCGCGTACCGTCCCGGACGATGTCCGCGTCACCCGGAACGTCGCTTGCCCTGTCACCCGCTTCCCACGCGAATTTTACATGGAAGGTCTCAATCTATTTTTAAAACATCTATATACAAGAGTTACAATATATAATAGAAAACATATAAAATACTTTAAACAAACGTCTAAAACACATGCGTTTAAAAAATATTTAAAAACCATTGCACACGTATATAATATCCAGATGAAACCGTGAACTCAGTCTAGCTCAGTTGGTTAGGTTCCTTGTGGTGGAATCTGCCCACCCAAGTTCAAGTTCTCGACTTGGCATGGGTGCTCGTATTTTTCTGGATTTATTTCATGATTTAACGACGTTGTGTTTTTAGTGGAAGACGACCTTCCCATCGACAGCGAGGCGCCTGTGGCGACTTCGTCAATCTCGAGATGAGGCGCCTGTGGTGACTTCGTCAATCTTCGAGATGTGCTGACACAGTCTTTCGAAGGTGCTCATAGGAGTAGGGTTTGCGTATGTCTGTTCGTAGGTGCGTGTTGAGCGTCTGCGTTTGTACTCGTATAATTCACAAAAAAACATCTAGATGAAACCTTTGCAAACATATGTATGAAACAACTGAAAAAACTTGAAACATATGCTTGCAAAATGCATGTATAAGCAACATTCAAATAAAAACTTGCAACATATATCTAGAACACATAAAACATTTAGAACATACACTTGAAACATACGTGTATAGCCATTACAACATGTGCAACATCTCCATGTACTTTTGCAACATCGATATATAACACTTGCAACATACCTCTGAAAATATCTAAAATACTTCAAACATACTCTTGCAACATGCTTCTTCCATACGACGCAACACATAGCGCACTAGTGCAACAATCTTTACCGTGCGCGGGCAAAAAGCCTTAACCGAGGCGGTTTTTGCAACCGCCTCGGTCAAAAGGTCACGGTTAATCGTGGCCTCGGTTAATCAAATCAAAAAACAAAAAAAATAAAAAAGCCCGTGGACAAACCCAGCGAGCCCATCCACGGGCCGCTGAGCCCGTCCACGCGCCGCCACTGCCGTCACATGCTATATCCGCCGCCGGGGTGCGTCCTCCACCGTCGAGCCGGATCCGGCCTCCCCGCCGCAGCCGGAGATGACGTAGAGGTGGAGAAGGAGAAGCGCCACCGCCGGAGTTGACGTAGAGGTGGACGAGGAGGAGCGCCGCCACTAGCTGCATCTGCACGCCGTCGTCGTCATCATTGCAGATCCGGTCGCGCCGCCGCTGCCGAGCCTGCTCCTCGCCGGATCCGCACGTGTAGCCACCGGATCCGCACGCCCGTGTAGCAGAACCTCCTAAATTATATGGCCCACGTGCACTTGTCATTATCCCGAAAACCTCTGACGACTGTGCATGTGCACCAGATAACCTAAGAAGATCTGTCGAGTGCCCCCAAGGGACCCCGATTCAACTACATTTGACAACTCATACCAGGATCAACAAAGGAGTAACTACAACATTACAACATTTGTTACAAAACTTTACATCAGAGTGCGGAAGAATAACAACAATAGATTTACAAATCATAATTAAGTTAACTTTTTACAAACTTAACTTAAATGGCGGAAGTCGAGTAGAACTACAGAAGACAACTTAGGTAGAGCACCTAAGTTAGGAGAGGTCAACCAGATCATATCGAACCCACCAACATGACGCCGGTTAACAACACCAGTTAGTACCTGCAACAGGGGTTATCAAACCCTGAGTACGAAAGTACTCCACAAGACTTAACCGACGAAAAAGGATGGAGATGACTCAGGAATGCAGGCTCAGGGGAATCAAGGTGAGGTTCCAGTAAGAATCAAGGTTCTTTTGCATAAAAGCTAATAATAGTGAATCTTTAAGATCAATGTTTTATTTTCTCATTAATCATTAACATAATGTACGTTATCCTAGTCTAGATCATGTAACTCATACAACTTCTTTCTTATTCTTCGACCAAAGTTTCATTCCTTAACTACGATGTTGAACAGAGAATCGAGTCCCCTTAACCGAGGAGCAGCGACAATTCGAACCAATTATACCTAGCTGGGAATCCCTAACCACACGACATATGTAGGACTTTAACCTACAGATATCAACCTTCACTCGAATCCTCCAAAACATGACCGGGTCCAGCGCTACCCGAGAGTACAGTACATCTCCAATCCAGCCCTTGGCTATGAGGGTACACACTACTCTCGCCATCTCTCCACTCCTAGTGCGCGGTTGGCCGTTCACATGTTAGAATTACCGAGGTCTTAGGCTTACCAGAGCATGTGGTCAGTTACAAATTCTCGATGCACACAATTCAATCAACGGTACGGTCCTTAACTGACTCAGTCGAAGACACTACATGAGGACTCCTTTCCCGATGCAAGTCCACTGACCGGTCCCAGATTTTCATCATCAATATTTATCAAGTGGTTGTCCAACAACCCTTCAAACTTTGCTTAAAAATTTTAAAGTTTTCTCATTAAGCATGGCTAAACATACTAAGCATTTTCAAATAAAAACAGTAACAATGATGATATTGAAGTATCAAGGATGGTAATGCAGTAATTAGGTTATCACTCAACTCCTATCACTTAATGCAATAAGCATTAATATAAGTGAAGTAAAACTTTTTAAAACGCAGGGAAGGGTTAAATGCAACCGGGGCTTGCCTTCGTTGCAGCGGTGGTTAGTTCTCGTAGAAGTCAAGTTTGAAACCAACACCACGGGTGGATCACCTTCTCCGAAGCTTGATCGACACGATCCAAAACACTCTCGTATAAACTACACGTATAAAAATGATGCATGCTTTAGCATTATGGAATGGATGCCATGATACATGATGATGGACAAGGCATAGCATACAAGAGACATTTAGAAAGGATAAACATTAGTCATCTACTTGAGTACAACTTTTCTTCACGGTACAATTACAAGTAATGATCATAAAAGCATTTTTAGTCGTTCTTCTAACATGCCAAAGGTTCACTTATCGTACATGCTTATCAACTAAAGCTTCATCATGAAAAGACATGTATAAACAATATACAAGGAAATGTACAACTTTTACTTTTTACCCAAGAGGTTGCATCTACTAGATATAATTTAACTTACTAAAAAGCATTTCTAGTTCTTATTCCTTCAAGTTGATCATTACCATAACAAACAAGCAATTAGGTTGCCAAAGAACAGTAGAAGTAAAAGCGTTCCAAGGTCTACAATTAACCTTTAAACAATTGCAAACCATTTCATGATCTACCCTATTCATTTTAATATTTATTATTTAATAATTATAGCATACAAATTTAAGTGGATATTCAAAGTTTCCAAATTTCCACCAAACTTTTTGTAGAGGTTATTTATATCATGAAACAGCGGCAAAACAAGTTTTACAGTTTCTGGATATTTATTTTGGCCTACAAAATTCATGGAGGGTGCATTTCTTAATTAAAAGAGGTAATTTTAAATCATGCCAAAACTATCCAAATTCTAGGTTTCATAATTTTCCTAAGTAGACATCATCACAGAGAAGCTACACAAAAAGTCTAATAATTTTTGGAGCTCTAATTATTTTGTTATGAAATAAACAAATTTGAGCACTATTTAAACATTTCTGGAAATAGAAAAAAAAAATCCAATTTCTCTCTTCTGCTGCCACTGACATCTTGACCCCACTGGTCAGCCTCTGCTCCCGCGCTGACCACGGCGGCAACGACTTTGGCCGGCCAGAGTTCGCCGGCGGCGAGTTGTCCGGCGACGTGGTTTACACCTACGGCTTCATCTCTTCCTCCTACATCATCTGGTGGATCTGGTTCGCACTCTAGCGGACAGCGGCGAGCACAGCGACGGCGGCGGCGGCCCGGCGGAGTCCTGGCACGACGGAGACGGCCAATGGTGAGCTCGCCGGCAACGAACAAGTCACCAACACACTCACCGCAACCACACAAAACATGCTTCGCTAGCTAGTTGAGCAGTTAGGACTCGCAGTGAGCTTGGCCACAACCATGGCGGCTCAGCGGGGCAGAGGACGGTGGCGAACGCACGGTCCGGCGTCTACAGCTCGGTAGCGGTTAAACTAAAGGCACGGCTAGCTTCATGAGCTCACTACGATTGCGAGGCGCTAGCTGGTTGGAGTTGGAAGCCCACGGATGTGCTCGTACACGGCGGCGGCGATGGTGTCAACGTGAACCGGCGGCGGCGGCGCGTTCCGGCGCGTCTGGAGGCCTACAGCTAAAACCACGGAACCGAGCACCAACACGGCGTCAAGGAGAGCTCGAAACCATAGACTATTGAACGGATTACTCACTGGAGTGAGCTGGCCACGGCGAAGCGGATCACGGCGGCGCTCACGGCCAACTCCGGTGCGGCGAGGCTGTGCGAGCTGGTTCAGGAAATGCGCAGTGGCGAGGCGAATACAGCTGCGCGGTCAATTTTGGCAGTAGGCGAACGGAGAAGACGAATTCGACGGCAAGATGGAGCTCGGCCGGCGGTGACAGAAAAAAGAAAAATAAATGACCGGCGTTGGAGCTTTCATAGAGCGAGGTAGGAGAACTCGAGCTTGCCAGCTGCTACGCGAACTCATCCAGGTGGTTGGCCGCACGCGTTGGCCGGAGAACATACGGGAACGTCCACGGCAACGATGAGCAGTGAGGGAGAAGAGGAGAAAGAGAAACAGAACACGTCGGTTACTGTAGCACCAATACCACCTCATTCTTCGTTTTTTTTCTTTTTCAAAATTACTCATAATTTCATATGGAAACTTCAAAAACTTACAACATGAAAGTTGTTCAAAATAATGAGAGCTACAACTTTGCTTTTTAAACTATTGCCAAATTCCAAATATTTTTGAAACTAGGGTTTTCAAATTTTTAATTTGGATTTAGAGTTAATAATTAATTCATTTTCAAATTTGATTTGATTTTTTTATTTAGTGGACAATTTCTATTCAAACCACTCAATCATTTGTACCATTTCCAATCACAAGTTTTATTTATGAGATTCATTTTGATATTTCCTCCAAGTTTGAATTTTAAAACTTGAATTTAAATGATTATTTTTAACATTAACATTATTTCATGTAACTTATAAATCATCACATATGCAACATATGAAACATAACATTTGCAACATTTGAAACACCACATATGCAACATAGACACAATATAAACGAAACATGAAATGCATTTATGCCACAATGCTTGATGATGATGCATGATCATTACTTAATCAGGTTTTAATTAATATAGTAACACAAAATATGCACATGTGAAAGCTATAACTGAAACATGACAAGCTTTTATGTCATAATTCATAAAGCTTTGTGATTATGCTTGATGATGCTTATGATCAAGTTTTTAATTACTTCTTAACATCAGGGATGTTACAACCCGACCCTTAGATCCGCCACGCCCTGCCTCCTCTCCTTGCCAGACCACGCGCTGCCGCTAGGGGCCCTGGATCCATCACTAGGGACCGCATCACCGCTGCCGAGCCCGTGCCACCACCGGATCGGCACGCCCTACCCCTGGATCCTCCTAAGGGGGCCTCGGGAGTGCGCCACCGCCGCGGGAGGGGCCCCCTAGGAGAGCGTCGCTGGAGAGGGAGGAGAGGGAGCCGCTGGTGAGAGGGAGAGGGAGCTGCCGGTGAGAGGGAGAGGAGATGAGTGAGGCCGCAGAAGGGGAGGAAAGGAGTGAGGGCGCGGAGGGGCGTCCGGCTCGGGGAGGGCTGTGGCGCGGAGAGAGGCGACGGGATGGGGAGGGGAGACGCGCGACTGGGAGTGGGAGTGCTCACAATTAACCTAAGTCCAGTTTATATATAAGCCCGATAGGAGGATAGATATGGGCTCCGAGTTGGGTCGGTATTAACCGAGGCGATTGTTTTACAATATCCGTCTTGGTTAATGATTTACCGAGACAGTTATTTTATAATGCCCGCCTCGGTTAATACTTATTAATCGAAGCGGTTATTTTACAATACCCGCCTCGGTTAATATTAACCGAGGCAATTGCTACCCGGCTGCCCTGCCTCGAATAACCGAGGTGGGCAACCGGGCTACCCGCCTCGGAGCTCCAAACTGAAACGTTGCGGAAAAGATTTTCTGTAGTAGTGGCGGGGAACGGTTGATTCCGAAAATCTGCATCCTGGCCACCGTCATCGTAACCGCTGCTGGGGGAGTCACCCCTACCCGATCTTGTACACACACTGCTCTGAGGGAGGCAACGGACCGGGCGCCATGGAGAGAGAGGGGAAGGTCGACTGGTCACAGCTCCTAGCGCGAGCTGCCGCCAGAGAGGGACGAAAGCGGGCGGGGGCGCCATGCAGAATGGAAACCACACATCAGTCGGTGAGCACGGTGGAGAGGAAAGAATACGTGCGGCGACACTCAAGTGTGGTGGGGAGAAAGGATGAAGGCAGGCGGGCGCAATAAAGAACACCGCGCCGGAGGGGTCGCCATGGATCATGCCGCGGCGGTGAGGAGAACACGACAAGTGAGAGTATAGTTTGGTCTTGTTTTTTTATGTGAGTTGGCTGAAAGATTCTCAGTTAAGCAAGCATAGTGGAATGTTGAGCCGTTCGGATTGTTTCATTGGCGTCGCGGTCCATCGACAAAGGCATCTGTAAGGTCCAAATAGGCTAGAGGGGGGGTGAATAGCCTAATTAAAACTTCTACAAGAATTACTTAACCACGAGTTAGTACGAAAGGTGGCGAAGCAAAAGCACTAGCTCTAACTAATTAAGCAAGCCACCTACACAAGTCTAGTACAAGGCTATTCACTAAACACAACAACAACTACAAGCTAGAAACAAGAAGTAATACGAGAGAAAAGCTTCGAGTGATTATACCGCCGTGAAGAGAAGAGAAATGCCAATCAATCAATCAATCATACAAGAGATATCCTCAGTAAAGAGATGACACAAGATTTTTACCGAGGTTCACTTGCTTCCCGGCAAGCTACTCCTCGTTGTGGCGATGCACCCACTTGTCGGTTCACGAGCTAATCGACTATCAAGAGTCGAGCCCTCGGCGGGCACCGCACAACCGCACACAAGATGGGGATCCTCCAAGCCACGAGCTCCACTAGAGTATCCAATTTGCGAACTCCCGCGGGGAAGGATCAAGAACCCCTTACAACACTTGGTGAAGGCTCCAACAATCTCCAATTGCGAGCTCAATCATCTCCGCTGCTCCAAGCTGTCTACCGTGTCGGGAAACACGGAAGAGTAACAAGAAATCCGCAGCAACTCGAAGATCAAGTGCCTCTAGAATGCAACTCTCAAGCAATGCACTTGAATCTCACTCAATCTCACTCAAGATGTGCAACTATGCAAAGAGATGAGTGGAGGGGTTGTTCTCTAGCTCAAAGTATGTCTCTATGTCTCAAAATGTGCAAAAGTTACCCTCAAACCCCGGCCAACGTCTATTTATAACGAAGGGGTATGCAGCTAGCCGTTACAGATGACGCAGCGAAAAACGCACTGACCGGACGCTCCGGTCAGGGTGACCGGACGCGTCCGGTCACTACACGACAGCAAGAAACAGTGCGTGTCAGAACTAGCCGTTGCCGTGACCGGACGCGACAGTGCCCGCGTCCGGTCGCATTCCAGTATGCTCCCGTTGAGACCGGACGCGTCCGATCGCACGTGACCGGACGCGCCGCGCGTCCGATCGTTACTCCGCTTCGCTCTACTCTTCTGGACGCCTGACCGGATGCTCCGGTTACGTGAGGGACCGGACGCGCCGGTCGCGCGCTCTGATTCGCTCAGGAGAACTGACCGGACGCGCTGTTGAACTGACCGGACGCCATAGTGCCAGCGTCCGATTAGAGTCCAGTAAGCTCCCTGGATGACCGGACGCGTCCAGTCATCAGTGACCGGACGCGCTGCGCGTCCGATCATCAAACTGAAAACCACACAGACGCTGAACACTGACCGGACGCGTCCGGTCATGCAAGGACCGCGTCCGGTTCAGCGTCCGGTCATCTCTGTGACCTCCGTTCGCCTCTGTTTCTTTTCCGACTTTCGGCGCAATAGAAAATAGGCATTTCACTTCTCCAAAAAGGGCCGAATCCCGCCTCGCAAGCTCGGCGGGAGGGAGAGAGGAACCCAAACCCCTCTCTACCGCTTAAACTCCACCGCCTTCACAAACTGTGCTAACACCACCAAGTGTACACCACCATGTGCATGTGTGTTAGCATTTCATAAATCATTTCTCAAGGCGTTATGTTAACTTTTTACTAGATCCTAATGCATATGCTCAAGACATTGATCTAGTGGCACTTGATTTCCGAGCTAACCGTGATTGCCCCTCTTGATAGTCGGCCATGTATCCTAAACCCGGTCAATCACTTCTCTACTCATCTTAGACCGGCAAAAGGAAAACCCTATGGTTATACCTTTGCCTTGAGCTCTTATATCCTTCTCTTCCACTTGATCATCATGTCCTTCCTTTTATGTGCATCTCCACCATAAACATCATTTCATATTCATGCACTATCTCTTTGTGATCTTGTGGCCACCACTCCTTGCCACATACACCTTCATCACATGTGTTGCTTATGCCTAACTCAAAACACTTAACACGTGGCATTAGCAACTTGATGTCATTAATTACCAAAACCAAACTTGGGCTTTCAATCTCCCCCTTTTTGGTAATTGATGACAACCATCACAAAGATATGAAATGAAATCAATTTTCAATTTCGATAGTATTAGCTCCCCCTACATATGTGCTTCCATAAGTTTGGTTCAATTATGCACATATGTATGGATTTGAAATTTGAGAGAGTTACTACTATCAAATTGATGCTAAGGTATATAGAATGGACCTTTGAAGCGTGATACCAATCGGAGTTGCCTTTATATACCATCCTTAGTGTCGGTACCAACAGTACGGGGGTACCCACACCTATCGCCAAAACACTAACATAACCGAAACCACAATGAAAGATAGCCCGCTCGACGGGGCGCCTTGACCGCGCCCCGGCTCCGACTCGTACGAGGCCCGCTCGACGGGGCGCCTCGACCGCGCCCCGGCTCCGACTCGTACGAGGCCCGCTCGACGGGGCGCCTCGACCGCGCCCCGGCTCCGACTCGTACGAGGCCCGCTCGACGGGGCGCCTCGACCGCGCCCCGGCTCCAACTCGTATGAGGCCCGCTCGACGGGGCGCCTCGACCGCGCCCCGGCTCCGACTCGCACGAGGCCCGCTCGACGGGGCGCCTCGACCGCGCCCCGGCTCCGACTCGTACGAGGCCCGCTCGACGGGGCGCCTCGACCGCACCCCGGCTCCTCGACACCCTTTCTTTACCTACCCAGGACAAAAGCCATAGCATTCAATGCGGTTACCTACTACCGCCGACCGGCATGGCTACGGCATGGGTCAACGCGGGAACAATACCCACGTCAAGTCTCACTGTTTTACCGCCCATCCTGTGATGGGAGGTGAAAGCCGTCACTGTATCCACCTTACCGCGCACTATTCACCATCAATCACCCTCGAAGGAGGATAAGACAAGGTCCGTCCCCCGCGATACCAGGGATTCGGTCTTATCCATCCGACCTCGACCCGGCCTCGACCCGGCCCCGACGCTCGACTTAGCTCGAAGGACGGTATGGCATGGCGCTCTGGGTCATTTCACCCTCTTGTCCCGCACCACGTCAGGGTACCCAGGGATGGCCGGCCATCCCGAAGCCACGTCGCTACAGTCAACTCAACAGGAATCGACAAAACATCGCCTCAAGGCTCCCCTCGACTTGACCACCTCTCGCCCTATAAAAGGACAGGCCAGGGCGACGAATAGGGGGGCGAAGCATCACGGAAAAAACGCGAAGCAACCATCTTTCTCCTTTTTCTCTTTGAGACTTAGGCTCGACACCCTCTCTCGCCTGCTTGTAACCCCTACACGAGCACCTCGGTGCAAGGAAATACAAACCTCTCTTCCCCGCTGGACGTAGGGCCTTCTTTTGCCCGAACCAGGATAAACCCCCGTGTGTTCTCCTTGCATCACCATCCAGGAAAGAGTCACGCAGCATTTACTCGTTGGTTTAGGACCCCCTTGGTCCGAACACCGACAGTTGGCGCGCCAGGTAGGGGAGCGCTGCGTGCAAACCTCGCTTTGTCGCCGTTCTTCCTGGATGGCTAACCCCGAATGCCCAATCCCGTTGGGTACGGTGATCTGGTTTGGGAGTTTGGAGTTCATGTCGCTCGGCTCTGGCTACGACATGGTCCTACTCCCACCCAGACACCCAACCGACGAAGATTACGAGCTCTCCCAGCTCGGGGGAGCAGTCAACCGGCACCGTCGCTCCAGGCGGTCGTGGGCCGCCCGGCGACGGCAAGCCCGGTACAACCACCGTCTCCACCTGACGGAGGGCGATGGGATCCCCCGGTCTGGCACCCCCCAGACAGGCGCCAGCCTAGATCTCCTTTTGGAAGATTTGGGAAGGACGAGCCTGTCTGAGGGTAGCGTGCCGACGAAGAATCCCGCCGCTCCCCCGTCCGGTGAGACACCACTGTCCGTAGCATCTATTTCGCCACGGGCAGCGACGTCCCCATCACCATTCCCGTTTGGACTAGACTCGGTCGCCCGGGTGTATGCATCCTCCGTGAGCACTCGCATGAGTGCTTATGAGGAACTCCCCGGGCACCATCTACGCTCCACTCTGGACCTTGTTGCGTCCACGCCGACTTCTGATTATCGGGACTCTACGGAGACACCGGAAACAGAACCTCGTGTGACTGCTTCTTCATATCGTCACCGCGGTGACGGTTGGCAACGGCCACACATTCCCCCGTCATATTACTACTTTGGCGCACCTGACTCCGACTCGGCTGACGACACCTATGATCCGACTCGTGAGTGCTTCAACATCGACGTTGAAAGCACCTCGGAATCAGAGGACGAAGAGCCGGTCGAAGAAAGGCACACGCCCCCTCATGTCGAGCTTCCTGCCGAGCGAAACGAGCCTCAGTTCCTTGTGGATCAAGGAGCACAGCTCGAACAGATTCGCGAGTTGCAGGACCAGCTTGACGAGGAACGCGAAAACCTGGATCTTCTCCAGCAAACCCTCGAGCGTGAGCGTGCGGAACACGCATTTGGCGGGAGAGCTCGTGAGAGGGCTCGCGACGTCAACCGTCGCATCGACGAGGACCGGGCGGTCGACCCCCCGGTTTTCGCTCGAGCCAGCCAGAACGTTGTCGCCGCTGCCATGCTCCTGCGCAACATGCCCGAGCCATCAAACCCTGACGCCCGTCGGGCTCGAGACAAAATCCGAGGACTCCTCGAGACTGCCGCCATGCAGCAGGCCGAGAGCTCTGCCTCGAGGCGACGCGAAGCAGCCTCGGAGCGGACCCTCGAGCCTTCCCGACAGGAGAGAGAAGCCTCGATTCATCCCGAGCCTGCCCGGCGAAACCGGGTAGCACCGGCCCCTGAGCCCATCGCCAACGACCGCGAGCCTCGAGACACCCGTGGCAACATCGTCGAGCATCGCACGCGCAAACACGGTGACGGTGTAGCTCGAGGCTACCACGTCCACAGGAGCGGACGCTACGACAGCTCGGAAGACCGTAGCCCTTCACCCGAACCCCCAGGTCCTCGGGTGTTCAGTAAGGCTATCCGTGAGACGGTGCCCCCGGCTCGGTTCCGTCCCCCCATGACTCTCACCAAGTATAACGGCGAGACCAAACCCGAACTTTGGCTCGCCGATTTCCGCTTGGCGTGTCAGTTGGGCGGGGCCACCGACGACCGGGTCATCATTCGGCAACTCCCCCTGTTCCTCTCCGACACCGCCCGAGCCTGGCTCGAGGATCTCCCACCTTGGCAGATCCACGACTGGGACGATGTCGTGAGGGTGTTCGTGGGAAATTTCAAGGGAACCTACATGCGCCCTGGCAACTCGTGGGACCTCCGGGGCTGTAAGCAGAAACCAGATGAGTCCCTCCGGGACTACATCCGGCGCTTCTCCCGGCAGCGCACCGAGCTCCCCAACATCACCGACTCCGACGTGATTACGGCCTTCCTCTCCGGCACCACCTGTAAGGAGTTGGTCCGGGAGTTGGGCCGTAACACCCCGCTCACTGCCAACGGATTGATGGACATCGTCACCAACTTCGCCATCGGCGAGGAGGCGGTTGGTGCAATCTTTGGCGGCGAACCGGCGAGGGAGGAGCAGAAGGTCGACGACCCCACGAGTTCCACCCGAGGCCCCAAGAGAAACAACCGCAAGAAGAAGAAAGGCCAGCAGGGCAAGCTCGAGGCCCCGGCCGACGAGCTCGTCGCTGCTACCGAGCACAAGAAACCTCGAGGCCCCCCCAGTGGGGGCGTCTTCGACAAAATGCTCAAAGAGCCGTGTCCCTACCACAAGGGACTCACTAAGCATAACCTCGAGGATTGTCACATGCTGCGCAGGTACTTCGGGGGTGCCGGCGCCAAGAAGGACGACAAGGGGGAGGACCCTAAGGGTGACGACAAGGACGGGGAATTTCCCGAGATCCGCGACTGCTACATGATCTACGGAGGACCCTCGACCTGCCTCTCTGCGCGTCAGCGCAAGCGAGAACGGCGCGAGGTCTTCTCCGTACAATCGGCAGTACCCCGTTTCCTTGATTGGTCTGCGGTGGCCATCACTTTCGACCGTGATGACCACCCAGACTACGTCCCCAACCTGAGGGTCTATCCCCTCGTCGTTGACCCCGTCATCGCCAACACACGCCTCACCAAAGTGCTCATGGACGGCGGAAGCAGCCTCAACATTATCTACTCTCAGACCCTCGACCTCTTGGGGGTCGACAGAGCGCGCCTCCAGCCTAGCGCCGGGGGCTTCCACGGAGTCGTGCCAGGGAAACGGGCGGAACCCCTCGGGCGGGTCGATTTGCCTGTTTGCTTTGGCACACCGGCCAACTTCCGAAAGGAAACTCTCACTTTCGAAGTGGTCGGATTACGTGGAACGTACCACGCTATCCTGGGACGCCCATGCTACGCCAAGTTCATGGCGATCCCGAACTACACCTACCTCAAGCTCAAAATGCCTGGCCCAAACGGTGTCATCACTGTAGGGCCCTCGTTTGAACATGCCTACGAGTGCGACGTCGAGTGCGTCGAGCACGGCGAGGCTGTTTTTGGGTCAGCGATCTTGGCCGCAGACCTCGACGGTCTAGCCAATGCGATCCCCGACCCAAAACGCCATGCCGGCAGCTTCGAGCCCGCCGAAGACGTCAAGCTCGTACACCTCGACCCCGCTGATCCCAAGGGGAGGGCGCTGAACGTCAGCGCCACCCTCGATCCTAAATAGGAAGCAGTGCTCGTCGACTTTCTCCGCGCGAACGTCGACATCTTTGCGTGGAGTCCCTCGGATATGCCGAGCATACCCAGGGAAGTCGCCGGGCACGCCTTGGAGATCCAGGCCGGATCCAAACCGGTGAAGCAACGCCTGCGCCGCTTCGACGAGGAGAAGCGCAGGATCATCGACGAGGAGATACACAAACTGTTGGAGGCCGGGTTCATCAAGGAGGTTCATCATCCCGAGTGGCTAGCTAATCCTGTCTTAGTTAGAAAAAAGAGTGGGAAATGGAGGATGTGCGTAGACTATACTGGTTTAAATAAAGCATGTCCGAAAGTTCCCTTCCCTTTGCCACGCATTGATCAAATCGTTGATTCCACCGCGGGATGTGAAACTCTCTCATTCTTAGATGCATACTCCGGCTACCACCAAATCAAAATGAAGGAGTCCGACCAGCTCGCGACTTCATTCATCACCCCATTCGGCATGTATTGCTATGTTACGATGCCCTTCGGTCTCCGGAACGCAGGGGCAACGTACCAGTGATGCATGCAACATGTTTTCGGGGGGCACATTGGGTCGACCGTCGAGGCTTACGTCGACGACATCGTGGTCAAAACCCAACATGCCGGCGACCTGGTCAGCGACCTCGACGTTGCATTCAATTGCCTCAGGGCAAAAAACATCAAACTCAATCCAGAGAAATGTGTCTTCGGTGTCCCACGAGGTATGCTTTTAGGGTTTATCGTATCTAAACGTGGCATCGAGGCCAACCCTGAAAAAATCTCTGCAATCACCAAGATGGGCCCCATCCGAGATCTCAAAGGCGTACAGAGAGTCACAGGTTGCTTGGCGGCACTCAGCCGTTTCATTTCGCGCCTCGGCGAAAAAGCACTCCCTCTGTATCGTCTTTTGAGGAAATCGGACCATTTTTCCTGGAACCTCGAGGCTGAGGAGGCTCTCACGAAACGGAAAGCCACCCTCTCTAGTTCACCGATCCTCGTCCCTCCAACCCCGGGGGAACCACTCCTACTCTATGTCGCCGCGACATCACAAGTAGTTAGTGCTGCCCTGGTTGTCGAACGGGCCGAGGAGGCACACACCTTGCTCGTCCAGAGGCCGGTCTATTTTGTTAGCGAGGTGCTCTCAGAGACAAAGTGTCGATACCCACAGATCCAGAAACTGCTGTATGCTGTCATCTTGACACGGCGCAAGCTCCGACACTACTTCGAGGGTCACCCGGTTACTGTGGTTTCTTCTTTCCCCTTGGGAGAGATAGCCCAGAACCGGGAAGCCTCGGGTAGGATTGCCAAATGGGCGGTCGAGCTCATGGGCGAGGCATTGTCCTATGCACCGCGAAAAGCTATCAAGTCACAGGTATTAGCAGATTTTTTGGCCGAGTGGACTGACACACAACTCCCACCTGCACAGCTCTAGGCGGAGCTGTGGACCATGTACTTCGATGGGTCATTGATGAAAACGGGAGCAGGCGCGGGCTTGCTCTTCGTCTCACCCCTCGGGGTTCACATGCGCTACGTCATCCGGCTTCATTTCCCTGCGTCTAACAACGTCACCGAATACGAGGCACTCGTCACGGGGTTGAGAATCGCCATCGAGCTCGGGGTCCGACACCTCGACGTCCGAGGCGACTCTCAACTCGTGATCGATCAGGTCATGAAGAGCTCGAGCTGCCGTGACCCCAAGATGGAGGCCTACTACCAAGAAGTACGGCGCCTCGAGGACAAGTTTCACGGCCTCGAGCTCAACCACATCGCACGCAGGTATAATGAGGCCGCTGATGAACTGGCAAAAATTGCGTCCGGTCGAGCCACGGTTCCGCCGGACGTCTTCGCGAAAGACCTTCAGCACCCATCCGTCGACCTCAGGCCAGACGGGGGGGTCGACGGGGCGTCGATCGACCTTCCACCTGAGGCAGAAGCCCCCTCGACCGGGGCTGAAGCCATGCAGGTGGAAGACTCGACGCCACCGTCTGACCTCGAACCTGATTGGCGCGTCCCGTACCTCGACTACCTCATCCAGGGGGACCTCCCCTCGGATAGGACTGAGGCTCGACGGATCGCACGCCGGGCCAAAACTTTTGTGATCATGGGCGACAGCAGGGAGCTCTACCGTCGTAGCCCTACCGGTATCCTCCAACGTTGCATCACGAAAGAGCAAGGCAGAAATCTGCTCGGTGATCTTCACTCGGGGGCTTGCGGTCACCACGCTGCACCTCAAACCCTCGTCGGAAACGCCTTTCGACAAGGATTCTATTGGCCGACCGCGGTCTCCGACGCTGTCAAGCTAGTACGCTCCTGCGAGGGTTGTCAGTACTATGCGAGACAGACTCATCTTCCGGCACATGCCCTACAAACTATCCCCATCACATGGCCGTTCGCCGTTTGGGGGCTCGACCTTGTCGGACCACTGAAAAGGACGACCGGCGGCTTCACCCACTTGCTCGTCGCAATCGACAAATTCTCCAAGTGGATCGAGGCCCGCCCTATCACCAGCATCAGGTCCGAACAAGCTGTACTCTTCTTCACTAACATTGTTCATCGCTTCGGGGTCCCCAACTGTATCATCACAGACAATGGCACCCAGTTCACTGGCAAAAAGTTTTTGGATTTCTGCGACAACCACCACATCCGTGTGCTCTGGTCGGCCGTGGCTCATCCAAAAACAAACGGGCAAGTGGAACGTGCCAACGGCATGGTTCTACAAGGCCTGAAGCCCAGAATCTTTAACAAACTAAACAAACACGGAAAAAAATGGGCTGCCGAGCTACCCTCGATCCTGTGGAGCCTAAGAACAACGCCGAGTCGAGCCACGGGGTTCACTCCGTTCTTCTTAGTCTACGGGTCTGAGGCTATGCTACCAACCGATATAGAATACGGATCCCCGAGGTTGAAGGCATACAACGAAGGACACAACGACGCCACAAGACAGGACGCCCTCGACCAGCTCGAGGAGGCCCGAGATGTGGCTCTGTTGCATTTTGCCAGGTACCAGCAGGGTCTCCGACGCTACCACGACAGATACGTCCGCAAGCGTGACCTCAACGTTGGTGACTTGGTGCTACGGCGGAACCAGAACACCAAGGGACGGCACAAGCTCACACCACCATGGGAAGGGCCGTACATCATCGCAGAAGTACTAAAGCCGGGCACCTACAAGCTATCCAACGAGAAGGGCGAAATCCTCACCAACGCTTGGAACATTGAACAGCTACGTCGCTTCTTTCCTTAAAAAAGCCTCGAGGCTCTGTATTTCCTTTTCGTCAATAAAGAATACAGCGATGTTCAAAACTTTTCGTTTCGCAATGAGGAAGGATCGACCCTGCACTCCCAGAGTCGACCCTCCCTCGGGGGCTGCAAGGGGGGAACCCCCGGTCCCCGAAAAACCAAAAAAACTTGTGCTCTTTTTTAAATTTAAGAACCGTTTCTTAGATCGACTTCGCTGAAAGAGCACCCTAAGGTTCGAAAGGGCTCTCGAGCCTGGAGCATCACCTACGCCTCCGAGGCTACGGTACCTCCACTCGACCCTTGCGCCTTTTAGAGGTACGCCTTCACGCTAGGAAGATCTAAACAACGGCTCCTAAAATTAAAAAAGAACATACCCCCTGTCGCTTAGATCAGACTCTCACACGATTTACTAGGCCGCAACACCACCCTGAAGCTCGAGGGCAGTCGGGCCGCGAGATCACTTACGCCTCCGGGCTACGGTACCTCCACTCGCTCCCTTACGCCGAAGGATGCAGCTGCGCGCTAAGTAAATCACACGAGAACGCGATCTGAGCGATAAAGGGAAGAAAAGCTCGAGTAAAACTAAATCAACCACGAACCGGTTTATGTTTCGAGTCTTTTAGGCCTCCGCGGCCACCACGATCAAAATTCGAAATACTAACTTATTACATGGGCCTTCATGCCCAGATTTGGCTCACAGGCCTTCGTCGTCGGCAGGCGGAACCACCTCGGCTTCAAAAAGCGAGGCCAGACGACTTCCAGGTTCTTCGGCGGCTTCGATCAGCTCCACGCAGGCATCCTCGTTCTCCTCGTCTGTCCGATCGGGGTCTGTGATGAAGCCCTCGGCAACGAGCCTCATGTCAAACACAAACCCCGAACGAACGACGGCCAGCGCCCTCTTCACGCCGTGATGGAGGCCGTTCCGTATCTTCTCCCGGGCAAGGCGGCCCAACGCCGCCATCCGTCGGACGAAGGAGTTCCCCGGAACATCTTCCCCGGTGTCGGCGTCGGGCTCGACCCCCAGGCCATCACACACGGTGGTGATCGCGCCCTGGAGAAGTTGGGTCCTCCGCACCTCGGCTTCAAGGAGGCTCTGGAAGGAGTTGGCAGATGATTGAGCCTCTCGGTTCTCTCTCTCCAGCTCTGAAACACGACAAATAGATTAGTACCCAACGCGGGGCCTTCAACGTCGTGACTGTAACAACCACACTTACCCTCGATGTGGGTCTGCAGGCCCACGACCTCGTCGCGGAGCCCCCCACACGTTCGCTCGAGCCCCAGGAAGGCGCTGTCCTTGTCATGGATAGCGGCCTTTAGCGCCTCGACCTCCTGCCGAGCAGACTCGAGAGCTGCGTCCTTCTCTTGGACGGCTCCCTGCAGCGTCGTGATCTCGGCGTGGAAGGCATCGCGCTGAAGACTGACCTGGGAAACATCCTCCTCGAGCTCCTTCACCCGCGCAGACAAGGGCTCGAGGTCCCTGCGCGCCTGGGCAGCCTCCTCCCGAGCCTCGTCCAGGCCAGTGCGCATCACGGCCTCGGCCGCCCATGCTTGCGTCGCCTCTTCCTTCAATATGGCGTATGCGACGCGCAATTCAGCCATCTCGGCGTTCCGATCGGATAGCCGTTTCTAGGCCTCCTCGACCAGAACCCGTTGCTGAGACAGCGCGCCCCACACGCCACTCTCGTCCCGGATGAAGAGCGACTTGCGGCGGGAGTACTCCTTCAGCTCCTGAACGCGACTCGGAAAGGTCACAAATCCGAAGAAAAAACAGCCTATCAAGCGAGCCGACGGGTCGATCATACCTCGGTGGCATCCCCCATACTCCGCACAGCGCCGGACGCCACTCGAAGCAACCGGTCGAGGTGCTGGCGGACGCCCTCGAGGTACTCCCATCGGTGCACTTCGTCTTTGTCGCTAAGGACAAAGATGGGCTCGGCGTCGGGGTTCGTAGCATCCCTGAACTGAAGGGACGGTCCCCCCCACTTCGGCAGCTCCGTCTCGGCCCGCGCTATCGCCAGCGCGGCGATGTCGGGCCACGACGAGGATGACCCGGCCGGGGCGTCTCCCGGTCCCGCGGAAGGACCGGCCTCGCCCGCGGTATCCACCTCTCCAACGGCCGTCGCGACACCGGCCTGGTCCGCGACCTCACCCCCCTCGACCCCCATCATTTGTTTTCCCTTGTCCAGGGAGATGTTGTCGAGGGGAGCGTGAGGGCGGGCACTTACGACCGCCGGCGCCTCCGGAGCCGGCGCCTCGACCGACGACGGCTCCGGTACCCGCGCCTCGACCGTCGGCACCGCCGGAGCCGGCGCCTCTTCTTCGGGTGCTCCGGATAGGGGCTCGACCGCCCCGACCTCCACCATGCCCGCTGGCTCTGCCAACGGGCCTTGTCGCAGCTGTGACCCCTTCGCCAGGACCGTCTCTTGCCCTGACACTGACGCGACCTCCTCCCTGGTCACGTCAGCACCCGCCCGCTCCGCGTCACGGACGGGTGCCTCGCCCGTCGCAACCGCAATGGCAGCCTCAGCCGTCCTCGACGACCTGGGCCCCGCCCCGACCACGTCAAGAGCCGCCGCCTTTGCCGGTTCGGCCCCCTCGACGGCGGGCTCCGGGCCGGCAACCGCCGCGGCATCGGCTGACCCTTGCTGATGTCGCAGGCGCCCTTTCGCGGCCTCGACCTGACGGACCCAGGCCGCGTCCTGCTCCGCCGTCCGGTTGAGGACAACGGCGCTGGCTCGCAGCGACTTCACAGGCGTAGGCCCCATTGGTTCTGCCTTCCGCTTCAGCCTGCGAAGTGAGAAGAATTGTCGGCCAACGGACTTTGGGAAAGGCAGGACGACCAAGTTGAGATACTTACCCGGAAATCGGCACCAAGTACCTCGACCCCGCGCGGCTCGAGCCTCCCGGGACGGCCGCTGGTGGCCTCGCAGCGGCCTCACCAGCAGGCCGAGCGCTCCTGGGAGCCCCGGCCGACACACCGCCCTGCGCCCTTTGTGCTTCCGAGGCCAGCTGGCCTCGGGTCCTTACTCCCGCCGACGCCGCCGCCGATGACGACGCCGGTACCACCGTCTCCGCCCCTGCCGGAGCTTGCGAGGCCCCGGCTGGTGCGGACGTCCCCGTCGACCCCTCTCGCCGGGTCCGGGGTAAAACGGCCCCTCCCCTCGAGGGGCCAGATTCCTTCTCCACCTTCTTCCCCTCGACCTCCTCGACCACGATGACCGAGGAGGACCCCCCCTGATGGGCTCCAGCAGGGGGCGAATGTCGGGAAGGTCGCCTAGCCTGGTCGCAATCTCATACCGCGACAGGGCATCATCATCTTCGTCGCTGCTGCCGTCGTCCTCCCCCGAGACTGTCTCGGAAGGCGACGGCGACAGGGGCACTCCGTCGATGGTCTGCTGGCGCCGGCGCTTCTTCAACGCCTCCGCCTCTTTGGCCTTGCGGATCGCCCGCTTCTTGGCCGTCTCCTTGGTCTGCTTCTTCTGGGAGGCATGCAGGCGTCGAGCCTCCCGGGCGGGCCGGTCCTCTGGGACTGGTGGGCGTGTTTCCCGCAACGCCGACAAATCCTACATGCCGGCCTCGACCACATCAGCAAAATCCACAGAAAAACAAGAATAGCAATACCTCGGCCCCGAGATACGTACCACGGATTCGCACCCTTCGGTAGGCCTCATGGGAACCTGATTAGCCTCCTCCACCTTGAAGTTCCCGACCATCCGGCGAGCCCGCCGGAGGACCTCCTCAAGGGTGAGGGATTCGTGGGACATCCGGGTACCCTCCAGGTTCGCCTCCGGAGTCATCTGGTCCAGGCGGAGATGACGCCGGCACAACGGCATCACTCTGCGGCGATGGAAGGCCGCAGCCACCGCCGCAGCCGTTAGGCCCCGAAGGCGAAGCTGCTGCAGCGCCGCCAGCAGCGGATCCAAGCGCGTCTTCTCGGCCTCGGGCACTCCGTACGACCAATGCTCTTCTCGAGCAGTTAGCACGCGGCCGGTGTACCTCGGCAACTGATTTTCATCGTTGCGGAGGTAGAACCAACCCTCGTGCCACCCACTGTTCGAGGAGATGAGTCGGGCCGGGATGTATAGATCCGTCCGACCCGATCTCACCTGCAGCACGTAGCTCCCCACTCGGGCCGCGCACAGGACGCCTTTCTCCCCCGCCCTCTTGGCGAAGAGCTCGGCCTTAAAAAGGTGAAGCCACAAGTTCCACTGTGGCTCCACCCCGAGGTAGCCCTCGCAGACCGCCGCGAAGATGGCGGCCTGCGCGACGGCGTTGGGGGAAAGGTGATGAAGCTCCACCCGGTAGTAGTGGAGGAGCGCGCGCATGAAGACCGACGCCGGCACGCCGAACCCCCGCTCATGAAAGCTGACGAAGCTCACCACGTACCCTTCAGGGGGCGCTGGCTCCTGATGGGCGGGGGGCGGCGCCACCCACTCCGGCTGCGCCAAGTTCGTCCTCGGCCGCAGCAACCCATCCTCGACCAACTCCTCCAACCTCCTCTCCGTCACCGAGGAGGCGGCCCAGTCGTCGGCGGGGAGGATCTGGCTCTTTCCTGCCATCGATGTCGTCGGGAGGGGGATGGAAGGAAAGGATGCGGTGGCTGCGGCAAGACGGGCAGAGAACGCGATGTGGCTGGGGATGTCTAAGGCAAAGGATTGCAGAGATGCAAGTAACCGGTGGGGAATGAAGACCCCAAGGCCTTAGCTTTATATGCCCAGACGGAAGCCCAACGGCCGCGCGAAAAGTAAGGAGCAGTTTTCCGCGATAAACACGCTCACCTAACCGTTTCCTTATATCTCGCAGGAACTGAGCACGTGGCCGCTCCCCACGTCGTAACCATACGCCGATACCGCGCCGATCTCGTCTCCCGAAAAAACACGCCCGGCCAACGAAATATCTCCAGGTATGTCTTAAAGGGGTGCGAAACCCGCAATAAGTCTCGAGGGAGCGAAAGCTGGCCCTCGAACGGGGTTCGACAGCTGCCCTCGAGCAACAGAGTTAGGGACGACCCGGGGTGCGCCCGTACATGGCCAAGGGCTCGAGCCACGCTCTCGAGGCACCCCAGGACGTATTCGAGGCCGAAGGAGAAGGTTGTGGTAGGAATCCCTCCGGGGGAGGCATCGAGTCCTCGAATCCTGTCGAAGGGAATCGAGATCCACACGACCGCTTCTTGGCATTTTTGAGGGCGCCTCCGGGCCACTAGCCGACCCCTAACGAACGGGGCACGGGTTCTCACTCGAATTCCCCCGCTAGCAGCTCACCGGAGATCGTCGTAACTCGGGCCCAAACGAGGGTAGTACGACATTCTCCACCCCTCCTCCTTTTTTTGAAAAAGGAGCGTGAGGGTCGTGAAAGACGGCCGGGACTCTGATCGACCTCGTGCGTGCGAGGCTCGGGGTCCCGACCGCAAAAATGGGTGCGAAACCCGCAATAAGTCTCGAGGGAGCGAAAGCTGGCCCTCGAACGGGGTTCGACAGCTGCCCTCGAGCAACAGAGTTAGGGACGACCCGGGGTGCGCCCGTACATGGCCAAGGGCTCGAGCCACGCTCTCGAGGCACCCTAGGACGTATTTGAGGCCGAAGGAGAAGGTTGTGGTAGGAATCCCTCCGGGGGAGGCATCGAGCCCTCGAATCCTGTCGAAGGGAATCGAGATCCACACGACCGCTTCTTGGCATTTTTGAGGGCGCCTCCGGGCCACTAGCCGACCCCTAACGAACGGGGCACGGGTTCTCACTCGAATTCCCCCGCTAGCAGCTCACCGGAGATCGTCGTAACTCGGGCCCAAACGAGGGTAGTACGACATTCTCCACCCCTCCTCCTTTTTTCGAAAAAGGAGCGTGAGGGTCGTGAAAGACGGCCGGGACTCTGATCGACCTCGTGCGTGCGAGGCTTGGGGTCCCGACCGCAAAAATGGGTGCGAAACCCGCAATAAGTCTCGAGGGAGCGAAAGCTGGCCCTCGAACGGGGTTCGACAGCTGCCCTCGAGCAACAGAGTTAGGGACGACCCGGGGTGCGCCCGTACATGGCCAAGGGCTCGAGCCACGCTCTCGAGGCACCCCAGGACGTATTCGAGGCCGAAGGAGAAGGTTGTGGTAGGAATCCCTCCGGGGGAGGCATCGAGCCCTCGAATCCTGTCGAAGGGAATCGAGATCCACACGACCGCTTCTTGGCATTTTTGAGGGCGCCCCCGGGCCACTAGCCGACCCCTAACGAATAGGGCACGGGTTCTCACTCGAATTCCCCCGCTAGCAGCTCACCAGAGATCGTCGTAACTCGGGCCCAAACGAGGGTAGTACGACATTCTCCACCCCTCCTCCTTTTTTCGAAAAAGGAGCGTGAGGGTCGCACAGCGAAAGACGGCCGGGACCCTGATCGACCTCGCGCGCACGAGGCTCGGGGGCTTGACCGCAATGAAATGTCCCCCAATCAAACGCGAACAAGACCTCGAAGGAGTCTCCATACTCCACCGAGGCCTCGGGGGCTACACCCGGCGGGTGCGCTCGCGCGCCCCCACCGGAAAAAATCATGATGCCACGACTCCAGTTCTGACCAACCTCTGGGAGAGTGATCACACACTCACCCAAAGGCTCGGGGGCTACTATCGGTACCAACAGTACGGGGGTACCCACACCTATCGCCAAAACACTAACATAACCGAAACCACAATGAAAGATAGCCCGCTCGACGGGGCGCCTCGACCGCGCCCCGGCTCCGACTCGTACGAGGCCCGCTCGACGGGGCGCCTCGACCGCGCCCCGGCTCCGACTCGTACGAGGCCCGCTCGACGGGGCGCCTCGACCGCGCCCCGGCTCCGACTCGTACGAGGCCCGCTCGACGGGGCGCCTCGACCACGCCCCGGCTCCGACTCGTACGAGGCCCGCTCGACGGGGCGCCTCGACCGCGCCCCGGCTTCGACTCGCACGAGGCCCGCTCGATGGGGTGCCTCGACCGCGCCTCGGCTCCGACTCGTACGAGGCCCGCTCGACGGGGCGCCTCGACCGCACCCCGGCTCCTCGACACCCTTTCTTTACCTACCCAGGACAAAAGCCATAGCATTCAATGCGGTTACCTACTACCACCGACCGGCATGGCTACGGCATGGGTCAACGCGGGAACAATACCCACGTCAAGTCTCACTGTTTTACCGCCCATCCCGTGATGGGAGGTGAAAGCCGTCACTGTATCCACCTTACCGCGCACTATTCACCATCAATCACCCTCGAAGGAGGATAAGACAAGGTCCGTCCCCCGCGATACCAGGGATTCGGTCTTATCCATCCGACCTCGACCCGGCCTCGACCCGGCCCCGACGCTCGACTTAGCTCGAAGGACGGTATGGCATGGCGCTCTGGGTCATTTCACCCTCTTGTCCCGCACCACGTCAGGGTACCCAGGGATGGCCGGCCATCCCGAAGCCACGTCGCTACAGTCAACTCAACAGGAATCGACGAAACATCGCCTCAAGGCTCCCCTCGACTTGACCACCTCTCGCCCTATAAAAGGACAGGCCAGGGCGACGAATAGGGGGGCGAAGCATCATGGAAAAAACGCGAAGCAACCATCTTTCTCCTTTTTCTCTTTGAGACTTGGGCTCGACACCCTCTCTCGCCTGCTTGTAACCCCTACACGAGCACCTCGGTGCAAGGAAATACAAACCTCTCTTCCCCGCTGGACGTAGGGCCTTCTTTTGCCCGAACCAGGATAAACCCCCGTGTGTTCTCCTTGCATCACCATCCAGGAAAGAGTCACGCAGCATTTACTCGTTGGTTTAGGACCCCCTTGGTCCGAACACCGACACTTAGCATCGACGTAGCTAGACACCATTTGTAATACATCACTTGTAAAGATCACAAACACTAAAGTACCCCGTGAGATCAATATTATAAGCAAAAAGTGTCTAGTTACCACTTGTAAAGCTACTCTTAACAAATCATCATTCAAGTTCTATTTCTAGCATACACCATACAAACATGAATATCGAAATTAAATTTGCAATGCAACACATCATCATGTTAGTGCACATACAAATGCAACAAATAATCCATGAGCTTGCTCCCCCTACTTATGTGCTCAAATTTAATTTCTCTCTTTGTGACTTTTCTTTTTATCTTTGTGACTTTTCTCTCCCTCTTATTATATTTTATTTCCTCTTTGCAATATCTTTGTGACTTTTCTCTCCCCCTTTGTCAACAATCACCAAAAAGGTGCCTAGAATAGGTAATTTTAGTGAGAGATAAGTCAATCAATATGAGGGAGTCCAAATTATGGTTCAACCTAAATCACTTGCCTAGAATATATAATTCGGTTTGATCCAAGGACAAGCTTTTTCACACCTCATAAAGTATAAGAGTTATCTTGACCATGTTGAATTACACATCATGAGCTCATTTTCTAGATTCAACACTAGGTTTGCAAGCCCACAAACATGTCATATGCTACCACTAGATCAATCAAACATAGAAGCAATAGTGGTACCATATATACATCAAAATTATTTGATTTTCATGAATGAGCCTATTTGTCATGCAAATATGTCTATATGTTCTAAACATGTCCTTAGCAAAGTATGAATGATATGCCAAACAACTTTACCTTGCTATGTTGGAGGAGAGGCATGTCATATAAGAATGTGGGGGTGCACTCATTTCAAGTTGGAGAAGTCAAGTATGTTCAATTCATTCTTCAACTTGTAAAATCTCTTTTCATCAAGTGGCTTTGTAAAGATGTCGGCTAGTTGATCTTCGGTGCCAATGCTCTCAATGCTAATATCACCCTTTTGTTGATGGTCTCTTATGAAGTGATGCCTTATGTCAATGTGCTTGGTTCTTGAATGTTGAACCAGATTTTGTGTCATCTTGATAGCACTTTCATTATCACAAAACAAAGGCACATTCTTGAATTTAATTCCAAAGTCATTCAAAGTGGCCTTCATCCAAAGCAATTGTGCACAACAACTACCGGCACTAATGTATTCGGCCTCGGCGGTAGATAGTGCAACACTATTTTATTTCTTTGATGACCATGAAACAAGAGACCTTCCAAGCAATTGACAAGTGCCACTTGTGCTCATTCTATCAATCTTGCATCCATCATAGTCGGAGTCCGAATATCCAATCAACTCAAAGTTAGACCCCTTGGGATACCATAATCCAACATCATGAGTGCCCTTGAGATATCTCAATATTCTCTTGGTTGCTTTCAAGTGACTTTCTCTATGTGAAGCTTGATATCTTGCACACTTGCATACACTAAACATCACATCTGGCCTAGAAGCGGTGACATAGAGCAAACTTCTAATCATGGACCGGTATTGCTTTTGATCTACCATATTTCCACTATTATCAATACCCAATTGATCATTATAGCCCATTGGTGTGCTCATTGGCTTAGCATCTTGCAATCCAAACTTCTTGATCATGTCCTTGATGTACTTGCCTTGACTTACAAAAGTGCCATTCTTCATTTGCTTGATTTGAAGTCCAAGGAAGTAACTAAGCTCTCCAATCATAGACATCTCAAACTCATTAGCCATCATATTTCCAAACTCTTCACAAAAGTCTTGGTTAGTTGATCCAAAGATAATGTCATCCACATAGATTTGCAACACAAACAAGTCATTTCCAAGCTTCATGGTGAAGAGAGTGGTGTCAACCTTTCCCATCTTGAACCCTTTAGAGAGGAGAAAGTCCCTTAACCTCTCATACCATGCTCTAGGTGCTTGCTTTAAACCATACAATGCCTTCTTTAGCTTGTAAACATGGTCGGGCTTCTTGTCATCTTTAAAACCGGGAGGTTGCTCAACATAAACTTCTTCATTGATGTAGCCATTGAGAAATGCACTCTTGACATCCATTTGATAGAGCTTGATATTGTGTGCACAAGCATATGCTAATAAGATTCTAATTGCCTCCAATCTTGCAACCGGTGCATATGTCTCTCCAAAGTCAAGACCCTCAACTTGAGTGTATCCTTGTGCTACTAATCTTGCTTTGTTTCTCACAACCATGCCATCTTGATCTTGCTTGTTTCTAAAGACCCACTTAGTACCAATCACATTGTATTTCTTTGGCCTTTCAACAAGTTCCCAAACTTGATTTCTAGCAAAGTTGTTTAGTTCTTCATGCATGGCATTTACCCAATCGGAATCTTTTAATGCATCTTCTATCTTCTTTGGTTCTTCTAATGAGACAAATGAGTAATGCTCACAAAAGGATGCTAGCCTTGATCTAGTTTGAACACCACTTTGAATTCCACCAATGATTTGGTCCAACGGATGATCTCTTGCAATGCTAGTAGGTTGGAGTATTGGGAGTTGATTGCTTCCACTTGTTTGACCTTGAACTTGCACTTCATCATGAGAACCACTTGAGCTTGCTTGATTTGAATCAATTTGCACACTTTGGTTGATCACATGAATATCATCATCATCAACTTGCATCGGCCTTATATCACCAATGTCCATGTTCTTCATTGCATTTGATAATTGATCTCCTCTCACATCATCAAGGTTTTGAGCTTCATTTTGAGACCCTTGGGTTTCATCAAACTCAACATCATGAACTTCTTCCAAGGTGCCATTTGTGAGATTCCAAACTCTATATGATTTGCTTGTGGTAGAATAACCAAGTAAGAACCCTTCATCACATTTCTTTTTAAACTTGCTCAATCTAGTGCCTTTCTTGAGAATATAGCATTTGCAACCAAACACTCTAAAGTATGCAATGTTGGGCTTTCTTCCATTCAATAGTTCATATGGTGTTTTTTCAAGCTTCCTATGGCAATAGAGACGGTTACTACAATAGCAAGCCGTATTGATAGCTTCACTCCAAAATGAATGACTCACATTGTATTCACTAAGCATTGATCTAGCCATATCAATCAAGGTTCTATTTTTCCTTTCAACTACACCATTGGATTGAGGAGTGTATGTTGGTGAGAATTGATGCCCAATACCATAATCATCACACAAATCTTCAATTCTTGTGTTCTTGAACTCACTACCATTGTCACTTCTAATCTTCTTGATGGTAGTCTCAAACTCATTTTGTACCCTCTTGACAAAAGACTTGAATAGATCAAAAACATCACTCTTGTCATAGAGAAAGAACACCCAAGTGTATCTAGTGTAGTCATCCACAATCACAAAACCATACTTGTTGCCACCAATGCTAGTGTATGTTGTTGGCCCAAACAAGTCCATGTGCAATAGCTCAAATGCTTTTGATGTGCTCATTTTACTTTTACTAGGATGTGAATTTCTAACTTGTTTGCCGGCTTGACAAGCACTACATAGTTTATCCTTTTCAAAAGTGACATCTTTCAATCCTCTAACTAAGTCATGCCTCAAAAGTTTGTTCAATTGTTTCATTCCAACATGACCAAGCCTTCTATGCCACAACCAACCCATACTAGATTTACTAAGCAAGCATGATGTCAATTGTGTCTCACTATCATTGAAGTCAACCAAGTATAAGCTACCATGTCTAAATCATTTGAATATCAAGTTTGATCCATCAACACTTATGACTTCAACATCATCACTACCAAATATGCACTTGAAACCAAGATCACAAAGTTGTGCCACCGATAAAAGATTGAAATCTAAGCTCTCAACTAGCAACACATTAGATATGCTCATGTCATTTGAGATAGCAATTTTACCAAGCCCCTTGACCTTGCCTTTCTTATTGTTGCCAAAAGTGATAGCATCAAAACCACCATTTTGACTTGTATCAATTGAATTGAACATACAAGAGTCTCCGGTCATATGTTGAGTGCACCCACTATCAAGCACCCAATGCCTTCCTCCGGCTTTGTAATTGACCTACAAGACAAGATCAATTCTTTTTAGGTACCCAAACTTGTTTGGGTCCTCCAAGGTTAGAGACTAAGCTCTTTGGTACCCAAATGGCTTTCTTCTTTGAGCCCATCCATGGTGTACCAATAAACTTAGCATGAACACCATTTGTACCCTTGGTAAGCATATAGAAAGAATTAAACTTGATTGAGGATACATTTGCATTGGATTTCTTGTTCATGCAATGTTGCTCTATGTGGCCAACTTGCTTGCAACTTTTGCAATAGCTACCATTGTTCTTCACAAAACGAGTCTTGTGAGGAGCAAAAGTGGCCTTACCTTTCTTGGGGTTATAGCCTAATCCCTCTTTGTATAGAGAAGCTCTTTGGCTACCCAAGCACATAAGCAAGCGGTCCTCACCACCATAAGCCTTAGCTAATGTGTGATTGAGCTCTTTTACCTCCTTCTTGAGATTTTCATTCTCAACTATAAGTGTGGAGTCACAAGTGAAACCATCACTACTAGATGAGGATGATGTAGATGAGCTACATGAAGGGTTAGTAGGAGCAACAATAATAGGCTTATGAAAAGTTTCATCAATTATATCACATGATATGCCTATGTTGCAAGTTTTAGCTTTCTCAACATTAGTTGGTATGTTTTCATATTTTTCAACTAGAGAGGAATGAGCTTCTTCTAGCTTAGTGTGAGACTTTTGAAACTTCTTATGGTCTACCTTTAGACTCTCATAAGATGCCCTAAGCTCATCAAGTTCTTGCATAAGGTTTTTCTTTTCCTTAAGCAAGCCCTTGCACTCCTTTTATATTCTTTAAAATGTTGAGTGCAATCTTCTAGCATAGTGATTAGTTCATCTTTAGTGAATTCCTCTTCATCACTATCACTATCACTAGCATTATCATGATCACTCTCATCATTGGATGATACCTTAGCGGCCTTAGCCATGAAGCATGATGGAGTGTCGAAGAGGGAGACCTTCTTTTGGATGACAATGCTAGCATGTCCCTTCTTCTTGCTCTTGTAGTCATCCTCATCATCACTTGAGGAATCATCACTATCCCATGTAGCAACATGATAATCATTCTTCCTTTTATGAGAGCTCTCCTTCTTCTCTTGCTTCTTTTGCTTCTTTCTCTCCTTCTTGATAGCATCTTCATCATCACTATCATAAGGACACTTTGCAATGAGATGGTCCTTGCTATGGCATCTAAAGCATCTCATGGTATGCTCATTCTTCTTGTAAGAGTTCTTCCTCCTTGCACGAAAGCCCTTCTTTTTCATGAATTTGCCAAATTGTTTGACAAAGAGAGCCATCTTCTCATCAATGTCATCACTATCACAAGAGCTTGAGTCTTCATCACTTGATGATTCAATCTTGGATTTGCCCTTGGATGTGGTGGCTTTGAATGCCACACTCTTCTTCTTCTCATCATCCTTCTTCTCATTTTTCTTCTTCTTCTTCTTTACCAACTCATCCTTCTCATCATCTTCTCTATATGAATCGTCGGTCATCACATCTTGAAATATTTGTTGAGGAGTTGAATCCTTCAATGTAGTCCTTACTAGCACGGTGATCAATGTATCAAATCTCTTGGATAGACTTCTCAAGAACTTCATAGAGAATTGATTGTCCTTGACCTCCTCACCAAGTGCCTTGAGCTCATTGACAATGACTTGCAACCTATGAAACATCTCCGGTACACTCTCATCATCTTACATCTTGAAGCTTGAAAATTTTTCTTGCAAGATATATGCTTTGGCGGTCTTTGTGCCTTCGGTGCCCTCAAATGTTTCTTCTAGCTTGGCCCAAGCATCATGAGCAATCTCTATGTTCTTCACTTGCTCAAATGTCTTGTCATCTAATGCCTCATGAAGAGCACTAATGGCAATGTCATTGCATTGGAGCTTCTTCTCTTCCACCGGTGTAGGTGCTTCCGGATTAGCAACCTCAAATTTTGTTTCGGTGACCTTCCACACTTCTCTATTGATTGACTTTAGGTGTGCGGTCATCTTAACCTTCCAATATGCATAATTTGTGCCATCAAAGTGAGGTGCCTTCTTGGTGTTGTTGATGTGCAAGCTTAATTGAGCCATTCCTTTTTCACCGTAGGTTGTTAAGCCTCAAATAAACGGTGCCTTGGCTTTGATACCACTTGTAAGGTCCAAATAGGCTAGAGGGGGGGGGGTGAATAGCCTAATTAAAACTTCTACAAGAATTACTTAACCACGAGTTAGTATGAAAGGTGGCGAAGCAAAAGCACTAGCTCTAACTAATTAAGCAAGCCACCTACACAAGTCTAGTACAAGGCTATTCACTAAACACAACAACAACTACAAGCTAGAAACAAGAAGTAATACGAGAGAAGAGCTTCGAGTGATTATACCGCCGTGAAGAGAAGAGAAATGCCAATCAATCAATCAATCGTACAAGAGATATCCTCGGTAAAGAGATGACACAAGATTTTTACCGAGGTTCACTTGCTTCCCGGCAAGCTACTCCTCGTTGTGGCGATGCACCCACTTGTCGGTCACTACACGACAGCAAGAAACAGTGCGTGTCAGAACTAGCCGTTGCCGTGACCGGACGCGACAGTGCCCGCGTCCGGTCGCATTCCAGTATGCTCCCATTGAGACCGGACGCGTCCGATCGCACGTGACCGGACGCGCCGCGCGTCCGATCGTTACTCCGCTTCGCTCTACTCTTCTGGACGCCTGACCGGACGCTCCGGTTATGTGAGGGACCGGACGCGCCGGTCGCGCGCTCTGATTCGCTCAGGAGAACTGACCGGACGCGCTGTTGAACTGACCGGACGCCATAGTGCCAGCGTCCGATTAGAGTCCAGTAAGCTCCCTGGATGACCGGACGCGTCCAGTCATCAGTGACCGGACGCGCTGCGCGTCCGATCATCAAACTGAAAACCGCACAGACGCTGAACACTGACCGGACACGTCCGGTCATGCAAGGACCGCGTCCGGTCATCTCTGTGACCTCCGTTCGCCTCTGTTTCTTTTCTGACTTTCGGCGCAATAGAAAATAGGCATTTCACTTCTCCAAAAAGCGCCGAATCCCGCCTCGCAAGCTCGGCGGGAGGGAGAGAGGAACCCAAACTCCTCTCTACCGCTTAAACTCCACCGCCTTCACAAACTGTGCTAACACCACCAAGTGTACACCACCATGTGCATGTGTGTTAGCATTTCATAAATTATTTCTCAAGGCGTTATGTTAGCTTTTTACTAGATCCTAATGCATATGCTCAAGACATTGATCCAGTGGCACTTGATTTCCGAGCTAACCGTGATTGCCCCTCTTGATAGTCGGCCATGTATCCTAAACCCGGTCAATCAATTCTCTACTCATCTTAGACCGGCAAAAGGAAAACCCTATGGTTATACCTTTGCCTTGAGCTCTTAGATCCTTCTCTTCCACTTGATCATCATGTCCTTCCTTTTATGTGCATCTCCACCATAAACATCATTTCATATTCATGCACTATCTCTTTGTGATCTTGTGGCCACCACTCCTTGCCACATACACCTTCATCACATGTGTTGCTTATGCCTAACTCAAAACACTTAACACGTGGCATTAGCAACTTGATGTCATTAATTACCAAAACCAAACTTGGGCTTTCAGCATCCGAGTCTAAGCATTTCCATTTGCCTTTGCCTTGCCGTGGCTGGTTGTGTGCAACTGTGGACGTCTTGTGTGTGTGCACTGTGTGCGTTTGGCGTGCAATGCCAAAGCGTGGATTCTTAAAATCTGGAATGTTAATTACTTGTAGGAGCTAGTGAATTGTTAAGCCGCGTTGTTAGAAGCTACTACATTCTATTTTAGGTCCTAGTTAGTTGCAAGCCAATATATGGACAAACTCAAGGGATTTGGCGTATCAATTCGTTTGGTGCCAAATTTTTGCGATACCTTACACCAATTTGGCATACACACGCTAGCAGCACGTACCGGCGAGCACATATCCCATGATCATGAATGCCACTCGGCCGCTGCATCTATCGTCGTTCGATCTCGCCCGCTGTGGCCGGCTGCTGACACTCTACAGGTACGTTGCCGTGCAGAAGCTCAGGTTCCAGCACGCCCGCTGTGGCCGGCTGCTGACACTCCTACTCGTATACGTAGCACGTCCGGTCCGATCGAGACAGACGACCATGCATGAAGTAACCACTCTGCTACCGCCGGAACATGCCCTTGTTTAGTTCCCAAATTATACTCCCAAATTTCGCTAAGCAAAAAGAAGATTCTCATCACATCAAAATGTCGACACATGTATGGAGTACTAAATGTAGATGAAATTAAAAACTAATTACACAGTTTTGTTGTACTTTATGAGACGAACATTTTGAGTCTAATTAGTCAAAGTTTGGACAATTTTTACCAAATACAAACGAAATGCTACCGTACGCATTTAATAGTCACTGTTCCAACTTTGGTCGCCTGAATCGGCAACTAAACACGGGCAAAATCTTTGTACCACTAGTACGTAGCATTAATGGGATGTACAGACGACCATGCACTATTCCGTTTAAAAACCGGCCGTACGTGTCATGCCGCACATCATGTTCAGTGCCTATGGCTCAGAATCAGAAATACCGCAACTGTAAGTTGTCCCAAGTCAAAACATGACAGTAAGCTAGTTTAAATAAATTATACAAACAAGTACTAATGTTTACGATATAATTAAACTATTTATTATCAAATTCATCAGGGGAACTAATATAACTATTTGATGGCGTAATTGTTAATAGCCATCCCTATAAACCTGATCAGAGTTGAGATAGTTTTATCCAGAATATTTCAAAACGGAACGTCAGTGCACATTTCTGCTCATACCAGCTGGGCCCGTCTCGCGGTCCATCTCTGCGTTCAGTATTCGGGCCTCCATGCATGGTGTCGTCGGGGTCCGTCCATGGGCCACCACAGCGTCGACCGTCGAGTCCAATTCAGTCTCCATCGAGCGCGGGAAATGAATACTACGCGTCAAAATGGCAATGGGTAAATCCCCATCGGGTATGGACTCCCCAGACCCATCCTCGTGACAACAATATGACACCACGGGTATCCCCATATACAGTCATGGGTGGGGAAATTTCCCCAGACCCATACCCGGCCGGGTAAATTAGACCCGGCGGGTCACCCATACCCGCCAAACATCAGCAATTCACAAGTACGGAAGCACCAGTCACGTAGTAGCAATTCACAAGCATCAGTCACAAAGCCACCTCACCATACCTGGCAAATAGTAACATAATAATTTCTGCTGCAACCACTAGTCACATAGCACCATAATAGTTCATGATCCATACACATTACGTAGCAGAGAGTAGTACTTTGCTAGCACCTAGCAGTAGTCGCTAGCACTTAAGAGTTAAGACATTACAATTTGCAAGTTCTAGAAGACTGACAATACATCGTAGAAGTCATTCGGTCTTTAGCTTTCTAAGTGTACATGACTTCAAATGATCATGTAAGTGCCTAGTTCCATGGGTTGTTTCAGCTGACAGCTTCTTGAAACAGTCCTTTGTTGCCATTAGGGTAAATTAGGGTAAATTATACTCGGCGGGTCACCCATACCCACCAAAAGTCCTTTTATTGCCACATAGAAAATCAACGATTCACAAATCACAAGTCCTAGAACAAAAAAATAGATAAAATAGTAGCATAATAATTTCTATTGCAACCACAAGTCACATAGCACCATAATAATTCTTTAATTTTGGGCTTCTTTAATTTTGGGTCGGGTATTTTTTACCCAAGGGTAAACGGGTATGGGGCCTGCTACACCGTCCCCGTACCCACGTACCCGATGGGTGAAGGTTTTGCTCCGTTTACGTACCCATGGGTATGAGTTTTACTCCATATTGGTACCCTAATGGAGTAAATACCCATCGGGTATCGGGTCGCGGGTCCCCATTGCCATCTTGAACTACGCGAATCACAGGAGATACCCACGCCGTACAATCCGGCCGTGCATTTGTCCATTTAGGCCCCGTTTCGGTTGCGTGGGAATGATTCCCAGTCGCACGGATCTTTCACAAATTTGTATTAGCGTGGAAGATTTTCGGACCCGGAACGTCCGGTTTCGAGAGAACCGAATGTGGCCTTATTATATTTTCTCCCTAATTAAACTTAATGAAGTCGCTGTATGCATAGATTTTATCGTACAGCAACTCCAAGACCAAGCCTCTTTATATCATTCTTAGTTGATATGAATAGAGATTTTAATGGAAAAAAATAATATCCAACAACTTCCTTAATTTAGATCTTTAAATATAGTCAGCTTCTATTCCAAATTTCTAGCTAACCGAAGATGAAGAGCGGGACTGACTCTCTAATTAAAGCGCACACAGTATAGAGAAACTATTGGAGGGTGAGAATGTATATAGTGATTTTTGTATTCAATTGACTCTCCAAATGATTCAGAGAGCGTGTTTAAGAGATACTCTTGAGATGTTTTTAGAGGATCATAGAGAAACACTTTCCGTTAGAGAAGTTCACTATGCATAGACTCATTGTATGCATAGTGTTTATCTTAGAGAATCATAGAGAAACATTTTTTTTCTTAGAGAATCAACTTCTTTAGAAAATTTAGAGCGGGAAAAACTTAGATGTTGGGCCAAATTCTGTCCGTCCAACAAACTTGCGTGCATCCAAGGCCTTCTCAGCTTCTGAGAGTCGATTAAGTTGTGTTCCACCAATCTATACTCCACCCATTGCAAATTACAATTCAAATTTTTTTTGCAAAGAATTACAGTTCACTTTAAATTTATCATGAATCAGAATTTTCAAAAAATGACCAGTTTTAAGAAAAACATAATGATGTATGCGAGATCAAATAAATGTATCGTGAAGATATATTTATAGAGAGTTTAATTGAACTTATTTGGTACTAGAGATGTTGATGCTTTTCCCCTAAAAACTTGATCAATGTTATAGTAGTTTCATTTAAAATATAACTTAATTAAACTATAGTTTAAAGTTTGAACGATGGAATAATTAGAATGATGATTTTCCTAATTACAACCTCCTATCGGTGTATTCGGATCGTAGCCTTGTAGGTAGGTGGATATGGGACATATGCTCCTTTTCTTAGGTCCACCTCCCCTAACATTTACCAGTTGCAGGCATGAGCGCGTGATGTTCCTTCCATCGTCAGTTTGAATCAATTGCATACTACACCTTCCTTTTATCTATTAATTATCTCAAAGGTGACGCTGTTTATATTTTTCGTCTTATCATCCATCCAACCTTTCTTTTATCTATTAATTATCTCAAGGGTGATGCTGTTTATATTTTTCATCTTATCATCCATCCGCGGCATTCTGTAGTCTACAACTTCTTTTGTTATTCATCTCAAGGGGTGATGTTATGTAATAGTTTACTCCTTCCTTACCTCCGACTCAATGGACTCCGGCGGCACGACCTCCGAGTCAAGAAGAACGAGCAAGCGCTTCTTAGCCTCCATGCGTGCAGCGAGCGGAGGTAAGGAAGTGGCTCAATTTATTAGCTTATTGCCTGGCCTCCATGCATGCAGCGAGCGGAGGCAAGTAAGGAAGTGGCGCGATTTATTGCTCCTCGTCAAGCGGCATGACAGAACCAAAGCGACGGGGGCAATAGCGTCCAAAACCTGATTAGTACACCTAAAATGACTTATTTGTGCAACGGTGCAACCTGTTAAAACGACTTCTTTTATCAATACGGAAGGAGTATTGTCTATTAAATTGTCTTAAAATTATGTGACATTATATTGATACAACACCAATGTACTTGTCCTAATTGGTTGTGCTGATGGGTTGATGGGCGTTGGCCATATGGGGACACGTGCCCCCCTTTTTGTAGGGTCCAATATAGAAGTCTAGATATGAGGAGTTGCTAGCTATCGGGGACATGTGTGTTGCCCAATGAGACACTCTGGAAGGAGGTATCAACAAGGCCTTGGGTGTTGCCTAGTGAGACGATCTGGATGGAGGCTTCGGTGTTGCCCGAGGAGACCGTATGGAAAGAACTATCGACAAAACTTCACTTGCACTTCGGCACCATGCCGAGCTCACCAAGCGTTTGTCGGGCTTGCTTTGAGGCGACGATGGCATACAAGAGGGGTGGCGCTTACTTCGACTGCGTTGACCTAATGGACGTCATAGTGCCCCTAGGACGACGAGTGCGAAAGGATGGCACCGACAACTTTCACCAATCACCGGTCGGTGGTGGTGGAGATTCTCCTCGCCTCCGACTTCGGAGCAGGAGGGGACGAGGAGCGGGGAAAGAGGCCTAGATGGCCCGAAGCTTGAGATGAGGAGGCAATGGGAAAGCGAAGTGACAACGACGGTGGATCATGACCGGTGGCGGAACAGAAGATTATGTTATCCGTTAATAGCTCGCTACAATATGATATATGATGCTATATAGTTATTTTCTTAAACAATAATAGGCTATGTGCATTTTAGTTCTGCAAAAAGGTTAGAAGGTTTTAGAGATAATATTACCTCGATGTAATAGTCTGAGGATCAACAAATTAGCTTTCTTTGTCTTAAAAAACATTGAAGATTAGTCGGCAGGGGCGGAGCTATATTCTGCGTGGTGGGTGCGGCCACACCCACGCAAAATTTAAAAGAAAGTAGAAAGAGCTAAACTTTCACCATATATGTACCCCTATGACATAGATCCTTGCACCCATATTGCTATAGCTCCGCCCCTGTTAGTCGGTACAAAGAGTGCTAAGTACGTAGATACTAAGAGCTTATTAAGAGATTACCCTCATATAAGAGAAACAGGCAGGACAACGAAGAAAAATAACAAAAAAAGGGTGAGAAATAAGAATTTTAAGAGATTACCGCGTAAGTTTTTAATTTCTTCCTCCAACTACTACCTTGTGGTGGTGATGCATGTGAAATCTCATCTCGCCGCCGCCGGTTTCCATCACCAGATCAGCCTGGTATGGAGGCACACAGTGTGTTGGGCAACTTTGGAGCTCGAAGATGCACACACCCCATGTGCTCGACCTGCTTCTCGGCCTCTTGCAAGCTTGCAACCATTCGTGCAGGCTATAAAAAAAAATTCCAGACAGCTGCACACGGCCTTCAATCAATCTCTCTGTGCATGGCATGCAGAAGATATCACTCCATTTTCTTTAATAATGGAAAAAAGTTGCAGCCTCTACTCTACCAGATGATATCACTCCATACATGACACATACACATCGAGCACATGAACTGATGAACACACGATTCCCTGGGGCCGTACTGCAACCACGCATGCAGATGCAGCCGATCGATTCTCTGCATGCACGCATGGTCTCAGTGTATGAGTGCAGTGAGACGCACAGGACACTGGTGTCGTGTGATTGCCCAAGAATGGACCGACCGGCCGCCGTCCGCCTGGGCAGAGCTGCCTCATCTTGACATGGCCGTGGTTGTGGTGGTCGTCGTGAACTCGTGTCCGGCCCCTCGTCACCGTGCAAAGTGCAATGCATCCGTACCGTATGTTGCCCCGCAGCACGCTCGCCCATATGTCTATTGTCTACTCGACTTGCTAGGGCAGCTAGCAAGCTACTGTTGCAAGATCAAGATCATGTCGATGATGGAGTAGATGCGAATTGAAGATATTTTTCAGAGACATTACTCATTAGTGCGCCGCAGTGGACCATGTGATCGACATGTATGCCCGGCTTGATGATCATCACATCACCAACAAGAAACTGCTAAACTGGAGCACTACAGCTCTACAGTACATACTGCAAGTAGCTAGCGCCACTACTGCATGCTTCCATTATTCTTGATCTTGAATGCCAAAAGTTTTTCTTTATTTTGTAGGTGTTGTTTCCATGCCAAGGTTGGCTCCATGCTGATACTGAGCTGGTCTGAGCTATAAGAAGGCAAGCTTGGCACTCACAGGTCGCCACAGCTCTTCAGTTCACAGAGCAAACTGAACAGCAAACATCTACTAGAGCACTCTAGCAGCAGTTCACTGCTCGGTCTTCAGTAGCTAGCGAAATCTTGTTTATTCAGATTAGATACTTGTGCAATCATCAACATATCTAGAGATCATGGCGGGGAAGCTAGGACACCTGCTGACGAGGCTGCACCTGGCGAGGAGCCGATCGCCGTCCGCGGCGGCGGCGGACGTGCCGCGGGGCCACCTGGCGGTGTACGTGGGCGAGGAGCGGAAGCGGCTGGTGATCCCGACGGCGTGCCTCAGCCACCCGGCGTTCGTGACGCTGCTGAAGCGTGTGGAGGACGAGTTCGGATTCGACCACCGCTGCGGCGGCCTCACCATCCCCTGCGCCTCCGAGGGCGACTTCGCAGACATCGTTGGCAGCGTGGAGATGCACCACCACCACCACCACCACCACCACTGATGAGTGATGATCGTGCTTGCGCTGAGTCTGGTCGACCGGGCTGAGCTGATCATTAGGTTCCACTTCCATAATTCCATTTCCAGCTACCTTGGACAAAATTGTTCTTGGAGTGTCGTAGCACCGATTTTCTGTTACTAAGTGTAGCTAGTGTTGAGCTGGCTTGACCCTGTAAAGATTTTGATTGGAAATTGGAATCAGCTCTTCTCTCAGTCCACAGTCCGGTCCTAAGTTCATCGGATGTACCTCCTCCGTACCATAGTTCTCAAGGCGTCGCCTAGGCGTCCAGGCGTTTCCCCATCGCCTTGCAGAATGGGCGCCTAGGCGGGCAAGGCAGGCGCCTAGGCGTCTAGGCGGTGGTACATCGCCGTGCCTCGCCTTTATGCCTTAAGAACTATGCTCCGTACTATATTCTTCATCTCTGACCAAGCTCTCTCGCCACAGTGATATATAATTTTACCTTTTACTTTTGTCATTGTCCAACCCTACGTAGTGTTGAGCAATCTATACCTATACCTAATTTTAAAGTGACAAAAAATTTCTCCACCTATTTTTATCGTCCACCTCCCCTATCTATTTGGACAGTGAAGAGTTTCCTTTCGTCTCGCTTTTTATACTTTCCAAATTGCGCTCATGCCGATCCATACCTCGTGTTGACTCGAACTCATGAACCATACTCATACGAGTTAGGACAACTTGCATCTAGCAATGATGAACATGGAGTCTGATTTCAACACGTACTGAGTCGCGCCCTACGTGTCTCGTACGTGACCCAAACTCGTGACCCATACTCATACAAGTTACGTCAACTTGTATCTAGTGATGGTACGGGATCTGATTTCTATATGTATTGGGTTATGTTGAAACGCAGCTCCCGGACGTTCGAAGCTGTTGCAAAATATCGTATGTGTCAGGGTCATAACCTAGGGTGTCTCAGGGCACCGATTAGTTAGTGGTCCGCAACACAGCAGCAAGCAAAGGCTCAAATGACCGAGACCCAGCAAAAGCAGAGTAGAGCTGGCCAAGCGCTAAGGCTGGGGCGATCATGATCCCTTCCTCTAGCGTTAGCCACGTGATGCTAAAAAACGTGACCTCTTCCCCGTCACGACCCCTGGGAGAGACAGGGAGAAGTTGAGCCCCGCGCGACATGCCCGTTCTGATGAAGGCAAGCACGCCGCACTGACCCCGCAAGGACCAATGTGACAACGGTCAGCTCGGTCTGGTCAAACGTCAACCCAGTGCCATACCGCACCAACAAGACAACACCGCACAGAGGTGGCAATGGGTACGAAACCCACCATCCGAATACGGACCGACAGGACGCGCGTACAATCCCACCCACTACGGGATGGGATCCATGACAAGGGTCCCGACCTAGAGGCCTCCCTAGCTGGCGGAGCGCCCCGACCCCATTGATTGGGGTCATGGCCCTCAGCCCCACGAAGCGATCAGGTGAACAACAACCTAGGGTGGCTACCTACTACGGGGTACGATGCCTCGGGGAACCTGGAGACGACGGCGAAGACCATGATGGACACCGCGTTGCACAGGACGACTGACGAACTATCACCATGACTACAGTGCTGGCACGACTAGAACAGTAGCACCACGTCAGACCTGCAACGACGTAGCCACAAGACCATGGCGATAGCCACGCCCGGGCTAGCATCAGAAGACGACGTAGCTTGCAGGCCAAGTTAGCTAGACCTTCCTCAGACTCTTGACCGTTCTGACGGGGGAACCTCCTCTTTGTAACGAACCCTGGCCCGAACTCTATATAAGGGCAGCCAGGGCACCCGTCTAGGGACACGGTCTCATTCTTCATCCCCTACCATTCTATTCATTCACCATACCAGTAGGGCTCCTAGATCTTCTCTCCAGACTGCCTCTCATCTAGCATATGTTCTATCACCTCTTTCACCATTCTTGCACCCCCTATTGTAAGAACTTCAGAGCATTCAAGCGATGAATATGCACTCGATCATCTCTGAGACCGGACGTAGGGCTCCGGCTTGAATCAGTATAAATCCTCATGTCTATTGGATGCTACTATCGTCTTACTAGAGCAGCGCGACAATCGTATAAATTTACTAGTCCGGTTTACAAAACACCGACATGATGCCTCCAGTCCTTCGCGCGGGAGGCTGCGCCGCACGCGAAAAGGAGCCTGCGCCGCCTGTTTTTGCGTGCCCCACTACGTGGACCCCACGCTGCATACCGCCCTATCGTCACGTTCGTTCTGTTTCGTCTGACCACCATGCCCACACACAAGAACCCATGTGGTTCCCAGTTACCTGCCCCCCGCCTGTGGATGCCGCGCCGTGGATGCGTCTGTCGGCCTCAGGTGCCCGCACGGTGACCAACGACGGCGCCCCAACAGTTGTGGCAGGTGGCTGCGCAAGTGGGTCTCATTTCAACATGTGTAACACTAATACCAGATCTACTTTTGCAACATACAGATGAAACACTTGCAACATATGTATAAAACACCTGAAACATATGTTTGCAACATGCATGTATATGCAACATCCAGATCTACTTTTGCAACATCCAGATAAAACACTTGCAACATACGCCTGTAGCAGATGAAGCATTTAGAACATATACTTGAAACATACGTGTATAGTCAATGCAACATGTGCAACATCCCGATCTACTTTTACAACATCGATATAAAATGCTTGCAACGTACCTTTGAAACACGTAAAACACTTGAAACATACGTTTACAGCATGCGCTTTCAGGGCAATATCACTTTGCTGCTTGGACGAATGTCGAATGGAGGCTCGTCATTGCGGAGCTCGACGCCGGTGCGGAGGTCAGCGGCGACGTGTGGATCTCGTGGTGGCGCGGAGTTCGCCGGTGTGGCAGCGTCACATGAAACTCCTCCCCCTGCCTACTTCTGGAGCATCCCATGGAGGCTCACCGCCTCGATGGAGCGGTGGAGCAGCCGTGGTGACTGGTGAGTGGGCAGCGCGGTGGAGCGCGGAGTGGAGAAGGCAGGCGGTACGGTGGAGACGGAACAGGAAAGGCCGGCGGCGCGGTGGAGCGAGCGGACGCCGCGATAGTTAGTGGAGAAATTTCTGGGAAGCCATGTCCGTCTATCCGGACGCTCTGACCCAGCATTACCGTTGTCGGTAACGGACAAAGAGGCGAGACTAGGTCCAGCGGTGCGCGTCAGGTCATCAAGCGGCTTCGTACGTCCGGGCACGGCACGGCACGGCGGGCACAGCCGAGGGCGATAGTTCTGCTACTTAACAGATCGACGCGCGTCCAATTTCTGACTTGCTTTAGGTGACATAAAAAAATCTTGTATAGCAAAAATCTTATCACCTTGCTTGCCCGCCCGCCTCCCGACCATTCGTTTCAATTTGTCCCCACCCTCTTCTTTTTTTCTTTTTGCAGGATAAGAGAACCAATGATATATATACATAGTTCCAGTGTTTGGCCACAGATTGCATTGTTGAATGCAATAATTCACTACAGGAAACAACTAATTTGCCGGGTGTAAAATAATTTGCCGGGTGTTTTTTATCGGGCACCCGGCAAAGTCATTCTTTGCCGGGTGCCAGACCTGGCGACACCCGGCAAAGAAAGGCCTCCGGCAAACCAGCCTTTGCCGGGTGCCAGGCACCCGGCAAATTACAGCCGTCGGCAAAAATTGGTCTTTGCCGGGTGCCGGGCACCCGGCAAAATATGGCCGCGGGCAAAGGTGGCCGGCGTGACGGCGACCACCTGCCGTCAGCCTTTGCCGGGTGCCACGCCATTAGACACCCGGCAAAGATTTTTTTTATTTTTTTTAAAAAAAATTCTTTGCCGGGTGCCTCCTGAGCTGGCACCCGGCAAAGGCTTCTTTGCCGGGGGCCAGGTTTGGCACCCGACAAATTATAATTTTTTTTTGTGTTTTTGGCCTCATTTTTTCTGCGGCCTTGGTACAGTAATTATAACTCCATATCAAAATTTGAGACATTTTTGACTTTTTATACTATATTTCTTTAATTATTTTCATTCACTTGAATTTTTTCGACTACTATAAATTTGAACAGCAGGTACATGAAATAATGAAATTCGGTCATTCGAAAAATGATATTCATAATGTTTGGCGTATGATGACGCCGTATCTAGAAACTCGCATTAAATTATGACCATCATGTTGTCGTAACATGATGAGGTAATTGCGGGGAAAGTTTATTTAAATTATATAAAATCCAAATAAAGTCCGAAAATCGTGAAACTTGTCGAGGTTTCTTGTTATTGCATTTGGAGGCCGTGGTAAAAAATTGAGAAAGTTTTAAGCAAGTTGCGACGTCGGATGCCTAAAACCCAGACATCATCCACTTGCAATAACATGTGATCACGTGTGGAGATGTCTGAGTTTTAGGTATCCGAGGTCACAACTTGCTAGAAACTTTTTGAATTTTTTTACCACGGCCTCCACATGCAACAACAAGACACATCGACAAGTTTCGTGATTTTCAGACTTCGTTTGGATTTTATATAATTTAAATACACTTTTCCCGCGAGTACATCGTCGTGTTACGACAACATGATGCGCGAAAATTCATGCCACTTCCTGCATACAGCCTCGACATACCCTAAATATCATGAATACCATTTTTTGAATAACCAAATTTCATTATTTCATGTACCCGCAATTCAAATTTGGAATAGTCGCAAAAATTCAATGAAACGAAAAAATTAAGAAAATATAGTTAAAAAACTCAAAATTGTCCCAAATTTTGAAATAGGGATTTATTTACTGTAGCAAGGCCCCACAAAAAAATGGGGCCAAAAAAACAAAAAAATAAATAAATAATAATTCGCCGGGTGCCAGCCTGGGCCCCCGGCAAAGAAGCCTTTGCCGGGTGCCAGGTCAGGAGGCACCCGGCAAAGAAATTAAAAAAAAAATAAAAAAAATCATTGCCGGGGTGCCAGGTTAGGCGGCACCCGGCAAAGAAATTTAAAAAAAATAAAAAAATCTTTGCCGGGTACCAGGTTAGGCGGCACCCGACAAAGAAATTTTTAAAAAAATAAAAAAAATTCTTTGCCGAGTGCCAGGTCAGGGGCACCCGGCAAAGAAATTAAAAAAAAATAAAAAAATCTCTGCCGGGTGCCTCTGGGCCCGGTACCCGGCAAAGGTTCTAACCTAAAAGCCCATGGCCGGCCCAACACTCAGTCACTCTCTCCCTCCCTCCCTCCCACCCGCACGCCGCCGCTCCCGCACGCCGCCGCCGCTCCGGCGCGCCCGCCTTCCTCCGGCGCCTGCACCGCCCCGTCCCCGGCGCCGCCCGCCCCATCCCCACCCGGTCCGTCGTCCGCCACAGCCGTCCCCGGCACCGCCCGCCCCGTCCCCACCCGGCCCGTCGTCCCCACCCGGCCCGTCGTCCGCCACAGCCGTCGTCCCCACCCGGCCCGTCGTCGCAGCTGCCGTCCCCTCCGAGCGTCCCTGAGCAGGTACTGGTTCTCTTCCCTTCCATCCCGTCTGCTGCTCCCTTCGCATCCTATCCCCTCTCGGCATTGGTCCCTTTCCCAGGCTTCATTGGATGCGCCTGGCTTGAGATAGATTCAGGTTCGATTAGAGCAGTTCAGTTCATATCCTCAGCTCCCGTGCAGGTAACATTCTTAAGAATGAGAGCAGCACGAAAATCTTCATGATAGAGAGAAGCAAACACAACTTGCCTAGTGCTTGTTTATTAGTTGATAATATAACATAATCCTTTGCTAGACCTCTAGAATGCCTTATTTAATTCTTGCTTGCTTATATGTTTTCTGCACACGGATTGATTGTAGGGCATTTCAGTGCTTAGTATCAGATAGTTGACTGTTTACGATCATCTGAAATGCCATCATGTACAGAAGCTAACATAATAAACTAATAGCTTTTGCAACTAGGCTTACTATTGTGAACGGTGTCGCCTGCAGTTGATTGCACATATATACCGTGTCAAAAAAAAAGCATGGTCAGTTTGTGTGCCTTGAATGGAAATACTGAGAAGTGAGAACAACAGAAGTATGCAATTTATCCCCATGCCTGGTCGACTTATTATTTCGAATGCATCAAGGCTAGTGTCTTGCTAATTAGAACGTGTCTAATTTTCACCTATTTGCTTGATGAAGAAAGTATGATGCTTGTCCTTACAGAAATAAACAATTTTGGATTTTGTTTCTTATCAATTAATCATACCAGCTAAACCAAAAAGAATAAAAATTATAATACTGTGATACACAAGCTTGTTTAAAGGAAACTGAGGCCAAGCAACCAAACATTAATCTGTTCCTCTCACCCACACATCAATATGAGCTATCATACCAAGAGATGATGACTGTGCACCCTGAAACAATAAGTGTCTGTAGAAGGCACCACATGGCATTAGTGAAGAATGATTCCACCTGCTCAAATTCAGACTCGGGTCCCATGTTTTATACAGATGAAAGCTTCTAGTTGCAAATGCTTATAGGTGTGTGGATAGAACTGTTAGCATAAACCCATTTACTGCAGCGTAGCCACCAGCCATTTATGCAATTCTTAGTTGGAAGAGATACAGACTTGTTGAAGTAATAAACTGAGCTCAGGCAAGCAGGAATTAAATGATTCATCTAGCCTCTAATTGATAAAGAGTGACTTATAAATTGAAGTTGGGAGACTCAGAGAGACTGCAGAGACTTATATACTATGTCATGTACCAATTTTCTCTGAACTTGTTGGTATATACCAGCCAAGTCTGACCTCACCATATTGTAATTGCAGCTGCTCTACGTGTGGTTGGACACCTTGGGAAGGCATTTGAACGTGCTCTTGGCAGCAGCTCTACTTGTTTGTATCGGTAGGTTTCTATTTCCCTAGCTGTTGCTCTCTTTTTTTCATGTTGCGGAAGTATGCGACTATTTCAGTTCTTATGATATATTTTTTATTTCATATTGAAATCTGCATGATGTCTTGTGTGAAGGTTGAACATGGATAAAAGGAAATATTTGATCATTTCGTATCTCTTGTATTATAACATGACTTCTGTCTTCTTTACAGTAGTTTTTTCTTGAGTTTACATAAGCCTGGAGGGGGTAGGCTATGCTTTTATAATAGTTTTATACCATTAGATGATGTCAATTTAAGGAATGGTTGTTTCTAGCATACTTATCTCTTTTCTCAGTTGTTGTGAAATGCCTGGAGTCATCTTTTAACTTTTATACCATTAGATATTTTGTTTCAGGAATGGTTGTTTCTAGCATACTTCTCGTCCGAACGTTTTGTGTTCAGACATTTTGTTTTCTTATCCCTTTTTGGAGTCTAAGCCTCTTTGGAAAAGTGGATCCATGCTTTAAATTGCTCTAATGATCAACATGTCTGTTGGTTAAACTCTGTGAACCATCCTGAACCTGACAAATACTTGCGTGCGGAGCATACAACTTGAACTGAAATATTGAGCTAATGCTGTGATAACTGACAGAAATAGATGAAGTGCCTAGGCAGGAACGTTTCTGATGCTTTGATAGGTAGATCATGTAGTAGTTCATATGGTCACACATGGCATTGTGTCATCAGATTGAGGTTGTTGATTCAGGGGTTACGTAGTATGATGTCACACCCAAAATTTCCTATTTTGGATTGTGCATGAAAAACACTAAATAAAATAGATGATTTCAATATTTGAATAAATTTATTAGATAAGTTAAGTTGCTGCTAATTTAAATATAGAAAATTTTGGTTTTAAACTTTTTCATATTAAATTGATAATGTGGTGTTTGTGTGATGCTTGTCTTTGGTGTTGATGAGTGCTATTATTTTCAAAATATCATAGGATGTCGTTTACTTTTCATCGGAAAACTTTTTAGCATTTTCTGGATTTAAAATTTTCAATTTCCGTGAGCTTAATCTTTTTCCTTGATCTCTTCATCCATCTTTTCATGAGCTCAAACTCATTTAGTTGAGTTACTTATCTTTCCAAGAGTCTCCAGGATGTTTCCGGTGATTTTTCTGAGCTCCGGGCTATTTTTCGCGGCCAAAAAGGTAATTCTAGATTTTCTGAAATTATTTTATTCGCGGAATTAAAATAATCCCGAAATTAAGAAATTCCGAAAAGTTTCCAAACCCTACGACTATATATATGCCGGCGTAGCCCTCGACGCCCTGATTTCAGAAGTACAACTCTTATCGCGAGCCGTCGCTAGTAGCTCCTTGCACCCCTCGCCGAAGTTTGTCGTGTACAGCTTGCGTTCCGGCGAAATTGCGACGATGGTTCGACGAGCTTTTCCGGCCATGTTTCTCATCTTCGGCGAATTCCGCTTCCACTCCAATGTTTCCCGGCGGACTCCATTGGCGACCATGAAGCTCCAAAATTATCTTATAATGAGCTCCAAATACTTTCTTTGGGTTCCTCCAGTTCCAAAATATCTCTGAAAATTTTCCCTGAATTTTTAGAATCATTCAGAGTATTTATGTGGCTCCAACAGTAATTCTAGATTTTCTAGAATTATTTCTACTCATGAAATTCATTAATTCCGAAAATAATAAAATCTAATCCTATTCCAACTTGGCTTTAACCTAGCGCATATAAATACATAACCTTTCTCTCTTTGATCGTGTGGATCTGAAATCCTTGGCCGAGCCACAACGGCTCCTCTGGGTTGCATCGGCATACAGCTTGGAGGTCAATCCTCTATGCCAGGTGTACCAAGTTATCTGAATTGCACACGCCGAGACCCCTTCATCAGCTTATAAATAGGCAAGTCTCCGGCCAGCATCGTCATTATTTTGCATTATGTAGCACCCCATCGCATCTGCCCTAGCAGCTAGCGCCGTCGACTTGCAACTATTCCAAGCTTCCCTACCGTGCTGTGTCGCTACCACTATCCTCTCGCCGGTATGCCACGCTGCCCTCTCCTCGGCAACATGCACAGCCGTCTGCCATGTTCCTGCCGATCCCCAGCGCATGGTTGCGTCCGGTCGTCGCTCCACGGCAACGCAATCTGCTACTCGGTACCCACCGTGAATCCTGTTTCAGCAACGTCTAAACCAAGGTCTGAGAAAACCATCTCGAGAAGAAGTTTCGCCGAAGCTGCGGATTTGAGCGCCACCATGATGAGAAAGATCAAGCCGTTGCCTTTCAGATCATCTCTGGCAGGGCAGGTCGTACGTCGGTCCCGTCCCATTGCTATCCGGTCCGACCTGCCAATCCTCGTCACGATAAGATACTGCTCCACGCCGCCGCACCGTCCACTCTGCCTTTGTGCCTTGGATCGTCGAATTCGTCAAACTTGATCAGTGAGAATTCCAGGCACACGTTCCTGTCTCTCTCCACCACACATGTATTGCACTGGCTAGATTCATCTGACTTTCTGTTCCTTTTCCGTGCAATGTTACGGCCTGCTGTGCGAGTGCGACCATCCTCCGTCTTCGATCAAGCAAAGACATGCCTGTGTGTGCTTAGCAGGAACACCAGGTCTTGAACAGCACGTAAGTCTGCCTAGTGCCTGCACCCTTCGCCGATTTTCTTCTAATCATCTATCCTTTATGTACTATTATATTATCTAGCTGACCGAACTCACAAATTTAGTTCTTTTGATATCAATTTGTCCATGGTCATCCTCGCTGCTTCTCGGCCGTCGGTAAACGCCCCACGTAACCATCCTGAGCCAACCGTGACCCATGCAAGTTTTGACCTGCTTTAATCCAACTGCTAGCTTGATGATGTCATATGAGGTCATGATGTGTTTTGTGGCCGTTTTTCTTTAGCAAAACAAATCCTGAAATACAATAGAAATACGTATACATATACAATCTTGTTTAGGCCATATCTTTCACGTTTTAACTCCGATTTGACCTGTTCAAGTTGCGTTAGGTTCGTATTTGCGAGCTCTACATGTTAGTGTAGATGTACAGTAGGTTTGGAAAATTTAATTTTCGAGTTTATATTAAAGTAATTATTTATCTAAAGGAAATCTTAGAAAATTCATAACTTTCACGTTTTAAATCCGAATTTCGTGATCTTTACATCTGTGTGATCGTAGTAACGTGTAGAAGAGTTTTAAAAACTTTTTATATTGTTTTGCTACTGTTGGTGTACTGTTTTAATTATGTCTATTTGTTTGCTTAGTGTATGGTTGCTCGGATGATTGTGTGTTGATGCTTGATGATCGAGTATAGACGGTGAGCAGTTTCTTGACGATCAAGAGTATTATTTTGAGCCAGACCAGCAGTATCATCAGGAAAGCTTTGATTAAGGCAAGTATAACATGGGACCATCCTTGTTACCTATTCACTGAAATTATTATACATATGCATGTGTCTTCCTTGACAACCATAGAGATTATAACTTAGCTATTGATATCTTGTTTCCTTGTCACCTATGGGTTATGCATTTGGGTAGCTACTGCTAGCGCTTAATTATGAACAATGATCTTGTAATTTTACTAATGGATTATGCAATCAACCTATTAAGATGATGTTATTTCTGTTGAAAGGGGGCTAGAGCATGTGGGTTATTTTGATGCTCTAGTTACTCTCCGTAAGGACTTACCTGTAAGTGATAACCGGGACATACAGTACAGCTGTGAGGGCTATATGGCTCTGGCTCTAGTTGTTCAAGAGACCTTTTCTAGCTTGTTAGAGGTTACCTTAAATGGCGTAAGAATGGCTTGCCACGTTGGGTGTAGTGCGAGCCCCTGGCCTAGTGTGTATAGACTGCGGTTGTTGTGCCACAGGGAAGGGGGGTTCTACATCTGCCTGCCGAGTGAATCTAATGGCCCTAACTTGTTAGACGAACTTTTGAATGGCTTTATATGGTCTCTGATGTTTTGGGCCTTGCAAACCCATGCATTTGGAAATCATGACTCACAGTGAAAGTGTACACCTCTGCGCAGAGTTAAAAACTGGTATACTAGCCGTGCTCACGGATACGAGCGGCCTTGGGGATTCTTACAGAATAGTTGATCACCATTGTTATATCATGCTTAATTATTGTTGATTATTATTATGCTCATGTTAATGCTATTCATTATCCTTATTACAATTGATCATTGATTCATTAATGGGATTTGGATTACCTTGATGCTACTCAATTGCTAATTATATGATGATTAAAAGCTAAACGCAGTTAAACAGTGTCTAGCCTTTTTGAGCCTCATGAACCCTGTGTTATACTTGTTGAGTTCGACATGGACTCACTCTTGCTATTTCCCCAACACTCCAGTGTGTAATAAGATGCTACTCGGAAAAAGGACAAAGGTGTAGTGGAGTTTCCAGAAGACTAGTAGAAGTGCTAGGCATATGTTACCCCCAGTCAGCCGTCCCTGAGAAGAATGGAGCCCGAAGTTTAGTCACCGTTCCGCGATACTCTGATGTAAGTGTTAATATAGCTATGTATACGTTATATAATAACATTGTTTCTGATACTTTTTTATTCTGGCATATGTGTGGACTTCCTGGGCACACATATGATTAGCCTGGTTTTGTTCTTTAGAAAACCGGGTGTGACAGAGTGGTATCAGAGCGGTGTTGACTGTAGGACGTATGCCAAGTAGCACTGGACGTATTCTAAAACTTATTTTACGATAAAACTATTTTGTCATCCCTTGACTCATTGATTTTGACTATTCCTCTTCCTTGTCCTGTTGTATCCTCTCCTTGATAGCTTTCTTTTGAGCTAATATTTCTTACTCCCTTGGATTTTGTTTTATGTTGTTTTTACTAAAAGTTTTCTGATCTTACCTTGTTCAAAAGTTCGATGGCCTTTCATCATCTCCAATGTGCCAATAGGATGACCACCATTATTGAAGAAGCACGTGTAGTACCGATGATGTGATGTGTGCTTGTTTTGCTTGATGTGTTGCTTGTGTGTTGTTCTTATTCTCGTGTTTCAAAGGTAGGCCCGGAAGGTATAAGTCTTGAGAAGTAGTTCGATCTTTGTTAAGTGGGGTAGCATCTGCTATCAACAACAGCAAGTCCTGAATATCTCAAGCGACGAGGCATGAGGAGGCATGAAGAACTAAAGATCAAACCTTATCTTTCTTGTCATCTTTTGGCTATCCTCGATCCATATCTTATATCTCATCAACACAAAGCAAAGAAGCATGAAGACTTGAAGATTAGTGTTATCTATCTCTCTAGTGTCTTTGAATCTCGTTTCTACCTTATCATGTTTTTTTATAGCAGTCTGTCTACCTTAGCATATATCTCTATTTTTGGATGCCCAAAAATCATGGATAAATTCTGGACAATAATAGACTTCAATATCTTTCTCTGACCGTAAGAACCACCCTGATATCTATTATGGTTTGGGATTTATGAAAATCACAAGGCGACGCATCTGTGCTGTCAGCAATCCGGAATAGTTTCTGTTGTGCACAGTTTTCGACTACCTTAACTATAGAATCTGGAGAAGAATTCTATAAGGAAGTTGTAGTAAATTTGATAAGCTTTCCAACGGTATAAGCTACAATATCATTGGATTCGTAGAACTCGAGATATAACTGTATTTCTGCACTGCTATTTTTCTGCTCGCGAGGAAGTGCAGGTTACTTGTTCTTGCATATGCTCATGAGTCTCTTTGACATGATAGAAGGACACGATAGTAGTTATCACTCAGAAACAAATGCAAGTTATCCTTCGGTGTTCTCTAGTTGATCTCTTCTTAAGGGGAGTTGTCAAACTAAAAGACGACACAAGATGGAGGTTTTATATGTTCTATTTCGTCACTTGGAAGCATCAGCTATCTACATGGTTGCAAAGTCACTATCAAGCGTCAGTATCTTTTCTCAGAGTGGTAATCTGTTAGAACCATTGACAAGGATCGTAAGGGTCTAAAGGACACCTTTACAAAGTTGGTTTTGAGCTTGTGGCATCATCATTGGATAAGAGTTGATGAAGGAAGAGTGAAGACTTGCAAATCAACTTTATCTTTCTCCCTAGTCTCTCTAAATCTCGGGACGAGATTTCCGTTAAGTGGGGTAGAAATGTCACACCCAAAATTTCCTATTTTGGATTGTGCATGAAAAACACTAAATAAAATAGATGATTTCAATATTTGAATAAATTTATTAGATAAGTTAAGTTGCTGCTAATTTAAATATAGAAAATTTTGGTTTTAAACTTTTTCATATTAAATTGATAATGTGGTGTTTGTGTGATGCTTGTCTTTGGTGTTGGTGAGTGCTATTATTTTCAAAATATCATAGGATGACGTTTACTTTTCATCGGAAAACTTTTTAGCATTTTCTGGATTTAAAATTTTCAATTTCCGTGAGCTTAATCTTTTTCCTTGATCTCTTCATCCATCTTTTCATGAGCTCAAACTCATTTAGTTGAGTTACTTATCTTTCCAAGAGTCTCCAGGATGTTTCCGGTGATTTTTCTGAGCTCCGGGCTATTTTTCGCGGCCAAAAAGGTAATTCTAGATTTTCTGAAATTATTTTATTCGCGGAATTAAAATAATCCCGAAATTAAGAAATTCCGAAAAGTTTCCAAACCCTACGACTATATATATGCCGGCGTAGCCCTCGACGCCCTGATTTCAGAAGTACAACTCTTATCGCGAGCCGTCGCTAGTAGCTCCTTGCACCCCTCGCCGAAGTTTGTCGTGTACAGCTTGCGTTCCGGCGAAATTGCGACGATGGTTCGGCGAGCTTTTCCGGCCATGTTTCTCATCTTCGGCGAATTCCGCTTCCACTCCAATGTTTCCCGGCGGACTCCATTGGCAACCATGAAGCTCCAAAATTATCTTATAGTGAGCTCCAAATACTTTCTTTGGGTTCCTCCAGTTCCAAAATATCTCTGAAAATTTTCCCTGAATTTTTAGAATCATTCAGAGTATTTATGTGGCTCCAACAGTAATTCTAGATTTTCTAGAATTATTTCTACTCATGAAATTCATTAATTCCGAAAATAATAAAATCTAATCCTATTCCAACTTGGCTTTAACCTAGCGCATATAAATACATAACCTTTCTCTCTTTGATCGTGTGGATCTGAAATCCTTGGCCGAGCCACAACAGCTCCTCTGGGTTGCATCGGCATACAGCTTGGAGGTCAATCCTCTATGCCAGGTGTACCAAGTTATCTGAATTGCACACGCCGAGACCCCTTCATCAGCTTATAAATAGGCAAGTCTCCGGCCAGCATCGTCATTATTTTGCATTATGTAGCACCCCATCGCATCTGCCCTAGCAGCTAGCGCCGTCGACTTGCAACTATTCCAAGCTTCCCTACCGTGCTGTGTCGCTACCACTATCCTCTCGCCGGTATGCCACGCTGCCCTCTCCTCGGCAACATGCACAGCCGTCTGCCATGTTCCTGCCGATCCCCAGCGCATGGTTGCGTCCGGTCGTCGCTCCACGGCAACGCAATCTGCTACTCGGTACCCACCGTGAATCCTGTTTCAGCAACGTCTAAACCAAGGTCTGAGAAAACCATCTCGAGAAGAAGTTTCGCCGAAGCTGCGGATTTGAGCGCCACCATGATGAGAAAGATCAAGCCGTTGCCTTTCAGATCATCTCTGGCAGGGCAGGTCGTACGTCGGTCCCGTCCCATTGCTATCCGGTCCGACCTGCCAATCCTCGTCACGATAAGATACTGCTCCACGCCGCCGCACCGTCCACTCTGCCTTTGTGCCTTGGATCGTCGAATTCGTCAAACTTGATCAGTGAGAATTCCAGGCACACGTTCCTGTCTCTCTCCACCACACATGTATTGCACTGGCTAGATTCATCTGACTTTCTGTTCCTTTTCCGTGCAATGTTACGGCCTGCTGTGCGAGTGCGACCATCCTCCGTCTTCGATCAAGCAAAGACATGCCTGTGTGTGCTTAGCAGGAACACCAGGTCTTGAACAGCACGTAAGTCTGCCTAGTGCCTGCACCCTTCGCCGATTTTCTTCTAATCATCTATCCTTTATGTACTATTATATTATCTAGCTGACCGAACTCACAAATTTAGTTCTTTTGATATCAATTTGTCCATGGTCATCCTCGCTGCTTCTCGGCCGTCGGTAAACGCCCCACGTAACCATCCTGAGCCAACCGTGACCCATGCAAGTTTTGACCTGCTTTAATCCAACTGCTAGCTTGATGATGTCATATGAGGTCATGATGTGTTTTGTGGCCGTTTTTCTTTAGCAAAACAAATCCTGAAATACAATAGAAATACGTATACATATACAATCTTGTTTAGGCCATATCTTTCACGTTTTAACTCCGATTTGACCTGTTCAAGTTGCGTTAGGTTCGTATTTGCGAGCTCTACATGTTAGTGTAGCTGTACAGTAGGTTTGGAAAATTTAATTTTCGAGTTTATATTAAAGTAATTATTTATCTAAAGGAAATCTTAGAAAATTCATAACTTTCACGTTTTAAATCCGAATTTCGTGATCTTTACATCTGTGTGATCGTAGTAACGTGTAGAAGAGTTTTACAAACTTTTTATATTGTTTTGCTACTGTTGGTGTACTGTTTTAATTATGTCTATTTGTTTGCTTAGTGTATGGTTGCTCGGATGATTGTGTGTTGATGCTTGATGATCGAGTATAGACGGTGAGCAGTTTCTTGACGATCAAGAGTATTATTTTGAGCCAGACCAGCAGTATCATCAGGAAAGCTTTGATTAAGGCAAGTATAACATGGGACCATCCTTGTTACCTATTCACTGAAATTATTATACATATGCATGTGTCTTCCTTGACAACCATAGAGATTATAACTTAGCTATTGATATCTTGTTTCCTTGTCACCTATGGGTTATGCATTTGGGTAGCTACTGCTAGCGCTTAATTATGAACAATGATCTTGTAATTTTACTAATGGATTATGCAATCAACCTATTAAGATGATGTTATTTCTGTTGAAAGGGGGCTAGAGCATGTGGGTTATTTTGATGCTCTAGTTACTCTCCGTAAGGACTTACCTGTAAGTGATAACCGGGACATACAGTACAGCTGTGAGGGCTATATGGCTCTGGCTCTAGTTGTTCAAGAGACCTTTTCTAGCTTGTTAGAGGTTACCTTAAATGGCGTAAGAATGGCTTGCCACGTTGGGTGTAGTGCGAGCCCCTGGCCTAGTGTGTATAGACTGCGGTTGTTGTGCCACAGGGAAGGGGGGTTCTACATCTGCCTGCCGAGTGAATCTAATGGCCCTAACTTGTTAGACGAACTTTTGAATGGCTTTATATGGTCTCTGATGTTTTGGGCCTTGCAAACCCATGCATTTGGAAATCATGACTCACAGTGAAAGTGTACACCTCTGCGCAGAGTTAAAAACTGGTATACTAGCCGTGCTCACGGATACGAGCGGCCTTGGGGATTCTTACAGAATAGTTGATCACCATTGTTATATCATGCTTAATTATTGTTGATTATTATTATGCTCATGTTAATGCTATTCATTATCCTTATTACAATTGATCATTGATTCATTAATGGGATTTGGATTACCTTGATGCTACTCAATTGCTAATTATATGATGATTAAAAGCTAAACGCAGTTAAACAGTGTCTAGCCTTTTTGAGCCTCATGAACCCTGTGTTATACTTGTTGAGTTCGACATGGACTCACTCTTGCTATTTCCCCAACACTCCAGTGTGTAATAAGATGCTACTCGGAAAAAGGACAAAGGTGTAGTGGAGTTTCCAGAAGACTAGTAGAAGTGCTAGGCATATGTTACCCCCAGTCAGCCGTTCCTGAGAAGAATGGAGCCCGAAGTTTAGTCACCGTTCCGCGATACTCTGATGTAAGTGTTAATATAGCTATGTATACGTTATATAATAACATTGTTTCTGATACTTTTTTATTCTGGCATATGTGTGGACTTCCTGGGCACACATATGATTAGCCTGGTTTTGTTCTTTAGAAAACCGGGTGTGACAGAGTGGTATCAGAGCGGTGTTGACTGTAGGACGTATGCCAAGTAGCACTGGACGTATTCTAAAACTTATTTTACGATAAAACTATTTTGTCATCCCTTGACTCATTGATTTTGACTATTCCTCTTCCTTGTCCTGTTGTATCCTCTCCTTGATAGCTTTCTTTTGAGCTAATATTTCTTACTCCCTTGGATTTTGTTTTATGTTGTTTTTACTAAAAGTTTTCTGATCTTACCTTGTTCAAAAGTTCGATGGCCTTTCATCATCTCCAATGTGCCAATAGGATGACCACCATTATTGAAGAAGCACGTGTAGTACCGATGATGTGATGTGTGCTTGTTTTGCTTGATGTGTTGCTTGTGTGTTGTTCTTATTCTCGTGTTTCAAAGGTAGGCCCGGAAGGTATAAGTCTTGAGAAGTAGTTCGATCTTTGTTAAGTGGGGTAGCATCTGCTATCAACAACAGCAAGTCCTGAATATCTCAAGCGACGAGGCATGAGGAGGCATGAAGAACTAAAGATCAAACCTTATCTTTCTTGTCATCTTTTGGCTATCCTCGATCCATATCTTATATCTCATCAACACAAAGCAAAGAAGCATGAAGACTTGAAGATTAGTGTTATCTATCTCTCTAGTGTCTTTGAATCTCGTTTCTACCTTATCATGTTTTTTTATAGCAGTCTGTCTACCTTAGCATATATCTCTATTTTTGGATGCCCAAAAATCATGGATAAATTCTGGACAATAATAGACTTCAATATCTTTCTCTGACCGTAAGAACCACCCTGATATCTATTATGGTTTGGGATTTATGAAAATCACAAGGCGACGCATCTGTGCTGTCAGCAATCCGGAATAGTTTCTGTTGTGCACAGTTTTCGACTACCTTAACTATAGAATCTGGAGAAGAATTCTATAAGGAAGTTGTAGTAAATTTGATAAGCTTTCCAACGGTATAAGCTACAATATCATTGGATTCGTAGAACTCGAGATATAACTGTATTTCTGCACTGCTATTTTTCTGCTCGCGAGGAAGTGCAGGTTACTTGTTCTTGCATATGCTCATGAGTCTCTTTGACATGATAGAAGGACACGATAGTAGTTATCACTCAGAAACAAATGCAAGTTATCCTTCGGTGTTCTCTAGTTGATCTCTTCTTAAGGGGAGTTGTCAAACTAAAAGACGACACAAGATGGAGGTTTTATATGTTCTATTTCGTCACTTGGAAGCATCAGCTATCTACATGGTTGCAAAGTCACTATCAAGCGTCAGTATCTTTTCTCAGAGTGGTAATCTGTTAGAACCATTGACAAGGATCGTAAGGGTCTAAAGGACACCTTTACAAAGTTGGTTTTGAGCTTGTGGCATCATCATTGGATAAGAGTTGATGAAGGAAGAGTGAAGACTTGCAAATCAACTTTATCTTTCTCCCTAGTCTCTCTAAATCTCGGGACGAGATTTCCGTTAAGTGGGGTAGAAATGTCACACCCAAAATTTCCTATTTTGGATTGTGCATGAAAAACACTAAATAAAATAGATGATTTCAATATTTGAATAAATTTATTAGATAAGTTAAGTTGCTGCTAATTTAAATATAGAAAATTTTGGTTTTAAACTTTTTCATATTAAATTGATAATGTGGTGTTTGTGTGATGCTTGTCTTTGGTGTTGGTGAGTGCTATTATTTTCAAAATATCATAGGATGACGTTTACTTTTCATCGGAAAACTTTTTAGCATTTTCTGGATTTAAAATTTTCAATTTCCGTGAGCTTAATCTTTTTCCTTGATCTCTTCATCCATCTTTTCATGAGCTCAAACTCATTTAGTTGAGTTACTTATCTTTCCAAGAGTCTCCAGGATGTTTCCGGTGATTTTTCTGAGCTCCGGGCTATTTTTCGCGGCCAAAAAGGTAATTCTAGATTTTCTGAAATTATTTTATTCGCGGAATTAAAATAATCCCGAAATTAAGAAATTCCGAAAAGTTTCCAAACCCTACGACTATATATATGCCGGCGTAGCCCTCGACGCCCTGATTTCAGAAGTACAACTCTTATCGCGAGCCGTCGCTAGTAGCTCCTTGCACCCCTCGCCGAAGTTTGTCGTGTACAGCTTGCGTTCCGGCGAAATTGCGACGATGGTTCGGCGAGCTTTTCCGGCCATGTTTCTCATCTTCGGCGAATTCCGCTTCCACTCCAATGTTTCCCGGCGGACTCCATTGGCAACCATGAAGCTCCAAAATTATCTTATAGTGAGCTCCAAATACTTTCTTTGGGTTCCTCCAGTTCCAAAATATCTCTGAAAATTTTCCCTGAATTTTTAGAATCATTCAGAGTATTTATGTGGCTCCAACAGTAATTCTAGATTTTCTAGAATTATTTCTACTCATGAAATTCATTAATTCCGAAAATAATAAAATCTAATCCTATTCCAACTTGGCTTTAACCTAGCGCATATAAATACATAACCTTTCTCTCTTTGATCGTGTGGATCTGAAATCCTTGGCCGAGCCACAACAGCTCCTCTGGGTTGCATCGGCATACAGCTTGGAGGTCAATCCTCTATGCCAGGTGTACCAAGTTATCTGAATTGCACACGCCGAGACCCCTTCATCAGCTTATAAATAGGCAAGTCTCCGGCCAGCATCGTCATTATTTTGCATTATGTAGCACCCCATCGCATCTGCCCTAGCAGCTAGCGCCGTCGACTTGCAACTATTCCAAGCTTCCCTACCGTGCTGTGTCGCTACCACTATCCTCTCGCCGGTATGCCACGCTGCCCTCTCCTCGGCAACATGCACAGCCGTCTGCCATGTTCCTGCCGATCCCCAGCGCATGGTTGCGTCCGGTCGTCGCTCCACGGCAACGCAATCTGCTACTCGGTACCCACCGTGAATCCTGTTTCAGCAACGTCTAAACCAAGGTCTGAGAAAACCATCTCGAGAAGAAGTTTCGCCGAAGCTGCGGATTTGAGCGCCACCATGATGAGAAAGATCAAGCCGTTGCCTTTCAGATCATCTCTGGCAGGGCAGGTCGTACGTCGGTCCCGTCCCATTGCTATCCGGTCCGACCTGCCAATCCTCGTCACGATAAGATACTGCTCCACGCCGCCGCACCGTCCACTCTGCCTTTGTGCCTTGGATCGTCGAATTCGTCAAACTTGATCAGTGAGAATTCCAGGCACACGTTCCTGTCTCTCTCCACCACACATGTATTGCACTGGCTAGATTCATCTGACTTTCTGTTCCTTTTCCGTGCAATGTTACGGCCTGCTGTGCGAGTGCGACCATCCTCCGTCTTCGATCAAGCAAAGACATGCCTGTGTGTGCTTAGCAGGAACACCAGGTCTTGAACAGCACGTAAGTCTGCCTAGTGCCTGCACCCTTCGCCGATTTTCTTCTAATCATCTATCCTTTATGTACTATTATATTATCTAGCTGACCGAACTCACAAATTTAGTTCTTTTGATATCAATTTGTCCATGGTCATCCTCGCTGCTTCTCGGCCGTCGGTAAACGCCCCACGTAACCATCCTGAGCCAACCGTGACCCATGCAAGTTTTGACCTGCTTTAATCCAACTGCTAGCTTGATGATGTCATATGAGGTCATGATGTGTTTTGTGGCCGTTTTTCTTTAGCAAAACAAATCCTGAAATACAATAGAAATACGTATACATATACAATCTTGTTTAGGCCATATCTTTCACGTTTTAACTCCGATTTGACCTGTTCAAGTTGCGTTAGGTTCGTATTTGCGAGCTCTACATGTTAGTGTAGCTGTACAGTAGGTTTGGAAAATTTAATTTTCGAGTTTATATTAAAGTAATTATTTATCTAAAGGAAATCTTAGAAAATTCATAACTTTCACGTTTTAAATCCGAATTTCGTGATCTTTACATCTGTGTGATCGTAGTAACGTGTAGAAGAGTTTTACAAACTTTTTATATTGTTTTGCTACTGTTGGTGTACTGTTTTAATTATGTCTATTTGTTTGCTTAGTGTATGGTTGCTCGGATGATTGTGTGTTGATGCTTGATGATCGAGTATAGACGGTGAGCAGTTTCTTGACGATCAAGAGTATTATTTTGAGCCAGACCAGCAGTATCATCAGGAAAGCTTTGATTAAGGCAAGTATAACATGGGACCATCCTTGTTACCTATTCACTGAAATTATTATACATATGCATGTGTCTTCCTTGACAACCATAGAGATTATAACTTAGCTATTGATATCTTGTTTCCTTGTCACCTATGGGTTATGCATTTGGGTAGCTACTGCTAGCGCTTAATTATGAACAATGATCTTGTAATTTTACTAATGGATTATGCAATCAACCTATTAAGATGATGTTATTTCTGTTGAAAGGGGGCTAGAGCATGTGGGTTATTTTGATGCTCTAGTTACTCTCCGTAAGGACTTACCTGTAAGTGATAACCGGGACATACAGTACAGCTGTGAGGGCTATATGGCTCTGGCTCTAGTTGTTCAAGAGACCTTTTCTAGCTTGTTAGAGGTTACCTTAAATGGCGTAAGAATGGCTTGCCACGTTGGGTGTAGTGCGAGCCCCTGGCCTAGTGTGTATAGACTGCGGTTGTTGTGCCACAGGGAAGGGGGGTTCTACATCTGCCTGCCGAGTGAATCTAATGGCCCTAACTTGTTAGACGAACTTTTGAATGGCTTTATATGGTCTCTGATGTTTTGGGCCTTGCAAACCCATGCATTTGGAAATCATGACTCACAGTGAAAGTGTACACCTCTGCGCAGAGTTAAAAACTGGTATACTAGCCGTGCTCACGGATACGAGCGGCCTTGAGGATTCTTACAGAATAGTTGATCACCATTGTTATATCATGCTTAATTATTGTTGATTATTATTATGCTCATGTTAATGCTATTCATTATCCTTATTACAATTGATCATTGATTCATTAATGGGATTTGGATTACCTTGATGCTACTCAATTGCTAATTATATGATGATTAAAAGCTAAACGCAGTTAAACAGTGTCTAGCCTTTTTGAGCCTCATGAACCCTGTGTTATACTTGTTGAGTTCGACATGGACTCACTCTTGCTATTTCCCCAACACTCCAGTGTGTAATAAGATGCTACTCGGAAAAAGGACAAAGGTGTAGTGGAGTTTCCAGAAGACTAGTAGAAGTGCTAGGCATATGTTACCCCCAGTCAGCCGTCCCTGAGAAGAATGGAGCCCGAAGTTTAGTCACCGTTCCGCGATACTCTGATGTAAGTGTTAATATAGCTATGTATACGTTATATAATAACATTGTTTCTGATACTTTTTTATTCTGGCATATGTGTGGACTTCCTGGGCACACATATGATTAGCCTGGTTTTGTTCTTTAGAAAACCGGGTGTGACAGAGTGGTATCAGAGCGGTGTTGACTGTAGGACGTATGCCAAGTAGCACTGGACGTATTCTAAAACTTATTTTACGATAAAACTATTTTGTCATCCCTTGACTCATTGATTTTGACTATTCCTCTTCCTTGTCCTGTTGTATCCTCTCCTTGATAGCTTTCTTTTGAGCTAATATTTCTTACTCCCTTGGATTTTGTTTTATGTTGTTTTTACTAAAAGTTTTCTGATCTTACCTTGTTCAAAAGTTCGATGGCCTTTCATCATCTCCAATGTGCCAATAGGATGACCACCATTATTGAAGAAGCACGTGTAGTACCGATGATGTGATGTGTGCTTGTTTTGCTTGATGTGTTGCTTGTGTGTTGTTCTTATTCTCGTGTTTCAAAGGTAGGCCCGGAAGGTATAAGTCTTGAGAAGTAGTTCGATCTTTGTTAAGTGGGGTAGCATCTGCTATCAACAACAGCAAGTCCTGAATATCTCAAGCGACGAGGCATGAGGAGGCATGAAGAACTAAAGATCAAACCTTATCTTTCTTGTCATCTTTTGGCTATCCTCGATCCATATCTTATATCTCATCAACACAAAGCAAAGAAGCATGAAGACTTGAAGATTAGTGTTATCTATCTCTCTAGTGTCTTTGAATCTCGTTTCTACCTTATCATGTTTTTTTATAGCAGTCTGTCTACCTTAGCATATATCTCTATTTTTGGATGCCCAAAAATTATGGATAAATTCTGGACAATAATAGACTTCAATATCTTTCTCTGACCGTAAGAACCACCCTGATATCTATTATGGTTTGGGATTTATGAAAATCACAAGGCGACGCATCTGTGCTGTCAGCAATCCGGAATAGTTTCTGTTGTGCACAGTTTTCGACTACCTTAACTATAGAATCTGGAGAAGAATTCTATAAGAAAGTTGTAGTAAATTTGATAAGCTTTCCAACGGTATAAGCTACAATATCATTGGATTCGTAGAACTCGAGATATAACTGTATTTCTGCACTGCTATTTTTCTGCTCGCGAGGAAGTACAGGTTACTTGTTCTTGCATATGCTCATGAGTCTCTTTGACATGATAGAAGGACACGATAGTAGTTATCACTCAGAAACAAATGCAAGTTATCCTTCGGTGTTCTCTAGTTGATCTCTTCTTAAGGGGAGTTGTCAAACTAAAAGACGACACAAGATGGAGGTTTTATATGTTCTATTTCGTCACTTGGAAGCATCAGCTATCTACATGGTTGCAAAGTCACTATCAAGCGTCAGTATCTTTTCTCAGAGTGGTAATCTGTTAGAACCATTGACAAGGATCGTAAGGGTCTAAAGGACACCTTTACAAAGTTGGTTTTGAGCTTGTGGCATCATCATTGGATAAGAGTTGATGAAGGAAGAGTGAAGACTTGCAAATCAACTTTATCTTTCTCCCTAGTCTCTCTAAATCTCGGGACGAGATTTCCGTTAAGTGGGGTAGAAATGTCACACCCAAAATTTCCTATTTTGGATTGTGCATGAAAAACACTAAATAAAATAGATGATTTCAATATTTGAATAAATTTATTAGATAAGTTAAGTTGCTGCTAATTTAAATATAGAAAATTTTGGTTTTAAACTTTTTCATATTAAATTGATAATGTGGTGTTTGTGTGATGCTTGTCTTTGGTGTTGGTGAGTGCTATTATTTTCAAAATATCATAGGATGACGTTTACTTTTCATCGGAAAACTTTTTAGCATTTTCTGGATTTAAAATTTTCAATTTCCGTGAGCTTAATCTTTTTCCTTGATCTCTTCATCCATCTTTTCATGAGCTCAAACTCATTTAGTTGAGTTACTTATCTTTCCAAGAGTCTCCAGGATGTTTCCGGTGATTTTTCTGAGCTCCGGGCTATTTTTCGCGGCCAAAAAGGTAATTCTAGATTTTCTGAAATTATTTTATTCGCGGAATTAAAATAATCCCGAAATTAAGAAATTCCGAAAAGTTTCCAAACCCTACGACTATATATATGCCGGCGTAGCCCTCGACGCCCTGATTTCAGAAGTACAACTCTTATCGCGAGCCGTCGCTAGTAGCTCCTTGCACCCCTCGCCGAAGTTTGTCGTGTACAGCTTGCGTTCCGGCGAAATTGCGATGATGGTTCGGCGAGCTTTTCCGGCCATGTTTCTCATCTTCGGCGAATTCCGCTTCCACTCCAATGTTTCCCGGCGGACTCCATTGGCAACCATGAAGCTCCAAAATTATCTTATAGTGAGCTCCAAATACTTTCTTTGGGTTCCTCCAGTTCCAAAATATCTCTGAAAATTTTCCCTGAATTTTTAGAATCATTCAGAGTATTTATGTGGCTCCAACAGTAATTCTAGATTTTCTAGAATTATTTCTACTCATGAAATTCATTAATTCCGAAAATAATAAAATCTAATCCTATTCCAACTTGGCTTTAACCTAGCGCATATAAATACATAACCTTTCTCTCTTTGATCGTGTGGATCTGAAATCCTTGGCCGAGCCACAACAGCTCCTCTGGGTTGCATCGGCATACAGCTTGGAGGTCAATCCTCTATGCCAGGTGTACCAAGTTATCTGAATTGCACACGCCGAGACCCCTTCATCAGCTTATAAATAGGCAAGTCTCCGGCCAGCATCGTCATTATTTTGCATTATGTAGCACCCCATCGCATCTGCCCTAGCAGCTAGCGCCGTCGACTTGCAACTATTCCAAGCTTCCCTACCGTGCTGTGTCGCTACCACTATCCTCTCGCCGGTATGCCACGCTGCCCTCTCCTCGGCAACATGCACAGCCGTCTGCCATGTTCCTGCCGATCCCCAGCGCATGGTTGCGTCCGGTCGTCGCTCCACGGCAACGCAATCTGCTACTCGGTACCCACCGTGAATCCTGTTTCATCAACGTCTAAACCAAGGTCTGAGAAAACCATCTCGAGAAGAAGTTTCGCCGAAGCTGCGGATTTGAGCGCCACCATGATGAGAAAGATCAAGCCGTTGCCTTTCAGATCATCTCTGGCAGGGCAGGTCGTACGTCGGTCCCGTCCCATTGCTATCCGGTCCGACCTGCCAATCCTCGTCACGATAAGATACTGCTCCACGCCGCCGCACCGTCCACTCTGCCTTTGTGCCTTGGATCGTCGAATTCGTCAAACTTGATCAGTGAGAATTCCAGGCACACGTTCCTGTCTCTCTCCACCACACATGTATTGCACTGGCTAGATTCATCTGACTTTCTGTTCCTTTTCCGTGCAATGTTACGGCCTGCTGTGCGAGTGCGACCATCCTCCGTCTTCGATCAAGCAAAGACATGCCTGTGTGTGCTTAGCAGGAACACCAGGTCTTGAACAGCACGTAAGTCTGCCTAGTGCCTGCACCCTTCGCCGATTTTCTTCTAATCATCTATCCTTTATGTACTATTATATTATCTAGCTGACCGAACTCACAAATTTAGTTCTTTTGATATCAATTTGTCCATGGTCATCCTCGCTGCTTCTCGGCCGTCGGTAAACGCCCCACGTAACCATCCTGAGCCAACCGTGACCCATGCAAGTTTTGACCTGCTTTAATCCAACTGCTAGCTTGATGATGTCATATGAGGTCATGATGTGTTTTGTGGCCGTTTTTCTTTAGCAAAACAAATCCTGAAATACAATAGAAATACGTATACATATACAATCTTGTTTAGGCCATATCTTTCACGTTTTAACTCCGATTTGACCTGTTCAAGTTGCGTTAGGTTCGTATTTGCGAGCTCTACATGTTAGTGTAGCTGTACAGTAGGTTTGGAAAATTTAATTTTCGAGTTTATATTAAAGTAATTATTTATCTAAAGGAAATCTTAGAAAATTCATAACTTTCACGTTTTAAATCCGAATTTCGTGATCTTTACATCTGTGTGATCGTAGTAACGTGTAGAAGAGTTTTACAAACTTTTTATATTGTTTTGCTACTATTGGTGTACTGTTTTAATTATGTCTATTTGTTTGCTTAGTGTATGGTTGCTCGGATGATTGTGTGTTGATGCTTGATGATCGAGTATAGACGGTGAGCAGTTTCTTGACGATCAAGAGTATTATTTTGAGCCAGACCAGCAGTATCATCAGGAAAGCTTTGATTAAGGCAAGTATAACATGGGACCATCCTTGTTACCTATTCACTGAAATTATTATACATATGCTTGTGTCTTCTTTGACAACCATAGAGATTATAACTTAGCTATTGATATCTTGTTTCCTTGTCACCTATGGGTTATGCATTTGGGTAGCTACTGCTAGCGCTTAATTATGAACAATAATCTTGTAATTTAACTAATGGATTATACAATCAACCTATTAAGATGATGTTATTTCTGTTGAAAGGGGGCTAGAGCATGTGGGTTATTTTGATGCTCTAGTTACTCTCCATAAGGATTTACCTGTAAGTGATAACCGGGACATACAGTACAGCTGTGAGGGCTATATGGCTCTGGCTCTAGTTGTTCAAGAGACCTTTTCTAGCTTGTTAGAGGTTACCTTAAATGGCGTAAGAATGGCTTGCCACGTTGGGTGTAGTGCGAGCCCCTGGCCTAGTGTGTATAGGCTGCGGTTGTTGTGCCACAGGGAAGGGGGGTTCTACATCTGCCTGCCGAGTGAATCTAATGGCCCTAACTTGTTAGACGAACTTTTGAATGGCTTTATATGGTCTCTGATGTTTTGGGCCTTACAAACCCATGCATTTGGAAATCATGGCTCACAGTGAAAGTGTACACCTCTGTGCAGAGTTAAAAACTGGTATACTAGCCGTGCTCACGGATACGAGCGGCCTTGGGGATTCTTACAGAATAGTTGATCACCATTGTTATATCATGCTTAATTATTATTGATTATTATTATGCTCATGTTAATGCTATTCATTATCCTTATTACAATTGATCATTGATTCATTAATGGGATTTGGATTACCTTGATGCTACTCAATTGCTAATTATATGATGATTAAAAGCTAAACGCAGTTAAACAGTGTCTAGCCTTTTTGAGCCTCATGAACCCTGTGTTATACTTGTTGAGTTCGACATGGACTCACTCTTGCTATTTCCCCAACACTCCAGTGTGTAATAAGATGCTACTCGGAAAAAGGACAAAGGTATAGTGGAGTTTCCAGAAGACTAGTAGAAGTGCTAGGCATATGTTACCCCCAGTCAGCCGTCCCTGAGAAGAATGGAGCCCGAAGTTTAGTCACCGTTCCGCGATACTCTGATGTAAGTGTTAATATAGCTATGTATACGTTATATAATAACATTGTTTCTGATACTTTTTCATTCTGGCATATGTGTGGACTTCCTGGGCACACATATGATTAGCCTGGTTTTGTTCTTTAGAAAACCAGGTGTGACATATGATTTTGATGTATTTAGTTTGTGGCTGTGGTGCTCATGGGAAGCTCACTGATTTTTTTAAAAAAAATCTAACATAGCTTTCGATTGGTTGTATGCCCACCCTTTAGGCTTTCTAAACTGAAAAGAGGTAGAAATTTAACTTTAAGTCCAAGAAAAAACACTAACCTTAAAAATTGAACACAAAGTTATCCACAGTCTACCATTACATCTTGAGAAGTTACCATAGAAAGTAAGAAACAATATGTCAAGAATCAAGTTAACTTCAATCAAAGCTTCTTCCAGACTAGAAACTGTAAATTCTGCTTCCTGCAAAATAAAGTCACACCATCTAAGTTCTAACACCTGAGAAATTTGCCAGAAAATATAAGAAGGATGCCAAGGGGGATAATGCATTTGTGTGTAGTACATCATGCCCTTGCAGGAGGGTTTGATGCTTATAAAGTTTAACAAGGACATTATGGCCTTATAACCACAAAACAGCTTCAAAACTGGAAGGTGCACTGCAAATCTACAAGCACGATAAGTTCAAAAGCTGAGTGCAAAACCATGCACAAATATGTCAGTATCACTTGCTGAGTTAATATAACTGTTAATTTCTATTCTAAGACAGAAACATGTAGCTCTCCTGTGTGTTCAATAAAATATAACTGCTAAATGGGAAAATACTAAAAAAATAAAAAACTCTTTGCCGGGTGCCCAGAGGAGCGACACTCGGCAAAGAAAATTCGGGAAAAAAAATAAAAAAATCTTTGTCGGGTGCCTCTGACATGGCACCCGGCAACGAAATTGTAAAAAAAATAAAAAATCTTTGCCGGGTGCCTCCCGGTAGGGCACTCGACAAAGAAAATATGGAAAAAAAATTAAAAAAATCTTTGCCGGGTGCCTCTGACATGGCACCCGGCAAAGAAATTGTAAAAAAAAATTAAAAAATCTTTGCCGGGTTCCTCCCGGTAGGGCACTCGGCAAATAAAATATGGAAAAATAATTTAAAAAATCTTTGCCGGGTGCCTCTGACATGGCACCCGGCAAATCAAAGGCGGATGGAGCGGCACCGTAACGGCCACTTTTCTTTGCCGGGTGCCGGATTTGCACTCGGCAAAGTCTTTGCCGGGTGCCCGATAAAAAGCACCCGGCAAAGAAATCTTTGCCGACTAATTTTTTGCCGGCGGCTCTTTGCCGGGTGCTGCACCCGGCAAAGGCTTTGCCGAGTGCAAAGTAGCCTTTGCCGGGTGTTTTCGGCACCCGGCAAAGCGCCTGAATCCTGTAGTGATTCAGTGGGGAAGCCGAGGACTGAGTTGATCTGTGAGCTGGTGTGATTTCGCTCATCCGTCAATGGATCTGGGCACTCTCGTTAAGTGAATCATCGGCGGCAGTACGGTACGGTGATGAGTTCAATTTCGCTGGGGGTGTCGCGCCCTTGTTTTGGATTTTTTTTTCTCCCTTTACTTAGAGACTTAATTAACTTTAATTAATCCCTCTCGGTTCCTCCTTACACATCGACCGATTATGCTTACGTCTCTGCTGGTTGATTGTACTTTTTTGTGTGGTTCATGCAGGCACTTCATTAGCCCTTGTTGTGTGGTTGATTATACTCCCGGCCGGTGCGTGTGCGTGTGCGTTGTCAACATCTAATCCAGCCTGACCTGGCGCTAGGAGCCTCGCACTCAGCATGGCCCTTGACGAAGCAACATTAATTTAATCGGTGTGAACTCAGCTCTAACCCATTAATTAGTTGCCATGGTTACAAGTTAGAATGTTTGATTTCTCAAGAAACAACCAATGCAACTTCACGTCTTTCTTTGTAGGACCAAATAACATTTGTGGCCTTTTTTCGGTTTGGTGGAGAGATTGAACCATCCCCCTCACCCCCTCCAGTTCTCTTGGGGCGGAGATTAACCAAACAAAGCTTGAGCGGGGACGAAACACCAGCTCATCATCTCACCAAGTCTACTCCATCACTACCACAAGAAACTGCAATAAAAGATATGGCAGTGGCTGCCGTGGTGAGCGTCTCCATGGGGGTGATGAAGCCCGTCTTAGCCAAGCTTACCACCCTCATGCGCGATGAGTACAACAAGCTCAACGGCCTGCGGAAAGATGTCACTTTCCTACGGCATGAGCTCAGCGACATGGATGCTCTTCTAGAAAACATGGACAACGCTGATGAACTCGACCCACTGACCAAGAATTGGAGGAAAGATATAATAGAGATGTCTTACACAATCGAGGACTACATTGATGACTTCATGCACCATTTTGGTGAAAAAGCTGACGACAAGGATGGAATCCTTCGGAAAGCGTCTGAGTATCTAAGAACTTTCGGGGACCGTTGTCGCATAGCAAATCAATTCCAAGAGATCAAGACTCTAGTGATAGAAGCAAGAGAACGTCGAAAGAGATACATGCTTAATCCGTGCAAGTCGATTACTACCCATGTAGTTGTTGATCCTCGATTGACAGCACTCTACAAAGACTCAGCGAGCCTTGTGGGAATTGATGCCCAAAAGGATGAGCTTGTCAATTGGGCAATGGACAAAGGCAAACAATTGAAGGTGATGGCAATAGTGGGGTGTGGAGGTTTAGGAAAGACCACGCTTGCCAATGAGGTGTATCGCAATGTTGCAGAGAAGTTTGACTGCAAGTCATTTATATCTGTCTCGCAAAAGCCAGAAATGATAGGGCTATTGAACAGCATGCTATCGCAACTTGGGCAAGGCACATGCTCTCATGCTAGCCAGGTGCAAGATCTTATCAACAACCTTCGAGGTCATCTACATGATAAGAGGTAGTTATAATGTTTTGTTTCTCTAATAGAGAAAGGATTAAAATTTTGTAATAATTATAGTTGCACTTTACCATGTAAGTCTCATATTATTTGACCAAAGTAATTTCTACTTTTACCTAGCTTTCTATAAGTAAATTAGTTTATATGGTAGGATAATGTTTCATAATTTATTTCTTGATATGCAGACATTACAACAACAACAACAACAACAACATAGCCTTTTGTCCCAAGCAAGTTGGGGTAGGCTAGAGATGAGACCCAAAAGAGACGAGAAACAGGGAGACACATAAAAGGACATAAAGGGCACAAGACAAAAAGAGGTCACGGTTCAGGCACGTTGATTGCCAATCTCCAAGCGCTCCTGTCCATAGCTAAATCCTTGGAGATATTCCACTCCTTAAGATCTCTCTTAACGGACTCGTCCCAAGTTAGATTAGGTCGACCTCTACCGCTCTTTACATTATCGGCCCGCTTTAGAACTCCACTACGCACCGGCGCCTCAGGAGGCCTCCGTTGGACATGTCCAAACCATCTCAACCGATGTTGAATCAATATCTCCTCAATTGGTGCCACCCCAACCCTATCCCGAATATCGTCGTTCCGGACTCTATCCCTCCTTGTGTGCCCACAACACCAACGCAACATACGCATCTCTGTTACACTCAATTGTTGGACATGTCGCCTTTTTGTAGGCCAACACTCAGCACCGTATAACATCGCCGGACGAATCGTCGTCCTATAGAACTTACTATTATTTTTTATATGGTCAAACTTAGTATGATTTGACTTGAGACAATTGAATATCTCTTATATTTTAGGGCCGAGGGAGTAGTTTTTAAACAAAATTTTGTAGGTACGATGACCTAATTAATCTAGGAGCCAAGATATGACACCCTGAAGGCTTCATCATGATAGCAACTTCAACAAACCTTTAGAAACCACTTTAAGAAAAATGAGACATCTGCAGAAAGTTCACTGCACACAGGTTGTTGTTGCTTTATTACATCATATATCAGCACTAGGCCGAACATGCTTGTAGAGCAAACAATAAACATAACGGTATAGAATATATCAGCCTGCACAAAATCTGTTGTTAAACCTTCACTTATATTATTGGAAAAAATGCTACATATAGTGACCACACCACCGTTGAAAAAATACAAATAGTATACCACACTAGCTATGTGGAATCGTTTGGTTGAGAGTAGATTTTCCACATACCCTTGTGGCCGCAAGGCTTATCTCAGCCATGGATCTTGCTTGAAGAGATTCGTGCTAGCAGGAGGTAGGTGGATAGAATCATGGGGTAGATGAGAGAGATTGTATCAAGATTCGTGCAGCAAGAGGGAATCAATGCTCGAGATAATCATTGCAGCCACATATTGGATATAACATTTACATGTTATTTTGTATGTTGGTATATATGAGTAACCAATGCTTCTGTGGATTATTTTTTGCAGGTACCTCATTATAGTTGATGATTTGTGGGCTGTGCCAGCGTGGAATACCATTAAATATGTTTTCCCAGAAAACGGTAGACAAAGCAGAGTTATAATAACTACGCGACACCAAGATGTGGCTATATCAAGTTCAAGTTCAAGTGACAATGGAAGTGTTTATAACATGAAGCCCCTAAGCAACCAAGACTCGAGAAAACTGTTCAATAAAAGAATTTTTGGTTCAGAAGACGAAGATGCCTGCCCTCCACAGTTCATTGATGTCTCGAGTGAAATTTTAAACAAGTGTAGAGGTTTACCTCTTGCAATAATTACCGTGGCAAGTATTTTAGCATGTCAGCCTACAAGGCTAAAGGAAGAATGGGAACACATACAGGACTGTTTAGCCTCCCAAGCACCAGCAAACTCCACCCTGAAAGACATGATGCATATCTTAGACCTCAGCTACAAGTTTCTTCCTCATCATCTGAAGTCATGCTTTCTTTACCTTGGTACATACCCAGAGGATCATGAGATTGAGAAGGACGATATAGTCAAAAAATGGGTAGCAGAAGGCATTGTGAGTGGCCCAACAATGAGGCGAAGCGCATGGGATGTTGCAGAGAGCTACCTGAATGAGCTAGTGAATAGAAGCATGGTTCAGGTCGTATATATATATAAATATAATGACTATGGAGTTTCTAAGAAGAAGCCATTCTACAAGTTGCATGATATGGTGCTTGACCTCATTCTTAAGAGGTGCAGGGAAAACAACTTTGTGAGGTTGGTACATGATCCAGAAGTGATGGTAGAAATGCAAGTCAAGGTTCGTCGACTCACCGCCAACACAAGAGCTGATGTGGTCATTGGCAAGCACCTATCACAGGTTCGCTCTCTGTTTCTGTTTGGAGGAGCAAACTGTGTGACTCCTTTTTCTGAGCTGAGGTTCCTCAGAGTGCTATTTTTGCTGGTTCCTTGGCACGCACAGAGGGTCGTTGACCTTACATGTGCCAACCAGCTATCGCTACTGCGATACCTAAAGGTTGCATGCGATGCGTGTCAGGGCAGCCACGTGGTGCTACCTAGTCAAATTCGGAGTATGCATCGTTTGGAGACGCTGGAAATTGAAGGGATCCCAGTGTCGAGCATTCCACCGGATATCGTCCATTTGCCATTCTTGTCCCATCTGATTGTAGACAGAGGAGGAAGCCCGAAGATGTTACCGGATGGGATTGTCAAGATGAAGTCGTTGCGCGCTCTGAGGTACTTCAGGCTGCCAGCAGATTCGTCGTCGTCTGATAATATTATTGAGGGCCTTGGCGAGCTCACAAGCCTGAAAGAGCTGGAGCTCCAGTGCCACGTGCGGGGACAAGCTATGCGATGCATACCGATGACGACGGCATGGATGGCTGCCTGGAGCTCGTCGCTCCACAAGCTCAGCAACCTGAGAATGCTCCGTGTGAATTCTTTCCCATTTTCATGCTGCGCGGAGGCACTGAGCAGCTGGGTTTCGCCTCCGTTCCCCTTCCTCGAGGAGCTCGATGTGGCAGGATGGACCTTCCCTAGGGTTCCAATGTGGATCGGTGGCCTCCACAACATTCGCACACTGAGATTCGGGGTGAAGGAGGTGTCCGATTTGATCTGGGATGATGTCGGCCTCATCGGAATGCTGCCCAACCTCATCGAACTCTATCTGCGTATCGATGAAGACGTCGTCCCTGCCGGAGGGATTGTGATAGGCTGCTCCACGGGGTTCAAGCTTCTCCGGGATTTTCATCTAGAGATAAAAACCAACATCGAAGCTGGCATTCGAGGCGGGTGCAATGCCTAACCTCCGACGGATCGGGATGTGGTCAACATTCGATCCAAACCAACGCAACAAGCAGGCAGTCGCACCGGTCGGGCTGGAGCACCTCGCGAGCCTCAAGGTAATCAAAGTATTTAGGATGACATACGACGACCTTGATGCTTTCGTAGACATGTTGCGGGAAGTCGCTAAGGGTCTTCCGAATCAACCGGCAATTGAGTGCTTATGCACCCAAGGATACAGGTAACTTAATTTGTTCTCCGTAGAATATGCTTGCTTTTGCTTGCATTCGTGTTTGTGTTTTTATGAGGACAACGAGTGGATGCTCTTGATCAGTTGATTTTGCTCACACATACATACGAGCTAGATCCTCATCATGCCTATAATTCCGCATGCAGGCCATGGGACGAATGCAGGCCATGTGACGACGGTCGGAGGACAGCTAGCTACTTCCTTCGTCACAGATTACTCCCCCTATTTTGAAATACTAGGTACCTTAGAAATTATTCTAAGACATATTATATCGTAAAACAAATGATGCATGTAAGCCTACTACCTTAATCAGAGAGAGATGTTATGGTCATTATATATTAGATCGGTGGTACAAATTTTAGGGCATATATATCTAGAACAGTATTCTCTTGTCTCTACTATGACATAGCTAGACCGTATCTTTACAAATTACCCTTTCTATAGCTCTTCGTACAGATTTTGTACGACCCAAATTAGCAGCATCGAACGACCTATTACCACACATTGCTAATATTATACTGGGAAATGAGCTTGGTGATGTATTTCATTGGAACCTAGCTCGAAATAGGTAGTGAAATCACACGATCAAGCTTTGGTTCATAAAGACATACCCAACCTCAACAAACGTATGTGGAAACTAAGAGCAGTAGAGCACACCCTTAAAGATTAAAATTTTCTTATGATATTTATGCAGAGAAGCCATTCTTATAGAAGATAATTTTAGCCAAACGAAACTAGCATGTTACACATGTGGCTTCAGGCCGGGCTTATCCATTCCTCACAGCATGGCACACTTGCTTTTTTTTTGAGGGAAGCATGGCACACTTTTTGACACGTGTTTAGGAGGGGTTAGCACGGTATTGAAGCCCATCGTCGTATCAGGAGATGCCGCAACTTATTGGTCTTTTTGGTTATAGGAATGTTTTAATCAGTTTTTGAAACGAACTTTTTACTCTTCTTTATTTCAGGTTATCTACTACGTTATTCAATGGCTCCATACATGGGCTATCCTCTAGAAGCTAGATTCACGTGATTTGGTTGTGAAGGTTTTGCAACAATTGTCACGGGTGGACAAGGTTATATTCTCCCCTGCACTTGGGTGGTGATGTTCTAATCTTTTGATTGAGTGTCACTAGATTGTGTGTGGCTTCCTTTGTTAAAGGTTATGTGTGTCGTGTCAGGTCAAAAGGACCTTCTCAAGATTGTGTTACATCGATGTATTGTACTTCAAAATTAATAAATCTTCCTTTATATAATAATGGTATGTATGTGGATGTTGCCTTTTAAACTAAGATGATGGGTTTACTTCACTTAAAATCTTTAATATTTTGTGATAAGTTTTGAATGCATGTATAGCTTATATTTCATGACGGATGGAGTAAATAAAGTTCTAAGATTTGCCCTAAGTCAACTTATTTTAAATTTAACTAAGTTTATACTAAAAGATAACTAATGTTTATGACACCAAATAAGTATTACTAAATTATAGGGAAGTATATTTTCATATTTACCCATTGGGTGCCATAAATGTTGATTTCTTTTGATCAAAATTAAATTATTTTGAGTTAGTACAAACTTAGAACTACAGTTAGACCAGTCTTAGTGGGATGTTTCATGTCCCGGTTTCCTCGGAAACTAACAACGAAATAGCTTCTCTTAAATGGACATTTTCATTTCACTATATCATAGGTGTTGATACTTCTTACGTCTATTGGAGGGGTTCCGCAAGCGCACAAAAAATATCGTAATTGCTCTCATGTTATGCTCTTTTCATCAAACTTATCAGCTTAGTGCTTCATGTCAATTATACCTTGCTTAGCCAATAATGTTTATTTCTAGTGCTTTAATTACAGGATATCAACTCTGTAGTCGATGGCCATATCAATCGGCTGTTTAGCCACATATTGGAACTGGTGCAACACCGACACGTTCCACCTTAAACTACTGATTATTCTCTCCTTGTCAATTGCAGGATCAAATTGACTGGTACGCCCACGAACTCAAAACCGACTTGTCCTGCATTGAAGCTAAGCAAATCTTCCAGGCTTGTCGTTTGACAACGAGGGATCTCCATCGATCAAGTCCCAATCGGCTGGTGACCGGGATTTTTCGACGTCAACACCCTCCTGTTGCCATAAAAAAGGGATGACAATTACGGCAACCACGCCCACCCAATGGACGCTGCGCCCCTGAGAACGACGAGGGCGAAAGGATGGTGCCGGTGGATTTCACCAATTAGCGGCCAGTGGTGGCGGAGACGTTGCTCGCCTCCGACTTTGGAGCAAGAGGGACGAGGTGAGGGGAAAGAGGCTGGGATGGTCCGAAGCAGAAGATGACAAGATGATGGGAAAGAGAAGTGACAGTTACGCTGGGGCACGGGCATGTGCGACCTGGAGGAGAGGACGCCATTGATAACCATGGCCCCCAATTGAGGGGGTTTTGAATCTGCATCTGGAGAATCCATGGCGATAGTGCCGTCGCCCGGTTGAGCTCGCGCCGTTGGCCGGCCTGGCCCCGGTGGGTGCCCATCCCGCGCTCTCCCTCACGTCTCCCACACCAGTGCTCCCCCACCCCTTCTCCCTTCGTCTCTCCTCGTTGCCACCGAGATCCAGTCGTGCTCCACCGGCACCTCGTCGTCCGACTGCCGTGCCCAGCCAACCGGCCACCAGAGGGCTGCTCGTGACTGGATCTTCCACTTGCTGGGCGCCTGCAATATTACCCCTCCGGATCCGCCCCGGACCAACGACGACAGGCGCCCGGTGCCGGATGCTGCGTCACATCGCCGCCGGATACGACCATGGCATCCTCCTCAATGCCTCCCTGTGCTGCGGGTGAGGTGAACCTCTCCTGCCTTTCTCCCCTTGCCCCTCCCTTCCACCCAGGAGGCAACTCGGCTAGGAGATCCAAGCTTCGCCGGTGGGCTGACGATGATGATGACCTCTAGTAGTCTAGTCCGATGGGGAATCCTCCAGCGACATGTCTCCGGCGACCGCCTCTGCCAGCCGGCTCGCCTCAGTTGGTGCGCAGAAGCTGGTGCCGCCTGTGGTAGAACCCCTACGGCCCCATCTCAGGTCCATTCTTGTGCGAGTTGGTGATGAAGGCCTCCCTGCAATTGGGGCTTAGAGCCCGGTTCGTGATGCTGCCCTGCGGCCACGCAGGCATCACCATCGGCGTCAGAGTCGCCCGCGTCCTCAACTGGTCCATGGCCTTCCACTCCGAGGACTCAACAATCACCTGCCTCCGTGTCGAGCTCCAGCACACCAGCGACTAGGGCCCAGGGTGTCTCACCACCACCGCATCATGTCGCCGAACGTGTGTGGGTGGCAGGACATCCTGCCGCGGAACCCACCGGAGCCGAGAGGATCGAAGAACCTGCACGACGTTGCAATGGCATCAGGGAAGACTCCACCAGTCATGGCCGACCGTCGTCTCAGCTTCCTCAATAACCGATTCCGAGGGCGATGCTTCCGGTGCCTCGCTAGGGACCACAAGGTCGCATCCTGTCATGACCCGCCGAGGTGCTTGCGCTACAGCTGCAGTGGGCACTTCTCCAAGCATTGCCCAGGACGGCGCCGCCCCAACAACCACCGGCCGGATATGTGGCACAGCTCACCTGCTCATCGCTCCGTTCACAAGTGGCTACCCGATGAGTTTCCACCGCTTGTGGCGACGCCTCTGCGGCAGCATGGGCATGTGAGCCAGCATCTTAGCAAGGCCGACAACAGCCAAGTCCAGTGTTACAATGATGCCCTCAACATTTCGTCGTGCCGCCCTCCTGGGATGTGGTGTGAGTGTGAGAGGAATTATACACCATGACAACTTCCAATCTCCTTGTCGTTGTGGAGGCTCGTCAGCCATTGATGCAAGGCACCGCTCAGCCATTGATGCAAGGCACCGCTCCACTTCTCGTCGCGGCATGTGTGACCACTATGGTGGTTCACGAGCAGATAAGGATCTACAAGAGTTGCTGCCTCCTCCTGTATTGATTGATGACCCGTTGATGGATTCCATGGACGAGCTCAAGTCGTTGTCTCCACTACCAGAAAAGTATGATCCTATGCTATTGGAGGTATGCGTTGGTCAGGAGGACTACCAAGACCGAGATGACCGAAACAAAGCCAGCTCCGTCGAGACAAGCGTGCCTCTGTTTGAGTCCCATCCAACTACACACATGCTTGATGCGTTGGAAGAAAAGGGTGAGCCATGTAGGGACGCCCCTTCGCCCTTGGAGGAGTGCATTAGCCCCAAGGAAGTTGCTCCCCTATCCTGGATGAAATTTCTGCTGACATAGGTCTAGCCGAGCCACCGCTACCGGTCTTAACAACACCAGTAAAAGGTGGACGTCGCCGGAAGGTCATGTCAGCACAACGGCGTAGCGCACGGCTAGCTGCAAGACCTTGCATAGTGCCGGTGTCACGAAGGGCACAACACCGCATGGAAATGCTTGACCTCGGGGGTCCTGTTGAACCAACTGGAGATGAGGCTATTAAATTGTACCTGGAGAGGTACAAAGGAACACCTCCTCCACACGTTACTGCAGCCCTAGCGGCACTGACTAGCGCCATGTTAGCTTGAGCTGAAGATGGAGATGAAGAAGAGTAGTAGGGATTATATTTTTTCCCCCTGTTGGATCTCTCCAGTTGCGAGTAATCCCTTAGGCTTCACATCTTATCTGGTAATCCTTGCCAAATAAGGTTTTATAGTTGTACTGCATCTCTGGCGCATAAATCTGCTTCCTTCTTATTAATATATAAGCCGGCTCAGCCGAATCTTTCAAAAAAAAAAGACCTGGAGGAGAGGCGAACACGGTGCAAGGAGAGACGACATGGTCAGGCATATATGGATCTGACACTGTTGAAGATCTATCACCTATGGTCAGGCATCATAGCAACGACACAGCAAGCATGTGTGTTGTGGCTTTCCCTCGTGTCCCAAGTGTGCTCTAATGATGTGTTGGAACAAGAATAAAAGATTATGTTATCCGTTAATAGGTCGCTACGACATGATATCTATGACGTTATATAGTTATTTTCTTGAACAATAATAGACTGTGCATTATAGTTATGCAAAATGTCAAGGAGAGGTTTTAGAGATAATATTACCTCGATGTAATAGTCCGAAGTCAACAAATTAGCTTTCTTTGTCTTAAAAAAATATAGGAGATTAGTCGGTACACAAGTGTTAAGTAGATATATAGGAACTTATAAGAGATTATCTAATAAGAGAAACATGCAGGATTTTTTATAAAGACAATATAATGCAACAAATTAAATGTGGTGGTGGCGAACAAGCAAAGAGGAGAGCATAAAGTATTTTGCTGGCTTTTACTCAAGGACAGACTAAGTACAAGAAATATTCTCAAAAGAAGGAAAATGGAATTGGAATCTTACAGCTGTGAAATCTGCTCTCTATTGATAGAAGAAACCGTTGAGCATTTGTTTTGCAATTGCCCCTTTGCACAGCAGTGTTGGGGGATTTTGAATCTGGAAACAGTACCAAATGAAGACTCATTCGAAAACATAAGGGCCATCAAAGATTAGCTTCACTCCGAATTCTTTATGGTTGCTGTCATTTTAATGTGCTGGGTAATTTGGAAAGCCAGAAATGAACTAATCTTTAACAACAATCAAGTCAACATTCATGATTGCAGGACTCTTTTCTTCAACGAAATTCAGCTAGTCTCCCTAAGGGTACAAGCTAGCCTCAAGTTCTCCTTTGAGCAATGGATCCAAAGCCTGTAATTGATCAATGTCTTAGTCATATTTTCTTTGTTATTTTCTTTGTTTCTTAAGTTTACTCTCCGTAGTCTCCCTAGTCTCCCTGTAACACCTCTGTAAACTCTCTTTAATTTCTGCTTCTTTGGCTTTGTTGTACTCTTTTTGTTTCGTTTAATAAAATTCTGTAGGGGCTGCGGCCCCTCCAGTTCTCTCTCTCTCAAAAAAAAAAGAGGAGGAAAAACGACGAAACGGCGGCGGCGAGCTGAGCTCTGCCGGTTGGTGAAGAAAGACGAGTAGTAGATGAGTAATGTACGATGACAAAGAAACATTGATGGTATATATGCATTTTTTTTGTTTTTTAGCCACTTGATCTAGTTCAAGTATATATATATATATATATATATATATATATATATATATATATATATATATATATATATATATATATATATATATATAGGGAGAGTATACTCTATAGCTAGCTACAAAATAAGTTATTTTGTAGCCACCTCTATTTACGATAATTTTATATACTAATTTACGACAATGTCAGTATATATTTACGATAGTTGAATTACTATAACACATGGTGATATTTACCATAATGTTATAATAAATCACATAGTAAGGAGTTACTATAATCTCGTAAATTAGCATAGCAATTATCGTAACTCAAAGTGGCTACAGAATAAGTTATTTTGTAGCCAGCTGTAGGGTAATATATATATATATATATATATATATATATATATATATATATATATATATATATATATATATATATATATATATATATATATATATATATATATATATATATATATATATACCCTTTTTTTTTGGTGGGTGGGGGGGGACTAAACAAGCTGAAATATACACTTACCTACTTGACATTCCAGTTTTTAATTTCTTCCTCCACCTACCTTGTGTGTGGTATGGACTATGGACTTGTGGTGGTGATGCATGTGAAGTCTCATCTCGCCGCCGCTGGTTTCCATCACCAGATCAGCCAGGTATGGCGCGTGGCACACAGTGTGTTTGGACAACTTCAATTTGGAGCTCAAAGATGCATACTACAATACACACACGCCATGTGCTCGACCTGCTTCTCGGCCTCTTGCATTGCATTGCAGCCATGCATTCGTGCAGGCTACCTATATATAAAAAAAACTCCAGACAGCTGCACACGGGCACGGCCTTTAATCTTCGCTTAAATTTATCAGTCATGATACAATGTTTTTCTCTCATAACAAATCAGCGAACAGTACTTTCAGCCATGATTTTTCAGCCAAGCGTGAGCACATGAATGAACAAACGATTCCCTGGGGCCGTACTGCAATCACGCATGCAACCGATTCTCTGCATGCATATAACTGAAGTCCTGACGAATGCAGTGAGCACTGAGCACGCACTTGTATCGTGTGATTGCCCAAGAATGGACCGGCAAAGTGCTGCCTTATCTTGAGGCAGCACACTGGCCCATATGTCTACTCGACTAGGGCAGCTAGCTGTTGCAAGATAAAGATCATGTCGAGGTCTCGAGGATAGATGCCAATTGGAGATATTTTTTGAGACATCACTACTCATTAGTGCCGCATGCAGCGGACCATGCATATATGTGACATGCCCAGCTTGATCGATGATCAACACCAACTAGAAACTGCTACTGGAGTAGTACTATTACAGTACATACTGCAAGTAGCTAGTGCCACTACTGCTTCCATCATTCTTGATCTTGATTGCCTAAAGTTCTTGTTTATTTGGTAGGCGTTGTTGCCTACCATGCCAAGGTTGGCTCCATGCTGATACTGAGCTGCTGGTCTGATCTCGAGCTATAAGAAGGCAAGCTTGGCTCTCCACAGCTCTTCAGCTCACACGCTCATTGAGCAAGCAAACAACAAACAGCTACTAGCATATCACTCTAACAGCTCAGCTCGGTCTTCAGTAGCTAGTGAAACCTTGTTCTTCATTCAGAGTCCTGCTTCGCGCAAAGAAGATTATTTTACTTGCAATCATCAACACATAGAGCCAGAGATGGCGGCGGGAAAGCTGGGGCAGCTGATGACGAGGCTGCAGCCGGTCGCCGTCGACGGCATCGGTGGCGGCGGACGTGCCGCAGGGCCACCTGGCGGTGTACGTAGGCGAGGGTCGGAAGCGGCTGGTGATCCCTGTTAGACTATTTGTAATTAGGCCTACATTTGTGGCATGTAATCACGCTAATTGTGGTAGGCTTGCAGTCACCCATGCGTGTATATATATGTACCTTGTACCTACAGATGGAATACAATCAATATTCCTCATTTTACATGGTATCACGCGGTACGATCCGTACCCGCTTCCGCAACTCACGCGCTGCCGGTCCCTGCTCGCCGCCCCAGCTGCCGATCCCATCGCCTGGAGCGCCGCTGACTCGACCGCCGCGTCTGACCACCTGCGCCGATCCACTCGCCACTCCCTGGCCGCCGACCTCGTCGCCCGGAGTGCCGCTGACCTGATCGCCGCACCGCCTGGCCCCGTCGCTCGTCCTCCCAGCCGGGCGCCGTCGGGCGTCACCACCGACCCTACCTCGCCATGGCCGGGGGAGATGGGGCCGACGCCAAGTGGCGTGGCATGTTCCTCACCGTGCTGGGCAAATACGCCTTGACCCCGCACGTCCTCGACGACGAGACGCTCCCTGACCGCCCCGTCTGGGTCCAGGTGGACTGCGTCGTGCTGTCATGGATCTTCGCCACCGTCTCCAGCGACCTCCAGCAGTCGCTCATGATCTGCCAACGTCGCGCTCGCGAGGCCTGGTGCTACCTCGAGGACGAGTTCCTCGGCCAGAAGGAGTCCCGCGCCCTTCTCCTGGAGACGCAGTTCCGCAATCTTCGCCAGGACTCCATGTCGATCACCGACTTCTGCCGCAAACTAGAGACCATGGCGGCGTCCCTCGCCGAATTCGGCGACCCCATCGGCGATCGCCAGATGGTGCTCACTCTCCTGCGTGGCCTCAGTGGCAAGTATCGCCACATGGTGTCTATCCTGAAGATGCATCGCCCGTTCCCGACGTTCGCCGAGGCGCGCACCCACCTCTTGCTCGAGGAAATCGACATCGACGCTCGGCCTCCGTCTCCGCCCGCGGCCCTCGTCACCACGACACAGCCACCTCCTGCTGCTCCACACGCCCGCCAGGGCGCGCCCCCTGCCCGCATGGGCCAGCCGGGTGGGCAACCGGCCGGCCAGCGCAACGGGCGCCGGCGTGGCAAGGGCGGGCGCAACCAGCAGGGTGGCCAGCCGGGTGGCCAGGGCAGCCACTAGCAGGCCCAGACCGGCTACGGTGGCCACGCCAGCGGCTACGGTGGCCACGGCGGCGGCCACGGCGCCGCTCCTCCTGGGCAGCACCCGTCCTTTGCCCATCCCTGGGCTGGGACACTCCAAATGTGGCCCTACGGTCGCCCCCCGCCGCCACAACCGGCCTTCGCCGCGTTCCCTTAGTACAGCGTGCCCGGGGGCGGTTTCTACGGCACCGGCTACCCGCCTGGCTACGGAGGCAGCGCATCGTCGGCACCGACGTTCCAGGGGGCACCGTCGACACCCTGGAACCCCATCCATGGAGGTGCATGGAACCAGGACTCGTTGGCACATTCCTTCAACACCATGACCCTTCACCCACCACCACCGTCGGAGTGGTACGCCGACTCCGGTGCCGGTTCACACATGTCCGCGGACGCTGGTAAACTCTCCACCATTTCCCCACCCACTTCCTCCACCCCTTCATCTATCATTGTGGGTAATGGTGCTTTACTTCCTATCACTGCCATCGGATCACACACTTTTTCTTTTCCTCATCGTCATCTAGTTCTTAATAATGTTCTTGTTTCTCCACATATCATTAAGAACTTGATTTCCATTCGTCGTTTTACCACCGACAATAATTGTTCCATTGAATTTGATCCATTTGGTCTCTCTGTGAAGGATTTGCAAACCAGGAACGTGATCGCCAGGTGCAATAGCTCTGGCGACCTCTACCCGTTTTTCTCACCAGCTACCAGCACGTCCGCATTCCTCGCTGCACCCACTTCGCTATGGCACCGTCGTCTCGGACATCTTGGGCGTGATGCTTTGTCCAAACTCATTAGCTCCAGTGCTATTTCTTGTAATAAAGATGATCATCACAGTTTATGTCATGCTTGTCAGCTCGGTCGTCACACTAGACTTCCGTTTCATTCCTCACATTCTAGAGCTGCAAATAAATTTGATTTGATACACTGTGATCTTTGGACATCTCCACTTGTTAGTGTGTCGGGATACAAATATTATCTTGTTATTTTAGATGATTATTCACACTACATTTGGACTTTTCCACTCCGCCTAAAATCCGAAACTTTTTCTACTCTTTCTAACTTCTTTGCATATGTTCACACGCAGTTCGGCCTCACCATCAAGCACGTTCAGTGCGACAACGGCCGGGAGTTCGACAATTCTCAGGCCCGCACGTTTTTTCTTACTCATGGTGTTGCCCTTCGCATGTTCTGTCCATATACCTCCCAACAAAATGGCAAGGCCGAACGCTCAATTCGTACTATCAATGATATTTTGCGTTCTCTCTTGTTTCAGGCGAGTCTTCCTCCGGTCTACTGGGTTGAGGCCCTAACACCGCCACATACCTTGTCAACCGGCTTCCCACCAAAGCACTTGCCTCTTCCACTCCCTACTTTCATCTTTTTTCTACCCAGCCCTCCTATGCTCACCTAAGAGTTTTTGGGTGCGCTTGCTATCCCAACAAGTCCTCCACCGCACCACATAAACTCGCACCTCGTTCCTCCTTATGTGTTTTCCTCGGCTACTCCTCGGAACACAAAGGCTATTGGTGTCTCGAGCTCGAGTCGAATCGCATCCTCACCTCCAGACATGTCGTTTTTGATGAATCCTTCTTCCCTTTCGCCGACATGTCTACCACACCCATGGCATCCTCTGCCCTAGATTTTTTAGATGATCATGATCTCACCGCTCCACTACCTGGAGCTCGATCTGTGCTTGTAGGTACCTCGGCCACAGCGGCCGGCCGCAGCGCCCGCCCGGCTGACCATGCCGCTGGCCCCGGAGCCAGCACCGCCAGTCCCGGCGCAGCTGGCCACGGCCCCCGCTCGGCTGGCCACAGAACCGGCCCTTCTGGTCACGACGCCAGCTCGGCTGGCCCTGCCCTCGACCACACCGCCGGCCCGGCTGGTCCTGATGCCAGCCCGGCTGGCCCCGTCTTCGACCACGGCTCGACCGGCCCTGACTCTGGCTCGGCCAGCCATGGCTCCGGCGCACCTTCCACTACAGCCGGCACTGCTGCCCCTGCTCCTCTCGGACAGGTTGCTGCCAGCAGTGCCCCGGCTGTCTCCAGCGGCACTGGTCGCACCGTCGACACGCGACCGGTTGCAGTCGTTCCCGTCACCAACACGCACTCCATGCGGACCCGTGGCAAGTCTGGCATTGCACAGCCCGTGGACAGACTCAACCTCCACGCTGTGCCCATGTCGCCTGTGCCCTCATCTGTTCGTGGAGCTCTGTCGGATCCCAATTGGCGCTCCGCTATGCAAGCTGAGTATGATGCTTTGATCGCCAACAACACCTGGACTCTTGTGCCACGACCTCCTGGTGTTAATCTGGTAACCGGCAAATGGATTTTTCGACACAAACTTCACACAGATGGTTCCTTGGATCGCTACAAGGCACGCTGAGTTCTTCGTGGTTTTACCCAGCGACCTGGTATTGATTATGATGAGACATTCAGCCCCGTTGTGAAGCCAGCGACGATCCGAGTGGTTCTTTCTATGGCTCTCTCTCAGGACTGGCCCATTCATCAGCTGGATGTGAAGAATGCGTTCTTGCATGGCACTCTCACTGAGACAGTATACTGCATTCAACCTGCAGGGTTTGTGGACTCCTCTCGCCCTGAATTTGTCTGTCGGCTCAACAAATCTCTATATGGCTTGAAGCAAGCTCCTCGTGCCTGGCACAATCGGTTTGCTTCTCACATTCTTTCTCTTGGTTTTGTTGAAGCAAAGTCAGATACCTCCTTATTCATTTTCCGACGAGGTTCAGCCACAGCTCTATTGTTGCTCTATGTGGATGATATTGTTCTCACTGCCTCCTCTGACAGTCTTCTGCGGCAGATTATTGGGGCACTTCAGCATGAATTTGCTATGACTGACATGGGTCCTCTTCACCACTTCTTGGGTATTTCAGTGACACGTTCTACTGGTGGTTTGTTTCTTTCTCAGCGCCAGTATTCTCAGGACATTTTGGCGCGAGCCGGGATGAGTGAGTGCAAGCCTTGCAGCACCCCTGTTGATGTACACTCCAAATTGTCCGCAGATGGTCCTCCTGTCACTGATCCCACACAGTACCGCAGCCTCGTCGGAGCTTTGCAGTACTTGACCTTCACCCGTCCAGACATTGCATTCGCAGTTCAGCAGGTGTGCCTATTTATGCATGACCCTAGAGAGCCTCACCTTGCGGCTCTCAAGAGGATTCTACGGTATCTGCGAGGTACTCTCTCTCTTGGTCTGACCATGCGTCGTTCGTCACCTACAGAGCTTGTTGTCTACACAGATGCAGACTGGGCTGGTTGTCCAGATACTCGTCGCTCCACTTCTGGCTATACAGTGTTCTTAGGTGACAACCTGGTGTCCTGGTCGTCCAAGCGTCAGCACACAGTCTCGCGATCCAGCGCTAAGGCTGAGTACCGTGCTGTGGCACACGGCGTGGCTGAAGCCACCTGGCTACGACAGCTACTGGTTGAGCTTCACTGCCCTCTTCGCCGAGCCACTTTGGTCTATTGTGATAATGTCAGTGCTGTGTATCTCTCCAGCAATCCAGTGCAGCATCAGCGAACGAAGCATGTAGAAATCGACATTCACTTTGTTCGAGAGAAGGTTGCACTTGGTCATGCACGGGTTCTTCATGTTCCTACGACATCACAGTATGCTGACATCTTCACTAAGGGTCTCCCTACCTCGCTGTTCCAGGAGTTCCGGTCCAGTCTGACCATTAGCGATGCCCCTGATTAGACTGCGGGGGAGTGTTAGACTATTTGTAATTAGGCCTACATTTGTGGCATGTAATCACGCTAATTGTGGTAGGCTTGCAGTCACCCATGCGTGTATATATATGTACCTTGTACCTACAGATGGAATACAATCAATATTCCTCATTTTACAATCCCGACGGCGTGGCTCAGCCACCCGGCGTTCGTGACGCTGCTGAAGCGGGTGGAGGACAAGTTCGGCTTCGACCACCGCTGCGGCGGCCTCACCATCCCCTGCGCGTCGGAAGGCGACTTCGCCGACATCGTCAGCGCCGCCGTGGACGACCACCACCACCATCACTGATGAGTGATGATCGTGCCCGTGCCGATCGAGTCGGTCGATCGAGCTGATCGTTAATTAGATTCCGCTTCCAGTTCCAAGCTTCCAGCTAGCTAGGACAAAATTGTTCTTGGGTGTCGTAGCAGCAAATATATAGTATTGTGTTTGCTTGACAATGTAAAGATTATGATTGGAAATTGGAAAGCTCTTCTCTCACCCATGTGTAGTATCAGAAATCCGTAGCATTGTAGCAATGGAAATGAGATTCCAAGCCATCAAAATTCAGGAAACGTTTACATACCTTCTCTCTTCTTATGGGTGTATTTAGTACTCCCTCCATTCTAAATTTAAGACGTTTTGATCATTCTAGATACATTATTCCTACCATTATAGATGGGCATGCAGCCTGAGCCCATCAGCCCGGCATGAGGCCCGTTTTTTGGCCCGGCCCAAGCACGACCCGAGGGAGCAGGCCGTGCCTGGGCCTTGCCCCAGGCACGTGGCCCGGCCCGTAAAACGGCTAAAGGTCCGGTGAGGCCCGGTGAGGAAAATGGCCAAAGACCCAACAACAGCCCAGCAGGCCAGCCCTCCTCTCTTAACCTAACTCCACCGCCTACCCTCTCCCCCCGCGCCGCCGCACTCTGCTATCGCCCAGTCGCTTGCCTCGCCTCCTCCCCGCTCTCGCTCCCTCTCTTCTCCGTGACTCGCAGGCGGGGTGCGTCGCCGCGGGCTCCTCTCCTCCTGCCGCCACCTCCCGCCTCCACTCCAACCCGCCGGCGCATGCGAGCAGAGCGTGACGGCGGCTCCCTTCCTGCCTCGGAGCAACGGCGGCGGCACACCTCGCTCCTCCTCGCCCCTGCCCCCGCACCACCGGACGACGTTGACCTCCTCCGCGGCCTCCGTTGCTCGCCGGGAACTGGCCTCGGACCACGGGATCCCCTCCTCCGCCAGTGCCACCTTGGCGGCGTCGAGCACGACAGCGGCGGCTTCGTTATCCATGGATCCGGCCTCCCCATCCCTCGCCGGCTGTCCTTCTAGCAGATCCGGCCATCCCTCACCTCCGCGCTTGGCTCGCGGATGCCGGACACGAGGGCGCCCGCCGCCGCGGACGCCGGCCCTGCTTCGCCCCACCACCTGCGGCTCCGTTCCCGTCTCCCCTCCCCTCTCTTAGTGGGCCTCGGGCTGCCCAGCTTGCCTGGCAGGCCGTGCTTATCGGACCAGCACGACACGAAAAAGGCCCAGCAGGCTGTGCCTGGGCCGAAGGCCAGGCCCGCGTACCTAATAGGCACGGCCCGCAGGGCACGGCATGCCTTGTCGGCCCGACCCCCATCAGGTCGTGCCGTGCCAGGCCAGCCCGTTGCCCATCTATACCTACCATGTATTTAGTCATAGTGTATATCTAAATGCATAGCAAAAACCATGTATCTAGAAAATTTGAAATGAAGGGAGTAGCTTATAAGCTGCTTATAGCCAAAATAAGCTAAAACTAAAAGCCAAACGATATGTTTTCCTGTAGTTTCTGGCCACGTTTATTCACACCCCCTATTTGTACTAAAAAGTAGGAGCTGATTCAGACCTGAATATGCTTTTATTCCATTTGTGCAGGTTTTTTTTTGGAAGTGCTTCTCGGAGAAGCAGCTATACCAAACAAAGCCTATATATGCTCCACTGACATGCTTATTCTGATCACGCTAGCTTTTACTCTCTTTGTGTAGCTTCTTGAAGAGGCGTTTCCTGGAGAAGTTATACCGAACAAGATCTATAGGCATGTTCGGTAGCTTGCCTCCTCTCACATAACACTATTCTGACAGCCAGCAGCAGGTTTTTTAGTTTTTACAGGCAGCCGAACAGGTAAGAGCTCCACCACCTAAGAGGGTGTCCTTCTCAAGAACACACATCCCCCTCCCGTGTCAACAACGACCTTATGATTGTTGTCCTAAGAGACCAAGCTCCCATTGGCGCGCATCATGAAGCTTAGGGCGGAGGTCAGATGGAGCAGCTGTCAGTTGGACATCGAGCAGAAGCGAGGTTGAATCGTAGAGCATCCACCGGAAGAGGGGATTTGCGAGAAGCGGTGGATGTGCGACGTCATCAAGCGGTGGTGGGACGAGCTCACCGACGCTAATTGCTATGCTAGACATGGTCTTGCCACGACTTGACATCGTCATTAAGGTTGTTTTGTGACCTCAAGGGTAATTTTATGAACTGTTTGCTTTCCTTTCTAAATTGATAGGTAGAGCTCATGATATTGCTCTTAAAACAAAAATTCCACCCCTTGTCTAGCTTAGGAAGTGTCTAGCCAGCACTTGAGGGTTTTACCGGTGGAGAGGACTCGATTTTTTTCACTGTTCTTCTTTTTCCTCGCCCTGCCGCTGCTCACCGCCCCGTGGCCGCTGTGCTAGGGTTTCACCGGAGCTCTGGCGAAACCCTAGTGCGGCCGCGGTGTGCTCCGTCCATGGGCGCCCCCGCCCCGACCTGGCCTGGACGCCTCTGCCACTGCCAGGACCCGAACGGCGCCCTCCTACCGTCACCACCTCCTCGCCGCCCTGTCTCCCCCGATTTCCCCTTCTAACGCCACCGGATTTGGAGAAGAAGAGAGAGACCGAAAAGAGAGGGCGCAGGCGAGGAAAATTAAGTGTCCAACACTCGGTTGTTGAATAACATTTCTCCTAGCTTAACCCATGTCCTTGCATATTGTCACAATTTTGGTGTAATTTTTAGGTAGAATTAGTGTAATTAAAAATTCAGGTGTAAAGAAGAAATATTTTATTACCCGATTTGTACAACATCCTTAATCAGACACGTGGAACTCCTCTAAAACACAATATTTTATTATAACATGCTCAAAAAAATTAGAGAGAGGAGTGACCTCTCATCCGGTACGGATATAGACAATAAAAACACGGCTATTCTTATTTTCCAACCACACGATTAGAATCGAACTTTTGCTACATGTTTATTAATATTGTAAACATATATGCATCGCGTGTGCGACGTGTATATTGTAAACAAAAATGAGAAGAAAAAAATATGCATGCACGAGTGTGGCAATCATGAACAATGGTGCTATCTGAAACTTATATTAGAGCATACAACAACATGATATCATAGGCAGCATTATCAATGGCGCTTGAGTGAGAGAAGGGTCTTAAAGATGCCGATGAGCACGCCGGTGACAGACAGGAAGGCGGCGATGAACTTGTAGTGGTTGTAGACGAACTTGTACGCTTTGATCCTCACCGACCTGTGGCGCTTGTACGAGTCGATCTCCTCCAGGGCGGCGAAGTAGCGGCGGCCGAAGCGCAGGTGCTGGCCGAGGCCCTTGAAGAACCCCAGCGCCTGCTTGTTGCTGAGGGCGCCGTGCACCAGGCCCCGCCGCCGGAGCTCGTGCACGTCCTCCTTGCGGTCCATGAGCATCGCCAGCACCGACAGGTACGAGCTCACCACGAAGCCGTCCGTGTCCCTGGCCGCGCCGGCCGTGCTCGCCTCCAGCGCCGCCATGTTGACGAGCCAGCACGCGGTGACGTCGCTCAGGAACACCGGCGACAGCGACAGCTCGCCGTACAGGTGGCGCCGGCGGAGATGCATGTCCCCGAACCAGGCCTCCGTGCTCGGTGTGAGGACGACGCCCATCTCCGCGAGCTCCACGGCGCTGCTGGACCACGACGACGAGACGCCCGTGTAGTTCTTCACCTGCTCAGGCATGCGGCTCACCTGAGTAAACCTGAGCAGACCGAGGAGATGCGGCGGCTTGTGCTGTTCGGTGCTGCCGACGCCGCGGCTTCCTTCATCGGCCGGCCGCGTCGTCTTGGCCAGCGCCGTCGGGATGCATACACAGCGCAGCCCCCGGCGGCAGCAGCGGCCATCCTCCGGCTTCCTTTCCTTCCTGGGGAAGGGGAGGAACTTGTCGCCCATCCCGGTGACAAACCTTCGCACGTCGACGTTCATGAACTCCGTGAGCACCTCCAGCTACGCCTGGGAATGGGTCGTGATCCGCTCCAAACCCCACTCCAATCCTGTGCGATTAAGTTATAAGCCCAATCCTGTTCCAACTTGAAACTATAATATATAGCCCGATACAATCTGATCCTTCACTTCACTCTATCCTAACCCACTCCTGATCCTTTTAGATCCTACGGGCCGATCAGTACTGACAATCCAAGGGCCGGCACATACTATATTCGAATATACTAGCAAGCAAGCAAAATGCCAATATTAACCACGATCCGAGGGCTGGTACATACTATATTCAAATATACTAGCAAGCAAGCAAAACGTCAATACTGACCACGATCCAAGGGCCGGCACATATTACTAAAATACAATGGAATCTAACCATTTGACTGCATCCAATTCGATTATAATGGAATTAGAACAAGCAAACACAAAAGTTCTGCAGATTAATTGGCGAGTTGCTGGAAGAGGTACAAGATCATCATAGTACTGGTGAGTTGCTTCGTTTAACCATTTGAAGTGAGTGTGCAGCCTAAACACCTGCAAATGAATCAAATATACATATGTAAGGGAAGACAAGGCAAGGAAACTTGATATGCCAACTAACCAAACAAAGTCAGGGAGGCAAGCAAAAAACACCTGGATGAGAATTCTAAATGGTAAGTACTTAGCTAGTGCCTTCTAAATTGTTTATCATTAGAATTGTATCTTGACAGATAAACGAAATATCTCCAGTGCACTAAAAAAAGAAGTCAATAATGCTAGGAAGGCAGTGCGGTGATTCAGTGAACTGTGCCTTGTGAGAGTGAGACCCACTGACATAGGAATGTAGTTCTTTCCTTGTGAGGTACAGTAACGACTGCACTGTCTTGCTAATCATTTGTCCCCTGATAAAATCCTCCTAGTTCGACAGTTGGTCAAGCTAGTTGAGCCCACAAGCAAGGCCAAGGTGGATAAGTAGGGTCCCAGTACTAGAAGAGTACTAGAAGCTTACTCCTATTTAGGTGTGGGTATTACTATTACTAACAAATAATGCTTCTGTTGTCAGTAAAGTGGCTTCTGTAGTGGGTTGCTTTGCTCAGAAGTAGGAGTACACTCGTTTTGTTCTTCATTCAGTCTGCTTTGCCAAAACTTACAAAGAAGAATCCAAGAACTCCTCAATGCAACAGACTATAGACGTATGCAATGTATCACTATAAGGAACCATTGGGCTGGGCCTCTGGTGTTAGGGATTCCTCTACTTCTAGAGCAGCAAAAGGGAAGTAGCAATGGAGCTCATACTAAGGAGCTAAGGATTTTTAAATGTGTCAGTCATTTGTAAATTTCTTTGAGACAGTAATACATATATATCTTTTTTCCTCTGTGAAAACATAGATTCATTCACCATGGTCATTTGTTCAGTGTATGAGTGAATTGTCAGTTTGGGCAGAAGTACCTATAATGTTGTACCAATATAAAATGAAACCTACTAGTACCAAAAATGGAATCCACTTAGTCATATATTAATGCAGTGGCTGATCAGACCATAATCTAATACCAAAAAATTATGCAGTGAAGCATGACTGATTCAAAGAAGTCAATTTCATATTCAGTGGCTGATCAACACATGAGACAATCACTAGTATTCAGAAACACACTGTAAAGTTGCAGACCAATTTCAGAATATGTAGTTGTACAGCTGCAGATCAATTTCAACATTTCTAGTGAACCAACAGCTAGGGCACTAACCTGTCAATCATCTACTTCTTCATCTGATTCAAACATACGATGTCCGGTCATTGGTTGACCTGCATTGAATAAGACAAACATATTAAACCACTGATATAAATAAAACTAGCTTTGCAATATGTATATTAATTAAATATGACAATTACCTTCTTCTGCATCATTAAAGCCAATCAACCAATCTTTTGCACAGACTAACGCTTCAAGAGTTTCTGAAGAGAGAGATGTCCTATTTTTGCCAAGTATTCTTCCAGCAGCACTAAAAGCAGATTCTGAGGACAATGTGCTAATAGGAATAGACAAGAAGTCTCTGGCCATCAAAGACAAGATAGGATAGGCATCCGAGTTTTTCTTCCACCATGCTAGAACATTAAAGTTCTCTGTCGGTCTAACAACTACTCTAGGATCATCCAAATAAATATCCAATTCTGATCTTTCTGAGCGAGTACTTGATTTTTGTGATGAAAATTGAGCAAATGCAAGCTCTACACGCCGTTTGCCACGAAGTCCAGAAGAACTCGAATCGCCCTGACTTAAAACTTCCTCTTCATATGAAATCAAGACGGGACCGACGTTGTTCCTCACAATCCTCTCATACTCTAGATAATATTTCTTCAAGTATTGTCTAAGCTCTCTCATCTTCGCTTCCGCTTCTGTATTCTCAACAGTAAAGTAAAAGAACCTAACAAAATCAGCTTTCATTGATGGGTCCAGGACAACAACTATGAGAAGTACCATACTAGGCGCAGCCCAGTATTCCTGAAACTTGGTATACATAGCTTCAGCCAACTCATTGAGCAGTTCATTGGTATTCCACGTCTCATCAAGCAATACATCTCGAACTGCCATCAACATCTTCAGCAAAGAGGTGGGCCGTTGGATGCCTATCTGCAGAAAATGCTTTTGTAGCCTCACTAAACTGTTCTAGGAATTCGTGAAGCGATTCAGCTTTCTGCCAGTCTTGTTCACTAGGAACATCCTGATACTGCTCTGCTGCGAATCTGTTGAGAGCTGCTTTATATTTCAGAGCTTCATTCAACATGTCATACGTAGCATTCCAGCGGTGGGGAACATCTAGAACCAGCCCCGACTTGCCTTTGAGACCTAATGCCTAAACAATTGAGTTGAATGTTTGCATACGAGAAGGTGTAGATGTGACAACCTTGATAATGTCTCTTACCCTTCCAACCGCATTTGGTATGACTTGCAATCTAGCTTGGACCATTATATTGAGCATATGAGCGGCACATCTGACATGTATGTGTTCACCCTTAAAGAACAACTGAGCACCTAGAGCAGCAAGCAAGTCTCTAATCGCTCTGTTGTTCACGCTTGCATTATCTAGAGTCACTGTGAACACACGATCAACTAAATCCCACTCCGTAAAGCAAGTCGTGATGCCATCTTGCACAGCAAATGAGTTATGGGGGAAAGATATATGCTTGAATGCAATAATCTTCTTATGGAGCTCAAACTCTTCATCAATGTAATGAGCTGTAACTCCAAGATACCCCCAAATTTTGGTTAGACGACCACAAATCAGCAGTTAAACTGACATGAGACTTCAACTTTGTCATCTTTTGATGTAGCTGTAATTTCTCTTCTTCATACAACATCAGACAGTATGCACGAACAGTTTGTCGACCCACCACATTGAATGAAGGCTGACAATAATTTATCATCTCTTTCCAAGCAAGATCATTTGCTTTTCAAAATGCTACCTCATCACTAAGGAAGTACTTTGCAATCAGACCTCTGAATACAACAGGATCAAATACAGAATTATCTCTATCAGACTTGTTCTTCAAAGTTGCTAAGAATATGTCCCTGTCCTCCTGAGGGATATGATGACAATAATATCCAATATGCCTATTCAAGTGAGTTGTACCTTTCCCTGACACAGAAGACAACTGGAGCTTGCAATACTTGCAGACAACCTTCTCAATTCCATCAACGATTTTCGAGTCAACATAAGCCAAACTTTAGCCCTCTTTTTCCCTGACCGACTTGACTGATCAGTGGAGATAGCATCAAGACTATCCTCAACTTCTGCTGTTGTTGCTGATGAAACCCTTTCCATAATAACAGCCACTCAGACTAATCAATTAGAGTCCCCTGAACCAATGAATGACAATCAATTAGGTAGGATACTAAAGTAAGACACAAAGAAGCTGAATTTCACTAATCATAATCTATAGGTACACTTTACTATTATAGTTCACAATCAAAGCATTGCAGCCAACCAATAAATAACGAGACTACTCTGAGAGACCTGGTTGGTTGTGATGTCAGGCACAATGTCTAGTCTTATGCCAGTGCAAGAACATGACAGAGGAGTTCTAACGGCCAATTCCTCATGTCATGGAAAAAGTGTGAATGAAGCATGAACTCTAATATACTTTGTGCAACGAAGATCAATGTTTCAGGTTCATTACAGTCTCAAATAGAGCAGACATGATCAAACATATGAGAGCGGCGATCTGAGAAATAAAATATACCTTGTTTTATGAAGGACTGAACTGTAAACTCAAGACATGATCAATCAACCAAATCCAGCTATGCCGAAAAACAATATTACTTAACTCCAGAGAAACAATTGTACAACAAGTATTTCTCCAAAAGAAAAATCTGCAAAGCCAAAACCAAGAGTTAGATATTAACGACACTTAAAATACCTTATTAACTCTACCGCTATTGGACATTTCAACATCCAGGAATCTACAAGAAGATTAGCTCAAACATAATATAGGACGAAGGGCTCACCTTTTCTCTAAGACCTGAGACCTTCCCTCCCTGTCGACCCAAGGAGGTGCCTCATAACTGGAGAGCAATCTAGGCCTGGGCACACCATCGCCATTAATTAGAGGAAGGAAAAGAAGCCAATAGAGAGAGTGTTGCAGATTAGAGGAAGGCAAAGCTTGACGAACTGTTCTTGGCGAGGCCACGAGGGACATATCTCCTCCGTGCGCAACGCGACCCTCGGCTCTGGTCCACAGGTTGGCGGGGAGGATGGCGCAATGCCTAGTCGGGGCGGCGCGATGAGGAGGCGGTGGAGGCGCGTCTGCGCTGGTGGCCGGCGAGGCTACGGATGCCAGGGCCAGGCCAACGAAGACCTATTAGGATCCGTTCTTCAGGATCCATTCCTTAGGATCCGCGAGCCGACCCTCTACCAGGATCCGCACAGTAGACTCGGGCCATATCTGCAATCCAACCCTTCTACAAAACAATCCAGTCCAACTCGATCATTTTTCATATACAGCCCATATAGAATCCTTTACCGTAAGCCCATGAGTTGGGGGCCCTTTCGGCCCTTGGATTTACGTGATCCATTCCCAGGCGTACCTCCAGCACCAGCCACGGGATCTGGTTCTCGAGCAGGAAGATGTCCCTCTGGATGCTGGGCCCCGTGGAGAGCGTCGTCCGGTTCTGCAGCACGGGCTCGTCCCCGTCGCCGACCATGTACTGCAGCAGGAAGCAGCCGTCGAGGAACATCATGGCCGCGAACTTGGCGTCGCCGAGGCCCACCACCGCGGGGTCCTCGGCGTCGTAGCAGCCCCGGGCGGCGCCCGCGACGGAGCGCACCTTCTCGTACACCTCCGCGGTGCCGGTGGAGCGGCGCGAGGCCCCGCAGAGGTAGTAGGCCGCCGCGAGCTTCACCTCCTCCATCTTTTGCAGGTGCGGCGCGCCGTGGTGGTACGGGCCGATGGCCACCACGCTCGGGACGATGTAGCGATCGTTGTCGCCGCCGATTCCTCGCAGGCTGCCGGGGAACCGGTGGATCTTGGTCTCCACCTTGGAGAAATCGGCCTCCAGCCTCGCCGTCGTCATGGCCATGGTCTCGGCAATGGCGGGGAGCTCGAGGACGTCGTCGTTGATGAGTATCGTTCTCGTGTCAGTGCCCATGGCGCCAGGATTGGGTTGCTGGGAAACTGGGAACAGTCTTTTCGATGTTGTCGTGCAGTGCAGCTAGCTTTATATGCATGCATGCATGGTTTCACTAGATTCCTTTGCAAGAGGCCAAGAGTCCAACAGCTGTCAGATACTCAGAGTGATCGCTGAAGCATGCATGCATTGTTCTTTATCACTAGGATCCCTTGCCTAGATTGGTTGCCTAACTCTGATTCGAAGCAATAAGCGTCATTGTGAGCCCTTCTTGGTTCATCTTCATCAGCATGGCCGGCCCTGCTGGTCTGTTTTTTTTAACACGCACACTACACACTCTCCTGCGTTGCAAAGACTGATAAAAGTCTTGGAATGGAAGCATCCACAAGACGTGGTGTTCAGGTATCTGAAAGCTAGAACTTCTCGGCAACGCCAGGAAGGATGCCTGCCTTGCCCTCGCGCGGTGAGTGATGACAGCGACCTGGGACATCCATATATTCCTTGGTGAGCATCACGAGGCCATATATGTGAATGATCTCGTTAATGTAAGGTAACATCAACTTGCCAGCTTATATTATTATTTTTAAAAAAGATATAAAATAGAGTAACCTAACGTGCTAGTATAGAAAAAAAATGTAAGCAAAGACATATGAATCAAAGAAAAGTGCGTGGGCTTAGCTCTTCATGGAAAACTAACTTTATTCTCTCTCCTATTTACACAATAAAATATTTTATGAGCTAGCTATTTTAACACTATTGGAGCTATAGAACTCTTTTTTGCGAAGTAATTAATCTAAGAACTGAAGTTGTGTTTATATTCACTTAGGAGCATTTTGGTTGGAGCCTTGGAACTAGGCAACTTGACCAAGCATATATCTTCACCCCGGATCTCCGAAAACGTTTGGAATTGTTGCCTGGCAGACACCTTTTGCTAGCTCCAAACCAAACAAACTCTTATTCTCTGTCAATACATGTCCAACAAATTTCTTACCTTGTTATGTCTTGATTGGATTTTGTTTGTAGCATGTGTGCGGAAATCTAATTCATTTAGGACAGTCTCAAAGCTAGAAATCACATTTAGTCGCTATTGCTATTAACTTACATAGACACTAATAATGTAGAAATTATGTTCCCAATGGATAGTTTCTACAGAACAAGTTTTTTTTTATCGGATTACACATCTTCTCTTTCCATCATCAACCTATTACATCTCTTCGTATGTTGATTCTTGTGCAGACATGGTTTCTTATCTAATAAACCATTTTCTCATCTCTCTTCTTTAATTGCAATGTCACGTCATCTTTTTTGCTTAGTTGACACTCTAATTAATGAATATAAAAAACATCTAGTTTCATGGTTGGAAGTGGTTTTACTTATCTTGCCGCTGCACTTGTAATACACCAGTCGGTATGCTGCTCATTGTAAAATTCAGTTGAGCCTTGATCGATGGTTTGACTTGCCGTTGTTTATATTAAGTGTAACGTAGAAAGGATATTTTACTGTTTCCATCTTCTAAGTGGCCTATTAGCTCAGTTGGTTAGAGCGTCGTGCTAATAACGCGAAGGTCGCAGGTTCGAGACCTGCATGGGCCAGGGTTTTGTTTTTTATTTTTATTTTTTTCCCAGGTCTGATTTTTTTAATTTTTATTTTTTTCCCAGGTTTGAGACCTGCATGCGCCAGGATTTTTTTTTCTTATTTTTATTTTATTTTTCCCCTCTATTTACTTTCTATTTTGTACCACGTTGACTCCTTTATTTATCCTCTGTTTTGTAGTACTGTTTCCCCCTCTGTTTTACTTTCTGATTTGTACCATGTCCCCTTTGTTTACTTTCTGTTTTTTTCCTGTTTCCTCTGTGTACTTTTTTTTCCTGTTTCCTATGTGTACTTTCTGTTTTGTACATCATTCCTTGTGTTTACTTTCTGTTTTCCATTTCCTTTACACCATCCATTTCGTTATTGCGGAACGAAAAGAAAAATGTTATTTGCTCATGCCAATATATATGAATATAAAAAAAATCCTAAAAAAGATTAACGAAGATAACCAACCTTAAAACGGCGACTGCTGAGTGGCATGTATCCTCAATAATATTAACTAAAAAGTGTTTTATACCTATTTTCTCAACTATGTAATCATATATTATTTTTCCTTTGTTTACTTTTTGTTTTGCACTACTGTTTCCTCTACTATACTGGATAATTATATATTATTTGACCTACCGCTTGGATGAGCCATTTAATGTTTTTTGTTTCTTTTTTATTCTTGTTTCCTACTGCTTTTTTTTTCCTATTAGATAATTATAGATTTATACTCCCTCCGCCCTATAATATAAGGGATTCAAGCGACTTTAAAATAAGAATAAGAAAACTAACAAAAGACCACCTTGCCCCTCACTAATCAGGATGGAGGGAGTAGCTCAGTTGTTATTTTCTTTAATTAATGTTGGTTGTTTTAGGTGACACTAAGTTTAAAAGGAATATCAGTACTTCTTAACAAAAAAAGGCAGAGGAGAGAAGGGATTGACGACACATAATACCTTGTATTTGTGTACAGATTTTGAACTTTTGATCTTTTATATTACAGGACGGAGGGGGTATTTGAGATACCGATTTACAGTGTTGACATCATGGAGAAGTTAATCAATGTGTTCATGTTAGAGAGTTATTTTTTTTCGTTTCCTTTTGTTTACTTTCTATTTTGTACTGCTGTTCTCTCTTCTAGGTAATTACATATTATGTTTGACATACCGATTTACATTACATTGCTTCTATCACGGAGAAGTTAATCAAACTATTCATGGTAGAGAATTGAACTTTAGGTTTTACCACATCGAGCCATGTGTTATCTGCTCATTGCAAAAAGGCACTTCAGACTCCGTGATGGGTCTTGCATGATCTGGTCGTTCAGCTCCTACTGCATGCTTCATTTGGCATAGGTAGAAACACTCCATATGGCACTGCTTCTACAACAACTGTGAAGATAACGAACTACAGCCTGAATTCACAGCACACCTCACAGAATGCTGAAACTGCAACCATTTAGACGTAGACTGAACCAGAGAAACACAGTTCAGGCACTACAAACACCTAGGCAATCAACTTTGAAAATTTGAATTACTACCAAGCTAAGCAACTTTGAAATGAAATTTAGAATAAGATTTGGTTGGGGTGTGCCAGGCCTTGCCAGCAGTGCAACGGCTAGGCAACACTTGAGAACCCTGGTAGCAAGCTACTATAGTGGATCCTCCCCCATAAAAAATAAATTTAATATCATTATGAGACAGTGTCTCACATATCAGATATTAAACTGATAAGAACAGATACTACACTTGATCTTAGCCAAAAGGCCGAGAAAGGTATGATTTGGCCAGAGGCCCTGGGTCACCTTATATAGTGAGTCTACGCCTCCATGCTTCTTGGTTAGGCGAGCTGGTACTAAACGGGTGAACCGGCTGCAAGCTCCATGGCGGCCATATGTAATGGGCCTTCTCTACTTAATTAGGCTCACTAATCCTCCAAGAAAAATACTAGTTAGGCCCGCCAGTAGGACTCGTCGAAGCCTCCTAACGCATCAGTCGGAAGGTGCTTGCTTTTCTTTTCTTTTTCTTTTCGTTTGCCAAGTAATAGTATTCTATATGAATTACTATTATACATTCATTAAACTAGCCATATTTTACCATTAATTGACATAAACATTCAAGAAACTCTGAAGTTGGTAAGGACGGAACCTTACTTGCGTAATAGCACGTGCATATTTGCTACTACACTAATACTAAAAGGAGAGATTTTATTTCTCTAAATTTTGATCCATCACACTCTTCCTCCCTGTCTATGTGTCCCTACTCCACCCCTAGGGACGTCAAGGAAGCTGAAGTGCATGCTTGTCTAGAAGGTGTTCATTTGGTGCATAGATGGCCGGAGGTTCCAATGATCCTGGAATCAAATTGTCATTCGGTGGTCACCACCAGACTCAAAGAGAACACTCGTAATCGGTCGTCGATTTGGCAACTCATTGAAGAGGCGTGCGAGGTTGGGGGTCCGTTGAGCAGGATTGAATTTGCTCAGATTAGTAGAGTCCAAAATAATTTGGCGCATGATTTAGCGCAATTTGCTATTAGGTCTAGGGAGAGTCAGGTGTTTTTTTCTTGTTTTCCGAAGTGGATTACCACTCTTTCTTGTAAAGACATTACTTAAGTTTTAATAAAGTTTCTGTTTCGCAAAAAAAAAAGATATTATAGTTATAATTGGTTTATTATCTTATATGTGATCTGAACTCATGAGTCGCGCTCATATGAGTTAGCATAGCACGTGTTGAGCTACATAACAGAGTTAGACTCTAAGATGTATTAGCACATATGAGGCAGAGCTGTATATTTTGTTGCAACACATAGGCAGGTTTTACTTGAAAACTCTAAACATTATAACTTATGGACATAAGTCAAGATGGCCGAGTTGGTCTAAGGCGCCAGTTTCAGGTACTGGTCCGAAAGGGCATGGGTTCGAATCCCATTCTTGACATATTTTTTTTTCCAGTTTTCAGTACAGGTCTGCTTTCTTTTTTCAGTTTTCAGTACAGTTCTGCTTTCTTTGCTGTTTTTTTTTTCAGTTTTCAGTACAGGTCTGCTTTCTTTGCTGAATGGACATGTTTTTTTTTCCAGATTCAGTGCAGGCCACCTTTCTTTGCTTAATACATGGTCAAACCTTTTCTTTATATAATATATAAAAAGCTTACTTTGTTTAATATATTTTGTGGGAGGAAATACATATGCTTGGACTTGGTACAAGTTCACACTTTTGTGTCTTCCATTCCAGAAATTGTACATACATAGCAGTACAGCTTGGAAAGGCTTGCAGTTTTCTTTCGTGGCACCTTGAACTCGGCACACCCAGAGAGCTATCCAAGTACTGTCCCGTCCCGGAAATCTACAGGGAAACATTGAGCTGGAAGCAGTTATAACAGCTCTAAGAAACAGCTTTGCTTGCGTGTCTGTCTTGTGTGGATTTATAGTAAACCGGTGCCTTGTTGCATCAGGATCAGCTAAAGTGTAATTTACTTTGTGCAACCCGTGTTCACAGCTTTAAGAATGTGTGAGTTTTGAACAATCTCAAGATGATATTTAAATACATGATTATCTTTTGCATGAGTAAGCATGCATGGCAGCTTATACTCTAGTGCCGGTTGCTGTCATTTCTGGCCTTTGTGTTATTCACCATTAATTTGACTTGTGAACACTCATGAATTGTGAGCTCAACTGCGCAAATCTCATGGTCATGGCTTAATCCGGCACATTATAAGTTAGAGCAGATTAAAATTCACTTTACAAGGATCCTGTGCATGTTGTTGAGCCACATTCCATGTGCATATTAACAGTGGCATGTGGCCATCTCATCTTTTATTATTTTCAAATACAAACATGAATTGTACTGATAATTCATCGGTAATACTCAGGAGCGGGCGTCCGTCCGTCCGGACGCCGCTTTCCAGGCCTGCACGTACCGGCCCAACAGGCCTGCTTACTGTCTATGTCTCTCCATCTCTCCCTAAAATATCTCCCCATTGCTCTTGGCCTCTTGCCCATCACGTGCTTCTGCGTCGTGCGCTCGCTGCTGCCGTCTTCCCCGCCGCGCACCCCATCTCGCGCCACGCGGCCTCCCCATCCAGCGTTGCGCTCCATCTCGCACCGCGCCCCCTGAAAGGATCTAAACAATGCCTAGAGGAGGATGAATAGGCGTATCTAAAAAATTCTACATAAATCTCAAAGTCACTTGTCAGCAACTGTCGGAAGTCCCAACAGTTTGAGACGTGTCAGAAGTTTCGACGCAAACTGTCAACGGTTCCGACACCTACGGGGAATGAACTACAAGTGCTCAAATGAACTTTGTGAGACCGATAATTTACAACACCACTTCCTAGTGGTAAGGTGAAGATGTTAGGCCACTTCCTTGACGCCGAGAACCCTCCAAATCGTAGATCGTGACCAAACTCTAAGAGGGAGGTTGAGAGAGAGAGAGACAAAACAAATACAAGTAATAGCAAGCAAAACACAACAACAACAAGCATACGAGACAAAGGATTTATCCCGAGGTTCGGCAACCCCACTAAGGAGCTCCTATGTCCTCGTTGTTGTGGTGACCACAAAGGTCGGAGTCTCTTTCACCTCCTTGCCTCTCTCAAAGCAACCACAAAGGTCACTCGAGGTGTCCACTAAGAAATCGAGGGTAATACAAACTTTCCAAGGCTCTTCCACAAGATGGAAGCTCTTGGGCGACGCCTAGCCGGCTAGGGGCAAAGCCTCAAGAGTAATAGATGCAAATCCAATTGGCTTGACGAAGAAATCAAGTGTTCAAGCTTGTGAAGATGATTTTCTCACTCAATCCACTCTCCTATCACTCAAATCCATGGAGAATCGAAGTTAGAAGCAAAGAGGAGAGGAGAGCTGTAACAGAACCGCCCAATTTATAAGAGCTCAAGTACAAAATCAGCGATTAACCGCTAAATTTACATACTTGAACCCATATAAACCCGGTAGTCCGTGAAATCTCGAGGGATTTCAAACTTTTTCAAGCTTACCACCAAGATCATACATGATCTAGTAACCACAGTCCACATGTTACATCAAGTTCACGAATACATCGGAGTGCAACATAACTTGGTGCAAAACCCATTTCAAAAAGAAGTAGCGGAAGCGAAATAGCTTGAAACCACTCTTTACGCACACTTAGTTGAAATTACACTCTTTACGCACACTTAGTTGAAATTACAGTGCCAGTGCATAGTCATGTCCAACAACAGCAAATAGATACGATGTAAGAAGGGACCATTGCCCATGGTCCACTCACCAACCGAAGTGGGAGAGAGGTCCAACTTGTCGCCACAGTAGTACGCCTTACTACCTGCAACAGGTGGGAATAAAACCATGAGTACTGGAATGTACTCAGCTAGACTTACCCGTCATAAACCAGAAATAAAAGACATCAAGGAGTATGCAAGGCCTTTATAAAGTGGACTGGCTTGACTCATTTGCGAAAAGCATAAGTTATCATGAATACACTAATTTAAGTCCTTTTTGCATCATCTTTATTATACCCTATTCAATCTAGGTAAGCACCTATGCTAAAGCAATCACTTGATTAACCATTAACATCAAAGTTACCATATCGGTTTATCATTTTCAACATCATTCACATAACCATCCGTGTTCCATCATCATTACTACGATGTCGTAACTCGAGTCAAGTGCTCACTATCCAGGAGCGATGGCGATTCAAATTCATTCCTAACCAGCTGGTGATTTATTCCTCACACAAACCATGCTTCCCCCGTCAGGGTCTTTTAGATCACCAATGACACTTTTCAAGTAGCCGCGGGATAACAGTCATGGACCGCACTACCCAGGGACCGCCCGACTGCCAGGACGCACCTTGGGCTCACTCTTCGTGTCCCCGTCATACCCCCTTCAGCACCAGTCTGCCAATCCGAGTTTATCCCGGCTCAAAATAGTGTCACTAGCTTCGCGGTCGAAAGGTACTTTATTCGGCCAGCTAAATGTGAGGCATGCGTTCAACGTGACAAGAGGGACGAGCAACGATCGGTCCTTAATCGACACAGATGAAATCACTATAGTCCAAAACCCTATAAGACTCCACCCGGTCTACCTTTATCCATCAACACTTGGTTACTTTCTATGATAACAATTATAGCTAACCATAACCAGGTATCCACCTATAACTTGCAGGTGACAGGAAATCACCCGACTTCTACCGGTCTAAGCATGGCTAAGCAATTATTCGATCCTGACCTAACAGGGTAAAAAGGTAACCAGGTGGACAAGGATAGTAATAAATGCAACAACGGTTTCACTCAACTCCTATAACTTAATGCAACAATATATAAAACTCATATATAAAGAATTGCTTTTATAAAGTAGGAGACTTAGAATGCTCCGGGGCTTACCTGGGATCTGACGTCTAGTTAAGTCAGTTAGTTGCGCCATCTTACCGACATCTCTGATCCTAGCACGTGTCCAGCATTTCCATCTTTGGGAGGGTCCACCAACACCGTCTTCGGGTTCGGTCCACATCGCGTGCTTCTCATGTACCTCGCGTACCTAAATGAGATGCGACAATGCGGATGTATGAATGCATGGAAGTGCGATAAGCGTACATGAGGATAAGGAGTGCACTTGGAATGACTTGCATATGACATGATGACGTGAATGCGAGAATACATACAAACATAGCCACATTCAGGTGATAAGCAAATTAACCCTATTTGACCTAGTAGTTGCATATTTCTTCTCTAGTACTTATAACACATATTCATCATTATCAAGTACATAAGACAAGCAACTTATCACATGTAGCTAACATCATGTTTCTCTAAACATTCATACACACGCATCACAGAACTACATGCATTCACAAGCAAAACATGCATGCTCACTAACAAGGTATACATACCTACACCATTCGAGTTTGTACCCATGTATACATGCACACATGAATGACCACGTGGCATTTCAAGTTGAACCAGGCCAAACACACCAGCAGGTTACTCATGACACAAAAGTAACAATTCATTTTAATTACATTTATTAAAATTCATAGAACTAAGCCACATATTTCCAGAGCTCTTAAAATTCTATAAAAATTACAGCAGGTTAAACATGCTCTCTGGACCCTACCATAAAAATATCATGCCAAAATGATAAGCATATTGACCTACACAAAAATGACAAATAGCAGGGCAGAGCATGCATGAAAATACCTTGTACTATGAAAAGTGTCACACCATAGATTTACTATTTTTCTTAGCTACTACATAGCACAGGAGCAGTCCACAATTTTTCTCAAGATTTAGCTATGCATATTTTATTTACTAAAAATGCCACAAGAATCAGCATTAAAGCAATTTAAATAATAAGTACAAATTATTCCATAATACAGATTCTACACCTTAATATCTATCAAGCAAATCAAGTCCCACATTTTTCTGACCCCTATTCTATTTACTACACATTTCCAAAGATCACAAGCATTTAACACATTAAATAAAACTCTATATAAAAGTATCACAAAAATGCTATTTCACATTTTTAACAGATAGATCTATTCACTAGAAACACAACAAAACTTGTTTCACTAGATTTGGAGGCCCACAACTCAAGATATAATTTATATAAGCATTTCGTCTTTTCTGAAATCATTTTTTCAAAAATCATTTAAACCTAACTAAACTTAATTGCTAGGCGCACCCAGCAGCTGCACACTAGATTTGGCCCATCCCGATGACAGCTGGGCCCTGGCTAGTCAACTGAATTAAGTATTGTTATACTCATAGGTGTACATTTGCATTATTAAACTACGAAAGTCCAATCATATGTCATATGGAACATCACATTTGTACTGCCGAAACATTTCAATTCTATATTTGAAACATTATGTTGCAAAGGTTATGAATGCAATGTTTCACCTATTTCATTTTGCACCCTCATCATGTCTAGGTGAGTTTAGTGACCAACAAAGCATCTACTTTTATTAACCAAACATAATTATAAAACATACACATTATGCAACATAAGATAACAAGCATTGCTTCATTAACACATGTCACATGTTTTAGATGTTTCGAATGCATGTTTAAGTGTTTCTTGTGTTAATGCTCATGTATGAATAAATTATGCTTATGCCCATAAAATGCAAGTGCAAAAATGCATGCTTAACACTGGGGTGTTACAAGAGGGGAGTCTTGAGAGCTTGAGAGCTGTTGTGGGCATTAGAATGTTGCAATGAAAATGAGTGGGTAACGGTTAGAAGTGAAGAGAGGGTTATTTATACTAATAGTAGAAATCTAACCGTTCAGATCTACGTCGGGACTGCTGACGTAGATCTCGGGACTTCTGACATATACTAAAAACACTGTTCATGCTAGGTCAGAAGTCTGCGCGAAACCAGTCAACGTCGGGAGTTCTGACATACGTCATCACTTCCGACACGTCATCAGTTCCGACATACGTCGGGACTGCTGACGCGAGCGCGCAGCCAACGCGAACGCTCAACCGATGGGCCTGGCGTCGGGACTCCCGACGAACGTTGGGACTGCTGACGGATACGCGCGTGCAAACCCCAGCGTTGGGAGTTCCAACTTACGTCGGGACTGCTGACGACCAGGGCTACCGCGCAAACCCGTCGGGAGTTCTGACATACGTCGGGACTTCCAACACCAACAGTCTCAAAAACTATTATACGTGCTCGTGAAGTGCTATAGTGTCTCTCTTATGTTTTAGTTTTAATACTTGAGCACTCTATCTTTCTCTGACCAACTAAGTTTGGCATCCCTCTTTATAGTACGGCATACCTAAACCCAAAAAGCGAAAAGATAAACTTTGAAGCTCCGCTTTGAGTTCTATGCCTTTTTTCAACATAACGAATTGAGGGATACCATTTCATCTTTATCAACTCTTTGATTCTTTCATGAGACTAATAGCTACGACATATCTCATTAAGATCACATTAGTCTATAATTTGGATGTCATCAATACACCAAAACCCACATATGAGGCAAATGCACTTTTACCCCCTCCATCGCCGCATCGCGCTCCAACCCCTGTCGTGCTTGCTATAGCTCGTTGCGCGCCACGTCCTCGCTGCTACGCACTGTGCCTCATCCCCCGCGGGCGGCGAGGTGCTACTAGGGTGCTGCCGAGGTGCGCCAACGCCGCCGTTCCCTACTAGAAGGTCGTGCCCGCTATCGACGTAGTGGCCGTTGCGGTGCGCGACCTTAGCAAGGAGATGTTGCGATGAAAGTGCATGTTGCAAGCATATGTTTTAAGTATTTCAGACGTTTCAGAGGTATGTTGCAATTAGTTCACATGGATGTTGCAAAAGTAGATTGGGGATGTTGCACATGTTCTGTATGTTGCAAGTGTTTTAGAGGCATATTGGAAGTGTTTCAAAGATTTGTTTAAAATATTTCATCTGTTCTAGACGTATTTGAAAATGTTCTGATATGAATGTTGCATATGTTTTACATATATGTTCCAAATGTTTCAGCTGTTTGTGTCTTATGTTGCAGCAAGTGTTTTCATTTTGCAAGCTGCAAGTGTTTTATCTGAATGTTGCATATGTTTCACACATATGTTGTAACAATATGTTCCAAATGTTTCAGCTGTTTGAGTCTTATGTTGCAGTAAGTGTTTTCATTTTGCAAGTTGCAAGTGTTTTATCTGAATGTTGTTTATGTTTCACACATATATTACAAGCGTATGTTCCAGATGTTATATCTGTTGCATACGTTTGTTGCATGCAAGTTTTAATGTTGCATATCTTTCATGTTGTTCGGAGAGTCAGGAAGGCACGGAGAGTGATGATGTCACGGTGCAAGCACCGGGGAGCTGGGGGCTAGGGCGTGCAGCGCGCCGGTGTCTTGCGGCCGGGGCACACTCGGGGCCGGTGGTCAGGGCGCGATGGGGGCGGGGTGTGAGTGCGGGGTGGGGCGAATGGCCTCGAATCGAGGTAGATAAAGCGGGCCGCGAGTGCGAAGCAAGTCCCCAGACATGCGGCGGGGTGGACGGGAAAAAGCAGCAGACGAGCAGGTGTGCGGGGGTCTGGACGCGCGCGACCGTCTGGACGTCCAGGCGCTAGCACCTCTCATAATTCATTTCACGGTAGCCAAAAATTCTTCTGAGTAAATTGCTTCCGTTTTCCTCGATCAAACATCAAATGAAGGGAAATTAGGGAAGTGTGCACAAAATCGACAGCTTGAAATGAATCAAAACTCTGCTTTCTTTCAACCGACTATTTCAGCAGATCCTCTAAAAGGTGGATGCTTATTGCAGAATCGGCCCCAGACCCTGAATTTCCTGAATTGTTTACGTGCCATTTTGGCAACGCGCATAGCGTTGCAGAAATCAAGAACGACCAGTGATTGCTCTCGATCTCTTGCTCTACAGCTTTCCGCTGCTGCGTAGCATGGCTGAAGGTTAAGCACTCAAAGCTCACTGACACTGATGGTGCTGTACACTTCCTCAAGCTTGACTTCACAATTCGTGATTCTTCATGTGCAAGCATTGCTGGCATGCTTGGCCTGCCTGCTCTATTTACAACATTCAGAATCTGAATTTTGTAATTTCAGACACTGCTCCACATACTTGTAATTTCATCATGCATTGGTTCTAACTGAATCGCACCGTCATGTTCCAAGTATTGGCAACAAGAATCAGCATGGCAGCTACTCTAGCGCTGGTTACTGTCATATTCTATGCCTGTTATTCCATCTTCCTGAAACTGGCATGCTATTAGTTGTTGAGAGCAAGATCCAGTTTACAAGGATCTTGTGCCTGGTGTTGAGCCACATCCCATGTGAATACTAACAGTAGCCATCTCATCTGTAATTTTCAAATATAAACATGAACTACTAATCTTTAGATAAATTACTTCTGACATGATCAAGCTTCAAATGATGCTCCCACTTTCTGGTGACTGATTAACTGTTTACCTGTTATCTATGTCAAGTTATATGAAAAATTAAGGAAGAGATCACAAAAATTGACAGCACCAGATGGACCAAAGCTTTGGTTTGTACAGATTGAATTTCTTTCTATTTACAGAAAAAAATGATGATCAGCAGATCCTCTAAAAGGTGGATGCTAATAACAGGCTGTCAGACTTTGTATGATCTATCTGAGTATTCAGAAGAGAAACTCTGCTCTGGATCAATGTCCTGAACAAAGCCTCAACTCTGCTCTCAAGATCAACCATGTCCAACTAACTCCTGCAATTGATCCTCACTCACAACTCTCCTCTTCTGGAATGTCTTGGAGACAAGAGACCACTTGCTAGGACTCAGCACCGCAATTTGGTTTGTCAAGAGATGTGACGACGTTTCTAGCATGGAGACCGCAACCTCTCTGGCTTCAGACAATAGCTTGATGCCCCTGCAGTTTTCCTCATCAGCTGCAATGGCCTTCTTGCTCATCTTCTTGAACTGTTTCTGTGCTTTCTTCACCAATCAGATGTAGGACTGGATCATGACTTGGACAGCTGCATTGTCTCCTCTCTTGAGAGCCATCTGTATGTCCATGATGCTCATCTTGAGTTCTCCAAAGCTCTCTTGCATGGTGTTGCAGAGATCAAGCAAGACAAGTGAGCGACGACTGCTTTCCTCTGCAGTGTAACCTGGCTGCTGGGCAAGCACGCCAGCTCACTGATGCAGTTGTAGACTTCTCCGACCTTTCTGAAACCATCACACATGGTTCCAATGGTCACAGATGATGAAGAAATTGTAGTCCTCATGCTCTGGAGCAGCTCCTCAGCATCGATTTCATTGGAGCGACGACTAGAAGGCACACTGGCAGATCTTAGATGGTAAGCCATGGTAGTAAGGAAATTGTAGTGCTATTTTGTTCTCTAGAAAGTAAGAGAACAGAGCAGATGCTGAACTGCTTCAATGGTGTCGACCGGGCTGTATTTTGCCTCTTTATATAACCAAACAAAATGAAGAAATGAACTCGACGACGGTATCGACAGCAAGAATCTCATTGATGGGAGATGTTGTGCTGCTGAAACAAAACCACCTATTTGCATGACAAGCTGATTCTTTTTGTTTGTTTGCTTGCTTAGATAAGAGGCAAAATGGTGTGCACGAGTGTGTAGTTTAATGTTAGATCCGGATCACGACATCAGTGGGCAAGCTATGCAATGCGAGATGAAGAGCTGTTACGATGCTGGTAGAGTGATGGAGGCAGCAGTTGACCTCATTGTTCATGCCTGCTAAACTGTTGCCTGGTTCTGGTGAATCCTCATGCAGCATCACTGGCATGTTCATTTTTTTTGTTTAATTGTAGCGTGTAGCATCTTTGGCAACCTCAAGATGATCTACTGACATGCTTTGTAATTTGGTGGCTTTGTGCATATTGTACTCCTCAGCTCCTGTTATCCACAAGAAGTCATGACAATTCAGTCTAGCGCATTCGTGCATACTCAAATCATGTATATTCTTACAGAGCAGTGTTGGTGTCAATCTGGTTGATATAAACACTTATAAATGAATTTGTTATGTATAACTCAAGTGAAATCTTGATGAAATTACTCATATTTTCTTACCTTTGCAGTCACTGTGAAGATCCATGCTCTGAAAAAAAGAGAGCAGAAAGAAACATATTTATAACTGATAAGAGAGGACAGAAATATCTAGCAATTCATTTTGGCGGATCAAATTATGAGTGTATAGACAAATTATACTCATATACATAGGGTAGAAGTAGATGGCACAATTTCCTAGGAAATACAATACAACTACTATAAGATATCCATGTTTATTAGGAAACAGGAGGGGTAAAGCCCCCTACTGATTATATATATTAATAATATTAAAAAAAGATAAAGGTGCATACAAAGAGAAGGTCCGTGTTACTAATATCTAACTGTGCAGTCGAATTTTTTTCTCATAATATAATGATACATAGCTCTCCTCATGTTGAAGAAAAAAATTGTGCAGTTGCAAGTTATTGGTTTCTTGGAAACAAGTGATAGTATTACAAGATAAAGTCTCGTGGTTTGGAACCGGCATATTTTAGCTAGGGAGAGCAAGATCCACTGTATGAGGATCTTGTTATGGCCAACTCATTTTTCTCATACTGATGTCGAATACTGGGAAGCGTGTGTCCATAACAGTTCAAAAGATGCAGACCAAGTTTAACAATTTTTGTTTTGTACACACCAAAAAATAGTCACAAGAGAGACGAGAGGGCTAGACAAAATCAAATAGACCAAAAACTTTGCCTCTCAATTGAGTAATTTTCTGTACACTTTCAGTCATATATCTGTACATACAAAATTGATTGTATGATCAGCAAATCCTCTAAAAGGCGGACGCTAATCACAGGGGGGCAGAGTGTTGTGTGATCTCTCTACAAGCTAAGAGTATTGAGAAGAGAAACTCTGCTCTGGATCAATGTCCTGAACAAAGTCCCGACTCCGCTTTCAAGATCAACAATGTCCACCTCCAACCCTTGCAATTGCTCCGCCTCACACACGATTCTCTTCTTTTGGAACGACTTGGAGACAAGTGACCAATTGCTAGAACTCGGCATCGCAATTTGCTTCAACAGGAGATGCAACGTCGATTCAAGGACCGACATGGCAATCTCTCTCGCTTCAGCAACCAGCTTAATCACCCTGCATCCTTTGATGTTAGAGGCAGTCTTCATGTTGACCTTCTTGAACAGCTTCTGTGCCTTCTTGGCTGAGCGCATGTAGCACTGAATCTTGGCCTGGAGAGCCGCGTCGTCTCGTCTTTTGAGAGCCAACTGCATCTCCTCGACGCTGGCCTTGAGCTCTACAAAGCTCTCTTGCACGGTGCTGCAGAGGTCGAGCAGTACGAGGGAGCGCTCGAGCTCTTCCTCCACTGCCTTCCTCTGGCCGATGGGCATGCATGTGAGGGCGTCTATGTGGTCATAGATGCTCCCGAGCTTGCTTAGATCATCCACCATGGTTTCGATGGTGGCTGAAGGCACTGAGATGGCTGCCTTCAGGCTCTGTAGCTGTTCCTCAACATCGGTCTCGTTGGAGCGAGGGCTTGAAGGCACGCTCGCAGATCTCAGGTGGCACGCCATCCTATGGAGTTGGTGAAAGGCTGAAAGCTGTGAAACACTGATACTTCTGGGAGTGGGAAAGAAGAAAGATCAAAGGCAAGCTGCTGTATTGGTGTCTTCTGCGCTTCAGTTTCCTTGTTTATATAGCGAAGGAGGTGGATGCAACTGCAGAGCTGAACTAGCAGACAGGGAGAATCATTCTCATGTGTGACCGTGTTCTCATGCGCTGCAACCGAAGCCAGGTAGCCAACTAATACGAACCTCATTGCTCATTGAGCTTGATCACGAGGCTGTCATGTCTGCGCTATGGCTGGCAAGCTCGCCTGCACAGATGAAAGGGCGTTGAGATTAGCATCAGATCCAGATCGTCAGATGAATTAATTAGCCTGCAAGTTGCCGGTAGAGGGGTGAACATCTAGTTGACTTCGACTCCCAGCTCAATGTTCGGTGGTTCCCATGCATTCTGATCTAATGGGTTCTGTTATTTTTAATTGAAGCGAGCATCGCTGGCATGTTCAAAAATTTTTGTTTAATTGAAGCGTGTAGCACCTTTGGCAATCTCAAGATAATCTATATACGTGTTTTGTAATTTTGAGGCTTAGCTAGAGCATGCCATGCTCCTGTTGTCTGCAACAAATCATGACAATTCAGTCTAGCGCATCCGTGCATCATCTAACCCTTCTCAAATGAATAGGGCAGTGTTGGTGTAATGCAAGTCATCTGGTTGCTTAACACTTAATTCAATGAATTTTCTATATATCATTATAGTGAAATATTGATGAAATTACTGAAACTTTCTTACCTTTGGTTTCACTCTGAAGAGTCATGCTCAGAGGGTTCACTCTGAAGATCCATTCTCTGTAAAAAACAATTATGAGAAGCTAGAAGGAACCATATTAATAAGAAAAGGGGCAAAAAGATCTAATATATTCATTTTGGTCGGTAAAACTATGAGTGTATATCCTAATTATAATCACATATAGAGCAGAAGTAGATGGCACAGAGTCTTGTGAAATAAAATACAAATATAAGAGATTCAAGTTTTTTTTGGAGGAAGCTGGAGGGGTAAAACCACTACTGATTATATATATTAATCAAAAAGATAAATGTGTACACAAAGAGAAGGACTATATCAATATCAAATGTGCAATGCACAGGATTCCACTCAATAGTAAATGCTTAGTTATTAGTTTCTTGGAAACAAATCGTGCTAGGAGGAGATAAATTATCAAGGTTTGGACTTTGAAGTTGGCATGTTTTCGGTAGGGAGCTGGAGATCCACTTTATAAGGATCTTGGGCTTGCTGTTTTGGCCAACTCATTTTCTCATACTGATGTTGAATACCAAAAAAACGTGTTTCCATAACAGCTCAAATGATGTTGACCTTAGTCATTGTTTGGCTGGCATTTGCATGACGTAAAAAAAAAACGAATCATAGGCAAGGATGCACACCATAAAATTAGCCACCAGAAAGAGGCCAACTGCCAACAGGAAATGGACCAAAAACTTTGCCTCTCATTTGAGTAATTTTCTGTACACTTTCTGTGTCATGTGGGGCCAGACTTATACAAGGCATCGCAGGGCTCGTGATGTCCGCAGGGCAGCGGAACGCGCAGCAGCGCGCAACGGGGATGCGATCGACGCGGCAAGTGAGGCCGCGATTGACGTGCGCATGCAAGGCAGGAACGCCACCAGTGGCTAGGTGAAGTTTAGGCCTGCAAATTAGGATCGTTTGTTTCCAAGTTTGTTGGCCGGTTGGCCCTTATATTTTCCTGTACTCGGAACAATGAGAATTAAGCAATATATTACCTATCTAATCTCTCTCTCTCTCGTCTCCAACAAAGCCTACAGCAGAGGGGCAAAACCTCGCTGGAGAAGACGGATCGCGGCTACGAACTACGTAGCCGAGGTCCAGCTATCCGAGGGTTCGACGCCCTTGACATTCTGACATATATATCTGTACATACAAAATTGTTTGTATGATCAGCAAATCCTCTAAAATGCGGATGCTAATCCCAGGGGATCAGAGTTGTTGACTTGTTGTATGGTCTACAAGCTAAGAGTATTCAGAAGAGAAACTCTGCTCTGGATCAACATCCTGAACAAAGTCCCAACTCCGCTTTCAAGACCAACAATGTCCAGCTCCAAACCTTGCAACTGCTCCGCCTCGCATACGATTCTCTTCTTTTGGAACGACTTGGAGACAAGTGACCACTTGCTAGAACTTGGCATCGCAATTTGCTTCGACAGGAGATGAAATGTTGATTCGAGGATTGACAGGGCAATCTCCCTTGCTTCAGCAACCAGGTTGATCACCCTGTATCCTTCAATGTCAGAAGCAGTCTTCTTGTTGACCTTCTTCAACAGCTTCTGTGCCTTCTTGACCAAACGCGCACAGCACTGAACCCTGGTCTGGAGAGCCACGTCGTCTCCTCTTTTGAGAGCCAACAGTATCTCCTGGATACTGAACTTGAGCTCCACGAAGCTCTCTTGCACAGCACTGCAGAGGTCGAGCAGGACGAGCACGGGCGGAGCCCAGTGGAGGCCAAACTGGGTCCCCCCCCCCTTCCTTGTCCGAGACAACTTCCCAGTAGTATACGTACTTGGTTGGCCAGTGAAACCATCGGAAGTCAACACTGATTGACTGAAAAGCTGTTGTATCTCTGCATCTGTATGAAAGGCAGGACTGACCTCATCGAGGAGTAGCATCTACGGCAGGAGTGCAGGACTGAACAAGCGACAGTTCAACTGTGTGATTGATGAATTTTTCTAATATACTTTCCTCTCTAGTTTGGCCGGAGATGCCCTCCTATATTAGCACCAAATTTTAGTTTTTATATACGAGACTAAATTTTTAATGGTTCCGTCATTATAAATTGTACTATACTTTCTCACTAATCTAACATCTCCAGTTGCTGATAAATTTGTAATGGTAATTTGCCCCCCCCCCCTAATTATTACTCACTCTCCGCCACTGAGGACGAGGGAGCGCTCAAGCTCCTCCTCCACTGCCTTCCTCTGGCTGCTGGGCAGGCATGTGAGTGCATCTATGTGGATGTAGATGCTCCCGAGCTTGCTCAGACCATTGACCATGGTTTCGATGGTCGCTGAAGGCAGAGAGATGGCTGCTTTCAGGCTCAGAATCTGTTCCTCAACATCGGCCTTGCTGGAGCGAGGGCTCGAAGGCACGCTCGCAGATCTCATGTGGTAAGCCATCTTTGGAATCAGTGAAAACTGTGAAATACTGAAGCTTCTAGGAGTGGGAAAGAAGAAAGATCAAAGGCAAGCTGTTGCAATGGTGTCTTCTGGGCTTCGGCTTCCTTGTATATATAGCGAAGGTGGTGGATGCAACTACAGAGCTGAACCAGCAGACAGGGAGAATCATTCTCATGTGTGACCAACTGCGTGCTCAAGCGCTGCCACTGAAGACAACTAATAAGAATTGCATTGCCATGGAGCTTGATTAAGAGGCTGTCATGTCTGCGCTATGGCTGGCAAGCTCGCAGCACGGACGAAAGGGCGTCGAGATTAGCATCTGATCCAGATCGTGAGATGGATTAATTAGCCTGCAAGTTGCCGGTGGAGAGGCGAGCATCTAGTTGACTTCACCTCCCAGCTCCAGGTTCCCATGCATTCCGATCTGGTGGGTTCTGCTATGTTTAATTGAACTGAGCACAGCTGGCATATTCATTATTTTTGTTTAATTGAAGCGTGTAACACCTTTGCCAGTCTACAAGACGATTTGCAGGCATATTTTGTAATTTTGTGGCTTTGCTAGAGCATGTCGTGATCTTATTGTCTGCAACAAATCATGACAATAGTGCATTCGTGCATCCTCTGACCCTTCTCTAATGTATAGAGCAGTGTTGGTGTCATGCAAGTCATCTGGTAGCTAAATACTTATTTTTATGAATTTTCTATGTATCATTCAAGTTAAATCTTTATGAAATTACTGGTACTTTCTTACCTTTGGGTTCACCCTGAAGATTCATGCTCTCAGGGTTCACTCTGAAGATCCATGCTCTGAAAGAAAAAAACAATTATAAGAGGCTAGATGGAACCATATTAAAAAGAAAAAGAAGGACAAAAAGATCTAACAAATTCATTTTGGTGGGTAAAATTATGAGTGTACACCGTAATTATACTCATAAATAGAGCAGAAGTAGATGGCACAAGGTCCTGTGAAATACAATACAACTATAAGAGAACCATGTTTTTTTTTTCTGGAGAAAAACTGGAGGGGTAAAACCCCTACTGATTTGTTTTGTTAATAAAAAAAATATAAAGGTGTATACAAAGAGAAGGCCTATATTAATATCAACTGTGCAGTTGTACAGGATTCCACTCAACAGCAAATGCTAAATTATTGGTTTCTTGGAAACAAATGGTGGCAGGAGATAAATTCTCATAGTTTGGAGTTGGCATGTCTTAGCTAGGGAGAGCAAGATCCACTGTACAAGGATCTTGGGTTTGCTGTTAAGGCACATCTCATGTGAACAGGAATATTATGGCCAACTCATTTTCTCATACTAATGTTGAATACCAAAACACGTGTATTTCCCTAACAGCTCAAATGATGTTCACCTTAGTTCTAGTTTCGCTGAACTTTGCATGATGCAAAACAAAAAAAGGAATGACTGGCAAGCACGCACACCATAAAGTTAGCCACAAGAGAGAGACCAACTGCCAACAGGAAATTGACCAAAAACTCTGCCTCTCCATAGTTCTTGTTTCGCTGGCCTTTGCGAGATGTAAAACATAATAAAAGCATCACAGGCAAGTATACAAACCATAAAATTAATCACAAGAGAGACACCAGCTAGCAACAGGAAATGGACCAAATTCTGTACATTTTCTCTCATACATATATACACACAAAATTGTTTGTATGATCAGCAAATCCTCTAAAAGGCGGATGCTAATCACAGGGGGTCAGAGTTGCTCTATGATCTGTCTACAAGCTAAGAGTATTCAGAAGAGACACTCTGCTCTGGATCAATGTCCTGAACAATGTCCCAACTCTGCTCTCAAGATCAACAATGTCCAACTCCAACCCTTGCAATTGCTCCACATCACACAGGACTCTCTTCTTTTGGAACGACTTGGAGACAAGTGACCACTTGCTAGAACTTGGCATCGCGATCTGCTTCGACAAGAGATGCAATGTCGATTCAAGGATTGATACAGCAATCTCCCTCGCTTCAGCAACCAGGCTGATAACCCTGCATCCTTCGCTGTCAGAAGCAGTCTTCTTGTTGACCTTCTTGAACAGCTTCTGCGCCTTCTTGACCAAGCGCGCATAGCACTGAATCTTGGTCTGCAGAGCCGCATCGTCTCCTCTTTTGAGAGCCAACTGCATCTCCTGGACAGTGGCCTTGAGCTCTACAAAGCTCTCTTGCACGGCGCTGCAGAGGTCGAGCAGTACGAGGGAGCGCTCGAGCTCCTCTTCTACTGCATTCCTCTGGCTACTGGGCAAGCATGTAAGCGCGTCGATGCGGTTGTAGATGCTCCCGAGCTTGCTCAGACCATCGACCATGGTTTCGATGGTCGCTGAAGGCAATGAGATGGCTGCCTTCAGGATTTGCAGCTGTTCCTCAACATCGGTCTTGCTGGAGCAAGGGCTCGAAGGCACGCTCGCAGATCTCAGGTGGTATGCCATCCTCGGAATTGATGAAAGGTGTGAAGCTACTGGAGATGGAAGAGAGGACAAGATCAAAGGCAAGCTGCTACAATGGTGTCTCTTCCGGGCTTCGGCTTCCTTGTTTATATAGCGCGAGAGGCTGAAGCAACTGCAGAGCTGAACCAGCAGACAAGGAGAATCGTTCTCATGTGTGGTGTGACCAACTGCGTGCTCATGCGCTGCAACCGAAGCCAAGAATCTCACCACGCATTGAGCTTGATGACAAGGCTGTCATGTCTGCATTATGGCTAGCAAGCTCGCCTGCACGGGCGAAAGGGCTTCAAGATTAGCATCTGATCCAGATCGTGAGATGAATTAGTTGGTCTGCAAGTTGTCTGTGGAGGGACGAACAGCTGCTAGTTGACTTGCTCGCCTCCGCCGCTCCAGGCTCCAAAGCATTCCGATCCGGTGGGTTCAGGGTTGTGTGCTCTCGCTTGCATCGAAGTATCCTCAGTCGTCCACGTATTCCTGCAATCCTTGATGATTCAGCTTGCTATCTCAGCTGTCATGTCGCAATTAGTGGCAGCGGCAACGGATCCGCTCGAGCGTGTAACTCGGGCCTTGGTTACTCTAAAATGCAAAAAGTTTTCAAGATTCCCCGTCATATCGTATATGTTAGTACATGTATGGAGCATTAAATGTAAGTAAAAAAATAATTAATTGCACATTTCGTCTATAAATGTCGAGACGAATCTTTTGAGCCTAGTTAATCCATGATTAGACAAAGTTTGTCGAATACAAACGAAAAATGCTACAGTGTTTTTTGTACGCTCTGGGGTCCTATTCCCTCCTCTCTCCGGCGAGCTCGAAGGTGATGGGTTAGGGGCTGTTTTGTATGCTTTTTTTTTTGCTGTGTTCTCCTGTGTTGCAATGGGTTTTTGGGATGTTGCAACAAATGATTTTTAAATATTGCAATTGGGATTTTTGGGTCGTTGCAACATATGTTTTTGCATTGTTGCAGTACTACTATTTGAGATGTTGCAGTATATAATTTTTGATGTTGCAGTACATATTTTTTTCGATGTTATAGTACATGTTTTTTAGATGTTGCACTACATATTTTTTCGATGGTGTAGTACATAATTTTCGATGTTGCAGTACACAATTTTCTTTGTTACAGTACATATTTTTCCGATGTTGCCTACATAGTTTTTCCATATGTTTACGATGTTGCACTTGAAGTGTTTCGTGCTATTTGGGACAGGGACGCAGTTGGGGAATGAGGTGCATTGGGGAGGGGAGCGGCATCCGGATTCTGTTCCATTCCATTCTACGGGGGGCGGGCGGTTTGGGATTCTGCCGGGGGGTTGCGGTTTGGGAAGAGGAGCGGCGTCCGGATGCAGCGCTCGTGCCGGACGTCCGAGCGCTAGGATGCATATGTCCCTTTCCTCTGTTTTTCTATTCCTGATCCTGTTTTTCAAACAGTCCCTAAACAGTTATTTTAAATAGTGAATTTGCAATTTATCATTCAAGTAAAATGTGGATGAAATTACTCAATTTTTCTTACATTTGGGGTCACTTTGAAGATTTAAGCTTTGAAAAAACCTCACAAGAGACTAGAAACGACAATATTAATAAAAAATAGAAAAAATTCTAACCATTCGATTTGGTGTGTCTAATTATGAGTGCATAGCCAATATACTCGTACATAGTGTAGAAGTAGGTGGCAAAAATTCCTGACAAATACAACTATAAGATATCCATATTTTTTTAAAAGAAAACTGGATCGGTATAACCCCTACTGATTATATATATTAATAAAAAAATATAAAGGTGCGACACCCTATTTGTCAATATATCTAACGGTTTCACAGGATTCAACACTCAATCGTAATTCCTAAGTTGTTTGTTTCTTGGAAATAAGTCATGGTATTACGAGATAAACTCTAGTGATTTGGAGTTGGCATATTTTATCTAGCGAGAGCAAGATCCACTATGTAAGGACCCTGTGCTTGCTCTTGAGGCACATCTCATGTGATCAAGAATATTCTGGCCAGCTCATTTTTCTTATACTCACAGGAGAACGTGTATTTGCATAACAGTTGAAATGATATTGACCTTAGTACTTGATTGGCTAGCCTTTGCATGATGTAAAACATAGAGGCATGACAGGCAAGAATGCACACAATAAAATTAACCACAAGAGACAGACAACCTGCCAACAGGAAATGGACCAAAAACTTTGCCTCTCATTTGAGTAATTTTCTGTACACTTTGTGATATATATATATATATATATATATACATACGAAATTGTTTGTATGATCAGCAGATCCTCTAAAAGGCGGATGCTAATCACAGGGGGTCAGAGTTGTTGTATGATCTGTCTACAAGCTAAGAGTATTCAGAATAGTAACTCTGCTCTGGATCAACATCCTGAACAAAGTCCCAACTCCGCTCTCAAGACCAGCAATGTCCAGCTCCAACCCTTGCAACTGCTCCGCCTCGCACATGATTCTCTTCTTTTGGAATGACTTGGAGACAAGTGACCACTTGCTAGAACTTGGAACCGCAATTTGCTTCGACAGGAGATGCAATATCGATTCGAGGATCGACAATGCAATTTCCCTCGCTTCAGCGACCAGGTTGATCACCCTGCATCCTTCGATGTTAGAGGCAGTCTTCTTGTTGACCTTCTTGAACAGCTTCTGCGCCTTCTTAGCTGAGCGCACATAGCACTGAATCTTGGTCTGAAGAGCCGCGTTGTCTCCTCTTTTGAGAGCCAACTGCATCTCCTGGACACTAGCCTTGAGTTCCACAAAGCTCTCTTGAATGGCGCTGCAGAGGTCAAGCAGGACGACGGAGCACTTGAGCTCCTCCTCCACTGCCTTCCTCTGGCTGCTGGGCAAGCATGCGAGCGCATCGATGCAGTTGTAGATGCTCCCGAGCTTGCTCAGACCATCGCCCATGGTTTCGATGGTCGCTGAAGGCAGAGAGATGGCTGCTTTCAGGCTCAGAATCTGTTCCTCAATAGAGGTCCTGCCGGAGCGAGGGCTCGAAGGCATGCTAGCAGATCTCAGGTGGCACGCCATCCTTGGAATTGTGTGAAACACTGAAACTTCTGAGAGTGGGAGAGAAGAAAGATCAAAGGCAAGCTGCTGCAATGATGTCTTCCGGGCTTCGGCTTCCTTGTTTATATAGCAACGGAGGTGGATGCAACTACAGCTGAACCAGCAGACAGGGAGAATCATTCTCATGTGTGACCAACTGCGTGCTCATACGCTGCAACCGAAGCCAACTAATAAGAACTGCATTGTCCATTGAGCTTGATTACGAGGCTGTCATGTCTGCGCTATGGCTGGTAAGCTCACCTGCAAGGACGGAAGGGCGTCGAGATCAGCATCTGATCCAGATCGTGAGATGGATTAATTAGCCTGCAAGTTGCTGGTAGAGGGGTGGACATATAGTTGACTTCGCCTCCCAGCTCCAGGTTCCCATGCATTCCGATCTAATGGGTTCTGATATGTTTAATTGAAGCAAGCATCGCTGGCATGTTCAATTTTTTGTTTAATTGAAGCGTGTAGCAGCTTTGGCAATCTCAAGAGGATCTAAAAACATGTTATGTATTTTTGTGGCTTTGCTATAGCATGTTGTGCTCCTGCTGTCTGCAATGAATCATGACAATTCAGTCTAGCGCATTTGTGCATTCTCTAACCCTTCTCTAATGGATAGAGGCATAGAACAGTGTTGGTGTCACGTGAGTCATCTGGTTGCTAAACACTTATTTTAAAGAATTTGCTATGTTTCATTCAAAGAGAAATCTTGATGCAATTACATAAACTTTCTTACCTTTGGGTTCACTCCGAAGATTCATGCTCTGAGGGTTCACTGTGAAGATCCATGCTCTGAAAAAAACAATTATAAGAGGCTAGAAAGAGCCACGTTAATAAGGAAAAGAGACAAAAAGATATCACAAATTCATTTTGGTGGTCAAATTATCAGTGTATAGCCTAATTATACTCATACATTGAGCAGACGTGGATGGCACAAAGTCCAGTGAAATACCATACAACTATAAGAGATTCATGTTTTTTTTTGGAGGAAACTGGAGGGGTAAAACCACTACTGATTATATATGTTAATAAAAAAGATAAAGGTGTATTCAAAGAGAAGGCCCATATTAATGTCAACTGTGCAGTTGTACAGGAATCCAGTCAATAGTGAATGGCAAATTATTGGTTTCTTGAAAACAAATCATGGTAGGAGACAAATTCTCATGGTTTGGAGTTGGCATGTTTTAGGTAGGGAGAGCAAGATCCGCTGTATAAGGATCTTGGGCTTGCTGTTGAGGCACATATCATGTGAACAAGAATATTCTGGCCAGCTCATTTTCTCATAATGATGTTGAACACAGGAGAACGTGTATTTGCATAACAGTTCAAATGATATTGACCTTAGTTCTTGTTTCGCTAGACTTTGCATGATGTAAAACATAAAGGCATCACAGGCAATAATGTACAGCATAAAATTAGTCACAAGAGACACACCAGCTAACAACAGGAAATGGACCAAAAACTGTCTCTCAATTGAGTATTTTCTGTACATTTTCTCTCCTATATATGTACACACAAAATTGTTTGGATGATCAGCAAATCCTCTAAAATGCAGAAGCTAATCGCAGGGGGTTAGAGTTGTTGTATGATCTGTCTACAAGCTAAGAGCATTCAGAAGAGACACTCTGCTCCGAATCAACGTCCTGAACAATGTCCCAACTCTGCTCTCAAGATCAACAATGTCCAGCTCCAACCCTTGCAATTGCTCCGCCTCGCATACGACACTCTTCTTTTGGAACAACTTGGAGACAAGTGTCTTATCAAAAAAAAAACTTGGAGACAAGTGCCCACTTGGTAGAACTTGGAATCGCAATTTGCTTCGACAGGAGATGCAATGTCGATTCGAGGATTGACATGGCAATCTCCCTTGCTTCAGCAACCAGGTTGATCACCCTGCATCCTTCGATGTCAGAAGCAGTCTTCTTGCTGACCTTCTTGAACAGCTTCTGTGCCTTCTTGACCAAGCGCGCATAGCACTGAACCCTGGTCTGGAGAGCCGCGTCGTCTCCTCTTTTGAGAGCCAACTGCATCTCCAGGACACTGGCCTTGAGCTCCACGAAGCTCTCTTGCACGGCGCTGCAGAGGTCGAGCAGGACGAGGGAGCGCTGGAGCTCCTCCTCCACTGCCTTCCTCTGGCTGCTGGGCAAGCATGTAAGCGCGTCGATGTGGTTGTAGATGCTCCCGAGCTTGCTCAGACCAGTCACAAAGTTTCTGGGTCGATGGGGTCGAGGTACGGGGTCGCGGTACGTGGTACGCTACTTACGAGAGATTTTTACACTTAGGGTCGAAAATGAACCCGTGAACCTGGGTCGGGGTCGACGAACCCGGGTCGAGGGTCGAAGGTGGTGAACCCATTTTATGTGACTAGACCATCGACCACGGTTTCAATGGTTGCTGAAGGCAGAGATGGCTGCTTTCAGGCTCAGAATTTGTTCCTCAACATCGGTCTCCCTGGAGCGAGGGCTCGAAGGCATGCTAGCAGATCTCAGATGGCAAGCCATCCTTGGAATTGGTTAAAGCTGTGACACACTGAAACTTCTTGGAGTGGGAGAGAAGAAAGATAGAAGGCAAGCTGCAGAAATGGTGTCTTCGGCTTCCTTGTTTATATAGCGAAGGAGGTGGATACAACTGCAGAGCTGAACCAGCAGACAGGGAGAATCAGATGCAACTTCAGAGCTGAACCAGCAGACAGGGAGAATCATTATCATGTGTGACCAACTGCATGCTCAAGCGCTGCAAGCAAAGCCAACTAATAAGAACTGCATTGCCTATTGAGCTTGATTAGAGGCTGTCATGTCTGCGCTATGGCTGGCAAGCTCGCCTGCACGGATGAAAGGGCGTCGAGATTAGCATCTGATCTAGATCGTGAGATGGATTAATTAGCATGCAAGTTGCCGGTGGAGGGGCGAACATCCAGTTGACTTCGCCTCCCAGCTCCAGGTTTCCATGCATTCCTATCTGGTGGGTTCTGATATGTTTTAATTGAAATGAGCACAACTGGCATATTCATTCTTTTTGTTTAATTGAATTGAAGCATGTAACACCTTTGGCAATCTACAAGACGATCTGCAGACGTGTTTTGTAATTTTGTGGCTTTGCTAGAGCATGTCATGCTCTTATTGTCTGCAACAAATCATGATAGTGCATTCGTGCATCCTCTGACCCCTCTCTAATGGATAGAGCAGTGTTGGTGTCATGCAAGTCATCTGGTTGCTAAATATTTATTTTATGAATTTGCTATGTATCATTCGAGTTAAATCTTGATGAAATTACTGAAACTTTCTTACCTTTGGGTTCACTCTGAAGATTCATGCTCTGAGGGTTCACTCTGAAGATCCTTGCTCTGAAAAGAACAATTATAAGAGGCTAGATGGAACCATATTCATAGGAAAAAGGACAAAAAGATCTAACAAATTCATTTTGGTGGGTAAAATTATGAGTTTATACCCTATTTATGCTCATACATAGAACATAAGTAGATGGCACAAGTTCCTGTGAAATACAATACAACTATAAGAGATCCATGTTTTTTTCTGAGGGAAACTGGAGGGTTAAAACCCCTACTGATTACATATGTTAATAAAAAAGATAAAGGTCCAAATTTGGAAGGAAAGAAACAACTTCATTTTTTAGTAGAGGCCAACCATCCTTCCTTGCTTGGAAAACAGGTTTCATTGATGAAGCTCGCCTACAAGCTCACAGGATCTCTGAAAACAAGCGCTCTCCCTTCCTTTCTTGGATAGATTTGTGTACATAGTTTGGTCCAGCCTGCCTTTTTTTTCGAACTATGCAGGAGAGCTGCGCGTCATTTCATTAAGGTAGAAATAAAATACACGAGTCTAAATAGACCCTACTCAAATACAAAACACCACCAACACACACTCATTCATTTAACTAAAACAGGCGCGCCACAAACTAAAATCTTGTCGACCAGACAAAACTGCCTGCCTTATACCCCCACGGCTGGCTCCCTGACCAAGAGTGTGTTTCCTTCTTTGTCCAGCCTGCCTCAGGCTACCTGTTTCCTTCTTTGCTGCTGTTTTTTGTTCTGTCTCTTTTGTACAGTTGGTTCTTTTTGGTTTAATAAATTACTAACAGTGGGGGCTTCCCCTGCTGTTGTTCTTTCAAAAAAAAAAAGATAAAGGTCTATACAAAGAGAAGGCCTATATTAATATCAACTGTGCAATTGTACAGGATTCCACTCAACAGTAAATGCTAAATTATTGGTTTCTTGGAAACAAATCGTGGTAGGAGATAAATTCTCATAGTTTCGAGTTGGCATGTCTTAGCTAGGGAGAGCAAGATCCACTGTACACGGATCTTGGGTTTGCTGTTAAGGCACACCTCATGTGAACAAGAATATTATGGCCAACTCATTTTCTCATACTGATGTTGAATACCAGAAAACGTGTATTTCCATAACAGCTCTAATGATGTTGACCTTAGTTATTGTTTTGCTGGCCTTTGAATGGTGTAAAAAAAAAAAGGAATCACAAGCAAGGATGCACACCACAAAATTAGACACCAGAGAGAGACCAACTGCCAACAGAAAATGGACCAAAAACTTTGCCTCTCATTTGAGTAATTTTTTGTACACTTTCTGACATATATATCTGTACATACAAAATTGTTTGTATGATCAGCAAATCCTCTAAAAGGCGGATGCTAATCGCAGGGGGGTCAGAGTTGTTGTATGATCTGTCTACAAGCTAAGAGTATTCAGAAGAGACACTCTACTCTGGATCAATGTCCTGAACAATGTCCCAACTCTGCTCTCAAGATCAACAACGTCCAGCTCCAACCCTTGCAATTGCTCCGCCCCACACAGGACTCTCTTCTTTTGGAACGACTTGGAGACAAGCGACCACTTGCTAGAACTTGGCATCGCAATTTGCTTCAACAGAAGATGCAGTGTCAATTCAAGGATTGACACAGTAATCTCCCTAGCTTCAGCAACCAGGTTGATCAACCTGCATCCTTCGATGTCAGAAACAGTCTTCTTATTGATCTTCTTGAACAGCTTCTGTGCCTTCTTGACCGAGCGCGCATAGCACTGAACCTTGGTCTGGAGAGCCACGTCGTCTCCTCTTTTGAGAGCCAACTGCATATCCTGGACATTGGCCTCGAGCTCCACAAAGCTCTCTTGCACGGCACTGCAGAGGTCAAGCAGGACGAGGGAGCGCTCGAGCTCTTCCTCCACTACCTTCCTCTGGCTGGTGGGCAAGCATGTGAGCACATCGATGTGGTCATAGATGCTCCTGAGCTTGCTCAGACCATTGACCATGGTTTTGATAGTCGCTGAAGGCGATGAGACAGCTGCCTTCAGGCTCTGCAGCTGTTCCTCAACATTGGTCTCGTTGGAGCGAGGGCTAGAAGGCACGCTCGCACATCTCAGATGGCATGCCATCCTTGGAATGAAGCTATTGGATATGGAAGAGAAGGAAAGAGCAAATGCAAGCTGCTGCAATGGTGTCCCTTCCGGGCTTCGGCTTCCTTGTTTTATATAGCGAGAGAGGTTGAAGCAACTGCACAGCTAACCAGCAGACAGGAAGAATCATTCTCATGTGTGGCCAACTGCGTGCTCTTGCGTTGAGCCAAGAATCCCATCGCTCATTGAGCTTGATCACGAGGCTGTCATGTCTGCATTATGGCTAGCAAGCTCGCCTGCACGGGCGAAAGGGCGTCGAGGTTAGCATCTGATCCAGATCCTGAGATGGATTAATTAGCCTGTATAAGTTGCCGTCCTGCCGGTGGAGGGACAAACACTAGTTGACTTGGCTCGCCTCCAGCCTCCAGGCCCAGGTCAACCTGGGAATGGTGCGGGATCCGCACCAGAGCTGGCCTGAACTTTCTTTCTCTGCCGCTCAACACTGCTCCAGACCACCCCATTTATTGTCCCACCAAACCCAGTCCACCCCGAACTACAGGCATCATCACATCGAATTCAAACCAGCCCAGGCGCTCAAACCACGGTGTCAAATTGTTTTAGACTATATTGAAACCGTGGTCTGCTCAGCTCTGCTGCATACGTGGTTTGAGCACCTAGTTTGTTGCATAGCGTTTGCTCCAACTGAAACAAAAAGCTGCCTGCCAGAGTGCTCATCAGGAGAACTAGTCTGAAATCAGGAGAACAAGTCTACATATTGCTTTACATAACGTTTGCTCTAACTGAAACATGACAAAGTTGCCTGCCAGAGTGTTCATCATGAGAACTAGTCTCAAATCAGGAGAACAAGTCTACATGTTACTTTACAGAGTGTTCATTAGGATAACAAAAGGAGAACTACAGTCTACAGAATAGATAGAATGCATGGCGAGCTAAGTTATTTAGCTTGATTTTACAGATACTGATTGATTTTGGTTGATGCGGTGAAATAGTAAGCAGATGCACTTTTAACAAAAGCGATACTCTTCTTGGCATTTGTAATCTGTAAAATAACAATAAAGTATATCCTGTTAGTATTTGCTTGACACAACTCAAGTTTTGCAAAAGTGTGAATATCAATAACAATGTACTGTATGCACAAATCACTATTGGCAGCATGGAAACTCTTGAGCTCTTTTTTTTAGGAGGAAACTCTTGACCCCTTGAGTAAAAAGGTAAACAACGGTAACTATTTCACTGTTCCTTACTAACTACTTGCTCTAAAAAATCAAGATTGCTCAATCAACCAACATAAGATTGCTAAAGAAGTCAGGTAGCAACTAGAATTAAGTACTAACAAGTAATTTTTGGGGGAATGGAGATTCATTTGAACCAAACAAAAATTCTGGGAGAAAAAAGAACACAGCAAGATGACCCATAGAAACACCAGGTGGATCTGAGTATTCATCAGAGGAAACCTCACAGCTAGCTAACTAGATTCAGCCAATAATGTTAGGATCATGAAAAGGAGCATTGTAGAATACAATAATGTTCCTAGAAACACAAACATACAACTGCCACATTCAGCCATTGCAAACACACACATACACATCAGCTGAATGAAAACAAATGATGAAGCTGGTACTGCTAGCTCATCGATGCAACTACTAATGAAAACAAGAATGCTATGTACAAGAATTTACTGAACTAGTCAAAATGTACCTGGTACTGCTAGCCCTCTTCAGGTTTTGGATCCTTATCTAACAAATGAAATTTTGTTCAGTTAGTAGAAAAAAAAAGAAAAAATAGAACATTTATTAAAGAAAAAGCTTTCTACCTTCATCAGCGAGTTCTTTAGTCATGAATAGCCAATCTTTGCCACAAACAAGCGTCTCAAGCATTTCTGGCGCTAGTGAGCTTCTACGTTCTCCAAGAATTCTTCCTCCTAAACTAAAAGCAGATTCCGATGAAACTGTGCTAAGGGGAATAGCAAGGAAGTCTCGAACCATACTAGACAATACAGGAAACTTGTCTGATTTGCTCTTCCACCATGCTAGGATATCAAAATCCTCATCATTATCCGGCTCAAGTGGTTCTTCGAAATATGCATCGATTTCAGCTTTTGGTGCTTGTGCAATTCTTCGGCGTGTTGCGTACCGAGCAAAGTCCACTTCGATCTTCCTTTTTCCAAGAACCGGTGACCCCACATTGGTAGAGGCTTGATTAGCACGTGTCATCATGTCCACACTACTTGTTCTTGCATATCGCTGCTCATACAATGTGAAGTACTTTCTCATCCATTCCATGGCATATCTCACATACCTATCAACCTTACTTGTATCACTGAACACCCTCCCAAAGAAGAAACTCAAGAAGACAACCTTCCTTCTTGGATCCAAGATAGTGGCTATGACTAAGACAACGCTAAATGCAATTTCTTTCTTCTTTTTCTTGCGGTTAGCTATATTATGAAGATCATCTTCAGCAGGACTCCAATATTTCTCAAACTTCCAGTGCATGGACATAGCCAACTCCTTGAGTACATCGGTATTTTGCCAGGCCGGGTCCTTCAAGGCATGAAGGATGCAAAGCACCAATGGCAAAAACCGATGTGATGTAGGCTTCCTGTGAGCTGAGACAGCAAGAGTAAGTTCTTCAAATGCTTTGAGAAACTCACAAACTGTTGCTGCCTTTTTCCATTCTTCCTCAGTAGGGAGAGCTTCAAGATATTTAGGAGCATAAGAATTAAGGATAGCTTTGTATTTCAATGCTTCCCTAAGCATTTTGAAGGTTGAGTTCCATCTAGTTGGGATGTCAAGATAGATGCCAGATTTTGTGGCCAAACCCATCCCATTTGCTAGTGAATTGAACACTTGAAGTCTTGAGGGAGATGAATCAATATGCTTCAGCAGCTCACGAAGCTTTTTAATTGCTGTATGGATCACTGACATGCCATCCTAAACCAAGATGTTAAGAATATGAGCCGAACATCTAACATGTAGATGCTCACCTTCAAACAATAACTCATCTTCATGGTTTGTGACCAACTCTTCACATGCCGTAGTGTTATTGCTTGCATTATCTAATGTCAAAGTAAACAATTTATCCCTTATGCCCCATTCTGTCAAGCACCTCACTATTTCTTCTTTAATTGCAAAACCTGAGTGAGGATACTCTAGCACTTTAAACCAAATGATCTTTTTCTTGATCTTAAATTATGTATCAACATAGTGGGCTGTTACGGCCATGTATCCTAAGTTCTGCGATGCCGTCCAAATATCTGATGTCAGGCAAACACGAGAATCCAAATTCTGAAGTTTAGTATGAAGCTTTGTCTTTAGGTCCTCAAATTGTTTGAAGCAATCACTGCGGATTGTTTGTCGACCCTTGATTTTGAAAGCTGGTTGCATTAAGTCAATCCAAGGTTGCAGGTAAGGGTCTTCAAACTGCAGAAACGAGACCTCAGCATGAATGATATACTTGATCATTGCTTTACGACAGAGTCCGGCATCAAAGACGAAATTTGCATCGACTGGTTCCTTGCTCATGCTTGCTTGGAATCTCTTTCTGATAGCACTGTCAATTGCAGGACAAGCATTGGCAACATGGCCCCTAAGGCTACTAGTGCCAGACTTTGTAACTAATTTCAGTTTGCAGTACTTGCAAACAGCTTTCAGCTCACCATCCACAGGAACTAAATCTTTCTCGAAGTGCTCCCAAACATTGGACCGTGTACGACGTGGCGTCAAAGATGTGTGACCGTCTTCACTGTCATGTGTTCCAGACCCCTCTGAAGCGTTGGATTCCATCTTTTCACCTGAAGAACACAAGCATGTAACTATAGAACATAAGCAAGTAACTGCAGAACACAAGCAAGTAGCAGGAACAAATGTTTATGTCCAATTTGAATAAGTAGCAGGCACAAAACCTCTATCGAGCATAAAAAATAAGTACACGACATACTCGTGAACTAAAACCAGCAAGCATCCGAGTGGCATGGGCGATGGACGTACCTCGACAACAAAGTGCAACCCAGACAGCATAAGTCTATCTACTGCTTGGAGTTGGAGCTTAAATTATATTGGCACAACAAGCATACGTCATTGATCAAGGAAAAAAATCATGCGGCCGAAGCGTTTAATCTGCAGCATCTTTTTCAGTGTTTGACACAAAATCAGAGTATTCCAAGCAAGAGAAAGTAAGTATAAATACAAGCCAATGGCATGATTTGTCATAATCATTTTTAGTTAATCAAATCAGTGTGGATATCATCACTGCTGAACAGTTCTAGCACTTGATGCTTTTAATTTGTGATAAATAAGCTGACTGAAATCAGAGCATCTGGTCAGTGAGATGCGTTGCTACAAGAATGGATGACATACTAAACTCAGAGTTCTAGTTAGATCCGCATCAATAATACCAAGAATCATATATCCAAATGAACCCATACTCTCAGATTGGAATGTCCTTGCAAGATTTTTTTTTATCAAAAAGCATATATCCAAATAAACATGATTGTAACTCTGAGATAAGAAGAAGCTGACCTTGATCAAACTAGTATGTCCCTGTCACACCCATTTTTAAGGACAAAAATAGGATGCATAAAAGACTCATGTGCGCCCCAGGAAACAGTCGCACACATAAGTTGACAAATTACAAAGTATCATCACAATGCTTATTACATAACGAATAAATATTTAAGACATAGTCTTGAACGATAGGTAATAATAACTAATAGTAATTCTTCAGCGGAAACTCCACACAGGGACACGGTTGACTGGTTGACACCAAGACTAGTACTCATTCCGATAATCTTCCTCTATATCTTCATCTGTTATGGTGGAAATAGCAAGAGTGAGTCCATGTCGAACTCAACAAATATAACACAGGGTTCATGAGGCTCAAAAGGCTAGACATTGTTTAACTGCGTTTAGCTTTTAATCATATATTAGCAATTGAGTAGCATCAAGATAAACCACTTCCCATTAAAGAACCAATGATCAATTGTAATAATGATAACGAATAGCATTAACATGAGCATAATAATAATCAACAATAATTAAACATGATATAGCAATGGTGATCATCTATCTGTAAATGTTCTAAGGCCGCTCGTATCCGTGAGCACGGCTAGTATATCAGTTTTTAACTCTGCGCAGAGGTGTACACTTTCACTGTAAGTCATGATTTCCAAATGAGTGGGGAGATCAAGCCCAAACACCCGAGAACCATATAAAGCCACTCAAAAGTTCGTCTAACAAGTTAGGGCCATTAGATTCACTCGGCAGGCAGATGTAGAACCCCCCTTCCCTGTGGCACAACAACCGCAGCCTATACACACTAGGCCAGGGGCTCGCACTACACCCAAAGTGGCAAGCCATTCTTACGCCATTTAAGGTAACCTCTAACAAGCTAGAAAAGGTCTCTTGAACAACTAAAGCCAGAGCCATATAGCCCTCACAGCTGTACTGTATATCCCGGATAATCACGTACAGATAAGTCCTTATGGAGAGAAACCAGAGCATCAAAATAATACACATGCTCTAGCCCCCTTTTAACAGTAATAAAATCATCTTAAAGGTTGATTGCTTAATCCATTAATCAAATTACAAGATCATTGTTCTTAGTTTAAGCACTAGCATTAGCTACCCATATGCATTCCCAAGGTTGACAAGGAATCAAGATATCAATCACTAAGTTATAATCTCTAAGGTTGTCAAGGTAAACACATGCATATGTATGATAATTCAATGTATAGGTAACAAGGATAGTCCTGTGTTATACTTGCCTTGATCAAAGCTTTCCAAGTGATACTGCTGACTTGGTTCAAAGTAATACTCCGAATCGTCCAGATACTGCTCACCTTCTATATTCGATCATCAATCAACAACATACATGCATCCAATCAAACATACACGAAGCAAACAAAGAGATATAATTAGAACAGTACACCAACAGTAGCAAAACGGTAATAAAAGTTTATAAAACTCTTCTACACGTTTCTACGATCACACAGACGCAAAGATCACCAAATTCGGAGTTAAAACGTGAAAGTTATGTATTTTCTAAGATTTCCTATAGATAAATAAATACTTAATTATAACCTCGAAAAACAAATTATCAAAACTGACTGTACAACTACACTAACATGTAGAGCTCGCAAATACGAACCTAACACAACTTCACCGGATCAAATCGGAGTTAAAATAAAGATTCTATGACCAAAACAAGTTTAGTGGCAAAACTGTAAATATCCGAAAACGTATTTTTGATTTACCGGGAGAGAATACGCTTTCAAAACACGAAAACACCTTTTGGGGTTTACGCCAAGGGACGGCGGGTTCTAATTCATAAAAATACAGGGACTCTATATGAAATCTACCCCCGAAAGGGTATCTTCTATTATCAACCGCAGATCTCAAGATGGACGACTCTCATTCATTCCAGGGAAAGCCGGCGGCGCTACCGCCGTGTTTCCCCCTCCCCACGGTGGCGCCATGGCCGGCGGCTCGCCGGAGATGCCAAAACTCGATCTAGACCTCACTACAAGTCATGCGGATAGTACCAATCGAAAGAGAAGCTTCATGCGACCTCACCTAACGCGGAAACGAGGGCAAGGGCGACTTAGGTTGATCGGATGGCTTCAAAGGACGGACGCCCGATCCCCTAAACACGGTAAAGACACAACAAGCCCTTAACGTCAAAATTGGGAGCACAATTAAGTTCACAAAAGCAAGCTAAAACCGGTAGAACAACTTACAGTGGCTAAAAACCAAGGTGGCCGCCGAATTTCCCCCCAAAGCGGCCTCTAGCTTTTGCGGCGGCGGTTAAAGCTCAAACAATAGGGCTAGGTCTCTTTTTGATCTAAAACCGACCAGAACAACTCGGCTCTAGCTTAAATAGAGGATGACGTGACCAATTTGGGAATATATCCCCTACTTCGCGGATTTGATTTCTAGGCGGCGGTGGAAATCATGACCGGCTCGGTTACGATTGAGGGAGGAAGAAGGTAAGTCTGACAAGCGGGGTCCAGTCGTCAGCGAAGCAAGGAAGGGAGAGGGCGCGGCTGCTGCTGGCTCGGCCGGACTGGGCTGCGCGTCTGCTGGGCCGCTCGTCCGCTGGGCCAGCCCAGCCGTTGTCGAGCGCGGGGAAAAACAGGCCTTGGCCCCATCGACCATCGGGCCGCCAGGTAAGGAAGGTAAATTGTTTTATTTTTTTCTTCTTTCTTTTCTTTATTGGTTTGTTTTCAAACTATTTCAAATCAAATTTTTCTAAACCAAATCAAAATAAAATAAATCCACACCATAAAATAAAATAAATGCAACAACATGAATGCATCACCAAATAATTTTCAAAATTTTAATTCCCTTTCTCTAAATTATTTAAAATTTGTTACTCCTAAAATTTGGGTGTTACAAATTCTACCCCCTTAAAAGAATCTCGTCCTCGAGATTGAACTGCTTACTCAAACAACTGCGGATATGATTTCCTCAATTCATCCTCTCTTTCCCAAGTTGCTTCTGCCTCTGAATATCGATTCCACTGCACCTTGCACATTTTAATAACCCGACTTCGAGTAACTCTCTCAGCAGTCTCTAAAATCTTAATCGGAAACTCTTCATATGTAAGATCCTCCTTAACAGTCAACTCTTCTAAATGTATCTGCTCCTCAGGCACCCATAAACACTTCTTAAGTTGTGAAACATGGAACACATCATGTACTCCAGATAAATTCTCAGGCAACTCTAATTGATAAGCAACTTCCCCACGTCTAGTAATAACTTTAAATGGTCCAACATACCTTGGTGCTAGTTTACCTTTCATGTTAAACCTCTTCACACTTTTCATAGGTGACACCTTCAAATAGACATAATCACCTACCTCAAAAACTAGATCTCTTCTTCTATTATCAGCATAACTCTTCTGACGAGACAGTGCTACTCTCAAATTCTCACGAATCACTCGCACTTGATCTTCTGCGTTTCTAAGAACATCTGTACCAAACACTTGAGATTCACCTGTCTGATCCCAAAACAATGGAGTTCTACACTTACGTCCATACAAAGCTTCAAACGGTGTCATCTTAAGACTCTGTTGATAACTGTTATTGTAAGAAAATTCTGCATAAGGCAAACTCTTATCCCAACTAGTTCCATATTGCAATGCACAAGCTCTCAACATATCCTCTAATACCTGGTTGGTCCTTTCAGTCTGTCCATCTGTCTGTGGATGATATGCTGTACTAAAATTCAATTTTGTTCCTAATGATTCATGCACAGCTTTCCAAAAGTGTGACGTAAACTGCAATCCTCGATCAGACACAATCTTCTTTGGTACTCCATACAAACAGACTATTCTTTCCATATACAAGGTAGCTAATTGTACTCCCGTGTATTTAGTCTTAACTGGTATAAAATGAGCAACTTTAGTCAATCTATCCACTATCACCCAAATAGAATCATAACCTTTCTGAGTACGCGGTAACCCCACTATAAAGTCCATACCAACTTCTTCCCACTTCCATTCAGGAATCTTCATTGGTTGCAACAATCCAGCAGGTCTCTGATGCTCTGCTTTCACCCTCTGACAAGTATCACACAATGCCACATACTCAGCCACATCTCGCTTTAATCCAACCCACCAATATTTCTGTTTCAGATCCAAATACATCTTAGTACTACCAGGATGAATAGAATAAGCTGACTCATGAGCTTCGCGAAGAATTGCCTGTCTAACAGTTTGATCCTCAGGTACACACAGCCTCTTTCCAAATCACAAAATTCCATTATCATCCATCCGAAAGCCTGGTGACTTACCAATCACTATATCTTCCGCTATCTTCTTTAGTTTCTCATCCTTCAACTGACCCTTGTAGATTTCTTGCTCTAAAGTAGGCTCTATCACTAATTCCATTGTATTAGTAACAATTCCCAAATTCAAATATTCAAATTCAGCACATAACTCACTAGTCATAGTCAATGTCTGTATCTCATTGACATAACTTTTCCTACTAAGAGCATCAGCTACTACATTAGCCTTACCAGGATGATAGTGTATCTCAATATCATAATCCTTAATCAACTCTAACCATCTACGTTGCCTCAAATTCAGATCTGACTGAGTGAAAATATACTTCAAACTCTTATGATCAGTGTATATATCACTCTTATGTCCAATCAAATAATGTCTCTAAATCTTTAAAGCATGAACTACAGCTGCTAACTCCAAATCATGTGTAGGATAATTCAACTCATGCTTTCTCAACTGCCTAGATGCATAAGCCACAACTCTGCCTTCTTGCATAAGAACACATCCCAAACCTTGACGAGAAGCATCACAATAAATAGAAAACTTCTTACTCAAATCTGGCAAAACCAAAACAGGCGCTGTAGTCAACCTCTTCTTCAATTCCTCAAAACTAGCTTGACATTTATCTGACCACACAAACTTGGCATTCTTCTCTAACAGAGATGTCATAGGTTTAGCAAGTTTAGAAAACCCTTCAATGAACCGTCTGTAATATCCAGCCAATCCCAAGAAACTACGAATCTCACTAGCATCAATAGGTGGCTTCCAATTTAATACATCCCTTACTTTACCTGGATCCACTGATATCCCTCCATTAGAAATAATATGACCAAGGAAAGAAACTTCCTTCAACCAAAACTCACATTTACTTCGCTTCGCATACAACTTATGCTCTCTAAGCTTCTGCAACACCAACCTCAAATGTTCAGCATGCTCTACTTCTGTCTTGGAAAAGATCAGTATATCATCAATAAACACTACCACAAACTTATCCAAATATTCCATGAACACCTTATTCATTATGTACATAAAGTATGCAGGTGCATTGGTCAATCCAAATGACATAACAGTATACTCATACAATCCATACCTCGTAGTAAAAGCTGTCTTTGGAATATCAGAAGCACGAATCTTCAACTGATGATAACCAGAACGTAAATCAATCTTAGAGAACACACAAGCACCTCTCAACTGATCAAACAAGTCATCAATCCTGGGCAAAGGGTACTTATTCTTGATAGTTACCTCATTTAGTGACCGATAATCAACACACATCCTCTGACCGCCATCTTTCTTATCAACAAAAATAACTGGTGCTCCCCAAGGTGATGAACTAGGTCTAATAAAACCTTTATCTTGTAATTCTTTAATTTGTTTCTTAAGTTCTTCTAATTCATCTACTCCCATCCTATATGGTCGTTTGGCTATAGGTGCAGTTCCAGGTAATAATTCAATAAGAAATTCAATGTCTCGGTCAGGTGGCATACCTGGCAATTCATCAGGGAAGACATCCGGAAATTCCTCAATCACTGAATTCTCCTTAATAGTATCTTCAAGCTGATTCACCACAGCGGTTGGTTGCTTCTGCACTGCTACATCCACATTGATTTTATCTCCATTAGGTGCAGTCACAACTACCACTTTCTGCTGACACTGAATCTCTGCCTGATTTGGCTTCATCCAGTCCATACCCAATATCACATCAATACCAGATGTCCTCAACACTATAGGAGTTATCTTAAACTCTACCCCCCTTAATACCATACTAATTGGAAGACAACGATTACTGGTTTGCATGGTACCTCTAGGTGAATTTACTAAGAGAGGTTCTTTCATAGATAGCATGGGTATACTATGCATTTTAACAAAAATGTTGGATATAAATGTATGAGATGCTCCAGAGTCAAAAAGAACAGTTGCGGGAATAGAATGTACATTGAACGTACCAATCATAACTTCTGGTGCATCATGAACTGTATCAGAAGACACGTGATTCACCCTTCCAGTACCAGATTGCCTCTGGCTGCTCTTCTGGCTCTGAGGAGTCTGCTGGTTCTGCTTCTCAGGACAATGATAAGACATATGCCTCTCTTTACCACATACAAAGCATCTAGTAGGCGTGCTGGGAGCACTATTCTTCATGGGGTAACATTGGAATTTCCAGTGCGAGGAGTCTGTTGCCCAGTCTGCTGATACTGTTGACGCTGTGGATATGATGAACGCTGTTGTGACTGATTACTTTGCCAATTCTGGGACCACCTCTGATTCGGATTACGATTCCACTGGCTAACCGGTCCCTGAAACTTCTGATGAAAACCATGCTGAGAATTAGTGCGCTGACGGTTGTTGCTTCCTGAGCCTTGTACCTTCATTTTCCTCTTCCTGTCCATCTCTCTGCGCTCATTATCAAGCACAATAGCTTTATTTACCAGCTCTTGAAAACTAGCATAATTGTTCCCCTTCAACTGCAAGCGAAGATCATAATAAATTCCCTTCAAGAAAAGACGTTGTCTGTCTGCATCTTCCCTCACTTTATTAGGAGCATAGCGAGCCAACTGGGTAAATCTATCATGATATTCACTAACGCTCATCTGTCCCATCCTAAGGTTTCTGAATTCTTTCTGCTTCAGCTCAATTATACCTTCAGGAATATGACGAGCTCGAAAATCTCTAACAAACTCATTCCAAGTGATAGGAGGAGCATTGTCAGGGCGTGCAGCTTGATACGACTCCCACCAAGTCTGAGCTGTCCCCTGTAACTGACCAGATGCATATAACACCTTCTCAATATCATTGCATTGGGCTATATTTAGCTGTTTCTCCACTGCCCTCACCCAATCATTTGCCTCTAAAGGATCAGCAGCATGAGAAAACACTGGAGGGCGTCCCTTCAAAAATTCCCCACGCTTATCCCTCACTTGCACAGGCGGTGATCCTCCTGCAGGGGGATTGTTCTGCATGTGCTGCATAAACATCTGCATCATCTGATTCTGAGTTTGCATGAGTTCCTCCATAGTAATGGGTAGGTTAGCACCTCCACGACCTCTGCCACGTCCTCTGCCTGACATCTGTTTCCAAAAACACAGAAGATGAAATTCAGTACGATCCGAGATGATGTATTCAATAGATAAGCAAAATCTGATTTTTCTGGGCGAACTCCAATTTCAGCAACTCAGTAAAACTGTCATATCTCGAGCTACAGACGTCCAATTCAGATGATCTTTACATTGTTGGAAAGCTTACAAAATTATCTACAACTTTTATTCACAACACTTTTTCTGATTCTGTCAATAAATTGGCCAAAAACTGAACTTAACCGAAACTATTTCAGAATTCCAGACTGTGCAGTAACTCCATCTTGGAACATGTATATCTCTTAGCTTATAATAGATATTAAAGTGATTCTTGCGGGGTTGGAAAGATACAGAAGTCTAATTATTCCCAGTAAAATTTCTTAAATTTCTCACGAACGGATTTTAAGTTATTTCTAAAATATCCCAGACTGATCCAAAAATCAGCAAAGGACAGAACTAAGTTAACCTCATACTCAACTAATATATTTTGATCAAACTTAATATTCTTAACCATGGAACTTGTAGGAATGTCTACAAAACTCCAGCACACATTACAAAGATCCAAATCACACATTATCATAATAACAATCCATCAATCACACAATTGTTCACACCACAAACTGACTCTTAAAACAAACCAAACTTAAAATTAACTCACAACTACTATCGTTCCTATTACATAGGGATTTTTCCTATTTCCTAATTAAGCTTCTCATAAATCTTGGGATGACCTAACTCCGCCCTTAATTGGTCAATCTCCTTATAAGCTTGCTCCTTAAGTTCTTTTTCCTTCAGCAACTCATCCTTCAAATCCACCTCATGGAGAGCCAATTCACGAGCTAATCCCACCGTAGCTTGTAAAGTCAAGGAGGAATCATCTGCAGGCGGCACGGTCCAAATACCCTTGTCATGTAAGAAACAAGGAAAATACCGGAGTGCACCCTTTAACGTCTTGTCCGAGCGTAGACCATGGTAGTAAACAAATGCATTGAAAGCGACATCCTCCATGCTTATCTCCACAGTTGCCCGGCTCACTCTGGTAATGAACTTTGACTCCACCTTAGACTCCTTAGTGGTTGGATCCCTTTTCTTAACCCATAACTCCGTTTCCCAATAGGAATCTATCCATGGATGACTATACTCTGCACTACGATACTCCAACGTAGCTTCCCAGTCGTAGTAGTAGTTGTCCAAGGTTCTTGTCAACATGTCATGAAAGAAAGCATCAGCTTTAGGAACCATGATATGAAACTTCGTAGTCCACCCCATAACTACATTCTCCATTGGTATATCACCAACTCTTGATTCAGCATCAGATAGCTCTTGATCACCATCTTCATACGGCTCCTGAGGTTTAAAACGGGCAACGTACTGTGCAGCTGACAGACGGGGATGAGGAGCATCTACAAGGTTTAGACATAGATTAGATAGAATCAATGTATTTTCACAATAGAATAAAGTAGAGGAAGCATAAAACTTTAATAATTAACAAGGTGAAAAGAGAAAGCATGAATTAAGTGAAGTATGGATGCTATTAACGACCATTCTAACTAGGCTCGCGTCCTACAGTCAACACGGCTCCGATACCAATCTGTCACACCCATTTTTAAGGATAAAAATAGGATGCATAAAAGACTCATGTGCGCCCCAGGAAACAGTCGCACACATAAGTTGACAAATTACAAAGTATCATCACAGTGCTTATTACATAACGAATAAATATTTAAGACATAGTCTTGAACGATAGGTAATAATAACTAATAGTAATTCTTCAGCGGAAACTCCACACAGGGACACGGTTGACTGGTTGACACCAAGACTAGTACTCATTCCGATAATCTTCCTCTATATCTTCATCTGTTATGGTGGAAATAGCAAGAGTGAGTCCATGTCGAACTCAACAAATATAACACAGGGTTCATGAGGCTCAAAAGGCTAGACATTGTTTAACTGCGTTTAGCTTTTAATCATATATTAGCAATTGAGTAGCATCAAGATAAACCACTTCCCATTAAAGAACCAATGATCAATTGTAATAATGATAACGAATAGCATTAACATGAGCATAATAATAATCAACAATAATTAAACATGATATAGCAATGGTGATCATCTATCTGTAAATGTTCCAAGGCCGCTCATATCCGTGAGCACGGCTAGTATACTAGTTTTTAACTCTGCGCAGAGGTGTACACTTTCACTGTAAGTCATGATTTCCAAATGAGTGGGGAGATCAAGCCCAAACACCCAAGAACCATATAAAGCCACTCAAAAGTTCGTCTAACAAGTTAGGGCCATTAGATTCACTCGGCAGGCAGATGTAGAACCCCCCTTCCCTGTGGCACAACAACCGCAGCCTATACACACTAGGCCAGGGGCTCGCACTACACCCAAAGTGGCAAGCCATTCTTACGCCATTTAAGGTAACCTCTAACAAGCTAGAAAAGGTCTCTTGAACAACTAAAGCCAGAGCCATATAGCCCTCACAGCTGTACTGTATATCTCGGATAATCACGTACAGATAAGTCCTTATGGAGAGAAACCAGAGCATCAAAATAATACACATGCTCTAGCCCCCTTTTAACAGTAATAAAATCATCTTAAAGGTTGATTGCTTAATCCATTAATCAAATTACAAGATCATTGTTCTTAGTTTAAGCACTAGCATTAGCTACCCATATGCATTCCCAAGATTGACAAGGAATCAAGATATCAATCACTAAGTTATAATCTCTAAGGTTGTCAAGGTAAACACATGCATATGTATGATAATTCAATGTATAGGTAACAAGGATAGTCCTGTGTTATACTTGCCTTGATCAAAGCTTTCCAAGTGATACTGCTGACTTGGTTCAAAGTAATACTCCGAATCGTCCAGATACTGCTCACCTTCTATATTCGATCATCAATCAACAACATACATGCATCCAATCAAACATACACGAAGCAAACAAAGAGATATAATTAGAACAGTACACCAACAGTAGCAAAACGGTAATAAAAGTTTATAAAACTCTTCTACACGTTTCTACGATCACACAGACGCAAAGATCACCAAATTCGGAGTTAAAACGTGAAAGTTATGTATTTTCTAAGATTTCCTATAGATAAATAAATACTTAATTATAACCTCGAAAAACAAATTATCAAAACTGACTGTACAACTACACTAACATGTAGAGCTCGCAAATACGAACCTAACACAACTTCACCGGATCAAATCGGAGTTAAAATAAAGATTCTATGACCAAAACAAGTTTAGTGGCAAAACTGTAAATATCCGAAAACGTATTTTTGATTTACCGGGAGAGAATACGCTTTCAAAACACGAAAACACCTTTTGGGGTTTACGCCAAGGGACGGCGGGTTCTAATTCATAAAAATACAGGGACTCTATATGAAATCTACCCCCAAAAGGGTATCTTCTATTATCAACCGCAGATCTCAAGATGGACGACTCTCATTCATTCCAGGGAAAGCCGGCGGCGCTACCGCCGTGTTTCCCCCTCCCCACGGTGGCGCCATGGCCGGCGGCTCGCCGGAGATGCCAAAACTCGATCTAGACCTCACTACAAGTCATGCGGATAGTACCAATCGAAAGAGAAGCTTCATGCGACCTCACCTAACGCGGAAACGAGGGCAAGGGCGACTTAGGTTGATCGGATGGCTTCAAAGGACGGACGCCCGATCCCCTAAACACGGTAAAGACACAACAAGCCCTTAACGTCAAAATTGGGAGCACAATTAAGTTCACAAAAGCAAGCTAAAACCGGTAGAACAACTTACAGTGGCTAAAAACCAAGGTGGCCGCCGAATTTCCCCCCAAAGCGGCCTCTAGCTTTTGCGGCGACGGTTAAAGCTCAAACAATAGGGCTAGGTCTCTTTTTGATCTAAAACCGACCAGAACAACTCGGCTCTAGCTTAAATAGAGGATGACGTGACCAATTTGGGAATATATCCCCTACTTCGCGGATTTGATTTCTAGGCGGCGGTGGAAATCGTGACCGGCTCGGTTACGATTGAGGGAGGAAGAAGGTAAGTCTGACAAGCGGGGTCCAGTCGTCAGCGAAGCAAGGAAGGGAGAGGGCGCGGCTGCTGCTGGCTCGGCCGGACTGGGCTGCGCGTCTGCTGGGCCGCTCGTCCGCTGGGCCAGCCCAGCCGTTGTCGAGCGCGGGGAAAAACAGGCCTCGGCCCCATCGACCATCGGGCCGCCAGGTAAGGAAGGTAAATTGTTTTATTTTTTTTTCTTCTTTCTTTTCTTTATTTGTTTGTTTTCAAACTATTTCAAATCAAATTTTCCTAAACCAAATCAAAATAAAATAAATCCACACCATAAAATAAAATAAATGCAACAACATGAATGCATCACCAAATAATTTTCAAAATTTTAATTCCCTTTCTCTAAATTATTTAAAATTTGTTACTCCTAAAATTTGGGTGTTACAGTCCCTCAAGAGACATGCACCTTGCATCAATTTCTTGGGTCGAGATTGAGACACCGGGAGACCCACCATAGATCAAGAAGAAGTCATGGCCGAAAGTATCTGTTTGGTCAGTTATGCTATTTGATTCAGACAAAAAAGATGAATCAATAATACAATTTTAGAGAAGTGCACGACTGAATCAATATGTGCAAAAAGTTGAGTATTTTAGAGAAGCATTCCAGTACCTTGTTCTTGTAGCCGGTTTGCTTTGCTTCTCCTTCACGCGCGGCTGTCACGCTCGTCCCGGCGCTCCTCGGAGGAGTGGAGCCCTCGGCCGCAGTCGCGATTGCACGTGTGGCCGGTGCCGGAGTGAGGAGTGGCGGGCTCAGCTGCGCGAAGCCGTAGGGGATGTCGCTGTGTGAGCGGCGGTGGCTAGCCCTCCCGCGAGGAAGCCGGCAAGCCAAGCAGCGGAGGAGGTAGGAGGCCGAGCAGCGGATGGAGTAGCCGGCAGCAGATCCGGCGATGGTCTAGCGACTAGGAAACCCTAGCCGCCGCCATGGCGTCGTGAGGGGAACGACGGACGAGTGGCACTCGAGAGAGGCATCGGGGGCACCGGAGACCACGACCTTCACACCGGGCCCAACCACGGTCTTCACACCGTTCTCAGCTCCAAAAACTAACACCAAATCCAGACCCAACCAGCTCACTGTAGCGACTACTCCAAACCGAACCAGCCTAATACACTCATCAGCCCATCCCCAAACCATGCAAGCCCAAACGATAAACCAGACCAGAAAATCCGGTTTTGGCCCAAACCATTCCCAGATTTAGCCCAGGCTCCCAAGCAATCCGATGCGGTGGGTTCTGCATTGCGCGCTCGCATGGATCTAGCTTGCTATCGCGCTGTCATGTCGCAACTAGCGGTGACAACGGATTCGCTCGAGCGTACAAGAGGATGCACACGCTTGGTCGCTTGCCATGGATAAAAATAGAGGGGGACAACAAAGAGAAGAGGGTATGGAAGGGGCAGGTGGGGCTCACCAGAGAGTTGCCGGAGACCGGAGCGTAGTCCTGGGTTGCAGCTCCCACCCCACAAGTTCAGTGGCGAACCGGAGACGGCGGCGGCGGCGACCTTGGGGATCGTCCCGCCGGTGCCCTTGCGCCTCGGCGACCATGGGAGCGGCACGCCGGCGGTGGAGATGCTGGCGCTAAAATGGCTCTCTATCCGGAGCAGGAGCTGGAGCAGCAGAACCCGACGCGTCCGCAACTCCGCCGCCGCCGCCGGCGGCGACCGGAGGGGAAGCGTCGCGAATATGTGCTTGGTCGGGCCTCGGCCATACATTTGCAAATAGGCCCCTCAATTGGATAAGTATTATTGATCGCGAATTCGCGTTCTGAATATTAGCATGAAGCACCCCATATGGGATCCGCTATTTTCCAGATTAGTCCCCCATTCCAGTCCGGCGATATCGGGCCTCCCCCGCCGCCGGCGACATGGACTTGCGGCTTGCGGGAGAACCGCGGGCGCTCTTTGGTGTGGATGTTCCAGTCGCACCTGCTCCACCTGGTGTTCTTCCTTGTGCATCCCTCCGCCAAATCATGCATCCATATGTTTCCGCGGCGGCAGGGGCGCCTTGCTGTGGACGCTCGATGGAGCTCAACGGTGAGAAGCTCCTGTGTTCTCCGCCGCCCATATATTAGTACTAGAGATTACACATTTTGCTAGGATTGTATGTCTCTTTGCAAAAGCTTGGTAGCTTGTAGTCTAACTTAGTAGAGATTACACATTTTTTTTATGCTTGGCAACATCAGTGTTATTTTCAGTTGAAATGCTTGGCTGTTTCACTGAATATACTGAATTTTTCCTTGGTGCCATGACGAAGTACATTGTCAAGGGGAGAAAAAAGATAAGAAATTGTTTTCTCTGTTAGGCAATAAATTTCTTTGCACAAATAGGAATACTGAAATGACGACAAGAAATGGATCTAAAACTTTGCTTCTCAGTTGAGTAATTTTCTGTACACCTTCTATCATATATACACACACATCAAAATTGCTTTCATGATCAGCAGACCCTCTAAAAGGCGGGTGCTTATCGCGGGGGGTAGAGTTGTTTATGATCTATCTACAAGGTGAGAGTATTCAGAAGGGAAACTCTGCTCTGGATTAATGTCCTGAACAAAGATTCAACTCCGCTCTCGAGATCAATGATGTCCAACTCTAACTCCTGCAATTGCTCCACCTCGCAAACAAAACTTTTCTTCTGGGATGTCTTGGAGAAAAGAGCCCACTTGCTGGAACTTGTCATCATGATCTTCTTTGACAGCAGATAGGATGAGGATTCCAGCAAACAAACAAACAAACAACAACATAGCCTTTTGTCCCAAGCAAGTTGGGGCAGGCTAGAGATGAAACCCAAAAGAGACGAAAAACAGGGAGACACATAAAGGGACATAAAGGGCACAAGACAAAAAGAGGTCACGGTTCAGGCACGTTGATTGCCAATCTCCAAGCGCTCCTGTCCATAACTAAATCCTTGGAGATATTCCACTCTTTAAGATCTCTCTTAACGGACTCGTCCCAAGTTAGTTTAGGTCGACCTCTACCGCTCTTTACATTATCGGCCTGCTTTAGAACTCCACTACGCACTGGCGCCTCAGGAGGCCTCCGTTGGACATGTCCAAATACGCACCGGCGCCTCAGGAGAACTCCACTACCGCTCTTTACATGTCACAAAAAGGATGAGGATTCCAGCATTGAGGCAAAAATCTCTCTGGCTTCCGTCAGCATCTTGACCACCCTGCAACTTTCTTGATCTGCTGTGGTGGACTTCTTGCTGATTTTCTTGAACTGTTTCTGTGCCTTCTTGGCAACGCGGATGTAGGACTGGATCTTGGCTTGTACAGCTGTATGATCTCCTCTCTTGAGTGCCAACTGAATGTCGAGGATGGTTTCCTTGAGCTCGGAGAAGCTCTCTTGCATAGCATTGCAGAGATCGAGAAGGACAAGGGATTGTTCGAGCTCTTGCTCCACTGCTTTCCTCTGCTGCCTAACTTGGCTGCTGGGTAGGCACACAAGCTCACCGATGGTGCTGTATACTTCTCCAAGCTTTCTCAAACCATCGCACATGGTTCCAATGGTCACAGAAGACAAAGAGATGGTTCTCTTCAAGCTCTGCAGCTGTTCCTCAACATTAATGCCATTGGCGCGAGGGCTGGAAGGCACACTGGCAGATCTGAGGTGGCAAGCCATGGATGTAGTAGAACTGTAGTGTTTTGTTTAACTCTAAAATGGAAGACAAGGGAAAGAAGAGAAACCTTCAATGGTGTCTTCTTGGTTACAGTTTGCCTCTATATATAACGAAACAAACTGACGCAGTTTCATCGCTGACCTTCTAGACAGCAAGAATCGAATCGACAATGAGGCGTGTGCTGTTGCAAGGAAGCCAGCTATCTTCGTGACAAGCTGATGCCTTTTCTTTTGGCATATTCCACTTGAAAGGCATTTCTAGCTGCATTGGAGCTTACTATCCACATATCATGTCTGGACCAGAGGAAACATACTCATCTGCATGAGTGTGTACTTTAATGTTAGATCCAGATTGCTTGATAGGTGAGTAAGTTGCATGAATCTTCATGCTGGATTGCATTGCTGGTTAATGCATGCTAGCAAAAGGAACACTTGACTTCACAATTCATGATTATTCATGTCGTTGGATTCATTGCTGCCTTGCTGACATGTTTCGCCTGCCTGCTGTGATTACAGCATATAGAATCTGAATTTTGCATTTTTCAAGATTATGCACATGCCATCAAATTTAGTATGCATCGAGTCTGACTAAATTGCACCATCATGTTCCAAGTATTAGCAGCAAGAATCAGCATCGAAGCTTACGCTAGTACTGTCTACTATCACACTCTCTGGCATGCTATCAGTTGTTGAGAGCAAGATCCAGTTTACAAGGATCTTGTGTCTGTTATTGAGCCACATCCCATGTGAATATTAAAAATAGTCCTCTCATTTGTTGTTCCCACAGACATAAACCGCTACTAATTGCTTCATGGTGCAAATACTGGTTTAATATCTTCAAAGTAAATTACTTATTTCATGATCAAGCTTCAAATGAAGCTCCCAGTTTTAGGTGATTATTTAACTGTTTACCTGGTACCATGTCAAGTTATGAGAAATCTAAGGAAGAGAGCACAAAACTTGACAGCATGAAATGGATAAAAGAATTTTGTTTTATCTAAATTGACTTTCTTTCTATACACTCTCATATGTACTACAAAATTGTTTCGATGATCAGCCGGTCCTCTAAAAGGCGATGCTAATCATAGGTCAGACTTGGATGATCTGTATACAAACTAAGAGTATTCAGAAGAAAAACTCTGCTCTGGATCAATGTCATGAACAAAGACTCAACTTCATTCTCAAGATCAACAATGTCCAACTCTGTTGGAATATGTGTATTAGGCCCATGAGGCTAGGCCCATGAGGCCCATGTATGGTTACCTATATAGCTACCCTTCTAGGGTTAGCCCAAAATAATAGATCATCATTATCTAACATGGTATCAGCAGCCTAGGGTTAGGTTTCTCCTCTCCTTCTCCTCCCAGCAGCCGCCGCCGCCGGTGGGCGCCTGCCGCCGGCGCCATGGCCGGCGCCCCACCTCCTTCCTCCTCCAGTTCCTTCCCTCCCCTCTCCTCTTCTTCCTGGGCACAGATGGTGGCCTCTCCACCCGCTCCCGCTCCCTCTGGCGCGGCTCCCGCTCGCCCAGGCGCGCCTGCCGCACCCGCCGCTCACGCTCCTCCGGCTGCGGCTGCGGCCGCTTCCGCTCGCGCCGCCCCTGCTTCTTCTGGCGCGGCAGCGGCGAACGCGCGCCCCCCTCCTCCTGGCGCCGCCGCATCTCCATGGGCCGCCACGGCTTCTCCAGGTGGCGCAGCAGCCCTCCCTCTTGGACCCGCCCGTGCCTTGGCCGCCGCTCCTAGCCTTGGCACGGAGGGGGAGCAGGCGGCGGGTACAGCGGCTATCCAGCAGCCGCTGGAACCCCTGCAGCCGCCGCATCACCTGACTGCTGGCGCTACTGCTGGCCTCCGGGTGCCACTGCCTGGGGACCTCCCTCATCTTCACGACGGCGTGTCCGCTGCCGCTACCGTTCTCCAGCCACCGCTTCGAGGTCTCCTGCATACCGAAGCCGGCGGCCTCACTGGACCGGTGGTGAGCCTCAGCAGTACGGGCCCGGACTCCGCCCTCGCCGCGGCCCTTCTCGCTCCCGGGCTGCCGTTGCGGAGGGGCAGGCTCGTGTGCGCGCGGCTGCCCTCGTGTGGGAGCGTGAGCGCAACGCGGCCGACGCCCTGACCCGCCAGATCGCCGAGGCGGAGCAACTCCTCGCCTCTCCCGCTTCCCAGGACGCTGCCGCCAGTTCCTCCACCTCGTCGGGCTACCGCGTGCCCAACACCGCCGTTCTCTGGCACGACCCGGCCGATCCGCTCGTGACCCAGCTACACTACCAGGTCGGGGGGGGGGTCCAGAACATTCGCCTCCTTGTTCCGGTCGTCCTCGAGCCGGAGTCGCCCTCCTACGCCCGCTGGCGGGATCTGGTGCTTCTCACTCTCCGCCGCTACGCCCTCGACGACCACGTACTTGTTGACGCCTTGGCTGCCGTCCAGTCGCCGTCGTGGTTCCGTCTCGACAGCATCGTCCTCTCCTGGATCCTAGGGACGATCTCCCTGGACCTCCATGACCTCGTCCGCAACTCTCCTGACGCGCGCCGGGCATGGCTTGCCCTTGAGGGGCAGTTCCTGGGCAATGCTGAGGCCCGGGCTCTGCGTCTCGACGCCAGCTTCCGCACCTCCGTCCAGGGGGACCTCTCTGTTGGCGAGTTCTGTCGTCAGATGAAGGGCATGGCGGACTCCCTTGGCGACCTCGGCTGGCCCGTGGAGGATCGCATCTTGGTCCTCAACGTCCTCCGTGGGCTCAGCGACCGCTACGCCCATCTCAGGACGTGGATCACCCGTCAGCGACCCTTCCCCACCTTCCTGCAGGTCCGTGATGACCTGGTCCTGGAAGAGCTCACTCAGGGTCTCCAGCCGGGGTCCACCACCTCTCCGGGGTCCTCGTCTACTTCGACGGCCTTGGCTGCTACTTCGTCGCGTCCGTCCGCTCCACGCTCGTCTGCTACACCGCTGTCGTCTCTCCTGGGTCCCCCTCCCTCCGGGCCGAGCGGGGGCGGGGGTCGTGGTGGTCGCCGTCGTCGAGCCGGAGGTTGCGGGGGCGGCCGCGGTGGTGTCACCCAGATTCCGGCTGGTGGGCATGCACCGGTTGGACCGCAGGGGGGACACCATGGCCTTCGTTCCACAACCCGTGGTCAGGGCGCATCTCCATGTGGCCCTACCACGCTCCCGGTGATGAGCCTCGCCCGCCGCAGGCCATGTTCGCTGGCGCACCACCTCTTGGCGTCTCCACTACGCCTCCGTGGGCTGGACCCTCCGGCAACCCTCCTGGGGTTGCCGGTTGGGACCAGGCGGCTTTGGCTCGCTCATTCAGCACCATGAGCCTGACACCTCCTGTCGGACTGGAGTGGATCGCCGACTCGAGTGCCACCTACCACACCACCCCTAACCCTGGTATACTTTCGTCTGTCCACTCTCCCTCTTCTTCTCTCCCTTCGTCCATTATGGTCGCAAATGGTTCGTGTCTTTCTGTCACGTCTGTGGGTACCGCCGGTGCTCATGGCTCCTTTCGTCTTCCTGACGTTCTTGTTGCTCCTTCTATGGTTCATAACCTTCTCTCCATTCGTCGTTTTACAGCTGACAATTCTTGTTCTGTGGAATTTGACTCTTCTGGTCTTACTGTAAAGGATTTGGCTTCCCGGCGTCCTCTGCTCCGATGTGACAGCACCGGGCCCCTTTACACTCTTCGCTTCCCGGCGGCTACTTCTTCTTCTTCGCCGTCCGTTTTGTCAGCTGCCTTCGCCGCCTCTACCTCCTCTACTACTTGGCACCGGCGCCTCGGCCATCCTGGACGTGATGCCCTGATGCAGCTCAGTCGTAGCTCCGACATTCCGTGTATTCGGGCTAATGCTGAACATTTATGTCATGCGTGTCAATTGGGCTGACATGTTTGTCTTCCTTTTCATAGTTCTTCTTCACATGCGGCCCGCATTTTTGATCTTGTACATTGCGACTTATGGACATCTCCTGTCATCAGTATTTCTGGCTATAAGTACTATCTTGTGGTTGTCGATGATTTTTCGCATTATTCGTGGACTTTTCCCTTGCGTGCGAAGTCCGATACGTTTTCCACGCTCCTTCACTTCTTCTCTTGGGTGTCCACACAGTTCGGCCTTACCATCAAGGCTGTCCAGTGTGACAATGGTCATGAGTTTGATAACTCCACCTCCCGGGCTTTCTTCCTCTCTCACGGTGTTCAGTTGCGCATGTATTGCCCATATACTTCCTCACAGAATGGGAAAGCTGAGCGCATGATTCGCACCACTAACGACACCGTGCGCACCCTTTTGTTTCAGGCCTCTCTTCCTGCTCGCTTCGGGGCTGAGCGCTTGCACACCTCCACCTACCTTCTCAACCGTCTTCCTTCCGCTGCCTGTCCTGCTCCTACACCACACCATGCACTGTTCGGTACCCCTCCTCGGTACGATCACCTTCGCGTTTTTGGGTGTGCGTGTTACCCCAACACTACTGCCACTTCTTCTCACAAGCTGGATCCCCGATCCACTCTCTGTGTCTTCCTCGGGTACTCCCCGGATCACAAGGGGTACCGGTATTTTGACCTTACCTCCCGGCGGGTACTCATCTCTCGCCATGTGGTGTTCGATGAGTCCGTCTTTCCCTTCTCCACTACTCCCACCACCACTCCAGTTCCTGATTCCCCCTCCCTCTTTCCCGCTGACACGGTGGACCAACCACCTTTTTTGTGGTCTCCTGCAGATACTGCCTCGCCGCGCTCCATGCCGAGCTCCTGTCCCGGCTCCCCGGCGGGTCCGGGCCCGTCGTCCTCTGGCGCGGCCCCAACCTCTCCGTCTAGCGCCGATCCGGGAACCTCGCTTCCCGATACGGCCTCGGGGGGGCCGTGCCGGTCGCCGTCGCCCGGTGCTGCCCCGGCACCTCCTTCGCGGTACGCAGCACCGGTCTGCGTGTACCAGCGCAGGCCGCGGCCACCGCCACTCACGGTGCCTTCTCCGCCGGGGACACCGACACCACCGCCTCAGTCCCCGCCGGCACGTCACGCACCGCCAATCTACCACCCGCCGCTTCTTCACCGACACCCGCGGCATGTTCACCCGATGGTGACACGACACGCGGCAGGCACTCTGCCACCACGGGCCCTTGCCGTGTCTACCGGAGACGCGCCGGTATCCCCGGTACCCTCTTCCGTCCGTGATGCCCTGTTGGATCCTCACTGGCGTCGCGCGATGGAAGAGGAGTACGCCGCACTCCTCGCCAACCAGACGTGGGAGTTGGTGCCCCGGCCACCGGGCTCCAACGTCGTCACCGGCAAGTGGATCTGGACCCACAAGCATCGGGCTGATGGCACTCTCGAGCGCTACAAGGCTCGCTGGGTTCTCCGGGGTTTCACTCAGCACCCTGGGGTCGACTATGATGAGACTTTCAGCCCGGTGGTCAAGCCTGCCACCGTCCGCACCGTGCTCTCGTTGGCGCTTGCTCGGTCGTGGCCCGTCCATCAGCTGGACGTCAAGAATGTCTTTCTGCACGGCCTTCTCACCGAGACAGTGTACTGCAGTCAGCCGGCGGGGTTTGTTGATTCCTCCCGTCCTGACATGGTCTGCCGGCTAAACAGGTATCTCTACGGCCTTAAGCAGGCACCCCGGGCGTGGAACCATCGGTTTGCTGCTTTCCTGCTGATTCTGGGGTTTGTGGAGGCCAAGTCGGATACATCTCTGTTTATCTATCACCATAGAGCTGATACTGCATACTTGCTGCTCTATGTTGATGACATTGTCCTCACAGCCTCTAGTGAGCTTTTTCTCCGCCGGATCATTGCCGCTCTTCAGCAGGAGTTTGCTATGAAGGATCTGGGTGTGCTCCACCATTTCCTCGGGGTCACTGTTGAGCCTCGTCCTGCCGGGTTACTTCTTCACCAGCGGCAGTATACTCGGGATATCCTGGAGCGAGCTGGGATGACTGACTACAACCCCTGCTCCACTCCGGTTGATACTCAGGGCAAGCTGTCAGAGACTGAGGGCCCCCCAGTGTATGATCCCACTGCATACAGAAGTCTTGCTGGTGCTCTTCAGTACCTCACCTTCACCCGGCCGGACATCACCTATGCAGTTCAGCAGATCTGTCTTCACATGCATGATCCCCGGGAGCCTCACCTCATGGCACTCAAGCGTCTCTTCCGCTATCTCCGGGGCACGATCGACTACGGCCTCCTACTTCACCGGTCCTCCTCCGCCGACCTTGTCGTCTACACTGACGTTGACTGGGTAGGGTGTCCGGACACTCGGCGCTCCACCTCCGGCTACGCTGTCTTCTTGGGCGGCAACCTGGTGTCCTGATCGTCTAAGCGTCAGCCTGTGGTCTCCCGGTCCAGTGCCGAGGCGGAGTACCGCGCTGTCGCTAACGGCGTGGCGGAGGCCTCCTAGCTCCGGCAGCTTCTGGCTGAGCTGCACACTCCGCCTTCCCGGAGCTCACTGATCTACTGCGACAATGTCAGTGCGGTCTACCTCTCCACCAATCCCATCCAGCACCAGCGGACGAAGTACGTGGAGATCGACCTACACTTTGTCCGTGATCGGGTGGCAACGGGTGAGGTGCGGGTCATTCATATCCCGACCACCTTCCAATTCGCGGACATCTTCACCAAAGGCCTCCCGTCCTCGACCTTCACCGAGTTCCGCTCCAGCCTCAACATCACCAGTGGCTAGTTGCGTCTGTGGGGGGAGATGTGTGTGTTCTTTCTTCTTCTTGTTCAGCCTGGAACTCCGCTGCGCCGGTAGTTCAGACTGCGGGGGGTGTTGGAATATATGTGTATTAGGCCCATGAGGCTAGGCCCATGAGGCCCATGTATGGTTACCTATATAGCTACCCTTCTAGGGTTAGCCCAAAATAATAGATCATCATTATCTAACAAACTCCAACTCCAACTCCTGCAAACAACTCTTCTCTTCTGGATTGTCTTGCAGACAAGGGACCACTTGGTGGAACTCAGCATTGCAATTTTCCTCGACAGGAGATGCAATGAGGATTCCAGCATTGAGGAAGCAATCTCTTTGGCTTGAGACGACATCTTGATCACCCTGCATCCTGCAACTTTGTTGATCTGCTAAAGTGGACTTCTTGCTTTTTTCCTTAATTGCTTCTGTGCCTTCTTGGCAACGTGGATATAGGACTGGATCTTGGTCTGGACAGCTGTATGATCTCCTCTCTTGAGTACAAACTGCGTGTCAAGGATAGTTTCCTTGAGCTCAGAGAAGCTCTCTTGCATAGCGTTGCACAGATCAAGCATGACAAGCGATTGCTCAAGCTCTTGCTCAACTGCTTTCCTCGTCTGAGTGACTTGGCTACTGGGTAAGCACACAAGATCAATGGTGGTGTTGTACACTTATCCAAGCTTTCTTAAACTGGTGCACATGTTTCCAATGGTCTTAGAAGGCAAAGAGAATGCTTGTCTTCAAGCTCTGCAACTGTTCCTCAATATCAATGTCATTGGAGCAAGGGCGAAGGCACACTAGCAGATCTGAGGTGGAAAGCCATGGCTGCAGTGGAAACCGCACTGCTTTATTTTTCCCTACAAACAGAATAGAAGGACGTAGAAGAGAGCTGCTTCAATGGTGTCTTCTGAGCTATGGTTTTGCCTCTATATATGCTGAAACAAGCTGAAGAAGGGAAGTTGCTGACCCTGTAGACAGCAAGAATCAATTTGACAATAATGTGTCATGCTGCCGCAACAAAGCCAGCTACTTCCATGACATGCTGTACCTTTTTTTTTCAGCTTGACAGGCATCTCTAACTGCAGTGGAGCTTATGATCCACGTGTAATGTCTCAGAAGCGGAGTCGTCATTTGTACTAGTGAATACTTAAATGTTTGATTCAGATTGTGAGATCGGTGAGTAATCTTGCATTCAAAGTAAAAGAGACAGAAGGAACAGTTGGCTTCACAGTTCATGATTCTTCATGTGCGATTGCATTGCTGCATGTTTGGCCAGCCTGCTGTACTTACAGCATGTAGAATCTCAATTTTGTGATTCCAAGATGATCCACGTGCGGATTATGCATTAGGTTGAACTGAACCTCATCTTCATGTTCCAAGAATTGGGAACATGAATCAGCATGGCAGCTTACTCTAGTGCTGCTTGATGTCATATTCGCTGTCTTCCATCATGCTATCTGCTGTTGAATGCAAGATCCAGTTTACAGGGATCTCGTGTCTGTTGTTAAACCACATCCCATGTGAATATTAACAGTGCCATATCATCTACAATTTTCAATTACAAACATGAACTGCTACTAATTTATTTCATGATGCCGATAATGATGACCATCTTTAGAGTAAATTACTTTTCACAGGATCAAACACCCAGTTTCAGGTGATTGTTTAACTGTTTGCCTGTTATCCATGTCAAGTTATAGGAAAATTAAGGCGAGGACAAAAAATGACAGCACGAGATGGACCAAATTTTTTCTTTTCCATAACTTGAATTTCTTTCTATATACTTTCTCTCATATTTACATCAAAATTGTTTTGATGATCAGCAGATCCTGTAAAAGGTGGATGCTAATCACAGGCTGTCAGACTTTGTATGATCTATCTACAAACTAAGAGCATTGAGAAGAGAAACTCTGCTCTGGATCAGTGTCCTGAACAAAGCCTCAACTCCGCTCTCAAGATCAACAATGTCCAACTCTAACTCCTGCAATTGCTCCTCCTCAAACACAGCTCTCCTCTTCTTGAATGTCTTGGAGACAAGAGACCACTTGCTAGAACTTGGCACCGCAATTTGTTTTATCAAGAGATGTGATGACGTTTCTAGCATGGAGATCGCAATCTCTCTGGCTTCAGACAATAGCTTGATGAGCCTGCAGTTTTCCTGATCAACTGCAATTGCCTTCTTGCTGATCTTCTTGAACTGTTTCTGTGCTTTCTTCACCAATCGGATGTAGGACTGGATCATGAATTGGACAGCTGCATCGTCTCCTCTCTTGAGAGCCATCTGGATATCCATGATGCTCATCTTGAGCTCTCCAAAGCTCTCTTGCATGGTGTTGCAGAGATCGAGCAAGACGAGTGAGCGCTCCAGCTCTTGCTCCACTGCTTTCCTCTGCCATGTAACTTGGCTGCTGGGTAAGCACGCAAGCTCGCCGATGCAGTTGTATACTTCTCCAAGATTTCTGAAACCATGGCACATAGTTCCAATGGTCACAGTTGATGAAGAAACTGTTGTCTTCACGCTCTGGAGCTGCTCATCAGCATCGATTTCGTTGGAGTGAGGGCTAAAAGGCACGCTAGCAGATCTGAGGTGGTAAGCCATGGTAGAAATGGAAATTGTAATGCTCTTTTGTTCTCTAGAAATGTAAGAGAAGAGAGCAGATGCTGAACTGTATTGATTGTTTCCACCGGTCTGTAGCTCACCTCTTTATATAGCCAAACAAGATGAAGAAATGGCATCATTGGTGGTGTCTGACAGCAAGTAATCTCATCAATGGGAGTTGTTGTGCTGCTGCAACAAAACCACCTGTCTGCACAACAACCTGATGCCTTTCCTTTTGTTGTTGTTCAGTTAAGCGGCAAATTGAAGTGCACGAGTGCCTAATTTAATGTTGGATCCAGATCGTAGCATCAGTGAGCAAGCTATGCAATGGGAGATGCAGAGCTGTGCCGACGCTGGTTGCTACTTGCCGGTGGAGGCAGCAGTTGACTTCACTGTTCATGCCTGCTGAATCTTCAAGTGGCATCTTTGGCAATCTCAAGAGGATCCACATGCTATAAAATTTTATGGCCTCAGTGTGCATTTTGTACTCCTAATGAAGATTAACACGTTGTCATGTTCCAGCTATCGGCAACAGGAATCATCATGACCAACTCATTTTCCAACTCCCAAAGTGTGCATACGTGCATGCTCTAACACTTGTTTAATGGAGATTGTTTTCTGAGAAATATACAACACTAACAGAATATTGCTGAGTCTCCTCTCCAAGGATTCAATTCTACACTCATTTGCATTTGTAATTGTTAAGGTACCCGTTTCTTGGAAGGTGCATGCTTTGGCTATTGAGAGCAAGATCCACTGCATATGGATCTTGTGCTTGCTGTTGAGGCACATCTCATGTGAACAAGAATATCACGGCCAACTCATTTTCTCATACTAACGATGAAGACGAATGATGTGTACTTCTATAACAGTTGAATCATGGTGACGTGAAATGAAACGTATGCGCAAGATGGGCAACCATAAACAAAGAAGTTCTTCACAGTGAAATGGACCAAAACTTTTCTTTTCAGTCAATTAATTTTCTGTACACTTTCTGTCATATATATACAACAAAATTTGTTTGGGCGATCAGCAAATCCTCTAAAGGGTGGACGCTAATTGCAGGGTTAGAGTTGGTGTAGGATGTATCTACAAGCTAAGAGCATTTAGAAGTGAAACTCTGCTCTGGATCAACCTCCTGAACAAAGTCTCAACTCCGCTCTCAAGATCCACAATGTCCAACTCCAACATCTGCAATTGCTCCTCCTCGCACACAACTCTCTTCTTCTGGAAAGCCTTGGATACAAGAGACCATTTGCCAGGACTTGGCATCGCAACTTGCTTCGACAAGAGTTGCAGTGTTGATTCGAGAATAGTCACAGCTATCTCTCTTGCTTCAGACAACAGCTTGACCACCCTGTCTCCTTCAATGCCAGAAGCAGCCTTGTTGTTGATTCTTTTGCACTGCTTCTGCGCCTTCTTGGCGGCGCGGGCATAAGACTGAACCCTGGCCTGAACAGCCGCTTCATCTCCTCTTTTGAGAGCCAATTGCATCTCCAAGACGATGGTCTTGAGCTCGGCAAAGCTCTCTTGCATGGCACTGCAGAGGTCAAGCAGAACGAGAGAGTGCTCGAGCTCCTCCTCCACCACCTTCCTCTGGCTGCTAGGGAAGCATGTGAGCTCGTCGATGCAACTGTAGATGCTCCCCAGCTTTGTCAGACCATAGCTCATGGTTTGGACAGTCATGGAAGGCGCAGAGACAGTCACCTTCAGACTCTGCAATTGTTCCTTGACATTGGTTTCACTAGAGCGAGGGCTCGAAGGCACACTTGCAGATCTCAGATGGTAGGCCATGGTTGCAATGGAAGCTTTGAAGCTTCTTTTTGCTGGGAATAGAAGAGAAGGCAAGCTGCTGCTTCTGTTGCTGCAATGGTTTCTTTCTGGCCTTGTGTTTCTTCTTTATATAACGAGAGCTGGTGAAGCAGTTGAACATGATCCAGCAGACATCAAGAATCATTCTCATCTGTAACCAAGTGGTGACCTGCAACAGAAGACACACAACCCAAGAAGCATCCTGGTTAGTTGAGCTTGATTACAAGGCTGTCATGTCTGTATTTTTGGCAGCAAACTCACCAGCACGGGTGAAGAACGCCAAGATCAGAAATCACTGCATCAGATCCAGATCAAGACATGGATTAATTAAGATGCAAGTTGCCGGTTGATGAGTGAGCAGCATGTTGACTTTGCTCAACTCCAGAGCTTCCAAGCAAGCCGCGTGTTAACATCTGATTCTGATCTGACCACAGAAATACACGGTGGCTTAATGATAGCACTCGTGTCATGTCTTGGTCTGCCCAACCCCAATGTTTCTCCAATTTTCTAGTGCACTAGGTGAAGCATGCGGCTCCTGCATAATCAGCTTATGGTGCTGTAATGTCCCAATTGCCAGCAGCAAAGAATCTGCTCGAGTGTGTAATATGTACTAGGTTTCTGCGATGTCCATCCCTTTCAAACATAATGAGAAAAATATAAGTCCTTTTTAAGGGAAACAAGAGGGAAACAGCGACAGAGAAGATAACTAGTTAATTCAAAAACAGCATACTTGTTGCTCCTCAACTTTATAGGCCAACATGTTTCTGTTTTCAAAAGGAACCAGCATTCAAGTCATGTCTAGCAAGGAGAGATTGCAAGAGCCCTTCTTCGTTATCAATCTTCAACAAATACTTTCCTAAGAGATTTAAAATTAACAAACCAGGGTCAATCACCACTAAACCGCCTTTATCTACATGGGTGTGTCTAGTTAATTACTAGATGGTACTTTTTTTTTGCACCATGATCTTTTCCTTACTCTGACAACAACTGATAAAAGACAAGATATGCAATGGCATAATGCTTAGGCTAAGCGCCTCCCTGCCTCCTAGAGTAAGTTACCCTTCCAACAACTTGGCTTACTGGCTTAGCCTTTATTTTGCTCTCAGTGAGTTTCCGGTAACTATCTTCTTGAACATTTTGAAACAGATTGAAATTCCCATGTATTTAATAAGGTGAGAGCCATACTCAAAAAGTAAATATTATTACATGCATCTATCAACTATATGGAGAATATTTCACTCAGTTCAGACATTCAAAAGGAAATTGTGTGATAGACATACAGAATGGCAAGTCATCAACCAACTGTGGGATTAAACCCTTCAAGTGCCCACAAACCTATGTATTTTAATCAATATTGTTAAGAATCTTCTGTTCTGAAATCTGACTCTCTTACGAGCTTTAAGTCAGGACCTTGCTTATAAATAAATGTTACTCCCTTTCCTCCATTACCTGCAAAGAATATTTCTTGCTATGTGCAAAGAAATCTCATTACTGTTCAGTTCAATGCTTTGTTGGATCTGCTCGTTGGATGTCAGATCATTTCTGAATCCTCCTTTTTCGCAAAAAGAAAAGATCTTTTTCTGAATCCAGATTTGCTTAAAGCACTCTTGATCACAGATCTCATCGAACTCTATACGCTTCCTGTCTTCGAGAACATATGTTCCTGCAAGGCTGCAACCCAGGTATGAAGGGATGATGCAGCTCTGAAACGATGAGGAATCAAGTGGCCGATCACAAAAGTGCAACTGAACTAGCAATCCCGGAGTGAAATGCAGGACCAAATTCCGTTACCCATTCCCGTTCATATGCAACGCTGAACATTATAGGTCTATGTATAGGTGCTGCTGTAGTAGAGACACTGGGAAGCAAATCCAGGGCATAAATTGAAGGGAGAAGAGGTGGGCCACCGGATCGTTGGCATCATCCTCGTATGCGGCGCTTGAGGGCTGCGAGTTCTGCAGGCAGCGCCACCAAGCTTTGGCGGCGGTTGCGCCTGGGGGCGTCCGTCCTGTAGAGTGTAGAGCACCGGCTCACGCTGGCGTGCTCCGACAAACCCGGCGAATAGCTGGAGCAACGTGGTGCTGGAAACTTTCTCTAGCCGGAACAAGGGTGGAGGCCGGCCATCGGCGGGAGCATCCGCTGTGCCCTCCGCCGCCGGCGACAACGGGGGAGAGATGGTGGACTCGGTCAACATAGTTTGCAAATTGACCCCCTATTTGGCTCGTGACTTTCCCAGTGACCCAATTGTTCTTTATTTATTAAAAAATGTTCTTTTTTTCACAGAAACCTCCTAGTAAGGGCAGTTTCAACTAACAAGAATTTTTAGCCTCAAAATAAGGTAGTAGTCCATGTAGAGAAATGTCAGGCCAATCCAACACTAGCTACTACTTATAAGTTCTTGTCGTCTGTTTGCGCACAAACATTGCGATTTTTTCCGATTGCCCAGTTCGCGAGAATTGGATAGTGTTGTTCTAGGCGTTAGCCTTCAAACATCAGGTTGTCACACAGACAAACCAACAGAACGAATAGCGGAGCGAAAACAAGAGGGGTGAAACACAATCAATGCACTTATTCCTGAAGTGTTGTTCTCTCCCTTACAATCCCTGTCTGGGGCTATTTATACACGCCAGTAGGCTTTCCATGGACAATAATACCCCTACAGCTACTACATATTCGGGCCATATACCTGCCCGCCTTGGACTTGCTCGCCTTTTTAGAGATGTCGCTAGCCCTAGAAAGCGTCGGCCCTCAAGTCGCCACATGGTCCCGCACCGCGTCGCCATTTTGCTGACCGAGTGGGCCCCGGCCAACTGGCGCTACCGGCGTCCTATCTCTTGGCGAGCTCCACTCCAAGTGAAACCTGCAAGACCAGCCATACAGACTAGCGTTAACTATTCGCCCGAGCGAATGGTCCGAGCCATTTCATCGCCTTCGCCAGCGCCTCGCAACGCAGCTCCCGCCAAGCCGAAACAACTATCTACCGGGCCGAAAGCGTGTGCGCAGCTTGGCACATTGTGGTGGCACGGCGGCGACGTCCCTAGGACGACTACTCGCCATCGCGAAATGACGCTCTGCTTGCTTGTCCCTTTCGACCGAGCGAAAAGGGCAGACCTCGTATCTGAGTTGCAATGACATATTCCGCCATGGCGAAATGATGGTGGCTCCCTGCGAGCGGAGGACGGCCTGACCGCCCGACGAAAACACAGGTGCCGCCCTCTGGGCCCTTCCTGCCGGCGTACTTCTTGCCATAGCGAAATGTCGGCTGCACGTCGGGGGACGGTGTTCGAGCCCGGAGGTGCCTTCAGAGTGGGGCTGCCCCCAACAGATAGACTGAGTTGTTGTGGTCTCGTGGAAACGTGTGCAAGGCCTTTCTTTGCCTACAACGCGTGTTCGTCTGGGTGCTCGAGCTTTTTGTGCAACGGGATGATCGTCACCTTTCGAGGCTATCCTGACATATTGCAAGACCATCATTCTTCAACATGATGTGGACGTCCAATGCAGAAATGTAGCTTAAGACCGCAATACAAGATGTTGTGTTGGGGCTGCCCTAAATAGGATGAAGTTATATACACAACATCCTAAATTGGATCGTGGTCATTGTTTTTCTTTAACGGAAAAGGGAGCTATGTGGTTTGTCTAAGAAGAAGAAAATTTACACTACAATTTCTCGGACAACTAACACTTTAGACGCAAACAACATAACAGAGCATATCTGCATCATCATTGGCGAGTTTGTTAGAGAGCATCCTTGCATCATTGTTGGCGAGTTTGTTAGGTTTAGTTTCATGTTGAAAATTGATGGTTAGAGAAAGAGAGGGAGAGAAGTCTCTTTGTCCTTGAGATTTTTACCATCCTAGATTTGTGTTAGGCTGGGAGAGGCTTGTAATCAAATGTCTTAATTAAGGTAATCCAAGTATTGATTAAGGTAATCCAAGTATTGATCTTGTGCAAGTTTGTTCCCCTCTTTAAAATCCTAAATTATATATATTTTTGAGCTATATTTAGACTTTTTCATGCTCATGTGGTGTTTTTTTGAAGCCTATTAGAAACTTGTCTAAATCATGACTTGAAGTGCAACATCCATCTCCTCAAGTTTTCATCCATAAACCCTCTTCTGTAACTTCTTTCTGTCTCATTTGCAAAACAATATAAAAAACCCACATAATCCAACACTAGCCGTATAGATTAGCAGCTCATTAATACCTTATTCGTTTAATCCCCTCAACCCTCTTTAATACATTCTTTTTTTTTGAAAATCGTCACCAATCCAAACAAAGGTTTAAAGAACAATACGGCAAAGCACACCTCTATGTCAAAGTATAAAATGTTTTGGCTTTTCTACATATGTAACTTTTGATATGCACTTAGATATATATTATGTTTAGATATATGATAAAAGTAATGGATTAGAAAAACAAAACATCTATAATTCGAAACAGAGGGAGTAATATATATAGGCACATCTACAGATCTAAGGAGCATGAAATGTGCATCATATGTGATGCCAAGCGGCCACGTTTTTTAGTGACAGGAAATCACGTTCCCAAAAGACGACAAAGAGCATCCGCTGATTTCGGGATCGGAAGCATCTCCATTCTCCGCAAAGAGACAGCATCCACGTGAACCTAAATGTTATCTTGCAGGTTGACAAAAAGTAAAATAACCCTCGCAGTTTGACTGCAGCGCCATAGACGATGATGCTGATGCTTTCACTGTTCTTAGCTCTATATAGAAACCCACCCAAGTAGCTAGCTACGTATACTAGCTAGTTCTGCAAACACCAGAAGCAGATCTAGAGAGATAGAGAGAGGAGAAAGCATAAGCTAAGCATCCATCAATGGCGGATGCTGGCAACAATGAGCAGCACGGTTTGACGCAGCTAGGCCTGCACGTGAGCCCCTTCGCGCTCCGCGCGCGCATGGCGCTGAACCTGAAGGGCCCGAGCTACGAGTACGTCGAGCAGGACCTGTTCCACAAGAGCGAGCTGCTCCTCAGCTCCAACCCCGTGCACAACAAGGTCCCCGTGCTCATCCACAACGGCAAGCCCATCTGCGAGTCCCTCGTCGTCGTGGAGTACATCGACGAGGTCTGGCCCGCCGGCACCGACACCGGCACCGGCGCAGCCATCCTCCCCGCTGACCCATACAGCCGCGCCGTCGCGCGCTTCTGGGCTGCCTACATCGACGGCAAGATGTTCCCGTCGTGGGTAGGCGTCATGAAGGCGGCGACGGAGGAGGAGAGGGCGGAGAAGGTGAGGGAGACGCACGCCGCGGTTCTCAACCTGGAGAAGGCCTTCGCGGAGATCAGCTCCAGCAACGGCTGTAACGGTGCGGCCTTCTTCGGCGGCGACTCCGTCGGGTACGGGGACCTCGCACTCGGGTGCTCCCTGCCGTGGTTCGGGGCGCTGCGCGCCATGTTCGGCGTCGAGGTCATCGACGCCGCTCAGGCTCCGCTCCTGGCGGCGTGGGCCGAGCGGTTTGGGGAAACCGACCTGGCCAAGGAGATCCTGCCGGAGCCGGACCAGGCTGTGGCCTACGCCAAGAAGATTCAGGCCTACCGGGCTGCTTCTGCTAAAAAGTGATGCTGTTCAGAGTACTGAGTCCTGTAATAATAAATTGAAGCAGAAATCTCAACAGGATCATGTTAGGTTCGTATGATACCTAGTTCATGAGATCGGGTACATTTCATCATATTTGGGAACAACACATCACGATTTACAGTATGCACATAAACCTAATACACATCTACTAGAAAGACAGAGAGGGGAAACGGGAGAGGTCGCAGACCATCTATGGATGTAGTGGTCGAAGTGGAGATGGCCGATCCACCGGAGGCGCCGGTGTTGGGGTCGTTCACCGGCGCCATTGATTCGGTGGTGAAGGTGGTGACGTCCTTGGCGGCGGTTTGGAAGTCGGGTTGGCGTTGCCGGCGTCGGTGGTGCTTTCCGTCGCTGGCAGCGCCCCTCTCGTTGATCGGGTTAGGGTTAGGATGTCGGTGGGGTGACTGGCGGCGCGATGAACCTCGTACCTCGAGCCCCGGCTCCCACCTTCCTTTTATAGCGCTGTGCGACGGGGGCCCACCAACCATGTAGGGTTGGGCGCCTCCGATCAGGGCGCGAGAACAAGGCCCAAAGGCCGTTGGACCTAATGGAGGGAGATCAAATCTAACATTCTTCCCCTTGATCTCTCATCACTTTCTTCGTTCTTTAATTTCATACTCAAAACTTTCGATTCATATTTTTCTTGCTTCTATCCTATTCCATTGCAGATTAGTGCATTGAACTGTCTCATCGTCACAGCAATTAGTGCCGTTAGACTAATAGCCATAACACATTTCTCTATTTTGGAATGAAACTTTCTTCTGGGCCTTTCATATGTTCGTGAATCATAGGCTTTCTCTTAAACCCATGCCGGCTACGTGTTCTCTTAACACGTTGGGTGGTAAGCCCTTTGTGAGCGGATCCGCGAGCATTTTCTCTGTACTTATATACTCAAGATTTATTATATGATCCCGAACTTTATCTTTCACAACATAGTACTTTATGTCAATGTGTTTGGCAGCACCACTTGACCTATTGTTGTGAGCATACTGTACCGCTGGATTGTTATCACAATACAATCTCAGTGGTTCATTGATATTACCAATCACTTTCAATCCGGGTATGAATTTCTTTAGCCAATTCACTTACCCCGTTGCCTCATAGCATGCTACAAACTCGGCATACATTGTCGAGGATTTAGTTACAGTTTGTTTGGAGTTTTTCCACGATATAGCCCCTCCTGTGAGAGTAAATATATATCCCGACGTGGATTTTCTTTCTTCTCCCGCATAATTGGAATCTAAATACCCCTCTATCTGCAGGGAATCAGATCTTCTATACGTTACCATGAGGCCTTTCGTACCCTGCAAATAACGCAGGACTTTCTTCACCAATTTTCAATGTTCTATTCCTGGATTCTTTTGATATCTGCCAAGTAACCCGGTAACAAAAGCTAAGTCAGGGCGTGTACACACTTGAGCATATTGTAAACTTCCAACTGCTGAAGCATACGGTACTGTTTTCATTCGATTAATCTCATATTCGTTCTTGGGACATTGATGTTCCCCAAATCTATCGCCCTTGACAATAGGAGCAGGTGAAGGACTGCACGCATGCATACTAAATTTCTTCAGAACCTTTTCTATGTATGCCTTTTGCGATAATCCTAGAACCCCTTTCTTTTGTCTCGGTGAATCTCTATTCCCAAAACGAACGAGGCCTCACCAAGATCTTTCATATCGAAGTTTGAGGACAATAACTTCTTCGTTTCCATTAGTAGATTGACATCACTACTAGCAAGCAGGATATCATCCACATATAAAATCAGGAATATGTACTTTCTATTCTTAAATTTTGCGTAAACGCAATTATCCTCAATATTTTTCTTAAACCCAAAACCTTTTATCATTCTATCAAATTTCAAATACCACTGTCTTGAGGCTTGCTTCAATCTGTAGATTGATTTCTTTAGGCGGCATCCCATGTTTTCTTTTCCTTTTACAACAAAACCTTTCGGTTGTGCCATATAAACATTTTCTTCCAAATCTCCGTTAAGGAACGCCGTCCTTACATCCATTTGATGTAACTCCAAATCATAGTAGGCTACAAGTGCCATTATTATTCTAAAGGAATCTTTACATGAGACTGGAGAAAAGGTCTCATTGTAATCAATCCCTTCTCTTTGCGTAAAGCCTTTCGCTACAAGTCACGCTTTAAATCTTTCTACATTCCCTTGGGAGTCATATTTTGTTTTGTAGATCCATTTACAACCTACTGTTTTGGCTCCCTTAGGAATAATTTCCAAGTCCCAAACTTTGTTGGTACTCATTGATTTCATTTCATCTTCCATGGCCTTAAGCCACTTCGATGAGTGGTCGTTTCTCATGGCTTCTTCAAATGAGGTGGGATCATCCTTCATCTGAAATTCTTCTGTTTCATAAACTTCATAGTCATTAGAAATAGCTGACCTTCTTGTTCTTTGAGACCTTCTAGGGGCCTCTGGCACTTGTTCCTCATTGGGCTGTTGTTGTTCTTCCTCATGTGCGACATTTGATTCTATAGGTTCCTCAAGGACAGGCTCCTCAAGGACAGGTTCCTCATGTTCATTCATTGTCGCCACGGGAGAACTTGCAACAGGTGTTGGCGCTATAGTGTCTTGCACTATCGGCGCAACAGCAACAGGTAGCGTAAAGAATGGTTCTTCAACCATCGGAGTGGGTACATATACCTGCTTCTCCTGTAGGCTTATTTCTCGTGCTACCATGCTCCCCTGATCATGTTATCCTCCAAGAACACATCGTGTCTTGTTTCTACAATCTTTGTACGACTGTCAGGACAATAGAAGCGATATCCTTTCGATCTTTCTAGATAGCCAATAAAATGGCAGCTGACTGTCTTGGAGTCTAACTTTCCTATGTTTGGGTTAAACACTTTTGCCTCAGCCGGATAGCCCCATACACGCAAGTGGTTAAGTGAGGGTTCCCTTCCTGTCCATAATTCATACGGTGTTTTAGGCACCGATTTGTTTGGTACTCGATTAAGTATGTGAATGGCGGTTTTCAGTGCCTCCATCCATAAACTAATCGGTAATGTGGAGTAACTTATCATGCTTCTTACCATATCCATTAAGGTACGGTTACGTCTTTCAGCCACTCTATTCTGTTGAGGCTCCCCCGGTGTGAAGTACTGAGCGACTATGCCATTTTCCTGTAGAAACTTTGCAAACGGTCCAGGAATTTGGCCATATGGGGTATGTCGCCCATAGTACTCTCCACCTCGGTCTGATCGTACTATCTTTATTTTCTTATTGTGTTGATTTTCAAGCTCAGCTTTAAATATTTTGAATTTATCCAATGCTTCTAATCTTTCTTTAATTGGATAAATATAGCCATAACGAGAGTAGTCGTCTGTGAATGTTATAAACAAATCATAATCATCCACACTTTTCACAGGAAATGGACCACATATATCAGTGTGGATTATTTCTAAAGTTCCTGCACTTCGTTTGATATTTTTCTTAATTTTCTTGACATACTTTCCTTTGATGCAATCAACACATTGTTCTAAATCTAAAAATTCTAAGTGCAGAAGAATTGATTCTTTAATCAGTTGTTCTATTCTCCCCCTCGAAATATGGCCTAAACGATAGTGCCATAATTTTGAAGAGGTATCATCAATTCACTTTCACTTCTTAGTTACATTCGCAGATGGGGAATCATTCATATTTTCATCGCATGCATTGTTCGCATTTTCATCAAAAGATAATAAATAAAGCTTGTCTTGTCGTAAGGCAAGACCAACATATTCATTATTAACAAGTATCCTATATTTGCTATTACCAAAATGGCAATCAATTCTATCATCATCAAGTTTCGAAACACTTATCAAATTTCTACGCAAAGAGGGAACATAAAGTACTTCTTTAAGTCTAAGTACAAAACTATTATTTAATTCTAAAGATAAATCTCCAATGGCTTCAACATTGGCTTGCACTCCATTTGCAACTTTAATCGTTCTTTCTCCTCTTTGCAAGGTTCTCGTCCCACTTAACCCCTGTAAAGAATTTGCAACATGAGTAGTTGCTCCTGAATCAACCCACCAAGTGAATTTAGCATAACATAAATACAGTGATTCATCTACGAATATAATAAATTTATCACCTCTCTTTAGTAGAGATTTCAGGAAGTCTGGACAGTCCCTCTTGTAGTGTCCCTTCTTAAAGCAGTGCTTCCATTGATCTTTTTCAGCTCTACCATAGGAGTTGTTCTGCTGATTCTCAGAATCCTGGGGTTTCTTTCCCTGTGAATTTGAGGTAGAGGCCTTATTCCACTTAGGTTTCCTTTGTGGTTTAGAATTCTTGCCATTAAAGTTCTTTCTTTTGTTATCCTTTTCTTTCAAATTCATTTCCTTTAGCTCTGATACCATTATTAGGTTCGTAGGATACATAGTTCATCAGATCGGGTACATTTCATCATATTTGGGAACAACACATCACGATTTACAGTGTGCACATAAACCTAATACACATCTACTAGAAAGACAGAGAGGGGGAAATGGGAGAGGTCGCAGACCATCCATGGATGTAGTGGTCAAAGTGGAGATGGCCGATCCACTGGAGGCGCCGGTGTTGGGGTCGTTCGCCGGCACCATTGATTCGGTGGTGAAGGTGGTGACGTCCTTGGCGGCGGTTCGGAAGTCGGGTTGGTGTTGCCGGCGTCGGTGGTGCTTCCCGTCGCTGGCAGCGCCTCTCTCGTTGATCGGGTTAGGGTTAGGATGTCAGTGGGGTGACTGGCGGCGTGGTGAACCTTGTACCTCGAGCCCCGGCCCCCACATTCCTTTTATAGCGCTGTGCGACGGGGGCCCACCAACCATGTAGGGTTGGGCGCCCCCGATCAAGGCGTGAGAACAAGGCCCAAAGGCCGTTGGGCCTAATGGAGGGAGATCAAATCTAACATATCATTCTGTAGTTCTAATAAAGATTATAACTTTGTCAATTTGTCATTTACCAGCTATCGGCAACAGGATTTCATCATGACAGTTTAGCAGAATGTAAAAACCACAAGTATCGGTGGTCCTCCAGCCTATCTAGACAGTCCTCATGGTTTGTCGGTGGTTGCGCCTGGGGGTGTCCATCCTGTAGAGCAATGGCTCACGCTAGCGTGCTCCGACAAACCCGGCGAATAACTGGAGCACCGTGACGTTGGAAACTTTCTCCATCCGGAACAAGGAGGACGACCGCCGGTGGGAGTACCCGTTGTCTGTTGTGCCCTCCGCCGCCGACGACAGTGGGGGGGAAGGGGGAGATGGTGGACTCGGTCAACAAAATTTGCAAATTGACCCCTTATTTGGCTTGTGACTTTCCCAGCGATCCAATTGTTATTTTTATTCTCAAAAATGTTCTTTATTTCCCAAAAAAATGTTCTTTATTTTTCACAAAACCCTCCTAAGGGAAGTTTCAATGAGCCTCAAAATAAAGTAGTAATCTACGCATAGAAAAATATCAGGCCAATCCAACGGTAGCTACTACTTCAAAGTCCTTGTCATTTGTTTGCGTAGAAACATTACATTTTTTCCGATTGCCTACGCCCAATTCGCTTGGCAGAAAAACCATGGCAGAAAGTATTGTTCACTGATTTGCTATGAGAGAAAAACACTACTGAATGGCTGGCTGATTCGGCTTATAAGCTCAAGCAAACAGGGCGTAGTGCGCAAGGATTGGATAGACTGAGTTGTTGTGGTCTCGTGGAAACTTGTGCAAGGTCTTTATCTGGTTACAACGTGTGTCCGTATAGGTGCATGGGCTTTTTGTTCGATGAGATGATCGACACTTCTATAGCCTATCCTAACATACTGCAAGACCATCATTCGATATGATGTGGACGCCAAATGCAGACGTTTAGCTTAAGACCACAATATACGTGATGTTATATTGGGGTTGTCCTAAGTAGGATGAAGTTATGTCGCAAAAAAAAAAGTAGGATGAAGTTATACACACATCATCCTACACTGGATCACGTTTATTACTTTTTTAATGAAAAGGGGAGCTATATGGTTTATCTAAGAAGATAATTTTACACGCACAATTTCTTGGACAACTAACACTTTAGACTAAAACAACATAATAGAGCATCTGCATCGTCGTTGGCGAGTTTGTTAGAGAGCATCCTTGCATCATCGTTGGCGAGTTGGTTAGGTTTAGTTTCATGTTGAAAATTGATGGTTAGAGAAAGAGAGGGAGAGATAAGAGTCTCTTTGTTCTTGAGATTTTTACCATCTTAGATTTGTGTTAGGCTGGGAGAGGCTTGTAATCAAATGTCTTAATTATATTAAGGTAATCCAAGATTCCAAGTATTGATCTTGTGCAAGTTTGTTTCCCCTCTTTAGATCCTAAATTTATCTTTTTTTTATTATTTTTGAGCTATGTTTAGACTTTTTCATGCTAATGTGTGGTGGATGCTGCAAATCTAGAGGTGTTTTATGAACCCTAGAAACTTATCTAGACTTGAAGTGCAACATCCATCTCCTCAAGTTTCTCATCCATAAATCCTCTTCTGTGACTTCTTTCTCGACATTCTTTGTCTCTTTTACAAAAACATATACAAAAAAAACCACATGATCCAACACTAGCCGTATATACCCACGCGATTGGCAGCTCGTTAATACCTTATTCGTTTAATCCCCTCAACCCTCTTTAATCCACTCTAATCCTCACCCATCCAAACAAAGGTTTAAAGAACAACGCGGTGAAGCACACCTACCATGCATGTTATTCACATGACGAGGCCCATGCGACCAATTGGGAATACTTCCTCCATTTCAAATTATAATATATTTTGGTTTTCTCATTTTAGATACATAGTAAAAGTAATGGATTAAAAAACGTCTTATAATTCGAAAGAGGAAGTATTATTGATAGAGACAGAGAATTGGGCACTTGATTGATGAACTGGAGGGGAATTACAGTAGCCGATCCTAGCAATGGCAGTAGCAGCAGAGCTAGTTTGCCCTCCATGGGAGGCTCTGAACGTGACAACTCTTCTTCTGCTTGATCCTAATCCCCAGTCGCGCCTGTGGTTATAACACCCACATGAGTGGATGTGGTATTTCTATTATTCCTGCATGTTCTATTATTAGCTAGCTTGGACTAATTCTAGCCACTAGAGGCAGCCGACCCTTTCTTCTTCTTCCTATTACACTGCTGCCCAATGAAGGAGTCCACAACACTTCTACCCTCTTTTCGAAACAGCTCGTCCTTGAGCTGTAGGCCTGCTCGGAACTGGGCTGAGCAATACTGAAGGTGATGAGGCACACTTGAGCAATCAGATGCAGGAAGAAAACAATCATAGCAATGACGGAAGATGAGGTCTGGAATTGCGTCACTAGAGTCAATTCAGCCAGCGAGGGTGTTGGCGCTGGTGTCATTGGTGAGGCCACATGGTGGTCGCAGGGGAAGGAGATGCCACTGCCATCAGGATGTGTTCGACAAAGGCAGCCAATACTGATGCGGCAGGCATGTCCACAACTGATGAGCATGGCGACATGACAATGTCGGATACGGTGGCACATCTGGCAGCTGCAAGAACGGCATTGATGCCATGGGTGTCACCACAATTAATGGAGTTGCAATTGGCAAGGCTGTCGATGTAGAAGACAGTGGTGGTGTGGTGTCCAAGACTGAGGAGAGCACCCGCTGAGCAGATAACGAGGCTAGAGAGTGTGCTATTCCGCCAACCCTATCCGACAGCTTCAGTCCTAGTGGTGCGGATGGCATCACTAATGATGGCGTTGTGAGGGCTCCAAGTGTTGCAGGCCTTGCCGATGAAGTGGCCAGTATCAAGCAGGATGCCTTCATCTGCATCAGTTGAGCGGACATCAACGCTAGACATGCAATTGCCTGGTGCTTCTCCTTCACCATGGCTGGCACAAAGGTGACCGGAGGAGTAATCACAGGTGGGGATGGCGCTGATGGTGGAGGCAGTGGTGACGTTGTCAGTGGGGCGACAGCCATCAACAGAGACGTCGGGGAAGTTTGGTGTAGCCGCAATTGAAGGTGGAGGTGAAACTGTTGATGACGCTGCCGACGGGGAAGATGTGGCTGCTGCTGTCATAGCAAACTGAACTGTCGCTGGTGGGGGAGAAGGCGGTGATGAGAGGGGCTAGTGGTGACAAGTCCCAAGTTTCCATCTGATCTCTAAGCTTGAGGAGTGTCTCATAGATCCAATCAATCCTTGCAGAGATGCCCACAGAGATGGTGAGGAGATCGTCCATGGCTGGAAATGGTGGATGAGCAGATGTGATCTGAGGGTGGGAATTTGCGGCGGCAGAATCAAAGGTGGTCGCAAGATCAAAGACTTTGAATACTAGATGATAGAGATAGAGAATTGTGCACTTGATTGATGAACTCGAGGGGAATTACAGTAGCTGATCCTAGCAATGGCAGCACACTACGGGAATCCAGTGCTTTGCCGAGTGCCTGTGGCACTCGGCAAAGACCTTTTTGCACTCGGCAAAGGCTTTGCCGAGTGCCACACTCGGCAAAGAACACACGGTAAAATTTACGTCGGCAAAGGCTCTTTGCCGAGTGTTTTTTATCGGACACTCGGCAAAGACTTTGCCGAGTGCTGAAAAAACACTCGGCAAAGACTGAGCACTCGGCAAAGTCGCGAATCGAAAAAATCCAAAAAAACAGGAAAAAAAAATTTTAATCGGAGGAGGGCACCACCGGCTAGCGCCCACCGGTCTCTTCAAACACGTATTTTTCGTGGTATTTTTTCGGCAAGGCATGGCTAACACAGCAGACGGGATTCGAACCCGCGACCTCTCCCTCATGCGTAACCCTCTCTACCACTGCACCACACTGTCACTCGTGTCTATATCTCATTCTCGTTCTATACATATTATACTAAATCGAGTGTAAATTGCTTATTTGAGGCTCTAAACAAATCAAATCAAAAAGTTGTCTACTACAAAGTTTCATAACTTTTCGAGATCTACAACTTTCATTTAGATTGTTTCTCCATCCGAGGTCGTTTACAAAAATTTGAATTTTAAATTTGAGAAATTCAAACGTACTTTTCGTTGACAAGATGATTTTAAATCAAAAAGTTTTCTACTACATAGTTTTATAACTTTTCGAGATCTACAACTTTCATTTTGATTGTTTCTCCATCCAAGGTCGTTTACAAAAATTTGAATTTTAAATTTGAAAAATTCAAACGTACTTTTCGTTGACAAGATGATTTTAAATCAAAAAGTTTTCTACTACATAGTTTCATAACTTTTCGAGATCTACAACTTTTATTTTTGTCATTTCTTCATTCGACAAAGCGATACTAACATAGTTTACAAAACTTAGAGATCTGTCTTCTAGTTTTCCTGAAACTATATACAAGAGATGTAGATTTTATAAAGAACGTTAATATCACTTTTTCAAATGAAGAAATTATCAATACAAAAGTTGTAGATCTTGAGAAGTGATACAACTTTGTAGTTGAACACTTCTAAATTTGAAGTCATTTAGGGTCTCAAAATATGCTTTTAAGATCTTATTTGCCGAGTGTAATAAAAAAACACTCGGCAAAGACCCTCTTTGCCGAGTGTAAAAAAAACACTTGGCAAAGACCCTGTTTGCCGAGTGTCAAAAAAAACACTCGGCAAAGAGGGTCTTTGCCGAGTGTCAAAAAAAACACTCGGCAAAGACCCTCTTTGCCGAGTGTTTTTTTTCGCCGAGTGTTTTTGTTTTGGCACTCGATAAAGAGGGTCTTTGCCGAGTGCCCGAAAAATTACACTTGGCAAAGATCTATTTTTCGGTAGTGGCAGCAACAGAGCTAGTTCGCCCCCCCTGGGAGGCTCTGAACGTCTTCTTTTGCTTGATCCTAATCCCCAGCCACGCCCGTGGTTATAACACTCACATGAGCGGATGTGGTATTCCTATTATTCCTGCATGTTCTATTATTAACCAGCTTGGACTAATTTTAGCCAGTTGAGGCAGCCGACCCTTTCTTCTGGTTCCTGTTATACTGCTGCCTAACGGAGTCCACAACAGTTATATAGTTATAATATACAGGCACATCTACCGATCCATGGAGTATGAAATGTGCATCATATGTGATGCCAAGTGGCCACACGGTTTTTGTTAGTGACCGGAAATCACATTCTCAAAGAGCATCCGGTGATCCGGGATCGCAAGCATCTTCAAAGAGACAGCATCCACGTGAACCGAAATGTTATCTTGCAAAATAGGCTGACAACAAATAAAATAACGCCTACAATTTGACTGCAAGCATGCAGCGCCATGGAGATGATGCTCTCACTGTTCTTATTAGCTCTGTAGAAACCCACCCAAGTTGCCCTGCTTGGACGAAGCTAGCTACGTACTTACTAGCTAGTTTTGCAAACAGCAGAAGCAGATCTAGAGAGATAGAGAGAGCAAGAGAGGAGAAAGCATAAGCAAGCATCCATCAATGGCGGATGCTGGCAACGAGGAGGCCGAGGGTCTGACGCTGCTGGACCTGCACGTGAGCCCTTTCGCGCTCCGCGCGCGCATGGCGCTGAGCCTGAAGGGCATGAGCTACGAGTACGTGGAGCAGGACCTGTTCCACAAGAGCGAGCTGCTCCTCACCTCCAACCCCGTGCACAGGAAGGTGCCCGTGCTCATCCAAGACGGCAAGCCCATCTGCGAGTTCCTCGTCGTCGTGGAGTACGTCGACGAAGTCTGGCCCGCCACCAGCACGGTCCAGCCATCCTCCCCGCCGACCCTTACGGCCGCGCCGTCGCGCGCTTCTGGGCCGCCTACATCGACGACAAGCTGTTTCCGGCGTACGCAGGAGTGACGAAGGCGGCGACGGAGGAGGAGAGGGCGGAGAAAGTGAGGGAGACGCACGCCGCGGTCCTCAACCTGGAGAAGGCCTTCGCCGAGATCAGCTCCAGCAACAACGATGCGCCGGCCTTCTTCGGCGGCGACTCCGTCGGGTACGTGGACCTCGCGCTCGGGTGCTCCCGTGGTTCGGGGCCCTGCGCGCCATGTTCGGCGTCGAGGTCATCGACGCCGCCCAGGCCCCGCTGCTGGCGGCGTGGGCCGAGAGGTTTGCGGAAACCGCGGTGGCCAAGGAGTTGCTGCCGGAGCCGGACGAGGCTGTGGCCTACCACGCCATGACGCCAAGAAGATTCAGGCCTTAGCCTACCAGGCTTCTGCTTCTGCTAAAAAGTGATGCTCGATCTTCAGACTTCAGAGTACTGAGTCCTGTCATAATACGTATAAAAAAAAGAGTCCTGTCATAATAAATCGAAGCAGCAATGTCAAGAGGGTCATTTTGTACTTCTGATGAAGATTATCACGTTGTCATGTTCCAGCTGTCGGCAACAGGATCTCATCATGACACTTCAGTCTAGCAGAACATTGTTGAGTTGCCAAGGATTCAGCACTCGTTTGTACTTTGTTAAGGTACCCGTTTCTTGGAGGATTAAGTCCATTGTTTTCTCTCAACTCTTGCTTTTGTCTAATTTTAATCCCCAACTAGAAACCATATAACTTTAGCACATCAACTATCAAAACCGATTAATTTTGACCCCAGAGCCCTCTCAAAAACCACTCAAAACCGACTCGAGGGACAAAAACAAGGGTTGAGAGGCAAAAAATGGACTTAATCATATACTTTGTTCTTTTTAGACATTTTTGAAAATTTTATGTATTAAATTTACATTTTGAGAAAAAATTATATGTAATAAATATTTATCTATAGTTTTTTGGATTTTTATATATTGGATTTTTTCTGAACCTGAATTTATTTAAAATATAATCCATATGTTTGAAGTCTCGTATTTTGAAATTTATTTTTTTTTAATTGTTTGAACGAACTCAGATGGAGACATGACAGAAAACAAAGTTTTAGATCTCGATAAGATATACAACTTTGTAGTTTACAATATTTCCATTTGAAATCATTTACTGTCCTAAAATTCTATTTTAAGTTCTCATATTTTGGAATTCAAATTTTGAGTTGTCTGAACGAACTCGATTGTAGAAATGACTAAAACCAAACGTGTTGATCTCGATGAGATACACAACTTTGTAGTTGATAATTTTTTTTATTTGAAATCATTTATGGTCCCAAAATTTTGTTTGGAGTTCTCGTATTTTGAAATTTAAATTTTTTGAATTGTTCGAAGAAACTCGGATGGACAAATAACCAAAATTAAATTTGTATTTGCGATTGATGATTGTTTCATTTAAAAGCATTTACGCTCTCAAAATTCTATTTGAAGTTCTCGTATTTCAAAATTTAAATTTTTTTAAAAAAATTAAATTGTTTGAGCAAACTTCGCCTATGTTGACTGGAAAACTTTCTTAAGTCGTCTCAACGTAGCCGGTCCCAAGCCCAGGTAAAGGAGGAGGGTGTGTTAAGGTCTGGCGAACCAAAAGTAAAAAAACAGCCACTCTCATGGATTTGAAACCGACAAGAGATTCGTTGGAGCGTAACCCTCTTAGCGACGCGCTACATCAGAACCCGGGTGTGGTGTTAAATGGGCAAGGGTCGGGTCGTCATCCCCTTAGTAGCGCGTCGTATCGTGACCCGGGTACGATGAAAAATGAGCAAGGGTCGGGCCGTCGCAATCTTAGTGGCGCGCTACATCTACGTCCGGGTGTAGTGAAAAATGAGCAAGGGTCTTCGCACTTTCCTCGACGGGTGCGAAGGGTAAGGAAGCTAGCCGAGCCAACTAGGATTCGTCTAGGTAGCTGGAACGTAGGGTCCCTAACGGGTAAGCTAAGAGAGCTAGTCGATGCGGCAATTAGAAGGCGTGTAAATATTCTATGCATCCAGGAGACTAAATGGAAGGGCCAGAAGACGAAGGAGGTGGAGGATACTGGCTTCAAACTTTGGTACATGGGGACAATATTGGGTAGGAATGGTGTAGGCATCTTGATCGATCGGAGCCTTAAGGATGGAGTCGTTGATGTTAGGAGGCACGGCGACCGGATTATCTTGGTCAAGCTGGTAGTTGGAGATTCGGCTCTGAATGTGATCAGTGCCTATGCCCCTCAGGTAGGTCTTAGCGAGGGCACCAAGAGGCACTTTTAGGAAGATCTTGATAGCATGGTTAGTACCGTGCCTATCAGCGAGAAACTCTTTATAGAAGGAGACCTCAACGATCATGTTGGTGCGACTAATGTAGGTTTCGAGCGGGTGCACGGGGGTTCGGGTACGGTAGTAGGAATCAAGAGGGGGAGGATGTTTTGAACTTCGCGCTGGCCTATGACTTGTTGATAGTGAACACCCTCTTTAGGAAGAGAGAATCTCATCTAGTAACCTTTCATAGTAGACAACACTCGAGCCAGATCGACTTTATCCTTGCAAGGAGGGAGGATAGACGTGCTTGCTTTGATTGTAAGGTGTTACCTGGGGAGTGTGTTGTCCCTCAACATAAGCTTGTGGTGGCGGACTTTCACTTTCAGGTACGTGTCCACCAGGACAAACAGGCCAATATTGCAAGAACGAAGTGGTGGAATCTTAGAGGGGAAGCAGCGCAAACATTTAAGGAGAGAATGCTAGACGAGGGGCCTTGGGAAGAAGGAGAAGATGCCGACGACATATGGCTAAAGATGGCAACATGTGTCCGAAAGGCGGCTTCAGAAGTGTTTGGCGTGAGTAGGGGAGGCAAACGGGAAGCGAAAGACACATGGTGGTGGAATGACGAGGTGCAAAGGGCTATTAGGGAGAAGATGGAGTGTTTCATGCATCTCCACCATGACAAGAGTGCAACCAACATCGAGGGCTATAAAATAGCGAAGAGGGTTGCAAAGCGAGCTGTGAGTGTACCAAAAGGTCAGACGTATGATGGCATTTATCAGCGGCTAGGCACGAAGGAAGGGGAGAAGGACATTTATAGGATGGCTAGAATCCACGAGAGGAAGACAAGGGACATCAACCAAATAAAATGCATCAAGGATGGGACAGATCGACTTCTGGTGAAGGATGAGGAGATCAAGGACAGATGGAGAGAGTACTTCGACAAGCTGTTTAATGGGGAGAACGAGGGTCCTACCCTTGAGTTGGATGACTCATTTGACGATACCAACAGACGCTTTGTGAGGAGAATTCAGGAGACAGAGATCGGAGAGGCTTTGAAGAGGATCAAGGGAGGTAAAGCGATGGGCCCTGATGGTATTCCCATTGAGGTGTGGAGATACCTAGGCGCCAGAGCGATAGTATGGTTAACTAAGCTTTTTAACCTTATTTTTCGGTCTAACAAGATGCCTGAAGAATGGAGTAGAAGTATATTAGTACCTATCTTCAAGAACAAGGGAGATGTTCAAAGTTGTATTAACTACTGTGGGATTAAGTTGATGAGCCATACGATGAAGCTCTGGGAGAGGGTTATCGAGCATCGCCTAAGGAGAGTGATACATGTGACCCAAAATCAGTTTGGGTTCACGCCTGGTAGGTCGACCATGGAGGCGATTTTCTTATTACGACAATTGATGGAGAGATATAGGGAGCAGAAGAAGAACTTGCACATGGTCTTTATTGACCTCGAGAAGGCATATGACAAAGTATCGAGAAATGTCATGTGGTGGGCCTTGGAAAAGCACAAAGTCACAACTAAGTACATTACCCTCATCAAGGATATGTACAGAGATGTGGTGATGTTTGTCCGAACATGTGATGGCGACACCAGTGACTTTCCAATTAAAATAGGACTGCATCAGGGGTCAGCTTTGAGCCCTTATTTATTTGCTTTGGTGATGGATAAGGTCACAAGGAACATACAAGGTGATATCCCTTGGTGTATGCTCTTTGCTGATGATGTGGTGTTAGTTGACGACAGTAGGACAGGGGTTAATAGAAAGTTAGAACTATGGAGGTACACGTTAGAGTCGAAAGGGTTCAGACTTAGTAGGACTAAGACCAAGTACATGAGGTGCGATTTCAGCGCGACTAGGCATGAGGAGGGAGACGTGTAACAGAACCGACCAAATTATAAGAGCACAAGTACGAAAACAAGCATCGAAGCGCTCAAATTTTCAAACTTGAGCCCATATAATCCCGGTAGTCAATCGAAATCACGAAGGATTTCAAGCCAAACTGCTTACAACCAGGATCGCATCATTCAACATACAACATCATATGATACATTTCACAAGTAGTTCTGAAATAAGTTTACACCACGGAGTAGCAAATATTACAAACCAAGTTTGAAAGTAGCGGAAGCATAACACACACACTAGTTAATTAAATACTGCCAGTCTGGATGATCGACAACCCGCAACAGCATGAGAAAAGTACATAGAGACGATCACGCCCTTGTGATCTAGTCATCATCACCCGCAGGGTGGAGACACGTCTTGCAGAATCCCTGATAAAGCATGTCATCTGCAACAGGAGGGAATAAACCCTGAGTACTGGAATGTACTCAGCTAGACTTACCCGTCAAAAACCAGAAATAAAGTGACACCAAGGATTATGCAAGGCTTACACAAGAGGCTAGCTGACACCACATTTTGCATAAAGGCATAAGTAGTTGAAACTCTTATAACCTGTACTAGCAGTTATTTTTAGCATTTACCTGTCATCTATCTTAGCACCTGTACTAAACATTCACTTGAGTATAATCAAACAACATTATTATTATATCCATAGCAGGTATATCATTGCGGCAACATCATATCATTTACTTAACCATCTGTTCATTTAATGAGATCTACGTTGCCGCTGCTCAAGTCAAGTGCTCACTAACCGGGAGCGACGGCGATTCGAATCGAATTCCTATCCAGCTGGAGGGGTATTTCTAACACTCACCGCGCAGGCCCCTACCGGGGTCGCACAAGCCACCGTTTCATATGATTCAGGAATCGCGGGTCCGAATAATGTCGCGACCCCAAGGGCGACACTCTGCCAGGTGATAGGGACTCTAACCCCCCTTGGTCTCACGCCAATGTCCCCAAGCACATCCTTTCTCTCCTCCAAGAAGCAACCTACCATTCGATTCCCGGCCTGAACCACATTACTCGGCTTCGCGGTCGGAACGGGTTATCCGGCCAACTAAGTGTTAGACTGCGTTCAACATGACTCAAGGACGTACAGCGAATCGGTCCTTAAACGACTCAGACGGGCATAGCTCCACACCCAAGACGTGAAGTGTCTTGCGGCTGTACTATCGAACTCTCGCCCGGTCTCAATTTTATTTTTAAGCATGGTTCCATTCACGATAGCCATAGAGCCACTCGTGACTCCTTCCTACATCTCGCGGATGACCGGAAATCACCCGACTTCTACCGTACTAAGCAGGGCTAAGCATTGACACGTGCCTAAACCTAAAATAGGATTAAGTACGATATCTGGACAAGGACAGGTATAATGCAACAAGTGTTTTCATATAACTCCTACAACTTAATGCAGTAAACAATTAAAAGTACTCAAGATTAATTTATAAATCAGTAGGTTCAGCATGCACCGGGGCTTGCCTTTCAGAAAAGTTGAAGGCCGGTGGTCAGGGCACTCAGGAAGGTCGTCTGCGGGCACTCCTTCGCCTGCTGGATCCTCGGGCTCCTACTGCTCCTGGTCCTCCTCCGGAATCACAGGCTCGAATTCGAGGAGAGTTACCCCCTCCGGTACACCTATTGCATGAATGCACAATAAATACAATGGATGCATAAATGGGTGCAACATGCTCGGAATGAAATGCATTGCAGAAATAAAATACTCTATTCAAGTTATTTTATTAGTACGTGCAAATCTCTTCTCCGGTGAAGAAGTACTTACCTAATCTACCCAACCTAAGATATAGCTGCTCATCCTCAGTTAAGGCCCTAACACCTAACAATTACAAAAGTAGCATGTCTTAGGATATCACACCATATCAATCAGCAAAACACCACAGTAAGCATTCTGGACAGCAGCTACTTGTTTTTATCACAACTGGAGATTTACAATTCCAAAAGATATGATCTAAGGCAATCTGGAAAGCCTAAGAAATGTACTACAATTCATTTTCAGACCTCAACTCCAAACTCCTAAGTTTTCCATGTCAAACTTCACAAGTTCCAGAATCTGTCCTCTCCAAAACAGAGAGTAGCAGATTTTGAACTGCCACTTTAAACAACAGTAACTCTCAAACTACTAAGCCAAATGCTTCCAAATTTTAACACAAGCTAGTTCATCAAGTTTACTCCAACTTTGGTATTTACAAGTTGCCCAGCAACCAATTTTATCAAAGCCAAATTTAGAATTACTACTTAGCTGTCCAGAAACCTAAAATTACAAAGGTTAAATATTTATTGATATGGCAAACATTCTCTAAGACCAAAATAATATTACTACAAGTTCACAAATGTCACAAAAACACCAGAAAGTAAGGTGTGCCCACCTAGAATATTTATTTAAACTCATTACTTAATTTACTTAAGTAATTAAGTGGAATTTCAAACATATATGTAAAACTGCTCCTAAAATTCTACAAAAATTACAGGGGACTCTCTGACCCAAAAAGAGACTACTGTAAAATTTTGAACTCAATTTATTCACAGAAACTCTCTGCACAAAATTCACAAGCCCAAAAGGCTGATTTTTGGATAAATAACAAAGCATAGTAAAAAGTGTCAAACAACAGATTTCTTAATTTTCCTGGACACTCTAGGGTACCAAGACATTCTCCAAAAAGTTATATGAACATTGCACATGTAGAAAACTTACAACAATTCATTTAAGTATTTCCTAGAATAACAAGATAGCATAATAACTTAAAAAGTACTTAAGCACTGATGCCCAAATTTTTACCAGAGCTAGGGCTAGCATAGAGTAACCTACCCACCAAATTTCATAATTTATGGAACACTACAGCTCAAGTTATAAATTTAACAAATTTGCATGCATTCCAAAACACATTTAAAGGATCTATTAAATTCTTACAGAATTTAAACATCTCATGCCAGATCCATATTTTTCTAAAATACTACACATTATGTAGACCCTAATAAAATTTATCTCATGATTTTTGGATCATTAAAACCCTAGATCTATATTTTTCCAACTTGTACAAAAATCAGTGACAAAATAAAGAAATAAAATAAATCCTATTTGAAACTGGGCCGGCCCGGCTTGCTAGCGCGGCCCAGCCAGCGCGCGGCCTGCTCAGTGCTCCCGCCCGCGCGCGACACTGACGGGCGGGCCCCCGCGGTCAGCGACCGGAGACAGGGGAGGCGGAGACCCGCGAGCTCCGACGAGCTCGAGCTCGCCGGAGAAGAGCTCGCTCGGCCAATCGGACACCGCCTCGTGTTCTCCGTCACCCGGTGCGTCGATTGGTGCTCGTGGAATGGATGGGGATGGGGTGGAAGGGGCTTGTCACCGCGAGCGGCGGCCGGTGATGTCCGGTGGCGGCGCACCGTCGACGGTGAGGATGTACGGTGCGGTCTAGGCTCGGTACGAGCTTCACCGAAGCTAGGCGGATCCATTTTGCTGGGAAGGGAGGATGGAGAGAGACCCGAAGCACCCCGACCACGGTGAGGTCCCATGGCGGGCTCCGGCGACCTCTCGGAGGCGGGGAAGAAAGTAATGCGGCTCACCTTGGGTCAAATCGCTGGCTTCGGTGGGGCAAGGAGATGGAGGGTGGTGAGGCGGAGGGATTGGCGAGGTCTAGCGGCCGGTGATGCGGTGTAGCTCGCGCTTGAGCTCACCGGAGAAGAACGGCAATGGCGGCTCGGTTTTCTCCGCTCTGGAGATGAGAGAGGGAAGGAGGAGGAGAGGATGGGCGGATGAGGTCTGGACGACCGCAGAGACACTCTTCAAGGCGCTCGGCAGCTGGCCAAGGCGCCAGGTCGCGGGTGGCGCGTGGAGGACACGCGGCGGCGATGGCCTGAAACGGTCGGCCACCTGACGCTGACGAAACTGAATCGGGGATCGGTGACAGCGATGACCGACTGACAGCCGAAGTTTGAGCTTCTACACCTCCTAATCCAGCTCGAGTTAGAAGAAGATGATAATACCAAAATTGTAGAGCTACATGAGGACTACAAGTTTGTCAATTGGAGTTTGGGCTGGTTCGGCCTAGATTTGAAACTACAGAGCTCCAAAGTGGTGCCCCTTGAAACTGAAATGCAGTTTCAGAGATCAATGCCGACTGAAACCCTAACTTCTTGACACTATATCTCCTAAACTATTGAGAACCAGGTGATGGTGATATTGACAATGTTGTAGAGCTATGTGTGGACAACAACTTTGTCAATTGGCTCTAAGACTGGTTTGGCCTAGTTTGTGAGTTACAAGTTGCTAAAGTGAGGTACAGTGAAACTGAAAAGTCCAATTTCCAGACTTAGAATTTTTCTAAGTGTTGATCACCACTCAAGCTGACTTGTGGGCCATTTTTGAGCATGCTCTGGTCATTTTCATGAGATGGCCATATTAGAACTTTGGTTCCTTATGAAATTCTCTACAACTTTGCTTAAGGTTGCTCCTCCATGCAAGATTTCTAAGCTGGACTTTTTAACTGGTCAAACTAGAGCCTTCTAGGGTCAAATGGTGGTCAACTTCTCTTGGAGGGCAAATTTGTAATTTTGGTCAACATGAAACTTGTTCCAAATGTTACCCTAAGTATAACTAAGGTGTTGTAGGTCATGATTGGCTACCTTACCTTTTTGTTACACCAACTATCAAATACTTCATGAAATAAATCAAACAACCCTAGAATAAACACATGTGTTGCATCACATAAAATAACAAACATGAATGATGCATGCTTATGCTTATGCCATGCAAATGCAATGCAATTATGGAGCTAAACACTTGAGGTGTTACAAGACGTTAGCCTCAATGGGCAAGTGGTAGCCAAGAAGGATACTTTTCGGTATTTAGGGTCGATGCTACAAAAGGATGGAGACATTGATGAAGATGTTAGGTATAGAATTTTAGCCGGCTGGTTGAAATGGCGTCAAGCTTCTGGCGTCCTCTGTGATAAAAGGGTGTCTCAGAAGCTGAAAGGTAAGTTCTATAGGACGGCGATTCGTCCGGCGATGTTATACAGTGCTGAGTGTTGGCCTACAAAAAGGCGACATGTCCAGCAATTGAGTGTAGCAGAGATGCGTATGTTGCGTTGGTGTTGTGGGCACACAAGGAGGGATAGAGTCCGGAACGACGATATTCGAGATAGGGTTGGGGTGGCACCAATTGAGGAGAAATTGATTCAACATCGGTTGATATGGTTTGGACATGTCCAACGGAGGCCTCCTGAGGCGCCGATGCGTAGTGGAGTTCTAAAGCGGGCCGATAATGTAAAGAGCGGTAGAAGTCGACCTAAACTAACTTAGGACGAGTCCGTTAAGAGAGATCTTAAGGAGTGGAATATCTCCAAGGATTTAGCTATGGACAGGAGCGCTTAGAGATTGGCAATCAACGTGCCTGAACCGTGACCTCTTTTTGTCTTGTGCTCTTTATGTCCCTTTATGTGTCTCCCTGTTTCTCGTCTCTTTTGGGTTTCATCTCTAGCCTACCCCAACTTGCTTGGGACAAAATGTTATATTGTTGTTGTTAAATTGTTTGAGCAAACTCGGATGGAGAAATAACCTAAATCAAAGTTATCGATCTCGAGTACATAAATTATATTTTTAGAAAAAATCTTGGAAGGTGCACGCTTTGGCTATTGCGACCAAGATTCACTCTACATGGATCTTGTGCTTGCTGTCGAGGCACATCTCATGTGAAGGAGAATATCATGACCAACTCATTTCTCATACTAGCAATGAACACTACGGAGCCCTCTAGACTGTTGTTTAGCTCCCCTTTGTACGATTTTAAGCCAAAGCGTGTATAGGCAACATGGCCTAATCAAAGAAATTTCTTCACAGAGAAAGAACAGTGAAACGGACAACAGGAAGTGGACCAAAAAACTTTGCTTCTCAGTCAAATGAATTTGTGTTACATATATACAACAAAATTTGTTTGGATGATCAGCAGATCCTCTAAAAAGCAGACGCTAATCGCAGGGTAGAGTTGGTGTCGGACCTATCTACAAGCTAAGAGCATTTAGAAGTGAAACTCTGCTCTGGATCAACCTCCTGAACAAAGTCTCAACTCCGCTGTCAAGGTCCACAATGTCCAACTCCAACATCTGCAATTGCTCCTCACACACAACTCTCTTCTTCTGGAAAGCCTTGGATATAAGAGACCATTTGCCAGGACTTGGCATCACAACTTGCTTCGACAAGAATTGCAGTGTTGATTCGAGAATTGTGGCAGATATCTCTCTTGCTTCAGACAACAGCTTGACCACCCTGCTTCCTTCAATGCCAGAGGCAGCCTTCCTGTTGATTTTTTTGCACTGCTTCTGCGCCTTCTTGGCGAAGCGAGCATAAGACTGAACCCTGGCCTGAATAGTCGCTTCATCTCCTCTTTTGAGAGCCAATTGAATCTCCAGGATGATGGTCTTGAGCTCTGCAAAGCTCTCTTGCATGGCATTGCAGAGGTCGAGCAGGACGAGAGAGCTCTCAAGCTCCTCCTCCACCACCTTCCTCTGACTGCTGGGAAAGCATGTGAGCTCACTGATGCAGCTGTAGATGCTTCCAAGCTTTGTCAGACTCTCTCTCATGGTTTGGACAGTCGTGGAAGGCGAAGAGACAGTCACCTTCAGGCTCTGCAGTTGTTCCTCGACACTGGTTTCACTGGAGCGAGGGCTCGAAGGCACACTTGCAGATCTCAGATGGTAGGCCATGGTTGCAATGGAAGCTTTGAAGCTTCTCTTCGCTGGGAATAGAGAAGGCAAGCTGCTGCTGCTGTTGCTGCAATGGTTTCTTTCTGGCCTTCTGTTTCCTCTTTATATAACGAGAGCTGGTGAAGTAGTTGAACATGAACCAGCAGACATCAAGAATCATTCTCATCTGTAACCAAGTGGTGACCTGCAACACAAGACACACAACCCAAGAAGCATCCTAGTCAGTTGAGCTTGATTGTCATGTCTGCATTTTTGGCAGCAAACTCACCTGCACGGGTGAAGAACGCCAAGATCAGAATCATGCTGCATAAGATCCAGAACATGATACAGATTAATTGATATGCAAGTTGCTGGTGGATGAGTGAGCAGCAAGTTGACTTTGCTCACCTCTAGCAGTCCAGCTCCAGCCTCCTGGCTTCCAAGCAAGCCGCGTGTTATCATCTGATTCCGAACTGATTACACCGTGGCTTAATGATAGAGTCCGTGCCATGCCTTGACTCTATTGCTTGCTCGCAGGTATGGTTTCCCCAATGTTTCTCCTGTGCATTAGCCATTAGGTGGAGGCATGCGGCTCCTTAATAATCAGCTTATCGTGCTGTCATGTTCTGATTGCCAGAAGCAAAGAATCCGCTTGAGCGTGTAACATGTACAAGGTTGCCGCCACCTCCAACCCTTCAAAACATTATGAGAAAAATATAAGTTCTTTTTAAGTGAACAAGAGAGAAACAACGACAGAGAAGAGAGGTTGTTAATTGTGTTGTATCAGTACAGTCCAATTGTTGGTTTGTTGCCCCTTAACTTTATGGGCCAATATGTTTCTGTTTTCCAAAGGGACCAGCATTCAAGACCATGGGCTTATGTTTAGTTTAGCAAGGAGAGATTGCAAGTGCCCTTCCTCATTTCAAGCTAAAACAAATACTTCCCTAAGAGATTAGCATTTTTAACAAACATCCCAGGGTCAATCACCTCTAAACCGCCTTTATCTACACTACACTGGAGTCTAGTTATGAGTGCAGTTTGCAAGTACCCAGCCTTTTAATTATAGTATAAAGGTGGAAAAAAACAGTTACAAGAGGAGGCTATGCAAAGGCCAGGCCAAAGGAAACTTAAATTACAACAAGGTTACAGGTTATTGTAACCCCTTTGACAATAGGATGCATTGTTAGAACTTGGTAAAATCACGCTCTTGTTGAAGCATGGCAACATCGTCCTTGCCCGGGGTTTTAGCTATGGTACTCCTTTTCCACCATGATATTTTCATTAACTGACAACAACTGATAAACGACAAGAAGTACAGTTGCACATGCTCAGGCTAGAATTTAGAAGCGCATACCTTCACTCCATCCAATAGAAGTGCCTACCCTTCCAATTCCAACAGCTAGGCTTAGCCTTTGTTTTGCTTTCAGTGGGTTTCTAGTCACTATTTCTCTAGCATTTTGAAACTGATTGGAAATCCCATTATTTAAGACGGTGAGAGCCACGCTAAAAGGTAAACATTACCTTAAGTTGCTTTTGATTTCCTAATGTATCAAGAACTATGAACAATATTTATTGAAAATTTACCTTCAGTTCAGACTTCAGACACTCAAAAGGAAACTTTAAGACGGACACACAGAATGGCAAGTCAGCCAACCACCAAATGTTGGATTAAACCCTTTGAATGCCCACGAGCCCGTGTATTTCAATCAATATTGCTAAGAATCAGCTGTTCTGAACCCCTTATGAGTTTTATGTCAGGAGTCAGGACCTAGGTTATAAACAAATTTTACTCCTTTCCTCCTTTATGTGCAAAAACAATATTTCTTGCTATCTTTATCTGCAAAAAAGAAATCTTACCTCTGTTCACTTCAATGCTCTGTTGAATCCCAGTTCACTCCACTTCTCTCTCTCTCTCTCTCTCTCTCTCTCTCTCTCTCTCTCTCTCTCTCTCTCTCTTTTCCTGAATCCCGAATCCCTATTTGCTTTACTGTTGTAGGCACCTGTGATCACAAATCTCATCGAACTGTCGACGACGCTGGCACGCAGCATCCCAGGTAGCAGGTATGATGAGACGATGCAGCTCTTGAACAGTTAAATTTGTGATCACAAATCTCATCTTTATGGTCTCCCCAATGAGGATTGAGGCCGAGGTGGGCTCTTACCGGATCGGCGGCATCGTCGTCTTATGCGGTCGCTCAGCTGCGACTGCGAGTCCGCCTCTCCCTCCCCCCTCCAACGAGCTCCGCAGGCAGCGGCACCGACCTTTATGGTACGGTGGCAGTTGCGCCTTGGGTTGGGGGAGTCCGTCCTGTACACCCTCGGCTCCCGCCCGGTGAAGGTGGAGCGACGTGATGCTGGAAATTTTTTCTGTCTGGAACAATGGCCGCGCCACAGCGGAGGCGGAGGCTCCCGCTGTCCGCCGTGCCGCCTTCCGCCGTCGGCGCCAGTAGGGGTTGGGGGAAGAGGTCGTCGGTCAGTCAACAAATTTTGCAAATTGACCCTAATTTGGATCGCGACCTTTTTTCAAAAAAAATAAAATTCCTATAAGTAGTGTGCAATTATGCATAAAAACCCTAAATTGTAAATCGATCCAGTTAATTAATGTTTATAAAAAAATACATATTAATCAAGATGCAGTTATTTGCACAGAAGCTCGAAATATTTGCAATCATTGTGCGTGGGCTAAAAGAATTGCTGCCCGTGGTCGAATCGGTTACGAACGTCTTTTTCTTCATAAAAAAAGGAGTTTATTGATTTACATATTTATGAAATGCAAAATACAAAATGTAAACTACTTTGGAATGATAAAATGCAAAATGTTAAAATTTTCATGGGTGTGTTTAGTTCCATCCAAAATACCAAATTTTTTATGGGGTGGGTAAGGACTTTTTGGGGGTTTTTTTGCCTTTTGATGCCAAAATACAAAAGAAAAAAGTCTAATTGACCTCCCCCAACTATTGGGGTGGTCTAGTTTACCCCCTCAACTATGAAACGGTCTAATTTACCCCCTGAACTTTGCAAAACCGGCCAAATCACCCCCTCGAGCGGTTTTGGACGGTGGTTTTGCTACAGTAACAACGGTTTTGCTACAGTAACAGTGACTTTGTTCTTTTCTTTTTATTTATTTCGTCTGAATCTTTGAAAAATCATAGTAAATCACAAAAAAATCACAAAATGAAAAATTCAATTTTGTTGGACTCCACATGAGTAGATCTACACAGTGAACATATAATATAGTATGCTTTAGTACAAAGTTTTTGCTGTAAATTTTAATCTTTTTTTTCTGTAATTAATTTGAATAATTCATACAACAAAAATTGTGTACTAAAGCATATTATATTATATATTTACTGTGTAGATATACTAATGTGGAGTCCAACAAAATTAGATTTTCTATTTTATGATTTTTTTTTGTGATTTACTATGATTTTTCAAAGATTCAAACGAAATAAATAAAAAAGAAAAGGACAAAACCACTGTTACTGTATCAAAACTGTTGTTACTGTAGCAAAACCACCGTCCAAAACCGCTCGGGAGGTGATTTGGCCGGTTTTGCAAAGTTCAGGTGGTAAATTAGACCGTTTCATAGTTGAGGGGGTAAACTAGACCACCCCAATAGTTGGGGGGTCAATTAGACTTTTTCCAAATACAAAATAGAGAATGGATACTTTTTGCTAAAAATTTTATATGGTGTTTAGTTTCATTTTGCAAAATAATGGGTCAAAACCCAAAATTTTTTGGGTGTTTAGTTCCTCCATTTCACCTAAAAAATTTTGGGTTTTGGTCCATTATTTTATAGAATGGAACTAAACACCATGCAAATTTTTTGGCAAAAGGGTATTCATTCTCCATTTTGGATTTTGGCCTCAAGAGACAGAAAAAAGCCAAAAAATCAAAAAGCCCTCACGCACCTCATAAAAAATTTAGCATTTTGGATGGGACTAAACACACCTATGAAAATTTTGGCATTTTGTATTTCATCATTCCAAAGTAGTTGGCTGCAAAATGCCAAAATTTTCATGGGCGTGTTTAGTTCCATCCAAAATGTCAAATTTTTCATGGAGTGGGTGAGAGTTTTTTTGGCTTTTTAGTTTTTTTTTTGCCTCCTGAGGCAAAAATTCAAAATGGAGAATAGATACTTTTTGCTAAAATTTTTACATAATGTTTAGTTCAATTCTATAAAATAATGGATCAAAACCCAAATTTTTTTTAGTTAAAATGGGGGAACTAAACACGGACCACAAGGCTCCGAAACGGCGGCCCTGGCCTGACCTCGCCGCCGCCGGTTTTCCGGAGTCAGCCCGGCATGGACGCACAGTGCTGCTTGCTCAACAACTTTGGAGCTCCATGCCCCCATGTGCCTTGCTTTTCCTCTGCTCCTTGAATGGCCATCCAGCCATGCTGCACCTGCCACTGTTCTTTCTTGCAGAGATATAAACAATTCGGACAGTTTGCACTCATGGCGGCCTTCAATCTCCCTGCAGATGAGATCGTCTTTTGTAACATTGATATTTGATAGGCTTTTCTCACATGTGTGTAGCAAGCAGCCAAGCACGCATGGCATGGATCTCTGCAATCGTTCAGGCAGAGAGAGGCATTCCAGTCGTGACCTCTCAAGCCGTGTTTATTTCAAGTGCCGCTTGATGGCAGTGGCAGGACTGGACCAGCCGGCCGGCACGGCGGCACCTGATCGATCTTGTCTTTGTTCTTGCCTGCCGTGGCCGGCTCCTCGGGGCTCTGGCCAGTGGCCAGCCAGTCGTCACCTTGCCAAGTACAATGCACTCGGATCACTAGTGCTGTTGCCACGCGACACGCTGGCCCATATTTCTCTCTGGTCTCCACTAGATTCTACTACGACTTGAATCGATCTGTCTCTACTCTGTTCAGCATGAATGAATGGATAAAGCTCGGTAGATGGCTCATGGCTAAGCATGCATCATGCATGTCCACAGGGCAGCATGTGACATGTCCAGCTTATATTAATTTCCCTTTTTTGGAGAGGCACTGAATCCCTAATTGTCTCACCTATAAGTACATGCACACACTTCGGCTATGTGCCTATGTCTCCAGTCACCACTCACCACTCTTCAGTTCACCAGCTCCTGTCAAGTAGAAAGGCAACAGCAGCAGCTCCTCAGAGAGAAAGAGAAAGGGAGACTACAGATATGAGAGATCTATCAATGGCGGGGAAACTGGGACACATGCTGACGAGGCTGCACCTCGCGAGGAGGAGCCGATCGGCGTCGGCGTCGTCGTCGTCGTCGGTGTCGGACGTGCCGCGGGGCCACCTGGCGGTGTACGTGGGCGAGGGGCGGAAGCGGCTGGTGATCCCGACGGCGTGCCTGAGCCACCCGGCGTTCGTGACGCTGCTGAAGCGGGTGGAGGACGAGTTCGGATTCGACCACCGATGCGGCGGCCTCACCATCCCCTGCGCCTCTGAGTCCGACTTCGCCCACATCGTCAGCGCCGCCGTGGACGAGCACCACCGCTGACGACGACGACTTTGATCGATCGATGGTCGGCTTCCAGGACAGTCGTTTTGGTTTCCCTTTTTTTTTTGTTATTGAGGATTGTTGGTCCAACTTGGGATGAAGAAGCTTTGGATTTGCATGCTTGGACCCTGTAAAGATGATGAATTTATGATGTTCCTTTCCTCTCAGAGCTTCTAGTACTATCCGAAACCTGAGTAGTTCTTGAATGAATGAAGGAAAAAGAAACGAACAACAAACTGATAATGCAAGCTAAACGGCTTTCTGGCCTGGACGCCTGGTGATGTCCTGATCTCATTTCAGAATAATTGACAGCTTTGAGCTTGGCGCGGTTTCTCTTTTATATGGATACTAGCCACTGCTGCCCGCGCTTTGCGGGTGATGTGTTCGGTATAGAAAATCTTGGAAAATATGACTCATATGTCTAATATGTTTTCTCATTGTATTGTTATGAAAGAGACTGAAAGAACTTTGATAAAGCACTCAATTAGCACAACCAACAATCACAAATATATATTCTAAATAAGAGGTTACAACATAGCAGGGAACAAAATACGCATACTACAATACGCTTCATCTCCTTTGGGTGAACAAAAGCGAAGTAAACTTCACTTCCCTAAGATTAAAGGGGAAACATGGTACAACTAATCTTCAACGTCTTCGACTAAAGGGCTTCATTTCCTTAGTGTTGAGAAGGATCATTCTTCCGGCATCTGTGGTCCATCCCTTAGACTAAGAGGCGGGTCAAAGTCATCTTTTGGGGGTGGTTGGGTGGGGGATATTTTCTTCCTTACTGGGCTCCAACTCTAGAGCTTCATGAGAGATTTCTGTGGGTGGAGGAGCCAATGGGACTTCAACGTCAAGTCTTCTTTCTGTGTTTAGGGACATGATTGGGATCCCTTCTAGAATCATGGGCTCTCGGTCTTCTAAGGCTTGCATTCTTCTCTTGGCGCTAGTGACAAGGTAGGCATCCTTCATCTCCTGGGCATGGCAGTCCTCAGCTTCCTTCAAGGCTTCAGCGATGGCAGTTTCATGACTCTCGGCTGCAGCTGCTTGGGCCTGAGCCTCCGCTAGCTGCACATGGAACTTTCTAACCATGAGCTCAGCTTCTTCTACGCGGTGCATGCACTTCCTCAACTCCGATGCTTGCTTATCATATTGCTCATCCAGAGCAAGTAGGTATGTGGTCATGAATACCACAGTCGGGTCATCTTTGAGCAAATAATGTCCTTGCAAGATGTCCATGCGGGTCCTCCAAACTGGCTGGTCCTTTTCCTGGGGTGGAAAGAACCTCATGGGTGTACGAACGATGGGCTTCTCGTAGATCTGGCATAGGCACCTCAAAGCTTTGCGGGCGACACCTTAATACGTGTCTACAAACCGAAATCCAGTCATGGTCATACTCCATGCTTCAGCTATGTCAGGGAAGTCTTCACTTTTTCCGATATAGACGGTGACTTCACATCTTTTAGTTTCATGCTCCTCGTACTCCCTGCCATCATATTCTGGGTGATCCTTGATTCCAAGTTTTTGCATAGTAGCATACAACAGCTTGGGAAAAGCCTTCAACGCCTAGACAGTAGCTGCTGGTCCAAACTCCTTCTGCCATCTAAAAGATAATAGATAAGAGTAAACATTTTTAGAAAAAGGGAAGGTAGTAAGTGTGGCAGAACCGCCTAATTTAATGCCCTCCCAAGAGTACTTGTCTTCCATTAGACACTAAGTACCCAAGGGAGAGCAATAAACTCTGCGATTCCGTCGAGCACACCCGAGGGAGAACTCGAAAATCCACATTTTTACCTCAGGATCATAAATGAGAGATAAAGCTTACAACATCTTTACCATTTCTTACATCACTTTTAGTACAACATCAGGGTAATCCATTGTTTAATTAAAACAGTGGAAAATAAAATGTTATCAGAGTTCAGCGGAAATGAAACCATTTGATGATGAGTTAAATATTATCATGATGAACATTTATATACAAGAATTCATAATAGGTGGTAAATCTTTCCTTTGTAAAACATTTTTGGTGAGAGTTATAAATCAACTCTATATCCGCAACGTAAGGGAAATCCTCACTGAGCCCACCAGGAGGTTTCCACACATAAAAGTCAGCTTCAAGAACACCTGTCACCTGCAACAGGGTAGAACAAACCCTGAGTACTCAATTGTACTCCGCAAGACTTACCCGTCAGAAGAAAAGAAAAGACTCCAAGGATATGCAAGGCTATCTGGCTTGTGGGTTATTGCAGGAAGCATTACTAAAGGTGCATCCTTATATTTAACTTTTATTAGCAGTCATTGGTAGTTCATTAACCCACCATTCTATGTAAGCACCAAAGCTACTTTCAAGCATGTAGTAAGCAATCAGAACCATTTCACCATCTTCCACAGTTCTTACTACGATGCCAGATTATAGTCATGTCGGACCGTCAAATTGACGGCGATTCGCGAATCAATGTAGCCCAGCTGGGTACCCCGAAAAACACACGCCCCACCCGTACCGAGGTACGAACAGGACCAACCCATTATCCTCCTGTCAAGAGAACCGAGTCCCCGTCCATACTGGGACTCCAAGCCCCCGCCCTCTCGCGGTGCTTAGACCTCCTAATACCCATATATAATCCACCTTCAGTTGGTCCGGATGGAGCCGGAACCCATGACAAGAGAATAACAAGTCTTTCTAGCCCCCATCCGCTAGTATATGCTCGGGATAAGTAGGTCTGTGACCTGACTATGGAATCCAATGCAACGAACGGTCCTTAATCGACACAGGCGGAACAAATGCAACCAGAGCCCCGCTCTGTTGCCCAACCAGGTCCAAATCCATCCAAGCCCGTTCCGCCCGGTCTCCAATTATCATTCAAATATGTTCCATGTGGTAGTAACATGATAATAATAACAATAATATATTTCCTATCTCTCGCGAGTGACGGCAATCACTCGACTTCTACCGGAGTCCTGTAGCATAGCAATCTACACGATCTTGACATACTAGTAAGACTCATGGGATCAGGATATATATATGCAAGTGGGTTTCATTCAACTCCTTAAAACTTAATGCACAAGCATAAATAAAGTGCAGCATAATAGAGGTTATGCACCGGGGCTTGCCTGGGTAAACATATCACCAAAGTTAGCATTCCATCATGACACCACGATCATTTGGGCACCATCTTTTCCGCTACTCCGGTTGACTCCACGATCCATCGTCATCCCTATTATGAGATTCGCGGATGCAACGCAAAGACGTAAATAGACACGCTAATTGGAAGGATGAGAACACGGTACGCTTCGCAAGCTAACGAGCTACTTAACGTACTAGGCTACTCACCCCCGTTATCGAATAAGACAGTATTTTCCCAATACACATTTTAGTTACACGAAACCAAAGTGTTACTTTATTCCTTTTATCAATTTAATAGATATTTGAACTAGGGCTTGTTAATTATCCTAGCAACTAATTATTTTGGAGCTACAAAAATAACAGTGAACATATAATAATACTAGGAGCTTACTATAAAATTTCTAGGATTAATACTATCACTGATTATTCATAAAAATTCTTACAAGTTCATGTTTGATAATATTAACGCCTCGAAGTGATTAGAGCAAGCCTAAAAATATTACAACGCTACGGAAACCAATTACATATTTAGATAGATCATGATTTTAGAAAACTAACAAAATTAGTTTTACTATTTTAGGATCCCTAAACATTGTATATTAATTACACAAGTTTTATTATTGAAACTAAATCAGAAAATGTTCTTGAAACGAAAAGAGCCGGTGGCCCTTATTCGGCCCAGCAACCAGGCGGCCCAGCGCGAGGCAGCTGTGCGCGCAGTGGGCCGGCCCAACAGGCGGCCCACGAGGGGGAAGCCCGCGCTTCAGCCGCGAATTTTGCACAAAAGCCCCTAGCTTCGCAGGTTATCACGTAGAGGGATAGAACACTATTGCGCTAGGGACAGACCTTGCATCAAGCACCCTAGATTAGCTTGTCTTCGCAACGACCAGGTCCCTGAGCGGGCGGCCGCAGGGGCGCGACGCGTGAACGACGGCGGCGCTGCCGCTGCAGCTGATCCTGACCGGGGAGGGTTCGTCCATGGCCGCGCAAGGGCCGACGGCCAATCCCACCGCTGGTCGCATGCAAAGGGATGGAGGCATGAGAAGTAGCACACCGCGACATGGCTGGCCACGGCGGCAGCCCTGCCCGGGCAGTTCACGGTCGTGACGCGGCCATTCCGGTAAGCTAGAGCGGCGGCAAGGTGAACGGGGAGGTGGAAGAGCACTAGGAGCTTACCCTGGGTCCAGCCGAGGCGATGGTTGGGGCCGAGATAGGTGGAGCAGTGCTGACCACGTGCGAGCGGCCGGTGCGGTGAAGCTCCGAGCATGACGCGGCCGTGTCAACTAGACGCCGGTGGGGGTGCTGACCAAGCCGAGGCGAGCAACAAATAGAGAAGATCAACACGAATCTATCGGTACCAATTAAAGGACGGCTACTGAAGAATTGGGCCTTACCCCCGATCTCCAGAACGCGACGGCGAACTAAACCGGCGGCGACAATCTTCCAAAATTCCTCCTCTCTAGGGAACGGCAAGACCTCAATGTAACTGGGTTAGCTAGCTAACTATGGTAGCAAGTCACGGTTGCTAGGAATTGAGTTGGGATGCTCCGGCTCGGTGAATTTGAAGGGCGGGAGCGGTGCCCAGGTCGAGCGGGAGCCACAGGCGTTGACTTGCCGGAGTCAAGCGGGTAGAGATGCGTCACCATCAACGTAACGACCGGGGGTAACTGACCTAGACTTGACAGCAGGTCTGAGCTCGAGCGCCGTCCTTGCCTTGCCGGGGTGTGGCGGGCACTGGCGTGGCGTACACGGCGGTAGCGGTGCAGTAGGCCTCGGTCGACCGCACCAGTGGCAGAGGCACGCAGCCTCGTGCGGGGGTGTGCGAGCGGCAGCACAGCATGATGACGCACGAGAGCACGGCCGGGCGCAGCTCGCAGCAGTGCATGGCACAGCAGCGGCAGGGCAGCGCGACTACCGGTTGAGCAGAGCATCCGCGAATGCCAGAGCATACGGTGACCGCGCACACCAGGTCAACGGCTGGAATCGTGCGTTGCACGAATTATAAAGCGTGCCAAACTTCTAATCCAGCTAGGTTAAGACGAAACCACCTTGACAAGGCTCACGAAGGTATATATGGCTACTAGCAGGAGCAACAAACTTAGACAAAGGTGAACTAGAGAGTAGAGTGGAGACGTGCCAACTTGGGACTGCCAACCAGTGCTCGAGGTCAAGAGTGAGCTGGCCAACAGCGCGTTCTAGCGAAGTTAGGCAATTTCTAAGGCAGGCAACAAGACGTCCAACCCAACTACCACCTATGCCATACTCAAGTGCTGACCTCGATGCAACTAACGGTACAAGAATATAAAGCTATTGTTTAAGAAATTTAGTTAGAATTTTAATGCCAAAACGGCATTGTCGTTATTGCCTCGGACTTGGAAAACAAACAAGGGTTAGGTCCTAACTAGCAGTCAGTAGCACTTTAGTCTTGATTTATAAAAGGTCTGAACCTTGCTAATTTCAACTAACAATTATCTCATGGCATAGCCCATACTTTTTACTAGCCTATGGAAACAAAATATTAAGGCACTAGTTAATTAGTTTGCCCAACATAATTTGCCGCAATTGACACTTTTAAACATAAGTTCCAATATTGTTGACTTAACAGAAACACTTATCTTAATTTCAAGTCTGATCTCTTAGCTCCCAAAAGTACTAGCTAGCAGTATTTACTCTCTAAAATTAAGTTGCATTCTCATCTACATAACTTGCTCATCAAATTTTATTAAGTACTACATTCAATTGGTATTTTATTTTTATTTATAGAAATTCGCTTATCATTTTATGTGCGTTGAAATTTTAAAACCCACAGAATTTATTTTGTTAATTTCTTTTAGACCTTAATCGCATGCTAAGTAAGTTAGTAACACCAGGGGTGTTACATCCTTCCCCCCTTAAAAAGGATCTCGTCCCGAGATCCAGAACCAGAAACAAAAGAGGGAAGCACGATTACATTCACAGATCTGAGCTTACATGAGAGGTTACACGACTTCAAACACCAAACTACTCCGGGATCTAGAGAACACGGCTAAGAACAAATCTAATACAACTCACAACCTCTCTAGAAATCGACGAAGACGGGGACAATGGAAAAGCAGAAGGAAAACGATTATCCAGAACATGGCGTATGCCCAACACAGCCAGAAATTGGAGACTGGTACAAAGATCATTGCGAACTCTAAAACCTAAACTAACCAGGGATGAACTTGAACTTCTCCATGGAAACCAGATCCCTTCTTCTCAAGTTACACCATCGCCTCTGACTAGCAACCCTAGATCTGCGAGCAACGACTGGATCTCGTAGCCCTACCTCCAACTACTTTCTTCCTGACTACTTCTCGAGCTTCTCCCACCAGAGCACAGACGGAGGAAGTCGATACTATGAGCTCTACTCTGGATCTGGGGGTTGAATGGAGGAGAAGCAAGGTGGCATTATAAAAGCTTGGTGGACGGAGGTGGTGATGCAGTGCACCGGAAACGGAGGAGATGGGAATCACTGGGGGTCACAAGGTGGGGAGAGCGTCGGCCATGGTGCGCTCCCTGTGCGAGCTTGAGTGGGGCAAAGGAGACAGGAGGGGATGGGGTTTGCTCGACCAGGCGACGTGCGAGCAACGGGGGCCCCAAAGGAAAAGAAAGAGGGGGGGGTCCGGTACGGGGACGAGAGCGAGAATCGAGAGCCGACACGGGTGCCGGGATCAGAGGGGCGTACAGTGCGACAAGACGAGGCGAGTGCGGCACAACGCCGTGGTCACGCGAGAACGGCACACGTGGGCCCCACCACAAACGGCGTCCGCAGGGCACACAGTGACAGCGACCCGGCATGCGTAGCGTTGTCAAACCGGTCATAGGAACGACGTCGAGTCAGGCAATTCAACTTCTCTGACCTACGTGCGGGCTAACTTTCCTGTTGTTTTTCTCTTTCTTCTTTTCCTTTCTTCAAAAACCTTGTTACTTTGACAGAGCACAATTCCATCAACCCGTTGTGGATTTCCCGTTTGAACACAAGGATATTTTTACCAAAGAGAATTTTTATAGCAAGAGCAGTACCGCGGTGTAACTCGGTAACAACACTTGGTCAACAACCTCGATACCAGCGCGCGCCGAGCAGCGTCACCATGTGGCAGCTGTTCCACAGGTGGCCCTCGGTTCCGTCGCGGCACCATAAGCTATTAACTAAGTAACTATTACCAACTTACTCGCAGTAAAAGCAACGGGGTCATAGACCACAGAATCAGAGGAGTAAGGGAAAATTCAGGCAACACGGGTTCCTTTCAAAATAAGGAACAAGTAAAGTAAATCCCAAGGCGGATTTAAATCAAGGGAATTCAAATGTTCTGCTGGGACATCCACAATTAGTGATACAGTGTCCTCTGTTTTCCAATTACGGCCGATCTGCTGCACCTGAATAGTTGTTCCCTTTGTAACCTGCTTGTCGTCGTCTCAAGAACCCTAAGCAAATCGAACGAGGCCTAAGGAAAAATCGACGTAGCAAAAACTCATTACCAACGGCCTTACACGGGTGCAACATACATGCATTCACTCTCCCACACTCGACACATCGCTCGAAACGTACAACCAGACGGCCTTAACAACTACGGATGTGGTACAACGGAAAGATTACAACACTAGGGAACAACGATGAAAAGCACTACTAGCGACGGCTACATCTCCTCTAGGACAACTAATCTACTTCGTCGGCCCAAACGGCTTCCTTCCTGGGCTCCTGGGGTTCTTCTGCCGCACTAGGTTGTGGATCTACTCCTTCTTGTGGTGGTGGCTGGGTGAGGGGAAGCAATGACTCTACTTCTGAGGCTTCCGTGGGTGGAGGTGCTGCAAAACCAGTTCTCCTTCTCTCCAGTGGATGGACAGGGATTCCCTCCAAGATCAAGGGTTCCTGCCTTTTCGTGGCGAGCGTCCTACGCTTGGCCCGGGTGACAAGATAGGCGTCCTCCAGCTCCTGGGCATGACGGTCTTGGTCCACCTTGACGGCCTCCGCCATGGCAGCCTCTCGACTCTCAGCGGCTGCTAGATTGGCATGAGCTTCAGCAAGCTGCACTTCGAGCATCCTAGAGAAGATCTCGGCTTCCTCAGCTCGGTGGAGGCACTCTCTCAGCTCCGAGGCCTGCCGGTCGTACTGCTCATCCAGAGCGAGCAAGTACGTGGTCAGGTGCACCACGGTCGGGTTGTCCTCTTGCACGTCCTGACCCCGCAAGGCCTCCATGCGAGCCCTCCATACTCGCCGATTCTTGTCCAAAGGTGGAAAGAACCGCATGGGGGTACGAGCAATGGGCTGCTCATAGATCTGGCACAAATGCCGCAAGGCTTTGCGGGCCACAACCTGGTAGGTGTCGCCGAAGCGAAACCCGGTTGCGGTCACATTCCAGGCTTCAGTGACGTCGGGAAACTCCTCACTCTTGCCAATGTAAATGGTGACCTTGCATCGCTCCATGCCATGCTTCATGTACTCACGACCCTCATACTCAGGACGCTCCCGAATGCCGAGTTTTTGCAGGGTAGCATACAGGATTTTGGGAAAACCCTCGGTGTTCAGGCAGTAGCTGCTAACCCAAACTCCTGCCATCCTAGGTGGGTGGTGGTTGCAAGGAAGGCTTGAGGAGAAGCTTGCTCAAGAGAAAAGGGCTAAGCGAGCTGGAATGCACTGAGTGGTGACACAAAGTGGCTGGGCTTGGCCCCCTTAAAAAGGCAGAGCGGCCAGTGGTCCTGGCGCAGACCACCCTCGAGCCATGCGCGGGAACCAGTAAAAGTACAACAATAGGATTTTTATGCACACAAGGCGAGCGGTGTCGAGGCCATAAAGACTAGCACGGTTGCAGGGCAGAGGTCCGACAAGGGCGCAGAAGGAGTGCCGAAGACGTAAGCCCCGACAGTCGTGAAGCACGAGCGAACGCGAAACACGAAGCCACCATACAACAGTAACTCCGGGACAGGGGCGCGTGGTACCTAGAACAGGGCACCTGCAAGTAGGACTCGCACGATGACTATAGCAAAACAGCACGTCTGACTTTAGGACCGCACGCTACACACCAGTTAGTTTACCGGACGAAAGCCTACTTAAACTTATTCCGAAGACTTAACTATAGTAATAGGGCTACTTATATAACTTCGTATGCAAACGCCCTAACTTTTTGCAAAAATATGTTGTCAAATTTTAATTTAGAAAGGATTTTGAAGCTTTATTTCCTCATTTATGCTCTGATACCACCTGTGGCAGAACCGCCTAATTTAATGCCCTCCCAAGAGTACTTGTCTTCCATTAGACACTAAGTACCCAAGGGAGAGCAATAAACTCTGCGATTCCGTCGAGCACACCCGAGGGAGAACTCGAAAATCCACATTTTTACCTCAGGATCATAAATGAGAGATAAAGCTTACAACATCTTTACCATTTCTTACATCACTTTTAGTACAACATCAGGGTAATCCATTGTTTAATTAAAACAGTGGAAAATAAAATGTTATCAGAGTTCAGCGGAAATGAAACCATTTGATGATGAGTTAAATATTATCATGATGAACATTTATATACAAGAATTCATAATAGGTGGTAAATCTTTCCTTTGTAAAACATTTTTGGTGAGAGTTATAAATCAACTCTATATCCGCAACGTAAGGGAAATCCTCACTGAGCCCACCAGGAGGTTTCCACACATAAAAGTCAGCTTCAAGAACACCTGTCACCTGCAACAGGGTAGAACAAACCCTGAGTACTCAATTGTACTCCGCAAGACTTACCCGTCAGAAGAAAAGAAAAGACTCCAAGGATATGCAAGGCTATCTGGCTTGTGGGTTATTGCAGGAAGCATTACTAAAGGTGCATCCTTATATTTAACTTTTATTAGCAGTCATTGGTAGTTCATTAACCCACCATTCTATGTAAGCACCAAAGCTACTTTCAAGCATGTAGTAAGCAATCAGAACCATTTCACCATCTTCCACAGTTCTTACTACGATGCCAGATTATAGTCATGTCGGACCGTCAAATTGACGGCGATTCGCGAATCAATGTAGCCCAGCTGGGTACCCCGAAAAACACACGCCCCACCCGTACCGAGGTACGAACAGGACCAACCCATTATCCTCCTGTCAAGAGAACCGAGTCCCCGTCCATACTGGGACTCCAAGCCCCCGCCCTCTCGCGGTGCTTAGACCTCCTAATACCCATATATAATCCACCTTCAGTTGGTCCGGATGGAGCCGGAACCCATGACAAGAGAATAACAAGTCTTTCTAGCCCCCATCCGCTAGTATATGCTCGGGATAAGTAGGTCTGTGACCTGACTATGGAATCCAATGCAACGAACGGTCCTTAATCGACACAGGCGGAACAAATGCAACCAGAGCCCCGCTCTGTTGCCCAACCAGGTCCAAATCCATCCAAGCCCGTTCCGCCCGGTCTCCAATTATCATTCAAATATGTTCCATGTGGTAGTAACATGATAATAATAACAATAATATATTTCCTATCTCTCGCGAGTGACGGCAATCACTCGACTTCTACCGGAGTCCTGTAGCATAGCAATCTACACGATCTTGACATACTAGTAAGACTCATGGGATCAGGATATATATATGCAAGTGGGTTTCATTCAACTCCTTAAAACTTAATGCACAAGCATAAATAAAGTGCAGCATAATAGAGGTTATGCACCGGGGCTTGCCTGGGTAAACATATCACCAAAGTTAGCATTCCATCATGACACCACGATCATTTGGGCACCATCTTTTCCGCTACTCCGGTTGACTCCACGATCCATCGTCATCCCTATTATGAGATTCGCGGATGCAACGCAAAGACGTAAATAGACACGCTAATTGGAAGGATGAGAACACGGTACGCTTCGCAAGCTAACGAGCTACTTAACGTACTAGGCTACTCACCCCCGTTATCGAATAAGACAGTATTTTCCCAATACACATTTTAGTTACACGAAACCAAAGTGTTACTTTATTCCTTTTATCAATTTAATAGATATTTGAACTAGGGCTTGTTAATTATCCTAGCAACTAATTATTTTGGAGCTACAAAAATAACAGTGAACATATAATAATACTAGGAGCTTACTATAAAATTTCTAGGATTAATACTATCACTGATTATTCATAAAAATTCTTACAAGTTCATGTTTGATAATATTAACGCCTCGAAGTGATTAGAGCAAGCCTAAAAATATTACAACGCTACGGAAACCAATTACATATTTAGATAGATCATGATTTTAGAAAACTAACAAAATTAGTTTTACTATTTTAGGATCCCTAAACATTGTATATTAATTACACAAGTTTTATTATTGAAACTAAATCAGAAAATGTTCTTGAAACGAAAAGAGCCGGTGGCCCTTATTCGGCCCAGCAACCAGGCGGCCCAGCGCGAGGCAGCTGTGCGCGCAGTGGGCCGGCCCAACAGGCGGCCCACGAGGGGGAAGCCCGCGCTTCAGCCGCGAATTTTGCACAAAAGCCCCTAGCTTCGCAGGTTATCACGTAGAGGGATAGAACACTATTGCGCTAGGGACAGACCTTGCATCAAGCACCCTAGATTAGCTTGTCTTCGCAACGACCAGGTCCCTGAGCGGGCGGCCGCAGGGGCGCGACGCGTGAACGACGGCGGCGCTGCCGCTGCAGCTGATCCTGACCGGGGAGGGTTCGTCCATGGCCGCGCAAGGGCCGACGGCCAATCCCACCGCTGGTCGCATGCAAAGGGATGGAGGCATGAGAAGTAGCACACCGCGACATGGCTGGCCACGGCGGCAGCCCTGCCCGGGCAGTTCACGGTCGTGACGCGGCCATTCCGGTAAGCTAGAGCGGCGGCAAGGTGAACGGGGAGGTGGAAGAGCACTAGGAGCTTACCCTGGGTCCAGCCGAGGCGATGGTTGGGGCCGAGATAGGTGGAGCAGTGCTGACCACGTGCGAGCGGCCGGTGCGGTGAAGCTCCGAGCATGACGCGGCCGTGTCAACTAGACGCCGGTGGGGGTGCTGACCAAGCCGAGGCGAGCAACAAATAGAGAAGATCAACACGAATCTATCGGTACCAATTAAAGGACGGCTACTGAAGAATTGGGCCTTACCCCCGATCTCCAGAACGCGACGGCGAACTAAACCGGCGGCGACAATCTTCCAAAATTCCTCCTCTCTAGGGAACGGCAAGACCTCAATGTAACTGGGTTAGCTAGCTAACTATGGTAGCAAGTCACGGTTGCTAGGAATTGAGTTGGGATGCTCCGGCTCGGTGAATTTGAAGGGCGGGAGCGGTGCCCAGGTCGAGCGGGAGCCACAGGCGTTGACTTGCCGGAGTCAAGCGGGTAGAGATGCGTCACCATCAACGTAACGACCGGGGGTAACTGACCTAGACTTGACAGCAGGTCTGAGCTCGAGCGCCGTCCTTGCCTTGCCGGGGTGTGGCGGGCACTGGCGTGGCGTACACGGCGGTAGCGGTGCAGTAGGCCTCGGTCGACCGCACCAGTGGCAGAGGCACGCAGCCTCGTGCGGGGGTGTGCGAGCGGCAGCACAGCATGATGACGCACGAGAGCACGGCCGGGCGCAGCTCGCAGCAGTGCATGGCACAGCAGCGGCAGGGCAGCGCGACTACCGGTTGAGCAGAGCATCCGCGAATGCCAGAGCATACGGTGACCGCGCACACCAGGTCAACGGCTGGAATCGTGCGTTGCACGAATTATAAAGCGTGCCAAACTTCTAATCCAGCTAGGTTAAGACGAAACCACCTTGACAAGGCTCACGAAGGTATATATGGCTACTAGCAGGAGCAACAAACTTAGACAAAGGTGAACTAGAGAGTAGAGTGGAGACGTGCCAACTTGGGACTGCCAACCAGTGCTCGAGGTCAAGAGTGAGCTGGCCAACAGCGCGTTCTAGCGAAGTTAGGCAATTTCTAAGGCAGGCAACAAGACGTCCAACCCAACTACCACCTATGCCATACTCAAGTGCTGACCTCGATGCAACTAACGGTACAAGAATATAAAGCTATTGTTTAAGAAATTTAGTTAGAATTTTAATGCCAAAACGGCATTGTCGTTATTGCCTCGGACTTGGAAAACAAACAAGGGTTAGGTCCTAACTAGCAGTCAGTAGCACTTTAGTCTTGATTTATAAAAGGTCTGAACCTTGCTAATTTCAACTAACAATTATCTCATGGCATAGCCCATACTTTTTACTAGCCTATGGAAACAAAATATTAAGGCACTAGTTAATTAGTTTGCCCAACATAATTTGCCGCAATTGACACTTTTAAACATAAGTTCCAATATTGTTGACTTAACAGAAACACTTATCTTAATTTCAAGTCTGATCTCTTAGCTCCCAAAAGTACTAGCTAGCAGTATTTACTCTCTAAAATTAAGTTGCATTCTCATCTACATAACTTGCTCATCAAATTTTATTAAGTACTACATTCAATTGGTATTTTATTTTTATTTATAGAAATTCGCTTATCATTTTATGTGCGTTGAAATTTTAAAACCCACAGAATTTATTTTGTTAATTTCTTTTAGACCTTAATCGCATGCTAAGTAAGTTAGTAACACCAGGGGTGTTACAGTAAGTCTTTTTTGTAAAATACTCTTATACGTAAAACACTGCCCAGAAAGCCTAAAGTCATGTTCTACAACCAACTAAGGAGGGGAGCAGGGTGAAAACCATAGGGAGGGAGGGAAGAGCGAGGGAATGCTCATGAGCTGCTCACCTCGTCCTACAATGACGGTCGAGCCTGGCTCGTGCGTATAGGCGTATATGGTATGCACGAACAAAATAAAGCGAGAGCAGGCGAGCGAGCTGATCGTGCTGCTGGGCGGTGGAGGAGAGCACCTCGGAGTGCCCTTTTATACGCCGAGGAAGAGGGGTTGTGCCACTGGCTTGTTTGCTCGCCTTTAATGGCATTGTTGTGGCCGGATACCTGGGCAGTGGAGCGATGAGACAACTTTCCTGGTGATTATACGCCGCATGCAAATGGAAGGTGGCGCATAGCGGGGGACGGTGGATGCTCAGCATACATGGTCGGTGCCTAATTACCATGGTGGTCGGTTCCATGGAAGGTTTGGGTCTTCTAAGGCTAGCATTCCTTTCCTGTGCTAGTCCACTCTTGTCTCCATGACGGCCGGACCCTGCTCACCGTAGATCAGCAAGGCGGTGGCTGTGGCTGCATAGGTCACATGGCTGGCTAGGGCCAGTTGGGGGAGGTCGTTCATTGCTATGGAGGGCCCAGCGGGCACACACCCGTGCGTCGGCGTGCAGTTGTAGCCACATGGCGAGCCATATATAGAAGAAGCGTGTGCAATGTTTTATGGGCACGCCTTTTTTCGCTTGGTTGGCAAGGAGGTGACAACACGACATGTGGTCCATGGTCGCGCCTTTAGTGTTATGGGCAACACTAAGGTGACAGCATGGTGATGGCGGTCCTGTAGATATCCATATACCATTCATCGGTCTCCTATTATGTTGTTACATGTGTGTGTCCTATATTCATTTGTGAAGCGTGTAGTAGGCAATGCTAAGTAGATTTGAAGATGTACGCACGTATATACCATGTTTAGTTTGGTAAGGATAGGTTAATAGTGGTGCCAACGTTAAATCTCCATCCTCCGCTCCAACGTATAGTCGACTCTTACTACAGTATGGGCTGGTAGATCTAAGGTCTATGGGGCCATAAGTATTTTCCCCTTCACCACTCCACTGCAAACCTCGGTCACCTTTGCAAGAGCGAACTACACTGCATAGATGGTGTCAACTAAATCGGCGGTAATCATGGGCACCACTAGCACAGGGTAAACAAAGGCACCGATTGCCATATCCAAGGTGATTGGTGGTGAGGTGATAATTGTGGCTAAGATGCACATGTATATTGGTCTTGACATCACAACTAATAAGAACCGGTTGAATGGTTAAGGTGGTATTCCCGCTGTGGGTGATGTGCTCAGTATAGGAATCAGTATAAAAATGCCTAATATGTTTTCTCATCGTGTTTGTATGAAAGGTTGGTCTATTCTGTACAATAAATATTGGAAAAATATGGGAATGAAAGGTAACATGACTTTTTTCATTAGAATGCTTTAAAGGAACATAGAGGTTGGTTGTCATTACATGGTGCCTATTCTAGGCCATCAAATCAAATTGACATATTAGTGTAAAGAAGTACTTGATGGAGTTGAGCTCAAGCAACCAACACACTTAGATTCAAAGCACAACATTGGGTAGGATTCTTGAGGTGCCTGCACATCTTCTGGATGTGGAGCTTCTTGATGACATAATAATTTGATGTTTCGTAGTACAGTGGATTTTATTAAATGCATTTTCTCATGTTACATTTATATTAGTTTGATTCAAATAATGCTACTCCCATTGTAATGCACGGACCATTTTGCCAGTAAAATATAAAAAAGGAACAGATAAAAGGAATGTAAATAAAAAAGAAAAAGAATTAGAGGAAGAAAATAAAAAATAGAAAGGGGAAAACATTCTTGAACACGCACGCACCATAGTCGCAGGGCCTACTTCCTTTTTCCCGTAGTAGTTTGCTCAAGTCGAATAATAGTATAGAATGAAGTTTGCAAGCTGGAAGAATAAATAAGGCCCACTAAAGAAAAGTCCACCTAATAATATATCAATACCTGGGACCGGAAAGATTAGCGTTCGTATAATAACCCCAATAATCCCATCCTCAAGCTCCCCGTGAATTTTGGCTGAAATTTCACTGAGAGTTTGAAGACATGCGCAATTGGGTTAAGGGCGGTTTTGTCGAGGCCCATTCGTCTGTAGCTAACATCATGTTCCTTGTGCCTCTGCTACTGTATTATGCGCTAACATTGTACAATTATAAGGAACCATTTTAAACTCATCAAGTATAATAATAAGGTGGTGAACATGTACTGAACATTAGACAAAATAATGTTATGTGAACTACACTGATCCAAGATAGTTGCAGCCGTGAATTTTGTTTGTCTTGAAGAGGAGTTGCCTGGTCAATTCAAGCTCTCAGATCAGAGCCATAGCCACCCGATCCCAAAGTTAGCAGAATAAAAAGCAAACGTGGTAAATGGACACCAGCAGTCACACCAACATACACGTGTGGAGATGGCACTTGTCAGGATCAAAGTCATGTGTTACTTACATATCGTTACAACCATAATCACATGCTAATTTAGTCACAGTGCAAGACCACAACACAGACCTATCCTGTGATTCTTGGCATGCAACATGTTCTTAGGCCACTAGCTGTGCTTGAAAAAAATTTACTGGACGTCTGGACCTATGCAGGTGTTCCTATAGCTTCCTCAGGTATGAACTACACCTAGGACATATGCAAATGTTGGGAGGAGTGCGGCTTCCTCAGATATGAACTACACTGAGAATATATGCAAATGTTGAGAGGAGTGTGTGCGATGGAGCAAGAGATGGCACATATTTATAAAGGCATGCGAAGCTGAAGGAGTAGTGAGCGCACTGGCTATTGTTAGGTGCAACAACCTCATTAATGAAATATGAAAGTACAAATGCCCATTGGCACCGGATGGATAGTCCTTGAAGCGTGCACTTGTTTGTTTTTCATCCATGGTAAAAAATGACCACTTGTTTTTTTTATCTGTGGTAAGAAGTGTCCACTTGTTTTTCCTCTATTGATGGTAAAATCTTATATGCAATGGATAGATGCATTGAACGTGTCGTTGTCAATCAAGTCATGGAGGTAGTACATCACGTGGGTGGTGGATTTTCTATCTGACGCATTTCTCTATGTAAAAGGGGAAGGCAGTGATGTAAATTCTCATGGTAACTTCCTGCATACAAAGGACACATATAATTTTGGACGGTGCTTGTATGCATGCCCATCCAATTTTCCTGCTAGCCGACAAATTTTGTGTAGGTAAAGAGGTTCTTGCTATGGTCTCACTTAGGGTTGCTAACTTTCATGTAAAAACTGGGTGGCAATAAGTTCCTTTATGTAAAAGGAGAAGGCAGTGATGTAAATTTCTATAGTAACTTTTTGTATGCAAAGAACACCTACAGTTTTAGATGGTGCTTACATGCATGCTCGCTCAATTTTTCATCTGATCTATTCAATGCATCCACTTGCTTCAGCCTAACCATGTCATGCATGGAAGTAGTAGTTCACGTGGGTGGTGGATTTTCTATCTGACGCATTCCTTTATGTAAAAGGGGAAGCTAGTGATGTAAATTCCTATGGTAACTTTCTGCATGCAAAGGACACCTACAGTTTTAGACAGTGCTTGCATGCATGCTCATCCAATTTGACAGTGCTTGCGTGCATGCTCATCCAATTTTTCATCTGCTCCATTCAATACATCCACTTGCTTCAGGCTAACCATTGTATGCATGAAGGTACTATTTCATCTGGGCCGTGAAATTTTCATCTAAGGCACAAACTAAATGAAGCATATGTGGACACCCTGGGAGGCTGCCTAGGCGGCGCGGCCTCATATTTCTAATTTACACACGAATATATATATATCCAGGAAGACATAGCATTTCTAACATATTTTAGTAGCAAATCTAATGACACTTTTTCTCACCTTATATACTTATTAGGTAAATATTTGAGCGGCTATAGTTGTTCGAAGCTTAGTACAGGAATTACAGTTATCAAGTATTCCCAGAGGACAGGGGTTAGTATTTCCTTGTCTAAAGTTGTGGTGAAGAACACTGGAACCAGGTGGATTCTCTCGTGTATAAATGCACACTGGTACCAGCGATGGGTGCTGACATATGTTCCCCCCAAAAACACACACACACACACACACACAAAGCAAACACAAATGCAAAGAAAATAGTAACACTAAAAAGGCAGGGAATGAGCTGGAACTGGAAGACGCAACCTGAAAAAACATTAGCACAACACACAGACATGTACAGAAACGCAGACACCACTTAATTTTTAACCAAATTTGGTCTGAGATATTTACAACTCGAAAGTTGTTAACAACTTATACAAGTTATTAAGAAAATTAACAACTAGGCGTTTGTAGTCCAACGGTTAGGATAATTGCCTTCCAAGCAATAGACCCGGGTTCGACTCCCGGCAAACGCATTCTTTTTCCCATTTTTGTAACCTCCTCTTCTCAAGATTAACGTCACTTTTAGCACATGCTGCTCAGATTTTTTTTCTTCCTTTGCTCTTTGGAGTTTACATTACATGACAGTAATCACTGTTCGTGCTGGGATGTAAACAATTTGGACACTTCGCACACATGACGGCCTTCAATCTCCTGCAGATCAGATAATCTTCTTTAATTGATTGATAGGTACATGTTATCTCCATCTCAGAAAGGATGATCGTTGTATTTTCTGTGCCCTGCCCTTAGTATGACCAGCAGGCAACAGCTCTGGTCGGGTGCATGATCGTGAAATTACCTTGATAACCTATCATGTGTCTAGGGCTCTTGGCCTCTTGCCCAGGTTCACAAAGGTCTTGCTAAGTACTGAAAATACAGGAGTGGTAGAACTACAGAGTAGCAAAATGGTGTCTTACCGCAACAGCTTTGCTAAGCACTGAAAATCACAGGAGTAGTAGAACTTCGGAGCAGCAAAATGGTGTTTTACCGCAACAGCTGTGATCATTGGCGGATGGGTTCCCTTTGTGATGTAATTGAACAGCTTCCCAGTTGCCTAGTCTTGCTCATCCACGGCACAACCATCAATTCGCTATGCAGCTGAGTTGATGCATAGACACTTTGAGCAAATCCCTGAACCCTGATGAAATCTGTCCAGAATGACTGAAAACAAAGAAACACTCCACCACGCCAACAAGGAATTCTCATTGATCATTATTTTACATTTTTGTATGCGTTGCCTCAGCAAGCAAATGAATGCTCCAAGACGTCCAATAATGTTGGTCCTAGATGCCAACTTCAGGATTTGGAAGCACATAGCATTTTTGTTCAGCCGAAACAAAAATGCTTCTATACTGGCATGCATGTGCATCTTTGCACCATAAAAAGAAGAAAAGAGCGCATATCCCTAACACATTTCAAGTTTTCCGACTGCAATGGCCTGGTGGTTACTGTATAGTTCTTCTAATGCTGTTTAAGTAGTTAGTCTGTTGTTGTTTAGCTTTTGATCGAATGAGATGTTAGTTAACAGTGAGCCTTTAGAATATCTGATGATACACCATTGCTGACTCAAAGGATCATGCTTGTTTTAGTTTGGCTGAATTCATGGCTATGCAAGGTGCCAGTCTTGCAACCATGAAATTTGCTTTGTTATTCCTTAAATACAATCGTCAGAAGCCAGAACTTGTGAGGCACATACAATTTACTGACAACAAACGACATGCGAACTCAAAATGAAAACAGCAGCGAGTATAATTATTCTCGTCCAACCAAAACACACACAACAGCAGGTTTTTACGACAGGATACGCTCATGGCTCAGGTAATAGTATTTCAAACAACCATACTGATATAATAATTCAAGACAGAAAATATGCAATTCTAGCAAGTAGCGGCAAAACTAGTTGGGCCTGGGTGTCGCCCACTCAACTCGGAGGATAAGGTTATCATAACCATACCCATTGAGCTTGCTGATCGCCTTCTCCGCGTCCTCCCTGTGAACAAAGTTGACGAACCCAAACCCTCTGCTCGACCCAGTCTTCTGATCCACCGCGACGTAGACACGGCTGACAGGGCCAAACGCACGGAAGAGCTCAAGGAGGTCAGGCTCACGGGTGTCCTCCGAGAGGTTGGTGACACGGACGGAATTCTCGTCGTTCCTGCGGCGCATCACGTCGCCAGTCCTATCAGCACCTCCTCTCATGGTTGGGGGAACATATGCTCCCTTAACAGGACCGCCTGGTGCAGGAGGGCCATCGGACGTGGGAGGCCTGTCCGTGAAAGTTTCAGTTGGTGGCGCAAGGTCCTTGTAGGGACACTTTGAGGTCCAGTGATCGCCCTTCTTCCCACAGGTTCTGCAAACCATAAGAACAGCACCTCCCTTGCTCGCCATAGCCAGCGGGTCACCGGATGCAGCTGGTTCCTCAGCTTTGCTCCCTACAATTAATTGGGATGTTAGCGAACAAGAACCTAAGTTTAAAACAGACAGGTTTTGGGGTTTTAAAGGCCTCATCATAACATCATAGCGAACAAGCACCAAAGTTTAAAACATACTGGTTTCTAAGGCCCCATAACACCACACACAGTGTAAGTTGTAACATAACAATAATTGGACATATGGAAATAGTGCTCCAGCAGCATCATATGCAAATCACAATCGTTGAACTATGAAACAAAATTTGAGCCCTTGAGATGAAAAAACAAACTGCCAGGATTTCATAACATCGGTATTGATTCTAGTTCTCTTAAAGTACCAAGAACAGCATGTGTGGCCAATATAAAGATGATGATGGGTGAGAATGAAATGCTAATTTTAATCAGTGTTCCATGAAACAATTCTTGCACCACCTAATGAGATGAATTGAATCATGTTCTGATTTATCGCTCCGAAAAAACAAACTGCCAGGATTTCATAAACTCGGTATTGATTCTAGTTCTCTTAAAGTACCAAGAAAAGCATGTGTGGCCAATATAAAGATGATGACAGGTGAGAATGAAATGCTAATTTTAATCAGTGTTCCATGAAACAATTCTTGCACCACCTAATGAGATGAATTGAATCATGTTCTGATTTATCGCTCCGAAAAAACAAACTGCCAGGATTTCATAAACTCGGTATTGATTCTAGTTCTCTTAAAGTACCAAGAAAAGCATGTGTGGCCAATATAAAGATGATGATGGGTGAGAATGAAATGCTAATTTTAATCAGTGTTCCATGAAACAATTCTTGCACCACCTAATGAGATGAATTGAATCGTGTTCCGATATATCGCTCCTCCACAGCCCCCCATGTACCTAGACTAGATGGACAAAGTACTAATAAAACGATCCGAACAACCCGAAATTTCACAAAGGCCGCATCTAGCTGCAATTGCAGAACTAATAAATTAATCGAAAGGTTCGACCCAGGCAGATCGTGCATAGCTGCTAGCAATCGAACGAACAGACGACGAGGATATTCGAAACGGAAGCAGGTAGCAAGCAGATCGAGACCTGGGGCGCGGGGCCGCTCGAGGAGGATCTCCTCGGTGGAGACCATGGTGAGCCTGGAGCCGGCGTCCTCCTTGAGGGCGTCCCCGAACTTGGGCCACTGGCGGCGCTCGATGGCGCTGCGGGAGAGGCGCGCCCGCGCGAGCTTGCGGACGCGGGTGGTGGTGGTGACCCTGACCTTGTTGCCGTCGTCGTCGAAGCGGTACTCGATGACCTTCTTGAGCCCGTTCTCGTCGGGCCCGACCACGACGCGCGGCGGGAGGAGGAAGTCGAGGTCCCCGCCGTCGTCCTCCTCCAGTTCCCCCCACCGGATCTTCTGCTGCGCCGCCGCCGCCGCCATGGTGCCGCTGCGTGCGTGCGTGCGCGCGCTAGGGTTTGGGGGGATTTGGGTGGCGGTGCGGTGAGCGGAGTCCTGTCTACTAGGCGCCTGCCTAGGTGGGTCGGTCGAGTCCCCGCAAATGGGTGGCCCGAAAGGCTTTTATGGGCTTTCGTTTAGCCTCGACTTGGGCCTTGAACCTACCAGAGAGCTCTGTATGTACGTGGTCATGGTCAGCGTAACTGCCGCTGTTCGTCTGGAACTGCTTCAGCAAACAACATTTTTCTCTCGCAACAAATCAGCATAAGCAATCGTTTCTTCTAATTCTTTTTTTTGCTCTATTTTAGATGAGCTGGAATTAGCAGAAAACATTACGTCATAGAACAACAAAACAGATAACAAAATCCTTTTCTAACAAGTAATTATGTTAAAATTAGAATAGGCAATATGCTATAAGCCTATAACCTAATAACCTATTTGCCATATTTGCTAACACAATTATTTCAAAGAGGACATTAAGGACAGGTAACTACGTGAATTGTAAACCCCTGTTACCTCACGAAGTCTTGTTCACCCTCCAAGAGATCGAGAGGATTTATTATATGATACTAGCATATGGAGCAATTCCTTCTTTTAATTAACTCAACACAAACTAACAACAATGTCCTAACTTTGCCCTTGTAATCTGGTGTACTCTCAAGGGACTGTTTGGTAGGGCTTTACTTGAATTTGAGCTCTAGCTCTGTGATTTTTCTCATGGAAAGTGATTTTGGTGGGGGTCAAATGGAGAGTGGTGGGGTAGGTCTTTTTAGCTCCTAAATAAATTAGTTTATAAACGGAAAAGCAATTATTATCAAGTTTCCATAAGAATTTAGTTGTGTTTTTTTAGCCATTTTTTATTTTGACAGAGAATCTAGAGCTGGGAGCCGTAGTAGCACTGCTCCTCTCTGGAGTATGCTTAGGAGCTGTTCGGCTGATGGTTTCTGCGTCTGATAAGCCGGCTGAAGATGATTTGTTATGAGAGAAAAATAATATACTACGACTGATAAGTCAGGCTGATAAATTGAAGCGAACAGGCCGTAAGTGTGGCATAGCCCCTCTCCCGATCCGAATACATTGTCACTCACACGTCTACATACTCGTATCTTTTCATCTAATTCACAACCGGCCTTTTTTTAGCATAGTTTCTCTTTAACTAATATGGTCGTCTAGGACGTATGTTTTGTGCACCGTAGATAGGATTGAGTCGATTTTGTGAACCATCGTGTATTTTGTCGATCCACGGCCATTAGCAACATTACTTGCATATCCAGCTATCATATAATATAATTCTTCTTTCATCGAAAAAAAAAAGTTTTCGGCCAAATCCTGATCCTGATTTTTGTTTGTTTTCCTAGCACATAAAATGGTCACGAGTGGATGTAATGCGGAGGAGACACCCCTCGCTGCTGACTGGTTTTTGCCACGGGCGCCAAGTGCAGGTGGATACAGTTCATCAGTATTATAGGAAAATCTGAAAACGCTGTACAAGCAAGCGTTTGTAGTCCAACGGTTATGATAATTGCTTTCCACGCAATAGACCCGGATTCGACTCCCGGTGAACACATTTTGTGCTGTTTTTTTTTCTTAACTAATTGAGTGCCCGTGCGTTGCAACGGGACAAATAAAAATAACATGATAATACACGTCACTTGATAGCAACCAATAGATGACGCATCACGCATGTCTGGACATATATTTATCGAAATATTTATTTTCCCCTATTGTGTTCAGAAAAAATGAATTGCAAAATAAAGTAACGCTTTGGTCAAATACAATCGTAATCAAGGATCCTTGAGACTTTTACATGAACGATATCTCATTTCCGTGCCATCTCATGTATAATAAAACAAATAGTTAATGTTGACATCATTTGTCCTTTATGACATTGACCTGCAGCAAACTTTTACATGAACGACATCTCATTTCTGTGCTTGGATCTCCAACTTCTTGTCATTTGTCCTTTATGACATTGACCTGCAGCAAACTTGACCTCATGTACTAATCAGTTATTTAAATAGAACATCAGTAAACACCTTGACCAAATTATATGAGTAGGAATGAAAATTAATGTTACTTACTACAATAAACAAGCAGTGCATATTGTTTCTCCGCCAAAAGAAAGTGCATAGTAACACAATATGACAAAAGATATCCCCTTAAAAGTCATTTAGGCATTCCTCTGAAAAAAAACAAAACTATTAGGCAACAAAGAACTGTTAGATTATTTCTTATTGTCTACTAAAACAAATGGAGTGTGTAGATTCATGCTGATCATTGTCAATTCAAAAGAAAACAACATACCTGACTAAAACTACAAGCGATGCAACATTCTCGATTGCCTATCGAAAAATTTTATCACCCGAAATCCCCCTACTGCAGTTATCCTAACTTTTTTGCCCTCTTAATTTGAGATGACCCGTTGGCATGTTACACATTAACATGTATAATCAATAGCTCGGCAACTATTCTGAATATGTATGTTGCTATCTATAATAAATCAACGGCTGAACTATGCGAATCAAGATTGTTTTTCATGATACCTCCAAGTTAAGCTAAAGAATTAACTGAAGCAATTCAGTGGAGGAGAAAAATAAGGTAGTGTAATAGTGTTCATAGGCCAATCAGAAAGGATAATAAGGTGCAGAAATTGTCAGGAAAGGAGCACCAATTGATTGAGATTCAGGGAATGACATACTCCTTGGATCTTCTTCCTCAAGTCAGGTCGTGTGCTGCTTGTGCTCTCCCCCACGTCACAGGTGGCTGAAGATGCTTGCATGTGCCCCTACAAGAAGCAGCAGGAAGGACCACCCAGGCCCAGAAAAGGTGGCGTGCAACTGACTTGCCCGGCAGGCCTTCTCCATGGTGGTAGCCGGCTGCACAGCGAAATAATATGATGCCCGTGACTTCAAATAGTTAGATTACAATTTGGTTCTACAGTCTAATACAGTCAATCTTCTATTTCGAAGTTGTAACTCTACTACAGTCTTCTAATGCTTCCATTTTTCAAACAAGATCCAACTAAAATTTCTTTGAACAAGAGGGAAGGCAGGAGAAGGTCATACCATAATTAGTTTCCCTTCACACCTTCTGTCGATCAGCTATCAGTCAACAAAAAAAAGCTTGAGACCCTCAGAGTATCTCCATTGTTGCCACTTGAGGAAGAGCTCCTGCTCCTCGTCGCCGAAGGCCTTCTGTTAGAGGTCCTTGTTCTAGAACTCGCCATAGACGTTGTAGCACACGCATTGGCCCTGGCAGTCAGCGTTGTGGTAGAAGACCATGTTCTCCAGCTTCAGCAGGTTGAGGTCGACGTCGAGGAGTGATTCATCCCCCACCAGCGGCACGCCCCAGATCAGCCTGGGATAAGGGTTTGTTCAAATTAATAGCGAGATTGCCATGGGAACAAAGCATCCTCCCAATCTAAAAACTCTGGATCTAAACAACACATCAAGGAAGCAATGAAACCTAAATAAAGCTACTACACATGTTGCTCAAAATCAGGTCCATGAAATCCAAATCATATAGTAGGCATCCAGCTCATACAATTAATTCACAAATCACAAGGCAGTGGCAATAACTCACCTCCATAGTGGAGGTAGAGGTTCTGTGAGATCAAAATTGGCATATCTGAAAGGTAAGGGTGTTCCTGCATAGGAGTGGTTAAATCAAACATATCAGTGATGCAGTGAATCTGAATCTGAAAAAGTAAAAGCTATTTTTTCATCAAATGGGGAATGATAACGGATGCATTATTAGTTCCTTACCTTCGTATGTTTCCAAGTCCACAAGGGCTCATTCCTCTAGAGTTTTAGCCCTTATAAGAAACGAAATGCAAAAAGGTAGCATCTGCCCATCTACCTACAGAAGCAGGGAAAAACTTAGCTCGTGCCACAAATGTAAACACCATGACAAACTAACAAATCATTGCCTAAGCGTGCATCAACAAAATCTCTTGTGGCTAAATTACCTTCTTTTTGCTTGAGATGCACTACTACATCTCAAGCAAGTGTAATGCCAATAAGGTTTGTCATAGGTGGATTCCTGACCTATACAGTTTTATAAAACTATTTTCTTGTTGATGAGGCTGTTATTGTCATTTAGGTTATGGTAAAAAAAAAAATTAGTGGATGAATGTTGAACTCTTGGTTTTAGTGACTTGGGTTGTATCACTCCGTTCGAAATTGTAAATAATTTTAGATATTCTATCTAGAGATGATGTATCTTTAGATACATAGTAAAAGTTATATACGTAGAACAACTTGCAATTTGGAATGGAGGGAGTATATTGCAATGCAATTCTATACTACCTTTGTTGAAGTTGAAGGTTGATCTAAAAGGTTTGCAGTTGACAAAGATGATAATCTCCACTGCAATCTAAACGGCTTGGGTGGGCATGGTAGAATTTTAATCATTGGCTTAGCTGAAGTGAACTATAAGATGTGCTTGCAAGACGTTTGACCATACAAAATATTTCGGCTACCCATGCCTGTACTTGAATCAAAATTATCATGCACACAAGACATTCTTTTATGTGTTATTAGCTGAAAAATACATAGAATTCTATTGATTTTGAAACCCGTAGCAACGCACGGGCACTCACCTAGTATATAAAACAAGTCTTACATAGTTACCTGATAGAAGCCGAGTAGTGTTGTGATAGAAAACAGCGGATGAGGAACAAGAACTCCCCTTCTGCGCTCTTTACATGAGAAAGACGATCACACTATCTCTCTACTCTGCACTCTTCTGTCCCAAGCTTTCGGGCTCCCAGCAGCGGCCGCTCCCGTGCCCCTGGTCTTGTCTTGTGCAAGTGAGGGCAGCAGCAGCTAGTGCTTGTCCACACCACCAAGGCTCCCTCGACCTGGTGTGAAGAAATAAAAAAATCACAATCTCATGAGGCTTCACATTCATATTCAATTAATTCCAGTGAGGCATTTTCTTCAGAACTTGGTGTGCAGCCAATATTTGCAGATCTATTTGTTTCAGGGAAAGGTATCAGGGGACAGTATTCAACAGGTCCAATTGAAAAAAAGGGTCCAATTGCCAAAAAAAAAGAAAAAAAGAAAAAAAATGAGAGAGTGGAGGTTAGTGTGCCTTACTCCTGCTGCACATCAATTAAGAAGATTTGGTGGAATACGTAGGGAACTCTGTTCAATTGTTCATCCATCCTCTCCTTTGAGAATATGGCAGAGCTTTCCATAGAATAGAAGGGAGATTTTCTAAAGCAAGTAAGAGTAAGGAAGATGTACCTCTTAGCAACTGTGTTGTGCTAGTAGTGCTTTGGACCAAATGCTGCACGTCACGGCCATGGGGACAGCGTCACCGCCGACGCCGGCGTTCCTTCTCCTTGATTAAGGTTAGACAGGTTCTTTTAGTGAACAGCAGTAGACTATCATCCACATTTTTCAGACAGGTTCTTTCCATAATCCACACTGGCAGGTTACTAAGTTTAAAAGTTTACATCTGTTTCTTGGCACACCAAGATATTGCAAAGAAGTGCAAAGTAAATTAGCACTTTTGGCTGAGTAGTTGTGTGATAGACAAATGCACATTATTAATAAGAGTGATACTGATGTGCACCATTGAAATAACTCAATTGATTCTGTAACGAATACATAATGAATTTGTTCTTTAGGGATATTGAACGTTGTAAGTCAAACAAACCACGATAATTTCATTGCTGACAGTTACGCGGAAGAAATATAAGTAGCCGTGCAACACACCTATATACACTGTATTTAAACGAACTCAGGGAAATGATCAAGGGGTGCACACATTAAAAGCCATATGAGTCACAGTGCAATCTGGAAACTCTAAGATTCTAGAAGGGAAAAAGAAGATGCATCCACGAATGAAGAGTGCAATTGACCCTAAACTATTCCCCACTGATCAAATAAATGAACACCAAATCTCTCCTAAAGTAGACATTTTTTTTCAAACACCTAAACTACAAGAAGTGATAGGCTCGTAGCTTAGAACAACTAATCAGCATTTCTCCCTCAAAAATCAACGATAAACACAATCCCAATCTCATTTCCGCCTCTTACCAATCCCAAATCAGCAGATTCCTCATCCCAATCTCATTTCCCAAATTCGTCAGCACAGGTTGGCAGATCCAGATCCAGATAGTCAAAAGACAGGCAGGACAGAGAGGAGCTCACTGGGGGCCGGGCACCGCCTGTTCGTGACGCCGGCTCGCTCACGTCGTCGTTGCTGCTGCTCCTCCGCAGCTGGGAAGGTGCTCTGCCTCCGCCGCCTCCTCTGCTTGGATGTCGCTCCGCCTCCGGGACGCTGCTCTGCCTCCGCAGCTGGGAAGCCGCTCTGCCTCCGCTGTCTCCTGCACTCGGACGCTGCTCGCCTCCGGGCCGCCGCCGCCACTGGGACGCTGGTCTGCCTCCTCCGCTTGGACGCCGCTGCCTCTTCCTTAGCAGCGTGGCTTCCGGCGGCGTCGACGACCGCACGGCCTGGTGGAGAGAGCGGGTCGGGGGTGGAGGCGGGAGCTGGCGGCGGTTTGGCTATTCGCGCCGGGGAGCTGCGGTGGTAGGGGACGTGCGCGAGTGGGGGCGGGGGTGTTGCGTAGCTGGGCGAGACGAAGCGCGCGGGGGCGGGGGTGTTTAGCGGGGGATTACGTAAAGAGCGAAGCGATGAGTCACTATCAGACGATAACATGTGAATCTTTTTAGTTGTAGAGATTTCTTGTTGCCTATCTTCCCTTCTCTGGATACATCTCAATGGTTTTTTATTATTGGATTGGATCGATCGGCGCGCGGCCGGCAGCCCCGCGTGATCTTGGAAGAGACGAGGAGGAGGTGGGGTGGTGCGTTGCCATCTGCCAAGAGCTGCTCACGCAGCACGCGACCGGTCCGGACCGCGGGCATGCATGCAGGCGCCTGATGAGCTGCATGTTCGCCGATCGCCCATTGCCCCATTCGCCCAAGTCTGAGGCGGCCGGAGTTGAATTTTCTGACCCTGCTTTCCGGAGGCGGTCTACGGCTGCCTTTCCAGCATATCTGGCTCGGTGACTCCAGATCCACCCTTGTTGGCGCTATAGGTAGGAAGCGACCGACCCACCGAATGATTGAGCCACATGCATGCCCAACAGTTGCAAATATGCAATGCAGCCTCGTTTCATTTGTTGCTTGGGGCCGCCCCAGCATGCATGAGGATGCGGAACAGGAACACGCATGCATGGATCGTCGCCAGGTGCGGTTGCCCATGCGGCCGTGTGTCCGGCTGTGCCCCCGGCATGCATTCGCCTCGCACGCACACGAGCCCGCCCAATGAATCTCGACGACCACCTGGGGGCTGGGGACGACGGCGACCCTGTGCTCCGGAAATACCTATAATGGTCCAGACGTCAAGGGGATGCATGCCGGCGGACGGCTGGCGGTGTACCGTTGCGGCAGCAAGTTGACTGCGACAAGAACAGTCAAGCCAGCGCGTGCGGTTTTGGCAAGAATTGGCCTTATTAATTTCTCTAGCGTGACAAGGCCTGCATGACAGACTTGCTTGATGCCGACTCACGTCAACCACCGTACCGGTTCTTTTTTCCACATATTTTGCCGGTTTTCATCACAGCATTGGACAGGTACGTACGTACGTACGTACTATATATATGTGTGTTCCCGTCGGAAGATCCACGTGCGCTCAACTTCCAGAAGGGAAAGTTTTTCAGTACTCGAAGGACCGTGTATGGAGGAAAATCCAAGCATGGAAGGAGAAACTTTTATCACGGGCCGGGAAGGACATTCTGCTCAAGGCGGTCGCTCAAGCTATCCCAACATATGCGATGTCGTGTTTTGACCTCACTAAATCCCTGTGTGATGACATCAGTAAAATGATCAATCGGTCTTGGTGGGCCCAGCAAGACAAAGAGAATAAAATGCATTGGCTCTCATGGGACACATTGTGTAGACGGAAGGAGAAGGGAGGATTGGGGTACCGTGACCTCCATCTATTTAACCTTGCTTCCCCTCAAAAAAAATCTATTTAACCTTGCTATGTTGGCTAGACAGGCTTGGAGATTGGTGATGGCTCCTGATTCTCTATGTGCCCAGCTATTGATGGCTAAGTATTGTCCGAATGGGAGACTTATGGAGGCTGATGAAGGCCCAGGTATATCCTATTCATGGAGAAGCATAGTCCAAGGAATCAAAGCGTCGAGGAAAGGTATTATTTGGAGAGTAGGAGATGGGGAACAGATTCGGATTTGGGAGGATCCCTGGCTACCGAGAGGTGCTACACGTCGGCCTATTACACCAAGAGGGGCGGCACTTTTGTCTAAAGTTTCAGAGCTTATTGACCCTGTCACAGGCAGTTGGGATGTGCAGCTGCTTAATGATATTTTTTGGGAGGAGGATGTGAAGGAAATCATGTTGATTCCTGTGAGGGTGGGTCATGATGACTATGTGGCATGGCATTTTGATTCAAAGGGCATCTTTTCAATTCGATCGGCTTATCATGTACTCCCTCCGTCCAACAAAACAAGCAATTATGGGAAGCGTGCCAGTCAAACTGACTCAAGTTTGACCAAGTTTATAGTAAATAGTATTAACATTTATGTCTCCAAATATATTTATTAAAAAAATATATTCTATAACTAATCTAATGATACTTATTTTGTATTATAAATATTAGTATTTTTTTATATAAATTTAGTCAAAGTTCAAACTGTTTGACTTCTCGAAAAGCGAGAATTGCATGTTTTTATGGACGGAGGGAGTACTAGATGACCAGCGAGAACGTGATGCACGACGACAACGGGGGGAGTCCTCGGGTTCAAGCTCTGATAGCCCGAGTAGCTAAGTGGAAGAAGATATGGAAGCTGACCTGCCCACCTAAGGTAAAACAATTTGTCTGGCGTTTATCTCACAACAGTTTGGCTCTGAAGATGAATATACGAAGGAGGAGTGTGCCAATAGATACTATCTGTCCGGTGTGTAAGCAATTGATGAAGATGGGGGACATTGCTTTCTAAAATGTAAAGCTGTCCGTAAATGTTGGCAAGAGTTGAATCTAGAGAATGAAAGATGTGAGCTCTTACAAATGCAATCTGCCCGTGATATGGTTGATAGAGTTCTACAAATGCCAGAGGACAAGTGCAACTTAATTCTAATCTTGCTATGGAGATGGTGGACAGCCTGTAATAAAAGTGAATGCTAGGGAAAATCCGGAACCAATTTCAGTAGTGACTAGAGCAGTTTGTTATCTAGCGAATGCAGTCCAAAACGGGAGCCGAAAATCCAAGCGAACAGACCAAACAGAAGGACGACTTCCTGGCTGCCTCCTCCTGATGGTGTGCTGAAAATCAACACTGATGGTGCATTTGTTCAGGCAACTGAGCAGGGGGCTGGGGCTTCATTGTCCGTGATTCTACTGGGGACCCTGTGCTTGCAGGTGCCGGTCATCTAACTAAAGTGTATGATGCTTTAATGGCTGAAGCGGTTGCATGTTGGAAGGCTCTTGAAACGGCTGTGAATCATGGTATTTCTCGTGTAATTTTGGAGACTGACTCGCTGCTGCTCCAGAAGGCTGTGCCTTCGGGTATCATCTTCAAGGATGTCCGTTCGTTAGTAAGGGAACATTTTATCCAGTTTGATTGTTTTCATGCTTCAAGGCTCTGTAACTCGTCTGCGCACGAAGTAGCAGCTCTAGGCTTGAATCAAATTCCAGGATGGGAGGAAACTTGGGAGTATCCCATTCCTCTTCTTGTAACTAGCCATATTGCCCGCGTTTCAGCTGGGCTGGAAGTTAATTAAAAGGCTAGAGAGCCGAGTTTAAAAAAAAAAAACTTTCATCATCTTCTCTTTTTCCCCCTTTTTTTTGAGGGGCGTAAAAACAGAGTTTTAGTTATCTCTGTTTGTTTGAAATGTATCACCTCCACCACATTATTGCAGTGATATATACCTCCATCCCCTGAGTGAGCAGCTAAATATTGTTACACATTACCAGGACAATTAGTGGAGTAAATATATAGTCCATCCATCTCTAAGTAAATCAATTTCTAGCAGTGTTTAAAAGGCAACGACTGGGCATCAACGAGTGCTGAGTCTGCCTGAACGTCTAGGCAGCGCCTAGACAACACCTAGGCGACAAGGTGCCACCGTTTCCCAAGGTGAGCTGGGTACACCTGGAGGTCTAGGTGGCGTCTTTGAAACACTGATTTCTAGAGTTGTCTTAGGTTAATCTTTTTTTAAGTTCGACCGAATTTATAGATAAAAGCATCAAGGTTTATGACACCAAACTAGTATCATTAGATACAACACAAACTATAATTTTCACATCCGGAGAAAGCCATCGTCGTGGAAGTTGGGAGCAATCGCGTGAAAGTGCTTCCAAAAACCTTATTCGCTCTCTCGGTGCAGGATCACAAAGGTGAGTGGTTCCGAAGACGTACTCCCCTAATCGCTAGTGCACGCAGACACTCGGGATAGAGAGACTACAATGATGGTGCAATATAAAAAACAAAGGCAAAACCCGAACTCGAAAGATGTTTTTTTGATGGAGGCCAATAGGTCATCTATACAGGGAAGTCTCGCACGATTTCCTATCGTGATCACGATCTAAATCAATCAGGTTTCCAACTCGTAAAGTTAAATGGCAAGTAACGAAAATCTAAAACAAAAAAAAAGAGGTCGTGCTTCCACAAAGTCACGGGATGACGAACCATTCACACAAGTGTCATGCGGCCTTGGTCATGCCCGAGCTCGACCTAGCGAGGTTAGATGAGTGAGTGTGTATGGATTTTCCTTGTCTCTCCACATATTAGACTTGGAGAAGTGGAGAGAGCTTCCATATTTAAGTTTGACAACCTCCGTTTAAACTAGCAAGATGAGCTAGACTAAAGTTCTCCACTTTCCCCCATATGCACACACAGGGCAGAGCTATACTCGCTCTAGTGGATGCGGCCACACCCACCCACACACACAATATATAATATAAGCCAAATTTTTACCTTATTTACACCCATGTTTCATAAAACCTTGTAGCCATAAGGCAAACACATCCCTCCTCCAATTTACTCTAACTAGCTCTCACCCCCGCGCACAAATGAATGAGCCTTTGAGATTTATTTCGAGTTATATGAACTAAGCCTCGAATTGTAAGTTTTGTGCAAATAAATTTCACTCTAGTCAAACCAGTGTTCTCATGAGCTCTTGCACACTAAGAAGTACTAATAATATATAGAAGTACAAGTGTATAGCAGCATTCATCATGCATTATACTGTTATTTATCCTTATCTGAAATCTCAAGTCGGCACTCACGTCCAGGCGCGTTCGATCGATCGATGCATGAAGCTAAGTTTCACTAGTAGCAACGCAACAAAGCAGGCGGCATGCATGCAAATCCAGGCTTATCCTGACCTAACCTGAGAAAGCAACGCATCATAGGAGCGTCATGTGAGCATGTCGTCCACCATCTCTCTCTCTCCCCGTGGCCTGCTGGCCGCCTGGACCGCCTCCGAGTCCGATCCCCTTTCAGGCTTTTACAACGAGCTCACCCGATCCATCCACCGTTGCTGGGTCGTCGCAGAGATCGAGTAGAAAGCCAGCAGCATCACACGCACACGTGCCAGCTTGCCGCTCAGCCGCTGTACGTACGGCTGCCTGTACGTTGTAGAAGACGACTGGCAATAACTAGCCTGCCGCCTGCGCAGGAGAAGAAAGATGGGCGGCGGCAGCAAGAAGCAGCAGCAGCTGGTGGCTCGTCTCCTCCACCTCCACCACCACCACCACCACCACCCGGCGAATTCCAAGAGCGGCGGCGGCGGCGGCGGCGGCGTGGGCGTGCCGCGGGGCCACTTCGCGGTGTACGTGGGCGAGGCGCGGGCGCGGTTCGTGGTGCCGACGGCGTACCTGAAGCAGCCGTCGTTCGTGGCGCTGCTGGAGAGCGCGGAGGAGGACTACTTCGGCCTCGACCACCACTGCCACCCCGGCGGCCTCGCCATCCCCTGCTGCTCCGAGCGCGACTTCGCCACGCTCGTCCGCACCCTCGGCTAGCTGCTACCTGCCACTGTAAATGCTCCGCACTGCTCGGTCGATCGATCGACCTCCGTCATTGTGCCGGCGGCTAGCCGGCCGTTTGGTTAATTGCGTGCATGTATGATGTATTCTCCTTTCCTGGATGATAGATGAGCTCTACTTCTCCAATAGATGTAATCTCCATGTATCCTGTGTATGTGTGCTTGTATTGTCTCGTCGCCCGTACAGCGGCCGTACCTCATGCATGGTTAATTGCATATTTGGCTTATATTATATGGAGGGTGTGTTCACTTCGCGAAAAGTAGCTGAAAAGTTACTGTAGCATCTTTCGTTGTTATTTGGCAAAATTTGTCCAATTATGGACTAACTAGGCTCAAAAGATTCGTCACGACGTTTACAGACAAACTATGCAATTAATTATCTTTTTTACCTACATTTAATGCTCCATGCATGCGTCGAAAGATTCGATGTGATGGGTGGAAGAGGAAATATTTTGGGTTGGGATGGGGAAGTGAACAAGGCCGGAGGAAGTATATCTTTCGATCAGAGGAGGACGACGACGACCTTGCAATTTGCATTTTTGGGACGAAAAGTGTTTAAAGCAACCTGAACAATCATGTGTGTGTGGGGAGGGGCAGAGGGTGATGGCAAGCAAGAGCAACTAAGTTAAAGCTTGCACTGGCGAGGGCTAGTTGATGGTGAATAGTCCGTGAATGAAGTAGACTGTAGACGACAGTGGAAGCACCCACGGCACGAGCTGATGCTGAACCAAACGAGGTTGTGACCTGGCAGGGGCCTGCGTGCACTTTTTAAGTTTTTTTAGAAATAACTGTATTTAATTTATCACGTAATATATAAATAGGTTGCTGGGTTTTGTCACGACCCAACTAATTAGCGAACGACCACTGGGCTGAAATCCAGCGGCTTTCTCTTTTTAGAAAAAAATATTTTCGCAAAATTTCTTTTTTAGAAAGTTATAAAATTATACTCATAACTTTTATGTATAATTTTTGGTGGACAAAACTTATCAACATATCTTTTGGAAAGTTACAAAGTTAGGCATATAATTTTATGTATAATATCTTGTGTAACAAAACTTATCACCATAATTTTTTAGGAAGTTACAAAATTATATATATAAATTTTGTTTATAACATTTTGTAGAACATATTTATCATCATAAATTTTTATTATAATTTTTTATAGATTTTCACGTAATTTTATAAACAACCTATTATGGTAACTTTTCTACATTATCTTTATAACCTAATTTTTTTATAACTATTGGTGGTGAAATTTATAAACACCTCGCTGAACGTGCAACCAAGGAGCGAGGACTGACCGCCATGCAGTGGTGATGTGCCCGCCCGCCTGCCAGGGTCCCTCAGCCACCCCTGCGGCCCAGCCCACTGTGGTTGCAGACTCCGTCCTCACAGTCGACTTACACATGGCCCATGTTTTGGGTTACCGTTGGACCAGGAGTTTGAAGGAAAAAGTCCACGTTATCTCTCTCAACTTCTGTGAAAGTCTGTTTTTTCTCCCTGAACTCTAAAACCGGGTAAACCACCTCCCTGAACTTTTAAAACCGTTCGTTTTACCTCACTAACCGGTTGTAAGCAGTTTCAAAGGCGGTTTTGTCTTTTATCTTTTTTATTTATTTTGGGTGAAACTTTAAAAAATCATAGTAAATCACAGAAAAATCATAAAATGACAAATCTAATTTTGTTAGACACCACATGAGTATATCTACACAGTGAATATATAATATGGTATGCTTTGATACAATTTTTTTTGCTGTAGCTTTAGATCTATGTTTTTTGTAATTAATTCATAGCTGCAATTGCTATGGTCCAATTGTGGTGATTTTTTTTATGGTGGGCTAATTATTGTATGGTGAACTTTAGTAAAAATTTCATGCTCATTGGACCATGTATAACTTATTATGGTCATAAGTTTTTTATAACCAAATAATGATAAATTTCATGTTGTCTGAACAGCAATAAAAAAAATGAGGCACTTGAAATATAGAAGAAGTACCAAAGTAAATATTATTACTCATGCGACTGTCAGATCGTTACAACATCATCTCTAATATACATGCATATAAGTGATTTAGAGCATCTCTAAAAACTTCTTAGTGATAATTTAGTGACTGAGCAAAATAAATAGTGAGCGAGCATCTCTTGAATTTTTGTTCATGGTAGCGCCTAAACAGCCAAACAGTTTTTTTAGGCCTCGTTCGGCTCGTTTAGTGGAGATTGAGGGCCAGAAATAATCCTGCTGATCATTGCTACTATAAATAGACTTGCCATTCCATCTGGAACTGTACCGGGCCTCCGTTCCCCATAAACGAACGGGCCCTTAGGGAATACTGTGTAACAGCCAAACAGTTGATCGATGAGATTACCCATGGGTAATATATGCAGGGATACGGATAGGTGATCTGTGACTTCACCAATGGCACGGCATCGCTATTTGAACCTCTATAAATACTCCATCGTGTTTGATCGTTCGTCTTATTCAAAAATTTTGTGTAAATTATAAAATAAATGAATTATTATTAAAGTATCTTTAAAGATAAAATAAGTTATAACAAAATAAATAATATTTTATACAAAGAATTTGAATAAGACGGCAAACAAGATGTTTGAAATTCTAAAACGACTCTCTTTTTTGGGACAGAGGGAGTACATGCTCTTTATTAAAAGCGGTGTAGAATTAGAATCTCCTTTCCAAAAAAGAGAAGGAAAAAAGATACCTAAGTCCACTTCCACGCAAAATATTAAGCGAGGCCTTGTTTAGATGGCAAAAATTTTTTGTCTGAAAAGTGTTGTAGCACTTTTGTTTGTATTTGGTAATTATTGTCCCACCATGGTCTAAATAGGCTCAAAAGATTCATCTCCCAAATTATAGATAAACTGTATAATTAATTATTTCTTTTACCTATATTTAATGCTCCATGCATACGTATAAAGATTTGATGTGACAGAAAATCCTGAAAATTTTTCAAACTTTTCATGCCATCTAAGGCCGTGTTTAGATCCCGATTCCGGGCTCCTTAATTGCTACAGTTCGCATTAAATGCGCACGGTAGCAATTCGTTTGTATTTGGTAAAAATTGTTCAAACTTTGACTAATTATGCTCAAAATGTTCGTCTCGCAAAGTACAACAAAACTGTGCAATTAGTTTTTAATTTCATTTACATTTAGTACTCCATGTACGTGCTGATATTTTAATGTGATGAAAATTTTCTTTTTGCATAGTAGAATTGAGGCTAGAAATTAGGATCTAAACCAGGCCTAAACAAGGCCCGACTTGGAAACATTTGACACGCATGACACAGGTTTAAATAGTGATGCCGTTTTCGCAGGAGACCCGTCCAAAACTCTGTTTAGTTTTCAGAAAATTTTGTAAAATTTTTCAGATTTCTCGTCACATCGAATCTTTAGACACATGCATGAAGCATTAAATATAGATAAAAAATAAAACTAATTACACAGTTTAGATGAAATGGACGAGACAAATCTTTTAAGCCTAATTAGACCATGATTGGACACTAATTATCAAATAACAACTAAACGTGCTACTGTGTCGTTTTGGAAAAAAAAATTGCAGCTAAACCGGCCCCAAATCTCGCGCGAGTCCCACCAATTTTGCAGCCCGCTGCGTGGATCTCAAAGCACTATCGGTGCGGTGCAGCCCGCCGGCCCGCGGCCCGCCTCGAGATCGCGGATCCCGACTCCCGAGAGTCGTCGTTCCACTCGTCCTCTCGTATCCGCCGGCAGCCACACAGCCACCAAACGGAAACGGGCAGCCACACGCCCGCCCATGGCCCACACCACAGAGAGAGCATCGCGACCTCGCTTCCACCTTTCCCGCAGCTCCACTCCAAATAAAATTTCCCACCCCCGCACCGCACGGACCTCCGCCTCCGCCCCCACCACCACGCGCCCTCCCGACCGTCCCCAAAACCCTACGCCCCGCAAACCCTAGCCGCCGCCAGAAATGGCCGGCCTCCTGCGGCTCGCAGCGGGCGCCGCGTCCAGATCGTCCCTCACCCGGCGCGCCCTCGCCCCACACCGGAGGCTCGCGGCGGCCGCGATGGAGGAGTGCTGGTCCGACTGGGAGGAGGACGAGGAGGAGGCGGCCCGCCGCGCGCGAGCTTCGGCGCCGGCCCCCGGTCTCGACCCCGCCGGTGGAGGGCCCGGGGGCGTGCAGTGGGTCGTCATGGGCCGCCCGGGCCCGCAGAAGCACGCCCACGCCGCGCGCCTCGCCGAGGTGCTCGCCGTGCCTTACATCTCCATGGGCACGCTCGTCAGGCAGGAGCTCAGCCCCGCCTCCCACCTCTACAGGAAGGTGGGTCCGGTTCGGTTCGGTTGCCCGGTGCTGCGATTGCTCGCGATTCCCCGCCCCAGCCATTGAGTTGCCGCGGGTGGTTCCGCGATCTCGAGGGTCCTGCTCGTCGTAGTTCGATCGAGTCGTTTAATTGATTTTTAGTGTCCCAAACAAGCCGCGCTTTTAGCAGGAGGAGCATCCTTTGCTTGGGGCTATTTTGCCTGATTTGTCCCGGACCTGCTTGCGTTTCTTATGGAAGCCATTTCGCACATCAATTGCCAGGAGTCTGGGATTCCTTAGTCTTCTTGCCCCATTTTTTGGTTCTTCTGGAGATTTCTCGTGTCACATCTGTGCACTCTTTTGATCTCCGAGATATTTGCCTCAGCTGCTGCAAAGCCACACGCTTTTCTTCGAACCAGCCAATTTACTGAATACTTTCCCCAAGTATTTTGCAAAATAAAGCATTTTCTCAGTGTTGCCCGCAATTTCCCAGTCTTTGTATAAAGTCCACAATTCACTTCCTTTTACTCACTCGGTTTATATTCAGTGATTGAATCTCGTGGTGCCAGGAGAGGAGCGTGCTGTCCATGTCTTTCCCCGCGTGCTTTTCCACCTTCGTGGACGGCTGCTGGGCCAGCCCCGTAATTTGTCTGTGTCCACACAATGTTGGGGGGCAGTTTTGGGATTTGGCATGGTTAGGGTTCCACATTGTAAGTTTGGAAAATTCCATCCTGCCGTCCTGTGGCGGCTGCACACAGCATATTGCAGCCTTCCCATTTGGTCCTCATGTTGTACCCTGCATATGTCTGTTTCCTGCAGTCTATCTGCACATTTCGTTTAACTGTTTGCACAAATTACTCGGAACAGCCTAAATCGGGGGCACTTAGAAATTACAATCATTCCAGAAACGAACATATATTTAGATAATATTTCCTGAATACACAGAAAATGTCAAAGGGGATCTTTAAGGGTGTGGCGAAGTGGGCTGAGTTAGTTCTATTTGCCTGTACACAGATTGCAAACTCGGTAAATGAAGGGAGGCTTGTGCCAGAGGACATCATATTTGGATTGCTGACGAAGCGGCTTGATGACGGATACAACAAGGGTGAAACTGGGTTCATTCTTGATGGGATTCCACGCACCCGTATGCAAGCTGTGAGTACCTTGTATGCTCAGACAATATGATTTAATTACATCCTGGTACCATGTAACCTGCACAGAGGATGGGGCACCAAACTACTTCCAGAATGGTGTGACTGGACTCATATCTGATTTGTTCATTACTTCTCACGTTTCAGGAGATTCTTGATGAGATTGTGGATGTTGATTTGGTTCTGAATTTCAAGTGTGCTGATGACTGTTTCATGAAGAAGCAATCAAGGGGTGACATCTGCTCCCACTGTGGACAGCTCTTTGATGTCAGCAATTCAGCATCTATGAACTGTAGCCCCAACCTTGGGAGTTATACATGGCATTCTCAGGTAGAACCTGCTGGTGTTGTAGGCCTCGAAGCCTCAAGGATGGAGAGGATGCGCACTTACGCTAAGCAGGTAATGCTTAACATTTTGTCTTGGTCTTGCTTTATGCCAAAGGATGCCTAGAACATTATGCCCTTAGCCCCTTACTGACCAGGCTAGTGATTCTATTGTCAGCTAAACTTTGTTTCTGTACAAAAAAAAAGAGAGAAAAAAGGAAAACCACAATTTTCAACTTATGATTCTAGGGATCGAGGCTATTGTATTATTGTTGTTCAAAGCTCAGAAGGTGGAAAATCATGATGATATATAATATGGAATTTCAAAATGCAGACCAAGCAGCTGGAAGATTACTACAAGAAGCAGAGGAAAATCGTGGAACTCAAGACATCTGCTCGCCCTGGGGAAACATGGCAGGGGCTCGTAGCCGCCCTGCACCTCCAGCATCTGGACTCACCCCCAACACCACACAAACTCACCGCGTAAATATTATTAGTTATGTTATGTCTGAGTAGAGTCTAAAAGGATCTGAATTCGGATCCAGCCTGCAGCATATCTAATATCCCTATGTTTGTGGGTTCTGGCCCGAGAGAGTCAGTCGGCTATGTCTTTTTTGGTTATTGTTATAGATAAAGGTAAGCAATTTTGCAGACGCGCTTATTATATGGTTGTAACCGAGAGTTTTGGACTTGCCTTTGCTGCAAGTGTACTCGCATATATGCTCCTTTGTGATGATGTTTTGCACTGTGAGATATCTTGTCTTGCTCCATTGTGGTGTCCGTTGTCCACATCATTTCACCAGATGTTTTGTTCTGGGCATGACGCTGATATTCATGTCCTTTTTGGAATCCTGAAGACAGCGTATGTGATGGCAAACTTCAGAAGCATGTGTTGGAGCTAGATCGTTTTTTCGTGAGCTCCAGTTGTCAGCCACATGGAGCATGTATAGAATACCTTCTGATTGCTGTAAAATTTTTACACGATTTCTGTGAAATTCTTGCATTTTAAACAGGCAATTTTTTTACATGATTTCTGTAAAACTTTTACAGACTCCTATGATTTTTTCTTTTGCATTTTCTTTGGCAATTTTTTTATGAAATTCTTGCATAAATGGACAAATTTCAACACTTCTCTGCCTCATCAGTAATAATAAGATGGGCAAACGATGGATCGGGTACAGCTATGCTCCAAGACTAAGCTTAGTAAGATGATCTATAATTGATGTTTAGGTATGGACGACTTTTGTAAATTGGATGTTTCAGATTGAACTTATATTGACGTGTTTATGTGTGAATTGGATGGAGTTTGTGATGATCGTGCCTTCTTTGATGCCTGTGAATTGAACCAGTTCTGATTTAATAGTGAACAAAATTTATTTATGTAAAATTCAATTAAAACAGGATGTGCATGGGTAGTCACTACTCTCGGATGGTGGATCCAACCGACTGAACAGAATTGAATTTGGACCACTGATTGATGCTTAAAACCGACCATGCAAATAGCGTTTATAGCTACGGTTGATACTCGAGGCTGACGGTACATATATGATCATCATCGTCATTTGCCACTACAAGCCAATGGTACAAAATAGTTTTCACCTTCAGGTGAGAAACCAACGGTACTGAAGGCGATTTCTACTAAAAATGTCACTGAAAACTCTTTGGAACAGAGGGTACTGCATCAGCATCTGGACTCACCCCCAACATGGCACAAACTCAGCGCATAAATATTATTAATTGTGTTATGTCTGAATTCGGATCCTGCCTGCAGCATATATCTAATATCCCTATGTTTGTGGGTTCTGGCTCGATAGAGTCAGTCGGCTATGTCTTTTTTGGTTATTGCTATAGATAAAGATAAGCGATTTTGCAGACGCCGCTTATTATATGGTTGTAACCGAGAGTTTTGGACTTGCCTTTGCTGCAAGTGTACTCGCTTATATGCTTCTTTGTAATGATGTTTTGTACCTGTGATATCTTCAGTTGCTCCATTGTGGCGCTGTCCTCATTTCACCAGATGTTTTGTCTGTGCATGGTGTTGATATTCATGTCCTTTTGGAACCCTGAAGACACCTTATGTGATGATAAATTCGAGAAATATGTGTTGGAGCTAATGGTTTTCCAAAGCTCCAATTGTCCCTGACAGCAGTGTTGTTGATTGCAAGTCTTCTTGACAGGCAACCTACGCGAAAGCAAGGGCCTGTCATGAGTCATGGCAAACTTCAGACTGTATCGGCAACTTCCAGTTGGGTAATGATTAATGAAAGGGTGAGGGTGATGCACAAGTTCTCCACAAAGGCCTAGTTGAGCCTCCTGGAGCATGTATAGAATATATCTTCTGATTCCTGTAACTTTTCTACTCCTGTGAAATTCTTGTGTTCTAAACGTGTTCTTGGCAATAAGATGACAAATGATGGATCAGGTACAACATCCCCTCAAGATTAAGCTTAGTAAGATGAGTAACCCGTCAAACAGATCTAGGATCATTTAGGCTACATGCGTTGCACTTTATGATGTTTAGGACTTTAGGTATGGCCGTATCGACGACTTCTTGAATTGGATGTTTTAGATTGGACTTATATTGACGTGTTATGTGTGAATTGGATGAAATTTGTGATGATCATGCTTTCTTTGGTGCCAGTGAATGGGAAGTATTGAACCAATTCTAAGTTACAAGTGAACCGAATTTATATAAAATTCAATCAAAATAGAATGTGCTTGGGCCTTCTCACTACTTGGAGAGTGTCAGCTGTGGATCCAACCGACGGTACAGAATTGAATTTGGACCGCTGGTTGACGCTTATAACCGACGATGCAAAAATGACCAGTACATATATGATCATCATCATTGTTTGCCACTAGGGGCCAATGGTACAAAATGGTTTTCACCTGGAACTGACTGAAAGTGATTTCTACTTACACTTGTGTACGGTCGGTTCTAAAACGCTGGTAAAAACTCTTTGGAACCGAGGGTATCGGGTATTGCTATTATGTAACACTGCTAGTACACTGCTTTTGCAACAGAACTAGGCACTGTGACGATGTCGGGGATTTTGGTTGCCTCAGGAGCTGTAAATAAAATCATGTACCAGTAAAAACCAGTCTACAAAAGAGTTCAGGGCTAAAGCCAGAAAAATCAACGAAAATAACTACTACACAAAATGTTCACTACACGAGCTTTATCCATCAGAAACAGATCAAGCTGTCCACAAGATGTGTATTGTGACCCAAGTATATGATGGTATACAGATACAAGAGGGCATTGCGGCACATTCAGGTTACCGATGCCGTTTCATTACCAAAAAAGATAAGTAAAACAACGTACAGACGTATAAACAATACAAAGAGATATCTTCTAACAGGTTGTGGTTGGAGTCGGTGAGATTCATGGTCATCGAAAGCACGATAGCAGCAAACAATAACACTGCCGACAACATTTTCTTGTAGGTCTCATCAGCTGGAGCTGGTCCCAGTGACAAGAACTTCCTGCCGGTCTCGTCAACTGGAGCTGCAGGTCCCCATGGTGAATCATCGTTTCCTGTGGAGATGGACGAGCTTGTAGAACCTGTTCTCTGTACACCAGCTTCTTGTGAAGGAAGATGATCCTTACGTGCGTCTGTTCTCTGCGTCTTGTATTTGCAAAAGAAATCATTGCCCCGGGCATATGAGAAATATGGCAATCTCTTAGGCAAATATGCATAAACGCGTGGAATCTCTCGAACGATATACCAATCTTCCTTACTGCGTTCACATCTCACAAGCAGTTGTTCTTTGCCTACAATGTCTAGTGTCTCTATCCTTGAAAAATGCTGTCCCAGCCATTTCGGAAGCTGTTCAAGCTGTTCATCTTCCATGTGAATGTGCTGCAGTGAGTTCACCCCTGAAACAGTTTCCAGGTTTGGGCAGCTGATCACTGTAAACACCTTCATTAGTGGAAGATTTGACACTTCCCTAAGACTTGGCATTGCTTCCACAAGCAACTCCTGCACAGGGATTTTCTCAAGGACCTGTACTAGTCCTGCATGTATCAGCTCCATCTTTGACATAGTTTTGCAGTGCTCCAAGCCACCCGGAAGACGCTTCAGCTTTGGGCACCTTCTGAGTGCCAGCTTTCGAAGGTGTAGCAGGTCGCCAGCTCGAAAATCTGACCAGTTCTCTAAATCTTCCATGCTCTCAATTTCCAACTCCTCTACATTAGGAAATGATGGCATTTCTGATGTTGGTTGCATTTCAATTGTTTGCAGCTTGGAAAGATTGGCTATTCTGAGAAACTTCAACTTCTGAAGATGACAAACTGGTGGTAACCTTTCACAGAACTTGGAGTTTTCCAGGCTAAGGTGTTGCAGATTTGGAAGCTCAGAGAAACATAACCATTCTGGATAAACAGTTTCATGGTAACCATCAATTTTGAGTGACACTAAACATTGGTGAGGATGAAGCTGTGTGAACATTGTTTTCGATCTCTCTAGCTCTCCAGCTGATAAAGTTTCTGAGTTAACAGTACAGCATCTGATCTCCAGGTTCCTGAGATTAGCTTTCTCCTTCAGCTTCAGCATTCCATTTCCATCACTTTCAATGTTTTTGTCTACAATTTTTCTAATATCTATCTGCAGGTCACTTAAATTGCTCATGTTCCGCAGATCTTCCAAAAGTAAGCCATTTGAAGACATGCTGTCCAATACAAAGCCATGAAGAAGTGCAAGATGCCTCAGATTGTGCAACCTTGTGGACTTTGTAATGCCACTGTCTCTGAAGTCTAGATATTCCAGCTTCAGTAACTTCTGTATGCTTTTGGGAAGGGAAGCGAGACGTTCACATTCCCGCAAACCCAAGAACCGCAGTCTCCTGAGGCGGCCAATGGACTCATGGATTGCTCTTATTTTTGTACAGGAAAGATTTAGGTGCCTAAGGTACACCAGATTTCCCAAGGTCTTTGGAACAGATTGGATCTCTGTATCTGAGAGGTCAAGAACTCGCAATAATTCCAGGTTCTTGCATATGGTATCCATGTCGGTTTCACCAAGTGGATTGCCAGATAGGAGAAGTGTCCTCAAACTCTTTAGCCTTCCGACGTCTTCAGGGATAGTGGTCAGTCCTTTGTTCAGAAAAGATAGGCGATACAGGCTAGCTGGCAATGTAGCCACATCCTTGGGATCGCCAGCACATATCTCATTTTCAGTTAAGGACTCTGCAATTTTCCTAACTTGCTCGTGCATCTTATATCGTTTTGTTTTGTTTTGTCGTTGAATAAGACCCCTCTCTGCAAGCTCTTTGAAGTACCAGTCTGCCATCTCTTGATCCGAACAATGGCTTTGCTTATCTGGACTTGCTTTTGAAGAATGTCCACAGCTGCTGAGGCGAGGTGTCCCTTTAGCATGTTCTGATGAAATTTTTTTGTCATCATCATCAACAACAATTTCTGACGAAGTACTGTTACGCCCATCTGACGAGTCACGTAGCAAGGTGATGTTTTCGCCTCGCTCTTGTGGTATCTCTTCCCTGGTGTTGTGCTTGTTGGATTCCTCTTGGGAAACACTAGTCTGCTCATCAGCTGTCTCTTTTAATGAGTGGCCATGTCTTGTATCAATATCAATAAAGCCCTCTGAAATCCAAAACTGAGTAACCAAGTGTTGCTCAATCTCAAAATCTACAGGGAAAAGTGATAGATAAAGAAAGCATTGCTTTAGATGTGGTGGCGCATACTGGTAGCTCAGATAGATGCTGCTCCTAACTCCTCCTTCAGTTCCCGTGGTAGGATCCTTGAGAGAAAATGCTCTGCTATCACGTATTCCCTCCCATTCCTTTTGTCTGTGGCCCTTTCGACGAAGAACACCTCCAACAGCCTCGATGGCAAGAGGAAGACAATTGCATTTTTGCAGAATTCCTATACCAATTTTCTTTAGTTCTGGCGTGACTTTTGCTTGCTCCAGACAAGCTGCCCTAAGTAGTAACATCCAACTATCTTCCACTGTTAGCTGCCATATGCGGTCTGTTTGGAGACCGTATCCTTCGGCGCCTTTCTGGATTTGAGCTGACTTTATCTCATTGCCAACATTCTCATCACTGGTTGTTATCAAAACACGGCTCCCTTCAGCAGCAGCATGAAAGAACTTGAGGGCTTCAATCAGGTTCCCAAATATTTCAGCGTTACCTATGCCTTGTTTTGAGGGAACACCGTTGTATATGTTAAAAACCAGAAAGATTTTCCTTCCCCCAATCTTGTCAGCCAACAGCATCTGCAGTTTGTTCTTTGTTTTTGGTACTTCCAGGACCCCTATAGCAGGGGCAGCACATGTTGCCTGTAAGATCTGAGCAACACTGAATCCTTTAGAAATGGACACCCATACGCGTGTGCTGAAAGCACTTTGCGTCCTCTGGTCATCAAATATTTTTCTGGCAATAGTTGTTTTTCCTACTCCTCCCAGCCCATAGATTGCAAAAATGACAAACTGCCGAGATGGTTCATGATGTTCTGTCAATTTGTCAACCAATGGCAATATCCTCATCTCAGTTTTTTCTGTATCCGCTAAATTGTCATGGCGCATGAGTTCCTGACCATCACATGATCTGTCATGCTGATTATCTCCCATTTTTCTGCTTGTGAGCGTGGAAGGACGGTTCTCAGATACTGAGCCTATATCCTTAAGTAAGTTCCTAATTTCTTGCTTGATATACCTGTCCGTGGTAAAACGGCGCACAATCTGTAAATGGAGAGAGTGTCAGTAAGGAAACTAACAAATAAGGCAAATAAACAAACATACTCCCTCCGTCCCGTAAAAAATGCAATTGTAGGACCAGACACGCAAACCAAGGTGAATGGAAAATGACCAAAATGCTTCTATAACTGACATGTTGCAGTCTGGTTTCTAGGCTGTAGCAGCCCCTCACACGGCCCAAGCTTGTGGCCTTTGGGCTTCGGTGCAGTAGTTTTTTTTAAGACGGCTTCTGCTTATTGAGTACTACTGACAGCCTGACATCCAATCTCCAGCTGCAGTTTGCATTTTGTGTGGGATATTTTTCAAACTGTAGGATTGCAATATTTTTGGGACGAAGGGAGTACGTTGCTGTAGTTCTGCAGCAGTCCATGCGTCCATGGTGGAGGCGACTGGGTAAGGCTGGCTAACGAGCCAGCTCGGCTCGGCTCGGCTCGGCTCGGCTCGTTCTGGCTCGTTAGGATAACGAGCCAGCTCGGCTCGGCTCGTTATCTTAACGAGCCAGAAAGCCAGCTCGGCTCGGCTCGTTACGAGCTCGAGCTGGCTCGTTAGGCTCGCGAGCCAGGTAAAAAAAATATAAAATATAATATTTGTATTTATCTAAAGCATAAAAATATTAATAATATAAAAATAATATATTCAATAGCCTTAAATCGAACAAAATATTCATATGAGCTAACATATCATCTATTTGTGAAGTGCAAAACATGAAGTAATACAAAACTAATATAAGTTATGATGACTTTTTCTCTAAAACTACGGCTCGTTTGGCTCGCGAGCGGCTCACGAGCCAGCTCGAGTTGGCTCGTTATAGCTAACGAGCTAAAATCCTGGCTCGGCTCGGCTCGTTATCATAACGAGCCGAGCCGAGCTGAGCCGAGCCAGCTACGAGCCGAGCGAGCTAACGAGCTTCGAGTTTTTTGTCCAGCCTTACGACTGGGAGAGAAATGAATGGTGGAGAAAAATCAAGCAGGTGGTTACCGGCTGTTTTTTTATTTTGGCTGTGATTTGTGTGGACGAGAAGCGTCCGTACTCTGCGTTGTCCTTTTTGACAGCCTGGTCTTGTGCATTCTTGTTGGGACTAGAATTACAAAAATTTTGGGATGGAGGGAGTAGGAGATTTGGCTACTGCCTATTGATCATGCTCATGAACTTCAAAAGATGGGCTGTGCCAATATTTTTTTAGAAAGGGCGGCAAAAGCTTTGCCACATTTTGTATTAGACGATGAAAATGAAAAAAAAACTGTACAAAAATAATTACAGATTAAGCAGTCCTAAATGGACTGCCGAAGCCACAGCACCCCAAACTCAACCTGTACAGAGAAATAAAAATACTGAACCAGAAGCGACTCCAAGAGACAAATAAAAATACTGTGCCAATATCATATGGGGCTAGTATGATCCTCATGCCCTTACACTTGTTTTCAGCTCACACTAGATCACTACAACAGGCACAGCATACCAGTTGGTTTTGGCTTAAGAGCCATGCCAACGTAACATAACTGATAACTGAGTGACTGACCGCCCCCGACATGATGCCACCGCCCCAGCCGGGGCCTACCCCCCGACTGGCGCCCATGCCTCCGCCCGCAACCCCCCGCCGCCGCTCGGTGCGTCCGCTGGCCCCGTCCTGCGTGTCCGCTGACGCGCCTACCTGTCGCGGCCGCCACCGCCGGCTCCCCCGCCCAGCCACCCATCCCGGCGCGCCTGCACGCCGTGTCCGGTGTTCTCCTGTCTCCGCATGCCACCCCCACACTCGCCGTGGCCGCTGCCATATGCCACCGGAGGACCGACCCCGACCATGCCGCGTGCCGCACCCGCCCCTACCGGCCCTTGGAATCCTCAAACTAAATCAGAATAGCTATTTTGGTAACTGTTGGGTGAGGCTGAATTTTAGTTCTGAAATTTCAAAATGGCCGGCTTTGGGGCTCATTTTTACCCCGTCCGGTCCTCAAACGTCCTAGTTTTTTAGGCTCAATTTCGTTGTAAATAGGGATGAAAACGGATCGGATACGGACGGATATGACTGATATCGTATTTGTTTTCATATTTATGTCCGGATTCGGATTCGAATACGGATAGTATAAAAAATGTCGGATAGGATATGATTAGATATCGACATCATAAATATGTGATTTAAATATTCGGATACGAATACGGTATCGGATGTTAAATATCCGGACTCGGATACGGACGGATTAAAACCCCTCTAAACGGATTCGGTCTCGAATACGGTCGGAAAATATTCGTACCGTTTTCATCCCTGGTTGTAAACTATCAAAGTGTATTTTACTCCTTAAACTTCTATTTTCAGCTCAACTATCACTCGTCCTACACTAAACATTGCACTATCGGCTCCAGCACCACCAACCATGAGATATAGAAAATAATATTATACAAAATCTCTTTAGTGATTATTAATGATTCTAATTTGTTATTTTAATAATACCTTGTAATGGTATAATTTATATACATCCTGTTATATTGTTTTCATGAAAGCAATTACAACGGCTACAAATACTATTTCTTATAAAACACATAGATAAATTAAAATAACAACAAATTTACAATGTTTTTCCTTAACTACTTTTAGGGTTAGACTCAACTAATAATCAATTGTGGACAAAAATAATATTTTCACCCATAGGGTAAAAAACAACTCATATTCAAGAATATTCATATCTATATTTATATTCTTTTTAAAATATGGATATAAATGCTAAAAGTGTGCTATCTGATTAGGTAGCTAGGACGACACTAGGGATAATGGTACCTAACGATAACTATCCATCTAAAGTTGAGCCAAAAAGAAAAGTTCAAGGACTAAAAACACTTTGATAATTCATGAATGAAATTGTGCCTAAAACATAAAGTTTAAGGACTAAATCTGTCACTTTGATAGTTAGAGGATAAAACGACGGCCAAAAGAAAAATTTAAGGACTGGAATAGTCATTTTAAAAATTTAGGGATGAAAATAAGTCTTGTGCAACAGTTGAATCACCAAAATGAGTATTCCACTCAAGCTAGACGCCACCTAAATTTCAGGTTGTCCTCTAAAATTCATAAGTTGTTTATGCTACATTTGACATGGCTCCTCCTTCGTGTGCTTAACCAGAGGAGCCGAGCTCAAATTAGAGGTCCAAAATTAATCTATTACCACAAGTCTTTACTAACTGTGTTGCTCTATGAAGCCTTCTAAATTACTCCCTTTATGTCTAGATACATAGCAAAATAGATGAACCAAAAAAGTTAAAGCGACTTATAATTTGAAACGGAGAGAGTAATCTATTACCACAAGTTTCTCTAACATAACGATCTTGTCTTACTATTACTAATTAGAGGTTCTAACAGTCTCCATGTTAATTTTCACCAAACATGTTAGAAAAAAGATGAATTCTATAAATTTTCAAAATAATCAGACATCTGACCTTTATTTTGTAATTACCGTCGCTAATAATCACAATTTGATCTATTTGGTTTTATAAAAATCACCCACCTCTATCATTATACTCCTTTCGTTTTGTCTAGATGCATAGCAAAATGGATGTACAAAAAATTCAAACAACTTATAATTTGGAACAAAGAGAGTAAAAATATATAAAGTAATTTTACATGTAAATTACCCAACTCTATTATTATGAAAGAAAAATCAAAATAACCCATAAATTCATATATATAAATTTCCCACACATGTCATTATGATATATAATTCAAAATAACTACCTAAATTTGTATCTATATTACTCACCTCTGCCATTATGAAAGATGATAGAAAATAACGTCCTGACTTTGCATCTAAATTATCGACCTATGCCATTATAAAAGTAATTTAAAATAACCCTATAATATTTTTTTCCTAAATTACCCACCACTACTATTAAGAAGGATAATACAAAACAGGCCCTAAGTTTCCATTCAAATTGCTCATATATACCATTATGAAAGTTAATATAAAGTAATATCTTTTAATTTGTGTATAAATTATCCACCTCAATGTTTACAATAAATAAATAAAAAATATCTCTTAAATTTACATGTAAATACTAATATAAACTATTATGAAAATAATTTAATATCCATAAAGTATGCTATATATTTCTAAATTACATACTTCTATAAGTTAAAAGTAAGCATAATGGTATGTTTCAGGACATAGATCAAGTAAACATCTATACAATGAGATAAATATTTATTCTAATAGCTTATCAAGTGTGAAGAATGTTCCTTTAATAAACCACACAACAATAACCCTGACAATTTACTTTAAGTTATACTAATACTCATGATAAGTTGTTATTTTAAATAAGTTTATAAATTAACTAAATTCTTATGTTGTATGAACATTAGTGATTTAATTTTATATAAAATAATACTACTACACATAATTTTGCGATATAACAAATTTAACATGTTGAGTACGTGCCATGGTGCAAACTGAAATTACTATTTTATAACATTGTAAGAACTAAGAGGGTATCCTAGGACCTATAATGTTTTGTAAATGAAGTAAACAATGAAACTTTTGAATAAAAGATACAATAAGTAGGAGCAAGTGTCATTTTTTTTTGCGAAGAGCAAGTGTCATCTTTACGGTTGATCAGAAATGAAATATGTTTTATAAAAACATCGTACTCTTATTTACAAGTTATATTTGGGGCAACCTGCTACTTGGCAAGGTTCTGGTGGTGCGTCCTTCAAAGGAAGGCCAGCAAACCCAGTTTGAAGTGTGCATGTCGAGTAATGGAGAGTGGGAAATAGGGATCTTTGTCAAGAATTGTTGGCTATCTTGGAGTAGACTTATAGTTTGTCGTGAGTTTCCTTTGATCTCTTCAAATTTGGTGCTCTTTGAGAGTTTTCTTCTCTTTGTCCAGGGCTATTACTTTGTAAAAATGAATGGTTTTCCTTTGTCTACTACCGCGTATATGCATATCTCATGGGACTGTGTATTAGGCAAGGTTCTGGTGGTGTGTGTCCTTCAGGAAGGCCGGCAAATCCGATTTGAAGGGCATGCCGAGTAATGGAGACTACAATAATATAGATCTTCACCAAAAAAAAAAGGATGGTTATCCATGTAAATATGTAGTAATAGATTTTGCGCTTAGTTTGTCGCTATTTTCTATGGTTCCCTTCAAATATGGTACTCTTTGAGAGTTTCTTTTCTTCAGCCCGAGGCTATAACTTTTGTAGTAATATATAGATGATTATATAAGTGCAAGACTGCCGTAGAGAGACCAGAATAAATTTCCCTTATCTAAAAACGTAACATCTCCTTTTTCCTGATAGAAAGACGATATATATGGTAGCACCTCTTTTTGCTGATGAGTCATCATCGTTCTTTCATATCGAGACAGAAGCCAAAAAGGTTACACGGATGTCAAGGAAGACTCTAAAAAGTAACGACCCAACTCAAAGCACAAACGTACAAAATCCAAAAGAGAGAAGGCCACACGCACGCATGCAAGTCGTCTGGCTCACTCACCGGTAGAGGTAGAGATATGGACGTCCGCTGGTCTTGTGCGTCGGGCCCGTACGCCAGAAGGAGGCGGTCGTCGGCTCTGTACAGCACCTGCCGCAGCTCCGCCAGCCACCGCCGCGCGCGGTCATCCTCCAGCACCTGGTTCTCGGCGTCCTCCGAGTAGAGCAGCTCCAGTTTCAGCTTCTCTCGCAGGGTCTCGGCGTCGCCCCGGAGCTCGGCGCCCGCCTTGCGCATGCGCAGCGGACCCCGGAGCAGCATGTCGTCCAGCGCCCGGATGACGTGCGCGCCCAAGGCGCTCGCGCTGACCGCCATGGGTGGCCTCCGGCAGGCTAGGCAGAGCTAGCTAGTGATGCGGCTTCTACGGGGGCCAGGCCAACTGGAGGATGGACAACGTGCGACGACGACGGGGCAACAGGCCAAAACCTCGCCGGTACAGTAGCACAGCGTCTTTTGGGAAAATTTTAGTGCCATTTGATTTGATCTGGCATTGCGTTGGCGTGCGCGCTAGCTTTAATTCTGATCGATCGACCATTGACTTTATATATACAACATGATATGATATGTATATATGAGGTCAGTCATCAGTGGGCCTATAGTAGCTTACCACGACGAGATTAATTAAAACCTTTTTGTAAGCTGTCAAAGATGCGTGGCGTATTCTAGGGATCCACACACATATAATACATGAGTATTTTACTGATGAATGATGATATGTTGATTGTGAATATATATACTTGCTTAGAGCGGATCTGACTCTCGGCATCTTCAACGAGAAGAGTTATAGGAGTATTAACGAAGCAAATGGGTTATAGTTCAATAGCGTGTCTTGGCATGATGTGATGCCTTCTGTAATTGATCTAGACCCTGGCCAATATCATAGTGGAGGTGGAGATTCAAGATCTAGACCCAGTAAATATGAAATTAAATAAGCATGGAGACCAACCACCCAACTAGGACCTGCCGTTTCACTCAGCCTGGGCACATTATAACCATAAACCGAAAACCGAACCGAACCGAACCAATATGTCGGTTTTTTCGGTTTTCGGTTCGGTTCTGGTGTTGGTAAAGTTCGGTGCTCGGTGTCGGTTTCGGTTTCTGCTCTTGATCAAACCGAAAAACCGTGGAAACCGAACTCTCATTCGAGCAAAACAGGAGCACGGAGAGCGCACGCACATGCAAGAGCCCAACAAGGCCCAACAATTGCACGCACAGCCGCACAGGCATATCCCTCCCGACTCCCATCCCTGGCACGGACTGCAGCCCCACACGCCACACCGCATTCGTCCCAATCGGCGCGGAGGCCGGAGAGGAGCGATGCATCTCTGCATCGTGGTTTCGCGGCGGAGGCCGAAGGGGCGAGCGGCGAGTGGTGCGACGACGCTTGGGGGCGGAGAGGCCAGCGGATGCGGCGCATCGGAGGCGAGCTGAGGCCGGCAGGCGGCGGCGCATCCCCACATCACGGCTGTGGCCGAAGGGCCCAACGGCGCTGCGGTGCGTTGGGGCGGCACGGCCGTAGCCGGCGGCAGTGCGGGTGAAAGTCCTATGTTTGGTGTTGGTAATTAGTGACAATTCTTAAGTACTAATCCTATGCCTAAGTTGTATGTAGCATATGAGGATTAGTACATTCCAAGGTTGGTGGCAAGATGGACATGGTGATCATGATGGCCACACTTGGATTTGGACGCAACCCTACGTGATCAAGACAAAGGTATATGCTTAAGGGTTGTGTTTTAGTAACCAAGACACCTAATAGGTGTGGTTACATTATAGGATAGATAGCCGTACTATAAAGAGGGGAATGACGCAGCTATTGAACTCCTAAGTGCCTCTAGGTGTGCATTTCATAATCATATGCATTTGGATAAAACTAATATCACCTCAAAAAATGATTGTGAAAATGCTAACACACTCACACATGACGAGATCACTTGGTGGTGTTAGCACGTTTGCGACGGCGGTGGAGTTTGAGCGGTAGAGAGGGTTTGGGGTCCTCTCTCCCTCCCGCCGAGCTTGCGAGGCGGGATTCAGGCGTTTTCGAGAAGTTGAAACGACTATTTTCCACTACACCGGAAGTCCGGAAAAGAAACGGAGGCGAACGGAGGTCACAGAGATGACCGGACGCTGAACCGGACGCGGTCTTTGCATGACCGGACGCGTCCGATCAGTGTTCAGTGTCTGCGCGGTTTTCAGTTTGATGATCGGACGCGAAGTGCGTCTGGTCACAGTCGATCAGACGCGTCCGGTCGTTCAAGGAGCTTACTGGACTCTAACCGGACGCTGGCACTGTCGCGTCCGGTCATGTTTCTTCAGCGCGTCCGGTCGTTGTTTCGTTGAGCGCTGCTCAGGCGACCAGCGCGTCCGGTCATTCACGGGACCAGCGCGTCCGGCCTGCGCGATGAGCGCGTCCAGTCGTTGCTTCGCAGTTAGCCGTTGGGTGACCGGCGCGTCCGGTCAGTTGGACCAGCGCATTCGGTCAGTGCTTCGCGACTTAGCCGTTGTGCGACCGGCGCGTCCGGTCAGTTGGACCAACGCGTCCGATCAGCATGATTTCAGCTGTTTAAGTTTCTAACAGCTCTATTCGAAGGGGTACGTCTATAAATACTCATTGGCCGGCTCAAGGCTCTTTCTCTCGAACATTTGACATACTTGTGAGCACTTTGAGCTAAGCAACTCCCCTTCCACTCATCTCTCTTGCTTCTTTGCATATTCGAAGTGAGATTGAGTGATCCAAGTGTATTTACATTGTGAGATTGCATCTAGTTGGCACTTGGTGGTTGATTTGCTACGGGATTCTTGTTTCTCTTGGTGGTTGCTGCCACCTAGACGGCTTGGAGCAGCTTGGAGGCGTTGGCAAGAGTTGGTGATTGTTCTTGGCCACCTCCGGTGATTGTGAGGGGTTTGTGCCTACCTCGGCGAAGCGCTAAAGACAACGTTAGTATATTGCTCATGTCATTACAACCTTTTGCCATTTGGTAGGTTCTTATGGCGCCTTTTGAGAGGCTCGGTGTGTGACCGATTAGCCACCGAACCACGTGATGAAGAGGGACACAACGGGGACTAGCGTGCCGGCAAGCACGTAAACCTCGGGATAAATCTTCGTGTCATCATTCTTATTGTGTTTGACCGATCCTGGTGGTTATGTATTGTGGTATTCATCTCTTGATCATATTGATTGGTTGGCTCAATACTTCGCCCCTCGGTGATACCCTCCTATCTCTCTCTTGTATTAATTTCTTAGTTATCTTTGCTAGCTAGTTAGCTTTGCTAGAGTAGCTTCTTTGTATAGCTTGCTAGTTGTAGTTTCCTTCTCGTTTTGACTTGTGCGGTTGAGTGCAATTATACTAGAATTGTGAATTGGTTAGGTGGCTTGCAAACACCTCGTAGGCTAAGCAAAACTCGCATCTCGCTATTTGTTTTATTGATAAACTTGTTTAGCTTGTCTTTGTAGAAAATTTTAATAGGCTATTCACCCCCCTCTAGCCATCAAGACCTTTCAAGTGGTATCGGAGCCGTAGTCACCGTTTATAAGGCTTAACAACCTCGGTGTAAGATGGCTCAAGTTATGTTCAATTATGTTAATGGTAAGCCTCCATTCTTTGATGGCGTCTCTTCCTTTGATCATTGGAAAAGGAAGATGAAGCAATATCTAGGCAATATACATGAGAAGGTTTGGTATGTGACCAAAGAAGGATACATCATTCTTGATGAGGAAAACCTCACTCCTAATGACCGCATCAACAAACAATGCAATACGGCGACACTTGACACAATCTATCGTGCCATTGATGATAAAGTATTTGAGCAAATCAAAGATCTTGAAAAGGCAAATGAGCTTTGGATAAGGCTTGAAGAAACATATGAAGGCACTTCAACGGTAAAAAGTGTCAAACTATATATGCTCAAGGACAAGTTCTCCATATTCAAGATGAAGGATGATGAATCTATCCCGGAGATGTTCTATAGGCTCCAAGTCATTGTCAATGATCTCAAGGGGCTTGGGGAGAAGGTTGAGGACAAGGACTTCTCACATAAGTTCTTGATGTGCTTACCCAAGAAGTTTGCCACCTTGAGAAGAATGATCTTTAGAGAGGGATTGGACAAGGTCAAACCAACCAATGTGCTTGGAGATATAATGACCGATGCCCAATATAATGATGATGAAGATAAGGTAGAAGAGAAGAAGGAGACCAAGGTCAAGCAAGAGAAGCCCATTGCATTCAAGGCTTCATCCTCTAAGGGCAAGAGCAAGGTGGAGAGTGATGATAATGATCCATTCGATGATGAGACCATGGCCCTCCTAGTGCACAAGATGGGAAGGTTCATGAAGAAGAAATGATATGGGGCAAGGAAGAGGAGAGACACTATAAAGGCAAAGACCATTTGCTACAATTGCAATAGCCCCGATCACATAGTGGCGGATTGCCCCTATGAAGATAAAAGATTTCATAATGGGGACTTAAAGCTCAAGAAGAACAAGAAGGATAAGAAAGAGAATGAGAAGAAAACAAAGAAGAGCTTCACTTTCAACAAGAAGAAGAAGGGTGATGGTTATGTAGTCACTTGGGATAGTGACAACTCCGATAATGATGATGATGAAAGCTCTAGTGATGATGAGAGGACCACTCGGCGAGCCACTGCAAACATCGCCCTCTCCAACAAGCCATCCATCTTGGACACTACATCAACATGCCTTATGGCCAAGCCTACAAAGGTAAAATATGATGATAGTGATGATAATTCTTGTGCTAGTGATGGTTGTAGGAGTGGTGATGAGGAGGATGAGGACTACTCCAAGGATGATCTATTGGCCATTATAGATCAAATGAGCAAGGGCTACAAGAGGACAACCAAGAAATACAAAATCTTGGAACAAGAGCTCATTGCCAAGAGCAATAAAAATGATGCCTTGATAGAGGAGCTTGTTGCTCTCAAAAAGAGTAAGGAGTGCAAAGGAATTGAACAAGAGCTCAAAGCTCTTAGGAAATCCTTTGATGAGCTAGAGGCTTCTCGTGAGTGTCTAAAGGAAGACCATGAGGATCTTGAAATTGCTCACACTAGGCTTAAGGAAGCCCACTCCACTCTACTTGAGCTCATCAAGGAAAAGGACCTCAAGTTGGAGAAGCTCATGAAGGAAGCTAAGGAGGAGCAAGTGATTGTCACTTGTGACATTGGACTAACATGTGATATTATTGATGATTCTTTATTTGTTGGTCCTACTAATGCTTCATGTAGCTCATCATCATCCACCACAACTAACTCTATCTCTACTACTAGTGATTCATCACCTGTAGTTGAGAATAAGACTCTCAAGAGAGAGATGGATGATCTCACCCGCGCATTAGGCAATGCCTATGGTGGGGATGCCCGCTTGCTAAAATGCTTGGGTAGCCAAAGGTTCTCTCTTAACAAAGAGGGTTTAGGCTATACTCCCAAGAAGGGCAAAGCGGCCTTTGCTACTCTAAAGCCTCGCTCTATGAAGGGTAATGGTCGTTATTGCAATAGATGCAAGCAAGTTAGGCATCTAGAGATTAATTGTAATAAAATAAACAAGAACAAGAAAAATGCTAATGTACCTTACATTTCTTTTGATTCTTGTTATGTGTTTACCAAGGGTAAGAAAGGTATGCATGCTAGGTTTGTTGGTACACCAATTGTGGACCCAAAGAAGAAGGCCATTTGGGTACCAAAGAGCTTAGTGACTAACCTCCAAGGACCCAAGCAAGTATGGGTACCTAAGAAACATTAATTTGTTTTGTAGGTCAATTACAAGGCCGGAGGAAGGCATTAGGTGCTTGATAGTGGGTGCTCTCAACATATGACCGGTGATTCAAGACTGTTCAACTCTCTCAAATTAAATAATAGTGGCATTGATAGTATCACATTTGGTGACAATAGCAAGGGTGATGTAAAGACTCTTGGAAGGATTGCAATCTCAAATGATCATAGCATTTTCAATGTGCTACTAGTTAAAAAGCTCAATTTCAACTTGTTGTTGGTTGCTCAATTGTGTGATCTAGGCTTCAAGTGCATATTTGGTGTTGATGATGTGGAGATAGTTAGTGTTGATGGCTCTAACTTGATCTTCAAAGGCTTTAGATTTGAGAATCTATACTTGGTTGATTTCAATGCTAGTGACACTCAACTTTCAACATGCTTGCTCACCAAATCAAGTATGGGTTGGTTATGGCATAGAAGACTTGGTCATGTTGGCATGAAACAATTGAACAAGTTAGTGAAGCATGACTTAGTTAGAGGCTTGAAGGATGTCACATTTGAGAAAGATAAGCTATGTAGTGCATGTCAAGCCAGAAAGCAAGTAGGCAACACTCATCCATTGAAAAGCATCATGAGTACTTCCAAGGCATTTGAGTTATTGCACATGGATCTATTTGGACCAACTACATACACAAACATTGGTGGCAACAAGTATGGTTTTGTGATTGTAGATGATTTCACTAGATACACATGGGTATTCTTTCTTATGGACAAGAGTGATGTATTTGACATATTTAAGAAGTTCATCAAGAGAGTACAAAATGAGTTTGAGACCACAATCAAGAAAGTAAGAAGTGACCATGGAAGTGAGTTTAGAAACACAAGAGTTAATGAGCTATGTGAGGAGCTTGGAATCAAGCATCAATTCTCGGCCAAGTATACACCTCAATCAAATGGCTTAGTTGAGAGGAAAAATAGAACTTTGATTGATATGGCAAGATCAATGTTGAATGAGTATAATGTGAGTCATTCATTTTGGGCCGAAGCAATCAACACGGCTTGCTTCTGTAGCAACCACCTCTATTGCCACAAGTTTCTAGAGAAGACACCATATGAGATCTTAAATGGAAGAAAGCTCAACATTGCATACTTTTGGGTATTTGGTTGCAAATGCTATATCTTGAAGAAAGGCACTAGATTGAGTAAGTTTGAGAAGAAATGTGATGAAGGCTTCCTACTTGGTTACTCCACTACTAGCAAAGCTTATAGAGTTTGGAATTTAGCTAGTGGTTTACTTGAAGAAGTACATGATGTTGAGTTTGATGAAACAAATGGTTCTCAAGATGAGGAAGATAACTTGGATGATGTGAGAGGAACTCAATTGACTAATGCTATGAAAGAAATGGATATTGGTGATATTAGACCAAAGCAAGTGATTGATGTGGATGACAAAGATCAAGTGCTCCAAAGTCCAATTACACAAACTAGTGGTTCTCTAATACAAAATCAAGCTAGTACATCATCTCAAGTGCAACAAGATCAACATGTGGCTAATTCATCATCTCCAACTCATGATCAACATCAACATCCAAGCAATCAAGTCCAAGTGCTTCAACCAACTAACATTGCAAGAGACCATCCTTTGGATTCTATCATTGGTGACATACAAAGAGGAGTTCAAACTAGATCAAGATTGATATCATTTTGTGGTCACTCTTCTTTTGTGTCAATGGAAGAACCCAAGGACATTGATAGAGCATTGAGAGATCCGGATTGGGTAAATGCAATGTATGAAGAGCTCAACAACTTTAAGAGAAATGAAGTATGGGAACTAGTTGAAAGGCCTAAGAATCACAATGTCATTGGAACAAGATGGGTCTTTCGCAACAAGCAAGATCAAGATGGGATAGTAGTAAGGAACAAAGCAAGACTAGTGGCTCAATGTTACACACAAATAGAGGGTCTTGACTTTGGTGAAACTTATGCCCCGGTTGCAAGATTGGAAGCAATTAGGATCTTACTTGCCTATGCTTGTGCTCACAATATCAAGTTATATCAAATGGATGTGAAGAGTGCATTTCTCAATGGGTACATTCAAGAGGAGGTGTATGTGGAGCAACCTCCCGGTTTTGAAGATGACAAGAAACCCAACCATGTATACAAATTAAGAAAAGCTTTGTATGGATTGAAGCAAGCATCTAGAGCATGGTATGAAAGATTGAGGGACTTTTTGCTATCTAAAGGATTTGTCATGGGCAAAGTGGATACTACTCTCTTCACCAAGAAGATTGGGAAAGACTTGTTTGTGTTGCAAATATATGTTGATGATATCATATTCGGTTCAATCAATCAAGATTATTGTGATGAGTTTGAGAAAATGATGGCAAAAGAATTTGAAATGTCAATGATTGGTGAACTTAGTTTCTTTCTTGGACTTCAAATCAAACAAATGAAGGAAGGAACATTTGTGAGCCAAACCAAGTACATCAAAGATATGCTCAAGAAGTTTGGCATGGAAGATGCAAAGGGCATTAAAACTCCAATGAGCACTAATGGAAGTTTGGATAGTGACAAGAATGGCAACATGGTGGATCAAAAGTTATATAGATCAATGATTGGTAGCCTACTCTATGTGACGGCATCAAGGCCCGATGTGATGTTTAGTGTATGTATGTGTGCAAGATTTCAAGCCTCACTAAGAGAAAGTCATTTGAAGACAACAAAGAGAATATTGAGGTACTTAAAGCATACACAAGATGTTGGATTATGGTATCCCAAAGGTGCAAGCTTTGAGCTAGTTGGATATTCGGATTCCGACTATGCCGGTGACAAAGTGGAAAGAAAGAGCACTTTCGGGACTTGTCAATTGTTGGGAAGATCACTTGTTTCATGGTCATCCAAGAAGCAAAATAGTATTACACTATCTACCGCCGAAGCCGAATACATCGCCGTGGGTAGTTGTTGTGCACAAATCTTGTGGATGAAGGCAACATTGAAGGATTTTGGAATCAATTTCAAGAATGTGCCATTGCTATGTGACAATGAAAGTGTCGTGAAGCTAACCAACAATCCGGTTCAACATCAAAGAATAAAACATATTGATGTTCGCCATCACTTCATTAGAGATCATCAACAAAAGGGTGACATTGCTATTGAGAGTGTGGGCACCGAAGATCAATTAGCCGATCTATTCACCAAGCCACTTGATGAGAAGAGATTTCACAAGCTAAAGAATGAGTTAAACATACTTGACTTCTCCAACATGAGTTGATGCACCCCATGATATGACATGCCTCTCCTTCGAGCCCCAAGGTACAATTGGTTGACATGTCATACACTCTATGCTAAGGACTTGTTTAGTGCATCTAGTCATAATTTACATGTTCTAGGCTCATTCATGAAAATCAAATGAATTTGAAGTTTATATGGTACCACTATTGTTTCCATGACTTGTATGATCTAGTGGTAGCATATAACTTGTTTAAGTAGCTTGTGATCCTAAGTGTTTAATCTAGAAAACTTGTCTAAATATTTGCTTCAACATGGTGCATGAAAACCCTTCTAGGGAGGTATGAAGAAGCTTGCCCTTGGATCAAACCGAAGTATTTTATTTATGCAAGCAATCTAGGTTGAATCACAAACTTGATCCTCACCCCATAATTTAACATGATAATCTATCTAAAATTGGTCCCTTGTGGTCATTGGTGCCAAAGGGGGAGAAAATGTTGTTCACAAAGATAGAACTCAAAGGGGGAGAAGCACAAAGAGGGAAGAATTGATAAAAGAAGAGGATCAACTAAAATTTTAAGCACACAAGTAGGGGGAGCAAGCTCTTAAACATGAATGTTGCATTTCCATGTGCACTTCATTTGTATGATGCATAGTTATGCATTTCTTTTTCTCCGATACATTGCTTGTGTGGTGACTTGCTAGTATAATTTGAATGGTATATTGAGGTACTAGCATGAAGAGAAAGTAGTTAGATTTTTCTTGCTTCATGTTTTTCAAAGTGGTACTAGAGCCTTGCTTATAATGTTGATCTCACGAGGTTTCTAGTTATGTTTGTGTTTTTCCAAGTGGAATCTAACTACACAAGGTGCTAAGATGGTGTTTATCGCTACTCTGATGGTATCACGCTTCAAAGGTCTATAATCTAAAACACTTAGCACCTATTGATAGTCAATGCTCCTATATTTTCCAATCTAACATGTATGCTTCCAAAATCCAAACATATAGCATACATCTAGGGGGAGCCATTGCTATCAATTTGAATTCATGATCACATGTCCATAATTCTTACAAATGGTAATATACTTGGACAATGTGACATGGGTTCAATCAAAACTTTATCATAATATCTTTGTGAAAGATTTGTCACCAATTACCAACAAGGGGAAGATTGAAAGTCCTATGTTTGGTGTTGGTAATTAGTGACAATTCCTAAGTACTAATCCTATGCCTAAGTTGTATGTAGCATATGAGGATTAGTACATTCCAAGGTTGGTGGCAAGATGGACATGGTGATCATGATGGCCACACTTGGATTTGGACGTAACCCGTGATCAAGGCAAAGGTATATGCTTAAAGGTTGTGTTTTAGTAACCAAGACATCAAGTGGGTGTGGTTACATTATAGGATAGATAGCTGTACTATAAAGAGGGGAATAACGCAGCTATTGAACTCCTAAGTGCCTCTAGGTGTGCATTTCATAATTATATGCATTTGGATAAAACTAATATCACCTCAAAAAATGATTGTGAAAATGCTAACACACTCACACATGACGAGATCACTTGGTGGTGTTAGCACGTTTGCGACGGCGGTGGAGTTTGAGCGGTAGAGAGGGTTTGGGGTCCTCTCTCCCTCCCGCCGAGCTTGCGAGGCGGGATTCAGGCGTTTTCGAGAAGTTGAAACGACTATTTTCCACTACACCGGAAGTCCGGAAAAGAAACGGAGGCGAATGGAGGTCACAGAGGTGACCGGACGCTGAACTGGACGTGGTCTTTGCATGACCGGACACGTCCGGTCAGTGTTTAGTGTCTGCGCGGTTTTCAGTTTGATGATCGGACGTGAAGCGCGTTCGGTCACAGTCGATCGGACGCGTCCGGTCGTTCAGGGAGCTTACTGGACTCTAACCAGACGCTGGCACTGTCGCGTGCGGTCATGTTTCTTCAGCGCGTCCGGTCATTGTTTCGTTGAGCGCTGCTCAGGCGACCAGCGCGTTCGGTCATTCACGGGACCAGCGCGTCCGGTCGTTCGCAGCGCGTCCGGCCTGCGCGATGAGCGCGTCCGATAGTTGCTTCGCAGTTAGCCGTTGGGCGACCGGCGCGTCCGGTCAGTTGGACCAGCACGTCCGTTCAGTGCTTCGCGACTTAGCCGTTGTGCGACCGGCGCGTCCGGTCAGTTGGACCAGCGCGTCCGGTCAGCACGATTTCAGCTGTTTAAGTTTCTAACGGCACTATTCGAAGGGGTACGTCTATAAATACTCGTTGGCTGGCTCAAGGCTCTCTCTTGAACATTTGACATACTTGTGAGCACTTTGAGCTAAGCAACTCCCCTCCCACTCATCTCTCTTGCTTCTTTGCATATTCGAAGTGAGATTGAGTGATCCAAGTGTATTTGCATTATGAGATTGCATCTAGTTGGCACTTGGTGGTTGATTTGCTGCGGGATTCTTGTTTCTCTTGGTGGTTGCTGCCACCTAGACGGCTTGGAGCAGCTTGGAGGCGTTGGCAAGAGTTGGTGATTGTTCTTGGCCACCTCCGGTGATTGTGAGGGGTTTGTGTCTACCTCGGCGAAGCGCCAAAGGCAACGTTAGTATATTGCTCGTGTCATTGCAACCTTTTGCCATTTGGTAGGTTCTTGTGGTGCCTTTTGAGAGGCTCGGTGTGTGACCGATTAGCCACCGAACCACGTGGTGAAGAGGGACACAACGGGGACTAGCGTGCCGGCAAGCACGTGAACCTCGGGATAAATCTTCGTGTCATCATTCTTATTGTGTTTGACCGATCCCGGTGGTTGTGTATTGTGGTATTCATCTCTTGATCATATTGATTGGTTGGCTCAATACTTCGCCCCTCGGTGATATCCTCCTATCTCTCTCTTGTATTAATTTCTTAGTTATCTTTGCTAGCTAGTTAGCTTTGCTAGAGTAGCTTCTTTGTGTAGCTTGCTAGTTGTAGTTTCCTTCTTGGTTTGACTTGTGCGGTTGAGTGCAATTATACTAGGATTGTGAATTGGTTAGGTGGCTTGCAAACACCTCGTAGGCTAAGCAAAACTCGCATCTCGCTATTTGTTTTATTGATAAACTTGTTTAGCTTGTCTTTGTAGAAAATTTTAATAGGTTATTCACCACCCCTCTAGCCATCAAGACCTTTCAGCGGGCGTGCGGCACATCAGGAGCACAAAGGCAGTGCGACCGGTCGACCGCAGCTAGCGATGCCTCAGGTTGGCCCTCTGCTCATCTGCGGATCTGGTGGGCATCTGCGCAAATGAGGTATGCTCAGCGGCCGGCGCTTCAATTTCCTGCTGCCGTGGTGTCGAATCTCAGAATCTCAGCTCTCTCATCCTCTGCTATCACAAACTTGGATGGAACCGAAAACCGAACCGAAGAAATTGAAACCGAACACGTTGGTTTTCATTTCTGTAGGCAACCGATCGATTGTTCCTCCCTGGAAACCGAAGTTTATAAGACCCGAACAAACCGAACCGAACTTTCGGTTTAAACCGAATGCCCAGTCTGACGTTTCACTCCTACAAAAATGTTTTCAGGGGACAGTGGAGTTAGTTTACAGAGAGAGAAGAGAGAAACCTTTGATCTATCATCTCTATAAATCATTTATAGTAGTCGAAAGGACAAAACCCACCTTAACAAATTGATTAACTGAGGTCTGCCTTTGGAAAGTCCAAGGCATGCAGGAAGGCCTATGAAAAAACCCAACTCCCCTCCTACCGCAACTACCCCCAATCGCACCCCTAGTCACCACTCTTATATCTCCCCATGCACATTCTCTTCTCTCCCCTAACCGCACCAACCTAAAATGCCCAATTATATCACTACTAACGGTGTGAATGAGCTAAGTCAATCTAGGTTAGGGTTTGAGTGCTTATTAGGTGACATGCATGATTAAGATGCAAGCTAGAGACTGATCCAAGAAGATGAAAAAGGAGACTTGAAACACTAACTCATGGGGACTTTATACCGTCTCAATGTCCTTTGGTGTTGGTACTATTGTCCTTTGTAGTTGTATATGCTTTATGTTAAGCAGAGGTTGGAAGTTCTTTTAGAAGACTTTATATCGTCTCAATGTATAATATTCTTGAAAAGATAATAAAAGCTCCCTTTATTGAAAGAAAAAACAAATGTCTCCTCTTTGAATCCTATGGTCTCAACAATGAAGAGAAATGATAAAAGAGTCAAATAGCACATAGAGTAGAAACAAAATCAAGCAAATTGCAATGGGAGCAAACATGGAGAGCACAACCGTTTTTCTATCAAACTGGAATCTTTTGGGCCTCTTGTTTTCTAGAGCCACTATCTCTTCAACAATTTCATCTTGTTCACGCGGATGTACATTTTGTGGGGCCATTGTCTCTTCAACAACTTCGTCTTGTTGAGGGGTGTGTGCATTTTGTGGGGCCGATGCTTCAACAATTTCGTTTTGTTGAGCGAGTTGAGCCATGTGTTCATTTTGTGGTGCTGCCACTTCAATAATCCCGTTATGTTGAGCCGTGTGTTCATTTTGTGGGGCCACTGCTTCAACAATTTTATCTTGTTGCGGTTCCCATGTGTTGTCCACATTGACTACTTTACCCTCTACAAAGCCACAAAGCTTATCCTCAATACCAATCTTAGTTTTGGTATCAACCTCTAACCTCATAAGTGTTGTTGAATTTTGAAGAATGAGAGGAATGGATGTCAACTTTATGCATCCTAATAACCTGAGTACATGAAGTTGTGGCAGATCCTGGTTCTGTAGATCAGACCATGTATCATGGCTCTGTAGATCAGACCATGTATACACAGCCTACAACTAGCCATTGAAGAAGCTCTTAGTGAAACCACAAGCTAGTTGATATCAATAGGTTTTGTTAAGTTTTATTCCTCTAGGAATGTTATACCTTTCTTGGACGTGGCCATATTCTTTCTTATACCTTCAGTTTCAAGCATCGTCATTTATTCAATAGTAGTTTCTTCTCATTGGAATAACTAGAATCCTTGAATTCCATATCCTAAACCTATGTATCTCTAGAATATCTATTCCTTGACCAAAGGTCATATGTGTAATTTTGCACATCTTTGGAGTTCCTGAGAGAATTAGAAAAAAGTTGGAAAGTCAACCAAGGCAGTCATATACTGTTGGAGCTTAGGGAATGTAGAGCGTATGAGTGGAAGGTGGCTGACCTGGGGCCGGGTTTGAATCCCCGGCGGCGGTTTGGCGGCGCTGTGCTCGGCGCCTGGTGGTGAACGTGAACGAGAGAGAGAGACTGAGAGCAACAATGCCAAAGAGCGAGAGAGATAAACTCAATCTCTGGCTAACCTTCTCATTAAATAAATGTTTAGCCTTATAGGCAAATCCAACGTACCGCTAACAAACTCTTGAAAATACTCTAGTGATCTAACAAACCAAATGATCTAACAAACCAACTAAACTGATCCTGGAAAAGTGGCGCCGAGACCCATAGTGATCGCGCCCAGCGTGCCGTGGTGATCGCACCGAGCGCGTTGTGGTGACCGCGCGCAGCTCACGTACACCCGACGCGCACGCACCCTCTAGCCACAGCTGCGCTTCTTCCTCTTATAGGTCTGGCCCACCATAACGGGCATCCACATCATAGGAGAGCATATTTATCGCGATATATTTCAAAAATAGACAAGAAATAGTAGAGAGTTCAAAGTCTTTTGGAGAAGCTGCACATGTTATTTATAGGGTTATACCTTGACTTCGTACTTGGACTATTCTACAAAAGTCTCGCATATAAAGGATTTTATTGTGTTGACTTTGCAGCATTTCGCACCAGCAGCCAAGGTTATTTTTTCCAGCACATGGCTCGTCTCCTAATCTCATCTTTATTTTGTGTGGTACTATAATTCTTTGTGGTTGTATGCTTTATTCTAAGCAGAGATTAGAAGTTCTTTTATAAGACTTTATATCATCTCGATATAATGTTATTGAAAAGTTAATAAAAGCTCCCTTTATAAAGAAACAAAATAAAATTTCTCCTCTTTGAATCTCAGGATCTTAGCACATAGAGTAGATACAAAATGGAGCAAAGTATAGTGGTAGCAAAGATGGTAAGGACAACATTGATTATGTCAAGCTGGAATATTTTGGGCATCTTTTTCTGTAGGGCAACTCTCTCTTCAACAACTTCGTCTTGTTCATGAGGGTGTGTATTTTGTGGGGCAACTTCCGCTTCAACAATTTCTTCTTGTGGAGGTTGTGCATTTTGTGGGGCCATTGTTGCTTGAACAATTTCATCTTGTTGGGAGGGGTGTGCATTTTGTTGGTCCGCCACTTCAACGATTTCATCTTGTTGATGAGGAGGGTGCGCATTTTGTGGAGCCACATCTGCTATAACAATTCTATCTTGTTGTAGTTCCCATGTGTCATCCATATTGACTACTTTACCCTTTGTGAAGCCTTGGAGCTTATCCTCGATCATAATCTTAGTTCTGGTATCAACCTCCAACCTCGTTAGTGTTGTTGACTCTTGAAGAATGAGAGGAATGACTACCAAATTTATGCATCCCAATAACCTGAGTATCTGAAGTTGCGGCAGATCCTGGCTCTGTAGATCAGACCATGTATGCAGAGCTTTCATGTCACCAATGAAAAGCTGCTGGAGCCTGCGAAATGCTACCTTGCCCTGCAGATCACCCCTAAACTCCACTCCAAGTGAGCATAAATTGTCAAAGCCTGTCACAGCTAGAAACTTGAGCTGTGGCAGCTCTCCCAATGAAGGGAGTTTCTTGCACCATACACAGTTTTGGAGGTGGAGTCGTTGGAGGTTTGAGAGCGTCAATATCCATGAAGGGTACTGCTTCCCATAGTAGTTCTGAATTTTGAGATGCACTAGGCGTTTGTGAGGGACAAATCTGTCAAGAACTTGCCTTCTTTTGTCTATTGTGTTGTCTGGCACCAATGGAGGGTCAACATTAATGTAACATAGCTCAAGCTCCTTGAGCTGATACTTTTTAATTGGCCATTTATTTTCAGGTGGAGGTTCCAGTATTTCCTCTAGCCCATCAATACGAAGAATATCAAGTTTATTGGGAAATTTAAGATCCAGTGACTGTAGCGAACCAATATTATCTCCTATGGGGAAGCCTTGCATAGAGATAAGCTCTTCCATGCCAGAAAAGCTCCAGTTTGTATCCTTGATACCAGTACCTGAAATGTCAAGGCACCTCAAATATCTTAGCTGCCCTATGCCCTTTGGAAGTGTCTGTATTTCTGAGCAGTTCCTGAGGAGCAAATACTGGAGCATCCTTAGGTATACTATGCTCCTAGGGACTTTTCTTATATTTGTTTCAGAAATATTCAAGTATCGAAGATGCTCTAGGCTTCCTATAGAAATAGGTAGAGCCCTAATACCTTGCACTTCACGTAGGTCAAGCACTCTTAAAAGATTTAGTTGTTTGAACATGTCCACTCGAATGCCATCTGGTATTGTGCTCTTATGAAGTACTAGTGTCCTCAGGTACTTCATCCTTCTTAGTCCATGCAGCGATACACTTTCTCCAGTGTTTGCCTCTCTTCTGGCTTCATTATTATTTCTGTGGTTATTATTTGCCATGTTGTCATTGATATTTTCTTCTCCTCCTATGATCTCACCATTGTCACCATTTTCATTTTCATTGCCGTCATCATTGTGATCCTGTACCTCATTGTTTTCAACTATTGATAGTCGTCGTACTTCAAAAAGATTTGTTATAGAAACTGATTCATTGCAGAAGTTTTCATAATCAGACACATCCTTCGCAAAGGAGCGGATCATGATAGGCATCTTCGCTCCTGTGACACCAGTATTTCCAAACTCAAGATGGAGGAGACCTGTTCCAATCAACTCATGAAAACAATACTCTGCAACCTCTTCCATGCTGAGTTTCCTCTTCTTCTCAATGAAGCCCTCAGAGATCCATTGTTGTATAATGTACTGTTTCTCGATGAAGAAATCTTCAGGAAAGACTGAACAGTAAAGAAAGCACTGCCTCATGTAAGATGGCAAATTCTGAAAACTCAAGTTGATCATGTATTGTTCCTCTGGTGAAAGGTCCTGAAATGCAGTCCGGTAGACAGTCTCCCAGTCATGCCTTGTCGGCTCATGGCCCCTTAGAGTCCGCCCTATACTCCTGATGGCAAGCGGGAGACCATCACATTTCTTGACTATCTGTTGCCCAATATCCTTTAAGTCTGCTTCATCATCCTCACTAATCGAAGCTCTTCGAAACAGCAAGCTCAAAGCATCAATGTTGTTCATCCTTTTGACATAATGGATATGACCAGCCCCGATTCTTTTAGCAATATGCTTATTTCTGGTAGTTACTATCACTCTACTGCTTTCAGTATTGCCCTGCTGCAGAGGACCCTCCAACAACGCCTCCCAAACATCTTCTGTCCAGACAGAATCAACTACTAGCAAGAATTTCTTATTAGATATTTCAGCCCCCAGGTTCTGTAGTTGAGCTTTAGTTGGTCCTTCCTTACGACGATCTGACCACATTATTAGTGAACTCAAATCATTGGAGAAACGTATCCATAATTTTTTCTCAAAGTGATGAGCATTACCATCACCAACCTTGACTCTGTGATATATCCTCCGAGCAAGAGTAGTCTTGCCAATTCCAACCATTCCAACTATCGCAATAAGATCACATCTTGTCCTGGAACTATGTAATAACTCAATTATGTTACTAGCATCAGTGTCAACATAGTCACCAACAATATCAGCATTGTAATCAGGTGCTGTCTTTCCATATGACCGAATTGCGTGCTGGTTTGTCTTGGTCTCAACTGGAAGCTTCAGTATGTTCTCAAAATCCATATTCAACTCCTCTATGGCGGCAGCAACTTTTATGAGACCAGAATGATCACCACAGCTAATCGTCCTTCTGAGAGATCCCTGCACAACAAATGAAGAGACAATTATTTCAAATATTTAATCATGCCTTTGAATTGAGTATCTTCCTTTTAAAAGTCACACACGATCAACATGGAGACGAGTTTTGAGTTTTGATAGAGAGAGAAAATAAAACACGAGCATCTCCAAAAGTTTGCCATCCGGCTTTCACATCCTTTTTTTTGGCAAAATGAGAAAAAACTCTTTCTAATTGTTTGGCATCATCCCTCCACATCTTTCCCAACCTCACAAAAATCTATCCCGAGCGCGTATATATACACGCGGCCTAGGAGCGCGCATCCGGAGTTTCCCGGTCCGTCTAGTAAAAAGGAAGAAAGACAGAGTTCCAAGTGAGAAAAGTGCAAGAGAGAAAGATCTGGTGGAAAGGCTTACATGCGTATAGAAATAAATTCAGGGTTCATGATACAAAACATGAGACCGGGTTATAGGAAAAAGTACTAAGAAAAAAACTTTTGGGATAAAAATATAGAAAACTCTTGGAGATGACTTCTTTTTTTTCTCCCCATACTAATTTAGGAGTTGGCAAACACCATATTTTGGGGAAGAAAATACGAAGAACACTTGGAGATGCTCTTATGAAACACATATTGCTTAGGCACGCTAGTCCCCAAAAATGAAGTCCATCCACCTAATGCCTCATGAATTGATATCTTACTATTACTAATCAAAGGCCTAAATAGAGCTTCTATGTTAGTCATCATGGGACGCACTAGAAATAAAATAAATTCTAGAAACTCTCACAAAAACAAGAAACATACATATAGCGAAACATATAGAGTAAAAATTTACAAATTTACCACAAGCGGATAGAGACTATAGAGTATCTATTGGGACATTCAAGGTGTTTGGTTCAGTTAGTGATAACGTAAATGGAAATGGAATCTAACATATACAACGGTAATGCATACCCTCTAGTAACGTACTCATCATAATACCTTCCAGATCAGTCCATAAACCATGCTTTATAAATTAAGGAAATAAAAATGAACTAAAAACGACAATTTTCCATTGTGAATGATTAGGGCTGCTCCTTTCTTTGATGACTTTACATTTCAAACCAGTGCAACAACAGAAGTGTTTAACATAGTATGGCTGAACGGGTCTTCAGATTTGGGTAACATTTCGATAGCATTGTAGATCTCACCAAAGTTTCAAATCTGTAGTCGATCAGATAAATGCATTGCCAGCAATTTGAAATCCATTTAAAGTTTTAAACATGGTTGTGAAATACGAAATGAAATGAAATCTATAAAAGACAAAAGAGAACAGAGCAACATACCCTGGGCTTGTCGTTCTTGATGATCCATTGGTCGACGACGTTCTCGACCTGGTACATGTGGTCCTTGACCCGCTTGAGCCAGTACCTGCCCGCCTCGTCATCCAGCATCACCTTGCGCTCCGCCGACTCCATCATTAGCGCCACCCGCTCGTAGTTCTTCTTGAGCCTGTTGACGTCGCCCTTGACGGCCCGGTGCTCGCTGATCTCCGCTAACACCAAGTTGGCCACGAACATGGTGAGGCTGGAGGCCATGGAGGCTAACGCCGAGTCCGGGATCATCGACCTATCTCGCGGTCAGGTCCCTCCCCTCCCCGGCGAGATGGTGGATGGCAATCCCTGCGCTGCTTGCCTGATCGGTCACGAGAAGGTCATTCAGTTCATCATGTTGAGTGCTGCTAGCAGGATGCACAACTCGTAGAGAAATGCATGCAGAATGACCTACAGAATTGCATTGATACCTCCTTGGCGACGGCGATGTCGTCCCAACGGCGGCGCCTTGCTTTGGCCGGGGAAGAACTGCTATGGATATGGACGAGAGAGAGGACGGCGGGGGATTTAGGTACAACAAACGCTGGACAGCGAGATGGTTTATTCTGATTTCTGACAGACGACCCCAAGCAAGACTTGTGATTATTAGTTCATTTCTTGATCGGTACTAGTAGTTATATGACTTGGTCTCTCCGGCTCTAGTCAGATTGGTGATGAGAGTAGTTAGATCCAATCTAGTTGACTTCGACAGGTCATCCACCCTCTGCCGGTATCCCAGTTTTAGCGAATTTCTTCTTTTTCTATGCTCAATCAAGATGATCCAACGTGCTTTAATTTCCACTCCTACGTCCTGTGGTCATGCATGCCCCAAAAAGTGTCATATTGTTATATCATCTTATTTCTACACAGTTTTGTGTTGTTTTTCGAAATCAAATAGTTTGGAGTTACTCTACATGATTTCCTATACAAATTAAGTTTTTTTCCTTTTCAATTTTGGCAGACTCCCCCCCCCCTATTAATGATAGAATTTCCCTCCTGTTTATTAGTTGCCACTGATGATTATTTAAAATGTCAATAATGTAAACCTTGGTTGGAGGCTAACTAGCTAGAATTAGGATTACACCCTAGGAAGTACTATGATTGTTATAATTCCACTGCTAACCTAATGGTAGATGTTACCCTCATTTTTCATCACAATATGAGAGATAGATTAGTGTATTGTTGCTGCCATTTTTTCCCAACACCACACGTCGCCTATTCGTATGCTGAAGTTTGGGCAATTAGCTAGCAAACTAAATATAGATCAAGTCATAGGTGAACTAGCTTTAAATGCCACTATCTGATGCCTCTTATTTTTCGCTAAGGGTGTGTTTGGTTTAACAACAAAGTTGGATGGAACAAGGTGATCCTTGGTTTTAGGGATGCAGCGACCCCGTGTTAATGTGTGTGGTTAGGTGAATGAGATAAACCAATTTTCTTTTGTTTGCTTGAATGGATGGGAAAGAAAATTAACTAATTTTATCTCTTAATAGCTTCAGATAATAATATATAGCGATATATTAATGAATGGAAAAATCATATTGTGAACTGCATTCTGATATTGTGAGCGTGTTTTTGCGAACTAGTAGTGTGAACCGCATTCTAATAGTGTGGATAGTGAGAATATAGTGCTAGACAGTGTGAACACGGTGCCAATAGTGTGAATAAGTAATTACGTGCACAATATGAGAAGGGGAGTGGTGCTGCCACCTGATCTAGTACCACAATTGCCATTTCCTCTATCTAGTCCTCATGTCGCAGCAACCAGAAGATGACGTCGATGACTTCGATCCTATGGAGGTGTACACCATGGAAGACTTGATACAATCTTCGAAGCAATCTTAGAAGAATTTAGAAGGGAGCTGGGAGAGGAGTTGAAGGCGAACATCGATGGCGAATCATCAACTGTAACTTGCCGTCACCGTCGACATAGATCAAGGAGGTACGTACTATTGTACGAGCTGTCTGTATGTTGAATTCTATAAAAAAATTTATAGACAATCTCCATCCATTGACTGTACATGCCCTTATTAATATATATTTTTATAAAATAAAATCCAGCGCATGGACACAAATAAATAAATTTAGACCTTATGTAGATCAAAAACTTTTCACCAAAAACTACAGTAACAAAACTTGCGGCAGCATTAAATGTAGATGAGAGAAAAAAACTAATTGCACAGTTTGGTTGGAAATCGCGAGATGAACGTTTTGAGCCTAATTAGTCCGTGATTTGACACTGAAGTGCTACAATAACAAATGTGCTAATGACAGATTAATTAGGCTTAATAAATTCGTCTCGTGGTTTTCAGACAAGCTATGTAATTAGCTTTTTTATTAGTATCCGAAAATCTCTTCCGACATCGTACAAAACATCCGATATGATATTTTCCTAAAAAAATTTTCACCAAGTAAACCCACCCTTAGATAATGTACTTACTGATAGAATGAAGTAGAGCGGAACGAATTTATCAAGGGTGCAGATTAGCCCCCCAAGTTAATCGACGTCCTAGATCTCAGCCCTGCACGAGCACGGCAAAGCCTCCGTCCCCCAAAGCCGGGATTTTTAACTTTTTGCCATCCTTACCAACGGCACATCTCCATTTGCCAGTTTTGTGCGTGCATACACAGATTTGCCATAGTAAACAGTGAAACTCTTACACTTTTGCCACTTTTGCTGATGTGGCACGCCACGCAGGCATGCCAGCGCGACAGCGCGCCTAACCTGGCACGGGAAAAGACATATTTATCCCCTGCTTTCTCTCTGTACTCGCTGACGCGTGGGCCCCACATGTCAGTATCTTCTTCAACCTACGGCCATCAGCACATAACAAGGAGAGGGAACGAGCCCGTGTAGAGTCCTAGCTGCGTTGCGGAGCGACCTTGCATGCGGCCTTGCGCGCGGCGGCCTGTACCGTCCCACGGGCGCAGCCATGGCTACTCTCAGTCCTCTCCCTCTCTAATCTCGCCTCTCACTCTCACTCTGTGCCGTAATGCCATACTCCAAGCCGTTGCAGTGCGGCGGATCGGCGCTGCCCCCCGCGAGCTGGCCTGTTGCCGTTGGCGGCACGCAGCTCGAAGGGGCCGAGGCGGTGGTCGGCGAGGCGGGTTTTGTACATGGCGCGCTTGTACTTGGTCCATGTGAACTCCCGGTCACGTACACGCTCTGCTCCTCGTCCCGCATCACCTGCGGCAGTGGTGCGATCCACTGCGACGGTGCCGGCTCATTGCAGTAGATCACGGACAGCCATGACTCCACGCCTCCACCCCTCCGGTGCCACCACGCGGTGCTTCACGCTCTTGAACCGCCCATTTGTCAGGACCTGTGCATGCATCGCCATCGCCGGACGGAAACGAGGGCATGAGCCATTCAGCCATCGTGCTGAATGAACAATTCGCTGGTGCCGCACAGGCAGTACAGAGCCAGACACACGCACACACGTCTGTGCATGCACAACACTAGAGCAGAGGGAAAAAATTAAAAAGTGACCAGTGGCGGAGCCAGAAATTATAGACAGGGGGCCGGTCGAAGAATTTCAACCATAAAATAACTGAGTGTAGCTTATTTGTTTGGATTTTTGCACCGTGGATAGACTCATCCAAAGATAAAATGCAAATTTATATAATTTTGTTGTCCAAAAGTCATCAAAAAATATATGACAAAGCTTTTATTATATCTTTCTAATATAGATTATTAAATTATATATTACATACAAAAAGTTTGGTGTGATGTTTTGGGGGGGGGGCTGCCAGCCCCCCTAGCTCCACCAGTGAAAGTGACCAAAATAGTAGAGTACCTGCCGCGCGTCTTCGACGTTGACGAAGAAGGATTCCGTGGCGGAGGGCACGGGGAACTGGCTGGTCGCCGTCGCTGCGTGTGGCGCCGTCGCCCAGGCCGTCGCACGCCCAGGGCCGCTGCACGACGTGGTTGGGACTCTGCACGAGCTCCTCCCCTCCTCTCCCCTTGCTGTGAGGTGATGTCTGAGAAGAAACTGACATGTGGGACCCACACGTCAGCCAGTAGAGAGAGAAACAATAGGGGTAAATAGGCCTTTTCCTGTGTCAAGTTGTGGCTTTCAGGAGCGCTGCCACGCTGGCATGCCTGCGTGGCGTGCCACGTCATCAAAAATGGTAAAAATGTAGGAGTTTTACTGTTTACAATAGCAAATCTGTAGATGTACATACAAAGGCCCAGTTTAGATCCAGAAAATTTTGCAAAAGAATAGTAGATTCCCCGTCACATCGAATCTTTGGACGCATGCATGAAGCATTAAATATAGATAAAAAATAAAACTAATTACACAGTTTAGACGAAATGGACGAGACGAATCTTTTAAGCCTAATTAGACCATGATTGGACACTAATTACCAAATAACAACGAAAATGCTACGGTTGCATTTTGCCAAAAATTTTGGCAACTAAACGAGGCCAAAGCTGACAAACGCAGAGGTGTCTTCCGTAAGTATGAAAAAAAAAAATCCAATCCCATCCCATCATAAACAAACCCCAGGCGAATCGCCGCGGCCCGCAAGCGCAAACGCATCCCAGACCCGAGACAACGCGAAACCCCAACACCTCTCGGCGGCCGCCGCGGAAAAGAAGAAAAGCGGCCACGACGGCGGAGGCGGAGGCAGCGGCAGCGGCGAGGCGACGGCACTGATGGAGTCCCTGGAGGCGCTCGTGGCGCACATCCAGGGCCTCTCCGGCAGCCCCGAGGAGGTGGCACACCTCCACAGCCTCCTCAAGCAGGCGGACGGCGACTCCCTGCGCGCCCACGCCGCCGCGCTCGTCCCCTTCCTCGCGCACCTCAGCCCCGAGACCCACTCCCTCGGCTACCTCTACCTCCTGTACGTGCCGCGCTTCCCCCGACCTCCCTCGCCTCAACCCTAACCCCGCACCTTCGAACCCATCGCCGCTCCCTCCCTCTCTCCCCAACTCTAATCTCCTCCTAACTTTCCCCTTGTTGTTTGCTGCAGGGAGGCGTGCGCGACATCGGGTTCCAATCTGAGCGACTTCGGCGGCGGGGACTTCCTGGTCACCATCGCCGGCTTCCTCACCGCGTGCTCGGCGGACCAGATACGCCTGGCGCCCGACAAATGTGCGTGCTGTTTTGGATCTCCAGATCGATTCCAATCGCAATGCGCTGTACCCTGTCACTATTGGTTCTGCAGCGGCTGTAATCTGACAAATTTCGACCTCGTCGTGTGGTGTTGTTGTGTAGTCCTGAATGTGTGTAGGGTGCTCAAGGATCAGGTGATGCAGCTCAACATGCCCATCCGAGGGATCGCCCCGCTGCGGGCGGCGGTCCGTAAGATCCAGTCCTCGCCCGAGCAGCTGACCCCGGTCCACGCCGACTACCTTCTCCTGTGCCTGCTGGCGAAGCAGTACAAGGCTGGCCTCAGCGTCCTGGAAGATGACATATTCGAAGTCGATCAGCCAAAGGACCTGTTCCTCTACTGCTACTACGGGTCTGGATCGAATGTGTCCTGTGGTTCATTTATTTATGGTTTTGGATGGAGTCCATGTGGCTCTTGCTTACTAGTTTGGCTTCTGTTGCAGAGGGATGATTTACATTGGGCTCAAGAAGTTTCCTAAAGCTTTGGAGCTTCTTCACAATGTGGTGCCTTGATCTATGTTGTGTCTCTGTTTTAGATACTTGGATTGTATCTGATGTTAACTGAGGCATTATTTTCAGGCTGTTACTGCCCCAATGTCAATGTTGAACGCGATTGCTGTAGAAGCTTACAAGAAGTATGTCCTAGTTTCACTCATTGTGAATGGACAGGTACACTTCCACTCTGCACTCTCTACTGCTGTCTAATGCAGACCTACAGGAGTGATTTTTTCAGGAAACTTTACCTAATGTTTAGTTATGAAAGCTTTATTCCCACTTGCATAGTATTCATTTAGCAGTCTACATCATTTATTATAGGTTTATATATACAAATTTGATTAATTAAAGTACCAAATTCTTGGCGGATTTCATTATATTGGTCAACTTGAGCAATCTAAAAACCAGTTCTCCATGAATTCCTTGAACTTAATATTGTGTCTGTTACCACTTGCTAGATTAAGTTAGGTCTATTTGACAGTGTCTAATAAACATCGAGCCTTTTTGTTCCTGTCTCGTATCTAGTCAGATAGTGTTAGAAGAGTCAAGGGCCTATTGGGCCTTAGCCCGTTAGGGTTAATTAGTCGCTTGCTTAGGGGCCAAGTAAGACCTCTTCTCTATATAAGGAGAGGAGATGTATCAATCTAATCAAGCAAGAGATTAGAAGGAAAACCTTCTCTCTTGCCGGCCGTGGGCGAAGCCCCGCGGCCGGCGTTCCTAGCGCCCCTCACAGCCCTAGCCGCTGCTCCTCTGCCTCTCTCACGTGAACAGTACCCGCGGGGGTACTGTAGCTCCGCCGCCGCTCCCCTTGACTCTCCCCTCTCAACCCTAGCAGCACATAACAGATAGGCTAGAGGATTAATCCAGGTACTGGTCATATAGGCTAGAGGATCAATCCAGGTACATACACTTCAGTCAATTAGTTTACACCAAACTAGAGACTGATTGCAAAACCCAAAGGAACAATTCAAACTTTCAAGATAGGGATAAGTCTCATTCTGTCATACATCAAAAATAAAATTGGTGCAAAGAGCTGGCGGAATTGATAAGGGTATGGGGGCGAATGGGTGATTAATAAATTTCTATTTTGATAGATTCAATGTGCTACACCATTTTCATAAATTGTTCACTTGAACTTATCAGCCATGGTACATGATTAATAAATTGTTCGCTTGAACTTATCAGTCCGGCTTATCAGCCATGGTACAGTGTTTTTCTTTCACAACAAAAACAGCATCAGCCGGCTTATCAGCCGCAGAAACCATCAACCTTACAGGGCGATATAATTGTTTGTCCACTCAATTTATGTCTTTGTGTTTGCTTGGTGGGGTTTTACCACATATAGAGATTCCGGATGGGGTGAACTTGATATTCTGAATTTTACTGTGCTCATAGATATCTAATTTAAGCTTGTAATTTATTTCTGAACATCCTTGGGAAGTTGTTGCTTCAAGTTAAATTGGATAACATTTTGATTTAATTTGTGTAACAGGTCCCATCATTTCCTAAGTATACATCCGTATCAGCTCAAAGGAGTATGAAAAATCACGCCCAGGTCTTATTCTACTGAGTTTCAATTTGAAAAGCACCAAATTATAAACTATGGCTTATGCTATGATAGCACTGAGTTGTTGGAACACTTGAATGCAGTGTTGATGGCAGCTGCTCAGCCTAGTTGTTTTGTTTTTATTGTATTTTTTCATAAATTAGTTTTAAGGGCAGGCCTGGTGCAGTTGGTGAGTGCTAGCTCGCCGAGTCACCAGGTCCTGGGTTTGAAGCCGTCTCTCTGCATAGTTTTTGCAGGGGTAAGACTTTACTTCGGTTATTCCCTTCCCCAGACCCCACTCGTGTGGGAGCCTCTGGTACTGGGTCTGCCCTTTTTCATAAATTAGTTTTGTTTCGATAAATGTTAGTGACTGTTTCTTTGCCTTACAAAACATAGGAAGATGGTTACCTTTATGTTTTTAGCAACACTCTTTTTATAATGAACTGCTATTTTGAAAGCTGTAGATATAACATTGTTGGCATTTCTCTTAGGTTCAAACTGGCATTATTGCCATGCTTACATATGATAAATTTTACTATGGTAGATTTTGCTCTTATATGTGATAGAATCTCAACCTTTTGATTACCTGCACGTCCTTTTTTACGTGGTCTATCGATAACTGCCTTGATCTTATATAGTCTCTCTTTGTTATCCTTTTTCAGATTTATGTTGAGCTATCTACAAGCTATAGCAACGGTCGCTACACTGATTTAGAGACATTTGTCCAAGCAAATTCAGCAACTTTTCAATCTGTTGAGTATTTTTCTGTCCACTTAGGTTGCCATTCTCTACTGTTATCTTCTGTTTACCTGCAACAGTAGCTAATGCCTTGTTGGAAACTACTTGTTGCCTTTGTGTCGGATTTTATATGATTGGAAAATTTAATTGGCAAAATGATGCATTTGTTAACATCCCTCTGACTATTAGCTGTTCGCTTTTCTGGCAGGACAACAACCTAGGGCTGGTGAAGCAAGTGCTCTCCTCGATGTACAAACGGAACATCCAAAGGCTGACCCAGACTTACTTAACTCTTTCACTTGAAGATATTGCTAGGTCTGTTCAACTTGAAACACCAAGGGATGCTGAAATGCATGTACTTCGCATGGTAGGTGTTCTTTCTACATCCTGTTTGCATTATGTGGCCAAGTCAAGTAGTCGACACTGAAAAAAGTCATATCTTAACAGATCGAAGATGGAGAGATCCATGCAACCATAAACCAGAAGGATGGAATGGTCAGCTTTCATGAAGATCCTGAACAATATAAAAGTGTTGAGATGGTGGAGCATATTGACTTGTCTATCCAGAGGTGTGTGAATTACTGACGCTCTTGACACCTATAATCAGTTTTTTGATACCCTCAAAATTTATGAAACCATCCTAGTTCTATAATTGTGGTTCCATTCTTGGCAACCATGCACATTGCCATAGCCTCTCAGAGAAGTTGACACATAGTTGATGTTGATGCCATTGAGCTATTTTTAGACATAGAGTACACATGTAATTTGGACTGATTCATTCTATAATCTGTCCCCAGATTGACGGCATTGTCCAAGAAGTTGGCTTCAATTGATGAGAACATGTCATGCGATCCTGCATATTTGATGAAGGTAAGTTAAGATTTTCATAGAGATTTTATTGTCTTCTCTCTTGCCCCTGCCTTGTGGTTTGCTAAGTTCAGGATTTGGTGCAGACGGGAAGGGATCGTGGAAGATTCGATGGAAGGTTCGACTACGATGACTACGACTCTGTTCCGCACAAGTTTTTTTGAGTTGATCTGAGCCTTAAGTGATTCTGAATTACGATCATCAACATAGCAGCCATTACCAGTTATCATTAATTTGGTCGATCAATGGCTTTTGAAAATTGAAATGCTGTAAATTCTGGTTTAAAGAATGGGTGTGTGGAGAAGGCAGATACAGAGCTATTCAGTCAGTGGAATTGATTGTGGCTTTAATCTGCATCTGCTTTGCTGTGGCTAGCATATTTCTCCCTCAATTCTGATACAAGATTTCGTTTCAAAATCATTTTGCTCCGTAGAGTTTGATCAACATTTCGAATTATCACGTAATCATCCTGGATACTAATCTGGTGTTCCAGGTTCATTCATCTTGAAAGGCTTGTGCACAAAGTTGAGCATGGCGTAGTGATCACATCTGGTGCGTGTATTTTTCTGATCCGGCGAGAATTTTGAATTTGATATATGTATGAAATTTATGCAAAAATTGTTGCCAAATCCTTGAGTTCCAATTACGCTCCTTAATTTAGGAGACGAAAGAGCCTCTTTCGCTGTACCCTCCCGGAGTCCCCGGTCGCCGCGCGCCTCCAACGGCGCCGCGGCGCGCCGCCGCACGACCCCTGCTCATGCCTTACCGGCGAGGCACGGCGCATCCGCCCCTGCCGCGCGAACTTGGCCACGCCGCCGACTCCCCTCGACGACGACGAGCTCCCCAAGAGCCCGCTCGATCTAGCCCTGCTACTTGCTTCTGTCACCGCAGCGGCAGCGACCGCCAGCCCGCATGCCGCGCTCGCCGCGTCCGGCGGCGCCATGGGAGGGCGATCCTACTCGTCGTCCTCGCGCTCCTCCTCCCCGGCATCATCCTCCTCTTCTTCCCCATTCTCCTCATCTTCATCCTCGTCATGGTCGAGTCCCTCCTCCTCATCGTCCTCCACCTCGTCATCGTCGACGTCGTGGCCCTCCTCCTCGACTTCCTCCTGGCCGGAGCAGCAGACGGAGGCGACTCACGTATCCATCGGCACGGCGCAGCCGCCTCCGGTGGCTACGGCCGCCGAGCGCGACGCGGCGATGCGTTTCGGGACCCATCTAGCTTGTGCTTCCGTCAGCGCCGTTGCCCTGCTTCTCGCCGTGCGGCGCTACAGCCGGCCGAGGACGACCGTCATCAAACTCCAGGTCCTGCTGGTGCTGATTTTTGCTGTATCCATTTTTTTCCCTGTCCGTGATCACTATTTAGTACATCAATCCTGACTGCTCACTATACAAACCGATGTAGTAATTGTGAGTTTGTCATTATTCAGGTTGCATTGCTGGGTTTAGCGAAGTCACTCCAAAAAGATCTGAACGAGATTGCTGAAAGAGTGGAGGCTTCTAATCAACGATGGTATAAGTTCATATTGACAGGTAATGCAGATTCCAAATTCTTGCTGCTCAAGTGCTCATACTTAACAATCTGCACCTCCTTACAATATTAGTTTCATTTTTTACCACCCTTTTTTGTACCTTCTGAAGCTTGACCAGGACTTTCATGTACTTTACGATATTCAGAATTTCGGACTGCCGATCCTTTTGTCATGTACGTGCTTTCATAAATACTGAATGCGCAACCAATCTTGCCCAGTGCCCAGCAGTAGACGAAATTTTAAGCTTGGACAGTATGTTAGGTTTCTTTAGAATACAAAGGGTACTCTAGAACTGAGTTTGTTGTAGTTTTTGCAAACAAACATGGATAATTAGGAACAGGTAGTAGATAGTTGTACTTTTATTTCAGTTGCAGTGAAGACTGAAATAAACAAATATCTATAACCATGATATTGTACTGAGTAAATGGGTGAATACAAGTCATTTCAGGAATACTGGCACTTGTAGAAACTGTCTTGTTTATCAATATAAGAACCCATGTAATTGTAACAGTATCTCTGATACAGTTGCAATATAGTACTCCCTCCGTCCCATTGATTGTGCAACTATGGAAAACGTGTCGTTCAAACTGTGTCAACTTTGACCAAATTTATAGCAAAAAGTATTAGCATTTATATCTCGAAATAAATTTATTATGAAAATATATTTCATAACCAATCTAACGGTACTTATTTTGTCTCATAAGAGTTAGTATTTTTTTATGTAATTTTAATCAAAACTTGCGATGGCTGACTTCTCGGGATGCGAGAATTGCATATTCATTGGGACGGAGGGAGTATATGTTATATGTATACAAGATGATTATCCACTCAAATGTTGACTTGTATATAAAATATTTGATTGGATATATCCATACCTGCTCAGCTTGCAAATGAATATATCCATACTTGATAGTAGCTTGTTTACCATACCTTTTTTTTTGCGACGGCTTGTTTACCATACTCTGATCTCTGATGAACCACCATTTATGCAGAGACCATATGTTGCCTGCGCCGTCACAACAATTGCTGTATATCTTCAAGTTTATCAGTAAGAGAGAGATATATGACATGAAAATTCTTTGGTGACAGATGGTTTTCATGCCTCTGTAGTGCAAGTTGCTGAATCTCGTGTTTTTTCCATGCCATTTTTTTGTAGGTTGATGTGAAAGATAGAGTTGACTCTTGGGAGCAGCATTTTGATAAAATTTCTATCGAGGAACGGAGTAAATTTGACGAAGAAACTCTGTACAACTTGGAAGGAATCAAGAGAAAGAAAACTTACTCCAGAAAACCTGATGGCTTCAGGAACGAATACATTGTGGTAAGTGTACTTCTTACGCGCGAAACTCTACCAAAAGAACAATTGTTATCCTTGTTTTTTCTTCACTATGAACTGGTTTAGACTTTCTATGAGCCAATGTTTTTTCTGTTGAAGCATCAATCATGTCAAGCTTCATCATACTGCAAAATAATTTGTTTTTTATAATTTCCAAATCTTCAGTTAACCATACTGGTTGCTGCCGATGGAGCCCAAAAATTCCCCGAAGTCAGAAACTATGCAGATCTGGAAGCAGCTGCGGAAAAGCTCAACTCTATACCCGCAAGACAAATTCAGGTATAGTGTTGCAGATAATTCTTTTTCACCTTTCAGTTTCACAAGCGCTTTGCTTTTTCAGATGCATAACTGCGAGTCTGTGACATGCATGGGAACAAAACATGACAGAGAATTATTGCGAAAACCTATTTACTGTATCTTAAGTGGTTCATCCTTCTGAGACCATTGTATATCCGGTTCCTGATTGTGCGTGCCTGCTATTTCAGGGCATTCAGGTTTTATGGACTCCCCAAGATGAGAGCGACGTTCTTTCGGAAGAGAAGCTACTAGAAGACTATCCTTATCTGAAGCCCTTGTGTGATGACTAGGATGATTTTGTTTTCTCTCCATGCTATTGTGTTTCATCGTTCAAGCAAGTAATCTACCGTGTTTGATGATTTTCTTGTGCCGATCGATCATATTATAAGATTCATATGATCATATTAGGGTCTACTATATGTGTCTGCTCGATTCACTGGACAGGCATTCCGCATTCAGCACTAAGGTGCCCACCTTACAGGTTACTGCACTAGGTACTTGCTACCACCATACAGCTACTGTGTCTTTCCTGGTTGTGGGATATGAGTACCATCACTTTGAATGCAACGCTCATGCACCGCACAAATTGTATACTGGGAGTGAGCGAGCACTCACTCTGCGGCTACGGACCCGTGTATTGGTTGGGTCCATAACTGAGAATTGTCTTGTACTATCCCTCAACGATTCTCTGCCCTCGAAGAAATGTGGCCGAGTTTTGTATAGGGCGTCAGGTTGTATTTATTATTACTAGGCCGGTTTGAACAACACGTACATGTAAACACCAACAACATACACCTTTCTAGATCTTGTGCTGAAAAGTATGAACCAGAAGATAGATACCCCGGCCCTCTAACATGATTTATTCTCATTCAAAAAACTATATGTAAATATAAGGTATTTTAAAGGAGAAGAGCTATTTTGTATTTAATAGTTGCACAAATTTGGTATGCATTATACCAATAATTGTTATTATTAAACCAGTCTTCATTTGTCACGCTAATGGTACAAAATAAACTGAGGGCCATATGTCTTTCGTATTCTCTCTTAATCTGTCTTAATTTTTTTTGAATTAACCCCTAGAATACCCGTAGGGCTTCCCTAGAGAACCGGTGTCCACGTCACCTCCATTAATTTCCGCCGTCGGATCTTCCATCGTGCGCCTGAGATTGCTTGAAGCGGATTTCGCTGAGAGTAGCTTCTCGTTATTGCCGTCAGCTTATCCAGCTTCTAAGCTGCTTCTTCTCAGCTTCTTCGGCTTCTCGTCAGAAATCAGCGAGACAAATATATACCTGGCTTCCGCTTCTCCTTCCAGACTCCTCCTCTCACCCCCTCCTCTCTCTCTCTCTCTCTCTCTCTCTCTCTCTCTCTCCCTCTCTCTCGACATGGGCAGGGCGACGGCGATGACCGGCTGCGGCCGCCCTCCTCCTACTCCTCCTCCTCCCCTCCTTGCATGGTGGCGTGCCGGCCGGGCTGCGTTGCCGGCGCCCCCAGGCTACGACGCGGAGCCACCCATGGGCCCTGGCCGTGCCCGTCGCCGGCCACGGCGCCATGCGAGCGGGGCTCGCCGGTGGGCGCCGGCGTGCCCGCCGCCCCGCGCTACCTCCTCCCTCCGGTCCGCGTCGCTTTGGTCCTCTGCTCCACGAAACCCTAGCTGCCTGTGGTCCGCGAGCCGTGTCTGGTAGTGCATCGGGCGCTGCACCGGGCGGAGAGGGCCCACGTCACCACGCTGCCACGCCCAGGTGGCAGCGAACGTCGCGGCGGCGCACCTCCTCGGTCGGGCCTGCGGGCAGGTCACTCTCTTCTTCTCCTCCTCGTCTGTCCCGTGCTTTCTCCCCCAGATCCTCCCTTCCCACAGGTGATTGGGGCTGCTACAGCCTGCGCTACCTCCCCTCTGGAGGACCAGGCCTGTTGTATGTCCCTCTCTTTTTTTCACCTTCGAGTTCGACCTTAATTTCATACTTCAGATCTCCTGCAGATTTCAAGGCTTACTGTATGCGGAAGCTAATATTTTTGCCCTCATGCTTGGTGCAACCAATGCAAATTTTCGTTTGCTCTATAGCTTGTCATGAAAATGACTTCTTATATAAGTTGGGAATCTCGGCTGCTGATCTCGGAAGGGAAATTTTTTTGCCCTGTACCTTCTGATGAAATAGAACTCTCATATTAGTTGGGAACATAGACCGATGATCTTCAGCGGCCCAGGGCATGTTCATGTATATATATGTATTGTTATCTGTTTGTTTATCGTGCCTCATGGATTCCCTAAAGTCGATCTATTGCAGCTTCCTCTCAGGGCTGCCACTACACCCCACCTCTCTCTACATCTATTGTTTTCTGTATGTGCCCCCAACTTGGATTGTTACAAAGGATGGTGTTCTCATTTCTCAGTGCATGTCTTCGTGCCGAACTACAGGAGATCAAATGATGCCATTTTTGTTTAGTTCTGAAGCTACTCATTCGCTATATTTTTCCTTTTCTTATTGTAGTGAATTCTTATAAAGGTTGGGAATATAAGCTGCTGATCTTCAAAGGGAAATATTCTTTTGGCCTACGTCAAATTGAACTCTCATATAAGTTGGGAATATAGGCTCATGACCTTCCAATTTGGTAACTTATTGTGCTCTAACATTATCCTCGAACTTTCTTTGTTGCTTGCACCGAGATTCGTGCCAGTAAATACTTATAGAGGTTTTTACCTGTGTACCATTATAAAAGTTCAAAATGACCTGTGTGCCATTGGAATTTTGAAAAGTTCTCCAATACCCTCTTTGAAATTTATTTTGCTCTATATACCACTTCCGTCAGCTTGCCGTCCAATTCTAACAGATGGGGCTACGAACCAGAGTAAAAATTACCTTTTTGCCCATCAGTGTTTCGTCCGATTCCTGTCTCCGCACTCGTGAACTTCTCGTCTCCGCGGCTTTTAGTCATCCGTTCCCCACTCGAACTCGAAGGCAAAGAACCTCGAAGCCAAACCCTAGAGCCCGGACGGAGGCACCGCCGGCCGTGCACCCGGAGGAGGCGGCGTCGGCCGTGCACCCCGGAGGGAGGCGCGTGCTCGTGAGGGGGCCAGGGAAGAGGCGCATCTCATCGAGCGGGCAGCGCGCAAACCGCGTGCGGAGGCGCGGCCTCTTCTCGGCGTCCGCACGGTCGCAAGGGGAGGAGGCGCGGCCTCGTCATCTGGTCGTCCGCGTGGTCGCGACGGGAGGAGGCGCGGGCTCTCTCTCGCGTGGGGAGGCGCGCTGCGGGGCCTGCTCGCTGGGAGCCCGAGGGAGCCCGCGTGCGGAGGCTGCTGCTTGTGTGCGGAGGAGGCTCGTGTGCGGAGGCGCTGCTCGTGTGCGGAGGAGGCTCGGTGCTGATTTGGTGCGGAGGAGGCTCGATGTGGTGCTGATTTGGTGCGTGTGGAGGAGGCTCGCGTGCGGAGGCTGCTGCTCGTGTGCGGAGGCGCTGCTCGCGTGCGGAGGAGGCGTGATGTGCTGCTGATTTTGTGCGGATTTGGGAAGGATGGCAGACCGGCGACCAGCATGGCTTCCCGATGGGTGAGCATTCATTTCCTTCTCGAAATGCACGATATTGGTGCGGAGGTGTCTAGTTGTGAGGCCACCAATCAGGTGTTGAGTTCAATCTCTATCCCTTTGTCTTGGGAAACTCAAGGATGATTTTGCACTGTCCAGATTTCAGAGGGCTAAACCTTAATTAAAAATTGCTACGTTTAACTGAGACGCTTAGTAGTTTGTGGTAGGAGTTGATGCTGTACATTATTTCTCTTATTCGGCTTGTGCATGAAACATGAATTTTCCACTTTTGCACCATGCCTTGAAGTCTCCTTTTCAGTATCTTTGCACTGATCAAATCAATCCTAAAAACAAGCACATTTCTTATCTTCCACCCATAACACAGCAGAGAATCTGGTGATTATTTATTCTATTCTAATTTCTATATTTGCATTCAGTTATAGATTTCCACAATGTATCATCTTGCACTTTACATCTCTTACCCCAAGAAGCTAAAAAGACAGATTGAGGTCTTTGGCATTAGGAGTTTATATATGCTGTTCATGTGTAGGAATGACATCGAGACTAGTTTCAATCTAGAAATCAGGATAATTAGTCCAACTATGCGAGGACCATGGTATGGCACTAGCAAAGTTGTTGATTCAGACACCACAAATTTTAAAGACCTTGTTGATGAAATTATGGATCAGTTTCCTTGCGGGTATGGTGATGTAGTCAAGCTGTTCTATTTCTGTGCTGATAGCAAGTCCAACATACAAATTCATTCAGACCAAGACTTGATGCATATGTTCGCGAAACATATGAGCTCCAAGCGTTGTTTCATGTCAATTGCATATCATAAACCTGATGTTGATCCACCAGAAATCCCACTATGGGACAATGTTGACATCCCATGCACCCCATCAATGCCAGCCCCTAGCTATGTAGAACCTAGCAAAGCAACCCAAACTGGGACTGCTACAGAATCAGATGATGACATGGTAGGATGGTTTTTCCAGTTCTACCTACTGTTGTGGATCTATCAAAGAAAAGGAAGAACAAATCATCCTCATCAACTCGTGTGAAAAAACAAAAGAGTATTTCCAATACTTCAACTGCTGAGGCTAGTGACGCCTCCGTGAGGTGAGCTAATTTCCTATAATTGTCTTTTCACCACTTTAATTGGTAAGCCAACTGTTTTGTACTCATGTTTCTTTTTTTTCAGAGGATCTGGAACAGGATCAAATCAGCTAGCCCCTTTAGGATCAAGTGAGCAGTACACAGTTGACAAGAGTGCAAGTCAGCCATGTCAACCCGCAGCAAGGAAGAAGAGGGCCATTTCAAAAAAATTGACTCCAAACAAGGGTAGTCCAGCCATGTCAACCCGCAGCAAGGTCCCTAGTTCCCCTTCTAGTCCGGCCATGGGAACTAGAAGCAAGAAAAAACTTGATCTGTAATGAGTTTGTGCATCTCTGTGGCATGCTTTTGTAGTACTTAAGGTCTGCATGACCAGACAATGTTTAAACTAGCAATGAGGTCAATGTGACCATCTTTTGTGTGCAAACTTGATTCAGTAATCAAGCTGACTATGCATGTCATGATAAATTTGGACCTCTATTATGTCTAAATGTACTTAGTTTAAATGTTTATTGTGGTTGTCGCAATTATCGAATATTTTGGATGCATTTCAAATGTTTACCGTGCATTTTTCATAATGGTATAGAGAAAAGGTGGAGTTTTGGGGATTTGGAAGTGTTACAGTGGCACATAAGAAATGAAAATTTTGATGTATTCTATGACTGAGGACAAAAGTGTCTTTTCCTCTGGGCGTTAGCTGCTGTTACTGCCAGAATAGACGGAAGTGGCACACAAGTAAAAGAAACTTTGGACAAGGGTGCTGAGGAACTTTTCAAAATCTCAATGGTACGTAGGTCATTTGGATTTTTTATAATGGCACATGGGTAAAAAACTCATACTTATATGTGCCAATACACATTGTTTTTTTCCATCAAGTTAGGGTACCTTGGTGGTTGCTAAATCCTATTCTAGTGTACGTTTAGGCTCTTGTGGTTCCTTTACCTATTCAGAACTATGTCAATCCAGTGATTTATGCTACTGTTCCATAGTGACATGTTTGTATGCTGCATGTCGTAGTACACAAATAGGTTGGATATCTGATTTCCCCTGCATGTGTATGCTTCACCATCCATGAGAAATTTTCTTGTCCTAAGATACCTTCTACTATAGGGTCTCTTCCTCTCCCATGAGGATTCCACTCTCACCAGCTAAGGATATGTTTTTACTTCATGAAAAAGCAGAAAGATCAGTCATTTATCGTGATTTCAAAACATCTAACATGCTGCTGGATGAGGTAAGTTAATGAATACGATTATGTTATGTGTACCTCATGATTTACATGGTGTTGGATCATATGTTATATTGCTTGTGCAGAGTATAAGGCAAAGCTCTCCAGAGAGCTGGACCTGTACAACCTATGCATATGCACCAGCACAATATGTCATGACTGGTAAGCGCATCACTCCTACCTTTCCTTTACACCGCCCTTCCGAATTACAGTTGCCGCATTTGTTCATGTCCTCAAATAACTCTCTTCATGTTTAATATAAAGGTGTCTCTTCAATTTTTAAATTACTCCATTTCTTACTGTGGAATAGTTAGCTGAAAATAAATGGAAATTCATTGTAAATCATGCGATCTCTTGCAAAAAAAGGGGCTCATTGTGATGATTCTACCAACTCAACTACTTCCACTCCGCAAAAGTCACTTAACTTTTAGATTTGCAGTTCAACAAAAAACATATGAGATAAACAATAAAATTCACCAGACCATAAAAGGTATTGTCACCTTCTTATGCTTAATTTACCTGTTGCCTGACATTTATCATGTGCTAACTATGCAAGTTGTACAAAATAGGGCATATGGGGTTTATGCAAGTTCACAACTTCTTACTGTCCACTAGGTTTCTCCAGCTGCATTTTGGTAAGTGACAAGAAGACAAGGTACCTACCTAGCTCACTGCTGTGACTGAAGGTGTCTCTTCATTTTTTCTTCATTACTCTACTTTTCCCTGTTCATTAAAATAGTGCCTCAAAAACACAAGAAAAAAATTATACCTCTCCTACACCTTGCCTGCTTGGGATCACTGCAATTTGTTCAACCATAATAGTTTCAGAATGTCGTCTGTAACAAAACCGACCAATTATACGAAATTAAGTAAGAAAATCATCCACCGAGCAAATGATTTAGCAAACTTAAGCCCGTATAACCCGGTAGTCCGTGAAATCACGACGGATTTCAAACCAACTTACATACCAGCCAAGATCGTAATAAGTTTAGCGGTCACCATCACAAATTACATAAAAGTTCACATCGCAGATACATCGGAGTTTAAACATAGTTATTATAAACCAAGTTCAAATAAAAGTAGCGGAAACATTTAGTTCAAACCACACACACTCACACAGAGTTCGAAATAAAGTGCCAACTGCTGATCATCTCCAACAAAAGCATACGACGAGAAGTAGGGAATGACCACTGCCCATGGTCCTAAGCTTCACCCATCGCAGGATAAAGGCAGTTGATACAGTAGCCGTAATACATCTGCCCATCTGCAATAAGTGGGAACAAAGCCCTGAGTACGAGAAGGTACTCAGCTAGACTTACCCGACATAACCAAAAATAAATTGACACCAAGGATCATGACAGACTTTATGGTAGGGTAGCTGACTCATTTGCAAAAAGATATTTTTAGTATTTAAAGAATCTTTTCCAGAAGCTTTGCATCAAGTTAAATCCTTATTAACCTGTCAACTACATTTGCACCTGTACTAGAGTAACATGTAATTAAACAGGTAATGATAACCAATGATCATTAACAACTTTCATCATGTCATATTCCATATAACTGTACAATTGTTCCATCAATATTACTACGATGAAGTAACTGAAGTCAAGTGTTCACTATCCAGTGAACGATGGCTATTCGAATCGATTATTAACCAGTTGATAATTTATTCCTCACACAAACCTCACTCACCCGCTAAAGTGAGATATTGGTCACCGAGTCAACCATTCAGGTAAAGTCTCGAGTTTTCCAGGAACCACATGTACCCGGGGGCCGCCCGACTGCTCTTTGGCCTTATCATCGCGCCCCCGTGTCCTACCACACCTGCTCCGGTACAGTCCGTTGCGGGCAATCCACTTGGCCCGAATAATCTCCCAGCTTCGCGATCGAAAGGTACATTATTCGGCCAGCTAAATATAAGACATGTGTTCAACATGACTCGAGGCCCAACAACGGTCGGTCCTTAATCGACACAGACGAAAAATACTACAGTCTGAAACCCTGCAAGTCTCTGTCCGGTCTCAGTTTCACATTAACACTTAGTTATTCTAAGATGACATACTTTTTTCAAGTAGATCCAGGTAACCACCTATACCTCGTAGGTGACAGGAAATCACCCGACTTCTACCGGTCTAAGCAAGCTAAGCATTTCTTGACTGTGAATACCAAGGTAACAAGGATATGGTAGAATAGGGTAGACAAGGTATAATGCAGCAACAGTTGCAAACAACTACTAAATGTAATGCATCAGTTAAAGTAAAGCATTAATAAAATATTTTCAAACCGGGAGAGAAATGCTCCGGGGCTTGCCTCTTTCGAAAGAGCTCGGACGGTGGTCGGGACACTCTGGAAGATTCTCACCGACCTCCTCGTCGGCTTCGGGCACCTCCTGCTCTTGCACCTCGGGCTGCTCTTCCGGCTCCTTGGAAACTACTACCGGAGTTACTTCTTGCGATCCTGTATGATGCAAACGTATAAGTGCTCATGCCTAGGTGCATTGCAGAGATGACATGTAATGATCATGATGAATGAAATGTAGATGAATAGGTTTACTTTATTGTATAAAGTAGGAATACAACTCTTCTACAAGGTAGTCCACATCATCCAAGAACATGTACTAGTATACTACTACAAACATTCTCTACCATGCCAAGTCACCCCAAAAAACTAAGATGCTTCAAAGATACACCAAAGCAAATCTTATTAACTAGTCATGCATTAACAAGGTTAATTAAACCCTAATTGCAACTAGGTTTGAACAGCAACACCTATTTTAGTAGCACAAAAAAATCTGAGAAAATTACAGTAGCTTACTATCATCTAATCTAGCATGGCCACAAAAATTTCATTGCATTTGGATTACTAGAACTGCCTACACAAAAATAACAAGCTAGGGCCTAAAAATGAGCATAAAAAATACTTTATACTATGAAAAGTATCAAATAACAGATTTAGCATTTTTCCTACATTCTACACAATAAACAGTCACTATATAAAAATTATTATATGAATGTTTTATTCATATTTTTCTCTCTATCAAAAATAACAATTATCAACAATAATAAGCACTTGTACTACACATTAAAATTTTTCTACAGAACATGCATGGCACATATTTTTCCTAGAAAGCACTTTACACAAGAAGATTAACAAAATTGAAACCATATTTTTCTGAGCTTTATATGATTTATTACATATTTATCAAGAAAATAGCAATTTCAGTGATTAAATAAAAACCCTACAGAAAAGTATTTCAAACTTGACATGCAATATTTTTAGATCATAGATCTGGTTCTAAGAAGTCTACCAAAATTTGTTTCACAATTTTTAGAGCTAAAATGAGCAGGTTATGAATTTCTAAACCATTTTCATCTTTTCTGAAAAATCATTTTCAAATTCCTTTTAAACATCAGCCGCTGAAAACGCTGGGTGCACCCGGTGCAGCGTACACGCGCGCGCGAGGGGAGACAAACAGGCGGGCCCGTGACCCCACGGGTCAGTCACATAGAGGCGGGGGAGGCGCTGACCGCGCGAATCTCGCCGCCGGTGAGCTCGCCGGCGGTGAGGTCACCAGCAGCGGCTTCCCCGTGGAGAGGCGAAGCCGAGGGTGCATAGTATGTGGCCAGACGAGCTTGGCATCGAGCTCGCCGGCGTGCATGGTAGCGTGGTGGCTCAGCCCGCCGTCGGCCGGCCAACACCGACCGAGATGGGCCGCGCGGTGTGGTCTGCGAGCTTCACCGCGCAAATGCGGTGCTCGTGCGCTCGAGAAGTGAGCGAGAAGGAGGATGGAGGGGTGAAGTCCACGGAGCGGCTCACTCTGGTGAGCTCGGCCAGAACTCCGACGAGCTATTACCGTGGCTAGGGGCCGAATCCTCGTGGGCCGTGGCGAGCATGGGACGCGCGACGAGAAGGCGAAGTAAGGAGGAAGACGAAGGCTGTGGCGGTGAGCCGGGGCAGCGGCTACGGCGGTGGCGGAGCTCGGGAGAATGGAGGCGAGGAGAGGAGAATGGAGGCAGCAGCTGAGGCGGGCGAGCGCGCGGAGGGAGTAGGCGGGCGCGGAGGGACGTGGGGGCCACCGGTGGGCGCGTGGCGTGCGGCGTTGGCGACATACGGCCACGCGGCGGCCGGCTTCTGCCGCGGGCGCCAAGGCGTGTGCGCGCGTGCAGGTAGAAGGAGGCGAACGCGGGCGCGGGCCGGGCCGGCTCGCGCGAGCAGGCCGAAGCGGAGGCGGCGGCCCGTTAATGCCAAAAATACCTTTTCCTTTTATAAATAAATTTCAAGATTTTCTAAATTGATTCGAATTCAAATTTTGAAGATGAAAAAGGCATTTTCACAAGTTGTCCCCAAAATAAAAGTTGTTCAAAATTTAATTCTCTATAACTTTCATTTAGGGCACCTTTCAAAATTCTAAACAGATTTTGAATTAGTGATTTAAAGTTCAATTTTTAAATAAAAACTCATTTTTCTAGGATATTTTTAAAAGCAAAATTTGGGGAGATTTTGAAAACAAAAGTTGCTCAAAAAATCATGCTAATTAATTCTAAGTCATTTAAAGGTATAGCCAAACAAGTTTTACCACTCTTAGCAAGCAAATGCAATAATTTAGGGTTCAAACAGATATTTTTCACACTTCAATTTAATTTCAACTTATATTGCATGTGATGATGAACATGTATGTGATGTTAATGATCATGCTTTGGGATGTTAATGCATGCTTAACATACAGGGGTGTTACAACCCTCCCCCTTATAAAAAATCTCGTTCCGAGATTTGGGTTATGAACCATTTGTTATAAAAATCATCATAAGCTTTTTGTAGATATTCACCCGTTTACCAAGTTGCATCCCCTTCGTCATGATGGCTCCACTGTATCTTATATGTTTTCATCACACTGCTTCGAGTAGCCCTCTCTTTAGAGTCCAAAACTCAAACTAGTTGCTCACGATATACCAAATCTAACTTGAGCTTTATGCCTCGGGGTTTGATTCTTTCCTTTGGAACGCGCAAACACTTCTTGAGATGTGATACATGAAAAACTGGGAATATAGCGCCCATTATCTCAGGTAACTCTAACTTATAAGCAACTGGACCCTTTCTTTCCAAGATCTTGTATGGTCCCACAAATCTGGCTGCGAGCTTTCTGCGTACTCCAAACCGTTTCTTCTTCATTGGCGTGACTTTCAGATAAACATAGTCACCAACTTCGAACACAAGTGTTCTCCTCCTTCTATCCGCATAGCTTTTCTGACGTGATTGAGCGGCTTTCATATTTTGCTGAATGATATGAACTTTCTTCTCGGCTTCTTCTACAAAGTCAATACCATAATATCTTCTTTCTCCTGGCTCGATCTAGTTTAGTGGTGTTCTACACTTTCTGCCATACAAAGCTTCGAATGGTGCCATTTTAATACTTTCTTGATAACTATTATTGTAAGCAAACTCTGCTAAGGGTAACCATGACTTCCATGAGCCCTTGGAAGATAACACACAAGCTCTCAACATATCCTCCAGAACATCATTAACTCTTTCGGTCTGACCATCCGTCTGAGGATGATAGGAGTACTACGGATCAAACTAGTTCCCAATCCTTTGTGCAAGTGTTCCCAAAAGTGAGCAGTCAATTGTGACCCTCTGTCAAACACTATAGTCTTCGGTATGCCATGCAATCTCACAATCTCAGTAATATACTTCTCAACATATTGAGGTGGTCTATAATCTGTCTTGATAGGTAAAAAGTGAGCTATCTTTGTAAGACGATCCACGATTACCCAAATCGAATCATGTCCTTTCTGAGTAGTGGGCAAACCTGTGATGAAATCCATACTTATATCATCCCACTTCCAACTAGGTACGGACAAAGGTTGCAACAATCCGGCAGGTCTCATATGAATGGCTTTTACCCTACAACATGTGTCACATCTGGCCACATATGCTGCAATCTCTTTCTTCATTTTTGTCCACCAATAACGAGGTTTCAATTCTTGGTACATCTTGTTACTTCTGGGATGGATAGATAACTTCGAAAGGTGAGCCTCATCCATAAGTTTATTCTTAAGCTCCCGATCCTTGGGAACAACAAGACGGTCGTCAAACCATAACATGTCCTGTTCATCCACTCTAAAATGTTTGGATGGTTCTTCTTTAATTTTCTCTTTGATGTGGAATATCCCTTTGTCGGTTTTCTGGCCTTCTATTATCTTACTCTCTAAAGAGCAACTAATCTGAATACTATGTAACATGGCAGGGTGCATCAAATCAAAACCATCTTCGAGCAAAGGTTGCACATTCAGGCAATGTGACTTTCTACTCAAAGCATCTACCACTACATTGGCCTTTCCAGGATGATACTGCACATTCAAGTTGTAATCTTTGATCAATTCTAACCATCTTCGTTGTTCATGTTCAACTCTGGTTGGGTGAAGATGTACTTGAGACTCTTGTGATCGGTGAAGATATTGCACATATTACCAAGTAATGTCTCCAAATTTTTAATGCATGCACTACGGCAGCAAGTTCAAGATCATATGTTGGATAGTTGATCTCATGCTTTCTCAACTGGTGGGAGGCATAAGCAATGACTCTTTCTTCTTGCATAAGAACACAACCTAATCCTATTTTTGATGGGTCGCAAAACATATCAAAAGGTTTCTCAATGTCCGGTTGCGCTAGAACTGGAGCAGTGGTCAACCGTTTCCGCAAGGTATGGAAAGCTATCTCACACTCCTCTGTCCACACAAACTTATGATCTTTCTGTAGCAGACTTGTCATTAGCTTGGAAATCTTTGAGAAATCTGGTATAAAACGGCGATAGTAACCAGCTAATCCTAAGAAACTTCTAACTTCTGAAACTGTGGTTGGTGTCTTCCAATCCATAACCTCTTGCACTTTACTCGGATCTACTAAAACTCCACTTTCTAACAGAATGTGACCAAGGAAAGGAACTTTCTTCAACCAAAATTCACACTTGCTAAACTTAGCATACAACTTATGATCTCTAAGTCTGGTCAAGACAATTCTCAGATGCCCTTCATGACCCTTCTCGTTCTCGGAGTACACTAGAATGTCATTAATGAACACAACCACAAACTTGTCCAATTCTGGCATGAAAATCGTATTCATCAGATACATAAAGTATGCAGGAGCATTTATTAAGCCAAAAGACATAACAAGATACTCGTACAACCCGTATCTGGTGGAAAAGGCGGTTTTCGGTATATCTTGTGGCCTAATCTTTATATGATGGTAACCCGATCTTAAATCTATCTTGGAGAACACTCTGGCTTTGGCTAACTGATCGAACAAAACATCAATATGAGGCAAGGGATACTTATTCTTAATAGTTACAGCATTAAGAGGCCTATAATCCACACACATTCTCAAAGTACCCTCTTTCTTTTTCTTCACAAACAAGGCAGGATATCCCCATTCAGACTTACTTGGCTGGATAAACTCCTTTTTCAAAAATTCCTCTAGTTGCTTCTTTAGCTCAACTAACTCATCTGGAGGCATCCGATAAGGTCTCCTTGAAATTGGAGCTGTCCCGGGGATCAACTCAATTCCAAACTCAACATCCCTGTCTGGCGGAAGACCAGGTAACTCATCTGGGAACACATCTGGAAATTCACACACTACCGGAATTTGATGAATAGGAATGACTTTCATAGCACATGTCACACTCACAAGGTCTATTCTTGTGGGCAATGGTACCTGAAAAGTACCCTCACCCTAGGGATCCTTAAGGGTAAGTACCCGACTCCCTGTATCTATAACTGCCCCCAATCCTTCATCCAATTCATCCCTATGATGACATTCAGAACTCGTCCAGGCATAACTATCAAGTTCACTCAAAACTTTTGACTATCTAATTCAAGAGTTGCCCCTCTAACCATCTGATTGGTTAAAACATCAGCCTCCGCCGAACTTATGCTGTAACCATAACTCAAATATGTGCATAGTTATTGAAAGGTCTAGATGGCTAGAGGGGGGTGAATAGCCTATTAAAATTTTCTACAAAGACAAGCTAAACAAGTTTATCAATAAAACAAATAGCGAGATGCGAGTTTTGCTTAGCCTATGGGGTGTTTGCAAGCCACCTATCCAATTCACAATTGTAGTATATGCACTCAACCACACAAGTCAAACCGAGAAGGTAATTACAACTACAACTAGCAAGCTACACAAAAGAGCTACTCTAGCAAAGCTAACTAGCTAGCAAAGATATCTAAGAAAATAATACAAGAGAGAGTTAGGAGGGTATCACCGAGGGGCGAAGTATTGAGCCAACCAATCAATATGATCAAGAGATGAATACCGAGATAACCGAACACCGGGATCAATCAATCACAATATAAAAGTGATGACACGAAGATTTATCCCGAGGTTCACGTGCTTGCCGGCACGCTAGTCCCCGTTGTGTCCCTCTTCACCACGTGGTTCGGTGGCTAATCGGTCACACACCGAGCCTCTCAAAAGGCGCCACAAGAACCTACCAAATGGCAAAAGGTTGCAATGACACGAAGCAATTCACTAGCGTTGCCTTTGGCGCTTCGCCGAGGTAGGCACAAACCCCTCACAATCACCGGAGGTGGCCAAGAACAATCACCAACTCTTGCCAACGCCTCCAAGCTGCTCAAAGCCGTCTAGGTGGCGGCAACCACCAAGAGAAACAAGAATCCTGCAGCAAATCAACCACCAAGTGCCAACTAGATGCTATCTCACAATGCAAATGCACTTGGATCACTCAATCTCACTTCGAATATGCAAAGGAGTAAGAGAGATGAGTGGGAGGGGAGTTGCTTAGCTCAAAGTGCTCACAAGTATGTCAAATGTTCGTGTGTTTGAGCCTTGAGGCGGCCAACGAGTATTTATAGACGTACCCCTTCGAATAGAGCCGTTAGAAACTTAAACAGCCGAAATCGGGCTGACCGGACGCGCCGGTCCAACTGACCGGACGCGCCGGTCGCTCAACGGCTAACTGCGAAGTACTGACCGGACGCGCTGGTCCAAACGACCAGACGCGCTGGTCGCTCAACGGCTATCTGCGAAGCAACGACCGGACGCGCCGGGAACGACCGGACGCGCTGGTCCCGTGAAGGACCGGACGCGCTGGTCGCCTGAGCAGCGCTCAACGAAACAATGACCGGACGTGCTGAAGAACATGACCGGACGCGACAGTGCCAGCATCCGGTGAGAGTCCAGTAAGCTCCTTGAACGACCGGACGTGTCCGATCATCAGTGACCGGACGCGCCTCGCGTCCGATCATCTAACTGAAAAACGCGCAGACACTGAACACTGACCGGACACGTCCGGTCATGCAAGGACCGCGTCCGGTGCAGCGTCCGGTCACCACTGTGACCTCCGTTCGCCTCCGTTTCTTTTCCGGACTTTCGGCGTAGTGAAAAATAGTCGTTTCAATTCCTCGCAAGCTCGGCGAGAGGGAGAGAGGAACCCAAACCCTCTCTACCGCTCAAACTCCACCGCCTTCACAAACGTGCTAACACCACCAAGTGATCTTCGACATGTGTGAGTGTGTTAGCATTTTCACAATCATTTTTCGAGGCGTTATTAGTTCTATCCAAATGCATATGATCATGAAATGCACATCTAGAGGCACTTAGGAGTTCAATAGCCGCGTCATTCCCCTCTTTATAGTACGGCTATCTATCCTATAATGTAACCACACCCACTAGGTGTCTTGGTTACTAAAACACAACCCTTAAGCATATACCTTTGCCTTGATCACGTAGGGTTGCGTCCAAATCCAAGTGTGGCCATCACGATCACCATGTCTATCTTGCCACCAACCTTGGAATGTACTAATCCTCATATGCTACATACAACTTAGGCATAGGATTAGTACTTAGGCATTGTCACTAATTACCAACACCAAACATAGGACTTTCAATCTCCCCCTTGTTGGTAATTGGTGACAAACCTTTCACAAAGATATTATGATAAAATTTTGATTGAACCCATGTCACATTGTCCAAGTATATTACCATGTGTAAGAATTATGGACATGTGATCATGAATTCAAATTGATAGCAATGGCTCCCCCTACATGTATGCTATATGTTTGGATTTTGGAAGCATGCATGCTAGATAGGAAAGATTAGGAGCATTGACTACCAATAGGTGCTAAGTGTTTAAGATTATAGACCTTTGAAGCGTGATACCATCGGAGTAGCGATAAACACCATCTTAGCACCTTGTGTAGTTAGATTCCACTTGTAAAAACACAAATATAACTAGAAACCTCGTGAGATCAACATTATAAGCAAGGCTCTAGTACCACTATGAAAAACATGAAGCAAGAAAAATCTAACTACTTCCTATTCATGCTAGTACCTCAATGCATCATTCAAATTATACTAGCAAGTCACCACACAAGCAATGTATCGGAGAAAAAGAAATGCATGACTATGCATCATACATATGAAGTGCACATAGAAATGCAACATTCATGTTTAAGAGCTTGCTCCCCCTACTTGTGTGCTTAAAATTATCTTTGTGAACAACATTTTCTCCCCCATAGACGCACAACATTTTCTTCATTTTCTCTCCCACAAACGCACAACATTTTCTTCATCTTTGAGTTCTATCTTTGTGAACAATATTTTCTCTCCCTTTGGCACCAATTGACCACAAGGAGCAAACTTTAGATAAATTATCATATTGAAATATGGGATGAGGATCAAGTTTATGATTCAACCTAGATTGCTTGCATAAATAAAATACTTCGATTTGATCCAAGGGCAAGCTTCTTCACACCTCATTAGAAGGGTTATCATGCACCATGTTGAAGCAAATATTTAGACAAGTTTTCTAGATTAAACACTTAGGATCACAAGCTACTTAAACAAGTTATATGCTACCATTAGATCATACAAGTCATGGAAACAATAGTGGCACCATATAAACTTTAAATTCATTAGATTTTCATGAATGAGCCTAGAACATGTAAATTATGACTAGATGCACTAAACAAGTCCTTAGCATAGAATGTATGACATGTCAACCAATTGTACCTTGGGGCTCGAAGGAGAGGCATGTCAACTCATGTTGGAGAAGTCAAGTATGTTTAACTCATTCTTTAGCTTGTGAAATCTCTTCTCATCAAGTGGCTTGGTGAATAGATCGGCTAATTGATCTTCGGTACCCACACTCTCAATAGCAATGTCACCCTTTTGTTGATGATCTCTAATAAAGTGATGGCGAACATCAATGTGCTTTGTTCTTTGATGTTGAACCGGATTGTTGGTTAGCTTCACGGCACTTTCATTGTCACATAGCAATGGCACATTCTTGAAGTTGATTCCAAAATCTTTCAATGTTGCCTTCATCCATAATATTTGTGCACAACAACTACCCGCGGCGATGTATTCGGCTTCGGTGGTAGATAGTGCAATACTATTTTGCTTCTTGGATGACCATGAAACAAGTGATCTTCCCAACAATTGACAAGTCCCGGAAGTGCTCTTTCTCTCCACTTTGTCACCGGCATAGTCGGAATCCGAATAACCAACTAGCTCAAAACTTGCACCCTTGGGATACCACAATCCAACATCTTGTGTATGCTTTAAGTACCTCAATATCCTTTTTGTTGCCTTCAAATGACTTTCTCTTGGTGAGGCTTGAAATCTTGCACACATGCATACACTAAACATCACATCGGGCCTTGATGCCGTCACATAGAGTAGACTACCAATCATCGATCGATATAGCTTTTGATTCACCATGTTGCCACTCTTGTCACTATCCAAACTTCCACTAGTGCCCATTGGGGTTGTAATGCTCTTTGCATCTTCCATGCCAAACTTATTGAGCATATCTTTGATGTACTTAGTTTGGCTCACAAATGTACCTTCTTTCATTTGTTTGATTTGAAGTCCAAGGAAGAAGCTAAGTTCACCAATCATTGACATTTCAAATTCCTTTGCCATCATTTTCCCAAACTCATCACAATAATCTTGATTGGTTGAACCGAATATGATATCATCAACATATATTTGCAGCACAAACAAGTCTTTCCCAATCTTCTTGGTGAATAGTGTTGTATCAACTTTGCCCATGACAAATCCTTTGGACAGCAAGAAGTCCCTCAATCTTTCATACCATGCTCTAGGTGCTTGCTTTAATCCATACAAAGCTTTTCTCAATTTGTATACATGATTGGGTTTCTTGTCATCTTCAAAACTGGGAGGTTGCTTCACATACACCTCCTCTTGGATGTATCCATTGAGAAATGCACTCTTCACATCCATTTGATATAGCTTGATATTGTGAGCACAAGCATAGGCAAGTAAGATCCTAATTGCTTCCAATCTTGCAACCGGGGCATATGTTTCACCAAAGTCAAGACCCTCTATTTGTGTGTAACCTTGAGCCACTAGTCTTGCTTTGTTTCTTACTACTATCCCATCTTGATCTTGTTTGTTGCGAAAGACCCATCTTGTTCCAATGACATTGTGATCCTTAGGCCTCTCAACTAGTTCCCATACTTCATTTCTCTTGAAGTTGTTGAGCTCTTCATGCATTGCATTTACCCAATCCGGATCTCTCAATGCTTTATCAATGTCCTTGGGTTCTTCCATTGACACAAAAGAAGAGTGAGCACAAAAAGATGCCAATCTTGATCTAGTTTGAACTCCCCTTTGTATGTCACCAATGATGGAATCCAGTGGATGGTCTCTTGCAATGTGAGTTGGTTGAAGCACTTGGACTTGATTGCTTGGATGTTGATGTTGATCATGAGTTGGAGATGATGAACTAGCCACTTGTTGATCTTGTTGCACTTGAGATGATGTACTAGCTTGATTTTGCAGTAGAGAACCACTAGCTTGAGTGATTGGACTTTGGAGCACTTGATCTTTGTTGTCATCCACATCAATCACTTGCTTTGGCCTAATATCACCAATATCCATTTCTTTCATAGCATTGGTCAATTGAGTTCCTCTCATATCATCCAAGTTATCTTCTTCATCTTGAGAGCCATTGGTTTCATCAAATTCAACATCATGAACTTCCTCAAGTAAACCACTAGCCAAATTCCAAACTCTATAAGCTTTGCTAGTAGTAGAGTAACCAAGTAGGAAACCTTCATCACATTTCTTCTCAAACTTGCTCAATCTAGTGCCCTTCTTCAAGATATAGCATTTGCAACCAAATACCCGAAAGTATGCAATGTTGGGCTTTCTTCCATTTAAGATCTCATATGGTGTCTTCTCTAAGAACTTGTGACAATAGAGACGGTTGCTATAGAAGCAAGCCGTGTTGATTGCTTCGGCCCAAAATGAATGACTCACATTGTACTCATTCAACATTGATCTTGCCATATCAATTAAGGTTCTATTCTTCCTCTCAACTAGGCCATTTGATTGAGGTGTATACTTGGCCGAGAATTGATGTTTGATTCCAAGCTCATCACATAGCTCATCAATTCTTGTGTTTCTAAACTCACTTCCATTGTCACTTCTCACTTTCTTGATTGTGGTTTCAAACTCATTTTGTACTCTCTTGATGAACTTCTTGAATATGTCAAATACATCACTTTTGTCCCCAAGAAAGAATACCCATGTGTATCTAGTGAAATCATCCACAATCACAAAACCATACTTGTTGCCACCAATGCTTGTATATGTAGTTGGCCCAAATAGATCCATGTGCAACAACTCAAATGCCTTGGAAGTACTCATAATGCTTTTCAATGGATGAGTGTTGCCTACTTGCTTTCCGGCTTGACATGCACTACATAGCTTATCTTTCTCAAATGTGACATCCTTCAAGCCTCTAACTAAGTCATGCTTCACTAACTTGTTCAATTGCTTCATGCCAACATGACCAAGTCTTTTATGCCATAACCAACCCATACTTGATTTGGTGAGCAAACATGTTGAAAGTTGAGTGTCACTAGCATTGAAATCAACCAAGTATAGATTCTCATATCTAAAGCCTTTGAAGATCAAGTTAGAGCCATCAACACTAACTATCTCCACATCATCAACACCAAATATGCACTTGAAACCGAGATCACACAATTGAGCAACCGACAACAAGTTGAAATTGAGCTTTTCAACTAGTAGCACATTGGAGATGCTATGATCATTTGATATTGCAATCCTTCCAAGAGCCTTCACATTACCCTTGCTATTGTCACCAAATGTGATACTATCAATGCCACTATCATTTGATTTGAGAGAGTTGAACATTCTTGAATCACCGGTCATATGTTGAGAGCACCCACTATCAAGCACCCAATGCCTTCCTCCGGCCTTGTAATTTACCTACAAAACAATTTAATATCTTTTAGGTACTCATACTTGCTTGGGTCCTTGGAGGTTAGTCACTAAGCTCTTTGGTACCCAAATGGCCTTCTTCTTTGGGCCCACAATTGGTGTACCAACAAACCTAGCATGCACACCTTTCTCACCCTTGATAAGCACATAACAAGAATCAAAAGGAATGTAAGGTACATTAGCATTTTTCTTGTTCTTGTTCATTTTATTGCAATTAATCTCTAGATGCCCAACTTGCTTGCATCTATTGCAATAACGACCATTGCCTTTCACAAAGCGAGGCTTTGGAGTAGCAAAGGCCGCCTTGCCCTTCTTGGGAGTATAGCCCAAACCCTCTTTGTTAAGAGAGAACCTTTGGCTACCCAAGCATTTTAGCAAGCGGGCATCCTCACCATAGGCATTGCCTAATGCGCGGGTGAGATCATCCACCTCTCTCTTGAGAGTCTCAACCACAAGTGATAAATCACTAGTAGTAGAGGTAGAGTTGGTTGTGGTGGATGATGATGAGCTACATGAAGCATTAGTAGGACTAACAAATAAAGAATCATCAATAATATCACATGTTAGTCCAATATCACAAGTGACAATCACTTGCTCCTCCTTAGCTTCCTTCATGAGCTTCTCCAACTTGAGGTCCTTCTCCTTGATGAGCTCAAGTAGAGAGGAGTGGGCTTCCTTACGCCTAGTGTGAGCAACTTCAAGGTCCTCGTGGTCTTCCTTTAGACACTCACGAGAGGCCTCTAGCTCATCAAAGGATTTCCTAAGAGCTTTGAGCTCTTGCTCAATTCCTTTGCACTCCTTACTCTTTTTGAGAGCAACAAGCTCCTCCATCAAGGCATCATTTTCATTGCACTTAGCAATGAGCTCTTGTTCTAAGATTTTGTATTTCTTGGTTGTCTTCTTGTAGCCCTTGCTCATTTGATCTATTATGCCTAATAGATCATCCTTGGAGTAGTCCTCATCCTCCTCATCATCATCACTTCTACAATCATCACTAGCACAAGAATCATCATCACTATCATCATATTTTACCTTAGTAGGCTTGGCCATAAGGCATGTCGATGTAGTGTCGAAGATGGATGGCTTGTTGGAGAGGGCGATGTTTGCAATGGCTCGCCGAGTGATCCTCTCATCATCACTAGAGCTTGCATCATCATCACTATCGGAGTTGTCACTATTCCAAGTGACTACATAACCACCACCCTTCTTTTTCTTGTTGAAAGTGAAGCTCTTCTTTGCTTTCTTCTTATTCTCTTTCTTATCCTTCTTGTTCTTCTTGAGCTTCAAGTCCCCATTATGAAATCTCTTATCTTCATAGGGGCAATCCGCCACTATGTGATTGGGGCTATTGTAATTGTAGCAAAGGGTCTTTGCCTTTATAGTGTCTCTCCTCTTCCTTGCCCCATATCCTCTCTTCTTCATGAACCGACCCATCTTTTGCACTAGAAGGGCCATGATCTCATCATCATCAAATGGATCATCATCATCACTCTCCACCTTGCTCTTGCCCTTAGAAGATGAAGCCTTGAATGCAATGGGCTTCTCTTGCTTGACCTTGGTCTCTTTCTTCTCTTCTACCTCATCTTCATCATCATTGTATTGGGCATCGGTCATTATATCTCCAAGTACATCGGTTGGTTTGACCTTGTCCAATCCTTCTCTAAAGATCATTCTTCTCAAGGTGGCAAACTTCTTGGGTAAGCACATCAAGAACTTGTGTGAAAAGTCCTTGTCCTCAACCTTCTCTCCAAGCCCCTTGAGATCATTGACAATGACTTGGAGCCTATAGAACATCTCCGGGATGGATTCATCATCTTTCATTTTGAAAGTGGAGAACTTGTCCTTGAGCATATATAGCTTGGCACTTTTTACCGTTGGAGTGCCTTCATATGTTTCTTCAAGCCTTATCCAAAGCTCATTTGCCTTTTCAAGATCTTTGACTTGCTCAAATATTTTGTCATCAATGGCATGGTAGATTATGTCAAGTGCCACCGTGTTGCATTGCTTGTTGATGCGGTCATTTGGAGTGAGATTTTCTTCATCAAGAATGATGTATCCTTCTTTTGTCACATCCCAAACCTTCTCATGTTTATTGCCTAGATATTGCTTCATCTTTCTTTTCCAATGATCAAAGGAAGAGACGCCATCAAAGAATGGAGGCTTGCCATTAACATGGTTGAACATAACTTGAGCCATCTTACACCGAGGTTGTTAAGCCTTACAAACGGTGACCACGACTCCGATACCACTTGAAAGGTCTAGATGGCTAGAGGGGGGGTGAATAGCCTATTAAAATTTTCTACAAAGACAAGCTAAACAAGTTTATCAATAAAACAAATAGCGAGATGCGAGTTTTGCTTAGCCTATGGGGTGTTTGCAAGCCACCTATCCAATTCACAATTGTAGTATATGCACTCAACCGCACAAGTCAAATCGAGAAGGTAATTACAACTACAACTAGCAAGCTACACAAAAGAGCTACTCTAGCAAAGCTAACTAGCTAGCAAAGATATCTAAGAAAATAATACAAGAGAGAGTTAGGAGGGTATCACCGAGGGCGCGAAGTATTGAGCCAACCAATCAATATGATCAAGAGATGAATACCGAGATAACCGAACACCGGGATCAATCAATCACAATATAAAAGTGATGACACGAAGATTTATCCTGAGGTTCACGTGCTTGCTGGCACGCTAGTCCCCGTTGTGTCCCTCTTCACCACGTGGTTCGGTGGCTAATCGGTCACACACCGAGCCTCTCAAAAGGCGCCACAAGAACCTACCAAATGGCAAAAGGTTGCAATGACACGAAGCAATTCACTAGCGTTGCCTTTGGCGCTTCGCCGAGGTAGGCACAAACCCCTCACAATCACCGGAGGTGGCCAAGAACAATCACCAACTCTTGCCAACGCCTTCAAGCTGCTCAAAGCCGTCTAGGTGGCGGCAACCACCAAGAGAAACAAGAATCCCACAGCAAATCAACCACCAAGTGCCAACTAGATGCTATCTCATAATGCAAATGCACTTGGATCACTCAATCTCACTTCGAATATGCAAAGGAGTAAGAGAGATGAGTGGGAGGGGAGTTGCTTAGCTCAAAGTGCTCACAAGTATGTCAAATGTTCGAGAGAGAGCCTTGAGCTGGCCAACGAGTATTTATAGACGTACCCCTTCGAATAGAGCCGTTAGAAACGTAAACAGCCGAAATTGGGCTGACCGGACGCGCCGGTCCAACTGACCGGACGCGCCGGTCGCCCAACGGCTAACTGCGAAGTACTGACCGGACGCGCTGGTCCAAACGACCGGACGCGCTGGTCGCTCAACGGCTATCTGCGAAGCAACGACCGGACGCGCTGGTCCAAACGACCGGACACGCCGGGAACGACCGGACGCGCTGGTCCCGTGAAGGACCGGACGCGCTGGTCGCCTGAGCAGCGCTCAACGAAACAATGACCGGACGCGCTGAAGAACATGACCGGACGCGACAGTGCCAGCGTCCGGTGAGAGTCTAGTAAGCTCCTTGAAGGACCGGACGTGTCCGATCATCAGTGACCGGATGCGCCTCGCGTCCGATCATCTAACTGAAAAACGCGCAGACACTGAACACTGACCGGACGCGTCCGGTCATGCAAGGACCGCGTCCGGTGCAACGTCCGGTCACCACTGTGACCTCCGTTCGCCTCCGTTTCTTTTCCGGACTTTCGGCGTAGTGAAAAATAGTCGTTTCAATTCCTCGCAAGCTCGGCGAGAGGGAGAGAGGAACCCAAACCCTCTCTACCGCTCAAACTCCACCGCCTTCACAAACGTGCTAACACCACCAAGTGATCTTCGACATGTGTGAGTGTGTTAGCATTTTCACAATCATTTTTCGAGGCGTTATTAGTTCTATCCAAATGCATATGATCATGAAATGCACATCTAGAGGCACTTAGGAGTTCAATAGCCGCGTCATTCCCCTCTTTATAGTACGGCTATCTATCCTATAATGTAACCACACCCACTAGGTGTCTTGGTTACTAAAACACAACCCTTAAGCATATACCTTTGCCTTGATCACGTAGGGTTGCGTCCAAATCCAAGTGTGGCCATCATGATCACCATGTCTATCTTGCCACCAACCTTGGAATGTACTAATCCTCATATGCTACATACAACTTAGGCATAGGATTAGTACTTAGGCATTGTCACTAATTACCAACACCAAACATAGGACTTTCAGTTATTCGTGTTTCCGTGCAAATGCTTGACTCATGGAAGAATGCGATGATCTAGAATCAAATAGAACAACTATAGGGTGTTGGTTAACAGGAAACTTACCAGCGGTTACGGGCTCTCCCTCAGGAATCTTATCCACGGTGGTGTGGTGTACCCGAGCAGTATAGGTCTGTTGCTTCTTTTTGGGTGGGTAAGGACAAAACTTTGAAAAGTGGCCTAGCTGATCACAATTGTAGCAGGGTCCCCTCACTGTACTAGCAGATCCTATAGCTCCCTTAGAGTTGCTCTGTCTCGCAGTAGCGGCTGTCTTTGCTGACGGCACGGCCATCTTGTACAGCTTCTGTGGTCCCTTGTAGTTCTGGGTTTTATGCTGTGGTGGGCTAAACCTTGCACCTGGTGCAGACGGACGATAGACAGAATGATTAGCAGTGAGAACTATTGGCTATGATGGTCCTTGTAACACCTCAGGTGTTTAGCTCTATAATTGCATTGCATTTGCATGAGCATAAGCATGCATCATTTCATGTTATTTTATGTGGTTGCAACTAATGTGGTTGTTTTTAGAATTTTGTTTGGCTCACATCATGTGACACTAGGTAGTTGGTGTAACAAAAGGGGATAGTAGCTAATTATATCTCACAACACCTTAGTTATACTTAGGGTCACTAATGGAGCAAGGTTTATGTTGACCAAAATCACCAAAATGCCCTCCAAGGTGTAGTTGACCAGCATTTAGCCCTAGGATGCTCTAGTTTGACCAATTAAAAAGTCTAGCTTAGAGACCTTGCATGGAAGAGCACCCTTAAGCAAAGTTGTAGGGAATTTTATGGGGAACAAAAGTCTCAATATGACCATCTCATGAAACTGACCAGAACATGCTAAAAAATGGCCCACAAGTCAGCTAGAGGGGCTGTCTCAACACTTAAAAATTTTCCTAAGTCTCAAAAGTGTCCCTCCAGTTTTACAGTGACCTACTTTGGAAGCTTGTAGTTTGCAAACCAGACCTAACCAGCTCCAACTCATGTTGACACTTTTGTAGTACTCACTTAGCTCTACAACATTGTCAACATCACCATCACCTAGTTCTAAATGGTTTAGCAGATATGGTGTCTAGAAAATCGGGTTTCAGTCGGCTTAATGACTGAAACTACGTTTCAGTTTTGAAGTGCACCACTTTGGAGCTCAGTGGTTTCAAATCTAGGCCGAACCAGTCCTAGTCCCAATTGGCAATTTTGTAGCCCTCATGTAGCTCTACATAATTGCTGTAATCACCTTCGACTAAATCAAGCTGGTTTAGGAGATTTTCTTTGACGAATTTGCACTATCAGTCGAACGATGACGACCTCCATTCAGTCAACAGCGTCGCCATTCAGTCGGACAGCCGACCCGCGTCGTGGCGCTCGGGCAGAGCCCGGTGGCCGCGTGGCGTGCGCGTCCTGCCATCGCCTCCACGTCGCAAGCTCACGCGCGGGAGTGAAGTGGGAGTCGACACCTCAATCCCCATCACTCACGCCGCTCCCTCCTCCATTCCATCGCCCTCTGGTCCGACGAGCAGCACCACCCCGCCCTCGCCGCGGCCGGGCAAGCTCACCACCGCACGACAGCCCACCAAAACTCGTCCACTGCTCCGCCTTGAAACCCCTTCCATCCTCCACCTCGTAGTTGGGTCAATTGTGCGGAGGTAAGACAACATTGCCATCTCCGCCACCGTCCGCCTCGGGCATTTCTCGCCGGAGCACCCCTGTGGCATGGCCGTGCTTCCCTAGCATCTCCCTATCTTCCGTCCTTGGTGTGTCGCGTCCGCCTTGAGCCACTGATGCTCACCGGACCGGCCATTAGGGCTGAGCAGCCGTCTAGCTCGTCGAAGCCGGCAAGCCGCGGCCGCGGGCCGCCATTGCCGTCGCTGACTACCTTAGCTGCCGCCGTAGCCCTCTTAGATGGTACCCTTAGATTCGTATCGAGGTGGGGAACATGACGGTGCACTTGCTCTCGCCAAAACCGCTACCGGCGGCGAACTCCGGCCACCGTTCCTTTCCCCCTCCGCTCTTCTCTCTCTGGCCTGCGGGCCCGCGCTGTCAGCGCCACGCGCACGCGGGTGGGAGCCCGAGCAGGCCGCACGCGCGTCGTGGGCCGTGTGTGTTCCCGGGCCGGCCCAGTTACAAATGAGATTTATTTCATTTTCTGTATTCTGTCACAGCTTTAAGTAAGATTTGGGAAAATGTATATCTAGGGTTTTACTTCTTCAAAAATTGTGAAGTAAATTTTGTTAGACCCTGCATGTTATGTAGTATTTTAGAAAAATATAAATTGGATATGTGATGTTTAGTTTCTGGGAGATTTAAATAGGTCTTTGAAATGTGTTTTAAAATGAAGGCAAATTTGTTAAATGGATAACTTGAGCTGTAGTATTCCAAAAATTATGAAATTTGGTGGGTAGGCTAATTTATACTTGCTCTAGCTTTGGTAAAAATTTGGGCAGTAGTGCTTAAGTACTTTTCAAGTTATAAAGCTATCTTGTTATTTTAGGAAATACTTAAATGAATTTTTGTAATTTTTCTACATGTTCAATGTTCATATAACTTTTTGGAGAATGTCTTGGTACCCTAAAGTGTCCAAGAAAATTATGAAATCTGTTGTTTGATACTTTTTAATATGATTTGTTAATTATACAAAAATCAGCCTTTTGGGCTTGTGAATTTTGTTTAGGGAGTTTCTGTAAATAATTTTAGTTGACATTTTTACAGTGGTCTCTTTTTGGTTCATAGAGTCTCCTGTAATTTTTGTAGAATTTTAGGAACAGCTTACATATATGTTTAAAATTCCACTTAATTACTTAAGTAAATTAAGAAATGAGTATAAATAAATATTTTTGGTAGGCAAACCTTACTTTCTGGTGTTTTTGTGACCTATGTGAACTTGTGGTAACATTAGTTTGGTCTTAAGGGATGTTTGCCACATAAATAAATATTTAATCTTTGCAATTCTAGGTTTTCTGGATAGCTGGTAGTATTTCTAGGTTTGACCTTTGATAAGTGTGGTTGCTGGAAAACTTGTAAATACCAAAGTTGTAGTAAGCTTGATAAACTAGCTTGTGTCAAAATTTGGGAGCATTTGGCTTAGTAGTTTGGGAGTTATTGCTGTTTAAAGTGACAGTCCAGAATTTGCTACTCTTTGTTTAAAGAGGACAGATTCTGGAACTTATGAAATTCGACATGGAAAACTTAGGAATTTAGGGTTGAGATCTGAAAATGATTTGTAGTGCATTTCTTAAGCTTTCCAGATTGTCTTAAATCATATCTTTAGGATTTGGGAATCTCCTGTTATGATAGAAACACGTAGCTGCTGTCCAGAAATTGTTGTCATGATAATTGATGATTTGTGTTGGTAACCTAAGTAATGTTGTTCTTATGATTTTTTTAGGTGTTAGGGCCTTAACTGAAGCGGAACAATTGTACATTAGGTTGGATAGATTAGGTAAGTACTTCTCCACCGGAGAAGAGATTTGCACGTAATGGTGAAGTGACTTGAATAGAGTACTTTTATTGCTGAAATGCATTTCATTTCGAGCATGTTGCACCCATTATGCATTCATGACATTTATTGTGCATTCATACAATAGGTGTACCGGAGGGGGTAACGCTCCTCGAATTCGAGCCAGTGATTCCGGAGGAGGACCAGGAGCAGCCGAGGGAGCCCGAGGATCCAGCAGGCGAAGGAGTGCCCGCAGACGACCTACCTGAGTGCCCAGATCACCGCCCGTCTACTTTTTGAAAGGCAAGCCCCGGTGCATGCTGAACCCATCATTTTATAAATCTATCTTGAGTACTTTTAATTGTTTAATGCATTAAGTTGTAGTAGTTGGATGAAAACAATTGTTGCATTATACCTGTCCTTGCCCAGATATCGTACTTAAATCCTAATTTAGGTTTAGGCACGTATCAATGCTTAGCCCTGCTTAGTACGCTAGAAGTCGGGTGATTTCCAGTCATCCGCGAGATGTAGGAAGGAGTCACGAGTGGCTTTATGGCTATCGTGGATGGAATCATGCTTTAAAATGAAATTGAGACCGGGCGGGAGTTTGATAGTACAGCCGCAAGACACTTCACGTCTTGGGTGTGGAGCTATGCCCGTCTAAGTCGTTTAAGGACCAATTCGCTGTACGTCCTTGAGTCATGTTGAACGCAGTCTAACACTTAGTTGGCCGAATAAGCCGTTCCGACCGCGAAGCCGAGTAATGTGATTCAGGCCGGGAATCGAATGGTAGGTTGCTTCTTGGAGGAGAGAAAGGATGTGCTTGGGGACATTGGTGTGAGACCAAGGGGGGGTTAGAGTCCCTATCACCTGGCAGAGTGTCGCCCTTGTGGTCGCGACATCATTTGGACCCGCGATTCCTGAATCATATGAAAAGGTGGCTTGTGCGACCCTGGCAGGGGCCTGCACGGTGAGTGTTAGAAATACCCCTCCTGCTGGATAGGAATTCGATTCGAATCGCCGTCGCTCCCGGTTAGTGAGCACTTGACTTGAGCAGCGGCAACATAGATCTCATTAAATTGAACAGATGGTTAAGTGAATGATATAATGTTGCCACAATGTTATACCTGCTATGGATATAATAATAATGTTGTTTGATTATACTCAAGTGAATGCTTAGTATAGGTGCTAAGATAGATGACTGGTTAATGCTAAAAATAACTGCTAGTACAGGTTAAAATAGTTTAAATTACTTATGCTTTTCCGCAAAAGGTAATGTCAGCCAGCTCCACTTATGAAAGCCTTGCATGATCCTTGGTGTCTCTTATTTTCCGTTTCGACGGGTAAGTCTAGCTGAGTATATTCCCGTACTCAGGGTTTATTCCCTCCTGTTGCAGATGACATGCTTTATCAGGGCTTCTACAAGACCTGCCTCCACCCTGCGGGTGACGAGGATTAGATCACTCGGGCGTGATCGTCTGTTATGTACTTTCCTTAATGCTTTTGTGGGATGTTGATCATTAAGACTGACAGTAGTATGTGAACTAATGCGTTTGTTATGCTTCTGCTACTTTATAAACTTGGTTTGTAATAATTGCGACTCCGTGTGTGTAAACTTATTCGGAACTACTTGTGAAATGTAACGTATGATGTTGTATGTTGAATGATATGATCTTGGTTGTAAGCAAGTTGGTTTGAAATCCTTCGTGGTTTCGATTGACTACTGGGATTATATGGGCTCAAGTTCGAAAATTTGAGCGCTTCGGTGCTTGTTTTTGTACTTGTGCTCTTATAATTTGGTCGGTTCTGTTACAGCTGGTATCGGAGCATAATTCAACATTAAACACATCGTATGAGTATTTAAAAACAAAAGTATTTGATTATGAAAAGGGTTAAAACTCTAAAAATTATTTTCCTAGGTATGCCAGTGATCACATCCCTTAGCCCAAATAAGGACTCTTAGGTGGCTATTATAAAGACTAACTTGGGGCCTTGTTTGTTTTTGTTTCGTCGTCCATACGGCGTGATATTGTATGGATGCCATCCACTTGGGTGGTAATGTATGGATCAATTGCCTCGACACTCTGGTAAGTGTGAGTTGTGAGAGCATGATCGTCCAACCGACGATCTAGGGGAGAGTAGTTTGGTGACTTGCATACTTACATGTTTAAACCGTGTAATTATGTAAGCACTTAATTGTGGGAACCTTTATATCAGGTAGCTTTGATACTGAAGTATATACATCAGGGGGATGTGTATATGGAAAGTATTTAAATTACTGCTTTCTTGTGTGCTTATATTGGAAAACTGTTGGGCTGAAATGAGATTTTCTGCAGGTACACTAACAGCGTAACGAGTAGACCGATAGTTTCGCTTATATGAGAGAACGTATGTATGCCACCGCCTAGCGTTAGAACTTTAGGTTTCTACTAAGGTGAGAGGGCATACGGAACGTGCATGCATCATGTTTAATTATATCATACATATCATTTACTCCCTCCTTAAAAATTTCAATAGTCCCGACTAAAGTAAATTTCGTATCCCCTAAATGATCCTCACTGTAAGTCATATCTTGTTGCTACAGATGGCACATACCAAGAGGACCGCTCGCAAGTCCACTGGAGGCAGGGCACCTCGTCACCAGCTCGCTCCACGTGAGCCCCGCCTTGAGCCCACTGAGGTGGAAAGGCTGAGGGCTGAGTTGGCCGAAGTGACTGCTGTCAGGAATGCAGCGCGTCAGCAACTGGAGCAAGTAATCCATGATCGTGACCAGGAAACACTTGCGGTCTAGAGATTGACCGTAGCAAATCACAACTGTCAACGCATGCTGGTCCATGTCATGAATCAGAGGGATGAAGCCTGGCACGAGGAGAACGTTCTAAGAGCTCGTCAGTTTGAGCTCGAGCAACAGTTGGAGAATGCTGAAGAATACAATGACAATCTTCATGAAGAAGTGCACCGCCTGAACAACCAGCTAAATCCTCTGCTGCCTCAAAACAACAACGCAGATGAGGACATGGGTTCGGGAATCATCATGGCTGAAGATGATGATGAAGTGGAGGTCAATGGGCCCCAAGATGCTGCACCAGAAGAAGCACCAGAAGAGGAGCCAGAAGAAGAAGAAGAAGACGAGGAGTTAGAGCCTGTTAGCGACGAGGATGGCGGGGAGATCCTTGACACCGACTCTGAGGACGATGCTTAGAGTAGTCATCGCGTAGCTATGATGTTAGAATCATCTTTTGTGCCTCCTGGGGTTGGAGTGAGGCTTTGTAATAACTTGACTTTTGGGATGTAAGGTCGAACCCTATGTTTCCTAGATGTTCAGTTGAACCTGTTAATTTCGATCACGAATGGATGTCTCATTGAGTTGTGTTCGGTGATGGTGTCACGATTAGCACCCTTCGGTGCCGCGACGAAACCGAGGGCCTCCTATGGCGCGCGACATAAGGTTGTGCTGCTTGGCACGCGCTGGTATCGAGGTGGCTAGTCATGATCCACCATGGAACTCTCCGTTGAGAAGTCTCTTTGTGGTCAGTTTGAAGTAGCCTTTCTCAGTCAACTAAAAATTTTGAGATCGAATCCCAGTACCGGGCGAAAGGTCAAAAATCACGTAGATATTAACGTAAATGGTTCAGTAACTGCTCTGCTCCTTGTGAGTGAGCCTTTATCAAAGTACATCTTGTTGGATTCCCTCGCATGATTGCGTCAATTGATGCGCTTGAATGGATTGTGCGGTTGTGATGAATTATTGTGCCATGAGTATTTTGAGAAGTCCATTTCATGAAGTCAGTTTGACATATTTATAATAATTCATCTACAAATTTCCCACATCGTCAGTGCTCATTGGCTATGCATTTTGTAGATGTCGTACAATCTCCGTCGGGGTCATGGCAATGAGGATGAGGAACAGCCACCCCCTCCGCCACCACCTACCCCGGCTGAGCTGATGCAGACCGTGGTCGAAGGGCAGCGCATGCTGGCAGATGCTATGCGCCAGCTTGCCAACCGGGAGGCTCTTCATGGCCGCCAGGGCCTAGAACCCAATCAGTACAGTGATTTCAAGGACTTTGTTGATACTAAGCCCCCGCTCTTTAAGGAGGCGGAGGAACCACTGCAAGCCGACGAGTGGTTGAACACTATTGAACAAAAGTTTCGTCTGCTTCGCTTGACCGATGAGCTAAAAACTGAATATGCTTCTCACCAACTGCATGGTCCAGCGGGTATTTGGTGGAGCCACTATCGTTCCACACTGCCTGCAAATGTCCCGATTGCTTGGGACCAGTTCAAGGCCGCATTCCGTGGGAACTATATTCCTCCAGGTCTTATGGCTATCAAGCACATAGAATTCATGAGGCTGTCGCAGGGAAATAAAAGCTTGACTGAATATCTGCAATCTTTCAACAACCTAGCAAGGTATGTCACAGAGTTTGTGGATACCGATGCCAAGAAAATTGCTAGCTTTAAAAGAGGCCTCGGCCCAAAGCTGATGAAGACTATGGGCACTAGCAAGTGTACTACCTTCAATGATTTTATCAGTGATGCTCTGACTCAAGAGAACAATAACTCTATCTATGCTGCTTCTAAGAGCCACAAGAGGGCACTTGAGGCAGGTGTTTCACAGTCTCGAGCTCCAGCTGCCCCGAGGGCTCCTCCTCACCCTCCTGCCACAAGTGCTAAGTTCCGTCCTCCGCAAAAGAAGGCGCCAGTGAAGACTAGGTTTCGCAAGGCATATACAGTCGCTCTGCCAAAGGGAAATTCTAGACAGAGCAGTTCTAGTGTTCCTCCCAGCAACATGCCTTGCTAGAACTGCAACAAGCCATGTCATTGGTCCAGGAACTATCCTTACCCTAAGAAGAATGTCAACCAAGATGGTCGTCAAGGGCACGCTCATTATAACAGTATTGAGGAAATCCCATCTGGTGAGGTTGTCACTGCTGGTAAGTTCCTAGTTGACCAACATCCTGCAGTGGTACTTTTTGATTCAGGTGCTTCGCATTCCTTTATCAGTCCTAAGTTTGCATCAAGGGTTGCACACAAATTGCATACTGTTGAAGGTGGAGGTTATTGCATTAGCGCAGCAAGTGGGAATATTTCCACAAATAAAGTAGTGGGGAATCTTGAGCTTGAGATAGAAGGGCGAAAGTACTCGCTTGCCTTAGTGGTTTTGCCGGGATTAGGCATAGATGTTATTCTGGGCATGAATTGGATGAGTCAGAATGGGGTACTCATTGATACATCCACTCGGGTAGTTATGCTCAGAGATCCTACAGATCAAAAGGGTTTTCTGGTACAACTTCCCAGAAATGTTGATTTGTCTGGGGAAGTTCATGCTGTGCAAGCAAAGGCGTTGGCTAAAATTCCCATAGTAAATGAGTTTCCAGACATTTTTCTTGATGATTTGCCGGGACTCCCTCCGGATCGGGATGTGGAATTTAAAATTGAGTTGTTGCCTGGCACGGCTCCCATCTCTAGGAGACCCTATAGGATGCCTCCGAATGAACTAGCTGAACTTAAGGTGCAATTGAATGAACTTTTGAAGAAGGGGTTGATTCGCCCTAGTTCGTCTCCGTGGGGATGCCCCGCTATCTTTGTAAAGAAGAAGGATCAGTCGTTGCAGATGTGTGTAGATTATAGACCTCTCAATGCAGTCACTGTCAAAAATAAGTATCCTCTGCCACGTATCGATATCCTGTTCAATTAGTTGTCCAAAGCTAAAGTCTTTTCCAAGATTGATCTGAGGTCTGGTTACCATCAGATTAAAATCCGTCCCGAAGATATTCCAAAAACAGCTTTCTCGACAAGATACGACCTTTATGAGTATCTTGTTATGTCTTTCGGCTTGACCAACGCCCCCGCACACTTCATGTACTTGATGAATTCGGTATTTATGCCCGAATTGGACAAGTTTGTGGTGGTATTTATTGATGATATCCTGATATATTCTGAAAATGAGGAAGAACACATTGAACATCTGCGTATAGTTCTCACAAGACTGCGTGAACATCAACTATATGCAAAGTTCAGTAAGTGCGAATTCTAGCTTCGAGAAGTACCTTTCCTTGGGCATGTGTTGTCCGATGGAGGAATTATGGTGGATCCCGCCAAGGTACAAGAAGTACTAAACTGGAAGGCTCCTATCTCGGTTCACGAGGTTTGGAGTTTTCTTGGTTTGTCTGGCTATTATCGTCGCTTCATCTCGGATTTCTCAAAAATAGCCAAACCCATGACTCGGTTGCTGCAAAAGGACACCAGGTTTGTCTGGACTCCTGAGTGTGATGCGGCTTTTCACCAACTGTGAACCCTCCTAACCTCAGCTTCGGTTTTAGCACAACCGGATATCGAGAAACCATTTGATGTTTATTGTGATGCCTTAGGCATAGGTTTGGGAGGTGTGTTGATGCAGGAAGGCCGAGTGATTGCATATACCTCTCGACAACTTCGGAAACATGAGGTGAATTATCCAACGCATGACTTAGAACTCGCCGCAGTTGTTCATGCTTTGAAAGCCTAGCGGCACTATCTGTTGGGCAATGTTTGCAATATCTATACCGACCATAAAAGCCTCAAATATATCTTCACCCAACCCAAGTTGAATATGCATCAAAGAAGATGGCTGGAGTTGATTAAGGATTATAACCTTCAAGTGCACTATCATCCTAGCATGGAAAATGTGGTTGCGGATGCTTTAAGCCGTAAGTGTCATTGCCATTCCCTAGTTGAAACTGATTTTCATCGATCTCGCCTTCTACATCCAGCAGTCTTGTACAACATCACTGTCAGTTGTACTCTCAAAAGTAGAATTATTGAGCTCTAAAAGACTGACACTGGTATATTCCACATCAAGCGTAAGATGAAAGAGCAAGAAACTACACAGTTCAGGGTAGATGAAGAGGGTGTACTCTGGTTCAAGGATAGGTTCGTTGTGCCTAAGGACCGAGAGCTTAGAAATGATATCATGTCTGAAGCACACTCCTCTAAGTTGTCCATCCATCCTGGTAGCAATAAGATGTATTATGATTTGAAGCCATACTATTGGTGGACCAAAATGCGGAAAGAAATAGCTGCATATGTTGCCAGGTGTGACACCTGTTGTAGGGTTAAAGCTGTGCACATGAAAGATGGGTTGCTTCAACCACTTTCTATCCTAGGTTGGAAATGGGAAGAGATAAGTATGGATTTCATTGTCGGACTTCCTCCTACTATCAAAAATCATAACTCCATCTGGGTAATTGTGGATCGTTTAACCAAATCAGCTCACTTCATTCCTGTTAGAGTGGACTATCGTCCTACTGACTATGCTGAGTTGTACTTCAATCAGATAGTCCGGCTCCATAGGATACCTCGTACTATCATCTCTGACCGTGGTCCCCAATTCACTGCTCGTTTTTTAGAGCACTTGCATCAGCTTCTAGGAACCAAGTTAGTGAGAAGCTCTGCTTATCACCCCTAGACATCAGGTCAGACTGTACGAGTCAACCAAATCTTGGAGGATATGTTACGAGCTTGTGTTATTTCGTCCAAGGGTTCATGGGAGAAGTGGTTGCCTTTAGCTGAGTTCTCTTATAATAATAGTTACCAAGAGAGCATTAAGATGGCCCCATTTGAAGCGTTGTACGGTCGTAAGTGTAGAACCCCACTACATTGGATAGAAGCTGGTGAGAGGAGATTTTATGGTATTGCTTTTGTTGAGGAAGCTGAGGAACAAGTCCGTACCATCCAAAAACATATGGCTGCAGCCCAAACTAGACAGAAAAGTTATGCTGATCGTCGTAGAAAACCGCTCGAGTTTGAAGTTGGAGACTTCGTTTATCTGAAAGTTTCTCCAATGAAGAGTGTCCAACATTTTGGTGTTAAGCGGAAACTTGTGCCAAGATACGTGGGTTCTTTCTAGATCATAGGCAAGAGTGGAGCTGTTGCGTACAAAATCCAGTTACCTCCTGAAATGAGTGCCATATTCAACGTCTTCCATGTATCTCAGCTCAAAAAGTGTCTTTGAGTTCCTGAGGAAAGAGTCCCTTTAGGAGATATCAGGCTGGAATCCGATCTAACTTACGAAGAAAAGCCAGTCTGAGTGATCGATACTCAGGAACGAGTGACTAGAAGCAAAGTGGTTAAGTGGTATAAAGTAATGTGGAGTAATCAGGGTAGTGAAAGTGACGCTACATGGGAACAGGAGGACTATTTGCGGGATGGATATAAGGAATTCTATGAAAAATGGTACACTTTCCAAATCTCGAGACGAGATTTTTATAAGGGGGGAGGGCTGTAACACCTTAGGTGTTTAGCTCCATAATTGCATTGCATTTGCATGAGCATAAGCATGCATCATTTCATGTTATTTTATGTGGTTGCAACTAATGTGGTTGTTTTTAGAATTTTGTTTGGCTCACATCATGTGACACTAGGTAGTTGGTGTAACAAAAGGGGAGAGTAGCTAATTATATCTCACAACACCTTAGTTATACTTAGGGTCACTAATGGAGCAAGGTTCATGTTGACCAAAATCACCAAAATGCCCTCCAAGGTGTAGTTGACCAGCATTTAGCCCTAGGATGCTCTAGTTTGACCAATTAAAAAGTCTAGCTTAGAGACCTTGCATGGAGGAGCACCCTTAAGCAAAGTTGTAGGGAATTTTATGGGGAACAAAAGTCTCAATATGACCATCTCATGAAACTGACCAGAACATGCTCAAAAATGGCCCACAAGTCAGCTAGAGGGGCTGTCTCAACACTTAGAAATTTTCCTAAGTCTCAAAAGTGTCCCTCCAGTTTCACAGTGCTCTACTTTGGAAGCTTGTAGTTTGCAAACCAGACCTAACCAGCTCCAACTCATGTTGACACTTTTGTAGTACTCACTTAGCTCTACAACATTGTCAACATCACCATCACCTAGTTCTAAATAGTTTAGGAGATATGTTGTCTAGAAAATCAGGTTTCAGTCAGCTTAATGACTGAAACTACGTTTCAGTTTCGAAGTGCACCACTTTGGAGCTCTGTGGTTTCAAATCCAGGCCGAACCAGTCCCAGTCCCAATTGGCAATTTTGTAGCCCTCATGTAGCTCTACATAATTGCTGTAATCACCTTCGACTAAATCAAGCTGGTTTAGGAGATTTTCTTCGATGAATTCACGCTGTCAGTCGAACGATGACGACCTCCATTCAGTCAACAGCGTCGCCATTCAGTCGGATAGCCAACCCGCGTCGTGGCGCTTGGGCAGAGCCTAGTGGCCACGTGGCGTGCGCGTCCTGCTATCGCCTCCACGTCGCAAGCTCACGCGCGGGAGTGAAGTGGGAGTCGACACCTCAATCCCCATCACTCACGCCGCTCCCTCCTCCATTCCATCGCCCTCTGGTCCGACGAGCAGCACCACCCCGCCCTCGCCGTGGCCGGGCGAGCTCACCACCGCACGACAGCCCACCAAAACTCATTCACTGCTCCGCCTTGAAACCCCTTCCATCCTCCACCTCGCAGTTGGGTCAATTGTGCGGAGGTAAGATAACATTGCCATTACCGCCACCGTCCGCCTCGGGCATTTCTCGCCGGAGCACCCCCGTGGCATGGCCGTGCTTCCCTAGCGTCTCCCTATCTTCCGTCCTTGGTGTGTCGCGTCCGCCTTGAGCCACTGATGCTCACCGGACCGGCCATTAGGGCTGAGCAGCCGTCTAGCTCGTCGGAGCCGGCATGCCGCGGCCGCGGGCCGCCATTGCCGTCGCTGACTACCTTAGCTACCGCCGTAGCCCTCTTAGATGGTACCCTTAGATTCGTATCGAGGTGGGGAACATGACGGTGCACTTGCCCTCGCCGAAACCGCTACCGGCGGTGAACTCCGGCCACCGTTCCTTTCCCCCTCCGCTCTTCTCTCTCTGGCCTGCAGGCCCACGCTGTCAGCGCCACGCGCGTGTGGGCGGGAGCCCGAGCAGGCCGCACGCGCGTCGTGGGCCGTGTATGTTCCCGGGCCGGCCCAGTTGCAAATGAGATTTATTTCATTTTCTATATTCTATCACAGCTTTAAGTAAGATTTGGGAAAATGTATATCTAGGGTTTTACTTGTTCAAAAATTGTGAAGTAAATTTTGTTAGACCCTGCATGTTGTGTAGTATTTTAGAAAAATATAAATTGGATATGTGATGTTTAGTTTCTGGGAGATTTAAATAGGTCTTTGAAATGTGTTTTAAAATGAAGGCAAATTTGTTAAATGGATAACTTGAGCTGTCGTATTCTAAAAATTATGAAATTTGGTGGGTAGGCTAATTTATACTTGCTCTAGCTTTGGTAAAAATTTGGGCAGTAGTGCTTAAGTACTTTTCAAGTTATAATGCTATCTTGTTATTTTAGGAAATACTTAAATGAATTTTTGTAATTGTTCTACATGTGCAATGTTCTTATAACTTTTTGGAGAATGTCTTGGTACCCTAAAGTGTCCAAGAAAATTATGAAATCTGTTGTTTGATACTTTTTAATATGATTTGTTAATTATACAAAAATCAGTCTTTTGGGCTTGTGAATTTTGTTTAGGGAGTTTCTGTAAATAATGTTAGTTCAAATTTTTATAGTGGTTTCTTTTTGGTTCATAGAGTCTCCTGTCATTTTTGTAGAATTTTAGGAACAGTTTACATATATGTTTAAAATTCCTTTTAATTACTTAAGTAAATTAAGAAATGGGTATAAATAAATTTTTTGGTAGGCAAACCTTACTTTCTGGTGTTTTTGTGACCTATGTGAACTTGTGGTAACATTAGTTTGGTCTTAAGAGATGTTTGCCACATAAATAAATATTTAATCTTTGCAATTCTAGGTTTTCTGGACAGCTGGTAGTATTTCTAGGTTTGACCTTTAATACAAAAGTTGTAGTAAGCTTGATAAACTAGCTTGTGTCAAAATTTGGGAGCATTTGGCTTAGTAGTTTGGGAGTTATTGCTGTTTAAAGTGACAGTCCAGAATTTGCTACTCTCTGTTTAGAGAGGACAGATTCTGGAACTTATGAAATTCGACATGGAAAACTTAGGAATTTATGGTTGAGATCTGAAAATGATTTGTATTGCATTTCTTAAGCTTTCCATATTGTCTTAGATCATATCTTTAGGATTTGGAAATCTCCTGTTATGATAGAAACACGTAGCTGCTGTCCAGAAATTGTTGTCATGATAATTGATGATTTGTGTTGGTAACCTAAGTAATGTTGTTCTTATGATTTTTTTAGGTGTTAGGGCCTTAACTGAAGCGGAACAATTGTACATTAGGTTGGGTAGATTAGGTAAGTACTTCTCCACCGGAGAAGAGATTTACACGTAATGGTGAAGTGACTTGAATAGAGTACTTTTATTGCTGAAATGCATTTCATTCCGAGCATGTTGCACCCATTATGCATCCATGACATTTATTGTGCATTCACACAATAGGTGTACCGGAGGGGGTAACGCTCCTCGAATTCGAGCAAGTGATTCCGGAGGAGGACCAGGAGCAGCCGAGGGAGCCCGAGGATCCAGCAGGCGAAGGAGTGCCCGCAGACGACCTACCTGAGTGCCCAGATCACCGCCCGTCTACTTTTCTGAAAGGCAAGCCCCGGTGCATGCTGAACCCATCATTTTATAAATCTATCTTGAGTACTTTTAATTGTTTAATGCATTAAGTTGTAGGAGTTGGATGAAAACAATTGTTGCATTATACCTGTCCTTGCCTAGATATCGTACTTAAATCCTAATTTAGGTTTAGACACGTATCAATGCTTAGCCCTGCTTAGTACGGTAGAAGTCGGGTAATTTCCGGTCATCCGCGAGATGTAGGAAGGAGTCATGAGTGGCTTTATGGCTATCGTGGATGGAATCATGCTTTAAAATAAAATTGAGTCCGGGCGGGAGTTCGATAGTACAACCGCAAGACACTTCACGTCTTGGGTGTGGAGCTATGCCCGTCTGAGTCATTTAAGGACCGATTCGCTGTACGTCCTTGAGTCATGTTGAACGCAGTCTAACACTTAGTTGGCCGGATAAGCCGTTCCGACCGTGAAGCTGAGTAATGTGATTCAGGCCGGGAATCGAATGGTAGGTTGCTTCTTGGAGGAGAGAAAGGATGTGCTTGGGGACATTGGCGTGAGACCAAGGGGGGGTTAGAGTCCCTATCACCTGGCAGAGTGTCGCCCTTGGGGTCGCGACATCATTCGGACCCGCGATTCCTGAATCATATGAAAAGGTGGCTTGTGCAACCCTGGCAGGGGCCTGCGCGGTGAGTGTTAGAAATACCTCTCCAGCTGGATAGGAATTCGATTCGAATCGCCGTCACTCCCGATTAGTGAGCACTTGACTTGAGCAGCGGCAACATAGATCTCATTAAATTGAACGGATGGTTAAGTGAATGATATAATGTTGCCACAATGTTATACCTGCTATGGATATAATAATAATGTTGTTTGATTATACTCAAGTGAATGCTTAGTACAGGTGCTAAGATAGATGACAGGTTAATGCTAAAAATAACTGCTAGTACAGGTTAAAAGAGTTTAAATTACTTATGCTTTTCTGCAAAAGGTAATGTCAGCCAGCTCCACTTATGAAAGCCTTGCATGATCCTTGGTGTCTCTTATTTTCCGTTTCGACGGGTAAGTCTAGCTGGGTACATTCCCGTACTCAGGGTTTATTCCCTCCTGTTGCAGATGACATGCTTTATCAGGGCTTCTGCAAGACCTGCCTCCACCCTACGGGTGACGAGGATTAGATCACTCGGGCGTGATCGTCTGTTATGTACTTTCCTTAATGCTTTTGTGGGATGTTGATCATTAATACTGGCAGTAGTATGTGAACTAATGTGTGTGTTATGCTTCCGCTACTTTATAAACTTGGTTTGTAATAATTGCGACTCCGTGTGTGTAAACTTATTCGGAACTACTTGTGAAATGTAACATATGATGTTGTATGTTGAATGATACGATCTTGGTTGTAAGCAAGTTGGTTTGAAATCCTTCGTGGTTTCGATTGACTACCGGGATTATATGGGCTCAAGTTTGAAAATTTAAGCGCTTCGGTGCTTGTTTTTGTACTTGTGCTCTTATAATTTGGTCGGTTCTGTTATAGTCCTGACTCAAAGGCCCTCTTGCGAGTCTTGGATGCAGTGTACGCGTTGTTATTCTTCTCTTGTTTTAGACAATCACTGATGAAGTCATTGAATCTGGCACAGCTATTGGTACCCACATGCTTCATCATCTTCGGACTTAACCCTCTCTTGAAACTAGCAATTCTCTTAGCATTTTGTCAACCATGTCGGGGGCATAACGACACAAGTTGTTGAAGGCATGCAAATAGAGTGTCACGGTTTTGGTGCCCTGATTTAAAGCCAAGAACTCTCCCAACTTCATCTCAACTAGCCCTGGTGGAATATAAACTCCACGGAAGGCTTCAGTGAACTCTCTCCATGAGATCTGAGCATTTGGAGGGAAGGTGGTGCGATGATGCTTCCACCACATCCCTGCTGGTCCCTGTAACTAATGTGCAGCATATTCTGTCTTTGGTACTTCAGTCAGCCTCAACACATAAAACTTATCTTCCATGGTGTTGATCCATTCTTCAATGTCAAGTGGCTCTGTTGCTTCCTTGAAAATTGGTGGCCTGGTGTCCATGAAATCCTTGAAGTTGTTGTACTGATTCACCTCATTGCCACCACCTTGGTTGTTACCACGTTGAACATTGTTGTCAATGGTACGCAGAAAATCTTCCATGTTCCTCTGCGATTGCTCGGCATTGCGCTGACTTCCAGGAAACTGTGTAAAGAATACCTCTGCAGTGAGCGGTGGAGAAGGCGGCAAATGTGGTTCCGGGTGTGGCTCATTATGGTTGACATTGTTTTCACCACTCCCACCTGCCCCAGCACCATTACCACCTGTTTCAGCAGCCTCATACGTGGCGCGGCGAGTGTTTGCCATCTGCATATTTCATCAACAAGTAATGATTAAGTGAAGTTGTAGTAATTATAAGTGAATGAAAAATTATGTTGTACTGAATTCATTGGAGAGAATAAGTTATACAATAAAACAGAGGCACAATAATCACATTCCAATTAAAACAACACCACTAATTAAATTACTTTGAATGCAAACATCGCGTCCACACAACCAAGTTGCCAGCATACACACACTGGACTTTTATGCGCTCAGGTATCGCATGACCAACCAAGTTCCAACATACTACCAAGTCTCAAGGTTCGAAACGAGATACACCAAGATACATGAAACCAAAAGAAAGGTCATCGCGACAGGGCCTAGTAGCTAACGCAAGCAACTAGCCTACTCCTCGGGGCCATCATCGGGGTCAGAGACGTCACCATCGCTACCATCAGTAGCAACATCGTTATCGTCGGCAGGTGTAATTGTAGGCTCGTCCTCGTCCTCGTCGACATCCATACCGGCGGCGTCTAGAGGAGCATATGGGCCAATCCCATTGTAGAGCGCGTGAAACTCCTCATGCAAGTTTACGTTATACTCCTCTAGCTCCTCGACCCTCTGCCTCAGAAGGTCCCTCTTGTTCCAGGCTTCATTCCTCTCCTAAACCAACTATCCAATCATGCGGTCTGCATTATTGTTGGCCTGAGTCAACGTATGCACCCGCTGCAGAGCACTATCACCTCTCTCTAGAGCCTGGTCTCGCTGCAAGCTCATGTCAGCCAACTGCTCCTGCAAACTAGCTATAGCACGTGCCTGCTTCTTCTTCTGTTTTCTTGCTTTGAGTCGATCATCACCACGCAAACCAGTCAACGTCCAATAGGTACACTCAAGACCCTGGTATGCTCTGATAGCTGCATACATAGCACTCATAGCGTGGTTGTCGCTAGCCTGTCCTTCGTTTGGGCCTCTGACCAAGGCACTTCCTCGCGGCTACACCCAAATAGCATCGCGAGGATCGTCTCTAGGAAAAGTGCCAGCCAGGGCTGCTGCTAGCTCGTTGGGAAATCTGCTCATTATGTCCCTGATGATACAGAAAGTTGCTCCCTCTGCACCCTCAACCGGAGTGCGTCCCTCAAACTCCAAGTGCCAACCATCCTACTCTCAAGCATCACCAAGAGCAGGGACTGTGATCTCCACTACTACAAGTCCATCATCGGCTAACTGGCTCTCACTCCAAGAGTACACCGGCTCCTGACCCTCTGGGTACCCCACATCATGGAGCACTCTCCAAAGCAAGGTTGGCATGCCAAACTCGCTCAAAAAGGTGTCCGTGCTGTGGTGCTCACACGGGGCCAACTAGTGTCGGGGTGCTCTTCCGCCTGTGGACTTACGGGCAGTCTGCTTTGTGCGGGCCATCTGTAGCAAAAGTTTTGATTACCCGGTGAGAACATATTTTAAGTTGATACAATTTTTATCAAAAGGGGATAATCACTTTATAAGGGGAGGAATGCATGACATGAATGAAATGCACAAGCAATATGATGTATGTATGTTTCTTACGTTCTCACAAACTTATGAAATAAATAATATCTAGCGATGAATTCGGTGGCATACATGTGATCTCTCATATACGTAACTAATACGTTCTACACGAGAAACGTTGTTATGTACCTGCAGAAAATTCATTTCAGCCCAATTCCCCATGAATGCATGAAAGCAGTAAATTTACCTACATGCTCTACACGAATCCCCAGATACGCGTACAACGGTAGTAACTACCCAAAACATCGTCCTATTGACGGCATCGCCTCAACGAACGGAACAACCACACATGCGACACTTTTGTAAAAACATGCGTAGAACATGCAATTACTCCAGTATCATATAAGCACTCTCCCTAGATCGGCGGTGTATCCGATCATGCTCTCACATCTCACACTTACCGAGGCGTAGAGGCAGCGGATCCATACATTACCACTCAATTAAGTGGCACTCATACAATAGCACGCCGTATGAGCAACGAAAGAGAAATATGGTGCAAGAACCTCAAGTCAGTACTTAAATAAGCCACCTAGACTCCTTAACTGGGCACAAAGGATATGACCACTGGCACACTTTTAGTTTGGAAATCACGTTTTTAAACATAATTTTGTTTTAAATACACTTGTGAATAGTAAACACGCTAAACCATGCTCTGAAGCCAGCTGTAACAGAACCGACCAATTATACGAAATTAAGTAAGAAAATCATCCACCGAGCAGATAATTTAGCAAACTTAAGCCCGTATAACCCGGTAGTCCATGAAATCACGACGAATTTCAAACCAACTTACATACCAGCCAAGATCGTAATAAGTTTAGCGGTCACCATCACAAATTACATAAAAGTTCACATCGCAGATACATCGGAGTTTAAACATAGTTATTATAAACCAAGTTCAAATAAAAGTAGCGGAAGCATTCAGTTTAAACCACACACACTCACACAGAGTTCGAAATAAAGTGCCAACTGCTGATCATCTCCAACAAAAGCATCAGACGAGAAGTAGGGAATGACCACTGCCCATGGTCCTAAGCTTCACCTATCGCAGGATAAAGACAGTTGATACAGTAGCCATAATACATCTGCCCATCTGCAACAAGTGGGAACAAAGCCCTGAGTATGAGAAGGTACTCAGCTAGACTTACCCGACATAACCGAAAATAAATTGACACCAAGGATCATGACAGACTTTATGGTAGGGTAGCTGACTCATTTGCAAAAAGACATTTTTAGTATTTAAAGAATCTTTTCCAGAAGCTTTGCATCAAGTTAAATCCTTATTAACCTGTCAACTACATTTGCACCTGTACTAGAGTAACATGTAATTAAACAGGTAAGGATAACCAATGATCATTAACAACTTCCATCATGTCATATTCCATATAACTGTATAATTGTTTCATCAATATTACTACGATGAAGTAACTCAAGTCAAGTGTTCACTATCCAGTGAACGATGACGATTCGAATCGATTATTAACCAGCTGGTAGTTTATTCCTCACACAAACCTCACTCACCCGCTAAAGTGAGATATTGGTCACCAAGTCAACCATTCAGGTAAAGTCTCGAGTTTTCCAGGAACCACATGTACCCAGGGGCCGCCCGACTGCTCTTTGGCCTTATCATCGTGCCCCCGTGTCCTACCACACCTGCTTCGGTACAGTGCGTTGCGGGCAATCCACTCGGCCCGAATAATCTCCTAGCTTTGCGGTCGAAAGGTACATTATTCGGCCAGCTAAATGTAAGGCATGCGTTCAACATGACTCGAGGCCCAACAACGGTCGGTCCTTAATCGACACAGACGGAAAACACTACAGTCTAAAACCCTGCAAGTCTCCGTCCGGTCTTAGTTTCACATTAACACTTAGTTATTCTAAGATGACATACTTTTTCAAGCAGATCCAGGTAACCACCTATAGCTCGCAGGTGACAGGAAATCACCCGACTTCTACCGGTCTAAGCAAGCTAAGCATTTCTTGACTGCGAATACTAAGGTAACAAGGATATGGTAGAACAAGGTAGACAAGGTATAATGCAGCAACGGTTGCAAACAACTCCTAAACGTAATGCATTAGTTAAAGTAAAGCATTAATAAAATATTTGCAAACTGAGAGAGAAATGCTACAGGGCTTGCCTCTTTCGAAAGAGCTCGGGCGGTGGTCGGGACACTCTGGAAGATCCTCACCAACCTCCTCATCGGCATCGGGCACCTCCTGCTCTTGCACCTCGGGCTACGCTTTTGGCTCCTCGGAAACTGCTACCGGAGTTACTTCTTGCGATCCTGTGTGATGCAAACGTATAAGTGCTCATGCCTAGGTGCATTGCAGAGATGACATGTAATGATCATAATGAATGAAATATAGATGAATAGGTTTACTTTATTGTATAAAGTAGGAATACAACTCTTCTATAAGGTAGTCCATATCATCCAAGAACATGTACTAGTATACTACTACAAACATTCTCTACCATGCCAAGTCACCCCAGAAAACTAAGATGCTTCAAAGATACACCAAAGCAAATCTTGTTAACTAGTCATGCATTAACAAGGTTAATTAAACCCTAATTGCAACTATGTTTGAACAAGAGGGTGCCTAGTATGTGGCCAGACAAGCTCGGCATCAAGCTCGCCGGCGTGCATGGCAGCGCGGTGGCTCGGCCCGTCGTCGGCCGGCCAACACCGACCGAGATGGGCCGCGCGGTGTGGTCCGCGAGCTTCACCGTGCAAATGCGGTGCTCGTGCGCTCGAGAAGTGAGCGAGAAGGAGGATGAAGGGGTGAAGTCCACGGAGCGGCTCACTTCGGTGAGCTCGGCCGGAACTCTGATGAGCTATTACCGTTGCTAGGGGCCGAATCCTCGCGGGCCGTGGCGAGCACGGGACGCGCAACGAGAAGGCGAAGCGAGGAGGAAGACGGAGGTTGTGGTAGTGAGCCGGGGCAGCGGCTACGGCGGTGGCGGAGCTCGGGAGCCGACAATGGTGCGGTGGGCGCGCGACTGCTGCTGGCGTGCTGCTGTGGGGTGAGGAGAGGAGAATGGAGGCAGTAGCTGAGGCGGGCGAGCGCGCGGAGGGAGTAGGCGGGCGCGGAGGGACGCGGGGGCCACCGGTGGGCGCGTGGCGTCGGCGACGTACGGCCACGCGGCGGCCGGCTTCTGCCGCGGGCGCCACGACGTGTGCGCGCGCGCGGGCGGGAGGAGGCGGACGCGGGCGCGGGCCGGCTTGCGCGAGCAGGCCGAAGCGGAGGCGGCGGCCCGTTAAGGCCGAAAATACATTTTCCTTTTATAAATAAATTTCTAGATTTTATAAATTGATTCAAATTCAAATTTTGAAGATGAAAAATGCATTTTCACAAGTTGTCCCCAAAATAAAAGTTGTTCAAAATTTAATTCTCTACAACTTTCATTTAGGGCACCTTTCAAAATTCTAAACAGATTTTGAATTAGTGATTTAAAGTTCAATTTTTAAATAAAAACTCATTTTTCTAGGATATTTTTAAAAGCAAAATTTGGGGAGATTTTGAATACAAAAGTTGCTCCAAAAATCATGCTAATTAATTCTAAGTCATTTAAAGGTATAGCCAAACAAGTTTTACCACTCTTAACAAGCAAATGCAATAATTTAGGGTTCAAACAGATGTTTTTCACACTTCAATTTAATTTCAACTTATATTGCATGTGATGATGAACATGTATGTGATGCTAATGATCATGCTTTGGGATGTTAATGCATGCTTAACACCCAGGGGTGTGACATCGTCTAACCGCTACTCTGTAAATTTGCATCGCATTCTCTTGACCTATAAACATCGAATCAGCTAGAAAGACATAGGTTGTGTCAAAATCATTCCATGACTCTGTATTGCAGCATAGTGTCATATTTCTTAAATAAAACCTCATCGCTGGGAAAAACACATGGTCTGCCTTTTGCCTTGTTCACATAGCTTGAAAACTTTACTGCATTCTACTCTTTGACTGAATTCATGTTGGCTATTGACATTTTCCCTTGATCATGCTCTATACTCATCGTGCCTTATTTCTTTCCAAGCAATGATCCTTATAGTGCTTCAAAGGTCATACATTTGCATAGTAGTCATGTACTGCTAAATATTTACCTAATAGTTTTGCTTCTGTTCCCAAATACAGATGTTTTTTAGCTGGAGGTATTTAGTTTCACACACCAATATACACGGCGTGAAACTGCCATTTAGCCTTCTTTCAATTTTATACTAAATCTTAGTTTGTGACATGCGCCCTCATCACATGGACTGCAGACCGCATGGAACAACTCTTTTTTATCTTCCTCTGTATATATTGTTTGGGAAGTGTAAACATGATTTATTAAAATTATTCAATTTCTAACTTTATTTAATATATGCCATTTGTGCAGGGTGAGGGTATTTGGTTACCTCTCCTAAACCTTGCCTACTTAGAATCACTGCAGTTTGTTCAGCCATAATAGTTTTAGAATGTCTTTTAACTGCTACTCTGTAAATTTGCATCGCATTCTCTTGAGCTACAAACATCGAATCAGCTTCTCACCATCTATGATGGTATTGGTAGATAACAGTTACCGCTTTTCACGTTACTACTTTGTTCCAATTTACTTCGTTCATCCATTTGCCTACAACATGCACTCAGTGAACTAAGCTCTTTATTCTAATTCCCTCCCATAATTTGCTTTCCAGTGACATATGCCTAAGTAAACCGTTAAGTCTTGATTGCACATACAAATAACACAAACGCTAAATGTTAAGAGTGCTTTGCAGCCCTCCTCTTAGTACTACTTACAGGATCCACACTCATATGTGCTTAATCTATACATGCTAACTATTGGGGGCACAACACCACCCCCTTCCTAATTCCTGTCATTATTAGCTAACTGCTACATTCGTTGTTTGTTTTTTGGTTGCTAACTATAGATGCATTGCTCTGTCATGCACACATGATTATCAGCGGTTTACCAAATATAATGCCTGGGCTAACCTCTATTTTCTTATTTCAAATATGAAATGAAATGGTTGAAGCCAATATATTTTTGTGCATGCGGCTGGAATTTTAAAGCAGTACAACCCTTCAATATTGTCATTTAATGTTTCAGGACATCTGAAAGTTGCTCCAGGTTTAGTTAGTAATCTTATTCAATTGAAAGATTTTTACAACTTCCCTATCTGAGGTAGATCCAATATTTATGCATATGATATTATTTTAAAATCCAGCCAGCAATGCATTGTTTTGCTGCTCTTTGAAGGGATACAAACTTATAAAGAATTATGTAACCATAGATTTTTATTTTATAATCAGTCCCTTTGTTAAATCCCAGTAAGGTAGATTTATATGATAGGAAAACCTCAGGCTCATCCTTTGTTATATGTAACTATTCAGGTCTAGAGTTCAGTGATCCACGCTCAAGAAATAATGGTTTGCGTCTCCAAAAACAACCCTTGGTAAGTCTGCATCAAATGGATTGTGATAGCAAGTGTTTGTTTCCAAGGCTAAGAGGGGAAATTATGCTTGTTGCCTCCTCAATTAGTTGACCAAATAGAGCAGTGTTCTTTCTCCCTCTATTCTCTGCTCTATACTTCCAATTATATCTGGCTCACTACAATGGATTCTTGCATATTAACATAGTACTGCGTTCCTACCATATAAAAATATTTTATGTCCAGATTAATATATCTACATATATAATAGTATGTTCATTCGTATTTGAACTTTGCTGCTTTATCTACTTGGAAAATTACTTGCGTTCCATCTCAGAATTGCCATTCAGTACTGTCGCACCTATGTACATCATTGTAGTAAATTTTAAGATTACTTTTGATGCAATGACTTCTACCTCCATCGGTTTACTGGATTGGCCGCTTCACTGTATATATAACTATGCTTCCTGCATTGTACTTGAATCTATCAAGACTATCATGCTTGCCACCATTACAACTAATATTACATGTTATTATCACCACCATGAGGCAATCTGGGATCGTTTGCTCTCGCGCGCAAGGACGCACGCCATCCATCCACTAGTATACTATATTGTAGAATGGAGAGAGTATTTATGAATAGCTAGGATGCTTTGAGCCTTTGGACATAGGATATGACATGATTAATCGAAATAGCTCTCTTATAATTTTTTTTGAAAAAATAGTTCTCTTACGATTGACGCTAATTTATGATTTACTAGTACAAGTACTACACTCATGGCAACAATTAAAGGTAAGTGATAAGTGGCCATGAAGGGAACCAACATGGTTGATGGAGACGTGATTCCCGATCTTCCGTCAGGTTCAAGATAAACAACAATTTGGTCGGAGAGCGACACATCGATCCGGCTTCAGATCACAAAGACCGAACCCTGCAATCTTAGCACCACGTCTCCTCTGGTTATCAACCGTGTCATAATCCGGTTGATCTCGCCATGAAGGCTAATCCCTGCTGCGAATCGAAGAACACAAGCAAGAACAAGATAAAATGCAACTCAATTGAAGTGACAATTGCAGATGAATGATTAAGCACTCGAAGTTGGGGTCTCGCAAACCAAAAGATGACGACCGTCAATGGACAGAATAATCTAAGCAAAACCCAAACCCTAACGTAGGCGGCGGCTACTGATTATAAAGCCTAAGGGGCGTCCAAAGACCCCCACTTACGTCCTAAGGAGTCTCGACACGTTACATGGCTCAAACGGCCCAAAAGACGACGACGCAGCGTCCTGACAGATTCTGGACGTCAACTTGTTTCGATGATTCTCATTAACTCCGATGGAACTTGGGCCTCAAACCAAAGCCATTGGTTAGCCTATGAAATTATATTTCCATCCATATATGGATGATCAAAAACAGAGTCCGGATGTGTCCTGGACATTTATTTTATTGCAGACTGGTCCAGAAGACCGAGGCAGACTCGAACTCGAATTGGACTGGGCCTCCGGCTTGGCTTGGACGTCCTTGCTGGCCTCCTAAGGTGGTGGCCAAGGAGGAGGACGTCCTTGGGCATCTCTTAGGTTTTCTCCATCTTCTTGGGGCATGCTTCAACTTGGGCCTGGGTCCCAAGTATGAATAACAAGCCTACGACAACGCCGTAGCACCCGACAGAAATAGCGGCAGAATGTCTCGATGATTTGGAGACCTTGCCAATGTGATATTGAGGTGGAACCAGATCTATTTGAAAGCTTATCAATTAAGATTTCCATCAAGTGCTCATTGACCTCGATCGCACTCTGGATGGATGAGTTATGGCCTTCCTAATGAAGCACTATCGGGCTGCCGACGAACCGAAAGTTCAACTTTGATGGACTTGCACTTTGAGACACATTTGTACCTACATTCAAATAACGACATGTACATGTGGAACCAAGTGAATTGTATCTAAAATTACTATATAAATGTAGGAACAAGCGCACCTTATAATCAATGGTCGCACTTGATGGGGACGTGATTCCCGATCTTCCGTCAGGTTCAAGATAAACAACAATTTGGTCGGAGAGCGACACACCGATTCGGCTTCAGATCACAAAGACCGAACCCTACAACCTTAGCACCACGTCTCATCTGGTTATCAACTGTGTCACAATCCGATTGACCTCGCCACGAAGGCTAATCCCTGCTGCGAATCGAAGAACACAAGCAAGAACAAGATAAAATGCAACTCAATTGAAGTGACAATTGCATATGAATAATTAAGCACTCGAAGATGGGGTCTCGCAAACCGAAAGAAGGCGACTGTCAATGGATAGAATAATCTAAGCAAAACCCAAACCCTAACGTAGACGGCGACTACTGATTATAAAGCCTAAGGGGCGTCCAAAGACCCCCACTTACGTCCTAAGGAGTCTCGACACGTTACATGGCTCAAACGGCCTAAAAGACGACGACGAGCGTCCTGACAGATTCTGGACGTCAACTTGTTTCGACGATTCTCATTGACTCCGATAGAATTTGGGCCTCAAACCAAAGGCATTGGTTAGCCTATGAAATTATCTTTCCATCCATATGTGGATCATCAAAAATAGAGTACGGATGTGTCCTAGGCGTCCGTTTTATTGCAGACTGGTCCAGAAGACCGAGGCAGACTCGAACTCGAATTGGACTGGGTCTCCGGCTTGGCTTGGACGTCCTTGCTGGACTCCTAAGGTGGTGGTCAAAGAGGAGGACGTCCTTGGGCATCTCTTAGGTGTTCTCCATCTTCTTGGGACATGCTCCAACTTGGGCCTAGGTCCCAAGTGTGAATAACAAGCCTGCGACGACGCCGTAGCACCCGACATAAAAATAGCGGCAGAATGTCTCGATGATTTGGAGACCTTGCCAATGTGATATTGAGGTGGGACCATATCTATTTGAAAGCTTATCAATTAAGATTTCCATCAAATGCTCATTGACCTCGATCGCACTCCGGATGGATGAGTTATAGCCTTCCCAATGAAGCACTATCGAGCTGCCGACGAACCGAAAGTTCAACTTTGATGGACTTGCACTTTGAGACACATTTATACCTACATTCAAATAAAGACATGTACATGTGGAAACAAGTGAATTGTATCCAAAATTACTATATAAATGTAGGAACAAGCGCACCTTATAATCAATAGTCATATCTGTTAGTGTCATGTCCTCATCAATGGTAGCCAGGCCAGTCGTTCCACTCTGATTGACCCATTTCAACGGTCTAGATGCAGATGTACATATAGACAATTAGACGTAGATTTAAAGTAGATTAGATGCAAATATAAATGCAGAGGCGTAGATAGATGTAGATTTAGAGATATAGATATGCACATGATATGATTAGTGGAATCAATTTTCATAAATTGATGATTGATTTATTTATAAATATGTACATATATACAATTAGACTTATCAGCAGAATCAGCAACCATCCAGCAGTATTTTTCTCTCACAATAAACCAGCGAACAGTGCTTTCAGCACAATAAACCAGCGAAACGAACAGGACGTTGCTATATCAGAGGTTAGATGTGAGCACAAGTGAACATGGGTTCGCTGCCCAGGCGGCCGGCCAGGCCCACTTCCTTTCCATGTGCCGGTTGGGCGGCCTAAATTGGAGCGGTGACCGGGCCCACCGCATTGCTATCTCTAAGGCCAACCTCAATGGAGGTTTCATAGAGTTTTATGGGCATTAAATACGCTGACATGGCACTGTATTGATGAAGAGAGAGGTGATGAAAGTTTCATGGGAGTAGAGAGAGTCTTATGGAGATGAAACTCTTCTGCACTGTTTTAAAAAGTGGTTATGTTGGAAACTGAGCCATGAAACCCTCACTGAACCTGAGCCTGGCCTAATCCGTCCCCGACAGCACAGCTCACGACAGCACGCGTCCACATCTCGCCCATTGCCCGGACAAAGAAAAAAAAACCAAAAGCAAATCACGCACCCACCGGCACCGCACGCCATGCGGCCGCCTTGTTAACCACGACGACGCGCGCATCGCCGCCCGCCGCCATGGCCGCCGCCGCCGCCGACTCCTGCAAGCCCGCGCGCGCGGCCGTGCTCCCCGCGCGCCCGCTCCTCCTCGCGCTCCCCTTCCTCTCCCTCCTCCTCCTCTACGTCTACTCCACCTCCTCCCGCCCTGTCCTCTCCACAGCAACCGTCGCCGCCACCACCACCACGGTGCCGCTGACCCCATCCCCGCCGTCCCCACACATCCGGATGCGGCGTTCCCGGTACGCCTCCTACGACGACTACCTCCGTCACCAGCTCAACAAGACGCTGGACCCGCGCCTCCGCCGGGTATGGGCAACCCGTGACTGGCAACGGAAGGTGGACGCGTTCGCGCGCCTCTTCGCGGGTCTCCATGCCGAGGGCCTCCTCTCAAACACCTCCCGCGCGCTCTGCGTCGGCGCGCGCCTGGGCCAGGAGGTGGCGGCGCTGCGGCAGGTGGGCGTCCGCGACGCGCTCGGCATCGACCTGGCCCCGGCGCCGCCGCTCGTCGCGCGCGGGGACTTCCACGCGCAGCCGTTCGACAACGACACCTTCGACTTCGAGTTCTCCAACGTCTTCGACCACGCGCTGTACCCGGACCGGTTCGCCGCCGAGGTCGAGCGCACGCTGCGTCCCGGGGGTGTTGCTGTGCTCCACGTCGCCGTGCATCGGCGTGGGGATAAGTACTCTGCCAATGACTTGCTTGATGTGCGCGGGCTTGTTGGGTTGTTCCCAAGGTGCGACGTGGTGAGGGTGTCCAAGGTCGATGCGTTCGGGCTCGACACCGAGGTCATCCTCCGCAAGAAGAGGTCGTCGTCTCGTCGTCGTCGGCGTCGGCTCTAGCTACCCGTGCGGACATCCATTGTTGTTGGGTCCTCCAGGACAGTCACCGGCCGACCGCACGATCCAATCTTGGCTTGGCTTCCAAATTACGCCAAGAAAAAGAAAAGTTTTGGGTATGGATTTGTTTTTGTTCGATATTATTACTACTAATCGTGGCCTTGTAATTGTAGGTAGGTCCGTAGGTAGGAGGTGAATTTTTTTGGTGGCCAACCACAAGGGCACACACAGTACGCATCCATCTTGTTCTTGCATTTGTATACCTAGCAGCGAATTGGTAGGAAAAACAATTGAATTGAAATCAGTTGATTGAAATTGTGTGCCAGGAAAAACAATTGAATTGAAATAAGTCGTTGAGGAAGGGAAGGATCGTGGTGGCTAGGGCCTTGTTCAGTTTCCGATTCGGGCCGGCGGAATCGGCTCCTGTTGCTACAGTGTTTCTGTCAGAACACTGTAGCATCTTTTGTTTTTTATGTAAAAAATTGTCTAAAAATTGATTAATTAAACTCAAAATGTTTGTCTCGCAAAGTACAACAAAACTGTACAATTAGTTTTTGATTTCATCTACATTTAGTACTCTATGTATTTGCTGATATTTTGATGTGATGGACAATCTCCTTTTTGTATAGTGAAATTTGGGGAGGAATTGAGAAGTAAACCAGGCCTAGGACTAAGAATGCATGCACTTCCTTTCTTTTTGTCGAACATCACCTTTCTTTTGTTGCTCCGCCTTTCTTTGCTTTTTTATTTTTTGACTTCTTTTCACAGAGAGATTCTTTCACCCAATTCGGCGGTGCATGCCCCTACCCTGCTAATCGATGCGTTCATACTGGTGAGTGATGAGCAGCTGTTGTATCTTGTTGTGGGTTGCTGTCTTGCCGTAGATGGTAGTGATAGCTTGAAAAAAATGTAGCAGGGTCAGGGGTTACCGGGACAGGAACTCGGGACCGTTGGGAACTTGGGAGTGGGACTGTGGGAGCCATGGATATGTGTCCTGGGTGACTTTTGCGCACATGCATGGATGGACCCGTGTGTGCCAACATGCCTGCCCCATTGTGTAGGTAGTAAACTTTTGTTTTTTAAAAAATACAGACATGAGAGATGGCATGCATAGCAGAGATACTCATGGCTGTGCTGTGGCAGTGTTTGAACTCGGGAAGAGAGAAAGCTTCACGAGCAGAACAACGCCAAGCAAAGACTGGCAAGATGTGAATACAGACATGAGAGATGGCATGCAAATCCAAGGGTAACCTTTCGTGATACTGATATTTTCCGACAGTATCTTAGAATGAATCTGTTTAGAGGAGTTCAGATCCGTTTGTATTCGAGTCCGGATATTTAATATTCGATACTGTATCCGTATCTGAATAATCAAATCGCATATTTATGATGTCGATATCCAATCGTATTATATCCGTCATGGTTGACAATATCCGTATTCGGATCCGAATCCGGATAAAAATATGAAAATAAATATAATATCAGTAATATCCGTTCGTATCTAATCCGTTTTCATCCATGCTCCAGTCCAGTACACGATGGAACGGCAAAACTTGCTGCTTACCAGTTATTAGGCTATCCGCACCGCACCACTCTCTAAACACACCTTTAAAGGAATATTCCATCCTAGTCATCCAGGATTCTCATCTCTATACCAACTTCTCTCACACCCATATTTACTCTATATCATACTCTGTATCCTCTCTCCTCTCTCTCTTTCTCTCTCCTCCCTCCTTTCTTCTCTCTTTCTCTCTCCTCATTCCCTTTACTGGCGGACGATAGCGAGAAGAGAGAGGAACACTGGATTTAGCGTGTCCCTGTAGTGATCTGAACGATATCGTCGCGTGTAGCGTTCTGCGGTGCGGCACGGCAGCCTCCACATTTGGCGTTCCGCGCTGGGTGGAGTTGCGCGGTGCGGTCAGTCTTACCACTTGTACGTAGCAGAGCAGAGTTCCAGGGAGAAAGAGATAAACGCATGCATCTCATCAGGAAGCAACAACCTTTCCAATTGATGGGAGGAAGAAAGAGGAAAAATTATAGGAGTGCTTTTTTATTATAACATGATATATGGTCTTCTCCCTGCCAACACTCGTAATAAAGCACTCTAATAATACTTACTACACTTAACTCTTCTACGAGTAACTGGAAGGATCAAGATGCTCAAGAGGGGGGTGAATTGGGCTTTTCTAAAAATTAATTGCAAGAATTAAATCCTACAAGCCAAACTTCACCCCTAGTGCCTACTAGTGTTCCTTGTGATTCTACCGATAAAAGTTTTGCACCCTAAGTTCTAATCCTAGACTAGCATGGCAATTCTAGGAAAGTAAACAAGCAATGAAAGTAATGCACGAAAGTAAATGCTTGAAAGTAAGGGTTAGGAACACGGCAATGTTTTGCCGAGGTATCGGAGAGTCGCCACTCCCCACTAGTACTCGTTGGAGCACCCGCACAAGGGTGTAGCTCTCTCTTGATCCGCACAAGGATCAAGTGCTCTTTACGGGTTGATTCTTCGACACTCCGTCGCGGCGAATCACCCAAAACCGCTCACAACTTGAGTTGGGTCACCCACAATCTCGTCGGATGATCACCAAAAAACCAAATCACCACCAAACCGTCTAGGTGATGGCGATCACCAAGAGTAACAAGCTAGAGCTCTCACTTGACCACAACAAGCCTAATGAGAAGATGGATGCACACTTGCTAAACTCTTGTCACCAGAGAGGATTCTCAAACTTTGATTCTCAAATCACTATCCTCACTAGAGCTCCTGCACTCCCTTGCACTCCAAAGGTGTTTCTCAGCTGAACAAATGAGCAAGAGGGCTCTAAAAGAGGTGGAGGGGATGTATTTATACACCCCTCAGACAAATACAACTGTTACCTGTCGAAACAGCAAAACGCGCACTGACCGGACGCGCCGGTCGACATGACCGGACGCGCCAGTCAGGTGTAACGGTCGAAAACCAGAAGTTACGCTGAGTGACCGGACGCGCCGATCTGAGATGACCGGATGCGCCGATCAGAGAAGACCGGACGCGCCGATCAGGGATGACCGGACGCGTCCGATCATGCAAGAGCTTCACTGGAAAATGACCTGACGCACGACCGCGTTCGATCATAGCTGACCGGACGCGTCAGGTCAGCTCGGGACCTTACTGGAATGTGACCGGACGCGCTGATTACTTCACAGTCGCGTCCGATTACACTGTTTACCCTCTGGAACACGTGTCAGACTGACCACCGCGTCCGGTCCTCTCAAGGACCGCGTCCGGTCGATCAGTTAAACCCGCACTGTCTTGTTAGTACTGACCGGACGCGTCCGGTCATGACCAGAACCGCGTCCGGTCACAGGTAAACTGCTCAAACGTCTTCTAAACACGTCGCAACTTGAATCAAGTTGCTTCCAACTGAACTCTGAGCTTTTCTAGAGCTACCTAGTGCTAAGTTTGACAAGTGTGCACCACACCTAAATAGAAGACTCACCTCGGTCAAGCTACTCGCTCATGCCCCCCTTTATAGTACGGTCAAAGGAAGAAACAAAGATCCTAACGACTATTCTAGATGTAACTCAACACCTTGACATCTGGAACTAACCGTCCTTAATCTTGTCGTTGATCCTTTGAAAATTGAAATGATTTTCATCAAGGGACATGAATACCATATTGCCCAAAGCAGTTATCATCTCCATGACCTAACTTACCAACGTTTTTGCAAAACACACGTTAGTCATGGTAATAATGCGTTGTCATCAATTGCCGAAACCAACACCGGGGCCTAGATGCTTTCAATCTCCCCCTTTTTGGTGATTGATGACAACACTTAGATTCAGAAGATATGAGTTGAGGTTTTCGATCATGCTTGGTTCACATAAGCATAAAGCTATAAGCACAAGGGGTTAGTCATTGCTTATGTGTTCCAAGCCAACTGAGTGTACTCATAAGATAAAACATGAAGAGTTAGTACACATAAAACATAGCTCATATAAAATCGGAGTAAGGCACGGAAGCACAACCTTATGAGCTAAACACCATTAAGTGACATAAATATAAAGACATAGTCTCACAAACTCATAGTCACACAATGCAGGGCGAGAAAATAAACATGATGTATGAAGTAGCACACATAAGAACGAAAACCCTCTATCAACACTTCCCTTGAATCTACGTTCTCTCTCTCTCCCTTTGGCATCAACCGCCAAAAACTAATCTAAGGATCTGACGGGGGAACAGAAGCTGTCGTGTCGGGTGCCGAGGAGCGCGGAGTGATCACGAACTGCGAAGTGTCCTCCTCTGACTCTAAACTGTCAGGCTGACCCTCTGTAGATGGACGTGGCAGTGAAGCAGTCTGGGTCTGTAGAGGAGGTGCAGCAACTGAAGGTGTAGAAGCAACTATAGGATCAGTCACTGTCACCTGAGCCTGAAGGACGCCAAGAGTGGGAGGATCTGTAGATGCAACTGAAGATGGCAGAGTGTCTGTAGTGGCGGCCCCTGTCACTGGAAACACAGCAGTCTCTGAAGCCGACATGTCTGAGGTAGTTACAAAGGTAGAGTGCGATGGTGTCGGTTGTCCAGTCAGCTCATTGTATGTGGCACTAAAGTCAGGGAATACTGTGCCTGAAAGTAGGTGAGGTCCCGGCTGAGCTGGTGGAGTGAAGCCTGTCTGGATAGGCGTGTAGCTCAGAGACTGAAACATCTGCGGTACCTGCTGCTGGGGAGAGGTGTATTGAACGCTCGGCTGCCCCTGACTTTGAGGTCCACTAGACTGTAAGGCTGGAGTCAGGACAGACGGTGGTGGCGGTACTCCCACAGTGACAAGGTGGCGCAAGAGCTCTAGGTACTGCTGCTGAGTGGCTGCCTGCTGCCTCTGCATCTCAAACTGCTGTCGCTGGAACTCGAGCTGCTGCCTTTGAAGCTCGTCCTGGCGAGCCTGAATCTGTGCGAACGCTGCAGCTGAGTCCTGTGCCTGTCGCTACATCTGGATCTCCTGTCTCTCCTGGGCCTGGGTCAACCTCTCAAGTATAGCCACTATGACTGGATCTGAGCGGGAGGCTGAGCCAGAGCCACCTGCCTCATGGTCGTGAGGCCGAGGAGAGCGGTACCGGGGGATGGGCTGATAATCCTCATCTGTGCTGTCAGTGGCCATATCCTCGGCTTGATCAGCTGGCTGAGCATCTAGATCTGCGAGCTCTGCCTTGGCAAGACCCTAAATGGTCTCGTCCTGCTCAGCAGCTGTCTTTAGTACCTCTGGCCTCTGACGCTGTCCTGGGCCAGGTGCCTGCTCTCTGGTAACTGATGCCCACAGCTGGCGGATGTCATACTCTGGGAAGGCTGTGGTGGTATCAGAAATTTCTGCTCTAATCTCTATAGGCAACTCACAGGCAGACCTGATGATGAAGCAAATCCAGTGAGCATATGGTAGTTGCCTGTGACCCTTGAAACCCTCTACCAAGGTATCCTCCATCTCACAAAGCATTAGATCCCAAAGGTCAAACGGGTCTGTGAGATGAGGTGATGTACAACCCACAGCTACATGCGAGTCAGACCCTCTCTATATCCAAGCCTCGGAAGAAGTGTCCTTCTCACTATAGCATCCAGTACTCTGGCTATGGGTGTCAGGCTGGCTGGTGTGCGTCGAGACCCCTCACCAAAAGGCTCACGGAAACAGGGGCGGATCAAATCAGTAGGGGGCACTGTCCCGCCATGAGGGCGTCTCGGAGGAGCAGTCTGTTCGAAGCACAGCTGATGGATCTTGGTCTCTGAAGTAGGAAGTCTGAGAATCTCCCGTACCCTGGTGCTGTATAATCTGCGGTCACGGCCTCTGAAAGCAAAATGAATGAACTGATGTGCTAGGTCAATCCATAGTGAGGAGTAAAACTCTCTGACCTAGGTCCCGCAGTATGCTCCAGTCCGTCCAAGAAGATCTGATAGTCTAGGCAGAAAGGATAGATGCAGACGAAGCTGCTCACCAACCACCTCAACTAAGACCTCTAGTCGATAGACTCTATGTGGTCTGAAAGCAATCCCGCTGTCGACATAGGCCCTGTAGAAGTCCTCGTGCAGAGGAGTGTAGAAACCCTCTGACGCCCGGGGATCCCGCTGAGGTGGGAACCACCGAGTGACCTCAACAAATCTGAGGGACTGGACCTGTCTGGCTGTAGCACCTCTGAGGTCAAAGTGCTCAACAGGGGGTGACCTCTAACCCTGGGAGGTGGACGACCTCCACGACGCTGACCCTCTGGCCTGGGAGTGACCTGAGCTCGCGTACGTCCTGAGCGACGACGCTGTGGAGTCTGTACTGTCTGCTCCTCAGTCTCCTCTGGATCCTCTGTAGGCAGCTCTGCAGGGGCATCCACTGTCTCCTCTGTGGCCTCTGTACCGAGTTATCGACCTTCAAGATGAAAGCGACTCTCGCCAATGCAAATACCACTGCTCCTGCCACCTCTCTCAGCTGCCTCTGCTGCATCTGCAACTGCCTGAGCTATCTCTGCCTCTGTAAGAGTTCTCTTCCTTTTCTTGGCAGCAATCTTTACTCGCTTCCCACGAGATACCTCTGTCCTCCTTGGGGGACTGTCATCCCCGTCACTAGGTGCCCCACCAGTGTTCTTGCAACAAACCATACTGACAAGCGGTTGTACTGAGACAAACTGGAAAGGAGTAGATGATGTACTGACACTCGTGAGGCTTGGCCTTAGATTCACAACTGATCACCTGACACACTCAGCACTGACAGGACAAACTGAAACGATAGAATAGATGGATCTACTATAAGCAACATATATTATCTAGAAGATAAGTGATATCCTAATAGGAGCAAGCATGTAAGGTAAGATATGAAAAGATCACGGTAGCTACCTCGACGAGCGATGATCCGATGAGCGGAAGACGATCTCGACACGTTAGGGTTACCCGGAGATGACGATCGAAACCCTGAAGTATCGAGTGATCGACGATTGAATTCGTAATTCACCGGAAAAAATCGACGGTTAACCCTAATCCAAGGAGAAAACGTCACCTTGCGGAGACAGAGACGAAGATGATCGCGGAGACGAAAACTCGCGAAAAAAAACTCGGCGAACGAAGAGTGGCTAGGGTTAGGGTTTTCGCGGCGGTGGGTGAAGTCCTCGGAGGTGGGCGCGCACGACAAGGAGAGGACTCGAGGAGGAGCTAGGGCGCGGGCTGCTCTAGGGTCTCCGACGGCGCGGCTGTGGCGGCGCGGCTCCGGCGAGGTCTGCACGGCACGGGCACGGCTGAACTATACGGCGTGGGCACGGGCGCGGGCAAGGCAGCACTGCGGCACAGCACGGGCGCGGGCGCGGCGGCGCTGCAGCACGGCGCGGGCACGGCTGTGGCTGCGCGCGGCGGCGGTGGCACGACGGCTCGGCGATTCGGCGAGAACGGCGAGTACGGTGGCGCGGAAGGAAAAAGAAGATGGATCGAGATCCAACTGTACGGTTAAAAAGGGGTGAGATCCGCTTTTCGCGTGATGACTAGACGCGGTGGTCGAATGACCGGACGCGGTGGAGGCAGCGTCCGGTCACATTCCAGTAAGCTCCTGGAATGACCGGACATGTCCGATTATCCACGATCGGACGCTGACAGTGTCCGGTTAGGTTTTGCCCGGAAAACAGAAACGGATGACCGGACGCGGTGGTGGTTACCGGGACCGGACGCGGTGGTCGGCAGAGGCGCGTCCGGTGCAGCGTCCGGTTAGAGATTTCGAAGAAAAACTTTGGGAAAGACCAGACGCGCTGGTGGACGTCGAGACCGGACGCGGTGGTGAAGCTGAACCGCGTCCGATGCAGCGTCCGGTCCAGCGTCCGGTCGCTGTTAAACGCTCTTTTTCAAACCGATTTTCGACGCGACTTCTCCCAATCAAGTTCCAATTCAAAGAGACTCAAATAAACACCAATTAGAACCTGAAATGAGTGACCTCACTCAAACCCTTAAATTTTTCAAAATAATTTGCCTTAGGCTAGTATTATTTTTAGGAAAATATTCAATAAACACCCGAGGAGCAACGTATGGCCATGCAATAGAGTTTATGAACCCTTGAGAGCTTCAAATGCTCTCTCTATTCATGGATGAACACAGAGGTTACTCAAAGCTAAACCGAAGAGAAACGACAAAGCAACAACCATGCATATGCAATGCAAAACAAGAAAGGAAGGCTAGGTTGCTTGTCATGTTTGATCTATGGTTAGGCTTTTTCACTCCTCCAAAGAAGGGTTATCGTAACCGTGTTAGACAAGTCCTAGATGCATTGTGGAAAATTAAACATGACATAAAATACAATGCAATGCAAGGGACAACACAAGCTCGTCTTTTAAAGTTACTAGAATCAAGCACATTTAGTTCACTTCTCAACCTATAAAAGGTAGCCTCATCTAAAGGTTTAGTGAAGATATCCGCTAATTGATTTTCACTTCTTACGCCTTCTAGTGATATATCATTTTTAGCAACATGATCTCTTAGAAAGTGGTGGCGGATATCAATGTGCTTGGTGCGAGAGTGTTGTACCGGATTATTAGCAATTTTAACCGCACTTTCATTGTCACACAAAAGCGGCACCTTTTCAAGAACAACTCCATAGTCTAGGAGGGTTTGTTTCATGTATAAGATTTGTGCACAACAAGCCCCCGTGGCAATGTATTCTGCCTTGGCGGTGGACAAAGCCACACTATTTTGCTTTTTAGATGACCATGATACTAAGGACCTCCCAAGTAAATGGCATCCTCTGGATGTGCTTTTTTTATCAATTTTGCAACCGGCATAATCCGAATCAGAATAGCCAACTAGTTGGAATCTAGCTCCTTTGGGATACCAAAGACCGATGCTTGGGGTGTACTTAAGATATATTAGGATTCTTTTTACGGCACTTAGGTGAGATTCTTTAGGGCACGCTTGAAAGCGGGCACATATGCACACACTAAACATGACATCGGACCTAGATGCTGTAAGGTACAACAAGCTACCAATCATAGAACGGTAAAGAGTTTGATCGATTGGTTTACCTCCCTCATCTAGGTCGAGATGTCCATTAGTTGGCATTGGGGTCTTGATTGGCTTGCATTCTTCCATCTTGAATCTTTTGAGAAGATCCTTGGTATACTTTTCTTGAGAGATAAAGATCCCTTCTCTCATTTGCTTGACTTGAAACCCAAGGAAGAATATTAGCTCACCAATCATTGACATCTCGAACTCTTTTGACATCAATTCACCAAATTCTTTGCAATAATCTTCATTTGTTGACCGAAGATAATATCATCAACATAGACTTGACAAATGAAGATCTCTTCATTAAACTTCTTGATGAATAGTATGGTGTCAACCTTCCCAATAGAGAAGCCCTTCTCAATGAGGAAGTCCCGGAGGCGCTCATACCACGCTCTAGGGGCTTGCTTGAGCCCATATAGCGCCTTGGACAACCTATAAACATGATTAGGATATCTAGGGTCTTCAAACCCGGGAGGTTGTTCAACATAGACTAGTTCATTTATGAAGCCATTTAAAAATGCACTTTTCACATCCATTTGATATAATTTCATTTCATGATGTGATGCATATGCAAGAAGGATACGAATGGCTTCAAGTCTTGCAACGGGTGCAAAAGTCTCTCCAAAATCAAGACCTTCAACTTGAGAGAACCCTTTTGCTACTAGTCTTGCCTTGTTTCTTACTACTACGCCTTGATCATCTTGCTTGTTGCAGAACACCCACTTGGTTCCAATGACTCTTGCACCTTTTGGATGCTCTTCAAGTGTCCAAACTTGATTGCGGGCGAAGTTGTTCAATTCTTCATGCATGGCATTCACCCAATCCGGATCTTGAAGAGCTTCTTCTATATTCTTAGGTTCAAGACAAGAGACAAAAGAGTGATGTTCAACAAAAGAAGTAAACTTTTGAGATCGAGTCATTACACCCTTTGTAGGACTCTCTATGATGAGATCTTATGGATGTGCTTGAAGTAGGGGTGAGTTTCTTCGATCAACCATTTGAGGAGTAGGATGGGGAGCATCAACATCTTGTGATTGTGCCTCGGCTTGTTGATGAGAGACATGAGTATCTTTATTTTCAACTCTCTCATTCTTGCCATCATCTTGAGGCACATATGATGAAGATGGTGGATTGACAATTTGTACATCGTCTTCATCATCTTTAGGCTTGATGTCTCTCACCGGCATGTTCTTCATGGCCTCTCTCAATGGTTCATCACCTACATCATCACAATTCTCAATTGCTCCTTGGGAGCCGTTAGATTCATCAAATTCCACGTCATATGTTTCTTCAACCAAACCGGTGGCATGGTTAAATACTCTATATGCTTTGGACTTAGATGAGTAACCAACAAGAAAACCAATATCACAACGTCTTTGGAACTTCCCTAGGTGTTGACGCTTCTTGTAGATGTAGCATTTGCAACCAAACACCCGGAAGAATGAGACGTCCGGCTTCTTCCCATTTAGCAACTCATAGGGGGTCTTGCCAAGGAACTTTTATAGGAAGAGGTGATTTGAAGCATAGCATGCGGTGTTGATTGCCTCGGCCCACAATTTCTCCGGTGTGTTGTACTCATCTAGCATTGTTCTTGCAAGAGTGATCAAAGTTCGGTTCTTTCTCTTAACTACACCATTTTGTTGAGGAGTGTAGGTTGATGAAACTTCATGCTTGATTCCAATTTCATCACAATAAGCTTCAATGTTGGTGTTGTCAAACTCTTTGCCATTGTCACTTCTAATTTTCTTTATCTTGACTTCAAATTCATTTTGAGCTCTCTTTGCAAACTCCTTGAAGCAATTTGCCACTTCGGATTTGTCATGAAGAAAGAAAGTCCAAGTGTATCTTGAGTAGTCATCCACAATCACTAGGCAACAGAGATTTCCACCCAAGCTCTTGTAAGTTGTAGGACCAAACAAATCCATGTGTAGAAGTTCTAGTACTCTTGATGTTGACATGTAGGCTTTGGTTGGATGAGTGTTTGCAACTTGTTTGCCGGCTTGACATGCACTACAAGGTTTGTCCTTCTCAAACTTTACATCCTTCAAACCTCTTACTAATTCTTTCTTCAATAGCTTGTTGAGAGTGTTCATTCCAACATGAGCAAGCCTCCTATGCCAAAGCCATCAAAGTGTAGTTTTGGTGAATAAACATGTCATCAAGTTTGCATCTTCGGAGGTGAAGTCAACAAGATAGAGATTATTGTATCTAAAGCCCTTAAAAATCACTTGCTTGTCATCTATCTTTGTAACAACCACTTTATTTGGACTAAACAAGCATTGGTAGCCAAGGTCACAAAGTTGTCCAACGGATAGTAAGTTGAAACTCAATGAAGCAACATAGAGCACATTTGAGAGAGAGTGATCATTTGATATTGCAATCTTGCCTATACCCTTGACTTTGCTCTTTGAATTGTCCCCAAATGTGATCTTGTCTTGACATACCCCATTCTCTTCAAGTGAGGTGAACATACGAGGATCACCGGTCATGTGTTGTGTGCAACCACTATCAATCACCCAATGAGATCCACCGGTCTTTTAGTTCACCTACACACAAGAGATCAAGCCTTTTATTTAGGGACCCAAACTTGAGAGGGGCCCTTAACTTTCTCAACTAGTGACTTGGCAACCCATATTTTCTTAGGCCTATTCTTGTTAGGGGGACCTAAGAACATGACTTTCATCTTTCCACTTGAGTCCTTTCTAAGCATGTAATGAGCATTGAAGGCAAAGGGTCTAGCATGCTTAGGGAAGGGTTGTGGTGGTGGAGTTTTGCACTCATGAGCAAAGTGGCCTTCTTGTCCACACTCAACACATCTCTTTGGTTTGGGCTTTGACTTGCTTTGTTGTTGTTGAGCTTTGACCTTCTTCTCTTGATTTGCCAAGTAACCAATGCCACTCCTATCCATCTTCATGACGGTGTTCATGAGTAGCTCACTTTGCAAATGTTGGCCTCTTGTGAACTTGCTTAGGCCGGTCTTGAGATGCTCTTTTTCTTGTTTGAGCTTCTTATTTTCTTCAATAAGTGACTCATTTGAAGCTTGCTTTTCAAGAGCCATTAACTTCTTGTTCTCAACTTTAAGCATCCCATTCTCACTCTTGAGCTTGACATACTCATCATAGTTGTCGGACTCAACCACACTCTTGCCTTTGCTGCTAGAGCCTTGCTCAAAGTTCTCAACAATCAAATCATCACATGATGTAGCTATATCAATCTTAACAACTTGGTTAGTAGCATCATGTGTCTCAAGGGCAAGCTCATTAGCAACAATAAGAGTATCATAATTGATTTTCAATACGGTATATTCATCTTTTAGCAAGTTTAGCCTAGTGATGAGTTCACCATGCTTCTTCTCAATTTTATCATGTTTATCTCTAAGCTCCTTGTTATAAGTTTTGAGCTCCTTAAGAGAAGAAGACATAGTTTCATTTTGATCTTTGAGCTCATCACTAGTCTTATGTGTATTCTCAAGCTTAGATGAGAGAGATTCATTTTCATATTGAAGCTCATTATTTTCATTTCTAGTTCTTCTTATGATTTTAGAGTATTTATTCAATAATTTTACTAGTTCATCATAAGAAGGTGCATCATATTCATCATCACTATCACTATCATCATCATCGCTATCACTATTTTGTACCTTTCGATCACCCTTAGCCATAAGGCATAGATGAGTAGTGGAAGATGATGGTGAAGGTGACAGTGAAGGTGGTGATGAAGATGTCGGTGAAGATGATGATGGCCCAATCACACATACGGCGACCTTCTCTTTCTCATCGTCGCTCTCATCACCGGAGGACTCACATGATGACTCAATGTCGGTGAGCCAATCACCAACAATGTAAGCTTTGCCTCCCTTCTTCTTCTTGTAGAACTCTATTTTCTTGCTATCTTTCTTTTTGTATGGCTTGTTCTTTCTTTTTTCATCTTATTCATCACTTGAGTCACCTTTCTTGCCCTTATACTTGTTCTTGTACTTGTCTTTTGGAGGCTTCGAGCATTGATGAGCTAAGTGGCCAAGTTCACCACAATTGAAGCAATCCATCTCGGATATTGGCTTCCTTTTGCTACTTGTGAAGAATTTCTTCTTCTTGCCATCAAACTTGATGCCACTCTTGTTGAGCTTCTTTAGCATCTTGGTAGTCTTTCTCACCGTGAGTGCAAGTGATGCATCATCAATATCACTTTCACTTGAGCTTTCTTGCACTATCATGGCTTGGCCCTTCTTATTTTTCTTTTCATGGCTAGCTTTGAAGGCCAAGTCTTTTTTCTTGGAAGATGATGAGCCCTCTTCCGGAGTGATGTGCATGTACATCTCATGTGCGTTGATCTTTTCCAATACTTGTGTCGGTGTTGCGGCGGAGAGATCGCTTTGGTGAAGTATGGTGACAATGTGTCCATACTTCTCAACGGGAAGAACACTTAAGATCCTCCTTGCAACATCCGATTGACTCATTTGAGTGAGTCCAAGAGCATTGAGATCTTCTACAAGAACATTCAAACGAGTGTATATCTCATTAGCACTTTTTTTGGGAAGCATCTCAAAAGAATTGATCTTCTTTAAAGTAATGTGATAGCGTTCCTCACGCTCACTCTTAGTTCCCTCATGGAGAGCACAAAGATTTTCCCACAATTCATGAGTGTTTTTGGCATTACGCACACGATTGAAGATATCTTTACCTAAGCCCCGGTAGAGTGCATTTTTTGCCTTTTCATTCCACCGGTCGTACTTCTCTTCGTCACCACTTGGGTTGGCGGGATCCCTTATAGGAGGAAGCCTTTCGGTTGCGGCTCTAAGGCACCCAACATCTATGGCTTCGAGGTACGCCTCCATACGAATTTTCTAATATGGAAAATCGTCTCCCTCAAAAGTGGGAGGTGGTCCTTCCCCATTAGACATCTTGCTCTAGGCGGTGAAGCCTAAATAATGAGCAACACGGCTCCGATACCAATTGAAAGGATCAAGATGCCCAAGAGAGGGGTGAATTGGGCTTTTCTAAAAATTAATTGCAAGAATTAAATCCTACAAGCCAAACTTCACCCCTAGTGCCTACTAGTGTTCCTTGTGATTCTACCGATAAAAGTTTTGCACCCTAAGTTCCAATCCTAGACTAGCATGGCAATTCTAGAAAAGTAAACAAGCAATGAAAGTAATGCACGAAAGTAAATGCTTAAAAGTAAGGGTTAGGAACATGGCGATGTTTTGCCAAGGTATCGGAGAGTCGCCACTCCCCACTAGTCCTCGTTGGAGCACCCGCGCAAGGGTGTAGCTCCCCCTTGATCCGCGCAAGGATCAAGTGCTCTCTACGGGTTGATTCTTCGACACTCCGTCGCGGCGAATCACCCAAAACCGTTCACAACTTGAGTTGGGTCACCCACAATCTCGTCGGATGATCACCAAAAAACCAAATCACCACCAAACCGTCTAGGTGATGGCGATCACCAAGAGTAACAAGCTAGAGCTCTCACTTGACCACAACAAGCCTAATGAGAAGATGGATGCACACTTGCTAAACTCTTGTCACCAGAGAGGATTCTCAAACTTTGATTCTCAAATCACTATCCTCACTAGAGCTCCTGCACTCCCTTGCACTCCAAAGGTGTTTCTCAGCTGAACAAATGAGCAAGAGGGCTCTAAAAGAGGTGGAGGGGATGTATTTATACACCCCTCAGACAAATCCAACCGTTACCTGTCGAAACAGCAAAACGCGCACTGATCGGACGCGCCGGTCGACATGACCGGACACGCCGGTTAGGTGTAACGGTCGGAAACCGGAAGTTACGCTGAGTGACCGGACGCGCTGATCTGAGATGACCGGACGCGCCGATCAGAGATGACCGGACGCGCGCGATCAGGGATGACCGGACGCGTCCGATTATGCAAGAGCTTCACTGGAAAATGACCTGACGCACGACCGCGTCCGATCATAGCTGACCGGACACATCAGGTCAGCTTGGGATCTTACTAGAACGTGACCGGACGCGCCGATTACTTCACAGTCGCGTCCGATTACACTGTTTACCATCTGGAACACGTGTCAGACTGACCACCGCGTCCGGTCCTCTCAAGGACCGCGTCCGGTCGATCAGTTAAACCCGCACTGTCTTGTTAGTACTGACCGGACGCGTCCGGTCATGACCAGAACCGCGTCCGGTCACAGGTAAACTGCTTAAACGTCTTCTAAACGCGTCGCAACTTGAACCAAGTTGCTTCCAACTGAACTCTGAGCTTTTCTAGAGCTACCTAGTGCTAAGTTTGACAAGTGTGCACCACACCTAAACAGAAGACTCACCTAGGTCAAGCTACTCGCTCATGCCCCCTTTATAGTACGGTCAAAGGAAGAAACAAAGATCCTAACGACTATTGCAGATGTAACTCAACACCTTGACATCCGGAACTAACCGTACTTAATCTTGTCGTTGATCCTTTGAAAACTGAAACGATTTCCATCAAGGGACATGAATACCATATTGCCCAAAGCAGTTATTATCTCCATGACCTAACTTACCAACGTTTTTGCAAAACACACGTTAGTCATGGTAATAATGCGTTGTCATCAATTGCCGAAACCAACACTGGAGCCTAGATGCTTTCGATAACAAACGCATATAATGTTCTACACCACTGCGCATCATGTCTCTGATCTGATGACGAAAAGGAGTAAACAAGACGGCCGGGATCAGAGTAATACTATCCTAAATGGCAAATGTCTCTGGCCGTGTTTAGATCCGGAATCAGCACAGCCGATTTGGATCTGCGCGCTACAGTGTTCTTGTCGGAACACTGTAGCGCGTTTTATTTTTTAGTGTAAAAAATTGTCCAAAAATTGATTAATTAGACTCAAAATGTTCGTCTCGCAAAGTACAACAAAACTGTGCAATTAGTTTTTTATTTCATCTACATTTAGTACTCCATGCATTTGCCGACATTTTGATGTGATGGGGAATCTTCTTTTTGCATAGTGAAATTTAGGGGTGGAATTAGGAACTAAACAAGGGCTCGGTGTCCACACCACTGTACTATCCTAAATGTTACTCCCTCCGTCCCAAATTAACTGTTGTTTTTTTCCATTTCATAAGTTTGACTATATTTATAGAAAATACGTGCAACATTCGTATCTCCAAATATTTTTTTTATAAAAGTAAATTTAACGATCTATCTAATAATATTAATTATGTACTGTAAATATTAATATTTTTAATATAAAATTAGTCAAAGTTATTTCTTGAAAAGCGAGAACAACAATTATTTGAAGACAGAGGGAGTACTTTACGAGCGTACTATATGTATTTTTTAATGTAAGTATGTACTCCGTACTCCACTATATGCATTGGAGTAACGTACAAAGGCCCTTTTCGTTTTCAGTATTCATTCACATGCAAATGATGCACACCACCGCAAGATCCAAGGTACAAAACCCGGCCAGTATCTATGGACACGTACATACCGGCTGTAGGGGAATCTGCGAGTACACGATTGCTTCAAATTGATACGACCTAGTACGATGGAGGTCGGTAAATCAAATATTTCTCCCCTTGTTTAGTTCCCCCAATTCTCCCCTAAATTTCACTATGCAAAAAGAAGATTCTCCGTCACATCAAAATATCGGCAAATGCATGGAGTATTAAATGTTGATGAAATCAAAAACTAATTGCACAGTTTTATTGTACTTTGCGAGATGAACATTTTAAGCCTAGTTAGTCAAAATTTGGATAATTTTTACTAAATACAAACGAAATGCTACAGGAATTCTGATACAGTGTTTTTCTCCCCAATTCTCTGAACTAAACGAGGCCTCTCTTTTATTTTTCCTGTGGCTGGCTCGCGTTCACGTCAGGGCTGGTTTAGTTCCAAAAAATTTTGCAAAATATTTCAAGATTTCTCATCACATCGAATTTTTAGACACATGTATAAATCATTAAATATAGATAAAAAATAAAACTAATTACACAGTTTAGCCGTAATTCACGAGATGAATCTTTTAAGTCTAATTAGTTCATGACTAGACACTGATTATCAAATAACAACGAAAAGTGCTACAGTAGCATTTTGCAAAATTTTACGTCATCTAAACACAGCCCAAATTGATGCATATGGATCCAGGGAGCCCATGCGCTCTGCCTCCCACGCAATACGTATGTAGTCAAGATTTAGAAAAAAAAAGAGTTTGGTGAAGGGCACCGTAGAGCTTCACCATCGCAGGTGAACAAACTTGTTGGCTTCAAAAAAAAGGAGATCCATATTATAGGAGTATATCTTGAGCATCTACGGTCTATGGATAAATAATGGATGTGCCCCTCACTAGCTCCCATATAGGAGCTATATGTTGAGATCCATCATCGGTCCTTCCTCTATCTTAAAATCTTAAACACATGATGCGGAGCGTTGAAACATAGCATTTGAAGATGTCTCTAGGTAACCCTGCTAATGGGATGCAATCCGAAATGAACCCACCCCAATCCAAGGCCAGTTAGCATGTACTCCTCTGTCCCAATTTATTTGTTATTTTCGGTTTTTTTGCCACAAGTTTGACTCGATTTGTAGAAAATACATGCAACATTTGTATCTCTAAATAAATTTATTAAAAAATTAGATTCAAAGATCTTTTCAATGATATCAATTATGTATCATAAATATTAATATTTTTTAATATATATTTTGTCAAAGTTGTTTCTCGGGAAGCGAAAGCGACATATATTTTGGGATAGAGGAAGTATTTCCTCCGTCCTAAAAAGAATACAATTCTAGGTTTGAAATGAGTTAAACTTTCTGAACTTAACTAAATTTATAGAAAACATTATTAACATTTATAAGAAATAAACTTCATAATTAATCTAAATGGTAGTAAATTTCTGTATGGATTTGGCCAAACTTAGAAATGTTTGACTTCTTAGGGGGTGAGAAATGCATTCTTTTTAGGACAGAGTAATAATATAGTTAATTAATGGATAGACGTGGAACACATCCGGGAGGCCGGTAGGGAGGGGCATAAAGGGCAACAAGGATCATGGATGGCTCACTAGGTTGTGGAGGAGCTCTAGCCACCCACAACTTGTCTTAGCGGAAGAAGACGACTTAGGGAGGCCTCCTTGCTCCATTTTGGCGAGGAAGAAGAGGTGGTCAACGTGTCCTCCTGCATGGCTCTGGTGTGTTGAGGTCCTCCTCCTCTTTATCTTTCTTATATTTCTTCATTCTTGCTCCCTTCTCTATTATTTTCCTAGTGCTTGGGAAAGATGGAGAGAGAGAGAGGTTGGTTGTTTTGGTGAGCTAGGAAAAGGATGAGAAGTGGGCCCAAGGAGGATTAAGGGTGTGACACCTCACATATTATTACATGGATTATATTGTATCACTACGTATTGGTAGGTCGTTCGATAGTCCTACTAGAACATCCGCCAGGCAAGGAGTGGTCAAGGTGGATTTTGACTGGCTTGACAGACCGTCCGACAACACTGCTAGGGGAGTTGCCTTAGACCTAGATTGTTTGGTGGACTTTGAGGCTAATTAGATTTGAGACAAAAGCAGAAGTTTGGGTTCACTGGTCCTTAGGAAGAAGGGAGATTTTGAGACTTGATAAAAGGACTTGTATTGTTTGGATCTGGACTTCGACTAATCTTGAGAAAGAATATACCCTTGGATTAGGGGTTTTTAACTAGGACTTAGTACAAGGTTTTGGCAACTCTACTATTGGGTCGTTACACATTTCATCCTAAGATTTAGGATGTGCATACATGTTCATTTGTAGGGTTTGCCTATTCTCTGCTTTTTAATTTTGTAGCACCAATGGTTCTTGAACTTGTTCCACGACCTCATGTATTGGTCCCTGATGCACTTAGCTCTCTAATTAAATTTGCTAATGTTGATGCTTAATTAGGTCACACACCCGATAAGGAGCTAGATCACTCGATGTAGGGCCTAGCCGATTTTTAGATCGGCCGACGCCTAGAGGATGTCCATACCTGGACCTTGTGCCTCCAGCGATGAGCGCGATATGCAAGACATGTCGCCGAAGGAGCCTCGCCGGGAGCAAGACACGCCGGTGAGGTCTTCTGAGACCCGAAATCCTATACGCCTGGGAGGGACCCCGTTGGGGTGTGTAGCAGCTATGGGCTACTCTAGCTGGCGTGGCCACTCTAGAGTGTCAATCCACCGTCCATGTAGTGCCGACGAAGAACGAGAAGAAGTAGAGGGGGAAGAGAGGGGAAGAGAGGGTAAAAGAGAGGTAGTAGATTGGTTTTTTGGTACGATTGTGTGTGTTGGGCACCTCAATCGGCCATGGACCTTCTATTTATTAGGTGGGGGTGGCCTTATCCCTCAAGGAGTTGAAACCCCTTCCAAATCACGTCAAAACATGTTTAGATCCGTTTAGGACCTGACAAAACTGGCTAAGCCGACTCCCGACTCGGCTAGGCCGACTTCCACGAGCCCGAGGTGCTATTTTCAGGCTGAAAACAGGGAGAGTCGGCTTATCCGACTAGTGGACTTAGCTAAGCCGACTAGGCCCTAGGAAATTCGGGTGAAAATCTTCTAAAATTCATAATTAATTTATCTAGACTCCAAATCAGGTGAACCATATATGTTTTTCGATCAGCTCGATGAGAGAAACATGATGATGAAGTCCGTTCTTGCATTTGAGGAAGTTAGTCAAGGTTCAGCACCTGAAAAGTTATTTGTTTCACCCAATTGCTAAATGTGATGATCCAAGTATCTTTCCTGTCCATCTTGATGATATAAACATGATAGAGGAGTCCATTATGTACTTTGGACACTTTTAGGTGTCAACATATATGCCCTCCTTGTTTTTAGTAGAGCTTGCGTACTAAAAACATCTCCACCGGGCTTAAACCCAATTTCTGTTTTGAGTTGACAAATTCTATTTTCTGCCTTCACTGATATCTTCTGTTTGGTGCTATGAACTTTTCAAAGTGACGTCCTCAGTTGTTTCCATCACATTCTTGCATATGCACCAAGCGATCAATTGTCACCATCCATAATCTTTCTTGATCTTAATTCTGAAATTGGGGTTTAGTGCAGCCAACATCTAGCCTCTGTGAAAGCAGAATATAATCGATGAATTCGGTCTCCCAACAAGTCCGAATTAGTACCTTGTTTAAATAGACTAGATGGATGAACTCCCAGACATAATGGCTTGACAATAGGATGTGTTAAAGTGGCAAGCTTCAAGTGGGCATCAACATCCTAAACTCAATCATCTTAAAGACAAGCATTCGGTAGAAAGTCAATTAAATCATCATTGACCATAATACTGTTGTATGCCAATTGCCAAAAACTTTTATCAACTTTAGCACTTGGATTACTTAATTAATCCATAATGGGAGTTCTTCAAGCATCCAAATCGGCTTAACATCGCTAGTCCCTAGAGTTCAAAACGAGCCGATTTGGGACCCTACTGGGCAAACCAGTCTGGCTAGCCCTAGTAGTCGGCTTGGCCGACCCTGCAACTCAGCTAGGCCGACTCCCAAAGTCGGCTCAGCCGATTCTATTGCTCCTACATACAAAACAAATGATTTTTCTTACATTGGCTTTTCTTTGATGTGAATTTTACGTCCACCGACGCTAAAGCCAAATGCTTATTGAGCTAATATGTTGGCCTTCAAATCCTCATGCCTTGGAATATGCCGAATTCAAAATTCAGCAAATGTAGTAATAATGTCAAGGCACATATCAAGACACATATCAAATAGTGACCCCTTTTAATCATTGAAACTTGCTAGCCACTTGCTATACCACCAGCAAGGAATCACCAAAGGCCTTAATATGATTCACCTCCATAGAATGCAATATTTCTAAGTCGAATAAAAGAACTTCACATTCGACTTGAATGTTGGTGCGCAAATGTGTTTTTAATCGGCTTGATGTCTTAAACAGCAGCATTGTGAGAAATAATGACTATGCCAACACTTTGGCCCTTTTTGCAAGCCGATTAATCAAAATAAAGCCTCCATCCGGTAGAAAAACAGGTAATTGATCTCATCTCCTCAATCAATTCCATGCTCAACGATCAAATTGACAAGGATTTGACCTTTCAAAATACTCAATGGATCAAGATCCAAATCACGGTCAATTAATATGTATGCCCATTCACCAATCCTTCTTCTAAGGATTGGCCGATATAACTTGTGCTTAATAACATCGGCCTGGCAAGCCATCACACATGTACTAGATCAAATAATGTTTCAATTCAGCACATGCATAGTACAACGCGAAGCATAATTTAAAGTATGGTCCTACCTTGTATTAAGATCAAGAAGACATCAATCAACATGGATGATAACATATTTGTTGGATTATTTTGCTCCGGCAATATCCAGCAACGTGATCGCGTAGACAGAATTAGATGGTAGCACATGAGACAGAGATTTATACTAGTTCGGGGCGCGGTGGCGCGCTAAACCCTACTCCAGTGGTGCGACTGCTCTTGTATTCGCATACTCAATTACAGGGGCTGTGCTCCTAGCTACGTAGTATATTGGAATGGTGGAAGGTGGATCCCAGGCCCGAGGTCCCTACCCTCCTTTGTATAGGCAGGAGAGATAGGGTTACAATGAGGGCGATCGGGCTAACAAATTGGTTTCCTAGTTTGTTACACGATATGTGTAACAGAATGATCCTAGCTAACGTCCAGATACACCCATCTTGGTTTGCCTTGATCTCTATATTGGTCGATCGCGTCGGCCCTTGCGGGCCTTCTCCTTGATGGTTGCTGGGCCGATAGCCTAGTGATGGTCACATATACGGGCGGTGCAGATACCCCTAGTCCATATATCTGACAATAGCCCCGCAGGACTTAATGATAAGCTAGCATGTAGCTTTAGGCCTCGGGACGTTGTAGACTCCCTGCAAGTTATGTGTACAGTGAGTACAAGTGAGCATTTCCATCGGGTGCCGAGGTTTTGAGCAGCGCAGCTTGATATTCCCAAGTATTGAGGAGCCAGTATGTTACCATTCGAGTACCAAGAGCATTTCTCGGGTAGCGAGAATCTTCTTCAAGTATCGAGTGGGGTGGCGGTACGCTGTACATTGAGGAACGTAGCTCCCTAGTCGCTGTGAGCGTCTGGCTCGAGTGGTACACCCTATATTGGGAAACGTGGTTTCTTGTGCGTAGCCCTCGGGACGTTGTCAACGCCGCGTTTTGGGTGGTGACACCCGATAACCGGGAGCGTAGCCCCTAGAACGTCCGTAGGCGCCTTGTTTAGGGTGAAGACACCGCTGTACTCGGGAAGTTGGTTCCCGATGTATTCCGGCGTATAATTAGTGGTTGCGCATCATTAAGCCGACTTGGCCTTAGGAAATTCGGGTGAAAATCTTTCAAAATTCATAATTAATTCATCCGGACTCCAAATCAGGTGAACCATATATGTTTTTCGATCAGCTCGGCGAGAGGAACGGAATGGTAAAGTCCATTCTTGCATTTGAGGAAGTTGGTTAAGTTGGCTAAGCCGACTCTGGCTGGTTCAGCACCTAAAAAGCCATTTTCTTCACCTAATTGCCAAATGCGATGATCCGAGTATCTTTCCTATCTATCTTGACGATATAAAAATGACAGAGGCGTCCATTATACACTTTGAACACTTTTGGGTGTCTAACGGCTAATTAGACCGGCCGTATGTACGACGAGGTCCAAAACTCACACGACTGAAAAGGTGACGAGGTATGATGGATGGGTTCGGGAAGTTGTTGTCACTTGTCAGGCGCCTAGCCCTAGTGCAGTAGTGATGTGGCATGCATGGCAGCTCGCTCTCGACCTGACAGATCTCAACATTGGCAAATTGGCCGAGATATATAGTATGGTCTGTTTAAGTACGGAGTAAGGAGGCAAAGCAGGCAACGACGCTCGATGATCGGCACTTGAACTGGGGCGTGCATGCATGCACCCCTGCTCCGCGCGCCTTGCCGTTCGCCTCGTGCCAACGCGCGCACACACTACAAACATATTAGACCAAGCAAGGTCATCACTAGGCTGAGCGTGGGCGAGGACACGCATGAACTGGTCGTCTGCCTCGCCGATGATAGACGACGTACCTCGATCCATGCATGTGCTAATCCTACCACTAAAAAGAATAAAAGGAAGACAATTGTTTGGTGCGGTAATTATCGGTGTTACTGTCCATCCGCCCGTGCGATCGTCCGTCCGTCGCTACCGCCCTCGCTGCGTTCCTGCGAAAAGGAAGGAAATCTCCTGCGTATGTCGTCAGTGCGATAAGAAGGAAACAACGCCGCCCTCCGCGACCTGCGAGATCCCTCTCCCCGAGCTCTTTCTCGCCGCCGCACGCGGCCGTCTCCATCACTCTCTCCGTCTCAAGGGCATCCGTCCCTCACCAACTCGTGCACAGGCCCCTCTCCAAATCATAGCCGTGGTAGGCGGTGGTGGCGGCGGTGCATAGCCGCCAACGTGAGCATGGGGCCGCCAAGCACAGCAGCCGAGCACCAGGCAGGTGGTGGCACGAGCCTGCAGGCGGAGCCGCGGCAGTGGCGGAGGGCAGGGAAGAATTAAGGTAGGGCTTATACGGTCTAACGGAATAATGGATTATAGTTTATAGCATCTTTAGCAAATGAAACAATATGCTACAGTAGGTATCAGACAAGCTCAAGGTATGGCAGTGGCCCTACCTTGCCATACCGAGAGCTCCGCCACTGGCCGCGGAGGCAGAGGATGGCAGGCTCCGGCACGCTGCAGGCGGGAGGCGGCACCGCGGCAGCTGGGCCCGAGCCGCCCGGGATGGCAGAGGAAGCAGCAAGCACACCTCCTGGTTCGATCTGCTTCACCTCTTAAGATATACCCTCTTCCCTCTCTGATTCTGGAATCAAGTATTGCTTATATCTGACATCTCCAACTTCGGTGTTTGCTCGTACGTCAGGGACTTCATGACCGTGTAAGAGATGTGCCGCTGTAGCACCACTCACAAATGGTCATTTTGGCATTCAAGTAGGTTCAGTAGCCACGTAGGGGAGGTGTTTGTCGAAATTTCCCAGAAAAATATGCTTGCGGTTTTTACCATTTGTTTTGTTCTAATTTGTGTCTTTTTTCTTTCTGGATACTTTAGGATCAACCGAACATGTTCAAGCAAACATTATGTCGGATCCAATGAGTATATACTAAATATATGGCGATTGAGGGTCAGCTGCGATTTCTCAGACAATATGTCACCCTGTTCGTTTGGACTTATCAGCAGAATCAGCAGCCATCCAGCAGTGTTTTTCTCTCACAACAAACCAGCGAACAGTGCTTTCAGCACAATAAACCAGCGAAACGAACAGGCCGTGTATGTTTTCCACCATTTATATAGCTTCAACGATAATGTTTAGTTTTCCCAATTGACATCTGTTAGAAGACTAAAAATTATGGGTCGAAAGGGCAAGGGTGCCCAATCAGACCCCTTAGAAAATGATGATTGCCAAAAAAAAAATCTAGAATTGTCAAACTATATTTCCTATCACAGCTCAGATTTCAGTTTTCAGTCATTAATCAATGTAGTAGTAGCAAACTTTGTAGCCACCTCTATTTACGATAATTTTATATACTAATTTACGACAATGTCAGTATATATTTACGATAGTTGAATTACTATAACACATGAGGATATTTACCATAATGTTATAGTAAATGACATAGTAAGGAGTTACTATAATATCATAAATTAGCATAGCAATTATCGTAACTCCAAATGGCTACAGAATAAGTTATTTTGTAGCCAGCTGTAGGGTTATATATATATATATATATATATATATATATATATATATATACACACACACACACACACACTCCATTCATGTGATGTTTGCGAATTTTTGGAATTACTTACTTGAAATATTCCCCTCCTTATTTTGCAGCAAAACCATCCTTTGAATTGTTTGGGACGCTTACTGAAAGACTGACAAAGTTACAGGTGCTTCCCCAGGCGGCCACGTTACGCGCTGATGCGGACCCCGCAGGCTTGAGGTGGCGCGGCCAGTCCACGGTGGTTCGGCAAGGCTCCCAGCATAATGTAGCCGCAGAGTCCACCTACACGGCGATGACTCTCCACTGTGCGATATCTCGCTAGGTCGTGCGTTCTACCTCACTCCACCGGTGAGCAGTCCAAACCCAAACCCCCTTCCTGCTCCGACCTTCGATTCCCCATCACGGACACATGCTTAGGTGTTCTTGGCCTATGTAAGTTGCCTTTTAGTTCCCTGATTCCCTTTGAGTTCTTGACGTATATAAGTTGCCTTTTAGTTCCTTGACTCCCTGCAATTAGTAGTTTTCAGAGTCACTGGTTTCAGATTTCAGAATAGCAATATCAATATATTTGATGGCCGATTACACATATGATGTGGTAAATTAGTAGTTTAGAGTAATTGTGGCCGATTTGCATTTGCATCACTGTCGATTCTGCAGAATTGGGAACTAGAAAAGCAGGCGGCCATGGCTTACATGCAACTGGCCATGGCCTAGGAGCAGCTTGGTGCACATGCACACAGTTGGCCTAATTATGCCACGTCACTGGTTTCTAGGGGCCAACCCACCTCACTTGAATAGATACAAAGTTCAGGAATCTCTTTCACTTGCAGCCTATGCTTGATCAGAAGTACTATATACAGCAAGAGATATTATTGAGATATTTGGTTTCTAACTGTTTTGTGTTTGTCTTTCATGGGTTGCAAGTTCCATGTACTTAGATTCAGGGACTGTTTCTATTGATAGAACTTTACACAGAACATTAAGATTTGTATAACACATTCTCTCATTTGTCTGTGTAGAGCGCTGTGGTAGTAGTTGGGGATGAGGAGCTGCACCTGGTGGCAATGCCGACCAAATCAGGGAAGGTGCCATGCTTTTGGTGCTGCTCAGCACGCTCTGGGCTCTATGCAGCGTCCGTTGGCATGCTCGACTTGCGCTGTCTTGCCATTGTGTTTGATCTTGATGAGACCCTTATCATTGAAACCCTTTGAGGATCGGATTGAGATGCTTTCCCGTAGAATGGATGTCGAAGATGATCCTATCAGAATAACAGGGATGTCTGCAGAAATCAAACAGTATATTGAGGACAAAGAGCTTCTCAAAGAATTCATTGACACGGATACAGTTACGGACAATGGCAAAATAGTTGGAACCCAGAAAGAGGAGGTTCAACCTATGTCTGGTGGTCAGGAGCGTGTTCTTCGTCCAGTTATCAGACTGCCTGACAGGAATTCAATTTTGACTCGCATCAATCCAGAGGTATGTTTCAATTAGTAGAATGAATTCCGTGATATTGTTGTTGTTGGCTTTTCGTTGGCCCTGCAATAGAGCCTTGTCTACTTTGGGGACATGATTTATTGACCCTACTAAGCTTTTCGAGATTTAATACAAAACTATTGGACTGAGGCACTCAACATAAATTCTTTTATATTTGGAAGGTGACAGAATTTTGGATATCTAGACTGGGGAGTTAATTCTTTCATTTAACTTGCTGTTCTGTGCAGAGAGTTTGATGAGAATCTACTGAGGAAAGTGTTTGAACTATACTATGAAAATGGGTTACTGGATCTTCCATATGCTCCAGATGTTGGTGACTATTTAGTCTGCGAGGTATTAATATTCTAGATATGTTCTCCCTCCAGTTTATTTTTTCTGAAACTTTATGCTACCTTCCAATATCTCTACAGGATACCAATTTTGTACCAGCCAACAAAGATCAGGCTCCTATACAAATGTGCTGGTAATATTATTCAAGTAGACTAGGAATTTTTTTTAGTATCTAAGGAACAATACACAAAGATGATTCATCTAAGCTAATGGCATGGTGGATTTTGTGCCTGTGTAAGTGTAGACTTTGACTAATCATGCTCTGATGGAATAGAAGAGGGTGATGAGAGCATTTGGAGCATCTTTGGTGGGATGGTATGGCATGTAAAAAGCAACATGAGAAATTGTACTTGAGTCAGAAAAATAATTAGTAGCAAACAATTACTTGTATCATATATCATGGATTAAATGAAAATGACCCTGGTTGTTATTGGATATTTTTTTACACTCACTTTATTTGTCTTACCTTTTCTTAGAAGCATTTGGCATATCACCAAAGACAGAGTTATCGAACTGTTGGTAGAAGAATCAATTTTGTTTTTAGTTACATCGTTACAGAATTGCAAAGTTGTGCATTCAACTTGCTGTTATGCTAATATGAGAGTTCAACTTGTTGTTTGGTAATTATGGCAAAAACATTAGAATTTCGACTCTCATGATAGGAAATGAGAATTTTGACTCTCATGATAGGTACATAGAGTTTGTGAGCCTACGATATCAGGTTATCTGTGATTGTATTAATTTAAAAAACTTTGCCTTTTGAATTAAATGTTGCTTTAATGTTGATATTTAATTTCACAGTATTGTTATCTTATTGTGTGATCTGTATGTTTATTTATACGAAAGTTTAGATGTCCCGTAGCAACGCACGGACACGCTACCTAGTTACTTGTAATGGTACCTCGCATGGATTAATTAGCTTCCTTAGGCTTTGGTTTGAGGAGGGACCCCAGCTGGATCATCCGTGTGACCGCGTGTGGATTGATGCATGTCCCAACAAGTCTTGTAACCTTTGATTAAAAAAAAAGTCTTGTAACCTGGAGTAGCTTTCTAGTGGACGATCTTAATCTATCACCTATAAAATTCAGAGGGATCGGAATTGCTTGTCAGAAAGCTGCAAGGGCTACCTACTCCACGCGCACGGTATGAAGATGGTGAAGCAGATTTTCCAAATGACACTTACTTTACTTAATTTTCTCGATATAATTTGTTACTATCTGCATGCATGTGCTGTGACTTGGCGGTGCCATCTGAGGGCGGGTCATGGTACGACCCGAAGCACGGCATGGCACGACACAAAATGTTTTGGGTCGTGCCGGCATGACACGTACACGAGGGCCGTGCCGTGCCTAGGATCTCGGCACGGCGGGCTACATGGCCCGACCTGCATTTTGGGCCGTGCTTGGGCCGGCACAGCACGAAAGTATCACGTAGACACTTCTATAACTATACAATGCAATTTTCTAGCATTTACTATATTATCTCTCGTCTAATTCTTGAATAGATTATGAAAATAACAAAAACTTTCATTAAAATAGTACACACAAAATATATATATTTCATATCACGAGCGGAACAAAAGAAAACTAGGAGATACATTTTGAGAGCCGTGCTTAGGCCGGCACGACCCAAAGACATGCCGGCGTGTCACGGGCCGTGCTTGGACCGAAGAAAAGATTTACCATACCATACCAACACGGCCCGACGTGCCTCCCGTGCTTAGAGGGCACGACCCGAAATGACACGAAGCACGAGAGGACCTTGCCGTGCCAGCCTGGCCTGGCCCAAGTCCCACCTCTAGTATGTACTGCCAGATGCATGTAGTATGTCGGTGGACAGAACCCCTGTGGGCTGCATGTGATATGTCATTGAACCCTATGAGCTGTCAAACTACGTATATTCAAATTAAATGGACGTCGCTCCAGTATTTTTAGTCCAACGATGATACAATACAACCTGATGTGTTGCTTCTCTTTGATATCATAGCTATATAAAGGAATTTATGTTCTCTAATTAGTTTAACTCTTATCACTGGTCAATTTAATTTACGAACAACCCCTGATCGATGGCATAAATATTGCAGAGTTTTGTGGGTAGAGCGCGCAAGCCGCGCAGAAGTTTGATCTAGTACATACGTACACTCTGGTTAATATTAGCTAGTGTCTGCCACACCAGGCTAAGACGCGTGTTTACCCTTCGTGTTGCCAACAACCCCTCGCTCAATCAGCTCTGCTCATCTTTATCAAAAACACTAGAAGAAACCAGCTCTGCTCTCGTTGTCCATTCCATCTCTCTCTGCTTCTCCCTTTCGCGCACAAAGCACGAAAGACTCTGGCCATGGCACGAGGAGGACGTTGATCTTAGCAGCCATCATCCATCTCCAGGAGCCGCATCTCGGTGGGACGAAAACAAGGTAAGATCTAAGTTGTCATCTTAGGACAGTCGTGTCCTCGTGTTCTATAGCAGGCCATCTTCCCTTGAATCTTACTATGCCACAAGGATGTATCTCTTTTATTTTTCCTTCCTTCCACGAAACGATCTCGAGAAACATCGAACAAAGTAGAAGAAAATCTTCTTCTGCTTCCAATCCATGGCGAAGGGCACCCACCGCGGCAGCGTTTATAAGGATGGTGGCGCTGTTCGGCTGTTGGGTGGGGCTGAAGGGAGAGCCGCCACGACACCGCGACGACAACCTCCGCACGGCGTGGGGCGTCAGTCTCCTTCGTTGACGCCTCGCCGAGGTCGTCAGTCTCCTTCGGCTATCGGCCTACCGCGCGCGGCGAGAGTTTCCAACGCATGTAATAGGCTGGGGAGCGTCGTCTTAACACTAGATGAGTTAAAGCAGATCACAAACAATTTTTCTCATGACCAACTACTCGGCGAAGGTAATTTCGGTAAGCTAGGTGTATAAGGTAATAATTACTCTTACTTAAATCATATCTTTTCCATCCTTTATTTAATTAGCTATATATAAGCTATACGTATCAATAGGAGAGCTAAATTATTAGAACAGGGAGTCCTGACAAATGGAGATACGATTGCTGTCAAGAGGTTTGCATTGACAATCACAGGGCTTCTGGATGTTCAATTCGAGACCGAAGCCCAGCATCTCAAGAGGCTTAAACACCCAAATATAGTGCAGCTTGTAGGCTACTGTTCTGAAACAAAGATGAAACTTGTACGGCACAATGGAACATTTGTTCGTGCTGAGCAGCCAGAGAGGTTGTTGTGCTTGGAGTACATGCCAAAAGGAAGTCTTCGTGGTCATCTTTCTGGTACGACAATCCATCAATTGTTCTATTTCTTTCCTTCATTCATGTATGAGCTTCGAATTGCATGCAGTTATATTGGAGCATATATAGTTCCTACTCAAATTTTATCCAGAAAACATGTACTTTATTTGGTCATCATTTTTCTGATGCTCTTTTACAAATACAGATGAAACTTCTGGACTTGAATGGAACACACGCTACAAAATTATTAAGGGTATTTGCTATGGTTTACATTATCTTCATGAGGAGTGGCAAGTTACCCCTATTATTCACATGGACCTCAAACCTGCAAACATATTGCTGGATGACAATAGGGTGCCAAAAATTGCAGATTTCGGTTTATCGAGGATCTTTGGTGAAGAGCAAACTCGAACATGCACTATAAGTTGTAAGGGAACACCGTAAGTAAAATGCTACCTAGTTTTTCATCACCAGAACCTGAATGCCTTTTTCCTTTGGCTTCAGATTGACACACTGCTAATTTGGTGCAGAGGTTACATGGCACCAGAATACATAGAAAAAGGTGTGATCACAAAAAAGTTTGACATATTCAGCTTGGGGGTAATAATCATAGAGATAATTACGGGCCGCAAGGATTACCCAACAGATGAGACCGAAACAAGATCCCAGCAATATATTGATCTTGTAAGATACTTATGTTTCTACTTCGAAGGCAGAGGTCCTTTTTTTCATAATCTATTGCACGGGAGACTAAACTTTCTAGACGTATCATGCATGTGTGATCTGACGTTGCAGGTGCTTAACAATTGGAGACATAGGCCGACAAAAGCACAAGGGTATACATCCCAAGACATTGATTACCAACAAATAAAAAAATGCATTCAGATTGGTCTACTCTGTGTCAAATTTGATCCGGTGAAAAGGCCAACAATAAAGCAAATTATCACGATGCTAGAAAGATCAGATGAAGCATACCAAAACGAAAGAGAGGTAATATCACCACCAAATTACTCCTTTATTAATCTCAAAACAAATTAACATCTAGAGCTATTCACAAAAAAAAATCTAGACATATTAAGTCAAACTTTCTTAAGCTTGACCAACCTTATTATGCAAAGAGTTTCAAAATCTGTGACACCAAAAAACAAGTACACTATTAAAAAATATTTTTATTCTGATCACCAACTCGAGTCCTGCAAACAGATCACCAAACAACACTGAGCCCTGCACTTTCAGGCATTACACACAGAAGGCGCAACTCGAGCACTGAAACAGGCAACACAGCTCTGAGCATGGTCGGGCAGCCTCCGACACGGCGTCGTGGCGGGCGAGGTTTATCCTGGTCGTGGCAGGCGAGGTGGAGGCGGGCCGCGTGGCCCAGCGCGGAGCAGCCTGGTAATGGACCGCGGCGTCGGGGTACAGTTGAAGGAGAGGCGGGTCGCCGTGGCCCAGCGCGGCGCAGCCTGTGAGCGGTCGGCGTGAGTGAGCCGGCGGAGGGCAAGAGCGCAAGGGGGCGGCTCCTCCTCCGAGGGTGCTCGTACAGGGCGCTTCCTCCGGCGGCCGCCTGGCGGAGGACTCGCGGCGCAGGAGAGGCGGCGGCCGACGTGAGCGGGCCGGTGGAGGGGGCGCGCGCAAGGGGGCGGCTCCTCTCCGGGGCGCTCCTCCTCCTGGGGCGCTCCTCCTTTGGCTGCCTGGAACGGAGGAGCGACGGGCGAGAAGAAAGAGCGTCGGGGAAAGAAAGATGGGGTCGCGACGGGGAAAGGAAGATGGGGTCTTTTTTGCAAAATGGACTGAGGGCTGGCGGCCATTTAATCGTAAAATTACCCCACCTCTCTCCGTAGCCACTGGATCTTAGATCGATGGTTTGAAACGGAAGTTTCCAAGGTTGCACAACAACCTTGGTTTGCATACGATACAGAGCCAAAAAAAATACAGACATGAGAGATGGCATGCATAGCATATACTCATGGCTGTGGCTGGCAGTGTTTGAACTCGGGAAGAGAGAAAGCTTCACGAGCAGAATAACGCCAAGCAAGACTGGCAACAATGTGAATGCATGCCTCATTTAACCTCGGTTAGTGTAACTGAACGGTTAATTAGGTTAAATGGCATGCAAATCCAAGGGGAACCTTTGTCAGAAAGCAACCTTTCCGACTGATGGGAGGAAGATAAACAAAATCATTATATTACTTTTTTTATTATATATAGTATTTGGTTTTGTCCTTGAATAGTGAAAAGTACTTTGGTAACAAACACTCTGACGCATAAATAAAGCACGCTAATAATACGTACACGTACTCCCTATGGGTAACCAACAACATATAAATGTGGTACTCCACTCCATTCTCCACACCATGCTTCTTTGACGAGAAAACGAGTAAAAACTTTCGAGTGGAGAACAGGCAAGACGCCGGGAATGCTGGACTGGACTACTGGAGTAGGGAGGCCGCCGTAACACTAACATGGCCAGTTCAGTCAGAGCATGGGGCAAATATCTCTGTGTACTATACTATGTTTTTTTTGCCTAAAAATACCTTTTCACTATTCATTCACATGCACAACACCGCAAGATCCAAGGTACCAATCCCGGCCAGTATCTGTGGACACGTATGTACAATGTTTTCAAGGCGTCGCTTTGTCGTCGCTTAATCGCCAAGGCGCTCCACGCGGGACGCCATAGCAGACGACTCGCCTTACGGGGAGGCCTCTGTTCTGGGCTGCGGGAAAACGCGTGAGAAGGATTGGAAACGGCGGGGAAAACTGAGGGAGAAGTGGTGCGCGGGAGAAACCGAGCGCGCCGGAGGGAGAGAGAGAGCGGGCGTGCGGGCGATTCACCAGCAGGAGAGCGAGAGGGGAACCAGAAGCCGCAACTCGCCCGTGCGGACGCGTTCTCCCGCGCCGATGGGAGAAGTTGTTGCCCGCCCGCCGCCGAGCCGTGCGGCCGCCTGTGCGGGCTGCGGCCATGTTCCCCCAATCAGCGCTAACCTGCAACATCTGGAGGAGAGAGGGAAGAAAGAGACAGAGAGGGGCGGAGCGGTAGTGGAGAACGAGAGAGAGAGGGCGGCGCTGGAGGATTGGGAGTTCGGGAGATGAAGCAGGAAGGTCAAAGGTGAGGGGTATATTGGGCTGCCTGGTGGGCTGGGCCCGACTACTTCTTGCTCCTCCTTTCTTTTCTTTTTTCCTTTTCGTTTTTGTTTTTGTTCATTATCTACTACTCTAAGCTGCTTTTTTAAGATTTCCTTAAGATGTTAAGGCGTCGCCTCGCCTCACGCCTTAGTCGCTTAATCGTAAGGCGGTAGTCGGTCGCCACGCCTCGCCTTAGCGCTTGAAAACATTGCGTATGTACCGGCTGTAGAGAATCTGGTGGTGCGATAAGCTACGAGTACGATTGCTTCAAATAGCTATGAACACAATGGAGTACGATTGGCACAATGGAGATTTGTTTGTCCTGTCCGGCGGGCTCGCGTTCACGCCAAATTGATGGATATAAACGATGGATCAGGAGCCCGGCCGTGCGCTCTGGCTCCCACGCAATAGGTATGTAGTCAAGATTTGGAAAAAAAGAGTTCGTGTGCCCCTTAGGCTTTACCATCGTAGGCGAAGGAACAAACTTGTTGGTTGTAGCCAAAAACGGCAATTCAAATGAGCAGGAATGTCCAGGATAGCCAACGCAAGATGTTCATCTGAATCTGACAATACATGTGTTCTATATTTTACTTCTCTCTCCACCCCATGTCTTCCTCCCTTCCGGCCAGGCGCCCAGCCATGGAGCGGCCGCATCCGCGACGAGAGCAGCAGCCAGACACATGAAAAAAAGGGTGAGGGAAGGAAAATAGGCTCAATAAGAGCATCTCTAAGAGTATCCTATTTTTCCTTTTCTAAAAACATGGTGTTTTCTAACTCCTAAATAACTATTAAGTGGAGTAAAGAAGTCTATCTCCAAGATTTTCTAATATTCCACTTCCAAAATTAAAATTTTGTCAGTCCCAGGATTTATTATGTTTTACATCAGGAACCCTAAATTTATTTCCATACCCATTTAAGCACTCCCACGAGATCTTTCTCTCTTGCTATTTTCTCACCTAGAACCCTATCTTTCGTCCTTTTTCTTTTACCACTCCCTTCTTCTCAGGCTTGTGACAAGTACACGCGGACGCAGGAGCCACCGCCGCGGTTGCCAGGCATAGGCCGCCGGCCGCCATTGACAGCCTGCAGGCTGCCTCTCCCAGCGATGGTCGGCTCCTCTACATGGCGCCAGTAGATGGCACGAAGAGGAGACCGCCCGAGAAACTGACGGCGCGACGCGTGGGGACGAGGGAAGGGCGGATACGCGCTACGGGCCATCCGCACATCTTTACGTGCTGCGGGCCTTTTTTTCCAAGTGCTAAAAGATTAAGAGGTCAGTTTAGAAGTTGTTGAAGATAATTTTTTTCATTCTTCCTAAAAAAATCAAGGATCGGTACTCTTGGAATGCTCTAAGCCCAGAAGCCGGCCCAAGTGGAAGTGTCGCTAAACCCCTAATAATTCCCAATTGCACTCCTCCCGGTCCCGTCCACGCCTCCGCAGTCCGCCGCCCACCGGCGCACAGCGCCAGAGTTGGAGGTTGGAGCTCCGCGCGGCGACCCAGCCCCAGCCCACGCTGCGCCACTCGCTGCAGCCCCCCCCCCCCCCCCCGGGCGACCGGGCCTGAGCTGCGCGGCACCTGCTCGTGGCTCGCCGCTCCAGCTCGCAACAGTGGCGTAGCCACGCAAGCGGGCTGCTCTGATGGAGGAGGAGGGTTTGGTGGTCGTGGGCCACAGGCGTGGGCGTGGCCGGGGAGAAGCTGAAGGAGAGCGAGAGGGAGCAGCAGGCCGAGGTCGAGGTCGAGATTTTGCTGGTTGTATATGCGTAGATTGGAAGCCATTTTATTCAAGTATGAGTGTTGGTTCTGGATCCCACCCAAGTACCCATGAAAGTCAAATTGGTGTGGCTGTGGAATTTGAAGAAACACATCAAGAACTAGTAGTTTCTAAAGTTGAATCAACTGATATTAGGATAGAACAAGCACAAGCCCAAACAGAGCAAGCACAAACTCAGGATGAAGAAGAAGAAGAAAGTGCAGGTACTGATCTCATGAGGGAATTTGATGCAAATCTTCATGTTATCGCTGATCCTGGATGTCGAATAGCAATTGATAGATTTCACCCCGACATTAGAGATGAGGTTAAGAGGGCTTATTTGTTCAAGGGTCCAACCCAACCTAGAGATCATGCATTTCCAAAAACTGTTTTATTACATTATAATTTATATATTACACACTAAGTCACTAACTGATTTGTTCTTCAAATTTACAGGTTTCTTAGCTCTTGGAATGTTGGATTTCAGTCTTTAATTTGGACACTTTTTCTTGTTCGGTTGGTCTTTGTTGAATTAATGGACTACTATCTTCAAATGAGAGGTACCATCATCAATCAATGTTTAAATTTGCCATAGATTAGCTATTGATGTGTGTCCTTGCAATGTCATTAAAAAGTTGTGTTTGCGATGCGTCCCACCTAAATTTTTGAGCTCCACCATTGTCTTGATGACAATACAGACTATAGCATAGAAATATGCATCCCTCTTATTCTGGTACTAATCTCTTGTGGTAGAGTATAGAATCCATAGCACATATATTTCTTTCTTTCTAAGGATAGCTTAGTTTTCACCTGCCTTGTTGAATCATTTCCTCCAAACAAGTATGGAAAAAGACAAATATCTTGTACAATTTGTCTAATAACGTGAATATGCGTACCTCCACATTTTCTTGAACAAAAGGCCACAAAACACCACCCAAAGGCCCACCACAAATCCAACAAGTAAACCAAGATAGAAGTCCATTATTTTATCAAGCTGAGCCATCTTCATGATGCCTGATGGGATGTTCCACAGTTGGTTGATCTCCGGGGCATTGCTTTGGAAGTGGATGTCCATAGAAGCTGGAGTATCTTGCGCTGCACATAGGATTGCCGATGTGCACAAAGACCAACATATAAGTAGAGTAGTATCTTGCGCTGCGCAGAGTTCGCAGCTATTTTATTTTTCACTCAGACAAACACCGGTACTGTATGGGATGGCAAGTTGTATAGCCATATACTAATAATAACACGGGCGATTAACATCACAAAGTTGTTTTATATCTCAAACAGTAGACATCTGCATGTTACAAGTAATGGAGCACCTCATTACATTACAATAATGAGTCCAAAAACTGGACACCAACCACAATAGGTAGCTTACATCACCGTACGAAATCAGGAGAACAGTTGAGCCTTGTAACACTCGGCTGCAGGGCAACCAACACACACACCCCTAACTACCTCATTCTACTTCTCCTTGCACTTGCTCGGGCGGTGGCTCTGGGCTGCCCTTTTTCTGCGGTGGCTGTGGGCGGCATATTTTTCTCTCTCCAGCCATTGTAGCCATCGAGGACTTTGTTGCGCCAGCAGCAGTCACAGCGCAACAACTTGGAAAAGTCAAGTGCTGTTTCAGAGCGTGACCTTTCCACCACAAACCATGCAAAACCATGTTTACCGAACCAATCCATTTCATATTTCTCCAGATCTGGCTGACGCGAAAAACAATTGACCGCGCCTGATTGTATTGTCTCCACCACTTGTTGTATGCTACTAGCATTTTTATACTCTCTAGCGTCTCCGATGATTTCGAGTGCATAACTATCTTGTGTCTGAGTCACAACATGAGGCATGAAGGCAGTTGTCAGCAACAGAGGTGGCTTCCAACCTCTGTTTTTGCTTCTTCTTCCGCGCTCATGAAATGAGCTAGTACGCGTTTTGGACTCTAGAGCTGATATATAGCACTGGAAACCCAAAACAATAATTTGATCTGGGAATATATCTGCTAACTCTGATGAGACGTTGTTGTTGTTAGCACAAAGTCCGTGCCTGCTTCCTTTGCAGCATGCTGGATCTGGGCGGGCAATTTGTGTGTGCTTGATATGAAATTCTTGAATGCCCACCCACAGAGGCCCATGCAAATGGGCAATGTCTTCTAAATTAGATAGTAGGGTGAGTTCTCCCATTGCATATTCAACAGCAAGTTTGAATTGAGATGCTAGTAATTGCAAACCTTTTATAGCAATCTCAACCAAGTCTGTGCTTTCTGTTAGTCGTAGCATCAACCCCAGAAGGAAACATTTCTCAGCCACTGTGCTATCCTCATAATGGTATGCTAGCACTGCCTCCACGCCACGCTCATCAGAATACGTGGGCATGATGTAGAGATGCCGTAGCAGGTTTCCTTGCTCTGAACGATAAGTGAGAGTTTTCCCTTCAAGGAGATGCCTAACAATAGGGTTGCAAAAGGTGTAGTGATGAAGTGAACAACCAGACTCCAAGTCCCTCACAAACCTTCCGGCACAATCTGCATACCATTAAAATCTTCCAACATCATCTGTGCTAAAAAAGCCAGCAAAAGCAGGTGCGATGGACGACATGTTCTTCTTAGCACTATTAAACCATCGCTTGCGCTTGTTTACCACTTGCGGGAGCTCTTCCTGCTGGCCAGCAGGAGGCATCGCTTGCTGCTTGTGCTGCTTGTCGAGCAGCTCCATGGCCTCGACGTAGGCACGCTTGATAATCTTCCTGCGCTGGAGCAAGGCGAGGTGTCTGATGGGCAGCTCCATGGTCCTCTCAAGTGCAAACTCCAGCTCGCTGACTGCCATCTCGAGCCTCTCCGTCAAGTGCCCTTGGGACGCCTTCTCCTCACGTCTGCCCAACGCAAAGGAGACGCCTCTGCTCACGGTCTCCTGAACAAGTGCTGAACACACCATCTCTGCCATGAAGTCGCTACTCGCTAGATGTAGGGATATGATCCGACCAACCTGCTGATCAGGACACAAAACAACATCAGGGGTTGTACTTCAATTTGACGCACACAAGTACCGATCGAAGTACGTACTAGATAAATACTATATATACTATAGTAGGTGTGTGGTGAGGGTCGAGTCGACCGAGCAGGATTTACGACGAGTCGGGAGGACAAGTCTTGCCTGAGGATGCTACCTAGGCGTTCGCCATGTGAGGTGCTTGTGGCGGGTACATGTGACAGGGAGAGGTCCCGGGGTGGAGTGTCTTCGTGGGATGAAGCCCCGGGATGGGAGGTGCTGTGATGGCACGGGGTGCCGGGTGTCCTGTTGAGCGGGAAACGGTTTCCTCTTGTGAAGATATCCTGCCCTTGTGAAGATATCCTGCTTAGTCAGCCTAAGGACTGATATGCCTGTGGACCGGGTCTTAGGAATCCTTGCACGCCCACTCGCTTCTGTGGGGGAGGAGATGGACGTTCGACTTGCTGGTGCGGTGCCACTACTATTGAGAGGTTAGCGGATAATGTAGGGAGGTACGGGCACGAGGACCCACACCCTCCTAAGACAGCGTAGTACCTAGGGGCCAAGTATTACGTCTTACGGTCTCAGTGTGTCGGTGGTACTCCGACACGACCCTAGTTCTGAGTGATAGGGTGGTACCGTTTCTAGTCGGAAGGCGACCCGGAATCAGCTTAGACGAGGCATTGTCGAGGATAGCTATCTTGTGGGACGTGTAAACCTCTGCAGAGTTTCTGGTTGATTGATCAATACATATGCCGAACTTTTCGGCTATGGACTTTTCCTAAGTACAGCTTCACTTGACTAGTTGAGAGGAGCCCTTCTACCTTCTCTGGGTTCAGTGTGGTGTTCCGGCCCTAGCCGTTGAGACATGGGCGAGAGGGAGTCGCCCATGCCGAGGAGTGAGTGAGATGAGATGTGGAGATGAGATATCTGTTGGGATGGGGCATTGTGTGTGAATGAGATGGGTTAAAATTTGACAAACTTATATTATTAAATTATTGATTACTCGCATAGGAAACCCCAGCATAAGATAGGTCCTTTCTTACCCCTATTGCATCCAGTTCCACAAAGCGTTGCATCATCGGGTGGGAGATGCGTGACCAGTACCAAGTGTACTGATGGATTTTTGGCAGGCTCGGAGCCCGAGTATGACGAGGAGGACGACTGTGAGGAGTAGGGGTTCGCCTTGCGCTCAAGCTTGGTGCGAGGAGTCCTAGTTTCTGCTGCTGTCTTTGAGAGTTGCTATTCCAGATGCTGTGTGTGAGTGTGTTCCGCCCTGCATGGCGATGGGAATAATTATGTAAACCTTCTATTTGTACTCTGATATTCGTGTATGACTCTGTTTATTGACTGAGATTTGGGTAATGTGACGGACCCGTTCATCTATCCTTAGACAAATTGTATGACAAGGTATTTGGGTAATTGTATGACAATTTGTCTAATAGCGTGAAATATGCGTACCTCCACATTTTCTTGAACACAAGGCCACAAAACACCATCCAAAGGCCCACCACAAATCCAACAAGTAAACCAAGATAGAAGTCCATTATTCGAGCTGAGCCATCTTCATGGTGTCTGATGGGATGTTCCATTGTTGGTTGATCTCTGGGGCATTGCTTTGGAAGTGGATGTCCACGAAGACCAGGATTGCCGATGTACATAGAAGCTGGAGCATCTTGCGCTGCACATAGGATTGCCGATGTCCACAAAGACCAACATATAAGTAGAGTAGTATCTTGCGCTGCACAGAGTTCACAGCTATTTTATTTTTCACTCGGACAAGCACCAGTACTGTATGGGATGGCAAGTTGTATAGCCACATAATAATAATAATAATAATAATAATAATAATAATAATAATAATAATAATAATAATAATAATAATAATAATAATAATAATAATAATAATAATAATAATAACATCTACTAATTGGCAGCACAAAGTTGTTTCATATCTCAAACAGCGGACATCTGCATGTTACAAGTAATGGAGCACCTCATTACATTAACATTACAATAATGAGTCCAAAGACTGGACACCACACTATGTAGCTTACATCACCGTACGAAATCAGGAGAACAGTTGAGCCTTGTAACACTCGGCTGCAGGGCAACAAACTAACACACTTAACTTGAATAAAAAAAAAACACCTAACTACTACCTCATTCTACTTCTCCTTGCACTTGCTCGGGTAGCTCTGCGCGGCTGCCCTTTTTCTGCGGTGGCTGTAGGCGGCATATTTTTCTCTCTCCAGCCATTGTAGCTATGGAGGATTTCGTCGCGGCCGCAGCAGTCACAGCCCTGCAACAAGTTGGACAAGTCAAGTGCTCTTTCAGCGCTTGACTTTTCCACCACAAACCATGCAAAACCATGCTTACCGAACCAATCCATTTCATATTTCGCCAGCTCTGGCTGACACGAAAAACAATTGACTGCGCCTGATTGTATTGTCTCCGCCACTTGTTGTATGCTACTAGCATTTCTATACTCTGTAGCATCTCCGATGATTTCGAGTGCATAACTATCTTGTGTCCGAGTCACAGCATGAGGCATGAAGGCAGCTGTCAGCACCAGAGGTGGCTTCCAACCTCTGTTTTTGCTTCTTCTTCCGCGCTCATGAAATGAGCTACGTGTTTTGGACTCTAGAGCTGATATATAGCACTGGAAACCCAAAGCAATAATTTGCTCTGGGAATATATCTGCTAACTCTGATGAGACGTTGTTGTTAGCATAAAGTCCGTGCCTGCTTCCTTTGCAGCATGCTGGGTCTGGACGAGAAAGTTGTGTGTGCTTGATATGCCATTCTTGAATGCCCACCAACAGAGGCACATGCAAATGGGCAATGTCTTGTAAATTAGATAGTAGGGTGAGTTCTCCCATTGCATACTCAGCAGCAAGTTTGAATTGAGGTGCTAGTAATTGCAAGCCTTTTATAGCAATCTCAACCAAGTCTGTGCTTTCTGTTAGTCGTAGGATCAACCCCAGAAAGAAACATTTCTCAGCCACTGTGCTATCCTCATAACGGTATGCTAGCAATGCCTCCACGCCACGCTCATCAGAATACGTGGGCCTGATGTAGAGATGTCGTAGCAGGTTTCCTTGCTCCGAATGATAAGCGAGAGTTTTCCCTTCAAGGAGATGCCTAACAATAGGGTTGCAAAAGGTGTAGTGATGAAGTGAGCAACCAGACTCCAAGTCCCTCACAAACCTTCTGGCAAAATCTGCATACCTTTCAAATCTTCCAACATCATCAGTGCTCAAGCCAGCAAAAGGTGCGATGGACATGTTCTTCTCAGCACAATTAAACCATCGCTTGCGCTATTTACCACTAGCGGGAGCTCTTCCTGGCCAGGAGGCATCGCTTGCTGCTTGTGCTTGTCGAGCAGCTCCATGGCCTCGAAGTAGGCATGCTTGATCATCTTCCTGCGCTGGAGCAAGGAGAGGTGTCTGATGGGCAGCTCCATGGCCCTCTCAAGTGCAAACTCCAGCTCGCTGACTGCCATCTCGAGCCTCTCCCTCAAGTGCCCTTGGGACGCCTTCTCCTCGCGTCTGCCCAACGCAAGGGAGACGCCTCTGCTCACGGTCTCCTGCTGAACACACCATCTCTGCCATGAAGCCGCTACTCGCTAGATGTAGGGATATGATTCGACCAACCTGCTGATCAGGACACAAAACAACAGCAGGGGTTATACTTTAATTTGACGGGCACACAAGTACCGAAGTACGTACTAGATAAATACTATATATACTAGCTGTAAATCTGTAATATATGGAGGAGTGCATGTTTTTCATGCTTAATTAATTGGGTTACCGGCCGATGCATATGCATGGAATATAATCCTTATTACCTTAGCTCCCCTCTAGATCATGCGTCGGCCTCCGTGCAGGCTGCTGCAGCACCAACCGAAGGGATGAAGGAGGAGTGATCACCAACATATATCTAAGAAGCTGCACACACTGCTGTGTTCCTTATTACTGAGTGTGTGTGTGTATATATATATATATATATATATATATATATATAAGGAGACTGCAGGCAGGACTCACGCACTGCAACTTGCACACGCTGCCACAAACGCCAACTGAGATCCTGGACTTGGGTCTGCTCACGCGCAAGGAACAACAAGCAGCAAATGTGCCAAAAAATGGTTCTTGTAATTCACGGATGCAAGTGCAAGTCCAAAACTCTTGACCAATCAAAACTCGATGACACAAAAAACAAGCACGGAAGCACAAGCACAGCAATGATGGGGCTGCTCTTCGACCGGACCTGACTGGCCTGCAGCCTGTACGCTGGACAGAGAGAGGGAGCGGTCGGTGGTGGTGCTGCTCACGTAGAGGACCGAGCGCAGGCACCGTACACCACGCAAGGGCACCGCCTGGGAACCGATCCGGTGTACACCGGTGGCTCCGGTGCCAACCCGACGCAGGAAGGCACAGGAAACGCACAGCACAGGAACCGTGATGACGAGCGCTTGGAGCAGAGCGCTGGGCAGCGGGCTTCCTCCTGGGACTGCGGCGAGTGCTGCTCAAATGAGCGCGCACGACGCTGGTAGCACTGCTGCTAGCCTCATGTGCTAATTCCTCCACACAGCCAAAGAACGAACAGGAGCCCGACGAGCAGAAACCGAGCACACCCGAGCGGACGAACAGAAAAACCGTCGGTCATAAAATCGAACGAAAACCGAACCAAATCAACACGAATCGCGTCCAAAATTTGCACGGACCAAATTCAGCACGCTACGAATCTGTCCTCGAGAAATCATCGCCTGAGATTATTCTAAACTATGGGAAAATCAGATCATAACCTAGAACGAAAAAAGGAAAAAAAAATTAGGAACACGATGAACGAAAATAACAGCTTGAGTTGAGGAATCCCGGAGGGCAACTTAAGGATTCGGACCTGCATTCCCAACCAAAATCACGAGTTTGATTACACAAATTTGGAATTTGTTGATAGGAAGGGGAAAAACCTAGGGTGGAATGAAGAAAATGAAAGAGGTGAGGGAGATAGATGCTCTCTCATCCTATTTAACAGGGTTATTACACAATTCCAGTTTTATCATTAGATAATTTGAGTCGAACCACATGACCCGAGGGCGTTATGGTCCAACCCGAGGTAATCTTCATCCGACAGTCATCGCGCCCTTCTTGAGATAGTTTCGCCTCGACGCGAACTCCTCGATGCCACCACATGCTGTCCGTTCCTCTTCGGAACCTCCGTCCGGGTTTTGAGGCCCAAACCCGTAAACCCGTCCATCCGATGGTTTTGAGGCTCAAACCATTAAACCGCTTGCGAGCAGCGTACTCCATACGCGTCCCCCGCAACTCGACGCGTGTCACCGCCGTCCTCGACCGGCCATCCGCCAAGTCCTCCTGAGCCCTGCTCGACTCACACATCCACCGTCTTGACTCGGTCAATACGGTCACTCCCATATACACTTGCGCTTGTCGATGTGCTAGATGTCAGTCACCGCGGCTGGTCACCCGGCCTCTTGATCCCTCGGTCCAAGCTTCACGTCCGTCCTTCACCGCTCCCGGTTCATCGGCACGGCACGTCCCTACTTAACCTTCACCACCTTGCCGTCAACCACCGCCTCCGAGCTCCACACCTGCACACCACAAGCCAAGAGACATGTCACACAACCAAACTCACGCCATGGTTAGTCACAAACTCAACCTAGGTCATGGATCACGTTGACAATCACTCGTCACAAAACGAACTATAAGGGCATATATCTACCTTGTATTCGCAAACTCTAGTGGCATATATTCTTCTCAATCCCTTTATACAGTCATAAACTTTAGAGGGGTGAAACATATTCATGTGTCAGCTGTTTGGAGTCACAAATCCCCCTAGAGTTCACTTTTTTCTCTGGTTGCTTTGCTTTCTAAGAACAAGGTTTTAACTAGAGATAATTTATGAAGAAGGAAAATAGATGACCCCTCCTGTCTTTTTTGCTGTGACCAGGAATCTGTTGATCATCTATTTTTTGGGTGTGTGGTTGCTAACAACTTTGGATATGTATCTCTGAGATTTTAGATAGAAATGTTGGCATGGATTTTCTGTCAATAAGACAAATGTGGCTTAGTAACAATCGTTTTCTAGTTGATAGTATTTTCTGTGCTGCAGCTCTAGGGGGGCTCTGGAAACTGAGAAATAATATATGCTTTCAGGGAACTATTTGGAGGAGTGTGCAGTCCATAGTACTCTCAATTTCGGCCATGCTCCAAGGCTGGAACTTACTTTGTCTAACCGAGAGAAGACTGGAGTTCAATTCCAAACTGGAAAGACTCATAATGCTGGCAACCAATCCTCAAAGGTTGATTGGCTGAACCAGGTGGAAGGTGAATGGAATAGAATCATGTACAAGATGGCGCTGGATTGGAAGGAGTTCCCAGTGGAAGTGGCTGATCTTCTAGTGGACGTTTCAGCGCAAGGTGTTGCGGATAAAGGGAAATGGATTAGTCTCTCCCAGTTTGGTGATGAGTACATATTGTTAGTTGCTGTTAGTCAGTTGCTTAAAGGTGGAGGTGGTGGAGTTTTTCTGTGTATGGGTGATGAACATTGAATGCTTTAAACTGTTTTATGGTCTTTGTGATAATGCAATGACCGGGGCGTTTTAGCCCTGAAACTCTAAAAAAAATGATATATAGCGCATAGCAGAGGGATCGGAGCTGCACGTACGTACTCTGCATTCTGAATGCGATTTCTCAATGCGACGATCGTAAACTTGTACGACAATGCGTTCTCATGTATGTACTGTACTCCCTCGGTGCCAAAAAAGTGTATTTCAGATTTGATCAGATTTAAACTATTTAAAGTTTGACTAAATTTATATAAATAGTATCAGTAATTATGGTTTGATGCTATAAAGATATATTCAATGATAAATCTAATAATACTTATTTGATATCATCATTGTTATTTGATTTAGCGCTGGAGTGTACACTTTTGGACAGAGGCCCTGCCTTTTTCCATCCAGTTAATACTGTTGGGCTGACTGAGCTGTCCCCAGCCATGGACGAGACGGAAAGCTCAAGGAAATGCAGAGGCGGCTTCTCGTGCCTTGCTAGGATGCTACAAGATGTCAGTTGCACTATCTAAAAGCAATGACTTGGAAGACCGGCCAAGTCTTCGTCTAGTCGTCGCCACTCTGCATGCCGGGCAACCACAAGTTCACAAAGGAGCTAGCTGTCATTCTTTTTTTTTAAGGAGAATAAAATTCTCTGCTTTTAAGAAAGCAAGGTAGCATTACGATACTGGGGATACTAGTGTCAACGACGCACTCAAACAGGAAGCTAAATCAGACAAACTAACGCCGCGTTCACTTGCCATGCATACCTAAAATATTTTCTCTTTCACCCGTCACATCGAATCTTTAGACGCATGCACGAAGCATTAAATGTAGGTAAAAAAATAACTAATTGTATAGTTTGTCTGTAAAGTTCGAAACGAATCTTTTGAGTCTAATTAATCCATGGTTGAACAAATTTTACCAAATAACAACGAAAAGTGCTATAGTAACTTTTCACCCAAATTTTCTCAACTAAACACAGCCTAAATCTCAAAGACCAAATTCAACACGTTACGAATCTATCCTCGAGAAATCATCGCCTGAGATTAATCTAAACTCTGGGAAAATCAGATCGTAACCTAGAACGAAAAAAGGAAAAAATTAGGAACACGGTGAACGAAAATAACAGCTTGAGTTGAGGAATCCCGAAGGACAGCTGAAGGATTCGGACCTCCATTCCCAACCAAAATCACGAGTTTGATTACACAAATTTGGAATTTGTTGACAGGAAGGGAAAAAACTTAAGTGGAATGAAGAAAATGAAAGAGGTGAGGGAGATAGATGCTCCCTCATCCTATTTAACAGGGCTATTACACAATTTCAATTTTGTCATTAGATAATTTGAGTCGAACCACATTACCCGAGAACGTTATCACTACAACAATCCTGTTAATCTATGATGAAAATTTTTCATCACGGATCACTAAAAAAACGTCACCAAGCAGCATATGTGATGATTTCAGCTATCGTCGTGGATTGAGCGTCATAGATTAACCTCCGTGACGTTTTATCAAAAATCATCACGGATTAACAGAATCAGTGACGATTTTAAATCGTCAGGGTAGAGCCCGAGGCCTAGCTAGCCCAGCCCAAGTCCATTTCCTGTGACAAAAAATAAACGTCACGAATGAATTATCACATCATTATAGATGCTTACATGGATGATGATATGGACAGTACCTCAGCCCATTTATTAACAGGCCAAAATCTAAGATGGACCAATCTTTGGCCCAATTTTAGCCATTTTTGCAAGCCTTGACAGCCCATTTCAGCAACTTTGCAGCCCAAATTCATCACCAATTTTTAATGCACTTTTTAGCCCACTACTACATCACATAAAGCTCATATACACAGCCCAATCTCACACATACAGCCCATATACGCTGTCCATACAACTAATAACTGCAGTAGCACATCAAATAAAAAATATTATGTTTTCATCCAACATATCACAAGAATTTTCATCCAACATCAGATGCAACATTTAGCAGTACCAGACATCCATCAACATACAGCAGTACCGGATATACATCAAAATAAATGCAGCAACCACGAAGTTGTAGAGGTTCATCATCAACAGTTCTTCAAAAGATGAAATCTGCCACCAGCCAATGCCTACAGCATCACAAAGCAAAAAAATAATTAGGCACAGGAGAGAGCTGGAAACCAGATGGTCAAGATAACAATGTCAACTCCGAATTTGGATGCCAAACTTTGAACTTTTTGTATCTCCTAAATTAGTTGCATCTAAATTAAAATATTGGCGATGACTTATATGGGTGAAAACTAACTGTAACTCTATATGGGTGAAAACTAACTGTAACTCTATATGGGTGAAAATTAACATGCTAATTTCTGTGCAATAAGATGCCCACAGTTGGTAATGTTCTTAAATAGAGGCCACAATAACTTATGGCCAATAGTTGACAGCAACTACAAGTTCTATGTAATAAGAAGTACAGGTTCAGTGAAATGGGTAGAGAGGTTCTAACTTCAGGGTTATGAGAAATGTTCACTGCAATGCACACAGCAGGTAAAAAATAATCTATTCAGCTATTACTAACTGAAATAATTCTGAACTGCAGTTGTTGGGAACTATCAAGATATATTCTAGCCACATTGTGACAATCGTGAGCACAACACCTGCACCTTATAGTTTAGTATGCATACCCAGTCCTCAAGAATCAGCACAGCTCAGGCCTCCAGCTACACTAGCTGTTACCTCTTGTTGCTCCACTGCAATTGGAACTTGGTCAAGTTAAAATCAGCTTAGATACACAGTGTGTTTGTCGGTTTGCAATCATAAATTAAGCACTGTCCAGGTAAAATATAAATCAGATCAGGGTCACATTTTCCATGTCAGGATGTATGGCTAATTCAAAACTGAATCAGCTTGCATCACGCATACAATCCTAGTAGTCCAAGTGCAATCCAAGTTAAGCACGCAAGCTTGCATCACGCATAAACTCAGTAGTCCACGTTAAGAACGCAACTCCAGTAAAGGTGCAAATCAGGCAATTGAGCTGAATTGTTATTATCTAAAACAATTTAGTTATTGCAGATAGTTAAGCTACATGATTAATTAACAGATCATAGATTCATCCAGATAATACAATCCTAGTCTTCTCTACACTCACACACGCACTAATTTTGAAAATTCTTACAAAGTGTGGCCACCTTTTACTGACCACTGCCAATGATTAGAAAACTGCTCGTGCTCATCCTAAAATTCAGACAAAACTTGGGATTGATTGTGACACCTAAACTGAAATACCATTCTGCAAATAGTTACTGTATTTTACATATAGTAAGGCCAATGAAATGAACCCCAATAACTGGACCATATAGTTATGCTACAGAACCTGAATAGATGGTGAGTTTTTTTGTTTTGGAAATCTATCACGAGTTGACAGGATTCATCCAACAAACAACTCAACTAGCCTGGTGATGCCAGCTAGTACACTCACACAAGCAGCAGCAGTAAATAATTCTTGCAATACACGTAACAGTTTACAAGAACTTCTGGGACTTCATTTTTTTCAGATCAGTACATGTAGCAGTCATATCTTAGCTTATTTGAGAAGTATCCTATTGCATTGGCAGTCAAACGTTAAAGATCCAATACACTTAGCTGGCTTAGAAGCATACTGGCATGCAACTATGAGCAGAAGCTAACTCACCAAGCTAAGTAGAAGCAGTGACAAAGGGGAGGATCTGCCATCCAAAGGGCCAGCCCTGTCCTCCAGGAAGACATTGTTAGTTGATTACAATGTAATAGATAGAAACAATAGCTGATGCAAACGGGCCCTTAAATTGGCCAATCAGACCAGGGAAGGGAACATCAAAAGAGGGGCACCACACCTTTCTGTTGTGCGGTGCTTCTTGTGGAGGCTCTCCTTGCGCAGTCGTTCTTGGCCACTGACGACGCGACCGCAGCACCTCTGCCTCCGCGTTCTCGACGCCCAAAGACGACACGGCGACGGTCGATCCCGTAGTCGATCTGGTCGGGGGAGAAGAAGGGCAGCCATCCCGTAGTTGATCCGGTCGGGGGAGAACAAGGGCGGCCACCCCATCGTCGATCCGGCCAGGGGAGAAGAAGGGCGGCTACCCCTTTGGCTGGCGGCTTGGGTTCCGCCGTGGCCTGTGGCTGCCGCCCCGTAGTGCCTCTGCACGCGCCGATGCCGCAGCGCGAGTAAGCGGGGCCGCGCTGGGCCGCCACGCGAGCAGGCGGGGGGCACGCCGCGCCGCCACGAGAGCAGGCAGATACCTCGAGATCTGGACGTACCAACCTTGTAAAGCCACAGCAGATCCACTCGAAGAAGACATCGTTGTTGTGGATCTGAGTCGCTCCTCCGTGCAAGTCGACTGCTTTCACCTGCGAGCCTGAAATGTCATTGCTTCACCTACACGGATTCGGCACAGGCCGCCGCTCGGAGAGGGTCGCGGCCGCGGGCATCGGCGTCGACAACGAAGAGGGTGGATCGGTCGGTCAGGGACGGATTGGAGGGGCGGGCTATGTGCGGCGCTGGGCATGCCAGTGGCTCCCACGGCCATCGACGACCTCAGTAGGGGCGGGCTGCGGGCAGCGCTGGGCGTGCCAGCGGGTCAGGCGACGGATTGGAGAGGAGAGGAGCTAGGGAGTGGAGGAGCAGGTGCGGCGGTGGATTGAGTTTGGGGCGGCGGCCGAGTGGATTGAGGGCGATTTAGGGTTTGGGGGTCTTCATTGGATATTTATTGCAGCAATCATTTTACGAATTTACCCTCCTGCTGTAGGGCTAAATGTTGAACTACATATGGATAGAATTGTCATTTTAGCTAATTTTTTTTGTGAGAGCGGGGAGTGCTGCGCCTGCTGCCAAATCTTGGCATTCAAAAGCTTTTCCTCTCAGCAAATAATAAAAAAAACTTTTCCTCTTAAAAGTACTCTTGTGTTGTGACAAAAGGTTTTAAATGTAAAAGTTGTCAACTATAAAATTTTAGAACTTATTGAGATATACAACTTTTTTTTATCGTTTCTCCATCCGAGTTTATTTGAACAGTTTAAAATTTGAATTTCAAAACATGAGAAATTCAAACAAACTTTTGGGGCACTAAATGATTTCAAATGGAAAAATTATCAACAACGAAGTTGTAAAACACATGGAGATCTACCACTTTTGTTTTGGTCGTTTTTCCATATGACTTTGTTTTAGTAGTTTGAATTTTGAATTTCAAAATATTAGAACTTCGAATAGAATTTTTGGATAGTAAGTGATTTCAAAGGAAAAAGTCATCAACAACAAAGTTTTAGAACTTATCTAGATCTATAACTTTTATTTTGGTTATATCTCCATCCAACAAAGTGGTAGTATACATGGTTCATAATTGGATACATCTTCATATTGTTCAGTTATAACTATGTGAGAGATATATCAATTTGTGAACAATGTGTTGCCATCTTGTTAAAAACATTTAAGTTTTTTTATGTATTAAAACTTTAGGTATTATGTGATACAAGCAGACAGCAGACCTAGCGACACGCAACTTCAGTCCCTATATAGCATGACAGAATATGTGATACAAGTAGGGCCTTGTTTAGATGGGTGAATTGGGGGAGAAAAACACTGTATCAGAATTCCTGTAGCATTTCGTTTGTATTTGGTAAAAATTATCCAACTTTTGACTAATTAGGCTTAAAATGTTCGTCTCACTGAGTACAACAAAACTGTGCAATTAGTTTTTGATTTCATCAACATTTAGTACTCCATGCATTTGCCGACATTTTGATGTGACGGGGAATCTTCTTTTTGCATAGTAAAATTTGGGGGAGAATTAGGGAACTAAACATGGCCTAGACCTAGCCACACTAGACCTGACGGTAGTACTAACATGTTTCTCAAAATAAGTTGAGGGACCAAGCACAAGGATTTATACCCTTATCCTCTTGACATGGTAGCCTAAAGCACCCTGGAGTTCCTTCGAGTACGGATTGATGATGCACCTCATTGGATGATGCAGAGAAAGTTGAACCTCATAGCTTGATAGAGAAGACTCTACAAGACGCGTCAGTTGCCTGTGAGTATCCGAATGTCTTTCTAGATGCATTACCAGGATTGACCTCTAATCTAGATGACTGAGAGATCATGAGAAGAACTACCCTGTGCGTGACCATGAAGATAGTTGTCGTATTCATGCCCACAAGATTGGGAAGCACTACTTGAAAAACGAGTGTGAAATCTACACCGTACGCAAAGAGTCTAAAATATTTCTTCACGCAAAGTGAACTGAACATGAGACGACATAGATAGTTAGAATTGATCAAGGACTATTATTGAAGCAGATGCTTTGGATAGATGAAGTTATCACAACACCTTGGTTGCCACAAAGTGATTGCCTAAGTTATCCAAGGGTTTGAGAAGCTTATGAAGGTTGTCACCTACACCCTAGAAGAGAAGATCAGAAAAGCACGGGAATCGTGCAAGGAGATCCGAGAGATCAGGATACTCGTGCAAGAGGAAAAGCTCCGAAAAGTCAAGATCGATGAGCATGACACCTTGTGACCAAAGATTGGCTATGAGTTCCACAAGATCAATAGATCCGAGAAGCTGTCCTTTCAAGGTACTAGATATCCAACATTGTAGAGTATGTGGCTAAGATGCGTAGCAAGTTCCCCTCCTCTTAATCTCATTTGAATCCCTTCACAACTTCCCATGAATTTTATCTCAACCTCTTTTGGATTTCATCTCAAATTCCCTTGATCTTCCCTTCAAATTCCATCACGAAATTCCTTTTTGAATACGTCTTAGTTCTCTTTTGAATTCCCCTTAATCCCTTTTCGAATTTCCTCTCAATCTCCTTTTGAATTTCTCTTAATTCCTTGATTCAAATTCCTTAAATCAGAAATGGAAAATTCTCCTTCCTTTCTTTTTGGGCCGAACCCTTCTCTTCCTCTCCTCTCAGCCCAGCTCCCCTTCTCCTTCCTTATCAACCCGCTGGCCCATCTCCCCCTCCTCTCTTCGCGGCCCACCCGGCCTTGCTCCTCTTCCCGCCTTGCACAAGCCCATCAGGCAGCCGCGGCCCAGCAGCCCTCCCTCTCTTCTTTGGATCGGCCACGAGGCCCAGCTCGCTCCTCCCTCCATCTCTCAACTTGCAGTTCTTGGGTTTGATTCCCACTGAGCGCAATTTTTTTTTTCTAAATTCTAATTTTACCAAAGGGATGAATGGGCCATGCCGACTGGATGCTGCTGGGCCAATTCGAATGGGTCACATCGACTGGGATGCTGGGCTAGTAAATTAAATACTTAAGTGTCTAGAACAAGTAGCTCAAATGGTAAGACATTTTGCTACTTTCCCATAGGTGCTGTGTTCTAACACCACATGCTGTATTTTTTTTTGTTCCCATCCACACCATATATGTGGAGAATATTTTTTGGTTTTGCCATTTGTATCATATACATGTAACAAAGTAACAAAATTATTTGTTCAAATAATTTAACAAATCATCTTTTGGGTTTGATTCTCTTTGCAATCATTTTTTATTTTTCTTTGCACTAAATATTGATAGTGGGCCTATTGTTTTGGGGCTAACTAGAGTATGACGAATTTAAAATCATGCACTGTGACGATTCGGATAAAATCGTCATGAGTTAGCGGGCCGAGAATATCCACTGGTCACAACCATGACGAAAAATAAATTATCGTCACGGATTAAGTCTATCAGTGACAATTTGTAAATCCGTCACCAAGAATTCGTCATGGATTAACAAGTTTCTTGTAGTGTATGGTCCAACCCGAGGTAATCTTCATTCGACAGCCATCGCGCCCTTCTTGAGATAGTTTCGCCTCGACGCGAACTCCTCGATGCCACCACGTGCTGTCCGTTCCTCTTCGGAACCTCCATCCGGGTTTTGAGGCTCAAACCCGTAAACCCGTCCACCCGATGGTTTTGAGGCTCAAACCACTAAACCGCTTGCGAGCAGCGTACTTCATACGTGTCTCCCGCAACTCGACGCGTGTCACCGCCGTCCTCGACCGGCCATCCACCAAGTCCTCCTGAGCCCTGCTCGACTCACAAATCCACCGTCTTGACTCGGTCAATACGGTCACTCCTATATACACTTGCGCTTGTCGATGTCCTAGATGTTAGCCACCGTGGCTGGTCACCCGACCTCTTGATCCCTCGGTCCAAGCCTCACGTTCGTCCTTCACCGCTCCCGGTTCATCGGCACGGCACGCCCCTACTTGACCTTCACCACTTTGCCATCAACCATCGCCTCCGAGCTCCACACCTGCACACCACAAGCCAAGAGACATGTCACACAACCCAACTCACGCCATGGTTAGTCACAAACTCAACCTAGGTCGTGAATCACGTTGACAATCACTCATCACAAAACTAACTACAAGGGCACATATCTACCTTGTATTCGCAAACTCTAGTGGCATATATTCTTCTCAATCCCTTTATAGAGTCATAAACTTTAGAGGGGTGAAACCTATTCATGTGTCAGCTGTTTGGAGTCACAAATCCTCCTAGAGTTCACTTTTTTCTCTGGTTGCTTTGCTTTCTAAGAACAAGGTTTTAACTAGAGATAATTTATAAAGGAAAATAGATGACCCCTCCTGTCTTTTTTGCTGTGACCAGGAATCTGTTGATCATCTATTTTTTGGGTGTGTGGTTGCTAACAACTTTGGATATGTATCTCTGAGATTTTAGATAGAAATGTTGGCATGGATTTTCTGTCAATAAGACAAATGTGGCTTAGTAACAATCGTTTTCTAGTTGATAGTATTTTCTGTGCTGCAGCTCTAGGGGGGCTCTGGAAACTGAGAAATAATATATGCTTTCAGGGAACTATTTGGAGGAGTGTGCAGTCCATAGTACTCTCAATTTCGGCCATGCTCCAAGGCTGGAACTTACTTTGTCTAACCGAGAGAAGACTGGAGTTCAATTCCAAACTGGAAAGACTCAGAATGCTGGCAACCAATCCTCAAAGGTTGATTGGCTGAACCAGGTGGAAGGTGAATGGAATAGAATCATGTACAAGATGGCGCTGGATTGGAAGGAGTTCCCAGTGGAAGTGGCTGATCTTCTAGTGGACGTTTCAGCGCAAGGTGTTGCGGATAAAGGGAAATGGATTAGTCTCTCCCAGTTTGGTGATGAGTACATATTGTTAGTTGCTGTTAGTCAGTTGCTTAAAGGTGGAGGTGGTGGAGTTTTTCTGTGTATGGGTGATGAACATTGAATGCTTTAAACTGTTTTATGGTCTTTGTGATAATGCAATGACCGGGGCGTTTTAGCCCTGAAACTCAAAAAATGATATATAGCGCATAGCAGAGGGATCGGAGCTGCACGTACGTACTCTGCATTCTGAATGCGATTTCTCAATGCGACGATCGTAAACTTGTACGACAATGCGTTCTCATGTATGTACTGTACTCCCTCGGTGCCAAAAAAGTGTATTTCAGATTTGATCAGATTTAAACTATTTAAAGTTTAACTAAATTTATATAAATAATATCAGTAATTATGGTTTGATGCTATAAAGATATATTCAATGATAAATCTAATAATACTTATTTGATATCATCATTGTTATTTGATTTAGCGCTGGAGTGTACACTTTTGGACAGAGGCCCTGCCTTTTTCCATCCAGTTAATACTGTTGGGCTGACTGAGCTGTCCCCAGCCATGGACGAGACGGAAAGCTCAAGGAAATGCAGAGGCGGCTTCTCGTGCCTTGCTAGGATGCTACAAGATGTCAGTTGCACTATCTAAAAGCAATGACTTGCAAGACCGGCCAAGTCTTCGTCTAGTCGTCGCCACTCTGCATGCCGGGCAACCACAAGTTCACAAAGGAGCTAGCTGTCATTCTTTTTTTTTTAAGGAGAATAAAATTCTCTGCTTTTAAGAAAGCAAGGTAGCATTACGATACTGGGGATACTAGTGTCAACGACGCACTCAAACAGGAAGCTAAATCAGACAAACTAAATCTCAAAGACATCAGTAGGCGCCACACAGGTAGCCTTGAAACTCTTCATCCAAGACATGAGCCATCTTCCTTTAACAGAATACTCCATTTCTGCATCAGAGTTAAGGCAACGTAGATAACATCAGTTGGCGCTTTTGGAAACCTCTTCTCAATAGCCATCTTGTTCCTAGTAGTCCATAAGGCCCACGCAAAACCTGCAAAGTAAACATAATCGATTGCAAAGGTAAGGGGCCCCTTGCCCTGCAGCCAGGTAGTAGTAAAGTCCATCAGTGTAAAAAATTGTCCAAAAAATGAATAATTAGACTCAAAATGTTCGTCTCGCAAAGTACAACAAAACTGTGCAATTAGTTTTTTATTTCATCTACATTTAGTACTCCATGCATTTGCCGACATTTTGATATTATGAGGAATCTTCTTTTTGCATAGTGAAATTTGGGGATGGAATTGGGAACTAAACAAGGGCAGAGAAGAAAGTACTGTACTCCCTCGGTGCCAAAAAATAGTGTATTTCAGATTTGATCAGATTTAAACTATTTAAAGTTTGACTAAATTTATATAAATAGTATCAGTAATTATGGTTTGATGCTATAAAGATATATGCAATGGTAAATCTAATAATACTTATTTGATATCATCATTGTTATTTGATTTAGCGCTGGAGTGTACACTTTTGGATAGAGGCCCTGCCTTTTTCCATCCAGCCATGGACGCAGGGGCGGGCCCAGGATTTTCAACTCGGGTATTCAAAATATGAGAGGTTGTTAAATTTTTTTCACAACCTAAACTCTACTAAATTCTAACACTTATATATCATATAAAACACCTAAAATTAAATCAAGAAAGAGTAAATAAATTAGATATAATCACCACAAAACACATTAGTAACATGAGTGTAGACCTGCAGTAAGCAGTAGAGTACTCCGCCGCTGCCACCACGCACCAGGCCACCTCCACGCTCAGCACGCAACACCGTCTGGCCGTGCCTCGCGCATGCGCAATCGCGTGCCCACTGGCCTCCACAGCGGCACGCCACCTCGCCCCGTCTCCCCCGCCGTTGGCCTTGGTGGGCCGTCGGGTGGTGAAAAGAAATGGGTAAGAAATTAGATTTTAGGCAACATTCTGTACAGAATACTCGTATAATTTTTTCTGATACATATATACATATATATAGACTATATATGTATAATTTTCTTTTGTTTAAAAATTTGGGTATTCAGTTGAATACCTTTGAATCAAGGTAGGCCCGCCACTGCATGGACTAGACGGAAAGCTCAAGGAAATGCAGAGGCGGCTTCTCGTGCCTTGCTAGGATGCTACAAGATGTCAGTTGCACTATCTAAAAGCAATGACTTGCAAGACCGGCCAAGTCTTCGTCTAGTCGTCGCCACTCTGCATGCCGGGCAACCACAAGTTCACAAAGGAGCTAGCTGTCATTCTTTTTTTTTAAGGAGAATAAAATTCTCTGCTTTTAAGAAAGCAAGGTAGCATTACGATACTGGGGATACCAGTGTCAACGACGCACTCAAACAGGAAGCTAAATCAGACAAGGGCCTTGTTTAGTTGGTAAAATTTTTGGCAAAACGCAACTGTAACACTTTCGTTGTTATTTGGTAATCAGTGTTCAATCATGGTCTAATTAGGCTTAAAAGATTCGTCTCGTCCATTTTGTCTAAACTGTATAATTAGTTTTATTTTTTTATCTATATTTAATGTTTCATGCATGCGTCTAAAGATTCGATGTGACGGAAAATCTACTGTTCTTTTGCAAAATTTTTTGCATCTAAACTGGGCCAAACTAAATCTCAAAGACATCAGTAGGCGCCACACAGCTAGCCTTGAAACTCTTCATCCAAGACATGATGCCTTCCTTCACATGAGCCATCTTCCTTTAACAGAATACTCCATTTCTGCATCAGAGTTAAGGCAACGTAGATAACATCAGTTGGCGCTTTTGGAAACCTCTTCTCAATAGCCATCTTGTTCCTAGTAGTCCATAAGGCCCACGCAACACCTGCAAAGTAAACATGCTCGATTGCATAGGTAAGGGGCCCCTTGCCCTGCAGCCAGGTAGTAGTAAAGTCCATCAGAGAAGAAAGTAATCTCTTCCATCGAAATACTTCTAGAATAATACTCCAAATCAGTTTTGCTAAGAAGCAGTCAAAAAGGATATGATTTAAAAGCATCTAGGCCCCGAGAATAATACTCCAAATCACTCCACGCTGCTCGGCACCCGACACGACTGCTTCTGTTCCTCCATCGGACCCTTAGTTTTGTTTTTGGCGTTTGATGCCAAAGGGGGAGAGAGAGTAGATTCAGGGGGAGTGTTGATAGAGGGTTTCATTTTTCTTTGTGTGCTACATTCATACATCATGTCTACTTTCTCGCCCTGCATTTTGTGACATGTGTGCTTGTGAGTACGTAAGTCTTATGTGGTCTATCATGTCACTTATTTGGTTCTAGCTCATAAGGTTGTGCTTCCGTGCCTTACTCCGATTTCATATGAGCTATATTTTATGTGTACTAACTCTTCATGTTTTATCTTGTGAGTACACTCTGTTGGCTTGGAACACATAAACAATTTCTAACCCCTTGTGCTTATTGCTTTTTGCTTATGTGAACCAAGCATGTTCAAAAACCTCAACTCTTAAATCTTCTGAATCTAAGTGTTGTCATCAATCACCAAAAGGGGGAGATTGAAAGCATCTAGGCCCCGAGAGCTGGTTTCGGCAATTGATGACAACACATTATTATCATGACTAACGTGTGTTTTGCAGAAACTTTGATAAGTTAGGTCATGGAGTTGACAACTGCTTTGGGCACTCTGGTATTCATGCCCTTGATGGAAATCGTTTCGGTTTTCAAAGGATCAACAACAAGATTAAGGACGGTTAGTTCCGGATGTCAAGGTGTTGAGTTTCATCTGGAATAGTCGTTAGGATCTTCGCTTCTTTCCTTTGGCCGTACTATAAAGAGGGCATAAGCGAGTAGCTTGACCTAGGTGAGTCTTTTGTTTAGGTGTGGTGCACACTTGTCAAACTTAGCACTAGGTAGCTCAGGTAAAGCTCAAAGTTCAGTTGGAAGCAACTCGGTTCAAGTTGCGTCGCGTTTCGAAGCCGTTTAAGCCGTTTACCCCTGACCGAACGCGGTCTCTGACTCGACCGGACGCGTCCGGTCAGTACTAACAGTCACTGTGTTTCAACCTGGTTGACCGGACGCGGTTCCAATGCTTTCTCTGACGCGTTGATCGTGTTGACACGTGTCTCAGAGGGTAAAAGTCTAATCGGACGCGACTGGGAAATGATCGGACGCGTCCGGTCACGTTCCAGTAAGGTACTTTGCTGACCTGACGCGTCCGGTCATCACTGATCGGACGCGAACGAGCGTCAGGTCAAAGTATAGTAAGGTCCTTGCATGACCGGACGCGTCCGGTCACCCCTGATCGGTGCGTCCGGTCACTCAGCGATGTCGTTCAGTTTTTCGACCGTTACGTTTGACCGGCGCGTCCGGTCACAGCGACCGCTGCGTCCGGTCAGTGTGTTTTTTTGCTGAGTTGGCATGTAATGGTTGGATTCGACTATGGGGTGTATAAATACATCCCCTCCACCTCTTTTAGAGATCTCTTGCTCATTTGTTCAGCTGAGAAACACCTTTCAAGTGCAAGGAAGTGCAAGAGCTCTAGTGAGGATAGTGATTTGAGAATCCCTCATTAGTGACTAGGGAGTAGCAAGTGTGCATCCACCTTCTCATTAGGCTTGTTATGGTCAAGTGAGAGTTCTAGCTTGTTACTCTTGGTGATCGCCATTAAAAGCATATAGGCCCCGGTGTTGGTTTCGGCAATTGATGACAACGCATAATTACCATGACTAACGTGTGTTTTGCAGAAACGTTGATAAGTTAGGTCATAGAGATGATAACTGCTTTAGGCAATATGGTATTCATGTCCCTTGATGGAATTCATTTTGGTTTTCAAAGGATTAACGATTAAGATTAAGGACGGTTAGTTTCGGATGTCAAGGTGTTGAGTTACATCTGGAATAGTCGTTAGGATCTTTGTTTCTTCCTTTGACCGTACTATAAAGGGGGGCATGAGCGAGTAGCTTGACCTAGGTGAGTCTTATGTTTAGGTGTGGTGCACACTTGTCAAACTTAGCACTAGGTAGCTCGAGAAAAGCTCAGAGTTCAGTTGGAAACAACTTGGTTCAAGTTGCATCGCGTTTAGAAGACGTTTGAGTCGTTTACCTATGACCGGACGCGGTCCTGGTCATGATCGGACGCGTCCGGTCAGTACTAACACTTCACTGCGGTTTCAACTAATCGACCGGACGCGGTCCTTGAGAGGACCGGACGCGGTGGTCAGTCTGACACGTGTTCCGGAGGGTAAACAGCATAATCGGACGCGACTGTGAAATGATCGGCACGTCCGGTCATGTTCCAGTAAGGTCCCGTGGTGACCTGACACGTCCGGTCACCTATGATCGGACGCGGTCATGCGTCAGGTCAGTTTTCCAGTAAGCTCTTGCATGATCGGACGCGTCCGATCATCCCTGATCGGCGCGTCCGGTCATCTCAGACCGGCGCGTCCGGTCATCTCAGATCGGTGCGTCCGGTCACTCAGCGCAGCTCTTTTAGAGGACTCTTGCTCATTTGTTCAGCTGAGAAACACCTTTGAAGTGCAAGGGAGTGCAAGAGCCCTAGTGAGGATAGAGATTTGCGAATCAAAGTTTGAGAATCCTCTCTAGTGACAAGAGTGTAGCAAGTGTGCATCCATCTTCTCATTAGGCTTGTTGTGGTCAAGTGAGAGTTCTAGCTTGTTACTCTTGGTGATCGCCATCACCTAGACGGTTTGGTAGTGATTGGGAGTTTGGTGATCATCCGACGAGATTGTGGGTGACCCAACTCAAGTTGTGAGCGGTTTTGGGTGATTCGCCACGATGGAGTGTCGAAGAATCAACCTGTAGAGAGCACTTGATCCTTGCGCGGATCAAGGGGGAGCTACACCCTTGCGCGGGTGCTCCAACGAGGACTAGTGGGGAGTGGCGACTCTCCGATACCTCGGCAAAACATCGCCGTGTTCCTAACCCTTACTTTCAAGCATTTACTTTCGAGCATTACTTTCATTGCTTGTTTACTTTCCTAGAATTGCCATGCTAGTCTAGGATTGGAACTTAGGGTGCAAAACTTTTATCGGTAGAGTCACAAGGAACACTAGTAGGCACTAGAGGTGAAGTTTGGCTTGTAGGATTTAATTCTTGCAATTAATTTTTAGAAAAGCCCAATTCACCCCCCTCTTAGGCATCTTGATCCTTTCAATTGGTATCGGAGCCGTGTTGCTCTTAATTTAGGCTTCACCGCCTAGAGCAAGATGTCTAATGGGGAAGGACCACCTCCCACTTTTGGGGGAGACGATTTTTCATATTGGAAAATTCGTATGGAGGCGTACCTCGAAGCCACAGATGTTGGGTGTCTTAGAGCCACAACCGAAGGGCTTCCTCCTATAAGGGATCTCGCTAACCCAAGTGGTGACGAGGAGAAGTACGACCGGTGGAATGCAAAGGTAAAAAATGCACTCTACCGGGGCTTAGGCAAAGATATCTTCAATCGTGTGCGCAATGCCAAAAACGCTCATGAATTGTGGGAAAATCTTTGTGCTCTCCATGAGGAAACTAAGAGTGAGCGTGTGGAACGCTATCATATTGCATTAAAGAAAATCAATTCTTTTGAGATGCTTCCCAAAGAAAGCGCTAATGAAATGTACACTCGTTTGAATGTTCTTGTAGAAGATCTCAATGCTCTTGGACTCACTCAAATGAGCTAATTGGATGTTGCAAGGAGGATCTTGAGCGTTCTTTCCGTTGAGAAGTATGGACACATTGTCACCGTACTTCACCAAAGTGATCTCTCCGCCGCAACACCGACTCAAGTATTGGGAAAGATCAATGCTCATGACATGTACATGCATATCACTTCGGAAGAGGGCTCATCATCTTCCAAGAAGAAAGACTTAGCCTTCAAAGCTAGCCATGAAAAGAAGAAGAAGTACCAAGCCATGATAGTGCAAGAAAGCTCAAGTGAAAGTGACATTGATGATGAATCACTTGCACTCATGGTGAGGAAGACCACCAAGATGCTAAAGAAGCTCAACAAGAGTGGCATCAAGTTTGATGGCAAGAAGAAGAAATTCTTCACAAGTAGCAAAAGGAAGCCAATCTCCGAAATGGATTGCTTCAATTGTGGAGAACTTGGCCATCTAGCTCATCAATGCCCAAAGCCACCAAAAGACAAGTACAAGAACAAGTATAAGGGCAAGAAAGATGATTCAAGTGATGAAGAAGATGATAAAAGAAAGAACAAGCCATACAAGAAGAAAGATGGCAAGAAAAGAGAGTTCTACAAGAAGAAGAAGAAGGGAGACAAGACTTATATTGTTGGTGATTGGCTCACCGACATTGAATCATCATGTGAGTCCTCCGGCGATAAAAGTGATAATGAAAAAGAGAAGATCGCCACATTTGTGATTGGGCCATCATCATCTTCACCGACATCTTCATCACCACCTTCACCGCCACCTTCACCATCATCTTCCGCTACTCATCTATGCCTTATGGCTAAGGGTGATCGAAAGGTACAAAATAGTGATAGTGATGATGATGATAGTGATAGTGATGATGAATATGATGCACCTTCTTATGATGAACTATTAAAATTATTGAACAAATACTCTAAAATCATAAGAAGAACTAGAAATGAAAATGATGAGCTTCAACATGAAAATGAATCACTCACATCCAAGCTTGAGAATGCAAATAAGACTAGTGATGAGCTCAAAGATCAAAATGAAACTTTGTCTTCCTCTATCAAAGAGCTCAAAACTTCTAACAAGGAGCTTAGAGATAAACATGATAAAATTGAGAAGAAGCATAGTAAACTCTTCACTAGGCTAAACTTGCTAAAAGAAGAATATACCGCATTAAAAATCAATTATGATACTCTTATTGTTGCAAATGAGCTTGCTCTTGAGACACATGATGCTACTAACCAAATTGTTAAGATTGATATAGCTACATCATATGATGATTTGATTGTTGAGAACTTTGAGCAAGGCTCTAGCGGCAAAGGCAAGAGTGTGGTTGAGGCCAACAATTATGATGACTATGTCAAGCTCAAGAGTGAGAATGAGATGCTTAAAGTTGAGAACAAGAAGTTGATGGCTCTTGAAAAGCAAGCTTCAAATGAGTCACTTATTGAAGAAAACAAGAAGCTCAAGCAAGAGAAAGAGCATCTCAAGACCGGCCTAAGCAAGTTCACAAGAGGCCAACATTTGTAAAGTGAGCTACTAATGAACACCGTCATGAAGATGGATAGGAGTGGCATTGGCTACTTGGCAAATCAAGAGAAGAAGGTCAAGGCCAAACAACAACAAAGCAAAACAAAGCCCAAGCCAAAGAGATATGTTGAGTGTGGACAAGAAGGCCATTTTGCTCATGAGTGCAAAACTCCACCACCACAACCCTTGCCCAAGCATGCTAGACCCTTTGCCTTCAATACTCATTACATGCTTAGAAAGGACTCAAGTGGAAAGATGAAAGTCATGTTCTTGGGTCCCCCTAACAAGAATAGGCCAAAGAAAATTTGGGTTGCCAAGTCACTAGTTGAGAAAGTTAAGGGCCCCTCTCAAGTTTGGGTCCCTAAACAAAAGGCTTGATCTCTTGTGTGTAGGTGAACTATAAGACCGGTGGATCTCATTGGGTGATTGATAGTGGTTGCACACAACATATGACCGGTGATCCTCGTATGTTCACCTCACTTGAAGAGGATGGGGTATGTCAAGACAAGATCACATTTGGGGACAATTCAAAGAGCAAAGTCAAGGGTATAGGCAAAGTTGCAATATCAAATGATCATTCTCTCTCAAATGTGCTCTATGTTGCTTCATTGAGTTTCAACCTACTATCCGTTGGGCAACTTTGTGATCTTGGCTACCAATGCTTATTTAGTCCAAATGAAGTGGTTGTTACAAAGATAGATGACAAGCAAGTGATTTTCAAGGGCTTTAGATACAATAATCTCTATCTAGTTGACTTCACCTCCGAAGATGCAAACTTGATGACATGTTTATTCACCAAAACCACACTTGGATGGCTTTGGCATAGGAGGCTTGCTCATGTTGTAATGAACACTCTCAACAAGTTATTGAAGAAAGAATTAGTGAGAGGTTTGAAGGATGTAAAGTTTGAGAAGGACAAACCTTGTAGTGCATGTCAAGCCGGCAAACAAGTTGCAAACACTCATCCAACCAAAGCTTACATGTCAATATCAAGAGTACTAGAACTTCTACACATGGATTTGTTTGGTCCTACAACTTACAAGAGTTTGGGTGGAAATCTTTATTGTCTTGTGATTGTGGATGACTTCTCAAGATACACTTGGACCTTCTTCCTTCATGACAAATCCGAAGTGGCAAGTTGCTTCAAGAAGTTTGCAAAGAGAGCTCAAAATGAATTTGAAGTCAAGATAAAGAAGATTAGAAGTGACAATGGAAAAGAGTTTGACAACACCAACATTGAAGCTTATTATGATGAAATTGGAATCAAGCATGAAGTGTCATCAACCTACACTCCTCAACAGAATGGTGTAGTTGAGAGAAAGAACCAGACCTTGATCACTCTTGCAAGAACTATGTTAGATGAGTACAACACACCGGAGAAATTGTGGGCCGAGGCAATCAACACCGCATGCTATGCTTCAAATCGTCTTTTCCTACAAAAGTTTCTTGGCAAGACCCCCTGTGAGTTGCTAAATGGGAAAAAGCCGGACGTCTCATTCTTCCGGGTGTTTGGTTGCAAATGCTACATCTACAAGAAGCGTCAACACCTAGGGAAGTTCCAAAGACGTTGTGATATTGGTTTTCTTGTTGGTTACTCATCAAAGTCCAAAGCATATAGAGTATTTAACCATGCCACCGGTTTGGTTGAAGAAACATATGATGTGGAATTTGATGAATCTAACGGCTCCCAAGGAGCAATTGAGAATTGTGATGATATAGGTGATGAACCATTGAGAGAGGCCATGAAGAACATGCCGGTGGGTGACATCAAGCCTAAAGATGATGTACAAATTGTCAATCTACCATCTTTATCATATGTGCCTCAAGATGATGACAAGAATAATAGAGTTGAAAATGAAGATACCCATGTCTCTCATCATCAAGCCGATGCACAAGCACAAGATGTTGATGCTCCCCATCCTACTCCTCAAATGATTGATCGAAGAAACTCACCTCTACTTCAAGCACATCCACAAGATCTCATCATAGGGAGTCCTACAAAGGGTATAATGACTCGATCTCAAAAGTTTAATTCTTTTATTGAACATCACTCTTTTGTCTCTTGTCTTGAACCTAAGAATATAGAAGAAGCTCTTCAAGATCCAGATTGGGTGAATGCCATGCATGAAGAATTGAACAACTTCGCCTGCAATCAAGTATGGACACTTGAAGAGCATCCAAAAGGTGCAAGAGTCATTGGAACCAAGTGGGTGTTCCGCAACAAGCAAGATGATCAAGGGGTAGTAGTAAGAAACAAGGCAAGACTAGTAGCAAAAGGGTTCTCTCAAGTTGAAGGTCTTGATTTTGGAGAGACTTTTGCACCCGTTGCAAGACTTGAAGCCATCCATATCCTTCTTGCATATGCATCACATCATGATATGAAACTATATCAAATGGATGTGAAAAGTGCATTCTTAAATGGCTTCATAAATGAACTAGTCTATGTTGAACAACCTCCCGGGTTTGAAGACCCTAGATATCCTAATCATGTTTATAGGTTGTCCAAGGCGCTATATGGGCTCAAGCAAGCCCCTAGAGCGTGGTATGAGCGCCTCCGGGACTTCCTCATTAAGAAGGGCTTCACTATTGGGAAGGTTGACACCACGCTATTCACCAAGAAGTTTAATGAAGAGATCTTCATTTGTCAAGTCTATGTTGATGATATCATCTTCGGGTCAACAAATGAAGACTATTGCAAAGAATTTGGTGAATTGATGTCAAAAGAGTTCGAGATGTCAATGATTGGTGAGCTAACATTCTTCCTTGGGTTTCAAGTCAAGCAAATGAGAGAAGAGATTTTTATCTCTTAAGAAAAGTATACCAAGGATCTTCTCAAAAGATTTAAGATGGAAGAATGCAAGCCAATCAAGACCCCAATGCCAACTAATGGACATCTCAACCTAGATGAGGGAGGTAAACCAATCGATCAAACTCTTTACCGTTCTATGATTGGTAGCTTGTTGTACCTTACCGCATCTAGGCCCGACATCATATTTAGTGTGTGCATGTGTACCCGCTTTCAAGCGTGCCCTAAAGAACCTCACCTAAGTGCCGTAAAAAGAATCCTAAGATATCTTAAGTATACCCCAAGCATTGGACTTTGGTACCCTAAAGGAGCTAGATTTCAACTAGTTGGCTACTCCGATTCGGATTATACCAGTTACAAAATTGATAGAAAAAGCACATCCGAAGGATGCCATTTGCTTGGGAGATCCTTAGTATCTTGGTCATCTAAAAAGCAAAATAGTGTGGCTTTGTCCACCGCCGAGGCAGAATACATTGCCGCGGGGGCTTATTGTGCATAAATCCTATACATGAAACAAACCCTCCTAGACTATGGAGTTGTTCTTGAAAAGGTGCCGCTTTTGTGTGACAATGAAAGTGCGGTTAAAATTGTAAATAATCCGGTACAACACTCTCGCACCAAGCACATAGATATCCGCCACCACTTTCTAAGAGATCATGTTGCTAAAAATGATATATCACTAGAAGGTGTAAGAAGTGAAAATCAATTAGCGGATATCTTCACTAAACCTTTAGATGAGGCTACCTTTTGTAGATTGAGAAGTGAACTAAATGTGCTTGATTCTAGTAACTTTAAAAGATGAGCTTGTGTTGTCCCTTGCATTGCATTGTACTTTATGCCATGTTTATTTTCCCGCAATTGCATCTAGGGCTTGGCTAACACGGTTACGATAACCCTTCTTTGGAGGAGTGAAGAAGCCTAACCGTGGATCAAACTTGACAAGCAACCTAGCTTTACTTACTTGTTTTGCATTGCATTTGCATGGTTGTTGCTTTGTCGTTTCTTTTTGGTTTGGCTTTGAGCAACCTCTGTGTTCGTCCACGAATAGAGAGAGCATTTGAAGTTCCCAAGGGTTCATAAACTCTATTGCATGGCCATACGTTGCTCCTCGGGTGTTTATTAAATATTTTCTTAAAAATAATACTAGCCTAAGGCAAAATATTTTGAAAATTTTGAGGGCTTGAGTGAGGTCACTCTTATCAGGTTCCAATTGGTGTTTATTTGAGTCTCTTTGAATTGGAACTTGATTGGGAGAAGTCGCGTCGAAAAACGGTTTGAAAAAGAGCTTTTTACAGCGACCGGACGCTGGACCGGACGCTGCATCGGACGCGGTTCTGCTTCACCACCGCGTCCGGTCTTGGCGTTCACCAGCGCGTCCGGTCATTCCCGAAGTTTTTCTTCGAAACCTCTAACCGGACGCTGCATCGGACGCGCCCCTGTCGACCACCGCGTCTGGTCCCGGTATCCACCACCGCGTCCGGTCATCCGTTCCAATTTCCGGGCTATGTCAAACCGGACGCTGTCAGCGTCCGATCGTGGATAATCGGACGCGTCCGGTCATTCCAGGAGCTTACTGGAATGTGACTGGACGCTACCTCCACCGCGTCCGGTCATTCGACCACCGCGTCCGGTCATCACGCATAAAGCGGATCTCGCCCTTTTAACCGTACGTTTAGATCTAGTTTCTTCGCCCGCTGACCTCGCTCGCCGTTGCCGTCACCGCCGCCACAGCCGCGCCCTAGTCCGCGCCACCGCCGCCGTAGCACCGAGCCGCCGCCGTAGCCGCGCCCTGCGCCCGCACCACCGCCGCCGCAGCCACGCCCTGTGCCTGAGCAGCACCGCCGCAGCCACGCCCTGCGCCCGCACCACCGCCGCCGCAGCCGCGCCCTGCGCCTGAGCAGCACCGCCGCCGCCGCGCCCGCGCTCGCGCCAGCGCCCACGCTCACGCGCCGCCGTAGCCTCACCGCCGGCGACCTCCCCTGTGCCCTAGCTTCTCCTCGGGAATCTTTTTGCCGTGCACGCTCTTCAAAGTCACCCTAACCCTAACCCTAGGTTGCTAGGTTTTCTTTTTTGAATCCTCGCGATCGTCTCCGTCTCCGCAAGGTGACATCTTCTCCTTGGATTAGGGTTTACCGTTGATTTTCCGGTGAATTACTAATTCAATTGTCATTCGATCATCGATTGTATTCCAGGGTTTCGGTCGCCATCTTCGGGTAACCCTAATATGTCGAGATCGTCTTCTGGTCATCGGACCATCGCTCGTCAAGGTAGCTATCGCGATCATCTCATATCTTACCTCACCTTACCTGCTTGCTCTTACTAGGATCTCACTTATCTTTTAGATATATATGTTGCTTATAGTAGATCCATCTATTCTATCGTTTCAGTTTGTTCTGTCAGTGCTGAGTGGTTCAGGTGATCAGTTGCGAATCCGAGGCCAAGCCTGCGGATACGGATTGAGTTCAAGCCTCACAAGGTTCAGTACATCATCTGCCTTTTTCAGTTTGTGTCAGTACATCCTCTTGTCAGTATGGTTCGATGCAAGAACGCTGGTGGGGCACCTAGTGACAGGGATGACAGTCCCCCCAGGAGGACAGAGATAGCTCGCGGGAAGCGAGTTAAGATTGCTGCTAAGAAAAGGAAGAGAACTCTTACAGAGGTAGAGATAGCTCAGGCAGTGGCAGATGCAGCAGAGAGGGGTGGCAGGAGCAGTGGTATTCGCATTGGAGAAAGTCGCTTTCATCTTGAAGGTTGACAACTTGGCACAGAGGCCACAGAGGAGACAGTAGAGGCTACAGAGGAGACAGTGGATGCCCCTGCAGAGCAGCCTTCAGAGGATCCATAGGAGACTGAGGAGCAAACAGCACAGACTCCACAGCGTCGTCGCTCAGGACGTACGCGTGCTCAGGTCACTCCCAGGCCAGAGGGACAGCGTCGTGGAGGTCGTCCACCTCCCAGGGCTAGAGGTCACCCCCCAGTTGAGCACTTTGACCTCAGGGGTGCTACAGCTAGACAGGTCCAGGTCCTCAGGTTTGTTGAGGTCACTCGGTGGTTCCCACCCCAGTGGGATCCCCGGGCGTCAGAGGGCTTCTACACACCTTTGCACGAGGATTTCTACAGGGCCTATGTCGACAGTGGGATAGCTTTCAGACCACAGAGAGTCTATCGACTAGAGGCACTAGTTGAGGTGGTTGGTGAGCAGCTTCGTCCACATCTGTCTTTTCTGCCTGGACTGTCCGATCTACTTGGACGGACTAGAGCATACTGTGGAACCTGGGTCAGAGAGTTTTACTCGTCACTGTGGATTGACCCTGCACATCAGTTCATCCACTTTGCCTTCAGAGGTCATGACCGCAGGTTATACAACACCAGGGTACGGGAGATTCTCAGACTCCCTGCTTCAGAGACCAAGATCCATCAGCTGTGCTTCGGACAGACTGCTCCTCCGAGACGCCCTCACGGCGGGACAGTGCCTCCTACTAATCTGATTCGACCCTGCTTTCATGAGCCTTTTGGTGAAGGGTCTCGTCGCACACCAGCCAGTTTGACACCCATAGCGAGAGTACAGGATGCCATAGTGTGAAGGACACTTCTTCCGAGGCTTGGATACAGAGAGGGTCTCACTCGCATGCAGCTATGGGTGGTACATCACCTTGTCTCACAGACCCCGTTTGACCTTTGGGATCTGATGCTCTGTGAGATGGAGGATACCTTGGCAGAGGGGTTCAAGGGACACAGGCAGCTCCCATATGCACACTGGATCTGCTTCATCATCAGGACTGCCTGTGAGTTGCCTGCAGAGATTAGAGCTGAAATCTCTGATACTACCACAGCATTCCCAGAATATGACATCCGCCAGCTGTGGGCATCAGTGACTAGAGAGCAGGCACCTGGCCCAGGACGGCGACAGAGGCCAGATGTACCAGAGACAGCAGCTGAGCAGGACGAGACCATTGAGGGTCTTGCAGAGGCAGAGCTTGTAGACTTAGATGCTCAGCCGGCTGATCAAGCCGAGGATGTGGCCACTGACAGCACAGATGAAGACTACCAGCCCATCCCCAGGTACCGCTCTCCTTGGCCTCACGACCATGAGGCCGGTGGCTCTGGCTCAGCCTCCCGTTCAGATCCAGCCATGGTGGCTATCCTTGAGAGGTTGACCCAGGCCTAGGAGCGACAGGAGATACAGATGCAGCGACAGGCACAGGACTCAGCTGCAGCATTTGCACAGATTCAGGCTTGCCAGGACGAGCTCTAGAGGCAGCAGTTTGAGATGCAGAGGCAGCATGCCGCCACTCAGCAGCAGTACTTAGAGCTCCTGCGCCACCTTGTCACTGTGGGAGTACCGCCACCACCATCTGTCCTGACTCTAGCTTTACAGTCTAGTATACCTCAGAGTCAGGGGTAGCCGAGTTTTCAGTATACCTCCCCTCAGCAGCAGATACCGTAGACATTTTAGTCTTCGAGCTACACGCCTATCCAGACAGGATTCACTCCACCAGCTCAGTCAGGACCTCACCTACTTCCAGGCACTATATTCCCTGACTTCAGTGCTACATACAGTGAGCTGACTGGACAGCCGTCACCGTCATACACTACTCTTGTGTCTACCTCAGAGATGTCGGCTTCAGAGACTGCTGCGTTTCCAGTGACAGGGGCTGCTACCACAGACACTCTGCCTTCCTCAGTTGCATCTACAGATCCTCCCACTCTAGGGGTTTTTTAGGCTCAGGCGATAGTGACCGATCCGATAGTTGCTTCTACACATTTAGTCACTGCACCTCATCTACAGACCCAGACTACTTCACTGCCACGTTCAGCTTCAGAGGGTCAGCCTAACAGTTCAGAGTCTGAGGAGGATGCTACGTAGTTTGTGATCACTCCGCGCTCCTCGGCACCAGACACGACAGCTTCTGTTCCCCCGTCAGATCCCTAGATTAGTTTTTGGCGGTTGATGCCAAAGGGGGAGAGAAAGCATAGATTCAGGGGGAGTGGTGTTAGAGGGTTTTGTTTTTCGTGTGTGCTACATTCATGCATCATGTTTACTTTTCTCGCCCTGCATTGTGTGACAATAAGTTTGTGAGACTACGTCTTAATCATTATGTTACTTATTGTCACTTATTGGTTTTTAGTTCATAAGGTTGTGCTTCTGTGCCTTACTCCGATTTCTTATGAGCAATGTTTTATGTGTACTAACTCTTCATGTTTTATCCTATGAGTACACTCAGTTGGCTTGGAACATATAAGCAATGACTAACCCTTTGTGCTTACAGCTTTTCGCTTATGTGAACCAAGCATGATCGAAAACCTCAACTCATATCTACTGAATCTAAGTGTTATCATCAATCACCAAAAAGGGGGAGATTGAAAGCATCTAGGCCCCGGTGTTGGTTTCGGCAATTGATGACAACGCATAATTACCATGACTAACGTGTGTTTTGCAGAAACGTTGATAATTTAGGTCATGGAGATGATAACTGCTTTAGGCAATATGGTATTCATGTCCCTTGATGGAATTCGTTTCGGTTTTCAAAGGATCAACGATTAAGATTAAGGACGGTTAGTTCCGGATGTCAAGGTGTTGAGTTACATCTGGAATAGTCGTTAGGATCTTTATTTCTTCCTTTGACCGTACTATAAAGGGGGGCATGAGCGAGTAGCTTGACCTAGGTGAGTCTTATGTTTAGGTGTGGTGCACACTTGTCAAACTTAGCACTAGGTAGCTCAAGAAAAGCTCAGAGTTTAGTTGGAAGCAACTTGGTTCAAGTTGCATCGCGTTTAGAAGACGTTTGAACCGTTTATCTATGACCGGACGCGGTCCTGGTCATGACCGGACGCGTCCGGTCAGTACTAACACTTCACTGCGGTTTCAACTGATCGACCGGACGCGGTCCTTGAGAGGACCGGACGCGGTGGTCAGTCTGACACGTGTTTCAGAGGGTAAACAGCGTAATCGGACGCGACTGTGAAATGATCGGTGCATCCGGTCATGTTCCAGTAAGGTCCCGTGGTGACCTGATGCGTCCGTTCACCTATGATCGGACACGGTCATGCGTCAGGTCAGTTTTCCAGTAAGCTCTTGCATGATCAGACGCGTTCGATCATCCCTGATCGGCGCGTCCGGTCATCTCAGACCGGCGCGTCCGGTCATCACAGATCGGCGCGTCCGGTCACTCAGCGCAGCTTTTGGTTTTCGACCGTTACACCTGACCGGTGCGTCCGGTCATGTCGACAGGCGCTTCCGATCAGTGCACGTTTTGCTGATTCGAAAGGTAACGGTTAGATTTGTTTGAGGGGTGTATAAATACATCCCCTCTACCTCTTTTAGAGGACTCTTGCTCATTTGTTTAGCTGAGAAACACCTTTGAAGTGCAAGGGAGTGCAAGAGCCCTAGTGAGGATAGAGATTTGCGAATCAAAGTTTGAGAATCCTCTATAGTGACAAGAGTGTAGCAAGTGTGCATCCATCTTCTCATTAAGCTTGTTGTGGTCAAGTGAGAGTTCTAGCTTGTTACTCTTGGTGATCGCCATCACCTAGACGGTTTGGTGGTGATTGGGAGTTTGGTGATCATCCGACGAGATTGTGGGTGACCCAACTCAAGTTGTGAGCGGTTTTGGGTGATTCGCCATGACGGAGTGTCGAAGAATCAACCCGTAGAGAGCACTTGATCCTTGCACGGATCAAGGGGGAGCTACACCCTTGCGCGGGTGCTCCAACGAGGACTAGTGGGGAGTGACGACTCTCTGATACCTCGGCAAAACATCACCGTGTTCCTAACCCTTACTTTCAAGCATTTACTTTCGAGCATTACTTTCATTGCTTGTTTACTTTCCTAGAATTGCCATGCTAGTCTAGGATTGGAACTTAGGGTGCAAAACTTTTATCGGTAGAATCACAAGGAACACTAGTAGGCACTGGGGATGAAGTTTGGCTTGTAGGATTTAATTCTTGCAATTAATTTTTAGAAAAGCACAATTCACCCCCCTCTTGGGCATCTTGATCCTTTCAGCCATCACCTAGACGGCTTGGTGGTGATTGGGAGTTTGGTGATCATCCGGCGAGCTTGTGGATGACCCAACTCATCTTGTGAGCGGTTTTGGGCGATTCATCATGACGGAGTGTCAAAGAATCAGCCCGTAGAGAGCACTTGATCCTTGCGCGGATCAAGGGGGAGCTACACCCTTGTGCGGGTGCTCCAACGAGGACTAGTGGAGAGTGGCGACTCTCCGATACATCGGGAAAACATCGCCGTGTTCCTAACCCTTACTTTCAAGCATTTACTTTCTTGTATTACTTTCATTGCTTGATTTTCTCTCCTAGAATTGCCATGCTGGACTAGGATTAGAACTTAGGGTGTAAAACTTTTTACTGGTAGAATCACAAGGAACACTAGTAGGCACTAGGGGTGAACTTTGGCTTGTAGGATTTAATTCTTGCAATTAATTTTTAGAAAAGCCCAATTCACCCCCATCTCTTGGGCATCTTGATCCTTTCAATGATCTATTGCCACAAAGGCAGCAATTGCCACTCCTTTTCCAACCCCTTTGAGTAAAAATTGTGCAATCTGAAGTTTATTATTGAAAACCTGCCATAGAAAGAACTTAATCTTCAAAGAAATTTTGCATTTCCAAATGATTCCTGCAACTCTAGTTGTCATACCCCTGTTTGTCAAGAACCTATATAAAGACTTAGTGCTAAGCTGCTCATTTTTCTCTAAAGCCCAGAAAACAGAATCTGAGGTCTCTTCATGCAGAGATAAACCCATAAGCTCCTCAAGGAGTAATATTTTTGCCCAAGCAAGGACAAGTCATGACATTATTAGTTTCTTCCTAAAGTACCTACAATGATGCAATGGTGTGAAAGTCGCAATTAACTTACATGGCAAACAATGTGACTTGTGCGACGTCGAGGTCCTTGTGTCGCAGTTGCCTATGTATGTCATGGAAATCTACGTCGAGCAAGTGGAAGTACTCCTTTGGCACCTTGACAACGAAATCTCGCAGGCCTACTTTCGCCACCTCCATGTACCAAAGATGGAACCTCCTTATCTCCCACGGCTCGGCCTGTACGAGCTGGCCCAAGGTCACCATGAACTTCCCATGCTCGTAGTTGTCGGGGCAATCATCTGAAAGGGGCCAAACTGACACGGGTGATGGCACCATGTACTTGAGATATTCAGGAGTGAAAAACTCTGCTAGCATCTCCACATATGTTCTACTATGACTATGGCTGCCAGAATCACACCTTTCATACTTAGTTGAGCTTTCGTACTTTGGCTATTACGGTGACCGCCCTACTCATCACCTTGGTGTGGCTGACTATGGTCTCCTCTTCTTTTGTAGGCTTTCTCGGCATGGGAGGACATTGCCTTGTGTGCTCCTTCGGATCACTTGCAGGCGGTGTAATAGTGCCCGGTACTGCCCCTGTATCTTCCTGTGGATTGCTAGTGCTGAGAGGAGTGCCTGGGCCATTGTCGTTGTTGTTGTCGTCATCGTAGTCGTGACCCACGGGAGACAGCAAGGACTGTGAAGTAAATGTCGCACCGAGCCCAGAGTACTTTCTTGCTTCAACACTTCTCAAGTACTTGGACCCGTCTGGAGTGGGTATGTCGATTTCATCATCAACATGTTCTAGGTGGATCCAGTTTACCTCCACCTTGGCATAGTCGGCCGGGATTGGCTTGTTGTCGTACATGCATCCCGGCAATGCCACTCCCATGGCCACCTTCATCTGTCTCCTCGACAACCTGCCGTAGGGCACCGTGAGCTTTCAAGGCGTTGGTTTCATGATATCATCGACCAGGTATCTGACGAGTCCTCCGGTTGATGGCACCATCTGCCCTTGTATGGCGATTTGTGTCTATGGCAGCTCCATGCCAACTTGGCGAAACATCTGTGACCTCAGCTCCACCATGCTGGGGTCGTTGCTCGTGAACGCGCTTGTAATCTTGCCTAAGACAAAATCCTTGATTGCCTCGTTGCGGCCTTGCTGGACAAGCCTGTCCTTGTACACCTGCCTCGTCCTGTAGGAGTTCGCGTCGGATTGTCAGGAGTCCACAATCTTCCAGCTCTTTCTCGAGGATACGCCACGGACGCGGCCACGGTGCTTGGGGTTTCCTAGCGCCTCGGCCAGCTGGTCCCTCTCTTTGCGAGGTTCGAACAACCCGCTCTGCTCGGACGCAGTGACCTCCAGGATCTTCTTCTCCGCCTCTTCAGTCTACGCACTGCAGACATATCACAGCCACTTCGTAACCCCATCGCAGCCGAATTTCGGCCTCGACAGTAAGACGATGATGCGGATTTCCAAATGACCCTTAATTTTCATACTTTTCTCGATATTTAATTTGTTACTGTATGCATGTGATTTCCACTGACTTTACGTCAAGAGACTTCCATGCCTGTATTCTTTCTTTTGATTTAATTTTAGCAAAAAGTCTAATTGACCCCCCAACTATTGGGGGTGGTCTAATTTACCCCCTCAACTATGAAACGGTCTAATTTACCCCATGAACTTTGCAAAACCGGCCAAATCACCCCCTCGAGCGGTTTTGGATGGTGGTTTTGCTACAGTAACAACGGTTGCTACAGTAACAGTGGTTTTGTCCTTTTCTTTTTTATTTATTTCGTCTGAATCTTTGAAAAATCATAGTAAATCACAAAAAATCATAAAATGGAAAATCCAATTTTGTTGGACTCCACATGAGTATATCTACACAGTAAATATATAATATAGTATGCTTTAGTACAAAGTTTTTGTTGTATGAATTATTCAAATTAATTACAGAAAAAATAGATCAAAATTTACAGCAAAGTTTGTCCGGTATTGCAAAGTTCAGGGGGTAAATTAGACCGTTTCATAGTTGAGGGGGTAAACTAGACCACCTCCAATAGTTGGGGGTCAATTAGACTTTTTCCTTTAATTTTATATGGGTCAGAAGAACTTGGCTTTATTTACATGATACTAGCAATATTCTTCCAAAATTTGGATAGAGTGGATAGAGGACCCTTCGGGGAACGTATTGCTCTCTCTCTCTAACAAATGAATGAAGTGTACTTGCTTGCTGCTCCTTCTTGAATTCAAGCCGTGGTGGTTTTAGGTCCTTGGGTTCTTCCGAGAGGACAACAGAAACTTCGAATATATTATTACGTACAATGTGAGTTATAATAGATGTCTAATCCCATCTTCCAACCCCCGTGACGAAGCCGTGAACGAACTTCCACCCAGCTGCATGTAGTCAGTCAGTCAATCAATCAAGGTACGCAATTCAGATAATTAGCCAAATCATATACAGGCATAAGCCTGGTAACGTCCACATTTGGGCCCGTCTCTTTCCTTTTCGTATATGCATGTATGATTGACGACGATACGTGACCGTGAGTTCACATACATGTCGCCCCCACTATCAGACTTTGAAATTCGCCACACGCGATCATCAACGCCCAAATGATGCACCGGTATACTCTACCGACGAGGTGATGCTTGGCACGTGTGTGGAAAGGTGAAAAGCGATAGGACCATTTTCGCGAACGTCGTCTATGTTTTTCATGCATTGTCATACAAAGAGGTTTCTTCTACTTCAAGGATCATTTGATTTTGAGCAAGATGTGTTTATTCAAGCTACAAATATTTATTTTTTTTGAACGAAGCTACAAATATTTATGAATAGATCAATGATCAATACATGGTATCGTTACAATTTTCCCCGTACAAGAGTTCAAGTTACGTTGCTTAATGCCAGTACCATCTAGTTGTTATTTTGTTGCAACACACGGACATAGATCTTGTAAGACATTATGCAATTATTATTGAAGCTATATCTTCACATATGCTTTCTACGTTTGTAAATTAAATACTATGAAAAATATTTGAGGGTAAAAGTTTGAAAAGTTCATTCCAGTCTTGGTTGCTGACTCAGCCTTTCGAAGATTCTCATATATAGAAATAACAAATAAGGTTTATGAGAAATAACAAATAAGGTTTATGTGTGTACGTTCATATGGATGAGTGTCCATACGTGCTTATACACATGGATTTATTCGGCACAATTAAAAAAAAGAGAGTAAAGCTAAACTTCACTAGAGTGATCCAATGCTTTCTCTGACTCAAATTTTTCTGCCCAATCCAATAATGACATGTGGTCTTACTCTTATTCTTCAACTCCGACAAGGTTAGGGTTAGGGTCTACCGTTTGGGGGCTTACTTGAATTCTGTGGGCTTTGAAGAATTGTTGGGGGAGGCGGTGGTGACAGGCGTGAGCAGGGGCGGAGCCAGGATCTAGATATATGGGGGGCCGGATCATCGAGTGTCCAGAAACAATATATGGTATCACCGTCAAATCTTGATGTTGGCTTAAAAAAATAAAAAGTTACCAAATATCCACTCTAACTGGTAAGTTTTCACAGTCGAGTGGTATTTTTCTCGAGAGAGTAGAGTAAATTGGACGATGCTTAAATTCAGAAAATAAAGGATTTCAGATAAGAAAGCGGTAAGAGACAAATAAAATATTAAAAAGGTTTGGTTAGTTAGAAATATTTCGGGGCTCCCAGGGCAAAATTGTTTAGTAAGCTATTGTACGAAATTGTTGGATAAGGACAAAATTTAAGGTTGGTATTTATTATGTTAACTTGCTAGATCTATTTGATTTATTTGAGAAAAACAATTTAGAATTAGCTGAGAAGTCTTTGTTTACTTATAATTTCCAGTGATTAGTGAGAACTAACGAGATGTATTAATGAAAAGTGTGCAACATTAGGGGGGGCCAGGCCCCTGCCCGCCCCCCCTTGTCTCCGCCCCTGGGCGTGAGGGAAGCGGTGGTGGCACCGTCGGCTGGGTATTGGGGGGAAGGCGGCTAGCAGTGGTTGGCGGTAGCAAGGCACCGCTAGAGCTGGGTGGGGTGCAGGACGCGGTGGCTACGGGCGAGCTTGGTCAGAGATGAAGAAGACGATGAGGAGGTAGGAGGCTCATTTGATGGATTTAGAGCTGGCCGTGGTAGTTGGCAGCGGATCTAGTAGAGGAGGAGCCGCCAGAGCCAGATAGGGAGGTGGAGGCACCATCTGCCCTTGTATGACGACTTGTGTCTATGGCAGCTCCACGCCAGCCTGGCGAAACATCTGCGACCTCAGCTCCACCATGCTGGGGTCGTTGCTCGTGAACGCGCTAGTAATCTTGCATAAGACAAAGTCCTTGATTGCCTCATTGCGGCCTTGCTGGACAAGCCTGTCCTTGTACACCTGCCTCGTCCTGTATGACCTCATGTCGGATTGCTAGGAGTCCACAATCTTCCAGCTCTTTCTCGAGGATACGTCACGGACGCGGCCGCAGTGCTTGGGGTTTCCCAGTGCCTTGGCTAGCTGGTCCCTCTCTTTGTGAGATTCGAATGACCCGCTCTGCTCGGCCGCAGCGACCGCTAGGATCTTCTTCTCCGCCTCCTCGGTCTGTGCACTACTCATGCAGACATATCACAGCCACTTCGTAACCCCCATCGTAGCCGAATTTTGGCCTCGGCAGTAAGATGGTGATGTAGATTTCCAAATGACCCTTGATTTTCGTACTTTTCTCGATATTTAATTTGTTACTGTATGCATGTGATTCCCACTGACTTTACGTCAAGAGACTTCCATGCCTGTATTCTTTCTTTTGATTTAATTTTATATGGGTCAGGAGAACTTGACTTTATTTACATGATACTAGCAGTATTCTTCCAAACTTTTGATAGAGGACCCTTCAGAGAATGGATTGTTCTCTCTCTCTAACTACTTTGGAATGATGAAATGCAAAATGCCAACTACTTTGGAACGATGAAATGCAAAATGCCAAATTTTTCATAGGTGTGTTTAGTTCCATCCAAAATACTAAATTTTTCATAGGGTGGGTGGGGGATTTTTGGCTTTTTGGCTTTTTTTTGCCTCTTGAGGCCAAAATCCAAAATAGAGAATAGATGCCTTTTTACCAAAATTTTTGCATAGTGTTTAGTTCCATTCTGCAAAATGATGAGCCAAAACCCAAAAATTTTTAGGTAAAATAGGGAACTAAACACACCCGAAGTGTACTTGCTTGCTGCTCCTTCTGGAATTTCAAGCCGTGGTGGTTTTGGGTCCTTGGGTTCTTCCGAGAGGACAACAGAAACTTTGAATATATTATTACAATGTGAGTTATTAACAACTAGAATCCGCAGTTGAGCCCCGCGCAGCCAGCCGGCCACGTCGCCCGAATTTTTTGATTGGTCCACCACTGCGCCACGTCGCCTCCTCGCCTCAGCTTCGCTTATTTCAGCTCCTCATCGCATCGTCTCTCTCGGTCTCTCCAGAAGCCTCTCCCTCTTCTCTCCGTCTCCGCCGCCTGCGCCCCCGTGGTCACTCACGCCTCCCCCTCCCCTTCCCTCCCTCCCAAAGTGGCGACGGCGCATGCGCCTCCTGCGGACGGGCGGGCGATGCCGACGGCGACGGCGTGAGCGGCGCGCCGCTGCCGTCCTCCGCCTCATCCTCCTCCACCACCTCCTCCTCCTCTCTTCCCTTCCCTCCCGACGCTTCCCAAGCTTTCCCTTCCGATGCCACCCATACCCTAGGGTTTCGCCTGCGCCCTGCCCAACGGCATCGCCGGCGGTCCCCATGGGATCCCCTAAGGCAGTGGCGCCCCCGGCATGGCCCATCGCGGCGCAGTGGCTGCCGGTGACGACCAGCGTGCTGGCCCTCACCGGCGGTGCCTCGGCAGTCCGCTACGGCCGCTGCTTGGCGCGGCAGCCCCCCACGAGGGCAGCGGAAGCCCCGGCACGGCAACCCCCCAGCGAGGCCTAGCAGCCCGGACGCAGGCGTGCGCGACGCCTCCGATGCGGATCCCGGCGTAGGCAGGCCCAGCACCGCAGCCCAGACGCCGCCGTGTGCCAGCCCACCGATGCGACCGGAACCAGGTGATGGCCTCTCTCCCTTCTTGCTCCTCCCCTTCCCATGCCGGCACCAGGGATGGACTTCATATCCTAACCTTTTGTTCATATTGGTCTTATCCTGCTAGCATTCTTCTGTGGTCTTTCCACCACTGACAGATGTTTCCTATGAATCGTGCGTCTGAATTCCTAGCCAATAATATATGAACATGTTTTGGTTATCATCTAATAATGAAAATATAGATCCCTTTGTTCCGTATATGCAGGTCTGTCGAGCTAGCAAAGCATTAGTCTCTCCTTCATGCCAAATGACCTGTACTTTTGTATATTCATCTACCCTCTTTTTGCGGATGTGATTTGACAATATATATTGATTTTTAGACTTCTCTTAGGCAACTACTGAACCAAGGTATTTTTATCTCCTTTAATTATGAACTCCTTTCTGTAGCCAGCAGTGCACATTGGACCACCATTTACCTTCTTGGATTTGCCTACCAATGAGCAGACCAGGTTACTAAAATTAGGATTCAAGATATTTTTACCCTCAGCATGGCAGACACTATTTGCTAAAATTTGGATACCAGTGAGCAGACCAGGTTGTGTTTTACCTTTTCTTTGCAATAAAACAATATTTTAGTACTTCGTTTTTTTTCATATCTATTTGTTATCCTACTAAATTTGATTTCACCACATTTTAATGGTAAACAACTATAAACAACTACATCCATTTGTTATTCTACTAAATCTGATTTGTTACCTGTACCTTTCCGTGCCCGTAAAAAATGTATCCTGTGTTGCATGGCACAACAGGGCAAAAATAGAGATTAGTTTTGTTGCAATACACATGCTCTATACTACAGTTTAGTCACTGCTTTTAGCTAAAAACAGTGCAAACCTTATGAAAATTACCTCCACTTTACCCTCCTATTGTCCAAATCTAGGTAAACATGGATGCTATATTCTTGATATTTTATTAATGCTTTACTCTGTTTTCCTTACAATGATTCAAATCATTGTTTTCCTATTGGTGTCTTTTGACGTGCACACCAGCTAAGATACTTATTGACCACACCTCAGATTTTTACAGCATGTCTGGTACATCTCAGGGCTGAAATCGATAGTGCAGGGCTTCATGCCGCTACAGAGATGTCTATCTTGAGGCAGCTGGCGGTAAATCATTCTAAACCCGATTTGATTATATTGATCTCTAATATTCTTTCAGGAGATTTTTTCCCCTGTACTGAGTGCTAATGTTTTCTTCAAGATTCATAAATACTTGGGATATCATTTGTTAACTTGAAAGGTAACATATTTTAGGATGTACCCATTAACATTTGGTAATATACTCTGTTTTGCACTTTTAACACAAAAATATGTATTTTACTTTCCGATCTACCGATTAACATTGGTACCTTCATCTTCTGATTATTTTTGGTGCTTGGTGTTCGAAAACGTTCAAAACTGAAAGAAATATAGTGTTTCCAGGGCCAATAAATAGCTCCAAACATCCGATTTTAGTATTTTTCCAAATTAGCTCAAACAGGTACACACTAATATACATGGCATGAAACTGCTATTTATCGTGCTTCGCATTTTTCACTAAATCTTAGTTTGTGACATGCTACCTTAAATTTATACTAAGCATGGACCAATTCTTTTTATCTTTCTCTGTATTGTTTGGGAAGTGTAATATGATTTATTGAAATTATTCAATTTCTAATTTTATTTAATATATGCCATATGTGCAGGGTGAGGGTATTTGGTTGCATGGCAACAGTGGCTTGCAGCCCCCTTCTTAGTATCACTTACAGGGCCCAACCTCATATGTGTTCAATCTATACAAGCTAACTATATGTTTGAGGTACGGCCACATCCCCTTCCTAATTTTTGTCATTATTAACTAACTACAATATTAGTGACCTATTTTTTGGTTGCTACCTATATATGCATTGCTCTGTCATGCGCACATGATTATCATTGGTTTACCAAATATAATGCGTGGGCTAACATCTATTTTCCTATTTCAGGTATGAAATAAAACGGTCGAATCCATTATATTTTTTCCATGCAGCTGGAATTTTCGTATAATACAGCCCTTCGATATTGCCATTTAATGTTTCATGACATGTGAAAGTTCCTTCAAGTTTACTTAGTACTCTTATTTAATTCAAAGATTCCTAATACTTCCTTATCTGAGCCAGCTCAAATATTTATGCATATGACATTATTTTCAAATCCAGCCAGCAATGGATTGTTTTGCTACTCTTTCAAGGGATACATATTTACAATGAATTCTATAGTCCCTTTGTTAAATCCCAGTAAAATAGATTTATATGACAGTAAAACCTTGGGCCCGTTGTTTGTCATATGAAACTATTCAGGTCTACAGTTACGTAATCCATACTCAAGGAATAATGGTTTGCGTCTCTCAAAAACAAAAACCCTTGGTAAGTCTGCACCAAATGGATTATGATAAAAGTCTCAAAAACATATCGTTACCCAGATTTGAGTCTGCACGATCCCTACTGCTAGATCAATGATGTAACACTTCAAGTGTTTAGTCCTTAATTGCATTGCATTTGCATTTGCATAAGCATAAGCATGCATCATTCATGTTTGTTATTTTATGTGATGCAACACATGTGATTGTTCTAGGGTTTGTTTGATTTATTTCATGAAGTATTTGATAGTTGGTGTAACAAAAAGGTAAGGTAGCCAATCATGACCTACAACACCTTAGTTATACTTAGGGTAACATTTGGAACAAGTTTCATGTTGACCAAAATTACAAATTTGCCCTCCAAGAGAAGTTTGACCACCATTTGACCCTAGAAGGCTCTAGTTTGACCAATTAAAAAGTCCAGCTTAGAAATCTTGCATGGAGAAGCAACCTTAAGTAAAGTTGTAGAGAATTTCATGAGGAACAAAAGTTCTAATATGGCCATCTCATGAAAATGACCAGAGCATGCTCAAAAATGGCCCACAAGTCAGCTTGAGTGGTGATCAACACTTAGAAAAATTCTAAGTCTGGAAATTGGACTTTTCAGTTTCACTGTACCTCACTTTAGCAACTTGTAACTCACAAACTAGGCCAAACCAGTCCTGGAGCCAATTGACAAAGTTGTTGTCCACACATAGCTCTACAACATTGTCAATATCACCATCACCTGGTTCTCAATAGTTTAGGAGATATGGTGTCTAGAAAATCGGGTTTCAGTCGGCTTAGTGACTGAAACTAAGTTTCAGTTTCAAGGGGCACCACTTTGGAGCTCTGTAGTTTCAAATCTAGGCCGAACCAGCCCAAACTCCAATTGACAAACTTGTAGTCCTCATGTAGCTCTACAACTTTGCCAACATCACCCACGTCTGGTTCTCACTGGTTTGGGAGTTAATCATCGTGGAAGTCGCTCTGTCAGTCGGTCGTCGATGTCACCATTCACGCGTTTCAGTTTCGTCAGCGGGAGAATGGCCGACCGGCCACAGGGTCTCGCCGACGCGTGGAGGCGCGGTGGCGCCCGTACGCCGGCCCTCCTCACTCGCGCCACACCTCCCTCTCCCTCCCTCGTTCGGCTGCAAAGCGGAGACACCGAGCCACCATTGACGCCGCCCTCTTCCGCGAGCTCGTGAGCGTGCGCCGTGGCACCGCAAGCCGCCAGACCTCGCCACTCCCTCCGCCTCACCACCCTCCATCCCCTTGACCCACCGAAGCCCGCGATTTGACTCAAGGTGAGCCGCATTGCTTTCTTCCCCGTCTCCGAGAGGTCGCCGGAGCCCGCCATGGGACCTCACCGTGGTCGGAGTGCTTCAGGTCTCTCTCCATCCTCCCTTCCTATCAAAATGGATCCGCCTAGCTTCGGTGAAGCTCGTACCGAGCCTAGACCGCACCGTACATCCTCACCGGCGACGGTGCGCCGCCACCGGACATCACCGGCCGCCGCTCGCGGTGACAAGCCCCTTCCACCCCATCCCCATCCATTCCACGAGCACCAATCGACACACCGGGTGACGGAGAACACGAGGCGGTGCTCAATTGGCCGAGCGAGCTCTTCTCCGGCGAGCTCGAGCTCGTCGGAGCTCGCGGGTCTCTGCCTCCCCTACCTCCGGTCACTGACCGCGGGGGCCCGCCCGTCAGTGTTGCGCGCGGGCGGGGCGCTGAGCGGGCCGCGCGCGCGCGAGTGTGTGGGCCGAGTTTTCCGGGCCGGCCCAGTTCATCCGAAATGAAATTCATTTTTATTATTTTGTCACTAATTTTTGTACAAGTTGGAAAAATATAGATCTAGAGTTTTAATGATCCAAAAATCATGAGATAAATTTTGTTAGGGTCTACATGATGTGTAGTATTTTAGAAAAATATGGATCTGGCATGAGATGTTTAAATTCTGTAAGAATTTAATAGATCCTTTAAATGGGTTTTGGAATGCATGCAAATTTGTTAAATTTATAACTTGAGCTGTAGTGTTCCATAAATCATGAAATTTGGTGGGTAGGTTACTCTATGCTAGCCCTAGCTCTGGTAAAAATTTGGGCATCAGTGCTTAAGTAATTTCCAAGTTATAAGGCTATCATTTTATTCTAGGAGATAATTGAAGGAATTTTTGTAATTTTTCTACATGTGCAATGTTCTTATAACTTTTTGGAGAATGTCTTGGTACCCTAGAGTGTCTAAAAAAATATGAAATCTGTTGTTTGATACTTTTCAATATGATTTATTAATTATACAAAAATCAGCCTTTTTGACTGGTGAATTTTGTATAGAGAATTTCTGTGAATAAAACTTGTTCAAATTTTTACTGTGGTCTCTTTTTGGGTCAGAGAGTCCCCTGTAATTTTTGTAGAATTTTAGGAGCAGTTTACATATATGTTTAAAATTCCACCTAATTAATTAAGTAAAATAAGAAATGAGTATAAATAAATGTTCTAGGTAGTCACACCCTACTTTCTGGTGTTGTTATACCCCATGTGAACTTTTGGAAATCTTAGTTTGGTTTTAAGGGTCTTTGGCCACATCAATAAATGTTTAACCTTTGTAATTTTAGGTTTTCTGGACAGCTAGTAGTAATTCTAAATTTGGCTTTGATAAAATTGGTTGCTGGAAAACTTGTAAATACCAAAGTTGGAGTAAACTTGATGAACTAGCTTGTGTCAAAATTTGGAAGCATTTGGCTTAGTAGTTTGAGAGTTACTGTTGTTTAAAGTGGCAGTTCAAAATCTGCTACTCTCTGTTTTGAGAGGACAGATTCTGGAACTTGTGAAGTTTGACATGGAAAACTTAGGAGTTTGGAGTTGAGGTCTGAAAATGAATTGTAGTGCATTTCTTAGGCTTTCCAGATTGTCTTAGATCATATCTTTTGGAATTATAAATCTCTAGTTGTGATACAAACAAGTAGCTGCTGTCCAGAATACTTACTGTGGTGTTTTGCTGATTGTTATGGTGTGATATCCTAAGACATGCTACTTTTGTAATTGTTAGGTGTTAGGGCCTTAACTGAGGATGAGCAGCTTTATCTTAGGTTAAGTAGATTAGGTGAGTACTTCTCTACCAGAGAGGAAATTTACACCTACTCTTTTGAAGTGATTTGAATAGAGCGTTAAATTGTTGTAATGCATTTCATTCCGAGCATATTGCATCTTTCATTATGCATTCATGGGATTTATTATGCACTCATGCAATAGGTGTACCAGAGGGAGTAACTCTCCTCGAATTCGAGCCTGTAATTCCGAAGGAGAACCAGTGTAACAGAACCGACCAAATTATAAGAGCACAAGTACGAAAACAAGCACCGAAGCGCTCAAATTTTCAAACTTGAGCCCATATAATCCCGGTAGTCAATCGAAATCACGAAGGATTTCAAACCAAACTGTTTACAACCAGGATCGCATCATTCAACATACAACATCATACGATATAATTCACAAGTAGTTCTGAAATAAGTTTACACAAGCGGAGTAGCAATTATTACAAACCAAGTTTGAAAGTAGCGGAAGCATAACACACACACTAGTTAATTAAATACTGCCAGTCTAGATGATCAACAACCCACAAAAGCATGAGGAAAGTACATAAAGATGATCATGCCCTTCGGATCTAGTCATCATCACCCGCAGGGTGGAGACACGTCTTGCAGAATCCCTGATAAAGCATGTCATCTGCAACAGGAGGGAATAAACCCTGAGTACTGGAATGTACTCAGCTAGACTTATCCGTCGAAAACCAGAAATAAGATGACACCAAGGATTATGCAAGGCTTACACAAGGGGCTAGCTGACACCACATTTTGCATAAAGGCATAAGTAGTTGAAACTCTTATAACCTGTACTAGCAGTTATTTTTAGCATTTACCTGTCATCTATCTTAGCACCTGTACTAGACATGCACTTGATTATAATCAAACAACATTATTATTATATCCATAGCAGGTACATCATTATGGCAACATTGTATCATTCCCTTTAACCACCAGTTCATTTAATGAGTTCTACGTTGTCGCTGCTCAAGTCAAGTGCTCACTAACCGGGAGCGACGGCGATTCGAATCGAATTCCTATCCAGCTGGAGGGGTATTTCTAACACTCACCGCGTAGGCCCCTGCCAGGGTCGCACAAGCCACCGTTTCATATGATTCAGGAATCGCGGGTCCGAATGATGTCGCGACCCCAAGGGCGACACTCTGCCAGGTGATAGGGACTCTAACCCCCCTTGGTCTCACGCCAATGTCCCCAAGCACATCCTTTCTCTCCTCCAAGAAGCAACCTACCATTCAATTCCCGGCCTGAACCACATTACTCGGCTTCGCGGTCGGAACGACTTATCCGGCCAACTAAGTGTTAGACTGCGTTCAACATGACTCAAGGACGTACAGCGAATCGGTCCTTAAACGACTCAGACGGGCATAGCTCCACACCCAAGACGTGAAGTGTCTTGCGGCTGTACTATCGAACTCCCACCCGGTCTCAACTTCATTTTTAAGCATGGTTCCATCCACGATAGCCAAAAAGCCACTCGTGACTCCTTCCTACATCTCGCGGATGACCGGAAATCACCCGACTTCTACCGTACTAAGCAGGGCTAAGCATTGACATGTGCCTACACCTAATATAGGATTCAGTACGATATCTGGACAAGGACAGGTATAATGCAACAAGTGTCTTCATATAACTCCTACAACTTAATGCATTAAACAATTAAAAGTACTCAAGATTAATTTATAAAACAGTAGGTTCAGCATGCACCGGGGCTTGCCTTTGAGAAAGGTTGCGGGCCGGTGGTCTGGACACTCAGGAAGGTCGTCTGCGGGCACTCCTTCGCCGGCTGGATCCTCGGGCTCCTGCTGCTCCTGGTTCTCCTCTGGAATTACAGGCTCGAATTCGAGGAGTGTCACCCCCTCCGGTACACCTATTGCATGAGTGCATAATAAATCTCATGAATGCATAATGAAAGATGCAATATGCTCGAAATGAAATGCATTCCAACAATTTAACGCTCTAATCAAATCACTTCAAAAGAGTAGGTGCAAATTTCCTCTCCGGTAGAGAAGTACTCACCTAATCTACTTAACCTAAGATAAAGCTGCTCATCCTCAGTTAAGGCCCTAACACCTAACAATTACAAAAGTAGCATGTCTTAGGATATCACACCATATCAATCAGCAAAACACCACAGTAAGCATTCTGGACAGCAGCTACTTGTTTTTACCACAACTGGAGATTTACAATTCCAAAAGATATGATCTAAGACAATCTGGAAAGCCTAAGAAATGCACTACAATTCATTTTCAGACCTCAACTCCAAACTCCTAAGTTTTCCATGTCAAACTTCACAAGTTCCAGAATCTGTCCTCTCAAAACAGAGAGTAGCAGGTTTTGAACTGCCACATTAAACAACAGTAACTCTCAAACTACTAAGCCAAATGCTTCCAAATTTTGACACAAGCTAGTTCATCAAGTTTATTCCAACTTTGGTATTTACAAGTTTTCCAGCAACCAATTTTATCAAAGCCAAATTTAGAATTACTACTAGCTGTCCAGAAAACCTAAAATTGCAAAGATTAAATATTTATTGATGTGGCAAACATTCTCTAAGACCAAACTAATATTACTACAAGTTCACAAATGTCACAAAAACACCAGAAAGTAAGGTGTGCCCACCTAGAATATTTATTTAAACCCATTTCTTAATTTACTTAAGTAATTAAGTGGAATTTTAAACATATATGTAAACTACTCCAAAAATTCTACAAAATTTACAGGGGACTCTCTGACCCACAAAGAGACTACTGTAAAATTTTTGAACTCAATTTATCCACAGGAACTTCCTACACAAAATTCCCAAGCCAAAAAGGCTGATTTTTGTATAAATAACAAAGCATAGTCAAAAGTGTCAAACAACAGATTTCTTAATTTTCTTGGACACTCTAGGGTACCAAGACATTCTCCAAAAATTTATATGAACATTGCACATGTAGAAAAATTACAAAAATTCATTTAAGTATTTCTTAAAATAACAAGATAGCATTATAACTTGAAAAGTACTTAAGCACTACTGCCCAAATTTTTACCAGAGCTAGAGCAAGTATAAATTAGTCTACCCACCAAATTTCATAATTTTTGGAACACTGAAACTCGAGATATAATTTAAACAAGTTTGCATGTGATTTAAAACACATTTCAAAGACCTATTTAAATATCCCAAAAACTAAACATCATATAGCAAACTCATATTTTTCTAAAATACTACACCTCATGCAGATCCTAACAAAATTTATCTCATGATTTTTGAGCAAGTAAAACCCTAGATCTACATTTTCCAAACTTAACCAAATTCTGTAGCAATATAAATAAAATGAAAAAGATCTCATTTATACTGGGCCGGCCCGGGAAAACTCGGCCCACACTCGCGCGCGCGCGGCCCGCTCAGCGCCCCCGCCCGCGCGTGACACTGACGGGCGGGCCCCCGCGGTCAGTGACCGGAGACAGGGGAGGCGGAGACCCGCGAGCTCCGACGAGCTCGAGCTCACCGGAGAAGAGCTCGCTCGGCCAATCGAACACCGCCTCGTGTTCTCCGTCACCCGGTGCGTCGATTGGTGCTCGTGGAATGGATGGGGATGGGGTGGAAGGGGCTTGTCACCGCGAGCGGCGGCCGGTGATGTCCGGTGGCGGCGCACCGTCGCCGGTGAGGAGGTACGGTACGGTCTAGGCTCGGTACGAGCTTCACCGAAGCTAGGCGGATCCATTTTGCTAGGAAGGGAGGATGGAGAGAGACCCGAAGCACCCCGACCACGGTGAGGTCCCATGGCGGGCTTCGGCGACCTCTCGGAGACGGGGAAGAAAGCAATGCGGCTCACCTTGAGTCAAATCGCTGGCTTCGGTGGGTCAGGGAGATGGAGGGTGGTGAGGCGGAGGGATTGGCGAGGTCTAGCGGCCGGTGATACGGTGTGGCTCGCGCTTGAGCTCGCCGGAGAGAAACGGCAATGGCGGCTCGGTTTCGGTGTTCTTGGCAACTGGAAGAGAGGGGGCGGAGGAATGGAGGCCGGCTCGCGCGTCGTGGCGTCTTGAAGGCGTCGCGGCCTGACTGGTGGGGCCAGGGCCGGCGTACGGGCGCCACCGCACCTCCACGCGTCGACGACGGCCTGCGGCCGGTCGGCCACTCTGACGCTGACGAAACTGAATCGGTGACATCAATGACCGACTGACAGAGCGACTTCCACGATGATTATCTCCCAAACCGGTTCGAATTAGTCGAAGATGATTACACCAATTTTGTAGAGCTACATGAGGTCTACAAGTTTGTCAATTGGAGTTTGGGCTGGTTCGGCCTAGATTTGAAACTACAAGGCTCCAAAGTGGGTCACCCGAAAACTGAAACTTAGTTTCAGTCACTATGCCGACTGAAACCCTAACTTCAAGACATTATATCTCCTAAACTATTGAGAACCAGGTGATGGTGATATTGACAATGTTGTAGAGCTATGTGTGGACAACAACTTTGTCAATTGGCTCAAAGACTGGTTTGGCCTAGTTTGTGAGTTACAAGTTGCTAAAGTGAGGTACAGTGAAACTGAAAAGTCCAATTTCCAGACTTAGAATTTTTCTAAGTGTTGATCCCCACTCAAGCTGACTTGTGGGCCATTTTTGAGCATGCTCTGGTCATTTTCATGAGATGGCCATATTAGAACTTTTGTTCCTCATGAAATTCTCTACAACTTTACTTAAGGGTGCTCTTCCATGCAAGATCTCTAAATTAGACTTTTTAATTGGTCAAACTAGAGCCTTCTAGGGTCAAATGGTGGTCAAACTTCTCTTGGAGGGCAAATTTGTAATTTTGGTCAACATGAACCTTGTTCCAAATGTTACCCTAAGTATAACTAAGGTGTTGTAGGTCATGATTGGCTACCTTACCTTTTTGTTACACCAACTATCAAATACTTCATGAAATAATTCAAATAAACCCCAGAACTATCACATGTGTTGCATCACATGAAATAACAAACATGAATGATGCATGCTTATGCTTATGCAAATGCAAATGCAATGCAATTATGGAGCTAAACACTTGAGGTGTTACAACCAGGAGCAGCAGGAGCCCGAGGATCCAGCAGGCGAAGGAGACGCCGCTGAAGACTTGCCAGAGTGCCCTGACCACCGGCCTTCAACTTTTCTCAAAGGCAAGCCCCGGTGCATGCTGAACCTACTGTTTTATAAATTAATCTTGAGTACTTTTATTTGTTTACTGCATTAAGTTATAGGAGTTATATGAAAACACTTGTTGCATTATATCTGTCCTTGTCCAGATATCGTACTTAATCCTATTTTAGGTTTAGGCACGTGTCAATGCTTAGCCCTGCTTAGTACGGTAGAAGTCGGGTGATTTCCGGTCATCCACGAGATGTAGGAAGGAGTCACGAGTGGCTGTATGGCTACCGTGGTGGAACCATGCTTTAAAATGAAATTGAGACCGGGCGAGAGTTCGATAGTACAGCCGCAAGACACTTCACGTCTTGGGTGTGGAGCTATGCCCGTCTGAGTCGTTTAAGGACCGATTCGCTGTACGTCCTTGAGTCATGTTGAACGCAGTCTAACACTTAGTTGGCCGGATAAGTCGTTCCGACCGCGAAGTCGAGTAGTATGGTTCAGGCCGGGAATCGAATGGTAGGTTTGAAGGGTCGAGATGGCGGACTAGAGGGGGGGGTGAATAGTCCTTTCTAAAACTTAAACGCGTAGGCTAACCAAAACAAATGCGGAATTAAACTTACCGGTCTAGCCAAGACTACACCCCTCTATCTAAGTTCTCTAGCACCTTGCAAAGATCCTAATTAAGCAACTAAGGTGCTAAGCTTACAAAGAGCTCACCTAATCAATTCTAGAGCAAGGTCACACAAACCTATGCACTAGTACTTTGTCAAGCGAGGGAGCTCCTACACAACTAGTGAAGCAAAAGCACAAAGCCTAAGCTCGCTAGCAAAGCTCAATAACAAGGCAACTAATGCCAAATTAGAGAGCGCAAAACACTTAGCTACACAAACTAAGCAATGTGACTAACAAGGTTACACAAACCGAATTAGCCACGCAAAGGGGATACTTCTAGCTACACAAGCAAGAAGATAACTAGCAAGCTACCCAAGCAAACTAGTTACGAGAGCAACTACACAAACACAAGTATATATGAAAGTAAATACAAGCTTGTGTTACACGAAGGCAAACCACCGAGAAGAGTAGACAATGTTGACACGGTGATTTTCTCCCGAGGTTCACTTGGTTGCCACCAAGCTACGTCCCCGTTGTGTCGACCAACACTTCGTGGTTCGGCGGCTAATCGGTCACACACCGAGCCTCTCAAAAGGCACCGCAAGAACCCACCATAAAGTGTGGTAGCTCAATGACACGCTCAACTAGAGTTGCTCTTCGCGATCCCCGCGGGGTGAGCACAATCCCCCTCACAAAGCTTCTCCGGAGCCTCGCACAATCTTCTTGCGAGCTTCGACGGAGCCACAAGCCACCAAGCCGTCTAGGAGGTGGCAACCTCCAAGAGTAACAAGCACCACCGGCTTGCAACACGATCACCTAGTGCCACACGATGCAATCTCTCAAAGCAACGCACTAGAATCGCTCTCTCACTCGATCCGATGAACACTATCAAGCATGAGTGAGTTAGAGGGCTCCCAAGCACTACCACACAAGTCACAAAGACTATAGTGTGCTCAGCTACCGGCCATGGCCGGCCAAGGCATCTATTTATAACCCCACGGTCAAATAGAGCCGTTACCCCTTCACTGGGTCTTTTTCGAGACGACCGGACGCGCCGGTCGTAACTGACCGGACGCGCTTCACCGCGTCCGATGCTCCAACGGTTACTGCGCCAACGGTCAAACCCTATGACCGGACGCGCCTCTCAAAACGACCGGACGCGCTCCACCGCGTCCGATCCTCCAACGGTCACTGACCCTCAACGGTCAAACCAACGACCGGACGCGCTCCTCGCAACGACCGGACGCGACAGTGCCCGCGTCCGGTGTGAGTCCAGTAAGCTCCTTCAACGATCGGACGCGTCCGATCGTGTGTGACCGGACGCGCCCAGCGTCCGATCCTCCTTGCGAACCGCAGTTCTTCTCTGGGCACATGACCGGACGCGCCGGTCCCGTGAGTGACCGGACGCGCCGGTTGCAAACCCCAGCACCCGCGCGCCTGACAGCTGACCGGACGCGTCCGGTCATTCCATGACCGCGTCCGGTGCAGCGTCCGGTCACCTCTGTGACCTCCGTTCGCCTCCGTTTCTTTTCTGACTTCCGGCGTAGTGGAAAATAGGCATTTCAACTTCTCAAAAACGCCTGAATCCCGCGCTCGCAAGCTCGGCGGGAGGGAGAGAGGAACCCAAACCCTCTCTACCGCTCAAACTCCACCGCCTTCGCAAATGTGCCAACACCAACAAGTGATCACCACCTTGTGCACGTGTGTTAGCATTTTCATAATCATTTTATCGAAGGAGTTAACCACTCAACTTGCCTCGCCACTCGATCCTAACACGTATGCAAAGTTAGATCGCTCAAGTGGCACTAGATGACCGATATGCAAACAAGTTTGCCCCTCTTGATAGTACGACCATCTATCCTAAATCCGGTCATCAACTTCTCTACACACCTATGACCGGTGAAATGGAAATGCCCTAGGTTATACCTTTGCCTTGCGCATTCCACTCCAACTCCTCTGACGTTGATGCAACACATGCACCAACCAATCACCAAATGATATGATCCACTTCATATCATCACGTGACCGTATTGGTTCATCGATCTTGACCTCACTTGCTCTTCACCGTTGCCTTGGTCCTTCGGCGCCAAGCCATCACACAACTTGCCCTTCACCCTAGCAACCGGTCCATCAAGCCAAGCCTCATCTTGATCTTCTCCACCTTGGTCACATGACTCCATGTCATGTCTCATATGCAATGAGCTCCTTCATGACACCATCACATGTGGACTAATCTCCTGTGTATCTCACATAACCACATATTAGTCCACCTAAGTTGTCACTCAATTACCAAAACCAAACAAGGACCTTTCAAGGTTGCATCTTGGAGGAGAGAAAGGATGTGCTTGGGGACATTGGCGTGAGACCAAGGGGGGGGGTTAGAGTCCCTATCACCTGGCAGAGTGTCGCCCTTGGGGACGCGACATTATTCGGGCCCGCGATTCCTGAACTGTACAAAAGATGACCTGAGCAGCCCTCGCCAGGCGTGACTCGGTGAGTGTTAGAAATACCCCTCCAGCTGGATAGGAATTCGATTCGAATCGCCGTCGCTCCCGGTTAGTGAGCACTTGACTTGAGCAGCGGCAACGTAGATTTCATTAAAAATGAACTGGTGGTTAAGGGAATGATACAATGTTGCCACAATTCATACCTGCTCTGGATATAAAGATGATAATTGTTTGATTATAATCAAGTGCATGTTTAGTACAGGTGCTAAGATAGATGACAGGTAAATGCTAAAAATAACTGCTAGTACAGGTTATAAGAATTTCAATTACTTATGCCTTTATGCAAAATGTTATGTCAGCTAGCCCCTTGTGTAAGCCTTGCATAATCCTTGGTGTCATCTTATTTCTGGTTTTCGACGGGTAAGTGTAGCTGAGTACATTCCAGTACTCAGGGTTTATTCCCTCCTGTTGCAGATGACATGCTTTATCAGGGATTCTGCAAGACGTGTCTCCACCCTGCGGGTGATGATGACTAGATCACAAGGGCATGATCGTCTTTATCTACTTTCCTCATGCTTTTGCGGGATGTCGATCATCCAGACTGGCAGTATTTAATTAACTAGTGTGTGTGTTATGCTTCCGCTACTTTCAAACTTGGTTTGTAATATTTGCTACTCCGTGGTGTAAACTTATTTTGGAACTACTTGTGAAATGTAACATACGATGTGTATGTTGAATGATGCGATCCTGGTTGTAAGCAGTTTGGTTTGAGATCCTTCGTGATTTCGATTGACTACCGGGATTATATGGGCTCAAGTTTGAAAATTTGAGCGCTTCGGTGCTTGTTTTCGTACTTGTGCTCTTATAATTTGGTCGGTTCTGTTACAGCTGGTACCGGAGCATAATTCAACATTAAACACATCTTACGAGTAATTAAAAACAAAAGTATTTGTTTGCGAAAGCGTTAAACTCTAAAAATTATTTTATAGGTATGCCAGTGATCACATCCCTTAGCCCAAATAAGGACTCTTAGGTGGCTTATTATAAAGACTAACTTGGGGGCCTTGTTTGTTTCTGTTTCGTCGTCCATACGGCGTGATATTGTATGGATGCCATCCACTTGGGTGGTAATGTATGGATCAAGTACCTCGACGCTCTGGTAAGTGTGAGTTGTGAGAGCATGATCGCCCAACCGGCGGTCTAGGGGAGAGTAGTTTTGGTGACTTGCATACTTACATGTTTAAACCATGTAATTACGTAAGCACTTAATTGTGGGCATCTATCAATCGGGTAGCTTTGATACTGAAGTATATACATCTGGGGATGTGTATATGGAAAGTATTTAAATTACTGCTTTCTGGTGTGCTTATATTGGGAAACTGTTGGGCTGAAATGAGGTTTTCTGCAGGTACACTAACAGCGTAACGAGTAGACCGATAGTTTCGCTTATATGAGAGAACGTATGTATGCCACCGCTTAGCGTTAGCCCTTTAGGTTTCTACTAAGGTGAGAGGGCGTACGAAACGTGCATGCATCATGTTTAATTATATCATACATATCATTTACTCCCTCCTTAAAAATTTCAGTACTCCCGACTAAAGTAAATTTCGTATCCCCTAAATGATCCTCACTTTAAGTCGTATCTTATCTGTTGCTACAGATGGCACGTACCAAGAGGACCGCTCGTAAATCCACTGGGGGCAGGGCACCGCGTCACCAGCTCGCTCCACGTGAGCCCCGCTCTGAGCCTACTGAGGTGGAAAGGCTGAGGGCAGAGTTGGCTGAAGTGACTGCTGCCAGGAATGCAGCGCATCAGCAACTGGAGCAAGTGATTCGTGATCGTGACCAGGAAACCCTTGCAGTCCAGAGATTGACAGTAGCAAATCGTAACTGTCAACGCATGTTGGTCCGTGTGATGGAACAGAGGGATGAAGCCTGGCACGAGGAGAACGTTCTGAGAGCTCGTCAGTTTGAGCTCGAGCAACAGTTGGAGAATGCTGAAGAATACAATGACAATCTTCATGAAGAAGTGCACCGCCTGAACAACCAGCTAAATCCTCTGCTACCTAGAAACAACAATGTAGATGAAGATATGGGATCAGGAATCTTCATGGCTGAGGATGATGATGAAGTGGAGGTTGATGGACCACAGGATGCCCCACCTGCAGAAGCACCAGGGGAAGAGCCAGAAGAAGAAGAAGACGAGGAGTTAGAGCCTGTCAGTGATGAGGACGGCGGGGAGATCCTTGACACTGACTCGGAGGATGATGCTTAGAGTAGTCATCACGTGCCTATAAGGTTAGGATCGTCTTTTGTGCCCTCCCTGTGAAGGAGTGAGGCCTTGTAATAACTTGACTTTGGGATGTAAGGTTGAACCGTATGTTTCCTGAATGTAGTTTGAACCTGTTAATTTCGATCACAACTTGATGTCTTATTATGTTGCGTTCGATGATGGTGTCACGATTAGCACCCTTCGGTGCCGCGACGAAACCGAGGGCCTCCTATGGCGCGCGACATAAGGCTGTGCTGCTTGGCACGCGCAGGTATCGAGGTGGCTAGTCATGATCCACCATGGAACTCTTTATTGAGGAGTCTCTTTGTGGTCAGTTTGAAGTAGCCTTTCACAGTCAACTAAAAATCTTGAGATCGAATCCAAGTACCGTGCAAAAGGTCAAAAATCACGTAGATAGCAACGTAAACGGTCCGGTAACCGTTGTGCCCCCTGTGAGTGAGCCTTTATCAAAGAGCATCTTGTTGGATTACCAAGTATGATCTCGTCAAATGATGCGCTAGAATGGATTGTGCGGTTGTGATGAATTATTGTGCCTTAATTATTATGAGAAATCTATTCATACAGTCATATTGACATTTCGCAATAATTCATCTACAAATTTCCCACATCGTCAGTGCTCATTGGCTATGCATTTTGCAGATGTCGTACAATCTACGCCGGGGTCGTGGAAATGAGGAGGAGGAACAGCCGCCCCCTCCGCCACCACCTACTCCGGCCGAGTTGATGCAATCAGTGGTTGAGGGGCAGCGTATGTTGGCTGACGCCATGCGCCAACTGGCTAATCGAGAGGCTCGTCATGGCCGCCAGGGCCCAGAGCCAAATCAGTACAGTGATTTCAAGGACTTTCTGGATACAAAGCCCCCGCTCTTCAAGGAAGCGAAAGAACCACTGCAGGCTGACGAGTGGTTGAATACCATTGAACAAAAGTTTCGTCTGCTACGCCTAACTGATGAGCTGAAAACTGAGTATGCTTCCCATCAGTTGCATGGTCCGGCGGGCATTTGGTGGAGCCACTATCATTCCACACTGCCTGTCAATGTCCCGATTGCTTGGGATCAGTTTAAGGCGGCATTCCGGGGAAATTATATCCCTCCCGGTCTTATGGCAATCAAGCACACAGAGTTTATGAGGCTGTCGCAAGGAAACAAAAGCCTGACTGAATACTTGCAGTCCTTCAACAACCTGGCAAGGTATGCCATAGAGTTTGTGGATACCGATGCCAAAAAGATTGCTAGCTTCAAAAGGGGCCTCGGCCCAAAACTGATGAAAACTATGGGCACTAGCAAATGTACTACTTTCAATGATTTCATCAGCGATGCTTTGACCCAGGAGAACAACAATACTATTTATTCTGCCTCTAAGAGCCGTAAAAGGGCCCTTGAGGCAAGTTCTTCTCAGTCAAGGGCCTCAGCGGCACCGAGGTCTTCCCCTCGCCCACCTGCTCAAAATACAAAGTTCCGTCCGCCGCAGAAGAAGCCTGCTGCAAAAACGAGGTTCCGTAAGGCTTATACCGTCGCTCTGCCAAAGGGGACTTCTGGACAGAGCAGCTCTAGTGTTCCTCCTAGCAATATGCCTTGCTGGAATTGCAACAAGCCAGGTCATTGGGCCCGGAACTGTCCGTACCCTAAGAAAAATATCAACCAAGGTAGTCGTCAGGGACACGCCCATTATAACAGCATTGAGGAGATTCCATCTGGTGAGGTGGTCACCGCTGGTAAGTTTCTAGTTGACCAACACCCCGCAGTGGTACTTTTTGATTCAGGTGCTTCGCATTCCTTTATCAGTCCTAAGTTTGCATCCAAATTTGCACACAAGTTGCATACTGTTGAAGGTGTGGGTTATTGTATTAGTGCTGCAAGTGGGAATATTTCCACAAACAAAGTAGTGGGGAACCTTAAGTTTGAGATAGAAGGGCGAAGTTATTCGCTTGCCCTATTGGTTTTACCTGGTTTAGACATAGATGTTATCTTGGGCATGAATTGGATGAGTCAGAATGGGGTACTCATTGACACATTCGCTCGGGTAGTTATGCTCAGAGATCCTACAGATCAAAAGGGTTTTCTAGTACAACTTCCCAGAAAGGTTGAATTGTCGGGGGAAATTCATGCTGTGCAAGCAAAGGCGTTGGCTGAAATTTCCGTAGTAAATGAATTTCCGGACGTTTTTCCCGATGATTTGCCGGGACTCCCTCCGGATCGGGATGTGGAGTTTAAAATTGAGTTGTTGCCTGGCACGGCTCCCATCTCTAGGAGACCCTATAGGATGCCTCCAAATGAACTCGCTGAACTTAAGGTGCAATTGAATGAACTTTTGAAGAAGGGATTGATTCGTCCTAGTTCGTCTCCGTGGGGATGTCCTGCTATCTTTGTAAAGAAGAAGGATCAGTCGTTGCGGATGTGCGTAGATTATAGACCTCTCAATGCAGTCACTGTAAAAAATAAGTACCCTCTACCGCGAATCGACATCTTGTTCGATCAGTTGTCTAAAGCTAAAGTTTTCTCCAAGATCGATCTAAGATCTGGCTACCATCAAATTAAAATTCGCCCGGAAGATGTTCCAAAGACAGCCTTTTCTACCAGATACGGTCTTTATGAGTATCTTGTTATGTCTTTCGGCTTGACAAATGCCCCCGCACACTTTATGTACTTGATGAATTCGGTGTTTATGCCTGAATTGGACAAGTTTGTGGTGGTATTTATTGATGACATCTTGGTATATTCTGTGAATGAGGAGGATCACGCTGAACATCTGCGTATAGTCCTCACAAGACTGCGTGAACATCAACTATATGCAAAGTTCAGTAAGTGCGAATTCTGGCTTCGTGAAGTACCTTTCCTTGGGCATGTGTTGTCCGATGGAGGAATTATGGTGGACCCCGCCAAGGTACAGGAAGTACTAAACTAGAAGGCTCCTATCTCGGTTCACGAGGTCCGAAGTTTTCTTGGTTTGGCTGGCTATTATCGTCGCTTCATCCCTGATTTCTCCAAAATAGCCAAGCCAATGACTCGGTTGCTGCAGAAAGACACCAGGTTTGTCTGGACTCCTGAGTGTGACGCGGCTTTTCACAAACTGCGAACTCTCCTAACCTCAGCTCCGGTTTTGGCACAACCGGATATCGAGAAACCATTTGATGTTTACTGTGATGCCTCAGGCATAGGTTTGGGAGGTGTTCTGATGCAGGAAGGCCGAGTGATTGCATATACCTCTCGACAACTTCGGAAGCATGAGGCGAATTATCCAACGCATGACTTAGAACTCGCCGCAGTTGTTCATGCTTTGAAAGCCTGGCGACATTATCTGCTGGGCAATGTCTGCAATATCTATACAGACCACAAAAGCCTCAAATACATCTTCACCCAACCCGAGCTAAATATGCGTCAGAGAAGATGGCTCGAGTTGATTAAAGATTATAATCTTCAAGTACACTATCACCCAGGCAAGGCAAATGTGGTTGCGGATGCTTTAAGCCGTAAGTCTCATTGCCATTCCTTAGTGGAAACGGATTTTCATCGATCTCGCCTTCTACATCCAGCAGTCTTGTACAACATCACTGTCAGTTGTACTCTCAAAAGCATAATTATTGAGCTCCAAAAGACTGACACTGGTATATTTCACATCAAGCGTAAGATGAAAGAACAAGAAACTACACAGTTCAGGATAGATGAAGAGGGTGTACTATGGTTCAAGGATAGGTTAGTTGTGCCTAAGGACCGGGAGCTTCAAAATGATATTACGTCTGAAGCACACTCCTCTAAGTTGTCCATCCATCCTGGTAGTAATAAGATGTATTATGATTTGAAGCCATACTATTGGTGGACCAAGATGCGGAAAGAAATAGTTGCATATGTGGCTAGGTGTGACACCTGCTGTAGAGTTAAAGCTGTGCATATGAAAGCTGGGTTGCTTCAACCACTGTCTATCCCAGGTTGGAAATGGGAAGAGATAAGTATGGATTTCATTGTCGGTCTTCCTCCTACTGTCAAAAATCATAATTCCATCTGGGTAATTGTGGATCGTTTGACCAAATCAGCTCACTTCATTCCAGTTAGAGTGGACTATCGTCCCACTGACTATGCTGAGTTGTACTTCAATCAGATAGTCCGGCTTCATGGGATACCTCGTACTATCGTTTCTGACCGTGGTCCCCAGTTCACTGCTCGCTTTTGGGAGCATTTGCATCACCTTCTGGGAACCAAGTTAGTGAGAAGCTCTGCTTATCACCCCCAGACATCGGGTCAGACAGAACGAGTTAACCAAATCTTGGAAGATCTGTTGCGAGCATGCGTCATTTCATCCAAGGGTTCTTGGGAAAAATGGTTACCTTTAGCTGAATTCTCGTACAATAACAGTTATCAAGAGAGTATTAAGATAGCCCCATTCGAAGCTTTGTACGGTCGAAAGTGTCGAACTCCACTAAACTGGGTGGAAGCTGGGGAAAGAAGGTATTATGGCATTGATTTTGTCCAGGAAGCCGAGGAACAAGTCCGTACCATCCAGAAACACATGGCTGCAGCACAAGCGAGACAGAAAAGCTATGTGGATCGTCGTAGAAAACCACTCGAATTTGAAGTTGGAGACTTCGTTTATTTGAAAGTTTCTCCAATGAAGAGTGTCCAACGTTTTGGTGTTAAGCGGAAACTTGCACCAAGATACGTGGGTCCTTTCTAGATCATAGGCAAGAGTGGAGCTGTTGCGTACAAAATCCAGTTGCCTCCTGAGATGAGAGCCATATTCAACGTTTTCCATGTATCTCAGCTTAAAAAGTGTCTTCGAGTTCCTGAGGAACAAGTTCCTTTAGGTGATATCAGGCTGGAATCCGACCTAACCTATGAAGAAAAGCCAGTCCGAGTGATCGATACTCAGGAACGAGTAACTAGAAGTAAAGTGGTTAAGTGGTACAAAGTGATGTGGAGTAATCAGGGAAGTGAGAGTGATGCTACGTGGGAACGGGAGGATTATTTGCGGGATGGTTATAAAGAATTCTATGAAAAATAGTACGCTTTCCAAATCTCGGGACGAGATTTTTATAAGGGGGGAGGGCTGTAACACTTCAAGTGTTTAGTCCTTAATTGCATTGCATTTGTATTTGCATAAGCATAAGCATGCATCATTCATGTTTGTTATTTTATGTGATGCAACACATGTGATTGTTCTAGGGTTTGTTTGATTTATTTCATGAAGTATTTGATAGTTGGTGTAACAAAAAGGTAAGGTAGCCAATCATGACCTACAACACCTTAGTTATACTTAGGGTAACATTTGGAACAAGTTTCATGTTGACCAAAATTACAAATTTGCCCTCCAAGAGAAGTTTGACCACCATTTGACCCTAGAAGGCTCTAGTTTGACCAATTAAAAAGTCTAGCTTAGAAATCTTGCATGGAGAAGCAACCTTAAGTAAAGTTGTAGAGAATTTCATGAGGAACAAAAGTTCTAATATGGCCATCTCATGAAAATGACCAGAGCATGCTCAAAAATGGCCCACAAGTCAGCTTGAGCGGTGATCAACACTTAGAAAAATTCTAAGTCTGGAAATTGGACTTTTCAGTTTCACTGTACCTCACTTTAGCAACTTGTAACTCACAAACTAGGCCAAACCAGTCCTGGAGCCAATTGACAAAGTTGTTGTCCACACATAGCTCTACAACATTGTCAATATCACCATCACCTGGTTCTCAATAGTTTAGGAGATATGGTGTCTAGAAAATCGGGTTTCAGTCGGCTTAGTGACTGAAACTAAGTTTCAGTTTCAAGGGGCACCACTTTGGAGCTCTGTAGTTTCAAATCTAGGCCGAACCAGCCCAAACTCCAATTGACAAACTTGTAGTCCTCATGTAGCTCTACAACTTTGCCAACATCACCCACGTCTGGTTCTCACTTGTTTGGGAGTTAATCATCGTGGAAGTCGCTCTGTCAGTCGGTCGTCGATGTCACCATTCACGCGATTCAGTTTCGTCAGCGGGAGAATGGCCGACCGACCACAGGGTCTCGCCGACGCGTGGAGGCGCGGTGGCGCCCGTACGCCGGCCCTGGCCCCACCGGCCAGACCACGGCGCCTTCAAGACCGCCACGACGACGGCCTCTGCCTCACTCGCGCCACACCTCCCTCTCCCTCCCTCGTTCGGCTGCAAAGCGGAGACACCGAGCCACCATTGACGCCGCCCTCTTCCGCGAGCTCGTGAGCGTGCGCCGTGGCACCGCAAGCCGCCAGACCTCGCCACTCCCTCCGCCTCACCACCCTCCATCCCCTTGACCCACCGAAGCCCGCGATTTGACTCAAGGTGAGCCGCATTGCTTTCTTCCCCGTCTCCGAGAGGTCGCCGGAGCCCGCCATGGGACCTCACCGTGGTCGGGGTGCTTTGGGTCTCTCTCCATCCTCCCTTCCTATCAAAATGGATCCGCCTAGCTTCGGTGAAGCTCGTACCGAGCCTAGACCGCACCGTACATCCTCACCGGCGACGGTGCGCCGCCACCGGACATCACCGGCCGCCGCTCGCGGTGACAAGCCCCTTCCAACCCATCCCCATCCATTCCACGAGCACCAATCGACGCACCGGGTGACGGAGAACACGAGGCGGTGCTCAATTGGCCGAGCGAGCTCTTCTCCGGCGAGCTCGAGCTCGTCGGAGCTCGCGGGTCTCTGCCTCCCCTACCTCCGGTCACTGACCGCGGGGGCCTGCCCGTCAGTGTCGTGCGCGGGCGGGGCGCTGAGCGGGCCGCGCGCGCGCGAGTGTGTGGGCCGAGTTTTCCGGGCCGGCCCAGTTCATCCGAAATGAAATTCATTTTTATTATTTTGTCACTAATTTTTGTACAAGTTGGAAAAATATAGATCTAGGGTTTTAATGATCCAAAAATCATGAGATAAATTTTGTTAGGGTCTACATGATGTGTAGTATTTTAGAAAAATATGGATCTGGCATGAGATGTTTAAATTCTGTAAGAATTTAATAGATCCTTTAAATGGGTTTTGGAATGCATGCAAATTTGTTAAATTTATAACTTGAGCTGTAGTGTTCCATAAATCATGAAATTTGGTGGGTAGGTTACTCTATGCTAGCCCTAGCTCTGGTAAAAATTTGGGCATGAGTGCTTAAGTAATTTCCAAGTTATAAGGCTATCATTTTATTCTAGGAGATAATTGAAGGAATTTTTGTAATTTTTCTACATGTGCAATGTTCTTGTAACTTTTTGGAGAATGTCTTGGTACCCTAGAGTGTCTAAAAAAATATGAAATCTGTTGTTTGATATTTTTCAATATGATTTATTAATTATACAAAAATCAGCCTTTTTGACTGGTGAATTTTGTATAGAGAATTTCTGTGAATAAAACTTGTTCAAATTTTTACTGTGGTCTCTTTTTGGGTCAGAGAGTCCCCTGTAATTTTTGTAGAATTTTAGGAGCAGTTTACATATATGTTTAAAATTCCACCTAATTAATTAAGTAAAATAAGAAATGAGTATAAATAAATGTTCTAGGTAGTCACACCCTACTTTCTGGTGTTGTTATACCCCATGTGAACTTTTGGAAATCTTAGTTTGGTTTTAAGGGTCTTTGGCCACATCAATAAATGTTTAACCTTTGTAATTTTAGGTTTTCTGGACAGCTAGTAGTAATTCTAAATTTGGCTTTGATAAAATTAGTTGCTGGAAAACTTGTAAATACCAAAGTTGGAGTAAACTTGATGAACTAGCTTGTGTCAAAATTTGGAAGCATTTGGCTTAGTAGTTTGAGAGTTACTGTTGTTTAAAGTGGCAGTTCAAAATCTGCTACTCTCTGTTTTGAGAGGACAGATTCTGGAACTTGTGAAGTTTGACATGGAAAACTTAGGAGTTTGGAGTTGAGGTCTGAAAATGAATTGTAGTGCATTTCTTAGGCTTTCCAGATTGTCTTAGATCATATCTTTTGGAATTATAAATCTCCAGTTGTGATACAAACAAGTAGCTGCTGTCCAGAATACTTACTGTGGTGTTTTGCTGATTGTTATGGTGTGATATCCTAAGACATGCTACTTTTGTAATTGTTAGGTGTTAGGGCCTTAACTGAGGATGAGCAGCTTTATCTTAGGTTAAGTAGATTAGGTGAGTACTTCTCTACCAGAGAGGAAATTTGCACCTACTCTTTTGAAGTGATTTGAATAGAGCGTTAAATTGTTGTAATGCATTTCATTCCGAGCATATTGCATCTTTCATTATGCATTCATGGTATTTATTATGCACTCATGCAATAGGTGTACCGGAGGGAGTAACTCTCCTCGAATTCGAGCCTGTAATTCCGGAGGAGAACCAGGAGCAGCAGGAGCCCGAGGATCCAGCAGGCGAAGGAGACGCCGCTGAAGACTTGCCAGAGTGCCCTGACCACCGGCCTTCAACTTTTCTCAAAGGCAAGCCCCGGTGCATGCTGAACCTACTGTTTTATAAATTAATCTTGAGTACTTTTATTTATTTACTGCATTAAGTTATAGGAGTTATATGAAAACACTTGTTGCATTATACCTGTCCTTGTCCAGATATCGTACTTAATCCTATTTTAGGTTTAGGCACGTGTCAATGCTTAGCCCTGCTTAGTACGGTAGAAGTCGGGTGATTTCCGGTCATCCGCGAGATGTAGGAAGGAGTCACGAGTGGCTGTATGGCTACCGTGGTGGAACCATGCTTTAAAATAAAATTGAGACCGGGCGGGAGTTCGATAGTACAGCCGCAAGACACTTCACGTCTTGGGTGTGGAGCTATGCCCGTCTGAGTCGTTTAAGGACCGATTCGCTGTACGTCCTTGAGTCATGTTGAACGCAGTCTAACACTTAGTTGGCCGGATAAGTCGTTCCGACCGCGAAGTCGAGTAGTATGGTTCAGGCCGGGAATCGAATGGTAGGTTGCATCTTGGAGGAGAGAAAGGATGTGCTTGGGGACATTGGCGTGAGACCAAAGGGGGTTAGAGTCCCTATCACCTGGCAGAGTGTCGCCCTTGGGGACGCGACATTATTCGGGCCCGCGATTCCTGAACTGTACAAAAGATGACCTGAGCAGCCCTCGCCAGGCGTGACTCGGTGAGTGTTAGAAATACCCCTCCAGCTGGATAGGAATTCGATTTGAATCGCCGTCGCTCCCGGTTAGTGAGCACTTGACTTGAGCAGCGGCAACGTAGATCTCATTAAAAATGAACTGGTGGTTAAGGGAATGATACAATGTTGCCACAATTCATACCTGCTCTGGATATAAAGATGATAATTGTTTGATTATAATCAAGTGCATGTTTAGTACAGGTGCTAAGATAGATGACAGGTAAATGCTAAAAATAACTGCTAGTACAGGTTATAAGAATTTCAATTACTTATGCCTTTATGCAAAATGTTATGTCAGCTAGCCCCTTGTGTAAGCCTTGCATAATCCTTGGTGTCATCTTATTTCTGGTTTTCGACGGGTAAGTCTAGCTGAGTACATTCCAGTACTCAGGGTTTATTCCCTCCTGTTGCAGATGACATGCTTTATCAGGGATTCTGCAAGACGTGTCTCCACCCTGCGGGTGATGATGACTAGATCACAAGGGCATGATCGTCTTTATGTACTTTCCTCATGCTTTTGCGGGATGTCGATCATCCAGACTGGCAGTATTTAATTAACTAGTGTGTGTGTTATGCTTCCGCTACTTTCAAACTTGGTTTGTAATATTTGCTACTCCGTGGTGTAAACTTATTTTGGAACTACTTGTGAAATGTAACGTACGATGTGTATGTTGAATGATGTGATCCTGGTTGTAAGCAGTTTGGTTTGAGATCCTTCGTGATTTCGATTGACTACCGGGATTATATGGGCTCAAGTTTGAAAATTTGAGCGCTTCGGTGCTTGTTTTCGTACTTGTGCTCTTATAATTTGGTCGGTTCTGTTACAAATGAGATACATAGACGGAGCATATGCAAGTTTATAGGGATTCTTTGTGTGCATGCATATTTTCAAATTTTTTAGCTTAATGCTAGTACTATCTAGTTGTTATTTCGCTGCAACGCACGGACATAGATCTAGTAAGACATTATGCAATTATTATTGAAGCTATATCTTCACATATGCTTTCTACGTTTGTAAATTAAATACTATGAAAAATATTTGAGGGTAAAAGTTTGAAAAGTTCATTCCAGTCTTGGTTGCTGACTCAGCCTTTCGAAGATTCTCATATATAGAAATAACAAATAAGGTTTATGAGAAATAACAAATAAGGTTTATGTGTGTACGTTCATATGGATGAGTGTCCATACGTGCTTATACACATGGATTTATTCGGCACAATTAAAAAAAGAGAGTAAAGCTAAACTTCACTAGAGTGATCCAATGCTTTCTCTGACTCAAATTTTTCTGCCCAATCCAATGATGACATGTGGTCTTACTCTTATTCCTCAACTCCGACAAGGTTAGGGTTAGGGTCTAGCGTTTGGGGGCTTACTTGAATTCTGTGGGCTTTGAAGAATTGTTGGGGGGAGGCGGTGGTGACAGGCGTGAGGGAAGCGGTGGTGGCACCGTCAGCTGGGTATTGGGGGGAAGGCGGCTAGCGGTGGTTGGCGGTAGCAAGGCACCGCTAGAGCTGGGTGGGGTGCAGGACGCGGTGGCTACGGGCGAGCTTTGTCAGAGATGAAGAAGACGATGAGGAGGTAGGAGGCTCATTTGATGGATTTAGAGGTGGGCCGTGGTAGTTGGCAGCGGATCTAGTAGAGGAGGAGCCGCCAGAGCCAGATAGGGAGGTGGAGGCAGCGGGGGCGAGTTGCATGGCAATGTCGGGTGTGGGTCCTAGCGGAGGAAGAAGAAGTAAGAAGGGAAGAAGATAAGGTGGAGATAAATAGATTTTATCTAAACCCTTTAGCGACAAGTGAGTCCAAGAGCAGCCCATCAAGCCTGACTATCAGTTTGTTATTATTTCTTTATTTTCAGACATGCAGGTCACAAGAAGGGACGCTTACATTCATTGCGTGGAAAAACCAAAAATGACCTAGATATGCATGCTCCTTGCTCACAGCAGTTGGGTCAGTTATATAATGTACCATACCCATCAGTGCTTGCACTTGCACACCGGACCATAGATATCACCAGCACGCAAAGGTTGCCATGCATCACCAGCTTGCAGCCATCTACTTCTTGCTCGCCATGGCGGCGGCGGCGGCCTTGACCACCACAACCACCACCACCATGGCCCCCGCCGCTTCCTTGGCCTTCGACCACCACCGCCATGCTGCGGAGCTGAGCAGCAGCTGCGTCGCGGCTGAGAGAGCCGCGCTCCTGTCATTCAAAGTAGGCATAACCAGCGACCCAGCGGATTGGCTGCGCTCGTGGCGAGGCCATGACTGTTGTCTGTGGCGCGGCGTGAGGTGCAGCAACACCACAGGCCGCGTCGTCGAGCTCGACCTCCGCAACGACCACTGCGAGCAGGACAATTTCTTCAGCGATCTTGACAGCGGCAACCACTGGCTGCGTGGACAGATAAGTCCTTCCATAACTGCCTTGCAATACCTGAGGCACCTGGACCTCAGTGGAAACCTTCTCGGAGGTCCAGGGGTGACTATACCTGACTTCCTAGGCTCCCTCAGGAGCTTGGTGTATCTCAACCTCTCTGCTATGGACTTCGATGGCAGGGTGCCTCCTCAGCTTGGCAACCTCTCCAAGCTGGTGTACCTTGACCTGAACAATCTGTTCCTTGGTAATCAGTATTCGTCAGATCTGTCATGGTTATCACGGCTCTCTTCACTGAAGCACCTCAACATGAACATAGTGAACCTTAGTACAGTGGTTGATCCGGTTCAAGCTATCAACGCCCTCCCAAACTTGAGAGTACTGCATCTAGAAGAATGCAGTATCAATATCCCTTCCTTACTTTCGCATCTCAACCTTACGGTTGTCGAGGAACTTGACCTTTCATTCAATTATTTATTCAGCGGCCCAATCTCACCCAACTGGTGGTTGGGTAGCCGCCTTAAGAGTCTTCAACTCGATGCATGTGGACTGTTTGGTTCATTTCCTGATGAGTTGGGAAACATGACCTCACTAGAAGTACTTGATCTTGGGAACAACAATCTGAATGGGATGCTACCAGAAACGTTCAGAAATATGTGCAATCTAAATACCTTAACCCTTTCCTACAGTAATATTGGTGTCGACATAGCACATCTGATGGAGAGGCTACCAAGCTGCCCAGAGAGGAAACTGAGGGAGTTGGACTTGAGCCAAGCCAACTTAACTGGCAACATGTTAAATTGGCTCCCAAACCAGAGCAGCCTGAACATTCTTGATGTTTCTGGCAACCAACTTAGTGGTCCTATGCCTATGGGGATAGGAGCACTTACAAATTGGAGCTACCTGGATGTATCCGGCAACAACTTGAAGGGTGTCATATCAGAAGAGCACTTTACCAAGCTAGCAAGTTTGAAACATCTTGATTTGTCTTATAATTATCTAGAAATCAAAGTGGATTCGGACTGGGTGCCACCGTTTCAACTGAAGGTGGCAAGATTTTCATCTTGCCAGCTGGGTCCTCGATTTCCTACTTGGCTACGTTGGCAAAACAATATTGATGTTCTTGATATTTCATATACAAACCTTACTGGTACAATTCCAGAATGGTTTTGGGCTGTCTTTGCTAATGCAACAAGTTTGGACATCTCTTATAATCAAATTACTGGTGAGTTGCCCCATGATTTGGAGTTCATGTCAGTCGGATTACTTCAACTTAGGTCAAACAAACTCACTGGTTTGGTACCACGGTTGCCAGAAAGCATTAAAACATTTGACATCTCCAGAAACTCTTTGAATGGACCACTGTCACTAAATTTTGAAGCTCCACTGCTACAGCTGGTGGTTCTCTACTCCAACCAAATTACTGGGGCTATTCCTGCACAGATTTGTCGGTGGAAGCAGCTGCGAGTTCTTGATCTATCAGACAATCTACTTGCAGGGGAGCTTCCTGATTGTGGCATCAATGTTTCATTAGAACAACAGAACTCTTCTAGCATTAACAACTCTTCCATGCCCCATTCTAGTTCTACAAGTCCTTTAAGTTTGAATATCCGTACACTCCTTTTAAGTAGCAACAACCTTTCAGGAGAATTTCCATTGGTCCTACGAAGCTTCAAAAATCTTCTTGTCCTTGATCTATCACACAACAATTTCATTGGGAAGTTACCAGCATGGATAAGTGAGGAATTACCAAATTTGGAAATTCTAGCATTAAGATCCAACAGTTTTTCTAGCAGCATTCCAATTGAGATTACAAGACTCCCTGTCCTTCAGTTTTTGGATCTTGCAAATAACAAATTATCTGGAACAATACCACAATCTTTAGTGAACTTGGAAGCCTTCACTACTACTGCATATACAGACACAACAGACAATCCTTTCGATGAAGAATATCATGGAGAGTATGATTATTTTACCATGGGACCATCTGATGACAGTTTAACTGTAGTGACAAAAGGGCAGGAACTTAACTATACAAAAAATACAATATTTCTAATGAGCATAGATTTATCTAACAACAATTTAGCTGGACCGATTCCAGAAGAAATAGGTACTCTTGTTTGCTTGATAAATTTGAATTTGTCGTGGAACTTCTTGAGTGGGAAGATTCCGGAACAGATTGGAACTTTACAATCATTGGAATCTCTTGACCTCTCCAACAACCACCTTTCTGGTGAAATTCCATGGGATTTATCAAATCTGACATCACTGAGTTATATGAACTTGTCCTACAACAATTTATCGGGTAGAATACCCTCTGGAAATCAACTAGATACTCTCAACACTGATGATCCAGCTTCCATGTACATCGGCAATCCTGGTCTTTGTGGACATCCACTTCCAAAGCAATGCCCCGGAGATCAACCAACTATTGTGGAGCATCCCATCAGACATCATGAAGATGGCTCAGCTCGAATAATGGACTTGTATCTTGGTTTACTTGTTGGATTTGTGGTGGGCCTCTGGATGGTGTTTTGTTGCCTTTTGCTCAAGAAAATGTGGAGGTATGCCTATTTCACACTATTAGACAAACTGTATGACAAGGTATTTGTCTTTTCCATACTCGTTTGGAGGAAATGGTTCAGCGAGGCAGGTGAAAACTAAGGAAGCCTTAGAAAGAAAGAAATATATGTGATATGGGTGCTACTCTACCGCAGGAGATTAGTACCAGAATAAGAGGGATGAATATTTTCATGCTATCTATAGCCTATATTGTCAAAAGAAAGTCAAAGCACTAAATACTATGTTGTTCCATATTATAATCAGTTAGTCATTTAGTATATCATCATGTATTGAAATTAATGTATCGTGTTATATATGAAATAATCCAGCGTTTAAATGAGTTTTCACTTTTTCTTTAACTATGCAACACATGCCAACGAGACGACAATTTTAAAGTAGTTGATTAGCTCACATAATCATGTGGCTACTATAGCTTTTGAAAACAGACCAACCACGGTGGAATTGTCGGCCCATCGGGTGAGCAGGCCAGGCCAGAATTGAAATTCGAACCAGACAGGACTAGTCCTAAACCCTCAGCACAACGGCGAGAGGCACTAGCGAATTACGGGCAGGAAAACCTTGGCGGTCAGGCTCAGCCTGGCAGGTCGCGCGGCACGACCCAGAACCCGAACGCCACCGTGCCAACCAGGACAGCGTAGTAGGTGTAGGTGACGAGGACAGCGCCCGGGCTCTTGGAGACGATGAGCGCGAGGGCTGATACGATCAGGAAGATGCCGCAGGACGACACCAGCGCGGCCGGCATGCAGCTTCGATGCATCGTGGATGGCGCCGCCGATCAGATCAGCCGGGAACCACGCCATTGTCGTTGCTGCGCTCTACTTGTGACCTGATCTGCTAGCTAGTAAGGGGTGTGACTGAGTGTGAAAAGGCTGCTAGTAAGGGGTGCCCCTCCGCACGCACCAGCGTATCTCTGGGCGGCGACCCTCCTCCGGCCTCCCAGCGCGCCTTCGCGTCATCCCGTAAGCACTCCTGCCGTCAGCCCTCCTCCAATAAGGTGCATCTCTGCCACAATTGTGGCTGCTCATGATTTTCCGTGGAAGGGGCGAATCTAGCCTATTTCATCTCCGACAAACTTTAGTAAATCAGTAGAGAATTACTATTCGTCGATGTTCATAAATGGTGTTAACGCTATTGTGTTAAGATTCGCCACTGCCTACTAGCCTACAAAATCCACATGGAGGCAGGCCATACTCAGAGTCGGCCGTTGCTGTCAACACTGTTGACCATTCGGCAATACAAGCAAAGCACAGGTGACCATGAAGAAGAGGAGCCAGCACCAATTGTTCGGCCCACAAGGAATCGAAGGCCCAATGTGCAAGGATTAGTGGCCCAGAGTGGCTTTGCCCGTACAGAGTACTACTAAAGTAAATGAGAGAGAAGAGAGGTGAACAATTTTGTAACCGAATTCTTCATTCCTGAACCTATCAAGCAGACCTTGTCAATTCCCAATTGCCTTCTTCTGCTTGCTATTCTTCAATTACTTTGCTGATCCAACCACTGCTTCGCTGCCCTCTATTTCGCTCTGGATCCTACCACCGTCGCTGCTCACGCCCACTTCATCTGACGACGATAGCGCACGCTCGGTGCCATGGAGGACCCCAACATGAAGCTCGTCCTCGACAAGCTCGATGACTTCGGCCAACGATTCGACGGCCATGAAGCATGGTGGGAACGTCGCTTCACAGATCTGGACCAAAACCTCAGCTCACCGCCCGCGACAACCTCGTCGACAGTCGCATCACCGATCTCGAGTCTACCTGCCCCCATGTCCATCGATCCCGACATTGTCCAACGCATCACAAGGTCACAACTTTGGAGGGGATCTGCGTAGATTGTGAAGCCACCGTCTCCAAGCGACTATCGGAGCTCGATTTGATCCGTACCGTCTCCAAGCGGTGGTCCAGGGGAAGGCCGCTGGAGCAGGGGCAGGGCACAAGGCACCAGCCCCAGGGACTCACCCAGCAGTGGTCGGCCGACAACTATCCAAGTGGTTATATTCTTGGGGAACTGCACGCATGCGTTTTATATATTGTTTTTAAAAAATAGTGGTCAAAGATAATATTTTTTTCTAGATCGGGTGATTAACCCGTTTTTCATTAAGAGGAAAGGCCAAAAGAAAGGCCGAAAAAGCTTCTCAAACTTACACAACATCGACAAAATCCGGCCGTTCCACGCCCGCTAGCAAGACGCTAGCGTGCAGGACCAGACAGAAATGTCGACAAGCAAGTTAGAGCAAGAGTCTAGCTGCTACAACTACAAATCAAATATAAAGAACTATACGTTAGTAAAATTTGCGATATAAGGTAGAGCGTTTGGACCGCTTGGCCTACTCGACGTCCGTCACCAGCCGACAACGCCTAAGCCTCCCAGGGAAGAGCACCTGCTGTAAGATCCTAGATGGCTATAGGGGGGTGAATAGCCTATAAAAATTCTACAAGAACCAATAAGCAAACTTGTTAGAATAACAAACGGCGCAAAGCAAGTTTTGCTTAGCCTACAGTTGTGATGCAAGCCTTCTCTCCACAAGTCTAGTAGATTATGATCTCTAGTTCACACAACGGCTATGTCACTAATTTTACACTAGTGAGCAAGCTAACAACTACTAGCAAAGGCTACCACTAGAGCTACACAAGATAATCTAGTAAATGTAAAAGCAAGAGATAGGATTGTGAATCTTATACCGACGGTGGAGTGAAGATGTTGCCAATCACCAAGATGATATACAACCAATCAATATTGACAACAACACAATATGAAGACCAATCACCGGGAGACAAGAGACACAATATTTTTGTTCACCCAGTGTTCACTTGTGCACCGACAAGCTACGTCACCGGTTGTGTCGACCAACACTTAGATGGTTCCTCGGTGTGACCCTCAAGTCACTTGCCCCTCAAGGCACGCCCCGCAAGGCACCGCAAGACACCACTCTCAAGTGAGGTAACTCAATGACACACGCAATGTAATAGAGTTGCTTTTGGCGTCCCGCCGAGGAAAGCACAAGAACCTCTTACAATCAACCGGAGGTGGCCAAGAACAATCACCTTCTCTCGCCAACGCCTCCAACAATCTCCAAGCCGGCTAGGAGCGGTACTCTCCAAGAGTAACAAGAAATCCACCGGCTAAACCACCCACAAGTGCCACTAGATGCCCTCAAGCTATGCAATGCACTTTGGGAGCACTCAATCTCACTTTTAATTTGCAATCAAGCAAGAGAGATGAGTGGGAGGAGATGCTCTAGCTCAAAGGATGCACAAGAATGTTAGAAATCACGAGAGACCTCCCCAAGAGCCGGCCAACAAGTATTTATAAGCATCCCATCCAAATAGAGCCGTTATACCTCTTCACTGGGTTCTATCGGGATGACCGGACGCGCCGGTCATAACTGACCGGACGCGCTCAACCGCGTTCGATCCTCCAACGGTCACTGACCCTCAACGGTCAAAACAACGACTAGACGCGCCCCAGGCAATGACCGGACGCGCCCGTCAAACGACCGGACACGCCGCTTCGAACGACCGGACGCGCCAATCGCACTGACTCGCGCGCCCGCGAAGCAACGACCGGACACGCCCCTCGCAACGATCGAACGCGACAGTGCCCGTGTCCGGTTAGAGTCCAGTAAGCTCCCTCAACGATCGGACGCGTCCAATCATGTGTGACCGGACGCGCCTCGCGTCTGATCGTCCTTGCGAAACTCAGTTTCCTCTGGACACCTGACCGGACGCGCCGGTCCCGCGAGTGACCGGACGCGCCGGTTGCAAACCCTAGCACCCGCGCCTACGCTGTACTGACCGGACGCGTCCGGTCATACCATGACCGCGTCCGGTGCAGCGTCCGGTCACCTCTGTGACCTCCGTTCGCCTCCGTTTCTTTTTCGACTTCCGGCGTAGTGGAAAATAGACATTTCAAGTTCCTAAAAACGCCTGAATCCCGCGCTCGCAAGCTCAGCGGGAGGGAGAGAGAGACCCAAACTCTCTCTACCGCTCAACCTTCAACACCTTCATAAATGTGCCAACACCAACAAGTGATCACCACCTTGTGCACGTGTGTTAGCATTTTCATAATCATTTTCAAAGGTTTTCCAGTTAGCTCACTAGGCCCTACATGCAATGCACTTCATGAATTCACCTAGTGGCACCCATGTATCGAATAACCGATAAGACTTCCCCTCTTAATAGTTCGGCTATCGATCCTAAACCACTCACACCCTTTATGGTGTCTTGGGTGCAAAACAAAATGGCCCTATGGTTATACCTTTGCCTTGAGCCCATTTTGTTTCTCCAAAAGATATGATCCACTTCATATTATCACATGACCGTCTCGATCCATCGACCTTGACTTCACTTGCTCTTCACCGTTGCATCGGTCCGTCGGCGCCAAGTCTTGTTCAAGCTTCACCATCGCATGGTCCTTCGCTTCGAAGCCTCGACTTGCCCTTCACCCTCACAACCGGTCCATCGAGCCAAGCAACATCTTGGTCTTCATCATCTTGGTCATATGAGTCAATGTCATGTATCATATTCAATGACCACCTTTATCTAAATCATCCACTTAGATACAAAGGTTAGTCAAGGTTTCATCAATTAGCCAAAACCAAACTAGGGACTTTCAATCTCCCCCTTTTTAGTAATTGATGACAACCCTCACAAAGATGATTTTGATAATAAAAGTTTTGAACTTGTCATATTTGTCCAATCATTATGCTCATAAATAAAATTTGGACAATTATCACAAGCTCGGTTTTGGTAGTATTAGCTCTCCCTACATATGTGCATAGAGTTTGGATTGAAAGCTTTGCACATATGCATTGATAGAAGTGTTGAGAGAGTAATTCTACCAAAATGATGCTAAGGTGTAAGAAATGGACCTTTGAAGCGTGATACCAATCGGAGTCGCCTTTTACACCATCCTTAGCATCATGAAGTAACTAGACATCCATCACAACTCAAGAACCCCGTGAGATCAACAATATAGTAAAGGTTCTTGGACCACTTGTAAAGATTAAGGCACGTCTAGATACCACAAGTAAACTATTCCTATGCATGCTAGTAGATCATTTCATCATTCAAGTTCTATACTAGCATTGCACCACACAAGCATGTATATTGAATTTAAATACATGTGCAATGAGCAAGTCATATGAGAATGCACAAACAAATGCAACAACTTTGTTTATGAGCTTGCTCCCCCTACTTGTGTGCATCAAAATTTTATTTACCCCTTTATCATGTTGAATCATCTTTTTCTCTCCCCCTTTGTCAACAACTTACCCAAAAATGAGATCAAATTGTGGAGAGAAAAACAATGTTTGATGGAGTAGGTTAGAATTTATCAAGTTTGGTTCAACCTAGAATACTTGCCAAAGATATTTAATTTGGTTTGAACCAAAGACAAGCTTCTTCACACCTCATAATAAGGGTTATCTTGCCTAAGTTGAATTAAACACGTATAGCAAATCTTCTAGATTCAACACTAGGTTTGCAAGCTCACAAACATGTCATATGCCACCACTAGATCAAAATAAGCATAGAAGCAAAAGTGGTAACATATATCCATCAAATTCATTTGATTTATCATGAATGCTCATGCGTACCACTTATTATGTCTACATGCTCTAGCAAGTCCTTAGCATAGGATGAATGAAATGTCAATCAACTTTACCTTGCAATGTCGAAGGAGAGGCATGTCAATAAGTGGGTGGGGTGCATTCAACTCATGTTTGAGAAATCAAGAATGTTCAACTCATTCCTTAGCTTGCAAAACCTCTTTTCATCAAGTGTCTTAGTGAGAATATCGGCAAGTTAATCATTGGTGCCAACACTTTCAATAGCAATATCTCCCTTTTGTTGATGATCTCTAATGAAATGATGCCTTATGTCAATATGCTTTGTTCTTCCATGTTGAACCGGGTTTTGTATCATCTTGATTGCACTTTCATTATCACATAGCAATGGCACATTCTTGAAGTTGAGGCCATAATCCTTCAAAGTTGATTTCATCCATAGCAATTGTGCACAACAACTCCCCGCACTCACATATTTGGCTTCGGCGGTAGAGATTGCCACACTATTTTGTTTCTTTGAGGACCATGACATAAGTGATCTTCTAAGTAATTGACATGTGCCACTTATGCTCTTTCTATTGATCATGCAACCCCCATAGTCGGAGTCTGAATATCCAATCAATTCAAACTTTGACCCCTTGGGATACCATAGTCCAACATCTCTTGTTTGCTTCAAGTACCTCAATATTCTCTTTGCGGTCGTGAGATGACTCTCTCTAGGTGAGGCTTGATATCTAGCACACATACAGACACTAAACATGACATCCGGCCTTGATGCGGTGACATAGAGTAGACTTCCCATCAAAGACCGATATTCCTTTTGATTCACCATTTTGCCATCAAAATCACTATCCAAATTGCCATTTGTACCCATTGGAGTTGAAATTGGCTTTGCATCTTGCATTCCAAATTTCTTCAACATAGTCCCTTATGTATTTCCCTTGACTCACAAATGTCCCATTCTTCAGTTGTTTGACTTAGAGACCAAGGAAGTAGCTAAGTTCACCAATCATAGACATTTCAAACTCTTTGGCTATCATAGCACCAAATTCTTCACAATAAGCTTGATCGGTTGATCCAAAGATGATGTCATCTACATATATTTGCACTATGAATAGATCATTCCTAATCTTCTTGGTGAAATTGTTTAGTTCTTCTTGCATAGCCATAATCCAATCGGGATCCTTCAAAGCTTCTTCTATTTTCTTTGGTTCTAAGGTTGACACAAATGATGCATGCTCACAAAACATGATCAATCTTGATCTAGTTTGCACACCACTTCTAATATCACCAATAACACTATCAATGGGGTGATCTCTTGCAACATGTTGTGGTTGGAGTACTTGCACTTGATTACTTGAGCTTGGTTGATCACTTGATGTATCTTGATGAGATGAACTAGCACCATGATCTTGTACTTGAGGGTCACTAGCTAGCTTGAATGGAGAATTAAGCACTTGATCTTTATCATCATCTTGAATATTAATTACTTGCTTTGCTCTAATGTCCCCAATGTCCATGTTCTTTATTGCTTCCACTAATTGAGTTCCACCAACATCATCTAGATTCTCTTCTTCATCTTGTGACCCATTGGTTTCATCAAATTGCACATCATGGACTTCTTCTAGAATGCCACTTGAGTTGTTCCAAACTCTATAAGCTTTGCTTGTAGTTGAATAACCAAGTAGGAACCCCTCATCACATCTCTTGTCAAACTTTCCCAATCTAGTGCCCTTTTTCAAGATATAGCATTTGCAACCAAACACTCTAAAGTAAGAAATATTGGGCTTTCTTCCATGAAGTAGCTCATATGGGGTCTTCTCTAGCAATGGATGACAATATAGTATATTGATGTAGTAGCAAGCGGTATTGATTGCTTCATCCCAAAAAGATTGACTCACATTGTACTCATGAAGCATTGATCTAGCCATATCAAGCAATGTTCTATTCTTTCTCTCAACTAGGCCATTTGATTGTGGAGTGTACTTGGCCGAGAATTGATGTCCAATGCCATAGTGATCACAAAGTTCTTCAATTCTTGTATTCTTGAACTCACTTCATTGTCACTTCTCACTTTCTTAATTCTAATCTCAAACTCATTGTGAACTCTAGTGAGAAATGTCTTGAAGGTGTCAAACACTTCACTTTTGTCACTAAGAAAGAATACCCATATGAATCTTGTGAAGTCATCCACTATGACAAAACCATACTTATTACCACCTATGCTTGAGTATGTTGTTGGGCCAAATAGATCCATGTGCATCAAATCAAATGCTTTGCATGTGCTCATTGTACTCTTCTTTGGATGTGAGCTTCCAACTTGCTTCCCGGCTTGACATGCACTACAAAGCTTATTCTTCTCAAATTCAACATCTTTCAAACCATTGACAAGATTGTGAGTTGTAAGCTTCTTCAATTGTTTCATGCCAACATGACCAAGCCTTCTATACCAAAGCCAACCCATGCTTGATTTGGAGATTAAGCAAGTTATCAAAGAAGTTTCTCTAGCATTGAAGTCAACTAGGTAGAGATTCTCATATCTAAAGCCCTTGAATGCCACATTTGAACCATCCATACTAATGACTTCCACATCATCAACCCCAAAGATACATTTATAACCAAGATCACATATTTGTGCCACAGATAGAAGATTGAAATCCAAGCTTTCAACTAGCAACACATTAGAGATACTCAAGTCATTTGATATTGCAATCTTGCCCAAGCCAATAACCTTGCCTTTCTTGTTATTGCTAAATGTGATAGAATCAACACCACTATTATTGTCATTGATTGAGTCAAACATTCTTGATGTACCAGTCATGTGTTGAGTGCACCCACTATCAATAATCCAATGCCTTCCTCCGGCTTTATAATTGACCTACAAGCAAATCAATGAAGCTTAGGTACCCATTTTTGCTTGGGTCCTTGTAGGTTAGTAACTAAGCTCTTTGGTACCCAAATAGCCTTCTTCTTTGGGCCAACAATGGGTGTACCAATAAACTTAGCTTGCACACCCTTCACACCTTTGGTAAGCACATAGCAAGAATCAAAAGGTATAGCATTAACAAATTTCTTGCTTTGTTTCTTTTTATTACAATTATGCTCTAAGTGCCCAACTTGCTTGCATCTATTGCAAAACCGATCATTGCTCTTCACAAAGCTAGGCTTTAGAGTTGCAAAGGCTGACTTGCCTTTCTTGGGGGTGTAGCCCAATCCCTCTTTGTTAAGAGAGAACATTTGGCTACCCAAGCACTTAAGCAAGCGGGCCTCACCACCATAGGCCTTGCCTAGGGCATGAGTGAGCTCATCCACCTCTCTCTTGAGAGTCTCATTCTCAACCATTAGTGAGGTATCACAAGTGAAACCATCACTAGTAGTGGAGGTAGAGTTGGTGGTGGTGGATGAAGAGCTACAAGAAGGGTTAGCATTTGTCATGATGATAGGTTTATAAAAAGATTCATCAATTATATCACATGTAACACCTATATCACATGATACAACAACCTCCTTCTTTGTTTGTTGCTCAAGTAGCAATGAGTGAGCTTTTTCAAGCTTGGAATGAGCTTTACCAAGATCCTCATGGTCTTCCACTAGACTCTCATGAGTGGTCTTAAGCTCACCTAGAACTTTCTCAAGTATTGCTACTTTCATTGAAAGCTTCTTACACTCCTTGTTCTTGGCAATAGCTATGTCTCTAGTTTGTTGCATCAAGTCATATAGTTGTTCTTTAGTTGGTTCATCATCATCATTTTCATTATCATTATTATTATCATTATCACTATCATGAACATATTCCATTTCACTTTCATCATCACTCTCATCATATAATACCTTAGCTTCTTTGGCCATGAAGCATGAAGAGGATGAATCAAATAGTGAAGGCTTCTTGTTGATAGCAATGGAAGCAAAAGCCTTGTTGGATGATTCTTCTTCTTCATCATCATCATCACTTTCCCAAGTGACCACATAGGCTCCATTCTTGCCCTTCTTAAAAGTCATCTTGGCTTCTCTCTTTTTCTTCTCAAACTTGCCCCTCTTGTTGTTCTTCTTCTTGTCATAGGGACATTTGGCTTGAAGATGTTCGGTGCTATCACAATTGAAGCACTTCCTTTGTTGCTCATTGCTCTTGAAGTTGTCATTTCTCTTTTTGAAGCCTCTTCTCTTAATGAACATGTGACCCATTTTCTTGACTACAAAAGCAAATGCCTCATCATTAATTTCATAATCTTCATCTTCACTATTGTCTTCTTCTTCAATGATGGTAGCTTTGCCCTTGGAGGAGATGGCCTTGAACGCCATGGTCTTCTTCTTCTTTTCTTCCTCCTTCTCCTTCTCATCAACATCTTGATCATACTTATCATATGTTAATACCTCTCCAAGCAAATCATTAGGCTTCATTATTTCAAGCCCATCTCTTTGTAGCATCATGATCAACATTTTGAATTTTCTTGGTAAGCTCAACAAGAACTTATGGAAAAAATCTTGGTCTTGTGTCTTGTGCTCTAAGCTCTTGAGATCATTCACAATTACTTGCAATCTATGAAACATCTCTAAGATTGTTTCTTCTTCTTTCATCTTAAAGTTCTCAAACTCACTCTTGAGCCCATATAGCTTGGCACTCTTCACAACCTTAGTGCCCTCATATGTTTCACTCAACCTTGTCCATACTTCATATGCCAATTCTAAGTCCTTGATGCCATTAAATACTTTTGTGTCAATACCATGGTAAAGTGTATTGAGAGTCATTCTATTGCATGTTCTATTTGCTCTATCTTCAACGGTGAGATGATCGGGATCAATGATAGCAAAGTCATTCTCGATGACTTGCAAAACTCTCTCATGAATAGAACCAAGGTACATTGTCATCTTTCTCTTCCAATGAGCAAAAGAACTAACACCATCAAAGAACGGTGGCTTGCCCCCAACATGATTGAACACAATTTGAGCCATTTTTCACACCGAAGGATGTTAAGCCTTGATTAAAACGGTGACCACGGCTCCGATACCACTTGTAAGGTCCTAGATGGCTAGAGGGGGGTGAATAGCCTATAAAAATTCTACAAGAACCACTAAGCAAACTTGTTAGAATAACAAACGGCGCAAAGCAAGTTTTGCTTAGCCTACAGTTGTGATGCAAGCCTTCTCTCCACAAGTCTAGTAGATTATGATCTCTAGTTCACACAAGGGCTATGTCACTAATTTTACACTAGTGAGCAAGCTAACAACTACTAGCAAAGGCTACCACTAGAGCTACACAAGATAATCTAGTAAATATAAAAGCAAGAGATAGGATTGTGAATCTTATACCGATGGTGGAGTGAAGATGTTGCCAATCACCAAGATGATATACAACCAATCAATATTGACAACAACACAATATGAAGACCAATCACCGGGAGACAAGAGACACAATATTTTTGTTCACCCGGTGTTCACTTGTGCACCGACAAGCTACGTCACCAGTTGTGTCGACCAACACTTAGATAGTTCCTCGGTGTGACCCTCAAGTCACTTGCCCCTCAAGGCACGCCCCGCAAGGCACCGCAAGACACCACTCTCAAGTGAGGTAACTCAATGACACGCGCAATGTAATAGAGTTGCTTTTGGCGTCCCGCTGAGGAAAGCACAAGAACCTCTTACAATCAACTGGAGGTGGCCAAGAACAATCACCTTCTCTTGCCAACGCCTCCAACAATCTCCAAGCCGGCTAGGAGCGGTACTCTCCAAGAGTAACAAGAAATCCACTGGCTAAACCACCCACAAGTGCTACTAGATGCCCTCAAGCTATGCAATGCACTTTGGGAGCACTCAAAGGATGCACAAGAATGTTAGAAATCATGAGAGACCTCCCCAAGGGCCGGCCAACAAGTATTTATAAGCATCCCATCCAAATAGAGCCGTTATACCCCTTCACTGGGTTCTATTGAGATGACCGGACGCGCTCAACCGCGTCCGATCCTCCAACGATCACTGACCCTCAACGGTCAAAACAACGACCGGACGCGCCCTAGGCAACGACCGGACGCGCCGCTTCGAACGATCGGACGCGCCGATCGCACTGACTCGCGCGCCCGCGAAGCAACGATCGGACGCGCCCCTCGCAACGACCGAACATGACAGTGCCCGCGTCCGGTTAGAGTCTAGTAAGCTCCCTCAACGATCGGACGCGTCCGATCATGTGTGACCGGACGCGCCTCGCGTCCGATCGTCCTTGCGAAACTCAGTTTCCTCTGGACACCTGACCGGACGCGCCGGTCCCGCGAGTGACCGGACGCACCGGTTGCAAACTCTAGCACCCGCGCCTGCGCTGTACTGACCGAACGCGTCCGGTCATACCATGACCGCGTCCGGTGCAGCGTCCGGTCACCTCTGTGACCTCCGTTCGCCTCCGTTTCTTTTCCGACTTCCGGCATAGTGAAAATAGGCATTTCAAGTTCCCAAAAACGCCTGAATCCCGCGCTCGCAAGCTCAGCGGGAGGGAGAGAGAGAGACCCAAACCCTCTCTACCGCTCAACCTTCAACACCTTCGTAAATGTGTCAACACCAACAAGTGATCACCACCTTGTGCACGTGTGTTAGCATTTTCATAATCATTTTCGAAGGTTTTCCAGTTAGCTCACTAGGCCCTACATGCAATGCACTTCATGAATTCACCTAGTGGCACCCGTGTATCAAATAACCGATAAGACTTCCCCTCTTAATAGTTCGGCTATCGATCCTAAACCACTCACACCATTTATGGTGTCTTGAGTGCAAAACAAAATGGCCCTATGGTTATACCTTTGCCTTGAGCCCATTTTATTTCTCCAAAAGATATGATCCACTTCATATCATCACATGACCGTCTCGATCCATCGACCTTGACTTCACTTGCTCTTCACCGTTGCATCGGTCCGTCGGCGTCAAGTCTTGCTCAAGCTTCACCATCGCATGGTCCTTCACTTCGAAGCCTCGACTTGCCCTTCACCCTCACAACCGATCCATCGAGCCAAGCATCATCTTGGTCTTCATCATCTTGGTCATATGAGTCAATGTCATGTATCATATTCAATGACCACCTTTATCTAAATCATCCACTTAGATACAAAGGTTAGTCCTAGGTTTCATCAATTAGCCAAAACCAAACTAGGAACTTTTGTAAGGACCTTGATGTCGCCTAGAGGGGGGGTGAATAGCGTGTCTAAAAATTTCTACACAAAACTCGAAGTTACTTGTCAGCAACTGTCGGAAGTCCCGACAGTTCAGGTCGGAACTCCCGATGTCGTCAGCAGTTCCGACGCAAGCTGTCAGCAGTCCCGACGCCTACGGGGAATGAACTTCAAGTGCTCAAATAAACTTTGTGAAGCCAATAACTTACAACCCCACTTCCTAGTGGTAAGGTGAAGATGTTAGCTCACTTCCTTGATGCCAAGATGCCTCCAAACATAGATCGAGACCAAACCCTAGAATCACCACAAATCCAAGTATAGCAATGCAAAACACAAGAACACAAGTGAGACACCGATTTATCCCGTGGTTCAGCTCGCCACTAAGGCTTGCCTATGTCCACGTTGTTGAGGAAGCCACACAGGCTTTTTGGGTCTCTTTCAACCCTATCCTCGTTCTCAAGTCAAGAGAGCAATCTCTTGAGATGACGGGTGATTTCACTAGATGATTGGGTGATTACAAACCTCCCGGGGCTACCACACAAGTTGGAAGCACCACGGGCAACGCCTAGCCGGCTAGGGTTCCAAGAACCCAAGAGTAACTAATGCAAATCCAACCAACTTGACGAAGAAATCAAGTGCTCAAGCTTTATTTGATGTTTCTCTCACCAAATCCCTTCTCTCAACTCAAACTCTTACAAGATTTGAAGCTAGGAGCAAAGAGGAGAGAAGAGAGAGGCTCTTGGGTGCTAGGAGGAACTTCTCTGAAGTTTGGGGCGTGAGAGAGTGAGTGAGCAATGGTTAGAAATGAGGGGAGAGCTATTTATACTCTTAGTAGAAATCTAACCGTTCAGATCTACGTCGGGACTGCTGACGTAGATCTCGGGACTGCTGGCCTTTAGAGAAAACACTGTTCATGCTAGGTCAAAGTCACTACGCGAAGGCCAACGTCGGGACTCCCGACGTACATTGGGACTGCTGACCATCGGGACTTCCGACGTATGTCGAGACTTCCGACGCAGCAGTCAGCAGAGCGAGCCGATGGGCCTAGCGTCGGGACTCCTGGCGAGGGTCGGGACTCCTGACCGTCGGGAGTTCCGACATACGTCGAGACTTTCGACGTCCTCAGTCACCGCACAGGCTAAGTGACTGGACGTCAGGACTCCCGGCGCAAGTCAGCACTTCCGACCGTCGGGACTCCCGACATACGTCGGGACTTCCGACACCAAAAGTCACTAAAACTATTCTATGTGCTTGTGAGGTGCTAGAGTGTCTCTCTTATAATTTAGTTTTAATACTTGAGCACTCTATCTTCCTCAAACCAACTAGATTGGCATCCCCCTTTATAGTGCGGCATAGCCTAAACTCAAGATCAAAAGAATATTACCATTTTAACCACTTGAGTCTTCAATGTCTTCATATGTCACTTCTTCTCAATATCACTTCATAAGGGGATGCAATCAACTTCATCTTCTCTCTTTGAGCAAGTACAGCTTGAGCATGTGACTTGAACCATTTCAACACATGTGAGTTCAATCCATGGCTTAAAGTCACTTCCACTAATGATTTGATCCTCAATACAATATGACTCCTCATGGCTCAATTAGTACCTCGACTCAATGCAAGTACTCTCTTCTTCACCTTAGCCATGGTACCTCGGTCTACAAGCCATTGCTTGCCCTTCACCTTCGCTTAGTCCCTCGAAGCCCTTTCCTTGCTATCTTCACCCTATCGAGCCATACTCAAGTCACATCATATTAAGCATCAACTGAAAAACCATTTCTTCAATATTGTGATCCTTATTTCTTGAATATCTTCTTGATATGAATGCTGAGATCAATTAAGCTTGATATGTGAAATATCATATGGTTTGCCTTCTTGTTGAACCTATATATACTTCTCATTTCACAATCCACAAGTTATGCAATAAACTCAATTTCCTGTTCAACACTTTACAAACTTTGTCAGATCTTTAATGGCGTTGTCATTCAATTCACCAAAACCCACTAAAGGGCTAGATGCACTTACAATCTCCCCCTTTTTGGTGATTGATGACAACACAATTAAAGCTTACAAGAGATTGATAAATAATAAGATTTTGAATCCTATGATATAGTGAGCTCCCCCTAAATGTGTGCATTGAAAGAAATTCAGATTTTGGCCTCGAATGCCCAATGCACATATTTAAGATGAAGTGTGGGAACCCTCCTATATCTTAGCATCCGTGGGGGTGCAAGGTGTCAACATGATAACCGTGATGCATATGACAAGTGTGCACACAAGCATCCAAGGTGACTAAAAAAATTGTACCCCCTTCTCTTCTCCCTTCTCATTCTCCCCCTTTGGCAACAAGCACCAAAAAGAGAGAAAAGAACGAAGAGGGATACAACAAACTTGACAAAATATGGTCAATAAAAGATAACCAAAACAAGCAATGACCATAAAATGCAAGTTCTCTTTTGATAAAGCATTTTGAAGCACATTATGAACTTTTTCAAGTCTTTTGCCTAGATGCTAGTTGATCAAACAAGGTGTGCAACATTTCAAAATTCTCTTAATGGTCATCAAATGACACTCTTTTAGATTAGCTTGAATTCTATCACACATGCACACACTAGCATGTAAGGGCCTAGATGCACAAAGGTAATACAAGAGTTCATGGAGCGATGTACCTTTGTTCTAAGCCTCATAATCTCCACCGTGATCATGAATTTTTAAATTTAGTGCTTTGATGGGCTTGACACGATGCAAAAGATTTCATTTGTGCCCATCTCTCTTGATCATAGGAGATATCACAAACTTGTGCTTGATTTCAATTTAAAGTCCATTGCTAGCTCTTGTTGTCATTTTGAGATACCAATTGAAGACATATTTCTTGATACACCAAATTTAGAGATTATCCATCAATACCAATTGAAATATGATCTTCACAATTTTGACATCGATTGAAAGAGCCTTCACAAGTTGATGCCAATTGAAATGGATTCTTGTATCTCATAATGTCACCTAGGAAATGCTCATAAAGACAAGAGATAACATTAAATTGCACAAGCTAGAGTTTCACAACTAGTGATCATTTTGGATGTGGATGGCAAGTGGATCACTAATTGCAAAACCTCATAACATAGACTAAATTCCCCCTTTTTAATAGTGCATACATATATATGTGGAAAGCAAGAACATATGCACTTTTTGGTCAATTAAGTCCAAACAAAGGAATTTAAGCTACGTTATGGAGAGTAGCTACTTAAGAGATAAATATTGCATTCAAAATAAATATGAAGGATAACTTTACCAATTTGGATTGAGTTAATGTAGCATACCCATGATAAACTCATTCTCACCAAGAGACTATACAAATTTACTAGAAGAAAAGGTTAGTCTCAAAAGACACAAGACATAGAATGGGCTCCCCCTTAATATGTGCATCAAGTACTTGACTTACTTATGAAATGCACTTGAATCGGTTTAAGAATCTAGAGGAGTTCATCCTATATCTTGGTCAAGGCATAACAATCTTGCAATAATTGAAATTATGCCAAAAAAAACATACCACCACCAAGGTAGATAGATCACCACATAAATTTTGATTGTCATGACAATCATAAGTGAGACTTTAGTGATTTGGATGACCATAATTCTCACTTGATGAAATGTGGTGAAATTGAAAACTCTTGTGATCATCCAAGATCCATATTAGGTTTCTAGTTCTTTCTTTACCTAAGGCAACTCACATAGAGAGCAAGAGGTAAAATTCATGAAATTTACAAATTTGATAACTAGGAGTTACCATTCCTTTGTTGACATGGTCTTGGATGACCAATGAGATGGATCCATGTGCACTTGATGAGTTCTAGAGAGGAGAAATAGCAATGAAAGTCCACTCTTCAATTATTTTCTCCAACTCATTCAAATCATGTTTCACTAAAGGATTGGGGCATCCGATACTAAACCGGGAGCACTTGGTTTATAAAGACCAAGACTTCCTAGAATAATTGTGAAGCACCTAGAGAGTCCAAAGGAACCATCCATCCTCCTTATCTCCAATGTGTGAGACTACTCAAAATGAACTTAAAAGAAATCATTAGTCCCACAAGATATAGTCTAAACTCTCCCTTAATTTGTGCATACAAGAGCACACAACGCACACTTCATTTGAGAAACACATTCTCATTTAGTGAGACTACATAAATCACTTAGAGAAATGGTTAGTCTCACAACACTAGCCATAGAGTAAGCTCCCCCTTGATAAGTGCTCTAAGTATTTGAATAACTCATATAGCACTTAATTCTTTTAAGAACATGGGATTTCACTCTATGTCTAGGTCATGGCAACAATGCAATAATCAAATTGAACTTATGCCATAGAAATACTCACAAAGCTATTCACAAGATCCTTTGATTTATAAGACAACATGAGTGCACAACTTGGAATAGGTCTCAAGTAGTATTTTAATGTTCAATGGTACAAGTCATACTTGAAACGGAAATCTTTTTATTTGAATCTACACTTAAGCTCAATGAAAAGATTAGTAACAATGAGACTAGATATATAGTGAGCTCCCCCTAAATGAGTGCATCAAGTATTGGAATTACTTTGTAATGCACATAGCCAATTTCTTAACTGGGGATGCTCACTTTATAACTAACTCACATAAAGAGAGTATTGAACAAGAGTTTAACTAGAGAGAGCAATACTCACAACCATTTTGTTACATGGATCATGCATAGGCATATTAAATAATTTGCTAGGAAGAATTCCACACAAGTAGACTTTTGTTCCTAGGTTGTGAAACCTAGCCAGGCCGGCCTAGGTACCTAGCCTAGCTGCCATCCCGGCCTGGTCGGCTTTGTAACCCGGCCTGGCCGACTTAGACAGGCTCAGCCTAGCTCCTTATGCTCTTCTTTATATTGATCCATGTCTTGTGCTTTTCTCTTGCTATATTTTATGATATGAGTACCTGCAACACATCTAAAGAAATTGCTCTACTAGAGAGCCATTAAAAGCATCATATGGAACAACAAGTGATGAAGCACAAGCATCTAGCCACTCCTAATAATTCACAAACACACATATTTGTGAACTACTAGAGACTACACAAGTTAAGTGGCTAGCTAGCAAGGGTTAGGTACTATTTACCGAGGTGAGTATAAAGTTAGAAATATATCCATTGATTTATCTTTGGGTCAACCATATTAGAAAAGACAATATGAATTGATTGATAGCTTGAGTAAATATTTTCAATCATCTTGCTCAAGCACCCCAAAGCCTTCATATCACCTTCAAGTACCTACAATACTTTATCAAGCACAACTTGATACCCAAACCATGTTGGGTCCATTAAGGTTAGTCACAAGAGACTTAGGCACCCAAATGGCCTTTGTGCTAGCACGTGGTGAACCAATCACCTTTCTAGCACAAGTGTTATTTTTGGGCCTCCTAAGCATATTTGAATCAATTGTTGAGTTGAGCTTAGGAGTGTTACCCATAGGACAATCTATACTTAGATGTCCCTTGCCTCGGCAAGTGTAGCAAATGTGGCGCTTGATTTTGTAGGACATCTTCTTGTCTTGCTTCTTGTTTGCTACCTCGCTAACGAGCCTCTTTGTTGATGATGCCAAGCTTTCATCCTTCATGGAGGGACATGATGCAATTTCATGACCCTTCTCATTGCATCCATAACACTTTCTCTTGCTTCTTCTTGTCTTGTTCTTTGGAAGTGTGGCTTGGTCATCAACTTTGTTGGAACACATAGAGGCATTGTGTCCCATGTTAGAGCACTTGACATGAGTCATCTTCTTCCTCTCTTGAATCTTGCTCATGCCCTTCCTTTCTTTCTTTAAGGTGCAATCTCTCATGTGGTGACCCTCTTTCTTGCACTTGAAGCAAGTGATGGGAGTCTTCTTTGGTTGAAGTTGCACCTTAGTGGCCATGGGGGTTTTGCTGTTCTGCCCAGGTGCGGCACTATCGCACTTGGGTGCGGTACTGCCACACTGTGTATTCTGGACAGATTGCACTTTCTCCATTTTTCCCATGACTTTGCCATAATTGGACTTGTGACTTTGTTGATGGGGTTTCGTGCACGCTACGGTTGATCCCTTCTCAAGCTTCTTCACCATGTCTTCACAGTTATCTTGAGAAGGTTGAGCATTGCACTTGCCCTTCCAATAAATCAAGTCCCTTCTTAGTCTCTCAACCTCTTTCTTGAGCTGTTCATTTTCTTTTGCAATGGAATCATCACAATTTTCTACAAGTACATGCTCAATGGAAGGTTGGCTTGCTTGAGAGCAACAATTGTTAGCACATGATAAAATAAATGGAACTTGTGTACATGTGCACTTGTGGGTGTGAGGTTGGTATGATTTTACTGTTATTACCACAACCTCGTGAGAGATTTCTAGCATGAGATGAGAATCCATAAGCTTCTCATGAGAGCACAAGAGCTCATCATGATTTTCTCGCAAAATCTCATTCCTGCTAGTGAGCCTTTCCACCTTGTCCTTGAGCATATAATTCTCATCTTCTAATTTAGCAACACAACATAGAGAGTTAATAGTACGAGTTTGCTCAATTGACAAGTTTTCATACCTTTTGACCAAACTAGCATGCGAGCACTTAAGCTTTTCATGCTCTTTGGTCAACTTCTCCAAGCACTTGATCTTTTTTATGAGAAGCTCGTCTTGTTTGTAAAGTGTTTCTTCTTGCTCATCAATCTTCTCAACAAGCTTTAGCACCATCAACTTATCTTTCTTGCTTAGACGTGCAAGGTGTTGATTGAACTCATCATCATCACTTTCATCTTCACTCTCACTTTCACTTTCACTTTCACTTTCACTCTCATTCTCACTCTCCCTTGCCACATTCTTCTCTTTCTTTGCCACGAGACCCACATGAGAAGTGACATAGAGAGATGAGCTTCTTGGTGAGGTGGACTCATCATTTGGTCTCCACCGATCACAAGCTTCTCCTTCCTTCAAAATGTTAGTCTCACAAGAACTAAAGGAAGTAGAAGTACCACATGTAAAATCATTATTCTCACCAACCATTTCGTTACCATCCATTAAGTTATGTGTTGGTGAGGAAGTGGATGTGGCATGATCCATTAGGCCTTTTGGGAGAATCACTTGAGGCTCATCATTTGTTGGTGAAGTTGAGCACTCCTCAAGTGGTTCCTCTAATGAGAGCAACTTCTCATTACATTTGGACTTGCCATATCTTTCTTTAAGCGTGGTCCAAATGATATGAGCATCATCAAGAGGTTCTCCATCTCCAAATATGACGGCATCAAGAACATCTTCACTCAAAGCACTAAATAAGACATTAGTAGCTTGAGCATTGTATTGTAAGCATTTCACTTCCTCTTTAGATAAGATGGCCAAATCATCACTAGAAGGTGAAATGCTCACATCTACAATCTGCTCAATATGAGGACCCATGGCCCTAAACACATCAAGCACACTAGCGGACCAAGATGCATAATTTGAGCCATATAAAAGTAAAAGTTCTAGAGATACCTCCTCACTTGTCGACATCGTCTCTCAAGGCGGTTAAGCCCGAAATTGAGAGCCTAGCTCTGATACCACTTGTAAGGACCTTGATGTCGCCTAGAGGAGGGGTGAATAGGCGTGTCTCAAAATTTCTACACAAAACTTGAAGTTACTTGTCAGCAACTGTCGGAAGTCCCGATAGTTTAGGTCGGAACTCCCGACGTCGTCAGCAGTTCCGACGCAAGCTGTCAGCAGTCCCGACGCCTACGGGGAATGAACTTCAAGTGCTCAAATAAACTTTGTGAAGCCAATAACTTACAACCCCACTTCCTAGTGGTAAGGTGAAGATGTTAGCTCACTTCCTTGATGCCAAGATGCCTCCAAACATAGATCGGGACCAAACCCTAGAATCACCACAAATCCAAGTATAGCAATGCAAAACACAAGAACACAAGTGAGACACTGATTTATCCCATGGTTCAGCTCGCCACTAAGGCTTGCCTATGTCCACGTTGTTGAGGAAGCCACACAGGCTTTTCGGGTCTCTTTCAACCCTATCCTCGTTCTCAAGTCAAGAGAGCAATCTCTTGAGATGAGGGGTGATTTCACTAGATGATTGGGGTGATTACAAACCTCCCGAGGCTACCACACAAGTTGGAAGCACCACGGGCGACGCCTAGCCGGCTAGGGTTCCAAGAACCCAAGAGTAACAAATGCAAATCAACCGGCTTGACGAAAAAATCAAGTGCTCAAGCTTTCTTTGATGTTTCTCTCACCAAATCCCTTCTCTCAACTCAAACTCTTACAAGATTTGAAGCTAGGAGCAACGAGGAGAGAAGAGAGAGGCTCTTGGGTGCTAGGAGGCACTTCTCTGAAGTTTGGGGCGTGAGAGAGTGAGTGGGCAACGGTTAGAAATGAGGGGAGAGCTATTTATACTCTTAGTAGAAATCTAACCGTTCAGATCTACGTCGGGACTGCTGACGTAGATCTCGGGACTGCTGGCCTTTAGAGAAAACATTGTTCATGCTAGGTCAAAGTCACTGCGCGAAGGCCAACGTCGGGACTCCCGACGTACGTTGGGACTGCTGACCATCGGGACTTTCGACGTACGTCGGGACTTCCGACGCAGCAGTCAGCAGAGCGAGCCGATGGGCCTAGCGTCGGGACTCCTGGCGAGGGTCGGGACTCCTGACCGTCGGGAGTTCCGACATACGTCGAGACTTCCGACGTCCTCAGTCACCGCACAGGCTAAGTGACTGGACGTCAGGACTCCCGGCGCAAGTCAGCACTTCCGACCGTCGGGACTCCCGACATACGTCGGGACTTCCGACACCAAAAGTCACTAAAACTATTCTATGTGCTCGTGAGGTGCTAGAGTGTCTCTCTTATAATTTAGTTTTAATACTTGAGCACTCTATCTTCCTCAAACCAACTAGATTGGCATCCCCCTTTATAGTGCGGCATAGCCTAAACTCAAGATCAAAAGAATATTACCATTTTAACCACTTGAGTCTTCAATGTCTTCATATGTCACTTCTTCTCAATATCACTTCATAAGGGGATGCAATCAACTTCATCTTCTCTCTTTGAGCAAGTACAGCTTGAGCATGTGACTTGAACCATTTCAACACATGTGAGTTCAATCCATGGCTTAAAGTCACTTCCACTAATGATTTGATCCTCAATACAATATGACTCCTCATGGCTCAATTAGTACCTCGACTCAATGCAAGTACTCTCTTCTTCACCTTAGCCATGGTACCTTGGTCTACAAGCCATTGCTTGCCCTTCACCTTCGCTTAGTCCCTCGAAGCCCTTTCCTTGCTATCTTCACCCTATCGAGCCATACTCAAGTCACATCATATTAAGCATCAACTGAAAAACCATTTCTTCAATATTGTGATCCTTATTGCTTGAATATCTTCTTGATATGAATGCTGAGATCAATTAAGCTTGATATGTGAAATATCATATGGTTTGCCTTCTTGTTGAACCTATATATACTTCTCATTTCATAATCCACAAGTTATGCAATAAACTCAATTTCCTGTTCAACACTTTGCAAACTTTGTCAGATCTTTAATGGCGTTGTCATTCAATTCACCAAAACCCACTAAAGGGCTAGATGCACTTACAAATTTCACCTGCATGGCTTCCCGCGTCGAAGGGGACAAAGATGGAGCGAAGGCTTGTTGAAATTCTTCGAAGGACGCCTCATCAGGATTCTCCGTCTCGACCTCAAGTCCGAGCTTTTTCATGAGCACCTTCCTTGCTTGGGCGTCCGGCTTCGGCTCTCCGTACTTACTTTTAGCAGCAGACGGGGACTTCGTTTGGGGACGAAGTCGTCATCATCCGCATACTTGGGCTTGGTGATGCGTAGCCTGGGCGGGGGACGCAATCAATGGCTGCTCGAGCGGCCGCTTGAAGGCGTCGATGAAGGACTGCACAGTGTTCACAGAGCCATTAGCCCCAGAAGTTTCCAGAGCCTCCCGCACACCCACATGCAGCGACCCACAAGTACGCCCAGGTGGCGATTTGGGGGCATTAGGGGCAGCAGTTGCATGGGTGGCAGGGAGCGAGGCGATGATTTCCACCGTTAATGGATCATCCGCAACGTCGGCAACCATCGATGCCTCAGCCACCAGGGAGGTGGCCGCCTGAGAGGTCGGGCACCCAGACGCTTGTGGTCTCACTGACCGGCACACAGTGAGCGAGGCAACAAGCTCATCTAGCATTGGGTCGACCGAGCCAACCCACGCGGGGAGTCCCGCATTCGCGCACATCGCCATTGCCTGCGGGTCAGGCTCGGGAAAGGTGTTGGCCATTGCAACCACAGCTCCCGAGTCCACCAGCAGTGTCGCGCCAGAGGGCGGCTTAGACAGCTCAGACACCCCACCGAGCGGTGGGAACTTGGCGGATCTAAGCTCTCGTGAACTGAACGTCGATGATTGACCTTGGCTCGCCGTCGACTATCGTGGCTGCGGCGTGCTGGATAGTGCTTCGACATGTGCCCGTTGCATCCGCAGCGGAAGCACCTAAGCGGATCCCGACGATAAGCAACCTTGTGGTCCAGCGCAAGGCACCGAAAGCATCGGCCGCGAAAGAGAGCCATGGTCGCGGGGCTCCTCCCTGGTGCCTCGAGAATGCGCCTAGGCGTCCACCGCTGCTCCGGACATGTTAGAGCAGTCCTCGGTCCTGTGCAACCTACCGGAGGCTCGTGTGCCAGCACCTTCTGCCAGCCTTCCGCATCGGGTGCAGAGAGATGGCGCCGCGAGTTGGAGGGCACCCGCGGCCCTAGCCTCTGGTGGACCGACAAGCGACGGACCCCATCGCTCTTGCTGCGGATGGGAAGCCCATGGATAAGCTGTGGACGCGGCTGACGGCGCTTGCTCCGCCTGACCGCTTCGCCGCCTCCAACCCAGCCGCGCGTCCTACCAGCTGCGCCATCCGGGCCACGGACCACGACGGAGCGCAGTTGTGGCCTTGCAGGCAGGGGGACACTGGACGGGGCTGGCAGCGAACGACGTCGAGGTAGGTGAGAGCCTTAGGCGAGCTCTCCTCATCGGTGCCGACCTCGCCGGAATCGACGGAGTCCTCAGCCCAACGGCGGGACTTGGGTCGGCCCTCAGTGCAACACTCCGGAATGAATGGAGGTGCGAAAGGGGAGAGCAAGGAGGAAGCAGGCAGCGTCTCCGGCCGAGGCAGACTCCCCTTCGTAGGTGACCCCGGGTCCGCCCGCGGGCACGTCGTCGTCATCATCTTCATCCTCGTCCTCGTCGTCGCCTTCGCTGACGACCTGGACGACAACCGCGCCTCGTCGTTCTTCAGCAACATTTAAACATCAGAACCCAACTCCAAAGAGCGGTTCCCCGCTGGAGCTTTTGCCAAGCACGGGGATATTTTGACAAACATAACAAATTTCAATCCGAGTGTTCACATACAGACCGTACTACAATTTTTTAGTACACTGAAGATGAGCATAATCGGTAGAGACGACGTCACTCACGTGACCACCACGCAGATCTATAGGCACATACATACGCGTCGTTTTACATGTATTCGTTTTACGACTCAAAGTGCATACAGACCATACACCACGGCAGCTGCAGGCCATCTTCACATACGGACAATTCCTTTTTTATTAAAAAGAAAACCTCATACAGACATACCTTTTCTTTATAGTTCATGAAATAATAATAAACACAACTGAAAACAGACCAACCATGGTCGAATTATTGCCGGCCCATCCGGTGTGCAGGCCAGGCCAGGCCAGAATCGAAACTCGTACCAGACAGAGCCAGGCCTAGCTACAGCGGAATAAGACGGAGTAGTAGGCGTAGGCGGCGGCGATGCCGTGCCAGGTGACAAGAACAGCGCTCGGGCTCTTGGAGACGATGAGCCCGAGGGCTGACGTGCTCAGGAAGATGCCGCAGGACACGAGCGCGGCCGGGAGCTTGGATGCGTCGTGGCTAGCGACGGTGATCGAGGGGATCGTCAGATCAGCCGGGAACGACGCCATTGCTGTTGGCTGCTCTCTACTTTGCGACCTGCTAGCTATACCTAGTAGCCTAGTATGGGGCCGGGGTGTGAATGTGTTGAGACGACTGCGAGGGAAGCCAGGTAGTACGATCGAGCTTGGTGAGCTGGAGGTAGAGAGGCGTAGGAGCTATATATATATGTATGTAATAGTGCGACGGGTGAAGCATAACCCGACGTGAAAATATATTTCAACCATACATACAAAGATGAACGTGTTGCCGGCTTCCCAGGCCATCCACGTTAGCAAAATTTTTCTTACCCGTTTGATCTCCATCCGGTGGCTCCGACTGTCCCTTCACGTGGCCAGCAGCCGCCCACGTCGCCCTCCACAAAATATCTAGCACTCTCCCCACTCCTCATAAAAAAAAGGAAAAAAAAAACCAGCACGGCCTCCCCATCCTCTTTCTCGAGCCAGACGCGGAGGCGACGGGACGACGGCGCCCCACGGCCGGCGCAGCGCTGGCCCCCTCCTCCTCCGTCCATCGCGCGTATCGGTCACACCAGTCTCTTCTCTTCCCTTCCCTCTCTCTCCCCATCTCTTCCGACGTGGGCAGCGCGGTGACGCGAGCGGATCTCCGCAGTGGCCAGCACGGCGCGGCGACCGCCGCCCTTGTTCTCCTCCACGCCCCCACGCGCGCCGTACGGCCACGGCGGCCCCAAGCGCAGCGGCGGCGGCGGCAACGACGACGACCTAGGGTTTCGCCCCTCCGTCACCTGTTTGATTAATGCACATGGTATCCAATGCGAAGGTGTTTTTATCACATAGCAGAGAAACATTTGTACGTAGAACACAATTGTTTTTATTATGGGCCTGTTTAGATGCAAAAAATTTGGCAAAATGAACACTGTAGCATTTTCGTTGTTATTTGGCAATTAGTGTCCAATCATAGTCTAATTAGGCTTAAAAGATTCGTCTCGTGGATTTCGTCTAAACTGTGTAATTAGTTTTATTTTTTATTTACATTTAATGCTTCATGCATGCGTCTAAAGATTCGATGTGATGGGGAATGTGAAAATTTTTGCAAAATTCTTGGGGAACTAAACTGGGCCTATGTATAATAATAATGCCAGGACAGGCCGGGTGCAGCTCAACCCGGCGAACAGCCCCTAAGGGGAAAGGGCGGGTCTAGCTCAACCCGACGTGAAGATGGCTGAGCCAAAGCGTGTTGGAAAATCCTCCTCATGAGTGGTGTTGAGAAGAGTAAATATAATGCCCGTAGTGAGTAGGCCCACATGTCATAGAAGTAGCACAATGAAGTGGACTAAACTTGTGTGCATCCGATATTTTTGCTCCTTTGCTTCTAGGCGCCTTTGCTTCTAGGCGAAGGAAGAAGCATCTTGACAGAGTACTACTGCTTCAGTTTTGCCTCTTCGTAAGAGAGCAGCACAAGAGAACAGAACCAGACCTCCTTGCTCCTTGCCCAGAGAAAGAAAAGAGAGTGAGAAGAGGGAGATTAGAGAGGATCTTGAAATAGATCAAGAAGAATTCGTCCCAAGGTTGTGAAGCTTCATGTCCACATTCTTGGTATCTCTAATCTAAGTTCCACCATCATTTGGTGAGGTCTTTCCACTCCCTAAGTACAAGCTCTAAATCTACTGTAAATCTTGATGTATGGTTGCCTCTAGTGCTATCTAGAGATGAACTTGTTGTAATCCCACAATCATATAGTGGAAGAAGATTTGGCTAGCTTGGCCCTGTGGTTTTTACTTCGATTTGAAGGTTTTCCACGTTAAATCTAGTGTCTTGTTGTTTATGCGCGTGGCTGCGACTAATTGCAACTATAGTTGGAAGTGACCTGCTGCAACTAGTTGCGCTTGCTCTGCAATTTTGATGTGATAACAACTAATTGGAACAAGTTGTGGCTGCTACCATTTCCTCCATTTATATGTGTGATGCATATGTTTTCTTCCGTGAATAGGGGATGATCTTGGGCTGATTTCGCATTGTGGTGAAATAAGCGCTTCCGCTATCACTAACAAGTCGTGTTAGTATGGTTATCCCAACATAAACCGGTATCAGGTCCTAAGCAATTGTTGGAGGTGATATTTCTCACTTTGGCAATGGAGAATAGCAACACTCAAGTGGTATGATCAAGCTTGATGCTTCAAATTGTTCTCTATGGAAGCCCATGACGGAGTGCAAGGATATACGATTTGTATGAGCCAATTGTGAGAGAGAAAATATCCACCGGAGTCATCAAAGAAGAATGGAGATCATTAAATCGGAAGGCAGTAGGTATGATCCGTTTGCGCCATCCCCGGCAGTGGCGGTGGCTGCTCCCCATCCACGCTCCTCGCGGCGTAGAGGAACCTCCCCAGCAACGGCAACAATAGATCCACGCTCCTCGCGGCGCGGAGGTACCTCCCTGGCGGCGCCAACAGAGCCGCGCTTGGTGGCGGCGGCTCCTGATCCACGCTCCTCGCGGCATGGAGGTCCCTCCCCGATGGTGGTGGCTCCCGATCCACGCTTCTCGCGACGTAGAGGTCCCTCCCTGGCGGCGATGGCGGTGGCTCCAGACCCGCGCTCCTGGAGGTAAGGATGAAAACGGTCGGAAACGGTCGAAAACGGACTTACGATATAGAAAAACGAAAGCGGTCGGTTCGGGATATTTCTACATTTAGCAATTAAAGAGTACAAAAAAATAATTAAAAATGGTTGTGAAACCAATTGAAACTGACAATTTTTCATGTTAAAAAATAGTTCATAATATAGAAAACGAAAACGGTCAATTCGGAATATTTCTGTTCCGTTTTCATCCCTACCTGGAGGTGCCTCCCCGACTACAGTGACTCTAGATCCACGCTCCTCGCAACCCGGAGGATCTTCCCCGGCGGTGATAGCTCCAAATCCGGCGGCACGGGCTCCTCCCGCCAGTGGCAAGCACCCATCCTCCTGACGGCGGACCTGGTGGAGGTGGCGGCGCTGTTGTGGGCTGGGTTCTCAGCGGGTGGGCTCGCTGCACCTTTTTTCAATTTCAGATATTATTTACAGAGGCGGGCATTTGTACGTGTCTGCCTCTGTTAATCAAGATTAACACAGACGATTAAATTGAGATAGATGAAGCCCGCCTCGAGAAATTGCTTTTGCCCCCATGCCTCGTAGTGTACTCTTTTTTTCCGAATTACACAGTATGGTAGTCTACTCCTTCCGTCCCACATGGAGTCAATCAATTAGAAAAAATAAACATTTCTATGAGATCACCAACTCAATTTTTTACTATTGTCATAAAAGAATAATTTTGCTTTTTAAATATTAGATATAAAATAAGTAGATTGGTCTGGCAATCAGTTGAATGTTTGATCCACTAAATGTCATATTTTTCAAGGTTTCAAGCCATCAAAAGACGTAGTACGTCCACGTGCACAGCATAACTAGTGATGGTATGTTCATACATAATCTCATAAGTAGCACCCAATATTTGATTTCATCTTTCAATTACGTGTATGTTAGTCTTTTTTGTGTATTTGGAACATCATTTACAAGATTTTGACATCTTTTATGGCTATTATATAGACCCTTAGTTGTGGTGTTATTTCCACTTGTGTTCTATTTGTCGAAGGTTTCCGACCCCGGCAATGGAGATCAACGTATCACGGACATGGAATCAGAAGAGTAGCACATGAGACACAGATTTATACTAGTTCAGGTATGTGGTACCCTATGTCCAGTTTGGAGTAGATATCTTTTTCTCGTATGCTTGAGTTTACATGGGGCTGTTGATGACAAGTTGCCCGGGATTTGCGACGCAATTAACAGGATACCGATCGGGGATCCTCACCAGCTGTCGTTATATAGGCTAGGAGGTGGGGTTATAGATAGAGTCCTGATCAGTTCACATGTGGGTTTTCTAGTTTGTTACAAGAAAATCTACAAGATAGAGTTGTTTTCTAAATACATATTGATATGCCTTGTCTTCCAAGTAGATGAGGTACCCGGTCTGGGTTGGGCTCGTTGTGTAGCTTGCTTGGTGTATCCCGTCCTACTTGAGCTGTTTTTGATGCGGTAAGGTATCCTCGATATGTACATATCACCAACACTATATAATCACTCCATCACTTAACTTAATAGTTGAAAGTTTGCTCAAGAAAAATTTCTCTCTAGATCACCGACTCTAGAGAGGCTATATAGTCTGTACCATGACTCTGCTATGCCATTACCATTAGCTGGGTTAGGGCCACCCGGTGGTAAGGATGAAAACGGACGGAAAAATCCCAACACCATCCCACACCATTTACCATTCTTTGCCCTCTGACCGTTTTTGTATTTGTGGGTTAATACGTTAACGGGACGGGATCCACCAGGACTGGAACCGAAAATAGGACAGAGGGTTTTCCGTCCATATTTTATGGGATACCGTTTTTCACCAGGACAATCCCGTATTCATCCTGTTTACAACGTATCCGGGATATTCCGGTGGCCTGCTTCGTAAACATGAGGCCTAGCTACTTCGGTCCATCTAAGAGCATCTTGAAGAGTTTTCAAAACCCACTATCAGTCTAGATTTTTTAGCAAGATTGAAAAAAATTGTTCTCGAACAACTCCATATCTCAACTCTCGATCTTTCCTCACTTGGGAAAAACGATCTAGTCGTGTGTATAAATATACGCGCGCCTATGGATCTGCCAATCTACATGTGAAAGGACATGGAAAGAATAAGGAATAGGACATGGCTCCCAATACAAATATACAAGAGAGAAGAAAAGTATAAAAGTGGATGATTTATAAATAGTTCAAGAATTCTGATGTAAAATTATGTTCTATATTATTTTAGGAGGGAGATTTTAGAAATTATTGGAGATTTTAGGCGTACAACACAAAGGTGAAGAGCAGTAGACTACTATAAGCAGCACGCGTGCAACAGTAAGCTAGCTGATGAGCAGATTAGTCGTGACTTCCAAGGTGTGTTACTTATTTATTTTTCAAAGGAAACTTTAGGACCTGTTTGGTAGAACTTATATATGGAACAGTTTTACAAAACTGTTTTTCAGCTTCTTTTGTGAAAGTTGTTTTTAGCTCCTCTCACAAGCATATATCTCTATGTGAAACTGAAAATACTAGCTTCTCCTAACTTTGTCTCTGTTATCTACCCTGAGAAACTATTTTATACCAAATATTATAAAAATAGATTTAGCTTTACTGGTGAAGCTACTTTATGGAGTTAAAGCTAAAAAAAACTAATTCACTGGTAAAGCTGAGCTATAGCCCTGTTTGCATGCTCACGTGGCATGTAATCTCCCGGTTTAAATTTCTAATTACCGTCTGTTTTTGTTGTATTTTGGCTTGTATTTACTTGTTTTCGTATACCCCTATATTTCGCTCTGGCTCCCGCTACCGCTACCAACACAAAAAAAAAATGCGGTAACAAAAACGAGAGAAGATGATTTTCGTCTGTTTCGGTTCGTTTTGAGGGTCACGCTAGCTTTGCCGGGTCTGGCTCCATCCGGCGGCAGGTGCTGGCTTGTATATATATAGTAGTTTATTTATATGGTAAAGACTTCTTTCAGGCCGGTCGCGCTATTGTCTTATCGCACGCACGCACCTATCCGACGCGCAGCGTTTGGCGAGCCACGAACCGACACGTCGTCGACTTGGCGCACACTCACTCCCACCCCGCACACCCATCCGACTCATTTCGACGTCGCACTTCAGCTCCTCTTCTACCTCCCTCTCTCGCGCGCGCTCTCTCTCGTCGTCGACGACCGGTGAGGTCTCCCCCAGTGGCGACCGCGCTGCCCGCGCCTGTGCCATGCGCGCGCCCACGCCCCACCACCTCCCGATGCAGCTCCTTCCTCTCTCTGGCGAGTAGAAGGTTCAGACAGCTCCTTAGGGTTCCGGGTGGCGGCCATGGCAGATCCGGCCGTGGAGACGGTGGATCCATGCTAGGTAGGCCTCCTCCTCCTCCCTCTATGCTAGATCCGGAGGGTGAAGTGGCGGGGCGCGGGGGAGGCCCTGCTTAGGGTTTGGAGGTGGCCTACACCGACGCGAGGCGGGGGCCGCTGCAGCGGCAGCGGAAGGGAATGGATCCGGAGGAGACGTTCCAGCTGCTCACACCGCGGATCCGCCTCGCGCACTATGAGGTGTCCAGCTCCCTAAGGTCTCCGGTGTCCAGATGCTGTTCAAGACCTACGGCACGGGCAGCGGCGACTTCGAGGTGCGCAGGGACACCGCCTTCGCCGCGCTCGAGGGCAGCGTCGCTACCAGCTCCGGCGGCTTCGTCGCCACCAGCTACTAGGCCGTCTACGCCAGCAGACTGTAATGTCCTCAAATCTCTCATCTAGCAAGTTCGTTCATGTTCCGCCCATGTTTATACGGAGTGTTTTTTCTTTCTTTTTTCTCAGATGAATGCAGCAAACGAAGAGCTCATGGGAATGATGAAAACCACCAAAATTGATGAAATTGATGTATGTGTTGCTACCCGCTTTGTGCTCCCAACATTTTTAGAATTTTTTATATCCATTTCTGATTCATTGTGAAAAAAATCACAAAGTGCTAGATAAGTATTGTTGCTGTCCTTCTATTGCTCTCAGCACTTTCAGATTTTGTCATGTCCATTTCTGATTTATTGTTAAAATTTTCCTAAAATGCTACTAGATTGATTAAGGGGAAGGATGTTGTCTAGCTTCTTATGAGCACGTACTGCAGGCGTAGCATCAAATAACTATACTACATGTGTCCTGAAATATAAAGGCTTTTGAGTTTTTCCTATGCAACTATCCCTGTCTACTTTCAGATTTTGTTATTATATCTATTTCTAAATTCTGATTCATTGTTGAAAGTTCCCGGAAATGTTGGACCAACACTGTTAGTCCCTTTTCTATTACTCCCAGGGCTTTAAGATTTTGCTGTGTTCATTTTTGATTCATTGCCTAAAGTTTCTGAAAATGCTAGATGGGGTAAGGGGACGTAGAATAGAAAATTATTAGATTGTCTATCACCTTTAGTTTACAGTCAACCTTTTCTTTGAAGCTTTTTTAAGTGATTTGGTATCTATATAATAGACATACAGTTGTCAAAGCCTATGACATCACCCAGATGGTGTGTTTGTAAGGGTTTTTGCCTCATTTTTCATTCTTAATATAATGATACACAACTCTCCTTTATATCAAAGAAAAAAATCACCCATGGCTCTGCTCGGCTACACTGGTTGCAACTGCTCCTACTGCAGCCTTAGGCATATGATAGTTAATTTTTTGTCAAACGTGTTTGGTGCATGAGCAGAATTTTAATAGTTGACACTGTCTTTCTGCCCAGATTTGAAATTTGATTGTAGATAGAGATAAAATACATGATCCTAATTCCTGTGTGAATTCTTTTGCTACTAATTACTGAAATAATGCTCAGGTATTATTGTTAGGACTAAAATGCTTTGTTGTTGATTTTGAACACTATACTTGCTTTTTCATAATACAAAAATTGCTTATTTAAGAAGATATTGTTGCCTAATAAATGACACTTAAATTGCCTAAGAAAATATAGCTTCTTTTTTAGCCGACCGCTGTTATTTTGGCTGCAAAATTAATCTAGACTATATTGTAGGAATAACTACAATAAACTGCAGCCACAACCAAATAATTGTAGCTGAGCAGATTGATTACCATATTTTCTTGTGTTGTGGTTTATGCACGGATTTTTCATGTTTCTATTTGCTCTTCTGATAAGTTGATTGTTATCACAGGGCTATTGTTATTCTGAACATGGAGGTTCTTTGCTGTAGAGTACAAAGCACAAAGCACAAAACAGGTATGATGATGTGCAATATATGTAAATAAGTACATATGTGGTCAGAGAAAATCATATCGGAGGATGATTGGTTTGGATTTTTAGATCCATGTCAGTTAGGCACTTGCGTCTTTAATCGAATCTCTTTTTTTTTGTGTGCAAATAAACAGGGGATGGGGTGGGGTTGTGGGTTGCAAATGAACATAGATACTTGCTTTTTCAGAATACATACATCACCAACAGAGGTTGTTATTCATCGTTGTCAACATTGGTATTTTCATCTTATACATATTTAGAGGCCCATGCCCTACACTTGGGTAGCTCCCGCTAATTTAGAGGCTCATGTCTATGCACTCGTTACTTTTCCTCCCACTGTTCAGGTTTTAGCAGCTTTAATTGAACATAATTTAACCTGCCTCCTTGCTGTTGTTTCTGTTGCCATGTCAATGTCATTTTTGCCAATGTCAGGCTATCCGCACTCATGAACCTCTATATTCATCCTCTATACATCCTAGTCATCAAGATTCTCTCCTCTATACTCAATTCTTCCACACCCATCCAGCCTTTATATCATCATCTATCCATTGTGGGGCCCACTTGTCACTTTATCTAAATATATCCATATGACATCTTGTTTTGAAGTATTTATTGAAATAAATTTAATGGTGCAATTGGAATTTAATTTGAACTTTTGGTTTATAAGTTATAACATTTTTTTGTTGGTGGAAGTAGTGGGACCCGCCACTGCATGCCTGTCTCCTCTGCTCTCTCTCACGCTCGCGGGCAGGCAGCAGCGTCGCGGCAGCGTCGCAGGCCCCGCGCACAGGATAGCGTAGCAACGCTATCTCGCTAAATATAGCGGAAGCTAGCGCATAGCGTACCTGGTGTTGTTCCCCGCTGCAGCGATATTTGACGCCAAAAGCATCCGCTATCTATTTACCAGAACGCTTTAGCGTTCCCGATGCAGACAACCTCATGCCTCTGCTAAGAGGAGCAAGCAGTTTGCTCTTCCACTGAGAAGCATAGCAACAGCATGCACTAGTGTTGAAAGCCACATCGGCAGCGCCTAATACCAATACTATAACTTTGTTTTGTTTTGCTGCTCTCTTTCTCTCTGGCTTTCTGGCTGGGCTGCAGCACCTTGCCACACCACCTGTATGCGATGTTTCTTCCACTGCTTCTATGAACAGCTAGCTAGCAACATCTAGTGTTAAAGCATAATGAGTACTTTTAGTCAGGCTACAATTTAGTTGGAAGCCTCTAATTAATTTGCTAGCTAGCAGCTGGTCACCTCTATTATTCTTTGTACTGTAAATCTGTACATAAGCAATTCTTCTATTTAGTATCAAGTAATTTTTCATATTTTTATTAGCAATTTTCTTAATTTGTTAACGCAGTTTTGCTACTGTTTTTTTTCATACTTTCATCCAGGAGGGTGACCTAGCTAGGACTGAGATCTCACGTGTATCTTGGTCTAAATATAACCATCTAGACCACCGTCATATGGTAAGTTCATATCTTCACATGTATTTTCAGGGATCATCATATATGATTTTTTTCTTCCATAGTGAATGTCATCGATAATAACCAACCCAACATAGATGATGTTCTCTTGCGCTCTAAATGCTTGGAGATAGAAAATCTACAGCATAAGTAGGACATTACTTTTTGCTTGTCCTGAACCCTGCGAAACAAAAAGGTTTGAGGTGTTAGACTCAATGAGAACTTTGGAATTATGTGTGTAGGCAAGTTATTAGTCAGGCAATTTATTAATAGTCCGGTAAGCAAATTAATACCATTAGTCAGGAAAGTTATTAGTATCATGGTAGCAATTATGTGTGTCAACACCAAAAATGTGCCAACCCAACATAGACGATGTCCCCTGTGCTTCAAATGCTTGAGATAGAAAATCTGCAGCATAAATAGGACACTACTTTTTTATTGTCCTAAACCTGCGAAACAACTAAGATATTAGTCAGGCAATTTATTAGTAATCTGGTAAGCAAATTAATACCATTAGTCAGGCAAGTTATTAGTATCATGGTAGTAATTATGTGTGTCAACACCAAAAGTATGCCCAGAGACCCGTCGATCGACGTCCGGCTTCTGTGTGTACCTCGGCGACTCCCTCGTGTCCTGGTCGTCCAGGCGACAGCCCACCGTGTCGCGATCGAGCGCGGAAGCGGAATACCGCGCTGTGGCGAACGCCGCGGCCGAATGCATCTGGCTCCGACAACTCCTCGGCGAGCTCCACTGTGCCATCCCCAAGGTCACGGTAATATTCTGTGACAACGTCTCCGCCGTCTACATGTCGTCGAATCCAGTTCATCACAAGCGCACCAAGCACATCAAGCTGGACATTCACTTCGTCCGGGAACACGTTCAGCTGGGCGAGCTCCGCATTCATCATGTCCCAACGGCCGAACAGTTCGCTGATGTAATGACCAAGGGGCCACCGACGGCCGCGTTCGATGCTTTCCAATCCAGTCTGTGCGTTGTACCGATCCAACGTCCGACTGAGGGGGGGGGGTGTTGAGGAGACGAAGTCTGCACCAGTTGGAACGGCCTCAGTCACTGCGACGCCCGCGATGCACGCGCGGCCATAGTCTTCACGATGGACGCGCTCGGCGTTCATGCATGAGCGTGCGCCTGTAGAAGCGGTCATGGACTCCCTGCGTGGAGTGCCAGCCGCAAGATCATGTTGTAACACCCTGCTGTAACATGTATAAACTCATACGAGATCAACACGAAATACCCATTCTTGTTTTCTACACTGTGCTCCAGGGCAACAGCGGGCGCCTAGTGGTGGCCAGGAACTCCGCGAACGGCGCGGCGAGGCCGTCGAAGGCCACCCAAAGCGGCTCGAGCCTGTCACCAGGGACGTCGATGGACTTGGTGCTGTTGGCAAGGCCGTCGTTGGTGCGTGGGGGTGCGGACAGGCACCTCCCGGGCCTCCTTGCCGTGGTGCTGAGGTGCGGGTGTCGCTCGGTCGGCTGAGTTCCGCTGCATCAGAATGTCGACGCGTCGGCGCCGTCTCCTTCCTCGGTGAATAAAGGGTGGAGCAGCACAAGGATCACGGAAGGAAGGGCAGAAATGAATGGATGACACCGTGCCGGTGACTTAGTTTGGGGGACAGGGCTGGACTCAGGGTTAGGTTGGATGGGCTGGGTCTAAGCGTGGCCCAGACTGAAAACAATTAAGAAAAAAAATAATTACCATAATTGGCTGCTTTGAGCTACATGCAAATATTCGTGGAAGAACTTTCTTTTGAAAAAAAAACCTCTCTTCTACTTTCTCCGTCCTAAAATAATCATCGTTTTCATTTCCCAACAAGTCAAACATTTTTAGCTTTGAACAAAATACATTAAAAACTATTAATATTTATAGTACATAATTAGTATCATTAGATAGATCGTTGAATATATTTTTGTAACAAAGTTATTTAAAGATACAAATATTGCTAATATTTTCTACAAATCTAGTCAAATTTAAGAGAATTTAACTGGACCGACACTATAAAACACTTATTTTGGGACGAAGGGAGTATATCAGGCGTGTGAGTTCTACCGGCAGAAAAAAAAGAGTACTACGTGTATGAATGTGTAGTCGGCTGGTCGCTGCACATAAATGTCCTGTTCACACCACAGCTTATGGTACTTTCCATTTTCGTCTCAAGAGATACGCGCATAGAGCTGGTTGCAGAACGGACGAACACCACCCGTGCATCTCAGAACGGACGTCTTCGACGAACCTAACGGCTACTGAAGCTGTATGCTGGCCGTGCGCACACGTTCCCGCCAACTCGTTCCCCAGCTTGACCTTGACGTGAGCCGGCTGTTCAGAGTCACACCATACCATTTTTGCTCGCACGCCACCGCTACAAAATCCCTGTGATCTCCCCCTCCACGGATCCTCACAGCAGCAAGCAGCCGCCACGAAACCCTAGAAGCTTCCCTACTTCTGATCCCCCTAGTAGATCGACCGCCATGGCTCGCAATGGTAGGGTGAGAGTCTCCCGTTCCGGCCACGGCGAACCGGAAGATAGTCGGGATCGGATCAGCGCGCTCCCGGACAGTATACTCCATCTGATCCTGGTGCTGGTGCCCCTGGTCGATGCTATCCGCACCTGCGTGCTCTCCCGCCGCTGGCGCGCCGTCTGGACGCGCCTCCCGCTGCTCTTCTTCGACGACGTCCAGGCGCCCCGTGTGTCGCGCTTCCCTGACCTCGTCGACGGCGTCCTCCGCGGGTACGACGACGAAGACGTCGACATGGGGGACTTGTTCGTCTCGGTCTACCGCCGCGACAGCGTCGGCGACGACCCCGTCAGCTTCGTCTCCACCTTGGCCGACCTCGCCGCTCAGCGCATCTCCGGCAGGTTCGGCCTCTACCTGTCCCCTGCCGCAGTCAACGTGTACCCGGAGGAATTCCTCAAAAACCTGTACCCGGACCCGGAGGATGACGAGGAGGAGGAGGAGGCGGTGACGCTCCAGTTGCCGTGCTTCCCGAGGGTGACGGAGCTCTCCATCACGTTCATGGGCGTGGACCTCGGCATGCCGACCACAGACACGTTCGCCAGGCTGACCAAGCTGTTCATCTCCGGCGTCCGGTTCACGGACGGCGGCGAGGAAATCAGCCAAGTCGTGTCGCTGTGCTGCCCGTGCATTGAGAGGCTGGAGCTGCACAGGATCGGCGGCCTGAGGAGGCTCACCGTCTTGGCACAGTCACTGGTGAGCATGGTCCTTTCCAGAATCCTGGTGCTGGAGCAACTCCAGGTGGCGGCCGAAAACCTCCGCCACATGCTGGTGGACAAGTGTTTTGTGCTAAGCATCACCCGAGCCTTCATGTTCCTCTCCGTGCCGGCGTTGGAACAGCTCCTTTGGCAAGACCTTTGCCCCGAGGTGATTCGCCACTGGATGCTACCTAGCTGCCTCCGGAGGCTCGTCGTTGCAGAGCTCGAGTTCGATTATCTGTTTCGCGCTGGAGGCCGGTCTAATTTCACAAGGATCCTGCAGCTTTTCAAGTGTGTTGATACTCTACGCCTCGAATTCCCTAATGCACATGTACGTATATATGGCACATCTACTCTGGTTAAACGCACATAAGTTGCAGTTTGCAGTAGCGTTAGTAATTTATGTACTATATACGAAATGTGACGCTATTTTGAAAAGAAATTTTACTTTAATTTATACATACATACATCGTCTCCGCTTGATCAATATATCTTGATGGTGACAATGATGATCTGACAATCTGTAAGAAAACACTTACACGAGATCCGTTCTACTTAAGATGCATGTATATATATGGTAGAGCTAAGCTAAACAATGTGTCTAATAAGATAGTTCATTGTTTGGTACCTCTTTGCAGGATCCTACAAATGAAGAGAATCTTATAGAGAATGTAAACCTTCCTTGTTATTCAGAGTTGGAGTTCATGGTGAACCATACTAGGCACAGGTTTAGCCCAACAATTCTAAACCTTCTCAGGAAATGTAGTTGCGTGCAAAAGGTGATGGTTCAGATGTTCGGTAGTAGGGAGGTATGTATGACTCTTATGGTTATCTATCTTGCTCCTCTTCTGTTGACATGACTGTTCTAACTTTATTGCTTCAGGTTGGGTACATCCCGTGCCCGTCTAACTGCAACTGTCGTCAACTATCAGTCTGGACAGACAATGCCATCAACTTAGACTCTCTAGAATGGGTGGCAATGTATGAGTTTCGCGCCACACAAGATGAGAGGAGTTTCATATACTACATTATGAGAAATGCAAAGCGCCTCCGCAAGATTTCTATACTATTCTCTTTGGGTGCCAATCCAACAAGAAGGTTTTTCCGCAAACTCTGCAAATTATCTGCATCATCAGGATGCACTGTTGAGTGCTACTCCCACTGAAAGTCAGGCCTACATATGCATGAAGCGTGATGACGAGCTCAGGCTACAAAATAAAGGAATTGAACTGGTGCCTTGTCAGAGTTATCAAGAACGCCATAGTCTTTGTTGTTTCCTCGTTATTATTGCTTATTGGAGTATTTGTTCTTTTGAGAGATATTCTCAATCTGTTTTGCATTGTAAGATCAAACTTTTAGTGCTAAGTTAATGCAAATGGTCTAGTGTGTGCTATGTTTGAAGTCATCAGCATATATCATTTCAATTTGTTCGAATGTTATCAAGCTTGACTCTTGAGCATGATAGTTGGTGTGCTTAATTGGAGTAATTTGTGTGTCACGTTAAACACGTTAAACTGACGTGCAAACATATTGATCTGAACCACCAATGCTTACTTGCTTAGTCATAAACATCTGATGCAAAATGGTTCAGTAGATGACTAACAACGATGCTCTAGCCTAGAAGCTAGTATGCATCCGCTTACAATTGAACCTGGTATCGATACTTATAGTTTGATGGTTATATATGTTTGTAAATGATTGGTAGCTTATATCTGGCTACTGCAGAATTATATATTATCAATAGGTGTACAAGTTCATGGTGGCTGTTTTAAAATGGCATGCCCTAGATGCTTATGTGGTGGAACTAGAGCTTCCAGCCATCAAACTGATATGTGCACCGATCCAAGCTTGAGAGGGTTCTCAGGCAGAATTGCTGCCCAGAACAGACTCACACCGGCTCCATGTTGAGCGCATGGGAGCAACGGATGTTAGACGCGTGAGGTCTGACATGTGTTACTTGTGAGAAAGTTTCATGGTGAATCTCACTCTAACACAATAATCCTTAAAGCATGTCGGGCATGTTGGCTGGATCGATCTTCACATCCATGTAGCTTTTTTCGTGCTCTATATACAAGTTTATGCTATTATATTATAGTAAGAATGATAGCTTTGCAGCAGCAAGAATTAGTAAAGGTCATTGTCCGTTCATATATATATATATATATATATATATATATATATATATATATATATATATATATATATATATATATATATATATATATATATATATATATATATATTGCTAGCTAGTATATGTATTGCTGTGAAAACTGTTGTATACAAGTTTTCTAGGGTGAGTTTGACACTTAAACAAACCTATTTGTTAGACCACATGCGAAAATGTGTGCTCTGCCTATATCATGTGATATTAAGCATTTGTTTGTTAATATTTTGAATTCATTAACATTTAGCTATCTCCTATAGTCATTTAAAAGAGGCGTGTATGGTGGTACAAAATAGTTTTAACTAATGCTACTTGCACTCATGATTTTAGTTCTAATAGCTATATTGTACTAATCATTAAAACCAATGTACCTTGGATCATTAAACAAATAGCTCATTTTTTAGACAGATGCTCATCGAACTATTGAATTTTATTGGTTTGATGAATGGTCAATGTATATAGCATTATTATATCGATATGCTTGTTCCTCTTAGTAACAGGAACATAGGATCCATGGTCAAAACCATGAGAAATAATTTAAAGCGGTGAACAAGGGTAGCATCCTAAAAGTGCATCTAGGTCCTAAATGGGTTTTGGTGGATTGAGTGACAATATGATTAAGGGACTAATGTATTTTATCAGAATTCTAGGTATTTAGTCCTACGTAATGATATGATTGAGCTCAAGTTTTGAAGCAAATGACATAAATGAGAAATGAGTCTAAGGTTCATTCAAGAAATGCATGAATAACAACCAAGTGATGAAAACATCAAAAGGGATATGGTTTGATGGAAATCAATTGGTCTCTCATGTGAATCTTGTTCATATTTTGCAATGTTGAAATAGTGTTTCATAATTGATAAGTTGGCAAGCATGTATATTGAATGAAAAATGAGACATAAGTGATTGCATATGGGATGCTCATGAAGATTGTTTGGCCAAATCAAGAATGTTGAAGATGGCTATACCAGATGTGTATTGTTGAGAAGAAAACTCATGAAACAATCTAGTTCAAGCAAAAGACAACAATGCAGATGAAATGGTTTTCAATGTGTGCTTAAAGTTGATTCAAGACAAGATGTGACTTGATGGCTTGATAGAGTGGAGATAGCAAGGAAAGAGTTTTGAGGTACAAAGTGAAGGTGAAGGGCAAGCGATGACTTGAGATTGAAGCACCATGGTTAGGGTGAAGAAGAGAGTACTTACGTTGAGTCGAGGTACCAATCAAGCTATGAAAAAACCATGTTTTGTGGAGGATCACATCGTTGTTGAATCATATGGAAAGTGACTTGTGGATGAAAAGTGTAATCTTGATCATATGGTCAGAAAGATCCAAAGCCACAGTTCAAGGTCATGATGCTCGTGGCAATGAAGGTGTTGGATACCCTCAAATGGTGAAGATTGAAGTAACGGTAACATTTGAAGAATGAGAGGCTTAAGTGTGAATTATTTGCATATCTTTAAATGTTGAGTATAGGTAGGCCATACTATTAAGATGGATGCAACACTAAGTATTATATGAGAGGTCTAGAAGCGCTCAAAATGACCCAAGTGAGAAATTCAAGTGGTTAACATAGAAAAAGGAAACACTTGAAAAAGGGATGGGCCTAATTAAGTTTAGATTGTGATGGCTAGTTTGCTGGAAGGTATTCACTGCCAGAGCTCAAACAATTAGTCTTTTGTGGGTGGGCTATTGATAACCCTTTCCATGCCCCTTTGTTGGATGTTGATGCTTTTAAGAGTTGCCTAACTTGATAATAGCCTTGCGAGAGCTCCCATTTCACCCTTTGTGGGATTTGTGTGAAAAGTGATATATCCTTTGAATTGGAGAGTGTGATTTAAATCTTGTGAGCTTGTGTGAGCACTAGAGAGCTAAACCAAACCTTGAGCATTTTGTGGCACCATAAAGTTTTGAGGTAAAGCATATGTAACTATTGGAGCTTGGCACCTAGACAACTAGACATCATCGACGAGCATCCAACTATGGAGTGCCGCGGGAAATTTGAGCAGACTACGATCTTACCCCGGAAGGAAAAAGTTCAACTACTGGATAGGGGAAAGTGGTTGAGAGAGCAAGGTGGCTAGATCTTGACCGTGGATGATCGCTCATGGCTTTCACAACAGAGGCGTTGGGTCCAAGTGGGGACCCGATCTCCGAGAATACATTGTTGTGTCTCTCGTTTTGGTTTAACTCACATTTGCAGTTTTGTTGATTACTCATGCTCCGCTTGTCTCTACTCGTGTGTGTTTCACATGGAAATGTATGCGATTGACCATTTTCTCTTGCTATTAGGGTATATTTGGGACACAATACTTATGGAGTACATTCCACTTCCTAATTATTCTTCATAACTAAGGTTATTAATTAGTGGAGCCGAACTTGTGCATATTTAATTTATATTAGTTTAGTCTCGATGAGAGTTTCAAGAGAGAGAGAAGATGGGTTTCATCTGATGAAACCCAGTGTGCATTGTTACCAATGCATTAGAAACTGAATGAAACTCTGCTAGGAGTGTTTTGTTTCATTCCACGCGTTGAAAATTATCTGGAACAATACCACAATCTTTAGTGAACTTGGAAGCCTTCACTACTACTGCATATGTAGACGCAACAGACAATCCTTTTGATGAAAAATATCATGGAGAGTATGATTATTTTACTATGGGACCATCTGATGACAGTTTAACTGTAGTGACAAAAGGGCAGGAACTTAACTATATAAAAAATACAATATTTTTGATGAGCATAGATTTATCTAACAACAATATAGCTGGACCGATTCCACAAGAAATAGGTACTCTTGTTTGCTTGATAAATTTGAATTTGTCGTGGAACTTCTTGAGTGGAAAGATTCCGGAACATATTGGAAATTTGCAGTCATTGGAATCCCTTGACCTCTCCAACAACCACCTTTCTGGTGAAATTCCATGGGATTTAACAAATCTGACATCACTAAGTTATATGAACTTGTCCTACAACAATTTATCGGGCAGAATACCCTCTGGAAATCAACTAGATACTCTCAACACTGATGATCCGGCTTCCATGTACATCGGCAATCCTGGTCTTTGTGGACATCCACTTCCAAAGCAATGCCCCGGAGATCAACCAACCGTAGAACATCCCATTATACTTCATGAAAATGGCTCAGCTCGAATAATGGACTTCTATCTTGGTTTACTTGTTGGATTTGTGGTGGGGCTCTGGATGGTGTTTTGTTGCCTTTTGTTCAAGAAAATGTGGAGGTATGCATATTTCATGCTATTAGACAAACTGTATGACAATGTATTTGTCTTTTCCACACTCATTTGGAGGAAATGGTTCAGTGAGGCAGGTGATAACTAAGGAAGCCTTAGAAAGAAAGAAATATATGTGATATGGGTGCTACTCTACCGCAGGAGATTAGTACCAGAATAAGAGGGATGAATATTTTCGTGCTATAGTTTGTATTGTCAATAGAGTCACCACAAAATATTGTGTTGTTCACCCCGCAAAAAAAATTGTGTTGTTCCATGTTATCAATTAGTCATTTGGTATATATACCATCGTGTCATGAAATTAACAAACCGTGTCGTGTCAATCACGTGGCTCGCAAAACACATCATCGTGAAATCAGTCACTCGGGGACTGATGAGGGCTGTCTCTAGAAATTTCAAGCTCCAGAACAGGATGCAAATTTGGGGCCTAAACTTTATAAACTTTGTATGGCTAAAAAAATTAAGGCATTAGGATAACGGGGCCGTACTGTTCACTCACATCCGATGGAGCACGTGGAGATGAGATGAGCATGTTCCAGAAGAGGGTGGTCCTCCTCACTTTACTGGCAACGCGTCGAACACGTGGTGGGCTTCGGCCCGTCGACCGCGCGGGCAAGCCTACCGTAGGCGGTGAGGACCTTGCCAGCGATGTTCGCATGACCAGGTCGGCGTGGAGGCCGAGGTGGAGTGCGCGGGCGTGTACGGTGGAGGCGAGGCACGAGGAAGGCACGGCAAGGAGGGTGAGCGGGGGCATGTAGGAGTTGGGCAGCGTGGGGGAGAGCGCGTGCATGAGGCGATAGAGCGCTAGTGCGAGGCCCCGGCGGGAGCGGGAATCAGCAAAGATGGCTGTGAAGAAGCTTGTTCTACGGGACAACGCTGTCAATCGTGAAGCACCCGTCGTGTGTGGCAGCCATGGTTGAGAAAAGGCTGCAATTTAGAGGCCCATCAATTTTTTTAGAAAGACGGCAAGAGCTTTGCCGGATTTTTATTAAACGAGAGAAAAGAAAAGGGCCAAAATTACAAAGCACAATAAGGAGGCGAAAGCTCTAGCTACTGAGAAGAAAAAACAACTCTGCTACTGGTTTACAAGAGAAAATAAAAAACACTCTAGCATTAGCGACTCTAAGAAACAAACAGCATTAAACTTGTCCAACTGAAGGTCTTTGGCGAGTTGATACTGTTATGTGTCATCTTTGCATAGTAGAGCTACTTGTCTTGGTTGTAGGGATTTTTGTTGGAAAACTCGTCTATTTTGTTCCTTCCCGACATTCCACCAATAGTAGATGATTATGCCGTCTATCTTTTTCATTGCATCTTCTTTCAAACTTTGCACGACATATTTGCGCCAGTAACTATGTAAAGATCCCGTGACTACCACTGAGTCTATTGCTGACAATTGGAACCATTGCTTCAAATATGTCCAAACTTCTTTTGAAAAGGGGCAATCTCTACATAGGTGAGTTGGTGTCTCTGGGTCAACTCCACAAATTTGCAGATAGGGTTGTTAGCCCAGTTGCATTTGATCAAATTATTGGCAGTGAGGATCTTCTTGTGAAGAAGTGTCCAAGCGAAGAAGCGGCATTTGGGTTCCGCTTGTGCCTTCCAAATCGGCAGTAGTTTCAGTTTACAGTATGCCACTTCAAATTGGATACTGTAAGCACTCTTAGTGGTATATTGGGCGTCCGGCATCCAACGCCAAATGATTGTCTTCCCTGCCTTTGTCTAGCCGAGTTCCTCATACTTCCTCCCATAGCTTAACATATTCATGCATTTCTTGAGATGTGTGAATTGGTAGGATATGCTTTATCCATCGGTTATCTTGTAGTGCCTTGTGAACCAATAGCCTTTTCCGTTTTGATTTCTGGAAGAGCGTCGGTGCAATAATTTGTGGGGTTCTACCTTCTATCCAGACGACGTCCAAAAGATAGTTGTTTGTCCATCTCCTATTGTCAAGGGTTGACACAACAAAAAGCTCACGATCTTGCCAGCGCAAGGGAGATCGAACCCGTTCTGTGCTAGTCCCTTGTGTCTCCACTGGAACCACAACCATCTCAAGCGTAAAGCTCTAGTGAAACGCTTTAATTCCAAAATCCCCAAACCACCTTTTACTTTTGGAAGACATGTCGCAGGCTAGTTTACTTGGGAATGCCTCCCCATACACCTTGTCCGGGGTCTCCCCCCTCCAAAGAAAGCTCCACCTCATATGATCAATCTTTTTGACTAACCACTTCTGCTCAGGGAAGGCCGTCATATGATATATGGGTTGCGACGAGAGCATCGTCTTAACTAGTGTTTCCCTTCCTGATGTGGAGAGAAGTATGCCTTTCCAACCAGGCAGTCTCGATCCTATCTTATCAATTGGGGGCTGTACCTCGATCCTCCGCAGTTTTTGGATGTGCAGTGAAGTCCGAGGTATCACTACTAGAATACACAAGTTTCCCTAGGGTATATTCTTTCCCTACCGTTTTTTTAACATCCTAGGGAAAGATTTGTTTCCCTAGGGTAAGTTAGCAGAACCCTAGGGAAACTTCTCTTTCCCTACGAAATGCGCACTTTCGTCGGGACGACGGACGCAGGTCAAGGCACATCGGCGCCTGCGTGTATTCTTTCCCCAGGAAAGAAATAGAAATTCTAGGGAACACTCAAACCTAACCCTATCCCCCAGTTATCCCCGCGCAAGATTTCTCTTCGTGCCGCTCAGGTCGCTCGGTCCCAGAAATTTCCCTTCTCGCGCCACCAGCATCTACAGCGCGCCGCCCGCCGCCACGCCTACCTCCGTGCGTGAGCTCCCTCCCTACGCGCCGCCCGCTGCCACGCCTCCCACCGTGCGCGAGCTCCGTCCCTGCGCGCCGCCCGCCGCCACGCCTCCCTCCGTGCGCGCCGCCGCCGCAGATCCCTCCGTGCGTGGTGCGGGCCGCACGCAGCGCAGCTCCCTCCGTCCTCTGCGTCGCAGGGGTCTCCGTCCAGCACTTGTGGGCACACCCACAGAGACGCAGCCCGCCTCCACTCCGACTCCGAGGCGAGGACGACGCACGCTCCGCCCAGACGCAGCCCTGTAGCTGCTGCTTCTTCACTTCGAGGGCCCGATCTGGTGAGTGTTGTGACCTGCTCATATGAGTTCTGGAGTATGGTTCCTGACCTGAGTTAGGTTTCGTCCGGTACTAAAAGAAGTGATAAAGAAAATTAACGAAACCAGTAGCATTAGCATCTCGTAGAGGTTTCCTGATGTTAACTGGTCGTTTCTTTGAGAATGAAGTACAGAGATACATCGAACTAATTAGCAAGTAGTGGCTACTGCAGTGGCACCATGAACCCAAAAATTCCTCTCTGATTTACAATTTCACTCCAGTTCTTCTCAAATGGAAATCCTATGGTAAGGCATAATAATCCAGTAACAAAATTTAGGATTCTATCACTAACTAGAAAACACAACGCCGCGCCATCTCTATGATGGCCAGTGGTTATTTAATTTTGTGTAGGATACTGGCTAATATGGAAATGCTAGATATGTATGTTTATATCCCCAGTAGTGCTTGAATTGGAGTATAATGGTGTAAATTCATTTGGAACATATACAATACCAGTGATTCAAGTTTGCAGTATAAAATTGAATCAACAATATAGGTGGCCCAAATAAAAAATGTAAATATTGTATAGAAGTGTCTTAAATTGTCTATCAATAAGAGAAAAATGTCTTAATCATTGTTTGTCAATAATGAGAAACAAACCACAGAAAGCTTCTTTTTTAAGATTTGTATAAGCTGCTTATTTACAGACAATGGGCTTGTGGTATGGTATGTCTATTCGATGGATAATTTGTGATATCATTCATTTATGTCAACTAAATGGTAGGCACATGGGACAAAGGGGCAAAGCAAGCTCTAGCAATCAATCTATTGACTGTCGAGTTATACATTTACCTAATTGCATTAAGTCCTCAATGCTATTATATAATAACGTCTGACAATCTCCAAACAAGGAGCTCAAGAACTTTAAACCAAATTTTCAGGTTTGTTTTAGATTCTACTAATTACTAATTTGATTGCATTATAATTAACATAATATGCCTTTGCTTCCATTATAAATTACTTATTGTTCATATCTTGATGAAAGCTCTGATAATAAAATTAACATAATGTGCCTTTGCTGAGAGGTTGATATGACTTGTATTCACTTATAAGTGTTCTATTAAACAACATGCTGTAGTGATCTACTTTACATATTCAATCAACACATGTTTAGCTTCTGAACAATCTGTAAACAATACTATTTTGGTGTACATATATGCCAGGATTATTTTCTAGCTATATGCTACTACTCTACAAATATAAAACAAACGTTGTTAGCTATATATTTTCTACTGCTAGGATTAAAACATGTTTAACAGTTAAGATCTTTTCTTGGCTGATCTTACTAAATATTGATCTGTCAGCATTTTTTGGTGCTATCTCTGAACATTTCGGGCTTTGGGCATCCTCACGTAGTGGCAAGGATGTGGTCATGAGCACTTTAACCTCTGTTCAATCTCTCTCTAAGGTGTTGCTTATTTCATATTAAAAATATTTTAACAAACAAAAAAAACTTCTTTTGTTGTGCAAAGACTACATCGACACCCAGTCCTGATTGACCTTTTTTTCCATTATCATTGACTGTTTATGTCTCCCATCTTAATTTACATGGTTAGATAATTACATGTAATCAGCAAGTGAACTCGGCTGTATGTGTAACCGCAAATACTTATATATCATGTCGTTTGCCTTTACAGGTGGCACCAATTTCAGGTGGTAACACCTGACACGAGCATAACAAGATGCCTGTTGAGAGCGATATGAAAAACCACGAGTTGTAAAAATAGGGTCAATGAATTAGCAAAATGTACTCTTTTTTAGATCAATTGTACTAAAGGACAACTATTCGGAGTTCAGATAAAAATCCCCAGTCATGTTCTACTACAAATCGAGAATCATGAAGTTGAATATTGATGCAACATGGATCTAACAAAATTAGCAAATATGAATCCAAACAAGATGGGATAATAGACCATCTTTTCACCTTTGAGTCTATTAGCATCTCTTAGCAACTGAAATGTTGCTAGCAGGTGCTAATAGTTAGCATATTAAAACTACCAAGATGCAAAGGATCAAATAGGAGAAATACAAAGGCAAGGCCATTGAGTTAAATGGACCAGATTTTGATTGGCTGCACTCTCCAGTGGATGCTAGAGCTCTCTATGCATGCAGTTGTGGTCGGCCACATGGAAAGTGGGCCTTATTTAATGGGGCCATCAATGACAACGAAGCCCTTGCTGACTTGAAAAGAAGCCATGCCTCAGCCATGGCTGCTAGGCGACAACGTCAAGAAGAGGAGGACCGTATGAGGAAAGAAGCTAGTGATAGTCGTTTGGCTAAGGAATACGCCCAAAATATGTTGGACTGGGGAAAAACGGTACATGCTCACAATGAAAATATACAAAGGTTTATGGAGGTGAGATGTGTCATATATATCCTTGTGTATTCTTTTAAGTGTCAATATAGCAACTTTCTAATTGTGTGTAACCTATATTGTTAAACTGCAGAGTGTTGCTTTCCACACTGGTATGCCAGCCATAGCAGTTCCTCCTCCCTTGCCTCCCCCACCTCAACCTCCAATATATGTTGTTTTACCAACTTCAAATCCCTCTGAAGACAATGTAAGTTTGATACTGAATTCACAGATTTGACAGTTACAGGTTTGCAGTAGTACTGAGTTTGTGTTTTGTGAATTGTGAGATCACTTGAACAACAAGGCAAAAGGCACCTACTAGCTCCTACTAGTCATCTGAAGATTTGAGTGAATATGCATGCAAACATTTCACTATACTTATAAGCATACTACTGTAATGTAGTTGGGGTGGCAAAACGCACCTAGTACTAGTCAACTGAATAAGCTTGTCCAATCAGCTCGTTGGTTAGGCAACATATGCAAAGGAACTTTTCTAACTATCCTTTTTCATGACCGATTACTATACTAGACTGCATGTCTGAAAAAATAGCATGACTGCCAAAAATAGCTACTGTGTTGATTGTTGTTTCTAGCTTCAGTTTATACTTACTGTCAATTTGTCATGTTCCTGTGTGTATTTTGACATTGGGTGTGTTTAGTTCCCCTGAAAAGGGGAAAAAAGTACTGTAGCACGTTTTGGCTTTATTTGGTAAATAGTATCCAACTGTTGACTAATTAGGTTCAAAACGTTCGTCTCGTAAAGTACAACCAAACTGTACAATTAGTTTTTGATTTCATCTACATAGTACTCCATGCATGTATCGCAAGTTTGATGTGACGGGGAATCTTTTTTTGGAATAGTACGATTTTGGTGGAACTAAACACAGCCATTGCCCTTATATGCAATTAATTCAATCTTTTTCTAACTTCAGACTTGCTTAATCTCATAGGTTGGTACCTTTGGCTCATCTGTTGGAGCGGAAACTCCAGATGAAACAATAAGTAGGATTGCTTGTGGAGTATTTCGTGGCCATCCGAATGGCACTACAAGTGGTGGAGTGAATGTGACAAGTCTAGTGAATGGAACTACAAGTGGTGGTGGCACTTACTCTCCTCCTGCAGGGGAAGATCAATTTCCGTTCTTTTGATTGCTGTCAAACCATGAGCTGTAGTTGTTGGTTGCATATTTTGTTTTAAGTACTGGTGGGCACTAAAATGAGCAGCATGTCTTGTAAGCTAAGTATGAATGCTAAATATGAATGACATGGTTGTATTATGATAATATTATAACTCTAAATGTATGGATTTGTGGTTATAGATTGGATGAAATGAGTACTTAATTATGTGTTCATGTGTGAATTTGAATTTAAATATAAAATGATATTTGAATTCAAATTTAAATCATGTGTAAAAGAATTGATTGAAATATTGTCCTTTATGATATATTCATTCCCTAGAGTTCTAATTCCTAGGGAAAGATTGCTAAGGAAACTAGCTTTCCACGCTGGACTGGACCTGGTTTCTGTGAAAGTTTCCCTAGGGGATACAACCCCTAGGGAAAGAATGTTTCCCTACCGTTTCTGCCAAAACCGTAGGGGAAGCTGGCCTTTCCCGTCGAATTCGTCCCTAGGGGGCTTTCCCTACCAAAAACTCTAGGGAAAGAGTTTCCCTACCGTTTTCCATCCTTTCCCTAGGATTATTAACCCTAGGGACACTTGTTCATTCTAGTAGTGTATTTACCCAGGAATTTACACATTTTTCCATGAAATTTTGAAGCAAATGGTCGACGACCGAGGTTTCAATCCGAATGGGGAATATTTCCATCTTTGAAAAATTGATTTTGAGTCCCGAACATTCACCGAAGAAATTCAAGATTTTGTGCAGTCGATCTAGCTCCAAAGCTGATGGGTCAACAAAGATAGCCACATCATAGTACATGGAACAATGGAGGCTTGCCGCCTTTGGGAGAGCCGGCTTGAGAATTCTTGTTTGGGCTGCGACCTCGATTATGCACTGAAGTGGGTCTATCGCCAAGATGAATAGCAGGGCGATAGCGGGTCTCCCTGTCTCAGTCCTCTTGTGTGTTTGATACCCCTGTTTGGTTCGTTAACTAGTACTCTTGATGAGGCAGTGCCCAGTAATGCAGCTACCCAATCTCTCCATTCGTGCTAAAACCCAGCGCCTCCATAACGCCTATGAGAAACGTCCACCCAATGGAGTCAAAAGCCTTGGATATATCTAACTTGATGAATAGCGCTGATTTCTTCTTCTTATGTATAATAGCTGAATGACCCTCTGTGCATATATAAAGTTATCATGTATACATCTTTTTTTTTTGATGAAAGCATTTTGGGCATTAGAGACCAGAGAGTTCATGTGTGGGGCTAATCGGTTAGCGAGCAACTTTGTGACTATTTTGGCCACACTATTGATTAGACTGATCGACCTATAATCTGAGATTGTCGTGGCAATTTGATTCTTGGGTAATACTACAATATTTGCTTTCAATCTCGCAGTTCGGTGGGTATAGAAACTCATAATTGCCTATGTTAGGTCGTCTTTTATTACAGGCCAACATTTCTTGTAAAAGATCACTATAAATCCGTCAGGACCTGGAGCTTTTTCTGGCGGCATTTATTTCCTTTACAACAGTCTCAATCTCCTCTTGTGTGAATGGGGCATCAAGCTCTTCCAGATTATGGTGGATGTATCCTAGCTCTTGCCAATTAATCGACTTGGTCCTTGAATTCGGAGTTCCCATGATGTGCGAGAAATGGTCATGGATCAACTTAGATTTCTCCTCTTGCAGAACAACCGTCCCCATTTGTCCACTTAGAGAACTGATGTAGGTCTTCTTTCTTCTAGCATTAGCATGTAGCAGGAAAAACCGAGTGTTTGTATCTCCTCTCCTAATCCAGGTTATCATTGAGTGTTACCGCGCACTTAATTTTTGCATTACTGCAATTCCTAGCGCCTTGATTTTAAGGTACTGTTTCAATTCCAGTTCGTCCTGAGTGAGATTCCTAGACTCTTGCGCCCTTTCGCCCAGCTTATCTTCCAGGTACTGAAGTGCTTTCACCTCCACAGTTTCAGTGCCTTTGCCATCTGTAGGAGCTTGACATGCACTCGCAGTATAGCATCCTGAGTGTAACTGGCTTGCTCCAAACCTTTTTAAAAATCCAGGCCAATTGGTCCAGAAGGCTTCGAATCTAAAGCCCCTATAAAAATCATGGATCACTTCTCCTTGTAGGAATAGGGAGCAGTGGTCTCAACCTAAAGAAGCAAGCACCTGTAAATCTGTCCGCGGGAAAATATCAAGCCATTCAGATGTTGCAAACAAGTGGTCGATCTTTGTCATCGTTGGGATCTGTTGATCATTGCACCAGGTATATTTTTTGAGATCCTTCATGCTATCGACATCACCGGTTTTATATATCAAATCGTTTAGTGTTTATTCACATAAATCTGTTGTTCTGAAGAATGGTCTAGGCATCTCTGTTTTTGTCCAGCTTGACCAGCTGTGAAAAAGCGGTATAAGCTCTAGGGATACCCATGGAAATGAAATTTGTTGGATTTTTTATGGCTTGTCATGTGCGGTGCGATCGAATCCAAGTGATTATCAGTGACTGGTATTGTAACAATTGAGGACGGCTAATTCTGAATTTTAGAAACTGACACCTAATAATTGTCCAAATTTCATGGCCGTGGCCTTACTCCGAATGCAGGGGAGACCTTAAGGTATTACAAATTGGCAGCCTACTGAATGTTTTGTTTTTACATATCATCGCCCTTGTTGATTTTGGGTTATGGAGTTGAAAGAGAGGGACATCTATATATCACTCGAGCTCTTTGTTGATGAAGTGATATCAAGGGGGACCATACAACTAGCCATATATATAGGCAACTAACTGGTTGCTGTTCTTTTAGCATGGAGCCATATATATAGGCAACTAGCAATGAGGACAAACAAGTTATTTGTAATGAAAGGCAATCAGCTTAATAACCACCTATGTTGTTGCTCAATGTTTCACTTCAGCAGAGTAGAGCCACAAGCAGAGAGCATATATATGTATGTATAAATAATTCTCACACTGTAGCTTGATTAATGGTTCACCAATACAATACAACCGGCATATGGTTTCATCATAAGATTATTAAGATACAATACATATGTACTACAGTACTAGTAGATGGATACATATATAGCAAGCAAAGCAATCCCATGAGCGCAGCCATCAAATCGCACATGACAAGACAGGTGCGGATGATGCGCCTCTTATTACAAGCATCTGGTCTGATCCCTCTCAAATGGGCTGGGCTGAGGTAGCAGACACACACAAACACACTCATCGTTCTGGAAGTTGAAACACACACACGCAGACAGCCAGGCAGGTGGCTGCCTCATGACCAGGCCTACATGCAACACCAGCGTGCAGGCATCGGACACTAACTAGGCGCCTGGCCGTCTTTCTTATTTCAAAACCAAACCAAACACAGGGAGAATTGCAATTGCAATTGCAAACGGAGGCAGCTGGCCAACTCGGCCGGGCGATCATCAAAGGCAGGAGCTAACCTGAAGCCCCGTACCTTCCCTGGCCTTTCACACAACAAACAAACTGATCAACAGGTAGGCAGCATCCATCGATCCACAGATACGATCGCCATAGCAGCAACAGCAGATGCATACTTCAGAATGAGTGCATACTTCAGAATGAGTTAAAAAGAATGAGTTTCCATCACCTGGGCAGAATAAGTGATCGAGAAGTAAATCAAATCAATTAAGAGAAAGTATATAAGCTACCTTATTATTACAACAACAGACGTATGGATGCATGTGCTTATTATTACTCAACAACCCGGCTTAGCCTTTCTCTGGTAAACCCCCGCCTGGGGGACGTGCTGGGTGTCTTTCTTTTTCTGTGTGTGCCCGGTGGGGCTTTCCGGTCTTCCGGACTTTCCTGTACATACAAGTTTCTTTCCTTCCTTAATTGAGAGGCAGAGCTCCTGCCAGATTTTTGAAAAAAAATGTGCTTATTATTACCTGAGAGCGGTGCCCCTGAGCATTCACCTCTTTAGTAGCGCGAGTGCACCGGCGCCTCGTACAGGGAAGCGTACACCCCATCCCACTCCAGCGCATCCCATACGTCTTTCTCAATCTCCACGATCGGCCTCTTCATGCCTGGCTTGCGGCCCTTCAAGGCCGGCAGCCAGCGTAGGCTCCAGCATCCCCTGATGGTCTCTAGTGCGGGCGCCACCATCTCAGCAGCCTCACATATCTGCTGCAGCGCCGGCAGGTCATGTAGGTGGATGGTGGTTAGCTTCAGGAACTCGACGCTTGTATGCTTGGACTTCGTCTCGCCACCCGATGTGGATGATGTGGAGGGTCTCCAGGCTGGGGAAAGAGGGGCGATTGCCCATCGCAAGCCTGAACCGGAGGCTTGGACAGCAGTGTAGGTGCAAGTGTCGTAGGCTTCTGAAGCGATCAGCAGAATCGTCGATGAAACCTTTGCTCCATACACAACGAGACATCAGGAGATCCGATGCCCAGATGGTCTCCAGATTACCATTCCGCTCCTCTGCGTCTTGAGGAAAGACGGCATGCAAGTTGGGACACCTCTCGACGCGGCACCACCTGAGGCAGAACCAAAATCTTATAGGCATGGTATTGTTGTAGGTCTTGACATCATGCACATGCAGGGATTCAGTATACCATCTCATCAATTTAGCCAAATTATCAACATAACGATCTGCCACCACCTCACTAGGCACGCTACGGCTTCCATCACCAATCTCAATATGGCAATTCGATTGTCTCGTCGGGCCTTGTGGGAAGGCCTGCATCGGGGCTGGTCCATCACCAACCTTGGTAAAGACATCACAATACAGACTTCTAGCAATTATGTCATAGTGTCGTTGATGATCAGTAGATCCAATCATCATCTCCTTGTTTGTTGTTGCTTCAGATTGAATAGTCTCCGTACACGCAGCTGAAGAGGTGATGCTGATGTTGAAATAGTAATGGGCATCCTTGGGATAATGTGCACGATTCATGGGAGTCCATAGGGACCGAGCAAGCCTAGCATCCGCAAAAATTGCGTGCACCTGCAGCCGGAAGTATTCCTGTTGGGCACTAAGGGATGGTGGCCAAGCACATCCAAGTGTCCTGACAGGTCGTGTGTCTATGCAGATCAACTCCAGCAGCTTCAGTTGTTTCTTATATGAGCCCCATTTTATTGCCTGAAGGTTCTCACAGCCTAGCAGGAAGAGTCTCTTGAGCCTCGGGACATCCACTGCCATAGCTCCAAAGTCAAGTACCTTGATCGCACATCCGGAAAGGTCCAGCTCCTCTAGATTGGGAAGCCCACGCAAGAACAGATCCTCCAACAATGTGCAACCTTCAAGAGATATTTTGGAGGCTCTGACATCCTTCTTATCTACAGCAGGTTGACGATACTCTGGACGAGAACTCATTGGAGGTAGCTTGCCGGTTGATGTCCAATGGGATGCTGGTCCATAACCATCAAAACTAAATGACCTTAGCGAGGAGTTGGGCAGCACAACATGTTCAAGCTCATCACAACCATCTAGAACAAGTACTTGAAGTTTGCTTGCCTCTGATAAGCTTCCTGGTAGGCTTTTCATGTATCTGTTACCAGACAAATCAAGTATTTCTAGCTGTTTCTTACCCACAAATGAGTTGTTGATGTCCAAGGATGCCGTCTCTTCCTGATGTGAAGGTTTGATTATTTCTTTTTTGATGAAAGGTTTGAATATTCGAAGTCTTTGAAGGTAAGGTAGCCTTTTCTCTAATAATTGACCTGTATACTGCCAGCACCTAACTCCTTCTATATTTAGTTCTGTGAGATTAGCCATAAGACCTATTTTTTCCTTAGATAAGATCTCACCCCAGTCTGTGTAACGCAGGTCAAGCACCCACAGGCTATGCAGAAATAATGTCCACTTGGCGATACAATCCCCTCCTTCAGGTTCACTTGTATTATTGTTCTGATTTGTGCAGTTGCCCAGTCCAAGAAATCTTAATGTATTGCAGTGCAGGAAAGGAGGGGACACAAAACTAAAGGCACAACAGGAGAGAATTAGAACACCAAGTTTGCTACACTGTTTAAACAAGGCATTTGGTAACCGAGGTACACTTATAGTCTTGTCAAATGATAGGAAAATTGACGATGCCATTGCTAGTATAGTTTGCATGTTGTCTTCAAGTATCTTATTCTTTGAGGTGACACAAATCCAACGGTAAGGCCTCTTTTTATATTTGTCAATGTTGCCATCTTCGACTAGCAGATGAGGATCTTTTGTCGTCATAGAAAACACCTCACCAAGCAGAGAATCATCACCCGCAAAATTTATTGCTGAATCCAATGAAGTGCTAATCTTCCTAGCTGTATCCCCTTGTTGAATTATCCCATCACATATCCATAAGTTGGGAGCATGACCCACCCAATGCAATCCAATGGTGCTGAGGTAAAACCCATAGCAATAACAATCTATGACCATTGTTAAGTTAATGTCCCTCATAAATGGATAGCTAGCAACTCTGTTGGCAACCTCTTCAAGAAATAGTGCACTACGTTGTGAGTTTGATAACTGGACGGGTTTATGATAGGTGTTAATACAAAGGCTTGTGTGTCTTAAATTATTTACTAGTTTCTCAATACCATCGTGCTCATGCATAGTCACGAGCCTTCTTCCAAATGTCCATATTATCATGCCGTAATATTCTGGAATACCAATTTCGCTTAGGGCAACCTCATCAGCACTCCCATTAATGAAAATCATCATGAATCTATTTTCCCTCAGGGTTTGGTCAATCATTGCTGAAACTTCTCGTATCACATCCCTAGAACCATGATCCACTCCGTTGAAGTCGTCCTCCTCGTCCTGCTCCTCAATCATGGCCATGGTCTTCCGGTTAAGCCTCAGCTCCTCTGCAATTTTTCTCTGCATCACCCTTTTACTCTCCCACCATGAGCAATCAATGTAAATGGTTCTGCCAAAGCATAATTTTGGAGGAGGAGATTTCATAGATGGAATTGCTTCTGCTATGGATCTAAGAACGGCGGTGGCTCCAAAGCCACGCCACCCATCAAAGTAGATTATGTTGTTCTTGAGGCTGGCCCTCTGAATATAATTCAGTATTTTCTCTCTTGCATCAACAACATCTGTTGCGTAGATTTCCTGGAACATGCATGGGGATAGCTAGCTAGTCAAGATCCGCTCGGCATTTATATAAGGAATTTGGTAAAGAAAACAAAGTAGCTAGGAAATTGTATATATATGCATAATTAAAACATGAGAGTAGCGGTACCTTCAATTGTGGTGCCATGGTGAAACTCCTCTGGTAGTGTACAAGAGGAACAAATTATATATCAACAGGGAGTAGACGCGCAGACGACGGTTATCGATGGATCAATCATATCAGGTAGCATATTTGATCATCGAAAGAAGACCTATCCGATCCCCAACGTGCAGTGCATTCGATTCCCTGTATGCAGGCGTGCACACAACATTATATATAATATAGTTTAATAACCTGCCAGAGAGTCGATCAGTACTGCTAGTACGCAGCATCGACGATCTTCTATCGATTTTATTTTGTTTCGAGACGGCAAGCAAGCAAGCAAGTAGTGTGCAATGCAGAAAGCATGCACGCACAACACTAATCAGTTTCTTAATTATCTATCTATCAATCTAGGACTCTAGGAGTATCTTATTAGTAAAGAAATTGGCAACGTACCGTACCTTCAGTTTCTGTGAAAGAGGAATGGATCGAGATGAAGATGCTTGGATGAGATGGAATGAATTGAACGATCCAATGCTTGGACGCTTGACGAAGCAGGGAGATCGATCGATTCGAGAGGGTTTATATTAGTTGCAGTACTGACTCGTTTTAAAAGAAAACAAATGGATAACTTTTTTTTGTTTGAATGCAAAAACAATAAGATGGATAATAATGTACTCCTACACACCATACCTTGTTTCTGCGGGAGAGAAGAGGACAGTGAGTTGCCCAGCTGTTGCCGATCCAACAAAGGCAACAAAAAGCAAAAGCACACTCACAAGCCAGGCACCGATCCCTTGCTTGCATTCTTAATTGCAGCATCTGATCTACTAGTATTATACAGTATTATATATGCATGGACGCTGCTTTTAATTTCTTCTTTGTTGCATTGGGAGGCCGCTTTATTTGTCTTTCCTGCTGCAAAGCTGCTTGGCATGCATATATGAGGCCTATCAATTTGGGGGCCTTGTTCGGTTGATCAGCTCGAATGCCCTCGACGACGGCCGGCCCGTTATGGAAGCACTCAGTCACTCACAGTTCTATAAATTGGGAGCCCTTCCCCTTTACGGTCCTCGTAAGATGTTCTAAAATCTCTCCTGTTCGCTTAGGTCGATCTGGCTGGTTGAAAGTACTGCTGGCTGGTTTTTTGTGAGAGAAAAACACTGCTGGCTGGCTGGTTAATTTGACTGATAATCTCAAGCGGGCTGATGCAGTCGTTCTGTAGGCTGATGCAGTCGTGCAGTCTACAACAACGTTGAATAAAGAATGGGTGGGGGGAAAATATGTACTACATTTTACCCTAGTTGCAAAGGTTAAATGAACAAATTTTAGACCCACATATTCTTTTTTATGCCTTTGATTTAAGTTTAATAATAACCCAATAGTTTTTTTAGTAAAATTAATTATACTTTGTACATATTTTCCAAAATTGTGCCTGCCAAAGCATAGAGTGAGGCATCACTGAAAAAACAGGTGATGCCGTGAGCCGTAGCGTGCTTGGCAGGGTGGGAAAGTTCAGTTTAAATTTAGGAGGACCACTGAATGTCGGCATTCCTCCTAAATTTATATCTAATACATATGCCATTATAATATATACAGAAATGCTCTTGAGCGGGCGTTCGGATGGTTTTTCCTATCGGACGCTATTTTAATTGGATCCAGCGCAACGGTCTCTATCTGACATATTTCTCTTTCACACCCCTGCTCGTCTTCTCAACGTGGCACTGGGGCGGGTCGTTTGTGGCCGGTGGCATCGTGCTCGCCTTTCTCCTTCGTCACTTACCGCCTTCCATCACTACCTCTTCCTCCCTCGCGGCCCTGCCTGCTCGTGCCTACTAGCAGCAGCCACACAGGAGCGCAGGCGCCGCGCCGCGTGTGGCCAGGTGGCCAGGAGAGGTGGTCGTCGCTGGCCGGGGCTAGGTCAGGCGCAGGTGTAGCTGGCCGCTGCTAGGCCACGCCACCATCCACGGCTGTCGGCTTGCTGGAATGAATTGACTGTTCCTCCGCTCTGTGTTGCGTTGTAGTTGCATGTTTCAGAGGTATGTTTCAAGTGTTGTATATCAATGTAGCAAAAAGTAGATCGGGATGTTGCATATGTTGTAATGGCTATACACGTATGTTTCAAGTGTACTTTCCAATGTTTCATCTGTTTCAGACGTATGTTGCATGTGTTTTATCTAAATGTTGCAAGAGTAGATCTGGATGTTGCATATACATGCATGTTGCAAGCACGTGTTTCAAGTGCATATGTATGTTTACAAGTGTTTCATCTAGATGTTGCATATGTTTATAATGGTTTTCAAATATTTTTTTAAATGTTTTCACAAGTGTTTCAGACACTTATTTCAAGTGTTTCATCGTCTTCTTTTGCATGTTGCATTTTGATGTTTCAAAAGTAGATCAGGTGTTGCACATGGGATATGTGTGGTAAGCGGCTAGCGGCACGGGCCCACTGCTGGTGCGCTCGCTCGCTCCCTATGCAGGCACCGTCTGGACGACGTCCGGTCTCTAGCAAGTCCGTAATATATAAGCCAAATTAAACCCTAGGGGTGCATGGCCATTGCGTCACAGTGAATCGGTCCAATATCAATGCACCTCTACTTTTGTCACTTTTATCTACGTTTTCCTAACAAACTCAGATCGTCGTTCGTTAGAGGAGACACTAGAATTAAGATGGGTTGCCAAACTTAAGGGCAAGCAGCAAAACACCAAAATCCAACTCCGAAGAGTGGTTCCGCACTCGAGCTTTTGCCGAGCCCAAGAATATTTTGATAAACATAACTCATGACAATCCGAGCACAGGTGTATAATCGTTACACTGAGGATGAGCATAATCGGTACAGACGATACTGACATGACAAGATCACCACGAACAGGCACATATATGTGCATCGTTTTACAGCTATAACACCCACGGGCCACGGCCGTAGCAGGCCAGCTTAACGTACAGACTACACCAGGACGGCGTAGTAGGTGTAGGCGGCCGCGCTGCGGTGCCAGGTGACGAGGACAGCGCCCGGGCTCTTGGAGACGATGAGCGCGAGGGCTGACGCGATCAGGAAGATGCCGCAGGACACCAGCGCGGCCGGGAGCTTGGACGCGTCGTGGATGTCGGCGGTAATCAGGCGGATCAGATTAGCCGGGAACCACGCCATTGCTGCTGCGATCTACTTGTGACCTGATCAGCCAGGTGTGAGTGTGACTGAGTGTAAAAGGACTCCGAGTGAAGCCAGGTACGAACTTTGGTGGTAGAAAGCGAGATACGATCGAGCTATATATATGTATACCGGGACGGGTGGAGCTTAACCCGGTGGTAATTATCAATCTGACAGCAAATAATACTCCTACAAGTAACTAAATAATTTGATTAGCTAGTACAACATGGCATCCAACAACTCGGCTGACCACTACCAAAGTGTTGTAAATTCTAGTAGTCGTAATTATCAATCTCATCGCAAATACTCCTGCAAGTAACTATTAAATAAAGTGGACATGTCTGTATCATCTGCTTCATGTTTCTTTATTTTTATAGAGTTATTATTTCCTACTACTACTTTGTTAGACGTGAACTTTTTCTTGGTAAACTTGTACTTGAACTTTGCTATAGATAAAGTGGTTTTATGGTTTAGAATATTCACCAGGAAGTATGAGGACGTATCGGGAAGCCAAAAATCGCATTAGTGTGACAGCGATACCTTCCCCGGCCGGGTTCGCTCCACACCCGACGGCAAGCGTCAGCAGCTAGTCGCTACGGTGGTGGCATTAGTACTCATCGTAGTAATAATAATTTTACATAGGTAAAGAAAAAATTTTCTCCTGTGCCACCACGTGGTCACGCGGTTGCCTTTCTTCCATCGTCGTACGACGTACGGTGACGGCCCCACGCCAAGCCGGGTGAGAGGAGACCCGGCCTCGGTATAGTAGACTAGTCTATCAGTACTTCCGTCGATCACCAACTCGATTTTTTGATCTGCTTACATTTCTATGAGATCACCAACTCGAATTTTGATGATTTGAATTTTTTTTCATTTTTTCACTAAATCACCATAAAATATTTTTTTATGATGAATTCATCTATTATCATGATGTGCACATTCCTATTAATGATTGTTGTATGTGAATCCTTGTCGTACTCGGTTTGTGAGTCTAAATCACTTACAGAACACGGAGAGGAAGTGAGGACATTGTAATGAGCAAAAAAAAAAGGTACAAAAGAATCATTTTGCTCTTTCAATCATGTGTATGTCAGTCTTTTTTTTTGTATATTTCGAACGTCACTTACAAGATTATTACATCTTTTACGGCTATTACATACTTCCTCCGTTCCAAATTATAATTTATTTGACATTTTTTACCCCAAATTTAACCGCTCGTCTTATTCAAAAAATTTGTGCAAACATAGTCAAATTTAAGTCATTCTTGAAGAACTTTTGTTAATAAAATAAGCCACATCAAAAAGAAGTGATATTTAATATAAATTTTTGAATAAGACGAACGGTCAAACTTAGAGTAAAAAAAGTCGAACGAATTATAATTTGGAACGGATTTAGTAGATCCTTAATTGCCATGTTATTTCCACTTGTGTTGTATATATAATCACTCCGTCACTTATATATAACTTATAATAGTATAGAAAGTTTGCTCTAGAATTTTTTTCCCCCTGGATCACCGGGTCTCGGGAAGCCGTATATCCTGTAGCGTGACCCTACGAGGCCAGGGCCCTTTTAACCGGGTTAGCGCCACCCGGCGGCAGCTGCGCTGCTAGAGCTAGGCTTGTATATTTTTCTTTTAAAAAAAAAGAAAAAGAAAATACTTGCGCTGGTGAATTTTTTTTTATTTTTAGCCCAAATTTGAAACAAATTTTAAATTTAACCCGTCTTTCAAAAAAATTTTAAATCTAACCCGTTTGGCCCCGCCACCATGCATGGCGGGGCAAATGCACTGAACCCCGCCATGCATGGTGGCGGGGTACAGATCCGACGTGGCAGGGGCGGCAGACCACCTCGCCAGCGTGGCAGGGGTGTACCCCGCCATGATCCATGGCGGGGTTGCCCTAACCCGCCATGATGCATGGCGGGGTACACCCCCGGCAATATAAAATCCCGGGCACTTCTTGTTTTTGGTCATTCACCCATTCCATTTCCCGCAGCGCTCTAGAACTGAGCTCCCTCACCCATTCCATTTCTCCGGCGTCCCTCCGTCGTCCCCGTCAGGTATCGGCCCATCGTCGCTCCTTGTTCCGGCCACCCCTTCTTTGTGTGTATCGTTTTGTGTTGAAATCGTTTCGTTTTTTTAGATGGAGGACTCGTATCGTGAGTCGATTTGGAGGAAAAAGGGTCGTCCTAGAGAGATGTCACGTCTTCACGTTGTCGTTGTTAGTGTTTGTCGTTTGTAGTGGCGTACAAACTTTGTGTCGTGTACTTTGTCAGTGTTGTACTTTGAAACATGTCGTTGTAATATTTTCGTTATCACATCGTCATTCGTTTCATTTGTTGGTCCAGTCACTAAGATTGTTATGTGGTTTATCGCGGCAGTGTATAAATACAGTTTCTTAGTGCAAGAACTGCGTTTCGTTTTGCGAACACTGATCGTCACAAATGCAGGAAGTCATTTACAGCAAGTTTATGGCAGGGGTCGAATCGAAATTAGTTAACGACAACGGATCGTCACAAATAATTAGGTCAACGGATCGTCACAAAGATTAAACGAGTGTTACCGACTACATTAGTCGAACCGAAATAACCAAGTGGAGTACTGATGATAATATGTGTCCGGCGTCTGCTACTCTACTAATCGCCTGGGGTGTAGGGGTCTCGCGGTCTCCGTCGCCTCCTTGGATTCGTAGGGACCACGTTGCTTGTCCAGCCAACGTCTGTGCGGTCCCGCTGCTGCCTCTCGCGTTGTCGCCTATGTCCACGATCGAGCTGCTGCGTCGACGACGGTCCCTGCAAGCAAGCAACCTGATGAGCTACTATAAATGTTGATCTAAGAACAATAAAATTAAAGAGAAAGCAAAGCATACGAACCTGTTGCTCGGCTGGTGTGTAGTTCTCCTGCTGTGTGTAGTCGAACCCCTGTGTAGCAAAAGGAGCACCGTAGAGCTGTGAGGCACCCATCTCCTCGTGACCGGTGTAACCCCACTGTGGAACGTCCTCTTCGTCGTCGTCGTCGTCGTCGTCGTCGCCACTCGTCGTGTCGTACTGAAGTGCCTCATCCACATCGTCCGCAGCCGCTGGACCCTTCCCTCTATCCTGCGGAGTACGAATAGACGAGGACGCAGCTCTGGTGTCGCTAGCAGAAGCAGCTGTGGTCGACATCGTGTGGCTCCTGGAACGAATGCCGGAGACGCGGCAAAGTTACCGTAAAAATTTATCGGGGTCGCGGCGCGGGAACGAATGCCGGAGACGCGGCCGAGGGCGCGGTCGCCGGGGGCGCGGGAGACGACGCGGTGGCGCGGACGGCGGTTGCGGCCGGCGGCGTCGCGGCGGGCCGCGGCGTCGCGGCAGCGGGGTCGCGGCGGGGGCCGGCGAGGCGCGGCCGGGGCGCCCGGAGGGCGGTGGGGCGCGGCCGGAAATGCCACATCGAATATTTTATAGGATGGGCGGTGTGGCGCGGCCGGGGCGGCCGGGGCGCGGCGGAGGTCCTCCGGCGGCGCGGGGACGGCGCGGGGACGACGGGGGGCGCCGGGGGACGGTGGGGCGCGGTCACGGCGGCACGGACACGGCGCGGGGAGGCCGGAGGCGGCGGAGACGGCGGGGAGGCGCGGGGAGGGCGGAGAGGCGCGGGGAGGGCGGAGAGGCAGCGGGCGGGGGCGAGGCCGGGGCGCGGCTTATATTTAAGCCGCGCCCCGCCGTGGCCGGTGGCGGGGTATACCCCGCCATGGATCATGGCGGGGTACACCCCTGCCACGCTGGCGAGGTGGTCTGCCACCCCTGCCACGTCGGATCTGTACCCCGCCACCATGCATGGCGGGGTTCAGTGCATTTGCCCCGCCATGCATGGTGGCGGGGCCAAACGGGTTAGATTTAAAATTTTTTTGAAAGACGGGTTAAATTTAAAATTTGTTTCAAATTTGGGCTAAAAATAAAAAAAAATTCGCGCTGGTGGGGACCCAACCCACGCCTGAGTCCTGACCCCACCCCACCCCACATCGTCGGGTGAGGAAAGACGTGGGCTGTAGCCTCAATTCGCAGTTCAAAATCAGTTCCTCTTCCACCCAGAAGCTAGCTGATCATCATAATAAGCAACGGTAGCAAAGAAAATTTAGCGTGACAGCGACCTTCCCCGGGTTTGCTCCACCCGGTGCAGCAACCCTAGCAAAGAAAACTTTTCTCATGTGGCACCACGTGGTAACGCGGTTACCTTTTCCTCTAGCGTCGTACGGTGACAGTCCCACCCCAAGCCGGGTGAGAGGAGACCCGGCCGCGGTAGTCAATCCTTCTGCGAACACAAGGTTGACAAGTATCTTTGTGTGTTCGTTTTGTGATGAGTGATTGTCAATGTGATCCATGAAATAGGTTTGAGTGATGACTAACTCTACCATGACGAAAGCTATGTGTGCGACATGTGTCTTGGCTTGTGTTGTGCAGGTGTGGAGCACGGAGACGGTAGCCGACGGCGAGGTAAAGGTCAAGGAGGACGTGCCGTGCCGATGGACCGGAGGGGTGAAAGACGGACGTGAGGCTTGGACCGAGGGACCCGGAGACCGGGTGGCTAGCCATGGTGGCTGACACTTGGGACATCGACAAGTGCGAGAAGACATGGGAGTGACCGTGTTGACCGTGGAGGTGACACGTGTCGGATGGCGGGGGACGCGTATGGAGTACGCTACTTGCGGAGCGGTTTGATGGTTTGGGCTTCAAAACCATCGGAGGCGGGTTTACGGGTTTGGACCTCAAAACCCGGGCGGAGGTTCCGAGGAGGAACGGACGACACGTGGCGGCATCGGGGAGTTCGCGTCGAGGCGAAGCTACCGGTGAGGAGGCGCGGTGGCCGTCGGATCAACATAAAGACCGGGTTGGACCTCTACGCCCTTGGGCTTATTGATTTAGCTCTTATGTATCCAGGAGCATTTAGGGAAATATAAAATAGCCCTGTTAAATAGAGGATGACAGCCCCCTTGCCTCCTCACCTCTCTCCCACTTTCATTCTCCCCTTTTCCACCTAGGGTTAGGTCTTCTAGTGTTTTATGAGAGAGGTCACATGATCTGAAAATTCGTGGTGTATTTTGTTGAGATTTGGTATAGGAATGGAGGCCCAAATCCTCCTCTTGCCCTCTGGGGTTCCTATTTTGAAGCTGTGATTTTCGTTCTCTTTTTGTTCCCATTTTTGTTCTTGGCCACGATTTGATTTTCTCGGAGTTTGGCTCAATCCAAGGCGATGATTTTCGTGGATTAGGTTTGTAGGGTGCTGAATTTCATCTGAGCGAAATTTGGGTTCGATACATGAAGCTTTGAGTCGATTTTCGTTTGATTTTCTGTCCGCCAGCTTCCCTATTCGTCCGCTTAGGAACTCTCGGTTCCTGCTTGTATTCGTTCAACGTCAGGTTCCTGCTGTTCACTGATTTGAAGGCATAGGCACAAGGAGTCTCTACAGCAGCGCTACCAGCGCCAGCGCCAGCGCCCTGGTGCCGTGTGTGCTCACGTAGAGCGGCGCTGGCTCTTGGTCCAAGTGCTTGAACGACCGGGAAAGTCATGACCTTCTTCCTCCGTTCGTTCTTTCTCTCTATTCGTACGTGTTTGTACAGGGTTGGGCACATCTTGATGGAGACTGAAGCATTCGGGTCAATGAGAGTTTTGTCTTAAAGGATGTTGCTTTGGTTTCAAACTTGCATTTGAACTTGCTTTCTGTTTCGCAACTCCTTCAAGATGGCTTTGAAGTACGCTTTAAGACCAGCTTGTCTCGATTTCTTGACTCTCAGGGAAATCTTATTTGCCAGATTGTTCCTTTTGGTCGTGTCTTTCGAGCTAATTTTTCTCACTCTTTTGGCTCTTCTCGTTGTTTGGTGGCCGGATCCTCCTCTGAGCTTTGGAAGTGGCATAGGAGACTTGGTCACTTGAGCTTTGACTTACTAGCTAGGTTGAGCTCACTTGATCTAATCTGAGGATTGCCCAAGTTAAAATTTGAGAAGGATTTGGTGTGTCACCCTTGTCGTCACGGGAATATGGTTGCCGCTTCTCACCCACCTGTGAATCAAGTCATGACCAAGAAACCCGGCGAGCTACTTCACATGGACACAATTGGTCCAGTTCGGGTTCGGTCAGAGGGTGGGAAGTAGTACGTTTTAGTGATCGTGGATGATTTTTCTTGCTACTCTTGGGTGTTTTTCATAGAGGGTAAGGATGAGGCTTTTTCACATGCTCGAGATTTGATTCTTCGATTGCAAAATGAGTTTCCTAAGAATGCCATGAGAGCGATTCGCAGTGACAATGGCACAAAATTCAAGAATACTCATTTTGAAATCTTTTGTGCTTCTTTGGGCCTCGAGCATCAGTTTTCCTCTCCCTATATCCCTCAGCAAAATGGTGTTGTTGAGCGCAAGAATCGGACCCTTGTTGAGATGGCCAGGACGATGCTTGATGAGCATAGGACTCCTAGGAGATATTGGGCTGAAGCGATCAACACCGCATGTCATGTTTCCAATCGCATCTTTCTTCGAGCCTTCATGAAGAAAACTTCTTTATGAGCTGCGAATCGGTCGACTACCCAAGGTGAGCCACTTTCGAGTGTTTGGATGCAGGTGTTTCATTCTGAAACAAGGTAATTTAGATAAATTTGAGTCTCGATCCTCGAATGGTGTCTTTCTTGGTTATGCTTTACATTCTCATGCATATCGAGTACTTAATCCTGAAACTAACTAAGTCGTAGAGACTTGTGAAGTCACTTTCGACGAGACCATGCCTTGTTCTGTTCCTGTCTTTGAAAGTACAGGTGATCAGGAGATTGGTGAGAGCATCTTCATTGAGGAGAATGAGGAAGATACTGATTGGGGAGATGCAGAGCCGACTTCTTTGGCTGTTCCAGTTGAGTCTGCGACAACTACTTTGGCTCACGAACCATACTCATTTTCTTCCACTACATGGGGTCCGCACGAGCCGCCTCCTCAGCCTACGTCGGCTACACCTGAGGAGACCCCAGCAGCTGTTGAGGAGGAGGCAACATCTTTGAGGGAAGCCCCTCGACACATCCAGCGTTGCCACCCGCCTCAAACCATGATCGGCGACATCAGTCAGCGTGTTACACGCTCAAGGTCATATGAAATCTCACATTTTGCTCATTCCGCTTTTGTTGCTAATTTCGAAACACAAAATGTTGGACACACACTTTCTGATCCCGATTGGGTCAATGCTATGCACGAGGAGTTACAGAACTTTGAGAGGAATGAAGTCTGGGTCTTAGTTCCACCTCCACCTGAGTGTCACCCTATAGGTATAAAATGGATTTTCAAGAACAAGCAAAATGAGGATGGAGTGGTGGTGAGGAATAAGGCTAGGCTAGTGGCTCAGGGGTTTTGTCAGAAAGAGGGAGTAGACTTTGAAGAAACCTTTGCTCCTGTGGCCCGTATCGAGGCTATAAGGATGCTCCTAGCTTATGCAGCTTCGAAAGGGTTCAACCTATATCAAATGGATGTGAAGATCGCCTTTTTGAATAGGTACATAAAGGAAGAGGTGTATGTGAGACAACCCCTGGCTTTGAAAATCCCAAGTATCCCAACCATGTTTACAAACTCCACAAAGCCTTGTATGGATTGAAACAAGCCCCGAGAGCCTAGTATGAGCGTTTGAAAGCCTTCTTGCTTGCTAAGGGCTTTAAGATGGGTTCTGTAGATAAAACTTTGTTTCTCCTCAAGCAAGGCACTGACACACTTTTGGTTCAGATTTATGTGGATGATATCATTTTTTATGGTTCCTCTCACGCTCTTGTTGCGAAGTTTTCTGAGACTATGAGCAGGGAATTCGAGATGAGCATGATGGGCGAGTTGACGTTCTTTCTCGGGCTGCAAATCAAGCAAACACGTGAAGGAACATTTGTGCACCAAGGCAAGTACACCAAAGATCTCCTGAGGAAGTTTGATATGGGCGAGGCCAAGCCTCTTTCGACGCCCATGTCGACCACGACGGCCCTGGACGAAGACAAGGAGGGAGAAGCCGTGGACCAAAAGGAATACCGAAGCATGATCGGATCCCTGCTGTACCTGACGACGACGAGACCGGACATCCAGTTCGCGGTCTGCTTATGCGCGCGCTTTCAGTCTTCGCCGCGTACGTCTCATCGTCAAGCCGTCAAGCGGATCATGAGGTACCTTCGTTTCACACCCGAATTTGATCTTTGGTTTTCGGCTTCCTCCTCTCTTTCTCTTTGCGGTTACTCTGATGCGGATTAAGCTGGCTGTCGTACTGAGAGAAAGTCTACTTTTGGGACTTGTCAGTTTCTTGGATCTTCTCTTGTGTCTTGGTCTTCTCGCAAGCAGTCCACTGTAGCCCAATCCACCACAGAAGCTGAGTATGTTGTTGCTGTTGCTTGCTGTTCACAATTGCTTTGGATGGTTGCTACTTTGCAAGACTATGACTTAGAGTTTAGGCGAGTGTCTTTGTTCTGTGATAGCACCAGTGCCATATGTGTAGCCAAAAACCCCGTTCTTCACTCCAAAACCAAACACATAGAGGTCCGTTTTTACTTCTTGCTGGAAGGAGAAAAGCATCAAGGGCATACCTGCAGTTGCAGATCCGTCGTCGCCCCAGCCGCCGGGACAACAACAACTCTACGTCGGACGCTGGAGCTGGACGACGACGTCAACGGCAACAAGTGGCGCGCCCACGAGTACACCCCGCTCTTACCCTCCGAAGATGGTAGTGATAAGCTCACACCCGCGGTAACGATCACTCAACTGCTACACATGTACTACTAAAAAAAATACTTCGTGATCAGCAATCATGTCTAACTTTTGGTCGATCCCTCCATCGCAGGAGATCTCACTGCGCGTTGAATTCAAAGAAGATAAACGAGAAGATGAACCACCGTTGTCGGCGGCACCGCCGCCGACGAAACGCAAAGAAGATGAACCACCGTCGGCGGCGGCGGCGTTTACGAAACGCCCCAAGACTGCACCCAAGAAATCGCCTGTATGGGACCACATGACCAAAGTACATGTCAAAGTCGCTCCTACTACTAACAAGGACGGGACGCAAAGGAGGAAGAATCCTCACTACAAAGTCATGTATGCCATTTGTCACCACTGCGACCAAGTGTTCAACGCTGATTCCAATCATGGCACACACAACCTGTCAAACCACCTGGATATCTGCAAGGACTGCAAATGCACGCACTCACACTCGCGTTAGCCAGAGGTCTTTCACATTCTGTAGGTAGAGTACAATGAATTGAAGGTAGATTAGATAGTCACTTTTTCCACTAGAGTGTACACCATCCGTCCCTAAATGTTTGTCTCTATAAAACCGTGTTTTCCTCACAGACACGTTTCCCGGGCGACCAACAAAAAGAAACAGAGTAGTATAGATCTCTTTTGGCCCGGCCCGGCGACCCGCGTGTGTTGTAGTATGTGCCAAATATATTGTGTATATATACACACTTGGGTTACAATGTGGGCAGAGAGCGCTCAATATCTTGTCCTTTTCCTCACCATTTCCCTCCCTCATCCTTCCAACGAATATGTTTTTTTTTGTAATTCCGGAAAAAATGATGAAATTTCCCGGTAAAGAGCATATCATATTATCATGGTGCGCCTCCTATATTAACACTATTTCATTATGCAAAATATTTTTTATTATATATATATTTGGATACGGCCGAACCAACCGGCGCAAGAGCCAGAGTGAGCGAGCTACTGGACTTCGCTTGTTGGGCTTGGCCCACTCTGGTGTCGCACACCGACTACTGGGAGTTACAAGCTGGGTGGCGCGACTCGTGCGCGGCCCATCTTGAGTACAAGTAGCAACTTCAGGCGGTGGCTACAGGCTATGCCCTTCTTCAGCATTCTCCTGCAAGCTGCAACTCAGTATCAGCACTAGTAACACAGGGTCACAGGCCTTTATGGAAGTGTAACTTGTCAATTCCGCCGGAATCTTCTAGTGATTTTAGACGAACTAGCTCAGTTCCTATAGATACTCCCCCCGTTCCAAAATGTTTGTTGTTTTCAGTTTTCGTGTCGCACGTTTGACTCAATTTGTAGAAAATACGTGCAACATTTATATCTCCAAATAAATTTATTAAAAAAAATAGACTTAAAGATCTTTCTAATGATATTAATTATGTACTCTAAGTATTAATATTTTTTAATATATATTTTTTTAAAGTTGTTTCTCAAGAAGCAAAAGCGACAGACATTTTGGAACAGAGAGAGCATGTTAGACGAAATTCACAGGACAAAGAGGACCTGAATTCGATTACCTTCTACAGACAAAGTTAAATGGCGGTAAATCTTGGACCGACTGGCACATCTGCACATGCATATCCACTGACCACCGCCGCCGGTGGTCCAAGACCCAACCAAAGGCTCTCCGAGCCGTCGCTGACAGTGTGCTCCCGGCGCCGCCCAGGTGGCATCCACGACCACAAGTCCACTAGGAACAAGACAAGTCCCCAGAGTCCAAGACAACGCTGGCTGACAGGTGGGCCTCTCCGCCCTAGAACGGCTCACATGCATGGCTGATAGTACCTGACTCCAGCAGCAGAACGGCACGACGGGATGGACCGATCCTCCATCTCCGTCAGGTCCACCCTGAGGAATTCACATGCACTTGCTTGCACGCCCGCGTTCAGCCTTTAACAGCAACAGGCAGCAGCCCATTCCCCGGTACCTTTTTTTTGTTACAGATATTTATACATGTACAGCAGCTATTCATTCAGTTCTTTTACCATGCATACTTTACTACAAAAAGGCCTCAAAACTGTTGTGGCATTCTAGTAGTAGATTTGACTTGAGAAACATGTATCAGTTTTTAACCAATCCGACAGCTCAAAACTCGGAGCCGTTCGGCTGTGCTGATAAGCCGCTGTTGGCTGATTTGTTGTGAGAGAAAAATACTGTTCCGGCTGAAAAAAAAAAAGCTGAAAAAGACGGATTATAAGCCAAATGAACAGGGCCTCAGATGTTCCAGTCTTCGCTGAAGAGGGGTAAGTTGAGTTGTTACAAACAGAACACTATCGTTTTCAGTAAACCAGAACTGATCGTCACAAAATACCACTGTGCACCGATTAACAGAATCACCATGCGTGCGTCACTAGAAGTCAACTCTAGAAAACAGCAAGCAGTGCCAGCCACCGAGTTTACAAGATCCCCATCACCCATGCCATGATTCAGCGTTACAAAGAGGTGTTCTCTGCGCTTAGAATTGCAGCTGCTGGTAAAGGAATGTCTCTCTAAGCATAATAATACGAGAAACACAGGTCATTTTTGTGCTAATCAGGTGACTCAGATATCAAATTGACAAATTCTCAAGTCCTGCCTGAGTCAGAACTGTTGCTAACTGAACATTGTCCTTGTGCACACTTTGCAAACTAGTTATCCGAACCAATGGATCTTCAAACGAGAACAATTCATCACCTGCCGTTTTTTTCACTCTAAGTTCTGTTATTTTCATCCTACGAAACATAACTTTGCATCTACTGATTCTACACCTGAAGCTTGGCACTTGCCAGGGTAGATGGTACAGCGACTGAACTGGGATGAGACAACAAGGCGACTAACTATATATATACACGGGCTATCCTTGTGGCGATGGAAGAAGGAAAGGAGGCTATGTAGGCCGGAGTTCGCTTTCCTCGTGCTCCTTTATGAAACGGCCCTGCATCCAATGTAAACCACGATCAGAAAATTTTGTTATTTGCTTTTCAAAGTTGCTGAACCCACATTTGTAGGTGCTACTTTTTTCCAGCTTGCCAAAAAAGTCTAATGCAATTAACTCAGGGCTGGTTTGTCTGCACTTCAATCCATCTCAATCTACATGTATTGAGGTGGAAAATTAACTAGATTTCCACCTCAACCCATGTGGATTTGGGTGGATTAGAGAGTAACCAAACAAGGCCTCACGTGGGGAATATCCCCCCAATCCCCGGGTGGACCCTAAAAACACCGCTGCATTTGTGGTAAAGTGATGCATGGTTTGATCACAACATAATTTAGCAATAAAAGGTGAAGCATGTGGTCCAAAATAGCATGTGCCAAAACAGAACATTACTGGTTTATTTGCAAGGCAGTAGAGAAGTATTTCTGTGCAATTTTCATTTCTCGAATCAAGGATGATTTACACTAGTTCATGCATTCTCCTTAAAGACCACATAACTGGTCCAATTAAATAAGTGACGTTGACGGGTGAGATAAGAGACAATGTAGGGCATGCTGAGGTTCTTCTTAAAAGAAGGTGATTGAACTACATACACTCAGGGTAGAGCTCTCATCTGGTTCACGTATGCCATATGCACGAACATATTCAGCATTAGAACTAGGCAGGATTATTTGTGGGTTCAGTCATCACACATATGGAATGTCAATGATGGACAATCTATTAGGTTTGCTCCTGACAGACAAAGTGGAACACGATTTGAGTGCTCATTTGCAAACAAACAGATGCTCTGTTCAGGAACTCAAATGCTTTGGGCGAATTTATGTGAGAAACTGGTAATGTGCAAAACCCACAGTTCTCCCATTGCATGACGAAATTAGGGTGTGTTTAGTTCCCCATTTCACCCAAAATTTTTTGGGTTTTGGCCCATCATTTTGTAAAATGAAACTAAACACCATGCAAAAAATTTGGCAAAAAGGTATCCATTCTCCATTTTGGATTTTGGCCTCAAGAGGCCAAAAAAAAAAAGCCAAAAAGCCCTCACCCACCCCATGAAAAATTTGGCATTTTGGATGGAACTAAACACACCCATGAAAATTTTGGCATTTTGCATTTCATCATTCCAAAGTAGTTGGTATTTTGTATTTTGCATTCCATTGGGAACTAAACATAGCCTTAGCAAAATTTCAAGCATCAGGTTAGAGCTGCAGATATATGCATGCATGCATAAAGACATAATAATTCTAATAACAATAATGCATCCAAAATCCCAAACCAGAGTATGGATTCAGAGCAGTGTTTGTGTGACATGTTATTGTAGTGTAGTGCTCCTAGATCATAACAAATTCATGCCTTGGCCCAGCAGTAATTAATAAGGAGATGTATGAATGAGATCAGAGCATCTCATGTCATACTGTCGTGCCAACTTGAGACATCAGCAATAGCATCATATCAACAGAGGAACTGAAGAAGTGATGTTGTCAATTCGTCACCTTGAACCGCGGCCGCTTGACGGCATTGACCCGGCGAACCTCGTACCGGATCCGCTTGGCGAAGAGCCGCCTCCGCCGCTTCTCCTTGTACCGCCTGACCCTCTCCGCCCTTTCCGAAGGCGCCGCCACGGCGTGCTCGGGCGGCTCCACCTCCACCAACACCTGCACCTGCACAGACGGCGGCGGCGGCACCGTGGTCACACTCACAGCCGTGTCACCAAGACTCGCGCGGACCAAGAATGTCTGCATGGAGCGGATGTGGGCTTACGGCGTCGAGCTGCAAGCCCGGCGAGTCGCCGCCGGCGCCGATGTAGAGCGACCCCCGGTCCGCCCACGCCGCGAGGATCTCCTCGTAGTCGAGCTTGAGCAGCAGCGACCGCGACGACGCGCCCGTGCTGGCGGCGGACGAGCACGGCGACGACGACGACGTGGTGGCGGTGGCGGTGGCCGTAGCCGCCGGCGAGGAGCAGTACACCCAGCGCTCCCTGCCCCGCAGCGCGCGGCGCGCGAGGTCCTCCTCCTGGGCGCCCGGGAGGCCCGAGGCGCCGGAGCCGGCCCCGTCGGGCGATGCGGACGGCGACGGCCCGAGGATGTCGGAGAGCGACGGCGCCGGCAGGGCCTCGAACAGGGTCGACGCCTCGTGGTGGTGGTGCAGCGCGAATGGCTCCACCTGCTGCCGCCCGGCGCCTCCGTCGCCGCCGGCGTCCTCCTCCCGCTTCACTTCCGCCTCCTCCTCCAGCGGAGACCGCGGCGACGCCGGCTCGTCCGCTGGCGGCGTCGGCGTCCCTGCCACCTCCGCCTTAACCATCAGGTCGCTGAGGCTGAGGTACTTGGTCCTCTTCGCCTTGCCCCTGGCCCTCGCCCTCGGCTTCGGCCGCCGCCGCCCGCCGCTGGCCATGGCGCCTCCACGCACGCGGCCCAAGGACGGTTCTTTGTCGCGAAATGTGGGGTCTTGGGCGAGCCGAGAAGCGACTGTTTGGAGGGAAGGAAAGAAAGCGAGAGATCTCCCGCGGCCGCGGCGAGGAGCTCAGCTGAAGCAGGGTGGCGAGGCGCCTTTCCCCGATCACGCGCTGACGTGGCGACTTCCGGCCGAGGTGGAGGGACGCCATTGGTGGGCCGGATTGCGGTGTTCCCTTCCCGTCGTACTCCGTACACGAGTGGGGAGGGTAGGGCAAGACTTTGGGGGTAGAAAGGGAAGGATTTGAAGGGCTTCACGGAGTTTTTGTGACGCAGGGAGGTGGTGCACGTTCACATGATCGTCGCCACTAAGATCATATGACGCGAGTTGTGATGGACTTGATTAGAGAGGAGGTCACGTTAGTTTCATTGGGAGGGGACTCACACATCAAATTTAATTTTCAAGAAAAAAAGAATTACAATTTAATTTTCATTGTGGTTTTGATAAGTGCAGGAGCAAAACCACCGGTCTAAACGGTAGATATGGGATAAAATGTTTAGTTGATGTGACGAAGCCGTGGGTTACAAGTATGAAGTGTTGAATTGTGGAAACCAACTTAATACATGCACAAAATAAAAAGATGAGGTAAAATATGGCACATTCAAACCATTATTACAATCTAGTATTATAAGGACGGATCCATAATATATAAGCATTGATATCACGTGAAATCAATGAGTATGTGCAAGTACCGCTACAACACCAATATATTACATTAGAAGGTCCTAAAGGTTTGATGAGATTATAGCTTAGTGACATTAATGAATAAACCACTAGGTATTGCGTGACTCCACCAGAACTATGCAACCATGTTGTTGGGTTACCTGGTTTATTTGCCAAAAAAATAAAGTTACTTCACAATTGGAGTTCTCCTTACCAAAATTTAGAGTTGCGTGATAATGGAAGTTCTCTTGACAGTATACACTTAACTCTACCTCCTCTAATAAGAAAATAGCTTTATTTATCATTTCGAATGAAGAATGTAATAATCTGTGAGATGCATGAAAATAGCCGTCTCAACAACTCGTCACTCCACCCAACCTGCCACCAGCCGGCTAGCATATTGGACGCGTGTTAATTAATGATACATATGGATAAATCCTATACGCAAAACTACTAGTAGTGACATACCATTTGTAGATGTCTAATCTTCGCATAACACAAATAACTCATACATTGATATTCCCTAAAAAAAACTCATACATTGATACATCGTTACCGCCAAGATCTGGACATTTGATTGCATGCACTTAAATATAGTAGAAATGATTTTTATTCTAAGGCAAAAAGTTTCTCTATTTTTTTACCCAAGTTTTTTTAACAAATCTAGTAACGTCAACAATAACACCAAATAAATGCACTATTAAATATATTTCAAGGTATATGTAGCATATAAACTAATTTGATGTTTGAGATGCTTCTAAAATTAGAGAAATCTAACTCTAAACAACAAACCTAAAAAAATAGTACCCCTTTTGTTGACACTCAAAAATGTCCATTTTGTGAAGTTGTCAAAATAGGAAACGGACTTCACCATTGCGTTCCTCTCGTCGAGACGGTCAAAAAGCATATATGGAACGTCTAATTCAGAGTCCGGATGAAGGAGTTATGCCCTGAAATGATGCTCCGTTGTCGGGACTTCCGACGGTCGGGACTGCTGACCCAAGTCGGGACTTCCGACAGACCTAATAAAAGGCTGTTCGGATCTGGCCTTCTAGATTTTGATCAACTGTTCTAAACTCGTGGGAAACTTGAAAAATAACAGCATGGAGGTTTATTGAGAGGATCATGGCCGATTGAGTACCCATCAATCCAATCGTCAAACAAACAAATCAATCTATTCCTTTTACCCCTTTTCTCTTCTCATTCAACCTCCATGCTGTTCATCCCTTGATCCACGACCAAGGATGGCGTCCTAGGCTTGCCGGCCGACCTAGAGCAACCCGGCGACGTCCTTGCCCTGACGGGGTCCCTCCCGGGCAAGAGCTTCGGCGGTTCCTTTGCTAGTTTGCCTGAAAACTAGCCGGTTCTTCGTCACGTAAACACGACTGGTTATCTTTTGGTGGTTTGCTTGTAAACCTCTCTGTGTTTCACCACGTAAGAGTGACATCCTCGCTGCGTTCTTCGGTCCGTAGCGGCCCGGACGTCCAATGCCCTTTTTGGTGTGTGATTCGGACCACATCTGACGTCAACACCTTTGTCATAAAATGATTATGATTCTCGTATTTTAACAAGTTAATTAGTTTTAAATTTGATTAGGTTTATAAAAGTGCAATAATATTTATGAGCATATTAGGCATCATTGTATTGATCTTGGAATATACTCTCTGTCCACTACCCCTAAAAAAATACAATTCTAGGATTTAAAATTTATCCTAAAATAAGTGCATTTCTAGATATGTTACACCTAGTTCGAGTAGGCCTTTTAACTTTCTCTTTACTTCCAAAGTGCAATAACTTTGGTAGAGGTAAATACGTAACTTTTACGTTGCATTGATCTTCTCTAAAAATTTTAGGAGTGCATTTATTTTGGGATAGAAGAAGTATTTTATAAATATATTAAAAAATATAAATATTGCTCTATTCGTTTCGCTGAAATTTGGCTGATGCTAATTTTTTGTGAGAGAATTATTCCTTCACTAAAAAATACTACTAAAACTATGCTGAAGAACAGGGCGAATCAAGTAAACCTACTCAAGTTTGACTAGTTTAGCTTAGGTCTTTTTTTTTGAACGGGGCTTAGGTCCTTTTTTCCTCTAACGTACTTTCTGTGTCTCTAAATATCTGTCGTTTTCGTTTCAAAAACAACTTTGACTAAATATATATTAAAAATATTAATATTTATGGTATATAATTAGTAATATCATTGAAAAGATTTTTGAATCTTATTTTTTAATAAATTTATTTCGAGATGTAAATACTCCCTCCGTCCCAATAAATATGCAATTCTCACATTCCGAGAAATCAGCCATCGCAAATTTTGATTAAAATTACATAAAAAAATACTAACTCTTATGAGACAAAATAAGTACCGTTAGATTGGTTATGAAATATATTTTTATAATAAATTTATTTCAAGACATTAATGTTAATACTTTTTACTATAAATTTGGTCAAAGTTGACACAGTTTGAACGACACGTATCCCATAATTGCACAATCAACCAGACGGAGGGAGTATTGACCTCGTTTAGTTCGGTGAATTGGGGAGAAAAACACTGTATCAGAATTCCTGTAGCATTTCGTTTGTATTTGGTAAAAATTATCCAAATTTTGACTAACTAGGCTTAAAATGTTCATCTCGCAAAGTACAACAAAACTGTGCAATTAGTTTTTGATTTCATCAACATTTAGTACTCCATGCATTTGCCGATATTTTGATGTGACAGGAAATCTTCTTTTTGCATAGTGAAATTTGGGGAGAATTGGAAAAACTAGACAAGGGCATTGTAAACTTGTGGCACGCATGCCAACTGCCACAGTTATTCAGTGATGGGGTACATATAGGGATGAAAACGGATCGAATACGGACGGATATCACTGATATCATATTTGTTTTCATATTTCTGGTCGGATTCGGATTCGAATACGGACAGTGTCATGCCGGATAGGATACGATTGGATGTCGACATTATAAATATGCGATTTAAATATTCGGATACGGATACGGTATCGGATGTTGAATATTCGGACTCGGATACGGACAGATCTGAACCCTTCTAAACGAATTCGGTCTCGAATACGGTCGGAAAATATCCGTACCGTTTTCATGCCTAGGTACATACTAGTACGAAGCAAGTAAAAAAACGGCGCAAAAACAGATGAGGTGTCCAGTACAGCATCGCACATGGTACTGGTAACCGTGTGCATCACCCACACTACACATGGCAGCATGGCACCGGGCCCAGGCGCGGCGATGTGTCCTTGGCTGCGCCTACCTGGCCCGGGCGTTGGCGTGTTGCAGCTGCAGCCATGCCGAGGACGAGGAGGGAGGAGGCAAGGCGGCTACAGCCACAGGTCCACAGCCTTCCTGCCGTCGTCCCGCTGCCGGCGGCCGGTGCGGCGTGGAGGTGAGAAGTCCGTGTGCACCGCCGCTGGCCTGAACGCTGAACCTGAACCTGACTCGCCCATCAGTCCATCACCATGCCATGCAGCAGCGTCCCGTGCGGTGACCTGACCACGGGTTGGGGAGCCATGTTTAGTTCTTAAAAATTTTGAAGTTCACAGTCACATCGAATGTTTGACACATGTATGAAGTATTAAATGTAGACGAAAAAAACTAATTACACACTTTGATAAAAAAAACAATAAGATAAATCTTTTAAATCTAATTAGTATATAATTAGACACTAATTAACAAATAAAACAAAAATGCTACCTTAACTAAAGCCAAAAATTTTGGCGAACTAAACACACAGGTTTGGGCAAAGCGAGCCAGAAGGGGCAGCAGCTGCAAGGCAAGCCACTGCGGCTGCGCGGTGCGCAGGCATAGGCAAGGCAGGCAGGCAGCGCGCGAGTCAAGGCGCACGCACGCATGCAAGTGCTCTGACCTTGACCGCCTTCAGAGAGTGGAGAGTGGAGTGCGTCCGCTGTCCTTGGGCCTTGGCCTTGTTGCCTTCCTATAGGAGTACTCGTGTCGTGTCACGGTCACCTCCTCTTCTCCGATCTCGGCCTTGGACTGGTTTAGTTATCAATTCAGGTGTCCAAATTTTACTATGTAAAAAAAAATTCCTATTATATTAAAATACCGGCAAATACATGGAGTACTAAATATAGATGAAATCAAAAACTAATTGCACAGTTTTATTGTACTTTGCGAGACGAACATTTTGAGTCTAATTAATCAATTTTTAGACAATGTTTTGCACTAAAAAATAAAAGTTGCTATAATGTTCCGACCGGAACACTGTAGCATCAGGCGCCGAATCGGGGGCGCCAACTCGGGAACTAAACAAGCTCCTTTTAGTTCCCAATTCAGGTGCCCAAATTCCGCTATGCGAAAAGGAGATTCCCCATTACATCAAAATGCCGGTAAATACATGGAGTACTAAATGTAGATAAAATCAAAAACTAATTGCACAGTTTTGTTGTACTTTGCGAGACGAACATTTTGAGTCTAATTAATCAATTTTAAACAATTTTTTGCACTAAAAAAATAAAAGCTGCTACAGTATTCCGATCGGAACACTGTAGCAGCAGGCGCCGAATCGGGGGCGCCAACTCGGAAACTAAAAAAAAAGGCCAAGTGATGCAGCATGCCTAGGCCAGCGCAGAGCTACCACTACAGTAGTCGGTCTGGGCGTGGTACGGGTACGGCCGAGCAGACCCAGCGAGCAACGGACGGAATACAGTAGGAACGACGGTCTCCGGTCTCCCGTCCACGCCACCATGACGCCCTCTGTCGCCCCTTAAAAGGGTCAAGATTGATTTTAGCAGGGTTAGTAATACAATATTTATTGATTAAAAAGAATTTCTTGTGGGGTCATCACAAGGCCTCACTGGCGCAAAAGGGTCAAGATTGATTTTAGCAGGGTTAGTAATACAATATTTATTGATTAAAAGAATTTCTTGGTGGTTATCACAAGGCCTCACTAGCGCTAACTCCCGTTCCCTTCCTACCCATGTGCTACCTCCATCGCCATCGCGCTCAAATCCGGTTGCCACCTCCCACATCCCTGACGGCCGGTTGAGCCCCCTAGGCCCTACCCACTCACCTCCCTCGCACATCTTCCCCGACGTTTCTCGGCACATTGAGGAGGCTAGGCGAGAGCTTATGTCTTGGAGTTTTCCTTAAACCAGACACCATAGCTTGACCTTGTTGCGCTTGCGCCCACTTCGTGCCCCTCTGTCTGCCCTAATCGTGTCCATAGCTACCTCGCCCATTACGATATTCTTTACCCGTGAGGAGGGCGAGAGCAAAAGCGAGTGAACAGTGTAGGAGCTAGAGATTTTGATAATTGCTAGCCTTTCAAGATTTGACACTCATATCACAATGACATGTGGGGTCAACCTGAGTCATTGACGTGTGTCAGGATGTCAAATTTTGAATGACTCGTAAGTTGTATGTCAATTTTAGAAATTTCTCGGGAGCGACAAGGGACAGACAACGTGAGATGTGGATGCACAAAACAATAAAAAAAAGTGTTGTCAATGACAAACATGTCCAACGTATTATAAGAAAAAAAAGGCCCTTTGAAGTTGCTCTGAACGCACCATTGGCCAACGTTCAAGTTAACTAACTTGTCATTAAAAGATGGTTGTCAAAGGTTGATTGTGGTTGCGCACAGATTATTTCTAATAAAGTATTAATTACAGTGATTGAAAATAAAATCCCGATACGTGGATGTGAATTAAAAAATAAATATAAAGTTTAAAGCCCCTTGTAATGCAAGAATTTTGCATAAATCAATTCAATTTTATAGTAAAAACGCAAGAAACAGAAAAAAAAAATCCTCATGTTTCAAAGGGTCATAAACCACAGGAAGCACACCACCGTCCAGAGCACCGATCACGCAAACTGGGAGTCGCAATTTCCAATTTGCAACGGTACTGGGTGCACTTTACACGATGTAGCAGGAAGGGACGGCATTTGGAACAGGTGACCTCAAATACATTACAGAGTGAGAGAACTAGACCACACCGAAACATAGGAATAAAAGGTGCAGGGCGCCACATGCTTCAGTGAGATTAAAGAAAAACTCCAGCATTTAACTCATAATAATATGATACGGAGTATGTGATTGTCTAAAGCCCAACAGCATGGCACCGGCTGCAAGGTTCCAAAAGACTGAACTCAACTGTTGAGGGAATCTTGGGCCTGATGCAAGTTTGGGCAGCCAGGACTCCTTCATGGGCTTTAGCGAGTGCATCTTTGGACATCATGATGCATTTGCCAGTTTTGCTTATAGAGCATCCAGGGTGACCATTGGTGGTGTCCAACGTCAGACACTCCAGTGAAGTTGCAGATCTGAGGATTTGGCATGTTAGCTCGGCTACAGTCTTGGCAGCGACGAATTTGATGATCTTCACATGCTTGAGTCTGGAATGATGGTGCCCTGGAATCACCCGCAGATCTGAGGGATCGTCAAAAACTGTGACGTGTGCCTTGGTGACTTCCCGGATTACCTAATAAACATGGAAAAAACAGACTTAATTGAATCAACGATTCCAAACTTGAATTGTTAATGATTATACCTTATTAATGACAAATATGAAATATTTTTGCAGGATAGGAAGAACGGTGACTTGCCTCCAAGATGAAAGTCTCCAATGAAGGAGCAGCATCAAGAAAAGAAACTAGAGACATATAATCAAAGGTCAGTCCACCAACGGCAATGCTCAAGTACTTGAGGTGGAGGAACTTGCTAGGCACCATTGGTACTTTATCCACCTTCAGAAAAACATGTCAAAATTTTATTGCATCCTATGTAATATATGGCTGCTGTATATATACCATCATGTGAGTAAGTGTAATCTGTACTCAAGACTTACCTCACCATCAGAGCGTATGGTAAGAGCTTCAAGATTGGGCATGACAGATGGAAGATCAGCACAGGCATAAAAGGCGAGACTGCAATAGTAGTGTGTGTCTAATATCTTAATACGGCTTGTGTTTTCAAGTGAGAGTGGAATTCGGAGGTCACCTACAAACTTAACACTGGAGAGATTTGGAGCTTTGCTCTCTATTGCTCGAAGACGATTGGAGCAACATACCACCTCCAGGTAATTGAGTTGCTGCAGGCACGGTATCTTCAGACAAACTATGCTGTCACAATACCTGAGTTCGAACCGCTCTAAAGAAGGAGAACTGGAAAGAAGGCACCATAGCTCATCGGCCTTAATATGAACATAAGTTAGGTTTAGTGTTGTCAAGCTTGTCAAGCAGCCAAGTCTGACTGTGGGATGAAATTGACAGCTTGCAAGAGAGAGATAGCGAAGTGTGCCTCTAGTTCCACCAGATAAAAGTGAGCATGGGAAGTTGTAGTTTCCATACATTGTGAGAATAAGGTCCAGCTCTTCAATTCCTGGTTTAACAACAACCTGAAGCAAACTGTCCAGGCGATCAAGATGACAGGGATCCTTATCGTAAACTGAATGAACATCCAATCTGAATACCTTTAAGCCAATGCCTGAGTGTTTTTTCAGAATGCTGTCAACTCTGCTGTTGAAATCTGCTATTCCATCCTTTTGGCAAGCAATTTCATCTAAGCCCAATGTTTCTTTGCAGAAATGGAGGTTGGGATGGCATCTCCATGAACCAACAAAGGCCCGAGACACACAGGCAACTTTGGCAGCATCTCGCATTGGCATTAGGGAATGTATGTAACACCAGATGTCCTACATGAGCATGCATGAGAGAAATTTCAACATTTTTGCCAACCCACATGCACGGGATATACATTTATTGAACAATAATATCCAAGAACCGAGTTAATGCAGCAAAGAAACATACATACTCTCTTCATCCGAAAATAACTGACGTTTGAGGTCTGTCCTAACTCCTAAGTCAAACCATTTCAAATTTGGGGAGGGATGGAGGGCTTGGAGCGTTAGCTGCACCAGCCTTTAAGTAGGCAACCGAAGCCGCGGTGCCACTCTCGCTAGGATTTCGAGGGTAGGCACCAGCCAGGTGTATCAAATAGAGAATCTGGTCCCTAAGCGTTCTTATAACGCAAGGGCCTAACCTAGCCTCTGCTCCCTTATTAAACCATTTCAAATTTGACTAAGTTCATACAAAAATTACTAATGTTTATGATACCACATAAAAGTTTCAGATTGGTAGCAAAAAGTACATCTAAATATAGGAAAATCAGAATATAATATCTTTAGCATCTGTATTGCTAAATACATAATAGAAACCTTAGCTACTCAGATGAGGAGATAATAAATCAAATATCCCAGATCAAAGGACAAACTGTTCACAAATTTTAGATGATGGCTGTCAAATCACATTGGGTGTTCTAGTAAGCTAGAGACAATATGAATATTGTTCACAAGTGATTGTCTTTAAGAAAATCTACCGGCTTTAAGAAATGTTAACAACTTATGGACTGGAGGCCTAATGATAATTTGTAACATTATCACTTTAAAGAGACATATTATGGCTGCTTTTAATCTGGACAAGGTTCTAAAAGTCACTAAATGGCACCCAACCATTCGCTCCACCTCCACCTAGTAGTCATTATTCAGTATTACAAGGCCATTATGCTTATGCAGCCTAACTGCTGATTATGTGGCAGCAAGTAAAGTCAATCCTTTGAACACTGCTAAGTATTCGTGTTTTTGGAACATTGGTCTGGAGAAAGATTGAGATGGATATGCCAAAGTGTTCTTAAGAGTTGACTAAATCTTAATCTTCACAAATTAGGAGTTGTATGAAACAACATCAGTAGCCATTATCAGTAGAATTAAACAGTAGGACTCAGGACAGTAGCAAGAGATGAATAGAATATTTATCCATCTATATGGCATTGGGGATGTAACCTTCTTTGGCAATTGTGTATGGATTAGGGGTATCCTAGTAAAAAAATGATTTTGAGACACAAGCTATCATGTCCCAGATACGGAGAAGACTAGAGACAAGTTGCATGTCCAAGGTTTTTGTAGGCATAAAACAGCAGGATAACGAAAGTACTAGGCTACAGCAATCACAGTACAAGAAGCACAGGCGGGAGATGACCCCTAGTAAGTCAACTCTGAGCCTGAAACAAAATCAGGGGGGGGGGATGTCTAAGATTCATGACAGAACTCTCTGAAGGTGAGTTAAAATCTAATAAAACAGTTGACATAATGCAGAAACAGAGCTACTAAACCAGTAGTGCTACAGAAGACTTTCACGCAAAAAGATTGGTTGTTCATAAACTTTTATTCAGCTAGTATAGGTCTACAGGCACCAATTTAAAATGTTCAAGTAGCCACATTGCTATTCTACCTGCAACAGTGAATATCAACAAAATTCTACGCCATACCTCTGGAAGGTTTGGTCCTGAATATCCCTTTATTTGACTATCAAGTGGATTCTCATCTTGCTGAGAGGTTGAGCCCTTTCTTTTAGTCTGTGAACCAGTCCTTCCGTCTGCATCACATCATGCGAGGTCATGAAAAATGGTCATTAAAAGCATCAGCAGAGGAAAACAACGAACTCCTGAATATTTTGAGGAAATATTTGAACTCCTGACTATGTTTTTGCTGTAAATATTAACTACTTAGATCAACTTTCAACATCCTGGGGTATCAGTGATGGATGGTCCGTTACCTCACCTTTTATCAGCCTGTTCGTTTCGCTGGTTTATTGTGCTGAAAACACTGTTCGCTGGTTTGTTGTGAGAGAAAAACACTGCTGGATGGCTGCTGATTCTGCTGATAAATCCAAACGAACAGGGCGTATGTGAGTACTGAGACTAGGGTACCACTCTGTATTTTTTTTCCTTTTGCTGTAAATATTAGTAATGTGAATTTGCACCATAAAACTTAGATTATTAAATCATTTGTCTTGAACACTGTAATTCATATAGTATCACATACAGCATGCAAAGTGAATTTTGCTGTGTAATCGGTTTCCTATATACTATATACTTATGTGTAATCTGTCTATTTTACATATGTCAGGGGAATTTCTCCTTGGATAAGCCACTCTGGTGGTGAAGAACTAAGAGCACGCGATGCGTTTCAGCCCCACCAGATCTGTGTGAGCCAATTAAGGATTATGCCAGACAAGAAGAAAATATGACTTAACTAATTTTCTCTAAAAAAAATATGACTTAACTAATTCAGGCCTGCACAAACTGACAGAAACAGAAATCCATTTTTTGGATAACAAATTTGAACTCAATATTAATCTGAGGCTTCTTTATCATTCAGGTTTCTCATTTAATATTCTCCCCATCTACTGAACAGCAGCTAAACTAAATCTCTCCAATTTTAACACCGATGGAAATGGAATGGTCTTGTCCCCTCACAATTGGCCTCAGAATATCAGCTATACTCCAATGGACACAGCAAAATCTGACGACGGCATACAAATCCAATGGGCTAGTCCGCTCAAGGAGGGGGCGCTGTTTTGTATCTCTATATAGTATAAACGAACGAAAAACAGCAGACGCAGTGTTTTTCATATGAAAAAAAATCATAGAGCGACGAAGCCTCGCTTCGTACAGTGTAACTAACTAGATGAGCATTTCGCATCTATAAATAAATCACAGAAAATTACAGGGAGAATGGAGAGGCGGCCTACTGCGGGTTTGGATTTGGCGACGCCGCCGCGGACGCGGCTTGAACATGAGCGGACTCAGATTCAGCATCCCCGTTGCGCGACGGCGGCTCGGATCGACTGGGGAAATCCAAGGGCTGCTCTCCTGTTGCGCCGCCTGTCTCTCACTGTGTGTATGTATCCATCTCTCCGTACAGGGAAGGGATCCCACGCTCGGCGCCGCTCTCTGTCGCGCCGCCGCAGCCCGAACACCAGCACAGCAGCAGCCCACCACCGCTCACGTGAGTGCCGTCTTCGAGAATCAGAGTGGCGAAGTAGACACGGAAAGGGACTGCACGGTAGGAGCTGCGCTGCGCAGAAGGTTTATCACGTTTTACAAAAGTAGATAGCGAGACAAACCGAGTGGTGCAAATAATTGCGTGAATATTGCGTTTAACAGTGATATACTAGATACGTAAGTTCGGTATGGGCAGTCACCTGCTCCCTCCATCCAAAAAAATAAATAATCACGGATGCATGCAAATGATAACGGCTAAATCCAACACATATCCTCTGGCAGTGGCGGACCCAGGATTTGGCTACGACTAGGACCAAATTTTAGTGGCAAAAAATCAAGACCCAAATTTTACTTGGTCCTCTTCATCTTGTACACTATAATTTTAGAACGGAATCAAAACTCTACGAAGTGCAAAGGACTGAAGAGTGAAATTGGAAAAGGAAAGTGAAATGCAAACCAGGGCTGCAGCTGCTCGGTCCGTTGGGGCTGCGGCGGGCAGGCAGCCGGCGACTGGCCGAGCCGCCAAGGGTGCAGCGCCGCAACCGGCAGCCGCGCAGGCCGGACCTACGAGCCGCCGAGGGCGGAACAGAGAGGGAGCACAGAGCGGAGGCCAGACCGCCGGAGGGGAGGCAGGGAGACGTGAGCGAGGCAGCGGATGAGGATGAGGACGAGACGCGAGCAAGAGCGAGCGAGGCAGTGGACGAGAATGAGACGCGAGCGAGAGTGAGCAAGGCGGCGGAGTCGGACGAACGCGCTGCACGACTGCCCTATTCCCCAGCTCGCTGACTCCTTGTTGGGCTGTTGGGCCAAAATTTGAAGAGTTGCTCCTAAAATTTCTGGGCCGCGACTAGGGCCATGGCCCTACTGGCCCTAGTCCTGGGCCCGCCCCTGTCCTCTGGGGAAGAAAAGGAGACGAGGATACATGTGTTTTTTATTAACATCCTTAATTTATCTAAAAATTTCCGGAAACTAATTTATTATGGGATGGATGGAGAGAGATACATGAAATGTCATTAGCAGTTGCTAATGAGTAATGACAGGGATAACCATTTTTATCATAATAATTCTCAACATGCCACACAGTACTCCCTCCGTCCCCTAATAGCATACATCTCACACTTCGAGTAGTCAACAACTAATCTTAAGTTTGACTAAACATATATAAAAACACTAATATTTATGATATCAAATAAAACATCATTAATATAGTAAACCTAATTAGAGATACAAATGTTAATACTATTTTTATGTCCAGTCGAATTTGAGATTAGTTAACTACTCGAAGTGTGAGATATGTATTCATTTTAGGATGGAGGGAGTACTTTAGATAAGTTTAAGGATATGAATATCCAACTTCGGATGGAGTCCTACATGGAACTCTCATACAAGTTTAGATATCTATTGCGAACTAATTAGCAAGTTTGGGATTTAGACTTGCTATTTTAGAAATTCGGGGGGCCCTCTCATCACCGTCGCCACAACCCTGCCCTTCCTTAACATTCACCCCCCTCTTTCTTCCCTTCAACCTTTCTTACAGTGTTGCACGGCCCTCCTCACCCCGATCACCATCCTAGCCACTTATATTACCTTATTGCCCACCTTCCATCGTCATCCTAGCTACAAGTGACCTCACTTGCCACCTTCCACCGCCACTGCCACAACCTCACCTTTTTTCTTAATGTTGTGCTCGGTCACCCCCCCACCGTCTTCCCTACACGCCAGACGCCCAGCGTCGCCCATTTGTTGACGCCCCCGTCACCTCGCTCACTTCTAGATGATTGAACCTCCATCACCACTGGACCGCCCGCTCGTCTCAGCCATCCCTCTAGACCCATCGGTCATTGGAGCCCCAAAACCCCAAATCCGAAACCCTAATCCTAGTTGCTTTTGTTGCTGCTAGCCTCGGTCACCGGTTTAACCCAATCGCGTGTTAACATGTGTTGCCGTGAGTTGCTCACTATCGCTACGCACGCGTGCTGTATAAAGAGTTTCTTGGTAGGCGAGGGTGGGTGGAGTGTTGACGTAATGCAAAAAGCACAACCACGAAAACAATAATGCTATAGGAAACTGCCGCACAAAAAAATGATGGCCTTAACACTATCGATAATGATAAGCTGAGGATGTCCGTTCGTCCGGACCCTGATCCACCCGCGTCTGTAAGTACCATCCGCATGCGTGCCTTGAAAAATATCAGCCACCGCTCCTCTCTTTTGTCCGCATGTGTGCCTTGGAAAATATTAGCCAACGCTCATCTCTCATGCCTCCGCTTTCTCTCTCTCATGTGCCTATAGCACTACTCCCTCCATCTCTCTCACTGCGGTGCGGACGAGCGTCCCGGTGCGGCGGCCTCAGCGTGGCCTCAGCACGAGCAAGCCACAACACGGAGGCCCGAGCGGCCCTCGACACGGCGGCGCAATGGCGCTGACAGCCCCAGTCATGGGCAGACCAGCGTGGCAGGGCCGGCACGAGTAGCTCCCCGGCGGATCTGGCTCCCTCTCCCAGTCGTGCGGGCGCTACCTCCTTGCCGCGTCGCGCAGCCACTGCCGCTAGCCCGCCACCTACAAGAGTAGCGGGGCCGCTGCCTACAAGCATCGCTGGCCCGCTACCTCCGGTGAACTCCACACGCCGGCGAGTCTCCATTCTCCCGAACAACAAGGAGATGTTGCGCTACACTCAAAGTGCATGTTGCAAGCATTTGTTTCAAGTGTTTTAGATATTTCAGAGGTATGTTGCAAGTGCTTCATATGGATGTTGTAAAAGTAGATCATATGTTGTAGGTGTTTCAGATAAATGGTGCAAGTGTTTGTTCAAAAATGTTTCGTCTGTTTCAGATGTATGTTGCAAGCATTTCGATCTGGATGTTTTATATGCTTCACACATATGAGTATGTTCTAAATGTTTCATATGTTTTCAGTTTTATGTTGCAGCAAGTATTTCATATTGCAAGCTGAAAGTGTTTTTATCTGGATGTTGCTTATGTTGTAGTGGCTATACAAGTATGTTGCAATTGTATATTTAATGTTTTAGCTGTTTCAGACGTATGTTGCAAGTGTTTTATTTGGATGTTGCATATGTTGTAGTGGCTATACACATATATTGCAAAATTATGTTTTAAATGTTTCACCTATTTCAAATGTATTTTGTAGCAAATGCTTCATGTTGCAAGTGTTTTCATTAACAGGCGAGATAAGAAAGCATAGGCAGAGGAGGTCCCAATGTGCAGGGAGGTCCGCACGTCCATGCACACCAGCAGGCACGGGCACGCAGCAGCACACGAGCAGTAGGTGCAGGTATAGATGTCCAACGGGTCGGCATGGCATGCTAGCAGCATGGCACGAGCTCATGCTAGTCACGGCCCAGAGGGCGTTGGGCTAGCACGGCACGTCGTGCCTCTCGTGCTATGCCTCTTAGGGGGGCACGGGCCTGGCCTTCGGCCCGCACGGCACCATGGGCTGATTTTTTGGCTTGGCCGGTCCAATGAGCATGGCACATCCACCGTGCCGGCCAGCCTGTGACCCGCAAAATGCAGGCAGAGAGAGGGAGAAGGGGACGGGATGAGACGGTGGCGTTGGCAGAGATGCCGCCGTCCTCTGGCAGGGTCGCGGCGCCTCCGCGCGCCTCGCCGTGAACCACTCCTCTTCCTCGGTGTCCCGGCGGTTCTGCAGCGTCGTCCGCACTCGCGCGAGGGGAACAAGCGTCCGCGTTTGCGCTCGCAGCCGTCCGCCGACGAGCAGAGTGGGCAGAGCAGGGGCCGGAGTGGCAAAGCTCGGGGAGTCGGGGCAGAGTTCGGGCTCAGGGAGTCCGCGAGAGAAGGGACGGAGACTCCGCGTCCACGAGCGCCCCGCAAAGCCATGACTCTGCGACTGAGACTACGAGAGAAGAGTGCGGGCGTGCGACGTAGGGGAGGCCAGGAGGGAGACGTAGATAGGGCTTTAGGGGGGTGGGGTGGGAGGAGGAAGCGTGGGCCTTTAGCAGGCCAAAGCTGGCACCGGCCCTCCACTAAATTGCGGGTCGTGCCGTGCTAGCCCTACGTGCCTAGGGTGCAGCCCAGGCACAGCCTGCTCCTCTAGTCCGGATCCGCTTGTCACTGGGTCGTGCCGAGCTCGTGCTGGGCCAAAAATACATGCTTCGTGCGGGCACTCAGCGGTAGCATAGCAACAAAGCGAGCAGCAGACGTGAGTAGTATGCGAAGTACGCGAGCCGCATGTGGGGTAGGCGTGGACGTCCGAACGGATGCTAGCGTCGGAACGTCCAGCTGCTCGCCACGCCGTAGCACTATTCCAACTACAATGCGCAAAAGAACGATGAACCACTCGTTCACGTTCACATGCCTACGTCACAAAAGCTAAAGTTTATTCGGTGGCAGGGATCGGATCGGAGGTGCAGTGTCGTGTCGGAGACTCGGAGCAGGGGGGGGGGGGGGGGGGGGGGGGGGGGGGCATGGACGTGGTCGTCACCGGCACGGCACCGTACGAGAGGTGGACCATGCATGAGCATCTCTCCTTTGATCTTGAGACTACAATTAGTCCATTCAGTGCATGGCATCGCATTCACGAATTGACTCGGTGCAGGCGATCGACGCAGTGCGTCAGCGGCAGTGCCAGGCAGCGAGGTGGCGTCCGCCACGGTCACCATGCATGGTCAAGCTAGGCCGTCGATGGCGGCGGCGCCACAGCAGACCGCGCAAGGCGTACACGAAGCGCGCGACGCGACGGGGAGAGGAGGCCGAGTCTACAGACGCAACCCGTGCCTCCACTGCTAGTAAACCGGCGCCGGCCACCGGCCACGAGCTGCGCGCGCGCAACGCCGGAGAGGGGAGAGCCCGGTGACGGACTGACAGTGAGGGACGGCGCTGACGAGGCGGTGATCGCGCCTGCTGCGAGGAACGCTGGTGACTGCGGACATCTTTTATGCATTATATATGTTGGTTTTGTCACGGTTCACGCCGGCGGCTGCGAACCGGGAACACTCGCTGGCGGCGGCGAGATGTCCAGTATAGAATAAAATAAATCAATCATTCGGTAACCCATAGAGTTTACGATGTTGGGTATTTGATCGGCTAAAAAACCTGCGCACGACACGACATCGGGGCATCACCATCTTATATGATTTGCTGAAATTGAAAAAAAAAAAACATGCAGATAACCAGATACATGTACTGTTTCAGCAAGCGTTTTTCAGACAAAAGTTGCAAATGTTCTTGTTCCGAGCAGGCGAGGCGAGAGCACCTCTGGGAGAGCTATATATAGGAGGCAGAGTGTTATCTTGCTGAAGCTGCTCTTACTCCAAGGTGTTAGACTTCACTTGAGTCTTGAGGCAGTGATAATGTCGTGAGCTGACGCCATCAAGCTCCATATAGCTACTAGGCTAGTTGCAGCCTCGTCTTCAGTGAGTCAAAACGGAAGCCTGAACATTGTTCAGGCATTCTGTTCTGACGAACTAGACTAGGAGGAACCATGATTCGCTGTCAGCGTCAGGCATCAGCTCCTGATGCAGCCTTTCCATTCAGAGTCCCGGAACCATGCTGATGAATCGTTCAGGAAAGTGAACAGACCAAGAGAGGAAACGGAGGAGCTGATGATCTGGGGCTTCTCCTAGCTCTGCTACAGTACCGCTACAATGTCGGCGCCAGGAGACGCGCCTAGCCGAAGCGAGAAAAAGAAGAGTAGAGAGAGGACTGCCGATTAAGGCCCAACTCGATCTGGTTGACTGACTGGCATGAGGTCTTCGCTTTGTACTTGTGAATAAAATCACAGCAGGCAGACTCATTTTTCAGCATAACCAACTTCATTCATTCCCAAATCCCCGCTAGGCACAGGCACACAACTTACAGTTCTAGCAAGCCAAAACTGAAAACCCTGAATACTTCTTATGATTCAGGACGGCATGCGGGGAACAATGATGAAACATTATTCGCCATCAACAACTGCTGCTGCTTGAGGCACTTGTTCCATTCACTGAACTGAACCTCGGATTCGTTTCTCAGAATGACCAACTTCATTCCCAGGAGAATGGTAGAAGGAACGGAATGCACATTTCTGGATTTCATCACAAACGGAATGCACATCAGGTAGGACAATGCAAGGAACAGCACTTAACAGCTTAAAACAAGCTCAATATAACCTGGATCCAAATCAAGCTAAAAAGCTATAAGAAAAACTCCTGCTTTAAAAACAAAAAACTTGAAGGCCAGCAAATTAAGGTCTAACTGATGCAAAAGGAGCCATCCTACAAGAGATTATAGATCTCATGCTTGCTATTTACCATTACTGCTACCCAGTTTTCCCTTGGTCGAGAACCTCTCACATGAGCACCTTAGGTTGTCATGCACTAGATCCAGTTGCACTTGGTTCCTCTTCCGCACCTAAAGAGGCTGCCTCCAATGCTGCAACAATTTACAAATTTTGAGAATATCATCAGCTGATTAAGTAATCAAATTTGCCCTCGATGAACAATTGTTCCTCACCAACCAAACAAAGTAATTTATTATTCAACAGTCACACTTGCACAAACTGATTAATTCAGGATTCATGCCAATTTTGCAAGGTTCATACATGAATTTTACCTCTGAATGAATGGTGCCTGTTTCATTGCAAAAACAGTAGCTGACTTTTTTCTTCTTCTTCTAGATATTACTAGACTGCATATTGTTCTCCAGTAGGATTTGGGGACCTTGCTCTCATTGCTTCGTTTAACAATTTCATAATAATGCACAAAATACCATATTATAACCTGAAGGTCTCTCCAGCATCTTCTTCATTAGTAGTTGGCAGAATACACATTATTCTGGATGTGAAACCTATCTTGCAACCAGGAAAAACAACACATTGGTAACCCCGCAGAAGTGCAGCAAAAGTTTAAACGGACAACTTCATCACCCCTAGTTCTTAGGAATACCAGGGCTCACATGTAACAGGAGAATTAAACAACTTCATCCTGATCTTCCTCGCCGTGGTTCACTAACAGCATCCAGTGAATTGCTTGTGGCATGACCATTAATTTCAACGTGCTTTGCTTACTTTGCAGCTGAATTCCTAGTCAACTTTGCCCAGCCTAAAACCTCAAACACAGAGACTTTTTCATAGATCTTATCAAGCAGCCGGAAATAAGAAATCCTCCATGTATTATTGAACAGCAGGGCACAAGGCACCATCCACAGCCCAACGACAAATCCACATATAATACCAAGATAAAAGGACATTGGATTGAATTCTTGCTTGCTGCTTCTGTGATTGCCATGGATAGACTTGTCATTTCCAGAACCGTTATTTTGAAGAGGAGGCCGGATAGACTTGTCATTTCCAGAACAGTTCTTTGAAAAGGAGGCCCACAAAGCCCAATGTTGCCAATGTACATAAGCGAAGGGTTGTCTGCGCTGAGGGTGTCAAGTTGCCGGCCTGTGGGTATACGTCCAGACAAATTGTTGTACTACAAGTTCAAGTAGCTTAGGATTGTCAAATCAGATAAGCTCGCTGGGTATTTTTCCACTCATGCAGTTTGATGACAAGTTCAAATTTATTAAGGCATCGAGGGAAGTGATTGCTGGGAGGTTTCACCAGTTAGGGAGTTGCCTGATAAATCAATGCTCACAAAATATTCTAATCCATTGTCATATTTAAGTTGCTGCCCTTTTATTATTATCAACATGATGTCTTTGAATTGATTTTTTCCACTGGTATAGCCAACTTCATTTCCAGATCGATATGGACACAATTCTAGAGGTAGCTTACCCTTCAGGGTCATACCAGTTAGGTTTGACAGATGCCAAGGTATAGCACCAGATATGTTGTTGCTCGATAGATCCAAGTAGTTAAGATTTGTAATTTCTATTGGAATGTTCCCAGAAAATATATTATGGCTTAGTCATAGAAACTGTAATTTTTTCAGCTCCACAATCCAATCTGGCAAGCTTCCAAATAATTTGTTCCTTCCAAGATCTAAGAACCCAAGATTAGTGCAGGTCCTAAAAAATGCAGGGAAATACCTGACAAACTGTTATTGTTTAGTTGCAGGAAACCTATGGATTCCAATTCAAAACAATGAGGAAATTTCCCCTCTAATAAAGCATTACTTGACAAATCAAGAGCATGCAAACTTTTCAATGTGCAAAAAGATTCTGGAATGCTGCCACCAATTTGGTTTGAGAACATAAGCAATGAGTTGTGGAGCTTCAAATGATGGTAATGGTCCTGAAATTGAATTGTTGGAGATGTCTAATAAAAAAACTCGACCCGCCGGGGGCAAGCCGCCCCCAGGGCATTAGCACTAAGAAGGAGACCTTCTCACGCAGGCCGAGAAACCCCCGAACCCCGGTCCCGTCCTGACACTGGGAAACGTAACCCGTGAGATGCCGCCTGGGCCATACACGGTCCTCAGGTCGACTTGGGCCGTCTCTTAACCAGTGCTTTGGCACACGGGACCGGCGAGGGGATTTTTTTTACCCCCAGCCTGAAATTCGCTCCCACTGGGAGTCGAACTCAGGACCTGGAGGGTGCCGCCGGAGTGCTAGACCAACCGGACTAGCATCCTTTGGCGTTGGAGATGTCTAATACTGTGATATTTCTTGGAAATTGTGGTATTGTTCCAGTAAGTTGGTTTGAACTGAGATTAAGCACTAGAAAGGCCATGTCACTGAAATGTGCTGGCAAGGTACCACTTAACTTGTTGGAGATGTCAATATTTGTTGCCAGGGAAAATGTTTGCCAGAACGAATAAGGAATCTTGTCAACTATAGCACCGCTTGAAAGATCAAGTTCAATTATTGCAAACTGTTGCTGAAGCCAATCTGGAGACAGAGGACCCATCTGGCAAGATGCAAAATGTGCATTCCGAAGCCTGAAGGGTGGAAACCAGTCTGCATTTACTACAACCTTGAAATTATTGGAAGCCATGTTTCAATTCTTTAAGCTGATTAAACCTGCAAAATGTTCTTCAGCAAAGGCTATAGAGGCAGCGACTTACCTTTTTGCCAACTCGGCATATGCCCTGACATAGCACAAAAAGTTTGGATAATATTGTTTATTGTTTGCACCTATTGGAGGTCAGCCTCTGCACAAATGATAAGATCATCAGCAAAAAAAGGATCGAATGAATTGGGGGCAACCTGGGCCCAAATAAATACCAGTGAGTGCTGCATTGTCCACAGCATCCTGTAGTCTAAGAGAAAGTTCATTAATAGCGATAACAAAAAGATACGGAGAAAGCGGACATCCTTGCCTGATGCCTCTACTAGCTTGAAAGAACCATAGGAATCTCCATTAACATTGACAGAATACGACATGGTGGAGATGCAAGCATGGACCAACTCTAAAAATGACTATGAAACCCTTTATGTTGCAACGCATCAAGCACAACGGACCACTCTATCATATCCAAAGCTTTAGCCAAATCAACCTTCAACATAAAGGCTTCTTGCTCCCCTTTTTTTTTTAAAAAAAATGCGCATACCAACGATGGCACCACTCTGTCACGATCACATGCATGCCTACGGTCACAAAGCTAAAATTTACTCGGTGGCAGGGATCGGATCGGAGGTGTCGGAACCTCGGCGTCCATGGACGTGATCGTCGCCGGCACCGGACGGAGAGGTCCGTCGAGTATGAGCATCTCTCGTTTCGTTTGATCTTGGAGAGAATCCAGCTAGTTCATTCAGTTGACTCCGCACCTTGAAACCTTTGCATGCATCGCATTCACGAATTGATTGACTCGATGTGCAGGCGATCGATGCAGGGCGTCAGTGGCAGTGCCGGGCAGCTAGGTGGCCTCCCTCGGCCACGGTCACCGTGCATGGTCAAGGCCGTCGACGGCGGCGGCGGCACAGCAGACCGCGCGTGGGGAACATGAAGCGCGCGGCGCGACGGGGAGGAGAAGCCGAGGCTACGCAACCCTTACGTGCCTCTGCTGCGAGGAACGCTGGTGACTACGCGCATCTTGTTTGTCACGGTTCACGCCTGCGGCGGCGAACAGGGAGCGCTCGCCGGCGAGAAGTCCAGCGGCGAGGAGCGTTTTCATTGATTAACCACCAGAGGAATAGATGATACTGTATGTATGTAACAGATTGAGAGAGCTGTACTGCATTTGTTCAAGAATGAAGATGGAAAGACAACAAGCAGGCATGTAGATCAACCACGCTTCACGTTATACTACAGTCCTTAACACACCAACGCACGCACGCACGCACGCCGCAGATACGCACACTACGCCGTCGCCGTCGCCGGTGCGGGGTGCACGAGCTTGTTGCCAGCTAGCTCATCAGTCGGACCGCATGCGGTTGAGCTGGTTGAGCGCCGGCTGGAGGATGTTGAAGAGCACCCAGCCGATGGCGGGCGCGACGACGATGAGCAGGAGGAGGCCCCGGCTGTCGTCGGCGGGCGCCGCGGCGGCGAGCGCGGCGAGGTCCTGCGCCGACGCGGCGGCGGAGGCCTCGGGCGCGGTCGCCATACCAGCCGCTGCGGCGGCGCCGAGGCCGAGGCCGGCGACCACGGCCTGGCTGCGCATGCGGTTCAGCTGGTTCAGCGCCGGCTGCAGGATGTTGTAGAGCACCCACCCGATGGCGGGCGCCACCACGAAGAGCAGCAGCTGGCCGCGGTTGTCGCTCCCGGAGTCCGCTGCCGCCACGTCCGCCACGCGCTGCGCCGCCAGCGCCGCGTCCGACGACGCCAGCGCCGAGAAGAAGGCGCCCGCCAGCGCCGTGGCCGCCGCTGGCGTGGCCGTCGACGACACGGCCAACACGGCCTTCTTGGCCTGCGTCGGGACGCGCAGCGAGACGCTGCTGGCGGCGGCGCTGCTGCCGCTGGTGGATGGCGCTGACCGCGCCACGATCTTGGCGGGCTTCAGCAGGGCCATCGTGGCTATGGTCGCCATGGCAGTGGCACTATGGCAGGCGGGCGTGGTTGCGAGAGCGGAGATGGCGGCGGCACCGGCTGCTGCTGGCGGCGGATGTGAGGTAGCTTTTCCGTCTACGAACCGGGGATCGGGCTTATCTCTGCGAGGTCGGAGGCGCCCAGTGTGTGCTCCAGAATTGACACCTTATCCTTGCGTCTGCATGGCCATTGGTCGGGAGCAACGGGGTGGGTCCCGCATCAACACCAAGGGAAACCTTCAGATCGCAGGTGCAGACAATCGAAATGAACCTAGACTGCTCTAGAAGTGTTCGGCAGCTTGTGAAGCCAGCAGCAATCGTTTCTATAGTGATGATGATAATGTGAGACAGAAAGCTGGTGAACCAGATGCTAAGGTTAAGTAAATGCATTGCTATGTTACAATATGACTAGTATGCCCATGTCTACCTAATTGAGCTATGATATCCGCACTACTCAAACATTGATTGTTTACTTTGTTATTCGATTAATTCATGCTTTGCTTGCTTAGACGGCGAGAAGATGATTGGTTCCTCATCTCTCTCGCGATATAGGGCATGCTTGTCCACTAAAGCAACATATATGGAGTTATGATATAAAACTTGGCCAAGATGATGACAATTAAAGTGAATGGTCGGCGATGGGTTGGACCATGGCAAGACGGGTGAGGCCTTGAATGGTGTATCTCGCTAACCGATTAAGGACCGTATATCCGTGGTAGCAAGATATGAACATAATTGTACAAACCACTTGTCATATATAGACGTGACAAGACAAACACTTTGTTGCGACAAGTTTTCCCATGGATTCGATGTGAGGGTGACGCAAGATAGCCGAGAAGTTAGTACCTTGGTACCTATTCAAGCCGTTCGTGGGGTTACTGTGTACCCCTCTGCAGAGTTTCTTTGTCGAATGCTATAAGTTTTGTGCTTCTAGATATTGACTAGAGTTGAACAAGGGCTCGTGAAAGCTCAGATCCATTGCAAGTTTCTCATAATTTATTTAACCACACTATGATGTCATTGCCTAGTTTTCAGGCTCACATTTATATTCTTGTATAAAATGTCTTCACGCAAAACCCAATGCGGTCCTTCCTACTAATCAAATGCATAATTCTTGTATTATATTGGGTTTCTACATAGTACATTTGAGTACCCACCCTGTGACTGTTTAAGTTTTTTGCAGGTAATGTTGCTCTAGTTCATAGATTCCTCTATGTACTCGAGTCCACCGAGGACCATGAAGGGTAGAAGGATCCTTGTTGCATAGATGTGTGGGACTTGGCACAATTCATACATGTCATCTTAAAAACTATGTTGCTAAGACTTCTGCTAGACTTTGATGTTGTTGGTTAACTGTACTCTAGGTGTGATGAACTAAGTTTGAGAACAATGGTTTATAAAACTTAATGTACTCTTTGTGATGTAATGTAATCTATCTGTGATTGTGATATTTCCTTTCCTCCACATGATCCTGTGTGAAGGTTGGATTTAGTACATCATATAGGTGGTGTACCGAGATAACCAATTAAGATCTTATCTGACCTAGTAGTCAATGGAAGACTACTGAGTTAGGTAATTTACTTAAATGGGAGATGATCCTGACAAATTCAGTGATGCATCCCTCTTGATGGTGTGGCATACCTATACTAAAAAAATATAAAATAAATTTATCCTCCACTTGAGCTTTTCTTCAATGCATTGCTTGCCACAATGATCATGCATAGCTGAGGGCCTTCATCACTTCATTCATTTGAGCATGTCCACCTTCAGCATGTGACTTGTGTCGAAGGTGTCAAGTTACTTTTATCATTTCATTTGATCTTCCACATCAGGGCAACTTTCCATAGCTTGATTAGTGCCTCGACTAAATGCAAGTATATTTCTTCTTCACTTTGGCTAGGTTCCTCGGCCGCCAGGTCATCGCTTGCTCTTCACCTTTGCTTAGTACCTCAAAGAGATTTTCTTGCTATCTTCACCATCAAGCCATCCATATCAATGCTTAGGATCAAAGTTGAATATCATTTCATTTATATTGTTGTCTTTTGCTTGAACTAGATTGTTCCCATTTATGACCCATATAAGCTTTGACAACTATCTTTAGTATTTGTACTTGCAAGCTTTATAGTTGAGACCAATCCATATGCAAATCCTCATGTCTCATTCATTTGATAACACACTTGCTTGCAAATTCTTGCTTCACAGTAATTAACCTTGGACTTCATTGATATTTATATGTTCTCAACATAAAATATGAGTCTAACAAATAATAATAAATCTAGGACTAAGCACCTACAAATCTCATGAATATTGTTAGTTCTGTAATCATGTTTCTCATTCAATTCATCAAAACCAACTTAGGGCCTAGATGTACTTTTAGCCATATGCCCCAATGTGTATCCAGTGTTGGATGCACATGGCGCATATGCCCCTAAGGGAAAAACAACATTACCATACACATTGGAGAAAAACACAAGCCAACAATAAATGCATGATGCAGCGAGAAAAAATAGCTTCTTTTTTATTAACTTGACACAATCCTCCATATGTTTTTAAAAGATTAATCAATAACCCTGTAGAACACAAGGCAAGTCCTACAATGCAAAGAAGAAAGTCAAATATTCAATGAATTTATAGACTTATTGTAGGTCAACAGAAAGTAGAAAATTGCAAGAATAATAAAACTTAAGGCCGAACTATACCTCCTCAGCAACATTTCTAAATTTAAGGTCCAACTCTACCTCCTTAGCAAATTTCTATACTCAAGGCTGACACATAATTTATTATTTTCTATCACGCTAATTGATTTTTTCCGTTGCACGCACTAGAAAAATATAAATCTATTTAAGAATGTGTGTTAGAATTTAGTAGATTATAGCTAAATTCACCCTAATTCTCTATTTCTATCTAATCGATACATACTAGCCCAAACACACGCGCTCCGTTGTGCGGGTGTAGTGAGCAGTGTGGGATGTGTGTACAATGGTTTAAATGGTAGAGTGGTGTTTACAACAGTAAAACAGGATTCTAAACAGTAGCAGAAAAGCTAGTGAATAGTCATTTAAATAGTGTCAGCAGTATAACCAATAATGGAAAATGTGTGAATGGTAACTAAGCAGTGTTGGATGGTGTTTTTAACGGTAACAGGAGGACTGAGAATGGTGGAAATCTTGCATGGTTGAGGAGTATCTTATATACTGTTATTGATTATGATGACATACTTCTTTGCAAGTTGATATGAATCATCTTTGACCTACAATAAATATATAAGTCCAACAAAGTTATGCATTAAGTACATATGGATAATATTATCAGTCCATGATAAAAATATTTATGATAAATATGGTACAATAGATCACTATCACATTAGCATCATAAGGTACTATATCAGTGGACAAAGTATTGTAAATCTCAGTGTTGGATGCTATAAATGTCAAGGCAAATTTCCAAACCGGTCCATAGAATATTTTTTTTCGCGAACGTGACCCATATAATATTATTTTACTACATATATTTTCTAAACAGTTATAAAATTTACCCTTAGTACATACACTCTATGTATGGATGCACATGGGGGCATATGCCCCTAAGGGAGTCCCAACAAAGCTGACTCAGCTAGCTATTTGTATGTACAGGTTAGCATGCATCCTATGTGGAGGAAACAAAATGCACAAAAAGGAACTGAGCCAGCAACTCTTTCATCACTCGTCTCGCATATAGAAGCCAACAAATCATTATCCTCATCGCCTTCTATCGGCTCTTTTTTTTTGCATTTTCTACCGCATTGAGATCCACTGCGTGTGAATCTGTCTCCCGCTTGAAAATCCTCTTCAATCTAGCTGTTCCCACCCTCCTGTAATATTTGCCGAGCCCACGAAATTAAGGTCAGCCCCTACATCATCTTGGATGCTAAATTTAGGTGAGAGTATGGATGTTTTACTCGAATAACCCAATCAATGGGAGTTGCAAGAAAAATGAGAGTTATTGGGATGATGTACATGAACTATACAATAGAACTACACCTACAAATTGGAGAAGAGAGGTAAAACATCTCAAAGATTGTTAGCAAAACATTAAGAGATGGGTGAGATTTTTCTGTGCTTTTTGGAAAAAGGCTACTTCGGTTTATCTCAGTGGATATTCGGATGATCAGCTGAGAGACATGGCTATGAAGTTTTATTCGGATGTTCATAGTTTTGCACTGTTGGAAGGCTCTTCGCGATGCACCCAAGTGGTTGGTAGTCTTGGAGGACCTTGAAAAGCCAAACAAAAGGATGTTGGATGATGGCGATGAGAAAAGGGACACCTCAACCATGCTATAAAATGTAGGAGAAAAGGAACGTCTTTTAGAAAAAAAAACAAGCTAAGAAACAACTAATGGTAAAGGTAGAGTCAAGGTTGATGAAGACTTGAAGAAATACATTGACATTCAAGCTGCAGCAAAAAAATGACAAGAAAACTTTTAGAGACCCAACAACACATTTCTGATGGGAAGGTTGAAACAACGAGGCTTGAGGGAGGTAGCTTTACTGGAATCTTATCAAAAACTCATGTGTATGGACACTAGGGAGAAGACAAAGGAGATTAGAGCTGAGCATGTGGTTGGCCTGAAGATTCTAAGGGACAAATTGGCTGGCAACAGTAACTAAGGTACTTTCACTAAATTTGTTTACTTCTATTTTGTAGTAGTCTATTTCAGGTGCACTGTGAATTATCATGTAATACAATTACAATGAGTCAACAAGTAGTATAATTATCATGCAACACAATTACAGTCAGTGGACACCATTACCATTCCGGTGGGTGCTGAAAAACAGCACAAGTCACAAACTTTGCAAGTTTTTCAAATCTGATTACTCTAATGTGTTCCAACATGAATACCTTCACCTTAGGCACTGAGTTAGTTTTTTAAAACATTTTTCACTTGCATCGCCTTGTACGGCTGTACCTGGCAGCTGGAACCGGCAACCCCGGTCTTTGGTACAGGAAGCCGAGGCAAAATGAGAGGGACTGTACAGTGGCGGATCCAGCAATCAAAACCTGTGGGGCCAGCTAGTAAGAGCTGTGGGGTCATGCCATATATGCTACAGTAAATTTCTACTAATTTTTTCAAAACCTGTGGGGCCAGGTGGCCCCACAGCTAACACATACATCCGCCACTGGGACTGTAGGCGGCGTGGTAGGATGGCCAAAGCTTGACCCTAGTTTCCTACTGATTTTCCTTAGATACATAGCTTTTGCTATACACATAGATATACACTATGTCTAGATATATAGTAAATCTAGAAGATCCAAAACATCGTATAGTTTGGAATGGAGGGAGTATTTTAGAGATTAGGTAATCAATGTACTTGAAATATTTATGAGTGAAGCTTAGAAATGATCTATTTGCATGCTCAGGAACTTTCATCACATCATCCGTGAGACACATAATCTAAGTGTTTAACACCACTTGGCAACATCTTTTTCTAAGCTAGTAGTAGTTCAAGATAGTTTGACGCAAGTTGGAAATCCCACATGTTTTTTTTTTGAACGAAGGAAAACCCACATGTTAATTAGAAGCTTTCCAAAATGCAAACAATACGTTGCAACTCTGTTCGAACATTTAACTGAACACACGTTTCCTATACTCATATTCAGAGATTGCTTCACATACCAGTTAAAACCGAATACTTCTCATTTGGAAGGCCCAGCAGGCCCAAATACTTCTTCAAGGCCGATAGCGGATTGAGAGGTGATCGAGCCCAGTGCGAAGCAGAAAAAGGGCCAGTAGGCCCAAATACTTCTTCAAGGCCGATGATGGGAGGTGGTCGAGCCCAGTGTGAAGCAGAAAAAAGGGCTGGGCCGGTTGGGAGGAAAGCACCAACGAGCACCGCGCCAACAAGCATGACTTTGCTCGGTATACAAGCATGTTAGGCAAATGTTAAATACAATGAAAATCATCCACGAATGATAGTAATCCATACAATGCATTGCAGAGGACCAAATTAGATACAGCATAAATAAAAATGAAATAAGGTAGCAGTTATTCACTCCCTACACTACCTCCACCGGACACAAATGCGAGCATCAGTGAGGAGGCCCCAATCGGGGAATTATTCGTCAGGTAGAAACCACCACGCAAAGACCAAAGAAGAAGAAAAAAAGGGAAGTTTATCGCAAATTTTCACAGGTTTATTCCATGATCGTTTTGAAGGTAAGACATGATCGCTTTCAGGCGTCCAACTGGAGCTTCTTGATCGTGTCGATCTGCTTTGCCGGGTTCAGGCCCTTGGGGCAGGCATGCGTGCAGTTCTTGATGGTGTGGCAGCGGTAGAGCTTAAACTCGTCGTTGATGGCGTCCAGGCGCTCCTTGGTGAACTGGTCACGGCTGTCCTGTATCCACCTGGAACAACGAATGGATATTTTATAGCACAAGAGCCATCGTGGTATGCCAAGCATGCCCTACTTGGACATCACAAGTTCAAAGTTCATAAACTGAACCAAAGCGGGCAAGTACTTCACAATCACTCCATTGGAGAGATAAATTTGAAAATGTGATCACAAAAATAAGTAAACTAGACTCTAAAATTTAAATACCAGTATTTGGTATCTACACACAGATCAGCAGCTCATTTACAGATATGCTGTCTGTCCAGGAGAAACAGTTCTTGTAACACTTAGGAAGTAAAAGTACTCAACATTAAAAAGGTGATATTCAAACAGTACTTTTTTTAGAGCATAAAGTTAAGGCATACAACCTATCTACCTCTATTAACTAATTTTGATTAGTCTCAGCTCAACTCTAGGAATATAAAATATTGCATACCAAAAAACATTGATGTTCATTAATTACACTAACTGCAAACAAAGTTGGTTATCATATTATTTGATGAAGTTAACTGTCATATCTTAGTTCCTATGATCTAACACAAACCCCAATGTGCACATCAAATAAATTAAACAGAGGTAAGATGAATCAAACAGCTGATGTATGAATCATACAATCAAATAAAACACTAGAATAACAAATGACTCAACATATCAGCAAGGATCGCAAATACGCAATGCTGAACAGACTTCATAGAAGTGAGAAGTCCAGATGGTAGAATAAAAGTAGCCAAAAACACTGAAACAAACAACTTTTGAAATCGGATTACTCTAACATACAATATTCACAATCATTCTGAGCACATGATGTAAACTTTGGAGTGAGGTGGTAACTACTTAGCAACATGAAGTTCAGAGTAACTGATAACAGAAACAAGCGCAACATATTCACAACTCAGTGTGAAGATAACAGAAAAAAAAATCTGCATTCAGAAACATGTTCCGATCCTTTAACTTCATAAGTGCATAATATCCAAAAACAGTACAGTACACTGATTCAGCTAAAGTATTTAAATAAAATTGGCTGTTGGTCAGAAACTTTAAAGCTTGTTTCAGGGATCACACACTGAAAGGTTGCATGTAAACAACCTTATTTTCCTGGACTACTGCAGAGCTAGCGCTTTTTTCTACTGGCTTGTTAGCATCTACCACGATGCTTTCTTTACGCCCGTCAGTTCACCCTTGTTTGCCAATGTGCGGAACACAATACGGGACATGCGGAATTTCTTGTAGACAGCACGAGACCGGCCTGTGAAAATGCAGCGGTTTCTAAGGCGTGTCATGGAACTATTTCTTGGCAACTTGGACAACTTATAGCGGAACTTCTCCCGCATATCCAATGGAAGATCAGGGTCCCTACAGACAGCCTTATACAGCTTTCCCCTCAGCTCATATTTTTCTGCAAGCAATCTACGTTTGTGGTCCCGCAGGTTTCTCTTCTCTGACACCCCGTGATATCCTCGAGCTTGAAGGTGCATGAACATGTTGGGTTTTGGTTTGACAAGCGTCCCCCACAGCGGAAGCCTAAAAAGGGTGAACGTGTAATGGACTTAGCAACATCCTAAAACTTAGAACAAAGAAAAATTATCATATTAGACAACTATCATTCAAGGGAAACAAATGCAGACAAATCCACAAGAACTGGCTTTAGCATCTTAAATTCGCTTGATCATCAGTGTAGTTTAATGGTGATGAAGCGAGGAACTAGCACTCTCTATACTGGAAGAGAGGTTATCAGTTTAACACACCACTGCCCAACAATTTATCAGAGGAATAGATTCACCAAAACATCCACCATATGTTAATTTAAGTTGGGCGGTGTGACATGTTTGCAACTCATAAGTTAAATGCTAGAAGAATACTAGAACCACAATGCCTTTAAAGCTGTCTAAGCGATCTTCTGTAGAAATGCATTCAACACATTTCCTTCACTAGTGATACTAATATCATCAGATCATAGTCACAGCAGCCACCCAATCATGATCATGAAACCACTTCTCATGGGTGTTACTGCCACCAATATAAACAACATAGGACCAGCACATCTAAGGAACAAACAATTCGTCAAGACATCAGACCAATAACTAATCTACCTGGATCACAATCATTTCCAGGCTCGCATAGCTAAGCTATCAACTATATCAAACAATCTACAAACATCACTTTAATTGGCAATCTACCTGGATCACAATCAGTTCCAGACACACGTAGCTAAGCTATCAACTACATCAAACAATCTACACACATCACTTCAACTGGAAGTACTTCATGATCAGAAGAGCATGATTTGCAACCGATCAATCACACATCACTCAGCGATCATCAAACAGTTGAAATAGAATTACTTCATCATCAGAAGAGCATGACTTGCAACCGATTCAATCACACATCATTCAGCAATCATCAAACAGATCCAGCATACATAACTCAGCAATCATCCATCACAGTATCAAAGGGGGGTAGTGGCGACGGTGGTATACCTGTTGGCGTGGAGCAGCGCCGCTGGGCCGAGGTACTCCTCGGGGTTCCACCAGTAGGATGGGCAAGAGGTGGAGCAGCAGGCGCAGAGGATGCACTCGTACATGCCGTCGAGCTTGGCGCGGTCGGCCTTGGTCTGGGGGATCTCCTTGCCCTGCTGCGGCGGCGGGTCCTTGCGCTTGAGCCACGGCTCGACGCTCTTGTACTGGCTGTAGAAGTTGGTCATGTCCACCACCAGGTCCTTGACGACGAACATGTGGGGCAGCGGCGAGACCGTGGACGCCGAGGACGCGGAGGAGATCTTGGTGAGGCAGGCGAGGCCGTTGTCGCCATCGATGTTCATGGCGCAGCTCCCGCAGATGCCCTCGCGGCAGCTGCGGCGGAAGGTGAGCGACGGGTCCTGCTCGTTCTTGATCTTGAGCAGCGCGTCCAGCACCATCGGCCCGCAGTCGGACAGGTCCACCTGGTAGTCCTTGAGGTGCGGCTTCGTCGACGGCGAGTCCGGGTCCCACCGGTAGATCGAGAAGGTCTTGGTGTTGGAGGCGGCCTTCGCCGCCGCCGGCGGAGGCGGCGCGGGGGACGAGGAGTGGGACTTGGACGCGACGAGGCGGGACGAGAGGGCCGGCGAGAGGAGCGCGCGCGCCGCCGGCGAGCGGCGGAGCAGGGCGGCGGCGGCCATGGATGGGTGCGGATTCCGATTTGGGGGTCTCCTTTCTCTCTTTTTTTTCACGGAAAGGTTGGGGGCGCGTGGTGGGCTTGAGAACGGAAGGGTATTTATATGTGAGGTCGTTGGTGGGTGGATGACATGTGGGGTCGGAGAGGGAGCGATCGGAATGCCGGTGCTAGGGTTGGGGCGAGAGGATGACATGTGGGGCCATGAGGGGTTTGGTTTGGGCCTGGTTTGTGGGTGGGAGCGCGGAGATGTGGACGACTCGTGGGCCGCTCGCAAGATGACAAAACAAAATTGCTGGCTTTCTAGGGCGTTTTTAGATCACTTTGGATGGTTCTTGATTCTTTTTCCTCTTTTTCTTCACTTTCTGTTTGCGTTGATGTCATGGTTGATATATTATTATTTTTGGAATAGAACAGAAAAAAAAACTGGGGAATTATATGAAAATGGTCATCAGAATGTAGTTACAATTTCATTTATGATGAAAGGAAAAAATAGCTTATTTAATTAGGTTTCGTTTTTTATAAGAATTAGGTTTTTTATGGTGGGACCGAAACATATTCACCCAGCGTGTGTTTGGTTGGCCTGTGAGCCATGGAAGAGCTGCTGTGAGCTAAATGTCGTTTGGTTATATCAAAGGCGTGGGACTATAGGTTTGGTAAAAATTATCTTAAATGTCCCTCCGAAAGATTGATTATATGCTAAATAAATAAATATTTTAGAAAGGGAAACTCTATTTTTAATATTATTACATCCGTTGTAGACATATGGTCCATATAAATAGATAGCTAGATTAGTACAAACGACATATGGTTCATATAATGACGTCTTGTGTCACCATATCTACCTTCCGTGCTAAACCAAAGCATTATCTATCCTAGTGCGAATGGTATTCATGGTATCCTCGTTTTCCCCATCAGGACTCTCTCTTGTGTTTGTGCCGCCGCACAATTCACATGGCTCTTCTGGTAGATACTCCTCATCTGCATCACATTATCAAACTCCTTATCATGAAACTTGCTATCACGAATAAAATTGTGCAACACTATGCAAAGCAAGAATGAGATGCTGCTTAGTACATAGTAGAGAAATATGGCATAGCCTCCAATATACGCCACTTTTGCTTCAGAACTCCAAAAGCTAGCTCAATGACATTCCGAAGGGATGAATGTAAAAAAATTGAACATCTCGTACTTCACTTGAGGTGGATGCCCACGCCGAAGCCAAAATTTTGATATATGATATGTGCTTCCTTTAAAAGAGGCAAGATATCCTATTCGGTTTGGATAACCAGAGTCGACGAGATGATATTTTCCTAAAAATACAATCCAATATAAGCAACTAATAATGAAATTATTTAATAACTTAGTAAGAAAAATGTTTACCTTTATGAGGCACAGGAAACAACAACAACAACAACAACAACATAGCCTTTTGTCCCAAGCAAGTTGGGATAAGCTAGAGATGAAACCCAAAAGAGACGAGAAACAGGAAGACACGTAAAGGGACATAAAGGGTACAAGACAAAAAGAGGTCACGGTTCAGGCACGTCACAGGAAACAAAGGAAAATTTGCTAACCAGCCAACCACCAACTAGCAACCGCAAAAATAAACCTCATGCCAAAGTCACATAGCAAGCACATTCTGAGACGTATATCCATGTCCATTTTGACATGTGTGGTTAACCACATCCTCTGCAGGCCCTGAAACTGAAATATGCGAACCGTCTATAGCTCCAACCTCCAATCGCGCCTTTGAAATAAGGTCAAAAACGGTCCTCTTTAACCTTCTCAACACAAGAAAATATTCTAGATGTGGTTCATCATCTCCTTCTCGTGCTCCCTCTCAAGCAAAACGAACCTCTCTTCATTAGTTTCAAGCAAGCTAAACATCTCCCTAAATTCAGGCTTCACAATTAAGGACACGGTTGTGTGCATCAAAGCAGTTTTTTCTTGCACACCACAACCTTTCACCATCCTCATGGCCTCTGTGATGTTAGGGACCAGATTGGTTGGATCCTTCTCATGCCCCCTCTTAAGCAAATCTAACCTCCCTTCATTAGTTTCAAGCGAGCTAAACACCTCCCTAAATTCAGGCTTCACAATCAATGACGTGGATGTGCGCATCAAAGCAGTTTTTTCTTGCACACCACAACCTTTCACCATCTTCATGGCCTCTGCAATGCTAGGGACTAGATTGGTTGGAGGAGCTGAAGATGCTTCAACACTTTTGGTGATCTTCTCTGCTGCAGATTGGATCTTCAGACATGTATTTCTGAACAATCGAAAGAATGGGCTCTTCTTCTCATCCTTCTCTTCAGTAGCACTTGAGGAGTACTTGCCTTTCTTCTTTCCTGGTTTTGCTTTCTTGAATTCAGCTAACTTGATATCCTCAACAGCTGAAGTTTTTGGCACTTCGGTCAAATCATCATCATTACTTGATTCATCCGATGATATGTCCGCAGGACAAATTGCAGTAGTCCCACTAACATGAATCGTATCGAACATAATGTGCAAATCATCAAGGTACTTTGGTCCATGTTTTTGGAACCTCATATGATTGCATTTGATACCCTTCTCAGGATTGTTGCATCTCTGAAATTAAATTTTAAAAGTTAGCAAGTGCAACCATATGGAGTCATGATCATTGAGTAAAGAAAAATGTAGTGCAAAACTTACAGCAAGGTGTTCATCCCATCCCACCATTCTTTAGAGCAGTCAACAGTTTGCTTTGCATCATCCCATCCAAGTCCAGTGGCAGCATTTTTCAACTCCATAAACCATGTATATTCCTTTCTCATATTATTCCACTTGTTCTTCAATTGTTTCGTTGTTAGTCTTTTACCTGTTTTTTCCTCAAATTTGTCTACAAGGGTTTTTCCAACTGGCTCTATTGAACCCAGCCTCGATCTCTCCTTTGCAAATATCAATGAAATGCCTCAGATTGGCATCACTCCAATCCGCTCTCTCTGCCATGCTTGAATCAAGCCAAAAAAAAATCATTGAATTTAGTTATCACAAGAACAATGTGTTAAAAAAAATTATCCCAATGACCACAGCATCAAAAAATTAATAGGAATACAAGTCCAGTCAGATTGGATCTGTGATCATTCACGAATGCTGTCAGGATGGCCACTGATCACATCATCAAAAAAATTAACAGGAATACAAGTGCTGTCAGGTTGGCTACGGCGTACAGTGAAGAAGTCTATGAATTCTGGTGCACAACACTACACTAGCGAACAACAAGCAGAGCACCGAGCATGGGGATTTTGGCATCAATTTGTGCATGCGAGCACTGAACAGAAACACCCCATCAATCCATACACACAAGCACTTAACCTATAACACAAATTTCACAAGAGCCCATACAATGCGAGCACTGAACAGCGTGGGGAGGGGGTTAAGTACCTGGAGGTGTCCGGCCGGCAAAACAAGGTGTCCGGGGAGGAGGACGAGAGGGTCGCTGGAGAGAACCCCAACGAGCGGCGGCGCACAGCCGGACTGGACGCGGACGCGGCCGTCGATTGTTCGGGGAGGAGCAGAGGGCGGAGAGGGCCACCGGAGAGGAACCTGCTGCCGGGAGCAACTCGCCGCTGGAAATGGTGCGCCGGCGGCCCGCAACCCTACCGCGTGCAGTGCTTCCGTCGGAGTCGCGAATGAGGTACGGAACAAAGCAAAAGAAAAGAAAGATCGAAGCGGTACGAGGTGGGTAATTTTGAGGAAAAATGAAATCCGCAGCCATAGAAATGAGGGTGCTCAGTTTCAAAAAAAAAAAGATATGCTCTGAAAATTAAACTAGGAAGAAATAGTTTTTTTTTCTCAATAGAACTATACAAGCACAGGTTGCAGTGCTGTCCGATATGCTTAATGAGCTTGGTAGGTGCAGTGATGCTGAACAAGCACGGAAACTACTGGATGAGAGGAAAAGGAAAACTAGTAATGTTCTTTTTTTTGGGGGGGGGGGGGGGGGGGGGGGGGGGTGAGGAACGCAATCTAGTAAGGTTCTTGTGATTGCTTTGGTTGGTGAGATTCAGTAGTTGTCAATTGTCCAGTCTGATGAGAGGAAGAAACTCGTTCAAATTTTGTTACAACCTTACCACTTTAAGTATCTCCCTGTAGTATACCAACTTCAATAAATCTCCTGATATTTTACCCTTTTTATCTTCCATGTAAAGAGGCAAAATTTAATTTTATTGTTTCTTGATGCTAAATAGATTGTCATAAACGATATGCCTGCAATCCCATATTTTACCCTTTCTCCTCTTTAACTAGATCGTCTTGTAATGATGGAAGCTGTAAAGAAGCTCCATGCTCATCTCATTGTTTCTGGCCTGCACATCTGTCTATGGGCCTGTTTGGTTACGTTTTGTTAAAGTTTAACTCCCATCACATTAATGTTCCCTCAAATGCATGGAGTACTAAATGTAGACTAATTGCATGCATGTCGACACAGATTATGAGTAATTTACGAGACGAATCTATTAAGCCTAATTAGTTCAAGATTGGAAATATTTTGTCAAATAAGACGAAAGTGCTACAGTGTTTGTTAAACTTTAACTCCTCAAACCAAACACCCCCTATATGTTATCAGATCTTATGCTTTTGAGTAATCAGATTTGGTTTTTACTCGTAAGGTATTTGAGCAGATCGAATTATCAACAACTTTTCTTTGGAATACTCTCCTCAGAGGTCTTGCTCAGAGTGATGCACCAAAAGGTGCCATTATTTTCTACAAGAAAGCTCATAAAAGGGTACGAAGCCAGACAACCTGACATTTCCTTTCGTCGTCAGAAGCCTATGCAAAAATTTATGCTCACAAGGAAGGTGAACAGATGCACAACCATGTTATAAAACTTGGATTTCTTTTGGACATCTTTGTTTTCAATTTCCTCAATAATCTATGTTGCTTGCGGTGATCTGATCTGTGCAAGATCTGTCTTTGATGATATGCTAGTTAAGGATGCCGTGTCCTGGAGTTCCTTGACTGATGCACAACTGTAGCGGCGACCAAAGAAGGTTGATCGATTTCTGACCTTAACTATTCAAAAGATTTGAGGTCTCCATGATGAGTTAGTATCCCTCCGAATGTATTTATTTTGGTAGATTGCATCTTGTGTTTGCTTTAAGTATTAGAAAATTATGTTGGTACCTTCTGAGTTTTTAGTTTTGCTAATTTGTAAATATACATTGCAGTGGATAATATTGTTATTCGTAGCTTTTTTTGTAGTTTAGGTTGAGGAAAATACAAGGAAAAACGATGTGGCAGTTTCTTTAAGAAAAAAAAAGGTTTTGCCTATGAATTTATGATGTTTTACTATTAGCTTTTGGCATTGCTATGTTGCACATATAATGGTTAGATGACATTGTCTGCATGGGAAATCATCATTTTAGTGTGAGCAAATCTTCTACGCATTATGAGATAGCATGCTTTTTTCTCTTACAGTAGTACATTGTCATTGCCTTCTGTGCTTTGGTCTTTGCTAATTCTTTTTTTCTTTCATGTTGAATCCTAGCATGTTTCTCAGTAGTAGTGTAGTACATTGCCATTTGGATGTGGAGATCAATTATCATTCACATTGTGTACAGAAAAACAATTACATGACTGAATTATGTCCTTGCAGCTGGGATAAACCATGTAGATTGTAGCCACTGAATGACATCAATATCGAGCTATATATATAAAAACCTTGCTCATGTGCTAAAAATTAACTAGCGCAGTACCTGACTACCTTGCATAATTGGACAGCCTATATAAGTTGCATTTCTTTGTTGGGGCTGCTGGGATATGGTATGTCTTCAGGGAAGTACGCAACTGCACAGGCAGCATTAGCGACAGTAACTGTCATGGTATTTTACCTTCCTATGGATGGCTGGATTGAAGATGCTTGTGCTCAGCATGGACACTCAATGTCAGCTGCTGCAAAAGTTGACATCAAGAACTGGCCGGTTCTTTGCTGCATTTGCCTTTTGGATTCATGCGCTTTTGGATGGTAAAGTGCCATTGTTTACTGCATTGCAAGTTCTTACTCCTTTCTATTTTGCTTTCACTTGGTATCTACCTCTTCTATTCTGTAACCTTTTTCGACATCCATCCTATCCCAGGTCTCTAATCTCTCCACCATTCTTCACTGTATGCTTCTGTGCTTTCCTATCTTTCTGCTACACAGTAGATGCATTATCCAAAAGAACAAATAATTCAATGTGGCCAGGTGTGTCAGGGTCTGGGACTATACCCAGTGCAGACTATTTCTATTATGAATCTTTGGGCCGCTTTGCTCTCTTGCATTTATGTCATCATTTGAACAAGCAAATGGTGTGAGCAGAATCTTTAATATCTATGTGCCAGCACTCTTAGATGTGATACTCTACCAATTTGCTATACTAAGTTTTGTATTAATTCACCACCATACATATAAGACTGCACCCCATATAGAGTGCCACTGTATGGAGACAGTTTACAGTTCTCTGTAGTGCTACAAAAGAGCTGAAGAAATTATGGTATTCCTGTTATGAATCTTTGGGGCAGGGGGTGGATGAATCATGGTTGGCCTCCTTGCATTTATGCCTTTACTTAGACTAGCAACTGTTGTAAGGAGATTGTTTCACTTTACCTAAATATGGGATTAATTCTGGTTCCTTGCTGTGGATGCATGAGTTTATGTTTCCTTGTGGTGTCCAGATATATTATAATGCTTCCATAGGAGGGTAGCCATGAGAACAACTTTTGGTGGCATGGCTCAATGTGGTCCATGGCAATTTAAAAGGTTTGTTCTAAGCTATGGTTCCCACTGTTGGATCATACCCATGTTCTCCCTGTAAGCGTCTGGATATGGAACTGGCCTGTTGTCACTTACACCCTGTTCTGGCTCGTCAGGTCACCAGGACAAACTGGTGACTTTCACTGCTACTCTGTGGCATGGTGCATTTGCTTGTTGCTGTTAACCCTATTTTGTATTGTTATACATAAGAGGTGTATGAATAGGTTCTAAGATGTTGATATTATCTGAAGATTATTTTATGATTTTGGTCAACAATATTCAATAGCTTATGAGAATCTTCAGGTAAGTGTCTGCTTAAGCTCTAGAGCTGGCTTCTTCTGCTTATTGACTGTCAACCTACTACTACTCTAAACGTTATCGATAAACTGCTAAAGAATCCTGGAATGGGCACGTTTAGGTGCTCAATTAGGTTTTGGATTTTTTTTTTGTGGTTTCTTTGTATATATCATGCTGTGGCTTACCCTTTGCACATGTTGCTGTTCCATTTCCACAGCATAATTTGCTGATGTCTACTCTTCTATTTAGCTAGGTAAATATCAGTTAGGTAGTGTTTAGACGGTGTAAAAGTTGGTGTAAAGTTACTGTAGCACTTTTCGTTGTTATTTGGTAAAATTTATCCAATCATGGACTAACTAGGCTCAAAAGATTCGTCTCGACATTTACAGACAAACTGTGCAATTAGTTATTTTTTTATCTACATTTAATACTCCATGCATACGTCCAAAGATTCGATGTGACGGGGAATCTTGTAAAATTTTTGAAACTTTGAATGAACTAAACGCACCCTTACATCTGTAGTACCCTGCTCTGCAATCTCTCTTTAGTTTGGTGTCTCCCTTTCACTGCAGATAGTGTTTACAGTACACTTTAAGCCCATTTGATAGATGCAGTTCCTATCAATATAGTTTCATGGCCTATTCTTTTCATTTTTGCTCCCAGCAAGTGCATTCGTATATATTGCATTGATGCACATAGAAATGAGGTTATAGACTATTATTTCTGCTTCTGGAAATAGGGTTCTGTACTGCCATGTTTCTGCTTCTGGAAAGACCAAACATGACTTTCTGGTTGGCTGTTAAATCGCAGACTGTTGTGGTTGCTGTTTTACCACCCATGATCATCACATCCTTGACGATCTGCACAAGCACAACGCATGCAGCCAAGTACCACCTGCCGCATCCATTGAAGTGGGGGCGTTTTAACTCTGCTTGCCCTACCTACAGGCCTTACCGCCATGAAGAGACCTTGGTCCTTGCAGCTTGTCCTGCTGCCATGGAGATCCTGTCCTGCTGCCCCTGTAAGGGGGGCACTGTACACGTACCCTCCTTCCCCCAGCTAAGCATGCACGCATTTGTCCACTGTCTACTGTCGCCGCTACTGTTCATTGGCTGGCCCTACATCACTCCAGTTATTGCACGATGCACGGTAAAGCTGGACCAAAGAGTGTGAGATCCTGAACAGTGAACATGGACCTTGCAGATGCACAGCAGCCGCGTTCAGTAACAACGGCAGCAGGAGCAAGACGCCGTCAGAAACTCAGAATGCAGTATTGACTGGACTGTTAGTACATAAGCTTTTTACCTGCCTTTCTAGCTTTCCATCTGATGAAACAAGAGTATGTGGGGTGGGAATGGGAGTCTAGTAGTGTATATATATAGATCTTTTAGACGAGAATCTCAAATGCACGGCTCAGCAGCTCTTGTCCTGTGGCTCTTGTCTGCTTGCCTTGTAGACTCCAGTGGCAGTCACTGCATGCAGAGCCTTCCCCTGTGCACACCTAATCCAATCCGTTTCTCTTTCCACAGCAAAAAAAAGAGTAGAAAGAGAAGAGGACAAGGCGACACTAAAACTATTGCTCTTCTTTGGATTCTGATATTCCCCCAATTATTGTTTTTGTTTTGTTTCACATGTAAATCTTAGAACATTGGATTCTATAATTTTGTAACCTTGCTCGTGCGTTTACGAGCTCAAATTATTAGCATAATAATCAGCCGATCGGCGGCTTAGCCATACATTCTTCTTATGTGTTCAGCATGCTGTGCGAACTGAATTAAAACGATCTGAGTTCTACTCGTCTTGCAAATGCATGTGGACTGGGGCATTGTCTGTGAATTTTTTTTATAAAATTTTAAAAAAGAATTGTTCACCCTGCTAGCATGCTTATTAACAGTAAAATAACATATATAGGATCACACCTAATGACCTAAACATTATTTTTTTGGTACCACTGTACTGTACTCCCTGCTCATGCAATTGACACAAGGACAGATGGGGCAGGGCAAAACTAGTGTCATTCCAAAGTACAAATGGGCCAATGGAACTACTTGTAATAATAACAATCATATAAGTGGCAAACTATTGGAAGAGGTTTCTAAAAAATAGGCCAGCATATATATATATATATATATATATATATATATATATATATATATATATATATATATATATATATATATATATATACATATAGATATATACATATAGATATGTATATATATATAGATATATAGATATATACATATACATATACATATACATATATGTATATGTATATATATGTATATGTACATATACATATATGTATATGTATATGTACATATACATATATGTATATGTATATATATGTATATGTATATGTACATATACATATATATACATATACATATATGTATATATGTATATATATATCTATATGTATATATACATGTACATATGTATATGTATATATATATACATGTACATATATATATGTATATGTATATATATACATATACGTGTATATATATATATATATATATATATATATATATATATATACATATACGTGTATATATATATATATATATATATGTCTTATCCATGGAAACAGTTGGATGGACCTTGAGATATTTTTTTTCTTTCACGGACAGGATTGGACGCGACCTGTGATTTAGTAGTTTAACTACAATGTCATATGCTAGGGTCTCCCTGCCTGTCCCTAATACTCTGTAGCTCCAACGCAAGTTAAACGACGAAGGGTCAATTCGGACGCCCCAAGGCCGGATCTTGATCTTTTTAGAGAGGGAGGGGAGGCCCTACAATGATCTATGATCACTACAAGCTATCCCAGCAGTGTAGGGCAGACTCCCGGTCCGGTTGAAGGGCACAAGATAAGATGGCTTAGTATAAAGTACATGTAAAATGGAGTCGCAGAAGAGTGTGGTTACAGGTTTCGCTTCATCAGAAAAAAATCTAGGACGAAAGACCGAAACCCGCTGCCTTACCACTTGGCCACGCCCCATGTCATTTTGTTTTATAAGACACTAATAAACACTATTATTTTTATATATTATTCATCAATCCCACTTCAATTACCTAAAAAATGAGGGATATTTTCTTGCTAGGATTCTAGACATGCAGATAATATAGAATCCAAAAAATGCATTGATCATTACTTGGAATTGATACGGTAGCCAGCACATTGCAGGCAGTACTTTGGTTACTATGTATTTCCTCCATCTAACAAAGAATGGAAATCTTGTTTTCTACGAAGGCAAACAATCCAAATTTAACTAAATATATAAAGCATTAAATAAAATATTAATAATTTATGTTGAGTACGTAATAAATATCACTAAGTTAACTATGAAATCCATTTTCATAGTAAAATTTGAAGGTACAAATATTGATACTATTTTCTATGGATCTAAGTTAAGTTTGGAAACGTTTAACTTCTCGGTGAACGTGATTTTGTTTTTTTTCTTACAGAGGGAGTAGCTGCTAAATTAACCAAGATTCGACATGTCTGAGATGTTAAATTGTGCTATTAAAAAACTCGACCCGGTGGGGGAAAGACCGCCCCCACGGCTTTCAAATAAGAAGGAACTCTCAGTTCCCCGAGCCGAGAAAACCCCCGAACCCTGGCCCCGTCCCGACACTAGGAGCGGACACCGCAGGGACCGTTACCTGGGCCGGTGCCGGGCCGGTGACTTCCGTTGCCCGTAGGCCGGGTCATCCGTTGCCCAGACTTCCGTTGCCGCAGGCCGGACGGGCCGCACCACTAGTGCTTTGGCACACGGGACCAGCGAGGGGTTTTTTTTTAACCCTCAGACCTGAAATTCGCTCCCACCGGGAGTCGAACTCAGGACCTGAGGGGTGCCGCCGGAGTGCTAGACCAACTGATCTAACATCCTTTGGTGTTAAATTGTGCTATTGAAACAGATTTTTCTTAGTTTAGCAAAGTTTGTATAATAGATATACCGTTTGAGATGGTTCGTTGAAGGTCATAAAAGGTTATTTAAGGTCAATATATATTTAAACATGGTGCTCCATCTTGCGTGGTCACTCGAAAGAAACATATCTCTACATTTAAGAGTATTGTGTAAACAAGAGAAATTGGCTATTTTCCATGTTTAAGACTGGGCTTTGCAGATTTTCCATCTTTAAAACGGGCTTCACATAATTGCCATTTAGTCAATTCTGGTGGTATACTCCCAGAAAAACAATTGGGAAATAATTAAAAGAGGCAGAATGGCATGTTAATCAAGGAGTGTGTGATCTAAACAGTAATTTTTGCAAAGTTAATCTTGAGAATAGCAAATTTGCAAAATGCACTCTTGAAAATGGCAAATAACTAACTTTCTTGTGCAAATAGAAATTTTGTCAGAACTAGTTTAATTTGGTGACTATACTCCCTCCCGTCCTGTAATAAATGCATTCCAAAAATTTTAAGAGAATACTCAAATAACACATGTATCTATGGATTAAACGTGCGTTGAGATTTTACATCACATATGATCTCTCGTTGGTTCACACTAATTTTTCCAGAATCAGTTTCGTTTGGTTAGTGTAATCCATGACAAAATCCTAGAGTCCAATCATGATTAGGGGCAAATCCATGCCCAATGATGCTGATTAGAGCAACAATCACATGTACAGGAGCGCAGCAGCGCCAATTACGGACGGCGGCGATTCGATTTGATTGGAATTGGAATGAACATGCATGATGATGCGATCATTTCCCTGCTTCTTTCTTTCTTTGCTCATGGTCATGGGCTGGGTCGGCATAGGCCGCCGAATAAAGTACCACATCGGTTTCAGCAGTCCAGCCAGTGGAGTTGACCAGCGAAAGACCGTGTCCACACATGATGGTCATGGCTGCAAAAGATGAAATCATAATCACCCTACGAGTACTAATAATTTACACTAACGGTGATTAGTATATAAATCTAGAAGATTAGGGAGCAGTGTTAGTATAATCATAAAAACAGGTCGCCGGACGCCAACTAGCGTTGGTCTGGTCCCCGCCCGGTTGCTGTCGGTTTCCACCGGATCCTCGTTAAAAGAAGCGAGGGGTCACTAAAAAAAGAATGGCAGAGAAGAAGAGAAGGTCCCAAGCATAGAACATCTATCCATCCATCTCTGCAGAAGAAACATTTTTTTATATAAGAAAAAAAAAGAGAGAAAAGCGAAATCAGCACAAAAGCAAAGGGCACACTTGCTATGCTAGGAGGAGTAGTATTAGCCTAAACCACCACCTTGATTCTTGTGACAGGGGCAGGAGATGATAGGCTGAAACGGAAAAGGGAGCACAGGATACCGTTGCTATTGATTTCTTAATCATTCATCGTCATCAGGAGACTGTCAAGAAAAAATATTAATTCTGATGAGGGGCACAAGGTAGGAGGAAATAAGCAACTACTAATTACTTGTGTTGTGTCCTCTCACTCTCTAGAGAGAGAATAGATAATTTCCATAGGGTTTTCGGATATACACTATGCACATAATAAATGGACATGGTGTATATCTACGTGCATAGCAAATGCAGCGTATCTAGAAAAGTCAAAACGTCTTATAATTTGAAACGGATGGAGTATATCTTACCGTGTTTAAATAGGTGGCACATAGATCATCGTTTCACCAATCTACGCTGATTGACTCTCTCTAGAAACAGAAGACATCCGTCACATCAGTAGTTTGTTAAAAAAGTATGGATTGACTTATCCTAGAAACAGAAGATAACACACGTGGCATCGTGTTTAAACAGTGAGCATGTGCGAAAAGGGCAAGACCGTCTTTCTCAACAGATCCACATGATTCGTTACAAAAGATTCGCACTGATTAACTTGCTCTAGAAACGGAAGATAACCACCATGTCCATTCGAAAATACAATTCACATCGTTGATGATTCTCCCGAGATAGAGATCATTATTGTTGTACATATAAAAAAGGATTCACCCGATCTGCTACAAATATCTATATTGATTGACTCGCTCTAGAAATGGAAGACAGCTGCCACGTCAGTGGTTTGTTAAAAAAGTATACACGGATTGACTCACTCTAGAAACCGAAGACAACATACGTGGTATCGTGTTTAAACAGGGGGCATGTGCGAAAGGGCATAACTGTCTTTCAACAGATCCACAGGTCATTACCCTGATTGACTCGCTCTAGAAACGGAAACAACTGACGCGTCCGTTCGAAAAATCCAATTCATGCCGTTGATAAATCTCCCAAGATAGAGGTCACTATTGTCGTGTTTATAAAAAGGGTTCACACGATCCGCTACACAATGTTTACGCCGATTGACTCGCCTACAAATGGAAGACAGTCACAGCACAAGTTCGAAAAATATAATTCACACGGTTGATAAATCTTTCGAGATAGAGACATTCATTGTCGTATAAAAAACCCAAGAAGTACCTTTAAACACCTAATGTCTTTCCCTCCAACGTTCTCATTTGCATTGAATCAAGGCCTCGTTTAGATGCTGAAAAAATTTCAGCCCGATGAATAGTACCACTTTCGTCTTATTTGACAAATATTGTCCAATCGTGGACCAACTAGGCTCAAAAGATTCATCTCGTGATTTCCAACTAAACTGTGTAATTAGTTATTTTTTTTATCTACATTTAATACTCCATGCAAGCGACTAAAAATTGATGTGATGGAGAGAGAGTGAAAAAACTTGGAATTTTGATGTCATCTAAACAAGGCCCAAACACCAACTGCAAAGTGCGGCCAAAATTCGGCAAAACTCAAAACAACCAGCCAAGATGAATGACTAAGGGGGTGTTTAGATGCAAAAAAATTTTAGAATTTGACTACTGTAGCACTTTCGTTTGTATTTGACAATTAGTGTCTAATTATGGACTAATTTGGCTCAAAAGATTCGTCTCGTGATTTACAACCAAACTGTACAATTAGTTATTTTTTTATCTATATTTAATGCTCCATGTATGTGTCCAAAGATTCGATGTGACGAGAAGAGAGCATAAAAATTTGGAATTTGGGTAACATCTAAACAAAGCCTAAGGAAAAAAAACAGTAGGAGAGAGAAACAAGGGTGACGAGACCATGGTCAAGAGGCCAGCGGTGGGGTCACGAGCTCCACTCCTCGCGGGCCCACCACCCCACAGTGACACCACCCCGTCCGTCCGCCCCGGAACAGTAACCCCTCACGCCGCCCACCTCCCGCCCCTCTCACTGACAACCTAGCCCCATCCCGGTGGCCCACCTGTCATCCACTCTCTGCCACGCACGCCCGCTGCAAACCATCTCCTCCCGCCGCAACGGAATTCTACAGAACCCAGCCAGAAAAGACCAGACTACCCCCGCGAGCAACCCGGAATAACGCGGCCGTGCCACGCCGCGGGGCACGGTGCACGAGGTTTCTCCCCCGCTCCGCTCCCGCCAGCCAGCTCCAGCGCCAGGCCGAGCACCGCACGCCACCGTTTCCGTTTCCACCCCGCGGCCGTCCCAAAGATTTACGGCCCGCTGCCACTCCTCGCTCCTGTCGCGGCTCGCTCGCCTCGCCTGCCCCACCCTCTTCCTACTCGCGAGCGTGTCTCGCGCTATTAATGTAGCGGCGGCGACAGGGAGTTTACCCCAAATTCCAAATTCCACTATGTAAAAAAAAATTCTCCGTCACATAAAAATGTCGGTAAATATATAGAATATTAAATATAGATAAAATCATAAACTAATCGTACAATTTTATTTATTTTGCAAGACGAACATTTTAAATCTAATTAATTAATTTTTGAACAATTTTTTATATAAAAAATAAAAATGCTACAGCGTTCGGTCGGTCACCCCGACTGGGGCATCTAAACAAGGCCTCGGCGAGGCGGTGGGACGACGAGACGGCGCGTGAGGAGGAGGAGTGGAGGACCAGGCGCTCCGCCGCTCCGGGCTCTTGCGTGCATCGTCGTCGTGGAAGGTGGTAGGATTCTGCAGCTGCTCTAATCCCTCCCCATCTCTCTGTCCCTTTCCATCTCTTAGCGATGTTGCTGCTTGGGTTTTTGTTCATCTTTCTCGGCTGGATTCTCGCTCCGTGGTTCTGTGTGCTCGGTCTCGTCCCGGTCGCCGGATTTTTCTTTTCTTTATCTTTTTTTATTTTATTATCCCCAAACCTTCTCGCGCGGCGATTGTGGAATGCGGAGCGAAATTCTCCCGCTTGATTTTGGTTGCGGGGATTTTTTTTTCACCGCTCGTGGATGCATTTCGCGCTTGCGTCGTCTTCGTTTTGATCCTCTCAGTCCCCATACGGGTTTTTTGTGTAAAATAAAATTCCCGGGATTGCTCGGAACCAAGCAAGGCGCGGGATTCTCGTCTCTTTTCCGCTTGGTTTCCTCGCGAGGCCGTTCGCATGGCAATGCTGCTTGCTTAGGGAAGATCGTAAAGGAGATTCCTTTCTCTTCCCGGTCTGCATTTCGGTGCCCCGACCCGACCGGTGGTCCGTCCACCGGCCGCCGGGAGGACGGATTGCCTGTTGCTTCAACTGTGTGTGTGTGTGTGTTCACCGCGCTATGCCTGATTTTTTTTCCCATTCCATGACGCTCTGGTTTGGTTTGCATCGCAGGATTCGTCGGTGGAGGCAGCAGCAGTCGGCAGCAAGATGATTGATGGGAGGCGGCATTCGGTGGACATCCCCGTCTCGAGGGCCCTGGTGGCCATCATGCGGTCCAGATCCCTGAGGGACCCGGACACCAACTCGCTGGCCAAGTTCTCCGCCAAGAGGACCATCTGGGAGGGCTGCTCCCTCGACGAGGAAGAGCCGGAGGGGGCGAACAGCAACAAGACCACCTACGGCAGGCACAGCTTCAGCTACAACGCGTATGATCATCTCCAGCGTAGGAGGGAGGAGTTTGGGGACAGCCTCAGGTTCGGCCGCCTCGCAGACTCGCCCATCAACATCATCAAGGCCAATGCCATGGCCAAGGCGGCGCTCCATAACCAGAGCTGTTGCTCGGCCATCTCCGGGATGTCCAGGAGCGCAAAGGACAGGGGCTTTGGTTTGGTGGTGGCTGATGGGGAGGAGCTCGGACGGAGGGGGGAGGCCAGCACGTTCCAGGAGAGCTCCAGGAGTTTGCTTCAGAAGTACCGCCCCAGATCTTTCTCCGAGCTTGTTGGGCACGGTGTTATTGCTCAGTCTCTTTCGGGTGCTGTTCTGAAAGGGAAGCTTGCTCCTATCTATCTCTTCCATGGTCCGCACGGCGTGGGCAAGACGTCCACGGCTAGAACGTTTGCAGCAGCTCTCAATTGCCGTTCCCCTGGTGGGAACCAGCCATGTGGGCGCTGTGACGAGTGCGTGGCCATATTCTCGGGAAGCAGCTGCAGTGTGGTAGAGATTGATGCTTCCAAGCTTGATTGCAAATCTAGGGTCGCGGCCTTGCTCAGGAATGCCTGTGAAGTCCCTGCCTCTTCACACTTCAAGGTTATGATTGTTGATGATTGCCAGCACATGGACAAGGAGGGATGGTACTCCATCTACAATAGCCTTGAAGGGATTCCTGAGAGCACAATCTTTGTTATGATCACATCTGATGTTGATAAGCTACCAAGTAATTGCATAGGGTGGTGCCAGAGCTACAGGTTTTGCAAGATAGATGATGCAGAGATTGCCTGCAGGTTGATGAAGATTTGTACAAAAGAAGGCATGGAATTCGAAGCAGAGGCACTGGACCTTCTTGCTCGCAAGGCTAACGGTTCCATTCGAGATGCAATTCAAATGCTTGACCAACTAACTCTACTTGGAAAGAGAATCAGCAAATCAGTGACACATGAGCTGGTAGGTTGATTATGCTGGTTTTCTTTTGGGAAAAGGAGTTACCACAATCTATGGTTTTAACCGTTTTCCTTTGGAAACTGTCAATTTGCCGGCACCTAAATTTCTTTGTTTTTCCTTCCCTTTTTGTTACAGCAATCTACGGTTTTAACCCTTTTCGGTTGAAAACAGTCAATTTGTCGGCACCTGAACTTTCTTCATTTTTCCTTCCCTTTTTCCAGATAGGTGATGTCTCAGAAGAGGAATTGCTTGATCTTCTCAATCTGGCCATGTCATCAGATGCTGCTACAATTGTGAGGAGGGCCAGGGAGCTTTTGAGCTCAAAAGTCGACCCTCTGCAGTTATTAGCTCAGCTTGCAAATCTTATCATGGATGTTTTAGCTGGGAATCACCCCTCAGATTCTTCAGAAGCTAGAAGAGTTACTGGAAAACATACATGTATGCTCTCTTTCTTAAGCTTGAAAGTCATGTATCTACATATTAAATGTCCACAGATCTTGTATGCTGTTGTTAATAAGCTTTGCAGAAGTGCAAGATATTGTATCAATCTACTGAATACTCTTGCAGTCTTGCTGGAGATAAGATTATGTTTTTTTCACTGATGAGTTAGCCACATAATATTGTTTAATACTCCCTCCGTCCTATAATACAATGCATTCCAAAAATGTTAGAACAACTCAAGGGAATACTCAAATATGATGCATGTACCCATGGATTAAACCCAATTGAGGAGTTTCTCCTCTAACTATGGTTTCCTTTTTAGCAAACTTTGCTAAATCTGAGCATGGGCACCATATAGAATGCCTTATATTTCAATACAAATTTTATGAGTCATAATGCAGTGTATTCCAGGGCGGAGGGAGTATTTACACTCAGTGTATACCTGTTTACTGTTTCTATCTCTTTCTAACTTTCCATCAATTTCGCAGCTGCTGACGTGGATGTACACAAACTTAGGAATGCTTTGGAAATACTCTCTGAAACTGAAAAGCAATTAAAGACCACAAAAAACCAGTCTACATGGCTTACTGCTGCACTGTTACAGTTTAATATGAGGGAACCCTACTGTCTAGATGATACTGCAGTTTCAAGCATGTTTACTGAAAGCCAGACAGGTAATTAATATTCTCTGCCCCCTTAATTTAATCTCTCCTGAATGTTGAAATATTTGAGAGTAAGAAGCACTGTGAAGTGGAACTATGTCAATGTCACTTTATCAGCATGTCTGTTTACTGATAAGCGAGTTGTACCTTGTGCAGATGATGGGACTGCAGCACTGAAAGATGAAAGCTTAGATACGAGCTCCCATCTTTGTTCCCAGAACAAAGTTAGTTCTCTAGACATGAATTTGGGAGATCCAGATGTATTGGAGACAATATGGATGAAAGCTCTTGAAAACTGCTCATCCCCTCCACTTCAAAATCTACTACGGAAGGATGGGAAGTTGTCATCTCTGTATACAACCCAAGGTAATTTGCTGTATGTGTGGGACCTCTTCTGTTTTATTGGGAGACAGATCTGTTTGTCACTGAACAGGGGGTCCCTACTTCCTGTAGTTGTTGTTTGCTGTGGTCCACCTTAATACACCTTTCCAGACAGTTGCTCAGTGCTACATTTCAGAAAGCACATGTTTGTCTGGACATATGCATGATATAGCAATAGGTATACTTGTTGATAAGCTAGTGTTGCTGTCTTCCTAATGGGGGTGCATCTTGCATTACTAGGCATCAAATATTGCCTCCCAATTTGGACTGCCTACATTCACTTAGCATCCTGTGTTCCTATGGATATTCTACAGTCAGATTTCATTCTTTTTGGCTCTGAATTGTAGGTGTGGCAGTTGCTGAGCTACAGTTCTGCCATCCTGAGGTTGTCCCAACATCAGAGAGCTTCTGGAAGCCGCTATGCGCATCTCTGCAGAATTTGCTGAGGTGTAATGTCGACATCCGAATCAATCTTTCGCCTATCTCTGGCTACAGGGCTGGATCCAAGGACTCATCCGTCAGCCTTGTCATGGAATCAAGAGAAGGCCGCGAGGCGCAGGACCCAGTCACCTCAAACTGCAGAACCGTCGTATCATCCAGAAGAGACTGCCCTTCCCCACTCATGGCGCAGGCCAAGGAGAAGCCACCCCACATCCTGGGGTGCCTCCATGGCGGTGCAGATGGTGACACAGTGGATACCGAGCCGAGGATCTTGAGCTACCAGAAGATCTCTGTCGTCCCTGCAGCGTCCACCCCAGGAAACGCTCCCCTGAAAGCCACTGCCGGAGACACATCAAAGGTCGATGAAGGCAGAGTTCGTCCTGGCTGCTGCTCGCACCTTCTACCCTGCGGTGCTTGTGCTCCCCATCAGAAGTCCCGGACGCGGGAGAAACGCCGAGCCAAGCTGTTCAGCTGCTGCTTCTGCAAGATCGGACCGGACTGCAAGATGAAGGCGGAAGCAGGGTAATTTGCAGCAGGCCAGGAACAGAGCAGCCCTCTGCAGTTCAAGCTGGAGACGGGCAGTAGAAGAAAAGGGCTGGGGTATGCTGATTGCCATTTGGCTGAACCTGACATTGTGGTTGTCCATTCTTGCTAGTCTTCTATCATGTTTTCTGGTTTGGCTCTGGTGGTCAAATCAGTTCAGACTTCAGACTGTCAAAAGTGTGTCCATCTCTTGACTGTAGCTTGCCTCCGATGGGGGGAGATACTGGTCAAAGACACAGCAGATGTGCATCGCTAACATAAATATGTTTTATAGTTGGATGCTTAAACTTTCCTGGTAGCATAACCGTGTTTGTAGTTGTGCGTTGGATTTTGTTTTATGCCGTTTTCTACTGTTTTCGTGAAATCATGGTCCAAATTAAGGGACCAGCGACCCTATTCGCTTAACTTATCAGCCCGTCATCAGCCATGGTATTTATCAGCCGCAAAAACTGCTGGGCTCAGGACGGCCGCCACTGCTGGCGATGCTGCCGAGCCCCGCCCTCCCCTGCCTCCGCGAGATGGGCAGATGGCGCTCGCAGCCAACGCGTCGGATGATCGAGGCGGCAAGTGTGGGCGCTGCGGATGTCAGCCGCGGATGCAAAGGCCAGGGCACATTAGCAACAGCTGCAAAGGCTAGGGCAGCTGCGTGGGCCATGGAGTTTCTTGCTCTATATAAACTCCCAAAACCGTTAGGTCCTGGTTTTGGAGTGGTTTCTGTTCAAGTGACTGGTGAGTTGTTTTGAAGACGATTTTATTCTTTTTGTATTTAAAAAAAATCTGGTAGCACTTGATAAGGTTTTTAAATCACAAAAATATCTCTGAACTCTTAAAAAGTTCAGAAAAAATCTAGAGATCGATTGAGATATGATAAACCCAAATAAAAATATTTAGAGCGAAAGGAGCTACTTCTGAATCAAAACAGTGGTAAAGAAACATAAGAACCTAAGGAACCAGAAGAGCAAAGAGAAACAAAACCTCCCCTATTTCGCTTAAATTTTTCTTGTAGTATAACCATATTTATAGCCGGATGATTAAACTTTCATGATAGTGTAACCATATTTGTAGTTTGTTAGATGGTGCGCTTTTATTTTAACCCCCACCCAAAAGAAATAGAAATAAATTCACCGTCTAAATCAACTAAAACAAAAAAGGAAATAAGTAACAGAGAATTAGAACAAAAGAGATCAAGGAAGTAAAAAGCCAAATCTGATGGTTACCTCCTCTTCTCCGGCGATCTCTATCTCCGTTGACCTCCTCGGTCTCCATCTTTGTTGACCTCCTCAACCTTTGGTGAGCTTTGATGCATATTAGGGTTTCGTGGGTTAGGGTTAGGGTTTGGGGTTTCGGGTTAAGGAAGGATATTTATGGCTGAGGATTGGGAAGGGAGGTGATCAGATTAGTGGTGGTGAGTGAAGTGGCGGCGAGCGAGGCGGCAAGTGACATCTGGGTAGATCCGCGGTGGAGGCGAGGGGTTTGGCTTTCCTCCTTCGATTGGCAATAGGGGAGGGTAGGGATGAAGTGGCGGGGGTGGGTGGCGCGATGGCGGTAGGGTTGAGTGGCCTAGAAATTTCTCCTTTGATTCCGATTAGGGGAGGGCGGAGGTGGAGCACCGGTGGGCGACAGGGCCAAGGGTGGGGGAGGGAGAGAGAGAGAGGAGGAAAAGCGGAGGAGCAGAGTGGGGTGAGAGACGAAGCGGGCGGGGTGTGGTTTGCTCCCTTCTATGAAATCATTATGAAGGACAGGCCTGGCGCAGTGGTGAGAAGCCTTCCCACTGAGCCAAAAGGTCCTAAGCTTGACGCAGCCTCTCTACACAATGCAGGGATAAGGCTTGCCTCTGTTATTCTTTCCCCAGACCCCACTTACGTGGGGCTGCCACCGATTAATTCATCATCTCGATGAAATGAATAATTCATCATTCGTTGCCTGATAAGAGCATCTCCAACGATAGCTTAAAAAATGAGTCCTAAATACTTGGTTTTAGAACCTTTCCAAAAATTATTAGGTATGAAAAAACACACTCCAACTATTTCCTTTTTTTTCCCGAAAAACATACACATCGTCATTGTTGTACATGCCGACTTGCCACAACTTACCGCCTTGGCCAGCCATCCCCAACGCCCTTCCTCACACTGAAAACCTTCAAAACTGAATTTTCATTACCTGCTCTACATCCAAGTATTCTTAGATCTAAAACCGCAGTTCTGTCGAACCTCCTATGCGGCGATAGCGGTGGCCAAGCCATGGCTGAATATCTCCATCATCATAACTCACTCACCCCATGAACTCCCAAATGGAATCTCCATTGCCTACTCCTTATATCTAAATATAGTGTCTGGATATCCAATTCTGGTGAACCTCTGTGGCGACAATGACAAGCAGTCGGTGAGAAAAGGGAGTGCAAACGAAAAAGAAAACAGCGCCAAGACTGGCCACCATCACTGATGGAATATGCATCATCCGCGTAGCACGAAGGGGGGGGGGGGTGTTTGGGTTGAGGAAAACAGCACCAAGGCCGCCACCACCACTAATGGGATATGTTTCGTCCGCATAGTATACACAAGCGCAATAGATTGGGAGTTAGGATAATTCAAGCGTGGTAGATTGGGAGTTTATTAAGGATTAGGAGCACGATAGATTCCAAGCTAGAGCAAGGAGTTGTTGGAATATATTTTTATGCTCTAATAACCCTGCTTGTTGTGCCGTTTAGAGCAGGGCATTCTGGAAGAGCCAGATTCATTTCTCACAAGCATAATACAAAATTTTCCTAAAATCCTTCAAAATTCTGAGTTGGAGCATGAAATTTAAAACCACACCAGAATGGAGTTTAAAAAACTCATGATATCGTCTCTGAATTTCAAGTCCATGAGCATTCGTCGCATCGCAAAACAAAGAAAACATTGAAGATACAATGCCAATCCAGACTGGGCGGCCGGCGGCGCATACTCGCAATCCAGGCATTCACCAGGCCACATCATTTCCACAAGAATAAGAGTAGCAATCACAATCCAACCATCCAATGGCATATTGAAGCCGCTACGGCCTACGAGATGGCACAGAAACGTAGCAGATTCGGAGAGGCGACGCTTCATCCGACTGGCGACATTGCCCTCCCCTGCAGGTTATTAGAGTTGAAGGGCACGAACCCACAATTGCAGCTAAATAAGAAAGAAACAGCCATAATGCAGGCAGAGCATGGCACAACTTTTACAACATGGTCCTTTTTTCTCTTCTCTGTTTTCGCTTGATGTAAAAACAGTCTATGGGGAGTTAAAATGAAATGAAACAAGAACAGCATGAGCATGTCATCAGATGCGAGATCTAGACACACAAGCCACCACCACCGCAACCAGGATGGGCTCGCTCCGCTACCTACGCGCAAGGGCAACAACAAACGAGAAAACACAGCCAAACTGGGTTTGCTGAGCCACATTACGGCCTGTGCCTGCCTTCTGCTTCAGCTTCGTACTTCTCTGCCCAGCTGTTCAAGCCGAAGATGAAACACCGAACCCGGGCAGGAGCCATCCACTCTTCTTCGCGTGCCCCACATAGGAAAGGAACTTCTCCCTGGCATCAGGAATGTCCAGAGCCAGGTCGTCAAGCCCATCCCTGACCCTTGAGAACCCCTTGGTCATCTGGTTGATGGTTATGATCCCTTCACCAAAGCACTCCTGCAGCAGGCTCAGGGTCCTCTCATTCTTCTTCTCCATTGCCATCACGAGCGCCTTCTTGACAACTTCATGGTTGAAGAAAGACATACCCAGTTCACGGATGCAGTTGCATGCTTCCCCTAAATCACCTCCACTCTCGTACTCCTCCAGGAGCTTTGTTATCTTGTCCTTGGCATCCTCCACAGCCCATCCGGTTCCACCACCCCAGCACCTCAGAAGCCTCTCACCAGCATGACGGGCTGACGCAAGGGAGCATGCCATGTTCAATGTTTCAGCCCCGCTGCAGTTTGGTGGAAGCTTGCTGCTAATCTCATCCAAGTTTAGAGGTGCAAGAACATCATCAATCACAGCCCTGGCTAGGAACAGTCCCAGCTCATCTGAGGCATCCAATATATCCAGTGCGGTGTCTTCTGCAGATTCAAGGAGCATTACAAATCCCTTGGCGATGTCTTCAGACGAGAACAGCTCCATGCTTAATGAGGATAGAAGAACTGATGCCATCTCTTTCTCCCTGTTCTTGCGGTCCATAGCAGTTGTTATGAGCTTCTTGATGAAGATTGGGTTATATTCTGGATAACCAAGCTCTTTGACACTACGGATAACCTCTGTTGTATCATCAGAGAGAAAGTATTCGTGTATTATAGATACAGCCTCCCTCTTGTACCTTGTCAGCTTCTCATGTTCATCATCTTCAACGCTTCCGTTGACACCTGACTTCACATATGAAGAATCTAGCCATCCCTCAGAAATGGCTTTTGATACCAACAGCTGAAATTCAGACTTTGCAGATGGTATATCAAGAATGAGATCATCAAGACTCTCAGCAACCCGATAGAATCCTTTCATCATCTGACTAGAGCTTATTAAACATTCTTCAGATGCTTCCTTCAGAAGTTTGACAATAAGAGCTTCAGCAGCTGGACTCTCCATTCCAAGAGTAAGAGCTCGCTTCACCACCTCATGATGAAAAAAGGGTACTGCCAGCTCTCTAATGCACCTACAAGCCTCAGCTGTATCACCATTTCTGATGTATTCCTTTAGAAGATCAGCAATCCTCTTCTTCACCTCTTCTACCGTGATGTGAGTTGAACCACCCCATCGTCGCTCAATCAACTCAGCGTGGTGGGGTGCTGAAAGATAGCTTTTCTCTGCAATTTGTACAACCTGCATACCCTTTGAAGATCCTGAGAGACTCACTTTTGCCTTGCTGAGGAAAGCAGGTGGCAGAATGTCATCAACAACTGCACGTGCAATGAAAAGCGCGAGCACATCAACCACATCAGGTATGTCAACAGCCAGGTCATCAACAGCCTCCAATAGCAGCACAAAACCCAGTCTGATTTGAGTTGAACTGACCACATTGCCATAAAGATATGATAGAAGCACTGATGCCATCTCTTTCTCCTTGTCATGCCTGTCCATTGCTGTGGAAACAAGCTTCTTGACAAAGTAACGGTGGAAATCATCATAACCCAATTCTTTAAGATCAGAAGCAGCTAATTTCACATCACCATTGCTGAAATATTCCTCAATTAACGGGATAACAGCTTTCTTGTAGTCTTCTAGTGGGGTTGAAACAGGGGCTTCAACTAACTCATATGGCTCCTGAGTAGCAAAAAGAGATCAGCATCGATGTACATGTATGGTTGGATACTAACCACTTAGAGCTAAATAAAAGGTGATCTACAATAGTTTCTGAGATTGAACATTTGACACTCAATTGTTTGTAGTAGAGTGAAAGAATAAATGGGCAAGACCATCAACAGTCATTACCTCACCACTGTCATAATTTGGATCATTTCGGTCAAGGCATGCCTCTGCATCAGTATCAATTAGTTTGCCCCAAGTCCCTTTGCCACCAGCTCCATCTGCAATAGAAACCTCAGCAAGTCAATCAGGATACAGTAGAACATAGATACATTTCACATTTTTCTATATTGGAAAGTTTGAAACATGGTAGTACTAATCTTAGGTATAACTCACAATAGTATTTACCAAGCTATTGTAATCACATAGAGCCTAAGCCCAACTATGAGTTGCACTTAGATCATAGGTAGTTAGTCAGCAATCTCATGCATAAAAAACTCCCAAGAACTAAACAACAGACATTCCATAGCATGCAACAGTATCAGAAGACGCAAAGGTTTTTCACAATAGTAGTAGTCAAAATTACACATTGCACACTTGCATTTCATATCTTTGCGCAACACACATGGCAATCACATGTTATCAAAAGATAGTAGGCCACATGCTATAAATGCTACATGTAGGCTGCATAACATTTGGCCATCCCTAATATGATCAACTAGATCTAACGCGTAGATGGATCATTTTCTTGTTTCTTAAGTTGCGAGGGCTACAATAAGCAGAATAAAGCTAAAGGAACATGAGCCTCCAAAGTACACCTGACAACTGGTATTTTATAACAGTAAATTATGCCAACATATCCTGCTTTCACATAAGAGATATAACCATATGCATTTAGGGTAGACCTGGAAGCAAACATACTTCTAAACATATCCCTAATACACCATGTGAATACAAAACAAATTAAGGAAACCATGACAGAAAGACAAAAAGATAAGATCACAATCTAACCAAAGTTTCTAAATCACAAAAGGAAACGGTTGAAAGTAAGGCCATAACAGCACTGCAGACTATTTTTTTCGACGTGCATACATAGTTGGCAGCATCAAGGATGCAGCAATTGGAAAGCAATGAAATACTGTGTACTGGTGAAAACAAGAATAAACAATTAAATAAAGGGAATAGAAGCACATGCTCCGATTTTCCAACATGCAGGTTGCACACACACACATGCTTAGACAGTCCAAATATCATCAGCTAAAATTGCCAACTGAAAGGAACGGAACAATTCCAACTTAACAGGTTCAAGCAATCAAGCTAAATGATGCTCCACTGAACCCCCATTAGGAGTTCAGGACAATATTAAAAAACTCGGCCTGCGAGGGGGTCAAGACCGCCCCCTAGGTATTGTACTTAAGAAGATCTTCTCACACATACCGAGAAAACCCCCGAACCCCTGCCCCATCCATACACAGGGAGCCGTAACCTATGAGTTGGCCGGCTCTTAACCTGTGCTTTGGCCTGGGACAAACGAGGGGATTTTTTTAACCCCAACCTGAAATTCGCTCCCACGGGGAGTCGAATCCAGGACCTGAGGAGTGGCGTTGAGACGCTCTAACCAGTTGGACTAGAGGCCCTTTGGCGTTCAGGACAATATTTGCCACAGAGGATGATAAGTGATTGATAAATAAAAACAAATGAAGTAGCCATACTTCATAAAACAAATCACATACAGCACGTCCTACATGGTACCCACAGGAGCTACTTGAAGTGGTCGCTCGAATTAGCAGCTGGCTTGTGGAAGATGGTTCACATCATACCCGCTCACAGGATAATTCGGTGCTACAATCAACTGAACGCTGGTTATCAGAACCAAGGGCACAATGTGCAATGTCAATTTTACGTTACCATATTTGATAAGAACAGTTTGTACGGTTACACCGATATACAACAAAAGAGTACGGTGGCGACAAAAATAGCTAAAAGACTGGCGAATGAAGATGGAATGCACATTCCTAAAATGAACTGACCTTTCGACAGAAATCACTACACAGCCAAATATACAAATGTCATGGTCCAACTAAATCATTCCCTTATGGGTTGCTCAACCACCAGCTAACCCCCTATTGACAGCTCAGACTAAGCTAACCCGCACATGGAACAACCATTACGCACCGTGTATGCAAAGCTAACCGTCTACATAACAAGCATGTAGATATAGCACAGAATATTTTAAACAAAGCGATTATATACTTAACCAACCTACAACAACAATTTCAGTTGGGCAGATAAATATAAGCAGCTAAAAAGAATCCATGTTTCTACACAATAAATTGCATCAGTGCTACATTTACGCGCTAATTATCATCTCCAAACCCAAGCCCTGCAGTCTCAACACAACAAGAGCCAACCATCCATGGTGGCCCAATTTCATGAGCCACAGACTAGCTAGCAGGACACTAGAAACCCAGAGCTGGCAACAAAGAAACCCCATAAATAAAAAAGTATATATATCCCTAATAAACAAGGAGAGCTATATGAAGCAGAGCTGCCGAACCTACATTAGTAGCAACATAAGCAAAAACATCATGACGCCACAATTAGCATTACACCCTAATCAACGCAAACGGCAGCAAATTAATAATAGCAGCACATCACTCACACAAACCAGCCTATCCTATCCTATCCTAAACAAACAAGCAAGGTACTAAACATAGCAGGCGTGAACAGATCGAGCAGCCAGCGCCACCTCACCTTTCTTCACCTTGATGGTCTTCCCGGAATGCGACCGGCGCACGTGCCTGGGCCCACCCCCACCTCCGCCTCCCCCGCCGCCCCTCCCGCCACCAGTAGCCGCGGCCGCTGCGGCGGCGGCGGCGCGCTTCTGCTCCAGCATCTGCTGCTCGTACTGGTGCAGCAGCGCGGAGGTGGTCCCTCCCGAGGGCGAGCGCGGGGAGGCGAGCGACTGCGTCTCCGCGTTCTGCACCGCGATCCGCAGCTTCTCCCGCTGGTCCTGCGTCAGGAACCCCCCGTCCTTCCTCGGCGACGTCATCCCTCCCAGCCCTCCTCCTTCTCCTCCAGCACCACCCAACCGTCGTCACCACCTGCAGCACAGCAACAACAACAACGAAGCGGCGGCACCGCGCGCGTCAACCGAGTTGGAATGGAGGAGGGGGAGGAAGTGGAGGAGGAGAGGGTTTATCCCGCCCGTACCTAGGGTTTCGGCCGCGGATCGAGCCGGCGCCCCCGAACCCGTGCGCGAGATTTGTGTGCGAGCGAGTGTGTTTGGATAATTTTTCCCCCTTTCTCTCTCCCCACTCTCCTGCTGCTGGTCTCGTTTTGTTTTCTCCGGGTAGAGAGAGAAAACGGGGGACGGCGACGCGAGTGTGACGGGAAGGACACGGAAGCGCGGACACGTCCCCAGTTGCGGGCCCGCACGTCATTGAGTCTGTCTTGTGGGCCTCCACGGCCCGCTGGTCTGGTCCGGGCCGGCCGGCCGTCGCGGATCCCTATCCCGGGTCTCTCCACCTGGCGCTGTCCGCGCGGCCGGCTCGGGTCAGACTGGCTCTGGGCCCCGCGAGTCGGTGAGGGAGGAGGAAGGGTGTTGTGTTGTTGGGCCGCCGCTGCCTCGGGACGTGCGGCGTTTGGACCGGGCCGGCGTGGGAGTTAGGTTTTGCTGCTCCGGAGGGAACGATTGGGTCGGGGTTGGAGCGGGGGATCGGGATCGTCTGTGGCGAACGGAACGGGGTCGGCGACTGGTAGTATGGTAGTGTGGACAGGCGGTGGCTGCCTGGCTGCGGGACACTTGGCGGGCTGTGACTGGTGGTGGTGCTGTAGATAAGGCAAAGCAGAAGGATGAGAATGACGCGCAGGATATAATAAGTCAAGGTTCAGTCATCATTATCTGAGGTGGTGTTTAGTTTCAATTTTTTTTACCTTCTACGATAAAAGAGTATCTTTGAACACATATATAGAGTATTAAATATAGACGAAAAAAAATAATTGCACAGTTCTCGAAAAAATCACGAGATGAATCTTTTAAACCTAATTAGTCCATGAAAAGCCTTAAGTGCTACAGTAATCAACATGTGGTAATGTCAGATTAATTAATATCATAAGATTCGTCTCGCAGTTTTCTGACAGGTTCTGTAATTTGTTTTTTTATTAGTATCAAAAATCTCTCCCGACATTCTTCCGACGTATCCGATGTGTGTAGAAATTTTTTCTTTTACCCAACTAAACACCCCCTAGTGTATCGCTCACGCCAAAATACGATCGGGCTCAGATCGATTACCTCGAGCTGGCAAACCCACGTGTCAGAGACTCATGGTTTTCCTTCGGCTTTCAGAGGAGACTCTTTTCGGCACACAGTTTGTTGCAGTAGAAACGTTCCGTTTCGTGCTTTCAGCACACAGAAAGGATCGATTCTGGTGACGGTTGTTCTTTTTTTTAATATATAAGGATGACGATTGATTTAAAATATCATTTTATTTTGTACTTAGAGTGTTGACGGTGGCTCATTTGACAAGACAAGTAGTAGAGTGAAGGTGGTTTGTTTGTTGCGCTTGCCTTGAACTTATCCAAAACCAGGGGTCGCTTGTCGCCAACTGAAAGCGCTAGCGATTCATCATATTTCTTTTTTTTTTGAGAAAGTTCATCATCTTTCATGGACAAGGCATTTCTTGGCCGCTCTCTTTTGGATCAGCAGTTTGCCTCCAGCCAAAACCTATTGGCATCGTTTTATATATAGGCTGCTCCGTTATGTTCCAAGTATAATTAAGTTGATATCTAATTACTTTTGAGAGGTGGACCTTTCGTCTTTGCTTTTACTCTGTATTTGTAATTGACCTAGTTTTGTAAAGATTAAAATTCCATTGCATCGCAAACTAGCTATTATGACACGAAAACTGTCCAATTCAAAATGTTTTGGTGCTTCAGCGATATTACATCTCGGCGAATGAGCTAATACATAGCAAGAGAGAAGATAAAAACTTGGAATTCTAGCGTTTGTTAAGAGAGAAAGGCATCGGCACATGACGAGTCAGATTCATCGTGAAATTCACGCCATAGCTGAACGATAATGTTGTGGTGCCCTGGTGCGGGCGTCCATCTGTCCGGACGCCACACACCCACTCCGCCTTGCTGCTGCCTCCCCCTGCCGTGCGCCCCATCCCGCGCCACTCGCTCCTGGCTCCCGCCCGTCACATGTCCCATCCACGCCTCTCGCTCCTGGCTCCCGCCAGCCACTCGCTCCCGCGCCGCTAGCCCTACAGTGCCCGCTGGGTGCACGTGCCGGGGCGCCTTAGGTCATCCACGACCGAGCTAAGGGCACCCACGAGTGCGGTTGTGCTATTGGTGCTCGCACGCCGCTATCTCCCACCCTGACGCCCGGAATCTACCGGCCTCAGCCTCTCCCTCCTCTATGTTGCAAATGCATATTTCAGATGTTTCAAAGAATCAAAGGTATGTTGCAAATGTTTCATATGGATGTTGTAATAGTAGATCGGGATGTTACACATGTTGCATATGTTGTAATTGTTTTAGAGGTATTTGCAAGCGTTCATTGAAAATGTTTCATCTATTTTAGTCTTATGTTGCAGTAAGTGTTTTCATGTTGCAAGTGTTTTATCTCGGTGTTGCATACGTTTCATACATATATTGCAAGTGCATGTTAAAATATTTCATCTGTTTCAAACGTACGTTGCATTCAAGTATTTCATGTTGCAAGTGTTTGATGTTGTTCAGAGAGTCACGGGGGCGCGGACGAGACACGCGGCGCGTCGGGGGCCCTGCATACGGGGCGCATTGGGGCCGGCGGTCGGGGCGTGCTCGTCCTCAGTCGTTCATCCCCGCTCCCAGATCCGGCCCGCGCGGAGAGAGAGGAGACGGTCAGGAGGAAGGAACGGCAGCCACAACGAAGGGGTTGGGTGCGCGTGAGGGGCAGGGCGAGGTGGACGGGAGCGGGCCGTCCGAACCGGACGTCCGGGTGATGACTGACTATTGCATAACATCGGTGCATCGCATCTGAAGATGAGGTAAACTGCTCCCTCTGACCATTAAAACACCGACAACATGATAGGCAAGCAAGTTTCATCCTTGGAAAAAAAAGGAAAAAGAGAAAAAGTTGGTTCCATGCTAGCTGGAGAAAATCGTACCGTGGCTCCAGGCCCGGGCACATGAATTCCTGGTTGCCAAGGCCAAACTTCGTGTGGTTGACACGAAGAACATGAAAAATCATGGCAGGACTTTTCCATAAGTGCTGGACCTTTGTCAGGGTGTGTTTAGATGGTTGTAAAGTGTGTGTAAAGTTTCTGTAGCACTTTTCGTTGTTATTTGGTAAAATTTATCCAATCATGGACTAACTAGGCTCAAAAGATTCGTCTCGACATTTACAGACAAACTGTGCAATTAGTTATTTTTTTACCTATATTTAATGCTTCATGTATGCGTCCAAAGATTTGATGTGACAGAAAATCTTGTAAAATTTTTGGAATTTTGAAGGAACTAAACACTGCCTCACATTCATAGAGTAGAGACTAAACTAGAATCATAATTAATGCCACAATGAACTCAAGTGGAACATGCGGTAGCTTAGCTATCTTGAGGTACTATGCTGTATTTTTTTTTCCCTCTTCCACTCCACTTAAGAGAAACATATATTTCAATCTTAGAAAGATACATTCAGTAGTTCAACTGGTTCATATGATTATTCTCCAATAATGATACAGAAAGATCGATAGCCTTGTTTGACTGGGGATAATAGTGTTAACAGTAGCTGATCCGGCACCTGAAGGGATCTATGGTTGTGGTGGTTTCTTTGTTAATCTTGCCTAATCCAAAAACAGGGGCTGCTCTGCTTTCAACCTAGATAAAGGCAGCAACCAGGCAAAGTAAGGCTTTTCGCAAAATGGAAAAAAACACTTTTGTGATCGGAACACATAGGGATGAAAACGAAAATGATAATTTCCGATTTTCGGAGATCGTTTTCGAGTTTTTTTTAAATTTTTAGGCCTAAACGGAAATGATAGCGATAATAGAAAAAATAAAAATGAAAATGATAAAAATAATCGGAAACAAAAACGAAAATGATTTTGTCCTCTTCTGATCGTTTTCGAAGATTGCCGTACTTAGCCGGTAATTTACCGTTAGTGGTTATCAATTCAAAGACCTTGAATCCTAATTTATTTATAGAGTATATAATGCATATACTTTAGGTCCAGCTAGCCCATATCTAAGCTTCCCATCTGCACATGTAAGCACATAAAACAAATATTTTTTGAAAAGGAACTATACGGCAAATATTTTATCCGTATAGGAATAAGAAGGCAATTAGTCAATCACGTACTACACCATAACTCTAGCCTCACCATGATCACGAACGGATCTTGGTTTAGCTTGTTCGAGACTTAAATGGTGTGAACTGTGGTTTTAGCTTGTGGTCTTGTCAATTATGACTTTATTTATTACTATTGTCTTGTAAGATAGGTCGAGTTTTATGGCTCTTCTCATGTTCTACAGTTTGGCGTGTTTATCGTTTCTGAAGATATCGTTCTCATGAATTCCAATCATTATCAATGTATTTTCCGATCGACTACTATCGTTTTCAAAATTACTGGAATATCGGTGTCGTATTCGTTTCCGACAATATCGTATCGATTTCGTTTTCGAGAAAAAATGTAAAAATGAAGGTGATTTGGCCTCCCATCGATCGTTTCCGATCGTTTTCATCGCTAGGAACACACATTCGATTAACCAAAATGGTAAGCCAAATCAGTAGTAACCAGACTCAACCCAAAGTTTGGAATAAGGCTGTGTTTAGTTTTCCATGGAATGCAAAATGCCAACTACTTTGGGATGATGAAATGCAAAATGCCAAAATTTTCATAGGTGTATTTAGTTCCATCCAAAATGTCAAATTTTTCATGGGGTGGGGGAAAGCTTTTTAGCTTTTTTTTCCCCTCTTAAGACCAAAATCCAAAATGGAGAATGAATACCTTTTTGCCAAAAATTTTGCATGGTGTTTAGTTCCATTTTGCAAAATGATGGACCAAAACCCAATTTTTTTTAGGTGAAATGAGGAACTAAACACACCCTAAATGTGTATTTCTCCATAAATCTAGCTAAATAAATTTCTGAGAACATGTGTGTGATGTGTCGAAAGAAAGAAGAAAAAAGAAGCAGTCCAGTCATCGGCGCAGCTCCACCAGCAGATGAGAACGACGCTTGCGATGGTATCGTGTCCAGAGCACCGCCAGATTTTTTTTCAGTTTCTCCATGATCTGCGCTTCTGTTCTTGCCCTATTCATCATCACTGTTTTGTTTATTAGAAATATAAGCAAGGAAAACATCACTCAATATATATAAGCTATATGCATCATCCTGTGCTGAATCTGGATCACTGAAAACACTCGTCAGTTAACCATCTCAAACAAGCAAGAATATCACCCAATCTTACCGCCTTTTTTTCTTTCTTAGAAAAAAGAAAAAAGAGGAGAATAGATATCAATAAGATACTATAAAAATCCAAAGGACAAAAATATATAGTGAAAGATGGAACCAATATACGGCCCAGTAGTCCAGCCTCGTTAGCACACACCAGCAGACCACCTCATAAAAATTATCTATGCTGAATGATGATCCTCCTTTTGCAACCTAAGCACTGCACCTCAAGATCAAAACAACAACATCACGGTACCTTTTTAACATATTATTAAGAGATTAGAATCAGAGAGCAGAAGTAATGAAGGGTAAATGGAATCAAACCAAGAGATAAAACTATCATTCCTTTAATTATTAGCTCCTAGGAGGGCAAATCAGTAAATACACCTAGATTAAATAGTCCAAAAGCGAACCAGAAAGCCATGTCTTTCCTCAGCAATAACAGGCCAGCAACCACCGGTATGAGTTTATAAGACTTGTGTCCAAAGGCAACCAGAACTTGTCAATAGAAATTGTAGAAACATCCCAATTCAACGTAGTTACACAGTTTCCCTAATAACCATGTGATACTAAGTAAACATTAGCTGCCTTATAATGACTATGTTAGGAAAAAGAGTTGCACAGCGCCACAGCCGTGGACAATCTGAATACTGGAAGTAGCAGGCCAACGACACCATAGTGGCATGGAAACCATTGTAAGCTGCAACAAAAAATAGCATAGAATTGTCAGTGAATAACATACAAAAGGCAAAATATCATAGAACTATTGATGTGACAGTCAAAATATAAGATAGAGGAATCAGAATACATCGATTGGGTAAGATGTACAGTGAGCACAGCTAACAGTAACAAAATGAAATGACAGGCACCTTTTTGCCTCTTGTGCCCATACACCAGCAGCTAAATTTAACCTATGAATATGTAAATCATATCATCCATACCTGTTTCAAATAACTGAGTACTTTTTAGTTGGAGCAGATTTAGGTAGATTGGGAACCTGGTTGACACAATCCTCAAGGACACGTTTCAACTCCGCTTTTGCCCTCTTCACACAAGACTCTGAGGCCCCCTCGATAAACAGGTACAGTTTGCGCTCATTAGCACCAACAATTTTTCCTTGAGCAATATATGTTCCCCTTATAGTGATAGCAACACCACCTTCCTGAATAGGACCCAATGCGTCTTTGTGAGTGATCCTCCAGCGAGCATACTGTGGGAAATCATTAATCTCAAGCTCAGCCTCGTAGTGGTCAGGAACCGCATGGCGCTGTATCCGTGCCAAAGCCTCAAGAGCATGAAGCCTAGCTTCATCATTTGCGCCCGGCTCACTCACCGCCTGCAGGTCAAGGTCATCTCCTGCCTTATGCACCTCTTCCTCGTCAAAATCTGAATCTGACTTATCCTCCTCAATCCATATTCCCTTGCCTGAGCCTTCTTTGTGGACTTCTATGCTTCATCCTCTTCCTCATTGAACTTGAAACCGCTTCCACCATAACCAGTACCATGGGTCCACTCTGTTCCCTGTTTCACCTTTGCCATGAACCGATCAGCTAAGGCTTTCAGGTCCTCTGGAACAGTCTGTTCAGAGAGCTCCAGTGCCTTCACAAGGTCTGGCGCATACCGCTCCTCTTCCTCGGAAATAAAAGTCACAGCATAACCCTTTCTACCAGCACGGCCTGTTCGTCTAACACGATGAACATAGTCCTCATAGTGGTTAGGGACATCATAATTGACAACCAACTCAAGTTCTTTCACATCTAAACCCCTAGTAGCAACGCTAGTAGCAATCAGCAAGCTGCAGACATTACTCTTGAAATCAACAACGGTTGATTCACGGTCAGCTTGATCCTTACCACCATGTAGAGACAGGCACTGATATCCATGCTGGAACAAGTTTTTAAGCAGAGAATCACATTTATCTTGAGTGTGGACAAAAACAAAAACAAGAATCTTCCCCTTATCGCACCACTTCCCAAGCAACTCTAACAGCCTCAAGAACCTTTCACTTTCTGGTCGCACCTCGACTACTTGTGTGATGTCTTTGTTCACCACACTCCTCCCACCCACCTGAATCTCAACGGGTTTGATCAGCACCTTGAGTGCCAGCGTCTCTACCTGCCGTGGAAAAGTGGCTGAGAAAAGCACTGTCTGTCTATCTCGCCGGGTGTTTTGAATTATCCTAGTAATCTGAGGCTCAAAACCCATGTCAAACATCCTATCAGCTTCATCCATCACCAAGAATGTCACTCTCCGAAGGTTAGTAATTTTCCCATTGCTAGTACAGAGGATATCGATCATCCTTCCTGGTGTGCAAACGACAATTTCAGCACCTCGTTTCAGTTCACTGATCTGCTGGGCAACCCCTGAACCTCCATAGACAGCAACACAACTAATGCCAAGCACCTTAGAGAACTTCTTAATGTCCGAGTGTATCTGCACCACAAGCTCCCTTGTAGGAGCCACAATGAGCCCAACAGGACCATCTCCAGGAGCAACAGGTGGCTGGTCTTTGACATGCCTCAGCATCGGAAGGAGAAACGCGAGTGTTTTGCCAGATCCAGTTTTTGCAACACCAATACAATCACGGCCACTCATGATGACCGGCAGCGCTTGCACTTGTATAGGCATGGGCTTCTCGAAACCAAGCTTCTTGATGGTGTCAAGGAGCTTGCTAGTCTGCCCATTCTGTAACCATGTCTTAATTGGCTTGGGCACATCTTTCCCGTGCACCTTGAGCTCCAATTCCTTCCGGTAAACGGCCACTTCCTCGGATTGCATCTCCCTGATGTCCTTTGCCTCAATGTAGAAATTCTTCCGGAACGGCTGGTACTCAATCTTGGAATGGTCCACAACCCCCAGCTTCTCCACCTTTGTCTTCTTGACGCGCTTCATGAACTCCTCATCGTCCTCATCCTCCAATCCAGCACCACCATCACCATCATCGTCATAATCCGAATCTGAGTCATCCCATTGCATGATTCTCCCCATCGCCATCTTCAACCCTTTCTTACCCCCAGTACTGACAGCAACCTTCCTTACACCTTCCACTGATGCTGGATTGCTCTCCAGCTTTGCGACCTCCGGCAGCACCATGGTGTTCATGAACGCGTCAAGCGGGTCAATCTCTTCCTCCACCTCCACATCAGTAGGGCCACTGGTAGCATTACCCCCATTGTTGCAATCAACATCCATGATACTGCTTCCGCCCAAATCCGTGACATCCTCTTCCTCGTTAGACTCCTCGCCCTCCCAGGTCCACTTCTTCCCCGCCCCGGCACCGCTGCCCGCATCGGCCTCGTCGGGCCCGGTGGCACCCTGCTGCTCGCGGCGCTTGTCCTGCCAGTCCTTGACGCGGATGCGGCGGCACTCTATCTCGTCGTCGAGCCGCTGCTGCTCGGCCCCCATGCCCCCCTCCTGGTCCCTGGTAGCAGGTGCCGCCTTCGGCTCCGCGTCCCGGCGGTGGTGGTGCGAGGACACGGGGTGGCGCTTGCGGTCGCGGCCGCCGTCCTCGTCCTCCCTGTCCGCATCCTGCCGCCTCGGCCTCTCCCTATCTCTCCTCTCCTCGCGCCGCCGCGCCCGCTCCCTCTCCTCGCGGCCCCGGTCCTTCTCCCCACTGTGGCGGCGATCCCGGCCCCGGTCCCGATCGAAGTCCCTGTCGTCGCGACAGTAGCGGGAGGAGGATCGCTCGTGGTGCCTGTCGCAGTGGTGGCGGGAGGAGCGATCGCGGTTCTAATCCTTGTCCAGGTAGCGGTCGTTATCATCGCCGGAGCCCATGGTGTCGGGCGGTCGGCGGCGGTCGGAAGGTTCGGGAAGCGAAACCCCAGGGTCTAGGCGCCGGTCGACGTGTTCCGGAGTTTGGAGACGTGGGCCCTGATCATTCGGTTTATAATCCGTACTTTTCACCTCGTCAGTGTTTTTTTTCTCCCAATAAATCAGCTAACAGTGTTTTTCAACCGGCTTATCAGCACAGCCGAACGGGACCGTGATTTTTGTCACGATTTATTACGCCAGTCTCAGCGGGATTTTACGTCACCGTTTCCCACACATCCGTATTCTATAAACAATGCAGAAGAGTTTCATCCTCATAAAACTCTTATCATCTCTCTTTTCATTAATATGGTGCTACATCAACATAATTAATGCCTATAAAACTCTGATGAAACCCCATTCAAACTGGCCTTAGCAGAAGATAATTTTTGTTCTTATTATTAAGGCGCTTTAGAGGACTGCACGAATTTAATTTTTTTATACGATAATGCTTTGCCATGAGCGTCCGCCCCATCGGCACGCCGCGTCCCTCACTCTGCCTCGCTGCTTTTGTGCACCTTACCCCGTGCTGCTCGCTCGTTCGCTCCTCATTCCCGCCTGTCACGCGCGCCCTACCCGGACAACTTGCTCCTTTGCTTCGGATGCGCGCAGCTCTCTCCCTCTCCTAGCGCACGCCGCTCGCCCCGGCCAAGCCAAGGGACGGTGCTGGCGGTGCTGTAGTGGTTGTGCTCGCGTGCCACCACTGGTGCTGGTGGTGGTGTTGCTCGCGCGTTATCGAATCCCACCTCGACGATCGGTCGATTTCGGCCCAGACCTTCCCCTCCCCTATGTTGCAAATGTATGTTTCAAGTTTTTTCGATGTTTTAGAGGTATATTGCAATTATTTCATATGGATGTTGCAAAAGTAGATCGGGATATTACACATATTAAAGTGTTTCAAAGATATGTTGCAAGAGTTTGTTCAAAATATTTCATCTGTTTCGGACACATGTTGCAAGTATTTTATCTGGATGTTATATATGTTATAATGGCTATGTTGCAAGTGTATGTTCCAAATGTTTTATCTATTTCAGTCATATGTTGCAATTATTTCATCTGAGTGTTGCAAAAATAGATATCGATGTAGGGTGGTCGGGCGAGGAAGAGAAAGCTAGCGTGGGAGCTATGGCGGTGTCGGCTGTAAGCTGGCGGCAGCGCTCCACCAGAGGACGCGCAGACGTCTGTGGCTCTGGAGTGAGTCCTCATAGTGCTGCTCCTGATCAACAGCCTACTCGTCTATGCCACCGCCATTGCGCGGGGGACGAGACGGACACAACAGGTGCGTCGAATGGGAACTGCGTCCGGAGCCGAACGTCCCGGCACTATCCTTACCTTTATTATATCAACAGATTAAAATAGAATAGTTTCTCAAGCGGAGTTTCTTGGAACCTGCTTTCATACCGGTGTCGAACCCTTCAAGTAAAAGTTCTATAGACACGTATTAGTTGGTTTTGCCGATAACTGACCAGTCATTACCTAGGACTAGTTTATATGTAGATGCACTAGAACTATTTTTAGCTATTCTTCTCAGTGATTTAAAGAAGGCTACAACAAAATGGCGCTCAGAGTCATCAACAATCTAGTACTACCGTAGACAACCAAAGTCAAGACGCTGATACCCTAGAGAAGCGTAGATTAGGCATAAAAGCATTTGCTCATAGCATCGTATTTTGAATCCAATCATCAAACTAGAGCATGAAATAGGATAAACTTTATATCATTGCCCAAATTGAAGTTTCCAGAGCATCAGTTTTGAGTAGGGTGGTGGAGGCCGAGCTGTTTTTCACGAATTCGTCATGACTCGAGAAGCTCCTACTCACGGGTGTAGTGTCGACGAGCGTCATCGTAAACTGAGGGAATCAAAGGTGGATAACGGGTGCTGTGTCTGAGGCAAACAGAAAGCATTTAGGGTGTCCCCAACGCACCGCGCTGGCCATTAGCCCCAACTTTCATGTCTGCTTGAGTCCTACGACTCCATAAATATCAGTGGCTATATAGACCACCAGAGTATCTTGCACAAGGAGCCAGTATCTGGTCCGACAAAAAGTTGAAACACTACTTCAAACTTTTTTTAGCGAATGTAATTGTGTCCTCCTCATGGGTTCTAAAGAAAGACTATAGAAGGATATGACCGTCCCCTCCCCTCTCGTGGCCTACTCTGCGAGTTGAATCAATCTGTGATCTCTATCCTCCACTCGCTCTCTTTGATCTGAAGCAGTATGTGGATCGAACTGAGAGCGGGCTCAGCTATAGGGTGAAGCATTCGACTTGGTGGATTCAGTGACAGCGTCGACGGTGGTGTGCCTAGAGTGAGCTCAGCGACGGTGGTGGACCTCGGGAATGGGCTTGGCAGTGGGCTCAGAAACGGGCTATCCAGTGGGCCTGTGATTTTTCTATTTTAATTTATTTTTGGAGACAGGTACTATGCTTCTGAAAAAAAATGTAAATGAGATTTAGCCGACTCTGAAAATCAATTTTGTAAGTAGTGTCTCCTGTAAACTTGATCGACAAAAGTGATATTTAATGACTTATTCCCGTATTCGTTGGCTAAGGTCTTCGCTAGATTCCAAGCTTCACAAGTCACGTCACATCTAGATGCCCCGTGGTCTTTTTGTAACAAAAGGCTCGAAGATGACAACAAAGCAGTGTGGTTTGTTCCCTAGGATGCATGCTTCCCTCCTCCCTAGAAGGGCGATTCTTCATTTGGCTACCTTTTGGATCTAATTACCCACGTACCTCGGCGACCCTCGCGCGAGGCCGGCTCATGCTTTTCTGCGCGGTGTCAGCAACCGGCTCCATCAAGCGCCGCCGCGACGAGCTCATCAACAAGGCGGTGGTGTGCTGGCTCGACAGAAATAGCCATGACACGGAAACCTTCCACGTCGGCGACGCCCTCCACTGCAAGCTCCACCTGCACCATAGAGATTTCCAGGTGGTCAAGCACTAGCCCGAACAATACCTCATCATCTGCTCCGACCCGGTGACCAGGCAGCGTCTCCTGGACCATAGGGTCATCTCCAACGGTGGCAGGGGCTTCCACTTCGATGCCTGGAGTGAGCGCCACTATGCCAACAATACCAGCTGGGAGTACCGTGTCAAGGTATGCATTGAGGGCATTCCGGTGCATTGTTGGGCAGTGGATGTGGCTGCCCGGGCGCTCGGGGATAGCTGTGTAGCGCACTTCCTGGAAGAGAGGACGCGCCGCAGAGAGCGCACTAGATCCTTCGATCTGTGGGCCTAGTGCAAGGATCCCAACGGCATCCCCACCGAGGTCTAGCTCACAGTCACCGAGCCAGACAGGGAGCTCCCGCCGACAGCGACTTCCATCCAGATCCCTCTGGCGCCTCCTCACCACGACTACCCCGTCGACCTCAAGCGCGGCCACGTCTACGTTCTTCTCAACCACTTGGAGGTAGTGGAAGATCTCACCCTTCTACAGGGGCGCAGCAGGACTAGCGGTCCTCCGAACCGCAAGGCACGCCGTGAGTTCATATGGAGCTACGACACGTCGGATTCAGTTGGCGGTCGGTTGCCTTGCAGATGTGGAGATAACCGTGGTCGTGATCTAGGACACCATCAGAGAAGGGACGACGTCGACTATGAACAGTGTCAGGGCCATGGCACTCACCGGCACAACAGCCTCTCCAGCTAGGCAAGAAACTCGTGTTGTGGAGACGGGCCTGAAGACTGCATCAGCTCCAATAGGTGGCGTGGATGCAGGGATCCCCCACCAAAAAGAAGCAAGGTGGCAAAGGGTGCTCCCCAGGCGCCAAGCATGGTCTGGAAGGTGAAAGCAACAAAGGAAGAGAAGAAGAAGAAGAAGAAAGTGACCTTTGCTGACCCAATCGCAACAGAGCTCAAGCCCCCCAAGCCGGTTCTGCCAGATGATAGCATCATGTTCATCAAGGGTAACCCCAATTCCAAAGTTCTGCACTTTATTGTTTCTCCTCTGTTTGACCCTCTGCAAGTGGAAAGTCTTATGTTACCTAACCATTCAGCACCCCCCCCCCCCCCCCCCCCGCTCTGGGACAGAGGTCAACAAGGAGCATCACATAGTGGAGAATGCAGTATTGGACACCTCCATCGTGGAAGTGTTCCCCACACCTACAAGTGAGCAATCTGTTGACTGCTCCCCTATTGTGCAACAAGTGCCTGCAGTGATAATACATAATGCAGATCCTGTGCTGCAGAGTCGGTGGAGGCTACTTTGGCTGTGGAAAAGACAAAGGAGCACCAAGTCCTGGCCAAGAACTTCAAGCTGCCGGAGATGGAGCTCGAGCAACTGCACAGCAAGCTGGGGAGCCAACCTTCCCTGCCAGACACATCTATATTTGAGTTGCACGAATGTTTGGTAGCAGGGGGTGATACTTTGGGTTCCTTAGACTTAGTCGCTCCAAATGTTTTGCAACCACAACCAAACACAGTTGCAAACTCACTTTTGCCATGCAATGCTAATAAGTGCACCCAACCTCCCTTTAACCCAGCACAACATGATCCCGTGGGTAATATCCAAAACCATGACAAGGTTCAGCACATAGACCCTCACATGGACTCCCTGGCTGTTGGAGATAACCAGGCAAAGACCTTCATTGCTGAACTGCTCGAGCAGCAACAGAATCATGACCAAACCGATAACACACCAGAGAAAAATCAAGGGGATACTACTCGATCTCCTATCAACCCTTCAGAGCGCGTGCCTACTCTTAGTATCCAAAACCAGAACGAGGTTCCACACGTAGATTCAAATGCGGGTTCCTTTTTGGAAAATGTCGAGGTGGACACGACACCAGGAGATAACCAGGCACCTAACTCTGATCAGAACCACGACCTTCTAGATAACACATTAACACAGCAGATAACAATCAAGTGCAAACTAACAATACTTCTACACTCACACAAGATTCAGAGGTGGAAACCTTCATTGACTCAATTACAGCAACCCTGCAAGAGCCCCTTCTAGAGGGTGTCCCACGCACACCGAATACACACAACCATAACATGACCATTAGTATTCCCCAAGAGAGCTCGATCCAGAGAAAAAGCACCAGGCTTGCAAAGAAAGCTGCCGTAAATATAGGCAAAGTCACTATCCAAATTGCGCAAGAACTGCTAGTCAAAAAATTGGGCGATCTGGCAGGCGAGGAAGATACTCAAAACACAACTGATGCTGATTTTGATTTTTATGCGCAGCATTTCGAGATGCCTCTTGAGAAGAACAATATGGAGGCCATCAAGGTCCTGATCGAGCATAGTGCCAGCATGCAGAAGAAGGGCGCCTCCCAGAAGAAGGGGACGGTGCAGGTGGGACTGGATGCCTAGAGGGCCTCCGGCTTCAGTCGTAACGTTCCAGATGTTAGTCCCTCCATGCAAAGGTGGTTCGGCCATATGGTCATTGTATCGTAGAGACTGGTATGGCTGGGGGATCACGCCCCTGTAGTGTGTTGAACTTTTCAGTTGGACTACCGACTGCTGGCCTTGTAGCCTTCAGCGAGTGTTATGTAATTTTCAGAGATGGACCCTGGGGGAGAACTATCTTGGCCTTGTGGCTTTGTTGCCTTCGGCCACCCCCGGTTGTGACTTTCTAGTTGGTTTGCCTGGGTGCAACCGTTGTATGCTGGCAAACGGTAGTTGCAATATTTAATCAATGTCAGCAAAAGATTGCATCATATTATGTTGGATTTGGAATGTTCGAGGATTAAATGACGGAGCCAAGAGAGCGGCTGTGCGAAACCAAATAATTTCCTCTGAAGCCACAGTGGTATGTCTACAGGAAACTAAAATTGCAACATGGATGTATTCACTGTTAATAGAGACGGTCGGGGCAGACATGGCACAAAACTTTGTGTCCCTGCCTTCGGCAGGTGCTTCCGGAGGAATTTTAATTGCAGTGTCAGATCGTTTCTTCAAACTTCAAAACCCCCGCGTCACGGCAAATACTATCTCGGCAACTATCACAATGTTGGCCGAAAATATAGACTGGTCAATTACAGGAGTTTATGGTCCGCAGGCGGACAACGAGAAAATCTTATTCATGCAAGAGATCGCAGATCCAAAACAACAAATGCTGCCTGCTTGGCTGCTACTAGGTGATTTCAACCTAATATACCGTGCTGAGGGAAAAAAAACAACGGACGCCTTAATCTCCCTATGCTCAGCAGATTCAAGACTGTTAGAATAGATCTCAACCGAATTGGCCCAACGGCTAACTCGGACCCTTTGACCGCGTCCTGATCGGGGGTGCTTAACCGACTCCTAGTCGGTGGGCCCATGTCGCGCAGCCCTATAAAGAGGAGGTGGGGGCCAGGGGCACATGACACGAGGTTCACCGCCACAGTAACTGCCCCACCTCCTTCCCTAGACCGATCGAGAGGAGGGGCTGTAGGCGACGGGAAGTCCATCATCGCCGCTGCATTGACCCCGACGTCCGCGCCACCATCGCCTCTTCACCGGCGCCAGCAGCTCCACCAAGCCCGATGGTCCGTCTCCTCTCTTTTCCCTCTGATGCAATCGGATGGCTCTCCTTGATCCTCGCGGGAAGAAAACCGGTTGCTGCCGACACCCCCGAAAACCCTAGCCCATTTCAATCCTCATCCTTTCCTTTGTTCTTTCTCTCTCTCCCAGCGGCGCATCTGAGCGGACAACGACGACGGCGGCCACGGTGCCCGTCGGTGCTGGTGAGGAGGAGTTGTGCTGGAACAAGTCCGGCCTCCTTCTATTCATTTCCTCTTTTCGTTCTTTCCTCGCGCCACCAGCAGTCAGCCCCCTGCGGGACAATGACGGTAGCCTGAGCTCGCGAGATGGCGGCGCCACCGTGACACCTCTCGCCGGCGCACGCGTGTGGCCGGAGCCGCGCGCGGCGCCGTCGAGTGGCACCGTGGTGGTGCCCTGAACCCACGCGTTGCGGTGCCCTCGGCCCGAGCCCGAGGCGGAAAGTCACGCGACGGTGTGACCCTCCAAACCGGCGACTCGGATCTCTGTCCGCACAACGGCGGTGCCCTTCTACCGGCTCAACGGCGGTAGCGACGACAGTGAGGAGGTCCTGGTAGGTCCCCCTTTTTCCCGATCGTCCTTTGTTCTTCTTTGTCCTTTCCCTTTCTAGGGTTAGGGTTAGGGATTCTTCCGATTCGAAAATCGTTGCTTTTCTTCTTTATTCTACTTTTCTTTCCCCCACTAGATCTACACGAAACCCCGGCCCTGATACCATTGATAGAAAAATGGATCACTAGCAGTAGATCTAGAGGGTACAAATTCTTTGCATTGGGATGAAATAAGTATCATGGTGAACTAGAGAGAAAGAGACAGAGAGGCGAGAGATAGAGAGAGCCGTACCTTGGGGTTTGGTGGAGGACGTTGGCGTCGGTGAAGGAGAGGCGATGGTGGCGCGGACGTCGGGGTCGATGCAGCGGCGACGATGGACTTCCCGTCGCCTACAACCCCTCCTCTCGATCGGTCTAGGAAAGGAGGTGGGGCAGTTACTGTGGCGATTAACCTCGTTTCAAGAATATTAAATGTTTTCAAGAATATTAAATGTTTTCGCTGCAAAGTTAAAGCTTATAGTCTTCTCATTAAATCCGAACCAACGAGAAGATTTAATTTGAAGAGCAGTTATAGTCATTCAGTAAATGATGAAAAGTTTATTCTCTAATTAAAATTAGAGGAATAGTCAATTTATGGTTAAGATAAATTATAATATTGTTATTTTCTGACCAACGTTGATGATAACAATATTATAAGTTTATTTAAGAGTTTAAGTTTAAAGAAAATTATGATGTTGTTATTTTCTGACCAACGTTGTTGATAACAATATTATAATTCTACGAGTTTTATGTTTAAAGTTTAAATCTCTGATGAATTTTGTATCAAAGTGACAAATTTTCAGAGAATAGATAAGAAACAAGAGATGCTCCAGAGCGAGCAGAATGTAATGTATTTTCATGTTTCCGCTGCAATGATGATGATCTTCAAAATTAAATTCGAACAAACGAGAGAATTTAGTTTTGAAGAGGGTTATAAGATAATTGAGTTTTCATATGTTAATTCCATTTCTGTCCAACGGTGATGTGGAATTGATGTATAAGATTGATGGTTTTGTTCTATTTCTGTCCAACGGTGATATAAAATAGAACTTAAAGATTTAAAAGTTTAATGTGCATATCTTTAACCAGACCAATGTAGGGTTATTTTCATGCTTATTATTGTTGATTATTGATTAATGTTTTCAGACAAAGAACTTCATGCCTTTATTCTTGAAGGGTGAAAAGGAAATGAGTTGGGTACTTGTGACCCAGAAGATGAAAAGTGTAATTTTCTTCAGAAAGAAGACCATTATGTAAGGGACTACGGTCTCTTTAAAGAATGGCTTCAAAAGAAAAGAATTCTAGTATATTGATCCAAGAAAGAGAACATTAAGAATTTATTTTAAAAGATGCCTTTTATGTACTCTTAAAAAAATTAGTCTTAATCATCATGATATGAAATGTAATAAGTGACATGCATGTTTAATTTGACCAACGTCAGATTAAGCATGTGTGTTAAAGAGTATTCGGATCTATTCCTAAATTTAATAATCGAATATGAGCCAATTTTAACATTTATGTCCCTTCAAGAAAATTATCTCGCATGGCGGAAAAAAGTTTGTGATAGTACCCGCATGACGGGAAAAGTTTGAGAAAATACCCGCATGGCGGGGTGAAGATGGCATAGTACTTGTATTAATTAATCCTGCATGGCGGGAGAAGTTTGACATAGTACTTATCCTGCATGGCACGAGAAAGTTGTGATGACTCGTGTGCTTGACAGTGCTCTTCTATTGTGTCATAGTAATTAAGTACTCAATGAGTTTAAGGAGAACATAAAGTTATAGACGAACCTCGAGATAAGAATGACATGCAAGTGTGACTTGCGAAAGTATTAATGATAAAAGACTCTGTTGAGTTTTTGAAGTGAAATGAGGAAAAGTACTCCCATACGAATTAAGAAATAATTTCATTTGCATGATGTAATCATATGGGTGAATTAAGTAATCAAAGTTTCCTCATTCACAAGAGTTCTGAATAGTTTTCAAAATTGTGGTAGAAAAGTTCGTACCACATTTCGAGGGGGAGAAAGGTGAGATCAATTAAGAAAGACAATTAATAAAGATACTTCCCCATAATTCAGACAATGCGATGCATACTAAAGTGATCTATAAAAGATGAATGTGATCGTCGGGGGAGTAAGACGGTCATAATATTGATACCCCTAAAGTAAAGAAATAGCTTTTACAGTTCCAATATAAAGATAGCATAGTCGATCAGTATTCATACTGGACGCATTCAGAGTTATTAAGACGGTGCTAAACGTGCCATATGAGTTTTAGCAGATTAAACCCAAAATAAGAAAGTTTAAAGATGGGACAATCTGGGGGAGCATGGTACAAAGAGACCTAACTCCACAAGGAGGATAAATAATATAAACAAGGATCTTGTTACACAGGATCTTGTAGAATCAATTGTCTTTTGACAATAAAGATCAAGAAATGCTAGTAGCTAAGGCTCTAGAAAGTCTCAAAGAATAAGAAAATCAGATATTTCTGATGACTATAAAGTCTATGTTAGTGAAATTCAAATGGAGGGTAATCACACCTCATTTGAAGAAGCCATGAGAGACGTTCACTCGTCTAAGTGGCAAGAAGCAAAGAAAGATAAAATGAAATTGATGATACCAATAATATTTTAGGATTCAGAATAAATTTCTAAGGAGCCAAAACAGTAGGCTATAATAGGTCTACAAGACTAAATGTGACTCCAAAAGTAAATATGTAAAGATGTAGAGCGCGACTTGAATCAAAAGTTTTGCGCAAACCGAATGAATAGATTACAATGAGTGCTAGTGGCACATTATGATCTGAGTTACATCAGATGAAAGTAAAGACGATATTTCCCAAACGGAATTTGTATGAAAATGATTACGTTGCACAACCTAGAGGTTTTGTCATGGAAAGAAAAGAACGTAAGGGATGCCACCTGTAGGAATCTCTTATGGACTAGAGTAAATCTCTAGACAATGACATTTAAAGTTGAAGAGTCAATTGAAAATTTTGGGTTAAAAAGAATGAGAGGACAATTGCATTTATACAAAGTTATAGAATGGAAAATTTATTTCTCTAATCATGTATATGTGGATGACATCTTACTTCTTAGTAGTGATGTCAATCTACTGCATGAGAAGAAGAAGCTCTTGTCCTCAAGGTTCAATAAGAAAGTTCTCGGTGAAATGTCTCTCGTTATAAGAATTGAAACTCACCGAGATAGAAGAAAAGGGGTATTAGAAATATCACATAGGCATGCTAAGAAAAGTTTCTAAAGAAATAAATACCTATGTGGGCAAACATACGCCTGTTCCTATGGTCAAGGGTAATATTTTTAGGAACTTTAGTGTTCCAAAAGGCAATGTGAGATTGTTATAGATGGACGTCCTATATGCTTTAACTGTTGAAAGCTTAATGAGTACATAGATAAGTTATTACCCTGACATAGTTCATATATCCGGGTTATTTTGGCAAAAGTCCAGTCCAGATATAGATCACTGGAATGGAGTTAACAATGTCGGCCTCATGCTAAGAAAGAAAGAACAAGTACTCTCAAGTAGTTGTGGGTACAAATGTTGAATTTTGGCGAGATGTTTAGTGAAACCCACATAGTATCTAACACTCGCAGTTGGAGTTTTTATTGTGGAAAAGCTCCAAAGAAATAGTTTTAGCATCGTCAGTGATGCAAGGTTATAGTATAGCATGTGGAAAAGCTGCGGGACAGGCAAAAATATTAAGGAACTTGTATCCGGAATTGATAATGGTTGTCTACAGCAATAATCATTTAGTAGTTTGCTTCTAAGACAACGGGTCAAGTGTACTGCCAAACACATTGACATTAAAGTTATACGTTGTAAAGGAGAAAGTCCAAAATCATATTAAAAGGTATTGAACATATAAGTAACAAGAAAGTGCTTGTGGATCCGCTTACTAAAGGCTTACCACCCAGTGTGTTCAGAGAACACACAGTCGACATGGGTTTATGGTATAGCCTATGATTTTCGGACAATAAAGGGCCCAAAGTTAAAGAATCTGTTTCAGATCAGAGATGTGTATTGTAGCTGTTAAATCTATCGGCGACTGACTGTGACGATGAGGCATGCTCTGTACACTGATTTGTGATGGAACAAATAAAAGTGAAAGCAATTAAAGTTAAAGTTTAAAGTTAAATGATAAGTTGAGATCAAGGGGGAGAATGTTAGAATAGATCTCAACCGAATTTGCCCCACGGCCAACTCGGACCCTTTGACCGCGTCCTGATCGGGGATGTTTAACCGACTCCTTGTCGGTGGGCCCCTGTCGCGCAGCCCTATAAAGAGGAGGTGGGGGCCAGGGGCACATGACATGAGGTTCACCGCCACAGTAACTGCCCCACCTCCTTCCCTAGACCGATCGAGAGGAGGGGTTGTAGGCGACGGGAAGTCCATCGTCGCCGCTGCATCGACCCCGACGTCCGTGCCACAATCGCCTCTTCACCGGCGCCAGCAGCTCCACCAAGCCCGATGGCCCGTCTCCTCTCTTTTCCCTCTCTCCCTCTCCGGATCTCTCTGTTAGACATCTATCCATGTGTTTATTCCAAATAGAACGATATTCCCCACTGTTCTACTACCCTAGATGTATCTAAAGATCCTAACAAAGACTACCATTGATAATCTCTTATTGGCGCCTTTTGATCTTAGGGGAAAGAAATATACATGGTGCAATGACCAACAATCGCCGACGATTACAAAAATAGATCACCTGTTCGCCACAGGTGAATGGCTAGATATTTTTCCAAGAACGGACCTCCATGCTCTTGCTTCCATAGGTTCCGACCATTGCCCACTACTCCATGGAGATGTAGTTTTTGACTTCTATAGAGGATTTCGATTCGAAGCTTCCTGGACCAGATGTCCGGGCTTCTCTGATGCAGTGCAAGAAGTTTGGAACAAACCGGTTCTCACACAAGACGCGATACTGTGGGTTCACGTCAAATTACTGCGGACTGCAAAGGCTTTGAAAAACTGGAGGCGGAAACAGTTCAGTGGATGGAAATTAAGTTGGGCAACGAAATAGAAGAATATTCCAACAAAAATCTCTACAACCAATCCAGGTAGGGTTACTGTGCAAGGATGAAATTCAACAGTATCAAATGGCAACAAGACCATTCGTTGGAGATGAGTAGCAAGAATCGCTGTTTAGGAAGTGTGTTTTTTCTTCCTTGTTTTTGCTAGACCAGCTAAGTAGTGTGCTATGTCACTGCTGGTGTGCCAAAGTAGCTGGGAGCCTGGTCTCCATGTAAATAAGTTGTAATTTTTGTTTTGTTTTGTGCTGCCTTTTTTTTCCTCGTCTAATAAAAATTCGGCAAAGCTTTTGCCGCCTTTCTAAAAAAAGATGGTACAGATACAATGCTTCGAGATCGACAGTTACTCCATGTATCAGACAGTAGGAGCATTGCAAAAAGAATCCAATGAATCATAATATATAAGCTTCTTTCCACTAGCTCCATGTTACTATGGTTGTGATTGGTTCCCTAAGTTAGAGAGCCTGTATGAACGACAGATGCAGGTCGGCAGGAACCAGGTCCATGGGTCATGTCGATGCTACTCAGAGCTAGGCAAATGGCAACCAGAGCTGCAATGTCAACTAGGGATGCAAGGCGGGTTACACACAAACCTGCAAATAGGCTAAATTTTTGCAGGTCACCCTATTTGAGGTTTGCGGACAATCCGCCTTGCATCCCATCGTTTACAATCCTGTAAATTTATTTTCTAAAGGAGCAGTGCACGTGTAAGGTCAACCACTAGAGACGATTGGGTACCGTCTCTACAAATGACTTTTGCTTAGCTTGTGAACTCCACCTAGCTAGAAATCGATTTTGTCGGCTGCTAAAAATTGATTCAAATGCTTTAGCATAGTTTGATTTTCTGGATTCATAAGAGGTTGTTACATAGGCATTCATGACTAAAACTGTAGTTCACCCTAAGTTTAAAGTCAATTTGCATTGATTCCTCTGCAGAAGACCATCCGTTGGAAGTTGGAACAAGCATCGATTCCGAGCCTTATTCCTTGCCCAATCTTTTTGATAGCATTTGATTCCAAGCTTCATTCTAGGCCCTCACATATAGTCACATCAAATATAGATGGTCCCCTAGTCTTTTTGTATGTGGCTTGAAGATGACAAAATGCAGTTTTGTTTCTTCTCCAGGTTGTTTTTCCCCTAGCTTATCTTTAATCTGACTCACAATTTATCTGACAATTGCCAATCTGACTAGTGGGGCATGCATGTAGATGACGCGTGAACATGAAGCTTGGAACTAGATGTTGGCAACGGTTTGAGCAAGGAATCTTTCTGGTGACAGCCCAACTGCCCAAGCATGCATATATATAAAGCTCTACCAGCATGACATGTGAAACTTTGAAATCACCACTACCAGAGCAGTGTTTGGCGCCATGGGCACAAGCAAAACAATCCTCATCCGTGATGACTCAACCCATGAAATAGTGCTAGCCATCGACGAGAGGACAGCGACGGCGAACGAGAGGCTCAAGGCCCAGTTCTCCAAGGTGGACACCAAGATCCACCGGTTCCCCCGCGGCCTCCACGGGATCGGTGGCGACAGCCACCGCTACATCGTGCCGAGCGTGGTGGCTATCGGCCCGTACCACCATGGCTTGCCGCACCTGCAGAAGATGGAGGAGGTGAAGTTCGCCGCGGCCTACCACCTTTGCAAACACTCGGGTCGCTCCACGTCCATGGAGGTCTACGAGAAGATCTTGTCCGTCGTCGGTGATGCCCGTGGATGTTACGACGCCGATGACCCGTCCGTGGCGGGCCTCAGCGACGCCGACTTCGCGACCATGATGTTCCTTGACGGCTGCTTCCTGCTGCAGTACATGGTCGGCGGCGGGGACGAGCCCGTGCTGCAGAATCGGATGACGCTGTCCACGGGGCTGAGCATCCAGAGGGACATCTTCCTGCTGGAGAACCAGATCCCATGGGTGGTGCTCCAGGTGCTCAGGGAGTTCATGCCCGTCGACGTGCGAAGGTTTGTCGCCGGAATGCAGGAGAAGTTTCACCCCGGAAAGGCGAAGGAGAAGGACCGGCGGTGGATGCATTGGGGATCCACCACATCCACCCCGATGCCGCCCGATGAGAAAAAGGAAGGCAGCGCGGGCCGCGGGGTCAGCATTGACAGCGACGCCGACGACTACACGCCGCCGCATCTCCTTGGCCTGCTCTGGTACACTCAGGTCGGCAGCATGCCCGCGCACGTGAAGAACTACCGGGGCTTCGTGTCGTCGCTCAAGTCCAGCAGCGCCGTGGAGCTCGCGGAGATCGGCGTCAAGCTGACGCCGAGCAAGGAGCCATGGTTCGGGGACATGACCTTCCGCCGGTGCCACCTGTTCGGCGGCGAGCTATCCCTGTCGCCGGTGTTCCTGAACGACATCACCGCGTGCTGGCTCGTGAACATCGCCGCGCTGGAGGCGAGCACCTCCGGCGCAAGCCCAGAGTCCGACGGCTACACCGTGAGCTCCTACCTGTCAGTGCTGGCGATGCTCATGGACAGGGAGGAGGACGTGCAGAAGCTGCGGGCCAAAACGCTGCTGTATAGCACCTTCAGCGACAAGCAGGCGCTAGGGTTCTTCAAGGGGCTCGCCCGGCACCTGCGCTTCGGCGACCGCTACTTCGCCACCTTGGAAGCCATCTACTCGTACAGACGCCACTGCTCGGTGCTCATCTTCTTCCATCGCCACCTCTACAATGGCTACAAGGCCATGACCATTGCTACCCTCTTCTCCATCGTCGGTGTGCTCGTTGGAATCTTCAAAACTATGCTCTCCAAACAAAAACCGTAACTTCTTTTTGAGGGAAAACAAAAACCGTAACTTAATTATACAAGCTCGTAGCCATAGCTCCAACTTTGAAGACTAATCGTTTTTTAAAGTACATGACAGGATTCGAGGGTATGGCCTCAATGCTAAATTTAGAAAATACCAGCACTTATGGTCAGTTTAATTTAGGACTCAAATTCTTTTTTTTTTCGAGAAACATGCGTAGCACGTATTTCACAGATCCAAAAAAGAAAGAAAGAAACATAACCAACTTAGATCGGCTTTGTTTGCCAAGATTTTTTTTTGAAACAATGTTTGTTTGCCAATCCTATCTAGCAGTGGCTGTTTGTTCTGATTCCCATTTGAGGACAGCGCTTCGTGTGTTAACATTGTGTGTTATTATGGTTAATATGCCTTTAAATTAGACTTGAAATATAGTTGGTTTGATTTAACTTCGGCTACAGTTTGTGACTTGGATCGGCTATATAGTTTTAAATTTTTAGAAAATAAAAGGGTAATGCTTTGATTTTTTCACCTATTACATCCCATGCGCGATCATGAATTATGTACACACCGACTGAAGGACCGAAAATGTGACTAGAGAGGAGGAGAGTAGTGAATGGGCATCAAAATATTTTTTTTTTCATGAAACAGGAGGGGTTTAAGCCCCTACTAGAATTTTACTGTCTGCCTCGCGTTACCCAAAACACAAGTTTGTGGCGCACTGGTCCACTCATAGGCCAACGGATCCCTATGTGTAGACGGGGTACGAGGTTCGGGAGTTTTCTCGGACTGGGTGAGGAATCCTCTACCTTAATGTAAAATGCTTGGGGGTGCATGCTATCCCCCCACAGTCCAAGTTTTTTTTTAAAGGTATAAAAAAGGTACAACCTAAAGCTCAAGATACAAAGATAGACAAAAAGAAAACAGCTAAGATTATATAAAGTCTTCTAGCCATAAATCTATTTGGGACGGTAGATTGCTTTTGCTCTTAGGGTAACTAGAGTAAATTTCTTTTTGAAGACAACTTTGCATCTTTGAACTGAGTGGGGGATGCTGTTGAAAATAGCATCAGGTCCTTGCAGAATTACATCACAGAACTCACATACTCTCGATCGGATCGAATGGCCGGTATGGCCGGCCAGGAGTGACCTCGCCACCACCGTGGCCCTAGAGGCCTGGACAGTCGCGACTCACTCGTTTTGACTGGGGCACGGGGGCACGCGCAGGAGTGTACTTGACGGAGGAACGCGGCAGAGATGCGTGGTGACGGCCAGCCACGGATTTGGTCCTGGGTATCCGACGGAGGAACACGGCGGAGATGCGTGGTGCGTGAGTGGAGAAGGCTGCAGATCGAGCGAAGTTCGCAGCTGTTTTGCGCCTTTTAGAGTTCCTTGGAGGTACCGGTCTGCACGGAAGGGATTAGCGAGGGGAGAGCGGGACGGGGCAGTCTGATGATGGCACGCCGAGCGCGGCAGGCGGTCCCTCGCCGTGAACACCTCGAGAAGGCCCATGTGAGGTAGCAGCGCGGATGCAGTTCCAGCGACAGGCCACCGCACAGCCGTGCGCATTGGAAAAGAGCTCCTCCACTCCCGCCTAGCCCTCGCTAGAGGCTCTTCTGCCCAGAGTTCCACCCCTCCCGCCCAACTCGTTGGCAACGGTAGATGGAAGTAGAAAAAATATAATAGCAATGTGACTGATAGGTGGGTACTAGAAAAGTACTCCCTCCGTCCCAAAATATCTGTCGCTTTCGCTTCCCGAGAAACAACTTTGACAAAATATATATTAAAAAACATTAATATTTATGATACATAATTGATATTATTAGAAAAATCTTTGAATCTATTTTTTAATAAATTTATTTGGAGATACAAATGTTGCACGTATTTTCTACAAATCGAGTCAAACTTGTGGCACGAAAATCGAAAACGATAAATAAATTGGGACAGAGGGAGCTGTGGCTATAATTTGAGAGTTGTTGTCGGAGTTGAACCGAGAAAAAAGCTCTCAAAATTAAATGGAGCCCTCTAATTTGAGGGTCATTGCTGGTGATGCTCTTAAGCAGTTGACACCTGAAAACACTTTCAGAGCTGGTTCCTTCAAACAATTACCTTTAGAAAAATGATCTACAACAATTAGCTTTATCTTCTAGCACTAAAAGTAGTTCCCTGATTATCATATTAATCTCAACAATGGCTATTTGTGGGATGATAAGGAAGCCTCGTGAAGTAAAGAGGTTGTGGGTTCAAATTCTAAAAAACACATAATTGCCAAAAATCTTGTGTCTAGGGTTTTGAATCTAAAAGGCACACATGCACATATTTTTGTCAGAACAATCTTGCAACCTATGAGATGCAACGCACAAACCAAATGGCCAGTCAACAAGGCACAAGAAAAAAAAATCCTATTTTTCAATAAGTTTATAAATTAATCTGATTTTTACATGCACTCCCACCGGTGGTTTTTGTCCACACACGTGAAAATGGTATATTTTTAGGGGGGAAAAAACCGTGGAGACTATCCTGAGACAACCGTGGGCACCCCTCGTGGATCAAATATCTACCAGTGTAAACTCAGCAGTAGATGGGAAACAAACTTGCGTCGTGCACCAGCGGATGCCTGATCTGCGGCCTAGAAAGTTCTCCAGTACATTTTCATTTTCCTCCCCGCACTGCCTCGGTACCCTTTACTATTAGACCCCTGAACAATGTTGACTACCAATCTTGTTCCCCATCTGAGAAAGATTCGCTGGGTCTGGGCCACGGCGGCCCGCAGGCAGGTCGCGCGCAATCGCGGCGGGCCGCTGCGGTGGGCATCGGGCGGAGTCCTTGGCCGGTGGCTGCGTCGGTAAACAGGCGGCCGCGGCGGTAAACAGGCGGCCGCGGCGGGTGCACATGCCGGCGGTGGCCGCGACGGGCGGCTGCGGCGTTCGTCGGTCAACAGGCATCAGGCGGCCACGGCGGGTGAATCCTGCGGGCGCGGCCGCGGTTGCTTCTGCGGGCGGCGGCGTGGCTGGCTGCAGCTTGCCTGCTCCGGTGCTCTGCTCCCTGGTGGCCAGGTCGTTCTGCTCCAGGGTCCAAGCTCCAGCTCCACGCCTCCTCTACTCTAGTCAGTGTCCAGTCCAGAACTGCAGACCAGACTCGAGAGTCTACTCTGTCCAGACTCCAGACGGCTCCACAACATGGCTAATGGTGAGCTTGTGTTAAGACTATATTAGGCATCTATGATCTGTCAATGTGAAGATTCGTAAATGTGAAGCTCGTGTTACAGTACATCAGTTATTAGGCATATCTATTCTTCAGATCTGATTAAATTACAATTAGAAAAAGTCTGCTTCACCCCGGCTATGGGGCAGTCTACTTTACCCCTCAACTATGAAACGGTCTATTTTATCCTCTGAACTTTGCAAAACCGGTCAAATCACCTCATCGAACGGTTTTGGAGAGTCGTTTTGCTACAGAAACACTTTTTTTTTTGCTACAGTAACAGCGGTTTTGTCCTTTTCTTTTTTATTTATTTCGTCAGAATCTTTGAAAAATCATAGTAAATCAAAAAAAAAATCATAAAATAGAAAATCCAATTTTGTTGGGCTCCACATGAGTAGATCTACACAGTGAATATATAATATGATATGCTTTAGTACAAAATTTTCGTTGTATGAATTATTTAAATTAATTACAGAAAAAAAAGATCAAAATTTATAGCAAAAACTATCGCTGTAGCATTTCACCCAGAAGTATTTAGGGTATCGTTATTTATATTTTCTCAAATGAGGGTAAGGTAAAAGAGTCTAACATGAATATGAACATGATTACATACTTGCATAGTGAACCAATAGTTGATGACGGGTAAAAATGGTATATTCAAGATAGTAGACACACGTACTTGGACCAACCTCGAGGATAAAAAGGAAATAAAAGAATAAAAGAATGTTCCTAGATGGAGCAAACATATTCTATTATAGTCATACAAAGAACAGTTAATGATCATACAAGATACATGATTAGAGCTAGAACTAAGTGTAAGATAGGTCGGAAGGCCACTGAGTACTGGTCTGCCAGCAACCTCATATGACGATTTAGATTCCTACATGAAAGCATCTAGGCCCCGGTGTTGGTTTCGGCAATTAATGACAACACATAATTACCATGACTAACGTGTGTTTTGCAGAAACGTTGGTAAGTTAGGTCATGGAGATGATAACTGCTTTGGGCAATGTGGTATTCATGTCCCTTGATGGAAATCATTTCGGTTTTCAAAGGATCAACGATAAGATTAAGGACGGTTAGTTCCGGATGTCAAGGTGTTGAGATACATCTGGAATAGTCGTTAGGATCTTTTTTTCTTCCTTTGACCGTACTATAAAGAGGGGCATGAGCGAGTAGCTTGACCTAGGTGAGTCTTATGTTTAGGTGTGGTGCACACTTGTCAAACTTAGCACTAGGTAGCTCGAGAAAAGCTCAGAGTTCAGTTAGAAGCAACTTGGTTCAAGTTGCATCGCATTTAGAAGACGTTTGAGCCGTTTACCTATGACCGGACGCGGTCCTGGTCATGACCGGACGCGTCCGGTCAGTACTAAATCTTCACTGCGTTTTTCAGCTGACTGACCGGACGCGGTCCTTGAGAGGACCGGACGCGGTGGTCAGGCTGACACGTGTTCCAGAGGGTAAACAGCGTAATCGGACGCGACTGTGAAAATGATCGGCGCGTCCGGTCATGTTCCAGTAAGGTCCCGTGGAGACCTGACGCGTCCGATCACCTATGATCGGACGTGGTCGTGCGTTCGGTCATGTTCCAGTAAGGTCCCGTGGTGACCTGACGCGTCCGGTCACCTATGATCGGACGCGGTGATGCGTCAGGTCAGATTTCCAGAGAGCTCATCCCTGATCGGCGCGTCCGGTCATCTCAGACCGGCGCGTCCGGTCATCACAGATCGACGCGTCCGGTCACTCAGCACAGGTTTCCGTTATTCGACCGTTACACCTGACCGGCGCGTCCGGTCATATCGACAGGAGCGTCCGGTCAGCACGCGTCTAGCTGTTTCGAAAGGTAACGGTTGGATTTGTTTGAGGGGTCTATAAATACAACCCCTCCACCTCTTTTAGAGGTCTCTTGCTCATTTGTTTAGCTGAGAAACATCTTTGAAGTGCAAGGGAGTGCAAGAGCCCTAGTGAGGATAGTAATTTGCGAATCAAAGTTTGAGAATCCTCTCTAGTGACAAGAGTCAAGCAAGTGTGCATCCATCTTCTCATTAGGCTTGTTGTGGTCAAGTGAGAGTTCTAGCTTGTTACTCTTGGTGATCGTCATCACCTAGACGGTTCGGTGGTGATTGAGAGTTTGGTGATCATCCGACGAGATTGTGGGTGACCCAACTCAAGTTGTGAGCGGTTTTGGGTGATTCGCCGCGACGGAGTGTCAAAGAATCAACCCGTAGAGAGCACTTGATCCTTGCGCGGATCAAGGGGGAGCTACACCCTTGCGCGGGTGCTCCAACGAGGACTAGTGGGGAGTGGCGACTCTCCGATACCTCGGCAAAACATCGTCGTGTTCCTATCCCCTTCTTTCAAGCATTTACTTTCTTGTATTACTTTCATTGCTTGTTTACTTTTCTAGAATTGCCTTGCTAGTCTAGGATTGGAACTTAGGGTGCAAAACTTTTATCGGTAGAATCACAAGGAACACAAGTAGGCACTAGGGGTGAAGTTTGGCTTGTAGGATTTAATTCTTGCAATTAATTTTTAGAAAAGCCCAATTCACCCCCTCTCTTGGGCATCTTGATCCTTTCAATTGGTATCGGAGCCGTGTTGCTCTTAATTTAGGCTTTACCGCCTAGAGCAAGATGTCTAATGGGGAAGGACCACCTCCCACTTTTGAGGGAGATGATTTTCCATATTGGAAAATTCGTATGGAGGCGTACCTCGAAGCCATAGATGTTGGGTGCCTTAGAGCTGCAACCGAAGGGCTTCCTCCTATAAGGGATCCCGCTAACCCAAGTGGTGACGAGGAGAAATACGACCGGTGGAATGCAAAAGCAAAAAATGTAATCTACCGGGCACTAGGCAAAGATATTTTCAATCGTGTGCGAAATGCCAAAAACGCTCACGAATTGTGGGAAAATCTTTGTGTTCTCCATGAGGGAACTAAGAGTGAGCGTGAGGAACGCTATCATATTGCTTTAAAGAAAATTAATTCTTTTGAGATGCTTCCTAAAGAAAGTGCTAACGACATGTACACTCGTTTGAATGTTCTTGTAGAAGATCTAAATGCTCTTGGACTCACTAAAATGAGTCAATCGGATGTTGCAAGGAGGATCTTAAGTGTTCTTCCCGTTGAGAAGTATGGACACATTGTCACCGTACTTCACCAAAGTGATCTCTCCACCGCAACACCAACTCAGGTATTGGGGAAGATCAACGCACATGAGATGTACATGCACATCACTCCGGAAGAGGGCTCATCATCTTCTAAGAAGAAAGACTTGGCCTTCAAAGCTAGTCATGAAAAGAAAAAGAAGAAGGCCCAAGCCATGATTGTGCAAGAAAGCTCCAGTGAAAGTGACATTGATGATGAATCACTTGCACTCATGGTAAGGAAGACCACCAAGATGCTAAAGAAGCTCAACAAGAGTGGCATCAAGTTCGATGGCAAGAAGAAGAATTTCTTCACAAGTAGCAAAAGGAAGCCAATCTCTGAAATGGATTGCTTCAATTGTGGAGAACTTAGCCATCTAGCTCATCAATGCCCAAAGCCTCCAAAAGACAAGTACAAGAACAAGTACAAGGGCAAGAAAGATGATTCAAGTGATGAAGAAGATGACAAAAGAAAGAACAAGCCATACAAGAAAAAAGATAGCAAGAAAAGAGAATTCTTCAAGAAGAAGAAAGGAGGCAAGGCCTATATTGTTGGTGATTGGCTCACCGACATTGAATCATCATGTGAGTCCTCCGGCGATAAAAGTGACAATGACAAAGAAAAGATCGCCGCACTTGTGATTGGGCCATCATCATCTTCACCGACATCTTCATCACCACCTTCACCGCCATCTTCACCATCATCTTCTACTACTCATCTATGCCTTATGGCAAAGGGTGATCGAAAGGTACAAAATAGTGATAGTGATGATGATGATAGTGATAGTGATGATGAATATGATGCTCCCTCTTATGATGAACTAGTAAAATTGTTAAATAAATATTCTAAAATCATAAGGAGGACTAGAAATGAAAATGATGAGCTTCAACATGAAAATGAATCACTCTCATCTAAGCTTGAAAGTGCACATAATACTAGGGATGAGCTCATAGATCAAAATGAAACTATGTCTTCTTTTTCTCTCAAAGAGCTTAAAACTTCTAACAAGAAGCTTAGAGATAAACATGATAAAATTGAGAAGAATCATGGTGAACTCATCACTAGACTAAACTTGCTAAAAGAAGAGTACACCACCTTAAAAATTAATTATGATACTCTTATTGTTGCTAATGAGCTTGCTCTTGAGACACATCATGCTACTAACCAAATTGTTAAGATTGATATAGCTACATCATGTGATGACTTGATTGTTGAGAACTTTGAGCAAGGCTCTAGCGGCAAAGGCAAGAGTGTGGTTGAGGCAAATAACTATGATGAGTATATCAAGCTCAAGAGTGAAAATGAGATGCTTAAAGATGAGAACAAGAAGTTGTTGGCTCTTGAAAAGCAAGCTTCAAATGAGTCACTCATTGAAGAAAACAAGAAGCTCAAGCAAGAGAAAGAGCATCTCAAGACCAGCCTAAGTAAGTTCACAAGAGGCCAACATTTGCAAAGTGAGCTACTCATGAACACCGTCATGAAGTTGGATAGGAGTGGCATTGGGTATTTGGCAAATCAAGAAAAGAAGGTAAAGGCCAAACAACAACAAAGCAAGACAAAGCCCAAGCCAAAGAGATGTGTTGAGTGTGCACAAGAAGGTCACTTTGCTCATGAGTGCAAAACCCCACCACCACAACCCTTGCCCAAGCATGCTAGACCCTTTGCTTTCAATGCTCACTACATGCTTAGAAAGGACTCTAGTGGAAAGATGAAAGTCATGTTCTTGGGTCCTCCTAACAAGAATAGGCCAAATAAAATTTGGGTTGTCAAGTCACTAGTTGAAAAAGTTAAGGGTCCCTGTCAAGTTTGGGTCCCTAAACATAAGGCTTGATCTCTTGTGTGTAGGTGAACTACAAGACCGGTGGATCTCATTGGGTGATTGATAGTGGTTGCACACAACATATGACCGGTGATCCTCGTATGTTCACCTCACTTGAAGAGGATGGGGTATGTCAAGATAAGATCACATTTGGGGATAATTCAAAGAGCAAAGTCAAGGGTATAGGCAAGGTTGCAATATCAAATGATCATTCTCTCTCAAATGTGCTCTATGTTGCTTCATTGAGTTTCAACTTACTATCCGTTGGGCAACTTTGTGATCTTGGCTACCAATGCTTGTTTGGTCCAAATGAAGTGGTTGTTACCAAGATAGATGACAAGCAAGTGATTTTCAAGGGCTTTAGATACAACAATCTTTATCTTGTTGACTTCACCTCCGAAGATGCAAACTTGATGACATGTTTGTTCACCAAGACTTCACTTGGATGGCTTTGGCATAGGAGGCTTGCTCATGTTGGAATGAACACTCTCAACAAGCTATTGAAGAAAGAACTAGTGAGAGGTTTAAAGGATGTAAAGTTTGAAAAGGACAAACCTTGTAGTGCATGTCAAGCCGGCAAACAAGTTGCAAACACTCATCCAACCAAAGCCTACATGTCAATATCAAGAGTACTAGAACTTCTACACATGGATTTGTTTGGTCCTACAACTTACAAGAGTTTGGGTGGAAATCTTTATTGTCTTGTGATTGTGGATGACTTCTCATGATACACTTGGACCTTCTTCCTTCATGACAAATCCAAAGTGGCAAGTTGCTTCAAGAAGTTTGCAAAGAGAGCTCAAAATGAATTTGAAGTCAAGATAAAGAAGATTAGAAGTGATAATAGAAAAGAGTTTGACAGCACCAACATTGAAGCCTATTGTGATGAAATTGGAATCAAGCATGAAGTGTCATCAACCTACACTCCTCAACAAAATGGTGTAGTTGAGAGAAAGAACCAGACCTTGATCACTCTTGCAAGAACAATGCTAGATGAGTACAACACACCAGAGAAATTATAGGCCGAGGCAATCAACACCGCATGCTATGCTTCAAATCGCCTCTTCCTACAAAAGTTTCTTTGCAAGACCCCTTATGAGTTACTAAATGGGAAGAAGCCGGACGTCTCATTCTTCCGGGTGTTTGGTTGCAAATGCTACATCTACAAGAAGCGTCAACACCCAGAAAAGTTCCAAAGACGTTGTGATATTGGTTTTCTTGTTGGCTACTCATCAAAGTCCAAAGCATATAGAGTATTTAACCATGCCACCGGTTTGGTTGAAGAAACATATGATGTGGAATTTGATGAATCTAACGGCTCCCAAGGAGCAATTGAGAATTGTGATGATGTAGGTGATGAACCATTGAGGGAGGCCATGAAGAACATGCCGGTGGGTGACATCAAGCCTAAAGATGATGAAGACGATGTACAAATTGTAAATCCAACATCTTCATCATATGTGCCTCAAGATGATGACAAGAATGAGAGAGTTGAAAATGAAGACACCCATATCTCTTATCATCAAGCCAAGGCACAAGCACAAGATGTTAATGCTCCTCATCCCACTCCTCAAATGGTTGATCGAAGAAACTCACCCCTACTTCAAGCACATCCACAAGATCTCATCATAGGGAGTCCTACAAAGGGTGTAATGACTCGATCTCAAAAATTTAATTCTTTTGTTGAACATCACTCTTTTGTCTCTTGTCTTGAACCTAAGAATGTAGAAGAAGCTCTTCAAGATCTGGATTGGGTGAATGCCATGCATGAAGAATTGAACAACTTCGCCCGCAATCAAGTATGGACACTTGAAGAGCATCCAAAAGGTGCAAGAGTCATTGGAACCAAGTGGGTGTTCCGCAACAAGCAAGATGATCAAGGAGTTGTAGTAAGAAACAAGGCAAGACTAGTGGCAAAAGGGTTCTCTCAAGTTGAAGGTCTTGATTTTGGAGAGACTTTTGCACCCGTTGCAAGACTTGAAGTCATCCGTATCCTTCTTGCATATGCATCACATCATGATATGAAACTATATCAAATGGATGTGAAAAGTGCATTCTTAAATGACTTCATAAATGAACTAGTCTATGTTGAACAACCTCCCAGGTTTGAAGACCCTAGATATCCTAATCATGTTTATAGGTTGTCCAAGGCGCTATATGGGCTCAAGCAAGCCCCTAGAGCGTGATATGAGCGCCTTCGGGACTTCCTCATAGAGAAGGGCTTCACTATTGGGAAGGTTGACACCACACTATTCACTAAGAAATTCAAAGAAGAGATCTTCATTTGTCAAGTGTATGTTGATGACATCATCTTCGGGTCAACAAATGAAGACTATTGCAAAGAATTTGGTGAATTGATGTCAAAAGAGTTCGAGATGTCAATGATTGGTGAGCTAACATTCTTCCTTGGGTTTCAAGTCAAGCAAATGAGAGAAGGGATCTTTATCTCTCAAGAAAAGTATACCAAGGATCTTCTCAAAAGATTCAAGATGGAAGAATGCAAGCCAATCAAGACCCCAATGCCAACTAATGGACATCTCGACCTAGATGAGGGAGGTAAACCAATCGATCAAACTCTTTACCGTTCAATAATTGGTAGCTTGTTATACCTTACCGCATCTAGGCCCAACATCATGTTTAGTGTGTGCATGTGTGCCCGCTTTCAAGCGTGCCCTAAAGAACCTCACCTAAGTGCCGTAAAAAGAATCCTAAGATATCTTAAGTATACCCCAAGCATCGGACTATGGTACCCCAAAGGAGCTAGATTCCAACTAGTTGGCTACTCCGATTCGGATTATGCCGGTTGCAAAATTGATAGAAAAAGCACATCCGGAGGGTGCCATTTTCTTGGGAGATCTTTAGTATCATGGTCATCTAAAAAGCAAAATAGTGTGGCTTTGTCCACCGCCGAGGCGGAATACATTGCCGCCGGGGCTTGTTGTGCATAAATCTTATACATGAAACAAACCCTCCTAGACTATGGAGTTGTTCTTGAAAAGGTGCTGCTTTTATGTGACAATGAAAGTGCGGTTAAAATTGCTAATAATCCGGTACAACACTCTCGCACCAAGCACATTGATATCCGCCACCACTTTCTAAGAGATCACGTTGCTAAAAATGACATATCACTAGAAGGTGTAAGAAGTGAAAATCAATTAGCGAATATCTTCACTAAACCTTTGGATGAAGCTACCTTTTGTAGGTTGAGAAGTGAACTCAATGTGCTTGACTCTAGTAACTTTAAAAAATAAGCTTGTGTTGTCCCTTGCATTGCATTGTATTATATGTCATGTTTAATTACCCACAATGCATCTAGGCCTTGGCTAACACGGTTACGATAACCCTCCTTTGGAGGAGTGAAAAAGCCTAACCATGGATCAAACTTGACAAGCAACCTAGCTTTACTTACTTGTTTTGCATTGCATATGCATGGTTGTTGCTTTGTCGTTTCTTTTCGGTTAAGCTTTGAGCAACCTCTGTGTTCGTCCATGGATAGAGAGAGCATTTTGACGCTCCCAAAGGTTCAAAAACTCTATTGCATGGCCATACGTTGCTCCTCGGGTGTTTTGTTGCCTATTTTCCTAAAAATAATATTAGCCTAAGGCAAACTACTTTGAGAAACTTGAGGGTTTGAGTGAGGTCACTCATATCATGTTCTAATTGGTGTTTATTTGTGTCTCTTTGAATTGGAACTTGATTGGGAGAAGTCGCATCGAAGTTCGGAATGAAGAAGGGCGAAAAACAGTGACCGGACGCTGGACCGGACGCTGCACCGGACGCAGTGATGCTTCACCACCGCGTTCGGTCCCGGCGATCACCAGCGCGTCCGGTCATCCTGAAGACCAACTCTCGATCTAGTGACCGGACGCTGCACCGGACGCGCCCCTATTGACCACCGCGTCCGGTCCCGGTAACGACCACCGCGTCCGGTCATCCGTCTCAGTTTTCCGGGCAAATCAAAACCGGACGCTGTCAGCGTCCGATCGTGGATAACCGGATGCGTCCGGTCATTCCAGGAGCTTACTAGAATGTGACCGAACGCTACCTCTCCGCGTCCGGTCATATCGACCACCGCGTCCGGTCATCGCGTAACGAGCGGATCTAACCTCTCATATAACCTTTCGTGTTCTGTCTCTCTCCCTCATCCGCGTCGTACTACCCGCCGCCAGCTTGCCCTAGCTCGCCACGAGCTCGCCACAGCGGCTCGCCGGAGACCACCACCGCGCCCGCGCAGCCGCCCTCTACCGCGCCGCACCTCTGCCGCACCCGCACTGCCGCGCCGCGCCTCTGCCGCGCCCGCACTGTCGCGCCGTGCCTCAGCCGCGCCCGCACCACCGTGCCGCGCCTCTGCCGCGCCTGCGCCGTCGCCGCCGTCCAAGTCGCGCTCTCCTCCACCTGCACGACCTCCGGCCAGCCCCTGCCCTCGCGTCCATCCTCGATTTTCGGCCACCGCGCGTCGCCCTAACCCTAGGGTTCGCGCTGTGGCATCTTCTTCGTTCGTCGTCGAAAAGTTCTTCACGCGACGTCTTCGCTCCGAGGTTGTTTCGCACATTCTTGATCCTTTCTAGGGTTTGCCGAATTTTTGTTATCATTTATCCTAATTGACCTCTGTTTCGGCAAATCAGCGCTCGTCCGGTATGTCAGGAAGTCTCGCGACCTAGGTCATCTCATCTCGTCACCGCTTTCTCGTCGATCCGAGGTAGCCATCGCGTTTTGTTTCACATCTTATCTTATATGCTTGCTATCTCTAGGGTTTCGTACCTTTAGATCATATATGTTGCTTATATTAGATCCATCTATTCCGTCTTTTCAGTGAGTTTATCGGTGTGTCAGGGTGACTGCTGTTCAGCTGTTGAATTCGAGGCCAAGCCTGCGGATACGGATTGAGGCCAAGCCTCTCGAGTGTCAGTATATCATCTTTTAGAGGTTTTCCGACAGTGTGACAGCATGGTCCGTTGCAAGAATGCTGGTGGTGCTCCCAGTGACGGGGACAACAGTCCTCCTCGTATGTCTGAGGTTGCGCGTGGAAAGCGCATCAAGATCATGGCCAGAAAGAAGAAGAAGACTCTTACTGATGCAGAGATAGCTCAGGCAGTGGCAGATGCAGCTGATGCAGCAGAGAGGGGTGGCAGGAGTAGTGGTATACGCATTGGCGACAATCGTTTTCATCTTGAAGGATGACAGCTTGGTACAGAGACCACTGAGACCACTGAGGGCACAGAGGTGCAAATGGATGCAGATACTATGTCAGTTGATCCACCTGCAGCGCCTTCAGAGGGGACAGAGGAACAGCCAGCTCAGACTCCATCACATCGCCGCTCCACACGCACACGGGCTCAGGTGACTCCCAGGCCAGAGGGCCAGCGTCGTGGAGGACGTCCACCTCCGAGAGTTAGAGGTACCACCCCAGTTGAGCACTTTGACTTGAGAGGTGCTACTGCACGTCAGGTGCAAAGTTTGAGATTTATTGAGGTCAGCCGGTGGTTCCCACCTCAGAGGGACTCCAGAGCTTCAGAGGGTTTTTATACTCCTCTACAGGAGGATTTTTATAGAGCTCTTGTTGACAGTGGCATTGCTTTTCGACCACAGAGGGTCTGTCGCATTGAGTCACTTGTTGAGGTAGTGGGTGAGCAGCTTCGTCTGCACCTATCCTATCTACCAGGCTTGTCAGATTTTCTTGGACGGACGGGTGCATACTGCGGCACTTGGGTTAGGGAGTTCTATGCTTCATTATGGATTGATCCAGCCCATGAGTTCATACACTTTGCATTCAGAGGCCGCGACCGCAGACTATATAGCACAAGAGTGCGGGAGATTCTTAGACTCCCAGCTTCAGACACGAAGATTCACCAGCTCTGTTTTGGTCAGACAGCTCCACCTAGACGCCCTCATGGCGGTACTGTGCCACCTACAGATCTGATCCGACCCTGCTTCCGTGAGCCTTTTGGCGAAGGGTCTCGTCGCACACCTGCCAGTTTGACACCTCTTGCCCAAGTCCTGGATGCTATTGTCAGGCGTACTCTTGTTCCCAGGCTTGTTTACAGAGAGGGACTGACCAGAATGCAGCTATGGGTAGTTCACCACCTTCTCTCATAGACACCTTTTGACATTTGGGATCTTATGGTCAGTGAGATGGAGGACACCCTAGCAGAAGGCTTCAAGGGACACCGTCAGCTGCCCTATGCTCATTGGATTTACTTCATCATCAGATCTGCACTTGAGCTGCCTTCAGAGATTAGTGCTGAGATAACTGAAACTACTACTGTTTTTCCTGAGTATGATATTCGTCAGTTATGGGCTTCAGTTACGAGAGTGCAGGTCCCTGTGCCAGGACAGAGAGAGAGACCTGAGGTGCCTGAGACAGCGGCTGAGCAGGATGCGACCGTACAGGGTCTTGCTGAGGCAGAACTTGCAGATCTAGACGCTCAGCCCGCTGATATAGCTAAGGATGAGGCTTCCGATAGCACTGACGAGGATTATCAGCCCATCCCCAGGTATCGGTCTCCTCGGCCTCACGACCACGAGGCCGGTGGCTCTGGTTCAGCCTCCCGCTCAGACCCAACCATGGTGACTATTCTTGAGAGGCTGACCCAGGCACAGGAGCGACATGAGCTTCAGCTGCAGAGACAGGCTCAGGATACAGCTGCTGCATTTGCACAGATACAGGCTCGACAGGACGAGTTCGAGAGACAGCAGCTTGAGATACAGCGCCAACAAGTCAAGATGCAGCGTCAGCAGTATGAGATGCAGTGACAGAGTGCAGCTAGCCAGCAGCAGTACTTAGATCTCCTGCGTCACCTTGTCACAGTTGGGGTTCCTCCACCTGCATCTATCCTGACTTCAGCTTTACCTTTTAGTGGACCTTCAAGTCAGGATCAGCCGAGCTTTCAGTTCACCTCTCCACAGCTGCAGGTTCCTCAGTCGTTCTAGTCCCTGAGCTACACGCCCATTCAGACGGGGTTTACTCCTTCAAACCAGCCTCGCCCTCACATGTTGACCGGCACACCTTTCATTGATCTGAGTGCCACATATAGCGAGTTGACTGGTCAGCCGACGCCCTCACACACCACATTTGCTACTTCATCAGGGGTGTCAGCTTTAGAGGCAGCTTTTCTTCCAGTGACAGGGACAGGCACTACAGAGACAGTTCCTTCGTCCGTTGCCTCGATAGATCCCCCAGCTTTTGGCTCTTTTTAGGCTCAGGTCACAGAGATTGCTCCACTTGTTGCTACTTCGGCAGTACCTGTTTCTGCTGATCAGACCCAGACCGCTTCACAGCCACGTGCTTCTTCAGAGGGTCAGCCAGATAGCTCCAAGTCCGAGGGAGACACTTCTCAGTTCGTGATTACTACACTCTTCTCGGCACCCGACTCGACTCCGTCTGTTCCCCCGTCAGATCCTTAGATTAGTTTTTGGCGGTTGATGCCAAAGGGGAGAGAGAGAGTAGATTCAGGGGGAGAGTTTTTGTTAGAGGGTTTCTCGTTCTTTTCTTGTGTGCTACACTCATGCATCATGTTTATTTTACAGTAATTGCATTCGTGTGACATGTGATCTTATGAGATACCTTGAATCTCTATGGTTTATCTAATCACAGTTTTAAATCATGTCACTTATTTGTTTATAGCTCATAAGGTTGTGCTTCCGTGCCTTACTCTGATTTCATATGAGCTATGTTTTATGTGTACTAACTCTTCATGATTTATCTTATGAGTACACTCAGTTGGCTTGGAACACATAAGCATTGACTAACCCCTTGTGCTTACAGCTTTATGCTTATGTGAACCAAGCATGATCGAAAACCTCAACTCATATCTTCTGAATCTAAGTGTTGTTATCAATCACCAAAAAGGGGGAGATTGAAAGCATCTAGGCCCCGGTGTTGGTTTTGGCAATTAATGACAACACATAATTACCATGACTAACGTGTGTTTTGCAGAAACGTTGGTAAGTTAGGTCATGGAGATGATAACTGCTTTGGGCAATGTGGTATTTATGTCCCTTGATGGAAATCGTTTCGGTTTTCAAAGGATCAACGATAAGATTAAGGACGGTTAGTTCCGGATGTTAAGGTGTTGAGATACATCTGGAATAGTCGTTAGGATCTTTGTTTCTTCATTTGACCGTACTATAAAGAGGGGCATGAGCGAGTAGCTTGACCTAGGTGAGTCTTATGTTTAGGTGTGGTGCACACTTGTCAAACTTAGCACTAGGTAGCTCGAGAAAAGCTCAGAGTTCAGTTAGAAGCAACTTGGTTCAAGTTGCATCGCGTTTAGAAGACGTTTGAGCCGTTTACCTATGACCGGACGCGGTCCTGGTCATGACTGGACGTGTCCGGTCAGTACTAAATCTTCACTGCATTTTTCAGCTGACTGACCGGACGCGGTCCTTGAGAGGACCGGATGCGGTGGTTAGGCTGACACGTGTTCCCAGAGGGTAAATAGCGTAATCGGACGCGACTGTGAAAATGATCGGCGCGTCCGGTCATGTTCCAGTAAGGTCCCGTGGTGACCTGACACGTCCGGTCACCTATGATCGGACGCGGTCGTGCATCCGGTTATGTTCCAGTAAGGTCCCGTGGTGACCTGACGCGTCCGGTCACCTATGATCGGACACGGTGATGCGTCAGGTCAGATTTCCAGAGAGCTCTTGCATGATCGGACGCGTCCGATCATCCCTGATCGGCGCGTCCGGTCATCTCAGACCGACGCGTCCGGTCATCACAGATCGGCGCGTCCGGTCACTCAGCACAGGTTTCCGTTATTCGACCGTTACACCTGACCGGCGTGTCCGGTCATATCGACAGGAGCGTCCGGTCGGCACGCGTCTGGCTGTTTTGAAAGGTAACGGTTGGATTTGTTTGAGGGGTCTATAAATACAACCCCTTCACCTCTTTTAGAGGTCTCTTGCTCATTTGTTTAGCTGAGAAACATCTTTGAAGTGCAAGGGAGTGCAAGAGCCCTAGTGAGGATAGTGATTTGCGAATCAAAGTTTGAGAATCCTCTCTAGTGACAAGAGTCAAGCAAGTGTGCATCCATCTTCTCATTAGGCTTGTTGTGGTCAAGTGAGAGTTCTAGCTTGTTACTCTTGGTGATCGCCATCACCTAGACGGTTCGGTGGTGATTGGGAGTTTGGTGATCATCCGACGAGATTGTGGGTGACCCAACTCAAGTTGTGAGCGGTTTGGGGTGATTCGCCGCGACGGAGTGTCAAAGAATCAACCCGTAGAGAGCACTTGATCCTTGCGCGGATCAAGGGGGAGCTACACCCTTGCGCGGGTGCTCCAATGAGGACTAGTGGGGAGTGGCGACTCTCCGATACCTCGGCAAAACATCGCCGTGTTCCTATCTCCTTCTTTCAAGCATTTACTTTCTTGTATTACTTTTATTGCTTGTTTACTTTCCTAGAATTGCCTTGCTAGTCTAGGATTGGAACTTAGGGTGCAAAACTTTTATCGGTAGAATCACAAGGAACACAAGTAGGCACTAGGGGTGAAGTTTGGCTTGTAGGATTTAATTCTTGCAATTAATTTTTAGAAAAGCCTAATTCGCCCCCCTCTTGGGCATCTTGATCCTTTCACTACACCCTACCCGAACGTGGCGGATTATGAGGGACAGACTGGGCTGTCACCACCTGTCTCCTACCCCACAACCGGAGAGTAGAAAATGTATTCACCTGCTCTCATGTACCCGAGCATCACGCCTGATTACATAGAAACTACCCTCATCCTCCCAAAACTCTGACCCTACGGATTAACAAGCATAGGATATGGGTACACCCGAAGACACGATGAATCACCACCTCAACTTAGCTCTAATTCTATTTATATAAGTTATATGAATAATTAAGCATAAGGTTCTGCATGTTAAACTCAAAACATATATAGAAACTATATACTAGTTCATATATCATGAATATAACATGAAAACTATACTCTAGTTCATAAGCACTACTATATTAAAAATATGAGAGCAAGACTTTGAAAGAACTCTTCATAGTATTCATACCAAGATGCTTCTCTTCTTCCAAGGAGCCAAACCATCCTTGATAGCTTTAGTATTCATACCAAGATGCTTCTCTTCATCTAAGGAGCCAAGCCCTCCTTGATAGCTTTGCTAGCTCACAAAAGACTACTAAAAGTAAAAATACAAGAGAGGGTAGTGAGGTGTGTAGCTCTAAATGGTGTGTGTGTGTGTTGAAGGAGAGCTCCACCCCTCCATTTATACTAGCTCATGGTCAATTTGGCTCTCATAAATTAGGAAACCACCCTGATCCTTTTTGCATGCCGCCATTGTAAGGTCCAAGTAGGCTAGAGGGTCAACCGCCTGTACAGGATGGGCCCGAGCTGCACCGCCTAGGGTGTGGGCACACCTAGGGTGCGGCCGCACCTTGGCTGGCTCGCCTGGCCACTGCCTTTGCTAGGTGGGCTAGGGGCTGGGCCTAGGCCCCTCCCATGTCGTTGCTTGGCCCAACTTTGGTAGTGAAGGTGGGATTCTCTATTTGTTCCATTGCGCATTTCTGCATTACACTTTCTGATTTGCACCTTTTGTTTTGTTTTTCACTTGTATTCAAATGTATGTCCTGCAAAACATGTTTCTTCCAATACAAGTGGAACTATGTCAAAAGTAAAAGCATATGTGCCAAAAGTTTATTTATTTCTCCCATTTTGGATATTAATTGATGGTTGGATATGGTCGTTAAGGACCGCCAACACCATCGACCTCGATGAGGTGCACCGCTCTGGCCGCATGGTTACGGTGGACATGCCTCTCCCCGTGTGGGGCAAAACCAAACCTGCCTGCCATAGGCCACTGCGACCTCTCGAGGTCGATGAGGACCCCGAGAAAAACAGAGCTAAGTCCCTGTGATGAGCTCCTCCTGGGGTCCTAGGTCCACGACCTGAAACCAATGACCCCGCAAAGGTCAATGACCCCTCCCGAATGGTCATCCAAAAGCACAGAGCTGCGACTTCATGAAGCAGCGATGAACCTTGTGTAAAAATAACCAACCACAATCCGGGCAAGCACGGTCTGGGCCCGCTCGAGCTTGAGTGACAACTGTTGGTCAGAGGGAAACACCCCACGATCGCGCTGACGCTCGAGAATAAGGTCACAACCTATTAACAGACAGGGAGACTTTGGCCTAACAAGGTCAAAGCATGGATGAAGGAAGGGCTTTTGAGCTGAGGGTGACCTTTTCGTCCCTCGCGATGGGAGGTCGATAGCTCGCATGAAAATCCTGACTTTGGTAAGAAAGCCCCATAGCCGGACCTAGTGGCCCAAGGGCTCGGCATGACCTCGAGGAAGGGATACAACGTTCAAAACCGAGATCCCAGGGATACAGGCATCACACGAGCGGTCAAGCTATGAAAACAAGAAAGGAAAAAGCCCAACACCACCTCGAGAACGACGCCATAGGGGGTTCGAGCTGCAAGCACGGACGGACAGGGTGGAAAAGAACACCTTGAAGAAGTCCTCGTTGCATTGCAACCCCCAAAGCTAAAGCATGCGAGGGCAGAGAAGGATTAATGGCCCCTGGCGCAATAACATCATGCCACATTATCACGATGCCACGATAGGGCACGGTGATGACCGATGCCCTGGATCCATCAAATGGCGCTCAAGGAGTGATAGACGTTCTTTCAGAAGAACTGACTCGCTCCCTGCACACGCTGATGGACCATGGTAGAAGGGCGAACCTTCTCTCCACCAAGGGCCACCACGGGTGCCTTAGCCACTAAGGCATAGGTAAAACCAAGGCCGCATGGTCATAGGGCTAGCCTCCATGGCATCTCGTCCCCCTGCTCGCAATACTCCTTCCAGCACCAACTGTGGGAAGGGGCAACACAGGCTTCTAGCTACCGCAAATGACCCCCAACGGGTCGCATGCTTGGAAACTCATGGTTCTCTTCAAATTTTCTCTCTCTTCTCTTCTCCCAAACTCGGCCTCTCAAAGGGGCTAAAAGCAATACATAGACGTGGTTGAAGGTGGTTCAAATGGTAGGAAGGTCCTTATCCATAGGCCCAAAGGCGGACTGAGCAGCTTGAGACCCCTACACCGCGTGGCAAACCACGGGAAGACACAGCCAATGTCAAATTCCCGCGTGAGGTCGGGGAAACTTGAGACCCTCCCAAAGGAGGATCCGGTACAATGTCGATGAGACCACTCGGCCCTGCCTGGGCCATGAACCCTGATACGCAGCACATTAACACAGCAAGGCTTAGCAGTCGCGTACCGCACAGTTAGGGCATCCTGGCAAGGCAGGACGTAACAGCCACCTACCGCATTGAACGCACTAGCCCGCAAGGGGTTGAGCGTCGAAGCTCAAGACAGTTGTGACTAAGAACCTGCACTCAACACACGTGTATATCAGCGCTTTCATGATCACTTCATGACCACAAAAACGCTTGGGGGCTACTATCGAGGTTATGATACCTCGGGTATCTCAAAGCATCGATTAGATAGCCGCTTGGGTGGCCCATGGTACGTCAGCTAGTATAAGCCTAAATGACCGAGGCTTAGCTAAGCTACGTGGACTGGGCCAAACACTAAGGCTAGGGCCTGCCATGACCCCTCCACTTTGCCTTCAGCGCGTGCAGCATGACACCTCACGACCTCTCCACTATCCCAACTCCTGAGAGGAACAAGGAGAGGTCGAGCTCTGCCAAGCATGCCTACTTTGATAGGAGCAGGCATGCCGCACTGACCCCATAAGAACCAAGGGGACAGCTGTCACCTCAGCCCGATCATACGCCATCCCTGCACTGCACAGCGGAGACTAGACAACACCGCCGAGCGGTGATGGCTAGTACGATGACTCACCGTCCAGATACGGCCCGACGAGACACGCGTATGATTCCACCCACTACGGGATTGGATCCACGACGATGGCCTTAACTTGAAGGCCATCCAAGCCAACAAAGGCCACGATCCTGGAGCTCAGGATCGTGGCCACCAACTCCATAGGCAGCAAGACAATGGATGACCTGGACTCTCGAAGCTCTCATTCGGGCAGTCCATCTCCCAGCTCCAGCTCTCCTACCTCTTCCACCATTCTTGCACCCCCATTATAAGAACTTTAGAGTATTCAAGTAAGGAACACACACTCGATCATCTCTCAGAGTGGACGTAGGGCTCCGGCCTAAACCAGTATAACTCCTCATATCTTTTAGATGCTACCATTATTTTCCTAGAGCAGCGCGACATTCATATAAATTTACTAGTCGGTCTACAAAACACCGACAGTTTCCCAAGAACCAAACATCTGCCGGTAAAAAACATCGACACTATGTGAATATTTTCTCACCTCTATACAATGTACATGATTTATCTCAATTATGAAATATTTATACTATTATAAAATATATCAAACCATCATAGAACATCATATGAGTATCACGTGAACACCACAAAAAATTTCATAGAACATCACATGTATACTACGTTAACATCACAAAATACATTTAGAACATTATTGTATACTACGTAAACATCGTATGTATACAACGTGAACATCACAAAATACATGATAGAACATCACATGTGTACCACGTGAATATCACAAAAAATACATCATAGAACATCACATGAATCTTGTATAATACGTCATATAATATATCTAAAAAATAACATAATACATCGGAGAACATCACATAATACATCATAGTCACATGCATCTCATATAATAAGTAAATAAAAACATAAAAAATAAATTATTTAATTATTTAATTAGAGTAAAATAACAAAAAAAAATAAAAAACACATAAAATATGAATGACAAATGATAAGTATAAAAAATAAAAATAAATGAATAACTTAAATAAGGAAGAAAAGAAAGAGAATTGAAAATTCACTTATATACTATGCGAATATAACTTGTATTTCACGTAACATATGAAACAAAAAAACTAAAAATAAAAAGAAACGGTTCATATAGTAAAAGAAAGAAAGAAACAGAAGGGAAAAACAAAAAAGAAGAGGAAAAAAGAAATAGAAGAAAAACAAAAATAAAAGAAATAATAAATTAGAGTGAAGTAAAAGAAAATAAATGAAAGATAAACATATAAATAAAACAAAGTGAAGAATAAAATACCATAGAAACAATAATAAATAAAGTAAATAAACGAAGCAAGGAAAGAAAGCATAAAAAAGACTCAACGGCAATAGAAAGGATAAGCATCAGCGTCGCTCTGCTTGCCATGGGCCTCCTACGCTCGTGGGCCGCGTCGTGATGTCAGGCTGGTTTACCGTGACAGAAAGTACTATTTATTGATTTGTTGTGAGAAAAAAATACTGTTAAATGGCTACTGATTTCGCTGAATTGAAAACGAACCAGGTGTCCCGCGCTTCCGTTCGGAACGCAGCTTCTGTCCGGACGTTCGGACGGAAGGATTTCTGAGGTGACCAGGCACGTCTCGTGGAGGGCGCCGGCTTTAGGAAACGTGCAGCCGCGGCCGCTGGTTTTCAGAACCCCGTGGGCCGATGGGCGGGTGCGGGATTTCAAAGCGGGATCTTGTTTAGTTGGTCTAAATTGGGGTCTGCCGAATTACTGACCTCAACTGTAGTATTTTATTTTTATTTGATAAAAATTATCTAAACATTGACTAATTAGCCTCAAAACGTTCATCTCGTAAAGAACAACAAAACTGTACAATTAGTTTTTGATTTCATTTACATTTAGTACTCCGTACATGTGTCGGTATTTTGATGGGATAGAAATCTTCTTTTTGCATAATAGAATTTAGGAAAAAATTTGGCATCTACGGGTGTGTTTAGTTTCGCGAAAAGGTGTAAAAAAAAGTATCGTAGCACGTTTTGGCTTTATTTAGTAAATAGTGTCCAACCGTTGACTAATTAGGTTCAAAACGTTCGTCTCGCAAAGTACAACCAAGCTGTACAATTAGTTTTTGATTTCATCTACATTTAGTACTCCATGCATGTATCGCAAATTTGATGTGACAGGAAATCTTTTGTTTTCACAGTATTTTTTTTAAGGAAGTAAACACAGCCTACACAGGGCCCGGAAATGCTGCTCCGTTTTTGCAGCCCGTGCGCGTGGAGCGAGGCAAGCGGCACAGGCTGACGCGGACCGGCTAGTAGCCGCACGCCACCTGGCGGCGGGGCCGCGGCTATCGGTCACTCGAGAGAAGCACGGAGGGGACACAGGATTCAGAAACCGCGGGCGCTGGATTCGAATCGAATAAAAAAATTAGAATGTGTTTGAGAGAGATTAGTTTTAAAACTAGGCCATGTTTAGTTTACGGATTTTTTTTTTGAAAAAGAACTATAATATTTTTCGTTTGTATTTGACAAACTTTATCTAATCATGGATTAACTAGGCTCAAAAGATTCATTTCGATATTTACAGACAAACTGTGTAATTAGTTATTTTTTATCTATATTTAATGTTCCATACATGTGCTGATGTGCCGGTATATACGATGTGATAGAGAATCTTGAAAACTTTTTGTATTTTGCCATGAACTAAACATGGCCCTAGTAGTAGATCTGAAGTACTACCCGATCCACCGTGGAGCACCGTGGATTTGGGAAAACTGTCTGAAACAGCTCCACGGAGTCAGGTGGACTAGCCTAAGAGCAAGTATAACAGCGGGCTATAAGAAGGCTAAAAACTAACGTGAAGAAGAGAAAAAAAGCAGGCTATAAGCTTAAATTCAGCTTGGACACAAAAATCAAAAAACTTTATGAGAGAGATAAATGTGTCATATATTAATAGTGAAGAGCTAATTACTATATCAGTGGATTGAGAGGTAAGTTGCAAAAAATTTTGTAGCCAGCAGCCGGCTATATTATTAGCCTTCCTCTAATAGCTACTCCATTCGTAGTAAAAAATAAAGATGTTTTGGACAGAATTTAGCATACCAAAGAGTGATTAATTAGTATGTATTTTTCCCTATCTGTACTTATTAAATAGGGTAACGGATATCTTTCATTCAACAAACGTTGTTCAGCTTAAAGATGGCAACGGGCCCCGTTCTCCGATTCCTCACGAGGAATTCCCCTATTAAGGGACAGAGATAAGACTAAATTGTTCCCCACAGGAATTCATACGATACAGATTACATCCCCATCAGAGATGACGGGGCGGGGATGGTGGAGGAGTCCCCGTCCCCGATCCCTGCAGACCCGCCTCGCTACACTTGCGTCCAGGACTCTAGACACGCGTGGCCCAACTAGCTAGGAAGAAAGGCCCATCTAAAGCCCAACTACACCCAGCTAAGTACAAAACCGAGGCGCGATAAAATATACTGCGAGGTGTGATTAAATGTTAATAACAGGCGACGGGACACGAAACCGAGGTGCGAACTAACCTTAGCCTTATTTGTTCCTCACTCTGCACCGCACATCCACTCGACAAGCTAATACTGGGCGACGGGATACGAAACCGAGGTGTGATTAAATGTTAATAACAGGCGACGGGACACGAAACCGACGCGCGATTAAATGTTAATAACATCTCGATATTGGGCGACGGCATACGAAACCGAGGCACGATTAAATGTTAATAACAGGCGACGGGATACAAAACCGAGGCGCGATTAAATGTTAATAGTATCTCGATACTGGGCAACGGGTTATAGTCACTTTTTTTGGGGGGGGGGGGGGGGGGGGGGGGGGGGGGTAATCTCGTCCAAAATACACTTGACAGATGCAAACCGACATCATATATGAAAGCAGTCCAATCACCTAAAACGACTTCATTTTTTTTAGTATGGTTGGAGTACTGGCCAAATGTGGCCCAACAACATCCTATAATTTGTTTTGTTTTTTTTGTTTTGTTTAGTTAATTGAAAATGTGCTGTAGGGATCTCCCCCACAGTTTTTGTATAAAAAAACATCCTATAATTGTACTTCTAGGGCTTTGGTGAGGAGATCAATACTGGTAAAAAGTTTGTATATATATATATATATACACACACACATAAAAAATTGTAACCATTACAATTTTGGTAGAGAGAAAATAGAAAAAAAAACAACTAGAGTTAGGTTGTCTCATACCTAGAGGCTACGAGCTGTTCGGCTGATGGTTTCTTCGGCTGATAAGCCGACTGAACTTGATTTGTTGTGAGAGAAAAATACTGTACTATGACTGATAAGTTCAAGCGAACATGGCGCTATTTATTTTGCGACAAAATTTGAACTCAGAAGTTCACTTATTATGGGACGGATGAAGTACTCTTCTTCCTACGAACTTGACCAGGGTGCCGGGTACATACGGGACACCAGTGGCGTGGCCGGCATGGCCGGTAGCACAGCGTGGTGGCTAGCGCGGCAGGCGCGCGAGCGCTGTGGTTGGCCCGGTCGTGCGTGCACGCATGGTGGATGGCGAAGGGGATGGCCCATGTGGTGGCGGGGTGGCGTGGGGCGCTTGCGCGGCCAATGTCGGGAAGGCACGGGGCGGGCGGCATTGGGAAGGCGGGCGTAGTGAAAAGGTGCGATGTCATGGAGCATCAGGTGGGAGAAAAGAGATAATCAAACCGTTAATTTTGTGCAATGAGTGACATGGTGGGTAATTTTGGCCAACTCTGCAACCCATGAGTTTTCAGAGCACCTCCATGGATCTAGCTCTTAGATCTAGAATTTAGGTGGATCTAGAGTTGGTGGAACTAAGGTGTTTGGGTAAAAAAAAATCAGATCTGTAACTGTTTCTTGTGAAGCTACAACACTTAGAATCTTTGCCGAACAGAGCCATATGTGGCGACGGTCCCCATAGAGTAACCCCATGGGCACCCATCGTGAATTTTGCGACACATGTCCCCACACATGCATCCAACATATGAGAGAGATATAATTTTTGTTTCCAATTATTCCTATTAATTGAAGCAATAGTTTTATTTATTGGATGGACACGTGTCGCAAATGCACAATAGCTGCCCTGATTGGGCCTTGGGGAACCGTTTTCATCCAATTTTATTGCCCGAATCCTGGGGACGCGGTCTTGATTTTGGAGAAGCGCGTGCGGTGGAGTTAGGGCGTCCCCAACAATATACTCTCCCTCAACCGGAGGGCTACTCCTGCCCTAGCGCTGCTGCCGCCGCCGCCGCAGCCCCCGCCGTCCACCACCGCTGGTCCCCCTCCCTTCTCCTCCGGCATCTCGCCGGGGGCTGAAGGGAGTGGGGATCCATTGTTTTTAATAAGTTTTTCCCAGAGTCATTAGGGTTAGTGTCTCTTCATGCCAAATTATTTGGTACTGGAGTTTTATCTCCTCCTTCTCCTCATCTCTGGCGACGGTGAAGGGGAAGGGTGGATTCATCTTCTCCATGGCGGCTCCGTTGAAGATGAGGGCGACAACGTTGGCGTCAGCATCTTCATCGACATGACCACATGGAGACTTTTGTTTTCGGACGGCGGCATCAAGGCGGAGATGATGTCGCCGCCATGGAATAATTTTCTCCGGTCTCTTCTCCGTTTTACTGTGGTTAGATCTGGCCACGAAAAAGGACTAGGGAGAATAATTTTCAGATCAGTCTTCCTTCCTCTTCGGTGGCAGAAAGAAGAAGAAGAAAGACACCAGAAAGAAGAAGTTCCTCAATTCCGCCTACAGGAATGTTGGCCGTTGTTCGTTGGGCATTTGTTCTCAGGCCATTTGCCGAGTGTTTGCCCGTGCGGTCATCCATACTGCAAAGCATCTAACAGGTTAGGTTTTGAGTTGTGTTATTCACAGTGTGGGTACTATTTTGTAATCCAGAGTGCTCGTAACGTGTTGATGTACCCGGCTATCATATAATATAATTCTTCTTTCGTCGCAAAAAAATACTCTCCCTCATGCATAAAAAATATCATTCTCAGTTCCTAAGAAGTTAAATGACTTTTAATTCAATCAAATATATATAATAAAAAATTGATATTTATGATACATAATTAGTATAATTAGTATTATTTGATGGATCATTGAATATATTTTTATAATAAATTTATTTAAAGACACAAATGTTGTTAGTATTTTTCAAAAACCTATTCAAACTTAAAACTGTTTTTTTATGGTAGAGGGAGTAGTTAGGGCATTCCCAATGTAATAAACCACCCATGATTCCTATAGCCCAGGATATTGTACTAATAAACTATTGTCCACATTGCAACTTTTCTATCCAGAGTCAAAATAGAAATCCGGCCAATCATTCCCCGCGTCCTTCCCTCCCCTACCCGGATCCTCTACGCCTCCTGTGGATGAGACCATACTCTCAACTGTGAACTCTATCCTATCCCTGCTCGCCGTGGAGAGCTGCGAACGGCGTCGCAGCGCCAGCAGGCGGTCCAGTCGGTGGAGCAAGCCCGCGAGCAGTGCGGGGCGGTGGCACGTGACCTCTGTGGGCAGTTGCGCAGGCGGTGGCACAAGGTGAGGATGCGCACGGCGGCGCTGGCAACGACGCGAGAAGGGAGGGTAGGGTCGGGCGAGCCGCGCGGGCAGTGGGGGCGCGAGCTCCACGAGCGAGCCGCGTGGGCGGTGGCCGGTGGGGTTCGTGCTCAACGATGCCGACGATGACGCGTGAAGGGACGGCGGGGTCAGGTGAGCCGCGCACGGGCTGTGGCGCGACCTCCGCGGAAAGCCGCACGGGTGGTGGCGAGAGCTCCCCTACGGCGGTCGTGCATGGTCTATGGCGGCGCTCTCCGATCCACGATGTCTGTGTGAGGCTCCGAGGCGGCGCTCTCTACGGCGGCAGGTGAGCCCCTGCCAGCGTCTGCGCGAGCAAGGCAGCCGTGCGGCGCACTCCACGGCGACGCGCATGGTGCGCATAGGATCCCCATGCACCGATGAAACCGGAGCACTCCTCCAACGTGATATCAAATCTTTTCCTTTGCAATGTCACGCGTGAAGACGTCATTTCTAAGTTCTTCTCTCTTCATTCAATTGTTTGCCACGTCATCAAAATATCTACGTGGCAACGTAATTAATAGGGATGGAAACTATGGAAGTGCCATAGTAAGACAAAGGAAACACGATTGGACATGTTTGGGGGGGACCATCTTGTCTACAATGAATATAGTACTGTCTCTCTCTGAAAATATAAAGTACACAAGTATTTAAAATTTGTCCCAAGTTGTAAATGATTCTAGGCGAAGTAACCTCCTAACTTAGTTTAAAAATACAATATTTACATGCATACTTATTTAAGGTCTATTTTGCAGAGCCTGTTTTGGCAGAGCTCGTAGAGCAAGTTGTGTGTAGAGTTACTTATCGGATCAGGACAAGACAACGGGCTGGTCTCACCCAAACCAGCCTTAGGTTGTTGTGACATGTTCTGACAACTCATATGTAGTTTTTGTTTTTGAAAAACTCATATGGTAGTTATGTAGACATCGCGCAAGAACGGCTCATAGTTCTGACAACTCTTTGGTGCGCGCTGTTCCAACCAGCTTCAACCTCTCCTGCAAAAATACTGCCAATAAGCTTTTCTTCTCTCTCCAACCTAAAGTAAACTTGCAAGATGTGAAGCCGATCAATAAAACTAGTTCCCTGTTCGCTTGAACTACTTCAGCGAATTAATAGTGTTTTCCTCTCATAACAAATCAGCATAAACATCAGTATAAATCAAATTTCAGCGAAACGAACATAGATTATATGAACGTGTTGCTGGTCCAGGCTGGCCGTAAGGTCTAGATCATATGAACGCGCGTGCTTAGACCAGTCAAACGGTTCTTGGTTACTAATCATGTCAGGGGACCATCCTGTCGAGATTAATATAGCATTGTAGCTATATATTACTAAGGGCACCTGCAATGGCGGTAAGAAGAGCTTCCTACCGATAGGGTACAATGTGGAGAATGGAAAGAAAGGAGGTAGAAGGCCAGTCTCAGTGGAGATTTCATGGCCCTGTTACCAATACATCCATATTTTAAAAACAGTACAGACGAGTTTCATCCCCATGAAACTCTCTATACTTCCATAAAACTCTTGTCATCTCTCTTCATCAATACGGTGCCACATCAACCTATTTAATACTCATGAAACTCCGATGAAATCTTACTAAAACTGGCCTAACAGATACCGGCAGTAGCATTCCTATCGGATAAGATGAAATAATATTATTCTCTCTCCACCTTATTCTTGGTCCTTCTCGAGTGAGCTCATGCGATACGATTTGGATTTTATTGTTTTGTTTAGTAAGGATAGGACCCACCTTTCTTACCTGTACATTGTGGGTATATAATTCTCGAGGAAATCGTGAGACGAATCTTTTAAGCCTAATTAGTCCATGAAAAGCCGCTAGTGCTACAGTAACCCACATGTGCTAATGACAGATTAATTAGTATCATTAGATTCGTCTCGTAGTTTTCTGACGAGTTCTGTAATTTGTTTGTTTATTAATATCCGAAAACCCCTCCCAACATCCTTCCAACACATCCGATGTGACACCTAAAAATTTTCTTCTCCCCAACTAAACAAGGCTACACTGTGCATGCAGTGATAGTCTAGTAGTAGTACTTTGTTACGTTACGTTCTGGTAAGATTCTGCTCTTGAGGCTGAGACTTCGGAGAAGTAGGCGTCAATGAGAAGCAGAGGAATTGAAGCAGCAGCGTGAGATGCGCGTTACTCCGTTTTATGCTGTGTTTAGTTCCACAAAAAACGTACTATTCTAAAAAAAAAATTCCCCGTCACATCAAACTTGCGATACATGCATGGAGTATTAAATGTAGATAAAATCAAAAACCAATTGTACAGTTTGGTTGTACTTTACGAGACGAACGTTTTGAACCTAATTAGTCAACGGTTGGACACTATTTACCAAATAAAATCAAAACGTGCTACAATAATTTTTTCACCCTCTCCAGGGGAACTAAACACACCCTTAGTAGAAATCGTGATCATGTGGTGGCATGCTATTATCTCTCTGCAAGTCTGCATGTTTGCTCAAGCAAGTAGCAACGAATTACAAGAAGTTTTTGTGGTTGGTGACATTGGGAATGTACAAGTACAGCTGTATGATTCTTTTACAATTTTATTATTTTCCATGTGTGCCATACTAAACTGTAACCTTTTGCAGACGTGATTTCTCAGTTATTCTCAATTGGCCCAGTTTACAGTTTGGTACCCCAAAGGCCCAAAGCCCCATCGGCCCATGTGTCCTGCCTAGGGATGAAAACTCGATAGATATTTTTCAATATCCGTCCGTAAACACTATATGAATAGTTCGTATCTGAATGTGAACATTTAATATCTGTACCGTATTCGAATCTAAATATTCAAAATTGGATTTCTGATATGTATTTGAGATAGATATCAATATCTATTGTTCACAAGAAAAAAGATATCAATATCTGACTTGATCCGTACCTGGTTTTAAGATTCGAGAAAAAACATGGAATAGAATACATGATATGAGATATAGAATGCAAGATCATTGGTATCCATCTATATTTGATGTGGTTTGATCCCTCTACCACACTACTCCCTCCCCCGGTGAAGCCCTCGGCCCGGCGCGGCTCACCTCCCTGGCACCCGTCCCATCCTGATGATGAGGCCCATTCAATGTGGCTCTCTCCTCTCGGCCTAGCAAGGCACTAAACCCTAGCCTTCCCGTGATGTCTCCGTTTTTGGTGCTCCTCGCCATGTCCACGTGTCTCCGGTACTCCTCCATTCCTCTCCCGCCCCCTAGCTCAGTTGATTGGAACGACGATGGATACGGCCGAATGACGAGTTGGATCCATACACCAATATCTACAGGAATGGATTTGAGGGTTACTACTAGAGTAGATGTATAAAACAGACCTTAAAGAATAGGTGCAGTCAAAACAAAAGTAGAGGACATTGTTTAAGGGCTCTTGCCGAAGTTGCTCATCGTGGTGGTGAAATTTGTTTAATCCTAGCCTACGCTTCAGCCATCTTGCGTAGGTCTATTTGTCTCTATATATAATGTACTAGATCATAGATCCACAGTTTGGTCGATGCACCTGTGAGGTTTTCTCCTCCAGCGACCAGCTCCAAGCCTCCAATATCGAGGGCGCCGCTGCTAGCAGTCCACCAGACGCAAAAACTGTACCTATCCCGGTAGCAGCAGCACAAAAAATGACATCAGAGGCTTTGAAAGAGAGACTGCACAAAACAGCGGAGAGAGTGGAGACCCGCATCTCAATGAGCCCTGCCATGATCCACAAATTCCCTCATATACTACGAGGGCTCGGCGGCGAGGACAATCGGCACGTGGTGCCCGGCGTGGTGGCCATTGGCCCGGCCGTATCACCACGGCCTGCCCCACCTACAGGAGATGGAGGAGGTGAAACACGCCGTGGCCTACAGGAAGTGCAGGGACTCGGGCCACTCCGTCGCGCACCAACAGGTACGAGCTCACGACGTAGCCATCAGACACAAAGCTGGAGGCGGTGCTAGCCCCGGCCGCCTCTAGCGCCGCCATGTTGACGAGGTAACAGGCGACGACGTCATTGATGAACACCGGAGACAAAGAGAGAGCTCGCCGGCGAAGACGCACTTCTTCCGAACGTTCATGTCCGCAAACCGTCCGGCCGTGCTCACCGTCACCTTGACACCTATCTGTGCCAGATCCACCGTCCACGGCGCTGCTGGATACAGTAAACGGCCATCGCTCGTCTGAGTTGTCTCTATCCTCGCTCCCTCCCTCTTGAGGAGGCATGGCATGTATGAGAATGAATCTCATAAGGCCGAGGAGATGCGGCGGCCTGAAGTTTCTTCCATGGCTTGTGATGTTTTTTGCTTCACCTTCTGTATTTGTATTCTGTCCAGGGGACGACGACGTGCCTGCATTTCTCTAGGAAAGTGTGAAGGAATCTCTGGGACCTCATGATCCATGAGGGAACCATCTTTCCCTTTGCACGCAAGAGAAACCCATCCATCATCTTGGCATAAACGAAGGAATCCACGTCCACGGGCCAGAACTCCATTAGGGCCTCGAGCGTACCAGCGAAGGGATCTGGTTCTCGAGCAAAGCTAGGTCCGGCCGAGATGGCGCACCGTCTTAACAGCGGGTCGTCGCCACTGCCGGCCATGAGCCACAAAAGGAAGCAACCGTCCAGGAACATCATAGTCGCAAACTCGGCGTCGCTCAGCCCTTTCACCTTGGCGTCGTCAGCGGCGTAGCAGCGGCGGGCGTTGCTGGCGATGGAGATGATCGTCGGTCGCGTTTCTTCTTTTCTCATAGTAAGCAATTAATTAATAAAATCAGCATGCACGCATACATGTGATTTTGATATCCTATATGGTGTGTGTAGGTGACATTTAGGATTTTGATATCCTTAAGTTGCCTATATATTGTGGATTGTTGAATAAGGCTGTAAGGGCCATGTACAAAATGGCTATTTGCCATTTGCTGTGATAACAGATAACCATGTTGAAAATAATCTTAGTTATAACCGGATCGTCTTATCTTTGCCCAAACATGACCACTAACATAACTGTTAACACTAAACAATGTCCCAAGGTGGTTTTTGGCACCATGAACAAGTTATAAACATCTTGGACATGTTAGAGGTCAAGCGGCGCGATGAAATAACAAACGAAACGCTCGGGGAAGACGACGAGCTATGAGCCGAGCCAGTCGGTGTGCTCATCGCCGCCGTCCTATCCATCGCCGGTGTGTGCTCGTCGGCATCTTTAAGGCCATCTATTCACTCAAGCAACCTTAGATGCATCACCTGCGGTGGTCCTGTCCTCCTTTGCTTATTCTCATCATATACTGTACGTACGTTTCATGCATACATATTTGCATTGCATCGGTCGCGTTTCTTCTTTTCTCATAGTAAGCAATTAATTAATAAAATCAGCATGCACGCATACATGACCACTAACATAACTGTTAACACTAAACAATGTCCCAAGGTGGTTTTTGGCATCATGAACAAGTTATAAACATCTTGGACATGTTGAAGGTCAAGCGGTGCAATGAAATAATGAACGAAGCGCTCAGAGAAGACGACGAGCCACCTATGAGCCGAGCCAGTCGGCTAGGCCGGCTCCCTCACTCCAGTTGGCTTAGCTGAGTGCCCAAGTCGATTAAGCCGATTGGTCCTGAAGCCAACCCACGGGGGCTGCCCTAACGCGCAAAAGTCGGCTTAGCCGACTCCCCCTATCGGCTAAGCCAACTCGTCCTGGAAACTGAGTAGGAGACTTTCTAAAATCAGTTTTTGGTATATTTTCGACGTGAAAAACTTGGAGAACGTGTCTTGGAGATGTTTCCTATTGGGATAAGACCACCCTCTCTATATATATGAGAGGAACACGGACGATTGAGTTTCCATCTATCCAATCATCAAAAAAATAATCTATCAACTCCTATCAACCATTTACTCCTCTCTCAACCCCTCCTGCTATTCGTTCAGTTTCCCGACGAGATTCAGCGGCATCCTAGGCGGCCTTGCTGGCCCTAGAGATCCTCCACATGCTCCTCCTCGACGAGTCTTCCCGGGAGAAGTTTAGGAGCTTTTTCAGCCAAGAATGGGCTCTACATCAGCTTTATCGGTCTCTAGATCGGTTTGGTCGATTACATTGCGTTCTTACTGCGTTGCAAGTTGATCTACAACCTCTATGGGCATCCAAGGCCCTGCTGGTGTGTTGGCTTTGGGTCATCTTCAACGTCAACAATAACTTACTGCAGAAATTCATCTTATTCCATATATGCCTATATAGACATAGTAGAGTTGATGTAGATGAAGTAGAAGTACTATCTTGATAAAGAACTTGACGAGATGTAGATCAACAGTCTCCTGGACTCTTGGAACATGAATCGTGCTTCCATACCCCTTGTAGTGTCTAATTGATCGGTTATATGGGTTTAGGTGTCGAGGGAAAAGACCGGATGGGGATGGGATTATCTGTCTTTCCGTTAGGTGAAGATAAATATCGATTTAGTTGGAAAGCGACACATCGATCCGGCTTCAGATCAAAAGACCCAAACCCCCTGCAACCTTAGCACCACATTTCATCTAGTTATCAAGCGTGTTACAATCCCGTTGACCACACTGAGAAGGCTAATCCATGCTGTGAATCAAAGACACAAGCAAGAACAAGATAAAACGCAACTCAAGTAAAATAACAATTGCAGATAAATGATAAAGCACTCAAATTTGGGGTCTCACAAACCGATAACGGCGACTACTCAAAGGTAGATTGGTATAAAGCAAAACCCAAACTCTAACTTAGACTACGTCTACAGAATATACAGTCTAAGGGGATGTCAAGGATACCTATTCACGTCTCAAAGAAGTCCTGCCACGTTATAGGGCCTAAATGACCCAAAAGATGGTGACGCGGCACTCTAATAGATTATGGGTGTCCACTTGTTTCAACGATTCCTGTTGATTCAAGGATTTTTAATGTGGGACTAGCTCCATTAGTTAGCTTATAAGCTTATAAAATTATCTTTCCATCCATAGGTAGAACGTCAAAAACGGAGTCCGTATGTGACCTGGTCATCCGTTTTAGTGTGGGCTGCACGTGGAGTCCGAGATGGACTCGAACTTGGTGTGGATTTGGCCTCCAACTTGGCTTGGACGCTCTTGCTGGCCTCCTAAGGAGGTGGGCAAGAGGGAGGACCCCCAAGGACTTCTTTGGTGTGTTCTTCATCTCCTTTGGGCATGTCCTGACTTGGGTCAAGGTCCCAAAGGTGAATAGCAAGCCCACAACGACGTCATAGTACCCGGCAGAAACAACGACAACTTATCGTGATGATTTGAAGACCTTGCCGACATGATATTGAGGTGAGATTAGATCCATTTGAAAGATTATCAAATAAGGCTCCCATTAAGTACTCATGAACCTTGATGGTGTTCTCTGTTTGCTAGTGTCACAGCATCCCCCGTGGCGGTGGTGGTTTGGCAGATTTGGAGGAGGGAGGCGACGCCAGCTTGCGAGGCACGCCGGCTGGACCTGGGTGGAGGGAGGCGCCGCCAGTTGGATCTAGGTGGAGAGAGGTGGCGCCGGTTGATCTTGCACAGGGAGTTGCCATAAAATTTGGGGGGAGGAGTTGTAGTGGAGGGGAAGGGAGAGGAGAGGCGGGCGGAGACCTGAACAGGAGAGGATGCGCGATGAGATGGGCGTGAGGGATCGGGGTATGCTAGAGTTAACCATTTTTTCAGGTTCGTGGTATTGACGCCAGTGACGCGGATTCAGTTCACGTGTCTGTGAGTAAACATTTATGCTACGGACGCGTTTTATTAATCCGCGTCTGCAATATATGTTGTCTAGAAAAAAGATTTCTTTTCTGGAGCCAACTTTAGAGACGCGTCTATACTTACACATTGAAGACGCGTTTTGTTTCTGCATCACTAAATTAGGTTTCTACTTTTTGCAATTTTGGCATAGTGGGTATTGATTCATGGCTTCGCCCAAAGCACAACAGCTAATAAAAAAGCAGCAGCGTGCACTTTGCTTGCAAACGCCAAACGCCAGCTCATCAGCCCAGCCCACAGCCTAGATCTCGATGCAAATATACAAGAACCCTGATGCATGGTGATGGTAGCTTGGCAGTTGGCGGCATACACAAACCGCACATGCATGCCCTAGCTGTACATCAGAAAACTGAGATTAAACAGGGTGTTCATGAAAGACAAAACTCTCTCCTCTCCCTCTCACAGCCCAGGTAGGAGCCGATGAAGCTAATTTTTTTTGGCTCCTAATGCTCCATGTGTGCTAGTAAGAGAGAAGAAAACATATTCCATCAACAGTGCATACACAGTATTTGAGTCCGAGGATCCAGGAAACCCTACCAAAGACACGTGGCCTGACGTGGAGCACCGACGAGTCGACTCAACGACTGGAGTAAGCGAATCGTTGAGGAGAGAAAAGAAGAATCGATTCATATTTCTGGGTTGAGGAATAAAAAATGAATTTGGCCCCTGCAGTTGAGCCATGGTGCGGTGTGAAGCAATTCGCAGTGGGAGTCAGGTGTCCGATTTTTTAATCTTTCTAGCTCGTGGGACCATGGAACCGATGCTACCACTGCGGGTGCCCTACCTCTCGATCTGCGCTGCTGACCCCATGCGAGATGCCACTCCTCCAGTCCATATCTAGGTAGCATTGTAGTGCTCGCTCCTACAGTGTTTCCCCTAGGAAGCAAGTGCAAGAGCAACAGTGTTGGTCATAGGAAATGGAAGGCTCCACCTCCACCGGCGGTGTTCGGATCGTGTCCAGGCGTCTCGTCCGGCCAGAGCCGGCCGCGGCCTCGCCGGACCACAGCGCGCCGTGGTCCGAGCCGGAGACCATGCACTTGACGCCGTGGGATCTCCGTATGATCACGGTGGACTACGTCCAGAAGGGACTCCTCCTGCCCAAGCCACCGACAGCAAGAGGGGCACAACTCGTCGACAGCCTCGCTTCGTCCTTGGCACGTGCCCTGGCCCGCTTCTACCCGCTGGCCGGCCGTCTCGCTGTCGAGGAGGCCACCACAGGCGGTCCGCGCGTCGTCGTCTCGCTCCGCTGCAACGGCGAGGGCGCCGAGTTCGTCCACGCCGAGGCGCCGGAGGTCACCGTCAGTGACATTATCGCGCCCGGCCCCGGCGGTCATTACATCCCCAGCTCGGTGGTGTGGTCGTTCTTCCCGCTGAACGGGCTGCTTGGCGCGGACGCGGCCCTTGACGACGACGACAATAACAACGGCAACCGCCGCCCCGTGCTAGCGGCGCAGGTCACCGAGCTTGCTGACGGCGTCTTCGTCGCCATGTCGCTCAACCACGCCGTCGCCGACGGGACCACGTTCTGGCACCTGTTCAACACCTGGTCGGAGATCAGCCGGACGAGGGACGGCTGTGAGCTTTCCACGGCACGGCCGATGCTGGACAGGTGGTTCCTCGAGACCAGCCCGGTGCCTATCGCTCTGCCCTTCGGCAAGCTGGAGGACATCGTCCGGCGGCCCGTGTACCCGCCGGTGCGGGAGTGTTTCTTCCACTTCTCAGCCGAGAGTGTGAAGAAGCTAAAGGAGAAGGCGAACGCCGAGATGGCCGGCACGGCGACGGCCGCGGTGTCGTCTCTGCAGTCCCTGCTCGCGCACCTGTGGCGAGCGTCGTGTCGGGCCCGGGAGCTCGCGCCGGACCGGGAGACCACGTACACCCTCCTCGTCGGATGCCGGGCACGGGTGAAGGGGATTCCACAAAAGTACATGGGCAACGCCGTGACGAGCGCCGTCGCCAGGTCGACGGCCGGCGACGTGGTGAGCAAGGGGCTGGGGTGGGCGGCGTGGCTCCTGAACCGCGCCGTGGCGGCGTTCGACGAGGCGAGCGTGAGGGACGACCTCGCGTCGTGGCCGCGGGACCCCAGGTTCCTCTACGTGGCGCAGCCTACCACGAAGGAGGACCCCGCGACGGTCATCACCGGGAGCTCGCCACGGTTCGACCTCTACGGCAACGACTTCGGGTGGGGCCGGCCGGTGGCCGTCCGCAGCGGCGCAGGGAACAAGATGGATGGAAAGGTGACCGTGTACGAGGGGCGCTGCGGCGGGGGAAGCATGGCACTGGAGGTGTGTCTGGTACCCAAGGCGCTCGCCAGGCTAGTTGCCGACGACGAGTTCATGGAGGCGGTGAGCGCCCCCACGGCGTGATCGAGGGTGGTAGCTGTGTGGCCAGTGGCTGTGCTGAGAGCCACGTGTACCATTGAGCTAGGTTGTTTATCTTGAAAGATTTCTTCCTCTCTTTTTTCCTTTGATCTGATGAACAAGGCATGCATGCACGAGATCCATCCATGTAGCAGATTCTGTAGCGACAGAACAAGTATTGAGTGACGTATGAGTCGCAAGGTCCCACCGATGCATCCGCGACCGTGCTTGGGTGCCAACATAGCAGAAGGTTGTCAGTCTGTACACCCTCCGTTCAAAAAGTGTGGTTCTCGTTTGTTGAGATGTCAAAAACATTTAATTTTGATCAAATATAAAAATACCATTCCCTCCATGTAAAAATAATGTGATTCCCATTTTAATGGGCGTGGCTAGCGCCGGGACGTCTGGACGCCTGCACAGCTCGCCTCTATCCGCATCTCGCCGACTCGCATGCTCACCCCGCCCTCGACGCTTTGCCTGCCGCTCCTCGCATGCGGACGGCTGCACAGCCTGCCCCCATAAGCCTCGCCCCCGCCTCGCACACACACCCTGCCCCCGTCATTGCGCCCCGCTCTTTTCCCCTAACCCCATCCTCTCTCTCCGCATGGACGGGACTCAGGAGCTGGCCCCTAGCTCCCTGCGCCCCTGTCCACCTGTCCCAGCTCGCCGCGTCCTATCCCCCGATGCCTGGGCCATGCACCCATCACTCACTGTGCCCCTGTGAAACACTTGCAACATGGAACACCTGGATGCAATATATGTCTGACACAGTGATACATTTAAAACATATTGTTGCAACATATGTGTGAAACATGTGCAACATCCAGATAAAAAACTTGCAATATGAACAAATGCAACATCCAGATAAAAACACTTGCAACTTTTGTGTGAAACATAGGCAACATCCAGATAAAACATTTACTGCAACATACGTTTGAAACAGATAAAATATTTTTTACAAACACTTGCAACATACCTCTGAAAAAAAGTATTTTTTTAGACCGTTTAGCAAAACAACTTCACCTGGTAGTCTAAAAAGGACAAAATGTCCATAATATCATTTTTTATTTTTTTTATTTTAAGTTTTCTTTCCTTTTTTTCTTTTCTTTTCCAACCTTATCTCCTCACGCGGCCATATCTCCTCACGCTGGCCGTACGCACCGTATCTCTCTCAACCTTATCTTCTCACGCGGTCCCACGCAGCATGGCGCTCCCTCCGCGGCCACACACACCACGCCTCTCCCTCCGCTCTCGCGCGGCTCCGCCCTCCACGCTGGCGGGCGAGCCATCCTCGCGCCGTCTCCGCTCGTTCTTGCATGGCAGCCGCACGCAGCACGCCGCTCCCTCCCCTCTCCCGCCAGCTCCGTCCTCCACGCCAGCGGGCGAGCCATCCTTGCGCCGTCTCCGCTCGTTCCTGCGCGGACACGCCGCCTACGCCGCTCGCCACGTGGTCGCGCCATCATCACTTCCCGCGCCGGCCATGGCTGCCTCGACCGTAGCCACACGCCTCCGCAAGGGCAAAGACGACCATGGCTACGCGTGTGGGCCACCAGCGCCAGGCGAAGCCAGTGGAAGCTAGTATTTTTGGCTCATCTTCTCTATCCTCGCTTGTCTCAGCGTGATTTCAAGAGCTGCGCGTCGGGAGCAGTTCTAGGGCGTTTGGTGGAGGGAGCCGTAAAATAGCTCCTAGAGCCGGTAGAGAATCTCTACCAAACGCCCCTGAGTGCAAGGTTCCGCTGATGCATCCGCAACCATGCATGGGTGCCAACATGGCAGAAGGCTGTCGGTATGTACACCCTCCGTTCAAAAAGTGTGGTTCTTGTTTTATTTGAGATGTCAAAAACATTTAATTTTGATTAAATATAAAAAATACCATTCCCTCCGTGTAAAAATAATGTGATTCCCATTTTAATTGGCATGGCTAGCGCCGGGATGTCCGGACGCCCACGCTGCCTGCCTCCGTCCGCATCGCTCCGACTCGCACGTGCATGCACCCCGCCCTCGACGCTTTGCTTGCCGCTCCTCGCATGCGTACGGCCATGCAGCCTGCCCCCATCTGCCTCGCCCCCACCTCGCACGCGCACCTTGCCCTTGTCGTTGCGCCCCTCTCCTTCCCCTTAACCCATCCTCTCTCTCCGCGTGGGCTGGACTCGAGAGCCGGACCCCAGCTCGCTGCGCCCCCATCCACCGGTCTCCAGCTCACCGCACCCCATCTCCTGGCGCCTAGGCCGTGCGCCCATCACTTACCGTGCCCCTGTGAAACACTTCAACATGAAACACCTAGATGCAACATATGTTTGACATAGATGATACATTTGAAACATACTGTTGCAACATATGTGTGAAACATGTGCAATATCCAGATAAAACACTTGCAACATGCGTGTGAAACATATGCAACATCCAGATAAAACACTTGCAACATGTGTGTGAAACATAGGCAACATTCAGATAAAACACTTACTGCAACATACGTCTGAAGCGGAGAAATATTTTTTTAAAAAACGCTTGCAACATACCTCTAAAATCACTTACAAAATATGCAACATTGCAACATCCTGATCTACTTTTGCATTATCCATATGTAACAATTGTAACATACCTTCTAAACATCTGAAACCCTTGAAACATACATTTACAATATAGAAGAGGGGAAGGCTGGGCCCGGTCGATTCTAGTCGTCAGTGTGGGGCGGTAGTTTTTTTTATAACAGTGGGCAGTAGCTGAAGTAGGAGGAGAAATACCTTGCATGCCATCGAGCCGAAACAAGAAAAAAAGAAAGGAAGGAGTCTAACGAGTCACATTGGTAAAATGGTTGATTGCTAGAGAACTCTTTTAACATATATGCTTTCTTCCTTTTTTAAAAAAAGCAATCCTCGAGGAGCTCTATTGCACTACAAATACAAGAAGTTGGCCACTAGATTTGTGGAAAATAAGTTTCTACTGCATGGATTTTGGGTGTTTGGGACCCTTACACTCCATGGAGCTGAATTTGGTAGAGCCTAGTAGTTCCAAAGAAACCGACAGTACATATAGACAAAAGGGTATAAATTGACCTATTAAGCTAGAACATGTTGTCAGTCTCATATTTATTGTCACTTGGCAAATGGACATTTACTGATCGCATTCATCCATAATAGTACTAACATAATTATTAATTGTTCTCTCTGATGTTAAAATGTCACAACTTTTTGGCTGCTTCCTCCATTTTTGGAGGATGAAGTCGATCATACTTTCCATTTAATTTTGACAATGTCTAAATAGTACAATAGGTGAACAGGGATTAACAGTGAATAAAAAGTGTTTGAGAAAGTACGTAAACATTCTTTGCTACTGTATGAACAGTGATTAGCTGAGATTCTGTTGCGACACAACAAGTATTGAGTGACGTATGAGTGCAAGGTCCCGCCAATGCAGCCGCGACGGTGCATGGCTGGCCAAGAAGGCTGTCAGTCCTGTACTACTGTCACGACATGTACTCCCTCCTCTAAAAAGTGTGATTCTTGTTTTTAAGAGGTCAATTTTTTATTAAATCTATAAAAAAATATTACTCTCCCGAGACAAAAGAGTGTGATTCTCAATTTAATTTTGTCTACGACCGCTGTGTTCGAATTTGATGTTTGTTATGTAAGGTTAATGCCTAAGATATGTAACCGTGAACTCTTTAAATGTGTTTTCCTGTCATCAGTAAAAAAAATAATTTTTGGTATCAATCTTATTCCATCTGTATATAACAGGTACGGATTTAAGGACTGATACTTGATGCACAATAAATCCTAAAAGGAGAGGCCCAACACCAGCATTGTCCTTGAGGACTCGCTGTCCGATGGTGTAGAGGTGCCACACGCACATGGCAAAGAGGTCGGACCTTGGCAGCTTGCATCTTCTTCTTGCATTGCCCTGCTCTTCGGCTCTTTGCAAAGCTCCTCAAGTAGAAGCAAGGAGCGTATCTCAAGGAAAAGCGTTTTAAATGCAGCGCCCATATTGGTACCACACATGCGCTGAAGATCATGGTGTCATTGGCCTTCTTGTCACTGACACCGAAGATGTCACGACCGGCTAGTCCCTATGTGGTTGGTTGATCCATTACACTAGATCCAAGGGCAGGGACACTGCAGCAGTAGATTTCAATGCCTCCGGAGAGGACTTTGGGCGCATGGGCGAGGGCAGTAGTGGAAGCGCGAGGGAGAAATACGACCTTGCATTGCCATTGAACCGAAACATAAAAAAAAGAAAGGAAGGAGTGTAAACAAGTCACATTGGTAAAATGGTTGATTGCTGGAGAACTTCTTGACATATATGTTGTCTTCCTTAAAAAACACTCCTCGAGAGAAAAAGATATCGTCTCCCACGTCGCGACAGGACCACGACCTCGACCCGCCCCCATGGCCGTACCCACCCTGGCTGGACACGAGGCCCCATCCTAAGGTCGGGTCCACGCGTCAGGCTGCCACAGGTGCGCGCCCCCCACCCACCAGAGACCGAAGGGCAAGATCGGCCGCTATGGGCCATTGATTCGCCGCCGCATCCATTAAAGCCTAGGCTTCCGTCTACCGCCGCCACAAACACCTCCAAATCCTGCTAGTTCTGGGTGAGGGGAGATCTGGTTGAGCAGAGAGAGTTTACTCTGGCCGATTGCTTTCCTGTGAGCAGATTTGATAGAATTGACAAGCAACCGGTGCAAATCAGCTTCACGGGTGACATCTAGAAGAAAGGGGAAGGGAAGGAGACCTATGTTGAAGTCTTGAAGAAATCGATGGAGGAAGGTGGGCGCTGGATCTGGCAACCGGAGCCGCGTCACCCCCTCCCCCGCCGCGCCCTCAACGCCCGAACAATCAGGCGCAAGCAAGGTTTCCACCCCAACAATAGCTGCAGCAAGTCTGGCCGAAGAATCAGGCGTGATGTCAGTGACCTGCATTTTTTGTGCGGAGCTGGAATCCATAGTACATCTTTTCTTTGATTTTTGCATTGCTAAGAACACTTGGATGATAGTTTCAGATTTGTTGGGTTTTAACTTAGGCTGTGATTTTGAATCAGTAGCTCGGTTCTGGCTTGCTAACAAGAGACATGGACTGACAAATGTGATTTCTGCGGCGGTCTTGTGGTCGCTGTGGAAACTGCGGAATGAAATCTATTTTCAGGGCATGTATGGACAGGGATGGCAAGGCTGTTACTGAAGATTGTAAGGATGTTGCGGCGCTAGATTCCAATATTCAAGTAGGAGCTGGGCTATCAAGTGGAAAGTTTTGCAAGTCGTTTGGAGATCCACGCAAGCTTACCACCTCAAATCATGTGGAAGACGGTGGAGATGAGTACTTCATCAGAGTTGGCACTATCGGCTGCTCTGCATTCAGATACAAATGCTCATTTGGGTTAGCATGAAGCTGTTGTTTCTGAACATGTTTGTGTTGGCCCTGCGTCTTGTTCTGTATTGGCCATAAGGCCTGAATCTATTGGCTAAATGCCACAAACTATGCTGTGAACCGTTTTGCTTTATGAATAATAAAGCGGGGGAAACCTTCATTTTAAAAAAACACTCCTTAAGGAGGTCTTTGGCACTACCAAATACATGAAGTTGGCCACTAGATTTGTGGAAAATAAGTTTCTACTACATGGATTTAGTGTCTTTGGAATCCTTAATTACTCTAGGGAGCTGAATTTGGTGGAGCATAGTAATTCCAAATAGGTGGAATAGCCAAATTGATACCTCATCTTTCATCTCATGTTCAGTTTAGTCCTTCGACTCTCAAACTGGCCAAACTATTCCCTCAACTTTCGATTTTGGTTCAGTTTCGTCCTTATGCTGAAGTGGCGCTCCGGTCAGCAAAGCCTAGTGGTGACCATAGCTTTGGCTAGCCTAGCAGCCATGCAATGCATTAAAAGTAACTTCACATGAAATTGCATTGGTTCTTGCTAGCCATGAAAGGGAAATTAAAGAAGTTATTCAAATTTTTATTGGATCAATAGCATACTCCCTTCGTTCCAAAATAAACATCGCTATGGTATTTGTGCCGGTCAAACTTTCTTAAGTTTGATTAGATTTGTAGAAAATATTAGTAACATTTGTATCTCCAAATAAGTCTGTTATCAAAATAGATTCAACGATCTATCTAATGATATTAATTATGTATGTACTATAAATATTAATATTTTCTTATATATATTTGGTCCGCTTGACTCCTCGCAAAGCGAGAACGATACTTATTTTTAGGACGGAGGGAGTATATTCTTTCTTTTATCGCTACATCCTCTGTTCTCAATCCTCGTTTCATCTGAAATGTGTGTCCTAGCATAATGTTGTTCAAACCAAAAAGCAATGAACTTGATTGTGAAAGTATGCAGTAATTCTACCTACACTAGCAGCGCCAAATGCCAACACTTTCCTATTTATCAAAGCCGATACCAGCACATTTTCTCACTAGCGCTGCCACTGTGGAGTGCCACTTCAGCACGAGGACGAGTTTGGACAAAAAAATAGGAGATTGCTTTGGCCAATTTGAAAGTTGGGGGACTAAATTGAGCCTAAGACGAAAGATGGACTAATTTGACTATTCCGCCTTCCAACAGTACATATAAAGAAAAAGTATAAATTGACCCATCAAGCTAAGAACATGTTGGCAATATCATATTTATTATCACTAGGCAATTAGGCAAATGATCACATTCATCCATAATGCTAATTATTATTTGTTGTCACTGATGTTAAAATGTAACAGCTTTGTCTGCTTCCTCATTTTTTTGGAGGATGAAGTGCGATCATACTTTCCATTATCTAAAAGGCCGGTGCCGGTGCCGGTGCCGGTGCCGGTGCGCTTTCTGGTGCTAGGCAGCAATGACTATGGCACTCATCTACTGTGTTGTAGCACTGATCTTCTCGACAGCAGAAGCACATATTGTCTCTACACAGGGGTCTTCTTTGGCAATCGCAAGGTTTGATCCTATCGCTCTCAACTGGATTTATTGTGTGCTGGGCTGCACAGTAGTTAGTAATTGTTATAAGATGATGAATAACGCATCAAGCATAGAGGGCTAGTAAATTTTTATAAGAGCAGGGTCTCTTTATATATGTACTAGTAGAAAATATCTTTCAAAAGTCCAGAAAATTTGAATAGTTCAACAGATTTTATGATGTGCACTTACATTGTGAGAGAACCACGAAACATCCCAGGATAAGCATCACAACCACAGTAGCCATTCTTCCCTCCATCACAGCAATCACGGTGTAGATATGGTGGAGTTTCTGTGTGTAGGTATGCGTGTCCTACAGCAATCACAATGTTCTATATATAGAAGATGGCGAAGATATTCTACATATTAGCAATAACTAATAACTCCTAGGCTTGTGATTAATAATCCTCCAAAATTACAAAAATAGTTCGCATTAATTTCGATGCAGATATCTCTAGTGGAATATAAATGACTACATCTAGTAGATGCTACGAGTTTAGTCCTGATCAATTTTGCGCTGATGTCCATTGATAACTACCATATTTTATTTCCAATTCCATGGCTAATAATGGCATTCTATCGATAACGATTTAATGACAGCCACATTACCGAGTAACAAATTTATATACTCCCTCCGTATAGGGAATACATGTCGTTTAGGACATAATTGCGATTACCAAGGAGTCATTAACTATGGTGTAATCTTCCCAGTTTGCCCTTATTAAATATGGTTGCGGGTGTCTCCTAGACAACATTCTATTGGAGCTCGGTTGGTCAGGTGGCAGTGTCCCGAGGCGTGTGGGGGATGCGGGCAGGGTTCGAATCCCTCTCCTCATTTTTCACGTTTGGACACGTTTTTTTTTTCTGTTGGCGCTCGTCTGGGAGCGTTTGCAGCTGGTTTTGAATGTGTCCGCGCGTGCATTTGCTTCGTTTTTTCGTTGGCGCTCAGTTTTCGTTTGCTGAATTTCGCATTCGTAGTTTGGCGCTAATCTAGGCTCGTTTTTTTTTTTTCTGTTGGCGCTCGTCTGGACGCTTGGACTACTCTCGCTGCTGCTTTACTCAAAAGCATCAGCTTGCTTGCTTGTTTCCTCCTACGCCTGCTTGCTTGCTTATTCATCTAGTACAACGGCGCCTCTCTTGTCAATCTAGTACGACATGGCTTAGCTTGTTCTGTGCTCCTTCCACTTCTCCGTACGGCGTAATGGCAACCTTCCCTGCGTTTGATCTTAACGTTCGTATAGAAGAAGATGATGACGGCAACCTTCCCTTGGATCTCAACGAGCCAATATTGGAGGATAACAACAACAACGGTAATGTTCTTTCCTTTTATGATTAACACAGCAGCCGCATGCAAAGTATTTTTTCTCAGTTCGTTCTTTCCACTTTAAACAATGTGTGGTAACGTTTCTCATTTTCTTTCTTCTTTTTTTGACAGGGTTTGATTTGAACTTGCCACTAGACGAGTTTGGTGCGGTTGATTTCAATTATCTACAAAACCTGCCCGGTAAGCTAGTATGCACAGCTAGTATTTTTTTGTTGAACATGCCGTGCCTATTTTGTAAAACTCCTCCGACTCCTCCACAGCGAACTCCTCCGCGGCGAACTCCTGCGCCGTCGGACTATGCGGCGAGGCGCACCCGCGCCGTGGGACTCCACGGCGAGCAGCACCTGCACCACCGGATTCCATGGCGAATGGCGAGCAGCAGCATGCGAACAGCCAGTTGCGGCGAGCAGCAGCAGCATGCGAATGGCTAGTTGCGCAGGCGGCGACCTGCTGCGCTGCGACTGCGACTCGGAAGGCGAGCGTGGTTAATTCCTTACGCGAGAGCCAATGTGGGCGGCGAGCATGCGCGTGCTGTTAATGCCTCGAGCCAGCTCAGCCGAAGGGGCAGGGGCAAACGCGTCTACATTTAGCCAAACTATGGAGAACGACATCATTTGCCAAACTCCCTCCGTCGGCCAGAACGACATGTATTTCCTATACGGAGGGAGTACATAAATAATGTCTCTACATACTGCAATAACCTTTGTGTAAATAAACTTGAAGTATATACACAAAAAACTAGATGCGGACCAAAGAGCATTATTTTGCGGAAAAAAATTGGACGCGGCTGGTCCTCACCCATAGCTGTGCTGACGTCCAACTAGATGATGACGCGTGGATGATGACGCGTGGACGAGTATTCAACCAGCTGGCTCGGCCTCCCGGCGTCCCTATCTAGCTAACTGGCTCGGCTCGTCACGACTGAGCATGTGCGCGCTCGGCTCAAGCGCTCACGCAAGCCGGGCCTCATGAAGGCTCTTTTCGACGGGAGAGATTGGGATCACGAACGCCGCCATCACACAGCAAGGAGGGGATCACGGCCGCCGCTGTCACACATCAACGAGGAAGCAGCTGAGGTATGGGATGTGAGTTTATTTGATAGGGATGAAAAAAATCGCATTATGAATTCAGTGTTACGTAACTTTAATTTACATGGCATTGTACAATAAGTTGTTGATAAAATTGGACAAGCTTTGGTTGATTCCTATGCTGGTAAGGTTGGGTGCAGTATTAGAAAGAGTCATTCAAAGTTCCGAGAAGACAAAACTATATCAGAAATATATAGTTTGCGGTAATGAAGGATATCGACAAAACAAGTCATCACATAAAGACATTACAAGGATAGGTTGTGATGCTCGTGTTTGGTCAGTGCTAGCGAAGAGTGAATTTGGAAAGTGTACAAGGTCATACTTGATCACAATCATTATCTTGCTAGACCTAATAAGTTGCACAAGCCGAAGTTCCAACGGCGTAAGTCATCAAATTGATGCTAGTCCAAATAATGCTACAAAAACAGTGATGAAAGTGCTGATTCGAACCAATTAATCGTAAGTCATCATTTTGACTCATTATTCCTTTTTCCTATTTTATTTACTTACAAGAAATTTTATGAACAATTTTGTATCTATGACACAGGAGCTTGATGCTGGTGATAGTGGTGGAACTAGTGCTATGTCAAACTTTACAAATGCTTCAACCATGCCTTTCCCGCTAGATGGATATGCTTCTACCACAATGCCAGACATTACAAATCCTATGATGGAGCAATCTTTTGCCATATCTGCACCTTACATCCAAGGAGGATTTACAGATCTTTTATTCTGAGTTCAGCGAGATGTCGCAATGTCCTCATATGCTAGAAAGTTATATTTCGATGAAAATATGTAACCATGTTTTGTTGATTAATATCCCACTGGATACTATTATGGTGACCTCTGCTGTTAACCTCCTTTTGTGCGCATACAGAAGATAATGTGATTTTTAGCATTCCGAGATGTCTCAATATGTGCTTATACATACATATCATGATTCTGTAAATCATCCAGACACTACTGGAAATGTGAAATTCCCTGACGGTGCACTTACCGTCAGGGAAAATGAAAATACCGTCAGGAAATTTTAAAATCAATTTTCATGATGGTGTACCACCAGGGAATAACCGTCAGGGCTAGCACGACAAGGAAATAATCAAATGTATGACGGTACACCGTCAGGGAATTTAATTTTTATTTTCCTATCGGTAATGTATCGACAATCAAATTAGGAACCGTCAAGAAAATGATATTAGTTCTGTCAGTGGGAACCGACAAAAAAATCATACGTCACCGAAAGGAAAAAAATTCTCCTGATGGTGAGGAACCGACAGAATAAAAGGAGAATTATCTAGTCGGTTGAGTAACCATCAAAGAAAATATATTTTCCCTGTCGGTGCACTATTTTCCTTGTTGACTTTTAATAGTCAAGAAAATTATTTTCCGGTCAGTGCTCAACTGCCAAGGAAATTACTACCCACAGGAAAATGATAGAACAACATTTTCTATACAATTCAAAAAAACAGTACATTTAACATCATTTGTGTCACACCCGGTTTTCTAAAAAATAAAACCAGGCTAATCATATGTGTGCCCAGGAAGTCCACACATATGTCATAATGAAAAAGTATCAGAAACAATGTTATTATATAACGTATACATAACTATATTAACACTTACATCAGAGTATCGCAGAACGATGACTAAATTTCAGGCTCCATTCTTCTCAGGGACGGCTGACTGGTGGCTCCGTATGCCAAACACTTCTGAAAGACTTCTGGAAACTCCACTACCTCTGAATCCTTCTTCTGAATAACACCTTACTACACACTGGAGTGTGGTGGAAATAGCAAGAGTGAGTCCATGTCGAACTCAACAAGTATAGCACATGGTTCATGAGGCTCAAAAAGGCTAGACACTGTTTTACTGCATTTAGCTTTTATTCATCATATATTTAGCAGTTGAGTAGCATCAAGATATTCCGCTTCCCATTAATGAATCAATGATCAATTGTAATAAAGATAATGAATAGCATTAACATGAGCATAATAATAACAACAGTAATTAAGCATGATATAACAATAGTGATCATCTATCCGTAGATGTTCCAAGGCTGCCCGTATCCGTGGGCACGGCTAGTATACCAGTTTTTAACTCTGCGTAAAGGTGTACACTTTCACTGTGAGTCATAACTTCCAAATGCATGGGTTCGCGACTCCCCAAAACACCGAAAATCATATAAAGCCACTTAAAGGTTCGTCTAACAAGTTAGGGCCATTAGATTCACTCGGCAGGCAGATGTAGGAACCCCTTTTCAAATGGCACAATTCCTTCTCGGCTATACTCATAGACTAGAGGTTGTCCTACACCCAACGTGGCAAGCCATTCTTACGCCATTTAAGGTAACCACTAACAAGCTAGAAAAGGTCCTTTAAACAACTAGAGCCAGAGCCATATAGCCCTCACAGCTGTACTGTATGTCCCGGATGATCACGTACAGATAAGTCCTTATGGAGAGAAACCAGAGCAACAATATAACCCCTTGCTCTAGCCTCCTTTTCAATAGTAATAAAATCATCTTAATGGTTGATTGCTTAATCCATTAATCAAATTACAAGATCATTGTTCATAATTAAGCACTAGCAATAGCTACCCAAATGCATAACCCGTAGGTGACAAGGAACAAGATATCAATAGCTAAGTTATAATCTCTATGGTTGTCAAGGAAGACACATGCATATGTATGATAATTTCAGTGAATAGGTAACAAGGATGGTCCCATATTATACTTGTCTTGATCAAAGCTTTCCTTATGATACTGCTGGTCTGGCTCAAAATAATACTCCTGATCATCAAGAAACTGCTCACCGTCTATACTCGATCACCAAGCATCAACACACAACCATTCGAGCAATCATACACGAAGCAAACAAAGAGACATAATTAAAACAGTACACCAATAGTAGCAAAACAGTATAAAAAGTTTGTAAAACTCTTCTACACGTTACTATGATCACACAGACGTAAAGATCACGAAATTCAGATTTAAAACAAAAAAGTTATGAGTTTTCTAAGTTTCCTATAGATAAATAATTACTTTAATATAAACTAGAAAATTAATTTTTCCAAACCTACTGTATAATAACACTAACATGTAGAGCTCGTAAATACGAATCTAACGCAACTTGAACGGGTCAAATCGGAGTTAAAACGAAGATTTTACGATCAAAACAAGTTTAGTGGCAAAACTGTAAATAGTATCATCTTCTACCTTAGGCTTGGAGGAGCTCTGGTCAGCCATGGTGGAACCTCGCCGGAGAGAAGCAAGATGAGATGGGAACTCGATGAAACGGCAATGGATTCACGCAAACGGATATACCACGGTGTAGAGAACGACGAGGGCTGCCTCTTGGTGGTGGTGGCTGGCGTCGGGACGCGACGGTTTGGCCGGAAAAGCTCATCGGAGAGTTCGCCGGAACGCAAGTTGTAGATGAAGAACTTCGGCGAGAGGTGGAGGGAGCTACGAGCGGCGGCTCGCGATAAGGGTTGTACTTCTGAAACCAGGACGTCGAGGGCTACGCCGGCATATATATAGTCGTAGGATTTGGAAACTTTTCGGATTTTCTTAATTTCGGGATTATTTTAATTCCGCAAATAAAAATAATTTTAGAAAATCTAGAATTACCTTTTAAGCCGCGAAAAATAGCCCGGAGCTCAGAAAAATCACGGGAAAAATCCTGGAGACTCTTGGGGAGATAAGGAACTCAACTAAATAGGTTTGGGCTCATGAAAATATTGATGAAGAGATCAAGGAAAAAGATTAAGCTCACGGAAATTAAAATTTTAAATCCAGAAAATACCAAAAAGTTTTCCGATGAGAAGTAAACGTCGTCCTATGGTATTTTGAAAATAATAGCACTCACCAATACCAAAGACAAGCATCAAACAAACACCACATTATCAAATTAATATGAAAAAGTTTAAAACCACACTTTTCTATATTTAAATTAGCAGCAACTTAACTTATCTAATAAATTTATTCAAATATTGAAATCTTTATTTAGTGTTTTCTAAGCACAACCCAAAATTGAAAATTTTGGGGTGTGACAATTCTACCCCACTTAACAGGAATCTCGTCCCGAGATTTGGAGAGACTAGGGAGAAAGATAAGGTTGATCTGTAAGTCTTCACTTTTCCTTCATCAACTCTTATCCAATGATGATGCCACAAGCTCAAAACCAACTTTGTAAAGGTGTCCTTTAGGCACTTATGATTCTTATAGATGGTTCTAATAGGTTACCAATCTGAGAAAGGATACCTGCGCTCGATAGTGATTTTGCAACCATGTAGATAGTTGATGCTTCTAGGTGAAGAAATGGAACGTATAAAACCTCCATCTTGTATCTATCTTTAGTTTGGCAACCCCCTTAAGAAAAGATCAACTAGAGAACACCAAAGGATAACTTGCATTTGTTTCTGAGTGATAACTACCATCATGTCCTTCTACCATCTCAAAGAGACTCATGAGCATATCCAAGATCAAGTAACCTGCACCTCCTCGCGAGTATAAAAACAGCAGTATAGAAATACAGTTATAACTCGAGTTCTGTGAATCCAATGATATTGTAGCTTATACCATTGGAAAGCTTATCAAATTTACTACAACTTTCTTATAGAACACTCCTCCAGATTCTGCAGTTAAGGTAGTCAAAAACTATGCACCATAGAAACTATTCCAGGTTGCTGACAGCACAGATGCGTCGCCTTGTGATTTTCATAAATCCCAAACCATAATAGCTATCAGGGTGGTTCTTATGGTCAGAGGAAGATATTGAAGTCTACTGTTGTCCAGAATTTATCCATGATTTTTGGGCATCCAAAAATAGAGATATAAGCTAAGGAAGATAGACTGTTCTGAAAAGACAGGATAAGGTAGAAACGAGATTCAGAAGACGATGATCGAAGAAATGAAAACTCTATCTATAGATCTTCTCCACTTGATTTAAGAAGCCTCATCCTCTCACTTTTACTCCAAAGTTTCAACATACTTTGATCATTTTACTCCGAGTAGCTTGCTCAACTATTTCCAAGACATCGACGGGTACTCCGAACAACTCTTAGTCCATGGTGTCGTCCGAATCTTCTTAGCACAACCCTTCGTTGCTAAAGACATCGGTATCGACTCTTTCCTCTCCAAGCAACAACACTTTGAAATTCATAAAAATCTTGATCAGGATCAAACTGACAATGATACCACAGGTTCAAAACCAACATAACGAAGATATCCCTCAGATTCTTGTGATCCACGTAGATGTCACACTTATAATCCCAATAAATGCCACACTTACAGCCTTAAGAGTTTTCCACATTCAACTCTCTTGAGCTCTTCTTCATAGTAACTCCACTAGAGAATACCTATCCAAGTAGAAAACTCCCTTCACTTAAAACTTACTAAACATACTTGATATGGGGTGATGTCATCTAAGTTTTCATGAAACTAACTATAGACTTCCAACATCTCCTTCCTATGTCGTCCATGCTAACTTGTATAGAGTATGTTGAATTGAATATTGAACTCCCAACTGATGATAGCTTGAAGTGAAGACTAGTCCTGATGAATACCCGAGCTTCTTGTAGATGATCCAACAAAGCACTGATCCCAAGCAAACAACACTAGCACATGAGTAGACTTCCAATCACAGAGATAACCACTTCTTCCAAGTGAAGCACTAGGACATACGAAACCTTCATCTTGCAACACTCACAACTTTGCTACCCCCTTAAGAAAAAGAAACTAGGGGACACCAAAGTAACTTGCATCTCCTTTTATAATAGATAACCATAATCATCTCTAATGTAAGACTCCAAGGCAAATCAATGAGATTCAAAGATATCTAATGATATATTCACTTATACGAGATAAGGAAGTAATGCATAAAATTTCTGGGCGAATTCCAATTTTAGCAGTTCAGTAAATCTGGCATAACTCGAGCTACAAAGATCCAAATGAAGTGATCTTTACATGGTTGGAAAGCTTATAAAATTATCTACAACTTTTATTAATAACACTTTTCCAGGTTCTATCATTAAATTAATAAAAAAACAGATCTTAGCCAAAACTGTTCTAGAATTCTAGACTGTGTAGTAACCTCAAATTAGAACAGGTATATCTCTTAGCTCAAAATAGATAAAAAGGTAAGTCCAGTGGGTTTGGAAAGATACAGAAGTTTAGTTATTCCCAGTAAAATTTCATAAATTTCTCATGTCCATATCTTGAGATATAATAGAAACATTGTAGACTGCTATAAAAATCAGCATGCGGAGTATTACGTAAAACCTACCCCACTTAACATGGATCGAGCTACTCCTCAAGACTTATACCTTCCGAGCCACCTTTGAAACATGAGAACAAGGCAACACACAAACAACACATCAAGCAAAACAAGCACACATCACATCATCGATACTACACGTGCTTCTTCAACAATGGTGGTCATCCTAAGGGAAGATTATGGATGATGAAAGGCTATCGAATCTTTGAACCAGGTGGAATTAGAAAACTTTTAGTAAAAACAACGCAAAACAAAATCCAAGGGAGTAAGAAATAATAGCTCAAAGGAAGCTATATCAAGGAAGGGATACAATAGGACAAGGAAGAGGAAATAGTCAAAATCAATGAGTCAAGGGATGACAAAAATAGTTTTATAGTAAAATGAGTTTTAGAATACGTCCAGTGCTACTTGCCATACGTCCTACAGTCAACACCGCTCTGATGCCACTCTGTCACACCCAGTTTTCTAAAGAACAAAACCAGGCTAATCATATGTGTGCCCAGGAAGTCCACACATATGTCAGAATGAAAAAGTATCAGAAACAATGTTATTATATAACGTATACATAACTATATTAACACTTACATCAGAGTATCGCAGAATGGTGACTAAACTTCAGGCTCCATTCTTCTCAGGGATGGCTGACTGTTGGTTCCGTATGCCAAACACTTCTGAAAGACTTCTAGAAACTCCACTACCTCTGAATCCTTCTTCTGAATAACACCTTACTACACACTGGAGTGTGGTGGAAATAGCAAGAGTGAGTCCATGTCGAACTCAACAAGTATAGCACAGGGTTCATGAGGCTCAAAAAGTCTAGACACTGTTTTACTGCATTTAGCTTTTATTCATCATATATTTAGCAATTGAGTAGCATCAAGATATTCCACTTCCCATTAATGAATCAATGATCAATTGTAATAAAGATAATGAATAGCATTAACATGAGCATAATAATAACAACAGTAATTAAGCATAATATAACAATAGTGATCATCTATCCGTAGATGTTCCAAGGCTGCCCGTATCCGTGGGCACGGCTAGTATACCAGTTTTTAACTCTGCGTAGAGGTGTACACTTTCACTGTGAGTCATAACTTCCAAATGCATGGGTTCGCGACTCTCCAAAACACCAGAAATCATATAAAGCTACTTAAAGGTTCGTCTAACAAGTTAGGGCCATTAGATTCACTCGACAGGCAGATGTAGGAACCTCCTTTTCAAATGGCACAATTCCTTCTCGGCTATACTCATAGACTAGAGGCTGTCCTACACCCAACGTGGCAAGCCATTCTTACACCATTTAAGGTAACCACTAACAAGCTAGAAAAGGTCCTGTAAACAACCAGAACCAGAGCCATATAGCCCTCACAGCTGTACTGTATGTCCCGGATGATCACGTACAGATAAGTCCTAATGGAGAGAAACGAGAGCAATAATATAACCCCTTGCTCTAGCTCCCTTTTCAACAGTAATAAAATCATCTTAATGGTTGATTGCTTAATCCATTAATCAAATTACAAGATCATTGTTCATAATTAAGCACTAGCAATAGCTACCCAAATGTATAACCCGTAGGTGACAAGGAACAAGATATCAATAGCTAAGTTATAATCTCTATGTTTGTCAAGGAAGACACATGCATATGTATGATAATTTCAGTGAATAGGTAACAAGGATAGCCCCATGTTATACTTGCCTTGATCAAAGCTTTCCTGATGATACTGCTGGTCTGGCTCAAAATAATACTCCTGATCATCAAGAAACTGCTCACCGTCCATACTCGTTCACCAAGCATCAACACACAATCATCCGAGCAATCATACACAAAGCAAACAAAGAGACATAATTAAAACAGTACACCAACAGTAGCAAAACAGTATAAAAAGTTTGTAAAACTCTTCTACACGTTACTACGATCACACAGACGTAAAGATCACGAAATTCGGATTTAAAACGTAAAAGTTATGAATTTTCTAAGATTTCCTATAGATAAATAATTACTTTAATATAAACTAGAAAATTAATTTTTCCAAACCTACTGTATAATAACACTAACATGTAGAGCTCGTAAATACGAATCTAACGCAATTTGAACGGGTCAAATCGGAGTTAAAACGAAGATTTTACGATCAAAACAAGTTTAGTGGCAAAACTGTAAATAGTATCATCTTCTACCTTAGGCTTGGAGGAGCTCCGGTCCACCATGGTGGAACCTCGCCGGAGAGAAGCAAGATGAGATGAGAACTCGATGAAACGGTGATGGATTCACGCAAACGGATATACCACGGTGTAGAGAACAACGAGGGCTGCCTCTTGGTGGTGGTGGCTGGCGTCGGGACTCGACGGTTTGGCCGAAAAAGCTCGTCGGAGAGTTCGCCGGAACGCAAGCTGTAGATGAAGAACTTCGACGAGAGGTGGAGGGAGCTACGAGCGGCGGCTCGCGATAAGGGTTGTACTTCTGAAACCAGGACGTCGAGGGCTACACCGGCATATATATAGTCGTAGGGTTTGGAAACTTTTCGGATTTTCTTAATTTCGGGATTATTTTAATTCCGCGAATAAAAATAATTTCAGAAAATCTAGAATTATCTTTTAAGCCGCGAAAAATAGCCCGGAGCTCAGAAAAATCACGGGAAAAATCCTGGAGACTCTTGGAGAGATAAGGAACTCAACTAAATAGGTTTGGGCTCATGAAAAGATTGATGAAGAGATCAAGGAAAAAGATTAAGCTCACAGAAATTGAAATTTTAAATCCAGAAAATACCAAAATGTTTTCCGATGAGAAGTAAACGTCGTCCTATGGTATTTTGAAAATAATAGCACTCACCAACACCAAAGACAAGCATCAAACAAACACCACATTATCAAATTAATATGAAAAAGTTTAAAACCACAATTTTCTATATTTAAATTAGCAGCAACTTAACTTATCTAATAAATTTATTCAAATATTGAAATCATTTATTTTATTTAGTGTTTTCTAAGCACAACCCAAAATTGAAAATTTTGGGGTGTGACAATTTGCACAAAATCTATATCAGCAGTCCAACATTAAATCAATACACAATTATATATATAACATGAATCCAATCCAATACATATAAAGATGTCTTGCATCATCAACATATCGAAATACATAATATGTCAAAACTTTCGGCACCCGTCTACCCAAAAACAACTTCTCTAAATACTTGGCATCAACATAACGCAACCACCTAGCTAAACATTTACTACCAGCAGCAATACTGGACGAAGCACCAGCGGCAGCCACACCATTGTCGCTGCAACCCCACATCTCCCTTGGCTCGAGTAGCAGGTAGATAAGCAGGAGGGCACAAATGTTTGAAACATCATCTCTGCTGGCCTGGAATTGATGCTCCAGCTTGTCTATCAGTTACCACACAAGGTGCTTTCTCTATATACATGATTAGAAAACAAACATATTCAAAAGAACCAAGAAATAATAATTGGTGTCCAAACAAATGTTGTTAATTGGTAGATCATGATTTTAGACAAAACTAGGAAAAAGAATCATATCATTTGGAGTTAGCACAAGGGAAAAAAACCGGTTACAAAATTTTACCACAGATTAAAAAGAGAAAACATTTTGTTCATGTTCTTGAGTTTCTAGTATTTTCCTGTGTGTTTTCCCAGAAACCGTCAAGGTAATTCTATTTAACCTGATGGTTTATGCAATAACCGTCAAAAAAAGACAAAACTGTCAGAGAATTAGGAATTTCCCAGATGGTTATGTGCACTCACAGGTTAATTAGGAATTTTCATTACGGTTATTTAATTTCCCTGTGTGTTTCCAAGAAACCGTCAAGATAATATCAATTTTCCTATGTGTTTTCCTGAAACCATCAAGGTAATTCTATTTACCCTGACAGTTTATGCCATAACCATAAAAAAATTCAACCGTCAGGGATTTCAAGTTTCCAGTAGTGAGATTCAAATGGACATTAAGCTAAGAACATGTCGGCAATCTCATATTTATTATCACTAGACAAATGGACATTTACTGGTCACATTCATCCACAATGCTAATTATTAATTGTCCTCTCTGATGTTAAAATGTAACAACTTTTCGCCTGCTTCCGCCTTTTTTTTTTTTTGAGGATGAAGTTGATCATACTTTCCATTATCTAAAATGACTTATTAGTTATTGCAGGTGCCGGCGCGCTTTATGGTGCTTGGCATGAGCAATTTTTGTTACATTCATCTTCAGTCTTGTAGCATAGCCTTCCAGGGCCCGGGACGTCAAGGCCTTGACAGCAGAAGCACTTATCGTTATAGCAGATGTATCGTTGGCAATAGCAAGAAGGTTCGACTGGATTTGCGTGTTGAGCTGCACAGTAGTTAATTGTTATAAGATGAATAACGCGTCAAGCGTAGAGAGGGGTATAAATATTTAGAAGAGCTAGCACAAGGGTCTCTTTATATATATACTAGAAAATATATTTCAAAATTCCAGAAAATTTGTATAGTTCAACAGATTTTATGATGTACACTTACATTGTGAGAGAACCAGGAAACATCCCAGGATAAGCACCACAAGTACAGTAGCCATTCTTCCCTCCATCACAGCAATCACGGTGTATATGTATATGGTGGAGCTTATGTGTGTAGGTATGAGTGTCCTACAAACATACATATCCAGCACAATGTTCTATATATAGATGGTGAGGATATTCTATATATTAGCAATAATTAATAACTCCTAGTCTTGTGATTAATAATCCTCCAAAATTACAAAATAGTTCGCATTAATTTCGATGTAGATATCTCTAGTGAAATATAAATTACTACATCTAGTAGATGCTATGAGTTTAGTCCTGATTAAGTTTATGCCAATGTCCATTGATGACTACCATCTTATATTTCCATGTCCATGGCTAATATATAATAGCATTCTATATATAATCAGTCAATCACAACCACATTACCAAGTAACATATTTATATATACATAAATAATGTCTCTGCATACTGTGATAGCCTTTTATGTAAATAAACTTGAAGTAAATACACAAAAATAAAATACTAGATGCGGACTGAAGAGCATTATTATTGCATGGCTTGCGAGGTGAGAAGTGTCGTGGAATACTATCTGAACTGCAGATTTCTGCTGCACTGGGCTGATCTGTGAGCTAAAGAAAGAGAGTGTATATATAGCCCAATGAAGAAACATCAAGACCATTAGGCCCACAAACAGGGCCTTCTACAAACAAGTTGGGGTGGGTTTCATTCTGTCATCATGTCTGCAGAGTACGTGAAGGAGACAAGACAAGGAGCCTCGGGATTTTTTATTAGAGATCACAATGGGTGCCCGCCACCATGGGCCCTCCGCACCGCTGACCCTCCTGCCGCCCCTCTGCAGCACGTGGCGTCATGAGTCCAACCGCTATTGCCCTCCACCGTAGGAGCGCAGCACAGAGACTTGTCCCGTCCTGGGCCGCCGCCGCTACCACACGGCGCCTCCAGCCCTGGGGGCACCGGATACGGCGTCCCGGACCACCACCGCTGCCGCCACCATGGCCACCACGCTGACCTGCCGCCTCTCTACATGCGACCTACTGCTGCAGCACGACCTCCACCGGAGCTCTGCGCAGATCCACCCCCGGGTGTGCCAGATCTGGCCACTGGGACGCCGAAATTGCACCAAGGCTGCTGCCGTGGACGAGCCTTGATTGCGACGCTCGAGCAGCCGCAGCAGACCAGCTTGAGAACAAGCCCCGCCGCTGCATTCCTTGCGCCCACACGAGCTTCAGGCGGCGTGCTCTGGCAGCGGCGAGGTAGAGGAAGCCCGGGGGGAGGTGGTGGCTGCATGCGCAGGGCGGTGGTTCCACCCGTGCCACCCCGAGAGGGACGACGCGGGGGACGGGGGCTCTATGTCTGCTAGAAAGTTATATTCCAATGAAAATATGTAACCCTGTTTTGTTGATTAATTTTCCACTGGATACTGTTATGATGACCTCTGCTGTTAACCTCCTTTTGTGAGCACATCCAGAAGATAATGTGATTTTTTAGCATTCCGAGATGTCTCAATATGTGCTTATACATACATGTCATGATTCCGTAAATCATCCAGATGCAAATGGACATTAAGATAAGAACTTGTTGGCAATCTCATATTTATTATCACTAGACAAATGGACATTTGCTGATCACATTCATCCATAATGCTAATTATTAATTGTCCTCTCCGATGTTGAAATGTAACAACTTTTCATTTGCTTCCTCCTTTTTTTGGAGGATGAAATCTCGATCATACTTTCCATTATCTAAAAGGACTTATTTAATTGGTGCCGGGTGCCTGTGCCGGCGCGCTTTCTAGTGCTCGGCCTCGGCATGTGCAATTTCTGTTACATTCATCTTCCGTCTTGTAGCATAGCAATTTCTCCGAGGCGACAAGGCCTTGACAGCAGAAGCACTTATCGTTATAGCAGAGGTATCGTTCGCAATAGCACCGAGGTTCGACTGGATTTGTGTGTTGAGCTGCACAGTAGTTATAATTGTTATAATTATAAGATGAATAACGCGTCAAGCATGGAGAGGGGTATAAATATTTAGAAGAGGTAGCACAAGGGTCTCTTTATATATATACTCTTTCAAAATTCCAGAAAATTGGTATAGTTCAACATATTTTATGATGTGCACTTACATTGTGAGAGAGCCACGAAACATCCCAGGATAAGCATCACAACCACAGTAGCCATTCTTCCCTCCATCACAGCAATCACGGTGTGTATATGGTGGTGCTTCTGTGTGTAGGTATGCGTGTCCTACAAACATACACATCCTGCACAATGTTCTATATATAGATGGTGAAGATATTCTATATATTAGCAATAATTAATAACTCCTAGACTTATGATTAATAATCCTCCAAAATTACAAAATAGTTCACATTAATTTCGATATAGATATCTCTAGTGAAATATAAATGACTACATCTAGTAGATGCTATAAGTTTAATCCTGGTCAAGTTTATGCCAATGTCCATTGATGACTACCATCTTATATTTCCATGTCCATGGCTAATATATAAAAGCATTCTATTTATAATGAGTCAATCACAGCCACGTTACCATGAATGTAACACATACATATATACATAAATAATGTCTCTGCATACTGTGATAGCTTTTTGTGTGAAGTAAATACATAAAAATAAAATACTAGATACGGACCGAAGAGCATTATTATTGCATGGCTTGCGAGGTGAGAAGTGTCGTGGAACACTATCTGAACTGCAGATTTCTACTGCACTGGGCTGATCTGTGGGCTAAAGAAAGAGAAAGTGTATATATAGCCCAATGAAGAAACATCAAGACCATCAGGCCCACCAACCAGGGCCTTCTACAAACAAGTTGGGGGTGGCTTTCATTCTGTCATCATGTCTGCAGAGTACATGAAGAAGACAAGACAAGGAGCCTCGGGATTTATGATTAGAGATCACAATGGGTGCCCGGTGCTTGCAGGGGCTAGGAACGCGGGACAAATGCACGATGCTCTGATGACGGAGGCGCCGGCTTGCATGAAAGCCTTGGAATTGGCTAATGATCATGCCATCTCATGCATCCAACTAGAAACGAACTCAAGTCAGCTGAGGGAATGAAGCAATTTGCTGAATGGCGATGGACAAGGTCCTGAGTGGGGTATGTCGTTTAGTGATATTCGTGAGCTCTTGCATGAGCATTTTATTTGTTCAAATGTGTTGGGACCCGGGTCATGGACATGTGTGGACTGACTCCCTCTCTGAACTTGTAAATGTTCATGTGGCTCGCGATTCAGTTGAGCCCCCTGGTGATAATACAAGGCCATAGAGCCATCCTTATATCATGCAGAGTACTCTATTCCAACAAGCCTTTGCCGGCAGGAGCCACCAGTCCACCTCCATGGCCGTCGCCGCTACCACCACCTCTGAGGCCGTGTCCGCCTCCTTGTCGCGTCTGTTCGTCGTTGCCAACCCGATGTACCACGATGCTAAGGTGGACCCGAGCGATGAGGATGTGGACGGGGAGGATCTCCTGCAGCGGTTCAACTGGCAGGTGTCCCACACGGGCGTCATGGAGGAGATCAGGCGGTGGCAGAGGCACGAGGACGCGCGGGACAAGCGCAAACGCATGGCGCAGTCGGTGGCAAGGAGGTTCCACCACAGGTGCGTTCTTCATTGATATGTTTTGTCGATTCGTGCATATAGTGTGTATAGTATAGTTGAGAACTTGGGATGAATGATGTGGTTTCTCATTCTGTGTTCTTTGTCCTAGAATTTTAGGTGTTAATAGTAGATGATATGATTGCTAATTTTATGACAGTTTACTAGTTTAGTTTAGTTTTAGACCAAACTGCAAGTTCTAGCGACTGATTTAATATATATAATGTACATGTTCTATGTGCATAAGCACAACATTAGGATGCCATGTGATCGTATATCTGACAACAATAGTTTGATTGCCAAATTAATTAGACATTAATATGCCAAGTTGCCAACCAATCTACAGCTGACATTCATGATCCTGAAGGTGGGACAGCTAGTTTTACTGACAGTAGCATCCCAGCCCCGATCGTTTTCTTAATGGAAATAGTTGTGCATGTGAAATGGCCCTCCTTTGAGCACCTGGCCATATGACCCACAACTCTTGAGCATTTTTTGTAGTGTATGTATAGAGATTCAGTGCATAAAAGTTATTTACTTAGTTTACATTATATGTTACTGTAAGTTTGCTTAGTTTACATATATATGTGAATGTTGTAAACAAATATGAAGGGTAAATTATGCTTGAATTTATGAATAGTTAGTCTAAGTTTGATGAATTTGACACTTCTGCCATGCCCCCGTATACTGTAGATTGTTATTGCTCTAGAAAAGAGCGGTTTCTGTTTCGCAAAAAAAAAAGGGAAAGAGCAGTTTCAGTTCAACGACATGCGTGTATCAGCATTCATCAAGCAACGAAATACTTGAAGAAGATTCCAGTTGAGTTTTTTTGTAGACACTTGGACTGAGAATGGGTAACAAATATATGTTGTACGAGCAGTAAAACCATAGAAAAAAAAGTAGTACTAACCTTGATGAATATGATCTTTGATATATTATACTGTAGATTGTAATTAAATGAAGTAAACACAAGCTGGAACACAAAGTTTTTCTAGTCTTGTAAACAGGAGCTACGAAGATGAAATGATTGTATGATCATAACACACTATGCAACACTGAAGATGATGATATATAAATCTAAGTACTGTCATCTGGAAACAGCAACAATCTATTTACAGGAGGAATTCTTAGAAATTGAAAATAAGCATAAAATATATATATATATATATATATATTACAAAGTGTTTCATAGTAAATAAATCTAGTAATACTAATCTTGGTTTTTTAGAAGAGTAATACTGATCTTGTGTTGTATCTGAATAAAATCTTAGATACGGAAAAGAAATAGCGATTAGATGGGCCTCTGACTTAAGTTGTTTAATTTGGTGTTTGGGTCTTTCAATACTCTCGTGTATGGGCCTAGCGGGCCGTTAGTGGGGCTTCTGACGATTGATGCACACAACACAAGCTCATTCTAAATTTCTAATCACGCCACTAATCTCGCGTTGATTCCATTCACATCGGTCCTCTAATTCGATCTGGATTTTGCAGTTTTTCGGATGCCGGGCGTCGGTGTGGAACCGCCGGCGCCGCCAGCCGAGGCCGCGGCGGGACTAACGCCGCGCAGGTTGACACCTTCGAGGGTCTCCGCCAAGCGATCGTGGCCGCCCGGGTGCGGTCGGTCCCCTGCGCTGGCCTCCGCAGCCGCGGTAGGTCCTGTGGAGAAGGGCGCTGATGGTGCCTCCACCGTCCTCGGTGGCAGAGCAGATGAGGAGAAGGGATGTGGTGGCCGCAGCGATGTGGGGCAGGAGGTTGCTGTTAATGGGGATTCCGTCACAGGAATGGGAAACAGAACAGGTGGCAGTGAGTTAGTACAGAGAAAGGAAAATGGAATTGCAGTTGCAGGAAGCACAACAAAACGGGGGTTGAATCCGCCGCCTAAGAAGAGGGCAGTCTCAGCCGTACGCAAATTTCCTCCTGGTTAGTACCACAGGCAGTGGAGATGAGGTGTTACCTTCAGAAGCCACCCCTGTCAACAACAGCAATGCTGATGCCTTCTTGGCAAGTCCGGTTTTAGGAGACTCAGCTTCTCCAACTTTAGCACTAGAGGCCTCCAGTAATAAATTGGAAAGCAACAGAGTAGTGGATGATGGACATAGCAAGGCTCACAATAGGGTCCAAGTTTGGGATGAATTTGCCAGTAGCAAACAACAAGATGGTGACCAGCGAAACATTGTTCCAAAAGCTACACCGAGGAATGCTTCTGATGGGAAGACGAAGGGGAAACTCTCAGCACGTAAAGGGAAGCAGCGAGCACAAGAAGTGGTGGATGATAAGATGAAAAATAAACTCGATGGAAGCTTGCAAACAAGTAGTGTTAGGACACCTTTGAGCAATCCCATTGACGCAAAGACAAAAGTAAAGAGGTTGGATACTGACAAGATGAATGCTGGATTGCTTGGTAATGCAGAGTCCTCTGCAGGTGGGAAGCTGCGAAGTGAGACATTATTGAGTGCTAAAAAGGAAGCGGTGTGCTCAAATATGAACACAAAGCAAAAGAAGTTTGCTTGTAAGTTGAAGGGTGATGACATAGTCAAGGATAATTTGCATTTGTCCGTTGGGAAGCCCAATCTTGGAAAACATGGTGCAACCGATCAAATTGAAGAGCCTAGCCAAATAATTGTACAAGCATTGAGGGCTCCTGACAATTGCCCTTGGACAAGAGGAAGAAAGTATATTGCTAGTTCTTCCAAGTCTCTTGTTCCTAGGAACAAGCTAAAGGGAAAGGATGCTAAGGATCAAAGGTTCCAAAAGACGCTAGGAACTTCGTAGCGCCTAGATGGATTAAACATAGATTAAACAGTATTAAGCGTTTGTGCTTTTTTATTTGTTTTAATTTACACATATGACTCAGATTAGATTCCCAACTTCGATCTCAGAAGACATTGTACCAAGCATGTAGGGCTGCACGGATGATCGAAAATAATGATTGGTGAATAGGAAGTGAGTCTAGCTCAACTCGTTGGGTGAAAGGTGTGGCAATGCACCCAACCACCACAAGTTCAAGTCCCGTCTTGGACTGAATATGGGTGCCTATTTCTCTTCTTAATGAAAAACCACCTAGTTCCTCCTAGGTTGGATCTCATTTTTTTTTCAAAATAATGATTGGATGCTTAGCTGTTGAGAGTGCCTCTATTGTATAGATGGTTTATTGTTATTACTTGGAGTTAAAAGTTTCAGGAAGGGTAAATTACATATCCATGGTTCAGAAAAAGCTACTCATTCATCTTTGTCTGCCTTCATAAATTCTGAAGATGCCATTTGGCCAAAGTGGTTTTTTTGGGGACCATGTCTTCATAAATGTTTCGTGCTACATTCTGTACAACTATATGAGCTGACCACGGTAGGAAACGTGTTTGTTGGACAGCACTATTTCTGCATGCTCAAGCCATTTCCTTTCTTAGTTCAGCAATGGAAAGCATATCATGGCATCAACACTTCTTTCAGATACAGGTCCATTAAGCTGACCATTGAAAACAAACATATCAGACAGGATTTCTTGATTGTCTACTGGTTCAGGATGTCCTGAAGAAGCACAAAGAGGGCCATTCTTTGGCACCGAATTAACTATCCCATGTGAAACCACTTGAGGACTATTCATTTTAGAGAGCAAAGAATTCAGTGAATGATTAATGCTTTCTGGTGACTTGTACAGAGCAGACAAAGGAGTGTCCATTTCAGAGAATGAAGTATGTTCAGAACCTTCAGCTAATGTGCATCTAGTTGCTTCAGTTCATAGTTCTTTCCTTACAGTAGATTTTTTGGTGGAAGAAGAATCAGGGAGTCTAAATGTGGGATATAGCTGCGGTGAAAAATCAGTCTAAGCTCACCAGCTAATGTAGCATTTAGTTGCAGTGGAGACATGGAGGGCTAAAATGCCATGGGACCTGCAGGAGGAGAGAAGGGCAGCCACAGAAGATTTGCCCAATGACAGCTGAAAGAAGCGGTCACCAATGGGGAATCGACGTGTTCTCGCCGTCGCGGCTAAGACTGTCTCCAACAATCACAACCCAAAATACAAGACTCATTTATCCTATAGGTAGCGCTACAGGCAAATGGTTCAATATCCATTTTAGTCTTCTCCAACAACAAGACCCAAAAGACAACTATTTCTGCAAATAGGTCTCCAGGAGAGAGAATACTCAGATTTGGGTTATGCCTCTCATGACACCCAAAATGGGTCTTCCATATAGTTACTCTGTTGGAAGCTATAGATATCCTGTTGGAGACCCATGTTGGGTTTGGGTACCGCAATGGGTCTCTTGTTGAAGACAACCTAACGCGCTCACGTACCTGCAGTGGAGGCAACTTTTGTTGCTTCCATCGGGGAATGTGAGGAGCGATTGGGAGGCCGAGCGGGGAAGGCGGAAGGAGGGACGAGCGGCCAACGACCATGACTGAGAGGGACGCTGGCCACCTGGCCCCGGGGCAAGTGGAGAGCAGAGTGCTATGGGCACTTATCAGAGAAACGGCTGAGCTTCGGCCCGCGAAAGTTCGTGACAGCTCGGAGTGTCGCGGTGGCAGGGAAGAAGGGGCCGGAGTGTCGCTCGCTTGCTGGTTGCTGCTCAGTCGCGCCCTACCAATACCAAGTGATGAGGTGAGGGCTCTTCCCACCGGGCCAGCTTTCGGGAGCCCGCATGTCAGGTGGTTAGGGGCTTGGGGCCGGATGTTGGGCTCTATGTCTACTAGAAAGTTATATTTCGATGAAAATATGTAACCATGTTTTGTTGATTAATATTCCACTGGATACTCTTATGCTGACATATGATGTTAACCTCCTTTTGCGAGCACATCCAGAAGATAACGTGATTTTTTTAGCACTCCGAGATGTCTCAATATGTGCTTATACATACATGTCACGATTCTGTAAATCATCCCATAAAGATAAGAACATGTTGGCAATCTCATATTTATTATCACTAGACAAATGGACATTTACTGATCACATTCATCCATAATGCTAATTATTAATTGTCCTCTCCGATGTTGAAAAGTAACAACTTTTCGTCTGCTTCCTCCTTTTTTTTTTTGAGGATGCAGTCGATCATACTTTCCATTATCTAAAAGGACTTATTAGTTATTGCCGGTGTTGGTGCAGGTGCCGTGCAGCAATTTCTATTACATTGATATTCCGACCTGTAGCATTTCCTATCATAAGGGCCCGCTTTAAGGCCTTCGCAGCAGAAGCGCTTATCGGTAAAATAGCGGAGGTATTCTATGCAATAGCACGGAGGTCTGACTGGATTTGCATCTTGAGCTGCACAGTAGTTAATTGTTATAAGATGAATAACGCGTCAAGCGTAGAGAGGGGTATAAATATTTAGAGCATCTCCAAGAATTTGCCAAATCAATTTGACATCCATCTATATTTGGCAAAATAGAAAAAAATTGTGCTCCAACAGTTTGGCATCCAACTTGGCAAATTTTAGTAACTTGGCAAATCTCCCCCCTCCACGCGCATATTTGCGCGCTGAGCGCGAGCGCGCATCCGGCTTCACGTGCAAATTTAAGCGGGGCTCTTCGTTTCTTAGCGGGGCTCTTCGTTTCTTAACGGGGCTCTTCGTTCGTTTAGCGGGCCTCTTCTTATTTTACCAAGTCTAAATGGCAAACTCTTGGAGAGGGTCTATTTTTTCACTTGTCATATATTTTAGCGAGTTGCCAAATCACGATATTTGCCAAGTGAATTTTGGCAAACTCTTGGATATGCTATTAGAAGAACTGGCACAAGGGTCTCTTTCTATATATATATATATACTAAAAAATATCTTTCAAAATTCCAGAAAATTTGTATAGTTCAACAGATTTTATGATGTGCACTTACATTGTGAGAGAACCACGAAACATCCCAGGATAAGCACCACAACTACAGTAGCCATTCTTCCGTCCATCACAGCAATCACGGTGTATATCTGGTGGAGCTTCTGTGTGTAGGTATGCCTGTCCTACAATAACATACACATCCTACACAATGTTCTATATATAGATGGTGAATATATTCTATACATAGAAATAATTAATAACTCCTAGGCTTGTGATTAATAATCCTCCAAAGTTACAACAAAATACTAGTTCGCATTAATTTCGATGCAGATATCTCTAGTGGAATATAAATTACTACATCTAGTAGATGGTCCTGATCAATTTTACGCTGATGGCCATTGATGACTTCATTCCATATATTATTTCCAAATTCCATGTCTAATAATAATGGCATCTATTTATAACGAGTCAATGACAGCCACATTACCAAGTAACATAAATTTCTATACATAAATAATGTCTCCGCATACTGCAATATGATAACCCGGACTGCAGATTTCTGCTGCGATGGGCTGATCCGTGGGCTAAAGAAAGAGAGAGTGCATAGCCTAATGAAGAAACCTCAAGCCCATCAGGCCCACCAACCAGGGCCTTCTCCAAACGAAACAAGTTGGCAAACTCTAACGCATGCCAGGTCGCGCTCTGCTCAGAGCGCATGATACAGGCCGGCCCACGCGTGCATGTCCTCGTGGGCCCGTGTTAGGGTTCCGGCGACTGTTCCGGCAACCGGAGATGAAGAAGATGACGGCGGCCTCTCTCTCCGGCCTCTTCCTCTCTTCTACTCCATTGCTGGCGACTGCACCTTGTCTTCTACTCCATCGCCAGTGACCGCGCCTTCTCTTCTTCTCCATCTCCGGCGGGCATGGAAGGGGGATTGGGGGGAAGTAGGCCGGCCAAGCGGTGGGGACAGCGGGAGGACGGCCTTCAGGTCCAGGCAGCGGCAGAGGCAGCCGAGCCAGGTTGGGGCAGGGGCACCCATGGCTGGACCTTGCCACGGAAGAAGGGGGAGGGGAAGAAGGTGGCCACCACAGGCACGCTAGGGTTTCTCTCCAAAGCTCCGCCGCGGCCGCAGTGCTCCAGTGAAACCTTAGCGCACCACGGCAGGGCGTTGGACGGCGGCGGGGGCGAGGACGAGGAGGGTGGCGCAGAGGGGCAAGGGCGAGAGGTGGGTGGCGCGGGCGGTAGCGTGGTAGCCAATGGCTGAGGGCAGCGGGGAGGAGGCGGAGGTGGGGGAGGAGCACTACCGTCGAAGAAGGCATGGGGAGCAGGCGCACTTCGGAGAGATGGGTCATGCTCCCACGTTTCCCAAAGGCGCGACTCGTCACACAATAACATCGTCCAAACAAGTTGGGGTGGGTTCATTCTGTCACGTTTGTAGACTACTCTATTTCTACCCATCTTTGCTGGCTGGCACCACCAGCTCAAGGTACCACAACGCGAAGGTGGACATGGGCGACGATGACGTGAACGGGGAGGAGCTCCTGCAACGGTTCAACAGGCAGGTGTCCCGTGCGGGTGTCATGGAGGAGATCAAGCGGCGGTGGAGGCGCGGGACAAGTGCAAGCACAAGGCGCGGTCGGCAGCGAGGAGGTATTGCCGCAGGCGTTCTTGATCAATATATATGTTTTGTCGATTCGTGCGTGTAGTATAGTTTTTTTTTGTTGAGAGGAACCATGCGTATACTGTAGTTGGGAACTTGGGATGAATGATGTGGTGTCTCATTCTGTGTTCTTTGTCTTAGAATTTTACTGATTTTATTTATGGTAGTTAGCTTAGTTTTAGACCAAACTGCAAGTTTTAGCGACTAATTTCATGTACATGTTCTATGTGCAAGTTGTTGTGTATTAAGCACAAGATTAGGATGCTATATGTGATCGTATATCTGACAACAATAGTTTGATTGCCATATTCGTTAGACATTAACATGCCAAGTTGCCAACCAGTCTACCACTGGCATTCATGATACTGAAGGTGGGACAGCTAGTTTTAACTGACATTAGCATCCCAGCCCCGATCATTTTCTTAATCGAAATAGCTATGCATGTGAAATGGTCCATTCATATCCAGTTTTTGTGTTTGGTATTTATGCGGGGGCGGAGGCACGATGACGCCTGGGACAAGCGCAAGCGTGGTCGGCGGCGAGGAGGTTCACTGGAGGTGTGTTCTTGATGATATGTTTTGTCTATTCGTGTGCGTATAGTATAGTTGCTCAGCTTGAAGAGCAAGAGCTCCACCAAATCTATAGATTTGGCCACTGAATTTGCAGGTTTCATATAGGTCTAGAGAGTTTCTACTGCATGGATTTTGAAGCTGAATTTGGTGGAGCTGAGACAAGTCCCAAAGGCTCATGGAGCAGAGAAGCATAAATCATTCCATTAAGCTAAAAACCTGTTGGTGATCCTATATTTTTATTATGGGTTAAGTCCACTTTACACCCTCCAACTTGCAGCAAAGTTCAGATTTCAACCTCGAACTTCAAAACCGGACAGCTTTGGTCCTCCAACTCTCGAAAAAGTTCAACTTTCATCCTTCTGGGCGGTTTTTGTGTGTAAACAGTAACTTTTGATATTTTCGGGAGCGCTAAAATTTTATATTATTTTTTCGAGCATCTTAACGTTCTCAAATGAAAAAACTCAAAACTACAAAGTTGTAGATCTCATCGAGGTCTACAATTTACATATAAAAATTATCTTCATCCGACATCGTATTGAAGTGTTTTCTATTTTTTGAAATTTGAGTCTCATCACGTGAGAAAATATGGTGCTGAAATTTTATATTATTTTTTCGAGCATCTTACTGTCCTCAAATGAAAAAACTCAAAACTACAAAGTTGTAGATCTCAACGAGGTCTACAATTTATATATAAAAATTATCTTCATCCGACATTGTATTGGAGGGTTTTCTATTTTTTTAAATTTGAGTCTCATCACGCGACAAAATTGTTTCACGCGTGATGAGACTCACAAATTTAAAAAAAAGGAAACCCTTCAATACGATGTCGGATGAAGATAATTTTTATATATAAATTGTAGACCTCGATGAGATCTACAACTTTGTAGTTTTGAGTTTTTTCATTTGAGGACAGTAAGATGCTCGAAAAAATAATATAAAATTTCAGCACCATATTTTCTCACGTGATGAGACTCAAATTTCAAAAAATTGAAAACACTTCAATACGATGTCGGATGAAGATAATTTTTATATGTAAATTGTAGACCTCGATGAGATCTACAACTTTGTAGTTTTGAGTTTTTTCATTTGAGGACGTTAAGATGCTCGAAAAAATAATGTAAAATTTCGGCGCTCCCGAAAATATCAAAAGTTACTGTTCACACACAAAAACCGCCCAGAAGGATGAAAGTTGAACTTTTTCGAGAGTTGGAGGACCAAAGTTGTCCGGTTTTGAAGTTCGAGGTTGAAATCTGAACTTTGCTGCAAGTTGGAGGGTGTAAAGTGGACTTAACCCTTTTATTATTATTACTAGGCAATGAACATTTACTGCACATATTCATCCCTGATATTACTAATTGTCCTTGCCCATAAGGCCATAACAACAGGCATGCCTTCTCATGCTCTGCAGCAAAATTTTTTGCACTTATCAATTGTCTTGAAGCATTGCTCAGGGCCGCCATGGTAATATAAACAGCAGAAGCAAGTATTGCGCTTGCATTGCGGCGAACTGGGTAGCAGCTTGAGGCAACCGCAAGATGATCCCCTGTCGCTCCCAACTGGATTTGTGTGTTGAGCTGCACAATACGAGTGGTTAATTAGTTGTTATTAGATGCATGAATACATAACGCATAAATGTAAGTTTTAGAAGAGCACAAGGGTCTCTTCTATGTTGTACAGTATTACTTACAACTAGAAAACTATGTTTTGGAAGTCCAGAAAATTACTATGGTTCGACAGATTTTATGATCTGAACTTACATTGTGAGAGAACCGCGAAACATCCAAGGATAAGCATAAGCATCACAACTATAGTAGCCATTCTTCCCTCCATCACAGCAATCACGGTGTATATATGGTGTAGCTTCTTCTGTGTGAGGTATGTATGTCCTACAAACATACACACATCCTGCACATTGTTCTATTTATAGATGTTGAAAACATTCTATATTTTAGCAATAATTAATAACTCCTAGGCTTGTGATTAATAATCCTCCAAAATTGCTACAAAATAGTATACATTAATTCAGATGCAGATATCTCTAGTGGAATATAAATGACTACATCTAGTAGATGCTATGAGTTTAGTCCTGATCAATTTTACGCTGATATTCATTGATGACTACCATATTTTATTTCCAATTCCATGGCTAATAATGGCATTCTACCTATAACGAGTTAATGACAGCCACATTACCAAGTAACATATTTATATACATAAATAATGTCTCTACATACTGTGATAACCTTTTGTGTAAATAAACTTGAAGTACATACACAAAAATAAAATACTAGATGCAGACCGAAGAGCATTATTATTGTATGAATTGCAAGGTGAGAATTGAGAAGTGTCGTGGAACACTATCTAAACTGTAGATTCCTGCTGCACTGGGCTGATCTATGGGCTAAAGAAAGAGAAAGCGTATAGCCCAATGAAGAAACATCAAGCCCATCTGTGACTTTCTAGTTTTGAGTTTTTTAATTTGAGGTCGCTAAAATGCTCAAAAATAATTAAACAAATTTTCAGGAATTAATATACTGTTAAAAATTTATTTAATTTTTTTGAGCATTTTAGCGACCTCAAATTAAAAAAACTTAAAACTAGAAAGTCGTAGATCTCATCGAGAGCTACAACTTTCATATAGAAATCATCTCCATTTGACAGCATATAAAAAAGATATGATTTTTCCAAGGCGACAAGCGCTTATACGCGATTAATATACTGCTGAAAATTTGTTTAATTTTTTTAAGCATTTTAATGATCTCAAATTTAAAAACTCAAAACTAGAAAGTTGTAGATCTCGTTGAGAGCTACATTTTTCATATAAAAATCATCTTCATCCGAGATCATATAAAAAATATATAATTTTTTGAAATATAACCGACTGACATGTGGGCCCCACATGTAGGACCGTGCCACGTCAGCATTGGGACCTAGATGACACCCGAAGCAAGTTCAGGGACCCAAAAATACACTGTTCAAAGTTCGGGGACCTAAGTGACACCCAAAGCCAAGATCAGGGACCTAGATGACACCTGAAGCCAAGTTCAGAGACCCAGAAATACACTGTTTAAAGTTCAGGGACCTAAGTGACACCAGCTGCCAAGTTCAGAGACCGCCGGTGAATTTCAAAGTTCGGGAACCTAAGTGACACCAGCTGCCAAGTTCAGGGACCGCCGGTGAACTTATAACAGCGGTGGATGCACAAGGACGCGCGGGACAAAGCGCAAGGTGCGGTCAATGGCGAGGAGGTTCCGAGGGAGGTGCATTCTTGATCGATATGTTTTGTCTACTCGTGCGTATAGTATAGTTGCTCAGCTTGAAGAGCTCCACCAAATCTATGGATTTGGCCACTGAATTTGCAGATTTCACAGGTCTAGAGTTTCTACTACATGGATTTTGATGCTGAATTTGGTGGAGTTGAGACGAGTCCCAAATGGCCCATAGAGCAGAGAAGCATAAATTATTCAACCTATTGGTGATCCTTTATTTTTTATTATTACTAGGCAATGGATGATTCACTGCTCATATTGATCCCTAATACTATTAATCGTCCTTGCCCATAACAAGAGGCCGGCGTGCCGTTCTCATGCTCGCAGCAATAATTTTTGCACCCATCCATTGTCTCGAATCATAGCGTCTTACGGTCGCCCCCATAGTACCAACAGCAGAAGCAAGTATTGAACTTGCACCACACCGTATTGGGTAGAAGTTTGACGCAACCGCAATCTCCCCCCAACTGAATTTGTGTTGAGCTGCACAATAGTTAATTAATTGTTATATATATATAAGATTCATGAATAACGCGTAAGTGTAAGTTATAGAAGAGCACAAGGGTCTCCGCTTCTATGTTGTAGTACAATATTACTCACATTGTGAGAGAACCGCAAAACATCCAAGGATAAAAGCATAAGCACAACTATAGTAGCCATTCTTCCCTCCATCACAGCAATCACGGCGTATGTCCGACAAACACACACATCCTGCACAATGTTCTATTTATAGATGGTGAAAATAGCATAATAGATGTATAAAAAAAAGTCAAAACAACTTATAATTAGAAATAGAAGGAGTATATTTTAGCAATAATTAATAACTCCTAGGCTTGTGACTAATCCTCCGAAATTTCAAATATATTGCATTAATTTCAACGCAGATATCTTTATTTGCAATTCCATGGCTAATAATGGCATTCTACTTTGCATTGCATATCCCCAAACCATAATAAGAAGGTAATGAAGCCTTTGCAAAGTGGTTTGGGTCCATGGGCTGATCCGTATGGGCTAAAGAAAGAGAAAGGACATGGCCTAATGAACCTCAAGCCTATCAGGCCCACCAAGGCACCAACCAGGGCCTTCTAGGCTTGCGGTGGGTTCGTCTTCCTTCGTTCTCTCCTGCAGTGCAGAGGCCTCTATTCCGATCCGTCTTCACCGGCCGGCACCACCACCACCATGGCCGCCGCCGCCGCCGCAGTCGTTTCCTCGTCGCGTCCGCCTCCCCTCCTCCAACCCACCTCCAACGCCACCTTCGTTTCCTTCCCGCGGCGGCCGCTGCCCGCCACCACCCTCGCCCTCTCCGCCCCCTCCCAACTGTCGCTGGTGCCGGCGGCCAACCCCAAGTACCACAACGCGAAGGTGGACGCGGGCGACGAGGACGTGGACGGGGAGGAGCTCCTGCGGAGGTTCAACTGGCAGGTGTCCCGCGCGGGCGTCATGGAGGAGATCAGGCGGCGGCGGAGGCACGAGGATGCGCGGGACAAGCGCAAGCGCAAGGCGCGGTCGGCGGCGCGGAGGTTCCGCCGGAGGTGCGTTCTTGATCGATGTTTTTTGTCAATTCGTGCGCACAGTATAGTTGCTTGGGTAGTTGGGATGAATGATGTGGTCTCTCTCATTCAGTCATTCTGTGTTGTGTCTTAGAATTTTAGATGCTATAGTAAATAAAGGGCAGACCCAGTGCCAGAGGCTCCCACACGAGTGGGGTTTGGTAAAGGAAATAACCGAAGCAAAATCTTACCCCCGCAGAAATTCTGCAAAGAGACGGTTTCGAACCCATGACCTAGGCCTGCCCTTCATAGTAAATGATTGCTGATTTTATAATCTTTTATTAGACCAAAAACTGCAAGTGTTAGTGAATGATTTAATGTACATGTCCTATGTGCGAGTTGGTACATAGAGCACTACATTAGGAATTTAGGATGCTATGTCATCGATATCTGACAGCAGTAGTTTGATTGCCAAATTTATTAGACATTAGTATGCCAAGTTGCCAACCATTGTACCGCTGACATTCATGATCCTGAAGGTGGAAATAGCTGTGTATGTGAAATGGTCCATTCATGATCCAGTTTTTGTCTGGTATTTATGCTGTTTTGTGTACCATCACCATCATCATCATATTTTATGCCGGTATAATTCTTGTCCACCTTTTTAAAGTGTGGTGTTATTCTTCATCATGAATACATGAGGGAGCATCCCCTGGCATGTTCAAGGGCATCTCCCCTTTCTGATGACATGTTTGTCTGTGGCCATTCCAAAGTTTGAGCAAGTTTTATGCTGAATTTTGCAAAATCTAGCATCAAGGGCATCTCCCGTTTCTGAAGACATGTTTGTTTTCGGCCATTCCAAAGTTTCAGCACGCTTGATGCTGAATTTTATAAAATCTGACATCAAGGACATCGCCCCTTTCTGAAAGAGATCATTGTTTTTGGTCCTTCCCAAGTTCATCCAGTTCATTTGAGTTGTAGCAACAATATAAGAAACTCCTGACTCCTCCTAACTGAGCCCAATCACTCTGCTGCAGGCGATTCAAGGGCCCATACCCTTTCAGTGATGATCAGGGGGCAAAGGAGCAGACCACTGATGATGAGAAGAATGACAACTGGGAGCTCCCTTCAGGAGAGTTGCCTTCTTACAGGTAGAGATATCGAGAAATTGAAGCGTGCTTTTTGTCTGCACCAGAAGAGCTTCGACACCTCCATCTTCAGTTCTTTCTGTCAATTGGAGGAAATTGAGTAGGTGTTGCCAAATCGATTCTAGCCGATTGGCGACCAAAACACGGTACACTGATGTAAAGCTTTGTTCTGAGTGTGTTATGTCTCAGAGAGCAGCAGACCCTCCTGACTGTGCTGCAAATACTAGATCTTCTGTATTGAGTTCTTGTGGATGGATGTACAATGGCTGGTGTGTGGTCACAACAATTCTGATGCTAACTTTTTCTGGTGGGGAAAAGATGAATTCTGATGCAGTAGACACTTGATTCGGTGATCTAGTAGTCAGTAAAATTGTTCTTTTGCAGCTGCAAAATTGCCATGCCTGTCCTGGTCCAATCATGTTGCGAATTCAGTCTTGAATACGTTACGATGAGGAATTACTGAACATGTGCCGGAAGTGACCAAAAATGACGTGGAGAAAGCGATGAGGATTGATGAGATTTCAGGCGAAGAAAGGAGAAGAATGAGGAAACTGTCCTGTCACCCCCTGCCTGTCTACTTTCTTGGATCCAACGTGTGTCTCGCTGCCTCGGCACGACTGGCAAGCAGGTCAGGTGGTGCGTGACCCAAACCCATCTACCCACACCGACACCATAATGCAATTCGCGGTTTCGTTTCGGTGCCCAAGTATTTCCACACTTCTAGTCAAAGTATAAGTCCAGCTATTAGTACTAATAAAGTTTTTCTCTCTTTCCATACCCCAAAAATGTCATCTTAGATGATTCAGGCCATGAGGTTGTCACGACTCGCGAGCAGCAGGCAATGGTCCAGGTTATTTTAGAGGGGAGGAAACAAAAGTACCTCCAAAAAAAAACATAATAAACCCCCCAAAGAGGTTTATGGTGACTTGTGCCTTGCTTCAACCACTGATAAGAAGGCATCCGGCTTAGCTGAATTCCCAAGTTGGCATAACGAGAACCAGGGTCATCGAAGCCAGGAATAAAGGATTGCAGAGGTTCTGTGGTTTAGGAAGCTTGCATAGGTGATGTTTCGTACATAGCTCTTTTACACGCGTTGCCCGTTGCCGATTGCTTGCAAGAAATCTGGAGATGTCACTGTCTTTTTTTCCCTTCTAAAAAACAGGCAAGTGAGCTGCCGATTATATTAAAAAGAAGAAATTCGACCGAATAAAGCAACAAGAAACCCCAAAAGGGCCCGGCAACCAAAAAAACCCAACAACCAACCAACTAACATCTAAAACAACTATAGACAATAGACGGTTAGATTGGGACCTCACCATGCACCGTCTCATCACAACTCTAAATCCTTGCACCACTCTATAAATTAAGCTTTAAGAGCATCTCCAGGAGTTCACCGATAACTCATCCCCAATAAGATAGTATTTTTTTAAAAAAAAACTCAATAAGATAGTATTGGTGGTCACCAATACTACTTTTTTAGTTTATCGGGTAATGCTACAACATATCACCAATAACATCTAATATATGGGGCTTACATATCATATCATAATTTTTTTATTTCCTTTTCTCTCTGGGTGTCTTCTTCCTCTCGCTCCCACCGTGTTGGCCACGATCCTCGGCCCCGGCTCCGCCTCTCTCCCTAGCCCCGGCCACCACCTCTCTCCCCCGGCCACGATCCCCTGGCCACCGCCTCTCTCCCCGGCCCCGGCCATGATCCCCACCCCGCCGCCACGCTGGCCTCTTCCCCGGGCCCGAGATCTAGTGACGCTGTGGAGGACACCGTGGATGAGCTTTGTGAGCACAACCGTCAGCGTCGTCCTCCGCCTCAGGATCAAGCGGAGGTCTCCAGCTCCAGCACCACACGAGGTCTCCGTCGGCACGGCAAGTCTCCAGCTCCACCACCACACGAGGTCTCTAGCTCCGGCCCCGATGCCGGCCTCCACCCTCCCCCCTCCCCCCGCTCGCTAGCCCTGATGCCGGCCCTGCCGCGCACCAGCCCCGAGCTGGAGCGCCGCCCGCGCAGATCGGCCGTCGAGCCTCGTCCTCGAGCTGGAGCGCCGCCTGGCCACACAGATCATCCGCACGGGCCCCGTCATTGAGACGGCCGTCGACCCTTGCCTGCACTTTCAATGTGGTCGCAGATCATCCGCACGGTCCTTGTTGCAACCATGGCGCATGGCGAGCTCCGGTGTGAGTGTTGAGTAGAGAGGTGGAAAAAGTGGCAGCTATTGTGGGGCACAGCCTACTAGGGAAGATGCAACTCCCCCTTCATTTAAGGGGGAGATGAGCAAGATATCGGTGGCCAAAAAAAAGAATTATTGGGGGACTGCTGGAGAAGCAAAAGTGACTCATTCCCCCTAATATGATAGTTTTATGGGGATGAGGGATAAGTTTAGGGGACTGCCGGAGTTGCTCCGAACCACTGTACAACCAAAGCTGCTCCACAAGCATCGCACCACGACACATGCTGCAACAAAAAGTTAGCTGTCTTATTTATGTTTGCGACAAATTATAATGATCCTGCTCCATGACGCCTTGTTTATTGTACCTGACTCGGCTATAAATATACATGTGTCCCTACCTCTCACAACCATGCCACGATAAAACCACACGCCAAATCATCTCCAAATTCAACAAAATCGATCTGCATCACCTCTCAAAGCTAATTCGATTAGGTGACTCAGGTGTGTTCAGTCTCTCTTGCTCATATATACTCAGTCATATGTGCATGATGAAATTTAATCACTGATGCCAAATCTTCGTCAAGCTTATCCATAGCATTATTGATAGCACTGAGTGACCTTGAGCAAACTCAAATTTATCGTTGGAGTCCCTTTTTCTTTTAAAAAAGGAGTTTCCTTAGCTTTTAAGAAAGCCATTGGTTGGAGTACTTTCATTTACTGCAATTGATCTTTCAGTACTGTGAACACGCCACTACAATGTAAAAATGATATATAAACAACGAACAGATGTCAAGAAAGGAACAAACTAAATTGGAAGGAGTACACGAATTTTGTTCTACTTTAGAGAAACAGGATTGTTAAGCCAACATTCCCGTCTGAAGAACAAAAGGTTCAATTAATTTATGAAATCTTTGTGTTCCCAATAAGATCTTTATTTTTAGAAAACGAAATAGTCTTTATTCTGTTCTCTGTGTAGGCATGCACTCAACTAGACATTGTTACAAATTACAAAATAGCTGCTTCATAGAACTAAAGCCAAAGACAACCATTAAATGCCAAGTCTATTAGTAAACAAGATTTTTATGTTGTGAAAAAACCAACAAAAATAGAATGACTAAGAAACACCCCCACTATTATAAAACACGTAATGGTGTACTCAAAATGAAGCCATGAAATACCATAAAAATAGGATACGATAGAGGAAACTAAGAGAACTACGGAAGCTTCACACAAGTTCCTTCACTACTCATTCTTGGCATGTTAATCTAATTCAAGTAAAAAAGTTGTACTCCTCCCGATCATAAATATATGACACTGACTAATCCAATTAAACTTTTGAAAATTTGACCACATATAGCTCTCAAAATATTTTGTTTAGAGACATAAAAAATCATATGAATAGATTTAGATTTGTCTTGAATAACATTTTCGTATACATTTATTAGACATTACAACTACATTTTAATAGAAAATTGTGGTCTAAATTACTCCCCGAAGATCATACTGACGAGTTTATAGTAATAAGTTAGCACTTCCTAGCACTACTTTGAGTGCCAACATAAGATAATACATGGGGCCCTTAATCTTGTGGGCCATGTGTGGTCAATCATCTTCACAAAGCTTGCTCGCATACCGCTCATATGTCATATGCCAGGCCCAGCCTCTTCCGTCACCAGATGATTATTTTTACTCAAAGAGTGAAACTTTCTACTGATCTCCTTTGTCTCCTTCCATTTCTTTGTGCGCCTTTTTAAGGACCTTCAAAAGATGCCAAGAGGTACGGTTGATTTTATAACGTGGGAGGTACCAAATTTTGGTACCTCAAGTACTATATTTTCTGAGTCTAGGCATAGTACCTCCGGTAACCTCTTGAAGGACAGTAGGACTCATTATTTTTATAATTAAGGCACATACATTTCTTCAATGATTTAAGAATATGGAGGGTGCAAATATAAATTTATTTATTTGTACTTTCTTGATTTGTCTGTATTTGCGTATAATATATGCAGACTTTGCATTCATTTTTTTGATAAAGGAAGACTTTATTAAATTTTTTTCAAAAATAATACATCGAATTGATACAAGTCTTAGAAAAAGCTCTCTATGCCTGAGTAGCACATGGTCTGAATTATGAAGAGATCATGTACTCCAACCACCATCAATCTATAGACTAGACCACCATCCATGTGCCTGGAAAAAAAGTTTCTTTGGCCACCTACACCAATTGTCCCAAGGCCACCATAACCAAATCCTATAAAACTGGCTTATGAAGGATAGATCAAGTACATAGTCAATGGATATGCAAATAAGAAATCAATGCTCTCACTACCAATTCGTTTTTTATATTTCCATGCATGTAGTTAAGTAGGGATAGCAAAGTCACTATGCCCTCTATTTTCTCTTGGTTTCATATATTAAATAAAAGGCGTAGGATTTAATTTAGTGAATTGACACATAGCAAGTTCAGTGAGAAACTATATTTCGCACATCAGAAAAGTATAAAGCCAGCCATAAACCAAATATGATCATTAATAATTCTTTTGCAAGTGGCAGATGGAATGCACAGCACACAGCTTTACTTTACTAACTAGCCCATAAAACCATGCTCCAACACGGTCTAGAATCTTCTGTTATATAAGTAGTGAAAGTTTAGTGGATAAATTTAGTACATAATCAAAATTGATTATCTTTATCTCTTTGTATTCATTTTCTAACATAATACTCATTTAGGTACTCTATAATATTTATTCGATTGTGATTAATTTATCAATTACTATATATGTGTTTCGTCATTGCATTGCACCTTTTTGGGTTTTTAATATGCATTTAGTTGAAACTTAGCTTAAGTTATATCAGCTCTTGTTGCATTACTTTCCTAACCACGGACGGAGCCCTATAGGGGCGAAACTGGGCTCCGGCCCCCCCCTTGGCCTGTTAGAAATTCGCAAGGCCCAGTACTTATCTAGGCCTCCATCCTAGTAGAACTCTAAAACAGGCCAACACGCCACCCATCAGCCAACACTCATCCACGCAACAGCTTGGTGGGGCGTGGCCACATGGAGCGAGCCAGCAACAAGGCGGCCAACCGCCGCCGTCACCGCCCGATGGAACTGATTCACTGCTCGCATCTCCGAATGCTACGCTCAGGTGGCCAACAGCAGAGACTCACCGATTCAAAGCTTGCGGCGCATCGTCGTGGTGCCCGTAGTCGTCGTGCAGATCTCTGCGCTTCCGCCTCTTGCTGCTACAGGTTGTGTGTTTCTTGTATCCCAATTTTTTTCATAGTTGTTGCTAGTTAATTCGGTATGATTATGCTAGATTAGCAATCAAATTGAATACATTCATAATTATGGTGCATCTAGAAACTCTCTATTCCGTTTTTTTCCCTTTTTTAAAAAAGAGATGTTCGACTGTTGTGGAAAAGAAGGGGGAGACGAAAATTCATTTTTTATATTAACCGTAGTTGACTTTTAAAAAAATTGGCCCCCCCTTCCATTTGCTTCACCCTCCGTCGCTGTTCCTAACATCATGAATCGATATTTTGGCTTCCAAATTTTGATCTTATTAGTTTTTGTAATTTTTTCATCCACATGTTAAGTTCAAAATCAAGTGCTTATTGTATCTTTTATTCAAACTTTTCCATCTACTATATTAATTAAAAAATAGATTCTAGGTCCTCGAGTCTACTCTTAGTTACTACAATGGCATAAACAGTTGTTTCAGCTTGTACCATAGCACTCATGCATGCTTGAATTTCCTCAATCAAAAAATTATATATATAGTAGTATTGTTATATTTTTATCGCTTATGTATGCATGTATACTTGGTATACATAGTGACAATAACATTTATGTTTACTTTGAATTTAATAGTGGTAGAATTAGGTAATTTAGAAACATATATAATATATTTTATGGTTTTTCAATTCTTTTCTGTAATAGCTTATATTGGTAATTTATATGTAGATTTGAAGGATATTATTGTTATATAACAACAAATGTGGGTAATTTAGATGCAAATTAAATGAGTTACATTATATTATCTTTTATAATGACAGAGGTGGATAATTTAAAAGCAAATTTTGGTGTTACTTTGAATTATCTTTCATAATGGCGAGGTTGGTAGTTAAGATGTAGATTTTGGGGGTTACTTACAATTTTTCATAGTGGAAGAAATGAGTAATTCTTTTTAGAAAATGGAATAGATCAAATGGTTGTTATTCTCTATGATGATTTGAGTCAACCCAATTAATGGTTAGAAGTTTTCAAATATTTTCTAGGATTTATCTTTTTGTCTAATATCTTACGAGGATTAATGTGGAGTCTTCTTTGAGGGCTTCCAATTAGTCATATTAAGACATGTGTTGTCATGACTTGTATTGCACCCATGTGGGTCTTCAATATGTATTTTGTTAAAACCAAAGCTTAAGCTATATCATCTCTTATTGTATTCCTTTCTGTGGCATCATAAATGTATATGTTGGCTTTCAACTTTAATCTCATTAGTTATTTCATCTTTTTTATGCACGTATTAAGTTAAAACTTCAGTGTTTATTGTATATTTTGTTCAAAGGTTTCCTTTTATATTTTACTAAAAACATATTTTAGGTCTTAAAGTACAATCTTAATTACTACAATAGCAAAAACAGTCATTTTAGCCTACACTTTGACACTCAAATGCTGAATTTACTATATCAAAGAATTATATGTGTAGTATTATTGTTTTATAAAAACATAGAGTGGTTAGATTTTATTACCAGTATTGACATTTCTTATGTTTGTGCTTCAGTCAAAATATGTAAACTTATCTAAAGTAACAGCTTACAAAATTTATTGTCACGAAGTATTAATATAATTTAAAGTTAATTATCAGTGTCATTGGTCCGTGATTTGTTAAGGGAATTTTTTTTCAGATTGATATATTTATCATAATGTATGAATGTTTAGTTGCTCTACATAGTACTCCCTCTGTTCTAAATTGCCATTCATTTTGGTTTTTCTAGGTACATAGATTTTGCTATGTACTTAGTTATACCCTATGTCTAAATATATAATAAAAGTAATGTATCTTGAAAAGCCAATACGACTTACAATTTGGAACGAAGGGAGTATCACCTAACATTTATGCTTACTTTTAATCTACCAGTGGTTGTGTGTAATTTAGAAACATATATAGTGTACTCTATGCTTATTGAGTTATTTTTCATAATATCTTATATTGCTTTTTAAACATAGATTGGAGGGATATTTTATTTTATTTTTAATGGTGGTAGATTTAGGTAATTTAGATAAAATTAAAGGGAGTTACTTTATCTTATATTTTTCATAGTGGTAGATACAGGTAATTAAAAAGAAAAATTAGAGATTAACTTCCATTATCTTTAGTAATGGTAGAGGTGGGTAATTTACATGTAAATTTATGGGGTTATTTTTAAATTATCTTTTGTAATGGCATAATTGGGTATTTGGATGCAAATTGAGGAGTTTATTTTAAATTATCATTCAAAATGGTAGAGGTGTGTAAATTAGATATCCATCTCCCTCAAGCTTGACCAGAGTGTCCCCGAAGGCGTGAGAGCACAATACACGTTTAGCTTGCTTGACCATGGGGGGAAGCCAGTGCCACACTACACCTTCAGTGGCGAGAATACCTTCCGTGACAGCGGCTGGGGCTCCTGGACTTTCATCAAAAGGGACGAATTGGAGAAATCTGAGCATCTCAAGGACGACCGCTTCACGATCAGGTGTGATTTCACGGTCGTCACCGGCAAGGAGATTCAGACGATGGAAGGAGTCTAATCCGCACCCACCTGTAGATGCAGTGGTGGTGCCACCGTCGGACCTGCACCGTCACCTAGGCGGCCTCCTCGCGACCGGGGAGGGCGCGGACGTGACGTTCGAGGTGGACACCAGGACTTTCGCGGCGCACAGGTGTGTGCTCATGGCCCGATCACCGGTGTTCCACGCTCAGCTCTCCAGCCCGACGACGACCAACAACGGTGCAGCAGTCGCTGTACAGATCGAAGACATGGAGGCGCAGGACTTCGAGGCTTTTCTCCACTACATGTACACCGACTCGTTGCCGGAGACGAAGGGGTCAGAAGATGCGGCGATGATGCTCCCGGACTTGGTCGCAGCAGCGAATAGGTATAAAATGGAGAGGCTGAGGTTGGTTTGTGAAGACAAGCTATCCGAGTTTGTGAATGTGACAACCGTGGCGGTCATCCTGGCGTTCGCCGTGGAGCACCATTGCCTTGGGCTTAAGGAGGTGTGCCTCAAATTCCTCGAGGATCCAGCAAATCTCAGAGAGGTCATCAAGACCGACGGCCTCGAGCATCTGAGCAAGAGCTGCCCGTCTGTTTTAAAGGACATGATTACCAAGCTTGCTGCAGCCCAGTAGCCGTGTAAATAATAGTAAAAAATGTTAACATAATAAATTATTAAATGGGTGATCTGATAAGGTAATAAAGCATTAATGTACATGTTTAACGTTAAGCCAAATATTAACAATTGAATCAAACTTGACAAATTTCTACAAGTTATTAGTAACTTTTTGTCTCCATCTTGTTAATTCCATGTTCTTTAGAGATTTACTTTCGACGGCCATATGACAGCTTTAGCCACTGCAATGCTACTGGTGACTAAGGTTCATTTGAGAGGGCTCCCAGCAGTTCTGCCTCCTCCAGCTCCTGTGCTGTATACACAAGGTCTTTTTTCTCTGTCTTCCTCAAACAACCAAGAGTCGATAAAGCCTTTTTTTTTGTTTTTCACCGGCTTTGGCTCCCTCCACTACTTTATCAGAGAACTAGAGCCCTAGGCCCGGCCAAACGAGTCCTAAGTCATTCTATAGCGTTAGCGCTTCTAGATGGAGATTGAAACCATACTCAACACTGACATATCCTTTTCCACTAAAAGGTGAGCTTTGTGAATGTGACGCCATTGACTTAATATGACAGTAACCCACCCTATATATGGCATAATCAACACTCTGTTCGCTTGTCTTATAAGCCGTATTTTTTCAACGAACAAACAATATTTTTCTCTTACAACAAATCAACCAATAGTACTTTCAGTCATGGCATATCAGCCAAGCGAGGATCTAGAAATTTTTTGACAGTCCCAGACCGCCAAGAAAATGATCATTGACGCCATCAATGAGAATACCCCCTTAGTCTCATAATAAATAAGTTTCTAGAAATTTTTAGACAGATTAAGGACGTTGGCAAAAGACACATGTACCATCATCTCTTTTCCTTTCTCGAAGGATATCTCCTGGATTTGGCAATTATCTGCCTGCCTCCATGTTAGCTTCCATATTTGAAGGCAAGGTTCCATGTTTGTGTAGAATGATATTTATTTTAGGATAATTAACTTTGGATCTATGCATAAGGAACATTACTAGGAAAGATCAATAACAAAGCTTGTCTACCTTCGCAATCACGTTTTATGTGCTCTACAAACGGGGAGTAGACTACAAAGGACTCAATGGTAGTATGACATCCGCGATCTATCACATGACCTAGAGTGTAGAGGGCATCCGTAGGTAAACAATATCTAAGCACCATGCCTACATAGTGTCTACCACTTAACTCACACGCATAATGAGCTAAGCGCTTTGCAAACATATGCATAAACTCAATATTAATCATAACTATATCAAGCATACAAATAGAGCAAACTAGAAACATAATAAATAGCAACATAATGATATTAAAGTAGCACAAAGTCATAAATATAGAGATACAATTGATATACCAGTAAATGGCATATCCGAAATCCTGAGCAATAGATCACACTCTTCTTGAACCTTGCTAGCTAATCTATACTAGACTTTGAACACCTAGAGCTCTAATCTCTAATCTCTAAAAACCCTAGTTTTCTGTCTAACCTTAACTAATGATCTGATGAATTGATGCAGATACAGATGCCCTAGGGGGAGGAGGGCCTGGTTATATAGCTATGGGGGGCAACGTGAGCTCTTTGATCAAACCGACTTAAGCAATGACTTAGATGCATCTTAGAAGGCGGTGGGAAACCGACGTAGCGATGAGGCTGACAGGTAGGACCCACAGGGGCTAGGCAGCCTGCTGGTGGGGCCAGGTGGCCCCACTTGGTAGCCTCTCAGCGTCCACTTCGGCGTGGTGTCATCCCAAGTCTTCTGAAACTTTCTGGAGTTGGTTTCACGACATAATTCTAATTTTTCCTTTGACGTTTAGATCCCCTTGATGGTTTTCTGCTTAAATCCTACTGATAACACTGGTTCATCAAAACTCGTGAAATTTATCAATTTAAACCCCTAAGTTTATATTGGTGATCATTTTCATGCATAATGTTAGGTGATTTTGATATATATATAATGGTCGGTAACTATCGTCAACACGTTGTAAGTGTGCACTTGCGTCCTCTCTAGGCAAACCACAGAACTGGTTTGCCTGCACCATCATGATCAGGCCAGTGCACAGCTCGAAGTTTCCATTACACATGTTGACAGTGGGCCCAACGGGCACGTTGGCAATAGCGGGGGTGGAGTAGTCGCGAAGTGTCTTCGCCGTAACGGTAGTAGCGGATGATGCGGGGGTGACTAGTTCAACTGCCATTGGAGTAGTAAAAGAAGAAGCGGTGCTAGACTAGCTCTTCCTTAGGAGTGCCTCTGGATTATCGGTGTAGTTTTTTGGCAGGTTGTAACCTGTCATACACTATCCTATTTTTATCCACAACAGGAAGAAAACAAGTAGAGTTAGCCTGCCTAAACTATGGCTACCATTATATACATGTGATCATGATCATGTCCTACTAGATTATTTTCACCTATTTCCTTCTTGGCAATGGCGCCAGAAATACCCGTTGGCATTTCTTAATGTAATCACTTAAATTTGAGTTTCCTAGCGACTGCGCCAAGAAATACCATTGACGATAGTTCTTAGTGATTATAGAAAATATCCGCAAGTGCATGAATATATCGTTGTAGCAGTATACCCGAAAGTATTTAGGGTATCATTATTTATATTTTTCCAAATGAGAGCAAGGTATAAGGAGTCTAGCATGAATATGAACAAGATTACGTACTTGCATAGTGAACCAATAGTTGATGACAAGAGTAAAAATGGTATATCTAAGATAGTGGACACACACTTGGCCAACCTCAATAATAAAATGGAAATCAAAGAATAAATAATGTTCCTAAGTGGAGCAGGTACGTTCTAATATAGCCGTGCAAAGAACAGTTAATGATCATACAATATACATGATTAGAGATAGAACTAAGTGTAACATAGATCGGGAGGCCACTGAGTACTAGTCTGTCATCAATCTCATGTGACGATTTAGACTCCTACACCCTACCCAAAAGTGTGGGGATTACGTGGGACAGACAGAGTTGTCACCACTAGCCACCTATCCCTCAACCGGAGAGTAGGAAATGTATTCACCTGCTCCATGTACCCGGGCACCACGCCTAATTAATAGAAACTACCACCTACGGATCGATAAACCACCACCTCAACTTAGCTCTAATTTTATTCATATAAGTTATATGGATAATTAAGCATAAAGTTCTACATGTTAGAAAGCAGGCTCAAAAGATCTCACTGAAATGATTATTCAAGCAGTATAAATGATGTATGTATGTTCATTTTTGTTGTGACTTGATGGTCCTTACTCAATAATCTAATTAAGTAGTAACATTGATTTTATTGAGCATAAGTTTTAGCTACAGAAAATAAATATTTTTGTCAAGGTACACGGTGTATCTTATTGTACTATATCTCCTACTACAACTAAAAAGAATAAAAGTAAGACAATTTTTTGGTCTGAGTATAAAGCTTTGTTCTGAGTGTGTTATGTCTCAGAGTGCATCAGACCCTCCGATCCTGACTGTGCGGCAAATACTTGATCTTTCTGTATTTAGTTCTTGTGGATGGATGTACAATGGCTGGTGTGTGCTCACAAGAATCGTGATGCTACCTTTTCTGGTGGGGGAAAAGATGAATTCTGATGTAGTAGACACTTGATTCGGTGATCTAGTACTCATTCAGAAAATTGATCTTTTGCAGCTGCCAAGTTGCTATGCCGGTCCTGGTCCAATCATGTTGCGAATTCAGTTTTGGATACGTTACGATGAGGCATTACTGAACATGTGCCAGAAGTGACCAAAAGCGACGTGGAGAAAACGAGGAGGATTGAGGAGATTTCAGGCGAAGAAAGGAGAAGAGCGAGGAAAGCTCGTGGCACCCCTCCCTGTCTACTTTCTTGGTTCCAACGTGTGCCTCGGGCCCCCGCGACTCGCAAGCACGTCCTGCGCGTGCCTGCTCCGCTAGTAGTCCTCAGTGGTCGTCAGGTATGGTGTGACCCAAACCCAACTACCGTCTACCCACACCGACACCATAATGCAATTCGCAGTTTCGTATCGGTGCCCAAGTATTTCCACACTTCTGGTCAAAGTATTCGTCCAGATATTAGTACTAATAAATAAAGTTTTTTCTCTCTTTCCCATACCAAAAAAAATCATTTTTAGATGATTCAGGCCATGAGGTTGTCAGCGACTCGCGAGTCGCGGGCAGCAGGCAATGGTCCAGGACTCCAGGTTATTTTAGAGGGGAGGAAGCAAAAGTACCAAAAAAAAACCCCCATAAAGAAGGCATCCGACTTGGCTGAATTCCCAAGTTGGCATAACGAGAACCAGGGTTATCGAAGCCAGGAATAAAGGATTGCAGAGGTTCTGTGGTTTAGGAAGCTTGCATAGGTGATATTTCGTACATAGCTCTTTTACATGCATTGCTCGTTGCCGATTGCTTCCAAGAAATCTGGAGAAGTTAGCTGTCTCTTTTTTTGAAAGAATTAGGCAGGTCAGCTATAGATTATACTAAAAAGAAGAAACTCAGACTAGATAAAGCAACAAGAATCCCAAAAGGGCCCCGCAACAACAAAAAGTAATAACCAATCAATTAGCATCTAAAACAACTATAGACAATGGCTAGTTACATTGTGACCTCACGCTCGGCCTCACCACAACTCTAAACCCTTGCACCACTCTATAAACTAAGCTCCAAACCACTGTACAACTAAAGCCGCTCCACAAGCATCACACCATACCACCGACCGATTACCATGTTGCAACAAAAAGTTAGCTGTCTTATTTATGTTTGCGACAAATTTTAATGATCCTACTCCATGTTGCCTTGTTTATTTTACCTGACATTATAAACAGGTGTGAAGCTATGCAGTAGCTAGTAGGGGCAAATGCATCCCCTAAAAATTTAAAAACAGTTATTATAACTAAAATTTCAGCATATATGCACCCTTATGATACAAGTCTATGCATCCACAAGGCAAGCATATCCCTCCTTATTTCGCTCTAGCTTTGCCACTGGTTATAAATATGCATGTGTTGCTACCTCTAACAAACATGCCACGACAAACCACATGCCAAATCATCTCCAAATTCAACAAGATCAATCTGCATCACCTCTCTAAGCTAATTCGATTCGGTGACTCAGGTGTGTTCAGTCTCTCTTGCTCATATATACTCAGTCAGACGTGCATGATGAAATTCGATCCACTGATGCCAAATCTTCTTCAAGCTCATCCGTTGTATTATTGATAGCACTGAGTGACCCTGAGCAAACTCAAATTTATGGTTGGAGCCCCTTCTTTTTAACAAAAAAGGAGTTTCCTTAGCTTCTAAGAAAGCCATTGGTTGGAGTCCTTTCATTTACTGCAATTGATCTTTCAGTATGAATACTGTGAACACGCCACTACACTGTAGAAATGATAAACGACGAACAGGTGTCAAGAAAGGAACTAAATTGGAAGGAGCACACGAACTTTGTTCTACTTTTGTCACACCCATTTATCGACCAAATGGAATGCATACACTTATGTGCGCCCAGAGATCAATCACACATAAGTTCACAAATTATAACAGAAGTATCATCACAAATGTTATTACATCACGATATTTAAACACATAGTCTTAACACAAACGTAGCGGAAGTATAAATAAAAATCTCTCGTGGTAGCTCCAGTCACAGGTACATTGACTGGTTGACAGCAAGACTAGTAATCTTCAGGGAAGTAGGCGTAGTAGTCACTATTACCTCCATCTGTTACCCATCCGGGATTTTTATCCAAGTAAAAGAAATAAACAAGCGTAAGTACATCTCGTACTCAACAAGTGTAACATGGGGTTCATGAGGCTCAAAAAGGCATATTCATTGGTTTATCAGCATGTAGCTTTTAGTTAGCATGATTTTAGCATAACAATAACATCAAAATGTCTCAATATAAACATTAAACATATGATCCATGTGAAATGATTAACGAATAGCAAAAACATAATCATAAACAATTATTCAACTATTCCATAAGGGTCCAAGGCCACTCGTAACCGTGAGCACGGCTGTTATAACAGTTTTACACTCTGCAGAGGTTGTACACTTTCACTGTGAGTCGTGTTACCCAAATGCCCGGGTTAATTACTCCCAAAACACTACCAAGGTGAGCAGGCAGGGTAAACACTATGAAGTCTTTCGAAGGTTCGTCTAACAAGTTAGGGTCATTAGATTTCACTCGGCAAACAGATGTAGAGCCCCCCTTCCTGATGGCACAATAACACGCAGCCTATACACATGAGGACAGAGGCCGCACTATACCCGATTCGTCAAGCCATTCTTACGCCATAAAGGAATACCTCTAACAAGCTAGAAAAGGTCCTTCTATATGACTAAAGCCAGAGCCATATAGCCCCCACAGTTGTACTGTAAATCCCGGATTGTCGCTTATAGATGAGTCCTTATGGAGAGCAATTAGAGCATCAAAAGTAATCCCCATGCTCTAGTACCCTTTAACAGTAATAAAAATCATCTTTTAATGTTTATTGCATATTCCATTAGTCAAATTACATGATCATAGTCCATGTTTAAGCACTAGCCAAACTACTCAATGCAATATAATAGGTACCAAGGTAAAGGATCAATCGCTAAGTCATCCTTAACAAGGAATAAATGCATAATGATATTAATTGCATAAGGTGAATAGGACAACAAGGATAATCCCATGCTATACTTGCCTTGCTCAAACTGGTCCTGAAGATCTTGCTCGTAGTAAAGCTCTTGATTTCCAACAAATTTCTCACCGTCTATACTCGATCAACCATTATCAACAACACACATCCAGAGGCAATCATGCATTGACAAACAAGACTATAATTAGAACAATACACCAACAGTAAGAAAATAAAATAAAAAGTCTTTAAAATGAATCTACAACTTGATAGGATCACACAGACGCGAAGATCACGAAAATCGGATCTAAAACGACAAAGTTATGAATTTCCAAAGATTTCCTATAGAAAAATAAATACTTTAATATAAACTTGAAAATAAATTATCTCAAACCTACTGTACAGTTCTATCATCATGTAGAGCTCGCAAATATGAATCTAACGCAATTTGAATGGATCAAATCGGAGCTAAAACGAAAATTCTACAACTAAAACAATCTGAATGGCAAAACTGTAAATATCAGAAAACGTATTTTTCAATTACCGAGACGAAATACGCTTTCAACAGATCAAAACGTACTCTGAGCTTTACGTTTTAGGACTGCGGGTTCTATACTTAAAAACTTCAGGGTTTCTTTTACAATTTTACAAACGAACCGGTATCTTCTAATTCTAGCCGTTGGATTTAGATCGGACGGTCCAGATCGGATCAAGGAAGTAACCGGCGGCGCTCCGGTCGGAATCAGCCGACGGCGAGCTTCCCGCGGCGGCGCCATGGCCGGGTGGAGCCTAACTCGCTCTATGGTGCACGAAATCGCAAAGCAAAGGTACCGGCAGGTAGATAACTTCAACGCGAACTCACCTAGGGCAGAATCGTGGCTGGGGACGAAGCAATGAGCGCGTGCGGCTTGAAGGGGCGGACGGTGGATCTCGTGCTCGCGGTGACCTAGCTCCCGAGCTCCAAATCGGCTACTGATAAGACGGGATGAGGGCGGAATCATGCGGGGCTCCGTTTTTATAGTCCGGAGGCGCGAGGAAACAAGGAAGGCGCGGAGATTTGCGGCGGCTTCGGATCGGAGAAAGAGGAAGGCGACGGCGTCCGTTTTTGGAAAGCACCGGAGGAAGAAGAAAGGAAAGGTGAGGAGAGACACTGACAAGCGGGACCCACATGTCAGCGACTCAAGGCGGAATGACGCGGCCGCTGCGGAACGCGATCGTGCGCGCGAGTTGGGCCGGCTGGCCGCGGCTCGGGCTCGGCCCAGAAGGAGAAGGAGGCCGCGGTGAAGAAATGGGCTGCCGGGCCGAAAGCGAGGAGAAAGGAAATTTTCTTTTTTTTCTTTTTCCTTTTCAATTATTTCAAAGCATTTTCAAATGATTTTGGAATCAAATTTGAATTTGAATCAAACCACTCAAACCAAAAATTTAAATGCAACAGCATGAGTGCACAAACATGTTTCTACTCTTATATTTGATTTTAAATTTATAAAAATTATTCTTATTCTAAATTTGCATGCTTCACAAAAATAAATATAAAAATCATGTTTTTCCTATTTTTCTTCTTTTCAAATTTTTAGGGTGTTACAATTCTACCCCCTTAAGATGAATCTCGTCCCGAGATTCGACCGATGCTTACTCAAACAATTGCGGGTAGGTTTTTCTCAGATCCTCTTCTCGTTCCCAAGTAGCCTCTTCTGCTGTGTACCGATTCCATTGTACTTTACACATTTTGATTGTTCTACTTCTTGTGACTCTGTCCGCAGTCTCTAAAATTTTAACCGGAAACTCTTCATATGTAAGATCCTCCTTAACAGTAAGTTCCTCTAATGGAATCTGCTCCTCTGGTACTCGTAAACATTTCTTCAATTGAGACACATGGAACACATCGTGTACACCTGCCAAACTTTCAGGTAATTCCAACTGATATGCCACTTCACCACGTCTCTCTATAATCTTGAAAGGTCCAATATATCTTGGTGTCAATTTACCTTTCATGTTGAACCTTCTCACACTCCTCATTGGCGATACTTTCAAATATACATAATCCCCTACCTCAAAAGTCAACTCCCTTCTGCGAGTGTCAGCATAGCTTTTCTGTCTGGACTGTGCTATTTTTAGATTATCTCTAATCATTCTCACTTTCTTTTCAGCATCCTTTAATACATCAGGCCCATACACTTGACTCTCCCCTGTCTGATTCCAGAACAATGGGGTTCTACATTTTCGTCCATACAGAGCCTCAAACGGTGCCATTTGAAGACTCTTCTGATAACTATTATTATAAGAGAACTCTGCGTAAGGCAAACTCTTATCCCAACTAGTACCATATTGTAAAGCACAAGCTCTCAACATATCTTCCAATATCTGATTAATTCTCTCCGTTTGACCATCTGTCTGAGGATGATAAGCTGTACTAAAATTTAATTTGGTTCCCAATGATTCATGTATCTTTTGCCAATAATGAGATGTAAACTGAGTACCTCGATCAGACACAATCTTTTTAGGTACCCCATGTAGACTCACTATTCTTTCCATATACAATTCTGCCAACTTTGCACTACTATATGTAGTCTTCACAGGCAGAAAATGAGCAACCTTAGTCAGACGATCCACTATCACTCAAATTGAATCATATCCTCTTTGAGTCCGTGGCAACCCAACTATAAAATCCATACCAACCTCTTCCCATTTCCACTCGGGTATCTGCATAGGCTGTAACAATCCTGCAGGTCTCTGATGTTCCGCTTTCACTATTTGACAAGTATCACACAAAGCAACATACTCAGCAACATCTCTCTTTAAACCGTACCACCAATATTTCTCTTTTAGATCCAAATACATCTTAGTACTCCCCGGATGTATGGAATAAGCTGACTCATGAGCTTCACGCAGAATTACCATTCTGATATCCTTATCTTCAGGCACACACAGCCTTTTTCCAAACCATAGCGTACCATTATCATCCTTACGGAACCCTGGAGATTTACCTTTCGCTATGTTTTCAGCTATCTCCCTCAACTTTTCATCCTTCTGCTGACCTTTACGGATCTCTTGCTCTAGAGTAGGCTCTAATACTAATTCCACTGCATTGGTAGTAAATCCTAAGTTCAAATACTTGCACTCGGCACATAATTCCTTTGGCATAGACATTACTTGTATTTCATTTGCATAACTTTTTCTACTAAGAGCATCAGCAACAACGTTGGCCTTTCCTGGATGATAATGCACCTCTAGATCATAGTCTTTTATCAACTCCAACCATCTACGCTGCCTCAAGTTCAGATCCGTTTGAGTAAAGATATACCTTAAACTCTTGTGATCAGTGTATATATCACTCTTGTGTCCAATCAAATAATGTCTCCATATCTTTAATGCATGAACTACTGCAGCTAATTCCAAATCATGAGTAGGGTAATTTAACTCATGCTTCCTCAACTGCCTTGATGCATATGCCACAACTCTACCTTCTTGCATCAGTACACATCCCAAACCCAATCGAGATGCATCACAATAGATAGAGAAAGGTTTACTCAGATCTGGCAAAACTAAGACGGGTGCAGTCGTCAATCTCTTCTTTAGCTCCTCAAAATTGGCCTGACACTTCTCGGACCACACAAACTTGGCATTCTTCTCCAATAATGCAGTCATTGGTTTTGCAAGCTTTGAAAATCCCTCTATAAATCTTCTATAATAACCAGCTAATCCCAAGAAGCTACGGATCTCACTCACATTGATGGGTGGTTTCCAATTCAATACATCTTTCACCTTACCAGGATCTACTGATATTCCTCCATTAGAGACAATGTGACCTAGAAAAGAAACTTCCTTCAACCAAAACTCATATTTACTCCTCTTTGCATATAGTTGGTGTTCTCTAAGCTTCTGCAAAACCAACCTCAAATGTTCCGCATGTTCTTCCTCAGTCTTGGAAAATACTAGAATATCATCGATGAATACCACTACAAACTTATCCAGATATTCCATGAACACCTTATTCATTAAGTACATAAAGTATGCAGGGGCATTAGTCAAACCAAAAGACATCACCGTATACTCATACAACCCATACCGAGTAGTAAAAGCTGTCTTTGGTATATCACTAGCACGAATCTTCAACTGATGATACCCAGAACGAAGATCAATCTTGGAAAATACACAAGCTCCTCTCAACTGATCAAACAGGTCATCAATCCTAGGCAATGGGTACTTGTTCTTAATAGTAACCTCATTAAGAGACCGATAATCTACACACATCCTCTGAGTTCCATCCTTCTTATCCACAAAAATCACTGGTGCTCCCCAAGGTGAAGAACTAGGACGAATAAAACCCTTATCCTGCAACTCCTTAATTTGTTTCTTAAGTTCTTCTAATTCATTTACTCCCATTCTATATGGACGCTTAGCTATAGGTGCAGTTCCAGGTAATAATTCAATAATAAATTCAATGTCACGGTCTGGTGGCATACCTGGCAATTCCTCTGGAAACACATCTGGAAACTCCTCCACAACTGGATCTTCCTGGTTGGCACCATCATTGAGCTGGTTCACTGTAGCAGTCTCTTGTTTTTGCACTTTTACTTCAACCCTGATTCTATCACCCTTTGGTGTTGTCAGTACAACTGATTTATCCTTACACTGAATCTCTGCTTGTTGTTGCATCATCCAATCCATTCCCAATATAAGATCAATCCCAGCTGTTCTCAATACTATCGGGCTAACTGTAAACTCTACCCCCCTTAAGTTGAGACTAATCGGAAGACAGCGATAAGATGCTGGCATGCTTCCACCAGGTGAGTTTACTAAGATAGGGTTCTTCATGGCACATAAATGGATTCTATGTATTCTAACAAACGATTGCGATATGAAAGAATGTGATGCTCCAGAATCAAAAAGTACAGTGGCGGGAGTAGAGTGGACATCGAACGTACCAAGCATAACTTCTGGCTCCTCCACTGCAGTTTCCTGGGACAAGTGATTCACCCTTCCTGAGTTAGGTGCGGTCTTCTGGTGGCTGCTCTGTCTCTGGGGAGTCTGCTGGTTAAGCTTCTCCGGGCAATTGTAAGACAAGTGACCTTCTTTTCCACATCGGAAACACTTGTTGGGAGTATTGGGAGCACTAGTCTTCATAGGAGTGTTATTGGAAGGACCCTGACGCTGTGCTTGATTTCCTTGCTGCGGTGGACGTTGGTTGCTATTCTGTGGCTAGAATGGGGGACGTTGCGGGAACTGTCCACGGAATGGGGCCTGACCACGATTCCACTGTCCAGAGGGAGGCCTCTGCTGAGTATTCTGCTGAAAACCAGTACGCAGACGGGTGTTGCTATTAGAGGCTTGTCCCTGTAACCTCTTCCTCTTTGCATCCATTTCCTTGCGCTTGCTATCCACCACGATAGCGCGGTTTACAAGCGTCTGAAAATTAGGGTAGGTATTGGACATCAACTGCAACTGTAGTCCATCATATAATCCCTTCAAGAAGCGGCGCTGCTTATCATTGTCATTAACCACCTCATGTGGAGCATATCGTGACAATTGAGCAAACTTGTCACGGTACTCAGCTACAGTCATTGACCCTTGGGTCAGGTTCCTGAATTCCTCCGCCTTCAACTCTATCATTCCTTCAGGTATATGGTATGCCCTGAAGTTCTCCCTAAACTCCTGCCAGGTGACTGCAGGAGCATTGGCAGGACGACCATACTCATATGACTCCCACCAATCCTGAGCTTCTCCCTGAAGTTGCCCAGAAGCAAACAACACCTTCTGTCGGTCATCACATTGGGCAATAGTGAGTTGTTTCTCCACAGCACGAAGCCAATCATCGGCCTCCAAAGGATCAGCAGCATGTGTGAACACTGGGGGACGACCCTTCAAAAACTCACCACGCTTATCACGTGGTTGAGCCCCAATAACTGGCTGATTTTGCTGATTTTGCACTAGTTGCTGCATCAACTGCGTCTGTACCGCCAACAGTTGCTCAATAGTTGGTGGCGGTGGTGGTGGTGGTGGATTTGGGGGAATGTTTCCACGACCTCTGCCTCTTCCTCTTCCGGCCATCTGCCACCCATAAACATGCAAACTTTAAGAATTCCATGATTTCAACCACTTATAAGATTAAGAAGGAGATCTGAAAATTTTCTGGACGAGTAGCATTGTTGACAGTTCAGTATTTCAATCATATCTCGAGCTACAGAAATCCAAAAGAGGCGTGCCTTATATGGTTGGAAAGCTTATGAAATTATCCACAATTTCTATTCAGACCTCAAGATCAAATTCTGTCATTAAGTCTATGAAAAATAAGGCGTAACAGAAACTGTTCCAGATTCCAGACTATGCAGAAACTTTAACTTGTAAAAATTATATCTCTCGAACCAGATCAGATAAAAAGGTGATTCCAGTGGCATTTGAAAGATGCTTGAGTCTAGTTTCTCTCATAAAAATTTCATAAATGTTGCATGAACCGTTTTTAAACTATATCAGAAACATTGAAGACTGCTCCAGAAAACAGCAAGGACAGAAACGTGATAATATCAAACCCCAACTATTATTCCTTGACTATAAATCTTATTATTCTTAAGAATGGAACTTGTAGACATGCCTACAAATCCCGACACTCAAACAAAGATCCAACTCACACATAAGCATAATAATAAAGCAACTAGCACACCAAGGTTCAAACCACACGACAGACTCGACTGACTCAACTGACGTTACTAAGAACGTTCTTATTACATAAAGGACTCCTACTTCCTAAGGAAGTGGCTCATGCTCTAATGTCTCATAAATCTTGGGCATGCCTTGGTTTGCTCGGAGCTCATCAATGGTTGCTTGGCACCTCTTGATAGTCTTCCCTTGTGCCTTCACCATCTCTTCTAACTGCAGCTTCCTATCCATCATATCATAGACAAAGTCCACCATTACCCGAGGTAGTGGCTCTAGCTGCACTGGATCTGTCATAGCCCATCCAAGTTCGGAGTGTGCACGAGGAAAGAAGCGATGAATGTCATGCTTCATAAGGTTAAAGCGAAGATAGCGGAGACCCATACATGCTTCAAAAGCAGCATCTTCAATGCTATCCTCTATAGTAGCTCGATGTCCCACGTGAGAGAACATCCTGTCCAGCTGATATGCCCCCTTGTCTTCCTTATGAGCAAAGATGCTTGCCCTTGCCTTCCAGTACGTGTCTTCCAGTGGATGAGTGTACTCCCAGCAGACGTACTCCACAGCTGGATGCCAGTCAGCGAAGTAAGCAGTGAGCATCCCCACCAGGCGAAGATGAGAGACAACATTCCCTCCATTCCTGTGGTAGATCCTCACAGTCCACCCCATTGGAGCAGGTGGCATATCTTCGGGAGCTTCATATGATGGAGGCGGGGGTTGTACTCCTCCATTAGCTTTCTCTTCATCATCTTCAATCTTGACGATTTCTGGATCTTCTTCAGACTCAGGCTCTTCCTGGGAAGGTGCTGGTGCTTGGACTGGTGTTACAGGAGTCTGCTCCTGTTCCTGAGGTTCTGGCTCTTGTGGCTCTTCAGTTGCATGCAGAGCACGAGGTGGGTAGTATCCTCCAGAGCTAATGCGGGCAGTCTTACGGTCACGGGCCATCTACAGAATTTTTAGATGAAGTTAGAATAGAGGCAAAATTTCGTAATAGAATGTGACATAAGAAGCATAAAAATTTATCAAATAACAAGAGCAAGATAGTGAGCATAAAAATAGTGTAAAGATGATACTAAATCGACCATTCTTAGCTAGGCTTGCGTCCTACAGTCAACAAGGGCTCTGATACCAATTTGTCACACCCATTTATCGACCAAATGGAATGCATACACTTATGTGCGCCCAGAGATCAATCACACATAAGTTCACAAATTATAACAGAAGTATCATCACAAATGTTATTACATCACGATATTTAAACACATAGTCTTAACACAAACGTAGCGGAAGTATAAATAAAAATCTCTCGTGGTAGCTCCAGTCACAGGTACATTGACTGGTTGACAGCAAGACTAGTAATCTTCAGGGAAGTAGGCGTAGTAGTCACTATTACCTCCATCTGTTACCCATCCGGGATTTTTATCCAAGTAAAAGAAATAAACAAGCGTAAGTACATCTCGTACTCAACAAGTGTAACATGGGGTTCATGAGGCTCAAAAAGGCATATTCATTGGTTTATCAGCATGTAGCTTTTAGTTAGCATGATTTTAGCATAACAATAACATCAAAATGTCTCAATATAAACATTAAACATATGATCCATGTGAAATGATTAACGAATAGCAAAAACATAATCATAAACAATTATTCAACTATTCCATAAGGGTCCAAGGCCACTCGTAACCGTGAGCACGGCTGTTATAACAGTTTTACACTCTGCAGAGGTTGTACACTTTCACTGTGAGTCGTGTTACCCAAATGCCCGGGTTAATTACTCCCAAAACACTACCAAGGTGAGCAGGCAGGGTAAACACTATGAAGTCTTTCGAAGGTTCGTCTAACAAGTTAGGGTCATTAGATTTCACTCGGCAAACAGATGTAGAGCCCCCCTTCCTGATGGCACAATAACACGCAGCCTATACACATGAGGACAGAGGCCGCACTATACCCGATTCGTCAAGCCATTCTTACGCCATAAAGGAATACCTCTAACAAGCTAGAAAAGGTCCTTCTATATGACTAAAGCCAGAGCCATATAGCCCCCACAGTTGTACTGTAAATCCCGGATTGTCGCTTATAGATGAGTCCTTATGGAGAGCAATTAGAGCATCAAAAGTAATCCCCATGCTCTAGTACCCTTTAACAGTAATAAAAATCATCTTTTAATGTTTATTGCATATTCCATTAGTCAAATTACATGATCATAGTCCATGTTTAAGCACTAGCCAAACTACTCAATGCAATATAATAGGTACCAAGGTAAAGGATCAATCGCTAAGTCATCCTTAACAAGGAATAAATGCATAATGATATTAATTGCATAAGGTGAATAGGACAACAAGGATAATCCCATGCTATACTTGCCTTGCTCAAACTGGTCCTGAAGATCTTGCTCGTAGTAAAGCTCTTGATTTCCAACAAATTTCTCACTGTCTATACTCGATCAACCATTATCAACAACACACATCCAGAGGCAATCATGCATTGACAAACAAGACTATAATTAGAACAATACACCAACAGTAAGAAAATAAAATAAAAAGTCTTTAAAATGAATCTACAACTTGATAGGATCACACAGACGCGAAGATCACGAAAATCGGATCTAAAACGACAAAGTTATGAATTTCCAAAGATTTCCTATAGAAAAATAAATACTTTAATATAAACTTGAAAATAAATTATCTCAAACCTACTGTACAGTTCTATCATCATGTAGAGCTCGCAAATATGAATCTAACGCAATTTGAATGGATCAAATCGGAGCTAAAACGAAAATTCTACAACTAAAACAATCTGAATGGCAAAACTGTAAATATCAGAAAACGTATTTTTCAATTACCGAGACGAAATACGCTTTCAACAGATCAAAACGTACTCTGAGCTTTACGTTTTAGGACTGCGGGTTCTATACTTAAAAACTTCAGGGTTTCTTTTACAATTTTACAAACGAACCGGTATCTTCTAATTCTAGCCGTTGGATTTAGATCGGACGGTCCAGATCGGATCAAGGAAGTAACCGGCGGCGCTCCGGTCGGAATCAGCCGACGGCGAGCTTCCCGCGGCGGCGCCATGGCCGGGTGGAGCCTAACTCGCTCTGTGGTGCACGAAATCGCAAAACAAAGGTACCGGCAGGTAGATAACTTCAACGCGAACTCACCTAGGGCAGAATCGTGGCTGGGGACGAAGCAATGAGCGCGTGCGGCTTGAAGGGGCGGACGGTGGATCTCGTGCTCGCGGTGACCTAGCTCCCGAGCTCCAAATCGGCTACTGATAAGACGGGATGAGGGCGGAATCATGCAGGGCTCCGTTTTTATAGTCCGGAGGCGCGAGGAAACAAGGAAGGCGCGGAGATTTGCGGCGGCTTCGGATCGGAGAAAGAGGAAGGCGACGGCGTCCGTTTTTGGAAAGCACCGGAGGAAGAAGAAAGGAAAGGTGAGGAGAGACACTGACAAGCGGGACCCACATGTCAGCGACTCAAGGCGGAATGACGCGGCCGCTGCGGAACGCGATCGTGCGCGCGAGTTGGGCCGGCTGGCCGCGGCTCGGGCTCGGCCCAGAAGGAGAAGGAGGCCGCGGTGAAGAAATGGGCTGCCGGGCCGAAAGCGAGGAGAAAGGAAATTTTCTTTTTTTTTCTTTTTCCTTTTCAATTATTTCAAAGCATTTTCAAATGATTTTGGAATCAAATTTGAATTTGAATCAAACCACTCAAACCAAAAATTTAAATGCAACAGCATGAGTGCACAAACATGTTTCTACTCTTATATTTGATTTTAAATTTATAAAAATTATTCTTATTCTAAATTTGCATGCTTCACAAAAATAAATATAAAAATCATGTTTTTCCTATTTTTCTTCTTTTCAAATTTTTAGGGTGTTACAACTTTAGAGAAACGGGATTGTTAAGCCAACATTCCCGTCTGGAGAACAAAAAGTTCAATTAATTTATGAAATCTTTGTGTTCCCATAAGATCTTTATTTTTAGAAAACAAAATGCTCTTTATTCTGTTCTCTGTATAGGCATGCACTCAACTAGACATTGTTACAAATTACAAAATAGCCATAGGCTGTTTGGAAATGCCAACAAATAGTGGAAAAGTGCTAAATATAGCAGCTGCTTCATAGAACTAATTAAAGCAAAAGACAACCATTAAATGCCAAGTCTATTAGTAAATAAGATCTTTATGTTGTGAAAACAACAACAAAAATAGAGTGACTAAGAAACACCCTGCTATTATGAAACGCGTAATGGTGTACTCAAATTGAAGCAATGAAATACCATAAAGATAGGATACGACAGAGGAAACTAAAGAGAACAACGGAAGCTTCACACAAGTTCTTCACTACCCATTCTTGGCATGTTAATCTAATTCAAGTAGAAAAGTTGTACTCCTCCTGATCATAAATATGACATTTTGACTAAAATCCAATTAAACTTTTGAGAATTTGATCACATATAGCTCTCAAAATATTTAGTTTAGAGACATAAAAATTATATGAATAGATTTGTCTTGAACAACATTTTCGCATACATTTATTAGACATTACAACTACATTTTAATAGAAACTTATGGTCTAAATTGCACCCCGAAGATCATATTGAGGAGTTCATAGTAATAAGTTAGCACTTCCTAGCACTACTTTGAGTGCCAACATAAGATAATACATGGGGCCCTTAATCTTGTGGGCCCTGTGTGGTCAATCATCTTCACAAAGCTCTCTCGCATACCGCATATATGTCATATGCCAGGCCCTGCCTCTTCCGTCACCAGATGATTATTTTTACTCAAAGAGTCAAACTTTCTACTGATCTACTTTGTCTCCTTCCATTTTCTTTGTGCGCCTTTTTAAGGACCTTCAAAAGATGCCAAGAGTTACGGCTGATTTTATAACGTGGGAGGTACCAAATTTTGGTACTTCAAGTACTACATTTTCTAATGTCTAGGCATAGTACCTCCGGTAACCTCTTGAAGGACAGTAAAAGGACTCATTATTTTTATAAGACACATACATTTCTTCAATGATTTAAAAATATGGAGGGCACAAATATAAATTTATTTATTTGCACCTTCTTGATTTCTTTGTATTTATGTATAATATATGTAGACTTTGCATTCATTTTTTTTTTGATAAGGAAGACTTTATTGATTTTTTTTCAGAAAATAATACATCGAATTGATACAAGTCTTCGAAAAAGCTCCCTTTGCATGAGTAGCACATGGTCTGAATTATGAAAGAGATCATGTACAATCTAGCCACCATCAATACGTAGACTAGATTACCATCCATGTGCCTAGGAAACAAAAGTCTCTTTGACCACCTGCACCAATTGTCTCAAGGCCACCATAACCAAATCCTATAAAACTAGCTTCTGAAGGATAGATCGAGTATGTAGTCAATGGATATGCAAATAAGAAATCAATGCTCTCACTAGCAATTTGTTTTTTTATATTTCCATGCATGTAGTTAAGTAGGGATAGAAAAGTCACTCTGCCCTGTATTTTCTCTTGGTTTCATATTTTAAATAAAAGTAGTAGGATTTAATTTAATGAATTGGCACATAGCAAGTTCAGTGAGAAACTATATTTCGCATATCTGAGAAGTATAAAGCCAGGCATAAACCGAATATGATCATTATGGGGGTAATTTACAATTTTTCATAATGGAAGATGTGAGTAATTTTTTAGAAAACGGAATAGATCAAATGGTTGATTTGAGTCAGCCCAATTAATGGTTAGAAGTTTTCAAATATTTTCTAGGATTTATCTTTTTGTCTAACACATCTTATGAGGATTAATGTGGAGTCTTCGTTGAGGGCTTCCACTTAGCCATATCTAGATATGTGTTTTCATGATTTTTATTGCACCCATGTTGGTCTTCAATTGAAACCAAAGCTTAAGTTATATCATCTCTTGTTGTATTCTTTTCTAGGACAACATGAATGTATATTTTGGTTTTTAACTTTAATCTCATTATCTATTGCATCTTTTTATCCACGTATCAAGTTGAAACTACAGTGTCTATTGTATATTTTATTCAAAGTTTTTCTTTTACAATCTTAATTATTACTACAATAGAAAAAAAACAGAAATTTTATCCTACACCATGGCACTCAAGATTTTGAATTTACTATATCGAAAAATTATTTGTGTAGTATTATTGTTTTGTAAAAACATAGAGTGGTTAGATTTTATTACCAGTATTGACATTTCATATGTTTTAGTCAAAATATATAAACTTATCTAAAGTAACAACTTACAAAATTTATTGTCACGGAGTAATAATATAATTTAAAGTTAACTATCAGTGTCATTGGTATGTGATTTGTTAATGATTTTTTTAGATTGATATATTTGTCCTAATGTATGAATGTTTAGTTGGTCTACATATAGTGCACCGTACCCTCTATTCCAAATTGTCATTCGTTTTGGCTTTTCTACATACGCTATATCTAGGTACATAGTAAAATTATTGTATCTTGAAAAGCCAAAACAACTCATAATTTGGAATGGAGGGAGTATCACATAACATTTATGCATACTTTTAATCTAACTATGGTAGAAGTGTGTAATTTATAAACATATATATAGCGTACTCTATGCTTATTGAGTTATTTTTCATAATACCTTATATTGGTATTTAAACATAGATTGGAGGGATATTTAAGTTTATTTTTCATGGTGGTAGAATTAGGCAATTTAGATACATAAAGGGGGTTACTTCATCTTATATCTTTCATATTGGTAGATATAGGTAATTAAAAAGAAAATGTAGAGGTTACTTTCCATTATCTTTAGTAATGGTAGAGGTGGGTAACTTACATGCAAATTTAGGAGTTATTTTTTAGTTATCTTCTGTAATGGAATAGTTGGGTATTTAGATGCAAATTCAGAAGTTTATTTTAAATTATCATTCATAATGACAAATGTAAGTAAATCATATGTAAATGTAATAAGTTACTTTATGTATTTTACGGAATAACAGAGGTGGGTAGTCTTTTTTTTAAGAAAAGAGCGTCTAGTGAAGAGTTTATTCTGCTTTTAGAAAGCCATAAAGTGCTGTTAGCGGCCTCTAATAAGTAACAGTAACATTAAAATTAAAAAGTGTTATTATAAGATGAGATTCGTTGAATGTATCTAAAATTATTTCCGCACTCGAAATAATGCAGCGCGTGCAAGAAGAGAAACTAAAGTAGCAAAGGCGTGATCTCCACAGACCACCGTGGGAGCCTCCCATGCCGATCACGGCGTCCGGCATCGGTGGCAGCAGGGGCGAGCCGTTGCGGTCCGCGTCAGCCATCGTCGCCAGCACCGAGAGCGGCCAGCATCTGCTGACCATCGACGGCTACTCCGGCACCAAGGATGTCCCAACCGGCAGCCACATCAAGTCCCGATCTTTCCGCGTCGGAGGCCACAGTTGGCGCATCTGCTATTTCCCCAACGGCTTCAACTCGACTTGCTCCGACTACATATCCATCTCCCTCAAGCTTGACCAGAGTGTCCCCGAAGGCGTGAGAGCACAATACACGTTTAGCTTGCTTGACCATGAGGGGAAGCCAGTGTCACACTACACCTTCGGTGCTGAGCGTACCTTCCGCGGCACCTCCTGGGGCTCCTTGACTTTCATCGAGAGGGACGAATTGGAGAAATCTGAGCATCTCAAGGACGACCGCTTCACGATCAGGTGTGATTTGACGGTCGTCACCAGCAAGGAGATTCAGACGATGGACGTCGACACCGACACTGGAGCAATCCTACAGCCACCTCTAGTGGTGGTGCCACCGTCGGACCTGCACCGTCACCTAGGCGGCCTCCTCGCGACCGGGGAGGGCGCGGACGTGACGTTCGAGGTGGACACCAGGACGTTCGCGGCGCACAGGTGTGTGCTCATGGCCCGATCGCCGGTGTTCCACGCTCAGCTCTCCAGCCTGACGACGACCAACAACGGTGCAGCAGTCGCTGTACAGATCGAAGGCATGGAGGCGCAGGACTTCGAGGCTTTTCTCCACTACATGTACACCGACTCGTTGCCGGAGACGAAGGGGTCAGAAGCTGCGCGGCGATGATGCTCCCGGACTTGGTCGCAGCAGCGAATAGGTATAAAATGGAGAGGCTGAGGTTGGTTTGTGAAGACAAGCTATCCGAGTTTGTGAATGTGACAACCGTGGCGGTCATCCTGGCGTTCGCCGTGGAGCACCATTGCCTTGGGCTTAAGGAGGTGTGCCTCAAATTCCTCGAGGATCCAGCAAATCTCAGAGAGGTCATCAAGACCGACGGCCTCGAGCATCTGAGCAAGAGCTGCCCGTCTGTTTTAAAGGACATGATTACCAAGCTTGCTGCAGCCCAGTAGCCGTGTTCCTATCGTAGCGACGAGGCATGCATCTCATCCAATTAATTGTCATATATATATCCATGTCTCCGGATATACTATGTAAATAATAGTAAAAAATGTTAACATAATAAATTATTAAATGGGTGATCTGATAAGGTAATAAAGCATTAATGTACATGTTTAACGTTAAGCCAAATATTAACAATTGAATCAAACTTGATAAATTTCTACAAGTTATTAGTAACTTTTTGTCTCCATCTTGTTAATTCCATGTTCTTTAGAGATTTACTTTCGGCGGCCATATGACAGCTTTAGCCACTGCAATGCTACCGATGACTAAAGGTTCATTTGAGAGGGCTCCCAGCAGTTCTGCCTCCTTCAGCTTCTGTGCTGTATACACAAGCTCTTTTTCTCTATCTTCCTCAAACAACCAAGAGTCGATAAAGCCATTTTTTTGTTTTTCACCGGCTTTGGTTCCATCCACTACTGTATCAGAGAACTAGAACCCTAGGCCCTGCTAAACGAGTCCTAAGTCATTCTATAGCGTTAGCGCTTCTAGATAGAGATTGAAACCATAATCAACACCGACATATCCTTTTCCACAAAAAGGAGAGCTTTGCCAATGTGACGCCATTGACTTTATATGACAGTAGCCCCATCCTATATATGGCATAGTAGTATATCACGCACTGCTAGGATCCAGAAATTTTTTTGGCGGTCCCAGACCGCTAAAGAAATGATCATTGACGGCCACGGATGAGAATACCCTCTTAGACCCATAATAAATAAGTTTTTGGAAATTTTTAGACAGATTGTTGGCAAAAGACGCATGTACCCTCGTCTCTTTTCCTTTCTCGAAGGAGGATTTGGCAATTATTTGCATGCCTCCATGATTAGCTTTCATATTTGAAGGCAAGGTTCCATGTTTGTGTAGGATGATATTTATTTTGGGATAAATTTTAAACCTTAGAAATTTATTTATTTTGGGACAAAAGGAGTAGTACAATAATCTGAATATAGTGCAAGGGAAATTCACTTGATGGCTAGCCATCAAGGGTTATTTTCTTGACGGTTTGGTTCTCAAGAAAATTAGGCAAACCCACTCCATGAGTTTCCAAAATACCTGCTCCCAATCTTGATTTTTTTAGCAAAATTGAAAAACTACTCTCCAACAACTCCCTATCTCAACTCCCAAACTTTCCGCACTTGAGAAAATCAACCCAATCACGCGGAAATATACGCGCGTGTATCAATCAGCCAATTTGAAGGTCGAAGGATGCGGAGAAGAATAAGGAGTAGGATAGGGATCCCAATGCAAATGTACAAGAAGGTATAAAAGGGGTTAGGATGATTTGGAAGTAGTCTGAGATTCTTGATGCAAAATTGTCTTCTATTTTTTAGGAGTGAGCTTCAAAAACTATTGGAGGAACCCAGCAAATATGCTCCCAACATTTTTTTAGCCACTTAGAGCAACTCTAGCAGGAGCCCTCAAATTAGGACCCCTAATTTCGATTGTAGGGCTCTCCCTCATTTTTTTAGGACCTGATTTTTTGGATCTGCTCCAACAAGAGCCCTCAAATCAGAGCCATCACATCTTTTTTGATAGAGACTGACACAATGGCCAATTCGTCATTCTCTGTTTCCCATCCTCAATCTCATCGAGATCTTGGGTCTGCTCCCGTAGGGGCTTGCCGGGGAGAAGCGAGCTTGCCGGAGAGGGGCTCACTGGGAAGGAGTCCGGGGAGTCACGGGGAGGGGCTCCGCTCCGGCAGGCCGCAGCACCGGGAAGGGATACGGTCAGTAGAGTCGATGTAAGGTCCTAGATGGCTAGAGGGGGGGTGAATAGCCTATAAAAAATTCTACGAGAAACACTAAGCAAACTAGTTAGAACAACAAACGGCGCAAAGCGAGTTTAGCTTAGCCTACGGTTGTGATGCAAGCCTCCTATCCACAAGTCTAGTAGATTATGATCTCTAGTTCACACAAGGGCTATGTCACTAAACTTACACTAGTGAGCAAGCTAACAACACTAGCAAAGGCTACCACTAGAGCTTACACAAGATAATCTAGTAAAAGTAAATGCAAGAGATAGGATTGTGAATCTTATACCGACGGTGGAGTGAAGATGTTGCCAATCACCAAGATGATATACAATCAATCAATATTGACAACAACACAATATGAAGACCAATCACCGGGAGACAAGAGACACAATATTTTTGTTCACCCGGTGTTCACTTGTGCACCGACAAGCTACGTCACCGGTTGTGTCGACCAACACTTAGATGGTTCCTCGGTGTGACCCTCAAGTCACTTGCCCCTCAAGGCACGCCCCGCAAGGCACCGCAAGACACCACTCTCAAGTGAGGTAACTCAATGACACGCGCAATGTAATAGAGTTGCTTTTGGCGTCCCGCCGAGGAAAGCACAAGAACCTCTTACAATCAACCGGAGGTGGCCAAGAACAATCACCTTCTCTTGCCAACGCCTCCAACAATCTCCAAGCCGGCTAGGAGCGGTACTCTCCAAGAGTAACAAGAAATCCACCGGCTAAACCACCCACAAGTGCCACTAGATGCCCTCAAGCTATGCAATGCACTTTGGGATCACTCAATCTCACTTTTGATTTGCAATCAAGCAAGAGAGATGAGTGGGAGGAGTAGCTCTAGCTCAAAGGATGCACAAGAGTGTTAGAAATGCCAAGAGACCTCCCCAAGGGCCGGCCAACGAGTATTTATAAGCACCCCAAACAAATAGAGCCGTTGCCACTCCACTGACCGTTTTTTTCGGGACGACCGGACGCGCCGGTCGAAACTGACCGGACGCGCTCAACCGCGTCCGGTCGCCCTGCGACGTCCACGTGTCCCTCAAATTTCGAATGCGACCGTTAGATCCTCCAACGGTCACTGCGCGCCAACGGTCAAACGCTATGACCGGACGCGCTGCTCAACCGACCGGACGCGCCGGTCGCACAGCACCGCGCGCGCGAAGCAACGACCGGACGCGCTCCTCGCAACGACCGGACGCGCCGATCCGCACAGCACCCGCGCCCGCGAAACAACGACCGGACGCGCTCCTCGCAACGACCGGACGCGACAGTGCCAGCGTCCGGTCGGAGTCCAGTAAGCTCCCTCGACGACCGGACGCGTCCGATCGCGTGTGACCGGACGCGCCCCGCGTCCGATCGTCCTTGTGAACCGCAGTTCCTTCTGGGCACTTGACCGGACGCGCCGGTCCCGCGAGTGACCGGACGCGCCGGTTGCAAACCCTAGCCCGCGCGCCCGATACCGCGCTGTACTGACCGGACGCGTCCGGTCACACCGTGACCGCGTCCGGTGCAGCGTCCGGTCACCTCAGTGACCCCGTTCGCCTCCGTTTCTTTTCCGACTTTCGGCGTAGTGGAAAATAGGCATTTCATTTCCCCGAAATCGCCTGAATCCCGCGCTCACACGCTCGGCGGGAGGGAGAGAGGAACCCAAACCCCTCTCTACCCGCAAACCACAGCGCGACCAACGCCACCTTTGCAAATGTGCCAACACCATCAAGTGTACATCTCCATGTGCTTGTGTGTTAGCTTTTTCTCAATCATTTTCAAAGGTTTTCCAATTAGCTCACTAGGCCCTACATGCAATGCACTTCATGAATTCACCTAGTGGCACCCGTGCATCGAATAACCGATAAGACTTCCCCTCTTAATAGTTCGGCTATCGATCCTAAACCACTCACACCCTCTATGGTGTCTTGAGTGTAAAACAAAATGGCCCTATGGTTATACCTTTGCCTTGAGCCCATTTTGTTTCTCCAAATGATATGATCCACTTCATATCATCACATGACCGTCTCGATCCATCGACCTTGACTTCACTTGCTCTTCACCGTTGCATCGGTCCGTCGGCGCTAAGTCTTGCTCAAGCTTCACCATCGCATGGTCCTTCGCTTCGAAGCCTCGACTTGCCCTTCACCTTCACAACCGGTCCATCGAGCCAAGCCTCATCTTGGTCTTCACCATCTTGGTCATATGAGTCAATGTCATGTCTCATATGCAATGACCACCTTTATCTAAATCATCCACTTAGATACAAAGGTTAGTCCTAGGTTTCATCAATTAGCCAAAACCAAACTAGGGACTTTCAATCTCCCCCTTTTTGGTAATTGATGACAACCCTCACAAAGATGATCTTGATAATAAAAGTTTTAAACTTGTCATACTTGTCCAATCATTTTGCTCATAAGTAAAATTTGGACAATTATCACAAGCTCGGTTTTGGTAGCATTAGCTCTCTCTACATATGTGCATAGAGTTTGGATTGAAAGCTTCGCACATATGCATAGATAGAAGTGTTGAGAGAGTAATTCTACCAAAATGATGCTATGGTGTAAGAAATGGACCTTTGAAGCGTGATACCAATCGGAGTTGCCTTTTACACCATCCTTAGCATCATGAAGTAACTAGACATCCATCAAAACTCAAGAACCCCGTGAGATCAACATTATATGTAAAGGTTCTTGGACCACTTGTAAAGCTAACCACTTGTAAAGCTTTAGGCAAGTCTAGATACCACATGTAAACTATTCCTATGCATGCTAGTAGATCATTTCATCATCCAATTTCTATACTAGCATTGCACCACACAAGCATGTATATTGAATTTAAATACATGTGCAATGAGCAAGTCATATGAGAATGCACAAACAAATGCAACAACTTTGTTTATGAGCTTGCTCCCCCTACTTGTGTGCATCAACAAATTTTATTTACCCCTTTATCAAGTTGAATCATCTTTTTCTCATCATAAATTTTATTTACCCCTTTATCAAGTTGAATCATCTTTTTCTCTCCCCCTTTGTCAACAACTTACCCAAAAAGGGGATCAAATTGTGGAGAGAAGGAAAAGTGTTTGATAGAGTAGATTGAAATTAATTCGATACCACATGTAAGGTTAAAAAATTTATCAAATTTGGTTTAACCTAGAATACTTGCCAAAGATATTTAATTCGATTTGAACCAAAGACAAGCTTCTTCACTCCTCAAAATAAGGGTTATCTTGCCTATGTTGAATTAAACACTTATAGCAAATCTTCTAGATTCAACACTAGGTTTACAAGCTCACAAACATGTCATATGCCACCACTAGATCAAAATAAGCATAGAAGCAATAGTGGTAACATATATCCATCAAATTCATTTGATTTATCATGAATGCTTATGCGTACCACTTATTATGTCTACATGCTCTATCAAGTCCTTAGCATAGGATGAAAGACATGTCAATCAATTTTACCTTGCAATGTCGAAGGAGAGGCATGTCAATAAGTGGGTGGGGTGCATTCAACTCATGTTTGAGAAATCAAGAATGTTCAATTCATTCCTTAGCTTGCAAAACCTCTTTTCATCAAGTGGCTTGGTGAGAATATCGGCAAGTTGATCATCGGTGCCAACACTTTCAATGGCAATATCTCCCTTTTGTTGATGATCTCTAATGAAATGATGCCTTATGTCAATATGCTTTGTTCTTCCATGTTGAACCGGGTTTTGTATCATCTTGATTGCACTCTCATTATCACATAGCAACGGCACATTCTTGAAGTTGAGACCATAATCCTTCAAAGTTGATTTCATCCATAGCAATTGTGCACAACAACTCCCCGTACTCACATATTCGGCTTCGGCGGTAGAGATTGCCACACTATTTTGTTTCTTTGAGGACCATGACACAAGTGATCTTCCAAGTAATTGACATGTGCCACTTGTGCTCTTTCTATTGATCTTGCAACCCCCATAGTCGGAGTCCGAATATCCAATCAATTCAAACTTTGACCCCTTGGGATACCATAGTCCAACATCTCTTGTTTGCTTCAAGTACCTCAATATTCTCTTTGCGGCCGTGAGATGACTTTCTCTAGGTGAGGCTTGATATCTAGCACACATGCAAACACTAAACATGACATCCGGCCTTGATGCGGTGACATAGAGTAGACTTCCAATCAAGGACCGATATTCCTTTTGATTCACCATTTTGCCATCAAGATCACTATCCAAATTTCCATTTGTACCCATTGGAGTTGAAATTGGCTTTGCATCTTGCATTCCAAACTTCTTCAGCATGTCCCTTATGTATTTCCCTTGACTCACAAATGTTCCATTCTTTAATTGCTTGACTTGGAGACCAAGGAAGTAGCTAAGTTCACCAATCATAGACATTTCAAACTCTTTGGCCATCATAGCACCAAATTCTTCACAATAAGCTTGATCGGTTGATCCAAAGATGATGTCATCAACATATATTTGCACTATGAATAGATCATTTCTAATCTTCTTGGTGAATAGAGTAGTATCAACCTTGCCCATTTTGAATCCCTTAGAGAGAAGAAAATCCCTTAGCCTCTCATACCATGCTCTAGGTGCTTGCTTTAAGCCATATAAAGCCTTCTTCAACTTGTAGACATGGTTGGGTTTCTTGTCATCTTCAAATCCGGGCGGTTGCTCAACAAATACTAACTCATTGATGATCCCATTGAGAAATGCACTTTTGACATCCATTTGATATAGTTTGATATTGTGTGCACAAGCATAAGCCAATAGAATCCTTATTGCCTCCAATCTTGCCACGGGAGCATATGTCTCATCATAGTCAAGACCTTCAACTTGAGTGTAACCTTGAGCAACTAGTCTTGCTTTGTTTCTCACTACAATGCCATCTTGATCTTGCTTGTTTTTAAACACCCACTTGGTTCCAATCACATTGTAGTCATTTGGCCTTTCTACCATCTCCCAAACATCATTTCTTGTGAAATTGTTAAGCTCTTCTTGCATAGCCATGATCCAATCGGCATCCCTCAAAGCTTCTTTTATCTTATTTGGTTCTATGGTTGACACAAATGATGCATGCTCACAAAACATAGTCAATCTTGATCTTGTTTGCACACCACTTCTAATATCACCAATAATACTATTAATGGGGTGATCTCTTGAAACATGTTGTGGTTGGAGTACTTGCACTTGATTGCTTGAGCTTGGTTGATCACTTGATGTATCTCGATGAGAAGAACTAGCACCATGATTTTGCACTTGAGAGTCACTAACTAGCTTGTTTGGTGAATTGAGCACTTGATCTTTATCATCATCTTGAATATCAATTACTTGCTTTGCTCTAATGTCCCCAATGTCCATGTTCTTCATTGCTTCCACCAATTGAGTTCCACCAACATCATCTAGATTCTCTTCTTCATCTTGTGACCCATTGGTTTCATCAAATTGCACATCATGGACTTCTTCTAGAATGCCACTTGAGTTGTTCCAAACTCTATAAGCTTTGCTTGTAGTTGAATAACCAAGTAGGAACCCCTCATCACATCTTTTGTCAAACTTCCCCAATCTAGTGCCCTTCTTCAAGATATAACATTTGCAACCAAACACCCTAAAGTAAGAAATATTGGGCTTTCTTCCATGAAGTAACTCATATGGGGTCTTCTCTAGCAATGGATGACAATATAATCTATTGATGTAGTAGCAAGCGGTATTGATTGCTTCATCCCAAAAAGATTGACTCACATTGTACTCATGAAGCATTGATCTAGCCATATCAAGCAATGTTCTATTCTTCCTCTCAACTAGGCCATTTGATTGTGGAGTGTACTTGGCCGAGAATTGATGTCCAATACCATAATGATCACAAAGTTCTTCAATTCTTGTATTCTTGAACTCACTTCCATTGTCACTTCTCACTTTCTTGATTCTAATCTCAAACTCATTGTGAACTCTAGTGAGAAATGTCTTGAAGGTGTCAAACACTTCACTTTTGTCACTAAGAAAGAATACCCATGTGAATCTTGTGAAGTCATCCACTATGACAAAGCCATACTTGTTGCCGCCTATGCTTGTATATGTTGTTGGTCCAAATAGATCCATGTGCATCAACTCAAATGCTTTGCATGTGCTCATTGTACTCTTCTTTGGATGTGAGCTTCCAACTTGCTTCCCGACTTGACATGCACTACAAAGCTTATTCTTCTCAAATTCAACATCTTTCAAACCATTGACAAGATTGTGAGTTGTAAGCTTCTTCAATTGTTTCATGCCAACATGACCAAGCCTTCTATACCAAAGCCAACCCATGCTTGATTTGGAGACTAAGCAAGTTGTCAAAGAAGTTTCTCTAGCATTGAAGTCAACTAGGTAGAGATTCTCATATCTAAAGCCCTTGAATGCCACATTTGAACCATCCACACTAATAACTTCCACATCATCAACCCCAAAGATGCATTTGTAGCCTAGATCACATATTTGTGCCACGGATAGAAGATTGAAATCCAAACTTTCAACTAGCAACACATTTAAGATACTCATGTCATTTGATATTGCAATCTTGCCCAAGCCAATAACCTTGCCTTTCTTGTTATTGCCAAATGTGATAGAATCAACACCACTATTATTGTCATTGATTGAGTCAAACATCCTTGATGTACCGGTCATGTGTTGAGTGCACCCACTATCAATAATCCAATGCCTTCCTCCGGCTTTGTAATTGACCTACAAGTAAATCAATGAAGCTTAGGTACCCATTTTTGCTTGGGTCCTTGTAGGTTAGTAACTAAGCTCTTTGGTACCCAAATAGCCTTCTTCTTTGGGCCAACAATGGGTGTACCAATAAACTTAGCTTGCATACCCTTCACACCTTTGGTAAGCACATAGCAAGAATCAAAAGGTATAGCATTAACAAATTTTTTGCTTTGGTTCTTTTTATTGCAATTATGCTCTTGGTGCCCAACTTGCTTGCATCTATTGCAAAACCGACCATTGCTCTTCACAAAGCTAGGCTTTGGAGTTGCAAAGGCCGACTTGCCTCTCTTGGGGGTGTAGCCCAATCCCTCTTTGTTAAGAGAGAACCTTTGGCTACCCAAGCACTTAAGCAAGCGGGCCTCACCACCATAGGCCTTGCCTAGGGCGTGAGTGAGCTCATCCACCTCTCTCTTGAGAGTCTCATTCTCAACCATTAGTGAGGTATCACAAGTGAAACCATCACTAGTAGTGGAGGTAGAGTTGGTGGTGGTGGATGAATAGCTACAAGAAGGGTTAGCATTTGACATGATGATAGGTTCATAAAAGGATTCATCAATTATATCACATGTGACACCTATATCACATGATACAACAACCTCCTTCTTTGCTTGTTGCTCAAGTAGCAATGAGTGAGCTTTTTCAAGCTTGGAATGAGCCTTACTAAGATCCTCATGGTCTTCCACTAGACTCTCATGAGTGGTCTTAAGCTCACCAAGAACTTTCTCAAGTATTGCTACTTTCATTGAAAGCTTCTTGCACTCCTTGTTCTTAGCAATAGCTATGTCTCTAGTTTGTTGCAACAAGTCATATAGTTGTTCTTTAGTTGGTTCATCATCATCATCATTTTCATTATCATTATTATTATCATTATCACTATCATGAACATATTTCATTTCACTTTCATCATCACTCTCATCATATAATACCTTAGCTTCTTTGGCCATGAAGCATGAAGAGGATGAATCAAATAGTGAGAGCTTCTTGTTGATAGCAATGGAAGCAAAAGCCTTGTTGGATGATTCTTCTTCTTCTTCATCATCATCACTTTCCCAAGTGGCCACATAGACTCCATTCTTGTCTTTCTTGAATGTTATCTTGGCTTCTTTCTTTTTCTTCTCAAACTTGCCCCTCTTGTTGTTTTTCTTCTTGTCATAGGGACAATCGACTTGAAGATGTTCGGTGCTATCACAATTGAAGCACTTCCTTTGTTGCTCATTGCTCTTGAAATTGTCATTTCTCTTTTTGAAGCCTCTTCTCTTAATGAACATGTGACCCATTTTCTTGACTACAAAAGCAAATGTCTCATCATCAATTTTATAATCTTCATCTTCATCATTGTCTTCTTCTTCTTCAATGATGGTAGCTTTGCCCTTGGAGGAGATGGCCTTGAATGCCACGGTCTTCTTCTTCTTCTCATCTTCCACCTTATCCTTGTCATCAACATCTTGATCATATTTGTCATAGGTCAATACTTCACCAAGCAAATCATTAGGCTTCATTGCTTCAAGCCCATCTCTTTGCAACATCATGATCAACATCTTGAATCTTCTAGGTAAGCTCAATAAGAACTTGTGACAAAAATCTTGATCTTGAGTCTTGTGCCCTAAGCTCTTGAGATCATTGACTATCACTTGCAATCTATGAAACATTTCAATGATTGTTTCATCATCCTTTTTCTTGAAGTTCTCAAACTCACTCTTGAGCCCATATAGCTTGGCACTCTTCACAACCTTAGTGCCCTCATATGTTTCACTCAACCTTGTCCATACTTCATATGCCAATTCTAAGTCCTTGATGCCCTCAAATACTTTTGTGTCAATACCATGGTAAAGTGTATTGAGAGCCATTCTATTGCATGTTCTATTTGCTCTATCTTCATCGGTGAGATGATCGGGATCAATGATAGCAAAGTCATTCTCGATGACTTGCAAAACTCTCTCATGAATAGAACCAAGGTACATTGTCATCTTTCTCTTCCAATGAGCAAAAGAACTAACACCATCAAAGAACGGTGGCTTGCCCCCAACATGATTGAACACAATTTGAGCCATTTTTCACACCGAAGGATGTTAAACCTTGATTAAAACGGTGACCACGGCTTCGATACCACTTGTAAGGTCCTAGATGGCTAGAGGGGGGTGAATAGCCTATAAAAAATTCTACGAGAAACACTAAGCAAACTAGTTAGAACAACAAACGGCGCAAAGCGAGTTTAGCTTAGCCTACGGTTGTGATGCAAGCCTCCTATCCACAAGTCTAGTAGATTATGATCTCTAGTTCACACAAGGGCTATGTCACTAAACTTACACTAGTGAGCAAGCTAACAACACTAGCAAAGGCTACCACTAGAGCTTACACAAGATAATCTAGTAAAAGTAAATGCAACAGATAGGATTGTGAATCTTATACCGACGGTGGAGTGAAGATGTTGCCAATCACCAAGATGATATACAATCAATCAATATTGACAACAACACAATATGAAGACCAATCACCGGGAGACAAGAGACACAATATTTTTGTTCACCCGGTGTTCACTTGTGCACCGACAAGCTACGTCACCGGTTGTGTCGACCAACACTTAGATGGTTCCTCGGTGTGACCCTCAAGTCACTTGCCCCTCAAGGCATGCCCCGCAAGGCACCGCAAGACACCACTCTCAAGTGAGGTAACTCAATGACACGCGCAATGTAATAGAGTTGCTTTTGGCGTCCCGCCGAGGAAAGCACAAGAACCTCTTACAATCAACCGGAGGTGGCCAAGAACAATCACCTTCTCTTGCCAACGCCTCCAACAATCTCCAAGCCGGCTAGGAGCGGTACTCTCCAAGAGTAACAAGAAATCCACCGGCTAAACCACCCACAAGTGCCACTAGATGCCCTCAAGCTATGCAATGCACTTTGGGATCACTCAATCTCACTTTTGATTTGCAATCAAGCAAGAGAGATGAGTGGGAGGAGTAGCTCTAGCTCAAAGGATGCACAAGAGTGTTAGAAATGCCAAGAGACCTCCCCAAGGGCCGGCCAACGAGTATTTATAAGCACCCCAAACAAATAGAGCCGTTGCCACTCCACTGACCGTTTTTTTCGGGACGACCGGACGCGCCGGTCGAAACTGACCGGACGCGCTCAACCGCGTCCGGTCGCCCTGCGACGTCCACGTGTCCCTCAAATTTCGAATGCGACCGTTAGATCCTCCAACGGTCACTGCGCGCCAACGGTCAAACGCTATGACCGGACGCGCTGCTCAACCGACCGGACGCGCCGGTCGCACAGCACCGCGCGCGCGAAGCAACGACCGGACGCGCTCCTCGCAACGACCGGACGCGCCGATCCGCACAGCACCCGCGCCCGCGAAACAACGACCGGACGCGCTCCTCGCAACGACCGGACGCGACAGTGCCAGCGTCCGGTCGGAGTCCAGTAAGCTCCCTCGACGACCGGACGCGTCCGATCGCGTGTGACCGGACGCGCCCCGCGTCCGATCGTCCTTGTGAACCGCAGTTCCTTCTGGGCACTTGACCGGACGCGCCGGTCCCGCGAGTGACCGGACGCGCCGGTTGCAAACCCTAGCCCGCGCGCCCGATACCGCGCTGTACTGACCGGACGCGTCCGGTCACACCGTGACCGCGTCCGGTGCAGCGTCCGGTCACCTCAGTGACCCCGTTCGCCTCCGTTTCTTTTCCGACTTTCGGCGTAGTGGAAAATAGGCATTTCATTTCCCCGAAATCGCCTGAATCCCGCGCTCACACGCTCGGCGGGAGGGAGAGAGGAACCCAAACCCCTCTCTACCCGCAAACCACAGCGCGACCAACGCCACCTTTGCAAATGTGCCAACACCATCAAGTGTACATCTCCATGTGCTTGTGTGTTAGCTTTTTCTCAATCATTTTCAAAGGTTTTCCAATTAGCTCACTAGGCCCTACATGCAATGCACTTCATGAATTCACCTAGTGGCACCCGTGCATCGAATAACCGATAAGACTTCCCCTCTTAATAGTTCGGCTATCGATCCTAAACCACTCACACCCTCTATGGTGTCTTGAGTGTAAAACAAAATGGCCCTATGGTTATACCTTTGCCTTGAGCCCATTTTGTTTCTCCAAATGATATGATCCACTTCATATCATCACATGACCGTCTCGATCCATCGACCTTGACTTCACTTGCTCTTCACCGTTGCATCGGTCCGTCGGCGCTAAGTCTTGCTCAAGCTTCACCATCGCATGGTCCTTCGCTTCGAAGCCTCGACTTGCCCTTCACCTTCACAACCGGTCTATCGAGCCAAGCCTCATCTTGGTCTTCACCATCTTGGTCATATGAGTCAATGTCATGTCTCATATGCAATGACCACCTTTATCTAAATCATCCACTTAGATACAAAGGTTAGTCCTAGGTTTCATCAATTAGCCAAAACCAAACTAGGGACTTTCAGTCGGGAGGGGCTCTGAAGGGGCTCGAGCAGGAGGGGTGCGGCTAGAAGGGGCACGGCCGGGAGGGGCTCCAATAGGCCGTCACACTACAGAGAGGCGCGCACGGGCATGGAAGCATGCAGTGCGCCGACGAGGAAGCGAGTGTGGGTTCTGTAGAAGCGCGCGCACAGAAACAACAATAATTGTGGTTTGAGGGCTCGGTCCATGCCCCTAGGAAGAGGGGTGGGCGGTAGGAACCCTGCTGGAGTGCGGTTTTTGCCTCTGAACCCTCAAAAGTAGGATGATGGCTCAAGTAGGAGACCCTACAAAAATTGCTAAGAACTCGTTGATTTACCAATTATTTTAAAAAAAAACTATAGGAGATGGCCACCAAGAGAATCACAACTTTCTCGGTGGTTGTCATATACATTTTCAAGGCGGTCCTCAACCACCAAAGTAATATATGTTTTTTACTTCCCTTAGCCATCTAGAAAACTGTGATTTCCTTGGTAGTCAATCGCCAAGGAAACTTATATCAACAATTTTAAAATTTTAGCCACAATTAATAAAATACTCCCTCTATTTTAAATTATAGGTCGTTTTAATTTTGTTCTAAGTCAAACTTGTTTAACTTTAACTAAGTTCATTGAAAAATATATTAACATGTAAAGTATCAAACAAGTACATTATCAAAATATATTTCATGTGTAGCTAATGAATCTAATTTGATATTAGAGATGTTTGTGTTTAACTTTAACTAAGTTATATTAACATGTAAAGTATCAAACAAGTACATTATCAAAATATATTTCATGTGTAGCTAATGAATCTAATTTGATATTGGAGATGTTTGTGTATTTTACTATAATCTTGATCAAAATTAAGAAAGTTGACAAGTCATCCTGGCACACACATCAAAACAATCGATAACATACAGTTGACATCCATTTAAATATCCCATTTTGATACACATAGTAATATCCTTACATGTTTGGAATACAGGAATGGTACAAAAATTAGTTCAATTTCACATGAAAATCGCAGGATTTAGGAAAAAATTCTGGCGTTCTAAATCAGGTCTAAAATTCTAGCTCCCTTCGGTCCTGCGGATGTGGGCTGCTAAAGGGTCAGCATGGGGAGTAGAGGAACCTCAGGCCCATCCGGCCCACCAACCAGGGCCTTCTACAAACATCCCATCCCTCTTCGCCGGCGGGCACCATCACCTCCACCACCATGGCCGCCGCCACAGCCGCGGCAGCAGCTGTCTCCTCGTCTCGTCCGTATCCCCACCTCCAACCCACCTCGAACCCCACCTTCGTTTCCTTCCCGCGGCGACCGCTTCCAGCCCTCCCTTGCCCTGTCCGCGCCCTCCCAGTTGTCGCTGCGGGGCTTGCCACTGGCGCCGGCGGCCAACCCGAAGTACCACAACGCGAAGGTGGACGTGGGCGGTGAGGATCTCCTGCGGCGGTTCAATTGGCAGGTGTCCCGCGCGGGCGTCATGGAGGAGATCAGGCGGCGGCGCAGGCACGAGGACGCCCGTGACAAGCGTAAGCGCAAGGCGCGGTCGGCGTCGCGGCGGTACCACCGGAGGTGCGTCCCCCTCCCCCACTGCTCTATCGATCGCTCTCCTGATTAGGCCAGTCTCAATGGGTTTCAAGGGGTGTTATGCACATTAATTACAGTGACACATCAGCACAAGGAGAGTTTTTGCATGAAACTGGGAGAGAGAACAAATTCGTTTCATGGCCACGACACTCGCGAGCTCTGTTTCCAACCTCTCGGTAACCGAACGACACCCGCATTGAGGGGGAGAATTTCATCCCACTGATCTCGTGCTCTAGGCGCCTAGATCCAATCCTTCCCGCCCTATTCCCTGCCGCGGGAGCGTGATTTCTTCCTCCTTCCCCGCGCGCCAAGATCCAATCCTTCCCGCCCTATTCCTCATTCTTGTCGTTCCCCATTCCCCCTGGCCGCTAGATCCCGCGCCATGGATTTCGGCCGAGGCTCTGGGCGGCGAGGCAAAGGCGAGAAAGGGCGCGGAGGCAGCCGCCTTGGACTGAAGGCGACGCACTTTCCTACACCGTCGGCCCCTCCCGCTTCTTCATCTTCGTCGCCTCCGCCGACTTTCCTCTCTGCGCCGCCAGCCTGTCCATCTTCTTCCGTCGCTTCTGGAGCACCGGCGGCGGCGCAGGCTGTACCAGCATCTTCCCCTGCGCCGTCCACTGCTGTACCAGCATCTTCCCATGCGCCGTCCACTGCGCAGGCTGTATAACCTGCTGCTCGTGCTTCATCCCCACTGCAAGGAGCAGTACTGCCACCGAGGCCAGCACAAGGAGCACGGTTCGGTGCCATTCCCCCAAATTTTCCATCTGAACAAGGAAACCAGCATGCCCAGAATCTATGGTATGTATTGATTCCAATCTATACAAGTAATTGTTTTCGATCTGATAGTGATTTGTAGCATCTCTGAATTTCAGTATATAATTCAACATGGAACTGATAGTACCTGTTTTCGATCTGATACTAGTTGTTTTGTATCAATTGTGAATTCAAGTGGATGTGTGTGTGTGCTAGTGTAGGTAGCTGATTTCTATAAACTGTGAATACATGTACCTGATGTGTGTGTACTAGTGTAGGTACCTGCAATATTTTTCATGTTTGACTTGGATAGTTCTGATTACTGATCCTGATGCAAATCTGTCAATGCAATAATTTTTATGTATGAAAACTCAATCTGATGCTTGGGTATGGTACATTTTGGCATACTGTAAGCATGGACTTGCATGATGACGGAGTTGTTTCACCAAAGAAATAATTAGTGGAAAAGTTTGACAGTTTATTCACTATTTTGGGCATGTGATATCTAGTGTTATATTTCTTACTAGACAGGCAGTACACACCATATATAGTGTTTGGCATACTGTAAGCAAGGAGTTAACTTGTTTTTGGAAATGTCAGGGCTGTTTATCCACCAGGTGGTTTTACCAATTTGCAAACAGCGCCGTGTTGAAGCTAAACAAAACCCGGAATGCACCAGAGAGTGTTTGGACAGACTTTAGTTACCTGTACTTGTTTACCATTACAAATTACATGTTCAAGAGAATTAGGATGCATATTATTGTACTGAACCTGAGAGCTGTGCATGTATCTCTGCAAATATTAAATGCAATTTGTAACCTTTACTGAAAAGCTGAAAGAGCTCATGCTGAACTGGTTTTTTTGTTTCTGCAGGATGAAAGCAAAACGTATGGGGTGCAGTTCTGTCTCGTGAGAAGAACCAGTGAGAGGCCATGTGGGCTGAAGGCTATGAACTCTTTTTTATCTATCTTAGTTACTATCTTAGTTCCAGTTGGTTCATATATGTTTTCCAGTGCTCTATGTGAATGTTGTAACTGTCTATCTGGTCCAGTACTTCAGGTGTTTGTCAGAGTCCTGCTATTCTGGTAATCTGGTTATATGCGACTGCTCTATGCATATGCAGTCTAGCTATTCTGGTAATCTGGTTATATGCGACTTCTGTGTGTGAATGGCTACAGATTCTATCGGTACATATGATCCCATCATTCTATGGAAATTAAATGCTTTACTTAGTTTTGGAATTGGTGAAATAAAACGCTGCATTGTGAAGGCTAGTTTCATTCATTGTTTCATCCCACTCTAGCTGATGTGGGATTTTGGAAACCGTGTAGTGAAACTAAGCATTGAGACTGGCCTTAGTGAACTTGATGGATATGCTTTTGCTCTAGGTGCGTATAGTTGCTTGGATAGTTGCTCTGTGTTCCTTGTCTTCGAATTTGAGGTACTATAAATGACATGATTGCTGATTTATGACCGTTTTGCTGAAGTATAGGCCAAATTGTAGGGCCTGTTTAGTTTCTGAAAAATTTTGGGAAATGTTACTGTAGTATCCAATCATGGACTAACTAGGCTTAAAATATTCATCTCGTGAATTTCGTCTAAACTGTGTAATTAGTTTTATTTTTTATTTATATTTAATGCTTCATGCATGTGTCCAAAAATTCGATGTGATGGGAAATCTGAAAAATTTTGCAAAATTTTTTGCAAACTAAACAAGCCCAAGTGTTAGCGACTGATTTGACCTACATGCTTGTGCGCAAGATGCTATATGTCATCAACTGATCATATATCTGACAACAATAGTAGTTTGATTGCCAAATTCATCAGGCATTATTAGGATGCCAACCAGTCTACTACTAATAGTCATGATCCAGAAGGTGGGACAGCTAGATTATGTCATTACAGATCATTTCTGAATGGAAATAGCTGCGCATGTGTAATGGTCCTATTTTTGTCTTTGGTTTTTATGCTGTTTGACAGACCATCATCATAATATTGTGGTTATCTGTATAATTCTTTGATCGCTTTTTTTGTAAAAGTGGGGTGTTATTCTTGATCATGAATACATGAGTGTGCATCCCTGGCATGATCAAGTGCAAGGAAATGCCTAATCAAATCCCCACTGTGGGAACGTTCAGCAAGCTTTATACTGCTGAATTATGTGAAATCTATTATCAAGGACACCTCCCCTTTCTGGGGAGATAATTGTTTTTGGCAATTACAAAGTTCCTCGAGAGTTCAATTGAACTGTAGCAACAACATAGAAAACTCCTGACTGACTCCTGAGCCCGATCGTTCCACTGCAGGCGCTTTAAGGGCCCATATCCTTTCAACGATGACCAGGGGCTGAAGGAGCAGGCCTCCGATGATGAGCAGAACGACAACTGGGAGCTGCCTGCAGGAGAGTTGCCTTCTTACAGGTAGAGATAGTCGAGAAATTGAAGCATAGTTTTGTCTGACAAAGAGTTTCTACACCTGAATCTTCGGTTCTTCCTGTCAGTTGGAGGAAATTGAGTAGGTGTTGCCAAATCGTTTGTTGCTGATTGGCGACCAAAGCACGGTAAACTGATGTAAAATGTTCTGAATGTCATGTCTCTGAGAGAAGACCCTCCTGATAGTGCTACAACTGCAATTACTTGATCTGTATTGAGTTCTTGTGGATGGATGGTACTGGCTAGGGAAAGAGAGACCGAATGCCTGGTGTGTTCTCACAAGAATTCTGCGGCTAATTTTCCTGGTGGGCAAAAGATGAATTCTAATGCAGTAGACATTGCCCTGTTCGCTTGAGCTTATCAGCCAAATCAGCCAGTCATTTAGCCGTGTTTTTCTCTTACAACGAATCAGCGAACGGTACTTTTAGTCATGGGTTATCAGCCAAACCAACAGGGTTGGTGATCTAATTACTCAGAAAAACTGTTCTTTAGCTGGGGGAAAAGATGAACATGCTGGTCCTGATCCAATCATGTTGCAAATTCAGTTTTGAATACGTTACAATGAGGAATTATTGAACATGTGCCAGAAGTGACAAAAAACGACGTGGAGAAAACGATGAGGAGATTTCCGACGAAGAAAGGAGAAGAGCGGAGGGAAGCTCGTGTCGTGTCACCTTCCCTGTCTGGCTGTCTGCATGCCCATTTGCCACGTTATATGCCGGATTCCGGCGTTATTCGGCGTATGATGATTGGGGCTTGCTTTCCTCCTCGTCTTTTTTTTCCTTTTCTTTTTAGAGAGACGAGAGCTACACCAGCACAGCAACGGAAAGTGCAAGGTGTCCCTCTGGAAGCAACGCAGCATCCGGCTATCTCTGGGCCCGCCCGGCCCACCGAGTTGTCTTCTCTTTTATTTACCTTCGTGTGTATAATTGACGCTTTAATGAAAAATCAATAGAACCTCTCAAACTTTGATCACTAGTGTGTCACTCCCTCTGTTCTAAAATAAGTCTTCATATCGTATTTCAAGAAGTCAAACAATCTCAATTACAACCAAACCTATATAAAAATAATACTAATATTTGTGATACTAAATAAATATCACTAGGTTAATAACGCCGTATATGTTTATAGTAAAATTATTTGAAGATACAAATATTGATACTATTTTTTATATAAATCTAGTTAAAAATGAGATTAGTTGACTCCTCGTATGGCGAGATGAAAATTTATTTTAGGACGGAGAGAATACTAGTTTCAAAATAATTATATTTATTTTACAAAAACAAAAAATGTGTGTCCATTTACCTTCAAAGCTACTTTCATAATATTGTTTTTTTCGAAGAAGGGGAATTATATAAAAAAAAACTCGGCGCAATATCTTTCCAAATTACTACATGTCAGAAAAGATAAAAGATTTGATTCAGATTCTTCTGTTGTCCTCTTCCTTAGTGGTTTTACTCGATGCAGCTGATAATATGGCCTTGTTGAACACCGAAGCTGGAGTGCAGTTTTTATGCCGACGATCAATTCTAAAATATTGGACATGTGGCAAGAACCAACATTCTGGAACCAATCCAAAATGCATATGAAGCAATGAAAGAACATCAACAATTGAATGGTAGGGTAAGGCTGTAGATTCATCACCTCCAACCATTGATGATTTTGTCATGTTAGATGTCTGATTTCCTCTCCACAACCATCGACAATGAGGTCGATGACCCAGAGGTACTATCCTCATAGGGAGTGCCTAGAAGCACTCCTCCTTTGCAGATAAATTGATCTTTTGCCGATGAAATCAACGGCTGCAACAATGACCTCGTCATGGTCATCCTGGAAGTCATCATAGGTAGCAAGCTCCTAACCAAAATCATTTGGCTCCAGTGGATTTATGTACACTAAATCTGAGCAAACTAATCTAGTAAACAAGAGATGGGTCCTCTCACTTTATCACCGACGAATTCGACGGCGAGGAAGAAGAGAGGTCCTAAATGGTGGCAGGAGAAGCGTGAAAGGGATGGCAACGGCCGTCTCCTCGAAGGGGCGGGACAGGTCAATGTCGTGTTTATTTGATATTATACTGACATTCAAATAAGTAATAAATAATGATAAAAAAACAAAATCTAGAGGCCATAAAAAGTCTGTCCACAATGAGTACCCTGTGTGTCAACCGACTAGTAACATATTTAGGGTTTGTTTGGATACCCTTATGGATTGTGGAAACTAAATTCTAATCTAAAAGATAGATTGTTTTTTTTTTGAACATTGAAAGATAGATTGTTAGAAGGTAGATTATACAAGCTCAGTTGTGAGACTGTTTGGATCTATAAATTATATAAAAGCTAAGGTTAACATCTTTTCTGATTAAATTACCACAATACCCTCACTCTTTGATTTTTTATGCTTTTTCATGGAACAAAGAGATGGGCAGAATAGTCTTTTGATGTTTAGAAGCTGAAAGAAGCTAGTTCTTCTCATCTTACCGGATTATGGAATCTGTAGGGGTCTCTAGATTATAGAAGCTAGCTAGAAGCTATACCTACAATTTTCATGAATCCAAACAAACCCTTAGTTTTTTATGGTACAATTGTGCGAATCTACCAAAACTATATACTATATAGACTTAACATGTTTGTTCTCGCAGACAGTGGCAGAGCTTAGAGATTAAATTCAGAGGGGGCCAACAGGAGAATATACATGGTTTAGGGAGTGTAGATGTGGCGAATTTAAAGCTTTATTTGTAAAATGTACTAAGATATTGTAGCATCCTTTATAGAATTGCAATAGCCATAATGAAGCTCCGCCTCTGCTCCTGTCTCTTTTCTTCGAAAATGGCCATCCAAACCAAGTTGTACAGGACAGATCGAACCTCTAGCACAGAGTATCCTTTTCATTCCAAAGTGTAGATTGATGTATAGCTTTTTCTACATATATAGATATACATGACGTCTAGATATAAAAAGTTAAAGTATGTATATAGAAAAATCAAAATAATTTCTAATTGGAAACAGAAAGGGGGTAATTTTTATCTGACGCATGGTAGTCAGGCAAGTCAAGAAGTCGCCGGCATTTTTTTCCCCTTCTTGTTGCTGCCACGCTCCCCACTCTCGAACCGTCTCTACCTCTCGCGACCTGCTACAGTTCAGAGAGGTGAGTTTGAGCGGAGTGCCCTCCACCGGCGGGAGCTTTGGTCCTCCCGTCTCCGATGGCCTCCGGGCTGTTGTGAGACACGTAGGACCAAGCTTCCTCCACGAGCGGAGGGGGTAGGGGCTAGGTCCCTTAGGTTTAGGGCTAGGTTTTCGATGAAGTCGCCGAGGCAGCGGTGGCGGCGGCGTCAACTTGGAATAAGGTCCTCCCGTGCTTTTCCCCGCATCGGCGGTGCTCTACTCCGGTGCCGGTGACGAGCGTGTGGAGGTGGAGTCCAGCTTCGCCGGCTCTTGTACAGGAGTCCGCGTGGCCTTCAGTTCCGTCTCTTTGAAGGTGGCGGTGTCGGCGACACGCTTCATCAAGGGTACACCGGCAATTGTGGGCGATGTGGTTGGTTGGAGAGTGGATCGAGTTCTCGATCATCCCGCGGCGTGAGTCGACAGCGAGCATCGATCCATGGAGGAGCTCGGGGCGCGTCCCTGGCCGATGTTCTTCCATCGATGTCTTCATCCCGGCTTCGACGTCGGGTGTCTTCTACAACTTTCTCAAAGCTTCCATGCGATGGGGCTCCTCCAGATCTGGGGTGGCCATGTAGTCTTCTTCGACGGCGGTGGTCGATGGAGTCTTCTGGCGATTTCAGGGGTCTTCGTTGTAATTTCTGTGTTTGTCAGGGGCCTTTGTGTAAGATGGGTGGGACAGTTGCCCATGTATCCTCCTCGCACGTATATGTGTTTGTACGTGTCTGTGTACGTTTTCCTTATCCAGTAATATATATATATATATATATATATATATATATATATATATATATATATATATATATATATATATATATATATATATATATATATATATATATATATATATATATATATATATATATATATATATATATAAGTCGCCGGCATCCAGCACTTCTCGGATCCAATGACGGCAGCCATCCAGCACTCTCTTGGATCCAACGTGTGCCTCGGGCCTCGGCACGACTTGCATGCCATCGGCGACTCCGTGTGCGCATGCCTCTCTGCTCAACAGGTCCTCGGTGGTGTGCTACGGCTACGGTGTGACACAGGTAACCCACACCGACACTGGAATGCAATTTGTGGTATCGTTTCGATGCCAAGGTATACTAAACTTTTTCTTTTTCTTTTCCGTACGTACAAAAAAGAATCATTTTTTGATGATTCAGGCCACGAGGTTGTCAGCGACTCTAATCGTCAATCGATGGTACTGAAATGAGTACGAAGGGGGTCTTTAGATGAAAAAAAAAACTTTTTGAGATTTGGCTACTGTAGCACTTTCGTTTGTATTTGGCAATTAATGTCCAATCATAGATTAATTTGGCGCAAAAGATTTGTCTTGTGATTTACAACCAAACTGTGTAATTATTTATTTTTTTTATCTATATTTAATGTTCCGTACATATGTTCAAAGATTCGATTTGATAGGACGAAAAATAAAAATTTAGAATTTTGATGGCAATCTAAACAAGCCCACATGCACAGAGGATTCGGTCGACCTTTGTCAGACAGAAGAATCCACGCTGCAGATCTGAGCTGCAATATGCAAGAGGATCTGAAGTCGATTCAGCCAGCGAAAGGACACACGGATCTGCAGCAGTTCTGCCTGCCCCGTATCACAAACACAGGCCTGTCAAGTTGTACAATGTCTCATGAACCATGATGATTCCTCCAACATGCAGTTGCAAGATTAAGGTAGTGTTTAGATGGTGTAAAAGTTGGTGTAAAATTCTTGTAGCACTTTTCGTTGTTATTTGGTAAAATTTATCCAATCATAGACTAACTAGGCTCAAAAGATTCGTCTCGACATTTACAGACAAACTGTGTAATTAGTTTTTTTTTTACCTACATTTAATACTCCATGCATACGTCTAAAGATTCGATGTGACGGGGAATCTTGTAAAATTTTTGGAAGTTTGAAGGGATCTAAACACTGCCTAAGGTAAGGGTGCATAGTGGAGGAGCATTTTCAGAGATTACGGGACGCACAGTGCAACAGAATTTTCTTCACAGTAGCAAAGCTAATCAAGCACAGTGGAGGAGCATTTTCAGAAGTTGTTATGGCATGATGTGCCAGAGGCTGAGGGACAACGAAAGGTGTGCCAGCCTACCACCTGCCAGAATTCAGGCAACCTGTCCAACACTCCAACGCAAGAACCTTCCAAGCTTCCAACTAGGCAAAAGTACCCAGGTTTCATGGCAGCTCATACGTCCACATACATGCATTTTCATTTTGTTGTATCATTCACCATTAATTTTCATCCATGCATGTGGACGTTATTTTATTTTCAGCCCTAGTATATAAATACTACTCTGACGTGGTACCAAACAGCAGCTCAGATTTGTAGTTTACTCTACAAGCCACGCTCACCTGTTTCGGAGCCATCTTCAGATGGCAACACCACCAGAAGGCACCACCAACCCGGTGCACTGCACACACTTGTGCCAGCTGTTGTGTTTGTATTGTGGCCCATAGTTTTCCTTGATTACTACAGATAAACTAGTATCAGGAACAAGGTGTGGGTCTCAGGAATAGGATACTGCAAAGGTTGTGCCTGTTTGCTTCCCCTTGCTTTTGACTTCAGATGAAAAGCCTGCCCGGATAAACCTAGGAATAGTGGTACAAAAAAGGGAACCGGGACCTTGATCCAGTCCAGGCAATGCCACCCTGTCATCAGACTTTAGATGAAAAATAAAGTAAAGAACAATGATGCATTTAAATAGAAGAGGAAAGAAACCTAGGTTATCTAGCCTCATAGCCTGTGCTTATCTAATATCTCTGTGTCAGGTTTTGTGGGCTAACGGTTGAAAGCTCAGTAACCAAAGATGGGGAAGAAAACAATGGTTATGAGAGTGATCTGGTTCTTTCCTTTTCCTTAGAAACATGCTGATTTGATGCCAGAGGATGCTTTCCCAGTGCTACAAGTTACAGATAAAGATGCTGAACATAAAGTTGCCATTATGTAAATGTAAAGTGAAAAAACAGCAAAAGCACAATGTTCTGTGTGGTTTTTCACTGAGGGGACAAATATTCTTTCAGGATCAGGACCACTACTACAGCAAGGTGAAAGGAAGGTGCACCATCCTTTTCTTCATCACAAACTACAAGCTTGTTCTTACAGAATTCAGTGTAGTTTCCTCCAGAAAAGAAAATGTTCACAATCGCAGAGTTGGTGACAATATCTATTGAGGTATGAGAGCATACGGCAATGTAAAAAATCAGAAGAAGAAAGAAAGTCAAGTAGTCATCCTATTCATTCCCTCTTTCATCAAGAAAACTTACAGTGAGCGTGCTACCTATCTTTATCTACATCCTACAAAAGAATCCTTTCCATAGATATGTAAAAAAAATGGATGGCTCTAAGAGAAATAAGAACAGGAAAAGAAAACCTGAAGGCTAAATTTACCAAAGAGCAAATCACTCTTCTACCTAACTCTTTTTTGTGTTTCTTTCCCTGTCTGTGTATACCCATCATCTACCATGGATCAAATACAATGTTTACCCATCATCTACCATGGAAGACTTCCAGTGGCTGGATCTGTGAACGCTTTATGCACAAAATCTTTAAGACCGGTATCAAATACTTCACAGAACCGACGCGGCCAATCCTCTGGTTCCACCGGCTTAGTCCCCAATCCTGGTGCTCTGTCCCTGGATCCAACGTTCTCCTCGTCCTGCCAATCGGCAACATAGGTCGCGACACGCCCAGAAAACTTATCCTTGAACACCTCCCAAACTTGATACTTGTAATGGTTGATGAGCATCGTACCCTGACCAATGTTCACATACCTCACCCCTTCTTTCAGATGGAAGTGATGCACCACATTGAAGAGTGATGGGTTTAGTGCATCCGGCCTGACAATTGACTTGTGACGCTCTGGCGCAGCGAGCCTGCAGGTGTAACCTGTGGTAACGCCTTTCTTGGGAATTTTAGTCCGACCTGAGGGACCAAAGCTGTGGCATGCAGTCCTGAGCTCTCCGATCCGTGGCCTGTTTGAGTAGTTCCGGAGAATATCTGGTAGAGTCTGGTTGCCAGGGAAGTGCAAGAACTCGTCGATGTCGATGAACCCCACCCACTCACAGCTCTCTCGGGCCCTGAGAGCACAATGTGCAAAACCAGCCTCCTGAGACTTCATCCATGGCCACAGATGGCGTGTCACATTGTACCTTGATGGATCCATGGTACTGAGGACCTGCTCAATGTCATCATCACTATTGTTGTCGTAGATGAACCACCGCTCCACACCGATATGCGAGTGGTAGATGATCCATTCTCGGAGGAACCTTGCCTGGTTGCGAAGCATGGTGCATACACACATTGAATGTGCCTTTTGCCGCCGATGTCTGTTATACCGAGGAAGTGGCTCAGGTTCAGCTATTGATGGCAGTGTAGAGTCCCTCTGTCCTTTCGTCCTGATGGATACCAACATAGGCTTGTCATCACTATCTCCATTGCCATTGCCATTGCCATTGCCATTGCCATTGGGATCAGTTGTCATCCTGAGATACCGGCGAATGCGAACTGGTGTCACACACCGGAAAATCTCTTGTGCAGCAGAAATCACAGGGGATGTGAGCACATGCTTTGGCTTTGACAGGTCACGGCCAAAGACACACTGATACCTCGACGCCACACCCAAACGGCCTGGCCGGAGGTTCATCCCCTTGGCGAACACAATGGTGGAGTTGTCCCTGCTGTCAACAACTGCAGTGTACACAAGCCTGTCCCATTGTAGCGGCACCACCGGAGGTGACAGGGACAGTGACAGAGAGACATCCACACCAGATGGCTCGGCAGGGCAATGAACGAGGCTGGGTCCGTCTGGCAAGGAGGCGGCCAAGAGGGGCGGTCGGCGCAGCTCGGAGGAGTTGGCAGGGGAGTACAAGCACTCAAACCGCTGAGGAGCTGGCAGCGACAACCCATCTTTGAGAATCAGGAGAACACGGTCCGGGAAGGCAACCGCGTGCTGGATTTGGGCTGATGGCAACACGGCGTCGGCGCTGCTGCCAGCTTGTTGCGCTCTGGCATCAGAGGAAATGGCGTTCAGAGTCGCCGACGGCCACGCCGTCCTGAGCACCGGCCGGAACGATGCTGCATCAGAGAAGAAACAAACGAAGCGGATTCAGAATTCAGAAACACAACACACACAGACACATTTCTTCATGTGATGGCTTGAGCTTTTTTCGGTTATAGTAACAATCAGTCAAAAGCAAACACCATCACTAGTATAATGTATTCACTTGCTAACGTTCCAACCCAGGTGCCACTGGTGCGTTTCCAATGAACTCATTAACAAACGGACAGAATCCAAGGAGAAAAATTGCAATTTTCCCGGGAGTGGTAAGACCACATCAGATCTACCGCAACGTCCCCACACAAAAAAAAAGGAACCGACTTTTTCCTCACCTCCCCAACAACAAACACCAAACACATACCAAAATTGTATCTAAAAATGAGAACTTTCTCCCCCCAAATCATTGTTAATCCCACCACGCTCCAAACACAAGATACTTGTGACAACACAATTCCGGCGATCCACCTAAACCCCACCTAAGATCCAATAATTCACGCCAGGAGAAGGCAGAAAGTCCAGTAAGGAGGCGAATGAGAAGGAAAGCTCACCTCCAATGACGTGCACGCCGCCGAGGACGACTACGCCGGCGCACAGGAACGCGAAGAGCGCCGCGAAGACACGCCGCTGCGGCGCCGCCGCCGCCGACGGCGACCGGTGGCCCCTGGCAGCAGGGGAACCCCCGCCGCCGCCACTTCCTGCCGCTACAGTAACCTTACAACTCCCGAGCCTGCTCAGCTTCCTCTCCTTCGCCGACATCGCCATCGCCGGCGCCGGTCACAACCGCCGCTCCCGGTCCGGCAGCAGCCCAGATCCCCAAGCGGCGGCGGCAGCGAGCCTCACAGGCCACACCATCCGCAACGCGCTACAGGGAGTCGTGGAGCATCGGCGCCCCGCCAATATCTCGAAGGTTGGTTGCCGTGGACGAGGAAGAAGGCGAAGCGAAGCGAAGCGGCGGCCGGCGAATCCGAAGCGGTGGTTGCGTTCGCAAGGAGGCTGTGCTTTGCCGACCGACTCCTGCTGCTGCAGTACCTGCTGGGCAACCGGCGCGTTTATACCCGCGGCCACGCTCTGACCGGTGGGCCAGCGCGTCTCACCTGGGCCCAGACGTCGGTGGGGGTGAGGCCGGCCGCGAAGCGCGGTCGTGCGGCGCGTGGCTAGGCATGACGTGTGGGCCCGTTAGGACAGTGCGCCAGTGACAGGTGGGGTCGGTTCTAACGGCACGGGCACGTTGGGCCAATGGAGCGGCGGGTTCGCTGGGGTGGTTATTTCATAGGACGTGCTGTCTGACAGTGGGGTCAGCATGCATGGGTCCGCCATGTCAGTTGCTGAGGTGGGGATAGGTGTTGGTGTCTGGTGATTTGGATGGAACAGCAATAATTGGTGTGCACATGGGGGAAAGGTATTATTCTGTAAATTCTGCCTGTCCATTGGGGGAATTTATCTACTCCTGAATATAACTATAATATATTTATTTATCAAATATAACAGCAAGGTTTCTTTTCATTCCCATTCACTTTGTTGCTTTGCTTTAATGCAACAAAGCATAAAAAAAGGCAGATTTGGCAGAGCATGGAAAGCGAATGCCATGAACATCAGATTTAGGGGGTGTTTGGATCCGGTGACTAAAGTTTAGGAGGCGTCACACGTAAGTGTCGTGTTTGGATACTAATAAAAAAACAAATTATAGAATCCGTCAGTAATCCGCAAGACAAATTTATGAAGCCTAATTAATCCGCCATTAGCACATATTTACTGTAGCACAACATTGTCAAATCATGGACTAATTAGACTTAAAAATTTGTCTCGCAAAACAGTCTCAATCTGTGCATTTAGTTTCATAATTAGTCTATATTTAATACTTCATGCATGTGTACAAACATCCGATGGGACAGCGACTAAAGTTTAGGAGGTGAATCCAAACACCCCCTTAGCAAAGCATGAATATATTTTCCAAAAAAAAGCAAAGCATGAATATATATTATTATATATATCTCATTCATGCATCTGAAATTTTTAATGCAAAAATAAGTCCCTGATTTCACAGCATGTTTTTGAACTTTAGATCCTCACAAAATTTTGAGAATGTCAGGTTTAGTTTGCAGTGTCTTATTTCTATATCAGTTGATGGCTAATTCGCTCTCATTATATATTTTCGATATGCATATACATATGCATGAATGTGTCATGTTCTAAACTTTTTATTGGCTACTGAATCGTAGCAGCATCTCGATGAGGAAAGTTGCTACGTGTTAGATTTGTAGTCACAAGAATTCTTCATTCGGACCATATTATGGCCCCTACTTGATTGAAATGTTTTGGCATTTTCATATGCACGTGAAACCCTGGTACCTTTCCTCTACATGCACGTGAAAATAGTGGTATCTGATTGTAATTCCATTGAATTTGAGTTAGTCAAAATAGTGTATCAGATTAATTCACATCTCATAGCTTAAGGGGCGGAGCTGGGCTATCTGACAACAATGGAATTTTCACATCCAAGAGTTAAGTATTCTTACTTCAAGAGGGAACAAGACAAATAATCATACTTATTACAACACTAATGACATCGATGCATTTTTATTCTAGATACACCCCAGAATTTCACTCTTTTAATTTGAAATGTGAATATTTCTACCCGTTTTTAAGGCATCGAATAACCAGATCCCCCTACTCCTACATCAAAGACAGAAATATATAAATTTGCCCTTTGGGTTGATCTAGGAATATTGGTCCTGTAGCTAGATATACCCTAGCTCAAAGGGCAGGGAAGTCAGATGTGGTCCACTAAAGGTTACATACTGTGATACTGGTCTCTTCCTTAATCCCTGTGAGAGGAGAGAGTTGGAAACCTGCATCCAACCTATCTGGAGGACATAGAAAAGCTATCATAATTCATATAGAAAGACACTTGTCCTGGTAATACTTTATTGACTGTCCTGCTGTTCCTGCCTTTGCCTTTCTGTACAATTTTCCCCTTCAGCAACTGTGAAGCAGCACATAAAAGTTTCAGAGAATACGATCATTGGTTAGCTATTGATGCTGAGGCTACTACCAGTTCTGTAAAAGTGGTTGTCCGTATGGATTATTGGCATTAACATCTCACGAAGAAAGATTAAAGATCAGATAGCAGCAGTTTAGGATTTGGTTATGTTTACCTTCAGGCTTCAGCATTGACACCATTGAAATGGATCTTGCCGTGTAGATGAAAACTGTTATCTAAGGCCTGAGTTGCAGGAAGCAGAATGCCTGAAATGAAATACAAAAGGCACGGCAAGGATATTTCTGGTCAGAGTTTGTTAGAAAGCATAACTGTTCTTCAGAACCTTTTTTCTGGACATGCACTACTCATGGATCATGATAGAGAATATCAGAACAGAGCAGCACATGATCTTCCGGTTGAGCTGTGTGTATAAAAGGGCAGCAGCAGCATAAGCTCGAAGCATCGCAGCCCAGACATTTCATTAGCTTGCTCTGAAGGTAAGAGTTGTAGGAAACTGAACTCTGCCTTGTTGTCTTCAGTTCCGTGACTGTCAGTTTCAGGAGTTCAGTTTTCTCCAACATCTTATCTTCAGCGCCTCTATCAGTAGCCATTGCAAAATCATGTAGCTAGGCTAGGGTGAGAACTCTGAGCTGAAACTTTGGCAATTGAATTTGAGAATTGGATGGAACCAAATCTGATTGCGGAAGCAAGGCAAGACTTGGTTTCCTCCAATATCTCATGTTCAGTTGATCTGACGATGTGTAGGTGCACTGGTCCAGTGCAGTAAGACACTTCTCTGAAGAATTTGGAAGCTGAAGGTGAGTGTTGGCGGGAACCAAATCTCCTGTTGCATGCACAGCGCAAGATTTGGTTTCCTCCAATGTCTCATCTTCAACTGTCCCAAATAAATGCAACTTTGGAGGCGTTTTCAGGATTATTATTATTCTTCACGAGTGACCAAATACAGCATTTCCAGTTAACCAAAGAGTGAGCTCTTTGCATCCATTTGGGGTCTTGGGGGAAAGGATTTCAGATTGGACTGAACCTCTAAACATTTCCAAATTCATTATTGACAATGTCATATCGTGGTTTCAGATTGGACTGAACCTTGTCTGAAACCAGTTCAGTGTCGCACTTATTTCCCTAGCATGATAAAATACTGCACAGAAAGTGTGTCCTCTAGCAAAACCAGCTTCTCTCAGTGAATGTTCAGTCAAGGGGCCATCATTTATTTGTTATGAAGTAACTGTGCAATAAATTTCGTATAAAAATGCAACCATCTTCAAGGGTGCTTCTGCTTGCAGTAGAACCCAACATCTGAATGTGACTGCTGGGATCATTTCAAGACCATTCATGCCTTGAATATAATAGTATCAATGAAAGAATCCACATGTATCTCAAATGTATACAAAGCATTTCGCAGAGAGCCTAGCTATGATCACAATGTCTCTCCTCGTGTCGTGGTTCTCTCCCTCAGCCTCAGCTTCACCGTCGTCACCGGCCACTGCCCGGGGGAGGCAGCCTACCGCGAGGCGTGCGGCGGCGGCGGCGGTAGCTAGTGAGCACATGTACGCCTACTATGCGTCGCGTGGCGGGTACTGTGGGCGTACTTCGACACCATGGCATGGCCCGGGCGGCGGGCGTGGAACGCGCCGCTTGCCGTCGCCGGGGTAGGGGTTCTGCGTCAGTAGCAGGTACCAAGAGGCCGAGGCGGGGTGGCGCCGCAGAGCGGTCAACAGGCCCAACTAAAGTACACCGAGAAAGACATTCCTACACAGGCCCAATAACATTTCTAATCAATTTGAGCCCAACCGAACATAGATTGTCCAACCAACTTGTGGGACGTCCTTTTTTTTTGCTTGAAGAATGTTTCTTATATAACGGAATATGAATAAGCATGTAATTGATTGCTCCATTGATGAAAATATACTTCTCATATTTTATATTTTATATTGTTTTAGCAGTGGATTTTTTTGTGTCATGTTTTATATTATTCTAGTAGTGAACAATCATTGTTAAGTGGAACTTTGGATCGTTCACAGGGTAAAATTTGAATACTCCATAGAATATTTGATTGTGCGTTGTGAAAATCCATTATTCTATGGTGTATTTTGAATTGTTTTCAGTTATGAAATATTACTGTTTTGTGATATACTTTGGATTGTCACTACAGTCTACTCTATAGCGAAAAAGTGATTGTTCCGTCATGGTATATTATGTAGAAAAAACACATTGTTCTATGGAATATTTTGGTTGTTTGAATTATTGAATTAATCCTACTATTCCATATTATATTCATTTGTTTGCAGCTGCAAAACATTATTGTCTACGAGAGAAGTTGCAGAGGGAAGAACTGATTTTTTTTTAGTAAAATGTCTCTTGGAGATGGCAACACCGCAGTTTGTCATCAGTAAGGGCGTGTGTTGATACCCTGGTCCTGCCCGACATGGCCGCCTAGCCTGGCTGAGGCCAGCTCAAGCCCGGCTCCCGTGGTGCAACCTTGCGTGTTTGGTGTCATGTCCAATAGAGACAGGCTGAGTTGAGATTGTGTTTGATAGCATGTACAAGATGGATACAATCACCTTGCATCAAAATATGGTGGCGTTACCCCCACCTCTTTCCCTTGTTGGCATTTCATCAAACACTTGCTTGTCGCCGAATAGCATGGTGGTGGCAGGGGCTGAATCGCTAGGGCTGGCGCCTGTGCCCAGCGTCGGCGGCTGTCGCGGCGGCGTCGGCCGCTTGCGAGGGCGCAGGTTTGGGAGGAGGAGGAGGCGGTGCCCTGAGCATAGGCTCGACCTCGAGTCCATCCCGGGCAGCGACGAGCTCGCGACAACTGCCTTAGGCGGTGGAGGGCGAGGAACAGGCGGCAGCGAGGTGATGCTCCTGCTAGGCTGGGGCTCGGCGGTGGAGGGCGAGGCACAGGGCGGGCGCCTCCACAATCGCCGCCACCCTCGGGCGAGGCTACGACGAGAGAGCGTGCGGAGGTGACCGACTTTGTTTCTTCGGGGGAGGTGATGGAAGACGCAATGGTTGGCTCACTCGAGCCCACGACGAGCCTGTCCCTGAAAAAAAACAAAGTCGGTCAATCCAAAATATTTGGGGGAAATATTCCTGTAACACTTTCTTTGTTATTTGGTAAAATTTATCCAACCATGAGTTAATTAGGCTCAAAAGATTCATCTCGACCTTTACAGACAAACTGTATAATTAGTTATTTTTTTACCTACATTTAATGTTTCATGCATACGTCCAAAGATTCGATATGACGGATGGCACATAAAATATTTTGGGAAGTGAACGGGCCAAGTTACGTTCCTGGGCGGCTTGGGCGAGAGTTGCTTTGAGCAGTGTGCGGGCTAGGCTCGCGAGTGGGCTAACGACATCAAACACGAGAGTTGCAGCCCAAAGAACGCAGCCGGACCGTCGGGCCACGTTATCAGACAGGCCTAAGTATTCGCCGAACATGTGTGATATGTTTTAGGCTGTGTTTAGTTCTCTATGAAATGCAAAATGTAAAATGCTAACTATTTGGAATGATGAAATGCAAAATATCAAAATTTTTAGTGGAAAAGAAGAAACTTGCTTACATGCGTGTCATGTGCATATGTAAAACAAATCCTGCAGATTGTTGAATGTTGAGATCGCACGCACTTGCTATTAACATTGCAGCATGTAACATGCAGAGAGTACAGTTAATAACGAAATGGTGCCGCCGGAAGCCGCTCATCTCCTCCCTTCTGAATCTTGCGTTGCAGCCAGTCAGCCATGGAAGACTTGCTCTACTATTCCCTCACCTTAGTCATCTGCCTCGCTGCCATCCTTTTCCTCTCCTCCCTCCGTTCGGCGGCGATGGTCACCGAAAAACCGCCGCCGCCTCCGCTCCCACCCGGGCCACCACCACTGCTGTTGTTATTGACCCCGCTCCTCTTCCTCGGCCGAACCAACTTCGGCATCGAGCGAGTCATCCGCGCCGCCCAGTCCCGGTACGGCCCGGTGTTCACGCTCCACCTGCTCCCGTCCCGCCCGGCCATCTTCATCGCCGACTGCGCCGTAGCCCACCGCGCGCTGGTGCAGCGCGGCGCGGGGTTCGCCGACCGGCCACCGCCTAGCGTCCCGTCCCGGGTCTTCTCCAGCGGCGGGCAGCACAGCATCACCTCCGGCGCCGCGGCGCGTACGGCCCGCTCTGGCGCGCGCTTCGGCGCAACCTCACGGGCGGAGCGTTCCACCGTCGCGCCTGCGCCGGTACGCTGCCGCGGGCCGCCGCGCCGCGGCGGGGCTCGTCGCCGCCGTCGCGGCGCAGATGGACCGCGGCGACGGGGTCGTCGTCGTCGTCGAGGGGCTCCTGCCCCGGGCCATGTTCCAAGTGCTCGTCGCCATGTGCTTCGGCGAGGGGCTAGACGCCGACGACGCCGTTGTCGCGTCCGTCGAGGCGCTGCAGAGGGAGTTCGTGACGTCGGCGATCGGATTCCAAGTGTTCAGTGTCTGCCCCGCGGTCACCAAGGTCCTGTTCCGGCGCCGGTGGAAGAGGATGCTGTCCCTCCGGCGCCGGCAGGAGGAGCTCTTCGTCCCCCTGATACGAGCGAGCCGCGCGCGACGGGACGCCGCCCCCGGCGACAGAAGCGCTGCTGCTGTGGACACGTACGTTGACTCGCTCCTCGGCCTCCACATCCCCGAAGACGGCGGCGGCGGCGGCGGCGGGAGAAACCTCACGGAAGGCGAGATGGTGAGCCTGTGCTCGGAGTTCCTGGTCGCCGGAACCGACTCCACGGCCGCCGTGGTGCAGTGGATCATGGCGAACCTTGTGGCGCAGCCGGAGATCCAAGCGAGGCTCCGGGCCGAGATCCACCAGGTCGCCGCCGGCGCGTGCGTCGTCCACATCAAAGACGATGACCTGCCGCGGATGCCGTACCTTGGCGCCATCGTGCTGGAGGGGCTAAGGCTCCACCCACCGGGCCACTTCGTGCTGTCTCACGCCGTCGCCGCGACGGACGTCGTCGACGAGGACGGCTACGCGACGCTCGAAGGCTTCCGCGTGCCGAGGCACGCGTCGGTGAACTTCTCGGTGGCCGGGATGGGGCTCGACGAGGCGGTGTGGCGAAACGCGCGGCGGTTCCGGCCGGAACGGTTCCTGCCCGGCAGCGAGGGCGCGGGCGTCGACCTCACGGGGGCGAAGGAGATCAAGATGATGCCGTTTGGCGCCGGCCGGTGGATCTGCCCCGGGATGGCGCTGGCGCTGCTGCACCTGGAGTTCTTCGTGGCCTGCCTTGTCGCCGAGTTCGAGTGGCTCGAGGTGGCCGGCGAGCCGGTGGAGTTTACCGAGAAGCAGGAGTTGTCCGTCGTGATGCGGCGGCCGCTCCGTGCCCGCGTCGTCCGGTGCACGGGGAACGTAAACTGATGAGGCAACCTGACACGGGGCATCCAACTTGTTTCTGCATTTCTGTGTGTGCGTGTTTGTTTCTTTTCTCAATTTTGAACGAAGAAGATGACAGCTGGGGTCCACCGGTCGGTGAGATAGAAGGAAAACCATTAGACTGTCTCCAAGGAACCATATGGGAACCCAAACTCAAAATGGGTAGCAAGAGACTTAAACTCAACCTCCAACAGAGTACCTATACAGGAGACCTATTTTGTTGCCTAAGAGGCACACCCCAAATATGGGCATCCTCTTTCCTAGAAACCCATTTACAGAAAGGATTTTCTTTTGGGTCCTGTTGCTGGAGAAAATGCCGAATATGTATTGAACCATTTGTCTGTAGCGTTACCCAAAAGACGAATAGGTCTTGTATTTTGGGTGTTGTTATTGGAGATAGCCTTAGAATAGAGAGAATGAGATTTAGAAAGGTTGTAGGAAACATAGAAGATATAGAGAGGATATATTATTGGGATGCCTCTCCAAGTGGTGAAGAAAGAAAAGATCTTTACATTTCATGAAGAAACAAAGAAAATATTAATTTATCATTTTAAAATTGTGATAGGGATCAGAGGAGCTTGAGGTTATATTATGTTTTCTATTCAGCATCAAAATCGTTTTGAGACATATATCAGGTTGATAAAAATCTATAGTTAACCTGATTACAGTAAGCAGAGGTACCAGAAATGCAAAAGGCATGTCAAGGTTAGAAAGCATAGCTGCTTCTCTGAACTTTTTTTTTTCCTCTGGATATGGACAACTCATGACAGGGAATAACAGAATGGACCAACACAGGATCTTCAGGCTGAACTGGTGTACAAAAGGGCAGCACCATAAGTTTGAAGCTCTGCAAACCAAGCAGATGAGGTAGCTCGTTCTGAAGGTAAGAGTTTTAGGGGGACTGAAATCTTCCTTGTCTTCTGCGGTTCTGCCACAGTCTCAGGAGTTCAGTTTTCTCAGACATCTCATCTTCAGTGACTCTAACAGTAGCAATTGCAAAGCAAATAGCATCAAGGAAAGGCCGGGCTACTCTGGAATGCTTTTAAAAAGCGAATGGGGGTTTCCTCAAACCCCACAATGGTCTTTGATCTTAGCTCACTCATTGCTGCAGAGCCGGATTTAGAGAACCTTGCTGTACCTTTTCATCAAAGTGAGATAGATAGCATTGTGAAAAGAATGCCGACTGACAAGGCCCCGGGTCCGGATGGCTTCAATGGAATGTTTATGAGAAGGTGTTGGCATATCATCAAGAATGATTTCTATAGCTTGTGTGAAGAATTCTTCAATGGTACAGGTAACCTTGAATGCATTAATAACTCCTACATCACCCTTGTGCCCAAGGTCAGTAACCCCGAAACAGTCAGTGATTATAGGCCCATCTCGCTGTTGAATATCAGCCTCAAGCTACTCACCAAAATCTTAGCTGACAGACTGCAGCTAGTGATACTCAGAATTGTGCATAGTAATCAATATGGTTTCATTCGCACGCGCACCATACAAGATTGCCTTGCCTGGAGCTTTGAGTACATTCACCAGTGCCACCACTCCAGAAGGGAAGCCATCATACTCAAGTTGGACTTTGAAAAGGCGTTCGACACAATCGAGCATTCTACAATACTACAGATGCTAGAACAGTTTGGGTTTCCAGAACGATGGGTCAACTGGATTTGTGCTATCTTATCCTCAGGCTCCTCTGCAGTTCTCCTAAATGGTGTCCTAGGAAAATATTTTAAATGCATGAGGGGTGTCCGGCAAGGCGATCCGCTTTCGCCACTGCTCTTTGTCATTGCTGCTGAATTACTGCAGGTGTTAGTTAACAAAGCGGCCAGTCAAGGACTCCTGAGAGCGCCTATTCCACATGACGATGATGAGTTCCCGATCATACAGTATGCCGATGACACGCTTCTGGTTCTTCAAGCTGACGCTAATCAGCTATTCTTTTTGAGAGCACTGGTAAACAGCTATGAAACTGCCTCGGGGCTCAAAGTCAATTTCGGAAAGTCACAATTGATTCCTATCAATTTGTCTGCACAGAGATTGGAGCACCTTGCCAATACATTTGGCTGTCAGACTGGCTCACTTCCGTTTACATACCTCGGCTTGCCAATGGGTACAACTAAACCAAGAATAGATGACTTGTCACCGATTATGGATAGAGTGGAACAAAGACTGTCAGCATGCTCTACTTGGCTATCCTATTCTGGAAGATTGCAAATGATCAATTCAGCAATCACACCCATTGTCACCTATACACTTTGCACCATCAAAGTTCCTAAGGGCTTCATTGAGAATATTGATCGCGCACGCAAGCAGTGCTTGTGGAGAGGGAGTGGTGATACTGCAAAGGGAGGTAATCTGGTGGCGTGGCCAACTGTAATGCAACCTAAGGAGAAGGGAGGCCTTGGAGTCATCAACTTAAGGCTACAGAACGATGCACTTCTGTTAAAACAGTTGCACAAATTCTATAACAAGGTGGACACACCCTGGGTCAGCTTAGTCTGGAGCGGATACTATGAAGGCAAAGTTCCACATGAATGTAGAGAGTTGGGCTCCTTCTGGTGGCGAGACGTCATGCGTCTCAACGGCATATACAGGCGAATTGCAAGGTGCTCTCTTGGGGATGGTTCCACAATCTCTTTTTGGAACGATCAGTGGTCTGATTCAGTTCTCTCAGTTCAGTTTCCCCGGTTGCACTCATTTGCCAAAAGTAATTCCATCTCGGTGCAAAGTCTGATGCTAGAGCAAGATTTGGATGACATCTTTTTCCTACCTCTGTCCACCCAAGCCCATGAAGAGCTGATCCTCCTCCAGAACTATTTGGAAGATGTCGAGTATGATGAAAGTACTGCTGATTCCTGGTCACCAGTTTGGGGAGCTAAATATTCTTCGCGGTGCTTCTATGCTCACGTCTTCAGCAATGTAGAAGCCCACCCGTTCTACAAAGCTCTCTGGAAGTCAAGTTGCACGCCCAGGATCAAATTTTTTGCATGGTTGATACTTGTGGACAGATTAAATACAAAGACCATGCTAAGAAGGAGGCACATTAATATTCAGGATAATGCACTCTGTGTGCTATGTGACACAGGTCTGGAAGAAGATATCGATCATCTCTTTTTTGGCTGCCCGTTCGCTATGCGATGTTGGAGCTCCATTAATTTTTCCTGGGATACCTCTCTGCCAATGTTGGAGCGGTTGACTGCAGCGGGTAATACACATAATCTGGAGTTCTTCATAGAAGCTTCCCTCATCGCAGCATGGGAGCTTTGGAAAGTTCGTAATGACAAGATCTTTCAGAGGAGAGAGCCCAATGTTGCTGTTTGGCTTGCTAATTTCAAAAATCAATGTATTCTTCAATCTGTTAGATTTAAGGAAGATCTTAGATCATCCTTCTGCTTTTGGTTGGATGCTTTTAGTTAACTGAGGTTTGTAATCCCCTGGACCTTTATTTAATTTAAATTTAAGCATACTGTGGGGATCTCCCCTACAGTCCTTTACGTCAAAAAAAAAAAGGTTCAGGACCAAACCTTGGCAGTTGAACTTGAGAAATCGACAAGACTTGGTTTCTTCCAATGTCTCATGTTCAGTTGATCATATCATAAGTGGTTCAGGTATGTAGTGCAGCTGCCAGCTGAACTGAACTTCTTTGAAGAATTTGGAAGCTGAAGATGAGTCAGTGAGAGGAGGGAACTAAATCTCTAGTTGCAGACGATTTGGTTTCCTCCAGTGTTTCATTTTCAACTGTCCAGATCATGCAACTCTGGAGGCGTTTCAGAGTTATGCTTCATGAGTGCGCACACACATTTTTTTCAGTAAAGCGAGGAGTGGAACCCTTAGCATCAATCAGGAAGTAGAATAATTTAGATACCGTCTGACATTTGGACATACTTCAAAGAAAGAGTGCAATCTAGCCATATATCAGACACATGATGTATGTACACTTAGAGCTCTGGAAATAGTTAGGCATGAAATAGTGGCTGCGTATGTTACTATGTTAAGAGATGAGCATATTAATGGGTAAAAGTTATGGTGATAAAACGTGTAGAACCATTGCAACTTAAGAATGGAAACATATTACTCTTGTATTTGTATCTTTATTAGGCAACATCATTACAATTCACCCAAACGAAACCCAAACCTATCTTGATGTAAGCTCAACATTCAGTTCATGATACCAAATTTTGATAAAAAACAGCCAGCAACCTGCGCCTCATTCCAAATTTCTGTATACATCGAAGGAAGCAAAAGACATGTACACCCAGATTACATATTATCACAGGAGCACTGGTATTCATACATAAAGAATATTACATTTCAGCAAAATCACCATCAGCAAGCAAGAGCACGACTTCTTGCTTGTCTTTCAAGTGCTCCTAACCGTCCTAGGATCAGGACACTGACCCGCAGACTACACATTAAGATGTGGCGTGAACATCTCAGGAAAGCCAGAAAAGACCATTTTAACTCCTTTCCTTTGTCCTCTGATGATGAAACCGATACTGTCATCAGTGGATCACACAACAGACAAAACCCGAGGTTCTGTTGAAGCTTCACAGCCCATCATGTACCTCGTATTTACATGTCAGCCTGTAAAATGTTCAGTAACAAGTAACACGAGGAAAGCAGCCATCCATGGGCACTTACATCAGCATTTAATTGATCCTGCCAGAAAGAGCTAGCTGCTCATATGCAGTCAGCAAGGCTAGATAGCTAGAGGAATTCTGCTGATGAGCTACAGCCTCAGGAAGACGTGCTACTTCACTGAGGAGACTTTGAGGAGGCAATTTCTTCTAGGCGCTTCCATCTAGCCTCACGTTTTGACCTCACACCAGCTTCTTGTGCTTCCTCTTCCTCAAACTTCTTGCGACACTCCTCAAACAGTGTGGGGTCATGGTCCATGAATATTTTGCGAACATTTAGACTCAAGCTTTGAACTGCCTGATTCCAGTGGCCTTTTGTATTTCGTTCTAACGCTGGAAAGATTATGGGCAGTATAACCTTACTGTTCTGTTTGATCAAACCCTCAATATGATCGTTGTTCCATAGAAAGAGAGCTCTCTCTGCCACCTGTGGAACAAAAGAAGAAATTATATAATGTTAGCTTCAGTAGCAAACAGTTGGGTGGAATCACAACAAGACATATCTTGCTTTATGACTGATTCTGGGAAAGCACCGAATATTTCATCAGGTAAAAGACCATGGAACACATGGTCGTTCTCAACCATGAGAAATAATGCTCCATGAGTTGAACATGATTTTCTGTGGTCATTGGTCAAGGAATCAACTGCTCATGCCTTCTGGAAACTCTTGAAACAAGGAAACTAGGCCATAACCACTTATTTCCTCAACTACCTCACTAAGGCAAGAAAAGTCATTTATTAGGAAGACGTGAATTGGCATGCTCCATAACAGCAATACGGTTTCATCAATCTAACAAATTCGGTGCACTGAGATAATATTGGAATGAAACTAAGTTTGTATCTATTCTGTGTTTTGACGTCCTACTTGGAAACCATACAATGCTAATGAACAGTAAAAATGAGAAGCATGTAAGTCACCATTTTCAATAGGTCGAGCAAATTGTTTGACACTAACAGTCTTACAGAGATGCGATAGAGTGGTATGAAATTGAATTATGACTTGACAAGAAGATTAGTTTTGATATAGCAAACTGGACTTCTTTCAGCAGGACCAATTTTTTAAAGTACTATTTTCTCATCAATCAATTCCCAAGCTTCTTCAAATCACATAAGTATAATTCTCAAGATATTTGAAGAGAGACTAATTCTGTGATTATGGTATCGAATCCAAACAAGTACAAAGGAAGGTTTAAATATCAGTTAGAACTAACTCTACACGGAACAAATAGAACAACAAACGGTCCAATTACAATTTGATTAGAAGAAAGATAACTATTGGGTTCTGGAGTAAAAAAAAAATAAATGAAATGGGCACTGGACAAAGTTCCCACACTACTAATATTCCATCATGTGGAAGTGGCACCTAGTAAGAGGCTCAAGGTCAATATGACTATTGACGTATCAACATCAACAGAATAGTATGCACTTTACACATATCGCTTGCTACAGCTTAGTTGACTTGCACTTATAAATGAATAAATGATAGAGTCATGTCCCAAGCAATAAGCCAGAAATCAATGATGATTTGAAGATGAGAACTTCCGTGAGCTATTAACAAGCACATATTCTATTTTTATGGTATAATTGGCGGTCTGCTATATATCACTTCTTACCTGAAAGTGAGAACTGCTTAAACAGCGGGCAATCTGACGAAAAAGTTGCAACATACACCTCTGGAACTCTGCTGGCTGTGTAGCTTCCAGCACCTCCTCTAACTCACCCAAAAACATCACCTCCTTTGAGCTATTTGTGATGGGCCAATACTTGAGTAAACCCCTTATGACAGTATCAGCAAGCTTGCAATCCTTCTCAACAAACTGAGTGACACAGTACGACAGTTGCTGATGGTACATGGCGACACACTTTGGTTTGTGGAGTGGAATCAGTGCTCGGACCAAAAACAATTTGTGCTCTTCCTTGAGTGGCAAAGCAAAACCATTAATTATACTCCCCAAAATCTCTAACAGCTCTGCAATACCATTATGCTTCTCTGTCTCGAATATAAACCTGTAGAAGATATTATTAATTGCCTTCCTGATGAACGGACGGTGCACCATGAACTTGCCATATATCCTGTGAAGGATCGTCTTCAAGTACTCCCTCTCCCTAGGATCCTCCGAGTCAAAGAGATCAAGAAGCCTGATAATGAAGCCGTGGTCAATGTATCTCTTGGCCAGCTTTGCATCCGTCTCTGGAGACTGAATAAACCTCAAGAAGAGCTCATACACAATCTGCAAGTGCGGCCACGCGGGGTCCATGACGGGCTCTTCCTCCTCCATATCGAATGACTCGAGCGCCTTGTTCTCTCTCGGGGCAGGGGTCGGCACCCTGAACAGATTCACAGACACCATCCTGATGACCTCCTGCACGACGGGCTCCGGGAACTTGCCCGTGGCGGAGGTGATGTAATCCACCAGCTCAAGCAGCGTCTGCCTCTTGACCTCCTTCTCCCGCACGTCCTTGGTCGGGTCCGCGAAGTCGAACACCACGCAGCACATGGCCAGCTTCCTGAGGAACAGCCCGGGCTTCTCGGATGCCGGCACGTCCCTGAAGCTCGGCAGCGCCTCGTACCCTGCCGAAGAGGCCGCGAACCCGTTGCTGACGACGCCGGCACCGAGGCCGGCGCCCCTGGCCCCGTAGCTCTGGCCTGGATTTGGGGCCATGGAGGCGTAATTGCTGGGATTGACGAGCCTGCTGGACATGGTCAAATCGGTGGTGGTTCTCGCATCAGACGTCGGGCTGGGCAGCGATGGGCCCGCTCCGGCCAGCTCCTTCTCGCCGGACTTGGCCGGCTTCTCCTTCTTGGGAAGCCGGCCGAGGATTTGCTTAATCATGACGGATTGTAATAAGCGCCCCGATCAAAACCGCGCTAAAGAAATCTCCCCAAAGACATAATCCCTTCGCCACCTGAACAAATCGAACACCGTTAGATACCGAAACGAAAAATCCATAATCCCTTCACCTGAAGCAAAAAATTGGGGGCAAAACCGCACCTGGGGACCGAATCGACGCCTCCGGAGGCGAATCCGCGATCGCCGCCCTCGAAAAACCGCGCCTTCCGACGAGAAAACACGATCAGGCACAGCAATAAAGGGACAGACCGCGGCGGAGTCAAAAAGGAAAAGGGGGCGGGGGGAGCGAAAGCAAAAGGGCGAAAAAAATTGCGGCTTTGGCACGAATTTCCGCCGGAAGTGGCCCGGGGGCGACGCGAGAGCCCGCAAATTGGGCGGATTTGTTGGTGCGGGAAGCTGTGGGGATTGAGGTGGAACTCGCGGAGGCGGTGGTGCAGTCTCTTCCCGGGAGCCGGTGCAGGCGCAGTGGAGGAGGGGGAGACGGAGATGCGGAGACACAGTAGGTGGTGGGCGAGAGCCAAATGGGGCGAGGAAATTAAGACGACGGCGAGGTCCTTTTTGGACCAAATCCAAATTTCGTCGTGAGAGTGAGAACGGATAGGCTCCGTCGGCCTGTAAATATTCTTGGCGTACGTACGTGTTTTGCGATGCACCCCGCGCTGAAGAATTCCCCCTCCACGTTCATTGGTGCCACGAAATTTATTCTCCATTTCTCCTGCATAATTGTTCGTATCTCTTCTTTTGTGTTTTATTGTTGTAAATGTTGTCAGGCTGTATTTAGTTCCCCATTTCACCCAAATTTTTTTTTGGGTTTTGGCCCATCATTTTACAGAATGAAACTAAACACCATGCAAAATTTTTGGCAAAAAGTATCCATTCTTCATTTTGGATTTTGGCCTCGAGAGACAAAAAAAAACCAAAAAGTCCTCACCCACCCCATGAAAATTTTGGCATTTTGGATGGAACTAAACACACCCATAAAAATTTGGCATTTTGCATTTCATCATTCCAAAGTAATTGGCATTTTGCATTTTACGTTCCATGGGGAACTACACACAGTCTCAATCAAAGTATCGAGACGAGGTGGCAGCAGAGTTTATACGCCTTTTTGCAAAAAAAAAAGAGTTTATACACCTTTTAAAGATGTTTTATTTACGAGTATTAATCCACCAAGATTTATTCGACACCGGTTGGGTCCATTTGCTGCTAATAGCTACTCCCTCCGGTCCATTTTATCTGGTGTAAATTAGAATGACACGGTCTCCTAGATTATATTTTGACCATTCATTTGCTTTATATTATATTATTTATATTTATAAACTTATAATCATTGGATAGTATAATTCCTTACAAATCTAATCATATAAAGTTTGTATTATAATAATTAAAAATTACTAGCCTAATTATTGGTCAAAGTTTTAAAGTTTGAATCTTGATATGCATGTACACCAAATAAAATGGACCGGAGGTAGTATTTAATAGGTCACAACTAATATTAGTTGGTATGAGCTAGTTTGGTCAGATTAGTAAAATAATTGTTAGTTAGATATCCAGGTATATACTATTAGCTATATCTGTTTGAATCCCAAGAGCTAATTTTATTAGCAGCTAACTATTAGCTTCTTAGATCCAAACAGGGCCATAGATGCTTAGCCCCTTTCTGGATCCACCCACCAGCTAAGTATTAGCTATGTTAATCAGCTAACATCTAATTGTTAGCTTGTGGCTGTAAGACATTAGTTAGCTTATTTAGCGATTAGCAATGTTAAACACCAGCTAACTATTAGCTGTGTTAATCAGCTATTAGCTAATTGTTAGCTTGTGGTAGGTAAGACATTAGTCAACTTATTAGCTATTAGCTGTGTTAATTAGCTAATAGCTAATTGTTTGTTTGGTAGCAATTAAGACACTAGCTAGCTTATTACTCCTTCCATCTCAAATTATAAGACATTTTTGACTTTTCAAATTCATAACTTTTCTTATGTATTTAGATATGCATTATGTCTAGATATATAGTAAAAAACAATTCTATATAGAAAATACCAAAACGCTTTATAATTTATGGCCCATTTAAAACGCAAGAATTTCATAGGACTTGTATAGGATTTTCAAGGGAATCTGTTCATTTTCATAGGAAAAACGTAGGAAACAAGGAAATTCCTATGTTCGAAAGGGAACCCTAGAATGGAGGGAGTAACTTATTAGCTGAGGATCTAAACGGATAGCTAATTCTTAGCAGCTAATTATTAGTTATATAGGGTACAAACAGGCCCTTAGTATTGGGGGTATAGAACTGTACTTTTAGTGTCCTAAAAAAATGTACTCAGCAATTTTAAATTTTTGAATAAATCTATATAGAAACTATTGACACTTATTATATCATTAGATTAATCGTATAATATGTTTATAATATATTTGAAGACATAAATATAATAATTTTTTTATAAATATACCCAAACTCAAGAAAAAAGTTGACTTGGTCTATATCTAAAACTTCATTATTATTTTTTGGACAAGAGAGAGTAATGTCTTATGACAAGATGACAATATTTTGTTCAACATACATGCCTAGAGTTGGTGAATTTTTTTAGCATGTAAAAACTTACATTCAAAGACAAGCTTAATTTTACCAATGAACACTTCTAAAATTATATTAAACCAGTAGTCGGGACTCATAAGTCATACATAGTCTCTTTATAATTAAAAAAGAGAGAGACTCATTCATAGGTAAGATTTAAAAATGAAAATGAATTGCATAAAGAATACCATGCCCTGATGTCCCTTTGATTGTGGCACCCTCAGTGGGTACCCAAAAGGAAAAGGAACACGAGGTACTCAAACAAACGCTAATGGAAACTCATGTAGAGAATCATAGATGGATTAAAAAAGAGATAAAAGAAAGAAACCAATGGTGCCCCACTGAGCCCAGCCGACGCGGCCGGTAGACTCGTGGCAGGTCCAACTAGCACCAGTGTAGCATGGAATTGACCGGCGGACGGAGGCAGTCTACGGCTGTGTTTAGTTCTTCGAAAATGCACTATGTAAAAAAAAATTCTTCATCACATTAAACTTGCGATACATACATAGAGTACTAAATGTATATAAAATTAAAAACTAATTATACAGTTTGGTTGTACTTTACGAGACGAATATTTTAAACCTAATTAATCAACGATTAGATAATATTTATCAAATAAAACCAAAACATGATACAATACACTTTTCACCTTTTCAGGGGAGCTAAACACAGCCTGCAGCTCACACGCGTACTCGTACTGGGTCCGGTCAATCACCCGTTCGTTCGTCTCAGGATTTGTCAAATCCCAAATCAACCCCTTGTTCAGTTCCCCAATTCTCCCCAAATTTTACTATGCAAAAAGAAGATTCCCCGTCACATCAAAATGTCGGCAAATGCATGGAGTACTAAATGTTGATGAAATCAAAAACTAATTGCACAGTTTTGTTGCACTTTGCGAGACGAACATTTTAAGCCTAGTTAGTCAAAATTTGAATAATTTTTACCAAATACAAACAAAATGCTACCGGAATTCTGATACAGTGTTTTTCTCCCTAATTCTCGGAACTAAACGAGGCCCAAAATCCGTGGTCTTCGCCACGAGCACGAGAGACCAAATGATGAGCAACAGTTCATAAAAAAAGATTTCGTCACGAGAATTCTTTCCCGGTCAAAGGAATGAACACCGTCTGGCAGGCTTTATTTGACATAATGCATGCACTCATCATCATAAAAAAAAAACAAAGGCCTTATTTGTTTCGCAGAAATTTGGCCACCGCCGCTGATGAAGTTGATTTGCTACCGGAGGAAACATTATTTTTTTTTGCTAAAAAGTATTGCTAAAGTATCGCTGAAAAGCAGAGCAAAAACTAGCAGAAGCAGATAAGAAAATGTATTCGATAATGGACGGATGGCTAACAGTGAGTGATTAGCACCGCGAGCGGGGGAAATTTGTGAAAAAAGTGGCTGAAAGCGGTTAGCCAGCTGAGCTGCCTCTGCTGCCTGTCACTGTTGAGAGCCCAGAAGCAAGCGAGTGCTGCTTCCAGCTAACCAATTACAAATGGGAAGGAGGACAGACGTCGCGTTCAGCTTCAGCCTTCAGGGCAATGGCAATGCGATAAAGGATAAAGCAAAGGCGTAGTAGGCTGCTGACCCGCTGCTGTGTCCGGTGTCGTCCAACTGCTTGTGCAAGCAACACTTACCTAATCCATCTCGCTTTACTCTATGATCTCTACTAGCAAATTTCAGTCGAACTTGGTCGCTGCGAACTGAAACAAAATGCGTCATCGAAAATGAAACGGCATGAAAAGGTTAGTGAGCACGCATCGTAGTCCACGCAAAGCGTTTTTGTTTTGTTTCTTCTAATATAAAAAAGTTGTTGGCGTAGTAGATGTCTGTTCAGAGCTTGTATTTGTTTTGGCCCGATGATTGATGCAAAAAATGCATCCTTTCCATGAAGGGCGTCTGTCTGTCTATCTATGCAAAGTTGAGAACAGACAAAGAAAAAGAGGAAACTTTGAGAACAAGCTCTTCGGACGCGTTAGGCCTAGTGTGGGCCACCACGGACCGTGGGCTTGATCGAGTTGGGCTGAAGTATTATGGGCCTTTGAGAAGTTGGGCTTCGTTTTTTTTTGTTCGGGTTTCGTAAGGTCATCAGCGGCGATCGGGTTTCGATCCCCCCATGGCAGCGAGGTCGTCCAGTAGTCCATACGGCTCGATTCTAGCCCATTTCAAACATTTTTACTACTCAGACTCAGTTTTTTATTTTCTAAGGCCCAGTGCCTAAAAAGGCCCAAGACAACATACCCGGGATGTCTCTGCTCAGAATCTCAGTTGCATTGCATAGTTTCTCAAAAAAAAAAGTTGCATTGCATAGGGATTACACGAGTCTACTTTTTTTTTAAGGAAGCATTGATATAATAAATAACTAGAAATACTTACACCCTGGTGTCCGATCGACCGGACGCTCAGGTTGGCGTGGAACGCAACACTTCGAATGATCCAACAACTTTTCTTTTGTGATCGTCTTCGTATTTCTTTCATTTGACTACTGTCTCCGCTAAGAAAAGTCGCTCTCCACTCGAAGCAACGTCCGCACTGTCGCAGCATGGTCCACCGTGACCACTGTGTAGCGACGTTCTCCACCACACCCGCCCGACCGGCGGCCTCCATCCTCCATCTTCAGCGTATCTGAGTGCCGGCGGCCGCTTTTCTCCCGCTCCACCGCGCTCACCGACCGTCGCCAGGCACCGATTGCTGTGTGTGGCCAAGGCGACCAGGAGAGAGGGTCTTCACTGGCCGAGCCCAGGCCAAGCGCAGACGCAGCTGGCCGCTTCCAGGCTGTGCCACCATCCTCGGCCGCCGGCTGGTCAGAACTGGCCGTTCTCCGCTCTGCTCTGCGTCGTCCGGAAGAAGAAGGGTAAAAAATGCATGTTGCAAGCGTATGTTTCAAATGTTTCAGGTATTTTATAGGTATATTACAAGTGTTTCATATGGATATTGCAAACGTAAATCGGGATGTTGTGTATGCTGCAATAGTTGTACACGTATGTTGTAAACTTCTGTTTCCAATGTTTTATTATTTTTTTCATACGCATGTTGCAAGTGTGTTTATCTGTATGTTGCATATGTTTTACACATATGTTGCAAATGTTTTATCTAGACGTTGCGTATGTTTGAAAATATTTCAAGTGTTTTTCAGGTGTTTTTGCATGTGCTTCAGATGCATGTTTCAAGTGTTTTATTTGTCTTTAGACGTATGTTGCAAGTATTGCATCTGGACGTTTCAAAAGTAGATCGCGTGTTAAATCTCCCTCCTCGCCTTCTGCTGCATCGCCCCGGTGTCTCCTCCTCCTCCTCCTCCTGGCACTGGTTGGACATCTGATACGCCGCCGCGCCGGGGCACACCGTGGGTCCTTCCGAACCGGAGGCACAGGCGGGCATCACCCCCTCCCCCTCTTCTCGATGCTAGTGATATTTGGGCGCCGCAGGCCCCCGCGTGGGGCGCACTAAATGGAGTGCAGGCGCGTCCATTCGTCTGAATGGTCGGGCGCTAGCACTGCCGTATAATAATAAAGGTGATATTGGGTCTACACACTGCCATTTGGATGACCTTTCTTGGAACTCAAGAACATTCGATCTATTATTACTTGCTGGCAGTAAGTTAGAAATCTGGAATAACCATGTCTATCTCTCTGTATGATTTTTCTACTTACGAAACCGAGATTCCAAGATGATGCATAGCCTCGGGAGCTAGTGTTTATTAGCAAGTAGGAAAGTCGAGAATGGAAACTTGTTGTGATGTTTTTATTCTGAAAATGCTAATTTACTCTCTCTATAATTATAAACAGGTTTTTGTCCTAGGCATCACAAGAACAATGGTTTGTTTTCAGCACCAAGTGCATACAAGTTGGTGATGCACCTCAGAGATCAATACAAGGACGTGTGCTCACCCTCGTGAAGAGATCGAGATCGATGTGGAACTTAGTTTGGGAGCTTCATATGCCTCACAAGATTAGGATATCTGTGTGGAAATGAATCAATGAAGCGCTGCCGAGCTGGCATACCCTGTTCGTTTCGCTGAAATTTAGCTTATGCTAATTTATTATGAGAGAAAAATACTGTTCATAGACGAGCTCTAGCTCGGTCAGTAGCGCTGGCAGTGGCCAGGCTGCCCACCCACCGCCCAGACGGAGCCGGGTGTGCGCGTGAGTAGTGTGTGTGTGCATATGTGCCCGGTAGACGCGTCCTGAGATTTCTGAAGCAGTCTCATCTGTACTTGAGCGTGCGGTCAGTATAGGTGTCCAATACGAGTCTTATAAGATTTGCCAATGCTCCTGGCGGTGTTAAAAAAATACTGTTCATTTGCTGAAAAATACCGTTAAAGTAGTGCTGTAAGCTGGAACGCATTTGAACACCATGCTTTAATTTGTTGCCCTCATGGAGAAGCTCTTCGAAGGGGAACAAAGAAAAATATGGATGCTACCTGAAGAAAACCAACTAAAGAACGTGAAGCCTGAATGTTTTTTTTGACTTAACCCGAATGGTTGTTGATCCTGCTACCTTTGCTACATCTCAGGTAAGGATGAAAACGGTCGGAAACGGTCGAAAACGGACTTACGATATAGAAAAACGAAAGCGGTCGGTTCGGGATATTTCTACATTTAGCAATTAAAGAGTACAAAAAATGGTTGAAAATGGTTGTGAAACCCATTGAAACTGATAAATTTTCATGTTAAAAAACGGTTCATAATATAGAAAACGAAAACGGTTAATTCAGAATATTTTTGTTCCGTTTTCATCCCTAATCTCAGGTAGCATCCATATTTTCCTTATTTCCCTTCTTTTCTTTCCCCCTTCCTGCTACATCTCAGCTGGCCCTGTACCTGGTGGAAAAACAATCAATGTTTGACATTGGTCAAAATTAATTGAGAGTTCAGGCAGGACAATGGACAAGTGCCCTAGCGTTGCTATCTAACTTTGTCAGTAGCGATTGCCAAGCAATTGGTTTATCCGCTCCACTGAAAGGATGGTAAGCCAATCTGTTTTTATCATCAAAGGACACGGTTTTGTATATGTTGGGTGTTGGTTGCCATCGTCGTCGTGCCATACCCCTGCTAGACCGGTAATTGATTCAAAAGGTACGGTTAGTGTTGCTTTCTTGCCAAAACCACTAATGTTTGACGCACTTTTTTTTGACCTTATATAGTTATATCACTTGTCATGGGCAGCACTTTTGACAAACATTGCTGTAGAATATCGAAAATTATTTGTCATTGGCTGAACCCTTTAACAAACACCGCTGCCCATCCGCTAGCAAGCCTTTTTCATTACTGGCTGTTGGACGCCTTCGGCTGGCCATCCCCATCATGTACTTCGCATGACTTGGAATGTTTTTACGTTTGACTTGCGAATTGCGTCTCAAGAAGAATAACGTATCGACCACTCTTGTGGCAATCGGAGATCGGCCACTTGTAGGAGGAAGAAGTGTAACGTGGCAGCCTGCTAGTGGCTGCACATAGTCCAACAAATTTTGAGTAATAGAAGGAATTTCAAATCAAATGATGATATATCTTAAATCATATATCTATACTATATCTAATATTAAAGAGCCTAAATTTCTGCTCTTTTTTTTCGTCTGGCTTATTCTATTGAGGCCCAACCGCTGACCCACTCGCTCATGTCCTCTCGCGTTTCCGTGTGGCTCAGGCCTGCTCCAGTCCCATCGCTCTCCTCTCGATACCAAAAAAAAAAAAAATCAAATCATCCGTCTCCCTGATCTGCTGACGCTGTCGCTCCTATCATTCTGTAACGAAGATGGATATTTTGGGGTAACTAGGCCTTATGCTTTGCCAAGAGCTTGAGAGATTGAGGGAGACTAGAATTGTTTCTTCATAATTCATTGCTTGATTTTTATTGTGCCTCATGGGCTGATTATAAAGGGTACATGGGACTAACACCTCTGGTGCCTAGACAATATGGTACTATTCCTATATATAAATAACTAAGAGAGATTTAAGTGGGTTGTCATATTCTATAGACGAAAACATTGGAAATCTTCACCAAACATGGATGGTTGTCGTCTCTACCATCTTGCTTTTTGAGAGCTTAATCTAAATAGTCGGGAGTTGGAACTGTAATAAGAAATGGTTGTGTGCACCACTCATGGAGAGACCGGAAGAAAATTTCTTTCTAAAAGGGCCATCTATTTATCTTATTTCCCCAATTTAACAATATATAAATTAATTATATTATCTCTTAGGGATAATAACTCATCCTAACTGTTGAGATCAAACTAAATGCATAGTCTGCAAATCGATTTCAGAGTAACTTAGAAATTGCCTAGATATATTTTGATGTAAGAAAATAGTGACATATGAACCCACACATGTGCCATCTTCATAATTTTGGCAAAGTTTGGCGTGTTAGAAATAATCAAATCACCGTACGTTTAGTCTCCAGATTTTGGCACTAGCCAATATTTCTTTGGCCATGATCTAAGCATCTTCTCTTTTGCCTCATTTTGGCCTTGCCCCAATTTATCATTGCAAAATTTTAGTTTGTCTTGATTAATTAAACATGCCTTTTTTTTTGCTTGTCCTTGCCCGTGGTCACTCGATCGTCTATTTAATGTTGCTGCCAAACCTAGCTCTCGCACTCTCATACGCACAGAGCACATTCTCTAGCTATTGAAGTCAGCACGCACAACCTTCAGAAACCATGTTTCGCTGTCATCCTCTTTCCAGCTACTACCGTCTTCTGGCTACCATCATCATCCTCCTCCTCGCTACCAGCGGGCGTGCAGCATGCCAGTGCCACCAAAATCAAAGTGCTGCGGTGCTGCCCTACTACGCCTCAAAGCCAGCTTCCGCTTTGACCCATTTGCTGCAAGAAATCTTTCATCATGGAAGGTAGACACCAACTGTTGCACGTGGGAAGGTGTAACATGCGACGGCACGTCAGGGTAAATCACTGCTCTCGACCTCTCTGATCTCTCCATCTCGGGTAACCTCAGCACATCAGACATCCTTGAACTAACCTCGCTTCGCTTCCTGAGCCTTGCCACCAACAGCTTTGCTCCAAGTCCAAGTCCAAGTCCCGGATTTGAGCTGCTCACGGACCCCGAGTACCTTGACCTCTCTTATTCTGGCTTGTACGGCGAATTGCACATCGAGAAAGGTCAACTTTCCAATTTAGTCACCTTAATCCTCTGTGGCCTTGATCTAAAAGGTTTCAACCTCGAGACTTTGATTGACAGCCTTGGCAGTCTCCAAAAGTTAAATCTTTGTAATGTCAATATTTCGGTCAGTCCAACCAATTTGACACATGCCTCTTCTGCAAATACAACGTCGGGTCTCAGAGAGTTACGCATGGGATCGTGCACAATCACTGGCGGACGTTTTGATACTCTTCTTCTATCTCGTTCTAAGCTTGCCAACTTAGTCATGCTAGAACTCGTTGACTTTGATCTTAAATATTTGAGCCTCCATACCTTGATTGACAGCCTTGGCAGTCTCCAAAGTCTACATCTTGAAAATGTACACATTTCAGCCAGTCCAACCGATTTGGCCCGTGCCTATTCAGCCAATACAACGTCAAGTCTCAGAGAGCTAACCATTGACTCGTGCACGATCACTAGTGGCCGTTTCGATATTAAGTTCCCATTTCTTTCCAAGTTGATCCTTGATGGCACAAAATTTAGTGGCTCTGCTCCTGTGCCAGAACGTTTCAAAGAGTTCTCATCGCTCACAGTTCTTAGTCTCAAAAGCTGTGGATTGACTGGGACCTTCCCTCCAAGGATATTTCATATCAAAAGTTTGGTAGTGCTGGATGTATCATGGAATGAGAATCTACGTGGAGAGTTACCCGAGTTCATACAAGGCAGTGCGTTGCAGGTTTTGAGGCTTTGTGGAACCCAGTTTTCAGGGAACATACCAGTATCTATCGGTAACCTCCGAAACCTGATAGAGTTGGACCTTTCTAATTGCCAATTCCATGGCCAAATCCCATCCTTTGCTCAGTGCCTGATGATTTCATCAGTTGCCTTATCAAGTAACCTAGATGGTTCATTACCTTCTGATGGCTACCTTGCTCTACATAACCTAGCCAATCTTGTTCTTCGTAACTGTTGGATTGATCTCTCCACCGAGTAGCCCAACGACCACTTGGGCCTTTGATTCGCACCCTGATCGGGGGCGTCCAACCCTACATGGTTGGTGGGCCCCCGTCACACTACACAATATAAAGAGGTGGGGGTGCTGGCGGCTCAGGTCACGAGGTTCCCCGCAGCCACAATCCCCACCGACAATCCCTAACTCCGATCTAAGAGAGGGGCACAGCCAGTGACGGGAAGCTTCACCGACCACACCGCCACTCCGTCTCCGCCTTCACACCGATGCCGTGAACTCCACTGCACCGCCTTCTTCATTGACCGTCGTTGTCCGTGCGCAGCCTCCATCAACGATCGTGATGGCGACCAGCTCCAGCTCCAGCGCCCTAGCTCCACCCTCCTCGGATGGTCTGTACCACCTCACCACCCTTTCTCCCTCTCGTTTCCAGTAGATCTTGTACTAGAAACTTGATGTATGTACCAAAAAAATGTAACTCAATATGATCCTATGGTATTAACATTAACAACTCAATAAGTGGTGTGATACCTGCACCTTTGTTTTTCCACCGTTCTTTGAAGTTTTTGGATCTCTCGCGAAACAATTTCACTGGTAATTTTCTTTTGTATCCCAATATATCTTCTAAGTTGGCAAGACTTGATGTTAGCAATAACAAACTGCAAGGACCAATCCCAAAAATATTGTCGCAGTTTGTAAGACTACAAGTGTTGGATCTTTCATCAAACAATCTCACTGGAACAGTGGATCTAAGTTTCACGAAGAATATTAAGGACCTCCTATATCTATCTCTATCCTATAATAAGTTGTCTATCATAGAGGAAGATGGAAATCACTCCTACGCAGAATATCCAGGAATATCGGAACTGAAGTTGGCATCATGTAACCTATCATGTGTACCTAAATTCTTGATGCAACAGAGATGTATTTACTATTTAGACCTTTCAAATAACAATAATGGTGGATGCATACCCGATTGGATATGGGGAACTGCAGCAACAGATGATTTTGAACCTAACCCTACCACTACCCTTAATCTCTCCCATAATTTATTTACAAGTGTTGCCACAGATTTATCAAATACATCATTTGTTTATCTTGATCTCCATTCCAACATGATTAAGGGAGCACCCCCACTACCCCCACTACAAATTTACCAATTAGACTACTCCAATAACCATTTCAATTCTTCTATCATGCTCGAGTTTTGGTCATGCATTAGCAGCTATGACAACCCCCTGTCCCTGTCATTGGCAAACAATAGCATTATTGAGAAGTTTCCCATTTGATATGCGATGCAACTAATATAGAAGTTCTAGATCTTTCTTTTAACAACTTCAATGGATTAATGCCACCTTGTTTGTTGAAACAAAACAACGGGCTTCAGGTACTGAACTTAAGAGGTAACAATTTCAATGGATCCTTGCCTCAAGACATCGACGAGAATTGTGCACTTCAAATAATAGATCTCAACGGCAACATGTTGGAGGGAAAATTGCTGGTGTCTATGATAAACTGTCACATGCTTCAAGTCCTAGATGTTGGAAACAACTTCATAATGGGTACTTATCCAAAGTGGCTTGGAGTTCTTCTTTTTTGAAAGTGCTTGTTCTGAGGTCAAACAAGTTTCATGGTCCCACTGATTACTATGGGATGAACAAACTGCAGGTTCTGGACCTTTCTTCAAACTCTTTTAATGGCAGCATACCTACACGATTCCTCAAGCAGTTCAAAGCTATGATGGTGGTTTCTTCAGGAGCTCCCAGCATGTATGTTGGAATTATTGCACCATCAGCATCATTATCAGTAGTATTTCCAATTTACCGTCCATACTACAGCGAAGCAATCACGGTTACGCTCAAGGGGTGAGAAATAACTCTAGTACATATACTTTCAGCATTCATGTCCATTGACCTCTCAAACAACAACTTTGAGGGTATCATTCCCGACGAGATCGGCGACCTGAAGCTTCTCAAGGAGCTCAACCTGTCCAGGAACTCCTTCTCCGGCAGCATCCCTCACCGGATTGCGAACATATTGCAGCTGGAATCCCTTGACCTCTCTGACAACCAGCTCTCCGGGGAGATCCCTCCTGCAATGGCACAGATGTCGTTCCTCGAGGTGCTCAACCTCTCCTACAACCACCTGTCAGGGCTTATACCGCAATCCAGCCAATTCTTGACATTCCTGGACACGTCGTTTCTGGGGAATGACGGGTTGTGTGGGAAGCCGCTGCCACGCCAGTGCAACACCAACCACACACCACCGGCTGCTGCTACAGCGCCACAGCGGGCTCTTCTAAAGAGTTGGGTTGGGAAATCTTGTCAGTTGAGGCAGGGGTCGTTTCGGGCTTGGCCATTGTGGTAGCAACCACGCTGCTGTGGGGCAATGGGAGGAGGTGGCTATACTGGCATGTGGACAAGTCTCTGCTGTATGTTCTTCAGCCATGGATCGACGGCCATCGCCACTGAAATGAATTCTGTGTATGCTAGTGTTTGTATACATTAATGTGCTCCCGCTGGACAGCATCTTAGTATGTATATTTCAAGCTTGGAAAAATAAATTTATGTGGTGCTTTTGCATATTAAGAAACTATCTTTTAGCCAAAGAAGAAGTTTAGTGTCATCTGGAACTTTGATATCTACTACCATACTATATGATGTTTATTATATATGATTTATTAGGAAGTGAAACTCTGTTTTGCCAGGAAAAAGAACGGCAACAGAAAACTCGAGCTACTGAAAAGTTAACGACGCTTTCCTTTGTGATTTACTAAATGAACAACATAGCATATATGCAGCTGATACCAACTACTGCCGAACATTGATCAGTGGTAACAATGCCATAGATGCCTTCTCATGAGCTACTAAGAACACCCTAATTTACATCATCGTCAAGTCAACCTAGTTACCCACAAAGCAAAACAATATATAAGTATAATAGCACCAATTCTTTTTTTAGAATGCCAGAGACAAGCCCCTGTCCATAGCATTCCACCAGGACATAGTTTTCAGTGTGCATAAGTCTTTTGACATGCTTCCATCTTACTGTAAATCAGCGGTGGATCCAGGATCAGAACACAGGGTATGCCTAGCCGAAAATCTAATATACAGTATGGTATAATCCGATTCAAATTTCGGTAAACGGTTCCGTTGTAACCAAATTTTCTAAATGGTTCTGTATATATGTAGGGAAAAAAAACTTTCATGCCTAAACTTCCTATAACAATACACAAAACACAGACAACAAGCACAAATTAGGCTCTGACTTCATGCCAAGGCAGTAAGCCAGTAAGCTACGCAAATGAGCAGATCCCTAACATTTCAATTACCGAATCAGACGCCAATTTAACAGACGCACAATCTCTAAGCACAATTTCAGAATCCCTAACTTTGACTTTGGGTTAGGAACTCACCAGGGGCCGCCTGCCACAGGGTCGGCCTCGCCTGTCAGAATGCGCCTGTGCTGGAGGAGCTAGCGTTCCCGTTGTGTTGGGGTCGGCCGTAGCCTCAGGCGAGGCCGGTTCCACTGCCCGGCGACTGGACTGCTAGAGCCTGGAGTGTGGCTGGCGGCTGCAGGGCATCGGCGGAGGAGCGGGCGCAGCTGGTGCCTGGTGGTGCGTCGTCGCGCCTTGCAGGTCCGGCGCGGAGGAGCTGCGCGAGGCCGCGAGCAGGTTGTCTCCGGTCTGTTGCCTTGGGCCTTTTTTCAGTATTTCACCATGGGCTCGATAGAGTTGGGCCAAAGTGTTATATGGGCCTCCGTTCAATTAGGCTCAGCCCAACTTCCTCCCAACTAAACAGAGCTTCAACCCCTTTCGGCCGTCACCGTCCTCCATCGCAAGAAACCATGGCGTCCTTCTGCCGCTCCGCCGCCGCCGCCGCCGCCGCCGCCGCGAGGTCAGCGGCGGTCCGGTCGAGATCCCCGATGGCGAGGCCGCTCCTAGCGGCGACGTCTCCTGTAGCGCCGCCACGCATCCGCAGGTCGCGCACAACGCCCCCCTGAATCCCCTGTCTGCTCTCGCCATTTAGCTTGGCCTTCGACTCTGGAAGCGTGAAAATGTGAGCTTTTGTTCATCCTTCCTGTTTCAGGCCCCTTGTAGCGGCGGAGCTGGCGAGTTTGGAGTCGCTCATGCCGCTGCACAGCGCGGTGGCCTCCGCCCGGCTGCGGTCCTGCATCGCCGCCGGCTCCGCGTGCTGGAGCTGCCTCTCACAAGGTGAACCACTGAACCCTTTAGCGTCCTTCTTTTCTGTATTTTTGCAATTGGATGGGCGAAAATCCTCATTGGTTAGTGGTATTTCTGTTGCTGGTTCTGTGATTCCCGATGCTGAAGTATTCCTACACTCCTTTTTTCGCGTGAGAATTGAAATGTGTTGCATCTGTTGTCTGACATGTTCATGAGATGGGGTATTGCATTTCAGAATGTATTTTGTAAATTTTATCTAGGGATATAAAAGTTTAGACATCGCATTAGTCTGCTATTGGAGGGTTGTTTACAAAATCACTGGATTTAATGAACCCGTCTAATTTGTTTACTTTGTTAGCCTAGGAGAGCATCATGTTGCTTGTTGGCAGTGATAACTTAAAAGTTTAGAAGAACCTGTGCTCATCTATGTGTAATTGTACGCCTAGTTTACTCAAAAAAAAAAAGCAACGGCAACTTGTGTTTATCTGCTAGTAGGGAATTGAAGAATAATATATATTGTGATGCCTATAGCCATTATCTTATTGTATTAATTGTATTTCTCTTTGTAAGATGTTTTTTGCCTAAATTTCTGTGCATATTCTAATAAAAATTCTTAAGACTGCACTGTTTCAACTGTACTTTAGGTAGTGCATTCCTGCATTGATAGACTATTTAGGTTGGCCAATTGATGTAGGGAAGTTCTATAGGACGGCGATTCGTCCGGCGATGTTATACGGTGCTGAGTGTTGGCCTACAAAAAGGCGACATGTCCAGCAATTGAGTGTAGCAGAGATGCGTATGTTGCGTTGGTGTTGTGGGCACACAAGGAGGGATAGAGTCCGGAACGACGATATTCGGGATAGGGTTGGGGTGGCACCAATTGAGGAGAAATTGATTCAACATCGGTTGAGATGGTTTGGACATGTCCAACGGAGGCCTCCTGAGGCGCCAGTGCGTAGTGGAGTTCTAAAGCGGGACGATAATGTAAAGAGTGGTAGAGGTCGACCTAAACTAACTTGAGACGAGTCCGTTAAGAGAGATCTTAAGGAGTGGAATATCTCCAAGGATTTAGCTATGGACAGGAGCGCTTGGAGATTGGCAATCAACGTGCCTGAACCGTGACATCTTTTTGTCTTGTGCCATTTGTGTCCCTTTATGTGTCTCCCTGTTTCTCGTCTCTCTTGGGTTTCATCTCTAGCCTACCCCAACTTGCTTGGGACAAAAGGCTATGTTGTTGTTGTTGTAATTGATGTAGGGAAGCTATTTTTTTCAGCTGCCTCAGCAACTGTGGCTGCATCTCCCTCTCATAGTATCACTGTAGAAACAGCACAGCAGTAGCTGAAGCAAACATTCTGCACGTACCGAGTAGTTGTTATCTTGTATTGTCAACAAACCAACATCATTCTAATTATTGTTTTGCTATCACCCTGATAGGTTTGACCAAGCGCATCTGACCATGCTAGGGACAAAATGCTAAAGAGAATGGCTCATGCGCTACTGCATCATGATTTAATGTTTCAATATCTTTGTGTTATTCAGTAAGGATTAGCTGACAGTTTTTAAATTAAATCCGATTCCATCGTTCGATGGAGTAACAGAGATGTGTTTCAGGTCCTTAAAAGTTTTGGTGATTATGTATTGGTTATCTTTATTGCAACCTGACCACTATGCCATTGATTTTTTTGTGGGATGTTCTTAACTGTGCTGTCGGTACCAAATCTATTGTCAAATAAACATGACATAAACTGCATTTTTGAAGAACTGATGCACATGAGAATTTGGTGTGATCCTTGAAATTTCCAAAGGAGGGGTATACTTTATGTCAGATATTATCATTTCCTGTTGAATTTTATTTTTTTAAAATGACGTCTAGAATCTGAATTCCTGTGTTTCTGCCCACCATATCAATTTGCTTATTATGTTTTGCCCTTCTGTGTTCCTAAGTTGAGGCATTCAACAGACGGTGACTGCTTTTTGTGCTTCATTTTTGCCCACCATACCAATGTGCTTATATTTTCATATATTTGAAACTAAAGTATCCTTTGCTAGTTTCTGATTATGACCAATGCCCTCTTGCACATTCTCTGATTGAGTTTTCTTCTTTTGTTTGCAAACAATACAATAGATTTTGCTCTACCTCGGTAATGAAGGCTGAAGAAGGCAACCAGTTCAAACAGCACCGCCAAGTTCCAAACTTCCAATTCATCTCCTTTAATTTGATGCACCGAAGTTCCAAAAGTACTTGCTGGCTGCCAGCAGTTCTAAATGACGTTAGTGCTTTTGGTGTGATGGTTCTACGCTGGTTCTTGTAGATTTAAATATTTTGATCTTGGTGCTTATTGCATCCTTCTAGATATCTTTGGCACAACACTATTGGGGTAGATGATCCTGCTCATTTTCACCATCTTAATGAACAATCAAATGCATTATCAGATTAGGAACAACCAGTTGCATAGCTAGTGTTGATGCTTGTGTAACAAAGATGAATCTATTGGAGGTGTTAGTTGTAACAGAACCGTCCAAATTATAAGAGCATAAGTACAAAAACAATCACCGAAATGATCAAACTCTCGCACTTGAGCCCATATAACTCCGGTAGTCCAATGAAATCACGAGGGATTTCAAACCAACCAACATACAAGCCAAGATCGTAGTGATTCAACGTAACAAGTCACATGTTACAACCATTTCACAAGTAATTCAATATACATCGGAGTTCAACATAGTTATTACAACTTAAGTTCAAAAGTAGCGGAAGCAAAGTAATTTAAAACTAACATTTCTCTTATTTCAAATACATGCCAGTACCAAGGTCGACTTCCAACAAAAGCATTAGAGACAAGGTAACTCAGAAGGATCATGCCCGTGATCACACTCCGCCTCTACGGCAGGAGTCAACCAACTCTTGCAGTCGCCATGATACATCACAACCTGCAACAAGTGGGGAAATAAAACCCTGAGTACGACAAAGTACTCAGCTAGACTTACCCGTCAGAAACCAGAAACAAAGATGACACCAAGGAGTATGCAAGGCTTTATATAAGTGGGCTAGCTTGACACATTTGCATAAAAGTTTAAGTACAGATAAGTAATCATTATTGCTTTAAGCATCAAGTTAATTATTATTAACCTATCCTCTAGATTAGTACCTGTACTATAGCAATCACTTGATTCAGCTAAGCAAACAATAGTAACCATATCAGGTTTATAAGGCCATCATTATATCATCATCATCTTCAGAACCATCAGTATATTTAGTGAAATCTACGTTGCCTTTGCTCTGTCAAGTTTCTCACTAACCGGGAGAGACGGCGATTCGAATCGATTCCAACTCAGCTGAGGGGTACTCCTAACATCAATCGGGCATACTTTGCAAGAGTCGTCAACAGTCACCTTTGGTACAACTCAGGATGGGCCCGAACAGCGCCGCGCTCTCAGGGATTCCAGTGGCCAGGAAACTCAGGACTTTTAACTCACCTGCCCTTGGTCCCACCTGGCTCCCCTCCGAGGCGACTTACACTTTTCGGCTTCGCAGCCTGAGTTGAGCTACTCGGCTTCGCGGTCGGCAACCTCAGGCCGGCCAGCTAAGTGTTAGGCTGCGTTCAAAATGACAAAGGAAGTACAGCGGATCGGTCCTTAACCGACACAGACGGGGATAGTTCCACACCCAAGACCTCCATGCCTTGTTGCTTCACTATCGACATCCCGCCCGGTCTAAGTTCATTCTTAACACTTGGTTCTTTTCCACGATAGCAAATATAGCCAACCGTGACCAAATACTTCCTATCTTACAGGTGATGGGAGATCACCTGACATTACCGTTCTAATTAAGCAGGGCTAAGCATAGAGTCGATCCTGTCTACATAGGATTCAGGGATTCATATATCTGGACAAGGAATGATATAATGCAGCAAGGGTTTCCAACCAACTCCTACCACTTAATGCAACAATACATATAACATATATAATTAATTGCTTTGAAAGTAGGAGGCTTATAATGCTCCGGGGCTTATCTGGGATCCGACTCAAGTTAGAGTATGTCAGATAAAGTCACTTGGCGAGCAACCTCCAAACTACTACTTGTCCGGTCCTTCTATCTTCGGGTTTGGATCCACATCAGGTCCTTCACGTGCTTCAGCTAGCGTACCTAAATGAGATGCAAGATGCAAGTCTATGAATACATGAAAATACAATGAATGATGCCTCACACACTAAACAAGGCAAGTACAAGGTTATACTAAATACACATAAGCACTTCACATTGCTTAATTAAACATCACACGACCTATCATGCTAAGATAGCAAGGAAAACAATACCAAACATGACACAATATTTATAAAGTCTCAGGTGTACTAACTTCATCACCAATGACACGAATCACACTTAGCAACATGCAAAGCAACTCAAGGTGAAGCAACAACGACAACTGGAATATGCCAATTTCTGGACTAGCAAAAAGTAGCTTCATAAATCAATCATATCTGGAGTTTTATAAATCCAAATGACTTGCAAGAAGACATTATGGAAAGCTTATAAAATTATCTACATTTCGTATAATATCATCACAGCATGATTCATAAGTTAAACAAGTCAAAATTACAAAGTTCCAGAATATATTCCTGACAAACAGAGAGCAAGTAATTCTGTACCCTAACTTTAAACAGCTATAACTCCTAAACTACATGGCTAAATGCCATCAAATTTTAACAGAAGCTAGATACATAAATTATCTACAACTTTTGTATAAACAAGTTTTACGACAAAGCACATTATCATGAAGAACTTTGCTAAGTTCCCAGATCTGTCCAGAAACCTTATTTGCAAGAAATAATTATTAACTTATGTTGCAAACATATAATTGGATAAAACCAACTTTACCAACATGTCACACATGACTAATGAACACCAGAAAACTTAGTGTCCATTTCTAAATAAATTCTTTTAATGCCCTTTTCTTAATTTATTTAAATCATTAGGTGGAATTATGAACACATGTCAAAAGTGCACAATAATTTCTACCAAAATTACAGTGGTCTACAAATGCTACCAAAAGTCTACTGTCCAAATTTCAAGCCATTTGGACAAGTATATCAACCTCTATGAAAAAGACAAATAGCTATTGCAATAAATCATGTGAGAGCAAGTTAAACCTAAAACTCAATATTTTCTGTGAACACATGGCCATAGAATGAACTAACATCAAAGAGCAACATCATAATAAGGTGATGGAACAACATTTTCTATTTTATCATTTATATATTATTTATAAGCTATTTATCAAGCTATAAACAAGTTAAATCAATAACTTGAGCATCCAGTAAGCAATGACCATGAAATTTATATCATAGTACATTCATAGCATGGAAAGACTACCATAAAAATTTCACATCATTTGGAGCAGCACAACTCAAGATATAAAAATAACAAGCAATATAATGTAAATTCCTTATTTATCAAGGTCCAATCAAAACCCTAAGAAAACAGTGAACAAATAGTGTGTTTAATATTTTTCCTAGCAAGTACATGTCATCACAAAATTAACAAAACAAGAATCACCATTTTTGGGTTCTAAAACTCCAGATCTTGCTCTGGTCAAGTTTAAAGGCATTTATAGAGCATTTTTAAAACTTAAATAAAGACATTAGGAAATATCTACAAACATATAACATTTTATGACTCTACTACAAAGATCTCTTCATAAGGTTTCCAAAAAGTCCACTTTTGCTATTTTTGGAATTATCTAGCAAGAGATATGAAATTTAGAAGATTTACACAAAAATCTGAAATTCAAATTACTAGAAAACCGAATTCTAGTTAATTCGCTAGGCGCACCCGGTTACCCACCCAAACGGATCACCACATTAACTGTCCCACGGGACCCGCCACCCGGTTGGGCCCACCTGTCATGCACACACAGTGAAATACAGAGGGAGGGGATTGGGATGGCGCCGGTCTTGACTGCCGACCGCCGGAAACAGGGGAGGGAGGCCGGACCAGCGGCTCCGGCGATGGAGTCGCCGGCGGTGGTGACGAAGAGCAGCATGAGCACCGGTGTGCCTCACCGCACCCGTAGAGGGCCGAATCACGGTCGGAGAAGAACCGTGGACCCCCGGCCACGCGCGCGGGCAGCCCAGCTGCGGCCATGCCGACGGCGGTAGCCGTGGCCGGCGCTCCTGGCGGCGGGAGGTGGCGGCGGGGCAGGCTTGGGTCAATGCGAACTCAAGGCCGGCAGGGGCTTCGTTGGATAGGGCACCCGCTGGCCTGGCAACGCGCGGGACCGGCCGCGGCTGCGGCTGCATGGTGGTGGTGTGCTCCGGTGACCTAGAACTCCGGCGGGCGCGCGCGCGAGGCGGAGCTCGGCGAGGCGGAGTCAGTGATTCACGCGGTGGAGCATGAGGGAGCGTGGAGCAGCAACGATGGCTGGAGTCCAGCTCGGCGGCTGCCAGGGCGGCCGCGGCGGCGGCTGCGCCCGTGCGTGCTGCGAGCAAAGCGAGGGCGCGCGAGCGGAAGCTGGGCAGTGAGGGCATGCGAGAGTGAGGATGAGCTCAGCTCCTCCATTCCTTGCGCGAGGAAGGGCAGGGCACGCGGCATCGGCACGGACGCGCGTCGTCACGGTGGGGACGCGAGGTGAGCATGGTTGCCACGTCCAGGGCGCGTGGCATTCCCCCGAACAGGTGTCGTGCGACCGAGTGACCCCGGTTGGGCGCGTTTTTGGGCCTCCTACAAGCCGAATTAGACTTTGGGCCAAGAACCAAAGTTGTTGTCCACGTAACCCTCTACAATATCTATTTAGGGTTCATGACCATTAGTGCTCTGTATTAGGAGATAACTAAGTGCCAAAATGACATTGTCAAAGCATTCCAAGCGATTAACAAAACTCCAATTTGCTAGGCGAAAAGTAGTCGAACAAGTGCCATTTTTGGGCATTATCCTCTCCACAATATACGCTTCAACTTTTGTATTTGGACAAACTTGAGTTGCTTAGCAATTTTTGGAGAACGCGCGATGCCAACGTCGATGACACCGAAATCAGGGATTAAAATGGCTAAGTGCTGAAATCAGCCCTAAAACTAACTTGGGGGCCCTGTTTGAGCATGTTACACACATTTTCATGACTTGACTCTTAAACAAAGTTTGTTCCTTATAAAATTCTCTACAACTTTGTCAAAGGGTGCACAGTCATGCAAAGCTTCTAGGTCACACTTTTGAAATGGTCCATGAGTGAACCACTCATAAGTATCTGATTCTTTAATGAACACAGCATAGTCCATATGAACTTTACATTAGACCAAAATCTTCAGAAGTATACTCATCAAAATGACTCTATGTTCACAAAGTTTGAAAAGCAGTCCTCTACCAAAATGGTTTGAGCACAACCTTCCAAAAGGATGAGATCATAGACGACAAATATACTCTGAGGCTATAGGATACTGACTAACCAATAGACAGGGTCTATGTTGGTCGTAAATGTTCAAACATTCATATATCAGCTAATGGAAAACTACTTACTATTCCATGCGTGCAGTTCTCTTTCTCTAATTCTTTACTTTAGCTGATAGAGCATCTTACACTATCTGTGTGATTGTCCAAGACGGAATTGACTTGATCACAATGACTCTGGACGATAGAGTATCACTCCAATTATTGGCTAGTTGATTAACTTCTTGTTGGTTATTGCTCTGTAAGACCTAGCCTTCATAGCTACCAAAGAATCATTACCTAGCTAGAGAATAACCTTCCTATTGGTAACTAATTAGTTGTCTCTCAACACTAAAAAGTTCCAAATCTTCACTCTTGACCACAATAATCGTGGTTGACGCAGAACGAATGGTTGTCATCGAGGTCAGCAGATAAGGAGTCACACCAGAGATGGTTGATTTCGACGGTATGGCCATTATGCATAAAAGGTTAAAACTTGCTTATTGTAACAATCGAGTCTTATCCAACGGATGACTTGTCCAACATTAAGTGTTGTGTGTCCTTTATCCAACAGGAATGAGATACTTCGCTCACTAGACGACGTTCGTCAATACTGGGACAACTAAGTATAATCACTTGACTACCACATATTGCAGTATGTTAAAGTTTATGTCGGTGACCTGTTCTTCAAAGGTTATCCTCTTAGCAACTTCAGGAGGAAGCTCCACTACTTTCGGTCTAAGATATGGATCTCACGATATGATATGGAGAGATAACCAAGAAGGAACACAAGAAAATAACACATCGTCTGTCATTTCATAATGGATCATGACTAGAAACCGTGATACCAGCGCGTGCCAAGCAGCCAGCCATGTGTCTGCAGCCACAGGAGGCCCTTGGTTTCGTCGCGGCACCATCAGCGGCTACTCATAACACCATTACTAAACGCACAACGAAAGTGAAATTTCAAGTGGCACCAATGGGTGGTAAGAACAAGCGCCATACAAGGAGAGTTAGCAAGCAAAGGTAGTCACAAGGTTTAGAATCAACAGGGAAGCTATTCGCAGATCCAAAACATAGCACAAGAGAACATAGCTCAATTGCCAAAGGTGACTAAGCACGAGATTGTTGCTTAATTCCACGTACGCCAAGTGTTCACCACAGTGAGACCAAAATGAAAGATTACCACGAGATTTGGTCATGTTGGACCACAACATGAGATCAAGACTGGTAAACATCCCGAGACTTGGGAAGGTTGGAGACGAATTAAGCAAATTTCAAGGCGAAAACCGATATGTAGTCATAGATTGAGTTGATAAGGTAGATGCACGAATTTGCAAGCATATGATTTAGAGGCCATAGCAGAGAGACGTGGTGTCACACTAGCTAACCTTTGGGAGAGGTAACCGGAAGGTCCAACATGGATTTGGGTACGGTCTCCACAACTGGCAACGTACAAACCATGGTCAAAGGCTAGCGCTGATGAGAGTTAACTTGGTAGGTCAGTCGACAAGGGTCTTCACAAAAAGGGTTGCAAAACATCCACGACTTATGCAAACATATCGGAGAACTAAACTTTGTGTTTTCGGTCAAGCAAAGGCATGGATACAAACATTCAAGGCAAGCAACCACGGCTACAGGATCAGACTCCTAAGAGAGAGAACCTAACTAGAGACGACAACCATGCGATTACGTAACATGAACGTTGTTCTTAGGATAAAGCTATTCGACACTCGTATGCTCACCGAGGACAAGCGAGGTGATAACTAGGGTACTACCTAGATAACAAGCATACATACACGCATCATAACTTCAAGCAACACATGAAGAATCTTACACAAACAAACTCAAGCAACTATTACCAAGCAACAAGCTCGCACCTAGCAATCATTACTAATCACTAGGCTCACCCCTAACAAGCTTTATCTAAAGCAAGAACTAACTACAAGTTTAGCTCAAAACAAATGCTAGCTAGGGCGACTAACTTAACATGTGCATAGAATCTAAACAGCAGCATAGTAACAACTTGTTTCAACCATAACTAAGGTTGTAGACCTTCTATAAAGGTGATCCTAGACTTTCTAGATAGCTTAAGAAGATGACTACACTTTAGTTATTCATACCAACAGCTAAATCACAGGTTAGCATGGTCAAGCATGCTGATGTTTCAGATCTATACCAACATGGACAGAAAACTGACAAGAACTTCAAAATTGCATAACTAGAGTTCTAGGGACCCAACAAGGCTGAGCCTTATCTTTATGTAAAGATTATTAAGTTGTCTATAACTTTTTTTATTATCATATTAAGATGATTCTATAGCTAACAAGGCCAAACAAGACAAAGAAGACATCTATGCCCAGATTTGGACCGATTCTGTCATTCCACTTGACAAGCTCATAACTGGAAATTTTGACCACCAATATTAGTGCTATAGGACATTTTGGAAATCTTAGAAAAAGTACTACACTTCTTCTATTATCTCCAAGACAAGATTCCATATGCACATAGGTCAATCAAAGCAAACATCCAGATCTGTTCTGAACATAAGCAGAATCTTGACAACAAACTTCTAAAATTCATAACTCTAAAACCGTAAGACCTGGGGTCATAAAATTTTAGGACCAGCAAGACAAGCAAGTTAGCTAAAATTTTGGTATGTTCCATAACTAAAGAAAACACCATTATGACCACAAAAACATCACTACAATAGAAATCGTTCTAGCAGCCAACGTTTAATAAGCAAAACAAAGCTTGCCTTTGTTCTACTTAACAAGAGAGCACACCAACATGTTATTCTAGTAGCTCTAAATTTTGTTACCTTAGACCAGCACTAATATAATTCATTCATGAGAATCCACAATTATTTCTAGCAAGGCTAAGCACACACTTTTATCAAGCATTTCCTATTCAAGCAACATGGAACAAGGCATTTTTTCACTCAACAAAGATAGTGTAACACATTGATCACAAGTTACACACTATAGAACAATGGGTGAGAGGAGCATAGTCGTGCATAAAGCAACAATCATGATAATGCATGCTTCGTCCTATTCGTCCTCACAAGATTGCCAACCTAATGTGGCGATCACGTTTTATGTCGGTGGCATAACACGCACTCTCTCGATATATAGCTAGTCGATAGCTACATTCGACTTACGTATTCATGGTTAGCGTACCTGCAGAAAAGTTTCATTGCAGCCCAACATTTTCCCAAATATAGCACACAAAAAAAATAGGAAGGTGAAATTCTAAGCACTCCCATATACATATACCCCTGTATACGTACATGTAGTACCAAAACTACCCGAATCATCAATCACCCACAATTAAGTACCTTCATATATACATGTGTGTAACATGTAAATAATCCAGTAACCAAAACTAGCTCTCCCCTAGACCGCAGTTTGTACGGTCATGCTCTCACAACTCACACTTACCTGAGCGTAGGTGCGATGTTGCATAAAAGTAAACTAGCGACATATATGACTATCTCATATATGAAGGCTACCTCTAATCTGACACATTGGGTAGCATAGTGTGGGAGAGTTATCACACATACATACCTTGGCCTGGGCGTAGATGCATAAATGAAAAACCCCCAAGTTAGTACTTATATAAGCCACCTAATAATCCTTATATGGGCATAAGGAAATTGACCACTGGCATACTTAGATTTAGAATTTAGTTTTCACAAACCTATATATAGCTATAAGTTGATAAAACTGATTTTATAAAACAAAACCTTTGTTTTAAATACACATGCGACAAGTTTAATGTTGAATCTTGCTCCGATACCAGCTGTAACAGAACCATCCAAATTATAAGAGCACAAGTACAAAAACAATCACCGAAATGATCAAACTCTCGCACTTGAGCCCATATAACTCCGGTAGTCCAATGAAATCACGAGGGATTTCAAACCAACCAACATACAAGCCAAGATCGTAGTGATTCAACGTAACAAGTCACATGTTACAACCATTTCACAAGTAATTCAATATACATCGGAGTTCAACATAGTTATTACAACTTAAGTTCAAAAGTAGCGGAAGCAAAGTAATTTAAAACTAACATTTCTCTTATTTCAAATACATGCCAGTACCAAGGTCGACTTCCAACAAAAGCATTAGAGACAAGGTAACTCAGAAGGATCATGCCCGTGATCACACTCCGCCTCTACGGCAGGAGTCAACCAACTCTTGCAGTCGCCATGATACATCACAACCTGCAACAAGTGGGGAAATAAAACCCTGAGTACGACAAAGTACTCAGCTAGACTTACCCGTCAGAAACCAGAAACAAAGATGACACCAAGGAGTATGCAAGGCTTTATATAAGTGGGCTAGCTTGACACATTTGCATAAAAGTTTAAGTACAGATAAGTAATCATTATTGCTTTAAGCATCAAGTTAATTATTATTAACCTATCCTCTAGATTAGTACCTATACTATAGCAATCACTTGATTCAGCTAAGCAAACAATAGTAACCATATCAGGTTTATAAGGCCATCATTATATCATCATCATCTTCAGAACCATCAGTATATTTAGTGAAATCTACGTTGCCTTTGCTCTGTCAAGTTTCTCACTAACCGGGAGAGACGGCGATTCGAATCGATTCCAACTCAGCTGAGGGGGTACTCCTAACATCAATCGGGCATACTTTGCAAGAGTCGTCAACAGTCACCTTTGGTACAACTCAGGATGGGCCCGAACAGCGCCGCGCTCTCAGGGATTCCAGTGGCCAGGAAACTCAGGACTTTTAACTCACCTGCCCTTGGTCCCACCTGGCTCCCCTCCGAGGCGACTTACACTTTTCGGCTTCGCAGCCTGAGTTGAGCTACTCGGCTTCGCGGTCGGCAACCTCAGGCCGGCCAGCTAAGTGTTAGGCTGCGTTCAAAATGACAAAGGAAGTACAGCGGATCGGTCCTTAACCGACACAGACGGGGATAGTTCCACACCCAAGACCTCCATGCCTTGTTGCTTCACTATCGACATCCCGCCCGGTCTAAGTTCATTCTTAACACTTGGTTCTTTTCCACGATAGCAAATATAGCCAACCGTGACCAAATACTTCCTATCTTACAGGTGATGGGAGATCACCTGACATTACCGTTCTAATTAAGCAGGGCTAAGCATAGAGTCGATCCTGTCTACATAGGATTCAGGGATTCATATATCTGGACAAGGAATGATATAATGCAGCAAGGGTTTCCAACCAACTCCTACCACTTAATGCAACAATACATATAACATATATAATTAATTGCTTTGAAAGTAGGAGGCTTATAATGCTCCGGGGCTTGCCTGGGATCCGACTCAAGTTAGAGTATGTCAGATGAAGTCACTTGGCGAGCAACCTCCAAACTACTACTTGTCCGGTCCTTCTATCTTCGGGTTTGGATCCACATCAGGTCCTTCACGTGCTTCAGCTAGCGTACCTAAATGAGATGCAAGATGCAAGTCTATGAATACATGAAAATACAATGAATGATGCATCACACACTAAACAAGGCAAGTACAAGGTTATACTAAATACACATAAGCACTTCACATTGCTTAATTAAACATCACACGACCTATCATGCTAAGATAGCAAGGAAAACAATACCAAACATGACACAATATTTATAAAGTCTCAGGTGTACTAACTTCATCACCAATGACACGAATCACACTTAGCAACATGCAAAGCAACTCAAGGTGAAGCAACAACGACAACTGGAATATGCCAATTTCTGGACTAGCAAAAAGTAGCTTCATAAATCAATCATATCTGGAGTTTTATAAATCCAAATGACTTGCAAGAAGACATTATGGAAAGCTTATAAAATTATCTACATTTCATATAATATCATCACAGCATGATTCATAAGTTAAACAAGTCAAAATTACAAAGTTCCAGAATATATTCCTGACAAACAGAGAGCAAGTAATTCTGTACCCTAAATTTAAACAGCTATAACTCCTAAACTACATGGCTAAATGCCATCAAATTTTAACAGAAGCTAGATACATAAATTATCTACAACTTTTGTATAAACAAGTTTTACGACAAAGCACATTATCATGAAGAACTTTGCTAAGTTCCCAGATCTGTCCAGAAACCTTATTTGCAAGAAATAATTATTAACTTATGTTGCAAACATATAATTGGATAAAACCAACTTTACCAACATGTCACACATGACTAATGAACACCAGAAAACTTAGTGTCCATTTCTAAATAAATTCTTTTAATGCCCTTTTCTTAATTTATTTAAATCATTAGGTGGAATTATGAACACATATCAAAAGTGCACAATAATTTCTACCAAAATTACAGTGGTCTACAAATGCTACGAAAAGTCTACTGTCCAAATTTCAAGCCATTTGGACAAGTATATCAACCTCTATGAAAAAGACAAATAGCTATTGCAATAAATCATGTGAGAGCAAGTTAAACCTAAAACTCAATATTTTCTGGGAACACATGGCCATAGAATGAACTAACATCAAAGAGCAACATCATAATAAGGTGATGGAACAACATTTTCTATTTTATCATTTATATATTATTTATAAGCTATTTATCAAGCTATAAACAAGTTAAATCAATAACTTGAGAATCCAGTAAGCAATGACCATGAAATTTATACCATAGTACATTCATAGCATGGAAAGACTACCATAAAAAATTCACATCATTTGGAGCAACACAACTCAAGATATAAAAATAACAAGCAATATAATGTAAATTCCTTATTTATCAAGGTCCAATCAAAACCCTAAGAAAACAGTGAACAAATTGTGTGTTTAATATTTTTCCTAGAAAGTACATGTCATCACAAAATTAACAAAATAAGAATCACCATTTTTGGGGTTCTAAAACTCCAGATCTTGCTCTGGTCAAGTTTAAAGGCATTTATAGAGCATTTTTAAAACTTAAATAAAGACATTAGGAAATATCTACAAACATATAACATTTTATGACTATACTACAAAGATCTCTTCTTAAGGTTTCCAAAAAGTCCACTTTTGCTATTTTTGGAATTATCTAGCAAGAGATATGAAATTTAGAAGATTTACACAAAAATCTGAAATTCAAATTACTAGAAAACCGAATTCTAGTTAATTCGCTAGGCGCACCCGGTTACCCACCCAAACGGATCACCACATTAACTGTCCCGCGGGCCCCGCCGCCCGGTTGGGCCCACCTGTCATGCACACACAATGAAATACAGAGGGAGGGGATTGGGATGGCGCCGGTCTTGACTGCCGACCGCCGGAAACAGGGGAGGGAGGCCGGACTAGCGGCTCCGGCGATGGAGTCGCCGGCGGTGGTGACGAAGAGCGGCATGAGCACCAGTGTGCCTCACCGCACCCGTAGAGGGCCGAATCACGGTCGGAGAAGAACCGTGGACCCCCGGCCACGCGCGCGGGCAGCCCAGCTGCGGCCATGCCGACGGCGGTAGCCGTGGCCGGCGCTCCTGGCGGCGGGAGGTGGCGGCGGGGCAGGCTTGGGTCAATGCGAACTCAAGGCCGGCAGGGGCTTCGTCGGATAGGGCACCCGCTGGCCTGGCAACGCGCGGGACCGGCCGCGGCGGCGGCTGCATGGTGGTGGTGTGCTCCGGTGACCTAGAACTCCGGCGGGCGCGCGCGCGGGGCAGAGCTCAGCGAGGCGGAGTTAGTGATTCGCGCGATGGAGCATGAGGGAGCGTGGAGCGGCAACGATGGCTGGAGTCCAGCTCGGCGGCTGCCAGGGCGGCCGCGGCGGCGGCTGCGCCCGTGCGTGCTGCGAGCGAAGCGAGGGCGCACGAACGGAAGCTGGGCAGTGAGGGCATGCGAGAGTGAGGACGAGCTCAACTCCTCCATTCCTTGCGCGAGGAAGGGCAGGGCACGCGGCATCGGCACGGACGCGCGTCATCATGGTGGGGACGCGAGGTGAGCATGGTTGCCACGTCCAGGGCGCGTGGCATTCCCCCGAACAGGTGTCGTGCGACCGAGTGACCCCGGTTGGGCGCGTTTTTGGGCCTCCTACAAGCCGAATTAGACTTTGGGCCAAGAACCAAAGTTGTTGTCCACGTAACCCTCTACAATATCTATTTAGGGTTCATGACCATTAGTGCTCTGTATTAGGAGATAACTAAGTGCCAAAATGACATTGTCAAAGCATTCCAAGCGATTAACAAAACTCCAATTTGCTAGGCGAAAAGTAGTCGAACAAGTGCCATTTTCGGGCATTATCCTCTCCACAATATACGCTTCAACTTTTGTATTTGGACAAACTTGAGTTGCTTAGCAATTTTTGGAGAACGCGCGATGCCAACGTCGACGACACCGAAATCAGGGATTAAAATGGCTAAGTGCTGAAATCAGCCCTAAAACTGACTTGGGGCCCTGTTTGAGCATGTTACACACATTTTCATGACTTGACTCTTAAACAAAGTTTGTTCCTTATAAAATTCTCTACAACTTTGTCAAAGGGTGCACAGTCATGCAAAGCTTCTAGGTCACACTTTTGAAATGGTCAAACCAAAGGGCTCTAGGGTCCATACATGGTCAACCACCAATTAGAAGCATATTTAGACAAAATGTTCAACATGAACATTGTTCCATTAAGTGTCCTAAGTGTAGTTAAGGTCTTGTAGAGTTCATCTAGAGTCATTTGGAAAAGTTTGCAAGGTTTGGCTGATGATCTATAATTCCATTCACTTAATGATGCAAGTTCCAATAGGAATGGAACTTATCATTTCATGTGACTTTTTGATTCCAAACTTCATGAAACTTTTTCAGGGATCAATATAGATAGTTATTGATGTGAGACATGTGAAGATACTTTGATAACAACACCCAAGCATATATCTTTTAATTGAGCCTATACGTAAGCAAGGGTGCAATATCCAAGTTTAGGTTAGGGCTTATTTTCATAGGTTTGACTTTGGCATCGTCATCTCCACTAATCTATCATGTTTGAGCTCAAACCCACTACTTAATTGGTGATCAACACCTTGGGTGTTACATTAGTGCTATAGTTGGGCTCCCTATTTGGCAGTGCTCCGGCAGACGGTAAATTCTATGAAGTGATTTTCTTAGATGAACAAAGATGTTGGGAGCTAGAAATAGTTTCTCCTTATTCCCTTCTTGCACACGATCACTTCATCTATATGGTCTATCATAGAGAATCGCTTAGATTAAAGAGGACTCTTGCATCACCTAGAAGAATGAGCAGGGTATCATCTGCATACTGAACAATTGGGTAGTCTCCTTGAAAATTCTCACATTATGGGTGTTTTAGAGTCCCATTCTGCCATGCCTTATTCACCACTGTTTGCAAAAGGTCTGTTGCTAGAACAAAAAGAAGAGGGGAGAGGGGGTCTCCTTGTCTGACCCCTCTTTTGCACTTAAAAGATTTCCCTGGAATCCTATTAAGAATGATTGCTGATGAGCCAAAGGTTAGCAGATTTTCTATCCAACATACCCATTTATTTGAGAAGCCCTTATGCTTGAGGATCTCTAAAATCACTTGGTGTTCTAGTTTGTCAAAAGCCTTTTCTAAGTCAAGTTTTAGTATGACAATTTCTTTTCTTGGAGTGGTGATAGAGGTGAAGAAATTGAAAGGACCAAGCAAGGCAATCTTGTATGGTTCTTCCTTTAATAAAGCCATATTGGTTGGTATGAACAAGCTGAAGGATAACTCTCTACAACCTTGATGACAGAATTTTGGTGATACACTTTAGGGAGTAATTCAATAGTGATATAGGTCTGAAATCATTGACAGTTTCTAGATTCTCTTTTTTGGGATCAGAGCAATAACAGAGGAGTTGATGCTTGTGAGATCAGTATTACATGTACAAAAATCTCTGAAAAGCCTGACAAAATCATCCTTAATAATGTTCCAACATTTCTTGATAAATAATCCATTAAAACCATCGGGGCCAGGGGCATGGCTGTTGGGTATGGATTTGATAACCAACTCAATTTCTTCATTGCTGAAATCTGCATCCAAGCCATCAAGATCCATGGGAGTCAGAAGTTCACTGAGATTGTAACTTATACCTGAAAATTCACTAACTCCCATTCTCTGTTTGTAGGTTGCCCAAAGGTGATTTGCTTTCTGCTCATGATCCAAAAGAATATTTCCTTGTTGATTAGAAAGAGTGACAATAAAATTTTTCTTGTGACCAATGGTGGCCAGAGTGTGAAAAACTGTGTATTTTCATCTGTTAGTTTCACCCACCTTAAAGAGTTTCTCTGTTTCCAATAAATCCTCTTAGACTCCAAAAGGCTAGCTAGGTGTTGTTTGACTAGCCTCCTAAAAGCAGATTCAAGTCTGGAGAGTGGTCTCTGATCTTCAAGTCCATCCAGCAGAAGCAGAACCCAATTACAGTTGTAAATGAGTTTGCTCAAAATTGACAGGCTTTTGCCCCATTTCCTAAGTCCACATCTAACTTGCTTCAACTTGACTGACAGGTGTTTAGCAGCATTGGCAAAGTGAGGTGAGTTGCACCAATGTAATTTGACTGTATCCAGGAAACTAGGATGATCAACCCAAAAGTTCTCAAATCTAAAGATTTTTTACTTGGGGATGCTTGACCAATGTGTAAAACATAGGGTATATGATCAGATATGGACTTTGGTAAAGGTTGCACAAAGGTTGCTAGGAAGGTTAGAGTCCAGCTTGAAGAGGTGAAAATCCATTCAAGTTTTACAAGGAGTGGATCCTCCTGCATATTGCTCCAAGTGAAGTTTCTGCCACTAAAAGGTATCTCTACCAAATCCAAATCAGATATGACTTCATTGAAAAGATTCATTTCATTTGTATCACCCCTGGTTTATTTTGATTTTCAAGACTTCTGATTAAATTGAAGTCTCTCCAAGTACTCAATCATCATAAGAGGTGCTATCAAGGTTCCTAAGCCAAGTGATGAAGCCTTGTTTGAGTGGAGCACTAGCAGGTCCATATATGTTTGTGACAAAAAACTCCTTGTTATCCATTCTGCAGCACAGTTTAACTGTAATAGCATATGAGTTAGATTGAACCATAGACCCTTAAAAAATACTACTATTCCACACTGTAAGAAACCCACCAGAAGTTCCAATGGATGGGAAGAAGGCGAATTGGTCTAGGCTCCTAGGACAGAATTTCTTGATGTAAAAATGTCAAAACTCTCCCTTTTAGTTTCTTGCAAGCATGAAACTTGATAGGCACTTTCAGTTATCTTGTCCCTGATACAATCCCATTTATCTTGTGAGTTTATTCCTCTCACATTCCAAAAAAGAATTTTGCTAGACCTGTTATTATTGTTGTTACTATCCATGATCCACAAAAGGAGATAATAGCCAAAATTTGTACCACCACAGGTCAAGCAAAAGGGAGAACTTAAATAGGAATGGGCAGTTCACTGAATAACCCAAGAAGTAACAGGTAATTGGGCACCTTAACAGGATTAGCATTGATCTAAACAGATGCAACTTGACAAACATAGATACAAGAAAGCAGACATCATTCAGATAAGGCAACATAATATCATGGTTTTATAAAAGGTTCCAAATGGTGCTGAAACACCAGATCAAGTTACATTTTTTCTTATTTGGCCAGTACATGCACTGGACTTTGGAACAAGGCAAAGAAACTAAAGCAAAAAGCACCATCATGGGGACTGGTGCACCAGCAGTCTTCAAGCATGAGCTACTCATTGATATCATCAAATTCCAGAAGAGCAGCAGAGAGGACCGTAGGCTCGATCTGCAGGAATCCCTCACCTATGCCTGTAAGGACATCCTTGGGAAGATGGGGGGCAACTTCATTGCTTGGGCGAATCATGGCCAGGGGGATAGACTCCTCATGTTCAGCCTTGTTCACATTCTTCTTCTTGGGCTTCGAGATCTTCTTGGCCTTCTTGGCCACCTTTGGCCCACTCGACTTCTCTTCAACTTGGGCTTCTTTGAATTTCTTGGTGCTATCTTCATTTTTAAACCCTCCAAGCTTTTGAGAGACCCTCTTGCTGCGCCTCAGGAAGTTGTCCTCAAGTTGTTCCTTGACTTTGACTGTCTTCTTCTTCTGTGGAGTCATGAAGACAACAGGGGGATTATCAAGCACCTCAAGGTCAGACTCACTTTTCTCTTCTTCCACTATCTTCTCAGGGTCATCAATTGCCACTTCCACTATTGCATTATCTACTTCTTCAGCCTCTGTGACCATCTCAGGATCCTCTTCATCCTCATCTTCTAGGTATTCCAAGACCAGCTTCTCCAAAGCATTCTCACCAAGCTGTGGATAGAGAATGAATGCAAGATGGATAAGGATTTGTTTATCATTGAAGAATGCTGGTATAATAGTTTCATGATCAAGATATAACAGAATAAGATTCCTGAGGAAAATAGGAGAAGGGCTAGAGGGAATGAAATTGGATACCTTTTTAATCAGAGATGGGACCACTATCACCAGGGGTCAAAGGCTAAAGAAGGACCAACAACCATTGATCTGAGTCTTGGGGCTGTAGCCGCTGCAATATGGACATAATCTGCGATAGGGGTGGGGACAACATTCTAAACTTCATTCACATGAGCTCTAGGATCACCAACTCCAGTGTTGACTACTACCTGCTGGACAACATCTACAACAAACTGACCAACTGCAATAGATTTAGCCTGATGAACATTCTCACCTTGGGGGGGGGGGGTGTAACACCTCTGGGTGTTAAGCATGCATTCACATCCTAAATCATGAGCATTTGCATTTCATACATGTTCATCATCACATGCAATTTAAGTTGGAATTTATTTAAACTGTGATAAACATGTTTGGACTCTGAATTAGTAAAATCCTAGGTAAGAGTGGTAAAAATTTGTTGAGCTATAACTCTAAATAACTTAGAAATAATTAACATGATTTTTGGAGCAAGTTTTGTATTCAAAATCTCCCCAAATTTTGCTTTTAAAAATATTTCAGAAAAATGAGTTTGCATTTCAAATTTGACTTTAAATCACTAATTCAAAATCTATTTAGAATTAAATTTTGAACAACTTTTGTTTTGGGGGCAACTTGTGAAAATGTCTTTTTCATCTTCAAAATTTGAATTTGAATCAGATTTTAAAATCTGGAGATGTATTTAGAAAAAGAAAAAATGAATTTTGGCCTTAACGGGCCGCCGCCCCACTTCCGGCCCAGCGGCCGAAGCCGGCCCGTGCTCGCCCCGTGTGCTCGCCCCGCCAGCGTGACCACGGCCCGGCCCACGCCCGCGCGGCCTTCTCCCTCTCTCGCTCGCGCGCGCTGCTGGCCGCCGCGGCAGACCGTGCTCGCCGTGTGGCGTCCATGCGCCGACGAACTCGCCGCATGGAGCCTCTGGCTCGCCTTAACTTCCACCGGGTCACGCACTGCCTCCGCCTCCATCTCCTCTGTCCCCTGCTTCCCTCCGTGCTCGCGCGCTCGCTCTCTACCGTAGCCGCAAGCCGACCTGAAGCTCTTGCCACCGCACGCCGCCGCTCGGTCCGCCGACGTTTAGCTCCGCCACTGCAGCGCCATTCGTCGATTGCGTCTGCCTCTAGCTCCGCCTGGACCTCCTCCATCCCGTGCGCACGTTTTCGCCCTCTTTTGCACCACGGTAAGGCCAGGGCAGGCTTTTCCTTGGCACGGCGGCGCCATGGCCACCGAGCTTGTGCTTCCGTGGAGGGAGCCGTATTCCCTCCTTTCCCTCCAATTTCTCGTGCTTTCACATTCGCCTTGGCTCCGCGGACCTCGCGCGCTCCGAACCCACCCTCGCCATGGCCGAGACCGACGTGTCGTCGATGAGCCGTGCCACCATTCCACCATGCGCGTCGTCGGGGTCACCCGAGAGCTCATCCGGTGCCCTAAGCTAGCGCAGTGAGTTCGCCTCTCCGCGGGGAAGCCGCTGGTGGTGACCTCATCGCCGGCGAGCTCACCGGCGGCGAGAACCGCGCAGTCAGCGTTCCCTCTCCTCTGTGTGGCTGACATGTGGGGTCATGGGCCCACCTATCTGCCTCCTCTCGCGCTCGCGTGTGCACTGCACCGGGTGCACCCAGCATTTTCAGCGACTGATGTTAAATGGATTTTCGAAAATGATTTTTTAGAAATTGTTAAAAGGGTTTCTAAAATCCATAACTTGCTCATTTTAGCTCCAAAAATTATGAAACAAATTTTGTAGTGTTTCTCTTGAGTAGATCTACAGTTTAAAAATATTGCATGTCAAGTTTGAAATATTTTTCTGTAGTTTTTATTTAATCACTGAAACTGCTGTTTTCTTGTTAAATATGTAATAAATCATAGAAAGTTCAGAAAAATATGGTTCCACTTGTATTAATTTTCTTTTGTGATGTACTTTCTAGAAAAAATATGAGTCATGCATGTTCTGTAGAAAAATCTTGAGGTGTAGTACAAGTGTTTAATATTGCTAATAATTGTTATTTTTGCTAGAGAAGAAAAGATGAATAAAGCATGCATGTGATAATTTTTCTATGGTGATTGTTGATTGTGTAGAATGTAGGAAAATGTTAAATCTGTTGTTTGATACTTTTCATAGTATAAAGTATTTTTATGCTCATTTTTAGGCCCTAGCTTGTTATTTTTGTATAGGCAGTTCTAGTAATCCAAATGCAATGAAAATTTTGTGGTATGCTAGATTAGATGATAGAAAGCTACTGTAATTTTATTAGATTTTTCTGTGCTACTAAAATAGGTGTTGCTGTTCAAACCTAGTTGCAATTAGGGTTTAATTAACCTTGTTAATGCATGACTAGTTAATAAGGTTACTTTGGTGTATCTTTGAAGCATCTTAGATTTATGTGTTGACTTAGCATAGTAGTAGTAGAAGAGAATGCAGTAGATGATATATGCTTGTAGTATATGTTCTTGGATGATGTTGACTACCTTATAGAAGAAATATATTCCTACTTTATGAAATAAAGTAAACCTATTTATCTACATTTCATCCATCATGACCATTACATATCATTTCTGCGATGCACCTAGGCATAAGCACTTATACGATTGCATCATATAGGATCGCAGGAAGTAACGCCGGTAGCAGTTTCCGAGGAGCCGGAAGAGCAGCCCGAGGAGCAGGAAGTGCCCGAGGCCGACGAGGAGGTCGGTGAAGATCTTCCAGAGTGCCCAGACCACCGTCCGAGCTCTTTCGAGAGAGGCAAGCCCCGAAGCATTTTTCTCCCCCGGTTTACAAATATTTTATTAATGCTTTACTTTAACTGCTGCATTATGTTTATGAGTTGTTTGCAACCGTTGCTGCATTATACCTTGTTTACTCTGTTCTACCCTACCCTTGTCACTTTGTTATTCGCAGTCAAGTAATTGCTTAGCTTGCTTAGACCGGTAGAAGTCGGGTGATTTTCTGTCACCTGCGAGCTATAGATGGTTACCTGGATCTGCTTGAGAAAGTATGTCATCTGAGAATAACTAAGTGTTAATGTGAAATTGAGACCGGACGGAAACTTGCAAGGTTTCGGACTGTAGTGTTTTCTGTCTGTGTCGATTAAAGACCGACCGTTGTTGGGCCTCGAGTCATATTGAATGTATGCCTTACATTTAGCTGGCCGAATAATGCACCTTTCGACCGCGAAGCTGGGAGATTATTTGGGCCGAGTGGATTGCCCGCAACGCACTGTACCGGAGCAGTAGTGGCAGGATACGGGGGCGCGATGATAAGGCGAAAGAGTAGTCGGGCAGCCCCGGGTACATGTGGTTCCTGGCAAGCTCGCGACTTTACCTGAATGGTTGACTCGGTGACCAACACCTCACTTTAGCGGGTGAGTGAAGTTTGTGTGAGGAATAAATTACCAGCTGGTTAATAATCGATTCGAATCGCCATCGTTCACTGGATAGTGAGCACTTGACTTGAGCTACTTCATCGTAGTAATATTGATGGAACACTTGGACAGTTATATGAAATATGACATAATGGGAGTTGTTAATGATCATTGGTTATCATTACCTATTTAATTACATATTACTTGTAACACCCCTGGGTGTTAAGCATGCATTTTCATTCAAAGCATAAGCATTCAACATCATTGCATGATTAACATTATTTGAATTGTAGCTCTTTCAAATTTAATGTGAAAAACAAATAAATGGGAACCCTAATTTTGATATAAGTGTTAAAAAGTTGGTGAACTTTTGAGAAGTAGCAATTTTAAATAATCTAGAATAAATCAACTTGATTATTGGAGCAAATTTTGAATTCAAGTTTTCCTCAAATTCTGTTTTAAAAAAATATTCTAAATAAATGAGTTTTTGATTTTAAGTTAGCTTTAAATCTCAAATTCAAAATCTATTGAGAATTTTGAAAAGTGCTCTATATGAAAGTTGTAGAGAATAAAATTTTGAACAACTTTTATTTTGGGCCAAATTTCTGAAAACCTCTTTTTCATCTCCAAATTCAATTTTGAAACAAAGAATTAAATCTGGAAAATATTTTGAAAAAGAAAAATCAGATTTTCGCCTTAGTGGGCTTCGGCTTCCCTTTCGGCCCAGCTTCGCTGGCGGCCCGGCCCACGCCCGCGTCGTCTCCCTCCCGCCCCCCGCGCGCGCGCGCCCGCGCGTGGCGTCGTGGCGCCGCGGCAGCGCTCGGTCGCCGCGTGTCCGTACGTCGTCGAAGCCGCACGACACGCGCCCCTGTGGCCCCCGCAGCGTCCGCGCCCGCTTACCCCCTCCGCGCGCTCGTCCTCCTCGGTTGCTCCCTCCATTCTCCCCCTCGCCCGCCCGCAGCAGCAGCAGCAGAGCTCTGCCTTGCCATCGCCGGCTCCCGAGCTCCGCAACCGCCTAGCCGCCGCTCCGGCTCACCGCCTCCGCCTCCGTCTTCGCCCTCGCTGCGCCTTGTCGTTGCGCATCCGGTGCTCGCCACATCCCGCCAGGATTCGGCCTCCATCCGCGGTAATGGCTCGCCGGAGTTCCGGCCGAGCTCACCGGAGCGACCCGCTCCGTGAGCCGCACACCTCCACGCCACTTCTCGCCCACTTCTCGAGCGCACGAGCACCGCACTTGCACCACGAGTCTCACTGACCTCACCGCGCGGCTCCTCTCGGTCGGAGTTGGCCGGCCGACGGCATCCCGCGCCACCGAGCCGCCATGCACGCCGGCGAGCTCGATGCCGAGCTCGTCTGGCCACCCACTAGGCACCACTGGGTTCGCATTAATGAGAGGAGCACGATGGTGCCCTCCCCGTCGTTGGAGGACTCGCCGGCGGCGAGATCCCGGCGGTCCACACCGCCTCTGGCCGACTGCGGCTGACGGGTGGGCCCGTCTGACCCATGGGTCCCGCCTGTCTGTCTCAGCGTTTCGGTTTCGCGTGTCACAGCGGGGTGCACGTAGCGTTTAAAGTCGGTTTTGATTTTCGGTTTTAAAGAAATTGATTTCCAGAAAATCTGAAAAAGGCTTCTAAAAATTGTATCTCAAGATTTATAGCTCCAAAAATCATGAAACAAATTTTGAAATGTTCCTTTTGAATAGATCTACAGTTTAAAAATATCTCATGTGATTTTTGTGACACTCTACTGTGCAATTTTATTTAATTGCTATAAATGCTGATATCTTAGAAAAAGTGTAGTAAATAAAATAATAAAGGGAAAAATGTGATTCTTGTGGCATTAATCTTTATTTGTGATATACTTTCTAGGAAAAATATTAGTGAAGCATGTTCTGTGGAAAAATGTTGAAGTGTAGTTCAAATGCTTTTAATCAGTAATATCTGTTATTTTTATTATAGAGAAAAATTTGTATACAACATACATCTGATAATTTTTGTAGTATGTTGGTTTACTGTTAGTAACCTAAGAAAATTGTGAAATCTGTTGTTTGACACTTTTTCTAGTATAAAATAAATTCATGCTCACAATTAGGCTATAGCTTGTTTATTTTGTACAGGCAGTTTTACTTGTGCAATTCTCATGAAAATTTAGTGGTAGGTTAGTTAGGGTAAGAGTAGTCTACTGTAATTTTTGTAGATTTTTATCTACACCAGAGATAGGTGTTGTTGTGTAACCCTAGCTAAATAGGAAATAAAAGATTATTCTTTATGAGAAATTGAGAGAAATAAAATATGTTTGGTGTATCTTTGAAGCATCATGATGCCTTGCTGATGTTATGGATGAGTTAGGTTGGTAAGCTTTGATAGCTTAGGTTCACTTGTATGTGTAGATGGTAGGCTAACTAATAGAAGGATAAGGTGTATGTTTTAGGTTACATGTTCTTGGATGACGTTGACTACCTTGTAGAAGAAATAATTATATTCAAACTGCTCATTCCATGTGCTCATCTGCATCTCATGTCATCAAAGCACTCCACCGCATTTCGATGCATTCTTCGCATGTTTCCTTATGCACTTGCATCATACAGGATCGCAGGAGGAGTTGCAGGCAGCAGTTCCGGAGGAGCAGGCTTGGACGGATCAGCAGGAACCCCAGGCACAGGAGGTGCCCGAGGAGGAAGAGTCAGGCGAGGAACTGCCAGAGTGCGTCGATCACCACCCTAGTTCGTTCGAAAAAGGCAAGCCCCGGAGCATTTTAAGTCTCCTAAATTTATAAAAAGTTATTTCTTATTGCATGAGTTATAGTTATATATTGTTGTACTAAGTTATAGGAGTTGAGTGAAACCGTTGTTGCATTATTACCTTGACCACCAGATTATCTTTTACCCTGTTAGGTCAGGATCGAGTAAATTGCTTAGTCATGCTGAGACCGGTAGAAGTCGGGTGATTTCCTGTCACCTGCGAGTTATAGGTGGATACCAGGTTATGGTTAGCTGTAAGTGTGATCATGAAAAGTAACCAAGTGTTGATGGATAAACGGAGACCGGGCGGAGTCTTATAGGGTTCTGGACTATAGTGATTCCGTCTGTGTCGGTTAAGGACCGATCGTTGCTCGTCCCTCTTGTCATGTTGAACGCATGCCTCACATTTAGCTGGCCGAATAAAGTACCTTTCGACCGCGAAGCTAGCGACACTTTTTGAGCCGGGATAAACTCGGGTTGGCAGACTGGTGTTGAAGGGGGTGTACGGGGACGCGAAGAGTGAGCCCAAGGTGCGTCCTGGCAGTCGGGCGGTCCCTAGGTAGTGCGATCCATAATTGTTATCCCGCGGCTTCTTGGAAAGTGTCATTGGTGATCTACGCGACCCTGACGGGGGAAGCATGGTTTGTGTGAGGAATAAATCTCCAGCTGGATAGGAATTCGATTCGAATCGCCGTCGCTCCCGGTTAGTGAGCACTTGACTCGAGCTATGGCATCGTAGTAACAATGATAAAACACTGATGGTTAAGTGAATAATGTTGGAAATGCTAAACCTGAGATGGTAACCTTTGATGTTAATGGTTAATCAAGTGATTGCTTTAGCATAGGTGCTTACCTAGATTGAATAGGTTATAATAAATATGACGCAAAAAGGACTTAAATTAGTTTACTCATAACAACTTGTGCTTTTCGCAAAGGAGTCAAGCCAATCCACTATGTACAGCCTTGCATGCTCCTTGGTGTCATTTTATTTCTGGTTTTTGACGGGTAAGTCTAGCTGAGTACATTCTCGTACTCAGGGCGTTGTTCCCATTGTTGTTGCAGATGGTCAGATGTACTACGGGTACTGCTCCAACTGTCTGTATCCGGCGATGGGTGACAACTAGGACCTTGGGCAATGGTCTTTCTGTTAGTCTTATCTACTGCTTTTGTGGACCATGACTATCGACTGGCACTGTAACTGAACCAAGTGTGTGTGCGTAAAATTATTTACTTCCGCTACTTTATGTTGAATTATGTTGTAATAACTTTTATTTCCGAACTCCGATGTATCTTACCTTTATGATCAGATTTATGTATCGTGTGAATTGTGGCTGCTAAATCAGTACGATCTTGGTTGTATGTTAGTGGTTTTGAAATCCTTCGTGATTTCACGGAATCTCGGGTTATACGGGCTTAAGTTTGTTAAATTAACCGCCTCGGTGGAAGATTTTCTTACTTAATTTCGTATAATTACGTTGATCCGTTACAGCTGGCATCGGAGCATGGTTTAGCATGCTACTGTTCACATGAGTAATTAAAAATAAAACTGTGTTTTCAAATAAGCTTTTGAACTTAAAAGTGTGCCAGTGGTCATATCCTTTATGCCCGATAAGGACTCTAGGTGGCTTAATTAAGTACTAACTTGGGGGTTTGCATCATATTTTAAATTTCGTCGCTCATACGGCGTGCTATGGTATGAGTGCCATTCACTTGAGTGGTAATGTATGGATCCTTTACCTCTACGCCTTGGTAAGTGAGAGTTGTGAGTGCATGGTCGGATACACTGCCGATCTAGGGGAGTGCTTATGTGATACCAAAATACTTACGTACCCTGCGCATGTTCGTATGAGGGTATCTAAATTGTGGGGAATTCCATCATGCAGTGACGATGCCGTCAATAGGACGACGATTCGGGTAGTTGTTACCGTTATACTCGTATCTGGGGATGCGTGTAGAGCGAGTAACTTACTTTACTGCTTTCTGCATGTTTTCATACTGTGAGGTTTGGGCTGAAGTGATTTACTTTCTGCAGGTACCTAACAACGCTTTCGAGTAGTACGTGTTAGTTACGTTACAAAAGATCGTTGTATGCCACCGTTTATTCCGTTAGTAGTCATTAGTTTTCTAAGTTTGTGAGGACGTACGGAACGTGCATGCATCATGTGTGCATTTCATTCATGGCATTGTTCCTCCCCTTATAAGTTGATTATCTCATTTTGATAAAAATGCCAACTTAAAAATCTGTTCTCACCACGGCAATAAAATTTTTGCTACAGATTGCACGTACCAAGCAGACCGCTCGCAAGTCCACCGGTAGAGCTCCCCGTCATCAGCTTGCTCCGCGCACTCGCCAGCGTCACACTTTTCTTGGAGAGTTTGGGATGCCTACACTCTTGTGGAGAGTGCTCAGCTATGTAGGCTATCATGATGGGATGGAGCCCCGATATTTTTGGTCAAATGAGCGGTTGGGTGAAGGACTTTTGGTGACTGTGGAAGCAGTAGTTCGTCCCCGAGGTGATGGTTCTGAGTGGACCGGTTGGCGTTTTGAGTCAACTGGCAGGACCCCTGAAGAAGCCGCTGAGAGGGCAGCCTTTGGAATCTTGAGAGATATCATGGATCGTTTTCCTCAGGAGTTGGCAGCAACTATAGTGGGAGTCTTTCCGAGGGGCAACCCCTCCACTGACTCGTGGCAGCAAGCCAGGGGCAGATCTCTGGAGATTAGCGCAGCAGAGGCACAGAACAGTGACAACCCCGCTATGAGTGCCATGTTCGCAGTGATGAGGGCCTTCGATGGAGTGGAAGGTAGTCTGAGACGTGTTTCTAGTGCTCTTGGTCAGGCTCGCGATGACCGCCGTCAGCTTCAGAGAGATCACGACGCCGAGATTGAGAGGCTCACTGCTGAGATGGCTCAGTTGACTCGTCAGAGAGATCAGGCCACTCAGAGGACTGTGATTTTTGAGGGAGATGTACGTGCCCTGAGAGAGCAGCTTGGGCAACTGACCACCACCCACAGGAATGCTGAGAGCATGTTGGCTCATGTGCTCCATCAGAGGAATGAAGCCTGGTCCGCAGAGAATGTGTTGAGAGCTAGACAGTTGAGCTCGAGCAGCGGCTGGCTGATGCCGAAGAGTACAACGATAACTTGCATGAAGAGGTCCATCGGCTGAACAATCAGCTTAACCCTTATGACCTTCCTGGCGCAGCAGAGATGGATTTGGATGCAGACGAAGATCCTGAAGAGCCCGTGGCGCCAGCTGAGGAGCACGACGACGCTGCAGTCGGCGACAACGCCAACGTCTCTGACCTAGATAGCGATCACGATGAGTAGGCTAGTAGTTGTTGCACTAGCTACTAGGTTCCGTTTGCATGGTCTTTTGCTTGTTAGCACTTTGGACATGTAATAATGAGTAGAAAGACTAAAGCTTGATGTAAGGTTGGAAAGTTTGGATGTGTTTGTGGCGGTATCCGAACGTCCAAAGTCCAGTGTATGTATGCTGGCAACTTGGTTGTAATGGACGCGATGTGTGTGCTTTAAGTAATATAATTAGTGATGTTGTGTTAATTGGAATGACTTATTATGCCCCTGTTTTATTGTATGAATTTATTCTCTCCAGTGAATTCAGTTCGGCATGATTTTTCATTCGGTCGCGATTCCTACAACATCACCTAATAATTACTGTTGTTGAAACATGCAGATGCCGAACACTCGTCGTACCGTGTATGGTACCGCTGAGGCTGGTGGAAGTGCAGCTGCTAATGATGACCGAGATCCACCACCGCCTCCTCCACCTTACACTGCGGAACAGTTTTTCGCCCAATTCCTGGGAAGCCAACGAAACATGGAGAGCATGCAACAGAATATGGAAGCGGCGCTGCGCAGTATCGCAGATAATACCCGCCGGGGGATAAACCCGGGAGGTCACGAAGCAAATCCGTACAGCAGTTTCAAGGACTTCATGGATACTCGTCCACCGATCTTCAAGGAAGCCGCAGAACCTTTAGATGCAGAAGAGTGGATTAATACGATGGAAGATAAGTTTCGTGTCTTAAGAATGACTGAAGTGTTGAAGACTGAGTACGCAGCTCATCAGCTTCAAGGTCCGGCAGGAATGTGGTGGAAGCATCACCGCACCACTTTTCCTCCCCATGCCCATATCTCTTGGAGGGAGTTCACTGAAGCCTTCCGTGGAACATACATTCCACCTGGTCTGACCGAGATGAAGCTCGGGGAATTCCTGGCATTAAATCAAGGCACGAAGACTGTGACTCAATACCTGCATGCCTTTAATAACCTGAGCCGTTATGCTCCGGACATGGTGGATACTGATGCCAAGAAGATCGCTAGTTTCAAGAGAGGCCTGAGTCCCAAGATGATGAAACATGTGGGTACAAACATGAGGACTAGTTTCAATGACTTCGTTAGCGACTGTTTGAAGCAAGAGAAGAACAACCATGTGTATGCTGCTTCCAAGATCCGTAAGAGGGCTTTCGAGTCGGGTTCGTCTCAGTCCAGGACCCCCGTAGCCAACCGCCCAGCTTATCGATCGCCTGCCCCAGGTGCAAGGTTTAGGCCACCGCAAAGGAAGAATCAGAATGCTCAGCCACCCCAGAGGAACCAGAAGCCGTTCAAGATGGCATTGCCTCAAGCAAAGGCAGGACAAGGCAGTTCATCTGGAACTGTGGCTCAGGTGAAGGGACCGTGCTTCAACTGCAACCAACCTGGACACTTTGCAAAGTATTGTCCCTACCCTAAGAAACAGCAAACGCAGTATAAAGCTCGTGTGCACCACACCACTGTGGATGACATCCCTGAGGGAGAACCGGTGACAGCTGGTATGTTTTCTATCAACAATCATCCTGCAGTAGTTTTGTTTGATTCCGGATCATCTCATTCCTTTGTAAGTCAAGCATTCGTTAAGAGACATGAGCAAAAGATAGTTGAATTGGAATGTGCATATAAAATCAGTTCAGCTGGGGCTGATCTGTTGACTAATCAGATTGTTCAGGGAGTAACCCTAAACATATCGAACCGGCAATATAAGCTTAACCTGATAGTCATGCCAGGGTTAGTTTTGGATGTGATCATGGGTATGAACTGGATGAATCAAATGGGAGTTATAATTGATGTTGGAGGAAGGAGTGTCTCTCTTAAGGAACCCAGTGGGGAAGGCACCTTTCGAGTGGTCCTACCTCGGAGGGTAGACCTAGCTAGCACATCTTGTGCGGTACAAACTACTCTGCTAGTCCAGATTCCAGTGGTCTGTGAGTTTCCAGATGTGTTTCCAGAGGAGTTACCTGGACTTCCACCAGACCGAGAGGTTGAGTTTGCCATTGAGTTAATTCCAGAAACAGCACCGATTTCAAGAAGGCCTTATCGGATGCCTCCCAATGAGTTAGCAGAACTGAAAAAGCAACTTCAGGATTTGCTAAGGAAAGGGTTGATTCGTCCCAGCTCGTCCGAATGGGGATGCCCCGCTCTGTTTGTGAAAAAGAAGAAGGATAACTCCTTACGCATGTGCGTGGATTATCGGCCACTGAATGCAGTGACAATTAAAAACAAGTATCCTCTTCCTCGGATTGATATCTTGTTTGACCAATTGTCCAAAGCCAAAGTGTTCTCTAAAATAGATCTGAGATCAGGGTACCACCAGATAAAAATTAGGCCGCAAGATGTGCCTAAGACTGCGTTCTCTACCAGATATGGTTTGTACGAGTATCTTGTCATGTCCTTCGGGTTGACAAATGCTCCTGCATACTTTATGTACCTGATGAATTCGGTTTTCATGCCCGAGTTGGACAAGTTTGTGATAGTGTTCATTGATGACATACTGATATACTCAGAAAATGAAGAAGAACATGCGGAACACCTCAGGATAGTCTTGACTAGACTCAGAGAACATCGACTGTATGCTAAGTTCAGCAAGTGTGAGTTCTGGCTTAGGACAGTTCCTTTTCTCGGCCACGTGTTGTCTGAAAATGGCATTTCTGTCGACCCCAGTAAGGTACAAGAGGTCATGAACTGGAAGTCACCAATTTCAGTTAACGAAGTTCGCAGTTTCCTTGGTTTAGCAGGTTACTACCGTCGCTTCATACCAGATTTCTCGAAGATTGCCAAACCAATGGCAAGCCTGTTACAGAAGGATCATAAGTTTGTATGGACAGAGGAGTGCGAAGCAGCCTTCTGTACCTTGCGGAAGTTGTTGACCACTGCTCCTGTTCTGGCCCAACCAGATATAGAAAAGCCGTTTGATGTTTTCTGTGACGCATCCAAGAATGGGTTAGGATGTGTGCTAATGCAAAATGGAAAAGTCGTTGCTTACGCCTCACGGCAATTGAGGAAGCATGAAGTTAACTACCCTACACATGATTTAGAGCTTGCAGCAGTGGTGCATGCTCTAAAGATTTGGAGGCACTACCTGTTGGGTAATGTGTGTAATATCTTCACAGATCATAAGAGTCTCAAATACATCTTTACCCAATCTGAGTTGAACATGCGACAGAGGAGATGGTTAGAGTTGATAAAGGACTATAATCTGAACGTACACTATCACCCTGGAAAGGCTAATGTAGTAGCAGATGCACTGAGCAGAAAATCCCATGCTATTGATGTGCAACCGTTGTTTGAAGAAGGGTTCAATTTGTTACATCCTGCTGTGTTGCATAATATTCAGGTCAGTTGTACTCTGGAAAGCCAGATCGTTGATGGTCAGAAAACAGATAAGGGAATCTTTCATATTAAAGAAAGGATGAAGAGAGAACCCACCAAACACTTTCGATTGGATGACCAAGGAGTGTTATGGTTCAAGGATCGCCTGGTAGTACCTAAGGATAGAGAGCTTAAGAACAAGTTGATGGATGAGGCTCATCGTTCTAAGTTATCTATTCACCCCGGAAGTAGTAAAATGTACCAAGAGTTGCGACCCTGTTATTGGTGGACTAAGATGAAAAAGGAAATTGCAGCATACGTTGCTCGTTGCGACATGTGTTGTAGAGTTAAAGCTCTTCACATGAGACCTGCAGGACTTCTGCAACCTTTGTCGGTACCCGATTGGAAGTGGGATGATATAAGTATGGACTTTATCACTGGTCTCCCCACCACACAAAAGGGGCATGATTCTATTTGGGTAATAGTAGATCGTCTCACCAAGACAGCTCACTTTCTGCCCGTTAAGACGACATTCCGACCACCTCAATATGCAGAGAAGTACATTGCCGAGATTGTTCGATTGCACGGGATACCAAAAACGATTGTGTCCGATCGTGGTTCGCAGTTTACCTCTCACTTTTGGGAACATCTGCATCAAGGTTTGGGTACTAGTTTGATTCGTAGCACGGCTTACCACCCACAGACTGATGGACAAACAGAAAGAGTTAATGCGGTACTAGAAGATATGCTTAGAGCTTGTGTACTATCATCCAGAGGCTCATGGGAATCCTAGTTACCGTTGGCAGAATTCGCTTACAATAACAGTTACCAAGAGAGTATCAAGATGGCACCTTTTGAAGCCTTGTATGGCAGGAAGTGCAGGACACCGTTAAATTGGGTAGAGCCTGGAGAAAGAAGGTTTTATGGAATTGATTTTGTCGATGAGGCAGAGAAAAAGGTCCGTGTTATCCAACAAAACATGCAAGCTGCACAGTCTCGTCAGAAGAGTTATGCAGACAAGAGAAGAAGAGCATTGGAGTTCCAAGTAGGTGACTATGTCTATTTGAAGGTTACCCCAATGAAGAAGAAACGGTTTGGAATCAAGAAGAAACTGTCTGCGAGATATATAGGACCATACCAGATCGTAGAGAAAAAGGGTCCCGTGGCGTACAAGTTGCAGTTACCAGAAGAGATGAGTTCGATATTTCCCGTTTTTCACGTATCCCAACTGAAGAAGTGTCTGCGTGTTCCAGAGGAGAGGATAGAACCTCAGGGTATTCGGATCAAGGCAGACTTGGAGTATCGCGAGCAACCGGTTCGAGTCCTGGATACTAAGGACCGAGTCACTCGAAATAAAGTGGTCACAACCTACAAGATTCAATGGAGCCACCATGATGAGAGCGATGCTTCTTGGGAAACGGGAGAATATCTTCAAACCGCGTATAAAGCTTTTTACGATAAGTGGTTCGTAACTCAAAATCTCGGGACGAGATTCTTATAAGGGGGGAGGGCTGTAACACCCCTGGGTGTTAAGCATGCATTTTCATTCAAAGCATAAGCATTCAACATCATTGCATGATTAACATTATTTGAATTGTAGCTCTTTCAAATTTAATGTGAAAAACAAATAAATGGGAACCCTAATTTTGATATAAGTGTTAAAAAGTTGGTGAACTTTTGAGAAGTAGCAATTTTAAATAATCTAGAATAAATCAACTTGATTATTGGAGCAAATTTTGAATTCAAGTTTTCCTCAAATTCTGTTTTAAAAAAATATTCTAAATAAATGAGTTTTTGATTTTAAGTTAGCTTTAAATCTCAAATTCAAAATCTATTGAGAATTTTGAAAAGTGCTCTATATGAAAGTTGTAGAGAATAAAATTTTGAACAACTTTTATTTTGGGCCAAATTTCTGAAAACCTCTTTTTCATCTCCAAATTCAATTTTGAAACAAAGAATTAAATCTGGAAAATATTTTGAAAAAGAAAAATCAGATTTTCGCCTTAGTGGGCTTCGGCTTCCCTTTCGGCCCAGCTTCGCTGGCGGCCCGGCCCACGCCCGCGTCGTCTCCCTCCCGCCCCCACGCGCGCGCGCCCGCGCGTGGCGTCGTGGCGCCGCGGCAGCGCTCGGTCGCCGCGTGTCCGTACGTCGTCGAAGCCGCACGACACGCGCCCCTGTGGCCCCCGCAGCGTCCGCGCCCGCTTACCCCCTCCGCGCGCTCGTCCTCCTCGGTTGCTCCCTCCATTCTCCCCCTCGCCCGCCCGCAGCAGCAGCAGCAGAGCTCCGCCTTGCCATCGCCGGCTCCCGAGCTTCGCAACCGCCTAGCCGCCGCTCCAGCTCACCGCCTCCGCCTCCGTCTTCGCCCTCGCTGCGCCTTGTCGTTGCGCATCCGGTGCTCGCCACATCCCGCCAGGATTCGGCCTCCATCCGCGGTAATGGCTCGCCGGAGTTCCGGCCGAGCTCACCGGAGCGACCCGCTCCGTGAGCCGCACACCTCCACGCCACTTCTCGCCCACTTCTCGAGCGCACGAGCACCGCACTTGCACCACGAGTCTCACTGACCTCACCGCGCGGCTCCTCTCGGTCGGAGTTGGCCGGCCGACGGCATCCCGCGCCACCGAGCCGCCATGCACGCCGGCGAGCTCGATGCCGAGCTCGTCTGGCCACCCACTAGGCACCACTGGGTTCGCATCGATGAGAGGAGCACGATGGTGCCCTCCCCGTCGTCGGAGGACTCGCCGGCGGCGAGATCCCGGCGGTCCACACCGCCTCTGGCCGACTACGGCTGACGGGTGGGCCCGTCTGACCCATGGGTCCCGCCTGTCTGTCTCAGCGTTTCGGTTTCGCGTGTCACAGCGGGGTGCACGTAGCGTTTAAAGCCGGTTTTGATTTTCGGTTTTAAAGAAATTGATTTCCAGAAAATCTGAAAAAGGCTTCTAAAAATTGTATCTCAAGATTTATAGCTCCAAAAATCATGAAACAAATTTTGAAATGTTCCTTTTGAATAGATCTACAGTTTAAAAATATCTCATGTGATTTTTGTGACACTCTACTGTGCAATTTTATTTAATTGCTATAAATGCTGATATCTTAGAAAAAGTGTAGTAAATAAAATAATAAAGGGAAAAATGTGATTCTTGTGGCATTAATCTTTATTTGTGATATACTTTCTAGGAAAAATATTAGTGAAGCATGTTCTGTGGAAAAATGTTGAAGTGTAGTTCAAATGCTTTTAATCAGTAATATCTGTTATTTTTATTATAGAGAAAAATTTGTATACAACATACATCTGATAATTTTTGTAGTATGTTGGTTTACTGTTAGTAACCTAAGAAAATTGTGAAATCTGTTGTTTGACACTTTTTCTAGTATAAAATAAATTCATGCTCACAATTAGGCTATAGCTTGTTTATTTTGTACAGGCAGTTTTACTTGTGCAATTCTCATGAAAATTTAGTGGTAGGTTAGTTAGGGTAAGAGTAGTCTACTGTAATTTTTGTAGATTTTTATCTACACCAGAGATAGGTGTTGTTGTGTAACCCTAGCTAAATAGGAAATAAAAGATTATTCTTTATGAGAAATTGAGAGAAATAAAATATGTTTGGTGTATCTTTGAAGCATCATGATGCCTTGCTGATGTTATGGATGAGTTAGGTTGGTAAGCTTTGATAGCTTAGGTTCACTTGTATGTGTAGATGGTAGGCTAACTAATAGAAGGATAAGGTGTATGTTTTAGGTTACATGTTCTTGGATGACGTTGACTACCTTGTAGAAGAAATAATTATATTCAAACTGCTCATTCCATGTGCTCATCTGCATCTCATGTCATCAAAGCACTCCACCGCATTTCGATGCATTCTTCGCATGTTTCCTTATGCACTTGCATCATACAGGATCGCAGGAGGAGTTGCAGGCAGCAGTTCCGGAGGAGCAGGCTTGGACGGATCAGCAGGAACCCCAGGCACAGGAGGTGCCCGAGGAGGAAGAGTCAGGCGAGGAACTGCCAGAGTGCGTCGATCACCACCCTAGTTCGTTCGAAAAAGGCAAGCCCCGGAGCATTTTAAGTCTCCTAAATTTATAAAAAGTTATTTCTTATTGCATGAGTTATAGTTATATATTGTTGTACTAAGTTATAGGAGTTGAGTGAAACCGTTGTTGCATTATTACCTTGACCACCAGATTATCTTTTACCCTGTTAGGTCAGGATCGAGTAAATTGCTTAGCCATGCTGAGACCGGTAGAAGTCGGGTGATTTCCTGTCACCTGCGAGTTATAGGTGGATACCAGGTTATGGTTAGCTGTAAGTGTGATCATGAAAAGTAACCAAGTGTTGATGGATAAACGGAGACCGGGCGGAGTCTTATAGGGTTCTGGACTATAGTGATTCCGTCTGTGTCGGTTAAGGACCGATCGTTGCTCGTCCCTCTTGTCATGTTGAACGCATGCCTCACATTTAGCTGGCCGAATAAAGTACCTTTCGACCGCGAAGCTAGCGACACTTTTTGAGCCGGGATAAACTCGGGTTGGCAGACTGGTGTTGAAGGGGGTGTACGGGGACGCGAAGAGTGAGCCCAAGGTGCGTCCTGGCAGTCGGGCGGTCCCTGGGTAGTGCGATCCATGATTGTTATCCCGCGGCTTCTTGGAAAGTGTCATTGGTGATCTACGCGACCCTGACGGGGGAAGCATGGTTTGTGTGAGGAATAAATCTCCAGCTGGATAGGAATTCGATTCGAATCGCCGTCGCTCCCGGTTAGTGAGCACTTGACTCGAGCTATGGCATCGTAGTAACAATGATAAAACACTGATGGTTAAGTGAATAATGTTGGAAATGCTAAACCTGAGATGGTAACCTTTGATGTTAATGGTTAATCAAGTGATTGCTTTAGCATAGGTGCTTACCTAGATTGAATAGGTTATAATAAATATGACGCAAAAAGGACTTAAATTAGTTTACTCATAACAACTTGTGCTTTTCGCAAAGGAGTCAAGCCAATCCACTATGTACAGCCTTGCATGCTCCTTGGTGTCATTTTATTTCTGGTTTTTGACGGGTAAGTCTAGCTGAGTACATTCTCGTACTCAGGGCGTTGTTCCCATTGTTGTTGCAGATGGTCAGATGTACTACGGGTACTGCTCCAACTGTCTGTATCCGGCGATGGGTGACAACTAGGACCTTGGGCAATGGTCTTTCTGTTAGTCTTATCTACTGCTTTTGTGGACCATGACTATCGACTGGCACTGTAACTGAACCAAGTGTGTGTGCGTAAAATTATTTACTTCCGCTACTTTATGTTGAATTATGTTGTAATAACTTTTATTTCCGAACTCCGATGTATCTTACCTTTATGATCAGATTTATGTATCGTGTGAATTGTGGCTGCTAAATCAGTACGATCTTGGTTGTATGTTAGTGGTTTTGAAATCCTTCGTGATTTCACGGAATCTCGGGTTATACGGGCTTAAGTTTGTTAAATTAACCGCCTCGGTGGAAGATTTTCTTACTTAATTTCGTATAATTACGTTGATCCGTTACATTACTCTAGTACAGGTGCAAATATAGTTGACAGGTTAATAAAGATTTAACTTGATGCAAAGCATTTGGAAAGATTCTTTAAATGCTAAAAATGTCTTTTTGCAAATGAGTCAGCTACCCCACCAGAAAGCTTGTCATGATCCTTGGTGTCTTTTATTTTTGGTTCTATCGGGTAAGTCTAGCTGAGTACCTTCTCGTACTCAGGGCTTTGTTCCCACTTGTTGCAGATGGGCAGATGTATTACGACTACTGTATCAACTGCCTTTATCCTGCGATGGGACAAGCTTAGGACTATGGGCAATGGTCATTCACTACATCTCGTCTGATGCTTTTGTTAGAAGATGATCCTGAGCTGGCACTGTATTTTGAACTCTGTGTGAGTGTGTGATTTGAACTAAATGCTTTCGCTACTTTTATTTGAAACTGGTTTGTAATAACTATGTTTAAACTCCGATGTATTTACTATGCGAACTTTTATGTAACTTGTGATGGTGACCGCTAAACTTATTACGATCTTGGCTAGTATGTAAGTTGGTTTGAAATCCGTCGTGATTTCACGGACTACCAGGTTATATGGGCTTAAGTTTGCTAAATCGTATGCTCGGTGGATGATTTTCTTACTTAATCTCGTATAATTGGTCGGTTCTGTTACAGCTGGCATCGGAGCATGGTTTAGCGTGTTTACTGTTTACAAGTGTATTTAAAACAAAAATATGTTTGAAAAACGTGATTTACAAACTAAAAAGTGTGCCAGTGGTCATATCCTTTATGCCCAGTAAGGACTCTAGGTGGCTTATTTAAGTACTGACTTGGGGGTTCTTGCACCATATTTCTTTTTCGTTGCTCATATGGCGTGCTATTGTATGAGTGCCACTTAGTTGAGTGGTAATGTATGGATCAGTTGCCTCTACGCCTCGGTAAGTGTGAGATGTGAGAGCATGATCGGATACACCGCCGATCTAGGGAGAATGCTTATATGATACTGGAGTACTTGCATGTTTTACGCATGTTTTTACAAAAGTGTCGCATGTGTGATTGTTCCGTCCGTTAAGGCGATGCCGTCAATAGGACGATGTTTTGGGTGGTTACTACCGTTGTATACGTATCTAGGGATTCGTGTAGAGCGTGTAGATAGATTTACTGCTTTCATGCATGCATGGGGATTTGGGCTGAAATGAATTTTCTGCAGGTACATAATAGTGTTTCTCATGTAGAACGTATTAGTTACGTATATGAGAGATCGCCTGTATGCCATCGAATTCATCGCTAGATATCATTTATTTCTTAAGTTTGTGAGAACGTAAGAAACGTACATGCATCATGTTGCTTGTGCATTTCATTCATGTCATGCATTCCTCCCCTTATAAATTGAATATCCTATTTTGATAAAAATTGTACCAACTTAAAATGTGTTCTCACCGAGTAATCAAAACTTTTGGTACAGATGGCTCGCATGAAGCAGACTACCCATAAGTCCACAGGTGGAAGAGCACCCAGACACCAGTTGGCCCCGCGGGAGCGCCGCAACACGGACACCTTTCTGAGCGAGTTTGGCATGCCAACTTTGCTTTGGAGAGTGCTCCATGACGTGGGGTACCCGGAGGGTCAAGAACCGGTGTACTCTTGGAGTGAGAGTCAGTTAGCTGAGGAGGGACTGGCAGTAGTGGAGATCACTGTCCCTGCTCTTGGTGATGCTCCAGAGTGGGATGGTTGGCACTTGGAGTTTGAGGGACGCACTCCGGTTGAGGGTGCAGAGGGAGCAACTTTTTGTGTCATCAGGGACATCATGAGTAGATTTCCCAACGAGCTGACAGCAGCCTTGGCTGGCACTTTTCCCAGAGATGATCCTCACGATGCCATTTGGGTGCAGCCGCAAGGAAGTGCTTTAGTCAGAGGCCTGAACGAAGGATAGGCTAGCGACAACCATGTTATGAGTGCGATGTATACAGCTATCAGAGCATACTAGGGTCTTGAGTGCACCTATTGGACTTTAACTAGTTTGCGTGGTGATGATCGGCTCAAAGCAAGAAAACAAAAGAAGAAGCAGACACGTGCTATAGCAAGTTTGCAGGAGCAATTGGCTGACATGAGCTTGCAGCGAGACCAGGCTCTAGAGAGAGGTGATAGTGCTCTACAGCGGGTGCATACGTTGACTCAGGCCAACAATAACGCAGACCACATGATTGGATAGTTGGTTCAGAAGAGAAATGAAGACTGGAACGAGAGGAACCTTCTGAGGCTGAGGGTCGAGGAGCTAGAGGAGTACAACGTCAACCTGCATGAGGAGTTTCATGCGCTCTACAACGGGATTGGCCCGTATGCTCCTCCAGAAGCCACCGGTACGGACGTCGACAACGACGAGGACGAGCCTGTAGCCGCACCTACCGACGACGACAACGTTGCTACTGATGGTAGCGATGGTGACGTCTCTGACCCCGACGATGGCCCTGAGGAGTAGGCTAGTTGCTTTGCGTTAGTTACTAGGCCCTGTCACGATGACCTTCTTTTGGTTTTATGTATCTTGTTTGAACCTTGAGACTTGGTAGAATGTTGGATCTTGGTTGTTCATGCGATACCTGAGCGCATAAAGTCCAGTGTGTGTATGCTGGCAACATGGCTGTATTGGACGTGATGTTGCATTTGAAGTAATTTAATTAATGATGTTGTTTTAATTGAAATGTGACTATTATGCCTCTATTTTATTGTATGACTTTGTTCTCAAAAATGAATTTAGTACGGCATAATTTTTCATTCACTCACAATTACTACAGCTTCGCTTAATCATTACTTGTTGCTGAAATATGCAGATGGCAAACACTCGCTGCGCCACGTATGAGGCTGCTAAAACTGGTGAAAATGGTGCCGGGGCAGGTGGGAGTGGTGAAAACAACGTTCACCATAATGAGCCACACCCGGAGCCGCATTTGCCGCCTCCTCCGCCGCTCACTGCAGAGGTGTTCTTTGCACAGTTTTTGGGAAGTCATCGTAATGCCGAGTAGTCACAGAAGAATATGAAAAATTTTCTGCGTACCATTGCCAACAACGTGCAACGTGGTAACAACCAAGGTGGTGGCAATGGAGTGAATTAGTACAGCAACTTCAAGGATTTCATGGACACTAGGCCATCAATTTTCAAGGAAGCAACCGAGCCACTTGACGCTGAAGAATGGATCAACACTATGGAAGATAAGTTCCGTGTGTTAAGGCTGACAGAAGTACTGAAGATAGAGTATGCTGCACATCAGTTACAAGGACCAGCAGGGATGTGGTGGAAGCATTATCGCACCATCTTCCCTCCAAATGCTCAGATCTCATGGAGAGAGTTCACTGAAGCCTTTCGTGGAGTTTATATTCCATCAGAGCTAGTTGAGATGAAGTTAGGAGAGTTCTTGGCGTTAAATCAGGGCACCAAAACCGTAACACAGTATTTGCATGCCTTCAACAACTTGTGTCATTATGCTCCCGACATGGTTGACACAGATGCTAAGAGAATTGCTAGTTTCAAGAGAGGGTTAGGTCCAAAGATGATGAAGCATGTGGGTACCAATACCCGCGCCAGATTCAATGACTTCATCAGTGTTTGTCTAAAATAAGAGAAGAACAACAACGCGTATACAACATCCAAGACTCGCAAGAGAGCCTTTGAGTCAGGACCGTCACAGCCAAGAGTTGTCACTGCTAAGCGTTTGACCTATCGTCCGTCTGCACCAGGTGCAAGGTTTAGGCCACCGCAACATAAAACTCAGAATTACAAGGGACCGCAGAAGCCGTACAAGATGGCCGTGCCCCCAGCAAGGACAGCCGCAACAGCGGGACAAGGTAACTCGAAGGGAGCTATCGGATCTGCTGGTACTATAAAGGGACCTTGCTATAATTGTGATCAGCCAGGCCACTTTTCCAAGTTCTGTCCTTATCCGCCTAGAAAGAAGCAATAGACCTATAATGCTCGAGTACACCACACCACTGTGGACGAGATTCCTGAGGGAGAGCCCGTAACTGCTGGTAAGTTTCCTGTTAACCAAAACCCTACAGTTGTTCTATTTGATTCTGGATCATCACATTCTTTTATGAGTCAAGCATTTGCACGGAAATATGAACAACTATGCACAGACTTAAGTTATGGTTACCGTATAAGTTCAGCAGGGGCTGATGTTTTAACCAATCAGATGGTTAGAGGGGCAACCCTTGAGTTAGATAGTCGAAAGTTCCGAGTAAACCTGATAGTTATGCCTGGACTAGTTCTGGATGTCATCATAGGGATGAATTGGATGAAGGAATGGGGAGCAGTTATAGATACAGGAAGTCGGGTACTTACCCTGAAGGATCCCCAGGGAGAGGGTACTTTTCAGGTATCATTGCCCAAAAGAACAGATCTTGTGAGTGTGACATGTGCCATGGAAGTCATTTCGATTCATCAGATTTCGATCGTGTGTGAATTTCCGGATGTATTTCCAGATGAGCTACCTGGTCTTCCGCCAGATAGAGATGTTGAGTTTGGAATTGAGTTGATCCCCGGGATAGCTCTAATTTCTAGGAGACCTTATAGGATGCCTCCGGATGAGTTAGCTGAGTTGAAGAAGCAACTAGAGGAGTTGTTGAACAAGGGGTTTATCCAACCAAGTAAGTCTGAATGGGGATGTCCTGCCTTGTTTGTGAAGAAAAAGAAAGAGGGTACTTTGAGAATGTGTGTGGATTATAGGCCTCTTAATGCTGTAACTATCAAGAATAAGTATCCCTTACCTCATATTGATGTTTTGTTCGATCAGTTAGCCAAAACCAGAGTGTTCTCCAAGATAGATTTAAGATTAGGTTATCATCAAATAAAGATTAGACCACAAGATATACCGAAAACCGCCTTTTCTACCAGATACGGGTTGTATGAGTATCTTGTTATATCCTTTGGCTTAACAAATGCTCCTGCATACTTTATGTATCTGACGAATACGGTTTTCATGCCAGAGTTGGACAAGTTTGTGGTTGTGTTCATTGATGATATTCTAGTATACTCTGAGAATGAGAAAGATCATGAAGAGTATCTAAGAATTGTCTTAACCAGACTGAGAGATCATAAGTTGTATGCTAAGTTTAGCAAGTGTGAATTTTGGTTGAAGAAAGTTCCTTTCCTTGATCACATTCTGTCAGAGAATGGAGTATCTGTAGATCCGAGTAAAGTGCAAGAGGTTATGGATTGGAAGACACCAATCACAGTTTCAGAAGTCAGAAGTTTCTTGGGTTTAGCTGGTTACTATCGTCGTTTTATACCAAATTTCACGAAGATTGCCAAGCCAATGACAAGTCTGCTACAGAAAGATCACAAGTTTGTGTGGACAGAGGAGTGTGAGACAGCTTTCCACACCTTGCAGAACTGTTGACCACTGCTCCAGTTCTAGCACAACCGGACATTGAGAAACCTTTTGATGTGTTTTGCGACGCATCAAAAACAGGATTAGGTTGTGTTCTTATGCAAGAAATAAGAGTCATTGCTTATGCCTCCCGTTAGTTGAGAAAGCATGAGATCAACTATCCGACACATGATCTTGAGCTTGCTACCGTAGTGCATGCATTAAAAATTTGGAGACATTACTTACTTGGTAATGTGTGCAGTATTTTCACCGATCATAAGAGTCTCAAGTACATCTTCACCCAACCTGAATTGAACATGAGACAGCGAAGATGATTAGAATTGATCAAGGATTACAACTTGAATGTGTAATATCATCCTGGAAAGGCCAATGTAGTGGCAGATGCTTTGAGTAGAAAGCCACATTGCCTGAATGCGCAACTTTTGCTCGAAGATGGTTTTGATCTAATGCATCCTGCCATGTTACACAGTATCTAGATTAGTTGTTCTTTGGAGAGTAAGATAATAGAAGGCCAGAAAACCGACAAATGGATATTTCATATCAAAGAGAAGATTAAAGAAGAACCATCCAAGCACTTTAGATTGGATGAACATGGCGTGTTATGGTTTGGCGACCGTCTTGTTGTTCCCAAAGATCAAGAGCTTAAGAATAAACTTATGGATGAGGCTCACCTTTCAAAGTTATCTATCCATCTCGGAAGTAGCAAAATATACCAAGAACTAAGACCTCGTTTTTGGTGGACAAAAATGAAGAAAGAGATTACAGCATATGTAGCCAGATGTGACACATGTTATAGGGTAAAGGCTATTCATATGAGACCTGATGGATTGTTGCAACCTTTGTTTGTACCTAGTTGAAAGTGGGATGATATAAGTATGGATTTCATCACAGGTTTGCCCACTACTCAGAAAGGACATGATTCGATTTGGGTAATTGTGGATCGTCTTACAAAGACAGCTCACTTTTTACCTGTCAAGATAGATTATAGACCACCTCAATATGACGAGAAGTATATTGCTGAGATTGTGAGATTACATGGCATACCGAAGAATATAGTGTCTGACAGAGGGTCACAATTCACTGCTCACTTTTGAGAGCACTTGCATAAAGGATTGAGAACGAGTTTGATTCATAGCACTGTCTATCATCCTCAAACAGATGGTCAGACCGAAAGAGTTAATGTTGTTCTGGAGGATATGTTGAGAGCCTGTGTGTTATCTTCCAGAGGTTCATGGGAGTCATGGTTACCTTTAGCGGAGTTCGCTTACAATAATACTTATCAAGAAAGTATAAAGATGGCACCATTCGAAGCTTTGTATGGCAGAAAGTGTAGAACACCACTTAACTGGATCGAGACAGGAGAAAGAAGATATTATGGTATTGACTTCGTGGAAGAAGCCGAGAAGAGAGTTCATATCATTCAGCAAAATATGAAAGCCGCTCAATCCCGTCAGAAAAGCTATGCGGATCGAAGAAGGAGACCACTTGTATTTGAAGTTGGTGACTATGTCTATCTGAAAGTCACGCCAATGAAGAAGAAACGGTTTGGAGTACGCAGAAAGCTTGCAGCCAGATTTGTGGGACCACATAAGATCTTGGAAAGAAAAGGTCCAGTCGCTTATAAGTTAGAGTTACCTGAGACAATGGGTGCTATATTCCCAGTTTTTCATGTATCGCATCTCAAGAAGTGTTTGCGTGTTCCAGAGAAAAGAATCGAACCTCGAGGCATAAAGCTCAAATCAAATTTGGTATATCGTGAGCAACCGGTTCGAGTGTTGGGCTCTAAAGAAAGGGTTACTCGAAACAGTGTGGTGAAAACATATAAGATACAGTGGAGTCATCATGATGAAGGAGATACAACTTGGGAAATGGGTGAATAGCTACAAAAATCTTATGAGGATTTTTATAACAAATGGTTCGTAACCCAAAATCTCGGGACGAGATTCTTATAAGGGGGAGGGTTGTAACACCTCTGGGTGTTAAGCATGCATTCACATCCTAAATCATGAGCATTTGCATTTCATACATGTTCATCATCACATGCAATTTAAGTTGGAATTTATTTAAACTGTGATAAACATGTTTGGACTCTGAATTAGTAAAAATCCTAGGTAAGAGTGGTAAAAATTTGTTGAGCTATAACTCTAAATAACTTAGAAATAATTAACATGATTTTTGGAGCAAGTTTTGTATTCAAAATCTCCCCAAATTTTGCTTTTAAAAATATTTTAGAAAAATGAGTTTGCATTTCAAATTTGACTTTAAATCACTAATTCAAAATCTATTTAGAATTTTAAAAAAATGCCCTAAATGAAAGTTGTAGAGAATTAAATTTTGAACAACTTTTGTTTTGGGGGCAACTTGTGAAAATGTCTTTTTCATCTTCAAAATTTGAATTTGAATCAGATTTTAAAATCTGGAAATGTATTTAGAAAAAGAAAAATGAATTTTGGCCTTAACGGGCTGCTGCCCCACTTCTGGCCCAGCGGCCGAAGCCGGCCCGCGCTCGCCGCGCCAGCATGACCACGGCCTGGCCCACGCCCGCGCGGCCTTCTCCCTCTCCCGCTCGCTCGCGCGCGCTGCTGGCCGCCGCGGCAGACCGTGCTCGCCACGTGGCGTCCATGTGCTGACGAACTCGCCGCGTGGAGCCTCCGTCTCGCCTTAACTTCCACCAGGTCGCGCACTCCCTCCGCCTCCATCTCCTCTGTCCCCTTCTTCCCTCCGCGCTCGCGCGCTCGCTCTCTACCGCAGCCGCAAGCCGAGCTGGAGCTCTCGCCACCACACGCCGCCGCTCGGTCCGCCGACGTTTAGCTCCGCCACCACAGCGTCATTCGTCGATTGCGTCTGCCTCCAGCTCCGCCTGGACCTCCTCCATCTCGTGCGCACGTTTTCGCCCTCGTTTGCACCACGGTAAGGCCAGGGCAGGCTTTTCCTTGGCATGGCGGCGCCATGGCCGCCGAGCTTGTGCTTCCGTGAAGGGGGTCGTGTTCCCTCCTTTCCCTCCAATTTCTCGTGCTTTCGCATTCGCCTTGGCTCCGTGGACCTCGCGCGCTCCGAACCCACCCTCGCCATGGCGGGGACCGGCGTGTCGTCGGTGAGCCGTGCCACCGTTCCACCATGCGCGCCGTCGGGGTCACCCGAGAGCTCCTCCGGTGCCCTAAGCTAGCGCAGTGAGTTCGCCTCTCCGTGGGGAAGCCGCTGGTGGTGACCTCACCGCCGGCGAGCTCACCGGCGGCGAGAACCGCGCAGTCAGCGTTCCCTCTCCTCTGTGTGGCTGACATGTGGGGTCACAGGCCCACCTGTCTGCCTCCTCTCGCGCTCGCGTGTGCACTGCACCGGGTGCACCCAGCATTTTCAGCGACTGATGTTAAATGGATTTTCGAAAATGATTTTTCAGAAATTGTTAAAAGGGTTTCTAAAATCCATAACTTACTCATTTTAGCTCCAAAAATTGTGAAATAAATTTTGTAGTGTTTCTCTTGAGTAGATCTACAGTTTAAAAATATTGCATGTCAAGTTTGAAATATTTTTCTGTAGAGTTTTTATTTAATCAATGAAACTGCTGTTTTCTTGTTAAATATGTAATAAATCATAGAAAGTTCAGAAAAATATGGTTCCACTTGTATTAATTTTCTTTTGTGATGTACTTTCTAGAAAAAGCATGAGTCATGCATGTTCTGTAGAAAAATCTTGAGGTGTAGTACAAGTGTTTAATATTGCTAATAATTGTTATTTTTGCTAGAGAGGAAAAGATGAATAAAACATGCATGTGATAATTTTTCTATGGTGATTGTTGATTGTGTAGAATGTAGAAAAAATGTTAAATCTGTTGTTTGATACTTTTCATAGTATAAAGTATTTTTATGCTCATTTTTAGGCCCTAGCTTGTTATTTTTGTATAGGCAGTTCTAGTAATCCAAATGCAATGAAATTTTTGTGGTATGCTAGATTAGATGATAGAAAGCTACTGTAATTTTATTAGATTTTTCTGTGCTACTAAAATAGGTGTTGCTGTTCAAACCTAGTTGCAATTAGGGTTTAATTAACCTTGTTAATGCATGACTAGTTAATAAGGTTACTTTGGTGTATCTTTGAAGCATCTTAGATTTATGTGTTGACTTAGCATAGTAGTAGTAGAAGAGAATGCAGTAGATGACATATGCTTGTAGTATATGTTTTTGGATGATGTTGACTACCTTGTAGAAGAAATGTATTCCTACTTTATGAAATAAAGTAAACCTATTTATCTACATTTCATCCATCATGACCATTACATATCATTTCTGCGATACACCTAGGCATAAGCACTTATACGATTGCATCATACAGGATCGCAGGAAGTAATGCCGGTAGCAGTTCCCGAGGAGCCGGAAGAGCAGCCCAAGGAGCAGGAAGTGCCCGACGCCGACGAGGAGGTCGGTGAAGATCTTCTAGAGTGCCCAGACCACCGTCCGAGCTCTTTCGAGAGAGGCAAGCCCTGGAGCATTTTTCTCCCTCGGTTTAAAATATATTATTAATGCTTTAATTTAACTGCTGCATTATGTTTATGAGTTGTTTACAATCGTTGCTGCATTATACCTTGTTTACTCCGTTCTACCCTACCCTTGTCACTTTGTTATTCGCAGTCAAGTAATTGCTTAGCTTGCTTGGACCAGTAGAAGTCGGGTGATTTCCTGTCACCTGCGAGCTATAGGTGGTTACCTGGATCTGCTTGAGAAAGTATGTCATCTGAGAATAACTAAGTGTTAATGTGAAATTGAGACCGGATGGAAACTTACAGTGTTTCGGACTGTAGTGTTTTCCGTCTGTGTCGATTAAGGACCGACCGTTGTTGGGCCTCGAGTCATGTTGAACGCATGCCTTACATTTAGCTGGCCGAATAATGCACCTTTCGACCGCGAAGCTGGGAGATTATTCGGGCCGAGTGGATTGCCCGCAATGCACTGTACCGGAGCAGTAGTGGCAGGATACGGGGGCGTGATGATAAGGCCAAAGAGCAGTCGGGCGGCCCCGGGTACATGTGGTTCCTGGCAAGCTCGCGACTTTACCTGAATGGTTGACTCGGTGACCAACACCTCACTTTAGCGGGTGAGTGAGGTTTGTGTGAGGAATAAATTACCAGCTGGTTAATAATCGATTCGAATCGCCATCGTTCAGTGGATAGTGAGCACTTGACTTGAGCTACTTCATCATAGTAATATTGATGGAACACTTGAACAGTTATATGAAATATGACATAATAGGAGTTGTTAATGATCATTGGTTATCATTACCTGTTTAATTACATGTTACTCTAGTACAGGTGCAAATGTAGTTGACAGGTTAATAAAGATTTAACTTGATGCAAAACTTTTGGAAAGATTCTTTAAATGCTAAAAATGCCTTTTTGCAAATGAGTCAGCTACCCCACCAGAAAGTCTGTCATGATCCTTGGTGTCTTTTATTTTTGGTTCTGTCGGGTAAGTCTAGCTGAGTACCTTCTCGTACTCAGGGCTTTGTTCCCACTTGTTGCAGATGGGCAGATGTATTACGGCTACTGTATCAATTGCCTTTATCCTGCGATGGGAGAAGCTTAGGACCATGGGCAATGGCCATTCACTACATCTCGTCTGATGCTTTTGTTGGAAGATGATCCTGAGCTAGCACTGTATTTTGAACTCTCTGTGAGTGTGTGATTTGAACTAAATGCTTCCGCTACTTTTATTTGAAACTGGTTTGTAATAACTATGTTTAAACTCTGATGTATTTGCTATGCGAACTTTTATGTAACTTGTGATAGTGACCGCTAAACTTATTACGATCTTGGCTGGTATATAAGTTGGTTTGAAATCCATCGTGATTTCACGGACTACCGGGTTATATGGGCTTAAGTTTGCTAAATCGTCTGCTCGGTGGATGATTTTCTTACTTAATCTCGTATAATTGGTCGGTTCTATTACAGGGGGCAGTGTGCTACTGCCAGCGGTTACTACCATCCACATTCATGGCAGATCCATCATTGGAGCCTGTAGGTGTGGCATCTGAACTCGCAAGTGGAACAGACCCCATCCATCGAGGTGCTTGAGGGGGAAGGGGATGCAGAGGCCTAGTCGTGACAAAAGCTTCTTTATCCTGCTGAACTAGTTTTGTACCTCAACGGGTATTTTAGTAAGTGTCCGTGGTTCCTTTGGTTATAAAAGTCTTTTGATTAGTTAAGTTATACTTATACTTGTTTGTAGGTTTGTCGTCCGTTCCCGTGGCGGATACTCTAGTAGAGGGCTCCTGATAAAGACGGATAACCCTGTACAACGCTAGAGTCGTAGTCGATAGCGTAGACGTGGTGTCTAGGCTAGAGGCTACCTTCGTTTGCCTCGTATCCTCCGGTTGAGGGGTAGACGGCAGGTAGTGATAGCCCTGTCCTTCCTTCGTAATCCCCCACATTCGGATACGACGTAGAGCCATAGGCCGGCAACGCTTGGTAGACCAAGTGTTATCCGGTGCCCGAAGCAAGTCTATAGTGACAAAACTATCTTAGCTTAGAATCTCTATCCCTAGAAAACCTCGCTACCCGAGTCATCTTTATCAGGTGATGTTACGTCGTGTCCTATTGCATATTTGGGTGCATTTTCCTTGTTATTCCGATATGTCCTCTTGTAAATGGTAAGACACCAAAACTCGTGGAAATAGTTAGTTCTAAAGCCCTATGTCTACGTTTGATGTCTGTATGCTTAGGTTTTTTATGCAAGTGTTGGCGGTAAAAGTGTGAGTTAAGGACCGCCAACCAGCGCCAAAAGGTAACTCTAGTAAATTGCTTGTGTTATTGAGTTACCTCACTTGTGGGTAGGTTCTTGTGGTGTCATTTGTTGGCTAGGTTTGTGAAACACCTATTAGCCGCCAAGCCACCAAGTGTTGGTCGATACAACGGGGACTAGCGTGCCGACAAGCACGAGAACCTCGGGAGAAAAATCTTGGTGTCCATTGTGATTGGAATTCTCCCGGTGATTGTATTGGCATTCTTATTGTGATTGGTTCATTCCTCGACACGAAGGTATAATCACCCTAGTCATTGTCTTACATTCTTGCAAACTAGTTGTGTAGCAAGCTCTTTAGTGTAGCTAGTTTTGAGAGCTTGCTTGCTAGTTTAATTTCACCTAGTGGAGCTCTTTAGCGTAGCCTTGTTGAGAGCTCTTAATGAGTAGCAACTTAGCTTCTTATGTGCCCAGTGATCATAGCAACTAAAATTGTTGGGATAGGTGGCTTGCAACCCTTGTAGAGCTAGAGCAAAATTGCTTTACGCCATTTAGTATACTAACCAATTGCTCATAGAGAATTTTTATAGGCTATTGACCCCTCTAGCCATTTAGGACCTTTCATCTATGCTTTGGAAACGCGGGGCAGACGAGGGTTTTTTTCACCTTCGGCGCTGCAAATTCACCCCCGTGGGGGATTGAACTCAGGCCGCAAGGGTGCCAACTGGAGTGCCTAACTAGCCGGTCTAGCATCCTTTGGCATCTGCTCATCAAATAATATTATATTTTGGTCACATATATATTTAGAGATCGAAGAGTAAAAGAATGAAAAGCTTACCTGTGACACGTGGATGCTATGCCTTCAAATTCACCAGTGAAGCAGTTCTTTAGGCTTTGGTTCCATAAAACAGCTTCATCGGTGAAGCTAAAGCTGTTTTTTCATAAACGGAATATAGCAGAGAGATAGCTGAGAGAAGCTAGTATTTTCGATTTCACCCAGCTTCACCACCTAGAGAACTATGCATATGAGAGGAGCTGAAAAATAGCTTCGGGAGAAGTTGTTTCATCCGTACATGTTTGGTAGGAGAAGCTGAAAACAGCTTTGTGAAGCCAGCGGAGAAACTATACCAAACACACCCATAGTCCGTGAAGTAGTGATTATAATTTGTATAGTATTATTCTAATTTTGATCATGTTTTTAGTTTTGTTCAAAGTCAATCCTATCTAGTTTGTATGTTGGTTTTCACTAACCCTAAATAAGTTGAGAAAATTTGATGGGATAGGGAAGGGACCCAGAAGGCGACCAGAGGGGGAGGGGGGAGAAGGTGAATAGGAGCTGAATAAAATTCTCCATAAGAACTTGACCTATATTCCAAATAAAACCCAGCGAGCCTCACTTATAACCGTCAAAATCACACACATCAACTTGTGGCGTATTGATCCTAGGAATGATTAGGACTAGCTCAAAACAATTTAGAAGCGATATGATCCAAGAAAATGCAGTACCGATGCTTGATAAAAACTTGCAAAAGTGATCGTGCCACAAAGCTAAAAAAACTACTGGCGCCCGGATGTTTGATCGGATATTGATCCGTCGGACGGTATCGTGAACTGGGCCGATTCATTCCCTGGCGTGCTCCTACACTCTGCGCCCCCGCCTGTGCCTACTTTTCATGCGTCCACCTAGGGGCCCGCACCCATGGGGACTGCTGGCGACCTGCGCCCGCCGCTCCTCGTGTCCAGATGGATGGCCGCGCAGCCCGCCCCTATCCACCTCGCACATGCACCCTGCCCCAGTCGCTACGCCCTGCTCCTTCCCTCAGACCCCTCCTCTCTCTCTGCATGGGCGGGACTCGGGAGCCGGCCCCAGCTCACTGCGCCCCCGTCTTCCGGTCCCCAGCTCTTCCGTGCCCCATCCCCAGGCGCCTAGGTCGTGCGCCCATCACTCACCGTGCCCCCTGAAATACTTGCAACATGAAATACTTGGATGCAACATATGTCGGACATAGATGAAACATTTGAAACATATTGTTGTAATATGTATGAAACATATACAACATCCAAACGATAAAACACTTGCAACATGTGTGTGAAACATATCAACATCCAGATAAAACACTTGCAACATGTGTGTGAAACATAGGCAACATCTAAATAAAACACTTGCTGCAACATATGTCCGAAATAGATGAAATATTTTTTCAAAACGCTTGCAGCATAACACTGAAAACACTTGCAAAAATATGCAACATGTGCAACATCGCAATCTACTTTCACAACATCCATATGTAACAATTGCAACATAACTCTGAAACATTAGAAGCATTTGAAACATACATTTGCAACATAGGGGAAGGGAAGGCTGGGGCCGTCTAGACGCTGCTTTCCGGGCCTACGCATACTACCAGCCCAACAGGCCTGCTTACTCTATGTGTCTTCCATCTCTTCTCTAAAAAATATCTCCCCATCGCTCTTGCACATCACGTGCTGCTTTGCGTCGTGCATTCACTACTGTCGTCATCCCTGTCGCGCACCCCATCTATCTCGCGCCGCGCGGCTTCCCCACCAGCACTGCGCTCCATCCCGTGCCACGCCCTCCATTGCAGCAATGTGATCCATCCCTCGCCGCGCCCCCTCTAGCTCGCTGCGCGCCGTGCCCCCGCTACTGCACGCTAAGGTGCCACTGGGTGCTACCGACAACGCTGTTCCCTACCAGAAGGACGTGCCCGCTGTCGACGCCATGGCCTCTGTGATGCGCGACCTCAGCAAGGAGATGTTGCGATGAAAGCGCATGTTGCAAACATATATTTCAAGTGTTTTACACGTTTCAAAGATATGTTGCAGCAGAGACCTAGATAAAGAGGGAGAGAGCAGAGCAGATCGTATTTCCGTACTTCTGTGTCGTTCTAACGACACGAGGTATGTGTTACTGTTGACGTAATTGTAAAGGATCCAGATCGGCGGGTTTGTAAAGCAGAAACGAAAGCCTGATTCAAACATGTATGAAATCTTCCGTAGTATGTACATATATTACCATGATTCTAAAACTAATCAGATCAAATAAAAAAAGAAATTCATGTATTCCGTGTGAACATTTACCACCAATAATAAAAAGCTCCAAACTAAGGCAGTGTTTAGTTCCTTCAAAATTCCAAAAATTTTACAAGATTCCCCGTCACATCAAATCTTTAGACATATGCATGGAACATTAAATGTAGGTAAAAAAATAACTAATTGCACAATTTGTCTGTAAATGTCGAGACGAATCTTTTGAGCCTAGTTAGTCCATGATTGGATAAATTTTACCAAATAATAACGAAAAATGCTACAGGAACTTTACACACACTTTACAACCATCTAAACACACCCTAAGGATTGTTTCAGAACTGGAAAAGAACGCTACGTACGTACTACAAGGGAATTTACCATGATGAGACTGCCAGTTTCCTGGCGATGGATGCGCGGAATGACTCCAGCCGAGGAAAGATCCAAGCGCATCCTCCAAACAAGTTGGCCATTATGTGGGCGACTACAAGGAGAAGTGCAGCTGTGGGAGCCAGCTGATATGCCTTGTGTGCTGCTTCCTTGCATTGAATGAAGAAGAAGATTGAAACTTGTTTGGCCTGAAAGGTAATAAGATCAACAGACGAGCAAGCGTCACATATATACATGATCATACCAAGATTTGCCCGTGCTCTAAAAGCTTTACTGGGTCCGCTACTGATCGCGCAGCAAGAAGTGAAAAGACATACTATGTAAGATTAGAAACCGGCCACAAAAGGTTGAATTCTTACCTTGTTTTCCACAGCCTGATCGAGCCTGGATCGCCAACAGTCCAGCCAAAGCATCGAGAAGGACGATCGCAATAGCAGCTCTCACGTTATCCATCGATCCAGGCTCAGAAAACGTTTGTATTTTCTGCTTTCTTACAAACATACAGATGTGCCCCCCATTTTATAGCCGAGTAATGATAATTAACCAAGTCAGCAAATGACTGGGGCCGGAAGTTTTTTTTTTAAGGAAACGACCGGGGACGGAAGTCAAACGCGGCCACAGAACGGCCAAACCACCATTTAATTTCTTTCGCCCCACTGACTTCTGGGTCCATGTCGCTCGCCGAGCCGCCCGAGCGCAGTAGCCTCCGAAAACCGACCAAAAAATCAAAGAAACGAAAGGAAGAACGGACACGCAACGAAACCCCGCAAACCTGGGTATCCGGCTTGCCTAGCCTGACGTGTCACGTGTCTCCGTGGACGGGTTGTATTTTCTGCAGACCCCTCTCCATGGGCCCCAAACGTCATTCTTTCACTTTCGGCTCACTGACTTCTAGGTTCCGCTGGCCGACACCCACGGCCCACGGACCTTGTACTTCCAGTTCCTGCGCAGACTTGACGTTTTCTGTTCACACGGGCTTCGCACAGCCTGTTCCTCTTCCTGTTCTCAGTGTTCACCGTCGAGCAAATGGCATACCGATTACGTTTTCTGTTCACACGGTTGGCAAATGACTGGTTACCAACCAACGCAGGCCTCGTGCCGGACAGCGTTTCTTTACCGTTCATGGGCGGAACACACGGGAATTTGCTAGCTTTTACTGAATATATTGGGACATGGGACGAACAGCTGTTGCGGGACATTTTTCTGGGAAGAGGATGTCACTAATATATTGGGTATCCTGATACGACAGGGACACGAGGATGCTGTGGCATGGCATTACTAATATCCAGAGGAGACCTTGTGAGCTGATATGACGCCAAATCAGACATCCACCTTGAGAAGATGGACTCCGCCGCCGGAGGGCACGCTGAAGATAAATTAATATATATATGGAGCCTTTGTGCCCAATACGCTGAAAAAAAAAACAAGCTGCAACCTTGGAAAGGGAGAGAATTGACCTCAGGAGGAAGATTAATCCTAACAGATACGTACTTTTTAACCAGTATGTCAATGTACCTCCTCTACGAAGGAAATCACCGGAGATTTCAAATTATAATATATAAGAAACGCTTTCCTATCGGTTTTTAGGCCATTCTTGATGGTTTCTGGCCGTCTGGAATTTTCCTATCTCTAGTAGTACGTATTACTTTATTGTAGGATATATAATAGAAAATCATCACTTGTATAGAAGACGACGCTATATAACCAATATGTGCAGTAGGGTATATAATTGTTGATACAGACTCTGACTCCAAAGAGAGAAAAAAGCTATTTTTAACAGAAAACACGTAACGTAGCAAAAGAATATGCAGTTTCCTAATGAAAAATTAAACTAATGAACCAAACAAGATAAATCCCTCGTCGATCCATATACCGGAAGGACACATACACCGAATGGAAAAGTCACCTCAACACACCATCTATAGTAATCTAAGAAGCACAATGTACACCACAAGCATCCGCTACAACACAGTCAGGGTGTAGACCGTGTTGAGCTCCTCGACGTCAATCCAGCGCCGTGGGCCGGTCGGTGAGTGGTTGTCCAGCACCAGCACATGCATCTGCTCACCGCGGAATCGGTAGCCGAAGCAGACGACGGCGTGCCACCCCACCTGACCAGGGTAGTGGTGCTCGAAGGAGCGCCGCTTGGCATAGTCGCTCCGGCCGCACCCGCCGGTGGTGTACACCACCGTGTCATCACGGTCGGCGTCGACGCGATGGTACGACGGGGTAACCCACAGCAGCCCCACGCAGGGGCCATTGTTGTACAGCAACTTAGCCACACGCTCCGGTGAAAGCCCGCGGCCGTGGCAGTCGTCCCACCGGTGCATCTCCCACGAGCGAAGTGGCAAGACACGTTGTGCCAGAGTTGGCGTGTTCGTCGCCGGCAAGCCTTCCATCTGCTGTATCTTGTTCAGGACCTTGCCCACGTCGGCGCCCCGGCCCCACACCCATGTGTCGTCTGTAACGCACTTGACAAACAGCCTGCGAAGCGCCATAGCCATGCAGTGGTAGGAGAACTGGAAGTCCCCGTGGAGCTTCTCGTATTCAATCTGGTGGACCGCCTGCAGGCATACGATGCAGGCGACGAGAGCACAGGTGCCTGCACGCCATGGCAACACAAGAAACAACAAATTCTGTACGAGACAGTATTCTAGAGAGAATCAATCTGAAGGTCAAATTTGAAGGCGGAGGCAGCTCTCTCTCACCAGGCACTTTCTGCACCATGGGCTGGCCCATATACGCTTGCCAGCTGTGCTGGAGTGGCACTAGGTTGTCCAGCAGGTGGAAGCATAGCTGGTTCTCGGCGAGGCCCATCTGGATGATGCCGTGGTAGTCGTGGAAGAGCGCGAGCTCGCGGAAGACGAAGGCGCCTCCCCGGCGGAGGCCGAGCGCGTCCGGGTTGGCCTCCAGCCACGCCTCCAGCAGGTCGAAGGATAGCTGGTTCTCGGCGAGGCCCATCTGGATGATGCCGCCGGGGTTGGCCACGGGGTCGTATGGGTTCTTCTCGTGCTCCTCCCAACCCAGGAAGTAGGACGAGTCCTGCCCGTGGCTGTTGCAGGCGGCATTCTTGGACAGCAGCTGCGGCTGCGGCTTCTCGTCGGCGATCATGCTCACCATATTGCCACGTCACTTAGCTTTGGCGCGCGTTTCTGGCTGGCTGGGTTCGTTTGAAACTGGGGAAGGAGGGAGGGAGAGCCAGAGGAGGGAAGCTAGCTGCTGATCAGTTGATGGTTTTGGTGACTCCCAAACGCGTCTATATATACGAAGAATGCGGTGCTGAGGACTTCTTGGGAAGCCTGGAGCACAACTGCGAAGAATGCGGTGCTGGACAGGGACAGGGAGTGCATATTTTCCTTTTATTGCTGAATTTCGTGCATTTCGCTCGAGGAGCAGAGGGTAAACGTCGGGAGGTGAGCATGCCGACAACGCGCGAAGAGCAGAACGAGTAGAAGTAGTATTAGCGGGTGACTGTCTGGGAGCTGGGGCCATCGAGAACTATAGAAGCCGTGTCCTCTGATCCAACTAAGAATACCCGTCTGGTACTCAGTGCTCTCCTCTGCTTGTCCGACTGAAGCATTTTCTCTCCACGACTGTCGCGTACCATTGAATTCCTTGTATGTAATAATCCAATATAAAAAAAAGTCCAGTGATCAATGTATTTTACACTGAATAAATTTAAGGACATTGGGCCCTATGTGTCATACTCATTGTTGTGATTTTCTTTTGACATAGCTACAATACAAATGATATGGATATTGCCGTTGAGATTCATGATTTAGTTGATTCTGAGAAAGTCATAGATGTTTTGTTGGAGGGAGGAGTGATAAAATAAATACTTTCAAATGGTTGCCAATGACAAACATAGGAATGAAAAAATAGTCTTTTTCCTATGTGCCATTACAAAAGTTTCAAATTCCATATGTGTCATTAAAAATGTTGAGCGGACACAGATACCATTGGTCGGAATTTTTTTGTGCTCCATGCCACTCCGCTCATATTCTGTTAGTTTTTCACGGTTTGCAACCCTCACATGTGGGGTCCGGTCAGTTGAAATGTCCATCCTACCCTTGACCAGAGGAAACAAGACAGTCAACTTTGTTGACCACTGATTGACTGGCATCTCGCCCATTCTCTCTCTCTATCTCTATCTCTCATCTTGCTCCCTCTAACCCTAGCGGCAGTAGTGGCAGTGGCCAAGCGAGACGAGGTGGCAGCGGTGGCAAGCCGGCGAGGTGGCCTTGTGGCAGCCAAGACCGAGAAGCACGGCACCGGTGGTGACTTCCAAGGTGACACAAGCAGGGGCGAGATAGGCGCTAGGCGGCCGTGGGGAGGAGGCAAGGCCGGCGGGGAAGATGCTGTTGGGTTGTCCCTCCACATGGAAGATGAAATTGAGCCCAGCAAAAACAGCTCACAATCCTAGTGCTTGTGCACCGTTGATTTGGTTCTGAATCAATGGTTGAGATTGCTTCTTGGGAAGCATACAACCAAAACCCTAGCCTCCATTCTCAGAGAGGAGACAGCTGCTGCTGCTGTGAGAAGGGTGAGAGCATAACACAAGAACAACACAACTTGAGAGAAAAGAGGAAGAAAGAGAAGCAAATCTGTCCAGATTTGGTGGCTCTGAACCGGTCATCTTCAAGCCGGTGATTGGAGGCTCAAACGTAGTTAGATTGGCACTAAACTTGGTGAGCTCGTTTCTCACTTAGAGTACTTTGATCTTTTAAGTTGGTTTGAATATTGGTTGAGTAGAGCACCAGATTTGAGAGGGGTTTTGTCAGTTCGGGTCACTGCAGTTTCAGAACAGAGCAGTTTTGGTAGATGATTTGTTTGGGTGGTCAAACGGTGTCCGATTGAGCTGAAATTTGGTCAGTTGTTAGGGAACTCGTGGGTCTACTTGTCTACCAAAATTCGTGCATAGTGGAGCTGTAGTTTGTTAGATATAAGCTGATTACTGAGGGGGATAGAATCTGTGACTTCTCTGTTTGGCTGCTGTTATTCCTCTTGTTAGAAGGTTCTAGTTGTATTTGATGCCAAGTTTGTAACTTGATGAATGTGTTGCTGCTGGTGTAATCCTCTAGATGCTCTAGAGAAGACTACTTGTACCCATTATTGATTATAGTGGAAGCTTGAAGTGGACCGGTTGGTCCTATGGTTTTTACTCCTCACCTTGAGGGGGGTTTTCACGTAAATCGCTGTGTCTATTGTGCATGTGATAATTTATTTCCACTGCTGATCTGGTGGTAGAAGTTCTACTCATGATTCATTACAAGATGAAGGATTAATTGTGTATTGTTTTTGCTCTTTTTATCCCAACAGATGCTATGAGCTCTTCTACGTAAGCCGTGATGGACCTTGGGCCTCGCAGAAGTGAGCAAGCCCGTCGGCCCAACGTTCATCCCAACAGTATCATGTGGCTTTGAACTTGTGCCTGCGAGCACCGATTGGGCAAGGCCTTTGTACCTAGTATAAGAGCCATGGAGAGCTGTGAGAGGGCATCGAGAATTTTGTAAACAAACTCCAGCTACTCGTCAATCCTGTCCTCGCCGACGCCCTCCTGTCTCGCTGTGATGTCTTCCTTCTCACCCCAAATGTCTCAAGCTTGTTTTTGACCATCCAATTATTTCTCCACCTTGTTTTTTTGCCATGAAACTCTACAACTAGAAATCTTTGACCGAAGAACTATCAATACCAAACAAATTTAGCCATTTAACTAGTTTCCAAGGTGGTTTTCTATTTTCTAGAAATAATAAAAAATGGTTTGTTTTCTTAAAAATCGTGACTAATTCATTTTCAATCAGAAAAACATGAAACCAGTACCAATATTTTTCTAAAAATATATCTAGCTCGCAATCATGCTCATTATTTATTTAAATCATCATTCTCGGCTATATTAAACTTAGAGATCGATCAAAAGAAATCCATACTCCAAGTAGAGCAGCAACTACTTTTTTTAGGGCTAGCAATGCCATAATAGTTGCAATGTCTAAATGTGATCTATATGTGGTGGAGCATGGAACATGTGACGTTTGTGTTGTCTTCCAGATCTATGGATTCTACTAGTCAAAACCGGGTGTAATATAGTGCAAAACGATGATTTAATAAGAAACGAGCATGACTACGAGCAATTAAGCAATAGAAATAGGAACAGATAAAATACAAACAGCCCTAAACATAGGACCCACAGACAGATTATAGTTTCTAGAAAAAAAACTGGGTACTGGATCATATTTTTCATATTTAAAGTGAATTAAATATGAATTTTTATAGTTTATATCATTTTTAAAAATACACAACCACCCTAAAATCATCGTGGTGGCCACATTGATAGTTCGATGGTCAAATATTGAGTAAAGTCCATCACCGTCTCCAAACTTGTGTCGTTGTGTCATCCTGGTCTCTAAACTCGCAAATTGACTGTTTAGGTCCTCAAACTTTTTCATCGGTGTCATCTCAGTCTCTAAACTTGTTTGGCTATGTCATCCTGGTTCCTAAACTTGAAAATCACCCATTTAGGTCCTCAAACTTGTTCAATTGTGTCATCCCAGTCTCTGAACTTGGTTTTGAGTCTTATCTGGGTCAAAACAGGACGATCTAAAAACTCTATATCAAAAATTAATTCATAACTTTTTCATATGAGCTCGAATGAAAACAAACTTTATATCAAAATTGTAGCCCTCGACGCAATCTACAACTTTGTAGTTGAAATTTTTTGAATTAAAACTGTTTAGGGTCCCAAAATATTGTTGTAAGTTTATAGATTTTGTAATTTAAAATTTAAAATTAAATTTTGGGACACTAAATGACTTCAAATAAAAAACTTTTCAACTACAAAGTTGTAAATCATATTGAGAACTATAACTTTCATATAGACTATATCAGTATCTAAGATTGTTTGATAATTTTAAATTTTAAATTTTAAAATCTATAAACATACAACAATATTTTGTGATCCTAAACAGTTTTAATTCAAACACTTTTCAACTACAAAGTTGTAGATCGCGTTGAGGGCTATAATTCTGACATAAAGTTTGTCTTCATTCGAATTCATATGAAAAAGTTATGAATTTTTTTTGATATAGAATTTTTAGATCACCCTGTTTTGACCCAAATGAGACTTAAAACCAAGTTTAGGGACCGGAGTGACACAACTGAACAAGTTTAAGGACCTAAACGGGTGATTTCCAAGTTTAGGGACCAGGATAACACAACTGAACAAGTTTGAAGACCTAAACGGTCGATTTACGAGTTTAGAGACAGGGATGACACAACCAAACAAGTTTAGAGACCGGTGATGGACTTTACTCTCTAATATTCCTAGATTTAGAGTTGCACGCCTGAAAACAAACTCGGATAAAAGTTGCTTGGCCAAAAAGGACTTCTCCCCGGATATAATCAAGAGGAAATTATTTCCTTGGCTCTAAAAAAAGTGTTGTTTAGTTTCTTGGCCCTTTTTTTCTCGAACTTGCTTATTTGACCCTAAAACAATTTTTTTTTGTTTCTAGGCCCTTCCATTAGTTTGATGGGATAACCATATTAAGCTATACACGAAATGACTCTTTTACCCCTCACACCAAAGGCTACAGTTCACATGTCTCTCAGACTCTATCAATAATTTGCCTAAATAAGGTACAACATTTTTTCAAGCATGAAATTATTATTGTTTTATTTTTCAATAATTATTTTTTCAAGCCAGGGGTAAAAGAGTCATTTTGCGTATGACTTAACACCGTTAGCCCATCAAACTAACGGAAAGGCCAAGAAACCAAAGAAAATTCGTTTTAGGGCTAAACAAGCAAGTTCCAGAAAAAAAAATGGCCAAGAAACTAAACGGCACTTTTTTAGGGCAAAAAAAATAATCTCCTCTATAATCAATGAGATGGCCAAATTTGTACGCGGAGGCAGCAGCAATCTCTTTTTTTATATAGAAAAAGCAGAGACGCACTCTCACCAGCAGTGGCGGAGCTAGAGATTTATGGAGGGGGTGCGACCTTACAGGCTAGCGACAAAACAATAATGTAACTTAACATCATAGTATAGTGCCCGTGCTAACGCTACGGCTACATTTAATAATGCAAGTCAAACAACCAATAAAATATATTGCCAAAGGGAAAATGAATGCATGGAAAATAAAATGAGATGACAATAAAATATATTGCCAATGGGGAAAAGAATAGGCCATCTAGAAGATTTCGGAGTGTTATGCTCCAAACTTCTGATTTTACCAAATTTCTTTCAGTTTCAGAAACATTCTGAGGCAATACAAATAATGCAGCAAATTAAAAAGTCACGTGCAAAATACACCACTTACGTTGTGTCTCACTGATCTTGGCAAATCTTAATTTGGGGCTCGCCTGGACTGACACCGGCTTCCTTTACATAAGAATTTGGCATGTTCCACTACCTTGTATTTGGATGAGTGCCAGATGCTACTGAACCAAGCCTTATGCAACCCAGCATGACGTGTCTTTCTTGCCAATTGGGAGCTGGCGGCCTGATTCCTGCACGAAATAGTATATACTTATCAATGCAAATTAGATTGTATATTAGCACACAAAACTTTATATTGACCAAACATTTACAGGAAAATGGCAAAGAAATTCTAGGCAACATGAGCTCTTGATGAACTTGATCACTTGGAGACGGTGGCACCCTACATATCAATAATGTCAACGGATGACAAATTTTTTTAGAAAAGGAGGTTTCCCCTGCTTTTGAATTAAAAGCAAACAAGTGTTAAGGTTCAGCGTTTTAGGCGCGCCTGCCTTACAAAACATTTCAGTCCTCCGGTGACATCACCGCATTACTTAGCGAAACACTGGTAACTAAGTCATGTCCCAGACGTCCAGAAATCACATCCAACTCCTTCAGACTCGTTGCAACGCTGGAACTCGTAAGCCGAGCACCCAATGGTGCCAACCCTGATGATGATTCCTCCGGATCGTACCACATCAGCTGGGGTGGCGTTGATGCTTTGCGCTCCAGTTGGATGATCACCTCCTCGATACGCACCCCAACATCTTGCTGCATCATCGGAATCCATCTTCTCAGCATCCTGGCGACCTTGAAAAGGACGTCCTTCAGGCCCATCCACTTGCGCCCCTGAAAGCATATTTCATTTCGGAATTTCCAAAACGACCATAAAATGGCAGCAGAAATAGTGTTTGTGACCTTATGTCTCTTATTGGCTAACCAAAAACAAGCAACAGACTCAAAGTCTTGACCTATCCTCATACAAAGAAGCTCAGAGATAAGATTCCAAAATAACTTAGCCACACAGCAATCAAAGAATAAGTGAGTAATCGTTTCCTTCTCATTACACAGAAGACAAGTAGCATCATTAACAGGTCTTCTTTTTGCTAGATTATCTCGAGTTAGTAATTTGTTTTTAGACAAGCCACAAGAAGAATTGTACTCTTGGTGGGATAGGTAACTTCCAAATTGAGCTTACAAACACTGGAGTGATCCCCCTATAGTCAACGGATGACAAATGGATCGTGCTAACCTGGTTATTTAATCTTAATCTAACCATTGCAAACAGTAAGGCTTGATTTAATCTTAATCTAACGAAACTGCAACGTGGAAAGAAATTCCAAGAAACTAATAGCAAACTGTTATGATATTAAGCAAACCAAATATTGGAGCTTGCAGATCCATGAGCACTAACAAAATCAGCTTGAGGGCTCTCTTTTGACATAGATTTGGGGGAACAAAATCTTGATTGTCTAACAGAATTACTGAAAGAAGACAGACAGCAGCAACTCAATTGTCAGAAATGCTGCCCAAAATTAAGACAGAACTTTTTTTTTCTGTAATTGCGCCAAACCGTCATTCAAAAAATTCTGAAAATTTGTGAGTATACTATGGCCTCCAAACCTACAGGTTTCTAAACTACTGATTTCTGATTTGAAGTCATTCTTATCAGGTAAAACCAATAGGGGTAAACACCCTCTCAACTTAGTTGAAATCACCTGATCACAGATTTCCACCCCTAAAAAACAAATTCATATCAGGAGTTCCAGAGCTCCTCTAAAGATCTATTTTGCCAATCTAGAATATATATTTCATTGTCGCAAGTACAATATGCTTCAAAGAAATTGCAGGGTGCACTCATAAAGGAAAATAAACTGCATGCAGGAACATGATACAGGCAGAAGTTTACTTCTCTAATGGCAGATGTGTGATCTTCCTCAACGAAATAGTGCGGGTATATACAACAACAACAACAACATAGCCTTTTGTCCCAAGCAAGTTGGGGTAGGCTAGAGATGAAACCCAAAAGAGACGAGAAACAGGGAGACACATAAAGGGACATAAAGGGCACAAGACAAAAAGAGGTCAACGAAATAGTGCGGGTATATGAAATCACATTACCTGTCTTGTGGCAAGTTACACCCGTCTCTCCACTTCAACAGCACTCTGTTCAGACCAGTAGAAGCACTTGAGGTTTCAGTAGCTATAGTTCGTCGATAGGACACTATATTAACTGATCTGTTGGCATCCACTAACTAAAAAGTATATATGCATCTCATACTACCTTGAAAACAATTACAAATAAGACAGAGAAAATGCTATAAATTGTTCAAACCTTATCCTTTTGAAAGGCTAACGCTACGGTAAAACACAAAACAAGATAAATCATTAAGATTCATTGAGACATGCAAGATTATATATCAGCAGTACTACACAAATAGATCAGTAGTACTATAAGGTTCATGTACGAGATACCAAGCATTAGCCTGTCATTATAGATCAGCAGTACTAAACAAGATAAATCATTAAGCAATAGATTGGGTGTATGCCTATGTTGATGCCGAGACTAACAGCAGCCCAAGAGTGATCAACAGAAAACTAGTTATAGCCATAGCGGTGAATTTTCCCGTGTATGGCACTAATTAAGAAGCTCCTATTTCTTTTCCTTGAATGCCATCATGAGTGACTTCTGAAAATTTCAAGCGAATAAGAATGAATAAATAGCAGGCAGAACATATAGAGCTAGCTACAAAATGAACTTATCCAGCAAGCAGAACACTACAAAATAATGTAATTGAAATCCATAATCGTGATCAGTATTACTCATGTAAATATTAGTATTTCCAAATTAATTCCTAGGAATTTTCAGCATAATTGCAAGCTTCAAAATGGCATGGACAACCAAACCAGAGCACGGTATATATTGCTCAAAAACCTTAGCAGCAATTCTTGGATTTTCTCTATACCATGGATTCTTATATACTAAAAATATGCTATTTTTTGTATATTTCCATTCAACAATCTTACGAATTAATAGGAAGCATGGAAGCAGCAGCAATGTCAACATTTACAAATCTTACCTAATTATTATCCCATTCTTCAGCAGGGCAACAAATAAAAACCCAATGTTGTAAAAGGACACATGCCTGGGAGATCCAAAGGAATGGGGAAAAAGATAGGGCCTTTTTAGTTCACTGATTACTAAGAGAAAAATCGAACAATTCAAGAAGCTGCAATATACGTACCCTGATGAAGCCAGCCATGGTGTTACCGTAGTTCTAGTACAGCAGGTTGCCCAGGTTTTCGATTTTGCTCTCATCAATAGCTACCTTCTCAACCATGTAATCTGGAGTGAATGACGACAAACGCGAAAAGGTATAGGCGTTCAGTTCACTGAAAGTTCAGAGTAAAACCAAGCAGCAGTCAGTAACAACAGAGAAGAAGAACTTCACTAATGTCCTTCTTGACGTGGCCTGCGATCCCGGAGCCTAGCGGGTACAGGTGTGCCCATGTGTGCAGGCAAGAAAAAGTCAGAAAACCTTCGCATTCCGTGAAGAGGCAGAGGACCTTGCGGCAGCGGATCTCGCCGGCACCAGATCGGAGGGAGCCTGGTGGTCACGCCATGTGAAGAGAGGGGTGGCGCTAGTCGCTAGGGAGGATAAGCGTGGGGAAGAAAAAGATCGATCCGGGAGCGCCGTAGCCAGTGGCATCCTCGAGGTGAGGTCTGAGGCCGAGCGAAGGCCGGAGGAAAAATTGACGCTGATGCCAACGCCGGAGCGTTGCTCGCGAGGGAGGGAGCTGCGGCGCCAGCGTGCAGCCCGCCCTGCCACCCCCGGCGACGGCGGCCCCATCCGGCTCCGCGCCTCGCCAGCCAGCGGTGCCCCCGCCGAGCGGCGCCGTCCCGCCGCCGAGGTTGTGCTGATTGCTGAATCCGCCGATTGTAGGCGGCGGCATCGTATGATTTGGGGAAAGATCGAGGGAAGTGAAGACGAGGACCGTGGTAGAGAAAGAAGGCCGACTCGGGGTGGGCCATTCGGCGCAGTTCCACCCGAGCACTGTGCACTTTGGTTTTTCTTTAATAATTGTTTAAATCTTGATTAATTAGGTTTTAAAGGTTCGTCTCGCAAAGTACAATAAAATTGTGCAATTAGTTTTTTTATTTTATCTACATTTAGTACTCTATATATGTGCCGGCATTTTGATGTGATGAAGAATCTTCTTTTTGCATAGTAAAATTTAAAGTGAATTTTGGAATCTAAACAAGGCCAAAAAGGAAAGTAGAGGCATGATTGACTAAGCGCGGCCTGCGCGCGTGCAGATAGCGGAGAGAGCGTCGGTCGGGTAAGGCTGGGCGTAGGGATGAAAACGGATCGGATACGGACGGATATCACTGATATCGTATTTGTTTTCATATCTATGTCCGGGTCCGGATTCGAATACGGATAGTATAAAAAATGCCGGATATGATATAATTGGATATCGACATCATAAATATGTGATTTAAATATTCGGATACAAATACGGTATCGGATGTTAAATATCCGGACTCGGATACGGACGGATTAAAACCCCTCTAAACGGATTCGGTCTCGAATACGGTCGGAAAATATCCGTACCGTTTTCATCCCTAGCTGGGCGCGGGCGGGGGAGATGGGGAGTGACTAGGAGGATGGTACACAGGATCTTGACCTTTGGATTCGATTGAGCAAGGTGAGAGAAGGTTTAGAATAAAGTTTGGATAGCCTATTTGAAAGCTGTTGTTTTTCTGGGTACAATATTATGGATGGATTATGGGTAGATGAAGGAGGACATCTCAGCGGGGAGATGTTTTTTTGGTGTGAATTTAGAAAAGAAAAAGTTGATGAATTAGTAGGGTAGACTACAACCAAGATTTTTGCATGAATAATTTAAAACAAGCAATAATGATGTACATCAAACCAAAAAGAAGTGGTAATAGTGCATTAGTGCATACTACCATTCACCAAAATATAGTTAGAGGATCCCACAATTGTAACAATAAAAGATTGTCGGCATCGACAAAATGCAATCCTATACCACAACACAAAATCATCACTGGCTTGTGGAAAAATAAACGAACCATTCATTTTAAGCAAATAATCTATAGAAACGTATAATTGAGCAATTGAAAATAAAATAGACGCATTACCTCTTATATAGATCAGATCCGCGTCATTTCCCTTTCATGTTCATGAAGAGATGAAGCACGCTGCTTTATCTGTAAATTTCTTTAGTTGCACGTGCGAGGTTGGGATGGCCCATTCTCTAAATATTTCCTTCTCTCCCTCTCTGTTAGGATAGTAAGAATCAATTTCCTTTCTTAAGCCTAGGTCATATTCGATCTCCTCTTCTCAATTAATATCCCTTGCACTACCGCTGTCTGGTGCTTTTCTTTTGTATAAAACCTTTCCATGTTTTTCCTAGGATCCACAGGAATATTTAAATTTTAACTTTGTAACAATTATAGGCACCAACATGAGTATTGTTGACATCGTTTTTTAGCACGTGTCAAGATGGTCAGGAAGGGCTAATCAGCAGAGGAAAGATTATTGTGTAGATTGATAGCTGATGAAAATGAGTTTACTTATGAGTGGTAGCGGCGTATGGATTCAAATTGAAATGTTGCCAATAAGGTTAAGGGTAGTATTGCCGATGCCGATGAAAGATGGTTTGAAGACTGCTGCCGATGAAACAGGGAATGTACCGATGGAAGGAACTTGAAGGCTACTGCCGATGGAACGGGGATTGTGCCGATGGAACAGGGATTGTGCCGATAAAAAGGAGGTCGATGAGAATACCATCGTGACTAAGGCGGACTATGGAATAAGATAGGAGTTAATTTCCTTATATACGTTTATTAGAGTCTGAGTTGTATCAAAGTTATGTGTTTCTATAGATTTGGATTTAGTGTCCTAGTCGTATTTGGTTACGTTTCTGTAGATCAGGATATAAATATAGGGTGAAGGGCAATGTAAAGAGGAATCAATCAATACATAAAAAACAACTTTTATTCTTATTTACATTACATTTACATCTACTTTCGACGACTTCGTCAATTTGCATATTTTTCTTTTTTACGAGTTCTCATCGATTCGGCGAGTTGCATTGCTCCAGTGCAATCTTCGGCGATCCTCGAGTTCCGCGTGAGTACCTCTTGGCCGTGACTTCCGGGCGCATCGCTGTTGTCAGGACCAAAGTGCTCGTATCTTCATCCTTGTCGATTAACAGGTCAAATCGACTAGCACGCTTTGGATATCGATTTCGGATATTAGCCCTTTGTGTTTGCAGATCTACTTTTGCATCAACACATCTTTTGGCACGCTCGGTGGGACAGATCTAGTCAAGATGCTTAATCCTGAGATCGATACGGGGAACATCATCGCGGTAATAGAAGAAGATCTTAAGGACGATCAGAAGCAGGCTATGGAGAGGGCTATAGAAGAATACCGACAGCTCTGCTTGAAGTCATTCAGTTTGAACAAAAGTGGACAAGTCATCCAGAAGCAAGACTTGTCGTTGCCTCGGCAAGTTACCTTTGATTCTAATCCGGGTAAACTTTAAAAGATGGTTAATTCTGCAGTGAATCATGCTTTAATTAATCATTCCAATGTGTTGTCCAATACTGTTCATAATGCTGTGATTCGAACTTTCAAAGAAGGGCAAGCGTCACCTCGTTACGTTGGGCCTGCTTATCATCAACCAGAATCAGCATCTGCTATTGCTCCATCGGCTCCCCTGGCCGTTGCGGGTATAGAGATTTCTTCTCTTCCAGTATCAGCAGGTTTATCTAACGTACAGTCTACACCGATGCGTCCGGATTCAGCATTATCAGGACGAGTTTAGCTTAATACAGATCTATCAGCATCGGCTTTATCAGGTCCTGTACCACAGAATAATCAGACTCCTGTTAATTGGTGGGGATATGGTATGCCTCCAGAGCCATCTGTTTTTAACCATGGATCACCTCAAGTGTTTGATGCAACGGGAAAAGCTTCTATGCTATCGGCCGGTTCACCGATAGCTCAAGTACCCCAATATACTACAGCAACTACTGTACAACCAACTCTAGGAGGTTTACAGGTGTCTTTGGGTCAAACATCTAGTTCAAGTCCATCGGCAAATTTGTTACCGATGCAACAAAAGGCTCCAATCGTAAGTCAACCTGGAGTCCAGGTTTTACCTCAAGTTAGTTGTAATTATCCGGCAATGTCAATAAGTTACCAACCATCGGCAAATTTTGTACCGATGAACGCTAATAATTGGCCAGGGCAGTTTCCCACTCAACATTCAGTTCAGCCAAATCAGCAAGCCATAGGTGTTCATCAAGGTCACATGCATGCTGGTTTTCAGAATCAAGTATTGGCAGCTCAACCGATGAACCCTTTTCAGCAGGTTAATGGACCACAGATAGTAACAAATATGCCAATTGCTGGAGATCGTGGGCCACAAAGGTATGCAGAAGGGTATCAGCAAGTAACTCCAGTGGAGATTCAACCATGTCGTCAACAAGATGTTGATGCTTTTTGGGCCGATAAAATAGCAGAAATTATAAAGGATCAGTTTGGGATCAAGCCCAAAGTTAATACATATTCTTATCGGACTCCGTATCCTCCGGCATATGATTTAATTCCTCTCCCAAATCGTTACAAGGTGCCAGATTTCACTAAGTTTTATGGGCAAGACGATACATCAACCATGGAGCATGTTAATCGTTTTATTATTCAATGTGGAGAGGCAGCTTGTAGAGATGAATTGAGAGTTCGTTTGTTTTCATCATCTCTATCTGGATCAGCATTTACATGGTTTATCTCACTACCGCCAAATTCTATTATTATTTGGGCTGATCTGGAAAAGCAATTTCATAAGTATTTCTTTGCTGGAGTTCATGAAAAGAAGCTTACCGATTTGGTAAAGATAAAACAGCGCAAATGATGAATCGATAGAAGGTTTTGTGCAAAGACTACGAGATGTAAAGAACAAATGTTATAGCCTGGTGTTGGATGATCGGCAGCTTGCCGATTTGGCCTTTCAGGGATTGTTGCCACACCTTAAGGACAGATATGTTTCTCAGGAGTTCGAAAGCCTAAGTCATCTAGTGCAAAGAATTTCTGATCAAGACACTAGGGTTTTTGAACCTAAAAGTTGGAATAAGAAAGTTTTATTTGTCGAAGAAGTAGAAGATTCTGATTCGGATGAAGAACCAGTTATCGGTTTGGCTGAGTGGGTTAAGAATAACAAGCCGATATCTTGTTCCTTTGGTCATAAAGAGCCAGAGAAGTTTACTTTCGATGTCACCAAAGCCGATAAGATATTTGATCTTTTGCTTCAGGAGGGCCAGATTAAGTTGTCACCTAATCATGTGATCCCATCGGCAGAAGAGTTGAAGCATATGCTGTATTGCAAATGGCATGATGCAACTTCACACAGTACAAATGAGTGCAAAGTATTTAGACAACAATTATAGTTAGCTATTGAGTCTGGGAGAATAAAATTTAACAATTCCAAGATTCAGAAGCCGATGAAAATTGATCAACATCCTTTTCCAGCAAATATGTTGGATACTGAAGGTAAAATTAAGGTGTTGACATTGGAAGCTGCTAAAAAGAATGCATCAGTAGATCCCCAACATCGGATAACTACCGATGATGCAAAAGGCAAGGGGCTATTGACAGAAGGTGGCAGTTCTGGAAAGCCTCCTTGATCTGGCATCATGATTACTCAACAAAGACAACAGGAAGGCTGGCGTCAGCGAAGGGACCGATATCGACAACAGCAAGAGGAAAGACGTCAAGAAGAGTGAAATCGGCATAAGGATCATTGGAATTGTCTGTTTTTTATTCATTGTTGGGAGGAAGGTATTAAGTTACCTACTATTGAAGATTGCCCAGAGTGTAATGGTTATTATGCAGTTAATCGTCCTATAAGAAGATTTCAATCTGGTAATCAAGGTTTGTCCATTAATGAGCCAATCAGAAGGAGAGCATCAGTATATGATCGGCTGGGGGCAGGCTCAGTGTACATGAAAGGCTTGGTAAACACGTTGCATATTTTCCGAGAAACCAAGAGGAACTTGAAGAGATGGCAAATGCAAGAGTTCCTGATGAAAAAATATTTTACAGGGATCCTAATATACGTCGTGTGGAGACAACCAGGACCTATCAGCCAGTGTGGAAAACTAAACTTCCTCAATGGTGTCCAGAGGGTTTGACGAAGACACAGAAGAGGAAAATGCAGCGAGAGCATCAAAAAGACTTTTACCAAGAAGGAAGTCCCTCCAATGAGAAATCTGGTAATCAGCGGTGGTAGATAAGACATAAAAATAAAGGCCCATCGGCAGATATCAATATGGTGTTTATGTTGCCGATGGAATTTTTTGCTCTATCTGATAGCGAAGAAGAAATTTTTTTCTCTGACCAAATAGCTCAATTAACACTAGATCCAATGATGGCTATTTTTGAGAAGCCTGCCGATGATGAGAGACAATACCTCAAGGCTTTGTTTGTAAAAGGCAGAGTTGATGAGCAGCCTGTATCTAAGATACTTATTGATGGAGGAGCTGCAATTAATATTATGCCTTATGTGATGTATCGGAAGCTTGGTAAGGGAGATCAAGACTTAACTAAGACTGATATGATGCTAAAGGACTTTGAAGGCAAGGTATCACCAGCTAAAGGGGCAGTGTGTGTTGAATTGACCATCGGCAGTAAAATCTTACCGACAACTTTCTTTGTTATTAATGGCAAGGGTGCATATAATCTGCTTTTAGAAAGGGATTGGATTCATGCTAATTGTTGTGTTCCTTCTGCAATGCATCAGTGTCTTATACAATGGGTTGGAGACAAAATTGAAGTTGTTCCTGGTGATTCTTCTTATGTCATCGCATCGGTAGAATCAGACACTTATGAGCGAACTAGGTGCATATCAGGAGAAGCTTGGGAAAAAGAGTTCCTCAAGGTTGCCGATTATGAAATTCTACCGATCAAAGCAGTCGGTTCTGAAGAAGAGTTTTAATGGATAGATTTGCCGATGATGGAAAATTAGGTCAAGGATTTACATCGGCAGATGATTTAATAGAAGTAGATATTGGTGAAGGCGATGGGCCAAGGCCCACTTTTATTAGCGCTAAGTTAAATTCCAAGTGTAAACAGTAACTAGTTGATTTGTTGAAGGAACATAAAGATTGTTTTGCTTGGGATTATACTGAAATGTCTGGGTTAGACCGATCTATAGTTGAACATCGGTTACCTATTAAATCTGGATTTTGGCCACATCAGCAGCTGGTACGCCGCTGCAATCCTAATATACTTCCTGATATTAAGGCCGAAATAACTAAATTAATTGAGGCAAAGTTTATTCGGCAGTGTCGATATGCAGAGTAGATTTCTAATGTGGTTCCTGTATACAAGAAAAATGGGAAACTTCGTGTTTGTATTGATTTCAGGAATCTCAATAAGGCCACACCGATGGATGGTTACCCAATACCGATTGCTGATTTGTTGATTGATGCTGCAGCAGGGCATCAGATTATCAGTTTTATGGATGGTAATGCAGGTTATAATCAAATATTCATGACTGAAGAAGATATTTCTAAGACTGCTTTTAGATGTCCAGGACATGTAGGATTATTTGAGTGGATAGTTATGACATTTGGTTTGAAAAATGCTGGTGCTACTTATCAAAGAGCTATGAACTTTATTTTCCATGAATATATCGGCACGTTGGTGGAAATCTACATTGATAACATAGTGATTAAGTCTAGAGACATCACAAAGCATCTAACCGATCTACGGAAGATATTGGAATACACAAGAAAGCATGGATTAAAGATGAATCCTAATAAATGTGCATTTGGTGTATCGGCAGAACAATTCTTGGGTTTTATGGTGCATCAGCGGGGTATTGAAATTAGTAGAAAATCTATTGAGGCAATCAACAAGATTGTTGCTCCTGCCGATAAAACTGAATTACAATCCTTGATCGGTAAGATTAATTTCATCAGAAGATTCATATCTAATTTGTCGGGTAAGATCAAGGCTTTCAGTCCATTATTGAAATTGAAAGCCGATCAGGAATTTAAATGGGGGGATGAACAACAGTTAGCCTTAGATGAAATTAAGAGTTATTTAACAAATCCTCCGGTGTTAGTTCCACCCCAACATGGAAAACCTTTCAGATTGTATTTATCAACTGAAGATACTGTTATCGGTTCAGCTCTTATTCAAGAAGGTGAAGGTAAAGGAATTTGTCGATGGAGAATTGGTTTAGAAGTTGATTTTATAGATTGGGACTAAAAGTTCTAAGTTTGGCAAATGGTCACCTAATTGGGAAGGTCCATATCGGATAAATCAATATGTTCCTGGTAATGCATATATTCTTGAAACTCTCGAAGGAGTTGTATTTCCCAGAGCATTAAATGGAAAATATTTAAAGAAATATTACCCTAGTATCTGGATGGATGCACAAAAGAGTAATTGCCGATAACAATCCTATCGGCTAGAGTCAAAACAAAGTATCAATCATTGCCGATGCGCTAATTTAATAAAGCTTGGATAGCCAATATCGCACGCAGGCGAATTTCATCGGTTTCTTTTAATTCCTTGGCATCTTCATCGGCACTTCCTTCCACAGGCTTGAGTTTCTTCTTGAGAACCAAGGCCTTGCGAGCTTGGACGTCTCGTTCTTGCTGAAGGGCCTTGATAGCGTCAGGAAGCTGGTCTTCTTCTTGCTTGGCTTGAGTCAGGGCTGTTTCAACCTTTTCCAGTTCGGCTAGCAGAGCTGCCCTTTTTGCCGATAGGTCTAAGATTTTCTGTTTAAGATCAGCACCGGAGGCTTGTAAGTTGCTGATGCTTTTGTGCTTCTCATCGGCAGTTTGCTTCAGCTGCAACATTTCTTCCTTAAGTTGAGCCTGAGCTGCTCTGTCGGCAATACGATGAACAACTTTTTGATATTGAAGTTGTCTGCTCTCCAGATGGACTGCTGGGAAGATGATTTCTTCAACATCGGCAGGGACTTGGCCACGGATTATTTTGAAGATGGTCCTTGCAGGGTCTGAATTGATCACCAGTTGAGCAGTATTTTATTGCAGCAGATTCAAGAGAACTTCTAGTTTGCTATAGATATCTGCCAATATTGTTCCCAATGCTAGGGAAGAACTCGCCTCTTCTCCGTCATCATCGGAGACGTCGATAGCAAAAGAAAACAAGCTATCGGGAGAATCTTGTTCCTGTGAAATAAAGAAAGTTAGAAATCCTATTTGTGGTGTCTGGGGATATTATAAACCAAACAGTTAATCGGTTTACCTGCTTCAGGGCAATTTCTTGAGCCTGGCTTGAGGGAGCGGCTTGAAAAAGATCATGCGAAGGATCGACAGAGGATGCCGATGGAATGTCTTCTAGACCTCATCAGTAGTCGGCCCTTGGAGTATAATGGCTGATGGTGTATCTTGTACAGAAGAAGCAGCTTGTTCAATTATATCAGTGGGTCAATTGATAGGTGTTAGAGTGGATGAAGGGGCTGGTGTAGATTTCTGTCGCTTTTGTTGAGCTTCAGCATCGGTTAAAGCTTTGCGCTTTGTTTGGGCCTCAGCAACAATTGGCTGGGGGGCATCGACATGTGTTGATTGGGGAGCTTGCATGCTTGGTGTGCTTGCCGATGTGCTCGTTTGTTGCTGCAAAAACGAGTATAAGATTGGATATTTAACAGAAAAATATAAAAATAAGAGAATACCTTTAAAGGAGGAGTAGAGGTCGTGGTGCTTGATATTGGAAGAGTTGCTGATGACGATCCAGCTGCAGCTCTCACATCCTGATAGTTATATGTTAATATAGTGTGCATTGATAGAAAAACAAAGTAAGCAATGTTATTACCTTAAAAACCTTGATTAAGCTTGAAGCAGCAGCCATTGGAGTGGCCCTGGATGTTGATAGTCTTGGTCTAGAGGTGATAGTTTTGGCGCGAGTCCTCTGGAAGGTTAAGGCCTCTAAGGTAGGGGCGTTGTAGCCAATTATTGAAACTGGAGAAATAGGGTGGAGGTTGAAGGGTCTTCCACTTTTGCTTATTGATGAAACTGGATCATCGGCCTGTTTCAGGGAAGATTAGTTACCAATATACATATAAAAGGAAGGAGAGAGATGAAAGTTAAAAGGAACTTACTGCATCGTCAGGAACAGCATAGTCGGGATCGATCATGTGCCGATATGTATGAACGGATGTTGAAAACAATTGTTCTTTCCACTCTTGCCACCATTGCTTATATGACTCTGTGATGAAAGACACTAGTGACCAGGCGGAGAGATCAACATTTGAAATATCGGCATCAGGAGCAAGTCTTACTACTCTACTCCATTCAGTTCCAGCTGTAATAATTTCTCTGGGCTTAATCACATCGGCAAAGCATAGTTTGATTGGCAGTTGCCCAAAGGCTAATTGGCGAGACAATGCCAATGGATTGTAGAATTCATAAGTAATATGAAAATTCTTCCCGCTACCAAATGTGTTTACTGGGATTGCTCTTAGGGTAATAATAGCCATGATAAGATCATTATCTTGGTTCAGATCACTATCGGCAAAATTAAAAAGAAGAGGGAACTTGTTATCCTCATCAATATAGGGTACCCAAGCTCTGAGATCACGAGGGAGACCATGGTAGAAATTCTAAAAAAACCTGCCAATTTGATCTTCATTGGACTCTGTTCCAGGAAGGACGATTATGGCTTCGCCGAAGTTGAGAGGAGGGCGTGTTGCCGATTCATCATCTCCAAGGACGTAATCTTCGACGATCTCTCATGGAAATTCTTGGGCAAAGAAATCCCATTGTAGACGCTTATGCATGTGAGTGTTTAACCATATATTGATGAACAACCACGGGCCTCCCAGATTGCCGATGGGTTCACCAAGTAGAAGTTTCTGAGACGCTTGGTGGAGAAGGTGGTAAGTTGAGCTCAGGAGGTATCGGCCAAGTGGGAATCTGACACTGTTGGCCAAGAGTTCCGCTGCTGGGAGGAAGGCGTTAGTTGGTCCTACCGATCGACCACAGAAGATAAACTTCTCCAGCCACATGTTCAGGAATATGGCGTGTTCCCTTTGATTGACAATACCCGTTTTTTGGTACTCTTGGATGTATCCTGTCCAGCCGCCGATGTTGCGTGTATTTACTCTATACTCAGCTTTTCTGCCAAAAATATGGCCTTCATCGACAGTTGAGATATCCAAGTCGGTGAGCATATATACATTGGCAAGAGTAGGGGCACATGGGCCATGACCGAACATGAAGGTATTTGTGGTATCTGACCAAAAATGAGCAGCAGCTATCATCATGGATTTATTCCTTTGCATATCAGCAATGAATAGCCTGATACATTGATCTATCTTCCGTTCTGCCCAGAACACTTGCACTGATCTGTTGACCCTCAAGTACCAGTTTTTCCACCCTTTGGTAGGTTTGGGCCAAGATCGAAATGTATCTTTCTATAGATTCAAGGAGAAATTTTGAGCTTTGAAGGGAATACGATTAGCCTCTGCATTGATCAGGTCGGTTGGATCTGGATCACCCATTGGACCTAGGCAATGGAGGGGAGGTTGGTTGGTTGGAATAACCAGTGTGTTGCGTAGTTCCTGAGTTTGGAAGATCATGAGAATGGAAGAAGTAAAAAAATACCAACTGTAAGAATTCGCAAGGGGCCAAAAGGGTCGAAGTAAAAAAGAACGAACCGCAGGGACGTTGAAGTTGACCGCCATTGTTTCGAGAAGGATGAGGGCACGAGCTGGAGATTGGAAAATGACGATGGAAGGAGCTCTGGTGGGTTGAGGATGCGCAGTTAGGGTTGCCACCGGAGAGAGAATGCCAAAGGTTGCAATTTGAAGGTAGAAGATGAGCAGTTCGGATAAATCTATTTATAGGCCATTTGGTGTAGGGGTATTCTTGACTTATCTCTATGCCGTACGCGGATGGATCGAGGTGGTTCAGATAGATATGGTAACTGTTCGCACGACAATCAAGGGATTGTACAGAAGATTTGATGGCATGGCAAGTAGTCATGACTTGAAGGATATTTTGATACAGGATCTTTTAGTTCTAAAATGGTAATGTTGCTGTGATAAGATCTTGCCGATGGATTGTTATTTTGGTATCTCAACCGTAATTGAGGCAAAAAAAAAACAGTTGGAAGATGTGCGATATTTACTGAGATACATGGATTAGATCTAGATTTGATTAAATCTGGTAACAGATCATGTTATGCTTGGAGAATGGATTGAAAAATAGGTAATAGCAGGCATTATCTGGAGTAAATTTCGGAGCATCAATATCTTATACTCCGAAATTGGGGGGCATGTGTTGACATCGTTTTTTAGCACGTGTCAAGATGGTCAGGAAGGGCTAATCAGCAGAGGAAAGATTATTGTGTAGATTGATAGCTGATGAAAATGAGTTTGCTTATGAGTGGTAGCGGCGTATGGATTCAAATTGAAATGTTGCCAATAAGGTTAAGGGTAGTATTGCCGATGCCGATGAAAGATGGTTTGAAGACTGCTGCCGATGAAACAGGGAATGTACCGATGGAAGGAACTTAAAGGCTGCTGCCGATGGAACAGGGATTGTGCCGATAAAAAGAAGGTCGATGAGAATACCATCGTGACTAAGGCGGACTATGGAATAAGATAGGAGTTAATTTCCTTATATACGTTTATTAGAGTCTGAGTTGTATCAAAATTATGTGTTTCCATAGATTTGGATTTAGTGTCCTAGTCGTATTTGGTTACGTTTCTGTAGATCAGGATATAAATATAGGGTGAAGGGCAATGTAAAGAGGAATCAATCAATACATCAAAAACAACTTTTATTCTTATTTACATTACATTTACATCTACTTTCGACGACTTCGTCAATTTGCATATTTTTCTTTTTTACGAGTTCTCATCGATTCGGCGAGTTGCATTGCTCCAGTGCAATCTTCGGCGATCCTCGAGTTCCGCGTGAGTACCTCTTGGCCGTGACTTCCGGGCACATCGCTGTTGTCAGGACCAAAGTGCTCGTATCTTCATCCTTGTCGATTAACAGGTCAAATCGACTGGCACGCTTTGGATATCGATTTCGGGTATTAGCCCTTTGTGTTTGCAGATCTACTTTTGCATCAACAAGTATATAAATATTCAAACAATTTCAATGTAGGTACCATAAGATAGAGCATGATTTTAGAAAAAAAAAATCTAAAGCTAGTTTCATAATTTTCCTAGGTATAACAAAATTTATATGATTTTTTAAAGATTAAACCAAATTTTAGCATTTTAAATTGAATTATTTTCTACATAAAATATTTGGATACATTTTTGAAAAAAAATATATATTTACAATTTTTTTAGATTTTAAAAAAAATATATTTCTAGTCCTATTTATCTCCCTGAACTCTCAACTTAGTCTGATTTATCTTCCCTGACGTGGAGCCACATAAAAAAATGATCACCAAAACCACTCAAGATGCAGAAACAAACGATTTTAAATTTTGTGTAAGGTCAGTTGTTCTTATAATTAAAGATAGGTAGCGTGCCAGTGCGTTGCTACGGGATAGCTAACCATTTATACTAAAAACATATGGATCGCACGATAAGATAACAATACTGTAAAAATTAAATACCAATGTTAAAGTGACAATTAATTCAAAAAGCATAGTTTGTGAGATTAACCGCCATCGAGAGCGCAGCGTCGCAGGCTCACAAACAAACTCTAATGTATAGACTTTTCCGTGATACGGCTAAGATAATGTTTTATATCGACAGGAAAAAATATGTGTGGCTTCCCCTCCATGACACAGATCGAGCACCACCCTTTCCCTCCCTTCTTTTTGTTCTTCATGATTCCTGATGCACTTCACGGAGGAGGTTGGTTCAACAGAGGTAGAAGATGGTGTTTATTTCGAGTTTGCCACTGACCTTCAAATCTCCGTTGTGTAATCATTTCAACTCGGATTACAGTAGTTCTCATTGTGTTAGTTTCATAGCGTCGAGCTCTACATCGCACTGCTAACATCCTTCATGTCTCTTAATTATAAATTTATTGATTAAAATATTAATTGATTAATATTTATCCAATTGAGTTCTAATTAATCATATCAACACATATTATAGGTGATAAAGATCATGAAGTGTGTTTTATATTTTCTATGTTTTTAGTCTTGTAGATTTCATGAAAAAATTCATGACCCAGGTGCAACATACGGGCGCATATATCTAGTAAAGGGAAATACAAAGGACGATCGTGCTATCCCATGACCACACAAGAGCCACACAGGACTCGGACTTGCCTACGCATGAACCAAACACATGTGTCAGGCTGATGTCACACCCATTTTTAAGGACAAAAATAGGATGCATAAAAGACTCATGTGCGCCCCAGGAAACAGTCGCACACATAAGTTGACAAATTACAAAGTATCATCACAGTGCTTATTACATAACGAATAAGTATTTAAGACATAGTCTTGAACGATAGGTAATAATAACTAATAATAATTCTTCAGCGGAAACTCCACACAGGGACACGGTTGACTGGTTGACACCAAGACTAGTACTCATTCCGATAATCTTCCTCTATATCTTCATCTGTTATGGTGGAAATAGCAAGGGTGAGTCCATGTCGAACTCAACAAATATAACACAGGGTTCATGAGGCTCAAAAAGGCTAGACATTGTTTAACTGCGTTTAGCTTTTAATCATATATTAGCAATTGAGTAGCATCAAGATAAACCGCTTCCCATTAAAGAACCAATGATCAATTGTAATAAGGATAATGAATAGCATTAACATGAGCAAATAATAATCAACAATAATTAAGCATGATATAACAGTTATGATCAACTATTCCATAAGAATCCCCAAGGCCGCTCGTATCCGTGAGCACGGCTAGTATACCAGTTTTTAACTCTGCGCAGAGGTGTACACTTTCACTGTGAGTCATGATTTCCAAATGAGTGGGAAGATCAAGCCCAAACACCCGAGAACCATATAAAGCCACTCAAAAGTTCGTCTAACAAGTTAGGGCCATTAGATTCACTCGGCAGGCAGATGTAGAACCCCCTTCCCTGTGGCACAACAACCGCAGCCTATACACACTAGGCCAGGGGCTCGCACTACACCCAACGTGGCAAGCCATTCTTACGCCATTTAAGGTAACCTCTAACAAGCTAGAAAAGGTCTCTTGAACAACTAAAGCCAGAGCCATATAGCCCTCACAGCTGTACTGTATATCCCGGTTATCACTTACAGATAAGTCCTTATGGAGAGAAACCAGAGCATCAAAATAATACACATGCTCTAGCCCCCTTTTAACAGTAATAAAATCATCTTAATAGTTGATTGCTTAATCCATTAATCAAATTACAAGATCATTGTTCTTAGTTTAAGCACTAGCAGTAGCTACCCATATGCATTCCCAAGGTTGACAAGGAATCAAGATAACAATCACTAAGTTATAATCTCTAAGGTTGTCAAGGTAAGCACATGCATATGTATCACAATTCAATGTATAGGTAACAAGGATAGTCCTGTGTTATACTTGCCTTGATCAAATCTTTCCAAGTGATACTGCTGACTTGGCTTAAAGTAATACTCCGAATCGTCCAGATACTGCTCACCTTCTATACTCGATCATCAATCAACAACACACATGCATCCAATCAAATAAACACGAAGCAAACAAAGAGATACAATTAGAACAGTACACCAACAGTAACAAAACAGTAATAAAAGTTTATAAAACTCTTCTACACGTTTCTACGATCACACAGACGCAAAGATCACCAAATTCGGAGTTAAAACGTGAAAGTTATGAATTTTTCTAAGATTTCCTATAGATAAATAAATACTTAATTATAAACTCGAAAAATAAATTATCAAAACTAACTGTACAACTACACTAACATGTAGAGCTCGCAAATACGAACCTAACACAATTTGAACGGATCAAATCGGAGTTAAAACGAAGATTTTATGACCAAAACAGTTCTAGTGGCAAAACTGTAAATACCTGAAAACGTATTTTTGAATAAACCGGAAGAAAATACGCTTTCCAAACACAAAAACGTACTTTCAGTTTTACGCTACGGACCGCGGGTTGATAACTACAAAGCTGAGGGTCTCTTTAACAAATTTACCCGCGAAGGGGTACGTTCTAATCTGGGCCGTTGATCACGATTTGGACGGCTCGTGTTCATCATCGAGTCTACAGTACTCATCCGACCTCCTTCCTCATGTCCGGCCGGCGGCCCCCCATGACCGGCGACTCCTCCATGGCTGGAGATGGTGAACCTCCCCACCGAGACCACCATTCGAGCCCGCGTTTGATCCAAACGGTAGAGAAGCTCCATGCGAACTCAACTAAGCGGTAAATACTAGCTACGATAGACCATACGTGACGCGCGGCAACAAGGGGACGGTGGCGCCATTGTTGACCGACGGTGAGCTCCAAACCCGCGATTCAAAGCACAAAAACTCCAAAGAAAAGCGTTGGGAGGGAGAGGAGAAGATGACAAACTCACCCAAGCGAAGAAATCGGCCTTGAATCCACCCGAGAGCTCCCTAGCCGACCGTCCGCCCGCCTCTACCAACTTGAAGCCCTAGAACTCGATTTCACGTGGTTGGACTAGAGTTTTAGATGGAAAACGGAAAGAGGAGAACCCCGGCTACCCTTTTGTAACTTCACCTTATCGATTTCGGGTAGGATATCAAGGATTCGAGATTCAATTCGGTTGAAGCTTTGTGTCCGTCCCGGTTACGACGAAGATAGAAGATGCGGCTGCCACCTGGGACCCACCCGTCAATGGCTGAAGGAGGATGAGGCGCGCTGCTGGCTCGGCTGGCTCGGCTGCTGGGCTCTCGTGGTCGCTGGCGCGGAGGAGGGAAGGCAGCGGCCCACCGTGCAACCCAGGCGGGAGGGAAAACAGGCCGACCCGAGCGGGCCTTCGGGCCGCCAGGTGAGTAGGTAAGTTGTCTTTTTTTTCTTTTGTTTCTTTTCTTTTCTAGTTTTCCAAACACATTTTCAAATCAAATTTTCCTAAACCAAATCAAATAAAACAAATATATCCACACCACAAAATAAAATAAATGCAACAACATGAATGCATCACCAAATAGTTTTAAAATTTTAATTCCCTTTCTCTAAATTGTTTAAAATTTATTACTCCTAAAATTTGGGTGTTACAAATTCTACCCCCCTTAAAAGAATCTCGTCCTCGAGATTGGACTGCTTACTCAAACAACTGCGGATATGATTTCCTCAATTCATCCTCTCTTTCCCAAGTTGCCTCTGCCTCTGAATATCGATTCCACTGCACTTTGCACATTTTAATAATCCGACTTCGAGTAACTCTCTCAGCAGTCTCCAAAATCTTAATCGGAAACTCTTCATATGTAAGATCCTCTTTAACAGTCAACTCTTCTAAAGGTATCTGCTCCTCAGGCACCCGTAAACACTTCTTAAGTTGTGAAACATGGAACACATCATGTACTCCAGATAAATTCTCAGGCAACTCTAATTGATAAGCAACTTCCCCACGTCTAGTAATAACTTTAAATGGTCCAACATACCTTGGTGCTAGTTTACCTTTCATGTTAAACCTCTTCACACTTTTCATAGGTGACACCTTCAAATAGACATAATCACCTACCTCAAAAACTAAATCTCTTCTTCTATTGTCAGCATAACTCTTCTGACGAGATTGTGCTACTCTCAAATTCTCACGAATCACTCGCACTTGATCTTCTGCGTTTCTAAGAACATCTGTACCAAACACCTGAGATTCACCTGTCTGATCCCAAAACAATGGAGTTCTACACTTACGTCCATACAAAGCTTCAAACGGTGCCATCTTAAGACTCTGTTGATAACTGTTATTGTAAGAAAATTCTGCATAAGGCAAACTCTTATCCCAACTAGTTCCATATTGCAATGCACAAGCTCTCAACATATCCTCTAATACCTGGTTGGTCCTTTCAGTCTGTCCATCTGTCTGTGGATGATATGCTGTACTAAAATTCAATTTTGTTCCCAATGATTCATGCACAGCTTTCCAAAAATGCGATGTAAACTGCGATCCTCGATCAGATACAATCTTCTTTGGTACTCCATGCAAACAGACTATTCTCTCCATATACAACTCTGCCAATTTTGGTCCATGGTAAGTAGTCTTAACTGGTATAAAATGAGCAACTTTAGTTAACTGATCTACTATCACCCAAATAGAATCATAACCTCTCTGAGTACGAGGTAACCCCACTATAAAGTCCATACCAACTTCCTCCCACTTCCATTCAGGAATCTTCATTGGTTGCAATAATCCAGCAGGTCTCTGATGCTCTGCTTTCACCCTCTGACAAGTGTCACACAATGCCACATACTCAGCCACATCTCGCTTTAATCCAACCCACCAATATTTCTGTTTCAGATCCAAATACATCTTAGTACTACCAGGATGAATAGAATAAGCTGACTCATGAGCTTCGCGAAGAATTGCCTGTCTAACAGTTTGATCCTCAGGTACACACAGCCTCTTTTCAAACCACAAAATTCCATTATCATCCATTCGAAAGCCTGGTGACTTACCAATCACTATATCTTCCGCTATCTTCTTTAGTTTCTCATCCTTCAACTGACCCTTGTAGATTTCTTGCTCTAAGGTAGGCTCTATCACTAATTCCATTGTATTAGTAACAATGCCCAAATTCAAATATTCAAATTCAGCACATAACTCACTAGTCATAGTCAATGTCTGTATCTCATTGACATAACTTTTCCTACTAAGAGCATCAGCTACTACATTAGCCTTACCAGGATGATAGTGTATCTCAATATCATAATCCTTAATCAACTCTAACCATCTACGTTGCCTCAAATTCAGATCTGACTGAGTGAAAATATACTTCAAACTCTTATGATCAGTGTATATATCACTCTTATGTCCAATCAAATAATGTCTCCAAATCTTTAAAGCATGAACTACAGCTGCTAACTCCAAATCATGTGTAGGATAATTCAACTCATGCTTTCTCAACTGCCTAGATGCATAAGCCACAACTCTGCCTTCTTGCATAAGAACACATCCCAAACCTTGACGAGAAGCATCACAATAAATAGAAAACTTCTTACTCAAATCTGGCAAAACCAAAACAGGCGCTGTAGTCAACCTCTTCTTCAATTCCTCAAAACTAGCTTGACATTTATCTGACCACACAAACTTGGCATTCTTCTCTAACAGCGATGTCATAGGTTTAGTAAGTTTAGAAAACCCTTCAATGAACCGTCTGTAATATCCAGCCAATCCCAAGAAACTACGAATCTCACTAGCATCAATAGGTGGCTTCCAATTTAATACATCCCTTACTTTACCTGGATCCACTGATATCCCTCCATTAGAAATAATATGACCAAGGAAAGAAACTTCCTTCAACCAAAACTCACATTTACTTCGCTTCGTATACAACTTATGCTCTCTAAGCTTCTGCAACACCAACCTCAAATGTTCAGCATGCTCTACTTCTGTCTTGGAAAAGATCAGTATATCATCAATAAACACTACCACAAACTTATCCAAATATTCCATGAACACCTTATTCATCATGTACATAAAGTATGCAGGTGCATTGGTCAATCCAAATGACATAACAGTATACTCATACAATCCATACCTCGTAGTAAAAGCTGTCTTTGGAATATCAGAAGCACGAATCTTCAACTGATGATAACCAGAACGTAAATCAATCTTAGAGAACACACAAGCACCTCTCAACTGATCAAACAAGTCATCAATCCTGGGCAAAGGGTACTTATTCTTGATAGTTACCTCATTTAGTGACCGGTAATCAACACACATCCTCTGACCGCCATCTTTCTTATCAACAAAAATAACTGGTGCTCCCCAAGGTGATGAACTAGGTCTAATAAAACCTTTATCTTGTAATTCTTTAATTTGTTTCTTAAGTTCTTCTAATTCATCTACTCCCATCCTATATGGTCGTTTGGCTATAGGTGCAGTTCCAGGAAGTAATTCAATAAGAAATTCAATGTCTCGGTCAGGTGGCATACCTGGCAATTCATCAGGGAAGACATCCGGAAATTCCTCAATCACTGAATTCTCCTTAATAGTATCTTCAAGCTGATTCACCACAGCGGTTGGTTGCTTCCTGAGCGTTGTACCTTCATTTTCCTCTTCCTGTCCATCTCTCTGCGCTCATTATCAAGCACAATAGCTTTATTTACCAGCTCTTGAAAACTAGCATAGTTGTTCCCCTTCAACTGCAAGCGAAGATCATAATAAATTCCCTTAAAGAAAAGACGCTGTCTGTCTGCATCTTCCCTCACTTCATTAGGAGCATAGCGAGCCAACTGGGTAAATCTATCATGATATTCACTAACGCTCATCTGTCCTATCCTAAGGTTTCTGAATTCTTCCTGGTTCAGCTCAATTATACCTTCAGGAATATGACGAGCTCGAAAATCTCTAACAAACTCATTCCAAGTGATAGGAGGAGCATTGTCAGGGCGTGCAGCTTGATACGACTCCCACCAAGTCTGAGCTGTCCCCTGTAACTGACCAGATGCATATAACACCTTCTCCATATCATTGCATTGGGCTATATTCAGCTGTTTCTCCACTGCCCTCACCCAATCATCTGCCTCTAAAGGATCAGCAGCATGAGAAAACACTGGAGGGCGTCCCTTCAAAAATTCCCCACGCTTATCCCTCACTTGCACATGCGGTGGTCCTCCTGCAGAGGGATTGTTCTGCATGTGCTGCATAAACATCTGCATCATCTGATTCTGAGTTTGTATGAGTTCCTCCATAGTAATGGGTGGGTTAACACCTCCACGACCTCTGCCACGTCCTCTGCCTGACATCTGTTTCCAAAAACACAGAAGATGAAATTCAGTACAATCCGAGATTATGTATTCAATAGATAAGCAAAATCTGATTTTTCTGGGCGAACTCCAATTTCAGCAACTCAGTAAAACTGTCATATCTCGAGCTACAGACGTCCAATTCAGATGATCTTTACATGGTTGGAAAGCTTACAAAATTATCTACAACTTTTATTCACAACACTTTTTCTGATTCTGTCAATAAATTGGCCAAAAACTGAACTTAACCGAAACTGTTTCAGAATTCCAGACTGTGCAGTAACTCCAACTTGGAACAGTTATATCTCTTAGCTTATAATAGATATTAAAGTGATTCTTGTGGGGTTGGAAAGATATAGAAGTCTAATTATTCCCAGTAAAATTTCTTAAATTTTTCATGAACGGATTTTAAGTTATTTCTAAAACATCCCAGACTGATCCAAAAATCAGCAAAGGACAGAACTAAGTTAACCTCATATTCAACTAATATATTTTGATCAAACTTAATATTTTTAACCATGGAACTTGTAGGCATGTCTACAAAACTCCAGCACACATTACAAAGATCCAAATCACACATTATCATAATAACAATCTATCAATCACACAATTGTTCACACCACAAACTGACTTTTAAAACAATCCAAACTTAAAATTAACTCGCAACTACTATCGTTCCTATTACATAGGGATTTTTCCTATTTCCCTAATTTAGCTTCTCATAAATCTTGGGACGACCTAACTCCGCTCTTAATTGGTCAATCTCCTCATAAGCTTGCTCCTTAAGTTCTTTTTCCTTCAGCAACTCATCCTTCAAATCCACCTCATGGAGAGCCAATTCACGAGCTAATCCCACCGTAGCTTGTAAAGTCAAGGAGGAATCATCTGCAGGCGGCACGGTCCAAATACCCTTGTCATGTAAGAAACAAGGAAAATGCCGGAGTGCACCCTTTAACGTCTTGTCCGAGCGTAGACCATGGTAGTGAACAAATGCATTGAAAGCGACATCCTCCATGCTTATCTCCACGGTTGCCCGGCTCACTCTGGTAATGAACTTTGACTCCACTTTAGACTCCTTAGTGGTAGGATCCCTTTTCTTAACCCATAACTCTGTTTCCCAATAGGAATCCATCCATGGATGACTATACTCTGCACTGCGATACTCCAACGTAGCTTCCCAGTCGTAGTAGTAGTTGTCCAAGGTTCTTGTCAACATGTCATGGAAGAAAGCATCAGCTTTAGAAACCATGATATGAAACTTCGTAGTCCACCCCATAACTACATTCTCCATTGGTATATCACCAACTCTTGATTCCGCATCAGACAGCTCTTGATCACCATCTTCATACGGCTCCTGAGGTTTAAAACGGGCAACGTACTGTGCAGCTGACAAACAGGGATGAGGAGGCATCTACAAGATTTAGACATAGATTAGATAGAATCAATGTATTTTCACAATAGAATAAAGTAGAGGAAGCATAAAACTTTCGTAATTAATAAGGTGAAAAGAGGAAGCATGAATTAAGTGAAATATGGATGCTATTAACGACCATTCTAACTAGGCTCGCGTCCTACAGTCAACATGGCTCTGATACCAATCTGTCACACCCATTTTTAAGGACAAAAATAGGATGCATAAAAGACTCATGTGCGCCCCAGGAAACAGTCGCACACATAAGTTGACAAATTACAAAGTATCATCACAGTGCTTATTACATAACGAATAAGTATTTAAGACATAGTCTTGAACGATAGGTAATAATAACTAATAATAATTCTTCAGCGGAAACTCCACACAGGGACACGGTTGACTGGTTGACACCAAGACTAGTACTCATTCCGATAATCTTCCTCTATATCTTCATCTGTTATGGTGGAAATAGCAAGGGTGAGTCCATGTCGAACTCAACAAATATAACACAGGGTTCATGAGGCTAAAAAAGGCTAGACATTGTTTAACTACGTTTAGCTTTTAATCATATATTAGCAATTGAGTAGCATCAAGATAAACCGCTTCCCATTAAAGAACCAATGATCAATTGTAATAAGGATAATGAATAGCATTAACATGAGCAAATAATAATCAACAATAATTAAGCATGATATAACAGTTATGATCAACTATTCCATAAGAATCCCCAAGGCCGCTCGTATCTGTGAGCACGGCTAGTATACCAGTTTTTAACTCTGCGCAGAGGTGTACACTTTCACTGTGAGTCATGATTTCCAAATGAGTGGGAAGATCAAGCCCAAACACCCGAGAACCATATAAAGCCACTCAAAAGTTCGTCTAACAAGTTAGGGCCATTAGATTCACTCGGCAGGCAGATGTAGAACCCCCTTCCCTGTGGCACAACAACCGCAGCCTATACACACTAGGCCAGGGGCTCGCACTACACCCAACGTGGCAAGCCATTCTTACGCCATTTAAGGTAACCTCTAACAAGCTAGAAAAGGTCTCTTGAACAACTAAAGCCAGAGCCATATAGCCCTCACAGCTGTACTGTATATCCCGGTTATCACTTACAGATAAGTCCTTATGGAGAGAAACCAGAGCATCAAAATAATACACATGCTCTAGCCCCCTTTTAACAGTAATAAAATCATCTTAATAGTTGATTGCTTAATCCATTAATCAAATTACAAGATCATTGTTCTTAGTTTAAGCACTAGCAGTAGCTACCCATATGCATTCCCAAGGTTGACAAGGAATCAAGATAACAATCACTAAGTTATAATCTCTAAGGTTGTCAAGGTAAGCACATGCATATGTATCACAATTCAATGTATAGGTAACAAGGATAGTCCTGTGTTATACTTGCCTTGATCAAATCTTTCCAAGTGATACTGCTGACTTGGCTCAAAGTAATACTCCGAATCGTCCAGATACTGCTCACCTTCTATACTCGATCATCAATCAACAACACACATGCATCCAATCAAATAAACACGAAGCAAACAAAGAGATACAATTAGAACAGTACACCAACAGTAACAAAACAGTAATAAAAGTTTATAAAACTCTTCTACACGTTTCTACGATCACACAGACGCAAAGATCACCAAATTCGGAGTTAAAACGTGAAAGTTATGAATTTTTCTAAGATTTCCTATAGATAAATAAATACTTAATTATAAACTCGAAAAATAAATTATCAAAACTAACTGTACAACTACACTAACATGTAGAGCTCGCAAATACGAACCTAACGCAATTTGAACGGATCAAATCGGAGTTAAAACGAAGATTTTATGACCAAAACAGTTCTAGTGGCAAAACTGTAAATACCTGAAAACGTATTTTTGAATAAACCGGAAGAAAATACGCTTTCCAAACACAAAAACGTACTTTCAGTTTTACGCTACGGACCGCGGGTTGATAACTACAAAGCTGAGGGTCTCTTTAACAAATTTACCCGCGAAGGAGTACGTTCTAATCTGGGCCGTTGATCACGATTTGGACGGCTCGTGTTCATCATCGAGTCTACAGTACTCATCCGACCTCCTTCCTCATGTCCGGCCGGCGGCCCCCCATGACCGGCGACTCCTCCATGGCCGGAGATGGTGAAGCTCCCCACCGAGACCACCATTCGAGCCCGCGTTTGATCCAAACGGTAGAGAAGCTCCATGCGAACTCAACTAAGCGGTAAATACTAGCTACGATAGACCATACGTGACGCGCGGCAACAAGGGGACGATGACGCCATTGTTGACCGACGGTGAGCTCCAAACCCGCGATTCAAAGCACAAAAACTCCAAAGAAAAGCGTTGGGAGGGAGAGGAGAAGATGACAAACTCACCCAAGCGAAGAAATCGGCCTTGAATCCACCCGAGAGCTCCCTAGCCGACCGTCCGCCCGCCTCTACCAACTTGAAGCCCTAGAACTCGATTTCACGTGGTTGGACTAGAGTTTTAGATGGAAAACGGAAAGAGGAGAACCCCGGCTACCCTTTTGTAACTTCACCTTATCGATTTCGGGTAGGATATCAAGGATTCGAGATTCGATTCGGTTGAAGCTTTGTGTCCGTCCCGGTTACGACGAAGATAGAAGATGCGGCTGCCACCTGGGACCCACCCGTCAATGGCTGAAGGAGGATGAGGCGCGCTGCTGGCTCGGCTGGCTCGGCTGCTGGGCTCTCGTGGTCGCTGGCGCGGAGGAGGGAAGGCAGCGGCCCACCGTGCAACCCAGGCGGGAGGGAAAACAGGCCGACCCGAGCGGGCCTTCGGGCCGCCAGGTGAGTAGGTAAGTTGTCTTTTTTTTTTTTCTTTTGTTTCTTTTCTTTTTTAGTTTTCCAAACACATTTTCAAATCAAATTTTCCTAAACCAAATCAAATAAAACAAATATATCCACACCACAAAATAAAATAAATGCAACAGCATGAATGCATCACCAAATAGTTTTAAAATTTTAATTCCCTTTCTGTAAATTATTTAAAATTTATTACTCCTAAAATTTGGGTGTTACAGCTGACTACAACCTTAACTGACAAAACTGAAACAAAGCTAAACTCTGACGAAACTGAAACTGAAAGGGAAGACAAACTGATGAAACTGAAACTCTAAAACGAAAACGGAGTAACAGTGAACAGCTGGAGTAGATCAACAGTACTGGTATGGTGTTGTTTAGCACTATTGTTCATTATTACCGCTAACTTGCTTCGTTGATTTTATTCAAGTAATTTATGTTTGTAATTATGTAGGTGCTAATTCGGTTGATCGCACATTGGCACATGAGAAAAGTGGGGGAAGTCGATAAAACTCATGGTTTTGAGAACATACACATGTAATAGATATGAATTGTTACAAAACAAAATATTATAAAGTAGCTACTTATAGAATTGCAGCGTATAACTAATTGGTTCTTATGCATGACTCTGATCCATGAGTGGTACTGGTAGAAACATGACTCTAATTCATCGTCGATGTATTTTAAAGTAGCTACTTACGCATGACTCTGATGCCGTCCACGAGTACTTTTCTACAGTAGTTATAGAATTGCAGCGTATAACTAATTGGTTCTTTTACCATCTGGCCCAATTGTCAGTAAAATCTATCCAAACCGGTCCATAAAATCTATTCAAAAAGTTGCCCTCAATTAGCATGGAACAAGGATGATGTGTCAAACTCAATGCAACCTTCTATGTGATCCACTTAAAAGCTTACTGGAAACAAAAAAAAAAACCTTGCTAGCTGTATTCCAAAACAAATCTAAGCATTCCATTACATTAAGCTAGTTTTCCTTTTGCCTATATATAATCATATTTGTTTGTTACTGGTAACACCAAGAGAGAAACAGACCATATATATCCTGCAGGGTCCTACTACGCTTGTGCTTACATATAGCCAGTTTTAGATTATTCCTAACGAAACTAAGTAAACTATTATACCTTAGGCACAAGTTGTCTGAAATGCAAATTACAAAATTTCTCTGAACCACTGGAAAACTGATGAAAAAGATTTCCAGTGGCATCTAACTGAATCCTCTTTCCTTCTGAATCCAATTGTCGGACCATAAATAGTAGGTGGGATGGAAAACAAACTTGATTTGTCGGTTCATGAATAGTAGGCCAATCAGCAGCACCTGGAATGGGCGGCGGGTGCTCACGATGGGCTGCGATTGAGTTTGATCCCAGTTCAAAAATATAAAAGAAACTGAAATGTTCTCTGAACTATCTGGATGCAGTAACTGCAAAAGCTACTGAAACTCTGAAACTAAAATAGGGAACAAGTGCTACTGTCAAACTCTATCAGAGAAAGAGAAAGTTAATCAATGCAAGTTTCAGGTCTAGCATAGGATCACTGAATTAATAAGCAAATGCAAGAAAACTGTGCAGGCAAGTAATGATTACTTGGAGATTGGTCACTGATGGGATGGTTGAGATGCTGCTACTTTCTCCTGCCACTTCTACTTGGCGAGATGACCTGCAAGCTGCAAATGGAATGACTTGCTACAGATCGGAGAAGAATACCATTGTTTCAACAAGCTACATAGAAGAATTTCAAAGGACAGCACAGCACCAAAACGGTGAAGATGACCAGCCGCGACAGGCCACCTTTTACCCAAGATACCGACCATGTCATTGGTGATAGGATTTACCTGTCTGCAGTAAATTTCAACTTTTGATTCCTGAGTATCTATCTGCAGTTAATAAATAACATCCACAATGATTTCACATACAATAAAAATCATGGTGCCGTGTGGTTTTCCATTGGTGCAGTTTAGTTCATCGCATGTTCGAGCGATGGAAGGGCAACTCATACTGAGCACCGGTGCGGGTGTGTTAGATCGGCAGATCGCAGGAGGATCGTGGACGTGGAGAAGGTGCAGGTTTCATGTGGGACGTGAGTCTGCGGCGGCGCATGAGGTTTTGGCTTGTAGCTGGCTGTTGTTCGTCGCGAAGGACGCGGATGAGGTTAGGGTTCCGCGCGGTAGGGTTTCATCAATACGTGCTGTGCACCCTGAGCGACGCAAACCCTAGTGATGGACAGAGAAACAGGAGGCGGGGTTGGGAGGTTTACCGGCATAGGAGTTGAAGACGTCGACGGAGCCACGGGAGGAGGTGGCGAGGAGGACGCCGACGACACGCTTGCCGGCGAGGTGCCGCCGCCCTTGGCCTCACGCTGCCCGCCGCGAGGCACACGCGATCATGGCGTCCGGGCCCGGCGAGGGAGATCGTGGGATTGTGTAATAGCTCTGTTAAATAGGATGAGAGAGCCCTCATCTCCCTCACCTCTTTTATTTTTGCTTCTTCCTTCCATAGGTTTTCCCCTCCCCTTAGGGTTTCTTGTGAGAGAGGTCCACAAATTGGTGAATTTGTGTAAGAACCAAAGATTGCAGCGGGAATGGAGTCCCTAACCTCCTCGTACCCTCCGGGATTCGATTTGTGAGGTGCTTTTGTGAATCGCGTTTGTGTTCTTCGCGTTCTTGTTTTTCCCCCTTTCTTTCTTGGTTTGATTCATCACTTTTAGAGCGTTTTGACTCATTCTTTTTATCTGAGATGGACTAGGACATGAGTTGATCCCTTCCACCGAAGGATTTCACCTAAATCCTCACGAGTTCATAGATCGGGGCGAATCAAGTTCTAGGGTGGAAAAACTAGGTTTCATCGCAATTTTTTTATTTCCCGTTGATTGGCTTTGTCTTGGGTGATTATCTTCTAGGAGTAGCCTACCAACTCAGTGATGATCCTCTCTACAAAGTTTCAAGTCATTCTGACTTGATTTGATCGAGTTTTGGGTGTTGAATCGATTTTTCCCAAGAACTGCTCGTAAATACCAGACATGTCCGGTATTTATACCAGACATGTCTGGTATATTAAACTTTCGAGTTTGGAGCTGAAATTTGGTGGAGACCTACCCCAAGGTGTCTAGATGCTGTGGTTAAAGTTTCATAATTTTTGGACACCATTTGATAGGGTTTTCGATTTTTCTCCCAATGTCGCTCTGTGCTATTCAGCATCCGGACATGTCTGACTGCACTCAGTTCAGCAGCTCATCTTTGGTCGTTTGACCTCCGATTCGAGTTCCATCTTTTGCAATGGGTTTCTACCGTTGCAAAGAACTTATTTAGGTACTCTTGTCACTAGTTGGCTTGGGTATTTTAGATTCAGGATCTCGCTTCTTCTCAATAGAAGTTGAGTATCTCATTTTCTCTCCTTCGGTTCGGGAAACGTTTCGTGCTCCCCGCTGTGTTTCTAGGGAATATCCACCCTCTCTTTTGGGTCGAGGGCATCACGGTGTTTGCTTTACGTGTTTGGAGGTGATTTTGGGACAGTGGTTGAAAGTTTCGAAAGAAATTTACGGCTCCCATTCACCCCCCTCTGGTCGCCGTTTTCGGTCCTTCGGCCCTTTTCTTCCCCTAGGGGTTTGGAGATGGAGTTTTTAGTGAGACGCACACACATAGGTTGCGAAGGGTGATGATCCTCGTGACCAGGGTGAGTTCTATTTGCGCCTCATCTAGTATGAGCATCTATTAGGTCATATTGTGCCATCTATAGCCCAATAGCTGAGGGGCTACTATTGGGGGAGCCCATGAGCTATATGGGCCAAATCTTTCCCTAGAAGAGGGCCAACTAGTAGCTAGAGTAGTGTCCTGTGAAATCTAAACCCACCTAGGTGCCACTTCTAAGTAGCCATTGCCTATATAAGTGCCTAAGGGCATGAGGGCAAGGAACCTCACCTCCCACCCATTTTCACCTGTTCAAAACCCTAGTGTGTCCCTCTCCACCATCGAGCTCTCTCCTCCCCCTCTCTCCTATTCGAAACCGTCAATTCCAACACATTATTTAACATTCATCATATTGATCAATATATTGTTGTAATCAACACTCAATATTCAATAGTTCAATAATTATTTAATGGTTTATTACATCATTTATTATGTAAAGAACCAAAAGGGAGATATATATAGGCTATAGTCCTATAGACTAAAGAATGAACATCCACCTTGGTTAGGAGTAGCGATGCTAAAAATATATTGCGGTTAAACTAAACAGTTGTTGTTTAGTGGAGATAAAATGTCATTAGTGGAAATAGTGTTACAATTAGCAATACTATAGTGGTAGACTCTCGAATAGCTGGCTATTTAAAACCATGGAGTACGCATATGGTCATGGCACTAGAAACATGTTGGTACATGCACACCTCACTGAATGCGGTGGTGACCAGGGCCAGGAATCCGCTCATGTCGGGGCACTACCAAGTTTGGCCCCCGAAGATGAAGAAATACAGTAGCAGCTTCCTTTGCTACCGCCCCTGCTCCCCACCCTGTGTTGCGTCAAGCTCCACCGATACATCCATGGATCATGAGGCTGTAGAAGCCTGTGAGCATCCCACACCACGATAACATGCGCTATTAGATGATGGACCTGACCTTGAAGAACAAGCTCACCATGGGCTGGGCCTAAGCCTAGACGACGAAGAAGAAGAAGCCCGCAGAGACCTGGCTCGGATGATCACACTTCACAGACACCATCCGTCCATCGTGGAGGACGACCACTTCTGGAGCTCCATGCGCTGCCTCAACCAAAGATTCAAGTTTCCCTCCCGCGAGGACATTGAGAAGGCGTGCGATACTGTCTGCAACAACATGCCATACGACTCCTAGAAATAAGTCGCTCCTAGTGTCGACAGTTTCACGGTTGGTAAAGCTAGATCCGTGGAGGCAGGGGAGCCCTGTAAATAACGTGCAATTTCACTGATGATTGTTAGATATGTGTATGTCTAGGGGGGTTATTTGTATATAGCTTACTTGTAACTCAAGTCATTATTGACTATATATATCAAAGCCACCCAACCAGGGGTACGAGGTGTTTTGCCATAATTCTACATGGTATTGGTAGACCGGGCCTATCCCTACCCGTCTCCCACCCTTCCGCTGCCCTAATCTTTGGCCGCCACCTCCCTGGCCGCCGCCTACACAGCCGCCGTGCCCTAGGGCGCCGCTGCTCCTTCCAGCCGCCGCCTCTCCCAGGCCGCCGCTCACCCTCCCTGGCGCTCCATCTAGGTGCTGCAGCGCCATGTCTTCCTCTGATGCTACCTCCGCCACTATGGGGTCTGACGACTCCACCTCCGTCGGTTCTGGTGGAGGTGCCCCTATCGTCACCCCTCCCTACGCTGCCATCAACGTGAAGCACCATGTTCCCATCACGTTGGAGTTGGCTCATCCCAACTACAACAAGTGGGCTGCTTTCTTCACCACGCTCTGCGGCAAGTTCTTCCTCCGTGGCCACATCGACGGTACTCTGGAGCCCGCTCCCACTGATTCACAATGGGATGCTGCAGACTGTGTTGTTCGTGGATGGATCTACGGCTCCGCCGCCACCGACGTCCTCGACCTCGCCATGGCTCCCGAACAGACCGCTCGTGACCTATGGGATGCGATCGCTGCCCTGTTCCAAGACAACAAGGCGTCGCGTGCTGTTTTCCTTGCGGAACAGTTCCACTCGATGACTCAAGGCGACCTCTCCATCGACCAGTTCTGTCAACGCATGAAGCAGACTGCCGATTCTCTCCATGACGTCGGCCACACCATCCTCGACTCCCAGCTCGTGCTGAACCTCCTGCGTGGCCTCAACCCCGCTACTCCAGCACCGCCGACGACATCGTCAACAAGGACGTGCTGCCATCCTTTGCTGCTGCTCGTAACATGCTCGTCCTCAAGGAGCTTTACCTAGCCAATGAATCTAAGGTGCAGACTGGTACTGCTCTTATTGCAGGCACCCCATCTTCGTCTGCCTGCACCAATGCAGGCTGCCGCTCCTCCACCTCTGGTTCTCCCGCTGCCCCTCCTCAGCAGCGCGCGGGTAACACAGGTTCAGGAGGGGACGACACTGGTGCTGGCCGCAATAACGACAACCGTCGCGGTGGCCGTCGTGGCAACGGCAAGCCGCAGCAACAACCGTCCGCCGGTGGTCAGCGGCAGCAGCCTGTCCATCCTGCTGGTCCCTGGTTTTGCTTCAGTCTAGGTGGCTTTAAGGATGGGCAGCGCCCTGGTTGGTGCCCCCCTGGTGGCCCTAGCTTGCTCGGACAGGCACCCCAAGCGCATACCGCCTTTGCGCCCCTGCAGTACTCCACGCCAGCGCCCCAGCAGTGGGATGCCTCCGCTCTGGTTGCAGCCTTGAACCAGATGTCCATGAACCAAGGCGGCGCACCTTGGGTCATGGACACCGGTGCTACCGCCCACATGAACTCCAATGACGGTATACTCACTTTCCGCTCCCTTCCTTCCTCTCCGTCCGTTGTTATTGGTGATGGCAACTCTCTTTCTGTCACTGGGCAGGGCGACTCTTTTCTCTCTACTCCTTCCTCCAACTTTGCACTAAATAATGTCCTTATTGTGCCATCCATTATTCGCAATCTCCTTTCTATACGTCAATTCACTCGTGACAACAATTGTTCTGTTGAATTTGACGCTCTTGGCTTTTCTATTAAGGATCCATGGACCAGTCGGGTGATGCTTCGCTACAATAGCTCTGGCGACCTCTACACCTTCCCTGCTGCCACCCATCAAGCTTATGCCACCGCATCCAACGTCGCTTCTCTGTGGCATGGTCATCTGGGTCAACCTAGTCCAGCAGTTTCCACTCGTCTCCAGCATTTAGTTCCATGTAATAAGAATTTCACTAGCATCTGCCACGCATGTCAGCTTGGCAAACATGTTCGTCTTCCTTTTCGTAGTTCCTCTTCATGTACCTCGGCACCTTTTGAACTACTGCATTGTGATGTTTGGACATCTCCTGTTTCCAGTGTATCTGGCAACTCTTATTACCTGGTTATATTAGATGATTATACCAATTACTGCTAGACTTTTCCCCTTAGGCGAAAATCTGATGTTCATCAGCATCTCATTTAGTTTTGTGCCTTTGCTCGCACCCAGTTCTCACTGCCCGTTAAGTGCTTCCAAGCCGATAACGGCACTGAGTTTGTGAACAATGCCTCAGCTAACTTCCTCGCCTCCAATGGGATCCTTCTTCGTCTTTCTTGCCCCTACACTTTAGCCCAGAATGGCAAGGCTGAATGTGTCCTGCGCACTCTCAATAATATAGTATGCACCCTTCTTCTCCACTCCTCAATGCCTTCAGCCTATTGGGATGAAGCCCTCGCCACAGCCACCTACCTCTTAAATCGTCGCCCAAGCTCTGCTATTTCTCATGAGATTCCTTTTTCTCATCTCTATGGACAGCCGCCTGATCTGTCCAATCTTCGGGTTTTCGGGTGTCTCTGCTACCCTAACCTTTCTGCTACCTCTGCACACAAGCTCGCACCACGTTCCACTGCTTGTGTGTTCCTCAGCTACCCGACATCTCACAAAGGCTATCGCTGCCTTGATTTGTCCTCTCGCCGCATCATCATCTCTCACCACGTTGTGTTCGATGAAGCAGTATTTCCCTTTTCAACTAACACTGCAGGGCTCTCCTCTCCGGCGTCGCTCGACTTTCTTGTTGATGACAGTGACGACATTGCGCCACTTCTCACAAGTGTCGCAAGTGTCGCACCCCTTCAGCCTGGCGGGCGTGGTCTCGTGCCCCGTCCGACTCCACGCCCCTTGATGACCCCGCGGTCATCTCCTGCGGCCGCGTTGTTCCTGCGGCAGCACCGGCGCCACCGCCTCCACCGATGGGGCGTTTTGGCCAGGTGTACGTCCGGCGCCCTCCAGCGGCCCGTACACCTGCGACTACCTCTTCTTCAGAACTTGCACGGGCACCTGCAGCCACCGTGGCCGCTTCTGGTGCAGCGCCCGCGGGCGCTTCTACTGCAGCACCAGCGCCTGTTTCTGCTGCAGTGCCTGCACCTGCTGCGCGTGCCACTACCAGGCTGCAATCCGGCACAATTCGTCCCGTCGATTACAGCAACGCCTTCCTGTCTACAGTCGTCGCCTTGCCTCTACCAGCTAACTATCGTAGTGTGCTGGCTGACCCTCAGTGGCGCGCGGCTATGGCGGAGGAGTTTCAGGCTCTCGTCGACAATGGTACATGGCGCTTGGTTCCTCGACCACCCCGTGCTAATGTCATCACCGGCAAGTGGATTTTCAAGCATAAATATAATGCTGATGGATCCCTTGCTCGGCATAAGGCATGTTGGGTTGTGCGGGGCTTCTCCTAGCAGTACGACATCGACTACGACGAGACTTTCAGTCCAGTTGTCAAACCGGCCACGATCCGCATCGTCCTCAGCATTGCTGCCTCACGATCGTGGCCAATTCACCAGCTCGACATGAAGAACGCATTTCTTCACGGTCATCTTCAGGAGACCATCTACTGCCAGCAGCCTCCTGGCTTCATCGACCCATCTGCTCCTGATCATGTTTGTTTGTTGCAGAGGTCTCTCTATGGTTTGAAGTAGGCGCCTCGAGCTTGGCACCAGCGGTTTGCCACTTACCTTCGTCAGCTTGGGTTCAAGCCTTCGTCCACCGATGCGTCTCTCTTTATTTATAAAGATGGAGACAACATTGCCTATCTGTTGCTCTACGTCGATGACATCGTACTCACTGCGTCCTCTTCGACTCTCCTTCGTCGCATTACTGAGCGTCTCAGCTCAGAGTTTGCGATGACGGACCTCGGCGCACTTCACCACTTTCTCGGCATCTCCGTCACGCGCTCGACGGATGGCCTGTTTCTCTCCCAACGCCAGTATGCTGTTGAGCTTCTCCAGCGTGCAGGCATGTCGGAGTGCCATCCCACCTCGACGCCCGTGGACTCCAAGTCCAAACTGTCCGCCGAAGATGGTCCACCCGTCGCCGACCCCTCTCAGTACCGCAGCCTCGCTGGTGCGTTGCAGTATCTGACCCTCACACGGCTAGACCTGGCTTATGCGGTCCAGCAGGTGTGTCTATTCATGCATGACCCACGTGAGCCGCACTTCGCCCTCGTCAAGTGTATTCTTCGAAGGGAACGCTCTCGACAGGTCTGCATATCGGCACTGGTCCTGTCCAGTCTCTCACGGCGTACTCTGATGCGGACTGGGCCGGTTGTCCTGACTCCCGGCGTTCTACGTCAGGTTACTGCATCTTCCTTGGTGACACACTGGTGTCTTGGTCTCCCAAGCGTCAGACCACTGTCTCTCGCTCCAGTGCAGAAGTGGAGTACCGTGTCGTCGCTCATGCTGTCGCCGAGTGTTGTTGGCTGCGCCAACTTCTTCAGGAGCTTCATTTGCCGCTCCAATCTGCTGCTGTTGTCTTTTGTGACAACGTTAGTGCTGTATATATGACAGCTAACCCCGTTCATCATCGCCGGACCAAGTATATTGAGATCGACATTCACTTCGTCCGAGAGAAGGTGGCTCTTGGCGAAATTCAGGTCCTACATGTACCGTCGTCTCACCAGTTCGCTGACATCATGACTAAAGGTCTCCCTGTACAGTTGTTCAGTGATTTTAGGTCCAGTCTGTGCGTCCGTGACCCTCCCGCTTCGATTGCGGGGGAGTGTTAGATATGTGTATGTCTAGGGGGGTTATTTGTATATAGCTTACTTGTAACTCAAGTCATTATTGACTATATATATCAAAGCCACCCAACCCAAGGGGTACGAGGTGTTTTGCCATAATTCTACAATGATAAATGGAACCTTCATAAGCTGGTGGATCACGCTTACTTGGTTTTGCCTCTCAGTGATCAATAAAATGCACCCGCATCCACTTTGTTGGGAGTGCTTGCGGCTTCTCTCGAAGTGGCAACTGAACGTGTTGTGTCTTGTATTCTTGCTCATGACTATTACCCGCTCATGGTAGCAGGGGAGATGACTGGCGACATTGGTCACCTTGAACTAAAGCACCTCATGGATCAGAAACTGAGATCAGCTGACATAGAGGTAATATGTACCACCAATATGGATCATGTGCCTCTCTCCATTGGCCGGTGCCTTCTTCCAGATTTAGATCTCACAAAAGATATCTTTTCCAATGTACTGGATTCACAATGGACATGACAAGAACGCCATAGGCTTCCTTCAGAACTTGGCCTAGATGACCCATCGGAGTCTAATGAACACTGGTATTGGTGCTACTGTTCTTTGGTGATGGCTGACCATCAACTCCTATTAACATTAGAATCCCAAACACTACTGTGCAATCTTTTTTTTTTGGGGGGGGGGGGGGCATATACAGTGCCATTAAAATAGTTTTTCTTCTAGTACTCCAACTTCAAATCTCTGTCTTGATGAACTGCTTAAGGTGAGGGGTGCTTTACAGTCTCGGTTGTCAGCAGCTAGTGCAGCACATGTTCCTCTTACAAAGGCACTGGAGATTGTGGACAAGGTAATAGAAGAATCCTACCTGGTCTGGTCTGTACCACTTGTGGTAGACCCCCGGTACAAATTGAGGCACATAGAAAATTTCAAAAAGCGCTTGATGATTCAAAGGCCGAAAATTATACTTCACAGGTAAGAACAATGGTTAAAGAGCTGTACACCAGTTACAATGAAGATTCAGATAATGATTCAGATGCCGATTGAGATGAGGAGATGATGGCTGCTGACAACACAAGTCCATTAGATCAAGCATGGGATGAGCAATGCCACTCACAGGATGATAGTCATGCAGCAGCCAAGACAGAACTCGATGATTACCTGGAAGACAGTCCTGCTCGTACAACAAAGGGTTTTGACTTTGATATTCTTAACTGGTGGAAAGTTCACGGCTCAGTTCAGTACCCGACGGTGGCTCGGATGGTGAGGACTGCTCTCGCAATGCTCACCTGCAGTGAGTTAATTTCTGATCAAACTGCACATGTCAAGAGCATAATTCGTGGTTATACAAAAATCTGACTGGTACACTAGGGGAAGGCAGTCGCTTACAAAAGGCTATGTTGTTGGAATTATGCAGCAGTTTTGGGCGGCCAGTCGGATTAGCATATGGACTTAAGTCTCGTTCTTTTGTTTTATGTGATAAATTTGTTTGGTGGAGTGTGATCTAAGCATCATGGGTCTGTACTTAACGGCTATAGACGCCAGAATCTTATATTCTTATCTAAAAAAGACAAATTACAATTCTGTGAAATTGTCATGATTCTGGAGCTGCTTGTGTGTTGTATGCCCAGTGTTCATCTTTTTTTTTCTCGAACACGCAGGAGCTGCGTATCATTATATTAAGAAGAGTGAAGGAGTGGGTTAAGAAACCCCAGTGTTCATCTTCACAGCTAATCATCATCTAGCTTCTTCACTGTGCCACCATCTCTTCCAATTCCGTGGTAATCGTGGATGATCATCATCCCCTCGCTGACTCGCTCACTGTGACAGCAGTTTAGTTTAGTTTCTCTGTTATTTGAAGGTTACGTGTCTTTGCTTGCCATCTGACCTTTTTCTTGTTTATGGAGGAGCAGCAGGCGGCTTTGCTGCTGAACCTCACTACATCGTGTAATAGTGTGCAACGACCCAAATTATGCTTAGGTTGAGCAGTGAAACACCGTAGGATTCAACCGCGTACGACAGAACCACCCCTTGGGCCATTTTCATTCTATATGCTTGTGGACGAGAGTTCTACCGATTATGGAATTAAAAATTGCGTTTGGCTGATCGTGTTAAATATTATGTTACCATATACTTATGAGTCTAAGTCTATGTACTTACATCCTGAATTTATTGCTTATTAGTCTGAAAAAACACTGAACTTAAAATATATTAGAAAAATCATACATCCTCTAACTTTTCCATCCGGGCAAAATACCTTCTTAACCATTTAAAGTGGTTTTTGACATGGTTTTGATAACGTGTCAGGTGGTCTCTCTTTCTTTTTTATATAAAGAATTTACAACTTGTTCATATCAAATTGTTGGATGAAGACAAACTTTGTATCAAATTGTACGGCTCGAAACCTATTTCTCTGAGCGGCTCCTCTCGTCGTTGCCCGGCTGACGCTGTCATGGTGCGCTAGCCTAGCCACATCTCTAGCAGTTGTGCCCAACCCCCCTTCAGCCTTCGATGACCATGCTTTGGTCGTCGCTGTTGAAGTCACTATTGTTGAAGGCGGCGTGGTGATGCTTTGTGGGCATCGACAGCGTCGCTAACGGCAATGTGAGCTGCTACTCCTTCCTTCTGGCTTCGTTAGCGCTCTCCTCACTTGCTTTGTGTCGGAGTAAGTTCTCTCCTTCTTCTTGCCTCTGAGTGAACCCCTTCTCTTGTTGGCTCAATGGCCTTAATTGGTCTCTCATTTTCACCGGGCCTAAAAGTTCAATGTGACGTTTGGTGTAAGCTTGGTTTGTCGGTGTCATTGCCGGTGCTTGACCCCAGCTCTTTTGCTCTCATCGCTGCTTTTAGTCTGCAAATACTGCCTTTCTTTGGACTCGATCAACACCCTGGTCCAGGCCACCATTGGTGGCTGTGCACCCCACTTCAAACTTTCCCTTCTCTATGACCGAGTTTTCAAGTTCTTCGTTTCTTGCAAGCTGGTGGGCTTTTTCATTAACAAACTTTCTTCCTTTGAATGTGAGAAATTCAAGCTCACCTTTCATCTTTGGGAAATTGGTGGTCCAAACTAGAGCCAAGAGCTCTTGTTGTTCAACAGAGAAGATTGCTCCTAGAACAATGTCGTTCCTAGACACCCTTCCTGTAAATCCTTTGCGAATGCAGTTATAACTCCGTTGTTATCATGTGCCAATTGTGTTCCTCTGGGCAATCAAAGTTCCCGTGCTTCTGTGTTTGATCGCTTGATCTTTCCACAAAAATATGTCTTTGAATATTTGGGTTCCCCTCAGTTCAATCCACCTTTAGATACTAGGTTTCCTTTCAGTCAAACTAATTCTTCAAGTCGCTCGCCCACTCTATGCTATCGCTGACTCTCGGTGAGTCATCCAAGAAAAGATTGTCGCTGGCCTATCAAGTGCCACACATGCCGGAAATTGGGGTCATATTGCTGCTTCGTGTCCTAGGTCGACAACAATTAAATCTTGACAACTTACCGGCAACAGTAAAGGCAAGACATCTCTCTCCTTTAACTCTGGCTGCCTCGATACCGGGCTTGACAAAGCCAATGAGGATGGCCCGTCAGGCCATCACAGCCGCTAGTCTTCAGTTCTTTTAGGGATTTGTTCAAGGCCTCATTTGCCGGCTCATGGGCTGCTATGGAACTCGAGCCCATCTTAAATGTTCCTTTGGTCCTAGAAGCCTTCTTCTATGGAGCTGAACCCGTCTCACCTTCTTTCTGAGAGCGTGGATTTATTTAACTTAGAGCCTTCTACTTGGAGGCTAAACATCACTTCACCTCCCTCCAATGTTCTTCCTTAGGGCATGTACAACCCAGAGACAAGGGGTCATCTGCAAGAGCCTAGGATCTGACGTAGAGACACTTAAAAAGACAAGTCCTACAACCCAGAGACAGGCTCGTCGGCAAGCTGTTTAATGCTTTGCATGCATGAATACCATTTTGTATACTATTGTGTTGCTATAAGATAAAACTGATAAAAAAATAAGAAAAAATAGTAAAAAGAAAAAGATTGCGTCGTATTGTGTTACAGCAATTCAGTTCATTCTAAAGAAGGGGGCAGCAAATTTTGATTGAAGCTTACAAATTTACACCATAAAGGAAACGGAAAAATGAATCTGAATATAATAGAGCAGGAGCTGTGTTCAATCAGCAATAACACATATGATAGCTTCGAATACACAAATGAACGAACACCTTGAAGGCTAGGGTGGGGAAGAAGCGCGGAGGCAGCAGAGAGTGGGTTGGGGCGGTGGCCGGCCCAGGACGGTTCATGCGGCGACGGCGGCACCCAATCTGAGCGGTGCGACAGAGGTGGCGCCGGTGGCGGAGACGAGAAGGACGCTGTGGCAGACGTTGGGAGAGCGTCGGGGAGGTCGTAGAGGATGACGCGACAACGCCCTCCTACGCGAGCCAAAACCAGAACCCCGCGCGCCTTCGAGTCGACGAGGCTACCGTACAACGGTGACTCGAGTCGGCGGCTCCACCTCGGGCCACAGGCTCTCCCCGTCGCCTCGCAAGATGACAATGGCCCCGTCTCTTCGCGTTGGCAAGGGGGTTTCCGCAAAAATGACCTCACGGAAACGGGTCAAGAGACCTGTTGTACGTGCCCTTACGAGGCTACAGAACCCAGCGCAGAGATCCCCTCTTCAAAATCCCAAGCCGATGATCATGGTGTACCAGCACGCGGATCCCTTTTGTTCCACATGTAATTTATGCAACAGGAGGACATTGGAGATACAGAGCTGATGGTACATGCTAGGGCTTCGGGGAGACCTCCGGCAAGGAATGAAGACCTTGCGATCATCACAATCGACCCTGTTCCCGGTAACCCTCTCAACTTTAGTGTAGTTAGGGAAGTTATAAGAAATTTCCTTTAAAATGAGAGGGGTTTGAGCATCAAAGACATCCAACCTTGTCACCTAGGCAAGGACTACTAGATTCACCTATGCTAGTGACCGAGACAATCTTGTTCTAGAAATCCCATACCCCTTTGGAAATGTCAATCTGTCCTTCACCAAACACAATGAAGGCAGGAACTAGAAAAGAGTTCTTTTCAACACAGACCACTAGTTGATGCTTATGGGCTTTCCACAAGATTATTGGGAGGAAAGGTATATTTTGAATGCCATAAGTTCTTTTGGAAAAATTGCCCTATGGGAGGAAGACATAAGGCACTTGACAAGAACAATCTTAAGAGCAGGAGTCACTGATTCGCAGGCAGTACCACACTTCATTGACTTAGAACAACCATATCTATAATCTGAATTTTAGATGCGGGCATCTTAAGATGTCTGTATCTAAAAATAGGTATTAACAAAGGCGGCCATTCTAATAAGCATCTGTCTCTATAAATAGTTTCATCAAAAAATAATTCATAATTTTTCCATATGAACTCGGATGAAGACAAACTTTATATTAAAATTGTACCCTCAATGTGATCTACAACTTTGCAGTTAGAAAGTATTTTATTTAAAACTTCTTAGAGTCCCAAATTGTTTTAAGTTCACAGATTGTGAAATTTGAAAATTTTTAAACAAACCTGAGATGTTGACATGGTATATACCAAAGTTGGCATACAAGTAGTTGAAAAGTTTTTGATTTAAAGTCGTTTAGAGTCTTAAACATATGTTTTAATTAAGTTTATAGATTTTGAAATTCAAATTTTAGAATTTCTAAATGGCCTTGAATATTCACATAGTTAATACCAATGTTTATTAAGTGCATTCATCCGTCACTTTTTCTTTTAAATATACATATTTTGTTATAGTGGTAATATTTTATTGCCATAAGTAATACAATATTTGTCTAATATAAAAACACAATATTGTCAATGTAGTTTTTTTAACTAATATTGCACTAAAATTTCACTATACCTAGTTATTGTTTTTATAAAAAAAATAGTACATGGGAATGTCAAATGTTAGGTCTGGTGCTTGAATTCTCAGGTTCAAAAATCTGATGTTTAGATATGTCATGTGTGGTTTGATTGTACTAGTGTACATGCACGTGCGACACGCACGTGTATATGAAAAAACTTTTATAAGAAAGAATTAATTATAGTTTTTTGAGAAATAAGAATGCACATACAACACACACATCTACAAAACAAATTTATATGTAATGTTCAATTATCAATTAATTATCTTGAAAAATTGATCTTAGTATTGCAATAAAGCAATATAAGGATATGTCAAGTGCCGTTGTTATTCAAACCAAAAGGAAACATAGCTTGGCATTTATGTTAATCACTTTGCAATTTCCTGTATATCGATAGCCATCTATTAGAAATACGTAATTAACCACTTTAGTTGATGATGTCATGTACATCATAATGATTATCTGCTCAAAATCAATTTAAAATTAAATGATTTTTTGGCATGTATACTAACCATTTTGTGTTCTTTTTTTCGCTCTTTTGTGCCTTGGATAGAACATTTTGAGCTTTGAATAGAACACACACATGTTTGGCATCAGGTGTGTGTGTGTGTGTGTGTGTGTGTGTGTGTGTGTTTACACCGGCAAGGCAACCTTTTTGTTCCTGATTGTGACGAAGCAATTTTTTTTCTTCCTCTAGACAAAAACATGTGCAAGGGTTAAATTTAGCTAATCTCATGGCCTTTTGTTTATGATGTAATGGCTATTGTACTTATGTTAAGTCAACACATGGGACAATGTTTGTTCAGTCCAAGTTGCATATCAACCCCTGGAGGACATTAAGGCAATTTGTTTTTTAGACGAATATTAAAGCAATTAGTTGCTCCATTGAACCTTGAGTGTTTACTTTCAACCAAAGCATATGTGGAATTAAGTATTAAGGACAGACATTATAGGTATTTTAGAATATATTCATAAATAGCATAGATGAAAAGAGTTATAATGCAGTACCTGACCAAGACCATGCAAGCTATGGAAGTTCTCTTCTAAAATCAAAACATCAAACAGGATAATTCAGTAGATGTATTGCAAATTTCAGCTATCAGATATTCACATTCTCAAATTCTTAACCAGAAAACCTTCTTTCCGCATCACAGTACACAACAAGTATGAACTTTGGCAAATAGTCTTATTAGTCCAAAATAGATCGCTTGCACCTACCTTCTGACACTCTCGATACAAGACTATCAGTCCATCACCATAGGGCCTAGGAAGAAGCAGGTGGTTAGCGGAAAGTGATTTATTATTAACTTATAAGTAACAATGACAGGGATATTTTGTACGTTAATTAATTACCTTCTTCCACAAGCTGGCAAGTACTCTTCTAGAGCCTGGAGGAGATTAGCACTGCCAGACCCTCCTGCAGATCAAAGACTACAATCAAAGCAAGAATTCTGATAAATAATCAGGGTAGGATTCATATGGTGCACAACTTGACTCACCATGCCACGCTGCAGCCCGCTGCATCTGCGCGGCCGCCATCCTCCTGGTCCAGCCCGTCATCGTCCGCGGCGACGGACAGGTTCATAACGTGGGATGACCTCAGCATCCCGGTGGCTGCCGCCGTGCACGGCGCCGTGGGATGCGGCTGCGACGTGAAGGCGGCTGGCGGCCAGCAGCAGGGGAGCCCGCGACCTGGACACAACCGTGGTGTCGCAGGACGGGGCAGGGCAGTCGCGCAACGTGCAGGGCGCCGTCCACATGGTGCCAGCCGGCAACCGCCGCCGCGTCAAGATCCTCGTCAGGCCCGGCGTGTACAGGTGCGTTGCGTTGGCTGCTTGGTTGATCCTGATCGCCCGCCGCCCACCGCCGAGCGCCTGAGCCCCAATGCCCCGAGTCTGATTGGAGCGGCGGCGCTTAGGTGCTCGCGGCGTGGTCCCACGCCCTCACCGGCCGCGGTTCCTAATCGTGCAGAGACGCCCTGCAGTCCGTGAAGACGACGACGTGCATACGAACGATGATGATGTCCCTCCGTCGTCGGGCGGTTACATAATGCGGGTAGGTTATGGCGAGTTTTAGAAAACACCGGCGTTGGCGATCGCGGTGTAGAAAGCGAACTTGCAGGCGAGTGGGTACAGGCGTGTGGGTAGAAAACTTTCGGTGCAAAAAAACAGGACTAAACCACTAACGTGTAAGATACTATGGGCCCACCGTCAGATTAACAGGAACCACTAGATTAGGTGGGTATAAAATATTTGGGTAGATGACATTTTTTAATTCCTTCGCTCCTTTATAGTATAGATAGATTCGGGTAATCAGTATTATCAGCATAAATTTGCTTTTTTTTGAACTGTCAGATCCTATATATTCAGGTAATCTGTAGTAGAGCTAGTTGCACCACCCAAAGCGGCTAGCTCCCCATCGCTGTCTTGCAGAGGTGTTAAAGGTGAGGGAAGTTTTATAAACGGCTGAGAAATCTACGATTTTTGGAGCTGGTATTCGGCATGCATATTCCCACGAACAAAACACACTATATGTTGGGGCAGGCATTAGTAAACTGCGGCTTGCCTCCCGTTGGCACTGACTAGACCAGACGCGCTTCACTCTTTCATCTGCCTCTCCTCATCCTTCAATTCTTCGATTCGGGTGCGCGCCTGCGAGCAACCAGCTTCGACTTGGAAGAGTTAGCCTCCTCTCGGTAAGTTTCAGTCTCTACCGTCGTTTGATTTTGTTCCTTCATTTTTTTTAATCTGATATGTGTTTAGTGAGAGAGAGCGTGCGCGCGCACTACGATCCTAGAAAAACATTATTTTGTTCTTAAAAAAATTAAAGCTCCAGTGCTAGCATTATCAGATTAGGAAAAAGCTTCTCTGCTCATACTTAGCTTAAGCGATCATGAGACACCTATGACCTACTTGTTACACATGTATCTGGGACACACTTGTGGCTTAGTTGGGTGCATTTGTATTCACCTCTAACCTTACTCTTTCTTGTCATCTTTATCTCAATATCTCAATATAGGCCAATCCAGACGTATCCAACTTAACTCATTCCCTTTTATGCGGCCTCCTGCTTATATGACCCCATCCATGTCGCTGAATTTAGACACCAGCTATCACACCCCCCCTCCCTCCTCTGTTGCCACATCTTTCCTAACCCTTATGTAGTTCTTAGAATTGCCCTGATCCTATATATTCGAAATTTGTTACATACTCTATCCGTTCCGAATTATTGTAAGTTATTATACATAGTTTTTGCTGTATATTTAGATATAACTATATAGTTTCAACTATATCTAGGTGCATAGCAAAACCAAAGCATTATAAACCAAAACAGTTTATGATTTTGAATGGAGGGAGTGCAAACTGAAAAGCTGTATACCAAAAATTTAGTTTTGTTACATAAACCATGTTTGTTTTAGTTATGAAAAGAAAAGTCTACTTGGCATGAAATAACTTCGGACGTGCTCACTCGTGCTCAAAACTCAAACTTTTCGCGTAAGCTGGTGTAGAAATTACAATTATATCAGAGTCTATATTTTTTTGTAAAAAAATGTTTTTGTTTGCTCGGAAACATTAAGCACATGCACTCCACTCATTAGCCCATACCATATTAGGATATTATTGCTATATACTCCCTCCGTCCCAGAAAGTAAGTCGTTATGGAATGCGTATAAGTCAAACTTTCTCAACTTTGACTAAATTTATAGAAAATACGTGCAACATTTATATCTCCAAATAAGTTTATTACAAAAGTATATTCAACAATCTTCTAATGATACTAATTACGTATTATAAATATTAATAATTTTTTATATATAATTGATCAAAGTTAAAAAAAACCAACTTCTTGGGAAGCGATAACGACTTCTATTTCGGGACAAGGGAGTATCAAATGCCTAATTTTAGATTGTATCGGTTGATTAATTTCAGGATCAACATACCACTAGCTATCTTTGCTTTAGGGCCATTTTGGTAGAGCTTCATTTGTTGATTCTTAGAGGGTGTTTGGGACTGCTCCGCTCCCGTTTTTACAGCTCCACTCTAGCTTTGCATTACCAAACACCTTCAATTTCACGAACTCCGCTCCAAAAAAAAAGTGGAGTTGAGGACCAACTCCACATTTTTCTGGAGCACCTCAAGGGATAATCCAGTTTTTAAGTTTTATACTCCCACATTGAGTTGAGAAGTAATTACCCACCTTACCACTCATTAATCAAAGGTTCACTCTCCCATCTGTTGGACTCCCCTCCGCCATGTGCGCTCACGACTTCGCCCTCTCCCGTGTGTGCTCCAGCAAACGGGAAAAAGGTGAGTTCGTTGACAAGCTAGGCTGCTCGTCCTTTGGGCGTTGAGTGGCCTAGTACGGTCAACATTCTTATCTTTTTTTAATTATTCAATTCTTTATTTCCAACAAGAAAATAAAAGGGAATAACTCCTTTAAATGAACAATAGTAAACACTAACGCATGTGCTGAGTACTACTTGAATAAACAAACGTAAATTAGGGCGTAATAGACTATTTGCATGGAATCAACCCATTCCTGGAGCTGGAGCCAGGCTCCATGGTGGAGCTGCTTCATGGTAGAGTTGGTAGAGCGGAGCTGCAAAAACGGGAGCAGAGCGGTCCCAAACACCCCCTTAAGCTTCACTTCTTGATTCTCCGAAGGAGTGATTCTGGTGGAAAGCAAGGTGGGAAGCAGATGAGAATCAACTCTGAAGTAATTCCTATGGCAAATGAATGGGGAGCAGCGGGAAGCGGTGGAGAGCGGGGGTTTTTTAGCTCTCAGCTCGTAGTGTAAATGAAGAAGTGATTCTCGTTACCTCCCCCACTAGAATCCAGTTGCATTTTAAGGGCCTCTTTGGCACAGGTCCCAGCCCCAGCTGCACTCTCAGCTTCTGCAGAGCCCGGCTAAACATCATCTTTTGTCTTATCCTCTTGTTTAGCTGTCACAAATTCTCCTTTAAGACATTGCTTGGCCATGCTTTTGCAAGATTGAATGATTATACTACTACACAGGATTTATGATAGCCGGCTCAAAAACTGCCATCACCGATTTTATGTTTCGGCGGTGATGAGAAGCATCATCACCGCCGGCTCATGATCTACGTGAAAACTAAATAAAACTTTTTTAAAAATAGGTCCACTGGCCACCGCCGTCCACACACGCCACGGCAAGCTCTAACACCATTTGCTCCCTATGTCCTCGCCCGCCGCCAAAGGCTCCCAAGCATGTCGCTGATCACATCTATGCCCGCCACTGTGAGCTCCCACACCCACTGCTACGAGCTCCAGTGCCGGTTGGCGCCCATGTTCGCACCTGCCACTGCCCACATCCGTGCACACCACTGCAAGCTTTCGCGCCTATTGCTACTCGCGTTCACACTCGCCGCTGCTCACATCCACGCCCACCGTTGTGAGCTCCCGCGCCTGTCACTGCCACATTCATGCCCACTGCTGTGAGCTCCCGTGCCTTGCAAGCTCTTGCACCTGGATCTAAGCTGCCACCTGTTCGTGCCATCGGTCACCCAGATCTGGGCCAAAGCCCCGGCGACCGTGAGGGTGTCAAAAGTATTTCCAAAGGCGAGCACCCACCCATCTTTGTTAATCAGATTCTATAGGTGCGGTTCTAGATGCCCGCCTCTAAAATTGATTTTTAAAAAAACAGTTGGTGAGCCAGGCACCTCACCCACTGGCCACCGCCAAGCCCGCTATGGATCCCTCCATCTAGTTGGCTGCATGCTGCCTACTTGTGCCTCCTCCATTGATGTTGACGCCCTCTTCCTCCATGGAGACCTTCGCTGCTTTCCCTAGATATCAGTTGGCTAAGCCAGATCAACCTAGCACTGTGAAGATCTGCAATAGGGAAGATGGTGAGGGATATTGAGGAGGAGAGAACAAGAGCATAGCACCTCAGTGTTCGTGTCCATGACTGAGATTCACCATTTCCTACTTACCCCGACCTGCCAACTCCTCCTCACACCTGCATGCTGCCGCCAAGTGCCTCTTGGCTCCGGCCCCCTTTCTCCTCACATATTCGTAGGCGTGCAGCCTCCTCACAATGCTAGGCACTACCACGCCGCTTGGGCACCTCCACGAGCGCCCTCGAGATCTGCCCTAGCCGTCGGTGGGTGGAAAGGGTTTCCTTCTTTCTCATTTGTATAGTCGGAGAGTGAAATTGAGCCCATGATATTAGGTTGAGATGAGCTGGATGATCCATATGATTTTCGGGGCTCTTAAGAGGTTCGCTTATGTTAATTGATTTTAGGAGATGGTTGTTCCCTTAGTGTCTCCATAAATGGGCTGCCCCCATCTCTGAAAATCACTACACATTTTTGGAGACAGGGACACTTTGTGTCTGCCTTTGTTAATCAAAACGCCTCTCTCCCAAAATCGATCCAGTAGTTGTGTCCGTCAGGGGATCAACCGTACCACCACCCTCTCGATGCTGCTCTCGCCTAGATCTAGGCCAGGGCTGCCGCCGACCTACAAGGTGGCTGCCCATGTGGCCATTGCATGCACCCTCACGCCACCATCATGAGGGAGAGGAAGGGAGGGAGTGGCTGGCGTGCTGGAGAGAGAGAGGGGGATGGGGGAGAGAGAAAGAGGTGGGTGAGGGGGAAGGCGGAGGGCAGCGGGGGCTATGAGAGTTGGAGGTGGGTCTTAGGGTTTGTGGTTTTATATTGAGCCGATATTTTTATTGCCGGTTCGCTAGTTTGTATTTACAAACCGACGGTGATAACTAGTTTCATCTTTGGTTTTTAACAAAATAACCAAAAAATAGTATTATAAAAATGTATTATATAGTAGTGTTACACCGTTACATGTACACATAAATATGTGAAAAGGCTTTTTTAGAATAACTTTTGTGTGACGGCCTTTAGAGATAGACTAGCTTTTGTGTGACGGCCTTTAGAGATATACCAGGTTCCTCGATCGTGGAGGACGAGTGCTTCAGGAGCTTCGTGCGGGCCTGCGGGGGCTCAATCCTCAGTTCCAGATGCCCTCGCGTGCCGCCGTCGAGGGCTGGAGCAACACCCGCGCCGTGGACGCGATGAAGCAGCTGATGGAGACGCTGGCGGGCTACTCGGGCCAGATCAGCCTGGCAACGGGGACAGCAGAGACTGGTCAAGAGAAAGCCCTGTACATGGCGTGCCAGTTCATCGACGACGAGTGGGCTTTCCAGAAGAGGATCATGCAAGGTATTCAAGGCGGTGAACTTCCCTCCGCACCACCACAGTGCGCTGCAGGGTGCGGAGGAGATCTGTTTGGTACTGCCCGAAGTTATACTGAAACAATTCGCGCTCCAGAGTACTTCCAGCAAGATTGAGGAAGCAGTTCGACGCTGGGGTCTCGGAGGTCGGGTTTTCAGCGTGGCATGGGATCGACAACTCGAGCAGTGCCTAGAAGGGAAGAATTTCTTGGACGGTTTGGGCACATTCATCGACATCGGCGCGGGAGCGCCAGTTGAGGTCGGCCCGAAGGTGTACTGCATCACCTACACCAGCTCTGTGGAGTCAGTTGCTGTCACGTTTCTTGAAGGACTCGACCCAACCTTCGAAGTTGTTTGTTTGAAAGCCGCAAAGGATTTGCATATGAGCCACGAGAAGCGCGCTCAATGTTTCTCAGAGTTGGGCCTGCATCACATCGGAAGGTATGGCCATAGATGGTACTCCTATTACTGCGCGCTGGAAGTGCTTCACAAGGAGCATCCAGAGAATGGTAGTGCCTGCGCAACCGAGTTTGTGGATCTAATTCAGCGGCAGACATTCAGAGAACTCCAAGCCAGGATTGAGAAGTGTTAGATTGATCTCTACTCGACTCGGTCCAACGACCGAGTCGGACCTTGACTCGACCCCTGATCGGGGGCGCTCAGCCGTACTCCTGGCTAGTAGGCCACCGTCGCACAGTGCCTATAAAGAGGAGGTGGAGACTAGGGGCTCAAGACACGAGGTTCAACGCCGCCATACACCCCACCGACTAACCCTACCGATCGAGGGGGCATAGCCAACGACAGGAAGCGCCACCGCTGGTCTCCACCGCCACGACTGCACCACTACTGACGACCACACTGCCCTAGGACGCCACTGCTTCCTCGCCACCGACACCGACGCCATGGCGACTTCTTCCTTCTCTGCCAAGCCCGAATGTATGGGTCATCTCCTCTCTCTCTATCTCCCTCTGGATCTCTAAGTCGCTTATTATCCCAAATGCAAGTAAACATCCACTGATCTACACCTAGTTCATCCCTAAAGATCTAACAAGAAGTAGTTAGGGAAATCGAGTTTCAAACAGAATGTATTTACAGAGCTACTTCGCAAGATCCTGGGCACCATCTATCGCGCCATCGAGACCATATCTTCTCCCTGTCGTCCTACCTTCAACATCTGCCTTGAGGTGCTGATGGAGCTGAGAACCGTCCTGCAATCTGAAGCCGTCGCTGCGTCCTCTGACCTACGTAAAGTCCTTGCTCACACAACAGTTGGGGGTTTCATCCCTGGGAAAAATGCAAGCGCCGTTCTCATAGAGGCACATCATGTGTTAGACAAATTCCTGCGGGAAGCGTACCTGTACTGTACCTATCTATACCTGCCGTGTTGGACCCTCGGTTCAAAATGTAGTACGTAAGCATGGTTCTCAAGGAAGTTTTCGGAAAGGAGGACGACGTCGACGATCCAGATTATTACATCTCAGAAGTCAAGAAGACGATCGAACGTACCTTCGGCATGCATAGGCGGAACGCGGAACCTCCACAGCGTCATCAGCGGCGAGGGAACAAGTCACATGGCAGCTGTTACAGGCATCCTCATTGCAATGGATATTGATGACAACTCACAGCAGAGCATCACAGAGCTGGAGCGTTACCTGACAGACGGCCTAGTCCCCCAAGAACAAGGCGAAGGTTTTGATGTTCTCATGTGGTGGAAGGAAAACAGCAGCAGGTACCCGACGGTGGCAAGCATGGCGAGGGAGGCTCTGGCCATGCCCGTGTCGGATATACTGTCTCCCGAGCATATAGCCCGTATCAGGAGTATGATGGCCAGCTACTGTCTCACATATCCTGATTGCTGAAGCACCCTACTAGTTTCTTCAATTCCTGTGTTTCAAACCGGGGCCTCAACTCAAAGTAGTGGATGCCTACTTCTACTTCCAAATAAGGCCTGATATGGTTGTGTTGTGTGATTATTACTACTTTACTTCAGTTTGGATTGTAATAAAAAGATTTTCAGACAATGCATTGTGTGAATCTTTTGTTCCATTTCTCTTTGACCAACTTAGCAGCGGAGCGGAGCTGCTTATTTATTGTACTCTTTCATGACTTAATTAATAAACTGCCTTTTGTTTTAGTGAATGCTTTGGTATATGAATTAATTTCTGCCATATTCCGATGTGCTTCCTTTTCGGTCGGAAATGACATGGTGTTCAGGTGTTAAATCATCATGCACCTTTGAACAAGGATTCGTTGGTTCCTACATATATAGCTAAATAAAAGTGTGCTGCTTGTCTTATTTGACATTTTCAGTAGCAAGGGGTCAAGTAGGTGATACTGATATATATATAAAAGGCGGATGTGGAGTGGCAGGGTAGTGAAACAATGAACCAAGGTCATGTCACATTCATTGTGGTGCAACGCTATATATATATTTAGCCACCAAATTAAAATCCTCTGTTGCCGTAAGATACTCACTGCCAATAATCTGAGCCAAAGAGGATGGCCACTATATTATCCGGTCTGCAAGCTTTACAGAAGCGATCTAGAAACTCCAAGACATTTATGCAAAGATCGTCCTTTTCCAAAGGAAGTCTGGTCCATCATCCGGCCAGGTTTGGTTGAACCTTAATCAAATTCAGAACATAATACAAGATGGATCGATTTATCATTATTGGCGTAAATGCAGAGCATGTTTTGACAAAGGTAGAAGAAAGATTTTGATGGTTTAATTATCTATTGGTGGAATATATGGAAAAAGAGAAACTGGAGAACTTTTGAACACTAGGATTTGCAAGCAAGTCAGGTTGCAACTTTAGTCAAAGATGATATCCAACAATAAACGTCCACGTTATCTTTTTTTTTTTCTTGAACACGAAGGAGAGCTTCGTATCACAAGGTAGCTGCCTGTAACCTTCTTGAAGTATCAGTCGTAGTAGTATTATGGGTTTGGTTTTTGTTGAGTTATGTTTGGTACCATCCGGCCACTTTGCTAGTTGTACCATTTTGTTTTGTTGTTCTCCTCCTTTCCTATGTAAATTTTGTAGAAACAGCCGTTTTAGGAGGGCTGGATGGTGCTTCCATTCTTGTGTTTCTTATTTCTCTGCAAAACTCTTGCTTGGAACATATATATGTGATGTTCCGCGGCCAGGCCCCTGACCTCTCAAGATTGCTACCTGCCTGCCAGGACTGCTGCCTCCCTCAGCAAGACAGATGGGTAGTTATTTTGACATAAACTATGTCCTCGTCCGACTTCATATAAAAAATTTATGATTTTTTTTATGTGATAGCTATTTACAAAAGTGAGCCTTCGCCGCTCGAAATTGATTCCCAAAAGCGAAATCTTAAGTGGTCCACATCTGGAAATGGGTAGTTATTTTCTTAAGAGCCCAGCATCTGAACATCGATCTCCATAGGCGAGCCATTGCTATTGGACCCAAGATAAATCCTAGGGAGCTAGATCAAGAGTGGTGGCTGTGGCTCTGAAAATAAAATCCTCCTGAAAATCGTTTTAGCTCTGGTTTCTGCAAACATGCACATGACTTGGTCCTGGGAGGCTGGGACGTAGTACATAATAGAGTGGTGGTCAGTAGAGCAGAATAGAAGAATGGACGGGCCGGGAGACAAATGTGGATGCCGGCTGCCAGAACCCTACATGCTGGTGGTCTAGTGCCGCACGCGGCCAGCTGGTTACAACGGCATGCCTCTTTTTGCCCGTGCACATCGTCCACGCCGGCCTCTCGATAGTTCCGTCCGGCATCGCGGCTCCTTGGGCCGCGGGCGCCAGGCTTTCGACATGCTGCGCCGTGCTACGGGGCCGGAGCCGGGGAGCGGTCGCACTCCCCGGTCCCTCATAGGCGCAGAGGCGGGGCGCCAGCTGATGACGTGCTTCGGAAGACGCCTGCTGATGACGCCCGTGGAAGGAGCACTACGCGCGCCGACTCGGGCTCGCCAAGGGCGCGCGACCCACCTCGACGCCACGATGCTGATTGGGAACGCCGCAGGTCGTGCTCCCCGGTGAGGAAGGTGCTGACTCAGTCTACCGGGAGCGGCGCCACAGGCAGCATCTATGAACAGGTGGCGGCAGCTGGTGGGGACCTCGGTTCGGCCCTGCTGTCAGGCAAGCTGCCGCTGGCTAAGGGGGCGCCAGAACCTCCGGCGATCCACCCTGCCCGATGATTGAATTCTGCAAGAGTCTGTGTGCTGATGTTTTCCCTGAGATGGCGGGCTGCAGTGTCCGTGGTTGGGACCCGATGATGGAGGAGATGGACACGCTGTGCGACTGGGAGACGAGGAAGCAAATTTCCTCCTCCCCGTCGCCTCCCAGGTCAGATGAGATTGTTGGTTGCCCGGAGTACACCCCTCAGTCTGATCTTCTAGACAAGGTTGCTGAGCTCAACACTGCGACTACCTCTTCTTCAGAACTTGCACGGGCACCTGCAGCCACCGTGGCCGCTTCTGGTGCAGCGCCCGCGGGCGCTTCTACTGCAGCACCAGCGCCTGTTTCTGCTGCAGTGCCTGCACCTGCTGCGCGTGCCACTACCAGGCTGCAATCCGGCACAATTCGTCCCGTCGATTACAGCAACGCCTTCCTGTCTACAGTCGTCGCCTTGCCTCTACCAGCTAACTATCGTAGTGCGCTGGCTGACCCTCAGTGGCGCGCGGCTATGGCGGAGGAGTTTCAGGCTCTCGTCGACAATGGTACATGGCGCTTGGTTCCTCGACCACCCCGTGCTAATGTCATCACCGGCAAGTGGATTTTCAAGCATAAATATAATGCTGATGGATCCCTTGCTCGGCATAAGGCATGTTGGGTTGTGCGGGGCTTCTCCTAGCAGTACGACATCGACTACGACGAGACTTTCAGTCCAGTTGTCAAACCGGCCACGATCCGCATCGTCCTCAGCATTGCTGCCTCACGATCGTGGCCAATTCACCAGCTCGACATGAAGAACGCATTTCTTCACGGTCATCTTCAGGAGACCATCTACTGCCAGCAGCCTCCTGGCTTCATCGACCCATCTGCTCCTGATCATGTTTGTTTGTTGCAGAGGTCTCTCTATGGTTTGAAGTAGGCGCCTCGAGCTTGGCACCAGCGGTTTGCCACTTACCTTCGTCAGCTTGGGTTCAAGCCTTCGTCCACCGATGCGTCTCTCTTTATTTATAAAGATGGAGACAACATTGCCTATCTGTTGCTCTACGTCGATGACATCGTACTCACTGCGTCCTCTTCGACTCTCCTTCGTCGCATTACTGAGCGTCTCAGCTCAGAGTTTGCGATGACGGACCTCGGCGCACTTCACCACTTTCTCGGCATCTCCGTCACGCGCTCGACGGATGGCCTGTTTCTCTCCCAACGCCAGTATGCTGTTGAGCTTCTCCAGCGTGCAGGCATGTCGGAGTGCCATCCCACCTCGACGCCCGTGGACTCCAAGTCCAAACTGTCCGCCGAAGATGGTCCACCCGTCGCCGACCCCTCTCAGTACCGCAGCCTCGCTGGTGCGTTGCAGTATCTGACCCTCACACGGCTAGACCTGGCTTATGCGGTCCAGCAGGTGTGTCTATTCATGCATGACCCACGTGAGCCGCACTTCGCCCTCGTCAAGTGTATTCTTCGAAGGGAACGCTCTCGACAGGTCTGCATATCGGCACTGGTCCTGTCCAGTCTCTCACGGCGTACTCTGATGCGGACTGGGCCGGTTGTCCTGACTCCCGGCGTTCTACGTCAGGTTACTGCATCTTCCTTGGTGACACACTGGTGTCTTGGTCTCCCAAGCGTCAGACCACTGTCTCTCGCTCCAGTGCAGAAGTGGAGTACCGTGTCGTCGCTCATGCTGTCGCCGAGTGTTGTTGGCTGCGCCAACTTCTTCAGGAGCTTCATTTGCCGCTCCAATCTGCTGCTGTTGTCTTTTGTGACAACGTTAGTGCTGTATATATGACAGCTAACCCCGTTCATCATCGCCGGACCAAGTATATTGAGATCGACATTCACTTCGTCCGAGAGAAGGTGGCTCTTGGCGAAATTCAGGTCCTACATGTACCGTCGTCTCACCAGTTCGCTGACATCATGACTAAAGGTCTCCCTGTACAGTTGTTCAGTGATTTTAGGTCCAGTCTGTGCGTCCGTGACCCTCCCGCTTCGATTGCGGGGGAGTGTTAGATATGTGTATGTCTAGGGGGGTTATTTGTATATAGCTTACTTGTAACTCAAGTCATTATTGACTATATATATCAAAGCCACCCAACCCAAGGGGTACGAGGTGTTTTGCCATAATTCTACAATGATAAATGGAACCTTCATAAGCTGGTGGATCACGCTTACTTGGTTTTGCCTCTCAGTGATCAATAAAATGCACCCGCATCCACTTTGTTGGGAGTGCTTGCGGCTTCTCTCGAAGTGGCAACTGAACGTGTTGTGTCTTGTATTCTTGCTCATGACTATTACCCGCTCATGGTAGCAGGGGAGATGACTGGCGACATTGGTCACCTTGAACTAAAGCACCTCATGGATCAGAAACTGAGATCAGCTGACATAGAGGTAATATGTACCACCAATATGGATCATGTGCCTCTCTCCATTGGCCGGTGCCTTCTTCCAGATTTAGATCTCACAAAAGATATCTTTTCCAATGTACTGGATTCACAATGGACATGACAAGAACGCCATAGGCTTCCTTCAGAACTTGGCCTAGATGACCCATCGGAGTCTAATGAACACTGGTATTGGTGCTACTGTTCTTTGGTGATGGCTGACCATCAACTCCTATTAACATTAGAATCCCAAACACTACTGTGCAATCTTTTTTTTTGGGGGGGGGGGGGGGGGGCATATACAGTGCCATTAAAATAGTTTTTCTTCTAGTACTCCAACTTCAAATCTCTGTCTTGATGAACTGCTTAAGGTGAGGGGTGCTTTACAGTCTCGGTTGTCAGCAGCTAGTGCAGCACATGTTCCTCTTACAAAGGCACTGGAGATTGTGGACAAGGTAATAGAAGAATCCTACCTGGTCTGGTCTGTACCACTTGTGGTAGACCCCCGGTACAAATTGAGGCACATAGAAAATTTCAAAAAGCGCTTGATGATTCAAAGGCCGAAAATTATACTTCACAGGTAAGAACAATGGTTAAAGAGCTGTACACCAGTTACAATGAAGATTCAGATAATGATTCAGATGCCGATTGAGATGAGGAGATGATGGCTGCTGACAACACAAGTCCATTAGATCAAGCATGGGATGAGCAATGCCACTCACAGGATGATAGTCATGCAGCAGCCAAGACAGAACTCGATGATTACCTGGAAGACAGTCCTGCTCGTACAACAAAGGGTTTTGACTTTGATATTCTTAACTGGTGGAAAGTTCACGGCTCAGTTCAGTACCCGACGGTGGCTCGGATGGTGAGGACTGCTCTCGCAATGCTCACCTGCAGTGAGTTAATTTCTGATCAAACTGCACATGTCAAGAGCATAATTCGTGGTTATACAAAAATCTGACTGGTACACTAGGGGAAGGCAGTCGCTTACAAAAGGCTATGTTGTTGGAATTATGCAGCAGTTTTGGGCGGCCAGTCGGATTAGCATATGGACTTAAGTCTCGTTCTTTTGTTTTATGTGATAAATTTGTTTGGTGGAGTGTGATCTAAGCATCATGGGTCTGTACTTAACGGCTATAGACGCCAGAATCTTATATTCTTATCTAAAAAAGACAAATTACAATTCTGTGAAATTGTCATGATTCTGGAGCTGCTTGTGTGTTGTATGCCCAGTGTTCATCTTTTTTTTTCTCGAACACGCAGGAGCTGCGTATCATTATATTAAGAAGAGTGAAGGAGTGGGTTAAGAAACCCCAGTGTTCATCTTCACAGCTAATCATCATCTAGCTTCTTCACTGTGCCACCATCTCTTCCAATTCCGTGGTAATCGTGGATGATCATCATCCCCTCGCTGACTCGCTCACTGTGACAGCAGTTTAGTTTAGTTTCTCTGTTATTTGAAGGTTACGTGTCTTTGCTTGCCATCTGACCTTTTTCTTGTTTATGGAGGAGCAGCAGGCGGCTTTGCTGCTGAACCTCACTACATCGTGTAATAGTGTGCAACGACCCAAATTATGCTTAGGTTGAGCAGTGAAACACCGTAGGATTCAACCGCGTACGACAGAACCACCCCTTGGGCCATTTTCATTCTATATGCTTGTGGACGAGAGTTCTACCGATTATGGAATTAAAAATTGCGTTTGGCTGATCGTGTTAAATATTATGTTACCATATACTTATGAGTCTAAGTCTATGTACTTACATCCTGAATTTATTGCTTATTAGTCTGAAAAAACACTGAACTTAAAATATATTAGAAAAATCATACATCCTCTAACTTTTCCATCCGGGCAAAATACCTTCTTAACCATTTAAAGTGGTTTTTGACATGGTTTTGATAACGTGTCAGGTGGTCTCTCTTTCTTTTTTATATAAAGAATTTACAACTTGTTCATATCAAATTGTTGGATGAAGACAAACTTTGTATCAAATTGTACGGCTCGAAACCTATTTCTCTGAGCGGCTCCTCTCGTCGTTGCCCGGCTGACGCTGTCATGGTGCGCTAGCCTAGCCACATCTCTAGCAGTTGTGCCCAACCCCCCTTCAGCCTTCGATGACCATGCTTTGGTCGTCGCTGTTGAAGTCACTATTGTTGAAGGCGGCGTGGTGATGCTTTGTGGGCATCGACAGCGTCGCTAACGGCAATGTGAGCTGCTACTCCTTCCTTCTGGCTTCGTTAGCGCTCTCCTCACTTGCTTTGTGTCGGAGTAAGTTCTCTCCTTCTTCTTGCCTCTGAGTGAACCCCTTCTCTTGTTGGCTCAATGGCCTTAATTGGTCTCTCATTTTCACCGGGCCTAAAAGTTCAATGTGACGTTTGGTGTAAGCTTGGTTTGTCGGTGTCATTGCCGGTGCTTGACCCCAGCTCTTTTGCTCTCATCGCTGCTTTTAGTCTGCAAATACTGCCTTTCTTTGGACTCGATCAACACCCTGGTCCAGGCCACCATTGGTGGCTGTGCACCCCACTTCAAACTTTCCCTTCTCTATGACCGAGTTTTCAAGTTCTTCGTTTCTTGCAAGCTGGTGGGCTTTTTCATTAACAAACTTTCTTCCTTTGAATGTGAGAAATTCAAGCTCACCTTTCATCTTTGGGAAATTGGTGGTCCAAACTAGAGCCAAGAGCTCTTGTTGTTCAACAGAGAAGATTGCTCCTAGAACAATGTCGTTCCTAGACACCCTTCCTGTAAATCCTTTGCGAATGCAGTTATAACTCCGTTGTTATCATGTGCCAATTGTGTTCCTCTGGGCAATCAAAGTTCCCGTGCTTCTGTGTTTGATCGCTTGATCTTTCCACAAAAATATGTCTTTGAATATTTGGGTTCCCCTCAGTTCAATCCACCTTTAGATACTAGGTTTCCTTTCAGTCAAACTAATTCTTCAAGTCGCTCGCCCACTCTATGCTATCGCTGACTCTCGGTGAGTCATCCAAGAAAAGATTGTCGCTGGCCTATCAAGTGCCACACATGCCGGAAATTGGGGTCATATTGCTGCTTCGTGTCCTAGGTCGACAACAATTAAATCTTGACAACTTACCGGCAACAGTAAAGGCAAGACATCTCTCTCCTTTAACTCTGGCTGCCTCGATACCGGGCTTGACAAAGCCAATGAGGATGGCCCGTCAGGCCATCACAGCCGCTAGTCTTCAGTTCTTTTAGGGATTTGTTCAAGGCCTCATTTGCCGGCTCATGGGCTGCTATGGAACTCGAGCCCATCTTAAATGTTCCTTTGGTCCTAGAAGCCTTCTTCTATGGAGCTGAACCCGTCTCACCTTCTTTCTGAGAGCGTGGATTTATTTAACTTAGAGCCTTCTACTTGGAGGCTAAACATCACTTCACCTCCCTCCAATGTTCTTCCTTAGGGCATGTACAACCCAGAGACAAGGGGTCATCTGCAAGAGCCTAGGATCTGACGTAGAGACACTTAAAAAGACAAGTCCTACAACCCAGAGACAGGCTCGTCGGCAAGCTGTTTAATGCTTTGCATGCATGAATACCATTTTGTATACTATTGTGTTGCTATAAGATAAAACTGATAAAAAAATAAGAAAAAATAGTAAAAAGAAAAAGATTGCGTCGTATTGTGTTACAGCAATTCAGTTCATTCTAAAGAAGGGGGCAGCAAATTTTGATTGAAGCTTACAAATTTACACCATAAAGGAAACGGAAAAATGAATCTGAATATAATAGAGCAGGAGCTGTGTTCAATCAGCAATAACACATATGATAGCTTCGAATACACAAATGAACGAACACCTTGAAGGCTAGGGTGGGGAAGAAGCGCGGAGGCAGCAGAGAGTGGGTTGGGGCGGTGGCCGGCCCAGGACGGTTCATGCGGCGACGGCGGCACCCAATCTGAGCGGTGCGACAGAGGTGGCGCCGGTGGCGGAGACGAGAAGGACGCTGTGGCAGACGTTGGGAGAGCGTCGGGGAGGTCGTAGAGGATGACGCGACAACGCCCTCCTACGCGAGCCAAAACCAGAACCCCGCGCGCCTTCGAGTCGACGAGGCTACCGTACAACGGTGACTCGAGTCGGCGGCTCCACCTCGGGCCACAGGCTCTCCCCGTCGCCTCGCAAGATGACAATGGCCCCGTCTCTTCGCGTTGGCAAGGGGGTTTCCGCAAAAATGACCTCACGGAAACGGGTCAAGAGACCTGTTGTACGTGCCCTTACGAGGCTACAGAACCCAGCGCAGAGATCCCCTCTTCAAAATCCCAAGCCGATGATCATGGTGTACCAGCACGCGGATCCCTTTTGTTCCACATGTAATTTATGCAACAGGAGGACATTGGAGATACAGAGCTGATGGTACATGCTAGGGCTTCGGGGAGACCTCCGGCAAGGAATGAAGACCTTGCGATCATCACAATCGACCCTGTTCCCGGTAACCCTCTCAACTTTAGTGTAGTTAGGGAAGTTCTAAGAAATTTCCTTTAAAATGAGAGGGGTTTGAGCATCAAAGACATCCAACCTTGTCACCTAGGCAAGGACTACTAGATTCACCTATGCTAGTGACCGAGACAATCTTGTTCTAGAAATCCCATACCCCTTTGGAAATGTCAATCTGTCCTTCACCAAACACAATGAAGGCAGGAACTAGAAAAGAGTTCTTTTCAACACAGACCACTAGTTGATGCTTATGGGCTTTCCACAAGATTATTGGGAGGAAAGGTATATTTTGAATGCCATAAGTTCTTTTGGAAAAATTGCCCTATGGGAGGAAGACATAAGGCACTTGACAAGAACAATCTTAAGAGCAGGAGTCACTGATTCGCAGGCAGTACCACACTTCATTGACTTAGAACAACCATATCTATAATCTGAATTTTAGATGCGGGCATCTTAAGATGTCTGTATCTAAAAATAGGTATTAACAAAGGCGGCCATTCTAATAAGCATCTGTCTCTATAAATAGTTTCATCAAAAAATAATTCATAATTTTTCCATATGAACTCGGATGAAGACAAACTTTATATTAAAATTGTACCCTCAATGTGATCTACAACTTTGCAGTTAGAAAGTATTTTATTTAAAACTTCTTAGAGTCCCAAATTGTTTTAAGTTCACAGATTGTGAAATTTGAAAATTTTTAAACAAACCTGAGATGTTGACATGGTATATACCAAAGTTGGCATACAAGTAGTTGAAAAGTTTTTGATTTAAAGTCGTTTAGAGTCTTAAACATATGTTTTAATTAAGTTTATAGATTTTGAAATTCAAATTTTAGAATTTCTAAATGGCCTTGAATATTCACATAGTTAATACCAATGTTTATTAAGTGCATTCATCCGTCACTTTTTCTTTTAAATATACATATTTTGTTATAGTGGTAATATTTTATTGCCATAAGTAATACAATATTTGTCTAATATAAAAACACAATATTGTCAATGTAGTTTTTTTAACTAATATTGCACTAAAATTTCACTATACCTAGTTATTGTTTTTATAAAAAAAATAGTACATGGGAATGTCAAATGTTAGGTCTGGTGCTTGAATTCTCAGGTTCAAAAATCTGATGTTTAGATATGTCATGTGTGGTTTGATTGTACTAGTGTACATGCACGTGCGACACGCACGTGTATATGAAAAAACTTTTATAAGAAAGAATTAATTATAGTTTTTTGAGAAATAAGAATGCACATACAACACACACATCTACAAAACAAATTTATATGTAATGTTCAATTATCAATTAATTATCTTGAAAAATTGATCTTAGTATTGCAATAAAGCAATATAAGGATATGTCAAGTGCCGTTGTTATTCAAACCAAAAGGAAACATAGCTTGGCATTTATGTTAATCACTTTGCAATTTCCTGTATATCGATAGCCATCTATTAGAAATACGTAATTAACCACTTTAGTTGATGATGTCATGTACATCATAATGATTATCTGCTCAAAATCAATTTAAAATTAAATGATTTTTTGGCATGTATACTAACCATTTTGTGTTCTTTTTTTCGCTCTTTTGTGCCTTGGATAGAACATTTTGAGCTTTGAATAGAACACACACATGTTTGGCATCAGGTGTGTGTGTGTGTGTGTGTGTGTGTGTGTGTGTTTACACCGGCAAGGCAACCTTTTTGTTCCTGATTGTGACGAAGCAATTTTTTTTCTTCCTCTAGACAAAAACATGTGCAAGGGTTAAATTTAGCTAATCTCATGGCCTTTTGTTTATGATGTAATGGCTATTGTACTTATGTTAAGTCAACACATGGGACAATGTTTGTTCAGTCCAAGTTGCATATCAACCCCTGGAGGACATTAAGGCAATTTGTTTTTTAGACGAATATTAAAGCAATTAGTTGCTCCATTGAACCTTGAGTGTTTACTTTCAACCAAAGCATATGTGGAATTAAGTATTAAGGACAGACATTATAGGTATTTTAGAATATATTCATAAATAGCATAGATGAAAAGAGTTATAATGCAGTACCTGACCAAGACCATGCAAGCTATGGAAGTTCTCTTCTAAAATCAAAACATCAAACAGGATAATTCAGTAGATGTATTGCAAATTTCAGCTATCAGATATTCACATTCTCAAATTCTTAACCAGAAAACCTTCTTTCCGCATCACAGTACACAACAAGTATGAACTTTGGCAAATAGTCTTATTAGTCCAAAATAGATCGCTTGCACCTACCTTCTGACACTCTCGATACAAGACTATCAGTCCATCACCATAGGGCCTAGGAAGAAGCAGGTGGTTAGCGGAAAGTGATTTATTATTAACTTATAAGTAACAATGACAGGGATATTTTGTACGTTAATTAATTACCTTCTTCCACAAGCTGGCAAGTACTCTTCTAGAGCCTGGAGGAGATTAGCACTGCCAGACCCTCCTGCAGATCAAAGACTACAATCAAAGCAAGAATTCTGATAAATAATCAGGGTAGGATTCATATGGTGCACAACTTGACTCACCATGCCACGCTGCAGCCCGCTGCATCTGCGCGGCCGCCATCCTCCTGGTCCAGCCCGTCATCGTCCGCGGCGACGGACAGGTTCATAACGTGGGATGACCTCAGCATCCCGGTGGCTGCCGCCGTGCACGGCGCCGTGGGATGCGGCTGCGACGTGAAGGCGGCTGGCGGCCAGCAGCAGGGGAGCCCGCGACCTGGACACAACCGTGGTGTCGCAGGACGGGGCAGGGCAGTCGCGCAACGTGCAGGGCGCCGTCCACATGGTGCCAGCCGGCAACCGCCGCCGCGTCAAGATCCTCGTCAGGCCCGGCGTGTACAGGTGCGTTGCGTTGGCTGCTTGGTTGATCCTGATCGCCCGCCGCCCACCGCCGAGCGCCTGAGCCCCAATGCCCCGAGTCTGATTGGAGCGGCGGCGCTTAGGTGCTCGCGGCGTGGTCCCACGCCCTCACCGGCCGCGGTTCCTAATCGTGCAGAGACGCCCTGCAGTCCGTGAAGACGACGACGTGCATACGAACGATGATGATGTCCCTCCGTCGTCGGGCGGTTACATAATGCGGGTAGGTTATGGCGAGTTTTAGAAAACACCGGCGTTGGCGATCGCGGTGTAGAAAGCGAACTTGCAGGCGAGTGGGTACAGGCGTGTGGGTAGAAAACTTTCGGTGCAAAAAAACAGGACTAAACCACTAACGTGTAAGATACTATGGGCCCACCGTCAGATTAACAGGAACCACTAGATTAGGTGGGTATAAAATATTTGGGTAGATGACATTTTTTAATTCCTTCGCTCCTTTATAGTATAGATAGATTCGGGTAATCAGTATTATCAGCATAAATTTGCTTTTTTTTGAACTGTCAGATCCTATATATTCAGGTAATCTGTAGTAGAGCTAGTTGCACCACCCAAAGCGGCTAGCTCCCCATCGCTGTCTTGCAGAGGTGTTAAAGGTGAGGGAAGTTTTATAAACGGCTGAGAAATCTACGATTTTTGGAGCTGGTATTCGGCATGCATATTCCCACGAACAAAACACACTATATGTTGGGGCAGGCATTAGTAAACTGCGGCTTGCCTCCCGTTGGCACTGACTAGACCAGACGCGCTTCACTCTTTCATCTGCCTCTCCTCATCCTTCAATTCTTCGATTCGGGTGCGCGCCTGCGAGCAACCAGCTTCGACTTGGAAGAGTTAGCCTCCTCTCGGTAAGTTTCAGTCTCTACCGTCGTTTGATTTTGTTCCTTCATTTTTTTTAATCTGATATGTGTTTAGTGAGAGAGAGCGTGCGCGCGCACTACGATCCTAGAAAAACATTATTTTGTTCTTAAAAAAATTAAAGCTCCAGTGCTAGCATTATCAGATTAGGAAAAAGCTTCTCTGCTCATACTTAGCTTAAGCGATCATGAGACACCTATGACCTACTTGTTACACATGTATCTGGGACACACTTGTGGCTTAGTTGGGTGCATTTGTATTCACCTCTAACCTTACTCTTTCTTGTCATCTTTATCTCAATATCTCAATATAGGCCAATCCAGACGTATCCAACTTAACTCATTCCCTTTTATGCGGCCTCCTGCTTATATGACCCCATCCATGTCGCTGAATTTAGACACCAGCTATCACACCCCCCCCTCCCTCCTCTGTTGCCACATCTTTCCTAACCCTTATGTAGTTCTTAGAATTGCCCTGATCCTATATATTCGAAATTTGTTACATACTCTATCCGTTCCGAATTATTGTAAGTTATTATACATAGTTTTTGCTGTATATTTAGATATAACTATATAGTTTCAACTATATCTAGGTGCATAGCAAAACCAAAGCATTATAAACCAAAACAGTTTATGATTTTGAATGGAGGGAGTGCAAACTGAAAAGCTGTATACCAAAAATTTAGTTTTGTTACATAAACCATGTTTGTTTTAGTTATGAAAAGAAAAGTCTACTTGGCATGAAATAACTTCGGACGTGCTCACTCGTGCTCAAAACTCAAACTTTTCGCGTAAGCTGGTGTAGAAATTACAATTATATCAGAGTCTATATTTTTTTGTAAAAAAAATGTTTTTGTTTGCTCGGAAACATTAAGCACATGCACTCCACTCATTAGCCCATACCATATTAGGATATTATTGCTATATACTCCCTCCGTCCCAGAAAGTAAGTCGTTATGGAATGCGTATAAGTCAAACTTTCTCAACTTTGACTAAATTTATAGAAAATACGTGCAACATTTATATCTCCAAATAAGTTTATTACAAAAGTATATTCAACAATCTTCTAATGATACTAATTACGTATTATAAATATTAATAATTTTTTATATATAATTGATCAAAGTTAAAAAAAACCAACTTCTTGGGAAGCGATAACGACTTCTATTTCGGGACAAGGGAGTATCAAATGCCTAATTTTAGATTGTATCGGTTGATTAATTTCAGGATCAACATACCACTAGCTATCTTTGCTTTAGGGCCATTTTGGTAGAGCTTCATTTGTTGATTCTTAGAGGGTGTTTGGGACTGCTCCGCTCCCGTTTTTACAGCTCCACTCTAGCTTTGCATTACCAAACACCTTCAATTTCACGAACTCCGCTCCAAAAAAAAAGTGGAGTTGAGGACCAACTCCACATTTTTCTGGAGCACCTCAAGGGATAATCCAGTTTTTAAGTTTTATACTCCCACATTGAGTTGAGAAGTAATTACCCACCTTACCACTCATTAATCAAAGGTTCACTCTCCCATCTGTTGGACTCCCCTCCGCCATGTGCGCTCACGACTTCGCCCTCTCCCGTGTGTGCTCCAGCAAACGGGAAAAAGGTGAGTTCGTTGACAAGCTAGGCTGCTCGTCCTTTGGGCGTTGAGTGGCCTAGTACGGTCAACATTCTTATCTTTTTTTAATTATTCAATTCTTTATTTCCAACAAGAAAATAAAAGGGAATAACTCCTTTAAATGAACAATAGTAAACACTAACGCATGTGCTGAGTACTACTTGAATAAACAAACGTAAATTAGGGCGTAATAGACTGTTTGCATGGAATCAACCCATTCCTGGAGCTGGAGCCAGGCTCCATGGTGGAGCTGCTTCATGGTAGAGTTGGTAGAGCGGAGCTGCAAAAACGGGAGCAGAGCGGTCCCAAACACCCCCTTAAGCTTCACTTCTTGATTCTCCGAAGGAGTGATTCTGGTGGAAAGCAAGGTGGGAAGCAGATGAGAATCAACTCTGAAGTAATTCCTATGGCAAATGAATGGGGAGCAGCGGGAAGCGGTGGAGAGCGGGGTTTTTTTAGCTCTCAGCTCGTAGTGTAAATGAAGAAGTGATTCTCGTTACCTCCCCCACTAGAATCCAGTTGCATTTTAAGGGCCTCTTTGGCACAGGTCCCAGCCCCAGCTGCACTCTCAGCTTCTGCAGAGCCCGGCTAAACATCATCTTTTGTCTTATCCTCTTGTTTAGCTGTCACAAATTCTCCTTTAAGACATTGCTTGGCCATGCTTTTGCAAGATTGAATGATTATACTACTACACAGGATTTATGATAGCCGGCTCAAAAACTGCCATCACCGATTTTATGTTTCGGCGGTGATGAGAAGCATCATCACCGCCGGCTCATGATCTACGTGAAAACTAAATAAAACTTTTTTAAAAATAGGTCCACTGGCCACCGCCGTCCACACACGCCACGGCAAGCTCTAACACCATTTGCTCCCTATGTCCTCGCCCGCCGCCAAAGGCTCCCAAGCATGTCGCTGATCACATCTATGCCCGCCACTGTGAGCTCCCACACCCACTGCTACGAGCTCCAGTGCCGGTTGGCGCCCATGTTCGCACCTGCCACTGCCCACATCCGTGCACACCACTGCAAGCTTTCGCGCCTATTGCTACTCGCGTTCACACTCGCCGCTGCTCACATCCACGCCCACCGTTGTGAGCTCCCGCGCCTGTCACTGCCACATTCATGCCCACTGCTGTGAGCTCCCGTGCCTTGCAAGCTCTTGCACCTGGATCTAAGCTGCCACCTGTTCGTGCCATCGGTCACCCAGATCTGGGCCAAAGCCCCGGCGACCGTGAGGGTGTCAAAAGTATTTCCAAAGGCGAGCACCCACCCATCTTTGTTAATCAGATTCTATAGGTGCGGTTCTAGATGCCCGCCTCTAAAATTGATTTTTAAAAAAACAGTTGGTGAGCCAGGCACCTCACCCACTGGCCACCGCCAAGCCCGCTATGGATCCCTCCATCTAGTTGGCTGCATGCTGCCTACTTGTGCCTCCTCCATTGATGTTGACGCCCTCTTCCTCCATGGAGACCTTCGCTGCTTTCCCTAGATATCAGTTGGCTAAGCCAGATCAACCTAGCACTGTGAAGATCTGCAATAGGGAAGATGGTGAGGGATATTGAGGAGGAGAGAACAAGAGCATAGCACCTCAGTGTTCGTGTCCATGACTGAGATTCACCATTTCCTACTTACCCCGACCTGCCAACTCCTCCTCACACCTGCATGCTGCCGCCAAGTGCCTCTTGGCTCCGGCCCCCTTTCTCCTCACATATTCGTAGGCGTGCAGCCTCCTCACAATGCTAGGCACTACCACGCCGCTTGGGCACCTCCACGAGCGCCCTCGAGATCTGCCCTAGCCGTCGGTGGGTGGAAAGGGTTTCCTTCTTTCTCATTTGTATAGTCGGAGAGTGAAATTGAGCCCATGATATTAGGTTGAGATGAGCTGGATGATCCATATGATTTTCGGGGCTCTTAAGAGGTTCGCTTATGTTAATTGATTTTAGGAGATGGTTGTTCCCTTAGTGTCTCCATAAATGGGCTGCCCCCATCTCTGAAAATCACTACACATTTTTGGAGACAGGGACACTTTGTGTCTGCCTTTGTTAATCAAAACGCCTCTCTCCCAAAATCGATCCAGTAGTTGTGTCCGTCAGGGGATCAACCGTACCACCACCCTCTCGATGCTGCTCTCGCCTAGATCTAGGCCAGGGCTGCCGCCGACCTACAAGGTGGCTGCCCATGTGGCCATTGCATGCACCCTCACGCCACCATCATGAGGGAGAGGAAGGGAGGGAGTGGCTGGCGTGCTGGAGAGAGAGAGGGGGATGGGGGAGAGAGAAAGAGGTGGGTGAGGGGGAAGGCGGAGGGCAGCGGGGGCTATGAGAGTTGGAGGTGGGTCTTAGGGTTTGTGGTTTTATATTGAGCCGATATTTTTATTGCCGGTTCGCTAGTTTGTATTTACAAACCGACGGTGATAACTAGTTTCATCTTTGGTTTTTAACAAAATAACCAAAAAATAGTATTATAAAAATGTATTATATAGTAGTGTTACACCGTTACATGTACACATAAATATGTGAAAAGGCTTTTTTAGAATAACTTTTGTGTGACGGCCTTTAGAGATAGACTAGCTTTTGTGTGACGGCCTTTAGAGATATACCAGGTTCCTCGATCGTGGAGGACGAGTGCTTCAGGAGCTTCGTGCGGGCCTGCGGGGGCTCAATCCTCAGTTCCAGATGCCCTCGCGTGCCGCCGTCGAGGGCTGGAGCAACACCCGCGCCGTGGACGCGATGAAGCAGCTGATGGAGACGCTGGCGGGCTACTCGGGCCAGATCAGCCTGGCAACGGGGACAGCAGAGACTGGTCAAGAGAAAGCCCTGTACATGGCGTGCCAGTTCATCGACGACGAGTGGGCTTTCCAGAAGAGGATCATGCAAGGTATTCAAGGCGGTGAACTTCCCTCCGCACCACCACAGTGCGCTGCAGGGTGCGGAGGAGATCTGTTTGGTACTGCCCGAAGTTATACTGAAACAATTCGCGCTCCAGAGTACTTCCAGCAAGATTGAGGAAGCAGTTCGACGCTGGGGTCTCGGAGGTCGGGTTTTCAGCGTGGCATGGGATCGACAACTCGAGCAGTGCCTAGAAGGGAAGAATTTCTTGGACGGTTTGGGCACATTCATCGACATCGGCGCGGGAGCGCCAGTTGAGGTCGGCCCGAAGGTGTACTGCATCACCTACACCAGCTCTGTGGAGTCAGTTGCTGTCACGTTTCTTGAAGGACTCGACCCAACCTTCGAAGTTGTTTGTTTGAAAGCCGCAAAGGATTTGCATATGAGCCACGAGAAGCGCGCTCAATGTTTCTCAGAGTTGGGCCTGCATCACATCGGAAGGTATGGCCATAGATGGTACTCCTATTACTGCGCGCTGGAAGTGCTTCACAAGGAGCATCCAGAGAATGGTAGTGCCTGCGCAACCGAGTTTGTGGATCTAATTCAGCGGCAGACATTCAGAGAACTCCAAGCCAGGATTGAGAAGTGTTAGATTGATCTCTACTCGACTCGGTCCAACGACCGAGTCGGACCTTGACTCGACCCCTGATCGGGGGCGCTCAGCCGTACTCCTGGCTAGTAGGCCACCGTCGCACAGTGCCTATAAAGAGGAGGTGGAGGCTAGGGGCTCAAGACACGAGGTTCAACGCCGCCATACACCCCACCGACTAACCCTACCGATCGAGGGGGCATAGCCAACGACAGGAAGCGCCACCGCTGGTCTCCACCGCCACGACTGCACCACTACTGACGACCACACTGCCCTAGGACGCCACTGCTTCCTCGCCACCGACACCGACGCCATGGCGACTTCTTCCTTCTCTGCCAAGCCCGAATGTATGGGTCATCTCCTCTCTCTCTATCTCCCTCTGGATCTCTAAGTCGCTTATTATCCCAAATGCAAGTAAACATCCACTGATCTACACCTAGTTCATCCCTAAAGATCTAACAAGAAGTAGTTAGGGAAATCGAGTTTCAAACAGAATGTATTTACAGAGCTACTTCGCAAGATCCTGGGCACCATCTATCGCGCCATCGAGACCATATCTTCTCCCTGTCGTCCTACCTTCAACATCTGCCTTGAGGTGCTGATGGAGCTGAGAACCGTCCTGCAATCTGAAGCCGTCGCTGCGTCCTCTGACCTACGTAAAGTCCTTGCTCACACAACAGTTGGGGGTTTCATCCCTGGGAAAAATGCAAGCGCCGTTCTCATAGAGGCACATCATGTGTTAGACAAATTCCTGCGGGAAGCGTACCTGTACTGTACCTATCTATACCTGCCGTGTTGGACCCTCGGTTCAAAATGTAGTACGTAAGCATGGTTCTCAAGGAAGTTTTCGGAAAGGAGGACGACGTCGACGATCCAGATTATTACATCTCAGAAGTCAAGAAGACGATCGAACGTACCTTCGGCATGCATAGGCGGAACGCGGAACCTCCACAGCGTCATCAGCGGCGAGGGAACAAGTCACATGGCAGCTGTTACAGGCATCCTCATTGCAATGGATATTGATGACAACTCACAGCAGAGCATCACAGAGCTGGAGCGTTACCTGACAGACGGCCTAGTCCCCCAAGAACAAGGCGAAGGTTTTGATGTTCTCATGTGGTGGAAGGAAAACAGCAGCAGGTACCCGACGGTGGCAAGCATGGCGAGGGAGGCTCTGGCCATGCCCGTGTCGGATATACTGTCTCCCGAGCATATAGCCCGTATCAGGAGTATGATGGCCAGCTACTGTCTCACATATCCTGATTGCTGAAGCACCCTACTAGTTTCTTCAATTCCTGTGTTTCAAACCGGGGCCTCAACTCAAAGTAGTGGATGCCTACTTCTACTTCCAAATAAGGCCTGATATGGTTGTGTTGTGTGATTATTACTACTTTACTTCAGTTTGGATTGTAATAAAAAGATTTTCAGACAATGCATTGTGTGAATCTTTTGTTCCATTTCTCTTTGACCAACTTAGCAGCGGAGCGGAGCTGCTTATTTATTGTACTCTTTCATGACTTAATTAATAAACTGCCTTTTGTTTTAGTGAATGCTTTGGTATATGAATTAATTTCTGCCATATTCCGATGTGCTTCCTTTTCGGTCGGAAATGACATGGTGTTCAGGTGTTAAATCATCATGCACCTTTGAACAAGGATTCGTTGGTTCCTACATATATAGCTAAATAAAAGTGTGCTGCTTGTCTTATTTGACATTTTCAGTAGCAAGGGGTCAAGTAGGTGATACTGATATATATATAAAAGGCGGATGTGGAGTGGCAGGGTAGTGAAACAATGAACCAAGGTCATGTCACATTCATTGTGGTGCAACGCTATATATATATTTAGCCACCAAATTAAAATCCTCTGTTGCCGTAAGATACTCACTGCCAATAATCTGAGCCAAAGAGGATGGCCACTATATTATCCGGTCTGCAAGCTTTACAGAAGCGATCTAGAAACTCCAAGACATTTATGCAAAGATCGTCCTTTTCCAAAGGAAGTCTGGTCCATCATCCGGCCAGGTTTGGTTGAACCTTAATCAAATTCAGAACATAATACAAGATGGATCGATTTATCATTATTGGCGTAAATGCAGAGCATGTTTTGACAAAGGTAGAAGAAAGATTTTGATGGTTTAATTATCTATTGGTGGAATATATGGAAAAAGAGAAACTGGAGAACTTTTGAACACTAGGATTTGCAAGCAAGTCAGGTTGCAACTTTAGTCAAAGATGATATCCAACAATAAACGTCCACGTTATCTTTTTTTTTTCTTGAACACGAAGGAGAGCTTCGTATCACAAGGTAGCTGCCTGTAACCTTCTTGAAGTATCAGTCGTAGTAGTATTATGGGTTTGGTTTTTGTTGAGTTATGTTTGGTACCATCCGGCCACTTTGCTAGTTGTACCATTTTGTTTTGTTGTTCTCCTCCTTTCCTATGTAAATTTTGTAGAAACAGCCGTTTTAGGAGGGCTGGATGGTGCTTCCATTCTTGTGTTTCTTATTTCTCTGCAAAACTCTTGCTTGGAACATATATATGTGATGTTCCGCGGCCAGGCCCCTGACCTCTCAAGATTGCTACCTGCCTGCCAGGACTGCTGCCTCCCTCAGCAAGACAGATGGGTAGTTATTTTGACATAAACTATGTCCTCGTCCGACTTCATATAAAAAATTTATGATTTTTTTTATGTGATAGCTATTTACAAAAGTGAGCCTTCGCCGCTCGAAATTGATTCCCAAAAGCGAAATCTTAAGTGGTCCACATCTGGAAATGGGTAGTTATTTTCTTAAGAGCCCAGCATCTGAACATCGATCTCCATAGGCGAGCCATTGCTATTGGACCCAAGATAAATCCTAGGGAGCTAGATCAAGAGTGGTGGCTGTGGCTCTGAAAATAAAATCCTCCTGAAAATCGTTTTAGCTCTGGTTTCTGCAAACATGCACATGACTTGGTCCTGGGAGGCTGGGACGTAGTACATAATAGAGTGGTGGTCAGTAGAGCAGAATAGAAGAATGGACGGGCCGGGAGACAAATGTGGATGCCGGCTGCCAGAACCCTACATGCTGGTGGTCTAGTGCCGCACGCGGCCAGCTGGTTACAACGGCATGCCTCTTTTTGCCCGTGCACATCGTCCACGCCGGCCTCTCGATAGTTCCGTCCGGCATCGCGGCTCCTTGGGCCGCGGGCGCCAGGCTTTCGACATGCTGCGCCGTGCTACGGGGCCGGAGCCGGGGAGCGGTCGCACTCCCCGGTCCCTCATAGGCGCAGAGGCGGGGCGCCAGCTGATGACGTGCTTCGGAAGACGCCTGCTGATGACGCCCGTGGAAGGAGCACTACGCGCGCCGACTCGGGCTCGCCAAGGGCGCGCGACCCACCTCGACGCCACGATGCTGATTGGGAACGCCGCAGGTCGTGCTCCCCGGTGAGGAAGGTGCTGACTCAGTCTACCGGGAGCGGCGCCACAGGCAGCATCTATGAACAGGTGGCGGCAGCTGGTGGGGACCTCGGTTCGGCCCTGCTGTCAGGCAAGCTGCCGCTGGCTAAGGGGGCGCCAGAACCTCCGGCGATCCACCCTGCCCGATGATTGAATTCTGCAAGAGTCTGTGTGCTGATGTTTTCCCTGAGATGGCGGGCTGCAGTGTCCGTGGTTGGGACCCGATGATGGAGGAGATGGACACGCTGTGCGACTGGGAGACGAGGAAGCAAATTTCCTCCTCCCCGTCGCCTCCCAGGTCAGATGAGATTGTTGGTTGCCCGGAGTACACCCCTCAGTCTGATCTTCTAGACAAGGTTGCTGAGCTCAACACTGAGGCAGCCGCACTGGGGTTCAGTAATGTGATTCACTTCGGACCCGAGGTGCAGCTTACCAAGGAGGTAGGTGACCAGATGGTCGCTGCTGGGATCACTGAGCAGGTGGATGAGCATAGGAACAGCATTGTTGATAGTATCTTCGTACCTTGTGAGCAGCCTGTGCTGCCTGACCCCGAGCCAAGGACAGCCACCAGGGGGAAGGCGAGACGGGCAGGCAAGGCAACAGTGGGTACTCGACGCAGCTCAAGGCAGAAGGCACTAGCATGCTCCGTCCCAGTTTCCAAGCGAGCGGCACACCGGCTGATCAGGGCCTTCAAGATGGTCAGGCCAGATGAACCAATTGGAGACCAGGCAATGGAGGCCTATGTCCGCTCCTTCCAGACACCTATGACAGAGAAGGCAATCAAGGCGGTGAGGATGCTCACATCGCTGGATAGCGGCCCGGCCCTGGCAGCGTCAGCGCAGCTAATGGAGGCGGAAGGGATTGCAGACACGGAGGAGATGGTGGTGTGACCTGCTGGTTCATGTAGCTCGTGCCTCCTAGTTTCCTATGTTAGTGCAACACCATCGAGTCTTAGTTCGTGGCCCCTGCGCGGGCGGTAGCGTTGAAGAGATCTACTGTGTGCCTGGTGCCCAAGGCGGTGTGGTTTTTTTCTCCAGAAATTCAGTTATCAGTAGTTGGGGTCTTGGCCTATGGAGGCCGCTGGTCAGTAGCTTAGTCCTTCCAGGAGATCGGCTGTGGGTCAGGAAGCAGAGAGCTGTTGGAGCTATCATGTCTGTAATGCTTGGAGTCGTTTTAACCAATGAATTGGTGTTGTTGTCCAAGTGTCCAAATGAATAGTTCAGACCTCTCCATCATGAGTTGGAATGTAAGAGGACTTAACGATGTTGCGCACAGGGAGTTGGTAAGGCAGTCAACTGATTGCGCGAGGCCAGCCGTGGTGTGCTTGCAGGAAACTAAGATTGACAGTATGAGTTCAGCAATTGTCTTGGAAACGCTTGGGCAAAGATTGGATAGCTTCTCTGCTCTGGATGCTCAGGGTACCAGAGGAGGCATCCTTCTCAGTTGGGACAGGGAAGTCGTCTCAGTGACTGAGGTCGAGCACAAGTCATTCACTATCTCTGCAAAAATAACGGTGCTTAATTCAAACCTCACCTTCAGTCTGACAACCTGCTATGGGCCAGCCGATGACGGGAGGAAGGAGGAATTTCTGCTCGAAATGAATTCTGTCAGGCCACCTCCAAATGTTCCGTGGCTGATTGTTGACGATTTCAACCTCATTTACCAAGCCACCGACAAAAACAATCTCAACTTGAACCGAAGATTGATGGGCAAATTCAGGGCTGCCATTGATGAGTGCGAACTGTTGGAGATCTGCCTACAAAACAGGCGGTTCACTTGGTCCAATGAAAGAGAGAACCCAACCATGGTCCGCTTGGACAGAGCGTTTTGCAACTCCGCGTGGGAACTCCTATTCCCAAATTTTGCCCTGCACGCAATGTCTACTGGGGTGTCTGACCACTGTCCAATCACCCTTAGCCGCCAGGCAATGATGCCCAGGAAGGCCTCCTTCAAATTTGAGAACTTCTGGATACACATCCATGGATTCAGAGAAGTGGTGCAGCAGGCTTGGAGCAAGCAGCAGTATGGCTCGGCGCACACGGTGCTCAAAAACAAGTTGGCTGAGACAGCTAAAGCTCTCAGATCATGGAGCAAACCTCTTTTCAGTAAGGTACAACTGCAGCTGCAGATTGCCAATGAAATCATCCTGCGCCTCGACGTTGCACAGGAGAACAGGCAGCTATCTGTTGCGGAACAGACACTCAGAAAGGACCTCAAACTGAGAGCCCTCGGTTTGGCGGCAGTTGAAAGGTGTAGGCGTAAGCAGGCATCCAGAGTTAACTGGATCAAGGCAGGTGATGCCTGCACAAGGTTCTTCCATCTCAAGATGAGTGCAAGGAGGAGAAGGAAATATATCTACTCCCTCAAACGGCAGGACGGGTCATTGGCTTGGGATCACCATGATAAGGAGGAAATCATTCATGAATACTTTTCCAACGTCTTGGGCAGAAAAGAGCCGCGCTCTAGAACACTGGACTGGGACAAGTTTGGCATGTCAAGAATCCAGGAGTTGCCTGGCCTTGAATTGGATCGACCTTTCACGGAGCAAGAAATTGAGAATGCGGTCAAATGCCTCCCAAACGGCAAGGCTCCAGGGCCTGATGGGTTCACCAACGATTTCTACAAGAGCTGTTGGGACGTAATTAAGTACGACATAATCAGTGCATTCCACAGTATATACATACACCACTGTGAGCACTTATCAAAAATCAATGGGGCACAAGTGATATTGATCCCAAAGGTGGAGGTAGCGGCTGACCTGAAGGACTTTCGGCCGATAAGCCTAATTCATTCCTTTGCAAAACTATTCATGAAGGTACTAGCATTGCGACTGTCCGGCTACATTGACAAACTGATTTCAGCCTCCCAAAGTGCTTTCATCAAGGGCCGATGTATCCAAGATAATTTCATTTATGTCAGAGGACTAGCCAGACACTACCATATAGGACAAAAACCCCGGCTTGCCTTTTGAAGTTGGATATCAGTAAAGCGTTCGACACCGTCTCTTGGGAGTACATGCTTGAAATGCTCAATAGAAGGGGATTCAGTACAAGATGGACTAACTGGCTTGCTGCTGTCCTGAAAACCTCCTCTTCAGTAGTCATGATGAATGGTTGCCAAGGCCAGAGGATCAATCACTCGAGGGGGCTGAGACAGGGTGATCCGCTATCGCCATACCATTTCATACTGGCAATGGACGTCCTCAGCAGGATTTTCGACATTGCTACTGTTGAAGTTCATCTGACACCTCTTAGGGGCCGACAAGCTAGGATGCGCCTTTCCCTTTATGCGGACGACGTCATGATCTTCACCAACCCGGTAAAATCTGACATCAGTTGCGTCATGCAAATCATGAAGGCCTTTGGAGACGCCACGGGTTTGAGAATCAACATGGCCAAGAGCTCGATTGCCACAATCAGATGCGCCGGTATTGACATGGAAGAGATCCTCCAAGACTTCACAGGGAGGAGAGTCGCATTCCCGATCCAATATCTAGGACTGCCTCTAACGTTGGGTAGAATCAAAATGGTGCATCTACAATTTATACAGGATAGAGCAAAAGGTAGATTAGTAGGGTGGCAAGGGCGGCTTGTCAGCATGGCAGGCAGGTGCGAACTCGTCAGGTCAGTACTTAGCTCCCTACCGGTCTACCTACTTACAGTCATCAACGCCCTGAAGAAATTCTTAAAGGAGCTTGATAAACTGAGGAAAAGGTTCCTTTGGGCGGGAGATGGTGAGCTCGCAGGGGGCAAGTGTAAGGTAGCCTGGCCGGGTGTCTGCATGCCCCAGCCCAATGGTGGCCTTGGAATCAAGGACCTAGACTGCTTCAGTCGGGCACTGAGGCTGAGATGGCTGTGGTACCAGTGGGACGGTGGACAAAAACCTTGGAATGGATTGCAATTACCAATCTCTGAGGACGACACAACCCTCTTCAATGCAGCCACTGTCGTAACCCTGGGAAACGGTCGCAGAGCATGCTTCTGGACATCGCGCTGGCTGAACAGTGAACCTCTTGCGGCCCGTTTTACGGGGCTACATAGACATAGCAAAAGAAAAAACCGGACTGTGGCAGATGCACTTACTAATGGCCGCTGGATCGCGGACATCGACTACAATCTGAATCAGGAGCTTATAGCTGAATACATCAGGCTATCAGATGAACTGGATAATACTGTTCTGGTTGAGGGGCAGGAAGACACCATTGGATGGATGCTAACGTCTGATGGTAAATATTCGGCCAAGTCGGCATACTCCATCCAGTTTGAAGGCAAAGTCAAATGCTTGGCAGCAACACAGACATGGAAAACGAAGGTGCCACCTAAATGCAAGTTCTTTATATGGCTGATGCTGAAGAACAAGATCTGGACGGCTGCACGGTTGCAACGCAGAGGTTGGCCGAACGAGTACTTTTGCCAACTGTGCATCAGGAACCTGGAAACAACCCAACACCTGTTCTGTGAGTGCCATGTAACGATGAGAGTCTGGGAAGGGATTGCAAACTGGGTTCAGGCACCGTCCCTGCTGCCATCAAACTGGGAAAGCAGGCTACCGATGGCAGAGTGGTTCACTGGATTGATATCCTCTGCCGAACCCTCGCTGAGGCCTGGATTACAGTCGATCGCTATGCTAGTGGTCTGGGAGGTCTGGCGCGAAAGAAACCATCGTGTTTTCAGGAAGGTGGCTAGAACCGTCGGCCAGATCATCTACAACATCCAAGATGAGGCAAGGACCTGGGCATTTGCTGGCAACCGAGGTTTGGATATGCTGCTGCCCGCCTTGGGGCCTGGCTACTAGGTAGTTCAATTGGTTGTGTTATTAGTCTTATGTAAATCGGGTTCAATTAAAACCAGGGGTGGCGAGGGTCCCTGATGCTGGGACCTGAGCAAAAAAAAAATAAAAAAAGGTGTGGCGTATCTTGTGCCGCTACGAACTTTGTAATTGTGCTCTTTTCTTAATCCAATGAAAGCCGGTAACGGATCTTTCGAAAAAAAAAAATTGTCCTTGATTGACAGCAAACAGCCATGCTGTCCAATCTGTTGGTTATTAAGTTGCATTACACTTGCCCGCATCAACCAGAGCAGCCTTTCCATCCTTGCCAGCCGCCGTCGCCGTACGTGCAGTCCCGTTGCTGGGGTCGCTGAACGATCTGCGCTACAACACCAGTCTCACCACCCGCTCTGTGAGTTCTACATCGCCTGAGATTACTGTGTTATACGATCAGTTCAGTCCTTTTGATTAAGCGCGGATTAGCTTCTCCTAAAGAAATCACAACAAACCTTGCACTGTGCACTGTCAGATTACCCGTCATGATAGATAGAGTATAATTGTGCAGATTTAATGTTCTCTTATGCTCTGCAGCTCTGGTGATCCATCAGCCTTTTAAATTTAGTAATTATATTATGCTCTGCAGCTCTGGTGATCCATCAGCTCTTCACACAACAGATTTGCGTGGCTCCTGAAGATCAGAACACCGAACAGCCCAGGAGCTAACGATGTCGATGGCGCGCAGCCGTAAGACACGGCGGTCCACGGTGTGGGAGCACTTCACCCGTTTCACAGCTGACAATGGCAACGACAAAGCGGCAGCGCGGTGCAAGCGTTGTCATGTGGTGCTCCGTGCAGGCACCGAGAATGGCACCAGCAGCCTGTTGCGGCACACCAAGAAATGCAAGGCTCAGGAATCCGGTGGTGCTCCTGTGCGATCAGCGCCATCAAGCTCCGGTGGATCATCGTCGGATTGTCGTGACGACGATGCTAGCATGAAAGAAGAAGAGGTAGCAGCTGCCAACGAAGACCTCGCTCGCATGATCGCGCTTCATGGACACGACCCATCCATTGTCGAGGACGACTACTTCAAGAGCTTTGTGCGCCGCCTCAACCCGGGGTTCAAGGTGCCTACGTGTGTCGCTATTGAGCGGATGTGCGATGTTTTCATCGGGAACAGATGGGAGCTTACTTACATGCCAAGCCGCTCTCCTGGGCGGGTCAGTTTGGCAGTGGGTAAAGCTAGGGTCGTGGAGGGTGAAGTCCTGTATATGGCATGCCACTTCATTGATCATCAATGGAACCTTCAGAAGGTGGTCACGGAGGCTTACATGGTTGTCCCTTCTCGTCTCTACCACGGTCCATTGTCGGGAGTAATGGAGCTTGCTGACATCAACAATCCGGTTCTCTACAAGGAGTCTGTCCAGGATATCCTGTTCAGTGTTCTAAGCCATGGTATTGATGACATCCTGTTCATGATGGCATGGATGATAACGGAGGAAGATATTCGTGATGAACTGAAGGATCACATAGTGGAAAAATTTTCAAGAACCTATGCAGCCAAGAGAGATCTGATCTGCACCACCTACACGGACCATGTGTTTCACTCCATTGCTGGTTGCCTTCTTCTCGATCCGGAGTTCAATCGTCGTGTATGCTTCGAAGTGCAGGGTTTAGATCTGACTAGGAAAACTCGGCAGCAACTTCTCTCGCGTCTCGGTCTAAATCACCTTTGGGCATACAACCAACACTGGTACTCATGCTATTGTTCTTTGAAGGTCCTTCACAGTGAAGGTTCAAGAATTTCCAACTTCACACAACTGTTGTGCAGGATTTGGGGGGAAATAGACCATTCCATTCAAAGAATTTATTCACCAAGCTGTCCCACTTCAAATCTTTGTTTGGTAGAATTGTTCAGAGTGAGGGAAATTTTGCAGGCCGAACTAGCCCGCGGCGACCGAGATGACGACAACAGCACAAATGGATGCAATGCTTTTCAGGGTGGCGATCATGCGTTCTACAATGGTTTGAATGGCTTCCAGGGTGGCAAGGATGTGGCTGATGTTCTTAGAGAGGCAAGAGATGCTTTAGACCAGGCCATAGAAGGTTCATATCTTGTCTGGTCCATACCACTTATCCTGGACCCCCGGTACAAACTCGAATTCATAGAGTTCAGTTTCAGCAGAGCATTTGGCTTGGAGGCTGCTGCTGGATACATTTCCGAGGTAGAAAGAAATATCAATGAGATCTACACAGACTACGCTCAAGAAGATGGTAGTGCCGTTGCAGTGAATGCCGGCGGCGTTGATCTGTTACAACAAGCATGGGATGAGCACTGCCGTTCGCTGCAGTATGGCAACAACGCAGAACTTGAGCATAACATTGTAGCTAAGACGGAACTCGATCGCTACCTGAAAGATCCCGTCATGAAGTCAACCCAAGGTTTTGACATTCTAAAATGGTGGAAGGAAAACGTCCAGAAGTACCCTACGGTGGCTCTGATAGCGAGGGACGCTCTCGCCATGCCCGCATGCAACATGCTGTCTTCTGAGCCGCTTGCCCATGTCAGGAGCATCGTTCGTGGGTATTCCACAGAAGAGTCCTATAGGCACTTCAGGGAACTGGAATGTTCCAAGTTCGTGGGTATTCCACAGAAGAGTCCTATAAGCACCTGCAAAGTTGTATATAAGAGCCACCGTCTTAACAACGTAGGCTGGATTGGTGTTGCTGCATCTGTACTCCAAAAATGATGCAGCACAATCGTTCTGTTTGCTAAACTTTATTGTTGTAAAATGACTACTGCTCATTAGTGCCTCTATATTTGGCTTCTTGTTCCATATAATTTAACCCTGAACATCATATGGCGTGGCAAGAGCTTCACAAATCATTCATTGTAAGGTGGATGCACAAAAGTTGCAGCACCTGCAAAGTTGTAGCAATGCTTCTTCATCTGGAGATTTCTCTACAAGGTAGTGGTCAATAAGATATCTAGGAAGCTAAAATTAAAAGCCCTACTCTGTGTACTTAACAGCAATACTAACTGTTCACCTTACAAGACGGTTTACCCAAACATGATTACACAAGGTTCTTCACCTGGTATTGCTCTTTTAGCAAAATCTGTTAATCCCATAAAAGCAGTAAATAATATCTTTTTGTTTGATTGTACGCAAAAATTAAATGATGAGTTGGGAAGGAGATATATTTCCATTAGTCTTCAAAGATGTCCAAGATATCTAGGAAGCTTTCTGTTTCTTTTTTTTGTCCCTTGAACTTCTCTTTCCTTCGACTTTTTCATTTTGTTTGATATATATTTTTTCTCCCAGTAGGGGCCTTGAACCCTCCTGCTTACTTAAAAAGGAAAGTACCGAGAGCAAATTCAAGAACCAGTAAAAGCATCGATAACATGATGCAGAGAAACTGAATGCGGTACTGCAGCAGTTTAGCCAGAGTGACTAGGAGTAACAAAAGGAGATGAATTCCCTACAAAGTAGTAGGTAAATACTAACTAGTTCTTGAGAATGCCTTGCCTGGTTTTGTGAACAGAAATCACACAGAGAGAGGCAGGCATTGCTGTTTTAAATTTCTAATTTACTGCCAACAAGTAATTTAGTACTCTCCAAAGGCTAACAAAGTTGACAAGAGTACTGTTATTCCATTGACTACATATTATCATATATCACATCCAGGATTCAGATCACTTGCAGCTCCTACACTTCTACATCCGTACCTATGCGCCCATGTGCAATGTAAAAATGTGTTTTCAACATAGAAAAGCACCAAAGAGTTCAACACACCTGACACCCCAGTTCTCGGAGTAGTTCAATTCCAACATCAGACGACACAATCAGGACCAGAAATTGCAATGTAATTAAACAACCTAGCCTTTTGATATACAATTGCATGCAGAGAAGGATGCAGAGGTGTCACCTTGCGAGAGGCAGCTCCAGGCTCCAGCAGGCAGAAGCAGAATTGGCCGCAATGCACAACAGCAGCCGCGCGGACGCCACCATGCTGTGCAGCGGCACAAGCTCGCTAGCTCCGCCGCGGCAACAACGGGCGGGGGACAGGCAGGGCAAAGGGAGGCGCACCATTTTGGGCATTCAGAATAATTCAGAGCAAGAACGGCACCACTTTAGGATTCAGGGGTCAGGGCTTTGGGTGCTACCTGCGGATGCGTGGCGGCGCGAGAAGCGACCTCATCTCAGCCTCAAAGCCGAGGATCTTGACCTCAACGCTGCTGACCTCATAGCAGCGGTGGCCGGTGGCAGCGGAGAGGGAGCACCAATGGTTTGAAGAGCAACAGTGAGAGTGAGACCGAGAGGCTCTGACTAGATTGGGCCAAGCCCAGGTATTCAAAGGCCCAGAACTACTATGAAGCCCACGACACCACCTCTCCCTCCCTTTTTTTCTTTTTGATCATACTCTTCCTCCCTTTTTTGGCTATAATACTTCTCCCAACTCGTTTGTTTGTTTGTTCTTCATTACTATTAGCCGGAAGCAATATATTTTAACAGTTTATTATTCGACCATCTTCACAAGAAATATTGCTTCAGCATTTGGCTGACTATAGCATTTTTTATTTTCTGAGTCGAATTCTTAGTTTTTTTACTACTTTATAATTCAACTTTTTATGCTTTGATAAAATAAATTATATTACATCAACACTTTTATTAATTTTTATTCAATTTTTTGCATATTTTTATTTAATAACCTTTTTCAAAAAAAATTCTACATGACGTTTGATCTTCTTCTAAAAATTATCTAGAAAAGGGTGCAACATTTTTCAGCGGTTTTAGTTTCAGATTCAACATTCCTTAAAAAAAACTTCACACAACATTTATGATACGTGGTGGCTTGAATCAGGAGACAGGAGCCGACCGATATGTGCGTTATACTTGTACTCTGAAGTCTGGACATAAACTAAAGTTTTTTTCGAACGTGCTTAGCACGTATTTTAATTTCAAATAAAGTTTGGAATAATGAGATAGCTAGGGAGAGACTTGAGAGCAAGGTTTAGGACCTGGTTGGCATGACTTTATCCTCTTGCTACAGTAAACTAAAAATGATTTCCTCATTGCAGCTAAAACATTTCTCTTCTATTTCGAAACAATCTTTCTCATAAAACTGGAACATTTTCTCTTAGAATATATTTCTTTCTTTGTTTTTTTGAAATTTATTTTCCTTTGTGTCGCACCCCAATACCCGCCCTTTCAGGGACTGATATCGAAGCCGACGAGGGTTGTCGAATTCACACTTCGAGGCCCCAGGAGCGCACTAAGCAACTCCTATCAGGTTGAGTGGCACACAACAGTTCACATACCAAATCGACACAGTCTAATGGATAATGCTCGAACAACTTATACCAAAGAAATTACAAGATAAAGTTTACATAAATTACATGATCCAATCCAACCAATGGATGAGATCTAGAATCCAATCTAGAGTTGATCACTCAAGGTCACTCAAATGAACTACGGAGTTAAGTCGTAGCACGCTCGGAGTCGCCCTTCCCCGATGCTACTAGACAGCGGTGAAGGAGACTCGACTTTCATCGATCTACAACGTTCCTGCAAAACAACTTAACGGCTACACCGTGAGTACATTCGGTACTCACAGGACTTAATTCCAACACATAATATTTGGTGGATGCATAGGGTAATTATTAGGCATTTGTATACTTGCGGAAAGCGATGATGTTCAATAAGAGTATAACATGCTATGCTCAATGTTAGAATTACAGTATTTATCATTATCATAAAAGTGCTCATAGTCCATCATTCATTCTACCATGGGTATAGAAAGAAAGAACAACCGAATAGTTCCGTCCTGAGGGACTCCATGCTTTTAAGACTCTGCAGAGGTGTGTAGAAGAGAAACAAGGAGAGAAGCCCACCTACCTGACGAATCTAGGCTGAAAAACGATGCATGGGAGGTCTAGACCCACGTAACAACCAACCACGTGAAGGCGGTCACGGAGAGGTGCTACCCAGGTGTGACCGCACCCCTAGCTGCACCGCCTTGCTTCCCCTTCCACGTGGTGCTTCCTGGTGGTCTCCCCTATGACGGTTGCATGGGCATATGCAGAGAAACCGACCATAGCTTTGCTAAAAATAGATGGGGAGGGATCTCATTTCAACACACACCACACTTGAGCTCTCTCTCTCTCTCCCTCCATACTTGTATATTTTTATCTTCTTAGTTTTGTTTGGAGCAAGGCAAGCTTCATTGGAGAGCTTGAACTTCTAGGGGCAAACTTGGTATGAATAATATGAAGAGTTCCCTTATGTTCTTGTTCTCATTTTATCATTATAACTATGTTATGAAATTAGAGCAAAGTTCTTATGTTATTCATTTAGCATATGAAACTTTATGCTTAACCTTTCATACAACATACATGTTTAGACCCAGACCTAAATTGAGGTAGTGAGTTCTACTTTAATATTAGTTTTGGTCATTATATTCTTGTGGGTTTGTCGTCCATCCTTGTGGCGGATGCTCTAGCAAGAGGACTCCTGATAAAGACGGAAGTTCCTAGCCATTGCTAGAGTAGTAACCAATAGCGTAGATGTGGTGTCTATGTTAGAAGTTACCTTCATTTGCCTCGTATCCCATAGTTGAGGGGTAGGTAGCAGGTGGTGATAGCCCTATCTGTCCCTCGCAATTCCCCACGTTCAGATACGGCATAAAGCTGTAGACCGGTATCGCCTGGCAGACCAAGTGTAAGCCGGTGCCTGTCGGTGTCTAGGACCGCGTCCTAGACACTCAGACGAGTAAATTTATATTTGCGTGTCTAGGCCCAGATGGTGTGCAATGTGGATATAAGGGTTTATACTGGTTCAGGCAAAAATGTCCCTACATCCAAAGGATGTCGCTGCTGCTCGTGTTATCTTGCACCGGAGTGCTCGTAGTAGGGGTTACAAGCTTTCGAGAGAGGGAGCAGATCCCAAGTCTCTTTGGTGGTATACGAGTGTGTGTGCTTGGTCAGTGAGGTGTGTTCCAACCGGGATCGGCTCGAGTCCCCCTAGATGTGGCCCCTGCCTCATCTTTTATAGTTTCCAAGGGGAGGGCTCGGGTTACAATTGTGGTAAAAAGATGACAGGGGGAAAAGACGAAAGAGAAAAATGAAAAGGTGGCTTCAGGCATGGCCGTCTTCCTCCTTATCCAGCGTGAGCAGTTTATCCTATAGCATAGGGACGCAATGGGTGTCAGCTTTTGGCCTCTCCATCCACTGGTGCAGCGCGCTGTGGCCATGCTTTGACCTGTGTACTTTTGTACCGTCGAGGATGGGCGCGCGTGCGCCCAGATTTGCGTAGAGAGGGGGTTAGATAATACATTTGTTGTTACCCCTATTGTTGTGGAGGCATGGACACCGTCGTGGTGAAATGACCGGGGTCATACTGAGTCGTACCATGGCTCCCATGCTCCCATTCACTGTGCATAGTCGTGTTCGTCCAATCATTAGGAATGGGTGCCGTGGTGTGGGCCCACGCTGCTCTCGGTCTCGCCAGAGTACCTTACGCGTCCCTCGGGTGAGGCGGAAGTAGGCCAAGGGGGTCAGGTGCTCCCGTGCTTACGCTGTAGGGGTCGGGTGAGGTGGAGATTGTTCCCGATGGGGTGCAAGGGTCGGGCGCTTTGATGACATCATAGGATTGGCCCGCTCGAGGCCCTATGTTAGGGCTCGGGTGAGGCAAGAACTGGCCCTAAGCCTTGGGTGACTTAACAGCTGACACGCTATTAATGCCCCTAGTTGGGTATGCCTAATATCGATACCCGATTGTAGCCCCCGAGCCTGTGGAGGAGTGTGGCACTCTTTCAGAGGCTTGAGCGTGATTGGCCATTTGCTTGCGTGACATGGGGCACATTGTTAGTTTGATTTGGGAGAAGTCGTCCGGTGGGTGCGCGCGAGCGCACCCACCGGGTGTAGCCCCTGAGGCCTTGGAGGGGTGTGGCATCCCTTCAAGGGCTTTAAATTGAGTGGACCCGTCTGGGGAAGACGAGGCGTCGCGCTGGATTGCAGTTATTATGGCGTCTCACGTCCCGGTGCATGGGAGGTGGAGAGGCACCTTGATCTTTGCATGCGTGGGGGCTGGGCACTCGGCGCCCGTTCAGTCATCCCGTATGGCATTATAAATACTGATGCTGGCAGATCGTGGTAACCCCACAGTTCTTCTTAGTCCTCACCCAGCGGCCAGCGGTTTCCTTATGCCTCCCTCACCGCGCCGTCCTCCTCCCTCCTTCACGATGCAGTCGAACAAGCGTTCCACCAGCGACGCAGCCAGAGACGGAAGGGCCATTCGGCGTTGCATGCTGGGGCAGGGGGCTTCAATGTAGTCGCCGGCCGTTGCACCAGTGGTCCCGGTCGTGGCGGCAGATGGGGAGGTGAACAGGCTCAAGGAATACCTGGAGGCCTCTCAAGCTACGCTCGAGGCGGCGGAGTAGGAGGTGCAGTCCGTCCGCGGCCAACTGGTGACTGTGGACGGCTGGGTGGCTGGTAAGTTTTTGTTTGCCGTACTTGTTTTTCTGTTTCTCCTTGTTCTCCGGCTCATTTTGTGTTGCATGGGGCAAAGCTAGAGTCGGAGCTGCTAGTGCTTCGGGAGGCGACGGATGTTCACTATGCCAGAAAACGTTATCAGTGACACAATGATTCGTGACACAAAAACGAAACGCGTCACCAATAATCTATCCGTGACGCGGGTTCACGAGACGCGTCACCGATTAGTTGTTGCCCATGCCCCAGGAGAAGACGCGTCACTAATAACGATGTATTCGTGACGCGCGTTAACAAGACGCGTCACAGATAAAAAATGTGACACGTATTGTCAAGGCGCGTCACAGATAGATTGTAGTATTGGTGACGCTGGTTAACAAAACGCGTCACAGATAAGGCATGTGACGCGTTTTCGCTGGACGCGTCACCGATAGGAAAGCATATCCGTGACACTTCTAGATAACACGAGTCACAGATAATAAATGTGACTGTGTTCTAAAGACGCGTCACTGGGCGGTGGGCAGGGACACATCTACAGCACCGATCTTAACGCCCTCATTGCGCCCAAGAAGTATAAAAGAGGACTTTCCTTCAGAAACCCTAGACAAAAAAATCCCTCCTCCCCCGCCGCTCCAGCCTCAGCCGTGCCTCCCCAGTCCCCACTCGCACCCCCTCCCCTCAACTCACGTCGCCGGCCGCCAAGAGGAAGGCAAGGCTGATGCCTCCTCTCCTCCACCGGGGTCGCGCCGCAGGCCGGGTTCCGCGCCGGGGGCTGCAGGCCGGGTGCCGCTTCCTCGCCGCACATCTCCGCTGGTCGCATGAGCAGCAGCAGGGAGCAGCGGACGGGAGCCAGCACCGCCACGCACATGGGCCGCACATCTCCTCCGCCGGTCGCACAGCAGCAGCACGGAGCAAGTCCTAGCGGCACATCTCCACTGTTGGTCCCGGCGGCGGCGGCCGTGGCCTTTTGCTGTTCGTCTCGCACGGCAGGGAGCAAGGAGCAGGTATGAAATATTCCCCTCCCTAATCCTTTGGTAAAAAAAATCTGGTTAATCTGACAATAGAAAATAGGATTGATAGTCGATTGAAGTGCCGATGCATTCTTGCTTTTGGATATCCATAGATCTGAGACTTGTAATATGTGAATATTGTCTTTTTATGCTCAAATTTGATTTTTCCTTTAGTTTAGCTTCTGGACGAGAGGACCGAGATCTTGATTTATGCAGCTGCAGCTCATTGTCCGAAAGATTTTTGCTTTAGTTTAGCTACTGTGCGATTTGCTTATTTGCAAATGAGTGGAGAAACCATTCCGCTTTCAAGCTACAGGTGGTATGTCTCCAGTTTTTCTATAATGATGCAATCTGACTGAAAGTTATTTGCCAATTTAATTTTTAGAAACTTAGGTTTTTAGTTTGACACAACCATCCTTTGCTAAAATTAATTTCTGATGTCATTCTATAGGATTGTAAGTTCTACCAAAATTACCATGGTCTGTTCTGCTGCTTGTGTGCAGTTGAGCCTGATTGACTGACACTGACATAGCTGTAGCACTGGGTTGGGTCTTGTTTCCATATATGTGCTGTTCTAAATTGACACTGACATATCTCTGGTTTACTGATCAAAACGTCTTTCTTTGATGCAGTAATAATGGGAATAGAGGACTTCTATCTCTGCCCAGCAATCCAATTGAAGTGCTCGTATGTTTTAGAGTAATGGTTTCAAATCTTCTAGATAAATAGATGGCATTTTTCTACAGTTCTTGCTCAAAACTGATTTATACCATATTCATATTGATTTTAAGTAGCTTGGTTCAGCTCATTATTCTATTGTTTTAAGTAGCTTGGTTTAATCCATTTTTCTAGTGTGTTCAGTAGCTTGCTATCTTATGTTGAGCTGATAAACTAAGAATTACATTGAAGTCATAACAAGATATTACTTGTCGATTTAGCGTTTACAACTCATATGAAAAGTGTGTAATTTCATTACATATCCTGAGTTGGCCTTCCGATAACTGTATTTGACAATTTATTAACTACCAGTTAAAACTTTCAGGTACATGTCAGATCCATTGACAACCTTGATATGAGCAGGTATACACCTAGATCGTGAGACGTGGCTCCAACCGACTACGGCTGATGGTTTGCCCTGACCTCTGCCTTGTTGTGTCGCTGCTTGTAGCCTGTAGGCTGTGGGATCAAATAAATCAAAGCTTTTGTTTAACTTGTATATGCAGATCATCCACTCTGTTTTCAGATCAAGTTTCTGCTATTTCGTGTAAAATATACATGCTTTCTAATGTGAATTGCTTCCCCCGGTTTTGATTTGGTGATTCATGTATTTCACTGTCTATAATGTGTCCACTAGACATGTCATCGTGTGAATATTTTAAACTAGGCAAACATTGGTGTATGCTACTTATAATGTTATAAGATCAGATGTGTTCTAATGCGACTATAGTATGTAGTGACGTGTCATGAAATTATTGTATGGACAATATATATTTTAATATGCTGTTGCTACTGTTGTGACTATAATAGTAGTAGCTTATATGCATGTGTGATGTGGAACAATGCATCTTTGCTGTTTTACCAATTTTTATGCATTGTAAAAATGCAACTAAAAAAATCTGAAACCAAGCACCAACATCCAGCCATGTTCTTCTATATTGTACTGTACTGTTTTCTTTTTGACCAAAGTTCTATCTTGACACAGGAATTTGAAGTGTTGACGACGCCCATCGACATGCTCGCGATTAGAGAGAAGCCGGCCAAGTTCTTGGTGGAACAAGTCATCAACAAGAAAGGAGAGTTCCATCATTCTACAAGTTAAGCACCAGTGATGTAAGCCTTCCACATATAACATATCTTAACTCTTTGGATTTTTTGGGATTTGGTTTGTCAATCCAATTTAACAGCACCAGTGATTGTACTGTATGGTTTAGCACTGTGTCCCTGTTCTGTTATTCTCAATCAGATCAGAGGTTGCAGCTGGCCTGACTGGCATATTATTTTTTTTTGTTACTACTTGAGCTTGCACATACTGCATACATATGGTCACTACCATAAGTAGCACAACATTTGGTCATACTTATGGTTATCATTCTGTTTAGTAAGGAAAGGAATCACAGCTTAGTCAAAATATGCATGTGACTCTAGTACTGAACTTCACTACTATTTATATCTGTCGTGAAGTTCAGTCTCATATCTACAGCCATGGAAGTAGGTAAAAATTCAGAGGTAAATCAATGCAGATTAAGCTCTTCGTTTCCACTTATTACTTGATACTTTAGTGCTCTTTAGCATGATCAAAGTCTTAGTGAAGAACAATACATACTCTTGTGTGCATCCTTTATTTTGATCTGTAAACTGATTGAACACATATTTTCTTTATTGTCACATACTCTTTATTGATCTGCCAAAAAAACTAAGCTAAAAATGCAATGCATTGTTACTCTGCTAGGAGCAACATTGATATTATATATTGTAAATGTACCAAGTTTTATTTTTGACCAAAGCTCTATCTTGACACAGGAATTTGAAGTCTTGACGGCGCCCATCGACATGCTTGTGATTAGAGAACAGCTAGCCAAGTTCTTAGTGGAACAGGTCATCAAGAAGAATGGAGAGTTCCATCATCACCACTTTTGTGTGTGTTTGCTATTATCATTGTGGGGTCCCAGTGATGTTTAGATGGATTTAGAACAAGTTATGATGGATTTTGAAGTTGTGAAATATATTATATTATATTATATTATATATATATATATATATATATATATATATATATATATATATATATATATATATATATATATATATATATATATATATATATATATATATATATATATATATATATATATATATATATATATATATTTCTGTGAACAATGTGTGATTCTGATGAAATTGTGACGTCACTGTATCATTAGCACGCGTCACTAGTTATATTCTATCAGTGACATGCATTCTCAATTCGCGTCACTCATAGCCTTATTAGTGACGCGTGTAGTGAATTCGCGTCATCCTTTGTTTCTTACCAGTGACACGTGTTACCGTTATCCGTGACGCGTGTTCTAAACCAGCATCACTCTTTGTCTTATCAGTGACGCGTGTTACCATTATCCGTGACGTGTGTTCTAAACCCGCGTCACCCTTTCTTTCTTATCAGTGACGCGTATTATCGTTATTCGTGAGACATGTTCTAAATACGCGTCACATATTTTTTCTTATTAGTGATGCGTATTTATGCGTCACTGATGTACCCTTATCTGTAATGCAAAAACAGTGACGCGACCCTCTAGATGCGTCACAGATAGCGTTTTCTGGCATAGTGGTTGATGGTGGCGTAGGTGTGGTCGAGGCACGTGCTCCACCACCTGGTGGGGCTTCCGGAGGGCCAGGAGCTGGCCGACCACGACGGGTCCCGGGAGGATTTCAACGAGGCAGCCGACACTGTCGTCGACTTGGTCCCTGCCGAGGGGATCGTCGAGGAGGCAACCGGAGGCCTAGGGCCCTGAGCGGCGGCCAACATCAAGGTTGAGCCCTGCTGGCCGACGCTCTTTGCCAAGCTCCAAAGATACCAACGCTAAGGCCGCCTTGATCCCTGCCTAGGATAGATCTCGCATTTTATATTATCAGTAATATTGTAAAAAAGACTTGTGATCTCCTAATGAATTGTGTCCTTTGTCAATGCGAGTTTTCGTGCGTTCTTAGTGATGTCGTGGGGGTGTGACCATTCGTTGGGTCAGGGTTGCGAGTCGTAGCCCCTGAGGCCTCGCTCGATGTAGGGGTCCAATCGGGAGGCTTCCCGTCTTTGATTCGTCCCCTCGCGCGTTCCTTCGAGAAACGGAGGGGGTGAGCCGGACCATGCTATCCTTGTTGGACGTACCATGGCGCTCGGCGAGCTGTTAGCGGGTAGGTCTGAGTGGAGCCCCAGTCCCATCCGCTGGGCGCCGGCTGGTGGTCAAACTGATGACGCACTCTAAATTCTCAATGGTCGATTCATAAGTTCTTAGGGTCGTCCGACCGGTCCCAAGGGCTCGTCGCCTTCCGTCGAGGAATACCATGAATCTGACGTCCATCAGGACTCAAACATGGGTCGGAATGCCCTCGGCACCCGCGCGCTGGGTACTGGCCGCTAGTGTGCCCATTCCTTTCCATCCCTGACTCTAAGTGCCCTGGGGCTGCTGTTGAACCCACAGTGGGCCAGCCTTCGAACCCCTAGATCGTAATGGGCCGTAGGAGCGCATATGGCTCCGTATCCTGTTCTTACCTGCCGAGGCCTAAGATTGGCCCGCAGAGCGGGAATGCACCCGAGCCCCGCACGCTGGTGGGATAACGGTAGGCGTGGCATGCGAGACAGACGGTGCGAGGTGACGGGGTGGATTTGCAGGAGGTGTGCGCACGGTTACCGAGATATCATGGCCGTGATGAGACGTTTCTGTGGCCACAATTAATGTGGGTAGTTGGGGCCTTGAATCGCTGCGTCTCCCCTCTTTTTAACCCGGTGCTTTCCCCTTCCCTCACACACCTCTGCTTTCTGCCCTACACGCGCTCGTGTTTCCCATTTGCCTCGGCAAGCAAGAAAACCGATGCCGGCAGGTGGAGCGGGAAGACGCGGCGCGGGTGGTGGGCGCGGAGGTGCGCTGCGACCCCGACGCGACGGCGCGGCCGGGAGGGGTGGGCGCGTCGGTCGCCGCCGCCGCGCGGCTCAACCGCGGCCGGCTGTAGCTGGGCAGCATGGAACGCACGTTTGTTGCTGCTTGCAGTGCAAGTTTTGTTTGCAAATGTGCTCTAGAACATGTATCATGTATGCATATATGTACAGTACACCCTCGCAATAATAACAAGTTGTAAAACAAACATGGATCGAGAGACGGAGAAGCGACCGAAACAACCAGTTTTGCAGCCCATTCCAGCGAGCCTGCTTATGCATTGGACGAGCGCACCACCGTGACCGTGTACGTGTAGGCGCGGTTCGATCAGATCGGATGGAGATGGGCCAGCGAAAGGCACGTAGAGCCGTAGAGGGAAGCGGCCGTCACATGCCGCACGCGGACGCATCCATCGGCCACGGCCACTGGCAGTGGTCACCGCGCACCTACAGCCTACGGGCGCCACCGAGCCGACGCCTGCCTGTCTCGTGGGACGGGGATGCAACGCATGACGGCGGTCCTTATCGACTAAATTCGACCGCCAAATAAGATACAAAAATAAGAGAACTAAGCAAACTTACACACATATGTTATTCATATTGACCTATTTCCACTTGTATTGGAAGATTATTATTTTATAGGATATATACACGAATACGGTGAAAAAGGTGACAAAAATACGTTTTTTGACAAAGCGTAGAAGAGAAACAGAGAGAGAAGCCCACCTACCTGACGAATCTGGGCTGAAAACCGATGCATGGGAGGTCCAGGCCCACGTAGCAATCGACCACACGAAGGCGATCACGGGGAGGCGCTACCCAGGTGCGGCCACCGCACCCCCAGCTGCACCGCCTTGCCTCCTCTTCCACGTGGTGCTTCCTAGTGGTCTCCCCTATGACGGTTGCATGGGCACATGCAGAGAAACTGACCATAGCTTTGCTATAAATAGATGGGGAGGGCTCTCATTTCAACACACATCACACTTGAGCTCTCTCTCTCCCTCCATACTTGTATCTTTTTATCTTCTTAGTTTTGTTTGGAGCAAGGCAAGCTTCATTGGAGAGCTTGAACTTTTAGGGGCAAACTTGGTATGAATAATATGAAGAGTTCCCTTATGTTCTTGTTCTCATTTTATCATTATAGCTATGTTATGAAATTAGAGCAAAGTTCTTATGTTATTCATTTATCATATAAAACTTTATGCTTAACCTTTCATACAACATACATGTTTAGAACAAGACCTAAAATAAGGTAGTGAGTTCTACTTTAACATTAGTTTTGGTCATTATATTCTTGTGGGTTCGTCGTCTGTCCCCGTGGCGGATGCTCTAGTAAGAGGACTCCTGATAAAGACGAAAGTTCCTGGCCACTGATAGAGTAGTAACCAATAGCGTAGACGTGGTGTCTATGTTAGAAGTTACCTTCGTCTGCCTCGTATCCCATGGTTGAGGGGTAGGCGGCAGATGGTGACAGTCTTATCCGTCCCTCATAATCCCCCACGTTCAGATACGACGTAGAGCCGTAGGCCAGTATCGCCTGGCAGACCAAACGTAAGCCTGTGCCCGAAGTGTAGTGACCGAAGCTATCTTAGCTGGATCTCTGCCCTTAGAAATTCATGTATTTTTATGATCTACTCATCTTAGCATTGCTATACAAGATAAACCTGCTCCAGTTTAGGTTTATTCTTTTATTTTTTATTCATTTTTTTTATTTTTATCCTTGAGATTGGCTTAAGTGTGTGTCACCCTATCGAGGATGCCGGCATTTCATAACCAAAAAGCAGCGTTGTTTGATCATAGTGATCGCGCAACGAGGATATAGAAATCCAGGCCCAGCTGGCATGTACCGACGTGCTCCCAGTCAACTGATTCTACTCGTGTCCGTCTGTCTCACTCCCACCCAATCGCTTGCAGGTACGGACGTGCCTTAGCAGGCTGCTTGTGCCGTTTCTAGTCTCTGCAGCGAGCACCCGATTGCACTTCTTGCACTTGGCTTTGCTTTTCCCATCGCCTGTTCTGAAATGGGTGAAATGCTCCCACACGTTGGACCGTTGCCTATTGTTTTCGGGCCACGGTCACCTCGGCTGGATTTTGCTCTTGTCCCGTCATGTCCATGGTCGCCTCTGCCGCCATGTTTGAGGAAGAAATAGTTAAAAGGGAACGGTAAATTTTTTGCTCTGCATAAGAATCTAAGATGCAGTACTTAGGCGATCGAAAAGAAGAAACATGAAGAAGAACCGGTGAAATTCAGATGTACGACTAAATCCGCACATGATCAAAGCTTATTCTGGTAGAGGTTGACTAAAAGTATTAATTGAATGTAAAAATCAAATGCATGAAAGCAAAACCAGCCGATTGGAAGAAAACAAGAAAACTGGTTTAGGGGAACTTAGCAGGGCACCCGCAACCATATAGATAACTTGCTCTCTTTAGTAGTTGCGGTGACATAGAAAATACTAGACTCTAAGTCTCCCGCTATAGCTGCCACTGTCTCTAGAAATAGCTGTTTGCAGAGGATAAATCTACGTGCTCCTAAGTACGATTTAGCTACTATAGTCTGATTTGGTCTGCTAGTAGCTGTTTGAGGAGAGAGATCGCTAAATATCTTAGCCCCTATTTAGAACTCTGATTACCTATCTAACAGTTTGACTGCAACAAAATTTCTTAAACTTATATGGGGCATGAAAGCAAATCCAGCGCGATGGGAAGAAAGCAAGGAAAACTGGCCATCTTGCGCTCTGCTTGCTTCGCCGCCGTGACGGTGTTCTCTTCTGCCCACACAAGATGTTTTTTTTTTAATTTACCCTTTGCCTTCCCTTCCTGCAAACAGTTCTAGCTATTCGGAGAAGATACCATACATGTGGTCATGTGGACGGTGGGGGAAATCAACTTAAGGACCTAGCCATGCCAAGGAAATAAAGAGATGGGAAGGGCAGTAAAATTACGGCTTCTTTAATTTGGGGAAACTTACAGGTTGATCGATGAGCAGCGCAGCTTTTCTTGCTTGCGGTTGCGGCAGAGTGCCCGGAGAAGGAGAAGGGGCGGAGCAGGTAGGCGTACGCGTGGTGAATGGTGATGTTTTTTTTTTTTTTTTGAAAGTGCCGGCGAGCCGGTGAGTCGTCACTCTAAATGATGCAGCCAAAGTAGAGTCGTTTAATTCGGAGGCTTGACTGACTTTGCAAACCCCCGACTACCACTCTACCCCAATTGCATGTCGCCTGTGGCAAGCCCGACTGTTTCTTCCTCGGGACGGCCCGGCACCCTGGGCCACCCGTTGCACAAACAATTGGAGGTCCGAAATCCGGAGAGCAGAGACTGTCGCATCTTATTATAGGTATATATACTAGTATCTTACTGCATAAAATAAAGGCAATAGAAATTTACTTGAGGAAATGTAGTACAGTTCCACCACAAACATTATGATAGTTTGAGGTAGCCATACAACAACATGAATCTGTCAAGCAAAACGGGTACCGTCAGATTGCATGTATGAATTTATTTGGGACTTAAATAAAATAACCATATATGAAACAATTAGGCACACATGAAAATAATCTTGTCTAATTACTGATAGACAACCGTTTTTCTCTTGCTTTCCATACAACACAGGGCAACAGGGGCGATGACTAATGAGATACGCCTCTTTCAAATTAACAACAAGCAGGGGAGGGAAGGGGAGGGAAGACCGACGTGCTTACCTTCCCTGCGGGAGCTGGTGACCGATGGGGAGAGGAGCCGCCGGCGGGAGCAGGCGTCAGCCGCCCGGCGAGGAGGGGAGCGGCTGGCGGGAGCAGGGACACCGGACGGAGAAGGGAGACCGGCGGGCGGAGAGGGCAGCAACCGGCGGGAGGAGGGAGAACGGAGGGGAAGACGAGTAATCTGTCCGCCTCTTCCTCTTCTACTTCCCGTGCAAGCCCGCGCGGTAGAATCCTTTCCCACGCGCTCGGCCACTCCTCGCGCGTGCGCCTGCTGGCTCGCGAAATTTTTTGCGCGCGCACTCAGTCGCCCGCCTCCGCTCCGCCTAGAGCGCCGCCGAGGCGCTGCGCTCGCCTGGAGGCCCGCCTAGTCGCCTACCCCATAGGCCAGGTGGAACCCCCACGTCTAGCGATTAGTCGCGCCTAGGCGCTCGCCTTACGTCGCCATTTTGAACTTTGCTTAACAGCGGAAGATTCAAGTTAAATTTGAGTAGCAACTTTCTTTGCTGATCTGAGTAAATGTACTCCCTCTTCCTGTACACATCTTGCTGCCCTCTCTTCGCTTTTCACTGAGACACCACACTTCAGCAGTTCAGCATAAAGTATTGAAGCCTCAGCAGGTAATAACACTACATTGGAAGGAATAGAGCTACATCATATGGCTTAGTAGCATTCTTGGATTCAAGGCCAGGTACATGTCTTAAAAGATGCCAGATATTATCAGTTCAATGAAATGTTTGGTTGACACCACATAATTAGTCCTTTCAAGGGGCAGAAACCATTGGGACTAAAAACAAATTTGGGTAGCAACTGATGAACCACTTGCTAATGTGGCGTAATTTGTAAATTCCTTTCCGTAGTGCAGACTGCAGAAGCAAACATCAATTGACAGTATTCTCCTTACCTTTGTCGTATACTTTTGTGTCGAGTTATGATGGCAACTTCAAAACACTTCAATTTGCTTGTAATAAATTGCTGATTAAAAACACTATTTCAGAAGCCAGAATAGAAACGATGAGTCCCTGCTCCCCTAGCTAACTGAAATTTCACGGCACAATCAACTTGAACCGTGGAAACCTGAAATTCATAATGTGGGGTTGGGTGGGAGAACAGTAGATGTGAAATGTTACCTGATCGGGAATGAGAGGGCCGTCGTACTCAAGCGATGGAGCGGCGAGGCTGGCGAGGAGGTCGTGGAAGTGCGGGGTGGCGCAGGCAGGGAGACAGATCGGAAGGTGGCGGGTGGCGGGCGGCGGCACCAGAGATTCAGTCGAGCAGGAGAAGGCGGCGCGGAGGAGCGGGAGGGCGACGGTCTCCTGATCCCGCAGCTTGTGCGCCTACGGCCTACTGGGAGGGATTGCCAGGGGAGGACGACGCGTCCTGGTGCCGGAGGAAGGCATTCTGCAAGACGCGCTTCTTCAGTCTACCCATTTCTTCAGTTATCTGCAAGCAGAGCGAGCCGGCGTCCAAAACTGTTCCTTTCGCGGGCCGCAACACCATTCCAATAGTCGTAGCCTCTCGTTCACGAGTCCCTAACCATAGCACGCTGTTTTCATTCTCTGAAAAAAAATCACCGTAGCTCGAGCGGACGCACTCTGCTGCGACCACGCTCTGCCGTGCCGCCCTGGAGTTCTCCATGGCAGCCAGCATCTCCACCGTGCCCGAGTGCGGCCGCCCACCTTGATCCCTCTCCAACATGGCTCCCGGCTGCCTTCTTTCCTCCCTTTCCACTGTGCCTCCAGCCCGCCGCGGCCTTCTCCAGCTCGACGGGCCCTTTTTCCACCAGAGCAGCATATCTTGCGCCGGATCCGACATGGTCTTCACCGGAGCAGGGATAGCTCACACAATCATGCAGCATTGTGCCGATCGACCTGGAAGGGGAAGCAGGGGAGGCCTGCGTCGTCATCTACCTCGCACCGTTGGCTGGAAGAGGAGGCTTGCGCCACCGCATGTAGTTCCCCATCAAGTAGGTCATGATCGCATGACGATGCTGTGTTTTAAGTGTTTTGGGACGTTTTTTCGGACATATTGTAAGGCTATGTTTTAAGTATTTCAGTTGTTTCATATGTATGTTTCAATTATTTCATGCGGATGTTCTACATGTTACAATAATTATACACGTATGTTGCAAGCGTCTATTCCAATGTTTCATTTGTTTTATGTATATGTATGTTGCAAGTGTTTTAGACGCATGTCTCAAGTGTTTATTCTATCTTCTTTTGTTGCAAGTGTTGCACTTGGATGTTTTAAAAGTAGATCGTGATGTTGCACATGTTGCAACGGGGTTTCAACTATATGTCTCAAATATTTCATTTGTTTGAGACGTATGTTGCAAAGGTTTCATCCGGACGTTGCAAAAATAGATGTGGTGTTTGAATGTTATAGTGGGGACCCACTTGTTAGGCGCGAACGACCGGCGCGTGAAATGGGGGGAGGCGCAGATCGAGACGCGGCCCCGTGTGGGCACGCGCATGAGTAGGAAACGGAGCGGCCTGGGCCTCACGTGTAGTAGGCGCAGGCAGGTGGGCGTAGCTAGCGTGAGCATCCAGACGCTAACGCCCAGATCGGACGTCCCGGCGCTAGCAGTTCTGTTAAAAAATGGCGAGTTTAAAAGAAAATTATTCCATGGTCAACAGAAAATATCCAAAAATCCGGAGAAACGTTGCAGCGTTGCCCTTTCAGAAGAAAAATATTCTGGATTCATGGAAAAAGCTCCAACGCAAAACCATGTTCAAGGATTCAAGGAACATTTGAAATAGAAGTGATGAGTAAACAAAGTAAAACAAATTTAAAAATCAAAGAAAGAAATATATTATCTGATAAAATGTTCCAGTTTTATGAGAAAGGTTGTTTCGAAATACAAGAGAAATGTTTTAGCATAATGAGGGAATCATTTTAGTTTACTGTAGAATGAAGGCAAAGTCGTGCCAACCGAGCCCTAAACCATGCTCCGTCTCTCGCCCTAAACCGAGCCCTAAAAAATGCTAAAATCAACAACAAAATGCTGAAGCAACATTTTTTTGTCGAAATGGTGGAATAATAAGCCTATTAATATATATATATTGCTTCCTAATAAAAAAAAAGAACAAACAAAAAAAAACCGGGTTGGAAGAAAGTAGCCAAAAAAAAAAGAGGTGGGATCGTGGGCTTCATATAGTTGGATCAAATAGTAGTGCTGGGCCTTAGAACACTTGGGCTTTATTCAATAGTCAGAGCCTCACGGCCCACTCACACTGTTCTTCAAACCATCGGCGTTCTTCTGCTACTCTGCCGCCACCGGTGTCGAGGTCAAGATCCTCGGTGGTGACTGGCGAGGCTGAGATGAGGTCGCTTCTCGCGCCGCCACGCATCCACAGGTAGCACCAAAAGCCCTGAACCCTGAGTCCTAAAATGGTGGCCATTCTTGCTCCGAGGTATTCTGAATGCCCAAAATGGAGCGCCTCCCTTTGTCCTGCCTGTGTCCGCGGCTCTTTGTTGCGGCAGCGGAGCTAGCGAGCGTGTTCCGCTGCACAGCGGGCGTCCGCGCGTCCGTGGTCGTTCATCGCCGCCGATTCCGCCTGCTGGAACTGCCTCTCCCAAGGTGACACCTCTGCATCCTTCTCCGCATGCAATTGTATGTCAAAAGGCTAGGTTGGTTAATTAATTACAATTGCAATTGCTGGTCTTGTGTCGTTTGATGTTGGAATCGCACTACTTCGAGAACTGGGATGTGTTTTAAACTCCTTGTCAAACTTTGTACTCATGTTGGATTGGTGCTTTTCTATGTTGAAAATGCATCTTTACATTCCACAGGGGGTACTTATGATGCAAAAGTGTATATAGGAGTTGCAAGTGATCTAAATCCTGGATGTGATAATATGTGGTCAATGCCTCATCAATGGAAACAGTACAATCTTGTGAACTTTGTTAACCTGGAGAGTACTATATTGCTTGTTGGCAGTAAATTAAAAATTTAAAACAGCCATTCTGCCTCTCTCTGTGTATGATCTCTATTCACAAAACCAGGCGAGGCATTCTCAAGAAGTGCTCCGTTCGTTCCAAATTATAAGACATTTTGGCTTGAGTTAAATAATGCACCAGAGGTCCATTTACTTATGCGGGCTTTCGATTAGGTCCATCAAGTCTAAAAGTTAAATTTTTAGTCCATTAAGTGATTGACCGCAGGTCGATACCCCTTCGTTTGGGTCTTAGATTTATTTTTTGGGTACATAAACTTTTTAAGTGATTCATCGCAGGTACCTCCATTTGTCCCTTAGATTCTATGTCCTTTAACTTTTTAAGTGATTTATCGCGGGTCTATACCCCTTCGTTTGACCTTTTAATTAATTAGATCTGAGTCAGCTTGTGGAGTTAGCAGCCAGCATGACATGAAATGCTAATCAAATTAAGCCTAGCAATCTCGTGACTGTAGTCTATGTTTCTTCTTAAAAAAACACCGTAGCTGTTCCGCGAGTATTTAAACTAAGATATATATGATTTTATTGGATTTTATTCCTAGAGTGAACAATTGATTTTGAAGGAGATGATAAGTTAAGGGCCGGTTTAGATGCAAAAATTTTGGCAAAATGGTACTGTAGTGTTTTCGTTGTTATTTGGCAAATATTGTCCAATCATGGTCTAATTAGGCTTAAAAGATTCGTCTCGTCCATTTCGTCTAAACTGTGTAATTAGTTTTATTTTTTTATCTATATTTAATGCTTCATGCATGTGTCCAAAGATTTGATGTGACGGAGAATCTGAAAAATTTTGCAAAAATTTTTGGAAACTAAACCTGGCCTAATTTGGTGGGTGCACCCCGCCGGTGATGGATCGATCCAGATTCCAGACACCCACGTTATTGCAGGTGCAGCCGCCGGTCCTACCACTGTGAGTGCATGTGATGTGATTCTTTCTCTCTCTAAAAAAAAACACTGCAGCTGTTCCGCGAGTACTTAAACTAAGATATATATGATTTTATTGGATTTTATTACCAGAGAGAACAGTTGACTTTGAAGGAGATGATCAGCTAGCTTGGTGCGTGCAACCCGCCAGACGCCAGTGATGGATCGATCCAGACACACCAAAGCCTTATACCACGTTACTGATGGTGCGGCTGCCAGTGATGAGATGCTGCCTCTCTCTCAAAAAAAAAACATTGCAGCTGTTCCGCGAGTACTTAAACTAAGATATGTATGATTTTATTCGATTTTGTTCCCAGAGAGAACAGTTGACTTTGAAGGAGGTGATCAGCTAGCTTGGTGCATGCAGCCCGCCAGTGATGGATCGATCCAGACACACCAAAGCCGGCCTTATACCACGTTACTGCAGGTGCGGCCGCCAGTGATGAGATGCTGTCTCTCTCAAAAAAAAAAAAACATTGCAGCTGTTCTGCCAGTACTTAAACGAAGATATATATGATTTTATTCGACCTTTTGTTCCCAGAGAAAACAGTTAGACTTTGAAGGAGATTGTTAGAGAGTGGCCAACTGCCTCTATTCCAGGCCCAAGGGGCAAACGTATACAATGTACATATGCAAAGAAGCCCTTCAAGTAGAGGGAAAAGACATATACATCTTATACATCTAACACCCCCCTCAAACTCATGGTGGATCTACAACACTGAGTTTGGAGAGCAGAAATCTATGTTGGGCCCGTGTCTGTGCCTTGGTGAAGAAATCCGCTAGCTGAAGGCACATGGTGGAGGGTCACAACCTGATCATGCACCTGCGATCTCATGTAGAAAGCATCAACGCCAATGTATTTAGTGAGTTCATGCTTGACGGGTCCCGAGCAATACTGATCGCACTGGTGCTGTCAGAAGAGAGAGAAGTGGGTGCAGTGACAGGCACACCAAGATCCTCAAGAAGCCATTGTAGCCATGTCACCTCTATAGTCACAGTCGTCATAGCACGCAGCTCAGCCTCAGCACTCGAGCGGGAAACAATAGTCTGCTTCTTGGTTTTCCAGGCAATCAAGGAGGAGCCTAGGAAAACACAATAAGCTGAGAGAGAGTGGCGGTCCATGTGGTCACTCGCCCAGGTCGCATCAGAGTATGCCTGAAGCTGAAGAGAACTAGAGCGAGGAAAGAAAAGGCGACGAGAGATAGTTCCACGAAGATATCATAGAACACGAAGGAGGTGAGCATAGTGGAGCTGGGTAGGAGTCGAGACAAACTGACTCAAGATGTGGACAGGGTGAGTAATGTCAGGACGGGTGATCCCAAGATAAACAAGGCTCACAACAAGCTGACAATAGCGAGTGGGATCAGCAAGTGGGGCACCGTCAGTGGGTTTTAGGTGAACACCAAGCTCTATAGGAGTATCAATAGTGCGGTGATCAATGAGAGCAGCACGGGAAATGAGGTCCTAAGTGTACTTCTCCTGAGAGAGGAAAATACCATCAGAGGTGGAGGTGACCTCAAGACCAAGGAAGTAACGAAGAGGACCCAAATCAGACATTAAAAATTTCTCACTGAGACGCTGCTTCACAAAAGCAATGTGCTGAGCATCGTCACCCGTGACGATCATGTCATCAACATAAAGAAGAAGAAGGGTGCGACCACGCGGAGAAGTGTGGACAAAAAGAGCAAGATCATGGTCACTAGGCTTGAAGTCAGCATTGATGACAACAGAGGAAAAACACTCAAACCAAGCCCGAGGAGCTTGCTTAAGGACATAGAGGGAATGACGCAGCCGACAAACAAGACCATCAGGCACATAATATCCTGGGGGTGGCTGCATATAGACTTCCTCTCGGAGCTCACCATTGAGGGAGGTGTTCTTGACGTCCAACTGAGAGATCAACCACTGACTAACGGCTATAACAGCAAGAAGTGTCCGAACAGTAGTCATGTGAGCAACAGGAGCAAAGGTCTCCTCATAATCAATACCGTACTCCTGTTGGAAACCCCGCGCCACCAGACAAGCCTTGTAGCACTCAAGAGACCCATCAGAGCGAGTCTTGACCTTGTACACCCACTTGCAAGTGATGGGAGTGACATTAGGAGGCAAAGGAACATGATCCTAAGTACCAGTATGCTCTAGGGCATCAATCTCCTCAGCCATAGCATGCTGCCACTCCTGATGAGCGGCAGCTTCCCGATAGGTCGTGGGCTCAGCCAAAACGGCAGTAGTGAAACCAAGGCGATCGGGTGGCCGAAGGGTGCTGCGATCACAAAAAGCATAGCGAGGAGGAGCCTCAGGAGGAGGTCCAAGGATGGACGGGGAAGAGTCAAGTGGCGGCGCAGGTCATGGACGATGAGTGTAGCAGTTAGTGATCTCACGGGAAGGACACACCGGTGATGGGGCAAGAGAGACCGATGGTGGAGAGTTATGAGGAGATGGTGAAGGTGGAGGAGGTGGGGAAGATGGAGAACAAGGGTGAGATGACAGAGGTGGGGAAGTAGGAGAAGGTGGCAAATAAGAAGGTGACGGCAACAGAAGATACCACTTAGGTAAAGTAAGGAACGAGCGGTCCTCTGCAGTACCAGAAGGACCGAAGGAGGGACGAGGATAATATGGCCGAGACTCATCAAAGGTGACATCTCGAGAAATCCTCATCCAAGGAGCAACAGGGTCATAGTAGCGATAACCCTTATGTTCCGTACTATACCCAAGATAAACACACTCAGCAGACTGAGCAGTGACTTTGGTGCGCTCACAAGGTGGAAGAAGGACATAACAGACACACCCAAAGCAACGAAGATGGCTATAGGAAGGAGGGGTGCCGAAGAAACACTCATAGGGAGTGCAGCCCTGGAGAACAGTAGAGGGTTGGCGATTTATAAGAAAAATAGCCGTAGAAACCGTCTCAGTCCAGAAAGGAGGAGCAAGCACAGAAGAGATCAAGAGAGCACGAGCAGTCTCAAGAATGTGGCGATGCTTGTGCTCAGCAACACCATTTTGAGCATGAGCACCAGGACATGAAAACTAGGCAAGAGTACCCTGCTCAGCAAGATAGGAGCGATGAGCAGTAGAGATATACTCACCAGCAGAGTCCGCACGAAAAACACGAATGGAAGAGTTATACTAAGTGCGGATCATGGTGGCAAATTGCTGGTAAATAGATAAGAATTGACCACGAGAAGACATAAGATAAATTTATGTAAATCTCGAATAGTCATTAATGAATAGAACATAATATGATTGACCCCTTTTGAAACAAAAGGTGTAGGACCCCATACGTCAGAGTGAACAAGATAAAAAGTTCTCTGAGACTTAGACTCACTAGAAGGATAAGGGAGTTGCAACTGTTTGCCAAGTTTACAACCCATACAATGGAGAGTAGTGTCACCAGAAACAGGACCAAAGACACCACTACTAACAAGAGTGGATAATCTAGAACCAAAGAGGTGGCCAAGGTGACGATGCCACTATGCAAAAGAAGGAGACGACAAAGTGGCGGACACAGAGGCTGGTGAATTGGATGATGAAGGAGCCAAGACAGGTAAAGGAAGACGCAACCAATCAAGCTCCCATAGGCGCTGTGAGTCCTGACGCCTAGGCCTAGTTCCCACCAAATGGCCCGTACGGAGGTCCTGAACACAACAAGAATCAGACTCAAGGATTATGCGACAGCCATGATCAGTGATTTGACCTGTAGACAACAATTGCATGGTGAGTTTTGGAACATGCGAAACAGTAGGAACATCAAAAGATGTGGAAAGAACACCTCTCCCAGCAATAGGAAGCAAAGTGCCATCTGCAGTGTGAACAAATATAGGAGGATCGAGGGAAGACACAGGGGACAAGTGTGTTGAAAGGGGTGTCATATGAAAAGAGGCACCAAAGTCAAGGAACCATGGGGATGATGTACCTGACAGAGGAGGAGGAGGAGAAGGAGCGGAACTAGAAGCATGAGTAGTAGTCCCAGAAACAGATTGAGCAATAGTCCCAGAAGCAGAGGCCTGAGCTGCGATGAAACAGGGCAAGAACCTCCTGTTCCGCTGCAGACACGGAACAAGTGCCCGGGGAGGGGGCCCTGAGAGAAGCGTCTGCCACGATGCCCCAGTCGGTTGCGCTGTTTCTTGCGACAATCCTTCTCCTCATGGCCATAGAGCTTGCAGTAGCCACACTGAACACTAGAAGGTACCCCCGCCACCACAGGAGAGGGCCGAGATGGAGGCGAGGAGGCCTGTGGAGGTGTGGCTACCAGGATGGAGGGCTGTGCTTGAGCGCGACTCACACTCCCAGCTCAAAGACGTGTCTCCTCAGCTCGTAGCTTAGGCATCGCCTCTAAGAGCGATGGATGCGGACGACGAGTCAGTAGCTGTGCCCAAACAGTCTCGAACTCGGGATGAAGCCGAGAGAGAAACTCGTGAAGGCGAAGGGTGTCTCTCTGGTCCCGGTGAGGATCACAACACTGGCAAGTACCACCAGCACAAAATTCAGCGCCCAAATTGTCCAGGCGATGCCAGACATCTGTCATCTGATGGTGGAAGTCCTCGACTGTAGAGTCAAGCTGATGAAGTGACTAAGCCTCCTCAACAACAACAAGGTACGTCGCCTCGTTCTAGATCTCATAACTGCGACGGAGGTGATCCCACATGAGGTGTGAGGTGGCGAGACCTCTGAGGGACCGTGCGAGATCGATCTCCATGCTTGCAAGTAAGATAGCCTTGGCAGATTTCTCTTCGCGTAGCCAAGTCTCATAGAGACTAAGATCAGACGGGTAGCTCTCCATCTGAGCCTCAAAGGCTTCAAGCGAGGCAGTCTTGGCATCATCATCAGCATCTGGAGGATATGTGGGCGGCGTGGGGACAACAAGACATGGAGGACAGAGCCGATCGCCCGTAAGGTAGCCCACATCAGTAGTCCATCCATGTGGACCTCCATATGAAAAACAAAGTCGCCCCAATTCGTGCCATTGAAAATGACAGGACACTTAGGGACAGCAACAAAACCCGGACGCCCAAGGGACGCCATGGGAGAGGACCACGAGCCTCTTTTTTTTTAAAGACTGCACTGCAGACTACATGCTTTGGAAGTCCCGAGAGCTGTGTCGGAAGTACCGACGCTTCTCCCTTTTTTTTGGAAGGAAAAGAAAAGCATAGAACTAGAAAGAAAAGGAACGAACCGACCGAACCAGAGCCGCTCGCACGCACAGCAGCAGCGGGAGCTGCGCGCACGCACAGGCGACGGAGCAGGACGGGCGGCCGGGGATGTGGGCCGCCGCGGGAGAGCAGCCTGGGGCGGCGCTGGTGGGCGCGGGGGGTGGTGGCGCGTGCGGTCGAGGAGCCGGGAGCCCGGAGCCGCGGACGCAGGGGCCGTAGTAGGGCGCGCGGGGCCGCGGCTGCGTCGGAGTGGTGCGCACGGGGCTGGGGCCGCGCGACGGAGGATGGGCGGCCGGCGCGGATGGCCACGGCGGAGCGGCGCACACGGTGTGGGGTCGGGAGGGCTAGTGGAGTTAGCTGGTTGCCGGCTGCTCGGCAGTGAAGGTGAGTGAATCGAAACCCTAGCTCTTTGATACCATGTTAGAGAGTGGCCAACTGCCTCTATTCCAGGCCCAAACTGCGAGCAACTCCAATCCCCGTCGAAAGGTGGCCAAGGAACTGGTGACGGGGGCCCTGGGCAGCCTCATCCCCAAGCTCGGGGAGCTACTCAAGAACGAGTACAACCTGCACAATTAGGGCCTCAAGGATGAGGTCACGTCGCTCTCGGAGGAGCTCAAGAGCGCGCATGCGACCCTCTGCACCGTGGCCAATGTGCCGCCAGGCCATCAGCTCAACAAGGTGGTCAAGCTCTGGTCAGATGATGTCCGGGAGGCGTTGTACGACATGGAAGATGCCCGTGACACCTTCCTTGTGCGCATGGAGGGCTGCGAGCCGACCGACCCACATGGGGCCAAATGGTTCAATTTGAAGGAGAAGATATCGCCATAAGATTGCTGATATGATCAAAGACATCAAGAAACGAGTCGACGAGGTGGCCGAGAGGCGGCGCAGGTACCAAGTAGGTGGTGACATCGTGGCCTGGTCTGCTGCACCCTCGTCCTCTATTGATCCTCGCCTCACGTACGTCTATGTACAAAGAGGTGAGGCAACTCGTCGGAATCGACCAGCCACGGGATGATATCATATCATTGCTTGCGACGCACGGGGGTGATGATGCTTCCAAAAGGGAGGTGAAGGTTGTTTCTGTTTTTGGTGTTGGTGGACTGGGCAAGACCACACTTGCCAAAGCATCATATGACACCCTTAAAGTGGGTTTCGATTGTTGGGCTTTTGTTCCGGTCGGCCAGAAACCTGACTTGAAGAAAGTTCTCAAGGACATTCTCATAGACTTGGCAAAGAAATATACACGAGGGAGGTCAATATTGCGATATTGGATGAAAGGCAGCTCATTGATGAGCTACCAGATTTCCTCAAGAACAAAAGGTATATAATATATGCACAATCAGCCTAATAATGTTTTACATTTTCTTGTTTTTATATATAGTTAATACAGATTGCACCGCGCGGCAGGTTAAAATACCACTATTTTTTTTGTATTACCTATGACACTACTTTGCTTCTGTCATACATTTGCACTTTTCACGATCCTAGTAGATATATAACGTTAGCTCGGAAGTACATTTGTCCCTAAAAGAGTATTTTAATTCATCATTTTGAAAAAAAATTCTTGTTTGAATGCCTAGCTACAAAATTTTTTAGTTTTGCTCTAAGTCAAACCATCTTAAATTTGACCAAGTTTATAAAAAAGAGTATCAAGTACTTATGATATTTCACGAAGTCACCATACTACTATGAAAGTAAATATATTTTTTAATAAAATCTAATGATACTTATTTGTTATCCATAAATATATATTGGCAATATTTGTATAAACTTAGTCAAACTTATGAGTTCACAATGAGTAGATTATGGATTCCCAAACTTATAACACAATTATAAATACAACTAGAACGTTATGAGTTCACAATTACGTACATACAAGAAGAGAGTTGTAACATGTGTTTTACTGGCTGGTATATAAGGACCATTTTTCTGGTTTAATATATTGTCATTAGTCTATAAACCCGTGCTTATTAACTTGTGTTATAGAAATTTATGTGTAAATTTGATATCCATGCCAAAATTCCTATTTAAGCTCCATCTCTCATTTGTCATATTGTAACACAATTGTTATACATATAATTATAATACACTTTTGTTACCTACTCCCTCTATTCTAAACTATAAGACATTTTGTCTTTTCTAGATACATTGTTTTATCTATGCATCTAGACAGTACATATCAAAGTGCATAAAAGCTATGCATCTAGAAAAGACAAAACATCTTATAATTTAGAATGGAGAGAGTATTGCTTTGTCGGTCTGTTATGTTGTAACACCCAAAAATTTTAAAAGTTTGAATTAGATGAAATTTGGAGTTAAAAGAGATTTAGTTACGAGTTTAAAAGATTTAGATAATATTTAATGGGGAATAAAATTTAAAATTTTAGGTGGAATATTTGATGATGCATTCATGCTGTTGCATTTGATTTATTTTGTGGTGTGGTTTTAGTTTTATTTGATTTGAATTCAAAATTCATTTTAAAATGGCTTTGGAAAACAAATTTATATAAGAAAAGAAAAGGAAAAAAAATAAACTTACCTCCTTACCTGCGGCCCGGTGGCCTGGAAGTCTGTTGAGCCGGCCCGCTCTTTCCCCCTCACTCTTTTCGCTTGGGCCGCGAGCCGAGCAGCCCGTTTTTCCCGCTCTTCCCCGCGTCAGCATGGGCTGGCCCAAAGCGCATGCCGTGGCCGCGCGTTCCTCTCCTTTGTGTCGCTGACGGGTGGGACCCCGCTGTCAGCCGTGTTTCTTCCTCATGTCGTAACCGAGCCGGTCTTGAGCTCAATCTTCACCGAATCAAACTCGATCTTTCCGGGATTTTGATCCAAGTTGAGGTGTCCCAACCCCATATAAGCTAGAACCGCGCCTATCTCTTTCCGTTTTACCCGGATTTCGAGTTGTGGTTTTGCCCTAGCCGAGCCGCTGCAAGTTCCAACGACGTCGTTGCTAGGACTCATTGTTGGCCGCCTAAATCGTCTCGGTAAGCAAATTGGTGAGCTTGCCATCTTCTTCTCTTCCTCCCCATGCTATTCTTTTGAGCTATAGTGCCTTGAATCGTGGATTTTTGAAGTTCCGTGAGCCGGCAATGCCGCCGCCGCCATCCTGAGCCGCGTTTCGTCCTCGGTCGGTCGAAGTCTTCCTAAACCGCGTAGATGTGTTCGCGTTGAGCTCCGCACTCGATTGGTACTAGTCGTGGGTCGATTGGTGGTCGGAAATAGTGAAGCCGAGGATCTCTGGCGAGCCGCTCGCGCCGGCCATGGCGGCCACCGGCCGGCGTTGAAGGGGGTGGCCAATTTTTCTCTCTCTTAGATTGAACGGTGCCCGTCCATTCTCGGATCAACGACCTAGAATAGAAGATACCCCTTCGCGGGGTAAACTTCTTAAAGAGTCCCTGGATTTTTCTATAATAAAACCCGCCATCCTTAGCGTCATTTAGGACATACGTTTCTTCGTTCTGAAAACGTATTTCTTCTCGGTAAATTAAAAATACGTTTTCTGGTATTTACAGTTTTGCCATTAAAATTGTTTTGATCATAAAATCTTCGTTTTAACTCCGATTTGTCCCGTTCAAGTTACGTTAGGTTCGTATTTGCGACCTCTACATGTTAGTATAGCTGTACAGTAGGTTTGAGAAATTTAATTTTTGAGTTTATATTAAAGTAATTATTTATCTAAAGGAAATCTTAGAAAATTCATAACTTTCACGTTTTAAATCCGAATTTCGTGATCTTTACGTCTGTGTGATCGTAGTAATGTGTAGAAGAGTTTTACAAACTTTTCATACGGTTTTGCTACTGTTGGTGTACTGTTCTAATTATGTCTTTTTGTTTGCTTCGTGTATGATTGTTCGGATGATTGTATGTTGATGATTGATGATCGAGTATAGACGGTGAGCAGTTTCTTGATGATCCGGAGTATTATTTTGAACCAGATCAGCAGTACCATCAGGAAAGCTTTGATCAAGACAAGTATAACATGGGATCATTCTTGTTACCTATTCACTGAAATTATCATACATTTGTATGTGTCTTCCTTGACAACCATAGAGATTATAACTTAGCTATTGCTAACTTGTTTCCTTGTCACCTACGGGTTGTGCATTTGGGTAGCTACTGCTAGTGCTTAATTATGAATAATGATCTTGTAATTTGATTTATGGATTGAGCAATCAACTATTAATATGAATTTATTACTATTGAAATAGGGGACTAGAGCGTGTGTTGTGTTGTTTGTTTGACGCTCTAGTTACTCTCCATAAGGACTTACCTGTAAGTGATAACCGGGATTGACAGCACAGCTGTGAGGGCTATATGGCTCTAGCTTTAGTTGTTTAAATGACCTTTTCTAGCTTGTTAGTGGTTACCTTAATTGGCGTAAGAATGGCTTGACACGTTGGGTATAGGACAACCTCTAGTCTTATGAGTATAGCCGTGAAGGAAGTGTGTCATTTGAAAAGGGGGTTCCTACATTTGCCTGCCGAGTGAATCTAATGGCCCTGACTTGTTAGACGAACCTTTAAGTGGCTTTATATGATTTCTGGTGTTTTGGGGAGTCACGAACCCATGCATTTAGAAGTTATAACTCATAGTGAAAGTGTACACCTCTGCACAGAGTTAAAAACTGGTATACTAGCCGTGCTCACGGATACGAGCGGCCTTGGAGATTCTTATAGAATAGTTGATCACCATTGTTATATCGTGCTTAATTATTGATGTTACCATTATGCTCATGTTAATGCTATTCATTATCCTTATTACAATTGATCATTGATTCATTAATGGGAAGAATATTATCTTGATGCTACTCAATTGCTAATTAAATGATGATTAAAAGCTAAACGCAGTCAAACAGTGTCTAGCCTCTTGTGCCTCATGAACCCTGTGTTGTACTTGTGGAGTTCGACATGGACTCACTCTTGCTATTTCCACCATAACAGATGAAGAATATGAAGATAATTATCGTAATGAGTACTAGTCTTTGTGTCAACCAGTCAACCGTGTCCCTGTGTTTGGAGTTTCCGCTGGAGATCTACTACTAGTTGCTACAATTTACTGTATAAGACTAAGTGTTAAGTATTTACTCGCTATGTAATAAGCACTGTGATGATACTATGTAATTTGTCTACTTATGTGTACGACCGTTTTCTGGGGCGCACATGAGTCTTTTATGCATCCTATTTTTGTCCTTAAAAATTGGGTGTGAGGGAGTATTGCTTTGTCGGTCTGTTATGTTGAGGGTAATTCATGGAAGGGAGTGGGAGTTTAGAGGTAGGAGTTTATAATATCTTGTTTCCTTAGTAGGAGTAGAAGTTTTGGTGGGATGGTGAATGGAAGTTTCAAATGCCAACACCAACAATAAATCACTTCCTTGGGGGAAGGGTATACGTGGTAATTGAATGAGAATTGTGATTTAAGTGGAAGATAAATACATCCCACCATTAGTCATAAGTTATGATATAATTTCTCATTCAAAAACCCATACATCAAACATAGGACATAAATTCCTACAAACAAACAAGGAATTGAGACGACAAAAATCAAATTCTCATTTTAATCCCCTCAATCAAAACCTACCACTCTTATCATTAAGATAATAGATCCAATAGCTATTATTGTTAATGATAATTAGAGTCTACCAATTGGATGTTAGACATTTTTTTTATTTTTGTGAGAACTTTCAGTATTTATCTTTTTTCTAATATGTCTCGTGAGTGGAGTCTCAAAACAAGCCTCTAATTAGTAATAATAAGACGATTAGCTTTGCATTATTCATGCTCTATATGGATTTATGAACTCATGGATTTTGCACATTCATGTGGATAGGTATTTCATTGTTTCGATGACATATGGGAGCTTGATTCATGGGAAACAATTAAATTGGCTCTTATGAAGAATAACCATGGAAGTAGAATAATCACAACTACTAGGAAATTTAATGTTGCTAGAGAAGCTGACCATGTTTACGAGCTACAACCACTTTCATATGATAACTCTAGAAAGTCATTTTGTACAAGGATATTTGGGGGTGAAGGCTCATGTCTTGGTGGCCAATTGGATGAGATAACCAATAAAATCCTTAAGAAATGTGATGGTGTACCATTAGCAATCATCACAATGGTTAGTTTGTTGGTGGGTAAACGGACGAAACAATGGCCAGAGCTGTATAGCGCCATTGGTTTTGGAAATAAAGATAGAAAGCATGTAGAAAACACTATGAGGATTCTGTCTGTTAGCTACGATGATTTGCCTACATATCTCAGGACATGCTTACTATATCTAAGTGCATTTCCAGAAGATTATGTTATTAACAAAGATGCTTTGATATGGAAATGGATAGCTGAGGGTTTTGTTGATAAGAAACAAGGAAAGGGGCTATTTGAGCTAGGAGAGGGATACTTCTATGAGCTCATAAACAGAAGCATGATCCAGGCTATGGATGTTGCTGCCAGCGTTCCTAATCGTGGCAAGTTATGTTGCTGAGTTGTGGCAAGTTATCTTTACTTAATTTAGATGCATGTAATAGGTTCATTCTTCAGTTGTGAACAATTTGTAACCGCGTAGAATCTTAGGTGCACGGTGATTGCACACGTGCACGCTAGGACCACGTCTTTAGGCTCCTCCCCGCCATGGCTGGCACGCCGTGCATGTCGCACGGGCGACCGAAAATCACGGCGCACCGTGCAGCGCCCAGGCGTGGCGGGGGATGCGGATCAAGGCCTTCAAAGGCTCAATGCAATGCATCAAGCGCGCTGCGCCATTCGCAGTGTGAATCATCTTGTGTTCTCTCTCTCTCGTTCCCGAGCTCTCGCCGTCTTCAGGTTAGGTCGCCGCGGTCACCACCGGCCGGTGCCGCGCCGTGCCGAGCTCCTCGCCGGAGTTCGGTTGCAACAAACTGGTATCAGAGCCTTGTTTATGCAATACGACGGTAGCGTAAGCCCATCGAGAGAACCAGCACGCAAGAAGTTCATCATTCCCAAGAGATCGCCGCCACCGTCCACCATGGGCGACGCCCAAACCTCAAACAGCACCGGTGGCGTCAAGGAGAGCTCACTCCTCTGGCCGATGCTAACCGCCGACAACTACACCGAGTGGGCCATGTTGATGCGTTGCAACTACGAGGCGCTTGAGATCTGGGGGGTGATCGACCCAGGTACCGGCGTCAAGCGTGCACAGGATCAACAGGTGATGAGCGCTCTCCTGCGCTCCATCCCGAAGGAGATGTGGCAGTCGTTGGGGAGGAAGGCGACGGTGAAGGATGCGTGGGAGGCCGCGAAGACGATGCGGATCGGCATAGATCGAGTCAAGGAGGTGAATGCCCAAAGACTCCTGAAAGAATTTGAGAACATCACCTTCAAAGATGGCGAATCGATCGACGACTTCGGCATGCGCATCACCAACCTCGTCGGCAACCTCAAAACTCTCGGTGAGAACATCGAAGATGTGCGCGTAGTGAAGAAATTCTTGCGCGTGGTGCCACCTCATTTCCAGCAGGTAGTTGTTTCCCTTGAGATGTTCGTCGACCTCAAGACCTTGACGGTGGAGGAGTTGATCGGGAGGCTGCGGGCCGTGGAGGAACGGTTCGACGACAAGACCGAGGCCATCACCGATAAGATGGGTAGGTTGATGATGGCGGAAGAAGATTGGATTGAGATGCACAAGCATCGCTTCACCTTGGGGTCCAAGCCCGGGGGGAGCGGCGCTGGCGGCGGCGCTCCAAAGTACAAGGCGGTGGCGCGATCTGATGGCGGCGCCTCGAAGCCGGTCAAACTGACCTCCGAGGGCACACCACGTCGCAAAGGTTGGTGCCATAACTGTGGCATCTATGGCCACTGGGAGCAAGACTGCAAGAGGCCCAAGAAGGAGAAGAAGAAAGAACAGGCTCCACCGGAGGCCAACGTCACCATCGGCGGTGGTGATCAGGCGGGCACGCTGATGTTGGCCACGTGTCACGTGGTACACGGGTCACCACAGTACGTCCATCTACTGGAGGAGAAGGTCAAGCCGGTGGATGTCCCCAGTGGCGTCTGGGTGCTCGACACTGGAGCGAGCAACCATATGACGGGCACACTGTCAGCCCTGACACAACTCGACAACAGTGTTCAGGGTACAGTCAAATTTGGAGATGGCTCCATTGTGAAGATCAAAGGTATGGGCTCAGTAGTGATGCAAGATCGAAACAAAGGTCATAAAGTTCTTACTGAAGTCTATTACATACCTAAATTGAAAAGCAATATTGTTAGTTTGGGTTAGTTGGAAGAAAAAGGGTTCAAATATGTGGGAGAGAATGGTAGATTATGTGTTTATGATCAGGAACGTACACTGTTGATTTCTGCTCCTAGAGTTGATAACAGACTGTATTTGGGTAAGTTTGGGTTAGTTCCACCAATTTGCTTACTAGCTCAGTCAGAAGATGTGTCTTGGAATTGGCATGCTAGGTATGGGCATATCAATTTTAGATCATTGAGTGATCTCAGTTCCAAGGGCATGGTTGAAGGGTTGCCATCAGTCAAGAGAGTAGAAAGAATTTGTGATGGGTGTGTTCTTGGAAAACAGCATAGAAAACCTTTCCCTCAAGTGTCAAGTTTCAGAGCTCAAAGGGGTTTAGAGCTGGTGCACACTGACCTTTGTGGTCAAATAACTCCCAAAAGCATAGGGGGTGCCTCATATTTCCTACTAGTAGTTGATGATTACAGCAGGTATATGTGGGTTGAGATGTTGAAAGCAAAGATCAAGCTCTAGAGATGTTCAAGAAAGTTGTTGCTAGAGCTGAGAATGAATCTGGTGCAAAGCTCAAAGCCATGAGAATAGATAGGGGAGGAGAATTCAATTCCAATCTGTTCTCTGTCTTTTGTAGTGAAGGAGGAATAAAACACTACACTACCACTCCATATACTCCTCAGCAAAATGGAGTAGTGGAGAGGAGGAATCAGTCTGTTGTTGAGATGGCCAGGTGTCTGCTTAAGGAAATGAAAGTTCCATCAGTTTTCTGGGGAGAAGCAGTAAGGACTGCAGTTTATTTGTTAAACAGATCACCCACAAAAGCTCTCAACAACATAACTCCTTTTGAAGCTTGGCACGGTGTGAAGCCAAAGGTGAGTCATTTGAAAATATTTGGTTGTGTGGCTCATGTAAAGCAAGTTGGTCCTGGCATTGGCAAATTGTCTGACAGATCCAAGAGAATGGTCTTCATTGGCTATGAATCAGGCACAAAGGGCTTTAGGCTGTTTGATCCCTCTACCAATAGATTGGTGGTAAGCAGGGATGTTATTTTTGATGAAAAAATGCCTTGGGATTGGGACAATTGGATGAGCAACACAGATCAACAAGTGACAAACACTTTTGTTGTTGAGTATGAACTGACTGACCAAAATCCGACAATAGAAAATATTGCTGATCAGCCAGCTAGTCCAGGTGCAGAATCTGGAGCTGGTAATTCTACAGGCCACTCTGCAGGTTTTGGAGATGGTGGGAGTCACAATGGCTCACCACAACAGCAAAATATACCAGGATCCATGGTTGCACCAAATGTGATTTATGCAACTCCACCCAGTCAGCATTCAGAAGATACTTATGGTGGTCCACTGAGGTTTAGAACCCTGACTGACATTCTTGACAACACTGATGAAATACAAGATTATGAGTACAGTGGCATCTATTTGTTAGCAGCTGATGAACCAAGTGGAGTTGAAGATGCTCTGGAAGAGGAGTGCTGGGTCAAGGCCATGAATTCTGAGTTGAGGTCAATTGAAGAAAATAACACTTGGCAATACACCAACCTGCCTAAAGGTCACAAGGCAATAGGTTTGAAGTGGGTTTACAAAGTGAAAAGGGATCCTGAGGGAAACATTGTCAAGCACAAGGCAAGACTTGTTGCAAAGGGATATGCCCAAAAGTATGGAGTGGATTATGAGGAGGTGTTTGCTCCTGTTGCTAGGCTAGAAATTGTGAGGCTGATTCTAGCACTAGCTGCTAGTGAGAAATGGGAAGTGCACCATACGGATGTAAAATCAGCTTTTCTCAATGGTGAGTTGCAGGAGGAAGTCTATGTCAAACAGCCTCCAGGTTTTGAGAATCCAAGATATCTAGGGAAAGTACTGAAATTGCAGAAGGCATTGTATGGCCTGAAACAGGCACCTAGAGCCTGGAATGCAAAGCTGGACCAAGAACTGATCAGGCTGGGGTTTTGCAAGAGTGAGGAGGAACATGCAGTCTATAAAAAGGGCAATGGTGATTCACTGTTGTTGCTGGGAGTGTATGTAGATGATCTTATCATCTGTGGGCCAAACATCAAGTACATTGATGAATTCAAGAAGCAGATGAGCAGAACCTTCAGTATGAGTGACTTGGGGCTACTCAGTTACTACTTGGGTATGGAAGTCAAACAAAACCCAGGAGAGATCACTCTGTGCCAGAAAGCATATGCAGCAAGAATCATTGATCAGTGTGGCATGACAGGTTGTAATCCAGTTGATACACCAATGGAACAAAAATGTAAACTTGTCCCTAGGAAACCTGACATGGCAAGAGATGTGACTAAATTTAGAAGCTTAGTTGGGAGCCTAAGATATCTAGTGAACACCAGGCCAGACATATCCTATTCTGTTGGAATGGTGAGCAGATTCATGGAGTGTCCAACAACTGAGCACTGGGCTGCTGTCAAGAGAATTGTGAGATACTTGGCAGGCACCACTGAGTATGGTTGCAGGTATACAACAAACTCACTCACAAACCTGAAACTGTTAGGGTATTCTGACAGTGATCATGCTAGTGATCTGAAAAAGAGGAAGAGCACCTCAGGTGTGGTTTTCTTTCTCAATGGCAATGTGGTGACATGGACATCACAAAAGCAAAGGGTTGTGTCTTTATCAAGCTATGAGGCTGAGTACATTGCAGCAGCTTCAGTAGCTTGCCAAGGTGTTTGGTTGACCAGGTTGATTGCAGATCTGACAGGAGAGAAACTGCAGAAATTCAAGTTGCTCATGGATAGCAAATCAGCTATAGAGCTCAGCAAGAATCCTGTCTATCATGAACGAAGCAAACACATCGATACACGCTACCATTTCATCAGGGAGTGTGTCAGCAACGGAGTTGCAGAAGTTGAACACATTGGCACTGACGGGCAATTGGTAGACATTCTGACGAAGCCTCTCGGCAGGATCAAATTCGTGGAGATGCGCTACAAGCTAGGTGTCAGTGCTGTTGCTCACGATTAAGGGGGTGAAATGTTGCTGCCAGCGTTCCTAATCGTGGCAAGTTATGTTGCTGAGTTGTGGCAAGTTATCTTTACTTAATTTAGATGCATGTAATAGGTTCATTCTTCAGTTGTGAACAATTTGTAACCGCGTAGAATCTTAGGTGCACGGTGATTGCACACGTGCACTTTAGGACCGCGTCTTTAGGCTCCTCCCCGCCATGGCTGGCACGCCGTGCATGTCGCACGGGCGACCGGAAATCACGGCGCACCGTGCAACGCCCAGGCGTGGCGGGGGATGCGGATCAAGGCCTTCAAAGGCTCAATGCAATGCATCAAGCGCGCTGCGCCATTCGCAGTGTGAATCATCTTGTGTTCTCTCTCTCTCTCGTTCCCGAGCTCTCGCCGTCTTCAGGTTAGGTCGCCGCGGTCACCACCGGCCGGTGCCGCGCCGTGCCGAGCTCCTCGCCGGAGTTCGGTTCCAACAGTGGAGACTAGCTTTAGTGGAGGATGGGTATATGGTTGTCGTGTTCATGACATGGTTCTAGAACTTATCCGTTCCTTATCATGTAAGGAAAACTGTGTCACTATAATAAATAATTGTGGGGACACACAATCACAAAGGACGGTACGCAGGATAGCTTACCAAAATAGAACCATGGATTTCAGTACTTGTGTTAGCTATATGGATGTGCAACATGTGAGGTCGCTTATAGCATTTAGGTGCCACTCCCGTGAATTTGTCCTCCCATTTTCAAGCTTTAAAGTTCTACGTGTGCTAGCACTAGAAGATTTAGGATTGGTAGATATCAATCTTGTGCCGCTTGGGAATTTACTGCACTTGAGGTATCTTGGGATAAAAGGCACAAAGCCTCATAGTTATGAGCTCCCAGAAGAAATCAGAGCTTTGAAGTTTCTGCAAACACTAAATATATATGGATGTTCATTCAAAGGGTTACCATCAAGCATCAGCCTGCTAACGCAGTTGGTGTGCCTATGCACTGGAATCATCTCTTTTGGATATGATGGGATCGGACACCTGATGTCCCTGGAGGAGCTGAGGCTGTGTTTAGATTTTACTGATTGCAGTACCAACTCTTTTAGGCAATTTTTCAAGCAATTGGGCTGTCTGACGGAACTAAGGGTGTTCGAAACACAGTTTCCTGTTTGGGCAGATGAGATCACGAAGAGTGATCTGATGGAGTCTCTACGCAATCTGCAAAATATACAGATTCTAACAATTTATTGACTTAATGATATCAAGGAAGGAGCATGTTTTTTCCTCCACAGAAATCTCCATCATTTGGATCTGAATATGAATAAGCTGTTTAGGCTCCCTTCATATTGCATCAATTCGTCACGTCTTCCCTACCTCGCCCACTTGACGTTGATGGTGAAAGATGTAAATGAGCAGGACATGGTAAGCCTCGGTGGGTTGCCAGAGCTCCGATATCTTAATCTGATGGTGGAGTGCAGTTTATCAGTAAAAAACTTACCTGGCAGAGACGGCTTCTTCAAAAAGCTGAGATTCTGCATGATGCATGATTCGATGATACAGTTCCTCCCCAATGAGGACTCGAGTGTTTCATTCCACATATGGAATAAAGACAAGGGTGAAATGCCATTTGGTCGTAATAAGAAGAACGAGAAGTGCAGAATAGCATCTAGCTTTATGCCAAACGTTGAAGTGCTTATGTTTGGAGTTCCTGTGAGGGCTTTAGGGCATTTCAATATTGTCGACGACGGCCTTGGCTTGGAGTATCTCTCTTCACTTGAAAAAGTCATAGCTTTCCTAGACTGTGAGGATGCCAATGCTCAGGAGGTAGAGATGGTCGAGTCTGACCTGAGGCTGATCGCAGCCCATATCCATCCCAAGCGCCCCAAGCCAAAAATGATGCGAACACAAGGTTGATAAGTACCCTTATGTGTTCGTTTTATGACGAGTGATTGTCAATGTGATCCATGAAGTAGGTTGAGTGGTGACTTACCCTACCATAGTGAAAGCTATGTGTGCGACACGTTTCTTGGCTTGTGTTGTGCATGTGTGGAGCTCAGAGGCGGTGGTCGACGGCGAGGTGAAGGTCAAGTAGAGACGTGCCACACCGACGGACCGGGAGCGGTGAAGGACGGACGTAAGGCTTGGACCGAGAGACCAGGGGGTCGGGTGACCAGCTGCGGTGCCTGACATTTAGGACATCGACAAGCGCAAGTGTACATGGGAGTGACCGTATTGACCGAGTTAAGACGGAGGACGTGCAAGTCGAGCGGGGCTCAGAGGACTTGGCGGCCGGCCGGTCGAGGACATCGGTGACACATGTCGAGCGGCAGAGGACGCGTATGGAGTACGCTACTCGTGAGCAGGTTTAGTGGTTTGGGCCTCAAAACCATCGGTGGCGAGTTTACGGGTTTGGGTCTCAAAACCCGGACGGAGGTTCCGAGGAGGAACGGACGACACGTGGCAACATTGGGGAGTTCGCATCGAGGCGAAGCTACTGATGAGGAGGCGCGGTGGCCGTCGGATGAAGATGACACCGGGTTGGATCATAACGCCCTTGGGCTAAGTGGTTTGATTCAATTGTATCCAGGGCAAAACTGGGATTGTGTAATAGCCTTGTTAAATAGAATGAGAGAGCCCCCATCTCCCTCACCTCTTTCCTATTCTCATTTTCCCCTTCTACCTAGGGTTAGCTCTTCTTATAGTTCTTAAGAGAGAGGTCCACTTATGAAGAAATTCGTGAGTGTAAACTGAGATTTGGTGTGAGAATGGAGGCTCGAATCCTTCAATTGTACTCCGGGATTTAGTGATTTTGTCTGTGATTTTTGTGTAGGGAAACGGGTAGGCTACGCTAGCTAATCTACCGCGTACATCCAAGAAACTTGCGAGTAGGAGATCATAGATCGTTACCACTAGACGCACAGTGCAGCGGAAGAAGTCGCGCGTCGGTGTGGATGAAGTAGTCGATCACGTCCCACGAACCGAGCTCCTCGTCCTTGATCCCAGCAGCCGATCAGCGCAGCAGTCGCAGCAGCGCCTCTACGGAGTCCACACGTACGGGGATGGAACGCCGGGCGTCGGTGTGCTAGCACCGTGCGCACGGCAAGGGCGGCGGCCGAGAAGGGAGGGTGCGACTAGGAGGGGAGGCGCGGCGACTGATCATCGGCGCCCCTAGCCCCTCCCACATATATATAGGGCGTACCAAATGGGCTTCTATCTCATAGGCTCATTAGTAACCCTAATCCCTTTTTGGATCAATATCCTCTTGGGCCTTTAATCCGTATTGTGATGATGGGCTCTCGGGCATATCACCAACAATCTCCCACTTGCACTAGAGACAATCATCTATGCAAGTTTTCCAACATTCCAAACCCCTTAAGTGTGTGACCCGTTAGGTTCATGTGTAGATGGTTGTGAGTGGAAACCATTTCCGAATCACTAGTCAATAGCGGCACCTAGCAGGGCATAGTGACTCACAAATACACATAAAGATCATATCGGCCGAACCTTAGATATACTCATACACTGATCCTTTTGCCACACGATACCAGTCAAGCTCAAGGCGAGATGCGTGCCACCCTTGTGATAGCTCGACCATTCTCTCGATCTAATAGTGGATTCTATTCATGACTAACCTTTAGTCATTATGATTAACTCTTTAATCACTTTGGCATGGCCATGCACTTTCTAATCCATCTATCTCGAGGGGCCCAGAGATATCTCTCCTGTTATCTAGGAGGGGCAAATTCCATCTTGATCCGCACACATCCCATTCCATGTTTCATGATACACCTGTAAGCTACTTTTATAACTACCCATTTACGGAGTAGCGTTTAGCAACCCCAAGATGCACCACTACACACAGTGAGAAACAATGGCAATCTCAGGTCTAAGGATCCAGTAGGTATAACACTCAAGAACAACTGATGGCACATTCAAAATAACAATCCCAGTATTGTCTTGGAGTGGGTCAATCCAACACCATGTTCACTAACATGTGTCCACATCATTAATCTGATATCTCCATATCTATGATCCGTGAAACATGATCATCAATTAATGCATGTGCTAGTCTCTACGTCGTTATTGTCCCACATAACGACATAAACTAGGGATAATTTAGAACAACATCATTACAAACAAAGAGTTTCACGATCAAGTCACGTACTTGATAATCAATATAAATGATAATCATCCATGGAACAAATAACAATTATTTATTATTACATAAACATACTCATGACATAACACTCTCCCACGCACAATAGAATCACTTATGTAAGTATCTAATACCCATAGACCACATGTGCGCCTCATGCTTTGGTTGTGGGAGAGGCTTTGTCAATGGATCAGCAACGTTTGAATCCGTGTGCACCTTGCAAATCTTCACATCACCTCTCTCAACAAAGTGACGGATGAGGTGATACTTCCGTAGTATATGTTTGGACTTCTTGTGTGATCTAGGCTCCTTTGCAAGCGCAATGGCACCATTATTATCACAATAGAGGTCCACTGGACTGGACGCACTAGGAACAACACCCAACTCAGAAACAAATTTTCTGATCCAAACTGCTTCTTTTGCAGCTTCGGAAGCTGCAATATACTCGGCCTCTGTCGTCGAATCAGCCACCGTATCTTGCTTGGAACTCTTCCAGCTCACTGCCCCACCATTGAGGCAGAAAACAAATCCGGATTGCGATGCGGAGTCATCTTTATCTGTTTGAAAACTAGCATCGGTGTAACCCTTTACAACGAGCTCATCTTCGCCTCCAAATATTAGGAACATATCCTTAGTTCTTCTCAAGTTCTTAAGGATACCCTTTACAACTGTCCAGTGATCTTCACCGAAGTTTGATTGGTATCTGCTCGTAACACTTAGAGCAAAAGAGACATCTGGGCGCGTACAAAGCATAGCATACATGATGGATCCTATGGCTGAAGCATAAGGAATCGCACTTATCCTCTTTCGCTCATCAGGTGTCGTAGCACACTGACTCTTGCTTAGAGTAACGCCATGTGACATTGGCAAGAAACCTTTCTTGGAATCTTGCATATTGAACCGATTCAATATCTTGTCAATGTACGTGTCTTGGCTTAATCCAATTAGCCTTTTTGATCTATCTCTATAGATCTTTATCCCCAGAACGTAAGCCGCCTCTCCTAAATCCTTCATCGAAAAACTCTTTTTCAATGAGGTTTTAACGGCTTCAAGCATTGGAATATCATTTCCGATCAGCAATATGTCATCTACATATAGGACCAGAAACACAAGTGCGCTCCCACTAGCCTTTTTGTAAATACAAGGCTCTTCTTCATTCTTGATGAAGCCAAACCCTTTGACTACTTCATCAAAACGAATATTCCAACTCCGAGATGCTTGCTTCAATCCATAAATAGACCTGTGAAGCTTACATATTTTCCCAGCATTTTTAGGATCAACAAAACCTTCAGGCTGTGTCATATACACATCCTCGCTTAGATGTCCATTAAGGAAAGCAGTTTTGACATCCATTTGCCATATTTCATAGTCATAATACGCAGCAATTGCTAGGAGAATCCGAACAGACTTTAGCATTGCGACGGGCGAGAAAGTTTCCTCATAGTCAACACCTTGAATTTGTCGGAAACCTTTCGCCACCAATCGTGCCTTATAGATGTGAACATTTCCATCCATATCTAACTTTTTCTTAAAAATCCACTTACAATCGATAGGTCTCACACCGTCAATTGGATCAACCAAGTTCCAAACTTGATTGTCATGCATGGATTTTAATTCGGATTCCATGGCCTCAAGCCATTTGTCGGAGTCGGGTCCCATTATTGCTTCCGTGTAGGTCATGGGCTCATCATTTTCCATCAATAATACGTGGCGCTCCTCCGTGATAAGGAGGTTGAGCTTGTCAGTTGCGCGACGTGCCCTTATAGACCTTCGTGGGGCTGGTGCCTCAACTACAGGTTGTGCAACATCTTGCACTTCCCGTGGCTCTTCAGTGGGTGCTGAAACAGTTTCGGGTGTTTCCTGAATTTCTTCAAGCTGCACCTTGCTCCCACTAAATCCTTTTGAGAGAAACTCCTTTTCTAAAAAAACACCATTGCGAGCGACAAACACTTTGCCTTCCGCTTTATTGAAAAAATAGTATCCTTTGGTTTCCTTAGGATACCCCACAAAGAAGCATTTGTCTGACTTTGGAGTGAGCTTATCTCACATCAAACGTTTGACATAAGCCTCACATCCCCAAACTTTGAGAAAAGATAATCCGGGACGTTTCCCAGTCCATATCTCATATGGTGTCTTCTCAACAGACTTACTTGGAACCCTATTCAGTGTGAACGCAGCAGTTTCAAGAGCATAACCCCAAAATGACAATGGAAGATCGGCTTGGCTCATCATCGACCTAACCATGTCCAACAAGGTTCGGTTCCTCCGTTCGGATACCCCATTCCATTGAGGCGTTCCAGGCGGAGTTAGCTGCGGAACGATTCCACATTGCTTCAAATGATCACCAAATTCAAGGCTCAAATATTCACCTCCACGATCCGATCGCAGAAACTTAATTGTCTTGCCTAATTGATTTTGTACTTCACTCTGAAATTCTTTGAACTTATCAAACGATTCAGACTTGTGCCTCATCAAGTAGATATAACCATATCTACTAAAGTCATCAGTAAAAGTAATGAAGTACTGAAAACCACCTCTGGCTATTGAGCTCATTGGTCCACATACATCGGTATGTACAAGTCCCAACAAGTCACTTGCCCTCTCACTATGACCAGTGAAAGGCGCTTTGGTCATCTTCCCAAGTAAACAAGACTCGCACGTGTCAAATGATTCAAAATCAAATGAGCTCAACAAACCATCTTTATGGAGTTGTTCAATGCGCTTCTCATTTATATGACCTAAGCGACAATGCCAAATAAATGTGGGATTCAAATCATTTGGTCTAAGCCTCTTAGTATTAATGTTACAGACAGATTTATCCTCAAGATCAAGAACATATAATCCATTCACCAATGGACAATGAGCATAGAAAATACCATTGCAAAATATAGAACAACGTTTGTTCTCTATTACAATCTTAAAACCATCAACTTCTTCCAAACATGAAGAAGAAATAATGTTCTTGCTCAAAGCAGGAATGCAATAACAATTATTTAATTCCAAAACTAATCCGGAGGGTAGAGACAAGTGGTAGGTGCCGACCGCCAACACCGCAACCTTTGCGCCATTGCCGACACGAACGTCCAACTCGCCTCGTGCAAACCTTCTAGTCTCACTTAGACCCTGCAACGATTTGCAAGTGTGAATCATCGATCCAGTATCAAATACCCATGATTCACTAGAAGATAATGCAATATTAATTTCTATAACATTTATACCTGAAGTGGAAGTCTCACTTCCCTTCTTCTTCTTCTTTTCTTCTAAGTACTTCTTGCAGTTCCTTGACCAATGTCCCTTTTCATGACAGTGGAAGCATTCATCCTCAGAAGTGGGGCCAGGTTTGGCTTTAGGTGCTGGCTTTTGCTTAGAGCCCGAGGACTCACCGCTAGGAACCTTTTCCTTGCCTTTACCCTTGGGAGGCGTCCAACGCTTCCTCTTTTTGTTCCCATTCTGAACCATCATCACATGATTGGGATTCTTCTTAATGCTCTCCTCTGCTGTTTTTAGCATCCCATGCAATTCACTCAATGTTTTCTCCAAGCCATTCATCTGAAAGTTCATGATAAAAGGCTCGTAGCTCGCCGGGAGCGACTGGAGAATGACATCAGTAGCCAGGTCATGGTGAAGTTCAGAACCAAGTCTGTCCAAAGTCTCGATGTAACCAATCATTTTGATCACATGAGGACTGACCGGACTACCTTCTGGCAGCTTGCACGCAAACAAGGACTTCGAGATGTTGAACCTCTCAGTCCTGGCTTGGTTCTGAAACATCCCACGTAGCCCCTCGATCATAGTGTGAGCATCCGTATGCTCATACTGCTTTTGCAGATCAGAGGACATAGTGGCGAGCATCAGACAGCTGACGTCAAGTGAGTCATTGCAGTGTTTCTCATAAACTCTGCGTTCAGCAGCAGTGGAACCATCAGGGAGATCATCAGGATATGGTTGCTCAAGAACATACTCCTTTTTCTCTTGCCTGAGAACAATTCTCAGGTTGCGGTACCAATCAATAAAGTTTGTTCCATTCAACTTTTCTTTCTCAAGAACAGATCGCAAATTGAAAGTGGAATTGTTACTGGCAGACATGATCTACAACATTAAAATAAAGCAAGATTTTAGCACTATGTTTATGTAAAGACTTTCATTAACTAATTTAACAAAAGACAACCTACTATATCAAAGTCATCTTCCCTCTAATGACATATAGTGGTTCAAGATCCATAATCACTAAAATCCTAGTGAGCTTTGGCATCACGGCTAGAAAAAAATAGTGACATAGGTAAGCAACAGATTGCTAATCATATCTCTATACGACTCTTGTTTGTCGGGTGGCATCCAATGCCCCGGCCCCAACACTATGCCTTAAAGCCCAAAACTTTTTTGATAGCTTTGCTGAGTTAACCAATACTGTGCTTGTAAATGTCCGACATCCACCCTATACAAAATGATAGCTGAGGGTACTCTACTTTGGTAAACCTACCACACAGCGATCAAAAAATTATAGGTGCAGCTATTGGTAAAAGGCATGAAAAAAAACTCAACTTTTCTGAGGGGAGCTATTCTACCATGACAAAACATCCACCATATGTAAAGCATGAAAGAATAGTATGACAGGAAAGTAAACATCACAGGCATATAATCATATTATATTGTGAATAGTATGGCCTCTTTCATCACAATGGGCTCCATCGCCATGGCTCCAATGTGACCTCCATTGCCATCCGTCCTGTCTTGTGGTGATCAACATCGCCATCATGCTCGAAGCCTCCATGGATAGATACTAAACTATTACATCTAATAGCTAGTGAAATAATTACATGAGGATTCAAACATCACAAGTCGACACGCAGGTCGTTATACAATAATGGTGCAACCTCAACCCGGTTGTGTTAACTTGCGACACGCAGGCCGCACAAATTATCACATACATCATCACATGACATTGAGGCCATACCATTCACATCACACCCTACAAAAACAAGTTAGGCGTACGACGTGTTCTACCAAAGTAGCGCTTAGGAAGCCGCTATAGCTGGAAAGCAACGGCGGTCGAGGGGGGAGCCGCCCCCCGCGGGTCTCAGGGCAGCGCCCTGAAAACCTCACAGAATTACATAGATCGCATCTATGGAATCCTTATGAAAATCTCATCGGAGTGATCGCATCACCTCAAATCCGAGCCATTCATAATGCCTCAATTTTCACTAGGTCAATCACATTGACCGTGCAACTTTTGCACTTGAGAAGACTGCATCTACACATGACCTCGATCTGTTGGTTCAATCTACTGACTATGCACATAGTTAGTCCCTTGTGGTGATTCCAGCCGGTAGGGACATGTCGTATGCACAACAGAGAATGAACACAAACTAATCTTTTTGGTCACATGCCGCAATCATCTTGCTCCTATTTTAACCCCTTATGACCAATTGATCCAATCAAACCGTGCAAGAGTAATAGATCCAATCTACTACAACAACATATCACATATATGCTAATGATCCAGACCAAAAACTACGCAAGATGGCTCCGATACCACTGTAGGGAAACGGGTAGGCTACGCTAGCTAATCTACTGCGTACATCCAAGAAACTTGCGAGTAGGAGATCATAGATCGTTACCACTAGACGCACAGTGCAGCGGAAGAAGTCGCGCGTCGGTGTGGATGAAGTAGTCGATCACGTCCCACGAACCGAGCTCCTCGTCCTTGATCCCAGCAGCCGATCAGCGCAGCAGTCGCAGCAGCGCCTCTACGGAGTCCACACGTACGGGGATGGAACGCCGGGCGTCGGTGTGCTAGCACCGTGCGCACGGCAAGGGCGGCGGCCGAGAAGGGAGGGTGCGACTAGGAGGGGAGGCGCGGCGACTGATCATCGGCGCCCCTAGCCCCTCCCACATATATATAGGGCGTACCAAATGGGCTTCTATCTCATAGGCTCATTAGTAACCCTAATCCCTTTTTGGATCAATATCCTCTTGGGCCTTTAATCCGTATTGTGATGATGGGCTCTCGGGCATATCACCAACATTTTGTCACTGTGTTCTTGAGTTTTTCCCCATTTTTCGTTCTTTCTACGATCTGTTTTTCCTGGGTTTTGAGTCAATCTCAGGCAATGATTTTTGGGGAATCAGTTCGTTGCTAGGTGAATTTAAGCTGTGCAATTTTTGTGGTCGATTCATGGAGTTTTGGTCTGGATTTCATCGATTCTCGTGGCTGCAGTTTTTCTGTTCGTAGTGCTTGACTTTGTGCAGTTCTTCGGGCTCGGTCAGTGCAGCCTCTGGCTGAGTGAGCGGGGCTCTAGTTCGCTTCACCAGCGTCGTTTCTTGTTCGTGCTCTCTGTGAGGATCTGTGCAGCCCCAAGTCTTGCAGCTGCAGTTGTCGTCTCCCCCAGTTCCTGCTTGTTTGTTGTGTTCGTCGGTCTCCAACAGATTTTGTCTCTGGTTCTCTTTCCCTTGCTGCAGATCGTGGAGCACCAGGCTTCAATTGAAGCCACCGGTCTTGACGCCGGTCTCCACCAGAGAGTACAAGGTAGATCGATCCACCGGTGCTGTGCGCATTCGCCAGGGTGTGTCGGTGTGGACCGGTGCAGAACACACGGAGAGCAGCACCTCCGCTCATGCTCGTCTGAAGTTCAGATTTCTTTTTCTCTCTGTAGGGCTCGGCAGTGAGCAGCCCCTCTGCCTGCGTCTTCTTGATTCTGCAGGTGCTCGTCGCTGGGAAGCGAAGTGCAGGCATGAATACATAGCAGCCCAGCGGCACTCCCCGCGCTGTGTTCGTAACACCAGTTTACAGGCAGGCAGCAGGCAAGCAGTGCTGCCAGGAGCAGCACGCCCTGTCCAGAAGCTAGTGCTTTTGTTGTCGTGAATTGATTTTCAAATCTAGTGATTGTCTTTGAGCTACAGGAAGTAATCAATGCTTGGCTTGTTATTTACAGTCATGTACAGGTAATTGATCTTGTGCTTCCTACAGTGTTGCTTGTGGCTGAATTTTGGGAGCACTGTCGGTTCGTTAGTTTGTATGTGCTGCTATCTTGGTCGAGGAAATTTCCGGCCCGGCAATTTGTTTCGTCCTTAGTTCACTCGTTTGTGATCCGTCTAGAGTTCCATCTTTTGCATTGGCTTTGTGGTGTTCTGCTGTTCCTAGGGAACATCCACCCTCTCATTTGGGTTGTGGACATCACGTTGGTGCTTTGCATATTTGGCGGTGAATTTGGGATAGCGGTCGAATATTTCGCGAGAAAGTTTACGGCTCTCATTCACCCCCTTCTGGTCGCCGTTTCCGGTCCTTAAACTGGTATCGGAGCCGGTTAAGGATCATTCCACTTTAATATGTCCGTGATCCACGAAGACAACATGGAGCGTGGTTCCGACAAACCACCATTCTTTGATGGAACAAATTATCCCTATTGGAAGATCCGCATGTCCGCGCATCTTCAGGGAATTGATTGGCTTGTCTGGGAGATTTGCGAGGATGCTATGTACATTGTGCTTGAACCCCATGCTTGTGTCATGCAAGATCAAAAAGATCACCACAACGCTAATAGCAGAGCTCATGCAGTTCTTTTCTCGAGTCTTCTGCTTCAAGAGTTCGAGAGAGTCTCTGATTATACTACCACTCGGGAGATCTGGGTGAGGCTTCAGAGCTATCACGAGGGGACCGCACAGGTCAAAACCAGACTCTACGAGACGTACAAGAGGGAGTACACGAACTTCACCCAGTTTGATGGCGAGTCCATCGATGACATGTTTTCTCGCTTTGAGACCATCGTCAACAAGATGCGAGTAAACAAAGCACAGTTATCTTATGACGATCATGAGAGGGCACTCAAGCTTCTATATGCCCTGGATCGGAAGGTATGGGATGTGAAGGTGACCGCCATCATTGAGTCTTCAGGGTATGAGACCCTCACCGTGGATGAGCTTTTCAGCAAGCTCAAGTCCACCGAGATTGACTACCAGACCCAAGCCAAGCTCAAGAATATCTCTGCACAGATTATGTCTTTGGTCTCAGGTAACGACTCAAGTTCTTTGGCTAACCCCTCACAGATGTCATTTGTCTTGTCTTCTTCGGTGTCTGTCACAGAGGAGCAATTGGAGGCCCTTGGGAACGACAAGCTGGCGTTGATCATTAGCCAGTTCTCGCGGTTTCACAACAACCGCTTGAATCGCCGGCGTGGTGGTGGTCTGAAGGAAGGATGCTACGGCTATGGAGATCCCGACTACTTCGTCACCCACTGTCCTAAGAAGAACAAGCACTCATTCGACAAGTATAACTCCAGCAAGCGTAAGGACAAGTGTGATTACACCTCCAAGCACAAGTTGAAGGGAGGATTCGACAAGGAGGCACTCAAGAAGTACTTCAAGAAGGCCAAGGCCTAAGAGCACGCATTTCTCGCCTCCCTCAGTGACCTCGACAATGACACCGACGGCGACCGTTCTTCTTCCTCGAGCGATGATGAGTCCGAGAAGAGGCGTGAGGACAAGTTGATCGGGCTTTATTTCGTCGCCAAGTTCATCCATGGAGGCTATTGCACCATGGCCGTGGATGAAGGGGTAAAGCCCAACAAGGACGTGCTTCCCGGTGACGATGACTCTACCGAGATAAAACCCACCGTCGATGCTCTTATTGCCGAGCTTGATATCATGACTGATACTTTGATGAGTCAAGATAAGCTGCTAAAACGTGCTGCTCGTGAGAGGAAAGAGTTTAAGGATAAGCTAGAAGTTATGGAGAAGGAGCTTGAGGAAGCTAAGAAGCTTGTCGTTCATGTGTCTGACGATGTTGAGTGCGATGAGTGTGCTGTTCATATGACCAACCTTTCTGAGTTGCAATCTAATAATGTTGTCTTGCTAGATAAGAATGATAAGCTGAAGTCTAGGTCTAGCTTGTTGGGTGCGTGCAAGTCCTGCTCGGGCTTGCAATCTGAGCTGGCAGAGAAGGTTGCTAGGATCTCTTTGCTAGAGAAGGCCAGTTCAGATAGCACGGTTATTGAGTGTGCATGTTGTGAGAGCTTGGTGCTAGAGTTTGAGTCTTGCAGGCATGACAAGATGAGAACTGAGGAAGACAACACATACCTTCGGTTCATCTTGAGTTGGGTGTCCTACAATTAGCCGCAGTTGGGCATGATGATGAGCTAGTTCCAGCGAGAACTGGTGCATCGGGTGTAGGCTTTGGTTTAGGTGAGAAGGGTGAAAGCGTCTATGGCAAGGTTGGTGAGTTCAGTGGTTTGAACCCAAGTGAGAAACCTTCCACTACTCCCAAGTTGTTCAAATTCACTCCACCTAAGCCCACTGAGCTTATCGTCAAAGATGGGGTGTTTGAAGAACCTCCAAAAGCTCCACCCCAGAAACAAGTTTGGGTTCCAAAACCTAATCATCTCAAGAACCCACTTGACACTCTACCAAACATCTCTGAGAATCCCCTTCCTAAAGCCAAAAAGCCACCAAGAGTGAACCATACCCATAAGAGAGTGAGCCAATAACCACCCAAGAGAGAGGTGAGGTATCACTGTGACTACTGCCATAGGGATGGTCACCTTGCTGAGTTTTGCTTTAGGAGGAAGAGAGATGAGCGGCGAGAGTACAAGTTGAACAATCGGAACATGTACTGCTCGCCCCATGGCGTGCATGTACCGCCTGTTCAGAGGCGCAGTGCTAGGCCAAGAGGTGCAATGCCTCAAGGTGCTAGGCCTTAGGTTGCGAAACCACGCGGTGGTCGTGGTGGTCGTGCCTGGCATGGTTCAGGTCGTGATCAGTATGACTTTGGACCTCGTGGCAGCAGCTTTTAGTCCTACAGTTCTAGCGGACCACGTTTTCCCCCATGTGGTGTCTGCTTTTCTCAAATGGGACATGGCATGTTTGGTGTTTTTCCTAACACTTTTCCAGGGCAAATGAGTTAACACTGGTATCCTTCTCAGTTTACTAATGCTAATGTTGTGCCATTTGCTCATCCCATGTCTTTCTATTGATGTAGGATGGAGGCCTGGAGAACACGTGGCTCATTGATTCTGGTTGTTTGCGCCACATGACCAGAAGTTCAAAATGGTTCTCCAGCCTTGACCCCGTGCAATGTAAGGAGTACATCATATTCGGGGACAATAACAAAGGTAAGGTGCTTTCTCGTGGGACCATTCGGGTCAATGAGAGTTTTGTCTTGAAGGATGTTGCTTTGGTTTTGAATTTACATTTCAATTTGCTTTATATTTTGCAACTCCTTCAAGATGGCTTTGAAGTGCGCTTTAAGACCGGTTTGTCTCGAGTTCTTGATTCTCAGGGAAATCTTATGTGCTAGATTGTCTCTTTTGGCCATGTATTTCGAGCTGATTTTTCTCACTCCTTTGGCTCTTCTCGATGTTTGGTGGCCGGATCCTCCTCTGAGATTTGGAAGTGGCGTAGGAGACTGGGTCACTTGAGCTTTGACTTACTAGCTAGGTTGAGCTGACGTGACTTAATCCGAGGATTGCCCAAGTTAAAATTTGAGAAGGATTTGGTGTGTCACCCGTGTCGTCACGGGAAGATGGTTGCCACTTCTCATCCACCTGTGAACCAAGTCATGACCAAGGAACCCGGCGAGGTACTTCACGTGGACATAGTTGGTCCAGCTTGGGTTCGGTCAAATGGTGGGAAGTGGTACGTTCTGGTGATCGTGGATGATTTTTCTCGCTACTCTTGGTTGTTTTTCATGAAGGGTAAGGATGAGACTTTTTCACATGCTCGGGATTTGATTCTTCGGTTTCAAAATGAGTTCTCTAAGAATGCCATGAGAGCGATTCGTAGTGACAATAGCACAGAATTCAAGAATACTCATTTTGAAACCTTTTGTGTTTCTTTGGGCCTCGAGCATCAGTTTTTCTCTTCCTATGTCCCTCAGCAAAATGGTGTTGTTGAGCGCAAGAATCGGACCCTTGTTGAGATGGCCAGGACGATGCTCGATGAGCATAGGACTCCTAGGAGATATTGGGCTGAAGCGATTAACACCGCGAGTCATGTTTCAAATCACATTTTCCTTCGAGCCTTCATGAAGAAGACTTCTTATGAATTGTGATTCAGAAGACCACCCAAGGTAAGCCATTTTAGAGTGTTTGGATGCAAGTGTTTCATTCTAAAACAAGGTAATTTGGACAAATTTGAGTCTCGATCCTCTGATGGTATTTTTCTCGGTTATGCTTCACATTCTCATGCTTATCGTGTACTTAACCTTGAAACTAACCGAGTTGTAGAGACTTGTGAGGTTACCTTCGATGAGACCATGCCTTGTTCTGTTCCTGCCTTTGAATGTGTAGGTGATCAGAAGATTGGTGAGAGCATCCTTGTTGAGGAGAACGAGGAAGATGCTAATTGGGGAGATGCCGAGCTGACCTCTTTTGACTGTTCCAGTCAAGTCTGTGACGACTACTTTGGCTCACAGCCCCGATCCATCTTCTTCCACTACTTGGGGTCCGCATGAGCCACCTCCTCAGCCTACGCCGGCTGCACCTGAGGAGGCCCCAGCTGCTGTTGAGGAGGAGGCGACTTCTTTAAGAGAAGCACCTCGACACATTCAACATTGCCACCCACCTCAGACCATGATCGGCGACATCGACCAATGGGTCACGTGGTCCAGATCACATAAGATCTCACACTTCGCTCACTCTGCTTTCGTAGCTTCTTTTGAGCCTCGAGATATTGGACACGCTCTATCTAATGCCGATTGGGTCAATGCAATGCACGAGGAGTTAGAGAACTTTGAGCGGAACCAAGTGTGGGTTTTGGTTCCAGCTCCACCAGAGTGTCACCCCATAGGTACAAAGTGGGTTTATAAGAACAAACAGAGTGAGGATGGGGTGGTAGTGAGAAACAAGGCGAGATTGGTGGCTCAAGGTTTTTGCTAAAGAGAGGGAACAAACTATGAAGAAACCTTTGCTCCTGTTGCCCGTCTAGAAGCCATTAGGATCCTTTTAGCATTCGCAGCTTCGAAAGGGTTCAAGTTGTATCAGATGAACATAAAGTGTGCCTTCTTGAACGGGTACATAGAGGAAGAGGTTTATGTGAGGCAACCCCCTGGTTTTGAAAATCCTAAGTTCTCCAACCATGATTTTAAACTCCACAAAGCCTTATATGGTTTAAAACAAGTCCCGAGAGCCTGGTATGAGCGTTTGAAAGCCTTCTTGCTTGATAAGGGTTTTTGGATGGGTTCCATAGATAAGACTTTGCTCCTCCTCAAGCAAGGCACTGACATCCTTTTGGTTCAGATATACGTGGATGATATAATCTTTAGTGGCTCTTCTCATGCTCTTGTTGCCAAGTTTTCAGATACTATGAGCAGGGAATTTGAGATGAACATGATGGACGAATTGACTTTCTTCCTCAGGCTGCAAATCAAGCAAACTTTTGAGGGGACGTTCATGCACCAAGGCAAGTAGACCAAGGACGTGCTCAAGAAATTTGATATGGGTGAGGCCAAGCCTCTTTTGACACCCATGTTGACCACGACGGCCCTAGATGAAGACAAGGAAGGATAAGCCGTGGACTAGAAGGATTATCGAAGCATGATAGGGTCCTTGGTGTACGTGACGGTGATGAGACCGGACATCCAGTTCGCGGTCTGCTTGTGCGCGTGCTTTCAGTCTTCACCGTACACGTCTCATCGTCAAGCCATCAAGCGGATCCTCAACTACCTTCATTTTACACCCGAGTTTGGTCTTTGGTTTTTGGCCTCCTCTTCTCTCTCTTTGTGGGTATTTCGATGCAGATTATGCTGGTTGTCGTGTTGAGAGGAAGTCCACTTCTGAGACTTGTTAGTTTCTTGGATCTTCTCTTGTGTCTTGGTCTTCTTGCAAGCAGAGTAGCGTTGCCCAATCTACCACATAAGCTGAGTATGTTGCTGCTGCTTGTTGCTCCCAGTTGCTTTGGATGATAGCTACTCTGAGAGACTTTGAGTTAGAGTTTAGGCGAGTGCCTTTATTTTGTGATAGCACCAGTGCCAGAAGCATAGCCAAAAATCTAGTCCTCCACTCAAAGACAAAGCACATAGAAGTCCGCTTTCACTTCTTGCGTGACCACTATGAGAAAAGGTGATATTGATCTGCACCACATTGATACCCAAAACCAGCTCGCAGATATCTTCACCAAACGACTTGACCAAGCCCAGTTTGCTCGCTTGCAAGGGGAGCTTGGAGTTTGTTTCCCTTTCTAGAGGAGGGAAACTTTGGTTGTTGTATTCTAGTTTTGCTTTTCTTTGTAGTTTAGCTTTTGCTCTTGCTTTTGTATCATACTTGCATATCATATCATCATGTATCATATTGTATCCTGAGCTTCATCCTTATAGTAGCTAGATTGACACTATGCTCTTGTTGGGGATGTTATGCATATACATGATGTACTTTTGGCTTAGGCTCCTTTTGATCAATTGATGCATGTTATGAGCTAAGCTTGTTTTCCAAACTGTGAACTTGATTAAAACTTGTTGAAACATGGAATGTGTTCACCACTACTTGTGGCAACTAGCATGTGTAGAATGTGTCGAGATCTCTTTTGCTTCATATATATGCTTAGTTGCTATGGCTCATACCTTGACTTACACACTTGCTTGAGAAACTTGAATTTGTGCTAAAACTTGAAAACAAGCTAAGTGATTTGAAAAGATCGGGATGGGTCTATGCTATCCTATGTTAGAGTATTGAGACAGCTCCTAATTGCACTTATGGGTGAACTTGAGCTCTGTAATGGATACCGAGATCATTGTCTTAAGCTTCTGATTGCCTTTGGCGTAGGTTTGACATGGTCGCTAAGTTAGGTTTTGATGGCACAGATAACCTCCTGCACACACTTGTTTTGACAAACTTTGGTGATAAGTTGCATAACTCTGATAAATTTCATTTGGTATCTAAAATTTGATTAAACCACAAGTTTGATGTGCGAACTTTGTTTGGGGTAGTTCACTTTGCATATATGTGTAGCACAAGGTCGATCTCCTGTCTATCTTTGCTATGTGCTCCTTTGGTGGTGAACCCTCTTTTCAATTGCTCAAACTTGATCAAACTTGCTTAAATGTCATTTTTCGTCCCATTTGGTCATCTTGAGCATTTGCTAGCACTTGTACTTGTACATATATATACATGACAACATCAGCTAGAGCATCTTTTCAATCTACTTGCTATAATCTTAAAGCTTCTGCATTCATGCATTTCTGCATTCATAGATGTTTTGAGGGGGAGTTGCAATCCTTGGGCTCTAGCTTGATAAGTGCATGTGTCAACAAGGGGGAGAAGTTTCCACACTCACAATGTCACAAACACTCACAATGTAACAAGGGGAGAAATATTTAGAAAAGGGGAAGAAACTTCCAATTCCACCCAAAGTTGAGAGATATGCATTCATTTGAGAGAGATTGCACTTGTTCAGGGGAAGTCACATTTGAGTTGCTTTGCTAGATGTGTTGAGCCTTTGCCTCTTCTAGAGGGTCTAGTAGTTTTTTTGGCTTTTTTGAGCTTTGCTAGTGGTGATGAGCCCATTGCCTCTTCTTGAGGGCTAGCTTTGTTTTACTTGGTTGTGTTGAGCCATTATCCATGTCTTTGGGGACCAAGTTTTGCTCATTTTCAAATGACCCGATTTTGGCTTTTCTTTGGCTTTTGGTCATTTGGGTCAGTTCTTTGTTTTCTCTTTTTTTTCTTTTTCTTTTGCTCAAGTTGTTCGTGTATTGGTGTTGACAATGCACTCATCAAGGGGAGATTGCAAACACAAGGTTGACAAGTACCCTTGTTTGTTCATTTTGTGATGAGTGATTGTCAATGTGATCCACGAAGTAGGTTGAGTGGTGACTAACCCTACCATGGCGAAAGCTATGTGTGCGACATGTCTCTTGGCTTGTGTTGTGCAGGTGTAGAGCTTAGAGGCGGTGGTCGACGGCGAGGTGAAGGTCAAGTAGAGACGTGCCGCGCTGACGGACTGGGAGCGATGAAGGGCGGACATGAGGCTTGGATCGAGGGACCAGGAGGTCGGGTGACGAGCCATGGTGGTTGACATTTGGGACATCGACAAGCGCAAGTATACATGGGAGTGACCATGTTGACCGAGTCAAGACGGAGGACGTACAAGTTGAGCGGGGCTCAGAAGACTTGGTGGCCGGCCAGTCGTGGACGGTGGTGACATGTGTCGAGCGGCGGGGGACACGTACGGAGTACGCTACTCGTGAGCGGGTTTGGTGGTTTGGGCCTCAACCATCAGTGGCGAGTTTACGGGTTTGGGCCTCAAAACCTAGGCGGAGGTTCCGAGGAGGAACGGACGGCATGTGGCGGCATCAGGGAGTTCGCTTCGAGGTGAAGCTACTGATGAGGAGGCACGGTGTCCGTCGGATGAAGATGACAGCGGGTTGGACCATAACGCCCTTGAGCTAAGTGGTTTGACTCAATTGTATCTAGGGGCAAAACTGGGATTGTGTAATAGCCTTGTTAAATAGAATGAGGGAGCCCCCATCTCCCTTACCTCTTTCCCATTCTCATTTTCCCCTTCTACCTAGGGTTAGCTCTTCTTCTAGTTCCTAAGAGAGAGGTCCACTTATGAAGAAATTCGTGAGTGTAAACTGAGATTTGGTGTGGGAATGGAGGCCCAAATCCTCTAGTTGTCTTTCGAGATTCAGTGATTTTGTCTGTGATTTTCGTCACTGTGTTCTTGAGTTTTTCCCCATTTTTCGTTCTTCCTACGATCCAATTTTCCTGGGTTTTGAGTCAATCTCAGGCAATGATTTTTGGGGAATCAGTTCATTGCTAGATGAATTTAAGTTGTGCAATTTTTCCGGTCGATTCATGGAGTCTTGGTCTGGATTTTATCGATTCTCGTGGCCGCAGTTTTTCTGTTCGTAGCGCTCGACTTTGTGCAGTTCTTTGGGCTCGGTCAGTGCAGCCTCTGGCCAAGTAGGCATAGCTCTAGTTCGCTTCACCAGCGTCGTTTCTTGTTCGTGCTCTCTGCGAGGATCTATGCAGCCCCAGGTCTCGCAGCTGCAGTTGTCGTCTCCCCCAGTTCCTGCTTGTTTGTTGTGTTCGTCGGTCTCTAGCAGATTTTGTCTCTGGTTCTCTTTCCCTTTCTGCAGATCGTGGAGCACCAGGCTTCAATCGAAGCCACCGGTCTTGACGCCGGTCTCCACCGGAGAGTACATGGCAGATTGACCCACCGGTGCTGTGCGCACTCGCCTGGGTGTGTCGGTGTGGACCGGTGCAGAACACAAGGAGAGCAGCACCTCCGCTCGTGCTTGTCTGAAGTTCAGATTTCTTCTTTTCTCTCTATAGCGCTCGGCAGTGAGCAGCCCCTCTGCCTGCGTCTTCTTGGTTCTGCAGGTGCTCGTCGCTGGGAAGCGAAGTGCAGGCGTGAATACACAGTAGCCCAGCAGCACTCCCCGCGCTGTGTTCGTAACACCAGTTTGCAGGCAAGCAGCAAGCAAGCAGTGCTGCCAGGAGCAGCACACCCTGTCCAGAAGCTAGTGTTTTTGTTGTTCATGAATTGATTTTCAAATCTAGTGATTGTCTTTGAGGTACAGGAAGTAATCAATGCTTGGCTTGTTATTTACAGTCATGTATAGGTAATTGATCTTGTGCTTCCTACAGTGTTGCTTGTGGCTGAATTTTTGGGAGCACTGTCGGTTCGTTAGTTTGTATGTGCTGCTATCTTGGTCAAGGAAATTTCTGGCCTGGCAATTTGTTTTGTCCTTAGTTCACTCGTTTGTGATCCGTTTGGAGTTCTATCTTTTGTGTTGGCTTTGTGGTGTTCCGTTTTGTTCCTAGGGAACATCCACCCTCTCATTTGGGTTGTGGACATCACGTTGGTGCTTTGCATATTTGGCGGTGAATTTGGGACAGCGGTCGAATATTTCACAAGAATTTTTACAGCTCCCATTCACCTCCCCTCTAGTCGTCGTTTTTTATCCTTCAAATGAAAAGAGCCTTCGACTCACATTTGGTACGTGCCTACCCACCTAATAATCTGTAGTATTGTTTTTTATTTTGTTTTTCTTATTATTATAACTTATACTATATCAGTAACTAATAACCGCTATTCCTTACTAGAAAGAATCGCCGGCCTTCCTCGGCCTCATCGACAACCGACACAGTATCGTCGACCAAGCCCCACGCCATGAGAAGCTGAGGCAACTTGGGGATATAATGATCAAGGATCTTAGGATATCCAGCTCTCTTAAAACAGCAAAATCTTTGAGAGATTTGTGCTCGGAGAGGGACACATGTATTAATTCTGATTTAGATGAAAGGGAAGAAGGGAAGTAAGGATCGGCTTCTGTGTGGGGCCGATCATTGGGCCATCCTTGGGCACACGGCCTGGGAAGGTTTATGGCAGGCAGGATAGTTAAAGTAGGTTCTCACCTAGCGTTTAGACCAACACAGGTTTTAAGTTGCCTGTTTAATGCTAGGGGGTGCCGAGGAGTCTAGCAGCGAGAGGGTGGAACTTAAACGTTCCAGCTTGGGCACGGTGGGTTCACTCGCACCTAAAACAGAACCAAACCATCTCATCACCGAGAGTGTGTTTGTGAGAGCCAGGCTGACCGGGGGACCGAGGGGAAGAAGATGGCGGGCAACTTTGGGGCACGTGATAGAGGCGAAAGGGTGAGCACAGGGGGGGTATGGGCCCTATCGTCGTGATCGGGGGACGGGGGGTGCAGGACGAAGCTGGGGCAGACGGGAGAGTTGGACATGGAGGGCGGGTCCCCCCCGGGGCGATTTCAGAGGGGCACATTTAGGCAGATTTGGAGGTTTTGGTAGGGGACGGGATGGGCAGTTCCCTCCTCCACCGGATGGAGGTGGTAGAGGCGGATCCGTGGAGCAAGCTCCTAGTAGATGGGTGTGGCAGGAAGATAAGCGGCAACCGCTGGTGCAAGGAAAAAAAATGGTGCAGGCGAGCCTTCTGATGTCGATGGTGGGGCTTCTAGGCAAAAGTCTGATGTTGACATGGGTTTGTCTATTGAGGGTGATGGTAGCATGGATGGTGGGGATGCTGTCAAGGTTGCACTACAGGAAAACGCCTCTTTGTCGACTGCTTGTCCTGGTCGGCAAAGGCATAAACCAAGTCGGCAAAGGCTTTGCCGACCGCAAAGCCACGTGGCAGTCGGCAAAGAGCAGTCGGCAAAGCCTGGGTCGGCAAAGGCAGATTTGCCGACTGCCACGTGGCACACAGTCAGCAAATCCTTTGCCAACTGCCACGCCAGCAGTCGGCATAGCCACGTGGCCCCGTTAGCCCTGACGGCAGGATTTGCCGACTGCTGGTTCCTCGGCAGTCGACAAAGATTTTTTTTTTCAAAAATTGTTTGCCGACTGGCCGCCAGCTCGGCAGTCGGTAAAGAAAGAAAATATTTTTTTTGAAATGTTCTTTGCTGACTGCTTTCGGAGTTGCAGTCGGCAAAGATTTGACCTCTTTGCCGACTGCCTCCCATTGCAATCGGCAAAGACTCTGTCCTGGGTTTTTTTGCCCAGCTTTGCCGACTATAAACAGTCGGCAAAGCTGGATTTTTTTTGCTTTTGTTTTCTGTTTTCTCGCATCAAAACCCTACAAAATCACAAATTATAATCCAATTTCACCAGAAGCACCGGTAGCACCATTTATATCACAATTTCATCACATTTGTCGACAATATCACCACATATATCACAATAACGCACAACATCACATATATCTCACATATATGTCACAACAACAACCACACAAGTGCATTACAACCATCACATGAAGTCCAACACGTCGAACACCACAAGTCGACGTCCATCACACGAAGTTCAACATAACAAGTCTAGGTCCATAACGAAGAAAAGAAATACATGACAACAACTTCGACGATACGGTGGATACATGATAACAGAATCGACAAGTACCTAGCTCGCCGCGCCATCCCCGGTCTCGTCGTCCGCTCCGCCCCTAGAGCCCCTAGGGTTTGCCCACGGAAACCCCCTTGGACCAAACTGAGGCGCATGCGCGTACTGCCACCCTTCGCACACCGGCGGCCATGAGTATGTCGGAGGAGGGCCACGCAGAGGTGGATACGGTGGATAGGGTGCAGGTGGTGGATACAACATCATCTGATGGCTGGGACCTCCAGGAGACGGGTTCGAACCCGTCGACTGTACCTGCACAAGTTAAACGCCAAGTGATGTCATTTGTATCTGCAGCATGGACGCACAAGTTAAAGCAAGAGTCAATATACTCACCGGGGTCCCTCCAGGAGTGACAGGAGCAGGCACAGGAAAAAACTCTGGAGGAGGAGGCAGTGGAGCGAACATTGGAAGAGGAGGCGGTGTAGACGCCCCGGGCGTCTGCATGCACTGGAAGAAGCTGGCCATGTTCTGCATCTGAGTGTTGTAGTGCTGCTGCAGGCTTTGCTGGTAAGCCATCTGTTGCACCATCATCTGCGCATGCAATGTGGCGATCCTCTCCTCCATCTTGGCCTCCATCTGGGCCTGCAATATTACATCCGCAGTGTTGATTGTATGTACAGGTGCGAAACGAGTGAACGACGAACGAAACGGCACTTACCTATGACGCTGACTACCGCCGGGGCGCTACGGGGATGTCGCTGGAGCTCATGGGCGTGGATCGAACCTGGGTCAGCGTAGGAACCTGGGACGGGTCGAGGGTGCTGTGGGCCATGTAGTAGCGGCCGTGCTGCTTCCCTGGTCCCAACCTCTGCAGGAGGTCTGTGTCTAGGGGCTCGGCGGTGGGGTCGAACGTCTCCCCGTAGCGCTGGCGAGCCGTGACGGTGTACTCGGTGGCCTTCTCATAGGCGGTGGGGTTGGTGTACGCATCGGGCCCGTCCTCTGGGTTGTAGACGTTGTTCAGATCCGTCGCCTTGCCCTTGTGAGAGAGGAGGTACGCGGTGTACTCGTTGATTTCCTGCCCACCGTGCGTCTGCGTCTGCATTGAAAACACAAACATGGTTACAAGTATTGACAATTGAGCGCAAGGATTAAGACATGAACGGACACATACCCATCTTGTCGCGAACTAGGGGAGGGGCTGATTCCCTTGGTGGTGTGACACCCCTCGCATCTGTGCGCGGCGGCCCTGACGGTCGGCGCGCCTCGCGTACGCCTCATCCGTGCGCCACATGCGCACAATCTCCGTCCAGCATTCCCTGTGGTTGTCGCACCACAACGGACACACCTGCATGACATCAAGTATTTGACATGCGAGAAGATTAGTGTAATGTTTCACTGAAGGAATCTGAACGAATGTTGTCATACTTAATTACCTGCTCGTATTGCGCTTGGGTGAGGTCGGCCTCCCTCGAGTTCATTCTCTGGCGGATTTGGGGCTTCTTGATGTTTTCTCCAAGCACGTTGGCGTGGAAGTCGCGGATGGCCTGTATGCGCGCCTCATGGTACAGGTCCTTGAGACGATCTTTGTAGACCGCCTCCTGCACTCGCGCCGCCTGGGCCGCTTTACCCTCCTCGCACGTGAAGAAGTCCTGCACACATACACATCATGTAGCATTTCCTTTTTGCAAGAAGTCCGACGAATGCGTACTATTTAGCAATGCGGTGCGATGAAAGACTCACCCAAAACTCCCTCTTTATCTTTGCCGCGATGGTCTCACCACCCTCCTCGACGAGGTAGAAGTGGGACCACTTGGTGGGCATCTTCATCTCACCGTTGACGTTGACAAGGCCAGGGTAGTACTCCTTAATCAGGAGGCCCTGGATGCCATTGATATGGCATGCTTGACCTGCTCCACTCACAATCTTCCAGGAACTGCATGAGTCATTAAGAACAATTGTTAGTCTTCAGTTCGATTTTTGACATGTCATATGAACAAGTAGTGAAATCAATAATGGTTACTTACGTCTGGCCCACGGGTGTGATCACCGGGCGCTGGTGGAATTATGGCCGCACCCTAGGAAGCTGCGTGGGCCCGCGCGAGTACACCTTGGCCACGCCTGACGAAGTCGAAGCCGTCTCGCCTAGGAAGATTGTCTTCTTCTTGCTCGGTAGGAGCCCTATTGCCTCTCCAGTATTGACTAATAAATTCCCTGAAAGAAGGAAGAAACTAGAGGGTCAGACCATGATAGATGGAGGATAGTGATGGCGTAGGTAACAAGCTCATTGAGAACTTACTTCTGATAAGGAATCACTTCATCAAGGTTGATCAACAATGTGAACATGATAGTCTGCCACTCCTGATGGTTCAACTGCTTGTTGGTACCTGCGCTTCCACTCCGGAGATCCCCTTGGAAAAGGCTGAGTATCGATGAGTTCTCGTCAGCGTTGTAACGAGGGGTTGGATTGTGCATGCTGGGAAGCTTCTCAGTATAGTACGCCTGTGTGAAGGTCGACACCTCCTCTAGAACGGAGGCCTCTCCCACGGAAGCCTCAATCTTGGCTTTATTTCTACAATTTTTCCGAACAAGCTTTAGACACCTCTCGATTGGATAGCACCAACGGGCCTGCACGGGACCCCTCAATCGTGCCTCGCGCGGTAGGTGCAAGATCAGATGTTGCATGGACAGAAAGAAGCCGGGTGGAAATATCATCTCCAACTTGCAGAGCAACAGAGGTGCAGCCTTCTCCAGTTCAACACAAACATCCTGAGACAACTCCTTGGCATAAAGCTGGCGGAAGAAGAAGCTCAACTCTGCCAGGACGCGCCACACATGCTCTGGGAGGTATCCCCGGGTCATCGCAGGAAGGATCCGCTCAATCCATATGTGGAAGTCATGGCTCTTCATCCCTAAGACTTTCATAGTCTGCAAGTTCACACCCCTGCTCAGATTTGCCGCATACCCATCGGGGAACTTTAACGTCTTGATCCACTGCAGAACTTCCTTCCTATCTGCCCTTTTCAGGATGTAATCGGCTGGCCCCCTTTTCCATTTCCTGCCGAGCGCAGGAGTCTTCATCACTAGGTTTGGTCTATCACAGATCATCTCCAGGTCCAGTCTAGCCTTGACGTTGTCCTTCGACTTTTTGCCAATGTCCATGAGTGTTGCCCAGAGTGCCTCGGCCACATTCTTTTCTGTGTGCATTACATCGATGTTGTGTGGAAGAAGAAGAAGGTCCTTGAAGTAGGGGAGCCTAGTCAAGCCCGATATATGAGTCCACATGTGGTCCCGAGCATATCCCTTAAACCCACCTGTTTCCTCAGGTTCGAGAGCCTGTATGTCGGCAATGACGGCGGCAGGGCTCTTAACCTACGGAATGGGGCCAGTGACTTGAACGCCTTTCGTGAAGTGCTTTACATCTAGCCTGAATTCATGGTTCTCAGGCAGGAATTGGCGATGCTTGTTGAAAGAAGAAAACTTGCCGCCCTTAGCCAACCAGGTGAACATCACATCTGCCTTGCATGTCGGGCAAGGGAACTTCCCGTGAACACACCACCCGCTGAATAAGCCATACGCCAGGAAGTCATGCATTGAATACTGGTACCACACATGCATTCTAAAGTTCCTCTTCGTAGCTCGGTCGTACGTGAGTACCCCCTCTTCCCAAGCAAGTTCCAATTCATCCCACACCGGCTGCATGAACACACCCATATTGTCGCCCGGGTGTCCAGGTATTATCAGTGTCAAGAGCACGTTCTTAGGTTCAAACATGACGCCGGGGGGGAGATTGAGGGGGATAACAAACATGGGCCAGCAAGTGTACGGGGCCGCCATCATTCCAAACGGGTTGAACCCATCTGTTGCCAGCGCTACGCGTACATTCCGAGCCTCCATAGCCTTGATAGGATTCATGTTATCGAAGTGCTTCCATGCATCACTGTCCGCCGGGTGTACCATCTTGTCAGGATGGTATCTTTTGCCATTCTTGTGCCACATCATCTGTTTCGCGGACTCCTCCGTCATATACAACCGTTGCAGCCTCGGTAGGAAAGGAAGGTGTCGTACGACCTTCTCGGGGACCTTAGACTGTTTCATGCTGCCATCAGAGCCTTCTACCAACACGAACCTAGAGGCATCGCACTTTGGATAGGTTTTTGCTTCCTCGAGGTCTCCCCTGAACAGGACGCATCCCTTCGGACAAGCATGGATCCCCTCATACGACATCTTAAGTGCACGAAGGAGCTTCTGTGTAGCGTAGGTGTTCATCGGCAGGACATGATCTGCCGGAAGCAGTCCCCCAACAATGCTCAACATGAGATCAAAGTCGTCTCGACTAATGCCCAGCTGCGACTTCAACCCTATCAGGCGTGAGACGGCATCCAGTTGCGTAAGCTTTGTCTTCTCGTGAAGGGGCTTCTGTGCCGACTCCATCATGTCGTAGAAGGCCTTCGCGGTTTCCTCTGGATCTTCCTCCACATCCATTCCTTCGCCAAACCGTGCTTCGTGGAAGTCTGCCATCATGTCTGCCATCCCGGCATCGCCATCATACTCCCCGAGGACGGGTCGCACCACCTCGTCCCTAATAGGATGGTATTCACCATGGTGGCGCCAACGGGTATAGTTTGGAACGAACCCGTGCTTGAACAGATCTCTCAACACCTGAGCCTTTACTTTCTTCTTCTTGTTCCTGCACTCGCTGTAGGGACACGGCATCCGAATCGACCCTTTAGCAGCTGGGCCAAATGCATGCTCCAGGAACTCAGTCGTCCCCCTGATCCATTCATGGCTCTTACTTGCGAAGCCTGAGTACATCCACTCACGGTCACCCATGCTCTGTCATGCGGCAATGTTAACATGTGATAAAACCAACAAGTGCATCTACAACGCGCTCCTACCATCTAATAGGTGAAGGATAGGTCCTAATCCCACCCGAGCATGCGCAGACGAGGTTAGCTTCCATGCTCCGCTCCCGTCCAAGACGGAATTTCGGTAGCACCTCCCCGCTGTTCTCCTGATACACGTCCCGGCGGGGAGAGTGTGTATCCAGAGAACAACGGGGAGGTCCTGCCGAAACTCTGACTCGGATGGGAGCGGAACATGGGAGCTAACCTCGTCTACGCATCCTCGGGCTGTCCAAATAACATGGACAATCCGAAACGGATACGGTTATACATATGCGAAGAACGCATACTTCCAACCGTATCCGTTTCGGACGGGAGACGCCTAACTGGGTAACGCGACCTACGACTACATGTGGCGGAAAGAGGGGTCATACCGCAGGTGCCGGTGAAGAAAGGCTAGTGGGGCAGTGCCGAGTCATGCTCGTCCGGCTAGCCTCTAATGGGAGCCCTCCTGAAAAAGAAAAACAATTAGTGAGAATGAAAAATTTCGGCAGCACCTCCCCTGTACGGGAAGGTTACCAAACCTGCAAGAAAAGACAGCACGATGGCCGACAAACACATATACATGTCAGGCACGATGGCCGACAACCACAAATGTATTTCTAATCCATGCAGAAGAATATAAGCAGGTATTAACAAAGTAAACTACTACTACTAGTAGTACTACTACCTCGTCGTCACGGACGGCGTCACCGGCGCGTGGAGCAGAGGCGCGCGCGAGGACGGCGAGGCGAGGACAGCGCGGCGAGGACGACGACGCAGAGCCAGCGGACGGCGAACGGCGCGCGGATGGCGGACGGCGCGTGGACGGCGGACGGAGCGGGGCACGCCGGATCGGGGCGGGGCAGCGACGGCGCCGGGGCGGGTCGGGGCGAGGCCGCGGCCGCTGCGGGGCCGACGCTGGAGCTGCACGCGGCGGCGCGCCTGGCCGGGGCCGGATCGGGGCGGGGCAGCGCCGGGCCTGGGCGGGGCGGCCGGCGCCGGGAGGGGCCCAGCGCGGGGGGGGGGGGGGGGTGGACGCGCCGCGGGGGTGGCCTAGCGCGGGGGGGAGCGTGGGGGGAGGGCGGGCGCCACCGGGGATGGCCGCGCCGCCGGGGAGGGACCAGCGCGGGGGGGGGGCGCCAGGGAGGGCCGCGCCGCGCGGAGGAGGGCGCCGCGCCGCCTGGGAGGGGGCGCGCGGCCGCCGGGGAGGGACCAGCGCGGGGGGGGGCCGCCAGGGAGGGCCGCGCCGCGTGGGGGAGGGCGCCGCGCCGCCTAGGAGGGGGCGCGCGGCCGCCGGGGAGGGGGCGCGCGGCCGCCGGGGAGGGCGCGCACGGCCGGGGGAGGAGGAGGAGGGGATCCGCCAGCGCGGGAGAGAGGGAGGGGAGGGGCGCGGGGGAGGGGGATGGCGTCGACGGCGGGGGCGGCCTGGGCGGCGGCGGCGGGCGAGCGGGATTTTGGGGAGGGGGGAGGGCCGGCCGAGCGGATAAGGCGACGTTTTTATTTTTTTTTATTTTTTCCCTTTGCTGACTGCTAGCATGCGACGCAGTCGGCAAAGGTTATTTTTGATTTTTTTCTCAGAAATTCTTTGCCGACTGCCATCCTCCCTGGCAGTCGGCAAAGGCTCTTTGCCAACTGCCACTGATGGCCAGGTTATCACATGTGGAGATGTCCAAGTTATCACATGTGGAGATGTCCAGGTTTTAGCCACCCGACGTCGCCACTTGCTCGAAACTTTCTCAAATTTTTACCACAGCCTCCGCATGCGATGACAAGACACGTCGTCAAGTTTCGTCATTTTCAGACTCCGTTTCGATTTTATAAAATTTAAAAACACTTTTCACGCGCGTGGCTCGGCGTGTTCCGACACCAACACGGTCGAAATTTCACGCGAGGCTCTGCACACGGCCTCAACATGCTCCAAACATCATGAATATCATTTTCTGAATCGCCGGATTCTATTATTTCATGTACCTGCAGTTCAAATCTAGAGCTGCCGGAAAAAATCAAAGAAACAGATAAAATCTACGGAATATGGCAAAATAAATCAAAATGACCCCAAACTTGGAGTATATCATGTACTTACTGTATCAAGGCAACAAAAAAAAACTGGGATCGAAAATAAAAAAAAATAAAAATTCTTTGCCGACTGCCAGGGAGGATGGCAGTTGGCAAAGCCTTTGCCTTTGCCGACTGCTGACGGAGTGGCAGTCGGCAAAGGTGACGGTGTGGATGGCGTCAACCATGGCCTGCCTTTGCCGACTGCAATTCTTTGCCAACTGCCTGACAGTCGACAAAGCCAGGCAGTCGGCAAATCCTGCTTTGCCGACTGCAGGAAATTCCAGTTGGCAAAGGGACCTCTTTGCCGAGTGTCGAGAAAAAACAGTTGGCAAAGAAAATTGCAGTCGGCAAAGAGCCAGTTTCCTGTAGTGTTGGTGGTCGTTGCTCAAGGTGTTCAAAGAAGGGGCACTTGGTGGCGGCCTGCAAGGTGGAGGTCTACTGTGTGATCTGTGATTCTCACGAGCGCATGAACCATAAGTGCCCTCTCCTCAAAGCTCCAAGGCCGGTGGCTCACGCTACGGGATATGCTATGATGGGGCTGGGTTTCTATCATATCCCACACCCACCATTGCCAAGGACGAGGAAGGATTCCAAGATGGCTCGGGTTTCTGTGGTTGGAGGTGTTTTTGACTGAAGACCAGCTGATGATGCAACTGAGGAGAGTCGTGCCAGTTAAGTGGAATTGGGAGCTGAAGGAGCTTGGGGATGGCATGTTTCTTACTCAGTTCCCTTCCAGGGCTGAATTGCAACATTCAATTAATTATGGGGGAGCTGATGTGAAGGGATAAGGAGTGCCTGAAGGGACTAGACTGCAGTTTCAAGAGTGGCATGAAAAGGAGGAGGGGTTCCTGTTGCCCAAGGTGTGGGTAAGGGTGAAGTGCGTCAGAGAACCGCTTCGAGAGTTTCTCATCTTGTGGGTGGTGGGATCTATGTTGGGTTCGACTCAAACTATAGACATGGAGACAACGAGGAAGAACAAGTTTGGGCGCATCTTAGTTGCTGTACTTGACCCTAAGCTGATACCGAGGGTTCTGGACATGGTGATTGGCGATCACTACTTTGACTTGGAGTTCGAAGTTGAGAAAAGAGGTTTCGATGAGAATGGAGAAGAGGTCGATATTGAATGGGATGGTGGAGAAGGTGAGGGAGATGGAGAAGGGAAAGAGCATGGTCCAAACAGTGAGAACAGACTGGAAGATGATCAAGCAAGAATGGAAGACAGTAAGCGCTGTGATGGGAATGGCGGGGAGGACAAGAGGAAGAACTCTCGATCTAAGAATGATGCTCCAGTTAATGGACATGTTCTTAGTAAAGAGGATTTTGAGGAGTTCCTTAGTTGGAAGGCCAGTAAGGTGATCGAGACTGCTATGGATCTGGTTTTGGAGGAAGCTGCCACAAAAGTGGCGGGAGAAGAGGATGATCCCATTGATGGTACTGCAGAAAACCATGGGATGGGTGGGGTTTTTTCGGTGGAGGCAATGGGAGGAGGGGAAGAGATGGAGGTTTCTCAGGTTGAGGAGTTGGGAGAAGCTGCTGATGGAAGTGCTGATAAGGAGGGGAAGAAGAGCTGCTCGCTGGTGGCTCCGGACGAGCTTGCGGATGCAAAGTTCGTAGGAGCTGTGCTGATCATAGAGGTTGTCCAGTCCCCCACCAGGGCGAGCCCAAGGCTGGCCGGTGTGGCGGCAGAACATACACTGGTGTGGGCTGAACGCTTGGTGCAGTCCAGAAACCAGGAATTTAGCAAAGGTAACAAAATGTCTGACCCTGACTTTGTTTTACCCTTTTCAAATGCTGTAGATAACCTGCAGGATCTGGGTTTAGGGGTGGGCAAGAATAGTGGGGTTTCTTTTGAACTGAGCGTTCAAAACTTAGTGGAAGATGCTTTTGTTAGTGAAAGACCCTGTTCGGTTTTGGGAGAAGGGGAGGATGACTTTTCGGATAGCGGATCAGTTGATTCCGATAGTTTTGAAAAGAAAGCTCTAGAATTTTTGTGTGGTGATTTAATGGAAGAAATCTTCGACGATGACAGCTATCACCTAAGTAGTGATCTTAAGACTGTTCAACGGAAGCCCGATGCTAAGTCGTCAAGGAAGGGGGCTTCGAGAAAGTTAAAGGTTAGGATCAATAAAATTAGTAAGAAATGAAAGGAATTTTCTGGAATAGCAGAGGTCTTCGTGACTCGGCTAAAACCAAATTTCTGAGTAATACGACAAGAGAGCAGGGGCTAGATTTCATTGCGCTCTTGGAAACTGGTAAAAAAGATTTTACACAGGCAAAACTTGATAGGTACTGTGGAGGGAAAAATTTTGTGTGGCACTGGACTAAACCGCATGGAAGGTCAGGTGGTATGCTGCTAGGAGTAAACTTAGATGTTTGTGATGTTGGGAGTACAGAGGAGGTTGAGTTTTTTTATTAAATTTCACCGTAGAAACAGAAGTGATGACTTTCACTGGTGTTTCGTGGCGGTCTATGGAGCGGCTCAGCCAGAATTTAAGGAGCAATTCTTAATGGAGTTGGTACAGGCCTGTAGGAAAGTCTCCTTGCCTTTACTGGTTGGTGGTGATATCAATATAATAAGAAACCCAAGTGAGAAAAATAATGATAGATACGACGATCGTTGGCCCTTTTTGTTTAATGCCATCATAGATGGTTTGAATTTAAGGGAAATAGAGATGTCGGGAAGAAAGTTCACCTGGGCTAACTCCAATAGGGTACCTACTTATGAGAAGTTAGATAGGGTGTTGGCTAGCACAGAGTGGGAACAAAAGTTTCCTCTAGTCACTGTTGATGCACTAAATAGGAAGATATCAGATCACACTCCCCTGCTTCTTAGCACAGGCGAGAAAGTTCTTACAAGTAACAAGTCGGAGTTCAAATTTGAACTTAGTTGGTTACTTAAAAAAGACTTTTTTGATACAGTGGCGAAGATTTGGGGAAGTGGCAGAATAAAATCAGAAGATTAAGGCAGTTTTTGAGAGGCTGGGCAAAAAACAAAAATGGAAATTATAAAAAAGAAAAGGATGAGCTGTTTCGGCTGGCTAGGAAACTAGATCTAAAAGCAGAATCCCAGATTTTAAGCCAACAAGAGCTTGACTTGAAATAAAGTGTGGAGGAAAAAATTACACAGTTGCATCGGGAAGAAGAAATCAAATGGTTTCAAAGAGCTAAAACTAAGCACCTGCTAGAGGGGGATAATAATACTAAATTTTTCCACATGGTGGCCAATCGAAAAAGAAGAAAAACAAGATTCTTTGAACTTGAACAAGAGGGGGAAGTGATCAAAGGACAGGAAAAATTAAAAGTTTTCATAAAAAAATACTATAAGGATTTTTGGGTCATCGCAGAGAAATAACTTCTCACTTGATGAATCACAAATAAATGATATACCTCAGATTAATGAGGAAGAAAATGAGTTGCTAACAGAAATGTTTACAGAGAAAGAAGTAAGAGATGCCATTTTCCAAATGAAACATAATAAGGCACCAGGACCGGACGGTTTCCCGGCAGAATTCTACCAAGTGTTTTGGTCTCTCATAAAAAATGACCTAATAGCCATGTTTAGGGAGTTCCATGGTGGTAATCCGCCCCTTTTTAACCTCAATTTTGGTACAATCACTCTAATACCAAAACAAAAAGAAGTCAAATGAGTCCAACAATATAGACCTATTTGTATGCTGAATGTTAGCTTTAAGATCTTTACTAAGGTTTTGGCTAACAGGCTGACCATAGTGGCTGACAAAGTGGTGAGACACTCGCAAACTGCTTTTATGCCAGACAGGAATATTCTAGAGGGAGTAGTAATACTCCATGAAACAATTCATGAGCTGCATGGGAAGAAGAGGAATGGGGTAATTTTAAAGTTGGATTTCGAAAAAGCCTATGACAAAGTAAATTGGACCTTTGTGCAGCAGACACTAAGAATGAAGGGCTTCTCACCGGTGTGGTGTAAGTGGATTGAAGAGGTAGTTAGTCGAGGAAGTGTGGGAGTTAAAGTGAATGAGGAAATTGGCCAGAACTTTCAGACTAGAAAACGACTTAGGCAGGGGGGATCCCCTCTCACGTATTTTGTTTAATCTGGTACCTGATATGTTGGCCATCCCAGTGTCGAGAGCAAAGAATTGTGGACATTTTAGGGGATTGGTTCCTAACCTAGTGGAGGATGGTCTATCCATTCTGCAGTATGCAGATGACACAGTTTTGTTCATGGAGGATGACTTAGAAGAGGCTAGAAACCTAAAGCTAGTGCTGGTAACTTTTGAAAAATTATCAGGCTTAAGAATTAATTTTCACAAAAGTGAGTTGTTTTGTTTTGGTGAGGCTAAAAGCTGAGCAGAGGAATATAAGAGGATTTTCGGGTGCCTAGAGGGAAGCTTCCCCTTTAAATATTTAGGAAACCCAATGCATTATAGGAAGCTTTCAAACAGGCACTAGAGTTCAATAGAGGAGCGTTTACAAAAAAAAACTTAGTAGTTGGAAAGGGAGACTAGTGCTGACAATTCGGTCTTGTCAAGTTTACTGATGTTCATGATGTCTTTCTTTGTCATCCCTAAAGGGGTAAGGAAAAGGCTGGATTATTATCGATCCAAGTTTTTCTGGCAATGTGATGAACATAAGAAGTATAGGATTGCAAAGTGGAGTATCCTCTGCAAACCAAGGTGCATGGGGGGGACTAGGAGTTTTAGAGTTGGAAACACAGAATAAGTGTTTACTTAGTAAATGGTTGTTCAAGCTTTTTAATGAAGATGGTCTTTGGCAAGATGTACTTAAAAAGAAATACATCAAAGGTAAATGTCTATCCCAAATAGAAAAACGCCCGGGCGATTCACATTTTTGGGCAGGTTTGATGGAGGTGAAGTATCTGTTGTTACAGCACGGAAAGTTCAAAGTTAATGACGGCCACCAAACAAGATTTTGGGAGGATGTATGGATCGATAAACAACCACTAACGCGGTTGTTCCCTGATCTGTACAGAATTGTAAGAAAAAAGGGGTATCAGTAGCCAGTGTTCTAAGTTTGATGCCACTGAACATTTTGTTCAGGCGTGGAATAGTAGGGGACAGACTAAATGAGTGGCTCAAACTAGTCTCTTTAGTTTTTGCGGTAGTATAGGGAGATTATGAAAAGTGAAAGGATTTCAGGGAAAGAAGTGTTCTGGAAAACAAAACTGCCTCTCAAGATTAAAGTCTTCCTTTGGTACTTAAGAAGAGGGGTAATTTTAACAAAAGATAATTAAGAGAAGGTGGAAAGGAGACCCGAAGTGTAGTTTTTGTGGCATACAAGAAAGTATTCAACATCTTTTCTTCGAATACTGAGTGGCTAGTTTTGTTTGGAATGCATTGTTCATCACCTTTAACTGTCAACCTCCAAAAAGCGTTTCTCACATGTTTGGGTCTTGGTTTAGGAGATTTATTCCTGGGCTAAAGAAATCAAATTATAGTGGGGATAGCAGCCATATGTTGGGCTTTATGGTTGAATAGAAATGATGCGGTGTTCCAAAATTTAGTGACTAAGTCTCATTTGCAAGTACTTTTCAGGGGGACTTACTGGATCAGACAATGGTCCATGCTGTCTAAAGACGAAGAGGGAAGAAATTTGAAGGAAGGTTGCAGGTACCTAGAAGGATTGGCGATGCATTTCTTTGGAACCAGTGGGTGGAAGAACCAGAAGAGAATTGGGCTTTAGAATCCTGGATGTGCTTTGCCTATAGTTAGGTCTTGAACGTGATCTAGTAGCCTTAAGTTTTCTGGTGTTAAGTGGAACTTTGGACATTTTGTTTGTGCTGCCTTATGTTGTAAGGTCTTCTTTGTTGGTCAGGTTTTTCCGATTAGCGGAAACCTGTCAGGTTTGCCCCCATAGCAGTAACTTGGGCTCAGTCCCTGTCTTGTAAGTTTTAGCCATAAGCATTCTCCGAATGTGAAGGCTGGAATCTCTATTCTGTAATCTAAAAAAATGAGAAGTTGAGGCAGCCCAGCTAGCCTTCCTTGGCTGATGGATCTAGGGTTGAAAACGGACGGAAACGGACGAAAAAACCCTATTTCTACTTCCGTTTCTATATTTTTTGGCGGAAACGGGAGCGGGTTCGGAAAATGCGGGTTCAAAAACGGAATTAGAATATGCGGACATATGGAAACGGACAAATACGGATGGAGAGCCGAAAACTTAAATTAACATCACATAATCTAATATTCTCAAAGTATACATATATAAAGTCATGTAATAATATATACAAAGTTTAATATTCATTTACATGCTATGTACGTGAACATAACATGCATATTTGGTGATTCATAGTTATATTAACATAACATAAGGACATGTAATTGTTGAACATGTTGAGCATATATTGAAAACGAGATAAAAATGGGATAAATACGGGTCTATTCCATATTAAAACGGGATTACTCGGAAACGAACGGAAAACACCATTTTCTACTTCCGCCAATACGAAAACGGGATTTCGCAAATACGGAAACGGACGGGAAAATGTAGAAAACAGAACCGAATGGTACGGGAAAAATTCCGTCCGTTTTCATCCCTATGGATCAATGTGCTCCTGTTGCCTGCCAGCTGCCTCCTCTTGACTCGAGCGTGACTTCACAGAAGAGCAACAAACAGAAAGAACGATGCCAATTTAGTTGAATATATACTTGAATGCAAGTTTGGACGTGATATGCTGAACATTTTGTTGCAAGATCTATATATATGTACTATGAAAGCAAATTTGACTCATATATTTTGTTGTTGCCCTGTAGCAAGTAGCAACACATGGGAATTTAACTCGTAGATGTTAATTCCACTGCTGTTTGTTTAAATTGTATACATAAAAGTGATCATACAGTATACATATCTGAATATATACTAAAGGAATTTTGACTTCCTGGACATACATAGAACTGAAATCTTAGCACTATATTTTTGTTTTGGTACGTGACTCAAAATCCTACTCAAGAGAGCTGTGCTATTAGGACTTCAGCTATTATAAGAACCCTCCTTGGTATAGTGCAAATACATGGTGGATATGTGTCCATGTGTATGAGTGATGAGTGATGATCGAGCTTTGGTTTAGTGTGTTCAGACTAACCATAGCGTGAGTTGGGTATGTGCAAAATGTCTTTTGTCTTGTGATGTGCAGATGTTGAGCGTTGAAATGGCCGATGGCAATGGGCAAGGTCAAGCGACTCCATGCGCGATGGACTAGGAGCGGTGAAGGATGGACGTGGAGGTATGAACCGTGGGACTGGAGGGCCAGAGGATGGATCGTGGATGGCTACTAGCACTTGGGGACATCAACAAGCAAATGTACTTGCGAGGAAGGTGGTGAAGATGGTGTTGACTGGAGTCAAGACGACGATTGGACAAGGTCAAGGAAATGGTGCGAGCACTTGGTGATCGGACGGTTGAGGATGAGTGGGACGCACATGGACATTGTGGAGAAGATGTAGCAGCTACATGACTCCAAGTGGGTTTGGCGGTTTGGGCCTCAAAATCGTGGGCGATAGGTTTGATGGGTTTGGGCCTCAAAAACATGGGCAACAAGTTTTTTGGGTTTGGGCCTCAAAACCTAGGGGAGGATTCCGGGCAGCATGTGGCGACACCTCTGATTTAGCGTCAAGGCTAAGTGAAGGGGAGAAGCAATCATGGCCGTCGGATGTGTATTAGATGTGTTTGTATGTAATATGGACCATATCGCCCCTAAGTGGGTTGGATGTCTTAGTATTAGACTAGGCAGTTTGGGGTATGTCCAAATGCCTATGAATAATTAGGGATGGCAATGGGTCGGGTAAGGTGCGGGTGGAGTAAAAACCTGCCCTCGACGACACTCGCGATATTTGGCTACACCCACCCTTAATGAGACCCGCATGTGCAATGTCACACCTGCACCCGCGGGTGACCCGCAGGTTTCAGTTCACCTGCGGGTATGTTAATAAGAAGCTAATACTCCCTTCGTAGGCGTAACCACATCTGGTTTAAAGACCAAGGAACGTATTTAATTCTCTCTGTCAACACAAGTACTACTACATCGGTGTATGTGTGTCTAGAGAGAGAGAGAGCATGCTTTATATTACGGGACATGAATAAAAAGTGGTTACACCTTATATATTAGGACGGATGGAGTATATAACAAAAAATACAAATTTTAAGAAAATAACACACAATTATCAATATACCATCCTCAATGAATCTGATGTTCACACAATTTCAATCTAGTCTAGTCCATACTATGTAGACAACATAGTCCATACAAATCAACCTACATTTTACACAAGCTCTAGCCAAACATTAGTTCTATACCTCTAATTAGAGGGAAGAAAAATAGAAAAAACATATGTTTCGGGCCCTGCGAGTCACCCGCGGGTGAAATATGACACCCACACTCGACCTAACATCATTCCAGGCCCTGACCTAAAGACAACCATGGGTCCGGTGTTGCAGCCGCACCTGCACCCCAACGGGTGTGACACCCGCGGTGTGATTACCATCCCTATAAATTAATAAGGTAGATGGCTGGTGGAGAGGCCATCTCTTCCACCCCCATGTTTATTTCCTTAGGCTAGCCAAGCGCATCTTGATTAGGGAGATTAGAAGTAGAGAGAGTGAGATCCTCTTGCTCTATTTTTCCATCTTTAGTGGGAGGATGAAGGGAGGATGCTAGACCTGGTTTGTATAGATGAATTCATGATTTGATGATCGAAGTGTTGGCTGAAATCTCGAGTTCATCTTTTCCCTCCTCTGGTTTTGCCTTTTTTGGTGATTTTCATGACCATTTCTGGGAGTTTTTCGTGCTGCTTGTTTGGCTGATCCTTGGGAATATGTTTTGGAGTCTTTGGGACACCTGGAACATATCTAAACCATATCTTGAAGCCCATCTTCAAATACTGGGGGATCCGATTTTCACTGTGTTTGTGAAATTTTTCTACAGTTTTTGCTAGTGTTGTTTCTCTACATTCTCTGAGCTTCTCTAGGTCATCTTGTCACCTGCTGGCTTGTGTGATCTCGGTCTGGGATAAAAAAAAAGCGCTTGGGGTTGGTGTTGGGATTTAGGCCAAGTTTTCAACGAAAATTTTATTTGGATCTAATTCACCCCTACCCCTCTGGTCGTCTGTTCCGTCCTTCGTATAGATCTCCTACTTCCATGTGGAGAGGACTATATAAACAAGAGGATTAAATTACATAGTGTCATTTATGAAGAACTTGAATTGTCATTTGATTTTTCTCGTTCAAGCAATGCTAATTTGACATCACTTCCTCATTACAAGCTTGGGTATATATGTTTGATTTGTCAAACTATACAGTTAATTTAGATTTTAGGGTTTCAAATTGGTTAACCATGATAGCATGACATCTGAATTACTGATTTTTATCTGATTAAGTGGTAAATAATCGACTAACTAGCATGCCATCCTCATCTTTGTTTTTTTTGCGCATTGTATATTTGCGCATATAAATTTGTAGGAAATCAAGGTCCAGTATTCTTTGAGAAAATCATGTATTATTACATAAATATATTTCTCCTCCTCATCTCAACTGTTATGTTCAACCCTTTATTATTTTTCATGGATAAGCATTCATGTGTGCACCTTAAAATGTGCAGTATCTCTAAGGCCCGTCTTAGTGGAGGTTCCATGTCCCCATTTACAAAACTCATATGTGTTGTAAACAGTGTACACAAGTTTCATCCCCATGAAATTCATTTCATTCCAATAAATATTTCTTTTCTTCGATACTATGACATATTGTTGACAGCAAAAATGTGCCAACAAGACTAATGGACTTCACCATCAAGTTCCTGGCGTCAAGATGATGAAGAAACATATATTTGGGACATCAAGTTTCATGTTCAAACGAAGAAAAGACAGTGTAGTAAACTTGAATATTGTGTATTGGAAATATTTCCTACTAGGGTAAGAACCCCTTCGATATATATGAGAGGATTATGGCCGACTGAGGAACCCAATTTCCAATTGTCAAAAAACACACATTTATACTACTCCTTTTACCCTAACTTTTCCAACCCACGCTGTTTGTCATGTCTCTTGACGAGATTTGACAGTGTTCTAGGTGGCCTTATCGATACTAGAGCAACCTTGTTGTGCCCCTCTACAACAGGTCTTCTTGGGAGGTGTTTAGAAGTCTACCTAGCCAAGGACGGGCGACGGATAGGCCTGACTGACTTGTTGGTCGGTCTCGCTGTTCTACCACGTTCTTGCTGCATGTTAGGTCATGTGTGACCTTGGATGTGCTATCCCTTGCTGGTGTGTGACCTGATTCGACGTCAACACAATTTTTAACGATTTCGCTAGGGAAGAAGATCAAATCTGCTATCAACATGTCTTGCTAAGGGAAGCGGCAGTCCTCCTGGCTGGCAGGAAGCAATATTGAGAGGGGCAGGGGCCTGGCTCAAGATGGCAACGGGTACATACCCGACGGGTAGTGCTCACCCGTACCCGTACCCGCACCCGCAAAATTTTACCCGTCGGGTTACCCGTACCCGCATGCGGGTAAAAAAATAGTTCCATACCCGTACCCGCCGGGTAATTCTCACCCGACGGGTAACCCGTACCCGATAACATACCCGAAATTACCTAAAAATATCAAATAGTCACATGCAAAAATAAATAATTCTAAGCTTCCAACAAGTTACAAACATGCTAACAAATATTATTAGCATCATTACAACAAAGACAATCTACTAGAAATATAGTAGATGTCTCAATGGGCCAAATTAATGACTTATATGCGCTAAAATAACTGAGGTTGGCTAGTTATTTTTGCGGGTATGTCTTACCCGCGGGTATGCGGGTATGGGTAGTATACACCCGCACCCGTACCCGCATACCCGATGGGTATAGGATTTTGCCCAATAACATACCCACGGGTAGAAAATTTATTCCATACCCGCCTCTTTATCGGGTAATACCCGTCGGGTACTCGGGTTTCGGGTACCCGTTGCCATCTCTAGGCCTGGCCGCAGCCCGCAGAACACCACGTATATATGTTCCAGGCAAGAGCTTTGCCATATTTTTTATTAAACGAGAGAAATAAGAAACACAAGAATGGAAGCACCATCCAACCCTCCTAAAACGGCTGTTTCTACAAAATTTACATAGGAAAAGAGGAGAACAACAAAACAAAATGGTACAACTAGCAAAGTGGCTGGATGGTACCAAACATAACAAAAATCCTAGTGTTCGAAAATGATGGGCAGCTACGTACCTTGTTATATCATCTTTGACTAAAGTTGCAACCTGACTTGCTTGCAAATCCTAGTGTTCGAGAATTCTCCAGTTTCTCTTTTTCCATATAATCCACCAATAGATAATTAAACCATCAAAATCTTTCTTCTGACCTTTGTCAAAACATGCTCTGCATTTACACGAATAATGATAAATTGATCCATCTTGCACTATGTTCTGAATTTGATTAAGGTCGAACCAAACCCGGCTGGATGATGGACCAGACTTCCTTTGGAAAAGGACAATCTTTGCATAAATGTCTTGGAGTTTCTAGATTGCTTCTGTAAAGCTTGCGGACCGGATAATGTAGTGGCCATCCTCTTTAGCTCAGATTGTTGGCAGCGAGTATCTTACGGCAACAGAGGATTTTAATTTGGTGTCTAAGTATTTATAGTGTTGCACTTCCACCACAATGAATGTAACATGACCTTGGTTCATTGTTTCACTACCCTGCCACTCCACAACCGCCTTTGATATATCAGTATCACCTACTTGACGTCTTGACCCATTGCAACTGAAAATGTCAAATAAGACAAGCAGCACACTTTTATTTAGCTATATATGTAGGAACCAACGAATCCTTGTTTCCTTTCAAAAAAAAAAACCAACGACTCCTTGTTCAAAGGTGCATGATGGTTTAACACCTGAACACCATCTCATTTCCTACCGAAAAGGAGGCACATCGGAATATGGCAGAAAGTAATCCATATACCAAAGCATTCACTAAAACAAAAGACAGTTTATTAATTAAGTCATGAAAGAGTACAATTTTTTAGAGTTTCATGAAAGAGTACAATAAATAAGCAGCTCCGCTACTAAGTTCGTCAAAGAGATGGAACAAAAGATTCACACAATGCATTGTCTGAAAATCTTTTTATTACAATCCAAACCGAAGTAAAGCAGTAATAATAATCACACAACATAACCATATCAGGTCTTATTTGGAAGGAGAAGTAGGCATCCACTACTTGAGGCCCGGTTTGAAACACTGGAATAATGTTGAAGAAGCTAGCACAAACCCTGCGAGAATTAATCCGGCGAATTTGGCGTGTTCCAAACGGTGCCTTTAGTCGTCGGACAGTGCTTAAGGATATGTGAGACAGTAGCTGGACATCATACTCCTAATGCGGGCAATGTGCTCGGGTGACAGCATATCAGACGCAGGCATGGCCAGAGCATCCTTCGCCATGCTTGCCACCGTCGGGTACCTGCTGCTGTTAGCCTTCCACCACATGAGAACATCGAAACCTTCACCTTCTTCTCGGGGGACCCGGGCTTCTGCCAGGTAACACTGCAGCTCATTAGGTGTACCCTCCTGTGTGTTGCCTTCAGTATCCAGATCAGGGATATTGATGATGTCGTCGAACACGAGAGCATTCGGTGTCATGGTAGCTCCCTTCCACCACATGGTAGCATCCAAAGCATCACTTTCTTCTGGAGGGAGCAGATTGCCTGTAGGGTAGCAGTACATATCAGTGATGCTCTCTTGCCTATTGTGGTCAATATCCATTTCCGTGGTGCTTGTTGTTCCTGCTGTCATTTGACTTGTGCCCTCGCCATTATTGACGATGCTGTGGAGCTTCCACCTATGCTCCTTGAAGATAGCATCAATTTTCCCCTTAACCTTGGAGATGTAGGATGGAGCCCTTGATGGTCCACAAACTTCATTTAAGACAGTTTCTACATACTCCAGCTTGAAACGTGGATCCAATATGGTTGATACAGACAGATGGAGGTATGCTTCCTCCTTCAGCAGGTAGTTGTCCAACACATCTTGTTGTAGCTCTTTGAGAAGGACGTGCGCATTTTTCCCGTCCGAGAACCCTCGAAGTGCGTAAGCAACTGCTTTAGCGACGACAGTGCGGGCCTCATAGGCCTCATATTGCAGGACCCTTCTCACCTCCATCAGCTCCTTAAGGCAGAGGTTGGAGGTTGGGCAACTGGGAGAAGAGATGGTCTCGATGGCACGATAGATCGCCCCAAGGATATTGCGAAGTAGAACTGTAAATTCATTCTCTTGGAACCTCGGTTGCACTGAAAGTTTCTCAATCTTGTCTTCGAGTTCTGTGAACGTCTGCTGCGTAATTAGTTCCTCAAACTGGCTTTGGATGACCTCCTGTCGCTCCTCCGGCATGCGGGCACCACCATTCTCTGAAGACTCCTTTTGAATCACTTCCAGCGCGCAGTAGTAGGAGTACCATCTGTGGCTATATCTTCCAATGTGATTCAGGCCCAGCTCTGAAAAATATCGAGCGCGCTTCTCATGGTTCAGATGCAAATCCTTTGCAGCCTTCAAACAATCTGCTTCGACATGGGGGTTGAGTCCTTCAAGAAACTTGCAAGCAATTGAGTCCAGCACATTGTTGGTGTAGGACACGCACGAAAACGTGCAGAAACCGTCCAGGAAAGCCTTCCTTTCCAGGCACTTCTCGAGCTGTTGACCCCATGCCACGCTGAAAAGGCGACCTGGGAGGCCCCAGCGTCGAACTGCTTCCCCAAGCTTTCCGGAAATACTACTCTGGATCGAGAATCGTTTCTGTATGGTTTCAGGAAGCTGCAAGCAGACCTCCTCCGCTCCCTGCAACGCGCTGTGGTTTTCTGGAGCGAAGAGCACAACCTTGAACACTTGCATGATCCTCTTCTGAAATGCCCACTCGTCGTCGATGAACTGGCACGCCATGTACAGAGCTCTCTCTTGACCAGTCTCCGCTGTCCCCGTTGCCAGGCTGATCTGCCCCGAGCAGCCCGCAAGGGCGGCCTTCAGCTGGTTCATCGCGTCTTCGGCGCGACTGTGACAGATACCCTCGACGTCGGCGCGCGAGGGAATCTGGAAGTGAGGGTTGAGGCCGCGAACGAACCTCCTGAAGCACTCGTTCTCCACGATCGAGGAAGGATACCCATAGAAGGCGATCATCCCAGCAAGCTCAGCGCCGCATTCTTCCTGGTTGTTGAACCGGCTGCTGCCCTGGGCAGGGTAAGCTAGTGATGTTTCAGAGAGAGCGGAGTTGATTGAAGGAGGAGGCACCGGTGGTCGTTCGTCGCTGGGACGACCTAGCGCTGAGCGTGGTCGCCGTTGTCTCATGCTCATGCAGCTCTCAGTCTCAAGATGCCGCTTCAGAGTACTCGTCCCGTTCTTAGAGTTGGCGACTAATGATGTCTGGCAGTTTTTGCAGGTGGCTCTGTCGTTGCCGTCGCCATCTCGAGTAACGATAAAGTGGGGCCATACATCTGATGAACGCCTACTGTTGACTGCTTCTGGACCTCCACGACCATCCATGTTCTCTGCCATAGCTGTAATTGTAATACAAAAAACAGAACCTTAGAAATGATACGTTTAGATTTAAGGCGACTTTATTTGAACCTAGTTAGATGAAAGGGTTAATCGTTAGCCAGTAAAAAAATTGTCCTAGCTCACAGTACTACAAACATAATTATATTAATACAGACAGGCAAAAGAAGGTTTTAGAGACGTGGAAACACACCACCTCTAACAAGGCGTCTTTGTATAAATCAGGAGTTTCACAGGCGAGTGGGCTCGCCCATCTCTAAAAAAAAATTGAATTTTACAAGACAAAGAAACAGCCAGCACAGCGAGCCTGCAGTGAGCCCTACTGAGCCAGCCATGCGCTATTATTCGGTGCTAAGTAGACCTTTTTTTAATTAAGTTTTACAAAAAACATGACTAATCTAACAAAATTTTAGATTTACACAGTGTATAGCCTTTTCTTTTTGGCTGTATGCAGACCCAGAGGCCGGAAAAAAATTCCATTTTCTAAAATAATAGTATTTTCTTTTGTAATAGGTTTTCCATAGGAGCAAATCTATGAATTGCCTAGTGGTCACGAAAAATATTGATGTGAACACACAGTGGATATGTGCGCATGTGAGTTGATGAGGAGTGATTGTCAACACACTACCCCAAAACAAGTCTTTACCGCCGGTTCAAAACCCCTAATCAGTAGGAAAATCACTGCCAGTTGAGGTTTTCCACAAAACCAAAATCGGCAAGTAAAAATACGAAAATATTTTTATTTAATCGGGGACCTTTTTCGATGAACTACCCACACGGTCGCACCATCACATGTCGCAAGTTGCGCTTTTTTCACGTGAAAAATGAGCGTTGTGCGGCCGAGCGCCAGCAACCTGAGGCTTTGTGCGTTCGTCTCCTAACCAGTCCACCCATAAGACCCTTGTGTCCATTTGGGATATTTAATTTGTCCTCCCCATTTATGTTCATCTGGTTTTCAAATGAGTATTTGAGACCCTAAACAAACTCAAATGAAAAGGTTCTCAACTACAAAGTTTTACAACTTTTCGAGATCTACGAACTTTGGTTTTGGTCATTTCTCCACCCGAGGTCGTTCGAAGAATTTGAATTTCAAATTTGAGAAATCCAAACTTATTTTTTCATCGATAGATGATTTCAAATGAAAAAGTTATCAATTAGTTAGTTTTATAATTTTCCGAGATCTACAATTTTGGTTTTGGTCGTTTCTCCATCCGAGGTTGTTTGAAAAATCAAATTTCAAATATGATCAAAACTCAAATGTAATTTTCCTTCAGATAGATGATTTCAAATGAAAAGTTGTCAGCTACAAAGTTGTACAACTTTTCGAGATCTAAAACTTTCGTTTTGGTCATTTCTCCATCTGAGGTCATTTGAAAATTTTGAATTTTAAATGAGAGAAATTCGAAAGTAATTTTCGTTGGATAGATGATTTCAAATGAAAAAGTTACCAACTATAAAGTTGCATAACTTTTGAGATCTACAACTTTTGTTTTGGTCATTTCTCCGTCCGAAATGTAATTCTCCTTCCCTACCACTACACTACACACTCACCAGTGACTATACAACATATGGATTCCTTTGGTATTAACTTAAAAAATATTGTGATGCATATTTCGGCATCTTTTTTCGAAAGCATGCTTAGCACGTGCTTCATTAAGGGAAGTTAGAACAAGTTGATACACACAGCCCAGAGACGTATGACGGCGAGTTGCTGTTGGCCGCTAGCCGAAGGAACATAGACAGAGATCACCGGCTTTTAACGGTGGCGCTAAAGAGGCGTACTAAGTAAATAACTAATTTTGCAAACTAAGTAAGCACCCTTGCCCTTAGGTGCTACAGAAAACAGTGACGCCAAACTCCGAAACCTGGCCACGATCCAGGAGTCGGCCTCATCTTGGATTAGAGCAAGGACTTGAGCCGGCGTCATAGCGTTGTTGTCGAAAGTCCGCCTATTGCGTTCCTTCCAGACGCCCCAAGAGACGAGCAGGACGACAGAGTCGAAGCCACGCCTGAATATCTCTGGAATGGTTGTCCGTGTCTGCTGCCACCAATCGGTCAGGGTGGATTCATGGTTCGGTCCCAGGTGCTGCAACCCGGTCCCAGATGCATATTTCGGCATCAAAACGACTTCGGATAAAAAGTTGTGAACTTCAAAGTTGTAGATCTATTCGAGTACTATAACTTTGATATAAAGTTCATCTTCATTAGACATCAAATGAGAAAGTGATGAAGTTTTTCGTGCAACCTATCACTGCGTGTTCAACTTCTATGCAGGTAGTCTTCAATGCTGCTGTTCGGGATCCAGCACCTGAGCTGAACAACTTGGAGAAGCTCGATAGCGCAACGGCGGCTGCTGAGTTTCTTTGGTCCGTGCTACGGAAGGTTGCCGTACTAGCACGCCATTGACGAACGTCGTCTCAGCATCGGTCACCATCCACGTTGTTGTTGAAGAAATCCTCATCCGAAACACATTAAAAATAGATTTGTGCATAAAGGCCCTTGTCGGAATTATTTGCTCCGGCAATGAAGATCAACGTATCATGCACATGGAATTAGAAGGATATGTAGTGCATGGGACACATATTTATAATGATTCAGGTATGCGGTACCCTACGTCCAGTTTGGAGTAGATCTCTTTTATCTCTTATGCTTGAGCTTACAGAGACGCTGATGGCTAGTTGCCTGAGGTTGCTATGAACTTAGGTTGGGCTCCCCGCCCCTCATTATATAACCCAGGTTGTGGGGTCACAGATAGAGTCCCAATCGGTTTACATGTGGCTTTCCTAGTTTGTTGCAAATTAAATAAATCTATCGGATAGAGTTGGTTTCTAAATACATATCGCTATGTCTTATATTCTAAGTAGATGAGGTACCCCGTCTAGTATGGACTTCTCGTGTAGCCTGCATGGTGTACCCCATTCCACTTGGGCTGTTTTCTATGCGGTGAGGTACCCTGGGTACATATCAGTAAATCTTTCATCTGGTACCATGCATCAAATGCGCTTGCTATTGCATTGCATCCATGTAAATTTGGTTTCTATTATTTGCTTGGCTTAGTGGTTGATTGACAACATGTTTAAATTGACTAACAATGTTTACTAGTGTATAAGAAATAATTCAATTGGATGCAAGATTGGCTTGGACAAAAGGCAGAAGACCTTAGAATACTTGCAAGAAGTACAAATCATCAAGTGGATGAAGCCCGGATGCGAAGTGCGAAGAAACAAAGAAAATCAAGGTTGCATGGAACCACCAGAATTATCCAGGGGTGGATTGAAACAATGCACCAGAGAAAAAGCATCCAAGGCAAATCTGTGAAGGGTTTGAGGACCCACCGAAATTATTCGGTGTTTCGGCGGGAGCAACATCGGAGAAAAGGTGCGAGCATAAGCTGTTCTTCAGAGAGAAATTCACACCACCGGATTTATCCATTGACTAGAGTGTGGAGGTACCGGAGAAAGGGACCCTCACCCAAGACTATGCCCAAAGATTTATTTAAAGTCATAGGGAAGCTCCAGTGATAGCACCGAAACGACCACCAAAGAAAAAGCTTTAACGATCGACAGGAGTGCAACGGCTAGTCTATATGGCACCAACCTAAATTCTCCGGTGGTAGGCACCGGAACCTCTGGTGAGTGCGCAAAAAGTATTGCACACTACCAGCGGCTAGTTTTGGTGTTAGGGGCTATAAATACTCCATTGGCAGCCCCATTCTTGGGAGTCAGAGTGTGCTAAAGATAGAGGTGTGCTGAGACACCATTCCAAATATTCTAGCGTACCACCGAAAAGGCTTATGAAAATATGATTAGCGCAGTGCTTTACAAAGTGCTTAGGCTAGTTAGACCCGTATATTGGCGCTTTGCTCTAGGCTTAGACTTAGTATTTAGTGAGGTTTGCATATGTCTTGCCACCTGGTGCTTGCGCACACCATACTTGTACACTAGGGACTTAGAAGTCCTGCGAGATCACACCAACTACGTTTATGGTGTGGCCACCTAGGTTGTACTAAGGGAAGTGTGACCAGTACGTGGCAATTTGGTCGGAAACACGATAGTGAAGACGATGAGGAGCGGTCTATAAGAAGGCCTAGCAGAGACCCACTTTTGCGTGGGGAAGGCCCTCGTGCTCCATGGAGTTACCAGACCCAGAAGCTTGGCCCTTGTGAGGGACTCCAACAAGGACTAGGAGGGAGCATGATCTTCTTAATATATCGGGAAAAATCGGAGTCGTCAATAGGAGTTTACATCTCTATCACAGTTAAGTTATAGCATTTATATTGTGTATCTAGATTGTGTGCTTTACTTTTCTAGTTTAGCTATTTAGGTTAGTGATAGGTTTGGAACATAGATTCCATGACTCCTTTGTAGTAAAGATAGCAACACTTAACAAAACCGTAGTGCACATAAAGATATATTTATTGCATAGGTTTTGATAAGTAGAAATTATAGGCCAGGTTTAGTTTAGTTTTTAGAAAGTCTAATCCACCTTATCTTAGGCGTCATGGTCCCCTACAAACTCGCATACCGTATTCTATACATGATCCGGGTACATAACTATGCTCATAAAAGTTAGAATAATTCGTGCCCAATGAGGATATAGAGTCCAATACCAATAGTATTGGATCCGTGCGTTACACGTTTGCTAGTTACTAAGCCCTTTGTGTTTGAAGCTGTTCGGCTTGGTTGGGTATGGTTGTGCAAAAGTGATGGTAAAACCTGAGACTATGGTTGTGCAAAACTGTTGATAATTGTTTTTCAATATATAAACCTACTCGTTGCTACTCTATCTACTCGCAATTTAGAGAGGTTGTCTGTGCCGATTTGCTGCAAGCAGTGAGCTATTGATCTCCTCTACGGAAACCGAAACAAGACGAACACGAATCTTGATTGAAGCGATGTTATCTGAGAGCTCACCTGGTGATCTATCCAACGATCTTGTGGGCGGAATCTCTGTAAAGTGGCCGCCGCCAGAGAGTCGGGCAAAGCGGATCGACCGGTGAAGACACAGGCGAACTTGGGAGCTAGGCTAGAGAATGAACGGCTTGGCGATGACTTCCGCTGTCGATCCGTTTGGTAATTAACAAGCGCTGCGCAGACCGGTGTCACTCGTTGAAATCCAAAGGCGACGACTTGTCGCAACTTGCAAGTTGCCGGTCGATCGCGTAAGCAAGATCAACTAAATTACTCGTTGTGTCCCTTTCTTTGATTCGTCGTCTATCGGATTCCCGCCGTGCGAAGCAAGAGTTCGTCGCCGCAATAGTATTTTTTACACTATGATGAAGATCAGAACGGAGACCGAGTCCAGTCTAATTGTTCAACTAATCTCCGACCACCGAACGATAGCACACGTTTTGATCTACTCAAGTGCCGATGCGTTTGCTGTGTGGGCGTGTCACCAGATTTGAGTTCGCCGTCCCGCACGCCTTTTCCAACACAGAAAGGAGGTCTGCAGTTCTACTTCATCCGCTGATCTTTACTACCACAGAAACGAACCGAACAACGCAGCGTATAACTATCGTGCTTTTGCAGTCAAGAGCGGCTATGTTTACATGTAACTAGCAAAGGGTAACTAATAGTGCTTACGTGACGAAGAACGGCTAGTTTTCGAGCAAACTAGCAAATAACCATCGAAGTTCTCGCACGGGAGGGACCCTGTTGGGGCAAAGACATCGGTGAGTTTCACTAGGTCGGCCACCAAGCCTAGGACCACTACTACAAAAAATGATTTTGTGAGACACTGCTCAAACATCAACACAGGTGGTCACAAAAATACAACCGCCTCCTAAAATACGTGAGGATTTTCGGAGGAGGTTATTTTATTTATGGAGGCGTTTACAATTGCCCGCCTCACAAAATGGATTTACAGAGATAAACATTTTATTTACGTAGGCGGTCGAAGATTGTCCGCCTCCTAAAATTGATTTACGCATACGGTCCAAAATTGCCCGCCTCCGTTAATTAGGTCGAGCCGGTTTGCCATTTGCTTGGCCCATATTGGCCCGATATCATGTTCGGACTGTATATAGGGACACTTAGGGTTTTCTCCTCTCATTCTCACCCCTCTCTCTCACTCTCATGCGGCGCCCTCTATCTCTCACTCCCGTGGTGCTCTCTCTCTCTCCCCCCTGTGCGGCAGTTGGCGCTCGCGGGCCGGCAGCAGCCGGCGCGCGCTCAGAGCGTGGGGCGCCACGTCCACATCGGGGGCGGCACGCGGGGCTCGAGCTCGCGTTGCGACGGTGGAACGAGCGAGGCGGTGTCCACCCTGGTGGCTTCTCCTCGAGGGACGTCCTCGGCATGAGCAGATCCGACGGTGGGGCGTCCTCGGTGTTTGTGGCTTGCAGATTCGGCGAGGTGTGTGCGAGATCCGGCGAGGTGCGTGCGGTTCCGCCGAGGCGCGTGCAGATTTGGCGAGAGCGGGCTCACGGTAGCGGTGGCTGCAGCGGCGTTCCCGATAGCGGACTCGGTGGTGGGCCTGGGAGTGGGCTCGGCATTGGGCTTGTGCCGTATTTTTATTTTTAAACCCATTTTCGCAGACGGGCATTGTGCCCGCCTCGGGAAATCATATTTTTGCAGACGACCACTATGACCACCTCAGAAAAACTAATTAATGCATGCCTTTTAATTGAGGTGGACATGTTGCTCGCCTGGGAAAACCAGAAATGCCGGCCTGGGAAAAGCTCTGTGTAGTAGTCGATGCCAGTCAGATCAAGAGATGAATAGCAACAGGGGGATGGAAAAGTAAAGATTAGAGGAAAAAAAGGGTATTAAATGTTAATTCGTTGATCGGAGATGTTAGATACCTTAATCGGCTGTTACCCCATATTTTGTATATGGAGTAGAGGTGGTCTTATCCATTTGCCAAACTAATATGGTACTATTTTCATGTCGTTTCATAGAGTTTTTTTTAGATTGGACAAAGTTAGCATGGGCCAATTATGAAACTAGTCTGGGCCTAATTTAAGTGTCGACACATTGGCATTCTACATTTGTAGGTCAAGTAATCAAAATGAAAAACTACTTGTGGCTCACAGTGATCACCAGGACAAGAATTTGGGAAGATAAAACAAAAATCCAAGGAAATGCCACCGACAGGAATGCTCCTGCAAATAATAAAACGACACATGCACAATGATCATCCGGACGTATTTGGAGATTAGTTATTTGGAGATTAGTTAAATGCCAGATTTCTGCTTGAGTTGGGCAATGTAAGCAACCAGAAATATTAAGATATAGGTCCCGAAAAGCTTGGCTATGTTCCAGGCAAGCGTCGCGAAGAAGCTCCTGAGCCTCCAGTTGTTCCACTCCAGATGAGAGCTCGTGGACGGGCAGAGTCTCCAAGCACGCGAGAAGCCAAACCTTCGATACATCACCCCCATGACTGAGGTCGTGGGCGAGCATTTCGTTACCGTAGAGCACCAAGACAGGTTGCCTTGGCGACGATGATGCCGGTGATGACCGAGATGTCCCACATCACGACGCTGATCCCCAGAGCGAAGGCGACGATGACGCTCTTGAGGGCGACGTGGAAGAACCGCACGGCGCGCTGCGCAAAGACGCGGCGGACGAGTGGGTCCACGTCGTCCCGCATAGACGCGGCGGCTGCATCACCAACGGCCCCTACAGTGGACGCGCGAATAAATAACAGCAACCACCTTCTTCCATCTTGGGACATATTGTTTTAATATTTTATTCACATATGATGCAATTTGACTATAACTTGACTATAATTTAAATTTGTAGCTTGCAAAGACTTTTATAATGTTAGTGGAACAATTTGACCTAGGTTCTACGTTTATGTTTTCACCAAATTCAAATTTGATCAAGTTTGACTACCTGAGGACTTATCTTGTTTGACTGTTTTAAAAGTGCTATTTAAGAGCCTTGCATAAAATAGTCACATACATGAATCTTGTACAAAATTTCATGCTCTTCAAATTTTATTCTTGGGTCAAGCATTGATTGCCGTGCTATCTTGCCTGAATTCCAAGTTTTAAGCAGGTCTAGAACCCTATGTTTCAATGTTGCAACATGGATGTTTCGTTAGTTCATTTCTCAATGTTTCATTGTACACTTGTTTAAAAACTTTGTGCAACATGACAATGAAACATGTGCAACAACTCAAATTCCCAATGAAACATGTGCAACATCTCAAATTCCTGATGAAACATGTGCAACATGACATTGAAACATGTGCAACATCTCAAATTCCCAATGAAACATGTGCAACATGACAATGAAACATGTGCAACATCACAAATTCCCAATGAAACATGTGCAACATCTCAAATTTCCGATGAAATGTGTGCAACATGACAATGAAACATGTGCAACATCTTAAATTTATAATGAAACATGTGCAACATCACAATGAAACATGTGCAACATCTTGGGTCAAGTCTTGTTTCTCATTCTATCTTGCCCAAATTTCAAGTTTTAGGCAGATTTGGAACCCTATGTGTTCAATGCTGCAACATGGATGTTTCGTTAGTTCATTTCTCAATGTTAATGGAATAGTTTGAAACCCTAAATGATTTCATCTTCAAAAAGTGATGAATACCAAAGTTGTATAACTCATGAAGATTTACAACTTTTATATTGGTCATTTCTTTATCTGACAAAGTGGTAATAACATTGTTCATAAATATTACACACCTCTCATAAGGTTTCATAAACTATATAAGACATGTAAGTTTTGTGAACAATGTTTACTAAGAATTTGTCAAGTGAAGAAATGACCTACATAAAATTTATAGATCTTCATGAGTTATACAACTTTGGTATTCATCACTTTTTTAGTTGAAATAATTTAGGTGTTCAAATTCTGGTTTGAACTTGTCGTTTTTCAAATTTTAAAATTTGAACTGATAAAATTTAGTCAAATGACAAAATGACCAAACTAAAAGTTGTAGATCTTGATGAGTTATACAACTTTGGTATTTATCCCTTTTTAAGTTAAAATAATTTGGGTGTTCAAATTCTGGTTTGAACTTGTCATTTTTTAAATTTCAAAATTTGAAATGTGTAAAACATTATCACATACAAGTTTGACTAACCTTAAATGTTGGAGCATGATTTTAGAAATTTTTAGGAAACAAAATCATCAAATTGGAGTTAGTATGAGGCAGAAAAACTAGTTATAAATTTTAGGCACAGATTAAAAAGAGAAATGACACTGTTCACTATGATCATAAACATTATCATAGTGAACAGTGTCATTTCTCTTTTTAATCTGTAGGTAAATTTTGTAACTAGTTTTTCTCCTCGTACTAACTCCAAATGCGATGATTCTTTTTCCTAAAAATTTCTAAAATCATTCTCTATCGAGTTATTGTGTTGGTTTTGTCAATATTTACATGTGAGATGTTTGAGCAATTTAAATTTTGAAATTCAAAAAAAGGCAACTTCAATCATGATTTTGAAGGGCCAAATGATTTCAGCTGAAAAATGATGAATACCAGAGTTGAACAACTCATCAAGATCTACAACTTTTATATTGGTCATTTCTTCATCTAACAAAGTGATAATAACATTATTCACAAATATTACACATCTCTCGTAAGATTTCATAAACTATATGAGACATGTGTAGGTTTTATGAACAATATACATTAATAATTTGTCAAATGAAGAAATGACCTATATAAAAGTTGTAGATCTTCATTGGCTGAACAACTTTAGTATTCATCACTTTTTATGTTGAATTCATTTTGGGTTTCAAATTTTGGTTCTAACCTGCCATTTTTTAAAATTTAAAATTTGAAAGGTTCAAATTTTGTCAAATAACAAGATGACCAATATCAAAGTTGTAGTTCTAACCTGCCCATTTTTTCCGTGGACTCCGACGCCTCCGCCGCCGCCTCGGTGCCCTTCCTGCGCCACTGGCGGCCCCGCTGCCCTCAGTCTAGGGTTTTATGTTGAAGTCATTTTGGGTTTTAAATTTTGGTTCAAACTTGTCGTTTTTCAAAATTTTAAATTTCAAAGGTTCAAATTTAGTCAAATAATAAGATGACCAAAGTAAAAGTTGTAGATATTCATGAGTTAAACAAGTTTGGTATTCATCACGTTCTATGCTTGAAGTCATTTTGGGTCTTAAATTTTGGTTCGAACCTATCATTTTTCAAAATTTAAAATTTAAAAGGTTCAAATTTTGTCAAATGGCAAGATGACAAAAATCAAAGTTGTAGATCTTCATGGGTTCTACAACTTTGATGTTTATCAAATTTTCATTTGAGGTCATTTTGGTGTCCCAAAATTGTTTTAGTTTTTTTAAATTTATTAAATTTTGTAATTTTTAAAAATTGTTTTTCATTTTAAAAGGTTCAATTTTCAAATTTTAGTTTTTTATATATAATCATATATCTATATAAAAAATAATTATAAAATTTTGCACTGTATAAAGTAATTATAAATTTTTTAGTTATTGTATATATTAAACTATATCCATATAAAAACTAATTGTCTACCTTTTTCATTGGTGTGGACTGAACTGTCAGTACTCCTGTTCTAGAGCTCACCTTGCTTGTATGCTCGTCACAATTATTTTCTCTTAATCATACTCTGGCCTTTAAGTACAAAATAGTTTGAGATAAGTTGAACCCAGCTATCCGTGGCTGGAATCTTGTACCTATGAGCAAAAAGGTAGACCTATGGGAGAAGCTGAAGCAGAACTTCAGGTTTCCGAAGGGAACGCATGAGCTGGTACAAGAAAATGCTTTTAAGATAATAGGGCAGAGCTTCCGACGTTGGCAGCCGGATCTGAACAAGTTTATCCAACAGAAGTTAACTCCTTTCCACGAGTATGGCAACATAACTCCTAATCAGAGGCATCATTGGCCCTCAGTGCTCGTAACACCGAGCAGGCGAAGAAGAACCAACACTACCCTCGTCTAGTGTAACACCCACAAATTCTAAACTTTAGGAATAATGAATTTCAAATAAGTTAGATAACAATTAAGGGCAAATTAAAATTTAGAAAAGAATATTTGGTGATGCATTCATGCTGTTACATTTATTTTATTTTGTGGTGTGGACTTTATTTTATTTGATTTGGATTTGAAAATCTATTTAAAAGGTTTTGAAAACAAATAGATAAAAAAAAGAGAAATAGACTTACCTGGTGTGCCAATTCGGCCTGGAGGCCCGTTCGGCCGGCCTATGGCCGTTCTTCTGCTAATGGGCCAAGGCGCGCCTCTCCCGCGCGCGTGGGCCGGCCCAGGCAAAGCCGCGCCCGCCTCTCCTTTCATCGTCTCACTGACGGATGGAGCCAGCAGTCGCGCCCTCTCTTGGTCGCTGACCGGTGGGGCCCGGTTGTCGGTCGTCTTCCTCCTCCCGTGTTCGAGCTGGACTCCGAACCGGAGTACCACCGACCGTCCTTCTCGCGATTTCCGTTTTTCATCTAAACCGTGAACTCTACCGCAAGAAAACGAGGTTTAGGGTTTGAGGTTGTTGGAGGTTTCGGTTGATCGCGGGTAGAGCTCTCGGGTGGATTTGAAGCCGATTTCATTGCATTGGTGAGTCCGCACTCTTCTCCTCTACCTTCTCATGTTTTTCTTTTGGTTGGAGAGGCTTCGAATCGAGCTTTTGAAGATCACCGACGAGTCGGTAATGGCGCCACCGTCCCCTTGTTGCCGCGCGTCGTATTCGGTCTATCGTAGCTAGTTCTTAATGCCTAGATGAGTTCGCATGGAGTTTCTCTTCCGTTTGGATCAAGTTCCAGGTCGATTGGTGGTCTAGTTAGGGAGAACCGCCATCTCCGGCGAGGTGGAGCACGTCGGCCATGGTGGCCGCCGGCCGGAACCGAGGAAGAAGGATTGGTATTCTCACTGTAGCGTTGCTGATGAACCCGAGCCGTCCAAATCGAGATCAACGGCCCAGATTAGAACTTACCTCTTCGCGGGGTAAACTTCATAAAGAGCCCCTGGATTTTCTCATAATAGGACCCGCCATCCTTAGCGTATTGTCTGAAATACGTTTTCGTGTTTGGAAAGCGTATTCTCTCCCGGTTAAGTCAAAACTACGTTTTCAGATATTTACAGTTTTGCCACTAGAATTGTTTTGGTCATAAAATCTTTATTTTAACTCCGATTTGACCCGTTCAAATTGCGTTAGGTTCGTATTTGCGAGCTCTACATGTTGGTAGTATTGTACAGTAGGTTTGTGACAATTTATTTTCGAATTTATATTAAAGTAATTCTATATCTATAGGAAATCTTAGAAAATTCATAACTTATACGTTTTAACTCCGAATTTGGTGATCTTTGCGTCTGTGTGATCGTAGTAACGTGTAGAAGAGTTTTATAAACTTTTATTACTGTTTTGTTATTGTTGGTGTACTGTTCTAATTGTATCTTTTTGTTTGCTTCGTGTTTGTTTGATTGGATGCATGTGTGTTGTTGATTGATGATCGAGTATAGAAGGTGAGCAGTATCTGGACGATTCAGAGTATTACTTTGAGCCAAGTCAGCAGTATTACTTGGAAAGCTTTGATCAAGGCAAGTATAACACAGGACTATCCCTGTTACCTATACATTGAATTGTCATACATATGCATGTGCTTACCTTGACAACCTTAGAGATTATAACTTAGTGATTGTTATCTTGATTCCTTGTCAACCTTGGGAATGCATATGGGTAGCTACTGCTAGTGCTTAAACTAAGAACAATGATCTTGTAATTTGATTAATGGATTAAGCAATCAACTATTAAGATGATTTTATTACTGTTAAAAGGGGGCTAGAGCATGTGTATTATTTTGATGCTCTGGTTTCTCTCCATAAGGACTTATCTGTAAGTGATAACCGGGATATACAGTACAGTTGTGAGGGCTATATGGCTCTGGCTTTAGTTGTTCAAGAGACCTTTTCTAGCTTGTTAGAGGTTACCTTAAATGGCGTAAGAATGGCTTGCCACGTTGGGTGTAGTGCGAGCCCCTGGCCTAGTGTGTATAGGCTGCGGTTGTTGTGCCACAGGGAAGGGGGGTTCTACATCTGCCTGCCGAGTGAATCTAATGGCCCTAACTTGTTAGACGAACTTTTGAGTGGCTTTATATGGTTCTCGGGTGTTTGGGCTTGATCTCCCCACTCATTTGGAAATCATGACTCACAGTGAAAGTGTACACCTCTGCGCAGAGTTAAAAACTGGTATACTAGCCGTGCTCACGGATACGAGCGGCCTTAGGGATTCTTATGGAATAGTTGATCATAACTGTTATATCATGCTTAATTATTGTTGATTATTATTTGCTCATGTTAATGCTATTCATTATCCTTATTACAATTGATCATTGGTTCTTTAATGGGAAGTGGTTTATCTTGATGCTACTCAATTGCTAATATATGATTAAAAGCTAAACGCAGTTAAACAATGTCTAGCCTTTTGAGCCTCATGAACCCTGTGTTATATTTGTTGAGTTCGACATGGACTCACTCTTGCTATTTCCACAATAACAGATGAAGATATAGAGGAAGATTATCGGAATGAGTACTAGTCTTGGTGTCAACCAGTCAACCGTGTCCCTGTGTGGAGTTTCCGCTGAAGAATTACTATTAGTTATTATTACCTATCGTTCAAGACTATGTCTTAAATACTTATTCGTTATGTAATAAGCACTGTGATGATACTTTGTAATTTGTCAACTTATGTGTGCGACTGTTTCCTGGGGCGCACATGAGTCTTTTATGCATCCTATTTTTATCCTTAAAAATGGGTGTGACAGATTGGTATCGGAGCCGTGTTGACTGTAGGACGCGAGCCTAGTTAGAATGGTCGTTAATAGCATCCATACTTTACTTAATTCATGCTTCCTCTTTTCACCTTGTTAATTACTAAAGTTTTATGCTTCCTCTACTTTATTCTATTGCGAAAATACATTGATTCTATCTAATCTATGTCTAAATCTTGTAGATGTCTCCTTATCCCCGTCTGTCAGCTGCACAGTACGTTGCCCGTTTCAAACCTCAGGAGTCGTATGAAGATGGTGATCAAGAGCTATCTGATGCGGAATCAAGAGTTGGTGATACACCAATGGAGAATGTAGTTATGGGGTGGACTACGAAGTTTCATATCATGGTTCCTAAAGCTGATGCTTTCTTCCATGACATGTTGACAAGAACCTTGGACAACTACTACTACGACTAGGAAGCTACGTTGGAGTATCGCAGTGCAGAGTATAGTCATCCATGGATGGATTCCTATTGGGAAACGGAGTTATGGGTTAAGAAAAGGGATCCTACCACTAAGGAGTCTAAGGTGGAGTCAAAGTTCATTACCAGAGTGAGCCGGGCAACCGTGGAGACAAGCATGGAGGATGTCGCTTTCAATGCATTTGTTTACTACCATGGTCTACGCTCGGACAAGACGTTAAAGGGTGCACTCCGGCATTTTCCTTGTTTCTTACATGACAAGGGTATTTGGACCGTGCCGCTTGCAGATGATTCCTCCTTGACTTTACAAGCTACGGTGGGATTAGCTCGTGAATTGGCTCTCCATGAGGTGGATTTGAAGGATGAGTTGCTGAAGGAAAAAGAACTTAAGGAGCAAGCTTATAAGGAGATTGACCAATTAAGGGCGGAGTTAGGTCATCCCAAGATTTATGAGAAGCTTAATTAGGCAATAGAAAAAATCCCTATGTAATAGGAACGATAGTAGTTGCGAGTTAATTTTAAGTTTGGTTTATTTTAAGAGTCAGTTTGTGGTGTGAACAATTGTGTGATTGATGGATTGTTATTATGATAATGTGTGATTTGGATCTTTGTAATGTGTGCTGGAGTTTTGTAGACATGCCTACAAGTTCCATGGTTAAGAATATTAAGTTTGATCAAAATATATTAGTTGAATATGAGGTTAACTTAGTTCTATCCTTTGCTGATTTTTGATCAGTCTGGGATGTTTTAGAGATAACTTAAAATCTGTTCATGAGAAATTTAAAAAAATTTACTAAGAATAATTAGACTTCTATATCTTTCCAACCCCAGAAAAATCACTTTAATATCTATTATGAGCTAAGAGATATACCTGTTCCAAGTTGGAGTTACTGCACGGTCTGGAATTCTGAAACAGTTTCGGTTAAGTTTAGTTTTTGGCCAATTTATTGACAGAATCAGAAAAAGTGTTGTGAATAAAAGTTGTAGAAAATTTTGTAAGCTTTCCAACCATGTAAAGATCATCTGAATTGGACGTCTGTAGCTCGAGATATGACAGTTTTACTGAGTTGCTGAAATTGGAGTTCGCCCAGAAAAATCAGATTTTGCTTATCTATTGAATACATCATCTCGGATCGTACTGAATTTCATCTTCTGTGTTTTTGGAAACAGATGTTAGGCAGAGGACGTGGCAGAGGTCGTGGAGGTGCTAACCCACCCATTACTATGGAGGAACTCATGCAAACTCAGAACCAGATGATGCAGATGTTTATGCAGCACATGCAGAACAATCCCCCTGCAGGAGGACCACCGCCTGTGCAAGTGAGGGATAAGCGTGGGGAATTTTTGAAGGGACGCCCTCCAGTGTTTTCTCATGCTGCTGATCCTTTAGAGGCAGATGATTGGGTGAGGGCAGTGGAGAAACAACTGAATATAGCCCAATGCAATGATATGGAGAAGGTGTTATATGCATCTGGTCAGTTACAGGAGACAGCTCAGACTTGGTGGGAGTCGTATCAAGCTGCACGCCCTGACAATGCTCCTCCTATCACTTGGAATGAGTTTGTTAGAGATTTTCGAGCTCGTCATATTCCTGAAGGTATAATTGAGCTGAAGCAGGAAGAATTCAGAAACCTTAGGATGGGACAGATGAGCGTTAGTGAATATCATGACAGGTTCACCCAGTTGGCTCGCTATGCTCCTAATGAAGTGAGGGAAGATGCAGACAGGCAGCGTCTTTTCTTGAAGGGAATTTATTATGATCTTCGCTTGCAGTTGAAGGGGAACAACTATGCTAGTTTTTAAGAGCTGGTAAATAAAGCTATTGTGCTTGATAATGAGCGCAGAGAGATGGACAGGAAGAGGAAGATGAAGGTACAAAGCTCAGGAAGCAACAACCGTCAGCGCACTAATTCTCAGCATGGTTTTCATCAGAAGTTTCAGAGACCGGTTAGCCAGTGGAATCGTAATCTGAATCAGAGGTGGTCCCAGAATTGGCAAAGTAATCAGTCGCAACAGCGTTCATCATATCCACAACGTCAACAGTATCAGCAGACTGGGCAACAGACTCCTCGCACTGGAAATTCCAATGTTACCCCCATGAAGAATAGTGCTCCCAGCACGCCTACTAGATGCTTTGTCTGTGGTAAAGAGGGGCATATGTCTTACCATTATCCTGAGAAGCAGAACCAGCAGACTCCTCAGAGCCAGAAGAGCAACCAGAGGCAATCTGGTACTGGAAGGGTGAATCACGTGTCTTCTGATACAGCTCATGATGCACCAGAAGTTATGATTGGTACGTTCAATGTACATTCCACTCCTGCAACTGTTCTTTTTGACTCTGGAGCATCTCATACATTCATATCCAACATTTTTGTTAAAATGCATAGTATACCCATGCTAGCTATGAAAGAACCTCTCTTAGTAAATTCACCTGGAGGTACCATGCAAACCAGTAATCGTTGTCTTCCAATTAGTATGGTATTAAGGGGGGTAGAGTTTAAGATAACTCCTATAGTGTTGAGGACATCTGGTATTGATGTGATATTGGGTATGGACTGGATGAAGCAAAATCAGGCAGAGATTCAGTGTCAGCAAAAAGTGGTAGTTGTGACTGCACCTAATGGAGATAAAATCAATGTGGATGTAGCAGTGCAGAAGCAACCAACCGCTGTGGTGAATCAGCTTGAAGATACTATTAAGGAGAATTCAGTGATTGAGGAATTTCCGGATGTCTTCCCTGATGAATTGCCAGGTATGCCACCTGACAGAGACATTGAATTTCTTATTGAATTACTTCCTGGAACTGCACCTATAGCCAAACGACCATATAGGATGGGAGTAGATGAATTAGAAGAACTTAAGAAACAAATTAAAGAATTACAAGATAAAGGTTTTATTAGACCTAGTTCATCACCTTGGGGAGCACCAGTTATTTTTGTTGATAAGAAAGATGGCGGTCAGAGGATGTGTGTTGATTACCGGTCACTAAATGAGGTAACTATCAAGAATAAGTACCCTTTGCCCAGGATTGATGACTTGTTTGATCAGTTGAGAGGTGCTTGTGTGTTCTCTAAGATTGATTTACGTTCTGGTTATCATCAGTTGAAGATTCGTGTTTCTGATATTCCAAAGACAGCTTTTACTACAAGGTATGGATTGTATGAGTATACTGTTATGTCATTTGGATTGACCAATGCACCTGCATACTTTATGTACATGATGAATAAGGTGTTTATGGAATATTTGGATAAGTTTGTGGTAGTGTTTATTGATGATATACTGGTATTTTCCAAGACAGAGGTAGAGCATGCTGAACATTTGAGGTTGGTATTGCAGAAACTTAGAGAGCATAAACTGTATGCGAAGCGAAGTAAATGTGAGTTTTGGTTAAAGGAAGTTTCTTTCCTTGGTCATATTGTTTCTAATGAAGGGATATCAGTGGATCCAGGTAAAGTAAAGGATGTATTAGATTGGAAACCACCTATTGATGTTAGCGAGATTCGTAGTTTCTTGGGATTAGCTGGATATTACAGACGGTTCATTGAAGGGTTTTCTAAACTTGCTAAACCTATGACATCTCTGTTAGAGAAGAATGCCAAGTTTGTGTGGTCAGATAAATGTCAAGCTAGTTTTGAGGAATTGAAGAAGAGGTTGACTACAGCGCCTATTTTGGTTTTGCCAGATTTGAGTAAGAAGTTTTCTATTTATTGTGATGCTTCTCGTCAAGGTTTGGGATGTGTTCTTATGCAAGAAGGCAGAGTTGTGGCTTATGCATCTAGGCAGTTGAGAAAGCATGAGTTGAATTATCCTACACATGATTTGGAGTTAGCAGCTGTAGTTCATGCTTTAAAGATTTGGAGACATTATTTGATTGGACATAAGAGTGATATATACACTGATCATAAGAGTTTGAAGTATATTTTCACTCAGTCAGATCTGAATTTGAGGCAACGCTGATGGTTAGAGTTGATTAAGGATTATGATATTGAGATACACTATCATCCTGGTAAGGCTAATGTAGTAGCTGATGCTCTTAGTAGGAAAAGTTATGCCAATGAGATACGAACATTGTCTATGACTAGTGAGTTATGTGCTGAATTTGAATATTTGAATTTGGGCATTGTTACTAATACAATGGAATTAGTGATAGAGCCTACCTTAGAGCAAGAAATCTACAAGGGTCAGTTGAAGGATGAGAAACTAAAGAAGATAGCGGAAGATATAGTGATTGGTAAGTCACCAGGCTTTCGGATGGATGATAATGGAATTTTGTGGTTTGGAAAGAGGCTGTGTGTACCTGAGGATCAAACTGTTAGACAGGCAATTCTTCGCGAAGCTCATGAGTCAGCTTATTCTATTCATCCTGGTAGTACTAAGATGTATTTGGATCTTAAACAGAAATATTGGTGGGTTGGATTAAAACGAGATGTGGCTGAGTATGTGGCATTGTGTGACACTTGTCAGAGGGTGAAAGCAGAGCATCAGAGACCTGCTGGATTGTTGCAACCAATGAAGATTCCTGAATGGAAGTGGGAGGAAGTTGGTATGAATTTTATGGTAGGGTTACCGCGTACTCAGAGAGGTTATGATTCTATTTGGGTGATAGTGGATAGATTGACTAAAGTTGCTCATTTTATACCAGTTAAGACTACTTACCATGGACCAAAATTGGCAGAGTTGTATATGGAGAGAATAGTTTGTTTGCATGGAGTACCAAAGAAGATTGTATCTGATCGAGGATCACAGTTTACGTCGCATTTTTGGAAAGCTGTGCATGAATCATTGGGAACAAAATTGAATTTTAGTACAGCATATCATCCACAGACAGATGGACAGACTGAAAGGACCAACCAGGTATTAGAGGATATGTTGAGAGCTTGTGCATTACAATATGGAACTAGTTGGGATAAGAGTTTGCCTTATGCAGAATTTTCTTACAATAATAGTTATCAACAGAGTCTTAAGATGGCACCGTTTGAAGCTTTGTATGGACGTAAGTGTAGAACTCCATTGTTTTGGGATCAGACAGGTGAATCTCAAGTGTTTGGTACAGATGTTCTTAGAAACGCAGAAGATCAAGTGCGAGTGATTCGTGAGAATTTGAGAGTAGCGCAGTCTCGTTAGAAGAGTTATGCTGATAATAGGAGAAGAGATCTAGTTTTTTTTTAGGTAGGTGATTATGTCTATTTGAAGGTGTCACCTATGAGAAGTGTGAAGAGGTTTAACATGAAAGGTAAACTAGCACCAAGGTATGTTGGACCATTTAAAGTTATTACTAGACGTGGAGAAGTTGCTTATCAGTTGGAGTTGCCTGAGAATTTATCTGGAGTGCATGATGTGTTTCATGTTTCACAACTTAAGAAGTGTTTACGGGTGCCTGAGGAGCAGATACCTTTAGAAGAGTTGACTGTTAAGGAGGATCTTACATATGAAGAGTTTCCGATTAAGATTTTAGAGACTGCTGAGAGAGTTACTCGAAGTCGGATTATTAAGATGTGTAAAGTACAGTGGAATCGATATTCAGAGGCAGAGGCAACTTGGGAAAGAGAGGATGAATTGAGAAAATCATATCTGCAGTTGTTTGAGTAAGCAGTTCAATCTCGAGGACGAGATTCTTTTAAGGGGGGTAGAATTTGTAACACCCAAAAATTCTAAATTTTAGGAATAATGAATTTCAAATAAGTTAGATAACAATTAAGGGCAAATTAAAATTTAGAAAAGAATATTTGGTGATGCATTCATGCTGTTACATTTATTTTATTTTGTGGTGTGGACTTTATTTTATTTGATTTGGATTTGAAAATCTATTTAAAAGGTTTTGAAAACAAATAGATAAAAAAAAGAGAAATAGACTTACCTGGTGTGCCAATTCGGCCTGGAGGCCCGTTCAGCCGGCCTATGGCCGTTCTTCTGCTAATGGGCCAAGGCGCGCCTCTCCCGCGCGCGTGGGCCAGCCCAGGCAAAGCCGCGCCCGCCTCTCCTTTCATCGTCTCACTGACGGATGGAGCCAGCAGTCGCGCCCTCTCTTGGTCACTGACCGGTGGGGCCCGGTTGTCGGTCGTCTTCCTCCTCCCGTGTTCGAGCTGGACTCCGAACCGGAGTACCACCGACCGTCCTTCTCGCGATTTTCGGGAAATCTTACCCGAACACGGCAACTTGAAGCTATAAATAGGTCGCATAGGTCTTCTAGTTTCCGTTTTTCATCTAAACCGTGAACTCTACCGCAAGAAAACGAGGTTTAGGGTTTGAGGTTGTTGGAGGTTTCGATTGATCGTGGGTAGTGCTCTCGGGTGGATTTGAAGCCGATTTCATTGCATTGGTGAGTCCGCACTCTTCTCCTCTACCTTCTCATGTTTTTCTTTTGGTTGGAGAGGCTTCGAATCGAGCTTCTGAAGATCACCGACGAGTCGGTAATGGCGCCACCGTCCCCTTGTTGCCGCACGTCGTATTCGGTCTATCGTAGCTAGTTCTTAATGCCTAGATGAGTTCGCATGGAGTTTCTCTTCCGTTTGGATCAAGTTCCAAGTCGATTGGTGGTCTAGTTAGGGAGAACCGCCATCTCCGGCGAGGTGGAGCACGTCGGCCATGGTGGCCGCCGGCCGGAACCGAGGAAGAAGGATTGGTATTCTCACTGTAGCGTTGCTGATGAACCCGAGCCGTCCAAATCGAGATCAACGGCCCAGATTAGAACTTACCTCTTCGCGGGGTAAACTTCATAAAGAGCCCCTGGATTTTCTCATAATAGGACCCGCCATCCTTAGCGTATTGTCTGAAATACGTTTTCGTGTTTGGAAAGCGTATTCTCTCCCGGTTAAGTCAAAACTACGTTTTTAGATATTTACAGTTTTGCCACTAGAATTGTTTTGGTCATAAAATCTTTATTTTAACTCCGATTTGACCAGTTCAAATTGCGTTAGGTTCGTATTTGTGAGCTCTACATGTTGGTAGTATTGTACAGTAGGTTTGTGACAATTTATTTTCTAATTTATATTAAAGTAATTCTTTATCTATAGGAAATCTTAGAAAATTCATAACTTATACGTTTTAACTCCGAATTTGGTGATCTTTGCGTCTGTGTGATCGTAGTAACGTGTAGAAGAGTTTTATAAACTTTTATTACTGTTTTGTTATTGTTGGTGTACTGTTCTAATTGTATCTTTTTGTTTGCTTCGTGTTTGTTTGATTGGATGCATGTGTGTTGTTGATTGATGATCGAGTATAGAAGGTGAGCAGTATCTGGATGATTCGGAGTATTACTTTGAGCCAAGTCAGCAGTATCACTTGGAAAGCTTTGATCAAGGCAAGTATAACACAGGACTATCCCTGTTACCTATACATTGAATTGTCATACATATGCATGTGCTTACCTTGACAACCTTAGAGATTATAACTTAGTGATTGTTATCTTGATTCCTTGTCAACCTTGGGAATGCATTGGGTAGCTACTGCTAGTGCTTAAACTAAGAACAATGATCTTGTAATTTGATTAATGGATTAAGCAATCAACTATTAAGATGATTTTATTACTGTTAAAAGGGGGCTAGAGCATGTGTATTATTTTGATGCTCTGGTTTCTCTCCATAAGGACTTATCTGTAAGTGATAATCGGGATATACAGTACAGCTGTGAGGGCTATATGACTCTGGCTTTAGTTGTTCAAGAGACCTTTTCTAGCTTGTTAGAGGTTACCTTAAATGGCGTAAGAATGGCTTGCCACGTTGGGTGTAGTGCGAGCCCCTGGCCTAGTGTGTATAGGCTGCGGTTGTTGTGCCACAGGGAAGGGGGGTTCTACATCTGCCTGCCGAGTGAATCTAATGGCCCTAACTTGTTAGACGAACTTTTGAGTGGCTTTATATGGTTCTCGGGTGTTTGGGCTTGATCTCCCCACTCATTTGGAAATCATGACTCACAGTGAAAGTGTACACCTCTGCGCAGAGTTAAAAACTGGTATACTAGCCGTGCTCACGGATACGAGCGGCCTTGGGGATTCTTATGGAATAGTTGATCATAACTGTTATATCATGCTTAATTATTGTTGATTATTATTTGCTCATGTTAATGCTATTCATTATCCTTATTAAAATTGATCATTGGTTCTTTAATGGGAAGTGGTTTATCTTGATGCTACTCAATTGCTAATATATGATTAAAAGCTAAACGCAGTTAAACAATGTCTAGCCTTTTTGAGCCTCATGAACCCTGTGTTATATTTGTTGAGTTCGACATGGACTCACTCTTGCTATTTCCACCATAACAGATGAAGATATAGAGGAAGATTATCGGAATGAGTACTAGTCTTGGTGTCAACCAGTCAACTGTGTCCCTGTGTGGAGTTTCCACTGAAGAATTACTATTAGTTATTATTACCTATCGTTCAAGACTATGTCTTAAATACTTATTCGTTATGTAATAAGCACTGTGATGATACTTTGTAATTTGTCAACTTATGTGTGCGACTGTTTCCTGGGGCGCACATGAGTCTTTTATGCATCCTATTTTTTGTCCTTAAAAATGGGTGTGACAGATAGGCCCCGGTGGCTACGCTGGCAAGCAAGAGGTCTTTAGGAAGATGGACGCAGAGGCCGAAGCTGCCAGGAATACGGAAGTGTTGAAGTTGAAGCCACGCCTCAAACAGTGGATATATGCGAGGAGTGTGGATTCATCTGGTAGTAGCCTCAATTTTGCTAAGCCGGAGACCGGAGAGGTAGTATCAAAGATACTAAAACTTATTGAAGACAAGGAGAAGGGCGTGTTCAACCCTTCCAGAGAGAGGGATGAGCTTACCATTGCCTTGGGAAACCCCGAGCACACAGGACGCACCAGGGGGCTAGGGAAGAGGACGTCCTAGAAGCACGGATTCGTAGAGGAGAGGCACATGTACAAGAAACATGGCAGAGACCGAGAGTGTAATCTTGAGCACCAAGTGAAGGCTCTAGTTGAAAAGACGTTGGTGGAGAAAGGATTGTCTACACTAGAGCCACAGATACTAATGAGGCCGCCTGGAGAACTGGCGGTAGTTGGTAGCCCTCCAGATGTTCCTAGTAATCAAGGTTCCAATGCAACCGGAACCCCCATCCATCACATACGGGCGCCAACCAGTTGCAAATTGGTGGTTCCGATGGGCAGGCAAAACGTGATCATTGAGGTGGCAACGGGCGTGGCACATCCTCCGGGCGACATGTGGCACAATAGGGACATCAACACTCGGGTCGAGGTGCATACCGTGAAGCCTAAGTTCATGACTTGGAAGATAGAACACCCTACTCCCAAGGGGATTGTGTTACTCGAAGATGTCATGAACCAGTTCATCCTCTGGCACAGATGGGACATTGTATTGACCGAGTCTTCGCCAACTCCGACTGAAGTTCATCCTCGGGAGCGACCCGTCGAGGACGGGGAGGTATACTCACTGGCCCATGACCATGACCACCACATGCTAGAGACTTCTCCACCTCGTACTGAGCAAGGGCATGATGACATGCCACATCCTTCTCCACCTCGTACCGAGCATGGGCATGATGACATGCCACGTCCTTCTCCAGCTCGTACCGAGCAAAGCCATGATGAGATGCAACATCCTTCTCAACAAGCATAGCTGATACATGAACAACAAGTGTCTCATGAACATCAATTGCCTCATGAACAGCCGATACGTGAAGAACAAGTGGCCCCTAGAGCAGGAGATGCACAAGTAGACAAGGATGTGCCCGAATGGGAAGCTCGAAACAAAATCCCAATCAAGATAAGGCCATCGCATGTGGGCATTAATGACATCTCGTCGGTGCACAAGTGGATGGCCCATGACCAGTTCAAGCCTAAGAACCAAGTAAAAGAATTTAGAGCACTAGCTTCTGAGGAGGGCACCACTAGCAAACTACACAAAGGGTTTAACAAGTATCCAGCTGTTGATAACCTCAAATGGTCAAATGATTGCCCGGATAAATATGAAAAAGGCAAGAACTTCCTACCAAACCGAGTCATACAGTGCTTGCCACGTGGAATGAGAAAGTTCCACGATTGGTACTTGCATGCTCAGATAACATAACTAGAAATCTTACAAGCATGGATCCCTGTCGGCACATTTGGAGCGCCAGGTGGGCAAATTGCCGTTGAGTTCAAGGATATCCAGGCATGCTTCCACCTTGGACGAATGGAAATGAATCTAATTCGCATGTGGTGCCTGTAAGTCCTTGCCCTCTTGATATGATATGAATGTAATCTTTTGATTTTGTTGTAACTAACCCATGCCGTGATTTGTAGAATGCAAGTGGACTTTATGAGAAAGAGGCCAGCTCTGAAACACGGGTATATAGACCCTTCACCTATAGCATCAACAAATTTTAATTACCCTAAAGAGTGGAAACTAGATTGCAAAGAACTAGGAGCTGGAAAGACACTTAAGGAGAAAGAGGACATTAGGAACAAGAAAATATTGGAAGAGTCCCTCAAGGTTGCGGCATACATTGCCCTATGTTTTAAAAATCTCCAACAACACGATACTATATGGATACCATACCACTTCAAGTAAGTTCGACTGTATACTTAGCTTTGTTCAATATACTTTGTTCGATGCAAAAGAGCTTATGTGTTCCTTCTATGACTAAATTCATGTAGCGATCACTGGATTTGCATAGGCGTCTGGCTCTCACATAGCATGGCATGGGTCTTTGATTCAGCGGATTTCCTAGTCGAGACATACAAAGACTTCATAGTGATTGTCAAGACGTATACATATCGACAATCCTCATTTTAGCTACTATGTTTGTATACATACTTGTAAGGTTCAATGTGGGATACTAACAAGTTGCATTTGCTAAAACCATTGGAACAGGGCATTCAGGCACTATGTCTAGGAACATAAGGGAAGGCATCATCCAAATAGGAAGGAAAAATTGTATGTCAAAACTCTATATGCGGTAAGTATCATTTACTTTGGTACTCCATATATTACGTGTCTATCAATAGCATTACTTAACATCTCCATATGCAAAGCACACAGTGCCCAAGTAGAAGCCTAGGAGTCTACATTGTGGATACTACACATGTATTATGATGAGTACCATCGGTGGCTACAACAGAAACCCCAATATGGTAAGTTTGAACCTCTTCGCTTGTAGTATGAAAAGTTCGCATATGTTGTGATATAGTAAACCTAAACTTGTTCACTTGTAGTTGGAGAAAGATAAAGACACGAGAAGGAACCCATACAAGGATGACGAGCTCTTAGAGATGGTCGACGACCTTTGCAACTTCATAATGGACCAGATTGTGTACCATAAAGGCACTTACCATCATCTTCTTTCTGACTTAGGTAGTAATCCTCTATACCAACACCTTCGTGAGACTGATAGGCTAGCCCTAGGCCGTTGATGACAATGTTGACTTGTGGTATGGTTTGGATCAGACTTTGGAACGGTTTAGACTTTGTTTTGCATGTGGACTTGTGGATTTCTTAATGGACTATGTTATAATGATGGACTTCATAATGGACTATGTTGTAATGATGGACTTTTGTGAATTATTACTTGTAATGATGTTCTAAATAATGGTCTTGTGTTTGTGGATGTATACATGTGTATATGTGGTGGTTAGATTCGAATTTAAATTATATATATGTGGTCAGATTTGAATTTGAATTATTTATTTTTTTGCTGAAAAATCCACTATAGGGACGGTTCTTGATTGAACCGCCCTTACAAATACACACAATAGGGGCGGTTGGTGATCAGCCGCCTTTACAGAAGTCCACTACAGGGGCGGCTGAAAACACCAGCCACCCCTACAGAGGGCACTGTAGGGGCGGTCAGGGAACCACCCCTACAGAGGCACCGTCTGTAGAAACACCCTAGGAAGGGCGGCTGGCGCAGCCGCCCCTACAAAGGCTCTAGAGCTGCCCCTACAGTAAACTTCTGTAGTAGTGGGTCGCAATCAGCGCCGAGGCAACCAGGACACTTCCGTCCAACTCTGCTGCTTGCTTCTTCCTCTTCTTCTTTTGCATGCTTCTTTCATCAGTCGACGGAGCTGAGTGATCTGCTCGTTGGTCGTTTTGAGTGATTATTCGGTATTTCATGTCACGTCTGCCGGCACTGAAGTAAGCTCCGGAGTGAGCCAATACCCTGATCATCCTTTCCGTCGGGTTCTGCAGAAACAGAGAACCTCGAAATATAATGTTAGGGCCTCTCTAATCTTCTGTTAGGCCTTGTTTGGATGCACATGCATTAATCTCAATCCATACATGTTGAAATGAATTATGGTGGAACTTATTTGATTTCCACTATAATACACTCAAACACATGTGGATTAAGGTGAAATGATGAATACATGGCATTCGAACAAGCCCTTATTGTTAATTAAGACGAAAACTGGGTAGTGCTTTTTGCTTCACAATATATATACCTGAAGGGAGGCGAAAGAACTTTGTATCTTTATCTTGCTTGCAAGATCGAGTGGTGTGTAGCCTTTGTTGTTGACATGGTTGAGCTCAACGTTCCTGTTCCCCACGAGATGGCTGAAATTGGACTCATCCCTATTTTGCACTGCCAGATGTAGTGCAGTATTTCCGTCATTGTCCTTCGTGTTAAGAATGTTACTGAATCTATTATCTCTGCATACGAACATGACTACGTTTGTCTGCCTGTTCGTAACGGCAACATGAAGAAATGTCCCTCCGTTACCATCAGGTAGAGCGGCAGATGGGTCGTTCTCGTTTCCACTAACCAATGCGCGTATTGCATCCATTGCGCCAACGGAAGCAGCTATGTGTATGGGGCACATATTATTCCTGTCTCTCATGTTTGCGTCTTTTGCAACCAGAAGGCTTGTTACACCCTTAATGCTGCACAGTGAAGAGGTGTATTTCCATGATCATCATTCATCAAGTTTATCAATCTCCTGTTCGTTCAGCCTTGCTAGAACCTTTTGGGTAAGATCTACAATTATCAAATGTCCTTAGGATCAGTACTACTTCTCATATATAGAAAACTGCTGTGTATACCGAAATTAAAAACTGTCATAATTAAGTAATTATATTAATGGATCCTCGAAGGACAAAAATATACCTCTGGCATCTAGTGTTGACACTAAGGCCGGAAGAGAGATGATTGGTGGTGCCATTGGGATGAAAGTGTAAAGACCTACAAATTTGATCTTCGCCTTTTCTGTTAATCTAGAAAAGATATGATTTTATATTTTATTGCTTGGCTATTCATGTGGTTTATTGTAATGAATTTTGTAGCAAATACGTTTTTGCTTGTTGGGAAGTGCAAAGGGTAAAATAGTAGTTGACCGACAGTTTTAACGAGTGCAAAAAATATCTTTTGCTTCATCGTCGAGATGGATGATCAGAAACCATAGATGCGTAGAGCTCACTAAATGCATTATATTTGACTACTCATATGCAATATTCAAAATTCAGACTCATGGTGTTGTGTCATCAAAGTTGGGAGGGGTGAGATGCAAAACAAAGAAGACCTAACTTGCCCAACTCTGCCACAGTTCCTCCCATAGCGCTTCCTCATCTTCTTCTCTTCCCTACTATGGATCCTCCCCTTCCCACAGCCCTCTCTCCCAATGATTCCACCCACCATTATGGGAAAAACAAAGGAGCATAGATGCAAAATGGACCAGGGACATGGAGAGGTCAACAAGGAGTGATAAATCAGCCTTTCCCTCTGCTTTCCTCATTGTCGGTCCAAGAGGAAACCCAAGGTGAGTACTCCAACCTTTTTCCCTGTCGATCCAAGGTTTTTTGGCAAGTTTAAGTCTAGATAATTGAAGATATAAGTTGTTATGTCAAATCGGCCACAGCACATGATTCTAAATTTCCAGATTGGGCAATATAGTTAAGTCATAACTTTTAGTTTTGCTAGAGGTTGAATTGGCCAAATCCTTGAATACCAAAGTTATATATATTTCCATTATTCTTTTGCTCATGAAATTTCATGATTTTAGGCTCTATGGTTTAGGAGTTATGGTTTTTTAGGGTTGTTGTTGTTGTTGTTGTTGTTGTTGTTGTTGTTGTTGTGACAATGTTCTGGAAAATAATAAGTTGATTTAGTTTTTAGCCATGTTAGAGGTCAAACAAGTTTTTGAAGTTGTAGGCTTTTTAACAAGCTTTCTAACATCGTATAGAACAAAATTAAATGATTAGCAGAGCTCTAGATATGAGTTTCTGAATTCGGTTTCTAGATGTTTTTTGTCAGATTTTGTGCTTGAGATTTTTACCATGATTAGGCCGTCTTAATTATTTTATTTTTAAAAAAGGTCTATAGAACCAAAGTTGTAGAATCCTATATTAGGACCCGAATGACCATACACTGGGAGACAACATTGCTACCAAGGTGCCATATCCCACCCTCTTGGAGAATCCTATATTAGAACCAAACTAGATGGCTAGCACTTCATTTCTGCAATTATGCTCTAATGATAGTTATGCATGGTAGATCATTATTTAAGCCTTCCTTGTTATAACCTATTCCACTAGTATACTTGCTAATACAATAGATGCTTTCTTTCATACACATGCCATTTATACTATATTAGTATGTCGTGGATCATGTGTGATGTGATGATTGCATAGAATAATAGACTCGCTTGTGTGTGGATTAGGCACTTGGTGCTGGTATATGGTTATACTTTGGTATATATGAGAGACTTATAGTGTGCATCTTGGGTGTGTGGTGAGGATACATGACCCAGGATAATGTTACTAGCCTTCGAGTGACCTTGAGTCAGGGAGATGTGGCATGAGCACCTTCTGTGAGTACTTGTGGTGGGTACAATAGTCAAGGAGTCCACAGGAACTATACTATGTGGAGCAAGTTCCCAGGAAGGATGTGCCTATAGCAGGCACGGGAAGTTGAGCTTCCCTATAGAGATGTTTTGCTTGGTCCTGCAAGGACTTAGTTGGGTAACCATTTCGCAGTACCTACTTGTACATGCCACTTGCCTTGTTATGGGAGGGGTTCAAACATGACCTAGTTAGGGTGATACCACACCTGCATAGGAGGCGGTATAGATCCACCACTCACTCCCGATACCCGTAGTAGTTCCTTGTGTATGAAGACTATATATATTTCCCAAGACTATATATATTTCACAACCTAGACAACCCTGATGTCAGCATAGGTGGGTCACAACTAATGATGGAGATCTCGTGGGTATAGGTGTACACACTCTGCAGAGTTTACATCTATATATATATATAGTCATGTTCCCAATTGTTGACATTCTTTTGTTTCTACTTCATTTTGAATAGTGAGAGTAGTATGCTTTTTCCCCTAGTTGATCAAGGTTCGGTTTGAGCTCGTTGAGGCGAGGATGGGCGGTAGCCATCCTCTTTGTAGAGAGGGTGGTAGGGAGAACTCAAGGGTGTAAAGAAATTGAGTGATGGTTTGGGATGGATGTGGGTAAGTGGGAGGCTGTTAAGGAAAAATATTGATTGCTAAGGTTAGCCGCAGCCAAATAGTAGTTTACCCTTGCATACCACTTACCTAAAAGCTATACAATCATAGTATGGAAATGTTGGTCAATACAAACCATACTAAAATTCATTGGATACAGGTGATGATCCCGACTATGACTTTGAGAACGATGGTTGGGACGTGTGACGGGTTTATGTTCTATGCTCAAGGAGCCTAAGGATGTTAACGCCTGCCGCCACGTGCTTCTCTACACTTGACTTTGATGTTGTTTGCGTATGTGATTTAGTCCATATGGACTCCTGTGGTATGGGAAGACCGTGTTATGTTCCCTAAAACATGTATTCGTGATGCATGACTTTGTAACCAGTTGGATGATGAAGCATGTGATTGCATGAGAGTCCTGGGACTACCACTTACATGCTTGTTTTTTATGGATTTTTCTTTGATGAAATCATAGTTCATTTCACTATGGAAGATAATGCATAGTACACCTAAGAGTTTGCATAAATAACCCATGGCTGTGCCACTAATTAAAAAATAAACCCCTAAATCTACACGCATCTATAGTAAGCATCTAAATTTGCATATAATTTGTCTACCTCCATCATTATCGTAACACAAACAAACTAATATATCTGAATCCAATATACATGCCACTTTTCTTAGCTAAAAGTATCCCAACATATTATGTTCCTAAATTACCCAATTCTACCATCATTAATTTAATTAGGAAAAAATAGCTAAAGTTGTGTGTCACAATGCATACTGTATATACATGTACTTAGAAGCAATGAGCTTGTCAATTACCATATCAAACACATATAGCTCAAATTAATAATGTTTCAATTAATATATATCAAACACATGTGAAGATGCAATGGAAAGGAATAAATATGAATATGAACCAAAAAAGATATCTAGTATTGACATAGCTAAGATATGTAATTTTTTTATTGAGATCTCATATGTCATGAAATTTTAACACCTACCTATTAAAATTACTAACCCTATGCGGAAGCACACATGTTGATCATAGTTCATCAAATGTCTTTATATCTGAATGAATCCTTGGCATCAATGTTTTCCTCATAAAGTGATGAGTATCGTCTAGGGATGAAAACGGTACAAATATTTTCTGACCGTATTCGAGACCGAATCCGTTTAGAGGAGTTTGGATCTGTCCGTATCTGAGTCCGGATATTCAACATCTGATACCGTATCCATATTCGAATACTCAAATTGCATATTATGATGTCGATATCCAATCGTATCCTATCTGGCATGGTTCACACTATCCTATTCGAATCCGAATCCGGGCAGAAATATGAAAACAAATGTAATATCAATGATATCTGTTCGTATTCGATCCGTTTTCATCCCTAGTATCGTCACATAAAAGGTCGATAGGTGGTGTTTAGGTGCATGCCAATCACTATGGTATTTCCAAATTATTTTGGAACACCCACTATAATGAACCAAATACATGTTATGTCTAAAAACTATGAGCAATGCTACATGTGCAACCCGTTTATGATTTGCCAAAAAAAGTACAACCCATTTACAACTCTAGATGGAAAATAGTTCAAAATCACTTGGGTGCTCATCTCCATGTATGGTTTGATTTACATATATAGTTATATGGAAATAATTTAAAGGGGTAAAACATTTTTTACTATGTGAATAAACCTAAATTGTTGATATTTGTGCTTCAGCATGCATAGTTTTACCTTTGCTTCGAAGATCAGCGATATGTAGCACATTTTGTCCATATGGTCCACAGTTTGACAGATCATCAACATGGGCTTCTGTAATCATCTGAGCGGCATTGCTATTTTCCAAGAAGATAGCATGATATAATGGAGTCATCCTGCTAAGAGAGACATCGTCTATATATAGTTATTAAATCTAGACATGAATTCAACTTATTGAAAATTGAGTTATCTAGGTAGCTCACGGTTCATAGTATCTAACATTTAGTTATCTTGAACAACTTATCATACTATACACTAGGTGACGGACCACACACTCATGGCATGGCATAGTTCCATATGGCATGGCATCTAGAGTACTTGTGTCTTCCATAGTTCCATATGCCATATATAGCATCTAGAGTACAAATGGCTAAAATCCATACTACACATTGAGTGGACCACACACTTCCACCAACCCACTTATGTTTTCATCCTCACTTCACATAAAAGGGCATGGTTGGTGACATGGATTCTATAAACTTTACATGTTTATCGAACTCACACTCATGCATGGTGGGAGTAAACCCCTACAAACTCACATCAACATATGCATGTGCCACCATGGGCATAATATAACTCAGACTGGGTTAGATGTCACATAACCAGGCATGAGTGTGAGTTGGAACTTATCAGCCTGGCTTATCAGCCATGGAACAATGTTTTTCTCTCACAACAAATCAGCTTCAGCCGGCTTATCAACCGCAGAAACCATCAGCCGAACTGGGCCTGACATGCACACACACAAGAAGGAAAACAATTACAGGGAACAATCCTTATTGGCACATATGTCCATGCATTAACTGCCTGATGTCCATGCATTAAGGAACATTAAAATGTGCTCGGAATAGTGCTTCGGCCAACTATATAGAAGTTTCAATTCAGGGTTGTGGTTTTTGGTCAAAAAAACCAAGCGCAATTTTGGTAAATGAGTAACATGGGCAATTACATTAGTGTTATCTTATAGGCAATCTCATACAATGATAAGTAACTTTGAGTTAATATATACTCTCTCTATCCCTTTTGAAGTGTTGCTATGGTATTCATCTTTGTCAAACTTTTTTAAGGTTGACTAGATTTATAGAAAATATTAGAAACATTTGTATCTTCAAATAACACCACCCCAGCACAGTTTTTTCCTGATGGCCAGTTCCGTCAGGAAAAGTGCCGAAAACCGTCAGGGATAAGCCGTCAGGAAGGAAACGACACAGAAAGTCAAGTTCCCCTGACGGAAACCGTCACGGATCATTTCCTGATGGCTGCTACCGTCAGGAAAGATCTATAGCATCGGGTGGTAGGCCTCCCGTTAGGGAAGTTTCTCCTGACGGTTGAGAACCGTCAGGGATAGTTTTAACCTTCCCCGTTGGCTGCTCAACTGTCAGCGAAAATTCAATTTTCACTGTCAGTTCCTAAACCACCAGGGATAGGTCCATCTTTCTCGTCGGTTGCCCAGCCGTCAGGCATGAAATATCTTTCCTGTCAGTTGCCCAACCGTCAGGCCGAAGATAATTCCTGACAGTTCACCTCCGTCAGGGAAAATATTTCTAGCCAACTGGCTGTCCAGAATCATTGATTATTACCACTGTTCACAACAAGTAATTAGCCATTAAAAGACAATATTATAGCAACTAATGTAACCATTCCTCCACACTAAATTAATAAATATTACATTCAATAATCTTAGAACATCATTCAAGTTGTTCATGAATACAAAGCCATATAATAATTAGTGCCTCCTAGTCAACCTTCTAGTTAGGTACCTAACAGGGAGCACAAGTTAAAAGTGCTAACTCACAACTAGATACTATCTATCTCCCAACACAACTACAGGTAGCTAGCTGCTATCTCATGACAGTATGTAGCCACTTCTGCACAAGATAGCAAAAAAATGACATTCCTTGACCTAGGAAGTCTACAAGTAGCAAGCTGCTCTTTGATGGCAGTATGCACTCACTTCTGCACAAGCACGCGTGCAGTGAATAGGCAACATGTAGCTTCTACTCCACAGCTAGCACGGATGCCTTGAAGCGCGATGGAATCCACATATGTTGCTTTAGAACCTAGATATGCAGCAGCTCATGCACAACCAAAATACCTCCCTTGCACAAAATACCTAGCATGACACATGCATGGCCTTCGAACTTGCTGGTTGTCGCCATAAGCCGTAGTAGATAAACAAAAGGCTACGGCTTCACAAAATACTTCCTGCCACCGCACAACTCAATGACCATTGCTGTTATCCATGTCCATGTTGGCTGAAGCACGGGATGATCCATCTATAGTCCCTCCCTACAACCAAAACAAATAAATTCCAGGAGGCAAGCATAAATAAATAAAACAGCCTACTGCTGACACCAATCCTAACAGGAGGCAAGCATGCATCTATTTACAACCACAGTTAAAGCTACAGCAGCTGCAGCTTAAATCTCAAGCAAGCAAGGCATACACAGTTAAAGCTAGTTCACTTAAAGGTATGATGGCTGCTGGTGCAAATATAAATGCGCCAGGAGAACTAGTACAACTATAAATGAGTCAGGAGAACAAGTATGATGGCAGCTGGTGCACAAGCAGTTGCAGGTGAAGATAATGTTAATCTTATCATGTTATTTTCTTCTTCCTGAAGCAGGTCTAGTGGTATCTCTATTTGTACTTTGTTTATAATGAGCTGCAGCTGAAGATACATAATCAATGTTTATGAAACTTGAACTGTAGACAGATAGTGCACCAAAACAGAATTGTACCTCAAGTACACAACCATTACGCTTCACATCTCGAGTCAATGCAGCATTCTATTGAACCAAGGCATTGTTTTGTTCAGTTAAGCGACCAACGTTGGCAAGTGATTCCTCATATCTTGCCAACAGATTTTGAAAAGCCCTTGAGGTCGCTGGCCTTCTTCCACTTGCCTTGGCAGCATCAATTATTGTAGCCTTGTTGACAGCACCATTTCCTATTGCAAGATGACCATGCGGCAAGCCACCACCAATATTGTGTGTAACTTGACCATCAAAAGGTTGCTCTTGCTAGTTCTCTGGATACTTTTCTTGCAATGCTTCATTGTAGTCATCCTATAAATAACAAAAATTATTAGTCAGAAACTACAAATGGAAAAGCATGAAACTAGATAGAAAGTTCTTCTACATACAACAAGTTTATTTGCCTATTCTGGAATTGGGCTAGCATTCCCATTGGCATCACAGTTCTTAAGGTCAGCTATCATGCACGAAAAAGCATTTATTATAGTGCCCTTCCCAGGTCCATGCTTAGCTTCCTTCAAGGCATAAAAGAAGTGACCAATGTTAATGCGTATGAAAATTTCAAAGTTATTCAGAAATGGATGGTGATAAAGGAGATTACCAGATATTGTTGAGTCTCAACTAGTGGCCTAGAACCACCCTTGTTTTGAGCGCCATCAGGATTTTTTTCCGAGATTCTTGCCCAAGAATCCTTTTCTCCAAGTATTCAGCAGAGCACCAATACTTACAAAGGGACTCCCAGGCTTCTTCAGTGAACCATTCAGGCTTGCATTACATGTACTCTTGAAAAGTAAGTAGTTTGGCATAGGCAAATGCATCATTCTTTGGGCTCTTTATGATTTCGCGATAGTAGTGCTTGACAGCATCTGGACAAGCTTGGTACATCATATTCTTGCATTGGGTGCATGCATATTTCTCAAATACACGGTCTGCTTCATCTTCAAGTTCTTCAGGAACTAAATATATGCTCTGGAAAAGAAACAATAATCAAGAATTACTGTAAATAGTGTTGAACACCACTTTCATATTGTTAGAAAGTGCAGCAGCTAAAGGATGAGCAAACTGGATCCTGTGAATTGTTGATGTATTTTAACAGATTCTGTGAACGAACTTTGAGCAAGCGTGCATATATATACACACAACTAACTTGAATGAAAGAATAGAGGACAGGATCCTACTGAACGAACATGAAGAGCAACAGATTGTACATGTTCCTAGTACAAAAGTCTAATAGGTACTTTTAATTGCCTACTAGTACATGTACTTTGCTCCGGTCCTTTGCAAGAACAAATGAACAGGCTGATAGTAACAGCTAATGCTTCTAATATTAAAGCAGGAAATACAATGACATATCTTATATGCTCACCCAGAACTCTTGTTTCACACGATCAGCTGGGGTCTGTGCATCATCCTCCCTTAGAATGTGCGAGTAGTGTTCCCACTTGCTTGCATGATATTTGAATGGACGACCATCTCTAGTTGTCCCTTCAATGATCGGAGGATATTCTTGCTTTAAAAGCACTCGAAGGATGGGGCCTTTCTTCATTTTATCATCTATTGAGTAATTAGCATAGCGGAATTGTCTGCTCAATAAGAAAAATGAAGTACACCATAAAAGGATTAGCAAGTTCTAACACTAGCAGTGTCCATGAAGAGAAAAAAAAATCAGCATGAACATACTTGTCACCCTCAGGTATTATGGCTATGCATCTCCTGCCACATTACATGTTGCAACATAATGTTAGTAGCAGACTTTTAAATGCAACAGTACAAGCAGTAGAGAAAAAGACTGCATACAAAAGTTGAATATAAAAATACAGCAGTAGAAAAAAAAAAGACTGCACATATGTTAAATATAACAGTACAGCAGTAGAAAAAAAAAAGACTGCATACATAAAACTGAGTCTAGATTAGGATGCATAGCAGCACACAAAAGATACATAGCACTGAGTCCTGATTAGGATACATAGCAGCAAACAAAAGATACATAGCACTGAGTCCAGATTAGGATAGAACTAAGACTTAAACAAGAAGCATTTTTTAAAAATCCTCATCCTCATAACAGTCTTCATCATCGGATTCAGCATCATCTTCGTCGCCTTCTTCATCAGTTTCTAATATCTCTTCCTGCTTTGGAGCATCAATTTGCTTGTTCAGCACTTCTAATTCTTTTGGATCAGTTATTTCTTCTAACGAGGCAACTATTTCAATGTCACCTAGATCGATCACAAATGTGCCCTCCAGTACATCCTCTTGAAAAAAAATGAGATGTCATGTGATGGTTCTTTGGTTCCAATGGAATCATTGTTGATGTCAATTGGAGGCAAACGATCTCATGGTGCTACATGGTACACTACCCACCAATCCCTCAAATTAGGTTTATCACAAGCATATGACAGATAATACACCTGTGTAACTTGACTTGCCAACACAAATGGTTCAAACTTTCGAAGCCTTGAGATATACTTCACTTCCACCAAACCAAGATTTTCAGTTCGCCTAACACCCCTAAAGGTTGGATCAAACCAGCGACAATAAAATAAAACTAGCTCAAGTTGTTCCCTGCCCTCCCAAGAAATTTTAATAATATCCTCAATAACACCAAAGTACTCAAGAACATTGCCATTGCCATCAGTACACGTCACAAAAACACCACTATTGGTTGTAGCTAATCCTGTCCTGTTATTCTCATACTTCTCCGACTGAAATCTATATCCATTCACATCATAGCAACCATAGGTGGACACTCTTTTGCGAAACCCATATGAAATTTGATGCAACACATTGTGAACACTTGATCTGATTAAGAGTTACATTACATCTATTAGTGCTTGTGATTTAAAACAAAGAAGAAAGAAAACTTGCTCCAATTGATTTGAGGGCTTGAGGCATTACTATGTTTTTGAACCAATCAAAGAAATTGGGGCCTCTATTGCTGCCACGTGTGTCTTTCCAACCATCTAATCTTAAGTTATTAATTTGTTGGTCAGTTGGCTGTGAGTGACCTTTCCATTGTTCATTGTCAAATTCTCTACAAGGGCATATTTGACATTGTTATAGTGCAACTACAAATCAGAAAATAACTTTGAACCAGATAAAAAGAAGGCATACTTGAAGAAATCATCCATCTCTGGGATGTTTGTTAATATGTAGAGGGCTGCTGCCTTGCATTGTTGTGTTGTGAGGTCACAAAAGCCTTGTGAGATGAAGCATCTACCAGTTTGCTCAAACAATTCAATGCCACAACCTCTAACAGAAGTTGAGCCACCATCATCATATCTGTGTGTTTTATTTCGTATAGAATGTACTTTAGATCTAAAATACAGCGAAAGGAAGTTTGTAGCCTCTTCTACAAGGTAAGCCTCAACAATGGATCCCTCAACTCGAGCCTTATTTCGAACTTTCTTTTTAATGCCCAGAATATACGTACATGTTAAATTCCATTTAGTAAATCCAGCAAGTACTTATTAAATAGATGAATAGAGTTTTGGCTTCACCTCTCAAATGGATACATCCATCGATACTGGACAGGGCCTCCTAATAATGCCTCATTAGAAAGATGAATTACTAGATGTTGCATTGGATTGAAGAAGCCTGGGGGAATATCTTTTCTAGTTTGCAGATAAGGACTGCTATGTTCTCTTTCAATGCTAATATAGATTCTCTGCTGATTTGTTTAGCACACAACTGTCTATAAAAATAACTCAACTCCGCCAAACAGGTCCAAATATCATTAGGTAGAAACCCCCAGAATGCAACAAGAAGTAGGCGCTCAATAAAGATATGAAAGTCATGACTTTTGAAACCAAAAATATTCTTTTGTAGTAGATTAACCCCATGCCTAATATTAGCCACATGCCCATCTGGAAACTTAAGCTCTTGGAACCAATTTAGAAATTGTGGTTTGTCATCCTTGTCTACGCAATATGGTGTCTTTGGTCTCTGCCACTTGCCATTCTTTAGGTACAAATGAAAAGAAGGGCGGTTGCAAAGCAGTTCCAGGTCTTGTCTAGATTTCACATTATCTTTAGTCTTATTTGAAATATCAAAACATGTGTTCCAAATAGCTTCAGCCACATTTTTTTCATTATGCATCACATCTATGTTGTGACGAAGCAGTAATTTAGTGAAGTAAGAAAGCCACCAAAAGCCACTTATATATGTCCAATTGTGTTCTTTACCATATTTTTCTTTGTTATCAACCAGTCTGTATAGCTGAGCCTTAACCTCCTCTCCAGTCAATTGCCTAGGGGGGCCTTCTTGCACTACCTTGCCCTTGCGAAAGGCATTTACTTGGTTCCAAAAGGGATGATCTATAGGAAGAAACCGCCTATGGCAGTCAAACCAGGTTGCCTTAAGGCCTTTACGTAATCGATATGCATTAGAATCACACATGCATTGTGGACATGCAAAAATCCCATGGGTGCTCCATCCAACAAACATGCCATATGCATGAAAATCATGTATAGACCATAAGTATGCTGCTCTCATTGTAAATTTTCGCTTCACCGAAGCATCCCATGTCTCTACCCCAACCCACAGCTGTAACAATTCATCTAGCAAAGGTTGAAGCAAAATACTTTAGGTTTTTTCTAGGGAGTTCTGGTCTAGGTATGACCATAGCAAGGAATATATACTCAGGATCCATACAAACGCCAGGTGGAAGATTATAGGGAACCCAAAATAGTGGCCAACAAGAGTAAGAGGCTGCATTCAATTTATATGGTGTAAATCCATCAGTTGCAAAACCAAGTCTAACATTCCTAGCATCTTCTTCAAAGGCTGGGTGATCGGCATCAAATTGCTTCCATGCCTCTCCATGACATGGATGCAACATTTTAGTAGATCTTGCTAGAGGAGTTTCTTTGTGTGAATGCATGAGTTTTGCTGTGTCCTCATGTGCATATAATCTTTGTAACCTATCTGTAATGGGCAGGTAGCGCAACACTTTATGAGGAAACTTATTTGATCCATCCATATAGCGGGAGGTTCCGCATATGTCACACTTATCCTTATCCTTGTTATCCTTATAGTACATAATGCAATTTTTATCACAAACATCAATTTTATGGTATGGCATACCAAGGCCCTCTAGCAATTTTTTAGAATGGTAGAAGTTCTTAGGAATCTTAGAACTAGGAGGGAGGAGTTCGTGCATGAGTTCCATATAATCATCATAACATGCCACTGAAAGATTGTACTGCGATTTAATGGCCAATAGACGAGCAACAGTAGAGAGCCTAGAGTGCAAGGTTTGCTCATGTACTGGCCCATCTGCACTAACAACCATTCTATAGAAGGCTTCGGCAAAACCAGTTGGTGTTTCATCAACTAATGGTGGATCCTCACCAGCTAAGTCAACTAGCATAGCATCCATCTGATCTGTCTCACAAAATCCCTCATGTTCTACCTCAGAACTAATCTCAAGGTTCTGATTTCCCTGCCTCTCACCATGTGATGTCCAAGTTAGGTAATTTTCCTTGAACCCATTATGGCACAAATGTAGCTCTATCCTAGGCCTTTTATGCCTGAAATAATTCCGGCATATGGAACAAGGGCACCTAATTGTATTAGACTCAACTAATTCAGGGATTGAGAAGGCATGATCCAAAAACCCTTTTGTTTTATCAATCCATTCATTTGATAGCCTACCACGCTTCCAACCACTATACATCCAACCAGGATCTGCCATATCTTATCTGCCCACTTGTATAAGAAGATAAGAACTAACTAGCTGCTATCCGAGTCATAGTAGTTATCCAAGACTTCGAGGTCAGCTGACAAACCACAGAGAGAACCAATAAAACAGCAACAGCCAACCAGATCAGAGTGAGAAACCTATTACAAATTTAGACATAACACAAATGCTTCAGTCAAACAAAATAAAAAAAATTCCTATAAAGCTAGTAATAGAACACTAAAAGACATAATAACAAATTTCCTATACAGCTAGCACACCATAACCAGTGAATCACAATGAAAAATAGAGCAGCTGTAGCAAAATTAGTCATTGGAAATTTGTGTTATGTCTAGATTTGTGCAAAATATAGCAGCAAAATTCATTGATAGAACTATATGACAAGTGAATTAATCTGTATGTATAGAGCACCAAAATAATCACCGGAAATCCATCAAAAGCACATCTAGAAGCAAGCTTTGAAAGAATTGAAAGCGAAATCCTCAGGCCACTACTACAACCAAACTTCGATAGTGCAATATTGGTGGGTCAAAATAGCTAGCAACCAGAGCAGTTAATTCACCACATGAAGTCTAGCACAGATCAAGAACATATATGCTACATACTGATTCGTGTAGGGGAAAATAAAACCAGGATGGAGAGACGAGGCAAATAGAGGCAGGAAGAGGTCACGGTCTGACCTTGCTGCCCGACTATGAGAGCCCAATTGTTCTTCGAGACAGGGGCGCCACAGTCAGTGCTCCAGAAGCTAGAGTTGCTCCCGCTAGACGTTCGGCGCTACAACAACAAAGAAGCCCCCCAACCGTAGTTCAAATGCCACGGCGGGTGAAATCAAGTCAGTGAGCGCATCAATCAACAAGGACTGAAAGAAAATACAAGATGCAAAATTGATTAAGGATCTGAATAGGGCAAATCCATGGAAAATAAATCTAAATCTAAATCAAAAAAGAAAAAAGGCAGCACCGTTGCCTGGGGGATGGCCGGCGGTGGCGTAGTGGCATGGTGTCTTGGGGCGGCACTGCTGGTGGCTGGGGGCAGCAGTCGGCGATGAACGTGGTGGCTCGGGCCTCGGGGCGGCGCAGGTGGCGAGCGGCGTGGCGGAGGGTGGAGCCGCAGCTGATGACGTGGATGGCTGCCGGCTCCTCGGCGGGCAGCGCCGTCGTTGTGGCTCAGGCCTCGGGGCGGCTCAAGTGGCGAGCGGCGCGGCTGATGGTCGAGCGGAGCCGCAGCGGACGACTGCTGGCTCCACGGCGGGCAGTGCCGCGGCGGTCAGCGCGGGTGCTGCCGGCTCCGCGGCAGCTGGAGCAGGTGCCTGGACGTAGGGCCACAACGAGATGGACAGCGCGAACTGCTAGGATGGCGGCGTGGATAGGGTTGAGGAGTGAGGCTCGGATATTTTCGCGGACTGAGGTTGGACCAAGTCACGGAAGCGGGGAAATAATTTCGCTCGCTCTTTCTGCACGCGCCTCTCTCTTTTGGGTGGGCCAGTGAGTCCAGGAGCGCATGGGAGCATCTCATCTGGGCGCGAAAGAGAGCTGAGGAACACGCGCATGTCCAATTAATGCGCGGGGAACGCCCAAAATCATCTCCGTGACGGTAGGCGCCGACAGGAGCGATCTTTCCGGGCGGTCCTGCTGTCCCGCGGGGAATGACTCTGCGCCCCTGACGGAGGATGCGCAGCCACGAGGAGAGGTCGCGACTGACGGGAGAAAATGTATCTGGGGTGGTGTAAGTTTCTTATAAAAATAGATTCAACGATCTTTCTAATATTATTAATTATGTATAATAAATATTAATGTTTTCTCGTATATATATTTGGTTAAAATTGTGTATGTTTGATTTATCGGGAAGCGTGAAGGATAGTTACAAAGGGTTAGAGGGAGTAGTACAGAACCTATACAATGGGTTTTTTTAATGTTCTTTTAGTAACTCATTATTGCTTTATTTGTGCAAAGACCATAGTACACAACCTATACAAATAAATAAATAAATAACATCAATTATTAATGATATCAAATAATTATCATTAGTTTGTCATGAGATGTATTTTTATATTATATTTATTGTGTTATAAATATTAAATGTTTACATTTTAATTAAAAAATTATTTAGAATTGTATTTTTTATGATAGAGAGAGCATGTAATACACGGAAAAGCTTGCCTGGAAATTAGCGCAGCCTCCTGTCCTCGGCCTTGTTTAGATCTCAAATTCTCCCCTAAATTCCACTATGCAAAAAGAAGATTCCCTATCACATTAAAATACCGGCAAATACATGGAGTACTAAATGTAGATGAAATCAAAAATTAATTGCACAGTTTTGTTGTACTTTACGAGACAAATATTTTGAGTCTAATTAATTAATTTTTGAACAATTTATTGCACTAAAAAACAAAAGTTATTGCAGTGTTTGAATTGGTGCCCCGAATTGGGGAAGTGAACATGGCCCTCCTTGTTGTCCAGCTCCCACCTGTAGCTGCTGTTCTGCTCCCACGTCCACGTTCCCACCACCCGCAGGCTGCGCAGCCTGTTGTCCTGCCCCTTCCCCCACCTCCACATTCCCACCGCCTGCAGCAGGTCCTCGCTCCAGGTCTGTCTCCTCCGTGATCTCGTCGTCGCTAGCGCCATTGAGATGGGTAGTACTCCCTCCGTCCATAAAAACATGCAATTCTCGCTTTTCGAGAAGTCAAACAGTTTGAACTTTGACTAAATTTATATAAAAAAATACTAATATTTATAATACAAAATAAGTATCATTAGATTAGTTATAGAATATATTTTTTTAATAAATATATTTGGAGACATAAATGTTAATACTATTTACTATAAACTTGGTCAAACTTGAGTCAGTTTGACTGGCACGCTTCCCATAATTGCTTGTTTTGTTGGACGGAGGGAGTATCAGTTCCAGCCGATGCGGAACTCGACGGGATAAACTCTGCCATTTTGTTGTCGGGAGGCGGGAGCTACCTATCTTGTTCGAAGGTTTTTTTTTAAACGATTCACTAGACAGCTGTTGATTATATAAAAAAAAAGGAAAAAAAGTAGACGGAACAGTATAACAAAGCAACAATATAACTTTGAAGGATCAAGAAAAAACTACGATGATTAAACCTAACTTACAACTGTAAGAAAAAAAAACACGCACCACCAAAAGTGTTTGGCTGGATTGGGATTGGGACCTTCCTACGCCGCACAACACACAGTGCCAACTCCGCACCGCACCACTGTAGCATTAATGCCTGAGGGCTTAAGGCACGAATGTTTTTGTTGGAAGCTTAAAGCATACGAATGCGTTTGGAGCAATGCCTGTAGGTATATATAACCTCAAAAGTCAAAAGTCAGAACCCATCAGCATGGCAACATGCCAACATGGGTTGCAGATCCATGCATAATTGCATACAGCCAGCAAGGTTGGTTTGGCTAGCACCCAAAAGATTGGATTGGCAGTGGATGTAGCCGTGCTACCGAACAGGGCTTTGGGTCATCAGCTGGGCTAGTGGGCTAGTGGCACAAGATTATATTAGCTTATAACACTGGAGAGACCAAGTCTTCAAGCGTATCGGTTTGAGATTTGTTTTCTGAAGTCTGAACATATACATGTGCAGCGTTGGTTTGCTTTCTTATATTAACTCACTACTGGAATTTGCTGCTTTGCCGAGTGCCTAGAACACTCGGCAAAGCTCCAAAAACACTCGGCAAAGGTTTTGCCGAGTGTAACACTCACAAAGAGCGCTCGGTAAAAATCCTGTCGGCAAAGGGCTCTTTGCCGAGTGTTATTTATCGGGCACTCGGCAAAGGCTTTGCCGAGTGCCCGACACTCGGCAAAGATCGAAACGAAAAAATCATCAAAAAATAGCAAAAAAAAAAATTTATGAGGAGAGGCCCCCACCTAGGCCACACACGGCTGTTGCAACCCAGTTAAGCAGCTACAGCATTTTTTCCAAACTAACCACAGACCTCACGCATGGGTACGCACACGAGCCCCTCTACCACTGCGTCCCTCTTCATATATTGTACTAAAACAAGTGTAAATTGCTTATTTGAGGCTCTAAACGAATTCAAATCAAAAAGTTGTCAACTACAAAGTTTCATAACTTTTTGAGATCTATAACTTTCATTTAGGAAGTTTTTCCATCCGAGGTTGTTTAAAAAATTTTGAATTTCAAATTTAAAAATTCAAACGTACTTTTGCATAACAAAATGATTTCAAATGAAAAACTTGTTAACTACAAAGTTTCATAACTTCTCGAGATCTACAACTTTCGTTTTGGGTGTTTTTCCATCCGAGGTCATTTGAAAAATTCGAATTTTAAAATTTTGAAATTCAAACGTAGTTTTTCATGACAAGATGAACTCAAATGAAAAAATTATCAACTACAAAGTTTCATATCTTTTCGAGATCTACAACTTTTATTTAGGTTGTTTTTCCATTCAAGGTATTTTGAAAAATTCAAATTTTAAATTTTAAAATTTAGATGCAGTTTTGTATGGCAAGATGATTTCAAATGAAAAAGTTTTTAACTACAAAGTTTCATAAATTTTCAAGATCTACAAAGTTTATTTTGGTTGTTTGATCATTTGTATATCCGACATGGTGATTCTAACATTATTTACAAATCGTATATATCTCTCTTGTAGTTTCATAAACTACAAGAGAGAGATCTAAAATTTATGAACAAATTTACTTTTATTTTCTCGTATGAAGAAATGACCTAAATAAAAAATATTCATCTTGATGAGTTCTACAACTTTCTAGTTGAAAACTTTTTCATTTGAGTTAATTTACTGCTTCAAATTTTAATTTGAATTTGTCTTTGCCGAGTGCATAAAAAAAACACTCGGCAAAGACCTTCTTTGCCGAGTGTCAAGAAAAAACACTCGGCAAAGAAGGCTCTTTGCCGAGCGCCGAAAAAACACTCGGCAAAGAGGGCTCTTTGCCGAGCGCCGAAAAAAACACTCGGCAAAGAAGGCTCTTTGCCGAGTGTTTTTTTCGGCGCTCGGCAAAGAGCCTTCTTTGCCGAGTGTTTTGATTTGCCGAGTGTTTTTTATTTGGCACTCGGCAAAGAGCTTCTTTGCCGAGTGCCCGAAAAAAAAACACTCGGCAAATCATTTAGCACTCGGCAAAGTTTCATTCTCCGGTAGTGACTGATGAAAAACGTACCCACGACGGCGTCCAATTAGTTCGAAGACGTAACTGATCCGAGTCACGCAACCTAATATGGAGGTTTTTGACTATATATTTTAGTGATCTTATTAAGCAGTTACGTAGGATCCATCATTGGGATGTACTATCAATAAGACTATACATTCCGATACTTCCTAAAATCTATCTTTATTTTATGGTTTGCTTTCTTTCATAGTAGGAAAAAAATATCATTCCCCTGTATAGTGAACTATGTGGCGACCTTACTTTTTCACTTCCCTTATACTTTGCCATGCAAGTTGCTCAACAAAAGAATGTGTATATGCAGGTTTTAGTTGCTAAGTTAGGTTGTGTTTGGTTTTGGGATAGAAAGGATAGGATGATTCTATCCCTGTTTTCTATAGGTTGGGACAGTTCCAGTTTGTTATTTTTTTGGCGAATTATACTCAACGCAGTAAGTCATACATGTACACACATTCACACCTATATATGAACACATGCACACACATCGTCCTACACGTATGAGCACCTCCAAAGAACCAATATAGAACTGGTACACATCGAGATTGATGAAGTCATCACATGTATTCGCTGTCAACGAGCACGCCAGTTTTCTGTTTTGTTGGAAGGATGGAGGCGTCCCTGTTTTTTGTTTGGTCCAAGAGAGATGAACAAGGATAGGATGATGAGCATTTTGCATCCGTTAGCAACTGTTAAAGTGGGTCCCATCTGTCATACTCTTCCCCTTCTTGCTCCTTTCTTCTTCCAATACACAACGGCTAGAGGATGAACCAAGTGCTCAAGAGTCACATGCTCTCTAACTCACTCGTAATCCCAATCTCATAAAGGATTTCACCAAGAATCAAGAGGGGAGGTTGTGGAGCCTTCAATGGAGAGTTGAGAGCTTGTCTATGGGCTGGTGAGGAATGAATTTGCAGGATGGCCGTTGCGGAAGAAAGATAAGAGTATTTAAACCCTTTTCTCAGCACTTAGGCCTTGTTTAGTTAGCAAAATTTTTGGCAAAATGCAACTGTAGCACTTTCGTTGTTATTTGGCAATTAGTGTCCAATCATGGTCTAATTAGGCTTAAAAGATTCGTCTCGTCCATTTCGTCTAAACTATGTAATTAGTTTTATTTTTTATCTATATTTAATGCTTCATGCATGCGTCTAAAGATTCGATGTGACGGGGAATCTACTGTTCTTTTGCAAAATTTTTTGCATTGGGCCTTAGCCCTTGTTTAGATTGAAGAAAATTTCAACCCGATGAATAGTATCACTTTCGTCTTATTTGGCAAATATTGTCCAATCATGGACCAACTAGGCTCAAAAGATTCATCTCATGATTTCCAACTAAACTGTGTAATTAGTTATTTTTTTTACCTACATTTAATACTCCATGCAAGCGGTTAAAAATTGATGTGATGGAGAGAGAGTGAAAAAACTTGGAACTTTGAGGCAAACTAAACAAGGCGTTAGACATGGAACTTCCACGGCGCAGAATCTCTGCAAAGAGACGTGGAACTTCCATAAAAGGTCAGAAAAGAATAGGAAATAGAATTTCTGGCTTTTGGTTTGCTTTAGTGGATATCTAGACTTTTGGATAGGAGCTGAACACTTAATCACCTTAAGATATCAATTTTGTGTCCCCCTTAATAGTTTGACTTTTCTATACTCCAATTTAAAATATAAATTGTAATTAAGCCTTCGTGTATACTCTTGCCATATTGTTTTGAATTTGGGAGGTTTCCTTATACTGTCATGCACCCACATTCACTTATAACATGTCATCATCTTTTAACTAACATTATTAGACCCTTAATTGTATGGTCATCAATACACCAAAACCCATTTAGGGACCTAGATCGATGCCCTTTTAATCTCTCTCTTTTTGGTAATCGATAATGACACAATTACCGCTTACAAATAATTGATAAAACAATTGAGATTTTGAACATATGTGTATAGGTTTCTCCTCCGAGATGCGTGCACTATGAATAGAGTTCAACATTTGGCATAAAAGGCAACAATGCACATATTTCGTTTTAAGTGATGGAGTTCCTCCTACATCCATGCATCAGTGGGGTGCAACACACTGTGTGATGATAGGATAATCTATGATGCGTATGGCAATTTATGCACAGGGTTGCTGGACTGACAGGTTGCGGAACTTCTGCTTCCTGACGTGGAACTTACGAGTCATGGAACTTCCGTGGACAGGCACAGAACTTAGCACTCTTTGTAGTCAGCAGAGCAGAAGTACGTCTAGCATGACATTGCAGTTTTATATATCACACACAGGCATATAAAGATGAGAAAAGCATTAAACTAAACAGTTCTAGTGCGAAAGAGCCCGTAGCCTAGTGGTTATGAGAGCCTCAGTAGCACCTCAGGTCCTGGGTTCGACTTTCTGTGGGAGCGAATATTCTAGAATTTAATAACGTTATGCTTTCAGTGGTAGACAACGTTCTCATCGACAGCGAGGCGCCAATGGTGAATTTGTTAATCTCGAAGATTTGCGGGCTCAGTCTTCGAAGAATCTCATATGGGTTAGTTTGTGTGCGTACGTTCATAGTGGTGAGTGTGCGTGCATTATGAGCGTCTCTGTTGTAATGTGTAATTCTAAAAAAAACTAAATAGTTCTAGTTATCAAACACATGCATTTCACCACAGTTTTGTCCACATTCGTCCACTAGGTTCAACGATGATTAACAAATATTACATACCAAATGATTCAAAGTTCCAACACCACTAAGATAGATAAATAAACACGACTAAAGCGGTGCATAAGGGCAACTCATTCCTTTTACTTCCTCTTTGATGTCAAGCACTAAAAAGGAGTAAAAGGAGAGGAAAGCTACTCGCTCTAGTTGGTGTCATCCTCGTTGTCCTCCTTGTCCTCATTGGTGACCTCCTCGGCCAAGGGCGAAGCTAGCAATCATTTAACCCTGGTGCACCACTCAAGAAGTATAAATAAATTTATTACCATATATGGCAAATATGGAGCTTTTTAAAGGTAAAAATACATTTTATCTTCGTGCCTGCCCTGTCCTTGGCGACACGTTGCCATGGTGGTGAGCCACAGGGCAAGAGAGCAGATCCGGGACAAGGTGTGCATGAAGCATGATCGTTGTCACATCTGGTGAGCTCCTCCTCACTCTCCTCTTGCTTCTCCAGTCCTCCCCCTCACTGTCTGAGGTCAATATCAGACTTTCGATTTTCTTTTATCGAGATCAATTTTATTTAAGGTTCAGTGTTCTGTCTAGAATTTTATGTTGAACTTATAGGATCATGCATGGTGTAGATTAGTGGGTGTACATGTTTGTATTCGGGATAAAGCATAAATCAACTAGAACCTGTACATGAATCACAGAGAGAGAGAGAGGAAGAGGGAGAAAGGGTACATACATCGGAGTGCTTGGTGGTGGAGCTCGACCTTGCAATGGTGTTGGTGACGAAGGGGATGCAGTGCGGTGGTGTTCCGACAGGCAGTGGACTTTCCGTCGCTGGCAGTGTCGCCCTCTAGATCAGCTAGGGTTCGGAGTGGGGTGACGGCTGGGCGAACCTCGTGCCTTGAGCCCGTGGCCCCCACTCCCTCTTATATGGCACTGTGCGACGGGGGCCCACCAACCTTATTGGGTTGGACGCCCCCGATTAGGGCACAGATCAGGGCCCGAGTCGGCCGTTGGGCTTGACTCGGAGGATATCAATTCTAACATTCTCCCCCTTGATCTCATCTTATACTTTAACTTTAAACTTTGACTTTAATTGCTTTCACTTTTATTTGTTCCATCATAGATTAGTGTATAGCATGCTTCATCGTCACGGTCAATTGCCGATAGATTTAACAGCTACAATACATTCCTCTATTCTAAAACAGATTCTTTAACTTTGAGCCATTTATTGTGCGGAAAACATAGGCTTTCCCGTAAACCCATGTTGATTGTGTGTTCTCTGAACACACTGGGTGGTAAGCCTTTGGTAAGCGGATCTGCAAGCACTTGCTTGTTACTTTTACGTTCAATACTTTTAGTATGATTCCGGACTTTCTCCTTTACAACGTATAACTTTAATGTCAATGTGTTTGGCAACACACTTGACTCGTTGTTATAGGAGCAAACTACTTAAATGGTCATTGTTGTTGACAACCATTATCAATTCTTGGTACAAGTTTCTTAACCATTTTGCCTGTCCCTCAGCCTCATATCATGCTATACTATAATTTTACATCACTGATGATACTAAAATTGTTTCTTTGGAGCTTTTCCACAATAAAACTCCAACTGCGAGTGTTAGCTACTATGTGGGTTTCTCTGAACATATAGTCAAAATTTAACATTTGTACCCACAACTACTTGAGAGTACATGTTCTTTCTTTCTTAGCATGAGACCGACATTCTTAACTTCATTCCAGTGATCTATATCTGGACTGGACTTTTACCAAAATAACCCGGATACGTGAACTATGTCAGGGTAAGGTCTTATCTTTGTACTCATTAAGCTTCCAAGAGCTGAAGCATATAGGACGTCCATCTATAACAATCTCACATTGCTTTTTGCAACACTAAAGTTCTCAAAACTATTACCCTTGACCATGGGAATAGGCGTAGATTTATCCGCATAGGTACATTATTTCTTTAGAAACTTTTCTTAGCATGCCTATGCGATAGTCCTAATACCCCTTTTCTTCTATCTCGGTGAATTTCAATTCTTATAACGAGAGACATTTCACCGAAAACTTTCTTATTGAACCTTAAGGACAAGAGCTTTTTCTTCTTATGCAGTAGATTGACATCACTACTAACAAGTAAGATATCATCCACATATACAGGATTAGGAAATGAAATTTCCATTCTATAACTTTGTACAAACGCAATTGTCCTCTCATTCTCTTTAACCTAAAATTTCTAATTGACTCTTCAACTTTAAATGTCACTGTCTAGAGATATGCTATAGTCCATAAGAGATTTCTACAGGTGGCATCCCTTACGTTCTTTTCTTTCCATGGCAAAACCTCTGGGTTGTGCCACGTAATCATTTTCATACAAATCTCATTGGGAAATATTATCTTTACTTTCATCTGATGTAACTCAGATCATGATGTGCCACTAGCACTCATTGTAATCTATTCAATCGCTTCGCGCAAAATCGTTTGATTCAAGTCGCGCTCCACATCTTTACATATTCCCTTTGGAGTCACATTTTGTCTTGTAGACCCATCACAGCCTACTGTTTTGGCTCCTTAGGAATTTATTCTAGATCCCAAAATATTATTGGTATTATCAATTTCATTTCATCTTTCTTTGCTTCTTGCCACTTAGACGAGTGAACGCCTCTCATGGCTTCTTCAAATTAGGTGGAATTACCTTCCATTTGAATTTCACTAATATAGACTTTATAGTCATCAGAAATATCTGATTTTCTTATTCTTTGAGACTTTCTAGGGCCTCAGCTACTAGCATTTCTTGACCTTTATTGTCAAAAGACAATTGATTCTACAAGGTCCTATGTAATAAGATCCTTGTTTACATTATTCATTCTCCTTGTGGAGTTAGGTACTTTTGTAACATGCTCCCCTAGATTGTCCCATCTTCAAACTTTCTCATTTTGGGTTTAATCTGCTAAAACTTATATAGTGCGTTTAACACCGTCTTAATAACTCTGAACTGTAAAAGGTTCATAAATTATTTAGCTATTTCTTTACATTAGGGGTATCGTTATTATGACCGTCTTACTCCCACAACGATCACATTTATCTTTTATAGATCACTCTTGCCTTCAATGCATAGTATGTATTGCATTATCTGAAGTATGGGGAAGTATCTTTCTTAATTGTCTTTCTTAATTAATCTCACATTTCTCCCCCTCGAAATATGGTATGAACTTTTCTACCATAATTTCGAAAACTATTCAGAACTCTTATGAATGAGGAAACTTTGATTACTTACTTCATCCACATGATTACATCATGCAAATGAAATTATTTCTTAATTCATATGAGAGTACTTTGTCCTCGTTTCACTTCAAGAACTCAACAGTCTTTTATTATTAATACTTTCGCAAGTCACGCTTGCATGTCATTCTTATCTTGAGGTTCGTCTGTAACTTCCTTTTGTTCTTAAACTCATACTATGATAGCATAAGAGCTACCATAAACTTTTCTCCCTGTGCAGGATACACTAAAAGCACATGAGTCATCACAGCTTTCTCCCGCCATGCAGGATAAGTACTATGCTAAACTTTTTCCACCATGTAGGATTGATTAACATAAGTACTATGCCAACTTTACCTTGCCATACGAGTACTTTCACAAACTTTTTCCCGTCATACGAGATAATTCCCTTGAAGGGACATAAATGCCTGGATTGGCTCATATTCAATCATCAAACTTAGGAATAAATATGAATACACTTTAACACACATGCTTAATCCAACGTTGGTCAAATTAAACATGCATGTCACTTATTACGTTTCATATCATTGTGATTAAGACTAAAAAAATATTATATTACTTATTACATCTCTTATCATGATGATAAAAACTAAAAACTAAAAACTTCTTCATAAATAGTACATAAAAGACATTTCTTAAACTAAACTCTTATTGTTCTATTTTTCTTTTCTTAGATCAATATCCCTGAAATCTTTCAAAACTTTTCTTTTCAAGCCACTCTTAAAGAGAACACAGTCCCTTATGTAATGACCTTCTTTCATGCAAAACTTGCACTTTTCATCTTCTGAGTCACAAGTACCCATCTCATTTTCTTTTCTGCCTTCAAGAATGAAAGCATGAAGTTCTTTGTCTGAAAACATTAATCAATAATCAACAATAATGAGCATTAAAATAACCCTACGTTAGTCTGGTTAAAGACATGCACATTAAACTTTTAAAACTTTATGTTCTATTCTATATCACCGTTGGGCAGAAATAGAATAAAATAATATTCTTCTACATTAATTCCACGTCACCGTTGGGCAGAAATGGAATTAACATATGAAAACTCAATTATCTTATAACCCTCTTCAAAATTAAATCCTCTCGTTGGTTCGAATTTAATTTTGAAGATCATCATCGTCATTGCAGCGGAAACATGAAAATACATTACATTCTGCTCGCTCTGTAGCATCTCTTGTTTCTTATCTATTCTCTGAAAATTGGTCACTTTGATGCAATATTTATCATAGATTTAAACTTTAAACATAAAACTCATAGAATTATAATATCGTTATCATCAACGTTGGTCAGAAAATAACAATATCATAATTAACTTTAAACATAAACTCATAAATAAACTTATAATATTGTTATCATCAACGTTGATCAAAAAATAACAATATTATAATTTACCTTAACTATGAACCGACTATTCCTCCAATTAATTTTTTTTCATTGGTTCTAACTTTAACTGGAGGATAAACTTTTCATCATTTACTGAATAACTATAACTGCTCTTCAAATTAAATCCTCCCATTGGTTCGGATTTAATGAGAAGACAATAAACCTTTAACTTTGCAGCGGAAACATTGAAAATACTCTTAAAATAATACTTATTCAAAAGCGCTTTACTTTACTCATCTTTTCTCTAAATAAATTATCACATTTGTTCAAATTTAATTAGAGATAATTTCACAAATTCATTCAACACTTGCTTCTGAAAAAATAGTAAAACTTAAACTCTGCATGACCGAAGGCCTACTCGCGGCCCACCTTTTCCTTTTATTCAGCTGTGAAAAAAATGGCCAAAGGCCCATTCACCAGCAGTGCCGCGGCCTAGCAACAGCATCAGCAGCACGCTTTTCCCCTCTGCAGCCCAGCAGTGGCTCGTGCTCTGTCCTTTTGCGGTCCAGCAGCGAGAGCAGAAGGGCCCACGGGTGGTGAACATGGCCCATGGCCCTCACGCGCGCGGCGCGTTCCGCGCCCAGGCCGCAACCTGGGCCTGGGCCAGATTTTCACCAACCCGCCTGGGCCGAAACTTGGCCCGGTCATTCCTGAGCGTTGATCATCATCAAACGGTTGTCCACTCGTTGCGTTAGGACAAAACGAGCAGCTATTGACCAGCTCCCAAAACCCTAGCCTTATTTGCTTTCCTTTCCACTTCTCACTCCTCTGAGAGCAGCGGCATCGGCGGCCACCCGGCATCGGAGGAGGAAAACGGCGCCGCCGTGGGCCCTCTCGCCATAGGGAGAGCACGCCACCGTCGATCGGCTCCACGTCGGTGCCCTAAAACTCGTGCCCACGACGACGACGGCGCCTCGGCTCGTCTGCTGAACGCCGGCGAGGTTGCCGCTGAGTCCTTCCCGCGCGCGGCGGTTTCAACAGAGGCCCTAAGGCCGAGCCCCTAGAAGATCCATGCGGCGGCAAGGCCACGCCCTCTGGGCTCCCTTCCCGCGCACGCCGGCGAATTCCTTTCCCCCCGCACGACAGCAGGGTCCTACCCGCACGACGGCGGTGGCGGGGAGACCAGGTAGGTTCCCCACCCTTTTTTTATGTGACTTCTTTTCTGTGGGCTTAGGGTTAGGTTTCTAGTTACGTCTCTGTCCCGATCTGATTTGATCAGTCATCTTTTCTTTCTATTTTCATTCGATTGTCAACCCCACGACTCAGATCTACACACTAGTGAGGCTCCAGTACCATTGTTGAACTTATAGGATCATGCATGGTGTCGATCAGTGGGTGTACATGCTTGTATTCGGGATAAAGCATAGATCAACTAGAACCTGTAAATGAATCACAGAGAGAGAGAGGAAGAGGGAGAAAGGGTACATACATCGGAGTGCTTGGTGGTGGAGCTCAACCTTGCGATGGTGTTGGTGACGAAGGGGATGCAGTGCGGCGGTGTTCCGACGGGCAGTGGACTTCCCGTCGCTAGCAGTGCCGCCCTCTAGATTGGCTAGGGTTCGGAGTGGGGTGACGGCTAGGCGAACCTCGTGCCTTGAGCCCATGGCCCCCCACTCCCTCTTATATGGTACTGTGCGACGGGGGCCCACCAACCTTGTTGGGTTGGACGCCCCCGATCAGGGCGCAGATCAGGGCCCGAGTCGTCCATTGGGCTTGACTCGGAGGAGATCAATTCTAACATTTTAAACTCGAGCTAATTAGGTTTTATGTGTAGAAGAAAGTGTTAAAATTTATTTGTAGCTTCCTCAGTTATTCAGCCAATCAGCCCTCTATAATTAGCTATCTTAGCTTGAATGGATCCTTTAGAAGTAGAATTTTTGGCAGTGCTCTTTGGCGTGTTCCCACAAACAAGATGTAGGCCAAGACGAATACTTTAGCACGCATGTAGGGGTGGAGCACTAATAATTTGAGAGAGACCTTGGCATGGCCAATTATATTTGGAAGTACCGATCGAAGATTCCCCTCACACATATAGTACACACAAATAAGAAAAATATATGTCAGGGCATTAGTAAACTGCAGCTTGCAACAAGTCATCGCCCGGCTGCGCTCTGCTACTTACCATCGCACTGTCCCATTGGCCATCGGCATTGACTACACCTAACGCGCTTCGCTCTTCATCTGCTGCTCGTCGTCCTTTGGGTGCGCGGCTGCGTGGTAGTCCTGCTTCAGCTTGGAAGATCCAGCCTTCTCTCGGTAATTTTTCGTCTTTATCCTTTGATTTTTGTTCATTCATATTTCTTCTGCTAGAGCTCAGGTCCTGAAAATATTATTTTGTTTTTTTGTTTAAAAAAGCTCATCTATGCTGCCTTTCTCGGATTAAGGATCTTCTCTGGTCATACTTAGTTTAAGCGATCGTATAGACACCTACTTGTTGGACATGTATTTGCATACCATCGTTATGGAGATCGTCCTAGATGTGTTCAAGTTGGGATGTAGGAATTCAGAAGTTACCGTGATGGAGATTTTTAATAATTTTGAATGGAATTTAAGCAACAGGATTGAAGCTTAGTCTTGCTTGAACATTCTTTCCTGTATCAATCTTTGTCTTCTTTGTGTGCCTCCTAAGTGCTATTTGATCTGTATCGTCGGCAATACGCATTCATGTGTTGTTTTTCTTTATTAAAAAAATGTATATGCATACCCTTCGTTACATCTAGGTATATAGTGCTCAAAATCACTCAGTGATTCAAGTGAACCACGATTCGAGTACTGGATTGAACACTTGTATCTAGATAGGTTTTGTTAGACCCTGTTTGTATCTATTAGCTAGCTAACTATAGCTGCTACTAGTTAGCTAGCTAATAGCACATAGTTAATATTAGTTAGCTACCTATTAGCTGAAGGGTGTTTTGATACACAGGTAAAAGATGGTTTAAATAGATGAATGAATGTTTAAGTTGACTATGATACACTGCTGAACCGATAAGATAATTTTTTTGAACATATACAACATTTCAAGTTATTAAACTAAAACAACAGACTTGAGGAAGTTTGTTGTTGGCCAAGCCTCCCAGCCCCCACGTCGCTCTCACAAAGGGCGGCTCAGGCGGCGCAGCTGCCTCCCACCTCCGGCCCCCTCCCTCAGCTCTCCATCCCCGGCCGCCACCGGAGCCTGACGCCGGCTGTCCGGCCGTGGGCAAGGACGGCAGCGGCTGGGTCCTTTTTTCCCCTCCCTTCCTCCTCCATCCAGGGGCGAGCCGGCAAAATTCAGGGCCCTATACGAAATCCTAAACCAAGACCCTTTTTCACGTGCCTATTTTCTTTTATAATAATCATTCCGTAACTATTTTCAAAACTGAGTTAAATCCTGATCTATTATTTATTGTTTTCTTAAGTAGATTGATATTTGCTCGAAGATATGTCTTAGTGTTGGAATATTATACATAATCATACAAAGGATACTAGAATTTAAATTGAAGGAGAAGATTAAAATTGTATATAGGGCGTTGTCGCTGGATCATGGTGCTACTACTGTACCCATTAGAAAAGTTAGCTGCATCTCCGTGTGCTGGGCTTAATCCTAGAAAAGTTAATTGCATTGGTTTGATCCCCTAGGTTGAGTAGTCACTACGTACTCAAGAGTAGTCACTTGCTTCACGGTTCGCACACATCATGGAGTGATGGATGTAATGTAGTCAAGTAACATCAACCAGCGGCAACTACCATGCGCCGGGTGCTCGGTACTTTTGCAACATCGATTTATCACAGCGCGGTGGGATAACGACCTGCGGGGCCCCTGGAATTTGGGGGCCCTATTCCTCCGCACCTCTCGCACACCCATGGGGCTCGGCCCTGCCTCCATCTTCCCTCTCTCCCAGTGCTCCCGTGGTGGATCAGGGCTTGGGGTGGCGGCGAGTGGCTGGTTCTCTGGCCTGCTGCGACAGATCCGGTGTCTCCCCGGCTAGATCCGGTTGGCCTGGGAGCAAATCCGAGGTGGAGGCATGTTCTTCCCCTTCTCTTGCCGATCTTCCCCAAACTATAGTCCAGACCTGTCCGCCGGCGGGCCTGCTGGCCAGAGTTGGAGTCGCCCCTCCAAAGTGGTGGTGGGGGCGGCTGCAGCGGTGCGGTGGTGCAGCGGTTGTGTTGGTGGTGCGGCAGCGGTGCGGTGGTGCTCTGTCTGTCCAGCTACACTGTGACATGGCCCTGGCCGGCGTTGCGGTGCGCGTGGAGGCGGGGGTGGTGTGGCTTCGTCAGCAACGCCGTGGTGGCGTGGTCAGCCGTGGCTTGGCTAGGTGTGCTCCAATGGCGCCATGGTGGCATTGGCTCACCCGCGGTGCCGTGGTGGCGCAGCTGGTGGCGCCAGGCCAGGGTGTGGCCACTGTCCCGCCACCCTCGTTGCTGGATCCGGCAGTCCCTGGGCCGGAGCTGCTCCGGTGGGGCTTGCCAGCAGTGGTGGTGCATGGGGTCGGTGCTTAACGACAGCTCGGTGCGGAGGTTGTTGGTGGCCTTGTGTGGCGGGTTGTTGCGGGACTGGCTCAGCTGGGGTTGGGACGATGGTGGGCTGGGCGACTGGGGCTTCTTCTGATCCTGCCCCTCTTCTCCCCGTCATCTACCTTCCCCCTTCCTCGGGCTGGATCTCGTGGCGGAGCTGGCCAGTTCTGCGTGCTGCTAGCCGGTTTTGCCGGTTTTGGCGGGGGCGGACTCTCTGACGGGCTTCTCCAGACACTTCTCCTGGGCGTTGTCCCTTGGGGCGACAGTCGGGCGGGGTTGCTGCTGAACCATTGCCGCTCTCTGCCTCCCTGGTAGGGTGTGGTCCTCAACGACGCTGGTATGGAGGTTGCTTGAGGCCTGGGTGAAAGCTTTGGACGACGACGTCTGCCGATGTCGTTCCCTTCTTGGAGGCGTCCTTCCTTTCTATCCTTCTGCCGTGATGGATGTTGCAGGTGAAAACCTTCCCTTGGCGGGCTACCTGGTCATCGCTTGTTAGCGTCGTATCCTCCTTGGAAGCATGGTTAGGCTTTTCAGTTCCGCGGTTGCTCATGGTGATGCCCCAAATCGCTTGGCAGGTTGCCATGTTTATCCTCAATCCTTGTTAGTTGTTAGTCCTTATTAGTTGTTTAGTTGAGTTGTTAGTTTGGGTCGATTCGACCAAGTTGGAGCAAGTAGTGGAGTGAGTTTTGATAGATATTCGGATGTTGCACTAAAGTTGTGTAGGATGAGTGGTGCACTCTCCTCAGTTGTATGGTTTTTTGGCCCAATTTTTATTAAAAAAACTGGTCAGGCACTTTTTTTTTTTCCTTTCTTCGTCTAATAGAAATTGTGGCAAAGTTTTTGCCATCCTTTCTTAAAAAAACAACAGACTTGAGTACCAAGCAAGCTAGTGAAAATAAGATTGTGTCGGAGAACTCGACCACAGACTCCATCAAGTTCAAGTAGTAGTAGGATTGTGTGTTTGGGAACTCTAAGGTCTAGGTCTAGGAGTTCAGATCAAGCCCGTCGAGTATGCCAGAACCACCATAGCGGAGAGGAACGACACGGCCTGCCGCAGAGCTCTGTTATTCGCGGAATAAATATATGTCCACACCGCGGTTGCTGGTCGGGGTGATGTGATCGAAGCCATTGCCATCGTCGCCTAACAGATCCATGCTAGCAAGAGTGGAGGGGAGCTGCTCCGAGCTTCTCGGAGCTGGCGCTGGTGGAGCGGAGGGGAGCGGCTCGGAGCTTCTCAGCACTCGGCGCTGCCGGAGGGATGGACAGCTCTATGGAAGCAGTGCCGGGCGAGGGACAGGACACGGCCCTGGTGCAGGAGACCCGGCGGCGTAAGCGAAGGAACACAAGTCTACTGCAGGCAGCCTTGGCGGCGCAGGCGGAGGAGGCGATCACCCCGGAGGGAGGGTATTTCAATCATTCCTCCACCTATTAGCTGGTTGCAATAATCCGCAGAAACGACCACGGACATCACCACCAGTGCAACCAGGAGCTGGTGATAACCCTGACTCATCACAACCTCATCCTGCTGCAGTCGTGCTTACTCGGATGGTCGCCTTCCACCGTTTCCACGGGTGTACCCTTCCTCGATCGTGGAGGACGAATGCTTCAGGAGCTTTGTGAGCGTCCTGAACCCTCAGTTCCAGATGCCCTCGCGCACCGCCGTCCAGCGCATCTGCCGCCTTCGCGCCAAGGAAGCCATGGACCAGCTGAAAGAGACCCTGGAAAGCAACCAAGGGCAGATCAACCTGGCAGACAGGGACATCACGTACCGTCCAGGGAAAAGCCCTGTACATGGCGTGGCAGTTCATCGACGAATGGGGAAGATGACTGAAACATGGCACTGAAAGACTCTACTGAGACAAAAAGATGGGCTGTCAAAAAGGTAGAGGAGGTAACTTATATAAACAAAAAATCTCAAATATCCTTCATTGTGAGACATATAATCGTCACTATAAATAAGAACTAAGATAAGCTCAGGTGTTCCCGGTGGTGCCTTTCCCTCCGTACCACCACGACACATTGCTGGGCTCTAAGGAGGTTTCCATCGACTGATATTCCTGCTGCTATGTGTCTATGTGCGGTGCTGCTGGTGATTAGATCTGATCATTTAATCATGAGTTTAACACTTGAACACTTAAAACACTTATATGCAGTGGATTATTGTTTATTTGTCTTCTGTTCTTGGCTGGCTGCGTATGTAAATTTGTGATATGCTCATTTTCGTGAAGTGACATCTTACATATGTTCTCGGGTATAGGACAACACATGGGTACCCGATACCCGCATGGGCATGGGTATGGGCACAGAGTTGTACCCGTGCTTGGGCATGTGTTTTTTAATGGGTATGATTTATATATTCTAATGGGCATGGGTTTGGTTGGGCAATACCTATTGGGTAGAAACCCATTGCCATCTTTACTCGCCCTAAAGGTCACAGTAAATCAAATATTTACCGAGACGGACCAGTTGCCCGCCACCATTAATAAAACTAAAAAAAACGACGAGCCCAAACACGAGCCCATCCAGGGTCTGGCGTCGACCACATCCGTCGCTGCCCACGCCGCCGCCAGGACGCGGCCCCCGCCACCACGCACGTGGAGCCAGATCCATTGCCGTGGAGCCCGATCTGTCGTGAATCCGCCGCCGGAGAGGCCGCCGCACTCATGGGTGGGGCAGGGGCGTCGCCGTGCTAGATCCGCCGCTCACGGTGAGGAAGGGCGCTGGATCTACGGGGGGGGGGGGGGAGGAGTGACAGGGTGTGGTGCCACCCCTGCCGAGCACGCGGCGAGGAGGCTCGCCATGTGCACCGCCTCCGCCCGCATGCTCCATCCGCACGCGCTGCCGCTATTGCCACCCCGCTCGCGCTCACTGGTCGCCGCCTCCATCCTGAGAGAGAGAGAGTTGGGAGTGAAGCCTCAGTCTAGATGCGCCGCATAGAGAGGAGAGAGAATCGGGCCGAGAGAGTGAAGCCTCCCAAACCCTAAGTGTTGCTTATATACTTGCACATAAGTAACAGGCCTCCTGGGCCTGCTGGGCTTCAATCCTTTTTATAGAGGGCAAGCCTCTTAAGTGGTTTGCCTCCGAAAATAGCCTGATTTTTTTGAAGGCCCGCCTCGGTTTTTAACCGCCTCCATAAATCGATTTGGCGAGGCGGTTAATTATGACTGCCTCGGTTAATGAAAACGATCGCCTCCGTTAATTCCAGGCATTACCCGAGGCGGTTGGATTTTGTAAACATGTCGGTTAATAAAAGGACACCACCTTGCAAAATATTTTATGTAATAGTGCATGCATCGGCAGCGATGGTGGGCGGGCAGCGTCGTAGTCATCCGATGAGCCTGCTCCGGTGGGCAGCGTCGTCTCCCGCCACCTCCGCCGCGCTGGCCTCGCCCACTGCTGGAGCCACCACTACCACGTCCGCCGAGCAGTAGCACTGGTACGTGCACGTGGCAATCCAGAACACCCATGGGAGCATACTGCGGCACATCGGACAGCGGCAACGTGACGTACAACCCTAGATACTCGCTTGCTCTCCCCCTCCCTCTCTACCTCTACTACAGAAGGGGAGCTGCGTCGTGACCTCTCTGTTGCCGGCGAAAATTCTCCACTACCGCCACATCTCTCCTAGATTCCCCGCACACAAAGCTCCACCATGGCTCCCTCTCCCTCCCCAACTTAGCTGCACCGCAGTTCGTTGCAGGTAAAAGCCGGGCGGGCAAGATGCCACCGCCGCACTAGCCATTGCTGCAGAGCTGGATCTCGCACGTGGCCAGCTTGCCTCCGCCTCCCACTGCTCTTCCTCTCCCTCGTTTTGAGATCATCATGGGTCACAGGAGCTAGTGCCGCCCATAGTCACAAGAATTTTGGGTCGATCGGGTCGAGGGACGGGGTCGAGGGACGCGGGTCGACACTCGACAAAAGTGTGGTACGAAGGAGTATACCTCTGCGGTACGAGAACCAAATATGTGGTACACGAACCCGAAGCCTATGGGTTGATGACCCTGGTACGAAGCATGGAGTCTTGTATGTACTGCAGTGGATTGACTAGGGACATAGAGGATCTCTTTTCAATCTCTCGGTTTTGCATTTTTTTTGAGACTGTATACATTATGAAACAAATCATATAGAATTTTTTTTAACCGATTCTCTTTTCCTTTTTTGAGACTATACATTAGGGAACAAATCATAGGATTTTTTTTCACGGAGGGAAATCTCCCACCACATCAAAGGGAAAGGAACGGGCGGACTGTGGACGCCGTTACAGTACAGTCTACGGCAAAGAATATGTACACTAAAGCCCATATGGTCATGTACAGTGCCAGCCCAAAGCCACATCCCATAATAAGGCCCAAAGTTTCAGGGTCATCGTCTTCCTCGTCACATATCTATCTTCAGACTGCTCACGACCTTGCGGGATTGCATCCATGGCTAGCACTTGGCATTAGGGATGATTTGGGGTGGGGATCCGTGGCGGAGTCGAGGTAGGGCGAGTGCCCTACCTTGCCCTACTGGGTCCTCCGCCCCTGGCGACCAGTCACCAGCACCAGCATGGACGGCGCCATGCGGTCTAATTCGGTGCTGCCTCCGTCCTGAATCTGACCATAGACGGAGATGCCGGCGATGCCGCGGCTGGGCCAGCGGTGATGCCGGCGAGTGGCGACAACCTCAAGCCTCATCCGTAAGCCTTTCTTCATCTACATCTCGCCGTCTAGGATTGGGACTCGTCCCTTCTTGAACCCTGCTGCAATGGGGCGCGACCCATCCATAAATGGGACGTCGACCCATCTCGTACCCGTACCTCGATTTGGGTCGGCGTACCTGGTACGCGGTTCGCGGCTTCGTCCCCGAACCCTGTGACTATGGTGCCGCCGTGCAAGTGGCCACACCCTATCACCACCGCCGTTCATGTGGCCACGCCCTAGCACCATCTCTGCCCAACCCGGGCCAATCCCTATGGCTTTGCCTTAGCCCCCTTGAGCTCACGCGCACACACATCAGCTGCCTCCTCACCAGAGACGACGAATCCCAGCGTTGTTGTCAATGTTTTCCTAAATTCTAAACGGTAAACAGTCGGTCACCTACCGTTAGCCATTATTCGGGCTAAACAGTCCATTAAACGAGCTAAATGGCCAATTAATTGGGCTAAACAGATGATTAAACGGAAATGGCACGCCACTGTGTAGCGTTTACACGGTGTTTAAATGGGCTATACGACCGTTTAGGTGAACAGTAGTTGTTGCTATGGATCTGGTGCCACCGCACCACCATGCCCATCGCAGCCCTAGCTAGGAGCTCCGCCCTGACCCGCGAACACCCTAGACCGACGCAGGATGGAACGACGAGCATGCCGCAACTCTCCCCACCGCCGGAGACCTTGCCACCGTCGAGCTAGAGCCAGTCAAACCAAGCCCTGCTATGCGCATATGACAGGTGGGCCCATTGATTGGGCTAGCCCCGCGTGGCACCGGCACCTGGTGTATGGACCGGGTGCACCCAGCAATCAGATAGGGTTTTACATTTTCGTTTTATTTTAATTCTGTGTAGAAAAATAAAAATAAAAATAAATAGAAATACATCCAACCAACTGACATGTGGGCCCCACATGTAGGGGCCACACGTCAGTGCATAGTCCACGCGCCATGTCAACATCCAAAGCGGGTTCGGATCTGTTCCGATCTAGATGATACCCGAAGCTAAGTTCATGTACCCAGAAATAGTTTTTTAAAGAGTAGAGGACCTGGAAAACACCCCTCGCCAAGTTGAAGGACTGGCCATGAATTTTCGTCATAATTTCTAGTCTACCTGTTAGATTTCCTGATTAAATGAGTTTAGGCTCATTTCTATATGTGTCCCACAATTAGCCTTTTGCATCGACTCCCCCAAGTTGCCTTAAATCTGAACGTATATAACTTCATTTCATTGTAAGGTTCAGGATTCTGTATGTATTACAGGTTACAGGTATGGCAGAGAACATGGAGGGTCGTGAAGGTCCAGCAGAGGTCAACCGTAGGCGTTCAGATGTATGGGAGCACTTCATCCGGTCAAAACGTGGTGACGGCAAGGATGTAGCCACCTGCAAAAACTGCCAAAATTTGTTACGCGCCGAGACTAGGAACGGGACAACACATCTGAAGCGACACGTTGACAAGTGCAATCCGCAGAAACGGCCACGGCCATCACCGCAACCACAACCACCAGGTGGTGATAACCCTGACTCATCACTTGTTCATCCTGCTGCAGCCGTGCTTGCTCAGATGGTCGGCTTCCACGGGTACCCTTCCTCGATGGTGGAGGACGAATGCTTCAGAAGCTTTGTGAGCGTCCTCAACCCTCAGTTCCAGATGCCCTCGCGTGCCGCCATCGAGGGCATCTGCCGCCTTCGCGCCAAGGACGCCATGGACCAGCTGAAAGAGACCCTGGAAAGCAACCAAGGGAAGATCAGCCTGGCGACAGGGACATCACATACTGTCCAGGGAAAGGCCCTGTACATGGCGTGGCAGTTCATCGACGACGAATGGACCCTTCAGAAGAGGATCGCTCAGGTGTTCCCGGTGGTGCCTTTCCCTCCGTACCACCACGACACATTGCTGGGCTCCAAGGAGGTTTCCATCGAGCTAGACGAAGGGATACTGGAGCAGCTTTCCTGCGCAACTACCACCCCCACGCTGAAGGAAGCGGTCCTGCGCTGGGTTCTTCCCGATAGGATCTTCAGCGTGGCATGGGGCGAGGAACTAGAGGAGCATCTAGAACAGAAGGATTTTCTCAAGGATTTGTGTGCAGAAAACCAATTCAGTGAAGTGTTGGATGTCCCCCAGGTGTTCCTCGTCACCTACACCAGCGACGTACTAAACTCAGCTGCGGACTCCATTTTCAGCAAACTGGAGAACAGCTTTGTAGAGAGCTGTTTCAAGGCCGTCAAGGCTTTGACTCTGAGTCAAGAGCAGCGTGAGCTGATGCTTTCGGACTTGGGCCTGAAGGATCTGGGAAGATATGACAAGAGATGGTTCTCCTACTACTGTGCGTTAGAAGTGCTTCACAAGGCATATTCAGACAAAAACAATGCAGCCTTAGTGGAGCAGCAAGAATTCAACGCAAGCCGAATTAGAGACCTACTGAAGCGATTCAAGCATAGCGACGCCGAACTCAGGGATGTGCTCGGGCTGTCGAGATTCAAAGAAAGCATACTCACAGAACTACTCCGCAAGATCTTGGGAATGATATATCACGCCCTCGTGACAATCTCCCTTCCCAGGTGCTGCCCAACCTCCAAGAGCTGAAGAAGCTGAAGGACGCCTTGCAATCTGAAGCCGAGGAGGCCTCCCAAGTTCCTTATATGGAAGCTGCTTACGCAAAGATTAGGGGCTTTGGCCGTGACCACGATATTGACAGCGTTCTTAAAAAGGCACAAGGTGTACTGGACAAGTTTTTGAAGGACTCGTATCAGTATCTGTCCATACCTGTTGTGTTGGACCCTCGCTTCAAAATGGAATACATAAGAAACACCTTCGAGGACGTTTTTGAGGAGTCCGAAGCCGAAAAATGCATAGAAAAGGTCATGCAAACAATACAGTATCTCTGTGATGAGCATGGGCGGCGGATGCGCCACAACATCAGCGGCGAGGGCACAAGCAGTAGTGCGGAAGCAAGAACAAGCACGGCGGCAGACAGCATCTTGGGTGAGAGCGTCGTCGAGCTTCAGCGTTACTTGCAAGACGGCCGTCTGGAGCCTGGGGAAGGAGACGACGGCGGCAGCTTCGATATCCTCCAGTGGTGGAGAACTAACAACTGGAGGTACCCGACGCTGGCTAGGATGGCGAGGGACGCTCTGGCCATGCCCGCCTCCGATATTCTCACCCCGGAGGACGCCTCCGCTGTAAGGAGCATGGTCAGCTGGCCGTATGGTAACCAGTAAGCACCGAGTGCCTGCTACTTCTCCAAGTCTCCGCCAAGCCAAGCGCTGGCCGCTGTTTGATTTATTTGCAACTTATTTTTTTAAGTACTACAGAGTGTTTGGTTAACAGTTGGGACTTGGGACGATTGTAATAAGACACAATGCTGTATTTCCAGATGGTGTACTGTGTGCATGCACCCTTTTAATTTGTTACACCTATCATTTGTTATACTTATATGGTCACAAACCCCTCTCTATATATACTTTGATGCTCATACTATAATTTGTAATTATCCATGAAATCATGTTTTTTTCCTATATTGGGAATTTATCCTGTACCAACTGGCATCGTTTTCTATATTTGACCTGCTCGAATTCGTATTTTCAGAAAAAAAAAAAATTCAAATTCAGCACGAAATACGGAATACCAAATTAAAAAATAGAACGGAAACGGTTTAGGTGTTTTCTGGCCATTTTCTACTTTTCCGCTTTTTATTGGGAATATCCCATTTTTGAAATTCGGTTTATACCGTTTTTTGCCTACTAGAAGTCCAGCCTTAGAAAAATTGTATTTTTTTCGTACGATCTCGGATGAAGATGATTTTTATATGAAAATTGTAGCTCTTGACAAGATCTACCAGTTTTTAGTTTTGTTTTTCTATTTGAGATCGTTAAGATGTTCAAAGAATTAAACAAAGTTTTAGCAATATATTAATGGCAGAATAGTCGTTTTGGTCCCTGAACTATGACTCGAGGCTCAATTTCATCTCTGAACTATCAAAACGGACGTATTAGTCCTCAAATTCTACTTTTAGTCTTAATTTCATCATAGAACTATGAATAGTATTGTTTCAGTCCTCAAACTTTATATTTTGGGCTCAATTTCATCCATAAACTATCAAAGTGCATTTCGATCTTTAAACTTTTATTTTTAACTCAACTTTGTCTATCATCCTTCATGGAACACTGCACTGTTGCATCTGGTCACCTCTAACACCACTAGTGATTGGTGAAAGAAAAAAATATTCATAAAAAACTCTTTAGTGGTCATTAATAATTCTAAGTTGTTATTTTAAATGTTACCCTATAATGGTACTATATATATATATATATATATATATATATATATATATATATATATATATATATATATATATATATATATATATATATATATATATAGCTTTGAACCCTATTTATTCCCTAAGAATACATGGAAATATTGAAATAATAGTAGATCTATAATTTTTTTCGTTAGCTAGTTCTAGAGTTAGGCTCAACTAATAACCATTTGTGTATAAAATAAATTTTTTTATCCATAGGCTAAAAATAATTCATATTTAAGAATATTTAGATCTATCTTTATATTTATCTTAGAATATGTAACACCCAAAAATTTTAAAAGGTTGAATTAGATGAAATTTAGAGTTAAAAGAGATTTAGTTATGAGTTTAAATAATTTAGATAATATTTAATGGGGATAAAAATTTAAAATAATAGGTGGAATATTTGATGATGCATTCATGCTGTTGCATTTGATTTATTTTGAGGTGTGGTTTTAGTTTTATTTGATTTAAATTCAAAATTCATTTTAAAATGGCTTTGGAAAACAAATTTATAAAAGAAAAGAAAAAATAGGAAACTTACCTCCTTACCTATGGCCCGGTGGCCTGGAGGCCCGCCTGAGCCGAACCGAGCCGGCGTGCTTCTTCTCTTCCTTGCTGTTGGGCCAAGTGGACCGAGCCGCCGTTTCTCCCGCTCTTCCCCGCGTCAGCGTGGGCCGGCCCAGAGCGCAGCAGTGGCCGCGCGTTCTTCTCTTCCGAGTCGCTAACGGGTGGGACCCCGCTGTCAGTCGCGTCCTCCGTCATGACCGAGCCGGAGACGAGCATCACCCCAACCGAATCCACCGAGGAAACCGGGATTTCCTACCCGAAAACGTTGAATTGGAGCTATAAACGTGTAGCCGCTTGCCCCCTCTCCTCTTTTTCCATCTAAACTCCGAGCCCAACCGCTTGAAACCGAGCCTAGTCAGTTCGAAACCCTAAGAAGTCGAGGTTGTACGTCGTCGGAGCTTGCCGGTAAACCCGCGCCTCTCTTCTTTGCATTGGTGAGATTGCCATCCTTTTCTCTCCCTTCCCATGCTCTTCTTTAGGTTTTTAGTGCTTTGAATCGCGAGTTTGCGAAGTTCCAGTGAGCCGGCAATGGCGCCGCCGCCATCTCGAGCCGCGTTCCATCCTCGATCCGTCGTAGCTCTCCTAAACCGCGTGGATGAGTTCGCGCTGAGGCCCTCGTTCGATTGGTACTGGTCGCGAGCCTAACGGTGATCTAAAACGTTAGAGCCGGAGCTCTCCGGCGAGCCATGGAGGCCGGCCATGGCGGCCACCGGCCGGCGTTGGAGGGGATGATCGCGCCCTCTCTCTCTTTCATCTGTAAGCGATAGCAGCCGTCCGTTGGTTGATCGACGGTAGAGATTAGAAGATACCCCTTCGCGGGTAAAATTGTTAAAGAGCCCCTGTGTTTTCATGAAATAGAACCCGCCGTCCTTAGCGTCATTCAGGAGATACGCCTGTTGGTTCTGAAAACGTATTTCTTTCCAGTAAATCAAAAATACGTTTTCTGGTATTTACAGTTTTGCCACTCAAATTGTTTTGGTCGTAAAATATTCGTTTTAACTCCGATTTGATCCGTTCAAGTTGTGTTAGGTTTGTATTTGCGAGCTCTACATGTTAGTATAGCTGTACAGTAGGTTTGAGAAATTTAATTGTTGAGTTTATATTAAAGTAATTATTTATATATAGGAAATCTTAGAAAATTCATAACTTTCACGTTTTAAATCTGAATTTCGTGATCTTTATGTTTGTGTGATCGTAGGGACATGTAGAAGAGTATTACAAACTTTTCATACTGTTTTGCTACTGTTGGTGTACTGTTCTAATTATGTTTCTTTGTTTGCTTCGTGAATGATTGCTCGGATGATTGTGTGAGTGTATGTTTGGTGATCGAGTTTAGACGGTGAGCAGTTTCTTGACGATCTGGAGTATTATTTTGAGCTAGATCAGCAGGTCAATAGGAAAGCTTTGATCAAGGCAAATATAACATGGGACCATCCTTGTTACCTATTCACTGAAATTATCATACATATGCATGTGTCTTCCTTGATAACCTTAGAGATTATAACTTAGTGATTGTTACCTTGATTCCTTGTCAACCTTGGGGATGTATTTGGGTAGCTATTGCTAGTGCTTAATTATGAACAATGATCTTGTAATTTGATTAATGAATTAAGCAATCAATCATTAAGATGATTTTATTACTGTTGAAAAGGGGGCTAGAGCAAGGGGATATATTGTTGCTCTGGTTTCTCTCCATAAGGACTTATCTGTACGTGATCATCCGGGACATACAGTACAGCTGTGGGGGTTATATAGCTCTGGCTTTAGTTGTTTAAAGGACCTTTTCTAGCTTGTTAGTGGTTACCTTAATTGGCATAAGAAAGGCTTGACACGTTGGGTGTAGGACAGCCTCTAGTCTATGAGTATAGCCGAGAAGGAATTGTGCCATTTAAAAAGGGGTTTCTACATCTGCCTGTCGAGTGAATCTAATGACTCTAACTTGTTAGACGAATCTTTAAGTGGCTTTCTATGAATTCCGGTGCTTTGGGCCTAGCTATCCTAGGCATTTGGAAGGCATGACTCACAGTAAAAGTGTACACCTCTACGCAGAGTTAAAAACTGGTATACTAGCCGTGCCCACGGATACGGGCGGCCTTGGAACATCTACGGATAGATGATGACTATTGTTATATCATGCTTAATTGTTGTTGTTATTATTATGCTCATGTTAATACTATTCATTATCATTATTACAATTGATCATTGATTCATTAATGGGAAGTGGAATATCTTGATGCTACTCAATTGCTAAATATATGATGATTAAAAGCTAAATGCAGTAAACCAGTGTCTAACCTTTTGAGCCTCATGATCCCCATGATATATTTGCGGAGTTCGACATGGACTCACTCTTGCTATTTTCACCATAACATATGATGAATATGATGATGATTATCGAAATGAATACTAGTCTTGGTGTCAACCAGTCAATCGTGTCCCTGTGTTTGGAGTTCCGCTGAAGATCTACTACTAGTTATTACAATTTATTGTATAAGACTATGTGTTAAATATTTATTCGCTATGTAATAAGCGCTGTGATGATACTATGTAATTTGTCTACTTATGTGTGCGACCGATTCCTGGGGCGCACATGAGTCTTTTATACATCCTATTTTTGTCCTTAAAAATGGGTGTGACAGAATATGAATACAAATCTTGAAAGTGTGCTATGCGATTCCATAGGTGGGACGACGTTAGGAACAATAGTATCTAACGATGATTGTCCATCTCAAATTGCAAGTGGTGGTGGACCTATATTATTGTAGTTGAGCCATAATGTATTTTGATAATTCATGGATGGAATTGTGCCAAAATTCCAAAAATATAAAGTTTTCTTTCTAGATAGACAAAGTTGAGTTAAAAATAAAAGTTTAAAGACTGAAATGCACTTTTATAGTTTATGGATGAAATTGAGTCCAAAATGCAAAGTTTGAGGACTAAAACGATTATTTCATAGTTCTAGGATGAAATTGAGGCTAAAAACAGAGTTTGAAGATTAAAACGACTATTTTAAAAGTTCAGAGTTGAAACTGAGCTTCGAGTAATAGTTCAGGGACCAAAACAACTATTTTGCCTATATTAATTGCGTACAAGCGCTTATTACCTTAAAAAAATCATATTTTTCTTATACAGTGTCAAATGGAGATACTGTTTGTATGAAAGTTATAGCACTTGTTAATTGTTATGCATATGGTAATGCACCTGTTAATTGTTATGCACTTGGTCCTATGGGTCTATATTCTGTATTGATTTTTCGTATAACAACCGTGTTCGACATAATTTCGCTCGAACTAGTTTGTTTTTTAAATTCATGATATTCCGCAAGTTCGTGTTCGTTTTCGTGTCGGCTTCATCGCTTTTCGCTTTTGTTTTCATATTCAAATGTGAAAGTAGAAAACGGTTGATGGGTTTTCCGACTGTTTTCATCCTTACATATTATTACCAATAAATTATATATACAAAAGATAAAAAATCTTAATTTCCCATAAAAATAATCTTAATAGGCAATAAATTAATAGCCTTCAAATCCCTAGATATCCACTCCATTTCATCAGAATTGACTTCAATTTGTCCGCAACTTATGAGATTGAGGAAATTAAAAGGCAAAGAAATGCACAATCTATCTTAATTAGCTTCCTGCAGATGAACAGTGCGAAAAAGGACAGAATTGGGGTATGTGGCAGCTGGGCACATGAAGCTAGCGATCGTAAGTCCAGCGCTGGACGGGCGGAGACCAACGACGCGAACGCGATCTCGCGCCGGCAACATGCAGAGCAAGCTGCCTAGAAGTTTTCCTTCTCCAATTCAAAGTCCCAAAGGAAAGATCAAAGCTCGGTAGGTGATCACGTACATTTACTGAACCTTTAGGCTTTGTAAAAATTTTCGGACCAAGGGGGGGGCCGCAGCCCAGGTTTGCCGACATGTAGCTCCGCCAGTGTGCTCACCCGCCGCTGGCCTTCTCTAACCGTGGCCTTCCCATCCTGTGTTGTTCGCTCCCGCCCATCGCACGCTCCGCCCGCTCGGCCGAGCCGAGCTCGGTGCTGTTAGCGATGGAGGTGGTGGTGGTGCTTGTGCGGCGCTGGCTCTGACCCCTCGGATGGAATAGCCCGGCTCCGAGCTCTCCCATGTTGTGAGCGTATGTTTCAAGTGTTTCAGGTGTTTTGTAGGTATGTTTTAAGTGTTTTCATGCGGATGTTGTAAAAGTAGATCGGAATGTTATATGTTGCAATGATTATACACGTATGTTGCAAGTGCATGTTTCCAATGTTTCATCTATTTTTTTTACGTATGTTGCAAGTGTGTTTATCTGTATGTTGCATATGTTTCACACATATATTGCAAGTGTTTTATCTGGATGTTGCATATTGCAATTGTTTTGCATGTGTTTCAGACGCATGTTTCAAATATTTTAACAGTTTCGTAGGTATGTTGCAATTGTTTCATTTGAAATTTCTAAAGTAGATCGCGGTGTTGAACATGTTGTAATGTGAGCCACCGCTGTAGCCGCCTGCTGTAGCTGCTGGGGGTGTTGTGTATGGAGGAGAGCGGCGCGACAGGCTCGAAGGACGTGCGGGAAGCAAGGAAGCGTGGCGAAGTGGCGCTGGCGGGCTCCACCTGTGTGTGCAGCCGGTGCTGATGCGGACATTGGAGCATGCGTGGGCGTTTGGACAACCGGGCACCGGTGCTGCCCATCTTTCTGTCATGTCTGACAGCACGGCGCGAGGGAACAGCGAAGGACCTAGGGGCTGTTTAGTTGACAAAATTTTTGGCGAAACACTACTGTAGTAGTTTCGTTATTATTTGGCAAATATTGTCCAATCATAGTCTAATTAGGCTTAAAAGATTTGTCTCGTCCATTTCGTCTAAACTGTGTAATTAGTTTTATTTTTTATCTATATTTAATGCTTCATGCATGCGTTCAAAGATTCGATGTGACGGAAAATCTGAAAATTTTGGCAAAATTTTTGGCATCTAAACGGCCTCTAGGAGGCTGATGCAAGTGGGTGACGTAAGAGAGCATTGGCTGATCTACTGGAACTCGGAGCTAATAATTTACCAGGGCCCATCATTCGTTGCTCCCCTCAAATGGACGTGAAAGGCCATGCGTGGGGTGTGCACCCTGACATCCGACTGAGCTGAGCAGCGTCCGAACCTAGTAAGTTATGTTTCTTAATTCGTTTTTTAGAGATAATTGTTGCCGATCAAAAGTTTGCAAAAAATGTAAACTCTGACTATTGAAATGGAGAGATTTAACTCTTGGAAGAAAAAAAAAGGCAAGATTTTGCTTACCATATGGGATGCTATTAAAAAATTATAATTTTTTTAGTAAGGTATACAAATGTATACCTAGACATTGTATAAATGGTTGACACCAAGATGACTCTAAAAGAAAACATTGCAATATCTGGTCGTGCTTTATATTTTTCATTTCATGTAAATTATATCCGCATACAAGATCTCTCCGAGCTTTTAAGTTCTAGATTTGACCACTGTATACGTAGAACCCAACCAATTCTTACACGCTTACTCTTTGATTGAGGAAAGGATGCACATATGACATATGTACAAACGGAAGGAAACCATTCATATCTGGATAGGTTTTTATTACCACTAGTTAACATGCACGTGCGTATAAGACATTTGTATTTTTTATTTGCTATTTTCTAGCTTGCTTGCCGTTATCATCTTATCCTAGTATTTCTATGTTTATTTGAAACCAACATTTTTTGATACTTGTATCTGTAAATTTTGTTGTATATAAATGCATTTATTTTTTTCAATATATGGGATTTTTTGTGAAGCATTTGTATTTGTATCCAATTTATTTTTGTTTTGATGAATTCTATTTCTTTTTTTACTTTCATAATTTTAAATCCCTCGTTATTTTTTATAGTGTACGTATGCTGCGGCATTAGAGTTGAATACCATATCGTTCAGGTAACTTATTATTCGACACACCATTCGTGTTTTTTTTGTTAATGTTTTTTTTCCAGTTCTAATGTCCTAGCCGTTAGTGTACATTTTTTCAGTGGAAGCCGTTAGTTTTTTTAGCAACTTTGGCCCTGTTCATCTGGCTTATAATCCGTCTTATTCAGCTTGTTTTTTCAGCCGGAACAGTATTTTTCTCTCACAAAAAATCAGCCAACAGTGTTTTTCAGCCGGCTTATAATTCCAGCCGAACGGCTCCTTTGTACATGTATTCCTATATATTCTATTGTCTAATTCTGATTGGACCAAAAACCCCAGACCCACTGGTAGCAGCGAGCAGGCTAAGACTGACCGCACCGCGCAATTCCACCCAGCGCGGAACGCCAAATGTGGAGGCTGTCGTGCCGCACCGCAGAACGCTACACCCGACGGTATCGTTCAGATCACTACAGTGACACGCTAAATCCAGTGTTCCTCTCTCCTCTCGCTATCGTCCGCCTGTAAAGGGAATGAGGAGAGAGAAAGAGAGAGAAGAGAGGAGGGAGGAGAGAGAAAGAGAGAGAGGAGAGAGGATATACAGTATGATATAGAGTTAATATGGGTGCGAGAGAAGTTAGTATAGATGTAAGAATTATAGACGAAATATTCCTTTAGAGGTATGTTTAGAGAGTGGTGCGGTGCGGATAGCCTAAGCTGGCCAAGGCCCAAGCTTCCATAATTGCTCCTATCTAGGGATGAAAACGGTACGGATATTTTCCGACCGTATTCGATACCGAATCCGTTTAGATGAGTTTTAATCCGTTCATATCCGAGTCCGGATATTTAACATCCGATACCGTATTCGTATCCGAATATTTAAATAACATATTTATGATGTCGATATCCAATCGTATCCTATCCGATATTTTTTATACTATCCGTATTCGAATCCGAATCCGGACATAAATATGAAAACAAATACGATATCACTCGTATCCGTCCGTATCCGATACGATATATCTACAGCGGCGCATCCCAATTCACTGTCTTCTCCATTTCTCTCCAGCTCCTCTCCGTACTCCGCCCCAGCTCCAATCCTCCAACCCGCCATGGTTCCTTGCCGTAGATGTCGGGGAAGAATGCGAGCCTTGCAGAGCACCGCCGTCGGGGCTGGCCGCCAGGGAAGAAGTTGTGCCGGGCAGAGCACCTCCGCCGGGGCTGACCGCCGGAGCTGGTAGATCCGTCCGCCGGACGCCGGGCAGGGCTGCGCCGGGTCTGGCCGCGATGCCTGCTGGCCGCCGGGCAGGGCCGCGCCGCCGGGCAGGTTGCCGTTGCTGGTCGCGCCGTCTGGAGGCCGCCAGGGTAGGCCCTCCTTCTCGGCTGCGAGGCGACAAGGGCGCCTTTGGCTCCTATTCGGCGAGTCCAGTGGTGGCTCCAGCAGCTCGCGTCTCCTTTCCGCGCTCTATTTTCGTAGCAAGTTCGGTCGCTCAGACTGATTGACTGTCGTAATCTTCCTCATCATCATCTACAGCGGGACCAGGGATGGGGAAAGATTTAGTATCTCACGCTGACAGTTGGCATACTGCATTATACTTTCCTTTGTTACTTAGATGATTAGCATCCAAACTCTAGTACTTATATATTTTTAGTTATCATTTGCATCGTTCTTCAAAGTTGAAAATTGTAGTCCACCACCAATATGTTGTAGGTATTCTTTTTTAGTGCTTGCAAAATACTTTTGTGGTGCCGTTGAATAAAAATACCATTGTAGTTATCTGAGTTTAGATGACACAATAGCATTAAGCAATAGTTGGTACACTAAATATCATAAGAGACCATTCAGTTCCAGCAAATGTAGAAGGGCTTCTGAAATATCTGTAAAAATGCTTTTCCTTTCCAAACTTCGTAAGCAAATTAGCTTTCTAAAATAAGAATTGTAGTGGTGGATCTACAATTTTCGAAGAGTGAACACTCTGAACATCTCATTACTGCAGAAAATAGCAATGATAATGTAGTTCAGCCCAGTTACTGATTGACTACTTTCTTGTCATCCTGACTACAAACTTTGATTCATTATTGACACTGTGAAGCAATGGTTTGTTTAATGTAATAATGTGTTCCCGTATATGCAGTGCAACTGTTCAAGATGCTGATCGAGCTATTCAACAAAAGAATGGATTTCCTGTTCCTGGTTGGAAAATCAGAGTTGAGCTAGAAATGAATCAGTGCTCCACTGAAGGAACGTTTGCAAAAGGAGGAGAATAGTGAGGCTCCTCTCCTAATAGTTTGCTGCTGCTGAAACTCAGTAGATTGTGGATCTGACTGTCATTTGTTTTATTTGCTTGTGAGCAGTGCAATGCAAGTGAAGGACTCCGGTTTAAAAGATGAGGCAAACAAGACTTCTCCTGCTGGAAAGCATAAGGGGAAATCACATAAAATAGATCCAGGTTGTAATGTAATTTTCTTTGTTTTGTTTAATGTTTTTGCCATGGTTAGTATTTTCCAATACTGAAGCAAGATGTTATGTTGAACCAGAGCAGCCACATTTGTTGTCAAAGGATGCTATGGTATCAAAGGAAGCTCCCATTGGCGACCCCGAAAAGGTGAAAAAAATCTGAAAAGCAAAGGTGTGTACTGCAATATTTTACTTCAGAAGTCATCACCTAAATCTAACTTGTCATTTTTTTTGTAGTAACATTATTTTTAATCAAACCTGGTTGCTTCGCTATTATCACGCCAAGATCAGGGTGTTCTTTTTGGTTGCCATCAGCCTTAGCCCGTAACCGTGCACGATAGTTACACTGATATTCTCGGTTTCTAGCCCGTCTTTCAACATCTTATCACAAGACATTACATCAGTAGCTTGTGCTTCACGTTTCCTTTTACATCTTATTGAATTTCCATTCTCCAAGCTGACTTCATCCTCTAACAAATATTCGAAAAGGTTAATTGATTTTGAAATAAATAATCCAAACAGACTGTTTTTTAAAAACCAAATAACATACCACCCTGCCATCTGATGTTGTGGTCAAATTACCATCTTGTCTTGTGGTCGAAGCCATAACAAGGTTTAGGTTGTCTTGTTTATATTGTTAATATGGAGCACTGCAATCAAGGAATTTTAAAGCAATGGTCATGGTTTTTAAGGCGACAAGGCGAGACGTGGCGAGCCACTCGTTCGAGTCGACTAGGTGACGCCTAGGCGACCATAAGGCGAGGCAAGGCGACACCTTATCATTCTAAGAAATAGGAAAATAGCAGCAGGGACTAGGCAAGAAAAAGGGGAAAAGGGAAAAAATAAAAACCAGAAAAGGGCAAATGTAAAGAGAATGGTTGGCCCAGCCCAATAGGCAGCCCACTAGTGTGTCCTTATCCCTTCTCAGCTCATCTCTCATCTCACGGACGCAGAGCACTGCCTCCGCACGCATCGCTCCTCCTCGCAGGTGCAGCGCCGCCGCTTCTCCTCCCTGCTTCACACACGCAGATGCAGCGCCGCCGCATCTCCCTCCTTCACGCAGGCGCAGCTCCGCCGCATCTAGTGCTGCCGCATCTCCTCCCTCATGGCTCACGCAGGTACAGTGCCGCCCGCCCTCCCTCGCACTGCTCTTGGCTGCGTGCACTCAGCCTGCCCTCCGCTCCTTCCCTACCTCTTGCTGCTGCTCCCTCAGATCAGCCGCAGATGACCCAGGCGGCGCCGGATCCGGTGGGGATGAGCGAGGAGGTAGCTGCATGGCCTCTCCCAATTGATTTCCTCTTCTTTTGGCTAGGCGTCGGGGACGACTTACTCCCTGCGAGCGCCTCGACGCCTAGGCGACGACTAGGCGACGCCTTAAAAACCATGGCAATGGTGAAACAAAAAATTAAAGTTAAATGCATAAACTGGAAATATATTTATAGAGTCAAGCGACAAAATTTTAAGCAATTGAGGTTTAGTTGCAACTTGCAAGTTGGAAAATAGATTACTTTTTAGAAACAGACAGTGGAAAGAGAGGTCAGAATACTTTTTGAAAACATGCATGCATCACAGATTAAGCAATCTTTATTTGATCGTAATCAATCTTTATTAGACCCTATCAACACAAAAATAAATAATTGAGAAACTTTTAAGCAATTGAGGTTTAGTTGCAACTTGCAAGTCGGAAAAGAGTAGATTACTTTTTAGAAACATGTAGTTAAAAGAGAGGTCAGAATAATTTTTATAAACATGCATAGCATCGCATATTATATTAATCAATCTTTATTAGATCATATCAACACAAAAAATAAATAATTGTATACCTGGATTAATCAATCTTCTGATGTGTCAGGCAGAGAGCTGAAGGTGTCCACGACGGCAGGTCGGCAGCTACAGGCGTGAAGGCGGCGCCGGCCGCTGGGGACCCGCAGATGAAGCTGCTAAGACTATCTGCACTCATGGAACTCTATATTCATCCTCTATACGTCATAGTCAGCAAGATCCACTCATCTATACTTAATTCTCCTGCATTCATCCATCATCTATATCATCCTCTATCCACTCTATCCACTGTGGGACCCACTTGTCACTTTATCTAAATATATCCATGTGTGATCTAGTTTTGAATGATTTATTGAGACGAATTTAATGGTGTAATCGAAATTTAATTTGGATTTTTGGTTTGTGAGTTATAACATTTTTTCCTTTGTTTAGCTAGTGGAGTCTGTCACTATAGAGTATAGAGTAAGCACTGTACCACTCTAAATATAGAGTGAGAGAAATGATAGAGTATCGTTTTAGAGTATCTAGTGCAGCAGTTTTTACTCTATATTTATACTCTAAAGCTTTAGAGTATCGTTTTAAAGTACCGACTACGGGTAGTCTAATCTTCTGATGTGTCAGGCAGATAGCTGAAGGTGTCCACGACGGCAGGTCGACAGCTACAGATGTGAAGGTGGCGCCGGCCGCGTTCACGGCAATTTCTTTAATATAGGGCTTGTTTAGTTTTCAAAATTTTGTAAAATTTTTCAAGATTTCTCGTCACATCGAATCTTTAGACGCATGCATGAAGCATTAAATATAGATAAAAATAAAACTAATTAGATAGTTTAGACGAAATTCACGAGACGAATTTTTTAAGCCTAATTAGACCATGATTGGATACTAATTGTCAAATAACAACGAAAGTGCTACAGTACTATTTTGAAAAAAAATCGCGAACTAAACAAGCCCGTAGGACAACCGCGAAAAGCAATTCTGGGGTGGTTGGGACTCGGGAGGGGCGACGTAGGTACGGCGAGCGGGTTGGGGAACTATTTGGTGAAAAAAACACGGTGAGGGAGGGCGACGGAGTGGTTTTACGTGGCAGGAACGCGTAAGATGCGACTGTAAGATCTTTTTTTTTTGCATACATGGCCCACCATTAGATTAACATCTGACGTTAGATTTAAAGATATAAATCATCCGAGGGTCCTCAAATAAGGTGGGTATGAAACTTTAGGTGAGAGCTATTTCTCAATTCCTTGGTTTTTTTTATAGTATAGATATAGATTATCATTTGCTTGATAATTAATTTCGGTCGGGCCCATGCACAGTAATGTTAGATGTACTATTTATCTAGACATCCGATCTTAAAAAAGCTTTTTTAATTACTATTAGTATCATTTGCTTCGATGAAATAATTTTGGACGGACCCATACACAGTACAGGTGGCTGTGCTATTTACCAAAACGTCCGATACTTTTTTTTACTGAATCAGGTAGGAGAGTTGCCGATTATATTAAAAAGCAGATGAAACAAACATTGGGTAAAAATAAAAAACAGTACAACTAAAGTCGGTTGGATTGGACCATCAACACGCAGTGAACTCAAGCTCAACAGAAGAAAAAAATAACTCTGGCCGGTCACAATGGGACATTGACACAAGTCACATAGGTCGAAGCTCAATATAGAAAACATGCTTGATCGCCTCTGAACCACCAGAAGCTGGTTACTGTCGATGCGGGACCCACAGGGTTCCCTAGCGATATGACTACGAGTCGTGGGCCCTGGCCTAGCCCACAGACTGGAGCAAGGAGAGGTGCAGCGTCCGCTACACTGAGTCCGAGTAGAATAGACCAGACTAGCCGGATTTCTATGAAAAGTAACTTATGTATTTAGTTCAGGACACCTCATTTGGATCCAATTAGGATTGTAGTCGTACCACAGTCTTCTCTATCGATATAAAGAGAGGGTGTTGGCACCCCTGTAACAAGAGACAATACAACACAATCAATTCAACGCAAAGGCTAACGCCGACTGGACGTAAAGGCTATTACTCGATTACGATCGAGGGCCCGAACCAGTATAAATCGACTATCTGTGCGTTCACCGTCGAGCTCTAGCATACGCCGAAGCCCGAACAACTGTTCCGGGTACTCCCGTGACAGGCTATCGGTGGTCAAACACCGACAACTGGCACGCTAGGTAGGGGTTTTCGACGCAATCGCGATCAAGAACTATAAGATTTCAACGACATGATCTTCCTGACGGAATCAATCCTCATCTTTGGATCGTGGGTTTGCAAGGCAGACGATGAGGGCAACCTCCAAGGATGCCTCGTCGAAGCCCAGGAAGCCCATGAGGAATTCACTCTTCCGACGGGGTCAGCTGAAGATCTCGCCGAAAGGTTCTCAGGCCTTACGTAGTCCGAATCGACTCGGGCTCCGATGACAACCAGACTCGATTTAGTGTCCGGGTCGGATTCTCCTTTGGAGTCCGATTCGGGTTCCTTTAGAGACAAATCGAGTTCTTTTTCAATTGGACTCCGGAACGCGGCATTGACTCTTCAAAAGATCAATTCAAACCTATTTCAAGGTTCTTCCAGGAAGTTGGGCCGCCTCCCAACCGGACTCAACAACGTGGCGAGGACTTATCAAGATTTACTCCAAAAAACAGCCGGTCCAGTGCAGAGGCTACGTCTTACCGGAGCACAGGAAGGCCTTATATTAATCGTAACATCTCAAGATTGCCTAGTCCACTGGCCGGGTACTCTTTCTCGAAGTAGCAATACTTGACTAGTTGATGAAGCTATCACTCTACCTTACCAAGAAGATAGTGTGTTCCACGATGCCTATGCTCTAACTGAAGTCGTCAGCAACTCGAGCAGGGCAGGGGTGGTGCCAGCCCGAGAAGTCCTCATGATTCGATGGCCACCACCGAGCCACCAACTGCACCCAACGTCAGGTCTTCAGATGAACCAGAATCAAATATATCACCCAACGCTCCTGAGTATGATAGCGAGTCTGAGGACCAGAAACGAGCTAGAGAAAGAAGAAACAAACTAAAAGAAGGTCACAGACGCCGTGCGAGGCAGCGAAAAGAAGCGTGGGACACGAACCAAGCAGAGCTGACCAAATACAACAAGAAGAAATCAGAGAGAGAAGCCGAAGAGAGGCGTGCGGCCAGAGCACATAGATCTCCTTATGACAAGATACGAGAGGCACTAGAAAAACTCGAAGCGATCTCGCATCCCAATGAGGAACAAGTACAACTCTGAGGAATTCTCCGGACAACGGCCCTAAAGGCACGTGACGGAAGAACTCATTCCAAGCTTCCCACTAGGACAGCATCACATGGACAAGAAGCACAAAGCCAAAGGAAGTCTGCCTTCGAAAGGCTGGGACCAAATGAGAGCCAAAATCGAGAGAAAAAAGAGACCATGCCCAAAGTAATCAAGTCGAGCATCCACGAGAAGAGAGGAGTAGAGCATCTTATCACTCATCCCCATGGTTTCTTCCTAGGCTAAATGACAGTTGGTAAGAAGGGGAGGCAAAGTCAGAACATAGAGAAGCCAGAACGCATGATAGGTTTCCCTGTTTTCAAGGCGACTTGCTTCAGTACGACTGCCTCACAAGTTCAAGCCATCAAACCACTCCAAATATGATGGGAAGACCGAACCAAGGCAGTGACTCAGAATCTACTCGCAATCAATTGAACTAGCCGGCAGAGACGACGATATCAATGCATTATTCTTTCCCATATCTTTAGAAACCATGCCCCTCCAATGGTTCGACAAATTGAACCTGGGGTCAATTAGAGGCTAGAAGGATTTGCAAAGAGCTTTCTGCGAAAATTTCGTAGGCATCATTACACATCCCATCACGCATGCGGAGTTAAAAGAACTCAAGCAGAAGGGAGGCGAAAGCCTTAGGGTTTATTATCGACGTTTTGGAGAATTACGTGCCTAAGTACATGACATCACCGAATGAGAAGTGATCGAAGCCTTTTCTCATGGGATCATGGCTAAATGACAATTTCAAGATTTTTGCAAAGAGAACCTGAGGAACAATAAAGAATTTAGATGCACAGTATAAAAAGATGATCATGGCAGAAGAAAAGACAAGGGAAAGATTCTCGGACAGAAACAACCGAGAAAACAATAGAGACAGCTCTGACAGGATAAATTTTTCAAACATCGGACATCCAGATATGAGGCGTGGACCAGACAACATCGTCGTGATGGCCGATAAGATGATTTATTTTTAAATTCAGGGGATTTGAAGACATTGAGAATATGCATTGTATATGGCACTCACAAGGAAACCACACAATAGGAGATTGCCGAATCTTCATTGATCGGTACGCAAGAAAAGGAAAAAACAAGGATAAAGAAGAGGATAACAAGAAGAAAGACGAAGACAACCTGGAAGACAAAGGTTTCCAACAGTTGAAGGAAACAGTTGTAGTAATCTTCTCTGGAGTTCCAGGTTCCAGAAGCAAGCACCAAGACAAGCTGGCTCTCCGCAGCATCATGGCAGCGGAACCAGCTGTCCCAAGATACCTGAATTGGTCACAATACCCAATCCAGTTTTCAAGAGAAGATCAATAGACTAGCGTTAGGAATGCTAGCCTATAATCACTAGTCTTAGATCCAACTATAGCAGGGATGATAGTTACCAAGGTTCTGATCGATGGAGGAGCTGGACTCAACATCATATTTTCAGAAATGCTAAGGAAGATGGGGTTAGACTTTGCTAGGTTGATTACCCTAATAGGAGTACCATTCTATGTAATAGTACCCAGCAAAGCCGCTATGCCGCTCGGACAAATCACTCTACTAGTTACATTTGGAACACCAACCAATTACCGAACCGAATTCATCCAGTTTGAAGTTGCAGACTTTGAGACATCATATCATGCCATCCTTAGAAGACCAACACTTGCCAAGTTCATGGCAATACCTCACTACCTATACCTCTTGCTCAAGATGCCAGGGACTCATGGAATACTCTCCCTCCGGGGTGACTTGAAGCGCGCTTTCGATTGTGACATTCAAGCAATCCAAATCGTAGCCAAAGCACAGGCAGCCGACGGTAGAGAAGAAATTGCCACCGTTGCTGCACAGATGAATTCAGAAGAACTAGAGATCCCAACTAAGAAGCCTTGCATCCTTGCTCCACCAAAAGAAGCCGATGTGAAGAAAATTGACCTGGGCACTGGTGATCCCAAGAAGACTACGGATTGTGACTTCTCTTGGCAAGCCACAAACAACAAAGCAGAGTATGAAGCACTCATCCATGGACTACGGATTGTGACTTCTCTTGGAATCAAATGACTACTTGTCTATGGCGATTCAGCTGTAGTCATCAATCAAGTCAACAAAGATTGGGACTGAACCAAGGACAACATAGATGGTTACTATGCCAAGGTACGAAAACTAGAGAAAAAATTCTAAGGATTAGAAATCCTGCATGTTCTACGAGATTCAAACGTAGCGGCAGATGTTCTCGCCAAGCTAGGATCGGATAGGGCGAAGGTCCCACCAGGTGTGTTTATAGAGGAGTTACCATCACCCTCTATAAAACAACCTGCTGAGATAACCTTTGAGCCACTAGCACCAATAACCCAGATCTTGGTAGTCACTAGATCATAGACTCAAGACTTCATCGACTACATCAGAGAAAACAAGTTACCATCTAATACGGAAGAAGCCACCAGGATAATCAGAAGAAGCAAGAACTATGTCCTTGTAGGTGACAGCCTATACAGAAGAGCCGCATCATCAGGAGTACTTCTTAAATTTGTCTCAAGAGAAAAAGGAAAAGAAATCCTAGACGAAATCCACTCAGGTTATTGCGGCAACCATGCAGCCTCAAGGATACTGGTGGGCAAAACTTTCCATACCGGGTTCTATTGGCCAACAACCTTGAAAGAAGCAGAAGAACTAGTCAGACAGTGCAAAGGGTGCCAAATGTTTGCAAGGCAAGCTCACGTTCTAGCACACGACCTAATTTGTATCCCTCCTGCCTGACCGTTCGCATGCCGGGGGCTGGATCAAGTAGGACCACTCAAAAAGGCCAAAGACAGATTTGAGTACATTTTTGTTGCAATTGACAAATTCACCAAGTGGATCGAATACAAGCCGCTCGTGAAGTACAGTGCAGCAAAAGCAGTCAAGTTCATCTAAGACATCATGCACCACTTCGGAATACCCAACCGCATCATCACAGATTTGAGTTCTCCTTTTACAGCCATCGAGTTCAGAAATTGGACACAGGACTGCGGCATCAATATAGATTATGCGTCAGTTGCACACCCTGAAGCCAACGGACAAGTGAAAAGAGCCAATAGACTCATACTAGCTGGGTTGAAACCAAGATTATATGAAGAACTAAAAGATTATGGCTCCAAATGGATTGAAGAACTAACCAAAGTAGTCTGGGGGCTACGCACTCAAGTAAGCAGAGCGACTGGATACTCACCTTTTTTTCCTAGTATATGGATCGGAAGCCGTGCTACCAACAGACTTGATCTAGACATCCCAAAAATCAAACAATAGTAGGAGGGAGAAGCAGAACACACCCGAAGATTGGAACTCGATAGTACAGAAGAAGTCAGAGTAAACGTTACCCTCCAGTCAGCTCGATACCTCCAAGGTTTAAGGCGCCACTACAATAAAAGTACTCAGCAACACTCAGTTCAAGTCGGAGACCTAGTTCTACGAAGAATACAAAAAACTGATAGATGCCATAAACTACTCAGCCCATGGGAAGGTTCTTTTGTTGTCGCAAAAGTCACCGGACTAGGCACATATGAGTTGATGACGGAAGATGGAATACAAGTAAAGAATACATGGCATATCAGTCTGCTAAGAAGATTCTACGCTTGAGGAACTCAAGACAAAATTTATGTAGCAAAGAGCAACATGTAATCAAGATTCATGATCAATAAAATAAAGATGATGTTCCTCGTCAACGTTTGTCTCATTATGATCTATCCCGAGTTGTTTTCACAACCGGATGAGAGCAAAAGAACTGAAAAGATGCTTGAGCTCGCTATCCTAATCCTTTTCAGGCTTAGATGAGAGTAAGGCTAACAAGCTGACACTCGTATCTATCCTGGGTTGTTTTCACGGCCTGGATGAGAGCTAGAGGGAGCTCGCCCTATCCTAAGTTGTTTTCACAATCGGATGAGAGCAAAAGAGTTGAAAAGATGCTTGAGCTCGCTATCCTAAGTCTTTTTAGGCTTAGATGAGAGTAACGCTGACAAGCTGACACTCAAACCTATTCTAGGTTGTTTTCACGGCCTAGATGAGAGCCAGAGGGAGTTCGCCCTGTCCCGAGTTGTTTTCATAACTGAATGAGAGCAAAAGAGCTGAAAAGATGTTGAGCTCGCTATCCTAAGTCTTTTTAGGCTTAGATGAGAGCAAGGCTGACAAGCTGACACTCAAACCTATCTTGGGTTGTTTTCACAGCCTGGATGAGAGTCAGAGAGTGCTCGCCTTATCTCGAGTTGTTTACTCAACTGGATGAGAGCAAAAGAGCTGAAAAGACGTTTGAGCTCACAATTCACAAATCAAGAGCAAATGAGTTGAAAAGATACTTGAGCTCGTTACATCTAGAACTCTTCAAACTTGGATCGAGAATAAGCCTACTCTAGGCTGAGTAAAAGGCAAGCTATGAAAGAAGCCTGAGCCCACCTAGACAACTCCTAATATGAAAAAGCACCGATGCTCACCAAAGTTTAAGATCGATAAACAAGATAGAAAGAAGTCACAAAAAGGAAACTTTCTTACAAAACAACAAGGAGAAGGCCTAATTCTCAGAATTATCATTAGAAGAAGGAAAAGACACTTTTGAGAGTAGAGGCAATCCTTGATGATAGATCTTCGAGAATGGACTACACCACAAGAAACTACTCGAATTTAAGGAAGAACAAAAGATTTACACGACATACAGAACTACTGGATACATTGACAACCTAACAAGATGAATCTACGACTGGAAAACCCACCCTTCGATCTCCTTAACGCCAACATCAAAGTGAGGGCTAATAGTGGCATATCTAAGCCGCCGTCAGATCCTCGATGGGGACCAGCTACCCACAGACTCGACGTCATCGACATCTTCAGAGACAAGAGCTTCCCAGTCGACTTCGTCCCCAACGATGAGCGCTTCCCATCCAACTTCGTCTTCGCTATCGTTGCTAAGGATGATCAAATCCACCTCTACCGAGGCGGCATCAAAAGGTGGGATGGAGACGAGATTGGCCATAGGAGCAGCCGCTAGATCCTCCTCCTTCTGCAAAGATGGAATCGGCATTGATGTCCCGGTGGGCGGAGCCTTCTCCACCACCGGAGCCTCATGAACACCAAAAGGCAACGAAGACGACAACAAAGATGATGATGATGAAGACCCTCCGCTCGACGGTGCCGCCGTAACTGCCGCCCTTGAAGGGCGAGTGAGTGATGAACACGACACCTTATGGACGCAGCGCCTTTGGATGAACTTCTTCTTCACCATTTTAGCTATGGCAAGGTAGAATGACAAGATGAAAAAGATGAAAGTGGTGAAACCATTATGAAAGGGCCAGTTAAATAGAACCAAGTCACCTACCCAAGGAGTCCAACAGTCTCATCAAGATAAAGGTGGAGTTAAATTTTTCTCCTCAAATTAAAGATGGAGTTAATTCCTTCACCAAAACCAATATGGTGCTCCGGTTCCCACCATTAACTGCACAACACAACCAATGCGACAGTGGCATGGCTTTTCACACGGAGTAGCACAACGGACAGATTTTAGATTCCTCTGTCTATTGAGAACTCGCACAAACAGATTATCACAAGGCTGAAACAGCAAAAAGTACTCTTCAATTGATCAAACAAAGGGTTACAGAATACACTGAATAACAGTACAAAACAAGACCCAACAAAGGCAGCAAGAGCAACAACACAAATAGCAACAAGGAAACCAGTGGAATGTCAACTCTAAGGAGACTAGTTGCCACTGAGCAGACCAATCGAGTTTTTCTTGTTACTAGGGAGAAGACAAAACACTTGGGCAATCCTAGAGTTAATCAACCCGGATGAGAGCAAAAGAGCTAAAATGATGCTTGAGCTCGCCCTATCCCAAGCCTTTTCAGGCTTGGATGAGAGTAAGAAGGCTGACAAGCCAACACTCGATCTATCATGGGTTGTTTCTATCGCCTGGATGAGAGCCAGATAGCGCTGGCCCTATCCCAGAGTTGTTCAACCTGGATGAGAGCAAAAGAGCTGAAAAGATGCTTGAGCTCGCCCTATCCCAAGTCTTTTCAGGCTTAGATGAGATTCCGACTGATCTAGCGCCTACGCTCGATAAGACTCACAAAAAACAAGAGTACGGCCAATTGGAGGGACATAACTCAAAAGCTCCTGGATACGCCTATAACGATTAAGGCTTATATCCAGCACGTATTTAAAGAAAATTCCAAGATCTGGGAAAACAATTTGGACAGATTCACTCGAATAATTCAAGCAAAATAGTAAAGATCTATCCAAAGGGACAGAATTTCTTTACAAGGCACCATATAAAGTACATCTTTGCAAGAGCGAGGCTCCCGGGAGCTACAAAGTTTAACTATCAACTTCATCATCAGAGCAAGGTAGCTGAATATCAAGCTTCTCGACGATGAAGTTGCCCAAATCTTCAACTTCAGGCTCAGACTTCTCGATGGACTCTAAATAATTGTCATCATCAGCTTCCTCCCTAAGTTTTTCTAGAGGACCGATGGAGCAAGAACACGGATATGAGCTAAAATATTCTTGACACACGTCTGGACCCCCATTCTTGACGAAGCTCTGGAGGTGCACATGAATCAGCGGGATGAAGTTGCCCTAGGTTCTTCCATCATCTTCAAAGTCTGAAGAAGCTTCGCAACGGTCTTGAAAGATTTTCATAAAGTAGCAAACCGTTGGTCAGATACCGCTAGCTTCTTGGACAAATCTTCTCTGCACAAGATCCCGATCAGCACCAAATCTAATCAGCTGGGCACGAGCAAGTTCTTCCTTAGCACGAGCTTTTACCTCTTCGGCCCTATTATGATTGGAGCGAACTGATATCTTCATCTCTTCAACATTTTCCAAGAGCTTTTGCTTATCTCTACGAAGGGCTAATCAAGGCAATTAAAGAAAATTAGACAAATGAAGAACAGAGAAAAGAGATAAAAGGAAATAAAGCATAAGAACTCGGGATACCTTCACACTCCTTGAGACCTTCAGACTTCCCAGAGGACTCCCGCAAGGCGGCCATGGCTTTGTCCCTCCTCTGCTCCGCCTTAATGACTTGCGCGCGAAGAGCCCTCTCAGAGTTCTGACGCGCTTAGCGCTTCAAATCTAGCTCCACCTCCTTACTGGCCAATTGCACCTTTAGCTGGCTCAATTCAAAGGATAGCTTCTTCTCAGTCTCACCCAAGCCAAAAAAGCTAGAGTGATCCCAAGAGAAAGACTACTCCCATAGAAAAAGGAAGAAAATGAGAAAAGAGAGTAAAAGAAACCGGAATACCAAAAACAAGAAAGAAGAAGATGCCTACCTGAAGCTACTCTCCAAAAGAAGCCACTCTAGCTGAGAGGTTCTCTCAAGCCTCGGTCAGCTTGGACAGGCAATGGGTGGCGTCAAACTCCAACACCACATCATCTTCCAGGCGCTGGCTACTCGATGCGTGGCCAATAGGAGAAGAAGTCGGCAGAGGTGTTGAAACCACGACTAGAGCCGTGTCTTGCGTGATAGACGCCCTAGCCACCTCCGAAGCAGATTTCTCCGCCATGGTCACGGTCACCATAGGATTGGGCGACTCCATAATGCCTTCATCAGCCTGAGCCATTGCCTCCCCCACAGTCGCCTCGCTAGTTGTACGCTCCGAATCTTAGGACTCGGTGCACAGAGGAGCACCAGCGGACTGAGAAGATGTCGGCTGGGGATTGGGGAAAGGTGATGACGACATCCTAAATGATGACAAAGAACTCTCCAATGAGGAAATATACAAGAAAGACAAAGTACCAGGACAGGACAAGCTAGCCAGAATTCACTCACCTAGCTGTCCTTCTCTTTAGGCTAATACCACCAGGCCAAACAGATGGCTTAGGCGGGAGCATGGTAGTAGAAAAATATCATCGCCACCCTATTTCAAGGTTGGCTAGATTGGCGCCTCAGCCCCTACAGAACTCAAGCTTGACCCCCATTTACTACAATGAACAAAGATGAGAAAAATCAGAAGAACTCGGACCAATACAAGATAACATGAGGGGAACGTTATAACAACTCACCAACGGATATCGAGGGCCGTGTTGACGTTGGATAGTGTCAACATTTTATAGCGCAATAAACATGGAAATAGAGGAGTCTAGGGTTTTATCTGACAAATTCCACGAGTTTTGGTGAATTATTATTTTCCAGGGATTATTCTAGAAAAGCCAACAAGAGGGACCTAATTATCAAACAGATTATCAGAATTCCGCCATGAAAGATACACTAGAAGACTCTAGAAGACATAAGAAGATAGTAGGCGAAAGTGGGACTCTAGAAGCTTTTGGAGGAGGCCGGGCGGCACCAGGCCCCTAGGCCGACCGGCCCTTGGCTATGGGCCCATCTGTCATCTTCTATGAGCCTCCTCTACCGACCTTGAGGATCAATCTTAGCCCTATGTCAAGTCGGTTTGATCCAAGGGTTCACGTGCATCCCACCAGACTATATATACGGAGCCTGACCCCCTAGAGCCATCAAGTCATTTGGAGATCAAGCCATCCAAAGCCAGAAACCTTAGTTCCTCAAAGTTCCTCTAGTTTATAGCAATAGCCTACTTAGACTAGATCTAGAGGGAGTCAAGTTGGTCAACCTAGCTTGGATTTCTGACGTTGTCAAGAGCATGGAGATTGGTACTATTCTTGTGCTCTCCTCTCTCATTGTATAATTCATCATTGTGTGTTTATTACAGTGTTATGGCAACATTAATCTTTATCTTGTTTATGTTCTTGATTACAATGTTCATTGTTTACTTTGATTATATGTCTAGCATAGTTACTTTATTATTATTGAGTTCATGCATATGCTCGTATAGCGTTTATCCTAAGGTACCTAGGGTAGATGATTTGCATTATGTGGGCGTGGTGCTTAGATATATTACATATCTGCGAGTGCTCCCTGATGTTCTGGGACATGTGGTAGATCACGAAGGTGACTATTATAGCTTCGTTGAGTCCTTTGTAGTCCATCCCCTGCGCATAGGTTATGTAGAGCACGATCACGTTGGAGGTGATGATTGCGTCTTAAAAGCCTCTCTAGTTGATGCTCCTTATGTGTGGATAATGATATAGTAGTAATGTTAACAATGATTGTTAGATGTAGTTGTACTAATTAGAGTATTCATTGACTTGTGATTAAAGAATTACATTAGGAATTATCTCTCTAATATTCAGGTCTTACGACGTTATTGTAGTAGCTAGAGTGCTCTGAGTGAATCTATTATCTTATTATTATGATGACTGATCATTACTTATCATATATATCTGTATCATGTGACTTATCCCTGTTATGAGTAGAGTGTATGATATTGGTTTTTATCTCTCATTCATCATATATATAGAAAGTTATCAATAATATAGATTTCCTATTTAGCTAGACCTTCCCAGTGGTATAAATATAAATTGACAACCTGGTAATACACTAGGTAAAATGCTACAATGGTATAATTATCTGTCCGCTTGCAGAACCAGTTTTATTCATATATTCATTCTTATTATTTCTGCCTAGTCATATAAAATAATAGATTCCTTTATATAGTACCAATATACATTTCTAGCTATAAAACTAGGGATGACAACTTAGTTCAAGCTTAGGAGTGTAGGTATGTGATAGGTGACTAGTGTGCTAAAGACATGTTAATCATTACCATGCATTTACTGGTGTTGTTAGTTTAGTAATAGCAGTAGTAAATGTCAATAGGCCGCATCATCATCCTCGCCCTCATCCTCGAGAATCTCCACTGCACTGCCATCTGAAGAGAAAGGAGGACCCCAGTAAAGATACAAACAGGAAAATCAAAGAAAAATAAGGAACATTGACACGCTCACCTAGGAGCATGATACCTATGACTTGAGTACCTAGACAAGTACTCGAAGGACATGGCTTCTTGGTAGCAGACGCGCTGGCAGAAGCATCATCTGCCCGCGCCCTCTTGTTGGTGGAACGAGGAGCTCGAGGAACTTGGCGTGGCACATATTCAACATATTGGATGAGTTCATTGCAAGAAGCACCAGGAAGGACTATGAATACTGAAGACTTACTAGTGGGAGCCGCTATGGCTGGACTCGCTCCGGCCCTAGCCCCAGCTGGGTTGTCCACAGCGGGGATCAGATCGACAAAATTACACCCCAATTCCAGCAAACAAACAAATCAACAAGATCAGTAGAGGGAATACAGTCAAAAAGAACACATATCAAGTAAAACAAAGAAAAATGGAAAGTACTCGGAGATCAGAGGTAACTTACAGCCGGGGCGGATTATCGGCTCGGTACTCACGGACCATGTGCGGAACCACAACCCCATTCTTCAAAATTTTCTAGAGACGCTTGAGCACCTCCTTGTTGACACCTCTAATGCCACCTAAGCTAGGTTGTCATCCCCAGCATGACACCAAAGGTGCTGGTACTAAAATATGCAAATGCTCCTCTGAAATAAATATGAAATCCGCAAGCGCACAGATAATACCGATGTAGCATTTTAACCAGGAGTAATCCAGGTATCGTTATTTATATTTTTACCACTAGAAAGGGATGCTAAGGATAATGAGCAATGAGCATCACTGCATGTGCTAATGGAGAGCATAACCATATCTTTATCTATCTTCTCATACAGGGTAAGTGTCACAAGATAAATAATATATGAATAATAATAAAGGATAACTGGTAATCACATAGCCATATATAATGATAAACATCTCAAAAGACTACTCTAGATATATAGCACTAGCATGGATTAGGACGAACTATATGGATAAATCCTAAGTTATTCTAACTATAAAGTCAAAGCATACGATGATTAGTGCAATTACACTTGGCAATCATAGCAAGAAAAGGTTATATCTACGCATAGTGATATTACTAAGAAAGATATAGAACATAGCCGTCACTTCCCTGTAATAGTTGTGCTCTGCCTGCCCTATACTCGGGAGGTGGACTACAGAGGACTCAATAGGACTGTCACTCCCGCGATCTACCACACGATCTGGAATATAGGGTGCAATCGTAGGTAAATACGGTATAGGCACCATGCCTACACAATGTTTACCACTCACCCATGATATCAATGAGCAAGCGCTATATGATCCTATACTTGAATATAAGTCTGATCGAACTATGCCAAGCATATAATCAAAGTAGACTAAGAACAATATAATTGAGAACATAATCAAATAGAGCAAAGTCATATCCAATATGATAGAATAGACTAAAGTCATATTCATACAAATGATGAACCAGATGAATAATATAAGAACAAATACAAAAGTAGGAGAGAATTACCAAGTATTCTCGTGACAGATCCAGAAATCAAGCAATGCTTGGCTCCTTCTAGTTCTAATCCTATGTAGCTATGCTAAACTAGAGATCTAATTGAGATGGTGGCTCTAGGGCTTCTCTGAATGGAATGAGATGAATGAATTGAATGAATTGGTTAGGGTTTCTCCTGGGGCTAGGGTCCTTGCTTATATAGCCCTCTAGGAAGCACCACAACCCTGGGATCAAACTGACCTTGATGAACGATTATTATTGATCCTCAAAGGCGGTGGAGGCAGGATCCACGAGGTGGCACCTGATTGGCCAAGCCACTGGGGCGGGCGCCCAAGGAGGGGGGCGGGCGCCCCACTTCCGGGCCCGTTTCGTCTCCCATTTGTTTCTAGAGTGTTCTCGTACCTTCCACATTCCAGAAAAGTTATGTGTAGCCCCTTTGTCTCTATGTAAATCTGCCATGTGGTCCTCCTTTGGTTCTTTCCTGATAACCCCCTGTAGAAATAGATATTCACCAAAACTCATGGAATTCTGTCAGTGTAACCCCTATATCTAGATAGTATTTGTATTTAGATCATTTCTCATGCTATGTTGATGGTTAAAAATGATACTTATCTACCATCAACAAACTCCCCCAAGCTTACCTTTTGCTCGTCCCTGAGCAAAGATAGACTCTGTGATGGATCAGGAGTTGCTACAATACTTTCACACCTTATAGGTACACATGCGTTCAAACAAGAACTCTCCTCCGGATTAGAATGAACTATTCTGATGAAAAACTTACTCATATTACTTTCCACCATGGGGCTTGTAGCCGTCACTTGGGTCTTGAGTTGTTGAAAGACAGAACGGTCAAGTCAAGCGCCATGTTTCAAGCTCTTTGATCAACTATTATTCTAGAGTTTTGCAAGATTTTTAAAATAAAACTCAGAGATTCCTATGTATGACCCTTCCAAGTCTCTCCTTTGTGGTATTTCTGGATCCTCTCCCAGGCATTCATGGTGTATGCCTTTTCTCTCCTCTCAAAATATGTGGTATTTTTGGTAGCATAATAACATCATGCCTTCTCTCTCTCACCCTACTTCTAAAAGGCTTTTGTGGAGCTCATAGGTGGGGAGACAGCGAAACATATATTGCATAATCAAAACTATGGATCCAAAGGAACGAGTCATAAAGTCAAATCAAGATATGCATGTGTCTTGGGCTATATGGTAGATGGTGGTAAATGGTAGATGGAGTAGAAGTGGTTATCAGGGGTAAAGGGATGATGATGGTGAATACTTAGCTCCTTCGGGAAATTTTCTCATATACCTCTCTTAGAAAACTTGAAGAATTTAAGGAAAACTTGGGCTTGCTAAATCTCTTTTTATTTTTGAGTGGGACATTTGTCCTCTTTCTTTTTTTCTCTCTTCTTTTTTTTCTTTTTCTTTTTAATAGAATACCCAAGCTTCTTTTGGAACACAATAACAAGAGGTAGCATAACTAGATATTTGGAGTTTTATTGGCTAGCAAGGGATAAAATGGATGATAGAAATATTTTTGGGCAGTTCATTCCCAATATAAGAGTAGAACCATTTTCTGGGTGGATCTGAATGAAATATATGTGGATTCGTACTTCCAAGGTAGAAGCAGAATATATGGGTGGATGTATATGGATGGATATGGATGCGTACTTCCAGGGTAGAAGCAGCATGTATAGGTAGAGTGTATAGGTGGATCTCGATTTTAACCGCATGACCAGTTCCTAAGGATCGACACAACCTGACCATACTCAATGCTCACAAATAGTAAATATGAATGTAAGGCTTCCTAATCTACAAGCATGTATATGGCTGTGGTAGGAATTTAAACTCTCGTCATACAGGAACTCATCATGTAGCAAGTTAATTTTCAAAAGATAATTCTCTAGAACTCTAGTATCTCTAGGAACATGATAGATAGCAGCTCAAAACATTCCCATATCATATCCGTCAACTACCTAGACTTAGATCAAGCATTTGCTACCCACAAGTTCAAGTTTAGAGCAAATCTTAAATCTAAACCATTGTATCCAAAAACTTGGGAGAGTTCAAGGCTGGAAACTAGGTACTTGAAAGGAATTACGGTAGAGCAACTATTCATCATTTCCATATAAGAGTTTATTATAGGGGTTCACTTAGCAAGATGAAACTTAGCATACTCTCCTATATTTATTTATCAAACTTAAAGATTATACAGAAAACATATATAGGTATAAGTAAACATTTATTTGGGTTTCTATAGGTTATGTATCTTTTTATTTTATTTCATATATCAAAGCAAAAATAAATAGGTAGATAAGAAAATACTTAGCTGGATACATGGGAGATGCTCTCCCCCAAGTTGAATGTTGACATAATCTTGCTTGATGAAACTGACAGACAGTGAAGGTGTACTTCCCCTCATCGGAGTGCTTATGATGATGATTGTTGAGACAGCGCTTCGACAGGGAACAAATTGTCCTTTTTGTCTGTTTGCTTTCCTTGATCCTTCAAATTCTATGAAGCTTAAATAGACAACAAAGCTTGTGGAACTTGATTAAGTGTTAGTGATAAACCTCTAAGCCTTGAGCGTCTAGAACCTCTTAACAGATATATCTTTCTAGCAGGATCTCTTGTACCATATTTTTATGATTTTACATTTTTATACAATGCAAGGAATAAAATGATGAATGCTTCTTTATTTTATTTTTATGCCACCACAGCAAGTAGACTTATGTGTTTTATGCCACAAATTTATTTGCATGGGGCTTAGCAATTTTATAATGCAATGCAAGACATATTTGTTTTCTTTTCTATGCAGAAGTAAAGTGTAACTAAACATGTAATGAAGAAAAAGTAAATATGATGTGAAAATTAAATGCAGAAATAAAGAGGGAAATATTGATAACTCAAGTTACCTCTTGGCACGGCGTTCGGTGATTTGGGTTCGCCGAACAGAACCTCTTATTCGCTCTAATCATTCTGGGACACCTCGGATGGATCGAGTGGTGCTTCTGATTGTGCTGAGTCTGACATTGAATTAACATTTACCTTCCATACCTATTTTGTTGGTGAGGTTGACTTTGAGGAAAGAGTTGGTTGCACTTTCTTCTCTTCTTTGTTCTCCACAGTGACTGGATCACTTTCTGTTGGGGGTACAACTTCCTCCTCAAGATAAATCTTTTCTTCAGGATATCGATCCTCATATCTTGATACTTCTCCTTGATAGTTAGCCCATCTATCCTTGGGGATCTGATTCTTCCGGGTGCGGTTGCGACACCTTCTTCTGGTTCTGTTCTTCTTGTGTTCTTCATTAACTATATAATTATTATTGAAATAACGGCGTACCTTCTCTGAGGGAAATTAGAAATGTACTTCTCCTATTGCAAGGTAGATGATGGCCTTGGTGGTGCTTAGGAATGGTCTCCCTAGGATGATCGGTGGATCATACTCATCTTCTCCCATGTTGATGACTAAGAAATCAGTCGGGATGAAGTGGTCACCAATTTGCACAGGGACGATCTTTGCTATTCCGTCCATGAAGCGAAATGATTGGTCCGCCATCTACAGCTACGCATAGGTTGGGTCTAAAGGCATAGTACCATATAGATATTCATAAGTTACCTTGGCCATTATGTTGATGCCCGATCTAGTGTCATAGACAACTTTCTGAAAGGAGCTTCTGTTGATTGTGCATTCAATGGTTGGGACACCTGGGTCGTCTCTCTTGAGTAGATATGGGGACTTGAGCGGATGATCATGCTCTCTGTGGACTGTAGTGATCACTCTCACTGACTCCATCTGTTGTGGCTTCTTATTCTTGTTCCTCCGATTGTTCTTCTTCCTTGGCTCATAGGAATGTTGAGGGTGTGCAGGGAATTGTAACACTTTGTCCTTGAAGAAGAAGGTCTCTCTCTTGCCTTTGATATTGAAACAGATCTTGGTAGTGTTAGCATACATGACAGCTCCAGCGGTGTTCAAGAACGGTCGTCCCAATATGATGGGCGACTTCTCATCACCACCTTTCTCTATTACTACAATGTCTGCAGGAACATATGAGCTGTCCACTCGTACACATATGTCTTCTAGAATTCCCTTGGTGTAGCAAAGTGACTGGTCTGCAAGCTGCAAGCACATGGTTGTGTACAATAAAGGATAATTAAACATTTTGTCATAGATTACCTTAGGCATGATGTTGACGCTTGCACCGAAGTCATATATAGCTTCGTTAAAGTTCACGCTTTCAATGGAGATCGGGATGATAGGTCTTCCTAGATGACCTTTCTTAGTCGGTAGAGTCTTGTCGTTCCATCCTTTGGAGATAGGGTCACTCCAATAACTTCTTGCATTAAATATGTCTACAAGATTTGCAGTTTCTAGATCTTCCGGTTGTCCCGGAATTTTACCTTGGTTAGCAGGAACAATATTGGCAAGTTGTTGCAACTAAGACTCTAGCATATTATTGAAACTGAGTTGATTCTTAATGGCAGTGGAAAAATTATCCATTCTATTATTAATTGTTTCTAGCGTTTTATCATTAGATGCTAATTTCTTTGACAGGTTATCCATTAACTTTCCTTGATTAAGCACTAACTCTCTCAGAGGTGGTTGATTGAAAGAATTATTACCTTGATAATTACTTGGGTAGTTACCTGAGTAGTTAGGTCTCTGCTGCTGATTCCAACCTTGATTCTGTTGAGGACGGTAGTAGTTGTTATTGTTATTATTGTTGCTAAGGTAGTTCACATCCTCTTATAGCTCTGGGCAATTGCTTCCCGAATGCCCAGTGTCTCCACACTCTTCACAAGTCATGCGGGAATCATGAATGTGCATGACTTCCTTCTTCTCTCTAGCTCTCTCATCGAGTCTCTTCATAAGCAGGTCCATCTTGGCAGATAGCATGTCTACCTCCTTCAACTGGTGTATACCTCCACCTCTCTTGCGGGTTTGAGTTCTTTCTTCGTTCCAACCTTGGTTGGACGCCATCTTCTCCATAAGAGCTGTGGCTTGATCGATTGTAAGTGATAAGAATGCTCCTCCAGCGGCAGCATCCATAGTCTCACGGGTGCTATTAGTAAGCCCGTGATAGAAGGTCTACATAAGTAGCCAATTCTCCATTCCATGATGAGGACATTCTAGGATGTAGTCTTGAAAGCGCTCCCATGCTTCTAGGACTGACTCATCATGTTGCTGCTAAAAACTTGATATCTTCCCACGAAGAGCATTTGTCTTGCCCATGGGAAAGAACTTCGCCAGGAAATTGGTGGAACAGAGTGCCCACGTAGTATTCTTTTCCTTATTTGCATAGAACCACTGCTTCGCTCTCCCCAAGAGTGAGAATGGAAAGAGGCGAAGTAGTATGGCATCTCTGGGGACATCCTTGATGGTGAAAGTGCTGCAGATCTCCAGGAAGTGTTGGAGATGAGCACTAGCATCTTCATGTGCCTTCCCACAAAACAGGCTAGCTTGCACCATGTTGATCAACGCCGGCTTTAGCTCAAAGTTCTGCTCAATCTCCGCCATAGGTCCAGTCCGAATGTTAGCTGTAGTTGGAGCTGAGAACTCGTGGAGTGACTTGTTTGCCATAGCGTCAAACTCTGGTGTTAAGTCTCGAACTATGCTTGGTTGGCCTTCCGAATCAGAGAGTGAAGCTTCAAACTGAGATGATGATGTTTCTACTTGAACTCTCTTTAGCTTGGCTCTTGCTCTTCTGAATAGTAATTCTGGATTATCGATGAAGTTATCTAGACGGCCAAACCTGCTCATACATTACCCTATATATAATATATAAAATAGACAAAAGACAAGGGTAAGGCTGCATGAGAAGAGAAGGATGATGGTTTCTCGATCACATTAGTGGATGCAAGTGATGGCTCATTATCCTTTGAATAGCAATTCAACCTTCCCCGGCAACAGCGCCAAAAATGCTTGCTGACACCTCTAATGCCACCTAAGCTAGGTTGTCATCCCCAGCATGACACCAAAGGTGCTGGTACTAAAATATGCAAATGCTCCTCTGAAATAAATATGAAATCCGCAAGCGCATAGATAATACCGATGTAGCATTTTGTAACATCCTAGATGTTAAGAAATAATTAAAATGTGATAATGATGCATCATCAAGCATAAGTATCAAGTATTATGCCATAAATGCATTCATATTGCAATAATAGATATCATATGTTGCATATGTAATGTTGCCATATGACATGTTTCCTATGTTTCTTTGTCATGTTCACATATTGCAAATATGGTATTTTAGTTAATTCCATGAAATGATGGCATGTTGATACATTAGGTTCTTTATGAATTTATATATGAGAATTGGTTTACACAATTAAAGTTTTGTTTAAATAAAAGTTGTAGGGTTAAATGTGCTTTATAATATGGGATCAAGGCTTGATAATAATTTGTAAGTCAAACATGTTTAAAATGGAGCTTCAAGTTTGAATTTGTATTTGGGGTCGAAAACTTGTCACAAGTTTTCTGAGTCGAATTTGAATTCAAATTTGAGGATTTATTAAAAGAATTTCCGAAGTCAAACTGGTCAACCAAGAGTGGCATTTGGTCAAACATGTTATGCTTGACTCAATGATGCCCTTGGGTGATGGTGTGATCACTAAATAATCACTGATTAATAGAGTATCAGGTTTCAATTTGAAATCTTTCCAAAAACCCTAAAATGCAAAACCCTGATTTTACCCCTTTTTGATTAATTCAAAATCTAAGAAAAATTTGGGAAAAAGTGTAAAACCAAGTTTGTAGATCTTTTCAAGGGCTACAAGTTTGGTGTATTGAGTTTTCAAAGTTTTAGTGTAAAATTTGGAGTAATTTTGAAAAGATTCAAATCTCAAATTTGACCCCTTTTCATCTCCCCTATCCAATTTGAAAATAGAGGCATAATTTGAAAATGTTTTGAATAGAAAAGTTGTAGGTCTTACCTAGATGTACAACTTTGGTATTTTGAGTTTTTGAAGTTTCAATATAAAATTCAAAGTAATTTTGAATTTTCAAATTTTCATAAAATGTCCCCTTTTCAATTCAAATTCAAATTTCAAAATCTAAGCTGAATTGTAAAAAGTTTATATTGAGAAAGTTGTAGAACTTTGAAAATTGAGCAACTTTTGTTTTTACATATTTTCAACTTCTTTAGAAAAATTGAGAGTAATTTGGAAATTTCGGTCAGTGGCATTTTTGTAAATATTTCAAAATCGTCACCAACAGCAGGGCGCCACCCAGCTGCTTCTTAGCCTGCCTCGCCGGTGAACCATCACCGCCCTTCTACACCATTCCCGCGCGTGGCAACATGCAGCACCCCACGTGTTGAGTCCAAGCACGAGCTGGATCGTCCAGAAGCCTCGTCCTCGACGTTATATGGACCAAGCTGCTCGACATGCAGCACCCCATGTACAACTTCGCCCGAGCCACCCGGAACCCTAATTCGGCCTTGGGGGGCTTCGTCGCTTCTCCCTGAAGCTCCTGCGCGCGCCGTCCGCTCACCTCCCCGCCGGCAACTGCGAAGACGCCATTCGCCACCGTCGCCTTGCCACGGTCGGCGCTTCCCCTGCTCCGTGTCTCTGGCGGGCAGGGTCCTTTTGACCGCAGGCCCCAGCCGTCAGCCGGCGCCTGGGCAGGCCTCGCTGGGCCGGCCGGTTGCCGTGCGCCTGGGCCGCACCTCTCACGCGGGCCGCGCGCATGCGCCCGGTTGGGCCGAGCGGCCGGAGAAGGGCGGGAGCCGGCCCAGGTTGTTGTCTTTCGTTTTTCTTTTTTCTAAAAATACTAAATAGTGCTAAGATTTGTTTATTTTATTGTGAATTAATTATAGCACCAAAAATGATGAAAATTTTTGTGTAGCTTGTTCATGATGTCCTCTTCCATGTAAAAATATGAAATGTTTAATTTGATTACTTTTTGTAAGTAATTTAATTAGCTCAATTAATTATTAAATGCAACTTCCATGAATTTTAGTAATTGAAATAAAAGTCCAATAATCATGAAATTAATTTTGGTACTATTTTAGGATAAAGTCTTATCTGTAGAAAAAGTTTTGGGCTTAAGTGGATATAATTTATTTTATTCTTAATTTCGGTCTTAATTAATGAATTAATTAAACATGTGTTTAACTTGATAATTTAGGATTTGTGTGACTTTGAGATTGCTTGTTGACCTTGGGTCATTAACATGTGATGATCCATGACATCTTATTGAGTTGCTTAAGCTCATGATTAACTTATTAATTAAGTTTTGTTAATGATAATTAATGTGTTTAACATAGATCATTAATGGTTAATGATTTCTTGTGTAAGTAATTAGTGGTCTTGTGATAGACTTACTGTAACATCCCAGATTTTCGGGAAGCCAAAAATATGAACTTTTTAAAATTTTTCCTGTAATTGTGTGAAGCATGTAGCTTCTAGGTCTAACCCGAGACTAACCCGCTACAAAGCGTTGCAAACATATAGAATTGTGTGTAGGAGTGTGCTGTGGTTCTTTTGGTTAGTGTTTTGTGTCGGAGTGGGCAATCCGTAGCAACTCCAGTTTTTATTCTCTCAACTCTTCCAAGTTCCTTCCGATCTCCTTCGGAGCCTCTCCCAAACATTCCCTTAATTGTTTCTAAAGTCATCTCATCCCCTCAACATCTTCCTCGAATCCCATGATCCAGATTCGTAAAATTAACAAAATGAGGAATCCTTTGTTTCCTTTTCCTCTGAAATCCTTCTTTATCCTTCTTAAAATCCTAGAGCTTAATTAATTAGGAAACCCTTCTCCTTAACTGTCCCTTAGCTACATGTGCACGCCCTGTGTCCCCTTGTTTGGTCACGGGATGCACGTGGAGGCTAATCAAGTAGCAACAGGTACCCATCCTGTAACTCACCCATAGCGATGCTCCTGACCCAGCTATCATCACAATCTTGCATGCTACTGCACTTGTTTCTTTAATCACGTTAGTAAGCAGCTATCTTTTGTGTCTGCCGCCCTCAAGAACAGGAGCATGCACAAACACACGGACTCGAGCTGGGGCTTGTTGACAGCAGCCGCACGGCCATGCAAGGACTCCATCAAACATGTATACACGTATATACGTGCTAGTGCCCAATAGCAAGTACCGGAGCCCAGTTTCCCTTCCGGCCCATCACCATCGTAGCCCAGCCCGAGAACCAGCACGCAGCCCCGCTCTCTCTCCTGCGTTTCCTTTCCTGGCCTCACGAGCGCTGCACGCGCAGAAGCAAAGCCTCTGTCGCCTCCATTCTCATCGGATGCCCCCGTACGAACGCCGTCAGCGGGACCCAACCATCGGCCGGAGAACTGCTCCTCCCGTTTCCCTCCGTTCCCCATCCGTCATCAGCGCTGTTTTCTTCTCCCTCACCGTACCACCCTTCCTCTTCTTTCCGTCCGCACGCCGTTCAGTCCAAGCGAAGCAGCCGGTCGCCCTTTTGTCGCGTTGCGTGTGCGCGTCATCACGGGCCTGCCCCACGGCCGCTCCCCGCGCCGCGAATTACAGGTGAGCACCCAGACCATGCGAGCCAGCGTCGTGACCCGCTCATAACCACGCGTCCGCGCCCAGCCCCGCGCCCTTCTGGGCTGTTCCGAAGCCGGCCACCTACCCGCACCCCTGGATGCACACCGCGTGTAGCGGCTGTCCCATCCACGGCCCGGACGCCGGCGCATCCCGCGAACCCTAGCCATCCGCACCCTTAAATAGCGCCGCAGATGCCGCCCACGGCCTCTCCCCATAGCCGCCGTAGCTCGTGTCTTCCTCCCCGTCTCTCCGCGTCGCCTCGGCACCTCGCCGTCGTAGCCGAGTGGAGCCATGACCCCGACGCGCCCCTGCTCACCACGAGCCCAGCACCGAGCTGCATGATGACGCCCTGCTGAAGCCCTCAATGGCGCCAAGCCAAGGGCCTCGCCGGCGTTCTCATGCCCCCCGACTCGGCTGCGCCTGGGCCACACTGCCTCGTCCTCGCCTCGTCAAGCCCGCGACGCCGACCTATGACTCTGTAAGGCCAAGGACGCAACCCATCAGAGCTCTGCCACGCCGTGTCGTCTTCCCCACGCGCCACTGGACGACGCCCTCACCTCGGCCACGACCTTCACTGCCTGGACTCGTGCCATGTCGAGCCCCTGCACCAGTGCCGCAACCTTCCTCGAGCTCGAGCGACCTCGTCATGACGTCGAGTGCTTGGAACGCCACAGCCGGCCACGACGGCCGCGAGCACAACGTCGAGCCCCGGCCACGTCCGCGTCATCGCCTCGACCCCAAGCCTGCCTCCTCAACATGAGCCGCTCGCCTTGGCCAGGAGCGGCACTGAGCCCTGGATGCCTCGTCGCTTCGTACCGGACCACCTCCGAGCGACTGCTGCACCTTGCTCGGGCCTACTGTGCATAGCCGTGCAGCACGCCACCAACATGGGTAAGCCTCTTCCCTAGCCAAAACTCCCACCTCTGGATGCCGGATGGTGTTCCTAACCCCTTGCCTGTGTTGCGAGGTTGACCTATGACCACCGTGATGCCAACACTGTGGAAACCGAAGCCGGTGAACGATTCGCAAACTTGACCAACCCCTACTTCGCCTGCAACGAGCCTTGAACCGAACCCCCCTGGTGTGCGGTCATGACGACGTGGCTGCGCTGCCGGCAATAACGAACCCTACCCGCATCAATCGACCTGCCATCTGCAAGCCCTTCGGTGAGGAACCGAAAGCCGGACCTTTCCAACCTATACCTGCTACCCCTCCATGTGTCCGGCCTTCGCGCCGTGTTTTGCTACAGGGACCTCGTCGACCACGTGCTATCGGCACTCTTGGACACCCCGTACATGCACCTTGCACTCACCGTGTCCATCCTTGGCACTCACGCCTCGAATGACATCGGCTTCAGCATGTTCTTACCGCACTGCCGAGCATCTGGCTTGACCCTCGCGGCACAACCACTGGGCACTTACGCCACCGCTGCCGCTTTGAGCGAGTCATAGCCCACACAGTTGCAGACGCCAAGAACTCAAGTGCACCGAGGATGCCACGGCCTAACCATGGCCGTGACCAGACTCTCGGAGGCCGTCCATGCCACCTAGGATACTCCTGTAAAACCTATGCCAAGGGCCGCTGCACGGCGACACATGGTCGCCGTCGCTAGTCGCCCACGACCGCGGCAGCGTGCTCCTGCACGAGCCTGGCCCGCCCTGGCGTATGTTTGCGTGCACTTTCTAACACGCTCACACGCACGCCGCCAGCTCCTTCGAGCTCTCGACCGAGCCACCGGCATAGCGCCTGCTTCCGAGTACTCAGGAACATGTCGTCCACGCCACGCACGCAAGTAGCCGAGCACCGTCATAGTGCTCGCCTCGCCACCCTCATGGCCAAGGCACCAACTAGCACACAGTCCGTGACCCGGTGTCACCACACACGCGCGACGTAGTCTCCGCCCCGTCGTGCCAGTGCCGAACATAGCCCAGCCACTAAGTTTTTGACCTCGTGCGTCCCCTTGCTGCCATGTCTGTTTGTTGGTTGCCAAGCCGCTGTTACCGATCGACCACGGTGGACTGTGAGGCTATGCCACGCCACCAGACCACTCCCTTTGCCACTGCATAGGCACCACCACGCCACCACAGCTTGGCGTTCGCGGAAGCGTCTCTCACCCACGCACTCTGGGAGCACACGAATGAGCCCTTGCACAAGAACAATGCAAGCTCACAGCCTTGTTTCCTTGCCGCTGCTTAGCCGGACCCTGCCGCAGCCTTGCCACCGGCCTCGGCGTTCGCAGCTCCTAGCTGCCGTCTCGATGCCACCGCACCACATCGAGCCCGCGTTGTCTCCATGCCCTCCTGCAGCTTGACGCTCGCGGCCTGCACGCACACGCACCAGCAAGGCTCATCTTGCCTCGTCACCACACCACCAGTGGCTACCGTGACCTCGTAGCCGCCACTGTGCTACCTAAGCCTTCCTACACAAGCACGACACCATGGACCATGTCCTTGACACGTATCGCTACATGTGACTTGAGCACGAACCTGCACCGTTGTGTCACCCGCAGCCGCGGAAGGGAGCGCAGAGCACAGCGTGCTGTCGGCCTTGCCTGCTGGCTTCCATCAAGCACCTGGCCACCCAGTAGAAAAGCCAAAGTCAGGCGCAGGCCCTCCTTCCCTCTCCCTGTAATGGCACCGACCAGCCCAGTTAGCCTAGGCCCAGCTTGGACCTCCCCCTCCGTTTTCTCCCTTGGGCCGGCTGGCTTTGCCAAGCCCAACTCGGTTTTCGGCCCACGCACGAGCCCTCTCTCTTCCTTGCTGTTGGGCCAGCAGCAGCTTTGAGCGCAAGTCGACTCCTAAGGCCTTTTCTCTCTATCTAATTTTCAGCATACCTTGCCACCTTCAAAAATTCATAGAATATTCGTCCTTGCTCCAAAAATTATGAAACCACTTTCATAATTTTTCTAAAAACCTAGTCTACCTCTTAGTACAGTTTTTGAGTCTAGCGAGTTAGGTTTCCATCATATTTTTATTTGGCTCTTATTGCAGTCTTTTTGTCTTTTTTTCGCGTAGTGACGACTTGAGTTCGTTGTTCGACGATGCACCCGGATGCGATGGACCCTGTTGGTGGACGACCCTGACTACATCAAGGACTTGGGTGATGACCTGTCAGGTGCCACATCCCACCCAAACTCGTAGATCCTATTAGGCATGCTATCACTAGAATTGCTAGTGCTTTACTTTTATGCAATGGAGTGATGATAGGTTGCATGGTAATTTTTGCCTTGAGCCATTACCTTGTCGCAACCTATTCCCCTGCACACCCGCTGATAGGCTAGACGCTCGCATACTACTTACTACTTTACTTTCACTACGCATTATATCTGTGATGTGATGCTTAGTGAAGGAATGACGTGAGTGGATAAGGAACGTGGTGCCGATAACTTGGTAAAAACGGGATAATGAACTTGGGGAGATCTTGGCGTGCATCTTGGGTGTGTGGTGAGGGTTGAGTCGATCGGACAGGATTCTACGACGAGTCTTTGGGGCAAGTCATGCCGGAGGGGTGCGACCTGGGCATCCCTCAAGAGAGGTACCTGTGGCGGGTGCGTGGTAAGCAGACGGGTTGTTGGTTATCCCCGGTGGAGGTGCCGTCGAGGCATGGGGTGTTGGTTATCCCCTTGAGAAGATATCATGTCCGGTCCCCTTAAGGACTGGTATGTCTTGAGAACCGGAATCATAGGACTCTTCGTGCACACCACTCGCTTCCAATGCGCGGGAGACGATTACCCGACTGACTAGGGCGGTGCCACTACTACTAGGTTGAAAGGTGATAGTGTAGGGAGGTACGTGCATGGGGGCCCACACCCTCCTAAGACAGCGTAGTGACCTTGGGGGCCCGGTACTACGTCTCACAGTCTCAGCGTTTCGGTGGACGCCGAGGTGGCCTAGGGCTGAGTGGTAGGGTGGTACCGTACCGGTTGGAAGGCAGTCGGCATCAGCCTAGGCGGGGCACCACCGATGATGGTGATCTTGTGGATTTCTAGGTGTACACGCTCTGTAGAGTTGATCGATCTATACGTATAGCCGCGTCCGCGGATATGGACATTCCTATGACCTACGCTTCACTTGATTAGTGAGAGGAGTCCTTTCTACCTTCCCCCTGGGTTTTGGTGTTGGATCCGGCTTTGGCCGTTGAGGCAAGGTACGAGCGGGAGTCGACCTTGCCGCCTAGAGAGTGTGAGAGTGTGGTGAGATGTGTGTGATGGGATGGGAGAACATGTGGTTGAGATGTGCTAAAACTTGATAAACTATTATTATAAAATCTTGTTGAACTTGCATAGGAAACCTACAGCCATATATAGGCCTTTCTTCTACCCTTGCATTCCACTTACCACAAAAGCATACACAAAAGCATAGGGTGGGAGACAGTGACCAATACAAATCGTACTGATAGATTTTGGACAGGTTTGGATGAAATCTTTGACAACCACGAGGACCTGGATTAGGTGGTCTCGTTCCTACGCTCGAGTTTGGTTTGGAAGATGAAGTCCACGCCGCTGACATTCTACTCCAACTCTGATGATTGCCTGTGAAGAAGGAGCCTTCACCTACTGATGCGCTACAACGACTCTAATGAAGACGCGTGTGTTTCTGCTAGAATACAATATAATAGATGTGTTAACCAGTGTTGTAAAGTCTTGTAACTTGTAATTCTATGATGTATGACTATGATATCAGCTGATAATTGATAATGTGATAGATTGCTCTCGTGATCTACTGCATTATAAATCGTATCTGTGGATTTTCCCTTCAAGAAAAATCGAGGTCGTTTCACTTACTTGCTTATTAGATGCAACCTCTTGGGTAAAAAGTGAACTTAAGTAGTTTTCTTAACAACGTCTTAATATGATTGCAGTTGTTTAATAGTTCTATTGCTTTGTAACTGTACCGCGAAGGAAAGTTGTACTCAAGGAGATAACTAATGTTTATCCTTTCTAAATGTCTCTTGTATGCTATGCTTTGCTCATCATCATGCATCATGACATGCATTCCATCATATTAAATCTCGCATCATTTGTATACGTGTAGTGCATACGAGAGTGTTTTGGATCATGTCGATCAAGCTTCAGAGAAGGTGATCCACCCGTGGTGTTGGTGTCAAACTTGACTTCTACGAAAACTAACCACCGCTGCAACGAAGGCAAGCCCTAGACATACAACCACTCTTCTATTTTACAAATAATTTATTACACCTTAAGTCTAGTTTAATGTGCATTATGTTAGTAGGAGTTGGTTGATACCGTTGCTGCATAATTACCTTGATCTCCATTTATATCCAGATGATATCCCACTAGTATGTGTAGGTCGATCTTTTATGCTTAGTAAGTGATGAGGACATCACTCCTTCACATACACACAATGATCCACTACTGGACATTCAAGGTCCCATCACTAGAGCTCACGCACGTCAATTAAATTTAGAGGTGAGCTCGTTCCTAAGTAACTCCTTATATGATTTTGAGAATAGATAGCTACCTAATGATTATATTGTGCTTAGGAATGAAGGAGAGGGCCAGGAGACACATGGAGGAGGGCTTGGAGGCATGGAGGACCAGCGAGGGCGCCCAGATAAAGATGGAGGACCAAACCAAGTTGAGTTCGAGTCTGCCTCGCAGTTCAGGACCAGTCTGCCTTGAACTGGTCACCCAGGATGCGTCCAAATTCCGTTTTCGATGATCCATATATGGATGGAAAGCTTATTTGATAAGGAAGCCAACCTAAGTGGTCCCATATCAAAAGCTATTCGGAATCAACGGGAATCGTCGAAACAAGTCACCATCCAGAATCTATTAGGGTGCTGTGTCGCCATCTTTTGGGCCGTTTGGGCCTTGTAACGTGTCGGCGCTCCCCAGGGACGCGAATAGAGGACTTTTGACGTCCCTTAGCCTATATAATCTGTAGTCACCGTCTACATTAGGGTTGGGTTTTACTTAGATTATTCTGTTGACAACAGTTTCACCGCCGCCATCGGTTTGTGAGACCCCAACTTTGTGAGATTAATCATTCATTTGCAATTTGGTTGCATTCCTTTGTGTTCTTGCGTCTGTTCTCGATTCGCAGGCAAGGACTTAGCCTTCTTGGCGAGGTTGACTGTGCAACGCCGGTCGATAACCAGAGGGGTCGTGGTGCTGCGATTGCGAGGTTCAGAGCCGAGTTGTTCGAAAGCCGGATCGAATTGTGTCGTGACTCCACCAAATCGAGAGTTATCAGAACCTTTCGGAAGATCGGGAACCCTAGTTCACATCAATTGGTAATCAGAGCTTCAGGTATACCGTCAGGTTCAATTTTACCCTAGTTTAGTTTGATTTCGCCTTTGTCCTAGAGTCCACAGAAAAGCCAAAAAATAGTGTTAGGTTTTTCCCCTATCCCAGAAACCATGTTTAGCCTTTTGCATAATTCTTTTCAGATTTCGTCGTGTTGAGTTTGTGTCCTGATCAAGGGCTTGTTGCTGGTTAGGTTGTGTTAGAGTTCAGTTTGTGTGTTTTCCCCATCGTTTCCATCAAACCCTAGCCACTGTGACCACTTTTGTGCGTATTGTTCCTGTTTTGTCCTCTAATTCGGAGTCCAAACTTGAAACTGGTCCAGTTTTCGCGTACGAACTCGGATTTTGACATTCTAGATATCAAAATCGATCAGAAAAAAATTTCAGATCCGTCCATCCCCGCCTTTGTCAGGGTTCGAAAGTTTTATTTTGGCCAAAAACTGGTCACAAGATCCTCTTTTCCTGGTCATAAGCTTTTTCTCAATTTTGGACCCATCTTCTGAAATTTCCATAGGCCACGCCTTTTACTGGTTTAAGCTCAAATTTTTTGTGGTTACTTCTTATGTGCGCCTAAGTCAATAAAAAATATCAAAAAAAATTAATTTAAAAAAGTTGAAAGTTTCTAAAAAAACGACACCCAAAAAATAGAAAAATTGAGAGGGGCAAAAGAGGAACAATAATTAGAGGAGCACATAGAGGAGACAATTTGTTATAATTGTGGGCGTGTACTATCTTGTGTTTGTTTCCTATTACTCTTGCTATCCATTATACTTGTTTCTCCATTTTGTTATCACACATCTGGCACTTGGAACACGTTAGACCAGCAACGAGAGCAAGTATTTCTGACTATAATTCAGCATTACTTTCTGTTTTTGAATTGTGTTCCACTCACATATTTGGCTTGCTTGCCTTAACTCCACATACTTCTTCTGGACAATATAAGTTTTGACCCCTATAATCGCAGTGCTACGCCTTCCAGGTATCCTTGACCTTGCTAGTAAGAACCTTGTAAGAGCTTGAGAAGGGGTCTCCTTTTGCTACGATCTTGAGAGGCACTACTCCACCTACGTAGTAGATTATTAGGGATAACTTTCACTATTTGTTTCTGTTTTGTGTCTACAATGCCAGGTAACGGTGAGGATACAACTCCCAAAGACTAGTCGGAGTGCGTTAGCCAAGACCAACTACAATTTGTTGTAGATAATGCTCAGAAGGAGATGACTGAGGCAATAGCCAAGGCTGTCACCGACGCGCTCATTGACTCAAGCTTGGCAACACCCTTGAGAGATTGGACAAATGTTTGTCCGCACTAACCGACAGGGTAGCTGCCTTGGAAGTGCAGCCGCCACCTGACCAAGAAGTCCATGATGGCAGTAACACCGGAGGACTCGAGGATGCAGTATATGACGCCGATGGTAATGTTGATCAAGCAGCAACAAGGCAAAACAGATTACGCCATCGTCTACGCACAAACGCCACAGGTATGGGTGGCGCTCAACACTTCAATCGCCACCAAGGTAATCGTAATCGTGCTCCCGATGATCCTTATGCTAAGGTTAAATTTAAAATACCCTCCTTTTCGAGCCATTATGATGCTGAGGGATACCTTGATTGGGAGATGATAGTCGAGCAGAAATTTAGTTCCCACCTAGTGCCTGAGGAACATAGGGTTAGACAAGCTACTAGTGAGTTTAAAGATTTTGCTACCATTTGGTGGACTGGTTTAGCTGCACAGAATACGACACCTAGTACCTAGGAAGAGCTTAAGGTTGCTATGCGTGATAGATTTGTGCCACCATCATATCATAGAGACCTCCGTAAGAAACTGATGCACTTAGAACAGGGAGATAAAGCTGTGCAGGATTACTATAGTGACCTTCAGAAAGGATTGATGTGTTGTGGCATAGTGGAGGGGCCCGAGGATTCTATTGTTCATTTTTATTCAGGTTTGAGGCATGAAATTTAGGACATAGTTGATTATAAGGAATTTAACACTGTCAACCAGTTGTTTTAGTTTGCTATGCTTGCAGAGAAGGAGTTGCAGGGGCGTGATTTGTAGGGCAAGAACAAGGTTGGCACCACATACACACCGTGATCTTCGGGGCTTCCCAAGGCATCTTCCTATCGGGTGCCCCCACCAGCGAGCAAGGATAAGTCTGGAGTCAAATCGTCTTCTCCACAACCTTCTGGTTCAGTTAAAAATTCTGTGCAAGAACCTTCAAAGAGTGCATCCTCTGTCGCATCAACGGGACACACTCCTGGCGTTTAGTGCCACCACTGCCATGGATTTGGGCATATGCAGCGGGAGTGCCCTAGTCAGCGAGCATACATTGCTACAGACGATGGGTACATCAGCACCTCTGACATTGAAGATGATGAGGATCAAGAACAAGCTGTTCTGGAGGATGGCGAAGTCTTTGGTAGCGAAGACATGGCCGCCTACATGAACATCATTGTGCAGCGAGTGCTTAGCGCATAGGTACAACAACCTGAGAAGCTACAATGCCACAATTTATTCCAGATTTTCTTCGTTATCAACAATCGACGAGCACGTTTCACTGGACGACACCCTCACCTCGGCCACGACCTTCACTGCCTGGACTCGTGCCGTGTCGAGCCCCTGCACCAGTGCCGCAACCTTCCTCGAGCTCGAGCGACCTCGCCATGTGAAAGCCCAAGTTTGGTTTTGGTAATTAATGACACCAAGTTGCTAATGCCATGTGTTAAGTGTTTTGAATTAGGTATAAGCAACACATGTGATGAAGGTGTATGTGGCAAGGAGTGGTGGCCACAAGATCACAAAGAGATGGTGCATGGACATGAAATGATGATCATGGTGGAGATGTACATAATATGAGAGACATGATGATCAAGTGGAAGAGAAGGATCTAAGAGCACAAGGCAAAGGTATAACCATAGGAGTTTTCCTTTTGCCGGTCTAAGATGAGTAGAGAAGTGATTGACCGGGTTTAGGATACATAGCCGACTATCAAGAGGGGCAATCACGGTTAGCTCGGGAATCAAGTGCCACTAGATCATTGTCTTGAGCATATGCATTAGGATCTAGTATAGAGCTAACATAACGCCTTGAAAATGATTGTGAAATGCTAACACACATGCACATGGTGGTGTACACTTGGTGGTGTTAGCACATTTGCGAAGGCGGTGGAGTTTAAGTGGTAGAGAGGAGTTTGGGTTCCTCTCTCCCTCCCGCCGAGCTTGCGAGGTGGGATTCGGCGCTTTTTGGGGAAGTGAAATGCCTATTTTCTATTGCGCCGCAAGTCGGAAAAGGAACGGAGGCAAACGGAGGTCACTGTGGTGACCGGACGCTGCACCGGACGCGGTCACGGCTTGACCAGCGCGTCCGGTCAGTTCATTCGGTCAGCGTGCCTAGGGTGAGTGACCGGACGCTGGTCTGGCCTGACCAGCGCGTCCAGTCAGTTCACCTATGCGCAGAAGCAGAGCGCACGACCGACGCGTCCGGTCCTTCACGGGACCGGCGCGTCCGGTCAAGCGTCCAGAGGGGCAGAGAGCGCAGGAGTGATGATCGGACGCGAGGCGCGTCCGGTCATGTACGATCGGACGCGTCCGGTCGTGATGGGAGCTTACTGGACTCTGACCAGATGCCAACTAGGGCGTGTCTAGTCATACGCTAGGGCGCGTCTGGTCATAGCAACGGTAACTTCTAATGTGCACTGTTCAAGCTTGTCCTGTAGTGATCGGACGCGTCCGGTCACCCTGACCGGTGCGTCCGGTCATCCTGATTTGAACTGCGTCGTCCGTAACGGCTAGCTGCGTACCCCTTCGTTATAAATAGACGTTAGCCGGGGTTTGAGGGCATCTCTTGCATATTTTTGAGACCTAGAGACATACTTTGAGCTAGAGAACAACCCCTCCACTCATCTCTTTGCATAGTTGCACATCTTGAGTGAGATTGAGTGAGATTCAAGTGCATTGCTTGAGAGTTGCATTCTAGAGGCACTTGATCTTCAAGTTGCTGCGGATTTCTTGTTACTCTTCCGTGTTTCCCGACATGGTAGATGACTTGGAGCAGCGGAGGTGATTGAGCTCACAATTGGAGATTATTGGAGCCTTCACCAAGTGTTGTAAGGGGTTCTTGATCCTTCCCCGCGGGAGTTCGCAAATTGGATACTCTATTGGAGCTCGTGGTTTGGAGGATCCCCATCTTGTGTACGATTGTGCAGCACCCACCGAGGGCTCAACTCTTGATAGTTGATTAGCTCGCGAACCAACAAGTGGGTGTATCGCCACAACGGGGAGTAGCTTGCTGGGAAGCAAGTGAACCTCGGGATAAATTCTTATGTCATTCTCTTCCCGAGGATTTCTCTTGTGTGATTGATTGATTGGTACTTCTCATCTCTACACGGTGGTATAATCACTCAAAGCTCTTCTCTCGTATTACTTCTTGTTTCTAGCTTATAGTTGTTGTTGTGTTTAGTGGATAGCCTTGTACTAGACTTGTGTAGGTGGCTTGCTTAATTAGTTAGAGCTAGTGCTTTTGCTTTGCCACCTTTCACACTAACATGTGGTTAAGTATTTCTTGTAGAAGTTTTAAATAGGCTATTCACCCCCCCTCTAGCCATTTGGACCTTACAAGTGGTATCAGAGCCGAGGCACCGTCTATTTGAGGCTTAACAACCTATGGTGAAAAAGAAATGGCTCAATTAAGCTTGCACATCAATAACACCAAGAAGGCACCTCACTTTGATGGCACAAATTATGCATATTGGAAGGTTAAGATGACCGCACACCTCAAATCAATCAATAGAGAAGTGTGGAAGGTCACCGAAATAAAATTTGAGGTTGCTAATCCGGAAGCACCTACACCGGTGGAAGAGAAGAAGCTCCAATGCAATGACATTGCCACTAGTGCTCTTCATGAGGCACTAGATGACAAGACTTTTGAGCAAGTGAAGAACATTGATATTGCTCATGATGCTTGGGGCAAGTTAGAAGAAACATTTGAGGGCACCGAAGGTACAAAGACCGCTAAAGCATATATCTTGCAAGAAAAATTTTTAAGCTTCAAGATGCAAGATTATGAGAGTGTACCGGAGATGTTTCATAGGTTGTAAGTCATTGTCAATGAGCTCAAGGCACATGGTGAGGAGGTCAAGGACAATCAATTCTCTATGAAGTTCTTGAGAAGCTTGCCCAAGAGATTTGATAGATTGATCACCGTGCTAGTGAGGACTACATTGAAGGATTCAACTCCTCAACAAATATTCCAAGAAGTGATGACCGATGATTCATATAGAGAAGATGATGAGAAAGAGAAGTTGGTCAAAAAGAAGAAGGAAAGTGAGAAGAAGGATGATGAGAAGAAGAAAAGTGTGGCATTCAAAGCCACCACATCCAAGGGCAAATTCAAGATTGAATCATCAAGTGATGAAGACTCAAGCTCTTGTGATAGTGATGACATTGATGAGAAGATGGCTCTTTTTGTCAAGCAATTTGGCAAATTCATGAAGAAGAAAGGCTATCGTGCAAGAAGGAGGAAGAACTCATCCAAGAAGAGTGAGCATACCATGAGATGCTTTAGATGCCATAGCAAGGATCATCTCATTGCAAAGTGTCCTTATGATAGTGATGATGAAGATGCTATCAAGAAGGAGAAGAAGAAGCAAGAAAAGAAGAAGAACTCCTATAATAAGAAGAATGATTCTCATGTTGCTACATGGGATAGTGATGATTCCTCAAGTGATGATGAGGATGACAACAAGAGCAAGAAGAAGGGACATGCTAGCATTGCCATCCAAGAGAAGGTCTCCCTCTTCGACACTCCATCGTGCTTCATGGCTAAGGCCGCCAAGGTATCATCCGATGATGAAAGTGATCATGAAAATGCTAGTGATAGTGATAGTGATGAAGAAGAATTCACTAAAGATGAACTAATCACTATGCTAGAAGATTGCACTCAACATTATAAAGAATCTAGAAAGGAGTGCAAGGGCTTGCTTAAGGAAAAGAAAAACCTTATGCAAGAACTTGATGAGCTTAGAGCATCTTATGAGAGTCTAAAGGTAGATCATAAGAAGCTTCAAAATTCTCACACTAAGTTTGAAGAAGCTCATTCCTATCTAGTTGAAAAATGTGAAAACATGCCAACTAATGTTGAGAAAGCTAAAACTTGCAACATAGGCATATCATGTGATATAATTGATGAATCTTTTCATAAGCCTATTATTGTTGCTCCCACTAATCCTTCATGTAGCTCATCTACATCATCCTCACCTAGTAGTGATGGTTTCACTTGTGACTCCACACTTATAGTTGAGAATGAAAATCTCAAGAAGGAGGTAAAAGAGCTCAATCACACATTAGCTAAGGCTTATGGTGGTGAGGACCACTTGCTTATGTGCTTGGGTAGCCAAAGAGCGTCTCTCTACAAAGAGGAATTGGGCTATAACCCCAAGAAAGGCAAGGCCGCTTTTGCTCCTCACAAGACTCGTTTTGCGAAGAACAATGGTAGCTATTGCAAAAGTTGCAAGCAAGTTGGTCACATAGAGCAACAATGCATGAACAAGAAATCAAATGCTAATGTATCCTCAATTAAGTTTGATTCTTTCTATATGCTTACCAAGGGTACAAATGGTGTTCATGCTAAGTTCATTGGTGCACCATGGATGGGCTCAAAGAAGAAAGCCATTTGGGTACCAAAGAGCTTAGTCACTAACTTTGGAGGACCCAAACAAGTTTGGGTACCTAAAAAGAATTGATCTTGTCTTGTAGGTCAATTACAAAACTGGAGAAAGGCATTGGGTGCTTGATAGTGGGTGCACTCAACATATGACCGGGGATTCTTGTATGTTCAAATCAATTGATACAAGTCAAAATGGTGGTTTTGATGCTATCACTTTCGGCAACAACAAGAAAGGCAAGGTCAAGGGGCTTGGTAAAATTGCTATCTCAAATGACATGAGCATATCTAATGTGTTGCTAGTTGAGAGCTTGGATTTCAATCTTTTATCAGTGGCACAACTTTATGATCTTGGCTTTAAGTGCATATTTGGTAGTGATGATATTGAAGTCATAAGTGTTGATGGATCAAATTTGATATTCAAAGGATTTAGACATGGTAGCTTATACTTGGTTGACTTCAATGATAGTGAGACACAATTGACATCATGCTTGCTTAGTAAATCTAGTATGAGATGGTTGTGGCATAGAAGGCTTGGTCATGTTGGAATGAAACAATTGAACAAACTTTTGAGGCATGACCTAGTTAGAGGCTTGAAAGATGTCACTTTTGAAAAGGATAAACTATGTAGTGCTTGTCAAGCCAGCAAACAAGTTGGAAATACACATCCGAGTAAGAGTGAAATGAGCACATCAAAGGCATTTGAGCTATTGCACATGGACTTGTTTGGGCCAACAACATACACTAGCATTGGTGGCAACAAGTATGGTTTTGTGATAGTGGATGATTACACTAGATACACTTGGGTGTTCTTTCTTTATGACAAGAGTGATGTTTATGATCTATTCAAGTCTTTTGTCAAGAGAGTGCAAAATGAGTTTGAAATCACCATCAAGAAGATTAGAAGTGACAATGGTAGTGAGTTCAAGAACACAAGAATTAAAGATTTGTGTGATGATCTTGGTATTGGACATCAATTCTCACCAACATACACTCCTCAATCCAATGGTGTAGTTGAAAGGAAAAATAGAACTTTGATTGATATGGCTAGATCAATGCTTAGTGAATACAATGTGAGTCATTCATTTTGGAGTGAAGCCATCAACACTGCTTGCTATTGCAGCAACCGTCTCTATTGCCATGGGAAGCTTGGGAAGACACCATATGAGCTATTGAATGGAAGAAAGCCCAACATTGCATACTTTAGAGTGTTTGGTTGCAAATGCTATATTCTCAAGAAAGGCACTAGATTGAGCAAGTTTGAAAAGAAATATGATGAAGGGTTCTTACTTGGTTATTCTACCACAAGCAAGGCATATAGAGTGTGGAATCTCACAAATGGCACCTTGGAAGAAGTTTATGATGTTGAGTTTGATGAAACCCAAGGATCTCAAAATGAAGCTCAAAACCTTGATGATGTGAGAGGAGATCAATTGTCAAATGCAATGAAGAACATGGACATTGGTGATATAAGGCCGATGCAAGTTGATGATGATGATATTCATGTGATCAACCAAAGTGTGCAAATTGATACAAATCAAGCAAGCTCTAGTGGTACTCATGATGAAGCTCAAGTTCAAGGTCAAACAAGTGGAAGCAATCAACTCCTAATACTCCAACCTACTAGTATTGCAAGAGATCATCCGTTGGATCAAATCATTGGTGGAATTCAAAGTGGTGTTCAAACTAGATCAAGATTAGCATCCTTTTGTGAGCATTACTCATTTGTGTCACTTGAAGAACCTAAGAAATTAGAAGATGCTTTGAAGGATTCTGATTGGGTAAATGCCATGCATGAAGAACTAAACAACTTTGCTAGAAATCAAGTTTGGAAACTTATTGAGAGGCCAAAGAACTACAATGTGATTGGTACTAAGTGGGTCTTTAGAAACAAGCAAGATCAAGATGGCATGGTTGTGAGGAACAAAGCAAGATTAGTAGCACAAGGATACACTCAAGTTGAGGGTCTTGACTTTGGAGAGACATATGCACCGGTTGCAAGATTGGAGGCAATTAGAATCTTATTAGCATATGCTTGTGCACACAACATCAAGCTCTATCAAATGGATGTCAAGAGTGCATTTCTCAATGGCTACATCAATGAAGAAGTCTATGTTGAGCAACCTCCCAGTTTTGAAGATGACAAGAAGCCCGACCATGTTTACATGCTAAAGAAGGCATTGTATGGTTTGAAGCAAGCACCTAGAGCATGGTATGAGAGGTTGAGGGACTTTCTCCTCTCTAAAGGGTTCAAGATGGGAAAGGTTGACACCACTCTCTTCACCAAGAAGCTTGGAAATGACTTGTTTGTGTTACAAATATATGTGGATGACATTATCTTTGGATCAACTAACCAAGGCTTTTGTGAAGAGTTTGGAAATATGATGGCTAATGAGTTTGAGATGTCTATGATTGGAGAGGTTAGTTACTTCCTTGGACTTCAAATCAAGCAAATGAAGAATGGCACTTTTGTAAGTCAAGGCAAGTACATCAAGGACATGATCAAGAAGTTTGGATTGCAAGATGCTAAGCAAATGAGTACACCAATGGGCACTAATGATCAATTGGGTATTAATGATAGTGGAAACATGGTAGATCAAAAGCTATACCGGTCTATGATTGAAAGTTTTCTCTATGTCACCGCTTCTAGGCCGAATGTGATGTTTAGTGTGTGCAAGTGTGCAAGATATCAAGATTCACCTAGAGAAAGTCACTTGAAAGCATCCAAGAGGATATTGAGATATCTTAAGGGCACTCATGATGTTGGATTATGGTTTCCAAAGGGGTCTAACTTTGAGTTGATTGGATATTCAGATTCCGACTATGGTGGTTGCAAGATTGATAGAATGAGCACAAGTGGCACTTGTCAATTGCTTGAAAGGTCTCTTGTTTCATGGTCATTAAAGAAACAAAATAGTGTTGCACTATCTACCACCGAGGCCGAATACATTAGTGCCGGTAGTTGTTGTGCACAATTGCTTTAGATGAAGGCCACTTTGAATGACTTTGGAATTAAATTCAAGAATGTGCCTTTGTTTTGTGATAATGAGAGTGCTATCAAGATGACACAAAATCCGGTTCAACATTCAAGAACAAAGCACATTGACATAAGGCACCACTTCATAAGGGACCATCAACAAAAGGGTGATATTAGCATTGACAGCATTGGCACCGAAGATCAACTAGCCGACATATTCACAAAGCCACTTGATGAAAAGAGGTTTTACAAGTTGAAGAATGAATTGAACATACTTGACTTCTCCAACTTGAAATGAGTGCACCCCCACAATTTTATATGACATGCCTCTCCTCCAACATAGCAAGGTAAAGTTGTTTGGCATATCATTCATACTTTGCTAAGGACATGGTTAGAACATATAGACATATTTGCATGATAAATAAGCTCATTCATGAAAATCAAATGATTTAGATGTATATATGGTACCACTATTGCTTCTATGTTTGATTAATCTAGTGGTAGCATATGACATGTTTGTGGGCTTGCAAACCTAGTGTTGAATCCAGAAAATGAGCTCATGATGTGTAATTCAACATGCTCAAGATAACCCTTATACTTTATGAGGTGTGAAGAAGCTTGTGCTTGGATCAAACCGAATTACATATTCTAGGCAAGTGATCTAGATTGAACCATAATTTGGACTCCCTCATATTGATTGACTTATCTCTCACTAAAATTGGCACCTTTTTTGGTGATTGTTGACAAAGGGGGAGAGAAAAGTCACAAAGATATTACAAAGAGGGAATAAGATATAATAAGGGGGAGAGAAAAGTCACAAAGATAAAAAAAGTTAAGTTACAACGGGGGAGAAAGGGATCAATTAAAATTGAGCACACAAATAGGGGAAGCAAGCTCATGAATTATTTGTTGCATTTGTATGTGCATTAACATGATGAATTGTTGCATTGCAAAGCTTAAATTCATATTCATGTTTGAATGATGTTTGCTAGAAATAGAACTTAAATGATGATTTGTTAAGAGTAGCTTTACAAGTGGTAACTAGACACCTTTTGCTTTTAATGTTGATCTCATGAGGTACTTTAGTGTTTGTAATCTTTACAAGTGATGTATTACAAGTGGTGTCTAGCTACATCGATGCTACGAATGGTATATAAAGGCAACTCCGATTGTTATCATGCTTCAAAGGTCCATTCTATATACCTTAGCATCAATTTGATAGTAGTAACTCTCTCAAAATTCAAATCCATACATATGTGCACAATTGAACCAAACTCATGGAAGCACATATGTAGGGGGAGCTAATACTATCGAAATTGAAAATTGATTTCATTTCATATCTTTGTGATGGTTGTCATCAATTACCAAAAAGGGGGAGATTGAAAGCCCAAGTTTGGTTTTGGTAATTAATGACACCAAGTTGCTAATGCCATGTGTTAAGTGTTTTGAGTTAGGCATAAGCAACACATGTGATGAAGGTGTATGTGGCAAGGAGTGATGGCCACAAGATCACAAAGAGATGGTGCATAGACATAAAATGATGATCATGGTGGAGATGTACATAATATGAGAGACATGATGATCAAGTGGAAGAGAAGGATCTAAGAGCACAAGGCAAAGGTATAACCATAGGAGTTTTCCTTTTGCCGGTCTAAGATGAGTAGAGAAGTGATTGACCGGGTTTAGGATACATAGCCGACTATCAAGAGGGGAAACCATGGTTAGCTCAGGAATCAAGTGCCACTAGATCATTGTCTTGAGCATATGCATTAGGATCTAGTAAAGAGCTAACATAACGCCTTGAAAATGATTGTGAAATGCTAACACACATGCACATGGTGGTGTATACTTGGTGGTGTTAGCACATTTGCGAAGGCGGTGGAGTTTAAGTGGTAGAGAGGAGTTTGGGTTCCTCTCTCCCTCCCGCCGAGCTTGCGAGGCGGGATTCGGCGCTTTTTGGGGAAGTGAAATGCCTATTTTCTATTGCGCCGCAAGTCGGAAAAGGAACGGAGGCAAACGGAGGTCACTGTGGTGACCGGACGCTGCACCGGACGCGGTCACGGCTTGACCAGCGCGTCCGGTCAGTTCATTCGGTCAGCGTGCCTAGGGTGAGTGACCGGACGCTGGTCTGGCCTGACCAGCGCGTCCAGTCAGTTCACCTATGCGCAGAAGCAGAGCGCGCGACCGGCACGTCCGGTCCTTCACGGGACCGGCGCGTCCGGTCAAGCGTCCAGAGGGGCAGAGAGCGCAGGAGTGATGATCGGACGTGAGGCGCGTCCGGTCTTGTACGATCAGACGCGTCCGGTCGTGATGGGAGCTTACTGGACTCTGACCGGACGCACGCTAGGGCGCGTCCGGTCATACGCTAGGGCGCGTCCAGTCATAGCAACGGTAACTTCTGACGTGCACTGTTCAAGCTTGTCCTGTAGTGACCGGTGCGTCCGGTCATCCCGGTTTGAACTGCGTCGTCCGTAACGGCTAGCTGCGTACCCCTTCGTTATAAATAGACGTTGGCCGGGGTTTGAGGGCATCTCTTGCATATTTTGAGACCTAGAGACATACTTTGAGCTAGAGAACAACCCCTCCACTCATCTCTTTGCATAGTTGCACATCTTGAGTGAGATTGAGTGAGATTCAAGTGCATTGCTTGAGAGTTACATTCTAGAGGCACTTGATCTTCGAGTTGCTGCGGATTTCTTGTTACTCTTCCGTGTTTCCCGACACGGTAGATGGCTTGGAGCAGCGGAGGTGATTGAGCTCACAATTGGAGATTGTTGGAGCCTTCACCAAGTGTTGTAAGGGGTTCTTGATCCTTCCCCGCGGGAGTTCGTAAATTGGATACTCTAGTGGAGCTCGTGGCTTTGAGGATCCCCATCTTGTGTGCGGTTGTGCGGCGCTCGCCGAGGGCTCAACTCTTGATAGTTGATTAGCTCGTGAACCGACAAGTGGGTGTATCGCCACAACAGGGAGTAGCTTGCCGGGAAGCAAGTGAACCTCGGGATAAATTCTTGTGTCATTCTCTTCCCGAGGATTTCTCTTGTGTGATTGATTGATTGGTACTTCTCATCTCTACACGGCGGTATAATCACTCAAAGCTCTTCTCTCGTATTACTTCTTGTTTCTAGCTTATAGTTGTTGTTGTGTTTAGTGGATAGCCTTGTACTAGACTTGTGTAGGTGGCTTGCTTAATTAGTTAGAGCTAGTGCTTTTGCTTTGCCACCTTTCGCAATAACTTGTGGTTAAGTATTTCTTGTAGAAGTTTTAAATAGGCTATTCACCCCCCCTCTAGCCATTTGGACCTTACACCATGACGTCGAGTGCTTGGAATGCCACAACCGGCCACGACGACCGTGAGCACAATGTCGAGCCCCGACCACGTCCACGTCATCGCCTCGACCCCGAGCCTGCCTCCTCAACATGAGCCGCTTGCCTTGGCCAGGAGCAGCACCGAGCCCTGGATGCCTCGTCGCTTCGTACCGGACCACCTCCGAGCGACTGCTGCACCTTGCTTGGGCCTGCTGTGCACAGCCGTGCAGCACGCCACCAACATGGGTAAGCCTCTTCCCTAGCCAAAACTCGCACCTCTGGATGCCGGATGATGTTCCTAACCCCTTGCCTGTGTTGCGAGGTCGACCTATGACCACCGTGATGCCAACACCGTGGAAACCGGAGCCGGTGAACGATTTGCAAACTTGACCAACCCCTACTTCGCCTGCAACGAGCCTTGAACCGAACCCCCCTGGTGTGCGGTCATGACGACGTGGCTGCGCTGCCGGCAATAACGAACCCTACCCTCATCAATCGACCTGCCGTCTGCAAGCCCTTCGGTGAGGAACCGAAAGCCGGACCTTTCCAACCTATACCTGCTGCCCCTCCATGTGTCCGGCCTTCGCGCCGTGTTTTGCTGCAGGGACATCGTCGACCACGTGCTATCGGCACTCTTGGACACCCCGTACATGCACCTTGCACTCGCAGTGTCCATCCTTGGCACTCACGCCTCGAACGACGTCGGCTTCAGCATGTTCTTACCGCACTACCGAGCATCTGGCTTGACCCTTGCGGCACAACCACTGGGCACTTACGCCACCGCTGCCGCTTTGAGCGAGTCATAGCCCACACAGTTGTAGACGCCAAGAACTCAAGTGCGCCGAGGATGCCATGGCCTAATCATGGCCGTGACCAGACTCTCGGAGGCCGTCCATGCCACCTAGGCTACTCCTGTAAAACCTGTGCCAAGGGCTGCTGCACGGCGACACATGGTCGCCGTCGCTAGTCGCCCACGACCGCGGCAGCGTGCTCCTGCACGAGCATGGCCCGCCTTGGCGTCTGTTTGCATGCACTTTCTAACACGCTCACACGCACGTCGCTAGCTCCTTCGAGCTCTCGACCGAGCCACCGGCATAGCGCCTGCTTCTGAGTACTCAGGAACATGTCGTCCACGCCACGCACGCAAGTAGCCGAGCACCGTCACAGTGCTTGCCTCGCCACCCTCATGGCCAAGGCACCAACTAGCACACAGTCCGTGACCCGGCGTCACCACACGCGTGCGACGTAGTCTCCGCCCCGTCGTGCCAGTGCCGAACATAGCCCAACCACTAAGTTTTTGACCTCGTGCGTCCCCTTGCTGCCATCTCTGTTTGCTGGTTGCCAAGCCGCTGTTACCGGTCGACCACAGTGGACTGTGAGGCTATGCCATGCCACCAGACCACTCCCTTTGCCACTGCATAGGCACCACCACGCCACCACAGCTTGGCATTCGCGGAAGCGTCTCTCACCCACGCACTCTGGGAGCACACAAATGAGCCCTTGCACAAGAACAATGCAAGCTCACAACCTTGTTTCCTTGCCGCTGCTTAGCCGGACCCTGCCACAGCCTTGCCACCGGCCTCGGCATTCGTAGCTCCTAGCTGCCGTCTTGATGCCACCGCACCACATCGAGCCTGTGTTGTCTCCACGCCCTGCTGCAGCTCGACGCTCGCGGCCTGCACGCACACGCACCAGCAAGGCTCACCTTGCCTCGTCACCACACCACCAGTGGCTACCGTGACCTCATAGCCGCCACTGTGCTACCTAAGCCTTCCTACACAAGCACGACACCATGGACCATGTCCTTGACACGTATCACTACATGCGACTTGAGCACGAACCTGCACCGTTGTGTCACGCACAGCCGCGGAAGGGAGCGCAGAGCATAGCGTGTTGCCAGCCTTGCCTGCTGGCTTCCGTCGAGCACCTGGCCACCCAGTAGAAAAGCCAAAGTCAGGCGCAGGCCCTCCTTCCCTCTCCCCGTAATGGGCACCGACTAGCCCAGTTGGCCTAGGCCCAGCTTGGACCTCCCCCTCCATTTTCTCCCTTGGGCCAGCTGGCTTTGCCAAGCCCAACTCGGCTTCCAGCCCACGCACGAGCCCTCTCTCTTCCTTGCTGTTGGGCCAGCAGCAGCTTTGAGCACAAGTCGACTCCTAAGGCCTTTTCTCTCTATCTAATTTTCAGCATACCTTGCCACCTTCAAAAATTCACAAAATATTCTTCCTTGCTCCAAAAATTATGAAACCACTTTCATAATTTTTCTAAAAACCTACTCTACCTCTTAGTATAGTTTTTGAGTCTAGCAAGTTAGGTTTCCATCATGTTTTTATTTGGCTCTTATTGCAGTCTTTTTGTCTTTTTTTCGCGTAGTGACGACTTGAGTTTGTTGTTCGACGATGCACCCGGATGCGATGGACCCTGTTGGTGGATGACCCCGACTACAGCAAGGACTTGGGTGATGACCTGTCAGGTGCCACGTCCCACCCAAACTCGTAGATCCTATTAGGCATGCTATCACTAGAATTGCTAGTGCTTTACTTTTATGCAATGGAGTGATGATAGGTTGCATGGTAGTTTTTGCCTTGAGCCATTACCTTGTCGCAACCTATTCCCCTGCACACCCACTGATAGGCTAGACGCTCGCATACTACTTACTACTTTACTTTCACTACGCGTTATATCTATGATGTGATGCTTGGTGAAGGAATAACGTGAGTGGATAAGGCACGTGGTGCCGATAACTTGGTAAAAACGGGATAATGAACTTGGGGAGATCTTGGCGTGCGTCTTGGGTGTGTGGTGAGGGTTGAGTCGATTGGACAGGATTCTACGATGAGTCTTTGGGGCAAGTCATGTCGGAGGGGTGCGACCTGGGCATCCCTCAAGAGAGGTACCTGTGGCGTGTGCGTGGTAAGCAGACAGGGTGTTGGTTATCCCCGGTGGAGGTGCCGTCAAGGCACGGGGTGTTGGTTATCCCCTTGAGAAGATATCCTGTCCGGTCCCCTTAAGGACTGGTATGTCTTGAGAACCAGAATCATAGGACCCTTCGTGCACACCACTCACTTCTGATGGGCGGGAGACGATTACCCGACTGACTAGGGCGGTGCCACTACTACTAGGTTGAAAGGTGATAGTGTAGGGAAGTACGGGCATGGGGGCCACACCCTCCTAAGACAGCGTAGTGACCTTGGGGGCCCGGTACTATGTCTCATAGTCTCAGCGTTTTGGTGGACGCCGAGGTGGCCCAGGGCTGAGTGGTAGGGTGGTACCGTACCGGTTGGAAGGCAGTCGGCATCAGCCTAGGCGGGGCACCGCCGATGATGGTGATCTTGTGGATTTCTAGGTGTACACGCTCTGCAGAGTTGATCAATCTATACGTATAGCCGCGTCCGCGGATATGGACATTCCTATGACCTACGCTTCACTTGATTAGTGAGAGGAGTCCTTTCTACCTTCCCCCTGGGTTTTGGTGTTGGATCCGGCTTTGGCCATTGAGGCAAGGTACGAGCGGGAGTCGACCTTGCCGCCTAGAGAGTGTGAGAGTGTGGTGAGATGTGTGTGATGGGATGGGAGAACGTGTGGTTGAGATGTACTAAAACTTGATAAACTATTATTATAAAATCTTATTGAACTTGCATAGGAAACCTACAGCCATATATAGGCCTTTCTTCTACCCTTGCATTCCACTTACCACAAAGCATACGCAAAAGCATAGGGTGGGAGACAGTGGCCAGTACAAATCGTACGGATAGATTTTGGACAGGTTTGGATGAAATCTATGACAACCACGAGGACTTGGATTAGGTGGTCTCGTTCCTATGCTCGAGTTTGGTTTGGAAGATGAAGTCCACGCCGCTGACATTCTACTCCAACTCTGATGATTGCCTGTGAAGGAGGAGCCTTCACCTACTGATGCGCTACAATGACTCTGATGAAGACGCGTGTGTTTCCGCTAGAATACAATGTAATAGATGTGTTAACCAGTGTTGTAAAGTCTTGTAACTTGTAATTCTACGATGTATAACTATGATATCAGCTGATAATTGATAATGTGATAGATTGCTCTCGTGATCTACTGCATTATAAATCGTATCTGTGGATTTTCCCTTCAAGGAAAATTGAGGTCGTTTCAGGTGGTATCAGAGCCATACTTGACCCTAGGACGAGACCCGTAGAACCAAACACTAGTTTAGAAGCCAAACATCCTGTCTAAGGTAGAATTATGGGTGCTAACACTTGTTTCCCTCCCCGCCTTGAATTCTGCTGCTAACTGGCCTTCCCCAACATGGAGAGTTGACCTTTATGAAATATACCCCTTACCGCCCACGCTAGTCGGTACATGTGTGAGGCTTGAAGGTTTAGGAGTCGCCTTCTGCCAACACTACGCATATAGGAATTGTAATGTTGCTTGATTGCCTGGATCTTGTGTTTGTTGTGCTTCTTATGCTTCTTATTGTTTGAGTGTAAGCTGTAGAAGCTATTTTGTGTATGTGAGACTCCAGGTACTGGATAACCTAGCCGGCCAAACCCAATGCCATCCCATGACGGGATAAGTGATCCCTGACCGACAGAGTTAAAATATAAATCTGATGCATCATGTCTTTCCCAAACTATTTCAAAAACTATTTTGGCTTCCAAGCTAAATGCATCTTCAAAATTACCCTCCATCCTTTTTTGTTGAAAAGCCCATTCTTTAACAAAAACAATTCTATTTCAAAGGGAATGTTCCAAAACTTCTTAAAAGATTATCCTCTTTCAAAAGAAAAGCGATTTTTATTCTTTTCTCAATCCAATTTGATTTCAAGAGCTATTTGTGAAACAATTTGAGAACCCATGTCCTTTCAAAAAGTGTTACAATTTCACCTTCGAAAAACAAAAGTTTTGCTTTTCAATCAACAAAATGTTTTTAAACCAAAATCCTCGGCTCAGTTTTATTTTAAAAGCTTTTGATTTCAACCTGGGAGCCAAATTCTTTTCAAAACAAACCTTGTTTTCAAAAAGGGTTTACGATTGATTTATAAAACAAGATCCTTGTGAAAAGATTTGTTTATAACCTTTCCAAAAAAAAATTAGCAAAACCAAAATTTACTTTCCAAATCTAGTTTCAAAGTGTTCTTCGGAAAAAGGTTTCTGAAAACAAAAATTCGATTGCGAAAGCTTTACCTTTCAAATGAGAAATGATTTGAAATCATCTTTAAACTACTATTGTTTCAAAAAAAGGAAGCAACTCTTTGTTTTCAAAACAAAAATAAGTTTCAAATTCTTTTGATTTGAAATCTTCCAAAAGAAAAGTGTTTTGATTTAGAAAACAAAAGCTTTCAAAGGATTTTGTTTCCAAAACTTGCATGGATTTCCACATGTTTTTCAAAAGTTTTGCAACTCACCCTCCCTCATCGTTCAAATAGAATTTCAAGAACTGCATGTCATGAAAAGTTTTAGAAAAACCCCCGGTATTTGCAAAACGTTTTCATCAAAATGATTTTAAATTCCGTGTACTCGCTATTTCAAAACGTCTTTTCCAAAAGGCCCGTTTGGAAAAGTATATAAACCTGGATTGATTTCTAAAACTTCCCCTTTCGAATAGCCCAAATATTTCTGAAAAATCATTTTGAAAGAGGTTTTGGAAAAAATAAAAACCCTTCTATAAAAGTTTTGATTTCACAAATTGAAAATCTATTTAAAGTGTTTCAAAAAATCTCTTCTGATGAACTATTTTGACTCAAAAATTTAAATGTTTTGATTTGGGTCTCAAAAACCACAGCGGGTTACAACCTATTTCAATTATCTTTGTGTTGATTTGATTTCAAAATCTAAAGGTTGTGACCTTCCTCCTTGCAAGAATTGCGAAACAAAAGATTTAAAACTATGTTTTCCAAAACATGACTTCCAAAACCATTTTACAAAGGCTTTTCCTCATCCTTTCGTAAAACTCTCCCCTCCCACTAGCTTGGAATTTCAAGTTGTTGCCGGGGACTTAATTGGTAGTGTGTCGTAATCATAAACCTTGGTGCCGCTACGAAACTTGGGGCCCATGTGTGATGCATCCACATGGTTTGCTGCCGGGCGTATGCAGGTATTGAGGTACGTGACTATGACTGCTTCCAAGTGGTACCCGCATACAACACTAATCCTAAGCTTAGCTTTTCAAAAACCCTACTTAAAAAGCAACAATTTGAAAAAGAGTTTTATTTCGAACAAAAGATGTTTTGGATTTCAAAAATCTCTACTTAAAAGCCCTACCATGTTTTATCAAAAGTTTTCAAAACTCAAAGCTTTGCGAAATAAACTATTGTCTTGGAGTAAAAAAACGGCTTTAAAAAAACAAAACAAAAAAAATGGATTTTTGAAAAAGTTTCTACTCCATTCAAAACTCTTGGCCCCATTCAAATGTTTTGAAAACCTTACCCCGAGTTCAAATGCTTTGTAAAAAGGTATTTCAAACCCTTTTTGTGTGTGTGTTTCAAAAATTTTGAGAAAAGGCGGTTTTCCTCAAACAACATTTTCAAAAGTGCATTCTTATGAAAACCCGTTTTCAAGGTCCCTTAAAAATGCATCATGCAAAAGGATTTTTGGTTTGAAAATTTAAAAACCAACTTCAAAAGATATTTTGTTTTCAAAGGTAAACTAATTCAAGTTGCTTCCCTATCTTGCAAAAAAAATAAAAGGGGATTTCGATTTAAAAAGGAAATTACTTCAAGCATTTTGTTACAAAAACCGTTGTTTAAAGAAAATGAGATTTCACCAACGGTTAAAAAAATACTCACTTTTCAAAATTTTGGTGCGTGAAAATGTTTTCAACTTGTATCTAAACTTGCTTCCCAAAAACCTTTCTTACGAAAACAAAATGAGTTCAAAAGAAAATTGGAACTTGGTTTGCGAAAGTTTCAAAAGCTCCTTTGAGAAATAACCCTTCTTAAAAAAACTGATGCACTAATGCATGTTGAACATCTAGTAAAAGTCATCAACCTTAGTTAAACCCCTTGTGCTATCCTCCAAGTATAGTGACCCCTAAATCTCGAGGACGAGATTCCTGTAAGGGGGTGGACTGTAACATCCTGGATTTTCGGGAAGCCAAAAATACGAACTTTTTAAATTTTTTCCTGTAATTGTGTGAAGCATGTAACTTCTAGGTCTAACCCGAGACTAACCCGCTACAAAGCGTTGCATACATATAGAATTGTGTGTAGGAGTGTGCTGTGGTTCTTTTGGTTAGTGTTTTGTGTCGGAGTGGGCAATCCGTAGCAACTCCACTTTTTATTCTCTCAACTCTTCCAAGTTCCTTCCGATATCCTTCGGAGCCTCTCCCAAACATTCCCTTAATTGTTTCTGAAGTCATCTCATCCCCTCAACATCTTCCTCAAATCCCATGATCCAGATTCGTAAAATTAACAAAATGAGGAATCCTTTGTTTCCTTTTCCTCTAAAATCCTTCTTTATCCTTCTTAAAATCCTAGAGATTAATTAATTAGGAAACCCTTCTCCTTAACTGTCCCTTAGCTACATGTGCACGCCCTGTGTCCCCTTGTTTGGTCACGGGATGCACGTGGAGGCTAATCAAGTAGCAACAGGTACCCATCCTGTAACTCACCCATAGCGATGCTCCTGACCCAGCTATCATCACAATCTTGCATGCTACTGCACTTGTTTCTTTAATCACGTTAGTAAGCAGCTATCTTTTGTGTCTGTCGCCCTCAAGAACAGGAGCATGCACAAACACATGGACTCGAGCTGGGGCTTGTGGACAGCAGCCGCATGGCCATGCAAGGACTCCATCAAACGTGTATACACGTATATACGTGCTAGTGCCCAATAGCAAGTACCGGAGCCCAGTTTCCCTTCCGGCCCATCACCATCGTAGCCCAGCCCGAGAACCAGCACGCAGCCCCGCTCTCTCTCCTGCGTTTCCGTTCCTGGCCTCACGAGCGCTGCACGCGCAGAACCAAAGCCTCTGTCGCCTCCGTTCTCATCGGATGCCCCCGTACGAACGCCGTCAGCGGGACCCAACCATCGGCCGGAGAACTGCTCCTCCCGTTTCCCTCCGTTCCCCATCCGTCATCAGCGCTGTTTTCTTCTCCCTCACCGTACCACCCTTCCTCTTCTTTCCGTCCGCACGCCGTTCAGTCCAAGCGAAGCAGCCGGTCGCCCTTCTGTCGCATTGCGTGTGCGCGTCATCACGGGCCTGCCCCACGGCCGCTCCCCGCGCCACGAATTGCGGGCGAGCACCCAGACCATGCGAGCCAGCGTCATGACCCGCTCATAACCACGCGTCCGCGCCTAGCCCCGCGCCCTTCTGGGCTGTTCCGAAGCCGGCCACCTACCCGCGCCCCTGGATGCACGCCGCGTGTAGCGGCTGTCCCATCCACGGCCCGGACGCCGGCGCATCCCGCGAACCCTAGCCATCCGCACCCTTAAATAGCGCCGCAGATGCCGCCCACGGCCTCTCCCCATAGCCGCCGCAGCTCGTGTCTTCCTCCCTGTCTCTTCGCGTCGCCTCGGCACCTCGCCGTCGTAGCCGAGTGGAGCCATGACCCCGACGCGCCCCTGCTCACCACGAGCCCAGCACCGAGCTACATGACGACGCCCTGCTGAAGCCCTCAATGGCGCCAAGCCAAGGGCCTCGCCGGCGTTCTCATCCCCCCCGACTCGGCTGCGCCTGGCCCACACTGCCTCGTCCTCGCCTCGTCAAGCCCGCGACGCCGACCTATGACTCTGTAAGGCCAAGGACGCAACCCATCAGAGCTCTGCCATGCCGTGTCGTCTTCCCCACGCGCCACTGGACGACGCCCTCACCTCGACCATGACCTTCACTGCCTAGACTCGTGCCATGTCGAGCCCCTGCACCAGTGCCGCAACCTTCCTCGAGCTCGAGCGACCTCGTCATGACGTCGAGTGCTTGGAACGCCACAGCCGGCCACGACGGCCGCGAGCACAACGTCGAGCCCCGGCCACGTCCGCGTCATCGCCTCGACCCCGAGCCTGCCTCCTCAACATGAGCTGCTCGCCTTGGCCAGGAGCGGCACCGAGCCCTAGATGCCTCGTCGCTTCGTACCGGACCACCTCCGAGCGACTGCTGCACCTTGCTCGGGCCTGCTGTGCACAGCCGTGCAGCACGCCACCAACATGGGTAAGCCTCTTCCCTAGCCAAAACTCCCACCTCTGGATGCCGGATGATGTTCCTAACCCCTTGCCTGTGTTGCGAGGTTGACCTATGACCACCGTGACGCCAACACTGTGGAAACCGGAGCCGGTGAACGATTCGCAAACTTGACCAACCCCTACTTCGCCTGCAACGAGCCTTGAACCGAACCCCCCTGGTGTGCGGTCATGACGACGTGGCTGCGCTGCCGGCAATAACGAACCCTACCCGCATCAATCGACCTGCCGTCTGCAAGCCCTTCGGTGAGGAACCGAAAGCCGGACCTTTCCAACCTATACCTGCTGCCCCTCCATGTGTCCGGCCTTCGCGCCGTGTTTTGCTACAGGGACCTCGTCGACCACATGCTATCGGCACTCTTGGACACCCCGTACATGCACCTTGCACTCGCCGTGTCCATCCTTGGCACTCACGCCTCGAACGACATCGGCTTCAGCATGTTCTTACCGCACTGCCGAGCATCTGGCTTGACCCTCGTGGCACAACCACTGGGCACTTACGCCACCGCTGCCGCTTTGAGCGAGTCATAGCCCACACAGTTGCAGACGCCAAGAACTCAAGTGCGCCGAGGATGCCATGGCCTAACCATGGCCGTGACCAGACTCTCGGAGGCCGTCCATGCCACCTAGGCTACTCCTGTAAAACCTGTGCCAAGGGCCGCTGCACGGCGACACATGGTCGCCGTCGCTAGTCGCCCACGACCGTGGCAGCGTGCTCCTGCACGAGCCCGGCCCGCCCTGGCGTCTGTTTGCGTGCACTTTCTAACACGCTCACACACACGCCGCCAGCTCCTTCGAGCTCTCGACCGAGCCACCGGCATAGCGCCTGCTTCCGAGTACTCAGGAACATGTCGTCCACGCCACGCACGCAAGTAGCTGAGCACCGTCACAGTGCTCGCCTCGCCACCCTCATGGCCAAGGCACCAACTAGCACACAGTCCGTGACCCGGCGTCACCACACGCGCGCGACGTAGTCTCCGCCCCGTCGTGCCAGTGCCGAACATAGCCCAGCCACTAAGTTTTTGACCTCGTGCGTCCCCTTGCTGCCATGTCTGTTTGTTGGTTGCCAAGCCGCTGTTACCGGTCGACCACGGTGGACTGTGAGGCTATGCCACGCCACCAGACCACTCCCTTTGCCACTGCATAGGCACCACCACGCCACCACAGCTTGGCGTTCGCGGAAGCGTCTCTCACCCACGCACTCTGGGAGCACACGAATGAGCCCTTGCACAAGAACAATGCAAGCTCACAGCCTTGTTTCCTTGCCGCTGCTTAGCCGGACCCTGCCGCAGCCTTGCCACCGGCCTCGGCGTTCGCAGCTCCTAGCTGCCGTCTCGATGCCACTGCACCACATCGAGCCCGCGTTGTCTCCACGCCCTCCTGCAGCTTGACGCTCGCGGCCTGCACGCACACGCACCAGCAAGGCTCATCTTGCCTCGTCACCACACCACCAGTGGCTACCGTGACCTCGTAGCCACCACTGTGCTACCTAAGCCTTCCTACACAAGCACGACACCATGGACCATGTCCTTGACACGTATCGCTACATGCGACTTGAGCACGAACCTGCACCGTTGTGTCACCCGCAGCCACGGAAGGGAGCGCAGAGCACAGCGTGCTGTCGGCCTTGCCTGCTGGCTTCCGTCAAGCACCTGGCCACCCAGTAGAAAAGCCAAAGTCAGGCGCAGGCCCTCCTTCCCTCTCCCCGTAATGGCACCGACCAGCCCAGTTGGCCTAGGCCCAGCTTGGACCTCCCCCTCCGTTTTCTCCCTTGGGCCGGCTGGCTTTGCCAAGCCCAACTCGGTTTTCGGCCCACGCACGAGCCCTCTCTCTTCCTTGTTGTTGGGCCAGCAGCAGCTTTGAGCGCAAGTCGACTCCTAAGGCCTTTTCTCTCTATCTAATTTTCAGCATACCTTGCCACCTTCAAAAATTCACAGAATATTCGTCCTTGCTCCAAAAATTATGAAACCACTTTCATAATTTTTCTAAAAACCTACTCTACCTCTTAGTACAGTTTTTGAGTCTAGCGAGTTAGGTTTCCATCATGTTTTTATTTGGCTCTTATTGCAGTCTTTTTGTCTTTTTTTCGCGTAGTGACGACTTGAGTTCGTTGTTCGACGATGCACCCGGATGCGATGGACCCTGTTGGTGGACGACCCCGACTACAGCAAGGACTTGGGTGATGACCTGTCAGGTGCCACATCCCACCCAAACTCGTAGATCCTATTAGGCATGCTATCACTAGAATTGCTAGTGCTTTACTTTTATGCAATGGAGTGATGATAGGTTGCATGGTAGTTTTTGCCTTGAGCCATTACCTTGTCGCAACCTATTCCCCTGCACACCCGCTGATAGGCTAGACGCTCGCATACTACTTACTACTTTACTTTCACTACGCATTATATCTGTGATGTGATGCTTATTGAAGGAATAACGTGAGTGGATAAGGCACGTGGTGCCGATAACTTGGTAAAAACGGGATAATGAACTTGGGGAGATCTTGGCGTGCGTCTTGGGTGTGTGGTGAGGGTTGAGTCGATCGGACAGGATTCTACGATGAGTCTTTGAGGCAAGTCATGCCGGAGGGTTGCGACCTGGGCATCCCTCAAGAGAGGTACCTGTGGTGGGTGCGTGGTAAGCAGACAGGTTGTTGGTTATCCCTGGTGGAGGTGCCATCGAGGCACGGGGTGTTGGTTATCCCCTTGAGAAGATATCATGTCCGGTCCCCTTAAGGACTGGTATGTCTTGAGAACCGGAATCATAGGACCCTTCGTGCACACCACTCGCTTCCGATGCGCGGGAGACGATTACCCGACTGACTAGGGCGGTGCCACTACTACTAGGTTGAAAAGTGATAGTGTAGGGAGGTACGTGCATGGGGCCCACACCCTCCTAAGACAGCGTAGTGACCTTGGGGGCCCGGTACTATGTCTCACAGTCTCAGCGTTTTGGTGGACGCCGAGGTGGCCTAGGGCTGAGTGGTAGGGTGGTACCGTACCGGTTGGAAGGCAGTCGGCATTAGCCTAGGTGGGGCACCACCGATGATGGTGATCTTGTGGATTTCTAGGTGTACACGCTCTGTAGAGTTGATCGATCTATACGTATAGCTGCGTCTGCAGATATGGACATTCCTATGACCTACGCTTCACTTGATTAGTGAGAGGAGTCCTTTCTACCTTCCCCCTGGGTTTTGGTGTTGGATCCGGCTTTGGCCATTGAGGCAAGGTACGAGCGGGAGTCGACCTTGCCGCCTAGAGAGTGTGAGAGTGTGGTGAGATGCGTGTGATGGGATGGGAGAACGTGTGGTTGAGATGTGCTAAAACTTGATAAACTATTATTATAAAATCTTGTTGAACTTGCATAGGAAACCTACAGCCATATATAGGCCTTTCTTCTACCCTTGCATTCCACTTACCACAAAGCATACACAAAAGCATAGGGTGGGAGACAGTGGCCAATACAAATCGTACTGATAGATTTTGGACAGGTTTGGATGAAATCTATGACAACCACGAGGACTTGGATTAGGTGGTCTCATTCCTACGCTCGAGTTTGGTTTGGAAGATGAAGTCCACGCCACTGACATTCTACTCCAACTCTGATGATTGCCTGTGAAGAAGGAGCCTTCACCTACTGATGCGCTACAACGACTCTAATGAAGACGCGTGTGTTTCCGCTAGAATACAATATAATAGATGTGTTAACCAGTGTTGTAAAGTCTTGTAACTTGTAATTCTACGATGTATGACTATGATATCAACTAATAATTGATAATGTGATAGATTGCTCTCGTGATCTACTGCATTATAAATCGTATCTGTGGATTTTCCCTTCAAGGAAAATCAAGGTCGTTTCACTTACTTGCTTATTAGATGCAACCTCTTGGGTAAAAAGTGAACTTAAGTAGTTTTCTTAACAACGTCTTAATGTGATTGCAGTTGTTTAATAGTTCTATTGCTTTGTAACTGTACCGCGAAGGAAAGTTGTACTCAAGTAGATAACTAATGTTTATCCTTTCTAAATGTCTCTTGTATGCTATGCTTTGCTCATCATCATGCATCATGGCATGCATTCCATCATATTAAATCTCGCATCATTTGTATACGTGTAGTGCATACGAGAGTGTTTTGGATCATGTCGATCAAGCTTCGGAGAAGGTGATCCACCCGTGGTGTTGGTGTCAAACTTGACTTCTACGAAAACTAACCACCGCTGCAATGAAGGCAAGCCCTAGACATACAACCACTCTTCTATTTTACAAATAATTTATTACACCTTAAGTCTAGTTTAATGTGCATTATGTTAGTAGGAGTTGGTTGATACCGTTGCTGCATAATTACCTTGATCTCCATTTATATCCAGATGATATCCCACTAGTATGTGTAGGTCGATCTTTTATGCTTAGTAAGTGATGAGGACATCACTCCTTCACATACACACAATGATCCACTACTGGACATTCAAGGTCCCATCACTAGAGCTCACGCACGTCAATTAAATTTAGAGGTGAGCTCATTCCTAAGTAACTCCTTATATGATTTTGAGAATAGATAGCTACCTAATGATTATATTGTGCTTAGGAATGAAGGAGAGGGCCAGGAGACACATGGAGGAGGGCTTGGAGGCATGGAGGACCAGCGAGGGTGCCCGGATAAAGATGGAGGACCAAACCAAGTTGAGTTCGAGTCTGCCTCGCAGTTCAGGACTAGTCTGCCTTGAACTGGTCACCCAGGATGCGTCCAAATTCTGTTTTCGATGATCCATATATGGATGGAAAGCTTATTTGATAAGGAAGCCAACCTAAGTGGTCCCATATCAAAAGCTATTCGGAATCAACGGGAATCATCGAAACAAGTCACCATCCAGAATCTATCAGGGTGCTGTGTCGCCGTCTTTTGGGCCGTTTGGGCCTTGTAACGTGTCGGCGCTCCCCAGGGACGCGAATAGAGGTCTTTTGACATCCCTTAGCCTATATAATCTGTAGTCACCGTCTACATTAGGGTTGGGTTTTACTTAGATTATTCTGTTGACAACAGTTTCGCCGCCGCCATCGGTTTGTGAGACCCCAACTTTGTGAGATTAATCATTCATTTGCAATTTGGTTGCATTCCTTTGTGTTCTTGCGTCTGTTCTCGATTCGCAGGCAAGGACTTAGCCTTCTTGGCGAGGTCGACCGTGCAACGCCGGTCGATAACCAGAGGGGTCGTGGTGCTGCGATTGCGAGGTTCAGAGCCGAGTTGTTTGGAAGCCGGATCGAATTGTGTCGTGACTCCACCAAATCGATTCGCAGGCAAGGACTTAACCTTTTGCATAATTCTTTTCAGATTTCATCGTGTTGAGTTTGTGTCCTGATCAAGGGCTTGTTGCTGGTTAGGTTGTGTTAGAGTCCAGTTTGTGTGTTTTCCCCATCGTTTCCATCAAACCCTAGCCACTGTGACCACTTTTGTGCGTATTGTTCCTGTTTTGTCCTCTAATTCGGAGTCCAAACTTGAAACTGGTCCAGTTTTCGCGTACGAACTCGGAATTTGACATTCCAGATATCAAAATCGATCAGAAAAAAATTTCAGATCCGTCCATCCCCGCCTTTGTCAGGGTTCGAAAGTTTTATTTTGGCCAAAAACTGGTCACAAGATCCTCTTTTCCTGGTCACAAGCTTTTTCTCAATTTTGGACCCATCTTCTGAAATTTCCATAGGCCACGCCTTTTACTGGTTTAAGCTCAAATTTTTTGTGGTTACTTCTTATGTGCTCCTAAGTCAATAAAAAATATCAAAAAAAAATTAATTTAAAAAAGTTGAAAGTTTCTAAAAAAATGACACCCCAAAAAATAGAAAAATTGAGAGGGGCAAAAGTGGAACAATAATTAGAGGAGCACATAGAGGAGACAATTTGTTATAATTGTGGGCGTGTACTATGTTGTGTTTGTTTCCTATTACTCTTGCTATCCATCATACTTGTTTCTCCATTTTGTTATCACACATCTGGTACTTGGAACGCGTTAGACCAGCAACGAGAGCAAGTATTTGGGACTATAATTCAACATTACTTTCTGTTTTTGAATTGTGTTCCACTCAAATATTTGGCTTGCTTGCCTTAACTCCACATACTTCTTCTGGACAATATAAGTTTTGACCCCTATAATCGCAGTGCTACGCCTTCCAGGTTTCCTTGACCTTGCTGGTAAGAACCTTGTAAGAGCTTGAGAAGGGGTCTCCTTTTGCTGCGATCTTGAGAGGCACTACTCCACCTACGTAGTAGATTATTAGGGATAACTTTCACTATTTGTTTCTGTTTTGTGTCTATAATGCCAGGTAACGGTGAGGATACAACGCCCAAAGACTGGTCGGAGTGCGTTAGCCAAGACCAACTACAATTTGTTGTAGATAATGCTCAGAAGGAGATGACTGAGGCAATAGCCAAGGCTGTCACCGACGCGCTCATTGACCTCAAGCTCGGCAACACCCTTGAGAGATTGGACAAATGTTTGTCCGCACTAACCGACAGGGTAGCTGCCTTGGAAGTGCAGCCGCCACCCGACCAAGAAGTCCATGATGGCAGTAACACCGGAGGACTCGAGGATGCAGTATATGACGCCGATGGTAATGTTGGTCAAGCAGCAACGAGGCAAAACAGATTACGCCATCGTCTACGCACAAACGCCACAGGTATGGGTGGCGCTCAACACTTCAATCGCCACCAAGGTAATCGTAATCGTGCTCCCGATGATCCTTATGCTAAGGTTAAATTTAAAATACCCTCCTTTTCGAGCCATTATGATGCTGAGGGATACCTTGATTGGGAGATGATAGTAGAGCAGAAATTTAGTTCCCACCTAGTGCCTGAGGAACATAGGGTTAGACAAGCTACTAGTGAGTTTAAAGATTTTGCTATCATTTGGTGGACTGGTTTAGCTACACAGAATATGACACCTAGTACCTAGGAAGAGCTTAAGGTTGCTATGCGTGATAGATTTGTGCCACCATCATATCATAGAGACCTCCGTAAGAAACTGATGCACTTAGAACAGGGAGATAAAGCTGTGCAGGATTACTATGGTGACCTTCAGAAAGGATTGATGTGTTGTGGCATAGTGGAGGGGCCCGAGGATTCTATTGTTCATTTTTATTCGGGTTTGAGGCGTGAAATTCAGGACATAGTTGATTATAAGGAATTTAACACTGTCAACCAGTTGTTTCAGTTTGCTATGCTTGCAGAGAAGGAGTTGCAGGGGCGTGATTTGCAGGGCAAGAACAAGGTTGGCACCACATACACACCGCGATCTTCGGGGCTTCCCAAGGCATCTTCCTATCGGGTGCCCCCACCAGCGAGCAAGGATAAGTCTGGAGTCAAATCGTCTTCTCCACGACCTTCTGGTTCAGTTAAAAATTCTGTGCAAGAACCTTCAAAGAGTGCATCCTCTGTCGCATCAACGGGACACACTCCTGGCGTTTAGTGCCACCACTGCCATGGATTTGGGCATATGCAGCGGGAGTGCCCTAGTTAGCGAGCATACATTGCTACAGACGATGGGTACATCAGCACCTCTGACATTGAAGATGATGAGGATCAAGAACAAGCTGTTCTGGAGGATGGCGAAGTCTTTGGTAGCAAAGACACGGCCGCCTACATGAACATCATTGTGCAGCGAGTGCTTAGCGCACAGGTACAACAACCTGAGAAGCTGCAATGCCACAATTTATTCCAGATTTTCTTCGTTATCAACAATCGACGAGCACGTGTCATCATTGATGGAGGTAGCTGCAATAACTTGGTGAGTACAGATTTGGTCAAGAAGCTTGGCTTGACCACACGCCCACACCCCCATCCATACCATATTCAGTGGTTGAATGATTTAGGTAAAGCTAAGGTAACACAAACTTGCAGAGTCTCTTTTCCCATTGGTACCTATGTTGATTCTGTTGATTGTGACGTAGTACCTATGGAAGCTTGTTCACTTTTATTGGGTCATCCTTGGGAATTTGATAAAGATGCTACACATCATGGTAGAAGTAATACATACACTTTTGTGCATAAAGGAAAGAAAGTTACTTTGGTTCCCTTGACCCCAGCTGAAATTGTACAACATGATAAAGCACGAACTGCTAGTTTGCATGAGGTTAAATCTGAAAATCAGCAAGTAGCAAATTCTCTTTACCCACCTAAACAAGAGAAGTTAGTACCTAATGTTAAGGCTCAGGGAATTAAATTGAAGGGTGCTGTTATGCTTGCAAGAAAAAGTGACCTTGTTGAAATTTCTGATGACGATGTATGCTATACTTTGGTTTGCAAACGAGCCTTGTTTTCACTTGATGATGATGTTAGCTCGGTACCGTCTGCTGTCACTAACCTTTTGCAGGAGTATGAGGACATTTTTTGAGCTGAGATACCCCCGGGGCTGCCACCTATGAGAGGGATAGAGCATCAAATTGATTTGATTCCGGGAGCATCATTGCCAAACCGCGCTGCTTATCGAACCAACCCCAAGGAGACTAAGGAAATTCAGCGGCAAGTCCAAGAGCTTTTGGACTGTGGGTATGTATGTGAAAGCCTTAGCCCTTGTGCCGTTCCTGTAATTTTGGTTCCTAAGAAAGATGGTTCTTGGCGTATGTGTGTTGATTGTAGAGCCATTAATAATATTACCATTCGATATCGTCACCCTATTCCTAGGCTTGATGACATGCTTGATGAATTATGTGGCTCTGTAATTTTCACAAAGATTGACTTGCGTAGTGGCTACCACCAAATTAGAATGAAACTTGGAGATGAATGGAAAACAGCTTTCAAAACTAAATTCGGATTGTATGAATGGTTAGTAATGCCTTTTGGGTTGACTAATGCACCTAGTACATTCATGCGCCTAATGAATGAGGTTTTAAGAGCTTTCATTGGTCGATTTGTGGTAGTTTACTTTGATGATATCTTAATTTATAGCAAGTCTTTGGATGAACATATGGATCACTTATATGCTGTTTTTAATGCCTTACGTGAGGCACATTTATTTGGTAACCTTAAGAAGTGCATCTTTTGCATGGATCGAGTCTCTTTTCTTGGCTATGTTGTCACTCCACAGAGAATTGAGGTGGATGAGGCAAAGATTGAAGCCATTAAGAGCTGGCCGGTTCCCCAATCCATCACACAGGTGAGGAGTTTTCTTGGTCTTGCAAGATTTTACCGCCGCTTCGTCAAGGATTTCAGCACCATTGCTGCCCCTTTACACGAGTTGACAAAGAAGAGTGTGGTGTTTCATTGGGGAAGGGCACAAGAGGTGTCCTTCGACACTTTGAAGGACAAGCTTACACATGCACCATTGCTGCAACTTCCAAATTTTGGTAAGACTTTTGAGCTAGAATGTGATGCTAGTGGAGTTGGCATTGGAGGTGTTTTGATGCAAGATGGTAAGCCCATTGCATACTTTAGCAAAAAATTGCATAGCCCTGTTTTGAATTACTCCACATATGATAAGGAATTGTATGCTCTTGTACGTTCTTTAGAGACGTGGCATCATTATTTGTGGCCTAAAGAATTTGTTATTCATTCGGATCATGAATCGCTTAAGTATCTTCATTCATAACATAATCTAAATCGTAGACATGCTAAGTGGGTTGAATTTATTGAATCTTTTCCTTATGTTTTCAAACACAAGAAAGGGAAGGATAATGTGATTGCAGATGCTTTGTCTAGGTGATACACTTTGCTGTCCCAACTTGAATGTCAAATTTTTGGACTTGAAACAATAAAAGAACAATATGTGCTTGACCCTGATTTTAAAGATGTGTTGCTGAATTGCAAAGGGGGACGTTCATGGAACAAGTTTGTAGTCAATGATGGATTTGTGTTTAGAGCTAACCGCCTATGCATTCTAGTAGGATCCATTCGTCTTTTGTTGATGCAGGAAGCGCATGGAGGAGGGTTGATGGGACATTTTGGTGCTAAGAAGACGGAGGATGTTTTGGCCACACACTTCTTTTGGCCAAAGATGAAGAGAGATGTTGAGCGATTCGTGGCACGCTGTACCACATGTCAAAAAGCTAAGTCTCGCTTGAATCCACATGGTTTGTATATGTCTCTTCCTGTTCCTTCTATTCCTTGGACAGATATTTCTATGGACTTTGTTTTGGGATTGCCTAAGACTAAGAGGGGGAGGGATAGTATTTTTGTTGTAGTGGATTGATTTTCTAAGATGGCACACTTTATACCATGTCATAAAAGTGATGATGCTATTCATATTGCTGACCTCTTTTTCAAAGAGATTGTTCGTTTGCATGGTATGCCTTCTACTATTGTTTCAGATCGCGACGCTAAATTTCTGAGTCACTTTTGGCGCACTCTATGGAATAAGTTGGGTACAAAACTGTTGTTTTCTACAACTTGTCACCCACAAACCGATGGGCAAACAGAGGTCGTTAACTGCACTTTGGGTGCCATGTTGAGAGCTATTTTGAAGAAAAATTTGAAGATGTGGGAAGAATGTTTGCCTCATGTGGAGTTTGCTTACAATCGGGCAACACATTCTACCACCAAGGTAAGTCCTTTTCAGGTAGTGTATGGATTCAATCCCCGTGCTCCAATTGATATTTTGCCTCTGCCTACTAGTGAGAGAATTCATGTTGATGCTAAGGAATGTGCTGATTTTATTTTGCAAATGCATGAAACAACTAAGCACAACATTGAAAAAATGAATGAAAAGTATAGAATTGCTGGTAGTAAAGGTAGACAAGAAGTTAAGCTTGAACCGGGTGATTTGGTTTGGTTGCACTTGAGAAAGGATAGATTTCCAGATTTGAGAAAGTCTAAGTTGATGCCTAGAGCTGATGGTCCATTTAAAATTGTTGAGAAGATTAATGATAATGCATATAAGCTTGAGTTACCCCTCGAATTTGGGGTTAGTCCCACTTTTAACATTTCAGATTTGAAGCCATACTTGGGAGACGAAGATGAGTTGGTGTCGAGGATGACTCCAATTCAAGAGGGGGAGGATGATGAGGAAATCACCCCTTCACATACACACAATGATCCACTACTGGACATTCAAGGTCCCATCACTAGAGCTCGCGCACGTCAATTAAATTTAGAGGTGAGCTCGTTCCTAAGTAACTCCTTATATGATTTTGAGAATAGATTGCTACCTAATGATTATATTGTGCTTAGGAATGAAGGAGAGGGCCAGAAGACACATGGAGGAGGGCTTGGAGGCATGGAGGACCAGCGAGGGCGCCCGGATAAAGATGGAGGACCAAACCAAGTTGAGTTCGAGTCTGTCTCGTAGTTCAGGACCAGTCTGCCTTGAACTGGTCACCCAGGATGCATCTGAATTCCGTTTTCAATGATCCATATATGGATGGAAAGCTTATTTGATAAGGAAGCCAACCCAAGTGGTCCCATGTCAAAAACTGTTCGGAATCAACAGGAATTGTCGAAACAACTCACCATCTAGAATCTATCAGGGTGCTGTGTCGCCGTCTTTTGGGCCGTTTGGGCCTTGTAACGTGTTGGCGCTCCCTAGGGACGCAAATAGGGGTCTTTTGACGTCCCTTAGCCTATATAATCAGTAGTCACTGTCTACATTAGGGTTGGGTTTTACTTAGATTATTCTGTTGACAATAGTTTCGCCGCCGCCATCGGTTTGTGAGACCTCAACTTTGTGAGATTAATCATTCATCTGTAATTTGGTTGCATTTCTTTGTGTTCTTGCATGTGTTCTCGATTCATAGGCAAGGACTTAGCCATCTTAGCGAGGTCGACCATGCAACGCCGGTCGATAACCAGAGGGGTCGTGGTGCTATGATTGCGGGGTTCAGAGCTGAGTTGTTCAGAAGCCGGATCGAATTGTGTCGTGACTCCACCAAATCGAGAGTTATCAGAACCTTTCGGAAGATCGGGAACCCTAGTTCACATCAGTAAGGCTTAGACTTCGGTAGAAGTCGAATGGTGATTTCATTGTTCACGAGAAATAGGTTTATCTTTGTTTCTCCTGATCTAATGATGGGTCATGAGAGCATATGAATGTGAATATGGTAATATTAAGCGGAGACCGGGCGCGTGGCTTGCATCACGAAATGAGTCGATGTAGTGCTCCACCTGTGTTGGTTAAGGACCGTACCATTGTAGGCCCACCTGTGTTTCGAGGCTTTGCAACTGGCCACATGCTCCAGTAAGCCTAAGACCTCGGTAATTCTATCATGTGAACGGTCAACCGCACACTGGGAGTGGAGAGATGGCAAGAGTAGTATATACCCTCGTAGCCAAGGGCTAGATTGGAGGTGTACTGTACTCTCGGGTGGCGCTGGACCCGGTCACGTTATGGAGGATCCGAGTGAAGGTTGATTTATGTAGGTTAAAGTCCTACATATCTTGTGTGGTTAGGGATCCCCGACTGGTTATAATCGGTTTGAATCATCGTTGCTCCTCGGTTATGGAGACTCGATCACCTGACCTACATCGTAGTTAACAATGAAACATGGTGATTATGGAAATGAGATGGAAAAGAGATGGATATGAAATGTGATGCTTGATACAAGTGATTGAGATAGAATAGGTGTAAATCAATCTATAATAAGCTTCACTAAAATTGATGCTAAAACTTGTTTAAAATATTGAAAGTAAGGATCCACACATAGTAAAGCTTTTCTGCAAAACTCCTCTTTTCTAGCTCTATTACTTCCCTTAAAGCTAGCATATCCTTGGAGTCTTTTCTTTTCATCGGATAAGTCTTGTGGAGTACAATTGAGTACTCAGGGTTTGTTAACCCCTGTTGCAGGTGCTGACTGGTGCTGCTAATCAGGTCATGTTAGTAGGCTCGTCATGATCTGGTTATCATCTCCTAACTTAGGTGCTCTACCCAAGTTATCTTCTGTAGTTCTACTCGACTTCCGCTATTTAAGTTAAGTTTGTAAAAAGTTAACTTAATCATGATTTGTAAATCTATTGTTGTTATTCTTCCGCACTCTGATGTAAAGTTTTGTAAGAAATGTTGTAATGTTGTAGTTACTCCTTTGTTGATCCTGTGTGAGTTGTAAAAATGTGGATGATTCAGGTTTCCCGAGGACACCTGACAGACTTCTTAAGTACTATGGTACACATGTATGGTGGTTAGAGGTCTTTTAAGACGATAACAAGTACATGTGGGCCATATTATTTAGGAGGTTCTGCCACAGCTGGTATCAAAGCTCATACAATGGATCAGCTACAACATTACATTTGAAAACTTCAAAATGAATTTACAATATAAAAGTTTTTGAAGATAACAAGTTAAAAATGGACTTCTATCTATTTTCTTGTTTGCTGGAAGACTTCATGAAGAATTTCTGATGACTCAAGTAAAAAGGCTTCAAGAAGTTCATCAACTCGTCTTTGGAAGGTCAAGAGAAGAGTTAACTTCGCCGATAAAGCTCTACTGAAGTACCTATTGAAAATTCATTTTGTGCAGTGAAGATAGTGTATAAGTAAAGTCCTATAATCTACTAACATGATGAAGATGAAGTACTCCTGACGTTGAGAAGACGTATAGGACGAGCATATCTCATATCATGCATAAAATGATAATAAAATAATGATTAAAATTCCCTCCTTATATTTAGGGAGCAGCTATTATTAGTTATAGCTGTTCTATTGATGAATCTCGTCCTATACCAGGTTTTGATAGCCCTTTGACGATCACTGCTCCACAAGTTCCTAATTTTTGGGGGACTTCTGGATGCACTTTATTTACTATGTTGACTCAATGTAAAACCTAGGACTACTCCTTGCATTGACTTCTCAATGTATGCATGTGTCACGTCTTGATTTCTTCCATCCTGACACATGCTATTACTTTTATATTGATAACCAACATGTCTTGGACGAGAGTTACTTTAGTTGTGCTCTATAGTGGTGCCTCGACCCGTGACTATGGTGCCATGTCAAACCTAGAATACTCTGTGATTCGCGACCACACGAGTTTTCACCAGAATACGCACTGGTACAGTAGTCGATGCAACTAAACCATTATAGCTCACAATTAATGTGTTTTCACTCGTTGGACATTCGTCGGAGAATTCTAACCTCTCTAGATCCTTTGTTATTATAACCATTCTCTGATCTTGGTTATAATACTGACATTATCAAACGAGTTACTGCAGTTGTGCCCTATGCTGGTACCATGATTAGTGACAATAGAACAACGTTGTATCCTAGAGTTTCTTATGACTTGCTACCATAAGGAAATACGGGACACTCGCTGTTATCAAGGTCTATGATCATGATTCCTTATAGTCCACAATTAGGGTGTTTTCATTCTCTGGACACTCCTTAGGGATTCAAAATTATTCTTTTGAGTCCCTAGACGCCTTGTGATTGTGACCGACTTCTGATCTCGGTTACATTCTCAATATTGTGAGACGAGGGTTATCGCTGTTGTGCCCTATAGTGGTGCCACGTTCCGTGACCACGGTGCTGCGTCGGAACCTAGAATCTCTTGTATGCCCAGGTCACACAGGTTTCTGCTGGGTGCGCGTAGGTATCGAGGTTTGTGGTCGTGATTCATTATAGTCCCACGACTAATATGCCCTCACTATTTGCAATATGTCTTGGGAATTCATGCCCATACTTCTTTTGAATCATCTTAATTCTTGATGTTGGAACCATTATCAAATCGCGGTTGTAATCTTGATTTCTTCTGTGAATATTTTCGTTTCAACTGAAGACTCTACTTTCTTGAAAGTTGCTCCAATTGTGCACTATAGTAGTACCATGATCGGTAACAATGGTATAGCAAGTATCGTGGAAATCCCTATGGCTGATCACTGTACGGGAATACGGGGTATTTGCTATAGCAAGGTCTATGACTATGATTCATTATAGTCTGCAGTTGATGTACTTTCGATTCTCTTGGAATTTCCTTTTGGAATAATCCATGTCTTCGGGATTTCTCTAAATACCTTGTTAATTACAACCGTCATTATGAAATCGGTTGTAATTCTTGAATCAATCCTTGTTGCTTTGTGAACATTTCACAAGATCGTGTGTTTGACACATTTCCTTTTCCATTACTTAACCCCATGGGTTTTAGTATTCTAAAATCTCGGGACGAGATTTCTTTAAGGGGGATAGTGTAACATCCCAGATGTTAAGAAATAATTAAAATGTGATAATGATGCATCATCAAGCATAAGTATATAGTATTATGCCATAAATGCATTCATACTGCAATAATAGATATCATATGTTGCATATGTAATGTTGCCATATGACATGTTTCCTATGTTTCTTTGTCATGTTCACATATTGCAAATATGGTATTTTAGTTAATTCCACGAAATGATGGCATGTTGATACATTAGGTTCTTTATGAATTTATATATGAGAATTGGTTTACACAATTAAAGTTTTGTTTAAATAAAAGTTGTAGGGTTAAATGTGCTTTATAATATGGGATCAAGGCTTGATAATAATTTATAAGTCAAACATGTTTAAAATGGAGCTTCAAGTTTGAGTTTGTATTTGGGGTCCAAAACTTGTCGCAAGTTTTCCGAGTCGAATTTGAATTCAAATTTGAGGATTTATTAAAAGAATGTCCGAAGTCAAACTGGTAAACCAAGAGTGGCATTTGGTCAAACATGTTATGCTTGACTCAATGATGCCCTTGGGTGATGGTGTGATCACTAAATAATCACTGATTAATAGAGTATCAGGTTTCAATTTGAAATCTTTTCGAAAACCCAAAAATGCAAAACCCTGATTTTACCCCTTTTTGATTAATTCAAAATCTAAGCAAAATTTGGGAAAAAAGTGTAAAACCAAGTTTGTAGATCTTTTCAAGGGCTACAAGTTTGGTGTTTTGAGTTTTCAAAGTTTCAGTGTATAATTTAGAGTAATTTTGAAAAGATTCAAATCTCAAATTTGACCCCTTTTCATCTCCCCTATCCAATTTCAAAATGGAGGCATAATTTGAAAATGTTTTGAATATCAAAGTTGTAGGTCTTACCTAGATGTACAACTTTGGCATTTTGAGTTTTTGAAGTTTCAATATAAAATTCAAAGTAATTTTGAATTTTCAAATTTCTAGAAAATGTCCCCTTTTCAATTCAAATTCAAATTTCAAAATTTAAGCCGAATTGTAAAAAGTTTATATTGAGAAAGTTGTAGAACTTTAAAAATTAAGTAACTTTTGTTTTTACAGATTTTCAACTTCTTTAGAAAAATTGAGAGTAATTTGGAAATTTCGGTCTGTGGCATTTTTGTAAATATTTCAAAATCGTCACCAATAGCAGGGCGCCACCGAGCTGCTTCTCGGCCTGCCTCGCCGGTGAACCGTCACCGCCCTTCTCCACCATTCCCACGCATGGCAACACGCAGCACCCCATGTGTTGAGTCCAAGCACGAGCTGGATCGTCCAGAAGCCTCGTCCTCGACGTTATATGGACCAAGCTGCTCGTGCTCCCTCTTTTCCTTTTTCCCGCCGCCGCCGGCCGAGCTTCCTTCGCCGGTGCAATTCGCCGTGTCCGCTCGCCCACCGCCCAATTGCTCGTGCAGCTAGCACCGTCTCGCCTTTGCGCACTTATTGAGCCAGCTCATAGCCTCGCAGCACCAAAGTAACCCGCACCGTCGTTTTCTGTCGCGGCTGCTCGCCATGGCCGTCGTTCCCCGCTCACACGTGGCTAGCGCGCCTCAGCTACCCTCCGTGCTCTCTATCTTCTATCGTAGCGCCGTCGTGGGTCACTGAAGCTCAAGCAGGAGCCCGCTCGACTGCTACCGCGCCACCTTCGCCAGAATAGGCTCCGCCACCTCCGTGCTCCGGCCACCACCGCCATGCGCGTGGTCCTGCTTCGCCCGAGCCACCCGGAACCCTAATTCGGCCTTGGGGGGCTTCGTCGCTTCTCCCTGAAGCTCCTGTGCGCGCCCTCCGCCCACCTCCCCGCCGGCAATGGCGAAGACGCCATCCGCCGCCGTTGCCTTGCCACGGTCGGCGCCTCCCCTGCTCCGTGTCTCTGGCGGGCGGGGTCCTTTTGACCGCAGGCCCCAGCCGTCAGCCCGCGCCTGGGCAGACCTCGCTGGGCAGGCCGGTTGCCGTGCGCCTGGGCCGCGCCTCTCACGTGGGCCGCGCGCACGCGCCCGGTTGGGCCTAGCGGCCGAAGAAGGGCGGGAGCCGGCCCAGGTTGTTGTCTTTCGTTTTTCTTTTTTCTGAAAATACTAAATAGTGCTGAGATTTGTTTATTTTATTGTGAATTAATTATAGCACCAAAAATGATGAAAATTTTTGTGTAGCTTGTTCATGATGTGCTCTTCTAGGTAAAAATATGAAATGTTTAATTTGATTAATTTTTGTAAGTAATTTAATTAGCTCAATTAATTATTAAATGCAACTTCCATGAATTTTAGTAATTGAAATAAAAGTCCAATGACCATGAAATTAATTTTGTACTGTTTTAGCGTAAAGACTAATCTGTAGAAAAAGTTTTGGGCTTAAGTGGATAAAATTTATTTTATTCTTAATTTCTGTCTTATAATTAACTAATTAATTAAACATGTGTTTAACTTGATAATTTAGGATTTGTGTGACTTTGAGATTGCTTGTTGACCTTGGGTCATTAACATGTGATGATCCATGGCATCTTATTGAGTTGCTTAAGCTCATGATTAACTTGTTAATTAAGTTTTTTTAATGATAATTAATGTGTTTAACATAGATCATTAATGGTTAATGATTTCTTGTGTAAGTAATTAGTGGTCTTGTGATAAACTTACTTGCTTATTAGATGCAACCTCTTGGGTAAAAAGTGAAGTGAAGTAGTTTTCTTAACAACGTCTTAATGTGATTGCAGTTGTTTAATAGTTCTGTTGCTTTGTAACTGTACCGCGAAGGAAAGTTGTACTCAAGTAGATAACTAATGTATATCCTTTCTAAATGACTCTTGTATGCTATGCTTTGCTCATCATCATGCATCATGGCATGCATTCCATCATATTAAACCTCGCATCATTTGTATACATGTAGTGCATACGAGAGTGTTTTGGATCATGTCGATCAAGCTTCGGAGAAGGTGATCCACCTATGGTATTGGTGTCAAACTTGACTTCTACGAAAACTAACCACCGCTGCAACGAAGGCAAGCCCCGGACATACAACCACTCTTCTATTTTACAAATGATTTATTACACCTTAAGTTTAGTGTAATGTGCATTATGTTAGTAGGAGTTGGTTGATACCGTTGCTGCATAATTACCTCGATCTCCATTTATATCCAGATGATATCCCACTAGTATGTGTAGGTCGATCTTTTATGCTTAGTAAGGCTTAGACTTCGGTAGAAGTCGAATGGTGATTTCATTTTTCACGAGAAACAGGTTTACCTTTGTTTCTCCTGATCTAATTATGGGTCATGAGAGCATATGAATGTGAATATGGTAATATTAAGCGGAGACTAGGCGGGTGGCTTGCATCATGAAATGAGTCGATTTAGTGCTCCGCCTGTGTCGATTAAGGATCGTACCGCTGTAGGCCCGCCTGTGTTTCGAGACTTTGCAACTGGCCACATGCTCCGGTAAGCCTAAGACCTCGGTAATTCTATCATGTGAATGGCCAACCGCGCACTGGGAGTGGAGAGATGGCGAGAGTAGTATGTACCCTCGTAGCCAAGGGCTGGATTGGAGGTGTACTGTACTCTCAGGTGGCGCTGGACTCGGTCACGTTATGGAGGATCCGAGTGAAGGTTGATTTATGTAGGTTAAAGTCCTACATATCTCATGTGGTTAGGGATCCCCAGCTGGGTATAATCGGTTTGAATCGTCGTTGCTCCTTGGTTATGGAGACTCGATCACCTGACCTACATCGTAGTTAACAATGAAACATGGTGATTATGGAAATGAGATGGAAAAGAGATGGATATGAAATGTGATGCTTGATACAAGTGATTGAGATAGAACAGGTGCAAATCTATCTATAATAAGCTTCACTAAAATTGATGCTAAAACTTGTTTAAAACATTAAAAGTAAGGATCCACACATAGTAAAGTTTTTCTGCAAAACTCCTCTTTTCTAGCTCCATTACTTCCCTTAAAGCTAGCATATCCTTGGAGTCTTTTCTTTTCATCGGATAAGTCTTGTGGAGTACAATTGAGTACTCAGGATTTGTTAACCCCTGTTGCAGGTGCTGACTGGTGCTGCTAATCAGGTCATGTTAGTAGGCTCGTCGTGATCTGGTTATCATCTCCTAACTTAGGTGCTCTACCCTATTTATCTAATGTAGTTCTACTCGACTTCCGCCATTTAAGTTAAGTTTGTAAAAAGTTAACTTAATCATGATTTTTAAATCTATTGTTGTTATTCTTCCGCACTCTGATGTAAAGTTTTGTAACAAATGATGTAATATTGTAGTTACTCCTTTGTTGATCTTATGTGAGTTGTAAAAATGTGGATGATTCGGGTTTCCCGAGGACACGTGACAGACTTCTTAAGTACTGTGGTACACATGTATGATGGTTAGAGATCTTTTAAGATGATAACAAGTACATGTGGGCCATATTATTTAGGAGGTTTTGCCACACATTTTAACCAGGAGTAATTCAGGTATCGTTATTTATATTTTTACCACTGGGAAGGGATGCTAAGGATAATGAGCAATGAGCATCACTGCATGTGCTAATAGAGAGCATAACCATATCTTTATCTATCTTCTCATACAGGGTAAGTGTCACAAGATAAATAATATATGAATAACAATAAAGGATAACTGGTAAGCACATAACCATATATAATGATAAACATCTCAATAGACTACTCTAGATATATAGCACTAGCATGGATTAGGACGAACTATAGGGATAAATCCTAAGTTATTCTAACTATAAAGTCAAAGCATATGATGATTAGTGCAATTACACTTGGCAATCATAGCAAGAAAAGGTTATATCTACGCATAGTGATATTACTAAGGAAGATATAGAACATAGCCGTCACTTCCCTATAATAGTTGTGCTCTGCCTGCCCTATATTTGGGAGGTGGACTACAGAGGACTCAACAGGACTGTCACTCCCACGCTCTACCACACGATCTGGAATATAGGGTGCAATCGCAGGTAAATACGGTATAGGCACCATGCCTACACAATGTTTACCACTCACCCATGATATCAATGAGCAAGCGCTATACGATCCTATACTTGAATATAAGTCTGATCGAACTATGCAAAGCATATAATCAAAGTAGACTAAGAACAATATAATTGAGAATATAATCAAATAGAGCAAAGTCATATCCAATATGATAGAATAGACTAAAGTCATATTCATACAAATGATGAACTAGATGAATAATATAAGAACAAATACAAAAGTAGGAGAGAATTACCGAGTATTCTCCTGACAGATCCAGAAATCAAGCAATGCTTGGCTCCTTCTAGTTCTAATCTTATGTAGCTATGCTAAACTAGAGATCTAATTGAGATGGTGGCTCTAGGGCTTCTCTAAATGGAATGAGATGAATGAATTGAATGAATTCGTTAGGGTTTCTCCTAGGGCCAGGGGCCTTGCTTATATAGCCTTCTAGGAAGCACCACAGCCCTTGGATCAAACCGACCTTGATGAACGATTATTATTGATCCTCAAAGGTGGTGGAGGCAGGATCCACGAGGTGGCACCTGATTGGCCAAGCCACTGGGGCGGGCGCCCAAGGAGGGGGGCGGGCGCCCCACTTTTAGGCCCGTTTTGTCTCCCGTTTGTTTCTAGAGTTTTCTCGTACCTTCCACATTCTAGAAAAGTTATGTGTAGCCCCTTTGTCTCTATGTAAATCTGACATGTGGTCCTCCTTTGGTTCTTTCCTGATAACCCCATGTAGAAATAGATATTCACCAAAACTCGTGGAATTCTGTCAGTGTAACCCCTATATCTAGATAATATTTGTATTTAGATCATTTATCATGCTTTGTTGACGATTAAAAATGATACTTATCTACCGTCAACACTCCTCTTCAGTCAATTCTAGGGTAGGGATCATACGAGAGGGATCCTCTGCCCCATAGTACTCGAAGCTGTAGTGCTCCCACTCCTTCAAAGGCTAAACTCTGCGGCGCAGGAAGCTGGCGACAATCCCGAAGCCGGTCAAGCCTTGCTGCCTCAAGCTCCGTATCCTATCAAGAAGCGGCTTGAGCGTCTGAAGCTCATCGCTCGTTAGAAGGTTCTTTTCCCAGCGGTCATTGACCATGGGACCAGAGTTGGAGTGAGCAGGGAGAGGAGGGATCATATTGGCGGCATAAAACTAGTCGACACGTCAATCCCTCACAAAATCAACCAGGTCATAATCAAAATATTGAATTTTGCGACCCTAGAGAACCTAAATCCCATAGCCACCAAGAGCATAGGTATCATCACTGCGGGGCTAGGGTTTTAGACAAAAGAAGTAGCAGAAAAGAGAGAGGGAAGGAGGAATTCCAAGGAAACTTCCACAAAGATGGACAAAGACAGAAACATGGAGGACAACATTGGAAGTGAGATGGTTCAAAGTAATGTTGAAATAATCAAGAAAACGATGGAGGAAAGCAGAAGCAGGGAGGTAGAGTCCAGCACGGACAAAGGACACAAAGAGAACAACCTCACCAGGACCTAGAGTAGGGACCCGGTGCTGGCCTGGAATCTTCTAATCGGCAAACTCCTTGTCCTGGATTAGGCCGTCATTGGCCAGCTCGTGAAGCTAGTCCTCTGTCATGGTCGGCGCCAGCCACAGCTTCTCCGCAGCCCTCATTGCGACAAACTCCTAATTCTCAATCATAGAAAGCGATGCCTCCTCGTCCACCAATGCCTCCTTGGACTTGCTCGATGACTTCTTGCCCATGCACTAGCAAACCACTACGAACAAACAGTGGCAAAGCTCGATCGGTGGTGGCGGCAGCGGCGGCGGAGCTCTGGATATTAGGGTTTTGCAAAGGCTGAATGCTAGAAGGCAAAGGTAGGGTAAGAAAGAGGAGGAAGAAGAAAGGCCCTTAAATAGATTTACAACAGTAAAAACGTGGCCCGCCAGGCCTGCTTAACGTGGCATGGGAACGCAACGGTCCATTTCTTGCCATAACTGACACGACCAAAATGACGGATGACGCAACTTTTCACACCAGTACAGTACAACGGGCAGATTTTAGACTTATCCGTTCACACTGCGCCGTTGCCGAGTTGTTATAGCTTGCACAACTCAGAAAGAACTCGCCATTCGCAAGATACACAGTTGACAATACAGAACGCTGCCAAAGAACCTAGATTTTTCAGAAATAACCCTAATGATACTCAAAAGCACTCAGACAACAAAAAAGGAGACAACAACTAAGAAAGAAACATTTTTTAGTATAAATGACTTCAAAAGATACAAGATTGTAGGTCTTACAAGATCCAATGAACTCGGTACTACAACGACCAAGGTAGCAACAAGGAGCCCAGGAATAACACAGCTCTAAAAACGACTACGTGATCCAAGTTACTACACGACAGAAGACACTCAACTCAGAAACACTGTTTTCTTCAAAGAAAGGACATAGTGCATCCAAGATGGATATCAGCAGCACAACGAGACAACATGGACCAGGGGAGGCTCACAGGTATCAGTCTACCCAAGCACCGGACAGTCGCAAGACGGTGTGGAAGGATCAACCAGGGACTGCTGGATGAAGGAACACATCCCATATCACAAGACTTCTTCCACCTGCCAGCACGTACTCTCTGGTACAATGCCGCTGCGAGATTAGTCTACCTCTAATCTCGATCACAAGACTTCTTCTATCTGCTACAAGATTTACAAGAATTACAACTCACGTCCGGGGGCTGCTCTACTTCACAAACTATCATATCCATGACTACGGAGACTTCAGACTATATAACAAGATGCTTGATGAATCGAAGCAGCACACCAGGGGGTATTTATAGGCCAAAGAGCGGTGCACATGGACCGGGAGCACCAACAGAACAAGTCTGACAAAGGTTTCAGTAAAAAGACAGAAAAGCAATAAGAGAGGACACGTGCATGAAGGAACAGTACTCAAGGACAAGCATATTTGAAAGAATATACCAATACTGTACACCTCGTGACTACAGATAATTCAATTCAATCGCCAACCACCACCAACCTTGAACATAAAGCTGGCTACCTAAGAAGATGATAAAATACCCTCTATCCGAGTTCTTGATGATAAAAAAGAACCTAGAAAGATGCTCGGGGCTGCAGGGTACATATCCTCAGAAGAGATTTTTAGTTTTTCCAATGATAAAGATTCAAGACCCTTCAGCTTTTTGTTCCAAATAGCAAGAGGCTTGAGGGCTATACTCAGTGAGTGTCCTTTTTCTTTAAAAAAGCACACGTCACTCGAAAGACTTCTTCAAGACAGGACCACTTCAAGGCTTCACGTCGAAAGAACTCAGAACAATCCTGATTCATCACGCAAAGCCGGGGAAACAAGGAGGTCTTTGAGTTCAACCATAAACTGCTCGGGGGCTTATCGATGCGGGACCCACAAGGTTCCCCAGCGATATGACTACGAGTCGTGGGCCCTGGCCTGGCCCACGGACTGGAGCAAGGAGAGGTGCAGCGTTCGCTACACCGAATCCGAGTAGAATAGGCCACACTAGCCAGATTTCTATGGAAAGTAATTTCTATATTTAGTTTAGGACACCTCCTTTGGATCTGACTAGGATTGTAGCCGCACCACAGCCTTCTCTATCGATATAAAGAGAGGGCGTGGGCACTCCTGTAACAAGAGATAATACAACACAATCAATCCAACGCAAAGGCTAACGCCGACTGGACGTAAATGCTATTACTCGATTACGATCGAGGGCCCGAACCAATATAAATCGACTGTCTCTGCATTCACCGTTGAGCTCTAGCATACGCCAAAGCCCGAACAACTGTCCTGGGTACCCCCATGACAGGCTATCGGTGGTCAAACACTGATAGTCACCACACTCCACCGCCACCAACTGGACGACAAGGTCGTCAGGACGAAAACGCCGTTGTCACCGCTTGCGCTGTCGTTGCCGACACTATCCCACACCGATGTTGCCTGTTGCCAAGTAGGGATAAATGCCGTAGTCCATTGCAAGCCATCGCTGCCTCGGGCGCTCACCAAGCCGTCTCCGTCCAACGAGATCCAAGTACGCACACCGTAGCTTCTAGGACCTAGCTACCTCAACGAAGGTAGAAGTGCGACACACATCCTCTAGCTACCAGTCAAAATGCCTCCTCGCGCTGTACATTGTAGCCACTGAGTGGGTTCGCCTGCTGCCACACCACGCGGGTCACCTCGGTAACACAAATATGCTAGACACCACCTCTCACGTCAGCCTCATCGCCAACTTCGTGGGCGCCTCCCATGCCGGCCTCCTTGTCAACTTCGTGGTCGCAACTGGTGTACGCAACCAAACCGTCGCCCTCCACTGCCAAGCTGATGTGAGGTCCTTCAATTGCCGCACCAATGCCTTTCTCCGTCGTGGACACCTAAAACTTGAATCTCAGTTAGGCTTCCACCTTCCTCGCGATGACATTGGCCACCGCCGTAGACTGATCGAGCAACAGCTTCCAAAACGACGCCTCCACGAAGGGACGTGATGCTGCTGGCGCCGCCGTCGCCTGACCAGAAGGTCAAGGTTTTCGTCAAGGAAAGACACGTTGCACAAAGGGGAGAGGACCAATTGATGGATGCTTCCAAGGAAGAAAACGACGCTCGGAGGCATCGCCATCATCAGCCCGAGATGGACAAAGCTTTCGGCATGACGCCTCGATCAACCTCGTGCACGACAATGGCCACGGCCCGTTCGTTGCGTCAGCCGTCGCCCCGTCTCTGCCACCTCGCGAGTCGCTTGCTCGTGCGACCAGCTGCATGCCGTGGCTGTCACCAGCTCAGCCACCCGCCACACCAAGCATCCCGTGGCCACGCCCACCAACGTTGGGCGCCCCGTGGCCATCGCACGTGGACGCTAGGAGCCTCCACGTCCTAAAGCTTTGCCACTGACGCACCTCGGCTCCCGTGCCACCGCGCTGCCGCTGCCCCACTGCACGGTCGGCTCCCACCACCGCGTCGTCGTAGCCCACGCGTCCTTTGCGACTTTGTTGACCACAACCCCTATCAAGGCGCTACCTTTCACCTCCCACGCTAGATCAGGCCACACCTCAAGTTGGAGAATGAGATTGGCCCCGCCACCGCCATCCTAGCTCCCCACGCGGCCTCTGGTAGCTCAGTCAGGCGGCGACGAGGTGGGGGAGAGAGTGTACGGTTGTGGCTGCGGAGGGAGAGAGTGTACGGGTGTGGCTGCGGCCGCCCGTGTCGCCCATGTGGGGAGCATTGCGGCGGGGCACAAATCCAATCCAGCGGCCGTTCACGTGTTTCCTGTTGAGCGAACGATCCGTCTCCAAGTCTGACTCGCGCACATGCGTACAGTAGATTGCTGACGTCAGTTTTGAAAAAGCAAAACATTTATTTTAAATTGCTATAACTTTCTAACAGCGTATCTATTTTTAATTCCGTCTGCACCGGTGTGTTCTAGGTGAGTAAGCGAACAAAGCTAGACCCATTTATATATGTTTTGAATTTTTTATTCTAGTAACAAATTATGTATACTAACTTATAACATATAACTTATGTACACAAATTTTATAGAATAACCTATCATAAAAACTTATGTACATAAGTTTATATAAGTTGTGTTTGATAACTTTTGTACATAAGTTATGTTTCCATAAATTTTGTGTTTCTAAGTTTTGGTATAAGTTATAAGTTAATTTGATCCTTTGTGTGTTAATAGTTTTTATGTTTACAAGTTTTCGCATAAGTCATATGTTATAAGTTATATGTGTATAAGTTAGTACATATAATTTTTTACTAGAAAAAAATTCTTTGAAACATATGCAAGTGGGGTCTAGTTTTGTTTGTCTCATCGCGTAGAACATATCGGTGTAGACGGAATTAAAAATAGATACGCCGTTCAGAAGTTATAACATTTTAAAATAAATACTTTGCTTTTTCATACGCTGGTTTTAAATCGCATGAGCGTTCGCGGATTAGTCTGGCCGGCGGCGGGGGCCGGAGTTTGGTGGTTTTGCATGGCAATGTAAGCTTCCAATATCTGAAAAAGGTATTTTTATTACTATTATTATCGTTTGCTTCAATAAATACTTCCGAACAGATCGGTGTGCAGTAAAATTGGTTGTGCTATTTACCGAAGCGTCCGACCTTTAGATAAGATATTTTTATTGATATTACACCATTTGTATCATTTGCTTTTATAAATAATTTCTTCTAGACAGTGCGAAGTAAAATTGGCTATGCGAGACGTCGATCTTTATAAATGAGGCTACTATTCTATATTACTATTAATATCATTTATTTCTATAAATAATTCTATAAATTGTGACTTTGATTCTCCGTTTGCATGTGACACCATAGAATTCCATAAGTGATAAATTGTTATTTGGATTCTTCGTGGATGAAGCAAACACCACACAGTGATTCTTGCAAATGACAAACAATCTGCATTGGCAGCGAAGGACACTAGAAGACGTGTGCGAGTCCCTCCATATTCACGTGTTTTTTTTTCAAAAATACACAAGCACTAGTGAAAACTGATTCATCGCCGGACAGGCTCCTGGCTGAGACGTGAAACCCAGCGCCTCCATGGATCGCGACACACCACGGCCATGTGCTCCGTCAGATGGACCCGGCCTTGAAGAACAAGCCCACCACCATGGGACGGGCCTGGACAAAGAAGAAGAAGCCCGTAGATGTCAGCCGGGACTCTCTCCGGCGAGGAAGAACCGATCACCACGAACTCTCAAGAACTCGCTAGGACAGAGAACGAGACATAGGTATTTTTGCTGCTCTGCAAACCGCTGCAGCTTTTCTCAATTTATTAGGCAGCTATCTATATACATCTTGATGCTAAAATAGGAAAGCAAGAAAAAGGAAAAAAAAGCAAGCTAATCTTGCCGTCCTGCAATAGTTTTTTTTTTAGGGAACTGGAGGGGCCTTGGCCCCTACAGGTTATTTATTGAAATTGAAAAGGTTTTACAACAAAAATAACAAAAACCGAAAAGACAAAGGAGCTATGGAACAAGGAAGGAAACAAAGAAAATCAGTACAGAGCAGGTCACTGAGATGCAGTAAAGTTGTGCAGCCATAATTCAAAGCTTGAGAGTAGACTTGGCTTGATCCTGTACAAGACCAGCTTAAGCTCTTTGACGAAATTTGCCCTGCAGTTTTGCAACTGAGGCCTGATGCCTTTGAAGATGAGGTCATTCCTTGATTTCCAAATTGACCAGCTCATTAGAATTACTGCCACCATGAAGAACTGTGACTGCATCCTTACTTTGATGACTGAGACAATGCCAGGAAAGCTGCTGTTCTGTGGGACAACAATTCCCAGAGAGCTCCAGCATTGCCTGGCAAAATTACAGTGAAGTAAGAGATGTTCCAAGGTTTCTTCCACACTGTTATTGCAGAGCACACAATTGTAGCTTTCCAGATTCATATGCCTTCTTCTTAGAATGTTTCTGGGGCTCAATCTATCTTTCAGGAGTAGCCAAAAGAAGACTTTGTGCTTTGGTTGGCATGGACAGTCCCATATCCATTTGTAGGCCTGATCAACTAGTGGATGATCCATCAGTTCCTTATAAATTCTGGACGAAGAGAATGAAGTGGAGCCCCAAATGTAACTCCACTTGTCTCTGCCTTCAGACAGGGTCATATGCTCCATGTTGTGTACCAGCTCCTGTAACTGTTGCAAAGCTTCTTGTGAGAGTGGCAGCTGGAATAGATCTGAGAAGTTTTCAGCAGACAGAGCAGTATGTACTGAGATTGACTTATTTTTGGCAAAGGAGAATAGTTCAGGGTAGCAACAGCAGGGGTAATGGGAGCCCAGTTATCAGTCCAAAAAAGGCAGCTTAGCCCATCCTCAATACTGATCCTTGTGATGTTCTTGAATTTAGACAATAGCTTCAGATTGTCCCTCCACCAGAATGACCCCCTTTTGATGTGATTTGGTAGCCTTCCATTCTTATAATGCTTTTCCCAAACAAGGGAGACCCAGGGGGTGTCAACCCTGTTGAAGAATTTGTGAAGGTTCTTTAGCATGAGTGCTTCATTCTGCCTTTTGATGTCAATCACACCTAAACCCCCATCATCTTTTGAGGCACACACCATCTTCCATGCTGCTTTAGGTGGCTTTCTAGCATTGATTTCCCCCCCTTGCCAGAGGTAATTCTTCCTGAACTTGTCTATTTGCTTGATCATAGTTTTTGGTAATTCTAAAGAGCACATATAGAACGTGGGGAGGGAGGTGAAGACTGCATTAGTAAGTTCAAGTCTCCCAGCTTGACTCAAGAAGGAAGAAATCCCAGCCAACCTTTTCTCAGATCTATTGATTAGAGGCAGAAAGTCCTGTAGCTTTGGTTTTGCCAAACTTAAGGGGAGGCCCAGGTATGTGAATGGAAGGGAGCCAGTTGCACAGCCAAAGGTTCTAGAAAGAACATCAAGCCTCTCATTTGAAACATTGATTGGCACCATCATTGTCTTACCATAATTGACCTTGAGCCTAGTGCATAAGGAAAAAGTGTTTAGAAGTGACCTCAGGAAAAACAAATGCCTTGTGTCACCTTCCACAATTATCAAGGTGTCATCTGCATACTGAATGACAAGAAAATCTTTGTTTTGTTCCATAGGAATTGGCAGATTGAGTAATCCCATTTCCTTGGCCTTGTTTATCATGGACTGCAGGAAATAAGCAGCTAAGACAAAGAGCAAAGGGGAGAGGGGGTCCCCCTGTCTGACCCCCCATCCTGCAATGAAAAGTCTTCCCAAGGATTCCATTCAGAAGGACTGCAGAGGTAGCAGAAGAGAAAATTGCATTCATCTAGTCAAGCCATTTTTGTCCAAAACCTTTATCCTCCATAAGAGTCAGCATTGCCTGGTGTTCAATTTTATCAAAAGCCTTTTCAAAGTCAATCTTGATGATGACTATTTCTTTTTTAGAATGGTGACAGATGTGACGGTATTCAAAGGACCAGGCCAAGCAATCTTGAATTGTTCTAGAGTGAATGAACCCATACTGCTTTCTATGGACCAACTTAGCAATGATGGGCTGCAGTCAATTAGCCAGTAGCTTTGTCAGGAGCTTGAGGGAGGAGTTCAGCCGTGAAATTGGTCTATAGTTAGAGATGCTCACAGGATTCTCCACTTTGGGCACCAAAGTGATATGTGATGAGTTGATACTTCTCAAGCAAAGTGTATTTTCATGAAATGCCTTGCACAGGTTGTAAAAATCAGCTTTGATGATGTGCCAACACTTTTTATAGAACTCATTATTGAAACCATCTGGTCCAGGAGACTTGTTATTAGGCAAACTCTTGATTACACTATCAATCTCACTGTTGGAAAAGGGAACCTCCAAAAAATTTAAGTTGTCACACTTGTTGATGAACATTGCAGGTTCCACCAAGAAACCACTGAACCCAGAGATACCCAGCCTCACTTTAAAATCTTCCCAGATTGCAAGTTGCTTGTCATTATGATTGGAAATAATGGTGCCATTAGGAAGACTAAGCTGAGTTATAAGGTTTCTTCTATGCCTTATGGTTGCATTGGCATGAAAGAAAGAAGTGTCAGCATCACCCAACTTGACCCATTTAATGGATCCCCTCTGCTTCCAATAGGTCTTCTGTTGCTCTAGGAGAGTGAGAAGTCTATCTTGTAGAAGTGTCAAGAAATTCCATTCCTGCAAGCTTAGATCTCTATAATCTCTCAGCACTTCAAGGAAGTGAATGATGAGCTTGACATTGTTTATAGCTGTTTTCAATGTAATCATGCTGGCCTGCTAAACCCTGATTAATTGCCTGAGCTTCTTGAACTTGGCAGTAATTAAATTTGCTTCATCTTGTTGGTCTATTACTGAATTCCCCTAGACCTCCTGTACCAGTGGTAGGAACTGGTCATGCTGTAACAAATAGTTTTCAAACTGAAAAAAGCTTTTCCTGGGGATGGTTGTAAATTAGACCAAGTGAACTTTTCCATGAATCATTTGTAAAAACCCAATCCAATTTTTCTAGTAGGGGAGATGGCTGTAAATTAGACCAAGTGAACTTTCTACCTTGAAGCACTATTTCATTCAGCCCTAACCTGCTGATTGCATCATTGAACATAAACATTTCAGACATGCTACCACCTGGCTTGTTTCTGTTCTCTGGTGATCTAATCAGATTAAAAACCCACATATGTAGCACCCGATTTTAAGGACAAAACCAGATACATACCATATGTGAGCCCAGGAAGTCAAATCACACATATGGCTACAAATAAGGGGTAATATCAAAAGACAATGCTTAATATAATGTATTATTACAAGAGATATAACCTTAGATAGCAGACGACGGAAAAACACTCTGATCTTCAGGCGAAAGCTCTAACTCCACAGGGACAACTGACTGGTTGATCACAAGCCTAACTGGTGTGGTTGAAATAGCAAGAGTGAGCACATATCGTACTCAACAAATATAACATGGGGTTCATGAGGCTCAAAAGGTTTGATACGGGTTTACTGCAATAGCTTTTAGTGAGTCATCTTTTAGCAACTGAGTAGCAACAAGTTTACCATAAGACCAAATAACCTCATGATCATGTAAACGTGAATAACGTTGAAGGACCGAAAACGACGACCAGAGGGGGGTGAATGGGAGCCTCAAATTTCTTTCAAAATATTTGGCCGTTGTCCCAGTTTCACCACCAAGAGCATCACACGACAAAAATTCTCGAATCTAAAATACCCAAGCCAACAGGTGACGAGAGTACCTAGATAGGTCCTTTAAATCGATGGAAAAAAACACAAAAAGCGAAACTCAAAACGAAGCTCGAACGTGCAAACGAGTGATAAAACAGTGAGCTGGAAAACCAAGCCTGTAATAGCCAAGAAACACAACCTGAAAAATTTCAGCAGAAACACAGCAGTGCTACACGGCAAGGTATTGCCACTTGCAAAAACTCACTGAATACATACTGAAGAAATAACCATAGTTATGCACCTAAATCGATCAGTTGACAAATCAAGCAGAGTCGGTGAGAGCTGGACACCACCAAGAAAAGCAAATAACCAACTATCGACCAAATAGAATTCAAAAGCTCATGGTAATCACGAGCAGCTCTTCTGCACTTTCAGTCTACTAACCAACTGAACCTGACAGGAAATTACAAGCTACAGAGAGCAGCTAACTTTGCAAACCGTGAATACTTACCAAGCCAAAAGAAGTAAAATACTACTCCAATGATTAGCAAAGGATTAGATAATCATTTCTTCAGTATTTCATGGATGGAACAGGCAGGCTTTTTACCGATCTAAATCAAGCAGAAATTACCTTGACTCACGACGAGCACTGCATGGTGCTGCCTGTCTCCTGGGAGATGCAAAGCCGGTCCTGGGCAGAGGCGCACGGCTGCCTGGGCTTACTGACGAGCGCCTGCTGGAGTCCTGCCTCAGGAAGCGCACGGCGCTGGTGAGCTGGTCGGCCTCACGTGCGAGCTACCTGTACGAAGAACAAAGAACAGGAACAGAGCACTCAGGAACTGGAGAACAGGAAAGCCGACGCCCACAAAATCGATTGAAAACCCTATCAAAACTCCATGAATCGTTCGCAAATTTCGCACAGAGGATCACAACGGAGTTGTCGAGCTACTCCCAGAAGATCATCGCCCAATTCGAACTGGAACTCCGTAAATCGAAGAAATTTGAGCAAGAACGAGTTTTTCCTCCAAAATGAAGATCGGCTTGGATCTTGATGCACAAGTGGAATTAATTCAAATCACTTGGTAGGATTGTTCATCACTCGTCAAAGCATCAACCGGACCAAACAAATCTCATAGAAAAACTCAAATCGAGCACAAATCAAGAAGAGGAACAACTAGTGAACAGTAATTCACAAAAAAGCAAAACAAGAACACACTGCTGGTTTCCGCCTCCCGAGGACACCGAGAGGCTAAGGCCTCTCTTCCAGCAGCAAAGTCACAGAATACACAACATCCTAGTTTTAGTTGTGGACCTTCCTCAAAACTGAAAAAGAAACCCTAGGCGGAAGGAGGGAATGAAAGAGTGGGAGAGAGGTGAGGGAGATGGGGGCTCCCTCATCCTATTTAACAGGCCTATTATACAATCCCTGATTTGCTCCTAGATACAAATGAGCCAAATCATTTAGCCCAAGGGCGTAAAGGTCCAACCCAGTCTTCATCTTGATCCGACGGCCACCGCGCCTCCTCACCGGTAGCTTCGCCTCGACACGACCTCCCCGATGCCGCCACGTGCTGTCCGTTCCTCCTCGGAACCTCTGCCCGGGTTTTGAGGCCAAAACCCGTAAACCCGCCACCGATGGTTTTGAGGCCTAAACCCACTCGCGAGTAGCGTACTCCATACGAGTCCCCCGCCTCGACGCATGTCACCGCCGTCCTTGACCGACCGGCACGCCAAGTCCTCCTAAGCCTCGCTCGACCCGCACGTCCGCCGTCTTGACTCGGTCAACACCGTCACTCCCATGTACACTTGCGCTTGTCGATGTCCTAGATGTCAGCCACCACGGCTGGTCACCCGACCTTCTGGTCCCTTGGTCCAAGCCTCACGTCTGCCCTTCACCGCTCCCGGTCCGTCGGCACGGCACGTCTCTACTTGACCTTCTCCTCGCCGTCGACCACCGCCTCCAAGCTCCACACCTGCACAACACAAGCAAAGAGACATGTCGCACACATAGCTTTCGCCATGGTAGGGTTAATCATCACTCAACCTACTTCATGGATCACATTGACAATCACTCATCACAAAACGAGCACATAAAGGTACTTGTCAACCTTGTGTTCGCAAACGTATAGCAAGAAACAATAATCATTAGTGAGCATCAATATCATCAGTATTATCATTATCATCAGTGTTCATCATTTATTCTGTAAGGGTCTAAGGCCACTCGTGACCGTGAACACGGCTGTTATAATAGTTTTACACTCTGCAGAGGTTGTACACTTTCACCGTGAGTCGTGATTTACCCTTTCGCCTGAGGTAGCTAATCTCTTGACCCACTTCCAAGGAAGGTCGGTAGGGTTCACTATGAAGTCTTTCAAAGGTTCGTCTAACAAGTTAGGGTCATTAGATTCACTCGACAAATAGATGTAGAGCTCCCTTTCAAATGGCACAATGACACGCAGCCTATACACATAAGGACAGAGGCCGCACTATACCCGATTCGTCAAGCCATTCTTACGCCAAAAGGTTACCACTAACAAGCTAGAAAAGGTCCTTCTATATGACTAAAGCCAGAGCCATATAGCCCTCATAGTTGTACTGTAAGTCCCGGATATTCACTTATAGATGAGTCCTTATGGAGAGAAACTAGAGCACCATAAAAACAACCCAATATGCTCTAGCCCTCTTGAGTCATGTTGCTATAAAGTATCTTTTAAACGTTTATTGCATATACCATTAGTCAAGTTACAGATCATGGTTATTTATCTTGAACACTAGCATAAATACTACCCAAAGCAATATCCCATGGGTGTCAAGGTACAAGATACAAAAGCTATGATATCCTTAGTGGTAACAAGATAAACACATGCACATGAATTAAGTGTATTAAAGGTGAATAGAAAACAAGGATGATCCCATACTATACTTGCTTTAAACTGAGATCCTTCTTCTGTAGATTTGGATCCACCAAAGAACTGCTTCTTGATCACCACGTAAATCTCACCGACTGGACAAAATCATAAAGCACCACACAAGCGTCCATTCAATCGTACACGAAGCAAACAATAGAACTAAATTAGAACAGTACACCAAACATATGAAACAACGCGTGAAAAAGTTTTAAAGATGTTCGACATGTTGCTATAAACACACAGACGCGAAAAGCATGCTAATCGGAACTACGGTGCAAAAGAAACGACTACCGTAAGATTTACTTCATAGAGAAAGAGAGAGCCTTAAAACAGCATGCTAAGAGAGAACCCGTTGCTACGATAGAAAGAACGCAAGAGACACTAATAATGGAACTATCGTTAAAAAGAAACGACCGGAGTTTTTACATTATCTAAAAAACACTACAAGCTTGATTTAAGCTAGCTAAGAAAAACTATGTGATTAGTATTAATTCATATTAGTCATAAAATATTTAATTTCAAAAGTCAAATTAAAGCTAATCATATTTGGTTTGTAAACATATCTCATATTAATGAAACCATTTAAAATTTACTTTGCAAAGGAATAAACATATAAGAGTATGTAATCAAATTATGAACGAGGCGTGTTTAAGCTAAACAATTTATAACTTATAAACACATTGATGCTGTTTTCAGTCAAATTATATTTTTAATTAAAATACCATGTTAAATCTAGTCATATATTATTTATGAATGTTTAGAGAATCATCTGTAAGCAAATACATTTCTTTTATGAAAAGAAAGTAAATAAGTGATCGCCTAGACTAGTTTTATATTTGAAACGTGTTTAGACTAAGCAGATTATAAATTAAAAACTAATTACAAGCATATTAATTAATCTAATATTTAGCTATATATGAAAAAACATCTGACATGAAAACATTAACATTACTGCGTAGAGCGCAACTATACGAAACTAACGCAACTAAAACGGAGTAAAACAAAATTAAAACGAAGAAACGACAAAGATATTACGAACAAGTGGCAGAACCACAGATACTTCATCTTCTACCTCCATCCATCTCCTCACGTGAAGCGTAGGGAGAAAAGGAACGAAGGGGCCTCGGCCTGGGGGCGACACGAGAAGGAGGAGAAATATCTAATTTACTACACGAGAGATCTCCCAAACTAAGGGCTTCTCTTACGGTAGTTTTTGTGTGCTTTGCCCATGAGATTGGTACATATTTATAGGGGGAAACTCTCCACCTTCACATCAACTAGCAATATGGTACTAACTGATGTGGCACCGTCCATCTCCACTAATAGGCCTAAATAGACATTAAGACCCATTAGTAAATAAAGACACAGGCCTTTATGATTATTGCACATAGGCTTTGAGCATTGAGAAAAATAAGAACTTTATTTATTTTCGGAATTAATTAATTTCGTGGATGAAATAATTCTAGAAAAGTCTAAAATTATTATTTAAGCCACGAAAAATACTCCGAAAACTCTAAAAATTCGGGAAAAATTCTCAGAGACATTATGGAACATGAGGAACCCAAATAAAGTATTTGGAGCTCACTATAAGATAATTTTGGAGCTTCTAAAAATTAGATTATGCTTGTAAAAAAATGGGAAGAAGTTCCAACAGAAGAAGAAAAAATTTCCAAGAAGTTTGTAGAGATTGATTGATGGGCGAGTAACTAAAAGGAGTAATTTACGTTACAAAAGAAAAGATTTTTAGAAAGCTCCCAACGAAAACTTGATCTGAGAAATAAGGAATATTGATTGTAGAAAAAGATAAAGGCGTGCCGGAGAAGGAAGATCGATCTAACTAAACGCATTTTTAAAGACATTGCTCGCTCTCAACACACAAGAGGCAACAAGCAAACATCACATTAAACAATAACCCGTCAAATTAGTTTAGAAAAATTTAAAGATTCTCATTTTTTTTCTTTTTTTCCCTATAACTAATTGATGCTAACTTACACTAAACTTGAAAAGTCTTATCCAAATATCAAAATATTTATTTTATTTGTGTTTTATATGCACAACCCAAAATCAGAAATTTTGGGGTGTGACACCATGACAATCCAAACATCTTCTGGCATCTGCACATTCTTGAACCAATCAATAAAAGTTCTTTTTCTGTCAGCAGTACACGGCCCATACACACAAGTTAGTATCCATCTGGCATCATTATGCAGGGAGGTAAATTCGACTGACAAGGCAAACTCATTGCTAAATAAGAGCCCTCCCCTAAATAACGTGCTTTTCCAAGCAATAAGAATGCCCCCAAAGGCACCTACTGAAGGCAAATATTCAAAGGAATCAAGACCAGGTGGACAAATATTTCTCAGGAAAACAGAATGAAAGCTGTCTTTTTTTTTGTTTCTTGCAGACAGATGACATCACAAGCAGCTTCCACGTTTTTATCTCTAACAACATTCCATTTCCAGGAGGCATTAATACCTCTGACATTCCAGGAGAGTACATTCTAACTTCTAACATTGTTCTGATTCATGATAACGTAAAAAAAAGATAGTTCCAAACTACTAGCCAATTAAGTAGGCCCTTCATCAACAAAATGGGACCAGATAAGTTCAGGTGTCTACACTGACACATCATTACAAAATGAGGGAGGCAACTTTAGAGGCTTCATCCTTCTAGCCCCTCATCTCCATCAGGGCCTTCCCTAGCTCCTGGGCTCTTGCCTTCCTCTGCCATGGCTTCTCTATCCCGGCCTTCCACGCCCACGCCTTGACCGACTGGTGAGACCTTTTTCTTTAGCAGAGCTTCATCAGTAAGATCAGCAGGGTCCATCTTGGAAAATTGAGTGCCCAAGTTCTTAATTAGCTTGGCAGACAAGATTGGAGGTTTAGGTGAACATGAAATGCATCTTCTGTCAGAACAAGTAGATAATTTGAAACAATTACTCTTGTTCTTAAACCTTTCACTTCTTCTTACCTCTTTATCAGACAGAGGTGTCCCTCTCTTCCTTGGAGTGGCTTTAGAAGTATTGGGTCCTATCTTCCCCCCATTTTCAGCTGTCACACCTTCTGCTATTTTCCCTTCCTCATTTGTCAGCTGCTCTCTAGTGATTTCCGTCAGACATAAAGTCTTTCCATTAGAGGGGCACTTATTGGGTATGGAAAAGTCAGTGTGACCATTGTGATTATCCACTAAGGTGAAAGCATTAGATGCCAAAAACTCTCTTGCCCAAGCAAAGTTCACTGGTGAAAGCAACATTACAATAAAGAAATTTTCCCAGTCGGTTGGGATCTGGACAGAGAGATTACCAGGAGTAGATTACCAGGAGTTTTATTGCAGAAGAAGGAGAAATAGAACCTAGTGGCTTCTGCATTCTTGGCTCTCTCCCAGTCTAGAAAAGCAGGATCCACCTCTGGGTTGCGCACCAGCACCATTCCAACCTAAAGATGGATCCCATGTGCTGCCTGTTCATTGTCCTGCTGAGGATTGTCAGGATCTGCCTGTCCTTGCTGGATACCAATGTCTGCCTAATTAATACCCATTTCAACCTGCACCTCCACTTCTTCCTGTTCCATATGCTGTTCCTGCTGCAGCTCATCAGCAAAATTCAAAAGTGCTCCCTCCAATGAATTTGGTGGCAGCTGCATGCCCCCTCCTTTAGCAAAATCTGGGAACCCCTCCTCTCCAGGCCCAACAAGCTGTTCAAGTTGAATGTCATCCTCAGGCCCAACAAGCTAGTCCAGAGGAACTTCTTCACCAATGAGATCTTCAAGTGAGGGGATGGGAAACCCTTCCACCATGACAGGCTCGTCCTCTTGGACTGCATTCACTGGATTTTCATTCTGGCCCACTGGATCTTGGGCTGCTGGCTGTGGAATGTTTTCCTCCACCTCCTCAATGAAGTCATTCAACTCTAAGAAGTCCATGGGACGGGGGTTGGCTGGGTGTATAATGACCTCCAGGGGGTCAAACACTCCTGGCTCATTGAGATCAATGTCCATCTGAACAGGCAAGGCATTCAGGTCCTGCACAGGTTGCTGCTGGGCCAACTGCTCGGCTGGGAGCACATCAGGCCAGGCAGGCATCTGAAGTTGGTCCTGCCCCTGAACACCTTGCTGTTCCTGGACACCCTGCTGCTCCTGAATCTACTGCATGTCCTCCTTGCCATTCTATTCCTGCTGCACTTCCTCATTGTTCTGCTGGTCATTCTGCTCCTATTGTACCACTGGCTGGCCTAACCCAAAGAAATCAAAGGGCACCACATTGTCCAATTCTAGGTCATCTGGAATAGGGTTTCCACAGGTGGTCCCTGACCAAGTGGGTGATGCTGCATGACCTCGAACTGGATGGTCCAGGAGTCACCATTCAGAACCAAAGTGTTAGAGTAAACTATGTGTTATATACTCCTATGTGCTAAATTTAGTTAGCTCTGCATGTTTATCTTCCCGTAACAGCATGCGCGCAGGATCCGGCCTGTGGACTCCGCGCGCGTAGGACGTCATGGCCTGGGACTCGCCCAGCCACGAACTCGAGCATGCAGCAATGACTGGCGATGCAGTGCGTGGGGATGGACGCGCACTCTCCTGCGTCGTGTGCGCTTTGCTCGGCATGTCTCATTTTGCTTCCAATAAATACAATCAAGTGCATCAGAAAACGCTGCGCTTTGCAGCACAAAACTCTGTGTCCAAGTGTTCTCGCGTGTGTTCCAGTCACTGCTCGTGTCCTCGCCGTCGGCGCTCACCGCCGTTCGGTGACTAACAAGTGGCATCGGAGCTAGCAAGTAGGGACCTCGCCGTCGCGCCATGGCCTCGCCACCGAGGACTCGAGGCCGCACTCCGCCGAGCACCAAGAAGGAGAAGGGCAGCGGCTCCGGCAGCAAGACGCCACAACGTTCTCCATCACCGAGTCGTTCTCCGGCACGCCGCTCACGCACCCGCGACGCATGCCATCCACGGACCCGCAACGCACGTCGTTCGCGGGAGGTCGTCGTCGAGCAGATCATCCGGGAAGGCAGCTCCGGCAACTGGCCGCAGCTGACCAAGACCAATTACCATGAGTGGTCGCTGCGCATGAAGCTGAAGATGCAAGCACGTCACCTCTGGGACGCCGTCGAGTATGACGACGTGGAGTACGACGACGACCGTAGAGCGCTCGACGCGATCTGCAGCGGCGTCCCGGCGGAGATGGTTCCCATACTGGTGGCCAAGGCGTCCGCAAAGGAGGCCTGGGAGGCCATCAAGACCTTCTGCATCGGCGACGACCGCGTGCGGAAGGCAACGGCGCAGAACCTCCGAGCCGAGTACGAGGCGATCGCTCTCCGTGACGGCGAACCCATCGAGAACTTCGCCATGCGCCTGACTGGGATTGTACAGCGACCGGCAACGCTTGGTGATCCCGAGCCCGACGAGAAAGTGGTGGCCAAGTACCTCCGCGTCGTGCGTCCGCGCTACAAGCAGCTGGTAATATCCATTTAAACCCTGCTCGATATCTCACAGTTGTCGATCGAAGAGGTAACGGGGAGGTTGAAGGCGGCCGACGACGTCGAGCCACCTGCACAGCAGACCACCAGCGGCAAACTACTGCTCACTGAGGAGCAGTGGGTTGAGCGGTACAAGCAGAAGGGCCATGAGTCCAGCCGCAGCGGCTCCGGCTCTGGTGGCCACGGCAAGCGCCGTGGCAGGGGCCGTGGACGTGGCGCCGACGGCAATGGCGAATCCCGGGCTGGTTCAAGCGCAGGCCGCCCAAGCCCAGATGAGCCTTGCAAGAACTGTGGAAAGAAAGGCCACTGGGCCAGAGATTGCCGCAGCAAGAAGGAGGAGCAGGCCCATGTGGCCCAGGATGACGAGCCCACACTCATGCTGGCCGTCGCTCTGACTCACGAGTCGCAGAATTCATTCCCCTCCGAGCCGACGCCGCCTGCAGTGCCCGCTCAGCCGCCGCCGCTCCAAGAGCTCGCGCAAGGGCCGCCGCCACCTGCAGCGCCCGCACACGCAGCGCCGCTTCCGGCACTCGCACAAGCGTCGCCGGCTCCACCGCTCACTGCAGCTGAAGCGATTCAGGATGGCGCCGTCTTCCATCTCGTCGAGAAGAAGGTCGTCGTTGCCCTCGACTCCAAGGAGGACCTGGACCCGCGGCGGTGGATCCTGGACACCGGCACGTCCAACCATATGTCGGGATCCAGGGCCGCCTTCGCCAACCTCGACACCGGCATCACCGGGTCCGTTCGCTTCGGCGACGGCTCCGTCGCGCAGATCGAGGGGAGTGGCACCGTGCTCTTTTCCTGCAAGAATGGGGAGCACTGGTCACTTCCCAACGTCTATTACCTACCGCACCTCACCGCCAACATCATCTCCGTCGGCCAGCTCGACGAAGGTGGGTACCAGGTGCTCGTAGAGGACGGCGTGATGCGCATCCGCGACGAGGAGAGGCACCTGCTCGCAAAGGTTCCCCGCAGCCCAGACAGGCTGTATGTGCTCGACGTCACCATCGCACGCCCGGTCTGCCTGGCGGCGCGCACCGACGACGACGCCTGGACATGGCACGTCCTTCATAGTCTTATAGACCCACTTGAGGCCGATAGGCCTCGTGCGTTGCGACGGCTCGACCAGCTCCCAGGTTCCGCTTGCCTCAATGGACGTCATCTCGTCCAGCATCGCATGACGCCAGCACTCATGCTTCATCGCCTCCTCGAGCGACGTCGGCTCAGCGTCACTCACCAGCAGCAACCGCTCCTCCAGGTCCCGTGCAGCGAGCTCGGGCAGAGTGGTCTGCCTAAGCACGTTGTTGACGTGGCGGAACCAGAGAGGCGCGTCGTCGTTGTGGGCGTGTATGTCGATGATCTGGTGATCACAGGGGCCAACAACGTTGACATCAACACGTTCAAGGCGGAGATGCAGGCGACGTTCAAGATGAGCGACCTGGGGCTGCTCCACTACTACCTCGGTCTGGAGGTGTCACAGACTGAGGCCGGGATCACTGTCAGCCAGAGCGCCTATGCGGCCAAGATTCTGGAGAACACAGGCCTGACCGGATGCAATCCGAGCCACACCCCTATGGAGCCTCGGCTGAAACTCAGTAAGTTGAGTACTGCTCCTGCTGTTGATCCAACATCCTACCGCAGCATTGTGGGGTCCCTGCACTATCTGGTGAATTCGAGACCGGATTTGGCATACTCGGTGGGCTACATCAGTAGGTTCATGGAGAAACCCACCACCGAGCACTTGGCAGCCATGAAGAGAGTGTTGAGGTATGTCGCTGGTACCTTGCATTTCGGCTGCCACTACAAAAGGAAGAAGGAGGCCCAGCTCACCGGCTACAGCGACAGGGATTTAGCCGGTGACATTGATACACACAAAAGCACCACCGGCGTCCTCTTCTTCCTCGGCAACAACGTCATCACCTGGCAATCCCAGAAACAGAGAGTTGTGGCTTTGTCCTCCTGCGAGGCAGAGTACATTGCCGCAGCTACTGCAGCCTGCCAGGGAGTTTGGCTCGCACGTCTTCTCGCAGAGCTCAAAGGCGAGGAGGCGAGCACCTTTTCGCTGAAGATCGACGAGTCCGCCATCGCGCTCAGCAGGAATCCGGTGTTCCACGACCAAAGTAAGCACATTGATGTTAGATTTCATTACATTCGTGAGTGTGTCGAGGAGAACATGGTTCAGCTCCAGTCAATTGGAACGGTGGAGCAGCTGGCGGACATTCTCACCAAAGCTCTGGGGCGCGAACGCTTCTGTGAATTGCGTTCCAGACTTGGTGTGCACAATGTACAGCAGGCACACTAGGAGTAGGAGGAGAATTGTTATATACTCCTATGTGCTAAATTTAGTTAGCTCTGCATGTTTATCTTCCTGTAACAGCATGCGCGCAGGATCCGGCCTGTGGACTCCGCGCGCGTAGGACGTCGTGGCCTGGGACTCGCCCAGCCACGAACTCGAGCATGCAGCAATGACCGGCGATGCAGTGCGTGGGGATGGACGCGCACTCTCCTGCGTCGTGTGCGCTTTGCTCGGCATGTCTCATTTTGCTTCCAATAAATACAATCAAGTGCATCAGAAAACGCTGCGCTTTGCAGCACAAAACTATGTGTCCAAGTGTTCTCACGTGTGTTCCTGTCACTGCTTGTGTCCTCGCCGTCGGCGCTCACCGCCGTTCGGTGACTAACACTATGAACTGCGGCACTTCTTGGATGCTAGTAACCCTAGCCCTGACCATGATCTGCCCCGGGACGCTATCACTTTCCTCCCACAGAATGACTTTACCAAAGTCACTGATGGCATTTTGTATGTGCCTTTTCGATTTGTAATCCTCTGGGAAACCCAAAAGCATCATCCAGCATTCATCATTGAAAAAAAACCCACCTCCAATTCCTGCCCTCATTTGCTTGGCAAAGGGGATTTGGATATTCCCAAACTGCATCGGACTCAACCTAACCATATTATCCCTATCATAAGCATGAACAAAGCGCACATACGCTTGGCCCAAATGACAGGGTAGGACAGCGTGGTAATGAACATGTCAGCCATCCAAGAACTCCCTGATAATGTTTCTGACCACATTGAAGTTAAGCTGATTACCCGGCAAAGGATCGAAGGTGACGATAGCTAGGTCTTCATTGGTGGCCGGCAACCTCATTGGAGCCACCGCCTGGCTCATGAACCGCCTATCAGGGACGTCATTCCACTGGAAGTTCACCAGGATGAAGGGACGGGCGTCGGCGCGCTGGTACGCCATCGCCGCCGAGCATAGAGAGCTACGATGGCGTGGTGGAGGAGACTACTGTAGCTCAGTGGTGGGGTTTTCAGGTGAGCCCGCCGAGGGGTGGGCAAGGGAAGAGGAAGGGTCAAGTGAGAGGGAGAGAAAAAGGGGGTCTCGGGTAGCATTAGTATGAACAGCGTTGGGCTTGGTTGGGCGTGCAGCATTCACCCTGAGCGCGGCTTCCCTGGCGGCCCACGAAGGGAACCAAAGAGTTACTGAGCCATTTCAGTGAAAGAGGTGAAAACCCGTGGGCTCGAAGAGGACGGCCCGGCTATCGCCTGATTGAACCAACCAAAGGGCGCCGCGGTCTTTTTACTGTTGTCGGTAAGCTGTCGCCATTTGATCGGCTTCCCCAAACGGCAATTACTGCGGCGCGTCCCCATTCAAAACAAGAGCGGCATCTGATTGGCTTACTACATTCGGCCCTATGATGGTGTTGGCGCCAGAAAGTGGGGGATCAGTGGCTGTAGTGGTTCTCACTACATCCGCAAAGGATCTGTCCAACAGCGTGAACACTAAAGCACGAGGTTTAGTGGCAGGCCGCCAAGAACGTGCTTCCTCCTCAATGAAAAGTGCAAACTCATTGCGCCAGTTGGGACCGCCATGTCCCCAAAGATGAAAGGTGAGAGAGTAGCACTGACAGGAGAAGGAACGTAGGTTGGAGATGTAGAACCCAACTTTCCTAGAGGAAACAAAGAACTTGAAGGTGCGGTTGGAAAGAAGCGAGACATGAAAATGCAAAGCTGAACCTCCAATGGTGGCCCGGAGGATAGAGCTCACCGAAGCAGAATCAAGTCGAAACCTGCACCTGCCGAAGGCCACGACAAGAGCGAAGGAAGAAGAATCCAGCACAGATTTGGAGACAGCCAAGCCCAACGAACGGAACACCCTCCTGAACCTTAATCCCCGGAGCAAAAGAAAGTCCCAGCAAAGCCATGGCAGAGAGAGAAACCAGCAGGAAACTGCAAACTCACTAGCAGCGACGGGGACGGCGGCTATACGCCCAAGGTTATGGGATTCGACCGAATTAGTCCGAATTTCGGCGAAATTCGTCCATTTCGGTGAGGTCCGAAACGAATTTTATGCTTTACATTCCAAAAATTCACCGAATTGAGTCCGAAATTCATCCGAATTTTCCCGAAATTCGTCCAATTCGGTTGGGACCGAATTTTTTTTCCAAAACGAATCCCAAAACCTTGTATACGCCACGCAATCAACCAGGAGCGGGGCAGAGGTCCTCCATGGCCGCAGGAACAACAACAACTTCCTTCTTCACGACCACCAGGGGGGAGTAGGACCACAGCAGAGGTGCGGGCTATGGTGGACACCGGGCTGGGGTGGCCACCGGCGGGAGGGAGCGGAGAGCTCAGCGGGATACCTTTCAAGATTTTCTTCTGTTTGAGTTGTCGAGTATATGGTACAAACCTCTCCTGCAATACGTACATGCATACGTACGTATACCATACCAAGATACGCTCGGGAGGAGAATTTCCATGCCAAGCTCAACGCTATCTGTAACAAAAGGTAATAAGCAAGAACTCGGGATTACATGCCATGCTTACAGGAGAGAGACCTGATCGCACTCCATGGACACTGTCTGTCCGTCCATCGTGCAGGACGCCTACTTCAGAAGCCTCGTGCGTCGCCTCAACCATAAATTAGATTCACAAGCTGCCGTGTAACACCCCAGGTGTTTGGCTTCCATGTTTGCACTTGCATTTCATAAGCATGAGCATCATTCATCTCATTTATGCATTTGTTTTGCTTGCAACATGAGTGTGCAACATGCTCTCTTAAGTTTGTTTCGAAATTGTTATCTTATGAAATGTGAGTGGTGCAACATGTAGATGCAACATGGGTGTCTCATACTTTGAAACATGGCAATGTTGGTAGTATAACATGATAAGATTAATTATTGCAACAAGAGCTTGAAACATATGCAACATGATGGTGCAACATTTTAGTTGAAATGCTTGTTTTGTTTGTTTCAACCTATGTGACAATTGGAAGTTAGTGTAACCAATGAGTACAGTGACTAATTATGTCCTAGAATACCTTAATCACACTTAGGATCATTAGTGGAACAATGTTCATGTTGACCAAAATGCCCTCCTAAGTGATGTTGACCAAGTCTTGAGCTCTAGAATGCTTTAGTTTGACTGTTTAAAAAGTCCAGCTTAGAGATCTTGCATGGAGATGCCCCCTTAATCAAAGTTGTAGCGAATTTCATAGGGAACAAAAGTCTCAATATGGCCATCTCATGAAATGACTAGAACATGCTCAAACAGGGCCCACAAGTCAGGTTTTCCATGCTGTTTTCACACAGAAAAATTTCCAAGTCTAGCACTGACTTACAGTTTCTTGAGCCCCTCTTTGAGGGCTTGTATCTCCCAATCTAGGCCGAACTAGTCCAAGCTCTAATTGACAAAGTTGTAGTACTCCTGTAGCTCTACAACTTTGCTGCTTTCACCTATCGCTAATTCGAGCCAGATTAGGAGATTTGGAGGCTCAAAATATCGCTGTCAGTCACCACATTGGACATCGATTCAGTTCGACAGTGGCCGACCGGTGCCAGAGTCCGGCCGCCGCATGACTGCTCGCGTGCGCGTAGGGCGCCACGACGTCGCTCGTGCATGTCGTAGGAAGCAAAAATCTGGAGCCCCGCTCGGTTTTCCTTATTTCCCTCGCCTCTCTTCTCCTCTCGCGGCTTTCTCCGATGAGCAGCGCCACCGCGAGCTCGCCACGGCCGCACGCGCACGCCATCGCACCACAGCCCACCAAATCACACCCACAGCTCTGCCACCACCTCCCAAACCGCGTCGACCCCTCCATTGGAGCAGCCGAGCTTAGGGTAAGCAGCATTGCTGATTTTCCCCGCTCGGAGTTCACCGGAGCACCGCCGCCCCCGCGGTCCTCCGTGGCCAGCACTGCATAGCACTCCTCCATCCCATCTCACCCCGTTTCATCCTTCTCGTGGCCTATAGAAGCTTAGGTGAAGATGTCATCTTACGGTTTGAGCTGTAGAGGTCAGAACGGAAGGTGAACATAGCACGCTCTCGCCGCGGTCGCCATTGCCACAGGGACGAGCTTCTTCCGGTTCTCTCGCTGTGGCTGGTCCTTGGCCGAGTTAGGGTGTGCATGGGGTGCGCCGTTGGTCGTAGTGTATCCTCTGAAGATGTAGTGCCCTATCTCGTCGCCGTCTCCCCAGAACGAGCCCAGCACTGGGCGCGTCCGCCATGACCATGTCTCGCCGGAGTTGAGCGCCACCGTGGCCAGCCCTCGCTGGTCCGTCTCCGCTCTGCGCGCTAGGCTAGCTAGGTGTGCTCGAGGTCGGTGAAGCTCGTACTGAGCTTAGTTGACCGGAGATGGCCGGAGTTGGCCGGCGCAGCACTGTCCCCCCACCGCCGTCCGCCACCATCGTGGACAGCCCCTCCCCAAGACGGTAATCTAGGATTTAGGTTTCACTCGACGCGGGAGGATGAGGCGAACCTAGTGGTGCCCGCAGCCTCATCGGAATCGTCACCGGCGGCGAGCTCCGACCACCGCCGCTCCTCCCCTGCTTCTCTCTCTCTGGTGGGTCCCGGCTGTCAGGCACGCGCGCGGGCGAGAGCCGACGCAGGCCACGCGTGGTGTTGGGCCGCGCTGGCGTACGCGGGCTGGCCCAGTAGTCGGTTTAGAATTTGTATTTGGTATTTTTCTTTATTTATTTCACAGATTTGAATGCTGTTTTGTAAATTTCATATCTCAAGCAATATAGATCCAAATGAGGTGATTCCAATTGTGTTAGGCTCTGTATAAAATGTAGTAATTAATAAAAATATAAAATGTATATGTATGATGGAAATGCTGGAAGAATTAAATAGAAACTTAAAAGGTGTTTTAAAATGGATGTAAACTTGTTAATTTTATAACTTAAGTTCTAGTTCTCCAAAAATTATGAAATTTGGTGGGTGTGCTATTTCATGTCTGTGCTAGCTCTGGTAAAAATTTAGATGCTATTGCTTGAGTAGTTTTCAAGTTATGTTTTTGTCATTTTATATTAGGAGATACTTGAATGAATATTTATATTTTTTTTATTTGTTCAATGTTCATGAAATTTTGTGGAGAGTGTCTTGGTACCCTAAGATTGCTAAGAAAAATATTTGTTCTATTTTTTGATACTTTTCATTATGATTTATTAATTATGCAAAAATCAGTCTTGCTGGCTTGTGAATTTTGTGTAGGAGGTTTTTGTGAATAACTTTGCCTCAAATTTTTACAGTAGCCTCCTGATAGGGCATAGAGTCCCCTGTAATTTTTGTAGAATTTTCTGAGTAGTCTGTAGGTATGTTTATTTTCTCACTTAATTAATCAATTAAATTAAGAAAAGGATTAAAATAAATGATTTGATTTTGTGTACTTTACTTTCGGGTGGTGTTAGCTCATGTGTGAACTTGTAGTGCCTTTGGTTGGGTCAAAAAGTTCATTTGGTACTTAAGTAAATAATTAATTTTTACGTTTCTACCTTCTCTGGACAGCTGGTAGTATTTTTGGGTTTAGAACATGATAAAGGTGTTTGGTGGGAATCTTGTGAATACCGAAGTTGTAGTAAACTTGTTGAAATAGCTTGTGTAAAAATTTGGTGGCATTTGGCCTAGTAGTTTAGGAGTTGTAGCTATTTAAAGTTACTGTCCAAAAATGAGTGTTCTCTGTTTGGAGAGGACAGAGTTCTGGAACTTTGGAAATTCGACTAGGTAAACTTTGGAATCAAGTCTTCAGATTTGAAAATAAATTGTAGAGCATTTTATAAGCTTTCCGGATTGTCTTGTATCATGTCCTTTGGATTTATAGATCTCCAGTTATGGTTGAAAAACCAAACTATTGTCCAGCTTTATGTATTGCTAGATTGGGTTTGAATTGTGATAAACTTAAGTAATGTGTTCTTGTTGATTGTTTAGGTGTTAGGTCGTTAACTGAGGAAGAGCAACTATACATTAGGTTGAGTAGATTAGATAAGTACTTCTCTACCGGAGAGGAAATTTGCACGCTTGCTAAGTGATTTGAATAGAGCGTTAAGTGTGACTGCCATTCGCATTTCATTCCGAGCATGTTGCATTCATTATTATGCATCCATAAAATTTATTGTGCATTCATGCAATAGGTGTACTGGAGGGAGTGACACTCCTGGAATTCGAGGGAGCTCTTCCGGAGGAGGATCAAGAGCACCCGGGGGAGTCAGAAGAACCAGCCAGCGAAGGAAGCGCTGTTGAAGAGTTACCTGAGTGTCCGGATCACCGCCCCTCTTCTTTCCTAAAAGGCAAGCTCCGATACATGCTAACTCATCTTTTGTATACACATATCTTTGAGTACTTTACTTGTTTACTGCATTAAGTTGTAGGATTTGAGTGAAAACACTTGTTGCATTATATCTATCTTGTCCAGATATAGAACTTGAATCCTAATTTAAGTTTAGACACGTGTTAATGCTTAGTCATGCTTAGTGCGGTAGAAGTCGAGTGATTTACGGTCATCCGCGAGCTTTAGGATGAAGTGGGTCACGGTTGGCTATATTTGCTATCGTGGAAAAGAACCATGCTGAAAAATGAATTAAGACCGGGCGGGAGTTCTATAGTGCAACCACAAGACACTTCACGTCTTGGGTGTGAAGCTATGCCCGTCTAAGTCGTTTAAGGACCGATTCGCTGTACGTTCTTGAGTCACGTTGAACGCAGTCTAATACTTCGTTGGCCGGATAAGCCGTTCCGACCGCGAAGCCGAGTAATACAGTTCATGCCCGAAATCGAAGGGTAGGTCGCATCTTGGAGGAAGTAAGGAAGTGCTTGAGGATATTGGCGTAAGACCAAGGGGGGTTAGAGTCCCTATCACCTGACAGAGTGTTGCCCTTGGGGATGCGGCATCAGTCGAACCCACGACTCTTGGATTGTACCAAAGGTGGCCTGAGCAGCCCTCGCTAGGCGTGTCTCGGTGAGTGTTAGAAGTACCCCTCCAGCTAGATAGGAATCCGATTCGAATCGCCGTCGCTCCCGGTTAATGAGCACTTGACTTGAGCAGCGACAACGTAGATTCCATTAATTGAACAGATGGTTGATTGGATGATGATATGATGTTGCCTCAATTTATACCTGCTATGATTATTACTATTTGCTTATAATCAAGTGAATGTTTAGTACATGTGCTAAGATAGCTGGCAGGTTAACGTTAAAAATGACTGCCAGTACAGGTTAAAATAGTTACTATTACTTATGCTTTTCCGCAAAATATGATGTCAGCCAACTTCACTTATGAAAGCCTTGCAGGATCCTTGGTGTCTTTTATTTTTCGTTTCGACGGGTAAGTCTAGCTGAGTATATTTTTGTACTCAGGATTTATTCCCTCCTGTTACAGATGACATGTTGTATCAAGGCTTCTGTAAGAATTGCCTCCACCCGGTGGGTGATGAGGATTAGATCACTGGGCGTGATCGTCTTTTAGTTCGCTTTCCTTAATGCTTTTGTGGGATCCTGATCTGAAAGACTGGCTATCGTACTCAAACTAAGTGTGTGTGTTTATGCTTCCGCTATTTTATAAACTCGGTTTGTAATAATTGCGACTCCGTGGTGTTGTAAAACTTTATATTCAGTACTTGTGAAATATAACGTGTGATGTGTTATGTTGAATGATGCGATCTTGGTTGTAAGCGAGTTGGTTTGAAATCCTTCGTGATTTCGATTGACTACCGGGATTATATGAGCTCAAATTCGAAAATTTGAGCATTTTAGGCGCTTGTTTTTGTACTTGTGCTCTTATAATTTGGTCGGTTCTATTACGTGCCGCCCTCCTACGAAGCCATCGAGAAGATGTGTGATACTGTCACGATACTGTCAGCGACAACATGGCATACGACCCCTGGCAAAATGTCGCTACGGGTGCCCACAGTTTCGTGGTTGGCAAAGCTAAATCCATGGAGGCAGGGTCCACTCCTGTACATAACCAGCAATTTCATTGATGATGAATGGAACCTTCACAGGCTGGTCCATCATGCTTATTTGGTTTTGCCTCCCGGTGATCACTGCAATGCATCCACTTTGTTGGGAGTGCCTGTGGTTTTTCGTGAAGTGGTAGCTGAACGTGTTATGTCTTGTATCCTTGATGATGATCAGCTAAAGTATTACCCGCTCATGGTAGCAGGGGAGATGACGGGCAGCATTGGTCACCTTGAGCTGAAGCGTCTCATGGATCAAACACTGACATCAGCTGACATAGAGGTAATCTTCTGTACCACCAATATGGATCATGTGCTTCACTCCATTGGCCGGTGCCTTCTTCCAGATTCAATCACGTAAATGACATTTTATCCAATGTACTGGATTCACATTGGGCAAGACAAGATTGCCAGAGGCTTCTTTTAGAACTTGGCTTAGATGACCCATTGGAGTCCAATGAACACTGGTATTGGTGCTATTGTTCTTTGGTGATGGCTGATCATCATCTCCTATTAACATTGGATTCCCAAACACTACTATGCAATCTTTGGGGGGCAATATTCGGTGCAATTAAGAGAGTTTCTGCTTCTGGTACTCCAACTTCAAATCTCTGTCTTGAGGAACTGCTTAAGGTGAGGGGTGCTTTACAATCTCAGCTGTTAGAACCTAGTGCAGTGCATGTTCCACTTACAAAGGCACTAGAGATTGTGGACAAGGCAATAGAAGATTCTTACCTGCTCTGGTCTGTACCACTTGTGCTGGACCCTCGGTATAAACTGAGGTACATAGAAGAAAATTTTCAAAAATCGTTTGATGATTCAAAGGCCACAAACTTTACCTCACAGGTAAGAAGCATGGTCAAAGAGCTATACACCAGTTACAATGATGATTCAGATGACGATTCAGATGAGGAGATGATGACTAATGACAGCTCAGGTCCATTAGATCAAGCACAGGATGTGCAGTGCCACTTACAGGATGACACTCATGCAGCAGCCAAGACAGGAACTCGATGATTACCTTGAAGACAGCCCTGCTCGCACAACAAAGAGTTTTGACTTTGATATTCTTAACTGGTGGAAAGACCACGGCTCCGTTCTGTACCCGACAGTGGCTCGGATGGCGAGGGCTGCTCTCGCAATGCCCACCTGCAGGCTGCAGCAAGCTGACTTCTGATCAAACTGCACAGGTCAATAGCATGATCTGTGGTTATACAAAAATCTGATTGGTATGCAGACATATTACACTAGGGGAAGGCAGTCGCTTACAGAAGGCTATGTCACTAGTTGGAATTATGCAGCAGTTTTGGGCGGCCAGTCGGATTAGCATAGGGATTAGGGACTTAAGTCTCGTTCTTTTGTTTTATCTGATATAAAAAATTTGTTTCGTGGAGTGTGTCTAAGCATCATGGGTCGCTGCAAATACCGCCTTTCTTTGGACTCGGTCAACACCCTGGTCCAGGCCACCATTGGTGGCTCTGTGCCTTAGTTCAAACCTTCCCTTCTCCATGACTGAGTTTTCAAGTTCTTCGTTTCTTGCAAGCTGGTGGACTTTTCCACCAACAAACTTTCTTCCTTTGAATGTGAGAAATTTAAGCTCACCTTTCATTTTTGGGAAATTGGTGGTTCGAACTGGCGCCAAGAACTCTTGTTGTTCAACAGAGAAGAAGACCGCTCATAGAACAATGTCGTTCCTAGACACCCTTCCCATAAATCCTTTGCGAATGCGGTTAGACCTCCGCCATTATCGGGTGCTAGTTGTGTTCCTCTGGGCAATCAAAGTTCCCGTGCTTCTGTGTTTGATCGCCCTCAATTGAATCCACCTTCAGATACTAGGTTTCCTTTCAGTCAAGCTGATTCTTCAAGCCGCTCGCCCACTCTGTGCTATTGCTGCCTCTTGGTGAGTCATCCAAGAAAAGATTGTCGCTGGCCTATCAAGTGCCACGCATGCCGGAATTGGGGGTCACATTGCTGCTTCATGTCCTGGGTTGGCATTTGGCAACAATTAAGTCTCCACAACTTACCAACAACAGTAAAGGGAAGACATCTCTCTCCTTAACTCTGACTGCCTCGATACCAGACTTGACAAAGCCAATGAGGATGGCCCGTCACAGCCGCTAGTCTTCAATTTTTTTAGGGTTTTGTTCAAGGCCTTTTCATCTGCCGGCTCTTGGGCTGCTATGGAACTCGAGCCCATCTTAAATGTTCCTTGGCCCTTCAAGCCTTCTTCCGTGGCGCCGAGCTCATGTCACCTCCATTCTGAGAACGTGGATTTATTTAACTTAGATAGAGCCTTCTACTTGGAGGCTAAACATCGCTTCACCTCCCTCCACTGTTCTTCCTTGCGAGGCAACAATGCCACCCTCGAGAGAAAACCCTCTTTCTCTGCTACAGAACCCAGCGTAGAGATCCCCTGTTCAAACACCCAAGCCTATGATCATGGTGTACCAGCGAGTGGATCCTTCCCCTTTTGTTCCGCATGGAATGCAACGGGAGGACATAGCGGATAGAGAGCTGATGGTACGGGCTGTGGCTTCACGAAGACCTCCGACAAGGAATGAAGACCTTGTGATCGTCACAATCGACCCTGTTCTCAGTAACCCTCTCAACTTTAGTGTAGTTAGAGAAGTTCTAAGAATTTTTCTTTAGATCGCGAGGGGTTTGGGCATCAGAGACATCCAACCTTGTCACCTAGGCAAGGCCTTCGTTAGATTCACCTATGCTAATGACCGACAATCTTTTCTAGAAATCCCACACCCCTTTGGAAATGTCAATCTGTCCTTCACCAAACACAATGAAGGTAGAAACCGGAGAAGAGTTCTTTTCAACACAGACCACTGGCTGATGCTTATGGGCTTTCCACAAGATTATTGTGAGGAAAGGTATATTTCGAAACCCATAAGTTCTTTTGGAAAAATTGTCCTATGGGAGGAGGATAAAAAGCACTAGAGAAGAACAATATTAAGAGCAAGAGTCACCGATTTGTTGGCAATACCACACTTCATTGCCTTAGGAGGCCCATATCTGTAAATTGCCTGTATCTGAAAATCGCTATTAACAGAGGCGGCCATTCTAAGCGTCCGGTTCTATAATAGTTGCATCAAAAAATAAATCATATTTTTTTCCATATTGTCGACGGAATATCGTCGATAGTCCACCGAGGGGTATACCCATGATGGTAGATTGTGTGGTGAGAGTGCGCATGAACTGGAACTAGATGGCAATAGAGACATAAGATTTAGACAGATTCAGGTCATCAATACGACATAATACTCTAGTCCTGTGTTCTGGTGGATTGTACTGATGAATTGAATTTGAGGGGGTCCCCTACCCGCCTTATATAGTCCGGGGGTAGAGTTACGGGTCGGTTAGATCTAAATCTAGTCGGTTACATGATAATCATTATAAGGAATACGATATTTAGCATATTCGATCAGATCTACCTCTATCTTCAAGATTCCTTCCTAAGGCCTTGCGGTGCACGCCGAGCAGTGTTGTGTGCCGCACTCCCTGATCTTGTGGGCTGGACCACCCCTGATGGTGCGACCCATGTATATTGCCGTGGGTACCTGTGGTAGAACCACCCAAATTATGTTGGCCCATGTGTATCCGTCATTGTCTCAAAGACCTCTGACTGCTGTACACGAAAGCCAGATAATCCGGTAGTCTGTCCGGTGTCCTCGGGGAACCCCAAATTATCCACATTTTACAACTCATACATGATCAACAATGGAGTTACCACAACATTACAACATTGATACAAAAATTTCATAAATCAGAGTTGCGGAAGATTTACAACATTAGGTTACAAAACATGTTATGTACCTTTTAAATAACACTTAAGTTCCAAAAATTGAGTAGAACTACGAAAGTAACTTAAGTGAAGTACCTAAGATAGAAGGGACAACTAGATCATGTCGAGCCCACCGACGTGACCTTGATTAGCAGCACACGTCAAAACCTGCAACAGGGGTTAACAAACCCTGAGTACTTGAGGGTACTCAACAAGATTTACCTGACTAAAAGAAAAGAGTCCAAGGGTATGCAAGCTCGAGGGATTCAAGGTAAGGTCTTAGCAAGAATCAAGATTGACATTTGCAGAAAAGCTTACTAAAGTGGATCCTTACTTTCAACATTTTAGCTCAACATTATATCATCATCAGTATTCAATTTGCACCTGATCTAAATCAATCACTTTTTGATCAACATATCTCATGATCATAGATACCACTGTTTCATTGATTAACTACGATGCAGGGCAGAGGGTCAAGTCTCCATAACTGAGGAGCAATGACGATTCGAACCGATTAAAACCCAGCTGGGGATTCTCAACCACACAACATATGCAGGTCCCGGACCTACATATATCAACCTTCACTCGGATCCTCCAAAACATGGACCGGTCTGCGCTACCCGAGAGCACAGTACTCCACTGCCCTACCCCGTCCCGGACGATTTCCGTAGGGTGGGTACACGCTACTCTCGCCATCTCCCGCTCCTAGTGCGCGGTTGTCTTTTCACATAATGGAATAGCCAAGGTATTAGGCTTATCGGAGTATGTGGCTAGTACTGCAAAGTCTCGACCACATACAAGCCTACAACGAATGGTCCTCAATTGACACAAGCGAAGCACTACATTGAGACTCCATTCTCGATGCGAGCCACCCGCCCGGTCTCAATTTAAATTCACAACCATCATTAAACCTCAGGGCCTTCCCTGAGCATAGGACCATTGTGAAAGATGGACTCATTACTCAACTCTTATCAACTAAGTATGGCTAAGCATCATTAATCTACCATTACTAAAAGGGTGACAAGGATGAGTATTGAAATATCAAGGCAGGCATGCAGCAGTTGGTATACAACCAATCCCTATATCACTTAATGCACATATTATAGGACTCGAATGATAAAAGTATTTGTAAATTCAAGGGAAGGGTTGTATGCTCTGGGGCTTGCCTGCATTGCAGAGAAGGTTAATTCCACAGAGAGATCATAGAGTTAGACTTGGCATCATGACCACTAGTGGATGAACCTCCTCCGAAACTTGATCAACACGAGCACCATTGAATGATGACACTCATTCAAGGATTGGTCAACACGAACCTTTTCACTCACATATGCCCTACACATAAATAAATAATGCATGCTTTAGCACGATGAAATGTATGACATGTGCATAAAAGTGCATGGATGATAACATAACAAGATTAGTTAACTAGTCGTGATCACAAAAAAATTATACTAATCATGGATTAACAAAACCTTAACATGGAAACACATATATAGCTTAACTATTTTACCCAAGAGGTTGCATCCAAGAGGCAATCAAGATTACATACAAGCATTTACCAAATGAAAAGTTTAATCAACTAAAAAGCATTTTTAGTTTCTATGATCTCAAGTTGATCATGAGCATAACAAACAAGCAACCAAGTGCCAAGGAATAGCAGAGGTAATTGTGTTCCAAGGCCCACAATCAACTCCAAAAATTCACCCAAATCATTTCATGATTTATGCTAATCATTTTACTATTTATTAACTAACTAACTAAGCATATGATTAAGGATATAATTAAACATCATTAAATTAATCCCAAACTTTTTGTGTAGGTTAATCTTAGCATAAAACAATTACACAAAAAATTTCACAACTAAAGGATATTTATTTTAGCCTACAAAAATCATGGAACAAACATTTATTAATTAAAAGAGGTAATTTTTAAGCATACCAAAATTACTGAAAATGACTAATTCATATTTTCCCATGGTAGAGCATTTCATAGCAAAGCTACACATAAAATTTCATGAATTTAGCATTCACCAATAATTAATTATAAATTTACAAGTTTCAGCTGAAATTATAAAAAGAAAAAAACTGACAGCGCACTATTCATCTGAGTCACAGAGTTCGCATTTAGGCCCTCCCCTTTCTTCTTATTGCTGCACGCGGCCCTTCACGCGAACTGGAGCAGAGGAGATCGTCGGCGACAGCGATTTCGGCGGAACAAAGGCACGTCGGCATCAGGAAAGAGTCAGGGAGCATCCCGAGGCTCGTGCGCACCCGCTGGTGGCCACAGCTTGCCCCGCAATGCCCCGAGGAGGCGTGACCACATGGGCAGCGGCACCGATGGCAGTGGCGACGCACGACACGGCGGCACCGGTGCATGTCAGACAAAAGAAAGAGGCCAATGAGCATCACGGCGACACGAGGAAGCTAAATCATTAAACAGGAGAGCGAGAGGTGCGCTGGAGGAGCCTGGCCATGGCGGAGTGGCTCACGGTGGCCATGATAGACTGCCGCGACCAGAGCGGCACGCGCGACGAACTCCAACGAAGAGAGCCGATGCGAGTGGGTCGAAGATGAACGCAAAGAGCTAGCAAGGCTGTGGTGGCGAGCGCTTGGGCGGAGGCGGAGTGGCTACGGCGAATTTCGCCGGCGACTCAAGCTTGAACGACGGCGGAACACAGAGAGGGAAAGAGAGAGACGGGCGACGGCGTTGGGTTTTAGAGGTGAGGACGCGAACTCCAAATTTGCCAGTGCCCTCTCGAGCTCTCCATGTAGACGGGTACGTGGCCACATGCGTAGATGGCGCTAGAAGGCAACCACGACGACAAGCATCGATGGCGAAGAGGAAGGCGAGCTGCTGCTGCCAGTTTTACTATTCACACCCTGAAACCCCATCTTCGTATTCCATTTTCTCCAAAAACTTAGTGGCAACTTGAAAATCTCCAAGAACAAAAGTTGTTCATCTTCATGTCGACTTCATCTTTGCTTTAAGGCTCAAGTTCTAATTCTAAACAGCTAGAGAGATCTAGGGTGGAGAACAGGGGTAGATCGACACCAAAACTTAGAACATTCAGTTAGGCCTCGTTCGGTTACTCCGGATTACGTCTCTGGAGTAATTTCCAGTGGAAATGCTTCACTAGTTTGTATGGTGTTAGATAAACTAGAATAGTTCCTGGCCTAATCCACACCAACCGAACGGGGCCTTAAGGGTTTTGAAAACCAGTTAGATTAGCAAACTTTGGGAATTAATTAAGGAACAATCATCTATCAAACATCTTAGCCAATTTCACATTATCATAGTTTAAACATCATACCAAGCAATGGAAGAAAGTTTGGACAAATTTTATTCATGGAATTTCATTTTATAACTCCCCAAAAATTGAACTAAATGCTGTTTTCAGGGACTTCGGCAAAATTTGCCAAGTGTGATTTTCAGCATTAAATCCAATCTTTGGGCTCAATTTTAAACATGTTTGACTTAGAAACATCATCACATTTTGATTCCATATGAAAGCACACATCTTGTACTACAAAGTTTATTTTAACAAAATTTTATTTGTTTTAAGCAAATTCACATATATGAAATTCACAAAGTTTCTTAATTGATAACAAAGATAACATTTCATGCAACAACATATGAAACACCACATTTGCAACATATCCAAACTATAAATGAAACATCACTTATGCAACACATATGAGACACTATATATGCAACATATTCATGCTCGCCGATGAAAGGAACAGAGAGCAATAGATTAGGATGAAATTATCAGATGATCTCATAGCTCGCCGAAAAGTTGTAGCTAAACATTATGTTTGTCTTTTGTATAAAGTGTTCGTCATATTAAAAATATGAGCAGTGCCCTGTCAGTTGGTCCTTTATCATGTCACCAACCCCAGCTATCACGTACCCCATGGCATAGTGTGCAAATTCTTATGCATGCTTAAGAGTACCGACATCACCGAGGAGCCGCTGCCGACCACCCATGATGCATAGCGCTATTGCCCATGCACGTTTAGGTGCTAAGCCAGGAACAGGGCCGCTTCTGGATAACACAAATGAGAATGTGCTAGTCGGCAATTCAATTAGAGTACGAAAAGGTATCTTAAAGATGTTAAACATGGAGAAAAAACAATGGAGAGGACAAACATTGGTGAAGAAACTTTATTAAATGCATATAAATGAAAAGGTACATATCTTTATTTGCAACGTTTCAAGGATAGAAACATCTAAGAGCTCGATGTGCCAGGAGTTGGGGATGTCCACTCCTTCTGCGTCACATAGCCTATACGACCCTAGTCGGGTTACTGCTTTGACGATGTAGGGACCCTCCCAAGGCGATGACAGCTTGTGCATCCCCACGGTCTTCTGCTTCTTGCGGTGTACTAGATCGTCGATCGCAAAGGATCGCTCCTGAATGTTGCGATTGTAGTACCTTCACAGTCCTTCCAAATACTTGGCCATCTGAACACACGTAATCAGGCACTCTTCTTCTAGACGATCAACATCTTCTAGTCGTCTCTGCTCAAACTTCTCTTCATCAAATTTCTCAACCTTGGGTGCTCGGAAGGCGACATCTGCATGCAACACGACTTTTGAGCCATACACCAGGAAGTAAGGTGAGATGCTGGTGTTACGACTGGGCTAGGTCTGTAGCCCCCAAACCACAGCCGGCAACTCCTTGAGCCCTCTGCCCGGATGTTTCTCCTCCTTCTCATAGAGTCTCTTCTTGAGGGCATCTAATATCATGCCGTTCGCCCATTCAACCTAGCCGTTTGCTCTAGGGTGGGCAACCGAGACATACTTGACGGAGATGCACCGGTCTTCACAAAAATCCTAGAAATCGCTGCTAGTGAATGTGGACCCTAAATCAGTGATGATGCTGTTTGGCAGACCAAACCTATGAGTTATATCTTCAAAGAGCTCTACTGCTTTCTTCACTGTAGGCGTGACGAGAAGCTTGTACTCAATCCACTTTGAAAATTTGTCAATGGCAACATAAACATATTTGAATCCATCCGGGACGGTTTTGAAAGGCCCAATCATATCTAGTCCCCAACATGCAAATGGCCAGGATGCTTCCTCATATGCAACGGCAGAGGGCCTGTGCTGGAACATGGATCTGCTTAGCGAAAAATGGGCACCCCTCGCATCGTCGAACTAGTGCTTCCGCGTATGCAAGAGCAGAGGGCCAGTAAAAACCTACTCAGAAAGGCTTGCCGACCAGATTCCTAGAGGCTACATGGTTGCCACATGAACCAGCGTGAATCTCAAGTAGTAATTGCTCCCCTTCTTCTTGAGAAATGCACTTCTACAATAGCTCCTCCTTCACATTCTTCCTCAACAACTTGCCATCAACTAGTACATAATGCTTGCTATGACGGATAAGGCGCTACATCTTAGTCTTATTGGTCGGCACTTCTGTAGTTGTTAGGTATTTGATGAATGGTTCTCTCTAATCGTTGCTGGGCATAGGGACCACCAAGACTAACTGCTCGGCCGGGGGCATTTCTTCAACCTCCTACCCCAACTTGATAGATGGTGTCCAGAGGTCCTAGACGAAGACTCCTGCTGGAACTTGAGCTCTGGTCGACCCTATCTTAGATAGCCGGTCGGCAGCCTTGTTCTTGTCACAAAAAACATGATTGAACTCGATACCATAGAATTTACCCTCAAGTTTCCTGATTTTCACACAATAAGTGTCCATCTTCTCGCTGGTGCAGGACCAATCTTTATTGACCTAGTTGATAACTAGCACAGAGTCACCGAACACCCTTAGGCATTTAACGCCAAGGGAAACGGCTATGCGAAGACCATGAATGGCCGCTTCATTTATTCAGTTAAGATTGGAATAGATCAGCATCATATCATCCTAATTAATCGTCGTTTAATCATATTACGATCAAACCCTAAATATGATGATTAATTTCGCTAGATCGGCTGTTTTATACCAATCTTAACCTCACATGGAACACATTTAGAAACATGATCTGCTTATGGAAGAATTCAATGAGGGGCAAACTTGTTTGCATATCGGTCATCTATTGTCACTAGAGTGATCTAACTATGCATCGTTGCTAGGATCGAGTGGCGTGACAAGTTGAGTGACTAACTCCTTAAAAATGATTATAAAAATGCTAACACACATACACATGGTGGTGTGTACTTGGTGGTATTGGCACATTTACAAAGAAGTGTTTGAAGTTGAAGTGAATCAACTCGATGAAGAAACAGAGGTGGAAAAAGGTCACTGGAAGTGACTGGACGCTGGCCTCAAAGGGACCTGTGCGTCCGGTCATGTTTCTAGAGGAGGCGCATCTCTCGGTCTTTGATCGGACGCTGGCGTTGAAGAGTGACCTAACGCGCAGGGGCCGCGTCTGGTCATTGGTGACATTTGTTGATGCAGTAGCGCGGGCGTGGCGAAGACATGTGGCAAGCAGTGAATGACTTGTCTCTGGTGCTACGTCCGATTGTGACTCACATGACGCGTCCGGTTGCAAAATAGAGGCTCAAGGAGCTCTCTAGATACGATCAGTCTCTGAAGCTGGGGCGTCAGGTCATGGGGTAGTGGCATGTTCGGTCAGGTGTTGACTGCACACGCACAGGTACGATCTGAGGCGGCGTGGCGTGTCCGGTCTTGGCATAGTGCGTCCGGTCGTCCTTTTGACCGTTGGCGCTCTCGCTAGCCATTGGAGATCGACGCTCAGCGTTTGAAGGAGGCAACACATGGCTACATCCGGATGACCAGACGCTAGTCAGTGCGTCCGATCAGGATGGCCTATGCACCCAGTCACGTCGAAAAAAACCCAGTGAAGGGGTAACGGCTCTATTTGACCATGGGGTTATAAGTAGGAGTGTTGGTCGGCCTTGAGCTATTTGCTGAGCACCCTCATGCTATGTGCTTGTGTAGGAGTGCTTGGATGCCCTCTAACTCACTTATGCTTGCAAGAGTGCGAATCGATTATGAGTGAGCAATTCTAGTGCGATTGCATCATGAGGTTACATCGAGTGGCACTAGGTGGTCGTCTTGCAAGTCAGTGGGATTGTTAGTCTTGGAGGTTGCCACCTCCTAGATGGCTTGGTGGTGGTCCGTCGAAGCCCGCAAGAAGCTTGTGCGGAGCTCCAGAGAAGAGCTTTCTGAGGGGCATTATGCTCGCCCCGCGGGAGCCGCAAAGAGCAACTCTAGTTGAGCGTGTCATTGAGCTACCCTCACTTTTAGGGTAGGTTCTTATAGTGCCCGACGTGTGGGCTTGGCGTGTGATGCCAATTAGCTGCCGAACCACCAAGTGAGTGGTCAACACAACGGGGACGTAGCTTGGTGGCAATAAAGTGAAAGGTCTTGATGGCTAGAGGGGGGGTGAATAGTCTTTTAAAAAATTCTACAAAGATAAGTTAAACAAGTTTATCAATATAACAAGTAGCGAGATGTGAGTTTTGCTTAGCCTACGGGGTGTTTGCAAGCCACCTAACCAATTCACAATTCTAATATATTTGCATTCAACCGCACAAGTCAAACCGAGAAGGTAACTACAACTACAACTAGCAAGCTACACAAAAGAGCTACTCTAGCAAAGCTAACTAGCTAGAAAAGATAACTAAGAAGGTAATGCGAAGTTAAGTTAGGAGAGTTTCACCGGGGGGTGAAGTATTGAGCCAATCAATATGATCAACAATGAATACCAAGATAACCGAACACCGGGATCAATCAATCACAATATGAAAGTGATGACACGAAGATTTATCCCGAGGTTCACGTGCTTGCCGGCACGCTAGTCCCCGTTGTGTCCCTCTTCACCACATGGTTCGGTGGCTAATCGGTCTCACACCGAGCCTCTCAAAAGGCGTCACAAGAACCTACCAAATGGCAAAAGGTTGCAATGACACGAGCAATTCACTAACGTTGCCTTTGGCGCTTCGCCGAGGTAGGCACAAACCCCTCACAATCACCGGAGGTGGCCAAGAACAATCACCAACTCTTGCTAATGCCTCCAAGCTGCTCCAAGCCATCTAGGTGGCGGCAACCACCAAGAGAAACAAGAATCCCACAGCAAATCAATCACCAAGTGCCAACTAGATGTAATCTCATAATGCAAATGCACTTGGATCACTCAATCTCACTTCGAATATGCAAAGAAGCAAGAGAGATGAGTGAGAGGGGAGTTGCTTAGGTCAAAGTGCTCACAAGTATGTCAAATGTCCAAGAGAGAGAGCCTTGAGTCGGCCAACGAGTATTTATAGACGTACCCCACCGAATAGAGCCGTTAGAATCTGAAATAGCCAAAATCGCGCTGACCGGACGCGCTGGTCCAACTGACCGAACGCGCCGGTCGCATAACGGCTAGCTGTGATGTAGACCGGACGTGCTCGTCATGTAGACCGGACGCGCTGGGATCGACCGGATGCGCTGGTCCCATGACTGACCGGACGCGCTGGTCAAGCCTGAGCAACGCACGACAAAACAGTGACTGGACGCGCTGTAGAACTGACCAGATGCCACAGTGCCAGCGTCCGGTTTGAGTCCAGTAAGCTCCCTGAACGACCGGACGCGTCCGGTCGACAGTGACCGAACGCGCTGCGTGTCCGATCATCAACCTGAAACTCACACAGACGCTGAACACTGACCGGACGCGTCTGGTCAAACAAAGACCGCGTCCGGTTCAGCATCCGGTCACCTCTGTAACCTCCGTTCGCCTCCGTTTCTTTTCTGACTTCCGGCGTAGTGGAAAATACTCGTTTCAACTCCTCAAAAACGCCTGGATCCCGCCTCGCAAGCTCATCGGGAGGGAGAGAGGACCCAAAACCCTCTCTACCGCTCAAACTCCACCGCCTTCGTAAATGTGCTAACACCACCAAGTGATCTCGTCATATGTGAGTGTGTTAGCATTTTCACAATCATTTTTCGAGGTGATATTAGTTCTATCCAAATACATATGATTATAAAATGCACACCTAGAGACACTTAGGAGTTCAATAGCTGTGTCATTCCCCTCTTTATAGTACGGCTATCTATCCTATAATGTAACCACACCCACTAGGTGTCTTGGTTACTAAAACACAACCCTTAAGCATATACCTTTGCCTTGATCACGTAGGGTTGCGTCCAAATCCAAGTGTGGCCATCATGATCACCATGTCCATCTTGCCACCAACCTTGGAATGTACTAATCCTCATATGCTACATACAACTTAGGCATAGGATTAGTACTTAGGCATTGTTACTAATTACCAACACCAAACATAGAACTTTCAATCTCCCCCTTGTTGGTAATTGGTGACAAACCTTTCACAAAGATATTGTGATAAAATTTTGATTGAACCCATGTCACATTGTCCAAGTATATTACCATGTGTAAGAATTATGGACATGTGATCATGAATTCAAATTGATAGCAATGGCTCCCCCTACATGTATGCTATATGTTTGGATTTTGGAAGCATACATGTTAGATAGGAAAGATTAGGAGCATTGACTACCAATAGGTGCTAAGTGTTTAAGATTATAGACCTTTGAAGCGTGATACCATCGGAGTAGCGATAAACACCATCTTAGCACCTTGTGTAGTTAGATTCCACTTGGAAAAGCATAAACATAACTAGAAACCTCGTGAGATCAATATTATAAGCAAGGTTCTAGTACCACTTTGAAAAACATGAAGCAAGAAAAATCTAACTACTTCCTATTCATGCTAGTACCTCAATGCATCATTCAAATTATACTAGCAAGTCACCACACAAGCAATGTATTGGAGAAAAAGAAATGCATAACTATGCATCATACATATGAAGTGCACATAGAAATGCAACATTCATGTTTAAAAGCTTGCTCCCCCTACTTGTGTGCTCAAAATTATCTTTGTGAACAACATTTTTCTCCCCCTTTGTACTTCTCCTCCTTTGAGTTCTATCTTTGTGAACAACAATTTCTCCCCCTTTGGCACCAATGACCACAAGGGACCAGATTTTAGATAGAATATCATGTTGAAATATAGGGTGAGGATCAAGTTTGTGATTCAACCTAGATTGCTTGCATAAATAAAATGCTTCGGTTTGATCCAAGGGCAAGCTTCTTCACACCTCACTAGAAGGGTTATCATGCACCATGTTGAAGCAAATATTTAGACAAGTTTTCTAGATTAAACACTTAGGATCACAAGCTACTTAAACAAGTTATATGCTACCACTAGATCATATAAGTCATGGAAACAATAGTGGCACCATATAAACTTTAAATTCATTTGATTTTCATGAATGAGCCTAGAACATGTAAATTATGACTAGATGCACTAAACAAGTCCTTAGCATAGAATGTATGACATGTCAACCAATTATACCTTGGGGCTCGAAGGAGAGGCATGTCATATATGGGGTGCATCAACTCATGTTGGAGAAGTCAAGTATGTTCAACTCATTCTTTAGCTTGTGAAATCTCTTCTCATCAAGTGGCTTGGTGAATAGATCGGCTAATTGATCTTTGGTGCCCACACTCTCAATAGCAATGTCACCCTTTTGTTGATGATCTCTAATAAAGTGATGGTGAACATCAATATGCTTTGTTCTTTGATGTTGAACCGGATTGTTGGTGAGCTTCACGACACTTTCATTATCACATAGCAATGGCACATTCTTGAAATTGATTCCAAAATCCTTCAATGTTGCCTTCATCCACAAGATTTGTGCACAACAACTACCCGTGGCGATGTATTCGGCTTCGGCGGTAGATAGTGCAATACTATTTTGCTTCTTTGATGACCATGAGACAAGTGATCTTCCCAACAATTGACAAGTTCCAGAAGTGCTCTTTCTCTCCACTTTGTCACCGGCATAGTCGGGATGAATATCCAACTAGCTCAAAGTTTGCACCTTTTGGATACCATAATCCAACATCTTGTGTATGCTTTAAGTACCTCAATATTCCTCAATATTCTCTTTGTTGCCTTCAAATGACTTTCTCTTGGTGAGGCTTGAAATCTTGCACACATGCATACACTAAACATCACATCGGGCCTTGATGCCATCACATAGAGTAGACTACCAATCATTGATCTATATAGCTTTTGATCCACCATGTTGCCATTCTTGTCACTATCCAAGCTTCCACTAGTGCTCATTGGAGTAGTGATTCCTTTTGCATCTTCCATACCAAACCTTTTTAGCATATCCTTTATGTATTTGGTTTGGCTTACAAATGTTCCTTCCTTCATTTGTTTAATTTGAAGTCCAAGAAAGAAACTAAGTTCACCAATCATTGACATTTCAAATTCCTTTGCCATCATTTTCCCAAACTCATCACAATAATCTTGATTGGTTGAACCGAATATGATATCATCAACATATATTTGCAACACAAACAAGTCTTTCCCAATCTTCTTGGTGAATAGTGTTGTATCAACTTTGCCCATGACAAATCCTTTGGATAGCAAGAAGTCCCTCAATCTTTTATACCATGCTTTAGGTGCTTGCTTCAATCCATACAAAGCTTTTCTCAATTTGTAGACATGATTGAGTTTCTTGTCATATTCAAAACCAGGAGGTTGCTTCACATACACCTCCTCTTGGATGTACCCATTGAGAAATGCACTCTTCACATCCATTTGATATAGCTTGATATTGTGAGCACAAGCATAGGCAAGTGACATCCTAATTGCTTCCAATCTTGCAACCGGGGCATAAGTTTCACCAAAGTCAAGACCCTCTATTTGTGTGTAACCTTGAGCTACTAGTCTTGCTTTGTTTCTTACTACTATCCCATCTTGATCTTGTTTGTTGCGAAAGACCCATCTTGTTCCAATGACATTGTGATCCTTAGGCCTCTCAACTAGTTCCCATACTTCATTTCTCTTGAAGTTATTGAGCTCTTCATGCATTGCATTTACCCAATCCGGATCTCTCAATACTTTATCAATGTCCTTGGGTTCTTCCATTGACACAAAAGAAGAGTGAGCACAAAATGATGCTAATCTTGATCTAGTTTGAACTCCCCTTTGTATGTCACCAATAATGGAATCCAATGGATGGTCTCTTGCAATGTTAGTTGGTTGAAGCACTTGGACTTGATTGCTTGGATGTTGATGTTGATTAAGAGTTGGAGATGATGAACTAGCCACTTGTTGATCTTGTTGCACTTGAGATGATGTACTAGCTTGATTTTGCATTAGAGAACCACTAGCTTGAGTGATTGGACTTTGGAGCACTTGATCTTTGTCGTCATCCACATCAATCACTTGCTTTGGCCTAATATCACCAATATCCATTTCTTTCATAGCATTGGTCAATTGAGTTCCTCTCACATCATCCAAGTTATCTTCTTCATCTTGAGAGCCATTTGTTTCATCAAACTCAACATCATGTACTTCTTCAAGTTGTCCACTAGCCAAATTCCAAACTCTATAAGCTTTGCTAGTAGTTGAGTAACCAAGTAGGAAGCCTTCATCACATTTCTTCTCAAACTTGCTTAATCTAGTGCCCTTCTTCAAGATGTAGCATTTACAACCAAATACCCGAAAGTATGCAATGTTGGGCTTTCTTCCATTTAAGATCTCATATGGTGTCTTCTCTAGAAACTTGTGGCAATAGAGACGGTTGCTATAGAAGCAAGCCGTGTTGATTGCTTCGGCCCAAAATAAATGACTCACATTATACTCATTCAACATTGATCTTGCCATATCAATTAAAGTTCTATTCTTCCTCTCAACTAAGCCATTTGATTGAGGTGTATACTTGGCCGAGAATTGATGTTTGATTCCAAGCTCATCACATAGCTCATCAACTCTTGTGTTTCTAAACTCACTTCCATTGTCACTTCTTACTTTCTTGATTGTGGTCTCAAACTCATTTTGCACTCTCTTGATGAACTTCTTGAATATGTCAAATACATCACTCTTGTCCACAAGAAAGAATACCCATGTGAATCTAGTGAAATCATCCACAATCACAAAGCCATACTTGTTGCCACCAATGCTTGTGTATGTAGTTGGCCCAAATAGATCCATGTGCAACAACTCAAATGCCTTGGAAGTACTCATAATGCTCTTCAATGGATGAGTGTTGCCCACTTGCTTTCCGGCTTGACATGCACTACATAGTTTATCTTTCTCAAATATGACATCCTTCAAGCCTCTAACTAAGTCATGCTTCACTAACTTGTTCAATTGCTTCATGCCAACATGACCAAATCTTCTATGCCATAACCAACCCATACTTGATTTGGTGAGCAAGCATGTTGAAAGTTGAGTGTCACTAGCATTGAAATCAACCAAGTATAGATTCTCATATCTAAAACCTTTGAAGATCAAATTAGAGCCATCAACACTAACTATCTCCATATCATCAACACCAAATATGCACTTGAAACCTAGATCACATAATTGAGCAACCGACAACAAGTTGAAATTGAGCTTTTCAACTAGTAGCACATTGGAGATGCTATGATCATTTGAGATTGCAATCCTTCCAAGAGCCTTTACATCCCCCTTGCTATTGTCACCAAATGTGATACTATCAATACCACTATCATTTGATTTGAGAGAGTTGAACATTCTTGAATCACCGGTCATATGTTGAGAGCACCCACTATCAAGCACCCAATGCCTTCCTCTGGCCTTATAATTGACCTACAAAACAAATTAATGTTTCTTAGGTACCCATACTTGCTTGGGTCCTTGGAGGTTAGTCACTAAGCTCTTTGGTACCCAAATGGCCTTCTTCTTTGGACCCACAATTGGTGTACCAACAAATTTAGCATGCACACCTTTCTCACCCTTGGTAAGAACATAACAAGAATCAAAAGGAATGTAATCCATTTTAGCATGAAACTTGTTGTTGTTCTTGTTCACTTTATTACAATTAATCTCTAGATGCCCAACTTGCTTGCATCTATTGCAATAACGACCATTGCCCTTCACAAAGCGAGGCTTTGGAGTAGCAAAGGCCGCCTTGCCCTTCTTGGGAGTATAGCCCAAACCCTCTTTGTTAAGAGAAAACCTTTGGTTACCCAAGCATTTTAGCAAGCGGGCATCTCCACCATAGGCATTGCCTAATGCGCGGGTGAGATCACCCACCTCTCTCTTGAGAGTCTCATTCTCAACCATAAGTGACGAATCACTAGTAGTAGAGATAGAGTTGGTTGTGGTGGATGATGATGAGCTACATGAAGCATTAGTAGGACCAACAAATAAAGAATCATCAATAATATCACATGTTAGTCCAATATCACAAGTGACAATCACTTGCTCCTCCTTAGCTTCCTTCATGAACTTCTCCAACTTGAGGTCCTTTTCCTTGATGAGCTCAAGTAGAGTGGAGTGAGCTTCCTTAAGCCTAGTGTGAGCAACTTCAAGGTCCTCGTGGTCTTCCTTTAGACACTCACGAGAGGCCTCTAGCTCATCAAAGGATTTCCTAAGAGCTTTGAGCTCTTGTTCAATTCCTTTGCACTCCTTACTCTTTTTGAGAGCAACAAGCTCCTCCATCAAGGCATCATTTTCATTGCTCTTGGCAATGAGCTCTTGTTCCAAGATTTTGTATTTCTTGGTTGTCCTCTTGTAGCCCTTGCTCATTTGATCTATTATGCCCAATAGATCATCCTTGGAGTAGTCCTCATCCTCCTCATCATCACTCCTACAACCATCACTAGCATAAGAATCATCATCACTATCATCATATTTTACCTTGGTAGGCTTGGCCATAAGGCATGTTAATGTAGTGTCGAAGATGGATGGCTTGTTGGAGAGGGCGATGTTTGCAATGGCTCGCCGAGTGGTCCTTTCATCATCACTAGAGCTTGCATCATCATCACTATCGGAGTTGTCACTATCCCAAGTGACCACATAGCCACCACCCTTCTTCTTCTTGTTGAATGTGAAGCTCTTCTTTGCTTTCTTCTCCTTCTCTTTCTTATCCTTCTTGTTCTTCTTGAGCTTCAAGTCCCCATTATAAAATCTCTTATCTTCATAGGGGCAATCCGCCACTATGTGATCGGGGCTATTGCAATTGTAGCAAAGCACCTCCTTTGCCTTTATGAAGTCTCTTCTCTTTCTTGCACCATAGCCTCTCTTCTTCATGAACTGACCCATCTTTTGCACTAGAAGGGCCATGGTCTCATCATCAAATGGATCATCATCATCATCATCATCAACCTTGCTCTTGCCCTTGGAAGAAGAAGCCTTGAATGTGGTGGTCTTCTCTTGCTTGACCTTGATCTCCTTCTTCTCATCTTCATCTTCATCATCATCATATTGAGCATCGGTCATGACATCTCCAAGCACTTGGTTTGGAGTCACCTTGTCCAAACCCTCTCTTTGGATCATCTTCCTCAAGATAGCAAACTTCTTAGGTAAGTTCATCAAGAACTTATGTGAGAAGTCCTTGTCCTTGACATCTTCTCCTAGGCTCTTGAGATCATTGACAATAACTTGTAGCCTATAGAACATCTCTGGTATGGACTCATCATCCTTCATCTTGAAGCTTGCAAACTTATCCTTGAGCATATAGAGCTTGGCACTCTTTACCATTGAAGTGCCCTCATATGTTTCCTCTAATCTTATCCACACTTCACTTGCCATCTCAAGATCCTTGATTTGCTCAAAGACCTTTGCATCAATCCCATTGTAGAGAGTATTGAGAGCCATAGTATTGCATTGGTTATTGATGCGATCATTGTTGGTGAGGTTGTCGGGATCAATGATAGCATAATCATGCTGTGTCACCTTCCAAACATTCTCATGAATAGAGCCAAGATATTGCTTCATCTTTCTTTTCTAATTATCAAAAGATGTGACACCATCAAAGAATGGAGGCTTGCCCCCGACATGGTTGAACACAACTTGAGCCATCTTACACCGAGGTTGTTAAGCCTTGAAAATGGTGACCACGGCTCCGATACCACTTGAAAGGTCTTGATGCTAGAGGGGGGTGAATAGCCTTTTAAAAAATTCTACAAAGACAAGCTAAACAAGTTTATCAATATAACAAGTAGCGAGATGCGAGTTTTGCTTAGCCTACAGGGTGTTTGCAAGCCACCTAACCAATTCACAATTCTAATATATTTGCACTCAACCACACAAGTCAAACCGAGAAGGTAACTACAACTACAACTAGCAAGCTACACAAAAGAGCTACTCTAGCAAAGCTAACTAGCTAGCAAAGATAACTAAGAAGGTAATACGAAGTTAAGTTAGGAGAGTTTCACCGAGGGGCGAAGTATTGAGCCAACCAATATGATCAACAATGAATACCAAGATAACCGAACACCGGGATCAATCAATCACAATATAAAAGTGATGACACGAAGATTTATCCCGAGGTTCACGTGCTTGCCGGCACGCTAGTCCCCGTTGTGTCCCTCTTCACCACGTGGTTCGGTGGCTAATCAGTCTCACACTAAGCCTCTCAAAAGGCGCCACAAGAACCTACCAAATGGCAAAAGGTTGCAATGACACGAGCAATTCACTAACGTTGCCTTTGGCGCTTCGCCGAGGTAGGCACAAACCCCTCACAATCATCGGAGGTGGCCAAGAACAATCACCAACTCTTGCCAACGCCTCCAAGCTGCTCCAAGCCATCTAGGTGGCGGCAACCACCAAGAGAAACAAGAATCCCACAGCAAATCAACCACCAAGTGCCAACTAGATGCAATCTCACAATGCAAATGCACTTGGATCACTCAATCTCACTTCGAATATGCAAAGAAGCAAGAGAGATGAGTGAGAGGGGAGTTGCTTAGGTCAAAGTGCTCACAAGTATGTCAAATGTCCAAGAGAGAGAGCCTTGAGCCGGCCAACGAGTATTTATAGACGTACCCCTTCGAATAGCGCCGTTAGAATCTGAAACAGCTGAAATCGCGCTGATCGGACGCGCTAGTCCAACTGATCGGACGCGCTGGTCGCATAACGGCTAGCTGTGAAGCAACGACCGAACGCGCTCGTCACGCAGACTGGACGCGTTGGGATCGACCGAACGCGCTGGTCCCGTGACTGACCGGACGCGCTGGTCAAGCCTGAGCAGCGCACGACAAAACAGTGACCGGACGCGCTGTAGAACTGACCGGACGCCACAGTGCCAGCGTCCGGTTTGAGTCTAGTAAGCTTCCTAAATGACCGGACGCATCTGGTCGACAGTGACTGGACACGCTGCGTGTCCGGTCATCAACCTGAAACTCGCACAGACGCTGAACACTGACCGGACGCGTCCGGTCAAACAAAGACCGCGTCCGGTTCAGTGTCCGGTCACCTCTGTTTGGTGTTGGTAATTAGTGACAATGCCTAAGTACTAATCCTATGCCTAAGTTGTATGTAGCATATGAGGATTAGTACATTCCAAGGTTGGTGGCAAGATGGACATGGTGATCATGATGGCCACACTTGGATTTGGACGCAACCCTACGTGATCAAGGCAAAGGTATATGCTTAAGGGTTATGTTTTAGTAACCAAGACACCTAGTGGGTGTGGTTACATTATAGGATTGATAGCCATACTATAAAGAGGGGAATGACGCGGCTATTGAACTCCTATGTGCCTCTAGGTGTGCATTTCATAATCATATGCATTTGGATAGTTCTAATATCGCCTTGAAAAATGATTGTGACAATGCTAACACTCTTACACATAAAGAGGTCACTTGGTGGTGTTAGCACGTTTGCGAAGGCGGTGGAATTTGAGCGGTAGAGAGGGTTTAGGGTCCTCTCTCCCTCCCGCCGAGCTTGCGAGGCGGGATTCAGGCGTTTTCGAGGAGTTGAAACGAGTATTTTCCACTGCGCCGGAAGTCGGAAAAGAAACAAAGGCGAACGGAGGTCACAGAGGTGACCGAACGCTGGACCAGACGCGGTCTCTGTTTGACCGGACGCGTCCGGTTAGTGTTCAGCGTCTGCGCGTATTTTTGTTTTTGATCAGACGCGGTGGCGCGTCCGGTCACTATCGATCGGACGCGTCCGGTCATTCAGGGAGCTTACTGGACTCCAACCGGACGTTGGCACTGTTGCGGCCGGTCAGTTCTGCAGCATGTCCGATCGCTGTTTCGTTGTACGCTACTTAGGCTTGACTAGCGCGTCCGGTCAGTTATGGTACCAGAGCGTCTGGTCGATCGTAGCACGTCCGGTCGTTGCGTGGAGCACGTCCGGTCGATGGTTCGTGAGCGTAGCCGTTGTGCGATCGGCGTGTCCGGTCAGTTTGACCAGCGCGTCCGGTCAGCACGACTTCGGCTATTTCAAGTTTCTAACGGCTATATTCGAAGGGGTACGTCTATAAATACTCGTTGGCCGGCTCAAGGCTCTATCTCTTGGACATTTGACATACTTGTGAGCACTTTGAGCTAAGCAACTCCCCTCCCACTCATCTCTCTTGCTTCTTTGCATATTTGAAGTGAGATTGAGTGATCCAAGTGCATTTGCATTGTGAGATTGCATCTAGTTGGTACTTGGTGGTTGATTTGCTACGGGATTCTTGTTTCTCTTGGTGGTTGCCGCCACCTAGACGGCTTGGAGCAGCTTGGAGGCGTTGCCAAGAGTTTGGTGATTGTTCTTGGCCACCTCCGGTGATTGTGAGGGGTTTGTGCCTACCTCGGCGAAGCGCCAAAGACAACGTTAGTGAATTGCTCGTGTCATTGCAACCTTTTGCCATTTGGTAGGTTCTTGTGGCGCCTTTTGATAGGCTCGGTGTGAGACCGATTAGCCACCGAACCACGTGGTGAAGAGGGACACAACGGGGACTAGCGTGTCGGCAAGCACGTGAACCTCGGGATAAATCTTCGTGTCATCACTTTCATATTATGATTGATTGATCCCAGTGTTCGGTTGTCTTGGTATTCATTGTTGATCATATTGGTTGGCTCAATACTTCGCCCCTCGGTGAAACTCTCCTAACTCAACTCCGTATTACCTTCTTAGTTATCTTTGCTAGCTAGTTAGCTTTGCTATAGTAGCTCCTTTATGTAGCTTGCTAGTTATAGTTGTAGTTACCTTCTCGGTTTGACTTGTGCGGTTGAGTGCAAATATACTACAATTGTGAATTGGTTAGGTGGCTTGCAAACACCCCGTAGGCTAAGCAAAACTCGCATCTCGCTACTTGTTATATTGATAAACTTGTTTAGCTTGTCTTTGTTGAAAATTTTAAAAGGCTATTCACCCCCCTCTAGCCATCAAGACCTTTCAGGGTGTAGTCTTGGCCAGATTGTTAGTTTTAATTCTGTACTTGTTTTGGTTAGCCGACGTGATTAAGTTTTAGAAAGGACTATTCACGGTCTTCACCGACCGAGAGGATGGCGTCTAGTGGGATAGATGAGTGTGACACACTTGATGGCACACACTTTGCACGATGGAAACACCATATGCTTGATCATTTTTGTGCAAAGGGACCTAAGTTTTGTTGGGTTGTCACAAGTGGTCTCACCCATGTCTTGGACCATAAAAATCTAACCGAAGCTCAAAAGGTTCTCTTCGAACTTGATTTCGATGCTTATTTATTTCTATTGGATGCTTTGAGCTTTGAGTTATTTTACAAGGTGAACCACAAAGGCATCGCACATGAGTTGTGGGAATCAATCAAGCACACCTTTGGTGACTTCTCCACATGGGATGATGGCAAGTTCAAGAAGGAGGATGAGCCCTAGGTGGAGGCGCATGAGTGTGTTGAGATGACCACAACTTGGTGATTATGGAAGATTGCTCCACCTCATGGTCAAGTGATGGTGATGATGATGCCACAAGTAATGCAATTGATGATTCTACTCCATGCACACTTGATGGTGATGATGGTTCATGCTCGGGCCATGATTGTGATGCTACTACAAGCCCATCCACTACACCACATTGCTTTATGTCACAAGGTGACACTAAGGTATCTAATGCTAATGTGGTTGATCATGTTAATTCATATGATGAGCTTGTTAGTAGACTTACTAGCATGACCATGTCTTTAGAAAATGAAAAAGCTAAAACATTGAAATTGGAAAATGAAAACTTATTTCTAAAGAACTCATGTGAAGAACATAAGCACTTACTTGATGTTCTTAAATCTTCACATGGTGAGCTAAAATTGACTCATGAGACACTACTTGTATCTCATGAAGAATTATTATATCAACATGCTTCTCTCATTCAATTATTTTCAAAGAAAATTAAAAATAATGAGAGCTCATCACATGAGTCAAGTGATCAATTACAACATGTGACTAACTCTTGTGATGTAGGAAAAAGCATGTATCCACCTCTTGTGATAATTTATTAGATATACCATGCTCTTCACATATAGATGCTTGTTATACTTCTATATCTTGTGAGACTAACCTTTTGAAGGAGAACAATGAGCTCAAAAGAGAAGTGAAGAACTTGAGCAACAAGTTAGAGATGTGCTATAACTCAAAAGTCACCTTTGAGCATACGTTGAAGACTCAAAGAAACTATGGTGACAACTGTGGACTTGGCTTCAAGAAGAAGATGACAAAGGGCGAAAGAAAGAGAGAAAGAAAGATGAAGAAGTTACCACAAAGAAAGCTCTCTCATACCATGTGCTACCGATGCCATGAAGCGGGTCATCTTGCAAATGCATGCCCCAACGTTGAGAAGCTCAAGTTGAAGAAAGAAGAAGAGAGGCTTAAGCATGTCAAGTGCTTCAAGTGCCACACTCGGGGTCACCTCACCTCAATGTGCCCAACCAAGCAATTGGTGAAGCACAAGAAGAGCCTCAACCAAAGCCACAAGATGAGCAAGAAAAGAAACCCCAAGAGCAAGTCAAGATCAACCATGAAGATAGTGGTGACTTGTTGATGAAAAAGAAGAAAACAAGAAGGGGTGGAAAGGCAAGGCATCCAATGCTAGATCAAGATGCTAAGATGATAAGCAAGACACAAGATAAGAAGAAGGTGTATGCTCATATCAAGTGCTTGAAGTGTGAAGATACGGACACTTTGCCTCGAAGTGTCCTACCAAGCTTGAGAAGAAGGCTCAAGCAATTCATGAGAGGCAAGACAATAAGAAGCACAACATGAGCAAGGAAGAAAAGGCTCAAGCAAAGAGAATGTGCTACTCATGCCAAGAAAGGGGACACATGGCTCATTCATGTCCCCTAGGTAATGATTCTAAGCCCATTTCAATTGATGATACAAATACGCTTAGAAAGGATGATAATAGTACTTCATTGGTTGCAATTGCAAAACATCCCGCTATCTATACTAAGGCGATGCCTAAGTATGTTGCTCCTAACTTGAGAGGACCCAAACTTATTTGGGTACCATCACAAAGTGGATGAATGCGTGTAGGTACCATGGCATTGGAGGCTTGACTCAAATTGATTTCATATTGATCATTATATGTTGAGTCAAGTATTGAAGCTTAATGCAATCCTATCCCAATGCCAAGTCAAGAATGAGTGAAGTCCAAGTGCTACAATATACAAGTGTCATATTCAAGTTGTGTAACACCCTAAAATTTGCCTCTTTTGAAATAGAGCTAAAATGGTTTATTTGTGAATTTTTGTGCTCATAAAAACATAGAAAACTAAACTTTTTCATTAAATTAAAAATCACCATAGGGGTTAGCGACATTTTTCTTGCATTCATGCCGGTGCATTGGATTTATTGGGGTGAGTGGTTTTAGTCCAAAACTCAAAATGAGTCAAAACCGCTTTTGGGAACGTTTGAAAATGGCTTTGAAAATAAAAGAGGAGAAAAAGGCACCCAAGAAAATACATACAAGTTGACGTCACTTGAAATATTTCTACTGCCTTGGAGAGATACGTGGAGAAGCATAGGTAATTTCACATGATTAGCAGTTGGCCGCTTTGTTTTATTTCATATACACATATACGCATATACACGGCTGATCTGCTGCTCGTACAGGATGATGCCTTGTCAAGAATAGATGGTGGCGCCTGCTAGTTGCCCTAGGCCACGCAGACACGGCTGATCGGCTATTGGCCAGGACGTGTTTGGTTCAGCTATGCAATTCCTTTTCTCCGGCCTTGTTTCTCTGCTAGTCGCTAGCCTTGTTTTTATGCGTGCGGTGCGGCTCAACCAGAGCAAGCTGCACAGGCGACAGCTTCTTTTCCCTTCCCTCTCAATTTTGCTGCCAGTCAGGGACTGTGCGTCAGTGTTGGTCTTCCTGTTTCCTCATGTCAAGCTCGAGCCGGACTCTGCTCTGCCAGAGGAGTCCGTCTCCGCTGTGTCGCTTTGCCTTGATCTGCAAGCCCGCGCGCCTCTCTTAAATAGCAGCGCGTCCGCTGCACCGCGTCCTCAACCCTAACCCGCAAGTCAATGCCTCGCCTTCGTGCACATAACAGCCGCACAACCCTAATCGCCGCTGCTCGAGCTCTATTCGACGAGTTCGTCGACTTGGTCGACACTAGCAACCTTGTCCGCCATTGCCAGCCGCTCGGCGTCCAGGAGCCATCCCCGACATCGCTTTCCAGCTTGGTGAGTTCGCACGCGCCGTCTCATGTCAAGCTATGAAGGAAGCCGCCATCGACCTACAGCGTCCGAGTTTCCCTGCTTGCCGCCCCTAGTCTGTCACCCATACGCCACGCCGACCTCTCCTCGGCAGCAAGCACGTCCATCTGCCGCCACTGCTGCCTCGCTGTCGCGGAGAACCTTTTGCTGAAGGTCCGGATCTGCCGTACCTGACGTACAACGAGCTATCTCTGTTAGCTCTTGTGCTCCATTGCCGCAACTCATGTGCTTTTCCTTGACGAGAAGCCGTGGCCGCAGCATCGTCGACTCCATGCTCGACTGCGAGTCTGTGACCCTCGCCAGGCCGAGTTTCGTCTCGCGGCCGCCGTTTCTCCATGTCATGAAGAAGTTAAGAATCCAGTCGAGGCTAGAACTCAGAAGCTTTGCTAGCATCTATGTATCATCTCCATCACTTCACGATCTTCAGCCATCAACGAGGTGAAAAATTCCTCAGGTCCACGTTGATCTGTTCAGCACTCTTTTAATTTGCTTGTCCCTCCTGTTTCGTCGCTCGGACCTGAGGTTTCGGCGCGGTGGCCATGCTACCGCCACACGCGCGAGGGAGCGGCGCTAGCAAAGCAACCCGCTGTGCTCTGCTCTCTTGCTAGCTTGATGATGCAATCGTGATGTCATGTATACAATATTGTGGCCGTTTCTTTTCACAAAAACAATTCTGGAGATACATGAGAAATATACATATACGTATACCTCACACTAGCAAGTCGTCCGAGGCTTTCTCTCTTGTTAGCTTGATGACCTCAGGTTGACATCACCCAGATTTTGGCTGTTTTCCTTTACAAAAATAATTTGTTTTGCTTTTATGAAATAGAGATAAAAGAGATGTGTATTTCATGTTGAAATTGAATTAGATATATTTTAATATGAAATGTTTTATAAAGTTATTTTTATGTTTTGGCTTGAACTAAGTAAATGTGGAAAACAGATTAAATGGTTTGATATTTCAAAATGTTCTTTGTTTAATTAGAAAACTAGTTTTTGAAATACCTTAACTTATAAAAATAATTACTAAAAAGGAAATTTAAATCTGTTTTCATAATAAAAATTATAAAATGCGTTTAATTTGTTTTCCCTAAAATATAAATGTTAAATAAATGAATATTTTTAAATAAAATAAACCAAGCATATAGCCTTTACTTTTATAAAGTAATTTTTTCGGTAATTGTTTCTCTTTCGCCGTAGCTCCGATTAGTTTGCTTTTCACGTCTATGTGTTCGTATCAATACGTAAATTAGTTTTCAAATATTTTTATTGATTTGGTGTATTATTCTAATTTAGCTCTATTGTTTGCTTCGTGTATGATTGCATGGATGCTTGTGTGGTGCTTTATGATCTTGTCCGGTCGGTGAGATATACGTGGTGAATACAGAAGCGATTCATTGAAAGTTTGGACAAGAAGAGAAGATCTGAGTTTAAGGCAAGTATAGCATGGGATCATCCTTGTTACCTAATCACTTTTAAAGCACTTGAATCACTATGCATGTGTCTCCTTATTAAGGATGCCTTAGAAATTGATCTTGTACCTTGTCGCCTATGGTTTTGCATTGGGTAGCTATTGCTAGTGCTCAACATAAACTATGATATTGTAATTTGACTAATGGAATATGCAACAACATTAAAAGATGACTTTTTAGTAATATAATGAAAGAGGGCTAGAGCCTTGGGCTATCTTTTGGTGCTCTAGTTTCTCTCCATAAGGACTTATCTGTAAGCGAACATCCGGGACTTACAGTACAGCTGTGAGGGATACATGGTTCTGGCTTTAGTCATATAAGAGGACCTTTTCTAGCTTGTTAGAGGTTACCCGAAAGGGCGCAAAAGGGGTGTTTCTCAGGTTGGGTGTAGTGCGGCTTCTGTCCTTATGTGTATAGGCTACGCGTCATTGTGCCATACGGAAGGGGAGCTCTACATTCGCAGGTTACAGAAACCTAGCGGCCCTAACTTGTTAGACGAACCTTGGAAAGACTTTATAGTGAAACCTGTCTGCCTATTGAGGCCTTGCAAACCTCGGGCTTACGGGGATTATGACTCACAGTGAAAGTGTACAACCTCTATAGAGTGTAAAACTGGTATATCAGCCGTGCTCACGGTCACGAGCGGCCTTAGACCCTTACAGAATAGATGATCACTATTGAACTATAACTTTGATTCTGGGATTCATTCTTCATATTACCTGATCATATGTTGATTCTGGGATTAAAGACAACTTGATGCTACTCATATGCTAAAACTTTGCCAACTAAAAGCTACATGCAGTTAAACCCGTGTCATGTCTTTTGAGCCTCATGAACCCCATGTTATATTTATTGAGTTCGACATGGACTCACCCTTGCTATTTCCCCCACATCCCAGGAAGGGTACCAGACTAATAGATTTTGGAATTGTTAGGCTTGTGATCAACCAGTCAGTTTGATCTTGGATTGAAGGTTACACCCGGTGTTCGGAGTTGTCTTGCCGCTGTGTTGCTCTCTAAGGTTATATCTTATACTATTGTGTTATGTTTAATAAGCATTTGTCTTTTGATATTACACTTATCTACAGCTATATGTGAGATTTGACCTCTTTATTTCACATATAGTGTATATCTGGTTTTGTCCTTAAAACTAGGTGTGACAAGTTGTGGGTGATTCATTGGAATTATTTGATAGCTTGCAAATTATTTGAGTTGAAGCTTGCTATTGGATGATCATGAGCTAACCAAGGTATATCTCTTGTTAATCATTTTATTTGGGTTCATATGAGTTGATTGAATTGGATATACATGCAATGTTGCTTGCTATAAGATGATTGAATTGATTAAATGCTAAGTAATCAAGTTTAGATTAATTTATGTTGGATAAATTCATAAGATGACCTTTAGTAAGTGGATTGAATGGATATATGTCTTGTGAGAGTATTCAAACAAGTTAGTTTCAAGGTTGATTCACATTTGATGAAGTATAGCTCAAGTGATTGAAATCTGTCCTTTATTGCAAAATCTGAGTGAGCTGTGATCTTAGCCATATTTGAGTGATCAAATCTATTTTGATTGGCTTGAAATTTGGTATGCATGCTCTAGACTTATGATATAAGATTATGTACAAATTTCATGAGAATTGGATAAGAAATGCTTTGGTTTTGGAGTAGATCTTGTCAGCTATAGTGCAGCAGTTTTTAGCATGTAGCAGTGGTGGAAGAATTGAAATCTGGTAGCAATCAGAATTGAAATTTGGTAGCAATCTAGAAGTCAAAATGAAGTTCAAATTTTTACCACTGCTAGATAACTTAGTAAACCACATCTTCCCCAAATTTCGTGATATTTGGATCTATACATTGAGAGATATAAATTTTTCTTTGAAGGGTATAGAATCTGCTAGAAAGGTGACATTTATTGGATATATTTGGAGTCACTTTGATTGAAAGGTCCTCAAGTTGGAATTATATTTACAAGTGTTTGAGGTACCTAAGTTTGGTTTTGGATTGATCTAGAAGCTTGACAAGAAATGAGTACAAGGACATTTGATTGCGGAGTGTATTTGAAACACATTTGGTACTTAAATTGAAGATCAAGATCAAACTCAAGATGAAGATGAAGTTTAAGTTCTAGTGACTATTGGAAATCATTTAATAGAAAGAAAAGGACTTAAACATGTAGAAAGAAAAGGACTTAAAAAAAGGAATCAAGGTTACTCATCAAGTTAAGTCCATTACTTGGATCAATTAAACATATTCATTTCAAGTGAGTGTCAAGAATGGTTCTTTGGAGGGATGTCACTTCTCCATAGTGTAGGGGCTTGCCGCCCAATGTGTGGGTAAACCAAGTGTGGTACTTGGAAGGCTAACATGAAAGTGGTGATCCGAGGAACATTTGAGATGCTTAGTTGAAGGAATCAAAAGGATTGAACAAGAAAAGCAAGCAACACCCAAAAGAGAGCTAGTCATGACAATTCAAGTTTTAATCTCACAAATAGTTCTCTCATGCAAGCATTGATCAAAAGAAGAAGCAAGTCAACCACATCATGATAGTGCACTTGATCATTTCATGGTTCTCAATTCATATGGATGAAGAATGGATTTCATATTGATGATTGGTCTTCACCAAGCTATCAATTGGACTTCACATTGCTATTAGAGTAATGAATTGGAATCTATGTGACTATCCTCCACTCCAACATAGCAAAGGTATCATTGTAATGTGCATGATCATTTCATCCCTTACTAGTATGCGGTTAGTGCATATAGTACATGCTAAATAGGATCATGCATGACAAATGAAAATTTAAATTCATAGCATACTACTATTGCTTGAATGGTAAAATGATCTAGTGGTGTGTGTATGAGTTTGTTCATGAGCTAGTAAACCCAAGTACTTGATTTAATTTGGATTGCTAACAAGTGACAAGTACAACATTGGAAAGATAACCCTTGTAAGAGGTGTGAAAAAGCTTGTCATTGATTCAAATCAAACTTGGAATCTCAGGCAAATCAATTTAATTCAAGTCAACATTAGAAGCTCATGATAGCAACAAGAGTACAAGCACAAGACAACAATGCTAATAGATATCTAGTTGGTTGTTTCAAGTGGTATCTAGACTCAAGTATTTCATCAAGAATTCACAAGTAATGTCTAGATCAACTCATAAGTGATATCCTACAAGTGGTACTCATGAAGATAGTAAATGTTCAAGAAATGGTTTTATTGACAAATCAATAATACAAGTGGTATCACATCTCTACACATGATATCAATCATACAAGATGGTGGTTCCACAAGTGATCCTTAACATTAAGTGATCATCAAATGAAGAATGCATCCCTCACCAACAAGAGCTCAAGTCTATCAAGTGAATGATCCATGCTATGATATAGGGGGAGGTGTCCCACCTATTGGTATCAAGGTCAAAAGATCCTATGTGTGGTATCTCACGTGCTATACAAGTAATGTCATTCCAACAATCAAGTGATGTCCATAAAAAATGCAAGATTCAAGACTCGGCCATCTATCCCAATGCAAGCCTTTGCATCAATGAGAAGCACACTTTTTATGGAAATTGATGACAAAGGGGGAGAGATTGTACAAAGATATGAAAGCTTTGAAAGAGATTGAGATTTGGACATGGATATGGACAAAGAGGGAGCAACCTTGAAAGAATGTAGACATGGATATGGACAAAGAGGGAGCAACATTGAAAGAACGTAAGGGGATCAAAATTCTTGGACAAGAGAAGCACACAAGTCGAGAGAGCAAACTCATGAACTTGATTGTTAGCATTTGATATGTGCATATTCATGTGCTTGCTTGCATTTCACAAGTCTTAAATTTGATATGCATGCTTGTGTTGTGTATGCTAGTTGTAGAATTTGATTGATGAAATAAAAACTAGCATGCATAGGATGATAGCTAGACACTTGGTATGTTTCTCAAGTATTGCTAGTACCTTGTTTCTAATATTGACCTCACGGGATACCAGTGTTTTTATTTCCAAGTGATATCTAGCTAACCATGGTGCTAAGGATGAACTTAAAGGTGCAACTCTGATTGGTTTCATGCTTCACATGTTTATTCTATACACCTTAGCATCATTGGTAGTAATTATTCTCCCACAATTCCAATTCATGCATATGTGCAAGCTTAGAACTAAGCACTATAGCACATTTGTAGGGGGAGCTAATAATACCAATTCGGGTTTGTGGTACTTGTCCAAAATCATTTACACATGGTAAAATTTCTTGGGCAACCAACATGAATCCAAAATTGCTTAATTTCTATATCTTTGTAGAGTTGTCATCAATTACCAAAAAGGGGGGAGATTGAAAGGTCCTTGTTTGGTTTTGGTAATTGAGTGACAACCTTAGGTGGACTAATTGTGTTTATGTGAGATGCATAGGTGATTAGTCCACAAGTACATGTGTGTGAGCAACATATGCCATGTGGTGAAGATGGCTCGAAGTTGTTGCAAAGCTTACACATGTGATGATGGAGCTCATTGCACATGAGATATGACATTGAGTCATGTGATCAAGGTAGAAAAGATCAAGACATGACTTGGCTTGACGGACCGGTTACAAGTGTGAAGGGCAAGTCAGAGGCTTTGAAGCAAGGGACTGCGTGTAACGGTGAAGCTTGAGCAAGACTTGGCACCGATGGACCGACACAACGGTGAAGAGCAAGTAAAGTCAAGATTGATGAACCAATATGATCATGTGATGATATGAAGTGGATCATATCATTATTGATCGTGTTGGTGCATGTGTTGCGTCGATAGTGGAGGAGATGGAATGGAATGCGCAAGGCAAAGGTATAACCTAGGGCATTTCCATTTCACCAGTCATAGGTGTGTAGAGAAGTTGATGACTGAGTTTAGGATAGATGGCCATGTAGGGTTATGAGAGTGCTACGCTAGCCATAAAATCAAAATTTCGACCTCATAAACTAGGATCTACTGCTAGTTACAGGTTACGGAATTACCACTAGACGCGCAGGTGCAACGAAAGTGACTCGATGTAGTCGAACGCATCGTAGCAGTGACATGCAGTTGCGTGGTCATCCGTCACGTCCACCCTCCGCTCGCAGATCGTCCCTCTCATGTGGTTCGTCCTTGTGCTCCAGATGCAGCACCTCCAAGGTATCCCACACGTACGGGGAGGAAGTATTGCGCCTCCGGACTGCTAGGTCCGCGAGGAGCAGTAGGCGTGAGCATGGGGGGTTGACGGCGGCTGCCCAGTGGCATGAATAACCTGGCCGTGCCCCCTCCCTCTCTTATATAGGCGCCTCTAATCAGCCCCAAGTTGGAGGCCCAATTAGAAAACCCTAAGCCTAGTCAAATTCGGGTCCAACCCGAATTAGGCTTCCAGCCCCTTAAGCGTTCGACCCTTTGGGTTCATGCACACATAGACATGGCCCGAGTACTCCTACTCGGCCATTAGTTGATAGCGGTCTCTAGCAAGATGTGTCAACTCCTATGTGTATGCAAAGATCAAATCAGACGAACCACCACAAACCATATACATGGTATTCCTTTTGCCACACGATATTTGGTCCAACTCATAGGTTAACACTTAACCTAAGCATGACCATGCATTTGTTGATCAAATCATTAGAGTGTTCTATTGATATCTCTCTCACATAGAGAGGGGCTAATTCCATCTTGATTGTCTATGTCTCACAACATGTTTCTTGACAAACCCAAAGACTACCTTTATAACTACCCAGTTACGGAGTAGCGTTTGATAGTCTCTAAGTAGGTCATTTCACATCTTGAGTACATACAACAATCTCAGGTCTAAGGACATAACGTACATGATGTGAATCGAGATAATAACAACATCTCACGTTGGATCAGTCCAGCCTACATGTCACACATGTGCCCACATTATTAGTTTGACATCTCTATGTTTATGACTTGTGAAACATAGTCATCAACTAATAATGTGCTAATCTAATATTCATGTTCATCCTAACATGAACTCCGATCAGGGACCATTCTAGAATAACCATTCAAGTAAAAGAGTTTCACAAACAATTCACATAATTGCTAATCGATACAAGTTGTCTTTAATGGATATTCAATGGACTCATAATATGTCATGGATACAAGGCAATACAATCATCTCTATGATAACCTCTAGGGCATACTCCCAACAGGCCGTACTATCAAGAGGGGCAAACTTGTTTGCATATCGGTAATCTAGTGCCACTCGAGTGATCTAACTATGCATCGTTGCTAGGATCGAGTGGCGTGACAAGTTAAGTGGCTAACTCCTTAAAAATGATTGTGAAAATGCTAACACACATACACATGGTGGTATACACTTGGTGGTGCTAGCACATTTACAAAGGAGAAGTGTTTGGAGTTGAAGTGGATCAACTCGGCGAAGAAACAGAGGTGGAAAAAGGTCACTAGAAGTGACCGGACGCTAGCCTCAGAGGGACCTGTGCATCCGGTCATGTTTCCAGAGGAGGCTCAGCTCTCGGTCTTCGACCGGACGCTAGTGTTGAAGATTGACCTAATGCGTAGGGGCCACGTCTGGTCATTGGTGATGTTCGCTGATGTAGTAGCGCGGGTGTGGCAAAGACACATGGCAAGCAGTGAATGATCAGTCTCTGGTGATGTGTCTGATCGTGACTCACCTGACGCATCCGGTCACAAAATAGTGTCACACCCGGTTTTCTAAAGAACAAAACCAGACTAATCATATGTGTGCCCAGGAAGTCCACACATATGCCAGAATGAAAAAGTATCAGAAACAATGTTATTATATAACGTATACATAGCTATATTAACACTTACATCAGAGTATCGCGGAACGATGACTAAACTTCGGGCTCCATTCTTCTTAGGGACGGCTGACTGGGGGTAACATATGCCTAGCACTTCTACTAGTCTTCTGGAAACTCCACTACACCTTTGTCCTTTTTCCGAGTAGCATCTTTTTACACACTGGAGTGTTGGGGAAATAGCAAGAGTGAGTCCATGTCGAACTCAACAAGTATAACATAGGGTTCATGAGGCTCAAAAAGGCTAGACACTGTTTGACTGCGTTTAGCTTTTAATCATCATATAATTAGCAATTGAGTAGCATCAAGGTAATCCAAATCCCATTAATGAATCAATGATCAATTGTAATAAGGATAATGAATAGCATTAACATGAGCATAATAATAATCAACAATAATTAAGCATGATATAATAATGGTGATCAACTATTCTGTAAGAATCCCCAAGGCCGCTCGTATCCGTGAGCACGGCTAGTATACCAGTTTTTAACTCTGCGCAGAGGTGTACACTTTCACTGTGAGTCATGATTTCCATATGCTAAGGGGTCATGAATCCCTAAGCACAAGAAACCATATAAAGCCATCCAAAAGTTCGTCTAACAAGTTAGGGCCATTAGATTCACTCGGCAGGCAGATGTAGAACCCCCTTCCCTGTGGCACAACAACCGCAGCCTATACACACTAGGCCAGGGGCTCGCACTACACCCAACGTGGCAAGCCATTCTTACGCCATTTAAGGTAACCTCTAACAAGCTAGAAAAGGTCTCTTGAACAACTAGAGCCAGAGCCATATAGCCCTCACAGCTGTACTGTATGTCCCGGTTATCACTTACAGGTAAGTCCTTATGGAGAGTAACCAGAGCAACAATATAACCCCTTGCTCTAGCCCCCTTTCAACAGTAATAATAAAATCATCTTAATTGATTGATTGCATAATCCATTAGTCAAATTACAAGATCATTGTTCATAATTAAGCGCTAGCAGTAGCTACCCAAATGCACAACCCATAGGTGACAAGGAAACAAGATATCAATAGCTAAGTTATAATCTCTATGGTTGTCAAGGAAGACACATGCATATGTATAATAATTTCAGTGAATAGGTAACAAGGATGGTCCCATGTTATACTTGCCTTAGAACTTGCTTTATGCCCAAAGCAACTTGCTCTAAAAAACCTCAACTTAATCTTTCATTTGCAACTTCTGGCACTCAGCTTCTGGTCTTCATCTTCGGATCTTCGGTGCTCACAGATAGTCTTTCTTCTACTCGTAGCAACCAAGCACAGTAAACAAACAACAAACACAACTAAAAACATGCATCAAACAAAAGAAACGTTTTAAAAGAGAGCGCACTAAATGACACGGTACGTTGCTATAGTCACGAAAACGCAAGAACGACTAAGAGTGGAGCTATTGTTATCGAGGACACATATATCGAGATTGACAACATTACTAAAGAAGACCAACTATACACTTGATCTATTTCGGTTAATAAAATTAAGTGATTAAACAATTTAAAGAATTAATCTAGAACTAAATTATTCTAATTATAGTTAATTAGAAAAGGCAGAAGTAAACCTTAGTTATATTTTATTTAGAATAAATGAGTATCTATTATTTAATCATTTAAAAATTTATAAATTAGAAAGCATAGAGCAGGTGATAACAACTAATCGAATCATTATATGTTTCTAGCATAAACTATACAAGTTATATTTAAGAAACATTTAAGATTTTATTAATCATGATAGCATTTGATTACTAAAGATCGAAGTATAAACCTATATTGTTTTATTTAGAGAGGGCAATTGAATAATCATTAATCATATTTAATTTCTAAAGTCGAGTTAAAGCTAACCATGATTTATTTATAAACATGCATGTATCCGTTAATTAAATTAAACTGAAACTTTGCAAAAGAAAAGTGTGTCTGATAGCATCTCCCCAAACTGTATATGACGTGAGTTCAGCTAGACAAATTATAATGTAGAATCACATTGATGATAGCAATTAATCAGTTCATCATGTTACATATTAAATTAAGCAAGTTATAATTGACAAAGGAACATTTAACTTGATATTTATCTAGTTAACATTTTATTATTCATAAAAGGCCGGAAATAAACCTGAATTACTTTTAATTCAAAACGGCACTTTATAATTATTAATCAAATTGCATCTAATCCGACTTTATATGATCATGTTTAAACTAGGCAAATTATAACTAATAAATGCATATTTAAGTTGACTAATAATTATAAAAATATTAGAAACAGGTTTGCCTAATCATTAATCAAATTAGTATGATTAAATGCATAAACATGAACAATATTAACACGATTAAATTCGTAAATACATAACGTGATAAAAGTCATTACTAGCATACAGATTACGGTCAGCGAGGTAGCAACGTGACAAACTCGGAATTACAACCCTAAGTTGCTTTTAATTAAACGCTATTAAATAAATATTAATCAAATTATATTTAAATCAATAAATCCATAATTACATAAAGTGATGAACACTAGCGCTACTGTGTAGATCGCGACGTTACGAAACTAATGCAACTTGGATGAACTAAAACGGAGCTAAAACGACTAAACGGTGGAAATAATACAATAGATGGCAAATTCGTAATTGGCTCGTCTTGTACCTTGGTCATCTTCTTCACGAACGTGAACGTGGCTCTGGTGGCCAAGGAGGCGCTGCTGCTGCACTTGCGTAGGGAAGGGCCGAGGACGACTGGCCACCCGAGCGCCGTGACGCACCAGACCGCGGCGGTGCAGGAGCCCACGCGTTGGTGCCGTAGCAGGGTCGGGCAAGCCGCGTGGCACAGCAGCCGCGGCTGCTCGCGAAGCAGTGCGCGAGGCGCGCGAAGGGGCGAGGGATGGGCAGCGCAGGGCTGTGAGGTTGGGCCCGTAGACGTGCTTGCGTGGTGGTGGCTCGAGTGGGGTCGCAGGTGACCCAAGAAGATGAAGGTTAGGCCGGTCATGGTGGAAGCTAGCCGGTGAAAAAGAAGATGTAATGGGAAACGATGAAACGGGCATGGATTCGTAAAAAGAAAGATGTGCCAGTGAAGAGAACGATGAGAGGAACCTCGGAGTGGAAACGGAATTCACCAGAGATGTCCGAGGTGGCTGGAAAAGCTCGCCGAACCATCACCGGAAGTTCGCCGGAACGCAAGCTGTAGATGCAAAACTTCGGTGAGGGGTGGAGGGAGCTACGAGCGGCGGCTCGCGATAAGAAGGGAGAAAATTCTAATTTACTACACGAGAGATTTCCCAAACTAGGGGCTCCTCTACGGTAGTTTTGGTGTGCTTTTACCCAAGGGATAGGTACGTATATATAGAGAGGAAAACTCTCCACCTCCATGTCAACTAGCGATATGGTGCTAATTGACGTTACACCATCCACCTTTACTAATAGGCCTAATTAATTATTAAAGCCCATTAGTAAATAAAGATATGGGCCTTTGGGCATGAGGAAATCTGAGATATTTTATTATTTTCGGAATTAATTAATTTCATGGATAAAATAATTCTAGAAAAGTCCAGAATTGAATTTTAAGCCACGAAAAATACCTCGAAGGCTCCGAAAATTTAGGGAAAATTCTCAGAGATATTTTAGAATGAGACGAACCCAAATAAAGTATCTGGAGCTCATGAAAAGATTGATGAAGAGATCAAGGAAAAAGATTAAGCTCACGGAAATTGCTAATTTTAAATCCAGAAAATACCAAAAAGTTTTCCGGTGAGAAGCAAACGTCGTCCTATAGTATTTTGAAAATAATAGCACTCACCAACACCAAAGACAAGCATCACACAAACACCACATTATCAAATTAATATGAGAAAGTTTAAAACCACAATTTTCTATATTTAAATTAGCAGCAACTTAACTTATCTAATAAATTTATTCAGATATTGAAATTATTTATTTTATTTAGTGTTTTCTAAGCACAACCCAAAATTGAAAATTTTGGGGGTGTGACAAATAGAGGCTCGGCGAGCTCTCTGGATACAATTGGACTTTGAGGCTCGGGTGTCAGGTCATGGAGTAGTGGCACGTCCGATCAAGTGTTGACTGCGCGTGCAGGCGTGATCTGACGTGGCGTGGCGCGTCCGGTCTTGGCGTAGGGGTGCGTCCGGTCGTCCTTTTGACCGTTGGCGCTCTCTCTAGCCGTTGGAGATCGACGCTCGGCGTTTGAAGGAGGCAACACATGGCTACATCCAAATGACCGAACGCTGGCCGATGCGTCCAGTCAGGATGGCCTGTGCGTCCGGTCAAGTCGGGAAAAACCCAGTGAAGGGATAATGTCTCTATTTGACCGTGGGGTTATAAATAGAAGTGTTGGCTGACCTTGGGCTATTTCCTGAGCACCCTCATGCCTATGTGGCTTTTGTAGGAGTGCTTGGATGCCCTCTAACTCACTTGTGCTTGCAAGAGTGCGAATCGATTGTGAGTGAGCGATTCTAGTGCGATTGCATCATGAGGTTATATCGAGTGGCACTAGATGGTCGTCATGCAAGCCGGTGGGCTTGTTAGTCTTGGAGGTTGCCACCTCCTAGATGGCTTGGTGGTGGTCCCTTGAAGCCCGCAAGAAGCTTATGTGGTGCTCTAGAGAAGAGCTTTTTGAGGGGCATTGTGCTCGCCCCGCGGGAGCCGCAAAGAGCAACTCTAGTTGAGCGTGTCATTGAGCTATCCTCACCTTTGGGGTAGGTTCTTGCGGTGCCCGACGTGCGGGCTTGGCGTGTGATGCCAATTAGCCACTGAACCACCAAGTAAGCGGTCGACATAATGGGGATGTAGCTTGGTGGCAACCAAGTGAACCTCGGGAGAAAAATCACCGTGTCAACATTGTCCTCATCATCTTCTCGGTGGTTTGCACTCTGCGAAACATAAGCTTGCATTACTCTCTTTTACATTGTGCATGTGTAGTTGCTCTTGTGACTAGTTTAGCTTTAGTAGCTTGCTAGTTACCTTCTTGCTTGTGTAGCATAGAAGTAGCTCCCTTGCATGGCTAATTTGGTTTTAGTAATCTTGTTAGTCACATTGCTTAGTTTGTGTAGCTAAGTATTTTGCGCTCTATAATTTGGTTTGTGTAGCCTTGTTATTGAGCATTGCTAGTGAGCTTAGGTGGCATTATGCTTTTGCTTACTACAATTATGTAGGAGCTTCCCCGGTGTGCAAAGTACTAGTGGCATAGGTTTGTGTGACCTTACTCCTAGAATTGGTTAGGTGAGCTCTTGCTAGGCCGACACCTTTGTTGCCTAATTATGATTTTTGTAAGGTGCTTGTGAATTTAGATAGAGAGGTGTAGTCTTGGCTAGACCATTAGTTTTAATTCCGCACTTGTTTCGGTTAGCCGACGCGATTAAGTTTTAGAAAGAACTATTCACTCCCCCCTCTAGTCCACCATCTCGACCCTACAACTGGTTATCATGTCTTATGTTAATACTTAGCCGATTTCTTTCATCTCAAAAAGCTTTATTTCATATCCCTTTCGGTTATCGACTATTTAGTCAATGACCTCACTTATTGGTATATCTAGAACTGTCTGGGGCAACACTGACATGTTTCACCTTGTGTTACTAATAAGATTTCTTTCCCTTGTCAATTACATGTCAAATTGACTGGCACGTCTTCAGGTTTTCTTTTAGATTCAACTGGCCCGGCATTGAGGCTAGCGGATCTCAGGACTTACTCCAGGCAGATCCTTCCAGCTTGCTGCGTGTGAGACACTTGGTCACGTTTTTGTGTTGGCACGCTTCTTGGCACGCCCGGTGGGACCACAATCATCATGGTGGTTTACAACAACAAAGACATTCTTATGGTTCTTTATGAAGACTTGCCTGATGAAGATAAGGATATCATTAACAAAGCTATGGTGGAGTTTCAGAACAAATATCTGATGTCATACATGGAATCTCGTGACAACAAGATTATTCAGAAATATCCACTACCAAGAGTTTTGATGCATGGACAGTCAGATACAGATGAAGCTGATGATAGGTGTTTCTTTGTGAAAATTGTCAACAAGTCTATTCATAGTGCAATGCTGAATCATAATGCACCCTTGTTGAATAAATTCCACAATACCATGAAGGAGGTATTCTATGGATATCCGTTTTAGCTGGTTGGGCTGGCTTATTTCAACATTCCACATCCATCAACTCAGGGGACCAATCATGCCGGTACTAGCCTTCAAGGAGCAGCACAAGCTGGAGATGATGATGTCTAGGGGGTTCAAAATTCATCTGAACAAATTCAGGGTGCCACTGTTAATCAAATGCAATACAATCCTGAGTCATCAGCGCAACATGTGCAACAGTCGACAGGACAAGTTCAAAATCAAATGGTTAATTTTGGTACATCAGGCCAAATACCTCTGTAGGCTCAAAAAATAGTGCCATTAGTTCCAAGAATTCGTAGGGATATTGATCCTAATATTTTCAACCAGAGGTTGCAAGCATCAAATCAGCAAGGGACCCGACAAGCAGATATTCCACCAGGATATCATTATGGTTCAGATTATAATACCTAGAAATGATCCTAAATCCAGGATATCAAGGCACTCAGAACTTTAATCCACAGATGGATCAGCAACCACAGAGAAATCCAATCGCAAAGGCTGATGAATTACTGCTTAGAATGACCGAGATGATGCAAAGTCAGTTCAGTTTGAAACCGAAGGGATAGGCCTTTTCATACAAGCATCCATATCCAAAATGGTATGATCAGGTTCTCTTTCCTACAAATTATAGGCTTCCAGAATTCACTAAGTTTACTGGTCAAAATAGTACAAGCATGATAGAGCATATCAGCCGATATCTTACTCAGTTGGGTGAAGCCTCTCTTGAAGAAGCACATCGAGTTCGTTTCTTTGCTTTGTCCCTGTCAGGACCAACCTTCACTTGGTTTTCATCGTTGGCAGTCAATTCTGTTATCAATTGGAACGACCTTGAGAAGAAGTTTCATACATATTTCTATACTGGGAGGGGAGAAAGAAAGATCACAGATTTGACAACTATAAAGCAGAGAGCTAATGAATCAGGTGTTGAGTTCCTTCAGAGGTTTAGAGAGACAAGAAACTTGTGCTTTTCATTGAATTTGACTAGTGATCAACTTGCTACATTGGTTGTTCAAGGTATGTTGCCAACTTGGAGGAAAAAGCTGCTTGGACAATAATTTGACAATTTAGGTCAATTGGCTCAACGGGTGACAACACTCAATAGTCAATTTCAAAGTATACGCAGGGATACCCGATTTTAGAAGAATGCTACGATTGTTGATACCTACGGTCTATATTTAGTCAAAGAAGATGATGAGGATGATGAAGAGAAATTTGCTGCAGCTGATGTAACACCCTAAAATTTGCTTATTTGGAAATAGAGTTAAAATGATTTAATTATATATTTTTGTGCTCATGAAAACATAGGAAAATAATATTTTTCATTAAATTAAAATCTATCAGAAGGTTTAGCAATATTGTTGTGCATACATGCTGATGCATTTGTGTTTTGTATTGCTTGGTTTTGACCAAAGATCAAAATGAATTCAAGTTATTCTTTTAAAATACGTTTAGGTCGATTTTCCTTCTCCGATATGCATATATCATTTTAAAACCATCAAATTCCTTGTTTTTCATCCGTCAATCAACCTCTGCAAACTTCTCAGGAATTTTTTCGGCTTTTTATGTAGCTTGTTTCCACTTATCTGTGAGCATAATCTAATTTTTAGATGCTCTAAAATATCTTATCATGACCTCCAAATATTTATTTGGGTTCCTCATGTTCCATAATGTCTCTGAAAATTTTTCCTGAATTTTCAGAGCTTTCGGAGTATTTTTTGCGGCTTAAATAATAATTCTAGATTTTTCTAGAATTATTTGATCCATGAAAATAATTAATTTCGAAAATAATAAATCTCTCATTTTCTCCAACGCTCAAAGCCCATGTGCAATAATCCTAATAAATCTCAAAGACCCATACCTTTATTTACTAATGAGCTTAAATGATTACTTAGGCCTATTAGCGGAGGTGGATGGTGCAACGTCAATTAGCACCATATCGCTAGTTGACGTCGAGGTGGAAAGTTTTTCTCCCTATATATACGTACCTATCCCTTGGGCAAAGCACACCAAAACTACCGTAAGAAGAGCCCCTAGTTTGAGAAATCTCTCATGTAGTAAATTATATTTTTCTCCTCTTTCTCTCGCCATCGCCGTCGCTGTCGCCGCCGCGGCCACGCTCGTTGCCCGCCGCTTCACCACCATCCACGACCCGTTGCCGAGCTTCGCGTCGAGGTAAAGAAGTTCCCAGCGCTCTCTGCCTCTCGCTTTAGATCTCCGGTGCTCTCGTGCCGCCGCCGCAAATCCTCGCTGCCGCACGACGATCTACACGACCGCAACTCCGTTGCCGCCGCCATCGACGTTGTTTGGTGTTTCACTGCCGTCAAAATCCGCAGGTGTATGTTTTATCTCCTTCTCGCTCTCTATGTTGTGTATAAGGCTGGACAAAAAACTCGAAGCTCGTTAGCTCGCTCGGCTCGTGGCTGACTCGGCTCCCCTCGGCTCGGTTCGTTATGAAAACGAGCCGAGCCGAGCCAAGATTTTAGCTCGTTAGCTATAACGAGCCAACTCGAGCTGGCTCGTGAGCCGCTCGCGAGCCAAACGAGCCATAGTTTTAGAGAAAAAGTCATCATAACTTATATTAGTTTTGTATTATTTCATGTTTTGCACTTCACAAATAGATGATATGTTAGCCCATATGAATATTTTGTTCGATTTAAAGCTATTGAATATATTATTTTTATATTATTAATATTTTTATGCTTTAGATAAATACAAATATTATATTTTGTATTTTTTTTTCCTGGCTCGCGAGCCTAACAAGCCAGCTCGAGCTCATAACGAGCCGAGCCGAGCTGGCTTTCTGGCTCGTTAAGATAACGAGCCGAGCCGAGCTGCCTTGTTATCCTAACGAGCCGAGCCGAGCTGGCTCGTTAGCCAGCCTTGGTTGTGTACATGCTCGCCACACTTGCCAAGCTGCCTAGCTAAGATCAGCGCTGCTATACGTTGAGCCTTCGCGGCCATCCCCGATGCCCCGTCGAGCTCGCGAGATCGAGATACACAACCCCATGTCCTCTGTTGAAGAAGACGTACATCCAGATGCCGGACGTGCACCACCAGTCAGGAACCGTGCGTGCTGCAATTACTTGCTAGCTTGATGACGTCGTCATGACATCATGGCCGTTTTGCTTTAGAAAAACAAATCCTGAAATACGATACAAATACGTATATATATATAATCTTGTTTAGGCCATATCATTTACGTTTTAACTCTGATTTGATCCGTTCAACTTGCGTTAGGTTCATAATTTCATAATCTACATGTTAATACTACTGTTAAGTAGGTTTTCAACTTTTAAAATTTGTGATTAGATTTAATCCATTATTTTAATAGAGGAAATCTTGTTTATTTCATATCTTCTACGTTTCAACTCCGTTTTGAGCCATTCAAGTTGCGTTAGATTCATAGCAACGAGATCTACGCATTTGTAACAGTGTTTATCATGTCACTAATATTGGAATTTCATGGTTTGAATCATATCTTAAATAACAATTATGTAACTGGGTTTTGTAAATAAAATATGATTTGTTTTACTTTAGTTTTATAATTCGAATCTAAATTTGACTTAAATTATAATCTCTGTAAAATATCTTATATATGTTTTTATACCATTAAGATATATGAAGCTAATAGTTTTATGGGTAAATCTATCGGTAGTTGTATCTTTTCAACCGTAGCTCCGATTAGCGTGCTTTCCGCGTCTGTGTGTTCGTAGGAACGTATAGAACATCTCTAAAACCTATTTACTTGTTGTTTCACTTGTTTGGTGTACTGTTCTAATTATTATTCATTGTTTGCTTCGTGTATGATTGCTCGATGCATGTGTGGTGATTTATTGATCAAGTCAAGTAGGTGAGGTTTATGTGGTGATTAAGAAGCTGTTCTCTAAAGACTAGAAGCTGAGAATTGGAAGCAGAGGATTGGAAGTTGGATACTAAAGGCTTTTGAGCGTATTGCTTTGGGGAAAAGCAAGTTAAAGCAAGTATAGCATGGGATCATCCTTGTTTCCTATTCACCTTTAATACACTTAATTTATGTGCATGTGTCTACCTTATTACCACTAAGGATATCCTAGATTTTGTATCTTATACCTTGACACCGGTGGAATATTGCATTGGGTAGTATTTATGCTAGTGCTCAAGATAAATAACCATGATCTGTAACTTGACTAAGGGTATATGCAATAAACGTTTAAAAGATGTTTTAAAGCAACATGGCTCAAGAGGGCTAGAGCATTGGGCTGTTTTTATGGTGCTCTAGTTTCTCTCCATAAGGACTCATCTGTAAGCGAATATCCAGGACTTACAGTATAACTGTGAGGGCTACATGGCTCTGGCTTTAGCTCAGTATGAGGACCTTTTCTAGCTTGTTAGAGGTTACCCTTGTGGTGCAAATGGGGAAAAGTAGACTGTGGATCGCTGAGACTGGTTGTATCACACAGGCTGACTTTGGAAACCTAGCGGCCCTAACTTATTAGACGAACCTTTGAATGGCTTCATAGTGAACCCTGCTTGCTCACCTTGGGAGTGTTTTGGGGATTGGTGAAAGCCCAAGTTTGGTTTTGGTAATTAATGACACCAAGTTGCTAATGCCATGTGTTAAGTGTTTTGAGTTAGGCATAAGCAACACATGTGATGAAGGTGTATGTGGCAAGGAGTGGTGGCCACAAGATCACAAAGAGATGGTGCATGGACATAAAATGATGATCATGGTGGAGATGCACATGATGATCAAGTGAAAGAGAAGGATCTAAGAGCGCAAGGCAAAGGTATAACTATAGGGTTTTCCTTTTGCCGGTCTAAGATGAGTAGAGAAGTGATTGACCGGATTTAGGATACATAGCCGACTATCAAGAGGGGCAATCACGGTTAGCTTGGAAATCAAGTGCCACTAGATCAATGTCTTGAGCATATGCATTAGGATCTAGTAAAAAGCTAACATAACGCCTTGAGAAATGATTTATGAAATGCTAACACACATGCACATGGTGGTGCACATTTGGTGGTGTTAGCACAGTTTGTGAAGGCGGTGGAGTTTAAGCGGTAGAGAGGGGTTTGGGTTCCTCTCTCCCTCCCGCCGAGCTTGCGAGGCGGGATTCGGCGCTTTTTGGAGAAGTGAAACGCCTATTTTCTATTGCGCCGGAAGTCGAAAAAGAAACGGAGGCGAACGGAGGTCACTGTGGTGACCGGACGCTGCACCGGACGCGGTCACGATATGACCGGACGCGTCCGGTCAGTGTTCAGCGTCTGCGCGGTTTTCAGTTTGATGATCGGACGCGCAGCGCGTCCGGTCACTGATGACCGGACGCGTCCGGTCATCCAGGGAGCTTACTGGACTCTAATCGGACGCTGGCACTATGGCGTCTGGTCAGTTCAACAGCGCGTCCGGTCAGTTCTCCTGAGCGAACCAGAGCGCGCGACCGGCGCGTCCGGTCCCTCACGTAACCGGAGCGTCCGGTCAGGCGTCCAGAAGGGTAGAGCGAAGCGGAGTAACGATCGGACGCGCGACGCGTCCGGTCACGTGCGATCGGACGCGTCCGGTCTCAACGGGAGCATACTGGAATGCGACCGGACGAGGGCACTGTCGCGTCCGGTCAATCGGTTCAGCGCGTCCGATCACGGCAACGGCTAGTTCTGACACGCACTGTTTCTTACTGTCGTGTAGTGACCCTGACCGGAGCGTCCGGTCAGTGCGTTTTTCGCCGCGTCGTCTGTAACGGCTAGCTGCGTACCCCTTCGTTATAAATAGACATTGGCCGGGGTTTGAGGGTAACTCTTGCACATTTTGAGAACTAGAGACATACTTTGAGCTTGAGAACAACCCCTCCACTCATCTCTTTGCATAGTTGCACATCTTGAGTGAGATTGAGTGAGATTTAAGTGCATTGCTTGAGAGTTGCATTCTAGAGGCACTTGATCTTCGAGTTGCTGCGGATTTCTTGTTACTCTTTCGTGTTTCCCGACACGGTAGACGGCTTGGAGCAGCGGAGGTGATTGAGCTCGCAATTGGAGATTGTTGGAGCCTTCACCAAGTGTTGTAAGGGGTTCTTGATCCTTCCCCGCGGGAGTTCGCAAATTGGATACTCTAGTGGAGCTCGTGGCTTGGAGGATCCCCATCTTGTGTGCGGTTGTGCGGCGCCCGCCGAGGGCTCGACTCTTGATAGTCGATTAGCTCGCGAACCGACAAGTGGGTGTATCGCCACAACGGGGAGTAGCTTGCCGGGAAGCAAGTGAACCTCGGGATAAATTCTTGTGTCATTCTCTTCCCGAGGATTTCTCTTGTATGATTGATTGATTGGTATTTCTCTTCTCTTCACGGCGGTATAATCACTCGAAGCTCTTCTCTCGTATTACTTCTCGTTTCTAGCTTATAGTTGTTGTTGTGTTTAGTGAATAGCCTTGTACTAGACTTGTGTAGGTGGCTTGCTTAATTAGTTAGAGCTAGTGCTTTTGCTTCGCTACCTTTCGTACTAACTCGTGGTTAAGTAATTCTTGTAGAAGTTTTAATTAGGCTATTCACCCCCCCCTCTAGCCTATTTGGACCTTACAAGTGGTATCGGAGCCAAGGCACCGTTTATTTGAGGCTTAACAACCTACGGTGAAAAAGAAATGGCTCAATTAAGCTTGCACATCAACAACACCAAGAAGGCACCTCACTTTGATGGCACAAATTATGCATATTGGAAGGTTAAGATGACCGCACACCTAAAGTCAATCAATAGAGAAGTGTGGAAGGTCACCGAAACAAAATTTGAGGTTGCTAATCCGGAAGCACCTACACCGGTGGAAGAGAAGAAGCTCCAATGCAATGACATTGCCATTAGTGCTCTTCATGAGGCATTAGATGACAAGACATTTGAGCAAGTGAAAAACATAGAAGTTGCACATGATGCTTGGGCCAAGCTAGAAGAAACATTTGAGGGCACCGAAGGCACAAAGACCGCTAAAGCATATATCTTGCAAGAAAAATTTTCAAGCTTCAAGATGCAAGATGATGAGAGTGTTCCGGAGATGTTTCATAGATTGCAAGTCATTGTCAATGAGCTCAAGGCACTTGGTGAGGAGGTCAAGGACAATCAATTCTCTATGAAGTTTTTGAGAAGCTTGCCCAAGAGGTTTGATACATTGATCACTGTGCTAGTGAGGACTACATTGAAGGATTCAACTCCTCAACAAATATTTCAAGAGGTGATGACCGATGATTCATATAGAGAAGATGATGAGAAGGATGAGTTGGTCAAGAAGAAGAAGAAGGAAAATGAAAAGAAAGATGATGAAAAGAAGAAGAGTGTGGCATTCAAAGCCACCACATCTAAGGGCAAGTCCAAGATTGAATCATCAAGTGATGAAGACTTAAGCTCTTGTGATAGTGATGACATTGATGAGAAGATGTCTCTCTTTGTCAAGCAATTTGGCAAATTCATGAAGAAGAAGGGCTATCGTGCAAGGAGGAGGAAGAACTCATCTAAGAAGAATGAGCATAACATGAGATGCTTTAGATGCCATAGCAAGGATCATCTTATTGCAAAGTGTCCTTATGATAGTGATGATGAAGATGCTATCAAGAAGGAGAGGAAGAAGTAAAAGAAGAAGCAAGAAAAGAAGGAGAGCTCTCATAAAAGGAAGAATGATTCTCATGTTGCTACATGGGATAGTGATGACTCCTCAAGTGATGATGAGGATGAAAACAAGAGTAAGAAGAAGGGACATGCTAGCATTGCCATCCAAGAGAAGGTCTCCCTCTTTGACACTCCATCGTGCTTCATGGCTAAAGCCGCTAAGGTATCATCCGATGATGAGAGTGATCATGATAATGCTAGTGATAGTGATAGTGATGAAGAAGAATTCACTAAAGATGAACTAATCACTATGCTAGAAGATTGCACTCAACATTATAAAGAATCTAGGAAGGAGTGCAAGGGCTTGCTTAAGGAAAAGAAAAACCTTATGCAAGAACTTGATGAGCTTAGAGTGTCTTATGAGAGTCTAAAGGTAGACCATAAGAAGCTTCAAAAGTCTCACACTAAGCTTGAAGAAGCTCATTCCTCTCTAGTTGAAAAATGTGAAAACATGCCAACTAATGTTGAGAAAGCTAAAACTTGCAACATAGACATATCATGTGATATAATTGATGAATCCTTTCATAAGCCTATTGTTGTTGCTCCCACTAACTCTTCATGTAGTGCATCTATATCATCCTCATCTAGTAGTGATGGTTTCACTTGTGACTCCACACTTATAGTTGAGAATGAAAATCTCAAGAAGAAGGTAAAAGAGCTCAATCACACATTAGCTAAGGCTTATGGTGGTGAGGACCGCTTGCTTATGTGCTTGGGTAGCCAAAGAGCTTCTCTCTACAAAGAGGGATTGGGCTATAACCCCAAGAAAGGCAAGGCCGCTTTTGCTCCTCACAAGACTCGTTTTGTGAAGAACAATGGTAGCTATTGCAAAAGTTGCAAGCAAGTTGGTCACATAGAGCAACATTGCATGAACAAGAAATCCAATGCAAATGTATCCTCAATCAAGTTTAATTCTTTCTATATGCTTACCAAGGGTACAAATGGTGTTCATGCTAAGTTCATTGGTGCACCATGGATGGGCTCAAAGAAGAAAGCCATTTGGGTACCAAAGAGCTTAGTCTCTAACCTTGGAGGACCCAAACAAGTTTGGGTACCTAAAAAGAATTGATCTTGTCTTGTAGGTCAATTACAAAGCCGAAGGAAGGCATTGAGTGCTTGATAGTGGGTGCACTCAACATATGACCGGAGACTCTTGTATGTTCAATTCAATTGATACAAGTCAAAATGGTGGTTTTGATGCTATCACTTTTGGCAACAACAAGAAAGGCAAGGTCAAAGGGCTTGGTAAAATTGCTATCACAAATGACATGAGCATATCTAATGTGTTGCTAGTTGAGAGCTTGGATTTCAATCTTTTATCGGTGGCACAACTTTGTGATCTTGGTTTCAAGTGCATATTTGGTAGTGATGATGTTGAAGTCATAAGTGTTGATGGATCAAACTTGATATTCAAAGGATTTAGACATGGTAGCTTATACTTGGTTGACTTCAATGATAGTGAGACACAATTGACATCATGCTTGCTTAGTAAATCTAGTATGGGTTGGTTGTGGCATAGAAGGCTTGGTCATGTTGGAATGAAACAATTGAACAAACTTTTGAGGCATGACTTAGTTAGAGGATTGAAAGATGTCACTTTTGAAAAGGATAAACTATGTAGTGCTTGTCAAGCCGGCAAACAAGTTGGAAATTCACATCCTAGTAAAAGTGAAATGAGCACATCAAAAGCATTTGAGCTATTGCACATGGACTTGTTTGGGCCAACAACATACACTAGCATTGGTGGCAACAAGTATGGTTTTGTGATTGTGGATGACTACACTAGATACACTTGGGTGCTCTTTCTCTATGACAAGAGTGATGTTTATGATCTATTCAAGTCTTTTGTCAAGAGGGTGCAAAATGAGTTTGAGACTACCATCAAGAAGATTAGAAGTGACAATGGTAGTGAGTTCAAGAACACAAGAATTGAAGATTTGTGTGATGATTATGGTATTGGGCATCAATTCTCACCAACATACACTCCTCAATCCAATGGTGTAGTTGAAAGGAAAAATAGAACCTTGATTGATATGGCTAGATCAATGCTTAGTGAATACAATGTGAGTCATTCATTTTGGAGTGAAGCTATCAATACGGCTTGCTATTGTAGTAACCGTCTCTATTGCCATAGGAAGCTTGGAAAGACACCATATGAACTATTGAATGGAAGAAAGCCCAACATTGTATACTTTAGAGTGTTTGGTTGCAAATGCTATATTCTCAAGAAAGGCACTAGATTGAGCAAGTTTGAAAAGAAATGTGATGAAGGGTTCTTACTTGGTTATTCTACCACAAGCAAATCATATAGAGTTTGGAATCTCACAAATGACACCTTGGAAGAAGTTCATGATGTTGAGTTTGATGAAACCCAAGGGTCTCAAAATGAAGCTCAAAACCTTGATGATGTGAGAGGAGATCAATTATCAAATGCAATGAAGAACATGGACATTGGTGATATAAGGCCGATGCAAGTTGATGATGATGATATTCATGTGATCAACCAAAGTGTGCAAATTAATACAAATCAAGCAAGCTCTAGTGGTTCTCATGATGAAGTGCAAGTTCAAGGTCAAACAAGTGAAAGCAATCAACTCCCAATACTCCAACCTACTAGCATTGCAAGAGATCATCCGTTGGACCAAATCATTGGTGGAATTCAAAGTGGTGTTCAAACTAGATCAAGATTAGCATCCTTTTGTGAGCATTACTCATTTGTCTCATTAGAAGAACCAAAGAAGATAGAAGATGCATTGAAGGATTCCGATTGGGTGAATGCCATGCATGAAGAACTAAACAACTTTGCTAGAAATTAAGTTTGGAAACTTGTTAAGAGGCCAAAGAACTACAATGTGATTGGTACTAAGTGGGTCTTTAGAAACAAGCAAGATCAAGATGGCATGGTTGTAAGGAACAAAGCAAGATTAGTAGCACAAGGATACACTCAAGTTGAGGGTCTTGACTTTGGAGAGACATATGCACCGGTTGCAAGATTGGAGGCAATCAGAATCTTATTAGCATATGCTTGTGCACACAACATCAAGCTCTATCAAATGAATGTCAAGAGTGCATTTCTAAATGGCTACATCAATAAAGAAGTTTATGTTGAGCAACCTCCCGGTTTTGAAGATGACAAGAAGCCCGACCATGTTTACAAGCTAAAGAAGGCATTGTATGGTTTGAAGCAAGCACCTCGAGCATGGTATGAGAGGTTGAGGGACTTTCTCCTCTCCAAAGGGTTCAAGATGGGAAAGGTTGACACCACTCTCTTCACCAAGAAGCTTGGAAATGACTTGTTTGTGTTGCAAATCTATGTGGATGACATTATCTTTGGATCAACTAACCAAGACTTTTGTGAAGAGTTTGGAAATATGATGGCTAATGAGTTTGAGATGTCTATGATTGGAGAGCTTAGTTACTTCCTTGGACTTCAAATCAAGCAAATGAAGAATGGTACTTTTGTAAGTCAAGGCAAGTACATCAAGGACATGATCAAGAAGTTTGGATTGCAAGATGCTAAGCCAATGAGCACACCAATGGGCTCTAATGATCAATTGGGTATTGATAATAGTGGAAATATGGTAGATCAAAAGTAATACCGGTCCATGATTGGAAGTTTGCTCTATGTCACCGCTTCTAGGCCGGATGTGATGTTTAGTGTATGCAAGTGTGCAAGATATCAAGCTTCACCTAGAGAAAGTCACTTGAAAGCAACCAAGAGGATATTGAGATATCTAAAGGGCACTCATGATGTTGGATTATGGTATCCCAAGGGGTCTAATTTTGAGTTGATTGGATATTCGGACTCCGACTATGGTGGATGCAAGATTGATAGAATGAGCACAAGTGGCACTTGTCAATTGCTTGGAAGGTCTCTTGTTTCATGGTCATCAAAGAAACAAAATAGTGTTGCACTATCTACCGCCGAGGCCGAATACATTAGTGCCGGTAGTTGTTGTGCACAATTGCTTTGGATGAAGGCCACTTTGAATGACTTTGGAATTAAATTCAAGAATGTGCCTTTGTTTTGTGATAGTGAAAGTGCTATCAAGATGACACAAAATCCGGTTCAACATTCAAGAACCAAGCACATTGACATAAGGCATCACTTCATAAGAGACCATCAACAAAAGGGTGATATTAGCATTGAGAGCATTGGCACCGAAGATCAACTAGCCGACATCTTTACAAAGCCACTTGATGAAAAGAGATTTTACAAGTTGAAGAATGAATTGAACATACTTGACTTCTCCAACTTGAAATGAGTGCACCCCCACATTCTTATATGACATGCCTCTCCTCCAACATAGCAAGGTAAAGTTGTTTGGCATATCATTCATACTTTGCTAAGGACATGTTTAGAACATATAGACATATTTGCATGACAAATAGGCTCATTCATGAAAATCAAATAATTTTGATGTATATATGGTACCACTATTGCTTCTATGTTTGATTGATCTAGTGGTAGCATATGACATGTTTGTGGGCTTGCAAACCTAGTGTTGAATCTAGAAAATGAGCTCATGATGTGTAATTCAACATGGTCAAGATAACCCTTATACTTTATGAGGTGTGAAAAAGCTTGTCCTTGGATCAAACCAAATTACATATTCTAGACAAGTGATCTAGGTTGAACCATAATTTGGACTCCCTCATATTGATTGACTTATCTCTCACTAAAATTACCTATTCTAGGCACCTTTTTTGGTGATTGTTGACAAAGGGGGAGAGAAAAGTCACAAAGATATTGCAAAGAGGAAATAAAATATAATAAGAGGGAGAGAAAAGTCACAAAGATAAAAAGAAAAGTCACAAAGAGAGAAATTAAATTTGAGCACATAAGTAGGGGGAGCAAGCTCATGGATTATTTGTTGCATTTGTATGTGCATTAACATGATGAAATGTTGCATTGTAAAGTTTAATTTCGATATTCATGATTGAATGGTGTATGCTAGAAATAGAACTTGAATAATGATTTGTTGAGAGTAGCTTTACAAGTGGTATCTAGACACCTTTTGCTTATAATGTTGATCTCACGGGGTACTTTAGTGTTTGTGATCTTTACAAGTGATAGATTACAAGTGGTGTCTAGCTACATCGATGCTAAGGATGGTATATAAAGGCAACTCCGATTGGTATCACGCTTCAAAGGTCCATTTTATATACCTTAGTATCAATTTGATAGTAGTAACTCTCTCAAATTTCAAATCCATACATATGTGCATAATTGAACCAAACTCATGAAAGCACATATGTAGGGGGAGCTAATACTATCGAAATTGAAAATTGATTTCATTTCATATCTTTGTGATGGTTGTCATCAATTACCAAAAAGGGAGAGATTGAAAGCCCAAGTTTGGTTTTGGTAATTAATGACACCAAGTTGCTAATGCCATGTGTTAAGTGTTTTGAGTTAGGCATAAGCAACACATGTGATGAAGGTGTATGTGGCAAGGAGTGGTGGCCACAAGATCACAAAGAGATGGTGCATGGACATAAAATGATGATCATGGTGGAGATGCACATGATGATCAAGTGAAAGAGAAGGATCTAAGAGCGCAAGGCAAAGGTATAACTATAGGGTTTTCCTTTTGCCGGTCTAAGATGAGTAGAGAAGTGATTGACCGGATTTAGGATACATAGCCGACTATCAAGAGGGGCAATCACGGTTAGCTTGGAAATCAAGTGCCACTAGATCAATGTCTTGAGCATATGCATTAGGATCTAGTAAAAAGCTAACATAACGCCTTGAGAAATGATTTATGAAATGCTAACACACATGCACATGGTGGTGTACACTTGGTGGTGTTAGCACAGTTTGTGAAGGCGATGGAGTTTAAGCGGAGTAACGATCGGACGCGCGGCGCGTCCGGTCATGTGCGATCGGACGCGTCCGGTCTCAACGGGAGCATACTGGAATGCGACCGGACGCGGGCACTGTCGCGTCCGGTCAATCGGTTCAGCGCGTCCGGTCACGGCAACGGCTAGTTCTGACACGCACTGTTTCTTGCTGTCGTGTAGTGACCGGACGCGTCCGGTCACCTTGACCGGAGCGTCCGGTCAGTGCGTTTTTCGCCGCGTCGTCTGTAACGGCTAGCTGCGTACCCCCTCGTTATAAATAGACGTTGGCCGGGGTTTGAGGGTAACTCTTGCACATTTTGAGAACTAGAGACATACTTTGAGCTTGAGAACAACCCCTCCACTCATCTCTTTGCATAGTTGCACGTCTTGAGTGAGATTGAGTGAGATTCAAGTGCATTGCTTGAGAGTTGCATTCTAGAGGCACTTGATCTTCGAGTTGCTGCGGATTTCTTGTTACTCTTCCGTGTTTCCCGACACGGTAGACGGCTTGGAGCAGCGGAGGTGATTGAGCTCGCAATTGGAGATTGTTGGAGCCTTCACCAAGTGTTGTAAGGGGTTCTTGATCCTTCCCCGCGGGAGTTCGCAAATTGGATACTCTAGTGGAGCTCGTGGCTTGGAGGATCCCCATCTTGTGTGCGGTTGTGCGGCGCCCGCCGAGGGCTCGACTCTTGATAGTCGATTAGCTCGCGAACCGACAAGTGGGTGTATCGCCACAACGGGGAGTAGCTTGCCGGGAAGCAAGTGAACCTCGGGATAAATTCTTGTGTCATTCTCTTCCCAAGGATTTCTCTTGTATGATTGATTGATTGGTATTTCTCTTCTCTTCACGGCGGTATAATCACTCGAAGCTCTTCTCTCGTATTACTTCTCGTTTCTAGCTTATAGTTGTTGTTGTGTTTAGTGAATAGCCTTGTACTAGACTTGTGTAGGTGGCTTGCTTAATTAGTTAGAGCTAGTGCTTTTGCTTCGCCACCTTTCGTACTAACTCGTGGTTAAGTAATTCTTGTAGAAGTTTTAATTAGGCTATTCACCCCCCCTCTAGCCTATTTGGACCTTACAATTGGCCGCCCTGGGCATATGGGTAATCATGACTCATAGTGAAAGTGTATAACCTCTGCAGAGTGTAAAACTGTTATAATAGCCGTGCTCACGGTCACGAGTGGCCTTGGACCCTTACTGAATAAATGATGAACACTGATGATATTGACGCTCACTAATGATTATTGTTTCTTGCTATACATTATTCTCGTTTACATGATCATGAGGTTATTTGGGCTTATGGTAAACTTGTTGCTACTCAATTGCTAAAAGATGACTCACTAAAAGCTAATCACAGTAAACCAGTGTCAACCTTTTGAGCCTCATGAACCCCATGATATATTTGTTGAGTTCGACATGGACTCACCCTTGCTATTTCCCCCCACATCTCAGGAAGGGTACCAGATTGCTAGATTCTAGAATTGTTAGGCTTGTGATCAACCAGTTAGTTTGATCCTGGAGTGAAGGTTACATCCGGTGTTCGGAGTTGTCTTTCCGCTGTGTTGCTCTCTAAGGTTATATCTTATACTATTGTGTTATGTTTAATAAGCATTTGTCTTTTGATATTACACTTATCTGCAGCTATATGTGAGATTTGACCTCTTTATTTCACATATAGTGTATATCTGGTTTTGTCCTTAAAACTGGGTGTGACATAGTGGTATCAGAGCAATGCTGACGGTAGGACGCAAGCCTAGTTAGAAATTGGTCGTGTTAAGGTTTTGAAACTGTTATAACAATCCTTGTTCTATAAAATCTTGGTATTTTCTTCTATACTATATCCTTACCTTGTTATTCATCTCCACCTTGTTGCTTATTTTACAAAGTCTTGTGATCATCCTTTTCCTTGCTTTTATATGCTTTTAGAACCTCATCTTACCATATTCTTGCGTTATCAGAAGAGGAGCATTAGGATCTTTGCCTTTAATATGAAGGAAACGATAGCACCGCAAGTTGAGTCAATGTGTGATGTGTGAACCAATGTGTTAGTTGGATTGTCATTATGCTTGTGCTTGTTTTTGGATCTTTGTAATGATTGCAATGATCTTGTGGAGTATTCCTACAATTTCATTTAGATATAGGATTAAGGTATAAGGATTAATGGATAGATATAGTTGGGTTTTGGTTACCTTCTATTTTCCCTCTATTCTGTCTTTTTGGAGCAGTATGTCTTCTTTGGTTCATACCTTTGTTTTTGGATGACCAAAAATCATAGGAAAATTCTGTTCAACAGTATACTTCAACATCCTTCTGTGACCGTAAGAATCACCCTGATAGCTATTATGGTTTGGGAGTTACGAAAACCACAAGGCGATGCAACTGTGCTGTCTGAAACCCGGAATAGAATCTGTTATGTGTTGTTTTCGGTCAAGTTAGCTGCAGAATCTGGAAAAGTGTTATATAAGTAAGTTGTATATAATTTGATAAGCTTTCCAATGGTATAAGGTGAAACTTAATTGGATTAACAGAACTGGAGATATGGATGTTTTACTGTGCTGCTGTTTTTTTCTGCTCGCGAGGAATTTCGAAGTACTTGTTCTTCTTTAGGCATATAAGTTTTTATTGGAGATCAGAAGGTCATCATGATAGTAAACTCACTTAGAAGAAGGTTCAGGCTACTCTTTTATTCCCCTAGTTTCTCTTTTCTTAAGGGGGGTCGCCAAGTTAAAGAAGTTGCAAGGATCAGTGCCTTGTTGGATCATCTATGAGAAGCTCAGGAACATACTCAGTACAAGTTGGCGATTATAACATAGGGAGGTGGTGTTGGAAATCTATAGTTGGTTCCACGGGAACTTAGAAGACATCACTACCATGTCAAGTATGGCTAGTAAGTTTTAAGTGAAGGAAGTCTTCTACTTGGACAGGTATTCCCTTGTGGTAGAGTTATTATGTAGAAGAGCTTAAGAGAGTTGAATGTGTGGGATGCTCTTAAGGCTATAAGAGTGACATTTACATGGATCACAAGAATCTGAAGATCGTCCTCACTAAGTTGGTTTGAGTTGCGGTATCATTGTCGGTTTGATCCTGATCAAGACCTTTCTGACTTGCAAAAGTGTTATCGTTTGGAGAAGTAGAAGTCGTTGCCGATGACTATAGCAATGGAGAATTATGCTAAGAAGATTCGAACGACATCATGAATGTCTCGAAAATAGTTGAGCAAGCTACTCGGAGTAAGATGATCAAAGTATGTTGAAACGTAGGAGTGACACTGAGAGGATGAGGCTTCTTGAATCAAGTGAAGAAGATCTATAGTCAAAGTTTTTATCTCTTCGATCATCGTCTTTCGAATCTCGGGACGAGATTTATCTTAAGGGGTTAGAATTGTAACACCCTAAAATTTTCTTATTTAGAAATAGAGTTAAAATGATTTAATTATGTATTTTTGTGCTCATGAAAACATAGGAAAATAATATTTTTCATTAAATTAAAATCTATCAGAAGGTTTAGCAATATTGTTGTGCATACATGCTGATGCATTTGTGTTTTTGTATTGCTTGGTTTTGACCAAAGATCAAAATGAATTCAAGTTGTTCTTTCAAAATACGTTTAGGTCGATTTTCATTCTCCGATATACATATATCATTTTAAAACCATCAAATTCCTTGTTTCTCATCCATCAATCAATCTCTACAAACTTCTCAGGAATTATTTCGACTTTTTATGTAGCTTGTTTCCACTTATCTGTGAGCATAATCTAATTTTTAGATGCTCTAAAATATCTTATCAAGACCTCCAAATATTTATTTGGGTTCCTCATGTTCCATAATGTCTCTGGAAATTTTTCCTGAATTTTCAGAGCTTTCGGAGTATTTTTCGTGGCTTAAATAATAATTCTAGACTTTTCTAGAATTATTTGATCCATGAAAATAATTAATTTCGAAAATAATAAATCTCTCATTTTCTCCAACGCTCAAAGCTCATGTGCAATAATCCTAATAAATCTCAAAGGCCTATACCTTTATTTACTAATGAGCTTTAAAGATTACTTAGGCCTATTAACGGAGGTGGATGGTGCAACGTCAATTAGCACCATATTGCTAGTTGACGTGGAGGTGGAGAGTTTTTCTTCCTATATATACGTATCTATCCCTTAGGCAAAGTACACCAAAACTACCGTAAGAGGAGCCCCTAGTTTGAGAAATCTCTCGTGTAGTAAATTATATTTTTCTCCTCTTTCTCTCGCCGTCACCGTCGCCGCCGTGGCCACGCTCGTTGCCCGTTGCTTCACCACCATCCACGACCCGTTGCCGAGCTTCGCGTCGAGGTAAAGAAGTTCCCAGCGCTCTCTGCCTCCCGCTTCCCGCTTTAGATCTCCGGTGCTCTCGTGCCGCCGCCGCAAATCCTCGCTGCTGCACGACGATCTACACGACCGCAACTCCGTTGCCGCCGCCATCGACGCTGTTTGGTGTTTCACTGCCGTCAAAATCCGCAGGTGTATGTTTTCTCTCCTTCTCGCTCTCTATGTTGCGTACATGCTCGCCACACTTGCCAAGCTGCCTAGCTAAGATCAGCGCTGCTATACGTTGAGCCTTCGCGGCCATCCCCGATGCCCCGTCGAGCTCGCGAGATCGAGATACACAACCCCATGTCCTCTGTTGAAGAAGACGTTCATCCAGATGCCGGCCGTGCACCACCAGCCAGGAACCGTGCGTGCTGCAATTACTTGCTAGCTTGATGACATCGTCATGACATCATGACCGTTTTTCTTTAGAAAAACAAATCCTGAAATACGATAAAAATACGAATATACATATAATCTTGTTTAGGCCATATCATTTACGTTTTAACTCTGATTTGATCCGTTTAACTTGTGTTAGGTTCATAATTTCATAATCTACATGTTAATACTACTGTTAAGTAGGTTTTCAACTTTTAAAATTTATGATTAGATTTAATCCATTATTTTAATAGAGGAAATCTTGTTTATTTCATATCTTCTACGTTTCAACTCCGTTTTGAGCCATTCAAGTTGCGTTAGATTCATAGCAACGAGATCTACGCATTTGTAACAGTATTTATCATGTCACTAATATTGGAATTTCATAGTTTGAATCATATCTTAAATAACAATTATGCGACTGGGTTTTGTAAATAAAATATGATTTGTTTTACTTTAGTTTTATAATTCGAATCTAAATTTGACTTAAATTATAATCTCTGTAAAATATCTTATATATGTTTTTATACCATTAAGATACATGAAGTTAATAGTTTTATGGGTAAATCTATCGGTAGTTGTATCTTTTCAACCGTAGCTCCGATTAGTGTGCTTTCTGCGTCTGTGTGTTCGTAGGACGTATAGAACATCTTTAAAACCTTTTTACTTGTTGTTTCACTTGTTTGGTGTACTATTCTAATTATTATTCATTGTTTGCTTCGTGTATGATTGCTCGATGCGTGTGTGATGATTTATTGATCAAGTCAAGTAGGTGAGGTTTATGTGGTGATTAAGAAGCTGTTCTCTGAAGACTAGAAGCTGAGAATTGGAAGCAGATGATTGGAAGTTGGATACTAAAGGCTTTTGAGCGTATTGCTTTGGGGGAAAAAGCAAGTTAAGGCAAGTATAGCATGGGATCATCCTTGTTTCCTATTCACCTTTAATACACTTAATTTATGTGCATGTGTCTACCTTGTTACCACTAAGGATATCCTAGCTTTTGTATCTTATACCTTGACACCGGTGGAACATTGCATTGGGTAGTATTTATGCTAGTGCTCAAGATAAATAACCATGATCTGTAACTTGACTAAGGGTATATGCAATAAACGTTTAAAAGATGTTTTAAAGCAACATGGCTCAAGAGGGCTAGAGCATTGGGCCATTTTTATAGTGCTCTAGTTTCTCTCCATAAGGACTCATCTGTAAGCGAATATCCGGGACTTACAGTACAAATGTGAGGGCTACATGGCTCTGGCTTTAGCTCAGTATGAGGACCTTTTCTAGCTTGTTAGAGGTTACCCTTGTGGTGCAAATGGGGAAAAGCAGACTATGGATCCCTGAGACTGGTTGTATCACACAGGCTAACTTTGGAAACCTAGCGGCCCTAACTTATTAGACGAACCTTTGAATGGCTTCATAGTGAACCCTGCTTGCTCACCTTGGGAGTGTTTTGGGGATTGGCCACCCTGGGCATATGGGTAATCATGACTCATAGTGAAAGTGTATAACCTCTATAGAGTGTAAAACTGTTATAATAGCCATGCTCACGGTCACGAGTGGCCTTGGACCCTTACAGAATAAATGATGAACACTGATGATATTGACGCTCACTAATGATTATTGTTTCTTGCTATACATTATACTCGTTTACATGATCATGAGGTTATTTGGGCTTATGGTAAACTTGTTGCTACTCAATTGCTAAAAGATGACTCACTAAAAGCTAATCGCAGTAAACCAGTGTCAACCTTTTGAGCCTCATGAACCCCATGATATATTTGTTGAGTTCGACATGGACTCACCCTTGCTCTATCCCCCACATCTCAGGAAGGGTACCAGATTGCTAGATTCTGGAATTGTTAGGCTTGTGATCAACCAGTTAGTTTGATCCTGGAGTGAAGGTTACACCCGGTGTTCAGAGTTGTCTTTTCGCTGTGTTGCTCTCTAAGGTTATATCTTATACTATTGCGTTATGTTTAATAAGCATTTGTCTTTTGATATTATACTTATTTGCAGCTATATGTGAGATTTGACCTCTTTATTTCACATATAGTGTATATCTAGTTTTGTCCTTAAAACTAGGTGTGACAGCTGAATGGAATTGGGGTAAAAAGATAGTGATGGTCCCAAACCCTTGGTGAAGAGAAAATGAAGAGAACTATAATTTTGATGTTACAAAGGCAGATAAGCTCTTTGATTTCTTGCTTGAGAAGGGACAGATTAAATTGCTTGCTAATCATGTCATGCTACCTCCTAAGCAGCTGAAGAACGAGAAGTTCTACAAGTACCATAATGCCACTTCTCATACTACTAATGATTGCAGAATCTTTCAACAACATATCTAGAGAGCTATTCAGCAGAGAAAGCTTAAATTTGATACACCTCAAAAGATAAAAGTTGACAACAATCCTTTCCCGAGAGATCAGAACATGGTTGATGCTAAGTTGTTCAAAGGAAAGACCGGAGTGTTGACATCAGCTAAGGCAAGAGAGGCTAGAACAGTTGATCTAGAGATGCAAATATCGGCTGAGGAATACATAGAGATCAAGAGACATCATGATCAACAAAAGAGCCGATATGAGCAAGGAGAAACTTCAAGAGCTAGTGCTATGAGGTTGCGTGTTACATTTTGTATTCTGTTGAATAAATGGCAACAACAGAAGGAAAAGGATTATCAGCGTTGGTTAGAAGAAGAAGAATACCAGCGTCGGCAAGAGGAAGAGAGATATGAAAGAGAATAAGCTAAGTCACATTGGAATTATCCTTTCTTTAGACACTGCTGGAATGAAGGTTTGAAATTGCCTACTAGGAATAATTGCCCAAAATGCAGTGAGCAATATTGGGAGTTTAGGCAATCTCAGGCCAACCACCGATCTATTTGTGATCAAATTGAGTATTAATATGATAGCATGGATCGGTGCATAAAAAATGGAAGTGTTCATGATTAGCTAGGTAAATGATTTGTTGATCAAAATTGGTCTGATTATGAAGAAGAAGACTATGATAAAGAAGATGAGTATGTCTAGAAAGAAGGACAGTGATGTCCAGGAGGCTTGACAAGAAGTCAGAAGAGAAGGGTTCAACGCCTAAGGAGCAGAGAGTTAGAACAGGCTCATAATCATAGAACCCTCAAGTGTGGCGCGCCAAACAAACAGCCGATAAGGGTCAACCATCGGCTGATATTCAAATGGCTTTTCTATTACATTAGAATTCAAGGCCCCAGCGGATCAAGAAGTATATTCTGATTTTGATGAATCAGAGTATGCAGAGATGGTGGCCAAGTTGACATTAACACAACAAGCTATATTTGATAAACTAGATAAGCATCGACACTTGAAGGCTTTGTATTTGAAAGGTTTCATTGATGGGAAGCCGATGAGCAAAATGTTAGTTAATGGTGGTGGCTCTGTTAATTTGATGCCCTATACTACTTTTTGCAAGCTTGGTAAGGGGCCAGAAGATTTAATTGAGACTCACATGATGCTTAAAGATTTTGGAGGTAATGCATCCAAGACTAGGGGGCAATAAATGCTGAGTTAACAATTAGAAGTAAAACTTTGCTTACTACTTTCTTTGTCATTGATGGAAAGGGTTCGTATAGTCTGCTCCTCGGTCGTGATTGGATTCATGCTAACTGTTGCGTACCATCGACTATACATCAATGCTTGATTCAGTGGCATGGAGACTATGTTGACTTGGTTTATGCTGATGATTCTGTGAGTGTAGTAATAGCTGATCCTATGTATTGGGAATTAGAAGATTTCAAATGTTTCTGTGGCAAGGGTTGGGAAGGAGGCTTCATTAGAATCAATAATGAAGCCCAACAACCGATATGAGCAGTTAGCTTTGAGATTTTGTTTAAATGGATAATCCAATAGATGGTACTAATGGCAAACTTGGACATGGCTTTACGTCGGTCGATAAGTTAAGAAGAAGTAGACATTGGTCCAGGAGATAGGCCTAGGCCGACGTATGTAAGTGCTAAGTTGGATCCTAGGCATAAACGAGAGTTAATAGAATTGTTAAAGGAATTTAAAGATTGTTTTGCTTGGGAGTATTATGAAATGCCTGGTTTAGATCGATCAATTGTTGAACATTGGTTACCAATCATGCCTGGGTATCGGTCATTTAAGCAAGCTCCAAGGAGATTCAATCCAAATGTTCTTGATGATATTAAGGAGACTGAGAGATTGCTGGAAGCCAAGTTTATTAGACCATGCAGATATGCAGAGTGGATATCGAGTGTAGTGCCTGTATACAAGCAAAATGGAAAGCTAAGAGTATGTATCGATTTCAGAGATCTGAACAAGGCCACACAGATGGATGGTTATCCAATGCCAATAGCCGATATGTTGGTAGATGCAGCAGCTGGGTACAAGGTTATCAGCTTTATGGATGGCAATGCATGTTATAATCTGATCTTTATGGCTATTGAATATATAGCTAAAACGGCCTTTAGGTGTCCAAATGCAATCGGCTTATTTGAATGGGTTGTGATGACTTTTGGTTTGAAGAATACTGGTGCAACTTATCAAAGAGCAATGAATTATATTTTTCATAAGTTGATCGGCAGAATTGTTGAAATCTATATTGATGATGTGGTAGTAAAATCCAAAGGGTACAAACAACATCTAGTTGATCTGCGTGAGACTTTAGAGTACACAAGAAGACATGGTTTAAGGATGAATCCTAATAAATGTACCTTTGGAGTGTTAGCTAGACAGTTTTTGGGTTTTATGGTTCATGAAAGAGGAATTAAGGTTGGTCAGAAAAGCATGAAGGTAATTGATGAAGTAGTACCTCCAACTAACAAAATAGAATTGCAATCTCTGCTTGGTAAGATTAGTTTTATCAGGAGGTTTATTTTAAATCTGTCAGAAAGGATTTTGCCATTTTCTCCCCTATTGAAGTTGAAGAATGATCAAGAATTTAAATGGGGTGATGTACAACAAAAGACACTTGAAGAAATAAAAGAGTACATGAAGTCTCCACTTGTGCTGGTCCCTCCTCAGCAAGGTAAGCCTTTTAAGTTGTATGTGTCGGCCGATAGCCAAACAATTGGATCGGCCCTAAATGCAAGAATTTAAAGGAAAAGAAAGAGTTGGTTTCCATCTGAGCAGAAGGCTTTTGGATCCCGAGACAAGATATTCTCCTCTTGAAAAGTTATGCTTGTGTTTATATTTCTCCTGCACCAAATTGCAATATTATTTACTATTAGCTAAGTGTACGGTTGTGTCTAAAGCTGATGTGATCAAGCACATGTTATCAATGCCAATATTAAATAGGAGAGTCAGGAAGTGGATCCTTGCATTATTCGAATTTGACTTGAGGTTTGAATCGGCTAAAGCAGTCAAAGGGTAGGTAATGGCTGATTTTATCACTCAACACCATAAACCAAGCATCGGTTATTTAGAAACGATGCCTTGGACATTGTTCTTTGATGGATCATCGTGCAAGCAAGGTGGTGGCATTGGTATTGTTATTATTTTGCCCCAGGGGGCAAGTTTTGAGTTTGCTTTTCAGATCAAGCCAATGTCTACTAATAACCAAGCAGAGTACAAAGCTATTCTTAAGGGACTTCAACTTCTTCGAGAAGTAAAGGCCAAGTCAGTTGAAATAGTTGGAGATTCACAGTTAGTAATTAATCAGTTGATCAACCTATATGAGTGCAAAGATGATATTTTGAAGGGATATTATGATGAATGCCGAAAGTTGCTCAAAGAATTTCCTCTAACTTCTCTCCAACATATTCCAAGAGCACAGAATCAAGAAGCCAATCAACTAGCTCAGAGTGCATCAGGCTATCGAGTGTTTCAGGAGATAGTCAGTAGTGAAACTTTGGCTGATAACTGGAGAGTGGAAATAGCTGATTATCTCAGGAATCCATCATAGAAAGTTACCAGGAAGCTAAGGTATAAATCAACTAAGTATGTTTTATTGGATGAACAGTTATATTACAAAACAGTCGATGGAGTTCTACTTAAATGGCTGAGTCAAGAGGAAGCAAAAGTATTGATGGGCGAAGTACATGAAGGAATTTGTGGGGCTCATCAATCAGCTTATAAGATGAAATGGGTTATTCGCAGGTCTGGATATTTTTGGTCAATAATATTGGAAGACTGCTTTGAGTATTATAAGGGGTGTTAGGATTGTCAACGATTTGGCAATGTTCAAAGATCGCCTACGTCAACTATGAACCCGATAATCAAGCCATGGCCATTTCGAGGTTGGGGAATCGACTTGATCGGCCAAATTTTTCCACCTTCAAGCAAAGAACGTAAGTTCATATTGGTGGCAACAGATTATTTTACTAAATGGGTTGAGGCAATTCCTTTAAGAACAATAACTTCGAAGAGCATGGTTGACATTGTCAAGGAGCATATCATCTATTGTTTTGGGATTCCTCAGACCATTACTACTGATCAGGGAATGATGTTTACATCAGAAGAGTTCAGAGATTTTGCTGCCAATATGAGAATTAAGCTGTTAAATTATTCTCCTTATTATGCTCAAGCAAATGGCCAGGTAGAGGCATCTAATCAGATCTTGATCAAATTGATTAAGAAGATTGAGGAGCAACCGAGGAAGTGGTACTTAACACTCAACGAAGCATTATGGGCGTATAGGATGGCTTGTCATGGATCGACTAAATCATCGCCTTATGAGTTGGTGTATGGGCATAATGTTGTCCTACCTTGGGAAATTCAGACTGGATCGAGATGTGTTGCATTGCAAAATGACTAGACGGTCGAAATTTATAAGAATCTTATGATGGATGATTTAGAAGACTTAAATTGTCATCGGCTACGAGCTCTTGAGAATATTGAGGCCAATAAGTTGAGAGTTGCTAAGCATTACAATAAGAAGGTCAAGAGCAAACAGTTCTCTGAAGGCGAGATGGTTTGGAAGGTAAAACTACCGATTGGGTCTAAAGATAGCAGGTTTGGCAAGTTGTCGCCTAATTGGGATGGTCCCTAGCGGATAAAACATTGTGTACCTAGTAATGCTTACATTCTGGAGATGTTAGAAGAGAAGAAGAATTTGGCAGAGCAATCAATGGAAAGTTTTTAAAGAAATATTATCCTAGTGTTTGGATTAATGCTTAATAGCCGACTCGTTTAGTTATCGGTTTTAATAGCCGATACCAAGGGGTATCGCCTCTAGCGCAAAAAATCAACCCAAAGTAGGGTAAAAGCTGATACGATATGTATCGCCTATAGAGCAAAAACAAACACAAGGAAAAGTCATGATTCACAAGACAATCACAGTTCACATGACAACAGTTTCAAAGGAATTCATGACAGAAGGAGAAACTTTGTTCATTCATAGTTTGTTCCTAGATACAAGCTAATCGAACACCTTGTTCACGACATCCTGAGCTGGTATGATGTCCTCGATGGCAGCCGCTGCATCATCAAAGTCATTAATTAGGTCTTCATGCATGTCAGGGTCGTCAATCGCTAGGAAGCCTAGCTCCATGGAGAGGAGGTCCTGCCCGTTTGCACCTGTGTACCAGCTAGAGCCACAGCAGCATCGCGGTGAACACCATGGAGGGTAATCTCCTAGGCACGCACCAGGATGTCATGGAGGTGGTTGATGAGTAGAGGTCCTCGGGCATTGATGGCCACTGTAGCCACGTTTGCTGCCACTTGGAGGTTCACCAACTGCACTATCAAGGCTGGCAAACAAAGAAATCAAAAGGATTTTTAGGAACAGGGATAGGGGTTTCCTTTGAACAATAAAACTCACGTGCCACCATGGCGTCGACCTCAGCCAGTCTAGCCTACGTGGTGTTTGTCTCCTGCTCCGTAGTGTGTAGGGCAACCTCAGTAACCCTGAGGTGGGTCTCAAGCTGACCGTTCTCCCGAGTTGCCTCGGCGTAGCGATTCTCCGCCAACCTCCATTCCCGAAGATAGTGGCAGACATCATTGCTGTTGTAGGAGTTAGAGGAGTCCGACGACGAATCCGGCATGGAGGACATGACATCCACAGCATTGGAGGGCCCGTCGGCCCTGAGATAGAGAGAGGGTGGAGACTGTCATTCAAGATGTATCTGTAGGCAAATCAAAATATATGAACGAAAGATATTCGATCTTACCTCATGCGGCGGATGCGTTGGCCCGCCGACATCTCCTCCTTTGGGATCTCCTCCACCGCACACTTACCACGGCTGTCCTCTCTGGCCATGGGTGTTGGTTTGGATCAAGAAAGAAGAAAACTATAGGGTTCTTGAAAGATAAAGAGAATGCAAGAGAATGGGGCGCGGTTGCAGATGTGTTTGGAGCAAAAGCCCTTGGCTAGTATTTATAGTCATGGGGGCAGGAGTTAGATATCTTGGAATATATGAAAGCAATCCCAATTAATGGAAGAGGAAGCGCCGCTTCGCCAGTACTGAGGGAAACACGGTGTTGATGACCGAGTGGGGAAATCGAAAGGTTTTTGTTATGAAAATCGTTTTTAGATTCAAAAAAGTCGTTCCCAGATTCGGTTAAGTTAAAATCAAGATCGGCTAACCTAAAAACAGGTATTCGAGTTGAACTTAGTAACGCGACTGTTTATATACAGAGCTGACAAAGAGTTCAGTTATCATCAAGTTTACACAAAAACACTACACAAATTGCAGGAGTTTGAATTACAAGTTGAGGGCATCATGAATTGCTTCTAATGCTTTCAGCCGAAGAGCATCAACCTTTGCACTTCATTCTTATCTTGTTTGGCCGATCTAGGGATGCTTTCAAGGCTGCTGTGTATAACTTTGCCTTCCTTGACTTTGGTCGGCATCTCCTGTTTCTTTTGCTTGATGGTGTCAACAATCTAGACCAAGTTGGACTCATGTCGTTCAATAGCAGCCTTTACATTTTCCAACTCTTTTACAAGTTCAACACGCCAAGACCTCAGTTGATTCAGCTCTGGTTCCATTCTGGTAGAAGAGTTCTTCAGGTTGTCAATTAGTTGTGCTAGTTCCTTGGCTTCTTGTTTGTTGGAATTCTTCCTGGCCATCAAAGATTCACGGTCAGTCATATTTCTTTCATGCCTTCTTCAATTTGGGAGCTTGGTCTTCAATATTGAGCATAGGCAGTAGAGCTTCAGCAAGGTTTGGAGTCAAGTTATCCTTAATAGCTAAGAAGATCCTCCTTATTGGGTCTACATCCTGGACCAAATCAACTACATTCCATTCGAGCATTGGCAACATGTCCCTTAGCCGGTTTCTGGTCAGTTCTAATAAAACTCCTTGTGAAGAAATAGTTGATGATCTTACTTCACTTTCATCTATGTACTCTTCAAAGTTGAAGGAGTAACTCAGAGCTAGGGAATTAAGTGCCTGCGTGTAAACAGAGAGAGTTTTATTAGAAACAACAAAGTGGGTTAAAGATGAATCTAAGACAAGTAATGGAGAGAACAAGGTACCTTTTCCATATGAGACTCTGGCTGAGGAGAAGAAACAACTGATGATGTACCAACATCTTTTTCAACATTTGGTTGAATTGGTTTTGGGCTCTCGATGCTAGTGTCTGCAAGCACTTGGAAGTTTCAGTTTACAGTTGATATGAAAAGATAAGATGAGCATATGAATGTCTTCAACTAGTGAGTTGGTATGCCCTTGCTCTTGTGCAGATGTTTCCCTAGGTGGTGTCTGTTAAAGGAAATGATCAGATGAAAGTGAGAACTACATAAGATTAAAGGATTAAGAAGATACATTGGTAACATCAAGTGGTGGAGTAGAGAGGTTCTCATCTTCTATTGTCTTTTGTCTGTTAGTAGCATCAGATGATTCAGTTGTAATTGGCTCCTTGAGGGGATTAGCCGATGAAGGAATAGCAGCTACCGATCCGAGTGCTTGCGATGACAGGCTTGCACCTAGAGCAGATTGAGCTACAATAGTCGATGGCTGTAAGAAAGAGATTGAGTTAAAAGCTGAATATTGATTTTAAAGCTGAAAGAGAAAAAGCAAGTTAATTTACCTATGGAACTAGCAATTTTGTTCTAGGTTTCTTCCCAAGGGTAGTTTTCTGAGCTACACCTCTATCTTCTTTGCGTTTTGAAGACTGATATGTGAGGATCGCCTGAGCGGCTGGAGTCTTCATCAACTTTTTCAAAGTAGGTGCAGTTGATCCCATTCTTGAGACTGGACATGGAAGGTAGTACTCTATGGGATGCCCCTTCCTATCCACACTTGGAGGAGTAGACTCGGGGTCCTACAAGAGTTGATTAAATGAGTTGACAAAGAAGTTTGTTAAATGATCTATTTGAAAGAAAGGCATAGTGAATTACCTCACTATCAGAAGCAAAATCCTCATCCAAGGCTAAGCAATTAGGATGAATTGGGCTACAAAAGAGATGAGAATGCCATTCTTGCCACCAAGAATCAAACAAACTTGAGGAGAAGGTAACTTTTGCCCACTCATGTAGATGAAATGTTGGAAGATCTTATCCCAATTGAAAGATTCTGAGAGCTTCCATTGGTTCACTGATACCTTCTCTTGGCATCAAGGTGTTCATGAAGAATAGCTGAGGAGGTAGTTGACCGAGGCCAAATTGACAGGCCACAAAAGAGGGGTTGTAAAATTCATAAGTTGGGAGATTGTCTGGAAGGAAAGCACCAGTAGCCATTTTGCCACGGCCATGGCGAAATTCAGCTGGCAATATGCAGGGTTTGATAATGCAATTGAAAATTGCAGCAACTATTTCATCTGAATATCCTATCTCAAACGAAAAGTTGACTGGCAAAACCAACTCATTATCTTCATCTTTGTCATAGGGAAGCCAAGTCAGGATATCTGCATCGAATCCTCTATAAAATTTCTTGAAGAGGTGTCCTATGTCAGCAACAATCAATATAGTCGATGCAGCTTCACCATAGTTCATACACTGGCGAGTTATTCCTTCTTCTCCTTTAGCAAAGTTAATAGAAGGGAAGCTCAAGTTCTTAAGATCAGGCCTTACAATCTTGCGCATATATAAGTTCAACCATAATTGTATCAGACACCAAGGGCCATTGATGGTATGCACTGGTTCACCTTTCAGTAGTTGGGCTGCTACTTGGTGCATCAGGTGATAGGCAGATCCAAGCAGGTGCTTCCTAAGAGGGATTTCATTATGGGCCGCTAGGCGCTCTGCTAGATACTTGTGATTGTAAGTTGGACCACAAGATGACCCACAAAAGATGAATCTTTCTAACCACATGTTCAAGAAAGCTACATATTCTCTATCATCAACAACAGAATCATCATCGCCAATGTGATTTAGTATGTAGCTTGCCCATCCTGTGCAGTCTGATATCTTGGCTAATATTTTGCTTCCAGCACTCAAAAGTTCATAAGGCTGCATTGGTCATGTTATCCTAAGGCCGGTTAACATGTGAATATCGACCAAGGTAATAGTCATTGGGCCATGACCAAAGATGAAGGCATTCAGAGCATTAGACCAAAGATAGGATGCAGAAAAAGGAGCGGCTCATTTCTTTCCATTCTAGATAGTGAAAGTGTCAGGCACTGATTTAGATCAAAAAAGTTCCCAATCTCCAGCCTTCCTTTCTGATACCCTACGAAACCAATCCCTCCATCCTTTGGGCGTCTTAGGCCAGTTTCTAAAGGGAGTTTTTGTAACACCCTAAAATTTGCTTCTTTGAAAATAGAGCTAAAATGAGTTAATTTTGAATTTTTGTGCTCATAAAAACATAGGAAAATAATATTTTTCACTAAATTGAAATTTATCATAAGGTTTAGCAACTTGTTGATGCATTCATGCTGATGCATTTGTGTTTTGTATTGCTTGGTTTTGACTAAAGATCAAAATGAATTCAAGTTGTTCTTTCAAAATGCGTTTAGGTCGATTTTCCTTCTCTGATATACATATATCATTTTTCTACAATCAAATTCCTTGTTTCTCATCCGTCAATCAACCTCTACAAACTTCTCGGAAATTTTTTCGACTTTTTTTAGCTTATTTCCACTTGTCTATGAGCATAGTCTAAATTTTAGATGCTCTAAAATATCTTATCATGAGCTCCAAATACTTTATTTGGATTCATCATGTTCCATAATGTCTCTGGAAAATTTTCCCGAATTTTCGGAGCTTTCAGAGTATTTTTCGTGGCTTAAATAATAATTCTGGACTTTTCTAGAATTATTTTATCCACGAAAATAATTAATTCCGAAAATAATAAATCTCTCATTTTCCCCAACGCTCAAAGCCCATGTATAATAATCTTAATAAATCTCAAAGGCCCATACATTTGTTTGCTAATGGTTTTTAATAATTAATTAGGCCTATTAGTAAAGACGGGGGGTGCAACATCAATTAATATCATATTGCTAGTTGATGTGAAGGCGAGGAGTTTTCTCCCAATAAGTATGGACCTATCCCTTGGGCAAAGCACACCAAAACCACCATAAGAGGAGCCCCTAGTTTGGGAAATCTCTCGTGTAGTAAATTACATTTTTCTCCTCTTTCTCTCGCCGTCGCCGTCGCCGTCGTCGCCGCGCTGCCTAGCCCGGCCATACTCTCCTCGGCAACAAGTAAGTCCGCCGCCGTCCCTGTATTCTTGGAAAATAAACCCGCAGTCCAAAATATGTTTACATATTTTGTTTTCTTCATTTGAAAGCGTATTTTGTTTCGGTTAAGAATAAATTACGTTTTCAGCTATTTACAGAATTGCCACTGATTTTGTTTTAGCCATAACTTCTCCGTTTTAACTCCGATTTGATCCGTTCAACTTGCGTTAGGTTCGTAATTTCATAATCTACATGTTAATACTACTGTTAAGTAGGTTTTCAACTTTTAAAATTCATGATTAGATTTACTCTATTATTTTAATAGAGGAAATCTTGTTTATTTCATATCTTCTACGTTTCAACTCTGTTTTGAGCCATTCAAGTTGCGTTAGATTCATAGCAACGAGATCTACGCATTTGTAATAGTGTTTATCATGTCACTAATATTGGAATTTCATGATTTGAATCATATCTTAAATAACAATTATGCAACTAGGTTTTATAAATAAAATATGATTTGTTTTACTTTAGTTTTACAATTCGAATCTAAATTTGACTTAAATTATAATCTCTATAAAATATCTTATATATGTTTTTATACCATTAAGATACATGAAGCTAATAGTTTTATGGGTAAATCTATCGGTAGTTGTACCTTTTCAACCGTAGCTCCGATTAGCGTGCTTTTTCGCGACTTTATATTCGTAGCGATGCGTAGAATCGTGTTTCAAACTCTTTTACTTATTTTTGTATGATTGGTGTACTATTCTAATATAGATCTATTGTTTGCTTCATGTATGATTGTATGGATGCTTGTGTGGTGCTATATGGTTCAGTCAATCGGTGAGGTTTACGTGGTGATTAAGAAGCTATTCTCTGAAGACTAGAAGTTGAGAATTGGAAGCAGAAGATTGAAAGTTGAATACTAAAGGCTTTCGAGCGTATTGCTTTGAGGGAAAAGCAAGTTAAGGCAAGTATAGCATGGGATCATCCTTGTTACCTAATCACTTTTAAAGCACTTAAATCACTATGCATGTGTCTCCTTGTTAAGGATGCCTTAGAAATTGATCTTGTACCTTGTCGCCTATGGTTATAGCATTGGGTAGTTTGCTAGTGCTCACATAAACAATGATCTTGTAATTTGACTAATGATATATGCAATAACACTAAAAGATGATTCTTAGCAACAAGGAACAAGAGGGCTAGAGTTTTCTCTAGATTCCTCTCCGTAAGGACTTATCTGTAAGCGAACATCCGGGACTTATAGTACAGTTATGAGGGCTACATGGCTCTGGCTTTAGTCATATAAGAGGACCTTTTTCTAGCTTGTTAGAGGTTACCCGAAAGGGCACAAAAGGGGTGTTTCTCAGGTTGGGTGTAGTGCGGCTTCTGTCCTTATGTGTATGGGCTGCGCGTCATTGTGCCATACGGAAGGGGAGCTCTACATTCGCATGTTACAGAAACCTAGTGGCCCTAACTTTTTAGTCGAACCTTAGAAAGACTTCATAGTGAAACATGTCTGCCCATTGAGGCCTTGCAAACCTCGGGCTTATGGGGATCACGACTCACAGCGAAAGTGTACAACCTCTACAGAGTGTAAAACTGGTATAGCAGTCGTGCTCACGGTCACGAGCGGCCTTGGACCCTTATGGAATAGATGATCACTATTGAACTATAAAATGCTTATGTTTTTGCTATTCATTCTTCATATTACCTGATCATATGTTGATTTTGGGATTAAAGACAACTTGATGCTACTCATATGCTAAAACTTTGCCAACTAAAAGCTACATGCAGTTAAACCCGTGTCATGCCTCTTGAGCCTCATGAACCCCATGTTATGCTTGTTGAGTTCGACATGGACTCACTCTTGCTATTTCCCACATCTCAGGAAGGGTACCAGACTGCTAGATTTTGGAATTGTTAGGCTTGTGATCAACCAGTCAGTTTGATCCTGGAGTAAAGGTTACACCCGATGTTCGGAGTTATTTTTCTGCTGTGTTGTTCTCTAAGGTTATATCTTATACTATGGTGTTATGTTTAATAAGCATTTGTCTTTTGATATTACACTTATCTGCAGCTATATGTGAGATTTGACCTCTTTATTTCACATATAGTGTATATCTGGTTTTGTCCTTAAAACTGGGTGTGACAGAGTGGTATCAGAGCAATGCTGACTATAGGATGCAAGTCTAGTGAGAAATTGGCCGTCTTAAGGTTTTGAACTTGCAATAAAATCCTTGTTCTATAATCCTTGACATTTTCTTCTCTACTATATACCTATCCTTGATATTTGTCTCTTCCTTGATGCTTATTTTAAGTCTTTGCTCTCATCTATACTCATTGCCTTGATATGCTTTTAGAATCTTCTCTTACCACCTTCTTGCGTCATCAGAAGAGGAGATTTAGTTTCCTTTGCCCTTAATATAAAGAGGATGGTAGTATCGCAAGTTGAGTTAATGTTTGCTTTGTGCACCTATAATGCTTTGTTGAATGTCATTGTGCTTGTGCTTGTTTTGGATCTTTGTATGATCGCAATGATCTTGTGGAGTTTGTCCACAATTTCATTTAGTCTAGGTTTATAAGGTATAAGGATCAATGCAATATATAGTTGGGTTGGTTTACCTTGTTCTCTCGATTCTACCTTTTCTGGAGCAGTCTGTCTTTTTCTTTAGTGCTCAAAAATATTGGCTTAGCGAAAGTTTGTGAAATTTTTATGGAAACAACCAGACTTCAATATCTTCCCAATGCCTCTGGAATCACCTTCATAGCTTTTATGGTTTGGGAGATACGAAAATCACAAGGTGTTACATCTACGCTGACTGAAGCCTGGAATAGTTTCTGTTGTACATTGTTTTCGACCAAATTAACTGCAGAATCTGAAAAAGTGTTCTGTAAGAAAGTTGTAGGGAATTTTGTAAGCTTTCCAACGGTATAAGATACAACTTCATCGGACTTACAAAATAAGAGTTATAGCTGTTTTACTGCACTGCTGATTTTCTGCTCGCGAGAAATTTCAGATTTCTTGTTCTTACCCATACACAAGAGTATCAAGAGTATCATTGGGATGATAGAATGCCTTGATGTTAGTTAGCTCATCTAGAATAAGGTGCAAAATACCCTTTTGGTGTCCCTTAGTTTAATTTTCTTAAGGGGGGTAGCCAAAATAAAGAAGGTTTAGTGTATTTTAGTGTCTCACTTGGAAGTATTGGTTAATCCCCATGATTGAGATGTCACTCTCAAACACAAGTGTCCTCTGCTCGAGGTTGATAATTTGGATCATCTATGGAGAGCTTGGGTAATTATTAGGATTGGTCTTCACTTTGAGCTGTTGTTAGTTGGGAGTGCAACCTTCAATATACCCAAGTTAAATTGGCATGGATAATGTAGGAAGGCGATGTTGAAAATCTAGGGTTGGTTCTACAGAGACTTAGGGAACCTCACTGCTATACCAAGCATGGCTAGTAAGTTTTGGATAGGTTATCTCTAATAGTGGAATTATGAAGAAGAACACAAGAATTGATGTGTTAAGTTAGAATTCCCCAAGGATGAGGTGTGACTTAAAGTTACTTTGGGATCATGAGAATCTGTTAGGATCATTGGAGATATCCATTGTGGAACATCTTCTTGGACATAAGAGAGATATCTACATGGAATTAAGAGTCTAGAAGGTATTTACACTAAGTTAGGGTTGAGTTGGTGACGTTATCTGTCACACCCATTTAACGACCAAATGGAGTGCATACTCTTATGTGTGCCCAGAGATCAATCACACATAAGTTAACAAATTATAAAGGATGTATCATCACAAATGTTATTACATCACGATTAATAACACATAGTCTTTACAATAATATAGCGGAAGTAAAATGTAAACTCTCGTGGTAGCTCCAATCACAGGCACATTGACTGGTTGACTGCAAGTCTAGTAATCTTCCGGGAAGTAGAAGTAGTCACTACTTGCACCATATGTTACCCATCCGGGATTTTTATCCAAGTAAGAAAAATAAACAAACGTAAGTACATCTCGTACTCAACAAGTGTAACATGAGGTTCATGAGGCTCAAAGGCATAACATAGGTTTATCAGCATGTAGCTTTTAATTAGCATTAATTCAGTATATCAATAATATCAAAGTGTCTCAATGTAACAATAAACATATGATCCATGTGAAATGATTAACGAATAGCAAAAACATATCCATTATTAATGATCTACTATTCCATAAGGGTCCAAGGCCACTCGTGACCGTGAGCACGGCTGTTATAACAGTTTTACACTCTACAGAGGTTGTACACTTTCACTGTGAGTCATGTTGCCCATATGCCCGGGTTAATTACTCCCAAAACACTTCCAAGGTGAGCAGGCAGGGAAACACTATGAAGTCTTTCGAAGGTTCGTCTAACAAGTTAGGGCCATTAGATTTCACTCGGCAAACAGATGTAGAGCCTCCCTTCCAAATGGCACAATAACACGCAGCCTATACTCATGAGGACAGAGGCCGCACTATATCCGATTCGTCAAGCCATTCTTATGCCATAAAGGAATACCACTAACAAGCTAGAAAAAGTCCTTCTATATGACTAAAGCCAGAGCCATTTTAGCCCTCACAGTTGTACTATAAATCCCAGATTTTCGCTTACAGATAAGTCCTTATGGAGAGTAACGAGAGCACCAAAGTAACCCCATGCTCTAGTACCCTTTAATAGTAATAAAAGTCATCTTTTAATGTTCATTGCATATTCTATTAGTCAAATTACATGATCATAGTTCATGTTGAGCACTAGCAATACTAATCCATGCAATATAATAGGTATCAAGGAATAAGATCAACACTAAGTCATCCTTAACAAGAAATATATGCATAATGATATTGTTTGCTTAATATGAATAGGACACAAGGATAATCCCATGCTATACTTTCCTTGCTCAAACTAGTCCTGGTGATCTTGTTCGTAGAAAAACTCCTGGTCCCCAACGAATTGCTCACCGTCTATACTCGATCAACAATAGCAACAACATTCATCCAGAACAATCATGCACAAACAAACAAGACTATAATTAGAACAGTACACCAACAGTAAGAAAATAAGATAAAAAGTTTTTAAAATGAATCTACAACTCGCTAGGATCACACAGACGCAAAGATCACGAAAAACGGAGCTAAAACGACAAAGTTATGAATTTACGAAGATTTCCTATAGAAAAGTAATTACTTTAATTCAAGCTCGAAAATAAAATATCATAAACCTACTGAACAGTTCTACTAACATGTAGAGCTCTCAATTACAAACCTAACGCAATTTGAACGGATCAAATCGGAGTTAAAACGGATAAATAATGACTAAAACAAACTCAGTGGCATAACTGTAAATAACTGAAAACGTATTTTGACTTAACTGAGATCAAACTACGCTTTCAAAAGGATATTACGCGATTCTGAAATACGCTTTGGACTGCGGGTTAGACAATTGAAAAACACAGGGTCTCTTTAGCAAAATGCGCAACCGAAACGGTATCCTTCATCTACGGCCGTTGGATATCAAATGAACGGCTCAGATCTATTCGGGGTGAGCGGGGCGGCGCTCCGGCCGGGAAAACGCTCCGGCGACCATGTCCGCGATGGCGCCATCGCCGGAGTTCGCTAAAACTCGAAATCGAGCACCATTCGACGATTAAAAGGTACCGGGATGGAGTACAGAGCAAGGCGATCTCACCTCGCGCAAAAACGGAACCGAGGACGGACCAAAAGGAGGCGCGCGGCTCGGGATGACGGGCGGTCACGGCGGTGATCCGAGTGGAGCTTCCTCGGGACGATATTGGTCTTTCGCTTCGGTGCAATATGGAGCGGAGGGGTGCGGCATCCCGTTTTTATAGCCCGGAGATGCTCTAAACAAGGAAAGAAAGGATTGGGAGAAAGGGATTCGATCGGGAGAACGATGGAAGGAAATCGGCTCGCGTCGTGGAGAAGAAGAAGACGCCTGACACACGGGGCCCTGCTGTCAGTGATGCCACATAGAAGGAAAGCGCTGTAGCTCGCGAGCTGGGCCAGCGGCCGGAGTCGTCCCAGGCGGGGGAACGACGCGCGCGCGGGAGTAACGGGCCGCGGTGAAGAAGTGGGCTACCGGGCCGAAAGCGAGGAGAAAGGAAATTTTCTTTTTCTTTTTCCTTTTTAAATATTACAAAGCATTTCCAAATAATTTTGAATCCAAATTTGAATTTGAATCAAACCACTCATTACAAAAATTCAAATGCAACAGCATGAGTGCACAAACATGTTTCTACTCTTATATTTGATTTTAAGTTAATAAAAATTATTTATTATTCTAAATTTGTATGGTCACAAAATTGTATAAAAATCATATTTACCTTTTTTTAATATCCCAAAAATTCAAAATTTTAGGGTGTTACATTATTATTTGATTTGAGTTGATTAAGACATAGAAGGTGTTATCATTTGGAAGAAGCAAAAGTCTTGCTGATGCCTTTAGCAATGGAGAATTATGCTAAGAAGGTTCAGGTGACACCAAGGGCTAAGAATCGTATTCCAAGTTTGAGCAACTTGATAGGAATCATTAATGTTTTGAAGATTGGTAAGAGAATCTCCTTCTGACCAAGAGAATCATCATGCTTCATTGGAAGGTGAATATACTAAGAAAGAGAATTGATATTACGGACTAAAAAGGAAAGATAGCCTAGCGATTGGAGTTACTTAAGAATTGTTCAAGGTACCTGTCATAATCTTGGAGTTAGTTTGACAAGTTACTTGGAGTAAGATTATCAAGGTATGTAGAAACAATGGAGTGACGCTAAGAGGACGAGGCTACTCGATCAAGTGAAGAAGATATATAGTCAGAGTTTTCATATATCTTGGATCACTATCTTCCGAATCTCGGGACGAGATTCATCTTAAGAGGGTAGAATTGTAACACCCTAAAATTTGCTTCTTTAGAAATAGAGCTAAAATGAGTTAATTTTGAATTTTTGTGCTCATGAAAACATAGGGAAATAATATTTTTCACTAAATTGAAATTTATCATAAGGTTTAGCAACTTGTTGATGCATTCATGCTGATGCATTTGTGTTTTGTATTACTTGGTTTTGACCAAAGATCAAAATGAATTCAAGTTGTTCTTTCAAAATGCGTTTAGGTCGATTTTCCTTCTCTGATATACATATATCATTTTTCTACAATCAAATTCCTTGTTTCTCATCCGTCAATCAACCTCTACAAACTTCTCAGAAATTTTTTTGACTTTTTCTGTAGCTTGTTTCCACTTGTCTGTGAGCATAGTCTAATTTTTAGATGCTCTAAAATATCTTATCATGAACTCCAAATACTTTATTTGGATTCCTCATGTTCCATAATATCTTCGGAAAATTTCTCCGAATTTTCGGAGCTTTCAGAGTATTTTTCACGGCTTAAATAATAATTCTGGACTTTTCTAGAATTATTTTATCCATGAAAATAATTAATCCCGAAAATAATAAATTTCTCATTTTCCCCAACGCTCAAAGCTCATGTGTAATAATCTTAATAAATCTCAAAGGTCCATACATTTTTTTGCTAATGGGCTTTAATAATTAATTAGGCCTATTACTAAAGATGGAGGGTGCAACATCAATTAGTACCATATTGCTAGTTGATGTGAAGGCGAGGAGTTTTCTCCCAATAAGTATGGACCTACTCCTTGGGCAAAGCACACCAAAACTACCGTAAGAGGAGCCCCTAGTTTGGGAAATCTCTCGTGTAGTAAATTATATTTTTCTCCTCTTTCTCTTGCCGTCGCCGTCGCCGCACTGCCTAGCCCGGCCATACTCTCCTCGGCAACAAGTAAGTCCGTCGCCGTCCCTGTATTCTTGAAAAATAAACCCGCAGTCCAAAACATGTTTACAGATTTTGTTTTCTTCATTTGAAAGCGTATTTTGTTTCGGTTAAGAATAAATTACGTTTTCAGCTATTTACAGAATTGCCACTGATTTTGTTTTAGCCATAACTTCTCCGTTTTAACTCCGATTTGATCCGTTCAATTTGCGTTAGGTTCGTAATTTCATAATCTACATGTTAATACTACTGTTAAGTAGGTTTTCAACTTTTAAAATTCATGATTAGATTTACTCTATTATTTTAATAGAGGAAATCTTGTTTATTTCATATCTTCTACGTTTCAACTCCGTTTTGAGCCATTCAAGTTGCGTTAGATTCATAGCAACGAGATCTACGCATTTGTAATAGTGTTTATCATGTCACTAATATTGGAATTTCATGGTTTGAATCATATCTTAAATAACAATTATGCAACTGGGTTTTATAAATAAAATATGATTTGTTTTACTTTAGTTTTATAATTCGAATCTAAATTTGACTTAAATTATAATCTCTATAAAATATCTTATATATGTTTTTATACCATTAAGATACATGAAGCTAATAGTTTTATGGGTAAATCTATCGGTAGTTGTACCTTTTCAACCGTAGCTCCGATTAGCGTGCTTTTTCGCGACTTTATGTTCGTAGCGATGCGTAGAATCATGTTTCAAACTCTTTTACTTATTTTTATATGATTGGTGTACTATTCTAATATAGATCTATTGTTTGCTTTATGTATGATTGTATGGATGCTTGTGTGGTGTTATATGGTTCAGTCAATCGGTGAGGTTTACATGGTGATTAAGAAGCTATTCTCTGAAGACTAGAAGTTGAGAATTGGAAGCAGAAGATTGAAAGTTGAATACTAAATGCTTTCGAGCGTATTGCTTTGGGGGAAAAGCAAGTTAGGGCAAGTATAGCATGGGATCATCCTTGTTACATAATCACTTTTAAAGCACTTAAATCACTATGCATGTGTCTCCTTGTTAAGGATACCTTAGAAATTGATCTTGTACCTTATCGCCTATGGTTATAGCATTGGGTAGTTTGCTAGTGCTCACATAAACAATGATCTTGTAATTTGACTAATGATATATGCAATAACACTAAAAGATGATTCTTAGCAACAATGAACAAGAGGGCTAGAGTTTTCTCTAGATTCCTCTCCGTAAGGACTTATCTGTAAGCGAACATCCAGGACTTACAGTACAGGTGTGAGGGCTACATGGCTCTGGCTTTAGTCATATAAGAGGACATTTTCTAGTTTGTTAGAGGTTACCCGAAAGGGCGCAAAAAGGGGTGTTTCTCGGGTTGGGTGTAGTGTGGCTTCTATCCTTATGTGTATGGGCTACGCGTCATTGTGCCATACGGAAGCGGAGCTCTACATTCGCAGGTTACAAAAACCTAGCGGCCCTAACTTGTTAGACGAACCATGGAAAGACTTCATAGTAAAACTTGTCTGCCCATTGAGGCCTTGCAAACCTCGGGCTTATGGGGATCACGACTCACAGTGAAAGTGTACAATCTCTGCAGAGTGTAAAACTGGTATATCAGCCGTGCTCACGGTCATGAGCGGCATTGGACCCTTATGGAATAGATAATCACTATTGAACTGTAAAATGCTTATGTTTTTGCTATTCATTCTTCATATTACCTGATCATATGTTAATTCTGGGATTAAAGACAACTTGATGCTACTCATATGCTAAAACTTTGCCAACTAAAAGCTACATGCAGTTAAACTCGTGTCATGCCTCTTGAGCCTCATGAACCCCATGTTATGCTTGTTGAGTTCGACATAGACTCACTCTTGCTATTTCCCACATCTCAGGAAGGGTACCAGACTGCTAGATTCTGGAATTGTTAGGCTTATCATCAACCAGTCAGTTTGATCCTAGAGTAAAGGTTACACCCGGTGTTCGGAGTTGTCTTTCTGCTATGTTGTTCTCTAAGGTTATATCTTATACTATTGTGTTATGTTTAATAAGCATTTGTCTTTTGATATTACACTTATCTGTAGCTATATGTGAGATTTGACCTCTTTATTTCACATATAGTGTATATCTGGTTTTGTCCTTAAAACTAGGTGTGACAGTTTTAGAGTTCCAGGAAGATATATCTACTACAGATTGTTTGAAAGGAATTTGCTTGGTCTCTTGGGTAATAAAATCGGATGGATCAGGATTGCCCATAGGTCCAAGATAATAGGCATGGGGTATAACAGCTGATCTAATCAAAACTTCATTCCTCATTTCCTAGAAACCAGATGGGATAAATTTAAGAAGAAAGAAGAAATGTAGGGTGACGGCTAATGCTTATAGGGTAAAAATCTAAAGGCATACCTTGGGAACATGATCGATAGACGCCATTGAAGCTGAGATAGATCTGAATCTGAGTGCTTGAAGAGGGGCAAATCAAACAGTAGATGTAGAAGGCCCGCTAAGGTTGGAGCTTCATTGGCGGTAGCTTGGACTATAGAGGTTTGCTTGAGAAAGAAAAGGGGAAAGTAAGCAGGCCAAAGTAAGCTAAAGATGATACTATGGAGTATTATATGGAGTTTGGCCCAAGAAATCAGAAGTCGCATGTTTATCTCGGAATGAATGGTTGAAATACGGTGAGCAAGTAAATAGAAATTTTGGAATAAAATCAATTTTATCCCAAAATTGGGGGGCATGTGTTTACACCAAAATTTGGAAGGAAGAAAGCGGGAACTCGAGGTTTCCAGGTTTGCATCATTAAGGAGTCGATGCAGTGTAAATCGGTAACAGCTGACTCAGGTATAGTATCAGAATTGGCTATTTTATTGGTGACGTCAGCAAATGTCTATGAGCTATATTTGGCTAGCGTTAGGAAGAACGTGTCAGACTCTACAAGAAGGAAAAGATTAGGGGCCAAGTTATTATTAAAGATAGGAAGTTTTCTTTTATTCCAAGAATTGTAATGAGTCGTATCTGAGTAGGATTCATATTTAGGGTCCGGATATAAATATTAGACCCTCGCTATTGTACAAGGACACAAACAATCAATCAATACAAACCCTTTTCAGCTTCATGCCAACCCTTAGGAGTAGGAGTACTATAGATCTTGGTGAGTTCTTCAGTGAGTAGGGCTGCATCGGCTGATCGACCCCCGGCTTTTTGTGAGTACCGTCACAATTTATGTTACATTGTAAGGCTGCATCAGCCGATTGATCTCTTGCAATCATAATATAAATTAGTTATCAATTTATCTTAAAGTCGCAAGGCTGCATCAGCTGATTGATCTCTTATGAATTTTTTATATTCATCACAGTTATCGATCTTGTATTAAATAATCCATTATTTAATACAATATCACTAGTTATCTGATTAATTAAGATCAGTAAGAGTTCTTCTTATTGTTTTTGGTTAATCTCCCTAGTTATCGATTTTATTGTAATCAATGTTCTATTATCAGCAACAAAATCATTTATCGGATTAAGATTGGAATAGATTGACATCATATCATCCTAATTAATCGTCATTTAATCATATTACGATCAAACCCTAAATATGATGATTAATTTCGTTAGATCGGCTGTTTTATACCAATCTTAACCTTACATGGAACACATTGTGAAACATGATCTGCTTATGGAAGAATTCAACGATCAACGAGCTTTGATCTATAGTTATTACTATAGCTGCATCGATCCGCTCAAACCTCATTGGTAGAGCTTTAGATTGAATCTTGTTAATTAACGAACTCAACCATGGGCAGGTTATGCGTTCCGTTTGTTTTCCATGTCTGAAATCGGTTGTCATAGCCGATTGCATGCACTTTCACATACATAATTTGTAACATGAAGCCATTAGATATAAGTAGACTCGTGAATCTTTTATCTCAAAATTCATTATGATCATCATAGTTGTATCGATCTGCTCGAACCTCACTGTTGATTGTAATGGATTAGATTTGATTTGTTTGCAAGTTTATTTATGTTTAATAGTCAATTGATGCACAATATGATCTTACTTATTCTGAATTCAGCTGTTTAATTGAGAAACTGAATTTCTAAAAGTAAAATCTCCTATCTTTTGTATTTGGGTGTATTGTACTTATTCTTGCCTTGATCATATTGTCGTTATAAATGCACTGCGATCCAAAACACAAGTTATCATGTCTTATGTTAATACTTAGCCGATTTCTTTCATCTCAAAGAGCTTTCTTTCATATCCCTTTCGGTTATCGACTATTTAGTCAATGACCTCACTTATCGGCTTTCAAAGCCGTATATCTGGAACTGTCTGGGGCAACATCAATAAGTTTCACCTTGTGTTACTGATAAGATTTCTTTCCCTTGTCAATTGCAGGTCAAATTGACTGGCACATCTTCGGGTTTTCTTTCAGATCCAACCGGCCCAGCGTTGAAGCTAGCGAATCTTAGGACTTACACCAGGCAAATCCTTCCGGCTTGCTATGTGTGAGACACTTGGTCACGTTTTTGTGTCGACAGTGGCACAACTGGAATCCAAGAATCTGTCGCTAACCGACCAGTTGAGTACGATGGTCGACTGGAAGAATGGTAAGTCCTCAGGTGTTGCGGCATAATACGTTGCTTTTTTACTTTGCTGAGGCTGATGGTAATCCTTGTTCATGTAGAGCTAGAAACCGAGCTATTTCTGGCACACGAGGCGATGGCATAGCTGGAGAAGGAGAGGAATGAGGTGCATATGGCTAAGACAAATCTCGCCGAGGAGCTTCAATGTATGTTGTCTTAAGAATTATGCATCTCCTGTTGGTTGAAGTATGTTTAACACGATTACTGTTGTCATTCTCAGTGATCCGCATCAACTCCTAGGCGTAGTTCCATGACTTTGAGTTATAGTTAAGAGCTGAGCACGGCAAGGTCAACGCCATGGTCGTGGGAATAAAGCCCATGCTGGACCTCATCAATCCTGAGGTGCTGGAGCCCAAAGTGTACTCTTTCGGCGATCGGCCCCCTCGGCCTGACAGGATCATGGAGAGGTGCAGGGAAGCCTGGACGCGCTTCAAGGAGTACACCCGTAGTGTCGCCTTCTCCACCGCAGGCCATGCACTGGCAGTAGTCCGATCGCTTTACCCTTCGGTAAAGCTAGAGGCGATCGACGGAGGTTTCGCTCAAGGGACGACCGACTAGCAGATTGCGGCGCTTGAAGAGAAGGTGGAGGAATCGGCAATCAAACTGGCCGATGACCTAAACTTATTCGGCGATGAAAGGAACAGAGAGCAATAGAATAGGATGAAATTATCAGATGATCTCATAGCTCACTAAAAAGTTGTAACTAAACATTATGTTTGTCTTTTGTATAAAGTGTTCATCATATTAAAAATATGAGCAGTGCCCTGTCAGTTGGTCCTTTATCACGTCACTAGCCCCAGCTATCCCATACCCCATGGCATAGAGCGCTAATTCCTGTGCATGCTTAAGAGTACAGGCATCATTGAGGAGCCGCTGCTGACCGCCCATGACGCAGAGCGCTACTGCCCATGCACATTTAGGTGCCAAGCCAGGAACAGGCCACTTCTAGATAACACAAATGAGAATGTGGCTGGTCGACAATTCGATTGGAGTATGAAAAGGCATCTTAAAGATGTTAAACATGGAGAAAAAACAATGGAGAAGTGAAACATTGGTGAAGAAACTTTATTAAATGCATATATATGAAAAGGTACATATCTTTATTTGCAACATTTCAAGGATAGAAACATCTAAGCAGCTCGATGTGCCGGGAGTTGGGGATGTCCACTCCTTCTGTGTCACATAGCCTATACGATCCTGGTCGGGTTACTACTTTGACGATGTAGGGACCCTCACAAGGCGATGACAGCTTGTGCATCTCTACAGTCTTCTGCTTCTTGCGGTGTACTAGATCGCCGACCGCAAAGGACCGCTCTTGAATGTTGCGATTGTAGTACCTTCGTAGTCCTTCCAAATACTTGGCCGTCCAAACACATGTAATCACGCGCTCTTCTTCTTGGCGATCAACATCTTCTAGTCGGCTCTGCTCAAACTTCTCTTCATCAAAGTTCTCAACCTTGGGTGCTCAGAAGGCAACATCTGCAGGCAACACGGCTTTCGAGCCATACACCAGGAAGTAAGGCGAGACACCTGTGTTACGACTGGGCTGGGTTTGTAGCCCCCAGACCACAGCCGGTAACACCTTGAGCCATCTGCCCAGATGTTTCTCCTCCTTCTCATAGAGTCTCTTCTTGAGGGCATCTAATATCATGCCGTTCGCCCATTCAACCTGGCCATTTGCTCTAGGGTGGGCAACCGAGACATACTTGATGGAGATGCATCAGTCTTCACAAAAATCCAAGAAATTGCTACCGATGAATGTGGACCATAAATCATTGATGATGCTGTTTGGCAGATGTTGACGGTAATTAACCATCAACTTTATAAGTCAATAAGAATCAAAAGAAGGGTTAAAATGAGCTTCACCTTAGACTTAGGGGTTTTAAACTAATAATTTCCATGAGTTTTGGTGAATGTCTATTTCTACAGGGGGTTATCAGGAAAAGACCAAAGGAGACCCACATGTCAGATTTACATAGAGAGAAATCAACTCTACTATAAAAAAGAATAATCTAGAAGACTCGAGAAGACACTCCCTCGAAGGGGAGGGCCAAATGGGCTGGCAAGTGGGGCGGCCGCCCTTGGCCCTGGGCGCCCATCCCACTCAGGTGGCCAATCATGTGCAAGCTCGTGGATCCGGCCTCCACCACCTTTGAGGATGAATAAAAACCGTAGATCAAGGTTAGTTTGATTCGAGGGCTATGGTGCTTCCTAGAGGGCTATATAACAAAGGCCCCTCACCCCAGGAAAAACCCTAATTCATTAGCAATTCATTAGCAGAGGGAGACATCAGCAGAGCTAGGGTTTAGAGAGTTTCTCTCCACCAGAGAATTAGAATAGCTACTCCAATTTTTCAACTTCTACATAGGTTTAGACTAGATAGAGGAAGAGTCGGGCGACTTGTGCTCGGAATTTGGATCTTCGTCATCAAAGTATTAGTACTATTTTGTATCTTTGCTCTACTACTTTATTCTAATATGATTATGTTTCTCTTTATTATGTTCCTAGTTTGCTCTAGTAGTACATTTGATACGGTTATGATTGATAATGAGTTTATGTATAAGTTTGCAAAGCACTTAGCCTTCTTCGCGAGGGGGTTAAGTGGTAGATCATATGTAAGCACGGTGCTTAGATGCTATTTACCTGCAAATGTATCCTATTGGCCAGGTTGTGTGGTAGTTCGTGGAAGTGACAGTTCTATTGAGTCTTATATAGTCCACCCTCTGTTGATAGGACAGGTAGAAACAACGTTACGTAGGAAGTCTTGCTATGTCCTGGCTTTCTTCAGTAATATTCCTTATACATAGATGAAGAGTCTTTTATGCTATATATGATGGTGTGTTTGCTAGAGTAGATGAATGACTTAGTAGATTAGAACCTACCTAGAATTCAATCTCTTGAACTAATCAGACGTCAACCTATCTTTATGATGAATAGTATATCTCTAATCTCTGCATGATTTATTCCCTATGCTTTATAATTCAATTATACTTATTTATCATGGTTTATCCTCCCTGCCAAAGTAAGTGACTGTGTGATTGATTTCTCATAAGTAGTCATATTTTGCAAATACATCCCTTTAGGTTTGAGTCCTTAGTTCTTTCCCTTGAGCTAAATATAAATTAGCGATACCTGGAATATTTCCCGGTGAAGTGCTACAATGGTATTTTATCTGTACGCTTGCGGATCCCATTTTTATTCTAAGAGGAGCAGTCTTATACCAACACTTCTGGCGCCATGCTAAGGATGACAACTTAGCTTAAGTGGTGTTAGATGTGTCAACAAGCATTTCTGGCGCCGTTGCCGGGGAAGGAATAAACCTTTGAGAAAAATTATGTAAATAGATACTTAGGAAATGAGAAATCATAACAAGGCACCTCTGCTTTGGTAGGTTCACCCCTGTTGTTTTTTTTGTTTATATTTTATACAGGGTATTAGCAGGATTGATTCTGATTCACGCAAATCTCCATCATCAGAATTGGATCAACCCAAGAAGGAGCTTATCACCAATTCCTGAAGCTATGGCTACAAAAACCCTACGTGAATTCTTTGCTCCTACAGTTGAGAATATCCGTACAGGTCCAACACTGGAAACAAACAATCTTGAGTTTGAGCTCAAGCCAAGCCTCATTAATATGGTGCAAGCTACCCTATTCAGTGGAAAGGTACATGAAGATGCAAGTACACATCTATAGAATTTCCTAGAAATTGGAAGCACTATCATCATCAAAGAAGTTAATCAAGATATCATACTACTTCGCCTTTTCCATTCTCACTAGTGGGAAGAGTGAAGCAGTGGTTGTATGCCAACAAAAAAGACATCAACACATGGGCGAAGTGTTCAAAGGCCTTTCTAGCAAAATTCTTCCCAATAGGCAAGACCAATGCCTTAAGAGGAAAGATTACCAATTTTCAACAGCAGAAGACAGAAACCATTTTAGAAGCATGGGAGCATTTGCAAGAATACATCTCAGATTGTCCTCATCATGGAATGGAAGAATGGTTACTCATGCAAGGCTTTTATCATGGATTAACTCAGAAGGCACATGAGCACCTAGATGCAACTACTGAAGGATCATTTTTGTCACTTACAGTTGGGAAAGCCAAGTTACTTATGGAGAAGATATCAGAAAATCAAGGCTGGTCCCAAGACCACACTCAATATTGTTATCAGAGTGAAGAAACGATTGAAGAAGTGATTGCACTGTCTACCAAGATGGATGATTTGCTCAACAGGCTTGACTAGAGGGCTAAATACAAGGAAGATCAGAGGGCGATTGAAGCAGCATACAAACATGATAGAAACTTTGCAGACAAGAAGCCTTTGTATCAGCCAAAGTGGAGACAGCAAAAAAATCAAAAATCAAGTCGACAGCCTACATTAAGGGATTTAGTCGGGCAGCAGATCAGAATGAACAGTGAAATCAAGATAAAGCTTGCCACCAATGATAGAATCCTAGAGGATATAAATGTAAAGATGGATAGTTTCTCAATTGCCATTAAAGATCAGCTCAAGTTTAACAAGAAGATAGAAGAGAAGATAAAACAGCTAGCTGCGGTATTGCCTACTGCCACTAATTCTGAGCAAGTAAGAGTTATTACTTCGAGAGGAGGGAGATCCACCAAGGATCCTCCCTATCCAAAATGAGCAAGAAGAGCACCAGCAGTACTACCAGTGGCAGAAGAAGAGAATAATACTGAAGTTGAACAAGATGTACAACCTCAAGACATATTACAAGATCATGAGATGAGACAAAATTTTCATGATACAAACTATATATCGTTTCCTCGCAGAATTAGAAGATCACAATCGTATGAGCAGTTTAGCAAGTTCGTGGAGGTTATTCAGAAGCTATATGTTAACATACATCTATTGGACGCCATTTAAGTCCCTACATATGCCAAGTATATCAGAGACATTTTGAACAAGAAGAGACCACTACCATCCACTGAAGTGATCAAGCTAACTGAAGAGTGTAGTGCAGCTATCCTGAATAAATTACCAAAGAAGAAGAAAGATTCAGGATGCTCCACTATTGATTGCTCAATTGGAGATCAACATTTCAACAACGCACTATGTGACCTTGGAGCAAGTGTCAGTGTGATGCCTGCTGCAGTCTATCACAAGCTTGACCACTCAGTATTAGAGCCGACATCAATGTGCCTACAGTTAGCAGATCAATCAGTTCGGTATCCATTGGGCATTGCCAAGAATATTCCAGTCAAGATACGACAATTCTTTGTTCCAGTAGACTTTGTGGTATTGGATATGCATCTAGACTCAAAAGTGTCACTCATCCTCAGGAGACCCTTTTTGAGCACCGCCAATGCACACATTGATGTTGGGAAAGGAGAAATCAAGTTCACCATGAATGGGCAAGAAGAGCAATTTGCATTCAAGTCAAAAAAAAAGAACTCAATGTCTCTGCAAAGATGGTAGATCAAGACAAAATGGAAAAATCACCAGAGCCATCATCTCTGGGATCATCAGAAGAATAAAATATTGGAAGGTCTAGTATGAAGGACTCTGAAAATTCGAACCCTTGCCGGAAGGTAACTCGGTATTTATCCGCATAATTTTTCTTAAGCATATTTACATTCTCAAGTACTACATTATAAAAATTCTAGCCCCATGTAAATAATTTTTACTGTGTGTAAAAAACCCGTTAAAAGTATTTACCGTGGTGGAACAAAAAAATTTACTCCATTCATTTTAAGCATTTTAGTTTCTACTCTTAAATCTCCTGCATTTTATATATATAGTGTATAGTGGACCCACCACCATGGGACCCACATGTCATACACTCCACCTCACATACATCACATCACATTATTTTATCCACTTCCACTCACCTCCACCATTTTCTCTTTTCCACCGCCAAATCCACCCACACTCCACTTTTTCATACTTAGCACTTAAGCAAGGTGGAGAGTTGAAAATTTCAGCCAGAAAGGAGACAGAGGTGGGGGCGGCCGCCCCCTTCACTTGGGCACCTGCCCGGCCATCTCCTCCTCTATAAAAGCCTATTCTCCCATTGCTTCTATGCACTACCAACATTCAGGATTTTTAGTGTACAAGTTGTTTTTAGTTTCGAGTTTCCTGCAAAAGCATAGGAGAGAAGGAAGAGAGTGGAAAGAAAGAAGAGAAAGGAGGGAAGAGAAGAGAGTGACCTAGAGCTTAGAGTTGAGAGAAGGAAGGTTTTCTTTAGTGCTGCTATAATCATTTTTTAGTAGTAGTAGTAGTGTTGCCCAAGTAAAGCTAGAGCAATTAAAATTTAGGGGGAGGTTCTGTCAGAAAACCAACTAAAAATAATCTCTTGGATGACTAACCTTTGGACCGCTAACTCTGAATGGCTAACCAACTAACCCCTTCTCTAATTCTCTCCACGAGTTTTGTCTGTGTCAGTTTTACAGGATGAGCGGATTAAAGAAGCTTGCCAAGGGAGCTATGGGGACGATCAAGAACATCAGAACCTGGAGTTCAACCCGAGCATCATCAACAGCCGATTTTGACATGAGCGTCGACCCTCCTACTACCCCTACACCTGCTTCCTCTTCATCACCAGCACCCAAGATCCTTCTCAAGCCAAATCAGCTTGGCTTGCGTGATTCCCACGAGAAGGATGTGTATAAGAAGATCAAGGACAAAGAGTTCACCCATACACCTGTATTCGATCTAACACTACTCCAAGAGGCAGGTATGAGTACTGAATTTGATACTATTTTCTCACTACTAGGATGGACTTCTACTTGGGATGTCGCTGAAATAGGATCTAAGTTGTTAACCATAGAATTTCTTTGCACCCTAAGGACCACAGAGTCGGGAGTTTACTTTAGGCTCTTTAAGCAAGAGTTTTACCTCGTTTGGAGAGAGCTTAGTGACCTCCTTAATTTTCCTTCCAATGTTTCAGTAGATATTGATGAAGCTTTAGGATATTTTGAGAAGCATAAGTTTTGGACTGAGATTTCTAAGCATACAGTTTTCTACTCACATCGTACTAGTGACATAGAACATCCAACGCTTAGGTTTTTCCATAAAAGGTTGGGCTTTACTTTCTTTCCACATGATGATACTAGTAAAATCAGGGTTGCAGACTTACAACTGATGTATGCAGCAGTCAAAAAGATCAAAGTCTCACCTATCCATCTTATAATAGCCCATTGGTTGGTTGTTCCCTCTTATTGAGTAGGACCTATTGCTATCTGTTCGCTTGTTACTCGCATTGCTGCTAAATTAAACATGTTGCAAGGAGCCCCTCTTAATTTTATTGAAGATCATCGTGATACTTTTGGCTATGAACATTTTTATCATGCTCACCTTTTGAAAAGAATAAACAATGAACTTTTTATGACATATGGTGAGACCAAGCTCCGGTTACCTAACCTAGAGTTGGCCCTTTATTATGTTCGAACTTTTCATGTTAAGTTACAGGCTCAGCCAGTGAACACTAGAGTGCCCCAGAGAACCGCCTCTGAAAGAATCACACGTCACCATCAAGAACCAGTTTGGCGCGGTGCTAACCCTGAACCAGAACAGCTAGCTCATGCCAACTATGATGAGTGGATGGATCACTACTATCGGGTTCTGAACCCGTGGGAGTATCCTCCTCATCAGCCGTAGGATAGCTATGAGCAGCCGCTGCCATCGACTGGACCATTCCATCCCTATGGAGAAGGAACTTCATCAGGGGGTGCAAGGCACTCATTTGATTACCAAGGTAGAAGAACATCATCTGGTGGAGCATGTCAAGAATTTGAGCACGGACGTAGGTCCAACGCTACTGGGTTCCACTACACCCCGCAGTACCATGAAAAACATATGGCACACCACCAACGCACTGACAATGCTCTGAAGACCCTCCAACAAGGCCAAGCACGCCATGACCAGATGTGGGAGGAGTAGTGCCAGTGGAACTACAACACCACTCAGACCATAACCAACATTCGAGAAAGTCAAGAACAAGAGGCCAAGGACATTGAAACATTGTTGAAATTTTTCCCTATCAATTGAACGACTACGGCAAAATCTAGCTTGGGGGAGGACCCCATTATCTAAGGTAAGTTTTATTTTCCTTTTTACAATTTCCTTTTGTTATCATTATGCATCTAAAAAATCAGCAAAACCTGAAAACAAAATAAATATTTACTGCTTTTTAGTGTGTTTGTTTTAGTTTGTTCTAAAAACATAAAAAACCAAATAAAAGGAGTGTGTTTTTAATCTTATTACATTAATTTGGTAATGAGTTTGTAGATTTAAAGAATGCATGATGGAAATGATGAACAATTGCTCTATTGTAATTCTTTTCAAGTATCTAGTTTTCAACCCAGAATTCTCCTAAGGATTGGATAAACTGTTGACACGTGAATTTACTCTACACTTTAAACCTGTGGGAGCATATGCTTAATCTAAGTCTAGGTAATTGACGGACATGATATGATATAGTCTGAGCTGCTGTTTATTTTGTTCCTAGTGACATTAAATTCTAGAGATTTATTTTGAAAACTTAAAATGCCACATGATGAGTTTCTTATATGACGAGTGTTAAATTTTTACCACAGCCATACATGATTATTAGAATAGGAAACCTTCCACATATTTACTGCTTGTAATTGTATTGAGTTTGGTTGGGCTGTGTCGACCCTTAGGGGCTTGTCATGCAGTTAAAATCAAGATTCACACACACATCATGCATCCTTGCTACTTCTACCCTAGAAGTACACATCACATATTTGTCCTATTTAGATCCACAAAAAAATATTCTACTCTTACACTGAGAGTAAACACCAAAAATATTCCCCATAGGATTCCTTTTTCTGCTAGCCAAATACCTTTATAATTGCTCCAGGTTTTAATCATCATTCCTTCCATATCAATATTTCTATGTAAGAGACTTGCTGCTGAAAAAAAAGAAGCAAAAGCAAAAGAAAAAGATGTACAAGGGTCCAAATATAAAAAAAGAAGAAGAAAGAAAAGAAAGATATTTATACAGCCAAGTTTCCATTTATTTTCAAGATTCAGAAGAGAGAAGTTATTTTCAAGTATGGAGCATTGTAGAATTAGACTTTCACCTCTTTCTTTCTATATCATTTATTCCCCATCATTTTAGCCACCATATCAAACCATACATGCACATCTTGATTTGATTATATGATGAGTTCCTCTAGATCCATAGTTTGACTAGGCAATATATGCATTGCAAGTATGTATGGGCTATCTCCGTACCTATAAACTCTACATAAGCCTTATTAGTTATAGGGTGAGAGAGAGAAGGCATACCCAAGATTTACCTTGAGCCAAAAATACCACATATTTTGAGAGGAGAGACAAGGCATAACCTTTCAAATGCCTTAGTGAGGATCCAAAAATACCATATATTGAGAGACTTGTGAGAGTCATATTCATGGAACTCTGAGTTTTATTTGCAAATATTGAAAACTCCAGGACAGAGGTGGAACAAAGAACATGAGACATAATGCTTGACTTAATTGTTCTGTCTTTCAATTACTCAAGACTCAAGTGCAGGTAAAAGCCCTATGGTTTGAAGAAACATGAGTAAGTTTGAAAGTCAGTGCAGTCCACTCTAGTCCAAAAGAAGAATTCTTGTTTGAACGCATGTGTACTTTTAAGGAGTTGTTGTAATATTTTCAAAAATCTTAAAACTCCTGATCCATCTTAGATTTAGTTGTTTGCTCAGGGACGAGCAAAAGGTAAGCTTGGGAGAGTTTATTGACGGTAATTAACCATCAACTTTATAAGTCAATAAGAATCAAAAGAAGGGTTAAAATGAGCTTCACCTTAGACTTAGGAGTTTTAAACTAATAATTTCCATGAGTTTTGGTGAATGTCTATTTCTACAGGGGGTTATCAGGAAAAGACCAAAGGAGACCCACATGTCAGATTTACATAGAGAGAAATCAACCCTACTACGAAAAAGAATAATCTAGAAGACTTGAGAAGACACTCCCTCGAAGGGGAGGGCCAAATGGGCTGGCAAGTGGGGCGGCCGCCCCTGGCCCTGGGCGCCCGCCCCACTCAGGTGGCCAATCATGTGCAAGATCGTGGATCCTGCCTCCACCGTCTTTGAGGATGAATAAAATCGATAGATCAAGGTCGGTTTGATCCGAGGGCTGTGGTGCTTCCTAGAGGGCTATATAAGCAAGGCCCCTCACCCCAGGAAAAACCCTAATTCATTAGCAATTCATTAGCAGAGGGAGCCATCAGCAGAGCTAGGGTTTAGAGAGCTTCTCTCCACCAGAGAATTAGAATAGCTACTCTAATTTTTCAACTTCTACATAGGTTTAGACTAGATAGAGGAAGACTCGGGCGACTTGTGCTCGGACTTTGGATCTTCGTCATCAAAGTATTGGTACTATTTTGTATCTTTGCTCTACTACTTTATTCTAATATGATTATGTTTCTATTTATTATGTTCCTAGTTTGCTCTAGTAGTACATTTGATATGGTTATGATTGATAATGAGTTTATGTATAAGTTTGCAAAGCGCTTAGCTTTCTTCGCGAGGGGTTTAAGTGGTAGATCACATGTAAGCGTGGTGCTTAGATGTTATTTACCTACAAATGTATCCTATTGGCCGAGTTGTGTGGTAGTTCATGGAAGTGATAGTTCTATTCAGTCTTATATAGTCCACCCTCCGTTGATAGGACAGGCAGAAACAATGTTACGTAGGAAGTCTTGCTCTGTCCTGGCTTTCTTCAGTAATATTCCTTATACATAGATGAAGAGTCTTTTATGCTATATATGATGGTGTGTTTGCTAGAGTAGATGAATGACTTAGTAGATTAGAACCTACCTAGAATTCAATCTCTTGAACTAATCAGACGTCAACCTACCTTTATGATGAGTAGTCTATCTCTAATCTCTGCGTGATTTATTCCCTATGCTTTACAATTCAATTATACTTATTTATCATGGTTTATCCCCCTGCCAAAGTAAGTGACTGTGTGATTGATTTCTCATAAGTAGTCATATTTTGCAAATCCATCCCTTTAGGTTTAAGTCCTTAGTTCTTTTCCTTGAGCTAAATATAAATTAATGATACCTGGAATATTTCCTGGTGAAGTGCTACGATGGTATTTTATCTGTACGCTCGTGAATCCCATTTTTATCCTAAGAGGAGCAGTTTTATACCAACACTTCTGGCGCCATGCTAGGGATGACAACTTAGCTTAAGTGGTGTTAGAAGTGTCAACAGCAGACCAAACCTATGAGTTATATCTTCAAAGAGCTCTGCTGCTTTCTTCACTGTAGGCGTGATGAGAGTTTTGTACTCAATCCAATTTGAAAATTTTTCAATGGCAACATAAACATATTTGAATCCACCCGGGGCAGTTTTGAAAGGCCCAATCATATCTAGTCCCCAACATGCAAATGGCCAGGATGCTTTCGCATATGCAACGACAGAGGGCCTGTGCTGGAACATGGATTTGCTTACTAAAAATTGTCACCCCTTGCACCGTCAAACTAGTGCTTCCACACATGCAACGGCAAAGGGCTAGTAAAAACATGCTCAAAAAGCCATGCCGACCAGATTCCTAGAGGCTGCATGGTTGCCACATGAACCACCGTGAATCTCAAGTAGTAATTGCTCCCCTTCTTCTTGAGAAATGCACTTCTGCAATAGCTCCTCCTTCGCATTCTTCCTAGACAACTTGCCATCAACTAGTACATAATGCTTGCTATGACAGATAAGGTGCTCCATCTCAGTCTTATCGGTCGACACTTCTGTAGTTGTTAGGTATTTGATGAATGGTTCTCTCTAATCGTTGTTGGGCATAGGGACCGCCAAGACTAACTACTCAGTCGGGGCGTTTCTTCAACCTCCTGCCCTAACTTGATAGATGGTGTAATGAGGTCCTAGATGAAGACACCTGCTGGAACTTGAGCTCTGGTCAACCCTATAGATAGCCAGTCGGTAGCCTCGTTCTTGTCGCAAACGATGTGATTGAACTCGAGACCATAGAATTTACCCTCAAATTTCATGATTTCCGCACAATAAGCGTCCATCTTCTCACTGGTGCAGGACCAATCTTTATTGACCTGGTTGATAACTAGCGCAGAGTCATCGAACACCCTCAGGCATTTAACACCAAGGGAAACGGCTATGCGAAGACTGTGAAGGGCCACCTCATACTCAGCGGCGTTGTTGGAGGCTAGGCAGTGGATCCGTAGGACGTAGCGGAGCTCATCCTCGGAAGGAGTAATGAACAACACACCTACACCGGCACCATCAATGCTGAGTGCTCCATTGAAGTACATCGTCCAGTGCTCAGGACAGTCGGCTAGGATAGGTTCTTGCATCTCGGTCCACTCGGCAATGAAATCTGCTAGCACCTATGACTTGATAGTTTGTTAGCTCCTGAACTGAATGGAGTACATGCCGAGCTCTACTGTCCACTTGATAATGCAGCCATTAGCTTCCTTATTGTGAAGAATGTCACCGAGCGGGTATTCGGTGACCACGGCTATGTCATATGTCTCGAAGTAGTGCCGGAGCTTTTAGGACATAATTAGCACGGCATAGAGGAGCTTTTGGACCTAGGGATACTAAGTCTTAGACTCATTCTAGACTTCGCTAATTAAGTAAACTGGGCGCTGAACTTTATATGCATGTCCAGGCTCTTCTCGCTCAGCAACAATGGCTGTGCTAACGACACGGGTAGTTGCCACGATAAGAATAGCTTAAGGTCTCATCTGTCTATGGTGCTGTCATAATCAGAGGAGTCGTTAAGAAGAGCTTAAGCTCGACAAAGGCCTTGTCAGCCTCTTCCATCCAAGTGAAACACTCTTTGGCTTTAAGTAGTTTGAAGAAAGGGAGACCTTTTTCGCCTAGACGTGACATGAAATGGCTTAAAGCCGCCATACACCTTGTTAGCTTCTGGACATCCTTGACATAGGTCGGCTGCTTCATGTTGGTGACTGCCGATATCTTCTTAGGATTGGCTTCAATGCCACGGCATCCGATAATATATCCCAAGAGGATATTGAATGGGACACCAAAGATAAACTTAATGGGATTCAATTTCCATTGGTATGCTCTTAGGCTCTTGAATGTTTCGTCGAGGTCAGTGATGAGATTATTGGCAGTCTTAGACTTAACCACTACATCATCGACGTAGGCCTCAATGTTGCGCCCTATCTGCTTGGTTAGGCAATGCTAGATAGCCCTCTGATAAGTGGCGTCGGCATTTTTAAGTCCAAAGGACATGGTGGTGTAGCAGTAGGCACCAAACGGCATGATGAAAGAAGTCTTAATCTAGTCTTCCTCCTTTTAGGAGGTCTGATGGTAACTAGAGTAGCAATCGAGGAAAGATACGAGTTCACAGCCGGTAGTAGAATCTACAACCTCGTCTATACGAGGCAAGCTGAAGTGGTCCTTAGGGCAGTGTTTGTTGAGGTCGGTGTAATCAACGCACATCCTTCATTATTTATTCTTCTTTTGTACAAGGACTAGATTAGCCAGCCACTCGGGATGATAGACCTCTTTGATAAAACCGGCTGCTAAGAGCCATGTTATTTCTACCCTAATAGCCTCCTTCTTGTCCTGCGTGAATCGTCGGAGCTTTTGCTTGATCGGCTAGGCGGTCAGCGAGACATTTAAGGAGTGCTCGATCAACTCCCGTGGCACCCTAGGCATGTCTGCAGGTTTCCATGCAAACATGTCTGCATTGGCACGTAGCAAGTTGATGAGTGCACTTTCCTATTTGGGGTCAAGGGTGGCTCCTATCTTGGTGGTCTTGTTCTTGTCACCAGTGCTAAGGTCTTCCTCCTTGGTTTCCTTGGCCTTGGTAGCTTCTCGGGGTGCCTCCATCATCGGGATCTCTTGCTTCTCTATGGATACCACCTTGGATTCAGCGAGATAGCTCTTCATGTGTTCAGAGAGATCAAGCGCCTCGGTGAGCGCAAGGCTTTCCCTTTCGATACGTAGGCAACGACGATGTTAGCTCGCAGGGTTAGGATTCCTTGGGGCGCTGGCATCTTCAAGACCAAATACGCATAATGCAGTATGATCAATAGATTTCAGTTAGTTGATACCCCTGATGAGGTTATGTGGAAGTTGGGGAACTCAAAATTTTTTCTGTTAAATTAGTGTACAATGGGCTTACTAAGAATGAAATTGGGTTGTATCATAAAAGGATATAGAAGGGGAGAATTCCTCCTAAAATCAAAATTTTCTTGTGGCTTATGTCTTGTGGTGCTTTGTTGACTAGAGATAACATGCGTAGAAGAAATTGGTACGGTGATCCTAGCTATGTTTTCTGTGATTGTATAGAAACAATTTCGCATCTTTTCTTTCAGTGCCCTATAGCTAGAGTCATTTGTTCAGTTATTACTAAATGTTTTGGAGCAAATAACATCCATCCAATTTAGATCAATGTTGGAATTGGTGTGAGAAATGGTTTCCTTATGGGCAAAAATACCATCCTTGGGGTATAGTGGCTATTTGTTGGGCAATTTGGAAAAGCCGCAACAAAGCCTGCTTTGATAACAAAATCATCAAAAGTCCATTGGAGATTCTGTGTCATGCAAGTTCACTCATGATTTTCTGGGCAGGGCTTTACGCTAAAATGGATCGTGAATAGCTCATCGAAGGCGCCAATTTGATTCTTAGGGTTGCCAAGGAGGTTTTGGCAAAGCAAACAACGAGACAGGTGGATCAACTTCTACTCCAGGATGCATAAGATGATGAAGATCAGGAAGGAGCTGCGTGAAAAGTCATGGGCGATCAGAAGTTACCATGTTGAACTATCTTTTTTATGTATAGATTTCAGCTCTGGGCATCCTTGAACTTGCCTTCTTTTGCTTCTGGCTCTGTAGTATCCTTTGGCCTGGTGAAACTATGTGGTAGAACCTCCTAAATAATATGGCCCACATGCACATGTCTTTGTCTCAAAGACCTCTGACGGCTATGCATGTGTACCATAGAACTTAAGAAGTATGTCGGGTGTCCTCGGGAAACCCGAATCATCCACGATCTTCCGAGCAGGATCACATTACAAAGGCATTGCAGTATTACAATAGTTTATATAATAAATTACACCAGAGTAAAAGTGCGGAAGTCTTACATATCATAAGTTACAAACCATTTGTTCCAAACCTCACAATTCTTAAGTTTAGTTTATTACAACCATAGTAGTGGAGTAACACTAGTAACTTTATTACAGATCACCCAAAATGGTGTGCCCTGCCCAAGAGCCAAACATACTACTCGTCATCGCTTACCGCAAAGACGGTCATGCAGCAGGGTCCAAAACACACCTGCTCATGAGACGCACCTGCAACAAGGGTTTAACAAACTCTGAGTACAAAATACTCAACAAGACTGATCCGACGAAAAGAATGAGAGACTCAAGAATATAGGCTCAGGGGAATCAAGGTGAGGTTCCAGCAAGAATCAAAGTTCTTTTGCACAAAGCTACTAATAGTGTATCCTTACTTTTAATCTTTTAAACTCCTCATTAATTATTACAATCAACTAGGTTAGCCTATACTATAGCATTCGATTCTTAACATCCATTTCATGTTTCTGAATCCATAATTTCATCCATTACTACGATGCAGGGCAGTTGATCAAGTCTCCATAACCGAGGAGCAACGATGATTCGAATCGATTATACCCAGCTGGGGATCTCTAACCACACGACATATGCAGGACTCAAACCTTCATATATCAACCTTCACTCGGATCCTCCAAAACGTGACCAGGTCCAACGCCACCCGAGAGTACAGTACACCTCCAATCCAGCCCTTGGCCATGAGGGTACACGCTACTCTCGCCATCTCTCCACTCCTAGTGCACAGTTGGCCGTTCACATGATAGAATAGCTGAGGTCTTAGGCTTATCGGAGTATGCGATCAGTTGCAAAGTCTCAACCAGGCAAGCCTACAATGAACGGTCCTTAACCGACACAATCGGAGACACTACATTGGGACTCCTTTCCCGATGCAAGTCCACCGAGCAGTCTCAGATTAACATCATCATAATCCATTAAGTCGGTCCACAACAACCCTTCAAACTTTGTTAAACATTTTCAAAGTTTTCTCATTAAGCAAGGCTAAGCATACTAAGTATTTTCAAATAAAATAGTAACAAGGATGATATTGAAGTATCAAGGATGGTAGTGCAGCAATTAGGTTATCACTCAACTCCTATCACCTAATGCAACAAAGCATAAACATAAGTGATGTAAACTTTGTAAAACTCAAGGTAGGGTTAAATGCATCCGGGGCTTGCCTTGGTCGATGGGGATTTCAGGTTCAGGGTCAGTCCCATAGATATCAAACCCAACCTCCATTGGTGACTGTCCTTCCTCGGGGACTGGTTCAACAACGTTAATCTCCTCGTTCACGGGGACTATATGAGATAATATGACATGCTTCAACATGATGAAGTAATAAACATGATGCTTGATGATAGTATAACAAAATTAAGAACTTGAGTACAACTTTCCTTCACGGTACGGTTGCAAGCCAACAAAACCAACTAACTAAGTTCATTAGGGTTTTGACAAATTTTATGTCACGAGATGTCATTAGAGTTTACTAATTATAAGTTAGGTATGAGACCAAACAACTAATTAAGGTGCTAAGGATCATCATGTGTTAATTACCCAAGGTCAACAATCAATTCCAAACTCAAACAAACCCTAAATCATTAAGCATTAACCACTTAATTAATTAATTAATTAATTAATTAGGCATAAATTAATAATAAAATCAACTTTGTCTAAATGAGCTCCAAATTTTTATGTAGGTTGGTTACATCATGAAATAGTGGAAAAACAAATTTCATAATTTTTGGACAATTATTTAAGCCTAGAAAAATCATAGAAGTCTCATTTATTAATTAATTGAGCTAATTTTAAATCAAGCAAAAAGTACTCCAATTTCAAGTTTTATATTTTTCCTAGGTAGTACACATCACAAAGAGACTACACAAAAATTTTCATAATACTCCACTAATGTAAGGTCCAAATGGCTAGAGGGGGGTGAATAGCCTATTTAAAAATTTACAAGCTTTACTAAACAACCACGTTAGTATAAAAGATGGCTAAGCTAATTCTAGCACTAGCTCAACTATACTATGCAAGCCACCTATACAATTCTAGTGAAGCAAGGCTATGATCTCTAATACACACCAACAAAGCTAAGTTACTAAGCTACTTACTCCTATGAGATAAAGGCAACACTAAGCAAACTACACAAGGACTAGTACAAGAAAGTAAAGAGCAAGTGACTTGATTCTTATACCAACGATGTAGAGAAACAATGCACTCGAAGAATCAATCACAATGAGCAATCACAAGAGAAATCCTCGGCAAAGAGATGACATAAGATTTTTTACCGAGGTTCACTTGCTTTCCGGCAAGCTACTCCTCGTTGTGGTGATGCACCCACTTGATGGATCACGAGCTAATCAACTATCAAGAGTTGAACCCTCAGCGGGTGCCACACATCCACTCATAAGATGGGGATCCTCCAAGCCACGTGCTTCACTAGAGTAGCCAATTCATGAACTCCCACGTGGAAGGCTCAAGAACCCCTCACAATCAACTTGGTGAGGCTCGAAACAATCTCCAAGGTCGAGCTCAACACCACCGCTGCTCCAAGTCGTCTAGGGTGTCGGGAAACACCCAAGAGTAACAAGCAATCCGCAGTAAACACGAAGATCAAGTGCCACTAGATGCAACTCTCAATGCAATGCACTTGAATCTCACTTAATCTCCCTAGAGTATGCAACCAAGCAAGGAGATGAGTGGAGGGAGTGTTCTCTAGCTCAAAGTGTGCCTCAATATCTCAAATGTGCAAGAGTTAACCCCTAAGGTCCGGCCACCTCTTATTTATAACGTTTCACTCAAGAGCTAGCCATTATCAACTTCACTGGATGATTTTTGGGGGCGACAGACGCTGCACAGTAGCGTCTGTCGCCAAGCCGACAGACGCTACAGGCACGTCCGTCGCTCCGTGCGATGCCACATGTCCAGCTCATTCGAAAACCAACGGTCATGAACAGTAGCGACAGACGCGTCTGACGCTGGTCGACAGACGCACCCGTACGCCCAACAGACACGGTCCAGTGATGATGTTTTCACCCGAGTTCGTCAGACGCGTACACCACAAGGCCGACAGACGTGGCGTCGAGCGTTTGTCGCTCATGCTCGCACGTGCCAACGCAGTTCCACAACGTCAGACGCTAGAACAGTGCGCGAGGCCGCGTCTGTTGCCTTCGCGACAGCGTGTCTATCGCGCCCGCGTGCACAGGTCGAGCTAGGGTAGCCCGACAGATGCTAACGTCAGCGTCTGTTGCTCCCGGCTCATGCGTCTGTCGCGTGTATCTTGGTGACACTTCATCGTTTTCTCGTTCCGCTTGATCGCCCTTGTCACTTATGAGCTACTCTTCATATGTGTATCACTAAAGCACATGTTTTAGCTCATGAAACACTTCTGTGCTTTCACCACTTTTTCAACCTCCGGCGCAATGGAAAATAGGCATTTCATTTTCCCCGAAGATGTTTGAATCCCACGCTCGCAAGCTCGGCGGGAGGGAGAGCGAACCTCAAACCCCTCACTACCGCTCAAACACCACCGCCTTCGCAAATGTGCCAACACCATCATGTGTAAATCACCATGTGTATGTGTGTTAGCATTTTCACAATCATTTTCCAAGGTGATATGTTAGCTCTCTACTAGATCCTAATGCATATGCTCAAGAAGATGACCTAGTAGCACTTGATCCACGAGCTAACCGTGATTACCCCTCTTGATAGTCGGCTATCAATCCTAAACCCGGTCAATCACTTCTCTACTCATCTTAGACTGACAAAAATAAACCCTATTATTATACCTTTGCCTTGATCACTTTGTTCCATGTCCATCTCCTCATGCTTGATCACCATGACCATCATTTCATGTCCATGCACCAACTCTTTGTGATCTTGTGGCCACCACTCCTTGCCACATACACCTTCATCACATGTGTTGGTTATGCCTAACTTAAACCACTTAACACATGGCATTAGCAACTTAGTGTCATTAATTACCAAAACCAAACTTGGGCTTTTAACTAATTACTTATGAAATTGGAAAGAAACAATATCATTTAAGTAAATTAGAAAAAGAAAACACATTCTTTTCTCCGGCCCACTCCCTGTCTCTCTCTCTAGCCCAACTCCCTTTCCCTATCTCCCCGGCCCATCTCCCTTTCCCTCTCTCCCTGGCCTAGACCGGCCTAAGAAGAAGACCTGCTCGGCCTCGCGGCTTCGAGCAGAGCGGTGGAAACTGTCGTCGGTGACCGGCACAAACCCCGCCGGCAGTGACCACCCCAGCGGCGGCTCCTACCCCTACGTGCTACCCTCTCCCTTGCGGACCTGTCTAGGGCATTAGACGAGCAGGCAAGGAGGAGAACCAAGCACAACCATGGTTATGGCGCCCAACGGCGAACTTGCCACTCTGTTGTGGTAGAAACGAAATTGGAGCGCCGAGCAGCACAAGAAGCATACCATGATCACAATAGAGTGATTGGTAGACGCGAAGAGGCAACGTAGATGGCTGGCCACGGGAAGGTGAGCACAGTGGCGCTCGGTGGTCATCGAGGAGGAAGATGACGCCCTTCGGCCAACTCTGGCGGATAGGATTGGAGCTAGCTGGCGCAAATGGTTTGCTATGAGGAGGCGGAGCGGACCGTAAGGTGAATTTGACGGAGATTAATGGAATGTGGTGAATTTTGTCAGGGACAGTGGTGAGCTCATCGGTGTTGGAATGAGGAAGGGAAGCGGTGGCGGTCAGCTCAGAAGGTTAAGGACAACGGCGCGGCTTCGGGACGTCCACCTCATGCTAGCAACGCGGATAGAGAAGGAGCTGCATGTCGACAGGAGCAAAAACAGTCGAAGTTGATCGGCGGTGGTGCTCCGGTGAAGCAGACGAGCAAGCTGCCCTCCTTATTACTGTAGATAACTAAAACACCTCTCTTCTCCTTCCTTTTCTGATTGATTTAGCTAAACAACTTGCAAATCTTCCAATGTAATTGTTGTTCATCTATACACTATCTCCAAAATTGCTTATAAGCTTGAGCTCCAAAAGTAAACAGATTGAGAGATACAATATGGGAAAGAGAGGATCAAAGAAACTGAAACCAAAGTTTCAGTAAAGAAATAGCAATCATGTTGCAATGTTGCATCACCTTGTTTTAGCCTCTTCTTGCTTCCCTTTTCTCCCAACATTTCTAAAGAACATGAAAATCTCCAAATACAAAAGTTGCTCAAAAAGAGAAGATCTACAACTTTCATGTTTTGACCTTTTTCAAATTCTGCTTAGATTTTGAAATTTAAATTTAAAATCAAAAGGAGACATTTTCTGGATTTTGGTAAATTCAAAATTACTGTAAATTTTTCATTGAAACTTTAAAAACTCAAAACACCAAAGTTGTACATCTTAACAAGACCTACAACTTTGCTTTAAAACCATTTTCAAATTCTGCCTCCATTTTGAAATTTGAGTAGGAGAATGAAAACAGGTCAAATTTGATATTTGAATCTTTTCAAAATTATTCCAAATTTTATACTGAAACTTTGAAAACTCTAAAAACCAAAATTGTACAACTTGACAAGATCTACAATTTTGCTTTTTGGCTCACCCTCAAATTCTTTTTATATTTTGAATTAGAGAAAAAGGGGTAAAACAGGGTTTTCCGGAAATCAGTGTTTTGAAACAAATTCAAACTTGATTTGGTTTCTACATTAATTGATGATTAATTAGTGATCACAACTATCGTCCAAATGTACCTTTGGGTCAAATCACACTTGACCTTTCCAATGCCACATTTGTTTGAACCAAATTTGAATTATAAATTCATTTTAATAAACCTCCCAATTTGAATTCAAATTTGAATTAGAAAACTTAGGTCAAGTTTTGGAACTCAAATTCAACCTAGTTCGTTTTTAAATGTTGTACTTGGATTAACCCCCCTACACTTGACACTAGTGTAAAGCACCGCTTTACACCTCAAATTATATAGGGCATAATCTAAGTATTTGAAATGGCATTCAAAACTAGGGTTTTAGGGTTCAAATCAAACATCACCAGAACTCAATCAACCTAGAAAATGTAAACTTGTTTTAGTTGATGCACATCAAGATTGGCTTAACATGAATGCTTTGCAATGCATACGATGACATGGCCAGTTTTAGTTACCATAACACCAGGGGTGTTACAAACTGTGTGGGGTTCTATTGCTCCCTGGTGGTGGTTGGTGCGCCTGTGTGCACTTGAAACTGTTGGAGGTTGGACGTTTAGTTTGGTTGCAGGATGTCTACATCGTCTGATCCTTCTCTTAGCTCTGTCTACATGTAATATCGAATGCTTGTATTTCCGTTATGTCATAATGGGAATGGGATATCTTGGGTGGAAAAAAAATAATGCGGTATGGCCATGAACTTGGCTAGGGCCAATCGGCCAAGGATGGTGTGGTATGAGCTGTCGAAGTCTGCCACCAAGAAGCTAACGTACTTAGTACGGAAGTTTTTAATGGTGCCGTACTAGATGGGAAGTGTAATCTCGCCCAGGGGCTGGGACGCTCTGCCAGGCACAATCCCGCAAAAAGGAGAGTTGTCGGGGGTGAGGTCTTCCTTTGAGAGGCCCAACTCAGTCAGCGCTTCGGCGAAAAGTATGTTGAGAGCACTCCCGCCGTCGATGAGAACCTTTCTGAACTGCACCTTCTGGATGATGGTGTCCAGCACTAGCGGGAACCGCCCCAGATAGGGGATGTCTGACCACTAGTCAGCCCTGCTAAAGGTGATGGGTACTCTGACTAGTTGCGATACCTGGGATCGACAACAGTGTCATTGTTGGTGACCGATAGGACTTGGCGAGCAGTGAGCTTCTTCTCTCGCTTGTTCTCGGAGGCAGCTGCTCCTCCGAAGATTGTCCCGACGGTCTTGCTCAGATCTTGGAAGGCGTTATTTGCGTCCTTAGGGCGCTCAGGATCCTTAGGGCTGTCATCCTTGTAGTCGTCATGTTACTTCGATCTCTTGTTCTCCTCGTCGTGGTAGGCCTTGGCTAAGCCGTAGCACTGCCGCATAGTATGGTTGCTGTTCTTGTGTATGAGGCATGGGCCATCGAGGAGCTTCTCATGCTCGTCATCATAGCTGCGCTTAGCGCATGATTGTTCAACTGAGGCGATGACGTTATCTAGTCGGCTGCGACGAAACTGTCTGGACAGTGAACCCTCTGGCCTATCGTCATAGCGGTGGTCACGGTCATCATCATGGTGCCATTCTTCGCGGCGATCATTATTGTGACTTGGATGGCGATCAGAGCGAGAATTCTGGGCAACGTCATCCTTATGCCGCTGGTCGGTCTCTTCAGCATCGGCATATTGGTTGGCTATCTAGAGCATCTCGCCGATCGTCCGTAGCGGCTTCCGGTGGAACATGGAACATAGCTCAGGATGGTGATGGAGCCCACGGATGAATGCAGAGATGACATCGCCCTCACTAATGTTGGGGATGGAGTTTCTCGTTTCCGAGAAATGCCTGATGTAGCTGCGTAGGGTTTTGCTAGTCCTCTGGTGGAGCCTTTCCAGGTCATGCTTTGTATTCGGTCAGACACACGTGGCCATGTAGTTCTTGATGAACATCGTCTTGAGATCATCCCAAGATCCAATGGTGTCTAGCCTTAGACTCGTGAGCCAGTTCATTACAAAGGGGATGAGCATAACGGGCAAATAATTTGCCATCACATCACTGTTTCCCTCAGCGGCGCGTACAGTAATGGCATAAAGCTGCAGCCACTGCTCAGGATTGACTTTGCCATCGTAGGATTCAACCCTTCAGATCTTGAAGCCTGCCGGCCACTGGATGGCTCATAGCCTCGCTGTGAAGGGGCAAGGTCCCTCGGGATCACCAGCAGCGGCGGCTGGTAGGAGAGCGGCATCAGGATTACTGAATTCTTCATTGTATTGCTGCCAGCGAATAGCCTCCTATTCATGGCGTTGATTGCATAACCTTTCGATGTGGTTATGAACGTAGTGGCGGGTGTTGAGGATCTCGTGAACATCACCTACAGGCTGATCAACTTCCTGGTTGGCATTGTTGGGATCGACTGAGCTGGTCGGGGAGGTCGGTTCCTGGCCCCTCGCTGGCCATGCTGATTTCTGGCTCCTTGTTGGTTAGGATTGACGGGGTAATTGTCCCTTGACCCAATCAAGAGATACTGGTCGTCACCTTGATGCCGAGATAGTTGTCGACTTCCTCCCGCACGAAGAGGGCGGGAAGGCTGTGGACCAGCCGAGCGATGGTGATTCGATGTTGTCGAGTGGGAGGGATCTTGCTCATTACGGATCTGGTAGACTTGAACTTGAGCTGCTCGAAGTAGCGCTCTGACCTTGGGCACCTCCGGCGTCTGTGGGAGTCTATCCAATTCATGAGCGGCCACAGCTCGGTTGGCGCTTGGCGTCTGCTCAAGTTCCTGGTTGCCGACACAAAAAAATTCTTGCCCAAGATCACGGGCAAGGCACCGCATATTTGTTTCTGCATTGCCCAGGTTAGCTTTGGCAGCGTCGGCAAGGGTAGCATTAGCTTTCTGGCGGCATCGTGCGTGGTTGGCGTTCCTGGCTTCGCGATCAGCACGGTGAGAACTGGTTTCTGCGTCAGGGATGACACTGTCGTGGCTGACCATGAATAACTCACCAAGAAAGTAACTTGGGGCGATGGAGTAATCGATGGTGCCCTCGGTGGAGCTCTCCGAATCTGGCACTGGCCCTTCCTCCAGGATGGCATGGAGGGAGTCCTCTAGGAGCAGGTGGATTTGCACCATGTTCAATGTCAGTGCAATCTGATCGGCCTTAGGCGAGTCAGATTCAGGGAGATCGTTGTGCTCGATACGATCGAGACAATGTAGTATGCTGCTTTGGTAAGCGATAGCCGCGTTTGTTAGCCCGAAGGGGGTGATCGGTGCTTCCTAGTCGGCCTCAGGCAGTGGTCGGCAATGAACCATACGCCCCTCAGGTGTAGCCGTGATGATCAGATCTTCGTTGAACCAGCGTGGACAAGCGGAGCACTCGGCTGTAACTGCCCGATGGTGCTAGAGTGCAGGAGCTCCGCTGCTTCCGGTAGACCGACCTAAGGTCGACTCCGCAAGAGCCAAGTAGTCGGCTAAGCCTTGGCCGACCCGATCGATGGAAATGATCGGATCGTCTTGATCAATGGATTTCCTCGGATGACGAGGTGCCGGACGACGAGCCCTTAGCGAGGAAGATGACCCCGAAAGAGGTTTCAAGATCAAATCTGCTAATGCAGGTGTTGTCACAATCGGCACATGTTTATTCTGTACCATCTCCACGATCTCCCCTTCGCCGTCGTTGTTGATGACCCAGGAGATGGATCTGACCGTGAAGGACTGGCTCGGCCTGGGGAAGAATGAGGAGCCTGGAACACGCACCATCTGGTTCACCATGGGAACAGCACGCATACCCCTACCTAGCGCGCCAACTGTCGACGGAATATCATCGATAGTCCACCGAGGGGTATACCCACGATGGTAGATTGTGTGGTGAGAATGCGCGTGAACTGGAACTAGATGGCAACAGAGACACAAGATTTAGACACGTTCAGGCCATCAATATGACGTAATACCCTAGTCCTGTGTTCTGGTGGATTGTACTGGATGATGATTTGAATTTAAGGGGATCCCCTACCCACCTTATATAGTTCAGGGGGTATGGTTACAGGTCGGTTAGATCTAAATCTAGTCGGTTACATGATAATCATCATAAGGAATATGATATCTAGCATATCCAATCAAATCTATCTCTACCTTGAAGATTTCTTCCTGAGGCCTTGCGGTGCACGCCGAGCAGTGCCGTGCGCCACACTCCCTGATCTTGTGGGCTGGACCACCTCTGATGGTGCAGCCCATGTATATTGTCGTAGGTACCTAGGGTTATACCCCCACACATATGAACTCGGATGAAGACAAACTTTATATCAAAATTTAGCCCTCAATGTGATCTACAACTTTGTAGTTAGAAAGTTTTTTTTAAAACTGCTTAGAGTCCCAAAATACTGTTTTAAGTTCACGGATTGTGAAATTTGAAATTTAAAATTTTTCAAACAAACCTGAGATGTTGACATGATATATACCAAAGTTGTAATACAAGTAGTTAAAGAGTTTTTTATTTGAAGTCATTTAGAGTCCCAAATATATGTTTGAAGTTCATAGATTTTGAAAGTCAAAATTTAGAATTTCTCAACGACCTTGAATATTCACATAATTAATACCAAAGTTGTAGAGGATGACATGATCGATATTTTTTCTGTTGATAAGTTTTTTGTTTGAAGTTATTTAGGGTCTCAAATATTTGTTTTAAATTCACATATTTTAAGATTCAAAATTTTGATTTTTTTCAAACAATCTCAAATGAAGACACATCATATACCAAAGTTGTAGTGCTTGACAAGATTTAGAACTTTGTGGTTGAAACATTCTTCATTTGAATTTATTTAGTAGTCAAAATATTCAATACAATATTACAAAATACTTTTTAAAAAGATAGAATCCTATATACACTCATAAGTGATTGTGTGGTGCAATGGTAAAGAGGTGTTAGTGCTAAGTTGTAAGTTGCCAATTCTAGTCTTGGGATGGACATAATTTTTCGGTTTTTGGGAAACCCTTAACGAAGTCAGGACGCTCACCTTTCCATTAATCGATTTTCAGAGGCAGATATTCCAACTGCCTCTGTAATTGGCGATTAACAGTGACCACTAGTTCATGTCTCAGAAAATAAAAAATGCCCACCACCCCACCGTCCTTTCGTTACCATCTTCATGGGTTGCCTTCGGCCATTATTTCGGACCGAGATCGTGTGTTCACGAGTCAGCTGTGGTCTCAATTGTTCAAGATGGCTCAGGTGCAGTTGCGGATAAGTTCAGCTTACCATCCGCAGTCGGATGGATAGACCGAGCGGGTTAATCAATGCCTTGAGACATTTCTTCGCTGCTACGTTCATGCCTGCCCCAACAAGTGGAGTGACTGCTTGCATCTTGCTAAGTATTGGTACAACTGCAGTCCTCATTCTTCCTTGGGTCGCTCACCCTCTGAAGTTTTGTATAGGTATGCTCCTTCCCATTTTAGCATTTCTGACACTATGTTGCTCTAGTGGCCGATCTCCAGTCTTGGTTTGGGGACAGACAGTTGATGACCGACCTCATCCGACAACATTTGCATCATGCCAAGGCAAGAATGGCTAAGCACACTAACCAGAAGCGATCTGAGCGTCAATTTCTGGTGGGTGATTGGGTTTTTGTGAAACTATGCCGTATGTCAGATCATCGCTGGCCCCTTGTGCTAGTCAGAAACTCTCCTTTCGTTTCTTCGGGCCTTATCAGATAATGGCTCGCATTGGCCGGCTCGCATTGGCCGGCTCGGTGGCGTATCGCTTGGCCTTACCTGCTTCTTCTATGGTGCATCCTGTATTCCATGTTTCACAGCTAAAGAAGGCCGTTTGGGATCCACGGCTAGTGTCTCCGTCGTTGCACGATGACTCTGTTCAGTGGAGTGTGTCTGAACAAATCCTACAGTGGCGCTCTGTTGTTCATGGTAATGTTCCTCGTCTCCTAGGATAGATTAAGTGGTCTAACATGCCTGCATCTTTTTCTACCTGGGAAGACTTGTTACCCTTATGGAAGCGCTTTCCTCGGGCTGCTGTTTGGGGACAAACAACTTTTGAAGATGGGGGGATGTGAGCACCAGGAGCCGGATGCTATTGGCGGTAATCAAGCTGTTGAAGGTATGGCGCAAAAGGAGGCAAAGACAAGCCCAAGTGCGGCTGTGGGCTAGAGGCCCAGGAAGCACAACGTCCGTCACTACAGGTCAGAATAGAAGAATGCTGCTTAGCTAGTTGGGCTGCTTGGAATGACATGTCGAAGCCGAAGCACATGGGTGGGTTGGGTTTCAGAAACATTGAGTTATTTAACCTAGCCTTGCTGGTTCGCCAGGCTTGGCGGCTCTTGCAGGATCCTGGCTCGCTCAGTGCACGGGTCATCAAGGCCGCTTATTTCCCGACGTGTGATCTACTGGACGCGGAGATGGGCTCCTCGCTGTCCAGGGTAGCGATGAAAACGGATCGGATACGGACGAATATTATTGATATCGTATTTGTTTTTATATTTATGTCCGGATTCGGATTCGAATACGGATAGTATAAAAAATACCGGATATAATATGATTGGATATCGACATCATAAATATGTGATTTAAATATTCGGATACGAATACGGTATCGGATGTTAAATATCCGGACTCGGATACGGACGGATTAAAACTCCTCTAAACGAATTCGGTCTCGAATACGGTCGGAAAATATCCGTACCGTTTTCATCCCTGGTCCAGGGTATGGAGATCGGTGGTCGATGGTATTCAAGTGCTGTGTCAAGGCTTGATCCGTAGGATTGGATCAGGCGAGTGTTGACGGTAGTTACCATCCATCATAAACCGTCAACTTTATGCATAGAAATTCTTACCAATAGAAATTTAGAGGTTATTACTGACAATTTCCACGAGTTTTAGTGAATTATTATTTTTAGCAGGGACATTCCAGAGAGAATGAAAAGAGGATTAAATTGTCAAAAAGGCCACGAAACTTAGCCACGACAAAATATGCACTAGAAGACTCCAGAAGACACTAGAAGGCACGGGACCGAGGCGGAGGACCGACAGTTGCCAGGTGGGGCCAGCCGGCCCCACCTAGTGCTGCCCGGCCCCCCACAGAGGGATTCCTCTACGCCCTTCCAGAGACTTCCTCCACCGCCTCCTATGATGCATCTTCACCGTTCGTGAAGTCGGTTTGATCCAAGGGCTGACGGTTCTTCCTCAGGGCTATAAATAAAGACCCAGACCCCCCTCCTAAAAGACATCATCACCTAATCATAAGTCAAGAGTAGTCCAGATATTAGGGTTTCCAGAGGTTAGAGAGAGCTCTGGTTCTTTAATTTCTTAGTATAAGCTTTCTAGAGAGTTTGGAGTAGAGTTGGGTGATTTGCTCAGGATTTCGGAGCTGTTTGTCTGGAGATTTGGTAATTTGCCTTTGTATCTTTATTTATGACTTTGTTCTATTTTAATATTATATTCCTCTTTATTATGTTCTTAGTTTGCTCTAGTTATGTATTGGATATAGTATTATTTGATGATTTGCATTTGCATATGTTCGTAGAGTACTTAATTCAGTTCGCGCGAGAGTTAAGTAACTTTGATTATGTAAGCGTGGTGCTTAGATATGAAATTCCCCTGCGAATGCCCGCTATGTGCCGGGAGGTGGTAGATCGCGTAGGTGACAGTTGCGTTGAGTCATTTGCAGCCTATCTCCCATATATGGATTAATTGGTAGAGTCCGATCTCGAAGGAGATGAAGACTATGTTTCGGATTCTTCCTATAATTTTGCCTTGATTCAGTTTTACTAGTAGATGAAGATATATATGCTAGAGTGAGCAACAAGACTTAGTATTTAGGAATAACTTAGGAATTTTTACTCTGACTGAATCTCTAAATTAGTCATACTACTTTTAATGAGTCTCTGCTTTCTATCTCTAGAATATCATTATCATGTTGAACTTATTTATCATTTATTTATCTTTTACTTGACTTACTCCTGCTAAAGTATAAGAGTGGTTGGTTTATCATAGGTCTGCATATTTATTTAGTCATATAAATATTTGCCTCACGGTCCTTCCTTTTGGATTAAAATAAATAAACGATACTCGGAATATTCTGGGTAGAATGCTACAATAGGTGATTTTATTTGTGCGCTTGTGGATATTTATGTTTTAATATTATTTAGAGTTTTCAAGTGTAGTTACAATTACTAGCATTTTGAGCATCATGCTAGGGATGACAACTTAGTGTATAGTGATGTAAGAAATGTCAACAGCGAGACGATGAGGATTTGGGACACACATTGGCTCCCAAGAGACGGCCTGTTACGACCACTTGGAGCAAAGAAACCCAACCCGTCACAGTTGGTCAGTGAGCTAATTGACTCAACTCACGGTGCTAGGATAAACAGAAGCTGAGGGAATTTTTTACGACAATGGACTGGGATATCATCGAAGGTATCCCTCTGAGCACGATGTCGCAAGAAGACTTTTGGACATGGCACTATGAGAAATCTAGCATCTTCACGGTCCGGTCGGCGTATCGGATGCTGGCGTGGAGCCGGGAGACGAATTTAGCTTGGGAGGAGGATCGACCGAGCAATTCGGAAGCTGGGTCACAGGAGAAGGAATGGAGCGAGTTGTGGAAAATCAAGGTTCCATCCAAGATCCGGGTGTTCCTTTGGAGATTGGCTAGGCACTCAGTTCCGACGGGATGTGTTAGGCACCATAGGAACATGGCTATGGATGGGGGTTGCTCCTTATGCGGCGCGAATGATTCATGGAGGCACGCGCTATTGGAGTGCAACCTTGCCACGTGCGTTTGGACCCTAGAAAGGGAGGAGATTACTGAGTTCTTATGCCAAGTGCAAAGCTTGGACACTTAGGCTTGGTTTGCAGAGGTGATGCAATCACTTAAGCATGAAGAGCTTACAAGGGTCATCGTCCGGCTATGGGCGATCTAGTATGCGAGGCGCAAGGCAATACACGAGGATTATTTTCAGAGGCCCCTACCGACCCATATGTTTGTTGAGCGCTTCATTGGTGATCTCATGGAGGTCTAGCCAAGGAAGAAACAGGTTCGGCCAGAACCAGTTCAGGGAGCGGGGCCTCCTTGGTGGATCAGACCGCCGGCTAGGTTGGCCAAGATCAACGTGGATGCGGCAGTCTCCAAGAATTCGGGGTGTTCAGCATCGGCTGCTGTGGTGCATGATGAGAGAGGCATTTTCTGGGAGCTTCGGCTTTCGTAGTGGAAGGAAACACTGACGTGGAGGTGGTCGAGGCAATAGCTTGCCACGATGGGCTGGCCCTGGCCAGTGATCTCGGTTTGCAGGCTGCAAGGCTGGCTAGTGACTGTGCCAACGCAGTTTGAAGCGTCCAGGGCAAGGGGATTGGTAGGTATGGCGCCATTGTCATGGAAATAAAGTCTAGAATGGAGAACTTTGCAAGGATTTATCACGTCTTCAAAGGCCGGAGTTCAAATATTGATGTTCATCTCCTAGCTAGAAGTTCTGTAAACTTATCAGTAGGTAGACATGTTTGGTTTTAGGAGCCTCCCGATGGCATTTGTAACTATGTTTCGTTGAATGAATAAAGACAGTGCTCCACTCAAAAAAAAAAAAAGCTAGTTAGCTCTCCCCACCTGCGTGCGGATAAAAGAAGGCGAACGCTGCCGTGTATGGTTATCAAAACCTGTAAACATTGAATTGCTATCGAAACCTGACTTCTGTTCTTCGCCCATCTCTGCTCTTCCTATTCTCCGAGTTACTCTGCTGTTAACAGTCTGGGACATAATAATTTGTCTGGAACAATTCCAGAAGTGCTTGAGAGCATAACTAACTTGGTTCAGCTAGATCTCTAATTTAATAATCTTGATGGTGAGGTTCCATCCCATGGGGTGCTTGCTAACATGACTGGATTCTCAATGGTTGGAAATGATGGGCTTTGTGGAGGCATTCGAGAGCTAGAATTGCCTCCATGTCAGGATATGCCACAAAAGAAGCGGCATCATGGACTGCTTAGGCTTGTGCTTCCCATTGCTGGCACTATTATATGCATCTCTCTTCTATTGTTTGTGCTCTTTCTGTTAAAGTGGCAAAGAACACCTGAAAGGACAAAATCTGATAGCTTTATTGGGTTGACCGACAAGTATCCAAGAGTTTCCTACCGTGAATTGTTTGAAGCTACTGATGGATTTGCACCCACCAATCTGGTAGGTGCAGGAAAATATGATTCTGTATATAAAGGAAGGCTGTCTCTTCCGGCACTCAAAAATGCTACTGTAGCTGTCAAAGTGTTCACTCTTCAGCAATCTGATTCTTCAAGAAGTTTCTTGGCAGAATGTGAAGCTTTGAGACAAGTGAAACATCGAAATTTGATTGATATCATTCCCTGCTGCTCTAGTATTGACACTAGAGGCAATGACTTCCAGGCACTAGCATTCGAGTTCATGCCCAACTACAGCCTGGATAGATGGCTGCTTCGGCAAATGGATGAGCACCTGCACAAGTTAAATTTAATCCAACTCTTGAATATTGCAGTTGATGTTGCTGATGCAATAGATTATCTTCACAACACTAGTCGGCAATCAGTCATCCATTGTGATTTGAAGCCTAACAACATCCTCCTTGATAGTGACTGGACTGCTTATGTTGCCGACTTTGGACTTTCAAAACTGATTGGTGAATCCATGAATATATCTATATCATATACTGGAACTCTGCAAGCTCCATAGGGATAGGAGGAACCATTGGATACGTTGCTCCAGGTAATTGCAATGTCCACTGTACTCAATTCTTAACAACTTAGTCTGTACCTCAGTACACAAATGAGAACTGAGAATTTAAATATCAAGATACTTGTTCTTGCAGAATATGGAGGAGGTGGGCAAGTATCCACTGCAGGTGATGCTTACAGCTTTGGGATTACCCTTCTAGAGATGTTCACAGGGAGAGCACCAACTGATGATATGTTCAGAGAAGGGTTGAGCTTGCACTTGTTTGCTGAGATGGCCACACCAGACAAAGTTGCCGGAAATTGTGGATACAGTACTATTAGAGGTGCAACCATATGAAAACGCTGCAAAGTACGACAAAATACTGGCTTGCAGAGCTTGGGTTGTCAGTGCCTTCAGTCTTTCCACTATCCGCAGAGGCTTTCAACCAACTGAATGATGTTCAATTTATTACTCAATATCTTCCACTAACCAACATCAAAGACAAATGGCACTGCACATGGGGGCAAGAATTCTCACCTTCCAAAGTCTATGCATTGATAGTAGGACACAGACAAGTGCACATTGGAGTCAAGTGGACGTGGAAATGCTTCTGCCAACCAAAACACAAAGTATTTTTCTGGCTTCTAATAATGGATAGACTAAGCAACAGAAATCTTTTGAGAAGAAGAAATATGCATCTGAAATCTTATCTTTGTGTTCTCTGTCAAGATCAAGTAGAGGAAAATGTACTACACTTGTTCCTTGGTTGCAGATTTGCTCAAAATTGCTGGAACTTACTAAACATTAGTTTTATGCCAAATTCCTCTTTCCTAGAGGCCATTCTACAAATAAGAGATCAATCTCACCTGCAGTACTTCACGTTGACTGCGCTTCTAATGTGCTGGGCAATCTGGAAGACAAGAAATGGTCTCATCTTCAACAATCAACAGCCTTCGGTTGCAGCAGTTGAGGAAACATTCAGAAAGGAGATGAATATTTTATCTTTCAGAGTCTCCTGCAAAGACACTCTCTGTCTTGATTTATCGATCCAAAATCTGTTGTAATCTCAATCTTGAGTTGTATTTTCTTCATTTATTTTTTTGTCTCTTAATTCTGCCCTTGCAAACACCTCGTTCTTTCCTGTTTAATAAATTTCCTGTAGGGGTGCAAACCCCTCCAGTTTCGTCAAAAAAAAAAATGTTGCCACTTCATCAAAAGGAAAATATACTGGATTCATGAAAAAGGCTCAAACACAAAACCATGTTCAAGGAACATTTGAAATAGGAGTGATGAAGAAACAAAGGAAAATAAATTATTTAAAAAATAAAGAGATATTCTAAGATAAAGTGTTCCAATTTTACAAGAAAAGTTGTTTCGAAGTAGAAATTTTTTTTAGCATAACAAAGAAATCATTTTAGCTTACTGTAGCAAGAGGATAAAGTCATGCCGTTGCCAACCAGGCCCTAAACCCTGCTCTTTAAGTCTCTCCCTAGCTATCTCAATATCCTAAACTTTAGTTTATATCCAGACTCCAGAGTATAACGCACATATCGGTCGGCTCCTGTCTCCTGATTCAAGCCACCATGTACCATAAATATTGTGTGAACTTTTTTTAAGGAATGTTGAATCTGAAACTAAAACCGCTGAAAAATATTGCATCCTTTTCTAGATAATTTCTAGTAGAAGATTAATCATCGCGCAAAAGAAACAAATTTGAAAAAGGTTATTCAATAAAAATATGCAAAAAAAAGTTGAATCAAAATTAATGAAAGTCTTGAGACAATATAATTTATTTTATCAAAGCATAAAAAGTTGGATTATAAAGTAGTAAAAACCAATTAAAATATATTGCTTCCTAATTAATAAAAAGAAGAACAAACAAAAACCGAGTTGGGAGAAAAATAGCAAGAAAAAAAAGGAAGAGGTGGTATCATGGGCTTAATATAGGTGAATCAAATAATAGTGCTGGGCCTTAGAATACCTGGGCTTTGCCCAATCTAGTCAGAGCCTCGGCCTCACTCGCAATGTTCTTCAAACCATTGGCGCTCTTCTGCCGCTCCACCGCCACAGCTGAGATGAGGTCGCTTCTCACGCCGACAGCTTTTCTAGCCTTTTTTGTGCATAGCTTTTCTAGGAAGTGGCTTCCTTGGCCAGCTCTAGAAAAAGGTAGCTTCTAAGAAAATTTAAGCAGATCCAAGCAGGGTCATTGTTACCTCAGTACCTCTATTTTATATAATGGAAGAAATATCCGGCTTCATCCTCCAACCAGAGGAATCTGACCAAACTTATTACATCTCAAAACACAAAACACTTAAACGGAGTTTATGATAACTATAACTCAAAACCTGATTCTAGAAAAAAAAAACCAGGCCAACCAAATGATGCAAAGAGTCGCAATGCCACATTCTTCGACTTACGACACGCCTCAATGATGATTGATTGTTGCACCTCACATCATTGTAATTGGGCCCAGAATCGGAGCCAATATGTCCCCTGCAAAGAACCTGCAAGAGAGATTTTGGTTCACACTTGTCAAAAACCACTTCGTTCCTCGTTAGCTAGATTGACCAAGAAAAAGTTGTTGTGCCTAACAGTAAAAGGATCTAAAAGTATTATCACCCATAGCATACCAGGTATTAAATAAGTGTGAATCATATGAGGTGGATTAATTCCGAGTACTGTATGGACTGCCCTCCAAAGAAACTCGGCATATGTACACTAAAAAAGAGATGTTGGATGGTTTCTGGTTTTCTACAAAAACAGCATGACCTATCTCCATTCCAGTTATGTTTTGCTAAATTATTTTTAGTGAGTAACCCCTCTTTGAAAGAACCAAAGAAAAAATTTAATCTTCAAAGGTAACTTAAGCCGCCAGACTAATTGTGACACTTAGATCTCATTACTGACTAGGAAGATATACATCTATTTCACTGTAAAAACCCCACTCCTAAGTAGGCGCCACACAAACACATCATCACCGATGTCCCTGTCGATAGCGAGGCGCCTGAGGTGACTTCGTGAATCTCGAGATCTGCCGGCTTAGTCCTTGGGAGGTGCTCATAGGGGTAGGGTTTGCGTACGTGTGTTCATAGGGGTGAGCGTGAATGCGTGTTGTGGATGTTTACGTTCTACTGTGTAATTCTCAAAAAAGGTGGCCACCCTTGCTACTAGATGATTCCATTTTAGAAGTTTGTTTCCCACTAATAATGCTCTTCTAAATTCAACATCAAGTGGAGTCGAGCCTAAGACCTTTGCAACATTTGCGTGTTTCCCTTTTATCAGGTTCCTTAAAAACTACTCTGGATCGAAGCCACCACCGCATTTCGGGGGCTCACGGATGCCTCGGCGGGACAACACGTGGCCTTGACGCTTTCGAGAAAAAAGCCCTCCGTTTTTGGTTAAATCAATTCACAGTCCTTCTCTTCTCTTATGTTCAACTACTTTATAGATAGCCCCTTTATATAAACTATATTTCAACGTGAGGAACAGAAAATGTATTTTCCAGGGAGTCCATCCTACAGTCCTACCAACCTGCCTCTCCCTCTCATTCCTCTTTCTACCTTCTCTCTCTTCTCCGTCGCCGCCACCGCCCTCTCGCTGCTCGCCGTCTCCAGGGCGGAAAGGGCGCCGTTGTGGCCTTGCGGGGAGGGAGCGTCGCGCCGAGCTTGAGAGTTCGGCCTCCTCTTGAGCGTAATCCTGACCCACGCTGCCCTATCGTCCGCTCCCTCGCTCCAAGAGACTAGGTTTGGGCTCCGGTGCCGCCGTGCCGGAGTTGCACAGAACCAGCGCTTCGCTCTGCCTCTCGTCTCTCTCTCTCTCTCTCTCTCTCTCTCTCTCTCTCTCTCTCAAAATCACCTTTTCTTGTCTCTCTTTTACCCGTTCCTCTGCAGATCTGGCGAGCAGCAGTGCAGGTGATTCCGCGCGGCACCGGCCAGGCAGCATGTCCGACGGGGCATCGCCGGCGAGGCAGCACGTCCGACGGAGCTCGATGCCCCGCCCGCGAAGCGTCTCGGGTGAGCCATGTGCCTGTTACTTGTTTCTTTATAGTATTTCCGTTCTCTCTCCCAAACTTTCAGATCTTGTGCCACCGACCTTAAACCGATCCGCCAAATCCACAATTGCCTGATGACAATGCGGGGAGGAAATAGAGCCACCGTCTCGAGATCGGCAATCTACGGTCCAGGTATTCATTGCTTTTGTAGTTTGAAAAGCACATCCGGATCCATGTGTATATTTTGTGTGTTTGTTCACATTCAAAAAATCTCTCAGATTCAGTCTTAGCCATGGTGGAGCAACTTTACTATTCTTTTGCACTAAATGATTAGCTCTTATTAAGGTAATAACAATTTCTCGAGCAAAAAAGTGTACTTCGCTTTTTATTAGGATTGGCTTGTCGATTATTCTTGGTTGAGAGTATTTTTTTTCATTTTCATGAAACAAATTGATGTCAGAAGGCAATCTTTTGCACAGTAATCAGTAAATATGAGCTATGCTTAGTGATAAGAGTCTCCATTAGTACTACAATTTGGCATCCATAGCATAGTTCTTACGGTGTAAAGGCGAGGCACGGCGATTGGGGAGCGCCTGGACGCCTAGGCGGCCTTGCCCGCCTAGGCGCCCATTCTGCAAGGCGATGGGGGGGCGCCTGGACGCCTAGGCGTCGCCTAGGCCACGCCTAGGCGACGCCATGAGAACTATGATCCATAGTGTCTTTCTGCTTGCATGCTTCTCATAGCAAAAATAACCAGTTGATGCTTAACACAAGCAGACCCTTTATTTGGGGTTAAGGCTGAAAATATTCTTGACAGATGGGATCACCTAGAATTCAGATGCCAACCTGTCTCTGTTGTGCAAGGTAGATATTCCTACAGGCCCAGGTTGCACGATTGGCACCATAGTAAACATTAGCTTGGCCTTGGTTGCTACCTTGAGGAAGTCTTGTTGTGTAGAACGCTGAGGTTCTACATAATAGAGTATTAGTATAAGAACATGGTACATATGCAGATCCACAATTATGCTATTGGATAGAATGCAATAGAGAGTAGGGTTCTATGTCTAAATGGGTTTGCTTGGCATGAAATTTTTTACCCTTTTACCCAATTAATGAAATCGATTAAATCCACCATGCCTTACTCCAGTGTTGTTGGGGAAAAAATATATAGCTTTGTGCCGTATAGTTCTTAATGAGGACTACCATAGTTGTGCATTCTGCTTATGACGTGGTAATCATTGCCACCAATGTCCCTACCGTTCGCTTTCTCACAAGCACGTAGCTTACCGTGTGATTTCTTGCTTATTTCTTAGGTGTCGGATCATCCAGTGAAGGACAGTAAGGACATGATGATCAAGTACGTTGCCAATAAGCAGCTGACACAGAATTAATGTGTTCTAACTAGAATTGGTGATGTTTTGTTGCATATTTGATTAGGTCAACCCTTGGATTTACTCTTAAGTCATCATGTTACATGCACTTTTGAGTGATGGCCAACAAAACCAATATTTGTGTATGTCACTGACCCCTAGAAAATGTATCAATGGAAACAAATTATATTTTTCTGATTCCAGTTTCATATAAACAATGCGATGTGTTGTATCTATTGTTGCCTACACTGGTGCTTAATGCGTATCTTTATTTTAATTCTCGGTGCACAATAGCAGATTTCTATGATTCATCTTTCTTTAACGAATCACTGATTTAATCATATAGAAAAGAAATAATTTCTTTTTACAAAATATATAATAGTTGCGCCAGCGCGCGAAGTGCGCAAAAATGTTCTAGTAATATTGAAAAGTGTTGAGTATTGGGATTTTAATGGCTGGTTACCGAGCAAGTAACTTCCCTGAACCTGATTTGGTTTCTATTATCTTTGTATGACATGGCAATAGTATTTAGCCTTGAGCTGGCTAAGGGCCTGTTTGGTAGAGATTTCGATTCACTAGATTCGGATTCAGGAGCTTGGATCCACCAAAATATTTGTCAAACGCTCTAGATCCACCAGATTTGGATTCACCAAAATGGTGGATCTAGGGGCTGGATTCACCATTTTGGTGGAGCTCCTTAGGGAGTGCTTTACCCACTCAAGTTTGGTGGAGTTGGAGAAAATTACCCACCACTGTCACTGGTTACACATAAAACGGTTCGTTCTTTTCTTCTTCTCGTGTTCTTTTTCTTCATCACGTTTCTTCTTCCTCGTGACAGAGCAGAGCACCGGTCCACCCTCGCCCTCGACCGGCTTGCCCCCAGCCGCGACCTCGCCGTCCCCGCGCTCGGTCGTGGCCGCGCTCGCCGGGCCTCGCCTCGCCGTGGCCACGCTCCTCCGCCCCGCGCCCGTCGGCGCCGTGCGCGGCCATCCTCCGCCCCGCACCCCTCCTGGCTAGCCGCGCCCAGGCCGGCAACCATGGCCGTGCCCTGCCTTTTTTTCTTCGTGTGAATTAATGAGGAAGAAGAAGAATGATAGACATTGACAGGTGGGCCCTATCCCAAGGGCAAAATCGTCTATTCCAACAAAAATGCCCTTGCATGAATCTGGAGCTACTGTTTTTCTCAAACGGTTCTCTGGTAGATTCACGGTGGATCTCAGATCCATGACGGAGCTGATCCATAGTGAATCCTAGATGCAGATTCACTTGTTTTTAGTGGTGAATCTCTACCAAACAGGCCCTAAATCATTAACCATGGTCTTAATTAGAGCAGCTCCACTGTTCCAGTGCTGTACTACATGAGAATCGAAGGGTTGGAATCGAACTGAGCACAGTGCGGCTACCGTGTCAGAGTTGAAATCGAATGGTGCAGAGTCGAACCAAGCTGCATAAAAAAATTCTCTCTCAACAAGATAGTACTAGATCAAGGGCCACAGATTCAGACCTATTTAGGGCCGACACGTGGAGATGAAAACAAGAGTATTAGCAGGCCCGCGAGCCGATGCTGTAATATGACACAACAGTATTTTGGCGGAGCTAAGGCTATCCGCACTATATTTATCCTCTATACGTCCTAGTCAGCAAGATTCTCTCCTCTATACTCAATTCTCCCGCACCTATCCATCCTCTATATCATCCTCTATCCACTGTGGGACCCACTTGTCACTTTATCTAAATATATCCATGTGTGATCTAGTTTCGAAGGATTTATTGAGACGAATTTAATGGTGCAATCAAAATTTAATTTGGATTTTTGGTTTGTGAGTTATAACATTTTTTTCCTTTGTTTAGCTAGTGGGACCCGCCCCTGCCCACTGTAGAGTAAGCACTGTATCACTCTAAATATAGAGTGGGAGAAATGATAGATGTTATGAACGACGTATGGAATATGAAGTAAAACAAAATCAATCACAGCGGAGACACACGATTTAACGTGGAAAACCCCTCCAATGCGAAGGGGAAAAACCACGGGCACCAGCCAGCAACAATCTCACTATCTCAAGAGTTTTGGGTTACACGCCTACGGCGGCTTACAAGAGAATCAAGTCTCCAAGAAACCCTAGCAAGAGTATATATGTACCGTACCGCGGGGGGCTCCGCCCCCCGCACCCCCCGTGTATGCACGGGCGCGGCCTGATGGGCCGGCTTCAGACTCCGCTACGCTCCGGCCCAGCCTTCGGCTTTTACGGGCCTCCGCTTCGCTCCGTCAGAAGCCCGGCCTATATCTTGCAGTGAATTTGGAACAACTCCAACAATAGAGTATCGTTTTAGAGTATCTAGTGCAACAGTTTTTACTATATATTCATACTTTAAACCTTTAGAGTATCATTTAGAGTACCCACTGCGAGTAGTCTAAATCGATTTCACGCTAGAGGCACTCTTATACTTATACATAGCAGAGTGCAGAGGTCATATATAGCAGAGCTTTTGGGCTTGTACGACGCACGTATGCATGCGAGGCACACTACTAAACAGCAAGCAGCAAGGTTAAGCACTACCCTTGGCTCGCTTCATAGTCTCCAGTTTCGTCACCAAGCCAGCGAGGCACAAGCCAGCGTCGTCATACTTTCTCTTCCTCGTCAGCTTCTCGGCGACGTCGACCGGTGTCATTTTCACCTCCCCCAGCAGCTCCCCGATGACGCCGAACAGCTCGTGCCACTCCACATCGAGGTACAACTTGGCAAGGAACTTGAAGGCATCGTAGCTGCAGTAGGACATCTCGATGCGCTTGTCCATGCGGCCCTTCCGGATGAGCGCCGGGTCCAGCTTCTGAACGTGGTTGGTGGTGAACACGATGATCCGCTCCTCACCGCACGCCGACCACAGCCCGTCGATGAAGTTGAGCACGCCAGACAGCGTCACCTGGCTGCGGCTGGTGGACTTCTTATTTTCCTCTGCGCATACAACTGCGGCGGCCGCCGCTGCCGTAGACGTAGATGCGTCGTCGTCGTTTTCGTCGTCCTCCGCCGGCTTCGTCTTGTCCCGCGCCCCGGTGAGATGGAGTGAGCAGTCGATGTCCTCGATCACGATGACCGACTTGCTCTTTATACCGATCAATAGCTGCCGGAGGTGGGTGTTGGACCTCACCGACGTTAGCTCGATGTCGTAGACGTCGTACTCTAGGAAGTTGGCCATGGTGGCGACCATGCTCGACTTGCCCGTTCCCGGCGGGCCATACAGGAGGTACCCGCGCTTCCACGGCTTGCCGATGTGCGCGTAGTACTGTTTCCCGTTCTTGAACGCCTCGAGGTCGTCCATGATGTCCTGCTTCTTCTCCGGGTCCATGGCTAGCGTGTCGAATGTCTTGGGGTGGTCGAAGGGCACATGGTCGGCCCAACCATCATGATCTGAGGTGTTGGTGAAGATCTTCCGCTGTCGGTCCTTGACTATGATGGCGCGTCCCTCGCGCCGGACGTGCGGGAGGTTGGTGTCGAGCACGAGGTCTTTGTGGCGCTCCTCGTAGTGGAGCCTGTACCCCGTCTCAACATCACTGCGGGCGTTGTTCTTCTGGACTGTGTACGCGGACCACCAGACGGTGGCGCCCTGGAACTCGTCGGCCACCTCCTCGCCGTCGAGCATGTTGAGCAAGAGCTTATCAGCGGCGTTCCTGGGGACTTCGGCCCTCAGGTGGCGCGCACTGCGTGAGCGCGAAGCACCGGCAGGGCCCTGAGCACCGATGTAGGCCTTGGCTTCCTCGTACGCGTCGCTGCGCGTCATCATGCGGCCGGAACCGGCAGTCTCGTACTGGGAGATGGTGACCGACAATCGCCGCGAGCCACCGCACGCGGCGGTGCACCCGGCGCCCGAACAGCTGCTGCTGGAGTTGGCCCAGGTTCGGGAAGAAGAACGTGGCCAGGACAGTGATCAGGCTTAGCGTTGCGGCATCCCCCCAACTGAACCTCGTGAATGCGGTTGCGGGAGGAGCGGGTGCTCCAAATCCCATTCCCGAGAGTGTTCCGGGGTCCACCATTATACTATGCCCTAGCGAGTAGCGACTCGAGGAGTGCTAGCACTAGCAGCAGCCTAGCTCGTTCCGATCCAACGATTGCGAAACAAGCTAGCTCGAAAAGCGTGGCTGGATGGGATCTGAGCAGGGCCTGATGTGAGTCCTGATTATATAGAGCGCGCGGCTGGTCGAATCTGCCAAAGACAAGCAGTACCAACAAGCAACAAACCATGACTGGCTACCAACCGCTGTACCGAGCCCCACGAGGCACGAGCAAAACAGGGACGTGTGCGCAGTTGGCACTCGCTGCACCATGATGACGTAGGATCCGATGACGTACTGCCCTGATGGCTGATGCAGCATGTGAGAGGCAGCGAATACTTCACCTGACAAAAGTCAGGTCAAACACTCGCTAAGCCGTGCATCGGAGCCCAGCATGAGTATCTAGTTCTTAGGGACCACAGCAGCTTGGGGGCGTGGTTGGTTCGCTGTCCTTAGGGATCGACGCGGATGTTAAAATATCCTAAACATTTGATATCCATATTCGTTTTAGAGTCAATAATATGGATATCAATATTCGTATTCTATTTTAATATGGATGTTAATTGGATGTATCCGTATTCGTTTTCTAGGATTTCTCTCGCTATCCGATTCCATGTTCGTATTCGAAAAAAATGTGAAACATCCGACACTATCCATATCCGCAAATAACAAAGTACATGTAAAACCATCTAAAACTTATATCTATGACTAATTAGTAATGTAAATAATATCAATTTTAATATAACAAATAATATGCATCACTTAAACTATTAAAAACTTTTCTATTATGAGACCAAAAACATTATATAATTTTTATTATTATTAATGAGATATAAAGGTTAGTTTTAATATGGTTAATCATATTAATTTAAGTACTTTAATTATTCATATGTTTATGAAAATATTTTTAATGTTGTAAACTATTTATTTATAAATATTATTTAGTTTTATTGGTTTTTAATATATTTAATTATTAAAATATTCATTATATATGTTATTTTATGAGTTGTCGTTATCTATTGGGGTTATATAATTATATTCTCTACATACAAAATTTATTGTGGTTTTGGAACGATCGGGATCCTAGGTAGCGTTTTGCTCGACAATCATATTATGGGCACAACTGGATAATGGATACGAGGGCTAATTGTTAGCTTGCTAAAAATTAGCCTAATACATCGAAACAGGAGGGCTAATAGATGGTCTAATTTTTTTAGCCAAGTTTTCAACTAGTTGTTAGTCAACTAGCTAGTCAATCATAGCTCTCTCTCTCTCTCTCTATATATATATATATATATATATATATATATATATATATATATATATATATATATATATATATATATATATATATATATATATTTTTGCAGCCTTAGGCTCTAAATAGTATTTAAAGCGCTGGCGGTGTGAAGCACCAGCTCTGGTGAACCTCCCGCAACCGTAACATTTATCTCTATTTGATTCCGCAACCGTAAAACTAGGAACAATCGGGCGCAGCGCCAACCTGACGCGAGCGACCGCAACCGTAAGGGCCTGTTTGGTGCGGATTCAACCGCTCCGGATACCTCTGACACGGCACTGTAGAAAGTACTGTAGCAAGAATCTGTTTTTCTCTTCTTTCTTTTTTTTCTCTTTTGCTGACATGGTCAAAGCCGAAGGAGCTTGTTTTTTTTTCTCCCCCAACTCTACGGTCGGGAGCGGGAGCCAGAGCCGGCAGGAGCCCGGCCAAACGGGCCCTAAGCATGCGCCTCCCGCAACCGTAAAGTCCCAGAGACCTCCGCTTCTGCCGGTCAGCTGTGATTGTCCACCCTAATTTGCTCCCTCAACCATAAAAAGACCGTAAAAAGTGGAAGCGATTAATGCTTGGTCGGCAACAAAGTCCGACATGATTGCAGCTGGATGTTTCCTCATCTGAGAACCATAATGTATGTCTATGATTACGGAAGGTAGTGATTTGTTTATTTCTCAAATTTCATGAAATCAGATCGTCATTTAATATTTTTTTATCAAGTAGTAATAAATCAAGCAATTACCTAAATCAAATCTCTACTATAATGAACTAGTCTAAATTATGCTAGGTCCCTCAAGTAAAACGTTCCCCGCTGAGAGCCTCCGACCATTATGCACCCAGAAAAATACACACATGAATTTATCTCTATTAAAATCAAGGGCTAATAAAACACATAAACCAATTCCGACGGCCATGATTCGATGTGTGATGCGAGGCTTCTCACCTCGGCGTCTCACGCAGCCTTCAAACGCACCCCCACGCACTTCCGCCTCCGCACCGTGCAGCGCTAGAGCCAGGTTCGATTCCCAACCCATGCCCCATTTTCTTCTCTCTTCTGAAATAAAGAGTGCTGGTGGCGGCGGTCGCTGAGGTCGAGGAAGCCCTAGATGCCGCCGACGCTTCAACCTCTGTGGGCCTCACGACGCTTGAGGCCCGCGACTCCGTCCTCCCCCACGCGTATCGCCGATGCCCCCTCGCAGTTGCTCCAAGCTGCCGTCGCCGAGTTTGCATCGGCCACACGTGAGATCCCCGCGGCATCAACAGCTTGGGGTGGAGGGGTCGCCTGCCATTGCGGACGCGGAGGGGCCGCCGAGGGAGCAGGCAGTGCCTTTCATGGTGGTGCGGGAGGACAGGCAAGTGCGGGCGCTGGATATGAGGCTGTGCCTCAGGCGAAGGGATGCCCGGTGCGTCTCCATGGACCTTGACTCCGCCATGATATTCGGGAGCAACGCCGCCATGGTGTCGGATGCCTCTGCGGGCGGGGGTGGTGGTAGGAGGGTCGAGGTGGATGGGCTGGACAACTTGGAGGCGTTCAAGGAGGCAGTGGATCTGATGTTCGAGCACGACGCCATGTGCTGTCTCGCCAGGACCGGCGTGTCACAGGCAATTGCTGTGCTCAAGGTCAGATGCATCCCTTTTGTTTCCTTTTCCTTCTGGTTTCTTCTGTCTATTTGTTTTGTTTGATTCAAAACATCCATTTTGTATTGGGCTGGGAGGTGCTTGCACGATCGAGATGAGGAATTTATTCTGACTAGCAAATATACCCGTGCGTTGCAACGGGTGCTTATTGTATGATCACTTAGATCACTTGTGGCTAGAAGATTTATTTCAACGGTTGCATGATTTGTTTGAATTTACTTTGGAATCGGACTTTGTACTGTGTCTGGTCACATGCTACCCTAACTTGTATGGTGATAGAGTATGAACAATCCGTAAGCCAATTCATTTTGTAATGGGACTCAGTTCTATGTTTGAACATGTCACTCTAACTCGTATAGTCAGGGGAGAGATTTGGTCCGTTAGATCCCTATAGATGGTTGTGAGTAATGTTAGACAAGAAATATCCTCCTTTAATATTAAAAAAGTAAATGTATATTCATACATTGCAACATAATCATTCAACTTTTGTTTTAATTTGTACCTCAAACACGCCATCATTTTATAAAATTGCACCAAGGTACTCGCTTCCTCCGAAAAAGAATACACTTCTACGTGTATTTGTTGCATGGCTGCCATATTTAGTATGATCCAGTTTTTTAGATAGAAATCAAATTTATTGCATATCTAATCCCCTAACAAATTAATTTGTTATTTTTGTTGCAAATCTATTCACCTGACAAATTATTTTATAAATTTGCTGCAGATCTAATCACCTGACATGATACGTGATGGCTGATTAAATACATAGAATCACTTGTCACGATGCATAGAAACGTACAAAACTCTTCCCTCTAAGCATATAATCTTGTGAGTGAGAGCCTAAAAACATGGAGACGATCTCGTCTTGTCCAAAAAATTGAAATTTGAATCTTGACACTTGAATGCCTATTGGATGCATAGAATCACCGTTTAAGATGTGCACAAAATTTTTTAGCACCGACCTTGTATAGAAATTAGTGGTTGGATGAATAAAAATCACTTTTGTTACCGCCCGTGCATACAACTCTATGGATGCAAGCATAGAAAACTATCTGCCTTTTACTATAAAATTTAAAATTTGAATCATATTAGCATAGAGGTTTTGTGATTCTTATGGAGCGGTCTGGCGCATAAAATCTTGAAGACGCAAGCATAAGAACTATTGTAATGCTACGAAATTTAAAATTTGAAACCTCTCCACGAGATATGGTGGTGACGTTACATAGAATTTAATGTTTGGATGAATAAAAGTTAATTTTGTTAACACATAGAAACCTCTCCACGAGATAGACATTCCACCTGGCATGATTGTTGTCACACCCGGTTTTAAGGACAAAACCAGACATACACTATATGTGAAATAAAGACGACAAATCTCACATATAGCCACAGATAAGTGTAATATCAAAAGACAAATGCTTAATATACATAACACAATAGTATAAAATATACCTTAAAGAGCAACACAGCGGAAAGACAACTCCGAACACCGGGTGCAACCTTCACTCCAGGATCAAACTAACTGGTTGATCACAAGCCTAACAATTCCAGAATCTAACAGCCTGGTACCCTTCCTGAGATGTAGGGAAATAGCAAGAGTGAGTCCATGTCGAACTCAACAAATATAACATGGGGTTCATGAAGCTCAAAAAGTTTGACACGGGTTTACTGCAATAGCTTTTAGTGAGTCATCTTTTAGCAATTGAGTAGCAACAAGTTTACCAAAAACCCAAATAACCTCATGATCATGTAAACGAGAATAATGTATAGCAAGAAACAATAATCATTAGTGAGCTTTAATATCATCAGTATTATCATTACCATCAGTGTTCATCATTTATTCTGTAAGGGTCCAAGGCCACTCGTGACCGTGAGCACGGCTGTTATAACAGTTTTACACTCTGCAGAGGTTGTACACTTTCACTGTGAGTCGTGATTTACCCTTTCGCCCGAGGTAGTTAATCTCTTGACCCACTTCCAAGGAAGGTCGGCAGGGTTCACTATGAAGCCTTTCAAAGGTTCGTCTAACAAGTTAGGGCCGTTAGATTCACTCGGCAAACAGATGTAGAGCCCCCCTTCCAAATGACACAATAACGCGCAGCCTATACACATAAGGATAGAGGCCGCACTATACCCGATTCGTCAAGCCGTTCTTACGCCATAAAGGTTACCACTAACAAGCTAGAAAAGGTCCTCATACTTGACTAAAGCCAGAGCCATATAGCCCTCACAGTTGTACTGTAAGTCCCGGATTTTCGCTTACAGATAAGTCCTTATGGAGAGAAACTAGAGTACCATAAAAACAACCAAATATGCTCTAGCCCTCTTGAGCCATATTGCTTTAAAGCATCATTTAAACGTTTATTGCATATAACATTAGTCAAGTTACAGATCATGGTTATTTATCTTGAGCACTAGCATAAATACTACCCAATGCAACGTCCCATGGGTGTCAAGGTACAAGATACAAAAACTAGGATATCCTTAGTGGTAACAAGGTAGACACATGCATATGAATTAAGTATATTAAAGGTGAATAGGAAACAAGGATAATCCCATGCTATACTTGCCTTAAACACCGATCCTTCGGTAAGCTTTAATCTTCAACGTTCTTCTTCTTCTTCTTGATAACCTCGTATATCTCACCGACTGGACTTGATCAATAAATCACCACACACACATCGAGCAATCATACACGAAGCAAACAATAGATCTAAATTAGAACAGTACACCAAACATATGAAACAATATGTGAAAAGGTTTTAAAGATGTTCTACGCATTGCTACGAACACACAGACGCGAAAAGCACACTAATCAGAGCTACGGTTGAAAAGATACATCCACCGAAAGATTTGCTCATAGGAGAAAATATAAAACTATTAGCTTCATGAGTTTTAATTATATAATAACATATATAAAATATTTTATAAATACTATATACGGAATTAAGTCAAATTTAGATTCAAATTATGAAACTAAAGTAAAACAAATCATATTTTATTTACAAAACCCAGTTTGCATAATTATTAATCAAGATATGATTTAAACCATAAAATTTTAGAATTAGTAATATGGTAAATACTGTCACTAACGCGTAGATCTCGTTGCTATGAATCTAACGCAACTCGAATGAGCTAAAACGGATCTAAAACGTAGAAGATATGATTTAAACAAGATTTACTTTATTATAGTAATAGATTAAATCTCACATCGAAACTTAAAAATAGAAAACCTAACCAACAGTAACACTAACAGTATAACAAGTTTGTAAAACTCTTCTACACATTACTACGATCACATAGACATAAAGATCAAGAAATTTGGATTTAAAACGTAAAAGTTATGAGTTTTCTAAGATTTCCTATAGATAAATAATTACTTTAATATAAACTCGAAAATAAATTATCTCAAACCTACTGTACAGTTCTATCATCATGTATAGCTCGCAAATACGAATCTAACGCAATTTAAACGGGTCAAATCGGAGTTAAAACGGATAATTTATAACTAAAACAAACTCAGTGGCAAAACTGTAAATATCAGAAAACGTATTTTTCAATTACCGAAACGAATTACGTTTTCAATTAATCAAAACGTATTTTTCAATTACTGAGACGAAATACGCTTTCAACAGATCAAAACGAACGCGGGATAATACGTTTTGGACTGCGGGTTTACAACTTAAATCTTACAGGGACTCTTTAGCAAAAACGTCGGCCGAATCGGTATCTTCTAATTTAGACCGTCGGATTCAAATCGGAGGGTCCAGATTGGATCTGGGAAGAACCGGCGGCGCTCCGGCCGGAATCGGGCCCGACGGCAGTCTCCGCGGCGGCGCCATGGCCGGAGATGGCTTCCTCGCGCTACAGAGCATTACCTCGCGAAAGAAATATACCAACGGGTAGAGCGCATCAACGCGAACTCACCACGAGCGAAAACGAAGCCGATGACGAGACAAAGAGGACGCGCGGTTCGGAGAGGCGGACGGTGGAGGCGGTGGTGCTCACGGTGGCGGCGCTAGGCGGTTGCGGCTGCTCCAAAAGGGTTGGGATGGGGCGGAATCGTGCGGGGGCTCCGTTTTTATAGCCCGAAGGCATCGCTAAAGAAGGAAAGGGGAGGATTGAGGAGATGGAATCGGATCGGGGAAAAGAGGGAAAGGAATCCGACGGCGTGGGGAGGAAGAAGCGCCTGACACATGGGTCCGGGCTGTCAGCGACGCGGGAGCGGCTCGGTGCGGAACGCAGGCGCGCGCGCGATGACGGGCCGACAGGCCGCAACTTGGGCTCGGCCCAGGGAATCCGGAGGCGGGCGCGGGGGAAGAAAGAGTGGGCCACCGCTGCAGGCCGAGCATTGGGCTGCGGGAAGGTTTCGGCCCGAAGAGGAAAATTCCCTTTCTCTTTTTCTTTTTCAAACTTTTCAAAGCCAAATTTCAAAGATTTTTCAAATCAAATTTGAATTTGGTTTAAACCACTCAATACAAAACTTCAAATGCAACAGCATGAGTGCACAAACATGTTTCTACTCTTATATTTGATTTTAAGTTAATAAAAATTATTATTACTCTAAAGTTGCATGCTCACAAAAATATATAAAAATTCATATTTTTCCTATTTTTCATTTCTTCAAAATTTTAGGGTGTTACAATTCTACCCCCTTAAAATGAATCTCGTCCCGAAATTCGGAAGATGATGACAAAAGAGATAATGATACTTTGTCTTTATTTGATCCTCATTTTCCAAATTACTCTTTCGTGCAGAGTCATGAGACAGTTTCTCATATCCCGACTGACTAATCTGCCTAAACATGATCATCTCTCCTATTGAGCTCCTCCAAAGTTATTTGTTCCTCTGCTATGACTTCAGTAAACTCATGGTCCACTTTGCTATCCTTGGTGTACCTATCTTCTAATTGATCATTCTCATCTCCCTCAGGTAAAAGTCGACCACCTTGATACTCAATTCTTTTCCCTGACGGTGTTGTTAAGAGCATTGTGCACCGAGTACCATGAATCACTCCTTTATGTGCACAGAGCCATCCATTACCAAGAACCACGCAAATTTTAAGTGACTCCAACACAATAAGTGTCGCGGTGAAGTTTTTCCTTGTTTATGACAAGACTGACATTCGGGCATATCTGATCTGTCTGCATTTCTCCCACTGGGGTTTGAACTAGCAAAGGCCTCCTCATTGGACACTTCACCATCTTGCACGTCTCTACCATGTCGGCGGAAATGAAAGAATGCGAAGCACTAGGGTCCAATAAAGCAAAAACTTGTACTGAGCTTACTTGAATATAGCATCCCACTACTTCGGTAATTCCATGAATTTTATCCATATCCACATTGCTCAGTCTTCCATTGACATAGTTTTGCTGCGTTTTGCTTCCTTGAGCAGGCTTCTTATGGGCTTTCTTTTTTCGCTTTCGTTGTTGTGGATTCTGACTTAGTTCACTCCCAACTTGCTCTTCAACATTGTTGTTTTGATAGTGCTCGGCTTCATCATACCCATAACATCCTTCAATGGCAGAAACATCAATCTTTTCCCATATATTAGTGCGAGACGTCATATAGGGCTCCTGAGTCATGAGACACTACACTTCCTGTCATCAAGTGACCAACATCAGCAACACGAGCAAGTATAGATGATCATAATCATGAACTATCCAAAAGGACAACTCTTGTCTCCATGGATCCAAAATTATCAACCTTGTTCACAGAACATTTTTGCTCAAGAGTGGCAACTCAATCATGGAGACTAACCAATACTTCCAACTAAAGAGTTCAATCTTAATAATCCTTGTTTACATTGGCTACCCCCCTTAAAATAAGAGACACTAAATAGGGTAGCTTGAACCCTTCTTCTAGATGATCTACTTAGCATAAAGTGTTCTGACATCCCAATAATACTCTTGTGCATGGGTAAGAACAAGACATCTGAAATTTCTCACGAGCAGAAAATCAGCAGTGCAGTAAAACAGCTGTAACTCTCATTCTGTTAATCCAATGAAACTGTAGTTTACACCGATGGAAAGCTTATAAAATTCTCTGAAACTTTCTTATAGAACACACTTCCAGATTCTGTAGTTAACTTGGTCGAAAACAACACATAATAGATTCTGTTCCAGGTTTCAGACAGCACAGTTGCATCGTCTTGTGATTTTTGTATCTCCCAATCCAAAATAGCTATGAGGGTAGTTCTTGCATTTAGAGAGAGATGTTGAAGTCCACTCTTGTCCAGAATTTTCTCATGATTTTTGGTCTTTCAAGAACAGAGATATAAGTTGATAAAGACAGGCTGCTCCGAAAGACAAGATATAGAAAACAGGAGATAAACAAAACCCAGCTATTTATTTCATTAATCCTTATACCTTATACATATAAACTAAATGAAATCATGGTCAAAACCCACGAGATCATTCCACTCATTACAAAATTCCAACTCAAGCATAAACATAAGCACAAAGCAACTAAACACTTAAATATTCATTAGCCACACATTAAGACAACTCAACTTGGCTACTAACGGTTTTATTACACGGGACATAACTCCTATTCCTTAAACATGGTGTGATTGTAGCAGCATCCAGAGTAGATAACGTCTCTTACATTCCTTATTGCTTCATATGGACATCTGAATCTCTACATCTCTCTTTACCATTCTTATAACTCATACCTTAAGATGGGTCAACCTGGCATCCCTCAGGTATAGATTTAATACCCTCATACTTAATCCTTTCTCCTGAAAGTGTAGTTAGAAACACTGAACATTGGGCATACTCAATCACTCCTTTACAAGTAGATAACCAGTCTATTCCAAGGATAACATCAATGCCCATTAATTCCAAAACAATGAGGTTTACCTTAAAATTTACCCCCTTTATGTCAAGACTAACTTTTGGGCATACGCGGTCTGCCTTTATTTCACCTCTTGGAGTTTTAATCATCACTGTTTTCCCCCTTGGAAGCATAAGTATGTTATGATCTTTTACATATTGTCTAGATATGAACGAATGTGAGGCACTGGGGTCAAACAAAACCTTGGCATTTCCTGAACTTACTGGTATTGATCCAAACATGACCTCCTTAGCTCCAGGAATGGTGGAAATATCCACATGTTTCAACCTTCCATGGATGTAATTTCTCTTTAATTTATTTCCCTGCACATGCTCCTTTTGGACATCCTGTCCTGGGTCTCGCTGTTGTGGATTCTTCTATGGGCAAGATTTGATATAATGTCCTTCCTGCTGGCAATGATAACACTTTCTCTTAGCTGGATCTTTTGTGATGTCATACTCCAAGGAACTGTTGTTTGGTATGTTGCTATCTTGCTGGCCATAAAAGTTCACCTTCGTCCCTTTGGCTTGTTTCTTAGCTTGTTTGGCCTTTCGAGGTTGATACTCCTTATAGGTAATTGTCCATCCATCTATGACTACTTCATGGGGAGTAGTTTTAGCGGGAGGGGCTTCTAACTCTTCAGGGTTTGAATTTGTTTGACAGGGGATCAGGGCTGCATGTGATAATGTAGTATAACTTGCTTGCTGATTGTTTTCCACAAGTGGTTCAAATGAGATTGCCTTTCTCTTCTTGTCCATGTTGATCGCAAAATTTGGATCCACCTTGATTTTCCCCTTATTAGACTCATTTCGAAGACAGGGAAAACCATAATGCTTACAGCAGTGACATTGTTCCTGCTCTCCAAATGCCTTATTATCAACATCTTTATTGGATTTCATATTCTTCCAAACTTCTGCTACTTGTATCTTCTCTGACCCCTTGGATATGTTGGCTTGACCTTGAGATAAGCATCGTTGAGAATTCCCATGTTGAGCCATTTCTTCTAGTAATTGGTTTTGCATCGCTAATGGTTTCTTGTCAAAAGTGAGCAAGAGCGACACAATTCAGTCCTCTTAACCTCTGAAATCCACAGTCTTCTCGTCACGAGCCGTCTAATAGACAAGGAGAAAAGATTCAAAATAGAGACAAGGTTTTTATAACAGAACGGGGATAGAATTAAGCATAACTTTGAGAAAATAACAAAGTTAAAGAGAAGCAAGAAATAGGCAACAATGAGAATCATGCTAAACGTCCAGTTCTAACTAGGCTTGCGTCCTACAGTCAGCATTGCTCTGATACCAATCTGTCACACCCGGTTTTAAGGACAAAACCAGATATACACTATATGTGAAATAAAGACGACAAATCTCACATATAGCCACAGATAAGTGTAATATCAAAAGACAAATGCTTAATATACATAACACAATAGTATAAAATATACCTTAAAGAGCAACACAGCGGAAAGACAACTCCAAACACCGGGTGCAACCTTCACTCCAGGATCAAACTAACTAGTTGATCACAAGCCTAACAATTCCAGAATCTAACAGTCTGGTACCCTTCCTGAGATGTAGGGAAATAGCAAGAGTGAGTCCATGTCGAACTCAACAAATATAACATGGGGTTCATGAAGCTCAAAAAGTTTGACACGGGTTTACTGCAATAGCTTTTAGTGAGTCATCTTTTAGCAATTGAGTAGCAACAAGTTTACCAAAAACCCAAATAACCTCATGATCATGTAAACGAGAATAATGTATAGCAAGAAACAATAATCATTAGTGAGCTTTAATATCATCAGTATTATCATTACCATCAGTGTTCATCATTTATTCTGTAAGGGTCCAAGGCCACTCGTGACCGTGAGCACGGCTGTTATAATAGTTTTACACTCTGCAGAGGTTGTACACTTTCACTGTGAGTCGTGATTTACCCTTTCGCCCGAGGTAGCTAATCTCTTGACCCACTTCCAAGGAAGGTCGGCAGGGTTCACTATGAAGCCTTTCAAAGGTTCGTCTAACAAGTTAGGGCCGTTAGATTCACTCGGCAAACAGATGTAGAGCCCCCCTTCCAAATGGCACAATAACGCACAGCCTATACACATAAGGATAGAGGCCGCACTATACCCGATTCGTCAAGCCGTTCTTACGCCATGAAGGTTACCACTAATAAGCTAGAAAAGGTCCTCATACTTGACTAAAGCCAGAGCCATATAGCCCTCACAGTTGTACTGTAAGTCCCGGATTTTCGCTTACAGATAAGTCCTTATGGAGAGAAACTAGAGCACCATAAAAACAACCAAATATGCTCTAGCCCTCTTGAGCCATATTGCTTTAAAGCATCATTTAAACGTTTATTGCATATAACATTAGTCAAGTTACAGATCATGGTTATTTATCTTGAGCACTAGCATAAATACTACCCAATGCAACGTCCCATGGGTGTCAAGGTACAAGATACAAAAACTAGGATATCCTTAGTGGTAACAAGGTAGACACATGCATATGAATTAAGTATATTAAAGGTGAATAGGAAACAAGGATAATCCCATGCTATACTTGCCTTAAACACCGATCCTTCGGTAAGCTTTAATCTTCAACGTTCTTCTTCTTCTTCTTGATAACCTCGTATATCTCACCGACTGGACTTGATCAATAAATCACCACACACACATCGAGCAATCATACACGAAGCAAACAATAGATCTAAATTAGAACAGTACACCAAACATATGAAACAATATGTGAAAAGGTTTTAAAGATGTTCTACGCATTGCTACGAACACACAGACGCGAAAAGCACACTAATCAGAGCTACGGTTGAAAAGATACATCCACCGAAAGATTTGCTCATAGGAGAAAATATAAAACTATTAGCTTCATGAGTTTTAATTATATAATAACATATATAAAATATTTTATAAATACTATATACGGAATTAAGTCAAATTTAGATTCAAATTATGAAACTAAAGTAAAACAAATCATATTTTATTTACAAAACCCAGTTTGCATAATTATTAATCAAGATATGATTTAAACCATAAAATTTTAGAATTAGTAATATGGTAAATACTGTCACTAACGCGTAGATCTCGTTGCTATGAATCTAACGCAACTCGAATGAGCTAAAACGGATCTAAAACGTAGAAGATATGATTTAAACAAGATTTACTTTATTATAGTAATAGATTAAATCTCACACGAAACTTAAAAATAGAAAACCTAACCAACAGTAACACTAACAGTATAACAAGTTTGTAAAACTCTTCTACACATTACTACGATCACATAGACATAAAGATCACGAAATTTGGATTTAAAACGTAAAAGTTATGAGTTTTCTAAGATTTCCTATAGATAAATAATTACTTTAATATAAACTCGAAAATAAATTATCTCAAACCTACTGTACAGTTCTATCATCATGTATAGCTCGCAAATACGAATCTAACGCAATTTAAACGGGTCAAATCGGAGTTAAAACGGATAATTTATAACTAAAACAAACTCAGTGGCAAAACTGTAAATATCAGAAAACGTATTTTTCAATTACCGAAACGAATTACGTTTTCAATTAATCAAAACGTATTTTTCAATTACTGAGACGAAATACGCTTTCAACAGATCAAAACGAACGCGGGATAATACGTTTTGGACTGCGGGTTTACAACTTAAATCTTACAGGGACTCTTTAGCAAAAACGTCGGCCGAATCGGTATCTTCTAATTTAGACCGTCGGATTCAAATCGGAGGGTCCAGATTGGATCTGGGAAGAACCGGCGGCGCTCCGGCCGGAATCGGGCCCGACGGCAGTCTCCGCGGCGGCGCCATGGCCGGAGATGGCTTCCTCGCGCTACAGAGCATTACCTCGCGAAAGAAATATACCAACGGGTAGAGCGCATCAACGCGAACTCACCACGAGCGAAAACGAAGCCGATGACGAGACAAAGAGGACGCGCGGCTCGGAGAGGCGGACGGTGAAGGCGGTGGTGCTCACGGTGGCGGCGCTAGGCGGTTGCGGCTGCTCCAAAAGGGTTGGGATGGGGCGGAATCGTGCGGGGGCTCCGTTTTTATAGCCCGAAGGCATCGCTAAAGAAGGAAAGGGGAGGATTGAGGAGATGGAATCGGATCGGGGAAAAGAGGGAAAGGAATCCGGCGGCGTGGGGAGGAAGAAGCGCCTGACACATGGGTCCGGGCTGTCAGCGACGCGGGAGCGGCTCGGTGCGGAACGCAGGCGCGCGCGCGATGACGGGCCGACAGGCCGCAACTTGGGCTCGGCCCAGGGAATCCGGAGGCGGGCGCGGGGGAAGAAAGAGTGGGCCACCGCTGCAGGCCGAGCATTGGGCTGCGGGAAGGTTTCGGCCCGAAGAGAAAAATTCCCTTTCTCTTTTTCTTTTTCAAACTTTTCAAAGCCAAATTTCAAAGATTTTTCAAATCAAATTTGAATTTGGTTTAAACCACTCAATACAAAACTTCAAATGCAACAGCATGAGTGCACAAACATGTTTCTACTCTTATATTTGATTTTAAGTTAATAAAAATTATTATTACTCTAAAGTTGCATGCTCACAAAAATATATAAAAATTCATATTTTTCCTATTTTTCATTTCTTCAAAATTTTAGGGTGTTACAATTGTACAGACAACTGCTCTAACAATATATAGAATTGTGTACCAATAATGTATAAAATTGTATATCAACAATAATGTATAGAATTATGTAGAAAGCGTACAGATAATTGTCCCAACAATGTATGTCGAAGTGTTCTGACAATACATAGAAGAGTGCTCTAACCATGTATATAACTGTGTACTGTGCACACATAAATGCTTAAGAATGTATACAAATTTGTTGTAACATCAACTACATCAACTTTTTAATTAACCCATCAACTATATCAAAAATCACACTATGCCACCGCCATAAAAGCCAAGGAAGTCATAGACGTCGCGAGCCATGTCCTTATGACTGAGCCACCGTTGACCTCTCACACCAAATGGAGGAATCCATTTCAACCATCCTACATCACAATAAAGGCATAGAAACATGTTTTAGTAGGCACAGAAACCTTACAACAGTAAGACAAGAAACATGTTTTGTTTATTAGATGCAGAAAACATTACAACGGCTAGAAAGGTATAGAAACGTGTTTTATCATACACAAAAATCTATTTTTGAAACTAATGTTAGCTACAATAATGCACAAATCATAACAACATAGCATATAAATCTAACTTATCAATCATAGAAAGCTTATTAGAGGGAAAGCAGTTGAAATGTACATAGAAAATCCAAAATTCCGTGTAAATAAATTGCATAGAATCCTTGGTTTCTTACGTAGAAAGCATTTGAACTTTGAATCGTATGAGCATTATGCATATGAGTATATAATTCACAACATGTGCAAAATGCACATAAGCATAGATATCGGTGACTTCTTCTCGAAAATTTGAGTTCAGCCGGTGTTAAAACCTATGCAAAGTAAGCATAGAATCCTATGTAAACTAAGCATGAATAAAACATATGCAAACTAAGCATAGAATCCTATGCAAACTAAGCATGAATAAAACCTATGCAAACTAAGCATAGAATCCTATGCAAACTAAGCATGAATAATTTGAACAATCAAGAGCTGCAAGCACACAAATTGATATGTGCCGTGTTCCAAATCTGCAAAAAAAAGCAATCAAATTTCATAGTCAAAGACTGGATCTAAATGTGTAAAAACCTAACTCGTGAAGCATAGAACACATGGGGAGTCTAGGGAGCTGCAGCAGCAGGTGTAGGATCCTCCTTGACTCTGGTCAGCTGCAATTGGCTGCGAGCACACTAACTGACAAATCACATAAAGTTCCTTCTTGCATAGAAATTTATGCATGTAACCAAAGGAAAGCAAAAATATTTTTTGGGAAACAAAACTAGCATTCATGAGGAAAAAACAGAACTGAGGTCATGATATTGAGATTCAGTTCAACATTCAAATCATTCACGTTGATTGGCTCCCCGATTAGCTTAGAAGTCAGCTACTGAACACGTTCAGTCCTGCAAGAAGGAACAGCTGCGTAGGAGAGGCAAACCTCACTTTCACGTTTAAGCATTAAGCACCTTGTGCTGCAGAGAGGTAGACGATGCAACAACGAACCTAGAGCTCTGGTTGGCCGCCCCGCAATGTATGAGGGTGAGTATCTATGCAAGAAAATAAATGAACGCAAAGGCATAAAAATTCAACTACTGATTGCTAGCCATTTGTATTGCATAAAAATAGTTGCACAAAAGCATAAAAATAGTTGTACAACTGGCAAAGTTGCTGAAACATATCCTCGGTCCGCTGTGGAGCTGCCAGCTCATTGATCTACCACCAGTGTTGGCACGCCAGAGCCGCCGTTCACACGTGCTGCAGGGGACAACGCCACCAACAGGCTGCCGACGAAATCAAAGACAGCTCCCACCGAAACCAAAGAATCAGAATTTGCGATTTAAAATCAACCAAATTAAATTGAGATTGGGATTTTCAGCACACGCATATGAGACTACCTGCATCGCCGCCGGGACCGCATCCACTCCGCAAGCATGGTGCCAATCATCGGGGTGCCGTCCGAGAGAGCCACTCCGCAAGCATGCAATGTGTGAGAGCCTGCATTTAAGGCAGCTTAAGTATGCATAGAAACTTCTTTATGCATGCTGTGAAACATAAATTTTGTTCGTGACCTACCGGTCATGACGCGCTGCTGGGGTGCTGTCCGTGCCAGATGCGCTGTAGCCGGGGGCCGCTGTGCCCGCAATGTCGGCCGCGCTACCAGCTCCCGTTGGAGACAGATGAAGCCCAGTCGCTAATGGGGCCGAGCCGCTGCCGACGTGGGAAGGCTGGGTTGGAGACGCCGGGGAACGCCGCTCGTGGCTAGGGGTGAGGAGATCCTCAGCAAGCAGTGATGCCGCATCACCTGCAGCCAACAATAATGTATATAAATCTGTTCCGACAATATATAGAAAATGTACTATGATAATGCATAGAATTTTGTTCCAACGATGTATAAAAATAAGCATGAATAACTAACGATATGCAGTGAAAGATTAGATTATGAGAAATAAGCCATTCTTGTTGAAACAAAAACCAATGGTTGCTTGCTTACATGGTTAGCTCAAGAAGCATAGAAATAAGCAATGAAATCCACATTAGATTATGAGAAATGTCGAGCTGCTCACCGTGCGCCTTGATGTCATTTACTTCCACTCAGACTACAAGAAAGACATAGAAACATGTTTTAGCAGGCGCAAAAACCTATTCGGTTATTCGTAAAATTAATGTCTGCTACCTTAATGCAAAAGTCACAACAAAAAATGGAAACACGAAGAAACGTTTTTGTCTACAATTTAAAAAAGACACCTACGTTCAACAAGTACGGAAACATAAGCAAGGTTACATAGAAAACGTTTGCCATGAAAAACATTGTCTCATACAGTTCACAAATGATGGGTAATTTTAAAGCTTCACTTGCCATGTTTGATATGCATAAAAACTCACATAAAAACCCATACAAGTCCGAATCACCTTGAACACATGAAAAAGGCATTAAAACACTGGTGAAGGATCAGAGAAACATGCACAATTCAAAATTTATTAATTTCAAGTATAAAAATCCAAATCAAATGCATAGAAAACATTACTTGCAGGCATTGGTGGTTCTTTTGGGCATTTCGTGGGGCACTAGCAAGGCATAGAAATCCGGACTTGCTAGTTGTTAAAAATTGGGGTTCAGTTCAGCGTTCAAGCAATCCACATTCATTAGCTCTTTGATTTGCTTAGGGCCGGCAGCATGCATATGAAATCAGCGTTCAAGCAATCCACATATTCAAAGCAGCCTATCCGTTTGGCTACCAGAATTGGATCCGTTTCTCTCCAGAATCAGTTGAAACACTTGGAAACGGTATTGTGGCATGGGTTTAGGAGCTGAAATATTTCAGGTTTTCTTCGTAAAGAATTGAAACGGCATGTGGGTAGTTTCGCACGGATTCTGTTTCTTGCCCTCCTCTTTATTGGCAACCTTATTTTTTAGTTAATCTTTTTTAAGTGGTATAAGTTAAAATGGATTGTATTTAAGTTGTCCGCCCACAAAAGGTTTTGATTTTTTTGAAGAATATTTTCATTTATACAATTTTTATTAAAAATTAATATTTTGTGAATCAGAATCCAGCCAAACGATCTTACGAAGTGATTCTGATTCATCATTTGAAACGTTTCTTGATAGTGTCTGGATCCGAAACGTTTCTATAAGAATCTAGATCCCTACCAAACGCATCCTAAATAAACTTGTCTCATTTGATGGATGCCTTGATGACTTTTTTTTTGAGGAAGATGCCTTGATGACTTGAGAGCACACAGTCGAACTTACTCTATCATCCATCCCCATCCATCTCCGAAACCGAAAGTTATGTTGATTTCCCGCAAAATTTGCATCTATACCTACCAGGGACAGGGCAGACCGGGGTCCGGGGCAGGCACTACCTGCTGTTTGCCAATCAACAGATTCTATTGTGGTGTATCAGGGGTCACTGGGTCAATATCATGAACATGCATAGTAAGACATAAGGGACAAAAAGTTTGGCATGCGGCGTATTGTTGTGCTAGCATGCATGGATGCTCAGCATGAAGGGTCGGTATCATGAACATGCATAGTTAGGCAGAAGGGGCAACAAGTTTGACTCGAGCATGTTGTTGTGGTAGCATGGATACTCTTCCAAACAAAGAAGACAAAAGGGCATGCTGCAATGTTACTTTCTGGATTCCATGAGCATATGGTATCACAATGTTGATGAAAGCGATCCATCGATGCCGTGAGAAGACAAAAACTCAGTGAAAAATAGAAACACAGTGATCTAAGCCACAGAAACCATATCAGATGGGTCTAATAGAGCAGGATTATGTGGCCATTCTCAGAGGCCGCAGAGATGGCGCGGCTTCATACTCTTAATGCCTACCAAGGTGGGCTCCTAAGTTTAAATACGAAAAAAAGAGGTCATTGTACATGACTTGGAGTCTTGGACTGATAGATATGTACACCAAGGCAACGCGAGTAGATTATTAGCTCACTTACAAAAAAGAGCCCACTATTAGCAGTCGAGCAAAAAAGAGAGAGATGCCATGTGACACACTACAGCTGAAAGCATGAGTACTCTGCATGCGCTCGTCCTGATGCTCCTGCCCCATGTGCAGCCATGCTTCTTCATCCTTGGAGCAGAATGTGGCTGGCGATCGAAGAGCCCTGATGGCGATCAAGCTGGAGCTCTCCGAACCCGTGGGCTGGCTGAGCTCGTGGAACAGCACAAGCTCCGATGTTTGCCAGTGGACTGGCGTGACATGCAGCCGCCGGCACCCAGTCAGAGTGGTGTCGCTGGATATGACATGGAGACAGCTGTCGGGCGTCATCCCTCCGGCGATCTGCAACCTCACGCTCCTTCGGAAGCTGAACCTTGAATCCAACATGCTGAGCCTTGAATCCAACATCGGCCATCTACGTCGCCTGCACTTCCTTTCTCTGTTTAACAACTCCTTCCATGGTGAGATCCCTCGAGAGCTATACAACTGCTCCAACCTCGTCGACCTCAACCTGGGGGTCAACCAACTGGAAGGTGAAATTCCTTCTGGGCTTGGCCTGCTCTCTCAGCTTCACACCCTCTACATCCACTACAACAATTTAGTAGGGAGCATCCCACCATCACTTGGTAATCTTACCTTGCTTCAGATCCTTGATGTCCTTGAGAACAGACTCGTAGGGAGCATACCTGTAAGCCTTTCCCATTTAGAAAATCTGGTAGGCTTTGAGGTGGGTAGAAATAATCTCTCCGGCACAATTCCACCACTGCTCTTCAACAAGTCATCGCTTCAATATTTTGGAGTTGCATCGAACAAGCTGCATGGAAGCTTGCCAGCTGATGCAGGCGCCAACCTGCCCAGTCTTAAAAAACTCTTTTTGGGTAACAACAGGCTGTCCGGAACAATTCCTAGTTCACTTGGTAACGCTACCATGGTCGAAAAATTAGTTCTTGCACATAACAGATTCCAAGGGAGGGTGGCACCTGAGATAGGGAAGCTGTGCCCGTTTCAAGTCCTGATGAGTGCAAATCTGCTGCAAGCAGAGGATGAACAGGGTTGGGAGTTCTTCACGCTGTTTACAAACTGCACCCGTCTTCAACTGCTCGATCTACCCTTGAACAGGTTAGGAGGAGTGCTTCCTACTTCCATTGCAAATTTTTCAACACAGATCCAATGGCTCAGCATCGCGGCCAATGGCATATCGGGGCCGGGCAATAGAAATTTCCTTGAGGAAATGTAGTACAGTCCCTCCACAAACATAATGATAGTTTGAGGCAGCCATATAGCAACATGAATCTGTCAAGCAAAACAGCCATCTTGAGATTGCATGTATGAATTTGTGGGACTTAAATAAAGGGCGCACATGAAAATAATCTTGTCTAATTACCGATAGAGAACCGTTTTTCGCTTGCTTTTCATACAACACATGGCAACAGGGGTGATGGCTGATGAGATACAAGCCTCTTTCATTTAACAATTCCCAAATGGTGTGTGGTCTGGTCAAATGGCTCGACATCAGATGGAATAAATATGTGCACCTACCTCTAAATATCTCAAAAATTACTGATTAAAAACATTATTTCAGAGGCCAGAATAGAAACGATGACTCCCTGCTTTCCTAGCTAACTGAAATTTCACAACACAATCAACCTTGAACCGTGGAAACCTGAAATTCATAATGGGGGGTTGGGTGGGAGGACAGTCGATGTGAAATGTTACCTGATCTGGAATGAGAGGGCCATCGTGCTCAGGCGATGGAGCGGCGAGGCTGGCGAGGAGATCGTGGAAGTGAGGCGGCATGGGCGGGGAGACGGATCGGAAGTTGGCGGCTGGTGGGCTGCGGCGAGAGCGCCTCCGCCAGCGATTCAGCTGAGCGGGAGAAGGCAGCGCGGAGGAGCTCGAGGGTCTCCTGTTCCCGCGGCTTGTCCACCTCCGGGCAGGGGTTGCCAGTGGAGGACGACGCGTCCATGGCTAGTGTCGGAGGCAGCCAGGCATCTGCGTCACTCGTCAGTTTCGTCACATCGTCAGTCTACCGATTTCTTCAGTTATCTGCAAGCAGAGCGAGTCGGCGTCCAATGTGCCGGTTACCAAATCCAAAATGCGTGGTTCACAGAAAAAAAAAACCCTCCAACGCAGTAGGTAAACAAAGTATCTATTTTGCGTGGAAGGAGTAGCGGAAAACCCGTTCCGTTTTCCACTTTTGTTCCGTATTTGCGGGGTCTCAGTTCCGTATTTACGGAAATAGAAGAGGGGTTTTTCCGTCCGTTTTCGCGGGATCTCGTTTTCACCCGAAATTGACCCGTATTTATTTCGTTTTTCATCCCGTTTTAAATCTATATAAGATGTGTAGAAATTAATACGTTCATAAACCTATTAATCACCAATTATGCATGTTAACACATGACATGCTAGTGAATACTAGACCAATAACTTCGTATGTGTATATTAATTTGTGACTCTGCTCATGTATGTTTATGAATATTTAATCATATTATTCTAACTTAATTTTTTGGCTCTCTATCTGTATTTGTTCGTTGACGTGCATCCGTGTCGGGTACCAGTAAAACGGGGTACCCTATTTTTACCGTAAAACCAAACACCAAAACAAATATTACGACCCACGGCCCATCACAGTCGGCTCAGGCCTTACTCTGCTCAAAACCAAAGCCAAAGGATAAGCGTCCGAGCCCCCTAGCGCTCCTCCGCTTCGTTCCACCCCTCTCCGTCTCGCTCGACCCTCGTGACGTCATTCAGGCACCCGAGCCCTGCGACGTCATCAAGACGCTCGACCCTCCACTATAACACACTGCCACGGGTACGCACATGCCCCTACCTTTTCCTACTAAGGAACAGGAGCTCGTCGCGTCGTGTAGTATTGCCTGGGAACTTGTAACACCTGATTCATGATCCGGTCAAGGCTTCCACAGTTCTTTCTCGCCCCCCATGACAGTAACAGGGAGAAGCTATACTACGCCGCACCCTATCATGTCCACCTCAACTAGACGGGGAGCGACGGTCGTCTAGGCCCCCCCACCTTTTCGCCGGCGCAGCTTTAGGACCACGAAATCTTCTTCATCATAACACCGTGCCAGGGTATGGCCTCGCCACGTCAAATGTGATACATCTACAGCCACGACATGCCACCACCACGACAACGACTGTACGAATGCACGAATTGAGAGGAAATCTAGGAATAAGGAGCACCTTAGTGTCTTTTCTTCCTACTTTTGTACATCTAGATATCATAACCCGACTCCTCCCTTTGCATATTATAAAAGAGGAGGGAGGAGCCCTCGACCGGACACGTTGGACAACGCCCAGCAATGGCAATGTACTAAGTACACACTCAAACACTCGAATACACACACACAGAGACCTGGGAGTCATCCCTCTCTCGACCAGCTTGTATCCCCCTACTACAAGCACTTCAGTGCAAAGCAACACGAGCAGCAGCGAGCACTGAAAGTAGGGACGTTCAGCCTGAACCAGTATAAACCTTGTGTCCGCCTTACACACCATCGGAGGCTCCGACGCGCAGCATCACTCACTTGTCCCGTCTCTAGACACCCCCGGTTCTAGAATACCGATAGTTGGCGCGCCAGGTAGGGGAACTTTGCGCGTCACGTTCTACTCCACCAAGTCGCCGATGGCCAGAAACGATATCAACTTTGCTCTGGGCTCCCACATCTGGTTTGGGAGCCTTGAGTTCGTCGTCGTCGGGGAGGGCTACGACCTTGACCTCCTTCCACTGACCGGCGAGCCCGCCAGCTTCTCCGAGCCGACGGCCAACCTACGACTCCGCTTCAACGAATTGAAGGAAACATGGCCCGACAAGTTCAGCTACCCCAGGGTATCATGAGTCGGCCAGCCCTATCACGACAAGAAGGTTCGTAAATCATCAACAAATATCTATCATCTCAATCTAGAGGCAGGAGAGGTACCGGAGGATCTACCCCAATAGCTCATGCGCTCCGTCGCCGACGTCCTGGCGTCGGTCGAAACAAGCTCCAACTCTGACTTCCTCGACTCCGACAACAACAACGATGACAAAGGTGGCACCAGCTTCACCAGGCTTCAAGAGATGCAACACTTTTTGCGCATCAGCAACTACCTCCTCGACGACGAGCCATGTAATGATGACTTCATTGATCGCTTCGACGGCCATGAGCTTTCATGGCCATAAAGGGAACAACTAGGTCCCTAGACAGAAGTTGGTAAAACAATCGCCGAGCTCACCTCCTGTTGTTTTCATTATTAATACTTCTATTAAGCTGTTCTTAAAAATCTTCCTTTAAGTTGCTCTTTATATCCTTGCAATGCTGTGTATACAAAGTCATCATATGAATCATGGTCATACATGCATCATGCTGCATCATTTGCACACGGTTCGAATCCGGCTCTAGAGTTCGTAGGCTGGCCCTGCAGAGGGGTTTCGACAGTCGCTCCAAGCCAACAGAGTGAGGGATGGAATGAGGAGTGGCACACTAGCGGCCAATACCCGGTTGCACCGAGCACCATATGGGACTCTTCGATCCATGTTCGAGTCTTGATGAACACTGGTCCAGGGTATTTTATCGGAAAAAGGCAACGAGCCACTGGAGACGGTCGAACGACCCTGGTTACCCTGCTGAACCAGTCGTCAAGAGTTAGGGGTCGGTCACTAGTGTAAGGTCCTAGATGGCTAGAGGGGGGGGGGGTGAATAGCCTATAAAAATTCTACAATAAACACTAAGCAAACTTGTTACAATAACAAACGGCCTAAAGCGAGTTTTGCTTAGCCTACGGTAGTGATGCAAGCCTCTTAACCACAAGTCTAGTAGATTATGATCTCTAGTTCATACAAGGGCTAAGTCACTAAACTTACACTAGAGAGCAAGCTAACAACTACTAGCAAAGGCTAACACTAGAGCTACACAAGATAACTAGTAAATGTAAATACGAGAGAGAGGATTGTGAATCTTATACCGACGGTGGAGTGAAGATGTTGCCAATCACCAAGATGATATACAATCAATCAATATTGACAACAACACAATATGAAGACCAATCACCGGGATACAAGAGACATAATATTTTTATTCACCCGGTGTTCACTTGTGCACCGACAAGCTACGTCACCGGTTGTGTCGACCAACACTTAGGTGGTTTCTCGGTGTAACCCTCAAGTCACTTGCCCCTCGAGGCACGCCCCGCAAGGCACTGCAAGACACCACTCTCAAGTGAGGTAACTCAATGACACGCGCAATCCACTAGAGTTGCTTTTGGCGCTCCGCCGAGGAAAGCACAAGAACCTCTTACAATCAACCGGAGGTGGCCAAGAACAATCTCCTTCTCTTGCCAACGCCTCCAACAATCTCCAAGCCGGCTAGGAGCGGTACTCTCCAAGAGTAACAAGAAATCCACCGGCTAAACCACCCATAAGTGCCACTAGATGCCCTCAAGCTATGCAATGCACTTTGGGATCACTCAATCTCACTTTTGATTTGCAATCAAGCAAGAGAGATGAGTGGGAGGGAGAAGCTCTAGCTCAAAGGATGCACAAGAATGTTAGAAATCACGAGAGAGCTCCCCAAGGGCTGGCCAACAAGTATTTATAAGCATCCCAAGCAAATAGAGCCATTGTACCCCTTCACTGGAAACTTTTCGGGATGACCGGACGCGCCGGTCGAAACTGACCGGACGCGCTCAACCGCGTCCAATCCTCCAACGGTCACTAAGCCCCAACGGTCAAACCAATGACCGGACGCGCCGCTCAAACGACCGGACGCGCTCCAGGCAATGACCGGACGCGCCGCTCAAACGACCGGACGCGCTCCAGGCAACGACCGGACGCGACAGTGCCAGCGTCCAGTTAGAGTCCAGTAAACTCCCTCAATGATCAGACGCGTCCGATCGCGTGTGACCGGACACGCCGCGCGTCCGATCGTCCTTGTGAACTGCAGTTACCTCTGGGCGACTGACCGGACGCGCCGGTCCCGCGAGTGACCGGACGCGCCGGTTGCAAACCCTAGCACCCGCGTGCCTGATTGCTGCGTTGAACTGACCGGACGCGTCCGGTCACACCGTGACCGCGTCCGGTGCAGCGTTCGGTCACCTCTGTGACCTCCGTTCACCTCTGTTTCATTTCCGACTTCCGGCGTAGTGAAAAATAGGCATTTCAACTCCTTAAAAACGCCCAAATCCTGCGCTCGCAAGCTCGGCGGGAGGGAGAGAGAGACCCAAACCCTCTCTACCGCTTAAACTTCATCGCCTTCGCAAATGTGCCAACACCAACAAGTGATCACCACCTTGTGCACGTGTGTTAGCATTTTCATAATCATTTTCGAAGGTTTTCCAGTTAACTCACTAGGCCCTACATGCAATGCACTTCATGAATTCACCTAGTGGCACCCGTGCATCAAATAACCGATAAGACTTCCCCTCTTAATAGTTCGGCTATCGATCCTAAACCACTCACACCCTCTATGGTGTCTTGAGTGCAAAACAAAATGGCCCTATGGTTATACCTTTGCCTTGAGCTCATTTTGTTTTTCCAAAAGATATGATCCACTTCATATCATCACATGACCATCTCGATCCATGGACCTTGACTTCACTTGCTCTTCACCGTTGCATCGGTCCGTCGGCGCCAAGTCTTGCTCAAGCTTCACCATCGCATGGTCCTTCGCTTCGAAGCCTCGACTTGCCCTTCACCTTCACAACCGGTCCATCGAGCCAAGCATCATTTCGGTCTTCATCATCTTGGTCACATGAGTTAATGTCGTGTCTCATATTCAATGACCACCTTTATCTAAATCATCCACTTAGATACAAAGGTTAGTCCTAGGTTTCATCAATTAGCCAAAACCAAACTAGGGACTTTCAATCTCCCCCTTTTTGGTAATTGATGACAACCCTCACAAAGATGATTTTGATAATAAAAGTTTTAAACTTGTCATACTTGTCCAATCATTTTGCTCATAAGTAAAGTTTGGACAATTATCACAAGCTCGGTTTTGGTAGCATTAGCTCTCCCTACATATGTGCATAGAGTTTGGATTAAAAGCTTTGCACATATGCATAGATAGAAGTGTTGAGAGAGTAATTCTACCAAAATGATGCTAAGGTGTAAGAAATGGACCTTTGAAGCGTGATACCAATCGGAGTTACCTTTTACACCATTCTTAGCATCATGAAGTAACTAGACATCTATCACAACTCAAGAACCCCGTGAGATCAACATTATAGTAAAGGTTCTTGAACCACTTGTAAAGTTTAAGGCACGTCTAGATACCACATGTAAACTATTCCTATGCATGCTAGTAGATCATTTCATCATTCAAGTTCTATACTAGCATTGCATCACACAAGCATGTCTATTGAATTTAAATACATGTGTAATGAGCAAGTCATATGAGAATGCACAAACAAATGCAACAACTTTGTTTATGAGCTTGCTCTCCCTACTTGTGTGCATCAAAATTTTATTTACTTTATTTACCCCTTTATCATGTTGAATCATCTTTTTCTCTCCCCCTTTGTCAACAACTTACCCAAAAATGGGATCAAATTGTGGAGAAAAAACAATGTTTGATGGAGTAGGTTAAAATTTATCAAATTTGGTTCAACCTAGAATACTTGCCAAAGATATTTAATTCGATTTGAACCAAAGACAAGCTTCTTCACACCTCATAATAAGGGTTATCTTGCCTATGTTGAATTAAACACTTATAGCAAATCTTCTAGATTCAACACTAGGTTTGCAAGCTCACAAACATGTCATATGCCACCACTAGATCAAAACAAGCATAGAAGCAATAGTGGTAACATATATCCATCAAATTCATTTGATTTATCATGAATGCTCATGCGTACCACTTATTTTGTCTACATGCTCTAGCAAGTCCTTAGAATAGGATGAATGACATGTCAATCAACTTTACCTTGCAATGTCGAAGGAGAGGCATGTCAATAAGTGGGTGGGGTGCATTCAACTCATGTTTGAGAAATCAAGAATGTTCAACTCATTCCTTAGCTTGCAAAACCTCTTTTCATCAAGTGGCTTGGTGAGAATATCGGCAAGTTGATCATCGGTGCCAACACTTTCAATGGCAATATCTCCCTTTTGTTGATGATCTCTAATGAAATGATGCTTTATGTCAATATGCTTTGTTCTTCCATGTTGAACCGGGTTTTGTGTCATCTTGATTGCACTTTCATTATCACATAGCAATGGCACATTCTTGAAGTTGAGGCCATAATCCTTCAAAGTTGATTTCATCCATAGCAATTGTGCATAACAACTCCCCGCACTCACATATTCCACTTTGGCGGTAGAGATTGCCACAATATTTTGTTTCTTTGAGGACCATGACACAAGTGATCTTCCAAGTAATTGACATGTGCCACTTGTGCTCTTTCTATTGATCTTGCAACCCCCATAGTCGGAGTCCGAATATCCAATCAATTCAAACTTTGACCCCTTGGGATACCATAGTCCAACATCTCTTGTTTGCTTCAAGTACCTCAATATTCTCTTTACGGACGTGAGATGACTCTCTCTAGGTGAGGCTTGATATCTAGCACACATACAAACACTAAACATGACATCCGACCTTGATGCGGTGACATAGAGTAGACTTCCAATCAAAGACCGATATTCCTTTTGATTCACCATTTTGCCATCAAAATCACTATCCAAATTGCCATTTATACATATTAGAGTTGAAATTGGCTTTGCATCTTGCATTCCAAACTTCTTTAACATGTCTCTTATGTATTTCCCTTGACTCACAAATATCCCATTCTTCAATTGCTTGACTTGGAGACCAAGAAAGTAGCTAAGTTCACCAATCATAGACATTTTGAAACTCTTTGGCCATCATAGCACCAAATTCTTCACAATAAGCTTGATCGGTTGATCCAAAGATGATGCCATCAACATATATTTGTACTATGAATAGATCATTCCCAATCTTCTTGGTGAATAGAGTTGTATCAACCTTGCCCATCTTGAATCCCTTAGAGAGAAGAAAATCTCTTAGCCTCTCATACCATGCTCTAGGTGCTTGCTTTAAGCCATATAAAGCCTTCTTCAACTTGTACACATGGTTGGGTTTCTTGTCATCTTCAAATCCGGGAGGTTTCTCAACAAAGACTAACTCATTGATGATTCCATTGAGAAATGCACTTTTGACATCCATTTGATATAGTTTGATGTTGTGTGCACAAGCATAAGCCAATAGAATCCTTATTGCCTCCAATCTTGCCACGGGAGCATATGTCTCATCATAGTCAAGACCTTCTACTTAAGTGTAACCTTAAGCAACTAATCTTGCTTTGTTTCTCACCACAATGCTATCTTGATCTTGCTTGTTTTTGAACACCCACTTGGTTCCAATCACATTGTAGTCATTTGGCCTTTCTACTAATTCTCAAATATCATTTCTTGTGAAATTATTAAGTTCTTCTTGCATAGCCATGATCCAATCAGCATCCCTCAAAGCTTCTTCTATTTTCTTTGGTTCTATGGTTGACACAAATGATGCATGCTCACAAAACATAGCTAATCTTGATCTTTTTTGCACACCACTTCTAATATCACCAATAACACTATCAATGGGGTGATCTCTTGCAACATGTTGTGGTTGGAGTACTTGCACTTGATTGCTTGAGCTTGGTTGATCACTTGATGTATCTCGATGAGACGAACTAGCACCATGATCTTGCACTTGAGAGTCACTAGCTAGCTTGAATGGAGAATTGAGCACTTGATCTTTATCATCATCTTGAATATCAATTACTTGCTTTGCTCTAATGTCCCCAATGTCCATGTTCTTCATTGCTTCCACCAATTGAGTTCCACCAACATCATCTAGATTCTCTTCTTCATCTTGTGACCCATTGGTTTCATCAAATTGCACGTCATGAACTTCTTCTAGAATGCCACTTGAATTGTTCCAAACTCTATAAGCTTTGCTTGTAGTTGAATAACCAAGTAGGAACCCCTCATCACATCTCTTGTCAAACTTTCCTAATCTAGTGCCCTTCTTCAAGATATAACATTTGCAACCAAACACCCTAAAGTAAGAAATATTTGGCTTTCTTCTATGAAGTAGCTCATATGGGGTCTTCTCTAGCAATGGATGACAATATATAGTCTATTGATGTAGTAGCAAGCGGTATTGATTGCTTTATCCCAAAATGATTGACTAACATTGTACTCATGAAGCATTGATCTAGCCATATCAAGCAATGTTCTATTCTTTCTCTCAACTAGGCCATTTGATTGTGGAGTATACTTGGCCGAGAATTGATGTCCAATGCCATAGTGATCACAAAGTTCTTCAATTCTTGTATTCTTGAACTCACTTCCATTGTCACTTCTCACTTTCTTAATTCTAATCTCAAACTCATTGTGAACTCTAGTGAGAAAGGTCTTGAAGATGTCAAACACTTCACTTTTGTCACTAAGAAAGAATACCCATGTGAATCTATTAAAGTCATCCACTATGACAAAACCATACTTGTTGCCACCTATGCTTGTGTATGTTGTTGGGCCAAATAGATCCATGTGCATCAAATCAAATACTTTGCATGTGCTCATTGTACTCTTCTTTGGATGTGAGCTTCCAACTTGCTTCCCGGCTTGACATGCACTACAAAGCTTATTCTTCTCAAATTCAACATCTTTCAAACCATTGACAAGATTGTGAGTTGTAAGCTTCTTCAATTGTTTCATACCAACATGACCAAGCCTTCTATGCCAAAGCCAACCCATGCTTGATTTGGAGATTAAGAAAGTTGTCAAGGAAGTTTCTCTAGCATTGAAGTCAACTAGGTAGAGATTCTTATATCTAAAGCCCTTGAATGCCACATTTGAGCCATCCATACTAATGACTTCCACTTCATCAACCCCAAAGATACATTTGTAACCAAGATCACATATTTGTGCCACGGATAGAAGATTGAAATCCAAGCTTTCAACTAGCAACATATTGAAGATACTCAAGTCATTTGATATTGCAATCTTTCCCAAGCCAATAACCTTGCCTTTCTTGTTATTGCCAAAAGTGATAGAATCAACACCACTATCATTGTCATTGATTGAGTCAAACATTCTTGATGTACCGGTCATGTGTTGAGTGCACCCACTATCAATAATCCAATGCCTTCCTCCAGCTTTGTAATTGACCTATAAGCAAATCATTGAAGCTTAGGTACCTATTTTTGCTTGAGTCCTTGTAGGTTAGTAACTAAGCTCTTTCGTACCCAAATAGCCTTCTTCTTTGGGCCAATAATGGGTGCACCAATAAACTTAGCTTTCACACCCTTCACACCTTTGGTAAGCACATAGCAAGAATCAAAAGGTATAGCATTAACAAGGTTCTTGCTTTGGTTCTTTTTATTGCAATTATTCTCTAAGTGCCCAACTTGCTTGCATCTATTGCAAAACCAACCATTGCCCTTCACAAAGCTAGGCTTTGGAGTTGCAAAGGCCGACTTGCCTTTCTTGGGGGTGTAGCCCAATCCCTCTTTGTTAAGAGAGAATCTTTGGCTACCCAAGCACTTAAGCAAGCGGACCTCACCACCATAGGCCTTGTCTAGGGCGTGAGTGAGCTCATCCACCTCTTTCTTGAGAGTCTCATTCTCAACCATTAGTGAGGCATCACAAGTGAAACCATCACTAGTAGAGGAGGTAGAGTCGGTGGTGATGGATGAAGAGCTATAAGAAGGGTTAGCATTTGACATGATGATAGGTTCATAAGAGGATTCATCAATTATATCATATGTAACACCTATATCACATGATACAACAACCTCCTTCTTTGCTTGTTGCTCAAGTAGCAATGAGTGAGCTTTTTCAAGCTTGGAATGAGCCTTACCAAGATCCTCATGGTCTTCCACTAGACTCTCATGAGTGGTCTTAAGCTCACTAAGAACTTTCTCAAGTATTACTACTTTCATTGAAAGCTTCTTACACTCCTTGTTCTTGGTAATAACTATGTCTCTAGTTTGTTGCATCAAGTCATATAGTTGTTTTTTAGTTGGTTCATCATCATCATCATCATCATCATCATCATCATCATTTTTATTATCATTATCATTATCATTATCATTATCATTATCATTATCATTATCATTATCATTATCATTATCACTATCACTATCACTATCATGAGCATATTCCATTTCACTTTCATCATCACTCTCATTATATAATACCTTAGTTTCTTTGGCCATGAGACATGAAGAGGATGAATCAAATAGTGATGGCTTCTTGTTGATAGCAATGGAAGCAAAAGCCTTGTTGGATGATTCTTCTTCTTCTTCTTCACTTTCCCAAGTGACCACATAGGCTCCATTTTTGCCCTTCTTAAAAGTCATCTTGGCTTCTCTCTTTTTATTCTCAAACTTGCCCCTCTTGTTGTTCTTCTTCTTGTCATAGGGACATTCGGCTTGAAGATGTTCGGTGCTATCACAATTGAAGCACTTCCTTTGTTGCTCATTGCTCTTGAAATTGTTATTTCTCTTTTTGAAGCCTCTTCTCTTAATGAACATGTGACCCATTTTCTTTACTACAAGAGCAAATGCCTCATCATCAATTTCAAAATCTTCATCTTCATTATTGTCTTCTTCTTCTTCAATGATGGTAGCTTTGCCCTTGGAGGAGGTGGCCTTGAATTCCACGGTCTTCTTCTTTTCTTCCTCCTTCTCCTTCTCATCAACATCTTGATCATACTTGTCAAAGGTCAATACCTCTCCAAGCAAATCATTGGGCTTCATTGCATTAAGCCCATCTCTTTGTAGCATCATGATCAACATTTTGAATCTTTTTGGTAAGCTCAACAAGAACTTGTGGCAAAAAATCTTGGTCTTGTGTCTTATGCCCTAAGCTCTTGAGATCATTCACAATGACTTGCAATCTATGAAACATCTCTAAGATTATTTCTTCTTCTTTCATCTTGAAGTTCTCAAACTCACTCTTGAGCCCATATAGCTTGGCACTCTTCACAACCTTAGTGCCCTCATATGTTTCACTCAACCTTGTCCATACTTCATTTGCCAATTCTAAATCCTTGATGCCCTCAAATACTTTTGTGTCAATACAATTGTAAAGTGTATTGAGAGCCATTCTATTATATGTTCTATTTGCTCTATCTTCATCGGTGAGATGATCGGGATCAATAATAGCAAAATCATTCTCGGTGACTTGCAATACTCTCTCATGAATAGAACCAAGGTACATTATTATTTTTCTCTTCCAATGAGCAAAAGAACTAACACCATCAAAGAACGGTGGCTTGCCCCCAACATGATTGAACACAATTTGAGCCATTTTTCACACCGAAGGATGTTAAACCTTGATTAAAACGGTGACCATGGCTCTGATACCACTTGTAAGGTCCTAGATGGCTAGAGGGGGTGAATAGCCTATAAAAATTCTACAATAAACACTAAACAAACTTGTTAGAATAATAAACGGCGTAAAGCGAGTTTTGCTTAGCCTACGGTAGTGATGCAAGCCTCTTAACCACAAGTCTAGTAGATTATGATCTCTAGTTCACACAAGGGCTAAGTCACTAAACTTACACTAGAGAGCAAGCTAACAACTACTAGCAAAGGCTAACACTAGAGTTACACAAGATAACTAGTAAATGTAAATGCGAGAGAGAGGATTGTGAATCTTATACCGACGGTGGAGTGAAGATGTTGCCAATCACCAAGATGATATACAATCAATCAATATTGACAACAACACAATATGAAGACCAATCACCGGGAGACAAGAGACACAATATTTTTGTTCACCCGGTGTTCACTTGTGCACCGATAAGCTACGTCACCGGTTGTGTCGACCAACACTTAGATGGTTCCTCGGTGTGACCCTCAAGTCACTTGCCCCTCGAGGCACGCCTCGTAAGGCACCGCAAGACACCACTCTCAAGTGATGTAACTCAATGACACGTGCAATCCACTAGAGTTGCTTTTGGCGCTCCGCCGAGGAAAGCACAAGAACCTCTTACAATCAACCGGAGGTGGCCAAGAACAATCTCCTTCTCTTGCCAACGCCTCCAACAATCTCCAAGCCGGCTAAGAGCGGTACTCTCTAAGAGTAACAAGAAATCCACCGGCTAAACCACCCACAAGTGCCACTAGATGCCCTCAAGCTATGCAATGCACTTTGGGATCACTCAATCTCACTTTTGATTTGCAATCAAGCAAGAGAGATGAGTGGGAGGGAGAAGCTCTAGCTCAAAGGATGCACAAGAATGTTAGAAATCACGAGAGAGCTCCCCAAGGGCTGGTCAACAAGTATTTATAAGCATCCCAAGCAAATAGAGCCGTTGTACCCCTTCACTGAAAACTTTTCGGGATGACCGAACGCGCCGGTCGAAACTGACCGGACGCGCTCAACTGCGTCCAATCCTCCAACGGTCACTGAGCCCCAACGGTCAAACCAACGACCGGACGCGCCCCAGGCAACGACCGGACGCGCCGCTCAAACGACCGGACGCGCTCTAGGCAACGATCGGACGCGCCGCTCAAACGACCGGACGCGCTCTAGGCAATGACCGGACACGACAGTGCCAGCGTCTGGTTAGAGTCCAGTAAACTCCCTAAACGATCGGACGCGTCTGATCGCGTGTGACCGGACGCGCCGCGCGTCCGATCGTCCTTGTGAACTGCAGTTACCTCTGGGTGACTGACCGGACGCGCCGGTCTCGCGAGTGATCGGACGCGCCGGTTGCAAACCCTAGCACCCGCGTGCCTGACTGCTGTGTTGAACTGACCGGACACGTCCGGTCACACCGTGACCGTGTCCGGTGCAGCGTTCGGTCACCTCTGTGACCTCCGTTCGCCTCCGTTTCATTTCTGACTTCCGGCGTAGTGAAAAATAGGCATTTCAACTCCTCAAAAACGCCCAAATCCCGCGCTCGCAAGCTCGGCGGGAGGGAGAGAGAGACCCAAACCCTCTCTACCGCTTAAACATCATCGCCTTCACAAATGTGCCAACACCAATAAGTGATCACCACCTTGTGCATGTGTGTTAGCATTTTCATAATCATTTTCGAAGGTTTTCCAGTTAGCTCACTAGGCCCTACATGCAATGCACTTCATGAATTCACCTAGTGGCACCCGTGCATCAAATAACCGATAAGACTTCCCCTCTTAATAGTTCGGCTATCGATCCTAAACCACTCACACCCTCTATGGTGTCTTGAGTGCAAAACAAAATGGCCCTATGGTTATACCTTTGCCTTGAGCCCATTTTTTTTTCCAAAAGTAATGATCCACTTCATATCATCACATGACCGTCTCGATCCATCGACCTTGACTTCACTTGCTCTTCACCGTTGCATCGGTTCGTCAGCGCCAAGTCTTGCTCAAGCTTCACCATCGCATGGTCCTTCGCTTCGAAGCCTCGACTTGCCCTTCACCTTCACAACCGGTCCATCGAGCCAAGCATCATTTCGGTCTTCATCATCTTGGTCACATGAGTTAATGTCGTGTCTCATATTCAATGACCACCTTTATCTAAATCATCCACTTAGATACAAAGGTTAGTCCTAGGTTTCATCAATTAGCCAAAACCAAACTAGGGACTTTCAACTAGCTACCTCCGTTGGATCCCTATCGAATGGGAACCGAGGCCCCGCTCGAACTGAGAAACCCGTTAGCAACTTAAACGGGCACCACATTTTGACCCTAGGCGAGAGGGATGACATGCCGCTGTCCAACCCCTCCTTCTTTGTGGAAAAGAAGCGCGAGGGGAATGCATTGGGCCTCCTGAATGGATCGACGCACAGGCGAAGATTTTTGGAGGCCCAGATTCATATGCATAACTACTTGCTTATTTCAAAGGCCCATCGAGGCCCATGTACAGGTACGACGTCTATTCGGGCCATCGCCCAGAGTCCAAAAGCACCCGAGGGCAAAAAAGCCCGGTTGATGGCTATCCCTTTCATACGTCGGCATTAAGGGACACCGACCCCGTCTCGGGACGCGGTAGTGGCAGTAGTCACATCGACCCTAATATGCTACGCGCACCCAGGAGCGGTTCCTTCCTCGCAGGGAACCCCGCCAAACTCGTCGCCGGTGATGTTTTATACTAACCACATGCTAACCCAAAAATGTAAACAAAAGTGATAAAACTAAACACCGATTAATTCATCATAAAAGTTCCATTACAAAATAAAAGGCGTCGATGCGCCACAAGCAAAGTAAAACATAAAAAACCCTAATGAGGGGGGAGCCTCGCCAGCACCTCCACAGCAGGAACATGGGTGGCCACCGCCTCCCTCACTGGGTCGTAGCGCGCTACCAGGTACTCGTGGTGGCGCAGCTCCTCCCCCGCAGGGAAGCCATTGACTTCGGTGAGGTTCGCCTCCACCGACACCTCCGCCATGGCCAGGGCAACCCCAGTGCCATGACGAACGCCACTCTTGATGGCGTCAAGGACACGGCGGTGCACGTTATAGAGGCGCTCCTCTCGGGCGCCTGGCGCAACCCCTAGGAAGTCGAGAAAAGCGTCCGCCACCGCACAGAGATGCTCTAGCTCTGTCGTCGCCTCTGATGAAAAAACCCCATTTCTATTAGATGAAAGCACAAAGGAAACTAGAAACAAGAGGAAGAATTGAAGACGTACGAACGCCATGGCGATTGGTGTCCTCAAGCTGCTTGATGAGGGCGTCCGCCCTCTTCTCGACGTCCACGGCCACGGCGCCTGCCAGCGCTCGCTCCTCTGCCTCCTTCACCACCGGCTCCGACGGGCCGGCCCGAGCCTCGGTAGCAATGCGAAAGAGGCCGTCGGCAGAAAGGCCGCCGGTGTTCAGCACGCGGCCAGACCCGGCAAAGGCCCGGTCATCAGTATGGTGGCGTTGCATCGCCGAGGGGCCGTCCACCTCCTCGGACGCCTGAGACCCCATCGACGAGTCACCGCATTCCATCAAGGCTAAACTAAGTGGGAGAGGGAATAGGAAAGGGAAGGCAGGGATAGTGAAAGGGTCGGGCTCCTAGCTGGGTATAAATAGACCCCAAGCAATCATTCGGTTCCACAGCCTCCCGGGGTGATCAATGTGGTCTCGATTCACGAACCATCATCCTCTCCTCTCACCAAGACCACAAAGTTCCAAATCACGAACCGTTGCCCACTTTTTCCACCAACCAAGCCATGATGCGTCAAAACCGCACTCAATTGCCTCTGGCAAAAACCACCACTGCACCCTTTCACCTTCCTTTCCACACAACTAATCACCAGCGCGTTCATGGGCTGACCATGGGCCGCGGTAAAATAAAAAACACCTTTCACCAAGACTCACCCAGAAATGCCTTCCTTGGGCCCAACATAATACACCAAAACTGTACTAAGAGACGGCAGATGGTGATTGGGACGACCCACATACTTCAAGCCAAGTTTCAGAGGCCCACGGAGGAAATTGAAGGACTTGGCATGAAGAACCATTGCAAAGAGAAGGGGCTTGGGGGCGGACCCCACCGCGACCAGCCAACGGTTAGTTAAGGACGCCCGTTCTCTAAAGCATTCCAACTTTCATAGAGCAAGGGCTCGGGGGCTGACCCCACCTTGTTAGCCTAGCGAACGGTCAAGGTTGCCCACAACTCTATGATCGCATGCTCGAATCTCAGCCCTCGAAGGGGTACACTACCCCTCCAAGGCCTCGGGGGCTACACCCGGAGGGTGCGCTCGCTCGCACCCACCGGAAAAATCCTCGAGAACACAAAACAAATCGCTTGCTCATCTCTAAACCTCTAGAGGAATAAAACTTATTCCTCCAAAGGCTTGAGGGCTACTGTCGGGGTACCAGTAAAATGGGGTACCCCATTTTCACCGCAAAACCACCCACCAAGACAAATATTACGGTCCACAGCCCATCACAGCCGGCCCAGGCCTTACTCTGCTCAAAACCAAAGCCAAAGGACAAGCGCACGAGCCCCCAGCACTCCTCCGCTTCGTTCGACCCCTCTCCATCTCGCCCGACCCTCGTGACATCATCCAGACGCCCGAGCCCTGTGACGTCATCAAGGCGCTCGACCCCTTTGCACAGCTACTGCTTCGCTCGACCTCCCCACTGTAACGCGCTGTCACGGGTACGCACATGCCCCTACCTTTTTCTGCTAAGGAACAGGAGCTCGTCGCGTCATGCAGGATTGCCTAGGAACTTGTAACACCTCATTCATGATCCGGTCAAGGCTTCCACAGTTCTTTCTCGCCCCCCATGGCAGTAACAGGGAGAAGCTATGCTACGCCGCACCCTATCATGTCCACCTCAACTGGACGGGGAGCGACGGCCGTTTAGGACCCCCCACCTTTTCGCTGGCGCAACTTCAGGGACATGAAATCTTCTTCATCATGACACCATGTCAGGGTATGGCTTCGCCACGTCAACTGTGATACATCTACAGCCACGGCATGCCACCACCACGACGACGATTGTGCGAATGCACGAACTGACAGGAAAGCTAGGAATAAGGAGCACCTTAGGGTCTTTTCTTTCTACTTTCGTACATCCAGATATTGTAACCTGAACCCTCCCTTTGCATACTATAAAAGGGGAGGGAGGGACCCTCGACAGGATACATTGGACAACGCCCAGCAATGGCAATGTACTAAGCACACACTCAAACACTCGAACACACACACATAGAGACCTGAGAGCCATCCCTCTCTCGACCAGCTTGTATCCCCCTACTACAAGCACTTCGGTGCAAAGCAACACGAGCAGCAACGAGCACTAGAAGTAGGGACGTTCAGCCCGAACCAGTATAAACCTTGTGTCTGCCTTGCACACCATCGGAGGCTCCGACGCGCAGCATCACTCACTTGTCCCGTCTCTAGACACCCCCCATTCTAGAACACCGACAATCCGCATATCCCGATTCCATTTTCAAACCCGTATTTTCCGAACACGATCCCGTTTCCGCCAAAAAAATATAAAAACGGAAGTAAAAATAGGGTTTTTCCATACGTTTCCGTCCGTTTTCATCTCTAGGAAGGAGGGAGGGGACCCAAATAAGCGTCGTCTATCTCCATGACCCAAATCTCTGGCGCTGTCCACCGTGGTGGGCCTGTAGGAGACCGCGTAGGTGGCACCAGGGTGGGGCGGCTCACGGACGACGATGGTGAGGCATGCCCGTGATGAGGAGCGGCCAGCGCTGCAAGGGCGGGTGCGGTGCGTGGTGGTGGTGATAGGCAAGGCGAGGTCCGGTCTGAGTTGGAGAGAGAAAGGGAGGGAAAGAGAGAGAGAGAGAGACGACAAGGCAAGGAGGGAGAGCGAAGGAGTAGGCGGATGACAACAGCCTTGATTTTGGCATAGGGTCGGCGGTGTTCCTTGGCTCGCCGCCATTCCCAACCGAAGCAGGAAGAGGGAGCAGAGAGGCAGCGCAGAGGCACGGGACACCGGTGACGGCTTCAGCGGCGTAGACAAGGGCGGAGGTACACCGGCGGAAGCAAGGCACCGGGCGCCGCGCAGTGTGGCTCCAACGTGAGCCTTGCTGGACGACGGTGGCGCGGTGCTCCGACAGGCAGAGGCGAGTGCGGACGGCACGTTGCCTCGGGCAGAACAGGGGCGAGGCGGCGGCTTGGGGCTCTGCTTTTTGCGGTAGTTGTTGGAGAAGGCAAGTTTTGGGTGCGTGACACTTTTACTGTGCGTGACCCAAACCATGGAATGAGTGTCGCGTTTAGGTTGTCGTTGTTGGAGACAGTCTTAGTCGACTTCTTCCGCATCTTTTCGGTAATTTCATAAAAAATATTATGTTCAGGAAAAAAAATGTTCAGACATCATTATCAAATTGTTCTACGTGTTTAATAGAAAATTATTCCATGGCCAACAGAAGAATATCCAAAAATCCAAATTGTTCTACGAGTTTAAAAGAAAATCATTCCGTGGTCAACAGAAAAATATCAAAAAAATCCGGAGAAACATTGTGGCGTTGCCGCTTCAAAAGGAAAATATTCTGGATTCATGGAAAAAGCTCCAACACAAAACCATGTTCAAGGAACATTTGAAATAGGAGTGATGAAGAAACAAAGAAAAATAATACATTTCGAAAAAATAAAGAAAGAAATATATTCTAATATAAAGTGTTCCGGTTTTATGAGAAAGGTTGTTGCGAAATAGAAGAACAATGTTTTAGCATAATGAAGGAATCATTTTAGCTTACGCAAGAGTAGGGATGAAAACGGATCGGATACAGACGGATATCACTGATATCGTATTTGTTTTCATATTTATGTCCGGATTTGGATTCGAATACGGATAGTATAAAAAATACCGGATAAGATACGATTGGATATCGACATCATAAACATGTGATTTAAATATTCGGATACGAATACGGTATCGGATGTTAAATATCCGGACTCGGATACGGACGGATTAAAACCCCTCTAAACGGATTCGGTCTCGAATACGATCGGAAAATATCCATACCGTTTTCATCCCTACGCAAGAGGATAAAATCATGCCAACCAGGCCCTAAACCCTGCCCTTAAGCCTGTCCCTAGCTAAACGCAAAAAAAAAAAAAAGTCTGTCCCTAGCTACCTCAATATCCTAAACTTTAGTTTATTTCCGGACTCCAGACTCCAGAGTATAACGCACATATCGGTCGGCTGCTGTCTCCTGATTCAAGCCACCATGTACCATAAATATTGAGTGAACTTTTTTTTTAAGGAATGTTGACTGAAACTAAAACCGCTGAAAAATATTGCACCACCCTTTTCTAGATAATATTTAGTAGAAGATTAAACATCACGCAGATTTTTTTTTGAAAAAGGTTATTAAATAAAAATATGCAAAAAAATTAAATCAAAATTAATAGAAGTGTTGAAGTAATATAATTTATTTTATCAAAGCATAAAAAGTTGAATTATAAAGCAGTTAAAAAACTAACAAAAAATTGACTCAGAAAATAAAAAATGCTATAGTCAGCACAAAATGCTAAAGAAACATTTCTTGTGCAAATGATCAAGTAATAAACTTGTTAAAATATATTGCTTCCTAATTAATAAAAAGAAGAACAAACAAAAAAACAAGTTGGGAGAAAAGTAGCCAAAAAAAAAGTGGTGAGAGGTGGTTTCGTGGGCTTGATATAGTTGGATCAAATAGTAGCGCTGGGCCTTAGAACACCTGTGCTTTGCCCAATCTGGTCAGAGTCGCACGGCCCCACTCACACGGTTCTTCTAACCATTTGCGCGTTCTGCTGCCGCTCCGCCGCCACCGGCCACCGCTGCTGTGAGGCCAGCGGCGTTGAGGTCAAGATCCTCGGTGGCGACTGGCGAGGCTGAGAACTGAGATGAGGTCGCTTCTCGCGTCGCCACGCATCCGCAGGTAGCACCCAAAGCCCTGAGCTGTGAATCCTAAAATGGTGCCGTTCTTGCTCCGAATTATTCTCAATGCCTAAAATGGTGCGCCTCCCTTTGTCCTGCCTGTCCCCGGCCCGTTGTTGCGGCGGGGGAGCTAGCGAGCGTGTGCCGCTGCACAGCACGGTGGCGTCCGCGCAGCTGCGGTCGTGCATTACCGTCGATTCTGCCTGCTGGAGCCTGGAGCTGCCTCTCCCAAGGTGACACCTCTGCATCTTTCTCTGCATTCAATCGTATGTCAAAACTCAAAAGGCTAGGTTGTTTAATTTTTTTTTTCGAAAGCGTGCATTGCACATTCTTCATTAAGTAGAAGTAGGAGTTTGTTACATGCTCTATGGGACGATACGGCGAGAAGCCATATGTCACCGTGGACTAGGTTGTTTAATTACATTGCAATTGCTGGTCCTGATTGTGTTGTCTGATGTTGGAATTGCACTACTTCGAGAACTGGGTTGTGTTAAACTCCTTGTCGAACTTTGTACTCATGACTCACGAGGTTGGTTTGGTGCTTTTCTATGTTGAAAACGCATTTTTACATTGCACATGGGTACATAGGTACGGATGTAGAAGTTTAGGAGTTGCAAGTGATCTGAATCCTGGATGTGATATATGATAGCGAATTTTTGCCGTGGGACATCGCGAAAACGGGTATTTGGCTGGAACACACCGCCAAGCGTAGCATTTGCTGAGTAACATTCCAAATTCGTGTTTATTTGCCAGTGGACACCGCGTCAATTAAAATAATTATTTCCAGAGATTGGGAGAGAGAAAATTTGTAAAATGACCACTGATGCCCCTTGGACCGCACTTGGTCGAGCCAGACTCGATTTGGTCGAACCGGACCACATTTCGCAGCCCTGTAGGGGACCGCGCGTGGGGAAGACCCGGTCGGGGCTCTCCGGCCAGCCGGTCGGTGGCGAGCTGCGGTGGTGCGGTGGCCTGCTGCTGCAGCGAGTGGCGGCGGCGTGAGGCGGGGCCGAGGTGCTGGCCTGCTGATGCGGCAAGCGGCGGCTGCTAGGAGGACGCCGCCGAACTGGTCCATGGTCTGGGAGACGAGCGAGAGCTGGCTCCGGCCGAGCCCCATGAGGCCAGACGTGCCGCCGAACGGCGGGCCCTGGTTGCTGGTGCCGCAGCCGAACACGAAGCCATCGATGACCTCCCCGGCCAGGCTCAGCCTGTCGTGCGCCAGGACGCCGCGGGAGTAGGAGCCGTCGCGGTAGCTGAGCGTGTAGCTACAGGCCGCCGCCGGCTGCTGCTGGTCCTGGGCGCCGCCGCACGCCGCGGTGCCCGACATGCCGCCCATGGCCAGCTGCAGCGCATCGCAGGAGGAGGAGTTGCACGGCACCGCGGCGTAGGACGGCGACGAGGACGGGTCGAAGAGCGGGCCCTGCTGGTCGTGGCGACCGGTGGCTGCTAGGCTGGCCGTGCTGCCGGGAGCTCTGCCCCTGGGCTGGCTGCGCCGCGAGGGAGCTCCGCCCTTGGGCTGGCTGCGCCGCGAGGGAGCTCCGCCCCTGGGCTGGCCGCGCCGCCGGGGAGCGTGCCCATGGGCTGGCCACACCGCCCAGGGAGCTCCGTGCACGTGCTTGTGCGCCACCGGCAGCGGCAGCAGCGGCATCGTCTTCTTCTCCATGGCCGGCCGACCATGCCCCTGTTCCAACCCCCCACCGAAAATCAGTGAACCGGAGCGTGAAGACGGGGGTATAAACGATATTTTCCCTACTTTCTCTCTCCACGAATACGAAAAATGAATAAAATAATGGACGCGGTGTGTTACGGCAAATAAACACGAATTTGGAATGTTACTCAGCAAATGCTACGCTTGGCGGTGTGTTCCAGCCAAATACCCGTTTTCGCGATGTCCCACAGCAAAAATTCCCTATATGATAATATGTAGTCAATGGAATAACAGTACAAGTGTAGGAGTACTAAATTGCTTGTTGGCAGTAAATTAGAAATTTGGAACCGCCATGTCTGCCTCTCTCTGTTTATGTTTTCTGTTCACAAAACAATGCGAGGCATTCTCAAGAACTACTCCCTCTGTTCCAAATTATTGGTACATTGATTTTTCTATGTATCTAAATATAATCAATGTATCAAAAAAGTCAAAGCGACTTATAATTTGAAATGGAGGGAGTAGTATTTATTTATGCAGGGAATTCATCTGCTTCTGTTACTCCTGGTCACTCTGGCTAAACTGATGCAGTACTGCATTCAGGTTCTCTGCATCATGTTATCGGTGCTTTTAGTGGTTCTTGAATATTGAAATACTTTGCTGTCAGTGCTTTTTTTATGTAAACAAGAGGGACCAACGCCTCTACTGGGAGAAAATATTAGACAAAATGAAAAATGTTGAAACAAAGAGAAGTTCAAGAGACAAAAAAGAAACAAAAAGCTTCCTAGATATCTTGGACATCATTTAAGTACTACTGAAAATATATCTCCTGCACATCTAATCATTTAATTTCAACGAACAATCAAACAAAAAGGATATTTTTTCACCGCTTTTATAAGATTAAAACATTTTGCTAAAAGCGCAATACCATGTGAAGAACCCTGTGTATTGATGTTTGGGTAAACCAGCGTGCATGCTTTTTTCGGATGAACAATGAGTGCTGTTGTTTAGGTAAACTAGAGTAGGGGTGCTAATTTTAGCTTCCTAGATATCTTATTGACCAGGACTTTGCAGAGGAACCTTCAGATGAAGAAGCACCAGTGCAAGTATTCAAGTGCTGCAGCTTTTGTGTATCCACCTTACAATGAATGATTTGTGAAGCTCTTGCCACGCCATATATATGATGTTCAGGGTCAAATAATCAGGAACAAGAAGCCAAATATAGAGGCCACCAATGAATAGTAGTCATTTTACAACAAGAGAGTCAAGTAAATATAATGACTGCTGCATCAAATTTGTGGAGGACAGATGAAATGACACTAACGGAGGCAATCTTGTTAAGACACTCAATACCAGCAGTATTTGAATCATTCCAATTACCTGAAGTGTCTATAGTACTCTTCTGTGGAATAATCACGAACAATGCTCCTGACATGGGCAAACTGCTCAGAAGACAGCATGTTGCATGTGGGCATGGCCAGAGCGTCCCTTGCCATCCGTGCCATCATTGGGTACTTCTGGACGTTTTCCTTCCACCATTTTAGAATGTCAAAACCTTGGGTTGACATCACGACGGGATCTTTCAGGTAGCGATCGAGCTCCGTCTTGGCTACAAGGTTATGCTCAAGTTCTGTGTTGTTGCCATCCTGCAGCCGTGAACGGCAATGCTCATCCCATGCTTGTTGTAACAAATCAGCACTGCCGGCATCCACTGTAACGGCACCACCATCTTTTTTTTGATGGAAGGCACCACCATCTTCTTGAGCATAATCTGTGTAGATCTCATTGATCTTTCTTTCTACCTCGGAGATGTAGCCAGCAGCAGCCTCCAAGCCAAAGGCTCTCTTGAAACTGAATTCTATGAATTCGAGTTTGTACCGGGGGTCCAGGATAAGTGGTATAGACCAGATAAGATATGAACCTTGTATGGCCTTGTCTAAAGTATCTCTTGCATCTCTAAGAACATCCGCCACGTCTTTGCCATCCTGGAAACCATTCAATCCATTGTGAAATGCATGATAGCCACCCTGAAAAGCACTGCATCCATTTGTTATGTACATGTTGTCATCTCCACTGGCCCGTGCTAGTTCAGCCTGCAAAATTTCCCTCACCCTGAACAATTCTACTAGACAAATATTTGAAGTGGAACAGGTTTGTGAATAAATTCTTTGAATCGAACGGTCTATTTCCTCCCAAATCCTGCACAATAGTTGTGTGAAGTCGGAAATGTTTGAACCTTCACTGCGAAGAACTTTCAAAGAACAATAGCACGAGTACCAGTGTTGGTTGTACGCCCAAAGGTGATCTAGACCAAGACGCGAGAGAAGTTGCTGGCGTGTTCTTCTAGTTAGATCTAAATCCTGCACTTTGAAGCATACATGTAGATTGAATTCTGGATCTAGAAGAAGGCAACCAGCAATGGAGTGAAATACATAGTCCATGTAAGTGGTACAGATTAGTTGTCTCTTGGCCTTATAGGTTGTTGAAAATTTTTCCTCTATGTCATCCTTCACTTCATCACGAATGCCATCCTCTGTTATCAACCATGCCATCATGAACAGGATACCATAAATACCGTGACTGTGAACACCCCACGCGATATCCTGGATAGACTTCTTGTAGAGAATCGGACGATTGAAGTCAGCAACCTCCATTACTCCCGACAATGGACCGTGGTGGAGACGAGAAGGGACAACCATGTAGGCCTCGGTGACCACCTTCTGAAGCTTCCATTGGTGATCAATGAAGTGGCATGCCACATACAGGACTTCACCCTCCACGACCCTAGCTTTACCCACTGCTAAACTGACCCGCCGAGCAGTTCGTCTTGGCATGTAATTAAGTTCCCATCTGTCCCCGATGAAAACATCACACATCCGCTCAATGGTGACGCGCTTAGGAACCTTGAATCCCGGGTTGAGGCGGCGCACGAAGCTCTTGAAGTAGTCGTCCTCGACAATGGCGCACGAAGCTCTTGAATCCCGGGTCATGTCCATGAAGCGCGATCATGCGAGCGAGGTCTTCGCTGGCTGCTGCTACCTCTTCTTTCATGCTAGCATCGTCACCACAATCCGATGATGATCCACCGGAGCTTGATGGCGCTGCCCGCACAGGAGCACCACCGGATTCCTGAGCCTTGCATTTCTTGGTGTGCCGCAACAGGCTGCTGGTGCCATTCTCGGTGCCTGCACGGAGCACCACATGACAACGCTTGCACCGCGCTTTGTCGTTGCCATTGTCAGCTGTGAAACGGGTAAAGTGCTGCTCCCACACCGCGGACCGCTGTGTCTTACGGCTGCGTGCCATCGACATCGTTGGCTCCTGGGCTGTTCGGTGTTCTGATCTTCAGAGGGCCACGCAAAATCTGTTCTGTGAAGAACCGATCACCAAGTGCATACTGTTTCATCAAAAAAAAAAACAAGTGCAAACTGAATTAAAAAGCGGCCGCCTAGACTAGCTAATTCCTTCACAGTAGTAGTGGTGGCGTGGTCGTTGGTGCGTTGTAGCCCAGATCGATCAGCGACTCCAGCAACGGGACTGCACGTACGGCGAGGACGATCCGCCGGCCGGCAATGCAAGGATGGAAAGGCAAGGTTGCTCTGGCTGATGCGTGCAGTCCAATGCGACGATTTAAACCCCACCGATGTGGGTAGCGGGCGGCCCGGACGGAGCTATCGAGAGGCGGTTGGCGGCTGTGTGGGCGATGCGCACGAGCAAAAAGAGGCAGGCCGTAGTAACCAGCTGGCCACACGCTCTTTGGCGACCGCTTTTATTTTGGGACAAATAAGTCTCTGTCTTGCATTTCGAGCGGTCAAACAATCTTAACTTAAACTTACACCAACTATATACAAAAGAATACTAATATTTTTTTTGTGAATAAAGAATACTAATATTTTTGATATCAAATATATATCATTAGATTCATTGCGTCATATATTTTCGTAGTAAACCTATTTAAAGATACAAACATTGATACTATTTTATATAAATATAGTCAAAGATGAGATTGGTTGATTCTTCGTATTGCGAGATGGGGATTTATATTGGGAACAAGGGAGTATATTCTTGTCAATGTTGGTCGTTTGCCTCTTTTCCTAGCTACTATCGTTGGTGTGTGGTGGTATTTTCTTTTCTCGAAAAGCCGATAACAAAAACATATCGGGCATATATTAATAAAGAAGCAGTGTTTTACGAAAAAATAAAACAAAAACAACATCCTCACGAAGGAGGCAAAAACAAAACGACCACCAAATGAAATACAAGATCAGCAAACCTCAGAAGCATCGGCCGCCAAATGCCACAGAGGACAAGCGATGTAAACTAGGAAAGGGAATGACTTGTCCACAACGATGCCTCCAAGAAGGAAAACAACATCCACAGATGCCATCAACGCTAAATAGAGAACCAAGGTTTTTCAACTAAACTCCTAGAACATAAGGGGGTCTCATGACAATACCTCCAATGAGGAACGTGCCATCAAAAGTGTCACCATTGTCGACCACAACCTGGTGTTGTAGCCTAGATCGATCAGTGACTCCAGCGAGGCCAATCCACACGGTCGGCAATGCAAGGATGGAAAGGATGGTTTGGAGTCTGGTTGATGCGGGCAATGCAATGCAAGGAATTAACCAACACATTGAACAACATGGCTGTTTGGTATCCCAGACAGAGTCTGTTTGACAGAGCCCCACCCCTAAGAAAGTGAATCTTATGATTCACCATGGAGTAGCTCCACTGATTTGAGATCCACCGTGGATCTACCAGGGAACTATTTGACTACACAGCATATCTAGATCCACATAAGGGTGTTTTGGTTGGAATGGCCTGATTTGCCCTTGGTAGAAACCACCTAGGCCCCACGTGTCAGCTCTTCACCCTCTCTTTCCTCTCTTCTTCCGACGCTTCTTCCGTCGTAAACGAAAAACTCGCAAGCGAACGGCTAGCGCGGCCACAACCGACGTGGGCGCTGCCACGGCTAGCGTAACCACAACCAATGCGTGCCCCGATGAACGCGCAGCCACGGACAACGCGGTGGGGCCGACTGCGTGCTGCTAGCACGGGGCCGCCCGGCGTGAAGCACGGGGCGTGGTGGCCGGTGCTCCGCAGCACAGTCTAGCATGGTCGGCGACAGGAAGAACGGGAACAAGTGATGGAAAGAACGGGAAAAATAGAACTTCTCCAAAAATGGGAAAAAATTGAACGAACCATTTTTCTGTGTAACCCGTAGCAGCGGTGGGTAATTTTTTCCAACTCCACCAATTTGAGTTTGATGGAGCACCCTTGAGAAGCTCCACCAAAATGATGAATCTGCCCCCCAGATCTATAGTTTTGGTGAATCCGGATTTCGTTGAGCTAGACCCTTTGGGTAAAATCTCGTGAAGTGAAGCTATTTTTGGTAGATTTGGAACTAGTGGAGCTTTACCAAACAGGTCTAGAAAATTTATATTGGTGCCGGACGGAGCATCCGAGAGGTAGTGGCTGCTTGGCCGGTGTTTATATTAGATTAAACAAATACAAAGGTAGTGCATATTTCTCTTCTTAATGAAAAAAAGGGTGGCTGGCCGCGCCGCCATCGATTTGGTGACAATGGCGCTGGCGGCGAGGAGGCTACGCCTGACCCGTTGCTTGGCCCAGGAGGGGGGCCCACATTCCAGTACACGCCCTGCCTCATCGTGGGTGGCATCAGGTGCCCAATCCAGACGGGGGTCACATCTCGGTCCGTCGCCCCACACTCCGCGACCGCAATCTGGGGGGCCGACGCACGCGTCACCTGCGCTGCCGGGAGGCTGCTGTGCCAACAATCAGCACTGCCATTCGAATTTCAAATTCAGGCTATGTTTAGTTGCACCTGTAAAGTTTTTGGAAGCATAGTAACACTTTCGTTTGTATGTGGTAATTAGTATCTAATCATGGGCTAATTAGGTTCAAAAGATTCGTCTCGTGATTTACAATCAAACTGTGTAATTAGTTATTTTTTTATCTATATTTAATGCTTTATGGATGCGTTTAAAGATTCAATGTGACAGTAAATCTTGTAAACTTTTTGGAAATTTGAAGGAACTACGTCGTGACTCCGCCCAGGCTGGACCCGGTGCTTTTGTGCTCTGAGTCGCAACAGCTCCAGGCACTGCGTCCTCAGCCAAGTCCCCGGCGACTGCTCTTTGAGCGGGAGTTCGTGGTGGCAGAAGCAACAGAGTCCGGCCAAACAATGGCGACATGGGTGGCACAGGACCATGACTCTTCGTCCTGGATGCCGGTCGCGGGGTGCCCCGCCTGGCGACTTTGTGGTCGACACTGCGTGCACCCAACCAGTATCGCAGGCCCAGTTCGCCGCCTCAGAGCCTGCCGAACCAACTGCAGTGGGCTTGCCTCTCCTGGAGGGGCTGATGTGGTATTCAGCCCAACCAGCAGGTGCACACGCGGCGGCCAGCACACTGGTGACGCAGTCAGCCCGCCAGGCCGCTGTTGCCAGATCATCTATAGTTGCGTCTCCCTCGACAACACTGGTACACGGACAGACCGTCCTACCCTGTTGCAACCTCGCCTTCAGTCCAACCCACTTCTGTCGAGGACTTCATCGCCGGTCTAAAGCTACCGCTCGAGAAGCCGCTGATATAGTCGTCGCCGCGCCTTCGTGTCTCGCGCGTGCGGGTCGAGAACCTGGTGCCGCGCTGCAGTGATAGACTTGCTGCCAAGTCCGTCTATCGCGACCCGAATGTGGAGAAGCAAGCCAAGCGGGTCATGCTTAGCAAATGGCAACCATCGGCGAGCGCCCCACGGTCAGCGCCGGCGACGCCTGACACGACCATTGTCACTTGGTTCCACGAGACGTTCCAAGAGCCGTTGTTGTCATCCAAGCGTGCGGCGATGCGGGAGCTCTTCCCCATGGCTGGTGCTCGCGGGAGGCAGGCGGCGACGCAGGCATCTTGAGCAAGGGTTCGCTTAATGTCGCAAGCTCTTCAGTCCCACATTTAGTTTTTTAGTTAGTTACAACAGCGTGCGTCCCACCGCCTAGCGGTGCCTTGTGTTCATGTTCAACACATCGCTCATGGGACCTCGCCATGATGTGATGTTGGGTGTGTAAAACATATAACTTCTTAATGAAATACGTGCTAAGCATGTTCTCGAAAAAAAACTTTATTAATAAAGATGGTGATAACAAAGTGAAACAGCGTGCAACTTAATAAAATTCATTTTTATTAGTCATAGCCTCATAGGTATTAAACAGTAACATCTAATGCTTATTTTAGTTTGAAATTTTAGTCCGTACGAGAGTACATAGGTTGATAGAGTAATTGATTATTACAGGATTACAACCCAAATGGCAATGTAACTTAGTAGTCAAACTCAAACAACGGCATGCATCGGTAGCCACACACTGAATGGATTCGTACGACGGGCTGGTCTACGTGTTTGAAGGATATGTGACGCAGTAGCTCTCAGTAGCTCCTCGCCATGCTCCTGATGCGGGACAAGTGCTCTGGAGACAGCAGATCCGACGCCGGCATGGCCAGAGCGTCCCTCGCCATCCTAGCCACGGTTGGGTACCTCACCTCATTCTCCTTCCACCACTGGAGGACATCGAACCCGGCAGCTGCTTCTCCTCCATGAACGACCACGCCGTCTTCAAGGTAATGCTCCAGTTCGTCCATGGTGGTGCTCTGTTTCTGTTGCGAGGTGCCGTCCACATCCATTGCTGCAGGGCTTGCTCCTCCTGTCGTGCCTCCCTCGCTGTAGTCGCGGAACATGTCCTCAATCTTTTTGCCAACTACGGAGAAATTGGCTGGAGCAACCGATTCATCAAAAACCTCGGAGAAGACGTTCCTCACGCCCTCCAGCTTAAACCGAGGGTCCAGCACGGCAGGTATGGAAAGGTACACGTACGAGTCCTCCAGGAACTTGTCCAGCTTACCTTGAGCCTCGAGGAGAACGACGTTAGCATCTTCGCCGGGGCCGAACCCCCCCTTTGAGTAAGCTATCGCTTTAGGGACGTTTCGGCAGGCGTCCATGGCTTCGGACTGCACGACGTCTCGCACCTTCTTCACCTCCCCAAGGCAGAGGCTGGCGGTTGCGCAGCCGGGAGAAGAGATGGCTTCAATGGCCTTGTATATCGTCCCGAAGATCTTCCGAAGTAGGTCTGTGAACAGGCTCTCCTTGTGCCTGCTGCTGGGCTTTTTGGTGACGACCCTACCATCCCTGACCCTGCAGAACATGGTTGGTGGTTGTCTTTCTCTGGATACTCTGATTTCTGAAAGCATCTCGGTGAGCTGACTTTCACTGAAATCTGGCCTCCCCTCCTCCACTGCTAGGGCTGGACTGTGCTCTGAATGTTCCTTGTGAAGCACTTCCAGGCCACAATAGTAGGAGTACCATCTCTTGTCATATCTCCCGACGTGATTCAGCCCCAGCTCTGAAAACCTTCGAGCGCGCTCCTCGTGGCTCAGCCGCAGGCTCTTTAGAGTATTCAGACTGTTGGAGTTGTTCCAAATTCACTGCAAGATATAGGCCGGGCTTCTGACGGAGCGAAGCGGAGGCCCGTAAAAGCCGAAGGCTGGGCCGGAGCGTACATATATACCCTTGCTAGGGTTTCTTGGAGATTTGATTCTCTTGTAAGCCGCCGTAGGCGTGTAACCCAAAACTCTTGAGATAGTGAGATTGTTGCTGGCTGGTGCCCGTGATTTTTCCCCTTCGCATTGGAGGGGTTTTCCACGTTAAATCGTGTGTCTCCGCTGTGATTGATCTTGTTTTACTTCATATTCCATACGTCGTTCATAACAAGTGGTACCGGAGCTTCGGTTGCTGTAGGGTTCATGACGACGTCGATGAAGTTCGATCTTCCGCTGCTGAACTACGACACGCGGTTCTCGCTATGGCAAGTCAAGATGAGGGGAATTCTGGCGCAGACTCATGACTACGATGAGGCGCTGGATAAATTCGGCAAGAGTAAAGCAAATTGGACTCCTAAGGAGATCCGCAAGAATCAGAAGGCTCTCGCCCTAATTCAGTTACATCTTCATAATGATATTTTGCAGGAGTGTTTGAAAGAGAAAACTGCTGCAGAACTATGGCTGAAACTGGAATCGATCTGTATGTGTAAGGATCTAACCAGTAAGATGCAGATGAAGATGAAGTTGTTCACTCTGAAGATGAAGGAGGAGGATTCGGTGATGACCCACATCGCTGAATTCAAGAAGATCGTGGCCGACCTAGTGTCGATGGAGGTGAAGTATGATGATGAGGACTTAGGTCTTCTACTGTTATGTTCTTTGCCAAATTCGTATGCAAATTTTCGTGACACCATACTTTTGAGCCGTGATGAACTAACCCTAAAGGAAGTTTATGAGGCTCTCCAGTCTAAGGAGAAGATGAAAGTTATGGTGCAGCATGACGGAACGTCGTCCTCAAAGGGCGAAGCTTTGCATGTGAGAGGCAGAACTGATAACAGATCCTCATATGATAGCAATGATGGTAGAAAGAACTACGAGAGGAGAGGCCGTTCAAAGTCCAAGCCGCATGGTAATAAAAAGTTCTGTGTTTATTGCAAGCTGACAAATCATAATGTTGAGGATTGCAGAAAAGTACAGAATAAGGAGAAGAGAAAAAACAAGTCAGCTGGTAAGGTCTCTGTTGCTGCTGCTGCGTCTGATGATGATTCTGGAGATTGTCTGATAGTGCTTGCTGGTTGTGTTGCTGGTCATGATGAATGGATTCTAGATTCCGCATGTTCATTTCATATTTGCACTAACAGAAATTAGTTTAGTTCATATAAGTCTGTGCAGAAAGGGGATGTTGTGCGGATGGGAGATGATAACCCATGTGATGTCGTGGGGATTGGATCAGTTCAGATCAAGACTGATGATGGCATGACACGCACGCTGAAAAACGTCAGGTATATACCAGGGATGTCCAGGAATCTTATCTCATTGAGCACGCTTGATGCAGAAGGTTACAAATATTCCGGTTCAGATGGTATTCTGAAGGTATCAAAAGGTTCTCTTGTCTGTTTGAAAGGTGATCTTAATTCTGCAAAGTTATATGTCCTTAGAGGGTGTACTTTACATGGTTCTGATTCCACTGCTGCTGCTGTTACTAATGATGAACCTAGTAAAACTAACCTTTGGCACATGCGTTTGGGACATATGAGTCACCATGGTATGGCAGATTTGATCAAGAGAAACCTACTGAAAGGCTGCACTTCTAGTAAGATCAAGTTTTGTGAGCATTGCATTTTCGGCAAGCATAAGAGGGTACAGTTCAACACTTCTATTCACACCACCAAAGGTACTCTTGATTATGTTCATGCTGATTTATGGGGTCCTTCTAAGAAGCCCTCACTAGGTGGTGCTCGTTACATGCTTACAATTATTGATGATTACTCTAGAAGGGTTTGGCCTTATTTTCTAAAACAGAAAGATGATACTTTTGCTGCTTTTAAGAACTGGAAAGTAATGATCGAAAGACAAACTGAAAGGAAGGTAAAATTGCTTCGTACTGATAATGGTGGAGAATTTTGTTCGTATGCCTTTAATGATTATTGCAGACAGGAAGGCATTGTTAGGCATCACACCATACCCCATACTCCACAACAGAATGGTGTGGCAGAACGGATGAACAGAACCATTATCTCCAAGGCCCGTTGCATGTTGTCTCATGCAAGGATGAGCAAGCGTTTTTGGGCTGAAGCTGCTAATACTGCCTGTTACTTAATAAACAGGTCACCTTCTATTCCACTAAATAAGAAAACTCCTATTGAGGTATGGTCTGGTACACCTGCTGATTATTCACAGTTAAAAGTTTTTGGATGCACTGCTTATGCTCATGTTGACAATGGAAAATTAGAGCCTAGAGCTGTTAAGTGTCTTTTCCTTGGTTATGGTTCGAGAATCAAAGGCTATAAATTGTGGAATCCTGAAACAGGGAAGACTTTTATGAGCAGGAGTGTTGTATTCAATGAATCTGTGATGTTTACTGACAGTTTGCCCTCAGATCATGTTCCAGAAAAAGAGCTGCAGAGTATGCGCTTACAGGTGGAGCATGTTGATGATGATATAGGTGTGCAGGTGGAGCCTGCTGATGAGCAGGATGACCATAATAATGATGTTGCTGATGATGATGCTCATGATGATGTTCAGCAAACTCCTCCTAGTTTGCAGCTACAGGAGGAATTACCTATTGCTCAACGCAAGTCAACAAGGACAGTTGTACCTCCTAAACGTCTTATCGAAGAATGTAATTTGTCTTACTATGCTTTGAGTTGTGCTGAACAGGTGGAGAATGTTCATGAGCCAGCAACCTATAAAGAAGCTGTTCGTTGTGCTGATAGTGAGAATTGGATTTCTGCTATGCATGAGGAGATGCATAGCAGAAATCCAATTCTCACTATCAGCACAACGAACAGCTTCTTTATAGGTTGCTGGCTCATGAACATTAGAACCGCGTGTCGTAGTTCAGCAGCGGAAGATCGAACTAAGAAGAACAGTACATGGGAGGTTGTTCCTTTGCCTAAGAAAAAGAAGACCATAAACTGCAAGTGGATCTTCAAGAGAAAGGAGGGTTTATCTCCAAGCGAGCCTCCAAAGTATAAGGCAAGGTTAGTTGCAAAAGGCTATAGTCAAATTCCGGGTGTTGACTATAATGATGTGTTCTCTCCAGTGGTAAAACACAGTTCAATTCGTACTTTCTTGAGTATTGTTGCTTCACATGATCTTGAGCTTGAGCAGTTAGATGTGAAGACTGCGTTTTTGCATGGAGAGCTAGAGGAGGACATATACATGGACCAACCGGAAGGGTTCATAGTGCCTAGCAAGGAAAAATATGTGTGCAAGTTGAAGCGCTCCTTGTATGGTTTGAAACAGTCCCCTCGTCAGTGGAACAAGAGGTTTGATTCATTTATGTTGTCACACAGTTTTGAAAGATCTAGATATGATAGCTGTGTTTACATCAAGCATGTTAATGGATCACTTATATATTTGCTGTTATATGTTGATGATATGCTGATTGCTGCCAAGAGCAAGATTGAAATCACTAAGTTAAAGAAGTTGTTAAGTAGTGAGTTTGATATGAAAGATCTTGGTAGTGCTAAGAAAATTCTTGGTATGGAAATTAGTAGAGACAGAAAATCTGGTTTGCTATTTCTTAGTCAACAAAATTATATCAAGAAAGTTCTTCAGCGTTTCAACATGCAAAATGCTAAGGCTGTTAGTACCCCTATTGCACCTCACTTTAAGTTGTCAGCTGCTCAGTGTCCTAGTACAGATGCAGAGATTGAGTACATGTCAAGGGTTCCTTATTCTAGTGCTGTTGGGTCTTTGATGTATGCCATGGTTTGCTCTCGTCCAGATTTGTCATATGCTATGAGTCTTGTTAGTAGATATATGTCTAATCCTGGCAAAGAACATTGGAGGGCAGTTCAGTGGATTTTCAGGTACCTCAGAGGTACAGCAGATTCCTATTTGAAGTTTGGAAGAACTGATAAGGGTCTCATTGGTTATGTGGATTCTGATTATGCTGCTGATCTGGACAGGAGAAGATCAATTACTGGTTATGTGTTTACTGTTGGCAGTTGTGCTGTGAGTTGGAGGGCTACGTTACAGTCTGTTGTTGCTTTGTCTACTACTGAAGCAGAATATATGGCTATTTGTGAAGCGTGCAAAGAATTGATATGGTTGAAAGGTTTGTACGCTGAACTCAGTGGATTTGAATCTTGCATAAGTTTGCACTGTGACAGTCAAAGTGCAATTTACCTCACTAAAGATCAGATGTTCCATGAGAGAACTAAGCACATAGATATCAAGTATCATTTTGTGCGAGATGTGATTGAAGAAGGTAAGCTGAAGGTATGCAAGATTAGTACTCATGATAATCCTGCTGATATGATGACAAAGCCTGTTCCTGTTGCTAAGTTTGAGTTATGCTCAAGCTTAGTTGGTTTAATTGAATAGTCCAAGAGACTATTGTTGGCACCAGTGGTTTTCTATCTTTGTTGTTCAGGATGATGGGTTAATTTATGATACAAGATGAATTTGTCTCAAGGTGGAGTTTGTTGGAGTTGTTCCAAATTCACTGCAAGATATAGGCCGGGCTTCTGACGGAGCGAAGCGGAGGCCCGTAAAAGCCGAAGGCTAGGCTGGAGCGTAGCGGAGCCCCCCGCGGTACGGTACATATATACCCTTGCTAGGGTTTCTTGGAGATTTGATTCTCTTGTAAGCCGCCGTAGGCGTGTAACCCAAAACTCTTGAGATAGTGAGATTGTTGCTGGCTGGTGCCCGTGGTTTTTCCCCTTCGCATTGGAGGGGTTTTCCACGTTAAATCGTGTGTCTCCGCTGTGATTGATCTTGTTTTACTTCATATTCCATACGTCGTTCATAACACAGACATGCCACTTCGTTGTTGCCGTCGAGCGCCTTATGGATCAAGGTGGCAGCCGAGTCCAGCACGTCGCTGGTGTAGGTGACGACGGGCACCACCGGTTTCGCTGAAAAACGGAAACTTTCTCGGAACGAATAGTCCTCCAGGAAATCCTGCCGTCGTAGACGCTCCTGGAGCTCCTGGCACCACGCGACGCTGCAAAGCCGGCCTGGAAGAAGACCCCAGCGTCGGACTGCTTCCTCCAGCACGGCGGACGTCGTCGGCAGCGAGAACTGCTCCAGGACCCGTTCGGGCACGTCCAGACAGACCTCTTCCTGGTTGAACCAGCTTCTCTGACCAGGCCGAGCAGCTTGTGATGGTTCAGGAAAAATGCCGCGCCCAGCAGCACGCTGTGGTTGTACGGAGGGAAGCGCACCACCTTGAACACCTGCACGATCCACTTCTGGAAAGCCCACTTGTCGTCCACGAACTGGCACGCCATGTATAGGGCCCTCCCTTCGCCGGCGGTTTCTGCTATGCCCGTGGCGAGGCTGATCTGCCCCGGGCAGCGCGCCACCGTCTCCTTCAGCTGGCTCATCGCCTCTTCGGCCCGGCTGTGGCAGATGCCCTCGACGGCAGCACGCGACGGCATCTGGAAGAAGGGGTTGAGGCCGCGCAGCAAGCTCCTGAAGCACTCGTCCTCCACGATCGAGGAGGGATACCCGTGGGATGCGATCATCCGGACAAGCTCCGCGGCGCACTCTTCCTGGTTGAACCAGCTTCTTTGACCAGGCTGAGCAGCTTGTGATGGTTCAGGAAAAATGCTGCTTGAAGCTGCAGGTGGTGCCAATGGTCGCTCTGGACCGGCCGGCGCCGATGGTACTGGCCGTTGTTGTTTCGCCGGAGGGCCGTCGTCGTGTCTCGAGCATCCATCAATGTGTCGTTTCAGAGTATTCATCGTCCCATGTGTACAAGTAACTTTTAATACGCTCTTGCAGTTTTTGCAGATGGCTGTTTCATCGTCTTCTGAATGAACGAATGAAGTGCTTCCACACAGCTGAAGGACGTTTAGCTTCCCGGTGGGCTCACTGGAACCTTCAATTCCTTCCATGTTTTCCTGCGTCATATAACTAATAATAAAGGTCTGTTTGGTTAGAGGTATTAAAGTTTAACAAATATTGTAGTACTTTCGTTTTATTTGATAAAAAGTTTCCAATTTTGGACTAATTAGGCTTAATAGATTCGTCTCGTAAATTACTCCTAATTTATGCCGACATACATACAATTAGTCTACATTTAGTACTCCATGCATTTACCGTAACATTGATGTGATGTGAGTTAAACTTTAACACGTGGAAACCAAATAGTGCCTAAGCTAAAACATGCAGGGAACGAACTTGGATAGATTAAACAAAAATGACATCAATATTCGTAGGACTGAAGGATGAATGGTCTTACTATGATACTTAGGTATGTGTTTGGTTCAAATTTTGAAAAATGCTTCTGCTGCTAAAAGGATGAACACTAATAACAGGTGAAACTTTTCTTTTAGAAAGGGCGGCAAAAGCTTTGCCATATTTTATATCGGACGAAAAAAAGAAAACAAGGTATTTACCAGCCTCGCCCACCCACAACTACAACTATCAGAAAAAAAAAGATTAGCAACACAGGGTGCGGTTATTCGCCAAAAAAAAACAGGGTGCTGTTACGGAAGCCCGTGTGGGCACTAGAAAAATAAACAACTGGAAAAAAAGAAAATTGACTGAAAACAACTAAAGAAAAACACCGGCCAAAAGGATAACAGGTGAAACTTGAGACTGCTTTTCGAAAAACAGCTGTTTCGTGTAGTATAATTTTGGCACCACCAGTTATATTCAGGGCACACTATATAATATTGGAGGTTATTTTTTTTAAAAAAAGTATTGGAGCAGGCAGCACCTTGGATTGGAGGAGGCAGTAGGATAGCTGCGTCGACCACGCCGGGATGCACGATTCCAAAACCAGGTTGTATATAAAATTAAGTGTATCCCCAGTCCCGCGGTTTGCCTTCTCATTCCTTAATTCATCTACCACCCCCGTCACTATCTGGTTCTCTCAATCCAATGGTGATATCCTTGCCACTTTGAATTTTTCTTCCTTTTAAAATGAAAATGTTACAAAACTCCTTCTAGTCGGGGCTTTTTTTTTTGGAGAGGATAGTTGGGGCTTTCTTGCTTATGAGTAACCAGAGGCAAAGTGCATGGTCACTAATAACATTGATCATACATAAAAAAATAAAAAAACTAATGAGATTATTTGCAATATGGTTTGTGTTTTGTTCCATATTTAATGTTCATATGGGAAAACAAACCATTTTTGGAATACAATGACTCAGAAGAGAGTATTTGCATTGCCAAGAGAGTCATGCCGCTGTGCCAAGCTTAGTCGACTGTGCTTATAGTAGATGGGCTAGGGAGAAACCATCTATATATAGCTGCAATTTGTATATTCGTGGTAAAACGTGAAATTATATATGGTTGTGGAAAGGCCAACCGGTAGAAACTTATTTTTCTTTCCAAATAAACCTAAAATTTCGTTGCTACTCCCTCCATATTCTTTTATAAGGTGCAGACGGATATCAAGATTTAAACTTTGAAATCTTTAATTAATATATTTTAGCTAACAATTTTAATTATTATAATACAAACTTGATACATTTGGATTTATAATCGGATTTACTATCCAATGATCATATAAGTTTATAAGCATAAACAATAAAATATGAAATAAATAAATGGTTAAGTGTAATTTGGGAGATCATGTTATGTTAAGTTATGCCTTAATTATGAACACTTTTTGAGAGGACCATCGAAGCAAACTATAAGGCTATTCTCAGTGGGGGTTTCATTAGAGGCTCATTTGCATTTAATATGCTGTCACATAATAAGTGTGCTTGATGACGTGCTAGCACTTTTAAGAAGGAGAAGAAACGAGTTTCATAAGGACGAAACTCTCTTGGCTTGGTTACTAACTCAAGATGAGTCATAGAATTTAAATGTCTATCTATGTGAAACAAAAGAATGAAACTACCCTTTGAGATTGTCAGTTTCATCCATGTTTCATTGTATTTTACGTTCTTGAAAAACAATGCTACGAAACTCATTACTCAGAATGGCCTAAATGAAAAAATGGAGGTAATATTTAATAGGAGCACTAAAATTTGAGCTGTTCGGCCTGCCGTTTAAGTATATGGCCCCTCTTGGTACATCTTATAAGCTGCTTAATTATGGCTAGAATAAGCTAAAACTAAAAACAAATGGTATTTTTTTTAGTTTTTTCTAGCCAAGCTTCTCCACATAGCACCTATTTGTGTTAAACCCTAGAAGTTGGGCCAGATCAGCTTATTTTGATCGCGCTTCATTTATGTAGCTTCTTAGATAAGCGTCATTTCTGACGTCTGAGCATCTCCAAGAGTTCCGAAAACAAACTCCCAATCTTTGATTTTTGTCGAGATTCAAAACACATCTCCAACAACTCTTAATCTTACCTCCTAATCTTTTGGTGCTCGGAAAAAATCCCACCCACACGCAGATAAATCCACGGACTCAACGTCCGCGTATCCTCGCTTGGCTCCCCGATCGACGGCATCTGCATATATCCTCACTCGTATCCTCCGTCAACTGCCTTCTCGGCCTCGAGGACGACTCCTCCGTGCAGTCTCGTAGCGGAGTGACCAACTAGACTCCCGGTGGACGCTGCTGCCACCACCGCCGTGCCGAGGCGAAGTAGTCGAACTCCCGCTGCGGCTTGCTGCCCACTATCGCACGCGCTGAGCCCATGTCGGATAAAACCCGTGCCGACGACCCGCACACCGCCTTCTTCGCCGTCGTCATTGCCTCCTCTCCTGCTCTACTTCCGGCAGCTCAGCTCAGTTCAACAACTTTGCAGGGGCGACGAGGCCAGATGGGTCCGCGTATCAATGGTGGGGGCACAGAAACGGCCGTACTCGCTGCAAGTATAGTAGGGCCCTGCACCACCGTGTGCAGATGAGGCGGCACGTGAAATCTCCCTCGAAAGAAAACCCGCAGGAAGAGTCGTGTGGGATCAAGTTTTTGATACTTTTAGGAGTGTTTTTTTGAAACTGTTGGAGAAACAATTCATTGGTGCTTCTAATATTTTTTTGGCCATTTGGAAAACTCAATGGGTTTGGGAATACATTTTTAGATATTCTGAGAGATGCTCTAAGAAACAGTGCCATATTTCGGTTATTAATGCTGTCCTAAATTAAGGGATTAAGGGATGATGAGCAGGATTTTGACTTGTCCTCTCTGATCCCTTTGAGTTCTCTCCAAAAAATTGTCTATATATGTTGATTTGCTGCAACCAACCGAAACAAAAGAAGCACGATCTTTAATTTAAAGCGATGTTGAGAAGTCACCTGGTGGCGATCTATCGGCAACTATCTTGTGGTCGTCGGTCGGAATCTAATAAGTAGCGGCCGGAGAGTCGGGCGACGCCGCCGATCGGCCGCCGGCGAAGACATGAGACTATGAATGAGAGAGAAGAACTTGGGAGCTAGCTAGGCTTGGCTAGAGAGAGAATGGATGGCGCGCGTGGCGACGACTTCCGCTGTCAATCCGGTTGTTAATTAATAACAAGCTAGCAGCCCGCCCTGGCCCCAGGTTTCACTGGTTGAAATCCAAAGGCGGTCGTCGGCTTGTTGCAACTTGCAAGTTGTGTCGATCGCGTAAGCAAGGAACGACCTACAGTAAATTACTCATATTCGCCGCAATACACAATACATGCACTAATTAATTGAGAAGAACAGCGACCGAGTCCGCCTAATTGTTCAACTAATCTCAAACCACCGAGAGATCCGCTATCGCACGCCGTTTCGGTGTACTCTACCGATGCATGTGGTGGCCGTGGCACCGGATCTGAATCTGATTTCGCCTCCCGGCGTGCGTTGTGTCTTCCAACACACAGAAACACACGCTGCAGTGCCGCCCCTTAAGAGTATCTCAAGCAATGCTACCTAAATCAAGCTTTCTCTTGCTCGATTTGGACAGTCACCTATTTCAATACCACCCAATTTTTTGTGGTTGTTTTTCTTCATCAACGCTACCTAAAATCTATCCACGTAGATGTCACACCTCAAAATTTTTTAATTTTAGGTTGTGCTTAGAAAACACTAAATAAAATAAATAATTTCAATATCTAAATAAATTTATTAGATAAGTTAAGTTGCTGCTAATTTAAATATAGAAAATTGTGGTTTTAAAATTTTTCATATTAATTTGATAATGTGGTGTTTGTGTGATGCTTGTCTTTGGTGTTGGTGAGTGCTATTATTTTTAAAATACCATAGGATGACATTTACTTCTCATCGGAAAACTTTTTGGTATTTTCTGGATTTAAAATTTTAATTTCCGTGAGCTTAATTTTTTTCCTTGATCTCTTCATCAATCTTTTCATGAGCTCCAAATACTTTATTTGGGTTCGTCTCATTCTAAAATATCTCTGAGAATTTTTCCTGAATTTTCGGAGCCTTCGGAGTATTTTTCGTGGCTTAAAATTCAATTCTGGACTTTTCTAGAATTATTTTATCTATGAAATTAATTAATTCCGAAAATAATAAAATATCTCAGATTTCCTCTTGCCCAAAGGCCCATGTCTTTATTTACTAATGGACTTTAATAATTAATTAGGCCTATTAGTAAAGGTGGAGGGTGCAACATCAATTAGTACCATATTGCTAGTCGATGTAGATGTGAGGAGTTCTTCGCCCTATATATATGTACCAACCCCTTGGGTTAAGTACACTAAAACTATCGTAAGAGGAGCCCCTAGTTTGGAAAATCTCTCGTGTAGTAAATTAAATATTTCTCCTCCTTCTCGTGTCGTCCCTAGGCCGAGGCCCTTCAGATGGATGGAGGTAGAAGATGAAGTATTTGCAGTTCTGCCACTGGTTCGTAATATCTTTATCGTTTCTTCGTTTTAATTCATTTTGCTCCGTTTTAGTTGCGTTAGTTTCGTATAGTTGCGCTCTACGCAGTAGTGCTAATGTTTGTCATGTCTTATAATTATGAATTTATTGATTTAAAATACAATTTGATTAGTATTAATTTAATAGTTTTTAATTAAAAGTGACATAGGTTTATAATTTCATTTTTGTTGCTTTTGACCGTGGCGATGTAAGTGACATGTTAGCAATGTTGTTTTTCATGTCCCGTGTTTATGAATATAATTAATTTGATTAATGTTTAGTTAGCGAGTGCTCTCTTTAATTAATTAAAAAGCAATTTAGGTTTAACTCGATTAATATTAACTGGTTCTTGATTATAATTTGTTTAGTTTAAATATAAAACATGAGAGGGTTCAGTTAGTAGGTTATATAAATTATAAATATTTAATTAGAATAATTAATGTTTATGTCATGCTCCTTTAAATTTAAAATGACATAGGTTCATGCGTCGGCACTTTCTTAAAATGTTAACTCGATTAATATTCACATTAATGCGTTTTTATTTATAAACTGTTTAGTTAAGTATGAAATCTATAATTAATTAGATTAATTCTTATTTAATGTCTTATTAAATTAAAAGAGACTTAGGTTTATATCTCGACCTGTTGTAAATAAAATGCTAACTTGATAAATAACAATTTAAATGTTTCATTGTTAATTATAACTTGCTTAATTTAATCATGAAACATGATAATCAATTAGTTGTTGTCTCATGTTCGGTGCTTTCTAAATTATAAATGTTGAAGTGACTTAAATAATATTAATGTTAATAAATAAAAGAAACATAGGACAACATATATTTTATAATTTGTTTAGTTAAACATGAAACATATATATACTTAATCTGATTAGTGGTTATCTAATGTCTTTTAATTTATTACAAGCAACTTATGTTTATAACTCTGGTCCTTCATAAATAAATGTTAACATGACTAATATCAACATAAATGTCTTTTCAACAATGACATGCTTAGGCCAACCTCGTAACATATAATGATCTAATTAATTGATCTCACATGTTTTATATTTCAAAACTATAAATCTTTAAATTGCATTAATAATATATAATTATTCATAAATAAAATATGACTTAGGTTTAACTCTAGCATTTATAACTTGATATAATTTGGTTTTTTCAACTTTAGAATAATTCTCTAAAATGTCTATCACCTTAATTCATTAACCAAAATAGATCAAGTGTATAGTTTGTCTTCTTTAGTTATGTTGTCAATCTTGATAGATGTGTCCTCGGTAACGATAACTCCGTCCTTAGTCGTTTTTGTGTTCTCGTGATCGTAGCAACGAACCGTGACGGTTAGTGTCCACTCTTTTAAAGCGTCTCTTTTGTTTGGTATGTTGTTCTTAGATGTGTTTGTTGTCTGTTTGCTGTGCTTGGTTGTTGCGAGTAGAGGAAGCGTGGTTTCAATAGCTTTGGAGACCGGAAGCTACAAAAGAGAAGACCGAAGAATTTCTACGAGCAATTGCCTTGAGTGGAAAGCAAGCATAAAGACAAGTATAACATGGGACCATCCTTGTTGTCCTATTCACTGAAATTATCATACATATGCATGTGTCCTCCTTGACAACCATAGAGATTATAACTTAGCTATTGATATCTTGATTCCTTGTCAACCTTAGGAATGCATTTGGGTAGCTATTGCTAGTGCTTAATTATGAACAATGATCTTGTAATTTGACTAATGGATTAAGCAACCAACCATTAAGATGATTGTATTACTGTTGAAAAGGGGCTAGAGCAAGGGGTTATATTGTTGCTCTGGTTTCTCTCCATAAGGACTTATCTGTACGTGATTATCCGGGACATACAATACAGCTGTGAGGGCTATATGGCTCTGGCTTTAGTTGTTTAAAGGACATTTTCTAGATTGTTAGTGGTTACCTTAAATGGCGTAAGAATGGCTTGACACGTTGGGTGTAGGACAACCTCTAGTCTATGAGTATAGCCGAGAAGGAATTGTGCCATTTGAAAAAGGGGTTCCTACATCTGCCTGTCGAGTGAATCTAATGGCCTTGTTAGACGAACATTTAAGTGGCTTTATATGATTTCCGGTGTTTTGGGGAGTCGCGAACCCATGCATTTGGAAGTCATGACTCACAGTGAAAGTGTACACCTCTGCACAGAGTTAAAAATTGGTATACTAGCCGTGCCCACGGATACGGGCGGCCTTAGAACATCTACAGATAGCTGATCACCATTGTTATATCATGCTTAATTACTATTGTTGTTATTATGCTCATGTTAATGCTATTTATTATCCTTATTACAATTGATCATTGGTTCATTAATGGGAATTGGTTCATCTTGATGCTACTCAATTGCTAATTATATGATGAATAAAAGCTAAATGCAGTCAAACAATGTCTAGCCTTTTGTGCCTCATGAACCCTGTGTTATACTTGTTGAGTTCGACATGGACTCACTCTTGCTATTTCCACCACACTCCAGTGTGTAGTAAGGTGCTATTCAGAAGAAGGATAAAGAGGTAGTGTAGTTTCTAGAAGTCTTTCAGAAGTGTTTGGCATACGGAGCCACCAGTCAGCCGTCCCTGAGAAGAATGGAGCCTAAAGTTTAGTCACCGTTCCGCGATACTCTGATGTAAGTGTTAATATAGCTATGTATACGTTATATAATAACATTGTTTCTGATTTTTTTTCATTCTGACATATGTGTGGACTTCCTGGGCACACATATGATTAGCCTGGTTTTGTTCTTTAGAAAACCGGGTGTGATAGTAGAGAATGACATGTGGGACCACATATCATCATCTCTCTCCATAGACTGCCACTGGCGAAGCAAAGGTGGAGGTGCAGGGCCATCGAGGCAAGGTCGCTGCGCCTGGGGCAGGCCATGCCGCCGGGACAGACATCACCGCCGAGCAGGCCATGCTGCCAGGGCAGGGCTCGTCGTCGAGCAGTCCATCGCCGGCCAGGTTTGGGAGCTAGGACAAGCGCCACTCCAGGGATCCGTGCTGCCGGGGACGTGCTCGCCACCACGCCAGGTAGGTCCCCGAGGATGGATCTGCGCCAGGCAGGGGTGCTGGGGAAGGACGGGCAACGGGATCCGGGCTGATTGAGGCGGATGCGCCAACAGTGGCCACGGGAAAGCTCCCTGCCGGCCAGTGGAAGCCGCGGTGGTGGAGGCCGTGGTGGCCACGGTGGCTGCGTCGAATCGATTGGGGGAGAGAAACAACGAAACATGATTTGGGTAGGCTAGTAGGGACCTACAAGAATGGGTAGTGGGAGGGAAAAATAGGAGGCAAACAAATCTGTGAGATGTAGTATGAGGTCTGCTGGAGCAGTTTTTTTCCACCTACTACTCAAATTGAGGGATAGGCGGTGTAGTAGGGGTATTGCTGGAGTTGCTTTTACTGAGGGAGCAATTTTATTCTAGGCGCACCAACTGCGACCAAGTATCTGCATGGGAAGAAGGTGGCAAAGCATCTGCCACGAGAGCTAAACGACGGCAGCTAAGCTAAGCACTCTAGTAGGATAGACCACTACATCGGATATGAGGCAGACAGACATGACCAGGAGCAGAATCAGCAAGAAGAAAAATAGATCGAGTGCAGCGGCAGGTGCACAACAATGACACCTTCAAGGAGAGTGACATTCATGGATGCCATCATCGTTGGACGAACCTAGAAGCAGAAGGGGGTTTTTGGCCCATGACTGACGCCAGCAAGTGAACTATAGAATGAAATATTTGATGACGTCTCCAAGAAGGTAAATGACACAAGCTACGACACCACCGCCGGCTCAGAGCTAAGGCCAGGCAGGGCTTTCACCTAGATTCGAAACATCCACACTCCACAATAGCAAACCCTCCACATTTGCATGCTGCCATCACCGCACGGTGCACGCTGTGGCTACCACAGCCTAGCACAGACACCACCGTCGCGCTCATCACCACAGCCACCGCCGCGGCCAGCACTGTGGCCACATCAACGAGGCCGTCTTGGCAGCGAAGGAGCCACACAGCCAGGCCCGGGTGACGATGCTGTAGAGATGGCCGGGCAGCACGTCTGCGCCATGGCAAGCTGCCTGTCGACGTGCCCGCTACCGTGGCCGTCGGCAGCAGGAGCTAACCAGGAGCATGAATCCATGCATGCTGCGCAACCTGCACCATCCATCAGATCTGGCCTCTCCCCACATGGATCCAGCCACCGGAAACACGGATTTAGCTAAAGCATGCACAAGATTAAGCGACCTCGCCGATGGAGGTGAGCACCGAGCACGTAGGTGCTCTCCTTTTCGATGGGTTAAAAAGGGTTGTATATATATAGATTGATGAGTTCAATTGGAGTTTAGGTTTGGCCCTCATTGCTGTGGGGCATCTTCACTTGTTTGGGTAGAAACTACTCTCTCGGTTTCAAATTATAAGTCGTTTTGACTTTTTTTTTGACATATTATTATATCTCGATGCACAACAAAAATGGATGTACCAAAAAAAGTCAAAACGACTTATAATTTGGAATGGAGAGAGTAGCTAGGAAGTCACATGTTTAAATCATAAGTGCACACAGCAACACACCAATCGTCATCACTCTGCTATATATGGTCAATTAGTGCTTATTAGTTGTACCAAAATTGTGTGGGATGAGTGGAACACTCTCGTCAATTGTATGAATTTTTGGCTCAGTTTTCATTCAAAAAACTGGGCGGACACTTATCTTTTTTCCTTCTTCGTCTAATAGAAACCGCGACAAAGCTTTTGTCGTCCTTTCTAAAAACTGTGCTTATCAGTAGGTTACTCGATTTTAATTGAAATGTATGCTTTTATATTTAAACGACATGTTGTTGATCTGCCATATTAATTTGCGTGAAGTAGATTATTCACTACTAAAAAGATGTTTTTTTACATATGCCTTCTATTTTTCTCCCGAGAAAGGTTTAGTTAGCAAACCATGTCTAAGCCATGGAGCACTCTAACTTACAGGACACCAGTTTAAATACATCTTCATAGGACGGTTCCGTTAAGTAAACTACTTTTAGAAATATATCCATATTTAAGAGCAGTCAACTTAAGAAAAGCACACTAAAAAATTTAATTTCCAGGGGCAATTCTCTTAAGTCAACGCCTCATTTGTTTCTAGAGGCGGATGTACAAACGGCATATTCTTCCTCGCGATCACTTTATAAACCACCACTGTAGATGCACCATTCTTGAGCTCACTTGGAGGGAGAAAATGTAAAAATAGTTGGGGGGAGTAGGTTTTGCCCTTGAAATCTTAAAAGGAGGGCTAGCTTTAAGAGGTAAGATTATGTCATCGCTGAAGTTTTATTTACACATTTGTTGCTTAATTAGGGTTTGTATCTAGACAAAGGGCATGAATGTTAAGTTTTCATTTTTCCATATAGAGAGAGGTCATGATAGTAAGCTTACTAATACACTGTAAACGCGATTATCTGTTATCCACTATCGTCCCTCGCAAGTTCACCAAAAGCAAGTCATGAGAGTTGAGAGACGCAGCATAACAACCAGGACCTGAGATAGCAGCACATCACAAACGAGCTGAGCCTTCTATAAAGACAGTCTGACTGCTAGAAATCACAGATGGGGCTTTTATAGCATATACCCTCCATCTCAATAATTGCACATCTCACCCCGCAGAAAAATAATTGCGCATCTTGTCTTTTGAGGAGTCAAACTTTTTAGAACTTAACGAAATACATATAAAGGGCTTGTTTGGTAGGGCTCGTCTCCAGCTCCGGCTTTGGCTTCTCCAGAGAAGCCCTACCAAACGATTTGTAGGAGGATTCATTTTTCAGTGAAAAACAGTGGAGTAATAGCCGTTTTGGAAGAGTCACAAATTTTGGCTCCTCCAAAACAGCTTTGTCTCCTCTAGAGGAGCCCTGTTAAACATCTCCAAAATATTAATATTATAATTATCATTAGATTAGTAGTGAAATATATTTTCATAATAAACGTATTACGAGATTTAAATATTGATAATATTTTCTATAAATTTTGTCAAACTTAAAAAAGTTTGACCGATCGAAAAGCAAGATGTGTGATTTCTAAAGATGCAACTATAAGTCTATAGCAAACATTATTAATCTCTATCTCTACTTAATATACGTATTAATGTTTATTTCAACCCATCTTTTTATGTTTGCAAATTGCTCTTTCTTTTGTCCGGCCTTTTTATTTTCTAAACTACCCTCGCGCCTTTCGTATTCTATATGTGACCCAGATTCATGACCCTTGCTCTTACAAGTTAGAACAACATGCTTCTAGCAATAACATGGACTCCGATCCAAATACGTATTGGGTTCCGTGCAATGCACGGATATATTTGTATTTTTTCTAATCTCTATCTCTACCTACTTTACTATTAAAGAGTAGCATCTCTTCTAACCTATTTTTTCGTCCTGCTTTTTTTTATTTTCCAAACTGCTAACCGTATCTCGTATGTGATATGTGTTTATACAAGTTAGAACAACTTTCGTTGTGTCTAGCAATAATACAAATAAGTCTAATTCCAATACATACATGCCCCAATTCCAATACATACATGCAACGCACATAGCTAGTCAATAATAATTTATGAGAGAAAAAAACCAGGGAAAAGCTAGATGTAGTGAAATATTTAAGAATCTATGTAGGTGACATTTAGTTGTTTTAGCTCTTTCTAACAACTGAATTTTGCCCATGTATTTACACTGTCTTTTAGCTATATTTACACTGTCTTCTTATTATATTTACAATGATTTCATCAGTGTAATTTATTAGATAGAGTGATGTAATTTGGGGATAATTATAGATCCTAAACAAATATATGCCAATTTTTTTTTAAAAAAAATACAAATTATTTCTATAGATTCCAGATATCAGATAATATATGTCAAATTATTCACAAATAATATCATCAAATTGTTCACAAATTATACACAAATTTAAAAAAACAAATTATGTGGATTGCAGCTGCGGGAGGGGGCCGCGCTCGCGCCGGGGATGACCGCGCCTGCGCCGAGTGGCGCTGCGGAGGGCCGGCCTGGGGACGGCGGCGTACGGCCAGCCTGGTAGGCGACAGCGGAGGGAGGCCGGTGCCAGGGGGAGGCGGCGGACGACCGGCCTGGGGTGCGGCGGCGGATGGAGGCCGATGCCGCGCGGTGGTGTCGGAGTGAGGGCGAGCCGCGATGAAACGAGCTGGACGAGATCGGACGCCAAACAACCGGCCTCGCTAAGTCGTTATTCATCCGATGGCCACATATTCGGTTGATAAGAGGAGGCAAAACAACCAACAGTTGTTAAGTAAATCTCATATTTAAACGTACACGGCATTCTACACCCGCCTAGCTGAAGTAATCAAAATCGAAACATATAACTCACAGTGATCACGAGGACAAGAATTTGAGAATAAAATTAAATAAAACCCAAGGGCCAAGGAAATGCAACACGAATAATGCTTGCAAGTAATAAAGCGACGACTACACATGCACAATGATCATCCGGATATATTCGGAGATTAATTAAATGCCAGATTTCTGCTTGAGTTGGGCAATGTAAGCAACCAGAAATATAAAGATATAGGTCCCGAAAAGCTTGGCAATGTTCCAGGCAAGCGTGGCGAAAAAGCTTCTGAGACGCCAGTTGTTCCAGTCCAGATGAGAGCTCGTGGACGGGCAGAGTCTCCAAGCTCGCGAGAAGCCAAACCTTCGATACATCACCTGCATGAACCTGAGGTCGTGGGCGAGCGCTTCGTTCCCGTAGAGCACCAAGGCAGAGGTTGCGATGGCGACGATAATGCCGGTGACGACAGAGATGTCCCACATCACGACGCTGATCCCCAGGGCGAAGGCGACGATGACGCTCTTGAGGGCGACGTGGAAGAACCGCACGGCGCGCTGCGCGTAGATGCGGCGGACGAGCGGGTCCACGTCGTCCCGGTTGCCGTACTCGGCGAGGCTGAACGTGGCCGCCACGGAGCAGTAGAAGGCGAGGATGTCGGCGATGACGAAGACCTTGAAGCCGTAGCGGCCGGCCAGCGCCGGCGTGCCTGCCCGGTGGCCTTCCGTCTTGTACGACCCCGGCATGGTGAACGCCGCGGCGAAGGTCACGGTCGCAATCAGCGCCGAGGCAACCAGGACACTTTCGTCCAACTCTGCTGCTTGCTTCTTCCTCTTCTTCTTTTGGGTTCTTCTTTCATCAGTCGACGGAGCTGAGTGATCTGCTCGTTGGTCACGTCTGCGGGCACTGAAGTAAGCTCCGGAGTGAGCCAATACCCTGACCATCCATTCCGTCGGGTTCTGCAAGCATGCATCCAAATGTCAGGGCCTCTGTCGACTGACTAGACTGTCATGCATCTTCTTGCAATCGTTTGTATTCATACAGATACAGCTGCTAGTTTTTTTCATTAATTTTTTAGTAGAGTGCACTAGGGGTTCATAAACTTGTTTGGTTGTATTATTTCGATCTCTAAATTTACAAATGGCTCATTTAGATCCTCCAACCTGCTTGGTTATGTCATCCTAGTACATAAACTTGCAAATCACCGTTTTAGGCCTTCAAACTTTTTCGATTGTGTCACTCCAGTCCCTAGAGTCATAAATCGCCTGTTTACATTCTAAATCTATGTTCATATCTCACGATCATCCTAAACGGGTCCAGACCCGCGCCCGTATGCAGATATGGCATGCATGTTGACATATGTGCCTCTCATGTTAGTACCATCTCCCTCCTCCCTCCAACCCACTCAGCTCCCTCTGTCCTATCTCATCTCTCCTCTCACAGGCTCACAGCTCGGTGGCAGCGCGGCTTGGGAGGCATGGCTGGGCTAGGGCTGACATATAGCCGGGGTCGGCACGGCTACCGTGGCCATGGCAGCGCTCGGCTACAGTGGAACAAGTTTGAGGATCTAAACGAATAATTTGCGAGTTTAGGGATTAGGATAGCCTAGCCGAACAAGTTTGATGACCTAAATGTGCAATTTGTGAATTTAGCGAGTAGGATTACACAACCGAATAAGTTTAAGGACCACCAATAGACTTTACTCTTAATTTTTAACACGAAATTAAATTTGCTGGATGCATGCATATATACCTTGCGAGAGGTGAAACCATTTTCCATCTTTATCATGCTTGCAAGGTCGAGTGGTGTGTAGCCATCCTTGTTGACATGGTTGAGCTCCACATACATGTTCCCAACAAGATGGCTGAAACTGGACTCGTCCCTATTCTGCACTGCCAGGTGTAACGCAGTATTTCCGTCCTTGTCCTTCATATTAAGAATGTTCCTGAACGCTGGGCTCGGTTTTCCGCATACCAACTCGACTACGTTCGTCTTCTTGTTCTCAACGGCGACATGAAGAAACGTCCTACCCATGTCATTGTCACGTAGAGCCGCATGTGAGTCGTCTTCTTCACCGACCAATGCGTGTACTGCTTCCATTGCTCCAACGGAAGCAGCTATGTGTATGGGGCACATCCCATTGCAGTCTACCGCCTTCTTCATCATGCCAGTTGTGTCTCCATCGACTAGAAGGCTTGTTACACCCTTAACACCAACTGATGCTGCAAAGTGAAGAGGTGTACTTCCAGAGGCGTCAGCTACATTATATTCCTCAGATCCTCCCAACCAACTTCATTACTACTCAGAAGAACTTCTTGCGCCTCTAGAATCTTTTGGGTAAGATCTGCCAGCAAGTGTTTCTTATCAGTTCTTTCAAAAAGTGTTTCTTATCAGTAGTCTCTTGATTGATACCAAAATGTGTCCTCTCTCTCCTTCCCAGTTTATAAAGCACGAACGTGTATCAATATTCAAAATTTATAACATGTGACTGGTTAGTTCACCAATAATTTGCAACTTTTATAATAAAAAAATTGATACCGGAATATTTGTAGTCATAAGTACTTTCCTATGGCCCTTGTCTTGACATAAACAACATAATCTCGTGAAAAATAACACAAACTAACATTCTAAATCTGCTTCTAAATGACATAAACAAAGTTTAACACAATGGGTAGAGATTACAAAGTATGGTTATTGCATTAAGGAGAGAAAGAGTGAAGAGATAAGTAAGTTTGATTAGTCATATGTACTAAGCACAAACTTCATAGTCTCCTAAGAAGATTTTAGCCCATGCAGGAACAACAGACCAATACTCCCCTGTATCTCACACAAAATAAGGAGGATTAAGGAGAGAAAGATTTCTATCATTCAATACGTCACAATATATCTTTGATGGCTTACATCCCCATTGATTGGTGAACTTTGCTAGATTGAGATTGGGTGTTGAGGCTACATTGATGAAGGATAGGGAGTTAATGAGAAAATATTTAAATCATATAATGATATGTACTGTGAAATGGAGTGGTTATAAGATAGATTGAATGATCAAAGTGTAGCTTATAAGATCGTGTTAATCAAGGGAGAAGTCCATTTTAACCATAGAATTACACTGGTTTGATCTTAGCCATGAAATTCAAAAACCAGAAATCTTTGATCATCTAGCTATAGAAAATGTTCTCATTTGACCATCTAGCTGTTTTGATGGGTAGCTTTGGTCACGTGCATGAGACATGACAGTGAGGCCTACCTGACAGCTTCAACTAACCTATTTCTCTTCTCTCTCCTCTCTCTCTCTCTCTCTTCTCCATTTCCCTTGCACCCCACTCTGCCTCCCCATGATACCGATGTCGCACACCACCTTCTCCCCCTACATCCCCAACTAGCCTTGCTCTGTCCAACCAGAGTCATGCCGCCTAGGCCTCAGCGTCAGACACCTAAAGCCAATGATGGAGCTAAGCAGGATCTTCCTGCAAAATGTCCTCATTGTGACCATCATCATTGTTGAGCCACTTGCTTCCTCATCTACGGTTGTCGTGACTACCTCTGCTTGGTGCTCCCGTTCATGTCCATGCGCACACTCATCATTGACATCCTTTGCATCGATGCACTTCTCATCCGTTCGAAGTACCAGCCTGAAAGCATCTAGGCCTCTAGAGTGGGTTTCAGTGATTAATGACAACGGTTGATTACTATGACTAACGTGTGTTTTGCAGAGGCATTAAAGTGTTAGATCATGGTAATGGCAATCGATGGGCAATATGGTTTTCATGCCCCTATCGATGGAAATCGTTTTGGTTTTCAAAGGATGGTCGACAAGGTTAAGGACGGCTAGTTCTAAGTGTCGAAGGAGTTGAGTGACACTTGGATGAGTTTCTAGGACTTTGTTTTTTCTTTGGCCGTACTATTAAGGGGATATGAACTAATAGCTTGACCTAGGTGAGTCTAATGGTTTAGGTGTGGTGCACACTTGTCAAACTTAGCACTAGATAGCTACAAATATGCCTAAGATTGATTGGAAGTTGAAGCCATTCACAAAGGTGCTGAATTGGAAGTGAATGGGGCTGAAAAGTACACATCGGACGCTGGACAAGGAGCCATCGGACGCTGGCAGAGCATCCAGTGTACACATCGTTGGTGCAGACAGGCAGGCCAGTGGTATCGGGCAAGACTAAGGTGCAGCATCGGACGTGACGGTGCGTGAGCGGCATCGGACACTGAGCGTCAGGTGCTCCATCGGACGCCCGGCTGAGGCGCGTCCTTTGCGGTCCAGTAAGCATCCAGAGTGGGAAAATGTCCATCAGACGCGTCCGATGGGTAAGCATCGGACGCAGGCCCGCGTCCGGTGATGATTTAATGGCTAGTTGGCTTTGTTCGGTCAGCAGACGTAGTTGTATGCACCAGACGCGTCCGCTGACCCCGACTCAGGCTGTTTTGAAACATAACGGTTGGCTTTCATGTTGGGGGGTATAAATACATTCCCTACTCATCCAATTGAGGTCTCTTGCTTATTTCTTCAACTGAACAACACCTTTGGAGTGCAAGGAAGTGCAAGAGCCTAGTGAGGAGATTGTGATTTGCTAATCCAATATTAAGGACCTCATTAGTGCTTTGAGAGTAGCAAGTGTGCATCTACCTTTCTTATTAGGCTTGTTTAGGTCAAGTGAGAGTTTGTGCTTGTTACTCTTGGTGATCGCCATCACCTAGATGGCTCGGTGGTAATTGGGAGCATGGTGATCATCCGACAGAGCTTGTGGATGACCCAAGCCATGGTGTGAGCGGTTGTGGGTGATTCACCGCGATGGAGTGTCAAAGAATCAGCCCGTACAGAGCACTTGGTCCTTGCGCGGACCAAGGGGGAGCTACACCCTTGCGCGGGTGCTCCAACGAGGACTAGTGGGGAGTGGTGACTCTCCGATACCTCGGGAAAACATCGCCGCGTTCCTTCCTCTCTTTACTTTGAGCAATTTACTTTCAAGCATTTCAATTCATGTCTTTACATTCCTAGAATTGTCATGTTAGAGTAGGATTGGAACCTAGGGTGCAAAACTTTTCTCCGGTAGAATCAATGGAAACACAAACTAGGCACTAGGGGGTGACATGGGCTAAATAGGTTTAATTCCCGCAAGAAAATTTAGAATTAGCCCAATTCACCCCCCTCTTGGGCATCTTGATCATTTCAATTGGTATCGGAGCCTTGTGCTCTTAATTTGGGCTTAATCGCCTAGAGAAAAGATGTTCCACGAGGATGGACCCCCTCCCATGTTCGAGGGAGACGACTTTCCATATTGAAAAATTCGTATGAAGACGTACCTAGAGGCAAACTATCAAGTGAGTTTGAGCTCAAATGGTGTTTAAATAAAAAAGAATCCACCCATCTTTCTAATGTAAAAATCCTTAAATTTCTCTATTTCTAAACCATGAAATGAGGCAATGAAAAGCGCATACTAGTTTTGATGAGATACTATAAGATTCCTTCATCTACAAATGCAAACTATCAAGTGATTTCGAGCTCTAATGACATATAAATAAAAAATATCCACCATTATTTCCAATGTAGAAAACAACAAATTTCTCTATTTCTAGACCACAAATGAGCCATGCTAGTGATGAAACATGAGAGGATGAAGTTAGTAACCTTTAGAACCGAAGAATGGATAGAGGAATCGAATGAAGTCTTGAAATGGTGGTCGGCGATGAGCAAGAATAGAGGAGACGAGTAAGAAACAGAGAGCTTCAAATGGCTCAGGCTGGGGAGGAAGAAAGGAGTATATAGCCCGGGACCTGTAGTCCCGATTTGTGGTTCAAACCTGGACTACAGGTGAACTTTTATTCCCGGTTGAAGCCACCAACCGGAATTAAAGCTTTAGTCACGGCTGATAGCTCTAACTGGGACTAAAAGTCCCTTCCTGCAAAAGTCTGCGGCTCTTGCCGTTGGGCAGGGGACTTTAGTCCCAGTTGGGGCTCCAGCCGTGACTAATCCTATCTTTAGTCCCAGGCCCAAAAATAGCCGGGACTAAAGCCTAAAACTAAAAGTCTGTTCCCTACTCGTGTCTTTTTGTTTGGAATAACTGATGATGCAAATCTTTAACATAACGAAAGTAAATTTTGACACTGATCTTTGCATGTCCTTCTAATGGATGAACAAATATTACCTATGGAGACTGTTCATGATATTTTTTTTTCTTGTCCATGTAAAGTTCTTCCGTGACTAGAGGGTGTACGTACACATCGTGACATAGGCCCGTGGCTGTCCTGTGTTGTCTGTACGTAACACAAGTGGGCCTGAGTCAGGACAACAACACATGCATACACATTGTTCACAGTAATACAAATAATTGTTTTTGCCATCCCATTGATCATCGCTCTCGTTTTTTAACTTGTGCTAGCTGGAAGAATCCCGTGTGATCTGGTCTTGCTCGCCACACGAGCAAGCAAGCAGACGGGATAGTGGTATTTATCGAGGTGTTCTCATCTAAGTCTCTCATGGTTGATAATTCCCAGGTTCGCTGGCTCAAGACTCTTTTACTGTGCTTAGCTTGCTGTGTGACTCCATCAGAACGCTGTTCTTGCCCTGTAAGTTTTTATTGTGCTTAATTACCATTCACATGTCCATGCTTTGGTTGTTGTGTTAGTCGATCTGAACGCTGTTCTTGCCCTGTAAGTAGTTCTTGCTGTGCTTAATTAGCATTCATATGTCACTTTGTTATGGAAATGTTTTTCCGTACGTATTTTACAGAAGCTGGTAACCTGTTTCCATGCATCGGTATACTTCTTTCACAATGGTTTTAATGCACCCCCCCCCCCCCCCCCCCATCTCTTTTACAGAGTGGTCATGTGAGTTCCTTGTGAGCATCTTTTTGTTTGCTTTTCTAGCAGGCATGTTTGTTGTTTCAACAATATTTGCTTGTGCTTCTTATTAATGGATAGAATATTTACAAAGCTCCATGTCGACTACATATAACAGGCACTCCCCACCAGTACGTTCTGTTATACCAAGATAACGGAGCTGCATGCCTTTATCGTCCACCAGATCAGCTAGAGAAAGAGATCGAAAAGCAGTTTGATAAAGAACAAAAAAGACGGGCTATAGGGTGCCTCTGATCCCTCGTCTCAGGTAGAAGAAATTTCAGTGATTTTCAAGTAGAACCAAACATGCAGGATAAAGAACATGTTCCGACAAAAAACTGTTCAGCTTAATTAAATACCTATATTATGCAACACATAATTTCGGGTGCTTCAAATAATGTCCTATAACACAGATGCACAGTTGTATTTTATTCGTGAATGATTGATTTAAACATACACACACCCACGCCAGATCACATGATCCTTGCAAACATGCTCTTGCCCTATAGGTATCCTTAAAAACGAGAAGTTGAAGCTTGTGCTGGTATCATATATATAGATCAAATAATATGTCGTCATATGATACAAGCGAGGTGCCAAGGGATCTTACTTTCCAGCAGCTTCAAGATATTACAGATGGTTTCTCTGAGGACAACAAAATTGGTAGTGGTGGGTATGGAGATGTTTACAAGGTACGATGATTTATATTCGCAAGGAAAGATATAGTTTGTACTTGTATATCTGTATATATACTTCGATGGACACCACACCACCAGTAACTATCAGAGCCCATAGACCATAGTATATAATAACAAAGACATTTCAACAGGGAATAATGGATGATGGGGAAGTGATTGCAGTGAAGAAATTAAATGCCACGGTAACATTTGACGATCAGCAGTTTATGCAAGAATTTGAAAACCTAATAAGGGTCCGTCATCAGAATATTATACGGCTAGTTGGCTACTGTTACGAAACAAAACATAAATATATCGAGGTCAATGGAGCATATAAGTTAGCAAGCATAGCAGGAAGGGCCCTTTGCTTCGAATATTTGCAGCATGGAAGCCTTGACAAGCATCTTTCTGGTAATAAATTGACGTCAATGGATCTTTTTTATTTGTCTTCTGTAAATCTAATTTGCAATAATTTTAACATAAGTAACATTTACTAGTTTTTACTTCTACAGATGAGTCATGTGGACTTGATTGGTGCAAACGCTACAAAATAATTAAGGGGATCTGTGAAGGTTTACATTACCTTCATGAAGGACTCGACAAACCTATTTTCCATCTCGACCTAAAGCCTTCCAATGTACTGCTAGATGACGACATGGCACCAAAAATTGCAGATTTTGGGTTGTCGAGGTTCCTGATGGAAACAAAAAGCCACATATTAACGCAAACTTTTGGAGGCACAATGTAAGTGGAATGCCCCATGCAGTTTATCTTTTCGTCTTTGTAAATTATATATATGTTGTATTTTCTCTATAGTAGCTTATTATCTTCTACAATATTATGTAGTGAATACATGCCTCCAGAGTACATCACTAGACGTGAAATCTCGAATAAGTATGATGTATTCAGTCTAGGCGTTATAATCATACAGATAATAACGGGACCTGAGGGCTACACCACCAAATATCTTAAAATGTCCCCGGAACAATTTGTGGATCTTGTAAGAAAATCACTTTTCTCCACTCCATCAAGAACAACATGACATGTTATCGTCACTTTTACTACTTCGTTGATCTCTATGTGAATCAATTTTGTAGGTGCAGAACAACTGGATGAACAGGATACATGAAACATCAATGTATGCTAAAGAATGTTGTGAGCAAGTGAGGAGAAGCATTGAGATAGCACAAACGTGCCTGGAGGTTGACAGAACCAAGAGGCCCACCATAGGGAACATTATTAAAGAGTTGATGCAGATAGAAATTGTCAACCCTGAAGTGTCCATACCATTTTCTGAGTCGGTAAGTGAAGGAGGGGAGCAGGAGAAGGTACTGGTCCTACTTGCTACGTTTGGGCCCTGGGGAGGAAATGCTGGGAAGACTCACAGCATCAAGGTGGCTCCTCACCATCTCGAAAGCGTGACAATATGGAGTGCTGATATTATTGATGCACTTGCATTTTCCTACAGCGAACGTAATGGAAGGAAACACTCCATAGGTACATGGGGAGGCCCTGGTGGTTTTACCAATATGGTAAGTGAAACTGAAACTTAAAATAAAAGTTCTCCCTACTGAAACTCAAAGCATGTAGGTGTTTTTTTCGCCATTTATTGTGTCAGCCATGTTGTGGAATAATTATCTCTCCAAATTGGTAACACAAGTGTTTTTCTTCATTGCAGATTCAGTTTGGCCCTTTCGAATTTCTGGTGGAAATTTCTGGCACAACTGGTCCATATGTATGTGCAGAGAACGATGTGGTCACATCGCTTATGTTAGTCACAAATGTTCGTAGCTACGGACCTTATGGTTCAGGAGGAGGAACTCCTTTCAGCACATCAGTGCAAGCAAATGGCAGCATTGTTGGTTTTTTTGGGCGTTCAGGTCGTTTTCTCAATGCAATCGGTGTTTACGTGAATCCCAACAGGCTCGCTCTTGCCGAACTGGAAACAGCGGAGGATGTCGACAGAGAAGCGGAGGATGTACTGAATACTTCATTTCACTCTTAGTATGTTTTATTTATTTGTTTATCCCTTTTCATTTGTTCTGTCTATCTAATTATATTGGTTCGCATGCTAACAAGGCGGTCACCAAGATTGGACTCTGGGGAGGAAACGGAGGAATACCTTACGACATGGAGGTGGTACCTCACCGTCTGGAAAGTATGACAATATACAGTGACGTAGTGATACGTTCACTTGAGTTTTCGTATACAGACGTTAAAGGGCACATGCGCTCTGCAGGCCGGTGGGGAGGTCCTGGCGGGAGAGCTGATATGGTGAGTCGAAGAATTAAGGGTTTATGTGGTACTTCCTATTTCAAATTATAAGACGTTTTCATTTTTTTTAGGTTCATTGCTTTAACTATGTATATCTAAATACATAATAAAAGTATCTAGAAAAGCCAAAATATCCTATAATTTAGAGAACAGAGGAAGTACAAGGGAATGCTGGATCTAGTTGGGGCTAAAAATTAGCCTAAATTAGTTGTGGTTGGATGCATTTTTTTTCAAACTAAAGTCAATAAATAAATAAATAATTTGACTTATTACAGAGCTAACATTTTTTCGACCAATTACAGATATATAATCTAGTTCCTTTGTATTGCAGATTCGTCTCGGACGTTTTAACCATATAAAAGGAATTTCTGGAACTTTTGCTCCGTTTGACAAGTCACCAAGCAGTGTTATGACATCCCTTACAATTTTCACGAATACTGATAGTGAAATATATGGACCTTTTGGACAAGGAGGAGGAACTCAGTTTACTGTTCCAGTGGAAACAAATGGAAGCGTTGTTGGCTTCTTCGGCCGTGCAGGCTCGTATCTTGATGCACTTGGAGTTTACATTCGCAAACACTAAACATATATAGCGGACTTTATTGAAATACTGGCAATTGTGTGCGGATGGTCAGCTGTATTTACCTATGTTAATTTGTTTGGAGTGTGAACACAGATTCTGATTTGCTTGACACGATACATGCATGTTCACCTATAATCAAGTTTATCTTATGAAAGGAAGGACTTTAGTAATTCATAATCATTACATCGAGTTGCACTAGTACAAAAATGATTTTTTTTTACAGATACCTCCCTTTTCTAATGGAGACGGCTTTCTTAGCACGCCGTCTCTAACTTTCACGGGAGGCACTGTAGCTTTTATGACCGTTGCTAAAAATCAGTTTTTAGGGACAGTTCCATTAAGAAAACCGCCCCTACAAATATGTCCATTTCTAGGGGTGGCTCCTTTAAGACAACTGCCCCTAAAAATTATATTTTTAGGGACGGTCGTCTTTACAGAATCGCCTCTAGTTGAAGCCAATTATCAAAGACAGTTCTCTTAAGAGAACCGCGTCTCAAATCCAATATCAGGGCCAGTGCTCTTAGTCAAACGCCCCTAAAAATAACCCTCTAAACTATCCTTCTTCCTCCTCGCGACAGTACTGCTCAACACCATTGTTGAGCTCACTTGGAGGCGAGAAATAGCAAAAATAGAGGGGTGGGGGAGGTTTTGCCCTTTGAAGTTTTGAAGGAGTTGGGTTTGAGAGGTGAGCTTGTGTCCCTAAACTCTTTTCAAACTTTACCTATACACTTCTTTCACTATTTTTTGTTCTCATGTAGATCTAGAGAGACATGCATGATGTTTGATTTTTTTTAATTTTTCCTAGAAATTTAGACTCATTTGCCCAACTTACTTGGCTCACATGAACTCTAGTATATTTACTTTGTCATTTTTTGTACATAGCTTTTTTATTTCATTTTTAAGCTCTAGGTCTCTAATAATATAATATTTGTAAAAAATTTAGACAATTCCTTCAACATTTATATGCGAATAATATCTTGACGCAAATATAACTTTTCTTTTCAAAGACTACATATGGACAGGTCATGGAGGTACATGAAATGAAGACATGACGCTTCCTACATACAAGATGTGAATGGTTTTATTGAAGCCGCTAAAAGGCACACTTTGATTAAGCAGACAAAGGATAATAACAATCATGAAACCATGTCCGACCTATGTGCACATAACCTGAACTAATAAATAAAATGAAAGGAGAGCAACACTCTAACAACTATCAATACTGAGACTAAATTGCTACCCATGTGTCTGGGAGAGAAAGAAAACCATGATACGCCAATTGTTGCGATGCCAGTACAACCAAAATCTGCAAGGTATGCTTTCGGAGGATAGCTCAAGTGTGAAGCCAATGTATAACCAAAAATACCGCTTAGTAAAGGAGAACAAGAGTGTTCCTTTTTTAAAAACTAACTCATTTCTGCATGGTTGGGACATCATGTCGCACCCAGTTTTAAAAACAAAACCGAGTATCAACTATATGTGTGCCCAGAAAGTCAAATGACACGTATAGAGACAAATTACAACAGTATCAAATGACAGTGCTTTATTACATAACAAATAACAATATAACATTATCACTTACATAGAGACAAAACTTGCATCAAAGTAGCAGAATCATAAATTCTAATCTTCAAGCGAAGCCTTCAAACACCACAGGGACAGTTGACTGGGGGTAACATACGCCTAGCACTCCCAAGCTCCATCTTCTGTTACATGTAACACCCGTGTTTTTGCATCATGTTAAAAATCACTAAAAATTTGAACTTTTTTAAAATTTACAACAAATTAAAACCTTGACTATTTATTTTACGCAAAACCATTTTGAAAAATATATTCCTCAAACCTTGCACTAAAAAAAATCTACCATATACATTTTGTGTCTCGTATGAATTAATTATAGCACTAGAGATATTCTCTAGGATTAGAAAACTGCCTTGCATTTAAATCGTTGCATTGGAACGTTTGTGTATTTGTTTGAATGCTTGTTTGCTCTTCTAGAATTTATTTGCGGCATCAAAACTATCCCTTAAATTTCCAATTCCATTCTATGAAGTCACAACAAATTATTTTAAATCGTTTCTTTGGTTTTCTGGAAAAAAAAGAAGCTTCTGGACCAAGGCACCGTTTAGATGCCAAAAATTTTGCTAAAATTTTCAGATTCCCCGTCACATTGAATCTTTAAACACATGCATGAAGAATTAAATATAGATAAAAAATAAAACTAATTACACAGTTTAGACGAAATGGACGAGACAAATCTTTTAAGCCTAATTAGACCATGATTGGACAATATTTACCAAATAACAACGAAACAGCTACAGTAGCGTTTCGCCAAAAATTTTGCCAACTAAACAGCCCCCAGGATATTTTCCCGTCCCTCTGCTGCTCGTACGGAACCAGCTCAGCACTAGCCACTAGGCACCGCCTCCGCACGTGCGTGTCTCCTCCCGGCACTCTGCTGCTCTCTTCTTGCCGTATGAACGACACAGACCAGCATGCACACGCATCGTCTTTCCCGGTTCCCCGTGTCGTCTTCCTCCCGCAAGCTCGTTGACAGCTCAAACGCGCCGTACACATGCTAGTTCGGCGCGTGGCCACTGTATCGCTGCCGCGCCTGGCATTCTTGCCGGCAAAAATCTTCCTCGCCGGAAAATATCGGTCGCCTCCCCCACCGCCTTAGTGTCCCGGATGAGTACGGGCGCCACGCCAGCTGTCCCTCCGAACCGTCCCATCGACCTGCTGCTGCCGGCCTACCATGCCGGAAAATATCGGCCGCCTCCCCACCGCCTTACTCGCACCTATAAAGGGCCGGCGAGGCCACCGTGGCTGGACACCTCCGTCGAGTTCGGACACGTGAAGCTGGAGAACGAGCTCTGCGTCTCTTCGGCCGCTTGCTCCAGCAACATCGGCGAGCCGAGCTTGAGCTCGCTCACCGCGGAGCCCTTGCCCTCGCCTGCGAAGCTCCAAGCTCGAGCTCAAGCTCGCACACGCACGGCACGGACCCGCCGAAGGCAAGTGCCGCCACGCCGCAGAACGTCGGAGCCGCGTTTGCCGAAGCTGCCCTCGCCCAGCCCGCTGGACCACCATCTGCGCCGCCGCGACTGAATCCGCCGAGCGCCACGGGAGCGCCGCCGACGCAGCAGCCAGGCGCCGCCGCCCGCTGCTCTGCTACTCCCTCCGCCGCTCGCCGCGGACACGCCGACGTCGTTGCCCAGGGATGCCGCCAACCACATCCAAAAAGCCAGACGCCTGGCCACGTCGCAGCAGCCAACAGGAGCGCGACACTCCATCCATTAGGACACAGGCGACAACAGTACACAATCCACCGTATAATACCGAGCTAGCTCACGGAATAGTGCTGGTTAGTTTGGCCAAATGACTGGGCACCTTGGGGGGGGGGGGCACCAGCCTCCACGGAGCCACCTCCGCCGCTACGGCCCGCATGGACGCCGCACGCTCGTCGCCGTTGTTGTCAAGATCGGACCACAGGGGCGCCGTGCTCTCTGCGCCCGACCGGCCGGCTTCGCATCGGAGCCGAGCGCCGTCAGCCCAAGGACGCCGCCGCCGTCGCCGCATGGGGCGAGTGAACTTGAGGAAGGTATTGGTTACGTTAGGCCGCGTTCACTTGCCATGCATACCCAAAATATTTCATCTTTCACCCGTCACATCAAATCTTTAGACGCATGCATGAAACATTAAATGTAGGTAAAAAAAAAAACTAATTACATAGTTTGTCTGTAAAGTTCGAAACGAATCTTTTGAGTCTAATTAATCCATGGTTGGACAAATTTTACCAAATAACAACGAAAAGTGCTACAGTAACTTTTCATCCAAATTTTCTCAACTAAACACAGCCTTAATGAGATATGAGAAATATGAACTTGAGGATAATAACTATAGAACTTAATTTTGTAAAATTGGATTAATCCTGACATGGGGCGAGTGAGGGGTATTTCATGTGGTGTGGATTACCCTTTTGGCAGGTTCGCCTGGTAAGGGTTCCTGTTGGAAGATACTCGCCTCGGTCACATAAGGACCGGTTCACTTGCCATCTCGTCTAGCTAGAATTTCGTACAGCCACATGTCTATATGGGTAGACTTGATCACACACCCCGTTAGATAGAAGTATAATTTTCACTAGGAGACCGGAGTGGCAACGGACTAACAGGAGAGGACACGACTGCTGTGTGATCTACCGTGGTCTGATCGGCATGGTTGCTTTGTGGTCTTCCATGTAAAATTTATTGTTGTGCCGTGTGCGAGCACCCATTTATTATTTAATATGGATGCTATGTGATCATCCACCGGATGCTGTGTGATCATCCAACCACTCGATATTTTAGGATGCTGTGTGATCATCCTAATGCTTGTGGGTTCCGGTCCCTGAGTAGTCCGTGGTGGAATTATATGGAAATCTAAGGTAGCGCCCTTTCGGGTACGAGGTCTCGTTAGGCCTGTTTCTACCACCGTACATGGTTAGAGGCTGTGCCTATTATGTGGGGAAATTTGTACAACCTCTGCAGAGTTTCCTGAACCTATTCGAATAGCCACGTCCTTGGAATGGACAACCGCTGGGATGAGGTCCCAAATGATTAGACTACAACAACTGTGATACTCTGGTAAGATGTATTTATGAAATTGGTAATCTATACTCAACTCAGGAACTGGTGAGAATGGTAATACCCTGCCAGGGCCCAAGCTATATTTATAACTACTTCACTCTACCACCTTTACCACTAACCACCTCTCTCTCTATATATAGCCTCCATCCACTTCTCCACCCAAAGTTAGGGCTTGCTGAGTACGTACGTACTCACCCCCCTCCACTCTAAGTTTTTAGGAATGAAGCTGTAGAAGTATATCCGAGAATGGAGATACCAAGGACTACGCCAGGAAGGGACATCAGGAGGACATTCGAAGACGGAGCCGTGTGACTATACAAAGGAACTGTGCTAGGACTATGATGTCTGGGAGTACGCCACAGGAATAAGTCTAGGGTTACGTCCGCACTCCAAGTTGCCTGTAGGAATGGAGCCACGTTGTTATAGGACCGCTGTCTTAGATCTCTGATATACAATGTAAGGCCAGTGGCCCAAGCTATACAACCCGAACCATGTAATATATTTCTCTATTAGTAATAAAAGTATGGTTTTTGATATCAATCTTGTTTGAATTGTGCGTATCAGCTACTGATCCAGGGACTGATACATGATGCACAGTGGACCCTAAATTGGGGGCCGACATTACCCATCTGGGATTTTTCCAAATTTTGAATGTAAAGCAAGTTTAAGTACATATCGTACTCAACAAATATAACATGAGGTTCATGAGACTCAAAAGGTTGACATTAGTTTACTGCAATTAACTTTTAGTGAGTCACAATTTTAAGCAATTGAGTAGCAACAAGTTTAGCACAAGCCCATATAAACACATGATCAGGTAAACATAAATAATAAATAGCAGACACAAAATTATCATTAATGATCATCTATTCCATAAGGGTTCAAGGCCGCTCATGACCGTAAGCACGGCTGATATACCAGTTTTACACTCTGCAAAGGTTATACACTTTCATCGTAAGTCGTGATTTATCCATTCGCTCGAGGTAGCTAATCTCTTGATCCACTACAAAGAAAGGTTGGCAGGGTTCTCTATGAAGTCTTTCAACAGTTCGTCTAACAAGTTAGGGTTGCTAGGTTTCCAATAGGCAAGAGAATATAGAGCTCCCCTTCCAAATAGCACATTCCGTGCAGGCTATACACATAGGGACAAAGGCCGCACTATACTCAGCTCGACAAGCCCCTTTTGTGCCCTTTCAGGTAACCACTAACAAGCTAAAAAATGTCTTCCTACTGAACTAAAGCTAGATCCATGTAGCCTTTACGGTTGTATTGTAAGTCCTAGATGATCGCTTATAGATAAGTCCTTAAGGAGAGGAATCTAGAGCATCACAAAAACTATGCTCTAACCCCCTTTGTTTTATGTTGCTAAAAAGCATCTTTTAATATTTATTGCATAATCCACTAATCAAATTATAAGATTATGGTCTTTAATTGAGCACTAGCATCACTACCCAATGCAATAATCCCATATGTGTCAAAGTATGAGTACAAAGCTAGAAAATTCTTAGAGGTAATCAAGGTATACACATAGTATGAATTAAATGATTAAAAGTGAGTAGGTGTCAAGGATGATTCCATAGTATACTTGCCTTTCACTTGCTTTACAACTAATGGTCAACTCCTCGTAGAACCTTCGATCTTCTGTTCTTTTGGTCTCCGGCGCTTATGGACAGCTCTTCTACTCGTAGATCGTAGCACACCAGCAAACATACAAGCAAACAAATAGAAACAATTAAGAACAATACACCACACGAGAGAAAACAATGTACTAAAAGAGAACTAATTGCTATGGTCACGCGAACTCAAGATACACCGAAAACGGAGCTATGGTTAAAAAGAACGACTACCGGGAGTTTTATATTATAAAAGAAAAGGAACAAATACAAGCTTAATTTATTTTAATTAAGAAAAACTATGTGAGTAGAATTAATTCAGATTAATCAAAACATATTTAATTTCACAATTCGAGTTAAAGCTAATCATATTATATTTATAAATATTTTGACATCATTTATACCGATTAATAATCTTTAATTTGCAAATACATGAGAGCATCTAATCGAATTTAATATGCATGTGTAGACTAAGCAAATTTTTATTTTAGAAGAATATTAATACTAGCAATTAATCATATTAATATTTGTATATATATCACTGATGAGGTATAAAACCTATGTTGCGTTTAAATTAGAGAGGTAGTTGATGCATGTTAACCAAATTAATATTCGTTCAATTTGTAATGTTCACAAGTTTATGACATGACGAACATTGATGCTTACACGGAAATTAGGTTGCTGCAAATCTAAAGCAAAAAGAATAGACACAATCGGACTCAGGTTCTTTGTCGAGTGCCTCAGGCACTCGGCAAAGCCCCTTTTACACTCGGCAAAGGCTTTACCGAGTGTTGCATTCGGCAAAGCCACCTTTGCCGAGTGTCGTTTATCGGGCACTCGGCAAATTGCAAATCGAAAAAAACTAAAAAATAGGGATTTTTTTAATTGGGGGAGGGACCCACCGGCCAACGCCCGCCCGTCTCCGTCGAAGTTGCAAGTCGCAGCATTTTCTGCTTCGCGGCCGGTGGGATTCGAACTCGTGATCTTTCCCTTGTGCGGTTCCTGCCTTAACCACTGCACTGCACTATCACATATGTCCATATATAGTTTTAGTTCCGCACATATTGTACTAAACCGAGAATAATTTGCTTGTTAGAGGCCTTAAACGACTTCAAATCAAAAAGTTGTCAACTACGTAGTTTCATAACATTTCAAGATCTACACTTTTCGTTTAGGAAGTTTTTCCATATGAGGTCGTTTACGAAATTTGAATTTGAAATTTGAGAAATTCAAACGTAGTTTACCATGACAAGATGAACTCAAATGAAAAAGTTTTCAACAACAAAGTTTCATAACTTTTCGAGATCTACAAACTTTATTTTGAGTGTTTTTCCATTCAAGGTCATTTAAAAAATTCAAATTTTAAAATTTTAAAATTCAAACATAGTTCAGCATGACAAGATGAACTCAAATGAAAAAGTTTTCTACTACAACATTCTATAACTTCTCAAGATCTACAAACTTTATTTTGGGTGTTTGGTCATTTGTTCATCCGACATGGTGATTCTAACATTGTTCACAAATCTTATATATCTCTCTTATAGTTTCATGAAACTTATGAGAGACATGTAAGATTTGTAAACAAATTTACTTTTATTTTGTCAAATGAACAAATGACCAAAATAAACATTGTACATCTTGATGAGTTAAACAATTTTGTAGTTGAAAACTTTTTCATTTGAGTTAATTTACTACCTCAAAATATATTTTGAAAAATCTCTTTGCCGAGTGTCAACAAACAAACACTCGGCAAAGAGGTCTTCAAATCTGACACTCGACAAAGAAGCTCTTTGCCGAGTGTCAGATTTGGCACTTGGCAAAGCAGTCTTTGCCGAGTGTTTCTTCTTTGCCGAGTGTTGACTCTCTGGCACTCGGCAAAGAGCTTCTTTGCCGGGTGCCCGAAAAAAAAATACTCGGCAAAGAGTTTGGCACTCGGTAAAGATCTGTTTTCCGGTAGTGAGATTAAAACGGGGTTAAAACGATTAAACGATACAAGATTAAAGATGCTAGGACTGGGCTGTGAGGAGATCACAGGTGCAGCTAGTTAACCACGGTGGAGGAAAACAATTAGGTTTATCAAAGGGTTGATTACGAGGGCGCTAATTGACAGGAATACAGGATTATCATTAGGATATATAGGAGAACATAGGATCAGAACTCGAATTATTAGCAGAAATTAGATGGAAAAGAGAAACACCTGCTTGTCAAACCGCCTCTATTGGACACAGCAGTTTGATCATCCGATAGGCTGCTCTCTGGCCGGTCGATGGCTGCTCCGACTCATGGACGTTTGCTGCCTACTATCCAGGCACGCCATCTTCTTGCATCCACACATGATAGATGATGTCTGGTGCAGCTTCACATAGGAACGGAGCACGTCTGCACGTGTGATAGGTTGGATTGCAGTAGGTAGATGGCAATGGCCAGTATAGAGAAGCACAGGAATCATGGAAGTGCTCACCGAACATAGAACCGTGACGGAGACGACAACCGGCATGGACGTCCCAAATACATGGTGCTCCAGGGACTTGAGAGCGGAGATCGACGCAGAGCATCTAGGCATGGCCGATGGCAGCGGTGAGTCTTCACTTGAGCAATAAGCTCCCATGGTGAGTAGATGATGATGAGCCATGGATCAAGATCAAACCCGTGCATGTTTGGCGAAACTTCTTCCGGGGACGGTAAGGCGAAGCGAGGTGGCGGCAGAGATTTGGGCAGCGCCTGCGCGTGTTGGTCAGTTAAGGCTTGGGCACTGAACGTTTTTGTGCGGGGAACAGGAAGACGCGATTTTTTTTTTGATAGAAACTGTGGCTCTATGGCCTTTCTATTAAAGACATAGGCTCGACCAAATCACGAGCAACAAGGGTTTGTACAAATTCCGGGAGGGGGTGAACCAAAACATGAAGGTCACCCGGGTCCCAACTCCTAGCAAACTTTGCTAATTCATGAGCAACCGAGTTACAAGCTCTAGCAACCGAGTTCAAGTTTCCGTGCAGGCCACGAGAAGGACCGGTGCGGCGGCCTGCTGGAAATAATAAACAAGAGCTCACCTGGGCCTGTCGAGCAGAGAAACAATGGAAAGCAGGGGCGGACTACGAGCTGATTGCAGAACTGCGAACTGGCCCCGGTGGTAAGTTAGCTGGACTCGTGAAAGCAAAGGGAGATGGAATCTACAGCAATGCTTAGACTTTGGCTTAGCTATTGGCTTCCTGGATTATCATCACGTTGAAGACACAGATCGCAAGGATTAAAAGAGAGACATAAAAAGAAAAAGATAGATCAGTGTCAACGAGATAGAATGGTACAAGCCTTGATTGATTGGTAAAAGAGCAGAACGGTTTGGACTGTGACGGAGTAGGATAAGAATTAATTATTTTCGGAGTTATTTAATTTCATGACTAAAAACAATTCTAGAAAAGTGCAGAATTATTTTTTAAGTCACAAGAAAATACTCTGAAGCCTCAAAAGAAAATATTTGGGATAAAATTTCAGAGATGGATTGATCAATTATGAGCACAAAGGAGTGATTCGGAATACATGGAAAGGATTTTGGGAAGCTCCAAAGGAAGGCTTTAGTTGGAAAATAAGAAATTTGATCATAGAAAAAGACGAAGACAAGCTGGAGAAACAAGATCGTTGAACTAAACGTGTTTTGAAAACTGTAAACACTCACAAAAACCAAAGCCAAGCTACAAGCAACATCACATCAACAAAAGCCTGTCAAATTAATTCAGAAAAGTCTAAAGATGCACATTTTTCCTATAACTAAATTTGCACTAGCTCAAACTAAACTTGGTAAATTTTATTCAAACATTAAAACAATTCATATTGTTTAGTGTTTTCTATTCTATGCACAACCCAAAATTAGAAATTTTGGGGTGTGACACATCAGGCTTTAAAAACTCGATATCCAAACCTATACAATATGGTGCGCGAAAAGCAGACAACGGTAGCTGAGGTTCTGTAAACTGCTCCGCTAAATGTCACTACTAATTTTTTGACCATATTGCACCAGCAAAATATTGATGTAATAGGGCTAAAATTGATGCAATAGCTTGTTATCACATCAATTTTGTGTTTGATGCGAGCCGATGCAAGAGATCTCGATGCAATAGCCTTGTCGCATTGGTTTGTTGTGACCGATGCAAGAGTTGCTATTTGCATCGGCCATCGTTGTCTCTTGCATCTGAATAGAGAGATGCAAAAGGGTTATTGCATCAAAATCGTTTTGATGCGAGGTCCCTATTGCATCGACCATGGATGTCTCTTGCATCACGATAGAAAGATGCAAAAAGGTTATTGCATCAAAATCATGTTGATGTAATAAATCTAATAAATTGATGCAATAAGAATTTCTATTGCAACAGCTAACGTTTGGTGCAATAGACCACATTGCATCGACATTAGTTCGATGTAATACAACCTATTGCATCAACATTAGGTTTGATGCAATTCAAACTATCACACCAACATTACATTCGATGCAACACAAACTATTGCATCGACATTAGGTTTTGCAACGGAATCTATTCACTGCCACTTCATTTGCAACGGAATAATAAAGATTTGTGGTATAAAAATTCACAAAATTACAAAATTCAATGGCACAAAAGGGCAATCATATTAACAACTTTGATCATCACAATAATAAAATAAAAAAGCTTCATAGTTCATGAATGTAATAGCAAGGTCGTTGGATCTGCATACCAAACAACTAACTTATAAATCTAAACAATTATACTAATGACTCTTCGCACAGATCAGGAGGGCTTTGCTGGGGACAAAACTAACATAATGGCATAGCCTATTTGCTGATATGCATGTCACGCTCAACAATATGTCGGATTGGTTTGTTTGGGGTTTACATAAAAATAGGTCCTTTTCGGTGAATTCTATGTATAAGTTCCTTCTCAGCAATGGTTTGAAAGTCACGCAGGAGATATGGCAAATGAAAATACCCTTAAAACCCAAAATCTTCATGTGGTTCCTGAAAAGAGGGTTATTTTAACAAAAGACAATCTAGCAAGAAGGAATTTGGAATGGTAGTAAAGTTTGTTGTTTTTGTAATAAACTTGAAACCATCCAACATCTTTTCTTTGATTGTCATTATGCTCGTTTTCTCTGGCGTGCGGTTCATTGGGGTGTTTGGTATTGCCCCTCCAACAAACGTGTCTCACTTGTTTGGGGATGGTCGAAATTGGGTCACCACAAACACAATTTTTTTTGTTTTGACAGGAGCATCGGCCCTGTGTTGGGCAATCTGGCTCACAAGAAATGATTTTGTTTCTAACAAAAACCAAAAACAAATTCTTTTGCAGGTACTATTCCGGGGACATTTTGGCTCCGATTCTGGACTCAATTACAGTGGTTCGATTAGACTTCCATTGTGGAGGCATACATGCTTTTAGAGTCTAGTGCCATATTTCTGTTTACTTCTCATGGGTGGAGTTTCTCTTATCGTCTTGGACTTTAACAATGGTTCCCTGGTTTTTATTTTTGGTGTGAGTTTGTAATAATTGGTCTGATTCTTCCTCTGAGAGGAACGATGAAGCCGGAACTTTTGTTTCCATTATGTAAAAAGAACTCATTTCTGCATAACCAAAGTGACCAATAAGTAGCTGCACCTAGCAGAGTTAAAAGTTTTATATCCCTCCCAAACCCCTAGAACCAAACTCCCAAACAAATGAGAGATACTACGAGGTGAAAGAAAGCTTAAAGCAATATGTATACAGACTCAACGCACAAGTGAAATGACACTCAAAAAAAGGGATGCTCAATTATCTTATTTTTTGTTTTCTTGAAAAAGCAGGAGAGTTGCGCATCATTATATTAAGAAGTAAAAATGGTAAAGAACCCATACAACACACACTATGCCAGCCAAAAGGAAAGCCCCACGGACACAAACTCACACTCACACCAACCTACGCGAACTCATGCCAAACTCCCCCAAACCCTCTGGTCCTTAGGATACAAGTGTGCCCACGTCTGTTTCAAAGGACGACCAACACTAGCACTAGGATCCTAACTTTCTGAATGGGGGCAGTCAAGAGGGAAATTCCTCGAGCCCTAGCCAAAGACCATAGTTGTCGCTCTTCTCTAGTGATGATCAAAGCTCTTGCAATATCAGGGGCTGCTCCATCGAAAACACACCTATTGCGATGAGTCCATACAGTCTATGCCCCAAGAATTATGAGAGAATTGTTTCCTTGCAACATTATGTCACTAGTAGCAATACTCACTCTATCCCACCAATCAAAAAATGAGAGTTCAGTGGACTGAGGGGAGAGGGATTACAGGCCAACTTGTGACAAGAAACGGAAGTAGAACTCTCTTATGAAGACAAAGAATGAGGAGATGATCAATGGTTTCTGCTGCTTGGTCACACAATGTGTGACAAAAACAACACTATTCACTGCCATGCCAATTGCATTTAGGTAAGTTATCTTTTGTTATGATGACTCTTCTAAGAAGATACCAAATAAAAACTTTTATTTTCAATGGGGCCTTTAACATGCAAATAAGTCATTTAAATTGGGAACATCTACGTGAATGATTAGAGCTTATTAATAATGCAAGAATTGGCTCTTTGGGTCCATGTTGTAGTGAAACACATCTTTGTCTTGTGTAGGCGGCCTAATATTTGCAATATGAGGAAGAAGATCATTCTATGCTATTAATTTGAATCCAATCAAATAATGTCACCATGAAATGTTTATAGGTGGCATACTAAAGACCACAGCTTCTATAGCCTGCTTGTGTGTACATATATTGTATAAACAAAGATATTGTTCCCTCATAGGTGAGCTTCGTAACTACTCATCCTCCCAGAATCTAACTTGGATCCATCTTTGATTGTATATGATCCAAATGGAAGAAATTCTTGTTTCACCTTCATAAGACTAACCTAGGATAGATTCCATTTTTCAATAGGTCTGAGATAAAGTCTTTGAACATAAATCCTTGTTCCAAATTATTTGATGTCATGTCCCAACCGATGTAAGTAACTTGAAAAGCCATTTACTTTAGAAGTGCATGTTTTTAATATTCAAGTCATGAATTCCTAACTCCCCTAATCCTTTAGTTGGCAAAGTATGCTCCAATTGGCAAGGCAATACTTCCTCTTTTGGTGATTACCCATTGCCAAAAAAACTTGAGAGAAGGTAGATTAATTTCTTTAGATCTCCTATTGGAATTGCAAAGAAAAGCATATATAATGTATAATTGTAGATTACTCAGCACTGAGTTTATCAGTGTTCGAAATGCCCCTTATGATAGATGTTTACCTTTCCAGCTACTTAGTCTTTGTCAACTTCCAAAAGAGGATCATGATCCCTAGGTAAGTCATATGGAATTCTCCATATTTACATCCAAAAAGTTGAGTATAATTGTTCCACTACTTCTTGGGCATCACCAAAACACTAGACTTCACTTTTGTGGAAGTTCATTTTAAGACCTGATGCTTGCTCAAAAACATAAAGTAGTAACTTAATGTTTTGAGCCTGCTCAAGATCATGTTCCATAAAAACAATAGTGTCAACAACATACTTCTAGATTCACTCCCATCACCATATATGCAGCAAGAGAAGTCGGATCCTTATGGTGGAAGGATGTACTAAGGCTAAACACTACCAATTGTGGTATAGCCAAATGCACCACACTGATGGCTCAACAGTCTACTTCTAGGAAGGCCAACAGTAGACTGTTCTAACACATACATATCCAAGACTTGCCTCCTTCGCCAAATCAGATAACATTTCGGTCTTTGAAGTAATGCAGGAGGAAGACCTTGACACTCTATTTATGTTGCCACTGCCCCATCAAGCCTTCAAGGAGCTAGAAAGCTTACAAGCCCATCTGCAAGTCCTGCAATATGATGAGAATAGCCAGGATCGTTGGGCACCTAGATATCTAGGGTAATTACAAATACTTGCAACGGTTCTATTCTTACATCTTTGGCAACATGGAAGCCCACCCAATTTTCAAGGAGGAATGAAAATCACGCTGCACTCCATGGGTTAAGTTCTTATGATTTTTCTACGATTTTTAAGTGACATTGAGAGGGTGGGCGCCAATCTAGTGGTACCATTTGCCGAAGCCCTCAAACTTGGACAATAGGGTGGAATGTAGCGAGACAATAATAGGGGTCAAGAATACTATTCAATCATCCGTCCGTTCATATTTCAGAGGCACATTACATATAGTAGCCATGTTTAGAACATTCAGATCATTTTACCCTACTCTTCGAGCTCAATACCTATAATATTTCATTACAAATAGGGTCAGAAAGGCCCTAAATTATACTGCTCAAATATACAAAGCTAAGTTGATTTTGACTTCTTTGCCAATCCAAAGTGTTGTCCTCGTGTATCTTGTTTCTCTATGGACCCAAGGCTCTCCTACCTTTAGGCAAGACCTCTTTGATGGATCCAAAGGTCTCTTCATCCATAGGATCTTAGGTGACATCTTCGTTGTCCTTAAATCTCATCCTGTTGGTAGACTAAAACCAGAAAACTAATGGACCGGGGTATTACATTCTCCTTCCCCCCACCTCCTTTAGGGTTAATGCCCTTGGCAACTTACCGCTTTCATAGTCATGGCAAATGAATACCCAAGATATCCACTTAGTGGCACAACTATGCCATGTCCCCTACATGGGGCGACATGCTTGCACTCATGCAGCGAGGTACTAGCTCTTATACCATCTATGACATCCCATCTAAATTTTGCTTATGGCCTAGCTCATCACGTGGAACAAGCCTGCATATGCATATTACCTATCTTACACTTCTGTACTTCATTAGAAGGATTAACACATAGGTGCTATGTTTGCAATGAAGGCATTGTAAGTTGGCCTGAACTTATTTAAACAAGGTGGGACTAACTCCACCAGAACACATTGCATGGGCTAGAACGTGCTGAAACTAGAATACTAAGGTCAGTCTCAGTGGAGAGTTTCACTGCGTTGTTTCCAAGACTGCCATGTCATATAGAATGAAATGAAACTTGGATGAAACACCCACTCTCAATGCAAAGTTTCATTCTATGGTTTCATAGACATTTAATTCTAAGACTCATAGAGAGTTGGTCATTGTGTCAAGAGAGTTTCATCCCCGTGAAACTCACTTCTTCTCTTTCTTCATTAAAACACTTCCATGTCATCAAAAATGCATATGTGGTAGGCTATTAAATGCAAATGAAACTCCCACTGATCGGCTGAGGTAGTATTACAGTTGCCTTCATCTAGGGTTCCGACCAAGGCTTCACTGTTGTAGGCTTCTTGCTTCTCGGCAAAGGATGAGACACAAGAATGATGATGACATCATTTTGGAAAGCGCTCCTGAGCACAATCTGCGAAGATACTTTCAAAGACATGGTCAGTAATAAAGACAACGTAAGAGCATCTCCACCAGATACCTGACCTTTCCACTTCTCCTATAGGGGAGTGAGAAAACTGAAATGCAAGTTACAGGGGAGGGCTGCTGCAACAAATTAAGAGTACTCCAATCTCCTTTATTACGTAGGACTCACAAGTCAATGGCAACAATCTTCTCTCCTTCTTTTCTCTTTCCTCTCTCCCTCTACCTCTCGGGCTTGACATACACGGCAGCAGCGTGGTCGTCCCGCGTGCTCACCTGCTCGGCACAGCGGCATAGTGGCTGTCCTGCACGCTCGCTTGAATATAATGGCCAGCTCACGCTTTTGGTGCCCGCATGCTCGCCTGAGCCGATGGCAGCGTGGCGGTGGCACTTCCACTTGGAGCTTCAATAGTGACGAGCTCAGGATGATTGTAACAGGAAGAAGAAGAAAGGGGATTGAGAAAAACTGGTGGTTGCTCTCCTTCATTTGAGGGATTAAAGTGAGATTTTGAGGAATAAGAAAAAAAAGTTAGAAAAAAGGGTTTGTAAAGGGGATCTAGTGGAGCTCACCTTTTCTACCATACCCTTTATTATCACTGGACATAGGGAAAGGGGATCTTTTTTTTAATATGGTGGAGTTGCCGCATCCCCTAACACCAGAGGTGGACCATAACCCTAAGGATCCTGCAGGTTTACATGTAGATGTGTTTTTAGTGTCAAGCTCCTAAATCGGTCCACACGATCATAAAAGTTTCAGATTCAAATCGTGCCAAACAGGGCGTACACCCACAACTCAGCAATAATGCCCATGGTAGTTATGGACTTAGGATAATTAATAATCTAGAAGGACGTAAGCAGACTGCTCTCCGTTTAGGCATTGTATACGTACCACTTTTCCTTTATTTGTGCCCACTTGTCCTTCGTAATCGAATCATTCCATGGATGCAATGCATGTGGCATGCTTGGCCAAGCAAAAAGGCACGATCTAGGTTTGGAAGTTTGATTCCGTCTCTAGCAATATTTTCTCTGATTTATATTGCCACTGGCCACATGAGTGCTGCAGGCTCACTAAACTAGTGACACATAAATATCTGAGCCACGCTAACTACACATCGTGCACCAGTCTCTTGTCTGTTGTCTCTAGAAATTAATTTTTACATAGCGTCTCCTATGAACGATCCGGTCTTATCGGGACCTCAAGGAGGACCAACACAACCACGGAAATTCCTTTTTTTTAATAAAATTCCTGTACCCTTTATCATAGAATTGTTATACCCCTTTTTTTATTATTCAACTTCAATAAAATTCCTGTAAGGGCTTAGGCCCCTTCAGTTTCTTAAAAAAAAACTACGGAAATTCTAATCATCACCAATTCTAAAATGGCCTAACTTCTCGCGAGTTAGTACTATATAAATCTTGTAGTATTAACTCTAAAATGGCATCCGTAGGAATAAGATTTGTGCGATCATGTCAATACAGCTGACCAAGAGACTTCATTGCTCGGGTGGTTGCGAGGCGTGCATCAGGGGTTGGGGTGCGTGTCGGCGGCGATCCATGCGGGGATAAGCAGGTTGCGGCAGTCGATGGATATATTATGTAAAAGAAAACTGACTATATTATCATGAGGGAACATAATAAGGAAAGTTCATCTCTCGAAAGTATTCTTCCAACTGCATCAAAGGAAAATTACAAGTAGTCTCTTCTGAAATGCTAGACGATATATTGTACTATATTCTGATGCATCCACTGTCATTGTATGTTTGAGGACGTGACAAAGACATGATGAAGTTTAATGACAATGAAGCTGTGATATGTGAAAGATGTTAATACTGCTCATGACAAGATGAGATTTAAGGACAACGAATAAGAGAACGGAAGCGATCGAAATGATGTGTTGATGATCTAATATGAAATGACTATGAAGGAGCAGAATGTCTTTAGAATTTAAAAGTACCGCTGAAAATCAAGATTTTTCTATGATATTTTAAAAAGGGGTTACTCTAACGAAAGATAACTTAGCAAAGAGGAAGTGTCAAATGTTCTCTCTGTAGTTCAATTGAAACTATCCAACATTTGTTCTTTGATTGCCACTTTGCTAGCTTTGTTTGGAATATGTATATATCAATTTTGGAATTCGACCACCTACTAGCTTTGCTAATTTGTTTGGTTGTTGGCTACATGGATTAAGTTTAAAGCTTAGAAACCAAATTTTGCTAAGAGCGGCTACATTTTGTTGGGTATTATGGTTGAATAGAATTGATATGGTATTTAGGGTGTATTTGGGACTGCTCCAGAAACTCCAACGTGGAGCAGCTCTACAAAAATATGAAGTTTGTGGAGCACCCCTTTAGATGCTCTCACAACTGCACCTATTTTTCTTGGAGCATAGTTGTATGGAGCTGAACCTGTTTGGCTCAAAACGTGGAGCGGAGCTGAACAACGTGGAGTGGAGCAGTCCCAAACACTTTCTTAACAAGGCTAATTCTTGTACTTACATATATGCAGGTAATTTTAGGCGATGTATTAGATCCAACAGTGGTCCATGTTGCATAGAGAGGAGGAGCGACCTTTGTTCATGGTGGGCTGCAGAAGATGGGAGACTTTGCTCTTAGCTGTCTTTGCGAAGTTTGGTTGGAACTTCACGAACCGCATTGAGGCTTAGCTCTTTGATTTGTTTTCTGCGCTCATTAGCTGGGCTGAACCTTGTTTTTTGTTTCTTGTGGATGTGTAAGCCTTATGGTTCTGATTTGTATCTTGGCTATCAGGTGTGTGTACCATCCCTAGATGGTAGATGCTGAAACTTTGTTCTCTTATCTAAAAAATATGTAGATCACGAGTTTAATGAAGTTCGACCAAAGTAACTTTCAAAAGAAAATGAAGTTCGACCAAAGTGGATTTATAAATTGGATACTTATTAAGATGTATATTTAAAGACGCAAAGGAAATCACTATAAGTCCTCGGTTAAGGTTTTCAGCAGCTAGGAGGTCCCATATGTTAGAGCAACTCCAAGATATTCTTCATATCCTTCCTAATTGATAGGAATAGAGATTTTGGTGAAAAATATCCTTCAATAGCCTCTTATCTGGATCTCCAAATCTAGTCATCCACTATTTCAGATTTCTTGCTAACCAAAGATGAACTGGCACTGTAGCCTACACACAAGATTTAGAAAATCTGTTGGAGGACAGAAAGATATAGAAAGCGATTTTTATTTAAAATTTGGCACAGTTGATTACATGGTGATTAAAACTATTTTCCAGTGACATTGTCGATAATTACATGAAGTAGGTAAAACTCCAGTGGTGTGCAGTTAATACCAAGATTTGTGAAATCATCTCACACTACACCAGAACAGGCAAAGGGTTGGAACCCTCCATCACTGTCAGAATTGCGTTCAGCAAAGGATAATTGGCAGTGATGGAGATGGCCTATCAATGCCGATTTCGGACCCGGCAATGAAAATAACCTACCACTGTCGGGGAAGGATCAAACTAGCAGTGATATCATGGTTATCATTGCCGAGTTAATGCTTGAACCTGTGGTTATATTGTTAGTGTTACTGTCGGGTTGACTCATAAACCGACAGTGATATTATTAGTGTTACTGCCAGGTTGATTAGTGACCCAGCAGTGGCACTTGTGATATCATTACCGGATCAATACCACACCTGGTAGTGATTTGGTTAGTGTGACTGTCGGCTCGATCAATACCACACCTGACATTTATTGTTATAACGCACCAGAAAATTATAAAAGCACTAGAAAAATCTTATTGCCATTGCATTTCCCACAAATTCGATATATGAATACATCATAACTAGAAAACCATATATACATTCTTAACAGGTAGAGATGAAGTCACTACAAACAAAATTTTCAAACTAAGTGCAGCACAACCACAATTACTGGTCACCAAGTGCCATGACATAGTCCGTATAACGAACATCACCTATTATGTATTCGAGCACATCATTTAAGTATATCAACACATGGATTAGTGCACTCTCTTTTGCCTCACAAGTGCAAGCACACACAGTCTACCAAAGATTGAACAAACTGGAGGCACTGCAAATGGGCTTGGACCTAAAGCAAAATGCGGATGATCCTGCAATCTATGTGAGGTGAGCCTTGATTCCTTGAACCTGCATAGTACCAGCAGTACCCAAGTTGCTCCACAACTTGAGTTAGAATGGCATGGAAGCTACACACAACGTACATCAAATCATGATACCGAACCTGCAAATGATGTCAACAAAAAGAATATGCGTACCATGAATGGACAAATTGTGTATACGCGCGCGCGCGCGCGCGCACACACACACACACATATATATATATATATATATATATATATATATATATATATATATATATATATATATATATATATATATATATATAGGGAGAGTATACTCTATAGTTAGCTACAAAATAAGTTATTTTGTAGCCACCTCTATTTACGATAATTTTATATACTAATTTACGACAATGTCAGTATATATTTACGATAGTTGAATTACTATAACACATGAGGATATTTACCATAATGTTATAGTAAATCGCATAGTAAGGAGTTACTATAATCTAGTAAATTAGCATGACAATTATCCTAACTCAAAGTGGCTACAGAATAAGTTATTTTGTAGCCAGCTGTAGAGTAATATATATATATATATATATATATATATATATATATATATATATATATATATATATATATATATATATATATATATATATATATATATATATATATATATATATATATATATATATATATATGGTGTAGAATATATATATATATACACACACACGTACACATTGTGAGCACCACTTTGACTATGGCACTTCTATTTGGTTCTGCTGAGCAATCTACTTACTAACTGCTACCTCTAGATTGGCGTCATGCTTTAAAAGTTTAGACAGCACCATATTAAGGTGGTGTTTAAATTCAGGGGCTAAAGTTTAGGGGGTGTCACATGCGACTGTTTGGATAGTAATAATAAAACAAATTACACAAGTCCTTGGTAATCTGCGAGATAAATTTATTAAGCCTAATTAATCCATCATTATCACATGTGTTACTGTAGCACCACATTGTCAAATCATGGACTAATTAGGCTTAAATAATTCATCTCGCAAAGTAGTCGCAATCTGTACAATTAATTATTTTTTAGTCTATATTTAATACTCCATGTATATGTCAAACATACTATGTGACAGGGACTAAACTTTAGGGGGAGAAACTAAACAAGCCCATGTATCTGTTTAAAAGTTTAGACAACGTCAGAGAACATTGACTTAAAAAACTAAAATGACCTGTAATTTGAAATTGAGAGGATGCAACGTACTTTATTTCAAACTGGGAAAAACAATTCATCCAATTGTTGGTCCCTAGCTCTCCTTTCTGGCTACAGCTTGTCGCTGGACAGGCTGAGGTCATGTGCCGTGGAACTACAAATCAATCAATCTAATCGCCACTCCAACTCCTCCGTGCACCCCGCCCCCCCCCCCCCCCCCCCCCCTCTCTCTATCTCTGGCCGGGCAAACTATCACTTCTGTCCTGCGTTCGTCTGCAAATCTTCAACAGGTTAGTTTTTTTCGACCCGAGTTAAACCCCATTTCCATTGAGCAAACGGAAATACAACAATCTGGAGAAGAAAATGCAAGAGAGGAAAGCACCCAGAAGAAAACAAACTCCTTAAACAGACTTACCACCAACTAGCCAACACCAAGAAAAGTTGACAGACTTCTTACACAGCTGAGCCCAACCTACTTTAGCATCTACTTACAAAAAAAAATGAACTAATCCAAGTCCAACATCCATCCTTCTCGTCGCCATTCATGCATTGCATCCATCTTCATGCTCTTCATTCATCAGTTTTGGTTACCCCTCAGCTCTCATCGTTTCTGCAATTGGATGCCAGAATCTCTTTAACCACCCGCAGCATAGTGTTTACAGGTTAGTTGATCTATCACATCGATAGTTCTTGCTTAGTAATTCCTGTGCTAAACACCTTGTGTTTAAAATTTATAATAATAGTTACTTCTTTTAATTTTTGAGGTAATCTGCCACTTAGATGTGCTTTTTGTTCACTGCTTTAAAAAACCAGATTTGCTCGGCTCATTCTGGTTTCCTTGTACGTGTTTGAGTTTACATGGCCTTTTTTTTTGCGAATTACATAAGTACAGACAGACGCTTAATACACACGCATACTCACCCCTATAGTTGAAAGTATGTATCTGAGGGACAACAGCAAACTGTTACTAAGTACGGAGTACATAGTAAAACTCTCATAACAAACTATATTCCACATCTCCTTTTTTTTGCAAATGTATATTCCGCATCTCAGTGCAGCATGTGTTGATTTTTCTTATTCAATCTCATAACTGCTGCTATATATCTAGTGTCTCCCGTTTGTACCCTTTCACTTTCACTGCAAGGTAAAGGTTTGAGATTCTCTGGTCCAATATAGTTGCCACGGCTTCATCAGAAATATAGTAGTACAATTAGTTGAAGAGTCAAGATAGTGCAACGCCAGAAATTTGTCCGGCACATCGCAAAAAAAAAAAAAAAACAAAAGTCCGGCAGTATAGAGCTGGGCGGGGACACTGCAAGGAGTGGGAGGAAGTCTTTGTATGGCTACCCCAGGTTTTATATTTCGATATTCAAAAAATTTCGGCCACCCCGAAATTACCGAAATTCGGCCAAAATTTCACCGAATTTTTTTATAGACTTGTACATGAAGTTTGTTTTTTCTAAAAAAATAGATCTAAACAAATGTTAGCAAGATTTAAGACTACGAGTGTAACTGCCTAGTTCTTCTTAGTTAAGTCTCATTTTTTTATATAATTTAACTGCTTTTTGCTATATATGATATATCTAAACAGCAAACACTGCTTTCTGCCAGCAGGAATCCACCGAAAACAAAACTAAATTAAGAAGAAACATTTATAGTATTTTTCAGTTAGTGAAATCCAAGATTTTGTAGATTTATAAAACTACATATAACCACAATTTTGTTGGGTAAAGTTTCTTATTACAGACATGCGTTAATTATCTTCTATGTGTCAAAGGATTTGTTACAGGGACCCTGAAGCTAGGCCCACCAGCCTTTAACATGGAGAATGAGTTACAGTATATAAGTCTGACGCCGAAGGATCTTACATTCAAGCTGTTAGAAGTAATTACAGATAATTTCTCTGAGGAGCACAAAATTGGCAAGGGTGGGTACGGAGAAGTTTACAAGGTATCGTTAATGCTTTGGTTTCTATAGTTCGAGCGATATAATCACTAACATCAACAAGAACCAATGTCATTCCATATATAGTATTAACAATAACAATCAATAGGGAGTGCTGCCGAACGGAGGAGTCATTGCTGTGAAGAAGCTATATAATCAGATACAGGGAGTAGACGATGCACAGTTTGAGAAAGAATTCAATAACCTTATGATGGTCCAGCATCATAACATCATACGGTTAGTTGGATACTGCTATGAAATACGGCACAAATCTATTGAGGTAAAAGGTAAATACCATTTTGCTGAAATAGCAGACAGAGCACTCTGTTTTGAGTATTTGCAGCATGGAAGCCTTGAAAAGCATCTTTCCGGTATGGTGTATTGCTCTTCATTCGTATTATATGTATATGTTATATAATGAGGCTTCAAGGGTCTCAGCAACATTATTTTTCTTTACCTTTACAGATGAATCATGTGGACTTGATTGGCACACCCGCTACAAAATAATAAAGGGCATTTGTGAGGGTTTAAATTACCTTCACAATGGATCCCAAGATAACCGTATGTACCATTTAGACTTGAAACCTGAAAATATTTTGCTGGATGATAACATGATGCCCAAAATTGCGGATTTTGGTTTATCACGGCTGTTTGGTGGAACACAAACCCATATCACAACAAACTTTCAAGGAACAATGTCAGTTTGCTACATCATTAGAAATCAAGCTATTTTATATTTGTTTATAAAAACTTGTAATTCTTCTTCATATTGCAGTGGGTACATTCCTCCAGAATATATTAACAAACGCGAGATCTCAAAGAAGTATGATGTTTTCAGTTTGGGTGTCATCATAATAGAAATAATGGCAGGATCTGAGGGCCGCTCCAAAAGTGCTGAAATGTCTTCCGAACAGTTTGTTGAGCTGGTAAAAAGATTGTCTGTTTCACCATGTGAACAAGTTATTTATTACATTACATTGCATTTATGCTACATTCTGCTTCATTCATGGGCCAATTTGGAAGGTACATGAAAACTGGAAGAACAGGTGGCAAGCAATGCCGAGGCATACACCAGAGGAAGCAGATAGCCTAGAAATTAAGACATGCATCAGAATGGCGATAAGATGTGTTGAGCCCGATAGAGTGAAAAGGCCCACTATAATGGAGATTGTCGAGAAGCTTAATGAGATAGAAACTTTGAAAATGTCACTTGTAGGCCAGGTATAATCATCGACCTAGCTATCCACCAATGATCTGTCTTTCACCAGCAACATGTCCTTTCTTCTTTCTTAAGCTTTGCATTCTTTTGCCTAATGAATACTACATGTCGATTTATGTGGAACTAGTAAACTGAATTTAAATGTAACATGCGATGGATAGTAAATTAATAAGTAATATAAAATATTTTCATGAACGTATTTTTAATGTTTATTTGATTATTCAAGATTTGATAATCCATATTGCCTATGCAGCATGTGTGTCACCCAGGGCATAAGAGCCATGTTAAACACTAAGCAGTACTAACAATAACATCTGTCACTCACATTCGAGTAAAATATACAAACTTATAAGATTAGCTTCTACACAAGTATACCTCATCAACATAGTTATTAAAAGATTTTGTCTACATTGTCATATGGTGACACTACCACACAGAAGATTTTCACAAATAGTCAAAATCGAAATTTAGGGACGATTTTTGAAACCGCTACTATCACTATGCCATTGATTAGAAACAAAACATTTTCAAGGACGGTTTTAAAACCACTCCTGAGAATTTATAAATTTAATTTCACCACAAAGTAATTTTAGTTTGACTATGATCTAATGGGATTGTTCCTGCCTTTTGTCCTCAAATTAATGTTACTTTGTATTCTCTGAGATATTCCAGCACTAATGGATAGCTTATCTGAGACTTCTACCCATACCATAAATTACCGAACTTTGGTCTCCATTCTCTTGAAAAGTTTCCAGTTAGAGATCAAGTCATTAGTCAATGTAGTACTTTTCTGTTTTCTCATGGTATCACTCAATTCATGCCCCCTTGTTTGACTGAAAAATAAACCCTAAAACCTGCATTATGCAAACAGTCCATAATCCAAGCATTTTCCAGATCTCTCAATACATGTCTAATTTATTGAGTCTTAGTCCTTGCGCATATCTCGGGTCTAACAAGTATCCCGTTTTCCTTCCAGAGCTCCAACCATAAAGGGCGTGTTGAGATCGACCCTCTGGAGCTGCGCTTCCCATTCGAGCTGAACAAGGAGATATCATGCGTGCTTCAGCTGATGAACAGGTCAGATGACTTCATTGCATTCAGTGCAAGGACAAACAAGTCAAAATTTTACGCACAACCAGATAAGGGCGTCATGCCACCTTGGTCCATGCGCTATGTTGTTGCGACGATGAGAGCACAGGAGCGTATGCCATCCGAAGTGCAGTGCACTGACATGTTCATCGTGCAAAACACCAGTGTGAGTGAGGACCTGACAGACAGTGACATCACAGAACAGTTGTTTGCAGAGATAGTCCCTAAGTTGGTGGACGTGGTGAAGTTGCGAATTGTTTATGTTCCTTTGCCTCAACAGCCATGAGCACCTTTTGTAATAATTTTGGCCGCATACATTGTCTGATGTAGAGGCCAGGACCTTTTCATTTTCTTAATGAAAATAAAATTCCTTTATCTAAAAAAACAGCCATGAGCAGGGCATTGATTCGGTAAAGGCCAGTTAGAGCATCAAGTGATTTATACACACAAGAATATGATGTACTCCTAAACAATATTTGTTTAATCTTCTTAAAAGAGAACAATCATGTTAATAATGACAATATGATCATTTTCTCTTTTTCTTATGGGTTCATGTTTCCTAATTTTGTTTCACTACATTATAGAGCAAAGAATGTTTATGTTCTTGTGAGCAATTGGCCATAGTCATGCAAGGGATGATAGAGTTTATAACAACAATAGCAAAATTCATCATATCTCCATGCATAATACTCATGACACCACCTGTTGATTGTATGAGTGAAAGATCATAGAATCACCTGTAATGGAACTGGCGATGAAAATGATTTTCACTGCTGGTTCGTGTCATAAATCAGCGGTGAAAATCGGTCTAGTTTTTATTGTCGGTTCAAAGCTACAAACCGACGGTGAAAACCGGCCTTGAACATATAAGCTTGAAACCCTTGCCACCTTTCTCGACTCTTCTCTCTCACCCAACCCCCTCTCCCTCACCTATCCCTTCTCTCTCGACACCGGCGGAGATGGCATCCTCTCCCTCCCTCCCTCCCGTGGTGTGGCCTCTCCCTTCGATGGGCAAGAGCACAGCAGTGGGCAAGGGCACCACAAAAGAAGGCACAATGGTGCAAGGGTGGCAGTGGCTGAGGGGACGGTGGCCCTGCCCCCTCCCGGCAGCCCTGGCCTAGATCTACACAAGGGAACAGCAGCCCCACCCCTCTCTCGGCAGCGAGGGCATGGCCATGTGGGTGCTGGCACAAGGGCGTGACGGCGGGCACAAACATAGTATTTTTATTTTTATTCAATTGTTGTTGTTGGTTTGAAACTGGCAATACTAGCTAGTCGATTAGAGTCTGCAGTTGTGGCATACTAACCTATCAAACTTGCACTTGCAATGTGTTTTGGAGAACAATTGCTCTTTAAATCTCACAAGTTCTGCAAGATGCTTGCAATAGGTACCATATGTTTATAGATAATGTCTGGTCCTATTCCATCTAATCTAACAATAATTTCATAAATGTGTCATACGAGTTGTAAGGAAGGTTGTTGTCTCACAATTGATATGTATGAATTGGTAACTGCCGTGTTATTAAACTACTTTTCGAAGACTCTCATGTCCAGTGCTTAATCAGGATTAGATACTACACACCTCATTTGGGCTCTACACCTCCACCTCCACTTGTACTCTTTTTACTTTTAGTAGTATTTTTTGAGCTAGGCAAGAGCTACCTTGGAGAGCTTGGCTCCTTGGAAGAAAGGATCTTTGGTATGAATAATACGATGAGTTCTTCCAAAGTCTTGCTCTCATTTTATCATAGTAGTGCATATGAACTAGACTATAGTTTTCATGTTATATTCTTGACATATGAACTAGTATATAGTTTGTATGTTATGATCTTAACATGTAGAACTTTATGCTTAACCATTCATATGACTTGTATGAGTAGAAGTAGAGCTAAGTTGAGGTGGCGGTTCGTCATTCCTTCAGGTTTGCCCATGTCCTATGCTTGTCGATCCATAGGGTCAGAGTCCCGAGGGATATGAGTAGTTTCTTTGTACACAGGCGTGGTGCCTGCGTACACGGGAACCTTCGGATATGACGGTGCCCCCGGTTGAGGGGTAGACGGCAGGTGGTGATAGCCCTATCCATCCCTTGTAATCTCCCACGTTCGGGTATCGTGTAGGAGTCTTAAAGTCTTCCGAGCCGTCCATCTTAATCTTAGTTCTAACTCTAATCATGTAACTCGTATGATCATTAACTGTTCTATGCACAGCTATTTTAGAACATACCTGCTCCACTAAGGAACATTCTTTTATTCTTTGTTTTCCTTTTATCCTTAAGGTTGGCCCAAATGTGTGTCCACTACCCTTGAAATACCATTTTTACCCCTATCATATACTATTGGTTTACCATGCAAGTATGTAATCTTGTTCATATCCATGCTAGGCTCTTATACCTTGCCCTCCTTTAGGAAAATATAAATAACAATACCCTGAATACTTCCGGGTGAAATGTTACAACGATAGATCCGTGCGCTTACAAATATTAATTTTGTAATTGTCAAGAACTATCGTGGTTGGTGTTTCTTGGTGGCGTCGCTAAGGTTTACCAAATCTTAGTGATGGTGCTGAGAAATGCCAACTAGCATTTCTGGTGCCACTGCTAGGGATGGATTTTATCTCCAACCTTGGTAATGTTGCTCTGAAATACCAACAAGCATTTCTGACTTCATTACCAGGGAGGGCATAGTGTCGGTGTCTGGTCCTGCGAGGGTCCTAAGCCAACAAGTGAATCAGTGCTGCGTGTCCATAATATGGATGGTGATGCAAGGAGAGTACATGGGGGTTTATCCTGGTTCAGGCATGAGAAGGCCCTACGTCTAGCGGGGGGGAGTATTGTATTTCCTTGCACCTAAGTGCTTGTGTAGGGGTTACAAGCTGTGAGAGAGGGAGCCAATCCCAGGTCTCGGAGAGAAAAAGTGATAGTACAAAGGAGATTGCTTGAGATATTGATCTTCTACGGTGGGATGGTGACTGGTTTTTTGCTTGTCCGTCCCCCCTCGTAGAGTCCCCTGCCTATCCTTTTATAGGGTCAAGAGGAGGCAGAGACGCCGGGGGATGCCTTAGAAGTGAAGTTTTGTCGAGCGCTGTGGAGGCCGCTGTAGCGACGTGCCCCGAGAATGGCCGGCCATCCCCGTACACCATGGTGACGTAGAGGATGAGATGGTGAAAAGACTTTTGGATCTTGTGGCATGCAGGCCTTGCTTCCTTGTTGACCGGCAGTTGGTCGAGGCTGGGTCGAGGACAGGTCGAGGTGGGTCAACGTGGAACGGATAAGGCCGAGTCCCGAGAATTTCGGGGTATGATACTCGTCGTATTCTCCCTCGAGGGGGATCAGTAGCGTAATAGAGCTCGGCATGGCATGTACAGTGATAGGTTTTCACCGCCCATCCCGGGATGGGCAGTAAAAAGTAAGATTTGACACTGGTACTGCCTCCATGCCGGTTATCGCTATAGCCATGGGGGTAGGAAGTGGTTGGCGATCGCATTAAATGCCTTGACTTTTGTCTCAGAGACCAGCTCGACCCAGGGTCGTGCGAGTCGTAGATTTCTCGGTGGTCGAGGCATCCCATCGAGCGAGTCTCGTGCGAGTCGGAACATGGTCGAGGCGTTCCGTTCGTTGTTCTGGCTCATTCCGCCTTCGTGGGCGGAGCCTTGGGCATGGTTTTCTCAGGGGTTTGTCTTTCTTAGTCGTTAATTGTGGGTACCCCTTTTTTGGTACCCGACAGTAGCTCCCGAGCCTTTGGGTGAGTGTGGTCACTCTCGCAGAGGCTCAGTGAGTCATGAACTAGAGTCGTAGCGTTGTAGCCTTTCCGGTGGGTGCGTGCGAGCGCACCCGCCGGGTGTAGCCCCCGAGGCCTCGGTGGAGTGTTTTGACTTCTCCGAGGTCTTTAGTGCATTATACCGAGGAGTGCTCCCGCGTTCGAGCCATCGTGGTGTGTTTGGTCCTCTTTCGTTTGAGGTTTAGCCCTTTGCGGTCGAGCCCCTGAGCCTCGTGTGCACGAGGTTGATCAGGACCTTGTTCGTCTTTTATCGTATGACCCTCACGCTCCTTATTAGAAAAGGAGGAGGGGTGGGGAACGTCGTACTACCCTCGTCGGGTGAGTTCCGATGATCTCCGGTGAGCTGTTAGCGGGAATTTTGAGTGGGAGCCCGTGCTCCATTCGATAGGAGTCGGCTAGCGGCCACGGAGGTGCCCTCCAAAATGCCAAAGAGTAGTCATGCGGATCTCGGTTCCATGCGATAGGATCCGAGGGCTCGATGCCTCCCTCAGAGGGGATTCCACCGTCGACCTCTCTTCTAGCCTCGAATACGCCTAGGGGCGCCTCGAGACAGTGGCTCGAGCCCTGGCCTTGTATGGACACATCCCCGGTTGTCCCTAACTCTGTTACTCGAGGGCAGCTATCAAACTCCGGTCGAGGGCCAGCTTTCGATCCCTCGAGGTTTATATTGGGCTCAGAGCCCGTTATCCATTCGTTTGGAAATATCCATCTGTGAATCCCCTTCCGGCCCATTGGGGCGTGTCTTTTTAGGAGGAGAAGCGAGAATGGCGTAGTAGTGGGCGGCGTGGCGTGACGGTTACGGAGTGAACGGCGGACACGTGCCCTTACCTCCGGGTTTCGAGGGAGCGGTTAGGTAAGGTCATTGAATGCGGGAACTGTTCCTACCTTTTTGCCGGATCCGCCCATTGGTCTTCCATCGGGGTATAAGTATGAGGTCCGGGGTTCCGTGTGCCCCCCATAGGCCATTTGTGTTTTTGCCCTCTTTCTCCTTGTGCGCCCTTCAGCCACCCTTCACCGTCGTCGTCACCTCTTCCCCTACCGCCGCCGCACGCCGTTTTTGACAACCATGGTGGGAAAGAGCCAGATCCTTCCTGTGGATGCATGGGCTCGTCCCTCAGTGACGGAGAGGAAGCTGGAGGAATTTGTCCGCGACGGTCTTCTATGACCGAGGGCGAGCCAGAGCCAGCCGGAGTGGAGGGTGCCGCCGTCCGACCACCGGGAGCCGGCGCCCCCGGAGGGATACGTGGTGAGCTTCGTTGCTTTCCACGAGAAGGGGCTCGGGATGCCACCGAGCCGCTTTATGCGGGCGCTCCTCCACTACTACAAGGTGGAGCTTCATCACCTCACCCCTAACTCCATCTCACAGGCTGTCATCTTTGCGATGGTCTGCGAGGGGTATTTAGGGATGGAGCCACACTAGAACCTGTGGCTCCACCTCTTCAAGGCGGAGCATTTTGCCAAGAAGGTGGGCGAGCGAGGAGTGCAGCGCGTGGTGCATGCTGGGAGCTACACCCTTCAAGTCCGAGTAGGTCAAGGCGAACAGTACATCCTGGCGTAGCTTATTTCGTCGAACAGCGGGTGGCACGACGGGTGGTTCTACCTGTGCAACGACGACGACCGGCTGTCGAGGTTGTCTAGCCAGGTCCTGATGTCGCGTGAGGACAACTGGACATACGGCATCATCGAGGAGGAAAAGCTGAAGCTATAGCCGCTCCTCGATGCGTTGAGGAGGCTTCGACAGCACGGGTTGACGGCAGGGATGGTGGCCGCCGTGTTCCACCGCCGGAGGGTGCTGTCGTTGATGCAACGCCGACTCCGGATCGACGAGATGACACCGGAGGCTTCGCTGGAGGGGAGTCAGATGTCGCACGAGTCCCTCCCCCTCAACGAAGTTGCCCGGCGCGCGTGGTGGATGGTGGGGAGCTTCAAGCAGGAGGACATCGACAGGGTCCCGATGCGCCCCACTTAGGGCTTCGAGCCTCTAGTAAGCATCGTTCTGACAGCCTCAGGTCCTTTTGCTTCCTAGTTTTCTCGACTAAGTTTGTCAAGGCCTTCGTGCAGGATCTGTCGGTGGTCAAGGAGTCGTGGCCACCGGTTTTGGAGGATCGGGCTGCTCGAGAGGCGAGACGCCTCTCGGCAGCCCAGAAGAAGGAAGAGAAGGACACTGCGAAGAAGTGTCAGGTCAAGAAGGCCCTCGAGCATGAGGCGTTGAATAAGCACCGCCGCCAGTAGAGTCTCGAGGGTCTCCCGATCGAGGAATCCCCCTCCGAGACAGTCTTGCGGGAGGATGAGAATAGTGGCGACGACGATGCTAGGTCACGGTACGATACCACGACTTTTCTAGCGCACCTCCCCGACATACGGCCCCTGCTAGAGCCAATTGGTGGGGGGTCGACCTCCTAGGCGTCAAGGGAAGTCTCAGTGTCCATCGAGGGGGAAGGAGAGCTAGCGGAAGGAAGGGCCCGAGCGGGGCCTTCAGAGAGGGGATCTACCTCGCCTCGGGTCCCGCAGGGGAGATCGGCGGCGCCGCGCCCGCGAGTCCGATCGCCTCAAACTTTGCCGACGGGTGGAGCAACAACGTCGGCATCTGAGGCTAGGGCTCCGTCGATGGGTGTGAGGACCCAAGGCCAGATAGCCTCATCGGCATAGAGGACCTTAGGCGCCCCGTCAGCCCGGGCTCCGAGGAGCACCAGGACAACCGGAGGCTCGACGGAGGGGCCCTCGCAGAAGCCGTCGGGTGGCTCAGGGAAGCCAGAGTCCAGGCCCCTGATTCCCCTGTCTGGGTAAGTACCTCACCTTGTCTTTCCATCAAGGTCATCTCGCTCTTTATTCTGACGCGTTTGTTTACTGCTCAGCCACAAGCACGAGGAGCTCGCGGCTCCGACTCCCATCAAGGCGCTCAAGTCTGGCACCGCCCTGATGATGCGGACGCCTGCCGATGATGCCGCCTAGGTCATGAGGTACCAGGCTGCCACAGAGCGGCTCAAGACGAAGGAGGCCGCCGCCAAGGCGGGAGCAAGCGACCAGGAGGTCGCCGGACTTGGTGACGCCACGCGGGAGCCAAAGCCGATCGAGGCAGCCCCGGGCGGTGCCAGGCTCGATGTGCCCGGTGTTGGTGGGTTAGAGCCTGGGTCGACCGCGACGACCCAGGCAACCGTCGAGGCCGTTGAGGCCGAAACATCTGTCCGTGATGCAGGGCGGGCGGATGTCGAAGAGTCAAGAGAGGTGGTGGAGGCCCCGCCACATGCGGGGAAAGAGGCGGCGTAGCCAGAGTCGCAACCGGCGCGGGAGGAGCCGCAGCCGCAGCCGCAACAGGACCAGCCAACGGAGCAGGCGGCCGAGGCGGAACGGGGGGTGGTCGTGCCACCATCCAATGTGCAGGCGGTGGCGCCAACAGTCAAGACGCCAGCCCCACCCCAAGGGTCGATTCCGGCTGTAATCGATCTTACCGTCGACGACCCTCCTTCTGACAAGGGGAAGCAGAAGGCGGACGTCGAGATGGTCGATGCCTCGGATCGGCCTAGTACTTCCGCGACGTCAGGGGATGACTTGGCTGAGGCGTCTGCTAGGTGGCCCAATTTCACAGGGCTGGCGCTTGTACGGGTGGAGGAGGAGCTCCCGCGCTAGGGTCGGTCGACCCTCGAGTTCAGGGACCCGTCTAACCCCAGCGTCGAGCCCTTCTTCGCCCTCGACAACAAGGACGAAGTGCAGCACTGGGAGTTCATTGAGGGACTCCATAAGCACTCCGTGTAGTATCTGCGCATGGTCGTGGATACCTTGGTGCGGGGTATGTCGGAGGCCTTTGAGGTTTGCCGGGTTCCTTTGTCGTTTCTTGCGTTTTATCCTCCCTTTCTCCTTGGTTCTGATCTTAGATTTAACTGTGGTCAGGAGCTCAAGGAGCGTTCTCACCGCAAGTCACTCTTCATTCATCATGAGAGTGGCGTATGGGCGGCGCTTGCTCATCAACGGGCTTTAGTCGAGGAAGCCAATAAGCGGCTATCCAAGAAGAGTGCCGAAGTGGACGAGCTTCGCGTCGTCCATGCAGCGGTCGGGGAGGAGGCAGCGCAGGCTCGGGAAGCCAAGGCCAAGGCACGTGAAGACGTGGCCAGGGCCCGGGAGGAGGTGGCCAAGGCCCGTGAGGACCTTGCGCCGCTGCTTGCGTGCGTGAAGAAGCCCGAGGAGGACGTCGCTTTAGTCAGCGGTCAGCGCGATGCCCTTAACGTCTAGATCGGGATGGCGTCCGCTCACGTCGGAACCTTGGAAGACGAGGTCGCTATGTTGAAGGGGACGGTCCGAGAGAGGACGAGGCTCTCTCGGGCACCGGTCAGGAGATTGAGGCGCTGAGGGCGACGATCCGTGACAAGGACGAGGCTCTTCTGGCAGCGGAGAAGGCGCGCGAGGAGTTCCGTGATGAGGTCATGGGTTGGCAAACCCATGCTAAAGGTAAGCCTTTTGTCGCATTTTGACTTTTGGCCTCGAGGTCCCAGGTCTTTGCTAACTTGGTGTTTGTGTTTTAGAGCTGGAGAAGCATCAACACGCGGCCCAAGCGACGGCTACCTCATTCCAGAACCTCTTCGAGGTCGAGACCAGGCGGACTCAGCTGCTCTAGGGTGCGATCACCTCGGTGTGCGATGGCCTAGGAGTTGAGCCCGATGCCGATACCAAGGAGGATGCGCGGGGGAACTCATTTGTTCGCCGGATGGCTGTGCTGGGTTGCCTCGTTCGTGAGAAGATACGAGGCGGGCTTTATCACGGCGTGAAGAGGTCCATGGCGGTCATCCGGTCTGGGTTTGAGTATGACATGGGCCTCATCACTGATGGCTTCATTATGGACCCAGACCAGACCGATGAGGAAAATGAAGCTGCCTGCCTAGATCTGATCAAGGCCGCGGAGGAGCCCGGGGGTTGCCTTGCGAAGCTATTCGAGGTCGTGGTGGTCCCGCCTGCCGACGACGAGGGCCTGTAAGCCAAAACCTAGGCATGAAAGCCCATGTAATAGGGTAGTTAGTACTTGTGACTTACACCGTGATGGCCTCAGGGGCCTTGAAACATTAATATGTAAATGTATATGTTCATTTTCGTTCGAGTCTTTTCTTCCCTTTCTTGCTTGAATCGTATTCTTGCATGATTTTCTTAGCATGCGGTTGCACCCCTTGGCGTGAGGGAGCGAGTGGAGGTACCGTAGCCTCAAAGGCATAAGCAATCTCATGGCTCGGCAGCCCTCGAGCCTTAGGGTGCATTTGCAGCCTCATGGATTATGTAAGAACTAGATTCGAAGCGTATGGGAACGTTAGACATGAGCTTTTTCAAAATCGTGAACTTTTATTAGGTCTACTTAGCGCGCGGTTGTACCCCTTGGCATGGGGGAGTGAGTGGAGGTACCATAGCTCGGAGGCGTAGGCGATCTCGCGGCTCGGCAGCCCTCGAGCCTTACAGTGCACTTGCGGCCTCATCGGCTTATGTAAAAGTTCTCTTGTTTTAGAAAAAAATGTGAGTTTCTTGGGGACACAGGGGGTTCCCCCCGTGCAGCCCCCGAGGGAGGTTCGACTCTGAGAAAACAGGGTCGATCCTTCCTGGTTTTTTATGAAAGAATGCTTTGAACACCGTGCTTTCATGGGATTGCGAAACAATTTACAGAGCTTCGAGGCTTTAGGGGAAAAAGCGACGTAGCTGTTCGATGTTCCATGTGTTGGTGAAGATTTCACCTTTTTCGTTCGATAGCTTATAGGTGCTAGGCTTTAATACTTCTGTGATGATGTACGGCCCTTCCCATGGCGGAGTAAGCTTGTGTCGTCCCTTGTTGTTCTGGCTTCGCCGGAGCACTAGGTCACCGACATTGAGGTCCCGTCTACAGACGTGTTGGTCGTGGTAGCGTCGGAGACTTTGCTGATACCTTGCAGAGTGTAATAGAGCCACATCACAAGCTTCCTCGAGCTGGTCGAGGGCGTTCTCTCTTGTGGCATCATTGTTTTGCTCGTTGTAGGCTCTCAGCCTTGGGGATCCATATTCTACATCGGTTGGGAGCATAGCCTCGAATCTGTAGACTAAGAAGAATGGAGTGAACCCTGTGGCTCGACTCAACGTGGTTCTTAGGCTCCATAGGACCGAGGGGAGTTCAGCGGCCTATTTTTTGCCGTGTTTGTTTAGCTTGTCAAAAATTCTCGGCTTTAGGCCTTGTAGAATCATGTCGTTGGCACGTTCTACTTGGCCATTTGTTTTTGGATGAGCTATGGCCGACCAGAGCACATGGATATGATGGTTGTCGTAGAAATCCAGAAACTTTTTGCTGGTAAATTGGGTGTCGTTGTCCGTGATGATGCAGTTAGGAACCCCAAAGCGGTGGACGATGTCGGTGAAGAATAGCATGGCTTGCTCAGACCTGATGCTGGTGATAGGATGGGCCTCGATCCACTTGGAAAACTTATCAATGGCGACGAGCAAGTGGGTGAAGCCACCAGTTGTCCTCTTTAGGGGTCTGACCAAGTCGAGCCCCCAAACAGCGAATGACCATGTGATGGGAATAGTTTGCAGGGCGTGAGCCGGGAGATGGGTTTGCCTTGCATAGTACTGGCATCCTTTGCAGGAGCATACAAGCTTGATAGCGTCAGAGACTGCGGTTGGCCAGTAGAAACCTTGTTAGAATGCGTTTCCAACGAGGGTTTGAGGTGCCGCATGATGACCGCAAGCCCCCAAGTGTAGATCTTTGAGCAGATTCTTGCCTTCCTCATTTGTGATACAACGTTGTAGGATGCCCGTAGGGCTGTGTCGATAAAGCTCTTTGTTGTCGCCAAATATCAGAAAGGTCTTCCTTGCGCTTGCCTTTGTCCTGGTCGCTGCCAAAGATGGCACCAACCGCCTCCTCGCCGGTGGCGAAGTTGGTGATAATGTCCATCAAACCGTTGGCAGTGATGGGAGTGTTGTGGCCCAGCTCTCAGACCAATTCTTTGCAGGTGGTACCAGAGAGGAAGGCCATGATGACATCGGAGTCGGTGATGTTGGGAAGTTCGGTGCGCTGTTTGGAGAAATGCCGGATGTAGTCCTGGAGGGACTCGCCCAGCTTTTGTTTGCAGCTTCGGAGGTCCCATGAGTTACCAGGGCACATGTAGGTCCCTTTGAAGTTTCCCTCGAACACTCTCACTAGGTCGCTCCAGTCATGGATCTATTGAGGTGGGAGGTCCTCGAGCCATGCTCGAGAGGTGTCCGATAGGAATAGGGGAAGTTGTCGAATGATGACTCGATCATCGGTAGCCCCACCCAGCTGGCAAGCCAAGTGGAAGTCGGCAAGCCAAAGTTTGGGTTTGGTTTCACCGTTATACTTGGTAAGGGTCGTCGGGGGGCGAAATCGAGCCAAAAGTAGTGTTTCACAAATGGCCTTGCTAAAGACCCCAGGGCCTGGTGGCTCGGGTGAAGGGCTTCGATCTTCTGAGCTGTCGTAGCGCCCGCCCCTATGCTCGTGGTAGCCTCGAGCCACACCATCACCACTCTTACGCCTCCGGCGTTCAGTGATGTTGTCATGGGCATCTCGAGGTTCACGGTTGTCGATGATGCGTTCATGGACAAAGGCCACCTTGTTCCGCTGGGGGGCATGCTCGAGATGAACCGAGGCCTCTCTCTCTCCTATAGGGAGGGCTCCGCAGGCGGCTCTGAGGCAAGCCCGCATCGCCTTGAGGTGGAACTCTCGGCCTGCTGCATGGCAGCGGTCTCGAGGAGTCCTCGGATTTCATCGCGGGCCTGACGGGCCTCAGGGTTCGATGGCTCGGGCATGTTACGAAGGAGCATGGCGGCTGCGACAACATTCTGGCTGGCTCGGCCAAAGACCGGGGGCTCTCCTGCCCGATCCTCGACGATGCAACGATTGACTTCACGAGGTCTCTCTCGAGCTCCTCCACCATGTGCGTGTGCCGCGCGCTCATGCTCGAGGGTTTGTTGAAGTAGGCATAGATTTTCTCGTTCTTCGTCGAGCCTGTCCTGCAATTCATGGATTTACTCGAGTTGCATTCCTTGGTCTGCAAGGAATTGAGCCTCATCCTGTGCAGCAGGGGGCTCGACCTGAGGTGGTGTGGCGTTCCTTCCTCCAACAGATGCCTCATCCTCTGAATCTGATGCAATAGCCCCATCGATATTGAAGCACTCGCAAGTCGGGTCGTAGGTGTCATCGGCAGAGTCGGAGTCTAGAGTGCCAAAATAGTAGTATAACGGGTGCATGTGAGGTCGTGCATCTCCGAGGTCGTGATGACAAAAGGCAGTTGCACGGAGCTCTGTATTCGAGGTCTCCATGGAGTCCAGGTACTCGGAAGCTGACGTGGACGCGATGAGGTCGAGGATGGAACGTAGATGGTGTCCGGGGAGTTCCTCGTAAGCACTCATGTTGGTGCTTACAGAAGAAGCATACGCCCGGGCAACCGAGTCTAATCCATACGGGAATGTCGGTGAGGGTGTGATTCCTGATACCGGAGTAATCGAACTGGCTGGTGACGGCGCTGCAGCGGGCGGCGGAGCGATGGGACACCCCGTCGGCATCTTACCCTCAGCCAAGCTCATCCTACACATATCCTCAGTGAGGAAATCCATGTCGGCGTCTGGCTGAGAGGCGTCGGATCGGGGAATACCATCACCCTCCGCGAGGTGATGACGGCGGTTGCGCTGGGCACGCCGTCGCCTGGCGGCGCGTGCGTGACAAGAGCGACGGTACCGGCGTAGCGCTCCCCCAGGCTGGGAGAGCTCGTGGTCACCGTCGGTCGGGTGCCTGGGCGGGAGGAGGACCATGTCATAGCCATGGCTAAGAGACATGAACTCCAAGCTCCCAAACCAGATCACCGTGGCCAACGGGAGTGGATGTTCGGGGTTAGCCATCCAGAAGAATGACAGGAAAACGATGTTGGCACGCAACGGCCCCTACCTGGCGCGCCAACTATCGGCGTCTAGTCCCGCGAGGGTCCTAAGCCAATGAGTGAATCAGTGCTGCGTGTCCCTAATCTGGATGGTGATGCAAGGAGAGTACGTGTGGGTTTATCCTGGTTCGGGCACGAGAAGGCCCTACGTCCAGCGGGGGGGAGTATTGTATTTCCTTACACCTAAGTGCTTGTGTAGGGGTTACAAGCTATGAGAGAGGGAGCCAATCCCAGGTCTCGAAGAGAAAAAGTGAGAGTACAAAGGAGATTGCTTGAGATGTTGATCTTCTACGGTGGGATGGTGACTGGTTTTTTGCTTGTCTGTCCCCCCTTGTAGAGTCCCCTGCCTTTCCTTTTATAGGGTCAAGAGGAGGCAGAGACACTGGGGGATGCCTTAGAAGTGAAGTTTTGTCGAGCGCTGTGGAGGCCGCTGTAGTGACGTGCCCCGAGAATGGCCGGTCATCCCTGGACACTATGGTGATGTAGAGGATGAGACGGTGAAAAGACTCTAGATCTTGTGGCATGCAGGCCTTGCTTCCTTGTTGACCGACGGTTGGTCGAGGTCGGGTCGAGGACGGGTCGAGGTGGGTCAACGTGGAACGGATAAGGCCGAGTCCTAGGAATTTCGGGGTATGATACTCGTCGTATTCTCCCTCGAGGGGGATCAGTAGTGTAATAGTGCTCGGCATGGCGTGTACAGTGATAGGTTTTCACCACCCATCCCGGGATGGGCAGTAAAAAGTGAGATTTGACACTAGTACTGCCTCCATGCCGGTTATCACTGTAGCCATGGGGGTAGAAAGTGGTTGGCGGTCGCATTAAATGCCTTGACTTTTGTCTCAGAGTTGGTGAGTGAGGTGGGTCGACCAGCTCAACCCAGGGTCATGCGAGTCAGAGATTTCTCGGTGGTCGAGGCGTTCCGTTCGTTGTTCTGGCTCGTTCCGCCTTCGTGGGCGGAGCCTTGGGCATGGTTTTCTCAGGGGTTTGTCTTTCTTAATCGTTGATTGTGGGTACCCCTTGTTTTGGTACCCGACACATAGGTTAAAAGAATCTAGTAAGACATGATCATCATCATATGCATGTAATGGTAGCCACAATTTATGCAGGCTAACTCTGCTTGTTTTTCTCCTATTGTGGATGAAAACATGATAGTGTATGAGTGGTTTCCACCTACCGGATAACTATACAGAAAACCTAGAGGCACTCCTAAGGAAGAGGCGGTCTCATGCCACTTCTTCTTCTGCCACTCCACTGGCAAGTGAACCAGTCGCCCTGCACCATCTGCTACTACTGCTATGGCGAAGTCACTTCGTGCCTACTCCACCCCCGTTGTTGCCAACGTGCCTGTTGGGCCCGCTATCAACACAGGCATCAAAAACTTCAAGCTCTGGAGTGGCCTGATCACGATGGTGCAGGCAAACCAATTTTGTGGTTTGCATAGCGAGGACGCGAATGCGCACCTGCAACACTTCCTGGAGCTGTGCAACACCATCGTCATAAAATACGTCGCACAAGCAAGTATCAAGCTCCGTCCATTTCCCTTCTCCCTTGCGGGGAAGGCAAAACAGTGGTTTTACAAGGAGAAGGAAGTTGTCAACACGTGGGACAAATGTTCGACAACGTTCCTTGCAAAGTTTTTCCCCATGGACAAAACCAATGCCCTAAGGGGAAAATTTTAAATTTCCAGCAGACTTCAATGGAATCCATCCCTGAGGCGTGGGAGAGGCTACAGGATTACGTCCAGGCATGCCCACACCACAGGATGGAGAACTGGCTCATGCTCTAGGACTTCTATGAGGGGCTTACGCCCATGTCAAAGGGGCATGTAGATGCCGCTGCTGGAGGAGCATTCCTCTCCCTCACCATCGATGAAGCCACGGCTCTCATTGAAAAGATGGTGGCCAATCAAACCTGGGGAGGAAAGAAAACAATAAAAAGGCATGCATACCGTGAAGGAGGCGGATATGCTTGCCGCAAAAATGGATTTACTGTTGAAAAGACTAAACGAAAGGGCCCACGAAAAAGAAGCCATGAAGGCCACCGTTCTGGCCATGGACTCGCAAATGACTTGCGAAGTCTATGGAGAAATAGGACACTCGGGAAACAATTGCCCTGAAACATGTGAAGAAGCATTCTACATCAACGTGTTCCGACAAATAATAATCGGTGGAACAATCAATCCCGCCCCCAAGGAGGTAATAATAATTTCAATTCAAATTTCAATTTCAATCAACCCTCCTTGAAGGACCTAGTGCTAGGTCAAGCTAAAATAAATGAAAACATCACTAAAAAGTTAATGTTTAATGATGAAATGATTGAGAATATAAATTCCAAACTTGAAAGTTTATCCTCCACTATTAAAAACCGTCTAAGTTTTAATAAAATGATTGAAACTCAAATTGCTCAAATAGCTGCCGCTATTCCTGTCAACCATTCAGGGAAAATCATGGGGTTACCCGAGAATTCCCCCGAGTTTGTTCATGCAACTGCAGAGCAATAAAGGAGGAGAAGTCTTTCCAATAGACTATAAATGTCAAGCTCTTGCCAAGGATAAATCTGTAGTTATCTTTTAAAAAAATCAAAATTTCAAAATTTTTAAAATTCAAAATTTTGCTTCAAAATAAACTTTTCAAAAAAATAAAATAAAAATCATTTTCTGATAGTATGAATTTTTCTATTATCATTTCTCATTATTAAAATATTTATAAAAATTCAAAATATAATAAAAGCTTTGTTGGAAAATCAATTTCCTAAGCAAATTTTCAAAACCGAGGGAAGCACCAATGGTACATCTTCAAAGTGGCCGTTGGGAGCAACCAGCCAAAGGGGGACCGAGTGGGCCCACCTCTGGTGCAGCCGCACTGTTGACATTTCTTACATCACTATGTACTAAGTTGTTGTCCCTAGCATGATGCTCAAAACGTTAGTAATTATAACTACACTTGAAACTCTAAATAATATTAAATATAAGTATCCGCAAGCGCACAGATAAATCACCTATTGTAGCATTCTACCCAGAGTATTTTGAGTATCGTTATTTATTTTAATTCCAAAGGAAGGACCGTGAGACAAATGTTTATATGACTAAATAAATATGCAGACCTATGATAAACTAACCACTCTTATGCTTTAGCAGGGGTAAGTCAAGTAAAAGATAAATAAATGATAAATGAATGTAGTATGATAATGGTATTCCAGAGATAGAAAACAGAGACTCACTAAAAGTAGTATGACTAATCTCGAGATTCAGTTAGAGTAAAGAATTCCTAAGTTATTCCTAAACACTAAGTCTTGCTGCTCACTCTGGCATATACATCTTTATCTATTAGTAAAACTGAATCAAAGCAAAATTATAAGAAACATCTAATAGGGAGAATTGGAAACAGAATTTTCTTCTCCTTCAAGACCGGGCTCTACCATGTCATCTATATACGGGGGATGGACTACAAAGGACTCAACCAAGCTGTCACCTTAGCGATCTACCACACGTCCCGACACATAGTTGGCATTCGCACAGAATTTCATATCTAAGCACCATGCTTACATAATTAGAGCTACCTAACTCTCACGCGAACTGAATTAGGTACTCTACGAACATATGCAACTGCAAACAATGTAACACCAGCAATTTTCAAGTTTTTGAAATAGCTAAAAGTGATTAAAAAATTGCACTAGTTTGAGTGAAAATAATATAGAGAAATAATGTTTTATTTGGGAATCAAAAGTTAATATTAGGTTAGGCATTTGATGATGCATTCATGTTGTTGCATTTGTTTTATTGTGTGGTGTGGTTTTGATTTCATTTTATTTGGATTCAAAATCCATTTTGAAAATGGTTTTGAAAATAAAAAGAATATGAAAAAAATAAATAAAATGATTAACTCACCTATCTCCCTTGCAGCCCGGAGGCCTGGTTGGCCTGCTTTGCCTCCAGCTTGGGCTTGACTGCCGCATGCCTGCTCTTCTTAGCCGCATTTGAGTGGGCCGAGCCCAGTATTGCCAAGCAGCCCATTCCCCTCCCCGCTCTCTCTCGCGTGGGGCGGCCTAGGTGGTCACAGCGGGCGCGCCCTCCTTCTTCTTGGTTTTGCTGACAGCTAGGGTCCACATGTCAGCGCGTCATCTTCCTCGCGCCGTGAGCAAGCCGGAGTCGAGCTCGGCCTCAACCGAACCAATCCCGAGCAATCCGGGATTTCTTTCCAAACCAACGCGTTTTGGGGTTATATAAGTGTAGCCGAGCCCGTCGTCTTCTCTTTTTCCACCACAACACCAAGCCGAACGTCTTCATCTCGAGTTTAGGGAGTTGAAACCCTAAGCTCCGCTATCCTTCTGTCAACGAAGCCCGCCGTTCATCCCACATTTTCATCTTCTACATTGGTGAGCTCGCCATCTTCTTCTCTTCCTCCCCATGTCTTTCTTTTGGTCTGGGATGCCCTAAATCACCAAAACGGTGAACTCCGACGAGTTTTCGCCAAGGCTGGCAATGGTGCCACCACGCGGTTGACTTCTCCGGTGATAAGGCCGCCGAGCCCCCCCTCGGGTTAGTCACAGCCGTCCAAATCCGGATCTACGATCCAGATTAGAAGATACCCCTTCATGGGGCAAACTTGTTAAAGAGCCCCTGTGTTTTTCTGAATTAGAACCCACAGTCCTATAGCGTACTCTAAAAACACGCTTTCTTCTTTAGAAAACGTAATCTCCACTGGGTTAACTGAAAATATGTTTCATATGTTTCAAAGTGATGTTTCAAAACTTTAAATGCTTGTATCTTGCTCGTTTTAACTCCGATTTGACCCGTTCAAGTTGCGTTAGGTTCGTATTTGTGAGCTCTACATGTTAGTGTTACTATGTAGTAGGTTTGTAGCAGTTAAATTTTGAGCTTATATTAAAATGATTAATTCTATAGGAAATCTTTGAAAATTCATATCTTTCACGTTTTAACTTTGTTTTTCGTGATCTTTGTGTCTGTGTGATCGTAGTGACGTGTAGAATAGTTCTAAAAACTTTTTATACCATTTTGCTACTGTTAGTGTACTGTTCTAATTATTTTTCTTTGTTTGCTTCGTGTATAATTGCTCGGATGATTTTGTGTTGCTGCTTGGTGATCAAGTGTAGACGGTGAGCAGTTTCTTGACGATCAGGAGTATTACTTTGAGCCAGACCAGCAGTACCAACAAGAAAGCTTTGATCAAGGCAAGTATAACATGAGACCATCCTTGTTGTCCTATTCACAAAAAATATTATTCATATGAATGTGTCTTCCTTGGCAACCTTAGAGATATTAACTTAGCGATTGATATCTTGATTCCTTGACACCTATGGGATGTGCATTTGGGTAGGTTGGCTAGTGCGTGATCTGTGAACAATGATCTTGTAATATGGCTAATGAATTGTGCAACCAACCATTAAGATGATTTTATTACTGTTAAAAAGGGGGCTAGAGCATGTGGGTTATTTTGATGCTCTGGTTTCTCTCCATAAAGACTTATTTGTACGTGACATCTGGGATATACAGTACAGCTGTGAGGACTATATGGCTCTGGCTTTAGTTGTCTAAAGGACCTTTTCTAGCTTGTTAGTGGTTACCTTAAATGGCGTAAGAATGGCTAAACACGTTGGGTGTAGGACAGCCTCTAGTCTATGAGTATAGCCGAGAAGGAATTGTGCCATTTGAAAAGGGGGGTTTCTACATCTGCCTGCCAAGTGAATCTAATGGCCCCAACTTGTTAGACGAACCTTTAAGTGACTTTATATGGTTCTCCGGTGTTTGGGTTTGATCTCCCCACACATTTGAAAACCATGACTTATAGTGAAAGTGTACACATCTACGCAGAGTTAAAAACTAGTATACTAGCCGTGCCCATGAATACGGGCGGCCTTAGAACATCTACAGATAGTTGATCACTATTGTTATATCATGTTTAATTCTATTGTTACTTTTATGTTTATGTTAATTGCTATTTCATTATCCTTATTAAAATTGATCAATGTTTCATTAATGGGATTTGGTATACCTTGATGTTACTCAATTGCTAAGTGAATGATTAATAAAAGCTAAATGCAGTTAAACAGTGTCTAGCTTTTTGTGCCACATAAACCCTGTGTTATACTTGTGGAGTACGACATGTGCTCACTCTTGCTATTCCCACCACAATAGATGAAGATTATGAAGATGATTATCGCAATGAGTACTAGTCTTGGTGTCAACCGGTCAACCGGTCAGCCGCGTCTATTATTTATCCTATTTTTGTCCTTAAAAATAGGTGTGACAAATTGGTATCAGAGCCATGTTGACTGTAGGACACAAGCCTAGTTAGAATGGTCGTTATTAGTGTCTTTGATTCACTTGTTTCATGCTTACTGCTTTATCCTTGTTAATTGCTAAATCATTATGCTTCTTTCATCTTATTCTATTATGAAAATATATTGATTCCATCTAATCTATGTCTACATCTTGTAGATGTCTCCTCATCCCTGCATGACCACTACACAGTACATTGCCCACTTCAAACCCAACGAGCCCCATGAAGATGGTGACCAAGAATTATCGGATGCTGAATCAAGAGTGGGAGACACTTCAATGGTGAATCCAGCCATAGGATGGACCATGAAGCTTCACATCATGGTTTCCAAAGCAGATGCTTTCTTCCATGACGTGCTAACAAGAACGTTGGATACTCACTACCATGAATGGGAAGCTACGCTGGAGTACTGTTGCAAGGAGTACAATCATCCAATGATGAATTCTTACTGGGAGACCAAGTTATTGGTCAAGACAGTAGATCCTACTACCAGGATGCCTAAGGAGGAGTCAAAGTTTGTCACCCAGGTGAGCAGGGCAACTATAGAAACAAGCATGGAAGATGTCGCCTACAATGTGTTTGTCTTTTACCATGGTCTTCGCTCTAGCAAGACGTTGAAGGGTGCGCTCAGACACTTTCTCTATTTTCTACATGACAAGGGAGTTTGGACCATACCGCTTACTGATGATTCATCCTTGACTCTACAAGCCATAGTGGAACTAGTTCGTGAGTTGGCTCTTCATGAAGTGGATTTGAAGGATGAGCTACTGAAGGAAAAAGAACTTAAGGAACAAGCTTATAAGGAGATCGATGACCTAAGAGCTGAGCTAGGCCGCCACAAGATTTATGAGAAAGCTCAATTAAGATTAGGAAGTCCCTATGTAAAAAAACGATATTAGTTCACGAGTCAAATCGAGTTTAGTAGTGTCGAATCTAAAGTGTGGGGTGTGAACAATGGTGTGCTTGATGAATAGTTATTATGAAAATATGTGATTTGGATCTTTGTAATGTGTGTTGGAGCTTTGTGGGCATGTCTACGAGTTCCATAGTTAAGGATATTAAGTTTGATCATGAATATCTAGTTGAGTTTTGGGTATACTTCGTTTCTATCTTTTGCTGATTTTTGGAGCAGTCTGAGATGTTTTTAGAATAATTCAAAATTTGTTCATGAGAAATTTATGAAATTTTACTGGGAATAACTAGACATCTGTATCTTTCCAACCCAAGAATCACCTTTTTATCTATTACGAGCTAAGAGATATACCTGTTCCAAGTTGAGGTCACTGTGCAGTCTAAAATTCTGTAATAGTTTCGGTTAAGCTCTATTTTTGACTGATCTATTGACATAATTTGGAAAAGTGTTATTAACTAAAGTCGTGGGTAATTTCATAAGATTTCCAACCATGTAAAGATCACTTTTGTTGGACATTTGTAGCTCGAGATATGATAGTTTTACTGAGCCACTAAAATTAGAACTCGCCCAGAAAAATTCAGATTTACTTATCTCTTGTATATATCATCCTGGATAATATTGAGGTTTGTTTTTTGTGTTTTGGAATTGCCAGATGGCAGCTAGGGGAGGTAGAGGCCATGGCAGGGGCCATGGAGGACCTAACCCACCCATCACTGTGGAGGAACTCATGAACACATAGAATCAGATGATGCAGATGTTTATGCAGTACATGCAGAACAACCCCCCTGCAGGAGGACCGCCACCTGTTCATGTGAGGGACAAACATGGTGAATTTTTAAAAGGACACCCTCCTATGTTCTCTCATGCTGCTGATCCATTGGAGGTGGATGATTAGGTGCGAGCGGTGGAGAAACAATTGAACATCGCTCAGTGTAATGATTTGAAAAAGGTGCTATATGCATCTGGCCAGTTACAGGGACAGCTCAAACCTGGTGGGAGTCATATCAGGCTGCACGTCCTGACAATGCTCCTCTTGTCACCTGAAATGAATTTGTTAGAGATTTCAAGGCTCGCCATATTTCTGAGGGTGTAATTGAGCTAAAACAGAAGGAATTCAGAAACTTCAGGATGGGACAAATGAGTGTCAGCGAGTATCATGACAAGTTCTCTCAGTTGGCTCATTATGCTCCCAATGAAGTGAGGGAAGATGCTGACAAGCAGTGTCTCTTCCTTAAGAGAATTTATTATGACCTCCGTTTGCAGCTGAAGGATAATAATTATGCAAATTTTCAGGAGCTTGTGAACAAGGCTATTGTGCTAGGTAATGAGCGTCGGGAGATGGATAGAAAGAGGAAGATGAAAGGACAAGGCTCAGGGGACATTACTCGCCAATGTACTAATTCTCAGCATGGCTTTCATCTGAGATTCCAAGGACCAGTCAGTCAGTGGAACCGTAATTCAAACCAACAGTGGTCTCAGAATCGGCAGAACAATCAGTTTCAGCAACGACCCCAGTATCAACAGAACAGATAGTTCCAACAGCAGAGTGGTTAGCAAACCCCACGCCAGGGTAATCCCAACTCTACCCCAATGAAGATCAGTGCACTTAGTACTCCCAATCTGTGTTATCACTATGGAGAGCCTGGACACTATGCTAATCATTGTCCCAAGAAGCAGAACCAACAGACACCACAGGGGCAGAGGTCATCCAACACTAGAAAGGTGAATCATGTGTCTACTGAAACGGCACAGACGGAGCCAGAAGTAATGCTTGGTATGTTCATTGTTCATTCTACTCCTGCAACCATTCTTTTTTATTCTAGAGCTTCACATACCTTTATTTCCCATATTTTTGTTAAAATGCATAGTGTACCCATGCTTGCCATGAAAGAACCTCTCTTAGTAAATTCACCTGGAGGTACCATGCAAACCAATAATCGGTGTCTTCCAGTTAGTATGGTTTTATGGGGTAGAGTTTAAGTTAACTCCTATAGTGTTGAGGACATCAGGTATTGATGTGATCTTGGGTATGGATTGGATGAAACAAAATCAGGCAGTGATTCAGTGTCAGCAGAAGGTAGTAGTTGTGAATGCACGTAATGGTGAGAAGATTAGTGTTGATGTAGCAGTGCAGAAGCAGCCAGCAGCCTTAGTGAATCAGCTTGATGATGATGCTAGTAAAGAGAATCTAGTTATTGATGAATTCCTAGATGTCTTTCCAGATGATTTGCCAGGTATGCCACCTGACCGAGACATTGAATTTCTTATTGAATTATTACCTAGAACTGCACCTATAGCTAAACGACCATATAGAATGGGAATAGATGAATTAGAAGAACTTAAGAAATAAATTAAGGAATTACAAGATAAATGTTTTATTCGTCCTAGTTCATCACCTTGGGGTGCACCAGTTATCTTTGTTGATAAGAAAGATGGTGGTCAGAGAATGTGTGTTGATTATCGGTCACTTAATAAAGTAACTATCAAAAACAAGTATCCTTTGCCTAGAATTGATGACCTGTTTGATCAGTTGAGGGGTGCTTGTGTGTTCTCTAAGATTGATTTGCATTCTGGTTATCATCAATTAAAGATTCATGCTTCTGATATTCTAAAGGCAGCTTTTACTATGAGGTATGGCTTGTATGAGTACACTGTCATGTCATTTGGTTTGACCAATGCACCTGCCTACTTCATGTACATGATGAATAAGGTGTTTATGGAATATCTTGACAAGTTTGTGGTGGTATTTATTGATGATATACTGGTATTCTCCAAGACAGAGGAAGAGCATGCTAAACATCTGAGTTTGGTATTGCAGAAACTTAGAGAGCATAAACTGTATGCTAAGCGAAGTAAGTGTGAGTTCTGGTTAAAGGAAGTCTTTTTTCTTGGTCATGTTGTCTCTAATGGAGGAATATCAGTGGATCCAGGCAAGGTAAATGATGTATTAAATTGGAAGCCACCTACTGATGTGGGCGAGATTCGTAGTTTCTTAGGTTTAGCTGGATATTATAGATGGTTCATTGAAGGGTTTTCTAAACTTGCTAAGTCGATGACAGCTCTGTTAGAGAAGAATGTCAAGTTTGTATGGTCTGATAAATGTCAAGCTAGTTTTGAAGAATTGAAGAAGAGATTGACTACATCACCTGTCTTGGTATTGCCAGATTTGAGTAAGAAGTTCTCTATTTATTGTGAGGCTTCTCATCAAGGTTTGGGGTGTGATCTTATGCAAGAAGGCAGAGTTGTTGCTTATGCATCTAGGCAGTTGAGAAGGCATGAGCTGAATTACCCTACTCATGACCTAGAGTTAGCAGTTGTGGTTCATGCTCTGAAGATTTGGAGACACTATGTGATTGGGCATAAAAGTGATATATACACAGATCATAAAAAGTTTGAAGTATATTTTCACTCAGTCTGATCTGAATCTGAGGCAATGCAGATGGTTAGAATTGATCAAGGATTATGATTTGGAGATACACTATCATCCTGGTAAAGCTAATGTTATAGCTGATGCCCTTAGCAGAAAGAGTTATGCCAATGAGATGCAAATGTTGTTTATGGCAAGTGAGTTGTGTGCTGAATTTGAACACCTAAACTTGAGAATTGTTACCAATGCAATGGAGTTGGTGATAGAACCTACATTAGAGCAAGAGATATACAAGGGTCAGTTGAAGGATGAGAAACTGAAGAAGATAGCGGAAGACATAGTGATTGGTAAGTCACTAGGTTTTCGAATGGATGACAAGGGAATTTTATGGTTTGGAAAGAGGTTGTGTGTACTTGAGGATCAGGTTATTAGGTAGGCAATTCTTCGTGAAGCTCACGAGTTAGCTTATTCTATCCATTCTGGCAGTACTAAGATGTATCTGGATCTCAAGGAGAAGTATTGGTGGGTTGGATTAAAGCGAGATGTGGCTAAGTACGTGGCAGTATGTGACACATGTCAGAGAGTGAAAGCTGAGCATTAGAGACCTACAGGGTTGTTGCAACCAATGAAGATTCCTAAATGAAAGTGGGAAGAAGTTGGTATGGATTTCATCGTAGGATTGCCACGCACACAGAAAGGTTATGATTCTATTTGGGTGATCGTGGATCGCTTAACTAAAGTTGCTCACTTCATACCGGTTAAGACTAAGTACACTGGGCAGAAATTGGCTACATTATATATGGAGAAGATAGTGTGTTTGCATGGGGTACTGAAGAAGATTGTATCTGATCGAGGTTCACAGTTTACATCACATTTTTGGAAGGCTATACATGAATCTTTGGGGACAAAGCTGAATTTTAGTACACCATATCATCCACAGACAGATAGTGAGACTGAAAGAACCAACCAGATACTAGAAGACATGTTGAGAGCTTGTGCGTTACAGTATGGAACTAGTTGGGATAAAAGTTTGCCTTATGCGGAATTCTCCTACAACAACAGTTATCAACAGAGTCTTAAGATGGCACCGTTTGAAGCTTTATATGGATGTAAGTGTAGAACTCCATTGTTTTGGAATCAGACCGGTGAATCACAGGTGTTTGGAACAGATGTTCTTAGACACACAGAGGATCAAGTACGAGTGATTTGGGAGAATTTGTGAGTGGCACAGTCTCGTCAGAAGAGTTATGCTGACCACCAGAGAAGAGATTTGGCTTTTGAAGTAGGTGATTATGTCTACTTGAAGGTGTCACCAATGAGAAGTGTGAAGAGGTTCAACATGAAAGGCAAGTTAGCACCAAGGTATGTTGGGCCATTAAAAGTTATCGCTAGACCTGGTGAAGATGCTTATCAGTTAGAGTTACCTGAGAATTTGTCTGGGGTGCACAATGTGTTCCATGTTTCTCAACTGAAGAAGTGTTTACGTGTGCCTGAGGAGCAAATACCTTTGGATGAATTGACCGTTAAAGAGAATCTTACGTATGAAGAGTTTCTGGTTAAGATTATGGAGACTGCTGAGAGAGTTACTAGAAGCCGGGTCATTAAAATGTGCAAAGTTCAGTGGAATCGATATTCAGAAGCAGAGGCAACTTGGGAAAGAGAGGATGAACTGAGGAAATCATACCCGCAGTTATTTGAGTAAGCAGTCCAAATCTCAAGGACAAGAATCTTTTAAGGGGGGTAGAATTTGTAACACCCGAAATTTTCAAGTTTTTGAAATAGCTAAAAGTGATTAAAAAAATTGCACTAGTTTGAGTGAAAATAATATAGAGAAATAATGTTTTATTTGGGAATCAAAAGTTAATATTAGGTTAGGCATTTGATAATGCATTTTATGTTGTTGCATTTATTTTATTGTGTGGTGTGGTTTTGATTTCATTTGATTTGGATTCAAAATCCATTTTGAAAATGGTTTTGAAAATAAAAAGAATATGAAAAAAATAAATAAAATGATTAACTCACATATCTCCCTTGCGGGCCGGAGGCCTGGTTGGCCTGCTTTGCCTCCAGCTTGGGCTTGACTGCCGTAGGCCTGCTCTTCTTAGCCGTATTCGAGTGGGGCGAGCCTAGTATTGCCAAGCAGCCCATTCCCTTCCCCGCTCTCTCGCGTGGGCTGGCCCAGGTGGTCACAGCGGGCGCGCCCTCCTTCTCGATTTTGCTGATGGCTGGGGTCCACATGTCAGCGCGTCATCTTCCTCATGCCGTGAGCAAGCCGGAGTCAAGCTCGGCCTCAACCGAACCAATCCCGAGCAATCCGGGATTTCTTTCCAAACCGACGCGTTTTGGGGTTATATAAGTGTAGCCGAGCCTACCGTCTTCTCTTTTTCCACCCTAACACCAAGCCGAACGTCTTCATCTCGAGTTTAGGGAGTTGAAACCCTAAGCTTCGCTGTCCTTCCATCGATGGAGCCCGCCGTTCATCCCACATTTTCCTCTTCTACATTGGTGAGCTCGCCATCTTCTTCTCTTCCTCCCCATGTCTTTCTTTTGGTCTGGGATGCCCAAAATCACTAGAACAGTGAACTCCAGTGAGTTTTCGCCAAGGCCAGCAATGGTGCCGCCACGCGGTTGACTTCTCCAGTGATAGCGCCGCTGAGCCCCCCCTCGGGTTAGTCATAGCCGTCCAAATCCGGATCTACGGCCTAGATTAGAAGATACCCCTTCGCGGGGCAAACTTGTTAAAGAGCCCCTGCATTTTTCCGAATTAGAACCCATAGTCCTATAGCGTACTCTGAAAATATGCTTTCTTCTTTAGAAAACGTAATCTCCACTGGGTTAACTGAAAATATGTTTCATATGTTTCAAAGTGATGTTTCAAAACTTTAAATGCTTGTATCTTGCTCGTTTTAACTCCGATTTGACCTGTTCAAGTTGCGTTAGGTTTGTATTCACGAGCTCTACATGTTAGTGTTACTATATAGTAGGTTTGTAGCATTTAAATTTTGAGCTTATATTAAAATGATTAATTCTATAGGAAATCTTTGAAAATTCATATCTTTCACGTTTTAACTTCGTTTTTCATGATGTTTGCGTCTGTGTGATTGTACTGACATGTAGAATAGTTCTAAAAACTTTTTATACCATTTTGCTACTGTTAGTGTACTGTTCTAATTATTTTTCTTTTTTTGCTTCGTGTATAATTGCTCGGATGATTGTGTGTTGCTGCTTGTTGATCGAGTGTAGATGGTGAGCAGTATCTTGACGATCAGGAGCATTACTTTAAGCTAGACCAGCAGTACCAATAGGAAAGCTTTGATCAAGGCAAGTATAACATGGGACCGTTCTTGTTGTCCTATTCACAAAAAATATTATTCATATGAATGTGTTTTCCTTGGCAACCTTAGAGATTTTAACTTAGCGATTGATATCTTGATTCCTTGACACCTATGGGATGTGCATTTGGGTTGGTTGGCTAGTGCGAGATCTATGAACAATGATCTTGTAATATGGCTAATGAATTGTGCAACCAACCATTAAGATGATTTTATTACTGTTAAAAAGGGGGCTAGAGCATGTGGGTTATTTTGATGCTCTGGTTTCTCTCCATAAAGACTTATCTGTACGTGATCATCTGGGATATACAGTACAGCTGTGAGGGCCATATGGCTCTAGCTTTAGTTGTCTAAAGGACCTTTTCTAGCTTGTTAGTGGTTACCTTAAATGGCGTAAGAACGGCTTGCCACGTTGGGTGTAGGACAGTCTCTAGTTTATGAGTATAGCCGAGAAGGAATTGTGCCATTTGAAAAGGGGGGGTTCCTACATCTACCTACCGAGTGAATCTAATGGCCCTAACTTGTTAGACGAACCTTTAAGTGGATTTATATGTTTCTCCGGTGTTTAGGTTTGATCTCCCCACACATTTGAAAACCATGACTCATAGTGAAAGTGTACACCTCTGTACAAAGTTAAAAACTGGTATACTAGCCGTGCCCACGGATACGGGCGGCCTTGGAACATCTACAGATAGTTGATCACTATTGTTATATCATGTGTTAATTTTGTTGTTACTTTTATGTTTATGTTAATTACTATTTCATTATCCTTATTACAATTGATCAATGTTTCATTAATGGTATTTGGTATACCTTGATGCTACTCAATTGCTAAGTGAATGTCACACCCGGTTTTAAGGACAAAACTAGACATACACCATATGTGAAATAAAGAAGACAAATCTCACATATAGCCACAGATAAGTGTAATATCAAAAGACAAATGCTTAATATACATAACACAATAGTATAAAATATACCTTAAAGAGCAACACAGCGGAAAGACAACTCCGAACACCGGGTGTAGACTTCACTCCAGGAACAAACTAACTGGTTGATCACAAGCCTAACAATTCCAGAATCTAACAGTCTGGTACCCTTCCTGAGATGTGGGGAAATAGCAAGAGTGAGTCCATGTCGAACTCAACAAATATAACATGGGGTTCATGCGGCTCAAAAGGTTTGACACGGGTTTACTGCAATAGCTTTTAGTGAGTCATCTTTTTAGCAGTTGAGTAGCAACAAGTTTACCAAAAACCCAAATAACCTCATGATCATGTAAACGAGAATAATGTATAGCAAGAAACAATAATCATTAGTGAACATCAATATCATCAGTGTTATCATTATCATCAGCGTTCATCATTTATTCTGTAAGGGTCCAAGGCCACTCGTGACTATGAGCACGACTGTTATAACAGTTTTACACTCTGCAGAGGTTGTACACTTTCACTGTGAGTCGTGATTTACCCTTTCGCCCGAGGTAGCTAATCTCTTGACCCACTTCCAAGGAAGGTCGGCAGGGTTCACTATGAAGTCTTTCAAAGGTTCGTCTAACAAGTTAGGGCCATTAGATTCACTCGGCAAACAGATGTAGAGCTCCCCTTCCAAATGGCACAATAACGCGCAGCCTATACACATAAGGACAGAGGCCGCACTATACCCGATTCGTCAAGCCGTTCTTACGCCATGAAGGTTACCACTAACAAGCTAGAAAAGGTCCTCATACTTGACTAAAGCCAGAGCCATATAGCCCTCACAGTTGTACTGTAAGTCCCGGATGTTCGCTTATAGATAAGTCCTTATGAAGAGAAACTAGAGCACCAAAAATACTCCATGCTCTAGCCCCCTTGAGCCATGTTGCTATAAAGCATCTTTTAAACGTTTATTGCATATACCATTAGTCAAGTTACAGATCATAGTTATTTATCTTGAGCACTAGCATAAATACTACCCAATGCAATGTCCCATAGGTGTCAAGGTACAAGATACAAAAACTAGGATATCCTTAGTGGTAACAAGGTAGACACATGCACATGAATTAAGTATATTAAAGGTGAATAGAAAACAAGGATGATCCCATGCTATACTTGCCTTAAACACCGATCCTTCGGTAAGCTTTAATCTTCAACGTTCTTCTTCTTCTTCTTGATAACCTCGTATATCTCACCGACTGGACGAAATCATAAATCACCACACAAGCATCCATACAATCATACACGAAGCAAACAATAGATCTAAATTAGAACAGTACACCAAACATAAAATTAAGATGAAAAGTTTGTAGAACGAATCTACGTCTCGCTACGAATACACAGACGCGAAAAGCACACTAATCAGAGCTACGGTTGAAAAGATACATCTCCCGAAAGATTTGCTCATAGGAGAAAATATAAAACTATTAACTTCATGAGTTTTAATTATATAATAACATATATAAAATATTTTATAAATACTATATACGGAATTAAGTCAAATTTAGATTCAAATTATAAAACTAAAGTAAAACAAATCATATTTTATTTACAAAACCCAGTTGCATAATTATTAATCAAGATATGATTTAAACCATAAAATTTCAGAATTAGTAATATGGTAAACACTGTCACTAACGCGTAGATCTCGTTGCTATGAATCTAATGCAACTCGAATGAGCTAAAACGGATCTAAAACGTAGAAGATATGATTTAAACAAGATCTACTTTATTAAAGTAATAGATTAAATCTAACATCGAATCTTAAAGATAGAAAACCTAACCAACAGTAACACTAACAGTATAACAAGTTTGTAAAACTCTTCTACACGTTACTACGATCACATAGACATAAAGATCACAAAATTTGGATTTTAAACGTAAAAGTTATGAGTTTTCTAAGATTTCCTATAGATAAATAATTACTTTAATATAAACTCGAAAATAAATTATCTCAAACCTACTGTACAGTTCTATCATCATGTAGAGCTCGCAAATACGAATCTAACGCAATTTGAACGGGTCAAATCGGAGTTAAAACGGATAATTTATGACTAAAACAAACTCAGTGGCAAAACTGTAAATATCAGAAAGCGTATTTTTCAATTACCGAAACGAATTATGTTTTCAATAAATCAAAACGTATTTTCCAGATTACGCTTTGGACCGCGGGTTCGATAACACAAAAGTTCAGGGTCTCTTTTACAAAAGTTCACGCGAACCGGTATCTTCTAATCTAGATCGTTGGATTCGAATCGGAGGGTCCAGATTGGATCTGGGAAGACCCGGCGGCGCTCCGGCCGGACTCCGGCCGTCGGTGAGCTTCCCGCGGCGGCGCCATCGTCGGAACACGCGAAAACACGACTCCGGGCACCATTCAACGAAGGGGAAACACCGGGAGGTAGCTTGGAGCACGGCGAACTCACCTCGGACAAGAACGAGGGCACGGGATGGACGAAGACGGCGGCGTGCTTGCGGTGGCGGACGGTGGAGGCGGTGGTGCTCACGGTGGCAGCGCTAGGCGGTTTTGGCTGCTCCAAAAGGGTGAGATGAGGGCGGTACGATGCAGGTGTCTCGTTTTTATAGCCCGAAGGCACGCGGAAGCAAGGAAAGGGAAGGATTCGAAGATGGATTCGATCTCCGTATCCGGTAGAGAGAGGAAGGCGGCGGTGTTCGTTTTTGGAAAGCGCCGGAGGAAGGAGAAGGAAAGGGGAAGGTGTCGCTGACCGGTGGGCCCCACATGCCAGAGAGACAAAGGAGCGGCGCGTGCGGCTGGGCCAGCAGGCCGTGCCTGGGCTCGGCCCAGTGAAGCGGATGCGGGCGCGGGGGGGGGGGGGGAAACAAAGAGGGAGGATGGGCCGCCGAGGCAGGCCGGGGAGTTGGGCTGCGGTAAGAAGCGGCCCGAGAGCAGAAAGAATTCCTTTTCTTTTTCCTAATTTTTTTCAAATCCATTTTTCAAAAGATATTTAAATCCAATTTAAATTTAGTTTGAACCACTCATCACAAAATCCCAAATGCAGCAGCATGAATGCTCAATCATGTTCCAGCAGCATGAATGCTCAATCATGTTCCTACCCTTATATTAAATTTTTAAATTTATAAAAATTATTCTTATTCTAAATTTGCATGCTCACAAAAATATACAAAAAATCATATTTTTCCTATTTTTCTTCTTTTTAAATTTTTAGGGTGTTACAATTCTACCCCCCTTAAGATGAATCTCGTCCCGAGATTCGGAAGATGATGATAAAAGAGATAATGACACTTTGTCTTTATTTGATCCTCATTTTCCAAATTATTCTTTTCGCTCAGAGTCATGAGATAATTTCTCATATCCCGACTGACTAATCTGCCTAAACATGATCATCTCTCCTATTGAACTCCTCCAAAATTATTTGTTCCTTTGTTATGACTTCAGTAAACTCATGGTCCACTTTACTATCCTTGGTGTACCTATCTTCTAATTGGTCATTCTCATCTCCCTCAGGTAAAAGTCGACCACCTTGATACTCAATTCTTTTCCCTGACGGTGTTGTTAAGAGCATTGTGCACCGAGTACCATGAATCACTCCTTTGTGTGCACAGAGCCATCCATTACCAAGAACCACGCGAATTTTAAGTGACTCCAACACAATGAGTGTCGCGGTGAAGTTTTCTTTGTTTATGACAAGACTGACATTCGGGCATATCTGATCTGCCTGCATTTCTCCTACTGGGGTTTGAACTAGCAAAGGCCTCCTCATTGGACACTTTACCATCTTGCACGTCTCTTCCATGTCGGCGGAAATGAAAGAATGCGAAGCACTAGGGTCAAATAAAGCAAAAACTTGTACTGAGCTTACTTGAATATAACCACCCACCACTTTGGTAACTCCATGAACTTTATCCATATCCACATTGCTCAGTCTTCCATTGACATAGTTTTGCTGCGCTTTGCTTCCTTGAGCAGGCTTCTTATGGGCTTTCCTTTTTCGCTTTCGTTGTTGTGGATTCTGACTTAGTTCACTCCCAACTTGCTCTTCAACATTGTTATTTTGATAGTGCTCGGCTTCATCATACCCATAACATCCTTCAATGGCAGAAACATCAATCTTTTCCCACATATTAGTGCGAGACGTCATATAGGACTCCTGAGTCATGAGACACTACACTTCCTGTCATCAAGTGACCAACATCAACAACACGAGCAAGTATAGATGATCATAATCATGAACTATCCAAAAGGACAACTCTTGTCTCCATGGATCCAAAATTATCAACCTTGTTCACAGAACATTTTTGCTCAAGAGTGGCAACTCAATCATGGAGACTAACCAATACTTCCAACTAAAGAGTTCAATCTTAATAATCCTTCTTTACATTGGCTACCCCCCTTAAAATAAGAGACACTAAATAGGGTAGCTTGAACCCTTTTCTAGATGAGCTACTTAGCATAAAAGTGTTCTGACATCCCAATAATACTCTTGTGCATGGGTAAGAACAAGAAATCTGAAATTTCTCACGAGCAGAAAATCAGCAGTGCAGTAAAACAGTTGTAACTCTCATTCTGTTAATCAAATGAAACTGTAGTTTACACCGATGGAAAGCTTATAAAATTCTCTGCAACTTTCTTATAGAACACACTTCCAGATTCTGCAGCTATCTTGACCGAAAACAACACATAACAGATTCTGTTCCAGGTTTCAGACAGCACAGTTGCATCGTCTTGTGATTTTTGTATCTCCCAATCCAAAATAGCTATGAGGGTAGTTCTTGCATTTAGAGAGAGATGTTGAAGTCCACTCTTGTCCAGAATTTTCTCATGATTTTTTTTTGGTCTTTCAAGAATAAAGATATAAGTTGATAAAGACAGGCTGCTCCGAAAGACAAGATATAGAAAGCAGGAGATAACCAAAACCCAGCTATTTATTTCATTAATCCTTATACCTTATACATATAAACTAAATGAAATCATGGTCAAAACCCACGAGATCATTCTACTCATTACAAAATTCCAACTCAAGCATAAACATAAGCACAAAGCAACTAAACACTTAAATGTTCATTAGCCACACATTAAGACGACTCAACTTGGCTACTAACGGTTTTATTACACGGGACATAACTCCTATTCCTTAAACATGGTGTGATTGTAGCAGCATCCAGAGTAGATAACGTCTCTTACATTCCTTATTGCTTTATATGGACATCTGAATCTCTGCATCCCTCTTTACCATTCTTATAACTCATACCTTAAGATGGGTCAACCTGGTATCCCTCCGGTGTAGATTTAATACCCTCATACTCAATCCTTTCTCCTAAAAGTGTAGTTAGAAACACTGAACATTGGGCATACTCAATCACTCCTTTACAAGTAGATAACCAGTCTATTCCAAGGATAACATCAATGCCCATTAATTCCAAAACAATGAGGTTTACCTTAAAATTTACCCCCTTTATGTCAAGACTAACTTTTGGGCATACGCGGTCTGCCTTTATTTCACCTCTTGGAGTTTTAGTCATCACTGTTTTCCCCCTTGGAAGCATAAGTATGTTATGATCTTTTACATATTGTCTAGATATGAACGAATGTGAGGCACTGGGGTCAAACAAAACCTTGGCATTTCCTGAACTTACTGGTATTGATCCAAACACGACCTCCTTAGCTCCAGGAATGGTGGAAATATCCACATGTTTCAACCTTCCATGGATGTAATTTCTCTTTAATTTATTTCCCTACACATGCTCCTTTTGGACATCCTGTCCTGGGTCTTGCTGTTGTTGATTCTTCTGTGGGCAAGATTTGATATAATGTCCTTCCTGCTGGCAATGATAACACTTTCTCTTAGCTGGATCTTTTGTGATGTCATACTCCAAGGAACTGTTGTTTGGTATGCTGCTATCTTGCTGGCCATAAAAGTTCACCTTCGTCCTTTTGGCTTGTTTCTTAGCTTGTTTGGCCTTTCGGGGTTGATACTCCTTATAGGTAATTGTTCATCCATCTATGACTACTTCATGGGGAGTAGTTTTAGCGGGAGGGCTTCTAACTCTTCAGGGTTTGGATTTGTTTGACAGGGGATCAGGGCTGCATGTGACAATGTAATAGAACTCGCTTGCTCATTGCTTTCCACTAGTGGTTCTAATGAGATTGCCTTTCTCTTCTTGTCCATGTTGTTCTCAAAATTTGGATCCACCTTGATTTTCCCCTTGTTAGACTCATTTCCAAGACAGGGAAAACCATAATGCTTACAGCAGTGACATTGTTCCTGCTCTCCAAATGCCTTATTATCAACATCTTTATTGGATTTCATATTCTTCCAAACTTCTGCTACTTGTATCTTCTCTGACCCCTTGGATATGTTGGCTTGACCTTGAGATAAGCATCGTTGAGAATTCCCATGTTGAGCCATTTCTTCTAGTAATTGGTTTTGCATCGCTAATGGTTTCTTGTCAAAAGTGAGCAAGAGCAACACAATTCAGTCCTCTTAACCTCTGAAATCCACAGTCTTCTCGTCACGAGCCGTCTAATAGACAAGGAGAAAAGGTTCAAAATAGAGACAAGGTTTTTATAACAGAACGGGGATAGAATTAAGCATAACTTTGAGAAAATAACAAAGTTAAAGAGAAGCAAGAAATAGACAACAATGAGAACATGCTAAACGTCCAGTTCTAACTAGGCTTGCGTCCTACAGTCAGCATTGCTCTGATACCACTCTATCACACCCGGTTTTAAGGACGAAACCAGACATACACCATATGTGAAATAAAGAAGACAAATCTCACATATAGCCATAGATAAGTGTAATATCAAAAGACAAATGCTTAATATACATAACACAATAGTATAAAATATACCTTAAAGAGCAACACAGCGGAAAGACAACTCTGAACACCGGGTGTAGACTTCACTCCAGGAACAAACTAACTGGTTGATCACAAGCCTAACAATTCCAGAATCTAACAGTCTGGTACCCTTCCTGAGATGTGGGGAAATAGCAAGAGTGAGTCCATGTCGAACTCAACAAATATAACATGGGGTTCATGCAGCTCAAAAGGTTTGACACGGGTTTACTGCAATAGCTTTTAGTGAGTCATCTTTTTAGCAGTTGAGTAGCAACAAGTTTACCAAAAACCCAAATAACCTCATGATCATGTAAACGAGAATAATGTATAGCAAGAAACAATAATCATTAGTGAACATCAATATCATCAGTGTTATCATTATCATCAGCGTTCATCATTTATTCTGTAAGGGTCCAAGGCCACTCGTGACCGTGAGCACGGCTGTTATAACAGTTTTACACTCTGCAGAGGTTGTACACTTTCACTATGAGTCGTGATTTACCCTTTCGCCCGAGGTAGCTAATCTCTTGACCCACTTCCAAGGAAGGTCGGCAGGGTTCACTATGAAGTCTTTCAAAGGTTCGTCTAACAAGTTAGGGCCATTAGATTCACTCGGCAAACAGATGTAGAGCTCCCCTTCCAAATGGCACAATAACGCGCAGCCTATACACATAAGGACAGAGGCCGCACTATACCCGATTCGTCAAGCCGTTCTTACGCCATGAAGGTTACCACTAACAAGCTAGAAAAGGTCCTCATACTTGACTAAAGCCAGAGCCATATAGCCCTCACAGTTGTACTGTAAGTCCCGGATGTTCGCTTACAGATAAGTCCTTATGGAGAGAAACTAGAGCACCAAAAATACTCCATGCTCTAGCCCCCTTGAGCCATGTTGCTATAAAGCATCTTTTAAACGTTTATTGCATATACCATTAGTCAAGTTACAGATCATAGTTATTTATCTTGAGCACTAGCATAAATACTACCCAATGCAATGTCCCATAGGTGTCAAGGTACAAGATACAAAAACTAGGATATCCTTAGTGGTAACAAGGTAGACACATGCACATGAATTAAGTATATTAAAGGTGAATAGAAAACAAGGATGATCCCATGCTATACTTGCCTTAAACACCGATCCTTCGGTAAGCTTTAATCTTCAACGTTCTTCTTCTTCTTCTTGATAACCTCGTATATCTCACCGACTGGACGAAATCATAAATCACCACACAAGCATCCATACAATCATACACGAAGCAAACAATAGATCTAAATTAGAACAGTACACCAAACATAAAATTAAGATGAAAAGTTTGTAGAACGAATCTACGTCTCGCTACGAATACACAGACGCGAAAAGCACACTAATCAGAGCTACGGTTGAAAAGATACATCTCCCAAAAGATTTGCTCATAGGAGAAAATATAAAACTATTAACTTCATGAGTTTTAATTATATAATAACATATATAAAATATTTTATAAATACTATATACGGAATTAAGTCAAATTTAGATTCAAATTATAAAACTAAAGTAAAACAAATCATATTTTATTTACAAAACCCAGTTGCATAATTATTAATCAAGATATGATTTAAACCATAAAATTTCAGAATTAGTAATATGGTAAACACTGTCACTAACGCGTAGATCTCATTGCTATGAATCTAACGCAACTCGAATGAGCTAAAACGGATCTAAAACGTAGAAGATATGATTTAAACAAGATCTACTTTATTAAAGTAATAGATTAAATCTAACATCGAATCTTAAAGATAGAAAACCTAACCAACAGTAACACTAACAGTATAACAAGTTTGTAAAACTCTTCTACACGTTACTACGATCACATAGACATAAAGATCACGAAATTTGGATTTTAAACGTAAAAGTTATGAGTTTTCTAAGATTTCCTATAGATAAATAATTACTTTAATATGAACTCGAAAATAAATTATCTCAAACCTACTGTACAGTTCTATCATCATGTAGAGCTCGCAAATACGAATCTAACGCAATTTGAACGGGTCAAATCAGAGTTAAAACGGATAATTTATGACTAAAACAAACTCAGTGGCAAAACTGTAAATATCAGAAAGCGTATTTTTCAATTACCGAAACGAATTACATTTTCAATAAATCAAAACGTATTTTCCAGATTACGCTTTGGACCGTGGGTTCGATAACACAAAAGTTCAGGGTCTCTTTTACAAAAGTTCACGCGAACCGGTATCTTCTAATCTAGATCGTTGGATTCGAATCGGAGGGTCCAGATTGGATCTAGGAAGACCCGGCGGCGCTCCGGCCGGACTCCGGCCGTCGGTGAGCTTCCCGCGGCGGCGCCATCGTCGGAACACGCGAAAACACGACTCCGGGCACCATTCAACGAAGGGGAAACACCGGGAGGTAGCTTGGAGCACGGCGAACTCACCTCGGACAAGAACGAGGGCACGGGATGGATGAAGACGGTGGCGTGCTTGCGGTGGCAGACGGTGGAGGTGGTGGTGCTCACGGTGGCAGCGCTAGGCGGTTTTGGCTGCTCCAAAAGGGTGAGATGAGGGCGGTACGATGCAGGGGTCTCGTTTTTATAGCCCGAAGGCACGCGGAAGCAAGGAAAGGGAAGGATTCGAAGATGGATTCGATCTCCGTATCCGGTAGAGAGAGGAAGGCGGCGGTGTTCGTTTTTGGAAAGCGCCGGAGGAAGGAGAAGGAAAGGGGAAGGTGTCGCTGACCGGTGGGCCCCACATGCCAGAGAGACAAAGGAGCGGCGCGTGCGGCTGGGCCAGCAGGCCGTGCCTGGGCTCGGCCCAGTGAAGCGGATGCGGGCGCGGGGGGGGGGGAAACAAAGAGGGAGGATGGGCCGCCGAGGCAGGCCGGGGAGTTGGGCTGCGGTAAGAAGCGGCCCGAGAGCAGAAAGAATTCCTTTTCTTTTTCCTAATTTTTTTCAAATCCATTTTTCAAAAGATATTTAAATCCAATTTAAATTTAGTTTGAACCACTCATCACAAAATCCCAAATGCAGCAGCATGAATGCTCAATCATGTTCCAGCAGCATGAATGCTCAATAATGTTCCTACCCTTATATTAAATTTTTAAATTTATAAAAATTATTCTTATTCTAAATTTGCATGCTCACAAAAATATACAAAAAATCATATTTTTCCTATTTTTCTTCTTTTCAAATTTTTAGGGTGTTACAGTGAATGATTAATAAAAGATAAATGCAGTTAAACAGTGTCTAGCTTTTTGTGCCACATGAACCCTGTGTTATACTTGCGGAGTACGACATGTGCTCACTCTTGCTATTCCCACCATAACAGATGAAGATTATGAAGATGATTATCACAATGAGTACTAGTCTTGGTGTCAACCAGTCAACCATGTCCCTGTGTTTGGAGCTTCTGTCATAGTTTTATTTTTAGTAGCTACTCTTTTATGTATGAGACTATGTGATAAGTATTCTTTCGTTATGTAATAAGCACTGTGATGATACTTCTATAATTTGTCAACTTGTGTGTGCGACTATTTCCTGGGGCGCGTATGAGTCTATTATGCATCCTATTTTTGTCCTTAAAATGGATGTGACAAATAATCAAATAATACTATATCTAATATATAACTAGTGCAAACTAAGAACATAATAAAAGGAACATATTATTGAAATAGAACAAAGTCTTAAATGAGATACAAAGGAAAAGTACCAATCTCTAGATGAACAAATCTGAAATCCTGAACAATCGTCCAACTCTATTTGAACCTTGCTAGAAAGCCTATACTAAGAAATTGAAGAACTAGAGCTCTCTCTATCTAATCTCTGGAAACCGTAATATTTGGACTACTCTTGACTTATGATCAGGTGCCTCAGGGGGGTTAGGGCCTGTATTTATAGTCTTGAGGAAGAACCGTCAACCCTTGGATCAAACCGACTTCACATATGGCGGAGATGCATCCTAAGAGGCGGTGGAGGAATACTCTAGAAGGGCATGGAAGAATCCCACAGGGGGCCGGCCGACCCCACCTGGCAGCTGCTGGTTCTCTACTTCGGTCCCGTGCCTTCTAGTGTCTTCTAGAGTCTTCTGGTGCATATTTCGTCACAGTTAAGTTTCGTGCCTTTTTGACAATTCAATTCTCATTTTTATTCTTTCTGGAATATCTCTGCTGAAAATAATAATTCACCAAAACTCATGAAAATTGTCAGTAATAACCCCTAAGTTTCTATTGGTGATCATTTCTATACACAATATTGATGGTTTATGATGGATGATAACTACCGTCAACAAGCTCCCCTAAGCTAAGTCTTTGCTAGTCCCTTAGCAAAGCAACTTAAGTGATGGAAATTAAGAGTACAGGGTTTCACAATTTTTGTACAACTCCTCAAGAGAACACCTGTATTCAAACAAAAATTCTTCTCTAGATTGCAATTCATTGATCCATCCTTCAAACTTACTCATATTTCTTTCAACCATGGAGCTTTTGAGCTTTTTACCTAATCTTGAGCAATTAAGAGATAGAACAATCAAGTAAGCACTATGTCTCATATTCTTCATTCAACCTTCATTCTAGAGTTTTATAAGTTTTCAAAATAAAACTCAAAGATTCATTGCATGACACACTCAAGTCTCTCATATATGTGGTATTTTTGGATTTCACTAAGGCAACAAATGTTATGCCTTCATTCCTGCACTAAAGCTTATGTGGATTTCATAGGAATGACATTCTTATGAGAAAACATACTTGCAAACATATATTGTAAAGTCAAACAATGGATCCAAAAAGAGTTAAGTCATAGAATCAAATCAAGATGTGCAAGTGTATGGAATGAGGTGGATATTTATGATGGCTAATCCTAATTCTACTATGCTCCTTAAAAGCATCTATCTTTTGAACTTGAAAATAAATGTAAGAAAACATGGGCTATCTTTTCTTCTCTTTTCTTCTTCTTTTTTTCAGGCGGGCATCAAAGTACCTATTGTTTTGATACTTCGAACACTTGTCCATTTTTTTTAATATTCTTTCTTTTGTATAGCCACATGCTTCTTTCATACAAAATATTTGAGAGATAATACAAAGGATTTGGAGCATTTATTTGAGGGAAACCTAAATGGAATATTTTTTATGTTTCCTCGTAGTGTAGGAGAAAAATATTTTCTTTTTGGTGGAACAAAATGAAGTGTGAATGGGATGTGTGTAGTGTGATCCTGATTTTAAAAGTATGACAAACCTCTTATAAGGCATATAACAAAGTTTGACCGAACTCAATGAAATATAAGTAGCATGAAAGTAGAAGTTTTTCTAGTCTAAATATATCTATTTTAGCTCTAGTAGAAATTCAAACTTTGTCATGTAGAATCTCATCATGTAAATTTTTAAATTTTAAAGATAAGTCTTCAAAAATCAAGTATCACTTAGAATAAAATAAATAGCAGCTCAAACTCTCTTATATCATATCCGTCAATTACCTAGATTTTAGCTCAAGCATATGCTACCCACGGGTTTCAAGTTTTAGAGCAAATTCTCAAGTTAAATTAACTTCAATCAACATGTAGGAGAATTCAAATATGAAAACTAGGTACTTGAAAGGAATCATAACTTGAGCATTTTTTTCATCTTTTTATTTGAGAGAGACTATCTTCATATTCTACTTACTTAGTTATTCAACTCTTAAAATAAGGAAACACATTAATTCAAACTTAAACAAAATTAAAACAAACTTATGTATACACTCTATTTTTTTGTTTTTTCATTTTTTAACATGCTGAAATTAAACATAAATACCAGCAGAAAAGATAAATTTTATTTAGTTTTCTAGTTATGCATTTTTAACAGTAATTTAAACTAAAGAAAAATAATACTCATAGAATTTTACAAGAAAGAAAAAAGAATACTTACCTCAATATGTGGGGGTCCTCCCCCAAACTAGATCACTGCGGTGGTGGCGGTGGTGGGTACTCGAAACCCATCCTATTGAATAGGTATTTAAAGTTCGCTTGTTGTTGTCGCTCATGCTGCTGTAACTCATCAAATTTGTGGGTCGTCTGTTGCTGCCATTCAACTTGTTGGTGAAGGGTGTTGCGCATCTCCTCCTGTCCTACCTCGAAGGACGTGAGACGATTGTCGATGTTCTGGTAGAAACCGGCCTCATCATAGCCCATCAGAGGTGGTGGATTGTCACACCCCAAAATTTTTAATTTTGGATTATGCTTAGAAAACACTAAATAAAATAAATAATTTCAATATTTGAATAAATTTATTAGATAAGTTAAGTTGCTGCTAATTTAAATATAGAAAATTATGGTTTTAAACTTTTTATATTAATTTGATAATGTGGTGTTTGTGTGATGCTTGTCTTTGGTTTTGGTGAGTGCTATTATTTTTAAAATACCATAGGACGACGTTTACTTCTCACCGGAAAACTTTTTTGGTATTTTCTGGATTTTAAATTTCAATTTCCGTGAGCTTAATCTTTTTCCTTGATCTCTTCATCAATCTTTTTATTAGCTCAAACTCATTTAGTTGAGTTTCTTATCCTTCCAAGAGTCTCCAGGATTTTTCTGGTGATTTTTCTGAGCTCCGGGCTATTTTTCACGGTCAAAAAGGTAATTTTATATTTTCTGAAATTATTTTATTCACGGAATTAAAATAATCCCGAAATTAAGAAATTCCGAAAAGTTTCTAAACCCTACAACTATATATATGTCAGCGTAGCCCTCGACGCCCTGGTTTCAGAAGTACAACCCTTATCGCGAGTCGCCACTCGTAGCTCCCTCCATCTCTCGCCGAAGTTCTTCATCTACAGCTTGCGTTCTGGCGAACTTCCGGCGATAGTTCGGCGAGCTTTTCCGACCACCTCGGACATCTCTGACAAATTCCGCTTTCACTTTATGGTTTGTCTCGTCGTCCTCTTCACCGGCACGCCTTTCGTTTTGCGAATCCGTGCCCGTTTCATCGTTTCCCAATCTAATCTTCCTCTTTTCCGGCGAGATCACCTGGGAGCTCCTCTGTTTTGCAGCAGGCCGGTGTTTTCTTCGTGTGTCGCGGCCATTCTAGACCAGCATCGTCCCTGCCTGGCGCCGCCGGCCCTGGCCCCATCCCACAGCTGCACCTCGCGCCCTGCTGTTGCGCACGTAAGGGCGTAGGGCGCTGCTGCTGCCGATCGCTCGGGCATGTGCCCAGCAAGCCCGCGCGGGGCCCAGTGCGCCGTTTCCGGTTGCTGCTGGTGCGTGCCCAGCGCCGCTGCCCTTTGGTCAGTTTGGTCGGAGTCCTTCTCCTGCACGTGAGCAGCAGCGGCACTTCACCATGGCCACGTCCAGATGAAAACTCAAGGTAGAAGATGCTTGTAATTACGGTTCTGCCACTGTTTGTTTTTCTTCCGCTGTTTATTCGTTTTACGTCCGATTCGAGTGATTCAAGTCGCGTTAGATTCGTGTAGTCGTGCTCTATGTGGTAGTACCAACGGTGGTCATGTCTCATAATTATAAATTTATTTATTTAGAAACTTTTTGATTAATAATTATTTAATCGCTGTTAATTAGAAAATAACTAAGGGTTGTAATTCCATTCGTGTCGTGTCGTGTTTGTGTCGACGTAAACTATGTATTAGTAACGATGTTTATCATGTCATTTGATTATGAATTTATTAATTTAAATAGTAATTAGATTAATATATTTATTTAATAGCTTTCTAATTAAAAGAAATTCCGGTTTAAATCCGTTCTTGTTGTTTTGCAATAGTGCCGATCGAAGTTATGTGTTAGCAACAACGTTTAACATGTCTTACATCTTTGAAATTTATAAGTTAGATATTAATTTGATTTATGCTTGTGCAATTGAGTTTCTAATTAAGCGCAACACGGGCAGTCTGTCCTAAATTAATGTTAATCTAATTAATATTAAACTAAATGTCTTTTAAATTATAAGATGCTTAGTTCAACCTTAAAACATAAGTGCTTTCGTTCAGTTGTCACATGTTTTCTATATATATAGTTCAATATTAAATTGATTAATATGATTAATGTACAGTATATTTCAAATTAAAATTTGCTTAGTCTAAGTACGTTGCATATATGATAGACTTGTATAGATAATTTCACATTACAGTATCTGCTCTTCATAGTTATACAGCTTTAATCCTCGAGCATTTATTCGTTTGAAATCTGTTTTGCTCCAATTAAGTTGCGCTAGATTTGCATCGACGTTCTCTGTGCAGTAGTACTAATGTTTTTTCATGTCATATGTTTTTCCATATATAGTTGAGTATTATATTAATTAATATGTTTGTTATTAGTTTTATAATTAAAAATAATATATAATCTTGTCACGTTAGTCCTTTGTAACTAAGCATGAACTTAGCTAATGGCAACTTAAATATGTTTAAATTATAATTTACTTAGTCCAAGCACATATCTCATATAATTGGAATAGTTGTTCTCACATGTTCTTTTATCTCTGTAAAGTCGGCAATACTTATAAATAAAATATGACCAGGGTTAAACCTAGCTTTGTAATTCAATTGATTAATCTAATTTTAGAATATTTCTTCAGAATGTTTATCACCTTATTTCAATAACTAACTGTGTTATGTTGTAATCGTCTCGATAGTCGCGTGTCCTATTTAATGGTAGCTCCGTTATCCGTCATTCTTGCGTTTTCATGACTATAGCAACGTACTGTGTCCTTTAGTGCGTTCTCTTTTAAAGCGTTTCTTTTGTTTGATGCATGTTCTTAGATGTATATATTGTTTGTCTATTTGTGTTGCTTGGTTGCTGCGAGTAGAGGAAGCGTGGTTCGTCAGCGCCAAAGACTAGGAGTTGAGGACTGACAGTCGAAGCAAAAGTTAGAGACCAGAAGATAGCAACTAAAGATTCTGAGCAGCCTAACCTTGGAAAAAAAGCAAGTATAACATGGGACCATCTTTGTTGTCCTATTCACTGAAATTATCATACATATGCATGTGTCCTCCTTAACAACCATAGAGATTATAACTTAGCCATTGATATCTTGTTCCCTTGTCACCTATGGGTTATGCATTTGGGTAGCTATTGCTAGTGCTTAATTAAGATGATTTTATTACTGTTGAAAAGGGGGCTACAACAAGGGGTTATATGGTTGCTCTGATTTCTCTCCGTAAGGACTTACCTGTAAGTGATAACCGGGATATATAGTACAGCTGTGGGGGCTATATGGCTCTGGCTTTAGTTGTTTAAAGGACCTTTTCTAGCTTGTTAGTGGTTACCTTAAATGGCGTAAGAATGACTTGACACGTTGGGTGTAGGACAACCTCTAGTCTATGAGTATAGCCGAGAAGAAATTGTGCAATTTGAAAAGGGGTTCCTACATCTGCCTGCCGAGTGAATCTAATGGCCCTAACTTGTTAGACGAACTTTTGAATGACTTTATATGGTTTCTGATGTTTTGGGCCTTGCAAACTCATGCATTTGAAAATCATGACTCACAGTGAAAGTGTATACCTCTGCGCAGAGTTTAATAAACTGGTATACTAGCCGTGCTCACGGATACGAGCGGCCTTGGGGATTCTTACAGAATAGTTGATCACCATTGTTATATCATGCTTAATTATTGTTGTTACTATTATGCTCATGTTAATGCTATTCATTATTCTTATTACAATTGATCATTGGTTCATTAATGGGAATTGGATTACCTTGATGCTACTCAATTGCTAATTATATGATGATTAAAAGCTAAACGCAGTCAAACAGTGTCTAGCCTTTTTAAGCCTCATGAACCCTGTGTTATACTTGTTGAGTTCGACATGGACTCATTCTTGCTATTTTCCCCACACCTCAGTTTGTAGTGAGGTGCTGCTCAGAAGAAGGATAAAGAGGTAGTGAAGTTTCCAGAAGTCTTTCAGAAGTGTTTGGCATACGGAGCCACCAATCAGCCATCCCTGAGAAGAATGGAGCCTGAAGTTTAGTCACCGTTCCACGATACTCTGATGTAAGTGTTAATATAGCTATGTATACGTTATATAATAACATTATTTCTGATACTTTTTCATTCTGGCATATGTGTGGACTTCCTGGGCACACATATGTTAGCCTGGTTTTGTTCTTTAGAAAACCAGGTGTGACATGGATGATGATGGTGATGCAGAGGTTGATGATGATGTTGCGACGGTTGATGATGATGTTGCGGAGTAGGCTGGTAGTAGTCCTGAGGAGCATGGTACGGAAAACGGTCCATGGAAGCTATCGTGGATGTCCTGTGTGGAAAAAGACATGCGCCCTCTGCGTACGCCTCTCATGGTCTCCTCATAATCCTGCGGATGATAATGATCAAAATTACCTGGCCCGCAACGTGCACCTACAAATGTCTCTGACTCATAGGGAGTGTGATCCTCCCAGGCCTGGTGATGTGCATGAGACGGTCCCGGTTGATCAAATCCAAAGTAACTGGTGAAGATGGGCTCTGGAGGAGTAGCATCTTCACCCTAGTACCTTGGGTTTTGATTCCTGGTCATGCAAGCAGAGGGACTCCTTCCCACTCCCCGTCCTGTTTTCTGCAATTCAAGAACAAAATTCTCCACGACATATAGACTGAGGCTCCGGTTTGGTAGCTCTATTTCATTGGTGTATCCTTTATATATCATGACTATTTTTCTATTCCTCATTTTAAGTATGTGAGCATGGTGAAAGAATGAATAGTCAATGACTCATTGTGGCGTAGTGATGTACGCAATGTTTGCATTATCTAAAAGTCCTAACCCATTGGCAAGACGTGTTACCCATGATGTGCATGTTACTCCCCCTTTCTTTAATCTAGGAATGGTTAGCCAATAATGTGTCATTAATTTAACTAGTGAAACTTCTACTTTCTTTACCATGGCATACATCAATGTAAGTTCTTCTACTCTTGCAATCCAAAAATTCTCTCTAGGAAAAAGAGTAACTCCTAACCATTTATGTATGAACCTTAAAGTGGGGTTGTGAATTTCATCAGTACAGGGTCTATGACAAACTATTTCTCTAGATATATCTTGCTTGAAATGGGTTCTATCAAATTCTTTTAAAGCATCATCAGCATCAACATTGCATGATTCATGAAATCCTAAGATGTTGCTAAAGTTCTTTCAGGTAGGTGAAAATGGCTTATTAAAAAGCCTAAATGAAATTTCCTGTTCACCTAATTGTAGAGAGCTCAAAAATTCTATTGTAAGTAGTCTACATCCATTCTCAATTGTAGTCCAGGCATCCTCCCAACCAATATTCTAGAAAATAAGTTGAAATTCAGAGTCCATACCTATGGTACGCAGGAGGTCCGGGTCGATGACGGGGGTTGATGTAAACTCCTTATCCTTCAGCAGCTCGCAGACTTCTTTCTCTCAGTCGTGTTGAAATTTGATTTGGCTATCCCTAAGAAGGGTATAGACCTCAGCTTGCGGGCGCGATGATGATCTTCGAACAGCGGGAGATGGCAGGTCAACTTCCATCTCGGAGTCAGCCCGGGAAGAGCTTTGTAACACTCCGGTGTTACGCAAGCATTTGCATTGCAAAACATGAGCATAACATGTCATGACATTTCATATCATTCATAATCATATGTGCTTAGGGTGTATCTTTAGTAGAATAAAAGTGTGGAAACTAGTATTGCATAACATGTTGTGCTAATGTGCTAATGACATTCATCAAATTTGTGCAACTATAAATTTCATATCACTTAAGAATTATAGGTGAAATTTTTGGAGCCACTAAATCACTCAAAGTTTTGTCAAAGATTTGTTTTAAAAATGTTATTTGAAAATATTCAAAAATCCTCCCTAAATTAGCTTTTATTCTAAAAATCAAAATCTATAAGAGTTCTGAGGTTGGCCCCTTAATCAAAGTTGGAGAGAAGTAAATTCTAAGCAACTTTTATTTTTGGGTCATTTCCTGAAAATGTCTTTTTCTTGCTCAAAATGAGATTTGAAAACTATTATTTGAATTTATTTGAAAATAATAATTTGAAAAACCAATTTCTCACCTAAGCGGGCCTCCGCCTCCCTTTTGGCCCGCTGGCCGAAACGGCCCGCGCCACCCCCGCGCGTGCACACGCCGCAGCCGCCGCCTCGGCCCGGCCCGCGTCCGCTCGTCTGCCTCCTCCCGCTCGCCCCGCGCCTCGCTGGATGCCGCGGCAGACCGCGCTCGTCGCGTGTCGGCCATGCGCCGTTGGAGCCGCCGCGCGTCGCCTCCGCTCTGCCCTCCTGCTAGCTCGAGCGCGCTCAAGTTCGCCTGCCCAAACCCTCCTCGCCCCCTCACTTCCACTCTCGCTCGCCATCCACTCCCCCTCTCAAAAAACCGAGCGGGCGAGCGGCTCACCGCCGAGAGCTCCACCTCCGCTCCCCCGTTCCGACGTCGACCATCCACCGCCACCGAATTCGTCTTGCACCGAGCTTCGCCACCCCCTTGCCTCCTCCGAACGAGCGCCACCATCCCCTTGCTCACCCCAGTAGGACATCAATTTGAATTTCTCGCCGCGTCACCGTGACGGAGCCGCCGCGCTCGCGCTTTGGCCACCGTCGCCTCCGCTCCTCCCCATCTCTCTCGAACTGCGCGTTGATGTTCACCGTGTCCCCGCGATAGTGTTGAGCGTCTCGCCTTGTTCGCTCGAGCCCGGAGACAGCCGCTGACCGTCGGCGGCCGTCGCACCGCCGCGGTGGCGAGCACCGGCTCGGCCGCGCGCGCTGTCCCGCTCACCCGCGTTTGAAGCAGGTGACTGGGCCGGCCTGCTCCAACAGGAGACGGCCCGTTTTCTTTCTCCCACACGTGCGTGTCCTTGGGCTGAGCCGGACCGGGCCGTTTGCCCCGTACTGTGTCGGCCCGTTTTCAAAAAGAGGATTCCAGTTTTCTTTTCTTTTATTAATTGGGAATAAAAATGCTTTAGTAATTGTTTGGGTGACTAAATGTGCTCCAAAAATTGTGAAATAAATTTCTATGGACTCATTGGAACTAGATCTACAATATAAAAATATTGCATGTCATTTTTGGGATACTTTTCTGTAGGATTTTAATTAATCATTTATATTGCTGATAACTTGAAAAATGTGTAGAAAAATCTATAGGCTTTAGAAAAATATGGTTCCAAGTTTGTTAATCTTCTTATATCATGTACTTCCTAGGAAAAATATGTTTCATGCATGTGCTGTGGAAAACTTTGGAGGAGTAGTTCAAGTACCTTTAATGGCTGAATTTTGTTATTTTTGCTAGAGAGCAAACTTTGTATAAAACATGCATGTGATAATTTTTGTACAGTCATTATATGCTTTGAAGAACCTAGGAAAAATATTAATTCTGTTGTTTGACACTTTTCATAGTACAAAGTAATTTCATGCTCATTTTTATGCTATAGCTTGTCATTTTTGTATAGGATAGTTTACTTATCCAAATGCCATGAAATTTTTATGGTAGTCTGTTTAGGGTAGTATTATGCTACTGTAATTTTCTCAGATTTTTAGGAGCATCAGAAATATATGTTGCTATTCAAACTTACTATTAATTAAGTTTTAAGCAAGTGTTGCTTTAAGTGTGATTAAGAAATTAGTAAAGCTTTGGTGTATCTTTGAAGCATTTCATAAGATATGTTAACTTAACATAATAGTAGTAGAAGAGAATGCAGTAGATGACATGTGCTTGTAGTATATAGTTTCTTGGATGATGTTGACTACCTTGCATTTCAACATATCCATTGCATTCATCTCCTTCGATGCACGTTTGCATAATCACTTACGCGCATTGCATCATACAGGATCGCAAACCGAGAACCCAGTCGTCTTACCCGAGGAGCCAGAGGAGCAGCTCGAGGTGCAGCAGCAGGAGGTGACAGAAGCCGAAGAGGAGGTCGGTGAAGATCTCCTAGAGTGCCCCGACCACCGTCCGAGCTCTTTTGAGAGAGGCAAGCCCCGGAGCATTTCTCTCCCGGTTTACAAATAATTTATTATTAACTTTACTTAATTTGATGCATTACGTTTAGGAGTTGTTTGCAAACGTTGCTGCATTATACCTTGCTTACCTTTGTTATACTATATCCTTGTTACCCTGGTATCCGCAGTCGAGTCAATGCTTAGCTTGCTTAGACCGGTAGAAGTCGGGTGATTTCCTGTCACCTGCGAGCTATAGGTGGTTACCTGGATCTGCTTGGATGACTATGAAGTCATGGTATAACTAAGTGTGAAATGAATTTAAGACCGGACGGAAACTTGCAGGGTTTTGGACTGTAGTGTTTTCCGTCTGTGTCGATTAAGGACCGTCCGTTGTTGTCCCTCGGGTCATGTTGAACGCATGCCTCACATTTAGCTGGCCGAATAAAGTACCTTCCGACCGCGAAACTGGGAGATTATTCGGGCCGAGTGAATTGCCCGCAACGCACTGTACCGGAGCAGTAGTGGGAGGATACGGGGGCGCGATGATAAGGCCAAAGAGCAGTCGGGCGGCCCCCGGGTACATGTGGTTCCTAACAAGCTCGTGACTTTACCTGAATGGTTGACTCGGTGACCAATACCTCACTTTAGCGGGTGAGTGAGGTTTATGTGAGGAATAACTTACCAGCTGGTTAATAATCGATTCGAATCGCCATCGTTCACTGGATAGTGAACACTTGACTTGAGCTACTTCATCGTAGTAATCTTGATGAATCACTTGGATAGTTATGTGGAAGATGACATGATAACTATTGTTAAAGATCAATGGTAATCCTTACTTGCTTAATTACATGTTACTCTAGCACCAGTGCAAACATAGTTGACAGGGGAATAAAGAGTTAATTACTGCATGCTTTTGGAAAGGAATTGTTAAGTTAAAAAGGCTTTTCTTGCAAATGAGTCAGCTATCCCACCAGAAAGCCTATCATGATTCCTTGGTGTCTTTTATTTTTGGTTTATGATGGGTAAGTCTAGCTGAGTACCTTCTCGTACTCAGGGCTTTGTTCCTACTTGTTGCAGATGGGCAGATGTATTACGGCTATTGTATCAACTGCCTCTATCCTGCGATGGGCGAAGCTTAGGACCATGGGCAATGGTCATTAGCTACTTCTCGTCTGATGCTTTTGCTGGAGATGATCACAAGCTGGCACTTTATTTCAAAATATTATGTGTGTGTGCGTGATTTGAACTACCGCTTCCGCTACTTTTATTCAAACCTGGTTTGTAATAACTATGTTTAAACTCCGATGTATTTTATGCCGTGAACTTTTATGTAACTTATGATGGTGACCGCTAAACTTAGTACGATCTTAGCTGTTATGTGAAATGGTTTGAAATCCGTCAAGATTTCACGGACTACCGGGTTATACAGGCTTAAGTTTGTTAAATTGTCCTTCCGTTGGATGATTTTCCTACTTAATCTCGTATAATTGGGCGGTTCTGTTACAAGCTTGCCCAAGATGAAGTACGGCTTCTCGTCGAACAGAAGGAGAGCATTGAAGTGAGTGCATTCTTCACCTTATTTGCCTTGCTCATCCTTAGGGATGAAAACGGATCAGATACGGACGGATATCACTTATATCGTATTTGTTTTCATATTTATGTCTGGATTCAGATTCGAATACGGATAGTATCAAAAATACCGGATAGGATATGATTGGATATCGACATCATAAATATGTGATTTGAATATTTGGATACGAATACGGTATCGGATGTTAAATATCCGGACTCAGATACGGACGGATTAAAACCCCTTTAAATGAATTCAGTCTCGAATACGGTCAAAAAATATCCATACCGTTTTCATCCCTACTCATCCTTGCTGTAACAAAAACACAAACAAAAATAAAAAACTAGTGGAACAAGTGAGGGTTAGAAAATAAATGTTAGAGAGTTAGCCATCCAGAAAGTCAGTCGTTTAGGAGTCAGTCGTTCAAGTTGTAATTTTTAATTCAACTTCTTCTAAACTCTTGATTAATTTGGGCAGTACCTACCCTCTAATATTTAATTTCTCCACTAGATTTTCAACAGCACTCCTTTACTTTTCCACTTAGTACCTTGCACTAAATCTCTCTTGCAACTACACTCTACTTCTATCCTCCCAATTTCTACTTAAAAGATGGAATTCTCTACTTCGAAATTTCAGAACTGAATCATGAGCTTAGGGATGAAGTTTGAGGTTTGTGTTCGTGTGTGTAGCATCTAGGAACAAGAATATTTAAAGAGGAGGAGGGGGTGGCCAGTTTAGGACCATGGGCAAAGGTCATTCGCTACTTCTCGTCTGATGTTTTTGCTGGAGATGATCACAAGCTGGCACTTTATTTCAAAATATTGTGTGTGTGTGCGTGATTTGAACTACCGCTTCCGCTACTTTTATTCGAACCTGGTTTGTAATAACTATGTTTAAACTCCGATGTATTTTATGCCGCGAACTTTTATGTAACTTATGATGGTGACCGCTAAACTTAGTACGATCTTGGCTGTTATGTGAAATGGTTTGAAATCCGTCGAGATTTCACGGACTACCGGGTTATACGGGCTTAAGTTTGTTAAATTGTCCTTCTGTTGGATGATTTTCCTACTTAATCTCGTATAATTGGGCGATTCTGTTACAGCTAGTATCAGAGCATGGTTTAGCGTGATTACTGTTCATAAGTGTATTTAAAACAAAATTCTATTTAAAAAGTGTGATTTTAAAACTAAAGGTGTGCCAGTGGTCATATCCTGTATGCCCAGTTAAGGACTCTAGGTGGCTATTTAAGTACTAACTTGGGGTTCTTGCACCATATTTCTCTTTTGTTGCTCATACGGCGTGCTATTGTATGAGTGCCACTTAATTGAGTGGTAATGTATGGATCAGTTACCTCTACGCTTTGGTAAGTGTGAGCTGTGAGAGCATGATCGGATACACCGCCAATTTAGGGAGAGTGCTTATATGATACTAGAATAATTACATGTTTTACACATGTTTTTATGAAAGTATCGCATGTGTGGGTGTTCCATCCGTTGAGGCGATGCCGTCAATAGGACGATGTGTTTGGGTAGTTACTACCGTTGTACACGTATCTGGGGATTTGTGTAGAGCGTGTAGGTAGATTTACTGCTTTCATGCATTCATGGGGAATGGGCTGAAATGAATTTTCTGCAGGTACATAACAGCGTTTATCGTGTAGATCGAATTAGTTACGTATATGAGAGATCATTTGTATGCCACCGAATTCATCGTTAGATGTCTTTATTTTCTAAGTTTGTGAGAACGTAAGACTCGCGCATGCATCGTATTGCCTGTGCATTTCATTCATAACATGCATTCCTCCCCTTATAAAAGGATTATCCTAGTTTGATAAAAGTGACATCAACTTAAAATATGTTCTCACTGGGTAATTTAAAACTTGTGCTACAGATGGCCCGCACGAAACAGACTGCCCGTAAGTCCACTGGTGGAAGAGCACCCCGTCACCAGATGGCCCTGCGGGAGCGCCGCAGCACGGACACTTTTCTAAGTGAGTTTGGCATGCCCACCTTACTTTGGAGAGTGCTCCATGATGTGGGGTACCCAGAGGGTCAAGAGCCGGTGTACTCCTGGAGTGAGAGCCAGTTAGCTGAGGATAGACTTGCGGTAGTGGAAATCACCGTCCCTGCCCTTGGTGATGCGCCAGAATGGGATGGTTGGCATTTGGAGTTTGAAGGACGCACTCCAGTTGAGGGTGCAGAGGGTGCAGCCTTTCACGTCATCCGAGACATAATGAGCAGGTTTTCTAATGAGTTGGCAGCAGCTTTGGTCGGTACTTTCCCGAGAGATGATCCTCGTGATGCCATTTGGGTGCAACCGCAAGGAAGTGCCCTAGTTAGAGGCCCAAGTAAAGGACGGGCTAGCGACAACCACGCAATGAGTGCCATGTATGCAGCCATCAGAGCATACTAGGGTCTTGAGAGTACCTATTGGACCTTGACTGGTCTGCATGGCAATGATCGGCTTGAAGCAAGGAAGCAGAAGAAGAAGCAAGCATGTGCTATAGCTAGCTTGCAGGAGCAGTTGGCCGACATGAGCTTGCAGCGAGACCGGGCTCTCGAGAGAGGTGAGAGTGCTATGCAGCGGGTGCAGACGTTGACTCAGGCCAACAGAAATGCAGACCGCATGATGGGACAGCTAGTGCAGGAAAGGAATGAAGCCTGAAACGAGAGCGACCTTCTGAGGCAGAGGGTCGAGGAGCTAGAAGGGTATAATGCCAACTTGCATGAAGAGTTTCATGCCCTCTACAACGGGATGGGCCCGTATGCTCCTCCGGACGCCGCCCAGATGGACGTCGACGACGACGACGCTACTGATGGTAGCGATGGTGACGCCTCCGACCTCGACGATGGCCCCGAGGAGTAGGCTAGTTGCCTTGCGTTAGTAGTTAGGTCCTGTCGCAATGGCCTTCTTTTGGTTTCCATGTATCGTGTTGTATCTTGTTCGATCTTGAGACTGGCGATCTTTTGAATCTTGGTTGTGTATGCGATGCTCGAACGTATAAAAGTCCAGTGTATGTATGCTGGCAACGTGGTTGTATGGAATGCGATGTTGCATTCGAAGTAATTTGATTAGTGATGTTGTTTTAATTGGAATGTGATTATTGTGCCTCTGTTTTATTGCATGACTTGTTCTCTCCAATAAATTCAGTATGGCATGATTGTTCATTCAAATACAATTACTACCACTTCGCTCAATTATTACTTGTTGCTGAAATATGCAGATGGCAAACACTCGCCGTGCCACGTATGAGGCCGCTGAAACTGGTGGCAACGGTGCAGGGGCTGGTGGGGGTGGTGCAAACAACATCAATCACCAAGGGCCACAGCCAGAGCCACAATTGCCCCCTCCTCCACCGCTCACTACAGAGGTTTTCTTCGCACAGTTCCTTGGAAGCCAGCGCAACGCCGAGCAGTCACAAAGGAATATGGAAGATTTTCTACGTACCATCGCTGAAAATGTTCAGAGAGGAAATAATCAAGGTGGTGGCCATGGGGTGAACCAGTACAGCAATTTCAAGGATTTCATGGACACCAGGCCACCTATTTTCAAGGAAGCAGCAGAGCCACTCGACGTTGAAGAATGGATCAATACTATGGAAGATAAGTTTTGTGTGTTGAGACTGACAGAAGTTCTAAAGACAGAATATGCTGCACATCAGCTACAGGGACCGGCAGGAATGTGGTGGAAGCATCACCGCACCACCTTTCCTCCTAATGCCCAGATTACTTGGAGAGAATTCACTGAAGCATTTAGGGGAGTTTATATTCCCCCAGGGTTGGTTGAGATGAAGCTTGGAGAGTTCTTGGTCTTAAATCAGGGTACCAAGACTGTAACACAGTATCTGCATGCCTTTAATAGCTTGTGCCGCTATGCTCCAGACATTGTCGACACAGATGCAAAGAGAATTGCTAGTTTCAAGAGAGGGTTAAGTCTGAAGATGATGAAGCATGTGGGTACCAATACCCGCGCTAGGTTCAATGACTTTGTCAGTGATTGTTTGAAACAAGAAAAGAACAACAACGCCTACACTGCATCCAAGAATCGCAAGAGGGTGTTTGAGTCAGGACCATCCCACTCCAGAGTTGTCACTGCAAACCGTCTTTCTTATCATCCATCCGCACCTGGTGCAAGGTTCAGGCCGCCACAGCATAAAACCCAGAACTACAAGGGACCACAGAAGCCGTACAAGATGGCCGTGCCGCCAGCAAAGATCACCGCAGCTGCAGAATAGAGCAACTCCAAGGGAGCTATAGGATCTGCTGGTACAGTGAAGGGGCCCTGCTACAATTATGGTCAGCCAGGCCACTTTTCAAAGTTCTGCCCTTATCCGCCTAAAAAGAAGCAACAGACTTACACTGCCCGTGTACACCATACCACCGTTGATGAGATTCCTGAGGGAGAGCCTTTAACTGCCGATAAGTTTCTTGTTAACCATCACCCTGCAGTTGTTCTATTTGATTCTGGATCCTCGCATTCTTTTATGAGTCAAGCATTTGCATGGAAGCATGAACAATTATGCACAGAATTGAGTTATGGTTATCGTATAAATTCAGCCGGGGCTGATGTGTTAACCAATAAGATGGTTAGAGGGGCAACCCTTGAGTTAGGTAGTCGAAAGTTCCAAGTGAACCTGATAGTTATGCTTGGACTAGTTTTGGATGTAATAATAGGAATGAACTGGATGAAGAACTGGGGGGGCAGTCATAGATATAAGCAGTCGATTGCTTACCCTTAAGGATCCCCAGGGAGAGGGTACTTTTCAGGTACCATTGCCCAAAAGAACAGACCTTGTGAGTGTGACCTGTGCCATGGAAGTTGTTCCTATCCACCAGATCCCGATAGTGTGTGAGTTCCCGGATGTGTTTCCAGACGAGTTACCTGGCCTTCCTCCTGATAGAGATGTTGAGTTTGGAATCGAGTTGATCCCCGGGACAGCTCCTATTTCGAGGAGACCCTATCGGATGCCTCCGGATGAGTTAGCTGAGCTGAAGAAGCAACTGGAAGAATTGCTAAAGAAGGGGTTTATCCGACCGAGTAAGTCTAAGTGGGGATGTCCTGCCTTGTTCGTGAAGAAAAAGAAAGAGGGTACTCTGAGAATGTGTGTGGATTATCGACCTCTTAATGCTGTAACTATCAAGAATAAATATCCTTTGCCTCATATCGACGTTTTGTTTGATCAGTTGGCTAAAGCTAGAGTGTTCTCCAAGATAGACCTAAGATCAGGGTATCATCAGATAAAGATCAGGCCACAAGATGTCCCAAAAACCGCTTTTTCTACCAGATACGGGTTGTACGAGTATCTTGTTATGTCTTTTGGCTTAACAAATGCTCCTGCATATTTTATGTATCTGATGAATATGGTTTTCATGCCGGAGTTGGACAAGTTTGTAGTTGTCTTCATTGATGACATTTTAGTATACTCTGAGAATGAGAAAGATCATGAAGAGCATCTGAGAATTGTCTTGACCAGACTGAGAGATCATAAGTTGTATGCTAAGTTCAGCAAATGTGAATTTTGGTTGAAGAAAGTTCCTTTCCTTGGTCATATTCTATCTGAGAATGGAGTTTCGGTAGATCCGAGCAAAGTGCAAGAGGTTATGGATTGGAAAACTCCAACCACAGTGCCAGAAGTTAGGAGTTTCCTAGGGTTAGCTGGTTACTATCGCCGCTTTATCCCAGACTTCTCGAAGATTTCCAAGCCGATGACAAGTTTGTTACAGAAAGATCACAAGTTTGTGTGGACAGAGGAGTGTGAGACAGCTTTCCACACCTTGCGGAAACTGTTGACCACTGCTCCAGTTCTTGCACAGCCAGACATCGAGAAACCTTTTGATGTGTTCTGTGACGCATCAAAAATAGGATTAGGCTGTGTTCTGATGCAAGAAGGAAGAGTCATTGCTTATGCCTCCCGTCAGTTGAGAAAACATGAAATCAATTATCCGACACATGATCTTGAGCTTGCCGCCGTGGTGCATGCCTTAAAGATTTGGAGACACTATTTACTTGGTAATGTGTGTAATATTTTCACCGATCACAAGAGTCTCAAGTACATTTTCACCCAACCAGAATTGAACATGAGACAGCGAAGATGTTTAGAACTAATTAAAGATTACAACTTGAATGTACAGTATCACCCTGGGAAAGCCAATGTGGTAGCCGATGCTTTGAGTAGAAAGTCGCATTGTCTGAATATGCAACCCTTACTCGAAGATGGTTTTAATCTAATGCACCCTGCCGTGTTACATAGTATTCAGATCAGTTGCACCTTGGAGAGTAAGATAATAGAAGGTCAGAAAGCAGACAAAGGGATATTCCACATCAAAAAGAAAATTAAAGAAGGACCCTCAAAACACTTCAGAGTGGACGAGCAGGACGTGTTGTGGTTCGACAACCGTCTTGTTGTTCCGAAGGATAGAGAGCTTAAGAATAAAATTATGGATGAAGCTCATCACTCTAAGTTGTCCATTCATCCTGGCAGTAGTAAAATGTATCAAGAACTAAGACCTCGCTATTGGTGGACAAAGATGAAGAAGGAAATTGCAGCTTATGTAGCCAGATGTGACACATGTTGTCGAGTGAAAGCTATTCACATGAAACCTGCCGGATTGTTGCAACCTTTGTCAGTACCTAGTTGGAAGTGGGATGATATAAGTATGGATTTCATCACAGGTTTGCCCACTACTCAGAAAAGACCATGATTCGATTTGGGTAATCGTGGATCGTCTTACCAAGACAGCCCACTTTTTGCCTGTCAAGACAGTTTATAGACCACCTCAATATGCCGAGAAGTATATTACGGAGATTGTGAGATTGCATGGCATACCGAAGACTATAGTGTCTGACAGAGGGTCACAGTTCACTGCTCACTTTTGGGAGCATTTGCACAAAGGTTTGGGGACTAGTCTGATTCATAGCACTGCCTATCATCCTCAAACAGATGGTCAGACTGAAAGAGTTAATGCTGTTTTAGAAGATATGTTAAGAGCTTGTGTGTTGTCTTCCAGAGGTTCATGGGAGTCGTGGTTACCTTTAGTAGAATTCGCGTATAATAATAGCTATCAAGAAAGTATCAAAATGGCACCTTTTGAGGCTCTATATGGCCGAAAGTGTAGAACACCTTTAAACTGGATTGAGCCAGGGGAAAGAAGGTATTATGGTATTGACTTTGTGGAAGAAGCCGAAAAGAAAGTTCATATCATTCAGCAAAATATGAGAGCAGCTCAGTCACGTTAGAAAAGTTATGTGGATAAGAGAAGGAGACCACTTGTATTCGAAGTTGGTGACTATGTTTATCTAAAAGTCACGCCAATGAAGAAGAAGCGGTTTGGAATACGCAGAAAGCTTGGCGCCAGATTTGTAGGACCCTACAAAATCTTAGAAAGAAAGGGTCCAGTGGCTTACAAATTGGAATTACCAAAATCAATGGGTGCTATATTCCCAGTTTTTCACGTATCACATCTCAAGAAATGTTTGCGCGTTCCAGAGGAAATAATTGAACCTCGAGGCATAAAACTTAAGTCAGATCTGGTGTATCGTGAGCAGCCAATTCAAGTTTTGGATTCCAAAGAGAGGGCTACTCGAAACAGTGTGGTGAAAACATATAAGATACAATGGAGTCATCATGATGAAGGAGATGCATCTTGGGAAACGGGTGAATACCTACAAAAAGCATACGAAGATTTTTATAATAAATGGTTCGTAACCCAAATCTCGAGACGAGATTTTTATAAGGGGGGAGGGCTGTAACACTCCGGTGTTATGCAAGCATTTGCATTGCAAAACATGAGCATAACATGTCATGACATTTCATATCATTCATAATTATATGTGCTTAGGGTGTATCTTTAGTAGAATAAAAGTGTGGAAACTAGTATTGCATAACATGTTGTGCTAATGTGCTAATGACATTCATCAAATTTGTGCAACTATAAATTTCATATCACTTAAGAATTATAGGTGAAATTTTTGGAGCCACTAAATCACTCAAAGTTTTGTCAAAGATTTGTTTTAAAAATGTTATTTGAAAATATTCAAAAATCCTCCCTAAATTAGCTTTTATTCTAAAAATCAAAATCTATAAGAGTTTTGAGGTTGGCCCCTTAATCAAAGTTGGAGAGAAGTAAATTCTAAGCAACTTTTATTTTTGGGTCATTTCCTGAAAATGTCTTTTTCTTGCTCAAAATGAGATTTGAAAACTATTATTTGAATTTATTTGAAAATAATAATTTGAAAAACCAATTTCTCACCTAAGCGGGCCTCCGCCTCCCTTTTGGCCCGCTGGCCGAAACGGCCCGCGCCACCACCGCGCGTGCACACGCCGCAGCCGCCGCCTCGGCCCGGCCCGCGTCCGCTCGTCTGCCTCCTCCCGCTCGCCCCGCGCCTCGCTGGATGCCGCGGCAGACCGCGCTCGTCGCGTGTCGGCCATGCGCCGTTGGAGCCGCCGCGCGTCGCCTCCGCTCTGCCCTCCTGCTAGCTCGAGCGCGCTCAAGTTCGCCTGCCCAAACCCTCCTCGCCCCCTCACTTCCACTCTCGCTCGCCATCCACTCCCCCTCTCAAAAAACCGAGCGGGCGAGCGGCTCACCGCCGAGAGCTCCACCTCCGCTCCCCCGTTCCGACGTCGACCATCCACCGCCACCGAATTCGTCTTGCACCGAGCTTCGCCACCCCCTTGCCTCCTCCGAACGAGCGCCACCATCCCCTTGCTCACCCCAGTAGGACATCAATTTGAATTTCTCGCCGCGTCACCGTGACGGAGCCGCCGTGCTCGCGCTTTGGCCACCGTCGCCTCCGCTCCTCCCCATCTCTCTCGAACTGCGCGTTGATGTTCACCGTGTCCCCGCGATAGTGTTGAGCGTCTCGCCTTGTTCGCTCGAGCCCGGAGACAGCCGCTGACCGTCGGCGGCCGTCGCACCGCCGCGGTGGCGAGCACCGGCTCGGCCGCGCGCGCTGTCCCGCTCACCCGCGTTTGAAGCAGGTGACTGGGCCGGCCTGCTGCAACAGGAGACGGCCCGTTTTCTTTCTCCCACACGTGCGTGTCCTTGGGCTGAGCCGGACCGGGCCGTTTGCCCCGTACTGTGTCGGCCCGTTTTCAAAAAGAGGATTCCAGTTTTCTTTTCTTTTATTAATTGGGAATAAAAATGCTTTAGTAATTGTTTGGGTGACTAAATGTGCTCCAAAAATTGTGAAATAAATTTCTATGGACTCATTGGAACTAGATCTACAATATAAAAATATTGCATGTCATTTTTGGGATACTTTTCTGTAGGATTTTAATTAATCATTTATATTGCTGATAACTTGAAAAATGTGTAGAAAAATCTATAGGCTTTAGAAAAATATGGTTCCAAGTTTGTTAATCTTCTTATATCATGTACTTCCTAGGAAAAATATGTTTCATGCATGTGCTGTGGAAAACTTTGGAGGAGTAGTTCAAGTACCTTTAATGGCTGAATTTTGTTATTTTTGCTAGAGAGCAAACTTTGTATAAAACATGCATGTGATAATTTTTATACAGTCATTATATGCTATGAAGAACCTAGGAAAAATATTAATTCTGTTGTTTGACACTTTTCATAGTACAAAGTAATTTCATGCTCATTTTTATGCTATAGCTTGTCATTTTTGTATAGGATAGTTTACTTATCCAAATGCCATGAAATTTTTATGGTAGTCTGTTTAGGGTAGTATTATGCTACTGTAATTTTCTCAGATTTTTAGGAGCATCAGAAATATATGTTGCTATTCAAACTTACTATTAATTAGGTTTTAAGCAAGTGTTGCTTTAAGTGTGATTAAGAAATTAGTAAAGCTTTGGTGTATCTTTGAAGCATTTCATAAGATATGTTAACTTAACATAATAGTAGTAGAAGAGAATGCAGTAGATGACATGTGCTTGTAGTATATAGTTTCTTGGATGATGTTGACTACCTTGCATTTCAACATATCCATTGCATTCATCTCCTTCGATGCACGTTTGCATAATCACTTACGCGCATTGCATCATACAGGATCGCAAACCGAGAACCCAGTCGTCTTACCCGAGGAGCTAGAGGAGCAGCTCGAGGTGCAGCAGCAGGAGGTGACAGAAGCCAAAGAGGAGGTCGGTGAAGATCTCCTAGAGTGCCCCGACCACCGTCCGAGCTCTTTTGAGAGAGGCAAGCCCCGGAGCATTTCTCTCCCGGTTTACAAATAATTTATTATTAACTTTACTTAATTTGATGCATTACGTTTAGGAGTTGTTTGCAAACGTTGCTGCATTATACCTTGCTTACCTTTGTTATACTATATCCTTGTTACCCTGGTATCCGCAGTCGAGTCAATGCTTAGCTTGCTTAGACCGGTAGAAGTCGGGTGATTTCCTGTCACCTGCGAGCTATAGGTGGTTACCTGGATCTGCTTGGATGACTATGAAGTCATGGTATAACTAAGTGTGAAATGAATTTGAGACCGGACGGAAACTTGCAGGGTTTCGGACTGTAGTGTTTTCTGTCTGTGTCGATTAAGGACCGTCCGTTATTGTCCCTCGGGTCATGTTGAACGCATGCCTCACATTTAGCTGGCCGGATAAAGTACCTTCCGACCGTGAAACTGGGAGATTATTCGGGCCGAGTGAATTGCCCGCAACGCACTGTACCGGAGTAGTAGTGGCAGGATACGGGGGCGCGATGATAAGGCCAAAGAGCAGTCGGGCGGCCCCCGGGTACATGTGGTTCCTAACAAGCTCGTGACTTTACCTGAATGGTTGACTCGGTGACCAATACCTCACTTTAGCTGGTGAGTGAGGTTTATGTGAGGAATAACTTACCAGCTGGTTAATAATCGATTCGAATCACCATCGTTCACTGGATAGTGAACACTTGACTTGAGCTACTTCATCGTAGTAATCTTGATGAATCACTTGGATAGTTATGTGGAAGATGACATGATAACTATTGTTAAAGATCAATGGTAATCCTTACTTGCTTAATTACATGTTACTCTAGCACCAGTGCAAACATAGTTGACAGGGGAATAAAGAGTTAATTACTGCATGCTTTTGGAAAGGAATTGTTAAGTTAAAAAGGCTTTTCTTGCAAATGAGTCAGCTATCCCACCAGAAAGCCTATCATGATTCCTTGGTGTCTTTTATTTTTGGTTTATGATGGGTAAGTCTAGCTGAGTACCTTCTCGTACTCAGGGCTTTGTTCCCACTTGTTGCAGATGGGCAGATGTATTACGGCTATTGTATCAACTGCCTCTATCCTGCGATGGGCGAAGCTTAGGACCATGGGCAATGGTCATTTGCTACTTCTCGTCTGATGCTTTTGCTGGAGATGATCACAAGCTGGCACTTTATTTCAAAATATTGTGTGTGTGTGCGTGATTTGAACTACCGCTTCCGCTACTTTTATTCAAACCTGGTTTGTAATAACTATGTTTAAACTCCGATGTATTTTATGCCGTGAACTTTTATGTAACTTATGATGGTGACCGCTAAACTTAGTACGATCTTGGCTGTTATGTGAAGTGGTTTGAAATCCGTCGAGATTTCACGGACTACCGGGTTATACGGGCTTAAGTTTGTTAAATTGTCCTTCCGTTGGATGATTTTCCTACTTAATCTCGTATAATTGGGCGGTTCTGTTACAAGCTTGCCCAAGATGAAGTACGGCTTCTCGTCGAACAGAAGGAGAGCATTGAAGTGAGTGCATTCTTCACCTTATTTGCCTTGCTCATCCTTAGGGATGAAAACGGATCAGATACGGACGGATATCACTTATATCGTATTTGTTTTCATATTTATGTCTGGATTTAGATTCGAATACGGATAGTATCAAAAATACCGGATAGGATATGATTGGATATCGACATCATAAATATGTGATTTAAATATTTGAATACGAATACGGTATCGGATGTTAAATATCCGGACTCAGATACGGACGGATTAAAACCCCTTTAAATGAATTCAGTCTCGAATACGGTCAAAAAATATCCGTACCGTTTTCATCCCTACTCATCCTTGCTGTAACAAAAACACAAACAAAAATAAAAAACTAGTGGAACAAGTGAGGGTTAGAAAATAAATGTTAGAGAGTTAGCCATCCAGAAAGTCAGTCGTTTAGGAGTCAGTCGTTCAAGTTGTAATTTTAATTCAACTTCTTCTAAACTCTTGATTAATTTGGGCAGTACCTACCCTCTAATATTTAATTTCTCCACTAGATTTTCAACAGCACTCCTTTACTTTTCCACTTAGTACCTTGCACTAAATCTCTCTTGCAACTACACTCTACTTCTATCCTCCCAATTTCTACTTAAAAGATGGAATTCTCTACTTCGAAATTTCAGAACTGAATCATGAGCTTAGGGATGAAGTTTGAGGTTTGTGTTGGTGTGTGTAGCATCCAGGAATAAGAATATTTAAAGAGGAGGAGGGGGTGGCCAGTTGGCATGGGTGTGGGGCCGGCCGGCCCTACCTGGTGGCCAATTGCTTTATGATTTGCACGATATGTTCCTTGCCTCATCTCCACGACAAAATTCAGCTCGTGAGTGCTCCTTTCGGTGGACAACATGACAGGATGAAATGGATGGTGATAATGTGAGTGGATGTGGAGGTGACAGGTGGTGGTTGAGTGGACCCCACATGTCTCCCGTATTTATACCATATAATCATACAAGTATGCAAAACAAAATTACTTTTATGAAACTACAAGAAATAAGAATTCTAATGACATGGTAAGTATTACTTACGGGGGATTTTTGCATTTTTTGCCACCATGGTAAGTATTACTTACGAGGGATTTTACGCTCCGTAAATATTAATTACATAGGGCTTTATCTTTTACTATGCCATGATGAGAATTTTTATTTTATTTTCTAATGCACTCATTGAAAAAGTAAATATGCAAATTCAATGTGAAATGTTAATCTACAGATAACTACCGAGTTACCTCTAGCGAAGGGTTCGGTAATTTTAAGTCCACGAACTAGACTTCTCAAGTTGAATTATTCTTTGGGTGTACTCTTTGGTCCTGGAGATGATGACCTTGATTCTTGTTCTTCATGATACTCTAAAATTGAGCATTGCTCTGGTCTTGGCTTGAATGCGAACCACTTTTCTTTTCCATTAATGTTGAATTTAGTCTCTCTAGCTCTGACATCAATGTGAGCATTCGTTGTATTCAAGAATGGTCTCCCAAGGAGGAGAGGTGTCTTCATGTCTTCCTGCATGTCAAGTACTACAAAATCTATAGGAACAAAAAAGTTTCAGATTTTTTCAAGAATATTCTCAGCAATTCCTGCTGGGTAGTGGATCGACTGGTCGGCTAGTTGTAGACACATTGAAGTTGGTGTTAGCGTAGATTAGTTGAGGTTGTCGAAAACCTTCTTGGGCATGACATTGACTCTTGCTCCAAGATCATATAATGCATTCTCAAAATTTTGGCTTCTGATTGAATAATCAATAGTGGGGCATCCTGGATCCTTCTTCTTTACAGGTGATGTGTTGAGGATGGCTGCACTACACTCCTCTGTTAGCTTGATCACTTTAGTAGAGGGCAGAGATCTTTTGTTGCTGAGGATATCTCAAAGATACTTCATGTATGTAGGCACCTGGATGGCATCTAACAACGGAATATTGATATATAATTTTTGAATTACCACTACAAACTTACCAAACTGCTCGTCCATTTTAACCTTTCTCTTTCTGTGTAGAAATAGTAGGAGAGCGGTGTCACGAAAATCTTGCTGTAATTCATGTTCTTGTGGTAAAAGTTCATTGTCCTCCTTCTCTGCTTATGCCTTCACTGCCACTGGTGTCTTACCTGCCCCTTTTGGGTATGGTGGATCACGAGTAGATTTGCCACCTCTTGTGGTTATAGCTTTGACCTTCTCAAGGTTAGTGGCAACAGACAGAGTAGAAGCTAACTGGGCTAATTGCAATTCTACCTTTTTATTAAAAATCATTTATTCTTTAATAGTAGAAGAAAAACTATTCATTTTAGCACTTATACTTTCTAAGATCTTATCATTACAAGCAATCCTTTTAGAAATGTTGTCATTAATTCTAACTTGTTCTGAGATTAGATCTCTCAAGGATGGTTGTTTAATATTAAAAGAATTATAATAATTATTACCTTGGTACTTACCTTGGTTGGTGGACTGAGGTTGACTCCATCCTTGCTTCTGTTGTTGTGGAACGGAGTTGTTGATGATGGTATTGATATCTTCTAGTGACTCAGCAAATTCAACTCCTAAATATTCTCCACATCTGTTCTGAGCATTGAATGCATCTTGAATTGCTTGACGATCTCACTTGTAATTGTCTCGCTGTTCTAGCCAATTCAATAGTATATCCATCTTGGTTGACAATGTATATACTTCTTCTGAAACTTCTTCAGTCTTATGACATGATTGAGTATTACATGATGTCTAGCTCTAATTTGCTGCTATCTTCTCCATAAATACTTCAGCTTTTCTAGGAGTGAGTGACATAAATGATCCTCCAGCAGTGGCATCAAGTTGTTCACGTGATTTCTAAATGAATCCATGATAGAATGTTTGCATGAGCAACCATTCTTTCATTCCATGATGAGGACAATCTGAGATATGTTCCAAAAAATGCTAACATGCTTCTAGAATAGGTTCACCTTTTTGCTGACGAAAATCTACAATCTTTCCTCTTAAGGCAGTGGTCTTGCCTATAGGGAAAAACTTTTCTAAGAAAGCTTTGGAACATCTTGCCCATGTATTAATTTAATCTTTGTTGGTGTAGAACTACTACTTCGCTCTTCCCTATAGTGAGAACAGAAACAAACAAAATAGTATGACATCTTGAGCAATGTCCTTGATGACGATGGTGCTACAAATCTCCAGAAAATTCTGCAAATGAGCACTAGCATCTTCATATGCCTTTCCACTAAATGTATTAGCTCGCACCATATTGATGAGGCTTGGCTTGAGCTCAAATTCATGATCATTGGTGTCAAGTGTTGGTCCAACGCGAATGTTCTCGGTGCTTGGAGCAGAGAATTCACGTAGAGTTTTCTGAGCCATGGCTCCCAAAAACTGATGTTAAGCTTCTTCTCAATTTGGTTGATTCAGATTGATAAAGAATTGTGGATTACAACTAGTCCTGCACTTACCCTGCATAAAATACATAAACAAAAACAAACAAGGGTAAGCCTGCTAAAGCAAAGGTTATGGTTTATCTATAAGTATTTATTTCTATTGCCATATTACTCTTCCTTCCTCAGCAATGGCGCCAAGAATGCTTGTTGACATTTCTTACATCACTATGTACTAAGTTGTCATCCCTAGCATGATGCTCAAAATGGTGGTAATTATAACTACACTTAAAACTCTAAATAATATTAAACATAAGTATCCATAAGCGCACATATAAATCACCTATTGTAGCATTCTACCTAGAGTATTCCGAATATCGTTATTTATTTTAATCCCAAAGGAAGGACCGTGAGACAAATATTTATATGACTAAATAAATATGCAGACCTATGATAAACCAACCACTCTTATGCTTTAGTAGGGGTAAGTCAAGTAAAAGATAAATAAATGATAAATGAATGTAGCATGATAATGGTATTCCAGAGATAGAAAACAGAGACTCACTAGAAGTAGTATGACTAATCTCGAGATTTAGTTAGAGTAAATAATTCCAAAGTTATTCCTAAACACTAAGTCTTGCTGCTCACTCTAGCATATATATCTTCATCTATTAGTAAAACTGAATCAAAGCAAAATTATAAGGTACATCTACTAGGGAGAATTAGAAACAGAATCTTCTTCTCCTTCGAGACCGGGCTCTACCATGTCATTTATATACGGGGGATGGACTACAAAGGACTCAACCAAGCTGTCACCTTAGCGATCTACCACACGTCTCGGCACATAGTCCGCATTCACAGGGAATTTCATATCTAAGCACCACGCTTACATAATCAAAGCTACCTAACTCTCACGCGAACTGAATTAGGTACTCTACGAACATATGCAACTGCAAATAATCAAATAATACTATATCCAATATATAACTAGAGCAAACTAAGAACATATTATTGAAATAGAACAAAATCTTAAATGAGATACAAAGGAAAATTACCAATCTCTAGATGAACAAATCCAAAATCTTGAACAATCTCCCAACTCTACTTGAACCTTGCTAGAAAGCCTATACTAAGAAATTGAAGAACTAGAGCCCTCTCTATCTAATCTCTGGAAACCCTAATATTTGGACTACTCTTGACTTATGATCAGGTGCCTGTTGACGGTAGATAAGTATCATTTTTTAACCGTCAACATAGTATAAAAAAGGACTAAACAATAATTACCACTAAGATATAGGGTGTTTACTGACATAATTTCATGAGTTTTGGTGAATGTCTGTTTCTACAGGGTGTCAGCTGAAAAGAACTAAGGAAGGCCCACATGTCAGGTTTACACAGACACAAAAGGACCACGAATAACTTTTCTGTAATCTAGAAGGTACGAGAAGGCTCTGGACCAAATGGGAGGCGAAACCGGCTCGGAAGCCGAGCGGGCGCCCAAGCCCCTGGGCGGCCGCCCCACCCAGGTGGCCAATCAGGCTCCACCTCTTGGATCATGCCTGCACCGCCTTTGAGGATCAATAATAATCATAGATCAAGGTCGGTTTGATCCGAGGGCTGTGGTGCTTCCTAGAGGGCTATATAAGCAAGGCCCTTGGCCCCTGGAGAAGGCATCCCTTAAACCCTAATTCATTTTCTCTAGTTGGGATCAACTGAGAGGGGTCCCTTAAATGGATCTCCTCTCCATAGCTAGCCGTCAAGAGAAGATTAGTCCTAATTAGAATCTAGTCTTAACAAAATAGAGAGATAGAGAGCGAGAGAAGAGTTGGAGGTGGTGCCGGCATGTCGGTGCTCCCTCTCCGGCTTGTACTTCAACGGATTCAGGCTTCTCTGAGTCTGCATCTGGGATACTTCTGGTAATTGATCTTTATTCAAGTATTTATCTTACTCTTTTGTTCATTGGTTCACAGTTCTTTTGATTGCTCTAGTTTTTGTTAGCGCTCTGAATTAGAGTAGTAATTGTTAGCATAAGCGTGGTGCTTAGGCTATCGGTTACCTATGTTTGCGCCCTATTCTTTGGTTGTGTGGTAGTTACGAGAGGTGACAACCCCGTCCACATCAATTTGAGTAGGTTCTTAAATTAGTAGGACCATAGTCGCGTCGGTAGAGTTATCCTTAGTGGTGCTTTCCCGTCTAGCGGCGTCCCGAAGTGAACATTAGAAGGACATTTAAATCATAACCTTGCCTTGCATAGGATCATTACCATAGGAATCCTCTCTACCCATCATATCTTAACCTTGATTGCTACCCTTGGATAAACTAGTGGTTAGGTGGCTCACACACGTTTCCTTGTGGATACGATATTTAAAACCCTCTGGGTGAAAGCTACAACGGTATCCGTGTGCTTGCGGATTTATCTGTGTGCGCTAAAAATACCAACAATGCCTTAGGGAGCGTCAGGGCCTGTATTTATAGTCCTAAGGAAGAACCATTAGCCCTTGGATCAAACCGACTTCACTTACGGCAGAGATGCATCGTAAGAGGCGGTGGAGGAATACTCCAGAAGGGCATGGAAGAATCCCACAGGGGGGACCGGGTGGCATGGTGGTCGGGCCAGCCGGCCACACCTGGCAGCTGCTGGTCCTCCACTTCGGTCCCATGCCTTCTGGTGTCTTCTGGAGTCTTCTGGTGCATATTTCATCGCAGTTAAGTTTCGTGCCTTTTTGCAATTCAATCCTCATTTTTACTCTTTCCGGAATATCCCTACTAAAAATAATAATTCACCAAAACTCATGGAAATTGTTAGTAATAACCCCTAATTTTCTATTGGTGACCATTTTTATACACAATGTTGATGGTTTATGATGGATGATAACTACCGTCAACACGCACCGTGCCCGGTGCCGCTGCGGCTGCTACTTCTCCAACGACTCCTAGCCGTTGCTCCCTTCCCCTCTCGGTCGGTGCTCTGTTCTATAAATCCCGAGAGCTCGGGTTGAGGCCCTTCTCACCCTCACATTCTCCTTTTTTCACTCCCTCTCACTCTTTTTGCTTCACCACTTGAAAAAATATATTCTACAAACTCTGTAGAAAAATCCTATGCTCAAGACCACCAAGCCAAGCTGGCAGGTGGTTCTATTTATTTTCTCTAACATAACTCTATTTTGAGCTTTTTGTGTTGTTTTTGCCATGGGCAAGTATGGTAGGAAGCTCGTCGGTGCTTTCAAGAAGGCCGTGGGAGCGAGCTCAAGTCGCTCCCGCAGAAGCTCAAGCGCACGCTACACCGAGCCCAAAGAGAGCCTGATGCATGAAGATGAAGAAACTGAGCCGCCCGAAGAGCAAGAAGAGGAGCAATCGATGGAGGAAGGTGACGATGATCCGCACCTTGATTTGGAAGGAGAATAGGAGATATAAGCATACAACCTCATTAAGAACAGTGAGTTTGTCCACGCTTGCGTATGACCCTGACCTTCTCCAAAAGATAGGTATGGACATCGAAATCACCACCATCTAGAAAGCCTTGGATGGGAGAACGTTGCTCCCGTTGACGAGCAAGGTTCTAGCCTCCTGACGATCTAGTTTTTATGCTCTTTGCAAGAAGTTGAGGGTGGGATTACTTTCCATCTTTTTGAGCAATAATATTATCTTACATGGAGGAATCTTAGTTCTCACTTAGGCTTTAGTACAAAATGCTCAATTGACTTAGATCATGTTCTCAAAGGTTTTAATCGCCATGAATTTTGGAGAGTTATTTTGGGTCAAAACATAGTTGACAAGTTTCAACCTCAAAATATGAATATTCATCACCCTACTTTGAGGTTCGTGCATCGATGGATTGCCATGACTTTGATTGCTAGACCAGATATCCGATTTGCTTAGCATGCAGAAATGCAAATTCTCTATGCCACGCTTAAAAAGATTAAAATTACTGTTGTGAAAGAAATATTTAAACATTGGTTAGAAACATTCAAGGCTTCAACATCTATCTCTTGCACATCCCTTGCGACTCATATTGCTGCTAGTATTGGTGCATTGGATGGACAAGATGTGACATACATCTCTACTCCACGCATTGATATTAACGAGCACTACTTGGTGCAAGGGCACATTTGAAATATGATGATGCAGGGAACCTTGTGTTTTTCTTCACGGGGTATACAAATGAGATTCTGTTACCTAACCCGAAACTCTCTTTGTATAAGTTCTCGGAGCTAACCTTCACTCTTGTCAAGCAAGAGGAAGCACGCAGGAGTTCTGTTTCTTGTAGGTCAACACGGAGCAAGACTAGGAACGAAGCAGGCGGCTCTCAATAGCCACCACCAACACCGACACCACTTGTGCCCTGGGCGTACCATGCGGAGTGGTTCCTAGCCATGCAGACGCCTGGGTTCACACCCGGGTACTAGCCTGACTAGGGTCACACCCCGCAACCACACGAGGCCAGTAGATCAGGATGGCACGAGGCTGATGATATAGCACGGAGACATGCTCACTCCTCCGATTCCGAGGGACTACCACCACGCATCCAGCCACGACAGTTTACTTTAGATCGTCGCGAGCTAGATGGCATCAACACCCGCCTTGGAGAACCGAATATCCACACAGTAAAATTCAAAATACACTTAATACTCATATGCAGGATACGACCCAGTGGCAGCTTCAGCAGCAGCAACAGATAACGCACATGAACGCACAGCACGACAGGCAGGTGGCCTATTGGCGGTCCATGAGATACAATCCTGGACCGTAGTCCTTGAGCAAGCTTGGGGGAGGACCCCGTAGAGGTACCTTGTATCTTTTTCGTATTTTAAATTTTTGCATTTATTTTCTGCATTTATTTAATTATTAGCTTTAAAAAATCAAAAAAATTAAAAATACCAAAAAATGAAATATGATAAAATACAAAAATATGAATTCCACTCTTCATATGTGTTTTAAGAATGTTTAGTTTCTCCTAAGTTGAAATGATGAATAGTTGCTTTGTCTATAATTCATCTGTGCCTAGGCTGTAACTTAGTATTCCCCAAGATTTAAGTTTATTGGCTAAAAATGTCTCATCCTAAAAACTTGAAAACTTATGGGTTACAAATGCATGTTCCTTTTCTAAGTTGTTGCAAGTATGATAAGGTACCAATAGAATTTGCTACGATTTTGTTCTAAGAAAGACCAGACATCCGGAGTCTTTAATTTTAAAATGATAAAATTCAAAAGTTCCTCAACGATTATGAATATGTACCAAGGCCACATGACGCGATATAAATACCAAACCTTAGTCATATGCTGCTCGTCATTACATTGAACTTTGTCAAATTGTTATGATAACCCTTGATGAGATTCTCATCATGCACCATGATCTAGACACATGTACACCCATAAATAAACTACTAACTCTTACATTGAGAGTTACACAAAAACATTCTTTTTTCATCTACTAAATAATTACTCCATTCGTTTATAACAAGTCTCTCTTTCTAAGTTTTATATGCCAAAAAAGAAAAGTATGGGCTATGCTAAAAAAGAAAGAAAAGAAAAAATATCCATGCTAAAGAGCATGAAGAAAAGAAAAGAAAAAGAAAGAAAGAAATAAAGATAGCATATACTTTCAAATAAAAGGCATTTCTTCAAAAAGAGAGATTTATGACAAAGGAGTACCAAAAATATTTAGAATTAGGAAGTTATAGAAATTCTACACACTTGCATATTTCGATCAAAGTGTATGACTTGCATCTCCTTGAGGTCCGGTTTTTTACTTAGCAAAATATGAGCTGCAAGTATGCCTCGATTTAATCCCTACTCAAGACTCCACAAAAAGCCTTTAGTGATAGGATAAAAAGAAGGCAAAATATCAAATACCTTGGTGAGGTTTCATACACATTGAGCAATCGAGAGAATCATTTGAAGAACTTACTTTTATTTTGCAAAAATCATAAAACCTCCAGATAGACAGTCGATCAAGAAATGAATGATTGGTGATTCTGTTATAACCATTCTATCTTGCAACCGCCCAAGAACTTGGAAAAGCTATACGCCCCATAGGGATCAAGGTAAAGGGTGAATAAAAATGCCAACTTATTTGAATTGTAGAAGAACACTTTATTATACGCATGGCACTTGTGAAATATATTCGGCATGGTAGCAACTACTGATCAACAACCAAGTACTTAGCTATTTGCTCGGGATGAGCAAAGGTTAAGCTTGGGGGATTTGTTGGCGGTCCTTAACGACCATATCCGACCGCCAATTTATATCCAAAACGGGAGAAATAAATAAACTTTTGACACATATGCCTTTACTATTAATATAGTTCCACTTGTATTGAAAGAAACATGTTTTGCAGGACATACATTTGAATACAAGTGGAAAAGGCGCAATTTGGAAAGTGTAATGCAGAATTACATAAAGGAAATAAATGTAAAAGCCCACCTACATGCCAAAGATGGGCCGAGCACCACCGAGGAAGCAACCTAGGCCCAGCCAGCAACCCACCGGAGCAAGGCGGTGGCGAGCGGGGCCAGCCCTGGTGTGGCCACACTAGGGGTGCGCCCGCACCCCACCACCACCTCTCGAACCCACCTCGCTTTGGCAGTTGCATGGCGGCATGCAAAGGCGGCTCAGAGTGGTTTCCTAATTTATTAGTGCCGAAACCGACCACTTAGTAGTATAAATAGGGGTAGCGCTCACCCTTCAACACACACCTCATTTGGGCTCTACACCTCCACCTCCACTTGTACTCTTTTTACTTTTAGTAGTATTTTGTGAGCTAGGCAAGAGCTACCATGGAGAGCTTGGCTCCTTGGAAGAAAGGATCTTTGGTATGGATAATACAATGAGTTCTTCCAAAGTCTTGCTCTCATTTTATCATAGTAGAGCATATGAATTAGACTATAGTTTTCATGTTATATTCTTGACATATGAACTAGTATATAGTTTGTATGTTATGATCTTAACATGTATAACTTTATGCTTAACCATTCATATGACTTGTATGAGTAGAAGTAGAGCTAAGTTGAGATGGTGGTTCATCGTTCCTTCGGGTTTGCCCATGTCCTATGCTTGTTGATCCATAGGGTCAGATTCCTAAGGGATATGGGTAGTTTCTTTGTACATGGGTGTGGTGCCCGAGTGCACGGGAACCTTCGGATATGACAGTGCCCCTCGGTTGAAGGGTTTCGGTGTTCGAAATCATCGGCTAGTAAATTTAGTGGATTGTGCGTTTAGGCTCGGATGGTGTGCAAGGAGGACACGAAGATGTATACTGGTTTGGGCAGAATATCCCTATGTCTAGTGGCAAGCTGCTCGTGTTACTTGCACTTGGGTCTATAGTAAGGGTTACAAACGGTCAAGAGAGTGATGAGCTCCCAGGTCTCTAGTGAAAGTGAAGTGGAGTTGAAGTGCTTCTAAATGGTTGAAAAAGAAGCCCCCTAATGGGGCGCCCAACCTTTCCTTTTATAGGCCAAGGGAAGGACCTAGGGTACACAAGATAGAGAGAAAAAAGGGAAGGGGATAGCCCCGGGGCTGTGCTACCCTTCTCCTCTGCGGGCGGGTCTTGTAGGTCCTTCGGACGACAACGAAGGCGTGTGCATATTGTGGCTACATCTGTCTCTAGTGCTATAGGCGGGCATCGCCGTCTTTGGTCATGATCCCCCTTCTGCCACTGGTCCTATAGGTAGGTGCCGCCACTTGGCCACAGTGCTCCATCCCTTCCTGGCATGCGGTATGGTCAACAGATCCCCTGTCTAGGGTCGCTGGGGATTGAGCAGCATAGTACCGGTCTACCTAACACTATTGGGGACATGAGTGCCTAGGTATAGATTGTGGTGACCGCCGGTCACGTCAAGATGTGTCGCACCCTCCCTAGCGTTAGAGGCATGGCCTTGGGCCTACACCCCACGTGCGAAGCAGTTAGAGGCGGCGAGGGCCCTCATAGGGGCCTGTGCCACCGCCCGAGGCTGACCCCATAACCCCTGGGTCGGGCAAGGCAGAATCTTGTCTAAGGGGTCGGGCAGGACGGACCCCATGCTCCCAGGGTCGGATGGAGCGGAGCCTCTCCCTAGGGGGTTGGACACGACTAGGCCTGCACCCAAGGGGTCGGGCGAGGCAGAGCCCGCATCCTTGGGGCCAGTCGAGGCAAGACTTTCCTTATGGTTGGTCGGGCTAGAGTTCCATACTTAAGGGCCGGCCAGGTTCATGATTACGTTCCTGGTTTATCAAAAGGCTAGTTCTTAGCGTCATCTTTGGGCATGGGGATCATTGATACCCGACAGTAGCCCCCGAGGCCCTAGGGGAGCTAAGTGCTCCTTTAGGGGCTTCTTTAGGTTTTGAGATCCACTCCTCTTTGCTGCTTTTTGGATCATCCGGTGGGTGTGCGCGAGCGCACCCACTAGGTGTAGCCCCCGAGCCTTTGGAGGAGAGGGGCCCTCCTTCAAAGGCTTTCTTTGCCATTAGCCTATGGCCTCACTTTTTGGGTTTTCCTGTGGTCCAGCCCCTGAGCCCTGGCGCGCTGCAGGGGTTTGATCGGTAGCCAACTGACTTTAGGTTGCCGATGGCAGAGTCCCTTGGATCGACAATCGGCTAGGATCCAGTCGTAGGCTAGGATGTCCATGATGCTTGGCTGCCTAGGTATTGGCCGTAAGCGGGCCCGTCCTTCATTACCCCTTACTTAGGGGTGTCTGGGGGCGGCTATCGAAACCGTCACTGGGCTAAAACGCGCACCCTTGGGCCTTAGCAGGCCACAGAAGCGTTCTCGTCCTAGCACCCTTTTCATTATTCGGCGCCCGGAGTTACACCCAGTCTTGGGATGGGGCAGAAGGCGAGGCGCCGCTGTGTGAACCGCCTAATTCGGGCGTGTGGGAAAAACTAAAGGGGCGTGTTGTGCCGCATCCACAATGACAGTTGGTGTTGACGCTGGTTGGGCTCCCCATAGCCTCTTATAAATTGCGGCCTTCATAGCGTGTCACTATTCATTGCCACTCCAGCCCCAACTAGTCGAATCCTGGCACTTGCCTTCCTCTCTTCATTGCTTCCTCCATGGATCATGCGAAGCGTCCTGCCAGTGACGTGCCCGATGAGAGGAGGCCCCTCTGACACCGGCTATTTGATCAAGGGTGAGGGAGGCATCTCCCCATTTCCTCCCATTATTGTTATGAGTTTCCTCCTAACTTTTACTTTTGCTCAGGGCTGCGTCAGATGCGAGCCTGGTCCAGGACTCGGAGCGACTTTAGGACTACCTAGAGGTCGCCCAGGCCACACTCTGGGCCACCGATGAGGAGGCAGGGATTGTCCACGCCCAACTAGCGGACGCCAACGGCCGGGTAGCCGGTAGGTTCTTTTGGCGATTGCCATTTTCTTCCTTCTCGGTTCGTCCTTTCTCTAACTCTTGTGCATTTTTGTCAGAATTGGAGACAGAGCTACAGGTGCTCCACCAAGCCACGAAGACTGCTATTGGCTACATGCGTGCCTAGGGTGAGCGCCTTAAGGAGTGCCTCCTTGACATCCCCGAGTGCATCAGGGATGCGGTGGAGCACAGTGTCCACCGCGGAGCTGCCATCGCCCTGGCGGTGGCTTAAGTCCGGTTGGGCCACGAGCTCCGCTTCCTAGTTGGCTTCCCGGAAGGCAAGGGGGCAGCCGATTATGGGAGGCTCATCGAGGACTTTGATGAGGCCGCGAACGCTGTCGCCACCGAGGTGCCTGCCGAGGAGGTCATCCTCGAGGTCCTTTAGTTTGTACCTAGGGCCTTTCTCTCATTAATAAAGACTATCCATTTTTGTTTCCCGTTATTCATGGACTTCGTCTAATGCCTCGAACAATGCTCGCCGTAGTCAGACGCTTAACCCCCAAATTGGTGGGGGCTTAGTCGGTATTGGCTGTCTCTTGCGACCTTAGCAGTTCCGATCCTTATTTAGGTCATGAGCATTTTTTTGTTTTTTGGTGACTTGGCGCTAGATATTTCATGATGCTGACCCCCGTGCCCCCACATGTAGTGGGGGTTGGATCGAGGGGTCGGGACACCTGTGGCACTTTCGCACCTGGGTGTTTGTTTCGTAGTTTTTCTATGACCTTGTACGGGGTCTCTTTGTGGGTCTGAACCCCTGAGCCCCCTACGCATAGCAGGGGTTCGGTTGAGGGGTCGGCCCATCTTGTGATCATTATCCCTTAAGCATTTTTTCATCAAAATGGAGGGATTGAGCCGTGCCATGATTTTCCTTGTTGGATGAATCATGGTGCTCGGTGAGTTGTTAACGGGTTAGTCCGAGTGGGGCCTCGACTCCTGTTCATGGGGATCCGGCTTGGGTCAGCTGGCGACTGACTCTAGGTTCCTGATGACCGATCCATATAGTTCTCGACTCCATTCGACCAGTCCCGGGGGCTCATTGCCTTTCTCCGAGGAAAAACCATGGTCTGGCTACAGTCAATACTCGAACATGGACCAGGATGCCCATGGCGCTCAGGCGCCCGGGTATTGGCTGCTAGCAAGCCCATCCTTTGCCACCCCTCACTCTAGTGGTGCCCCAGAGCGGTTATCGAACCAGTTGCTAGGCCAACCTATGAACTCCTAGGCCTTATTGGGTCGTAGAGAGTTCTCAACCCGGTTCCCCTACTCGCCTACGGCGGTTCCTGGCCTGGTGGCCGTCGATCCATTACCTAGCGCATCCTATGAGGGGGTGGCCAATCGGTGGCACATGCACATCGGGGCAGAACGATGTGATGGTTTTGACGGGACGGGACAGCACGCGAATCTAGGCGGGTGGTTCGCCTTCCGCTTCCCCCTCTTAAATACGGGGGTTTCCCCTATTTTTGGCCACATGTAACACCCCTGGGTGTTAAGCTTGCATTAACATCCCAAAGCATGAGCATTAGCATCACAGACATGTTCATCATCACATGCAATATAAGTTCATTTGAATTAAAATGTGAAAAACAATTGTTTGAACCATAATTGTTGCATTTCCTTGCTAGAGTTGTAGAACTTGTTTAGCTACAATTTTAGATAATCTAGAATTAATTAACATGATTTTTGGAGCAACTTTGGTATTCAAAATCTCCCCAAATTTTGCTTTTAAAAATATTCTAGAAAAGTGAGTTTTTATTTAAAAACTGGACTTTAAATCTTTAATTCAAAATCTGTTTGAAATTTTAAAAAGTGCCCTAAAGAAAAGTTGTAGAGAATTAAATTTTGAACAACTTTGGTTTTGGGGTCAACTTTTGAAAATGCCTTTTTCATCTTCAAAATTTAAATTTGAATCAATTTAGAAAATCTGGAATTTGATTTTTTAAAGAAAAAGCAATTTCGGCCTTAACGGGCCGCCGCCTCCGCTCTGGCCCGCTCGCGCAAGCCGGCCCGGCCCGCGCCCGCGCCTACCTCCTCCCGCCCGCGTGCGTGCACATGCACCGTGGCGACCGCGGCAGAAGCTGGCTGTCGCGTGGCCGTACGCCACCGACGCCGCTCGCCACGCGCCCTTCGGTGGCCCCCGCATCCCTCCGCGCCCGCTTACTCCCTCCACGCGCTTGCCCGCCTTAGCTGCTGCCCTCATTCGTTTCCCCTCTCGCCAGCTGCAGCCGCGAAGCCATGGCGGACGCTCTCGCCATCGCTCGCCGTCGTAGCTCCGCCACCGCCGCACGCTCTCACGAACGCTTCTCCGGTCGATTCTTCCCGACCTTAGCCCCGCCTCGCTTCCCTTCATCTCGTGCTCGCGCCATTTACACCGCTCGAGCTCAGGTGAGGGCTAATTTGGGCATTCCTCCTCCGCTGCCCGCCATGGCCGCCGTTGGACGGCGCTCGTGGTCGGAGCTCCTCCGTCGCCTTTCTCCCTCCATTTTTCCCTTTTCACGTCCGCCTCCACCTCGCGGATCTCGCGCGCGCCCCATCGGCCACCACCGTGGCCTGCACCGGCTGGCCACCGTGCGCCAGTGCCGCCGCCCTGCCATGCGCGCTGGCGAGCTCAATGCCGAGCTCGTCTGGCCACATGCTGGGCACCACTAGATTCGCCTTATCGCGGGGAGTGTGTTGGTGGTGGTCTTGTCGCCGGCCACCTCGCCGGTCAAACCTCTCCCCTTTTCCCTGTGGCTGCCATGTGGGGTCGGTTGACCCGCGGGTCCCGGTTGTCTGTCTCTCTGTGTACTTCGGGGGTGATCCCGTGGGGTGTACTTAGCACTTTCAGCGACAAATTTTTGAAAAGGATTTTCCAAAAATTGTGAAAAAGCTTCTAAAATTATTATGTCAAGATTTATAGCTCCAAAAATTATGAAACAAATTTTGTAGTATTTATCATAAGTAGATCTATGACTTAAAAATGTTGTATGTTAGTTTTGTGATACTTTTCTATGGAGATTTATTTAATACTTGTAATTGTTGGTTTCTTAAGAAATGCATAGTAAATCTTTTAAAGCTCAGAAAAATATGGTTCCACTTACAATAATTTTCTTTTGTGATGTAGCTTCTAGGAAAAATTTATGCTAGGTAGGTTCTGTGTAAAATTTTTGATGTCTAGTTCAAGTGCTATTTATTGCCTAGATTTGTTATTTTTGATAGAGGGAAAAATATGAATAAAACATGCCTATGATAATTTTTGTACAGTGATTGTTTGTTGTGGGAAACATAGGAAAAATGATAAATCTATTGTTTGATACTTTTCATAGTACAAAGTATTTTCATGCTCAATATCATGCTAGATCTTGTCATTTTTGTGTAGGTTGTAAAACTCATCCAAATCTCTTGAAATTTTTGTAGTATACTATTTGGAGTAGGATTATGCTACTGTATTTTTTGTAGATTTTTATCGGCAATAGAAATAGGTGTTAATGTGTAACCCTAGTTTAAATAGGAAATAAAAGTTTATTCTTTATGAATAATTAAAAGTAATAAAAAGTGTTTGGTGTATCTTTGAAGCAACAAACTACCTTGCTGGTATTACTTGGTGGGTTAAGGTATTAGGGTTTGGCAAATAGTAACAACACTTGTGAGAGCATTATATGCTAACTAGTATAAGAGTAGATGACGTGTTTTGTGGTACATGTTCTTGGATGATGTGGACTATCTTGTAGAAGATTTTATCTTTAATCCATACTATCAGTTCAATGTGCTCATCTGCATATCATGTAATCATAGCATTCCACCACATCTGATGCACCTTCTACATGGTTTACTTATGCAATTGCATCATACAAGATCGCAGGAGGAGTCACAGGTAGCAGTGCCAGAAGAGCAGACTTGGACCGATCAGCAAGAGCCCCAGGCACAGGAGGTGCCCGAGAAAGAGGAACAAGGAGAGGAGTTGCCCGAGTGCGTAGATCACCAGCCTAGTTCGTTTGAAAGAGACAAGCCCCGAAGCATTCTTAGTCTCCTACTTTATAAAAGCAATTCTTTATATATGAGTTTTATATATTGTTGCATTAAGTTATAGGAGTTGAGTGAAACCGTTGTTGCATTTATTATTATCATCCTTGTCCACCTGGTTACCTTTTTACCCTGTTAGGTCAGGATCGAATAATTGCTTAGCCATGCTTAGACCGGTAGAAGTCGGGTGATTTCCTATCACCTGCGAGTTATAGGTGGATACCTGGTATGGTTAGCTATAATTGTTATCATGGAAAGTAACCAAGTGTTGATGGATAAAGGGAGACCGGGCGGAGTCTTATAGGGTTTTGGACTATAGTGATTCCGTCTGTGTCGATTAAGGACCGATCGTTGCTTGTCTCTCTTGTCATGTTGAATGCATGCCTCACATTTAGCTGGCCGAATAAAGTACCTTTTGACCACGAAGCTAGTGACACTATTTCAAGCCAGGATAAACTCGGATTGGCAAACTAGTGCTGAAGGGGGTATGATGGGCACGCGAAGAGTGAGCCCAAGGTGCGTCCTGGCAGTCGGGCGGTCCCTAGGTAGTGCGGTCTATGACTGTTATCCTGTGGCTACTTGGAAAGTGTCATTAGTGATTTAAGCTTTCCTGACGGGAGAAGCATGGTTTGTGTGAGGAATAAATCACCAGCTGGTTAGGAATTGATTTGAATCGCCATAGCTCCTGGATAGTGAGCACTTGACTCGAGCTATAGCATCGTAGTAACAATGATGGAACCTGAATGGTTATGTGAATGATGTTGGAAATACTAAAACTGATATGGTAACTTTTGATGTAAATGGTTAATCAAGTGATTGCTCTAGCATAGGTGCTCACTTAGACTAATCAGGTATAATTAAATTGATGCTTATAGTTTAAATGGTTTATAACTGATAACTTATGCTTTTCGCAAATGAGTCAAGCTAGTCCACTTTATAAAGGCCTTGCATACTCCTTGGTGTCTTTTATTTCTGGTTTATGATGGGTAAGTCTAGCTGAGTACCTTCTCGTACTCAAGGTATTGTTCCCATTGTTGTTGCAGATGGTCAGATGTACTATGGTTATTACGTCAACTGTCTATATCCGGCGATGGGCGACAACTAGGACCAAGGGCAATGGTCACTCCGTTCGTCTTATCTCATGCTTTTGTGGGCTATGACTACCTGCTGGCACTGTATCTGAACTAAGTGTGTGTGTGGTTTAAAACTACTTGCTTCCGCTATGTTAATTTGAACTCGTGTTGTAATAACTTTTTATTCTGAACTTCGATGTATTCAACTCTCGTTGCGAACTTTATGTAGCATGTGACTGTGGCTGCTAAATCAGTACAATCTTGATTGAATGTTAGTTGGTTTGAAATCCTTCGTGATTTCACGGAATCTCAGGTTGTACGGGCTTAAGTTTGGTAAATTATCTGCCTTGGTGGAAGATTTTCTTACTTAATCTCGTATAATCATGTTGATCCGTTATAGCTGGTATCGGAGCCAGGTTTAGCATGTTACTGTTCACATGGGTATTTAAAAACAAAACTATGTTTAAAACCAAGTTTTAAGACTTAAGAGTGTGCCAGTGGTCATATCCTTTATGCCCAGTAAGGACTCTAGGTGGCTTATTTAAGTACTGACTGGGGGTTTTGTATCATATTTTAATTCATCGCTCATACGGTGTGCTATTGTATGAGTGTCATTTACTTGAGTGGTAATGTATGGATCAATTACCTCTACGCCTTGGTAAGTGAGAGTTGTGAGAGCATGGTCGGATACACTGCCGATCTAGGGAAGTGCTTATGTGATGCCGAATTATTTACATGTTTTACACATGCTATATGAAGGTATCCTTCGTATGTGGGAATTCTATCATGTGGTGACGATGCCGCCAATAGGGCGATGATTCGGTAGTTGCTACCGTTATACTCGTATCTGGGGATACGTGTAAAGCGAGTAGCTTACTTTACTGCTTTCTTGCATATTTTTTCATACTGTGAGGTTTGGGCTGAAATGACTTTCTGCAGGTACATAACAGCGCTATCGAGTAGTACGCAGTAGCTATGTTTACTAGAGATCGTTGTATGCCACCGTCTATACCGCTAATAATTGTTATTTCTAAGTTTGTAAGGACGTACGGAACGTGCATGCATCATGTTTATGCATTTCATTCATGGCATTGTTCCTCCCCTTATAAGTTGATTATCTCATTTTGATAAAAATGACAACTTAAAATCTGTTCTCACTGCGGTAATAAAATTTTGCTACAGATGGCACGCACCAAGCAGACAGCTCGCAAGTCCACAGGCAGAGTTCCCCATCATCAGCTTGCTCCACGCACTCGTCAGCATCACACGTTTCTTGGAGAGTTTGGGATGCCTACGCTCTTATGAAGAGTGCTCAGCTATGTAGGCTATCCTGATGGAATGGAGCCCCGCTACTTCTGGGCAAATGAGCAGTTGGGGGAAGGTCTTTTGGTTACTGTGGAAGCAGTTGTTCGTCCTAGATGTGATGGTTCTGAGTGGACTGGTTAGCGCTATGAGTCAACTGGCAGAACCGCTGAAGAAGCCGCTGAGAGGGCAGCCTTTGGAATACTGAGGGATGTCATGGATCGCTTTCCTCAGGAGTTGGCAGCAGCTATAGTTGGAGTCTTTCTGAGGGGCAACCCCTCTATTGACTCGTGGCAGTAGGCAAAAGGAAGGTCCTTGGAGATTAGTGCAGCAGAAGCATAGAATAGTGATAACCCCGCCATGAGTGCCATGTTCGCAGTGATGAAGGCCTTCGATGGAGTGGAAGGTAGCCTGCGACGTGTGTATGGTTCTCTTGGTCAGGCTCGTGACGACCGACGTCAGCTTCAGAGGGATCATGACGCCGCGATTGAGAGGCTCACTGCAGAGATGGCTCAGTTGACTCGTTAGAGGGATCAGGCTACCCAGAGGACCGTGGTCTTTGAGGGAGACGTACATGCACTAAGAGAGCAGGTTGGACATCTGACCACCGCCAACAGGAACGCTAAGCGCATGTTGACCCATGTGCTCCATCAGAGGAATGAAGCCTGGTCTACAGAGAATGTTTTGAGAGCTCGATAGTTTGACCTAGAGCAGCAGCTGGCCAATGCAGAGGAGTACAATGACAACCTGCATGAGGAGGTTCATCGGCTGAACAACTAGCTCTACCCCTATGTTCCTCCTAGTGCGGTAGAGATGGATCTGGATGAGGATGAAGATCCCGAAGAGCCCGAGGCACCCGCTGAGGATGACGACGACGCTGTGGATGGCGACCACGCCAATATCTCCAACTTAGACAGCGACCACGATGAGTAGACTAGTAGTTGTTGCGCTAGCTACTAGGGTTCCGTTTGCAGGATCTTTTGCTTGGTTGGCACGTTGGGCATGTAATAATGAGTAGAAAGACTAAGGCTTTGATGTAATGTTGGAAAACTTGGATGTGTTTGTGGCGGTATCCGAACGTCAAAAGTCTAGTGTATGTATGCTGGCAATTTGGTTGTAATGGACGCGATGTGTGCGCTTTAGTAATCTAATTAGTGATGTTGTGTTAATTGGAATGACTTATTGTGCCCCTGTTTTATTGTATGAATTTATTCTCTCTAGTGAATTCAGTACGTCATAATTTTTCATTCACTGGCAATTTCTACAACATCACCTAATAATTACTGTTGCTAAAATATGCAGATGTCAAACTCTCGTTGTACCGTGTATGACGCCACTGAGGCTGGTGGTAGTGCCGCTAGAAATGAGGACCGTGATCCACCACCGCCTCCTCCTCCACCATACACCGCGGAACAGTTCTTCGCATAGTTCCTCAGAAGTCAACGCAACGTGGAGAACATGCAGCAGAATATGGAAGCTGCATTGCACAGTATTGCGGATTACACCCGTCATGGAGTAAACCCGGGTGGGCATGAAGTAAACTAGTATAGCAGTTTCAAGGATTTCATGGACACCCGTCCACCAATTTTTAAGGAAGCCGCTGAACCCTTAGATGCAGAAGAGTGGATTGACACAATGGAAGACAAGTTTCGTGTTTTGAGGATGACCGAAGTGTTGAAGACCGAGTATGCAGCTCATCAGCTTCAAGGTCCGGCAGGGATGTGGTGGAAGCACCACCGCACCACTTTTCCTCCCCATGCCCACATCACTTGGAGGGAGTTCACTGAAGCGTTTCGTGGAGTGTACATCCCACCTGGTCTGACAGAAATGAAGCTCGGAGAATTCCTGGCACTGAATCAAGGCACAAAGACTGTGACCCAATATCTGCATGCATTCAACAATCTAAGCCGCTACGCCTCTGACATGGTGAATATTGATGCCAAAAAGATCACCAGTTTCAAGAGAGGTCTAAATCCCAAGATGATGAAACACGTGGGTACCAACATAAGAACTGGTTTCAACGACTTTGTTAGTGACTGCTTGAAGCAAGAGAAGAACAACAATGTGTATGCTGCGTCCAAGACTCGTAAGAGAGCTTTTGAGTCAGGTTCATCCCAACCTAGGGCCCCGATGGCAAATCATCCCGCGTATCATTCGCCTGCCCCTGGTGCAAGGTTTAGGCCACCCCAGCGGAAGGGTCAGAATGCCCAGCAACCTCAGAGGAACCAGAAACCATTCAAGATGGCGTTGCCACAAGCGAAGGCAGGACAAGGCAGTTCATCTGGAGCTGTGACTCAAGTAAGGGGACCGTGTTTCAACTGCAACTAACCTGGGCACTTTGCGAAGTTTTGCCCCTATCCCAAGAAGCAGCAGACGCAGTATCAAGCTCGTGTGCACCACACCACCGTTGATGACATCTCAGAAGGAGAACCTGTGATAGCTGGTATGTTTTCTATCAACAATCATCCTACAGTAGTCTTATTTGATTTCGGATCATCTCATTCATTTGTAAGTCAAGCATATGTTAAGAGGTATGAGCAAAAGATAGTTGAATTGGAATGTGCTTATCGGATCAGTTCAGCCGGGGCTGATCTATTGACAAATTAGATAATCTAGGGAGTAACCCTGAACATAGCAAACAGACAATATAAGCTTAATTTGATAGTCATGCCAGGACTAGTTTTGGATGTGATTATGGGAATGAACTGGATGAATAAGATGGGAGTAGTAATTGATGTTGGAGGAAGAAGTATTTCTCTCAAGGAACCTATTGGAGAAGGCACTTTCTAGGTGATCCTACCTCAGAAAATAGATCTAGCTAGTACAACTCATGCCATCCAAACTACTCTGCTAGCCAAGATTCCAGTAGTATGTGAGTTTCTAGACGTGTTTCTAGATGAGTTACCTGGGCTTCCACCAGACCGAGATGTTGAGTTTGCCATTGAGTTAATTCCTAGAACAACACCGATCTCAAGAAGGCCTTATTGGATGCCTCCCAATGAGTTAGCCGAGTTGAAGAAACAACTCCAAGATCTGTTAAAGAAGGGTTTGATTCATCCCAGTTCGTCAGAATGGGGATGTCCTGCACTGTTCGTGAAGAAGAAAAAGGATAACTCCTTATGTATGTGCGTGGACTATTGGCCACTGAATGCTGTGATAATTAAAAATAAGTATCCTCTACCTTGGATTGATATCTTGTTTGACCAATTGTCTAAAGCCAAAGTGTTCTCTAAGATAGATTTGAGATCAGGGTATCATCAGATCAAGATTAGGCCATAAGATATACCTAAGACCACATTTTCTACCAGATATGGTTTGTACGAGTATCTTGTCATGTCCTTTGGATTGATAAATGCTCCTGCATACTTTATGTATCTGATGAATTCCATCTTTATGCTAGAGTTGGATAAGTTTGTGATTGTGTTCATTGATGACATACTAATATACTCAGAGAATGAAGAAGATCACGCAGAACATCTTAGGATTGTCTTAACTAGACTCAGAGAGCATCAACTGTATGCTAAGTTTAGTAAGTGTGAGTTCTGGCTTAAGACAGTTCCTTTTCTTGGTCATGTGTTATCTAAAAGTGGAATTTCAGTAGACCCTAGTAAGGTACAAGAGGTCATAGACTGGAAGTCATCAACCACAGTTCATGAGGTTCGAAGTTTTCTTGGTTTAGCTGGGTACTATCACCGCTTCATACTAGATTTCTCGAAGATTGCCAAGCCAATGACAAGTCTGCTACAGAAGGATCATAAGTTTGCCTAGACAGAGGAGTGTGAGGCAGCTTTCTGCATCTTGCGGAAATTGCTAACCACTGCTCCTATTCTGGCACAACCAGATATAGAAAAGTCATTTGATGTGTTTTGTGATGCATCTAAAAAAGGGTTAGGATGTGTGCTAATGCAAGATGGAAGGGTCATTGCTTATGCCTCACATCAATTGAGGAAGCATGAGGTTAACTATCCTACACATGACTTGGAGCTTGCAGCAGTTGTGCATGCTCTAAAGATTTGGAGACACTACTTGCTAGGGAATGTGTGTAATATCTTTATAGATCATAAGAGTCTCAAGTACATTTTTACTCAGTCTGAGTTGAACATGCGACAGAGAAGATGGTTAGAGCTGATAAAGGACTATAATCTGAATGTGCACTATCATCCCGGGAAGGCTAATGTAGTAGCAGATGCCCTAAGTAGGAAATCACACTCTATTGCTGTGCAACCGTTGTTTGAAGAGGGGTTCAATTTATTGCATCCTGCTGTGTTGCATAATATTCAGATCAGTTGTACCTTGGAGAGCAAAATCATTGAAGGTCAGAAAATAGATAAGGGAATATTTCATATTAAGGAGAAAATGAAGAGGGAACCGACCAAACACTTTAGAGTGGATGACCAAGGAGTGTTGTGGTTTAAAGATCGCCTGGTAGTACCCAAGGATCGAGAGCTCAAGAATAAATTGATGGATGAAGCTCATCATTCTAAGCTATCTATCCATCCTGAAAGTAGTAAAATGTACCAAGAATTAAGACCTCGTTATTGGTGGACCAAGATGAAAAAGGAGATTGCAGCGTATGTTGCCCGTTGTGACATGTGTTGCAGAGTGAAAGCTCTGCACATGAAACCCGTAGGACTATTGCAACCCTTGCCTATACCAGATTGGAAATGGAATGATATAAGTATGGATATTATCACTGGTCTTCCCACCACACCAAAAGGACATGATTCAATTTGGGTGATTGTAGACTGCCTTACCAAATCAGCTCACTTTTTGCCAGTTAAGATAACTTTTCGACCACCTCAATATGCAGAGAAGTATATTACTGAGATTGTCCGATTACATGGTATACCGAAGACTATCATGTCTGACCGTGGTTTACAGTTTACCTCTCATTTTTTGGAGCATCTTCATAAAGGATTGGGTACTAGTTTGATTCGCAGTACAGCTTACCATCCGCAGACAGATGGGCAGACAGAGCGAGTTAATGCTGTTCTTGAAGATATGCTTAGAGCTTGTGTGTTATCATCCAGAGGTTCATGGGAATCATGGTTACCTTTGGCAGAGTTCGCTTACAACAACAGTTATCAAGAGAGTATCAAGATGGCACCTTTTGAAGCCCTATATGGCAGAAAATGTAGGACACTGTTAAATTGGGTTGAACCTGGAGAAAGAAGGTTTTACGGGATTGATTTTGTAGATGAGGCAGAGAAAAAGGTCCGTGTGATCCAACAAAACATGCAAGCTGCACAGTCCCGTCAGAAGAGTTATGCAGATAAGAGAAGAAGACCGCTAGATTTCCAAGTGGGTGACTACGTCTATTTGAAGGTTACCCCAATGAAGAAGAAATGATTTGGAATCAAGAAGAAACTGGCTGCTAGATTTGTAGGACCATACAGGATCTTAGAGAAAAAGGGTCCCATGGCTTATAAGCTGCAGTTACCAGAAGCGATGAGTTTAATATTTCCCGTCTTCCACGTATCATAGTTGAAGAAGTGTTTGCGTGTTCCGAAAGAGAGAATAGAACCTCAGAGTATTCGGATCAAGGCAGACTTGGAATATCATGAGCAACTGGTTCGAGTTTTGGATACTAAGGACCGAGTCACTCAGAACAAAGTAGTGACAACTTACAAGATTCAGTGGAGCCATCATGATGAGAGTGATGCGACGTGGGAAACAGGAGAATATCTACAAACCGCTTATAAAGATTTTTACAACAAGTGGTTCGTAACTCAGAATCTCGGGACGAGATTCTTATAAGGGGGAGGGCTATAATACCCCTAGGTGTTAAGCTTGCATTAACATCTCAAAGCATGAGCATTAGCATCACATACATGTTCATCATCACATGCAATATAAGTTCATTTGAATTGAAATGTGAAAAACAATTGTTTGAACCATAATTGTTGCATTTGCTTGCTAGAGTTGTAGAACTTGTTTAGCTACAATTTTAGATAATGTAGAATTAATTAACATGATTTTTGGAGCAACTTTGGTATTCAAAATCTCCCCAAATTTTGCTTTTAAAAATATTCTAGAAAAGTGAGTTTTTATTTAAAAACTGGACTTTAAATCTTTAATTCAAAATCTGTTTGAAATTTTAAAAAGTGCCCTAAAGAAAAGTTGTAGAGAATTAAATTTTGAACAACTTCGGTTTTGGGGTCAACTTTTGAAAATGCCTTTTTCATCTTCAAAATTTGAATTTGAATCAATTTAGAAAATCTAGAATTTTATTTTTAAAAGAAAAAGCAATTTCGGCCTTAACGGGCCGCCGCCTTCGCTCTGGCCCGCTCGCGCAAGCTGGCCCGGCCCGCGCCTGCCTCCTCCCGCCCGCGCACGCGCGCACGCGTCGTGGCGACCGCGGTAGAAGCCGTACGCCGCCGACACCGCGTGCCACGCGCCGTTCGGTGGCCCCCGCGTCCCTCCGCGCCCGCTTACTCCCTCCGCGCGCTCGCCCGCCTCAGCTGCTGCTCTCATTTGTTTCCCCTCTCGCAAGCAGCAGCCCTGAAGCCGTGGCGGACGCTCGTGCCACCGCTCACCGTCGTAGCTCCGCCACCGCCGCACGCTCCTGCGAACGCTTCTCCGGTCGATTCTTCCCGACCTCAGCCCCGCCTCGCTTCCCTTCATCTCATGCTCGCGCCATTTCCACCGCTCGAGCTCAAGTGAGGGCCACTTTGGGCATTCCTCCTCCACTGCCCGCCATGGCCGCCGTTGGTCAGCGCTTGAGGCCAGAGCTCCTCCGTCGCCTTTCTCCCTCCATTTTTCCCTTTTCACGTCCGCCTCCACCTTGCGGATCTCGCGTGCGCCCCATCGGCCACCACCGTGGCCTGCACCGGCCGGCCACCGGGCGCCAACGCCGCCGCCCCACCATGTGCGCCGGCGAGCTCAATGCCGAGCTCGTCTGGCCACATGCTGGGCACCACCAGTTTCGCCTTGTCGCAGGGAGTGTGTTGGTGGTGGTCTTGTCGCCGGCCACCTCGCCGACGGCGAGATCTCGCTGGTCAAACCTCTCCCCTTTTCTCTATGGCTGCCATGTGGGGTCGGTTGACCCACGGGTTCTAGTTGTCTGTCTCTCTGTGTACTTCGGGGGTGATCCCGTGGGGTGTACTTAGCACTTTCAGCGACAAATTTTTGAAAAGGATTTTCCAAAAATTGTGAAAAAGCTTCTAAAATTATTATCTTAAGATTTATAGCACCAAAAATTGTGAAACAAATTTTGTAGTGTTTCTCATAAGTAGATCTATGACTTAAAAAATGTTGCATATTAGTTTTGTGATACTTTTCTGTGGATATTTATTTAATCCTTGTAATTGTTGGTTTCTTAAGAAATGCATAGTAAATCTTTTAAAGCTCAGAAAAATATGGTTCCACTTGCAATAATTTTATTTTGTAATGTAGTTTCTAGGAAAAAATTATGCTAGGCAGGTTCTGTGTAAAATTTTTGATGTCTAGTTCAAGTGCTATTTATTGCCTAGATTTGTTATTTTTGATAGAGGGAAAAACATGAATAAAACAAGCCTATGATAATTTTTGTACAGTGATTGTTGTTGTGGGGAACATAGGAAAAATGATAAATCTGTTGTTTGATACTTTTAATAGTACAAAGTATTTTCATGCTCAATATCATGCTAGATCTTATCATTTTTGTGTAGGTTGTAAAACTCATCCTAATCTCTTGAAATTTTTATAGTATACTATTTGGAGTAGGATTGTGCTACTATAATTTTTGTAGATTTTTACCGGCAACAGAAATAGGTGTTAATGTGTAACCCTAGTTTAAATAGGAAATAAAAATTTATTCTTTATGAATAATTAAAAGTAATAAAAAGTGTTTGGTGTATCTTTGAAGCACCAAACTACCTTGCTGGTATTACTTGATGGGTTAAGGTATTAGGGTTTGGTAAATAGTAACAACACTTGTGAGAGCATTATATGCTAACTAGTATAAGAGTAGATGACGTGTTTTGTGGTACATGTTCTTGGATGATGTGGACTACCTTGTAGAAGATTTTATCTTTAATCCATACTATCAGTTCAATGTGCTCATCTGCATATCATGTCATCATAGCATTCCACCGCATCTGATGCACCATCTACATGGTTTACTTATGCAATTGCATCATACAGGATCGCAGGAGGAGTCGCAGGTAGCAGTGCCGGAAGAGCAGACCTAGACCGATCAGCAAGAGCCCTAGGCACAGGAGGTGCCCGAGGAAGAGGAACAAGGAGAGGAGTTGCCCGAGTGCGTAGATCACCAGCCTAGTTCGTTTGAAAGAGGCAAGCCCTAGAGCATTCTAAGTCTCCTACTTTATAAAAGCAATTCTTTATATATGAGTTTTATATATTGTTGTCACACCCGGTTTTAAGGACAAAACCAGATATACACTATATGTGAAATAAAGAAGTCAAATCTCACATATAGCCACAGATAAGTGTAATATCAAGAGACAAATGTCTAATAAACATAACTCAATAGTATAAAATATACCTTAGAGAATAACACAGCGGAAAGACAACTCCGAGCACCGGGTGTAACCTTCACTCCAGGATCAAACTGACTGGTTGATCACAAGCCTAACAATTCTAGAATCTTGCAGTCTAGTACCCTTCTTGGGATGGGGGAAATAGCAAGAGTGAGTCCATATCGAACTCAACAAATATAACATGGGGTTCATGAGGCTCAAAGGCATATCATAGGTTTATCAGCATGTAGCTTTTATTTAGCATTATTTCAGTATATCAATAATATCAAAGTGTCTCAATGTAACAATAAACATATGATCCATGTGAAATGATTAACGAATAGCAAAAACATATTTATTATTAATGATCAACTATTCTATAAGGGTCTAAGGCCACTCGTGACCATGAGCACGGCTATTATAATAGTTTTACACTCTACAGAGGTTGTACACTTTCACTGTGACTCATGTTTACCCATATGCCTGGGATCATGACTCCCAAAACACTTCCAAGGTGAGCAGGCAAGGAAACACTATGAAGCCTTTCAAAGGTTCGTCTAACAAGTTAGGGCCGCTAGGTTTCCAAAGTCAGTCTGTGTGATTCTACCACGCAGGGATCCATAGTCTGCTCTACCCCATTTATGCCACAAGGGTAACCTCAAACAAGCTAGAAAAGGTCCTCATACTGAGCTAAAGCCAGAGCCATTTTAGCCCTCACAGTTGTACTGTAAATCCCGGATTTTCGCTTACAGATAAGTCCTTATGGAGAGTAACAAGAGCACCAAAGTAACCCCATACTCTAGTACCCTTTAACAGTAATAAAAATCATCTTTTATTGTTTATTGCATATTCCATTAGTCAAATTACATGATCATAATTCATGTTGAGCACTAGAAATACTAATCCATGCAGTATAATAGGTATCAAGGAATAAGATCAACTCTAAGTCATTCTTAACAAGGAATATATGCATAATGATATTATTTGCTTATTGTGAATAGGACAATAAGGATAATCCCATGCTATACTTGCCTTAAATCAAGATCCTTCTTCTGATCCAAATCTTCAATTAATAGTTTCTTGAATCTCCACGTAAATCTCACCGACTAGACTTGATCAATAAATCACCACACACACATCGAGCAATCATACACGAAGCAAACAATGAATAATAATTAGAACAGTACACCAAACATATGAAACAATATGTGAAAAGGTTTTAAAGATGTTCTACGCATTGCTACGAACACACCGGAGGGAAAAACACGCTAATCGGAGCTACGGTGAAAGAAATACATACACCGAAAGATTTTGTTGTATAAAATGGAAAATTATAGGTTTCATTTATTTTAACTATATAAAATCATATATATAGGATAAAATACTTTTTATAGATATTCAAAAGTGACTTAGGTTAAATTACATTTAAAGTTAGAAAACTAAAGGAGAAATCAATAATATTTTATTTATAAATCTAGTTGCACAGTTATTAATCAAGTTAGATCTAAACTATGAAATTCCAGAGGTTTTGATAAAGAAAACATTAATACTATTACATAGTTCATATTGTTATAAATCCATTGCAATTTGAACGGACTAATTCGGAATTAAAACAAAATTATGTATTAAACAAGATTTTCTTTAGTAAAGTAATAGATTAAATCTAACATCGAATCTTAAAGATAGAAAACCTAACCAACAGTAGCACTAACAGTATAAAAAGTTTGTAAAACTCTTCTACATGTTATGATCACATAGACGTAAAGATCACGAAATTTGGATTTAAAACGTGAAAGTTATGAATTTTCTAGGATTTCCTATAGATAAATAATTACTTTAATATAAACTCAAAAATAAATTGTTACTAACCTACTTTATAGTTCTATAATCATGTAGAGCTCGCAAATATGAATCTAACGCAATTTGAATGGATCAAATCGGAGTTAAAACGGAGATTCTACGATTAAAACAAGATCAGTGGCAAAACGGTAAATATCAGAAAACGTATTTTTCAATTACCGAAACGAAATACGCTTTCAAAAGATCAAAACAAACATGGGTTATTATGTTTTAGACTGCGGGTTATATACTTAAAACCTTTAAGGGCTCTTTAGCAAAAATGTCGGCCGAACCGGTAACGATGAATAACATCCGTCCGATTCAAAACGGACGGCCGAGATCAAAACAGGGAAGGAGAGAGAGAGCAGCCGGCGGCGCTCCGGCCAATTCCCAGCCGTCGGCGAGCTCCCACGGCGACGCCATCATCGGAGAAGGCCAAAACACAACTCCGACCACCAAACGATGAAAGGAGAACACCGGAAGATCGAGAAGCTCACGGCAAACTCACCCCGCGCGAAGATAGGACCGGAGGATGACCGAAAAACGGCGGCCAGCTCGCAATGGCGGCGGTGGAGGCGGAGCTTCGACCGATGCCTTCTCGGGACGTCGAGGCTAGGGTCTTGTGGCCTAATGTGGAGCAGGGAGACGCGGGGGTTCCGTTTTTATAGCCCGAAGGTATCGCTAAGTATGGAAGGGGGAGGATACGAAGAGGGATTCGACGTCGGCAAGAAAGGAAGGAGAAGCCGGTGTTCGGCGTGGGGAAGAAGATGAAGGTGAAGCCGCTGACGCGTGGGCCCCGGATGTCAGCGTCACGCCGGGAAAGAAAGGCGCGCGCGTGTCGAGTTGGACCAGCGGCCGTGACTTGGGCTCGGCCCAAGCGGGAACGGGGCGCGGGAGAGGGGAAGGTGGGCCGCGCGCTGGCAGGCCGAGGCGGACGCGGGGAAAAGCAGCGGGCCGCGTGCGCTGGGCTGCGGAAGAAGCGGGCCAAATTCCGAATGAAACTGATTTCCCTTTTCTTTTTTTTCCAGTTTTTCAAAACCATTTTCCAAAAGATTTTGAAATCCATTTCGAATTTGATTCAAACCACTCAATACAAAATTTCAAATGCAGCAGTATGAATGCTCAATCATATTTCTACCCTTATATTTGATTTTAAATTTATAAAAATTATTATTATCCTAAGTTTGCATGCTCACAAAAAAATATAAAAATCATATTTCTCCTATTTTTCTTCTTTTCAAAATTTTAGGGTGTTACAATTCTACCCCCCTTAAGATGAATCTCGTCCCGAGATTCGGAAGATGATGATAAAAGAGATAATGACACTTTGTCTTTATTTGATCCTCATTTTCCAAATTACATTTTTCGTTCAGAGTCATGAGACAGTTTCTCATATCCTGACTGACTAATCTTCCTAAACATGATCATCTCTCCTATTGAGCTCCTCCAAAGTTATTTGTTCCTCTGCTATGACTTCTGTAAACTCACGGTCCACTTTGCCATCCTCAGTGTACCTATCTTCTAATTGGTCATTTTCGTCTTCCTCAGGTAAAAGTCGACCACCTTGATACTCAATTCTTTTCCCTGACGGTGTTGTTAAGAGCATTGTGCACCGAGTACCATGAATCACTCCTTTGTGTGCACAGAGCCATCCATTACCAAGAACCACGCGAATTTTAAGTGACTCCAACATAATGAGTGTTGCGGTGAAGTTTTCCTTATTTATGACAAGACTGACATTCGGGCATATCTGATCTGCCTGGATTTCTCCCACTGGGGTTTGAACTAGCAAAGGCCTCCTTATTGGACACTTCACCATCTTGCACGTCTCTACCATGTCGGCGGAAATGAAAGAATGCGAAGCACTAGGGTCAAATAAAGCAAAAACTTGTACTGAGCTTACTTGAATATAACCTCCCACTACTTTGGTAACTCCATGAATTTTATCCATATCCACATTGCTCAGTCTTCCATTGACATAGTTTTGCTGCGCTTTGCTTCCTTGAACAGGCTTCTTATGGGCTTTTTTTCGCTTTCGTTGTTGTGGATTCTGACTTAGTTCACTCCCAACTTGTTCTTCAACATTGTTGTTTTGATAGTGCTCAGCTTCATCATACCCATAACATCCTTCAATGGCAGAAACATCAGCCTTTTCCCACATATCAGTGCGAGACGTCATATAGGGCTCCTGAGTCATGAGATACTACACTTCCTGTCATCAAGTGACCAACATCAACAACACGAGCAAGTATAGATGATCATAATCATAAACTATCTAAAGGGACAACTCTCATCTCCATGGATCCAAAATTATCAACCTTGTTCACAGGATATTTTTGCTCAAGAGTGGCAACTCAATCATGGAGACTAACCAATACTTCCAACTAAAGAGTTCAAACTTAATAAACCTTCTTTACATTGGCTACCCCCCTTAAAATAAGGGACACTAAATAGGGTAGCTTGAACCCTTTTCTAGATGAGCTAAAAAGTGTTCTGACATCCCAATGATACTCTTGTGTATGGGTAAGAACAATAAATCTGAAATTTCTCGCGAGCAGAAAATCAGCAGTGCAGTAAACACAGCTGTAACTCTCATTCTGTTAATCCAATGAAGCTGTAGTTTACACCTATGGAAAGATTATAAAATTATCTATAACTTTCTTATAGAACATACTTCCAGATTCTATAGATGACTTGGTCGAAAACAGCACATATCAGATTCTGTTCTAATTTTCAGGACAGCACAGTTGCATCATCTTGTGATTTTTGTATCTCCCAATCCAAAATAGCTATCAAGATGATTCTTGCACTCAGAGAAAGATATTGAAGTCTAATGTTGTCCAGAATTTTTTCATGATTTATGATTGTCCAAAATCGGAGATATAAAGCGAAGAGTGCAGGCTGCTTCAAAAAGACAGGATGGAGAGAATAGAAGAAAACCATATCCCAACTATTTATTTCACTAATCCTTATACCTTAGGCCTATAAACTAAATGAAATTGTGGGAACGCCCAACAAGTTCATTGCAATCATTACAAAGATTCAAAACAAGCATAGGCATAAAGACAATCCAACAAGACAATATAGGAGCACAACTCAACATTGACTCAACTTGCGATGCTATCGTTTTCTTCATATAAAGGGAAAAGATCCTAATGCTTCTTTTCTGATGTCGCAAGAAGATGGTAAGATGAGGTTCTAAAAGCATACCAAATCAAGGAGTGAAGATGAGAACAAAGACTTTTAAAATAAGCAACAAGGTGAAGATGAATAACAAGGTAAGGATATAGTATAGAAGAAAATACCAAGGTTTTATATAACAAGGATTTTAGTGGCAACTCTTAGACCTTATAACGACCAGTTTCTACTAGGCTTGCGTCCTACAGTCAGCATTGCTCTGATACCACTCTGTCACACCCGGTTTTAAGGACAAAACCAGATATACACTATATGTGAAATAAAAAAAAGTCAAATCTCACATATAGCCACAGATAAGTGTAATATCAAGAGACAAATGTCTAATAAACATAACTCAATAGTATAAAATATACCTTAGAGAATAACACAGCAGAAAGACAACTCTGAGCACCGAGTGTAACCTTCACTCCAGGAACAAACTGACTGGTTGATCACAAGCCTAACAATTCTAGAATCTTACAGTCTAGTACCCTTCCTGAGATGGGGGAAATAGCAAGAGTGAGTCCATGTCGAACTCAACAAATATAACATGGGGTTCATGAGGCTCAAAGGCATATCATAGGTTTATCAGCATGTAGCTTTTATTTAGCATTATTTCAGTATATCAATAATATCAAAGTGTCTCAATGTAACAATAAACATATGATCCATGTGAAATGATTAACGAATAGCAAAAACATATTTATTATTAATGATCAACTATTCCATAAGGGTCCAAGGCCACTCGTGACTGTGAGCATGGCTGTTATAACAGTTTTACACTCTGCAGAGGTTGTACACTTTCACTGCGAGTCATGTTTACCCATATGCCCGGGATCGCGACTCCCAAAACACTTCCAAGGTGAGCAGGCAGGGAAACACTATGAAGCCTTTCAAAGGTTCGTCTAATAAGTTAGGGCCGCTAGGTTTCCAAAGTCAGTCTGTGTGATTCTACCACGCAAGGATCCACAGTCTGCTCTACCCCATTTGCGCCACAAGGGTAACCTCTAACAAGCTAGAAAAGGTCCTCATACTGAGCTAAAGCCAGAGCCATTTTAGCCCTCACAGTTGTACTGTAAATCCCAGATTTTCGCTTACAGATAAGTCCTTATGAAGAGTAACAAGAGCACCAAAGTAACCCCATGCTCTAGTACCCTTTAACAGTAATAAAAATCATTTTTTTATTATTTATTGCATATTCCATTAGTCAAATTACATGATCATAGTTCATGTTGAGCACTAGCAATACTAATCCATGCAGTATAATAGGTATCAAGAAATAAGATCAACTCTAAGTCATCCTTAACAAGGAATATATGCATAATGATATTATTTGCTTATTGTGAATAGGACAACAAGGATAATCCCATGCTATACTTGCCTTAAATCAAGATCCTTCTTCTGATCCAAATCTTTAATTAATAGTTTCTTGAATCTCCACGTAAATCTCACCGACTGGACTTGATCAATAAATCACCACACACACATCGAGCAATCATACACGAAGCAAACAATGAATAATAATTAGAACAGTACACCAAACATATGAAACAATATGTGAAAAGGTTTTAAAGATGTTCTACGCATTGCTACGAACACACCGGAGGGAAAAACACGCTAATCGGAGCTACGGTGAAAGAAATACATACACCGAAAGATTTTGATGTATAAAATAGAAAATTATAGGTTTCATTTGTTTTAACTATATAAAATCATATATATAGGATAAAATACTTTTTATAGATATTCAAAAGTGACTTAGGCTAAATTATATTTAAATTTAGAAAACTAAAGGAGAAATCAATAATATTTTATTTATAAATCTAGTTGCACAGTTATTAATCAAGTTAGATCTAAACTATGAAATTCCAGAGGTTTTGATAAAGAAAACATTAATACTATTACGTAGTTCATATTGTTATAAATCCATTGCAATTTGAAAGGACTAATTCGGAATTAAAACAAAATTATGTATTAAACGAGATTTTCTTTAGTAAAGTAATAGATTAATTCTAACATCGAATCTTAAAGATAGAAAACCTAACCAACAGTAGCACTAATAGTATAAAAAGTTTGTAAAACTCTTCTACATGTTACTATGATCACATAGACGTAAAGATCACGAAATTTGGATTTAAAACGTGAAAGTTATGAATTTTCTAGGATTTCCTATAGATAAATAATTACTTTAATATAAACTCGAAAATAAATTGTCACTAACCTACTTTACAGTTCTATCATCATGTAGAGCTCGCAAATATGAATCTAACGCAATTTGAATGGATCAAATCGGAGTTAAAACGGAGATTCTACGATTAAAACAAGATCAGTGGCAAAACGGTAAATATCAGAAAACGTATTTTTCAATTACCGAGACGAAATACACTTTCAAAAGATCAAAACGAACACAGGTTATTACGTTTTGGACTGTGGGTTATATACTTAAAAACTTTAAGGGCTCTTTAGCAAAAATGTCGGCCGAACCGGTATCGATGAATAACATCCGTCTGATTCAAAATGGACGGCCGAGATCAAAACAGGGAAGGAGAGAGAGAGCAGCCGGCGGCGCTCCGGCCAATTCCTGGCCGTCGGCGAGCTCCCACGACGGTGCCATCATCAGAGAAGGCCAAAACACAACTCCGACCACCAAACGATGAAAGGAGAACACCGGAAGATCGAGAAGCTCACGGCGAACTCACCCCGCGCGAAGATAGGACCGGAGGATGACCAGAAAATGGCGGCTAGCTCGCGATGGCGGCGGTGGAGGTGGAGCTTCGACCGATGCCTTCTCGGGACATCGAGGCTAGGGTCTTGTGGCCTAATGTGGAGCGGGGAGACGCGGGGGTTCCATTTTTATAGCCCGAAGGCATCGCTAAGTATGGAAGGGGGAGGATACGAAGAGGGATTCGACGTTGGCAAGAAAGGAAGGAGAAGCCGACGTTCGGCGTGGGGAAGAAGATGAAGGTGAAGCCGCTGACGCGTGGGCCCCGGATGTCAGCGTCACGCCGGGAAAGGAAGGCGCACGCGCGTCGAGTTGGACCAGCGGCCACGACTTGGGCTTGGCCCAAGCGGGAACGGGGCGCGGGAGAGGGGAAGGTGGGCCGCGCACTGGCATGCCGAGGCGGACGCGGGGAAAAGCGGTGGGCCGCGTGCGCTGGGCTACGGAAGAAGCGGGCCAAATTCCGAATGAAACTGATTTCCCTTTTCTTTTTTTCAGTTTTTCAAAACCATTTTCCAAAAGATTTTGAAATCCATTTCGAATTTGATTCAAACCACTCAATACAAAATTTTAAATGCAGCAGCATGAATGCTCAATCATATTTCTACCCTTATATTTGATTTTAAATTTATAAAAATTATTATTATCCTAAGTTTGCATGCTCACAAAAAAATATAAAAATCATATTTCTCCTATTTTTCTTCTTTTCAAAATTTTAGGGTGTTACAATTGTTGCATTAAGTTATAGGAGTTGAGTGAAACCGTTGTTGCATTTATTATTATCCTTGTCCACCTAGTTACCTTTTTACCCTGTTAGGTTAGGATCGAATAATTGCTTAGCCATGCTTAGACCGGTAGAAGTCGGGTGATTTCCTGTCACCTGCGAGTTATAGGTGGATACCTGGTTATGGTTAGCTATAATTGTTATCATGGAAAGTAACCAAGTGTTGATGGATAAAGGGAGACCAGGCGGAGTCTTATAGGGTTTTGGACTATAGTGATTCCGTCTATGTCGATTAAGGACCGATCGTTGCTTGTCCCTCTTGTCATGTTGAACGCATGCCTCACATTTAGCTAGCTGAATAAAGTACCTTTCGATCGCGAAGCTAGTGACACTATTTCGAGCCAGGATAAACTCGGATTGGCAAACTGGTGCTGAAGGAGGTATGACGGGGACACAAAGAGTGAGCCCAAGGTGCGTCCTGGCAGTCGGGCGGTCCCTAGGTAGTGCGGTCCATGACTGTTATCCCGCGGCTACTTGGAAAGTGTCATTGATGATCTAAGCGACCCTGATGGGGGAAGCATGGTTTGTGTGAGGAATAAATCACCAGCTCGTTAGGAATCGATTCGAATCGCCATCGCTCCTGGATAGTGAGCACTTGACTCGAGCTACAGCGTCGTAGTAACAATGATGGAACCCGGATGGTTATGTGAATTATGTTGGAAATGCTAAACCTGATATAGTAACTTTTGATGTAATTGGTTAATCAAGTGATTGCTCTAGCATAGGTGCTCATTTAGACTAATCAGGTATAATTAAGTTGATGCTTATAGTTTAAATGGTTCATAACTGATAACTTATGCTTTTCGCAAATGAGTCAAGCCAGTCCACTTTATAAAGGCCTTGCATACTCCTTGGTGTCTTTTATTTCTGGTTTATGACGGGTAAGTCTAACTGAGTACCTTCTCGTACTTAGGGCGTTGTTCCCATTGTTGTTGCAGATGGTCAGATGTACTATGGTTATTGCGTCAACTGTCTGTATCCGGCGATGGGCGACAACTAGGACCAAGGGCAATGGTCACTCCATTCGTCTTATCTCATGCTTTTGTGGGCTATGACTACCTGCTGGCACTGTATCTGAACTAAGTGTGTGTGTGGTTTAAAACTACTTGCTTCCGCTATGTTAATTTGAACTCGTGTTGTAATAACTTTTTATTCTGAACTCCGATGTATTCAACTCTCGTTGTGAACTTTATGTAGCATGTGACTGTGGCTGCTAAATCAGTACGATCTTGTTTGAATGTTGGTTTGTTTGAAATCCTTCGTGATTTCACGGAATCTCAGGTTGTACGGGCTTAAGTTTGGTAAATTATCTACCTCGGTGGAAGATTTTCTTACTTAATCTCGTATAATCATGTTGATCCATTACACCACACATGCCCCACAATCTCACCCTCTTCGTCATCTGCGCTCGTGTTTCTTGCGCTCATCTTCTAGCCGCTATTGTTGCCACCTTCGTTAGGGTTTTCCTCACACCTCCTTCCGCCGTAGCTTAGTCCTCACGCCGCCACCCCTATTCCTCAATGGAGTCATGGTTTCGCTCTAATGTTTGCTATTCACACATGGAGAGCCTCATCAAGAAGGGGCTCCTCCATGCAAGGGTGACGGGGGCCGAGTGGATCGTACCTGGCGATGAAGATGGGCCGATGGTGCCTGATGGCTAGATCATCTTGTTCGTGCACTTCCACGAACATGGGATGGCGTCTACCCCCACAAATTCCTCCGTAGGCTCCTTCACCAAGCTACAGCATCTGAATCCTAATGGGATTCAGCATATCTCGGCCTTCATCGCGCTCTATGAGGGATACATGGGGATCGAACCCTACTTTGAGCTCTGGAAGTACTTCTTTGTCGTTGAGCTAGAAAACAAAAAGTCAGAGAAGAAGAAGAAAATGGCTGACTTGGACGTGCCAATGGGGTGTGCCAGCATCCATCTTTGGAGCTCTCGGGCGTCGGAGTACATGTCAATCCCACTGAGGAAGACCAACAAGGGGTGGCACAAGTTCTGGTTCTACCTATAGAGCGACGACGCCACCCCCTTGCCGATCTTCTCTGGCCGGGCAATCGAGGAGGTGCCGGAGGTGTGGAGGTATGGACCGTTTCCAAGACATAGAGAAAACTGGGTGATCTCCTCTAGGCCATCAAGACCCCGAAGGGCGCCGGCCTCCATGGGGCCGATGTCATCGGGGCTTGCCACATCAGGAGGCTAGCGCCACTGATGGCGCACAGGCTCCGGATGTGGGAGATGATGCTCAATTCGGCACTGGAGGGGATGGTGATGATCTTCGAAGAGGTGATCACCCCCGATGAGGTGGAGGACCGCCTTAAGGATACACTAGATTTCCCAACGGGTCAGACGGCGGACCTCGTCATAGTGTATCCGGTCCCGAGCCATCCCCCAATGCGTCCTACCGTGGGATTCATTGACCTGGTAAGCCATGTCGCTGTCTCCTTTCCCGTTGACCCTATTCTAGATCTAACTATGGTGGTTCGCAGCACAGTCTTCATGTCCGAGTCTCCGATCCACCACTGCTGGAGGATGCCGAGAGGAGGGCGAAGAACCACGCCGTGGGTGAGGCAGCAAAGGCAAAAAAGGACAAGGAGACGGAGAGGAAGCGGAAGAGGTTGCTAAAGCAGTTGGGCGACAATGACGAGGATGATGAAGACGACGATAATGAGGATGACGATGAGGAGACAGGGAGGTGGCCTGGTAATGGCGCCGTGCCCCCACTCCATGAAGAGGAGGCGACTGGCTTCATCCTAGCCTTAGACTGGGACGACCTGGAGCGGGAGGAGAAGGATGACGTGCCTCAGTGGTAGCTAGGTCCCTTCCTGTTCCATGCCATGGGGCAGGGGAGGAGAACATCCCCCCTAGGGCGGCGAAGGCAGACCGCCCTGCCCTGCGTGGGCTCCCTAAACAACACACTGGCCTAAAGCGGCCTCACGCCGATGAGGCGTCGTCAGGGTCGGGAGGGTCAGCCCTAAAGGTTCATTGCTCGGTGGCGTCTAGGTATACCACACATCCACCAATTTCCCTGCTTTTTAACGACAATTTGCTATGGGTCTGACATTTTGTGCATGTTGCAGTGCCGGTCGGCTACTTTCCCGTCTGGCAGTGCACCTTGGAAGGTCGTCACCATGCGGGCGACCCAACAGTTGTCATCCAATGTTGTACCCGGCTCGAGTGGGAGCAGTGCCAAGGTGGCCATGGGGCTGTCTGGGCAATCTAGGCTGACAACGACGACAACATCTACGACGGGACAAGTGGCGCAGTTGGGGCTGTTCGCCACCAAGGTTGACGTGTCTGCGGCTGAATGAGCGGGAGGAGGATGGACTGTGGAGGACGTGCCCATGACGCACGCTATTGGTGGTGCTTAAGTCATATTTTACCCCGCCAACATCATAGTGAAATCCACACCAAACTTAGTGAATATGATTCTATACTAACGATTTCCACAAGTATTGGTGTTTCACCCATTCTACAGGACATATATGGAATTAGGCATAAATGGGACAAGAAATACAAAGAAACCATGGAAAGAGAAAGAGGCCCACTTACCAGACAATCTGAGCCTCAACATAGTCCAAAAAGCCCAACAAAAAACCTAAGAAGTGGAGGCCTAAAACCCAGTCCAAATCCATCTCGGGTTGCAAGAGCAGGCCTAGGTAAAATGGACGCCCAGGATGCATCCGAACTCCGTTTTGGGCCATCCACCCATCCACGGAAAGCTAACGAAAAGATCTATGTCGTCGTAAAAGATGGTCCTAAAGGGGCCTAGCCAGGGCATGGGCATGCCCCTGGCACGGGCACGCCTCTCGAGCCACCGTTCTGGCCCATCTCACACATGGCGGTGCATTGAATGCAGTGGAGGTCAGTTTGTGGAGTGATGAGGGGAATATTCCAAGGATGATCCCCTCCTGACTCCTATAAGTAGAGGGCCTCCCCTCCTCATTCCACACACCAGCAAGGAGCAAGAGCACCTCACTAAGAGTGAGAGCACCACTCCAAAAGGGGCTTATGCCCTAGTGGCCTAGCCCTAGTAGCTAGTAGAGTGGGAAGAGGAGAGATGTGAAGGAAAGAGTTCGAGGAAGGAGTGCTAGGCTTATCGGTAATCTTCCCCCGCTTGTACCTTGGCAAACACCGGCTTTGTACCTCACTGGGTATTCTGTAAGTGTTCATGATTCATATGGTTCTAAGTATTTTGATTAGTTAATCTTGCTTGTACTTGTTTGCGGGTTCATCGTTCGTCCTTTTGATGGGGGCTCTGATAGAAGGACCCCGCCTGATAGGTAAGCCTTGTTAACACACTAAGAGCAGTAGTCATTAGCGTAGACATGGTGTCTAGGCTAGAGGCTACCTTCGTTTGCCTCGTGTCCTACAGGTGAGGGGTAGGCGGCAGGTGGTGACAGCCCTATTCGTCCCTAGCATTCCCCCACATAAGGGCTTGGCATAGAGCTGTTGGCCGGAGGTACCAGGCAGACCAGGTATAAGCCGGTGCCTAAAGTAAACAAGTGGAAGTAGGGTTTACCTATCCTTAAACCCAAAATCCATAGGAATCCATATCTACCCTTTTCCAACTCTACCCTTGTGTTGTCCTTGGACAAATTAGCTAGAAGAAGTACTACCGTTCCTTGTGGAAATACGATACCCTGAATACCACCGGGTGAAAGTTACAACGGTAATTCTGTATGCTTGCGGATTCATTTTTGTAAATGTTAAGAAATACCAACAAGCTTTCTAGCGTCGTTGCCGGGGAACGGTTGCTATTTTCTTTGAACCTAGTCCATCCTCGTATATGTATCCTTAATAAAAACAAAAATAGTTTTATTTTTATCTTTTTCAAACATGAACTCAACGCTTATCCAAAATACATCCGCTTCAAAGGGGGAGTTCAAAGAGCCACCACTTTCTCCAAAACCAAACCATTCATCTAGCTATGAACTCCACCCATGGTTAATTACCATGGTTCGGGCATTACTCTTCTCAGGGCACGATGATGAAAACCCTTGCCAACACCGGCTAGATTTCGAGGAAATGTGTTCATGCTTGTACCTCTCGGGCATGACACAAGAAACCTTAAGGTGGAAATTGTTTCCTTTCTCCCTCATAGGGGAGGCGAAGCGATGGTACATTAATGCCATAGGAAGTATGAATGGGGATTGGGAAGAACTTAAAAGGCAAGTTTTGTCTGGCATTCTTTCCTATGTCCCATATCAACTTCCTACCAAGGGCAATCCTTGATTTCGAGCAATGAGAGAAGGACTCTATAGGTACAGCCTGGGCTGGGTTTTCAATGTTTTTACATGTCAGCCTAGACTTGTCACTACCCGAGAATGTGCTTTTGCATCTCTTTTGCACGGGTCTTGACAGAGAATGTGCTTTTGCATCTCTTTTGCACGGGTCTTGACATAGCTGACCTATGCCTAGACATGACTGCCGGGGGTAGATTTACACACACAACTATGACGGAACAAGTAGAATTCCTAGAGCGCTTCATAGCCAAACACAATTCTTCCATCATAAGAACCAAACCCCTCTAGGCGAAAGTTGTGTCGAGTGTGGGGGAGTCCTCCTTAGTCGAAACCAAACACATACCATCTCTAGATTCGACTCATAAGCCTCCACCCAAACCACGAACACCGAAGAAACAAGTAATCTATCCTTTGGAGTTTCCAATCAAATTCAAGGACTATGGCAATACCTCAAAAATACCAAGGCACGAGCAATACACAAAAGATGTTTTCCCTAGAACAGAACCATCAAAGGAATGGTTAATGGAAGTGAAATGTTCTTCTGAAGCAATTCAGATTCTTTCAACTTCCATGACCGTACCTTGCTCGTTAAGGGGAACAAACTTAGAAGCCCTGCACAACCCCACAGTCGGAACTAGTATCATGTTAGATTTCCTAGCAAAACACCTTTTGGGTAACATGCTACTAGTCCTGACCAATCAACTTTTCAAAAGTCCTTTGGGACTATTCTTCGAATGTTGTGGGATTGCTAGGGCCGTGCCAATGGAAATTAACAAAACCGAGGTTCACTTAGATTTTCATATCTATGCCATCCTTGAGTTTGATCTTCTGATAGGCTACCCACTAGAAAAGCTTTTACAAGAAAACCATCCGATGGGGGCCTTGATGATAAGTTTGGGGAAACTGTTTCTGCCACTCCTACCCTTTGCCCAAAAAGTCCAAAGGCGAAGCAACAACCCAACAATAACACGTTCGAGGAGGCGAAATTCATATCTCCGTTCATTTCACCTAAGCTTGCTTATGAAACAGAACGTATACCATCCCCCTCGCTCGAACCCAAGTCATGTCCCTCTGGCCATCCAATCGTTGTTCTCGATAGTGATCGAGATTCAACATTGATCCTACACGATAGGTTTTGTGCCTTGGACACGCCTAAAGCACCAACTCTGGAAACTCAGGAGAACGATTTCACCGTTAAGCATGAAAGATTCCCTTTTGACACTCTTCACTTTTCATGCTCACTTTTGGAGTTTCCAGAGTTCGTTGTGCTTAGTGCCATCAGCTCCTACGAGGATCACAACCACATCTTGGTCCTTGTTTACAAACTCTTTAAGAGGATGGTTGTCGATGCCTATGTTTATCATAAATATTGCAGATCTTATAGGTGCACTATGGTACTAACCTCGTAGCTTGAACATTTTTGCCAAATGTTTGGTGGTAAAACTAGGAAATTTACCACCATTAATAGCTGCCAAATGAAGTTCCCAAGGTCGAGTTCGCTACCATAAAACAAAGAACTACCGGAAGATACCCTGGACTATCATAAAAAACTTTTCTTTTCAATAAAAGCAAGATCATGTTGTCAAGTTAGTATGCACCTTAGGGTATTCTAGTCGCTAAGCATTACAGGAGGAGACTAAGAAGAACAAAGAGGCATACGACACTTGAGAACATGGGAGCTACATCAACCACAGACCGTGATGATCTTCAGTGATGGAACATGCTTAAAGGAGATCCTAACTCTACGCTTGACTTTTACACAAAAGTCCAAGTGTGGGGGAGGATAGTGCGAACCTCACCAAATAATCCATCCATACCAAAGGTCACCTTGGCCAAAAAGAGAAAAAATGTGTTGATGACAGCTCTGCCTTGCTAAAAAAATATGAAAAAGAAAAGAGAGTTGAAAAAAGGAGATATATGAAGAAAAAAAAGAAAAGAAAAGAAAAAAGGGAGATAAAAAAAGAATGAGAAAAGAAAGAAAGAGAAGAGAGAGAAGTGAGGACTCTCCTCCCCTAGACCTTTGCTATCGTCAAGGCTTATGATTTATACACACTATTTGTGTGTGTATGGCTTAAGCCTTGTTGATCACCTGAGTGTGCAACCAAGCAACCATTGCAGCAACTTCAAAGCCTCATCCACATATGCTACCGATAAGTAATCTCAGGTATGCAGAGGTAAATAAAAGTTCACCAACACCATTACTCATGTTTGTCTCCCTAAACCTGATCATACAAATTCATGCACCCCATGTTTATGTCATATGCTCTAAGTTTGAGAGTATTCACATGTGCGCACATGTGGTGCACCCATAGGCCCTTTAAATTGAGCATGGTGCTTAGGTTAAAATGGCCTGCTTTAATCAAAATTTGATATGGTGTTAAAATTTGATTAATGAACTTTGGGTATTAATTTTCATAAACAGTGGAAGTAATCTTAATGAAGATAAATCAAGGCTAGGTTTATTTTGCAAACTTTACATTTGCCTTGTTTAAGTATATAGAGTTTGGTGAACAATAATAATAAATAAAAGAAAAAATATAATAAAAAATATATAATAAAAAAATAATAAAAAATAAATTTGGGTTCCCCGGTATTCAAGCCGGTAGAGGCGTAGAGCCATTCTTTGTTATTGTTTCTTTTTCTTTATTGAAAATAAAATATGTACAATAATAAGTGTGGGGGGACCTCTCAAGTGTAACAACCATACATTAGAGATCTCCCCAACATGGAGCACGACACTAGGCCATCATGCAAGAAGGATAAGACAAATGACTTTCATTAAGCTCCTTCATCTTCAACGGTGGTTTGTGCAACTCTACCCTCACATCTCCCAAAAGTTTTGAAGTTTAGAATTGAACAAATTAAAAAGACAAAACTTTTGATGCTCCAACTCCGTTCTACCAATTGATTAAACAACATGCATACTTTTTATTCCTTGCTAATATTCCTATAACTTGTGAGCAACTATTCATAGGGACCCCATTTTACTTTAAGTAATTGGAATATGTGATATAGTAGGATGATATGAAACTTGCTCTCTTTTGCAATAGACTTGGGATTTATTTTTTCAAAATCAAAATCAAAATAGCATGCTCCTCAATGATAAAATAATTCCTACCAAAGTCATAAACATTGCTTCTTGAAAAACCATAACATAGCCACTTACATTGTGTTGAGTTTTGTCAAACCCTGACATCTTTGTTGAGAAGTTTGATGCTCCTAAGATCGAAAGTCACATACATTCGCCAAAATAAAAACTTCATGTCATAAATCTCTCTCCAATGTTTTTCAAAAAGAGAGTATGGGCTATGCAAAAATATGAGAAATAAAAGATGCCATGCCAAAGAAGCATGAGCCAAATAAAAGATGCCATGCCAAAGAAGCATGAGCCAAAAAAAGAGAGAAAAAACAATGGGTACTTTGATGCCCGCCAAAGAGAGAAAACAATGGGTACATTGATGCCCGCCAGAGAGAAAAGATAGCCCATACTTTCAAACAAAATTCAAAAAGAGAGAGATTCATGACATTGGAGTCCACAAAAATACAAAAATATTCCATACACTTGCACTACTTCAATCTAAGAGTATGACTCTTCCCTCCAAAGATCCGGAGTTTAACCAACAGCATACACAAGGTAAGTGTGCATCACTGATCATTCATACCTAAAGCCTCAAATATAAGCCTATAGAGGTAGGATGATCAAGAAGGCAAAAAGATTATCAGTCATATGCCTTGGTGAGGAATTAGAAAGAAGAAAATAATAATGAGTGACCTGAGAGTATCAGTTGAGGAGCATGGCTAATATTTTTCTACAAAAAGATCAAAACCCCAAGTTCTTGAAAAATAGTAGAGTGAGATGATTTGAATCCAACTATTCCATTTTTCCAATCACTGAAGATATTTTGGTAGAAACTTTTGAATGCTCACAAAGTGCAGGAAAAACCTTGAACATCTTGGAGGAACAACCACCTTAGTCCTTCATACCTTTACTTGAGGACAAGCAAAGGGATAAGTGTGGGGGAGCTTGTTGACGGTGCTTAAGTCATATTTTACCCCACCAACATCATAGTGAAATCCACACCAAACTTAGTGAATAGGATTCTATACTAACAATTTCCATGAGTTTTGGTGTTTCACTCATTCTACAGGACATATATGGAATTAGGCATAAATGGGCCAAGAAATACAAAGAAACCATGGAAAGAGAAAGAGGCCCACTTACCGAACAATCTGGGCTTCAACATAGCCCAAAAAGCCCAACAAAAAACCTAAGAAGTGGATGCCCAAAACCCAGTCCAAATCCATCTCAGGCCACAGGAGCAGGCCCGGGTAAAATGGACACCCAGGATGCATCCGAACTCCGTTTTGGGCCATCCACTGGTCCACAGAAAGCTAACAAAAAGATCTACGTCATCACCAAAGATGGTCCTGAGGGGGCCCAGCCAGGGTGCGAGTGCACCTCCCAAGCCAACGTTCTAGCCCATCTCGTGTGTGGCGGTGCATTGAATGCAGTGGAGCTCGGTTCTGAGGTGCACTGCCTAATTCTCTGTACCGGGGCACAGGTGGAGGTCGGTTTGTGGAGTGATGAGGGGAATATTCCAAGGATGATCCCCTCCTGACTCCTATAAGTAGAGGGCCTCCCCTCCTCATTCCACACACCAGCAAGGTGCAAGAGCACCTCACTAAGAGTGAGAGCACCACTCCAAAAGGGGCTTAGGCCCTAGTGGCCTAGCCCTAGTAGCTAGTAGAGTGGGAAGAGGAGAGATGTGAAGGGAAGAGTTCGGGGAAGGAGTGTCGGGCTTGTCGGTAATCTTCCCCCGCTTGTACCTTGGCGAACACCGGCTTTGTACCTCACCAGGTATTCTGTAAGTGTTCATGATTTATATGGTTCTAAGTCTTTTGATTAGTTAATCTTGATTGTACTTATTTGCAGGTTCATCGTTTGTCCTATTGATGGGTGCTCTTGTAGAAGGACCCCGCCTGACGGGTAAGCTTTGTTAACACACTAAGAGCAGTAGTCATTAGCGTAGACGTGGTGTCTAGGCTAAAGGCTACCTTCGTTTGTCTCGTGTCCTACGGGTGAGGGGTAGGCGGTAGGTGGTGATAGCCCTGTTCGTCCCTAGCATTCCCCCACGTAAGGGCTCGGCATAGAGCTGTTGGCCTGAGGTACCTGGTAGACCAGGTATAAGTCGGTGCCCAAAGTAAACAAGTGGAAGTAGGGTTTACCTATCCTTAAACCCAAAAGCCACAGGAATCCATCTCTACCCTTTTCCAACTCTACCCTTGTGTTGTCCTTGGACGAATTAGCTAGAAGAAGTACTACCGTTCCATGTGGAAATACGATACCCTGAATACTACTTGGTGAAACCTACAATGGTAATTCCATACGCTTCTGGATTTATTTCTGTAAACATTAAGAAATACCAACACATGTCGTTAGCGTCGTGCAATTAGATGCAACCCCATTGATAGTGATTGCAATGTGGGCCAGGCAACGGCTGCTCAGTCGCCCGCGTCTACAGTGTAGCAGACAGGGAGGCCGTCGGAGGAGGAAAAGTCTGCGTTGCGTATGGTGAATGAGGCGCAACTGGGTGCAACCCCGCTGTCACCAACCGAGGTGCCTAAGGTGGAGCACATGGAGGGGGACGCATCTGCGGTGTCACTAGGAGATATGGTGACGACGCAAGCTACCGCTTCCACCTCTGTCGGGGAGGCAATTTTGGCAGGGGGACTACCGTAGGAGGGGTCAGTGCTGCCCAGAGCCGTCATGGAGACGCCCCAGACTTTGGTCCAGACAGGGGGTATCTTTGGTTGGGGCGGTCCCAGGACTGAGTGGATTGACCCGTTGACCCCTGGGGCTACGCCTTTCGTCCTTAATGACGTTGCGGAGGAAAGGGAGTGGGGCAGCTTCACTGGGGAGCTTAGAGGTGTGGCTCACTCCTTGAACATCCTGCTTGCCAAGTTGAACAATGCCACTGACCCCTACCAAGTATGTGGCACATGTGCCCTTAATTTTTATTTCATATCTTGTTGCATCTGACTCATGCTCCTACCATAGTCGCTGATAAGGCGAAGCTAGGAGAAGTCCCAGTTTCTTCATCGGCAGAAGAAGGCCTAGGACCACCTCATCGTAGAGGTGACCAGCCTTCGGACCCGGGAGGTGGAGGCCCGTCAACATGTTGGGGAGGTGGAGAAGATGGTGTCGAACCTGTCGGAGAGGGCCCGCAAGGATGGAGAGGAGGCTGCACAAGTCAAGAACGAGCATGATGAGCTATGTTAGCAGGACACCAAGGCCCGCCAATAGATCCTCAACCTCTAAAGGGAGCTTGAGAAGGAGAAGGGGCTAACACTAGCAGCCCAGGAGAAGGTCACTACATTGGAGGCAAAGGCTCACCAGGATGCTGTGATGGCCGAGCGGCTCCACAAGGAGTGAGACGACTCGTGCTAGATCGAGACAAGGCTCCGTGTGGAGCACGATGGGGCTCGCCGAGAGCATGACGGTGTCCAGCAGTGGATCAACTCCCTCTAGTGGGCTAGTAGAAGCCTTGTCGAAAAGCTTTGCCAACTAGGGTCCTTGGCCCCGCATGATGTCTGCATGAACCGCGGTGGATGTCGTCCAGCAGCATCTTCCCCTACTCGGTGGGGATGCATAAAGAATTGGCGCGGTGTGCGACCCGTTGTGCTTTCGTCTTGTCGACCGGGAGCACCTCGCGGATGAGGCAATCGAGGTATGGGGTTCTCCAGTCGGCCGGAGGGTCGGGCTTTGCCTCTGCATCTTTGTTGATTTTCATGACCTCGGGGTCTGGCAAGGTGGCCGGGAGGTCAGCTCTTGAGCCCGAGGCGAGAGATTTGTTGCTGGCCCCAACCCCCGAGCTTGAAGCTGGGGCTTGTCGCTAGCCTACCCTGGCTCTTCAAAATAGACCAAAGACTTGTGTTGATCGCTAGCAAATACGTCGGCCGGGACTAGATTTTGGCCGGACACCATCTTCGCTAGTTCGTTGGCTGCTTCGTTAAGCCATCAGGGAATGTGATTGAGTTTGAGGCCGTCAAAATTGTCCTCTAGTTTGCGCACTTCTTGGCAGTATGCAGCCATCTTGGTGTCATGAAAGGTTGATTCCTTCATGACTTGGCCGATGATGAGCTGTGAGTCACCCGAATGTCCATCCATCGGATCCCTAGCTCAACGGCGATGTGTAGGCCATTGATGAGTGCTTCATACTCGGTCGTGTTGTTAGAGGTGGGAAACTAGAGGTGGACCATTACCCCATGCGTACTCTGAGCAGGGAGATGAAGACGAGTCCCACGCCGGCACCCTTCTTCAACAACAAGCCATCGAAGTACATTGTCTAGTACTCCTGATCGACGGCCGCCGGTGGTGTCTGGGACTTGATAGCTGCCCGGGAGGCGTAGGTGATCCCTTCACCCATCAGCTCGAGCACCCATTTGGCGATCCTTCCCGTGGCGTCCTGGTTTTGGATGACCTCTCCAAGAGGGAAAGACGAAACTACCATCATGGGGTGTGACTTGAAGTAGTGCCACAACTTTCTCCTAGCGATCAGGACGGTGTACAAGAGTTTTTGGATTTGAGGATAACAGGTCTTGGAATCAGCCAAGACTTCGCTGATAAAATAAATAGGGCATTGTACCTTGAGAGTGTGCCCTGCCTCTTCTCGCTCTACAACCAGGGCGGCACTGACCACTTGTGTGGTGGCCGCGATATATAGCAGGAGCGGCTCCCTTTTGATCGGTGGGACTAGGATAGGGGCCTTCATCAAGAGTTCCTTGAGTTTGTCAAGGGCCTCCTGAGCCTCGGCTATCCACACAAACCAGTCGGTATTCTTCAGATGCCAGTAAAGGGGGAGACCTCGCTCATCGAGGCATGATATGTAATGGTTGAGAGCCGTGAGGCATCCCATGATCCATTATATCCCCTTTACATTCTAAATCAGGCCCATCCAAGTGATGGTTGTGATCTTCTCTAGGTTGGCTTTGATGCCATGCTTAGAGATGATGAACCCGAGTAGCATGCCTCTCGGGACCCCAAAAACACATTTTTCGGGGTTGAGTTTTATGCCGTTCTCTCAGAGCTTCCTGAAGGTTTTTTCAAGGTCGACCACGAGCTGGTCAACCTTTTTAGACTTGACTACGATATCGTCCATTAAGCTTCGACAGTCTCTCTGATGAGATCGCTGAAACACTTGAGCATATATCCTAGGATGTTGCCCCCATCTTTTTTAGTACAAACGGCATGCTGACACAACAATACGATCCGAACAGCGTGATTAAAGAAGTCGCGAGCTGGTCGGACTCTTTCATCGCAATCTGATGGTAGCCAGAATACGCGTCAAGGAAGCAGAGGGTTTCACACCCCAAGGTCGAGTCGACTACTTGATCTATGCATAGTAAAGGAAACAGATCCTTAGGACACGTCTTATTGAGACTAGTATAGTCAACACACATTCTCCATTTCTCGCTCTTCTTTTTTACAAGAACAGGATTGACTAACCACTTGGGATGGTACACTTCCTTAATAAATCTAGCCGCCAAAAGCTTCACAATCTCCTCGCCGATGACTCTACGCTTCTCCTTGTCGAAGCGGTGTAGACATTGCTAGACCGGCCTGGAGCCTAGCTTGATTCTCAAGGCATGCTCGGTGACTTCCATTGGAATGCCCAGCATATCCAAGGGTTTCCACACGAAGACATCGCTATTCACGTGGAGGAAGTCGACGAGCGCGCTTTCCTATTTGAGGAAGGGTTGGAGCCGATGTGTAGCACCTTGCTATCGGAGCCGGTGAGATCGACAGGGACCTCCTTAGTATTCTCCGTGGGCTCAAAGGAGCACGCAGGCTACTTGGAGTCGAGCGCCCCCTCAACTATCGCTACCCTGATGGCAGCGAGCTCCTCGGAGGCGATGGTCACTGTGGTGAGCTCGCAACACTCTAGGTCGCACTCATAAGCACGCTAGAAGGAGGTGCCGACGGTGATGACCCCATGAGGGCTCGGCATCTTCAGCTTTAGGTACATATAGTTGGGGACGGCCATGAACTTCGCGTAACATGGTCGCCCTAGGATGGCGTGGTAGGTTCCGTGGAAACCGACCACCTCAAAGGTGAGGGTCTTAGTCCTAAAGTTGGACTTATCCCCAAAGGTGATGGGTAGGTCGATCCGCCCGAGAGGTTTGGCCTGTTTTCCCGGCATGATGCCACGGAAAGGTGCCCTAGTGGGTCGGATGCGTGACCGGTTGATGCCCTTGGCATCGAGCGTCTCGACATACATGATGTTGAGCCTGCTACCTCCATCCATCAGCACTTTGCTGAGATGCTTCTTATCAATGATTGGATCAACGACAAGCGGGTACCGAACCAGATGCGTAACGTCGTCCAGGTAGTCGGAGTGGTCAAAAGTGATGGTGGACCTTGACCATCGGAGGAAGGCGGGAGTGGCCAGCTCGGCCACGTACACCTCATGGCACGTGAGCTTCTACCGGTGCTTGGAGTCATACGTCGTTGGCCTGCTAAAGATCATGAGGCAGCCAGTCTCCTCCAAGAAGGTGTCCTCCTTCTCTTCGGCGTCATCTCCTAGAAGGTCGGACTTCTCTTTCCCGTCCCCCTTCTTGGAGCCCCCGGACAAGAACTTCTTCATAAGCCCGCAATCCATGTAGGCATGCTTGATGGGGTAGGCATGGTTCGGGTAGGGTCCCTCGAGCATCTTCTCAAAGTGATCCGAGGCACCCTTGGCAGGCACCTTCTTGCCCTTGCACTCTGCGGTGGCCACGAGCGAATCCCCGGACCACTGCTTGCCCCCCTTCTTCTTCTTCGAGCTGTTGGAGGTGCCTTAACCGGCGTCCTCGTCCCGCTTGGCCTTGCCTCGGGAGCGGTCGAAAATCGCTCTGACCGCCTCCTCACCCGAAGCGTGGCTGGTGGCAATGTCGAGGAGCTCCTTGGTGATCTGTGGGCGCTTACGTCCGAACTTGTGGACCAAGGACTCACAGGTGGTCCCCGATAAGAAAGCCCCAATTATGTCGGCGTTGGTGACATTGGGCAGCTCATTGCACTGCTGGGAAAAGCGATGGATGTACTCATGGAGAGTTTTGTTTGGCTTCTGCCGATAGTTCTTGAGGTTCCAGGGGTTCCCATGGCGCACATAGGTGCCCTAGAAGTTACCCACAAAGATCTCCTTCAGGTCCGCCGAACATCTAATCTCGTTGAGCGGGAGGTGCTCTAGCCATGTACGTGTTGAATCAGCAAGGTACTAGGGGAGGTTGCGGATGATGAAGGTGTCACCATAAGTGCCACTGGCCTGACAAGCAAGCCAGTAGTCCTTGAGCCATAGGCCAAGGTTCATTTCCCCGGCATATTTCTAGACATTTGCCAGTGGACGATATCGCGTCGGGTTGGGTGCATTGAAGATGTCTTGACTGAAGACCCGGGGCCCCTATAGCAGGGGGCTCTGGCTCCGGTCATCGCCACCATCGTAGTGATCGCCACGATGGGGGTTGTAGCGGTGGCCGGCCTCTCTTCTCTGCTCCTCCCGCCCGCACCTGCAGGCATTCAGGGTGTCACGCGCGTCGTGGTTGTTGCTGAATTATCCATGTACCGGGGCCTAGACGGCCCTTCCTCCATCACGTGCTAACTGGTGGATGGATGTGGCCTTGCCACAGTCCTTAGCAGGCTTCTCCCCGCCGTGAAGTGGTTGGTGGGCAGACGTATCGCTGTCATGGCACGTCGATGACGTATGCTGGCTGGCATTGCGCCGTCGAGACGCCGAGCTCTCTACCTGCTGCACCGCCGCTACTCGAGCAGCATGTGGATCTCGAGCTGTGCCTGGTGCCCCTTGGGCGTCATGGGCTTCGGAAGCCCTCGGAGCAGAGCCGCCACCGCGGCTATGTTCTGGCTAGCCCGGGTGAAGTGTGGGAGTCTGTCATCATCCTCGATGATTCTCCGATGTGCATTGCGGGCAAGAGAGCGCACCTCATCATGGTGCTATGCAATCTCATGCTCGAGTGCTGTGCACTTCTCCTCTAGATGGAGTTGCACAGTTTTGAGCTCCTGTTGTTGCTCCCGCAGCTGGTTCATACACGGGTGGGGCGGGAATACCGCATCTACCACAGCCCCGTGCCAATTGGTAGGATGTGGGAGAGTCCTGTTCCCCCCCATGAGGGGCACCGTCATTGGCACTCGTGGCACATCTCTTGGGGTCGCCTCTCGGCGAGTGTCATCGGTGATTTTCGCCATGAAGCATTCGTGTGAGGGATGGTAGCTTCCCTGGCTGGAGGCAGAATCAGAGATTGACTCTGAGTCGCTCATGAGGAGATCATGGATTGATTCCATGACGCAGTCGTCCATTCCCATGAACTTGTCGTTCGTGGGCGGCGGACAAAAGCATCGCGCCATATGGCGCTCGACAATCTGCGTGGTGTTGCGCAAACCATAAGGGAATGCTGTCGAGGCACCCTAGGTCAGAGTGTCCAGGGAGAGTGGCTCTCCGCTAGTGAGCTACATCATGATGTTGACGAAGGAGAAGGTGAGAGCCCACAGGTCCTCCTAGGACGAGCGAGGTCCTAGGTACACGGCGATCTGGTGGTCCAATCTTCCAAAGTCAAAGTCAAGGAGCTAGTCGCGCCCTAGGGCGTGGGGCTCTGGAGTGCTTAGCTGTAGCTCTTCGAGAGTGTCGCACCCAGTTTTTTGAAGAATACCAAGCGCTAACTACATGTGTGCCCAAGATGTCCACACAACACATATAGTGACAAATATGGAGAATATCAAGAGCAATGCTTTATTATATATCGACCATAGTTACAACAGGACTTACAACTATTATAAAAGCATAGCAGAAACTATTCTTGATCTTCTCTTCGGGGCTTCATACTCCACAGGGACGGTTGACTGGGGGAAGCACTCGCCTAGTACTCATGGACTCCGCAAGAAACTCTTCACTTGATTCACCATCTGGTACTCATCTGGGATTTTTATTGGTGACAACGATAAGCGTCAGCTCACCATGCTCAGCAAGTATACCATGAGGTTATGCAAGGCTCAAGAAGGCTTGACTCGGTTGTACTGCGGTAAGCATTTTTTAGTTGGTCATATTTTATTTATTATGCCTATGTTTCTAAGTTATGCTTATGGCTCCCATGTGAATATAATTCGTTATCACCATCAACACTAATCATATCCCAAACCATCCATAGAACCATCTATCTCGAAAAGGATCCAAGCCGCTCGTGACCGTGAGCACGGCTGATATATCAGTTTGATCAAACTCTGCAGAGTGTGTACACTTTCACCTTGAGTCGTGAATACCCCTGTGCCCGAGGTGGCCAACCTCTTGACTCACTTCCAAGGTAAGTTGATAGGGTTCACTACGAAGCCTTTCACTAATTACCCTAACAAGTTAGTAGCCGTGAGGTTTTAGCATCTAGGCGAATGGAGCCCACCTTCAAGACTGGCACACATTGACCGTAGCCTAGTACACATCTTGACATGCAAGAAGCCATTCTGCAACCTAGTCCCCCATCTTGCGCCAAAAACTTTCGGTAACTACTAACAAGCTAGAGAAAACTAGCTATACGACTAAGATCGTGCCCACTTTGATTCTCAAGGATGTACGGATGTCCTGGGTTGCCGCTTTAAGATTCAGTCCTTATGGAGGGCAGACTAGAGCACCCAACAAGGCCCAATGCTCTAACTCCCTTTCTGTCCATCTTGCCGAAAAGCACCATTTTAACCAATGATTCCATAAGTCATTAATTAGGATTATCATTATAATATTTGGTGATTGCAAGCTAAGCAAAACTACCCATATGCATGAACCCAAGGTAACAAGGAAGAGGGTACAAAAGTACTAGGTAAAGTCCTTAGCATCATATTAGACACATGCATATGAAGCGATTATAAGGTTATCGGGTAACAAGGGAACTCATGTTACACTTGCCTCAAATAGTGCTCAAACTTGTCCAACTCTCCTTTTGGATCATCCTTGTATAGCTTCGTCTAACGATAGCAACAACCATCACAAGCATCATAGACAAACCTAGAAGCATTACATCAATCATTATATATAAAACAAGATATAAAGTTTATTAAACAAGTAGAGCTTGTTCTAAGATCGTGAGAGTGCAAAAACTAACCAAAACAGGAGCCACGATTAAAAGATATGATAGTTGAAAGGTATAGATGGGAAGGATTGAATTCATATGAGAAGGTGGAGTTTGGACTTGAAGATACATATTTGGAATAAAAAGGGTTGGACATGTGTATAAGTTACTTGGGAACATATCATGATACACCAGTGCACTAAGGTGGATGATAGATCAAAGGGAAACACGATTATGGCGATTTGTGCATCGGTTGAGCGTACCCGGTGGCGGACAGCGGCGGGTAGCAGTGACATGGTGATGCTTATATCCTCAGTGTTGTGGTTCATATGACCAAGAAAACTTATGGATATATGTGCAAGTATATGATGCACATTGTGGTCGAAGGGCTTGACCACCGGAGCAGCGAAACATCAGGAACACGCATGCCAACCGGCATCAGCACGGCTGCCGGGAAGCAGGGACAGCGAGCACAAGATAGGAACATATATCTTTCATCTTTGGTCATATCGCCATGAAACTTTGCAGAGGCATGTGCAACTATATAGATGATGGTATAGCCAAAGAATGCATCCTGGGGTTCACTGGATCAACGGGAACGTCATTGCCAAAAACAGGGTGACTGCTGTTTGGACAGCAGGCGTAGTAGGCACTTCGATCTCCATATCTCGGCCATCGGGGATTGCATAGCCGAACCAACTTGTGGGATCATGTGCAGGGATGTAATGAACATGTAGGTTCAAGGGCTCGATGATTTGGATAGTGGATTAGCGGGGAACGCCAAAACCACTCAGAGCTGCAATCTAACCAAACAGCAGGAACAGCGGGCGCGGTGATGACAATATCTCTAGTTCCTGAACTCCTATGGTAAAACCATCTTACAGAGGTGTGTTCAAGGATGTTAGCTACAATTTTACCAAAGGGTTTGATGATTGGAGTCACGAAACAGCGAGGAACGCCGATTCCGTCAGCAGCAGCAAAACTGGCCGCGAGGACAGCAACACATACATCGGGTAAACTTCGCCGGGGATCAACCATACATCATCTAAGGTATTTGATATCTAGAGGTGAACATGAAAACATGATGGGAGAGATGATGGATTGTTCTCACCAAGGGGAAGGGTGCGGTGGAGTGAGGAGATGCATCGACGACGGCCGGTGACGACGATATAGTAGAACGGGGCATCCTTCTCGCGTTGCGGTTGATCGGGGCAGCCATGGGGAAGGAGGAGGAGCTGCAGGGGTGTCCCTCCTCTGTTCTTCACGTGGGAAATGAAGGGGGAGGCGTGAGGGGGAGATGGGGGAGGTATATATGAAGGGGAAGTGATGGGAGGTGAAGGGGTAGAAAGGTAAAGGGTCATGGCTTGATATTCTTCACCTTGGTTGATATTTTTGCAAGATTGGAGAGGGCTTCTAGGGAGGTGACGTGGGAGAGGGGAGAGGAAGAGATAGAGGGCTGGTTGGGCTTGATGTTGGACCCCAAAGGAGAGGAGGATGGTTGGGCTTTGACCCATGGTGAGAGCTAAGGCAAAGTTTGGACCGGGTTTGGCCCGAAGTGATGATAGTATTACGGGGCTGGTTGCTTGTGGTCTTTTTAGGTTGTGGCCTTTGATCAAGAGGAGAAAATGTAGAGCAAAAAGATTCCATGATGATGTTGCCCAAGGTGAGTAAAGGAGAGAAAAGAATAAGCCCATTAGAAAGAGAGAACAACGTTAGGGCTGCCATTGGGTTGATAAGAGGAAGAAATGAGATTAACTTGGGTATGTGACATGTGAGTGATTTTACTCGAACGTGATGGCAGAATTGTGTGAGAGTGATGACATACAATGATTGGCCATCAAGCATAGATTTAGTGCTTTGGAGAAAACTTGGTCGGAAATAATTAGAAGCTCTAAAATGAGGAGAAAAGAGAGAAAGAGAGACCGAGCTAGTTAGGGTTTTGACAAGATGAAAGTTGAAGACCGGCCAAGGTTTTTTGGAACAAGGATTAAGATGAATGGTTTCCAAGGATTTGATCATGGTTCTGAGGTTATGAAAACTTGATCAAAGATCTTGAGAGATTTGATTTGAATCAAACCCTAAGCGCGTTTAAAAACATTTAAACTCATTTTTCATACAAAGACACTATGCAAAGACATGAAATGCAACAAACCATTTATTTAAATTCCAAAAAAAAGTTAGAAACTCACATTTTCCAACATCTAAATTGTGGACAACTTAAGTAAAGTTGGATATTTTAGAAAATAGTAAAAATCTTCTGTTATGTTTTCAGTGTTTTCTAGTCACATCCCAAAACTGAAATTTTTGGGGTGTGACAGAGAGCCTCGACGATCGCATCGAGGCCAGTGAGGGGAGGGGACTGGATAGGCGCGATAGCCTACACCAGCTCTCCCTCCATGGTGATGACGAAGTCCAGACTCCCAAAGCGCACGTACGCACCCGAGGTCTAGTCGATGCCGTGGCTGGCCATCTGAAGCTGATGAAAGCGATGAAATGTGCAAAAGGCCCCTACCAGGCGCACCAATTGTCGGTGTTTGGAATCACCGACTAGTAAATTTAGTGGATTGCACGTTTAGGCTCGGCTAGTGTGCAAAGAGGACACAAAGATGTATACTGGTTCGGGCAGAATGTCCCTATGTCCAGTGGCGAGCTGCTCGTATTACTTGGACTTGGGTCTGTAGCAGGGGTTACAAATGGTCGAGAGAGGGATGAGCTCCCAGGTCTCTAGTGAAAGTGAAGTAGAGTTGAAGTACTTCTGAATGGTCGAAAAAAGAAGCCCCCTAATGGGGCGCCCAACCTTTCCTTTTATAGGCCAAGGGAAGGACCTAGGGTACACGAGAGAGAGAGAGAGAGAAATAGGGAAGGGGACAGCCCCGGGGCTGTGCTGCCCTTCTCCTTCGCGGGTGGGTCTTGCAGGTCCTGCGGATGACAACGAAGGCGTGTGTGTATTGCGGCTATGTCCGTCTCCGGTGCTACAGGTGGGCATCACCGTCTTTAGTCATGATCCCCCTTCCGCCACTGGTCCTATAGGCAGGTGCCGTCACTTGGGCGTGGTGCTCCATCCCTTCCTGGCATGCGGTATGATCGACAGATCCCCTGTCTAGAGTCGCACGGGGATCGAGCAGCATAGTACCGGTCCGCCTAACACTGTTGGGGACATGAGTGCCTAGGTATAGCTTGTGGCGACCGTCGGTCACGTCGAGATGCGCCCACGCCCTCCCTAGCGTTAGGGGCATGGTCTTCGGCCCACACCCCACGTGCGTAGCGGTTGGGGGCGGCGGGGGCCCTCGTAGGGGCCCGTGCTGCTGCCTGAGGCCAACCCAGAACCCCTGGGTCAAGCGAGGCGGAATCCTATCCAAGGGGTCGGGTGGGACGGACCCCACGCTCCTAGGGTCGAACGGGGCGGAGCCTCTCTCCGACGGGTCAGACACGGCTAGGCCCACTCCTAAGGGGTCGGGCAAGGCAGAGCCTGCGTCCTTGGGGCCGGTCGAGGTGGGACTTTCCTTATGGTTGGTCGGGACAGAGTTCCATACTAAAGGGCCGACCAGGTTCATGATTACGTTCCTAGTTTATCGAAAGGTTAGTTCTTAGTGTCGTCTTTTGGGCATGGGATCATTGATACCCGACAAGGGGTAAGCGGCAAGTGATGACTGTCTTGTCCATACCTTGTAATTCCCCATGTTCGGGTATCGTGTAGGAGTCTTAAAGTCTCCCTGGCTTGCTGGCAGACCAGTGCTTGAAGATCTTCCCATCCATCTTAATCTTAGTTCTAACTCTAATCATGTAATTCATATGATCATTAACTGTTCTATGCACGACTATTTTAGAATATGCCTGCTCTACTTAGAAACATTCTTTTATCCTTGAAATACCATTTTTACCCCTGTCATATACTATTGGTTTACTATACAAATATGTAATCTTGTTTATATCCATGATAGGCCCTTATACCTTGCCCTCCTTCGGGAAAATATAAATAATAATACTCTAAATACTTTCAGGTGAAATGCTACAATGATAGATCCATGCACTTGTGGATATTAATTTTGTAATCATTAAGAACTATCGTATTTGGTGTTTCTTGGTGGCATCGCTAAGGTTTACCAAATCTTAGTGATGGTGCCAAGAAATGCCAACCAACATTTCTGGTGCCACTGCTAGGGATGGATTTTATCTCCAACCTTGGTATAATTACACTAAGAAATGGCAACAATGAACACATGGTGGAGATGTGCCCATGTGTGGATGATGAATGATTGACACATGTGTGAGAGGTTTGAGGGTTTCTCGGTTGAGTCATATTTCATACGTGCTTGATTATGCTAATGGCTAACCGGAGGTGTTGTGTTGAGTGTGTTGTGCAACATGTCTCTTGGCTTGTGAATGTGCAGGTGTTGGGTACGCCAAGACAGTTGATGGCAATGGAGCAGGTCAAGTGTGGTCCATGTGCGATGGATCAGGAGCGGTGAAGGGCAGACAAGATGACTTGGACTGAGGGACACGAGGCTGGAGAACGGACTGTGTGCAGCTCACATTGGGCACAGGAAGAGCAAGAGTACATGGGTGATGAAGATGGCGTCGACCAAGTCAAGGATGAGGACGATGGTGTCATGGCACTTGGCGGATGCTGACATGCATCTGCATGGGTGATATAGATGCATAGTGTCAGTCAAGTCAAGAAGGAAGACAAAGGCATCAAGCTTGGTGGAGGTCGGACACACGTCAACATCGGCTAGTCACGCCTAGCTAGCGAGGCGTGCACAAGGGTTTGCCGGTTTGGTCCACAAAACCGGGGATAGACGGTTTGATAGTTTAGTCCTCAAAACCATTGGAGGAGAGTTTGCTATTTTGGGCCTCAAAACGAAGTGTGGATGGATTGGTTATTTGGGCCTCAAAACCATTGGCGGTGGGTTTGACCGGTTTGGGCCTTAAAACCAGAAGTGATGGAGTCGGAGGATGTGTGGCACCATCGTGAAAAGCTTGCGGCAAGGCAAAGCAAAGTCATGAAGGCGCCGGATCCGTCCGATGTAGCAACAAAAAGATCGACGGTTTTAACCCTAGTGGGTATATTACCCTACATCTGGTTATAAAATAACTTATTCTGTAGCCACTTTGAGTTACGATAATTGCTATGCTAATTTACGAGATTATAGTAACTCTTACTATGTGATTTACTATAACATTATGGTAAATATCGCCATGTGTTATAGTAATTCAACTATCGTAAATATATACTGACATTGTCGTAAATTAGTATATAAAATTATCGTAAATAGAGGTGGCTACAAAAATAATTTATTTTCTAGCTAGCTATAGAGTATACTCTCCTTTTATATATATATATATATATATATATATATATATATATATATATATATATATATATATATATATATATATATATATATATATAGCCATATAAGTGGAGGAGCTTCTCTCATTTTGTGTTTATGGGAGAAGACTTGGGTGATAAAGAGAAAGGAGTGGCTCTTATACTTAGTTTTTTTTTTGCTATCTATTGTTTTGATTTGCTAAGGAGTAACCAATAATCGGACCTCATAAAGTAATCCAAATATCAATTTGGATCGAGCTCCACTTGGTCTCCTCCCCAAATCTGATGTTATTCTTTTTCTTTGATTTTCGGAGCTTTTTTTTTGGAATGTTTCGTTCATCGGATTTGACTGTGATTTGGGAGAAATTTCTTGGAGCAAGTTGGAGTTAGGACATATGTGAGCAAGGCTAGGGTGATCCCCTAACAAATCCCTCACCTGAGTACCACGAATTTGAAGTTCTCCAAAATTTGTTCTTCAGCTAGGGTTTTGCGTTTTTCCAAAATTGATGGTTAAATTCTCAACCTTACCGAGGGCTTGCTACTGGGGTGGCTGCCAAGCGATATGACGAGGCTGTGGTTAAAATATCATCTCAATCCGAGTTAATTTGATCGTCTTTGGGAAAAATCTTTGTGGTGTTTAGCTTGGTTGTGCTACCTCTGTTCTCGTCACTGTTTTGCTGCATGCTGTTTCAGTTCACCAGGATGGATTTCTCTATGGTCAGCAACCACTTGGATTTTCCGCTGCTCGTTCTGGTTGGGACTTCAGTGTTTCAGCAGCAGTAGGCTTTTGCTAAATTCTATTCTCAATTGGCAACTTGGCTGGCTTCTTTCAATTGCCGCAGGTCTGCAGCAGTGCAGCAGCTGCTCGTCCATCTCCTCTGTCTCTGCAAGCAGCAGTTTTGTTCAGCAGCAGCTTCCTCGCGGTTCTATCTACAGCCACAACAAATTCCTGCTTATGACTTCTTGCGCCTGTTAATCTGTCCAACTGTTGTCAATTGCAGTTCAAGATCAATTTGCAGCATGTTTGTTTGGTTGTGTACTATTTTGCAGATAGTAGCTGCTATTTTCGGCAGAAGCAACTGCTCTCACCCATCAACAGATAAGCAGGTGAGCTGGTAATTAACAAAATTCAGCAGCAGGTTCAGTCACTGGACACTTCTGCTTTGAACTTCATGATAAGTTACAATCTAGCTACAGTAGCAAATTAATTTGGTGTTCTTTACATGCTTCTTTTGGCTGATAGCTTAGTGTTCTGATCCTAACTTAGCTATGTGGACTTGGCTTGGCTAGTAGAGAGGAGTGTCAGGCAAAATTGGGACATAGATAGGCCTTAACTCTATCAACTGATCTCGCAATGAACACGCTAGGAAAGCCCTCTCACAATGCACATGATGCTCTCTTGCAAAGTATGAGAGGAGTAAAATTGGAGCTCCCACTAAGGCCTACTTTGGCAGCAGAGGATCCCTCCGGGTTCCTGCGATTTCCCTGGGGAGAGAAACCATGCGGCGGTCTTCCATGGGCTGATGTGTGGCGCTCTTTGGAAGGGGAAATTGGTTCCATAGCATTGAAAGAATCGCGTTCCGGAAAATACCATCGAAAGATCTCGGACATGTGAAATACCATCCAAAGAATCCCCGTTACCGGAAAGTACCATTCTGTAACAATTTGGAGCAAACACCGTGAATCCACCGTTTAGCTCCTCGCCTTCTCCTTCTCATCCCATGTTCTAAGCAGCGAGCACTAGTAAACAAACCCCTCTCATTCCTGAGCTCTGGCTTAGGCGTACCAGAGTCCGGGTGCGCAGCTTGGCCGAGCGTGCAGTGTGCCACCCGGTCGAGCGTCCTCCTTCCTGTGCTCTGCGCCCGCGCGCCCGCGAGGCTGCGACTGCCACGCTCGCCACCCCGCATGAGCTGTCTGCCCTCGAGCTCGTCGTCCCCGCTCGAGCCGTACATGGCGCCATGGCGTTAGCACGGTGCGAATCGCACCTGCCCATATGTGTGTGGCATGTTCAGTAGAGCACTAGATCGAGCATGATATATATCACATGCTGGTTTGATGATGACCGGCCTCCATGCATGCGACTTAAGAAACAAGAGGGAGAAACAAAACAAAATGATCTCAACCCAACCTGGGTTAACGTACAGGGAAAGGAGCCAAGGTGCCGCTGTCGGAGTGCTCGGTGATAACGCGGCGAAGCTTCCCTTGTGTGGCCACCGGCCTGTGGTGACGAGTGACGACGACGCGATAGAGAGGCCCCCACGCGCGGAAGACGCTGGTTGATGCTGGCACAGAGGTGCGCAGCTACGCCGATGCCGAAGTCTTGTGCCAGTCGGTGCTGGAGGCCTGGAGCTCGATGGCAAATGCCGAGACGCTGCAGCACTTCGACGGCGTCGAGGTGAAGTTGGTGTTCTTCAAGCAGCAGGTGGGATGTGGAACGCGGCAACGTCGCCGTGGTGTGCCAGGGTGTGCAGCCGCGGCCCGACATCGCCGCGCGCTGCCTACATCTTGAACTTGATGCCCTACCTCGCCACGTTGTGTGCAGTGGCGAATGTAGGATTTTGTCTCAGGTATGCCGCCCAAAAATTATCATATACAATTCGGTAAATCTATTTTAACAATTCGGTAATAATTGTAAAATTGACAATATGATTCAGTATATATATATATATATATATATATATATATATATATATATATATATATATATATATATATATATATATATATATATCAAAATTTTCATATACCGTCCACTAAGTATAGTATAAATAGTTCAAAAGCCATACCGATAATTGAAATAACGCATAAAAGAGAACCGGAGACTTACAATGCTATTCTTGTGACTATTTTATTCCACGTATTCGAAGGGACATAAATGTCTTGATTATATTATCTTCATCAACTTCAAAGAAAATATCCCGCTTAATGAAAGTGACTAGACAATCATTCAAAAGACTATCTCCCATTTTATTTCTTAACTTTGTTTTCACAAAAACCATTGCAGAAAATACCCTTTCAACACTTGCCGTTGCCACATATAGAAGCAATACCAATTTGAGAAGCTCATAAACCATATCATACACTTTGTGTCTCTTTGTTTCAACAAGCTTAACGGAGAGATCAACAATATTGTCTAGACCTTTGAAGCTATCATCATGTCTCATGTCATCAATATAATTATGAAGCTACAATTTAAGTTTGAGCAAATTATTATTTGAAAACTCCTTTGGGTAGAATTCGGCTAGTCTACGTAGCTTCTGTACATGAAAAGAAGCATAAATATTATCAATAACATAGTGCCAAATAATTAAATAAATTGCACTTCCATGATTGAACTCTCACATGCGATTATGGATCACACATGATACGAGTATTAACAAAAGATTAATCTAGATCGACTTTGATGTTGGGACGAATCCTCGACCTCGCTGCGTGATGGATAATTTTATGATTTTAGCGCTAAGAAATTAGCAATTAAAGTACATATGATTTTTTTACAAAAAGCTGAAGAACAAGGATTGAATCTCCCCTGAACGACTGAACAATTCTGATCACAAATGCCGGTGCGGTCGTAGGTCGTAGGGAAGGGCGAAGGCCGAAGTGCCGACCGACGAATGAGACGAGGTCACGAGAACGACACTGGACAATGACGGGCTGCGGGCGACAGCCGACAGCGGTGGACGGCGTGAGTGATCCAGGCGCGCAGCCACGCAGGACACGTGAATCGTGATGAAGATGATTAGATTTTTTTGAGCAGAGATGATTAGATGAACCGTCGAGCGTTGAAGACTCGAAGTATACGGCGGCGCTGCCTCGATCCGTATTGGGCTATTGGCGTCTCCATCGCTGGCCACATGGGCCGCGTGCCCGCGTGGGCCTGATGCTCGCTCGCGGCCTGCCTCTCGCTCGCGCTCGGCGCTCGCACAGCCTCTGCTCTCAGGTACGCAGCGGATGAGTGTTTTTTCTTTTTTTTTTTATATATAAAATACGTATATATATACGTGCTTACTTGCCAGAATCGCAGGGTATGCCGGTGCATACCCGGCATACCCTGTAGCTCCGCCACTGGTTGTGTGCCCAGTCGCCTTGGCGCTCGTCCGCCCACCTGGCCGCCGGTGGTTCCATGCGGGCCGGCGGAGCCGCCCAGCCGAGGACTCGTCTCGCCGTTTTCTGCGCCCGCGCACCCGTGCTCGCAACCGCGACCCGCCGCACTCGCTACCTTACGCGAGCTGCTCGCCCTCGCACGGGCTAGAGCTGTCGGCTACGAGGTGGAGCAGGAGCCGCGCCGCATGAGCTGTTCGTCACCCGTCCGTGCGGTGTCGACCTTGCCTTGGTCGTGCTCGTGCACTCATGCGAGCCACTCGTCACCCGTGACCTGTCTGCCCGTGCCCATCATCTGGCCCCTCAGCATGCATGGACTCATAGTTCTCAATACCGGCCGAAAACCGGTGAAAACCGGTCAATACTGATCCTACCGGTCCCCTCCGGTATTGACCGGTTTCGGCCGGTTTTGACCGGTATTGTATGATATTGTAAATTTTGATCAAATTCTGGTCAAACTTTGACCGGTATTGGCGAAATTTCGGCCGAAAATTGGCCTACCGGTCTTACCGGCCTCCTCCGATATTTTTGCTTACACCGAAATCCAAAACTATGCATGGACTCCATCTAAGCCGAAGCTGACACAGAAGGGCTTGTCCATTGGTTCTCAGCAGATGGGAAGAAGGGGAGATGAGCAGATGGGAAGAAGAAGGCGAGGACGGTGGATTCACGGTGTTATCTCTAAATCGTGACAGAATGCTAGTTTTCGGTGATGGAAGACTCTTTCGGTGGTATTTCATGTGTTCTAGATCTTTCAATGGTATTTTCCGAAAACGCAATTTTTTCAACGCTATACAACCAATTTTCCCCTTTGGAAGCCCACCCACGTGGGGGTGGAAGCCCACTTCCCTTCGTTTTCCACGCGGAAAAAGAGCAAAATTCACTGCCTCTCCCTCAACTTGGCCGACGGTGTCATCCAGGTCCCTGAACTTTTGAAGTGATATCTGTGGGTTCCTAGACTTGGCAGACGGTGTCATCCAGGTCTCTAAACTTTTGAGGTGATCACCGCAGGTCCTTAAACTTGGCTGGCGGTGTCATCCGGCCCTGAACTTTCGAAGTGATCACCGCAGGTCTCTAAACTTGACAAGCTGTATTAATAATAGAGAAAAGTTACTTCTATAATACTACTAGTAAAACTTTTAAAATAATACTAAAATTAAAAGTAACTTTTAATAGAGAAAACTTTTAATACTATAGGAATTTTAATATTATTTTAATACTATTAATGATACATAAATATTAAATTAATTTTAGCATTTTTCTATTTTAGTTTAAACCTAATATATTTGTTGCTGTAAATTATTTTAATACTTTAATTTATTTTTTGCTGATGTAAATTATTTTATATAATTTATATTTTCATGATAAATATTATATAAATAATGATTGATTAATTGACACATGTTGGATCCACATCTAACGTACAGTCCGCGTGTCACACCAGCTTATAGAATAGGTTAGACCACATTTGGACAGAGATGATATGCTGGCCAAATTTAGGGACCTGCGGTGATTACCTTGAAAGTTCAGGGACCGGGTTGACACCGTCGGCTAAGTTTAGGACCTACGGTGATCACCTTGAAAGTTCAGGGACCTGGATGACACCGTTTGCCAAGTTTAAGGACCCACAGATATCATTTTAAAAGTTCAGGCACCTGCATGCTGTCGGCTAAGTTCATGGACCGGCGGTGAATTTTGCTCGGAAAAAAACCACGACTCGGGAGACCGGGAGCGTTTCCTCGTGACCGCTCGTGCTTGCGCAGCTAAGGTCGCAAGGCGCCGAGGCCACCGCCACCCCGGTATCCCGCCGTAGCCGCTGCCCCAGCATCCGTCCCCCGCCGCCCCCGCCCCCGCCCCGCCCCGGCATCCGTCAGCCGCCACCTCACTGTCGCTCGGTCTCGTGCGTGCGACGTCGATGCAGGGGTCGCTCTCGGGCGCTCATCCACCGCCGCCGCCTAGCTCATCCACCGCCGCCGCCTCGCTCCTCGTCCGCCATCGCCATCTCCACCGCCATTGCCATCTGTCTCGAAGGTCAGTGCACCTCGTCTCCTTCGTTGCACTAGTTTCTAGATCCGCTAGGGTTGGACCTGCACCTCCATTGCTTTTTGTGGATCTTGGAGCTGCAGATCCACGAGCCAAGACGCCGCTACCGCTACCCATTGTGCTGCCTGTGAGAAGCATCGACGCTGCAGGCTACACGACACCACTTCTTGCCCTTTGCTCGGATCTCTCTGCTAGCTAAGGTTTCTCCCCTTCTTCTCTTTTCACACCGTTTCTTGTGGATCCTGAAATTTTGTGTGTGCATCTGTTAAATTGGTTTCTGATTCGATAATTGAATGTTAGGGATCTGCTCATTTGCATAGCTTACTACCTTAGCAAGCAGCTGCTAACACAGTTGCTGAACTTGTGTGCTTTTGATGGGGGTCGTATTAGTAATCTAATTTGGATTTGATCTGGGCGTGTTGTGTACTTGTGTTAGTGAGCCAGCCGTAGGCAGGCACAGAGAGGTGTTTTGTACAGGTCTAAGCGCATCAACCCACGCACACACAAAAGAAATGTATTGTTTCAGTTGGAATTTCCATTTGTCATCAGCCAACCCACCTGCAATGAGCACGAGCAACACCTCCCTCTCAAACACACAAATACATCGGCTTCTCCTGACTGTGATCGAATCCTATCCTAAACATGCAGTCTTCACATTGCAAATTTACCTGTATATTATTTCAAATTTCCAACGACCAATGCCCAGACTTCTCTCACAAGAAGATGCAACACGCCATAAGAGAGGCCTGCAAGCCGGCCATGTTTGGCTCTTTTCCATCTTTGAGACGGCTAAATTAAGCTGGGCTTTTTACAGCGCTAAACACTAACTAAGCTCCATATCTACAAAAGTATTAAGCTGGACTTGTGTCTGGACCTTTTTTACAGCGCTAAACACTAGTCAAGCTGGACTTGTGTACTGCTGTCTAGACTAGTTCACATGCTTTGACTTCTTCAAACTTTTAACACTTGTTTTTTAATCGCCGTCTGCTGCAAGGTCGCCGGAATTCTACTCCTCAGTTGACATATCAGGCGTTGCCGCTGACAGTTGACATCTCAGTTAGCTGAAGGCATTCCAGGTTAGTGGACTTTCTACACATTCATGGGCTAAGATAGTTATATTGTTTTCTGAAATTTTTGAATATTAGAAACTGCTTTTTAGTAGAGTTCATGTCTGTACTAGAACCAGCAAGTGGAGAACTCCTAGACCTTTTGTGTAAATAGTTGGTAGGGCTGCCCTGATGGGTATGGATTATGGACTATATGCCCTGACATCTCTGTTTGATCTGCTTGGGTTCTGTATTTCTTTTCATGTTACAATCACATGCGAAAACAATTACATACTGAAGATTAGCTCTATTTGCACTTACTATTTGTGTCTCAGTATCAGGGGAAAGCTTATATTTTTAGTCTGCAAGTTTGGACTGACATTATATCACCTTTTCGGGAACCTAATGTGCTAGTAACTTCATGTTTTGCCTGTACAAGGCATTTTGCTGTTAACTGAATGATCTTGAATGACATGTGCTTTTAACCGAGTGATCCTTCTGTTCTAAAAAAAGCGAATGCGTACATGCCCGGATGAGTAGGTGGCGACCTCAGATTCCTGTGGGCATCGCTTGCCCCGATGCAAACACTAGATCAAAGCTTATATTAGGCAGCAGCAATGCCTTCCATTATCATTTACATATTACATATTGCAGCCCTCTTTTTTACATCTTTCTGCCGTTGCACATCAATGGCCAGGTGATCAAAATGCACTTTTGGTAATCATTGTTGGAACAGATTAGTGTAGACTTATTTTATTGTTGGTAAAGTTAGTAACTTAGTATGAGTATAGCATTCCTCTTTTTTCCTGTGCCAGAAGTCTAGCCATGGTTAGTTTCCTGGAGCTGTCCAGACAAGTAGTTGAACCAACTATTTTCACCCTGTTTTGTACCAAGTTTGAAGTGAATATTTTCACCAATACTAACAGGACCTCACAAACGTTGCCTTTTGTTTGTGGCACTTGTATGAATACAGTTGAAGTAATAAGTTAATCCAAGACGTTAGATGGTACTCTTGCATGATTGTCCTTTTTGTTCTCACCTTTGGTGTTTCAATCATTTCTTTCTTTTTCTTTTGAGAAAGCAAAACTGCCCTTTTTGTGCTTGGTGATTCATTATATCATATAATCATGGAAATAAGCATGGTTGTTCTTTCTTTTTTTGTGAGAGAGCATGGTCGCAATTGAGCTGCAAAATGAACTTGTTCTTGACCATCTTTCTTTGAGCTGCAAATGGTTATAGCCATCAGCACATAGTCCAGGTGCACAGGCTCCCAGCTTGTCTGCAGGCGGCCTCTAGCAGAGCGAGTGCATCCATCCTCACCCTAAGCACAAACTCCCAGCTTCTCAAATCATTGATTTTGATTTTGACCAGTTGTGAATTTGTGGGGACGATGGGTTTCATGTGCACTGCTACTACTTATTATACTTATATAAATTAAGTGATCTATTCATGTGGACTGCTACTCAGTTTTAAGCTTATATTTTTTTTTCTTTGTGTTACTTGCAGAGAGGGATCAATGGAAGCAATGCATGATTTGAGAAAAGTGATGCAGACTTGCTCAACATTATGTGCTCGAGGCCTCCGGTTAAAGTTGCTATCAAAGGCAGAAACAGAATTGACAGTCAATAGTGATCCTATTTTATTTTTCGTTACCTGGTATGTTGATGGAGATGATCGTAGGGCTTTGCTGGAAAAGATGATACTTGAGTAGAACTTCTGTACGAATTTGATTCTTGTGCCTTAATTTATTCGTTTTATGTTTTCTGCTACTTTTTGTATATATCTTTGTTGGAAAGGTGTGGTATGGTGACAATCTGTAGGTCTGTACGCATTTAGCTTACGTGACAACAACGAATTGAGAGGCTCCTTATTTTCTTGATGACCGAAGCCACCTGCCCTCCCGCTTCCAAACGACAGCAGGGAAATTCTCCATGCGTGGATATAGATGGGCAATGGGCCAGCCCGGCATGGCACGGCCCGAAGGGGTTGGGCTGGCACGGCACGTCGTGCCTCCCGGGCCGTGCCTCTTAGGGCCACTGGCCTGGCCTTTGGTCCAGGCACGGCAATTTGGGCTGTTTTCTAGGCCGCCAAGAAGCACGCACAATCTAGTAGGCCAGGCTGGCTCGAGGCCCACGCCGTGGAGCAGGAAGGAGGCAAGGCCGTGAGGGTCTGCCGCGACGGAGCTGGCTTCAGCGGCGTTGGAGACGGGGAAGAGGCAGGTGTTGCCGTGTCGGCGAGGTGGCGGACTCGGTGCTTCGGCTTCGGTCGGAAGAGAAGTGAGGAGGAAGTCTTGATGTTTTATTAGTCATGATTAAATTCATGTCTATCTTATCTTATCCTTTTAGATTTATTTATATTTTTTACTGAAACATGGGGAGATCTACAATTCTTTCAATACCGTTTGAAACGGGAACTGTTTCCTTCAAAGTTATAAAGTTTCGATCCACACAGGACCTCAAAGACTCAAATATCTTTGCTAACTGCAAGCAAGACCACTGAATCTTTTTCATCTGCTTGAATTCGTACCCGCACAACCAAAGCATGTAGAACTCATGATGTACTCCACAGGAAGGAAGCTATACAAAGTACCAAAATGGACCCGAAATAAAGGTCTAAAAATAAGAAACACCAGAAACCAGGAAAATTGCTGAGATGGGGATATTAGATAATTTTACCACAAGAATGATGAAGAAACGAGCAATCTCAGGATTGAAGTCTCGATTGATTGCTTAATGGTACACAAATTTGCCAAGTAACTAGAAAGAAGAAACATGTGCTCATCTTGTAGCAATATGCAATACCAGAGACCTATAAGCCAATTAGTTCTTGAAACATCGCATTCATGGAGCCAAAAAAATGGGTACTGCCTGAAAAAAAGACGTAGAATAAGGACGCGGGCAACAAAGGTTAATGTTATCGAAGAAAAAGTGATGCCACTTAAACGAAGCAACAACTAAAGTGGTCAATCCTACAACAAAAGTCGTGTTGTAGGGTCCATAGCTATTTCACCTTTTAAATTGTATATTGTATTTGGGTCGTGGTCCCCCAAGCATCTTTTTGTTAGACACCTCTGTAGGTATCTCCGACCTCCTGTAAGACCACTATTCAATGTAATGTGGCTACTCAGTGCTTACATGGAGGTTAGAGCAAAGCACTTCAGCATGGTGCGTTGGGAAACCATAACATGAGGCAGTTGGAACCTGCAAAGCCGTACGTACAGATGCAATGTCGAAACGGAAATCTATTGCCGCAAAACTCCTTTTAAGCAGTGTATGCAAGTGACGCCACAGTTAAGGAATAAGCATTCTGATCTCCCAGATTCACGAATGAATATGGGTGTAACCGATCATTACAAACTTAGGTCAAATGGCTGCTTTCTGCCAAGCGGTTCACACAAAACAACAGATCAAAACAGCTTCTATTCTTGTTAGAACATATCGAACATCAAGATACAAAGTATTGTAACTCCTCTATAGCCTTTGATCTCATTCTTCCAAAAACTTCAAGTTAGCATCACATCCAACCGCCCGTACTCACTACGGGAGAAGCAAAATTTGCCGAGTGCCGCACGCTTTGCCGAGTGCCAAAAATCGGGCACTCGGCAAATCCACTCTTTGCCGAGTGTTGCACTCGGCAAAGATGTGCACTCGGCAAAGAGTGGCCTTGCCGAGTGCCACAGAGTTCCTAGCACTCGGCAAAGAGGGGCACTCGGCAAAGGCCCTCTTTGCCGAGTGCAACACTCGGCAAAGAGTAGCACTCGGCAAAAAAAGTGTTACTTGACGGCCGAGCCCGCCCACGTCGTCAAAAATTAAAAAAAAATATTTTGCTGTGTGCCGGCCCTGGCACTCGGTGGGCCTTTGCCGAGTGCCAGGGCCTGGCACTCGGCAATGGCCCTCTTTGCCGAGTGCCACGGCCGGCACTCGGCAAAATAATTTTTTTTGGTTTTTTTGACCCATTTTTTTGTGAGCCCTTTCCACATTATTTAAAACTCCATGTTCAAATTTGGGGCAATTTTGAGTTCCTTTGATATATTTGGTTCATTTTTTTTGTTTCGTTGATTTTTTTTGGAATATTTCAAATTTGAACTGCAGGTGCTTGAAATAATAGAATTTGGTGATTTGAAAAATGATATTCATGATATACAGTGTATTTTGAGGCCGTGTTCAGGAACTCACATGAAATGTCGAGCATCTTGTTGACATAACATGACGAGGTACTTGCGAGAAAAGTGTTTTTAAATTATATAAAATCCGAACGAAGTCCAAAAATCACGAAACTTGTCGAGGCGTCATGTTATCGCATGTAGAGGCTATGATAAAAAATTGAGAAGGTTTCGAGCAAGTTGCGATGTCGGATGCCTAAAACCCAGACATCTCCACATGTGATCATGCCGCTTCGGTCGTCCCCGGCGTCGTCTTGGCGTTGTCGCCGTCATCGTCCACGCCGGCAAGGTAAGTAGTACTATTAGTAGTATGTTAGTAGTAGTAGTAGTTTGTTAGTAGTAGTAATTAGTAAGTAGTTAGTAGTACTAGTAGTAGTAGTGAGTAGTTAGTAGTAGTAAGTAGTTAGTAGTAGTAAGTAGTACTAATCAGTAGTTGTGTTAGTAGTAGTAGTAAGTAGTTAGTAGTAAGTAGTTAGTGTTAGTAGTAGTTGTAGTGCTTTTAATAGTTGTTGTACTACTTTGAATCTTTTGTCTGCACGGAAAGAGAAGTTAAGTACATGGCTTCTGTTGATATATATGTGGTTGTTGGCCTTCGTGCCGATGTTTTCTGTAGGTTTTGAGAACCTCCCTGTGTAGGGGAGGTGCTGCCAAAATTTTCGGTCGACACTAACCAATTGCCCTTTTTTGCAGGAGGACCCGTGGGAGGGACTCGGCGACCCCGATCATCTTCGTCGGCATTGCGGGTCTGCCTGCACCGCGTCTCCTCGCCACTGCACCGACTCGCCACCACCCCGCTACCCTGACCTCACCGGCACCCTAGGTATAACCCCTCTATCCATATCTGGTCTTTGGTCATGTAACCTAGTTAGGCGTCTCCCGTTCAAAAGAGATACGGTCGGAGGTATGCAGACCTTTGCATATCTATGACCGTATCTCTTTAGGATTGTCCACGTTTTTTGGACAGCCTGTGGATGCATAGTTGAGGTTAATTTCCATGGTCCGCTCCGGTTCGAGACAGAGTTTCGGCATCACCTCCCTGTTGTTCTTCGGATACACACTCTCCCTTTCAGGACGTGTATCAGGAGAGCAGCGGGGAGGTGCTGCCAAAATTCTGTCTTGGATCAGAGTAGAGCATGGAAACTAACCTTATCTATGCATTCGCGGGTGGGATTAGGACCTATCCTCACCTATTAGACAGTAGGCATGCCGTGCAGATGCAACTGATGGTTATATTACTCCGTTATGTGTATATGCTAGAGGATGGATAACCGTGAGTGGATGTACACGGGACGCCCAAGTCAGGCTCAAATCACCCGTGAATGGATGGATAAGACCGAGAAATTCTTGGACCATGCATTTAAGGTAGCTAAGGGAGCGAGAGACACGTTCTGTCCCTGCAGCCAATGTCAAAACAATAAAAGAAAAACAAGGGAAGTCATGGTGCAGCATCTTTGCAAGTATGGATTTATGCCAAATTATACTCGGTGGGTGTACCATGGTGAAGCCTATCGTCCTAGAGAGGAGGTCGTGAGACGACGCTTGGAGGCATTTGATGGTGATGGCAGGGTAGCAGGATGGTTAGGTGACTATGAGGATGCGACGTTCGCTGAAAGACGTACAGAGGACGAGCAGGAGGATGAGGAGGAGGAGCCAGAGCTAAGCGCTAAGGCATTCTTAGCCATGTTGGATTCGGCACAGAAGTTCCTACATGAGAAGACAATGGTTTCTCAACTGGATGCCATTGGACGCCTACTGGGGTTGAAGTCCCAGCACAACATGACTCGAGCCTGCTTCGATGCTATGATGGCAATTATTGGGGATCTGCTTCCGGAGGGTCATCATCTGCCGAGCAGCTTGTATGAGTCAACGAGACTCCTTCGGGCACTGAAGATGCCGTATGAGCAGATACATTGTTGTCCGAAGGGGTGCGTCCTATTTAGGAAAGAACACAAGGATGCAAAGTACTATCCAAAGTGTAAATCCTCTAGGTATGTGGAGGTAGACAAAGGTGATGGAAAGAAGGAGCAGAATGAGGGCATCCCCATGAAAGTCCTACGACACCTTCCGATCATACCGAGGCTCCAACAGCTATTCATGTCTGAGGAGTCCACAAAACAATGACATGGCATAAGAATGGCGTTCGATACAATCCTGGATGGTACATCCAACATATGGTGAAGCATGGAAAAGCTTTAATGGCAACCATCATGGCAAAGATGAAGAGGCCCGTAATGTACGTGTTGCGCTGGCAACGGATGGGTTCAATCCTTATGGAATGATGTCGGCCCCATACACTTGTTGGCCCGTGTTTGCTATCCCCCTCAATCTCCCCCCGGGGACCTACTTCAAAGGGAAAACATATTCTTGACGTTGATAATTTCTGGACACTCGGGAAACAAAATGGGTGTGTACATGGAGCCTGTTTATGATAAATTGATCAAGGCTTGGAATGAAGGCGTATTGACTTACGACCAAGCTACAAAGAAGAACTTCAGAATGTATGTTTGGTACCAATACTCCATGCATGACTTCCTAGCGTATGGGATATTAACTGGCTGGTGTGTCCACGGGAAGTTTCCATGCCCGGTATGCAAGGTAGCTCTACAGTTCATTTGGTTGAAGAAGGGTGGCAAGTTCTCGTCATTCGACAAGCATCGATAGTTCCTCCCTCTTGACCATGCATTCAGAGGAGACACCAAGAACTTCATGAAAGGTGTCACGGTGATCGACCCTACACCTTAGAAGATGACTAGTGCCCAGGTTCATGCTCAGATAGATGCTCTCATGGTCCCGGCGCAAAAAGATAATCCAAGGAAGGGTAAAAGAAAGAAAGATAATCCAAAGAAGGGTAATGCAAACAAAGATCGCTTTGTGGGCTATGGTGTGGAACATATGTGGACTCATAAGTCGGGATTGGAGAGGCTTCCCTATTTTGATGACCTTCTCCTTCCACATAATATAGATGTAATGCACACTGAGAAGAATGTCGCCGAAGCACTTTGGGCAACACTCATGGACATTTCTGACAAGACAAAGGACAACCCTAAGGCCAGAGTAGACATGGCAACACTATGCAACAGACCAAAGCTATAGATGCTGCCTCCAAGAGACGGCAAACCATGGAAAAGGCTTAAGGCCGATTGCGTCTTGGAAAAGAAGCACATGACGGAAGTGATACAATGGATGCAGACGTTAAGTTTCCCTGATGGGTTTGCAGCGAATCTAAGGAGGGGAGCGAACCGAGATACTGGTCGAGTCTTAGGGATGAAGAGTCATGACTTTCACATATGGATTGAGCGGCTTCTTCTGTCGATGGTTCGAGGCTACGTCCTTGAGTATGTCTAGAAGGTGCTGGCAGAGTTGAGCTTTTTCTTTCGCCAGCTTTGTGCCAAGGAGATATCTCTGAAAGTGGTTGAGGAGTTGGAAAAATCGGCACTCGAGTTGCTCTGTAAGTTGGAGAAGATCTTTCCACCTGGCTTTTTCTTATCGATGTAGCATTTGATTTTGCACCTCCTGAATGAGGTACGAATGGGGGGCCCGTGTAGAACCGTTGGTGCTATCCAATCGAGAAATGTCTAAAGACTGTTCGCCAGAAATGTGGAAACAAAGGTAGGATTGAGGCTTCCATAGCAGAGGCATTCATTCGTGAGGTGTCAAACTTCACAACATCATACTATAGTGAGAACCTTGCTAGCGTGCATAATCCACCCCCTTGTTACAACGAGGAAGAAAAGAAATCGACCCTCAGCCTATTCAAAGGGCAACGCGGGAGATCAAGTGGAGCGGCCAAAAAGTTCTTGACCAATGAAGAGTGGCGCAAGATCATGCTCTATGTGTTGATGAACCTTGACGAAGTCGATAAGTATCAGCGGTAAGTTCTCAACGAACTTGTTACATAGCCAGTCATATTTTCTGCATCTAACAACCTTTTTGCTTGTCGGTGCACAGAATTTTTTGATCAATACTGGCATCATCCAAGGCCACCTTCTGACCATGAACGAGAGACCCTTCTTCAACATGGTTCGCCTGATTTCATTACATGGTTCCAAAGAAAGGTACCTTCTGACCAACTTAGCTCGTTCCAAGTTTGGCGTTCCTAGTTGCCTAATTTCATTTCTCTCCTGCTTGAGCTTGCAGTGCCAAAGTGATTTGTCTATAAGTGCCAAATCACAACAAGTGGCAAGAGGCTTTGACTATAAGTTCTCGTCATTTAACGCTTATGACATGAATGGATATCGCTTTCACACAACAAGCAACGAGAAGAGTCGGCCCAATCCAAAGACCACGAATACCGGAGTATTTATGCCCGGAGTAGTTACGCCCGGCGCTGAGCAGGAGGACTATTATGGCATAGTTGAAGAAATATATGAGCTCGAATACCATGGTGAAAAAGCACCTAGGCCAGTCATATTCAAATGCCAGTGGTTTAATCCTGCAGTATCGCAAAAGTCCCCTAAACTTGGGATAGTCAAAACTAGACAGGATTCCTTCTATCCAGGAGATGATGTCTATATTGTGGCTCAACAAGCCAAGCAAGTTTATTATTGTCCATATGCTTGCAAAACTGACCCACGTCTTCTGGGTTGATATATATATTGTGCACAAGGTATCACCACATGGTAAATTACATCACCCAAACGATGATTATTACAACTTGAACCCACCCACGCATGATAGGGAGTTCTATCAACAAGACGAGGGGCTACCAGGGATGCTTGAGATAGACTTAACCGGAGAGATTAAAATGGAAGTAGATGAGGAATGGGTTGTTGACGAGGAAGCTGCAGATGAGGTGCATGATCCGAGAGACTTGAAAATGCTTGATGGACTACAACTAAACAACGACAGCGATGAGGATGAGGCTGTTGACGATTTGGAGGCTCTTGATAGTGATGACCATACCTATCGTCCAGATAATTCTGATCATGAAGAATATTAGAAATACATGTAATACTATGTTATTTTATAATTACATTTTCTTTATTTTGCATCCCTTGCTAAGTACTTCTCGTTTATCTGGACTAATACTGGTTTATTCTTTTTAATTATAGGTGATGGGGCCCACTAGGAGGAGCTGTCACTCGACTTACTCGAGACCGAGGGACACGTCAGCTGCTGAGGAGACGGAGATAGAGCCATCAGAGAGGCAGAGGAGGTCGAGGGGCAGGCCTAGGCGGGAGCCATCGATTGACCACGAGCGTGGCTCCTCGCGCTCTTCTAGAGACGACGACGTCCCTCTGCCCACGGTGGGCGAGGAGGCGGCTCGATAGATGTACGATGACGCCGTTCTGCACGTGTCTGAGGAGGCGGTTCCGCACATGTCCGAAGAGGGGGCAGGGGGTTCGACTTCCTCTACAGCCTCGAAACCCTACTTGCAAGGTCCTGCGAAGCTCTCGAAGCGACCCATTCCTGTTGACCACCGCCCACTGATTGCACCCGACGGGGATAAGTAAGTAACTTCATATGTTCTTCATTTGATATGTTAAAAAATTATAATAAGAGCTAATAATAACTATTGTTAACCACTTGTGCAGGAACTGGATGCTTGTGGAGGAGGGGGTCGAGGATCGCAATGTCAATGGGATCCTAGGACTTCTATGCAGGGAACACTTCCCTGGCCTGGTGTGGACGTTAGAGGATGAGGACCCAGAGGTACCCTCGTTCGACTAGTACGCCCTCTTCGCCGCCGATGCTCCGCACAGAAACTTGGCAGATCGGGTGATTATGGAGTTATGGGTAAGCCTTTCTCGCACTACGGCCCTCAATTCATTGCATTCATTGCACATTCTTGAAATAAAATAATGGATACCTCGTGTATTTATGCAGGACTTCTTCAGATGCCAGCCAGGACAGGAGGAAAGGGCGTATTAGGTGGCTTACGCTTCCGGTAAAAGGCGTGTCTCGGACTTGTATTACGAGTCCCGCATCCAGGCGCACATTGACTACAATGCCACCTTCCTTAAAAGAGAATCAACAAGTATCAGGCAAGAAAAGAGACAGAGATTCTGACAAGGGAGCAGTACCTACAGGTAAATAGATAACATCTCCTGTTGATTTCTTTTGAGATTAAGTATGCCTAATTTGATCTTCTAATGGCCTGTAGGTGATTCCAAACTGGTGCGCCACCCACCCCGATTGCTGGGCTGTTATAGTGGACAGATGGTTGGACTCAGACTGGCAGAAGTTGCACCAGGAGAAAAGCGAACAGCGTATGATCATGCCAGGTGTACCTCACCATCAGGGCAGTGTCAGCCTCAGCAAATACGCAAAGACATATGTAAGTCTCCACCATTTGTCTAATCTAGCCACGCTCAATTCTGCATGATTTCTAACCACATGTTGTTGTCTTTCTCGTAGTCAGCGGTGCATGGTGTCCCGCCAATTGGCCAGCTCACGGCATATGCTCTGGCCCACATGGGCCCGGCAAGGTCCAACATCGAGTACAACCCGGATGCGGGCCCAGAGGCTTACACCAACTCCAGCGTCCACCCCCACCTCACTTCTTACACGGAGGCGGCGAGGTCAATCCACGGGCCGGGCTACGATCTGAGGACCAAGGAGCGCCTTGATCCTAAGATCGTGATGAGGGTGGGGCAAGGAAAGAAGCATGGGCGCTTCTGGCTTGGTGACGGCATCCTCGACACGGGCTCTACTCTTCCTCTCAACCGCCACCGAGCAGCGAGCACGAGCTCTAGCGTGCCCATAAGCCAACGGCCGACAGCGGTGGCGACACTCCAGGTAAGTATTCCAGTTTCATTCGCCGTTCTTTGACATTTACGTTCCTTAGCTCTGCATTATTGAAACATTGGGGTCAAATGTTGTAGGCTGAGCTACCGCAACTTCGGACCCAGCAGGAGGCGGTGCTGGCTGAGCTAGAGGCTGAGCGGGCCGAGCGAGAGGCCGAGCGTCAGAGGATACAAGCTTTGGAGGCCCATCAAGAAGGTTTGCTCAAGTTCGTGCAACAACTTGGGGAGCAACAAGGTTGGCAGATCCCACTACACCTGCTTGCACCACAGCCACACCACCACATCGTCCAAATTCTACTCCGGTGAGTATGAGTACGGATGTTTTACTTTCTATGCTCGTGCTTAGTGTCAAACCTAGTGATGGCCTTCGAGCCAGATTTGCTAATGTGTGGGCCTTCATGCTGGGTTTGTTGATGTGTTGGCCTTCGTGCCACAAATGTGCTTGTCGGCCTTCGTGCCGACGTTTTTCTTGCAGGTTTTGGAAACCTCCACGTGCCGGGGAGGTGCTGCCGAAATTTTCAACTTTTCTTTAAACTGGTTACATTTTTATCTTGTCACTCACGTGCAATCTCTTCTCTTTTGTGCAGCGTCAATCGGGGGCGACGTCGAACCATGTCGGAGGGTCACCGGCATCGCACGTCGGGCAATCCCCACCCGGACCGTCGCCGGGATCGCACGTTGGGGCATCGCACCACTCATAGTCGCCGTGAGCCGTTTGCGGAGTCGTTTTTATGTATTGAACTTGTGAAGTTGTGGACTTTGAACTTGTGGTTTGTAATATATTGTGGATTTTGGACAAATTTGGTCGTTTGTGATATATTGCTGTTGAATTGTGGTTTGTGATATATATATATATAGAACTATTACTCTTTTGTGCACTTTGAGTTACGATAATTGCTATTCTAATTTATGAGATTATAGTAATTCTTTACTATGTGATTTACTATAACATTATGTTAAATGTCCCCATGTGTTATAGTAATTCAACTATCGTAAATATATACTGACATTATCGTAAATTAGTATATAAAATTATCGTAAATAGAGGTGGCTACAAAATAACATATATATATATATATATATATATATATATATATATATATATATATATATATATATATATATATATATATATATATATATATATATATATATATATATATATATATATTACATGGAAAAGCAAAAAACAAAAAAAATAGAGGTGGCTTTGCCGAGTGCAATGGTCATTGCACTAGGCAAAGAAATTTTTTTAAAAAAATAAAAAAACAGGCTTTGCCGAGTGCCAGGTCTTTGGCACTCGGCAAAGAGATTTTTTTAAAAAAAACAAAATTCTTTGCCGAGTGCCACGGCTTCGGCACTTGGCAAAGAAATTTTTTTAAAAAAATAAAAAAACAGGTTTTGCCGAGTGCCTGGGCTGTGACACTCGGCAAAGAGTTTTTTTAAAAAAACGAAAATTCTTTGCCGAGTGTTGCACTCGGCAAAGAAAATATATATATATAACCCAAAACGGCGTGACCCGTCGGCCGACGGCGTCAAATCTTTGCCGAGTGACAGCACGGCACTCGGCAAAGCAGGCTTTACCATGAAGGGCTTTGACGGAGCTTCTTTGCCGAGTGCAATTTTGCCTTTGCCGAGTGCAACAGGCACTCGGCAAACCGAGCAGCTGCTGTAGTGACTCTCTCTTCACGATAGCTCCCTCTTCCTCTTTAGACAACCGGGACCGATGTCTAATCCAGGAAGTCCCTCTAAAAATTACCTGCAAGAATGAGTTAGTCATTTTTTTGTTAAACACTGCATCATTCCTATTCAACCACATTGCCTAGCACATCGCGCTAATCCCACAATAATCTTGTTTCTCAAACTTGGATTAAAACTCCTAAGCCACGTACTGAACATATGGATATTATCTTAGGGTGGTCGAATATTAAATGTGATGAAATTTAGCGACACAGGAATCAAAAAATAAATGCTGCATTGTTTCCTTTAGACCACAAAAGACACAGTTTGCATCCCCTTTCCAACCCTTTTTAACCAGTCATCTTTAGTAAGTACGATCCCTCACTTTAAGTACCGTACCAGAGAAAAAATTTTATTTTCAAAGGAACCGTTGCCTTCCAGAACACCTCCTTTCTGGCTGATCTCTCTTTTTTCATAACTTCTCTTTACAGAGATTTGGTTGAAAACATTCCCTTGTTCTCTAACCGCCACAGGAGCACGTCTTTATTCTCATTCAAAGAAACGAGCACAACTAAGGAGACAAGATTTAGCCAATCAGCCATTCTTTCTCCAACTAGCGTCCTGCTAAAAGAAATGTTCAAAGGTGTCGAGCATAGCACTCTAGCTACCAAATCGCCTTTCCTTCTCACTATTCTATAAAACGTCGGGAATCTTGCCTTTAAAGGCTCTTGGCCAATCCATAAATCTTCCCAAAAACTACAGTATTTCATTATTGCCATCGTTAACTTTGAACCTACCCTGCCTTAACATCAAGTCCTTTACATCGATAAGCCTTGCCTAAAAATGGTAGTCTCCTGGCTTCTTCGCCACTTGAGATAAACATTTGGCATTCAAATATTCTTTTTCAGCACTTCCTGCCAAAGACCTTCCTCATTTACCAATTTGAGTAGCCATTTACTATGGAGACACGAGTTCTGAACTTCCAAATTCAAGATACCAAGACCCCCATACATCTTGGCTTGCAAAGTATGTTCCATTTGGCCATCCCGTATTTTTTTTATGTTCTTCACACTGCCAGAAAAACCTGGATCGAAAATATATAGTCCAGCCTTTTCAACACTCCTTTAGGAATCGCAAAAAAGGACAACATGAACATGGGCAAGCTAGGTTGAATTGATTTGATCAAGACTAGCCTACCACCGGACGACAGGAGCTTCCCTTTCCAACTGCTAAGCTTTTTTTGAAAGTGCTCCTCCACCGAACTCCAGTTCCAGTCCTTATTTGACAGCCTTTGCACATGCATTGGGATTCCTAGATAACGAAAAGCCTTACAACAGAAAAGTTCTATGAACTCCTTACTCCTATTCTCAGCCGAACCAAAGTAAAATAATTCACTCTTATGGACCAAAGAAGAGATTGCAGAGTGCGAGGGCCATCCACAAGAATGCTGAGCATCGTTGTAATGAGTGCTTACATGTGCTTTTGAGCTTTCTCTCACGGCTAACTGTTGTAATGAGAGGCCTGAGCCATTTCGCCAGCCCGTATTTTTTCTTATGCAGCATGCGCCACCAGCACAATGCGTGGCGTTTTAGAATAGGCTAAAACCAATCGAGTGCTAGGAACACCCAAAACACTTTTTTTTTTCTGGACCATGCCAGGAGGCATGTTTTTCATTAAGAAGAAGTAGACAACGAGTACAACAGCTTACAAACCCGTCAATAGGAAATTACCGGCAAAGAGGAACCTAAAACAGGAAACGAAAAACAGTAACGCCGTGCTGCTGGAAGCGACTTGAAGCTTTTGTAACCTGATTGTGTTGGGTTTTGATCTCCCACCATTAGGCCCAACGGCCTTTTGGGCCTTGCTTCTCGCGCCCTGATCGGGGGCGCCCAACCCTACATGGTTGGTGGGCCCCCGTCACACTGCGCTATATATAGAGGTGGAGGGCCGGCCGGCTCGAGAGACGAGGTTCACCTGAGCCGCCACTCCCCACCGATATTCCCGATTCCGATCTGAGAAGGGGCGCAGCCAGTGACGAGAAGCCGCCATCGTCTTCACTGCGCCACCATCGTCACTGCGTCGACTCTTATCTCCACCGACCGTCGCTGCCGGCGCGCAGATGGCACCGCCGGCGAACGAGACGTCCAACCCCACTGCTACGACTCCGGCTCTCGATGGTCTGCGATTCCTACTTCTCTCTGTTCCACTGTTCCCTTTTTCCTCTTACTAGAAGTCGCGGTAGTAGTTGTTTTAGATCTCGTACACATACTGTGAATCAACTTTGACCTTTTCCTATGACGAAATGCACCCGATCTAATGAACCAACGAACTACGAATCACAACAATGGTACCGGAGCCGGGCTCACGGTTAGAATCCAGATCGGGATATAAGAAACGAACAACAACTCGAACTTGATTTAGATTTTTCGGATCGGAACCGAATTGAACCGATTTCAGATGGGAATGAACAAATCGAACCATGACGAAACCCTAACCCTAAACGAAGGAATCGTTCGATCCGCGGTGGATCCATTGCGGATCGGGAAACCGCCGTGGCCACCGGTGCTCGTCGTAGGCGCGGCTGCGCGCGGCTGGAAGAAACCGCCGTGGCCGGCTGCGCTCGCTGTCTCGGCCGTGGCCACCGGTGCTCGCGGGGAAGAAACCGAGTCGCGGCTCTGGGCACCGCCCGCGGGGCCGCTCGACGGCGACGAGCTCTGCCTAGGGCGAGCTCGCGCGCCGGCGAGGGGCCCGGCGGCGGCACCACCGTCTCCTTTCCCTCCGGCCGTCATGGCCTGTAATGAAGCTATCCTGCCGCTGAGAATGGAGAGGGAAAGGCAGAGAAGAAGAAAGTGATTTAGGGTTCGGGTGAAAGGCGGCCGAGATGGCTTTTATTCATCCGATCTTCACTCTCGACCGTCGATCAGGATGCATGGCCGAGATCGGCCGGTGATGAGCTGGGCCAGTTTAGGCCCAGGCGGGGCGAGTGCGGGGGCCGGATTGCCGGCCCAGGCCCAGGTTGCGGCCTGGGCGCGGCGTCCCCTCCGGCCGACCAGCCGAGCCAGGCCGCGATGGGCCGTCTAACTGCGAGCGGGCTGCGCGTCACGGGCTGGACAGCGCGTGTGAGCGCATGGGCCGCGCGTGTTAGAAGGGCTTTCGGGCCAAAATCTGAAGAAAATGAAATTTTGTTTTTTTTTTCAGAAGCAATTCCTTTGACAAGTATTCGATGAATATTTGAATGAATTTGAATAGAATTTGAATAAGAATTTTTCGTGCAATTTTGTCCAACGACATTTTGCTCAGAAATAATGAAATTTTTTTAGTGCTTCTGGAAAACAACATTATGAGAATTTTATTATTGTTTCCGCTGCGTACTTGATATAGTTATTTTCATTATCAAATTCGAACCAACGGGAGAATTTGGTTTTGGAAAATAAATAATAATTGAAGATGAATTGTAGTATTGTTATTTTCTGACCAACGTTGTTAATAACAATATTATAATTTTGATTCATGAAAATTGTGCATTAATTTTATTTCTGCCCAACGGTGATGTAAAATTATTGCATAGATGAATTATATGTTTCAATTTGACCAACGTTGAGTTAAAGCATATGATTTCATATATAAATATTTCTCACTTACTCTGATGTGGTTTCAGGAGGCAAATGCATTGTGAACATCTCGAACATCCCGACACTCAACGGGACAAATTACCGTGTGTGGCGGGAGAAATATGAATTGGAACTTGCATTGGGAGAGGTCGATTTTGCCATCATCTCACCGTGTCCCATTGAACCAGAGGACCCGGTGAGAGACGAAAATGAATCTGACGCTGATTTCGCTACTAGAAAGCGTGATCATGCTGAGATAAGAATGAAATATGATCTTGAACATAGGCAATGGACTCTCTCCAACTGCAAGTGCCTGTTGGTAGCCAAGGCCACCATAGAAGAACAGATAAGGGGCTCAATCCCTGAATGTGCTACTGCCACAGAATATCTTGATAAAATCAAGAGTCAGTTTACTGGGTCTACCAAGGCCACAGCAAGTTCACTGATAAAGAAACTTGTGAATGAAAAATATACTGGTGGTAGCATCAGAGAGCACATTTTGAAGATGAACACCACGGCATCTAAGCTGAAAGAAATGAATTTGAAGGAAGATGATTTCCTGATTCATTTGATTTTTGCTTCCTTGCCAAAAGAATATGATACTTTCATTGTGAACTATAATATGCAGCCTGAAAGATGGGGCATAGAAAGACTTATCTCAATGTGTGCTCAAGAAGAGGAGAGGATAAAATCCTCACAGAGTGAGTCCGCTCATTTTGTGAAGGATAACAAAAGAAAGAACTTTAATGGCAAGAACTTTAAACCACAAGGGAAACCCAAGTGGGATAAGGCCTCTTCCTCAAATTCACAGGGAAAGAAACCCCAAGAATCTGAAAATCAGCAGAGCAACTCCTATGGTGGAGCTGAAAAGGATCAATGCAAGCACTGCTTTAAGAAGGGACACTACAAGAGAGACTGTCCTGACTTCCTGAAATCTCTACTGAAAAGAGGTGATGAATTTATTATATTTGTAGATGAATCCCTGTATTTATGTTATGCTAAATCCACTTGGTGGGTTGATTCAGGAGCAACTACTCATGTTGCAAATTCCTTACAGGGGTTAAGTGGGACGAGAACCTTGCAAAGAGGAGAAAGAACGATTAAAGTTGCAAATGGAGTGCAAGCCAATGTTGAAGCTATTGGAGATTTATCTTTAGAATTGAACAACGGCTTTGTACTTAGACTTAAAGAAGTACTTTATGTTCCCTCTTTGCGTAGAAATTTGATAAGTGTTTCGAAACTTGATGATGATGGAATTGATTGCCATTTTGGTGATGGCAAATGTAAGATACTCGTTAACAATAAATGTGTTGGTCTTGCCTTCCGACAAGACAAGCTTTATTTATTATCTCTTGATGAAAATACGAATAATGTATGCGATGAGAATATGAATGATTCCCCATCTGCGAATGTAACTAAGAAGCGGAAGCGAATTGATGATGCCTCTTCAAAATTATGGCACTGTCGCTTAGGCCATATTTCGAGGGGGAGAATGGAACGGCTGATTAAAGAATCAATTTTTCCGCACTTAGAATTTTCAGATTTAGAACAATGCGTTGATTGCATCAAAGGAAAATATGTCAAGAAAATTAAGAAAAATGCAAAACGAAGCACAGGAACTTTAGAAATAATCCACACTGATATATGTGGTCCATTTCCTGTGAAAAGCGTGGATGGTTATGATTCATTTATAACATTCACAGACGACTACTCTCGTTATGGCTATATTTATCCAATTAAAGAAAGATCGGAAGCATTGGATAAATTCAAAATATTTAAAGCTGAGGTTGAAAATCAGCATGATAAGAAAATAAAGATAGTACGATCAGACCGAGGTGGAGAGTACTATGGGCGACATACCCCATATGGCCAAATTCCTGGACCGTTTGCAAAGTTTCTACAGGAAAATGGCATAGTCGCTCAGTACTCCACACCGGGGGAGCCTCAGCAGAATGGAGTGGCTGAAAGACGTAACCGTACCCTAATGGATATGGTAAGAAGCATGATAAGTTACTCCACTTTACCGATTAGTTTATGGATGGAGGCACTGAAAACCGCCATTCACATACTTAATCGGGTACCAAGCAAATCGGTGCCTAAAACACCGTATGAATTATGGACAGGAAGGGAACCCTCACTTAACCATTTGCGTGTGTGGGGCTGTCCAGCTGAGGCAAAAGTGTTTAACCCAAACATAGGAAAGTTAGACTCCAAGACAGTCAGCTGCCATTTTATTGGCTATCCAGAAAGGTCGAAAAGATATCGATTTTATTGTCCTGACAGACATACGAAGATTGTAGTAACAAGACACGCTGTGTTCTTGGAGGATAACATGATCAGGGGGAGCATGGTAGCACGAGAAATAAGCCTGCAGGAGAAACGGGTACATGTACCCACTCCGATGGTTGAAGAACCATTCTTTACGCTACCTGTTGCTGTTGAGCCGACAGTGCAGGACACTGTAGAGCCAACACCTGTTGCAAGTTTTCCCGTGGCGATAATAAATGAACATGAGGAACCTGTCCTTGAGGAGGCTGTGCTTGAGGACCCCATAGAACCAAACGTCGCACATGAGGAAGAACAACAACAGCCCAATGTGGAACAAGTGCCAGAGGCCCCTAGAAGGTCTCAAAGAACAAGAAGGTCAGCTATTTCTAATGACTATGAAGTTTATGAAACAGAAGAATTTCAGATGGGGGATGATCCCACCTCATTTGAAGAAGCCATGAGAAGCGACCACTCATCAAAGTGGCTTAAGGCCATGGAAGATGAAATGAAATCAATGAGTACCAACAAAGTTTGGGACTTGGAAATTATTCCTAAGGGAGCCAAAACAGTAGGTTGTAAATGGATCTACAAAACAAAATATGACTCCCAAGGGAACATAGAAAGATTTAAAGCGCGACTTGTGGCGAAAGGCTTTACGCAAAGAGAAGGGATTGATTACAATGAGACGTTTTCTCCAGTCTCATGTAAAGATTCCTTCAGAATTATAATGGCACTTGTGGCCCACTATGATTTGGAGTTACATCAAATGGATGTAAGAACGGCGTTCCTTAACGGGGATTTGGAAGAAAATATTTATATGGCACAACCGAAAGGTTTTGTTGTAAAAGGAAAAGAAAATATGGGATGCCGTCTAAAGAAATCAATCTACGGATTGAAACAAGCCTCAAGACAGTGGTATTTGAAATTTGATAGAACGATAAAAGGTTTTGGGTTTAAGGAAAATGTTGAGGACAATTGCGTTTACGCAAAATTCAAGAATGGAAAGTATATATTCCTAATTCTGTATGTGGATGATATCCTGCTTGCTAGCAGTGATGTCAGTCTACTAATGGAAACGAAGAAATTCTTGTCCTCAAACTTCGATATGAAAGATCTCGGTGAGGCCTCGTTTGTTTTGGGAATAGAGATTCACCGAGATAGAAGAAAGGGGGTACTGGGACTGTCGCAAAAGGCATACATAGAAAACGTTTTGAAGAAATTTAGTATGCATGCGTGCAGTTCTTCACCTGCTCCTATTGTCACGGGCGATAGATATGGGGAACATCAATGTCCCAAGAATGAATATGAGATTAACCGAATGAAAGCGGTACCGTATGCTTCAGCAGTTGGAAGTTTACAATATGCTCAAGTGTGTACACGCCCTGACTTGGCTTTTGTCACCGGGTTACTTGGCAGATATCAAAAGAATCCAGGAATAGAACATTGGAAATTGGTGAAGAAAGTCCTGCGTTATTTGCAGGGTACGAAAGGCCTCATGCTAACGTATAGAAGATCTGATTCCCTGAAGATAGAGGGGTATTCAGATTCCGATTATGCGGGAGAAGAAAGAAAATCCACGTCAGGATATATATTTACTCTCGCAGGAGGGGCTATATCGTGGAAAAGCTCCAAACAAACCGTAACTACATCCTCGACAATGTATGCCGAGTTTGTAGCATGCTATGAGGCAACGGGGCAGGTGAATTGGCTAAAGAAATTCATACCCGGATTGAAAGTGATTGATGATATAAATGAACCAATGAGGTTGTATTGTGATAACAACCCAGCAGTACAATATGCTTACAACAATAGGTCAAGTGGTGCTGCCAAACACATTGACATAAAGTACTATGTTGTAAAAGATAAAGTTCGGGATCATATTATAAATCTTGAGCATATAAGTACAGAGAAAATGCTCGCGGATCCGCTCACAAAGGGCTTACCACCCAACGTGTTCAGAGAACACGTAGCCGGCATGGGTTTAAGGGAAAGCCTATGATTCCCGAACATACGAAGGGCCCAGAAGAAACTTCATTCCAAACAGAGAAATGTGTTGTGGCTGTTAGTCTAACGGCACTAATTGCTGTGACGATGAAACAGTTCAATACACTAATCTGCGATGGAATAGGATAGAAACAAGAAAAATATGAATCGAAAGTTTGAGTATGAAATTAAAGAACGAAGAAAATGATGAGAGATCAAGGGGGAGAATGTTGGGTTTTGATCTCCCACCATTAGGCCCAACGGCCTTTTGGGCCTTGCTTCTCGCGCCCTGATCGGGGGCGCCCAACCCTACATGGTTGGTGGGCCCCCGTCACACTGCGCTATATATAGAGGTGGGGGGCCGGCCGGCTCGAGAGACGAGGTTCACCTGAGCCGCCACTCCCCACCGATATTCCCGATCCCGATCTGAGAAGGGGCGCAGCCAGTAACGGGAAGCCGCCATCGTCTTCACTGCGCCACCATCGTCACTGCGTCGACTCTTATCTCCACCGACCGTCGCTGCCTGCGCGCAGATGGCACCGCCGGCGAACGAGACGTCCAACCCCACTGCTACGACTCCGGCTCTCGATGGTCTGCGATTCCTACTTCTCTCTGTTCCACTGTTCCCTTTTTCCTCTTACTAGAAGTCGCGGTAGTAGTTGTTTTAGATCTCGTACACATACTGTGAATCAACTTTGACCTTTTCCTATGACGAAATGCACCCGATCTAATGAACCAACGAACTACGAATCACAACAGATTGATCCCACTGGAACGCCTCCTCTTTGATCGCAAGGGCCAGCTCGATGGCTGAAAGGTTCTCACCTCTGAAAGTCCTTGCATTTCGCTCCTTCCAAACCATCCATCCCATCAACACTCTAGAGCTATTTAGCTTTTCTGTAATTAAATGCCAGATTTCTGCTTGAGTTGGGCAATGTAAGCAACCAGAAATATAAAGATATAGGTCCCGAAAAGCTTGGCAATGTTCCAGGCAAGCGTGGCGAAAAAGCTTCTGAGACGCCAGTTGTTCCAGTCCAGATGAGAGCTCGTGGACGGGCAGAGTCTCCAAGCTCGCGAGAAGCCAAACCTTCGATACATCACCTGCATGAACCTGAGGTCGTGGGCGAGCGCTTCGTTCCCGTAGAGCACCAAGGCAGAGGTTGCGATGGCGACGATAATGCCGGTGACGACAGAGATGTCCCACATCACGACGCTGATCCCCAGGGCGAAGGCGACGATGACGCTCTTGAGGGCGACGTGGAAGAACCGCACGGCGCGCTGCGCGTAGATGCGGCGGACGAGCGGGTCCACGTCGTCCCGGTTGCCGTACTCGGCGAGGCTGAACGTGGCCGCCACGGAGCAGTAGAAGGCGAGGATGTCGGCGATGACGAAGACCTTGAAGCCGTAGCGGCCGGCCAGCGCCGGCGTGCCTGCCCGGTGGCCTTCCGTCTTGTACGACCCCGGCATGGTGAACGCCGCGGCGAAGGTCACGGTCGCAATCAGCGCCGAGGCAACCAGGACACTTTCGTCCAACTCTGCTGCTTGCTTCTTCCTCTTCTTCTTTTGGGTTCTTCTTTCATCAGTCGACGGAGCTGAGTGATCTGCTCGTTGGTCACGTCTGCGGGCACTGAAGTAAGCTCCGGAGTGAGCCAATACCCTGACCATCCATTCCGTCGGGTTCTGCAAGCATGCATCCAAATGTCAGGGCCTCTGTCGACTGACTAGACTGTCATGCATCTTCTTGCAATCGTTTGTATTCATACAGATACAGCTGCTAGTTTTTTTCATTAATTTTTTAGTAGAGTGCACTAGGGGTTCATAAACTTGTTTGGTTGTATTATTTCGATCTCTAAATTTACAAATGGCTCATTTAGATCCTCCAACCTGCTTGGTTATGTCATCCTAGTACATAAACTTGCAAATCACCGTTTTAGGCCTTCAAACTTTTTCGATTGTGTCACTCCGGTCCCTAGAGTCATAAATCGCCTGTTTACATTCTAAATCTATGTTCATATCTCACGATCATCCTAAACGGGTCCAGACCCGCGCCCGTATGCAGATATGGCATGCATGTTGACATATGTGCCTCTCATGTTAGTACCATCTCCCTCCTCCCTCCAACCCACTCAGCTCCCTCTGTCCTATCTCATCTCTCCTCTCACAGGCTCACAGCTCGGTGGCAGCGCGGCTTGGGAGGCATGGCTGGGCTAGGGCTGACATATAGCCGGGGTCGGCACGGCTACCGTGGCCATGGCAGCGCTCGGCTACAGTGGAACAAGTTTGAGGATCTAAACGAATAATTTGCGAGTTTAGGGATTAGGATAGCCTAGCCGAACAAGTTTGATGACCTAAATGTGCAATTTGTGAATTTAGCGAGTAGGATTACACAACCGAATAAGTTTAAGGACCACCAATAGACTTTACTCTTAATTTTTAACACGAAATTAAATTTGCTGGATGCATGCATATATACCTTGCGAGAGGTGAAACCATTTTCCATCTTTATCATGCTTGCAAGGTCGAGTGGTGTGTAGCCATCCTTGTTGACATGGTTGAGCTCCACATACATGTTCCCAACAAGATGGCTGAAACTGGACTCGTCCCTATTCTGCACTGCCAGGTGTAACGCAGTATTTCCGTCCTTGTCCTTCATATTAAGAATGTTCCTGAACGCTGGGCTCGGTTTTCCGCATACCAACTCGACTACGTTCGTCTTCTTGTTCTCAACGGCGACATGAAGAAATGTCCTACCCATATCATTGTCACGTAGAGCCGCTTCACCGACCAATGCGTGTACTGCGTCCATTGCGCCAACGGAAGCAGCTATGTGTATAGGGCACATCCCGTTGCCGTCCTTCTTCCACATGCCAGACGTGTCTCCATCGACAAGAAGCCTTGTTACACCCTTGACTCCAACTGATGCTGCAAAGTGAAGAGGTGTACTTCCAGAGGCATCAGCTTCATTCCTGAGATCCTCCCAACCGACTTTAGTTTGTGCATCTAGAACTGTTTTGGTAAGATCTGCCATCAAGTGTTTCTTATCAGTAGTCTTGATTGATACCAAAACTGTTTCCTCCCTCCGTCCCAGTTTATAAAGCACGAACGTGTATCAATGTTCAAAATTTATAACATATGCGACCGATGGTTAGTTCACAAATAATTCGTTATGCGTAACTTTTATAATGAAATGAAAGAATTCCTACCGAAATATTTGTAATCACAGGTACTTTCCTATGGCCCTTGTCATGACATAAACAACATAATCTCATAAAAAATCATAAACTAACATTATAAATCTGCAACTAAATGGCATAAACAAAGTTTACAACAAGGGTAGAGATTACAGAGTACATATGGGTATTGCATTAAAGAGAGAGAAAGATTGAATAGATAAGTAATTTTGATTAGTTACATATACTGAGCACGAGTTTCACACTGTCTCATGATTTTGGTCTATGCAGGAACAACACACACCGACACCGCCAATACTTCCTCTGTATCTCACACAAAATAAGGAGGATTAAAGTTAAGAGAGAAACTATTCTCTCTCTCTCTCTCTCTCTCTCTCAAGATGGCTTAAATCCCTATGCTGGTTCATTTGGGTAGAATGAGATTGGGTGTTGAGGCTACATTGATGAAGGATAGGGAGTTGACGATGCTTTGAAATGTGCGAGAATGAGAAAAAAAAATTATATCATATAATGACAAGTACTGTGAAATAGAGTGGTTAGGTAGATTGAATGATCAAATTAAAGTAGCTTATAAAACCGTGTTATCAAGGGAGAAGTCCATTTTAAACGTCGATTTATAAATGGAGTTTGATTTTGGCCATGGAATTCAAAAACCAAAGATCTTTGATCACCCAACTATTGACGTTCACATTTGGCATCTAGCTGCTTTGATGAGTGAATTTGTTCACGTGGATGACACATGGCAATGGGACCTACCTAAAGTTTCCACCTCTTTCTCTCTCCTCTTTTGCCCCTGCACACCATTCCGCCTCTCATGATATCGATGCTGCGTAGTGCGCACCACCTTCTTCCTCTCCTCTCCCATAACCTGCCCCACTCCTTGCTCCTCAACTACACCGGGCACATCAATCCGGTGATGAAGCTAAGCAAGCTTTCCCGATAGTGTGGCATCACCGTGCCCATTGTTGTTGTCAAGCCACTTACTTCCTTGTCTACGGTTGCCATGACTACCTCCGCTCAGCGCTCCTATCTGTCTCCATGTGCACACTCATCATCGACATCCTCTACGAGTCTACGTCGATGGGTGTCGATGTGCTTGATGTTGCTGCGCAGCTCAGAGTGCTAGCCTGCCTCTTCTAGATAGACCTCCCTGATGTCATGAGTGTCGCCTCGTCAATGACCATGGGTCCTCCTTCCATTGTAGAGCATGATTCGGCCAGGATGTTGGCAATGAAGCTTGCAAAGCTAGATTTTGCCATGGAGTCTGACGGTGGAAGAAAGAGGCAGGGACATGTAGTGGTTGTGGCATGGGGCTTACCTTAATCGAGCTCTACATGCGAGCTACTCAACTTGGAGCAAAGCTTGGCCGCGCGCAGATATCAATTGTGTGGAGGATAGAGAACAGAGAGAGGAGGAAGAGAGAGGAAGTGAAAGTGGAAGATAATCAAGAAAGAGAAATAGGAAGCTGAGTATGTGGGCCCCACAGTCACATGTCATAGATAGCCAAATGTGAACATTTTGTATAGTTTGATGATCAAAGATTTCTATTTTTAATTAAACCCTAACTATAGTTTAATGTCTAAGATGATCTTATCCCATAAGTCAAATCGTGCCATATAAATTAATTATAAGACAGAAAAAGTGATTTAAAAAATCAAGCAATTACTTTAACTATGTGAACCGACCAGCGGCGCTTATGTTTACACTATGCAACATGCATCTTTTATCCTTACCTCTACTCCGAAGAGCTGCGACGTGTAGCACATTTTGTCCATTTGGTCCATCAAATGACAGATCACTACCAAAGGTTTCAATCAGCTGTTCAGCCATATCGCTGTATCCCAAGAAGATAGCTAGATATAGCGGAGGCATGCCGTTGATGTCCGGACTTTTTGCAAATCCACGCAAATTTTCATCCAAATCTTTCTCATTATTTCGCTTCCTAACTGCTACGTGCAGGGGCGTCTCCCGGTCCTCTTCTCGTCCATTCTGAATCTCCGTTTCGACTCCTTCCCTTCTGTTAAGCGACAGTTCAGTTATTAGATTTAAAAACAAACTATCCGTATGTTGCAACAGAACGTATGCTTGTAGTGTGGTCACATATTCACGTCATGAAGGGGCAGGGACAGCGCGAGGATATGGGATGTAAAAAACAATCGGAAGAATCATGTCTCTTTTTAGTATTAGATATAAATATAGATATAGATTTTCTAGGGAGCATATACAGTAATAAGTACACAGTTTCACAAAAGGACCTGCATATGAGAGATGAGTATTCTCTCCGTTCTAAGTTGCACGTGCTTTAAATTTTATCTTAAATCAAATTTCTCAAGTTTTTATTAAGTTTATAAAAAAAGTACAAACATCTACAATTTTAAATAAATTTATTAGTGTAACTCCAAGAGCCTCTCTATATCCTTCCTTATTTGATAGAAATGTTGATTTTGGTAAAAATATGTCATCCAACGGTTTTCTTTAATTAGATCTCTAAATATTGTCATCTTCTATATTTTAGATCCTTGCTAGCCAAAGATGAAAAGCGAGATTAAGCTTCTAAAGTGCATACAAGATATAGAAAAGATGTTGTAAGGGTAGAAATATATAGTGAGTGATTTTTTTATCCAAATGACTCTCTAAATAACTATTTATAGAGTGAATAGTAAAAGACTCTTGGAGATGTTCTTAGATGCACGAGGATCGCGCATTTATTTGGTATTTTATATATTACTATATTTTGCTTGTAACCAATCGATACATGTAAGTCAATACGATGTCAATGCTAAAGGTCATGCAATTCTAGTAGGGTAGTACTTCCTCTGTCCTAAATAAATAGACTCTTAGAGATGTCATAAGTCAAAAAATTTAAATTTTGACCAAATTTCTCGAAAAATCCATCACGATTTATGACATCAAATTAGTATCTTTTGACATATCATAGAATATATTTTTACAATATGTTTATTTTATATTATAAATGTTGTTACTCTTTTCTTATAAAGTTAGTCAAACTTAGTGTAGTTTTACTTTCATGAATTCTAGGAACTGATTTATTTGGGGAGGGAGGGAGCAGTACACTACATGATTTTTTTTTCCAATTGTCATATACTCTAGCGCTAACGTACTCACCTTATGTCTATCTATCTATCCTTAATAACACAATCACAATTTATATCAAATCTAATATTAAAAAACAGTAAATTTCATCCTGTGTTCATTTCTCACTTATCTCCCGTCCCTTATCATCCTTTTCACTTTGAATTTGGAGCTATATAAAAAACCTTATTGTGTCACACCAATCATATCATGGCATGGTCACCTAAGTACGTTTATATGACGGCCTACGTATGTGGGTGTGTGGCTCGTCTTTCACCTTTCTTAAATAAATCCATAAAAGATGCATGCAAGAGTCATCTATTTAAGTCGAGTTAATATTTACTCCACAGCGGCCTCCTCACCACGGCCACGCAACCCTCCATGGTCGCCAAGCCCCATGGTCCCCGCCGCCACCGTGACGTGAGGACGGTCCCCGGTTGCATCCACCGCCAGGGGCGTGGGGAGCCCACCGGCTCAACTCCGTAATGCCCCAAACACATGAGGAGACAAGAACTGACCCTGCCGCGTCGTCTTCTCGGTCATGCAGACCTCCGGCCGCCCGCTTTGGCGGGGGCTAGGCGAGCAGAAGGGGGCGAAGGGCATGGCGGCGCTGGTGATTTGTGCCGCCCCAGAGACAATGGATCCGGTAGCTGGAACGCTGAACCGGCACCGCAGGAGGAGGCACACTACGACACGCTGCCCGCCACCTGGCGGGGCTCGCCAGGGTGCCTCGCCGCCGCCCACGCAGCTTTAGCGAGGTGGAGGCCTGGGACGACGGCGCACCCCCGATGCCTACGGCAGCGGAGCCATCGACCTCAATCTATGAACCCTCGATCTGCGACTCGAAGCGTTGGAGCCTGGCCTGCTGCTGCCATCCTTGCCTCCGGCCGGGCCTCCCGTGGCTGGCAGAGCGAACGACGCGGCTGGAGGATGCTCAGCGGCGGCGACTGTGGGTGTCGCCCGAGTCGTTCTATGGAGCAACGTGGGGGCCTTCTTACCTCTTTCCGAGTCATGACTTCCTCTCAAAGATATGAAGTCCGATATCTATATGTATAGAGTTCCGTCTCCCGTTACAACATACGAACATGTTTACTAATAATATCAGAGACGCAACTCGTATAATTTGACTATACAATAAGCCATAAGTTTTATCGCAATGTACGCTACTGTAAACGCTGGCTGTCTTCTTTCTTGTAGCTGTGTTTCTCTTGGTTTGGGTCGTCGGCTCGTCGCACGTCCCAACTCTGACGGATCCTGCGCTACCCCAACAAGTCATAGAGCTTCTTGGGTCAGGTGGTTAACAGGTCGAGGGGACGGTCATGATACCGCTTTAGTAGGGCGTCTTTGTCGCCTGGTCTAGTTTGTAAATTTCTTTTTTTTTCTTGTTCTGTCGTTTAATAAAAATACGGCAAAGCTATTGCCGCTTTTCTTAAAAAAAACAAGTCATAGCTTCTTCCCATCCCCGACGGTGCCCCCGCCGCCTCTATCCGCCGTACGTACTGGAAGACGATCTCATCGGCAACTCCAACCCCAAACAGGACGGGGTGAGGAGCTCCGCGTTAATTTTTCTACTAGAATCTGAGGCGTCTCGATCGATTGTAGGACGTGTCCAAGAAGAATACAATTATATAGAAGCAGAAACTAAAAAAACTTGCCTTTCACTGGCGTCCTGCCGTCCTGCTTCCACGTCTGGCTGCTCGTCGACCTGCTGCCCTTGCTGTTCCGCCGCCCCATTGCGAGGGCGTTCAGCTGGTGCAGCGGAACTCGTCGGCGTGGAGTCTGCCATTTTGTTGAATAGTCGTGAGCTAGCTACCTATAGCTACTATGTCTCATATATTAGCAAGGTTGTTCGTGCGACAGGTTGCTTGCATGGGCGCGCTAGATTGCTTGTGGCACGAAGCTTGCGCAGCAATGCCGCGAAAATATAGCCACACAGAGGCTGTTTGGTTGACTGCCCGGCCCTGCCCAAGCAATTCGGACCTGTGTTTGCTTTGCGTCGTCCTCGCTTGGAGAGCTGCACCCAGAATCCCAGATTGGCAGGCAGATACTAGGTGCATCCGACCGTAGACGACGTTTAGAATCGAACGTCTGGCGTCGGTGCCTTTCTTTCCCAGAAGGAGAAGCAAACACGTCTTTTGATTTTGGACGCTTCCATCAGGACGGCTTGGCTGACTAGACTTTTTGTCATCCAATTGGCCCTTGAGTACTATATGTACCCAATCCAACGGGTGCTAGGTCGTCACAGCTGCGCTAGTGGCACAAGAATATACTAGCTTGTTCGTAGCTAAGCTAGCATGCCAGAAACCAAGTCTTCCTCCATGCCAGAAACGCGGTCAGATTTATTTTTCCAACAGACTATATATCATCAATTAATCCAACTGGTTCTGTTGGGTCTTGACTGACGAAAACCTCGCCGCGTAAGTTACGACGACATCCAACTGGTTCGATTACGTACAGATAGTTGATCCGTATCACGCAACCTAATTCCGTGGATGTTTTGACAATTAATCGGAAAAAAAAGATGCATATGCATCAAGAACCTATATATTGTAGTACAGTATATAATAAAAGTACGCACCATAATTCAAATAACTGCTAAGAATTCTCAAACTCGTCATATGTGTACGCCATCCCTCAATGTATTGATGACATGTACGTGTTGCCCTGCTAACATTACCAGCTCAAATCGGCAGGTCAGAGCCTGGAATGTGGATGGAAGCAGCTGATGATGAACAAGAGGGTTCGCATGCATGTTTTAACTGCTAGTGATGTGTCTTTATTTGCATGCACCAAAGGTCGACGACAGATCGTTTTTAAGGTAAAATTTATTAAATCTTGAGTTCGATCTGAATTCTGAGCACAATTGATAGGCGAGGATTATATATTAGTGCTTGATGTAACACACAAAAGGCCAACGTTGGAGGCTTGGAGCAACCTAGGCTAGCCTAGAGACCTAGCTAGACAGCCATGGAGTATGAACGGCACGTGAGGCGACGACTTCCTTTGTCAACTGGCCGCCTTCAGAAGCTACACTACTACGCGCAATTCGTAACTAAAGCAATAAACTAAAATATATATTATTCGTTGGTTTCCTTTTTTTTATTCTTCTGATCATGCATGTCGCGGCATGACCCGTACAGGTCCTCCACCCCCACATGGATGCAAGCAACTTGCGAAAAAAATAAACCAAATTTGCTGACATCAGAGCGCTTGGACTAAACTTTTTTAAAAGTTACAAAGTCCTTACTTATCAACCGAGCATTTCTTAAAATAAATCCTTTAAACAAGACTCTATTTGAGTATACTTTGATAAAATTTTGTTGAATAGTATTTTCTCATGAAGAAGAAAGAATATATTTTTATCATTCAATACAATATTCTAGGTTTAAAAAAAAATGTTCTGCCTTCATAAAAAAAGGAGAGCAATATTCCAGAGTATGAGAATAAAATTATAAATTAAGGTGAATGATATATTATGTAATAATCATGTCCAGTATTTTTTTACATTGAATCATGTCCACTATTATAAAGAATAGAACACCTCACAGATATTATGGGAGTACATTGAAATATACCATGGAATATAAAACAGATACTATGCAGACAATCTAAAATACACTATATAGTATATCATGGGTAACGTGTCAACAATTCACAATACATCATGGTGTGAAACATCCTAACTGTAACACTCTAAATTTTGTTTTGCATTTAAATTAGTTGGCCTTAGTTTAATCAAATACATAATGTTGGTTAGGGTGGGCAGAACTCAATTTTCTAACGCAATGATAAAATGAATCACAGGCCAAATATGTTGGCTGCATTTGTTTATTTTGAATGTTCATAGTTTATCTTGTGTAATTCTTTGAATGCATAGATATTGTTTTAGTTTTTTCCCTAAACTTTTGTAGCAAAGGATAAACTCTTGCTTAAGAGCTTTCAGATATCTATAAAAAGAAGAAGGTTTTTTTCCCTTAGTTTCTTGAGCAGTAATCGGTTTTGGCCCACTCCCTCACTTTCTAGGCTTTGGCCTTTTCCTTCCTTTTTAAGCTGCCGCACGCCCGTTTTCCTCTTGGGCTTGTCCCAGGCACCCAGCCGGCCTCCCGTAGCATCCCGTGCCCAATTCTTGCATACGCGGCGGAGAGATGCACGGCAGAAGGGAAATTTTTATGGTAGCTTAATTATTGTATGTTTGAACTATAGTAAAAATTTTATACTCAATGGATCATGTATATCTTAATTATAGATTTAGCATAAACACTAAATAAATCTATAACTAAGTTATATATGATCTAATAAGTATGAAATTTTTACTACATTTCAAGCATACAATAATTAGGCCAACATAAAAATTTACCACAATTGAACCATAGAAACTACAAGTTATGAATTATTCCAATTAATTACAGAAAAGAATAGATCAAAATCTACAGCAAAAACTTTATACTAAAGCATACCATATTATATGTTCACTGTGTAGATCTACTCACGTGGAGTCCAACAAAATTGGATTTTCTATTTTATGTTTTTTCTGTGATTTACTATGATTTTTTAAAAATTCAGCCAAAATAAATAAAAAAGAAAAAGACAAAACCGTCTTTAAAACCGCTTATAACCAGGCCAGAGAGGTAAAACACATGGTTTCAAAAGTTGAGGGAGGTGGTTTGCCCGGTTTTGGAGTTCAGGGAGGAAAAACGGACTTTCGTAAAAGTTGAGGGAGGAAAAGTGGACTTTTTCCTAGGGAAAAAGAGCTGGGCTGCTGTGAGCGGGGCAAAGGTCTAGCCCAACTTGAAACTTGTCTTGTTCGATCAGCCCGATCAGCCTACGAATCGGGCCAAATAGGCTGATCGGGTTGAATATTCACCCAAGGCATTGAACTTCCAAATGATATTCACTACTGCAGACGGGCTCTTTGCCGAGTGCTTGCCGAGTGTCGCACTCGGCAAAGAGCATTCGGCAAAGAACCCATCGGCAAAGGTTTCTTTGCCGAGTGCCACATGTAAGCACTCGGCAAAAAAAAATCCGCCGTCAACTGTGACGGCCTCTTTACCGAGTGCCACGTCAGCGGCACTCGACAAAGAATTTTTTTATTTTTTTCTTAAATCTTTGCCGAGTGCCATGGCTCTGGCACTCGGCAAAGCTGGAAAATTGGGTCTCTGCTTCCTAGCTTTGCCGAGTGCCACTTTGCCGAGTGTGGCACTCGACAAAGAGGGGAAAATGCTATTTTTTTATTTTTTTTGCTTTCTATCAGTACAAACAAAGAAATCACATAGATATCAACACACAGCACAGGATATATCACATACACATCCATATTCCATCACATACACATCCATAACCCATCACATACACATCCTCCATCCATAATACATCACATACAAATCCATTGTCCATAATCCATCACATACATTCGCATCATCCATGACAATATCCATCACAATATATATGTCTCTAGTAGTAGTCCAACATAAGGCTAAGTCTAACACAAGTCCATGCAACATGAAAAGAAACAAATAAATGGTACCTACTGCCACCCTCCCCACCCGAAGTGTGAACTGCCACCTTGAGGAGTCGGGTTCGAACCCGCCGACTGTGGATGCACCAAGGAGAAGCGAATTCATGAGTATTTACAGGAGGGCCGCACAAGTTAAAGGAATAAATAACCATATATACTCATCGGAGTCTCTACAGGACGAGGAGGAGCCACAACTGGAGCGAGCAGCGACTGGGGCACGACCACACCTGGCAAGGCTTGAAGGCTCGCCATGAAGCTAAACATGTCCTGCATTCTCTGTGCCTCAGCCGCCCTCTGGGCTTGTACAGCCTCCATCTCCAGCCGATGATCCTCCGCCTGGGCCGCCTGCTGTGCCTCCAACCTCCGCAAGTCAGCCTATAACATTCCACCCGCAATGTTTAAACAATGCAAAGGCAAGGTAGATGTCGAAAAGCAATGAACGGCAAATAAAACAGTACTAACCTGGAGTTCCGCCATCTGCTGCTGTAAGCTCTACTACCGAGAGTGTATGGGGAGGGAGGAGCTCGTGCTCCTTGCTCGAATCTCGACGAGGTTGGGAACAGAGGCGGAGTCGACTATGCGGTCCGCCATCTAGTATCGGTCGTGCTGCTTCCCTCCTCCCAGCCTCATCAGGAGGTCTGTGTCCAGGGGCTGGGTGGCCGGATGGAAGTCCTCCCCATGGCGCTGGCGGGCCACTGAGGTGTACTCGCTAAGCTTGCTGTGGACGCTCGCGTTGGTGTACGCCTCGGGCCCATCCGTCGGGTTGTAGGTGACTTCTGGGGCCGTCGCCTTGCCCTTGTGTGTTTGGGTGTACGCCATGAACTCGTTGCATTCCTGGCCTTGGTGCGCCTGGGACTGCGAGAAAAACATAAAGATGATTACAAGTAATGAGAATTGAGCGTTAGAATAAATAAATAAAGATGAAAACACAAAGAAGATTACCCATGTCTGGGCGTACGCATTGAGGCTCCGGTTGCCTTGGTGGTGTGGCGCCCCACCCATCTACAGGCGGAAGTCCTGACGGATGTTGTGCTTCTTCGCCCACTCCTCCGAGAGCTACCTGTCCATAATGGCCTCCCAGCAGAGCCGGTGCCTGGCGCACCAATGAGGACATTGCTGCATGCCATCAAGTTATTGATATGTCAGAAGCTAAAATGAAGCCTACCTATTCTTCATGGAAGGAGTCAGTATTAATGATTCGTACTTACCAAGAGGTACTTCTCCCTGGTGAGCGTCCTGGTCCTAGCATCGGGCTTCCTCACCACCTGACCAAGGACGTCGGCGCTGTAGTTGATGATGCAATGGAGCCACGTCTCGTGGTATAGGTCCGAGAGTCAGGACCTATAGACCTTGTTGTGCACTCGCACCGCCTGGTCCTCAAACCCTTCGTCGCACCTAAAGAAGTCTTGCATACAAACATCATATATCGTTTCATTATTTCAAGAACGACCAATGAATGCGTAGTATTGACCAATTTAGTGCGATGAAGACTCACCCAGAACTCGGCCTTGATCCACGCCGTAACGGTGCCGAACTCGCTGTCCTCGGCGACGTAGAAGTGGTCCCACGTCTAGGGCGGCGAAGTCACCCCCGCGTAGGTGACCATGCCAGGGTAGTGCTGCCGAATCAGAAGGGCCAGGGTGCCATTGATGCGCGGTCCATTCCGGACACAACTTCCCAGTTGCTGTAAGAGTCATTAAGAAGAATTGTTAGTCTCCAGTTCGATTTTCAACATGTCGTATGAAATAGTAGTGAAATAATACTTACTTGTCGCCCCTGGGTCGAATCACCGGGCGCCGGTGAAGTGGGATCGGCTGCGCCGGGAGCTGCGAGGGCCCGCGCAAGTAGACTACCGACGAGGTAGAGCCAGAGGCTGTGGAAGTGGAACCCCCTGCTGTCACCTCCCCATGATCCGACGAGTCAGAGGAAGTGCCACCCCCTCCTGTGTGGAGGCCCACCGCCTAGTCGTCCTCGTCCATCGACGGGGTGGGAGTCGGCTGCACCCTCGTCCTCAGACGACCGCGGGGGCGGCCGCTCCTCACCCTCCTCGTCGCCAGCTCCGGCAAGGGGTCCACCTCAGCGTGGGGTGGTGAGTGCTCCCTCATGTAGAGGAAGTTGACCCCCTGACGGGCCTGCCTTTCGCCCGACATTTTGTCGAGTGCCTGCAATTTCAAAGAGTAAACCAATTAGCACAGTTAAATTACAAGTACTTATAAAGAGATGCAAAATGAATGAAACATAATTGCAATAATAATAATAATAATAATAATAATAATAATAATAATAATAATAATAATAATAATAATAATAATAATAATAATATAGTATTACATGAATTAGAAATATTCTTCATGATCGGCAGCGGCTGGATCATAGGTGTCGTCATCACTATCAATATTGTCGAGTAAATCGGGCTCATCTCCATCGTTGTCATCGTTACCATCGCCTAACTGTAATCGCTCAAGCATTTGTAAGTCCTTAGCATTTTGCACCTCTTCTCCCTCGTCCTCATCTCCATCGTCCTGATCAATGTCATTGTCTACTTCCATGCCCATTAGCGAAAACATGTCTATGTCAAACCTCCCTTCTAGCCCCTCTGGTTGATAGAACTCCCATGTGTTTGGGTCAAAGTTGTAATCCTCATCGTTTGAGACAAGCAGTTTATCGTGCGGCGATACCAATTGCACAAGGTACCAACCGATAAGATTGGAGTCTTTTTGGCACACCCATGTGAGATAATAAACTTGCGTGGCCTGTTGAGCCACAATATAGACATCCTCTCCTTGATAGATAGAATCTTGTTGAATTTTGACTTGTCCAATCTTAGGGGCTGTTCTCATGACATTAGGATCGAACCAATGGCATTTGAATATGACTAGATTAGGAGCTTTACGACATCAAAATTGAGCTCGTATATTTCTTCTACTATGCCATAGTAGTCGCGCTCATCGGTGTCGGGCGTACGAACTCCGGTATTCGTGGTTTTCCGATTGGGCTGACTCCGCTCGTAGTTTCTTGTGTGAAAGCGATACCCATTCACATCATAAACGGTGAATGACTTGACCTTATAGGCGAAGCCTTTGGTGAGCCCTTTCAACTCAGCATCCATTTCCGCGTCCTTGCTTGCTTGCGAGGTGAGGCCAGATAGATCATTACATTACTCGCTCATAGGAGCAAAGTGGGATGTCAAAGATTGAATGATGTAAATTGGACGGTACCTTCGAATCGAACCAGGATATGAAATCAGGCATACCATCTTTGAGAAGACTATCTTCTTTTTGAGGGGAAGCAGCCCTATTCCCTCTCCAATATTTATTCAGAAATTTCCTAAAAAAACAAGAGACAAGGGGGTTGGATAGATGGAGGATAGTGATAAGGGCGTATGTAACAAGCTCATTGAGAACTTACTGCACATAAGGCTTCACTTCGTCAAGGTTCAACAACACATACAGCATGATAGTGCGCCACTCATCATGCCGCAAGGTTTTGGTGCCCGATGCGCTTGCCTTTCCGAGTTGCCCTTTGAAAAGGTTGAGGTTCGATGAACTCTCATCCGCGTTGTAACAAGGGGGACGATTGTGCACGCTGGGAAGGCCATCCTTATAGTATGCTGTTGTGAAGTTTGACACCTCCTCCAGAATAAATGCCTCTGCCACAGAAGCCTCAATTTTGGCTTTATTTCTACACTTTTTCCGAAGAATCTTTAGACATCTCTCGATTGTATAGCACCAACGGGCCTGCACGGGCCCCCCATTCGTGCCTCGTACAGTAGGTGCAAAATCAGATGCTGGATCGCTAGAAAGAAGCCGGGTGGGAAGATCTTCTCCAACTTGCAGAGCAACACAGGTGCCACTTTATCCAAGTCATCAATCACGTCCCGAGATAACTCCTTGGCACAAAGCTGGCGGAAGAAATAGCTCAACTCTGCCAACACGCGTCACACATGCTCGGGGACGTATCCCCGGGTCATCGCAGGAAGGAGCCGCTCAATCCATATGTGGTAGTCATGACTCTTCATCCCTAAGACTCTCATAGTGGACAAGTTCACTCCCCTACTCAAATTCGCCGCATGCCCATCAGGGAACATTAATGTCTGGATCCACTGCAGTACTTCCTTCCTTTGGTCCTTTTTCAAGACGAAATCGACCGGAGTCCTTCTCCATTTCTTGCCGGGCGTGGGAGGCTTCATCACTTGCTTTGGCCTATCGCACATCGTTGCTAGGTCCAGTCTAGCCTTAACGTTGTCCTTTGACTTATCAGGAATGTCCATGAGTGTTGCAAAAAGCGCCTCGGCGATATTCTTTTCTGTGTGGATTACATCAATGTTGTGTGGAAGAAGAAGGTCATTGAAATAGGGGAGCCTAGTCAAGCCCGATTTATGAGTCCACTAATGTTCCTCACCATATCCAATAAAACTACCTTTCTCTTTATCATCTTTGAGAGCCTCTATCTCAGCATGGACCTTGGCACCGGTCATCATCTGAGGTGCAGGGTCGGTGACTTGAACCCCTTTTCTGAAGTTTTTGTTGTCTCGTCTGAATGGATGGTCAAGAGAGAGGAATTGACGATGTTGGTCAAATGAAGAAAACTTGCCACCCCTCTTCAGCCAAGTGAACCTCACAGCTGTCTTGCATATTGGGCATGGGAACTTCCCGTGAACACACCACGCGCAGAATATGCCATACGCAAGGAAGTCATGCAGGGAGTAGTGGTACCACACATGCATTGTGAAGTTCTTCTTTGTAGCTCGGTCGTATGTCAGTACCCCTTTTCCCAAGCAAGGATCAATTCATCAATGAGAGGCTCCATGAACACACTCATCTTATTCCTCGGGTGTCTAGGAATTATCAGTGATAAGAATACGTTCTTGGATTGAAACATGACTCCGAGAGGGAGATTGAGGGGGATCACGAACACGGGCCAATAAGTGTAGGGGGCCGCCAGCAATCCATAGGGGTTGAACCCATCTGTTGCTATCAAATTTTAGGGGGCTATGAGTGTCCTGGTTTGTGAGCATCGTATGTGTCAACGTGTTCGAAACTTTTTCAAATTTTTACCACGGCATACGCATACGATATGACGACAACTCGACAAGTTTCATGATTTTCGGAATTCGTTCGCATTTTATATAATTAAAAAATCACTCGCACACAAGTTGGCGGCGTTCGGCGTTGCCCCGTGAGCACGTTGATCGAAATTTCGAGACAGTTCCTGAATTTAGCCTAAATTTACACTAAGAAATGAAGATAACATTTTTTGAACGAATGAAATCTATTATTCGATGCACCTGCAGTTCAAACTTATATTATCCGAAAAAATTCAACAAAACAAAATAAACTAAAGAAATATACCAAAAAGCAATGAAAATGTGCCAAATTTTAACATGTTATTTGTGATAGTGTAGTAAAGCTTGAAAAAAAATTTGGGGCCAAAAAACAAAAAAAATTATTTGGCCGAGTGCCTAGGTTTGGCAAGTGCTAAACGGCAGGCACTCGGCAAAGAGGACGGCGCTGGATGCCGTCTGCCCCCCGCCAATCTTTGCCGAGTGTGTGGCTTTGCCGAGTGCTAGGCTTTGCCAGGCACTCGGCAAAGACCTCTTTGCCGAGTGCCAGGTTTTTGCCGAGTGCGGCACTCGGCAAAGCAGGTCTTTGCCGAGTACCTGAAATTTGGCACTCTGAGCAAAGACCCTAGCACTCGGCAAAGAGCGGGTTTCCCGTAGTGATTGTCTTGCTTTTGCACATGGGTTGAGGTGTTTCTCAAGAAAAAGAAAATCTGGGTTGAGGTGTGCATCCTGCAATTTTTCCGACAGATCAATAAAATCGGCGTGGTGCTGGACTAAGGTGATGGATGTCGGTTTTATATAAGTCCCTAATCCAGCAGTCTCCTAAGATAGCGCTTCGTGTACTGTTCTGTTTTTCTTCCAGGCTTCCAGCTGATCGCACATACACTGTATCCCTCCGGATCCTCCCCCATTGAACTATTGCAGAAACTAACCGCTAAGTAGACACGTACGTATCAAACCCACCTGGTCACATGCATGCAGTGATGGATCGACAAATTAAATCGTCGACAGCATACTGTACGTACACGGAGTATATATGGTTCCCAAATCCCAAGACTTTACCAGATCGTGTCGTGAATACTTTGATCACAGTCGTCCACGTACGCTACGCCAATAGTTCCCCATGCTGCCATGGTTCCAGCACCCACGCTTTGGTATTGGACAATCACACAAGCGTGTGCGTTCTCCATCCCTGTGCCACCCCGTATGCTGCGTGTGTAGATTCATGGCACCGCACTGCACGTATCTCGAGTGATCTGCCGGACGAGAAAGGCACACAACAACTTGTGTGACGCAAGTGAGCCAGCCAAGGGGCAAGGGGGCCTGCACCGAATGTATTATGTACCGTGCCGTTCCTCCGCCGCTGCAGCAATGCCATGCTGACACGTAACGTGGTGTGAGTGATTAACTGGTGTGTTACTGAAGCTGCTGCTTAATCTGATGGGATTGCACGTGCATGTAGAGTGAGACTCCTGCAACTAATCAGTCGCCACCACCGTCATCATCATTCTATAATCGCCAGCAAACACCGACCATTGCTGATTCTGCTCCTGCAGACCTGCAGCGAGATCAGATCGTAAAAGCATTAGTTAACTCAGACCGAGGTACTTATTGTCCCATCAAGATTAAGACTTGGAGACAAACATAACAGGAGAATTAATACAGGAGAATTAATACTAGTACCCGCATTGATCCTCATCCGTACTCAATCATCCTGCATATTATAGTTTGTTATGTATTTAGACATACGTTATATCTAGATGCATAGCAAAATAGAGGCATAAAAAAATCAAAACGACTTATAATTTGGAGTAAAGAGAGTAGCAAACATGTGTAACGAAACACAATATATCTTGAAATCAAATACCAGATCATCACTAGAAGCAAGTTGTTCTAATTCATATGAGCACTGTATAGATCATGAGAATCTGGGAATGTGGAGGGCGGAAGGACAGTTTAGGGGACAGAAGAAATTCTTCACTCTTTAACTTCACTTTTTAATATTAGGTATAGATATAAATAGATATAGAGATATAGATACAGATACGGATATAGATATATAAATATATAGATATAGATATATATAAAAAAGACTTTGCTATTTATCTGTGGACAGATTTTTGTTTCTACTAAATCTATCAGATTTTTATATGTTTGATTGTGTTATTACTATCTACTGGATCGCATTTATAAAAAAAATCTAACAGATTTGATCACATAAAATCTTTCGACGGATAACTAGAGATTCTCATAAAAAAAAATAGATTGTTCAGGCTGCGTCGCGTCGTGCTATAAAAATGCGTCTTCCACGCCAGTCTCGGAGCCCATCCAGTCCGGTAACCAACTCCACATCCAGTCAGAGACACCCAGCGAGGAGGGGATCCAGCGTCACATCTCGTCCATGGTGCAGCGGCCCATCGTCAGGCGGAATGACTCCGCCGCCGCTCCAGGCGAACAGCAGGCCATGGAGACGAGCAAGGTCAAGAGGAGGCCCGACGCGATGACAGTGATCAAGGCGCGGATGCTGCGGTGCAGCAGAGCCAAGGCCGACCAGGGCCGGTTCAAGCGCGGCTACCTCGCCACCGGCTGCGGCGCCGTCGACTCCGCCGTCTTCTTCTACCTCGCCTGCCTCGTCTGCACCGTGCCACCGTCGCTCTCGATCGGCGTCCAGGACCAGGAACCAAAATAATTGACGAGTTGGCACCTACGAGTAGTGCCTTTGTGTGCTGTGTACTGTAAGGTGCTCTAGTCAGCAATGTAACCGTTTGTTTTTTAAAAGGTTTAATTAGTGTTCACCATGCTGCAGTCTGCCATTACCATATCCTGCTGCCAGCGACACATCACGCGCTCCTCGTTTCTTCCCTCGGATGCTGATGCTGTTTCTGCCAGCTCCAGTCCGATCCCTGCGACCCTGCTGCAGCATGGTTAAAAAATTGTCTGATTAATTGCTAGCTACTCCTTAGTGCTATATCTCCTACAATCAATCTAATATCTCAGTAATGAGACCATTAAAACATGGCACGCCCTAGTCTCTGGCGACATTTTTTGAAGTCTATGCCTCAGCTGGATGAAACTTAATTTGCGGCTTGTTTATGATCTTCTCCCTCCTCCGTCTTCAGCATAACTCTGTTTTAGCAAATCAGGCAGCCCGTTTATGTCATGTTAGTATAGTTGTTCTTAGTATGCATCTGCTGTTTGACGTACTACAACTGAAGATAGACCGGGACCATATAACAGGATGCAGATCCACTGGCATGGACATCTACCGGCCGGTGGGATCACGTACACTGCACGTCTTCCGTACACTGAGGCAATTTACTTCATGCGTGTCGCGTGAGCTTTGTACGTAGACGTACTAAGTCCAGTGATCAGCAAGAGGAATCAACCCAACAGGACAGGTAATTAGTGATTACTAGTTCCTTTTCAAGCTGCAGGACGCGTACGTTGTGCATCGATCAGGACGTACGTGGATCCCGGCCGATTCCCAACTCTGACCGTCTGACGATGACGATCAGCTTGCTACTGAGATCCCGCGGCCCGGGCTAGAAATCTCGTGGAGGCCCATGCTCCCTCTTCCCAGTTCCCAAGCACCGCGCCAAACATCAACCAAGCCACGAGCCACGACAAACACAAGCATCCTTCTTCTTACCTCCATATCCATCAATGTGTAGGTAAGTACAGTACGTGGTAAGTTCATGGCATTCACACTTCCACACGCTCCTGTGCATCTGCATTGACGCGGCGCCTGAGCCTGTAACCTGTATGCGCGATTAGCCAGCATCCTTTTTGAATTACTTCAGATGCTATAACTATGATTTCTTTTAATGGGAATCTCCATTTGCTAGCCGGTATTAAAATGTTGTAGACCATGTTATTTTCAAGGCTGGTTCTATTAAAACCGATGGTGATAATTTGATAATAGAAATGGTGACCTATCCATATGTGGTCTTCGAAAAGAAAAGGTATATTCGCATCAAGATATTATTCGCATATAAATGTTGTAGGAATTGTCTAATTCTTTTGTATAAATATTATATTATTCTAGACCTAGAGCATAAAAATTAATATAAAAAAGCTGTGAACCAAAGATGACAAAGTAAATATACAAATTAACTAGAGCTCATGTGAGCCAAGTATGTTTGGCAGAAAATCAGTGTAAATTGCTAGAAAAAATAAAAAAATAGGAAACATATCACGCATGTCTCTCTAGATCTACATGAGAACAAAAAATTAGTGAAAGAAATGTATAGGTAAATTTGAAAAGAGTTTAGGGATGCCACAAACTCACCTCTCAATCCCAACTCCTTCACAGGTCCAAAGGGAAAAACCTCCCCCACTACAGGAAACTGGCTCTTTGCCGACTGCAATTTTCTTTGCCAACTGTTTTTTCTCGACACTCGGCAAAGAGGTCCCTTTGCCAACTGGAATTTCCTGCAGTCGGCAAAGCAGGATTTGCCGACTGCCTGGCTTTGCCGACTGCCAGGCAGTTGGCAAAGAATTGCAGTCGGCAAAGGCAGGCCATGGTTGACGCCATCCACACCGTCACCTTTGCCGACTGCCACTCCGTCAGCAGTCGGCAAAGGCGCAGCCTTTGCCAACTGCCATCCTCCCTAGCAGTCGGCAAAGAATTTTTATTTTTTTTATTTTCGATCCCAGTTTTTTTTGTTGCCTTGATACAGTAAGTACATGATATATTCCAAGTTTGGGGTCATTTTGATTTATTTTTCTATATTCCATAGATTTTTTCTGTTTCTTTGATTTTTTCCGGCAGCTCCAGATTTGAACTGCAGGTACATGAAATAATGGAATCCGGCAATTCAGAAAATGATATTCATGATGTTTGGAGCATGTTGAGGCCGTGTGCGGGGCCTTGCGTGAAATTTCGACCGTGTTGGTGTCGGAACACGCCGAGCCACGCGCGTGAAAAGTGTTTTTAAATTTTATAAAATCGAAACGGAGTCCGAAAATGATGAAACTTGACGACGTGTCTTGTCATCGCATGCAGAGGCTGTGGTAAAAATTTGAGAAAGTTTCGAGCAAGTGGCGACGTCGGGTGGCTAAAACCTGGACATCTCCACATGTGATAATCAACTCATATTTATCTCTTGGCTCTTAAAATCAAATTCTCCCATTGGTTCGAATTTAATTAAAAGTCCATAATAACTTTAAATACGCAGCGGAAACTTTGAATAAAATTCTCATGATAATATTTTCCAGAAGCAACTTTACTATTTACTGAACAAAAAATATCGTTGGATAAATTTTGTACAAAAATTTGCATCAAAATGCAATTCAAATTTATCAAATATGAATCAAATCAGTTTCTAGGAAAAAAAGGAAAATTGCATAAATTTATATTGTGCATTTGGCCCGGTCCAGCAGCAGTGCTCGCGGCCCAGCGTCAAAAGCCCATTCGCGCAGACGCGCGCGGCGCCTCCCCCGCGCCCAGGCCGCAACCTGGGCCTGGGCCGGGAATTCCCTTTCCCGCCTGGGCTCAAAGCGGCCCGATGCGCTGCTGGCCGTTGATCTCCGATCGACGGTCGTCCTCGCATTTTGGTCAGATGAAAAACCCGTGACGGTCGCACCCCTCCAAACCCTAGGCCATTCTTTCCCTCCCCTTCTCTCTCATCACGCAGCGCAGCTCAGAGTGACAGCCGCAGCGCAGCCGTCCTCAGTGGCCGAGGGAGAAGAAGAGGGGCTCCGCCCAACGCCCTCTCGCCGGCATGCGTGCTCGCTCGAGGCTGAGCACGCCGCCGTCGAGGGGCCGCATGGTGGTGCCCTGTTGTCGTGACCGCGCGTGCGAGGTGCAGTGCGGATCGTGGCTCTATCCCGCGCGCCGTTCGGGAGCGACGCCGCGGTGTTCTTTCCGTGCGGGGGCGATGCCGCCGGCGGTGAGGAAAGCCTAGTTAGGCTCCCTATCTGTAGGGTTAGGGTTTGGTTCTATTGGATTCGAATCGAATTTGAACTCCTCTTTTCTTTTCATTCGTTTTTCGTTGCTGTTGATTCGGAAAACCTAGATCTACACCCTAGGCTGGGAGTGTACAGACCATCGGAAAACCTAGATCTACACTCCTCTTGTCTTTAATTTAAATTTAGTAAGTAAACCTTGTACCGTAATGGTATATTTTGCATTTTGTATGGCGACTCGAAGGTATGGCAAAGGCAACTGGAAAGATATCAAGTTAGCTTACCCTAATGTCTTTGAGGAGAGATCAACGGTATGCATTATGGCCGGCATTCTATTTCTTGCCTTGGATGAAGACTTGGCCTTGAAAGTTTGGGTTTGAATGTTTGATGTGCAGGTAGATCTGAAGGACAAGTTCAGAAATTTGGAAAGGCACCACCATGAATCAGCTTGAGGCCTAGTGGCGCTGTGCTTTTGCTCTACTCTGTAAATATTTCGTGTTGACGGTGGTAGTATGCAAATGAAGGCCTATGTAAGGTGCATGGAAACATTTGTGTTTCATGTTGTACTGTAACAAGGACATTGTTGACTTGTTGAGTGATCAGTGGAAACTAGCTGGAACCCCACATGTTGCCGCAGGCAGGCACAACTGGAACACACATTTGGCTCATAAAAGCATCGTGAGAAGGTTTTGTGCTTCTGGTGAAATTGGATTATAATCTGTGATTTTGCAGGGTTTTGATGCGAGAAAACAGAAAACAAAAGCAAAAAAAAAATTCCAGCTTTGCCGACAGCTGGGCAAAAAAACCCAGGACAGAGTCTTTGCCGACTGCAATGGGAGGCAGTCGGCAAAGAGGTCAAATCTTTGCCGACTGCAACTCCGAAAGCAGTCGGCAAAGAACATTTCAAAAAAAATATTTTCTTTCTTTGCCGACTGCCGAGCTGGCGGCCAGTCGGCAAACAATTTTTGAAAAAAAAACTCTTTGCCGACTGCCGAGGAACCAGCAGTCGGCAAAGCCTGTCGTTAGGGCTGACGGCGCCACGTGGCTATGCCGACTGCTGGCGTGGCAGTTGGCAAAGGATTTGCCGACTGTGTGCCACGTGGGAGTCGGCAAATCCGCCTTTGCCGACCCAGGCTTTGCCGACTACTCTTTGCCGACTGCCACGTGGCTTTGCGGTCGGCAAAGCCTTTGCCGACTGGGTTTATGCCTTTGCCGACCGGGGCAAGCAGTCGGCAAAGAGGCGTTTTCCTGTAGTGCCCCTTCTATTTGTTGCTATGTCTCACCTCCAAATGAGCTCAACAATGGCATGAACAGCCAACCAAGCATACAGTCGCAAGGAGGAAGAAGGTATTTGTAGGGGGTTATTTTTTGGGCCAGCTAACTAACAGAAGCGTCTCTGTAAATATATAATAGACGTGGTTTTCTCAACCGTCCCTGATAATAGGGTTCTTCTAAAGACGGTTTGGTAAAGACATCCATCCCAAAAAATCCTATCTTTGGGGGTGGTTCTCTTAACTAAACCGCCTCTAGAAATGGATATGTTTCTAGGGGCGATTTCAATTTCTTAACGAAACCGCCCCTGAAAATATATTTCTAGCAATGGTTGTATAGCTACATTGCCTGCCGCAATGGTTAGAGATAGTTTCCTAAGTGGACAACCTCTATTAGAAAAGGGTGTCGTCTGTAAAAATCTTATCTGTACTAGTGTGGTGCTCTCAGGAAGCAGCTCAGACCATATGTTCATATCTTCTGAATTGGCCATTGGCTCATGCTTTTTGCATGGTCCTTGTTTTCCCCTTGTTTTTCATGAGTGTCCCGAGTAAACTCACATGAACATTTTTTTATGTGCATGGCATCAATGCTACGGAGAACTACTAAGTATATCTAGTAAGGTACTTTCCATTGAATTCCCTTTTTCTTCCACCTATTCTTATCAGCACCTTCTTTATCATGCTTTCACACTATACCATACATCAAAAGTAGCGTCAGACAATAATCACCTTCTTTATCACGTGATCGCTTTCCAAGGGTAGTGGTTTTCTTCCCAAGACTAACATCAATATCATTTACCTGATCATAGACACATATCACCTAGTGAAATGCCTCGGAGTAGAGTCTATCACCCTCATGCCATCAAACTGATATTTCATGTGCTGGTACAGATGAGATTAGGGAAGGAAACAATGACGCCTTACGTACACCCTTTTCTTTGAGTCATTCAACCAAAGATTCTTGGTGTCATCTAAGCACTGGAAGCAATTTTTGTCTCCATTAAACTGCCAGACAAGCAAAAAATGTCCCAAAACATAAGTGATGGTGCTTACCACAATGGCACGTAGAATGAATGACTCTCACTTGAACCCGTCATTTATCTTAACATCGTATGACCAGAGTATCTTCAGATCATCCACAGGCGCATCCTCATACATTTCGATGTCATTCCCTAGCTAATGCAGAACTGAGATCAAAACTTACATCATCATGTAATTTATCTTGTTACACAAAGAGGGTGGAAGGTTGTAAATAGACAACAACACAAGCCAGACACTATGTGATCTACTCATGTGACCGAATGGGTCCATACCATCCATGTAATTGCATAACGAATATTCCTTAGCTCATAAAAAATGCATGCTTGAAATCAATGGCACACCTCTGAATAACATCAAATGGATGCTATAGATAAATATCAATCGTGTGTGCTTCCTTGTGCCAATTAAATATTTGTGCATATTTTGCGATTGTCTTCTCTTTTCGTCACCCGTAGGGAGCTCTAGCAAAATACCATGCCATCTACCGGGGAGCTCCATCCCTCCTCTTCTCACCAACCCATCATTTTTTTACTATCATCACAAAATAAGGCAGTCATTCAAACAAGCATGGATTTTCTCAACCATCAATCCCATAGGGGCAAACAATTTGCTTGGGCAAATATGTGGTCTTTGGTATCACATTCCTCTTTATAAGCATGTTTTTTAAAAAAGTGTAGCAATTTATGGAAGCTTCGGTCTGTCCAATGATGTGTTTCCTTCAATTGGAATAGTTTATTTGTCCTCACTAAGCTGTGCCTTATTACAAACATGCAGCTTCTGCATAGTGCCATCCAACACCCTTTGTCCTAGGCCTTCCCCACCTTAGCAAAACGATGGTGAGATCCTTGGTTGTGCTTGGTTCTGCTGTTTGGTGCCCAGATTATTTTTGTCTAATGCAACTAACTATGTGTTATTTACAACAATTGGATAGGAAAATTTCCAAAATGATATAAGCTTCTTGGCAATTACTAATATTCAACATATTCAGAACTGGCCAATCAAACCAGCGAAAATTCCAATATGAGATGAGCTTCTTAGTAGTTAATAAAATTATAAGATTATTCACTCTGTAGTCTTTACCCTCAAATTGATAGTGCCAAGACTCACTACAACTGCTGCAAATGCATTGCATGTGTATCAGTACTCTCTTTTTTTATGGACCGCTCCTCACTTCAACCAAGTTTATTCTAGCTGTATCTATCTAGCTTTTCTAACTGTAAAAGCTGATGATGCCTACTATGGGTGAATATACTCATTTCTAATATCATACTAATATGGGTGAATTCTTTTATAAAACAAATCTGGGTTCTAAAACTGATTTTTGGTGTACAGTTTTTATTAAGTATGCACTACTGTTCATTTTTGGTGCAACTCATGTTTTCTCTAGGTGACCTGTACATCATCTGATGTTCATGGTGTTCTCTATTCTTAGTTTAAGTGCCTACTGCCCAGAATATCATGTTGGTACCTTTTTTTGTAGGCATTGCTGACAAAATAAATAGAGATACCACCTGACATGCTTAAGGAAGCATAAAGTGACATGGTAAGTTACTTTGCACACTTGATTTTTCCTCGTAGTCGACTTCTTCAGGATCTCATGCTCATGCTATCACTACTGCAGGCCGTTTTTCTCTCGACTCTGATGTTTTTATCTCATATATCTTGAGGTACATTATCTGATTGTAGCCTTATGCCGAAAATATGTTTAATCACATTGGTACTTTGCTTGCAGCTCATTTGACAAAAGGTTCAAATAGACATACCACCAGAATTTTGGTAGCACTTTTGAATCACAATAACTGTTACATCACTAGTGATACGGTTACCAGCCTACAACTGGACCATTCTAAATTTTTTATGTTCCTACAAGTATTGATTTACTATATACGCAACAAACATGAATATAACTCTGGTTTCCATCTTTCATGGTTCATGTGCCAAATGTAAATATATTAATATCATTTCTTTTTGATGTAGTGTTTCAGCAAACCTGGACCGCAACAGTGGTGGCATTGACTAGTGATGGTTGGAAATATTTTGTGGAGCCAGCATATTTGTTCATGGTAATATGCATTTGGGCTGCACCAGCATGTTTGATCAGCGTGTCTGCTGCGGAGCAGAAGTATTTTGGTAGCAACCATCAGGCAGCGAGCTTTGATCATCCTGCCTGGTGGAGCAGAAGTATTGTGGTAGTAACCAGTATGCACAAACCTTTGATCGTGTCTTGTGGCTCTCTTGGTTGTGCTGCAGCATAGACTATTATAAATATTATCTAGCTACTGCCATCTAGAATGTAGACTATGTTGGTTGTGCAATAACAAACACTCCATTTTTCCAGTGCCTACGCAATGAGCTAGTGCGAAAGGCTGTTTAGGAAGCAGAAGCTCAGTTACTGCCATCTAGAATGACATAGGTTGGCACATGTTGCCAGATGTGTGAATTTTTAGTGATGATACATGTATTGAGACATTTGAATATAACATTTATTGCCTTATGGTTGAGTGGTTCATTGAGCTTATGTGTAAAGGATCTGCTGTGATTTGAATAGTTCAATTAGCTTTTATGGATACTAAAAATGTGGTTTAGGAAGCATGAACCTTCCCTGATGGTACAGTAACCAACACGGAAAGTCTGAACCTTCTCTGACTGTATGTAGCTGACAGGGAAAGTTTGAACCTTCCCTAACGGTTATGTAACCGATAGGAAGCATTTTTCCTGATGGGTGAGGAAAAAACGATAGGGAAACGCTCTCCTGACGGCAGCAACCGTCAGGAAATAGTCCGTGACGGTTTTCCGTTTGGGAAAGTACACTTTCCCTGACATTTGTTTCTTGACGGGTTATCCTTGATGGTAACCATCATGGAAAATCTTTCTTGACGGTTTTAGGTGCTTTCCCTGATGGTTTCCTCCGTCACGAAAAAAATGCTGGGGTAGTATGTATGGTGACATGGTGCTTTGTAACCATTTTTTGGCTACAATTCGTCTACTACTGACCAATACCGACCATATTGAATATTCCTAAATGCTTGTGTCATATTCATTTTTGTAATATTATTTTTCAATTTGTGTCGCACCCGGTTTTCTAAAGAACAAAATCAGGCTCGTTATATGTGTGCCCAGGAAGTCCACACATACAACAACAGAATAGAAATATCAAAACAATATTTATATAAAGCGGAATATATGCTATATTAACACTTACAACAATCAGAGTATCACAGAACGGCCGCTAAACTTCTGCTCGGGCTCCATTCTTCTCAGGGACGGCTGACTGGGGGCTCCGTATGCCAAGCATTTCTGAAAGACTTCTGAAAACTCCACTACACCTTTATCTTTCTTCTAAGCAGCACCTTACTATACTTTAGAGTATGAGGGAAATAGCAAGGGTGAGCACATGTCGTACTCTACATGTATAACACAGGGTTCATAAGACACAAAAGGCTAGACACTGTTTGACTGCATTTAGTTTTGAATCATTATTCATTTAGCAGTTGAGTAGCATCAAGGTATACCTAAACCCATTAATGAACCAATGATCAATTGTAATAAAAATAATGAAATAGCAATTAACATAAACATAGAAGTAACAATAGAATTAAGCATGATATAACAATGGTGATCAACTATCTGTAGATGTTCCAAGACCGCCTGTATCCGTGGGCACGGCTAGTATATCAATTTTTAACTCTGCGTAGAGGTGTACATTTTCACTGTGAGTCATGGTTTCCAAATGTATGGGGAGATCAAACCCAAATACCGGAGAACCATATAAAGCCACTTAAAGGTTCGTCTAACAAGTTAGGGCCATTAGATTCACTCGGTGGGTAGATTAAGGAACCCTTTTCAAATGGCACACTTCCTTCCGGCTATACTCATAAGACTAGAGGCTGTCCTACACCCAACGTGACAAGCCATTCTTATATCATTTAAGATAACCACTAACAAGTTAGAAAAGGTCCTTTAAATAACTAAAGCCAGAGCCACGTAGCCCTCACAGTTATACTGTATGTCCCGGATGATCACGTACAGATAAGTCCTTATGGAGAGAAACCAGAGCAACATAAATAACCCCATACTCTAGTCTCCTTTTCAACAGTAATAAAATCATTTTAATGGTTGGTTGCACAATTCATAAGCCATATTACAAGATCATTGTTTATAGATCACGCACTAGCCAAGCTACCCAAATGCACAACCCACACATGACAAGGAAACAGGATATCAATCACTAGGTTATAATCTCTATGGTTGTCAAGGAGGACACATGCATATGAATAGTAATTTAAGTGAATAGGACAACAAGGTTGGTCCCATGTTATATTTGCCTTGATAAAAGCTTTCCTGTTGGTACTACTAGTCCTGCTCAAAGTAATACTCCTGATCGTCGAAATACTGCTCACCGTCTATACTCGATTACCAAGCATCATCACACAGCACCTGAACAATCATACACGAAGCAAACAAATATAGACAACTAAGAGCAGTACACCACGCAAGAGAAAACAACGTTCTAAAAGAAAGCCAGTAATATGGTCACGAGATAAAAAAAACGCCGAGAACGGAGCTATGATATAAAAGAAATGACCACCGAAAGATTTATAATATAAAAGAAATAACTATGAGCTTGATATTTTAACTAAGTAAACCACGTGAGTGACATTAATTCAGATTAATCACTATGCATGCATTTGTCACACCCCAAAATTTTCAATTTTGGGTTGTGCTTGGAAAACACTAAATAAAATAAATGATTTCAATATTTGAATAAATTTATTAGATAAGTTAAGTTGCTGCTAATTTAAATATAGAAAATTATGGTTTTAAACTTTCTCATATTAATTTGATAATGTGGTGTTTGTGTGATGCTTGTCTTTGGTGTTGGTGAGTGCTATTATTTTCAAAATACCATAGGACGACGTTTACTTCTCATCGAAAAACTTTTTGGTATTTTCTGGATTTAAAATTTCAATTTCCGTGAGCTTAATCTTTTTCCTTGATCTCTTCATCAATCTTTTCATGAGGTCCAAATACTTTATTTTGGTTCCTTATGTTCCATAATGTCTCTGAGAATTTTTCTCCAAATTTTCGGAGCTTTCGAGGTATTATTCGTGGCTTAAAATTCAATTCTGGACTTTTCTAGAATTATTTTATCCATGAAATTAATTAATTCCAAAAATAATAAAATATCTCAGATTTCCTCATGCCCAAAGGCCCATGTCTTTATTTACTAATGGGCTTTAATAATTAATTAGGCCTATTAGTAAAGGTGGATTGTGCAACGTCAATTAGCACCATATCGCTAGTTGACATGGAGGTGGAGAGTTTTCCTCCCTATATATACGTACCTATCCCTTGGGTAAAAGCACACCAAAACTACCGTAGAGTAGCCCCCTAGTTTGGGAAATCTCTCGTGTAGTAAATTATATTTTTCTCCTCCTTCTTGCGTCGCCGCCGCCGCTGATTGATCACGTGCTCCGCTGCTGCCGTCTGCTGCCTCGAGGAAAGCCCGTTGCCGCCAAGTCGAGCTGTACGTCATTGATCTTCTAGTTCATCGCTGGAGCGCTTTGTCCGTGAAGACACGACACCGCCGAGAACCTTCGCCGGGAGCCACCATCTGCCCCGCCGAGACTCGCGTCGCCTCTGCTTCGTGTCCGTCCATGCAAATTGCCGTGGTGAGATCACCGTCCTCCTATCTGTCTTCCAGTGCTCTTTCCGTAGAAACCCGAGGCTTCTATATTGTTTTTGCCGAACTCAAAGAAGAGCCGAGCTTCCGTCCATGGCGCCGCCACCTGCACACTTGAATCCAAGTCAGCTGAACGAGCATGCCAGCCGCGACACCGTGTGCAAGCAGAGCCAGCAGAGCAGCCATACGTGCACAGTTCTTATCTTGCTAGCTTGATGATGTCGTCATGACATCACCCACGTATTATTGCCGTTTTTCTTTTAGAAAAATAAATCCCGAAATACAATATAAATACGTATACATATAATCTTGTTTAGGTCATATCATTTATGTTTTACGTCCGATTCGAGTCGTTTAAGTCGTGTTAGATTCATGTCGACGCGCTCTACACGGTAGTGCTAATGTTTGTCATGTCTTATAGTTACGAATTTATTGATTGAAATACTAATATGATTACTAATAATTTAATAGCTTTTTAATTATAAAACGAATTAGGGTTGCGATGTTGTGCGTGTTGAGTCGTGATTGTGCCGATGTAAACTACACATGAGTAATGATGTTTATCATGTCACTTGATTATGAATTTATTAATTTAAATAGTAATTAGATTAATATATTTATTTAATAGCTTTTCAATTAAAAGAAATTCTGGTTTAAATCCGTTCTTGTTGTTTTGCAATAGTGCCGATCGAGGTTATGTGTTAGCAACAACGTTTGACATGTCTTACATCCTTAAAATTTATAAGTTAGATATTAATTTGATTTATGCTTGTGCAATTGAGTTTCTAATTAAACGCAACACAGGCAGTCTGTTCTAAATTAATGTTAATCTAATTAATATTAAACTAAATGTTTCTTTTGAATTATAAGATGTTTAGTTCAACCTTGAAACATAAGTGCTTTCGTTCAGTTGCCACATGTTTTTCTATATATATAGTTCAATATTAAATTGATTAATATGATTAATGTATAATATATTTCAAATTAAAATTTGCTTAGTCTCAGTATGTTGCATATATGATAGACTTGCGTAGATAATTTCACATTACAGTACGTATCTGCTCTTCATAGTTATATGACTTTAATCCTCGAGCATTTATTCGTTTGAAATCTATTTTGCTCCAATTAAGTTGCGTTAGATTCGCATCGACGTTCTCTGTGAAGTAGCACTAATGTTTTTCATGTCATATGCTTTTCCATATATAGCTGAATATTATATTAATTAATATGCTTGTTATTAGTTTTATAATTAAAAATAATATATAATCTTGTCACGTTAGTCCTTTGTAACTAAGCATGAACTTAGCTAATGGCAACTTAAAATATGTTTAAATTATAATTTACTTAGCCCAACCACATATCTCATATAATTGGAATAATTGTTCTCACATGTTCTTTTATCTCTGTAAAGTCGGTAATACTTATAAATAAAATATGACCAGGGTTAAACCTAGTTTTGTAATTCAATTGATTAATCTAATTTTAGAATATTTCTTCAGAATGTTTATCACCTTATTTCAATAACTAAAATGTATTAAGTTTATAGTTTGTCTTCTCCGATATGTTGTAATCGTCTCGATAGTCGTGTGTCCTCTTTAATGGTAGCTCCGTTATCCGTCGTTCTTGCGTTTTCGTGACTGTAGCAACGTACCGTGTCCTTTAGTGCGTTCTCTTTTAAAGCGTTTCTTTTGTTGGATGCATGTTCTTGGATGTGTGTATTATTTGTCTATTTGCGTTGCTTGGTTGCTACGAGTAGAGGAAGTGTGGTTCGTCAGCGCTGAAGACTAGGAGCTGAGGACTGACAGTTGAAGCAAAAGTGGAGACTGAAGGATAGCAACTGGAGATTCTGAGCAGCTAACTTGGGGAAAAAGGCAAGTATAGCATGGGATTATCCTTGTTGTCCTATTCACAATAAGCAAATAATATCATTATGCATATGTTTCCTTGTTAAGGATGACTTAGTGTTGATCTTATTCCTTGATACCTATTATACTGCATGGATTAGTATGGCTAGTGCTTAACATGAACTATGATCATGTAATTTGACTAATGGAATATGCAATAAACATTAAAAGATGACTTTTATTACTGTTAAAGGGTACTAGAGCATGGGGTTATTTGGTGCTCTCGTTACTCTCCATAAGGACTTATCTGTAAGCGAAAATCCGGGACTTACAGTACAACTGTGAGGGCTAAAATGGCTCTGGCTTTAGTCAAGTATGAGGATCTTTTCTAGCTTGTTAGAGGTATTCCTTTATGGCGTAAGAATGGCTTGACGAATCGGGTATAGTGCGGCCTCTGTCCTCATGTGTATAGGCTGCGTGTTATTGTGCCATCAGGAAGGGGGGCTCTACATCTGTTTGCCGAGTGAAATCTAATGGCCCTAACTTGTTAGACGAACCTTTGAAAGACTTCATAGTGAACCCTGCCGACCTTCCTTGGTAGTGGGTCAAGAGGCTGATCACCTCGGGCGAAAGGGTAAATCACGACTCACAGTGAAAGTGTACAACCTCTGCAGAGTGTAAAACTGTTATAACAGCCGTGCTCACGGTCACGAGTGGCCTTGGACCCTTACAGAATTGATGATCACTAATGACTATAAATGTGTTTTTGCTATTCATTATTCATCTTTACATTGATCATATGTTTATTGCGGGAATTAATGCAAGCCTGATGCTACTCATATGATAAAACTGTGATAATTAAAAGCTAAATGCAGTAAACCAGTGTCTATCCTTTTGAGCCTCATGAACCCCGTGTTATATTTGTTGAGTTCGACATGGACTCACTCTTGCTATTTCCACCACACCTCAGTGTGTAGTGAGGTGCTGCTCAGAAAAAGGATAAAGAGGTAGTGGAGTTTCCAGAAGTCTTTTCAGAAGTGTTTGGCATATGGAACCCCCAGTCAGCCGTCCCTGTGATGTTGGAGCCTGAAGAAAAGATTAGTGACCGTTCCGCGACACTCTGATAGTTGTAAGTGTTAATATAGTATGTTTTCCGCTTTATATAAACATTGTTTTGATACTTTTTCATTCTGACATATGTGTGGACTTCCTGGGCACACATATGATTAGCCTGGTTTTGTTCTTTAGAAAACCGGGTGTGACAGAGTGGTATCAGAGCGGTGTTGACTGTAGGACGTATGCCAAATAGCTCTGGACGTATTCTAAAACTTATTTTACTATAAAACTATTTTCTCATCCCTTGACTCATTGATTTTGACTATTTCCAGTTTCTTGTCTTGTTGTATCCCTTCCTTGATAGCTTCCTTTGAGCTATTATTTCTTACTCCCTTGGTTTTTGATTTGTGTTGTTTTTACCAAAAGTTTTCTGATCTTACCTTGTTCAAAAGTTTGATGGCCTTTCATCATCTCCAATGTGCCATTAGGATGACCACCATTGTTGAAGAAGCACATGTAGTACCGATGATGTGATTGGTGCATTGTTTTGCCTGATGTGTCTTGTATTGTTTGATGTAATGCCTGTGTGTTGTCTTTGTTCTTGTGTTCCAAAGGAGGCCCGAAATCATCTTGAGAATTAGCTCAATCTATGTTAAAGTGGGGTAGTATCCTCTCTTGATCTACTTAACCTTCGATCAATCCTAATTCTTATAGTTTCATAAATCATCCATGCTTACTCTTGGTTTCTATGCTTTCTCCTTTATCTTAACCCAAGGGAGGATCAACACATGAAGGACTCATCAATAGCAGCAAGCCTTAAAGAAAGTGTTGCCTTCAATGACATCGCCAGGTGGAACAAGATCTTTGTTAAGTGGGGTAGCATCCGCCACCATCATCAATCTCAAGTCACGAGACAAGAAGATCCAGAGACCAATCGCTATCATAATATCATCTTTTGCTAGTCCTTGCCTCTTAACCAGTCTCACCTTCTTGCCATCAATCTTTACTTTTTCTCATCAACATTTGACAACTTTTGACCCTTGTCCTTACATCTTATAAATCCTGATTCAAGGACCTACAAAGACTTGAAGATCAATTTATCCTTCCCACTGGTCTTTCCAAATGATGAAATGGAAAACTAGTCTTTACCTTTCTTCAACCAATGCTAGTCTGTCACTTTTTCATGACGTTTCATAAATTTTGAATCGAGGAGTTGTGAGTACCATAAGATCTATCTTTATCTTTTGCTAATCTCCACTCTTGTTTTTACACCTTATAAAGTGAAGAATCGATGATCAACCTTGATCTATCTTTTCAATCTCCTTTGATCTTCCTTTTCGCCTATGTTGATATTCAATCCTTTGACCTTCTTTCATTAACTTGAATCAATCTTAACGATCAATCCAATGTTCTTTTGTTATCCTTTGATAATCCTTGACGCTTATATCCGAACTTGTCAAAAAGTCTCGAAACAACCTTATTGGTCTATTTTATCTTTCTCCCTAGTCTCTTCGAATCTCGGGACGAGATTCCTGTTAAGTGGGGTAGAATTGTCACACCCCAAAATTTTCAATTTTGGGTTGTGCTTGGAAAACACTAAATAAAATAAATGATTTCAATATTTGAATAAATTTATTAGATAAGTTAAGTTGCTGCTAATTTAAATATAGAAAATTATGGTTTTAAACTTTCTCATATTAATTTGATAATGTGGTGTTTGTGTGATGCTTGTCTTTGGTGTTGGTGAGTGCTATTATTTTCAAAATACCATAGGACGACGTTTACTTCTCATCGGAAAACTTTTTGGTATTTTCTGGATTTAAAATTTCAATTTCCGTGAGCTTAATCTTTTTCCTTGATCTCTTCATCAATCTTTTCATGAGGTCCAAATACTTTATTTTGGTTCCTTATGTTCCATAATGTCTCTGAGAATTTTCTCCAAATTTTCGGAGCTTTCGAGGTATTATTCGTGGCTTAAAATTCAATTCTGGACTTTTCTAGAATTATTTTATCCATGAAATTAATTAATTCCAAAAATAATAAAATATCTCAGATTTCCTCATGCCCAAAGGCCCATGTCTTTATTTACTAATGGGCTTTAATAATTAATTAGGCCTATTAGTAAAGGTGGATTGTGCAACGTCAATTAGCACCATATCGCTAGTTGACATGGAGGTGGAGAGTTTTCCTCCCTATATATACGTACCTATCCCTTGGGTAAAAGCACACCAAAACTACCGTAGAGTAGCCCCCTAGTTTGGGAAATCTCTCGTGTAGTAAATTATATTTTTCTCCTCCTTCTTGCGTCGCCGCCGCCGCTGATTGATCACGTGCTCCGCTGCTGCCGTCTGCTGCCTCGAGGAAAGCCCGTTGCCGCCAAGTCGAGCTGTACGTCATTGATCTTCTAGTTCATCGCTGGAGCGCTTTGTCCGTGAAGACACGACACCGCCGAGAACCTTCGCCGGGAGCCACCATCTGCCCCGCCGAGACTCGCGTCGCCTCTGCTTCGTGTCCGTCCATGCAAATTGCCGTGGTGAGATCACCGTCCTCCTATCTGTCTTCCAGTGCTCTTTCCGTAGAAACCCGAGGCTTCTATATTGTTTTTGCCGAACTCAAAGAAGAGCCGAGCTTCCGTCCATGGTGCCGCCACCTGCACACTTGAATCCAAGTCAGCTGAACGAGCATGCCAGCCGCGACACCGTGTGCAAGCAGAGCCAGCAGAGCAGCCATACGTGCACAGTTCTTATCTTGCTAGCTTGATGATGTCGTCATGACATCACCCACGTATTATTGCCGTTTTTCTTTTAGAAAAATAAATCCCGAAATACAATATAAATACGTATACATATAATCTTGTTTAGGTCATATCATTTATGTTTTACGTCCGATTCGAGTCGTTTAAGTCGTGTTAGATTCATGTCGACGCGCTCTACACGGTAGTGCTAATGTTTGTCATGTCTTATAGTTACGAATTTATTGATTGAAATACTAATATGATTACTAATAATTTAATAGCTTTTTAATTATAAAACGAATTAGGGTTGCGATGTTGTGCGTGTTGAGTCGTGATTGTGCCGATGTAAACTACACATGAGTAATGATGTTTATCATGTCACTTGATTATGAATTTATTAATTTAAATAGTAATTAGATTAATATATTTATTTAATAGCTTTTCAATTAAAAGAAATTCTGGTTTAAATCCGTTCTTGTTGTTTTGCAATAGTGCCGATCGAGGTTATGTGTTAGCAACAACGTTTGACATGTCTTACATCCTTAAAATTTATAAGTTAGATATTAATTTGATTTATGCTTGTGCAATTGAGTTTCTAATTAAACGCAACACAGGCAGTCTGTTCTAAATTAATGTTAATCTAATTAATATTAAACTAAATGTTTCTTTTGAATTATAAGATGTTTAGTTCAACCTTGAAACATAAGTGCTTTCGTTCAGTTGCCACATGTTTTTCTATATATATAGTTCAATATTAAATTGATTAATATGATTAATGTATAATATATTTCAAATTAAAATTTGCTTAGTCTCAGTATGTTGCATATATGATAGACTTGCGTAGATAATTTCACATTACAGTACGTATCTGCTCTTCATAGTTATATGACTTTAATCCTCGAGCATTTATTCGTTTGAAATCTATTTTGCTCCAATTAAGTTGCGTTAGATTCGCATCGACGTTCTCTGTGAAGTAGCACTAATGTTTTTCATGTCATATGCTTTTCCATATATAGCTGAATATTATATTAATTAATATGCTTGTTATTAGTTTTATAATTAAAAATAATATATAATCTTGTCACGTTAGTCCTTTGTAACTAAGCATGAACTTAGCTAATGGCAACTTAAAATATGTTTAAATTATAATTTACTTAGCCCAACCACATATCTCATATAATTGGAATAATTGTTCTCACATGTTCTTTTATCTCTGTAAAGTCGGTAATACTTATAAATAAAATATGACCAGGGTTAAACCTAGTTTTGTAATTCAATTGATTAATCTAATTTTAGAATATTTCTTCAGAATGTTTATCACCTTATTTCAATAACTAAAATGTATTAAGTTTATAGTTTGTCTTCTCCGATATGTTGTAATCGTCTCGATAGTCGTGTGTCCTCTTTAATGGTAGCTCCGTTATCCGTCGTTCTTGCGTTTTCGTGACTGTAGCAACGTACCGTGTCCTTTAGTGCGTTCTCTTTTAAAGCGTTTCTTTTGTTGGATGCATGTTCTTGGATGTGTGTATTATTTGTCTATTTGCGTTGCTTGGTTGCTACGAGTAGAGGAAGTGTGGTTCGTCAGCGCTGAAGACTAGGAGCTGAGGACTGACAGTTGAAGCAAAAGTGGAGACTGAAGGATAGCAACTGGAGATTCTGAGCAGCTAACTTGGGGAAAAAGGCAAGTATAGCATGGGATTATCCTTGTTGTCCTATTCACAATAAGCAAATAATATCATTATGCATATGTTTCCTTGTTAAGGATGACTTAGTGTTGATCTTATTCCTTGATACCTATTATACTGCATGGATTAGTATGGCTAGTGCTTAACATGAACTATGATCATGTAATTTGACTAATGGAATATGCAATAAACATTAAAAGATGACTTTTATTACTGTTAAAGGGTACTAGAGCATGGGGTTATTTGGTGCTCTCGTTACTCTCCATAAGGACTTATCTGTAAGCGAAAATCCGGGACTTACAGTACAACTGTGAGGGCTAAAATGGCTCTGGCTTTAGTCAAGTATGAGGATCTTTTCTAGCTTGTTAGAGGTATTCCTTTATGGCGTAAGAATGGCTTGACGAATCGGGTATAGTGCGGCCTCTGTCCTCATGTGTATAGGCTGCGTGTTATTGTGCCATCAGGAAGGGGGGCTCTACATCTGTTTGCCGAGTGAAATCTAATGGCCCTAACTTATTAGACGAACCTTTGAAAGACTTCATAGTGAACCCTGCCGACCTTCCTTGGTAGTGGGTCAAGAGGCTGATCACCTCGGGCGAAAGGGTAAATCACGACTCACAGTGAAAGTGTACAACCTCTGCAGAGTGTAAAACTGTTATAACAGCCGTGCTCACGGTCACGAGTGGCCTTGGACCCTTACAGAATTGATGATCACTAATGACTATAAATGTGTTTTTGCTATTCATTATTCATCTTTACATTGATCATATGTTTATTGCGGGAATTAATGCAAGCCTGATGCTACTCATATGATAAAACTGTGATAATTAAAAGCTAAATGCAGTAAACCAGTGTCTATCCTTTTGAGCCTCATGAACCCCGTGTTATATTTGTTGAGTTCGACATGGACTCACTCTTGCTATTTCCACCACACCTCAGTGTGTAGTGAGGTGCTGCTCAGAAAAAGGATAAAGAGGTAGTGGAGTTTCCAGAAGTCTTTTCAGAAGTGTTTGGCATATGGAACCCCCAGTCAGCCGTCCCTGTGATGTTGGAGCCTGAAGAAAAGATTAGTGACCGTTCCGCGACACTCTGATAGTTGTAAGTGTTAATATAGTATGTTTTCCGCTTTATATAAACATTGTTTTGATACTTTTTCATTCTGACATATGTGTGGACTTCCTGGGCACACATATGATTAGCCTGGTTTTGTTCTTTAGAAAACCGGGTGTGACAGAGTGGTATCAGAGCGGTGTTGACTGTAGGACGTATGCCAAATAGCTCTGGACGTATTCTAAAACTTATTTTACTATAAAACTATTTTCTCATCCCTTGACTCATTGATTTTGACTATTTCCAGTTTCTTGTCTTGTTGTATCCCTTCCTTGATAGCTTCCTTTGAGCTATTATTTCTTACTCCCTTGGTTTTTGATTTGTGTTGTTTTTACCAAAAGTTTTCTGATCTTACCTTGTTCAAAAGTTTGATGGCCTTTCATCATCTCCAATGTGCCATTAGGATGACCACCATTGTTGAAGAAGCACGTGTAGTACCGATGATGTGATTGGTGCATTGTTTTGCCTGATGTGTCTTGTATTGTTTGATGTAATGCCTGTGTGTTGTCTTTGTTCTTGTGTTCCAAAGGAGGCCCGAAATCATCTTGAGAATTAGCTCAATCTATGTTAAAGTGGGGTAGTATCCTCTCTTGATCTACTTAACCTTCGATCAATCCTAATTCTTATAGTTTCATAAATCATCCATGCTTACTCTTGGTTTCTATGCTTTCTCCTTTATCTTAACCCAAGGGAGGATCAACACATGAAGGACTCATCAATAGCAGCAAGCCTTAAAGAAAGTGTTGCCTTCAATGACATCGCCAGGTGGAACAAGATCTTTGTTAAGTGGGGTAGCATCCGCCACCATCATCAATCTCAAGTCACGAGACAAGAAGATCCAGAGACCAATCGCTATCATAATATCATCTTTTGCTAGTCCTTGCCTCTTAACCAGTCTCACCTTCTTGCCATCAATCTTTACTTTTTCTCATCAACATTTGACAACTTTTGACCCTTGTCCTTACATCTTATAAATCCTGATTCAAGGACCTACAAAGACTTGAAGATCAATTTATCCTTCCCACTGGTCTTTCCAAATGATGAAATGGAAAACTAGTCTTTACCTTTCTTCAACCAATGCTAGTCTGTCACTTTTTCATGACGTTTCATAAATTTTGAATCGAGGAGTTGTGAGTACCATAAGATCTATCTTTATCTTTTGCTAATCTCCACTCTTGTTTTTACACCTTATAAAGTGAAGAATCGATGATCAACCTTGATCTATCTTTTCAATCTCCTTTGATCTTCCTTTTCGCCTATGTTGATATTCAATCCTTTGACCTTCTTTCATTAACTTGAATCAATCTTAACGATCAATCCAATGTTCTTTTGTTATCCTTTGATAATCCTTGACGCTTATATCCGAACTTGTCAAAAAGTCTCGAAACAACCTTATTGGTCTATTTTATCTTTCTCCCTAGTCTCTTCGAATCTCGGGACGAGATTCCTGTTAAGTGGGGTAGAATTGTCACACCCCAAAATTTTCAATTTTGGGTTGTGCTTGGAAAACACTAAATAAAATAAATGATTTCAATATTTGAATAAATTTATTAGATAAGTTAAGTTGCTGCTAATTTAAATATAGAAAATTATGGTTTTAAACTTTCTCATATTAATTTGATAATGTGGTGTTTGTGTGATGCTTGTCTTTGGTGTTGGTGAGTGCTATTATTTTCAAAATACCATAGGACGACGTTTACTTCTCATCGGAAAACTTTTTGGTATTTTCTGGATTTAAAATTTCAATTTCCGTGAGCTTAATCTTTTTCCTTGATCTCTTCATCAATCTTTTCATGAGGTCCAAATACTTTATTTTGGTTCCTTATGTTCCATAATGTCTCTGAGAATTTTTCTCCAAATTTTCGGAGCTTTCGAGGTATTATTCGTGGCTTAAAATTCAATTCTGGACTTTTCTAGAATTATTTTATCCATGAAATTAATTAATTCCAAAAATAATAAAATATCTCAGATTTCCTCATGCCCAAAGGCCCATGTCTTTATTTACTAATGGGCTTTAATAATTAATTAGGCCTATTAGTAAAGGTGGATTGTGCAACGTCAATTAGCACCATATCGCTAGTTGACATGGAGGTGGAGAGTTTTCCTCCCTATATATACGTACCTATCCCTTGGGTAAAAGCACACCAAAACTACCGTAGAGTAGCCCCCTAGTTTGGGAAATCTCTCGTGTAGTAAATTATATTTTTCTCCTCCTTCTTGCGTCGCCGCCGCCGCTGATTGATCACGTGCTCCGCTGCTGCCGTCTGCTGCCTCGAGGAAAGCCCGTTGCCGCCAAGTCGAGCTGTACGTCATTGATCTTCTAGTTCATCGCTGGAGCGCTTTGTCCGTGAAGACACGACACCGCCGAGAACCTTCGCCGGGAGCCACCATCTGCCCCGCCGAGACTCGCGTCGCCTCTGCTTCGTGTCCGTCCATGCAAATTGCCGTGGTGAGATCACCGTCCTCCTATCTGTCTTCCAGTGCTCTTTCCGTAGAAACCCGAGGCTTCTATATTGTTTTTGCCGAACTCAAAGAAGAGCCGAGCTTCCGTCCATGGCGCCGCCACCTGCACACTTGAATCCAAGTCAGCTGAACGAGCATGCCAGCCGCGACACCGTGTGCAAGCAGAGCCAGCAGAGCAGCCATACGTGCACAGTTCTTATCTTGCTAGCTTGATGATGTCGTCATGACATCACCCACGTATTATTGCCGTTTTTCTTTTAGAAAAATAAATCCCGAAATACAATATAAATACGTATACATATAATCTTGTTTAGGTCATATCATTTATGTTTTACGTCCGATTCGAGTCGTTTAAGTCGTGTTAGATTCATGTCGACGCGCTCTACACGGTAGTGCTAATGTTTGTCATGTCTTATAGTTACGAATTTATTGATTGAAATACTAATATGATTACTAATAATTTAATAGCTTTTTAATTATAAAACGAATTAGGGTTGCGATGTTGTGCGTGTTGAGTCGTGATTGTGCCGATGTAAACTACACATGAGTAATGATGTTTATCATGTCACTTGATTATGAATTTATTAATTTAAATAGTAATTAGATTAATATATTTATTTAATAGCTTTTCAATTAAAAGAAATTCTGGTTTAAATCCGTTCTTGTTGTTTTGCAATAGTGCCGATCGAGGTTATGTGTTAGCAACAACGTTTGACATGTCTTACATCCTTAAAATTTATAAGTTAGATATTAATTTGATTTATGCTTGTGCAATTGAGTTTCTAATTAAACGCAACACAGGCAGTCTGTTCTAAATTAATGTTAATCTAATTAATATTAAACTAAATGTTTCTTTTGAATTATAAGATGTTTAGTTCAACCTTGAAACATAAGTGCTTTCGTTCAGTTGCCACATGTTTTTCTATATATATAGTTCAATATTAAATTGATTAATATGATTAATGTATAATATATTTCAAATTAAAATTTGCTTAGTCTCAGTATGTTGCATATATGATAGACTTGCGTAGATAATTTCACATTACAGTACGTATCTGCTCTTCATAGTTATATGACTTTAATCCTCGAGCATTTATTCGTTTGAAATCTATTTTGCTCCAATTAAGTTGCGTTAGATTCGCATCGACGTTCTCTGTGAAGTAGCACTAATGTTTTTCATGTCATATGCTTTTCCATATATAGCTGAATATTATATTAATTAATATGCTTGTTATTAGTTTTATAATTAAAAATAATATATAATCTTGTCACGTTAGTCCTTTGTAACTAAGCATGAACTTAGCTAATGGCAACTTAAAATATGTTTAAATTATAATTTACTTAGCCCAACCACATATCTCATATAATTGGAATAATTGTTCTCACATGTTCTTTTATCTCTGTAAAGTCGGTAATACTTATAAATAAAATATGACCAGGGTTAAACCTAGTTTTGTAATTCAATTGATTAATCTAATTTTAGAATATTTCTTCAGAATGTTTATCACCTTATTTCAATAACTAAAATGTATTAAGTTTATAGTTTGTCTTCTCCGATATGTTGTAATCGTCTCGATAGTCGTGTGTCCTCTTTAATGGTAGCTCCGTTATCCGTCGTTCTTGCGTTTTCGTGACTGTAGCAACGTACCGTGTCCTTTAGTGCGTTCTCTTTTAAAGCGTTTCTTTTGTTGGATGCATGTTCTTGGATGTGTGTATTATTTGTCTATTTGCGTTGCTTGGTTGCTACGAGTAGAGGAAGTGTGGTTCGTCAGCGCTGAAGACTAGGAGCTGAGGACTGACAGTTGAAGCAAAAGTGGAGACTGAAGGATAGCAACTGGAGATTCTGAGCAGCTAACTTGGGGAAAAAGGCAAGTATAGCATGGGATTATCCTTGTTGTCCTATTCACAATAAGCAAATAATATCATTATGCATATGTTTCCTTGTTAAGGATGACTTAGTGTTGATCTTATTCCTTGATACCTATTATACTGCATGGATTAGTATGGCTAGTGCTTAACATGAACTATGATCATGTAATTTGACTAATGGAATATGCAATAAACATTAAAAGATGACTTTTATTACTGTTAAAGGGTACTAGAGCATGGGGTTATTTGGTGCTCTCGTTACTCTCCATAAGGACTTATCTGTAAGCGAAAATCCGGGACTTACAGTACAACTGTGAGGGCTAAAATGGCTCTGGCTTTAGTCAAGTATGAGGATCTTTTCTAGCTTGTTAGAGGTATTCCTTTATGGCGTAAGAATGGCTTGACGAATCGGGTATAGTGCGGCCTCTGTCCTCATGTGTATAGGCTGCGTGTTATTGTGCCATCAGGAAGGGGGGCTCTACATCTGTTTGCCGAGTGAAATCTAATGGCCCTAACTTGTTAGACGAACCTTTGAAAGACTTCATAGTGAACCCTGCCGACCTTCCTTGGTAGTGGGTCAAGAGGCTGATCACCTCGGGCGAAAGGGTAAATCACGACTCACAGTGAAAGTGTACAACCTCTGCAGAGTGTAAAACTGTTATAACAGCCGTGCTCACGGTCACGAGTGGCCTTGGACCCTTACAGAATTGATGATCACTAATGACTATAAATGTGTTTTTGCTATTCATTATTCATCTTTACATTGATCATATGTTTATTGCGGGAATTAATGCAAGCCTGATGCTACTCATATGATAAAACTGTGATAATTAAAAGCTAAATGCAGTAAACCAGTGTCTATCCTTTTGAGCCTCATGAACCCCGTGTTATATTTGTTGAGTTCGACATGGACTCACTCTTGCTATTTCCACCACACCTCAGTGTGTAGTGAGGTGCTGCTCAGAAAAAGGATAAAGAGATAGTGGAGTTTCCAGAAGTCTTTTCAGAAGTGTTTGGCATATGGAACCCCCAGTCAGCCGTCCCTGTGATGTTGGAGCCTGAAGAAAAGATTAGTGACCGTTCCGCGACACTCTGATAGTTGTAAGTGTTAATATAGTATGTTTTCCGCTTTATATAAACATTGTTTTGATACTTTTTCATTCTGACATATGTGTGGACTTCTTGGGCACACATATGATTAGCCTGGTTTTGTTCTTTAGAAAACCGGGTGTGACAGCATTTTAATTGAAAAACCAAGCTAAATCTAGTCATGCTTATTTTTTAATAGGTCTCATATTTATTTAAGTCATTCAAACTTTAGCGTGCAAAAGAAATTAACATGTGAGAGCATCTACATGAAATGATCGAACTGCATATGAAGTGGTTTCAGCTAAACAAATTATAATATAGAAACACATTGATGATAGAAACAAAATCATATTAATATTTAGTACGTATTAAATACCGAAGTATAGAGCTACGTTACTTTTAATACAAAAAGACGTTGAACGAACATTAATCAATTTGATATTTAAATATAAAATTCAGAAACAATTAATATGTCAGATGTTGCTGAATACTTGTAGCTTATTCGCCTACCACGGTCCTATAAGACGGAAACAACGCTGATTAAGATAAAATCAGGGGCAAAGAAGGGACCTACATGCAAGGAATGGAGCAGCATGTTGGCTTTTCATGGCCTACTCTTCAGTGCACGAACTCGTTGTTTCTTCATTCTTCATCCATATTGGCACCTCTGCTTGGTCTCGAGACAGCAATGTGGACAGGAGACATGCAGAATGCAGCTGACGCACAGCTATGGGATCGTCGGCCAACACACCGCTGAAGGGCATGCATGCTGCAGTCTGTAGGGGCCTCGATCAAATATGCGCACTGCGTTAGGAGAAGGGAAGCTCGATTTGTTGGCATGCTGTTACAGAAACAACGAGGTGTAACAATTGAGTAGATCAGATCGAGATAGTTATGGATAGAGAGCAACGGAAAGTGCTGGATTATTCTCACAGACAATGAAACGATAAGACAGCGACGATGGATCTTACCGGCCGATCTCGAGAAGATGATGAGCACAACAGGCAACTGGGGCACGCCTGGACTGGCGAACCGGCATCTCGATCCAAATTGGAGATTGACGTCCACACTTAAACACGGATGGCGGTGTGGAGCAGCATGCATCTTATCGTACGTGATGAGGAATGACAAGCTGGACGGCAACAGGATGGGAACAACGTACGACCTTCCCTGCCGGAGATGAAGGATACGGCAATGACCTGATCTTCTCATGACGGTGGCGCTCCAAGAGCTTGAGAGGCGAGGGCGATGGACGGCACCTAGGCACGGCTGGCGGCAGTCGATGGTGTCTTGGTGGAAGAGCTTCACGAAGACTCGCAAAAGACCTAGGGCAAGAGCTCTCGCTATTTGCTTCGTGCATTATGTCATGATCACGTCATGATGGACCTGGTGTCCTTGGTGTGCGTGACACACAAAGATAGAAAGATATATTACTAGGATTGTTATGTGATAGCAGCATTGGCCTGGTTATTTGCTTCGTGCATTATGTCATGATCACGTCAAAGCATAGACCCAAAGAACGAAATAAAAGAATAGATAGGGCAAGTATGAATCACAGAGAGAATTGCACGGGCCTTCATCCATTAGTCAAAGAACCAAAAGGTTTAGTTAGAGTCAGATTAGAGTTATCATTAATTATTCTCAGAATTAATTAATTTCATGATAAGATATTTCAGAGTATCTAAAAATTCATTATGCTCTCTGAAAAGTGGGAACAAGTTCTGTAAAAAGCTAGAAAAATTCCTGAGAGGTTCGTAGAGATAGGTTGACGACTAGTAAGCAGAAAAGAGTGATTGGATTACATGAAAAGGATTTTGGGATGATCCATAGGAAAAGATTAAGTTCACGAAAAAAGGAGTTTAATTTCAGAAAAGGTTAGAAAATTTCCAGGAGAGAAAGAAATGTCGTCCTATCGTATTTTGAAACCATTCGCACTCACAAACACCAAAAGCAACCATCACAGCAACAAAAGCCCACCAAATTAATTCTAAAATATTTGAAAAACACTTTTTTATTTAAGAAGAATATACGGAAATCTAAACTAATGTTGACCAATTTTATCCAAATAATAAAACCATTCATTTTATGTGGTGTTTTCTATTCACAACCCAAAATAGGAAATTTTGGGGTGTGACAATTTGTTTCCATGAAAAATATAAAAACATAAATAGTTTAGGTCTTTTCCTACTATTTTCATTTATACTTTTTGTTTCAAATAAGTGAAGTAAGGATCAACTTGTGTGAACTAGGGTGACCTTTTTAATGGGTACAATAGAAGCATGATCAATCAATGCTTCCTTTCTAGAAATCCTATTGCATGTACATGGTTTATATCACAATGACCTTCCTTTTTGAGAATGCTTCTATCTGGACTCCATCTCACAATCTACCATACTCTTCTCTCTCTCTCCCCCTCCCTCCCTCTCCCCTTGTCCCCTGTCCCTATTCCTCTTCATAGTTTATACCTTGATCGGAGCGTGAGATCCATGACACAAACACTGAAATGGCAAGCATATTATGTTGTCCTACCACTAACCTTTTGCCACTTGCTAGGCTTGTACTCCCTCCATCCTGTAATATGGTGCATTCTGGCATTTAAAATTTGACCTCAAATATAATGTACTCTAGAGGACAAAAACCAATTTTACATTAAATACTTTCCATTTATCAACCAATCACTATTAATCACATTGATGATAGCGTCTGATTAGGAAATAAAATGAGGGTACATGCGTCTTTTATGTTCTCTCTTAATTTGTCTTAAAATTTTTAGAATGCACTATATTACAGGACAGAGGGAGTACTCGTCAAACTCCATCAGTGTAGTCTTCACCACATTACACCTACTTTTACCTTTTCGCTTTCCATATAGATAATCTAGAATAAATAAACGGCAAAGGGTTTCTCCATGGCAAGAAGGCCAGTTAACACATAGCTAGATCAATGGGAAAGGAATAATAAGGGGCTTGGGGGAGATTGAGCTTACGAGAAAATGAGCTTATACCAAGGGATTGGTGTTGGATGAGGCATGGTATCACGGCAGCATTCGCGCTCTAGTTTCTGCTAGTTCCGCACCATGCATGACCGTTTGGGCTCCGCACCCACCGGGGAGGTCCCTCCCACCAATGTTGGCCATGCCCACAGCCATGCACATCGGTGCAACCGCGCCTAGCAAGGCACAGCGTTGCCCATGCCTACACCCACTGCTAGGAGACAAGGGGAAGAGATGAGGTAGAGGGAGAAGAGGCTAGAGAGCATGTGTGGATTGGAGTGAGAAAGAAGAGATAAGGTTGTAGAATTATTTGTACTAGTGGTATGTTACATTAACAAACAATATAAATCATTTTCTTTCATTATAGAAGGTCCTATTAATTTGTACTAATGACTTATTTAACATACACTATGTCATATTCTCTCATTATAGATATGTCTTAACATTCATAATAGACGTGTAAAATCTATGTCAGACATCATCGTAGACATATGTGTCTGTGATGACTCAAATCACAAACGCTTACTGATAAATGTGCATATCTGATAATCACTTGCCATGGACACATATTTGTAAAGGTACGTCTCTAATAAGCACTTATCAAAGACACTTGTTATTTAAACCATGTCTCTGATAAGTTCTCACCACAAACGTATCTTTGATGCGCACATACCATAGATATGTATTGATAAAGGTGGGTTCTCTTATAAGCACTTATCACAAATGTGTGTTATTTGGAACCGTGTCTTTGATGACCACTTCACGGGGAGAATTTTGTTCTCTCTTGGAAAAAAATTTGTAGTAGTGCACAAGATTTATGATGTCTGATGATTATTTGGAGGGAACTTTTGCACTACGGAAGAAGTCGCACAATTCCTGCTTCTCTTCTCTAGTTAGATTTATTGCAGATGCTGCTAGCTAAGTACTGGTGCCCTCAAGAGGCAATTCAAACCTTTTAGATGATGGAACAAAGTTCCAGGCAATTCAGACCTTATGCCCATATCTTCAAAGTCGGCTTGTGCTTTTTCATGTTCTTGGTTTTCCCCTAGTTGTTCATGTGTGTCCTGAGTAAACTTCTAGAAAAATTCTTTCTCACGTATGTTGTGGCAAACTACTAGGTATATCTAGTAAGGTGGTTCCCATAGAATTGACCTTCTTCCACCTCATCTTATCAACACCTTCACTTTCTCTTTCCAAGGGTAGTGGTTTTATTCCCAAGTGTAACATCGACATCTTTTACATAGTCATAGACATATCCCAAAGGTTTTATTGCATTTGGGAAAAAAACAAAAATGCTAATGGAAATAATAGAGAATTTTGGCAAAACAGACCAAACTCCATCCTTTAGCCAACTCAAGACAAAATGCTTGCCCTAGCGCCTACAACCTTGACCACCCATCCCCATTCCCTAATGTCATACTCCATAGACAATAGCCACAACTCGTGACACATGTCATCTCACCAGTTGCCATCCCTCTAAATGTCGCTCTGCCACACTGCCTCCACCATATTGAACCTATGTGTGGTTTGAACTTATGTCAACTTTGACTTGTGCTATGTTGAACTTAAACCTTTATTTCACATATGTTTGGTTCAGATGTTGCATGGATTACTTGGCGAGTCATGGTCATTCCTATGTATGGTGACATGGTGCTTTGTAACCATTTTTTGGCTACAAATTGGCTACTACATACTAACCAATTTGACCATATTTTATATTCCTACAACTTGTGTCATAGTCGTTTCTGTAATCTCATTTTTCTATTTGTTTATGTGAAATATAAAAGCATAAATAGTTTAGATGTTTTGCTACTGTTTTTATTCATACATTTGTTATCTTTTAGCTACTTTTCGTTTGGAATAAGTGAAGAAAGGATCAACTTTTTCGAATTAGGGCAGCCTTCTCAATGGGTACAGTAGAAGCATGTTAATGCAATCAATGTTTCATTTCTAGAACTCCTATTGCATGTCTATGTATCACAATGACCTTGTTCCTTTTTGTTTCTCCTAGAGAATGTTTCTCTCTATACTCCCTCTCACAATCTATCATACTCTCTCTCTCTCTCTCTCTCTCTCTCTCTCTCTCTCTCTCTCTCCCTCTCCCTCTCCTTGTTCGTTGTTCATATCCCTCTTCATAGTCTAGATCTTGACTTGAGCATGAGAGATCCATGGCATATACACCTGATCGAGTGGCAACCATATTCTGTTGTCCAACTACTAACCTTAGCTTTTGCCTTCCCTATCCTCTCCCGTGTCTCTTGTGGTCCACCACACAACAGATACTGTAATTTTGTTGTTGAGGTCATATCATCACAGGCTTTGAAGCCTTAGTCTTTGACCCCCCTCCCCCTCAGTTCTTCACGATTTTGTGAAAATTTTGACCGTTTTTTGGTACTAATTTGACGTTGTAGGTGTAGGTGTATTTTTTATAAAATTGATTATAGTTTGACTTTAGACAAAACTAAAAGACTACAAATGTTGCAATAGTGGAAATTACCAAACAAGCAAACACAAATCAAAACTTTATCAGATGCATCTTAGGTGTCCAGAAGCAACAACAATATATATCAATGCTTTGGAACACATAAAACATCCAACTTAAACCCCATGTCATCTGAGTATTGTACTAGTACCAGAAAAAACTCAAACTCATCAACTTGTTTGATGCACCCTCACGTCAGCCCCAATGAGAAACTTAATTCGGTCATGCAAGGGGAGATTAGTAGTATGGAGACACTGCAGGTACTGAATGGACTAGAGTCCATTTGAAACGCCACATATATACATACATAATGCGCATGCTTACTACAGAGATCTTGACCGAAAGAACTCGTAATCTGAATGATAGTTCATGGCTTCTCCAGATGCCCTTGGCACCACTGCCTTTGACATGATTGATGCACCTTGCTTCAGTGCCCTCAGCCTCTTATTCAGAAGTTCAGCATGGTCGTTTTTAGATTTAGAGGAAACATTTGATGTTGGTTTGAACCTTAGTTGTTGTCGCAGTTGAAACCACTTCTCTCCCTGTAAATAAGAAAATTTGACAGTTATAGCCTGAGTACCAAAACAACTTCCACAACAATTAACACCAATAAGGAACACATATAGTTCTTTTTAAATGAGAAATAGAAATAGAAATATACATTATTCTATCTAGTAGTACTCAAGTGTTAGTTGAACCACTACCTGGTCTTTGTAACCAAGCAGACCGACAATCGGACAAACTATACGATCATGCCCATCAGCCTTATCCATAGACCAAGTTTGTGGAACCAATTTTCCTAGGGAGTGGTATGTCAGGAATGAAGCTTGGCAGCTCCCTGCAGCTGCTGGTATCTGGCAAATAGGGTACCAGGCAACAGAGAACCTAAAATGGAGCATCTGGTTAGTGCATAAACAGAAAAGGAATCTTGTTATAAATTGGGAAAGTCAAGGCAGATCTGCAAATATCAGAGCAGACATACCAGGAAGCCGGATGAAGATCAGATAGCTTGACACTTTCAAGTTGCTTAGGATCCCCAAATATTGGATTACCAGAAAGGTTTATGCCATCGCGAAGCTGTTTGATCCTATATTACATGACAACAAGATCAAGTAGGGATGGAAAAGACTCAGAAACAGTGTTTCTGGATCCTATAGCCTCTATGTATATAATAAATTATAAAAAATGTAAGGGAAAAAGCAAAGTAATTAAACAATAATACAGGCTCAACATACTTGGTGAAAATTGGAGGCCGTGAAAAGGGATTCTCCAATTCGAAATACTCAAAGATGAGTCCGCCATGATTTTGTGACTTCCCTGGCTGTCCAAACAACTGAACCGCTGATAGAAGAGGTCGAAAATATGTAGAAAATTCTGGCCAAATAGAGTTTATCTTTCCCTGCATCTGTACCTCAATCCCACAGCACTCGGGTTCTTCATACCAGCTCCACACGCTCCACAAACGCTGGTCTTGCAAGCTGATTTTACTTTTTGTGCAAGATATCTGTCCAATGTCTGGGGTGGCCGCATGTAAAAAGTTTTCAATATCGGCATGGATACCACTGAACATGTACACATCAGATGCTGCTTGAATTTCATATGCATTATTAGCGGCCTTAATTATCTTATCCAACTCAGATGATGCATGAGTAATAAATGCTATTCTGTTCTCTTCTTTCTTCTGTTCTTCGCTATCAGCACATGAAGAAATAACCAGATGACATAGTGAAAAAATTTTATCAGAAGTTGCTGCTCTAGAATTTGTGTCTTCGGTGTCACCACCAACTGGAGACATAGCTTTTTTCTGTTTTTCCCTATCAACACATGAAGAATTAACCAGATGACCCAGTGACGAAGTTTTATCAGAAGTTGGTGCTCTGGAATCTATGTTTTTGGTGCCACCACCAACTAGCGCCATAGCTTTTTTCTTCTGTTCTTCCCTATCAACACATGAAGACTTAACCAGATGACCCAGTGATGAAGTTTTAACAGAAGTTGGTGCTCTGGAATCTATGTCTTCAGTCCCACCACCAACTAGAGCCACAGCTTTTTTCTGTTTTACCCTATCAATACATGAAGAATTATCCACATGACCTAGTGATGAAGTTTTATCAGAAGATGGTGCTCTTGTGTCTTCGGTGTCACCCCCAACTAGGGCCACAGCTTTTTTCTGTTCTTCCCTATCAACACATGAAGAATTATCCAGATGACCTAGTGATGAAGGATAATCAGAAGATGGTGCTCTTATGTCTTCAGTGTCACCAACAACTAGAGCCACAGCTTTTTTCTGTTCCTCCCTATTAGCACATGAAGAATTAGCCAGACTACCTAGTGATGAAGATTTATCAGAAGATGGTGCCTTGGAATCTGTGTCTTCGATGCCATCACCAACTGGAGCCTTAGCTTTCAGCTCTCCTTCCTTGGGAAGATATCTTGGAGAATTAGTTTCCTCGATAGCCTCTAGGGTGACATGATGACTGCCCCTGGGTTTTTCTTGGTGCACTGTCGTTGTAACAAGCATTGTGTTGCTACCAGAAACATTATCTCCATCAGTATAACCGGTATTTGACAGGTTACTCAAACTGCGGGCCTTCTGGTATTTACCCTTTTTCTGGTTTGGTTTTCTTCCATAAAAGGTATCATCATTTATGTAATGTCCTATTGTAATAACCTCACGGAATGGAGCTCTTGGGACAAGTTCACGTGTTATAATAGGTCCTGAACCTGAAGCAGCCTTGGTAGAACTAGGAGCAGGACTTTGCAATCGTTGCATCTTTTTCATTTTCTGTGCTGATTTCCTGGAGACTACTTTCTGAAAATCACCATCATTACTAGCATAATCGGTGCAAAGCAAGGCTTCTTGGCTACAACCTGGACCGATTGCTAAACTGAAGCTTTGATGAACATGTGGTTTGTTTCCTTCACCACTCGTCTTCTTAAAACCTCGTGAATCTGTGGAATCTGATGCAGACAATGATCGCTCACTTCTTGCATCTGACAAGCTGCCAGCATAATCATTCACAGATGAACTAGAAGCAGTGGCATATGAAGTAGTGCTATTAAAACTTTTGAAGTCATCATTACTACTGCTAGAAGCTGATAGTTCCTTCTCATTACGAGAAGATGCACTGTTGACTGCAGGAGTGATGATAGGTTTTGCTGTCACCCGAGAGCTGGAGGGTGAAGAATTGTATTCCAACAGTGGTACGCGAACGGCAACACGGCTGGATGAGGATGCCAAGGTTTCGCCACCGGTCGCATCAGCGCATGTGGAAGAAGGTTCGGTGGGTGGCTCAATCTGCATTTCTGAAGCATGTGACTTCTTTCCGCCCTTGGCCTTGCCCTTTTTCTTCTTCTGTTTTTTGCTGCTCTTCTTATTTTTTGTAGTAGCTTTCTGTTTATCCAAATTTATCTTGTAAAAAGTACCTTCCAAGAAATCTGCTGTATCATCAGGTGGCTTAGCTGAATCTTTTAGAAGTCGTCCTTCACCCTGCTGAGTGCTATCTTTAAGTAACAGTGGCGTTGATGTGCCATGAATATCATCGACATCATTCCATGCTGTGCTTTCTCCATCTTCCACATGATCGTCTCCATCTTGCACATGATCGTCTGACAAATCTTCCAAATGAGGATAACATACTCTGAAACTCAATGATCCCAGAAAAGCAGCAGTCCTGGAGAGGAAGTAAACAAATAAAAGCCATCAAGTAATGACGAACTGAAACAAGAGAAACGATCGTAATAATAGAAAGCATGACATAATAAAAACAACTAAAGCACCGAATATGAATTTGTTTCTTCAAACAAATAGGAAGCACAGCTTTTAACTATAAAACTAATATTAGAGCACAATTACACTGTTCAAACAAACAAATGTTTTATCTCTATTTCAAAATATTAAAGCATGCACATTATCATGACCCAAATCATTGAGCTTTGAAACCCACCATTTTAATTTACTGGTCGAGTCCATCCTCAAATATAAGCAGTAAAAAACTAAATAAAATATTTGATGAGTAATATAAATAAAATATCCATACTTCTTCTATGAGAGTGACATTATGTGCTTTTCATCAAAATATTGTACAATTGCAATATATGTCCGCCATTTTTGGCATAGTGCTGCCTCATATGCTGTCCATGGTGGTCAACTATAAGAAAGCCACCCCTCCTCTCCCACACCCTTTCCCCTAGCGATTTGCGGCCTTCCTAGAATATTAGAAAAAGATATAGATCATCTTGGCTTTTGTTCACTTATTAGTATTGCCCAAACAAAGTTTACATCCCTGTATTATGGAGTTAGCATGACCCCTTTACCTCTAACTAATTTATATTTGCATTATGCTTAGGCAGCGTGTGTGGTCGAGGGTGGTTTTATGAAATTCAGGAGCTCTTAGGTGTGGAGATCGATTGAATGTTTGGACCGAAAGGGTTAGGTGACGTGGGGCATTTATGATATTATAAGCAATATAATTTTGAAATTCTCTCTAGTGGTATGCTTAGATTACAACTCAAAAAAAACTATGGGGTTGCGAGATATCCTGCAATTCCACAAATGTGTGCTTCCTCTGGTCGTAAACATAATAAGTCCATCCAGATTTATCGTAAGTCATTTTTAATAAGATGATGTCTTAGGTTTTATATAGATTAACTGCACAAGATTGGCATTAGTAGATTCATTATGAAAGATAATCGCATAATATATAATTAGTTTCTTTTAACAAAAATATGTCTTATACAGTCATAGGGAAACATAGAGATGAACTAATATTTGTCATCCGAGGAGTCAATATTCTAATATGTCAGAATTTGCCTTACTTGGCAATGGGAAATGCCAAATCTTCCAGCCATAATGGATGGAGGAGAAGTCCCCCTTCTATTGCCCATAGGATCCTTTAAGCTCCGTGGAATGTCAATGTGTCATTGATGCTTGCAGGACATTGAAAGATCTAATCTCCTAGCGAATTATAGTAATTTGTCTCCCAATGGACTTGCTTGCTTGTAACCTATTGAGGTTAAACTAGTGACATTTTCACATTTAATTGAATGATAGATTTCCTTCGCTGTTTCCTTTTTTTCAAAAATCATTTTATTTCTAAATTATTACTTATTATATATTGTTCTATGGTTTGTATAAAATGTTGCCTTTCTGTCCCAGACAGTACCAATTTAGGATAGATGATGTAGCCTGTCCTGAAATCATTTATGTTAGTTTGCTTCATACTGGATATTGTTGATGTTTTGTGGATGTGTTATTTTCCTGTGTAATTCATGTGCCCTGTGTCATGCTTGGTAGAAGTTTAATGTTTTAAATATATTTAGGGCAGAGTAGTACTGCATGAGAATTTTGATAAATATAAATTTCAGTGGACAATTCTCTGAACTCAACTATAAAAACATTCTAGAGAATAACATAAAACAGGCGCATCATTTTGTTTTGAAATAATAACTAGAACCCTGCAGAAATGGGACCATGTGCATTGCTTTTGACAGAAGGAAACAATTACTTGCTATTCGACATCATGGCACAATCTATCTACTCCATCAATGGCTGAATGAAATCACACTGACACATTACACATTGCTGAATTGTTAATAACATTAAACTGATCGGCCTGTGATGACAAATGACAGTCATCAACCATGGACGAGTATATTTCCCAAACAAGTGCTCAGGCTGAGCTTGGGACTTATATGGGATTAGCACAACCTGCGTTGAGTTGGGGCTGAGATTTTATCTTAGATAAGAGATCGGTGTTTTGTTTTGTTACTCGAACGTGGATAACTCTAAATAGAGTTTAAACAAGGTCAATCATGTATTAGGGTTAGGATCTTACTACGATCCAATGCAAACAAACTTTTATCGGATATCTGCATCAGGACATAATTCTACATTTGGTGGGGCTGCAATAATAAACATACCAGTCCAATGCTAGTAATTGATAAAATTTATATGTTAGTCAACTTAATTTCATCATGAAAAGGACTAGTAAATAAATATAGAAAAGAATATATGGCCATACATCTGCTTCTGTTGTTCTTCCTGCCTAGCTTGGAATTCAGCTACTCGACGTTCCTGCAACATCCCAATAAACAAAAACAAATAAATTATACAAGCAAAGGCCATGTTTATGTGTTATATGATAACATAAACCGAATCCCAAGACTGCACATACAAACGCTAAATTTTCAGGGTTCATTTTCTCTGTATTACGCCTCATGAATATGCGGCTGCGTCTCCATGGTACATCCCCATCAGCGATGTTTCCAGGAGTACTCCCTCCTCCTGGTGACATACTGTGGCAGACTCCTGCAGGGACAGTACCAGGAATCACAGAGGACACACGTTTCTATATACCAAAAAAAACATGGCTGAACCGGATTTGCTAATAAAAAACACGCAGCGCAAGGGCCATGGAACGGAGGAAATGCCAGCTGATTAGAACGAAGACAAACAGAACTTTAATCATCGACAAGATCTACGGACCCTCGCTGACTTAATGGCTAGTACTAAGCCACCAGATTTGCGAAAAATACTGTGAAAGTGAACAGCAATCGAATACCTTCAGCTCCGATCCTAGCATGTATATATCTCGTATGTCGTGCAAACTTAACCTGCAATCTGATCCCTACATAGCCCCTGGGACATGCTCAAAATTTACAAAGGTCGCAGCAGAAGTAGAAATCCAGTCCCCAGTGATCCAGGCACAACCATCACTGAATCGAACCCTCCCTGCCTGCTTCCTCACGCACCCCTACCCAGAAAACAACTCGTTCCAACAAAAAAATATCAAAGTAGAGTGAAGAACCATAGATGCACACAGAGCTCCAAGTCCAACGAAATTCCTAAAAATTCCAGAAGGAAACGAGCAAAAAAAACTTAGGTTAAGTCGACACCAGGTTGGCGAGATTAGCGAGTGCACGTACTGTCGGAACAATCCGATGTTGTCTGCCTTGGAAGAGAGGGAGAAGTAGGGGAGGGTGTGAGAGAGACTGGAGACAGCAGGAGAGGGCCAGGAGAGCACACTGGTTTGGTAAGGAGAAAGGGGACCACCATAGGGAGAGTTATATTATATAATACATAGCCAGGGGAAAGTGAGTGAGACTACGAAACATGTGAGTATCTACGTGGAGCCGTGTTGGGGTCATGACAGTTCAAATTTGTATTTTTCCTACCATTTTCAACTTTCAGATGAGCATAGTAACGTAGATAGACATGAATATTGTAGATATATATTACTTATTTATTACAAGGGATAGTTGTACCAAACTAGTGTATAGTGAAATTAAAAAATGAATATTTTGCATATCCATATATACTGCAGTAATTAAATATGGGGGCAATAAATGTACATGGACCATCTTTTTCTGGATGCCACAAATATGCGTATGGTATGCAATAATGAAATATGGTGGTTCTACACAACTCAACACGTTCTAAGCTACTCATAAATATTTTGCTACTTCTCTAAGATTTATTTGATTTGCATATTAATGGCAATGAAATATATATATATATATATATATATATATATATATATATATATATATATATATATATATATATATATATATATATATATATATATATATATATATTGTAGATATGATACTTGATACTCAGATATATTAATTTAGTGCACAAATATTCTAAACAACTTGTCTTTGGGATGATATTTCTAATCTTCTCCTCTCTACACCTCTTTAATAAAAAGAAAACGGCTAGCTATGAGAAGATTAGACCAAGGCATCTCTGAGATAGACCATGCACCTTCTTCAAAGCATATTTTGATTCTAATTTTTTATAGCAAGTCCTATATTGCAAAATACGTAAGCATCCCCAAGATTGACCATGCACCCTCCTTAAAGCATATTTTCATGCTAAATTTTTCTAATAGCTAGTCCAACGTTGTAAGTGGTTGAGTACCTTTTTCTTTGCAATGTGTCGTCAGCAAAATGAGCACTTCTACCAAAACTGCACCCGTTTTTACTGCTTATGCAGTCGAAAATGCATTAAGTCAGGACCTATGTGCAATGACCGTATTCCAGACTACCACATTTAGATAGACCTTTTTTCACATGCGCCTATACTACTACAGCTAGCCTTTTTAGAAACGGCTGTACATGCTCTAAAGAGGCGACTAGGACCGTCGTCTCTACTCTCTTGTGTTGATAGAAATAAGCTATTTCTAGAGATGGCTATCCAGCCACCCCTACAAATGTGATATGTAGAGGAAGCTGGCAATAACAGCTGCCCCTAGAAATTGATTTCTATAATCAGCTGTAAACTATATCCGCTTCTACAAACTACTTCCCATAATCATCCAAAAATCATAAGTCAGGCAAAAAAAAAATCTGAGGGACTCAACAAGGCAGCCACACAGTCATGCATCAGAAGTCACCCGACTTTTCTCGTGAGAATACGCGTGTTGTGCAGTAGACAAGATTCAAAACTGAGACCAGTAGCCTTGTGCATAGCTCCTCAAACCACTCTACTCCAAAGGGCATGTTCATTTCCCTCATATTCATTTTGCCTGATTTTAAAATGAGTATTTGGGACCCTAAACGAATTTAAATAAAAAAAGTTTTCAACTATAACGTTGTACATATAGTCAACTACTATGACTTTGGTTTTCATTTCACCATCCAAGGTCATTTGAAAATTTTAAATTTCAAATATGAGAAATTCAAATATATTCTTCTATGGTTAAATAATTTCAAATAAAATAGTTGTCAGCAACAAAGTTGTATAACTCTTCAAGATCTACGACTTCGGTTTTTGTCATTTCTCCATCCGAGGTCGTTTGAAAATTTTGAATTTTAATACATGAGGACTTCTAACCAAATTTTTTGGACCATATATTATTTCAAATGAAAAGGTTCTCAACTGCAATGTTTTTATATCTTTCTGAGATCTATAACTTTGGTTTTGGTTGTTTCTCCATTGGAGATCATTAGGAAATATCAAAATTTGAATTTCAAATTATGAAAACTTTAAACAGAATTTGCTAAATCCAAATGAATTCAAATGAAAAAATTGTCAACTACAAAGTTGTATGTAGAGTTTTTCTTCATCTGACTTCATTTAAAAAAGTTATAAAATTTACTCTGCTACACCTATGTTTTCGACAAGTGTATGAAATTTCAAAAAAATCCTAAAGGAAGCAAGCAAAAGAAAACTCAGGTTGTGACACCAGTCTGGTAAGATTAGCGAATGCACATACTGTCGGAAAAATCTGATGTTGTCTGCCTTGGAAAAAAAAGGAGAAGTAGGGGAGGTTGTGAGAGAGACAAAAGAGGGCAAGGGAGAGCACACTAGTTAGGTAAGGAGAAGGGGGACCACGCCATGTCGTGACTTATTATATAATACGTACTTAGCTAGAGGAAAATGAGTGAAACTGCGAAACATGTGAGCATCTATGTGGAGCCATGTTGAGATCATGCGACAGTTCAATTTGTATTTTTCATACTACTTTAGATCAACTTTCTGTTGAGCACAATAATGTTGATAGACATGAATGTTGTAGATATATATTACTCACAGCTGTACAAAACTAGTATATAGTGAAATAAAAAATGAATTTTGCATGTCCATGTATACTACAGTAATTAAATATGGTGGCAATAAATGTACATGGACCATCTTTTTCTGTATACCATAAATATATGTATGCTATGCTAATAAAATATGGTGGTTCTACACAACTCATCATGATTATAAGAAATTCATAAATGTTAGCTACTTCTTTAGATTTACATGTTTTCTATACTAATAGCAATGAAATAAATAGCTTTTTTTTGTAGATTTTGTACTCATATATTAATTTTGTTGCGCACATACTCTAAACAACATATCTGTGGGACGATATATCTCTACCCTTTTTTTAAAAAAAGAAAATGGCTAGCTATGAGAAGATTAGACCAAGGCATCTCTAAGGTACACCGTGCACCTTCTCGAAGCATATTTTGATGCTAACTTCTATAACAGGTCCTATATTGCAAAATATCTAGGCATCCCTAAGATAGACCATGCACCCTCTTTAAAGCATATTTCATGCTAAAATTTTCTAATAGCTCATCCAATGTTATGTAGAACTAACACTACTACAGAATTGAACATCGGTGCCGGTTTTTTAAACAGGCACAACCAAAGCGGCAGTGATGAGGGGGGCTCATCACTGCCGGTTCTAAAACTGACAGTAATGAGGTTTCCAAAAAACCAAAAAAAATTATGCCAAAAAATAGGATTTTTTTTAAATACTAGGGGAGACTCACTGAGCAGCCACACGAGCATGCCGTCACACGATTTTTCACAGTGATAAACGTGTGCTTCCCGGCCACCGGCGCTCGAACCCACGACCTCAAGCTTCACGCGTTTGTCCCCTAACCACTCCACCTGTAAAGATATTTGTGTCCAGATAACATATTCGTCCTCCTCATCCTATCTTCATTCGGTTTTGAACTGAGATCCGGTTTTGAACTGAATATTTGAGACCCTAAACGAATTCAAACGAAAAAGTTCTCAACTATAAAATTTTATAACTTTTCGAGATCTACAACTTTGGCCTTTGTCCTTTCTCCATCCGAGGTCGTTTAAAAATTTTGAATTTCAAATGTGAGGAAATTTGGCCATAATTTTCTTTTAATAAATTATTTCAAATGAAAAAGTTGTCAACTACAAAGTTGCATAACTTTTTGAGATCTACAACTTTTGTTTTAGTTGTTTCTCCATCCGAGGTCATTTGGAAAATTCAAATTTCAAATGTGAGAATTCAAATATAATTTTCGTTGGATAGATGATTTCAAACGAAAATGTTGTCAACTACAATGTTGCATAACTTTTGAAATCTACAACTTTTGTTTTGGTTGCTTCTCCATCCGAGATCCTTAACAACAACTACATGCTTATGACTATAGAGCATATGAATTCCTTTGGTATTAACTTCTATAAATCTTGTGAAACAAATATTTCAGCATCAAAACAACTTTAATGCATGAAGCCAATGGATGATGCATATATATATAGAGTTGCCTCCATCGAGCTCCTTCATAGTGTATACCATTACAATAGGAACACCGATCTAAACAAGATATGATCTAGAATTTAAAACGGTCCATCAGTAATAATTCAGAAGGTGAAAGTACAACTATAGTCAAATTATGACACAATGAGGCACTGTTAAAGAACATCAACATAAAGATAAACGATACTTAGTTTGCCCAAACCTAATCCATTTAACATGCATTCTCAAATTCTCAAATGAAAAATGCAAATTAAGTAAAGTTTGTTCCAAACTTCCATTCATATCGCTCCAATCCGGAGACTACAACAGCTGAGCAAATTGACGAGAAGTAGTGCTGCTTGAAATGCCCTTGAGGCCTTGATGGCGGCTTCAGCCTAGCAGCTGGTGAGCTATACCATGATCTCTGACACAGCAATGTACGCTTCCTCTAACAAAAGATTCTCTACACCTGGCCCACTCTAGTCACCTATTTTTTGTAGCAAGACATGAATGTTAGTGATATGGTATAGAGTTTTACCTCACACCAACAAGTTCATCGAATGGTAGTGATCTAGCATAGAGTTTTATTACCTCACGCAAACAAAATTATTGTAGGATTCAAAGTCGTGTGTGATTGAGCGCCAGTGTCATGAAGGTCCAGAGTGAAAGATAGCGGATCCCTGCTTTTTGAGAGTAGGGAAAGACTTTGATCTCTTATCTATATTTCATGCAGTGGGCATTGGCACTCACCATGGATGTGCTTCATACCATGCATATATCTCCTCTATTAACTACCATACAATTTGAAATGCTACTAAAACTAATTACATATATGAAAGTATATATGTACTATTAGGGCTGAAAATGGTATGGATATTTTTCGACCGTATTCGAGACCGAATTCGTTTAAAGTGGTTTAGATCAGTCCATATCCGAGTCCGGATATTCAACATCTGATACCGTATTCGTATTCGAATACTTAATTTGCATATTTATGGTGTCGATATCCAATCGTATCCTATCCGGCATAGCTGAAACTAATCGTATTCAAATCCGAATCCGAACAGAAATATGAAAGCAAATGTAATATCAGTGATATCCGTCCATATCCGATCCGTTTTCATCCCTATGTACTGTAATATGGTTTGATTTGTGCTATGTATGAATTTTGCAAGGTTTTTGAGCAAACAAATGCATAAAACGGTAAAGATATAGAGCATGTTTCACCCACTGAAATATGTGTGTGTGTTAGCACAAATATGCACCCAATACCTAAGCACTGAACATGCACTCATAGTGGCACGCTCGTTGCAGCCTCTATGAAAACCAAATCCTCTGGTTTTAGACAAAGGACCCTCCAGTATTCTCGAGTTTCACCAAGAGAGGTAGCTTATGTTTTCCGAACTGCTAAATGGTAAAGAGTTGGACACCTATATATTGTTGCCACTATTTGGGCTAAACAACCATTTAAATGGGCAAAATGACCATTTAAGTGAACGGCCAATTAAGTAGAAATGATGTACAGCAATGTAACATGTTTGAATGGTGTTTAACATGGACTAAATGATCATTTAGGTGAACAATGGATAACTCTCACTCTTTTGTGGTGATGCACGGCTAGGTTTACAAATAAACCAACAAAGGGTGAAAACCGTACTTAATTTGGCATCATATTTTTTATTAGCAATGAAAACGGACGGAAACGGACGGAAAAACCAACAAAGGGTGGAGAGATGAAAAAATTAAGGGTGAAAACCGTACAAATAAAAATGGCTAGGTTTACAAATAAACCAACAAAGGGTGAAAACCGTACAAATAAACCAACAAATTAATATGTAACAAGATGCTTTAGTGATTTGATTTGGCATCATATTATTATTAGCAATGAAAACGGACGGAAACGGACGGAAAAACCCTATTTCTACTTCCGTTTCTATATTTTTTGGCGGAAACGGGATCGGGTTCGGAAAATGCGGGTTTGGAAACGGAATCGGGATATACGGATGCACGGAAACGAACAAATACGGATGGAGAGCTGAAAAATTAAGTTAGAATAATATGATTAAATATTCATGTATATACATGAGCAAAGTCACAAATTAATATACACATACGAAGTTATTGGTCTAGTATTCACTAGCATGCCATGTGTTAACATACATAATTGGTGATTAATAGGTTTATGAACATATTAATTTCTACACATCTCATATAGATTTAAAATGGGATGAAAAATGGAATAAATACAGGTCAATTTCGGGTGAAAACGGGATTCCGCGGAAACGGACGGAAAAACCCCTCTCCCATTCCCGTAAATATGGAAACAGGACCCCGCAAATACGGAAACGAACGGACAAAAGTGGAAAACGGAACGGGTCAGAACGGGATTTTTTCCGTCCGTTTTCAACGCTAATTATTATTAGTCTACATTGATGACATAGCAGTTAACTCAGCAATCTTTGAAATCTTATTTGATCAATTTACACCTTGCTTTTGAAAAGTTATGTATGTATAGTTTGAAGTTGAACCCAATTAATTAAATATGCTTTTGGTGCATCTGCTATAAAGTTTTTTAGGTTTACGAAAATGGCATATAATTAAGTGGATCCTAAAAAATCCATGCTACAATGAAAATCCAGGTGCCTACATGTAACAAGGATTTGTGGCCTTTCCTAAGAAAGGTGAATTATTTGAGCATATCAAATTTGCCAGGAATGATTATTGCTTTTATTATTCTTATCCTTCAATTATTAAGAGATGAGGACTAATTTATTTTTATTTGTTTGGGGGTCAAGAAACTTTTGAGAAAACTGAGGAATGCTTGTTTTCACCACTTGTGCTTTGGGTGCATAGGTGGCGAGCACCCCTTTAAGCTTTATGTGGTTCTAGAGGAGAAGGTAATTGGTGTTGTTTTGGCTCAAGATACCGAAGGAAAGGAATATATTATTATCACATATGTCAACTGGTGACTTTTGGACAGAGACAATATATACCTTTAGTGAGAAATTATGCTTATCGCTATATTATGCTTCTACTAAGTTGAGGCATTATTTATTATCTAGTACTGGCATAGTAGCATGTGTCAAGCCAATGCTATTGTACATATGTTGCTGGTCCTATTTTCAGTAGTAAGAATTAACAAGGAGGCATATGCACTTATTGAATATGATTTGGCATTTGAATATTTGAAATACCAAATTGTAGCAGAATTCATTTTTGAACATTGGATTGATAACGAGCATGGTTTAGAAGCCAGATATGTTACTTATACTCAATGTAAGTTGTATTTTGTTGGTCGTTTTGCAATGAATGCCAATGCATCAGTGCTATGTTTATTTTACCCAATAATTATGTTTTTTTAGACCTCTAGCTGATCAGAATACTTTTGAATTAACAATCAAGCTACATATAAAGCTCATACATTAGGCTTATTAAAAATTTTGAAATCCAAGGATTTAAACATGTAGAAGCTTTTGGTGACTCATTGTTAGCACCACAGAAAGTGTCAAAGACCATTCGTTGTCTAGATGGGTCACTAAATGATTACCTTGACAAGTACCTAGATGTTTTATCTTACTTTGATGAATTTGCTATATATCCTATACCACTTGGCCTGGGAATTTTCGAGCACATATATTATCACAAAAAAAATCTAGCTCTAATGCTCAGAAGATACATGTTTATATTATTGAAGAGCTGATGCTAAAGCTTGTTGATATGGATGTTCTAGAATAAAACTAGCTTGTCCAGATTTGTGAAAACCTGCATGGCTAGAATCTATATTATGCTTCACTCTAAAGACCGAATTGGCTAGTTTTCTAGCTCACATGCCAAAATTGGCTTGTCCAGTTTCTGAAACTAGCTTGGCCAGTATTCCTGTTAAGAGTGCTAACTCGGCCATTATGTCCCAAACCATGGTGAGACTCGGGTTATTGTATCTAGAGGAAACATATTATTACTCTGTTTACAGAATCCTAGCTGTGAAGTGGATAGAATGATTCGGCGATTAGCATTTAATTATATTTTAACTGATGGTGACTTGTACACAGTTGAAACGCTAAAGATGATTCTCTTTTGAAGTGTTTGGATTCAAATCAAGCCTATGTTTCCATGGAAGAGATTCAAGAAGGAATTTGTGGTACACATCAATCGACTCTTAAGATGAAGTGGTCCTTGAGATTGTTTAAGGAATTTGTGCTCAATGTCATATTCTATTATGGTTTTTGCTGATTGTAATGACAACTTAATCAATAGGACTAACATTTATACTAAGATGTGTAAGATATGTTTAGAGAGGTATTATGAAAAAAGAACAAACAAGATCCGAGGAGAAACAAAGTCAAAACAATAAATTATTTTGTGAAACAAATTCAAATTGGCAAAAAAGTTATCAACTCTTTAAAATCTTCGTTTTTCAACAAAGCACTATACCAAATAATAAAAATGCAATAACATTGGAGTACACCCATTCCTTCCATAAATAGTGTTCACATAAATGCTAAATAGTCGGCCACCCATTGTTTCGTCAACTAAGGCTAAATGGTTGTACAAAAAAGGCAAGACTGTACATTGTGTACTATTTAGATGGTATTTTTTCTGAATTGTTTAAGCTCTGAATGGAGTACATAGGCATAACTTAACCTTTCAATTTCAATCCTTCATGCAATTTTTTGCTTATTTTGGGGCCTTTTGGTTGAGCTCCTCAACCTACTCCTGCTTTATTTTCTAGAGGAGCTGAGGCAAACGGGCAAAAGAACCACCTCCTCCACAGGTGGAGCATGAGCAAAACTCTTTACAATTTGTACTAGAATGAAGGAGCAGCAAAAAAAACTGCTCTGCACACCACTTCTCCTGCCGCTTATAATCAAACTTCAAACCCATCCTACTCTCATTTACTGTTAATTAAACATAATCTAGATTATCAATAGCTGTTTAAGATTTGAGATATTATATATTTAGATGGTAATTTCTATCCTGAGGTGATTTTAATTGAGTGATTAGTATGTTATCAATAACCAGAGTACACCTGTTATTCATTCAGATCAGATTGACCTTAGTGGTAGATTGGGCACTTAGTTACATCAGCTCTAAAAGGATGTTGTCCAAAAAAATACACATTGTGAAAAACTGCACCTCTAATAAACACTAGGTATTTTTTCTAACCTTAGTGGTAGGCTTGAGTAGTTTGTTACATCATATCCAAATGCAGGTTTTCCATAAACATATATGGGTTTTGCTACGGTACCTCCAAATAATTGTGGACCGTCGATTTGGATTGCTATAATCACATATTACCTCCTGAGAGGTAATAGGAGAAATATATTTGTTTTATTTTGAGAAATAGAAAGGCAAAGCTAATTTTTAGGTAATATATATCTATAAATTAGATCTAGCATGTATACAAACTGTAAACACGTATGGATGGTTCTCAACATAACATGTAACGTTTTTTAAATTAATTGATCTATATTGATGGTTCCCAACATAACATGTAACATGTTTCTTAATTAATTGGTCTATGTGCAGTTGTAATTTATCCCATGATGCTAAACTTGAGGTGTAGCTTTTCTTGAATGTTTTTTCCATAAGTATTTTTTCTTTTTTTCTATTTTAGTTAGGGGGGCAGACCCAGTGTCAGAGGCTCCCACACGAGTGGGGTCTGGAGAAGGGAATAATCGAAGCAAAGTCTTACCCCCGCAGAAATTCTGCAGAGAGACGGCTTCGAACCCAGGACCTGGTGACTCGGCGAGCTAGCACTCACCAACTGCACTCTATTTTAGTTATTTTATTTAAATTGAAACATAAACGTGTTTGTAAGGAACATCAGACTTGAACGTGTTGGTATTTAAACTATTTACTTATTTTGCGTGCTAGGCACAGGTCTTGAACGTGAATTTCTTGAACCAGGTCTAGCACAGGTGCTACGCACCCTTAGCGTGCTACACCGGCATGCAGCAGCAGCATGTTGTACGGGTGTACTCAATTAGTTTTACGGCAACAACAAGCTATTCTTGGATAGTAGATATCTTGTATATATTTGTTTAGTTTGTTGCCTTTCCTTTTTTTTTGTTTTGTAGACATTTTAATTAATTAGTAAATTAGTAATTACTTAGTTATTGCAAGCACATTTAAAATGAAGGCCTAAGATTTATTTGAATTCTCACCTCCTATGAGGTAAAGGATGTACCTTAGCAAGGCCCAACATATATACACTATCACAAAATAGACCTCTAGGGTACTATCTCCGTACAGTTACCAAGCCATGTACACGTAACCTCAACTTTTGCAAGCCGTTTGCAGATCAACATCTCTCGCTAAAAGGATGAGAACAGAAAAGGAAGAATAACAACCGTGTCTCTATTGATTAGTTTGGTTAGATTCAGTGGCGGACCCAGAATCATTTCTTTGGGTAGGCACACAGTATAGGAACAGTGCTACACAGTACGCTACAGTTCTCGTTACAGTGCTCCGTTACCTTGGTCACCGGGAATCTGGGGTAGTCCTGGGACTACCCAAAACCCTGTTGGGTCCGCCACTGGTTAGATTTAGTATGATTGGTATCTTGATCACCTTTTCCCATTCGAGTACGACAACATAAAGGCTGGTTTGATGCACTATTTCTGTACATTATCCATATGGTTATTATTACTAGCTACAACTATGCAGCCTCAACTTATGTAGATTGTGCCCTTATTTGGATAACCTTTTTCCACTAAAGTGCGACAAAATAAAGATATAACGTACTATGAATCATACAGCCTTAACTGATGTACTATATCGTTTAGAGAACCAATAGAAATAAGGCAGAGTAACTATATTAGTCTATTAGTTTATTAGCTAAGGTTGTCGATATTTTGATCCCATTCTGTTGGCTTCTTGATTTGGATGCCCATACCCCTAATTCAACAGTACAGGTCCTTTTTCAAATTCATGTAGCAGAAATTATATATAGGTGCATTCTTTTTTTCAAGGCACAAAAGCATGTTTCGCCATATATGCACACACACTATCACAAAATGGACCTCAAACATACAATTATCATACAATTCTCAAACCACAGCTAGCCTCAACTTATGCAAGCCATTTACAAAAGGACATCTCCAGTTAAAAGGATGAGATCAGATAAGGAAGAAACACCATATTCTTCAATTAATTTAGTTAGATTCAATATGATAGGTGACAAACACTATTTCTTTACGAACCTCAACTTACAATTTATGAAAGTGGCCATCACATGAGCCGATCTAGGGGATATAGCCATGGTCGTAGTTGGCAGCTGGGCTAAGGGACTGAGGGATGGTCAAGGAGGACCACATCAGACCAATCACAAGCCCGAATCATTTAACAGTATTGGACTTGGAGCTAGGGCCCTTCATTTTTTTTTCTGCTGGACAATCCAACAGGAACGCACTACATAAATCGGTAGGGCTTCGTCCATCTGCAGTTTCCTCATGGGCTTCTACTGAAAACCCGGCGCAAAGGAAATTCCATGCTAAACTAATCAGGACAGCAGTACCAATCCAGTCTTGACAAACAAATGATCCAGAAAATTAGATGGTTCAACAATTGAGAAGACAATATAATACCTACAACACGGCCAAACGCTATCAAGGAACTTCCATACACACACTGACACAATCACGGGTCATGGTCAATTTGACCAGAGCTGATTGACACATGCATGGAGCTCCATGACACATTCATCACGACAACATATCTCTCTGAGCTGGGATTTATGCGCTCCTAACACATTTTCTAACTGGAATCATTGGATCCACAGGATCATAAAAATCAAGCTGCTGCACAGTGCACACCACCAGAACAAAAACACCCTTACACCCCCATATCTAGACAAGCCATGATTCAGAATTTAAAGCTGTTCATCAACAATTCTCAAGACAACAGTGGATTTACGACACGACGAGACGCTCTGAAGGATCGTCGACACACCAATGCATGGTACTCGATCAGTTCGACCAGAATAGACCCATGCAGCACACACAGTTCTCAAACCTCCCAAATGAAAAATGCAAATTAAGTAAACAAGTTTATTTGTTCTGATCGATCGCTCCAGTCTAGAGCAGATCAATAATGTACGGGCAGTGGCGCTGCTTGAGACGCCCTTGAGGCCTTGATGGTGCATCCGGCCTAGTTGGTGTTGAGCAATAGCAGGATCTCCGACATAGCTGACTTGTACACTTCCTCTGGTGAAGGATTCTCTCCGCCCATTCTAGTCACCTATTTTGTAAAAAGATGTGAATGTTAGTGAGATGGCATAAAGTTTACCTCATGCAAATAAGCAAGTTCTCTGCATGAGATATATACGTATATATCTAAAAGCATGAATATATATATATATATATATATATATATATATATATATATTGGTGCCTGAATTCTGATATATCTTTTTTCGAACAATGAATTCTGATATATAGAGTGTGGCAAAATGTCTACAGCGGGCATTATTGTTTGTGACTGGGTTCGCCCTCTTGGATATATATGCATGTTTATGCATTCATGTTGTATTACTGCTAGGGTGAAAGATATCATGCCCAGAATGCAAATTCATCTTTGGTGGAACATGGAACTGCAAGATGGTACAGACATCATTCAAGTAACAAGTGGCCTTGACTACCGAGCGACTATTCAAATAGTGTACTGCTGAACTAATCAAATCAGTATGGCAAAACAAACCTTTTGATGAAATACTAGCTAGAATCCATTAATAAAGTTATATTAATCGGACCAACTAGTAGCATTTATGTGAAACAAGAAGTTAATCATAGAGTTAGTCACATAATAATTCCTACAGAGTTACAGATCCACAGTGCAGTCAAGAGATTTGAAGGATATGGGAACTTGGGTCATGTATGTATTACTAACCTTAGTGATTGGCTTGAGTAGTTTGTTACGTCAATTCCAAAAGTATGTTTTTATAAAAAAAATACATATTGAAAATAAAATAGACCTCTATTAACATACTGTTTTCTTATGGTTACCAAATCACACAGTCTCAGCTTCTGCAAGCCGTTTTGCAAACCAAAATCTCTATTTAAAAGCAAGAAATCGAATAAGGAAGAGTAACCATATTTGTTGATTAGCTTAGCTAGATTCAAAAGGCAGAGTAACCATGTTTGTCCTATAGTCTAGCTACATTTAGGTTGGTCAGTATTTAGATCAAACCATTTTGCACGTCACCTTTGTAAATGGTCAGGCAAGCTCCTCGTTAACAGAGAGATAGCCACCTGCTGAAATCTGGGCTCTCCCCAATCCTCTAATAGGGTGTTTGGTTTTAGGGACGAGTTGGTCCATCATCTTCTCACTCCATACTTTTTTGTTTGATTTGTGGAATGAAATAATTTGATCTATTATCACCTTATTCATCACAAGCTAAATAACAGTTCAATACTAATATGAGGTAAATTTACAGTGTGTTTGGTTTGTGAGTTATCTATGCTTCATGAGGTGATGCATCATGAGTTTATCCCATGAATTTTGGTGGAAAAATCAACTCATTTCTCATGCATATGTAATTATTAGCTTGCGAGAAATGAGGTGACGATGGATCAACTCATTCTATTCCACAAACCAAAGAAAAAAAGTGAGGAATACAAAGAAGACGGACCAATCCATTCCTCAAACCAAACACACTCTTAGGCTTCATTTCGGTTACGACGTTCTGGGTCGTTTCTGGCCAGGAACAGTTTTGGTCTTGTAGAAATTACCGAAGAAACGGTGAGGTCGGGAATCAAACCACAATAACCGAACGAGGCCTTAAGGAATGGACTCGTGATACACCACCTCATCCAGAATGATTTCATTTCTCAAACCAAACACCCAATAAAAATACTAACCGGTTCCCCCACGTCATGGTTACTAGCTAATCATGCGAGCTCCCATTCCTGTATACAAACAATGAAACAAGCCACTACAACAACCATGAAACCAAGAGGATATGATGCTCCATCAAGTAGAAGCTACTTACACGGGCATAGATGTTGAGCACGGAGTGGGCAGCGTCGGAATCGACCTGCGCCATGACGACATCGATCCTGTGGTTGTTCAGCATGGACAGTACCATCACCATCTTCTCCATGCCGAGGTGGCGCGGCACGGACACGTTGATATACGCGTTGTCGTTCGACACGCTGAGCACAAGGTTCGGCCATGACCACGTCTGGAATCCGACTTGCCCCGCAGCCGCCACGGGGAGCTGCGGTGGTGGCGCTGGCACTGCTGCAGCAAGTGGCTGCTGCAGCGGCTGTGGCTGCGGGACGTCCGCAGACTTTGGCACTGCCGCAGCAAGTGGCTGCAGCGGCGGCGCCGGCACATCGTGGCAGCCATCAGCTGGGACCTCCGAAAACATGGCCGCCGCCATCCCCTGGGCGGTCTGCGGTGGCGCCGACGAGGAGGAGGCCGCCCCCTCAGCAGCCACCTGCCGCGCGAGCGCCAGCTCCTGCTTGCGCTTCTCCAGCATGGCCTTAGTCTTCTCCAGGGACTGGATGTAGTCGATCACCTGTCCCACTAAGTTCCCCTTGTCACTCTGTACGTCGTGAGAACAACAACAAATCAGATCACAGTATCACCATTAATTTACCAGTGACTGAGTGACTGCATCTTCCAAGCCCTAGCTAGCAATCGCATCAGAGAATTGCAATTCGCATCGATCGCGTCATCTGATCGAGAGGCTTACCTTCTCAGTGACGTGGGGCACGAGCGCCTGCAGCTCGCCGAAGTAATTCCTCAGCCGACTACGGCGCTTCCTCTCCGCGATCATCCGCATCCGAGTCCGGCGCGCCTTGGGGGTTTCTTTGTTGTCAGCAGCGTTGCCGGCGTCGGAGACAGCGTCGATGTTCTCCTCCGGGTCCGGGATGGTAGTAGTCGAAGAACCACCGGTTTCGGCCATGGCAGAAAGGTGGAGCGTGGAGGATTTTGGAGGAGGGAAGCGAGGCGTAATGGGGATTTTGGAGGGCGCTCTTGTGCCTTTATATTTGTATAATATAAAAAGGATGGGGAACTTACCACATGTTTTTTTTCTGAATTAAACTTTATATTCTCTTTCACTGGTCAGAGATGCTTGCAGAAGGAAAAATGGCAGTAGTGCAAAGGATGTGTAACGTCTCCGGTCTCCCGGCCGGCGATTAGCCGTTTCATGTTAATTTGGTTGTCTTTCCTGCACCCAGTGATATAATAATTGATAATTAAACAATGATGAGTTCCGCCTCACAATATTCATAGATATTTTTAATTACTACTATACTTCCTTTTACAAACAAGGAGGGTAACTCTACTCAATAATTACTTGCCAGATTTATAAGCTAAACTCTTGTGTGGGAATAAATGTAAATTTTTTTTACTTAGCTTTCTAGGAATTACAAACTATGTGACCTTTAAAAAAAATTATACTCTTATATGCATGTTATTTCTAAGGCAACATACTAGACCCGTTTTTTTTAAACAGGAGGGGCAGGCCTCTACTGGAATTAGTATAACCAAACAAAACAAAGTCTTGTTACAAACAAAAGTAGCAGGCGGAGCAAAGGAGCTCAAGAAACATAAAATTGTAAAAAGAAAATAAGACAAACTAAGGAGATTAAACAAGATTGTTTAACCATGAATCAATAAAAGGAAAAAAAAGCTTCTTTATTGTGCGTACTGGGAACAACGCAAATTCTGACTTGAAAGCTCTTTTGAGTCTTCGAGTGAAGAAGGCAGCAGTTGGTTGAAGATGAGGCCATTCTGTGCTTTCCAAATGGTAATATTATAATTTCCATGAAGAAAGGCACGTGTAATTGTTTCCTGAAGTTCTCTAGATTTTGACAAAAAAATGTCTAGGTGAGGGTTTACTTGAATTTGTAACCAGGCCCAGCAAGCTGAAGCAAAGAGGCAGCGAATGAAGAGGTGCCCCAATGATTCTTCTAATAGGCCGATGCAAAAAACTTTATGCTTGTTCTGACTATTCCAAATTCAGTTGAAGCTTGGATGAACTTTTCCTTGACCATTGAGATGTTTGTATGTTTTTTCTGCCGAGAATTTTCATGAACCATTTTTGTGAGCTTCTAATCCTGTTGACTATACCGTACCCGCTTTTGGATGAGAGAAGAGCAATATGCCTCTTTTAATGTGATATCGACACACTTCTCTTGAACTATTTCTGTGAGCTTCTAATCCCTCTGCTCAGAGAAGTTCGTGAACGACAAGCCAAAGGACGCATGCAGCTCAAGGTTTTCTCTACCGGTATTTTAAAAATCTCGGTAGTCACCGATAAACGGGAATATCGGATATATCGGAAATTTATCGGCGATAGAAATATAATTTCAGAAGAAATTTACACAAAAAATGACTCATTTTGTTCAGAAAAGCACATAGATCATTTCTAAACAATCTAACATAAAAAACTAAATAAAACATATTATCAATTGCTTATTCAATGAAGAGGGCAGGGACATGACTGCAGTGTGCTAAGTGTGTTGCGGTGGTGGCAACTTGAACTTAGAACAGAAGGGGAGAGAAAATTAAACATGGATTAAGGTTAGAGTATTGAGTGAGCTTTGACGCTTATTTAGATGACAAAATTTTAAAAATATGAAAATTTCGGACGATAAATGAAAAATTTCGGACCCAACCGGTAAACGGGATATCTCGGAAATTTCGGAGTTTACCGGCCGATATTTTTTTCCCTGATGCAGCTAGGCCGGACATAAAAGTAGGACAAAAATTTTAGCACTTTGATATTAAGATACAGAGGTATAGTTATGGATTTGAATTCCTATTCAAGTTAATAATGGTCAGAGATATCTATTACAATTAGGATTCCTAACTACGTAGTGAAAGTGTAGGAACGATTGATTCTATTTCATGTCAATGCATCAGTACATATAGAGGCCGGGGTGGCTCATAAGCCAACCGCACAGGCATGCCACTAATCAAGGTTAACCTACTATAATTACACTTGCTATAATTACAATAGGCTAACATTCCCCTGCAGTCTAATTGGGAGCATCGCTAACATTCAGGCTGGACCGAAACTCCTGAAATAGTGAGGTAGGAAGACCCTTGGTAAAGACGTCGGCGTACTGTGATGTTGTAGGGACATGTAGGACCCAAATGTGACCGAGGGGGACCTTCTCTCGAATAAAATGGAGATCAATCTCAACATGCTTCGTCCGCTGATGCTACACTGGGTTGCCGGAGAGATATACAGCATTGATATTGTCGCAATAGACCAAGGTGGCACGGCGAGGGGGGTGGCGAAGCTCAAGAAGCAGCTGACGCAGCCAGGTAGCTTCAGCAACACCATTCGCCACAGCACGATATTCAGCTTCGGCACTCGATCTGGAGACCGTATGCTGACGCTTGGAAGGACAGGACACCAAGTTATCCCTGAGAAATACTGCGTAGCCAGAGGTCGACCGGCGAGTATCAGGACAGCCAGCCCAGTCGACATCCGTGTAAACAACAAGATCTGTAGGTGAAGATCGGCGCATGGTCAGCCCAAGTGATAGTGTGCCCTGAAAGTAGCGCAGGATCCGTTTGAGAGCAGCGAGGTGAGCCTCCCGAGGATCATGCATATAGAGGCATATCTGCTGAACTGCAAAGGCAATGTCTGGTCGGGTGAAAGTCAGATACTGCAGAGCGCCAGCTAGGCTGCGGTACTATGTAGCGTCAACAATAGGCAGGCAGATAATTTGGAGTGTAGATCAACAGGCGTGCTACATGGCTTGCACGCACTCATCCCGGCGCGCTCCAAAATATCCTGACTATACTACCGCTGAGAAAGGAATAGACCGTCTGCAGAGCGTGTCACATAAATGCCCAAAAAGTGATGCAGCTGACCCATATCCATCATAGCAAACTCATGCTGGAGAGCCTCAATGATGTGCTTGAGAAATCCGACAGAGGAGACGGTGAGGACGATGTCATCGACATATAGCAGTAAGTAGGCTGTGTCTAGACCGCGGCAATATATAAAGAGCGAAGTATCTGACTTTGTTTCAACAAATCCAAGTGACACGAGGTGAGAGGCGAACCTGTGATGCCAAGCACGAGGAGCCTGCTTCAAACCATATAAGGACTTGTTGAGCCGACAGACAAAATCTGAGCGAGAAGAATCCACAAAACCAGAGGGTTGCACGCAATACACTGTCTCGGTGAGAGTGCCATGGAGAAATGCATTCTTCACATCTAGTTGATGAATGGGCCAGTTCTGAGATAATGCCAAGGAGAGAACAACTCGAACTATCGCAGGCTTGACAACGGGACTGAAAGTTTATCATAATCAACACTGGGCCGCTATGTGAAACCCCATAGTACCTAGCGAGCCTTGTAGCGATCAAGAGACCCATCAGCGAGCAATTTGTGTCAATAAATCTACTTGCCAGTCACAACATTGACGCCAGGAGGGCGAGGCACAAGACTCCAGGTATCATTGGCAATCATAGTGTCATACTCAGCCTGCATAGCGGATCGCCAATTGGGGTCTGACGGTGCGTCACAAACAGAGCGAGGAAGAGGTGACATGGGCACAACGTGGAGGTTGAGGCAATCCACGGGTTGTGCGATGCCAGCCTTGCCACGCGTGCACAACGAGTGCGCATTGGTTACCGGAGGGATGACGATCGGTCGGGTGGCAGCTGTGCGGTCGGTACCGCTGGCAACAACCTGTGCGCGAGCAGCAGGGGGAGCAAGACCGACAGCACTCGTGATCGGTGTGGTGCCACTGGCAGCAACCTGTGCGGGGTGCACAGGGGCAGCGGCACCGGATGACGTGGACGGTGGCGTGGAGGTGGTGCCATGGGTAGCAGAGCTGGACCCAGGCGACCACGGCCCTGCACCAGGGCTCGACAGGGCAGGGGTGGCCTCAGGCACGGGGTGTGCCGCTAAGGAAGCTGTTGTACCTGCACGCACAAAACGAGCTCCAAGAACTGAAGCGGTAAGATCATGATCATCGATGAGAAAGTTCAGGGCGGAGGGTGCCATGGGTGTGCTAGACATGTCGGAGAAAGGGAAAAAGGATTCATCAAAAATGACATGTCTAGAAATAAGAATGCGGTTCGACTGAAGCTCGAGGCATCGATAGCTTTTCTGCTCCAAGGAGTAGCCGAGGAAAACGCATAGAGAAGAACGGGGGGCAAGTTTGTGGGGCGTTGTAGAGGACATATTAGGGTAACAGGCGCAACCAAAAACTTTGAGATGATCATATGAGGGCTGGGCAAAGAAGAGAGCATTGTATGGTGTGGAGGAGGTGAGAGTTTTAGTGGGGAGGCGGTTCACAAGATATGTGGCGGTGTGAAGGGCCTCAACCCAGTAAGCTGGAGGGAGACTCGCCTGAAACAAAAGGGAACGCAAAGTGTTAATGATGGTACGAAGGGAACGCTCTGCTTTACCATTTTCTTGGGAGGTGTATGGACATGACATGCGGAGGGCAACACCGTGGGAGAGGAAGAACGTGCGGGCCTGGGAATTGTCGAATTCACGGCCATTGTCGCACTGGACGCTCTTGATGGTGGTGCCAAACTGTGTGTGAACATAAGCAAAAAAAATTAGAAAGAGTGGAAAATGTCTCGGATTTGAGGCGAAGTGGAAAAATCCAAATGTAACGAGAGCAGTCATTAAGAATAACAAGATAATATTTGTATCCTGGCACACTAACAAGTGGAGAGGCCCATAAATCACAATGTATTAAATCAAAATTATGAGTAGCTCGAGATCTAGATGAACTGAAGGGAAGACGTACATGACGACCAAGTTGGCACGCATGACAGATATGATTGATATCATCTTTATTACAGGGAATGACATTGGACCTAATGAGTTTGGACAAAACTTCACGCCCAAGGTGACCGAGACGGCGATGCCAAAGGGAGGTGGGTGCTGCGATGAACGCGGAGGTGCTGGTGGAGGGTGCAAAAAATGGGTAGAGGTCACCGAAACTATTGCACCTGGCGATCACGTTCCTGGTTTGCAAATCCTTCACAGAAAGACCAAATGGATCAAACTCAATGGAACAATTATTGTCGGTGGTAAAACGACGAATGGAAATTAAATTCTTAATAAAGGTTGGGTGACACCAGAACATTATTAAGAGCAAGATCACGATGCGGTAAGGAAAAAATATGTGACCCAGTGGCTGTGACAGGAAGTAAAGCACCATTTCCCACAACGATAGATGAAGGAGTAGATGAAGAGGGTGGGAAATGGTGGAGAGTATACCAGCATCCGAGGTCATGTGTGAACCGGCACCTGAATCAACATACCACTCAGAGGCAGGTGGGTTCAGCGTCATGGTGTTGAAGGAGTGCGCCAGGGAGTCCTGGTGCCAAGACCCGCCGTGAGTGGGGTTCCAGGGCGCTGCCTGGTATGCTGGTGAGGGCGCCTGGAAGCCCGGCGGTGCAGCTCCCCAGTAGTACGTGCCATACGAGGGCGGTGGGGCACCGTATGCGCCTCCATAGGCGCCGAGAAGAGCACCGAAACCGCCATAGTGCGGGGCTGCGTGGAACGCAGGTTGTGGCGGTGGAGGTCGTCCCGACTGGTCGTACGACCACATGCGCACGGTGCCGTCCCAAGGGTGGGCGAATGACGGGTACACGGCCGTATCGAGAGGGGTGCTGCCCTATCCACCCGGGGCCGCACCAGCAAAGGGCACTGGAGGGCCGCCACCAGCAGGTCTGCAGCGTCCACCGTGGCCACGACGGCAGCCGTTGCGCTGGCCCCTGGTGGGTGCAGCGGGGCGCGGAGGAGGAGGCACTCCCGAACATGGAGCAGCGGCCGCACCAGGAGCCGTTGGACGCGGCGTCGCAGCAACGAGGGCGGCTGGTGGGGACGGAGGACGAGCGTCGATCTCCATCTCCTCCAATAGGAGGTGTGTATGGGCTTCAGTGAACGTCGGGAACAGCCTGTGCATCTTGAGGATGGACACCATGTGGCGAAACTTGCCACTGAGGCCGCGGAGGAGCGTGAGTACCATCTGTCGGTCGCCAATGGGGTCACCGAATTCGGCGAGGGAGGCAGCCATGGACTCAAGGCGGCGGCAGTAGTCGGTTACGCTCAGGGACTCCTGGCGGAAGGTGTGGAACTGCATCTCTAGGAGAAGGGCACGGGACTCCTTCTGGCCGAGGAATTCGTCCTCGAGGTAGCACCACGCGTTGCGGGCGCGACCTTGCCGCATCATCAGCGACTGCTGTAGGTCGCTGGAGACGGTGCCGTAGACCCATGTGAGGATGCAGCAGTCCGCCTAGATCCACGCCGGGCGGTCGGGGAATGCCTCATCCTTGAGGATGTAGCGGGTGAGGGCATATTTGCCGAGGACGGTGAGGAACATGCCGCACCACTTGGTGTAGGTGTCCGTGGCCTTGTCGAGGATGATGGGGATGAGTGCCTTGACGTTGACGACGGCGGTGGCTTGCACCCAGAGAGCCTCGTGAGCGCTCTCGTACTCATCCAGGGCGGCGTTGCGAAGGCGGGCCTCCTCAGCCCGACGCGCTTCTTCAGCGCGAGCAGCTTCGGCCGCGAGATGGCGGTCTTCGGCTTCTTTGGCCGCCTTGGCGGCTGTCGTGGCAGCGGCATCGTCGTCTCCGCCGGCCATGAGGGGCAGGACCGGCGGCCGCACCCGGTGACGCGATCAACAGCAGGGTGGGCGATCAGGAACATGCCAGCAGCCGCACCCGGCGATGTGTACAGCAGGTGATTCGTACAGTACGTACAGCTCAAGCACGTACAACACGTACAGCACGTTGACGACGACGGCGGTGGTTGGAAGTCGTACAGCACGTACAGTAGGAGATCGGGAGCGGAGGCAGGATCGGATCGGCGGCCACACCCGGTGACGAGGGCAGCTACGGGGCGGGCGATCGGATCAGCGGCGCGGGCGATGAGACCGGCAACACACCCGGCGACATGTAGTCAGCGACGGTGGTGGCGATCGGATCGGCGGCAGGCGCTGGTTTGGGTTGCGGAAGGGTAGCGGATCGGAACCGCGATCGATACCATGAAAGTGTAGGAATGATTGATTATATTCCATGTCAATGCATCAGTACATATAGAGGCACAGGCATTACACTAATCAAGGTTAACCTACTATAATTACACTTGCTATAATTACAATAGGCTAACACGTAGGTTATCTCATGTCATATAAAATAGGAGGGACGTAGACTAATAGAGATACAGCTTCCATATTCACGGAGTTAGTGAGGGGAGGTAGACGAAAAAAATAGGTTCAAATTTTGGCTCTTTAATATTAGAGCAAACATGCCCATGCATTGCAACGGAAGGTATAACTTGTGTGGTTTATGTAAATGATTTGTAGCTTGAAAATTTATCCAACAAATGTGTGCTGCTCGAAGACGTATATATGAGCACGTGATGCTTTGATATTTATCCAATGATCGCATGTGCATTTCAATTTGTCTTGAGATCGGACTCTAAATAGTGTTTGAAATTGCATCTTATGTTTACATTTGTCTTTCAGTCAAACTCTATACCATGCCTGCACCCACTCTAACTCATTCTGTTGTATTCAATCTTTTGGTTGCTTTTTTTGTTGCCTGTTTTCTTTTTCCATTCTTGTTTCTTTTCCCATTTCTCTTCTGTTGTGTTTAGTCCGAGTTCTTGTTCATTTTGGCTTCTTAGAAATCTATTCAATAAAAACCTCATGTGCTATGATTCATGTTGAATGAATCAGGCCCGTACCGTTGCTCGATGTGCATTGCTCTAACTCGTATGAATATTGGAGACTTGAATATTTATCCAATGATTAGATCAGGTGTTCCAATTTATCTTGGGATCATATTCTACGGATCACATTATGCACTTCAATTCGTTTGTGGACCATACTTCATACCGTGTCTAGCATTGCACGCTGCTTTAACTTAGACAGGAGGAATCTTTATCTTATATTGTGAACGATGTTGAATTTAGTCCTTTTATTTTTGACATTTATAAAAGAAACAATGCACAAAACAAGGCACCGATCTTTACTGACCATACTACCGTAGTACCGTGCTCTATTGCTCCTCTTTGTCCCACCCTCCCACCTTGGCCCAACCCAACCTTGAAGCCCATCTCAGGAACACAACATACTACCGGCAGCCATAGAAATCACAGCGCCGAATGACGGCATGGGATTCTAGGAGGCGCCTAAATCCCGCGGGTCTCCACGATAGTGGGCAGACACGAACCAATACACATATGTACATGTGCAAACCAAAGCTGAATCCAAAGAGTGGATTCATGCCTGGAGGCAAACCACGTCATGTACGCATTTAAGCCAAAGCCAAACCAAAACTGGACTCAAGCAGAAACGGAAAGATTGTATTAGTTAGGGAGGGCCAGACCAAACAAAAAAGGCAGAAATTTTGCCTCTTTATTATTTGGTATAGATACAGATACAGATACAGACACAGATATACATATAGATGTAGATTTCCTTTGATCAACAAGGTAATTTCTTAGCCGAGAAAATTAATGTGAGGGTTTATTTTGTTGACTAAATACTAAGATAATATACATATGAAACTTTGCACAATCTCGTGCAGGTTAAACAGGTTTTTAAGCACATGCTTCATGATCCTAGCTGTACAACTCAATTTCTAATCATTAATTACTCGGGTAATTTTCTCAACTTATCACTTTTTCCGTCACATGTTGCTATTTGGGAATCAAGAGCGGTGATTATTTGTCTTTTTCTTGTGTGTCGGGTGTTGTTCGTGGGCCATTTCTGTCTTTTACTTTCTGTTGTGCTCTGGAACTTAGCTTGGTCCAATGCATGGGTAACTAGACGCGCAGTCGCCAAACGTGTTTGAGCCATTTGATAGTTAAAGGCGGAAAGCCCAACAAAATAAGCCCATTTCATGCCACTATCCTTGCAGGCCCAAACCTAAACTGCGCCATGCTTAAGGTGGTGATCCACTTGTTAGATCCTTTGTTTGCTCAAAAAAAAATTGTTTGATCCTCTTGTGTTAATTAAGAATGGCGAGGCGGACGTTCGGACGCCCGGGTTCGAACGCAGCACCCGCGCCCACGCCCACATCCGCATCCTATATCCTGGCTACGCCCCGCATCAACCTACGTCATTCCGTCTCTGCCATGCCCTCATCCCCCGCCTCACGCCTATCCCTCGCCGTGGCACCATCCCCCGCCGTGTCCCGTGCTCCGATCCCATCCTAACGTCTCATCTCCTCAGCAACATCGCTTCTACGTACTGTTGCAACATATGCAGTATATATATATATATATATATATATATATATATATATATATATATATATATATATATATATATATATATATATATATATATATATATATATATATATATATATATATATATATTCATTGTAACATATGCAATATACTATTGAAACATGTCTATATAGTCGTTGCAACATGTGTAACATTCAGATCTACTTTTCAACATACGGCTAAAACTGCTGAAATATTTGGAACATACACTTGCAACATACGTATATAGCCATTGCAACATTTGCAACACTGATTTTACTTTTGTAACATCCAGATAAAACACTTGCAACATGCATCTAAAACACATGAAACATACGGCTACAACATGTGCTTTCAGCGCAACATCTACTTGCTATTTGGGTAAATGGAAACTCGTCGATGCGGAGCTCGATGCCACGGAGTGGTTGGACGTCGCCGGTAGAGCTCATCGGTGGCATGGACCTCAGCGATGGCCGCGGCAGGCGGATGGAGGCGGCCGTGGCGGACGGCGCGAGTTTGGGCTGGAGGCAGCGAATCCGCGTGTGCAGGGCAAGTCATATGGACCGATAGAAGCCCTAATTGTATCATTATAGAATTAAGAAGGCCCATCCCAAATGGTACTCATGACGACGAGGATTGATGATAGAAATACCAACAATTTGAAGGGTGACAATGTATTGAGAGGCGTTACATATATTTTCTTATTGTATTTACCAAGCTTCTGGTTGTACATGCCATCTTCTTGTTAGATCCCATGTTCCATGTTCGAATAAGGTGTCACTAGAGGAAACGTGAATTTCCATGTCGATGCAAAAAAAAGATGACAGGAAAATTAGCATACCGACAGGAAAAAAATTTAACATCCACAGAACAATTCACGTTTCACTACAGGAATGCCCCCCTTTGCCGACTGCCAGAAGCAGTCGGCAAAGGCACTAAAATAGGTGGCAAAGGCTTTGCCGACTGCATTACACGTGGCAATCGGCAAAGAAGAGGTCGCAAAGAATTCGTCGGCAAAGAAAACTTTGCCGCCCGCCACGTGGAATGCAGTCGGCAAAGGCTTTGCCACCTGTCAACACGGCAGTGGGCAAAGGAGACGTACGCCGTCGTGAGATGACGGTGCGCGTTTTGTTTGCCGACTGCCACGCGGCAGTCGGCAAAGGCTTTTTTTAATTTTTTTAGAACAGAATTTCTTTGCCGACTGTCTTTATTGGCAGGTGGCAAAGGTTTTTTTTATTTTTTCAGGACAGAAATTCTTTGCCGACTGTCTTGATTGGCAGGTGGCAAATGATTTTTAAATTTTTTTCAGAACAGAAATTCTTTGCCGACTGCCTTTATTGGCTGGTGGCAAAGGATTCTTTGCCGACTGCCTTTATTGGCTGGTGGCAAAGGATTCTTTGCCGACTGCCTTGATTGGCAGGTGGTAAAGCTGCCATGGTTTCTGAGATTCCAGCTTTGCCACCTGCTTTCCACGTGGCAAGTGGCAAAGCTGGAATAAGTAAATTTTTGATTTGTTTTTTCTGTTTTGCATCACAGCAACAAATTCAAATATATCACCCAGATCCACATATATATCACACAAATCCACATATATAGCATATATAATTCATAACAAAGGGGTCCAACAAGTCCATAATCCAACAAATCGTACTAATCGAGCATCCAACATCAAACATCCAACATGGTGTGCAAAACCAACATCAAACATCCTGCAAAGTAGAAGAACCACATAGGCAGTCACGCGTCCTGCGACCCGTCGCCACCATAGTGTGAAGAGCTCTCAGCTGGCCATGAAGGCCACGCAGACGGTCCAACCTACGGCGCGCTGTTGTACACCCACCTGGATCTAATCTGGTGGGCAGGCGGAGAGTCGCTAGCCCACCCAGAGCCCCCCTCCTGCGTAGGCCTAGGAGGAACGCCACCTGGCCACGAGAGCTGTGGCTGAGGGGCAACCGGCCCCACATGGCCTGGAGAAAGGCCATGTGGAGTCGGGTTCGAACCCGCCGACAGTGGCTGCACAGAGAAGTGATCTCATTAGTACCTGTGGGATGGCCGCACAAGCGAAAAACAATACAAAGACTGCTAGAAACTCACTGGAGTCCCTAAAGGGCTAGGAACAGGGGGTGGACTGAGAACAGGTGGTGGAGCGAAGATCATGGAAGGAAACGGAGGACATCTGAAACCAGGGATCTCCAGGCCCTGAAAGAAGCTAGCAAACTCCTTCATCTGACGCGCTGAGTGCTCCTGGATAGCCTCCAACTATCGGCGATGGGCCTCCTGTTGGGCCGCCAGCTGCTGTCGATGGGCCTCCTCTTGGGCCGCTTGTTGGGCCCGCAACGCGGCTAGCTGGGACTGCAATATTACACCCGCGATGTTGAAACAATGCATAAGGAAAGCTACATATGTAAAACCAATGAACGACAAATAGTTACCTGAACCGCCGCCATCATCTGCGTAGAGCTTGGCCGCCGAGGTTGTATGGGGACATCCGAGGAGGTCGTGCTGTCCGATCGACGAACCTCACGAAGGGTGGGAACAGTGGTCGGGTCGATTACGCTATGGGCAAGAAAGTACCGGCCATGCTGCTTCCCTCCTCCCGTCCTCATCAGGACGTCCATGTCAAGGGGCTCAGTGGCTGGATCGTAGGCCTCACCATGGCACTTGCGAACTGCCTCGGTGTACTGGACCACCTTCTCGTAGGCGTTCGGGTTGGTGAACACATCGGCCCCTTTCGTCGGGTCGTAGACGTTGTCTGGATTTGTCACTTTGCCCTGGTGAGACAGGACGTAGCCCGTGAACTCGTTGATCATATGGCCACCATGCGACTGGGTCTACGAGGAAAACACAAGAATGATTACACGTAATGAGAATGAATAAATGAATGAATGAATGAATGAATGAATGAATGAATGAATGAATGAATAAATAGGTGTGAAGGGTACCCATGTGTCCATGTATGCTCCGAGGGGGCGGCTCCCTTGGTGGTGTGCTAGCCCTGTCCTCCCCTTGGCATGTCCGAACTTCTCCCTGCGCCTCGCGTACGCCTCTGGCGTTGTCCATGAGTCCACAATCACCTCCCAGCAGTCCATGTGCATTTTGCACCAATCAGCAGGATACTACCGAAAAACATGCATTTGAGTGATTACTCCTGAATTAGAATGGAATCAAACTTAATGTTTCCTACTTACCCGGAGGTAGATCTCCCTAGGGAGGTCAGTTTCGGGCGAGAGGATCATCGCCCTAGCTTGCGACTTCGGCAGCGATTGGCCAAGCACCTCGGCGTGGTAGTTGATGAGGACCTGGAGGTGCGCCTCGTAGTACATGTCCTTTAGTCTCTCCATGCAGACCTTGTCCTACACTCGCGACGCCTCGATCTCGTGCCCCGGCTCGCACGTGTACCACTCCTGCATACAGATATCATGTATCATTTCATTATTTCAACAACATCCAACAAATCCATTGACATTAACAAAGCGGTACGATGAAGACTCACCCAGAACTCCCTCTTGATCACGTCGGCAAGGGGGACCTCGTCTGCGTCCTTGACCTTGTAGAACTCTGGCCACTTATTGGGTGGCTTTTGGATCCCATCTATGATGACAAGGCTAGGGTAGTGCTTCTTAACTAGGAGGCCCAGCATGCCATTAATATGGCGTGAACTACCCCCGTTCACAAGCTTCCAGTTGTTGCATGAGTCATTAAGAACAATTGTTAGTCCAAAGTTCAATTTTCAACATGTCATATGAATAAGTTGTGAAAACATGAATGGTTACTTACTTTGGACCCTCGGGTCGAATCACCGGACGGTGGGCTACCGCGAGTGGGGCGGAAGGGAGGCGCGTGATCCCGCGCTGGTAGGGCTTCCTCGAACCTGACGAAGACGTCTCCCCTGGTGTCTCCCCGCTCCCGCCCTAGCTACCCTCGTCCTGGCCACCCCTGCCCTCGTGCCCCCCGCCTTCGCCGCCCCCGTCCTCATCGCCCCCGTCCTGGTGGTCGTCTGGGGGAAAGAGCTCCCTCGTCGACGAGCGACGTGTGTGGGACCTCACCGATGAGTCCACCAACAGCGTCTCCTCCTCTGCGTCGTCGTCGACGCCGGTCGACATGTAGATCGAGGTGACCTTTCGTAGCGGTCGTCGGCGTCTACCTCCGCCCGGCATTTTGTCCTGTACCTGAAATGACAAAGATTAAACCAATTAGCACAAATAATCGATAAGTACTTTTAAAGAGATGTAAAATGAAGCACAAATAATCAAAAGTACTTTTAAAGAGATGCAAAATGAATGAAACATAATTGCAAAGTAATAATAAGAACAATATAGTATTACATGAATTAGAAACCAAAGTCCTCATCATCACTATCACCATTGTCATCATCGCCTCCACTGTCATCACAATCACTGCTGTCATCATCACTATCAATATGGTTGAGACCTAAGTCCTCATCATTTTCATTCTCCTCACCACCTCCATCGTCCTCAACACCTAGTTCGCGCCGAGCCCTCCATTGCTCAATCATCATTAGGTCCTTACCATCTTGCACAACTTCACCCTCGTCCTCATCAATGTCGTTGTCTACTTCCATGCCCATCAGTGAAAGAATGTCTATCTCCAAATGCCCTTCTAGCCCCTCAGGTTGATAGAACTCTTCGCTATCTGCCTTCGGGTCGAAGTTGTAATCATCATCGTTTGGGACAGGCGCTTTACCACGCGGCGATACCAATTGCACAAGGTACCATCCCTTAAGCCTCTCATCTTTTTGGCACGCCCATGGAAGATAATAAACTTGTGTGGCCTGTTGAGCCACAATATAGACATCATCTCCACTATAGATAGAATCTTGTCGAATTTTGATTTGTCCAATGTCTTCGGCTCTTCTCGTGACATTAGGATCGAACCAATGACATTTGAAGACGACTGGTTTTAGAGCTTTGGGGCCTAGGAACTCGAGCTCGTATATTTCTTCCACTATGCCATAATAGTTGACACCATCATTGCCGGGCGTACAAACTCCTGTGCACGTGGTCTTTCGACCGGGCTGACTCTCCTCCTGGCTTCTCGTGCGAAAGCGATAGCCATTGACATCATAAACGGTGAATGCATTCACCCTACTACTGCAGCCGCATGCAACCTATTTCAATTCAGGACTCATTTCCCTATCTGTGCGTGCCTACAAGGTGAGGCCAGGTAGAGCGTTACATTACTCGCTCCTAGGTGCAAATTGGAATCTCAAAGTTGGAACGAGGTAAGTTTGATGGTACCTTTGTACGGAACCATGAAATAAAATTGGGCCTGGCATTTTTGAGGAAATTCTCTTCTTCTTGGACGGTAGGAGCCATATTCCTTCGCCAGTATTCCTTAAAAAACTCCCTGAAAAACAAGAGATGAAGGGGGTCGGACCGATAGATGGAGAATATTGACTACGTGTGTAACAAGTCCAGAATTGAGAACTTACTTTTGATAAGGAACCACTTCTTCAAGGTTCAACAACACGTAGAGCGTGATAGTGCGAAACTCATGTTGTTGCAACGTATTGGGGGTACCTGCGCTTCCCCTTCCGAGTTGCCCCATGAAAAGGCTCAGGGTCGATAAATTCTTGTCCTCATTGTAACGAGGGAGTGGGTTCATGTTTGAAAGGTTGTCGGTATAGTATGCCTTTGTGAAGTTCGACACCTCCTCCACTCTTGTTGCCTCTGCCACGGAAGCCTCAATTTTGGCTTTATTTTTACACTTTTTTGAAGAATCTTTTGACACCTCTCGATTGGATAGCACCAACGGGCCTGCACAGGACCCCCCAGCCGTGCCTCACGCGGTAGGTGCAAGATCATATGCTGCATTGGCAAGAAAAAGCCGGGTGGAAAGATCATCTCCAACATGCAAATCAGCAGCGGTGCAAGACGCTCTAGGTCACGAATCACTTCTCGAGATAACTCCCTGGTACAAAGCTGACGGAAGAAATAGCTCAACTCTGCCAGAACACGCCAAACTGGCTCGGGGAGGTATCCATGGGTCATCGCAGGAAGAAGTCGCTCAATCCATATGTGGAAGTCATGACTCTTCATCCCTAAGACTTTCATAGTCTTAAGGTTCACTCCCCTACTCAGATTCGCCGCATACCCATCAGGAAACAGTAAAGTCTTCATCCACTCTAGCACTTCCTTCCTATCGCTCCTTTTCATGATGTAATCGGCTAGCCCTCTTCTCCAATTCTTGCCCGACGCAGGGGTCCTCATCACTAGCTTTGGTCTATCGCAGATCACCTCCACGTCAAGTCTAGCCTTAACGTTGTCCTTTGACTTCTGTTTTATGTCCATGAGGGTTCCCCAAAGTGCCTCGGCAATATTCTTTTCTGTGTGCATCACATCGATGTTGTGTGGAAGCAGAAGGTCCTTGAAGTAGGGGAGCCTAGTCAAGCCCGATATATGGGTCCACATGTGTTCCTGACCGTACCCAATAAAACCACCGGTGTCTTTGTCAATTTTGAGAGCCTGTAACTCGACAAGGACCTGGGCACCGCTCTTAATCTCAGGAATAGGGTCAGTGACTTCAACTCCTTTAGTGAAGTGTTGGGTGTCTCGTCTGAATTCATGGTTCTCAGGCAAGAATTGACGATGTTTGTCAAACGAAGAGTACTTGCCACCCTTCTTCAGCCAGGTGAACATCACAGATTCCATACATACTGGGCAAGGGAACTTCCCATGAACACACCACCCACAGAATATGCCATATGCCAGGAAGTCATGCATTGAATACAGATACCACACATGCATTGTGAAGTTCTTCTTTGTAGCTCGGTCGTATGTCAGTACCCCCTTTTCCCAAGCATGTTCCAATTCATCCCACAGTGGCTGCATGAACACACCCATATTGTTGCCCGGGTGTCCAGGTATTATCAGTGACAATAACACGTTCTTCGGTTCAAACATGACATCGGGGGGAAGATTGAGGGGGATCACAAATACGGGCCAACAAGTGTACGGGGCTGCATGTGTTCCATACGGGTTGAACCCATCTGTTGCTATGGCTACACGTACATTCCGAGCATCCTTAGCTTTGTCAGGATACTGCATATCGAAGTACTGCCATGCCTCAGCATCCGATGGGTGTACCATCTTGTCACTGTATCTTTTGCCATCCTTATGCCATATCATCTGCTTCATGGACTCCTCTATCATGAACATCCGTTGGAGCCTCGGGGTGAGTGGAAGGTACCAAACGATCATCTTGGGGATCTTAGACTCCACCTTCTTGCCAGCACCACCATCTACCTCCACATACCTAGAGGCCTTGCACTTTGGACAGTGCGTTGCAGCCTTTAGATCTTCTCCCCTAAATAGGACGCACCCATTAGGACAACCATGGATCGATTCATATGACATCTTAAGTGCACGGAGGAGCTTCACTGACTCGTACGTGTTCTTCGGCAGCGTGTGATCCTTCGGAAGCATTGTGCCCAAAACTGTCAACATGAGATTGGAGCCGTCTCGACTTAGGCTCAACTGCGACTTCAACCCTAGAAGGCGACCAACGGCATCTAGTTGCGACATTGTTGTCTTCTCGTGAAGGGGCTTCTACGCCGAAGACATCATTTCATAGAAAGCCTTTGCGGTTTCCTCTAGATCCTCCTCCATCAATCCTTCATTGCCATGTGCCTCGTTATAGTCTACCACCATGTCGGCCAACCCAGCATCTCCATCATACTCCTCGAGGCGTGCTCTTACCTCCTCCTCTCTAATACGCGCTTTTGCTTCACCATGGAAGATCCACCTCTTGTAGTTTTCCACAAATCCGTACTTGAAAAGATCTTTGTAGACCTCCCTTTGTACTTTTCTTTTTTGGTTCTTACACTCTTTGCAGGGACACAACGTCCGATCCGACCCTTGAGCAGCCGGCCCAAATGCTTGCTCCAGGAAATTATTGGTCCCCCTAACCCATTCATCGCTCTTCCTCTTAGTTGTCCAGCCAGTGTACATCCACTCACGGTCATCCATCCTCTGTTATGCGCCAATGTAAGCGAGTAATAAAACCATCACTTGCATCTACAAGGCGTTCCTACCATCTAATAGGTGAAGGATAGGTCCTAATCCCACCCGAAAATGCGTAGATGAGGTTAGCTTCCATGCTCCACTCCCGTCTGTCACACCCGGTTTTAAGGACAAAACCAGACATACACCATATGTGAAATAAAGAAGACAAATCTCACATATAGCCACAGATAAGTGTAATATCAAAAGACAAATGCTTAATATACATTACACAATAGTATAAAATATACCTTAATGAGCAACACAGCGGAAAGACAACTCCGAACACCGGGTGTAGACCTCACTCCAGGATCAAACTAACTGGTTGATCACAAGCCTAACAATTCCAGAATCTAACAGTCTGGTACCCTTCCTGAGATGTGGGGAAATAGCAAGAGTGAGTCCATGTCGAACTCAACAAATATAACATGGGGTTCATGAGGCTCAAAAGTTTGACACGGTTTACTGCAAAAGCTTTTAGTGAGTCATCTCTTTAACAATTGAGTAGCAACAAGTTTACCAAAATCCCAAATAACCCCATGATCATGTAAACGAGAATAATGTATAGCAAGAAACAATAATCATTAGTGAGCATCAATATCATCAGTATTATCATTATCATCAGTGTTCATCATTTATTCTGTAAGGGTCCAAGGCCACTCGTGACCGTGAGCACGGCTGTTATAACAGTTTTACACTCTGCAGAGGTTGTACACTTTCACTGTGAGTCATGATTACCCATATGCCCGGGATCGCGACTCCCAAAACACTTCCAAGGTGAGCAGGCAGGGTTCACTATGAAGCCTTTCAAAGTTTCGTCTAACAAGTTAGGGCCGCTAGGTTTTCGGAGTCAGTCCGTGTGATACACCACGCAGGGATCCACAGTCTGCTCTACCCCATTTGCGCCTCAAGGGTAACCTCTAACAAGCTAGAAAAAGTCCTCATACTGAGCTAAAGCCAGAGCCATATAGCCCTCACAGTTGTACTGTAAGTCCCGGATTTTCGCTTACAGATAAGTCCTTAGGGAGAGAAACTAGAGCACCATAAAAACCACAAAATATGCTCTAGCCCTCTTGAGCCATATTGCTTTAAAGCATCATTTAAACGTTTATTGCATATACCATTAGTCAAGTTACAGATCATAGTTATTTATCTTGAGCACTAGCATAAATACTACCCAATGCAACATCCCATGGGTGTCAAGGTACAAGATACAAAAACTAGGATATCCTTAATGGTAACAAGGTAGACACATGCACATGAATTAAGTATATTAAAGGTGAATAGGAAACAAGGATGATCCCATGCTATACTTGCCTTAAACACCGATCCTTCGGTAAGCTTTAATCTTCAACGTTCTTCTTCTTCTTCTTGATAACCACGTATATCTCACCGACTGGACTTGATCAATAAATCATCACACACACATCGAGCAATCATACACGAAGCAAACAATAGATCTATATTAGAACAGTACACCAATCATACAAAAATAAATAAAAGAGTTTGAAACACGATTCTACGCATCACTACGAACACACAGACGCAAAAAGCACACTAATCAGAGCTACGGTTGAAAAGATACATCTACCGAAAAATTTGCTCATAGAAGAAAATATAAAACTATTAACTTCATGAGTTTTAATTATATAAAATATTTTATAAATACTATATACAGAATTAAGTCAAATTTAGATTCAAATTATGAAACTAAAGTAAAACAAATCATATTTTATTTACAAAACCCAGTTGCATAATTATTAATCAAGATATGATTTAAACCATAAAATTTCAGAATTAATAATATGGTAAACACTGTCACTAACACGTAGATCTCGTTGCTATGAATCTAACGCAACTCGAATGAGCTAAAACGGATCTAAAACGTAGAAGATATGATTTAAACAAGATTTACTTTATTAAAGTAATAGATTAAATCTCACATCGGAACTTAAAAATAGAAAACCTAACCAACAGTAACACTAACAGTATAACAAGTTTGTAAAACTCTTCTACACGTTACTACGATCACATAGATATAAAGATCACGAAATTTGGATTTAAAACGTAAAAATTATGAATTTTCTAAGATTTCCTATATATAAATAATTACTTTAATATAAACTCGAAAATAAATTAATTCAAACCTACTGTACAGTTCTATAATCATGTAGAGCTCTCAAATACGAATCTAACGAAATTTGAACGGATCAAATCGGAGTTAAAACGGATAATTTATGACTAAAACAAACTCAGTGGCAAAACTGTAAATATCAGAAAACGTATTTTTCAATTGCCGAGACGAAATACGCTTTCAACAGATCAAAACGTACTCTGAGCTTTACGTTTTAGGACTGCGGGTTCTATACTTAAAAATCACAGGGACTCTTTTACAATTTTACAAACGAACCGGTATCTTCTAATTCTAGCCGTCGGATTTAGATCGGACGGTCCAGATTGGATCGGGGCAAACGGGCGGTGCTCCGGCCGGAATCGAACCCGACGGCGACCTCCCGCGGCGGCGCCATGGCCGGACTTGGCTATCTAGCGCTACAAGGCACGAGCTTGCGAAAGAAAAACACCAGCGGTTAGATAACTTCAACGCGATCTTACCTAGAGCAAAATCGAGGCCGAGAACGAAGCGAGGAGAGCGTGCGGCTCGGAGAGGCGGACGGCTAGGGCGGTGCTTCGAGCGTAGCCACCACGGGACGATAGAGGCTGCGATTTGTAGTCTAATGTGAAGCGGAGGGAGGCGGCACCCCGTTTTTATAGCCCGAAGGCATTGCTAAAGAAGGAAAGGGGAGGATTGAGGAGATGGAATCGGATCGGGGGAAAAGAGGGAAAGAAATCCGGCGGCGTGGGGAGGAAGAAACGCCTGACACGTGGGTCCGGGCTGTCAGCGACGCGGGAGCGAGGAAACGCGCTCGCGCGGTGAAGCTGGGCCGGCGGCCGCTGGCTGGGCTCGGCCCAAGCGGAAGAAGGCGGGCGCGGGGAAACGGCGGGCTGCGCGCGAAGTGGGCCGGCCGAGGTGGGGCGCTGGCGGGCTTTTTGGCTGGACCGGGCTGAAAACCGAAGAAAATGATTTTCCTTTTCTTTTTCTTTTTCAAACTTTTCAAAGCCAAATTTCAAAGAATTTTCAAATCCAAATTTGAATTTGATCAAACCACTCATCTCAAAAATTTAAATGCAACAGCATGAGTGCACAAACATATTTCTACTCTTATATTTGATTTTAAATTTATAAAAATTATTATTATTCTAAATTTGCATGCTCACTAAAATATATAAAAATCATATTTTTCTTATTTTTCATTTCTTCAAAATTTTAGGGTGTTACAATTCTACCCCCCTTAAGATGAATCTCGTCCCGAGATTCGGAAGATGATGATAAGAGAGATAATGACACTTTGTCTTTATTCGATCCTCATTTTACCAATTACATCTTTCGTTGAGAGTCATGAGACAGTTTCTCAGATCCTAACTGACTAACGTGCCTAAGCATGATCATCTCTCCTATTGAGCTCCTCCAAAGTTATTTGTTCCTCTGCTATGACTTCTGTAAACTCATGGTCCACTTTGCTATCCTTGGTGTACCTATCTTCTAATTGATCATTCTCATCTCCCTCAGGTAAAAGTCGACCACCTTGATACTCAATTCTTTTCCCTGACGGTGTTGTTAAGAGCATTGTGCATCGAGTACCATGAATCACTCCTTTGTGTGCACAGAGCCATCCATTACCAAGAACCACGCGAATTTTAAGTGACTCCAACACAATGAGTGTCGCGGTGAAGTTTTCTTTGTTTATGACAAGACTGACATTCGGGCATATCTGATTTGCCTGCATTTCTCCCATTGGGGTTTGAACTAGCAAAGGCCTCCTCATTGGACACTTCACCATCTTGCACGTCTCTACCATGTCGGCAGAAATGAAAGAATGCGAAGCACTAGGGTCAAATAGAGCAAAAACTTGTACTGAACTTACTTGAATATAACCTCCCACTACTTTGGTAACTCCATGAATTTTATCCATATCCACATTGCTTAGTCTCTCATTGACATAGTTTTGCTGCGCTTTGCTTCCTTGAACAGGCTTCTTATGGACTTTCCTTTTTCGCTTTCGTCGTTGTGGATTCTGACTTAGTTCACTCCCAACTTGCTCTGCAACATTGTTGTTTTGATAGTGCTCAGCTTCATCATACCCATAACATCCTTCAATGGCAGAAGCATCAATCTTTTCCCACATATTAGTGCGAGACGTCATATAGGACTCCTGAGTCATGAGACACGACACTTCCTGTCATCAAGTGACCAACATCAGCAATCACGTGCAAGTATAGATGATCATACTCATGAGCTATCTAAAAGGACAACTCTTGTCTCCATGGATCCAAAATTATCAACCTTGTTAACAGAATTTTTTTTGCTCAAGAGTGGCAACTCAATCATGGAGACTAACCAATACTTCCAACTAAAGAGTTCAATCTTAATAATCCTTCTTTACATTGGCTACCCCCCTTAAAATAAGAGACACTAAATAGGGTAGCTTGAACCCTTTTCTAGATGAGCTACTTAGCATAAAAGTGTTCTGACATCCCAATGATACTCTTGTGTATGGGTAAGAACAAGAAATCTGAAATTTCTCACGAGCAGAAAATCAGCAGTGCAGTAAAACAGTTGTAACTCTCATTCTGTTAATCCAATGAAGCTGTAGTTTACACCGATGGAAAGCTTATAAAATTCTCTACAACTTACTTATAGAACACACTTCCAGATTCTGCAGCTATCTTGACCGAAAACAACACATAACAGATTCTGTTCCAGGTTTCAGACAGCACAGTTGCATCGTCTTGTGATTTTTGTATCTACCAATCCAAAATAGTTATGAGGGTAGTTCTTGCATTTAGAGAGAGATGTTGAAGTCCACTCTTGTCCAGAATTCTCTCATGATTTTTGGTCTTTCAAGAACAAAGATATAAGTTGATAAAGACAGGCTGCTCTGAAAGACTAGATATAGAAAGCAGAAGATAACCAAAACCCAGCTATTTATTTCATTAATCCTTATACCTTATACATATAAACTAAATGAAATCATGGTCAAAACCCACGAGATCATTCCACTCATTACAAAATTCCAACTCAAGCATAAACATAAGCACAAAACAACTAAACACTTAAATGTTCATTAGCCACACATTAAGACAACTCAACTTGGCTACTAACGGTTTTATTACACGGGACATAACTCCTATTCATTAAACATCGTGTGATTGTAGCAGCATCCAGAGTAGATAATGTCTCTTGCATTCCTTATTGCTTTATATGGACATCTGAATCTCTGCATCCCTCTTTACCATTCTTATAACTCATACCTTAAGATGGGTCAACCTGGCATCCCTCAGGTATAGATTTAATACCCTCATACTTAATCCTTTCTCCTGAAAGTGTAGTTAGAAACACTGAACATTGGGCATACTCAATCACTCCTTTACAAGTAGATAACCAGTCTATTCCAAGGATAACATCAATGCCCATTAATTCCAAAACATTGAGGTTTACCTTAAAATTTACCCCCTTTATGTCAAGACTAACTTTTGGGCATACACGGTCTGCCTTTATTTCACCTCTTGGAGTTTCAACCAAAACTGTTTTTCCCTTTGGAAGCATAAGTATGTTATGATCTTTTGCATATTGTCTAGATATGAACGAATGTGAGGCACTGGGGTCAAACAAAACCTTGGCATTTCCTGAACTTACTGGAATTGATCCAAACACGACCTCCTTAGCTCCAGGAATGGTGGAAATATCCACATGTTTCAACCTTTCATGGATGTAATTTCTCTTTAATTTATTTCCCTGCACATGCTCCTTTTGGACATCCTGTCCTGGGTCTCGCTGTTGTTGATTCTTCTGTGGGCAAGATTTGATATAATGTCCTTCCTGCTGGCAATGATAACACTTTCTCTTAGCTGGATCTTTTGTGATGTCATACTCCAAGGAACTGTTGTTTGGTATACTGCTATCTTGCTGGCCATAAAAGTTCACCTTCGTCCCTTTGGCTTGTTTCTTAGCTTGTTTGGCCTTTCGAGGTTGATACTCCTTATAGATAATTGTCCATCCATCTATGACTACTTCATGGGGAGTAGTTTTAGCGGGAGGGGCTTCTAACTCTTCAGGGTTTGGATTTGTTTGACAGGGGATCAGGACTGCATGTGACAATGTAGTAGAACTCGCTTGCTCATTGCTTTCCACTAGTGGTTCTAATGAGATTGCCTTTCTCTTCTTGTCCATGTTGATCTCAAAATTTGGATCCACCTTGACTTTCCCCTTATTAGACTCATTTCGAAGACAGGGAAAACCATAATGCTTACAGCAGTGACATTGTTCCTGCTCTCCAAATGCCTTATTATCAACATCTTTATTGGATTTCATATTCTTCCAAACTTCTGCTACTTGTATCTTCTCTGACCCCTTGGATATGTTGGCTTGACCTTGAGATAAGCATCGTTGAGAATTCCCATGTTGAGCCATTTCTTCTAGTAATTGGTTTTGCATCGCTAATGGTTTCTTGTCAAAAGTGAGCAAGAGCAATACAATTCAGTCCTCTTAACCTCTGAAATCCATAGCCTTCTCGTCACGAGCCGTCTAATAGACAAGGAGAAAAGGTTCAAAATAGAGACAAGGTTTTTATAACAGAACGGGGATAGAATTAAGCATAGCTTTGAGAAAATAACAAAGTTAAAGAGAAGCAAGAAATAGGCAACAATGAGAACATGCTAAACGTCCAGTTCTAACTAGGCTTGCGTCCTACAGTCAGCATTGCTCTGATACCAATCTGTCACACCCGGTTTTAAGGACAAAACCAGACATACACCATATGTGAAATAAAGAAGACAAATCTCACATATAGCCACAGATAAGTGTAATATCAAAAGACAAATGCTTAATATACATTACACAATAGTATAAAATATACCTTAATGAGCAACACAGCGGAAAGACAACTCCGAACACCGGGTGTAGACCTCACTCCAGGATCAAACTAACTGGTTGATCACAAGCCTAACAATTCCAGAATCTAACAGTCTGGTACCCTTCCTGAGATGTGGGGAAATAGCAAGAGTGAGTCCATGTCGAACTCAACAAATATAACATGGGGTTCATGAGGCTCAAAAGTTTGACACGGTTTACTGCAAAAGCTTTTAGTGAGTCATCTCTTTAACAATTGAGTAGCAACAAGTTTACCAAAATCCCAAATAACCCCATGATCATGTAAACGAGAATAATGTATAGCAAGAAACAATAATCATTAGTGAGCATCAATATCATCAGTATTATCATTATCATCAGTGTTCATCATTTATTCTGTAAGGGTCCAAGGCCACTCGTGACCGTGAGCACGGCTGTTATAACAGTTTTACACTCTGCAGAGGTTGTACACTTTCACTGTGAGTCATGATTACCCATATGCCCGGGATCGCGACTCCCAAAACACTTCCAAGGTGAGCAGGCAGGGTTCACTATGAAGCCTTTCAAAGTTTCGTCTAACAAGTTAGGGCCGCTAGGTTTCCGGAGTCAGTCCGTGTGATACACCACGCAGGGATCCACAGTCTGCTCTACCCCATTTGCGCCTCAAGGGTAACCTCTAACAAGCTAGAAAAAGTCCTCATACTGAGCTAAAGCCAGAGCCATATAGCCCTCACAGTTGTACTGTAAGTCCCGGATTTTCGCTTACAGATAAGTCCTTAGGGAGAGAAACTAGAGCACCATAAAAACCACAAAATATGCTCTAGCCCTCTTGAGCCATATTTCTTTAAAGCATCATTTAAACGTTTATTGCATATACCATTAGTCAAGTTACAGATCATAGTTATTTATCTTGAGCACTAGCATAAATACTACCCAATGCAACATCCCATGGGTGTCAAGGTACAAGATACAAAAACTAGGATATCCTTAATGGTAACAAGGTAGACACATGCACATGAATTAAGTATATTAAAGGTGAATAGGAAACAAGGATGATCCCATGCTATACTTGCCTTAAACACCGATCCTTCGGTAAGCTTTAATCTTCAACGTTCTTCTTCTTCTTCTTGATAACCACGTATATCTCACCGACTGGACTTGATCAATAAATCATCACACACACATCGAGCAATCATACACGAAGCAAACAATAGATCTATATTAGAACAGTACACCAATCATACAAAAATAAATAAAAGAGTTTGAAACACGATTCTACGCATCACTACGAACACACAGACGCAAAAAGCACACTAATCAGAGCTACGGTTGAAAAGATACATCTACCGAAAAATTTGCTCATAGAAGAAAATATAAAACTATTAACTTCATGAGTTTTAATTATATAAAATATTTTATAAATACTATATACAGAATTAAGTCAAATTTAGATTCAAATTATGAAACTAAAGTAAAACAAATCATATTTTATTTACAAAACCCAGTTGCATAATTATTAATCAAGATATGATTTAAACCATAAAATTTCAGAATTAATAATATGGTAAACACTGTCACTAACACGTAGATCTCGTTGCTATGAATCTAACGCAACTCGAATGAGCTAAAACGGATCTAAAACGTAGAAGATATGATTTAAACAAGATTTACTTTATTAAAGTAATAGATTAAATCTCACATCGGAACTTAAAAATAGAAAACCTAACCAACAGTAACACTAACAGTATAACAAGTTTGTAAAACTCTTCTACACGTTACTACGATCACATAGATATAAAGATCACGAAATTTGGATTTAAAACGTAAAAATTATGAATTTTCTAAGATTTCCTATATATAAATAATTACTTTAATATAAACTCGAAAATAAATTAATTCAAACCTACTGTACAGTTCTATAATCATGTAGAGCTCTCAAATACGAATCTAACGAAATTTGAACGGATCAAATCGGAGTTAAAACGGATAATTTATGACTAAAACAAACTCAGTGGCAAAACTGTAAATATCAGAAAACGTATTTTTCAATTGCCGAGACGAAATACGCTTTCAACAGATCAAAACGTACTCTGAGCTTTACGTTTTAGGACTGCGGGTTCTATACTTAAAAATCACAGGGACTCTTTTACAATTTTACAAACGAACCGGTATCTTCTAATTCTAGCCGTCGGATTTAGATCGGACGGTCCAGATTGGATCGGGGCAAACGGGCGGTGCTCCGGCCGGAATCGAACCCGACGGCGACCTCCCGCGGCGGCGCCATGGCCGGACTTGGCTATCTAGCGCTACAAGGCACGAGCTTGCGAAAGAAAAACACCAGCGGTTAGATAACTTCAACGCGATCTTACCTAGAGCAAAATCGAGGCCGAGAACGAAGCGAGGAGAGCGTGCGGCTCGGAGAGGCGGACGGCTAGGGCGGTGCTTCGAGCGTAGCCACCACGGGACGATAGAGGCTGCGATTTGTAGTCTAATGTGAAGCGGAGGGAGGCGGCACCCCGTTTTTATAGCCCGAAGGCATTGCTAAAGAAGGAAAGGGGAGGATTGAGGAGATGGAATCGGATCGGGGGAAAAGAGGGAAAGAAATCCGGCGGCGTGGGGAGGAAGAAACGCCTGACACGTGGGTCCGGGCTGTCAGCGACGCGGGAGCGAGGAAACGCGCTCGCGCGGTGAAGCTGGGCCGGCGGCCGCTGGCTGGGCTCGGCCCAAGCGGAAGAAGGCGGGCGCGGGGAAACGGCGGGCTGCGCGCGAAGTGGGCCGGCCGAGGTGGGGCGCTGGCGGGCTTTTTGGCTGGACCGGGCTGAAAACCGAAGAAAATGATTTTCCTTTTCTTTTTCTTTTTCAAACTTTTCAAAGCCAAATTTCAAAGAATTTTCAAATCCAAATTTGAATTTGATCAAACCACTCATCTCAAAAATTTAAATGCAACAGCATGAGTGCACAAACATATTTCTACTCTTATATTTGATTTTAAATTTATAAAAATTATTATTATTCTAAATTTGCATGCTCACTAAAATATATAAAAATCATATTTTTCTTATTTTTCATTTCTTCAAAATTTTAGGGTGTTACACCGTCCGAGACGGAATTTCGGCAGCACCTCCCCACTGTTCTCCCGATACACGTCCCGGCGGGAAGAGTGTGTATCTGGAGAACAACGGAAAGGTGCGGCCGAAACTCTGACTCGAATGGGAGCGGAACATGGAAGCTAACTCATCTACGCATCCGCGTGTTGTCCAAAAAACGTGGACAATCCAAAAGAGATACTGTCGCAGATATGCACTGATCAGCATACCAACGAACGCGTATCCCTTTCGGACGGGAGATGCCTAACTTGGCTGTGCAATCTACAACTACTATAAGGATGAGAGGTGAATTATACCTAGGGTAGCGGCACAAAGGCGAGTAGCAGGGCGATGGAGAGTCGACGCGGTGCAGGAAGACCTGTAGCGTCCACGAAGACGATCGGAGTCACCGAGTACCTCCCACAGGTGATCCTACAAAAAGGACAAAAAAGGTTAGTATCCACTCAAAATTCCGGCAGCACCTCCCCTACACGGGGAGGTTCCGAAACCTGCAAAAAACAACGGCACGAAGGCCGATAACCACAGCGGCACGAAGGCCGACATCACAACGGCGTGAAGGCCGATAACCACAGCGGCACGAAGGCTGACATCACAACGGCACGAAGGCCGACAAGTAGTGAAGGGGTTAATATACCTTGCTCTTGTAGCCGGTTCGACGACGGTGGAGGTGTCGACGGAACGTAGACACCAAGAAGACGGTCGAGGCACCTCCTCACCTTCTCTCCTTCTCTCTTCCTCCTTACTCTTCTTCTCCTTCTTCCTTTTCCTTCTCCTTCTCCTTCTTCCTTCTTCCTTCTCTCTTCTCCCTTCTTCTTCTTCATTCTCCCTCCTTCTCTCTTCTCCTCCTTTCCTTGTCCTGCTCCCACGCCTCTCTGCCTTGGGGCTGCGGGGGCCGGGGCGCAGGGGCTGCCGAGGAGCCAGGGTGGCCGTGGGGCTGCGAGGCGCCTAGGAACCAGGCCTGCAGGACGCCGGCGCTGCGGGGCGATGGGGCGTGGCGCGGCCGGGCTGGTGCGCGGGGCGCAGCGCGGCTGGGGCGCCGGGGCGGGCGGGCCGGGGCGTGGTGGGGGCACCGGGACAGGCGGGCAGGGGCGCGGCGCGATCGGGCGTCGGGGCGGGCCGCGGCGTGGTCGGGGCGCCGGGGCGGGCGGGCCGGGGCGTCGGGCGCGGCGCGGCCGGTCGAGCGGGCCGGGGCGTCGGGGCGCGGCGCGGCCGGGCGAGCGGGCCGGGGCGTCGGGGCGCGGCGCGGCCGGGCGCGCGGTCCGCGGCGCAGTCGGGGCGCTGGGGCAGGCAGGCCGGGGCGTCGGGGCGCGGCGCGGCTGGGCGCCGGGGCGGGGCGCAGCCGGGCGCGCTGGGCGCGGCGTGGCCGGCGTGCGGGGTGCAGCGGTGCGCGGCGCAGGGGAGAGGGGCGGTGGCGCTGCCGGGCGCCGGGGTGGGGCACGGCCGGGCGCGCAGGGCGCGGCGTGGCCGGCTTGCGGGTCGCAACGGTGCGCGGCGCAGGGGAGAGGGGTGGCGGCGCTGCGGGCAGGGGAGGGGGCTGGCGGCGGCGCTGCAGGAAGGGGAGGGGCGTGGCGGCGGCGCTGCGGGCAGGGGAGGGGGCCGATTGGAGTGGAGAGAGAGAGGTAGAAATGGGCCGGCCCAATCTTTTTAGGTTAAAGTCCTTTGCGACTGCTCCCCGGTATAGGCAGTCGGCAAAGCACTGAACAATATTTTAATATAATCTCTTTGCCGACTGCCCTAGACCAAGGCAGTCGGCAAAGAATTTTTGTGTTTTTCCCCTTTTTTTTGCAGCCGCAACTTGCTCTTAATTTTTTGAAATTTTTAACATAGGTTTCACATGTGATAAGTGTGAACCTCAAAAAGTTTTGTGATTTTTTGACTTTTTTTGCTATATTTCGTTAATTAATTTCTTTAAATTGAATTTTCCGCTACATAATCCAACTTTGAACTGTAGGTGCATGAAATAGTAAAACTTAGCCATTCGAAAAATGATATTCATGTTGAAGAATGTATTTTGAGGCCATATCCAAAAACTCACCCAAAATTTTGAAGTCCTTGTCCACGGAACATGACCATCCAAGTGTGGTAGAAGTGATTTTTAATTATATAAAATTCAAATGAAATCAGAAAATTACAAAACTTGTTGAGGTGTCATGTTATCACATGAGGAGCCTATGATAAAAATTTGAAAAATTTTTGAGCAAGTTGTGACATCAGATGTACAAAACCCACACATTGTCGGCACTTTCACCTTCGCTCTTCTATTCCAAAAACTCATACATTTTCTTACTACAGATGGTGTCACTCAGGAAACTTCAATTCCACCACCTAATAATTGCACAGGTACACAGACACAACCATTTGTAGTTGATGGTACCTCTTCAATGCCTCCAAACGGTGCAAAAGATCATGCGCCAGACGAGATGGTCGAGGATGGTATTTTCTTTATTAAAGTTATCCCTTTTTGTTTTTTTGTATGCTATTATGTTTCTCTCATCATATATGTGGCCGTATCGCACAGACTATGATGAGGATGTCATATTTGAGGAGGACGAGGATGAGGATGAGGCGTACTTTTTCGCCGGGCAAGGTACACCGTGCAATAGTCAAAACATTCTTTCACAAACTTTCTTTCAACGCGTAACACATCGACATTTTGTCCAAAGACGACGAGGAGGGATCCGACGTTGAGCACAATCTTGACATGGATGAGCAAGAGAACAGTGAGCCTGATGTCCCGGATCCATACGACAAGGTTTACGCTAATGTCCCGTCATAGTCTCACATGCTACCGTCGGTGCCGAAGTGCAAACACTACAACACAAAGAAATTTGAGGGTGAACCGCCCGGATTCTGTTGTAGAGGTGGAAAGATTCATCTTTCAACTCCTGAGACACCACCAGAGCTCATGAGGTTATGGTCAAGCTCGGACACTGATGCTAGGCACTTTCGTGCAAACATCAGATATTTCAACGGCCACTTCTCTTTCACTTCTCTGTACTGCCACCTAGATCGTATCACCACTAACATGCGAATCTGCGGTGTCTACACGTTCCGTGCCCATGGCCAGATTTACCATAATATACGATCATTTGGTAAAGAGGAGGGTGTCGAAAAGAGACACCTCAAGCTTTATTTTTATGATGACGACCCGTCCCTTGAGCATCGGATGAGCAAGTGCCGTGAGCAATGCGCCCAAAAAGACAGAGAAGTTATACACCAATTGGTGGGTATCCTTGAAGGGAATCCCTACTCTTAGCAACTAAGGAGTATGGGACACGTTGAAAACCTCGAGGATTACCGGGTCGAGTTGAACCTTGACCAGCGCCTTGACCAGAGAACATATAACGTGTCGTTGATATCAGAGGTGGCCGTCATCTAGGTTGAGGGGAGTGAGCATCACGGCCAATTCGAATATAGTGTTCTCCTGCAAGGGAAGGATCGGTCTATACATGGCATCCGCTCATATAATGCATGCTACGACTCATTGTCATACCCGTTGTTCTTTCCAAAGGGTGAGCTCGAGTGGCACAATTGCATCCCAAAAGTGGGTGTGACTATGGCTCAAGTTGAGCGAGCTCGAGCAATCCGCAAAAGGCATGCCAAGAACGCCGCGAATGGTGACGATGATGATGGAGGTAACTTGAACTCTTTTTAATAATAATGCAATATAAACTCTTTTCTATTAACTCATGAAACTAATTCGCACAATGTGTCCTGCAGAACCTGTTTCGAATACATGTGTCTCCGTGCACGACTACTACTGCTACAAGTTCCAGATGCGGTCAGGGATATTTAATCAATACTCTATGGCCGACGTCTTTTCCAGCAGTTCACCATCGACACCTACATCAAGATTGAGAGCTCGCATTTAGACTACATGAGAAACAATCAGGATACTTTGAGGGCTGACCTGTACCAAGGCCTGGTGGATAGCATGCATTCGGGTGAAGGATCTGCTGAGAATGTCAGAAAGCGTATTGTCCTGTCTTCGTCATTCATCGGAGGACCCCGTGATATGAGGCGTTGATACATGGATGCAATGGCTCTGGTGCAAAAGTATGGTAAACCTGATATCTTCCTCACAATGACGTGCAACCCTAACTGGGATGAGATCAAGGATGAACTTTATCCAGGCCAAACACCATAGGACCGCCCAGATCTCGTAACATGAGTCTTCAGAGTAAAGTTAGATGCAATGAGGAAAATGTTGATGGAGAAAGACATACTTGGTAAGGTGAAGGCCTACGTATATGTAGTCGAGTTCTAGAAGAGGGGCTTGCCGCATGCACACTTCTTGCTGATAATGGAATGGAAGTACAAGCTCACATGTCCCGAGCAATATGACATGATTATCAGTGCAGAGCTACCAAACAAGAAGAAGTACCCTGAGCTCTACAAGATGGTGATGAAGCATATGATGCATGGTCACTGCGGGACACTTAATCCATATTGTCCGTGCACGGTGGGCCGTGGGTCATGCAAGAACCGTTACCCCCGCCCATTCTGTGAGGCAACATCACAGGGAAAGGATTCGTACCCCATATATCAGCGACGCAATGATGGCCGCATGCTAAAAGTTCGAGGCCATTACATGGACAATCAATGGGTTGTGTCTTACAACCCTTGCCTGTTACGTACCTTCAACTGCCATATAAATGTTGAGGCCTATGGGAGCATTAAATCAGTGAAGTATTTGTTCAAGTACATATACAAGGGACATGACAGGGCATCAGTGGTCATGAGGGAGACCGACAAAGCAGAAGATAAAGGGAACATTGATGAGATCAAGCAGTATAGAGACGCCCGGTGGGTGACGCCTCCAGAAGCACTATGGAGGATATATGGCTTTGACTTGAGTAAGAACCATCCACCAGTAAAGCAGTTGCAGCTTCATCTACTCGACATGCACATGGTGTCATTTCATAAATGGGACAAGCTCGAACGGATCATTAATAGGCCAGGTGTAGAAGAGTCAATGCTGAAAGCATACTTCAATGCAAATAAGCATGATGAGGAAGCCCGCGGAATCTTGTATCGGGACTTCCCGGAGCATTTTACCTGGCAGACTGATGGAAAATTCTAGCAGAAAAGGAAAAACTCCATTTTCCAAGTTGAAAGAGTCATCTCAGCTCATCCTGCTGAGGGAGAACGCTACTTTCTTCGTGTTCTCTTGAACAACGTTACTGGTGCTACCTCATACGAACACCTCAGGACGGTTGATGGCGTGCTACTACCTTCGTTCCGTGAAGCTACAGAAAGGAGGGGTCTAATTGAAGAAGATAATACACTGGATGAATGTCTGACTGAAGCTACTTTATTCCAGATGCCTTCCTCTCTGCGAAGGCTATTTGCAACAATATTGGTATTTTGTGAGCCACACGATGTGATGGGATTGTGGATAAAACACTACGATGCAATGTCAGAGGACTACAGCTGCAATAATCCATCCCCGGATCTGGTGCAACAGATGGTTTTGATAGACATTAGAAACATGCTACAGTCTATGGGGAAGGACATAACATCATTTCCTCTTCCAGATATTGATCACTCATATGACGATGCCAGCCATATTCCTCGTGAGATATTTGAGGAAGCTAGCGTCGAGCAGAATCCTGAAGATGTGCTATTGTGCGACTCACTCAATGCCGAGCAAAGGTTTGCCTACGATGAGATAATGGTCGCGGTCTGCAGCAAACAAGGCGGAATGTTCTTTGTGGATGCACCTGGCGGGACGGGAAAGACCTTTTTGTATAGGGCACTTCTGGCAAAACTACGTAGCTAGGACAAGCTTGCCATGGCTACAGCTACATCTGGAGTTGCAGCGGCCATAATGCCAGGCGGGAGGACGGCCCACTCACGTTTTAAGATACCTCTAACTCTTCAAGAGGGCGGTTGTTGTAGCTTCACGAAACAGAGTGGTACTGCTAAGTTGTTGCAGCAAGCAGCTCTCATAATTTGGGATGAGGCATCTATGACAAAGAGGCAAAATGTGGAAGCACTAGACAACAGCCTATGGGATATAATGGGCCGGTCACACCTACCGTTTGGTGGGAAGACTGTTGTCCTTGGTGGGGATTTCAGACAGGTCCTCCCTGTTGTGCGAAAAGGATCTAGGGCTCAAATTGTCGGTGCTTCTCTACGAAGGTCGTATCTTTGGGAATCCATGCGCCACCTAAAGCTCGTCCGCAACATGAGGGCTCAGAGTGATCCGTGGTTTGCAGATTATCTGTTGCGCATTGGTGGTGGAACGGAAGAGGTTAATGGAGATGGCAATGTACGTATTCCAGACGAGATCTGTGTCCCGTACTCTAGCGATACCGAGAAAGATCTTCATACATTGATCGACATCATCTTTCCAGATCTAAATGCAAACATGGCGAACAAGGACTACATCACCACCAGAGCGATTTTGTCTACACGTAACGATTGGGTGGACATGATCAATATGAAAATGATTGATATGTTCCAGGGCGGCGAGACAGTGTATCACAGTTTTGACTCTGCGGTACATGATCCACATAACTACTATCCATCGGAGTTCCTTAACAGTCTGACCCCCAACGGGCTGCCTCCACACGTCTTGAAGCTCAAGCTCGGGGTCCTGTCATATTGCTTAGAAATATTGATCCTGCCAATGGGCTATGCAACGTACAAGGCTGGTGGTGCGTGGGTTCCGTAGAAATACAATCGATGTGAAAATCGTGGTGGGGCAGCATGCTGGGAAGCGGGTGTTCCTTCCTCGAATACTGTTGTGCCCGTCTGATGACGAGATGTTCCCGTTCTAGTTCAAGAGGAAGCAGTTTCCTATCAGGCTAAGCTTTGCCATGACGGTCAACAAGTCACAGGGACAAACTATCCCGAACGTGGGTGTGTACCTGCCCGCACCGGTGTTCTCTCATGGTCAGTTGTACGTTGTGATGTCTAGAGCAACATCAAGAACCAATATTAAGATCCTTGCTCTCCCGCCTGATGCGAATGCACAAGAGGAGGAGACCAAAAAGATGGAGAAGAAAAATGGTAAAAAGAATGCCAGCGGAGAAAAAAAGAAGAATGTGTCAAATAAAAAACATAAGGATAAGAAGACCCCAATAGTGGATGGAACGTTCACAAAGAATATTGTATTTAAGGAGCTTCTAACGCCATAGCGAGGTAACAGTACGGTAGGAGCAGCAACTATGACAAATTGGTGGATTTGCTATGAGCATTACATTGCTATCAGCATTACGGTAGATTCTAAATGCTTGCTTCCTATCTGATTGACACACATCTATGCTACAATTACAAACAGAAGTTAAGGCTAAAGCTTGAAGATGTTGAATTTCAGGGATGGTTTTGAAAGCAGTTCAATATTTCTGACATCTTTTTAAATTTTGAGATTACATCATTTGATTTCTTTTCCCTGCCTCAATTTTTAATATAAGTATATGGTGATGTGTTCTGAGAAGGATCAATTTGCACTTGTGAATGAGAGTGGTATATGGCTAGCTGTAGGTGGTTGCAAAATTAATTATCTACGAAATATGATGTCTCATGTTGCCCATTTCTAAGGATGCTTCTTAATGATTATTGCGAGCCCTTTTTTATATTCTAAATTTGTAATTGTGGTTGTTTTGAGGATGTTTCTAAAATTGATGATTGTTTTTAATGTGAGAATAGCAAAGCTGAGTGTGTTTTTGTCTGTTAGATTATGATCCAAAATTGGCATGTGTGCTGCTACAGTCTATCAGAAAATTAGGACTGCTTTGCTACAACTAAAAAGAATAAAAGATGGACATTTACAGTATTGTTACCTCTACGCTACAAACTTTTTTGGTAAAAGAATACTGACCAGCAGTCCTAATTTTCTGATATACTGTAGCAGCAACATGCCAATTTTTACAGTATTGTTACCTCCATGTTACAAACTTTTTTTTGATTAAATGTCACGTTAACATTGATATTTGATTTTTACAGTATTGTTACCTCGTCATGCGTTCCGTTTGTTTTAGTACAAAATATTGCTATCACGTAGCAACGCACGGGCAAGCTACCTAGTCTTAAGTGCTGCGAAGGTAGGAAGAAGCTCCTTCTCTGCATGACTGCATGCCAGAGTTCGCGTAATGTTTCGATTCTGACTTCCTGGAAGAAATAATAAAAATAATAATAATTTAAGCTTACAGCCTAAGAAAGGGGTGAGACAAAAGCTTGAGAGCCTCACTAGCACCAAAAAAATCGATTCAAGGGCTATTTTTAAAATTGGATACTGCCCACGCCATCGATCAAAATAGAAATGAGACATTTTTAGATACGGGTTTTTTTATGTCAATTGCTGCTAAAAATAATTTTGAGATTTTCTAAAAAAACATTAAAAAAATGTTTTCGTCTGACCAAGGGCTATGGTACTACTGCACAAAGGTTTGATTTTCTATGTATCTTGCACAAGTGCATTAAGGTTTGATTTTCAATGCATCTTGCACAAATGTGTGCATCCGTCGGGATTCAAACACATACCTCTTGCATCAGCGGCGGATCCAAAGGGGGGGCTGGGGGGCTCCAGCCCCCCCTAATGGCTGGACAAGCCTAATCACTGTAGCAAAAGCGTGATTTCACCATTAAATCTTCATGCAAATCAACATCTCCATTGTTTTAGCCCCCCTTATCCCGCATCGTGCATCCGCCACTGTCTTGCATCACGCATCCCCTCCTACCACAACACCATGCAGTCATTTGTGACTAAGTATGTGATGCTACAGAATATGTACAAATCTTATATTGAATATTTCGTCCCCTAAATGATCTTAAGTGGAAAATTTTCCACTGGCAAAGTTTTATTTACTTTCAAAATGGGGCCCCTCTCTGATAAGGTTTGAAATCAAAACAAAAAAAATGACAAATCTGGTCCGATTTTGCAAGAGATTTGCCGCAAATATATTAGTAGGTTGGGAAAAACAGAAGATGGACAAATGACTTAGGGTGTGCTTGGTTGGAGAGCGAGGTAGAATGGAATGGTTCTGCCCCTGATCTAGGGACAGGACGGTTCCATTCTAGTGTTTGGTTGGAAGGACTGAGTGGTTTTATTTTGATGTTTGGTTGGAAGGATGGAATGGATGAGATGCCAGATCAGCTAACCCCATTAAATGTGGGGCCCACAAGTCATACTGACATGTGCTTCTTCCTCTTGCTGCATCCATGCCACCGCTCACCGACCTCGGTGCCCGCTCGCCCCAAACCACGCGCCCCGGAGGAAGACGGCGTGAGCAGCGTTCATTTGGGGCGAGCATGTTCAGTCTTTTTTTGTCGTCAAATGGTAGATTGGTTGCAATGAGAGTGTAGTCTTAACGAGTGTTTCTCTTCCTGCTTTAGACAGAAATTTCCCTTTCTATCCTGGTAAGTGTTTACCGATATTTTCTACCAAGGCTTGAACTTCTACTTTTCTTGGCTTCCTTGTGTTGTGCAGGTGAAAACCTAAGTATTTTCATGGGAAGCTTGCAATCTTTCCTGGAAAGGATGTCAGACTGCTTTGGACTTGATTTGGTTGACAGCTAATAAGGTATGTCCTCAATAGTTGGTTACGTCAACTCTAAAAGCATGTTTCCCATAAACAGAAAAGTATTGTTCGCTAAATTGCTGTGAGAGAAAAACACCGTACCATGACTGATAAGTTCAAGCGAACAGATTGTTGTGAGAGAAAAACATTGTACCATAGCTGATAAGTTCAAGCGAACAGACAGACCTCTAACATGTAGCTTTCTTATGGTCCCCAAACCATGCAGCTAGCCTCAACTTACACAAGCCATTTGCAAAGGGACATGTCTAAAAAGATGAGATTAGATAAGGAAGACACACTATATTTTTTATTAATTTAGCTAGAATTCAATATGATCCGTACTTAGACCACCTTCTCCAAATAAAACATGACAAATACTATTTCTTTCTAAGCCTCAACTTATTACAATAAGGTGTATGCTGCCAAATGACTCGATCAAAGGTACAACAATGGTCGTAGTTGGCAGGTGTGGGCCGTGCAACTGGGGACGGACGGAGGACCACATCAACCCATCACAAGCTCAAATCATTTAGGGCTCGTTCGGTTGTCCAGGAATGATTCCCCAGCTAGAATGATGGGCTAATTTGTATAACCTTGCATCAGCTGGAATGGTTCCTATGTTCATTCCTGGACAACCGAATGAGCCCTTAACGGTCTTGCACTTGGAGCTGGGACCCTGCGTTTCTTTGTGCTAGACAATCCAACGAGAAGGCACTACTTAAATTGGTAGGGCTGGCCTATCTGCACTTTCCTCATGGACTTCTAAAAATCCGATCCGGTGCAAAGGAAAATTCCACCCTGAGCCACCACAGATTGACCTGCATGGCTGCATCCATACCATCAGGACAGCACTACCAAGATCAAATCTAGACGAGTGAATGGTCCAAAAGTTTAAAAGGTTCAGCAATACAAAAGATGATGGTAGGATACTTATGGCACGCAGGCACAACCAAACATTGTCATGTCAAGGAACCTCCACGAGCGCACACAGTGACACAGTCACAGCTCAAGATCAATTCGACCAGACCTGGGATTTATGTGCTCCTAACACGTTACAGGAATCACAGGATCGACGGAATCACATCCATCGAGCTGCTGTGCAGTGCACACCACCAGAACAGCAACACCCATCTAAGCAAGCCTTGACCAATATATGGAATTTAAAATGGTTCAATGGCAATTCACAAGACCATAGTAAATTATAGTTAAATTACGATTTAGGACACAACGAGATGCTCCCAATACAACACTACAACATTAACACACAGACTCACGGAACTCAATTCGTCCAGACCTGACTCAGACTACACAAACAATTATTAAACCTTCAAATGACAAATGCACATTAAGTAATAAACAAGTTTGTTCCAGTTGATTGCTCCAGTCCAGAGGCTGCAAGGTGAGCAGATCAACATAGGGTCAGTGGCTCTCTTTGAGACGCCCTTGAGGCCTTGAAGGCAGCTCTGGCCTAGCTGGTGGTGAGCCATACCAGGATCTCTGACACAGCCAGCTGGTACACTTCCAGTGCTGAAGGATTCTCTCCACCCATTGCAGTCAGCTATTTTGTAGAAAGACGTGAATGTTAGTCAGATGGCGTAAAGTTTTAACCTCACACAAACAAGTTTGCCGCATGAGATATCTCAAAGTATGAAGTAGTAATACCTTAGCTTTGTTTAGGTTATACAAAGATATTAAAGTACATATCAGTGTGTGAATTCTGATATACAGAGCATGGTACAATGTCCATAGTAAGAATTATTATTGTTTTGTGACTGGGTTAGCCCTTTTGGCTCTATATGCATGTTTGTGTCCAGCCATGCCACACTGTGCATTCATGTTATATTACTGATAGGGTGAAAAATATCATGTGCAAAAATCAAAGTCATCTTTGGTGGAACATGGCACTGTGAGATGGTATACCCATCATTCAGGTAGCAAGTAGCCTTGACTACCGAGTGACTATTCAAATTGTGTACTGCTACATTAATCAAATCAGTAATGGAAAATCAAACCTCTTGACAAGATACTAGCCAGACTCCATTAATAGAGATATAAAAATTGGACCAACTAGTAGCATTTCTGTATAACAAGAATTTAATCATAGAGCTAGTCACATAATGATTCCTATAGAGTTACAAATCCACAGGAGCACTCAACGGATGTGAAGGTCTGAAGGATATGGAAAAAAAGGTCATATATGCATTTATTTATAATATTAGTGGTAGGCTTGAGTTGTTTTTTATTATGTCAACTCCAAAAGCATGTTTTCTATAAACAAATGCATAATGAAATTAATAGACTGCTAGTAACATTCTATTTTGTTACGGTCACCAAACCACACGTAGCTAGCCCCAACTTCTGCAAGCCGTTTGCAAACCGACATCTCCGCTTAAAAGAATGAGATCAAATAAGGACAAGTAACCGTATTTGTCGATTGGTTTAGCTAGATTTAGTATGGTCATTGTTTGAATCGCCTTTTCCCGTTAAAGCACAACAAAATGAAGTTCTAATGTAATATTCCTTACGGTTACTAGAACTATGCAGCCTCAACTTAAGTAAATCTCCTAATAGTATTTGGATCACTTTTTCCCATTAAAATGCAACAAAATAAAGCTCTAACATACTATTTCCTTATATATTTGCAACTATCCAGTCTCTAATTCTATAAATCCAACCGAAATATACGATTGAATAAGGTAGTAGACTAACCATATATGTCAAATAGCTTAGCTAGATTTGCTCGTGGCCGGTAATTTAACAGTAAGAATATTTTTTATAGCATTCAAATATTGGGGAAAAAAGGCATGCATGTCCCTCTTTTTATTGTAAATAAATCATCCTAGCATATAAGTCCTACCAACACGTAAAATATCCCAATGGGTATATTCACATAGGTTCAGATCAGATCCAATCTTGTTATGAAATAGGCCATGTTTGGATGCTGAAGTATTAAGAAAACATGGTATGAAAAAACTACAATTTTAGAACATAAAACCATGGTATGAAAAACTACATAGAGCTCGAACATACCATATGACAAATCCATAGGAGCACTCAAGGAATGTGAAGGATATGGAAACTTGGGTCATATATGTATTTCTCATTATTGGTAGGCTTGAGTTGTTTGTTATGTCAACTCCAAAAGCATGTTTTCTATAAACAAATGCATAATGAAACTAATAAACTGCCAGTAGCACATACTATTTTGTTACAGTTACCAAACCACACAGCCCCAACTTCTACAAGCCGTTTGCAAACCGACATCTCCGCTTAAAAGAATGAGACCGAATAAGGACAAGTAACCATATTTTGTCGATTAGTTTAGCTTGATTTAGTATGGTCGTTGTTTGAATCACCTTTTTCCGTTAAAGAACAACAAAATGAACTTCTAACGTAATATTCCTTAAGGTTACTAGATCTATGCAGCCTCAACTTAAGTAAATCTCCTAACGGTATTTGGATCACTTTTTCCCATTAAAGTGCGGCAAAATAACATACTATTTCCTTATATATCTGTAACTATCCAGTCTCCAATTCTATAAATCCAACCAAAATATGCAATTGAATAAGGTAGTAGACTAACCATATATGTCAAATAGTTTAGCTAGAATCGCTCGTGGCGGGTAATTTAACGGTAAGCAAATTTTTTTATAACGTTCAAATATTGGGGAAAAAAGGGCATGTGCGTCCCTCTTTTTTTTATCGTAGATCATCCTAGCATATAGAGTCCTACCAACGAGTAAAATATCCCATTGGGTTTATTCACATATGTGCAGATCAGATCCAATCATGGTATGAATAGGCCATGTTTGGATGCTGAAGTATTAAGAAAACATGGTATGAAAAGACTACGATTTTAGAACCCGTAGATGCATAAAACCATGGTACGAAAAACTACAATAATTTGAATCCATAGATGCATATAAAACCATGGTCTTAAAAAAGATGACTGGAGTGGAGTTCTGTGAAGCTACTAATCGAGCAAGCTCCCATTCATATAAGCTGCTGCAATGAACCATGAAACCAAAGAGGAAGATCCATCGTCGAGAGCAGGCTACTTACACGGGCATAGATGTTGAACACCGAGCGGACGGCGTCGGAATCCACCTGCGCCGTGACCACGTCGATCCCGTACTTGTTCAGCACGGACAGGCGGACAGCACCATCACCATGGTCCACATGCCACGGTGGCGCGGCGCGCACACGTTGATGTTCGCAGTGTCGTTCGATACGCTGAGCACAAGGTTCGACCATGACCACGTCTGGAATCCGATTTGCCGGGCGGTAATGATCGGGAGCTGCGGTGGCGCTGGCTCCGCTGCAGCAAGTGGCTGCTGCAGCGGCTGCGGGACGTCCGAAGACATGGTCGCCGGGAGCAGCTGTGGCGCCGGCATTGGCACGGTTGGCTGCAGCGGCGGCACACCGGAGCAGGCATCTGGGACGTCCGACGACATGGCCGCCAGCGCCATGCCGTGGGCGGTCTGTGGTGGCGGTGGCGCCGACGAGGAGGAGGCCACGGCCTCAGCGGCTGCTTGCCGCGCCAGCGCCAGCGCCAGCTCCTGCTTCCGCTTCTCCAGCATGGCCTTTGTCTTCTCCAGAGACCGGATGTAGTTGATCGCATGTCCCACTATGGTCGCCTTGTCGCTCTGTCGTCAAAACAATAACAAATCAGATCGCAGTAAAAAATCACCATTCACCAGTGAGTGACAGAATGTTTCAAGCCTTAGCTAGCTTACTCTGATGTGAGACCTAGCCTTACCTTCTAAGGGATCTCGGGTATGAGGGCCTGCAGCTCGCCGAAGAAATCCCTCATCCGACTCCGGCGCTTCCTCTCTGCGACGATGTGCGGCTTGAGTTCTTTGTCGTCAGCAGCCACGTTCTTTCCCTTGGAGACGTCGTCGTTGCTGGTGGCGACGGTGGCAGCCACCTCCGCTGATGAGCTGAGGTTTGGCATGGCGACATCCTTGTTCTCCGGGCAGCCAGAACTACCCTGGTCGTTCGGTGGTGCAGCAGAGCTGTGGTGATTCTCCATGGCAGGAAGGGTGGAGGATTTTGGAAGAGAGGGGAGGCGTAATGGGATTTTGGATGACCCTCTTTTTTTTCTGAAACTTTTTAATCTCTTCCGCTGGTCAGAAATGCTTGCAAAAAGAAAAACTGGAGTGGAAAGGATGTGTAACGTCTCCGGACTCCCGGAGATTAGCTGTTTCACGTTAATTTGACTGTCTTTTTTTTTTTTGAGAAAGACACTCAAAGAGTGCCTCGTATATGATATATATCAAGGAAAATAAAAGCTAGTGCAAATGATGGATAACTTCACACAAAACGACCTCTAAAAAATATAATTACATCAAAGACCAAAACAGTCGTCCAAATGCTCACTCGATCAGTGAGATAATTGGCAATGATTGGTACTGCCTCACGATGATGATGATGATAATTATATATTTAATTACTACTTCCTTTCAAACGAGAGTACATTTACACCTCTACCTACTAATTATTTGCCAGAGTTGTATACTAAACTTTTGTCTACTTGGCTTACTAGAAATTATTATGTGACCTTGCATTGACGGAAAAAAAAAAGACTACTCTTATGTTATTTTCTGGGTAACATACTGGACATGTTTTTGTATTGGAGGATCACGTAGAAGATTAGCAAAACGCACCTTTAAAGTGGATTTATCAGGTTATTGCACACTAGAGTTCATGTCCATGAAGATCTTAGTTGAAGTATGGGTTGTTGTCTTTTAAGAGGCTTAGTGTTTAAATGGTTGCACCTTTGTTTGGTTTTGCTCTTTGAGAGATATTCTTAAAAACAGCCTAATAATGTTTTAATTGTGTGCAAAACTCTCACAGAAATACATATGAATAAGATTTCTCTTTTTTCTTATAGCTAGTGCTTTGGCTTAGTGGAACCATTTCTGTGATCACTCTGCTCAGAGGTGGTTTCAAATTTTCATTTTCCTTGGCCTGTAAGCATTTTCATCAGTTACCTACTTAATTGCCGTGTATATCTGCAATATTTTAAAAATGGTGTCCTACTTTAATAACTGATAGATCACTGCCAAAAATCGGTGCATAAATCCAAGCGAGAAACCAAGTCATCATTAGTCACCACAGAAGCTATCCATCTTACTTTCCCTGCTGCAAGGATACAAATTTAGTTCTCACTTCACGGTGAGCAACCAAGGCTTCACGCATAGCGCCGGGCAGTTTCTCATCGTCAATCGTCACCTTTGCCTATCCCACCAAACACCAGGCAACGACGACAGTTATATTCGTGCCTGCCGCGAAGGTAGCAGGAAGCTTCGTTCTATATCTGCATGCCGGAGTTTGCGTCTCTGTTTCGATTCTGATCGATTTCCTGGAAGAAAATATTAATAGTATATATTCAATCAAGCTTACTGCCTAAGCAAGGGGTGAGAAAAGCTTGGAGATAGCGGCTGTTTTTATCACACTTTTTGCTGCATTTCTTGGCCCTGATTCTGCATGCAGCTGTTTTTTTATCAGACTTGCTGATGTTGTATGCACCGTGGCATTCGAGAATGGTGATATGCTTGCAAAAAAAAAAAGAATGCTCATCCGTGGTGATATGCTTTCTGACTTTTTGAGAGAGGGATAAAAAGTAGAGCTAGCCGTTGACTCATCCGTACCGTGGTGATTCTGCGTGCAACGGTACTCATTTAGGTATCATGGCAAGCTCCAGGCTTCTTATTGATCATTGGCAGTCCGATTTCTTGATTAGGGCACTCCTAACTTGAAACCAAAACTTGTTTCCAACCACACCCTATACAGCCCATACATTTGCTTAATGGGTCCAGAGCCAAATATAACCAATCAACAGCACTATCTTCTTTTCCCATTATTCTCTCCTCTGGCGCGATGGCGTCCCTCGTTTCTTAGGGGAGAAACTATTTCCTCCTCTCATGTCATATATATTTGTATGTTAGCTTGGACTTGTATTCTCAAACTTATGTCTTATGTTTCTGAGAGAACATTGCGGTCAGATTTGATATATGGACTCGTGACTCAAACCGTATGCATATTTTAATGCATTGTGTAGCTTATGGGCTCTATGTAACCACATTACCGGTACTATTAACTATTATGCTACATTTAAATTAGTATTCTAAAAATGCATTATCAATATCAGCCCTAGAAAAATCATTGGTTATATGGTAAAACCAGCGGTGGTGATCAAGATATCATCGCCAGATAAAATGTTACATAAACAGTGATGATCAATACATCACCACTGGGTCAAACGCCACACCAGTGTTGATGAGCTCTTTCATCCGCTGGATCAAAGGACGCACCGGTGCTAATGAGCTCATCATCACCGTCGGATCGTACGCCACGCCAACTGTAATGATCATTTTATCACCACCGGACCATACACCACACCAGCTCTGAAAACACAAAATCCATTTTCGTTTCTCGAGGGCTTGGTTACAGGCTGGTTTGAGGTCCGTGAGCCAAGCCCAGAAAGTCATCCAGGCTATCAAACATGCTCTCTCCTGCAGCCCACGGGCCTAATTAGGTCTTCATGCAAGCAAACAAATGGGCCCATAAGAGCGAATTTAGCCCACAAAGAATTGGAAACAAGACATTGGCACTGTCGGAGGCGTTGATTTCAAAATCATCTCCCTGCCAAAAGCAAATTGTTCTTCTATATGGCATAAACTAATAAGTATAATATATGCTATATGGAAAAACTGTGATGTTGTTAATACTATCTCAAATCATGTACCTCAAAACCTGCTTATCAATGAAAAGTTGAGCCTGTCAACTTGTCCACGAATACAGTTCTATATAGTAGTACAAAATTAATACCATCCGATTCAAACAAAAAAAAATTAATACAATCCAAAGATTGAACCTTTTCCAAATGTGCAGCAGTGCCATACTACTAAAGTTCTTCCGTGTCCAACTCTATAAGTTGTCGCGGCCGGCACCAACGCAACAAGGCGTTGCAGCGGGCGGCGACAAGCACGACACGTTCTATATGGCGAGGACGGGCGACCTCGTCCGCTGCGGCGTATGCGGCGGCGACGCCAGCACCGCGAGCTGCGACGAGGCCACCTTCGTGGCGGAGTGTTCCCACGTGTTCCACTTCCGCTGCGTGGTCGCCGCCTTCACAGGCACCTGCCCGGTCTGCGACGCGCGGTGGCGCCAGGCGCTGGCCGTGACCCTCCGCCCGGCGCCGGCGGTCCAGCTCGTCGAGGTCCCCGGCAACCACCGCCCGAACACGCTGCCGCAGAAATCGACACCACCGGGCCAGTAGCTAGCGGTGGCGCCGGCGACCGAAGCAACGAGGCTGCCGAGTCCGCCACCTTCTTCTACCTAGCCCGGCTACACATCTTAATATATGTGGTGTTATATACTGTTATGAGCTAGCTAGTCTATCAACATAATAACTATGATATATTTGGTGTCATTGCTGCAACAATTTGTTTCGAGTTCGCAAAAAAAAATGATTCCCAATAGCGAGTAACGGAAATGCTCATACCCGAGCATCCGACATTCGGATGCTCCACCCACTCTCTAAGCCACATGTGCCACGCGCCACCTGCTCTCTGCGCCGCCGCCCATGCCACCCCACCCGGCCCTCTCTGCGACGCTGCCCAGCACCGTGTTGCCGGTGAGCTCCGCATCGCCGGCGAGCACACCGGTGACCTCCACGCGCCGATGAGCCTCCATTTGCCAAAGCAACAAGAAGATATTTGCGCTGAAAGAGCATGTTGCAAACGTATGTTTCAAGTGTTTTATATCAATGTTGCAAAAGTAGATCGGGATGTTCATATGTTGCAATGGTTATACACGTATGTTTCATATGTATGTTCCAAATGTTTCATCTGTATCAAATGTATATTGCAAGTGTTTTCATCTGAATGTTACAATAGTAGATTTGGATGTTTGCATATACATGCATGTTGTAAGCGTATGTTTCAAGTGTTTTCATACATCTGTTGTAAGTATTTCATCTGGATGTTGCATATTTTAAAATGTCTTTCAAGTGTTTTCTAGGTGTTTTGCAAGTGTTTAAGACGTTTGTTACAAGTGTTTCAACTGTTTTTGGACGTATGTTGCAGGTGTTTCACTTGGGTGTTTCAAAAGTAGATCTGATGTTGCACATGTTACAATGGTACCGACCTGAACCTGCTGTAGCTGCTGGGTGATGTCCGGACGATGCGGACCCGCTGCTTGTGGGCCGTCGAGCCAGGCGCAAAGAAACCGAGCACAGGCATGGGGCCCACGTGGTGGTGCGCGCGAAAAAATAGACGACGCAGGCTCCTTCTCTTGTGCGCGGGCACCGTCCGACGCTGGCGCCCTAGATTGGACGTCCGGATGCGAGCAAGTTCCAGCAAGTAAACTTTCTTGCTCCTGCGTTGTGACTTGTACAAAGTACAAACCGGGCCCTGGCCCAGAATACCGGAGGATACGCAAGGAGTTGGCTCAGAATCCCCTGGCGTCGACGCCCTGCACCGCACAACGGCCTCGGAGGTTCTTCCGTTCCCGAGATTTACGCGCAAGCTGAAAGATTGCGATCCTCCTCTGCACGGCAACTACTCCAACAGATTGCTATCCCGTGAAAAAAAATACCATATATACACCACCAAATGAAGGGGCTTTCAGATTTGTTGCTCTCCCCAAAGAACGGCGGCTAGCTCTTCTCCATGGCGGGCACGAGAATAGGAATGGGCATGACCAAGGTCGGCAGCCGGTGCCCCGTCTGCTTCGGCGGCATGGGCCACGGCCAGGCCATCTTCACGGCCGAGTGCTCCCACACGTTCCACCTCCGCTGCGTGCCCAGCCGGAGCGTCTGCCCGGTCTGCGCCGCGCGCTGGCGCGACGCGCCGTCGTCGGAGGCGCCGTCCGCCGCCGTCGAAACCATGTACGGCGACGACGAGCTGGTGGAACCGCCGCCGGAGCACGCCCCGCTAGGCGGCGGAGGCCGCACTGCCGCCGCCGCGGCCACCGTGCTGATGGTGCTCAAGACGCACTGCGAGTACCCGGCGCTCGCCAAGGCCGCGGCACGCGACGGGTTCGGGGTGCTCGTGCACGCCAAGGCGCCCGCGGTGGCCGCGCCGGAGTCGTCGGCGTCGGCGTCGGCGCGGGCGCCGCTGGATCTCGTCACGGTGCTCGACGTCAGCAGCAGCATGGAGGGCGACAAGCTGGAGCTGGTGAAGCGCGCCATGGCGTTCCTCATCGACAACCTCGGCTCCGGCGACCGCCTCAGCGTCGTCGCCTTCTCCACGGACGCGCACCGCGTCATCCGGCTGACGCGTATGTCCGCGGACGGGAAGGCCGCGGCCAAGGGCGCGGTGGAGTCTCTCGCCGCATCCGGCTGCACCAACATCCGCGACGGCCTCGACGTGGCCGCTATGGTGCTCGACGGCCGCCGGCACAAGAACACCGTCGCCAGCGTCATCCTTCTCTCCGACGGTCAAGACAACCAAAGCATGCATCATCATGGCGGCTTCGGAACCTATAATAGATTCAACAACACCGGCTACGACGTGCTTGTGCCACCGTCTTTCCGGCGCACTGCCGGAGATCGGTGCGCGCCGGTGCAGGGTTCGGCACCGACCACGACGCGGCGGCCATGCACTACATCTCGGAGGTCACGGGCGGCACCTTCTCCTTCATCGAGAACCACGCCGTCATCCAGGACGCGTTCGCGCAGTGCATCGGCGGGCTCCTCTCGGTCGCCGTGCAGAAGGCGCGCATCTCCCTCGAGTGCGTCCACCCCGGCGTGCGCGTTCGGGCGGTCAAGTCCGGCAGCTACGAGAGCCACATCGATTGGGAGGGCCGCGCCGTCACGGTGGACGTCGGCGAGCTCTACGCCGACGAGGAGAGGCGCTTCCTGCTCTTCGTGGACTTGCCGAGAGCCCACTCCATCGACCAGCTGGCCACGCACCTGTTCAAAGTCAGGTGCACGTACCTCGACACGGCGACGGGGCAGTCTGTGGACGTGGCCGGCGAGGACGCCGTGGTCCTGCGGCCCTTCGAGGCCGCGCAAGTGGCGCCGTCCATGGAGGTCGAGCGGGAGCGCGTCCGCGTGGAGGCGGCGGAGGACATAGCTCTGGCGCGGGCGGCGGCCGAGCGCGGCGACTACGCCGAGGCCGTGCGCATCCTCGACGCCCGCCGGGAGTCGCTGAGCCGGTCGGCGCCGGCGCTGTCCGGCGACCCGATGTGTAAGGCGCTGGTGGCCGAGCTGCACGATCTGAGACAGCGCGTGTCCGACGAGCGGGAGTACGAGGAGACGGGCCGCGCGTGCTTCCTCGCCGGCATGAGCTCGCAGGCGCTGCAGCGGGTTGGGTATGGGGGCTCGTGTTCGGCAGTGTTCGCGACCCCGGAAATGCAGAAGATGGAGAAGCTATCCCGGATGTCGCGTGAGCAGGCAACGCGTCCGCCGCCGACACCGACGCCACCACAGCCAGAGAATGGGAGCACGGCCGTTCCTTCTCGTTGGCGCCTAGATGCAAGGTTGGCGGCGGCCGTCCCTCGTCTCAGCATGTTGAGGAAATACCGCCGACTTGTGCCACTAAAGCGCTAAGCTGATGGTAATTTGTCTTGTATTCTGTTATGGCTGACACATGACAGCATACGAAGAGGTAGATGAGCACAGCACCTAGCAGCAATAATCTGGTGAAATGATAAGTTAGGTTCGATAATTCGTTTTTTTAAATTTGTATTTGGATATTTAACAAATTAGAATTCTAAACTATTTGGATTGGATGCAAAAAAAAAGGGTTTTGGGTGAATGGCTTGTTTAAGTGGCTCCGGAAAAAAAAATGCTTGTTAAGTTCTTTTGGAGTTTTCGTTTCAGGTGAAGTCTGAATTTTTTTTTTTTTGTTCAAAACGCTGTAATCTTACTATCATAATCAGGCCTTGCAGTGGAATGGAAATCCAATCAGGTTAGCAGCGAATGCCAGGAAACTAATCAAGAGTTAAAGTTAGAAGCGAGTAAAGTTCATCAGCACGCTATGAAAGAAAATTAATCAAAAGAGTGAAATAATCAGAGAATATTTTTGGATATTCATGTAAGAGCATCTCCAAGCGCAGAAACATTGGGGAGGTGGGTTTGTAAACTTTTGGAGATGTGTTTTTCTATTCTTGCTAAAAAAATCCTAGATTGAAAGGCTTTACTAGGAACTCTTGGAGATGCTCTCAGAAAAGAGAGATTAAGAAGCAGACATGCAAGGAAAGGAGATATATTCATGAAAAAAAAACTAAATCATCTATAAAAAAATAAACTGTCTATATTCATAACTTTACATCGTTCTCTAGCGTGCTTGTGTAACTTGAATTTTTCCTGATTATAATCACTAGATGTCTTTTTTACATCTTTGTATGTTTATATGTCCTTAATTAAGGAACGTATTTGGTTGCCCACGTCGCCCATTTAGGGCCGTTAATGCCTATATACTTGGAAACAGGGGACGTGCTGCTCGTGCTGCAGCACCGTCTCAGACCATGAATACCTAAACAATCCATGTATTTTGAGAAATCTAAGAACAGTCGACGTCGTAGCACCGATCTAGCTAGAGTATAAGCAGAAAGCACCTCAATATAGGCAGTTCTGGCTTTGCTCGAGCTTGGGAAGAAACATGTTTGGATGCCTATTAACATTGTACTAGGTCTACATGAGGTGGCATCCTACAACGACAGAGACTATCAACAATTCGAGAAAAAGTTAAATCATTTAAATCCCCTAGAGATATTTCATAACTTCTAAAATTTGATAAAATTCTCATAGATACATTTGCACATGATTAACCCAAATAATTTAGAGCTCTTAAAAGCTTTATATATACCTCAAAATTTGGATTTTACTCTAAAAACAGAAGTTCAAAAAAACTAATGAAATTGGATTTTTCACTCATAAAACATTAGGTGCAACTAGCTTGAATGCAATAAACAAATTTATATCCTATGATCAAGTAAATTAGTTTAGTAGATAATGTTCCCTAGACTAAAAATTCCATACTTAGAACATCTCCAAGAGATTCAATATCTTTCCTAAATGTTAGGAATAGAGATTTTGGTAAAAAAAAATTACCCTCCAACAGCTTCTCTAGATGGTCATTCAAATATAGCCATATTCTATTTCGGATTTTTGCTAGCCAAAAATAAAAGACGAGAATGCCTCTTTAGAGTGCGTGTGAAATATAGAAAAATTGTTAGAGAGTGAAAATATATAGAAAGTGATTTTTATGCAAATGACTCTCCAAATAATGATTTAGAGATTGGGATTTAGAAAGACTCTGGGAGATGCTCTTAGGTCCCGTTTGGATAACTAGAGATTTTAAGAATCCTAGAATTCCATCCAAATATACTAGGATTTTACCACACGAAATCCAATAAAACTTATTAGATTTTTTTTATCTAGATTCTTAAAATCTCTAAGGATGCAAATGGTACCTTATTGCTAAAAGTTGGAAAAAATTAAAAAAAAAGTTAGAAAAACATTGATTTATTTGTGCTTCCTATTTGCATTCTATAAAATAATTTTTTTAGGGGTGATAGGGTGGGGTGTTATGGTGATAGCACGGCGAAGCTAGGTCATCGTTTGAGTCGATGGTGGTGACGGATCCGGCGGGGAAGCCTCAAAGACAGGAGGATGGCAGAGGGGAAGCATGGGGATCGGAGGAGACAGTGTGAAAGGAAGAAGAAATGTAGGTTAGAGCATCTCCAAAGAGTTCTTAAGAATTTCTTCCCAACACCATAGAATTTTTTCCAACTCGCAAAAAAGTATTGGGAGGAATAAATAAGACATCTCCAATAGTTCCCAATAATTCACTATTAAAATATAGAAGATAATTTTACATCATAAATCATATATTATTTCTCAATTATCCTAACCACTTTTATATATTCTTTCTCTCTTATATATTTGCATCAGGAACTTTTTCCTACTCTTTATTCTTTCCCACGCCCTCTCACTTTTAGATTGGCTTGTGCTAGATGCCTGGATATCCGCACGATTGGTCGATTTTTCCAAGCGCATAAAGATTGGGAGTTGAGATAGGGAGTTGTTGAAGAGCATTTTTTCTATCTTGCCCAAAATATAAGATTGGGAGTGGTTTTTGAAAACTCTTGGAGATGCTCTAGAGGTGAAGGACGACTAGATGAGGTTGATGTTGATTGAACAGACTAAAAATCAGGTGCTAGGTCGGGCTATATAGACAACTTCAAAATAGGGTGGGGCGTTAGAGCATCTCAAATCTCAAACTTAATCTTGTTGCCCCAGATCCTAACCTTCCCAAACGATTTTCAGATTTTTTTTTCACAAAAAATCGGACGTCCAGTGGCTGCACGCAACGCCGGCGGAGGCTTTTCCCGTTTTCCGTATATATAGTTAGTGAGAAGATTGGCTTCTAAAATATTACTTCTTTGACCATAAATATAGAGATTATATCTCCTTCCCGGTGATAGATTAGAACTCTGTTTCGCGAGGTGATTTATTGCTACCCCATGTCCATGGAGATGGATCAAGGACAAGGAGAGCTTAACTCCATGATGGGCACGATGAGCACCGTCTACGACGAAGATGAGGCTCCGCTGCCGGTAACGGTGGACGCATCGCGGAGCGGGCCGGGGTGCTTGTCCAGAACACCTACTGCGAGTACCCGGCGGTTGCCAACGGCGCGGACCACCACGGGTTCGCGGTGATGGGTGCACCTCAAGGCGCCAGCGCTGGTGACCGCGGCGCCGCTGGATCTCGTCGCGGTGCTCGACGTCAGCGAGAGCATGGCGGGCGCCAAGCTGGCACAGGTGAAGCGCGCCATGGAGTTCGTCATCGACTGCCTCGGACCCCGCGACCGCCTTAGCATCGTCATCTTCTCAGGCGACGCCCGGCAGATCATCCCGCTGACGCGGATGACGGACGACGGGAAGGCCGCGGCCAAGCTCGCCGTGGAGGCCCTCGAAGCGTCAACGCCGGCCCCGACCAACGTCCGCGTCGGCCTCGACGAGGCGGCTAAGGTGCTCGGCGGCAGACGGCAGCAGAACGACGTCGCCAGCGTGATCCTTGTCTCGGACGGTCATGACAGCTGCGTCGTGCCGGAGTTTTTCCTGCGCGACAGCGCCTGGACCATGCCGCGCACGCCGGTGCACACGTTCGGGTTGGGCTCGGACCTGGATGCGGCGGCCATGCACAACATCTCGGAGGCTACGGGCGGCACCTTCTCCTTCATCGAGGACCACGCCGTCATCCAGGACGCGTTGGCACAGTGCATCGGCGGACTCCGATCGGTTACTGCGCAGGATGTCTTTCTCGAGATCAGTTCCGCGCCGTTCCCCATCACCACGGACTATCTCAACGTCACGGTGGTCAAGTCCGGCCGCTACAAGACAAGCATTGTATCTTCGTGCGAGAGAGAGGACGTTCACGTCGGTGAGCTCTACGCGGACGAGGAGAGGCGCATCCTGTTGTTCTTGGACATCCCGAGTCTTGACGACGACGACTACAGCATCACCAGCCTTATCAATGTTCACTGCAGCTACACGGACGTGGCGAGCAGGCAAGAAGTGTTACTCGAAGACGGCGACAGCTACTACGAGATCCTGAGGGCTGAGGCCCGTGGAGGCGACGGACGTGGCGCGGTGCGTGGAGGTCGAGCGGGAGCTCCTCCGCGTGGCGGCGGCGGAGGACATGGCTCTGGAGCGGGAGGCAGCGGAGCGCGGCGCCTACGACGAGGCCGCGCGGATCCTCGACGCCCGCCGGTAGTCGCTGAGCCGGTCGGCGCCGGCGCTGTCCGGCGACGCCATGTGCGTGGCGGTGGCGGCCGAGCTGCAGGAGCTCAGCCAGCGCGTGTCGGACAAACGCAAGTACGAGAAGACGGGCCGCGCATGCATTCTCGCTAGCATGAGCTCGCACTCGCTGCAGCGTGGCTCGTCGTCGTCGGTTCGGTTTGGCTGCGTGGGTTCGTCGGTGTTCGCGACCCCGGCGATGTGGAAGATGGAGAGGCTGTCGGAGATGTTGCGTAAGCAGCAGGAGGCACCGACGCGGCCGCCATTGCCGAAGAATGGAAGCAAGACCGGCGTTCCTCTTGGTTCGCGCCGCCTAGAGGCAAGGTTGGCATCAGCTGTCCCTCGTCTCAGCATATTGAACAAATACCGCCGTCTTCTACTCAAGCGATAAGCAAATGTCTAATGTATGAAGAGCTACTCCTGTGTACTCCTACCTACATCAAAAGAGCAGGAGTAGCAGCAATTATAAATAATTTACTATAATCCAGTGAAATACTCAATTATATATTCGTTAGGTTGGGTGATTTATTTTCAAACAATGATTTTCAAATCCCATTTTAAGCAAGAAAATGGCCTTTTCTAGAAATAGCCTAAAAATGAAAGTTGCTTAGAATTTAATTCTCTACAACTTTTATTAAGGGACCAACTCAAAATTCCCAACAGATTTTGAATTGGAAAGTAAAAGCTAAATAGGGAGGATTTTTTACTAATTTTAATAATATTTTCAAAAGCAAATTTTGTCAAAAGTTCGAATACAAACTTTGCTCCAAAAATTGTGCTAAAACATCCTAGGTGATTTACACTTACAGCCACATATGTTGTATTAGCCTAACAAGTATAATTAGGGCAACACAATTTTAAATAAGTGTATGCAACATTCATGTTTTACGAGCATGTTTCATATGTTTCAAAGCATCGTTTCAGTTATTATTTAACATGATTATGCATGTATGATTATGATGCTTGATGATGCATAATATGCATAATTTGCAGTGCCTAAATACTTGCGTAACACCGGGGTGTTACAACCCTCCCCTTATAAAAATCTTGTCCCGAGATTTGGGTTACGAACCATTTGTTATAAAAAACCTTCATAAACTTTTTGTAGATATTCCCCCGTTTCCCAAGTTGCACCTCCTTCATCATGATGACTCCACTGTATCTTGTATGTTCTCACCACACTATTCCGAGTAGCACGTTCTTTAGTATCTAAAACACGAACCGGTTGCTCACGATACACCAAATCTGATTTGAGTTTAATGCCTCGAGGCTCTATTCTTTCCTCCGGAACACGCAAACACTTCTTGAGTTGTGATACATGGAAAACTGGGAAGATAGTACTCATTGCCTCAGGTAACTCTAACTTATAAGCTACTGGCCCCTTCTTTCTAAGATCTTGTATGGTCCTACGAATCTAGCGGCGAGCTTTCTTCTAACTCCAAACCGTTTCTTCTTCATTGGCGTGATCTTCAGATAAACATAGCCACCAACTTCAAACACAAGCGATCTCCTTCTATCTACATAACTTTTCTGACGTGATTGGGCCGCCTTCATATTTTGTTGAATGATATAAACTCTCTTCTCGGCTTCTTCTACAAAGTCAATACCATAATACATTCTTTCTCCTGGCTCAACCCAATTCAGTGGTGTTCTACATTTTCTGCCATACAAAGCTTCGAATGGGGCCATTTTGATACTTTCTTGATAACTGTTATTGTAAGCAAACTTAGCTAAAGGTAACCAGGACTCCCATGAACCCCTAGAAGACAACACACAGGCTCTTAACATATCCTCTAGAACGGCATTAACTCGCTCGGTCTGGCCATCTGTCTGAGGATGATAAGCAGTACTACGGATCAAACTAGTTCCCAAGCCTTTGTGTAAATGTTCCCAAGAATGAGTCGTGAACTGTGACCCTCTATCCGACACTATAGTCTTCGGGATACCATGCAATCTCACAATTTCTGCAATATACTTCTCGGCATATTGAGGTGGCCGATAATCTGTCTTGACAGGTAAGAAATGAGCAATCTTAGGTAAGACGATCCACAATCACCAAAATCGAGTCATGTCCCTTTTGGGTAGTGGGCAAACCTGAGATAAAATCCATACTTATATCATCCTACTTCCAATTAAGTACGGACAAGGATTGCAATAAACCGGCAGGTTTCATATGAATAGCTTTCACCCTACAACACGTGTCACATCGGGCAACATAGGTTGCAACTTCTTTCTTCATCTTGGTCCATCAATAACGAGGTCTCAGTTCTTGATACATCTTACTACTTCCTGGATGGATAGATAGCTTAGAAAGGTGAGCTTCATCCACGAGTTTAATCTTAAGCTCTCAATCCTTGGGAACCACAAGACGGTCGTCGAACCACAACACGCCCTATTCATCCACTTTAAAGTACTTAGACGGCTCTTCTTTTATTTTCTCTTTGATGTGAAATATTCCCTTGTCTGTTTTCTGACCTTCTATTATCTTACTCTCTAAAGAGCAACTAATCTGAATACTATCTAATACAGCAGGATGCATCAGATCGAACCCATCTTCAAATAATGGTTGCATATTCAAATAATGTGACTTTCTACTCAAAACATCTGCCACTACATTGGTCCTTCCAGGATGATACTGCACATTCAAATTGTAATCTTTGATCAATTCTAATCATGTTCGTTGTCTATCTCGAGATCACTTCCGCACCGTTCCCCATCACCACGGACTATCTCAACGTCACGGCGGTCAAGTCCGGCCGCTATAAGACAAGCATTGTATCTTCGTGCGAGAGAGAGGACGTTCACGTCGGTGAGCTCTACGCGGACGAGGAGAGGCGCATCCTGTTGTTCTTGGACATCCCGAGTCTTGACGACGACGACTACAGCATCACCAGCCTTATCAATGTTCACTGCAGCTACACGGACGTGGCGAGCAGGCAAGAAGTGTTACTCGAAGACGGCGACAGCTACTACGAGATCCTGAGGGCTGAGGCCCGTGGAGGCGACGGACGTGGCGCGGTGCGTGGAGGTCGAGCGGGAGCTCCTCCGCGTGGCGGCGGCGGAGGACATGGCTCTGGCGCGGGAGGCAGCGGAGCGCGGCGCCTACGACGAGGCCGCGCGGATCCTCGACGCCCGCCGGGAGTCGCTGAGCCGGTCGGCGCCGGCGCTGTCCGGCGACGCCATGTGCGTGGCGGTGGCGGCCGAGCTGCAGGAGCTCAGCCAGCGCGTGTCGGACAAACGCAAGTACGAGAAGACGGGCCGCGCATGCATTCTCGCTAGCATGAGCTCGCACTCGCTGCAGCGTGGCTCGTCGTCGTCGGTTCGGTTTGGCTGCGTGGGTTCGTCGGTGTTCGCGACCCCGGCGATGTGGAAGATGGAGAGGCTGTCGGAGATGCTGCGTAAGCAGCAGGAGGCACCGACGCGGCCGCCATTGCCGAAGAATGGAAGCAAGACCGGCGTTCCTCTTGGTTCGCGCCGCCTAGAGGCAAGGTTGGCATCAGCTGTCCCTCGTGACCTCGTCTCAGCATGATACCGCTGTCTTCTACTCAAGCGATAAGCAAATGTCTAATGTATGAAGAGCTACTCCTGTGTACTCCTACCTACATCAAAAGAGGAGAGCAGCAGCAATTATAAATAATTTACTATAATCCAGTGAAATGCTCAATTATATATTCGTTAGGTTGGGTGATATATATATATATATATATATATATATATATATATATATATATATATATATATATATATATATATATATATATATATATATATATATATATATATATATATATATATATAACTGATAAGCTATAGCTAGCTACAGAATACTATATTTTGTAGCTGGATCAAAACTGGTGAGCCCGACCAACACAAGCGCACCATCCCAACCAACCAGGCTCATCCATTGATCCACCATAAATCACGCCACCGTTTTGACTGAGCCCGATGTGGTCCCCTCCACACTGATACGGAGTACATGCATGCACCTGATTCAATGCCCCTGATTTATTGCTCCTCAATGCCTTACCTGCCGACATCTCTTTCCTTTTCTATTTTCTTTCTCTCTCCTCACATGCGGAGCTCTCCAAGAACCGGTGCCATGGATCCAGTACACCTCCGACGAGCATTGCGCTGCGAGTGGCGAGCCGCTGCATTTGGGGCTGCGGTGTTGATGGGTCCCGCGTTGCCACCCCCCCTTCCGCCGGATCGGCGCCGATGTGGTGGCGACGCCACCCGCTCGGCGCGCCCCTGCCCCGGCCGGCCAACCTCCGTCGCAGCGGCGCCTCCACCTTCCCTACGCGGTGGCGGATCCCCAACTTCCTGGCGAGGCGGCGGTTCCTCCACCTTCCTGGCGGCGATGGCAGCCGGCCCTCGACCTCCCCGCGCAGAGCTGCGTTCCCATGGGCGCGGCGGCACGGCCAACCGGTGGGCACGGCGGCCCCTGGCCGCGCGCGGCTCCCCATCCGGCCATCCCCATCTAGTGGCGGCCTTCCGCTCACCGGCAGCGGCAGGCCTCCCTTCACCACCCACGGCGACATCTCCATCCTCCCGACGGCGGCAGCACATCAACTCCATCTTCCCCAACCAGCGGCTGTGCAGGCGCACCCTCCCGATTCCCGACCGGCGGCCGTGCAGCGCCACTGAGGCCGCACCGTTCTGTTGGCGACGCAAGGAGGCTCGGCGACGGCCCGACGCCCGTGGACCACGAGCCCAAATTCGGGATGCCCCGGCGGCGGTGGCGGCTAGCTTCTTCATTCTTTTTCGAGTTTTTGAATGGTGCATTTGGATTCCTACAGCTAAACGCACTTTGCCTTTTTGTATGCTTAATTATTTTGTCTGATCCAAAGCACAGACTAGCACTCCCATGCACTCCGGGAATGCAGGCGGGATGCGGAGGATCCGTGTCCGTGCCGGGAGATGGCAGCGGGGTCGGCTCCCTGTCTGCGGCTGCGGCCACATTGTGGGCTGGTGGTGGCAACAGGAGCAGCTCCGGCGAGCACGCTGCCGTCTCCTTGTTGTGGCTGGCCGAAGCCAAAGAAACTTCATAGTAGACAGCAGTGAATCATCAGCGTATCTTTTTGTTGCCGTATCTTTTTCCTTTCTCAAAGAGATGAATGTTCAAGTATTTTGTGCTATGACGCCATTGTGGTAATTTCAGTTGTGGTAACACGATGACACTATTGTGGTAATTTCGGCTTGGTAACTGGATGACTTTGTTATGGTAATTTCAATCAATTTGGATGATTGTATGAGATGGCGGTTACTTAGTGATACAATTTTAGTAAATTAACTATGGTAACTGGATAGTGCAATTGTGGTAAATGAAACAACTGTAATTTTCAAACTGGACAAATTTTCGTAAATATGCATTATTATGATAACTTCTTCAAGAAATTATGGTAAATCCTTTCTAATGCTAATTTTGTCCGAGACATTCAAATTACTTTAATCAACTTACGACAAAAATGGTCTCATCACTGTGCTTAGATTCTCGTAACACATGAGCATTCTCGTAATCCATTCCTATTTACTAGAATATATTCTTTACTATTTTTTGCGGACAATAGTATTCTCGTAACCTTAGTATTTCTCGTAACAAGAATATTTGCATGCGGCTGGACAATAAATAAATTAAAAGTTCATAATCTATTGTCGTGTACTTGCATGCATGAAGCGCTGAAGTGCCTCATTTACCGAAAATCACCGTGATGATTGGACGCATTAATAACTTTCCAAATTTACTGTCGCATGCAACATGCAAGGGAATCTACTAATTATTCTGAGCCAGAAGCGCGCAAGCGCACAGGCCTGGTTCGGTCATTGGCTTGGCTACAAAATAAGCTATCTTGTAGCTAGCTATAGAGTATACTCTCCCTATATATATATATATATATATATATATATATAGGCTTTCTATTAAGTCATAGTTTTGTGTAAGATTGAAATCCAGAACTTGATACATTGCTCCTTCTCATCCCACATATGGTTTTCAGTGTTGTCTGCTCTCCTCTTTGACATGCCGATATCAATCACATCACGACTTCAGAAGCCATCTTTCCCCTGCTGACCGGTGGTTGAACAACCTCGATCGTGTTCCGTTTTTTCAAGTGACAGGCAAATAGGAGGCTGTTCAACCATGAGTTTACATCCATCCCTCAAAAAACAATTGGTAAAAAACTATTGTCTCCCAAAATAATTGGTGACTTTCAGAGGTGGTGAGCCCATTTAAGGTGAAAAGCAAAAAATGTCCTATCTATACAAATTGATTTGTATAGGCGGCCAAACCATTTAAGGAGACAGCTGAACAACGTTCGTCCTATAAATTGATTTACAGAGGCAGCCTCCTAAAAGGTCTGCCTCTAAAAATATGACATGTTTTTAGAGGCGGACGGTCTAGCCTACTTTGAACCCTAACTATGTAACGAGACCTCACCCTCTCTCCCTCCCTCTCCCTCAGACTAAAAAAATAGCCATGACTAAAAAATAGCCAACTAAAAAAATAGCCAACTAAAAATTACTCAACTAGTTATTAGCGCATATATGTTTGTGTGAATACAAGGTTGACAAGTACCCTTGTGTGTTCGTTTTGTGATGAGTGATTGTCAATGTGATCCACGAAGTAGGTTGAGTGGTGACTAATCCTACTATGGCGAAAGCTATGTGTGCATGTCTCTTGACTCGTGGTGTGCAGGTGTGGTCGACGGCGAGGTGAAGGTCAAGGAGGACGTGCCGTGTCGACGGACCGGGAGTGGTGAAGGGCGGACGTGAGGCTTGGACCAAGGGACCAGAGGCCGGGTGACTAGCCGCGGTGACTGATACTTGGGACATCGACGAGTGCGAGTGTACATGGTGATGAAGACGACGTTGGCCAAGTCAAGATTGAGACGATGGCGTCGTGGCACTTGGTAGAGGCCGGTGGGCCGAGTAAAGGAGGAAGACGAAGGCGTCATGCTTGGAGAGAGGTCGGACACGCGTCGACATCGGGGGTTTGGTGGTTTCGTCCTCAAAACCATCGGCAGGGGACGCGTATGAAGTACGCTACTCGCGAGCGGTTTGGTGGTTTTGGCCTCAAAACCATCGGTGAGGTTTACGGGTTTGGGCCTCAAAACCCGGGCGAAGGTTCCGAGGCGGAACGGATGGCATGTGGCGGCATTGGGGAGTTCGCGTCGAGGCGAAGCTATCGGTGAGGAGGCGCGGTGGCCGTCGGATCAAGATGAAGACCGGGTTAGACCATAACGCCCTTGGGCTAAATGATTTGGCTCATTTGTATCCAGGGGCAAAACTGGAAATGTGTAATAGCCCTGTTAAATAGGATAATGGAGTCCCCATCTCCCTCACCTCCTCCATTTTCATTTTCTCCTTTAGGATTTCTTCCTCTAGATGCTTGTGTGAGAGAGATCCACTAATCCACCGATTAGTGTAAGAACCATGAATCTTTAAGGGAAGGAGGTCCCGAATTCTCCGGTGTCCTCCGGTGTTCGGCGGATGAAGCAATTTGTGTGTTCTTGATGTGTTCTTCACGAGCTCCTCTCTTTCCTCTCTAATTCTTCCTTCGATTCGTCATTTCTATACCTTTTTGATCCGTTCTTTTTGCGTTGATTTGAGTTATGACATGAGTTGAGCCTTCCCACCAAAGGAAATCAACTAATTCCTCACGAGCTCGTAGATCGGGCGATTTCTTGGTCTAGGTCTCAAGAACCGGTGTTTTCCGTGCCCCTTCGATTTCCTGTTGATTGACTTCAAATTGGGCGATGACCTCTTAGAGGTAGCTCCCCTACTGCCTTGTGATCATGCTCACCAAGTTTCGTGGCAGTTGGTGAAGATTTGGCCGCAAATCGGAAGATCGAAGAGAGAAGACGATTTTCGGAGCTCTCTGTTCTTGCTGATTCGCGATTCGCGGACAGTCCAGAGTACTATAGCGGACAGTCCGGGAGTCAAGATTTTTTCTGTGCTTTCTTTGTTGCACGGTGTCCGTACTTGCGGACTGTCCGGCCCCAAGCCTGGACTATCCGCGGTACTGTAGCAGTGGTTTTCTGGCGAGAACAGAACTACTTCCGCGGAGTTCGTTTTTAGATTTTTGACCTGCGGACTGTCCACGGTACTGTAGGGTACTGTAGCGGATTGTCCGCAACTCGCAGTCTGTGTTGTTTCGATCCGTTTCTCGTCCGTTCGGTTTTCGATTCGAGTTCCATCTTTTGCGTTGGGTTTCTAGTGATCTAAGGAACGTCTTTATGGTCTCTTAACTCTTGGTGGCTCGAGTTTTTGTAGCTTTTGTTTATGTGCCTTTTGAGGGTTAATTTTGGGACAGTGGTCGAAAGTTTCGAAAAAAATTTGAGGCTCCTATTCACCCCCCTCTGGTCGCCGTTTCCGGTCCTTCAGTTTGGATATACTATGCTAACATAGGGAGAGAGAGGAGAAAGAATAGGAGATAGAGGTGCCTTTTTTTATACCTATAGCACTTTTAGCCCCTATTAGCCATTCGTCCCAAAATAACTGTCGTTCTCGCTTTTCGAGAAATAACTTTGACTATATATATATATATATATATTAATATTTACGATACACAATTAATATCATTAGCTATATCGTTAAATCTATTTTCATAATAAATTTATTTGGAGATACAAATGTTACACGTATTTTCTACAAATCTGGTCAAACTTACGACACGAAAACAAAAAAACAACAGTTAATTTGGGACAGAGGGAGTAACAATTAGTTAGAGCTTTGGCTAAACTTTAGCCCACCCATTAGTTCTGTTGTTTGGATCCTCAAGAGCTAAACTTTAGTTAGTTGTTATTCCATGGGATCCAAATAGGCTCTAAACACACAGCGGGTATAGCGGGTTGTCTATTTTGTTGCCTACTGTTTAATTAATACTTGCATGTAGTCATGATTAAATGTGAATATTATTCATGTAAACTATTGTGATGCTTGTTGATACGAACAAAACATCAATCTAAATAGTATATTTATGCATAATGTAATATAACAGATTTTTCATAAATCAAATAAAACATAATGTGATTACACCATTTTCACACACAGGGCAACTGCATATACACAATCAACCTGTTCACACCCGTCAACACAAGGAGCAATGAATTAATAAACTTGAATAGAGAAAAATAGATCACTGTCGGGTTAAAACCTAAAGCCGGCAGTGTTACTCAAATAACCATTGCCGGCTCAACTACCTATCTGACAGTGATCGATCTTAAGGATATATATATCATTGCCGGTTACACAGGAAGCCGGCAGTGTTACTTGACTAATCACTGTCGGTTCATTTACCTAGCCGGCAGCGACCCTAAGACTATTTTTAGTGCCGGGTTTACGATAGAACCGACAGTGATGGAAAAAACTACATCACTGGCACTTGCACTTTGTCGGCTCGTCTTACGATAGTAGGTGTTGAGACCCAGCACGGCCAGCAGTGATTATAAATTCTGGGGTAGTGGTATCTCTGACTTATGTGAAACCCATGCGATGCTCCTTGACAAATGAAACCAATAGATAGATTGTGACTTCATACGTATTCTGAACGTATCACCTGTCACCGGTGTTAAAAGAAAAGCTAAACTAAACTTTAATTGGATATGTGTTTTTTCAGTACTGGTCCGGTGGGCTGCTATTGTAAGCAATTTTCGTTACCGCCAGAAGATGGGCTGCAACCTGTGTTGGGCCTACTTTACTTCTCCAGATAGATCGATTAATTCGTTAGCTAACTAACTAGAGGCCTAGAGCAGGAATTAGACCAGAGCATTGAGCTGAACTGCTTAAGCAGTACCTCTTTTTAGATACTACTGCAAATATTGCTAGCCTCAAACAGCAACTAATGATGATGTACCAAACCACGCTATTGTATTGTAAAGAAGCATATGACTTAGGCTAATCACCTCATGATTAGACTAGAGCAGTATTAGCATTTTCATATGTAATCCAAGGTTTTGGGATTCGTTTTGGAAAAAAATTCGGTCCCAACCGAATTGGACGAATTTCGGGAAAATTCGGATGAATTTCGGACTCAATTCGGTGAAATTTCAGAATATAAAGCATAAAATTCGTTTCGGACATCACCGAAATGGACGAATTTCGCCGAAATTCGGACTAATTCGGTCGAATCCCAGAACCTTGATGTAATCATCATCTTGTCTTGACCTGCAACAAGCACGACGACGCATCATGTACATGCATCATCAGAAGGAAGTCAACTGGCGAAGAACTTCCCACAACCACAATGCGCACTCGTGGCTCGTTGCATCATCAGTAGCGTGACATGAAGCTCGATCGAATGGTTGATTGGTTAAGAAATTATTGGCAGTAGCGTGACATACACACCCGTACGAATACGCATATAAGAGTATATATAGTAGTGCTATTGGCATCATATCATATCAGATCTTTAGATTTCCCCGTAAGCTTCACTGTTATTTCCTGTTCCACCTACAGAAGATCCATCTCATCCGTTCCTCTGGATCCACCTCACCATCTCAGCCGTTCCTTCCTATCCTTATCCCCTCGACGTTGCGATGCTGCCGGCGACACCGGGCCGCCGCTCCGCCCTCGCCGCCGTGCCCCGCCGCGGCCAAACCCTAGTGGCGCAGCCCTTACCTTTGTAGCTACTGCGATTGATCCTCCAGAATTATACAAGTCAAGCTTTGCAAAAAAAAAAGTCAGGTTCCCAGTTTGCTTTACCCATGGCGATCAAGCAGCTTGCAAAGCCATCTTCAGAAACAGCAGCTGCAATTGATCAATTTTCTTGGTTCATTCAAATGAGATGGCTATTTGGAGATCCAGAGGCTCGGTGGTCAGCACTAAATGGCAAGAGCAGCACAGGTATTGATCTGTTGTTACTCCTATCAGTGTGCACCTAATATCTCTGAAATAAATTGCCTCATAGTGAACATGTCCTTTGTAAGCTTGTGCAACTTAACTTTTTTCAAGTTAATTGCAGCTGACTGGTGGGGTTCTTTATGGAGGACAGTGTCCTGAATGTTGTCGACCTATTACATCTGTTGCAAAAGGTTTTAATGGATTCATATTCCTTCCCAGATATTTTCGCTTTATTTGTTCTATATAAATTATGAAAATTTCGTTGCCTTAAAAGAACAATGGTTTTCTTTTTGGTTCCTGTATCTAGGTTCAACTACCTACTACGAATGCTTACTGACGCAGGCTGAGTGCCTTCTTCGATGCCAGATTCTACTTCCTGCTAATAAAGGTACCTCAAAACTTGCCTATTTAAGAGCATTCCCCTATGAGAACCTCAGTCCTGACTCCTGAGTTTGCACTTTGCTACGCGCCAGATGCGTTCACAGCTTTATAAATGATGGTGCTAAAAACGCATCTGATCTTCATATTACGTTATCCTGCTGTATATGAAATAGTAAGATTCTTGATTATGCCGCTTTTATGGTTTGCAATGTGTTTACACTAGAGATTATGAACAGCTACGTATGCTCTAGCTCTACCTGTCGGATCAGGTTTAGGTGGTTTAGCTTACTGATTTACTTTCGAGAGATTTTGCCTGTGTCAGAGATTATGGACAGCTATGTATGGTCTACCTCTACCTGCGGGATCAGGTTTACGTGGTTTAGGTTACACATTTACTTTCGACAGATTTTGCCTGTGTCAAATCCATCTATTCGACAGAATGCTTGACAAATTTGAAAATTATTCCATGTCCACTATTTATATTAGTATAAACTAAAATTTTTACTGATCCAGTTACAGTACATACTTTCGTATCACCGTCTTTATTTCTGCCGAAAACTATATTTCATTGCACATATATATGTATCAGATTATGCTTTCCTCCTTTCTGTGTGTACATGCCATGCTGCATACCTCCCTTTGTGTTATCGAGCGAACACTTAACTCCTGTTGTATTGCTTTCATGCCTACATCCTGCATGCTCAATACAATACACTTATTATTATACCTTTGTTCAATGGAGATCCAATCAAATGACTCCCCTGCAATTGAGCTACAGGTAGTGAGGAGAATATATTAACTTCAGGATTACTGAATATCTGTTCTCATGTCCGAGGTCTTTTGTTTTGTCGGCATACTTTCTTCCAGTTCAAGTAACCAGCAGGCAGTATACAAGATGGCCTTGCAGCTGAGTACGAATGATTACAACTATGTGCAAAAAAAACAGTCACACTACCATGACAGCACCAGCTTGAGCTACTTTGATATGCAGTCATGCTGTGGAAAAAAGGTTTCCGTGTCAGCCGCTGGTTGAATTTGTCAGATTCCACACAGGAGAGCCATTACCTGTACATCTACATGTCTTCGATACGATAAACACAACAGGAAGCAAATTTAATGTACAGAGATGTAAACAGAAGCCCATTAATTTATACCCTGTTTGTCTCATCATGCAGAGCACAAGACTAGCTACGTGCAAGGAATCAAATCCGCGGTGAAGCCTCAGCCTACAGATGCCTGTGGCGTCCTCCATTTCTAACTTCTGAGTGTGCTTGCACGTATACAGCTGACAGATTCCGAGGAAAATCATGTTTAGGTTCGAGGTGAATTTTCTCTCTGTACAGCTGCTACATTTCCTATTAATATGCACATGAGCAGAATCATGTTTTGCGTTTTTTGTTGTACATGCCTTCGGTTTCCAGATGTTTTGCTTACAGTATATTAGACTACCCGCAGTGAGTACTCTAAAGGGATACTCTAAAGCTTTAGAGTATGAATATAGAGTAAAAACTGTTGCACTGGTTACTCTAAAACGATACTCTATCATTTCTCTCACTCTATATTTAGAGTGGTACAGTGCTTACTCTATAGTGGGCAGTGGCGGACCCCACTAGCTAAACAAAGGAAAAAAATGCTATAACTCACAAACTAAAAATCCAAATTAAATTTCGATTGCACTATTAAATTCGTCTCAATAAATCCTTTAAGACTAGATCGCACATGGATATATTTAGATAAAATGACAAGTGGGTCTCACAGTGGATAGAGTGGATAGAGGATGATATAGAGGATGGATGGGTGTGGGAGAATTGAGTATAGAGGAGAGAATCTTGCTGACTAGGACGTATAGAGGATGAATATAGAGGTTCATGAGTGCGCTTACAGACACCTAAACAAAGGTAACAATTCAATAAATTTTATGAAAAGAAAAAACAATGTACAGTCGATTAAATCCCAGGCGCCTGTATTTAAGAATTTTAATACATTTAATTATTCTACTGTTTTTAATCATCACACTCTAGCCCGCGCAACTGCACGGTGGTTTTCCTGGAGTTTGCTGTTTTTCCTGGAGTAGTACGTAAGCAACGACCTTGCAAAGGCATACACAGCAAACTCCAGGAAACATTATTATACTTTTTTTATGCTATATATACGTCATGAAATAAATAAATAAATAAATAAATAAATAAATAAATAATAAAGCAGTCAAATTCAAATAGCACCACCTTCCACAGACCTCGCTCGTGACTTGTTACGCTGGCGTGACATCAACCTCAAGGAGAATTTATCAAAAAAAAAACCCTCAAGGAGAGGTTGCATTGCAAATTGGGTCCACCCAGTCACCCACCCACGCCTCGATCGGTCGCCCATATCTCCAATTCTCGACTTAGCCACCATCCTCCCAAGTTATTCTAAAAAAAAACATCCTCGCGAGTCGCAACCGGGATTTTGTTTCTGTCTTGATTTGGCCGTGATTTTCTCGTTTCCGGTTTCCTCCCTTCGCAATCACGGGGATTGGATTCAATTATATTCCTTCCTTTCCGCCACGCCGACCGTAATTTTCTCCTTTTTCTTTTTCCCTTCTCTAGCTATATACACGTACGCATACGGGCACGATCCCCAACGGAGCCACCGGCAGCTCTTGGTTGCTTTGATCATCTGTGATGGTGGTGACCATCTGACCGACCACGCTGACTCGCCGAGACACGACTATAAACGTCGCTACGCGAGAGCCCGATAAGCCGATTGAGCATTTTAGGCCCTCTCTGGCATGGCTCCGGCGGCTCCGGCTCCCGCACCTGTCGGTCAGCCATGGGCCGATAGGTGCCAGGCGGAGCCGGAGCCGTGGAGCCCGAAAAACGAGCTTCTTCGGCTCCGCCTCTATCTGTGAGAGAGAAAAGGAGGAGAGAGAAAAACGGCTTCGATAAACAGTAACCACCTATCGGTCCATGGGCGGCCGACAGGTGCGGAGAGACGGAAGCCGGAGCCGCCGAAGCCCTGCCAAAGACGGCCTTATTATTCTTTCTATAATTATATTGTTGATTGATCGGGCTTGTTAGCGTCCGGATGAATAGGGCATCCGTTTCCGTGCTGTTTCTTGCACCCAGGGGAGGAGGTGGTTGATGTCAGCCGGCGCTGGGAGCAGGAGTAGACACCGAGACGAGGCAGCAGAGAGAGATACAATACCCGATCTACTTTTGAAACATACAAATGCAATACTTGCGACGTACGTCTGAAGACAGATGAAACACTTGAAACATGTATCTAAAACACTTGCAAAAACACTTGAAAACTAATGTAAAACATACACAACATCCAGATAAAACACTTATAACATATGTGCGAAACATATGCAACATTCAATAAATAAACTTGCAACATATGTCTAAAAAAACAGATGAAACATTTTGAACAAAAGCTTGCAACATACGTGTACAACCATTGCAACATATGCAACATCCCGATCTAATTTTGCAACATCCATACGAAACACTTGCAACATACCTTTGAAATACTCGAAACATATGTTTGCAACATACATTTTCAGCATAGCATTATAAATGACTGGTAGAGTCGTCGAGGACGAGCGGCGTGGAGGCCTAGACGCGGCGGTGCGAGCGACGTCATTGATGGGGAGGCGGGAGACGATGTTGGAGAGCAGCGCGGCTGATGCGGTCCTCATCGGCCTCGGCTTCACTGATGACAGGGCAAGCGACGGCGAAAATGGAGCCTTTCGACGGGCGAGGGGATGGGCTAGGTGGGGATGCAGGCGAAGATCTCTTCCATGATGCAAGGACCCCCGTGGTGGCCATCGCTGCGGGCTGTGGCGCCGAATCGAAGAATGGAGAGGGTTTTGGTTGGGGAGGCGTGTGATTGGTGAGTAGGTGGTGATGGAGTGGATGGTGCCGTGGTGGCCAACGTCGCGCTGCCGCGAGGATGTACCACGCTCAGGCACTCGACTCATAGGATTCAGTTCCGTTATGCAAGTGGAGAGTTGGGCTGTTGGATTAGTGTTGTAGCCCATCAACGGAAGCGTCTAGACGGTCGGACATCTTTATCACAGCATTGTCAATCCATCATGTACACGAGATCCCGAGAAGCCGATTGGTCAAAGTTTTCTATTTTTATGTGGACGTCCTACTTTTTAAATGAAACAACCATCGTTACAAGACCATGCTAGAAGAGTACGTATGCTTACGTTGGATGATCAAAGTTTTCTACGCTTACCGCTGATTGACAGACAGACAGCGACGTGGAAAACAAAGTCGAAGCTTCCATTTCAAAAAAAAAAAAGAACGAAAGTTGAAGCTGCTTTGAGAACGGTGCAGGATTCACCTGACCTCGTCGTTCTTTGTTCCTGCGATGCGCCTCGAAGAAGCTGACCAGTGACGAGACCCAGGACCATTTGCCTCCGCCTTCCATTCGTTCTTGCGCTCTTCCTGCTAGCTCAATTGCCACGTACGCGAATTTCCAGATGCCCGTGAGGAGAGGAGAGCGCACACGCGAATTCCCAGATGTACTGTTTATATTAACGGATATGTACTGTTCACAACGGGTGTGTACTGTTCACTGAATCCGGGTCGTGTTTGGATCCTCAATTCGGGCCCAGATTCGGCAACTGTTGCTACAGTGTTCCTAGCAACTTTTGTTTTTTTAGTGCAAAAATTGTTCAGAAATTGATTAATTAGACTCAAAATGTTCGTCTCGTAAAATACAATAAAACTGTGCAATTAGTTTTTGATTTCATCTACATTTAGTACTCCATGCATTTGCCGACATTTCGATGTGATTGAGAATCTTTTTTTTACATAGTGGAATTTGGAGGGAGAATTTGAGATCTAAACAAGACCTCGGTTGCTACATCCTGATAACAGTAACAAACTTCCGTACTTCTACTGCTGTACTCCCTCGGTCACTAAATATTTATCGCTTTCGCTTCCCGAGAAACAAATTTAACAAAATATATATTAAACAATATTAATATTTATAGTACATAATTGGTATCATTAGATAGATCTTTGAATCTAGTTTTTTGATAAATTTATTTGAAGATTAAAATATTGCACGTATTTTCTACAAATCGAGTCAAACTTGTGACATGAAAACCGGTAAACAACGTTTAAATAGGGACAGAGGGAGTAGATATATATAGATATACATCACGAAATAATAAATAAATAAAGCAGCAGGTCAAATAGCAACACCTATTTCTCTACCGTCCTCTCGGCCGTCTTTTTTGTTTTTTTAGCCCTTTTTCGAAAGATTCTCTCAAATATATCCTTGACGAAAAGATTTTAGAAAATGGATCCAAGGTTTGGCGTCATCCACGCTGGCGCCAAGGTAACACAGCTTGACGTCGTTGGCGTTGGCACCAAGCTCCCATGCCACTTGGCCGATGACGCCGAGCTGGCGGTGACATGGCGGCCACCTTGACGCCGTCATCATTGGCGCCAAGCTTGGCGCCATCGTCATTGGCGCCAAGCCTGGCGTCATGGATCTTGGCGTCGAGCTGTTGGAATTTGTTAAGTCTGAAATTTTACCATGAGATGGACATATGAAAATTTATTAAATTTACTATGAGATGGGGCATATTGAAATTTTACCATTGAAAGGATCAAGATGCCCAAGAGGGGGTGAATTGGGCTTTTCTAAAATTAAATGCAAGAAATAAATCCTACAAGCCGGAATTCACCCCTAGTGTCTACTTGTGTTCCTAGAGAGTCTACCGATACAAAGTTTTGCACCCTAGTTTCCAATCCTAGTCTAGCATGGCAAGTCTAGGAATGTAAACAAGCAATGGAAGTAAATACGAGAAAGTAAATGCTTGAAAGTAAAGGGACAAGGAACACGGCGATGTTTTTCCGAGGTATCGGAGAGTCGCCACTCCCCACTAGTCCTCGTTGGAGCACCCGCGCAAGGGTGTAGCTCCCCCTTGATCCGCGCAAGGATCAAGTGCTCACTATGGGTTGATTCTTTGACACACCGTCGCGGTGAATCACCCACAACCGCTCACAAGATGAGTTGGGTCATCCACAAGCTCCGCCGGATGATCACCGAACTCCCAATCACCACCAAGCCGTCTAGGTGATGGCGATCACCAAGAGTAACAAGCTAGAACTCTCACTTGACCACTACGAGCCCAAATGAGAAAGTGGATGCACACTTGCTACTCTCTAATCGCTAGTGAGGAACTCTCAAGCTTTGATTCTCAAATCTCTATCCTCACTAGTGCTCTTGCACTCCAAAGGTGTTTATCAGCTGATCAAATGAGCAAGAGACCTCTAAAAGAGGTGGTGGGGATGTATTTATACACCCCACGAACAAAACGAACCGTTACCTGCTGAGTCAGCAAAACACGAGCTGACCGGACGCGCCGGTTGAACTGACCGGACGCGCCGGTCGCTCGTAACGGTCGAAATCCGAAAAACAACTGAGTGACCGGACGCACCGGTCAGAGATGACCGGACGCGTCCGATCGTGCAGGGAGCATACTGTACTCGCATCGGACGCGCGGCCGCGTCCGATCGGTGATGACCGGACGCGTCCGGTCGTCTCTGGACCTTACTGGACTGTGACCGGACGCGCCGATCACACCCAGGTCGCGTCCGATCGGGTGTTTCCCTCAAGTGACACGTGTTGACTTCTGACCATCGCGTCCAGTCCTCGCGAGGACCGCGTCCGGTGTTCAGAGCTGAAACCCTAGCCGCGGAACTGAACTGACCGGACGCGTCCGGTCATGCCGAGGACCGCGTCCGGTCATGGGAAAACGACCCGAAAATCTCCGAAACGCTTCACAACTTGAACCAAGTTGCTTCCAACTGAACTTTGAGCTATTCTAGAGCTGCCTAGCGCCAAGTTTAACAAGTGTGCACCACACCTAAACATAGGACTCGCCTAGGTCAAGCTACCCGCTCATGCCCCCCTTAATAGTACGGCCAAAAGAGAAAAACGAAGATCCTAACGACTATTCCAAATGTCTCTCAACACCTCGACATCCGGAACTAACCGTCCTTAATCTTGACGTCACTCTTTTGAAAACCGAAACGATTTCCATCAAGGGGCATGAATACCATGGTGCCCAAAGCAGTTAAAACCTCCATGACCTAATTTACCAAAGTTTCTGCAAAACACACGTTAGTCATAGTAATAAAGCGTTGTCATCAATTGCCGAAACCAAACCTCGGGGCCTAGATGCTTTCAATCTCCCCCTTTTTGGTGATTGATGACAACACTAAGATATAAAGGATTTGAGTTGAGGTTTTCGAGCATGCATGGTTCACATAAGCAAAAAGCAATAAGCACAAGGGGTTAGGAAATGCTTATGTGCCCCAAGCCAAAAGAGTGTACTCATAAGATAAGACAAAGAACGTTAGTACACATACAGATATAGCTCATAAGAAATCGGAGTAAGGCACGGAAGCACAACCTTAGAGCTATAATTAAAAAAGGTGACAAGCGCTCACACTGTGACTGGATAAAACAATAAGGCTCAAGGTTTATCACACGACGACATGTCACACGAATGCAATGACTGAAAAGTAAACATGATGCATGAATGTAGCACACAAGAAAAAACGAAAACCCTCTCTCAAAACTCCCCCTGAAACTACTCTCTCTCCCCCTTTGGCATCAAGCGCCAAAAAAACTAATCTAAGGATCTGACGGGGGGACAGACGGAGTCGTGTCGGGTGCCGAGGTGCGCGGAGTGAACACGAAATGTAGAGAATCTCCCTCGGAATCTGAGCTATCTGGCTGACCCTCTGAAGAAGCATGTGGCTGTGTAACTGTCTGGGTCTGAACGGCAGGAACAGGTACTGTCGTAGTAGCAACAAGAGGATCCGTCTGAGTGACCTGAGCCTGTAGCGAGCCAATAGCAGGAGGATCTATCGAGGCAACTGACGAAGGTAGAGTCTCTGTAGTACCGGTCCCTGTCACTGGAGGAATAGCTGCCTCTGAAGCTGACAACCCTGAAGAAGTAGCAAAGGTAGTGTGCGAGGGCGTCGGCTGACCAGTCAACTCGCTGTAGGTAGCACTGAAATCACCGAAGGGTGTGCCTGTCAGGAGATGAGGGTGAGGCTGGTCTGAAGGTGTAAACCCCGTGTGAATAGGCGTGAAGCTCGGGGACTGGAATGACTAGGGAACCTGCTGCTGTGGGGATGTGAACTGGAAACCCGGCTGTCCCTGACTCGATGGATCACTGGATTGTAAAGCAGAAGTCAGGACAGAAGCAGGCGGAGGAACCCCAATAGTGACTGGGTGGCGCAGGAGGTCCAAGTACTGCTGCTGACTAGCTGCAGTCTGTCGCTGAATCTCGTACTGCTGTCGCTGCATTTCAACCTGCTGCCTCTGGATCTCAAGCTGCTGACGCTGAAACTCGTCCTGACGAGCCTGAATCTGTGCAAGTGCTGCAGCTGTGTCCTGAGCCTGTCGCTGTATCTGCTGTTGCTGCTGCTCCTGTGCCTGGGTCAACCTCTCAAGTATCGCCACCATGGCAGGGTCTGTGCGGGAGGCTGAACCAGAGCCACCGGCCTCGTGGTCGTGAGACCGAGAAGACCGGTACCTGGGGATGGGCTGGTAGTCCTCATCAGTGCTGTCAGATGTCACATCCTCAGGAAGATCAGCAGGCTGAGTGTCAAGATCGGCACGCTCTGCCTCTGCAAGCTCATCAACTGTGGCGTCCTGCTCAGCTGTTGTCTCAGGAACCTCAGGTCGCACACGCTGTCCTGGCACTGGGGCCTGATCTCTGGTGACTGAAGCCCAAAGTTGACTGATATCATACTCAGGGAAAGCAGTAGTCGTATCTGATATCTCAGCTCGGATCTCTGCAGGTAACTGGATGGATGATCTAATAATGAAGCAGATCCAGTGTGCATAGGGCAGCTGACGATTACCCTTGAAGCCCTCAGCTATGGTGTCCTCCATCTCACTAAGTATGAGATCCCAAATGTCAAACTGTGTCTGTGAGAGGAGGTGGTGAACAACCCATAGCTGCATCCGAGTCAGTCCCTCTCTATAGCCAAGTCTGGGAAGTAGAGTGCGTCTGACTATAGCATCCAGAACTCTGGCAAGTGGTGTCAAACAAGCAGGCGTGCGACGAGACCCTTCGCCAAAAGGCTCACGGAAGCAGGGTCGAACCAAGTCTGTAGGTGGCACTGCACCGCCGTGAGGGCGTCTCGGTGGAGGAGTCTGACCAAAGCACAGCTGATGTATCTTCGTGTTGGAAGCTGGGAGTCTGAGAATCTCCCGCACTCTGGTGCTGTATAGGCGGTGATCGCGGCCTCGGAATGCAAAGTGAATGAAATCATGGGCAGGATCAATCCATAGTGAAGCATAAAACTCTCTGACCCATGTGCCGCAGTATGCACCTGTCCGTCCAAGAAGATCTGACAAGCCTGGTAGAAAGGACAGGTGCGGACGTAGCTGCTCTCCCACAACCTCAACTAGTGACTCAAGTCGACAGACCCTCTGTGGTCGGAAAGCAATACCGCTGTCAACTAGAGCCCTGTAGAAATCCTCCTGAAGTGGGGTATAAAAACCTTCTGAAGCTCTGGGATCCCTCACAGGTGGAAACCACCGACTGACCTCCACGAACCTCAACCCCTGCACCTGACGTGCTGTAGCACCCCTGAAGTCAAAGTGCTCGACCGGGGGTGAACCTCTAGCTCTGGGAGGAGGACGTGCTCCACGACGCTGGCCCTCTGGCCTAGGAGTCACCTGAGTATGTGCGCGTGTGGAGCGGCGACGTGGTGGAGACTGAGCTGGCTGCTCCTCTATGTCCTTTGTAGCCTCTGGAGCCTCTGTGGCCTCTGTGGCCTCTGGAGGTGGATCAACAGACATACCCTCTGTAGCTCCAGTATCCTCAGTACCCTCAGTGGCCTCTGTGCCGAGCTGTCGACCTTCAAGATGAAAGCGACGCTCGCCTATGCGTATGCCACTGCTCCTGCCACCTCTCTCTGCCTGCTCTGCTGCATCTGCCACGGCTTGAGCAATCTCTGCCTCTGTAAGTGTCTTCTTCTTCTTTCTGGCCATGACCTTGATACGCTTTCCACGTGCAATCTCAGACCGACGAGGAGGACTGTCGTCCCCGTCACCAGGAGCACCACCGGCGTTCTTGCAACGCACCATGCTGACAAACTGACTGAAAAACCTCTGTAAGATGGTGAACTGTCACTCGAGAGGCTTGGCCTCAGTCCGTATCCGCAGGCTTGGCCTCGGATTCAGCAAACTGATCTCACCCTGACACACGACAGACTCGCTGCAAAGACGGAATAGAGAGATCTACTATAAACACATATAACTAGAAGGTACGAATCCTTAGAGATAGCAAGCATATGAGATACGAAGTGAATCGAAACGCGAAGCTACCTCGGATCGACGAGACGACTGACAAGGTGAGGTGACCTAGATCGCGAGATTCCCGAAATCACCGAACGAGCTCTCGCGAAGAAGACGACGCGCGACGAATCTCGTCGACGAACGATCGACCGACGAACCCTAGGGTTAGGGTTAGGGCAGATCGACAAAAAACGATCGGAGGCAAGCACGAGTCGTTCCAATGTCGGAGATGAAGCTGGCTTGCAGGAGCGCGGCTCACCGGCGGTGGTGGCGCGTTCGGGCGGCGGCGGCGCGGCGGATGGTGGCGGCGCGGCTGCGAGCGAAGGCCGGTACGGGCAGGAGGCGCGCAAGGGCGGCTGGCGCGCGCGAGCAAGGCTGGCCTTGCCGGAGGCGAGGAAGACGGCGAAGGGCGCGGCGGCTCCGGCGAATCGACGGCGACTCAGCGAATTAGGGCAGGCGGCGGCAGAAAAACACGTGCGGGTGAAAGACGCGGCCGAGGACAAACGGTTTTATGAAGGGGTTAGATCCGCTCGACGCGCGATGACCGGACGCGGTGGTCGTTATGACCGGACGTGGTGGTGCAGCGTCCGGTCACACTCCAGTAAGCTCCTGGAGTGACCGGACGCGTCCGGTGAGGACTGACCGGACGCGGTCAGAGTCCGGTCGAGGTGAGCTCGGGAAATCGTCGCGAATGACCGGACGCGGTGGTGGTAGCCGGGACCGGACGCGGTGGTCAACAGAGGCGCGTCCGGTGCAGCGTCCGGTCACTAGATCTGGAGTTGGTCTTCTGGATGACCGGACGCGCTGGTGGACGCCGGGACCGGACGCGGTGGTGAAGCATCACTGCGTCCGGTGCAGCGTCCGGTCCAGCGTCCGGTCACTGTTCTTCGCCCTTCTTCATTCCGAACTACGACGCGACTTCTCCCAATCAGGTTCCAATTCAAGAAGACACAAATAAACATCAATTGGAACAAGATATGAGTGACCTCACTCAAACCCTCAAAATTTTTTAATATAGATTGCCTTAGGCTAGTATTATTTTTAAGAAAATAGGCAATAAACACCCAAGGAGCAACATATGGCCAAGTAATAGAGTTTTTGAACCTTTAGGAGCGTCAAAATGCTCTCTCTATCCATGGACGAACACAGAGGTTGCTCAAAGCTTAACCGAAAAGAAACGACAAGAACAACAACCATGCATATGCAATGCAATACATGAAGGTAAAACTAGAATGCTTGTCAAGTTTGATCCACGGTTAGGCTTTTTCACTCCTCCAAAGAAGGGTTATCGTAACCGTGTTAGCCAAGCCCTAAAAGCATTGCGATAAAATAAACATGACATAACATACAATGCAATGCAAGGGACAACACACGCTCATTTTTTAAAGTTACTAGAATCAAGCACATTGAGTTCACTTCTTAACCTACAAAAAGTCGCCTCATCCAAAGGTTTAGTGAAGATATCCGCTAATTGATTTTCACTTCTTACACCTTCTAGTGATATGTCATTTTTAGCAATGTGGTCTCTTAGAAAGTGATGGCGGATATCAATGTGCTTGGTGCGAGAGTGTTGTACCGGATTGTTAGCAATTTTAACGGCACTTTCATTATCACATAAAAGTGGCACCTTTTCAAGAACAATTCCATAGTCTAGGAGGGTTTGTTTCATATATAAGATTTGTGCACAACAAGCCCCCGCGGCAATGTATTCCGCCTCGGCGGTGGACAAAGCCACACTATTTTGCTTTTTAGATGACCAAGATACTAAAGATCTTCCAAGCAAATGGCACCCTCCGGATGTGCTTTTTCTATCAATTTTGCAACCGGCATAGTCCGAATCGGAATAGCCAACTAGTTGGAATCTAGCTCCTTTGGGATACCAAAGACCAATGCTTGGGGTGAGCTTAAGATATCTTAGAATTCTTTTTACGGCACTTAGGTGAGGTTCTTTAGGGCACGCTTGAAAGCGGGCACACATGCACACACTAAACATGATATCGGGCCTAGATGCGGTAAGGTACAACAAGCTACCAATCATAGAACGGTAGAGAGTTTGATCAACCGGTTTACCTCCCTCATCTAGGTCGAGATGTCCATTTGATGGCATTGGGGTCTTGATTGGTTTGCATTCTTCCATCTTGAATCTTTTGAGAAGATCCTTGGTATACTTTTCTTGAGAGATGAAAATCCCTTCTCTCATTTGCTTTACTTGAAATCCAAGCAAGAAAGTGAGCTCACCAATCATTGACATCTCGAACTCCTTCGACATCAATTTACCAAATTCCTTGCAATAATCTTCATTTGTTGATCCGAAGATGATATCATCAACATATACTTGACAAATGAAGATCTCCCCATTGAACTTCTTGGTGAATAGTGTGGTGTCGACCTTCCCAATGGTGAAGCCCTTCTCAATGAGGAAATCCCGAAGACGCTCATACCACGCTCTAGGGGCTTGCTTGAGCCCATATAACGCCTTGGACAACCTATAAACATGATTAGGATATCTAGGGTCTTCAAACCCGGGAGGTTGATTAACATAGACTAGTTCATTTATAAAGCCATTTAAGAATGCACTTTTCACATCCATTTGATATAGTTTCATATCATGATGTGATGCATATGCAAGGAGGATACGAATGGCTTCAAGTCTTGCAACGGATGCAAAGGTCTCTCCAAAATCAAGACCTTCAACTTGAGAGAACCCCTTTGCAACTAGTCTTGCCTTGTTCCTCACCACTATGCCTTGGTCATCTTGCTTGTTCCGGAACACCCACTTGGTTCCAATGACTCTTGCACCTTTAGGATGCTCTTCAAGTGTCCATACTTGATTGCGGGTGAAGTTGTTCAATTCTTCATGCATTGCATTCACCCAATCCGGATCTTGAAGAGCTTCTTCTACATTCTTAGGTTCAACGCAAGAGATAAAAGAGTGATGTTCAACAAAAGAAGCTAGCTTTTGGGATCGAGTCATTACTCCCTTTGTAGGACTCCCTATGATGAGATCTTGTGGATGTGCTTGAAGTAGTGGTGAGTTTCTTCTATCAACCACTTGAGGAGGTGGATGGGGAGCATCAACATCTTGAGCTTGTGCCTCGGCTTGTTCATGAGAGACATAAGTGTCTTTATTTTCAACTCTCTCATTCTTGTCATCATCTTGAGGCACACGTGATGAAGATGGTGGATCAACAATTTGTACATCGTCATCATCATCTTTTGGCTTGATGTCTCCCACCGGCATGTTCTTCATGGCCTCCCTCAAGGGTTCATCACCTACATCATCACAATTCTCAATTGCTCCTTGGGAGCCGTTAGATTCATCAAATTCCACATCATATGTTTCTTCAACCAAACCGGTGGCATGGTTAAATACTCTATATGCTTTGGACTTTGATGAGTAACCAACAAGAAAACCAATATCACAACGTCTTTGAAACTTCCCTAGGTGTTGACGCTTCTTGTAGATGTAACATTTGCAACCAAACACCCGGAAGAAAGAGACGTCCGGCTTCTTCCCATTAAGCAACTCATAGGGGGTCTTGCCAAGAAACTTTTGTAGGAAGAGGCGATTTGAAGCATAGCATGCGGTGTTGATTGCCTCAGCCCACAACTTCTCCGGAGTGTTGTACTCATCTAGCATTGTTCTTGCAAGGGTGATCAAAGTTCGGTTCTTTCTCTCAACTACACCATTTTATTGAGGAGTGTAGGTTGAAGAGAGCTCATGCTTGATTCCAATTTCATCACAATAAGCTTCAATGTTGGTGTTGTCAAACTCTTTCCCATTGTCACTTCTAATCTTCTTTATCTTGACTTCAAATTCATTTTGAGCTCTCTTTGCAAACTTCTTGAAGCAATTTGCCACTTCGGATTTGTCATGAAGGAAGAAAGTCCATGTATACCTTGAGTAGTCATCCACTATCACAAGACAATAGAGATTACCACCCAAGCTCTTGTATGTTGTAGGCCCAAACAAATCCATGTGTAGAAGTTCTAGCACTCTTGAAGTTGACATGAAAGCTTTGGTTGGATGAGTGTTTGTAACTTGTTTGCCCGCTTGACATGCACTACAAGGTTTGTCCTTTTCAAACTTCGCATCCTTCAATCCTCTCACTAGTTCTTTCTTCAATAGCTTGTTGAGAGTGTTCATTCCAACATGAGCAAGCCTCCTATGCCAAAGCCAACCAAGTGAGGTCTTGGTGAACAAACATGTCATCAAATTTGCATCTTCGGAGGTGAAGTCAACAAGATAAAGATTATTGTATCTAAAGCCTTTGAATATCACTTGCTTGTCATCTATCTTTGAAACTTCCACTTCATTTGGTGTGAACAAGCATTGGAAGCCAAGGTCACAAAGTTGCCCAACGGATAACAAGTTGAAACTCAATGAAGCAACATAGAGCACATTTGAGAGTGAGTGATCATGTGATATTGCAATCTTGCCTATACCCTTGACTTTGCTCTTTGAATTATCCCCAAATGTGATCTTCTCTTGACATATTCCATTCTCTTCAATGGTGGTGAACATACGAGGATCACCGGTCATATGTTGAGTGCAACCACTATCAATAACCCAATGAGATCCACCGGTCTTGTAGTTCACCTACACACAAGAGATCAAGCTTTTTGTATAGGGACCCAAACTTGAGAGGGGCCCTTGACTTTATCCACTAGTGACTTGGCAACCCATATTTTCTTTGGCCTATTCTTGTTTGGGGACCCAAAAACATGACTTTCATCTTTCCATTTGAATCTTTTCTTAGCATATAATGAGCATTGAAAGCGAAAGGTCTAGCATGCTTGGGCAAGGGTTGTGGTGGTGGAGTTTTGCATTCATGAGCAAAGTGACCTTCTTGACCACACTCAACACATCTCTTTGGCTTGGGCTTTGACTTGCTTTGTTGTTGTTGAGCTTTTGCTTTCTTCTCTTGATTTGCCAAGTACCCAATACCACTTCTATCCATCTTCATTACGGTGTTCATGAGGAGCTCTCTTTGCAAATGTTGGCCTCTTGTGAACTTGCTTAGGCCGGTCTTGAGATGCTCTTTTTCTTGCTTGAGCTTTTTGTTTTCTTCAATGAGTGACTCATTTGTTGGTTGCTTCTCAAGAGCCATCAAACCTTTTAGCTTCTTGTTCTCATTTGCAAGCTTCTCATTCTCACTCTTAATCTTGGCATAATCATCATGGTTGCTTGACTCAACCACACTCTTGCCTTTGCTACTAGAACCTTGCTCAATGCTTTCAATGATCAAATCATCACATGATGTAGCTATATCACACTTAACAACATGGTTAGTAGCATCATGTGTCTCAAGAGCAAGTTCATTAGCAACCACAAGACTATCATAGTCAATTTTTAATGTGGTGTATTTGTCCTTTAGAGAATTATATCTAGTGATGAGCTCATCATTCTCCTTCTCAAGTTTATCATGTTGATCTTTAAGCTCTTTATAAGAGGTTTTGAGCTCCTTGAGAGTGGAAGACATGGTTTCATTTTGATCTATGAGCTCATCCCTAGCATCATGTGCACTTTTAAGTTTAGATGTGAGTGTATCATTTTCATGTTGAAGCTCATCATTTTTGTTTCTAGTCCTCCTTATGATTTTAGAATATTTGTTTAACAATTTTACTAATTCATCATAAGAAGGTGCATCATATTCATCATCACTATCACTATCATCACTATCACTATTTTGTACCTTTCGATCACCTTTAGCCATGAGACATAGGTGGGAAGTGGATGATGACGGTGAGGATGGCGGTGAAGATGGTGATGAAGACGTTGATGACGATGGTGATGGCCCAACAACAAGTGCGGCGATCTTCTCTATTTCATCATCACTTTCATCGCCGGAGGACTCACATGATGATTCAATGTCGGTGAGCCAATCACCAACAATATAAGTCTTTCCTCCCTTCTTCTTCTTGTGGAACTCCTTCTTGTATGGCTTGTTCTTTCTTTTATTATCTTCTTCTTCACTTGAATCTTCTTTCTTGCCCTTGTACTTATTCTTGTTCTTATCTTTTGGAGGCTTTGGGCATTGATGAGCTAGATGGCCAAGTTCTCCACAATTGAAGCAATCCATTTCGAAGATTGGCTTCCTCTTGGTACTAGTGAAGAATTTCTTCTTCTTGCCATCGAACTTGATGCCACTTTTGTTGAGCTTCTTTAGCATCTTGGTGGTTCTTCTCACCGTGAGTGCAAGTGATTCATCGTCAACATCACTTTAACTTGAGCTTTCTTGCACCATCATGGCTTGTCCCTTCTTCTTCTTCTTGTCATGACTAGCTTTGAAGGCCAAGTCCTTCTTCTTGGAAGATGATGAGCCCTCTTCCGGAGTGATATGCATGTACATCTCATGTGCATTGATCTTCCCCAATACTTGTGTTGGTGTTGCGGAGGAGAGATCACTTTGGTGAAGCACCGTGACAATGTGACCATACTTCTCAACGGGAAGCACACTCAAGATCTTCCTTGCAACATCCGATTGGCTCATTTTGGTGAGCCCAAGAGCATTGAGGTCCTCTACAAGAACATTCAAGCGAGTGTACATGTCATTAGCACTTTCTTTGGGAAGCATCTCAAAAGAATTAATTTTCTTTAAAGCTATGTGATAGCGTTCCTCACGCTCACTCTTAGTTCCCTCATGGAGAGCACAAAGATTTTCCCACAATTCATGAGCGTTCTTTGCATTACGCACACGATTAAAGATATCTTTGCCTAAGCCCCGGTAGAGTGCATTTTTGGCCTTTGCATTCCACCGGTCGTACTTCTCCTCGTCACCACTTGGGTTAGTGGGATCCCTTATGGGGGGAAGCCCTTCGGTTGCGGCTCTAAGGCACCCAACATCTATGGCTTCGAGGTACGCCTCCATACGAATTTTCCAATATGGAAAATCGTCTCCCTCAAAAGTGGGAGGTGGTCCTTCCCCATTAGACATCTTGCTCTAGGCGGTAAAGCCTAAAATTAGAGCAACACGGCTCCGATACCAATTGAAAGGATCAAGATGCCCAAGAGGGGGGGTGAATTGGGCTTTTCTAAAATTAAATGCAAGAAATAAATCCTACAAGCCGGATTTCACCCTTAGTGTCTACTTGTGTTCCTAGAGAGTCTACCGATACAAAGTTTTGCACCCTAGTTTCCAATCCTAGTCTAGCATGGCAAGTCTAGGAATGTAAACAAGCAATGGAAGTAAATACGAGAAAGTAAATGCTTGAAAGTAAAGGGGCAAGGAACACGGCGATGTTTTTCCGAGGTATCGGAGAGTCGCCACTCCCCACTAGTCCTCGTTGGAGCACCCGCGCAAGGGTGTAGCTCCCCCTTGATCCGCGCAAGGATCAAGTGCTCTCTACGGGTTGATTCTTTGACACTCCGTCGCGGTGAATCACCCACAACCGCTCACAAGATGAGTTGGGTCATCCACAAGCTCCGCCGGATAATCACCGAACTCCTAATCACCACCAAGCCGTCTAGGTGATGGCGATCACCAAGAGTAACAAGCTAGAACTCTCACTTGACCACTACGAGCCCAAATGAGAAAGTGGATGCACACTTGCTACTCTCTAATCGCTAGTGAGGAACTCTCAAGCTTTGATTCTCAAATCTCTATCCTCACTAGTGCTCTTGCACTCCCTTACACTCCAAAGGTGTTTATCAGCTGATCAAATGAGCAAGAGACCTCTAAAAGAGGTGGTGGGGATGTATTTATACACCCCATGAACAAAACGAACCGTTACCTGCTGACTCAGCAAAACACGAGCTGACCGGACGCGCCGGTTGAACTGACCGGACGCGCCGGTCGCTCGTAACGGTCGAAATCCGAAAAACAACTGAGTGACCGGACGCACCGGTCAGAGATGACCGGACGCGTCCGATCGTGCAGGGAGCATACTGTACTCGCATCGGACGCGCGGCCGCGTCCGATCGGTGATGACCGGACGCGTCCGGTCGTCTCTGGACCTTATTGGACTGTGACCGGACGCGCCGATCACACCCAGGTCGCGTCCGATCGGGTGTTTCCCTCAAGTGACACGTGTTGACTTCTGACCACCGCGTCCGGTCCTCGCGAGGACCGCGTCCGGTGTTCAGAGCTGAAACCCTAGCCGCGGAACTGAACTGACCGGACGCGTCCGGTCATGCCGAGGACCGCGTCCGGTCATGGGAAAACGACCCGAAAATCTCCGAAACGCTTCACAACTTGAACCAAGTTGCTTCCAACTGAACTTTGAGCTATTCTAGAGCTGCCTAGCGCCAAGTTTAACAAGTGTGCACCACACCTAAACATAGGACTCGCCTAGGTCAAGCTACCCGCTCATGCCCCCCTTAATAGTACGGCCAAAAGAGAAAAACGAAGATCCTAACGACTATTCCAAATGTCTCTCAACACCTCGACATCCGGAACTAACCGTCCTTAATCTTGACGTCATTCTTTTGAAAACCGAAACGATTTCCATCAAGGGGCATGAATACCATGGTGCCCAAAACAGTTAAAACCTCCATGACCTAACTTACCAAAGTTTCTGCAAAACACACGTTAGTCATGGTAATAAAGCGTTGTCATCAATTGCCGAAACCAAACCTCGGGGCCTAGATGCTTTCAACCATGATATTAACAAATTTGATGCTATCCAATGGTAGTTGGTATTCTAACATATCCAGGCCGCAACAAAAATCCTGACTACCTAATTTTACAGTGAGATTGACGTACAAAGCTCTAAATTAACATGATTTGAACCCTAATTTTTCTATGAGATGGACATACAAAATTTTAGCAAAGTCTTGATATTTACTATATGATGGGCAACCTAGAAATTGGCTAAGTCTGGATTTTTACTTTGATTTAGACATTGACAAATTTAAAATTTTACCATGACTTGGATATTAAAAAGGGGCTTCATGTTTTAGACTTGGATATTTAAAATTTTACCATGACTTGGAATAAAAAGCATGAAGCCCAAGGTCATGACTTAATTTTACTATAAGATGGAATTTTAAGTCATGGTAAAAAGGGCTTCATGTTAAGTCATGGAATTAGGGTCCAAATCATGGTAAAATTTTAAATATACAAGTCCAAAACATGAAGCCATTTTTACAATATCCAAGTCATGATAAAATTTTAAATGTCTTCAAATTGACATATGCAAATTTTACCATGACTTGGTTATTTAAAGACTTAGCCAAAATTTGTAAATTCCAGACTTAGCAAAATTTAAAGACTTAGCCAAAATTTGCATATGTCCATCTCATGGTAAATTTAAAGACTTAGCCAAAATTTGAAATATCCAAGTCATGGTAAAATTTGCATATGTCCATCTCATGGTAAAATTTGCATATGTCTAAACCTTATTAAATATCAAGACTTAACAAATTCCAACATGTTCATCTCACAGTAAATTTGGGTATTTAAAACAGGGTCTTGGCGCTAAGGTCTGTGGCGCTAGGCTTGGCGCCAATTAGAGTGGCGCAAGTCTTGGCGCTAAAGATCACAGCGCCAAGACCCTGCCACGTCAGCGCCACGCGTTAAAGTCTTGGCGCAAGTTACCCTGGTGCCATGTCGTGTTACCTTAGCGCCGACGACCATAGCGCCAAGATAAGGGTCTATTTTTTGAAATCTTTCTAACATGAGCATATTTGATAGAATCTTTTAAAAAAAAGAGCTAAAAAAAAAGACGGTCCTCTCGATCGTGACTTGTTACGCAGGCGTGACATCAAGCTCAAGAGGGTTGCATTTGGTATTGCGAATGGGGTCCACCACCCACACCTGGTTCCAAAAACAGAATCTCCAATTCTCCACTTGCCAACATCCTCGCAAGTCGCAACCAGGATTTTTTTTTATTTGATTTGGCCGTGACCGTGATTCTCTCCTTTCCTCCCTTCGCAATCACGGGGATTGGATTGAATTAATATTCCTTCATTTCAACCACACCGCTCGTAATTCTCTCCCCACTTTTTTCCCCTTCTCTAGCTATAAATAATATATACTACACGCACACGGGCACGATCGCGAACGGAGACATCCGCCTCCTCTTGGCTGCTTGATCGGTGATGTGGTGGTGACCATCTGACCGATCCAAAGCTGACTCGCCGAGACACGACTATACGTGGCTACGCGAGAGCCCGAGAAGCCGAAGCCCTGTAAATATTGCCCGTGTTTAGTTGCCAAGTTGGGACACTGTAACACCCTAGGTGTTTGGCTTCCTTAATTGCATTGTATTTCATAAGCATTAACATTAATCATCTCATTCATGAGTGTGAGCATCGTTCATTTCATGCATAAGCTTATAATATGTGAAACATGCTTTTGAAACATGGCAACATGTGCTTATATTTCATGTGTGTTTATGAAATGAGTAGTGTGCAACACCCAAGTGCAACATGTGCAACTTCCATTTTAGACATGCCACCTACTTTAGTGTAACATAATTAGCTAGTGCTATGCAACAAAGTATTGAAACATGTGCAACATGATCTTGCAACATTTGGGTGGAATATTGATTTGTTTGTTTCAAAGTGTGTGACACTAGGATTTTGTGTAACCAATGTGTAGAGTGGTTAATTAGGTCTTATAACACCTTAATTACATGTAGGGTAAGTAGTGGAGTAATGTTCATGTTGACCAAAATTACCAAATTGCCCTTCCAAATGTTGTTGACTAGGTTTTGACCCCTAGAGTGATCTGGTTTGACCAATTAAAAAGTCTAGCTTCGAAATCTTGCATGGAGGAGCAACCTTAAGCAAAGTTGTAGAGAATTTCATAAGGAACAAAAGTTCTAATATGGCCATCTTATGAAAAGGACCAGAACATGCTCAAAAGTGACCCACAAGTCAGATTTGAAGGTGGAGTCAACACTTGAAAAAATTGCTAAGTCTTAACTGCCATTTCAGTTTGATTGAGCCCACTTTGGATTGATACAACTCTTGATCCATGGAGATCTGGCTGTTGATTTCTAAATCAAAGTTGAAGCCCTACTATAGCTCTACAACTTTCATGTTTATTGTTTCCTCTAACTCGTCACGGTTCAGGAGCTAATCGGTGTTAAACTTGCCCTGTCAGTCGACACTTTTGAGCTCTGAAACGAAAAATTCAGACTTCGACAGTATTCACCGATTCATAAATCAGTCGACGCGTGGTGACACCCGTCACCGGCCGTCTGACCGCGCTGCCACGCGCCGCGGACGCCCTGGCAAGGCCAGCCACGAAGTGCACACTCACACGCGCTTAACCGCCCTGTTCGTAGCCCAGAAATTTCATTTCGTCGCCTCCACCGCAAGCAGCGACCGAGCTCAGCGCCCGCCATCGCTGCCGAGCAAGCTTCACCATAGCGAGCTCGCGAACCACCGCAAAAACGCGAACTCCGTCTTCACCATAGCTTCGCCGTGTCCTCCTCTACCTTCTCCACCTCCCAGCTGCGCCATTCGTGCTTTGGTAAGGTCACAGTGACCATTTCCGCCGTCTCCGCCATGGGCATGACCTCGCCGGAGATGAGGCCGCCGTGGCCGGGGTAGCTAGGAATCATCCCGTCCCTGTCTTTGCGGTGTTAGCACCGTGGCGACCTCAGGTAGCTCACACCGTGCTCGGTTGAGCCGGCCATGGGTTGCCGTCGCCGACAGCTCGCACCGGAGCCCTGCCGTGCCGCCATCACCGGCGACGTGCCACCTCCGCTAGGTCATAGGTCGCGCCACTAGCACCAATCGATTCCCCGCGTCACGTAGATCGCGCTGGTGCCCTCGGTTTCGCCGGCCGACCCACCGGCGGCGAGCTCCGACCACCGCCGTCCGCCTCCCCTGCCCTGTGCCGCTGACACACGGGTCCCGCCTGGCAGTCGCACGCGCGGGCGGGAGCCGACACAGGCCGCGCGTCGTTATGGGCCTCGCTGGCGTACGCAGGCCGGCCCAGTGACCGGGTTTAGTTTTCATTTTTGGTTTTTTTTCTTTAATTGTTTCACAGATTTTGTTGTTACTTGGTAAAATCCATATCTCGTGCATTTTAGATCCAAAAATTGTGATCCAAATTTTGTTGGGCTCCAAATAAAATGTAGTATCTAGGAAAAATATCAAATGCTTATGTGATGTTTAATTTCTAGAATAATTAATTAGGGTTTTGAAATGTGTTTTAGATTGCATGCAAACTTGTTTCAATCATATCTTGAGTTTCAGTGTTCCAAAAATTATGAAATTTGGTGGGTAGGCTAATTTATACTTTCTCTAGCTTTGGTAAAAATTTGGGCAGTAGTGCTTAAGTACTTTTCAAGTTATAATGCTATCTTGTTAATTTAGGAAATACTTTAATGAATTTTAGTAATTTTTCTACATGTGCAATGTTCTTATAACTTTTTGGAGAATGTCTTGGTACCCTAAAGTGTCCAAGAAAATTAGGAAATCTGTTGTTTGATACTTTTTAATATGATTTGTTAATTATACCAAAAATCAGTCTTTTGGGCTTGTGAATTTTGTGTAGGGAGTTCCTGTGAATAAATTTAGTTCAAATTTTTACAGTAGCCTCTTTTTGGGTCAGAGAGTCTCCTGTAATTTTTGTAGAATTTTAGGAGCAGTTTACATATATGTTTGAAATTCCACTTAATTAATTAAGTAAATTAAGAAAGGGGTGTAAATAAATATTCTAGGTGGGCACACCTTACTTTCTGATGTTTTTGTGACCTATGTGAACTTTTGGTAATATTAGTTTGGTCTTAGAGGATATTTGCCACGTAAATAAATATTTAATCTTTGTAATTTTAGGTTTTCTGGACAGCTGGTAGTATCTTTGGGTTTGACCCTTAATAAAAGTGTTTGCTGGAAAACTTGTGAATACCAAAGTTATAGTAAACTTGATAAACTTGCTTGTGTCAAAATTTGGGAGCATTTGGCTTAATAGTTTGGGAGTTATTGCTGTTTAAAGTGCCAGTCCAGAATTGGACGCTCTCTGTTTGGGAAGGGCAGATTCTGGAACTTTGGAATTTCGACTAGATAAACTTTGGAATTAAGTGTTGTGGTCTGAAAATATTTTGTGGTGCATTTCATAAGCTTTCCAGATTGTATTAGATCATATCTTTTGGAGTTGGGAATCTCCAGTTATGTTAGAATCCTTGAGCTGCTGTCCAGAATGTCTTACTGTTGTATTTTGGTGTTGGATATGGTAACCTAAGTAATGCTACTCTTGTAATTGTTAGGTGCTAGGGCCTTAACCGAAAAAGAACATCTATATCTTAGGTTGGGTAGATTAGGTAAGTACTTCTCCACCGGAGAAGAGATTTACACGTACTGATAAAGTAACTTGATTAGATTATTGTTTTTATTTCTGAAATGCATTTAATTCCGAGCATGTTGCACCTTTATGCATCCATGATATTTATTGTGCATTCATGCAATAGGTGTACCGGAGGGGGTAACTCTCCTCGAATTCGAGCCTGTGATTCCGGAGGAAGTCCAGGACCTGCCGGAGCAGCCAGAGGAACCAACCGGCGACGAAGCTCCTGCCGAAGATCTACCCGAGTGTCCTGACCACCGGCCCTCGACCTTTCTGAAAGGCAAGGCCCGGTGCATGCTAAACCTACTGTTTTATAAAGTAACCTTGAGTACTTTTAACTGTTTACTGCATTAAGTTGTAGGAGTTATATGAAAACACTTGTTGCATTGTACCTGTCCTTGTCCAGATATCGTACTTAATCCTATATTTGGTTTAGGCACGTGTCAATGCTTAGCCCTGCTTAGTGCGGTAGAAGTCGGGTGATTTCCGGTCATCCGCGAGATGTAGGAAGGAGTCACGAGTGGCTTTATGGCTATCGTGGATGGAACCATGCTTTAAAATGAAATTGAGGCCGGGCGGGAGTTCGATAGTACAGCCGCAAGACACTTCACGTCTTGGGTGTGGAGCTATGCCCGTCTGAGTCGTTTAAGGACCGATTCGCTGTACGTGCTTGAGTCATGTTGAACGCAGTCTAACACTTAGTTGGCCGGATAAGTCGTTCCGACCGCGAAGCCGAGTAATGTGGTTCAGGCCGGGAATCGAATGGTAGGTTGCTTCTTGGAGGAGAGAAAGGATGTGCTTGGGGACATTGGCGTGAGACTAAGGGGAGGTTAGAGTCCCTATCACCTGGCAGAGTGTCGCCCTTGGGGTCGCGACATTATTCAGACCCGTGATTCCTGAATCATATGAAACGGTGGCCTGTGCGACCCTGGCAGGGGTCTGCACGGTGAGTGTTAGAAATACCCCTCCAGCTGGATAGGAATTCGATTCGAATCGCCGTCGCTCCCGGTTAGTGAGCACTTGACTTGAGCAGCGGCAACGTAGATCTCATTAAATAAACAGGTGGTTAAGGGAATGATACAATGTTGCCACAATTCATACCTGCTCTGGATATAATAATGATCATTGTTTGATTATAATCAAGTGCATGTTTAGTACAGGTGCTAAGATAGATAACAGGTAAATGCTAAAAATAACTGCTAGTACAGGTTATAAGAGTCTCAATTACTTATGCCTTTATGCAAATGTAATGTCAGCTAGCCTCTTGTGTAGACCTTGCATAATTCTTGGTGTCATCTTATTTCTGGTTTTTGACGGGTAAGTCTAGCTGAGTACATTCCAGTACTCAGGGTTTATTCCCTCCTGTTGCAGATGATATACTCTAACAAGGCTTCTGCAAAAATTGTCTCCACCCTGCGGGTGACGAAGACTAGATCACTAGGGCGTGATCATCTTTTATGTACTTTCCTGATGCTTTTGCGGGTTGTTGATCAACAAAACTGGCAGTAGTTAAACAACTGGTGTGTTTGCTTCCGCTACTTTTATAAACTTGGTTTGTAATAATTGCGACTCCGTGTGTGTAAACTTATTTCGGAACTCCTTGCGAAATGTAACGTATGATGTTGTATGTTGAATGATGCGATCTTGGTTGTAAGCAAGTTGGTTTGAAATCCTTCGTGATTTCAATTGACTACCGGGATTATATGGGCTCAAGTTCGAAAATTTGAGCGCTTCGGTGCTTGTGTTTTGTACTTGTGCTCTTATAATTTGGTCGGTTCTGTTACAGACACCCAACTTGGCACAGTAACTGTCACCTCGTACTGTAGCAACTTTTGTTTTTATTTGGTAAAAATTGTCCAAACTTTAACTAATTAGGCTCAAAACGTTCGTCTCGCAAAGTACAACAAAACTGTGTAATTAGTTTTTAATTTCATCTACATTTAATACTTCATACATGTGCCGATATTTCGATGTGACGGGAAATCTTCTTTTTGCATAGTAAAATTTAGGAGGAAAAATTGGGAACTAAACAAGGGCATTGTTGATCCACCAGGCGATAGCCCGAGAAGTGGATTGGTCAAAGTTTTCTATTTTTTTCTGTGGACCTTCTACTCACCATCGTTAGAAGAGCATGCTAGAAGAGTACTCTGCGCTTATGTTGAATGATCAAAGTTTTCTATGCTTACCTGTACCTTAACACTAAGGCTCGTGAAAAACCACATCGATGACGACGCTGATTGACAAGACAGAAACGTGGAAAGCAAAGCCGAAGCTTCCATTTCAATCAAAAAGGAGAAAAAAGAAAGTCGAAGCTGCCCTTGTTTAGTTCCCTCAATTCTCCCCAAATTCCACTATGCAAAAAGAAGATTCCCCGTCACATCAAAATATCGGCAAATGCATGGAGTACTAAATGTTGATGAAATCAAAAACTAATTGCACAGTTTTGTTGCACTTTGCGAGATGAACATTTTAAGCCTAGTTAGTCAAAATTTGGATAATTTTTACCAAATACAAACAAAATTCTACAGGAATTCTGATACAGTATTTTTCTCCCCAATTCTCTGAACTAAACGAGGCCCTGGTTTGAGAAAGGGCAGGATTCCTCTGATCTCGTCGTTCGTTCCTGCGATGCAACTAGAAGAAGCTGACTAGTGACGAGGCCGACAACCATTTGGTTCCGCGTTGCCTGCTATCTCTAGCTCAATTGGCACGCGAATTTCCAGACGCCCGTGCAAAAGTTTGACAACTTGGCACGCGAATTTGCAAGGTTGTTCGGACCCCAACAGTTCTTATGCACACCCACTTGAAGAAAGGCCCAATGTCCCTAAAAGACTAGTCCGATAGGGGAAGGGTGACTCTCTCTTTTAAGGTGACTTCCTCTTCCCAAGTTAAGCAAGGTGCTCCCAAGTTAAGCAAGGTGAGATTATTCAAAGGCTCACACGGTCGCCGCCCGACTACAACTAGGTCACTTGACATTTTTTTGTTGCGTCTTTGCCAGCGGGTAATAGTGGAGGATGTCCTCATCATTCCCACCCCCTTAAACAAGGGCCCAGCTCCGATATCAAATGATACATCCGGTCCAGGTGGGGTTGGCCGAGGCCCAATAAATTAAGGTTGTCCGGACCCCAACAGTTCTTATGCACACCCACTCGGAGAAAGGCCAATGTCCCTAAAACACTAGTCCGATAGGGGAAGGGTGGCTCTCTCTTTTAAGGTGGCTTCCTCCTCCCAAGCTAAGCAAGGTGAGATTATTCAAAGGCTCACACGGTCGCCGCCCGACTACAACTAGGCCACTTGGCCTTTTTTTGTTGCGTCTTTGCCAGCGGGTAATAGTAGAGGATGTCCTCATCAGACTCCCTCCGTCTAAGAAAGAATGCAACTATATGATTCATGCTGATCAAATTAGTTAAAGTATAACTAAATTTATAGTAAATAGTATTAATATTTATGTCCCCGAATAAATTTATTATAAAAATATACCCTATAACAAATTAAATAATATTTATTTTATATTACGAATGTTAGTATTTTTTTAATATAAATTTAGTTAAAATTTAAATTGTTTGACTTCTTAAAAAACGAGAACTATATTTTTTTATGCACGGAGGGAGTACAAAGAAGAGGAGAGCACAGAGCCTTGTTTAGTTCCTCTATATAAAATATAAAAAGTACAAAGATTCCTTATCATATTACCATCACATCGAGTCTTTGGACACATACATGAAGTATTAAATGTAGATAAAAAATAATTAATTACACAGTTTATTTATACTTTACGAGACGTATTTTTTAACATAATTAATTAATTTTAAACAATAATTGATAAATACAAACGAAATGGTAGAGAGCGCAAGGAGGCGACCATGAATTGAAAGCAACCATCGGCGCTGGCAGCGGATTTGACTGGAAACCCGCTGCTGCGGTCCGGCGTCCGTGGAAGCTGACGAACCACGCCGACGCGGACGTTTTACGAACTCGAGGACTCGGGGTGGGGGTCGCCGTACGTGGGCCCTCGACCGGGCCGTGCGCGACGACCACTCAGCGGCAGCCGGCTGCTGGTCTTGCTAGCAGTCGGGGGGCATATTCGCCGTGGAGACCGGAGAGGGAGAGAATGTGCGGCGCATAGCAGGGGCTGGTTTAGATGCAAATTTTTTTTAAATAGCTACTGTAGTTTTTTCGTTGTTATTTGGTAAATATTGTCCAATCATGATCTAATTAGGCTTAAAAGATTCGTCTCGTCTATTTCGTCTAAACTGTGTAATTAGTTTTATTTTTTATCTATATTTAATGCTTCATACATGCGTCCAAAGATTCGATGTGACGGGAAATCTACTATTCTTTTGCAAAATTTTCTGGATCTGAACTGGGCCAAGGTGGAATGGAACTCGTCATTTGGTTCTCGAGCTACCTTGTCTCGGGCCTGCGCAAGCTAGCTTTTGCTCGTTGGCAGAAGCCAGCCGAACTGGCTCGCTCTTCCTAGCAAGGTCCTCGTTAGGCCAGGTGAGGCAAGTCTTGCTCAGCGACCAAACACGCCCATAGTTTATTTCTTTATCACCGAAACATGCCGTTTATTTGAAGGAGAAAAACTTTTAGAGCTACGTGTAGTTTCTTACTTTTACTACTTCCTCTGTTGCAAACTATATGACGTTTTGTGTTTTCAAGATACAACGGTTTTTTATGTATTTAGATATAGTGTATATTTAAATGCATAACAAATGTTATGTATATAGAGAGTCAAAACCTAAATGATAGGATTACTAGAAAACATGCAGATATATCTTTATAACAGGGGGCTTTGAAGAAGAGAAATTTTCACTCTTAAATACTCATATATTATTTATATAGATAGGATATATGTAGATATAGATGCCGATATAAAATGTATAAAGGTTGGATATGATATGATATGGTATACTGATATATAGGCGGCCACGAGAATAAGCGGCTGCGGAAACAAGACTACAGTTATATATAGATATATAAAGATATGACATAGGATTTATTTTCCTTTTTTAGTTGGATTTCTTTATTTATCGACATTATTCTTTGTTTGCAAAGAGAAGGGCAGGCCTGGTGCAGTTGGTGAGTGCTAGCTCGCCGAGTCACCAGGTCCTGGGTTCGAAGCCGTCTCTCTGCAGAATTTTTGCGAGGGTAAGACTTTGCTTCAGTTATTCTCTTCCTCAGACCCCACTCGTGTGGGAGCCTCTGACACTGGGTCTGCTATTTTTATTCTTTGTTTGCAAAGAAAGAAAGGGAAAGGAAATATGCCTTTCTTCTTCTTCTTGCGCCACAATCCACGCGAGGGTAAGACTTTGCTTCAGTTATTCTCTTCCTCAGACCCCACTCATGTGGGAGCCTCTGACACTGGGTCTGCTATTTTTATTCTTTGTTTGCAAAGAAAGAAAGGGAAAGGAAATATGCCTTTCTTCTTCTTCTTGCGCCACAATCCACGCGCGCACAACGGACCGCACCGCACCTACCCCGCGACGAACTTCTCCCTCGCATGGCACGTGGGCCGTGGTAGTGTCCGGGCCCACACGTCATCAGGACACCTGGCCCGGCGTGCGCCTTTTGGAGAAAGGCGCAGAGGACAGGTCATCCCCGCACCTCATTCCGCAATTATTTGCCCCCATTGTTTATTCCTTTTTCCAAAGCACTCCATTCCTAAATTTAAGTTTTTTCATTCTCTCTCCATCACATCAATTTTGGACGCATGTATGAAGCATTAAATGTTGATAAAAAAATAATTAATTATACAGTTTAGTAGTAAATCACGAGACAAATCTTTTAAGTCTAATTAGTCCATAATTAGACACTAATTACCAAATACAAGCGAGTAACTAAAGTTGAAAAAAATTTATCATCTAAAGGAGGCGCTAGTCGCATTTCGCTTTCTTCTTCCTTTTAGTATATAGTAATTAATTAACAAAAGATTTTTTTTCGCCTCATTGCCTTCTCGTGGGCTTTATAAAGGCAACCGCTAAACCCTCCCCATCTCACCCGGTCACCCCATATCCGCTTCTAGACGCTTCACTTATCTCGAGCATCTCCCGTCCCCGTCGTCTCCACCTCGCTCCTCCTCAGACTCGCCATGGGTAATTCCTCGCTCCCGATTCGGATTTGTCCGTCTGATTGCTGCTCCTTCCTGCTCCGTAGTCAGATCTGACCAATTGGTTTTGCTGACTGTTTTTTGTAATTTTTTTTTCTGGCTGGATCTCTCGATGCAGGCAAGATTAAGATCGGAATCAACGGTCAGTTTGTACCCCCAACTCCCCAAGCTATGCTATTTGTCTTGCTCGTTTGGTCTTGTTTGGTTGGGTTTGGCCTGATCTGAGCGTGTTCTCTCTGCATCTGCGTTTGCTCAGGTTTCGGAAGGATCGGCAGGCTCGTGGCCAGGGTCGCCCTCCAGAGCGAGGATGTCGAGCTCGTCGCCGTCAACGACCCCTTCATCACCACGGATTACATGGTATGCGCCTCGATCTGTTGATTTTGTTCCTTTTCGTGTGTACATCTGGTAGGTTTATGGGGTTTTAGGGTGGGCCAGCCTGCTCGATTTGGTTTATCGTGGCTTCCAGAGTTGTTTCACCTCAGTTCTGTACTGGCTTTATCAGTACTGTTGGTATGAGCAGCTTGAGGTGTAGATTTGGTGCTTGCTTCAGTTTATTGAATTTTTGAAATCTGTGTGCTGTGCTCATGGTTTATGTGCTCCCCTTCGTCTCGTGTAGACCTACATGTTCAAGTATGACACCGTGCACGGCCACTGGAAGCACAGTGACATCACCCTCAAGGACTCTAAGACCCTTCTCTTCGGTGAGAAGCCGGTCACCGTCTTCGGCATCAGGTACTCTCCCCTCTCCTGCTTCTTTCAGACATGGATTGCGTTTATGTGTTCAGGCTTTGAGCTTGTGAGCTGATGCTTGAACTGCTTCAATTCTACAGGAACCCTGAGGAGATCCCATGGGGTGAGGCTGGTGCTGACTATGTCGTGGAGTCCACCGGTGTCTTCACTGACAAGGACAAGGCTGCTGCGCATCTGAAGGTATAATTTCTTCTTCACCGCCCTTTGTTTGTTTCCAAATGTGTATGCTGTTTCACTTGTTTGGGTATCATGTTCTCCAAGATCCCAAATATATCTATTTGGGGGGACTGTACATGTGTGGTGCATAAATTTAGTGATGTTACCAAGTAGTCAGGCTTAATGTGTCAAAGTTTGCATGGAAGCTCAAGAGCTGCAATAAGGCAGTTCTATTTTTAGTATAGCTTCTTACTTCCAGTTGAGTTGGTCGATTTCTTCTGACATGCTGTGATAACCTGAGGTTTTGGAATGTACATCAGTTTCATTGCTATATAAGTACTGTTGCTGGACTTTGTATAGATATTGACATTATCAGACTCGCAGTGCAGTGTCTTGACTAGGATCTAGTACACCCATGTACCCTCTTAACTCTTACCACTTTACTTTTACTTGCTGTGTCAAACTACTCTGAGCTTGTGTTTTCCTCTGTTAATTTGGACGTTTCTGATAGCTTTATTTTCCTTTTGAACAACAGGGTGGTGCCAAGAAGGTTGTTATCTCTGCCCCAAGCAAAGATGCACCCATGTTTGTTGTTGGTGTCAATGAGAACAAGTACACCTCGGACATTAACATTGTTTCCAATGCTAGCTGCACCACAAACTGCCTTGCTCCCCTTGCTAAGGTGTGTTGTCCTTCTCTTAAGCATTTTTAGTTGTTTATGCTCTTCCAATGTAGAATCATTTATCAATGATGTCTAATGTCATAAACCAGGTCATTCATGACAACTTTGGCATTATTGAGGGCTTGATGACAACTGTTCATGCCATCACTGGTGAGTTCTCTTTGGCTGTTGAGCCATCTTAATTACTCCTAGGATTGTTGAGAAGGTACTTGCAGTTGGCTGTAAAATGACAGCATGATGCTTATCTTTCAGCCACCCAGAAGACTGTTGATGGACCCTCAGCCAAGGACTGGAGAGGTGGTAGGGCAGCCAGCTTTAACATCATTCCCAGCAGCACCGGTGCTGCCAAGGTATATTAAAACTCAGTGTTGTATGCAGTGAACTCTGTATTGGTTTGCACGAACTTGTAATCAGTCATTGGTGCTCTGTTTTGTGTTCACTTAGCACAATGCAGTCCCATCTAAATGAGCACACATATCTCTTGGGATCAAGCATTAAGAGACATTTTTTTGTTGCTATGCAAGTTTGTAGATGCCATCTATATCACTTCCATCTTTTGTTTGGTGGTGGGATACTATTATTGTTTTGTCCCCCAATGTTTTGGCATCCTGAGGTGCGGGCATCCTCTTTAGCTGAAATATCATGCTGCGATGTTTCAAAAAGGCATCACAAATACCATGTATGTACATATGTAGCTGCAGTCATTCATTATAAAATTCGTCTTTGATGTTCAGATTCAAAAAATACAAGTGTCACTGTCAGCACATGATGAACTGTTCTCAAACATGACAACATAATATTTTAGCTAATGAGGATGCCCGCACTTGGAGACGCCAAATCTACAATGTTTCACCTCATTTTTCTGCTTATTGTAGTTGTAACGAAGTTGGTAGCTGTTCTGTTCTGATGATGAATATAGTTGGAATGCTTACTTTCAATATTGATGAATTGCAGGCTGTCGGTAAGGTTCTTCCTGATTTGAATGGCAAGCTCACTGGTATGTCCTTCCGGGTTCCCACCGTGGATGTGTCGGTTGTTGACCTCACTGTCAGAATTGAGAAGGGTGCCTCCTATGAGGAAATCAAGAAAGCTATTAAGTAAGTGATTAGTCTATTTATTTTTTAATATTCAGTCAATGTGAGTGTAATTTCTATTCTTTTTAAACCAATGTCTATGAATGTATGAACACTCCTTGTTGGATTTATCGGTACTATCACATTTGATGCTATTAAGTAAGTGATTAGTCTATTTATTTTTTTAATATTCAGTCAATGTGAGTGTAATTTCTATTCTTTTTAAACCAATGTCTATGAATGTATGAACACTCCTTGTTGGATTTATCGGTACTATCACATTTGATGTTCAGTGTTAATGTTTCCTGCATCTATCTTGATCTTATAGTAGTTTCTCTATCCATTTTGTTAAGGATTGACAGCAACATTGACTTTATTGCTATTGCTTTACAGGGCTGCTTCTGAGGGCCCACTCAAGGGTATCATGGGCTACGTGGAGGAGGATTTGGTTTCCACCGACTTCGTTGGTGACAGCAGGTATGCCTTTGCTTTGTATCATTTAGGAGCCAACATAACTGATTATTATGGCACACTGTTATGTGGTGTACTCTTGATTCATTTGTCGTTTGTGTAATTTCTTTGAATGTTCTCCGTATTCATTTGTCATTTTGCTGTTTCCACTTAGGTCGAGCATCTTCGATGCCAAGGCCGGGATTGCTCTGAACGACAACTTCATCAAGCTCGTCTCGTGGTACGACAACGAGTGGGGCTACAGCAACCGCGTCGTCGACCTGATCCGCCACATGTTCAAGACCCAGTAGAGATTTTTCCGCCTCCCATCGAGGGTCGTCCCAATGGCCTTGGTCGCTGTCCATCCCGCTGCTTGTCTATGCTGAGAATAAATGTGAATGGTGTGCCTCTGGACGCCTGGTTCATGCTGAGTTTGGACATGTTTTGTCTTTCCATTTCTGCTACCATCCCTGTAACGAATTCGCTAATATGGGACCTGGGTTTAGTTTTTGCTTTGTGAAGAATATAAACAGTGGGGTTGCAGTTTTGCTGTGTTTAGCTGGTTTGGTTGCATAGATGAGCTGGTCTTTGGGAATAATAGTTTCCTTGCTTATGTTTCTGTGTTTTTAATCCTTGGTGTGTTTAATGTTATTTTGTGTGTATTCTCATTTTTGTTATCAATTGGCCTCATGTTTCCCTGTGTTTTTTTTGTACTTTTGGTGGTTCTTCTGTGCTAAGCGAGATATGAAATGGTGGCCAACGAAGCCGGGCACCCTATGGTCAAGAATGATTGATTGTGGTGGGCCAGTGGTGTCATTTTGTTGGTGCCGCGATCGCTGAGTCCCACTAGAGGGTAGCTAAAAGGAGAGGAGGAAATGAAGCTACGGTGAATGAATTCGTATGGCTGATGGTGAGGCAAGGGGTTGGCCGATCAGGTTGACCACTTAGAACAAGCTGCTGCAGTATCTGAACTGACCCACTGACTCGAGTCGATCCAGCGATCGAACTCGCGTCCGGTGGTTCGCACACCAGCCAACAAACCGTCCGAGCTAGCGCTCGGCCTCGTCACTGTCAGTTTCGAGGACCGGGTGAACAAACAAACGAGGCCTGCGAAAGCTGGCTAAGACAGGAGGAGAGCGGCATGGTGGTGGAACAGCGGGCCTGCCGTGCCACGGGCTGCAGGCCGGCGTGCCGCCTCGACGCGACGACAATGGAGATGTAGAAGAGATGGTACGCGTGGCTTGTACTCGTCAGCCCTTGCCCCTTGGCACACCGGGAAGCCAAAGTGGCCGGTGCTTGACGTGAGACTTTGGTGCAGCGGGGAGGCCAGGTTGACCGGGACCTGATTTATGGCATGTTTAGTTTGCAAAAACCACTGTAGCAGACTGTAGCATTTTCGTTGTTATTTGATAATTAGTGTCCGATCATGGACTAACTAGACTTAAAAGATTTGTCTCGTGATTTACAGCTAAACTGTGTAATTAGTTTTATTTTTTATCTACATTTAATGTTTTATGCATGTGTCCAAAAATTGATGTGACGGGGAATCTAAAAATTTTTGAAAATTTTTTTGAGAACTAAACAGGCCCTTATTGACACGTCTCTGCTCACATTTTTTTTTGCCAGTCTCAATGAGATTTCATAAGAGTTTTATGGGTATTAAATATGCTAATGTGCTATCGTATTGATGAAGATAAATGTGATAGAAGTTTTATGGGAGTAGAGGAAGTTTTACGAGGATGAAATTCTTCTGTACTGTTTTCAAAATATACATGTGTTGAAAACTAGGACATTAAATCCCACTAAGACTGTCACATCTGCCTTCAGTGGCGATTTGCGACGGCTTATACGTTCATGATTCCTAGCGGTGGCAACAAAACCCCCCAATACACCAATTCCTCGCACTAGCCATTCTATCCTCTGATAACAATATTTGTGACACAACAATGTCTGCCAGTACCAGAGTCCAGCAACATTCAGTACAGCTCATAGAACCTCTAGGGAAGAGTTGAAGCAAGGCCCAAGATCAAGTGACTAGTGTTCGTGTTCTGTTCCGCCTTCCGGTCTTTCGGCATAACTTGTCGAGGAAGTCTGAGCTTCAGAATGCCACGAACCGAGAGCTCTTCTCAGTAGAGGAGTGCGACGTCCTCGTTGTTACAGGGGCAGAAATATGAGGGCACCAGTACCGGTGGCACCAGTGGCGGAGCCTAAATAGGATTTGAGGAGGGGCCAACAGTATTCAAGTTATCTATATTGTGCAAATCTTTATTACTTTCTAATGACTAGACATAGACGTCATTAACAAAATACAATCACCAGGGGGCACAACCCACTCTGGCCTCCACATAGCTCCGCCACTGGGTGGAACTCCGGGTGGAGGGCCTATGCGATGACCCCGCTTATCTGATTTGAACCGAGGTTAAGGCCTTGTTCACTTCCCCCACCCAACCCAAAATATTTCCTCTTTCACCCATCACATCAAATCTTTCGACGTATGCATGGAGCATTAAATGTAGGTAAAAAAGATAACTAATTGCATAGTTTGTCTGTAAATGTCGGGACGAATCTTTTGAGCCTAGTTAGTCTATAATTGAACAAATTTTGCCAAATAACAACGAAAGATGCTACAGTAACTTTTCAGCTACTTTTCGCGAAGTGAACACACCCTAAACTTTACTAGATTGATAAGATTTCCAATACTCTCGGGAATGTCCCCAAAGAACTCGTTTGACGACAGGTCTACTGACACAAGATTAGTTGCGTTCCCTATTGACGAAGGTATGGCGCCGGAGAACCGGTTCCTGGCCAATAGAAGGATGGTAAGCATTGCTGCATTTCCGATGTTGGAGCTAATACTGCTGGTCAACTGGTTTTCCTCAGGGTTGCATCTCTAGCAATACTACATAAAACACACTCCCTACTTCTCTATTTAGGAAGCCACCTATTTTGAGACTACTCATATTTTACTTCCAACTCCAGCAATACTGCCTAAACCATACTACTCAAATTTGTTTTAGTAGTCAATGACGCGTGAGGCTCTTTTGTCATCTCTCTCATCCAGATTTTGCATGGTGGAGAGTAGGGGGCCAACAAAAGTAGATGATGGAGGGGGAAAAGTAGGAGGCCAACAAATGTGGGGGTCTAGTAGGAGGTTGTTGGAGTTGGGTTTTTTTGACCTCCGCTACCTAAATCTGAAGTAGATGGCCAAGTAGGGGTTCTATTGGAGATGCTCCTAATGACAGTGACGTCGGGTAGGGCCCACAGCCCCTCGGGCACGTCACCAGAGAGCGAGTTCCTGTACACGAAGAACCACAAGAGTGTCTTGCAGCTCGCATACGTCGCGGGAATCTTGCCAGAGAAATTGTTCCGCATCATGCTTAGACGTAGCATGGCGCCTTGCTTGCACATGTCTGGTGGAATCGGCCCCGACAGGGAGTTTGTTGACACATCGATGGATTTGAATTTTGCCTAGCTCTCGAGGCTCTGTGGTAGTTCCCCAGTGAGGTTGTTACCGGCCAGGCCAAGGGTCACGAGCTCCTTAAATTCTCCAAACTTTAGGGCCGGGCACCTCTCCGGAGAAGTTATTGAAGGACAGGTACAAAGACACGAGCTGTGTGAGGGACCGGACCTCAGAGAGGTTGCCGGTTAGGTTGTTCTCGGATGCGTGAAAATACTGCAGCTTCATGAGGTTGCCGAACCCAGCGGGGAGGTGGCCATGGAGGGAATTTCTGTATAGGCCGAGGAACTGCAGCTTGGTGAGCCTCGTGATCTCTGGTGGTATCACGCCGGTGAGGTAGTTGTTGCTGTCTTGCTGAGATCGAGGAGCACCAGGTTCACTAGGTTGCTTATCCTAGCTGGGATGATGCCGCTGATGTTGGTCATGAAGAGGTCAAGCACGGTCAAGTTTGTGAGCTTGGTGACTTCGTCAGGGAAGGAGTCTGTTCGCACAGAGAATTTGTTGTCACTGAGCGAGAGCACGGCGAGACCTGGCATGGCGGTGAGCGATGCCCATGGGAACACGCCGGTAAACCTGTTCGTGGAGATGTTAAGAGTGTGGAGCTTCGTCAGCGGCGAGAGGCCTGGCACGACGCCATCAAAGCCCTTGTCCACGAGGGTCAGTTCCTGAAGCCCCGTGCACCTGACCACCCCGTTGATGTTGCCCCTGAGCCAGTAATTCTCGTGCAGGGACAACATCACAAGGGCAGGTAGTCCACCGCAGATGTCGTCGAACAGGTTAGCCGAGGGTTCGGCACGGCATGACACACCTAGCCGAGGGTTGGGCACTGCACGAGTAGGGCGTAGTGCCAAATGGTGATGTGGCGGTTAGTGCCGGAGCTAGGCTAGGGCCGGGCCGGGCCGCCCGTTTGGCCATCTATACAGTGGCAAATGGAAACCTTGCCTTGAAGGCTTGAAAAAACTCTATTCCGCTCAATCTTCTACGACTCTGCTCGCCTTTTCACGATGGCTGCGCCGGCGTCCAAACCAGCCACCGCTTCGGCTCTCCTTGCATCGGCGGAGGAAGGCGAGACGTGGAAGGTGGTGGGCAGATCATCTCCTTCTCCTGCTTGCAGGAAACGGCACAGGCAGCACCATGTGCCATTTTGTGCCATGACTTGGGATGCGTCAGGCAACACCGCTGCAAGCCTGCAACTGCATCTGCATGCGACCTTGCTAGATCTGGGCTGTCCCCGTATAGTATGCCGACCTTTTAAAAAGGAGAAAGAGAGTAAGAAGAGTGAGAGAGACAAGACACAATGAAGAGGAGATGAGTGGCTCACTCGCACACACACACTGCCCACGCCGTGCATGCATGTCGATCGCAACCGCACCGGCCGGCCATCCTCGGCCTAGCACCATTGCCACCGTAAGTTGATTCTGTAGCAGTGTCTCTCAGAGTATTTCAGACCACGCTTCGTTTGCATTGCAGTGCCAGTGCAGTGTGGTAAAAGGTAATCCATCCGTCCGTGTGAGTGTGACAACGACGACGCAAGCCGGCTGAAACTTGCCGTGCTACTACAACATAAAACGATGGCTTATCGAATATATGGATGCATAGATCAGTAGTAGTATATTGTACGTATTGCGGTAATTAAGAGGAGGATTCATCCGTTGACTTGTGCAGTGTCTGCATTCGATTGGATTTCAGATTCCGCGTTGGGGCGACATCACGTACCTACGACTTGACTCCCAATTCCTCCTACCGAAAATTCCACTGCTTATGGTCAATGCTAACGTTAGAACAAGGCTGGGCTGGGCCTTATGCATGGACTTGGTGGGCCTTTCGCTAATGGATCTGCATCCGCTGCTAGCTGTACGGCTACAGCTCTATAATCACGTACCTATATGTACTCCTCCGCGGCGGTATGATTTCCTATCGTTAATTAGTACCGTATTGTTTTCAAAGCGGTATGGAAGCAATGCTGTCGCTCGTCCCACCTCTTCTTCCAACTCTTTTTTGTTAGTTAACCCAATCCAGGAGAGCAAGGCTGTCCTCGAATCCAAAATGTCTATGGATCAACCCAATCATATCACAAAACCTTTTTATTCTCCTATAAAAAAAATTCATAGTTGACGACAAAAATAGCTAAAGGGTGAGAAGAGCTTTACAAAGATGTTCCAGATCATGAAATAATCATGATTAACATGTTGGAACAAGCACTGCATACGATGCCCGGAGGCAAAAGAGAAAAGAGGATGGCTCGGCCAAACCGACCAGGCCGGTTCCTGCGTGCCCTGCCGTGAGAGGCGCATGAACCAGTGGCGGAGCGTGACACAAAGTGAAGGAGGGGCCAAATTGCTCAATTTCTCTACAGTAGTTACGAACCAGCTGTGTAAAAGGCAAAGCAAATGATTATAAAATTGTACCCAATTATTATTAGACTAGCAAATATGCCCGTGCATTGCAATGGGAGAACATAAGCTATCAAATATATAGGAATGCTGAGAAAATAACCTATCGAATATTCATGAAAAATGAGAATAAAGAATGCTATATAGCCATTTATATTTTATCCTTCTATAAAAATTTTAAACTAATTTATTTTACAATGATCATGACATCCATAATATATAATATAAAAATTTGATATTGATAATATTTGAGATCTGTAAAGGTGGCTCTGATTCATGTACCGGCTTGGCAGTGGAGGAGCCTGAAGTAAAATATGTGTGTGTGGGTGGGGGGAGGGTCGGGGGCGAAATTTGTCAATTGAGTCCATATATGCACGGGTAGTGGAGAAAATAATCTCATTTATAATTAAGTCACAGTATACAAAATACAATTGACAACAAATACAATAGCCAAGCATAAAAAATTCTCTAAAAAAACAACATTAGAGTTTTTTTAGATCTAAGACTCAAGACACCAAATCCTCGAAGACACATGCTAGTTAAACAGTCGAGAGGAGCTAGCACCGACTGTGCTATCAGAGTGCGAGAATGAGGATCCCCGATGTCTTTATCGTGGCCACTTCTCTCCTGAGGCCTAGTGGCCCTCCGGCAGAGACTTCACCTGTTTCTGTATCAAGAAAAGTGCAGTTTTCTCCCTGCAAGACTAGTGTGTGCTGTTGTAAGCGAGCTCATTTCTACGAGTATGTGTTGGTTCTCATCGTAGCTTTGTGAGCTACAAGTTAGTCTTAGGCCTTCCCCATCGCTACACCGTGGCTAATAGCCTCATTGTCCACGTCGTTGCCTAGCGTCTAGATCAGCGTGCATGGTGGTTTCGCAGAGGTGCATGGCATCCTGCAGAAGAACCACCGCTTCATCTGACACAAAAGGCTGGGGCTGCTATCCCAAACACGTTGTAGCCAGCGCTCATGAACTTTCATCTGACAAAAAGCTGACTGAGGTTCCAAAAGCAAAAGATACCGATATGACTTGACAAAAGTGAGAATGCTGCCTGCGGTGTGAGATTAACAGCCTCAACCTCTCTGTGCATACGTGGTGTGGTGCTTTTTGTTGAGACCACTGCTCCTATATGCCTGCGTTGGGGAAGCCTAGGGCGCAGAATCGCAGAGCAAGCTGCTTTGTACAATTCTACGGTTTTTTTTTGTGTGTGTTTGCCACCGTGTACAATTCTACTTGTTCTCACTGCAGACTGATGAGGCAAGCCGGCTTTGTACCTGTTCATGGGCTGACGGCCCATGGCCCATGCAAGAGGCCACGGCCCGAACCAGAGATGCCCCAGCAGCCACGTATGTTCGTGGATGGAGTCATGGAGCAAGCTGCACAGCATGGTACGGAAGCCTGGAAGTGCAGGCGTAGCACTTCGCGTCGTCGGCTGTGTTTAGTTCAAAAAAAAACGTACTATTTCAAAAAAAAATCGTTACATCAAACTTGCGATACATGCATAGAGTACTAAATGTAGATGAAATTAAAAACTAATTGTACAGTTTGGTTGTACTTTACGAGACGAACGTTTTGAACCTAATTAGTCAACGATTGGACACTATTTACCAAATAAAGCTAAAACGTGCTATAATACTTTTTTCACCCTTTTCAAGGAACTAAACACACGTCAACCAACCAAGAGCAATAAATTCGGAGTAGAAGCAAGCATGCAGCAACAGTTGTGTTTTTTGATCGCTGACGAAAGATGCGGAATCCATGCATTGATGCGGCAAGAGTTTCCAGGAAACGGGAAGCTGCCGCGTTTGACAGTGAGTGGCAGGTCGATCGGGACTAGTCTGGGCAGCTGCTATGCAGCATAATAATGCACCGTATAATTCGTACTTTTCAGTTTTTTTAGTCAGAATAGTATTTTTTTCTCGTAACAAATTAGACAACAGTATTTTTAGCCAACTTATCAGCACGGCCAAACGGGACCGACGTGTGCACCGCTGTCGAGATCATCGCGATGACGACGACTCGTGCCGTGCACTCCGGGGTCAACGAGTCAACGCAACGCCCGACGACCGGACCGGGACCGGGAGGCTAGTGTGTACTACCTGTGTCGCCGTACGTCCAGGTTCTGTGCTCTACACGTACTACTACAGTCTCAGTAATAGCAGCAGGTTTCTTGAGAATCAGGGGCTCAGGAGATGGACGAGGACAGATACAGACTGATCCAGGCCTCGTTTAGATTGTAATTTTTTACAATTTTACTATCGTAGCATTTTCGTTTGTATTTAGTAATTATTGTCTAATCATAGACTAATTAGACTTAAAAGATTCGTCTCGTGATTTATAACCATACTGTATAATTAGTTATTTCTTTTACCTACGTTAAGTCCTCCACGCATGTGTGTAAAGATTGATGTGATGAAAAAATTATAAAAAATTAAAATTTAGAAGAGAAGTAAACAAAGCCCCAATGTAGTACACTTCACTGCAGGATCTGATGGTGATCGGATAACTCCGTAGACTTGGCTCGAATCACTGATGACAGGTACTGCAGTCTTTCCGTCCGACCCTTTTTTTTTATTGTGTTGCTTGAAAAATACCGAGCATGCTTTTACACAAGTTACTTTTTTTTTTTCTTTTGCCTTTTGTGCCCCTTCCCAAATCCCATCCACGGCCCGGGAAGTTCGTTGCAGCTGAAAAAAGAACTGGAATAAAAAAAGAGCTCTAATATAAATTCTGCGGATTCGTTGACTTGTGCAGTGTCTGATTTCGATTGGATCGGATATGGATCAGCGTACGTGATCATCCTCGATCAGAGAGAGAGAGAGTCAGAGTCCACGTTGGCGACATCACCACTTGCCTCTCAGTTCCTCCGACCCAAAAGAAAGATCACCTGTCTGTCGTCTGGCTGGCTTGCGGGCGCTGCATTGCATGGCTGGCTTGCGGGCGCAGTGTGAAGCGAATTAGGTCAAAGGACGACGGACGACGACGACGACGACGACAGTGTGAAGCAAGCAAACAACAACGACGACGACAGTGTGAAGCGAATTAGGTCAAAGGACGACGGACGACGGGGAGTGGCCGGCTGGCTTGCGGGCGCTGCATTGCATGGCCCCACCCCCACTTTCGCGTGCTGCTAACACTGAGACCACTTGTTAGCTAGAGAGATACGGCTCTCTGCCTGTTGATTTCTTCGTAAGCTTCAGCAGGCTTATCTGTCAACTCAATATATATAATGCAGTACACGGTTATATATGAACGTTCTCTCTTGAAAATGTATATATCGAGTGTCTGTGTGGACGACGATGCAAATGCCTGTGCACAACGGCGGCATGAGATTCCGCTCACAGAAAATATTCAAGTGATGAAGCAGGAGAAGCATCATGCTAGCTGCCGACTGCAAATTATTGCACGCGACGAACTGCAGCCGTTTTAATTTGGTCAAATGCATGCTGAAAGCAGAGCACTAGTCGATCGGAAACATGCATGTGCGGCCGGACAGCAAGACAAAATGCACGTTGCTTGCACACATCCACTTGCATTGCTTGGTGGGAAATGCGGAGCAAATTTCTTCCAGGAATGCAATGACACGGCACGCAAGCAGCAATTACTAGTTTCCTTCGTTTGATGCCCCAAAACATTCCCGACGTTGGTATTTTCCTTATCCTGAAACTATGGTTTTCCTCATTTCACTGTCAACCGTTATTACAGTAGATGTATACTGTATACAAGTAGTAGGAGTCCAGTTCACAAGCAGAAGCAGAGCAAGGAAGATAGGAGGGGGAAAAGACGCCTCCTGACCCTGTAGTTTTCAGGCTTGCAGTGCGCACGAGGGAATCCGCGTGCTGAATTGGTCAGAGCCAGAGCCACTGGTGGGAGAGGACACTTGGAGAGGTCAGCAATTGTGTGCCACGCGCGAATTCCGGCTAGGATTTTATTTGGGATTCAGAGTCAGTCAAGTTGCTGCCGGTTATAGCGACCAATAATCGTTTCCACTGGTGGGCTTGACTAGTATTTCCTCCAGCTCCGTCAGTGAGCACAAGTTGTTTCTTTTTAGTGATGATGAAAAAAAAAATCGTGCGCGGGAAATTCGACGAAATTTGTGAAACAGTGACGTGCTTGCATAATGGTTGATTTCCAGATTGTGCGCGTACATCCATCCAAGCCACTTATTGCTGTTAGTTGCATCGTCAGATCAATCCCTTATGATCACAAGGTCAAAAAAGATCTGTATACCTACTGCAACGAGGCATAAGTTTGCTGGCAATTCTTACTGCTCTATCATCTGCATGACTTTGGGTGTTCCGGGCGGAGTTGGTTCTTGCTAAACGTCGCCTTGTGAGCAATCAAATGGACGAGCTCGAGTGTGCGTATGTATACGAGTGTCTACATCTGTCTCGGGTTTCTGGAAAAGAAGTATTTCAACAAGAATTTGTGTATTTTGCATCATGTATGAGGTGTACGAGCTAATTATTAGTTGCCTGCAGCATGAGGCATGATTGAACGATGGGGCCAAATGACAGGGTTGACGTTAATTTTGACAAGAATAGTCGTAAACGTTCAGAACAAAGCAGGGCAGCTTGAATGCCTGCCAGTTGCCACATATATTGCCATAGCTTTCGCACGAAATTTCCAATGAAATGCCAACTTTCTTTCTATGATCCCAATAGCCCCTATTTTGGTGAGATATATTCTCCCCCTATAAATGCCAATTATGCTCCTAATATAGTCTATACTTTTTTTTTGCGACTTAATATAGTCTATCTATAATAGTACAACGTAAGTACACATGAAAAGTCGTCCAGAAAATAAGTACTTTTAATTAAAGAACCACAATTTTTTAAAAGGAGGATCGTCCTACTGATATGGATGAATGAGTTGGACCCTTTGGCCGGTTATTAATTAATTAGACAAACGACATTCTTTGTTATACTTAAAACACAACCAGCAACACGTAGGATGAATGAGTAACATTTATGGACTGTCAAGTAGCTCGTACATGATTCATTCTCTGATCTGAGTTGTGATCGGAAGTGGTCCAAAGTCTAGTCCTTAAAAAACAAATGTCTACAGTAGGAGTATATTATTACTTCAATCTGTTTCTAGTTGTAGGATAGGTTGATGCCAAAATGTTACTTGACATGGTCAGAAATCCAAAATCACAAATCTTAAATCCAATGCAACAGGTAATTGATTTTTTTGAGCGACTTTTTTTTATTAAGCATTTAATTTATTATGTATTTTCATCTTGGGTCTTGTATGGGCCATGCCTGCGCGAACGTAATTAGTACATTTAGTAGTGTATAAAAACATCACAGGACTAATTAAATTTACATTTCGAAATGTTGTAACTATAGACGAAATGTTCGGTAAGGAAATAAGCCTGTTCGCTTGGCTGAAAATAAGCGGCTGAAAGTACTGTTGGCTGATTTGTTGTGATAGGAAAACACTGCTGGCTAGCTGAAAATAAGGGGCTGAAAACTCAAGCGAACAGGCAAAAGCCTAGTTTTGTAGACCAGCCACATAAAAACACGTATTAAAATATTCTTGAGCGTAGGAAGACTAGACACTTTAACACGTTGTTATAGAATCCTAGCTGGTGTCAGCAGATGAAACTTAAACTTTAAAAAAAACTTTATGCGCCCTTCCGCTGTTCCGTCATCAGCATTATTAGTCTATTATCAATGCAAAGGAAAATGGGAAATTATTTCCAAGAAGTTTCATCATCGACGTGCTGAACATGTAGCCATGTTAGTAGATAGGATGATTAGCCCATGATGTTTGAGTGACGTCACCTTTAGCGAATAAAGACATGCCAAGCAGTGGAAGGAATATTTGAAACCCTCCTTTTTTTTTTGTCTCTGACGTCACCTTCAGCCCGTGATTAGCCCACGATTAGCCCATGCCAAGCAGTGCGCCAAAAAAAAAGGATTCTCAGTCAAAAAAGAAACAAAAAAAAGGAGGGTTCCAAATATTCCTTTCACACGGGATGCGGGACGCCAAAGAGATTCTTACTCACTTTTTTGCAGTTCATCAGTTCTGGTAGTTGATTGAGTGGGGAGGTCATGGATGGAATCACGAATCAGAGACAGCAGAAGGGCACCACCATCAGAGGAATCTCGGCCTGCCTATGCCTACTGTGCCTGGCTCTGGCCTCTTTTCTTTTCTGCTTGGAAATGTAGAATGGATGCAGACAGACACAATGGCCAAAAGGTACCCAAATATTATCAACCCAACAAAAAGATAGGTAAGATGACCGGCATGCATTCCCATGGCCTTGGAAGATCTGTTTGCCACTACTGATCAGATCAGGTGATCATCTCAATCAAGCAACAACAAGTCTCCAACTCACCAAAAAAGCAGGGAATGACCAATCTTGGGATTCTACCGCTCACACTGAGCATTGGTTTAAAGACTGTTTGGCTCTCCAAGATGCATACATGCATGCACCAGTCGGAGTCCGAAGAGTTTAAACATGCATGATTGTTATAAAACCATAAACAAAATTGTCAAGTAAATAAAGTCCTTTTTTTTTGAAAGAGAAATAAATAAAGTTGTTGGAGCTCAAGCTGTGCCAAGCGCCAAGTTAGCCTAGGGTGTTCGGTTAACAAAGGTCCCTCTGCTACTTGTAGCTGTTGTAATGTAACATCGTCGCTGCTCGTGATAAAATTCATGCGTTCCAATTCCAAACAGGATCATAATTGGAGTTCAGTGTTGGAAGATAACGATCGTATGCTCAACTAGCTATCCATTGGAATTGAGGCCGTATTACAGAGTTATTGTAGTAGGAGATTAAGTGAACATGCCACATGCTGTCTACAGTCTACTAAAGATAGTGCATCTTTGGCATTTCAGTGATAGCATGCTGGCAAAAGGACACATATATAGACTATAGTGTTGAAATGTAATGGTAGACTATAGCTATCAGATAAGGATGTGGTTATTTGCATTGTTCTTTCATTATGTTCACATCTAATAATACTAATACTTTCAGAGAAGAGACAGAGCATTGTGGAAGCTATACCCAATCAGTGTGTGTGTGTGTATATAGGGAGAGTATACTCTATAGCCAGCTACAAAATAAGTTATTTTGTAGCCACCTCTATTTACGATAATTTTATATACTAATTTACGACAATATCAGTATATATTTACGATAATTAAATTACTATAACACATGGGGATATTTACCATAATGTTATAGCAAATCACATAGTAAGAAGTTACTATAATCTCGTAAATTAGCATAGCAATTATCGTAACTCAAAGTGGAAGAATAAGTTATTTTATAGCCAGCTGTAGGGTTATATATATATATATATATATATATATATATATATATATATATATATATATATATATATATATATATATATATATATATATATATATATATATATATATGGAGACAGAGTTGCTCACCTTTTTTTTTTGTATGTAGTTGCTTGGAAGTTGGAACCTTCGATAAGGATTAGTATTACCTTGTTTTCTTTTGAATGAAAGACAATGACTGATTTCACTAATAATTAGTACTCCTACGCGTTATGTACTTACCTTTCATAATACACGTCAGAACTTAGCCAATGAATCCACACAAAAAAAAGAATACAGTTAAATTTGCGTGAGAACAAACAAAAAAAAAAGTAATAGCGACGCAAGATTTCGTCGTGCGCTTTCCCCGTAATTGATGATTATTAAGAAAAGGCAGGAAGATCCATCAATTAACAATTCAGAGCCAATTCTTGCGGCTTTGCCACAGTATTTGGTGTCGTCAGCCACGGAATTAAACATTTGCCATCTCATCAGTGACTAATTCTGTCCATGGTTGTACCCACGCCACAACTGTCCTGAGCACAAATCCATCTGTCTAATGTGTTTTTTTAACTCAAGAAATTATTAAAGTCCTACATGGCGGGGCTTCTCGAGGGTCTTTAAGAGTATCTCCACAAGATTATTTTTAAATCAGCATCTCTATTACAATAAGCAAATGCAATTGTCTTTTCTCTATTATCACTGATAAAGAGGAATTAAGGCAAAAACATAAGCACCAAAAGGTCTCTTTTGTAAATTTTTCCTTTCAATCCCTCAAAACCTCCCCTCTCTCACTTAAAATAAGGGAACAGCCAATAATTTTTCTTGATCACTTTTCTTCCTTTCACCCTTACTGACATCTAAAGCCCACGTTGCCAAGGTGGGCCAGTGCACAAGCACTATGCTGAGCGGGCCGTCGGTGTAGCGCCGTGGCCCATGCCACCCCTTGCTAATAGGGATGACAATGGGTCAGGTAAAGTGTGGGCGGAGTAAAACCCGTGCTCGTGATATTTGGCTGCGCCCCACCCTCAATGAGACCCGCTGGTGCAATGTCACACCTGCATCCGCACCTGCGGGTCTCGGGTCACCTGCGGTGTTATGTTAATAAGAAGCTAACATATAACAAAAATATAAAATTTAAGAGAAGTCACTAATAAATCAGGAGTTCACAACAACCTAAATCTAGTCAGTACATACTATGTAGACAACATCCGATGGTGCACCCGCGGGCATGGGCGGCCCAGCCCTAGTCCTGGTAAGCCCAGCAGTACGCTAAATTTTAACAAAAATCATTAGTGTTAGTATGAAGTAGAAATGTCAAACTAAAAAAGTCCAATTGTCTTAAGTACTTTAGGGTTGTTTGGTATGAGGAATGAGGTGACCTATCTTCTTCTCACTCCTCTGTTTTTTTTATTTGTTTGTAGCATGGAATGAGTAGATCCATCATCACCTCATTCCTCATAAGCTGATAATTAGTATATGCATGATGAATGAGTTGATTCCACCAAAATTCATGGGATAAACTTATGATATATCACCTCACGAAGCATGAAGTGACTCCACAGACCAAACACATCATTAGTCTCCACATCATCCCTTCACTTGGCTAGAGTTTGCCCTTGATATTTGCTAGGTCTAAATTATTACGTCTTAATTATACCACATTGAATGTGAGATATTTTTGCTATGCATACCCTTGTTTTAAATCCTGGGTTTGTCACTGCCCGCGAGTGTGATTGCCATCCATGGGCCTGTTTGATTCCATGGTAGCCCGTCGTGCAACCGCGATAAGCGACAGCGGCTCGGACGATGCTTTCGTGATTTCCGAGCGTGCAGTTCATTTTTTCGTGTTTCACACGCAGTCATCCAACGCAGGGCTAACGCGGACCGTTGGGCGAGATTGCTCAAACGCATCACTGACACGGAACCAAACAGGCCCTAGGCTTTTTTAGCTTTTTAGTGTAGCTGGTTAAGAGAAATACCGCTGTCAGACAGGTCTAAAAAAACCCCAAAAAGATGCGGACGATCCAACAACCATCGGAATGTACGTACCCTGAATTCCCCGTCAATAAACATCAACGCCGATTCCTCACAGCTTTGCTGCAGTATTCGGTGATCAGTGTCGTCAGGCCCGGCCTAAAAATTTCTGCCCCCGTTTTCTCTTCTGAAGTCGACTAATTCTGTCTTTAGTTGTACGCATGACTGTCCGGGCTTCTGGCCTGGGAACAAATCCATCTGTCCAATGTGTTTTTTTACTACATATATAATATATAACAAACAAACGAAGAAAAAAAAAGAAACAATCTGTCCATGCCTCTCGGTGTCAGTTGTCAGTGGCCGGCTACATACGCCGGAGGCATCGGTGGAGGGCTGAGCCCTCCAGGCCTCCACGCGGTGAGCTTGGGGGCTTAGACTATTCGTATTGATGGACCTCTATATTCATCCTCTATACGTCCTAGTCAGTAAGATTCTCTTCTTTATATTCAATTCTCTCGCACTCATCCATCCTCTATATCATCCTCTATCCACTCTATCCACTGTGGGACCTACTTATCATTTTATCTAAATATATCCATATGTGATCTAGTTTTGAAGGATTTATTGAGACGAATTTAATGGTGCAATCGAAATTTAATTTGGATTTTTGGTTTGTGAGTTATAGCATTTTTTCCTTTGTTTAGCTAGTGGGGCCCGCTACTATAGAGTATAGAGTAAGCATTGTACCACTCTAAATATAGAGTGAGAGAAATGATAGAGTATTGTTTTAGAGTACTCAGTGCAATAATTTTTACTCTATATTCATACTCTAAAGCTTTAAGCTTTAGAGTATCGTTTTAAGTAGCCACTGCGGGTAGGACCAGTACGTTGCTTTCGAAGCTCTCTTGGATTCTGCTCCGATCCGTGGAGAAAAACAACGGACGCACGCTGACAATATAGCTGCAGCTCTAGCTCTATTGGAGAACGTAGCTTGCTAGAGCTGGGTTGTTTGTAGTGCTGGCACATGACTCTACAAAAGGGAGGAAACCGGGGAGCGGGGAAGTATTAAGGAAGAGAATTAAACGGACGCGAAACATCACACATGTTTTCCACGTACCCCATGCGTCATGCGCTTTGAGATTTGGTCTGTATCTATATTTTAAAATCTCTATAATAAGTGCTTTCAAATGATGTGAACATGAATTTGCTTCATATTCAAGCGGCTTGCCTCCCTGGCTCCCTACCGACTAAGTTCTTTGTACAGGGACCTGCCGACTAAAGTACATGACCGACTGTCTAGCTGTAATGGTACATGTGGACATTAAACAACTTTAAAAATGACCTTTAAATAATCAGAGCTCTTACTTGAAATTTGAGGGGTTCTCTTTTTCTTTTTTTTGTTAAAGTTTAAATAGTTGATCCAACTCTAGCGATGACCCTCAAATTTGAGTCTTTATTCTTCTCACGAGCAAACATGCCCGTGCGTTGCAACGGAAGGAAATCAAAACTTAAATCTCTACTTAGTTACTAATATGTATATTTTGCATTTAATCCATCGGTAATGAAGCAATAATTGCATTAGGACATTGATCGTCTATAAAAGTGCAATTTAGAATAATATCAGCTAAATTAGAAAATTCTTTATGTCGTGCAAAATCAGTAGAAATATATAAACATACTTAATTATCCATGAGAGAGCAGAAAAGTTAAGTAGAAAAGAGGAATCCCTGCAGGCAGCCCACTGTTGGTGATAGCTACCTCGCCGGCGTCCGCCACCTCCTCCCCACCTCATGCACCTTCTCTGCTCGTCTCCCCACCTCAACAGGTTGTCGTGGCTGCCTCGCTACCCGAGCGCCATCGCCTCCAGCGGCACCATATCTGTTGGAGGCGCAACCCCCGCTATCGCTTCCTGATTAGACTGGAGAATAAACTGTCCAAGTTTTCTGTTCATGATTTAATTAATTAGACTATTATCTGATCTATATTATAATAAAATTATTTTTTATTCTTAGTCAAATTACATCAATAATTTAGTAGTAGGAATATTTGATTATTAAGGATTAGGGAAGGACGAATGATCTAAAAACCATAATATTGTGTTTATTATTATTATTTGCTTATAGAAAAATCATGAGAAAATCGGGAAAACAAAGATGACATGCAAAATAAAAAGGGAAAGGGCATGAACGGACTGATAGTCCAGAAAAGAAAAAAAGAATAGAAGAAAAAACAAAAAGAGGAAATCAAGAAAAGAAGTGAAACGAATATGAAAAAGAAAATGGATCAGATACAGTAAATGATCGAATATAGTCTAAAAAACGAGAAAAGGCTGATCAGATGACGGAATAGGAAAAGGAAAAAAAATCGAATTTACTATATATATATAGTAATCGTAAGAAGAAGAAAAAACAAAAGAGGAAATCAAGAAAAGAAGTGGAACGAATATGAAAATCAAAAGGATAAGATACAGTAAATGATCGGAGATAGTCTAAAAAAATGAGAAAAGGCTGAACACATGATGTAATAGGAAAAGAAAAAAAACTGAATTTACTATATATATAGTAATCGTATTGGGTATGGACTTTTTTTTCGCAGGAGTATGGACTCTTTGGTTAAACATAGACCATATACAACCCAATACGTTTTAGAACCGGACTCTATATCGTGCTAGTCAAGAGCTCTAACTCGTATGAGCATGGGTTGTATATATATAAGTTCGGACAGAAAAAGCTCTCCATTGTTCGGTAGTTAGAGGAATACAAACTAAAAAAGAGCCTGAAATTTTACATCTTTATTATTAGGTATAAATAACATGTGGAAACCTTTTGTCATTGCCATACCCCTTTTCTCTTTCCCTACCTCCTCCATTGTGAAGTGATATCGTTTGTCAAACTATACTCGAGTCGCCTGCCAGAGCGCACATGTGGTGCCACATCGCCTAATCAATCACTGTCACTAGGGGAGGTAGCAGTGGCAGGTTCCTCTAGCATCCATGCCGCCGCCGCCGTCGTTGCGTCCTTGTTGGGCGCCTCCACCATCATCATCCGCTCAAGGTCCACCCGTGCAGGGCCATATTTTTTTTGGGGGGGGGGGGGGGGGGGGGGGGGGGGGGGGCGCTAGCGGAGGTAGGGAGCTATGGCAGTGGCTTTCGTCTGTGCAAGCGCACATGGGAGAGACAAAAAAAAATATAGTGTTGTAAGGCTATCCACACTCATGAACCTTTATGTTCATCCTCTATACGTCCTAGTCAGCAAGATTCTTTTCTCTATACTCAATTCTTTCGCACTCATTCATCCTCTATCCACTCTATCCACTGTGGGACCCACTTGTCACTTTATCTAAATATATCCATGTATGATCTAGTTTTGAAGGATTTATTGAGACAAATTTAATGGTGCAATCCAAATTTAATTTGGATTTTTGGTTTGTGAGTTATAGTATTTTTTTTCCCTTTGTTTAGCTAATGGGGCCCGCTACTGCCCACTATAGAGTAAGCACTATACCACTCTAAATATAGAGTAAGAGAAATGATAGAGTATCGTTTTAGAGTACCAAATGCAGCAGTTTTTACTCTATATTCAATACTCTAAAGCTTTAGAGTATCGCTTTAGAGTACCCACTGCGGGTAGTCTAAGGGAGGTCTTGACTCTCGAGGAATGATGAATTGAGAGGTTATGTAAGCGTTTCTCTATTTTGGGGTCTTGGGCAGAGATTCTTTTAGAGCTATGCTTGGTTTTTTGAAGTGTGAACTTTTAAATTTGAGTTTAGGGTCTGAGCACAGGTCTGTTGGAGTTAGTCAAACAGGATGGTCACGTAGCAATGTTGGTGTGGTTGTGTGTGTATATACTGGCTGAATTCCCTGCGCGTTGCTGCGGGAATGTAAGAGTAATTTGAATTGAGTTAAGAGAAATAGGATATAGAAGAAATCTCGTTGGTGTATAATACATAAGCATATATGCGATATAAGCAGAGAACGGATTTAGTTTTTTTTAGTAGAGGTGTAACTAAAGACAACAAAAACCATATCAAAGAAAACACGGTCACTAACCTATAGGATCGATCAGTACGGGAGGCTAATCTCATCCACCAGAACCCATCACCCCTACTATATCTAAGGGTCACCCCCTCCCAAAAGTTCTAGGAGTTTTCCTTCACGAAATCATGCATGTTTCGAAGGACCACATGTAATCCATGTGATATACAGTTTAGCTAGGTTTTTCTTAGAAACGAGCTTTTGCTTAGAAACGGTTATCAAAGAAAACACGGTCACTAACTTGATCGGCCAGTACGGGAGGCTAACCTCATCCACCCTCACCCCTCACCCCTACTATACCCGAGGGTCATTCCCCTTCCAAAAGTTTAGGAGTTTTTCTTCACAAAATCATGCATGTTTCGGAGGACCACATGTAATCCATGTGATATGCAGTTTTGCTAGGTTTTTGTTTAGAAACGACAGTTTTGCTAGGTTTTTCTTAGAAATGGCCGTTTAAATGTTTACAAAAAAATTATCGAAATATATCCATATGAGGTCTTGTTTTGAGGAGTTTATTGCGAGGAACACCATGGTGCAATTGGATTTTAATTACGATACTTGGTTTAGGTGCTACAATTTTTTTTCTATTTCAAAAGAAATAGCTAGCGGGAGATAAATGAGACCTAGTGGGGGTAACTGATTTGATGACGTCACGTGACATCACTATTTAGGATTAGACCAATCAAATTGCATAGAATCACTTCATGGGTCTTAACTTTATAGGAGGTTTAGATGAGTGGGATTGGAATATTGGATTAGCTCAAATATTTTTTTCTTCCGTGAATTTAGGCGTTCATTTCTCTACGAAATATTCTCCACGGTGTCATATGGAAGCATACCCGGTTTCTCCGCTTGGTGAGCTGGCGACTCTAACTCCTTACCAATCAAGGTTGACTCGCCACACTAGGTCCCCTCCACACCATCCAATCCTGATCGGACGGTCGTCACGGGAGAACATAGTCCCCAACCCCACACTCGCCTCTTGCTGCATGCGCTGCAGTCAACGGTCAACGTGCCGGGCACTCGAGCGAGCGAGCGCCTGCGCTGCGCCTCTATAAAGCAGACGACGCGCCGGCCGGCCGCTTCGTCTCTCTCTCCCGCTCTCCCCTGCCTGTCTGCACCTCTCTCCTCTGGTTTCCCACCAGGCATCAGCCCAGCCTCTCCGTCATCCTCCATTGTGGACGCCGCCGAGGAAGCACCCCTGACGGCCATGGGGACGCAAGCGCCGGAGAACTACCCCCCTGAAAAGGTACCCTCTGTCTCCCTTTCTCTGTCTATCTCTCAACCGCGCAAGCATGTCCTGTTCTGTGGTCTTGCTTCGCCGGCCATGGCGTCCATCTCCTCACTCATCTGCCTGCCCAACCAAGACCGCACGGCCGGACGGCTGGGTTTAGCAGCACCTGTCGTTCTTGGAAGCCTCTGCAGTTGGATGCATACCCCATTATTTCAGACATTCTGAAGCAGAGAACCCAAAAAAGATTCAAACTTTAGAGTCGTCGTTTGTCTTCTTTAGTTCCGAAAAGCGAAGAAAAAAAAAGAATCATCCTGAGCTGTCGAGTTGCGAGGCGGGGGGCATGGCGGAGTTGCGGGGCCGGCCGGGACACCGAGATTAGATTCCGATTCAGATACCTTTGCGGCCGAGCACTTCCCAACTTCACGGGAGGAGAGGGGAAAAAGAGAGATTTTTTGGACGCCTTTCGCGTGGCGGATTCCTCCGCCTCGCCGGCATCGGCAAAAGTGGAGGCCCCCCACTCATCCCCTAGCTAGTGCGTAGCATCTGCCCATGCCGCCGGTTCGGCTGTTCATCTGATACATGTGAAATCGCCTCCCCTGTTCATCCTCTTTTTATTTTCTTATTTACTATTTTTCTATTCTATAGAAAGAGGTTAGGATGGAGTATATGCTCCGTATTAAATACCTGATTCTCAGGATCGGCGTGAATTCTGATGCTTTGCCTTAATTGCAGAATTTCACTCTTATCCTATTAAAAGATTAGCTGTTACCTATTCTTGATGACCTGTACAACAACAACATAGTCTTTTGTTCCAAGCAAGTTGGGTAGGCTAGAGATGAAACACAAAAGAGACGAGAAATAGAGAGACACGTAAAGGGACATAAAAGGCATAAGATAGAAAGAGATCACGGTTCAGACGTTGATTGCTATTCTTGATGACCTGTATTATTATTTATTCGTTCCCTTGGTAATCCTTTTGCTACAACCTGCGGTGTCTTTTTTTCCCGAGCTATTTATTTATTTTTCTAGTTTGTTGTAGTTTCTTAACTTTTAGTAGAAAATCATATTTAACTTACAAATTAAACAATAGAGTTTGAGACTTTGAATCCATCTGCCAGTCCTTCGGCTGTGTGTTTAGATCCAAATTTTGGAGTGACAAAATACACTGTAGCATTTCGTTTGTATTTGGTAATAATTGTCCAACCATTGACTAATTAGGTTTAAAACGTTCGTCTCGCAAAGTACAACCAAACTGTGCAATTAGTTTTTGATTTTATCCACATTTAGTACTCCATACATGTATCGCAAGTTTAATGTGACGAGAAATCTTTTTTTTTATAGTACACTTTTCAATGGATCTACATTTCACTGTCACTTTGAAATTCACAGCCGAACCTCTCATCCTCTCTAGCTTGTTTGTAGGGTCGGTGTTCCTTACCCTGTCACTCATGGAGTCCCTTTCTCTTGACGATGTCCGTTTGGGGCGCAGGAATTTCTTAGGAAAACCGCGTCCAGACATAGAAAAAGTGGACGATGCATTCGTTCGTACCGTAGTACGTCCAAAGCCCTAAGGGACATATGGGGGTAACAATTAACTACCAGTATTAATTCATAGGAATCGCCGCGGGTTTCGCCAGCTGCCACCATCAAAGATAGATTGCGATTAGCGAGGGGTCAAGAACGATTAATTATTCATCCGATGACCGTGACCCTGACAAAGTGACATGTACGTAGTCCCAATTAGATTACATGATCATCACAGGCTCCAAGAACAAGAGGTTGAATATTGGGTTAGGAGTAGGTTTAAGACAACTTGTTAATCTTTGTCAGCCTGGCTTTCTGTCCTCTTTGGCAGAGATTTTGCGCCAGATTCTTTTTAATAGGTGAAACTACTAGTACCTAACATGCTTGGCGTGAAAAAACAAATAGAAAATTCTTGCCTTGAGGTGGCCTTGATAAGGATAAGGGACTTGACTTTGGCAACTGGGCCATGTGACTAGTCAACTGCTGAGCAGAAAAGAAATCTGCAGTATAGTAGGTGATATCACTGAACATTCAAAATTCAAAAGATGCACTTTAATTGAGTTGAAAACTTCCGATGTTGATCTGTCAGCTTATTAGTCGGCCGTTGTGGACTTATGGGGCACATTCGACATGTCATTCGCCTACAACTTTATTTTTTAAAAAGTACTGGTATTATCACTGTACTGCAAAATTTTTTCAAAAGCGTGCTTGGCACGTGCTTCATTAAGAAAAGTTAGAGTTGGTACAAACACATCTATGCGGTGAACAGCGCCGAGTTGCCGAGTGCACTGCACAGACACACACTTACAAAGATCACCGGCCTGACGGTGGAGCTAAAACAGCCTACTAAGTAAAGAACAAATTTTGCGACGAGGGCAGAGCAAGTAAGCCTGTAGACAGGCTAGTCAAGGCGCAAGCGTCACCGCCCGCGAGCACCGAGCATGGGGTAGAGCTCCAGCAATGCCTCGCGCTTGGACAACGACAACGGTTCACAGAACGTCTCGTGGAACCGGGCGGTGACGGTCGCGTCAGGTGTCAGTGGTGCTGACCGTGGGGTGCTCGCCGATGGCTGCCACTTGCGGAGCAATACCCGCTTGGCCTGCTTCTCCGGGTTCGGGTCACGGAAGACGGACTTCGCAGCAAGTCTTTCGCTGCGGCGCAGTACCAGGTCCTCATCCCGCACGCGTGAGACACGAAGGCGCGGCGGCGACTGGATGAGCGGTACCTCGAGCGGTAGCGTTAGACTGGCGATGAAGTCCACGACAGAAGGAGGAGATGGGCCGCCGTTGGTGGGCTGATCGGGTTGCCCAACATGGGCGACGTCGGAAGCCCCGACGGAGGGCTGCTGAGGCTGCGCATCGTGGGCATGGCCGGTGGGTCCGATGGCAGCGTCGTCACCATCCATCCCCGACGCCTCAGCATTGAAGCTGAGCTGGACCATAGGCAGCGGCGAACGTGTGTCCGCCAGCGCTGCCTGGGCCTCCTCCAGAGTGGTAGGTGGGCACACTGCATCGATGATGACAGTGTTCGCTACCGCTGCGTCCTCGCCATCCACCCGTGGCGCCTGAACATCCGTAGACGGGTGTAGTACTGTAGCACTCGTTGACCTACTCGCGACGAGGGAGGTAGCGAGCTCATCGAGCATCGGGTCGACCCATACAGGGGGCCTAGAGTCCTCGCACAGCGATACTGCGAGCGGGTCAGCAGAGGTAGCGGCGTTGTCGGCGCAGTCAGTGGTCATGGCGATGCCATAGGCACCCACCACAGTCCCCTGTGTGGCTCCAGCTGAGCCACTAGGAGGCGCATGCGAGGATGGTCGTGGGCCGCCACCCACCACCGTGAACGTCGGAGGACAGGTACGGGCCGAGCAGAGAATCTATCCGACAATGATGGGTGCCTGCGGTTCCGACGTGCCAACAACACCCTGGTGAACGCCGCCGTTGTTGTCATGTACGCCAGGTTGGCGCAGTTGCGAAGCAGCATGACTGCACCTTAGAGGCCCTTGCATCCGGTCCAAGGGGAGGCGCCAGGGCGGACGACCATGCTTGCAGTTCCTCGCCCGATGCCTCGAGCTAAGGCAGAGGAGGCAACGGGATGGGGAAGGTACACCTGGTGGCGATGTGGTCCCCCGCCCAACAGTTGAAGCAGAGACCAACGAGCGAAGGCGGCACCGGCCGCTGGCGACGAGGGTGAGGCAGGGCATGGCGGTGCCTGCGTCTGCGCCGACGACTTTGAACCAGCGTGAAGCCATCAGCGTCAGGTGCGGCTGGCCGAGGGTCATGGAGTTGAGGAGGCGCAAGTGGAGGATAGGTGCACGGCGGCTTGCCGTTCGCCATGGACCCAGGTCCTGGCTCACGGAAACGGCGATGGCGGCCGCCTGCCGCCAACTCCGAACGCCGCGGGCCGAGGCGTTGGTGCACGGGCACACACTGTACTGCAAAATGTCGTAAATGATTTAAATATGTCCAGCTCATGCTCATTCATATATCATATCAAGAAAAATTAAATAAACTGCACTATCTTTGTAATGGAAACTCAAATACTATCTCGATTTGCATTACCATCTACTTCTTTATCACCTGCCTGTGTAGTGTTTTTCTTTTGCTTTGTGGGTGAGCAACCAAGATCTGCAGATTGTGTGATCTTCAATGGCAGTGCCAGCTAACACTAACAGCGACAATGGCGAAAACTTGCAGGATGCAAGGAGTGCACGGGAGAAGGCCATCGATGATTGGCTGCCAATTACCTCTTCGAGGAACGCCAAGTGGTGGTACTCTGCTTTCCACAATGTCACCGCCATGGTCGGTGCTGGCGTGCTCAGCCTTCCCTACGCCATGTCTGAGCTCGGCTGGTACGTGTCCTGTCTTGCAGACGTGGCAATCACAGTCACTTATATGCCGATCAGTTTACTTACTCATCTTGTGTACTACTGCTGCATGTATCACAAGGGTTTCTTGATTTCTCAATTTGTCAATTGTTTGCAGGGGTCCTGGCATTGCGGTGCTGATCGTGTCATGGATCATCACACTCTACACGCTGTGGCAGATGGTTGAGATGCACGAGATGGTGCCAGGCAAGCGGTTCGACAGGTACCACGAGCTTGGTCAGCACGCGTTCGGCGAGAAGCTGGGGCTGTGGATCGTCGTGCCCCAGCAGCTTGTTGTCGAGGTCGGCGTCAACATCGTCTACATGGTCACCGGCGGCAAGTCTCTGAAGAAGTTCCACGACGTCCTGGTCTGCGATGACTCGGGGTGCGACAGCAAGCACAACATCAAGACCACCTACTTCATCATGATCTTTGCCTCTGTCCACTTCGTGCTCTCTCAGCTTCCAAACTTCAATTCCATATCTGGTGTTTCCCTTGCCGCCGCTGTCATGTCGCTTAGGTACTACTTCACTCCATATCCTTGCCTCAACAATAACATTGCACTGTAGTTCAGGGGAAAAGATTGATCACTAACATGGATAAACATGGCAGTTACTCCACAATCGCTTGGGGCGCATCAGTGGACAAGGGTAAGATGCCGGATGTGGACTACCACCTGCGTGCGACAACAACGCCGGGGAAGGTTTTTGGTTTCTTTGGTGCATTGGGCGATGTGGCCTTCGCGTATGCAGGGCACAATGTGGTTCTTGAGATCCAGGCCACTATCCCATCGACTCCAGAGAAGCCATCCAAGAAGCCCATGTGGAAGGGTGTCATTGTTGCCTACATTGTGGTTGCGCTATGCTACTTCCCTGTTGCGCTCATCGGCTACTGGGCTTTCGGCAAATCAGTCGATGACAACATCCTCATCACCCTCAGCAAACCTAAGTGGCTTATCGCCCTTGCTAACATGATGGTCGTAATCCATGTCATTGGCAGCTACCAGGTACATATATCCCACCCCACCTTCCTATTTGTTACTATTTGAAGATTTAGTATTTGTGCAGTGAAATGTTTGCAAACCTTGAACATCACTGAACTTTTCATCAAAATGGCCTTGTACTATTACAATTTCTGTAAGTTGTCATGATGTAATCAAAAAAATGAATGTTTTGATGCAGATCTATGCCATGCCAGTGTTTGACATGATAGAGACTGTGCTGGTGAAGAAGCTGCACTTCCCTCCTGGTCTGACACTGCGTTTGATTGCTCGGACCGTCTATGTTGGTAATGCCCCATGCCGTCAGTCTGAACTGTACTTTTGTCACCAAATTGGTGACTCACTCTGAAAAAACGGGGACTAATGTGATACAACCTGTGCAGCGTTCACAATGTTCATAGCCATCACCTTCCCCTTCTTCGGTGGATTGCTCGGTTTCTTTGGTGGATTTGCCTTTGCGCCGACAACTTATTTCGTAAGCTCTCATTAATCCATCTTTGTTTTGGGTTCTTGCAATGCCATAACCTGCAGTTACATCTGTATTTCTAACGCTTCTATGCAATCGAAGTACTTGGTAATATAAGTGATCTAAAATGTTTTGGTTGATTTCTGCCAGCTCCCCTGCATCATGTGGCTTGCAATCTACAAGCCCAAAAGGTTCAGCCTCTCTTGGTTGACCAACTGGGTAAGAATTACTATCCATCAAGCATATCTTCATTCATTCTGGCATAGAATAACCAACCTCTGTGTTTTGTGTTCATCAGATCTGCATTATTCTTGGGGTGCTTCTGATGATTCTATCGCCAATTGGAGGACTTCGGCAAATAATACTGGATGCGAAAACCTACCAATTCTACCAGTAAACTACGTACTACCAGCCATGACTAGTAGGCATGATTGGAAATTTGAAATCTGTCAAAGCCTCAACCACGAGTTTTTTGTCGTGCCAAACACAGAGAGGAAGTTCCTAGTACTACATATTGTTCCAGATGTTGGGTTAGTTTATATATATATATATATATATATATATATATATATATATATATATATATATATATATATATATATATATATATATATATATATATATATATATATATATATATACACACACACACACACGTATTGTTTCTTAATATTCCAAGGTGACCGTGGCTTGTGTGTGTATGTGCATAAGTGAGAATTAATGATGGTGGTTGTCCCAGATATTGGTGGTTTAATTATATTCACTTGCTTTGTAGTTGGCACTTTGAAAGTTGGGCCAATTGTTCGCATGCATTCTGGGCCAATATAATGTCCCCGCTGTTGGACTCCTATTTGATGTGGGATTTAATACTTTCCTTTTTCTGTTCTTATTTATGTAAGGAATAGCCCATAAAGACAGCTGTACCCATTAGGCTTAGGCCCTCCACAGCGTACTACCGATGCCAGAAAAAAAAGATGGGGCATACAATGAAATCAGAGCACCACACTAGCAGAGCTGCAGTGCGATTGTGCGAAGAAAATGGAGCATCAAAGCTATCTGCAACGCTTGGTCCCACCTGAAATAAAATAATGTTATTCTTTGCTCCTGACCTCTTGTCGGTTCTCATCACAGAAACAAAAAAAATGATTGTTTATCACTTGTGCAGCAGTGGGCATCGGCACAACTAGTTGCCCTTGGCATCACTAGCCACAGCGGGAGGAGCGACGCCGAACCAGCTGTACCTTGTTTTGGGCAACACTTAGGTGTAACATTGTGGAGGGCCTTAGAGTACATGATATTTGGAATTTGAGCAGTAGGCCTTTTCATTTCTACTCCCACAGCGCAGACTTCTTTCCTTTATGCTCTTTTTTAAGCCATTACAAGGATGGCATACATTCGCACCACCATGCACGCGGGCTAATGCCAATCTCAATGGTCATTTCATAGGAGTTTCATGTACGTTAATAAGATGACACTTCAATAAAATCATGAGATGGCAAAGAAATCCACAGGAGCGAGAGGACGATCGTTTCATCACGGTGAAACGAGTCCACACCCTTTCCAAGACGTTGGAAACTGGGTGAAATGCGCACTGAGGCCTTTCCGTGTCATCTTCATTGATTTCCCCTAATCCGGTGTGGCTGGGCGCATGGTGCCGTCCTCCTGCCATTCCCTCCTCCCCTGTGCCCTGTGATTTCAGTCGTTCATTTTTCCATTGTGATTCGTGCATGAAGTAGATGGTGTGAGTTCGGCGGCAAGAGAAAGATTCGTGCAGGTAGACACTGCAACCAAAAGCCGGCATCCTCGCCGGCAACCTGTGTGCTGCCATCGTCTGTACGACCATGGTAAATAATACAGCTAAGTTGCTCGAGCCAAGTTATATAATAAGTATCTCCTATTTATCTTTAAAAAGTCTCTCTCTTCTATTCCTCCTTACAATACTCGCTACTTGCACCCACTAATGCATATACATTAGCATTAGTTTGGCTCTAAGCCCATTATTATACCTGCTCTGGCAGCAAGAGTGTACAAGCCATGATTGTCACTTCCTCTCGGTTGAAAAAACTATTAAAAAAACTGAGTAGAAAAGCAACGTTTGTGGCTCCTATCCTAAAGCCACACCCAACCAAGTTTGCCTCCAAATCTCCAATAGTACGCTTGCAAAATGCAAATTGATCATTGCAAGGAATCTTGGGTGTGTTAATCATGGGTACAAATAACTATGCGTGTGATTGGTAGTGATTCATATTTTTTTAGAAACGTTTTGGATCTAGATTTTCTCAAAAATTGTTTGAGATGATGAATTAGAATTATTTCATGGAACCATTTGACAAGCTCGCTAGATTTTTAAAACTAGAACTAGAATCTGGAGAAACCATGTTTTAAGTGTTTTTTTGAACTAGTACAAAATGAGAATCAGTTCTAAGTGACTCTCCTTGAAACGTTTCTCTCTTTTATTCACACTCGGTCCTTAAATTGGTTGACTTACCATTCTGGTCTCCCAACTTCTAAATTCACACCCGGACTAAAATTTTTAAGTTTTTGCCTAATTTATGATTTTTGGGTGATTTCTAGGAAATAATTTGTAGAGGCAGATGTGATTTACAACCGCCTCTAGAAATCGATTTCTAGGGGTGGTCGTTGTTGCCAGCCACCTCTATAAATCTCATTTCTATAGCGTCTCTACAAATTGCTTATTTCTAGCAACCTAAGCTTAGAGGCAGTCAGCCCAGCAGCTTCTACAGAGCAATTACAACCATCTCTACCAATGCTGGTTGTAGTAGTGTCAGCACCCCATGTATCTGAACCACTAGACGTAGGGTACCTTGTATCTGAACCCGTATACATCTGTGCCCCATGTGCTACCCCTCTAATTCGTTTGCTCACAAAACGTTGATCTACATCGTTAAGAGAAAAAACTATGACAATTGCACGATACACTCATTTGTGATTATGCGTAGGACACTATCTTTTAATTTGTTTCAACATTTTGTATTTTTATATTGAATATTTTAGCCTCTAAATGAACAAATGAAAAAAATTCAACTACAAAGTTTTAGGTCATATTGAGCTCTACAATTCTTATAAATGGTGTGTCTATCCGATATAGTTTGAAAATCCAAAGAATTTGAATATCAAAATCTGAAAATTTTGAATCGATATTTGGGGCTTTAAAGGTGTCAACTGTAAAGTTATAGATTGCATTGACGACTAAAATTTTGGTATAGATCATGTCGACGTTCAATGTTATTTGAAAATTCTGAAATTTTAATTTCAAAATATTAGAATAACAAATATTTAGGAATCTAATTTAATAGATTTAAATAAAAAAACTTATAACTAGTATAAGTTGTAAATCACATTGAGAACTATAACTTTAATTTAGATCATGTCAACATACAAGTAAGTTTGAAAATTTTAATTTTAAATTTAAAATCAAAGAGTTTGAAACATATTTTTTGGGGACTATAAACAATTTCAAATAAAAAAGTTATCAACTACAAAGTTGTAGATCCTGTCTAGTTCTACAATTTTGATATGACGTTTTATCTTTATTTGAATTCATAAGAAAAATTGATGATTTGTATATACTTTTTTAGAGGCTAATCTCTTAGAATGACCGTCTCTATTAATCTATTTCTAAAGCCGAACACTTAGAATATCTGCGTTTGATTATAGCCATTTTCGAAAGTGATCATGTTAAGAAGCCTGCCTCTATTAATTGATTAACGGAGGTGACAACCTTGCGACAACTGCCTCTGTTAATTAATCAGTCATTTTCAGAGGTGGACATCTTAATTTAAAAAGACCGTCTATGTTAATAGTCGATTAACAAAGCTAAAGATGATTTATAGAGACGGTCAAGAGGCTGATTGACCATTTACAGAGGTGATCCCTAGATGTGTCGCCTCTGTTAATCTGAGAGGCTTTCTCATGAAATCCTTTTTTGTAGTGTAGAAACTGACGCAGTTTTTAATACTCATCCATTCTAAATTGTAAAACGTTTTGGTTTTTCTAGCATAGCTTTTGATATGTACTGAGATACACACTATATGTGCAGATACATAGTAAAAACAATATATACTAGCATCTATAAAAGCTAAAATGTTTTCTAATTTACTCCCTCCATTCCAATTATAAGTTGTTCTGACTTTTTGAGATATATATCTTCTGTTATGTACCTAGATGTACATTATGTCTATATACATAGTGAAAGCAATGTATCTAGAAAAGCTGAAACGACTTACAATTTAGAATAGGGACTAACACTCATTTGACATACACCTTCCATTACAAATTAGAAGACGTTTTGGTTTTGTTTTCTGGATATACATTGCTTTTATTATATATCTGGACATAGTGTATATCTTAGTGTATAGCTACATATTAAAAAATCCGAAACATCTTATAATTTAGAACGGAGGGAGTATTAGACACTATTGTAACATATAAAATATTGCTCGTCAAAGTTCTTTCTTTTTTATAAAAGAAAAACACTAGCAATAGTTTGACTTCTAGGTACTGTTATGTTGTGGTTGGTGTGCATGGACTTGGTATGTGTGCCACACGCCATCGTTAACGTCGGGGGTGAATCCTAGTTCAGAGAGGCAGAGAGCTGAATGCCCATGCACCAACGAGTGTCTATCTGTTGCACGAGTACGCTAGCTCATGCATTAACTGCTAGACAAACGAAACGAGCAGCCAAAAACCGATGGAGAGTCAAGTTCAACGTTCATGCATGCAAACCTAAAACACGTCCACGTTCATGCACACCTAGAACACGTACCTGTCCAAATGCCGAGAGTCACACCCTAGCTGGTTCACCCTCCACAACTGTTGCTGCGCTGGAGTCACAGGTGCAGAGACGACGCTCCCTTCCATTTCAGCTCTGCAATAAGTAGGAGTATAAACATAAAGGAAAGGAGACGAGCCGGTCCATTGATCGCCCCTTCCTCTCCCCCCGCTACAGCTGCAGTCGTCGTCGCATCTCCCGGCCTCGCCGCGCGCGTCTCCCATCGACTCAGCCCCTTTCTTTCTCCATTGCCGCCGGACGACGACTGCCATGGGGACTGAAGCACCCGAGAACCATTCTCCTACCAAGGTACACGTACGTCCCACTCTCTCTCGTGTTGTCACACCCATTTTTAAGGACAAAAATAGGATGCATAAAAGACTCATGTGCGCCCCAGGAAACAGTCGCACACATAAGTTGACAAATTACAAAGTACCATCACAGTGCTTATTACATAACGAATAAGTATTTAAGACATAGTCTTGAACGATAGGTAATAATAACTAATAGTAATTCTTCAGCGGAAACTCCACACAGGGACACGGTTGACTGGTTGACACCAAGACTAGTACTCATTCCGATAATCTTCCTCATTATCTTCATCTGTTATGGTGGAAATAGCAAGAGTGAGTTCATGTCGAACTCCACAAATATAACACAGGGTTCATGAGGCTCAAAAAGGCTAGACACTGTTTAACTGCGTTTAGCTTTTTAATCATATATTAGCAATTGAGTAGCATCAAGATAAACCACTTCCCATTTAAAGATCCAATGATCAATTGTAATAAGGATAATGAATAGCATTAACATGAGCAAATAATAATCAACAATAATTTAGCATGATATAACAGTTATGATCAACTATTCCATAAGAATCCCCAAGGCCGCTCGTATCCGTGAGCACGGCTAGTATACCAGTTTTAACTCTGCGCAGAGGTGTACACTTTCACTGTAAGTCATGATTTCCAAATGAGTGGGGAGATCAAGCCCAAACACCCGAGAACCATATAAAGCCACTCAAAAGTTCGTCTAACAAGTTAGGGCCATTAGATTTCACTCGGCAGACAGATGTAGAACCCCCCTTCCCTGTGGCACAACAACCGCAGCCTATACACACTAGGCCAGGGGCTCGGACTACACCCAACATGGCAAGCCATTCTTACGCCATTTAAGGTAACCTCTAACAAGCTAGAAAAGGTCTCTTGAACAACTAAAGCCAGAGCCATATAGCCCTCACAGCTGTACTGTATATCCCGGTTATCACTTACAGATAAGTCCTTATGGAGAGAAACCAGAGCATCAAAATAATACACAAGCTCTAGCCCCCTTTTAACAATAATAAAATCATCTTAATAGTTGATTGCTTAATCCATTAATCAAATTACAAGATCATTGTTCTTAGTTTAAGCACTAGCAATAGCTACCCATATGCATTCCCAAGGTTGTCAAGGAATCAAGATAACAATCACTAAGTTATAATCTCTAAGGTTGTCAAGGTAAGCACATGCATATGTATGATAATTCAATGTATAGGTAACAAGGATAGTCCTGTGTTATACTTGCCTTGATCAGAGCTTTCCAAGTGATACTGCTGACTTGGCTCAAAGTAATACTCCGAATCGTCCAGATACTGCTCACCTTCTATATTCGACCATCAATCAACAACACACATGCATCCAATCAAACATACACGAAGCAAACAAAGAGATATAATTAGAACAGTACACCAACAGTAACAAAACAGTAATAAAAGCTTATAAAACTCTTCTACACGTTTCTACGATCACACAGACGCAAAGATCACCAAATTCGGAGTTAAAACGTGAAAGTTATGAATTTTCTAAGATTTCCTATAGATAAATAAATACTTAATTATAACCTCGAAAAAATAAATTATCAAAACTAACTGTACAACTACACTAACATGTAGAGCTCGCAAATACGAACCTAACGCAATTTGAACGGATCAAATCGGAGTTAAAACGAAGATTTTATGACCAAAACAATTCTAGTGGCAAAACTGTAAATGTCTGAAAACGTATTTTTGAATAAACCGGAAGAGAATACGCTTTCAAAACGTGAAAACGTATTTTCAGCAATACGCTATGGACGGCGAGTTTATTATCAAAAAGCTGAGGGTCTCTTTATGAATTTTACCCGCGAAGGGGTATCTTCTAATCTAAGCCGTTAATTCAAAAACGGACGGCTCACAATCGTCTTCACCCCTATAGTGAGGATTCCGACCCTCCTTCTTCGGTTCCGGCCGGTGGCCGCCATGGCCGGCAACCTTGGCACACCGGAAAACTTCGGATCCACCTCCTCCAACAGCGATTCGCCCCAAAACCGACACCAATTGAAAGAGAAGGTCCATCCGAACTTATCTACGCGGTTTAAGCAAGCTACGATGAATTGAGGACGGGATGCGGCTTGGGAAGGGCGGCGGCGCCATTGCCGGCCGACGGTGAGCTTCAAAAGCTCGCTTCTAAGCACCTCCAACCAAAAGAAGAGCACGGGGAGGAAGAGAAGAAGATGGCGAACTCACCAACGTGAAGAAAAAGAGCTCCAAATCACCCGAAGGCACCCCACCCCGACGACCGACGTCCTCAACCGAACTCAAGCCCTAGAACTCAACTCCTTGCGGTGGAACTCACGATTTTAGATGAAAAACGGAAAATAGAGGGTCAAGGCGTCCTATTTATAGCCTCAAATCGTTGATTTCGGTTAACATATCTGGAATACATGATTCGGTTGTGGTTCGGTTGGAGAAGTGACCGGCTCGGTTACGAGGAAGACGACGATAGGCGACCGACAAGTGGGACCCGACCATCAGCGACCGAAAGAGAAAAGAAGAGCGCGGCTATTCCGTTGGCTTGGCCGGCCCCACTGGTCAGTGGTAGGAGGGAGGGAGAGGCGCGCGTCTGCCGCGGCTCGGGCTGGCTCAGGCCGCTCGTCTGCTGGGCCGAGATGCTGAGTTGGGCTCCGGCGGTGCTGGCCGTCGGGCCTGGCTTCCAGGTAAGTATTCTCTTTCTTTTTTTTTATTTTCCTTTTTCTTTATTTACTTGTTTACAAACTTTTCCAAATAAAATTTCCAAAGCAAATCAAAATAACATAAATCTACTACACAACAGAAAATATATGCAGCAGCATGAATGCAACACCAATATTCTTTTTAAAATTTTTTTAATTTCTCATTAATTGTTATCTAAATTATTTAAAATTTATTAACTCTAAAATTTGGGTGTTACAAATTCTACCCCCCTTAAAAGAATCTCGTCCTCGAGATTGAACTGCTTACTCAAACAACTGCGGATATGATTTCCTCAATTCATCCTCTCTTTCCCAAGTTGCCTCTGCTTCTGAATATCGATTCCACTGCACTTTGCACATCTTAATAATCCGATTTCGAGTAATTCTCTCAGCAGTTTCTAAAATCTTGATCGGAAACTCTTCATATGTAAGATCCTCCTTAACAGTCAACTCTTCTAAAGGTATCTGCTCCTCAGGCACACGCAAACACTTCTTAAGTTGTGAAACATGGAACACATCATGTACTCCAGATAAATTCTCAGGCAACTCTAATTGATAAGCAACTTCCCCACGTCTAGTAATAACTTTAAATGGTCCAACATACCTTGGTGCTAGTTTACCTTTCATGTTAAACCTCTTCACACTTTTCATAGGTGACACCTTCAAATAAACATAATCACCTACTTCAAAAACTAAATCTCTTCTTCTATTGTCAGCATAACTCTTCTGACGAGACTGTGCTACTCTCAAATTCTCACGAATCACTCGCACTTGATCTTCTGCGTTTCTAAGAACATCTGTACCAAACACCTGAGATTCACCCGTCTGATCCCAAAATAATGGAGTTCTACACTTGCGTCCATACAAAGCTTCGAACGGTGCCATCTTAAGACTCTGTTGATAACTGTTATTGTAAGAGAATTCTGCATAAGGCAAACTCTTATCCCAACTAGTTCCATATTGCAATGCACAAGCTCTCAACATATCCTCTAATACCTGGTTGGTCCTTTCAGTCTGTCCATCTGTCTGTGGATGATATGCTGTACTAAAATTCAATTTTGTTCCCAATGATTCATGCACAGCTTTCCAAAAATGCGACGTAAACTGCGATCCTCGATCAGATACAATCTTCTTTGGTACTCCATGCAAACAGACTATTCTCTCCATATACAACTCTGCCAATTTTGGTCCATGGTAAGTAGTCTTAACTGGTATAAAATGTGCAACTTTAGTTAACCGATCTACTATCACCCAAATAGAGTCATAACCTTTCTGAGTACGAGGTAACCCTACTATAAAATCCATACCAACTTCCTCCCACTTCCATTCAGGAATCTTCATTGGTTGTAACAATCCAGCAGGTCTCTGATGCTCTGCTTTCACTCTCTGACAAGTGTCACACAATGCCACATACTCAGCCACATCTCGCTTTAATCCAACCCACCAATATTTCTGTTTCAGATCCAAATACATCTTAGTACTACCAGGATGAATAGAATAAGCTGACTCATGAGCTTCGCGAAGAATTGCCTGTCTAACAGTTTGATCCTCAGGTACACACAGCCTCTTTCCAAACCACAAAATTCCATTATCATCCATTCGAAAGCCTGGTGACTTACCAATCACTATATCTTCCGCTATCTTCTTTAGTTTCTCATCCTTCAACTGACCCTTGTAAATTTCTTGCTCTAAGGTAGGCTCTATCACTAATTCCATTGTATTAGTAACAATTCCTAAATTCAAATATTCAAATTCAGCACATAACTCACTAGTCATAGTCAATGTCTGTATCTCATTGACATAGCTTTTCCTACTAAGAGCATCAGCTACTACATTAGCCTTACCAGGATGATAGTGTATCTCAATATCATAATCCTTAATCAACTCTAACCATCTGCGTTGCCTCAAATTCAGATCTGACTGAGTGAAAATATACTTCAAACTCTTATGATCAGTGTATATATCACTCTTATGTCCAATCAAATAATGTCTCCAAATCTTTAAAGCATGAACTACAGCTGCTAATTCCAAATCATGTGTAGGATAATTCAACTCATGCTTTCTCAACTGCCTAGATGCATAAGCCACAACTCTGCCTTCTTGCATAAGAACACATCCCAAACCTTGACGAGAAGCATCACAATAAATAGAAAACTTCTTACTCAAATCTGGCAAAACCAAAACAGGCGCTGTAGTCAACCTCTTTTTCAACTCCTCAAAACTAGCTTGACATTTATCTGACCACACAAACTTGGCATTCTTCTCTAACAGAGATGTCATAGGTTTAGCAAGTTTAGAAAACCCTTCAATGAACCGTCTGTAATATCCAGCTAATCCCAAGAAACTACGAATCTCGCTAACATCAATAGGTGGTTTCCAATTTAATACATCCTTTACTTTACCTGGATCCACTGATATCCCTCCATTAGAAACAATATGACCAAGGAAAGAAACTTCCTTCAACCAAAACTCACATTTACTTCGCTTCGCATACAACTTATGCTCTCTAAGTTTCTGCAATACCAACCTCAAATGTTCAGCATGCTCTACCTCTGTCTTGGAAAATACCAATATATCATCAATAAACACTACCACAAACTTATCCAAATATTCCATGAACACCTTATTCATCATGTACATAAAGTATGCAGGTGCATTGGTCAATCCAAATGACATAACAGTATACTCATACAATCCATACCTTGTAGTAAAAGCTGTCTTTGGAATATCAGAAACACGAATCTTCAACTGATGATATCCAGAACGTAAATCAATCTTAGAGAACACACAAGCACCTCTCAACTGATCAAACAAGTCATCAATCCTGGGCAAAGGATACTTATTCTTGATAGTTACCTCATTTAGTGACCGGTAATCAACACACATCCTCTGACCACCATCTTTCTTATCAACAAAAATAACTGGTGCTCCCCAAGGTGATGAACTAGGTCTAATAAAACCTTTATCTTGTAATTCTTTAATTTGTTTCTTAAGTTCTTCTAATTCATCTACTCCCATCCTATATGGTCGTTTGGCTATAGGTGCAGTTCCAGGTAATAATTCAATAAGAAATTCAATGTCTCGGTCAGGTGGCATACCTGGCAATTCATCAGGGAAGACATCCGAAAATTCCTCAATCACTGAATTCTCCTTAATAGTATCTTCAAGCTGATTTACCACAGCGGTTGGTTGCTTCTGCACTGCTACATCCACATTGATTTTATCTCCATTAGGTGCATTCACAACTACCACTTTTTGCTGACACCGAATCTCTGCCTGATTTTGCTTCATCCAGTCCATACCCAATATCACATCAATACCAGATGTCCTCAACACTATAGGGGTTATCTTAAACTCTACCCCCCTTAATACCATACTAATTGGAAGACAACGATTACTGGTTTGCATGGTACCTCCAGGTGAATTTACTAAGAGAGATTCTTTCATAGCTAGCATGGGTATACTATGCATTTTAACAAAAATGTTGGATATGAATGTATGAGATGCTCCAGAGTCAAAAAGAATAGTTGCGGGAATGGAATGTACATTGAACGTACCAATCATAACTTCTGGTGCATCATGAACTGTATCAGAAGACACATGATTCACCCTTCCAGTACCAGATTGCTTCTGGTTGCTCTTCTGGCTCTGAGGAGTCTGCTGATTCTGCTTCTCAGGACAATGGTAAGACATATGCCCCTCTTTACCGCAGACAAAGCATCTAGTAGGAGTGCTGGGAGCACTATTCTTCATGGGGGTAACATTGGAATTCCCAGTGCGAGGAGTCTGTTGTCCAGTCTGCTGATACTGTTGACGTTGTGGATATGATGAACGCTGTTGTGACTGATTACCTTGCCAATTCTGGGACCATCTCTGATTCGGATTGCGATTCCATTGACTAACCGGTCCTTGAAACTTCTGATGAAAACCATGCTGAGAATTAGTGCGCTGACGGTTGTTACTTCCTGAGCTTTGTACTTTCATCTTCCGCTTCCTGTCCATCTCTCTGCGCTCATTATCAAGCACTATAGCTTTATTTACTAGCTCTTGAAAACTAGCATAGTTGTTCCCCTTCAACTGTAAGCGAAGATCATAGTAAATTCCCTTCAAGAAAAGACGTTGTTTGTCTGCATCTTCCCTCACTTCATTAGGAGCATAGCGAGCCAACTGGGTAAATCTATCATGATATTCACTAACACTCATCTGTCCCATCCTAAGGTTTCTGAATTCTTCCTGCTTCAGCTCAATTATACCTTCAGGAATATGACGAGCTCGAAAATCTCTAACAAACTCATTCCAAGTGATAGGAGGAGCATTGTCAGGGCGTGCAGCTTGATACGACTCCCACCAAGTCTGAGCTGTCCCCTGTAACTGACCAGATGCATATAACACCTTCTCCATATCATTGCATTGGGCTATATTCAGCTGTTTCTCCACTGCCCTCACCCAATCATCTGCCTCTAAAGGATCAGCAGCATGAGAAAACACTAGAGGGCGTCCCTTCAAAAATTCTCCACGCTTATCCCTCACTTGCACAGGCGGTGGTCCTCCTGCAGCGGGATTGTTCTGCATGTGCTGCATAAACATCTGCATCATCTGGTTCTGAGTTTGCATAAGTTCCTCCATAGTAATGGGTAAATTAGCACCTCCACGACCTCTGCCACGACCTCTGCCTGACATCTGTTTCCAAAAACACAGAAATTGAAATTCAGTACGATCCGAGATGATGTATTCAATAGATAAGCAAAATCTGATTTTTCTGGACAAGCTCCAATTTCAGCAACTCAGTAAAACTGTCATATCTCGAGCTACAGACGTCCAATTCAGATGATCTTTTCATGGTTGCAAAGCTTTCAAAATTATCTACAACTTTTATTCACAACACTTCTTCTGATTCTGTCAAATAATTGGCCAAAAACTAAACTTAACCGAAACTGTTTCAGAATTCCAGACTGTGCAGTAACTCCAACTTGGAACAGGTATATCTCTTAGCTCATAATAGATATTAAAGTGATTCTTATGGGGTTGGAAAGATATAGAAGTCTAATTATTCCCAATAAAATTTCTTGAATTTCTCATGAACGGATTTTAAGTTATTTCTAAAACATCCCAGACTGATCCAAAAATCAGCAAAGGACAGAACTAAATTAACCTCATATTCAACTAATATATCTTGATCAAACTTAAAATTCTCAACCATGGAACTTGTAGGCATATCTACAAAACTCCAGCACACATTACAAAGATCCAAATCACACATTATCATAATAACAATCCATCAATCACACAATTGTTCACACCACAAACTGACTCTTAAAACAAACCAAACTTAAAATTAACTCACAACTACTATCGTTCCTATTACATAGGGATTTTTCCTATTGCCTAATTAAGCTTCTCATAAATCTTGGGACGACCTAACTCCGCCCTTAATTGGTCAATCTCCTTATAAGCTTGCTCCTTAAGTTCTTTTTCCTTCAGCAACTCATCCTTCAAATCCACCTCATGGAGAGCCAATTCACGAGCTAATCCCACCGTAGCTTGTAAAGTCAAGGAGGAATCATCTGCAGGCGGCACGGTCCAAATACCCTTGTCATGTATGAAACAAGGAAAATGCCGGAGTGCACCCTTTAACGTCTTGTCCGAACGTAGACCATGGTAATAAACAAATGCATTGAAAGCGACATCCTCCATGCTTATCTCCACAGTTGCCCGGCTCACTCTGGTAATGAACTTTGACTCCACCTTAGGTTCCTTAGTGGAAGGATCCCTTTTCTTAACCCATAACTCCGTTTCCTAATAGGAATCCATCCATGGATGACTATACTCTGCACTACAATACTCCAGCGTAGCTTCCCAGTCGTAGTAGTAGTTGTCCAAGGTTCTTATCAACATGTCATGGAAGAAAGCATCAGCTTTAGGAACCAGGCTATGAAACTTCGTAGTCCATCCCATAACTACATCCTCCATTGGTGTATCACCAACTCTTGATTCAGCATCAGATAGCTCTTGCTCACCATCTTCATACGGCTCCTGAGGTTTGAAACGGGCAACGTACTGTGCAGCTGACAAACGGAGATGAGGAGGCATCTATAAAATTTTAGACATAGATTAGATAGAATCAATGTATTTTCGCAATAGAATAAAGTAGAGGAAGCACAAAACTTTAGTAATTAACAAGGTGAAAAGAGGAAGCATGAATTAAATGGAGTATGGATGCTATTAACGACCATTCTAACTAGCCTTGCGTCCTACAGTCAACACGGCTCTGATACCAATCTGTCACACCCATTTTTAAGGACAAAAATAGGATGCATAAAAGACTCATGTGCGCCCCAGGAAACAGTCGCACACATAAGTTGACAAATTACAAAGTACCATCACAGTGCTTATTACATAACGAATAAGTATTTAAGACATAGTCTTGAACGATAGGTAATAATAACTAATAGTAATTCTTCAGCGGAAACTCCACACAGGGACACGGTTGACTGGTTGACACCAAGACTAGTACTCATTCCGATAATCTTCCTCATTATCTTCATCTGTTATGGTGGAAATAGCAAGAGTGAGTTCATGTCGAACTCCACAAATATAACACAGGGTTCATGAGGCTCAAAAAGGCTAGACACTGTTTAACTGCGTTTAGCTTTTTAATCATATATTAGCAATTGAGTAGCATCAAGATAAACCACTTCCCATTTAAAGATCCAATGATCAATTGTAATAAGGATAATGAATAGCATTAACATGAGCAAATAATAATCAACAATAATTTAGCATGATATAACAGTTATGATCAACTATTCCATAAGAATCCCCAAGGCCGCTCGTATCCGTGAGCACGGCTAGTATACCAGTTTTAACTCTGCGCAGAGGTGTACACTTTCACTGTAAGTCATGATTTCTAAATGAGTGGGGAGATCAAGCCCAAACACCCGAGAACCATATAAAGCCACTCAAAAGTTCGTCTAACAAGTTAGGGCCATTAGATTTCACTCGGCAGGCAGATGTAGAACCCCCCTTCCCTGTGGCACAACAACCGCAGCCTATACACACTAGGCCAGGGGCTCGGACTACACCCAACATGGCAAGCCATTCTTACGCCATTTAAGGTAACCTCTAACAAGCTAGAAAAGGTCTCTTGAACAACTAAAGCCAGAGCCATATAGCCCTCACAGCTGTACTGTATATCCCGGTTATCACTTACAGATAAGTCCTTATGGAGAGAAACCAGAGCATCAAAATAATACACAAGCTCTAGCCCCCTTTTAACAATAATAAAATCATCTTAATAGTTGATTGCTTAATCCATTAATCAAATTACAAGATCATTGTTCTTAGTTTAAGCACTAGCAATAGCTACCCATATGCATTCCCAAGGTTGTCAAGGAATCAAGATAACAATCACTAAGTTATAATCTCTAAGGTTGTCAAGGTAAGCACATGCATATGTATGATAATTCAATGTATAGGTAACAAGGATAGTCCTGTGTTATACTTGCCTTGATCAGAGCTTTCCAAGTGATACTGCTGACTTGGCTCAAAGTAATACTCCGAATCGTCCAGATACTGCTCACCTTCTATATTCGACCATCAATCAACAACACACATGCATCCAATCAAACATACACGAAGCAAACAAAGAGATATAATTAGAACAGTACACCAACTGTAACAAAACAGTAATAAAAGCTTATAAAACTCTTCTACACGTTTCTACGATCACACAGACGCAAAGATCACCAAATTCGGAGTTAAAACGTGAAAGTTATGAATTTTCTAAGATTTCCTATAGATAAATAAATACTTAATTATAACCTCGAAAAAATAAATTATCAAAACTAACTGTACAACTACACTAACATGTAGAGCTCGCAAATACGAACCTAACGCAATTTGAACGGATCAAATCGGAGTTAAAACGAAGATTTTATGACCAAAACAATTCTAGTGGCAAAACTGTAAATGTCTGAAAACGTATTTTTGAATAAACCGGAAGAGAATACGCTTTCAAAACGTGAAAACGTATTTTCAGCAATACGCTATGGACGGCGAGTTTATTATCAAAAAGCTGAGGGTCTCTTTATGAATTTTACCCGCGAAGGGGTATCTTCTAATCTAAGCCGTTAATTCAAAAACGGACGGCTCACAATCGTCTTCACCCCTATAGTGAGGATTCCGACCCTCCTTCTTCGGTTCCGGCCGGTGGCCGCCATGGCCGGCAACCTTGGCACACCGGAAAACTTCGGATCCACCTCCTCCAACAGCGATTCGCCCCAAAACCGACACCAATTGAAAGAGAAGGTCCATCCGAACTTATCTACGCGGTTTAAGCAAGCTACGATGAATTGAGGACGGGATGCGGCTTGGGAAGGGCGGCGGCGCCATTGCCGGCCGACGGTGAGCTTCAAAAGCTCGCTTCTAAGCACCTCCAACCAAAAGAAGAGCACGGGGAGGAAGAGAAGAAGATGGCGAACTCACCAACGTGAAGAAAAAGAGCTCCAAATCACCCGAAGGCACCCCACCCCGACGACCGACGTCCTCAACCGAACTCAAGCCCTAGAACTCAACTCCTTGCGGTGGAACTCACGATTTTAGATGAAAAACGGAAAATAGAGGGTCAAGGCGTCCTATTTATAGCCTCAAATCGTTGATTTCGGTTAACATATCTGGAATACATGATTCGGTTGCGGTTCGGTTGGAGAAGTGACCGGCTCGGTTACGAGGAAGACGACGATAGGCGACCGACAAGTGGGACCCGACCATCAGCGACCGAAAGAGAAAAGAAGAGCGCGGCTATTCCGTTGGCTTGGCCGGCCCCACTGGTCAGTGGTAGGAGGGAGGGAGAGGCGCGCGTCTGCCGCGGCTCGGGCTGGCTCAGGCCGCTCGTCTGCTGGGCCGAGATGCTGAGTTGGGCTCCGGCGGTGCTGGCCGTCGGGCCTGGCTTCCAGGTAAGTATTCTCTTTCTTTTTTTTTAATTTCCTTTTTCTTTATTTACTTGTTTACAAACTTTTCCAAATAAAATTTCCAAAGCAAATCAAAATAACATAAATCTACTACACAACAGAAAATATATGCAGCAGCATGAATGCAACACCAATATTCTTTTTAAAATTTTTTTAATTTCTCATTAATTGTTATCTAAATTATTTAAAATTTATTAACTCTAAAATTTGGGTGTTACACGTGTCACACGTACGGATCTTTAATATGTAGCTATGCCATTGCCAGCTAACAGCAAACATACTGCATTGTCAAAAACTTATTACAGGACGAGAGGAGTTCTGGGGAGAAGGCGATCGACGACTGGCTCCCAATCACCTCGTCCAGGAATGCCAAGTGGTGGTACTCTGCGTTCCACAACGTCACCGCCATGGTCGGCGCCGGCGTGCTCAGCCTTCCTTACGCCATGTCCAAGCTCGGCTGGTACGTGCCACTGTCATCTTCCTGCCCCGGCAACCACCATTATCGTGCACATTCTTCACAAAGACTGATATACATATACGTGCTGTTTTCTGTGAATTTCCTGTTGTAACAATTTGCAGGGGACCTGGCATCGTGGTGCTGATACTGTCGTGGACCATCACCTTGTACACGATGTGGCAGATGGTGGAGATGCACGAGATGGTCCCCGGGAAGCGGTTCGACCGGTACCATGAGCTCGGGCAGCACGCGTTCGGCAAGAAGCTGGGCCTGTGGATCGTCGTGCCACAGCAGCTCATCGTCGAGGTGGGTGGAGACATCGTATTCTTGGTCACCGGAGGCAAGTCACTGAAGAAGTTCCATGACGTGATCTGCGACGGCAAGTGCAAGGACATCAAGCTCACCTACTTCATCATGATCTTCGCCTCCTGCCACTTCGTCCTCTCCCAGCTCCCCAACTTCAACTCCATCTCCGGCGTCTCCCTCGCCGCTGCTGTCATGTCACTCAGGTAACAGTTCAGCTACATTACACTTACACCCACTTCAATTCACTGTAGCAGATCCGGCAAATTTCATTTCCTGAAGACAGCATGCATATAGCTGCAGTAATCGATCGTCTCTGACATGGATGAGTTCTCATGACAGTTACTCAACAATAGCTTGGGGAGTGTCGCTGCATAAGGGGAAGTTGCCCAACGTGGATTACGACGTTCTGGCAGCGACGACATCAGAGAAGGTGTTCAACTACTTTGGGGCACTGGGGGATGTGGCGTTCGCATATGCGGGGCATAATGTAGTGCTTGAGATCCAGGCCACCATCCCATCGACGCCGGAGAATCCATCCAAGAAGCCCATGTGGAAGGGTGTCGTCGTCGCCTACATCATGGTTGCCATCTGCTAATTCCCTGTCTCATTCTTTGGATACTGGGCCTTTGGCAACCAAGTTGATGATAACATCCTCATCACACTCAACAAGCCCAAGTGGCTCATCGCCCTCGCCAACATGATGGTCGTTATCCATGTCATTGGCAGCTACCAGGTAGGATCAGGGACATCCATATGGGCTTCAAAATCTCCTCTGCTGCATGTTGTTACTTGTTAGTGGACAGGCCTTCAGTTCCTCATGTCACTAATGCTCTTCCATGTAACACTAGTATTGGAGATAAACTTCGTACCATCTCTTATCCAAATGTTTTTTGGTTGCAGATTTTTGCCATGCCGGTGTTTGACATGATAGAGACGGTCCTGGTGAAGAAACTGCATTTCCCTCCCGGTCTTGCACTCCGTTTGATTGCCCGGAGCACCTATGTCGGTAATGTTGCTTTCTGAAGTTTGAACTGAACATCTCAGTCTAAATAACTACTGTAAAGCTCTGCTAAGCAAATGGATGTGTCGCACTGATCAAACTGGGTGTGTCAACTTCTGCAGCATTAACAACGTTTGTAGCCATCACGATCCCCTTCTTCGGTGGACTGCTCGGTTTCTTTGGTGGATTCGCCTTTGCACCGACAACTTATTTCGTAAGCTCCCATTGATTCATGGTTTCCTTGTCGTTTTCAGAATGTCACAGAACGTGCAACTGCTTGTATATTCCAGACATAAAGAGTGCACTATGTATAATCCTAGTGCAACTCATCAAGTCACAGGAATATAGCAATTTGAGATCTGACAGAACCTCTCTCTTGTTTCTGCCAGCTCCCCTGCATCATGTGGCTTGCAATCTACAAGCCCAAAAGGTTCAGCCTCTCATGGTTCACCAACTGGGTAAGAAATTACTCCCTCTGTTCCAAATTATAAGTCGCTTTAACTTTTTTGGTTTATTCATTTTACTATATATCTTAGACATAATATTATATATAGATGCATAACAAAATGAATGTACCAAAAAAATCAAAGCAAAATTTATAATTTGTAACGGAGGGAGTATATGAATTAACCACCAATCCTTTCTTTCTTTCTGCAACAGAATTTCCCTGGTTGGGCATTACTACGTGTTAATCATCCATTTCTCCATGTTTTCAGCTCTGCATTCTTCTTGGAGTGGTCCTGATGATCCTGGCACCGATCGGAGCACTCCAGCAGATCATCTTGTCTGCCAAGACATACCGATTCTACTCGTGAACTACCATGTTCCAACTTGTGAACATGCAAGGGCTCAATCACATAGCGTACTGCAAGTCTTTTGTTGTCCCAAATAGAAGAGGAGAGGCTCCAATAACCAAAACTTGTTCCAAATGATGACACTTTGTCAGAGGCATGTTGTGAGTCTTCGGTTACAGATTAAGTCAGAGGGCCTGTGGTGGGTTCGTCGTAACACATGTATTTCTTTTGGCAATGTTCTAGGGTGGTTATGTACTTATGTGTGCACTAGATGAGTGCCCGTGTGTTGCAACGGGCGCAACATAAATTGAACGAGATGTTTGGTAGCTAAGTCAAAATCAAGAATATATCAATTCAATTTTGCACGTGTGTTATACCATGATAATGTCTAGAAACACATTCATTATCGTAATGAATCTGAAATAAAAGCTAGGCTTAGCGGTTGTTGTCTGAAAGTTACGACAAGCATGAGTTTCCGGAAAAGGATGAAAATTTGTTGCTGGGCATCGAATTGAATTTATCCATGCTCTGCCTTGCCCAAAACATGTATGCTCGGAATTACAATGTCGTAGCCTAGATGCATGAGGCATGGCAACAATTCATTTTTTGGAAAAAAGTATTAATTATCAACGCGCAACGCGAAGGACGGACGAGATTAGGATCATGATCATGATCATGATCATTGTGTGGTGATATTCCGATACATTCCTTTCCCTTCCCATAATTCTCTTTTCATTTTATTTACTTGCCTTCCAGTGTTTCCATGCGGTGATTATTTGCCTGCCGGTGATTCCGTGAGGGTGATTACATTCCTTCCGTGTTTCCATTGCGTTCCATGTGGTGTTTGCAGGGATTTTTTTTTCACTGTGTGCACGTGATTGACTTCCTTGTGTGGGTGATTGACGGTCATTTTTTCACATGTGCGTGATTGACGGGTTTTTTTTCTGCCGGGTAATCATGGATCACATGATTTTTTTGATGCTGCCGGGTAGACGTCGACAATCTATATGTTTTAGTTGTAGAGATAAGGAAGAATGAACGTTGGTGGATTCTATTGCTTATACAAAGCTGGAATCTGCCTCGCTGTTGGGATGCGTTCTGTCACTACTAAAAAATATTTTTTTTACGCAGAACCAAAGCTGCTATTAGAGCATCTCCAGCCCTCCATGCATATGTGGAATGCTCAATTGGTTGTGGCCGCCCTTTGTATTCGTATTGGACGAGCCTAAATATGTTAAGATTTACAAATAAAATCAATTCAAATTGATCTGTACTATCAGAATTAGATTCCCTGGTTTCCAAAATCGGACCACCCTGTTTTCTCGAGGAAGAATCTTATGAAGGATGCAACTTTCTCATCAGAACTGTAAATTAATTAAGCATTCTACATATGCATGTCGATCGTTTTGACGAGAGTTATGCGATGATGAAGTTCATTCTAACAATGTAGGTCTTCTTCAAAGCCGGATGATCCCATTTCCTTCCAAGTTGGATCACGAACAACCGTCACATTTGACCGGTCACTGCTGACGTGCACTTAATGTTCGTCACTGTTTAGCTATGTGATCTTTCATGCATAGGAGTAGTGATTATTACATCTTGTTTGCGTGCTCAGTCTCAGTATCAATTTATCGTGACGTTTTGTTAGCAGCTTGTTTGCCCAGTTTCACGGGCGGTCGATTCGTTTTCGGAAGCGCGGTAGCAATTCCACGTGAAGAAAAGTCCGAAGCAGCTGCACATATTATTGATATAAAAAACCTGTAGTGTTCCCAGAAATTTTTAAAAAAATCTGTGAAAAATCGAACGCAATCATCATACCATACGGAACCGCTGAAACCAGGAGGTTTTTCAAGATCATCGCCGTCCGTGTATAGCTAGCAAGCCCAAGTCGCAGAGAACGGCAAGACCGGAACACTTGAAGTCGACGGACGATGTGTAGCAACCTAGGCAGGGCAGAGACTTGTCTGCAATTTCCGTCGACACGTTTCGTCGTCATTTCGTCCAGCCGGAAACCTGCCGGATAGTAAAACCATGTCGATCGCTTTCAGCATCAACGACACTTCAACTGTTCCACAGGATCTGTGGTGGTTGTAAGTTAATTTTTCAACGAGGAAATTTGATCGACACACGGCGCATGGCCGCACACTCCTTGACTTATATTCTCTCTATCTACTAGCTAGAGTCTAGAACGATGACACATGCGTGCATATTAGCGCGTATTTTTGTGTCGAAGGAGAATTAGACGATCGACGCATGAAACTCCTCCCCATCAATCACGTTACCTGAGAGTGCGTGCAACGTGAGGCTTTGACCAGTTGAGCACACACTGACACTGACAGCAGCGACCCAACGAACAACGAAGCGAATTTCTTCTCCTGCTTTCAGATGGAGATCGGATGCATGGCCTGGGTGAGCGTGAGCCACGACACCAGCAACCTGCTGCTGCTGGAGTATAAACAAGACGAGCTCTGCTTCCTCCCCTGCTATCTTTCCATCATCTTCCTCCCTCTCCCAAAATCTCCACTGCTCCAGGCTCGATCTCATCTTTGGCAGCATCCCCTCCCATCGTGCGTGCGTGCGTGATGGCGGCAGTCCAGCCGTTAGAAATAGATTTGTTTGCAAGGTATGGTTGGAGCTTTAGAAATAGATTTGCTTTATAGGAGTAGCTTTGTTCCTTTTTCTTCTATGGCACAAAACTTTGTTTTTGAGATTCCCTGGAATGTTTTGGTACTACTTGTAATAAGGAACAAACATATGCATTGATCGATGCAGAAGTTAGGATATTAATATATTTCCTTTTCTAAAAACATTCCAACAATGTAGGTCTTCTTCAAAGCGGGATAATTCGATTTCCTAGTAATTTGGATCACGAACAACCGTCACATTTGACCGGTCACTGCTGACGTGCGCTAAGGTTCGTATGATCTTTCATAGTAGTGATTATTACATCTTGTTTGCGTGTTCAGTCTCAGTATCAAATTTATCGTCACGTTTTGTCAGCAACTTGTTTGGCCAGTTTCACGGGCGGTCGGTTCTTTTTCGGAAGCACGCTACCAATTATTCCAGGTGAAGAAAAGTCCGAAGCAACTGTATATATATATATATATATATATATATATATATATATATATATATATATATATATATATATATATATCCTGTAGTGTTCACAGAAATTGAACAAAATCAGTGGAAAACTAAATCGACCGGAATCATACGGAACTTGGAGTTGAAAGCGCGTGGTTTTTCAAGATCCGTGTGGAAAATGTGGGGGAGGAGAGAAATAAACACACGCTAATACGCTATATCAGTTGGCTATATATCGTCGGCCGTGTATAGCTGGCTAGCCCAAGTCGCAGAGGACAGCAAGACCAGAACACTTGAAGTCGACGGACGGACGGACGATCTATAGCAACACCAACCTAGGCAGAGCAGAGCAGAGCAGAGACGACTTGTCTAGAATACAATTTGCGTCGACACGTTTCGTCGTCCAGCTTGGTCGATCGCTTTCAGCATCAACACTTGGACAGGATTGCAGCTGCAAGTTCAACGGGGAAATTCGATCACAAGGCGCCGTGGCCGCACACCTCTTGACTTTTATTCTCTCTGGAGTCTATATGGATGACACATGCACGCATATTAGCGCGTATTTTATTTTATTTTATTTTATTTGTGTTGAAGGAGAAGACGATCTACACATGAAATTAATAAAAACTCATCAGGTTAATTACCAGAGAGTGCAACGTGAGGGCTTTGACCAGTTGATCACACACTGACACTGACAGCAGCGACCGAACGAAGCGAATTTCTTCTCCAGCTTTCAGACAGGTGGAAATCGGATGCATGGAGCCACGACTCCAGCAACCTGCTGGAGCCACATGCCTTGTGTTCTATTATAAAGAAGACGAGCTCTGCATCCTCTCCTATCTTTCAATCTTCCCCCCTCTGCAATCTCCATTGCTCCAGGCTCTCTCTCATCTTTGGCATCCCTCCTATCGTGCGTACATCATGGCGGCAGTCCAGCCGTCCATGGAGACGACGACGCAGCAAGGGCCGCCTGCCAACGATTCTAATTCTCCCGCCAGGGTACGTTTGCCCGTCACCAATTCCATCGCCATGCATGCAGCTTGCCAGCGACTAATGATGGCAACAACTCGATCGCAGGACGATGGCGGCAGTATCGCCGAGGAGAAGGCAGCGATCGACAACTGGCTCCCCATCAACGCGTCGAGGAACGCCAAATGGTGGTACTCTGCCTTCCACAATGTCACCGCCATGGTCGGCGCCGGCGTGCTCGGCCTTCCCTACGCCATGTCCGAGCTCGGCTGGTATGTATACTTGTCAGTTATCAATCTAGCTAGTATCGCCTCAGCCCAATTTTTTTTTGCAGTTCTCACTTTTCAGCGAGTCAATCAACTGAAAGCTTGACCAAAGTTATATAAAAAGTAATAACATTTATGATATACAAAATAAGTATCATTAATTTAATTATGAAACATGTTTTTTTAGTAAATCTAATCAGAGACATAAATATTAATACTATTTAATATATACTTAGTTAAATTAAACCAGTAATAGTTGTATTTTTTTTGGACGGACAGAGTATTATGTTGCATAGTAACGTTCTCCGTGCCTCCTACCCGAATATATCCATTTTGGAAGTTCCAAACTGGGTTCCCTATGTGTTGACTAGTCAAAATATTCTCGATTTTGTTATGAAATTTGACTGAAATTTTGTACCGAGACATAAAAAGAAGAAACTAATTAATAGACTAGATAGACTAGGATTGATTTCCCCTTTTATACAGACAGGACGGCGATTTGTGGGCATTTGGGCTTTCAGCCGGTTAGACTGAAATTTCAAATTGGCTGAATTTTTTTTTGGTGATATGCATGACGTCATTTCAGGCCTCACCGAAATGACGGACAAAATTCGCCGAGTTTCGGTCCATTCTGTGCGAATCCTATGCTCGCTGAAGCTGAACATATCAGTCATCTGTGACACTTGTCATGAATGATGAATAACGTCCTACATATAATTTTGTTATATATTCCTGTGAATTGCAGGGGCGCTGGCATCACGATTATGGTCTTGTCATGGATCATCACGCTGTACACGCTGTGGCAGATGGTGGAGATGCACGAGATGGTCCCTGGCAAGCGCTTCGACCGGTACCACGAGCTCGGGCAGCACGCGTTCGGCGAGCGTCTGGGCCTCTGGATCGTCGTGCCGCAGCAGCTCGTCGTCGAGGTGGGCGTCGACATCGTCTACATGGTCACCGGCGGCACCTCCCTGAAGAAGTTCCACGACACGGTCTGCGAGAGCTGCAAGCAGCTCAAGCTCACCTACTTCATCATGATCTTTGCCTCCGTCCACTTCGTGCTTTCTCAGCTCCCCAACTTCAACTCCATCTCCGGCGTGTCCCTCGCCGCCGCCGTCATGTCGCTCAGCTACTCCACCATCGCGTGGGGCGCGTCGGTGGACAAGGGGAAGGTGGCGGACGTGGACTACGGGTTGCGGGCGACGACGACGCCAGGGAAGGTGTTCGGCTTCTTGGCAGCGCTAGGGACCGTGGCGTTCGCCTACGCCGGGCACAACGTGGTGCTGGAGATCCAGGCCACTATCCCGTCGACGCCGGAGAAGCCGTCCAAGAAGCCGATGTGGAGGGGCGTCGTCGTCGCCTACATCGTCGTCGCGCTGTGCTACTTCCCTGTCTCATTCGTCGGTTACTGGGCCTTTGGCAACACTGTTGACAGCGACATCCTCGTCACGCTCTCCAGGCCCAAGTGGCTCATCGCCCTCGCCAACATGATGGTCGTCATCCATGTCATTGGCAGCTACCAGGTACATATTGTACATACATATTTGTCTTCCAACTTCCAACTTCCAAGTCAAGCATGTATAGTTGTATACATGGAAGATGATGGAACTCAGTACTGCACCATCTCTGAACTGAATGATTGATGGCTGCACAGATTTATGCGATGCCGGTGTTCGACATGATGGAGACGGTGCTGGTGAAGAAGCTGCGGTTCCCTCCAGGCCTGATGCTCCGTCTGATTGCCCGTACTGTTTATGTTGGTAATGCCTTTGTCTGAACACAACTTTTTCAGTCTAAATTCTGAAGGCCGGCTGTGCTAACCAAATGAGCTTCTCACAGTCTCATCCTCAAGAAATAAGACTGACGAGATGTCACATGTGTGCAGCGTTCACAATGTTCATAGCCATCACCTTCCCCTTTTTCGATGGGTTGCTAAGTTTCTTTGGTGGATTTGCATTCGCACCGACAACTTATTTCGTAAGTTCCTGTTTTCGGTTGCGACTACCCAATTGTTTTCGGTTTCAGAATGTAACATGATAACATGAGAGCTGATCAAATCTTGTTTTTTTTTCTGCCAGCTTCCCTGCATCATGTGGCTCGCAATCTACAAACCCAAAAGGTTCAGCCTCTCATGGTTCACCAACTGGGTAAGAACTAACCGACAATAATCCACCCTCTCTTATCTGAGCTTAATCTGTTGCCGTCTAACTTACTTGTGCTCTCCCTATTCTTCAGATCTGCATTATACTTGGAGTGCTTCTGATGGTACTGGCGCCGATTGGAGGACTCCGGAATATCATTATTAGCGCCAAGACATACCATTTCTACCAGTAAACATGCATGATTGTCCAACACAATGCAAACCCCTAGTTTAACTAATTACAACAGAAGACCCTGACAAGTCTCAGGCCACATTGATCATCAGCTGAACAGGTTTTGGATTTTGTACAATGAGATTCCGAACTTCTTGTTTGGCACGACAAAAAGCTCGCATCAGATGCTCTAATCGGCAACCGATTATAATGTCTAGTGCGAGTTCTTTGCCGTGCCAAAAAGGGAATGCCATCATGGTATACAGAACTTAAAACTTGTTCCAGCTGATGAATGTTCCTGACATGTCAAGCTTCCCTTAGTTATGGGCTCATGGCCTAACCTAGGAGTTTGCTTTGAGTGGATCATATACATGTATATGTTGTTTTTCTTCATCCTTCTTTATATTCAGGGGAATGTTAGCTTTTGTGTTTTGTATTCAGGGCAATGACCATCCTGCTTTGAATGGAAGCGTGTGCTTTGTATTTTTTTAGATAAAGGAAATGGTGCTTTGTATTTGTTGAATTTTTTCCGAGCAGTTTGGGAGATTTTCACTGCATTTTCAATCAATTAATCAAAAAAATACAATGATGATCATGAGTTGTACTTCAGGCCCACCTTAGGCCAGCCAAAAACCTCTTCCTTTTTCGCCACTAAGACCCAAATAATAGGCACTCCCCTATGCACCGAGTTGTCAAGCCGACCCGTTCACCCGTACCATCCTCACTCCTATGCTCTCCACTCCTGCCCTCTATTCTCCACCTAAATCAGCTACCGCTATTGATCCACGACTACTGATCACCTCTTGATCACCGGGTGAGCATCAACACCTTCACTAAAACACATATTAGTGATCGATAAGTGTAAAGGTGATGGCCCCCTAAGGCACATCACTAATGACTCTTTAGTGATGGAGGGAAACAATTAGTGGTGTCACTTTTATGAACTTTGGGTTAAGCTGGAGAAAAGGGTGTCGTTTTACCTTGCGTTTGAAAAGTGAGAGGCCTTGATGGGATACCCGTTACTACACAAACAAGTGACAGGTGGTCTTCGTGGGATACCCAAAAGTAACAGGACGTGATTTACTCTCATAACTTTTACCATATGGGAAGGTGATAGATTTTGGTCTAGGCCTATCACTTTTCACACTGTATCAAGTATTCTGAGAAACTTATCCCCTCTCACCCCCTCCATTTTTGGATGGTTGGATCATGAACACCTAGCGTTGTAGCCTGGTTTCTAGTCCTGCACATGTCCTCACCATTAGATCTGGCCTTCGTCCAAGCCTCCTCCTTCACCACACATGGGCCTCCTCCTCCTCCTCCACTTGTGGGCATCCTACTCATCCACATGGTAGCCTCCTCTTCAATGAATTCCTGCTTGGCAACATCTGGATAGACCTCAGACTTCTCCTCCCTGTGATGCCCTTCTCTCTGGCAGATTCCTCCTTCCTAGTGATATCCAAATCCACACAAGCCTTGACCTCTCTAGGAACCCCTTCATCCACGATGGCTTCCTTACTATTGGCATCCTTCTCCGTAATCGCACACACATCGTAAATCTTAACCCCATATTCACTCTCCCTTCCTTCTACAAACATGCACATTACTTGATGGATCTTGATGAATATGGATGCATTATTACAGTTTAGATGGATGTTTGATGAAAGATATTATGATCTAAATGATATAGGGACCAAATGAATTAGGGCTCGGATGAATGTATTGCTTCTTGCGGGCCCTTTTTGAATTGCTTCATGCGGAGGTCGGGTTGGCGTGGGTGGAGGCGACAACAAAGAAGAGGAGGCGGCGGCTGGTGAGTGAGAAAGAAATGATAAGGCTAAGTGTTAGTTTTTTATAACACTTCCGTTGACGCGTGTATCATTAAGATGGGATAAAGGCTGAAAGAACTGCTTACACAACACAGTTATGAGAGATCCCATGGGGTGGTTTTTATATATAGATGATTATTGGTCTGGCAGATGAGCCAGATGGGCTTCTACAGAATTGGATCTAGTGCAAATATTTTATCGCCATTGGTCTGTTACACGAATCGTCGGTGAAAATGACTTTGACCGTTGGTTCATGTAATGAACCGACAATGACAATCATTTTTGCCAACAATTTGTGAAGTGAACCAGTAGTGAAAATGGTGATGATTTTCACTGCCAATTTGTAATATGAACCATCACCAACGGTTTTTTATAAAATCAGCAGTGAAAATAGTGCTGGCGAAAACCATTTCTATAATGGTGACTAGGCCTTGGCTCAGCACCCTTAGCCAACTGGCTTCCTAGAGCCTGGTTGGTATCATTGCCTATACTCTATGTTGGCAAAATATGTGGTGAAAAACACCTCTAGGTGGAAACATAAAAACCATCAGAAAATGTATTTTGGTTATTCAATTTTTTTGAAACTTTGACACATACATTGTACATACAAATATATACTCACAAAAAAGTTGAGATGCGAACTCAAACTAGAAAAATCATACGAAAATGATCAATATGAGGTTCATGTGGACTAAAAGACGGAACCCATGAATTTTGTCTTTTAGGGCACATCAACCTAAAATTTGTTATTTTCGTATGGATTTTTCAAATGTGAGTTTGAATACCAACTTTTGCGCATGAGTATATATTACTACACACTAAGGATGTGCCAAGTTTCAAAATTTTTTGAAGCACCAAAATATGTTTTTTCAATTGGTTTCCATGTTTGTATCTAGCAGGGGATTTTCACCCCACGTACCTCTATGTCATTGAACAAGTCTTTCTTTCCACCCATGCATCAAAACAGTTCAATATTCTTCAGTGACGTGAGATTCATTACTACCAACAACCATACTATCATAGTGCGTGGTAGTTGATTTCATTGTCGCGTTCCAAGTACAGTAACAACATTAGCAATCAAAAAAGAGAAGAGTTTCATTGAAACCGTAATTTTAGGCTTTTAGCTTAAACAAAATTTTGTAACCACGCAAACCCCACCATTTTGTTGGTGTTCGTGTTATACACAAGCAAAAAAGAGATACTTGCACATGTTTTCGTTGTTCATGTCTTGGCGTGAGAAGAAAAAAATTACATACGCACCGTAGACTATAGCAATATATATAGACAGAGACCATATGCATCGTTGGCCATTTGAATTTTCTTCCTTTTTTTTCTAGAGAGAAGTGTATGCGTTGCATGTATTTTGTTAATAAAAGCCGAGGTCCATAACACTGCAAACATGCATAGATAAAAGATTAAAATACACCAGCGGTTCCTAAACTTGGACCGATGTGTCACTTAGGTCCTAAACTCTCATTTTTTTATTTCTACGTCCTAAACTTGTTTCGGGTCTCACTAGTGGTCCAAACGGGTGCTCAGTCAACCTGTTATACTACGTGGTGTGCTGACATGGAACCGGACATACGGGGCCTATATGTCAGCCTCATCTCTATACTCCCTCTCTCACCGCAAACACCGCCAACACGCCCCCCACCAGTCCGCTAGTGTGCCGTCCACCATGGCGAGCCACCGATCCCACCTCTGGGCGACGGCTTGTTTGCACGCGCGCGGGGGATGTGCGGCTGTAGCGCAAGGCGGCGACAGGGCTGCATCGATTAGCGTAGCTACCCGCGTGCACATGCCCTCAGTGGCAGCGGGCGGCGGCGTTCCGGCGAGATTGAGGCACGACGCGGAGAACAAAGGGACGGGGATGGGAGAGGGATCACCTGGAGTGGCTCGGGCGGCGACTCGGTTGTCCAAACTGTACAAGATTCATGTCAAAGGGATAACGCTGAAGTAAAAACGATACATCAAAAGCAAAGATAGAGAGAGGGGATGCCACCATTGCCGAGCTGAGCTCCGGCGGCCATGGCGGGCAGGGTCCGCGAGATGTCAAATTTTGTACCTTTGATGGATTCAAGCAAGACCACGATGGTTGGCTAGATAACTCCCAAGTCTCTGAAGTGGGTGAATTTTGAAAAACGGCGAAGGGCAACAAGGATGGCAGACACGACACTGCAAGGTGCTTGATGGCTTGATAGCTTTGCATTGACTTGGGGCAGAGCGCGCGAGCGCGGGTTGGCCATTGACGTTTGGGCTGTCCACGGGCAACCAAGCCACGTGTGTCGCCGCTGAGGCCGAGCTGCAGCTCATGCTGTCGGAGCGGCGCTGCTGCCACGGAGGAGGGAGGCACTTGTGGTGGCGACGGTGCGGGCACGCGCGCGTTGGATCACGGTGGACCCGTGGGCGTCGGCGCGCAAATGGACAAGCCTAGGAAGGGGTAGGGGGCGTGATGAGGTGCGCCGCGGCGGGGTAAGTCATCACGGGGAGCAGCGCGGGCGTTAGGATGGAGGTGGCCGTCGCCACCGCCGCGGTCAATGCAGCCAGGATGCTAACACGTGGGTTCCATATGGCAGAATCTATTTCAAGAGTGAATTAGCACACCACGTAGGATAGCAGATCGGGCGAGCACCCGTTTGGACCCCCTGGTGTGACCTGAAACGAAGTTTAGGCACCTAAAAATAAAAAAAAATGAGAGTTTAGAATCTAAATGACACTACGGCAAGTGCATTTTACTCTAGGGGTGTGTTTAGTTCACGAAAATTTTTGGTTTTGGCTACTGTAGCACTTTCGTTTGTACTCCCTCCGGGTTAATATTAGAAGTCGTCCTGCGCTCCGTCGGCCAGAGCAGATTAGAAGTCGTTCGTGTGGCGAGACGTGGGTCTTGGACTTCTTTGCCCCTGCGTACTTGCGCCGCGCCGGGCGTATAAATACGAACGGGAACCCAATCGTCGTCGCAGCTGAGCGTAAAACAAAAACAAGGAAAACTTGGCGCGGCAAAACGTCCAGCGAGCGCGCAGCTAGGCGTCCAGCGCGCGTTCAACGAAAAAAAAAAATGAAGCGCGCCATCGACGGAAAAATGGAAAAAGACGCGCCCAGGCACCAGCGTGCACGTCACACGCAAAACAAAAACAAGCAAAAAATACAACGCGGTAAGGGATCGAACCTGCACCGCGATGGTCCCCGTGCCCACCACGCTGGCCTAGCCAGTTCACCGTTGGTTCGTTGCTCGTATGAAACATACCGCAATTGCATTTAATAAGGGTAGACAGGGAAAACTTACCCCTAATTAATGACTCATTGGTATGCACAATCATGTCCTAAACGACTTCTAATACCAGTACGGAGGGAGTATTTGTCAATTAGTGTCTAATCATAGACTAATTAGGCTCAAAAGATTCGTCTCGTGGTTTTCTACCTAAATGTGTAATTAGTTTTTTTCGTCTACATTTAATACTCTATGCATGTGTCTAAACATTTGATGTGACAGGGAATCTTGAAAATTTTTTAGAACTAAACATGGCCTAGATGAAACTAGGGAACACGAAAAATACTAGAGGTGGGGAGGCGCAACCAAGAGAGATGGAACTGTTTTGTCTATGGTTTATAGCAAGTCAAAGTCGCCATGAGCATCAACACCCATCTGTAATTAGCTGGAAGTCTCCACGCACACAACCCGACGCGGTATCGTAGTTTGGAATATAAACAGAGTACGTTATGTTTAACTATAGTTCATTCATGCATTCACTAGATTCCTCTGACCGGAACTCCTTCAGCTGTACTAATACTGTAAAACACAAGATTGAAGAAGTAAACTGGGAAAGTTAGCAAGACATGCACAGGTTGCTTAGCAACTATTCCCTCCGTCCCTAAAAGAATGTAATTTTTGGTTTTCGAAAGGTCAAATTGGTTAAACTTTGATTATTTTATATATAAAAATATACTAATATTTTTATACAAAATAAATGCATTAGATAATTATAGAAAATATTTCTACAATAAATTTATTTAGAGATATAAATACTAATATAATTTACTATAAACTCAGTCAAATTTGAGCTAATTTAACTGACACGGATCCTGTTGTTGCATTATTTCGTGGACGGAGAGAGTAGAATGCATGATTGGGCGTTAGTATAGTAGGCTCCTAAACGAAAAAAAGTATGAGTACGCAATAATTCATGAAAGAATCAGACATGTCTGACTTCAGTTTTCATGGTAGTACAATACTTATTATGCAACTGGACGTACGTCTTACCGTACAGAAATTTCTTGTCATATTTATAAATATTATCCCTAGTTACACGCATGTAAGTAAGCTAGCTGTACAGAATAATCAGACTACATAGATTGAAACAAATGAGAAAGTGAGCACATGATGGCCATGATCACTCTCATCCTAGCCATCGGATGGGGATCGGACGCCAAGCATGAAGCCACTGGCCACGCGCGACGTCACCTCGAGCTGGTTCCCCCGTGGTCGTCCTCCGCGCAAGCGCATCAGCTGAGCTCGAGTCGCCTTTTTACTTGTACTTGTATCTATAGTATATATAAACAAAGAAGACTTCAAGTCGTCTATGCTCTGATCTCTCTCCATTGCTAGCAGAAGCTGAAGGCTCCGTGTCGTCCACCTCCATCGTCGCAGAGATGATGCCGCAACAGGAAGGGCAACAGGAGATCGAGCGCTGGCTTCCCATCACCTCGACGAGGAACGCCAAATGGTGGTACTCCGCCTTCCACAACGTCACCGCCATGGTTGGTGCTGGCGTGCTCAGCCTTCCCTACGCCATGTCCCAGCTCGGCTGGTCCGTGTCATGTTCTAACCAGTTCATTCGGCCATCCATCTGTTCTTACATTTCCCATGCAAGGATCCAAATAATGTGGCTCTTTCTTTCCTGTCCGGTCAATCGATCACGATTCGTTCGTTCGCAGGCCGGTTGGCGTCACGGTGCTGGTCTTGTCGTGGATCATCACGCTGTACACGCTGTGGCAGATGGTCGAGATGCACGAGTGCGTCCCTGGCAGGCGCTTCGACCGCTACCACGAGCTCGGGCAGCACGTGTTCGGCGAGAAACTGGGCCTGTGGATCGTCGTGCCGCAGCAGCTGGTGGTGGAGGTGGGCGTCAACATCGTCTACATGGTCACCGGCGGCACGTCGCTGAAGAAGTTCCACGACGTCCTGGTCTGCGACCGCGAGTGCGAGGGCAAGGATGAAATCAAGCTCACCTACTTCATCATGATCTTCGCTTCTTGCCACTTCGTGCTCTCCCAGCTCCCCAGCTTCCACTCCATCTCCGGCGTCTCCCTCGCCGCCGCCGTCATGTCGCTTTGGTACACAGTTCATTTCGTTTCACTGCATGTTCTCCCTTCTTCTTTTGCAATTTAATCAAGATCATCTCTGACATGAAACTAGATATGAACAGCTACTCGACAATCGCGTGGGTCGCCTCGGCACACAAGGGGAAGTCGCCGGACGTGCACTACGGCTTGCGCGCGACGACGACGCCGGGGAAGGTGTTCGGCTTCTTCGGCGCCCTCGGCGACGTGGCGTTCGCGTACGCTGGGCACAACGTGGTGCTAGAGATCCAGGCCACCATCCCGTCGACGCCGGAGAGGCCGTCCAAGAAACCCATGTGGAAGGGCGCCGTCGTCGCCTACGTCATCGTCGCCGCATGCTACTTCCCTGCCTCGCTCGTCGGCTACTGGGCCTTCGGCAACCAAGTCCACGACAACGTCCTCATCAGCCTCAGCAAACCAAAGTGGCTCATCGCCCTCGCCAACATGATGGTTGTCGTTCACGTCATTGGCAGCTACCAGGTATGTATGTATACATTTTATTAGATATATAATAATAGAGTAATAAATAAAAGGATTGCCTACCTTTCATCCTACACTCTAATTTTATGAAGGTGTTATAAGAAAAAAAAACCGATTGTTTTAGAGGAGTTCTACGCATAAATTAAAGATGTTGTAAGAATTAGATGAAAGATTTTTTCTCCACGCCTGAATTTTTAGTTACACTAATTCTATCTAAAAATTATACTAATAAAATCACCAACATAAGTCTAGTATAAGTTAAGTGAAGATGTATGTAACTAAACTTGGGGTGTGGGAGAACATTTTCACTCAAATCTTAGTTTTAATCTTTTTTGTTTTTTTTTTTGCAAATTCTCCAATGCATTCTATTTAGCAACAAGAAAGGGTAAGAAAAGTAAAGCAAAAGGAGACAGGATTTTCACCGGGACACACGATATATAATAGAACTGTAATAAAATTAGGAGTTGTCTATTGGACATTGGGAAATTTCAAAACTATAACCAACAACCGGTTGTTGAACCGGCTGGAAACACATAAAAAGCATCAACAAAAAAAATGAGTGTTCTAGTTGCTTCCAACAACTGAATTCTGAAACACATGGTAACACGGTAGAAAAACTAGAACACACGATAATCATGACAAAAAATTAAACACTAATTTAGCCGACACGTAAACCTCACATCCCCAACGAATTGCACAAAAAAGGGTTATCATTTATTTAGAGTATATATATATATATATATATATATGTTTCCACATGGCATGGTGGTATATATATATATATGTTTCCACATGGCCTGTACATCACAAGATATATGTTTCCACATGGCATGGTGGTATATATATATATATATATATATATATATATATATATATATATATATATATATATATATATATATATATATATATATATATATATATATATATATATATATATATATATATATATATATATATATATATATATATATATATATGGACAGTGAGCATTGTTGGTGACACAGATGTACGCGATGCCAGTGTTTGACATGATAGAGACGGTGTTGGTGATTAAGTTTCGGTTCCATCCAAGCCTCATGCTCCGCCTCATTGCCCGAAGTGTCTACGTCGGTAATTCCTTAGCCTAAACTGTGAAAGTTGGATCACAGTGGCAATGTGCACAAGGCTGATGAGATATAAGCTTTACATGCAGGGTTCACAATGTTCGTAGCCATCACCTTCCCTTTCTTTGGTGCATTGCTCAGCTTTTTTGGTGGATTCGCCTTCTCACCAACAACGTATTTCGTAAGATCCCATTGATCCATTTACCCTTTTTTCCTACTATATGATGGTTTATTGGAATGTTTTAATCGCCAAGATTTGTGTTCTTCCTATTCGACGGTTAATCAAGTGTCAAACTGTAACATGGGAGCTGACTGAATCCTTCTTTGATTCTTGCAGCTCCCATGCATCATGTGGCTCAGAATAAACAGGCCCAGAACTTTCAGTATCTCATGGTTTACCAACTGGGTAAGAACTAGCAGACAACCCGAGACTACATATTTTGTTCCCTTTAGTAGAATGTACATATCTTCTTAATCATTTTCTTTGTTATCCAATGCATACATGTTCTTCAGATCTGCATTGTTCTAGGAGTGTCGCTGATGATAGTGTCACCTATCGGTGGACTTCGACAGATCATCTTGCATGCCAAGACGTACAACTTCTACCAGTAAAATATGGTTAATGCAACATAAAACCCAAGGTTTGTGCCATAGTTTTGAATGAGACTTATTGTTTTTCTTTGGCATGGCAGAAAACTCACATTGAGCGATGTAATCAGTACAAATTATTACTACATCTTACCAAAGTTTTTGTCGTGCAACAGGATGTCATGTGTTATATTCAAAGCTTGCTCCTGCTCATGACAATCTGTGACGTGTCATGGTTATGTTATCTATGGCTTAACATAGAAATTTGCTTTTGAGTTACATGTACTCCTTTCATTCCAAATTGTAAGACGTACGTTTTGACTTTTCTAGATATACATATTTTTTACTATGTACTTAGATATACACTATATCTAGATATATAGTAAAAGTAATGTATAAAGAAAAGTCAAAATGTCTTACAATTTTTGAAACATGTGTATGCCTTATTTGCCTATAGTCTAGGACAGAGTTGGATTATTTGGGTACTTCTCCTATATTTCAGGTGTCTGAATTTTAAGATAATTTCAGGCAACACTCTTATTCCACCAACTAGTACAAGTAAATTATTACTTTGTGATTCGTTACTTGTCTTTGTGTCATAGCGTATCAATTTTTTGTCCTTGTCTGACTATAAAAATAATTGTAACTTATTAATTGTCTTTGTGCCAACACAAATCAGATTTTATCAGGTCCGTGGTTTTATCTAATGGGTTTTTTATTCTCAGAACCGAAAATTGCAGATTGTGGCTACAGAAATTGCAATGAACCAAAAGTGCAATTTTATTGCAAAACATATGCAATAACCGTCGCCTGAAAGGAAGTTAAAATTGAGGCACCTGAATTTTAGCAAATCCCTTATTTGGGCATTATTAGGAAGAATGAGTGATGTATATCTGTATTCCTTTCATTCATAGTTAATGGTACTAGTAGTGTCCAATTAAATAAAATCACGTTCCTATACAAAGTAATATTTGTGTATGTTAGTCTGTCAAGTCGTAATCCTGCACGGCCATTAATTTCAAGAAACAAGTGTTTGAAACTCATAGATAAACTTGAGGTCTATACAAATGCTACGCAACAAATACCTTAGATCTAAATCAATTTTACAAATTCATTGCAACAATAGGGACTCATATTTTTGGGCTAGTCTCATAAGGCCAGTCTCAGTGGGGGTTTCATATCCCAGTTTCCAACACACCCATATTTTGAAAACAGTGTAGAAGAGTTTTATCCCCATAAAACTCTCTCTATTCATCAATATAGTGCCATAGTAGCGTATTTAATGCCTATGAAACTCCATTGAGACTTACCTAAAGGTTAAATATGATTATTTTTTCATTTTGGATCATTCATAATTAAGGATGGTTTACAAATCCGATTTTAAGAGGATAAAACGTTCGGTAATATTGCATTGTGGAATCATTATCCTTGTTTGTATAACATAGTTATACATAAAAATGCCATTGTAGTAAATGTCTTTAGTGCCTCACATACAATTTTCTCTGACATAGAAATTTAATAGGATCCAAGTTAGCAGGATGGAACAATTTGTTACCACGTATTGCAAACATTACCTTAACGCAACAATGTAACACCCTAAATTTTTCGTAAATTCAAAATAGTTAAATATGATTTATTGTGTAATTGAGTGTGCATGTAAATATAGGGAATAATAAATTTTTGTGAAATTAAAAATTAATCATAAGGTTAGCAACATGATGATGCACTCATGCTGCCACATCTTATTTATTGTATTGATTGGTTTTGATCCAAAGTCCAAAAGAATTTCAAAAACTTTGGAAAATGGATTTGGAAAATCAAATAAGAAAAAGGAAAAACTTCTTTTCCTCTCCCTCCCTCCTTTCGGCCCAGCCGGCCTACTGCCTTCCCCGCTGAGCCGGCCCGCGCGCGCGCCTTCTTTTCTTCCTTGCTGGGCCGGCCCAGTCCGCGTTGCAACCGTTGCCGCGCCTCCTTCCCTCTCTCAGCGACTGACGAGATGGGCCCACATGTCGGCGCCTTTCCTCAACCTCCAGCTTCCCACGCCTTGCTCGGAATCGGCAACCGCCGCCCGCGCCCACCTCCGTGAGACGTGGGAGCGTCCCCGCGCCTCGGGTCCTTTAAAGGGGGAGCGTAACCCCGTCCATGCCTTCCCCTTCTTCAGTTCCCCCCCGCTCCCACTCGCTGAACCACTGAAGGCCGCAGCAAAATCGCCGGAGTCGCCGTTCGTCGTCTCCGCGTCGCCATCGTCTCCGAGCCGTCTCCACCCCGTGTTTTTTGCACGGTGAGCTTCGCCTCCCTCTCCTCTTTCTCCCCGTACATCTCCCGTGACGATTGGTGGCCTCTAGGGCCTTAGCCAAATGTGCCGGCGAGCTCCTCCGCGGTCGGCCATGGCGGGTGCCGTGCGGGCCTTTCCCCGCCCGCGCAATGCGCTCCTTTGGACTCGCCATCTCCCCCGCATCGGCCCTGTGGCCTCTGAGGTTGATTTGGTGGCCCGTACGCCCTGTTTCCCCCCGCACCGGCGAGCTTTCCACCACCGGCAATGGCAGCGCCGCCGTCTCCACCCCCAACTCCGGCGGCCCGCGCCCCTCTTCCCTCCTGCATCTAATCGGAGCCGCTCATCACGAGATCAACGGCTCATAAAGCTCCAAACCCCTTCGCAGGGTCTTTTCTAAAAGAGCCCCTCGGTTTCGGGCGTATCTCACCCGCCGACCTTGGCGTATTCCCGAAATACGCATTTCCATTTTGAAGATATATTTTCTCTGGTTTAAATGAAAAATACGTTTCCAGATTAATTACAGTTCTGCCACTACAGTAAAACGCTTATAAAATCGTCGTTTTAGCTCCGATTTGATCCGTTCAACTTGCGTTAGGTTCGTAATTTCATAACCTACGCATTAATGCCACTGTTGGTTAGGTTTGCAACATTTAAAATTCTTGATTAGGATAAGTTAATTAACTCGCTATAGGAATCTTGTTTAATTCGTAACTTTCGCGTTATAGCTCCGAATTTCGTGAACTTCGCGTTGATGTGATCGTAGCGAGACGTAGAATATTTTCGTAAACATTTTATCTTGTTTTTATACTGCTGGTGTACTGTTCTAATTATAGGTTTGTTTGCTATGCATGAATGCTCCTGAAATGTGTACGTTGCCATGTTGGTCGAGTTCAGACGGTGAGGAGTACATTGGGAATCCGGACACGTACGAGGAGTAGCAGGACCAGCAGCAGTTCGTGAACCAAGGCAAGTATAGCATGGGCCTACCTTGTTGTCCTATTCACTATATAATGTACTCATTATGCATGTGTCTAATATTGCTCGACTATAAGGACTCCCTAGCTAATTGATGACCTGTACCTTGATCCCTATGGGTTTTATTTGCACATGGGTAGAATGCTAGTACTTTAACTAAACATGATCTATACTATGACTGATGGAACCAATGGATAAACATGATGGTAACAGTGGAACCATAGGGTAAAGGTGCATATGATGTTGATCATGTTGCCCTAAACCCTCCGTAAGGACTTATCTATAGGGCAAAAGCTGGGACATATAGTGCAACCATGAGAGTCATATGGCTCTGACTTTAGCTCAGTAATAGGATCTTTTCTAGCTTGTTAGAGGTTACCCGAAAGGGCGCAAGAGGGGCTTGCCACTTTGGGTATAGAACTGCCTCTGTTCTGATGTGTATAGCCTGCGGAAATTGTGCCATCGAAAGAGGGGTTCTCTATATCTGCCTGCCGAGGAAACCTCGCGGCCCTAACATGTTAGAAGAGGCCTATGGAAGGCTTCATAGTGTACCCTACCTACTCACCTTAGGAGTGTTAGGGGGTCGATGGGCCTCGGGTAAATGGGCAACACGACTCACGGGTAAAGATGCACAACCTCTGCAGAGTGTTAAAACTGTTATAACAGCCGTGCTCATGGTCACGAGCGACCCGGAAAACTCACAGAATAAATGGTTACTTGACATATGGATGACTTATGATGATGATAATGAGATTATACTGATGCTCAATTACTCTCCTTAATTTTAGCAGATGATCATGTGGGTTAAACGGGAGCTTAAGCATAACTTAGTAATGATAAGTAATAATGAAATGCTAATCTATTAAAAATGTTAACTGCAGTCAACCGTGTCTATCCTTTTTGAGCCTCATGAATCCTCATACTATACTTGCGGAGTACGAGTGTACTCACACTTGTTATTATTTTATTTTTGGATAAAAATCCCGGATGGGTAACAGATGACAGTTTCTACGAGAATTTCCCTGAAGAATTCTAGGTTTGGGTCAACCAGTCGGCCTTCCCTGTGGATCAGATACTTCGTTCGAGAGTGTTATTTACCTTTCCGTGTGTTATGTTATGAACTAAGTGATGTAATATCGTGATGTATGTACATGGTGATGATACTTTTGTTAATTTATCGGCTTATGTGTGTGACTATTCCTGAGGCGTACATAAGATGTATGCACTCTATTTTGTCCTTTAAATGGAGTGTGACAAATTGGTATCAGAGCCGTGTCGACTGTAGGACGCAAACCTAGGTAGAAATGGTTGTTTCTAGGATTTTGGTTTTATTATTTACTTGCTACTATCTTAATCTTGGTATTTTATTAAAATTTTATGCTCTATTCTCTATTCTATTGCATAAAATATTGACTCTGATAATATTTTATATCAAAACTATAGATGTCTCGTCTCAGTGCAGCTGCCTACATCGTCCAGTTCACTCCAGCAGCACCTGCTCCACCAGCACCACCAGCAGTACCACCAGTGGTGCCAGAGGTCGTCCACATCACCGACGACGAGGAGGAAGAACCCATGGAAGTAGAGGCATCTTCTGCTACTGCATCATATGGACCCGCCTCGACCCCCGTGGCCGTACCCATCCCACCAGTGGATGCGCCAGTCCCCGCTGCTACACCTCCACCAGCTTCCCAGGCCGCTTCTGCACCAACACCAGTGCCTTCCCCAGCTGCTCCAGAGGAACCATAAGAGATGGGGTGGACCACCAGAAAATAAGTTTAAGGAAGCCTCCGAGGACGCCCATTACCACAACCTCCTCACCACCATGCTGGCCGAGTACTACCCAGATCTTGCTGCGTCGGTGAAGTATTACTGCACGGAGCACCAGCATCCAGTAGAGGAGACATACTGGAAGACTAATGTGATCATCACAGCCTGGAACAACACCGACCAATCCTAAGATGTCGTGACCACCCACAGTCACCGGTCCAGGCGTGCCAGCACCTACGACAGCATGGAGGATGCCGCACAGGAGGCGTACCTGCACTATCATGGTCGTCGATTTGAGGACATGTAGAGCAATCGCTACAGGTTTCTTCCACGCTACGACCCGGTGGAAAAGACATGGGCGGTGTTGGCTCCTTCAGCTTCTGACCCAACCATGGACACTACAGTGCGGCACCTCAGCGCCATGCAGGAGGCCAACGAAGCACTCAAAGATGAGCTTCGTAAGGCTCAAAAATCTGAGAAACGCCTTCAGAAACAAATAGATGAGATGGCCGTTCATCTAGGACAGCCTACCATGTACAAGAAGAAGCCCAGGGTGTTCACCATGGTGGATCGCGCTCCTTAGATGTTGCAGCCCCATCACAATGAATGCGTTCTAGATCGAGAGTCATATTAAGTTTATGCTTGTAGTGTGAACATTTAGTTGTCTTGTTGGTTGTGTTGATGAACTTGGAATGATTTGGAGTGTGTGTGATTGCTGGGACAGTATGGGCTTGTCCACATGTTCTTTTTATCAAAACCTTAAGTTAGTATTCGTTTAACTTAGTTGGGTTTGGAAAGTTCGCTTCACTGCTGTACTGTTTTTCAGAGCAGTCTGCAATGTTTATCTCATATCTCTAAATCTTCGCGTCCAAAAATTATGAAATTTTTATGGAAGGAACTAGACTTGTGTATCTTTCATTTCCCGCTGGAATCACCTCATTATCGGTTTTGGTTTAAGAGATATGCCTGCTACAATCTGGCAAGTCTGTACAGTCTGTAACTTAGAACAGAAATTGTTTAGCTCAGTTTTTGATGATGTTGCCGTCAGAATCTGTGAAAAAGTTCTATATAAAAGTTGTAGTAGACTTCTTAAACTTTCCAACGATGTATGCCACGCCTCTGTTGCATCTCTAAAACTTGAGTTACACTTCAATTTCTGATCTGCTGTTGTAGACATCCGTCCAGAAATTTTCAGCTATGTTATTTACCTTTTGTAAATAATTTATAAATTTTTGGAAGATCTCTAAAAGTTTGCACATTTGCTTGGAAGCAGATGGCCACCCGAGGAGGACGTGGCCGAGGCCGTGGACGTGGTCGTAGACATGGTGCTCTCGTTGATCCACCTCCGCCACCGCCGGTGACGATTGAACAACTGATAGCAATGCAAGCACAGCTCATACAGACAGTGATGGACCGTCTCGGTGAGCAACCAGCAGGAGCACCCCCACCTGTGCAGGTCCGTGACAAGCGTGGTGAGTTTCTAAAAGGACGCCCACCTGTGTTCACACATGCCTCTGAGCCTATGGAGGCTGACGATTGGTTGAGAGCTGTAGAAAAGCAGCTAAACATTGCATAGTGCAATGATCTGGAGAAAGTCTTGTACGCCTCAGGCCTGTAACAGAACCGTCCAAATTATAAGAGCACAAGTATAAAAACAATTACCGAAGTGATCAAATTCTCACACTTGAGCCCATATAACTCCGGTAGTCCAATGAAATCACGAGGGATTTCAAACCAACCAACATACAAGCCAAGATCGTAGTGATTCAACATAACAAGTCACATGTTACATCCGTTTCACAAGTAATTCAATATACATTGGAGTTCAACATAGTTATTAGAACTTACATTGAAAAGTAGCGGAAGCAAAGTAATTTGAAACTAACATTATTCTTATTTCAAATACATGCCAGTACCACGGTCGACTTCCAACAAAAGCATTAGAGGTAAGGTAATTAAGCAGGATCATGCCCATGATCACACTCCGCCTCTACGGCAGGAGCCAACCAACTCTTGCAGTCGCCAAGATACATCACAACCTGCAACAAGTGGGGAATAAAACCCTGAGTACAAGAAGGTACTCAGCTAGTGTCGGTGTTCGGACCCGAGGGGGTCCTAAACCAACGAGTAAATGCTGCGTGTCTCTTTCCTGGATGGTGATGCAAGGAGAACACACGGGGGTTTATCCTGGTTCGGGCAAAAGAAGGCCCTACGTCCAGCGGGGGGGGGGGGGAAGAAGTTTGTATTTCCTTACACCGAAGTGCTTGTGTAGGGGTTACAAGCATGCGAGAGAGGGCGCCGAGCCCAAGTCTCAAAGAGAGGAAAAAAGGACAAGGGTGGTTGCTTGAGGTATCGATCTCTTGTTTTTCTTCGTTGTCTGTTGTTGTCCGGTCGGGTGCTTCGTTCCTCCCCTCCTCGTAGAGCCCTGGCCTGCCCTTTTATAGGGCAAGAGGAGGCCAGGTCGAGACCGGATGGATAAGGCCGAATCCCCGAGATTGCGGAGAACGGGCCTTGTCTTATCCTCCCTCGAGGGTGATCGATGGTAAACAGTGCGCGGTAAGGTGGGTATAGTGACGGATTTCACCTCCCATCATGGGATGGGTGGTAAAACAGTGAGACCTGACACGGGCATTGTTCCCACGTCGATCCTGGTCGTAGCCATGCCGGTAGGTGATAGTAGGTAACCACATTAAATGCTATGGCTTTTGTCCTGGGGTAGGTAAAGAGAAGGAGTCGAGGCGCTCGACCCAGGCTCACGCGAGTCAGAGTTTTTCCCAGTGGGCGGACGAGCTTCGCGTGGGTCGGAGCGCGCGTCGAGGTAGCTTGTCGTACGGGATGGGGCGCGGTCGAGGCGCCCCGTCGAGCGGGCCTCGTACGAGTCGGAGCCGGAGCGCGGTCGAGGCGCCTCGTCGAGCGAGCCTCGTACGAGGCGGACAGGATGCGCGGTCGAGGCGGGCTGCCTTTTATTGCGGTTTCAGTCGTTTTAGTTTTTTACTAGCGATGGGTGTGGGTACCCCCGTACTTTTGATACCGACAGTAGCCCCCGAGCCTTTAGGTGAGTGTGTGATCACTCTCCCAGAGGTTTGTTCGGACTGGAGTCGTAGCGTCGTGATTTTTTCCGGTGGGGGCGCGCGAGCGCACCCGCCGGGTGTAGCCCCCGAGGCCTCGGTGGAGTGCTGGGACTCCTCCGAGGTCTTGTTTTCGTTTTATTGGGGGATGATTCGTTGCGGCCGAGCCCCCGAGCCTCACGCGCACGAGGTCGATCAGAGTCCCGACCGTCTTTTGTGCGACCCTCACGCTCCTTTTCGAAAAAAGGAGGAGGGGTGGAGAACGCCGTACTACCCTCATTTGGGCGCGAGTTCCGACGATCTCCGATGAGCTGCTAGCGGGGGAATTCAAGTGAGAGCCCGTGCCCCGTTCGTTAGGGGTTGGCTAGTGGCCCGGAGGCGCTCTCAAAGATGCCAAGGAGTGGTCGTGTGGATCTCGATTCCCCGCGATAGGATTCGAGGGCTCGATGCCTCCCCCGGGGGGATTCCTACGATGACCTCCTCCTTCGGCCTCAAATACATCCTGGGGTGCATCGAGAGCATGGCACGAGCCCTTGGTCATGTACGGGCGCACCCTTGGTCGTCCCTAACTCTGTTGCTCGAGGGCAGTTGTCGAACCCTGGTCGAGGGCCAGCTTTCGCTCCCTCGAGGCTTAGGTTTCTGCGGTCGAGCCCTCAAGCCTCGCGCGCACGAGGTCGATCAGAGTCCTGACCGTCTTTTGTGCGACCATCACGCTCCTTTTTGAAAAAAGGAGGAGGGGTGGAGAACGCCGTACTACCCTCGTTTGGGTGCGAGTTCCGACGATCTCCGGTGAGTTGCTAGCGGGGGAATTCGAGTGAGAGCCCATGCCCCATTCGTTAGGGGTCGGCTAGTGGCCTGGAGGCGCTCTCAAAGATGCCAAGGAGTGGTCGTGTGAATCTTGATTCCCCGCGACAGGATTCGAGGGCTCGATGCCTCCCCCAGGGGGATTCCTACGATGACCTCCTCCTTTGGCCTCGAATACGTCCTGGGGTGCCTCGAGAGCGTGGCTCGAGCCCTTGGCCATGTACGGGCGCACCCTTGGTCGTCCCTAACTCTGTTGCTTGAGGGCAGCTGTCGAACCCTGGTCGAGGGCCAGCTTTCGCTCCCTCGAGGCTTAGGTTTCTGCGGTCGAGCCCCCGAGCCTCGCGCGCACGAGGTCGATCAGAGTCCCGACCATCTTTTGTGCGACCCTCACGCTCCTTTTCGAAAAAAGGAGGAGGGGTGGAGAACGCCGTACTACCCTCGTTTGGGCGTGAGTTCCGACGATCTCTGGTGAGCTGCTAGCGGGGGAATTCGAGTGAGAGCCCGTGCCCCGTTCGTTAGGGGTCAGCTAGTGGCCCGGAGGCGCTCTCAAAGATGCCAAGGAGGGGTCATGTGGATCTCGATTCCCTGCGACAGGATTCGAGGGCTCGATGCCTCCCCCGGGGGGATTCCTACAACGACCTCCTCCTTCGGCCTCGAATACGTCCTGGGGTGCCTCGAGAGTCTGGCTCGAGCCCTTGGCCATGTACGGGCGCACCCTGGGTCGTCCCTAACTCTGTTGCTCGAGGGCAGCTGTCGAACCCTGGTCGAGGGCCAGCTTTCGCTCCCTCGAGGCTTAGGTTTCTGCGGTCGAGCCCCCGAGCCTCGCACACACGAGGTCGATTAGAGTCCCGACCGTCTTTTGTGCGACCCTCATGCTCCCTTTCGAAAAAAGGAGGAGGGGTGGAGAACGCCGTACTACCCTCGTTTGGGCGCGAGTTTCGACGATCTCCGGTGAGCTGCTAGCGGAGGAATTCGAGTGAGAGCCCGTGCCCCGTTCGTTAGGGGTCAGCTAGTGGCCCGGAGGCGCTCTCAAAGATGCCAAGGAGTGGTCGTGTGGATCTCGATTCCCTACGACAGGATTCGAGGGCTCGATGCCTCCTCCGGGGGGATTCCTACGACGACCTCCTCCTTCGGCCTCGAATACGTCCTGGGGTGCCTCAAGAGCGTGGCTCGAGCCCTTGGCCATGTACGGGCGCACCCTGTGTCGTCCCTAACTCTGTTGCTCGAGGGCAGCTATCGAACCCTGGTTGAGGGCCAGCTTTCGCTCCCTCGAGGCTTATACCGGGCTCGGGGCCCGTTTCCCAGATATCTGGGAATATCCGTCCACGGATCCCTCCCCCGCCCGTTAGCCGGGCGCGTCTTTTGGGGGAGGCGAGATCAGCGCGGTAGTGGGCGACGTGGCGTACGGTTACGACGTGGGGGACGGCCACGTGCCCGACTCCTGCGAGATATAAGGAAACGGTTAGGTGGGCGCATTTAATGCGAGAAACTGTTCCTACCTTTTCGCACGGCTGTTGGGCTTCCGCCTGGGCATATAAAATCAAGGCCTGGGGGTCTGCGTTCCCCTCCGTTCCCTTGCGCTCCTGCATTCTTCTGCCTCAGACAACCCTTGCCTTATCGCGCTCTACGCCCGCATCGCTGTCGCCACCGCGTCCTCTTCGTCCACCCCCCTTTCGACAACACTGATGGCAGGAAAGAGCCAGATCCTCCCCACCGACGACTGGGCCGCCTCCTCGGTGACGGAGAGGAGGTTGGAAGAATTGGTCGAGGACGGGCTGCTGTGGCCGAGGACGAGCCGGTCGCAACCGGAGTGGATTGCGCCGCCCCTTGCCCACCGAGAGCCGGCGCCCCCGGAGGGGTACGTGGTGAGCTTCGTCTGCTTCCACGAGCGGGGGTTTGGCGTGCCGGCGTCCGTCTTCATGCGCGCGCTCCTCCACTACTACCAGGTGGAGCTTCACCACCTTTCCCCCAACACCGTCGCGCAGGCCGCCATCTTCACGGCGATCTGCGAGGGCTACCTTAGGGTGGAGCCGCAGTGGAACCTGTGGCTTCACCTTTTCAAGGCCGAGCTCTTCGCCAAGAAGGCGAGGGAGAAGGGCGTCTTGTGCGCGGCCCGAGTAGGGAGCTGCGTCCTGTAGGTGAGGTCGAGCCGGGCGGATCTGTACATCCCGGCTCGCCTCATCTCTTCGAACAGTGGGTGGCACGAGGGTTGGTTCTAGCTCCGCAACGATGAAAATCAGTTGCCGAGGTACATCGGCCGCGTGCTAACCGCTTGAGAGGATCGCTGGACATACGGAGTGCCGGAAGCCGAGAAGCCGCGCCTGGACCCGCTGCTGGCAGCGCTGCAGCAGCTTCGCCTTCGGGGCTTGACGGCTACGGTGGTGGCCGCGGCCTTCCATCGCCGTAGGGTGATGCCGCTGTGCCGGCGTCATCTCCGCCTCGACCAGATGACTCCGGAGGCATCGCTGGAGGGGACCCGGATGTCCCACGAATCCCTTTCCCTCGAGGAGGTCCTCCGGCGAGCGCGTCGAATGGTCGGGAACTTCAAGGTGGAGGAGGCTAACCGGGTCCCCATGAGACCTATCGAAGGGTTCGAGCCAGTGGTACGTATCTTAGGGTTAGTAGGTTTGCCAATTTCGTTTATTTTTGGATTTCGCTGATTTGGTCGAGGCTGGCGCGTAGGATTTGTCGGCGCTGCGAGAGACGCGTCCGCCAGTCCCAGAGGACCGGCCCGCCCGGGAGGCTCAACGCCAGCATGCTTCCAAAAAGAATCAAACCAAGGAGACGGCCAAGAAGCGGGCAATCCGTAAGGCCAAAGAGGCGGTGGCGTTGAAGAAGCTCCGGCGCCAGCAGACTATCGATGGGGTCCCCCTGGCGCCGTTGCCTTCCGAGACGATCTCGGGGGAGGACGACGACAGCAGCGGTGAGGACGATGACGCCCTGTCGCGGTATGAGACCGCGACCGGGCTAGGGGATCTTCCTGACGTTCGCCGCCTGGTGGAACCCATCAGGGGGGCGTCCTCCTCGGTCGTCGTGGTCGAGGAGTCCGAGGAGGAGGAGAAGACAGAGAAGGAGATGGGCCCCTCGACGGGAGGGGCCGCTTTACCCCGGACCCATCAAGAGGGGTCAACGAGGACGTCCGCACCAGCCCAGGCCCCGCAAGCTCGGGCAGGGGCTAGGATGGCAGTACCAGCATCGTCATCGGCGGCGGCGTCGATAGGCGCGAGAACCCGAGGCCAGCTGGCCTCGGAGGCACAAAAGGCGCAGGGCGGTGCGTCGGTCAGGGCCCCCAGGAGTGCCCGGCCTGCTGGTTAGGCCGCTGCGAGGCCACAATCGGCCGCCCCGGGAGGCTCGGGTCGCACGGGGTCGAGGCCCTTGGTGCCAATTTCCGGGTAAGCGTCTCTGCTCGGTTGTCCTGCCTTTCTCGGGGTCCGTTGGCTGACGTTTCTTCACTTTGCAGGTTAAAGCGGAAGGCGGAGCCAATGGGGCTTACCCCCGTGAAGTCGCTGCGGGCCAGCACCGTTTCCTTAACCGGACGGCGGAGCAGGATGCGGCCTGGGTCCGGCAGGTCGAGGCTGCGAAGGGGCGCCTGCGACAACGGCAGGAACCAGCGGACGCCACGGTGGTTACTAGCATGGACCCTACCGTGGAGGGGTCCGAACCGGTGGAGATGGTGGCGCCCGGCGCGGTCAAGGCGGGGCCCAGGTCGTTAGCGTCGGCCGAGGCTGCCGTCGAGGTCGCGACGAGCGAGGCACCCATCCGCAGCGCGGAGCGGGCGGGGGCTGACGTGATCATGGAGAAGGTCACGTCGGTGTCGGGGCAGGAGGCGGCCCTGGCGGGTGGGTCGCCGTCGCAATAAGACCCGTTGGCCGAGCCAGCGGGTATGGTGGAGGGCGGGGCGGTCGAGCCCCTGACCGGAGCATCGGAAGAAGAGGTGCCGGCTCCGGGGGCGCCTACGGTCGAGGCGCGGGTACCGGAGCCGTCTTCGGTCGAGGCGCCGGCTCCGGAGGCGCCTCGGTTGAGGGGCCAGTTCCCCTAGGGGGGCGGGCACCCATGGCCGTGGACCTTCCCCCCGACGACACCCCCCTGGACAAAGGGAAACAAGTGATGGGGGTCGAGGGGGGCGAAGCCGCGGATCAGGCCGGTGCCTCGATGGCCGTCAGAGAGGCGGAAACTGCGGGCAAGGCCGGTCCTTCCGCGGGACCGGGAGACGCCCCGGCTGGGTCGTTGTCGTCATGGCCCGACATCGCCGCGCTGGCGATAGCACGGGCAGAGGCGGAGATACCAAGGTGGGGGGGCGTCGCTCCAGTTTAGGGACGCCGCGAACCCCGACGCCGAGCCCATCTTCGTCCTGAACGACAAAGATGAAGTGCACCGATGGGAGTACCTCGAGGGCGTCCACCGGCACCTTGATCGGTTGCTCCGAGTGGCGTCTGGTGCCGTGCGGAGCATGAGGGATGCCACCGAGGTACGATCGACCCGTCGGCTTTTTCCGTGGTTTTCTTGGTGTCTTTTTCCCTTGACTTTTTAACCTTTTTGGTTTTTTTCGGATTGCGTTCAGGAGCTAAAGGAGCACTCCCACCGCAAGTCACTCTTCATTCGGGATGAGAGTGGCATGTGGGCCGCGCTGTCTCAGCAACAGATCTTGGCCGAGGAGGCCCAGAAATGGCTTTCCGATCGGAACGCCGAAATGGCTGTGCTCCGCGTCGCCTACACGGTGCTGAAAGAGGAAGCGATGCAGGCATGGGCGGCCGAGGCCGTGATGCGCACTGGCATGGACAAGGCTCGGGAGGAGGCTGCCCAGGCCCGCAGGGATCTCGAGCCCCTTTCGAGACGGGTGAAGGAGCTCAAGGAGAATGTCTCGCAGGTTAGTCATCAACATGACACCCTCAACGTTGAGGTCGAGCAGGCCACCGCTCGTTCTGATGCTCTGAAGGACGAGGTCACGATGCTGAAGGGAGCCGTCCAAGAGAAGGACGCAGCTCTTGAGTCTGCTCGGCAAGAGATCGAGGTGCTAAAGGCAACCATTGGTGACAAAGACAACGCCTTCCTTGGGCTCAAGCGGACTTGCGGGGGCTTCGTGACGAGGTTGTGGGCCTGCAGACCCATATCGAGGGTAAGTGTGATTGTTACGGCCACGATGCGGAGGGCCTTGCGTTGGGTATTAATCTGTTCGTCGTGTTTCAGAGCTGGAGAGGGAGAACCGAGAGGCCCAATCCTCTGCCAACTCCTTCCAGAGCGTCCTCGAAGCCGAGATCCGGAGGACCCAACTGCTCCAGGGCGCGATCACCATCGTGTGTGACGGCCTGGGGGTCGAGCCTGACGCCGACACCGGGGAAGATGTTCCGGGGAACTCTTTCATCCATCGGATGGTGGCGCTGGGCCGCCTTGCCTGGGAGAAGATACGGGACGGCCTCCATCACGGCGTGAAGAGGGCGCTGGCCGTCGTCCGTTCAGGGTTTGTGTTCGACATGAAGCTCGTCGCTGAGGGCTTTATCACAGACCCGGACCGGACAGACGAGGAGAACGAGGATGCCTGTGTGGAGCTGATTGAAGCCGCCGAAGAGCTTGGAAGCCGTCTGGCCTCGCTTTTTGAAGCCGAGGTGGTTCCGCCTAATGACGATGAGGGCCTGTGAGCCAAATCTGGGCATGAAGGCCCATGTAATAAGTTAGCATTTCGAATTTTGATCATGGTGGCCTCGAAGGCCTAAAAACTCGAAACATAAACCGGTTCGTGGTTGATTTAGTTTTATTCGAGCTTTTCTTCCCTTTATCGCTTGGATCGTGTTCTCGCGTGATTTACTTAGCACGTAGCTGCATCCTTTGGCGTAAGGGGGCGAGTGGAGGTACCGTAGCCTCGGGGGCGTAAGTGATCTCACGGCTCGACCGCCCTCGAGCTTCAGGGTGATGTTGTGGCCTTGTAAATCGTGTGAGAGCCTGATCTAAGCGACAGGGGATATGTTCTTTTTTAAAGTTAGGAACCGTTATTTAGATCTCCTTAGTGTGAAGTCGCACCTCTAAAAGGCGTAAGGGGTGAGTGGAGGTACAGTAGCCTCGGAGGCGTAGGTGATACTCCTGACTCGGGAGCCCTTTCGAACCTTAGGGTGCTCTTGCAGCGAAGTCGATCTAAGAAGCGGTTCTTAAATTTAAAAAAGAGCATAAGTTTTTTCGGGGACTGGGGGGTTCCCCCCTTGTAGCCCCCGAGGGAGGGTCGATTCTAGGAGTGCAGAGTCGATCCTTCCTCACTGTAAAACGAAAGTTTGAACGTCGCTGTATTCTTTATTGACGAAAAAGAAAATATAGAGCCTCGAGGCTTTTTAAGGAAAGAAGCGACGTAGCTGTTCAATGTTCCAAGCGTTGGTGAGGATTTTGCCCTTCTCGTTGGATAGCTTGTAGGTGCCCGGCTTTAGTACTTCTGCGATGATGTATGGCCCTTCCCATGGTGGCGTGAGCTTATGCCGTCCCTTGGTGTTCTGGTTCCGCCGTAGCACCAGGTCACCGACGTTGAGGTCACGCTTGCGGACGTGTCTGTCATGGTAGCGTCGGAGATCCTGCTGGTACCTGGCAGAATGCAACAGAGACACATCTCGGGCTTCCTCGAGCTGGTCGAGGGCGTCCCGTCTTGTGGCGTTGTTATTTCTTTCGTTGTAGGCCTTCAACCTTGGGGATCCGTATTCTATATCAGTTGGGAGCATAGCCTCAGACCCGTAGACTAAGAAGAATGGAGTGAACCCCGTGGCTCAACTCGGCGTTGTTCTTAGGCTCCACAGGACCGAGGGTAGCTCGGCAGCCCATCTTTTGCCATGTTTATTTAGTTTGTCAAAGATTCTGGGTTTCAGGCCTTGTAGGACCATACCATTGGCACGTTCCACCTGACCGTTTGTTTTTGGATGGGCCACGGCTGACCAGAGCACTTGGATGTGGTGGCTGTCACAGAAATCCAAAAACTTTTTGCCAGTGAACTGGGTGCCATTGTCTGTGATGATACAGTTAGGGACCCCGAAGTGATGAATAATGCCGGTGAAGAAGAGCACAGCTTGCTCGGATCTGATGCTGGTGATAGGGCGGGCCTCGATCCACTTGGAGAATTTGTCGATTGCGACGAGCAAGTGGGTAAAGCCGCCAGCTGCCCTTTTCAATGGTCCGACAAGGTCGAGCCCCCAAACGGCAAACGGCCATGTGATGGGGATAGTTTGCAGGGCATGTGCCGGAAGATGGGTTCGTCTCGCATAGTACTGACAACCCTTGCAGGAGCGTACTAGCTTGACAGCGTCGGAGACCACGGTCAGCCAATAGAATCCTTGTCGAAAGGCGTTTCTGACGAGGGTTCGAGGTGCTGCGTGGTGACCGCAAGCCCCCGAGTGGAGATCGCCGAGCAGGTTCCTGCCTTGCTCATTTGAGATGCATCGTTGGAGGATACCAGTAGGGCTACGGTGGTAGAGCTCTCCGCTGTCACCCATGATCACAAAGGTTTTGGCCCGGCGCGCGATCCATCGAGCCTCGGTCTTACCTGAGGGGAGGTCCCCTCGGATAAGGTAGTCGAGGTACGGGACGCGCCAGTCAGGCTCGAGGTCAGACGGCGGGGTCGAGTCTTCCACCTGCATGGCTTCTGCCCCGGTCGAGGGGGCTTCTACCTCAGGTGGAGGGTCTAGTGACGTCCCGTCAACCCCTCCGTCTGGCCCGAGGTCAACGGACGGCTGCTGAAGGTCTTTTGCGAAAATGTTTGGTGGAACCGTAGCTCGGCTGGACGCGATTTTTGCCAGTTCATCGGCGGCCTCATTGTACCTGCGCGCGATGTGGTTGAGCTCGAGGCTGTGAAACTTGTCCTCGAGGCGCCGTACTTCTTGACAGTAGGCTTCCATCTTGGGGTCACGGCAGCTCGAGCTCTTCATGACCTGATCGATCACGAGTTGGACGTCGCCTCGAACGTCAAGGTGTCAGACCCCGAGTTCGATGGCGATTCTTAATCTCGTGACGAGCGCCTCGTATTCGGCGATGTTGTTAGACGCAGGAAAATGAAGCCGAATGACGTAGCGCATGTGAACCCCGAGGGGTGAGACGAAGAGCAAGCCCACGCCTGCTCCCGTTTTCATCAGCGACCCATCGAAGTACATGGTCCACAGCTCCGCCTGAAGCTGTGCAGGGGGGAGTTGGGTGTCGGTCCACTCAGCCAGGAAATCTGCTAACACCTGTGATTTGATAGCTTTTCGCGGCGCATAGGACAAGGTCTTGCCCATGAGTTCGACTGCCCATTTGGTAACCCTACCTGAGGCTTCCCGGTTCTGGGCTATCTCTCCCAAGGGGAAAGAAGAAACCACAGTAATCGGGTGACCCTCGAAGTAGTGTCGGAGCTTGCGCCGTGTCAGGATGACGGCATATAGCAGTTTCTAGATCTGTGGGTATCGACTCTTGGTTTCAGAGAGCACTTCGCTAATGAAATAGACTGGCCTCTGGACGAGCAAGGTATGTGCCTCCTCGGCCCGTTCGACAACCAGGGCAGCACTGACTACTTATGATGTCGTGGCGACATAGAGTTGGAGTGGTTCACCAGGGGTCGGAGGGACGAGGATTAGTGAGTTAGAGAGTGTGGCCTTGAGTTTTGTGAGAGCCTCCTCAACCTCAAGGGTCCAGGAAAAGTGCTCTGATTTTTTCAAGAGACGGTACAGAGGGAGTGCTTTTTCGCCGAGGCGCGAAATGAAACGGCTGAGTGCCGCCAAGCAACCTGTGACCCTCTGTACGCCCTTCAGATCTCGGATGGGGCCCATCTTGGTTATTGCAGAGATTTTTTCAGGGTTGGCCTCGATGCCGCCTTTGGATACGATGAACCCTAAAAGCATACCTCGTGGGATGCCAAAGACGCATTTCTCTGGGTTGAGCCTGATGTTTTTTGCCCGAAGACATTTGAACGCGACGTCGAGGTCGCTGACCAGGTCGTCGGCTTGTTTGGTTTTGACAACGATGTCGTCGACATAAGCCTCGACGGTCGACCCGATGTGCTTTCCGAAAACATGCTGCATGCATCGCTGGTACGTAGCCCCCACGTTCCGGAGACCGAAGGGCATCGTAACGTAGCAATACATGCCGAACGGGGTGATGAATGAAGTTGCAAGCTGGTCGGACTCCTTCATTTTGATTTGGTGGTAGCCGTAGTATGCATCTAAGAATGAGAGAGTTTCACATCCCGCAGTGGAATCAATGATTTGGTCAATGCGTGGCAAAGGAAAGGGAACTTTTGGACATGCTTTATTTAAACCGGTGTAGTCTACACACATCCTCCATTTCCCACTCTTTTTCCTAACTAATACGGGATTAGCTAGCCACTCGGGATGATGAACCTCCTTGATGAATCCGGCCTCCAACAGTTTGTGTATCTCCTCGCCGATGACCCTGCGCTTCTCCTCATCGAAGCGACACAGGCGTTGCTTCACTGGTTTGGATCCGGCCTATAACAGAACCGACCAAATTATAAGAGCACAAGTACAAAAACAAGCACCGAAGCGCTCAAATTTTCGAACTTGAGCCCATATAATCCCGGTAGTCAATCGAAACCACGAAGGATTTCAAACCAACTTGCTTACAACCAAGATCGCATCATTCAACATACAACATCATACGTTACATTTCACAAGTAGTTCTGAAATAGTTTACACACACGGAGTCGCAAATATTACAAACCAAGTTTATAAAAGTAGCGGAAGCAAACACACACCAGTTGTTTAACTACTGCCAGTCTTGTTGATCAACAACCCGCAAAAGCATCAGGAAAGTACATAAAAAGATGATCACGCCGTAGTGATCTAGTCTTCATCACCCGCAGGGTGGAGACAATTTTTGCAGAAGCCTTGGTAGAGCATATCATCTGCAACAGGAGGGAATAAACCCTGAGTACTGGAATGTACTCAGCTAGACTTACCCGTCGAAAACTAGAAATAAGATGACACCAAGGATTATGCAAGGCTTACACAAGAGGCTAGCTGACATCACGTTTTGCATAAAGGCATAAGTAATTGAAACTCTTATAACTTGCACTAGCAGTTCTTTTTAGCATTTACCTGTCATCTATCTTAGCACCTATACTAAACATGCACTTGATTATAGTCAAACAATTATCATCATTATATCCAGAGCAGGTATGAATTGTGGCAACATTGTATCATTCCCTTAACCACCAGTTCATTTAATGAGGTCTACGTTGCCACTGCTCAAGTCAAGTGCTCACTAACCGGGAGCGACGGCGATTCGAATCGAATTCCTATCCAGTTGGAGGGGTATTTCTAACACTCACCGTGCAGACCCCTGCCAGGGTCACACAGGCCACCGTTTCATATGATTCAGGAATCGCGGGTCCGAATAATGTTGCGACCCCAAGGGCGACACTCTGCAGGTGATAGGGACTCGAACCCCCCTTGGTCTCACGCCAATGTCCCCAAGCACATCCTTTCTCTCCTCCAAGAAGCAACCTACCATTCGATTCCCGACCTGAATCACATTACTTGGCTTCGCGGTCGGAACGGCTTATCCGGCCAACTAAGAGTTAGACTGCGTTCAACATGACTCAAGGACGTACAGCGAATCGGTCCTTAAACGACTCAGACGGGCATAGCTCCACACCCAAGACGTGAAGTGTCTTGCGGCTGTACTATCGAACTCCCGCCTGGTCTCAATTTCATTTTAAAGCATGGTTTCATCCATGATAGCCATAAAGCCACTCGTGACTCCTTCCTACATCTCGCGGATGACCGAAAATCACCCGACTTCTACCGAACTAAGCAGGGCTAAGCATTGACACGTGCCTAAACCTAATATAGGATTATGTACGATATCTGGACAAGGACAGGTATAATGCAACAAGTGTTTTCATATAACTCCTACAACTTAATGCAGTAAACAATTAAAAGTACTCAAGATTAATTTATAAATCAGTAGGTTCAGCATGCACCGGGGCTTGCCTTTCAGAAAGGTCGAAGGCTGGTGGTCAGGACACTCAGGCAAGTCTTCAGTGGCGTCTCCTTCGCCGACTGGTTCCGCTGGCTCCTCTGGCTGGTCCTGGATTTCCTCCGAAATCACTGGCTCGAACTCGAGGAGTGTTATCCCCTCCGGAACACATATTGCATGAGTGCACAATAAATATCATGGGTGCATAATGGTGCAACATGCTCGGGATGAAATGCATTTCAGAAATAAAAACAATAATCTAATCAAGTTACTTTATCAGTACGTGCAAATCTCTTCTCCGGTGGAGAAGTACTTACGGAGAAGTACTTACCTAATCTATTCAACCTAAGGTATAGTTGTTCATCTTCGGTTAAGGCCCTAACACCTAACAAACACAAGAGTGACATTATTTAGGTTACTTGTTTCTAACGGAGAAGTACTTACGGAGAAGTACTTACCTAATTCTGGACAGCAGCTACTTGTTTCTAACATAACTGGAGATTCCCAACTCCAAAAGATATGGTCTAAGACAATCTGGAAAGCTTATGAAATGCACCACAAAATATTTTCAGACCACAACACTTAATTCCAAAGTTTACCTAGTCGAAATTCCAAAGTTCCAGAATCTGTCCTCCCCAAACAGAGAGCAGCAAATTCTGGACTGTCACTTAAAACAGCAATAACTCCTAAACTACTAAGCCAAATGCTCCCAAATTTTGACACAAGCTAGTTTATCAAGTTTACTACAATTTTGGTATTCACAAGTTTTCCAGCAAACACTTTTATTAAGGTTCAAACCTAAAGATACTACCAGCTGTCCAGAAAACCTAGAATTGCAAAGATTAAATATTTATTTATGTGGCAAACATCCCATAAGACCAAAATAATGTTACCACAAGTTCACATAGGTCACAAAAACACCAGAAAGTAAGGTTGGCCCACCTACAATATTTATTTAAACTCATTTCTTAATTTACTTAAGTAATTAAGTAGAATTTCAAACATATATGTAAACTGCTCATAAAATTCTACAAAAATTACAGGAGACTCTTTGACCCAAAAGGAAGCTACTGTAAAAATTTGAACTAAATTTATTCAAAGGAACTTCCTACACAAAATTCACAAGCCCAAAAGGCTGATTTTTGTATAAATAACAAAGCATAGTAAAAAGTGTCAAACAACAGATTTCCAAATTTTTTTAGACACTCTAGGGTACGAAGACATTCTCCAAAAATTTATATGAACATTGCACATGTAGAAAAATTACAAAAATTCATTAAATATTTCCTAAAATAACAAGATAGCATTATAACTTGAAAAGTACTTAAGCACTACTGCCCAAATTTTTGCCAGAGCTAGAGCAAGTGTAAATTAGTCTACCCACCAAATTTCATAATTTTTGGAGCACCAAAACTCAAGATATGATTTAAACAAGTTTGCATGCAAACTAAAACACATTTCCAAAAACCTATTTAAATCTCCCATAAACTAAACATCACATAGCAAACTCATATTTTTCTAAAATACTACACACCCTGTAGATCCCCACAAAATTTATCTCATAATTTTTGGGCAAGTAAAACCCTAGATCTACATTTTTCCAAAGCTTAACAAAAACTGTGACAGAATAAAGAAAATGAATAAACCCTATCGGATGCTGGGCCGGCCCGGAAAAACGACGTGGCCCACTTCGCGCGGCGCGGCCCACTCCCGCGCGCGGCCTGCTCGGGCTCCCGCCCGCGCGCGTGGCGCTGACATCGTGGGCCCGCAGGCCAGAGAGAGAAGAGCGGAGGGGAGGAGACGGCCGCGACTCCGGCGAGCTCTAGCTCGCCGACGACGGCGTCTCCGGTGACGGGAAGATCACCGACGGTTTCCCCGTGACTTTCCGCATCGACCAAACCTAGCTTGGCTGACCCTATCCCCACCTAGCTACGACGGGCATGGCGACGGCGGCCCGGTGATGGCGCACGGTGGTGCGGTGGTGAGCTCCGAGCACCAAGTGGTCACCGGAGGTGCGCATTCGCTTCCCAGAGCCAAGGCGGACCTAACGAGATTTCTATTGAGGACCGAGGCAAGGTGGAGGAGCATGGCCGCGTACAAGCACCGCAGGCGGCGGTGCGCCGGTGAGCTCCGAGCGGGGGAAAAGCCGGCAATGCGCCCTTACCCTACTCGGTTGCTCCAAAGGAGGGTTCGACGAGGTTCGGGAGGTGGTGACGGAGCTGTGGGCGTGGTGTATTGGCCGGTGGTGCGACGGTGAGCGCACACGGTGGCGGCGGAGCGCGCGGCACCGCAGGCGGCTCGGTTATCTCCGCTCGGCGAGCTCAGGGCGAGAGAGAGAGAGAGGCAAAGGCGGGAGTGAGGCGGAGGCCGCGTCGTGGCGTTCAAGAAGCCCGCTCGGCCTGACCGGTGGGGCCAAGGCCGGCGTACGGTCACCACCGTGCGCCCACGCGGCGGTCGCGGCCTGAGGCCGGTCGGCCACTTCCCCCCTCTGCCCGATCTGAACTGCAACATAGGCAACACCACGTTGCAACATTTGCAACATTGACCACCCCCAAACAGCAGCAGCTTTCAAGCCCTGTAGCTCTAAAACCAGCCCGAATCACGAGATGAGCTAATTAACAAAGTTGTAGCTCATGAAATTCTCTACGACTTTGTCAATATGAGCTAAACCTGAATCGACATGTTTTGGGATTTACAGAGCCAGGAACAAAATCTGTTTTTGTGAAACAACAGAAAATCAGCAGCACGGTAAAGTGAAAATTTGGCCGGCTTAGGGACTGAATCAAGAATTGTGCTAATTGACAAAGTTGAAGCTTACAATTTTTACTACAACTTTGTTAATATGGACTTGAACTGGTTTTGCTTCTAAGCTATTGATTCTGAGGGTTCAGTTTACATGACTTCACTAATTAGCATGGAAACACACTTAGGAGGGCAATTTAGTCACTTTGGTCAACATGAACATTGTTCCACTAATGATCCTAAGTGTAATTAAGGTGTTGTAAGGTATAATTAGCTACTCTACCCTTTAGTTACACCAACTACCTAGTGTCACATGATGTGAATCAAACAAAACTTCAAAACAAATCATATTTGTTGCAACCACATGAATTAACATGAAATGATGCATGCTTATGCTCATGTAATGCAATGCAATTATGGAGCTAAACACCTGAGGTGTTACAACCCTCCCCCCTTATAAAAATCTCGTCCCAAGATTTGGAAAGCGTACCATTTTTCATAGAATTCCTTATAACCATCCCGCAAATAGTCCTCCCGTTCCCATGTAGCGTCACTTTCACTACCCTGATTACTCCACATTACTTTATACCATTTAACCACTTTGCTTCTAGTCACTCATTCCTGAGTATCGATCACTCGGATTGGCTTTTCTTCGTAAGTTAAATCAGATTCTAGCCTGATATCTCCTAAAGGGACTCTTTTCTCAGGAACTCGAAGACACTTTTTGAGCTGAGATACATGGAAGACGTTGAATATGGCACTCATTTCTGGAGGTAACTGGATTTTGTACGCAACAGCTCCACTCTTGCCTATGATTTGGAAAGGACCCACATATCTTAGCGCAAGTTTCCGCTTAACACCAAAACGTTGGACACTCTTCATTGGAGAAACATTCAGATAAACGAAGTCTCCAACTTCAAACTCGAGCGGTTTTCTACGACGATCAGCATAACTTTTCTGTCTAGCTTGGGCTGCAGCCATATGTTTTTGGATGGTACGGACTTGTTCCTCAGCTTCCTCAACAAAAGCAATACCATAAAATCTTCTCTCACCAGATTCTATCCAATTTAGTGGGGTTCTACACCTACGACCGTACAAAGCTTCGAATGGGGCCATCTTAATACTCTCTTGGTAACTATTATTGTACGAGAATTCGGCTAGAGGTAACCATTTTTCCCAAGAACCCTTGGATGATATTACATATGCCCGCAACAGATCTTCCAAGATTTGGTTAACCCGTTCCGTCTGTCCTGATGTCTGTGGGTGATAAGCAGAGCTTCTCACTAACTTGGTTCCCAGAAGGTGATGCAAGTGCTCCCAAAAATGAGCAGTGAGCTGGGGACCACGGTCAGATATGATAGTACGAGGTATCCCATGGAGCCGGACTATCTGATAGAAGTACAACTCAGCATAGTCAGTAGGACGATAGTCCACTCTCACAGGAATGAAGTGAGCTGACTTGGTTAGGCGGTCCACAATTACCCAGATGGAGTTATGATTTTTGACAGTAGGAGGAAGTCCGACAATGAAATCCATACTTATCTCTTCCCATTTCCAACCTGGGATAGAAAGTGGTTGAAGCAACCCAGATTTCATGTGCACAGCTTTAACTCTACAGCAGGTGTCACACCTAGCCACATATGCAGCTATCTCTTTCCGCATCTTGGTCCACCAATAGTATGGCTTCAAATCATAATACATCTTATTGCTGCCAGGATGGATGGACAACTTAGAGGAGTGTGCTTTAGACATAATATCATTTCTAAGCTCTCAGTCCTTAGGCACAACTAACCTATCCTTGAACCATAGTACACCCTCTTCATCTACCCTGAACTGTGTAGTTTCTTGCTCTTTCATCTTACGCTTGATGTGGAATATACCAGTGTCAGTCTTTTGGAGCTCAATAATTCTGCTTTTGAGGGTACAACTGACAGTGATGTTGTACAAGACTGCTGGATGTAGAAGGCGAGATCGATGAAAATCAGTTTCAACTAGGGAATGGCAATGAGACTTACGGCTTAAAGCATCCGCAACCACATTTGCCTTGCCAGGATGATAGTGCACTTGAAGGTTATAATCTTTAATCAACTCGAGCCATCTTCTTTGACGCATATTTAACTCGGGTTGGGTGAAGATGTATTTGAGGCTTTTGTGGTCTGTGTAGATATTACAAACATTGCCCAGCAGATAATGCCGCCACACTTTCAAAGCATGAACGACTGCGGTGAGTTCTAAGTCATGCATTGGATAATTCGCCTCATGTTTCCGAAGTTGTCGAGAGGTATATGCAATTACTCGGCCTTCCTGCATCAGAACACCTCCCAAACCTATGCCTGAGGCATCACAATAAACATCAAATGGTTTCTCGATATCCGGTTGTGCCAAAACCGGAGCTGAGGTTAGGAGGGTTCGCAGTTGGTGAAAAGCCGCATCACACTCAGGAGTCCAGACAAACCTGGTGTCTTTTTGTAGCAACCGAGTCATTGGCTTGGCTATTTTGGAGAAATCCGGGATGAAGCGACGATAATAGCCAGCCAAACCAAGGAAACTCCGGACCTCGTGAACTGAGATAGGAGCCTTCCAGTTCAGTACTTCTTAGACCTTGGCGGGGTCCACCATAATTCCTCCATCGGACAACACATGCCCAAGGAAAGGTACTTCTCGAAGCCAGAATTCACACTTACTGAACTTTGCATATAGTTGATGTTCACGCAGTCTTGTGAGGACTATACGCAGATGTTCAGCGTGATCTTCCTCATTTATCGAATATATCAGGATATCATCAATAAATACCACCACAAACTTGTCCAATTCGGGCATAAACACCGAATTCATCAAGTACATAAAGTGTGCGGGGGCGTTGGTCAAGCCGAAAGACATAACAAGATACTCATAAAGACCGTATCTGGTAGAGAAAGCTGTCTTGGGAACATCTTTCGGGCAGATTTTAATTTGATGGTAGCTAGATCTTAGATCGATCTTGGAGAAAACTTTAGCTTTAGACAACTGATCGAACAAGATGTCGATGCGCGGTAGAGGGTACTTATTTTTGATAGTGACTGCATTGAGAGGTCTATAATCTACGCACATTCGCAATGACTGATCCTTCTTCTTTACAAAGATAGCAGGACATCCCCACGACGACGAACTCAGACGAATTAACCCCTTCTTCAAAAGTTCGTTCAATTGCACCTTAAGTTCAGCTAACTCATTCGGAGGCATCCTATAAGGTCTCCTAGAGATGGGAGCCGTGCTAGGCAACAACTCAATTTTAAATTCCACATCCCAATCCAGAGGGAGCCCCGGCAAATCATCGGGAAAAACGTCCGGAAACTCATTTACTATGGGAATTTCAGCCAACGCCTTTGCTTGCACAGCATAAACTTCCCCAGACAAATCAACTTTTCTGGGAAGTTGTACCAGAAAACCCTTTTGATCTGTAGGATCTCTGAGCATAACTACCCGAGTGGATGTATCAATGAGTACCCCATTCTGACTCATCCAATTCATGCCCAAGATAGCATCTATGCCTAAGCCCGGCAAAACCACTAAGGCAAGCGAGTACTTTCGCCCTTCTATCTCAAGCTCAAGATTCCCCACTACTTTATTTGTGGAAATATTCCCACTTGCTGCGCTAATACAATAACCCCCACCTTCAACAGTATGCAATTTGTGTGCAAACTCTGATGCAAACTTAGGACTGATAAAGGAATGCGAAGCACCTGAATCAAAAAGTACCATTGCAGGGTGTTGGTCAACTAGGAACTTACCAGCAGTGACAACCTCACCAGATGGGATTTCCTCAATACTGTTATAATGAGCGTGCCCTTGACGGCCACCTTGGTTGACATTCTTCTTAGGGTAAGGGCAGTTCCTGGACCAATGGCCTGGCTTGTTGCAATTCCAGCAAGGCATGTTGCTAGGAGGGACACTGGAGCTGCCTTGGCCCGAATTACCCTTTGGCAGAGCCACTGTATATGCCTTGCGAAACCCAGTCTTCACTGGCGCCTTCTTTTGCGGGGGATGGAACTTAGCACTTGTGGCAGGAGGGCGAGGAGGAGCCCTCGGGGCAACTGGAGCTTGAGACTGTGAAGCACCTGCCTCAATTGCCCTCTTACGGCTCTTAGAAGCAGCATAGATAGAGTTATTGTTTTCTTGAGTCAGAGCATCACTGATAAATTCATTGAAGGTAGTACACTTGCTAGTGCCCATAGTCTTCATCAGCTTTGGGCCGAGGCCTCTTTTAAAGCTAGCAATTTTCTTGGTATCGGTATCCACAAACTCCGTGGCATACCTTGCCAGGTTGTTAAAGGATTGCAGATATTCAGTCAAACTTTTATTGCCCTGTGACAGCCTCATAAATTATGTGTGCTTGATAGCCATAAGACCTGGAGGAATATAGTTCCCAAGGAATGCGGCCTTGAACTAGTCCCAAGCAATAGGGACATTTGCAGGCAGTGTGGAACGATAGTGGCTCCACCAAATACCCGCTGGGCCATGCAGTTGGTGAGAAGCATATTCAGTCTTTAGCTCATCAGTCAAGCAAAGCAGACGAAACTTTTGTTCAATAGTATTCAACCACTCATCAGCTTGCAGTGGTTCCTCCGCCTCCTTAAAGAGCGGGGGCTTAGTATCAAGAAAGTCCTTGAAATCACTGTACTGATTGGGTTCTGGGCCCTGGCGGCCAGGACGAGCCTCCCGGTTGGCCAGCTGGCGCATAGCATCTGCCAGCATGCGCTGCCCTTCGACCACTGTCTGCATCAGCTCAACCGGGGTAGGTGGTGGCGGAGGGGGTGGCTGTACCTCATCCTCATTGCCACGACCCCGACGGAGATTGTACGACATCTGCAAAATGCAAAGCCAATGAGCACTGACGATGTGGAAAATTTGTAGATGAATTATTGTAAATATGTCAAACTGACTTCATGAAATAGACTTCTCAAAATAATCATGGCACAATAATTCATCACAACCGCACCATCCATTCAAGCGCATCAAGTGACGAAATCAGGCGAGAGAATCCAACAAGATGTACTTTGATAAAGGCTCACTCACAAGGAGCACAACAGTTACTGAACCATTTACGTTAATATCTACGTGATTTTTGACCTTTCGCCCGGTACTCGGATTTGATTTCGACATTTTTAGTTGACTGAGAAAGGCTACTTCCAACTGACCACAAAGAGACTTCTCAACGGTAGAGTTCCATGGTGGAGCATGACTAGCCACCTCGATACCAGCGCGTGCCAAGCAGCATAGCCTTATGTCGCGCGTCATAGGAGGCCCTCGGTTTCGTCACGGCACCGAAGGGTGCTAATCGTGACACCATCATCGAACGCAACACAATAAGACATCCAATTGCGATCGAAATTAACAGGTTCCAACTAAACATCCAAGAAACATAGGGTTTGACCTTACATCCCAAAAGTCAAGTTATTACAAAGCCTCACTCCAACACAGGGAGGGCACAAAAGACAATCCTAACATCATAGCTACGTGATAACTACTCTAAGCATCGTCCTCAGAGTCGGTGTCAAGGATCTCCCCGCCGTCCTCATCACTAACAGGCTCTAACTCCTCATCATCATCTTCTTCTTCTTCTTCTTCTTCTTCTTGTGCTTCTTCTGGGGCTTCTTCTGGTGCGGCATCTTGGGGCCCATTGACCTCCACTTCATCATCATTTTCAGCCATGAAGATTCCCGAACCCATATCATCATCTGCGTTGATATTTCGAGGCAGCAGAGGATTTAGCTGGTTGTTCAGGCGGTGCACTTCTTCATGAAGATTGTCATTGTATTCTTCAGCATTCTCCAACTGTTGCTCGAGCTCAAACTGACGAGCTCTCAGAACGTTCTTCTCGTGCCAGGCTTCATCCCTCTGATTCATGACACGGACCAACATGCGTTGACAGTTGCGGTTTGCTACTGTCAATCTCTGGACTGCAAGGGTTTCCTGGTCACGATCACGGATCACTTGCTCCAGTTGCTGACGCGCGGCATTCCTGGCAGCAGTCACTTCGGCCAACTCAGCCCTCAGCCTTTCCACCTCAGTGGGCTCAGGGCGGGGCTCACGTGGAGCGAGCTGGTGACGAGGTGCCCTGCCTCCAGTGGACTTGCGAGCGGTCCTCTTGGTACGTGCCATCTGTAGCAACAAGATACGACTTACAGTGAGGATCATTTAGGGGATACGAAATTTAATTTAGTCGGGACTATTGAAATTTTTAAGGAGGGAGTAAATGATATGTATGATATAATTAAACATGATGCATGCACGTTCCGTACACCCTCTCACCTTAGAAGAAACCTAAAGTTCTAACGCTAGGCGGTGGCATACATACGTTCTCTCATATAAGCGAAACTATCGGTCTACTCGTTACGCTGTTAGTGTACCTGCAGAAAAATCTCATTTCAGCCCAACAGTTTCCCAATAAGCACCCAAGAAAGCAGTAATTTAAATACTTCCATATACACATCCCCTGATGTATATACTTCAGTATCAAAGCTACCCGATATAAAGGTTCCCACAATTAAGTGCTTACATAATTACATGGTTTAAACATGTAAGTATGCAAGTTACCAAAACTACTCTCCCCTAGATCGCCGGTTGGACGATCATGCTCTCACAACTCACACTTACCAGAGCGTCGAGGCAATTGATCCATACATTACCACCCAAGTGGATGGCATCCATACAATATCATGCCGTATGGACGACGAAACAAAAACAAACAAGGCCCCCAAGTTAGTCTTTATAATAAGCCACCTAAGAGTCCTTATTTGGGCTAAGGGATGTGATCACTGGCATACCTATGAAAATAATTTTTTAGAATTTTTTTAACCCTTTTCATAATCAAATACTTTTGTTTTTAAATACTCGTACGATGTGTTTAATGTTGAATTATGCTCCGATACCAGCTGTAACAGAGCCGACCAAATTCTAAGAGCACAAGTACAAAAACAAGCACCGAAGCGCTCAAATTTTCGAACTTGAGCCCATATAATCCCGGTAGTCAATCGAAACCACGAAGGATTTCAAACCAACTTGCTTACAACCAAGATCGCATCATTCAACATACAACATCATACGTTACATTTCACAAGTAGTTCTGAAATAGTTTACACACACGGAGTCGCAAATATTACAAACCAAGTTTATAAAAGTAGCGGAAGCAAACACACACCAGTTGTTTAACTACTGCCAGTCTTGTTGATCAACAACCCGCAAAAGCATCAGGAAAGTACATAAAAGATGATCACACCCTAGTGATCTAGTCTTCGTCACCCGCAGGGTGGAGACAATTTTTGCAGAAGCCTTGGTAGAGCATATCATCTGCAACAGGAGGGAATAAACCCTGAGTACTGGAATGTACTCAGCTAGACTTACCTGTCGAAAACCAGAAATAAGATGACACCAAGGATTATGCAAGGCTTACACAAGAGGCTAGCTGCCATCACGTTTTGCATAAAGGCATAAGTAATTGAAACTCTTATAACTTGCACTAGCAGTTCTTTTTAGCATTTACCTGTCATCTATCTTAGCACCTGTACTAAACATGCACTTGATTATAATCAAACAATTATCATCATTATATCCAGAGCAGGTATGAATTGTGGCAACATTGTATCATTCCCTTAACCACCAGTTCATTTAATGAGGTCTACGTTACCGCTGCTCAAGTCAAGTGCTCACTAACTGGGAGTGACGGCGATTCGAATCGAATTCCTATCCAGCTGGAGGGGTATTTCTAACACTCACCGTGCAGACCCCTGCCAGGGTCGCACAGGCCACCGTTTCATATGATTCAGGAATCACAGGTCCGAATAATGTCGCGACCCCAAGGGCGACACTCTGCCAGGTGATAGGGACTCTAACCCCCCTTGGTCTCACGCCAATGTCCCTAAGCACATCCTTTCTCTCCTCCAAGAAGCAACCTACCATTCGATTCCCGGCCTGAATCACATTACCCGGCTTCGCGGTCGGAACGGCTTATCTGGCCAACTAAGTGTTAGACTGCGTTCAACATGACTCAAGGACGTACAACGAATCGGTCCTTAAACGACTCAGACAGGCATAGCTCCACACCCAAGACGTGAAGTGTCTTGCGGCTGTACTATCGAACTCCCGCCCGGTCTCAATTTCATTTTAAAGCATGGTTTCATCCACGATAGCCATAAAGCCACTCGTGACTCCTTCCTACATCTCGCGGATGACCGGAAATCACCCGACTTCTACCGAACTAAGCAGGGCTAAGCATTGACACGTGCCTAAACCTAATATAGGATTATGTACGATATCTGGACAAGGACAGGTATAATGCAACAAGTGTTTTCATATAACTCCTACAGCTTAATGCAGTAAACAATTAAAAGTACTCAAGATTAATTTATAAATCAGTAGGTTCAGCATGCACCGGGGCTTGCCTTTCAGAAAGGTCGAAGGCCGGTGGTCAGGACACTCAGGCAAGTCTTCAGTGGCGTCTCCTCCGCCGACTGGTTCCGCTGGCTCCTCTGGCTGGTCCTGGATTTCCTCCGGAATCACTGGCTCGAACTCGAGGAGTGTTATCCCCTCCGGAACACCTATTGCATGAGTGCACAATAAATATCATGGGTGCATAATGGTGCAACATGCTCGGGATGAAATGCATTTCAGAAATAAAAACAATAATCTAATCAAGTTACTTTATCAGTACGTGCAAATCTCTTCTCCGGTGGAGAAGTACTTACGGAGAAGTACTTACCTAATCTACTCAACCTAAGGTATAGTTGTTCATCTTCGGTTAAGGCCCTAACACCTAACAAACACAAGAGTGACATTATTTAGGTTACCACATCCAATCCCAAAATATCACAGTAAGACATTCTGGACAGCAGCTACTTGCTTCTAACATAACTGGAGATTCCCAACTCCAAAAGATATGGTCTAAGACAATCTGGAAAGCTTATGAAATGCACCACAAAATATTTTCAGACCACAACACTTAATTCCAAAGTTTACCTAGTCGATATTCCAAAGTTCTAGAATCTGTCCTCCCCAAACAGAGAGCAGCAAATTCTGGACTGTCACTTAAAACAGCAATAACTCCTAAACTACTAAGCCAAATGCTCCCAAATTTTGACACAAGCTAGTTTATCAAGTTTACTACAATTTTGGTATTCACAAGTTTTCCAGCAAACACTTTTATTAAGGTTCAAACCTAAAGATACTACCAGCTGTCCAGAAAACCTAGAATTGCAAAGATTAAATATTTATTTATGTGGCAAACATCCCATAAGACCAAAATAATGTTACCACAAGTTCACATAGGTCACAAAAACACCAGAAAGTAAGGTTGGCCCACCTACAATATTTATTTAAACTCATTTCTTAATTTACTTAAGTAATTAAGTGGAATTTCAAACATATATGTAAACTGCTCCTAAAATTCTACAAAAATTACAGGAGACTCTTTGACCCAAAAAGAAGCTACTGTAAAAATTTGAACTAAATTTATTCAAAGAAACTTCCTACACAAAATTCACAAGCCTAAAAGGCTGATTTTTGTATAAATAACAAAGCATAGTAAAACGTGTCAAACAACAGATTTCCAAATTATCTTAGACACTCTAGGGTACCAAGACATTCTCCAAAAATTTATATGAACATTGCACATGTAGAAAAATTACAAAAAATCATTAAATATTTCCTAAAATAACAAGATAGCATTATAACTTGAAAAGTACTTAAGCACTACTGCCCAAATTTTTGCCAGAGCTAGAGCAAGTGTAAATTAGTATACCCACCAAATTTCATAATTTTTGGAACACTAAAACTCAAGATATGATTTAAACAAGTTTGCATGCAAACTAAAACACATTTCCAAAAACCTATTTAAATCTCCCAGAAACTAAACATCACATAGCAAACTCATATTTTTCTAAAATACTACACACCCTGTAGATCCCCACAAAATTTATCTCATAATTTTTGGGCAAGTAAAACCCTAGATCTACATTTTTCCAAAGCTTAACAAAAACTGTGACAGAATAAAGAAAAATGAATAAACCCTATCGGATGCTGGGCCGGCCCGGAAAAACGACGTGGCCCACTTCGCGCGGCGCGGCCCACTCCCGCGCGCGGCCTGCTCGGGCTCCCGCCCGCGCGCGCGTGGCGCTGACATCGTGGGCCCGCAGGACAGAGAGAGAAGAGCGAGGGGAGGAGACGGCCGTGACTCTGGCGAGCTCTAGCTCGCCGACGACGGCATCTCCGGTGACGGGAAGATCACCGACGGTTTCCCCGTGACTTTCCGCATCGACCAAACCTAGCTTGGCTGACCCTATCCCCACCTAGCTACGATGGCCATGGCGATGGCGGCCCGGTGATGGCGCACGGTGGTGCGGTGGTGAGCTCCGAGCACCAAGTGGTCACCGGAGGTGCGCATTCGCTTCCCAGAGCCAAGGCGGACCTAACGAGATTTCTATTGAGGACCGAGGCAAGGTGGAGGAGCATGTCCGCGTACAAGCACCGCAGGTGGCCGTGTGCCGGTGAGCTCCGAGCGGGGGAAAAGCCGGCAATGCGCCCTTACCCTGCTCGGTTGCTCCAAAGGAGGGTTCGACGAGGTTCGGGAGGTGGTGACGGAGCTGTGGGCGTGGTGTATTGGCCGGTGGTGCGACGGTGAGCGCACATGGTGGCGGCAGAGCGCGCGGCACCGCAGGCGGCTCGGTTATCTTCGCTCGGCGAGCTCAGGGCGAGAGAGAGAGAGGCAAAGGCGGGAGTGAGGCGGAGGCCGCGTCGTGGCGTTCAAGAAGCCCGCTCGGCCTGACCGGTGGGGCCAAGGCCGGTGTACGGTCGCCACCGCGCGCCCACGCGGCGGTCGCGGCCTGAGGCCGGTCGGCCACTTCCCCCCTGTGCCCGATCTGAACTGCAACATAGGCAACACCACGTTGCAACATTTGCAACATTGACCACCCCCAAACAGCAGCAACTTTCAAGCCCTGTAGCTGTAAAACCAGCCCGAATCACGAGATGAGCTAATTAACAAAGTTGTAGCTCATGAAATTCTCTACAACTTTGTCCATATGAGCTAAACCTGAATCGACATGTTTTGGGATTTACAGAGCCAGGAACAAAATCTGTTTTGGTGAAACAACAGAAAATCAGCAGCACGGTAAAGTGAAAATTTGGCCGGCTTAGGGACTGAATCAAGAATTGTGCTAATTGACAAAGTTGAAGCTTACAATTTTTACTACAACTTTGTTAATATGGACTTGAACTGGTTTTGCTTCTAAGCTAGTGATTCTGAGGGTTCAGTTTACGTGACTTCACTAATTAGCATGGAAACACACTTAGGAGGGCAATTTAGTCACTTTGGTCAACATGAACATTGTTCCACTAATGATCCTAAGTGTACTTAAGGTGTTGTAAGGTATAATTAGCTACTCTACCCTTTAGTTACACCAACTACCTAGTGTCACATGATGTGAATCAAACAAAACTTCAAAACAAATCATATTTGTTGCAACCACATGAATTAACATGAAATGATGCATGCTTATGCTCATGTAATGCAATGCAATTATGGAGCTAAACACCTGAGGTGTTACAGCCCTCCCCCCTTATAAAAATCTCGTCCCAAGATTTGGAAAGCGTACCATTTTTCATAGAATTCCTTATAACCATCCCGCAAATAGTCCTCCCGTTCCCATGTAGCGTCACTTTCACTACCCTGATTACTCCACATTACTTTATACCATTTAACCACTTTGCTTCTAGTCACTCGTTCCTGAGTATCAATCACTCGGATTGGCTTTTCTTCGTAAGTTAAATCGGATTCCAGCCTGATATCTCCTAAAGGGACTCTTTCCTCAGGAACTCGAAGACACTTTTTGAGCTGAGATACATGGAAGACGTTGAATATGGCACTCATTTCTGGAGGTAACTGGATTTTGTACGCAACAGCTCCACTCTTGCCTATGATTTGGAAAGGACCCACATATCTTGGCGCAAGTTTCCGCTTAACACCAAAACGTTGGACACTCTTCATTGGAGAAACATTCAGATAAACGAAGTCTCCAACTTCAAACTCGAGCGGTTTTCTACGACGATCAGCATAACTTTTCTGTCTAGCTTGGGCTGCAGCCATATGTTTTTGGATGGTACGGACTTGTTCCTCAGCTTCCTCAACAAAAGCAATACCATAAAATCTTCTCTCACCAGATTCTATCCAATTTAGTGGGGTTCTACACCTACGACCGTACAAAGCTTCGAATGGGGCCATCTTAATACTCTCTTGGTAACTATTATTGTACGAGAATTCGGCTAGAGGTAACCATTTTTCCCAAGAACCCTTGGATGATATTACACATGCCCGCAACAGATCTTCCAAGATTTGGTTAACCCGTTCCGTCTGTCCTGATGTCTGTGGGTGATAAGCAGAGCTTCTCACGAACTTGGTTCCCAGAAGGTGATGCAAGTGCTCCCAAAAACGAGCAGTGAACTGGGGACCACGGTCAGATATGACAGTACGAGGTATCCCATGGAGCCGGACTATCTGATGGAAGTACAACTCAGCATAGTCAGTAGGACGATAGTCCACTCTCACAGGAATGAAGTGAGCTGACTTGGTTAGGCGGTCCACAATTACCCAGATGGAGTTATGATTTTTGACAGTAGGAGGAAGTCTGACAATGAAATCCATACTTATCTCTTCCCATTTCTAACCTGGGATAGAAAGTGGTTGAAGCAACCCAGCTTTCATGTGCACAGCTTTAACTCTACAGCAGGTGTCACACCTAGCCACATATGCAGCTATCTCTTTCCGCATCTTGGTCCACCAATAGTATGGCTTCAAATCATAATACATCTTATTGCTGCCAGGATGGATGGACAACTTAGAGGAGTGTGCTTTAGACATAATATCATTTCTAAGCTCTCAGTCCTTAGGCACAACTAACCTATCCTTGAACCATAGTACACCCTCTTCATCTACCCTGAACTGTGTAGTTTCTTGCTCTTTCATCTTACGCTTGATGTGGAATATACCAGTGTCAGTCTTTTGGAGCTCAATAATTCTGCTTTTGAGGGTACAACTGACAGTGATGTTGTACAAGATTGCTGGATGTAGAAGGCGAGATCGATGAAAATCAGTTTCAACTAGGGAATGGCAATGAGACTTACGGCTTAAAGCATCTGCAACCACATTTGCCTTGCCAGGATGATAGTGCACTTGAAGGTTATAATCTTTAATCAACTCGAGCCATCTTCTTTGACGCATATTTAACTCGGGTTGGGTGAAGATGTATTTGAGGCTTTTGTGGTCTGTGTAGATATTGCAAACATTGCCCAGCAGATAATGCCGCCACACTTTCAAAGCATGAACGACTGCAGCGAGTTCTAAGTCATGCGTTGGATAATTCGCCTCATGTTTCCGAAGTTGTCGAGAGGTATATGCAATTACTCGGCCTTCCTGCATCAGAACACCTCCCAAACCTATGCCCGAGGCATCACAATAAACGTCAAATGGTTTCTTGATATCCGGTTGTGCCAAAACCGGAGCTGAGGTTAGGAGGGTTCGCAGTTGGTGAAAAGCCGCATCACACTCAGGAGTCCAGACAAACCTGGTGTCTTTTGTAGCAACCGAGTCATTGGCTTGGCTATTTTGGAGAAATCTGGGATGAAGCGACGATAATAGCCAGCCAAACCAAGGAAACTCCGGACCTCGTGAACTGAGATAGGAGCCTTCCAGTTCAGTACTTCTTAGACCTTGGCGGGGTCCACCATAATTCCTCCATCGGACAACACATGCCCAAGGAAAGGTACTTCTTGAAGCCAGAATTCACACTTACTGAACTTTGCATATAGTTGATGTTCACGCAGTCTTGTGAGGACTATACGCAGATGTTCAGCGTGATCTTCCTCATTTACCAAATATATCAGGATATCATCAATAAATACCACCACAAACTTGTCCAATTCGGGCATAAACACTGAATTCATCAAGTACATAAAGTGTGCGGGGGCGTTGGTCAAGCCGAAAGACATAACAAGATACTCATAAAGACCGTATCTAGTAGAGAAAGCTGTCTTGGGAACATCTTCCGGGCGGATTTTAATTTGATGGTAGCCAGATCTTAGATCGATCTTGGAGAAAACTTTAGCTTTAGACAACTGATCGAACAAGATGTCGATGCGCGGTAGAGGGTACTTATTTTTGACAGTGACTGCATTGAGAGGTCTATAATCTACGCACATTCACAATGACTGATCCTTCTTCTTTACAAAGATAGCAGGACATCCCCACGGCGACGAACTCGGACGAATTAACCCCTTCTTCAAAAGTTCGTTCAATTGCACCTTAAGTTCAGCTAACTCATTCGGAGGCATCCTATAAGGTCTCCTAGAGATGGGAGCCGTGCTAGGCAACAACTCAATTTTAAATTCCACATCCCGATCTGGAGGGAGCCCCGGCAAATCATCGGGAAAAACGTCCGGAAACTCATTTACTATGGGAATTTCAGCCAACGCCTTTGCTTGCACAGCATAAACTTCCCTAGACAAATCAACTTTTCTGGGAAGTTGTACCAGAAAACCCTTTTGATCTGTAGGATCTCTGAGCATAACTACCCGAGTGGATGTATCAATGAGTACCCCATTCTGACTCATCCAATTCATGCCCAAGATAACATCTATGCCTAAGCCCGGCAAAACCACTAAGGCAAGTGAGTACTTTCGCCCTTCTATCTCAAGCTCAAGATTCCCCACTACTTTATTTGTGGAAATATTCCCACTTGCTGCGCTAATACAATAACCCCCACCTTCAACAGTATGCAATTTGTGTGCAAACTCTGATGCAAACTTAGGACTGATAAAGGAATGCGAAGCACCTGAATCAAAAAGTACCATTGCAGGGTGTTGGTCAACTAGGAACTTACCAGCAGTGACAACCTCACCAGATGGGATTTCCTCAATACTGTTATAATGAGCATGCCCTTGACGGCCACCTTGGTTGACATTCTTCTTAGGGTAAGGGCAGTTCCTGGACCAATGGCCTGGCTTGTTGCAATTCCAGCAAGGCATGTTGCTAGGAGGGACACTGGAGTTGCCTTGGCCCGAATTACCCTTTGGCAGAGTCACTGTATATGCCTTGCGAAACCCAGTCTTTACTGGCACCTTCTTTTGCGGGGGACAGAACTTAGCACTTGTGGCAGGAGGGCGACGAGGAGCCCTCGGATCAGCTGGAGCTCGAGACTGTGAAGCACCTGCCTCAATTGCCCTCTTGCGGCTCTTAGAAGCAGCATAGATAGAGTTATTATTTTCTTGAGTCAGAGCATCACTGATAAATTCATTGAAGGTAGTACACTTGCTAGTGCCCATAGTCTTCATCAGCTTTGGGCCGAGGCCTCTTTTAAAGCTAGCAATTTTCTTGGCATCGGTATCCACAAACTCCGTGGCATACCTTGCCAGGTTGTTGAAGGATTGCAGATATTCAGTCAAACTTTTATTGCCCTACGACAGCCTCATAAATTATGTGTGCTTGATAGCCATAAGACCTGTAGGAATATAGTTCCCACGGAATGCGGCCTTGAACTAGTCCCAAGCAATAGGGACATTTGCAGGCAGTGTGGAACGATAGTGGCTCCACCAAATACCCGCTGGGCCATGCAGTTGGTGAGAAGCATATTCAGTCTTTAGCTCATCAGTCAAGCAAAGCAGACGAAACTTTTGTTCAATAGTATTCAACCACTCATCAGCTTGCAGTGGTTCCTCCGCCTCCTTAAAGAGCGGGGGCTTAGTATCAAGAAAATCCTTGAAATCACTGTACTGATTGAGTTTTGGGCCCTGGCGGCTAGGACGAGCCTCCCGGTTGGCCAGCTGGCGCATAGCATCTGCCAGCATGCGCTGCCCTTCGACCACTGTCTGCATCAGCTCAGCCGGGGTAGGTGGTGGCGGAGGGGGTGGCTGTTCCTCATCCTCATTGCCACGACCCCGACGGAGATTGTACGACATCTGCAAAATGCATAGCCAATGAGCACTAACGATGTGGAAAATTTATAGATGAATTATTGTAAATATGTCAAACTGACTTCATGAAATAGACTTCTTAAAATAATCATGGCACAATAATTCATCACAACCGCACCATCCATTCAAGCGCATCAAGTGACGAAATCAGGCGAGAGAATCCAACAAGATGTACTTTGATAAAGGCTCACTCACAAGGAGCACAACAGTTACTGAACCGTTTACGTTAATATCTACGTGATTTTTGACCTTTCGCCCGGTACTCGGATTCGATTTCGACATTTTTAGTTGACTGAGAAAGGCTACTTCCAACTGACCACAAAGAGACTTCTCAACGGTAGAGTTCCATGGTGGAGCATGACTAGCCACCTCGATACCAGCGCGTGCCAAGCAGCACAGCCTTATGTCGCGCGTCATAGGAGGCCCTCGGTTTCGTCACGGCACCGAAGGGTGCTAATCGTGACACCATCATCGAACGCAACACAATAAGACATCCAATTGCGATCAAAATTAACAGGTTCCAACTAAACATCCAGGAAACATAGGGTTCGACCTTACATCTCAAAAGTCAAGTTATTACAAAGCCTCACTCCAACACAGGGAGGGCACAAAAGACAATCCTAACATCATAGCTACGTGATAACTACTCTAAGCATCGTCCTCAGAGTCGGTGTCAAGGATCTCCCCGCCGTCCTCATCACTAACAGGCTCTAACTCCTCATCTTCTTCTTCTTCTTCTTCTTCTTGTGCTTCTTCTGGGGCTTCTTCTGGTGCGGCATCTTGGGGCCCATTGACCTCCACTTCATCATCATTTTCAGCCATGAAGATTCTCGAACCCATGTCATCATCTGCGTTGATATTTCGAGGCAGCAGAGGATTTAGCTGGTTGTTCAGGCGGTGCACTTCTTCATGAAGATTGTCATTGTATTTTTCAGCATTCTCCAACTGTTGCTCGAGCTCAAACTGACGAGCTCTCAGAACGTTCTTCTCGTGCCAGGCTTCATCCCTCTGATTCATGACACGGACCAACATGTGTTGACAGTTGCGGTTTGCTACTGTCAATCTCTGGACTGCAAGGGTTTCCTGGTCACGATCACGGATCACTTGCTCCAGTTGCTGACGCGCGACATTCCTGGCAGCAGTTACTTTGGCCAACTCAGCCCTCAGCCTTTCCACCTCAGTGGGCTCAGGGCGGGGCTCACGTGGAGCGAGCTGGTGACGAGGTGCCCTGCCTCCAGTGGACTTGCGAGCGGTCCTCTTGGTACGTGCCATCTGTAGCAACAAGATACGACTTACAGTGAGGATCATTTAGGGGATACGAAATTTAATTTAGTCGGGACTATTGAAATTTTTAAGGAGGGAGTAAATGATATGTATGATATAATTAAACATGATGCATGCACGTTCCGTACACCTTCTCACCTTAGAAGAAACCTAAAGTTTTAACGCTAGGCGGTGGCATACATACGTTCTCTCATATAAGCGAAACTATCGGTCTACTCGTTACGCTGTTAGTGTACCTGCAGAAAAATCTCATTTCAGCCCAACAGTTTCCCAATAAGCACCCAAGAAAGCAGTAATTTAAATACTTCCATATACACATCCCCTGATGTATATACTTCAGTATCAAAGCTACCCGATATAAAGGTTCCCACAATTAAGTGCTTACATAATTACACGGTTTAAACATGTAAGTATGCAAGTCACCAAAACTACTCTCCCCTAGATCGCCGGTTGGACGATCATGCTCTCACAACTCACACTTACCAGAGTGTCGAGGCAATTGATCCATACATTACCACCCAAGTGGATGGCATCCATACAATATCACACCGTATGGACGACGAAACAAAAATAAACAAGGCCCCCATGTTAGTCTTTATAATAAGCCACCTAAGAGTCCTTATTTGGGCTAAGGGATGTGATCACTGGCATACCTATGAAAATAATTTTTTAGAATTTTTTTAACCCTTTTCATAATCAAATACTTTTGTTTTTAAATACTCGTACGATGTGTTTAATGTTGAATTATGCTCCGATACCAGCTGTAACAGAACCGACCAAATTCTAAGAGCACAAGTACAAAAACAAGCACCGAAGTGCTCAAATTTTCGAACTTGAGCCCATATAATCCCGGTAGTCAATCGAAACCACGAAGGATTTCAAACCAACTTGCTTACAACCAAGATCGCATCATTCAACATACAACATCATACGTTACATTTCACAAGTAGTTCTGAAATAGTTTACACACACGGAGTCGCAAATATTACAAACCAAGTTTATAAAAGTAGCGGAAGCAAACACACACCAGTTGTTTAACTACTGCCAGTCTTGTTGATCAACAACCCGCAAAAGCATCAGGAAAGTACATAAAAGATGATCACGCCCTAGTGATCTAGTCTTCGTCACCCGCAGGGTGGAGACAATTTTTGCAGAAGCCTTGGTAGAGCATATCATCTGCAACGGGAGGGAATAAACCCTGAGTACTGGAATGTACTCAGCTAGACTTACCCGTCGAAAACCAGAAATAAGATGACACCAAGGATTATGCAAGGCTTACACAAGAGGCTAGCTGCCATCACGTTTTGCATAAAGGCATAAGTAATTGAAACTCTTATAACTTGCACTAGCAGTTCTTTTTAGCATTTACCTGTCATCTATCTTAGCACCTGTACTAAACATGCACTTGATTATAATCAAACAATTATCATCATTATATCCAGAGCAGGTATGAATTGTGGCAACATTGTATCATTCCCTTAACCACCAGTTCATTTAATGAGGTCTATGTTGCCGCTGCTCATGTCAAGTGCTCACTAACCAGGAGCGACGGCGATTCGAATCGAATTCCTATCCAGCTGGAGGGGTATTTCTAACACTCACCGTGCAGACCCCTGCCAGGGTCGCACAGGCCACCGTTTCATATGATTCAGGAATCGCGGGTCCGAATAATGTCGCGACCCCAAGGGCGACACTCTGCCAGGTGATAGGGACTCTAACCCCCCCTTGGTCTCACGCCAATGTCCCTAAGCACATCCTTTCTCTCCTCCAAGAAGCAACCTACCATTCGATTCCCGGCCTGAATCACATTACCCGGCTTCGCGGTCGGAACGGCTTATCCGGCCAACTAAGTGTTAGACTGCGTTCAACATGACTCAAGGACGTACAGCGAATCGGTCCTTAAACGACTCAGACGGGCATAACTCCACACCCAAGACGTGAAGTGTCTTGCGGCTGTACTCCCGCCCGGTCTCAATTTCATTTTAAAGCATGGTTTCATCCACGATAGCCATAAAGCCACTCGTGACTCCTTCCTACATCTCGCGGATGACCGGAAATCACCCGACTTCTACCGAACTAAGCAGGGCTAAGCATTGACACGTGCCTAAACCTAATATAGGATTATGTACGATATCTGGACAAGGACAGGTATAATGCAACAAGTGTTTTCATATAACTCCTACAACTTAATGCAGTAAACAATTAAAAGTACTCAAGATTAATTTATAAATCAGTAGGTTCAGCATGCACCGGGGCTTGCCTTTTAGAAAGGTCGAAGGCCGGTGGTCAGGACACTCAGGCAAGTCTTCAGTGGCGTCTCCTCCGCCGACTGGTTCCGCTGGCTCCTCTGGCTGGTCCTGGATTTCCTCCGGAACCACTGGCTCGAACTCGAGGAGTGTTATCCCCTCCGGAACACCTATTGCATGAGTGCACAATAAATATCATGGGTGCATAATGGTGCAACATGCTCGGGATGAAATGCATTTCAGAAATAAAAACAATAATCTAATCAAGTTACTTTATCAGTACGTGCAAATCTCTTCTCCGGTGGAGAAGTACTTACGGAGAAGTACTTACCTAATCTACTCAACCTAAGGTATAGTTGTTCATCTTCGGTTAAGGCCCTAACACCTAACAAACACAAGAGTGACATTATTTAGGTTACCACATCCAATCCCAAAATATCACAGTTAGACATTCTGGACAGCAGCTACTTGTTTCTAACATAACTGGAGATTTCCAACTCCAAAAGATATGGTCTAAGACAATCTGGAAAGCTTATGAAATGCACCACAAAATATTTTCAGACCACAACACTTAATTCTAAAGTTTACCTAGTCGAAATTCCAAAGTTCCAGAATCTGTCCTCCACAAACAGAGAGCAGCAAATTCTGGACTGTCACTTAAAACAGCAATAACTCCTAAACTACTAAGCCAAATGCTCCCAAATTTTGACACAAGCTAGTTTATCAAGTTTACTACAATTTTGGTATTCACAAGTTTTCCAGCAAACACTTTTATTAAGGTTCAAACCTAAAGATACTACCAGCTGTCCAGAAAACCTAAAATTGCAAAGATTAAATATTTATTTATGTGGCAAACATCCCATAAGACCAAACTAATGTTACCACAAGTTCACATAGGTCACAAAAACACCAGAAAGTAAGGTTGGCCCACCTACAATATTTATTTAAACTCATTTCTTAATTTACTTAAGTAATTAAGTGGAATTTCAAACATATATGTAAACTGCTCCTAAAATTCTACAAAAATTACAGGAGACTCTTTGACCCAAAAAGAAGCTACTGTAAAAATTTGAACTAAATTTATTTAAGGAACTTCCTACACAAAATTCACAAGCCCAAAAGGCTGATTTTTGTATAAATAACAAAGCATAGTAAAAAGTGTCAAACAACAGATTTCCAAATTTTGTTAGACACTCTAGGGTACCAAGACATTCTCCAAAAATTTATATGAACATTGCACATGTAGAAAAATTACAAAAATTCATTTAAGTATTTCCTAAAATAACAAGATAGCATTATAACTTGAAAAGTACTTAAGCACTACTGCCCAAATTTTTGCCAGAGCTAGAGCAAGTGTAAATTAGTCTACCCACCAAATTTCATAATTTTTGGAACACGGAAACTCAAGATATGATTTAAACAAGTTTGCATGCAAACTAAAACACAATTCCAAAAACCTATTTAAATCTCCCAGAAACTAAACATCACATAGCAAACTTATATTTTTCTAAAATACTACACACCTTGTAGATCCCCACAAAATTTATCTCATAATTTTTGGGCAAGTAAAACCCTAGATCTACATTTTTCCAAAGCTTAACAAAAATTGTGACAGAATAAAGAAAATGAATAAACCCTATCGGATGCTGGGCCGGCCCGGAAAAACGACGTGGCCCACTTCGCGCGGCGCGGCCCACTCCCACGCGCGGCCTGCTCGGGCTCCCGCCCGCGCGCGCGTGGCGCTGACATCGTGGACCCGCAGGCCAGAGAGAGAAGAGCGGAGGGGAGGAGACGGCCGCGACTCCGGCGAGCTCTAGCTCGCCGACGACGGCGTCTCCGGTGACGGGAAGATCACCGACGGTTTCCCCATGACTTTCTGCATCGACCAAACCTAGCTTGGCTGACCCCATCCCCACCTAGCTACGACGGCCATGGCGACGGCGGCCCGGTGATGGCGCACGGTGGTGCGGTGGTGAGCTTCGAGCACCAAGTGGTCACCGGAGGTGCGCATTCGCTTCCCAGAGCCAAGGCGGACCTAACGAGATTTCTATTGAGGACCGAGGAAAGGTGGAGGAGCATGGCCGCATACAAGCACTGCAGGCGGCGGTGCGTCGGTGAGCTCCGAGCGGGGAAAAGCCGGCAATGCGCCCTTACCCTGCTCGGTTGCTCCAAAGGAGGGTTCGATGAGGTTCGGGAGGTGGTGACGGTGCTGTGGGCGTGGTGTATTGGCCGGTGGTGCGACGGTGAGCGCACACGGTGGCGGCGGAGCGCGCGGCACCGCAGGCGGCTCGGTTATCTCCGCTCGGCGAGCTCAGGGCGAGAGAGAGAGAGGCAAAGGCGGGAGTGAGGCGGAGGCCGCTTCGTGGCGTTCAAGAAGCCCGCTCGGCCTGACCGGTGGGGCCAAGGCCGGCGTACGGTCGCCACCACGCGCCCACGCGGCGGTCGCGGCCTGAGGCCGGTCGGCCACTTCCCCCCTCTGCCCGATCTGAACTGCAACATAGGCAACACCACGTTGCAACATTTGCAACATTGACCACCCCCAAACAGCAGCAGCTTTCAAGCCCTGTAGCTCTAAAACCAGCCCGAATCACGAGATGAGCTAATTAACAAAGTTGTAGCTCATGAAATTCTCTACAACTTTGTCAATATGAGCTAAACCTGAATCGACATGTTTTGGGATTTACAGAGCCAGGAACAAAATCTGTTTTTGTGAAACAACAGAAAATCAGCAGCACGGTAAAGTGAAAATTTGGCCGGCTTAGGGACTGAATCAAGAATTGTGCTAATTGACAAAGTTGAAGCTTACAACTTTTACTACAACTTTGTTAATATGGACTTGAACTGGTTTTGCTTCTAAGCTAGTGATTCTGAGGGTTCAGTTTACATGACTTCACTAATTAGCATGGAAACACACTTAGGAGGGCAATTTAGTCACTTTGGTCAACATGAACATTGTTCCACTAATGATCCTAAGTGTAATTAAGGTGTTGTAAGGTATAATTAGCTACTCTACCCTTTAGTTACACCAACTACCTAGTGTCACATGATGTGAATCAAACAAAACTTCAAAACAAATCACATTTGTTGCAACCACATGAATTAACATGAAATGATGCATGCTTATGCTCATGTAATGCAATGCAATTATGGAGCTAAACACCTGAGGTGTTACACGGCCCGGATCTCCAAGGCGTGCTCGGCGACTTCCCTGGGTATGCCTGGCATATCCGATTTGCTCCACGCAAAGATGTCGACGTTTGCGCGGAGAAAGTCGACGAGCACTGCTTCCTATTTAGGATCGAGGGTGGCACTGATGCTCAGTGCCTTTCCCTTGGGATCAGCGGGGTCGAGGGGTACGAGTTTGACATCTTCGGCGGGCTCGAAGCTGCCGGCATGGCGTTTTGGGTCGAGAATCGCATTGGCAAGACCGTCGAGGTCTACAGCCAAGATCGCCGACTCCAAAACAGCCTCACCGTGCTCGACGCACTCGACGTCGCACTCGTAGGCATATTCATACGAGGGCCCTATAGTGATGACACCATTTGGACCCGACATTTTGAGCTTGAGGTAGGTGTAGTTCGGGATCGCCATGAACCGGGCGTAGCATAGGCGTCCCAGGATAGCGTGGTACGTTCCACGGAATCCGACCACTTCAAAAGTGAGAGTCTCCTTTTGGAAGTTGGCCGGTGTGCCAAAACAAACGGGTAGATCGACCCGTCTGAGGGGTTCCGCCCGTTTCCCTGGCACGACTCCGTGGAAGCCCCCGACGCTAGGTTGAGGCTGCTTTCGCCGTCCATGAGCACCTTGGTGAGGCGTGTGTTGGCGATGACAGGGTCAACAACGAGCGGATAGACTTCCGGGTTGGGGACGTGGTCTGGGTGGTCGTCACGGTCGAAAGTGATGGCCATCGCAGACCAATTAAGGAAGCGGGGGACTGCCGTTTGTACGGAGAAAACCTCGCGCCGTTCTCGCTTGCGCTGGCGCGCCGAGAGGTGGGTCGAGGGCCCTCCGTAGATCATGAAGCAGTCGTGGATCTCGGAGAATTCCCCGTCCTTGTCGTCGCTTTTAGGGTCCTCCTTCTTGTCGTCCTTCTTGACGCCGGCACCCCCAAAGTACCTGCGAAGCATATGACAGTCCTCGAGGTTATGGTTAGTAAGTCCCTTGTGGTAGGGACACGGTTCTTTGAGCATTTTGTCGAAGACGCCCCCGCTGGGGGGGCCTCGAGGCTTTTTGTGCTCGGTAGCAGCGACGAGCTCGTCGATCGGGGCCTCGAGCTTGCCCTGCTGGCGTTTCTTCTTCTTGCGGTTGTTCCTCTTGGAGCCCCGGGTGGAGCTCGCGGGATCGTCGACCTTCTGCTCCCCCCTCTCCGGGTCGCCACCAAAGATTGCACCAACCGCCTCCTCGCCGGCGGCGAAGTTGGTGACAATGTCCATTAACCCGTTGGCAGTGAGCGGAGTGTTACGGCCCAATTCTCAGACCAACTCTTTACAGGTGGTGCCAGAGAGGAAGGCCATAATTACATCGGAGTCAGTGACGTTGGGGAGTTCGGTACGCTGCCGAGAGAAGCGCCGGATGTAATCCCGGAGGGATTCACCTAGTTTCTGCTTGCAGCTCCGGAGGTCCCACGAGTTGCCAGGGCGCATGTAGGTCCCCTTGAAATTTCCCTCGAACACCCTCACAAGATCATCCCAGTCGTGGATCTGTCGAGGTGGGAGATCCTCGAGCCAGGCTCGGGCGGTGTCGGAGAGGAACAGGGGGAGTTGTCGAATGATGACCCGGTCGTCGGTGGCCCCGCCCAGCTGACACGCCAAGCGGAAATCGGCGAGCCAAAGTTCGGGTTTGGTTTCGCCGTTGTACTTGGTGAGAGTCATGGGGGAGCGAAACCGAGCCGGGAGCACCGTCTCACGGATAGCCTTACTGAAGACCCGAGGACCCGGAGGCTCGGGTGAAGGGCTTCGATCTTCCGAACTGTCGTAGCGTCCGCCCCTGTGGACGTGGTAGCCTCGAGCCACGCCGTCACTGTGCTTGCACGTGCGGCGCTCGACGATGTTGCCACGGGTGTCTCAAGGCTCGTGGTCGTTGCTGGTGAGCTCAGGGGCCGGAGCTACCCGATTTCGCCGGGCAGGCTCGGGGTGAACCGAGGCCTCTCTCTCCTGTCGGGAGGGCTCAATGATCCGCTCCGAGGCTGCCTCGCGTCACCTCGAGGCAGAGCTCTCGGCCTGCTGCATGGCGGCGATCTCGAGGAGTTCTCGGATTTCATCCCGAGCCCGACAGGCGTCGGGGTTTGACGGCTCGGGCATGTTGCGGAGAAGCATGGCGACGGCGACGACGTTCTGGTTGGCTCGAGCGAAAACCAGGGGGTCGACCATCCGGTCCTCGTCGATGCGACGGTTGACGTCGCGAGCTCTTTCGCGAGCTCTCCCGCCAAGTGCGCGTTCCGCACGCTCGCGCTCGAGGGTTTGTTGGAGTAGGCCCAGGTTTTCCCGTTCCTCGTCAAGCCTGTCCTGCAACTCATGAATCTGCTCGAGCTGCGCTCCTTGATCCGCAAGGAACTGAGGATCGTCTCGCTCAGTAGGAAGCTCGACATGGGGTGGCGTGTACCTTCCTTCGACTGGCTCTTCGTCCTCTGATTCTGAAGTGCTTTCAACATCGATGTTGAAGCATTCGCGGGTCGGATCATAGGTGTCGTCAGCCGAGTCGGAGTCAGGAGCGCCAAAGTAGTAGTATGACGGGGGAATATGTGGCCGTTGCAAATCGTCACTAGGGTTGCGACGTTGAGAAGCAGTCACATGGGGCTCTGTGTCCGGTGTCTCCGTAGAGTCCAGATAATCAGAGGCCGGTGTGGATGCAATGAGGTCCAGAGTGGAGCGTAGATGGTGCCCGGGGAGTTCCTCATAAGCACTGATGCGAGTGCTCATGAAAGATGCGTACACCCGGGCAGCCGAGTCTAGCCCAAACAGGAATGGTGATGGAGATGTTGCTGTCCATGCCGAAATGGATGCTCCGGACAGTGGTGTCTCACCGGACGGGGGAGCGGCGGGATTCCCCGTTGGCATGTTACCCTCAGTCAAGCTCGTCCTTCCCAAACCTTCCACAAGGAGGTCTAGGCTGGCGCCTGGCTGGGGGATGCCGGACCGGGGGACCCCGTCGCCCTCCGCGAGGTGAAGACGGTGGTTGTGCCGGGCTCGTCGTCGTCGGGCGGCCCGCGCCCGCCTAGAGCGACGGTGCCGGCGGATTGCTCCCCCTGGCTGGGAGAGCTCGTAGTCCTCATCGGATGGGTGCCTGGGGGGAAGTAGGACCATATCGTATCCATGGCCAAGCGACATGAACTCCAAACTCCCGAACCAGATCACCGTGGCCAACGGAATAGGGCGTTCGGGGCCAGCCATCCAGGAAAAAAGGCGAGAAAGCGACGTTTGGCATGCAGCGATCCCCTACCTGGCACGCCAACTGTTGGTGTTCGGACCCGAGGGGGTCCTAAACCAACGAGTAAATGCTGCGTGTCTCTTTCCTGGATGGTGATGCAAGGAGAACACACGGGGGTTTATCCTGGTTCGGGCAAAAGAAGGCCCTACGTCCAGCGGGGGGGAAGAAGTTTGTATTTCCTTGCACCGAAGTGCTCGTGTAGGGGTTACAAGCATGCGAGAGAGGGCGCCGAGCCCAAGTCTCAAAGAGAGGAAAAAAGGACAAGGGTGGTTGCTTGAGGTATCGATCACTTGTTTTTCTTCGTTGTCTGTTGTTGTCCGGTCGGGTGCTTCGTTCCTCCCCTCCTCGTAGAGCCCTGGCCTGCCCTTTTATAGGGCGAGAGGAGGCCAGGACGATGGGGAGCCTTGAGGTGATGTTTGGTCGATTCCTGTTGAGTTGACTGTAGCGACGTGTCCTGGGAATGGCCGACCATCCTTGGACACCATGGCGTCGTGGGAGACGAGACGGCGAAATGACCCGGAGCACCGTGCCATACCGTCCTTCCCTTGCCGTTGAACTGTGCCGAGCGTCGAGGTTGGGTCGAGGCCGGGTCGAGACCGGATGGATAAGGCCGAATCCCCGAGATTGCAGAGAACGGGCCTTGTCTTATCCTCCCTCGAGGGTGATCGATGGTAAACAGTGCGCGGTAAGGTGGGTATAGTGACGGATTTCACCTCCCATCATGGGATGGGTGGTAAAACAGTGAGACCTGACACGGGCATTGTTCCCACGTCGATCCTGGTCGCAGCCATGCCGGTAGGTGATAGTAGGTAACCATATTAAATGCTATGGCTTTTGTCCTAGGGTAGGTAAAGAGAAGGAGTCGAGGCGCTCGACCCAGGCTCACGCGAGTCGGAGTTTTTCCCAGTGGGCGGACGAGCTTCGCGCGGGTCGGAGCGCCGTCGAGGTAGCTTGCCGTACGGGATGGGGCGCGGTCGAGGCGCCCCGTCGAGCGGGCCTCATACGAGTCGGAGCCGGAGCGCGGTTGAGGCGCCTCGTCGAGCGGGCCTCGTACGAGGCGGACAGGATGCGCGGTCGAGGCGGGCTGCCTTTTATTGCGGTTTTAGTCGTTTTAGTTTTTTTACTAGCGATGGGTGTGGGTACCCCCGTACTTTTGGTACCGACAGCTAGACTTACCCGTCAGAAACTAGAAATAAGGTGACACCAAGGATCATGCAAGGCTGATATGAAGTGGGGCTAGCTTGACAACATTTTGCATAAAAGCTTAATATAGATGATCAATCATTAATGCTTAAGCATCAAGTTAATTATCATTAACCTATCATCTATATTAGAACCTGTACTAGAGCACTCACTTTATTACGAGCAAACAATATTATCCATAGCAGGTATAAATTGAGGCAACCTTTCCATCATGATCCAATTAACCATCCGTTTAATTTAATTGAATCTACGTTGCCGCTGCTCAAGTCAAGTGCTCACTAACCGGGAGCGACGGCGATTCGAATCGAATTCCTATCCAGCTGGAGGGGTATTTCTAACACTCACTGAGTCACGCCTGGCGAGGGCTGCTCAGGTCACCTTTGGTACAGTTCAGGAGCCGCGGGTTCGAATGATGTCGTGACCCCAAGGGCGATACTCTGCCAGGTGATAGGGACTCTAACCCCCCTTTGGTCTCACGCCAATGTCCCCAAGCACATCCTTTCTCTCCTCCAAGAAGCAACCTACCATTCGATTCCCGGCCTGAAATGTATTACTCGGATTCGCGGTCGAAACGACTTATCCAGCCAACTAAGTGTTAGACTGCGTTCAACATGACTCAAGGACGTACAGCGAATCGGTCCTTAAATGACTCAGACGGGGATAGATCCACACACAAGACCTCCATGCCTTGTCGCTTCACTATCATCATCCCGCCCGGTCTCATTTCATTTTATTAACACATGGTTCCATTCCACAATAGCACATATAGCCAACCATGCCATATATGAACATCCCTATATCTCGCAGGTGACAGGAAATCACATGACTTCTACCGCTTAAAGCAGGGCTAAGCATCTACTCGATCCTAGTCTATGTAGGATTCAGAGATTCATATATCTGGACAAGGAATGATATAATGCAGCAAGGTTTTCAACCAACTCCTACCACTTAATGCAACAATACTTATAACATATATAGAATTAATTGCTTTGAAGGTAGGAGGCTTATAATGCTCCGGGGCTTGCCTGAGATCCGACACAAGTCAGTTTAGTTAGCTTGCACCGTCATGGTGACATCTCCGGTCCTAGCACTTGCATTCAGGGGTTCTTCCATCTTCTGGACAGCCCACCGTTACACCATCATCTGTCTCCACATCATGCGCTCCACGTCCACGTGCTGTACCTAGCGTACCTAGGATGAGATGCATAGATGCAGATGCATGAACATAAAGAATACACATGAAGGAATGCAACAAGCATACTAAACAAGCATATGTTACACTATACACACATAAGCATGTCATACAACCAGCTAGCTATACATGATCAAGTACTTCACAATTTAGCAAAACATTTTAGGCATGCTACCTTAACTCTAGGTGTCCAAGATAACCATTTGCAATCACACAAACAAGAGCAAGTAGAAGCAAACAATTCTAGATACAAGTAGATTTGGACAGCAGCAAACAGTCACTTGCTTCAAACATAACTTAAGCTACAAACATCCCACAAGGATGATCTAAGACTTTATGAAAATCCATAGAAATTGTCTACAAGATTGATGTTTACATAAAAAGCTAATTACAAAGTTAAACAGGCCAAACATGTAGATGTTTCAGACCTATCCAGACATGGACATAAAACTGATTGCAAGTTCAGAGAAGCATAACTGTAGTTACACAAATCCAAATGACTTGCAAGAATACATTTTGGAAATATTATGAAATTATCTACATTTCATATATAACCGTCACAGCATGATTCCCAAGTTAAGTAGGTCGAAATCATACCTTTACAGAAACTGGTTCATACAAAACAGAGAGCAACCAATTGTATAACCCAAACTTTGAACAACTGTAACTCTTAAACTACTTGGCCAAATGGCACCAAATTTTAACAGCAGCTAGATAAATGAATTATCTACAACTTTTATATAAACAAGTTTCACAACAAAGCATATTATCATGAAGAACTTTGCTAAGCTCCCAGATCTGTCCATAAACCACATCGGCAAGAAAATAATTATTAACTTATGTTGCAAGTACATAATTAGGTAAAACCAACTTTACCAACATGTCACACATGACTAAAGAACACCAGAACACCTAGTGTCCATGACCAAATAAATTCTTTTAATGCATTTCTTAATTTATTTTAGATAATAAGGTGACTTAATGAACATATACCAAAAGTATACAATAAACTCTACAAAAATTACAGTGGCTCACATATCCTCTCAATAGTCTACTGTACAAATTTCACTCCATTTGGATATGTATAGCAACCTCTATGAAAAAGACAAGTTGCTAAAGCAAGAATTCATGTGAGAGCAAAATAAACCAATAACTCACTCATACTTCATCCAATACTCATGAAATTTTTACCACACATCAACTATCATATGAGTAGCATGTCACAGAAATTTCACATCATTTGGAGCCCTAGATCTACAGTTATGAAAAATAACAAATTCAACTAGCATTACAACCTTACTGCACAAATCTATTTTTACTGCAAAATATTTAAACTAAAACATGCTATATTATGGATCCACTGCATATAAAATTTCACAAGGATTCCAAAAAGTCCTCATTTACTATTTTACGAATTTTCTAAATAATTACCAAAGTTCCTGCAAAATAATTACAAACCAGTCCTTACGGCACTATTCACCTGGGTCACTGACTTCGCAGTTACACCCCTCCCTTTAGTCGAATTGCTGCGCGAGGTCCCTGGTCGGAAAAACAGAGCAGAGGATGGCCGGAGCTTGTCGTCGCCGGCCGGAGAAGGCACGTCGTCGGCGGCTGAGGGGCGGGGGAGCACCTGGGGGTCTCCGCGCACCTGCTGGTGCCCTTGGCGCGGCCCAGCATGGCTCGTACTGAGCTGGCCATGGCAACAGCCGACGATGGCCCGAACGGCACCGGCGGCAAGGTCCTTCGGTGGACCGCAGCGGCAGAGAAATGACGTGGAAGCACTAGGTGGCCCATACGAACTCAATGGCGGCCCTAGCTCAGCCAGTGATGGCTCGTGGCGCACTGGCCACGTGCGGCCGTGGCACTAGCGGCAACGGTGGCATGACGGCGGTGCTGTGGCAAGCTGGGCGGCCGGAGAAGGAGCGCAGGAGGGGCGGTGAGATGGGGCGGATACGGTGGAGTGGTTGGCTCGGACGGAGAAGCATTGGAGGAACGGAACCACGCGGAGACAGGGAGCTCAACTGGCTCGGCCATGGCTGTGGCGAGCACGGGACAGACAGCGAGAGGGAGGAGGAGAATGGAGAGGGTAGAGGGCGCTGGCCTATTCACTCGACGCGAGGACGCGTGGGCACAAGGTGTCGAGCAGCGAGGGCACCAGAGAGCCACGCGGCGCTTGGCCTCAGTTACGCGGCGCTCGGCCTCAGTTCGTGTCGGCCATTGCTGCTGTGCAAGGATTTCAAAATTCCAATACCACCTCAAACGTACAACTGAAACATCAACTTTCCTCTCTTTGTAACTCCTAAACTGTTTAGTTTTGGCACGAGCTGTAGTAACCAAAGTTGTAGAGCTACGCGAGGTCTCCAACTTCTCTTAAAGGGTCAAAGTCTGATTCGGCATTCTTTGCAAGATACAAAGCTTCAAATGTGGGTACCTCAAAACCGTTCGCTGCAGTTCAGTTTGCAAGTTGACTGAAACTGCTAACTTTGAGCCCCTTGATCTCTCAAAGTGTGGCGTGATTTGGTCAACCAATTTCACCAATGTGTAGAGCTACACAAGTACAACAAGTTTGCTTAAAGAACTTTCATCTAATTCTCAACGGTTTTCAAAAGAAAGTGCGCCAAAGTAAGGTACACGCAAACTGAAACTGAAAAGTTCAGTCACCCAGACTTAGCCGATTTTCGAAGCATCAAAACGGCATGAACTTCCAGACCTTGTAGCTCATGAACTAGGCCGAATTAGCCAAAGTGCCAATTGACAAACTTGTAGCTCAGGAAATTCTCTACAACTTTGCTTTAAGGAGTCAAGCTTGAATTAGCATAGTTTGCGAGATATAGATCAAGGAATAGAATCTGTTTTTGGGAACTAACAGAATTCCAGAACAGTAGTAAACTGCAGTTTTGACAGGCTTAAGAGCTGAATCATGAGATGGGTCAATTGACAAAGTTGAAGCTTATAAAATTTACTACAACTTTGATATAATTGACTTGGACTGATTCAAATTCTAAGATGGAGATTCTGAGAGGTCAGCTAGCACACTATACTAACAAAACATGGAAAACAACACTTTAGGAGCTAAGTTAGCATAAGCTATTAACATGAGAAATGCTCCAAATGCATAGTTAAGCAATCCTAACATGTTTACAAACATTCAAAGCAATAACTTACATTTGCACACATGATCATAGCATTACAAGACAAAGAAACATAATGGCACAAGCATGTTTCACTTACTTAAACTTAGGCAACAAGATGAGATGCTTATGATAAGGCTATACTCATGTGAAGCAAGTGCATTAGGAGGCAAGATAACACCCGGGGTGTTACAGCCCTCCCCCCTTAAAAGAATCGCGTCCCGAGATTGGAAATGGAAGACCTTTTTAAGGAGGAGAGGCACGTTATCTAGTTCCCAACATCTGCTATAGCATTCAGCTACAAAGCTTCAACATCGGTGTACAATTTGGCCAAAGACACTTTCTGATACTTACTCTTCATGGTAAAATTTGTCTGAAGAATTTCCTTCATTGACTTCCATGAAGCATTGTTACTTTGGGAGGAATCCAAGACAACGCAGTACTTCGTTCTCATTATACAGAGATCAATTGGTCCATAAGCTAACCATACACAAGTGTCTCTTTCTAATGACCACAACATAGGCCATATGAACTTGACTCTAGACTGAAATCTTCAGAAGTATGCTCGTTGAAATGACTCTATGTTCACACGGTTTTGAAAAGCAGTTCTCTACCAAAATGGCTTGAGTACAACCTTCCAAAAGGGTGAGATCATAGACGACAAACATTCTCTGAGGCCATAGGATACTGACTAACCAATAGACAAGGTCTATGTTGGTCATAACTGTTCATTCATTTAGACACCAACTAATGGAAAACTACTTGAGGTTCCATGTGTGTAGTTCTCTTTCTCTGATGACAACACTGTATTATCTGAGTCTGTCGAGGGATTAGTAAGTATGGTAGCTGACTCTGTTGACTTCATATTTCTGCCAAATGTTATCGAAGAAGATTCTCTTATCCTAAGGCAACAGTTGTCCGGGTTGAATCAGATGCAACTCTTGGGTAAAAACATTTATAAGGTACTAAAGTATGTTATCATTGGAAACTTAGTACCAAAGCAAAATGTAGTGAGGCCTTAAGGACAACAAAAGTTGTAATATTTACTACACCGCGGGGAGTAGTCTACCACCAAGCGATTAAGTAAAATTTTCCTTAGTGACTTAGTTGTACTGTAAGTTGAGTTGACTTGCAGCATAACAACTTTGTCAGGCCAACCTTTCACCATGAGACTTTCTCTTTAGGGTCATATAGCAGCTCTAAGATGAGAAATTTGTTGTTTGACACTTCTTAGATTGCTTTCGAATATTCCTCAACACTTTGTCCAACAAAGTTATGAACAAACCGTTTGTGGCACCTAAGGGCACAAGGATGTTGATCGAAACTAGGGCATGCATTTCTCTAATTCTTCATCACAGCTGATTGAACATCTTACACTATCTGTGTGATTGTCCAAGACGGAATTTACTTGATCACAATGGCTCTGGAAGATAGAGTAGCACTCAAGTTATTGGCTAGTTGATTAACCTCTTGTTGGTTATTGATCTGTAAGACATAGCCTTCGTAGCTACCAAGGGGTCGTTACCTAGTCGGAGGTTAACGTTCCTATTGGTAACTGATCAGTTGTCTCACAACCTAAAAATTCTAAATCTTCACTCTTGTCCACAATAATCGTGGTTTATACAGAACAGATGGTTGCCATCGAAGTCAGCAGATATGGAGTCTCACCAGAGATGGTTGATCTCGATTGTATGGTCATTATGCCTACAAAGGTTAAGACTTGCGTAATGTGACAATCGATTCTTATCCAACAGATGACTTGTCCAACATTAAATGTTGTGTGTCCTTTTTATCCAATAGAGATGAGATACTTTACTCACTAGATGACGCTCATCAATACTGGGACAATTAAGCAAAGTCACTTGTCTACCACCTCTTGTAGTCCATTAACGTTTATGTCGGTGACCTGTTCTTCAAAGGTTATCCTCTTAGCAACTTCAGAAGGAAACTCCACTACTTTCAGTCTAAGATATGGATCTTATGATACAATATGGAGAGATAACCAAGAAAAAGTTCACATGAGAATAACACATTGATGTTGTTCCGCAATGGATCATGACTAGAAACCACGATACCAGCACGTGCCGAGCAGCACAACCTTGTGTCGGCCGCCCACAGGAGGCTCTCGGTTTCGTCGCGGCACCGTCAGTTGCTACTCATAACACCATTACCGATTACACCACCAAGGTGAAATTTCAAGTGAAACAATTTGGGTGGTAAAAATAAGCATTATACAAGGGAGGGATAGCAAGCAAAGGTAGTCACCAGGTTTGGAATTAACCAGGAGGTGATTCGAAGATCAAAGCATAGCACAAGAGAACATAGCTCTATTGCCGAATGCGACTAAGCACGAGATTTTTACTTGATTCCACTCACGCCTAGCGTTGATGAAAGTTAACTTGGTTGGTCAGTCGACAAGGGTCTTCACAAAAAGGGTTGGAAAACATCCATGGCTTATACAAACATATAGGAGAACTAAACTTTGGGCTTTCGGTCAAGCAAAGGCATGGATACAAGCACTCAAGGCAAGCAACCATGTCTACAGGCTCAGGCTCCTAAGAGAGAAACCTAATGAAAGACAACAACCATACAATTACGTATGTGAACTTTGTTCTAGTATAAAGTTATGTGACCCTCGTATGCTCACCGAGGACAAACGAGGTGACAACTAGGGCACTACCTAGATAACAACATACATACAACATCAGTCAAGCAGACATCTGAGAAAAATTCAAACGATTGAGCTTAAGCAAACAATTCAAAGCACAAGGCTCACCTAAAATAAGCATTCATCTCAAGCACGAACTAACTACAAGTTTAGCTCAAAACAAACGCTAGCTAAGGTGACTAACTTAACATGTGCATAGAATCTAGATAGCAGCATAGTAACTACTTGTTCCAACCATAACTGAGGTTGTAGACCTTCTATAAAGGTGATCCTAGACTTTCTAGATAGCTTAGGAATATGACTACACTTTAGTTATTCATACCAAAAACTAATTGATAGCTTAATATGACCAAAATTGCTAATGTTTCAAATATGTACCAAAATGGACAGAAAACTGACAAGAACTTCAAAAATGCAAAACTAGAGTTCTAGGGACACAACAAGGCTAAGCCTTAACTTTGTGTAAAGCTTATTAAGTTGTCTATAACTTTCTTATTATCATATTAAGATGATTCTATATCTAACAAGGCCAAACAAGACAAAGAAGACATCTCTGCCCAGATTTGGACAGATTCTGGCATTCCACTTTATAAGCTTATAACTAGAGATTTAGACCACCAAAATTAGTGCTATAGGACATTCTGGAAAGCTTAGAAAAATTACTACACTTCTTCTATTATCTCCAAGACATGATTCCATATGCACATAGGTCAAATAAACCAAACATTCAGATCTGTTCTGAACATGAGCAGATTTTGACAACAAGCTTCTAAAATTTATAACTCTCAGACCATAAGACCTAGGGTCATAAAATTTTTGGACAAGCTAGATAAATAAGTTAGCTACAACTTTGGTATTCTCTATAACTACAGAAAACACCATTATGATCATAAAAGCATCACTACAACAGAAACCGCTCTAGCAGCCAACGTTTAATAAGCAAAACAAAGTTTGCCTTTGTTCTACTTAACAAGAGAGCACACAAACATATCATCCTAGTGGCTCTAAACATTGTTACCTTAGACCAACACCAATTTAATTCATTCATGAGAATCCAATTTACTTAAGTGAGGTCTAAAACATTTTCAAAAACTTGTATGACAGCATATCCACCACTTGGCTAAACTAGAGGGCATCTATAGGTTCAAGCATGTAACCACAATTATTTCTAACAAAACTAAGCACACACTTTTCTCAAGCAACATGGAACAAGGCATTTTTGTTTTACTTCACTCAAGAAAGATAGTGTAACACATTGATCACAAGTTACACACTATAGAACAAGGGTGAGAAGAGTATAGCCATGCATAAAGCAACAATCATGATAATGCATGCTTCGTCCTATTCGTCCTCACAAGACTGCCAACCTAAGGTGGCGATCACGTTCTATGTCGGTGGCATAACACGCACTCTCTCAATATATAGCTAGTCGTCAGCTACATTTGACTTACGTATTCGTGGTTAGCGTACCTGCAGAAAAGTTTAATTGCAGCCCAACATTTCCCAATATAGCATACAATGAAAGCAGAGAAGTAAAATTCTAAGTACTCCCATGTACATATACCCCCGTATATATACATGTAGCACCAAAACTACCCGAATCATTCGATCACCCACAATTAAGTACCTTCATATATACATGTGTGTAACATGTAAATAATCCAGTAACCAAAACTAGCTCTCCCCTAGACCACAAGTTGTACGGTCATGCTCTCACAACTCACACTTACCTGAGCGTAGGTGCGATGTTGCATAAAAGTAAACTAGCAACATATATGGCTATTTCATATATGAAGGCTACCTCTAATCTAACACACTGGGTAACATAGTGTGGGAGAGTCATCACACATACATACCTTGGCCTGGGCGTAGATGCATAAATGAAAAACCCCCAAGTTAGTACTTATATAAGCCACCTAATAATCCTTATATGGGCATAAGGAAATTGACCACTGGCATACTTAGATTTAGAATTCAGTTTTCACAAACCTATATATAGCTATAAGTTGATAAAATTGATTTTATAAAACAAATCCTTTGTTTTAAATACACATACGACCAGTTTAATGTTGAATCTTGCTCCGATACCAGCTGTAACAGAACCGTCCAAATTATAAGAGCACAAGTATAAAAACAATCACCGAAGTGATCAAATTCTCACACTTGAGCCCATATAACTCCGGTAGTCCAATGAAATCACGAGGGATTTCAAACCAACCAACATACAAGCCAAGATCATAGTGATTCAACATAACAAGTCATATGTTACATCCGTTTCACAAGTAATTCAATATACATCAGAGTTCAACATAGTTATTAGAACTTACATTGAAAAGTAGCGGAAGCAAAGTAATTTGAAACTAACATTATTCTTATTTCAAATACATGACAGTACCACGGTCGACTTCCAATAAAAGCATTAGAGATAAGGTAATTAAGCAGGATCATGCCCATGATCACACTCCGCCTCTACGGCAGGAGCCAAACAACTCTTGCAGTCGCCAAGATACATCACAACTTGCAACAAGTGGGGAATAAAACCCTGAGTACAAGAAGGTACTCAGCTAGACTTACCCGTCAGAAACCAGAAATAAGGTGACACCATGGATCATGCAAGGCTGATATGAAGTGGGGCTAGCTTGACAACATTTTGCATAAAAGCTTAATATAGATGATCAATCATTAATGCTTAAGCATCAAGTTAATTATCATTAACCTATCATCTATATTAGAACCTGTACTAGAGCACTCACTTTATTAGGAGCAAACAATATTAACCATAGCAGGTATAAATTGAGGCAACCTTTCCATCGTGATCCAATTAACCATCCGTTCAATTTAATTGAATCTACGTTGCCGCTGCTCAAGTCAAGTGCTCACTAACTGGGAGCGACGGCGATTCGAATCGAATTCCTATCCAGCTGGAGGGGTATTTCTAACACTCACTGAGTCACGCCTGGCGAGGGCTGCTCAGGTCACCTTTGGTACAGTTCAGGAGCCGCGGGTCTGAATGATATCGCGACCCCAAGGGCGACACTCTGCCAGGTGATAGGGACTCTAACCCCCTTGGTCTCACGCAAATGTCCCCAAGCACATCCTTTCTCTCCTCCAAGAAGCAACCTACCATTCGATTCTCGGCCTGAACTGTATTACTCGGATTCGCGGTCGGAACGACTTATCCGGCCAACTAAGTGTTAGACTGCGTTCAACATGACTCAAGGACGTACAGCGAATCGGTCCTTAAACGACTCAGACGGGGATAGATCCACACACAAGACCTCCATGCCTTGTCGCTTCACTATCATCATCCCGCCCGGTCTCATTTCATTTTATTAACACATGGTTCCATTCCACGATAGCACATATAGCCAACCGTGCCATATATGAACATCCCTATATCTCGCAGGTGACATGAAATCACATGACTTCTACCACTTAAAGCAGGGCTAAGCATCTACTCGATCCTAGTCTATGTAGGATTCAGGGATTCATATATCTGGACAAGGAATGATATAATACAGCAAGGTTTTCAACCAACTCCTACCACTTAATGCAACAATACTTATAACATATATAGAATTAATTGCTTTGAAGGTAGGAGGCTTATAATGCTCCGGGGCTTTCCTGAGATCCGACACAAGTCAGTTTAGTTAGCTTGCACCGTCATGGTGACATCTTCGGTCCTAGCACTTGCATTCAGGGGTTCTTCCATCTTCTGGACAGCCCACCGTTACACCATCATCTATCTCCACATCATGCGCTCCACGTCCACGTGCTATACCTAGCGTACCTAGGATGAGATGCATAGATGCAGATGCATGAACATAAAGAATACACATGAAGGAATGCAACAAGCATACTAAACAAGCATATGTTACACTATACACACATAAGCATGTCATACAACCAGCTAGCTATACATGATCAAGTACTTCACAATTTAGCAAAACATTTTAGGCATGCTACCTTAACTCTAGGTGTCCAAGATAACCATTTGCAATCATACAAACAAGAGCAAGTAGAAGCAAACAATTCTAGATACAAGTAGATTTAGACAGCAGCAAACAGTCACTTGCTTCAAACATAACTTAAGCTAAAAACATCCCACAAGGATGATCTAAGACTTTATGAAAATCCATAGAAATTGTCTACAAGATTGATGTTTACATAAAAAGCTAATTACAAAGTTAAACAGGCCAAACATGTAGATGTTTCAGACCTATCCAGACATGGACATAAAACTGATTGCAACATCAGAGAAGCATAACTGTAGTTACACAAATCCAAATGACTTGCAAGAAGACATTTTGGAAAGATTATGAAATTATCTACATTTCATATATAACCGTCACAGCATGATTCCCAAGTTAAGTAGGTCGAAATCATACCTTTACAGAAACTGGTTCATACAAAACAGAGAGCAACCAATTGTATAACCCAAACTTTGAACAACTGTAACTCTTAAACTACTTGGCCAAATGGCACCAAATTTTAACAGCAGCTAGATACATGAATTATCTACAACTTTTGTATAAACAAGTTTCACAACAAAGCATATTATCATGAAGAACTTTGCTAAGCTCCTAGATCTGTCCATAAAGCACATCGGCAAGAAAATAATTATTAACTTATGTTGCACGTACATAATTAGGTAAAACCAACTTTACCAACATGTCACATATGACTAAAGAACACCAGAAAACCTAGTGTCCATGACCAAATAAATTCTTTTAATGCATTTCTTAATTTATTTTAGATAATAAGGTGACTTAATGAACATATACCAAAATTATACAATAAACTCTACAAAAATTACAGTGGCTCACATATCCTCTCAATAGTCTACTGTACAAATTTCACTCCATTTGGATATGTATAGCAACCTCTATGAAAAAGACAAGTTGCTAAAGCAAGAATTCATGTGAGAGCAAGATAAACCAATAACTCACTCATACTTCATTCAATACTCATGAAATTTTTACCACACATCAACTATCATATGAGTAGCATGTCACAAAAATTTCACTTCATTTGGAGCCCTAGATCTATAGTTATGAAAAATAACAAATTCAACTAGCATTACAACCTTACTGCACAAATCTATTTTTACCGCAAAATATTTAAACTAAAACGTGCTATATTATAGATCCACTGCATATAAAATTTCACAAGGATTCCAAAAAGTCCTCATTTACTATTTTACGAATTTTCTACGATTTACTATGAATTTCCAAAGTTCCTGCAAAATAATTACAAACCAGTCCTTACGGCACTATTCACCTGAGTCACTGACTTCGCAGTTACACCCCTCCCTTTAGTCGAATTGCTGCGCGAGGTCCCTGGTCGGAAAAACAGAGCAGAGGATGGCCGGAGCTTGTCGTCGCCGGCCGGAGAAGGCACGTCGTCGGCGGCTGAGGGGCGGGGGAGCACCTGGGGGTCTCCGCGCACCTGCTGGTGCCCTTGGCGCGGCCCAGCATGGCTTGTTCTGAGCTGGCCATGGCAACAGCCGGCGATGGCCCGAACGGCACCGGCGGCAAGGTCCTTCGGTGGACCGCAGCGGCAGAGAAACGACGTGGAAGCACTAGGTGGCCCATACGAAACTCAATGGCGGCCCTAGCTCAGCCAGTGATGGCTCGTGGCGCACTGGCCACGTGCGGCCGCGGCACTAGCGGCAACGGCGGCATGATGGCGGTGCTGTGGCAAGCTGGGCGGCCGGAGAAGGAGCGCAGGAGGGGCAGTGAGATGGGGCGGATACGGTGGAGTGGTTGGCTCGGACGGAGAAGCATTGGAGGAACGGAACCACGCGGAGACAGGGAGCTCAACTGGCTCGGCCATGGCTGTGGCGAGCACGGGACAGACAGCGAGAGGGAGGAGGAGAATGGAGAGGGTAGAGGGCGCTGGCCTATTCACTCGACGCGAGGACGCGTGGGCACAAGGTGTCGAGCAGCGAGGGCACCAGAGAGCCACGCGGCGCTTGGCCTCAGTTACGCGGCGCTCGGCCTCAGTTCATGTCGGCCATTGCTGCTGTGCAAGGATTTCAAAATTCCAATACCACCTCAAACGTACAACTGAAACATCAACTTTCCTCTCTTTGTAACTCCTAAAATGTTTAGTTTTGGCACGAGCTGTAGTAACCAAAGTTGTAGAGCTACGCGAGGTCTCCAACTTCTCTTAAAGGGTCAAAGTCTGATTCCGCATTCTTTGCAAGATACAAAGCTTCAAATGTGGGTACCTCAAAACAGTTCGCTGCAGTTCAGTTTGCAAGTTGACTGAAACTGCTAACTTTGAGCCCCTTGATCTCTCAAAGTGTGGCGTGATTTGGTCAACCAATTTCACCAATGTGTAGAGCTACACAAGTACAACAAGTTTGCTTAAAGAACTTTCATCTAATTCTCAACGGTTTTCAAAAGAAAGTGCGCCAAAGTAAGGTACACGCAAACTGAAACTGAAAAGTTCAGTCACCCAGACTTAGCCGATTTTCGAAGCTTCAAAACAGCATGAACTTCCAGACCTTGTAGCTCATGAACTAGGCCGAATTAGCCAAAGTGCCAATTGACAAACTTGTAGCTCAGGAAATTCTCTACAACTTTGCTTTAAGGAGTCAAGCTTGAATTAGCATAGTTTGCGAGATATAGATCAAGGAATAGAATCTGTTTTTGGGAACTAACAGAATTCCAGAACAGTAGTAAACTGCAGTTTTGACAGGCTTAAGAGCTGAATCATGAGATGGGTCAATTGACAAAGTTGAAGCTTATAAAATTTACTACAACTTTGATATAATTGACTTGAACTGATTCAAACTCTAAGATGAAGATTCTGAGAGGTCAGCTAGCACACTATACTAACAAAGCATGGAAAACAACACTTTAGGAGCTAAGTTAGCATAAGCTATTAACATGAGAAATGCTCCAAATGCATAGTTAAGCAATCCTAACATGTTTACAAACATTCAAAGCAATAACTTACATTTGCACACATGATCATAGCATTACAAGACAAAGAAACATAATGGCACAAGCATGTTTCACTTACTTAAACTTAGGCAACAAGATGAGATGCTTATGATAAGGCTATACTCATGTGAAGCAAGTGCATTAGGAGGCAAGATAACACCCGGGGTGTTACAAGGCCAACTCCAAGGAGCTGCTCAGGATTGGTGGGAGTCATTCCAGTATGGACGTCCAGAGAATGCTCTAGAGATCACATGGAATGAGTTCACAGAGAACTTCAGGTCCTATCACATCCCTGAGGGACTAATTGAACTGAAGCAAGAAGAGTTCCGGGCTCTCAAACAAGGGTCCATGTCTATGGTGGAGTACCACGACAAGTTTGCTCAACTGTCGCGATATGCCCCGGCTGAGGTGGCCCGGGATTCTGACAAATAGCGCCGTTTCCTGAAGGGACTGTATGATGGACTCCAACTGCAGCTGATGTCCAACAAGTATGCCAGTTTCCAAGAATTGGTGGATCGTGTCATTATGATGGATAACAAACGGAAGGAAATGGACCTCAAGAAGAGGAAGCTCTAGGGACAGGCATCGGGTAGCAACACTCGCCCGCGAGCTTTCCCACAATAAGGTTTCCCACAGAGAAACCAAGGGCCACCCAACCAATGGAACTGAGGCCAGTACCCCCAGAGAAACTCGAACCAGCAGCGTCCCCAGTATTCACAGCAGTTTGGCAACCAGAATCAGCAGCGCCCTCAGCAACATCAAGCTAGCAATCAGGCACCACGTCAGGGAGTGCCCAACAATGCCCCAATCAAGAGTGGCACTCTAGGCAACCCCAATGCATGCTACAACTATGGAGAGGTGGAACACTATTCGTACCAGTAGCCAAAGAAGCAGAACCGACAGGCCCCGCAGAACCAGCAGAGTAACCAGAGGCCCAACGCTCGACCTCCGTTCACCGGCAAGGTGAATCATGTGTCGTCTGAATCAGCTTAGGAGGCGCCTGAGGTTATGCTGGGTACGTTTAGCGTCAACTCCATCTCCGCTATCGTACTTTTTGATTCTGGTGCTTCGCATTCTTTCATATCACAAGCTTTTGTTAGAATGCACAGCATACCCCTGTGTGCCATGAAGGATCCTATGTTAGTAAATTCACCAGGGGGTAGCATGCCAGCAAACTATTGGAGCCCTTCTACTAGTATATTCCTAAGGGGGGTAGCTTTTAAACTAAATCCAATTGTTCTAAGAACCGCTGGGATTGACCTCATCCTAGGAATGGATTGGATGAAGCAGCATAGAGCAGTGATACAATGTCAGGAGAATTCCGTTGTTGTGACAGCTCTAAGTGGTGATAGAATTTGTGTCGAAGTGGAAGTGCAAGCTCAACCAACCGCCACTGTCAACCAGCTGAGCGATGTTGCCAACCAGGAGAATCAGGTGGTGGATGAATTCCTAGATGTGTTCCCCGATGAACTGCCAGGTATGCCACCCGATCGCGACATCGAATTCCTTATCGAGCTTTTACTTGGAACTGCACCCATAGCTAAGAGACCATATAGAATGGGGGTAGATGAATTAGAAGAACTAAAGAAACAAATTAAGGAATTGCAAGAGAAATGTTTTATTCGTCCTAGTTCTTCACCTTGGGGAGCACCTGTTATATTTATTGATAAGAAAGATGGCACACAAAGAATGTGTGTTGATTATAGGTCTCTTAATGAAGTCACAATCAAGAACAAGTACCCACTCCCTAGAATTGATGACTTATTTGATCAGCTGAAAGGTGCTTGTGTGTTCTCAAAAATTGATCTCCGTTCTGGATATCACCAACTAAAAATTCGTGCATCTGACATACCTAAGACAACATTTACTACCAGATATGGTCTTTATGAGTATACATTGATGTCTTTTGGACTGACAAATGCACCAGCATACTTTATGTATCTGATGAATAAAGTATTCATGGAGTACTTGGATAAGTTTGTAGTGGTGTTTATAGATGATATCCTAATATTCTCCAAAAATGAAGAGGAACATGTTGAACACTTAAGACTAGTTTTACAAAAACTCAGTGACATAAGTTGTATGCTAAAAAGAGCAAATGTGAGTTCTAGCTAAAAGAAGTATCTTTTCTGGGACATATGGTCTCTAATGGTGGAATAGCTGTAGATCCCAGTAAAGTGCAGGATGTGTTAAATTGGAAAGCCCCAGCCAATGTTAGTGAAATCCGTAGCTTTTTGAGATTGGCTGGGTACTATAGGAGGTTTATTGAAGGGTTCTATAAGCTAGCTAAGCCTATGACAGCTCTACTAGAGAAGAATGCCAAATTTATATGGTCAGACAAATGCCAGGCTAACTTTGAGGAGCTTAAGAGAAGGTTGACGACAGCCCCAGTGTTGACCTTACCTGATTTAAGTAAGAGTTTCTCTATTTATTGTGATGCATCTCGCCTAGGTTTTAGATGTGTGCTTATGCAAGAAGGAAAGGTTGTGGCATACGCATCCAGACAGTTGAGAAAGCATGAACTGAATTACCCAACACATGATTTGGAATTAGCCGCAGTTGCCCATGCCCTAAAAATCTGGAGGCATTATTTGATCGGACATAAGTGTGATATCTATACTGACCACAAGAGTTTAAAATATATTTTTACTCAGTCAGAGTCGAACCTAAGGCAACGTCGTTGGCTGGAATTGATTAAAGATTATAATCTGGAAGTGCATTATCATCCTGGAAAGGCAAATATTGTTGCTGATGCACTTAGCAGGAAGAGCTATGCCAACGGACTGCAGTTGACATTTATACCAGTAGAGTTGCGAGCTGAAATTGAATATCTCAATCTAGGTCTTGTCAATAATGTAGTGGAATTGGCCATAGAGCCTACATTGAAGAAAGATATACGCAAGGGTCAGTTGAAGGATGAAAAACTAAAGGAGATTGCAGAGCATGTAGTGGTTGGAAAGACACCAGGTTTCAGGTTGGATGAGAATGGTACTCTATGGTTTGGAAAAAGAATATGTGTACCTGAAGTGAAAGCTATCCGTGATACGATTCTACGAGAAGCACATGATTCTGCTTATTCTATACACCCTGGAAGCACCAAGATGTACTTAGACCTTAAAGAGAAGTATTGGTGGTATGGTTTGAAAAGAGATGTGGCTGAGTATGTGGCCCTATGTGATACTTGTCAAAGGGTGAAAGCTGAACACCAAAGACCTGCAAGATTGTTGCAACCAATGATATGATTCAATCTGGGTAATAGTGGAAATGGAAAGAAGTCGGTATGGACTTCATTACTGGATTACCCCGCACGCAACACGGATATGATTCAATCTGGGTAATAGTGGATCGACTTACTAAGGTAGCCCACTTCCTACCAGCCAAAACCACTTATAGTGGCGCAAAGCTAGCGGAGTTGTATATGGAGAGAATAGTGTGTCTACATGGGGTTCCGAAGAAGATCGTGTCTGACCGAGGAACTCAGTTTACATCACATTTTTGGCATAAGGTACATAGTGCTTTGGGAACACAGCTAAATTTCAGTTCTGCATATCATCCCCAAACCGATGGACAGACAGAAAGGACCAATCAAATCTTGGAAGATATGTTGAGAGCTTGTGCTTTACAGTATGGTACTAGTTGGGATAAGAGTTTACCATATGCTGAGTTTTCATATAACAACAATCACCAGAAAAGTCTCAAAATGGCGCCATTCAAAGCTTTATACGGACGTAAGTGTAGAACGCCTCTATTCTGGAATCAGAGAGGTGAAACTCAAGTGTTTGGACCAGAGGTCCTACGCAATGCAGAGGAATAAGTGAGAATGATTAGGGATAATTTGAGAGTAGCACAGTCCAGACAGAAAAGTTATGCTGATATCCGAAGAAGAGAGTTGAGTTTCAAAGTAGGTGACTATGTGTATTTGAAAGTGTCACCAATGAGAAATGTGAGAAGATTCAATGTGAAGGGCAAGTTAGCCCCGAGATATGTGGGACCTTTCAAGATTCTGGAGAGACGTGGAGAAGTGGCTTATCAGTTGGAACTGCCAGAAAGTTTGTCGGGTGTGCATGATGTGTTTCATGTTTCTCAGTTGAAAAAGTGTTTGCGGGTACCAGAAGAGCAAATTCCTTTGGAAGAGCTTACTGTTAAAGAAGATCTCACGTATGAAGAGTATCCGGTAAAAATTCTTGAAACTACAGAAAGAGTTACTAGGAGCCGCACTATAAAGATGTGCAAAGTACAGTGGAATCGATATTCAGAAGATGAAGCTACTTGGGAAAGAGAAGAAGATCTGAGAAAATCTTATCCGCAGCTTTTTGAGTAAGCATCACCCAATCTCGAGGACGAGATTTCTCTTAAGGGGGGTAGAATTGTAACACCCTAAATTTTTCATAAATTCAAAATAGTTAAATATGATTTATTGTGTAATTGAGTGTGCATGTAAATATAGGGAATAATAAATTTTTGTGAAATTAAAAATTAATCATAAGGTTAGCAACATGTTGATGCACTCATGCTGCCACATCTTATTTATTGTATTGATTGGTTTTGATCCAAAGTCCAAAAGAAGTTCAAAAACTTTGGAAAATGGATTTGGAAAATCAAATAAGAAAAAGGAAAAACTTCTTTTCCTCTCCCTCCCTCCTTTCGGACCAGCCGGCCTGCTGCCTTCCCCGCTGAGCCGGCCCACGCGCGCGCGCCTTCTTTCCTTCCTTGCTGGGCCGGCCCAGTCCGCGTTGCAACCATTGCCGCGCCTCCTTCCCTCTCTCAGCGACTGACGAGATGGACCCACATGTCGGCGCCTTTCCTCAACCTCCAGCTTCCCACGCCTTGCTCGAACTCGGCAACCGCCGCCCGTGCCCACCTCCGTGAGACGTGGGAGCGTCCCTGCGCCTCGGGACCTTTAAAGGGGGAGCGTAACCCCGTCCATGCCTTCCCCTTCTTCAATTACCCCCCCCCCCCCGCTCCCACTCGCTGAACCACCGAAGGCCGCAGCAAAATCGTCGGAGTCACCGTCCGTCGTCTCCGCGTCGCCATCGTCTCCGAGCCACCTCCGCCCCGTGTTTTTCGCACGGTGAGCTTCGCCTCCCTCTCCTCTTTCTCCTCGTACATCTCCCGTGACGATTGGTGGCCTCTAGGGCCTTAGCCAAATGCGTCGGCAAGCTCCTCCGCGGCTGTAAGGTCCTATATGGCTAGAGGGGGTTGAATAGCCTATAAAAAATTCTACAAGAACCACTAAGCAAACTTGTTAGAATAACAAACAGAGTAAAGCGAGTTTTGCTTAGCCTACGGTTGTGATGCAAGCCTCCTATCCACAAGTCTAGTAGACTATGATCTATAGTTCACACAAGGGCTAAGTTACTAAACTTACACTAGTGAGCAAGCTAGCAACTACTTAGCAAAGGCTAACACTAGAGCTACACAAGATAACTAGTAAATGTAAATACGAGAGATAGGATTATGAATCTTATACCGATGGTGGAGAGAAGATGTTGCCAATCACCAAGATGATATACAAATAATCAATATTGACAACAACACAATATGAAGACCAATCACCAGGAGACAAGTGACACAATATTTTTGTTCACCCGGTGTTCACTTGTGCACCGACAAGCTACGTCACCGGTTGTGTCGACCAACACTTAGATGGTTCCTCGTTGTGACCCTCAAGTCACTTGCCCCTCAAGGCACGCCCCGCAAGGCACCACAAGACACCACTCTCAAGTGAGGTAACTCAATGACACGCGCAATCCACTAGAGTTGCTTTTGGCGCTCCGCCGAGGAAAGCACAAGAACCTCTTACAATCAACCGGAGGTGGCCAAGAACAATCTCCTTCTCTTGCCAACGCCTCCAACAATCTCCAAGCCGGCTAGGAGCGGTACTCTCCAAGAGTAACAAGAAATCCACCGGCTAAACCACCCACAAGTGCCACTAGATGCCCTCAAGCTATGCAATGCACTTTGGGATCACTCAATCTCACTTATGATTTGCAATCAATCAAGAGAGATGAGTAGGAAGAAAAGCTCTAGCTCAAAGGATGCACAAGAATGTTAGAAATCACGAGTTACCTCCCCAAGGGCCGGCCAACAAGTATTTATAAGTATCCCATCCGAATAGAGCCGTTATACCCCTTCACTGGGTCTTTTTCGGGATGACCGGACGCGCCGGTCATAACTGACCGGACGCGCTCAACCGCGTCCGATCCTCCAACGGTCACTGACCCCAACGGTCAAACCAATGACCGGACGCGCCCAGGGCAATGACCGGACGCGCCTGTCAAACGACCAGACACGCCCGTCAAACGATCGGACGCGCCGATCGCGCTGTTCCACGCGCCCACGAAGCAATGACCGGACGTGCCCCTCGCAATGACCGGACGCGATAGTGCCCACGTCCGGTTAGAGTCCAGTAAGCTCCCTCAACGATCGGACACATCCGATCGCGTGTGACCGGACGCGCCCCGCGTCTGATCGTCCTTGCGAACCGTAGTTCCTTCTGGGCACCTGACCGGACGCGCCGGTCCCACGAGTGACCGGACGTGCCGGTTGCAAACCCTAGCACCCGCGTGCCTGACTGCTGACCGGACGCGTCCGGTCATACCATGACCGCATTCGGTGCAGCGTCCGGTCACCTCTGTGACCTCCATTCGCCTCTGTTTCTTTTCTGACTTCCGACGTAGTGGAAAATAGGCATTTCAAGTTCCCAAAAACGCCTCTGTTTCGAAGGTTTTCCAGTTAGCTCACTAGGCCCTACATGCAATGCACTTCATTAATTCACCTAGTGGCACCCCATGCGTCGAATAACCGATAAGACTTCCCCTCTTAATAGTTCGGCTATCGATCCTAAACCACTCACACCCTCTATGGTGTCTTGAGTGCAAAACAAAATGGCCCTATGGTTATACCTTTGCCTTGAGCCCATTTTGTTTCTCCAAAAGATATGATCCACTTCATATCATCACATGACCGTCTCGATCCATCGACCTTAACTTCACTTGCTCTTCACCGTTGCATCGGTCCATCGACGCCAAGTCTTGCTCAAGCTTCACCATCGCATGGTCCTTCGCTTCGAAGCCTTGACTTGCCCTTCACCTTCACAACCGGTCCATCGAGCCAAGCATCACCTCGGTCTTTATCATCTTGGTCACATGAGTCAATGTCATGTCTCATATTCAATGACCACCTTTATCTAAATCATCCACTTAGATACAAAGGTTAGTCCTAGGTTTCATCAATTAGCGAAAACCAAACTAGGGACTTTCAATCTCCCCCTTTTTGGTAATTGATGACAACCCTCACAAAGATAATTTTGATAATAAAAGTTTTGAACTTGTCATACTTGTCCAATCATTTTGCTCATAAGTAAAGTTTGGACAATTATCACAAGCTCGGTTTTGGTAGCATTAGCTCTCCCTACATATGTGCATAGAGTTTGGATTGTAAGCTTTGCACATATGCATGGATAGAAGTGTTGAGGGAGTAATTCTACCAAAATGATGCTAAGGTGTAAGAAATGGACCTTTGAAGCGTGATACCAATTGGAGTTTCCTTTTACACCATCCTTAGCATCATGAAGTAACTAGACATCCATCACAACTCAAGAACCCCGTGAGATCAACATTATAGTAAAGGTTCTTGGACCACTTGTAAAGTTTAAGGCACGTCTAGATACCACATGTAAGCTATTCCTATGCATGCTAGTAGATCATTTCATCATTCAAGTTCTATACTAGCATTGCACCACACAAGCATGTATATTGAATTTAAATACATGTGCAATGAGCAAGTCATATGAGAATGCACAAACAAATGCAACAACTTTGTTTATGAGCTTGCTCCCCCTACTTGTGTGCATCAAAATTTTATTTACCCCTTTATCATGTTGAATCATCTTTTTCTCTCCCCCTTTGTCAACAACTTACCCAAAAATGGGATCAAATTGTGGAGAGAAAAACAATGGTTGATGGAGTAGGTTAGAATTTATCAAATTTGGTTCAACCTAGAACACTTGCCAAAGATATTTAATTCGATTTGAACCAAAGACAAGCTTCATCACACCTCATAAAAAGGGTTATCTTGCCTATGTTGAATTAAACACTTATAGCAAATCGTCTAGATTCAACACTAGGTTTGTAAGCTCACAAACATGTCATATGCCACCACTAGATCAAAGCAAGCATAGAAGCAATAGTGGTAATATATATCCATCAAATTCATTTGATTTATCATAAATGCTCATGCGTACCACTTATTATGTCTACATGTTGTATCAAGTCCTTAGCATAGTATGAATGACATGTCAATCAACTTTACCTTGCAATGTCGAAGGAGAGGCATGTCAATAAGTGGGTGGGGTGCATTCAACTCATGTTTGAGAAATCAAGAATGTTCAATTCATTCCTTAGCTTGCAAAACCTCTTTTCATCAAGTGGCTTGGTGAGAATATCGACAAGTTGATCATTGGTGCCAACACTTTCAATGGCAATATATCCTTTTTGTTGATGATCTCTAATGAAATGATGTCTTATGTCAATATGCTTTGTTCTTCCATGTTGAACCGGGTTTTGTGTCATCTTGATTGCACTTTCATTATCACATAGCAATGGCACATTCTTGAAGTTGAGACCATAATCCTTCAAAGTTGATTTCATCCATAGCAATTGTGCACAACAACTCCCCGCACTCACATATTCGGCTTCGGCGGTAGAGATTGCCATGCTATTTTGTTTCTTTGAGGACCATGACACAAGTGATCTTCCAAGTAATTGACATGTGCCACTTGTGCTCTTTCTATTGATCTTGCAACCCCCATAGTCGGAGTCCGAATATCCAATCAATTCAAACTTTGACCCCTTGGGATACCATATTCCAACATCTCTTGTTTGCTTCAAGTACCTCAATATTCTCTTTGCGGCCGTGAGATGACTCTCTCTAGGTGAGGCTTGATATCTAGCACACATACAAACACTAAATATGACATCCGGCCTTGATGCGGTGGCATAGAGTAGACTTCCAATCAAAGACCGATATTCCTTTTGATTCACCATTTTTCCATCAAAATCACTATCCAAATTGCCATTTGTACCCATTGGAGTTGAAATTGGCTTTGCATCTTGCATTCCAAACTTCTTCAACATGTCCCTTATGTATTTCCCTTGACTCACAAATGTCCCATTCTTCAATTGTTTGACTTGGAGACCAAGGAAGTAGCTAAGTTCACCAATCATAGACATTTCAAACTCTTTGGTCATCATAGCACCAAATTATTCACAATAAGCTTGATCAGTTGATCCAAAGATGATATCATTAACATATATTTGCACTATGAATAGATCATTCCCAATCTTCTTGGTGAATAGAGTTGTATCAACCTTGCCCATCTTGAATCCCTTAGAGAGAAGGAAATCCCTTAGCCTCTCATACCATGCTCTAGGTGCTTGCTTTAAGCCATGTAAAGCCTTCTTCAACTTGTATACATGGTTGGGTTTCTTGTCATCTTTAAATCCGGGAGGTTGCTCAACAAAGACTAACTCATTGATGATCCCATTGAGAAATGCACTTTTGACATCCATTTGATATAATTTGATGTTGTGTGCACAAGCATAAGCCGAAAGAATCCTTATTGCCTCCAATCTTGCCACGGGAGCATATGTCTCATCATAGTCAAGACCTTCTACTTGAGTGTAACTGTAACGGATCAACGTAATTATACGAGGTTTAGCATTTCCAACATCATTCACTTAACCATCAGTGTTCCATTAATGTTACTACGATGCCATAACTCGAGTCAAGTGCTCACTAACCGGGAGCGACGGCGATTCGAATCGAATTCCTATCTAGCTGGAGATTTATTCCTCACACAAACCTTGCTTTCCCCCCGTCAGGGTCGCGTAGATCACCAATGACACTTTCTAAGAAGCTGCGGGATAACAATCATGGATCGCACTACCCAGGGACCGCCCGACTGCCAGGACGCACCTTGGGCTCACTCTTCGCGTCCCCGTTACACCCCCTTCAACACCAGTCTGCCAACCCGAGTTTATCCCGGCTCGAAAAAGTGTCACTAGCTTCGCGGTCGAAAGGTACTTTATTCGGCCAGCTAAATGTGAGGCATGCGTTCAACATGACAAGAGGGACGAGCAACGATCGGTCCTTAATCGACACAGACGGAATCACTATAGTCCAAAACCCTATAAGACTCCGCCTGGTCTTTGTTTATCCATCAACACTTGGTTACTTTTTACAATCACAATTACAGCTAACCATAACCCGGTATCCACCTATAACTCGCAGGTGACAGGAAATCACCCGACTTTACCGGTCTAAGCATGGCTAAGCAATTTACTCGATCCTGACCTAACAGGGTGAAAGATAATCCAATGGCCAAGGTAATAATGCAACAACGGTTTCACTCAACTCCTATAACTTAATGCAACTATATATATAACTATAGTTCATGTAGTAAGGAACAACTTTTATAAAATAGGAGACTTAAAATGCTCCGGGGCTTGCCTCTTTCGAACGAGCTAGGATGGTGGTCGATGCACTCTGGCAGCTTCTCGCCTGACTCTTCCTCCTCGGGCACCTCCTGTGCCTGAGGCTCCTGCTGATCCGTCCAAGCCTGCTCCTCCTGTACTGCTACCTACGACTCTTCCTGCGATCTTGTATGATGCAAGTGCATAAGTAATCATGCGAATGATGCATCGGATTGTGGTGGAGTGCTTTGATGACATGAGATGCAGATGAGCACATGGAATGAGCAGTTTGAATATAACTATTTCTTCTACAAGGTAGTCAACGTCATCCAAGAACATATACCCTAAAACATGCACCTTATTCTTCTATTAGTTAGCCTATCATCTACACATACAAGTGAACCTAAACTACCAAGGCTTACCAACCTAACTCAACCACAACATCAGCAAGGCATAATGATGCTTCAAAGATACACCAAACATATTTTATTTCTCTTAATTTCTCATAAAGAATAATCTTTTATTCCCTATTTAACTAGGGTTACACAGCAACACCTATTTCTGGTGTAGATAAAAATCTACAAAAATTACAGTAGATTACCCTTACCCTAACTAACCTACTACTAAATTTTCATGAGAATTGCCTATGTAAAACTATCTATAAAAAATAAACAAGTTATAGCCTAAATATGAGCATGAAATTATTTTGTACTAGAAAAAGTGTCAAACAACAGATTTCACATTTTTCCTATGTTACTAACAGTAAACTAACATACTACAAAAATTATCACATGTATGTTCTATACAAATTTAGCCCTCTACTAAAAATAACAAAGATTATCAATTAAAATCATTTGAACTACACTTCAAAAATTTCTCACAGAACATGCTTCACTAATATTTTTCCTAGAAAGTACATCACTAATAAAGATTAAAGCAACAAGAATCACATTTTTCCCTTTATTATTTTATTTACTACATATTTTCTAAGATATCAGCATTTATAGCAATTAAATAAATGTACACAGAAAAGTGTCACCAATTTATCATGAAATATTTTTAAACTGTAGATCTATTCAAGAGGAACATTACAAAATTTGTTTCATCATTTTTGGAGCTAAAAAGGGTACACAAATATTTTCCAAGTATTTTCTTTTCCCAAAACAAAATAGAAATTCAAAAACTAATTACGGAATCGTTTAACGGGCCAGCCCACTCGGCAACAACGGCCCACGGCCGATTTCTGCCGGAGCGCCGCGCGGGAAAAACCAGAGGTGGCCCGGCTTGCCAGTTTGGCCCAAGGCCGCTGGCCCAGCAGGCAGGGGGGTTGGAACGCGGGGAGCGGTCGCGCGGCTGCGATGTCGTGGCGGTGGAGATGTCCGCCGGCGGCTAGCGGCCGGCTCCGGTCGTGAGGGCACCAATGGAGGGGCACACGGAAACCCTGTGGGGGTGGCGAACACCGCGGGGCGGTGCGCGAGCGGCTAGGTGGGGAGAAAACGCCGGAACGGCGGGGGCGAGCGCGCGGTGGCCGGAATGGCGCCGCGGTGGGGCGCGCGAGACGGTGCCTTACCGTGGGGCAGAGACGGAGCGTGGAGGCGCGTTCGGAGAAGAGAAGGATGAGGCGGAGTTGTTCACGCGAGCAGTCGCTCGGAGGCGGCCGGCCGGTGATGGAACGCGGGGCGGAAACACGTGGCAGCGGCGACGAGCGCGTGGAGGCGGGAGCGGCGGCTGCTGCGGGTCGTGTGAGGCCGAGCGGGGCGAAAAATGGAGGGCGTGCAGACGTGGGAGGAGCGGGCGCGGCTTCAAGGCGCGTGGCGCGGCCGGTGGAGCCCACGGCTCACCACCCGTACGCCGGAGGCGGCGAACGGCGGCCATGCGGCGGGCGAGCCCTGACGCGGCGTCGCGCTGGCGCGGGCGCGGACGTGGGCACGCGGGAGAAGGCGGGGGCGAGCGAGCCAGGCCGGCATCCGTTCGCGGGCCGAAAGGGAGGCCGCGGCCCACTAAAACAAAAACCGAATTTTCTTTTATAAAAATGTTTTCAGATTTCTTTATTTGTTTCAAAATTGAATTTGAAAAACGAAAAAGAGGTTTTCAGATCTTTTGCCCAAAATAAAAGTTGTTCAAAATTTTATTCTCTACAACTTTTATGTAGGGCACTTTTCAAAATTCTAAATAGATTTTGAATTTGGGATCTAAAGCTAAATTGTTAAACAAAAATCCCTTTGTTTAGAATATTTTTAAAACAAAATTTGAGAAAAACTTGAATTCAAGAATTGCTCCAAAAATCATGTTAATTTATTCTAGATTATTTAAAATTGCTAATACCCAAAAGTATACTACCTTTTTGGCACTTACATCAAAGTTAGGGTTCTAATTATTTGCTTTTCAAGTTTAAATTTAAAAGAGCTATATTTCATGCAATGCTAGTCATGAAATGATGTTGAATGCTTTATGCTTTGAAATGCTAATGCATGCTTAACACCCAGGGGTGTTACAGTAACCTTGAGCAACTAGTCTTGCTTTGTTTCTCACCACAATGCCATCTTGATCTTGCTTGTTTTTGAACACCTATTTGGTTCCAATCACATTATAGTCATTTGGCCTTTCTACCAATTCCCAAACATCATTTCTTATGAAATTGTTAAGTTCTTCTTGCATAGCCATAATCCAATCGGCATCCTTCAAAGCTTCTTCTATTTTCTTTGGTTCTATGGTTGACACAAATGATGCATGCTCACAAAACATGGCCAATCTTGATCTTGTTTGCACACCACTTCTAATATCACCAATAACACTATCAATGGAGTGATCTCTTACAACATGTGGTGGTTGGAGTACTTGCACTTGATTGATTGAGCTTGGTTGATCACTTGATGTATCTTGATGAGATGAACTAGCACCATGATCTTGCACTTGAGAGTCACTAGCTAGCTTGAATGGAGAATTGAGCACTTGATCTTTATCATCATCTTGAATATCAATTACTTGCTTTGCTCTAATGTCCCCAATGTCCATGTTCTTCATTGCTTCCACCAATAGAGTTCCACCAACATCATCTAGATTCCCTTCTTCATCTTGTGACCCATTGGTTTCATCAAATTGCACATCATGGACTTCTTCTAGAATGCCACTTGAATTGTTCCAAACTCTATAAGCCTTGCTTGTAGTTGAATAACCAAGTAGGAACCCCTCATCACATCTCTTGTCAAACTTTCCCAATCTAGTGCCCTTCTTCAAGATATAACATTTGCAACTAAACACCCTAAAGTAAGAAATATTAGGCTTTCTTCCATGAAGTAGCTCATATGGGGTCTTCTCTAGCAATGGATGACAATATAGTCTATTAATGTAGTAGCAAGCGGTATTGATTGCTTCATCCCAAAATGATTGACTCACATTGTACTCATGAAGCATTGATCTACCCATATCAAGTAATGTTCTTTTCTTTCTCTCAACTGGGCCATTTGATTGTGGAGTGTACTTGGTCGAGAATTGATGTCCAATGCCATAGTGATCACAAAGTTCTTCAATTCTTGTATTCTTGAACTCACTTCCATTGTCACTTCTCACTTTCTTGATTCTAATCTCAAACTCATTGTGAACTCTAGTGAGAAATGTCTTGAAGGTGTCAAACACTTCACTTTTATCACTAAGAAAGAATACCCATGTGAATCTTGTGAAGTCATCCACTATGACAAATCCATACTTATTACCACCTATGCTTGAGTATGTTGTTGGGCCAAATAGATCTATGTGCATCAAATCAAATGTTTTGCATGTGCTCATTGTACTCTTCTTTGGATGTGAGCTTCCAACTTGCTTCCCGGCTTGACATGCACTACAAAGCTTATTCTTCTCAAATTCAACATCTTTCAAACCATTTACAAGATTGTGAGTTGTAAGCTTCTTCAATTGTTTTATGCCAATATGACCAAGCCTTCTATGCCAAAGCCAACCCATGCTTGATTTGGAGATTAAGCAAGTTGTCAAAGAAGTTTCTCTAGCATTGAAGTCAACTAGGTAGAGATTCTCATATCTAAAGCCCTTGAATACCACATTTGAACCATCCATACTAATAACTTCCACATCATCAACCCCAAAGATACATTTGTAACCAAGATCACATATTTATGCCATGGATAGAAGATTGAAATCCAAGCTTTCAACTAGCAACACATTGGAGATACTCAAGTCATTTGATATTGCAATCTTGCCCAAGCCAATAACCTTTCCTTTCTTGTTATTTCCAAATGTGATAGAATCAACACCACTATCATTGTCATTGATTGAGTCAAACATTCTTGATGTACCGGTCATGTGTTGAGTGCACCCACTATCAATAATCCAATGCCTTCCTCCGGCTTTGTAATTGACCTACAAGCAAATCAATGAAGCTTAGGTACCCATTTTTGCTTGGGTCCTTGTAGGTTAGTAACTAAGCTCTTTGATACCCAAATAGCCTTCTTCTTTGGGCCAACAATGGGAGTACCAATAAACTTAGCTTTCACACCCTTCACACCTTTGGTAAGCACATAGCAAGAATCAAAAGGTATAGCATTAACAAATTTCTTGCTTTGGTTCTTTTTATTGCAATTATGCTCTAGGTGCCCAACTTGCTTGCATCTATTGCAAAACCGACCATTGCCCTTCATAAAGCGAGGCTTTGGAGTTGCAAAGGCCGACTTGCCTTTCTTGGGGGTGTAGCCCAATCCCTCTTTGTTAAGAGAGAACCTTTGGCTACCCAAGCACTTAAGCAAGCGGGCCTCACCACCATAGGCCTTGCCTAGGGCGTGAGTGAGCTCATCCACCTCTTTCTTGAGAGTCTCATTCTCAACCATTAGTGAGGCATCACAAGTGAAACCATTACTAGTAGTGGAGGTAGAGTCAATGTTGGTGGATGAAGAGCTACAAGAAGGGTAAGCATTTGACATGATGATAGGTTCATTAGAGGATTCATCAATTATATCACATGTAACACCTATATCACATGATACAACAACCTCCTTCTTTGCTTGTTGCTCAAGTAGCAATGAGTGAGCTTTTTCAAGCTTGGAATGAGCCTTACCAAGGTCCTCATGGTCTTCCACTAGACTCTCATGAGTGGTCTTAAGCTCACTAAGAACTTTCTCAAGTATTGCTACTTTCGTTGAAAGCTTCTTACACTCCTTGTCTTTGGCAATAGCTATGTCTCTAGTTTGTTGCATCAAGTCATATAATTGTTCTTTAGTTGGTTCATCATCATCATTTTCATTATCATTATCATTATCACTATCATGAGCATATTCCATTTCACTTTCATCATCACTCTCATCATATAATACCTTAGTTTCTTTGGCCATGAGGCATGAAGAGGATGAATCAAATAGTGATGGCTTCTTGTTGATAGCAATGGAAGCAAAAGCCTTGTTGGATGATGATTCTTCTTCTTCTTCTTCATCACTTTCTCAAGTGACCACATAGGCTCCATTCTTGCCCTTCTTGAAAGTCATCTTGGCTTCTCTCTTTTTCTTCTCAAACTTGCCCCTCTTGTTGTTCTTTTTCTTGTCATAGGAACATTCGGCTTGAAGATGTTCGGTGCTATCACAATTGAAGCACTTCCTTTGTTACTCATTGCTCTTGAAATTATCATTTCTCCTTTTGAAGCCTCTTCTCTTAATGAACATGTGACCCATTTTCTTGACTACAAGAGCAAGTGCCTCATCATCAATTTCAAAATCTTCACCTTCATTATTATCTTCTTCTTCTTCTATGATGATAGCTTTGCCCTTGGAGGAGGTGGCCTTGAATGCCACGGTCTTCTTCTTCTTTTCTTCCTCCTTCTCCTTCTCATCAACATCTTGATCATACTTGTCAAAGGTCAATACCTCTCCAAGCAAATCATTGGGCTTCATTGCATCAAGCCCATCTCTTTGTAGCATCATAATCAACATTTTGAATCTTTTTGGTAAGCTCAACAAGAACTTATGGCAAAAATCTTGGTCTTGTGTCTTATGCCCTAAGCTCTTGAGATCATTCACAATGACTTGCAATCTATGAAACATCTCTAAGATTGTTTCTTCTTCTTTCATCTTGAAGTTCTCAAACTCACTCTTGAGCCCATATAGCTTGGCACTCTTCACAACCTTAGTGCCCTCATATGTTTCACTCAACCTTGTCCATACTTCATTTGCCAATTCTAAATCCTTGATGCCCTCAAATACTTTTGTGTCAATACCATTGTACAATGTATTGAGAGTCATTCTATTGCATATTCTATTTGCTCTATCTTCATCGGTGAGATGATCGGGATCAATGATAGCAAAATCATTCTCGGTGACTTGCAAAACTCTCTCATGAATAGAACCAAGGTACATTGTCATTTTTCTCTTCCAATGAGCAAAAGAACTAACACCATCAAAGAACGGTGGCTTGCCCCCAACATGATTGAACACAATTTGAGCCATTTTTCACACCGAAGGATGTTAAGCCTTGATTAAAACGGTGACCACGGCTCCGATACCACTTGTAAGGTCCTAGATGGCTAGAGGGGGTGAATAGCCTATAAAAAATTCTATAAGAACCACTAAGCAAACTTGTTAGAATAACAAATAGCGTAAAGCAAGTTTTGCTTAGCCTACGGTTGTGATGCAAACCTCCTATCCACAAGTCTAGTAGACTATGATCTCTAGTTCACACAAGGGCTAAGTTACTAAACTTACACTAGTGAGCAAGCTAGCAACTACTTAGCAAAGGCTAACACTAGAGCTACACAAGATAACTAGTAAATGTAAATACGAGAGATAGGATTGTGAGTCTTATACCGACGGTGGAGAGAAGATGTTGCCAATCACCAAGATTATGAGTCCTTTGGAAGAGCTTACTGTTAAAGAAGATCTCACGTATGAAGAGTATCCGGTAAAAATTCTTGAAACTGCAGAAAGAGTTACTAGGAGCCGCACTATAAAGATGTGCAAAGTACAGTAGAATCGATATTCAGAAGATGAAGCTACTTGGGAAAGAGAAGAAGATCTGAGAAAATCTTATCCGCAGCTTTTTGAGTAAGCATCACCCAATCTCGAGGACGAGATTTCTCTTAAGGAGGGTAGAATTGTAACACCCTAAATTTTTCATAAATTCAAAATAGTTAAATATGATTTATTGTGTAATTGAGTGTGCATGTAAATATAGGGAATAATAATTTTTTGTGAAATTAAAAATTAATCATAAGGTTAGCAACATGTTGATGCACTCATGCTGCCACATCTTATTTATTGTATTGATTGGTTTTGATCCAAAGTCCAAAAGAATTTCAAAAACTTTGGAAAATGGATTTGGAAAATCAAATAAGAAAAAGGAAAAACTTCTTTTCCTCTCCCTCCCTCCTTTCGGCCCAGCCGGCCTGCTGCCTTCCCCACTGAGCCAGCCCACGCGCGCGCGCCTTCTTTTCTTCCTTGCTGGGTCGGCCCAGTCCGCGTTGCAACCATTGTCGTGCCTCCTTCCCTCTCTCAGCGACTGACGAGATGGACCCACATGTCGGCGCCTTTCCTCAACCTCTAGCTTCCCACGCCTTGCTCGGACTCGGCAACCGCCGCCCGTGCCCACCTCCAAGAGACGTGGGAGCGTCCCCGCGCCTCGGGTCCTTTAAAGGGGGAGCGTAACCCCGTCCATGCCTTCCCCTTCTTCAGTTCCCCCCCCCCCCGCTCCCACTCGCTGAACCACCGAAGGCCGCAGCAAAATCATCGGAGTTGCCGTCCATCGTCTCCGCGTCGCTATCGTCTCCGAGCCGCCTCCGCCCCGTGTTTTTCGCACGGTGAGCTTCGCCTCCCTATCCTCTTTCTCCCCGTACATCTCCCGTGATGATTGGTGGCCTCTAGGGCCTTAGCCAAATGCGTCGGTGAGCTCCTCCGTGGCTGTAAGGTCCTAGATGGCTAGAGGGGGGGTGAATAGCCTATAAAAAATTCTACAAGAACCACTAAGCAAACTTGTTAGAATAACAAACAGAGTAAAGCGAGTTTTGCTTAGCCTACGGTTGTGATGCAAGCCTCCTATCCACAAGTCTAGTAGACTATGATCTATAGTTCACACAAGGGCTAAGTTACTAAACTTACACTAGTGAGCAAGCTAGCAACTACTTAGCAAAGGCTAACACTAGAGCTACACAAGATAACTAGTAAATGTAAATACGAGAGATAGGATTGTGAATCTTATACCGACGGTGGAGAGAAGATGTTGCCAATCACCAAGATGATATACAAACAATCAATATTGACAACAACATAATATGAAGACCAATCACCGAGAGACAAGTGACACAATATTTTTGTTCACCCGGTGTTCACTTGTGCACCGACAAGCTACGTCACCGGTTGTGTCGACCAACACTTAGATGGTTCCTCGGTGTGACCCTCAAGTCACTTGCCCCTCAAGGCACGCCCCGCAAGGCACCACAAGACACCACTCTCAAGTGAGGTAACTCAATGACATGCGCAATCCACTAGAGTTGCTTTTGGCGCTCCACCGAGGAAAGCACAAGAACCTCTTACAATCAACCGGAGGTGGCCAAGAACAATCTCCTTCTCTTGCCAACGCCTCCAACAATCTCCAAGCCGGCTAGGAGCGGTACTCTCCAAGAGTAACAAGAAATCCACCGGCTAAACCACCCACAAGTGCCACTAGATGCCCTCAAGCTATGCAATGCACTTAGGGATCACTCAATCTCACTTATGATTTACAATCAATCAAGAGAGATGAGTAGGAAGAAAAGCTCTAGCTCAAAGGATGCACAAGAATGTTTGAAATCACGAGTTACCTCCCCAAGGGCCGGCCAACAAGTATTTATAAGCATCCCATCCGAATAGAGCCGTTATACCCCTTCACTGGGTCTTTTTCGGGATGACCGGACGCGCCGGTCATAACTGACCGGACACGCTCAACCGCGTCCGATCCTCCAACGGTCACTGACCCCAACGGTCAAACCAATGACCGGACGTGCCCAGGGCAACGACCAGACGCGCCTGTCAAACGACCGGACGCGCCCGTCAAACGATCGGACGCGCCGATCGCGCTGTTCCGCGCGCCCGCGAAGCAATGACCGGACGCGCCCCTCGTAATGACCGGACGCGATAGTGCCCGCGTCCGGTTAGAGTCCAGTAAGCTCCCTCAACGATCGGACGCATCCAATCGCGTGTGACCGGACACGCCCCGCGTCGTATCGTCCTTGCGAACCGCAGTTCCTTCTGGGTACCTGACCGGACGCACCGGTCCCGCGAGTGACCGGACGCGCCGGTTGCAAACCCTAGCACCCGCGCACCTGACTGCTGACCGGACGCGTCCGGTCATACCATGACCGCGTTCGGTGCAACGTACGGTCACCTCTGTGACCTCCGTTTGCCTCTGTTTCTTTTCCGACTTCTGACTTAGTGGAAAATAGGCATTTCAAGTTCCCAAAAACGCCTGAATTTGGCTCAAGAGAGAGACCCAAACCCTCTCTACCGCTTAAACTCCAACGCCTTCGCAAATGTGCTAACACCAACAAGTGATCACCACCTTGTGCACGTGTGTTAACATTTTCATAATCATTTTCGAAGGTTTTCCAGTTAGCTCACTAGGCCCTACATGAAATGCACTTCATTAATTCACCTAGTGGCACCCATGCGTCGAATAACCGATAAGACTTCCCCTCTTAATAGTTCGGCTATCGATCCTAAACCACTCACACCCTCTATGGTGTCTTGAGTGCAAAACAAAATGGCCCTATGGTTATACCTTTGCCTTGAGCCCATTTTGTTTCTCCAAAAGATATGATCCACTTCATATCATCACATGACCGTCTCGATCCATCGACCTTAACTTCACTTGCTCTTCACCGTTGCATCGGTCCGTCGGCGCCAAGTCTTACTCAAGCTTCACCATCGCATGGTCCTTCGCTTCGAAGCCTTGACTTGCCCTTCACCTTCACAACCAGTCCATCGAGCCAAGCATCACCTCGGTCTTCATCATCTTGGTCACATGAGTCAATGTCATGTCTCATATTCAATGACCACCTTTATCTAAATCATCCACTTAGATACAAAGGTTAGTCCTAGGTTTCATCAATTAGCCAAAACCAAACTAGGGACTTTCAGCGGCTGGCCACGGCGGGTGCCGTGCGGGCCTTTCCCCGCCCGCGCAATGCGCTCCTTTGGACTCGCCATCTCCCCCGCATCGGCCCTGTGGCCTCGGAGGTTGATTTGGTGGCCCGTAGGCCCCGTTTCCCCCGCACAGGTGAGCTTTCCACCGCCGGCAATGGCAGCGCCGCCGTCTCCACCCCCAACTCCGGCAGCCCGTGCCCCTCTTCCCTCCTCCATCTAATCCGAGCCGCTCATCACGAGATCAACGACTCATAAAGCTCCATACCCCTTCGCAGGGTCTTTTCTAAAAGAGCCCCTCAGTTTCGGGCGTATCTAACCCACCGACCTTGGCGTATTCCCGAAATACACATTTCCATTTTGAAGACATATTTTCTCTGGTTTAAATGAAAAATACGTTTCCAGATTAATTATAGTTCTGCCACTGCAGTAAAACGCTTATAAAATCGTCGTTTTAGCTCTGATTTGATCCGTTCAACTTGCGTTAGGTTCGTAATTTCATAACCTACGCATTAATGCCACTGTTAGTTAGGTTTGCAACATTTAAAATTCTTGATTAGGATAAGTTAATTAACTCGCTATAGGAATCTTGTTTAATTTGTAACTTTCGCGTTATAGCTCTGAATTTCGTGAACTTCGCATTGATGTGATCGTAGCGAGACGTAGAATATTTTTGTAAATATTTTATCTTGTTTTTATACTGCTGGTGTACTGTTCTAATTATAGGTTTGTTTGCTATGCATGAATGCTCCTGAAATGTGTATGTTGCCATGTTGGTCGAGTTCAGACGGTGAGGAGTACGTTGGGAATCCGGACACGTACGAGGAGCAGCAGGACCAGCAGCAGTTCGTGAACCAAGGTAAGTATAGCATGGGCCTACCTTGTTGTCCTATTCACTATATAATATACTCATTATGCATGTGTCTAATATTGCTCGACTATAAGGACTCCCTAGCTAATTGATGACCTGTACCTTGATCCCTATGGGTTTTATTTGCACATAGGTAGAATGCTAGTACTTTAACTAAACATGATCTATACTATGACTGATGGAACCAATGGATAAACATGATGGTAACAGTGGAACCATAGGGTAAAGGTGCAGATGATGTTGATCATGTTGCCCTAAACCCTCCGTAAGGACTTATCTGGAGGACAAAAGCTGGGACATACAATGCAATCGTGAGAGTCATATGGCTCTGACTTTAGCTCAGTAATATGATCTTTTCTAGCTTGTTAGAGGTTACCCGAAAGGGCGCAAGAGGGGCTTGCCACTTTGGGTATAGAACTGCCTCTGTTCTGATGTGTATAGCCTGTGAGAATTATGCCATCGAAAGGGGGTTCTCTATATCTGTCTGCCGAGGAAACCTCACGGCCCTAACATGTTAGAAGAGGCCTATGGAAGGCTTCATAGTGTACCCTGCCTACTCACCTTGGGAGTGTTAGGGGGTCGACGGCCCCCGGGCAAATGGGCAACACGACTCATGGGTAAAGATGCACAACCTCTGTAGAGTGTTAAAACTGTTATAACAGCCGTGCTCACGGTCACGAGCGGCCCGGAAAACTCACAGAATAAATGGTTACTTGACATATGGATGACTTATGATGATGATAATGAGATTATACTGATGCTCAATTACTCTCCTTAATTTTAGCAGATGATCATGTGGGTTAAACGGGAGCTTAAGCATAACTTAGTAATAATAAGTAATAATGAAATGCTGATCTATTAAAAATGCTAACTGCACTCAACCGTGTCTATCCTTTTTGAGCCTCATGAATCCTCATACTATACTTGCGGAGTACGAGTGTACTCACACTTGTTATTATTTCATTTTTGGATAAAAATCCCGGATGGGTAACAAATGACAGTTTCTACGAGGATTTCCCTGAAAAATTCTAGGTTTGGGTCAACCAGTCGGCCTTCCCTGTGGATCAGATACTTTGTTCGAGAGTGTTATTTACCTTTCCGTGTGTTATGTTATGAACTAAGTGATGTAATATCGTGATGTATGTACATGGTGATGATACTTTTGTTAATTTGTCGACTTATGTGTGCGACTATTCCTGGGGTGCACATAAGATGTATGCACTCTATTTTGTCCTTTAAATGGAGTGTGACAAACAACAAGATGTGTTTTGCTAGAATCTATATCCAACGAAGGGTTCTCAGAAAAAATAACATTATATGGTGTTGATCGACGTAGATGTCCTTAGTATTATTAACAGAAAATTGTGAAAATTAAAGGCCTCTTAAAAATTAGGATCATCCTTTGGTACCTATGGTAGGATGTGATATTAACAAAACATAACCTAGCTAAACACAATTAGCAAGGCGACTAGATAGTGGAACTGTTGATTATCGATTAGGGGTAACCCGCATGTAACCCTACCCCATGTCATATAAGCCGGGGTAGTGGCACCCTGATGATCACATTCCCATCTCTATCATTCTCCCCTACTCAAGACCCGAACCAAATGTTTGGCACATAAGCAAAATGTAGGGTATATATCCCATCCAAACTAGTATGAATCCTTGTGTTTCAGTATGTTATTAAAGGCATGTTTGGTTGGGGCCCTAGTCTAGGAGCAAATGGCTAGGCAGCTCAATCCAGCCCCACGCGTCCAAAAGGATGGCTGCCTGCCTGCCTGCCTGTGCCAGGCAGATTTCTTAGTCCATGACCCAAACTAGTCCTACACCTTTGATCTAATGTGTTTGTGTCAATACTCAGATTACTCGTCGGTGGTCACAAACACCAACACTTTGTATTTATAGTATATATCAAAGTTTAATTTGGCTCAAGATTTCTTTTTGTTTTTTCATTTAGAGTACTTAGTCAACATTTTTTGATAAACTTTATGAGTCATTTCTTCTTCTTCTTCTTCTTCTTCTTCTTCTTCTTCTTCTTCTTCTTCTTCTTCTTCATGTCATGTTCCCAAAATGGCTTTTCAGCATTTTTATATGTTCACCATAATTTTTTACTGGTTTATTTATTCAACATTTATTTTTGAAATTTGTGAGAACCGGTAATTCAAAATTTTATTTAATTTTGAGATAGCTTTTGTTGCCTAAGCATTTTCTACAAGACGTGTTGATGAAACATTGTTTAGTACTCCTAGTCGACTCAACATTTTTGAATTTCTCAACTCAATAACTTTTACGCTCAATGGTAGCCTCCTCTATTTTTGTTTTCTTCTGGACCTGTCTCCCCCCTAAGCTCTGCCCATCGGGGAATGGCGGCCGTTGCTGTTTACAAAACCAAAAAAACAACATGCATAGGTGATTTTAACCCTGTTCATTGGTTTGTCATAACCGGATACCGGCCCGGACCAGACCCAGCAGGAACCGTCAAACACACTCCACGAGGGTTGCATCGGTCTGAGGGGTTTACCTGAGAAACCCGCTTCACTAAGCATTTATTACAAGGAAAGCAAAAATCACGGTCGTCCTCGTTAGTCTGAACTCGGCGGCAGGGGGAAGACAAAGGTCGTCGCCTCTTGCCGGAGATCTCTCTCCATCGAATTGCTTGCTTTAGCCTTCAATCTCTGCGCTGTGCCCCGCGAATTCTTTACGACGCTCTTGAGATCTCTCCCTCTCTAGATTCTCTCGGCTTCCCTCTTCTATTTCCATGGCGGCTACCACAATAGATTGGCACGTCCGCAACGCTGTGCTTCCTGCTGCCTTGTATGGCGTGGAGGACAGCAAGGAGCTGGTGCGTGCACTTGCTCCACCCATGCAACAGGTGGCCCCGACCATCTCGTTCGTGTACGCCTGCTCTGGCGTCGAGCAACACAGTGCGGCGACAGGCGACCGCTCAAATCCACTTCGTCTCCACGGGCGGCGGCAACGACAATGACGAGGAGCCATCCATCGTTGCTATCCCCTCCGTGGGCCCACTTGCGCCACCGCCACTGTGTATGTGTCCTCGGCTCCTCGCTCGATGGCCAGTTCCGCACTTGTCTATCGGTTAACCCGTGGAAGCCGTCTAACCTGTGGTTTCTAAACCGTAGAAGCAGAAACTCTTACGGCTTGGGTTGGTTTTACCCACAAACCGCTTAATCGGACCATGCACAGGGTGAGGTAATTTTTTATGGAAACATGCATATAGGCAATTACCTGTCCTAATAGGACAAGGACTCTCTAATTAAGTCCAAGCTCTACTACACACGTGGCCTAATAGTTGCTCAAGCTTTTATTATGTCCAAGTCCAATTAGAGCGTTGCTAATAATACAACTGGCTTGCTGGCTGTAAGGTTCTTCGCAGTCTTTTCTCAGTCCACCCATACAGTAGTTAGCTCTTCATCATTAATACATGACCCACTTGTCTCTCATACATTTTCTTGGTTCTTGTGCTTAAGCCGGCTATAAACTTCTCTCTCCTCTCCTCTCTCCAACACCTCAGCATTTAACCAGCTTATTATACTTGCTCTTAACCGCAGAGCCCAAGCCCGTTAGTTGTAGCCTCACACGTGTCGATCTCCGTATGCATTGCATACATATAAGCATCAAATCAAAACACGATGATTACCCGTTTTATTTTAGGTATAATATACGTTCATCGGCTGCGATGAAGCCTCGACACCTGTATTCTCTCAAGGAAGACTTAGGGCGTCCCCAATGGTTCCCAAATAGCTAGTCTAGGTAGAATTCTATTGACTATCAAGGAGAGAGAACAAATAGCTAGCGACCATTATATAGTTAGTCTAACACGATCTCCCAAAAACAACTCTCTCACAGCTCACATAACTTCCTATTACATTGTTCTTTTTATTATTTCTAAGCCTCATCTAACTAGCTATTTGTAACCTACCATTGAGGACACCCTTAACAACAGCCATGAAGCTCATCCTCCTCATCCTGTGGCTCACCACACCGATTTGGATCACAATCCTCCGCTCCCTGCCGCCCAAATTCTCCTAACAGGTGGTGGGCGCCACTGCCACTGGCCTCCATGACGCCCTTTGCCCGGCAGACAAAATCCCTAGCTTGATTAGATGCATTTTGGCGCTGATCCATAGGCTGTTTATATAGGTCTTTTTCTAACACGATTTCGTGTCGCGATCACGATCCAAACAGTTTAGGACTTCTATCTGTAAACTTGAAGGCCAAGTAACCAAAAAGTAAATCTGCAAAAAGAGGTCGCGCCCCGTAAGGCAAGGGGCCAAATTTTAGCGGACCATTCACGCAGATGACGAGTGCCGGCGGCCTTTCCTGGCCCGGCCCAAAGAGCGAGTGGGCGTGTGTCGGCTTCCTTTCTCCTCACACTAGAGTTAAGGTAGTGGAGAGGACTTCCATATTTAAGCATGGCTACATTCACTTCCACAAGTAAGGGGAGACTAAAGGTTTCTCACTTCCACTCTTTGCTCACATGAATGGGCTTTAAAAAATTCATGGGAATTTCAGAATTTCTATTGGACCAAGCCCATATATCCCAACATATAGCTATATATATAGACCATATGCATGACTGGCCATTTGAATCTTCTTCGTTTGTTTCTAAAAAAGAGTGCATGTGTTGCATGTATTTTGTTAAGAAGAAAAGACGAGGTCCATAACAAGAACACTGCAAACATGCATAGAGAAAACTAGGGAACCCGAAAAATAGAGGTGGGTAGAGGCGCCACCAACGGAGATGGAACTGTTTAGTCTATATATATGGTTTAGAGCAAGTCAAAGTCGCCATGAGCATCACAACCTGTCTGCGGTCGGAAGTCTCCTCGCATGCAACCCGACATGGTATCGTCAGTTTGATAAACAGAGTACTGTATCTGTCACTAGTCCGTTCGTTCATTCATTATTCATTCATCATCCAGCCATATATAGCTAGATTCCTCTGACCGGAACTACTCCAATTATACTAAAATACGAGCTAAAATACAAGATTAAAGAAGTAAATTGGGGCAATTTGCAATAAGACAGGTCGATTTGAGCAACTAGTATGCATGATTTGTCGTTAGTACGCAATAATTCATGAATAAGACATGTCTGACTTCAGTTTTCATGGTACAATATTATGCAACGGGACCTACGTTTTACCAGATCCCTGAGGCGCAGACAAGTTCTTGTCATGTTTATAAATATTATTCATAGTTACATGCATGTAATTTAAGTAAGCTAGCTGTACAGAATCAGACTACCTATATTGAAGACAAATGAGAAAGTGAGCACATGATAGGGCCGCTCTCACCCTAGCCATCGGATGGGACACCTCGTCTTCAATTGCGCTTCTATCTAGTATAAACAAAGAAGACTTCAAGTCGTCTCCGCTGGCTCCTTCTGCTCCGATCTCTCTCCTTATTGCTAGCTGAAGCCTCAAGGCTCCGTGGCGTCCACGTCCATCGTTGCCACCGAGATGAGGCACGCCGCCAGTCCGCCGGGCATCGAGATGCAACGACCGCCGCCGGCAATGGTGCGTCCACCAGCTTATCACACACACACACACACACACACACACACACACACACACACACTATATCTGTCTAGTATTTTTTTTTCTATGTACAAGATTCGCCAAAATATCTACATTAGATTGCTGGAAGAAGACATCTCAAACTTCGGTTATTGTTATAAATATCCTTATCACAGAATTTTGTGGAAGAAAATAAAGAAGATAAAACGAACTAGAGAGATACACTGTCTTGTCTGCTATGATTAACCAAATACTCAGCAAGTCAGCAGAGCCTGCGAACCTATATTACATCCAAAAATGGGCGCCCGGACATGCAGGATGGCCGAAGGAGCCCGGGACAGGAGTCGATCAAGGGCTGGCTTCCCATCAGCTCCAGGAGGAACGCCAAGTGGTGGTACTCCGCCTTCCACAACGTCACCGCCATGGTCGGCGCCGGCGTGCTCAGCCTTCCCTACGCCATGTCCCAGCTCGGCTGGCCGGTAGGCATCACGGTGCTGGTCTTGTCGTGGATCATTACGCTGTACACGCTATGGCAGATGGTGGAGATGCACGAGTGCGTCCCGGGGAAGCGCTTCGACCGGTACCACGAGCTCGGGCAGCACGCGTTCGGCGAGAAGCTCGGCCTCTGGATCGTCGTGCCGCAGCAGCTGGTGGTGGAGGTGGGCGTCAACATCGTCTACATGGTCACCGGAGGCACGTCGCTGAAGAAGTTCCACGACGTCGTGGTCTGCGGTGACATTGACAAGTGCGGGAGCAAGGACGACATCAAGCTCACCTACTTCATCATGATCTTCGCCTCCTGCCATTTCGTCCTCTCCCAGCTCCCCAACTTCCACTCCATCTCCGGCGTCTCCCTCGCCGCCGCCGTCATGTCGCTCAGGTATATATACTGTTCTCTGTTCACTTCTTCTTCTTCTTGTTGCATCAGGATCACTGATGTATATGAAACTGGCTGTGAATGCTCATGGTCATGGCAGCTACTCGATGATCGCGTGGGCCGCGTCGGCGCACAAGGGGAAGTCACCGGCCGTGGACTACGGCTTACGCGCGACGACGACGCCGGGGAAGGTGTTCGGCTTCTTCGGCGCGCTCGGGGACGTGGCGTTTGCCTACGCCGGGCACAACGTGGTGCTGGAGATCCAGGCCACCATCCCATCGACGCCGGAGAAGCCGTCCAAGAAGCCCATGTGGAAGGGCGCCGTCGTCGCCTACGCCATCGTCGCCGCATGCTACTTCCCTGTCTCACTCGTCGGATACTGGGCGTTTGGCAACCAAGTTGATGATAACGTCCTCATCAGCCTCAGGAAACCCAAGTGGCTCATCGCCCTCGCCAACATGATGGTCGTCGTTCATGTCGTTGGCAGCTACCAGGTATGTATACATTTTATATATTATCGGATAATAGAAAAAAGGAATTGACCCGGGCGAAAACTTTTCTAGATATATCATACATCCGAAATTCTGAATGTATTATAAGAAAAAAATCAATTGTTTTATATAGGAGTTCTACGTCCAAATTAGAAGGTGTGTTGTTAGATTTGTACCCTTCGCCCCAAAAAGTTACGTTTTGGTTTTATTCTAAGTCAAACTATCTTAAATCTGACCAAATCTTTAAAGAAATTTGCTAATATTTATGACACCAAATATATATGTTATGAAAATATATTGCATGACAAATCTAATGATACTAAGGGCTTGTTTGGATATAAGAGCTAATTGCTAGCTAGTTAAAAATTAGCCAAAATTAGCATTAGTGTATCCAAACAGCAGGGCTAATAGATGAGCTATTTCTTTTATCCAAGATTTGAACTAGTCATTAATTAACTAGCTAGCCAACCTTAACTAATTTGAGCTATTTTTTTATCTAACTTGTAACTAGTCCTAGCTCATCCAAACAGACCTATTTTGTAACATAAACATTAGTATTCTAGCGTATAAATTTGGGTAAGAAAAGAAACAAAAATTTAGGTAGGGAGAAAAGAAAAAATATAGCAAAATCCTAATAAAACTATGGGCGTGGCTAGCGTCCGGACGCCCGCGCAGCTCACCCCCGTCCACCTTCGCCCCGCCCCACACGCGCTCTTTGACCCGTCTCTACGCCCGCCGCTCGCCCTAACCCCTCCTCTCTCTCCACGTGGACAACACTCAGGAGCCGGGATGAGCGGCTGAGGACGAGCATGCCCTGACCGCAGCACCACCGTCCGCCGGCCCCCGGCGCTGCGCGCGCCCGGCCGTACAACATAAAACACTTGCAACATGAAAACATTTGAATGCAATATACGTCTGAAAAGTAGATGAAACATTTGAAACACACACTTGCAACATGTGTATGAAACACACGAAACATCCAGATTTTAAACTTGCAACATGAAACCGCTTGCTGCAATATAAGACTGAAACAGCTGAAACATTTGGAACATACTATTGCAACATATGTGTGAAACATATGCAATATCTAGATAAAAAAAGATTGCAACAGACGTGTGGAAACAGATGAAATATTTTGAACAAGCGCTTGCAACATGTCTCTGAAACACTTGCAACATGTGCAACATGTGCAATATCCCCCAATCAACTTTTGCAACATCAAGATGAAATAATTACAACGTACATCTAAAATGTTTGAAACACTTAAAATATTCATATGCAACATAGAGGAGGGAAGGCCGGGCTAGTCGATTCCGGCTGTCGGGATAGGAGCCGGCGCCGAGCCACGAGGCGCGAGCACCACCAGCACCGGCTACGCTCGTTGCTGCCCTTGGCTGGGCCGGGAAGACCTGAGGCGACAAGGCACGTGTGCCCTAGCGGCCATGGCGGGGTCAGCGCCGCGCCCAACGGCGATGGGTGAGGGACGAACGGTGAGGGAGCGAGCGACGCAGGTGACTGCCATGCAGGTGAGCGGTGCAAGGAGTGAGGTCGTGCGGCGCGGCCGGCGACGGGAAAGGAAATAGGGCGGCAGCCCGACGAGCGCACGCTGGAGAAGGGGGTGGACGGATATATGAGCAGCCACGCTGTTTGAGACCGGACGAATAAGTACGAAGGAGTGGGGTGTGGGCTCGGGAGAGACGGGTGGATAAGGCAAAGGAATGATTTGTTTTTTTTATTTGAGTCTGCTCCCGGGGAGCCGCGTTCGGACGTAGAGTCACGGACGGACGCCCAGTAGGTAGTATTTCCGTAAAACTATTACATGATGTCTACTGAACATTGGGGAATTTCATAACCAACGAACAACCGGTCGTTGAACCGGATGGAAACACACGGAAATCATAAAAAAAACCCCGAGTGTTCCAACAACTTCGAACCACACTGAAATTTAGAACACACGATAACACGATAGAAAATTTGGGCCAATGTCGTGAATAGATGCTTATAATAATAGTTAAATTGTCGGCCCAATTGTTCGCATGCACTCTGGACCAATATAATGTCCGCTGTTGGACTCCTATTTGATGTGGGATTTAATATTTATGTAATACAACCTGGCCCATAAAGGCAGCTGGTACTCATTAGGCCACTAAGATAAGTAAGTGAAAAAAGCATAACCACAACGAACTATAATCACAAGTACTACTTCACAACTGCCCGACGTTACAAAATTGGGTGGGGACTATCCCCATGAGACAACCATAGGTACCTACCGTAGATTCATGTCATGTGTCTATGCATAATCATCTAATACATGAGACTGTTGTATGAATTAAGGAGGAGCAATCGGAAACAAAATTACAGCTCTCTCATGCATTGGACGATTATGCATGGACACGTGGCATGAATCCACGATGGGCACCCATGGTTACGTCATGAGGATAGTCCTCACATAAATCTTTTCTCCTAAAGAATCATATACTTAGCGTGACGGTACGTATACATGACCTATCAAGCAATCATTCTATCATCTTATTATGATCTAACAGCTTAGATTAAACCAAACATTCCATGTCTAATACAATTAGTAAAGAGTAAATTCAAAATAATAAATTAAAAAAATCAAATGGTATATTCAAATAATAAATTAAGAAAAAATAAAAATTTGATTTTCGACACGAATTGAAACCAGGTATAGCCACCACACTAGATAGAACGGACAGTACGTGGAAGAAAAACTAAGAGCTAGCCACATTCAATAGGGTTGTCAAAGGCCTTCTCACCAGACTATATACATGTATGTTTTCCCACAAGTCTTACGTGTTGTTGGTGACACTGACACAGATATATGCGATGCCGGTGTTTGACATGATAGAGACGGTGCTGGTGATGAAGTTTCGGTTCCGTCCAAGCCTGATGCTCCGCCTCAGCGCCCGTAGTGTCTATGTCGGTAATGCTCTATATACCTTATTAACTGAACTCCGCAGTCTAAGTTCTGAAGGACTGTTCATGGATCAAAGTGGCAATGCATACAAGACTGATGAGATATAAGCTGTAAGTGCAGGGTTCACAATGTTCGTAGCCATCACCATCCCTTTCTTCGGAGCATTGCTCAGCTTCTTTGGTGGATTTGCATTCGCACCGACGACGTATTTCGTAAGCTCCCATTGGTCCATTTACCCATGTTTTTAATGCTACACAAGTTTGTTGCAATGTTTTAGTCATCGAGATTTATGTTCTTTCTATATTCTTCCTATTCGACTGGTAATTTAATAATCAATCATATGATGAATCATTAGGATATTATATACTCAAGTGTAAAATTGTAACCTAAGAGCTTACTGAATCATGCTTGATTATGGCAGCTTCCTTGCATTATGTGGCTCAGAATATACAAGCCCAAACCTTTCAGCATCTCATGGTTTACCAACTGGGTAAGAACTAGCAGACAATCCAAGACTATTTTTCTCCCTTCGGTAGAATGTACATAACTGTTTAATCATTCTCTTTGTTGTCCATGTTCTTCAGATCTGCATTGTTCTAGGAGTGTTGCTGATGGTACTGTCACCGATTGGTGGACTTCGGCAGATCATCTTGAATGCCAAGACGTACCACTTCTACGAGTAAATATGATTGATTAAACACAAGTTTTCTGCCATGGTTAAGAGATGCTCCAATGTCTCAACTCTCAAGTTTTCAATGGGACTTACTGTTTTTCTTCAGCATGGTAAAAACCTCGCATTGGGAAATGTAATTAGTACATATTATTACATCTTACCCAAGTTTTTATCGCGCAACAGGATGGCACGTTCATATTCAAAGCTTGTTCCTGCTCATGATGATCTGACGTGTCATGGTTCTGTTAATTATGCCTAAACCTAGACGTTTGATTTTGAGTTACCATGTACATGTGTATATCTTGTATGTCTATATTCTAGGGCAGAGTTGTCTTTTTTGCGCATTATTTGGAAGACTGAACGATGTATTTTGTTCCATAGTTCATTCAGAGTGCCAATTAACATAATGTTCCAATCCAAAATAATCTTTATGTTTATTTGTCCATCTACTCGTACTCATGCACGGGAAACAATTTCAAGAAACAAGTGTTTGAAATTTATGAATAAGTTTGAGGTCTGTACAAATGCTACGCAACAAATGCATTTGCTCTAAATCACTATCACAGATTTATTGGAAAAATGGTGACTCACATTTATGGCCAGTCTCATCATGAAGGTTAAACAAGATTCTTTTTGTTTTGGATCCTTCATAATGAAGAGTGATTCACAAATCAGATTACGGGAGGATACAAAGGTTGGCTGATGTGACAATGTGAGAGTAGTATCCTTGTTCGTATAATGTAGTTAGATTCAAACATGACACCATAGCAGATATCTTATGTGCCTCACACAACCATTTTTTTCTGACGTAGGAATTTAATAGGATCAAAGATAACAGCATGGAAGAATTTATTTACCAAGTATTGCAAACATCAAGTTGACGCAAGAATAAGATATGTTTTGCTGGAACCTACATCCATATGAACAGTTCTAGGTGAACTCACATTATATGGTGTTGATGATCCATGTAGCAGCAGCAGCAGCAACAACAACATAGCCTTTTGTCCCAAGCAAGTTGGGGCAGGCCAGAGATAAAATCCAAAAGAGACGAGAAATAGAGAGATACATAAAGGGACATAAAAGGCACAAGACAGAAAGAGGTCACGGTTCAGGCACGTTGATTGCCAGTCTCCAAGCGCTCCTGTCCATAGCTAAATCCTTGGAGATATTCCACTCCTTCAGGTCTCTCTTAACGGACTCGTCCCAAGTTAGTTTAGGTCGACCTCTACCGCTTTGTACATTATCGGCCCGCTTTAGAACCCCACTACGCACCGGCGCCTCAGGAGGCCTCCGTTGGACATGTCCAAACCATCTCAACCGATGTTAAATCAATTTCTCCTCTGTCACACCCAAAATTTTCTATTTTGGGTTGTGCATGAAAAATACTAAATAAAATAAATGATTTCAATGTTTGAATAAATTTATTAGATAAGTTAAGTTGTTGCTAATTTAAATATAGAAAATTGTGGTTTTAAACTTTTTTATATTAATTAAATAATGTGGTGTTTGTGTGATGCTTGTCTTTGGTGTTGGTGAGTGCTATTATTTTCAAAATACCGTAGGACGACGTTTACTTCTCATCGGAAAACTTTTTGGTATTTTCTGGATCCAAAATTCCAATTTCCGTGAGCTTAATCTTTTTCCTTGATCTCTTCATCCATCTTTTCATAAGCTCCAAATACTTTATTTGGGTTCCTCATGTTCCATAATGTCTCTAGAAAATTCCCTCGAATTTTCGGAGCTTTCGGAGTATTTTTCGCGGCTTAAATAATAATTCTGGACTTTTCTAGAATTATTTTATCCACGAAATTAATTAATTCCGAAAAGTTTCCAAACCCTACAACAATATATATGCCAGCGTAGCCCTCGACGCCCTGGTTCCAGAAGTACAACTCTTATCGCGAGCCGTCGCTCGTAGCTCCCTCTATCTCTCGCCGTATCTTAAATATACGTATATACATGCAAGTGACTTAGGTGACCACCTAGCTAGCTAATGCCAGGACGCTGCATCCCTGTCTCCTATCTCCTGTGCGTGAGCAGAAATCATTTTCTATTAGCCGATAATGGGCAATGCTATTGGGCCAAAGAAACAATTCAACACCAATACGGATAAGGGTACTATATATACAGCATATACATGGAGGCCTATGAGACTCTGAGACCCTGGCCGAACGCCCCTAGGGACAGCCTGCTGCAACGCACCGCCTTCCCCGAACCTAGACCAAGAGTTGCCTCGCATCGAGCTAGCAGCCATGTTCGATCTCCGCCGCCGCTCAAGCCCTAGACTCGCCCTACCCCTGTTTCTGATCTCGCCGAGTTGGGAGCCGAAGTCTCCGTAGCCGTGCTCACGGATACGAGCGGCCTTGGGGATTCTTACAGAATAGTTGATCATAACTGTTATGCTATGCTTAATTATTGTTGATTATTATTATGCTCATGTTAATGCTATTCATTATCCTTATTACAATTGATCATTGATTCATTAATGGGAATTGGAATACCTTGATGCTACTCAATTGCTAATTATATGATGAATAAAAGCTAAACGCAGTTAAACAGTGTCTAGCCTTTTTGAGCCTCATGAACCCTGTGTTATACTTGTTGAGTTCGACATGGACTCACTCTTGCTATTTCCCCAACACTCCAGTGTATAGTAAGATGCTACTCGGAGAAAGGACAAAGGTGTAGTGGAGTTTCCAGAAGACTAGTAGAAGTGCTAGGCATATGTTACCCCCAGTCAGCCGTCCCTGAGAAGAATGGAGCCCGAAGTTTAGTCACCATTCCGCGATACTCTGATGTAAGTGTTAATATAGCTATGTATACGTTATATAATAACATTGTTTCTGATATTTTCTTCATTCTGGCATATGTGTGGACTTCCTGGGCACACATATGATTAGCCTGGTTTTATTCTTTAGAAAACCGGGTGTGACATCCTCAATTGGTGCTACCCCAACCCTATCCCGAATATCGTCGTTCTGGACTCTATCCCTCCTTGTGTGCCCACAACACCAACGCAACATACGCATCTCTGCTACACTCAATTGCTGGACATGTCGCCTTTTTGTAGGCCAACACTCAGCACCGTATAACATCGCCTGGCGAATCGCCGTCCTATAGAACTTACCTTTTAGCTTCTGAGTCACCCTTTTGTCACAGAGGACGCCAGAAGCTTGACGCCATTCCAACCAGCCGGCTGAAATTCTATGCCTAACATCTTCATCAATGTCTCCATCCTTTTGTAGCATCGACCCTAAATACCAAAAAGTATCCTTCTTGGTCACCACTTGCCCATCGAGGCTAACGTCTACCTCCTCATGCCTAGTCACGCTGAAATCGCACCTTATGTACTCGGTCTTAGTCCTACTAAGTCTGAACCCTTTTAACTCTAACGTGTGCCTCCATAGTTCTAACTTCCTATTAACCCCTGCTCTACTGACGTCAACTAGCACCACATCATCAGCAAAGAGCATACACCAAGGGATATCACCTTGTATGTCCCTTGTGACCTCATCCATCACTAAAGCAAATAAATAATGGCTCAAAGCTGACCCCTGATGCAGTCCTATTTTAATTGGAAACTCACTGGTGTCGCCATCACATGTTCGGACAAACGTCACCACATCCCTGTACATATCCTTGATGAGGGTAACGTACTTAGTTGGGACTTTGTGCTTTTCCAAGGCCCACCAAGTAGTCCATGTAGATGTCCCCAAAATTAACATTAAATTGTGAAAAATCAAAGCACCCTTTAAAAATTAGGATTTTCCTTTGATGTCTACAACGGGATGTAATGATAACGAAAGATAACCTAGCTAAGTGCAGTTTACAAAGTAGTTTGAACTATAACATTCATAAGAATGAGACAATTAAGCACTTGTTTTTTGAGTGTTGCTTTGCTCAAGCAGCTTCGACTATTTTGCAGATGGCTATATGCCAAAGGCTTGAGAGATTTTAAAAATTGGGATCAAATTCACGAGCCTTTAATTTTAAGATTTGACACTCATATCACTATGACATTTGGGGTAAATTTCAGTTATTCACATGTGGGTTAGGGTGTCAAATCTTGAAAAGTTTTTGAACTGAAATTAGGGGCCAAGGAGGCATTGTGGTTAGGGTTATGGGGTTATGGCCCTACCATCGACACAGATTGCAACTTTTGGTTTTCATCGCCATGGATCTTGTATGCTCATCCATTGTGATTAGTGGTCAAAAGGGGTTACGACTTCATGTAGGGTTATGATTAGGGTTTAGGAAGGGTTGTAATTAGCGAGTCTATAGGGATTGTAATTAGGGATCAAGAAGGGCTTATGATCAGGTGTCATTCAAGCAATTTGGTTAGGGCTACCCTAGGTTCTTGTCTTGCCATCTTTATGGGTTGCAACTTTAAATTTTCCACACCATAGACCACATATACCCGTCCCTTGTTATAGGGGTCGCACGTGCATGGTTGGGGTTTTAGCCCTACCCTCTGCATGGTTTGAAACTTTTAGTTTTCATCACTACGAACCCTTATACTTGTTTCTTATGATTAGGGGTTTGCAAGGGTTAAGATTAGGGGTCGTGCAGGGTCATGATGTGTGATGTGTGATGAAGAAGTAATTTTTGGTTTATAAAAAAGTAGTTTTGCCATTTTTATTTGTATCATTAAAACATACTCAAATTCAAGGCAAAAGGTTTTGTGTTTTTAGGGTTTATACTTTTTTGGTCGGCCACTAAATTATATATATAAATTCATGTTTTTGAATTTTGCGTTGATTAAGGTTTTTATTTAGGGTTGATGAAATCTTTATATATATTTAGAGTTTGTTAAGGTTTAATTTCTCTTAGGCTTTCAACATTTTAATTATCTCATTTTGTATCCTTGAATTTTATAGAAAAATTAGGGTTTTTCTTTTAGGGTTGCTCAAGTTTTTGTGATCAGTACGTGAGCCTAGGTACATTCACCAAGGGTGCAACTGGCACCTAGGACCTGAGTGGGTCGGGTCGGTCAGCCTAGGGCAGATCCAATCCAGGGTGTCTCATCTACTTGGTGTACAAAACTTAGATGGATAAGAATTCAGTATGTTGTTTATGTGTTGACTTTCCAAAGCTATATAGGAAATGTACATGAAGTAAAATGGGATTTCCTAAGCAAAAATGAGATTCCTATTTTTCAATGAATTTTGGATTTTCTTATAAAAACAGAAATGGTTGGGAGGAACAAGGAACGTTGCCGGTTGAGACAGAACTTCATGTCATGTTTTCATCTGTAACTACATGTGTATGCAACACGAAACAAAAAATGAATTACATGTCATGTTTTCTTTTTTTTGAGTCTGGACTACTAAATTTTGTAGTATCTGAACGTACCCTCAAACACACTCAACCCCCCCCCCCCCACATGCACACACACACTCACTCTAGAACGCACGCTAGACCTACAAACTATATACACACCACGCGTCCTTCTGGATATCGACAAAGTCCCATGGGCTCTGCAAGAGATCGGCACGTCACTACCATTGTGGCTCCACGCATACGTCTAGGATCTGCAAATTTAATTTTAGGGGAAAACCCCAGTGCCACACTCTGCCAATCCACACTAGGATTCGAACACGGGCAGGTGGCCTCCACAACGGAAGCGCTCACCACTACGCTACAAGCGTGTTGGCTTCCATGTCATGTTTTCATCCCTAGCAGCAGAAGTATGCAACATGAAACAAGAAAGTCAAGACCAATCGAAGAGATTAGTATCACTAAACAAGGGGTTTAGAGGTAAGCGATATATATGTTTTGTTAAGCTTATATAGTGATCATCATCAACAGTAAGTAGGAATCCAAATGCTCCACCTTACCATATGTTGTTCTTCATTAGTTTAGGTTTTTGACACGTCAAAACTAGAAATATGGTCTAACCATGGTGGCATGGTGCAACACACCTGCAAGGGAAATGCCATCAATAATCCATTAGAGTAGTTGTTCCATTAGGAATTGGCTCGGAGCTATGAGGCCACATTATCTAGGGTCCTACTTGTAAAATCTGAGGACTCATTTATAATTCCAAGCCTTACCAAGGGAGTATATGAAAACATATCCCCTCCAATAAATAAGGCTTGGAGGGAAGAGGATTCTTAGGTCATTCACTCTCTTGCTCACTCCTCTCTTCTCCTCCCAATAACAAGTATCCATAGTAGTGTAGAATAATTAATGTACTGATATCATAAGTTTGAAATTTCATCTTTTTGGGGTATTAAAAAATCTACAAACCATTGTGCAATTTAATACTTTATTTAAAACCACTATTGATAGTTATATAATTACTTGAGATGCATAGATGTGGATTGCCACGCGGGATGAGTGCACTAGTGATATCAGTGCACAGTCCCACTAGCCAACCACGCAAATAGAAGTAAACAACCATAATATATAGGGAACTATCAGAGTAATGGTGATCCTACAACCATCACAAGTAACCTCCTATCCTGCAGAATGAATTAGAGTGTAAAAGAATTAATCAATCATATCAAAATTATGAACAAAGGGATGTACAAGTATCAGTTCATTACCTTATCACCACAAGTTGCCACAGTAGCTCAACAAAGAAGAATAAAATAGAGCACTGCCAGTAATAAGTTGACCACATGTCTATACCTAATAATAAAGAGACAAAATTTCAGGCTCTTTTTTTCGTCCATCCATTTATTTGATCCATCTCCCTCTAACTACCAGATAATGGAGAGTTTCTTCCGTCCGGACTTATATATATCCCATGGATACGGAGTTCAATTCCACAATTCCAAAACGTATTGGGTTATTATGTTCGTCAACTCTCCTATTTTTATATGACTATTATTGGACATGAGTTCTCAAATCCTAATCAAATATGATTGATTGTTGTTGCTCTATATTTTTATATGATTATTATTGGACACGTGTTCTTATAAGGTCTCTCCTATTTTTATATGACTATTACCGGACACGAGTCCTTATAAGGTAATGTAGATAGTTCAATCCTAATCAAATATGATTGATTGGAGATTAAATTGAAAGCACATACCAATCGAGGTGGCTACGGGTTGAAACCAGACCGCCTTGGTGCAACCTATTGAAAGCACGACGAGGCTTGCTATGTTGTCCTAAACAGACTCCATGTGACCAAGGATGAGCTTGACAAGGAGGTTAGCAACTTGGCATCGAGGCAGTCACTAGAGCATTGGGCCTGCCAGGCCACCTGCCGGAGCCACCGGTCTACCTTGTCGTCCGCTGGTTGCGCCGTGCCACACACCGGACCATGCAACCTGCTTGAGCCGTCGGCCTGCTACATCACCTGCCCGCCACGCTACCCACACAAGGCACCAGTTTGTTATGCCACCCATGCGTCTATGGCACTGTGTGCCTATAACAGAACCGACCAATTATACGATATTAAGTAAGAAAATCACCCGCCAGAGTAGACGATTTAGCAAACTTAAGCCCGTATAACCCGGTAGTCCATGAAATCACAAAAGATTTCAAACCAACTCGCATACCAGCCAAGATCGTAATAAGTTTAGCGGTCACCATCACATATTACATAAAAGTTCGCATCACAGATACATCGGAGTTTAAACATAGTTATTACAAACCGAGTTCAAATAGAAAGTAGCGAAAGCAATTTGTTCAAATCCACACACTCACACGGAGTTCAAGTACAGTGCCAGTTGATGATCATCTCCAACAAAAGCATTAGATGAGACGTAAGGAATGACCCTTGCCCATGGTCCTAAGCATCACCCGTCGTAGGATTAAAGCAGTTGATACAGTAGCCGTAATACATCTGTCCATCTGCAACAAGTGGGAACAAAACCCTGAGTACGAGAAGGTACTCAGCTAGACTTACCCGACATAACCAAAAATAAAGTGACACCAAGGATTATGAAGGGCTTTATAGTGGTGTAGCTGACTCATTCGCAAAAAGGCATTTTTAGCTTTTCAAGAACCCTTTTTCAAAAGCATTATGTCAAGTTAATCATTATTAACCTGTCGGCTACATTTGCACCTATACTAGAGCAAGCATGTGATTAAGCAATTAATGATAACCAATGATCATTAGCACTTTCATAATGGCATATCCATTATAGCTGTCTAAGTGTTCCATCAACATTACTACGATGAAGTAACTCAAGTCAAGTGTTCACTATCCAGTGAACGATGGTGATTCGAATCGATTATTAACCAGCTGGTAATTTATTCCTCATACAAACCTCACTCACCTGCTAAAGTGAGATATTGGTCACCGAGTCAACTATCCAGGAAAAATCTCGAGTTCGCCAGAAACCTATGTACCCGAGGGCCGACCGACTGCCTTTCGGAGGGAGAAATGCTCCGGAACGGTTGCAGACAACTACTGAACATAATGTATCAATTAAAGTAAAACATTGATTAAATAATTGCAAATCAAGGGAGAAATGCTCCGGAGCTTGCCTCTCTCGAAGGAACTCGGGCGGTGATCGGGGCACTCCGGAAGCTCCTCAATGTCCTCCTCATCTGCCTCGAGCACCTCCTGCGGCTGCACCTCGAACTGCTCTTCGGGCTCCTCGGGTACGATGATTGGATTCTCTGTTTGCGATCCTATATGATGCAGGTGCGTAAGTGCTTATGCAAAAAGGTGCGTCGTATGAAATGCACACAATGAACATGCTTTCATGTAAGGTAGATGAACATGATTTGCTTTATTGGGTAGAGTATAAGAAAAATTCTCGTACAAGGTAGTCCTCATCATCCAAGAACATGTACTATAAGTACATGTCATCTACTACATTCTCTTCTACTACTAACTACCATGTAACCACACATAAGTACTACCACATTAATACTACAACCACTGTACTAACATGCTAAATCACAACATCAAGTTAAAATGCTTCAAAGATACACCAAAGATTTACTAATTTCCGAATCATGCATAAAGCAAGATTTAATTAAACCCTAATTAATATTAGGTTTGAATAGCAACATCTATTTTGGTAGCACAAAAAAATATTAGAAAATTATCATAGCATAGTACTGCTATAAGTAGACTACCATAAAATTTTCATGGCATTTGGATAAGTAGAATAGCCTACACAAAAATGACAAGCTAGGGCCTAAATATGAGCATGAAAATACTTTGTATTATGAAAAGTATCAAACAACAGATTTAGCATTTTTCCTATGTTCCACATAGTAAATAATCACTGTATAAAAATTCTCATGCCCATGTTTTATACATATTTTTCGCTCTAGCAAAATAACAAAAATCAGCAAATAAAAGCACTCGAACTACACATCATAATTTTTCTACAGGACATACATGACATATATTTTTTATGTAAATTACATCACTAAAGAAGATTAACAAAATTGGAACCATATTTTTCTAATCTTCCTATGATTTATTATGCATTTCTCAAGAAAATAGCAATTTTAATAATTAAATAAAGCTCCACAGAAAAGTATCACAATTTCAACATGCAATATTTTTAAACCATAGATCTACTTCTAAGAAGTCTACAAAAATTTGTTTCACAATTTTTGGAGCCATAAATATCAGGATATGATTTTTGGAATCATTTTCTAGAAATCCATTTTCAAAATCATTTTAAACCCAACCGATCGGAAATGCTAAGCACACCCAGGTCTGTGCACACGCACGTGCGGGGAGAGGCAGACAGGCAGGCCCGTGGGGGAACCCGCCCCCACCTGTCAGTGGGAAGAGGCAGAGGCGGCAGCGGGTCCACGGGATCTCGCCGACGACGTGGTCACCGGCGATGAGGTCACCACCACCGTGACCACCGTGCCAAGGCGAACACGTTGGTGCAAGCGGTGACGCCGAAAAAGCTCAAAATCGAGCTCGCCGTCGGCCAGGAGGCTCGGCGGCACGGCTCACCGGCGGGAGCATGCCTCCGGCCATGGGGTGGTGCGGGAAGCGGCGTCCGAGCATCGGGAGAGCGAGAGGGTTCGAAAGCCCTCGAAAACGAGGCGAGAGGAGCGGGGTGGAGCCCTCCGGCGAGGAGCGCCCAACTCCGGTGAGCAATGGCCATCGGAGGAGGCCTTACCACGGCGAGCAGGTGCGAGCACTGGCTGCGCGAGGGAGAAACGGAGCTGTAGCGAAGATGGAGGCTCCGCTGGTGCAGCGCTGTGGCCGGAACACGCGTCTCCGGCGAGCACGCGCGGGCGGTGGCGAAGAAAAGCCGGTCGGCTGCTGCTGCTGTGAGGGGGAAGCGAAGCAAGGGGAGGAGGAGTGAGGGAGGCGGGGCGCTGCAGTTGGATTGAAGAAGGGAAAGTGCGCGCTCGTGGGGGCTATCAGGCGCCACCTGGCCAGCGTCGCCGGCATGCGGCCGCCACGTGGCGCGGGGTGCCTGAGCGCGGTCGGGCGCGTCCGCGCGCGGGAGGGGACAACGCGGCGCGGCGTGGGCCATGGCCGCGGAGGCCACGCTGGGCCAGAAGTGGGGAGCGCGGGCGCGGTGAGCGACATGTGGCGTGCGGAGGCTGGGCCAGGCCTGCTTTGGCCAGCGGGCCGGATAGGAGGCAACGGCCCGGTAAGGTGAAAATAAAGTTTTCCAAATTCTATTTTTAAATGAATTTCAAATAACAGGTTCAAATAACATTTTGAGCAAGAAAATGGCATTTTCTGGAAATGGCCCAAAAATGAAAGTTGCTTAGAATTTAATCCTCTACAACTTTGATTTAGGGACGAACTAAAAATTTTGCTTAGATTTGGAATTGAGATGTAAAAGCTAAATATGAAGGGTTTTTTACTAATTTCAAGAATATTTTTAAAAGCATATTTTGCCAAAAGTTTGAATACAAACTTTGCTCCAAATTGCATGATAAATATTTCTAAGTGATTTGTATTTACAACCAAACATGTTTTATTGATCTGGCTAGCATAATTAGGGCAAAATAAATCTAAGCAAGGATACGCAACATTCATGTTTCAAAGCGATGTTTCACATGTTTTAACTCAATGCTTGACTTTGTTTTACATGTGATTATGAATGCACAATGATGCTCGTGCGTATGATTTGCAATGCTAAATGCATACGTAACACCGGGGTGTTACAGTGCCCAAGCCACTCGACAGCTGTGCTACGCATGCGAGCGGACTATTATAGAAAAACTAGACAAATCTACTGATGAACAGTACCAAAAGTAAAACACCCATACGAAATAACCCATCTAACACCCAACTACATCCTCCTCTCACAATCTAGCACCCAACTACGTCCTTTCCACAATCTAGTACCAGCTCACCTTGCTCTCGCTCACCTCAAAGCCTCTCTCGCTCGTCGCTTGCCCCAAAGCCGCTCTCGCTCACCATTGATCCTTGATAGTAGTGGCTGTCTTGACAAACATATCACCGGGGGGGCATAACTGGTTGTACCACCAGTAGAAATGCCAACACAAAGTGAACCATCAAGATCATATTGCTGAAAAGAATAGTACAACAGAATATAGTTAAGAAACATAAGTTACAACTTGACTAACCAACACATTATTATTCCAAAAAAAATAAAGTAAAAATATAGTTCAACCAAATGTCCAAACATTTAGGACAATAAATGACAATATGCACACTAGTTAATAATTATTGAGCATGGTTTTTTTTGCTTTTCATAACATTATTGATGGATAATAATCATTCTTATCTATACTTCTTGCTTTGAGTTGAATTATGAGCTTGTGTTACTATTTTATACATATACGTGTTGTATACACATGTGTGCTCCACGTGAAAGCTAAACCCTACAATGAAAACCATGCATTCACACCCTAAAAGTTTAGTGAAATTGACTAAAACTTGCTAGAAATGACTCATTATAATATACTACAATTCTGGGTAGATTAAAAAGACTATATCCATATGTGGGACCGACATCAAAAGCCGTACATTAAAATTAGAATCATCACATTCACACTTAAATATATCAGCAAAATTGATTAAAATATTTTAGATGACTTGGTACAATAGTATGCTATTTTGTTCATATTGGTGCGGCTACATTCAAATGTGGGTCCCACATTAAAGTTGTACCCTCAGTTTAAAACCCATGTTCACTCCTTAAATTTTAATGAAATTGACTTAAATTAGTTGGAGATGACTCGTACAATAGGCGACTATAGGCCATAGAATTAAAATCTCACATTCACATTTTAAAATTTTACTGAAATTAAATAAAATTTGTTGCAAATGATTCAATATAGCAATCGGTACTTTGTGCATATTATGCAGTAATATCAACATGTGTGTCCCACATTAGAAATCTAAAACTAAACAGAACTTTGTGTTATCAAATCTAATCATTTCTACTTATAGATTGGGTTAAAGACTTACCACCCATAGATAATCCACTGCCTATACCCTACCCTATCCATTTCTATTGGATTAAAAATATCCATACCCCATCCAAATAAGATGGATAAGATTTTGATTGTGGATAATGGTTACCCACCAATTGGTATACTAGGTAGCTCTATCCACCATCTCCCTGAGACTACTTCTGAATCTCCTTCAAAAGAGTATTGACTTGGTTTCTCAATCGTTTGGGCTCCCCCCCCCCAAAAAAAAGACTCTTTATGAGCAGGAGGCTTGCTGGAGTACTTCGACAAATCATCATCGTAGATATAGAATCACTCCTAATGGCATCCCTATTTGATGACATAAAAGGAATATAGAAATATTCCCTTATCAACCTCAGCTGAATACTCGCTCCACCAACCATTATTGGGTTGCCTCATCCGGTAGAATCTGAGTAGTTAAAAGCTTCAACCAAATGGCCAAGTAGGGCTCAAAACCCAAATAGCATTCACACAAGTTGACCAAAATAGCATTCACACAAGTTGACGAATGTTGATATATGCAAAATCCAATTTGGGTTCAAGTGATGTGTCTTTATCCCATAAGAACGAAGAAGATCACAGAAGAAGGAATGCTTGACATAAAAAAATATATGCTCAAAGAAGGAGGTAAATACGATGGATACATCAATACTAGAGGAAGGGAAACACTCCTCAAAGGTGGCATGCCACCTGGGGACCCCCTTGGGTTACAAGATCCCATCCTTAACCACTCAAAGTTGGCACTTCTCCATAACCATAGAGGTTACCCAATGACTGATGGGGTCAATCTCCCCCAATGGCAAGCACTCAACCTTCGACAAGGATGGTTTTTCCACCACAAGCATTCGGCGGTAGATAAAAGGTTAGGGATTTAGCCTTAATTTGAGAAATGTGGTGATAGATTAAGGAAAAGAATGGTGGGATCACGAATGATGGTGACTGGTTTAGGGTTCCCACACTAGCAGAGAATGTGAAGAAGATGAAGGATCAAGAAATTGGATAAGGGGTGTGACGTAGCGCTCTCTTCCCTATCTTAAAATGGGTATGATGGAAAAGGGCCCTAGTCATTCAACTTTAAGCCCATGAATGCGCAAGGATCAAGTGGTTGTCCCATGAAGGGATTCTACAACTAGCTCAATTTTAATAGAATAATTGTGGCATGCTATCAATCAAATGCTTGCTGGGTTACTCAAAGAACATCGATGCTACAATATGTAACCGAGTCTCAACACAGAACTTGGGTGACTCTTAATCTACTCAAAGAGAGATGACACATGTTGGAATTATTAGCTCTCACAAAGAGGGTTAGCAAATGAAGCACAGGGAATCAGGTGGGTAGCACACGGGCCACAGATTTATACTGGTTCAGGTACATGGCACCCTACATCGAGTGGAGAGTTGATCTCTTATCTCATGTGCTCTGTGTTTACAAGGGGTGGTGATGGTTATTCAAGCCTAATAAGGTTGTGTATTGGGATGATGTCTTGTGATAGAGATCAAGGGCTCCCAACTATTGATGGTAGTTAACGGTCATCACAAACCGCCAATATAACTTATATAAATGCATAAAAGGGATCACCAACATAGGTCTAGGGGTTTAAACTAATAAATTTCATAAGTTTTGATGAATCTGTGTTTTTAGCAGGGTTTATCTAGAAAACCATCGAGGTGGACCTATTTGTCAAAGTAAATCGTGCTTAACTACAGCATAAACAACTATAAAAGGTTCAAGAGGACACCAGAGGACTCTCCACCGAAGATGACCATGAGAGGCAGACAAGGGGGGGCGGTCGGCCCCACTTGCAGGATGGCTGGCCTGTGGGATCCATGGGTCAGCCCCTCCTCGCTACGTCGGTTTTCCATCGCCTTAAAGATCGCATCTACGCTGTTTATTCAAGTCGGGTTTGATCCGAGGGTCCAGAATTGACGCTACCCCCTATATATATGGCCCTGTACCCCCTCCTTGAGACCATCCTAAAACCCTAATTCATATCCTTTCATCAAGATTAGAGCCAGCTCTCAAGAGAAGATTAGTCCTCTATAGGATCTAGTCTTGCAATAGAAATAGTGAGCTAGAGAGTGAGGGAAGAGTTTGGAGGAACTACCGGCCTGTCGGTGCTACCTCTATGGCTTGTACTTTGAGAAGATTAGTCCTCTATAGGATCTAGTCTTGCAATAGAAATAGTGAGCTAGAGAGTGAGGGAAGAGTTTGGAGGAACTACCGGCCTGTCGGTGCTACCTCTATGGCTTGTACTTTGGCGGATCTAGGCTTCTCCAAGCCTACATCTGACATACTTCTGGTAATTGATTTCTATTTAAAGTAAGTATTATGCTCTTTTGTTCATGGGTTCACAGTTCTTTTGAGTACTTTAGTTGTTGCTAGCTCAATTAGAGTAGTACTTGTTAGCATAAGCTTGGTGCTTAGGCTGTCAGCTACCTATGTTTGCTCTCTGCTTCCTGGTTGCGTGGTAGTAGTGGGTGGTGACAGCCCCATCTATCCTCTGTAGTCCACTCCAAATTGAGCAGGTTCTTAAATTAGTAGGACCGTAGTGGCGTCCTAGAGTTATCTATTAGCGTTGCTTTACCGTTTAAGCGGCATCCCAAAGTGAACATTAGAATCATAAGCCTTGCTTTGCATAGGGTCATAACCATAGGAATCCTTTCTACTCATACCTTAAATCTTGATTGCTATCCCTGGATAAACAAGTTGTCAGACAACACACACGTTTTCCCGTGGATACGATACTCAATAATACTCCGGGTGAAAACTACTTCGATACACGTGCGCTTGTGGATTTTGTCTCTGTGTGCCACCACAGGTGTCAACAAGTTTTCTAGCGCCATTGCCAGGGAAATGGTTGTTGTGATTTCATCGAACCAGGCTTGTCCTTGTATCTTTTATCTTTAAGCATGGAAAACATCATCAATCAATTCGTTGCTCCCACGGGCACACAACTAGAGCCACCAAAATCTTTGAAACCTGTCCTAACACTAGGCTATGAGTTGTGTCCAAGTTTAATAAATATAGTCTAGGAACAATTGTTCTTAGGAGAAGGCGATGAAAACCCATATACCCACCTATGGTAATTTGAGCAAACTTGTGCATGCTTACATATCGCGGACATGTCAAATGAGATATTAAAGTGGAAGCTATTTCCATTCTCTTTGATGAGAAGAGCTAAACACTAGTATACCCGAACCGTAGGGAGTGTACAAGGAGATTGGGAAGCCTTATGCTCTAGCTTTTACTTATCTTTCTTTCCCATCTCTGGAGTGGTTAGCCTTCGAGTAGAGGTTCTATCTTTTAAACAAAAAAGATAAAGAATCTCTTGGTGCGGCATGGGCGCATTTTAATGACCTAGTCAATTTTGGCCCTAACCTTGCTATCCAAGACCCTATGCTTTTACAACACTTTTATATGGGTCTTAGTGGGCAGATCGCACAGTTTCTTGATTTAGCTTCTGGAGATGCTTTCTTGCATTGTTTCGCTAGTGAAGGAAGAAAAATCCTAGAAAACACCCTTTACACCGACGTTCATGACAAAAGCCTAGAAGATGTAGTGGAGAAAACTCCTGAAGAAGAACCTATGATAGTTGAGCCTGAGCCTTTAGCCACTCCACTTGAAGCCTCAACTATCCTCCAAGTTCCTGAACCACCAAAGGAGGAAGAATTTCTGCCTTTGGAAAATATGTTTGAATTTGAGGAAGATTTTTCTTCGATTTTGGAAACACCTCGAATTATTATGCAATAAGGAAATCTTTGGCACCATCAGCACCTAACCAGCATCTTCCTGACCCAACCGAAGAGAAGTTACTTAAAAAGACTGTGAAGGAATTGACAACGATCGTAAGCAATGAGTGGGTGAGAGAATCCAAGCTTTCTCGTGAAGTTATTCATTTAGATTCTCCCTCTACCTCCATTCGTTGTCCAATTCGTAAAACTTCCTTTGATGCTTTTTATAATCCAGTTGTAGGAGTAAATATTATGTCTAAATTCTTTACACATACTCTTCCTAGAAATATGTAATTAGCTCCAACAACTAAACTCTTAAAAAGTCTCTCAGGGCAAATCCTTCCTAGTAAAGGAATTTTTCACCTCATCCCTATCAAAGTAGACGAAACCAAGGTGTATCTTAGTTTTTATGTATTTGATATCTGGGAGTTCGACCTTTTGATAGGGCATCCAATAGAGAGACTCCTTCATAAAGGAATAAAGAGGAGTATAAATGTAAGTCTCGGGAAAAGTCTAAACCTTTCTATTCCCATCACTCGCTCGTTACATGTTAAGACGGAGATGAGTCCCGAGCAAGATCCAATGGAGGAGATTATGGCAGCATCTCTTCTAGAAGCCTCTAACAAAGATCTCGAAGAAGATGCCTAGTATTTCATCCAAGACGAAGAAGAACCGCGAGATCCTTTCCCTCTAGATGAAACTCAAGAGCCACCAAAACCCTCTGTTGTGCTCAAACCCCTTCCTTCAGGTTTGAAATACACTTTTCTAAATAATGATAGGGAGTCTCCTATGATTATTAGTGATAATCTTTCTGAGAATGAGACCCTCCGGCTCCTTACCATCACTTTGCCTTCGGTTACTCACTCGAAGACCTCAAGGGAATTAGTCTTGCCCTTTGCACCCATTGTATTCCCATAGATCCAGCATATCCACCTTCTAGGGAGCCCCAACTTAGGCTAAACAATGCGATGAGAGAAGTTGTTAAGAAAGAGGTTTTAAAACTTTTGCATGTAGAGATAATCTATCCTATGCCTTATAGTGAGTGGGTAAGCCCGGTACAAGTTGTACCGAAGAAAAGGGGCATGATTGTGGTAAAAAAATAAAAATGATGAATTAATCCCACAAAGAATACTCACAGGATGGTGGATGTGCATTGATTACTGAAAACTTAACAAGGCAACAAAGAAAGGTCACTTCGCATTACCCTTCATCGATGAAATGTTGGAACGGCTTGCAATGCATTCTTTCTTTTGTTTCCTTGATGGGTATTCTGCCTATCATCAAATTCCAATCCATCCTGATGACCAAAGCAAAACTATTTTTAATTGTCCCTATAGAACATATGCTTAATGCAGGATGTCTTTCAGATTATGCAACCCTCCAGCTTCATTCCAAAGGTACATGATGTCTATATTTTGTGATATGATAAAAGAAATCATGGAAGTTTTTATGGATGATTTTTCTGTTTATGAAAAAACTTTCAATGATTGCTTAGAAAATTTAGACAAAGTTTTGCAAAGATGTGAGGAAAAGCACTTGGTCTTAAATTGGAAAAAATGTTATTTCATGTTAGAGAAGGCATAGTGCTTGGACACTTGGTGTCTGAATGTGGGATAGAGGTAGTGTAACACCCAAAATTTTGCATACTTTCAAATAGATGAAATTTGATTTATATATGTTTATTTATGGGCATTTAACATAGGGGAAATAATAATTTTTATGAATTTAAAATCAAATATAAGGTTAGACATGTGTTGATGCATACATGCTGTTGCATATTTATTTATGTGATGAGTGGTTTTGACAGAATTCAAAAAGGAGTTCAAAATCTCTTGAAAATGAATTTACAAAATTGTCTCATAAAAGAAAATAAAATCCTTTATTTTTTCCCCTCTCCCTTGGTTCTTGGCCGCTGGCTCAACCAGCCCGCCACCCCCCTTGCTTTCCACAGGCCCAAGTGGGCGTTGCCCTCTTTTCCCTCGGCCCGGCCAAGTTGGCCCGCTCGCCCCTCTTCTTGGGCTGGCCCACAGGCCAAGCCAGCCCACGCTCCCGCCTCCTTTGCCCGCTGATGTGCGGAGCCTGCCCTCCTCAGCCGCTGATGTCACGGAACCGCCCAAATTATAAGACCAAAAGTACAAAAACAATTGCCGGAGCAATTAAATTTCCGTACTTAAGCTCCTATAACTCCGGTAGTCCAATAAAATCACGAGGGATTTCAAACCAACCAACATACAAGCCAAGATCGTAGTGGTCCAACATAACAGGTCATATGTTACATCCATTTCATAAGTAATTCAACATATATCGGAGTTCGGTAGAGTTATTACAACTCAAGTTCAAAAGTAGCGGAAGCAAAGTAGTTTGAAAACTAATATCACCTTAATTCAAATACATGCCAGTACCAAGGTCAAATTCCCATAAAAGCAAGAGAGACAAGATAGCTCAGACGGATCATGCCCATGATCACACTCCGCCACTACAGCCGGAGTCTTCCAATTCTTGCAGTAGCTATGTCATATCACAACCTGCAACAAGTGGGAATAAACCCTGAGTACGAGAAGGTACTCAGCTAGACTTACCCGTCATAAACCAGAAATAATGACACCAAGGAGTATGCAAGGCTTTATTTCAGTGGGCTAGCTTGACTCATTTGCGAAAAGCATAAGTTATCATGAATAAACTAATTTAAGTATTTTTGCATCATCTTTATTATAACCTATTCAATCTAGGTATGCACCTATGCTAAAGCAATCACTTGATTAACCATTAACATCAAAGGTTACCATTTCAGGTTTAGCATTTCCAATCATCATCCACATAACCATCCGTGTTCCATAATCATTACTACGATGCAGTAGCTCGAGTCAAGTGCTCACTAATCGGGAGCGACGGTGATTCGAATCGAATTCCTATCTAGCTGGAGATTTATTCCTCACACAAACCTCACTCACCCGCTAAAGTGAGGTGTTGGTCACCGAGTCAACCATTCAGGTAAAGTCGTGAGCTTGCCAGGAACCACTTGTACCTGGGGGCCGCCCGACTGCTCTTTGGCCTTATCATCGCGCCCCCGTATCCTGCCACTACTGCTTCGGTACAGTGCGTTGCGGGCAATCCACTTGGCCCGAATAATCTCCCAGCTTCGCGGTCGAAAGGTACCTTATTCGGCCAGCTAAATGTGAGGTATGCGTTCAACATGACCCGAGGGACAACAACGGACGGTCCTTAATCGACACAGGCGGAAACTACAAGCACCCCATAACCCTGTCTGGTTGCCCAATACTTATTTCGCCCGGTCTCCAATTATTCATCAACGCTTGGTTATTTCCAGGATAACATCCATTCCATAGCTAAAGTATTCCCGTAACCACCTATAATTTCAGGTGACAGGAAATCACCGATCTCTACCGGTCTAAGCAGGGCTAAGCAATATTTTCGATCCTGAACTAAAATAGGATTTCAGGCATATCTATGGGACAAGGAAAGGATATATATGCAGCAAGTGTTTTCAATCAACTCCTATAACTTAATGCAACAATACATATATAACATATATATATATATATATATACTCAATTGCTTTTGTAAAGTAGGAGGCTTAGAATGCTCTGGGGCTTGCCTGGGATCCGACACAAGTCAGTAGTTGTCAGATGACACTCGCTGAGTACTTCCATCTTCGGGATAGTTCCACCAAACACCATCTTCGGGTTTGGCTTTAACATCTCATCCTTCACGTGGTGCATCTAGCGAACCTAAATGAGATGCAAGATGCATGCGTATGAATATGATGAATGGTAACACAAGATGCATCACATAATCAATTAAAGAGGGCAAGCACATTAAGCATAACACAAGTTTAACAAGATCACAAGTATCTTAACTTGACCATCATTAAGGGTATAAGCCACACTTAGCAACACATGGAGTAAACAACCATGACTAGCATCTGAAAATTTCTGGACTGCAAACAACATCTACATGTTTGGATCATAACTGGAGTTATACAAATCCAATAGCCATGCAACAAGACATTCTGGAAAGATTATGAAATTGTCTATGATTCATCTTTAATCATCTTAGCATGATTCTCAAGTTAACTAAGTCAAACATGCATAATTACAGAATCTGGTCCAGAGATTTCAGAGAACAACTATTTCTGGAACCCAACTTGAAACAGTCATTACTCACAAACTATAAGGCCAAATGCCACCAAAATTTAACACAAGTTATATTAATAAGTTATTTACAACTTTGTTATAAGCATGTTTCTCATCAAACATCATTTTCATGGTGCAATTACCAAAGTCCCAGAAACTGTCCAGGAAAGCATCAATTGCAAGAATAAATATTAACTTATATTCCAAACATACATTTGGCCACAACCAATGTAACCATCATAAAGTGCATGTTAAATGATCACCAAAAAGTATAGTTCTCATCATTAAATAATTTCTTTTAATGCATTTCTTAATTTATTTAAATAGCAAGGTGAAATAATAAACATATACCAAAAGTCCATAATAAAATCTATAAAAATTACAGTAGCTCTTACATACACCCAATAGTCTACTGTACAAATTTCAAGCCATTTGGACATGTATATCAACCTCTATGAAAAAGACAAATTGTTATTGCAAGAATTCATGTGAGAGCAAGATACACTAATAAATCACTCATATGGCAACCAAAATTCATGAAATAATTACCACACATTAAACATCACATGAGTATCATGTCACAAAAATTTCACTTCATTTGGAGCCCTAGATCTACAGTTATGAAAATGACAAATACATCTAGCATTAAAAACCTAGCTGCACAAATCCATTTTTACAGAGAAAACTTTAAACTAAAACATGCCTATTATAGATCTACTGCATAGAGAATTTCACAAGGATTCCAAAAAGTCATCATTTACTATTTTACAATTTTTATACGATTTACTATGAATTTCCAAAGTTCCTGCAAAATAATTACAAACCAGTCCTTATGCCACTATTCACATGAGTCTATGACAGTGCAGAAAGACCCCTAGATTTAGTTGAATTCCCCCGCGAGGTCCCTGGTCGGAAAAACAGAGCAGAGGATGGCCGGAGCTTGTCGTTCCGGCGATGGGGATGCTCCTCGGCAGCAAGGAAGGGGCGCGGGAGCATGGCAGCTGCAGGCCGCACCCGCAGGTGGCCTCGGCTTGGCCCGAGGCGGCCCGTGGCAGCACAGCCACGCAAGCCCGTGGCTCGGCGGCGGAGCTACACGGCGCCAGCGGCCTCCGCCGACGGTCAGGGCCGGGGAATGGGCGCTGGAGGTGCGCCGCGCGACGGTGAAGGTGCTAGGGCTAGTGGTTAGGGCTGAGGAGGCGCGGAGGTGGGAGAACGGCGACGGCGGCGAGCTCAGCCACCATGGCCATGGCTGTGCGTGCCCGCGAGCAGCACCGAGGCGAGGGTGCGAGGGATAGAGTGAGCCCAGTCGTCCACATCGGCCTAGGGCGCGTGGAGAAGCAGCGAGGCGGCCACAGGGAAGCGAGGGCACGCGTCAAGGGAGAGGGCGCGCGGCGTTCATGCAAGCAGACCACGTCGGCAAAGCGTCGAACACGTGGTGTGCAACGGCGTGGTCACCGCGGGATGCCGTTTTGGGCTCCTTCCGGGCCGAATTAGACCTCGGACCAAAAACGAAGTTTGAAGCCCACATGAAGCTCTACGTTTTTCATTAAGGAGTCAAGGTCATTAGAGCAACCGATTAGTAGTTAATTGGTTGCCAAAACTGCAGTGTCAATACCTTACTGACAGTCACGGAAACTCACTTTCGATGGTCAAAACTTCGTCAAAATGAACTCAATTTTTTGTATGCTCTTCATCATCATGTATTCTCCAACTTTTATATTTGGCTCAACTGGAGTTGCTTAACAAAAATATGAGAACGCAACATGCCAACGTCGACGACGATGAATTCCAGACTTAGAAAAATTCTAAGTCTGAAAACAGCCGCTGATTCAATCTTCGAGCCTCTGTTTGACTTATTTCCAAGTTGATCTAACTCTTGGTCCAAAAACAAAGTTTCTTCTACATAAAGTGAACTACAACTCTCATTTAAGGTTCAACCTCAAAACTGATATAGAAACTGCTGTTATTCTTTGACCAAAGTAGGATCACGATAAAGCTTAAATTATCCTTTTTGATCAATTGGAGCATTTTTGGGGCATTTGCTCAACACGAACCTTTTACGACTTTTGTTGTAGAGTCCATCTAGAGTCATTTGGGTAAGGTTGCAAGGTTTGGTTGATGACCTATATTTCCATCCACTTAATAATGCAATTTCAGCACTTAGTAAAGTCATTCCAACAAGCATATAACTTATCATTTCATGTGACTTTTTGATTCCAAACGTCATGAAACTTTTCCAGGGATCAATATAGATAGGTACTAAGGTGAGACACATGAAGATATTGCAATAACTCCACCCAAGCATATATCTTGAAAATGGCCTATATATAAAGCAAGGGTACAACATCCAAGTTTAGGTTGAGGCTCGTTTCTATAGGTTTGACCTTGACATCTTCATCATCACTTAAACTACCATGTTTGAGCTCAAACCTACTGCTTAACTGGTGGCAAACACCTCGGGTGTTACAGCCCTCCCCCCTTAAAAGAATCGCGTCCCGAGATTCGGTGCGAAGAACTTTCTAAGGGAAGAGAAGCATGTTATCCAATTCCAACATCTGCAAGCGCATTAGGCTACTTAGCTTCAAATAGCATAGAGGCTAATTTGGAAGACAACTTTCTGATACTCGCTCTAAGTAGAAACTTTGGTCTGGATAATTTCCTTCACTGACTTCCATGAGGCATTGTTACTTTGGGAGGAATCCAAGACAATACGATACTTTGTTCATGGTGCACGGAGAGTACTGCGAGCATGGACTAATTTACTCACTCAGACGCCAACTGATGGAAAACTACATATTGTTACACGTGTGCAGTTCTCTTTCTCTGATGCCAACACTGTATTATCTGAGTCTGCTGAGGGAACAGTGAGTGTGATAGCTGACTCTGTCGGTTCTGGATTTCTGCCAACTGTTATCTAAGAAGATTCTCTTATACAAAGGCAACAGTTATCTGGGTTGAATTAGATGTAACCTCTTGGGTAAAAACACATATAAAGTACCGGAGGCACGTCAGCACTAGAGAACCATTACCTCAAAAGGATGTTAGCTAGGTCTTAAAGACAACAAAAGTTGCAAGTATCCACCAAAATAGCTCTGTTCTGAAATTGCAGCAAACCAAGCTGACAAGACATCTCTCAAATCCTATGTTTTACTCAACCAATACTCATATCAACTTAAGACATTGAAGGGTCCTAAGCAAGGAATGAGGTTACCAAGTTTGGGTCAATCCAACTTCGTTTGAGTCACTAACCATTAGTTTGAAGATAACCGGTGTAGTGTCACAAAATTCTGGACAAATTTCGCGTTCTTCCTTTTCTTTTGCTTCACATGTTGAGGCGTGTGTTTTGCACTTTCTCATCTTTCTCATAGTAGCAGACGCCTTTTGTCTCGCTGAGGATGGAGGTGATAGTCTGCCTGATAGGTTTCTCAGGGAACAATTTACGCCGTTGATCTAGACAGTAACTTGATGAAGCACAAGCATTGGAGTTGTGGGCTATTTTCACAGAGCACAAAGCATTATTCCACACGGAGGGCATCCCTACGTAGATAAGGAGTCACACCAGAGAGAGTTGATTTCGTCTGTATGACTATCATCTACACAAGGATCAAGACTTTTGATAACTAGGTCAAATGCACCATGTGACGATTGGTTCTTTCCCAATGGATAACTTGTCCAATCATTTAGTGTTAGGTGCCCATTCGATTCAATAGGGATGGCATATGTTACTCAATCGATGACCGACGTCGTACAAGGACACATAGGGAGAGTCACTTATCTACCACCTCTTGCAGTCTGTTAATGCTTATGCCGGTGACTGTTCTTCAAAGGTCATCTTCTTAGCAACTTCAAGGGATATCTACTACATAAGGTCTAAGATATGAATCTTTAGATAAGATATAGGGAGATAACCAAGGAAAACGGTCACGAGAAATAACACATCGGTTGTTGTTTCATAATGGATCATGAATAGCAACTTTGATACCAGCGCGTGCCGAGCAGCACAACCTTGTGTGCGCACCCACAGGAGGCTCTCGGTTTTGTCGCGGCACCATAAAATGCTAATCGTAACACCATTATTAAACGCACAAACAAAGTGAAATTTCAAGTGGCACCGATTAGGTGGTAAGAACAAGCACCAGACAAGGGAGGAGTAGCAAGCAAGGGTAGTTACAAGGTTTAGAGTCAACACGAAGGCGATTCGAAGATTAAAACATAGCGCAAGAGAACATAGCGTAATTGCCGAAGACAACTGAGCAAGGGTTCTCGGTCACGTTGGACAACAACATGAGATCATGATTAATAATGTTGAGAGACGTTAGAAGTTGAGATGGACTTTAGCAGACTTCTAGAACAAAATGATACACTGATCAGAGATTGGATTGATAAGATAGCCACCTGATTTCGCAAGCAAAGATTTCTAGATTAGACAACGAGAGATTAGCGTTGCTCGGATCATCTGTAGGAGAGACAATCGGGAGGTCCAACATGGAATTTGGCATGGTCTCCAAAACTTGGCAAGCAACAATTGTGGTTAAGATCGACATTCGTTAGGACTTAACTTGGTTGGTCAATCGACAAGGGCATTCTCCAAAAGTAGTGGATGTCCAAGGCCTAAGCAAACATATAAGGGGACTACGCTAGGGCCTATGGTTCAAGCAAGGCATGGATACAAAAACATTCAAGGGCTAGCAACCACGTCTACAGGCTCTGGCTCCTACGAGAGAATCTAATTAGAGATGACAACCATGCGATTACGTAACATGAGCGTTGTTCTAGGATAAAGCATCTTCAACACTCACATGCTCACCGAGGACAAAAGAGGTGATAACTATGACACTACCCAGATCACAAGCATCTACACAGCATCACAAGTTTTTTTAAAGCGGACACTTGAGATTATTAGTCAGGTTAGCTTAAGCATTCAATACTACGCAGAAGGCTCACACCTAACAAGAATTTATCCAACAAGAACTAGCTACAAGTTTAACCAAAACAAAAGCATGCTAAAGTAACCAACTTAGTACATACACAGAGCATAGACAGCAACGCAGCAGACACGTGTTTTAAACAAAACATAAGTTGTAAGCATCAAACTAAGGTGGTACTAGACTTATTGGAAAGCTTACTAAGTTATCTATAACTTTCTTATTCACACTAAAGACTAATTCACAGATTACATTATTATGACCAAGGAAATATTACTACAACAGAAACTATTCTAGCAATCAAAGTTCATTACAGGCAAAACAATATTTAACCCTGTTGTGTTAACAAGAGAGCACACAACCACATTATTCTAGTAACTCCAAACATTCTTACTTTAGACTACTCAATAATTTAGTTTATTCATAGGAATCACAAGTTACTTATTTATTAGGACAAAGGTGGGAGGAGCATAGTTATATGCACAAAGCAACAATCATGATGATGCATGCTTCGTCCTATTCGTCCTCACAAGATTGCCAGCCTAAGGTGGCAATCACGTTCTATGTCGGTGGCATAACACGCATTCTCTCGATATAGAGCTAGTCGCCTGCTACATTCGACTTATGCATTCGGGGTTAGCATACCTGCAGAAAATTTCATTGCAGCCCAACAATTCCCAATATAGCACACAATAAAAGCAGTAAACTAAATACTCTCCATACATACATCCCCTGATGCATATACTTCGGTATCATAACTACCCAACAAATGTACCCACAATTAAGTACTTTCATAATTACATGGTTAAACATGTAATTATGTCAGTAACCATAGCTAACTCTCCCCTAGACCGATGGTTGAACGGTCATGCTCTCCCAACTCACACTTACCTTGGCGTAGGTGCGACGTTGCAAGAATGTAACTCTAGCGACATATATGGCTATTTCATATATGAAGGTTACCACTACCATTCGACCACAGGGTAACAGTGCGGTCAAGTTATCACTCATACATACCTTGGCTTGGGCGTAGATGCGAAAATTTAAAACCCCCAAGTTAGTACTTAAATAAGCCACCTAAGGGTCCTTAATTGGGCATAAAAGAAATGACCACTGGCATACTTAGATTTAAAATGCAGATTTGAACAAACCTATATATGTAGTAGCTATAAGTTGTCAAAAACTGATTTTTGCAAACAAAACCTTTGTTTTCAATACATATATGACATGTTTAGTGTTGAACCTTGCTCTGATACCAGCTGTCACGGAACCGCCCAAATTATAAGAACAAAAGTACAAAAACAATCACCGGAGCAATTAAATTCCCGTACTTAAGCTCCTATAACTCCGGTAGTCCAATAAAATCACGAGGGATTTCAAACCAACCAACATACAAGCCAAGATCGTAGTGGTCCAACATAACAGGTCATATGTTACATCCATTTCATAAGTAATTCAACATATATCGGAGTTCGGTAGAGTTATTACAACTCAAGTTCAAAAGTAGCGGAAGCAAAGTAGTTTGAAAACTAATATCACCTTAATTCAAATACATGCCAGTACCAAGGTCAAATTCCCATAAAAGCAAGAGAGACAAGATAGCTCAGACGGATCATGCCCATGATCACACTCCGCCACTACAGCCGGAGTCTTCCAATTCTTGCAGTAGCTATGTCATATCACAACCTGCAACAAGTGGGAATAAACCCTGAGTACGAGAAGGTACTCAGCTAGACTTACCCGTCATAAACCAGAAATAATGACACCAAGGAGTATGCAAGGCTTTATTTCAGTGGGCTAGCTTGACTCATTTGCGAAAAGCATAAGTTATCATGAATAAACTAATTTAAGTATTTTTGCATCATCTTTATTATAACCTATTCAATCTAGGTATGCACCTATGCTAAAGCAATCACTTGATTAACCATTAACATCAAAGGTTACCATTTCAGGTTTAGCATTTCCAATCATCATCCACATAACCATCCGTGTTCCATAATCATTACTACGATGCAGTAGCTCGAGTCAAGTGCTCACTAACCGGGAGCGACGGCGATTCGAATCGAATTCCTATCTAGCTGGAGATTTATTCCTCACACAAACCTCACTCACCCGCTAAAGTGAGGTGTTGGTCACCGAGTCAACCATTCAGGTAAAGTCGTGAGCTTGCCAGGAACCACTTGTACCCGGGGGCCGCCCGACTGCTCTTTGGCCTTATCATCGCGCCCCCGTATCCTGCCACTACTGCTTTGGTACAGTGCGTTGCGGGCAATCCACTCGGCCCGAATAATCTCCCAGCTTCGCGGTCGAAAGGTACCTTATTCGGCCAGCTAAATGTGAGGCATGCGTTCAACATGACCCGAGGGACAACAACGGACGGTCCTTAATCGACATAGGCAGAAACTACAAGCACCCCAGAACCCTGTCTGGTTGCCCAATACTTATTCCGCCCGGTCTCCAATTATTCATCAACGCTTGGTTATTTCCAGGATAACATCCATTCCATAGCTAAAGTATTCCCGTAACCACCTATAATTTCAGGTGACAGGAAATCATCAATCTCTACCGGTCTAAGCAGGGCTAAGCAATATTTTCGATCCTGAACTAAAATAGGATTTCAGGCATATCTACGGGACAAGGAAAGGATATATATGCAGCAAGTGTTTTCAATCAACTCCTATAACTTAATGCAACAATACATATATAACATATATATATATATATATATATATATATATATATATATATATATATATATATATATATATACTCAATTGCTTTTGTAAAGTAGGAGGCTTAGAATGCTCCGGGGCTTGCCTGGGATCGGACATAAGTCAGTAGTTGTCAGATGACACTCGCTGAGTACTTCCATCTTCGGGATAGTTCCACCAAACACCGTCTTCGGGTTTGGCTTTAACATCTCATCCTTCACGTGGTGCATCTAGCGAACTTAAATGAGATGCAAGATGCATGCGTATGAATATGATGAATGGTAACACAAGATGCATCACATAATCAATTAAAGAGGGCAAGCACATTAAGCATAACACAAGTTTAACAAGATCACAAGTATCTTAACTTGACCATCATTAAGGGTATAAGCCACACTTAGCAACACATGGAGTAAACAACCATGACTAGCATCTGAAAATTTCTGGACTGCAAACAACATCTACATGTTTGGATCATAACTAGAGTTATACAAATCCAATAGCCATGCAACAAGACATTCTGGAAAGCTTATAAAATTGTCTATGATTCATCTTTAATCATCTTAGCATGATTCTCAAGTTAACCAAGTCAAACATGCATAATTAAAGAATCTGGTCCAGAGATTCCAGAGAACAACTATTTCTGGAACCCAACTTGAAACAGTCATTACTCACAAACTATAAGGCCAAATGCCACCAAAATTTAACACAAGCTAGATTAATAAGTTATTTACAACTTTGTTATAAGCATGTTTCTCATCAAACATCATTTTCATGGTGCAATTACCAAAGTCCCAGAAACTGTCCAGGAAAGCATCAATTGCAAGAATAAATATTAACTTATATTCCAAACATACATTTGGCCACAACCAATGTAACCATCATAAAGTGCATGTTAAATGATCACCAAAAAGTATAGTTCTCATCATTAAATAATTTCTTTTAATGCATTTCTTAATTTATTTAAATAGCAAGGTGAAATAATAAACATATACCAAAAGTCCATAATAAAATCTATAAAAATTACAGTAGCTCTTACATACACCCAATAGTCTACTGTACAAATTTCAAGCCATTTGGACATGTATATCAACCTCTATGAAAAAGACAAATTGTTATTGCAAGAATTCATGTGAGAGCAAGATACACTAATAAATCACTCATATGGCAACCAAAATTCATGAAATAATTACCACACATTAAACATCACATGAGTAGCATGCCACAAAAATTTCACTTCATTTGGAGCCCTAGATCTACAGTTATGAAAATGACAAATACATCTAGCATTAAAAACCTAGCTGCACAAATCCATTTTTACAGAGAAAACTTTAAACTAAAACATGTCATATTATAGATCTACTGCACAGAGAATTTCACAAGGATTCCAAAAAGTCATCATTTACTATTTTACGATTTTTATACGATTTACTATGAATTTCCAAAGTTCCTGCAAAATAATTACAAACCAGTCCTTACGGCACTATTTACATGAGTCTATGACAGTGCAGAAAGACCCCTAGATTTAGTCGAATTCCCCCCGCGAGGTCCCTGGTCGGAAAAACAGAGCAGAGGATGGCCGGAGCTTGTCGTTCCGGCGATGGGGATGCTCCTCGGCGGCAAGGAAGGGGCGCGGGAGCATGGCAGCTGCAGGCCACACCCGCAGGTGGCCTCGGCTTGGCCCGAGGCGGCCCGTGGCGGCACAGCCACGCAAGCCCGTGGCTCGGCGACGGAGCTGCACGGCGCCAGCGGACTCCGGCGACGGTCGGGGCCGGGGAATGGGCGCTGGAGGTGCGCCGCGCGACGGTGAAGGTGCTAGGGCTAGTGGTTAGGGCTAAGGAGGCGCGGAGGTGGGAGAACGGCGACGGCGGCGAGCTCAACCACCATGGCCATGGCTGTGCGTGCCCGCGAGCAGCACTGAGGCGAGGGTGCGAGGGATAGAGTGAGCCCAGTCGTCCACATCGGCCTGGGGCGTGTGGAGAAGCAGCGAGGCGGCCACAGGGAAGCGAGGGCACGCGTCAAGGGAGAGGGCGCACGGCGTTCATGCAAGCAGACCACGTCGGCAAAGCGTCGAACACGTGGTGTGCAACGACGTGGTCACCGCGGGATGCCGTTTTGGGCTCCTTCCGGGCCGAATTAGACCTCGGACCAAAAACGAAGTTTGAAGCCCACATGAAGCTCTACGTTTTTCATTAAGGAGTCAAGGTCATTAGAGCAACCGATTAGCAGTTAATTGGTTGCCAAAACTGCAGTGTCAACACCTTACTAACAGTCACGGAAACTCACTTTCGATGGTCAAAACTTCGTCAAAATGAACTCAACTTTTTGTATGCTCTTCATCATCATGTATTCTCCAACTTTTATATTTGGCTCAACTGGAGTTGCTTAACAAAAATATGAGAACGCAACATGCCAACGTCGACGACGATGAATTCCAGACTTAGAAAATTCTAAGTCTGAAAACAGCCGCTGATTCAATCTTCGAGCCTCTGTTTGACTTATTTCCAAGTTGATCTAACTCTTGGTCCAAAAACAAAGTTTCTTCTACATAAAGTGAACTACAACTCTCATTTAAGGTTCAACCTCAAAACTAATATAGAAACTGCTGTTATACTTTGACCAAAGTAGGATCACGATAAAGCTTAAATTATCCTTTTTGATCAATTGGATCATTTTTGGGGCATTTGCTCAACACGAACCTTTTACGACTTTTGTTGTAGAGTCCATCTAGAATCATTTGGGTAAGGTTGCAAGGTTTGGTTGATGACCTATATTTCCATCCACTTAATAATGCAATTTCAGCACTTAGTAAAGTCATTCCAACAAGCATATAACTTATCATTTCATGTGACTTTTTGATTCCAAACGTCATGAAACTTTTCCAGGGATCAATATAGATAGGTACTAAAGTGAGACACATGAAGATATTGCAATAACTCCACCCAAGCATATATCTTGAAAATGGCCTATATATAAAGCAAGGGTGCAACATCCAAGTTTAGGTTGGGGCTCGTTTCTATAGGTTTGACCTTGACATCTTCATCATCACTTAAACTACCATGTTTGAGCTCAAACCTACTGCTTAACTGGTGGCAAACACCTCGGGTGTTACAGCTGACTCGTGGGGCTACAGCGTTAGCCGTCTCCTACCTCCTACCGGGATGGCCGGGAGCTTTCCCTTTTCTCGCCCCACCGGAAATCGAGCTAATCAGCCCATTTCCTTCCCGATTGACGCGTCCCGCAGCGCTATAAAGCAAGCCATACTTTGCCCTATGCTCCTTTTCCATTCCAACTCGCCAAAAATCAAGCTCGACATTCCCAAGCCCTAGCTCAAGGTTTCGAGCTCGGGTTCCTCCGTTCCGTTGGTTTTCGTCGAAAGTGACTCGACGTCGGTCATCTTCGTGCGGTACGAAAGCTCCCTGTACCATTTTTCCTCTTTTTGGCTCCTCGTTGTGCTCATACGCCTTCGCCGAACTTCATAGGAAGGGAGCCGTCCGCTATTTCTTGTCGTGAGCCATCCTCGATCCACCTCAGCCTCCAACCTCATCGTGGTGAGCACGCCCTCGTCTTCCTCTTCCGTTTGGTATCGGCCCCGAGCAAAAACGTGGCCTCTAAGGTCGTTTTCCCTCGCGCCGACGAGCTCGGTCGCCGCTGTCGATGGCGCGCCACCGCGTCCGCCCACTGCTCCGGCCAAAATGCCACCTCCCTCCCTCTCTTTCTAATCGGGTCCGTCCAGATCGGATCGGACGGTCCAAAGTGATTGATACCCCTTCGACTGGCAATTTTGTTAAAAAGCCCCTGAGTTTCCTTGAATTCAAACCCGCAGTCCTCGGTTGAATTAAAATCCTGATTTTCACGATTTATTTTAATCCAAAAATAGTTTGAGATATTTACAGGATTGCCACTGATTTCAAATGCTTATAAAATCCACGTTTTAACTCTGATTCGATCCATTCAAGTTGCGTTAGGATTGTAGCAAAATAATCTACATGTTTATCATATTGTTAGTCATGTTGTACACTGTTAATTTTTATGTTTAGATGTAATCTATTAAAATGCTTTAGAAAATCATAAATAATTCATATCTTTCACATTCTGGCTCTGATTTGCGTGATCTTCGCATCTATGTGATCGTAGCGACACGTAGATGCATTTTATAAACCTTTTATACTGATTTCTCTCTGTTGGTGTACTGTTCTAATCTAGTCTTGTTTGCCTTGCATGAATGATCTTGGAATGTGTGTTGTTGATTGTGGTTCGAGTAGACGGTGATTGCTACACCGGTGACGGGATCTACTACTGTGATAATCTAGACCAGCAGGAGTTTTACGAGCAAGGCAAGTATAATATGGGATATTCCTTGTTGTCCTATTTATGATTTAATTACACATATGCATGTGTCAATATGGAGCAATGTAAGGACATCCTAGTTTTTGATTACCTTGTACCTTGTTACCGATGGGTTTACTCTTGCATATGGGTAGTTGCTAGCGCTCAACTTAAATGCATTGGATCCTAACAATGATTAATGACTATATGCAACATATGTTAAAACTTGCTTTTGAGAAATCTGAACTTAGGGCGAGAGAGCTTTTGTTTATCATGACGCTCTAGGCCCTCCATAAGGACTTATTTGTCGGCAAAAACTGGCACTTACAGTACAGCTTTGAGGGCCACATGACTCTGGCTTTAGTCAAGTATGAAGACCTTTTCTAGCATGTTAGAGGTTACCTGAAAGGGCGCAAAAGGGGTCTGCCGACTCGGGTATAGTTTGGCTCCTGTCTCTATGTGTATAGGTTGTGTGTCATTGTGCCATTTGGAAAGGGAAGACCTATATCTGCTTGCCACCGAAATCTAGTGCCCCTAACATGTTAGATGAACTTTTGAAAGGCTTCATAGTGAATCCTGTCGGCCTTCCTTGGAAGTGGGCTAAGAGACTGATCACCTTGGACGAAAGGGTAAATCACGACTCACAGTGAAAGTGTACACCTCTGCGCAGGGTTTAATAAACTATTATAACAGCCGTGCCCATGGTCACGGGAGGGCCGGAAAACTCATGAAATAGATGATCTCTAGCTGATGATGTTATTGATGATGATTAATGATGATGTTTACTTATTTATGATACTGTTGTGGTTACTTGGGCCTTAAGCATAACCATAATTTAATTAATGTTAAGGTATAACTTATTAAAAGCAAACCGTAGTACAACCAGTGTCAACATTTGAGCCTCATGAACCCCATGTTATATTTGTTGAGTTCGATATTGACTCACTCTTGCTATTTCCCCACACTCTAGTGTGTAGTAAGGTGCTACTTAGAAGAATAATAAAGGTGTAGTGGAGTCTCCAGAAGTCTATAAGAAGTGCTTGGCATACGGAGCCCCCAGTCAGTCGTCCCTGTGACGTTGGAGCCTAAAGAAAAGATTAGTGACCGTTCCGTGACACTCTGATAGTTGTAAGTGTTAATATAGTATGTTTTTCGCTTTATATAAATATTGTTTTGATATTTTTATTCTGTTGTATGTGTGGACTTCCTGGGCACATATATGACGAGCCTGGTTTTGTTCTTTGAAAAACCGGGCATGACAGGTAGACCAAACTAAGATAGAAGTAATAGAATAGCTACCTCCTCCCACAAATGTCAAAGGGGTACGAAGTTTCCTTAGTCATGCGGGGTTCTATCACCGTTTTATAAAAGATTTTTCTCATATTGCTAGACCCCTTATAAGTTTATTAGCCAAGGATGCTCCCTTTGAGTTTAATGATGAGTGTTTAAATGCTTTTCAAATTCTTAAGAAAGCACTCATCTCTGCACCAATCATTCAACCCCTTGATTGGTCGTTGCCTTTTGAAATCATGTGTGATGCTAGTGATTATGTTGTGGGGGCAGTTTTAGGTCAAACGAAAGATAGAAAGCATTATGCAATTACTTATGCTATTAAAACTCTATCAGGACCTCAACTTAATTATGCAACAACTGAAAAAGAGCTCCTGGCTGTTATTTTTGCTATTGACAAGTTTAGGTCTTACTTAGTAGGAGCAAAGGTTATTATTTACACTGATCATGCTGCTCTTAAATATCTTCTTACTAAGAAAGATGCTAAACTTCAGCTTATAAGATGGATCCTTTTGCTTTAAGAATTTGATTTAGAAATTAAAGATAAGAAAGAAATAAAAAAAATATGTAGCCGATCACTTATCAAGAATGCAGTTTGAGAATCCACAGGAGATGCCCATCAATGACTTTCTACGGGATGACATGCTCCTAAAAGTCAGAGGACCTGACCCCGGATATGCAAATATTGTTAATTTTATGGTTGCAGGTTATGTACCACCAGGAGAAAATAAGAGAAAGCTCATCCATGAAAGTCACCTCCACCTATGGAATGAACCGTACCTCTATTGAGTCTGCGCTGATGGACTGCTCAAGAGGTGTGTTTCGGCTAAGGAAGCAATCAAGATCATTGAAAGATGCCACTCATCACCATATGGGGGACATTATGGGGCATTATGCACTAATACCAAGATCTGGCAAAGTGGATTTTTCTAGCCAACCATGTACGATGACACCAAAGACTTCATATGGAGGTGTATCTCGTGTCAGAAACACAGGAGTATCAATGCAAGAGATGCTATGCCACTCACCACCAACCTCCAGTTAGAACTCTTTGATGTCTGGGGAATCGATTACATGGGACCATTTTCAAAATCCCAGCAGTGCAAATACATTCTGGTGGCAGTCGACTGTCTCAAAATGGGTTGAAGTTTTGCCATGTAGAGCTGCAGATTCTAATAACGCCGAGGATGTTTTCTGAAACTATATTTTCACGCTTTGGAGTTCCACGCATGGTAATTAGTGACGGAGGTCCTCACTTCATTGATAGAAAGTTCTAATGCTTCTATTTGATCATGGGGTCCATCATAATATCATGACACCATATCATCCTCAAACTAGCGGACAAGCAGAAACGTCAAATAAGCAAATCAAGAATATTCTGCAAAAGACCGATAATGAGATGGGGATAGCATGAAAGGATAAGTTACAGGAGCACTATGAACTTACAGAACAGCTTATAAAACACCTCTTGGGATGTCATCATACCAACTTGTCTACGGGAAGACATGTCACCTACCTGCCGAGTTGGAATTCAAAGCTCATTGGGCCATAAAAAGGTGGAACGTGGATTTTAAAGCAGTTGGAAAGAAAAGAAAGATGCAACTCTCTCAGCTAGAAAAATGGCAAGAAAAGGCATATCATAATTCATAATGCAAAACTCTACAAATAGAGGACAAAGAGGTGACATGATAAAAGATTGAAAAAGAAGGAATTCAAACCAGGTGACAAGGTGTTGCTTTTCAACTCCAGAGTGAAGTTGTTTGAACATGGGAAAGTATCTTACAAGGTCATTAGCGCATCATCTCATGGAGCGGTCACACTTCAAAATGATGAAGGTACGCTTTTCAAGGTAAATGGTCAGCGTTTGAAAGTTTTCCATGACACAATTGCCAGAAGAAGAATTAGATATAATTAACTTTATAGAATTTAAATAACAATTTCAATTCTAGCTCTTCTTTGCTTTGTGAAAAAAAATATGTTTACCTACTAAGCTATCTATACATTCGAATAAAGTATCGCCAGGATCTCTCTAGTCTTTTGTTGGTGCTTGTCTCCACATGTTGTTTATGCAAGGTAACAGAATTCAAGTGTGGGGGAGGCAACCCTCCCAAGCAAAGCACAGCATCGACAAATGAACCAGCTTGGGGGGACAAGGCACCCCATGTATCCAGGTAAGTATTCTTTCCCTTTATTCTACTTTCTTTTAAGTAGTTAAAAATGATGAGTTAAAACAAAATAAAAAGAGTGTGTCTAGTTTGCTTTTAACTTCTTTTAAGAGCTAAATAAATAATAAGGACTCTGAGGACAATCTCATAAAATGAAAATGATGAGTAGTTGCTCTGTTATAATTCCTTTCAAGTACATAGTTTTCAGCCTTGAATTCTCTCAAGTTTTGGATAAAATTATTTTGATATAAGGATTTACTCTGAACTTGAAACTCGTGGGTAGCATATGCTTGATCTAAGTCTAGGTAATTAATGGATATGAGATGAAAAGGTCTGAGCTAATGTTTATCATGTTCCAAGTGACACTAAAATTTTAGAGATTTATCTTTTGAAAAACATAAATGCTATGATGAGTTCCTGTATAACAAAGTTTGAATTCCCACGAAAGTCATACATATTATTTAGGCTAGAAAAACTTTCACGTATATGTTGTTTGCTTTGCATTGAGTTTTGTCAAGCTTTGTGACCCTTATGAGAGATTTGTCATGCTCTTAAAATCAAGATCACGTACACACCACCCACATATGCACCACTCCTACACTTGGGGTAGGCGCAAAAACATACCTTCCATCTAGATCCACCTAAAAATATTTTGCTCCTACACTAGGAATGAACACAAAAAACATGCTTGATAGCTTTTTCTATCCACCAAATAAATGCTCTAAGTTCTTATTGCTATCTCTCAAAAGTTTTGTTATAGAAAAAAGGCATGTGCTATAAAAAAGTTATTCAGAAAAAAGAAGAAAAGAGAAAAAGAGTTGAGAAAAAAATGGACACAAAAGTGTCCGATATATTAAAAACAATGGGTACTTAGATGCTCGCCTGAAAAAAAAAGAGATGAATAAGATAGCCCCTGTTCTCTAGCAAATGTTTCTAAGTTCCAATAGAGAAATATGTTTTTAAGGAGCAAAGTAGAATTAGGTTAGCCACAATATATATATCCACCGTAATTCCACATACATGCACATCTTGATTTAATTGTATAACTTAACTCTCTTTGATCCGACGTTTGACTTCACAATATATGTATTGCAAGTATGCTCTAGCTTTCTCCCTACCTATGAACTCCACAGCCTTAGTAGTAGAAAGAAAAAGGCATAACATCTTTATTGCCTTGGAGAGGATCACAAATACCATATATATTGAGAGACTTGAGAGTGTCATACAATTGTATTTTTCTGAGTTTTATTTTAAAAACTTATAAAAACTCTAGAACAGTGGTCGAACAAAGAACTTGAGACATAGTGCTAGACTCGATTGTTCTGTCTTTCAATTGCTCAAGACCTAAGTGAAGGCTAAGAAGCCCCATAGTTGAAGGTAATATGGGTAAGTTTAAAAGTCAGAATAATTTATTCTAATCCGGAGAAGAATTTCAGATTAAACGCATGTGTACTTTTGAGGAGTGAAAGCGTTGAAGCAACTCCTGATCTATTGCTGAGTTTAGCTTTGCTCAGGGGTTAGCAAAGGTTAAGTGTTGGAGAGTTTGTTGATGATAGTTAACGTTCATCATAAATCATTAATATAACTTATATAAATGCATAAAAAGGATCACCAATATAGGTCTATAGGTTTAAACTAATAAATACAACAAGTTTTGGTGAATCTGTGTTTTCAGTAGGGTTTATCTAGAAAACCATCAAGGTGGACCTATTCGTCAAAATAAATCGCGCTTAACTGTGGCATAAACAACTCTAGAAGGTTCTAGAGGACATGAGAGGACTCTCCACCGAAGATGACTGCGAGAGGCGGACATGGGGGGCTGGCCGACCCCACTTGTAGGTCGGCCGACCTGTGGAACCCACGAGTCAGCCCCTCCTCGCTACATCGGTTTCCCACTGCCTTAAAGATCGCATCTACGCCGTTTATTCAAGTCGGTTTGATCCAAGGGTCCAGAATTGACACTACCCCCTATATATATAGCCTTGTACCCACTCCCTGAGAACATCCTAAAACCCTAATTCATATCCTCCTCATCAGGATCAGAGCCAGCTCTCAAGAGAAGATTAGTACTCTATAGGATCTAGTATTGCAATAGAAATAGTGAGCTAGAGAGTGATGGAAGAGTTTGGAGGAAGTATCGGCCTGTCGGTGCTGCCTCTACGACTTGTACTTTGACGGATCTAGGCTTCTCCAAGTCTACATCTGAGATACTTCTGATAATTAATTTCTGTTTAAAGTAAGTATTGTGCTTTTTTGTTAACGGGTTCATAGTTCTTTTGAGTACTCTAGTTCTTGCTAGCTGAATTAGAGTAGTAATCGTTAGCATAAGCGTGGTGCTTAGACTATCGGCTACCTGTGTTTGCTCTCTGCTCCGTGATTGCGTGGTAGCAGTGGGTGGTGACAGCCCCATCTATCATCTGTAGTCCAATCCAAATTGAGCAGGTTCTTAATTTAGTGGGACCATAGTCGCGTCGGTAGAGTTATCTATTAGCGGTACCTTACCGTCTAAGCGGCGTCCCGAAGTGAACATTAGAATCATAAGGCTTACTTTGCATAGGGTCATAACCATAGGAATCCTTTCTACTCATACCTTAAATCTTGATTGGTATCCCTGGACAAACTAGTTGTTAAACAACACACACGTTTCCCCGTTGATATGATACCCGATAATACTCTGCGTGAAAACTACTTCGATACACGTACGCTGGCGGATTTTGTCTCTGTGTGCCACCACAGGTGTCAACACCCACCCCTCGTATAGTCCCGATCGATTTACATAAAGCTTTCCTAGTTGGTTACAAAGAAATCTAGTTGGATATAAGCATATCTTGATATGCCTTGTCCTCCAAGTAGACGAGGTACTACGTTAGAGTTGGGCTTCTCGTGTAGCCTACTTGGTGTACCCCATCCTATTTGGGTGCGGAGGTTGTCTGCAATTGAACCAAACCACCATCACTAGCCAGCTGGACATGGTAACATTATGAGTGATGCAACGCGAAACTGTCGCATGAAATCTCAGTCGTTTTCAGGCATAGAAGCGTAAGAAAACTGTAAAATTTATTATGACTAGCCATATTAAAATTCCCCTCGGCACCCCATGGAAAAGCGCGATTCTTCACGTCCGAACGGCTGGACGCGAGCCATGCGCCGAACGGCTCCCACGCGATCTTCCCGCGCGCACGGCAGCTAGGCCCACGCTTTGGCCCACATGCATGCACATGCACGAGTGAGCGTGCTGCCGCTGGGCACGGGATTTCCGGCAGCCTTCAGGTACGTAGTTACGTAAGTTTTCTTCTTTTTCTTTTCTTTTGCTTTTCTTTCCTTTCCTTTCCTTTTCTTTTCTTTTCTTTTCATTTTCCTTTTTATTTTTCTTTCCCCGCTTCATTTCTGTTTATATTTCTTTTTCTGTTTTATGTGATTTTTTATTATTCGTTTCATTTTTATTTTTTATGTTTCTTTCATTTCTTTTTCTTTTCTCTTCTTTGCTTTTAATTTCTTTTTTTTCTTATTCTTCTTATTTCTTTTCTTTTCCTTTTATTTTCTTTTTTATTTCTCTTTTTTCTTTTCATACTTCATTTTAATTTTTTCCTTTTTTGTTTTATGCATTTTTTTGTTATTCTTTTTATTTTTATATTTTATGCTTCTTTTATTCCTTTTTTATTTTATCCCTCCTTTTCTTTTTTTTGTGTTCGCATGTTGCACATGTTTTATTTTTATCTTTTCTTTTTTCTTTTGATTTTTTCATTTTTTTCTTGCTTCTATTTATTATTTCTTTTTCTTTCCTTTTCTATGTTTTTTCATTCTTAATTTACTGTTTCTTTCTTTTTAGTTTTCTTTTTTCGTCCTTATTTAAGCTATTCATTTATTTTATTTGTTCTGTATATTTTTCATTTGTTAATCATGTTTTTATGTTTATTTTTCTTCTTTCTTGTTTTTACTCTAATTAATTGCTTTAATAATTTTTTACTTTTTTATTTTCAATATATATGATATTCATGTAGTATATATTTAATGTTCTATGTTGTGTTATGTCATGTTCACGTAGTATACATATAATGTTCTATGATGTTTTTGTTGTTCACATAGTATAAATGTGATGTTCTTGTAGTATATATGTGATGTTCTATTATGTTTTTTTGATGTTCAACTAGTATACATGTGATGTTTTATGATGTATTTAGTGATATTTATGTAATAAATATGTGTTGTTCTATAATGTATTTAGTAATGTTCTATGGTGTATTTAGTGATGTTCACTCACATGTGATGTTCTATTATGTTTTTTTATGATGTTCACCTAATATACATGTGATGTTCTATGATATATTTAATAATGTTTATATAATATATATGTGATGTTCTATAATATACTTAGTGATATTCTATGATGTATTTAGTGATGTTCATGTAATATATTTGTGATGTTCTATAGTGTATTTAGTGATATTCTATGATGTATTTAGTGATGTTCACTCACATGTGAAAGGTTTCCCTTCTTTTCTTATTAACTTTTATGATGTTCTATGTTGCTTTTGTGATGTTTATGTGTATACATGTGATGTTCTATATTTTTTATGTTCACGTGGTATGCATGTAATGTTATATACTGTATTTTACGATGTTCACGTAATTTACATGTGATGTTCTCGTATTATACATGTGATGTTCTATGATGCTTTTTTGATGTTCACACAATATATATGTGATGTTCTATGATTATTTAGTGATATTTGTGCAATATATATGCGATATTCTACAATGTATTTTAGTGATGTTCTATGATGTATTTAGTGATGTTCACTTAGTGTACATGTGATATTCTATAGTCTATTTTTAGAATGTTTGAAAAGTATCCATGTGATATATTTTTTTTCTCTATTACGTTTGTTCTTATGCTTTTGCTCTAGATTTTATTATTATTTATTTCTGCTATTTTTATTTATTTATTTATTTATTTATTATGTCATATTATCATGAATTTAAAACTAGAATGCTATTCTTAGAACATTTTCCTGTTGAAAATGGAACATTGTTCTCTAAACCTAGAACATTGTCTCTATTTAATAATGTTCTGTCTTCGTAAGATAAATGTTCGTCAATAAAATATTTATCCAAATGTATCCATGTGAAATCTTATTTTAAAGAATTTATTGCAAGAAACATGATGGCGTAATCGGAATTTAATTTCGATACTTGGTTTACCGGGTATGACTTTTTATTTATAATGGACATATGCTGATGTCAGCAATTTCGGATTATCTGCATGCCACACACAGCCCAACAAAGAGAGCACGCGTTGTCAGTTAGGAGAAAAAAAATTGCCGACGCATACAGACGTGACGTGCTTTCTTCAGCCAGTAAGGTGCTCGTTCGGCGGTCCCGAAATAATTAGCGCGGACGGACAGCTCACGAGCACGAAAATAATTGTCGGACGGAGATTATGGTCTGAATGATCGGACTCTAGCATGCCCCATGGAAAAGTACCCTGGCAGCGCATGGAAAAGGAAGTGTGCGGCAAGGAAGAGCCGCCTGATGAGATTTGAAAATATTCTTTTTTGTTTTTCTATATTAATTAATTAATTAATTCAAAAAATCTAAAAATTAATGACCAAGATTTATTTGAGGTATTATCTCGTAATAAGTAAAGGGAGTATATTGTAGCATTGTCCTACCTAAAATTACATTTTTTTTTTGAGACAGGGGTAGTACACAACAATTTATGTTTATTTTTTTTGTTAAAATCCTTACCAAAACTGTAAAATTAATATAAACCTTTGTAGCCAAACTACAAACCTGAGCAATTTGCGAGCCGGGCCGAACGAAAAAAATTTCTAAGTTGCAGAACCTGTGTCCAGGCCATGTCCACTGAGGCTTGTGTGCTAGGCTACGAATGAACTCGACCGAGCTAGACCGAATTTGCTAAGGTCTACAAAACATGAGTAAAATCATAAAGAACCAACAAAAGCGAGAACAAATCCACAAAGGCAAAGTGGTCATTTCATCTCTAAATTGATATTGTTAAAATGCTATAACAGAGTAGGAGTAAAATTTGCCTTTGTGTTCAAATAACAAGGGCCAAACACATAAAGTTCAAAAGTGAGGGCAAAATCATCATATCATAAAAACATATAAAAGTGAAAGTATATGTGTATGCCGAGGCTCCAAAAAATTGCTTAAACAGAATTTGTCCAATCAAACTCACCGTTTTATTGATGTTCCTGTGGTCGACACACTATCGTGGATTTGTGGTTCGTGTGCCGGACATGCGAAAGAAAAAAAAATTACACACGCAGCGAAGTAGCTATAGACCAAGGTCGGTCATGTGAATTTTTATCATTAAAAAATGTGTGTTGCACGGGTATTTTGTCAAGAAAAGATGCTGGAGTTGGAAAACAAAAAATTAAAAACAGAGAAAACTAGGGAACATAAAAAAAAAAGAGCTGGGGGACAAACGTGACCAAGGGAAATTGAACTATTTGATCCATAGAGCAAGTCACTAGACGCTGTTATAAATGGCACGAAGAAAACAAGGAAGAAATCTTCCTAGTTTGTTATTGGGGTCGAGACCTTCGGTGCGCCATCCTTTTTCGCCTATTCGAATCGTCATGTCATTACTATTAAGGTATAATTTGTTTTGATCGGTGTTTGGTTCTCCACGCTTGAAAACTGACACCGAAGCAATCGGAACCGGCAACCAAAACCGACAACCAAATTAAAAAAACAATAATTCGGCTATGTTTGGTTCGGTTCTCGGTTTGGTTCAAAAGTGCCTAGCACTGCCAAGTATAGGGTTTCCAAAGATCCAAAAGATACACCATAAAGCGGTCCACTGGTCCGAAAATATACTCTAGGAGGTTCCGGAAGGTACACAACACCTTTGATTTTGATTTAAGTTGATGTAATATATATAAGTGGTCTAATTCTCTTGGTCATAAGGGTTGAATCCGGATGCTTACATTTCTTTATCTTAAAAAATCTGCAGAGCAAGTCAAAGTCGCCAAGGAGGAAGACTTGCCTGCAGTCGGAAGTCTCCTTGCAGATTCGCATGCAAACCAGCTAGCACGTTATAACAATAAACAAAGTACAGTGCCATTCACTATTTCATTCACCGCAGCTCATTCGGTACGAGCTTGAACCTTGATGGAGGAGTAAACTGAGGAAATTGGCAAGACAGACCGATTTCAGCATGATTGACGTTAGCAAGTCATGAGTTAATAACAAGACGTGTTTTGACTTCTATCTCCGGGTACAATATGAAACGGGACGTCTGACCAGATCGCCGCGCCTCAGCCGCACAAATTCCCTCTCATTATTTTATTATTTCCAAATTCAAGCTCCTATTTGTGACGTTTCATCATGTAGGTAAGCTCTACGAAATTTGCCAAGGAAACGAAGATACTGCTTGAAAACTGAGCTACCTAGATTGACCACGTGATAGGCATGTCCGCGCTCGCCCGGACCATCCGATCGATGGACTGGCTGACTGGGCTCCCCGGGTCGTCCTCGGTTGGTACCCTGAGCTGGAGCCGCGTGGTACTTCGCTTTCACTTGCACTGTTGCACAGCTGCACTTCTATAAGCAAGGAAGACTTCAACTCTCTTCTACCTCCTGCTCCGATCTCAATCTCTCTCTCCATTGCTAGCTGAAGGCGGCTTGGTGTCGGTGGCGTCCGTCGCCGTCCAGCTGAGGCGCGCCAGCCGGCCATGGAGATGCAGCCACAGCTCGGCGACTGTTCTCCAGACAAGGTGCGTCCGGCACGACTCAATTCGCCAACATATAACTATATCTGCAAAGATCCTTGTTACAAAGATTTGTGGAAGAAAGGAAGATCTTCTTTGCTTGTTTTGGTGATGACTGATGAACTGTTCTCTGCAGCTTGCCAGCCTCCCTCTTACACCAAGAGGGGTCCCGGACTCGCGGGAAGGCCGGTGGCCCGCGCAGGAGAAGGCCATCGACGACTGGCTTCCCATCAACGCGAGGCGGAACGCCAAGTGGTGGTACTCCGCCTTCCACAATGTCACCGCCATGGTCGGCGCCGGCGTGCTCGGCCTTCCCTACGCCATGTCCGAGCTCGGCTGGTGCGTACGTGCCATGACCATATCTACCTGCTTCATGGCGATCGTGTTCTGAATACTGATCGATTCAGTCATCGATTTTCCCATGTTTCGCAGGGAGGTTGGCATTGCGGTGCTGCTCCTGTCATGGATCATCACGCTCTACACGCTGTGGCAGATGGTGGAGATGCACGAGATGGTCCCGGGCAAGCGGTTCGACCGCTACCACGAGCTGGGGCAGCATGCGTTCGGCGAGAAGCTGGGGCTGTGGATCGTCGTGCCGCAGCAGCTCGTGGTGGAGGTGGGCCTCAACATCGTCTACATGGTCACTGGCGGCCAGTCCCTGCAGAAGTTCCACGACGTGGTCTGCGACGACAAGTGCAAGGACATCAAGCTCCCCTACTTCATCATGATCTTCGCCTCCTGCCACTTCGTGCTCTCCCAGCTCCCCAACTTCCAGTCCATCTCCGGCGTCTCCCTCGCCGCCGCCGTCATGTCGCTTTGGTAATACAATACAGTTCATCTCTTTCACTGCATGTTATTATTTCGTTTTTCTCTGCCATGCATCAAGATCACTGATACGCTGGCAATGGCATGGCAGCTATTCGACGATCGCATGGATCGCGTCGGTGCAGAAGGGGAAGTCGCCGGACGTGCACTACGGCCTGCGCGCGACGACGACGCCGGGGAAGGTGTTCGGCTTCTTCGGCGCGCTCGGGGACGTGGCGTTCGCGTACGCCGGGCACAACGTGGTGCTGGAGATCCAGGCCACCATCCCGTCGACGCCGGAGAAGCCGTCCAAGAAGCCCATGTGGAAGGGCGTCATCGTCGCCTACATCATCGTCGCCGTGTGCTACTTCCCTGCCGCGCTCGTCTGCTACTGGGCCTTCGGCAACGGCGTCGACGAGAACATACTTGTCACCCTCAGGAAACCCAAGTGGCTCATCGCCCTAGCCAACATGATGGTTGTCGTTCATCTCATTGGCAGCTACCAGGTATATATATCTATATACACATATTACTCTAGACTAGATAATATATGAAATAATTAAAGATATCCTAGCCTCTAATTCAAAAGATGCATACATACATGATACATGTTTTTCCACAAGTCTTGGTGGCATGGACAGTGATTGTGGTTGTTGGCTCAGGTATATGCGATGCCGGTGTTTGACATGATAGAGACGGTGCTGGTCAGGAAGTTTGGATTCCGTCCAAGCCTGATGCTCCGTCTCATTGCCCGGAGTGTCTATGTTGGTAATGGCTCTATCTGAACTCTGAATCGAAGTCTTCAGTCTGAACTCAGAAGGTCTGAAAACCAGACTGATGAGATGCAACTTGTACGTACGTGCAGGGTTCACAATGTTCGTAGCCATCACATTCCCGTTCTTCAGTGCATTGCTCAGCTTCTTTGGCGGATTTGCCTTTGCACCGACGACATATTTTGTAAGCTCCCATTGATCCATTTACCCCTTTTTTTTCCTTTTTGCTGCTACAATAGTTTCTTGCAATATCTTAATCGTCAATATTTACATTCTTCCTAATCCTATTCGACTAGTAACAAATCATATGATGAACCCGTTAAGATGTATATATAATCAAGTGCAAAAATGTGACATGAGAGTTGACTAATTCATGCTTGTTTCTGGCAGCTTCCTTGCATCATGTGGCTCACAATATACAAACCCAAAACTTTCAGCATCTCATGGTTTACCAACTGGGTAAGAACAAGTGGATAATCCAAGACTATTTTTCTCCCTTCAGTAGAATGGACGTATCTTCTTAGTATAACCACTATCCTTGTTGTCCATGTTCTTCAGATCTGCATTGTCCTAGGTGTTTTGCTGATGGTACTGTCACCGATCGGTGGACTTCGGCAGATCATCGTGAAAGCCAAGACATACCACTTCTACCAGTAAACATGAAATTCAACACAAAACCCAAGGTTTGTGTCATAGTTAACAAATGTTCGACATGTCCCAAGTTTTGAATGGGACTTAATGTTTATCTCCATCTTGGCAAAAGAAAAACTCGATTTGGGTTATGCCTTACCAAGTTTTTGTCATGCAACAAGATGGCATGTGTCATATTTAAAGCTTTGTTCCTGCTCATGACGATCTGTGGCATGTCGTGGTTGTTAACCTAGGAGTTTGTTTTGTGATACCATATACATGTGTATACCTTGTTTGTATATATTCTAGGAAAGAGTTAGCTTATTTGTGCATTATTAGGGACAATGAGTGAGGTGGTTTGTATTTCTTTCATCCATAGTTCATTGATAGTTCCCAATTAATATCACATTACAATTCAAACAACCTTTATGTATGTTAGTCCATCAATCCATGCTTCAAGAAACAATTGTAAGAAGTTCATGGGATAAATTTGAGGACCATGCCTAATCAAAATTCTTGACATTGTTCTATTGTTCATATATATTTCAACGCAACACTCACGTTGTTACCTTGCAATCTTTTTCGGTTGTGACAGGATTTACTTATCAATTGTTTTGTATGTTTTTTTTCTTTCAATTTATAATTTTCCTCATTAAGTATTACACCTCCATGCATGTAAATGTGTTTTTCGCAAAAACACATTACAATACAGATGTCTACGCTGCACGCATGACCTCATGGACATACATACACATCCTACCCCAATATATGCCTCCGAGGTACCAACCGCTTAAACCTTGAGATTGGCAAAGTGGTGGCACTCATTATGCACACAATCTTACCTTTATATTTGAATTTTATACTAATACTATTGATTATATTTCATAACCCCGACATATTTCACTCTAGATTTGATTTTGTCTTATGGTGTATATTCGGGGGAAAAAACTAGCCCAATTTAGATAGAAGAAGACGCGGTTCTGTTGAAGTGGATTGAGCTCGTGAAGGATAAGCCTAGCCATGCTCAAATGATCCATAGGCGATCGCCTACGGACTATGTGGGTCGGCTAGAACCCAACTTGGTCTTCACACACCCAAATCAACCAATCATCGGCTTAGGATGCTTAGGCACGAAGCAAGTGAGGTTTTGATAGTTTTATTTTGAAGACAAGTAGAGATTTCACTAGAAAAGGAAAAGGCAAGATATGTATTATCTCTATGGGGTATATTTGAAGGTTTCAAGGAATGAGCCCACTTGTAAGTGGCTCTTAAGACTCCAAAAGAACTCTAGAATCAATATAGAATTTATTTATGTCCAAGGATGCAAGAGAAGACAAATGGAAGGTGAGCTCATCAACCCTACCCGTTTGAGCCAATTGACTCCTTCCACAAATTGACCATCTTGGTTTTGTTTTTAGACATCCCCTCCCTTGACACACTTGAGGAATCTACAAGAACTCACATACACCTATGTGCAGTCATTGTATCCCTACAAACACATGCATGCACACTCTACCTCTATGGATGCCCCTAAGGCCAATTGGATCGCCTCACAATCGTTGGCACATTACCTACCAATGAAAGAGTAATTATCAGATAATATGATCATTGTGGACAAGTCTTGCCATAAGAAACCTAACCTAACGAGCTATGCTCCTAATCAAACTATAATTTCTGTGGAACAAAAACAGTGGAAATAAACTCAATCCACTAATGAAGGCCCATGCGCTCAATAAAGACAAAGATTATATGAGCAATAAATTTGTTGTAGATTTCTCTTCCTTTTATCTACGAAGCTATTCACATAGACGCGTGCAAACTCATTCTACAAATGCTCAAGCGTATACTTTATCCTAACAACTCGCACACCATTTTGTCCTATAAACACATATGATATACTTTTTTATAAAGGAAGTTTGATTTATATCAGTCAGTTACATCCAAGAAGATGCAATAGCACTAAGATCACTACTAGCCTAAGACAACAAAATAAGAAAGACTTGGTGTCTATCATACCATAACACACTACAACACACAACATAGTCTTTATTCTATCCACTAACATGGCAAAACTTGGATCATGATGAAGACTCCCCAAAAGCAATGCCTCCAAGAAGGACATGAGACACCGATGAAGGCCAGACCATAGTGCATAGTTTTCACCCTAGAGAGGCTTGTATTTCACAATGCCTTCAACAAGGCCATTACCATATACAACTAGTCAAGATTAGTCCTAGGGAATTCTCCCCCCGAAGTCAAACGATAGGTGCCCATGAGTACCACCAAATCAGAGATCTCCAATGGTGCCTCCACCCTCTTTCCAAGCCACACAGTCTTAGCCAATGACTAATGAACACTTACTTTACAGTAGATAAATGATCTTTAGGTGTTCCACTCTATGATACATAGCCATAAGGTAGCTAATAGGCAAATGACTAGATTCAATAAGATCCATTTAAAAACGGGATGTGTTGCTCATGTAAGTGATTACATGAATAGATGCCAAAATGACACCAGTCCTAGAGCTTGTATGAACGACAAAAGCAATGGATGAAAATGTCAAGGCGAGTAGCAGTCGCACTGACCAGAACACCAACCCCAATTACCTGCAAGACTATCCTACACTTAAACTCATGATAGTTGTGGCAAAGCATATATATGAGAGAAAAGTGAGGATAATTTGAGAATGGTGGAGTGAAGATGCATCCGGTCCGATATATAGGTGAGGTATAGTAGTGGCATAGACAAGAACCAGACCGTCTAAGCACTTTTTTGTGGTAACAAGCTAATGGCTAGCTAGGGTGGATGGCTATATATAGGTTCCCACTCACTTGCTTAACGTTATTCAAGTGTCCCATGGCCCCTAGAAGCTAGAGGAAGTGATCCTACACTCCATCCACCCTATCAAATGCATATTGATGAAACCCAAGGCATAGGATATATCCATTATTCATGTGAGGGCTAGGCCTTAGATCTTGAGAGCTTCAATGATTGGGATGTTGTTCCCTTGTAGTCTTGGTAATCCTGAGCACTTGAGGTTTTGGTGACCCTTCGGCAACATCGACACTCAAAGCTTAGTGTATACAAATGGCGGGGTGACTTGGTATGCGAGGGACGAGAAGACCCCTTCCTTGGTGGAGAAGCTCTATAGTGAACAACATCTTGGTGATCGGTAGAGTTGGGGCAACAAGTGTGTGAGCCTTAGTGGTTTATAGCACTTGTATTGGTTCACGATGGCTATTGTGGCTTGTCTAACACCGTGGCTAGGAGGAGCTCCAATGTGAACTAGGGGTTGCATTTTGGCAACCGATGCCACTTGGATAAATCTTTGCCTATGGAAGTCTGTCCTCTCTTGATTTGTGTTGTACCTTGCACATTTAAGTTTCCATATTGTGCTCATCATGTGTGATTTTTAGCTTTTCTAAATTGCTAGATGGTAAATTTGGCTCTACGTTGCAAATAAAACCCTTTGTGACTTGTAAGAATCACACAAGAAAAATCGAAGGTGTATATCATGCTAGTTTGTCTATGATTTTTCTACTACAGAGAAAGCAGTTCTAGGTGTAAGTTTAAGTGACCCAATTCAATTCATTTCTTTCTTGTGTGTGCGCGCGCGCTCACACTATAGACACATCTTGGAATTGACAAACTTCCCATGTGAAGTGCATAGTCCATGGATTTGAACCAGGTAGGTCGTACCACGCCACTGGCGACCTAACAAACCGACCCAGTTCGGATCTGCAGATAGATCGGCCATTTGAACTATTTGATCATCAATCAGAACAGTGAGTCAAGTCGACGATCCATGGAACAAGACTTGTCAGCATCCGGAAATCTCCGGGAAAAATCTCGCATGCCATCGCTCGAGACAATCCGATGGACCAGCTAAACCAACTGTCACTGTTTCAGCTGAACTCCTTTGACCGAAACTCCATTCAGCTAAGCTAATTGATAAGAAGCTTGACGTGTCGCTTTCGTCAGCATGAATGGCTGGGGCTGGATGCTATAGACGAGGAAGCCTGAAAAGACCACGTGGCAAACGCAAGACCTTTCTCTTTTTTTATCTCTTTCTCTCTCTAGTATGAGCAAGTGTATATATTTGCGTGTATTTCATGAAGAAAGAAGACAGCATGTTTGACTGACTATTCATGTTAACGTGACGTCGATCGATCTGACCCGACTGGCGCGCACTGAACCACTTAAATCCTACCCCTATTTCCAAAAAAAATTGCTTAGGGCCGGTTTAGATGCATTTTTTTTTTGCAAAATGACACTGTAGCAAATTTCGTTGTTATTTGGTAATTAGTGTCCAATCATGATCTAATTAGGCTTAAAAGATTCGTCTCGTCCATTTCGTCTAAACTGTATAATTAGTTTTATTTTTTATCTATATTTAATACTTCATGCATGCGTTTAAAGATTTGATATGACGGAGAATGTTGAAAAATTTTGCAAAATTTCTTGCAACTATACAGGGCCTTAGTTTGTCACGTTATTGTCTTCGATTCCACTCAAGCGGACCCGACCCAAGCGGTCTCTTCTAAGAAATTGACGTGTGCAGAGCATTTACGTGTTGAAAAAAACAGTCGTATTCGCATTTTTCATGTATTTCCTAATAAGTGTAAAGCTCGTATTACCAACTGTATAATACTGAAATTTAAATATGTTTGCTAAGCATGCGGCTGTAATCCTATATAGACCTCTTAGGATGATCATAAAAATGCGTCATTTGTATAATTAAACTCTTCTATCTTAATTACAATGACGTGTAAATCTTTTGCGTATTTGAAAAAAAAATCATTTTTTATAAAATATATAGTATCAATATTTTTAAATAAGCTTATGAAAATTATAAAGTGACTAATTTAATAATATTTAATTATTATTATAAAAATACTATTTTATATATTTCTTTTTAAAATTTGAGGTTAGTTGATTTATTTTAGAAACGATAATGTTACCATTAAGATGTCCATAAGTCCGGACACCTTGCTCCACTCGCGCCGTGCGCCTAAAAAAATCTCCAAAGAAGCTCATCTCCCCCATTCCGCACTTGTACATCACGGCTTCACGGTGTCGTGCGGCTGTCCGACCGTCCCAATCTGCCATGCTTCCGCCTCTCCATCCCGCGTCACCGCCCACTCCGGTGCGCCACCGCCGCCCGCCATTCCCTGTGGCAACTCCGTCTCCCGCAGAGAGGAGGAACTCTCCGCATGAGGTACGCTGCCAGCCGCCCCACCGACTGCAGCTGTCAATGAACCCGGCCACCGGTGCCTCGCCCTCCGCTTCCAAGCTCCATGCGCGTGCTCGACGAGTGTAGCAACGCCTCCGTCCCCGCTGTACGTGTCACCATATCCTTCACCACGCCTAGGCCATGCGGCTAAGAGAGGGGGGCATCGTTGGCTAGGCCAAGGGCAGGCATAGGCGCAACTGGCCACTGTCAGGCCGCGCCACTGTCCTCGGTTACCGGCTGGCCGGAACCGGCCGCCCCCCGCTCTGCACTGCGTCGTACGGAAGAATGGTGAAAAACGCATGTTGCAAGCGTCTATTTAAGTGTTTTAAATGTTTCAGAGGTATGTTACAAAGTGTTTCATATGAATGTTGCATAAGTAGATTGGGATGATGCACATGTTGCAATGGTTGTACACGTATGTTGCAAGCTCCTATTCTCAATGTTTCATATGTTTTTTCTGACGTATGTTACAAGTGTGTTTATCTGGATGCTGCATATGTTTTCACATATATGATGCAAGTGTTTTATCTGGATGTTGCGTACGTTTACAATGGTTTCAAATGTTTTTATGTATTTTTGCAAGTGTTTCAGACGCATGTTTCAAATGTTCATTTGTTTTCACACGTATATTGCAATTGTTGCACCTGGGTGTTTCAAAACTAGATCGAGTGTTGTAGTGGCGGGCCCAGCAGGTAGTCCAGGTAGGCCTGTGACTACCCTGGAATTTGGTCCAAAAAGTTTTTAGTACTCTGCGCAGCCAATGAAAATTTGGCCCATTGCTCGTCTGTCCCGGTCTGCTGTCTGCGCGAGTGCAAGTGAGGCAACCCGGTAGGCAGCCGTCTTCCTCGCCCGATGCGACGACGCTGGTGCCTGACGCCCCATCCCCACCCCGTTGGCCTCCCTCTCCAGATACTAGGCGCGCGGCGACCGGTGAGCAGCGACTACCGGCGCAGGCGCGCAGCGGCGGCGGCAGCGGCCGTCCGCCCATGACCCCGTACCGTGGTGGCCTCTGTCTGGCCTGCTCTCCTGGTGAGTTTCTCCACTGCTGCAGCACTGCTTTCTCCCAAATCCCATTGTTTGGAGATTAGAGATTGGACCGTAAAGACTTAGGAATTGTGGATCCATCATCTGTGAGCCTAGAATTGAATGAAATTTGTTGTCATTTTTTAAAAAGTTGAGGCATTGAGAAATCAAATATGAACTTGTTGGTACTAATAAACATGAACTTTATGAGTGACAAGTTATTGAATGATTGTTTGGTTTCCTTTATTGAGCGGGCGTGATATATTCTCCACTATGAGCAAGGATGACATACTTCATGCTTTCATGGCAATGAGAAAGTGCAAAGTAAAAACCTTTTAAATATATTATCACAATTTGGTCAATTTATAGCCATCTTAACTAATTTTTTCTTTAGATTTCACCGTATTGCACATGAATTTTTTTTTCACATGACTACCCTGGTTTTAAATCCTGGATCCGCCACTGGAGTGTTGCATCTCCCTCCTTATCTTTCTGCTATCTCGCCACAGTGTCAGAAGTGAGAAGACGGAGGCAGTCCCCACTTGCGTGGATGGCCCCACATGCTTGCGGGCGAGCGCAGTAGGCAAGACGTGAGACAGGAGGCAGCGGCGCAGATGTCCCGACATAGGCTAGCGTGCGAACGTACAAACCCCCGCCCTTTTAGAAAAGAGGAAGTAAGCTCTCAAATTTCTGAAGTTAATAGACTGTCCGGAATCAAACAAATGAGAAATCGACACCTGATTAATATGGCCGCGCTCAGGGCTCGGACGCTGGGTATGACGCACGCACGACGCCCGATCCCGGGTCGTCGGAGCTCCCTTTCACTGGTGCTCCTTAAAGAAGAGACGAGGTTGTCCCTGCCGCCGCCTCCGCTACCTCCCTCTCCATTATTGCTCAAGGCTCTGCTGGGCTCCTCTGACTCTCTGCCATGGCATCCACCGGCGAGGCACTCTCGCCGCCGGCCATGGAGATGCGACCATTGGACAACTATTCTCCGGCCAAGGCATGCCCACCACCATACACCATCTTCTTCACTCCAGTTTCTTCATCATGTTTGCCGCCCGGCCATATCAGCTGCTGTTGCTGCTTCTTCCTTTCTCCTCCTTGCGATGATCAGCGTCCCCTTTTTATTATTTAATTATATCATTTTACTACTTTCGTCCATTCTTATTGAATTTTGATAGGACATATATATCTAGCTTTCGAATCCGTTTCAAAATTGAAACTAAAAATTGCAAATCCTTAAATGAAAGGATTAAAGCTAAGAGAATACTTAGTGTCTTACAAACGGAACGATTGGGTTTTAATGTCAGATTTGTGCAAAGATTTGTGATTTAGACGTGGTGAATACGAGAGGTAAGAAAAAGTCAAGCGTTCTATAGCCTCCTAAAGCCTGAAGTTTTGCGCCTTGGTTACAATCTTTTTTTTGAAACGGAAATGCCTTTGTTGCATTTTATTTGTATTGAAACTTTAGATACTTCACATATGATTTACAGTCTCATACCAGGGGTATTTGGGTGCTATTGTACACAGTTAAATCAAACCCTTTTTGCAAAATACAAAAGTTATTAAACCCAATCTGAACCCAAACTGGATGTCTGAAAAATCAAATTTTGGGAGCTTCTTGGACAGTCAGATGTTGTACAGACGCAAGAATTTTTTAGCAAAGGAAGATCATTCAAGCTCGAGATTTGCTTGTGTCTCTGGCTCTCTGCTGATTCACCATACTATAAACTCTCTGCAGCTTGCCACGGTTGCTCTGGCACCCAAAGGGAGGCGTACGGCGTCAGACGCGCCGCCGGAAGGGGAAGGCCGCTGGAGCACGCAGGAGAAGCCGATAGCCGACGACTGGCTTCCCGTCAACGCGAGGAGGAACGCCAAGTGGTGGTACGCCGCCTTCCACAATGTCACCGCCATGGTCGGCGCCGGCGTGCTCACCCTCCCCTACGCCATGTCCGAGCTCGGCTGGTCCGTCTCGTCATCTATCTTCCATCCATATAGGCTGTGTCATGTCATGAATACATCAGTTTTGATGGCTTGTCGTCTTCCTCCCTTCCGGCCGATCACGACTTGTTCGCAGGGGTGTCGGCGTCACGGTGCTGGTCTTGTCGTGGATCATCACGGTGTACACGCTGTGGCAGATGGTGGAGATGCACGAGTGCGTCCCCGGGAAGCGGTTCGACCGGTACCACGAGCTCGGGCAGCACGCGTTCGGCGAGAAGCTGGGCCTCTGGATCGTGGTGCCGCAGCAGCTGGTTGTGGAGGTGGGACTCAACATCGTCTACATGATCACCGGCGGCCAGTCCCTGCAGAAGTTCCACGACGTGGTCTGCCATGGCCGGTGCAAGAGCATCAAGCTCCGCTACTTCATCATGATCTTCGCCTCCGTCCACTTCGTCCTCTCGCAGCTCCGCGACTTCCACTCCATCTCCGGTGTCTCCCTCGCCGCCGCCGTCATGTCGGTCAGCTACTCGGCGATCGCGTGGATCGCGTCGGCGGCGCACGGGACGTCGGCGGAGGCGGAGGCCGACTACAGCCTGCGCGCGACGACCACGCCGGGGAAGGTGTTCGGCTTCCTGGGGGCGCTGGGCGACGTGGCGTTCACGTATGCCGGGCACAACGTGGTGCTGGAGATCCAGGCCACCATCCCGTCGACGCCTGGGAAGCCGTCCAAGAAGCCCATGTGGAAGGGCGTCGTGGTCGCCTACGTCATCATCGCCGCGTGCTACCTCCCCGTCGCGCTCGTCGGCTACTGGGCCTTCGGCAACGGCGTCGACGAGAACATCCTCATCACCCTCAACAGGCCGCGCTGGCTCATCGCCGCCGCCAACATGATGGTCGTCGTCCACGTCGTCGGCAGCTACCAGGTGTACGCCATGCCGGTGTTCGACATGATCGAGACCGTGCTGGTGAAGAAGTACTGGTTCAGGCCAGGACTCAGGCTCCGTCTCATTGCCCGGACTGTCTATGTTGGTAATGCCTCTGCCTGAAATCTGAACTGAAAACCTGTAGTGCCAATCACACTGCACTGCACACACTGACACACAAGACTGACAAGAGATGCAATGCAACAACCTGTGCAGCGCTCACAATGTTCGTAGCCATCACCTTCCCCTTCTTCAGTGAACTGCTCAGTTTCTTCGGTGGATTCGCCTACGCACCGACAAGCTATTTCGTGAGCTCCCAGTGATCCATTTTGATTTTTCTGCTACAGTAGTTTCATTTCATCAGGATGTGCAGTACAGTCACTCAGGTTCAGGTTTCTTGCATCAGAGCTTACCAAATCTCTCTTGTTAATTTCTTCCAGCTTCCCTGCATCATGTGGCTCATCATCTACAAGCCCAGAAGGTTCAGCCTCTCATGGTTCACCAACTGGGTAAGAATAACAGGGATGCAATGCAACTGACAATCCAGAGTATTTTTCTCTCTTCAGCATCAGAATGTGTCTGCTTGACCTCTACTTTCTTTCCCCCGTGTTGAACATGTTCTTCAGATATGCATTGTTATTGGAGTGCTGCTGATGGTGCTGTCACCGATTGGAGGACTCCGGCAGATAATTCTGAAAATCAAGACGTACAAATTCTACCAAGACTACCCTGTTTTAAGCCATAATTAGCAGGCGCCATCATCAGCTAAAACTAGTTTCTGAATCTGATCGATGCCATGAAATTCCTTTTTTTTCTCAGAGTAAGATACATGTAGTCATGAGTGATGATGATCCGTGTGACCTGCTGTGGTTCTGTTTATTTTGTCTTGAACCACAAGATGGTTTGGGATTATCATATGTATACATGTATGTTGTACGGAGTATGACAATATTCTAGTGGAAATGCTCCGGTGGCGGCGTCCATTGGACGCCTCTCGTTCGGAACACTTTTCCTAGGCTTGTGGACCGGCCAATAGTCGTGCTGCCGTCAACCTTCGTTCCTTCATTAATAAAAAAAATACAGAGTGATATTTCTCCATCTCGCATCGCATCGGCTATGGCAGCGTTCCCCATCGCCGCGGGCGCCTCCACCGTACCGCCTGCCCCGCCTGATGGCACGGGCACCACCGCGCCCACGCTGCGGCCATCAGCTGGCCACTGAGGTCGTTGCACACGTGCTTTCGTTGTCGTTGCACACGTGCTCGCGCCTGACAACGCCGACAGGCGCCGCCAGCGCAAGGAGAAGCACCGGGTCCTGGCGCGGAATCCCTCCTATCTCACCTTCTGCTACGGCTGTGGCGCCCTGATGCAAATGGCGGAGGAGGCCGCACCGCGATATGATGCATGTTTCAAGCATACATTTTAAATGTTTCAGATATTTTAGAGGTATGTTGCAAGTGTTTCATCCGGTTGTTGCAAAACTAGATTGGGATGTTGCATGTTGCAATGGTTGTACACGTATGTTGCAAAAGTCTGTCCCCTAATGTTTCATCAGTTTCCAAACGTATGTTGTAAGTGTGTTTATCTGGATGTTGCATATGTTTCACACATATGTTACAAGTGTTTTGTCTGGATGTTGCGTATGTTTGCAATGTTTTTCAAATATTTTTTCAGGTGTTTCAGACACATGTTTCAAGTGTTTCATCTGTCTTTTTTCCTGTATGTTGCAAGTGTTGCATCTGGATGTTTCGAAAGTAGATCAGGTGTTGCATATGAGATGCGCGTGAAAAGTGGGAGGGGACGCGAGCGGTCCCGCGCGGGTGCGCGGCGTGGTCGAGACATCGGGGCGACATGGGCCCACGTGTGAAAACGCGAAATCGGACAGCAGCTGCGGGCGTCCGTCCAGATGTCCAGGCGCCAGCAGTGCTGATATTCTAGGAGAAATGTTGGTTTGTGTTCAATTTGGACTTTGATAGATGTCTAGGCCTTACATGCTCTTTATTTTAGATGTTGGCCTTTTCACTTGCACCACGAGTAAAAGTTTCCATTCTTTCTCGATAATTTCTATAACTTTCATAAAAAAAATCAAATAAACATATTACCAAACAGCTTATAACTTTTTCACACTGCTCACTGAACCCTTAATTTGGAAGAGGGAGTAGAACTTACAAGGGAACGAGGACAAAATTAGTTTATCATTCACACCAATTCACATGTACTTAGGAGAACGATTTTATCCAAACAAGCAGATGTATTATCAAATTCTAGGCGGACAAACGGATTCAAGGCCACATGGAAGGAAGTCTACTACCCTCCTCGCCACAACATTATTTACACGCCTTATCCACTATATTACATAATTCTACACTAATGGCGTCTAGACCTGTGTATTAACTACGATAATACTAGTATAAACAGGTTGGTAAACATCACTACTAAAAGATCTTGTACATATGACAAGCTACATCTCAAAATTTCTGTGTCAAAATATTAAGCAACAGGATCCCAAAGCAATATGAAAGAGCAGCGTCTCATGAAAACTGATACTCGGTGAAAAAAGTGAAGTGATCGGTGAAGAACAGGCACTGCATAAATTAAAGGCAATGTTTTCCATCTATCAGGCTAACTTTTGTACAGTTTCCGATATTACATTCACAACACGGAAATGGCTCTAAAACTACCCCTCAAAAACGGCTCGCACCTGCTCAAGAGCCAAGAACCATCACCATCCCCCAACCCTCTCTTTTTCATCCCCTTTTATGGCCTCATCATATATGCAATAAACTTGGGGAGGGTGCTCAGCCGGGATGGTCAAGTGACCAAACTCCTTAGCGGGAGGTCCCGGGTTCGAGCCCCGGGTGGCGCGCTCGCTGGGACCGAGCGACGTCACCGGCTAGACTAGAATCTGGTCCCCTACATTAAGCTTCCTCGAAGCCGGAGGGCACCCCAGCCTCTACCCTCTTTATATATGCAATAAACTCACCATTCCATTTTTATGGATATGGAAAGTCCAGAGAGATTCTCGATCCAAACGATAGGCACGCTCCATGCACTCCCTCACATGCAGTGCAGCACGACGAACTTCCAACAAGTTTGAGGCTCGCTACATCATTTGCCAACTTGGCTCCAAAACTTGGGCAGTTACAAAAATGAATACCAGACCTTCAGGTTCGATGTGACACGATCTTTCGTCAGGTCACTTTGTATACCAAAGAAAAGCTATGCAGATCAGTCATGCCAACAGGTCTCCTGTAACGTATCAAAAATGGTCCAGAAACATAGTTAATCTATTTCTCCCTCTTCAACATCAGCCACTGGCTCATCTGTGAAATCACCATCCTCATCATCGTCATCATTTTTCATGTACAACCCGAGCTTTTCTAGGGTGTTGCTTCCCATTTGAAACCCAGGACTTGTTTCACCAACCAAGTTGGGTATCTGTTCACCTGTGACACTTCCGAGCATTTCAAGATCTTTCAAAAAATGGCTACCTTCATTGATGTCAACAGTTTTCTCCATCTGCAAGCCAATTGCGGATACACTTCAAGTATGGTAACGACAGAGCATATGATGTTGCATGTGGGGAGCATACAGTAGATATTACCTCTTGCAAAGCTTTGCGAGCTGCTTCTCTCTCAAGTTCTCTTTGTCGTTTAGCTTCTGCAGCAGCCTCAGCAGCAGCTGCTGCTTCAGCCCTCTTGCGAACATCCTCTGCAGCTTTAGCCTCGGCTTGCAACCGAGCTCTCTCTGTAACAGAAGTTCTGTCACACAACTGTTGTCAGTTAGAAATGATTCTATTGCATCTCACCTTCTCTTTGTACCCTCTCAAGTTCCTCCCTTTCGCGTCGAAGCTTCTCAGGATCCTTTTTCGTAGTCTGATATTATTACCAATCAGGTGAGCTTACAGTGAATAACACAAAACGCCCGGACAATAATGCTCTCAAGGAATCATTCACATACACACCTGATCAAGGGCCTTTTCACGAGCCTTAAGAATTGTATCGGCAAAGCGACTTCTCAGAAGGGCAGCTCGGATTTGCTTGTCAGGGTTGTCAGGGGAGACCTGCTTCTCAGATACATTTCCCCCTAAAATTTTCATACATAGACCTGTAAGGGAACCCATTTTCTCTACCACAGAAGATTGGGTATTCACCGGCCATCATGAAAATTCATGCTTACCCTCACCATCAGCGGAAACAGGTATAGGGTTTGTACTTTGCTCTGGTAAATTTAATGTGTTCAGTGAATCTGCAAATTAAATCAAGTGTGTGTAAGATAAGTGGTTATATATTCCTGGGTTGCAAAGCCCAGGAAATGTTATCTGCAAACATTTAGAGGTGTACTAACAACTGTCCTTTCTTTTCAATAAAACAAGTTATGTATAGGAATTGTATATAAAGAAAAGGTCCAGTTCAAAGGCATAAGGGAATGATACTACTCAAAAGACATGCCCAATTATCGACCTCTGAATATCAACAACAACAACAACAACATAGCCTTTTGTCCCAAGCAAGTTGGGGTAGGCTAGAGATGAAACCCAAAAGAGACGATAAACAGGGAGACACACAAAGGGACATAAATGACACAAGACAGGAATATCGACCTCTGAATATCACACCAAATAATTGACCCATGAAAACGAACTCTGGACCTGCCACTGCAAACAGATTGCTATTCATCGGATTAAAACAAATAAAATTTGGATGGGCAGTTCAACCAATTGGTTCGGTAAATCTCAGGCCAAGTGTAACCTGAATCACTGTCTAGGATATAAAAATCAAATCCATCAGCTCACACAACACAAGACAGTAATTGCACATGTGCTAATTATCTCATCTAGAAAAAAAGTGTTAAATACTTTAAAAAAAAGGTATGGGCTTTGGGCATGTATGCATATTATTCTCGTTGAGTTTTGTGTTGGGTTCCATGAGGTTATGTCAGTAGGCGAAAAACAGGAGGGTTTGATTGAGATTCCAAATATTGATACACCTATGAAGCAAAACTTACCCTTTTCCTTATCCACCAAGCCATCCACAGGTAGAATTTTTTCCTGCATGTAGACAAGAGAAGACAGAGAGTGAGAGACAACAATCATTGAGATAGTGTCTTAAAATATCCTTCGCATCAGCAGAAAGAGATAAATCTGATTGAAACTTCTGCTACTCTGAAAAAGGATTCAGATTAAAAAGAGATATATAAGAACCTTTGACCCGCTGTTTTGTTGAGGAGCTTTGGCATCTGTATCACTTCCAGAAGAGCTACTTGAATCTGAGTCTTCGGAGGTAAAAACAGAAATATCATTAGTGTGTTTGACATGACAACTCAGGCAAGTTAAGGACACAACAAAGAGAAACAGTATGCAGCAGATGTACATGTTGTCTCCATTTTTGTTCTATAACCCTTTACATTAAGCAAGACTAAAAGGAAAGTATATAACCACGAATACATATTATTTGCATTTTGATTTTTTTATGGCTTGGTTCTGAGACAAAAAAAAAATTGGAAAGTGGCAATTGGTTGGCTACATAGAATCCAATTTTTAGATTTGTATTTGAAACTAAATCATCAAATTATAATACACCCCATCAAGATAATGCCATACAGATAAAATGTCACTTTTCAAATATGAACAGTAAGGGTTCTGATAATTAATTGAATGGATCCAAAGAGAACCTTCTAAAAGAACACTGGTTTTTTTTCCATCAGTGGTATAATTCACTCCGAACTAAAGACAAATGTTTCATCTTTCTGAATCATAACCAAAGAATACTCACAATTGTTGTAGTAGAATGCACAGAACAGTCCAGAAAAACAGAAGGATAATCAAATGTGTTGATTTATCAACTGACCTTGCTAATAAACAATTGATTCATGAACGCATATCAATAGTAGAAGCTAGATCCTATTATTCAGTGAAATACTTGGGAAAAAAACGTTTCTTTATGGACTTCATAACAGTTGGCAGCATTAATAGTTAAAGTTTCTGCAACTGGTTAAAACCATTGCATTCTCTAATAAGGCCCTGTTTGGTTTGCACATGTTAAAGTTTAACTCCCGTCACATCAATGTTGCGGCAAATGCATGGAGTACTAAATGTAGACTAATTGCATGCATGTCGGCACAAATTAGGAGTAATTTACGAGACGAATCTATTAAGCCTAATTAGTCCAAAATTGAAAACTTTTTGTCAAATAAGACGAAAGTGCTACAGTGTTTGTTAAACTTTAACACCCCAAACCAAACAGGCCCTAAATTAGAGCTACTGTGCAAGGATAAATATATGCAGGTGAGAAGGTAGGCCATCACAAAGAAGCATTCCAGTTTCTATTCCCTTATAATTCATGGATTTATGAAATTGTTTTAACCCCAATGCAGCTCAGAATCACAATAAGTAATATCATGAGGGGGCATAACTAAATGTTGCACTGTCCCATATACTGTTGTGCCATCATGATCTGGTGTTGCCTGCTATTAAAAAGTGCACAATATAAAAAGGTGCAGGCCAAAGAATAAACCAAACCATGGTCCTGTAACCCTAGCTTTTGTTTCCATTGAACTGGTGGTGTAAATTTCTTATGGAACAGTACAATATGTCCTACCCTGAGCTCAACTTCTAGCAGCACAAACACGCAACTTCACAAGCATGTTGGCTCCTTTCATAAGCATGTCAGTGAAGTCCAGAATCTAACATGGGATTACTTCCAATAACATGTAGCATTTATTGGATAACTATTTTATGGAACTAGAAAAGAATAGTCAGCTGAGAAAAAATGAGAGAGGAGTAATACTGTCTCAATTCAATATGTCAAAAGTAAATCTACCATTTTCTCAACTATGACTGCTTAATTAACCAGCCTTATGAATGACATAGTCAATAAGATTGCTAATTTGCATCATGCAGCAGAAAGCTATTGTGCCCAAAGTACTTTGATGGGTCCAGTACCATAGTGGTGCCAATAGGAAATTTGGGGTGAAACTTGTGTAATTACGTACCACTAGAGGATGATTCTGAGCCGCTACTAGAACTGCTAGATGTACTATGCTTGCTGCTTCTGTCTGCTGTTTCATCTTCAAGTACCACAGGAGGAAGAGTCGAAACTGGAGGGTCATTCTCCCCAATATCAACATCCTCGTCAATGAGCTCATTGCCTGAAAACATGCATATAATATTTTAGCTTACATGAAAAATCAGTATCATAAATGAGCAATGGATGAGAAACAGACCTTCATCGTTACACACTGATGGATTGATGAGTTCATATTGACTCCGAGACTGTTGACCAGAGCATAAAACAGTTATTTACGAAATGAAACAATGAAATGGCAATCTCTAATACAGCAGCACCCACCTCAACCTCATGAGGCTCCTCTTCTGTAAGATTTCTTGACGGATTCACCCTGTCATAGTCATCAAGTAACTTCTGTAATTCAAAAAGTGTATCATCTCCAAGAGCATCCATATCAAGCTCCAATTCCTCTTCGTCGGCATTGCAATCGTCAGCGTGACTCCTTATGAACTCAACTACATGATCTGGAATGAATGCACCATATGATTGTAATCTTGCACTTAAATCGTATTTTTGCTCACTCGTCATCACTCTCTTTCTGGCTGGAACGATATCCTCTACCAAAGGAGCATCTTGTACCAAAGGAGAGGTTTTCCTCTTCTTTGGTTGCAAAACTCGATTGTCTGCTGAATCTTCTTCCCGAAAGATGTCTTGCTTAGGTACACTTTTCTTTGATGGTTTTTTCTTGGTGGGGTCTTCTTTCTCAATGGCAACTCTCTTAGTTGAATTCTTTTTTGTGGGCTCCCTCACAGGAGTCTTCTCAACTGGCTGAGGAGGCCTCTCATCTGGTTGAGGAGGCTTCTCATCTCGTGGAGGCTTCTCATCTGGTTTAGGGAGCTTCTTCTCAATAAGCCTCCATCGAGTCTCAAAGTTCTTGCTCAAAGTTTTGGCCATTAAATGAACATCATTATTGACTGGGTTATAATTCATAGCGTTGCTGAAAGTGAGCCTCACATCTGCAGCGAATTCCCGAGGTGTAGAGTACATGCCTGCCTTCATCTTTTTCTGGATTGTACCCAAATCCATGGGCTGCTTGACTATTTCAAAATAGTCAGGGATGTTCAACTTCACAATGTCAACCGGAACAAGAAAGGGGCCTGCCCATCCATGGCTCATAAGGGACTTGAGAAGGTTGGTACATTGTTTCAACAACGATGTGTAGTTAACAGAGCTGGCAACAGGTGCGGCGACGGCCGCAGCCACCAGTGGCGGCGCTCCCCTGTCCATTTGCACCGAATCGCTCCGCTTGAGCTTCTCAACCTTTTTATTGGGCAGCACATCACCTGCAGGAGGCGCCGACGCGGCCGCCATACCATTCATGCTCACCGCAGGCCCTCTCGAAAACAGCCTACTCTGGAGGTCCCTCACCTGCGCAAGCTCATGGCGGAGCCTCATCTCCAGGACCTTCTTGTCCAGAGCGGTCATCCTGGGCAGCGAGAACACCTCCCGGGGCACGCTGAACCCCGAGGCGCCTTCCCCGTCCTCAGAATTCACGCTCGCCACGCACTTCCTCTTGGGCGGAAGCGCAGCGCAGGAGCTCCCCGAGTCGATCCTCGCGGGGCTAGCCCCGAGCCCCTTGGACTCCCCCACTGTCTCCACCACCCCGTGCCGGTAGTCGGGCACGAAGCCGAGAGGGTGGCCCTTGGAGAACCTATGCGTCTTCCCCATCATTGCTGGCTGCTGGGGCGGGGGGCGGAGACGCGCTGCGCCGGTAGCAATGCGCCGCCTTGGCCGCGGAATTCCGCCCGCAATTCCGGAAAAAAGACCTAACCCTAACCCCCCGAGGCGAGAGGCGAGCAGAGGGGGGCTAGCTTATTCCGCGGTCGCCGGGGGGAGCAGGAGGCGACCCCCCGACCAGAACCCTCGATTCGAGGGGCGAGGCAGCTCGGGTGGACGCTCCCGCGGCGAGGGGATCGAGCGGACTCACCGAGCACCACCAGCACCGCCCGCCGCCGCACCCCGCCGGCGGCGCCGCCGCGAGATCTCGTGGCCTTCCGCAGGCGCAGGCGCCGGCGCCGCCGTCCGCGGCGCGAACCCCCTAGGGCTTCCTTCCTTCCTTCCTCCTCCTCCTCCCGCTGCGCGGAGGCGGAGGCGGCGAGGGCGAAGGGGAGGCGAGGCGGCTGGAGACTAGGGGTTTCTCTCTCCTCCGCCCCTCTCTCGCCCTCTCTCTCTCTCTCTCTCGCGGGCGGCTTCTCTCCTCGCTGGTGTGCCGCTCGCGAGCCTTTGGGACTTTGTCAGGGCCCGAGCCGCGGGGCCCGACTGTAAGCGGCCGGGATGCAGGGCAGCCGCGCCCGTGACTGGTCGGTGGGGCCGCTCGTGCCGCGGGGCCCCGGAGCAGGGACGGAAACGCGGCGGGCGCGACCGGGCGGGACTCGGGACGGGCGTGGCGCATCGGGGCCGTTGGGTTTTCGGAACGGACGGCGATTGCGGCGGTTGCGTGTCCGCGCGCCTCCGCTGTGGGGCCTAGGGCTTCGCTTGTTAGAAGAAGCACGTGCGGATTCTAACACACCAGCTGCTGCCCTGCTGCGCTCTGCGTCCCCCATGTGGAAAAATATCGTTTATGGCAAAAAAAAAAACTGATGTCTAAATATCTATCGCAAATGCCAAAAGACCGTGTGATTTTATTGATGATGAAAGAGAGGAAGGCAAAGTTCTGGCTTTTACTCTGTTATTACTCTAATCAAGTGCAATGATGAGCAGCATTCTAATTGTGGGCATCCAGGATGGGACAGAAAAGAGCAAATGAGTCGTATTGATAGGTCAGTATATCATATAGGGCCACGTTTAGATTGTGAAAAAATTTCAAACTGATGAATAGTACCATTTTCGTCTTATTTGATAAATATTGTCCAATCATGGACCAACTAGGCTCAAAAGATTCATCTCGTGATTTTCAATAAAACTGTGTAATTAGTTATTTTTTTACCTACATTTACTACTTCATACATAGGTCCAAAGATTGATGTGATAGAAAGAGAGTGAAAAAATTTTAACTTTTGGAGTGCATCTAAACAAGGCCTAGGTTGAAAAGTGCCAAAGTAAAAGCACTGCGGTTAAAGATCTTGTCTGGTTGTGTTTACTACACGGTATCCACGCAAGATTTCTAGTGTTTTTAATTTCAAATTACATACAAAACACATCATATCTCAGTGAATATACCCGAGAGATTTTTTAACTATACAGTATAAATATGGACGGTCATATTTGCACATACACATACTCTAAATAGCAAAGCTAGCAGATCTCAAGCCCATGTACACACGCCTGAGCATCAAAAGGGGCACGTCGCCTACCACTAAAAGTGAAGAATAGCGCCATTAAATTCTAAAATACATCTAAAAAAGCACATCGCCGGTCACTAAAAGTGAAGAATAGCGTCGTTAAATCCTAAAATACATCTAAAGAAGCATGTTGCTTACCATTGAAATAATAGCGCCATTAAATTAAAGCCTATGAAATAAATCTAAAAAAATTTTGAGTGTTTGTGTCAAGTCGATGACTTAACTTGGATGGATAGATTCGCCACAAGAAACCTAATCAGCTGGATTACACTCAGTTACAAGATTTTGAGTTTGTTCGATAAAATAAAGTGGTACAAACATATGCATTTAATTCAAAACAACAAAATTTATCATGTTCTATTTTAACACATCAATAGTTAAAAAGTCATTGGTCAGCTCCAAAATTCTAGCAGACAAGATATAGGTCATGTTCATCCGGCTTATAATCCGTACTTTTTAGCTTGTTTTTTCAACCGAAACAGTGTTTTTCTCTCACGACAAATCAGCCAAACATTGTTTTTCAGCCGGCTTATCAGCACAGCTGAACGGGGTCATAGTGTGTCTAAAAATTAATGGAGCAAAAATAATTGTGAACGTGGGCCAAAAGAGCATCTCTGCTCCAGGCCCTTGAAAGCGAGGGGCTCTCCCAAGCACAAGATATGTAGTACTGTACTGTACTAGCACTATATAGCCTAAAAATCTTAAAAACTCAAGAATACAATAGTCAATTGTCGCCTTACTAAGACTTCAACGATGTTGTGATTCACTGATCATCCTGATCTGTCGACAACTGTCATCTGAGACATGATTCCGTGCAAGCGACCGAGTTAACGATAACATTGCGCCGGTCCACACAAGGCTAAAGTAAGCACCATATGTTCCATTTTTCTTACTTTAATTTGTAAATTCATAACTCAGAATCCAGCCGTTAGGTAATGCGTAGCCATACATGAGCTGATCTAATAGTAATTATGTCAATTGTTTAATAGATCGTTTTGTTGGCCTAAAGACTATTTCTCGGTCTTTTATTTGCACTTAGTCTCATCGGCCACAACAAGTTGTGATTATTGTTGTTGTTTATATGGGCTTCTGAGTTTTATTTTGGTTCCAACTTGAAAACTCGGTACCGGGGCTAAGCTAACCTTAGCTTAGCACATATAAGTTTCAACTCTATAGGGATATGTGTTCTTTTGTACCTTAAACTACTCCCTATGCTTTTAAACTTCTTATTACCACCAACTTTTAACGAAGGGCATGAGAGATGAGACGTGTTTTTTTAACCTATGATATGAATTGAATTTCTTTTTTATATGAAAATATCCAAGGTTAAAATCCGGCCAAATGAGCACCCACGATAGCGGTTTGTGAAACCAAAGCAAACTAAAAAATAGTGAATGAAGCCTTATAATTTAGAAGAATAGAGCGAGTATAACAAAAAAAAGCCGAGTATTTGTATCTTTTGTTGACGGCTAACTTGTAAATTTCATTCCGGAGCCTATTCCGTTTTGGCTATTGGAATGAAACATTCCGGTACCGGCCCATACCGGTGTACCATTCCAGACTTTTATAATAATAATAATATGTGAATAAACTTATACATAAGTGTACATATAAATATATTTTGACTTAACTTATGGCGTAATTAACATTTTTACCAAACTAAGATGTCATTCAACAAGTTCATATGACCTCATTTCAAATTTTAAACTCCAAAGTTCATACATGGAAAAATATAATAACATGCAGTCACGACCGGTATTGACCGGTATTTGACCGGTATTGGCCGGTATTTGACCGGTATTGACCGACATTGACCTGTATTTGACCTGGTACGGGATTGGAGCTCTTCTATACCGGTTTAGAGACCGATACGAGACATTTCGGCCATTCTGACCGGTACCGGAATGGAATTCACAACTATGGTTGACGGGCTCTGAGGTCAGATCAGGGAGGGAACTCAGGGGTTCTGGGTATCCATAGCAGTTCACACAGTCGTGACCGCACCCCGCCTTCCGTGCGTCCGCAGGGAACGGGGCAGTTGGAGTTGGGAGTTGGGAGCCGACGCGGTTGGTGTGATCCAGTCGCAGTCGCCCCCCGGCGAGCGCGCCCCTGCCGAGCCTTCCTCTTCCCCTTCCCGGGAGGAACGGGAACCTTCCACTCCTACAGCCGGGCGTGACCCACCGCGAGCGAGCCATGGCGGAACCCATCGTCTCCGCCGCCGCCGCCGCAGCCGCCCCGCCGCCGGGCGCGCCCTCGTTCTCCTACCTGGCCGTGTTCTCCAACTGCCCGCTCGTCGCCGCCGTGCTCGCCTTCGCCATCGCGCAGTCCATCAAGGTCCTCACCACCTGGTACGCCCTCCTCCCCCTCTCCCTCCACGCGGGCTCGGTCAGCGCCCGGATCTGAGCTCTCTCCCTGACGGGATCTGCATCTGCCGCCCGCGCGCCGTGCAGGTACAAGGAGAACCGGTGGGACGCGAAGCAGCTGGTGGGCTCCGGCGGGATGCCGTCCTCGCACTCGGCCACCGTCACCGCGCTCGCCGTCGCCGTCGGCCTGCAGGAGGGCTTCGCGAGTTCGCTTTTCGCCACCGCTGCCGTCTTCGCCTCCGTGGTTGGTTCCCCTCCCCGCCCCCTCTCTCTTTCGACACCCAAAACGCGTTGACCGTCTTCGGTGGGCGCTGGATCTGATAGGTAGCCTTATGATTTTGGGACGCGTTGTGGTGAACTGGTGATCATGGGGAGTAATGAGTGTCCTTTGCACTTAAAAACTTCGGCTTGGTTACTTCACTTCAAGTCCGGGGCTCAGTTGTGGAAGGTACATTTTGTTGTGTAGATTGTGGACACAAGTACAAGTACATTACATAAGAGGAAAAGACTGTAGGATATTGATGGGAGTTTGTAAGTACGACTAAAGATGAGGAAGAGACTGTAGGGCATTAGTGTCAAGTTGTTGCTTAAGTTTCAGACTTTCCGTTGATACTTACTACATCTACAGAACGATAAATTCGGTTGGGGTTATTGTGGAAATCTGACAGCTAAGATGTACTGTCAGATCAATAGTCTGAGATGCTGTACTTTGTTTTGTGTGTTTAGGCCCTGTTTAGTTCCCAGAAAATTTTGCAAAATTTTTCAGATTCCCTGTCACATCGAATCTTTGGACATATGCATGAAGCATTAAATATAGATAAAAAATAAAACTAATTACACAGTTTAGACGAAATGGACGAGACAAATCTTTTAAGCCTAATTAGACCATAATTGGACACTAATTGTCAAATAACAACAAAACGTGCTACAGGGTCATTTTGCAAAAAATTTTGCAACTAAACCAGCCCTTAGTTCATAGTACCTTAAAATCTCACCTAGTACCTGACTTTGTTTGCAAATTTAATGAAACCTGCAGAACAAGGATAACAGCTAACCTGTGGAAAATTTTCCGTAATTGTAAATATATGTGTGTCCAAAACCAGCCATGCAAAAATGCAAAATGATGGCATACAGTACCATAACACCTACTCCTAGGCATGTGTCATGTGCTTTAACTCCCACAATCCGTCCTCGCTTGTCCCATCTTTTCATTTTGGCATCTCGAAATAATGATTAGTTCTTGTGACTTTTTTCATCACCTTTTTCAGAAACGCAACATTCTGCACTCTGATTTTACTATATGCATCGCTTCTCATTTTACTGACTTGGGTCTTGTTTACTTCCCTTCCAAATTCCAAATTTTTACACTCTCTCTCCATCACATCAATCTTTAGACGCATGCATGGAGCACTTAATGTAGGTAAAAGAAATAACTAATTACACAGTTTGGTTGTAAATCACGAGACGAATCTTTTGAGCCCAATTAGTCCATGATTGGACACTAATTGTCAAATACAAACGAAAGTGCTACAGTAGCAAAAATGCAAAAATTTGCAATCTAAACGAGACCTTGGCTAATTCTGTCGATATTTTGCAGGTGATGTACGATGCTTTTGGTGTTAGGCTACATGCAGGGAAGCAAGCAGAGGTATTACCACCTTTCTATGTTATATAGCCACTGACAAGAAAAATAATTTATGAAGGCCAAAAAGTTGTGACCCAGTAAAAATGAAGTTCCCTTTTCAAATCATGTGAACAACTTTCTTAAGTGGCAAATAGTTACCAACCACTAAAACTGGGTTCTCTTATTCAGGCAGAATGGCACCTAGCTTGCAGTGTTGCCCAATCATTATATTCATTCTATGAAACCTCATTGATTGTGTGAATGAAAATAAAAAAATGTAGACCTGAGAAGTAAAAAACCAAAATGGTTTTTCGATTGAGAAGCATTATGTTGCTCACCTGCTGCAGTTCAGATCTAACTATTATAAAATGCCAGGTCTTGAATCAAATTGTGTATGAGCTTCCATCAGAACATCCACTGGCTGAAACAAGACCGCTGCGAGAGCTGCTAGGGCACACACCTCAACAGGTTTGGTCTTTTGCTCCTAGATTGTGCTGTTGGGAAGTTCATATGATATACTAAACCTCTGCTGAAGTAAATTTTTGTTAACCCACCGATTGATCCTTGAATCATATTTGCATCATCCTAACATCAAGTGCACATTATCCAGATCATTTCACTAGAAAATATGTCATGCGTGTGGATATTTGGTATCCTTACTCTCACATGCCACACAGATTATTAATTCCAAGTTTTATCACCAGGTATTTGCTGGCGGAGTGCTTGGATTTGCAGTAGCCACATTTACAGCGATGATAGCTGGGCTTGGGAGTTGACTCCGCATTTAAAGAAATGATCCACATTTGCATAGAAGTTCTGGAATCCAAATTGGACACATGTTTCCAGCCAGCTTATGATAGATGAATGCATTGTGTCTCATCTGCGTGTTCAGAGGAAAAAAAAAGATAATGCGTTGTGTATAAGTGTATTTAATATGCAAAAGCACTGTCAATTTGTTGAAGAAAAACTCGATCCATTCTTTTGTAGCTAATCGATGAGTGAACTATATGTTGTATTCATTTTTTGTCCAAAGTATTTGGAGTGATTGAAGTTCGTCCTGATACAGCATCTCAGGAGATTTCTGCTCAAAACTCTTTTGATTGATTTCAATCTAGTAGACACGAACGAAAATCCCTATGTAGCTACGATGTGGTACTGATCGTGTATTTGGTTGATTGTGTTGAAATTTCAACCGACTGAGAAGTATCGATGTGCTACTGATCATGTTTTTGGTTGTTTGTGTTGAAATTTCAACCGACCGAGAAGTATCGATGTGCTACTGATCATGTTTTTGGTTAGAACTTCTGTGTTGAAATTTCATATTCTTACGGCCCGTTAGGTAATTGAAATTTGATATTTGATTGCCAATTGCCACGAACGTGTCCAGCCAGGCAGTCACGCGCCGGTCGGCGTCTCCACTCCTACCGCTGCCTGCACCGGCCACCTCTCTCTCTCTCTTCTCTCCTCTCTCCTCGGCAAAGATTCCATGATGCTCCTGCTCCGTGCATAGCTTTTCCGTCGTGTGTCCGTCTGCGCACGGAACGGATGGACGATGCCGTCAGTGGCTCGTGGTCCTGAAGGCGGTCATCGCCGCGTGCCGCGCAGATGGCGCCGAGGCGGAGGCTGAGCCCTCGCTCGCCGCGCACGGCGACGCCTCCCGCATCGTCCTTGCGGGGGATAGCGCCGGCGGTAACATGGCGCACAATGTGGCGATAAGGCTGCGGAAGGAAGGGGGCATCGAGGGCTACGGCGACATGGTCAGCGGCATCGTCCTCCTGCACCCTTACTTCTGGGGAAGGAGCCGCTGGGCGCGGAGCCCATGGATCCTGGCTACCGCGCAATGTTCTACCCCACTTGGGAATTCATCTGCGGCGGAAAGTTCGGCCTCGACCACTCCTACATCAAACCAATGGCGTCGCCGGAGGAGTGGAGGCAGCTCGGGTTCCGTTGCGTGCTGGTGACCACGGCGGAGCAGTACTGGTTCGTGGAGAGGGCAAGGGCGTACGCAGAAAGGATCAAGAAGTGCGGTTGGGATGGGGAGCTCGAGTTCTACGAGACCAAGGGCGAGGCGCACGTCTTCTTCTTGCCTAAACACGGCAGCGACAACGCCGTTAAGGAGCTCGCCATCGTGGCCGAATTCGTCAGGCGCTGTTGAGGTACCTTTGGCTTTGTTTGCCCGGACCTGGTGAGTAGTTCAGCGAAAAAGATCCGCACAATTAGTGATTTTAATTCATATTGCAAGAGAAGGACAAATGCTCAATCTCAGCTCGAATCTAGCAGTACTTCTGAATCCTGATCTTGAATTTATGTTGTGGATCGAGATTTATCCTGAACTTAGCACACTGTAATTGTGAAATGCAGACAAGCAACTGGCTAAATGTATACTTGAAAAATGTCCCTGTTTCTTACGAACTGAGTCCTGTCAGTAACTGCATCTTTTGCTTGGCAATCCAAGAAATTAATTGGACTACTCGACTGATAAGACTAGAAAATGATCCATTTCATTTCAAGTTTTATTCAAACCACCTGTTACAGATATACCTCGAAATACTGAAAACACAACATTCCCCACTGTCACTATTTCTTCCCTCTCTTTATTCAGAAGAAATTGAGTTGCGTTAACTGTGAACAGGTTAGTGTTTCTGCGTACACATGTAAATAGAGCAGCAGCTTCACTACAGCTGCAATGCAATAAAAACTTCTGATAACACTTCCAGGTTAGTGCTTGCTGCTGGTGTTGACTAAACCAAATTCAGTTACAAATCTTGTTCTGTTTTCCCCTCTGTTCACTCAATTACTAATTTAGGCGGTCCAATCGACATTAAGCAATATTGCTCTAGGTATGTAGCTTTACTGATTTGGTTTAAATATTTTGGTGAATCATGCTTTAATTTGCGTAATTAAAGCTCCTGAATATTGATGAAGCCCATCGGCCCAGCAGAACAGGTTTGATACTCATTTTCAGAGTTGCAGTACAGGTGCTGAGTTGGAGTTGTTCAACGCCGTAGTGCTTCCAAATTCACGTGTAAACAATTCACATTTACATTGTGATTGTCTATTTTGTGTCACTATGAATTTTACTTGAACTCTTCTTGTAACATTGCCATGAATTGGTGGTTGCAGGATGAAGACTTGAATGGAGTACATGTTGAGCAACGTGATGAATCCAAAGTGGCACGACAGCGGTGGGTCGAGATCCTTAGCTCGGGTCATCACAAGGGAGACGGCGAGGAGAGGCATGAGATGGAGGGCCAGTGGTAGTGAGCTTATGCAGGTATGATCTGGATGACTAACAAGGAAACAATGTTCCACAAACTCACTAATTGATTCATGGGGACCTTGGTCTTAAATTTTTGCATTCTCAGAGCTCTTCATTGTCGTGAAACAAATTGAATTCTTGTTTAGATCTATCTATTGCTTGGTATAAGACTTTGTTTGAGGGGTGTATAGATAAGTAGGAACTTCTACAAAGATATCTTTCCATGTTCCAAATATATTGGATTCGAAGTAAAATAAAAACAATCTCAGGTAGGAACTATCTTTACAGAGTTGTCATGATAAGTTGATGTGCCTTTGAGTTTGTTAAATCTATATTACTAATTTAACAATGTATTTTAGGTCCTTGTGCATAATATACCACCAGATCCTGATGAATCAATCAGTGACCGTTTGGAATATTTCCTTGTAAGTCATTCTTGTCATTAACTAAGACACCACAAGTGCCAGCTGATAGATATGTACATTAGGAAAGTGTATATTAGGCAAGTCTATATTTAGTATGATTAGCACCTGCCATGTATTGCATGTAACCTGCCATGCATTGGCTATGTAACCTGCCATGTATTGGCTATATATATCAAGGTCACCCCCCCACGTTGGGTGTGTGGTGTTTCCCCTCAATCTCTGCTATTCTACATGGTATCAAAGACCGAGATCAATTAGATCCCGGACCTTCTGCTTCCGCCTCCTTCCTCCCCACCTCTCTCTTGGGCGTTCCTCCTCCTTGTGGCGACATGTCTCCCAACCCTGCCGATGCCTCGGCCGCAGCCGCTGCTGCACCACCACCGCCACAGACCGTCGTCGTCCACCCCTACACCGCCGTGAACGTGAAGACTCACATTCCGGTGACCCTGGAGATGAAGAATCCCAACTTCACCAAGTGGGCTTCGTTCTTCCAGTCCTTGTGTGGGAAATTCAGCCTTCGCCCCCACATCGATGGCCCAGCTCCTCCGGCTCATGATCCATCATGGGACATTGCCGAGTGCACTGTCCGCGGCTGGATCCTCAACACCGTCGACGACTCGGTTCTTGATCTTGCCCTCACCGACGAGAACCAGTCCACTCGCGAGTTGTGGGTGGCGATTGAGGGCCTCTTCCGCTCCAACCGCGCGCCCAGGGCCGTCTTCCTGCTTGAGGAGTTTCACTCCTTGAAACAGGGCGACTCGATGATTGACGAGTACTGCCAGCGCCCCAAGATCAAGGCCGCTGCTCTTCGGGACATCGGCCACACCATCGACGACTCCCAACTCATCCTCAGCCTCCTACGTAGCCTCAACCCGCGCTACACTGCCACTGCCGACGACATCGCCAACTCCCCCGAGCTGCCTTCCTTCTCCAGGGCGCGCGAAATGCTCTGCCTCAAAGAGCTGCGCCTCGCCAACGACGAGAATACCATGGCTGCATCAACCATGGTGGCAGCCTCTGGCTCCACCTGCACTTCTCTAGGGTGCCGCTCCTCCTCCTCTGTGGCCACTGGCGCTGCTTCCAAGGGCTCTGGGGGTGGCAAGAAAGGCAAGGGCGGCAAGAAACAGGGCGGCTGGCGCAACCAAGGCAATGGCGCTGGCTGGCAACAGGGCAGCGGCAGTGGACAGCAAGGAGGCAACCGCCCCATGGGCCCCTGGTTCTGCTACAGCCCATGGGCCTTCTAGGGCGGCGTCCCTCCACCAAGCAGCGGCTGGCAACAGGGCAACAGCCCCGGCGGCTGGCCCCCTCACGGTGACCAGGGCGGGTGCGGCCATGGCATCATGGGTGCCAGTCCGCAGGCCCACACCATCTTCACTCCCCCTCCGCCAGCCCCATCCGCTCCACTGTGGGATCAGGCCGGCCTCATCGCCGCCTTGAACCAGATGGCGCTCCAGAACTCCGGCTGGGTCATGGACTCTGGCGCCACCTCCCACATGCACAACTCGGATGGTATACTCCTCTCCCGTCAACCCTCTTCTATCCCATCCATCACTGTTGGCAGCGGTCATCATCTTCCTGTCTCTTGCTCCGGCAGCTCCACATTACCAGACCACGCGTCTCCCTTTTCGCTTCGCAATGTTCTAGTTGTCCCCTCTTTAGTGCGCAACTTACTTTCAGTTCGCCAATTCACTTGTGAAAACCATTGCACTATCAAATTTGACGCATTTGGTTTTTCTGTTAAGGACCTGCAGACCAGACGCGTGATTCTTTGCTCCAATAGCTCCGACGGCCTCTACACCGTCCCTGCCACGCCACCTCCACCGACCTATGGCATCATCGTCTTGGTCATCCAGGAGCTGCTGCCCTCCATTTGCTTAGACAAAATAATTCCATTTCATGTAATAAATCAGCTCATACTCTATGTCACTCATGTCAACTTGGCAAGCATGTGCGACTGCCTTTTGGAAATTCCAGTTCAGTTTCCTCTATACCGTTTGAGCTTATACACTGTGATGTTTGGACATCCCTGGTCGCTAGTATTTCTGGTGCATAGTACTACCTTGTCATCTTAGATGACTTCACCCATTTTTGCTGGACCTTCCCTCTAGTCCACAAGTCCGAGGTAACTACTCACATCACTCAGTTCTGCGCCTTCGTCCACACACAGTTCAGCCTTCCTGTCAAGGCTGTTCAGGCCGACAATGGCACTGAATTCGTCAACAATGCACTCGCCACCTTCTTCGCCTCTAGCGGCATTCACTTACGCCTCTCCTGCCCTTACACCTCCCCTCAAAACGGCAAGGTTGAACGTATCATCCGTTCTCTGAACAACATATGTCGCACGCTGCTCATCCACGCCCACATGCCACCCAAATATTGGGCAGAGGCGCTAGCTACAGCCACATATCTCCTCAACAGGCGCCCTTGCTCAGCCATTCACCATAGAGTCCCCTATGAGCAACTCTTCAACCAACCCCCAGACTACACTATTCTCCGTGTATTCGGTTGCCTTTGCTATCCCAACCTCACCGCTACTTCCAAACACAAGCTGGCCCCTCGCTCCATAGCATATGTCTTTCTCGGATACCCCTCCTCTCACAAGGGTTATCGGTGTCTCGACCTCACAACTAGACGGATTATCATCTCCCGTCATGTTGTCTTCGACGAGACTCACTTTCCATTCAGCACTGACCCCACAAGTGAGCCCCCAAGCTCTCTGGATTTTCTTTTTACAGGTCCTGCCGCGCCGGTGCACCACACTGCCACCATGGTGCCCCCTGCGGTCGCTCCGTCGTTGGTCGCCGCTGAGCAGCCGCCACACCGAGCCCAACTAGAGGAGCTCGCTGAGGACCCCGCCATCCTACAGATTGGCCCGGTCCTTACTCCTGGCACGGCTGCTCCTGCTACGACCGGTCCACCTCTACGAGTCTACGTTCGGCGGCGTGCTGGTGCTCCCGCACCGGCTGCTGAGCCGGCTCCTGCACCACCATCTGCACCAGCAGTGGAGGTGCCCTCGCGCGGCGCCCGCTGTTCTAGAACAGCCGGCTCCTGTTCCAGTTGTGGCGGGCTCTCCACCACCTCCACCTCCTCCGCCGCCTCCTACCTCGAGCCGACCTGTGACGCGCCTCCAGACAGGCTCGCTCAAGCCTGTGGATCGTTACGGCTTCCCACCGTCTGCTCATGTCGCTGCCGCCTCCACTGCCTCACCCATTCCCCGCGACTATAGAGGGGCCCTTGCTGACCCCCAATGGCGTGCGGCCATGGCTGAGGAGTACAAGGCTCTCGTCGACAACGACACGTGCGCGACTCGTTTCCCGGCCCCCAGGTGCCAACGTGGTGACAGGCAAGTGGATCTTCCGGCACAAGTTCCACTCCGATGGCACCCTAGCTTGTCACAAGGCTCGCTGGGTCGTTTGAGGCTTCACCCCACGCCACGACATCGACTACGACGAGACATTCAGCCCCATCATCAAGCCTGCCACCATTCAGGTCGTCCTCAGCATCGCCGCCTCTCGTCAGTGGCCTATCCACCAGCTGGACGTGAAGAATGCCTTTCTTCACGATCACCTGCACGAGACGGTCTACTGTCAGCAGCCCCCCGGCTTCGTCGACCCGGTGCGTCCCGACGCCGTCTGTCTTCTTCAGCGCTCCCTCTATGGCCTCAAGAAGGCCCCGCGGGCGTGGCACCAGCGCTTCGCCACGTACGTTCGATGGCTCGGCTTCGTCGCTTCTGCCACCGACACCTCCCTCTTTGTCTACACTGAGGGCGGCGCCAGTGCCTACTTGCTGCTGTACGTCGACGACATCGTCCTCACGACTTCCTCGGATGCTCTGCTCCATCGCATCATCGATCGCCTTCACTCTGAGTTCGCCATGACAGACCTTGGGGAGCTCCATCACTTCCTGGGGATCTTCGTCACTCGCTCCTCCGACGGGCTCTTCCTCAGCCAAAGGCAGTACGCGGTGGATCTTCTTCAGAAGGCGGGCATGGCCGAGTGTCACTCGACATCGACACCTGTCGACTCTCATGCTAAGCTCTCTGCCACGGAGGGCGCTCCCGTCGCTGACCCCGCCACGTACCGGAGTCTCGCCGGCTCCCTTCAGTACTTGACGCTCACTCGCCCCGACCTGGCGTACACTGTGCAGCAGGTGTGCCTCTTCATGCATGATTCGCGCGAAGCTCACCTTACGCTGATCAAGCGCATACTTCGGTATGTGAAGGGCACCTTGTCGGCTGGCCTCCACATCGGCACTGGGCCTATCGACAAGTTGATTGCCTACTCCGACGCTGACTGGGCAGGGTGCCCCAACTCCCGCCGCTCCACTTCAGGCTTCTGCGTCTTCCTCGGCGACAGCTTGGTGTCCTGGTCGTCCAAACGTCAAACCACGGTGTCCCGGTCCAGCGCGGAGGCCGAGTACCGGGCTGTTGCTCATGTGGTCGCAGAGTGCTGTTGGCTTCGACAACTTCTTCAGGAACTTCATGTTCCATTGAAGGTCGCCACAGTTGTCTACTGTGACAACGTCAACGCTGTCTATATGACAGCCAACCCGGTCCACCACCGCCGTACCAAGCACATTGAGATCGACATCCATTTCGTCTGTGAGAAGGTGGCTCTCGGCGAGGTTCGTGTTCTCCATGTGCCGTCCAAGTATCAGTTCGCTGATATCATGACAAAGGGGCTGCCGATTCAGCTATTTGAGGATTTTCGGTCCAGTCTGTGCATTCGGAATCCTGACGCTTCGACTGAGGGCGGCTGATAAATATGTACATTAGGAAAGTGTATATTAGGCAAGTCTATATTTAGTATGATTAGCACCTGCCATGTATTGCATGTAACCTGCCATGTATTGGCTATGTAACCTGCCATGTATTGGCTATATATATCAAGGTCACCCCCACGTTGGGTGTGTGGTGTTTCCCCTCAATCTCTGCTATTCTACACCAGCACTAAGCTGTAGGTAGTTAAGAGGATTTAGTGCCCTCAGCATTTCTTTGATTTTGCTCGTTATATTTTTTTAACTTGTTATCAGCATAATGCAAATACAGATGCTCTTTATTGGTTACATCGTTGCAGAATTGCAAGGCTGTACATTCGACTTGCTGTTATGCTAATCTGAGCCAGTTTGTTAAACTGATTCTGTCTAATCTTATGGAGATAGTATAAACATGGCTTGGTAATGCACAACTTTTTAGAAAAAAACAGAGTTGTGTATTCAATAGTATAGGAACTATGCTTGACTATAGAAACATATACTGTCTCATAGTAGTTTTACTTGCTTCTCAATCATTGGCTTCAAACATTTAACCTGTTAATCCCATCCCCTATTTCATTGGAATTTCAATTTATGCACCTTTCATTATAGTGCACACAGTGAAATTCAAACAGCAATGCTTCCAGTTATTTCCATCTCTTATATGCCTTCCAGAAGGCCAACAGCAAATTCACAGTCTGATCTAGGTATGGTGGGAATTAGTAGTTCACTACTGCAGTTAGTAGTTTTTTTTTTGCTTTCATTTCATTGTGAAATAAAGATTATGAGCTGCTTGGTGGTTTAAACGCCACCATAGGTCTTTGCATTTGTGTTGAATCATATATTACTCGAGCACTTAAAAATTCGATGACAAATATTGCTTTCCATTTGCATCTCAGGTGCCTACATTACAAGAAGTTCTACCAAATCGATTGATGGCTAATGTGCTGGAGCATTGATATTTCTGGAATCAATTTCAGCGGCCACTTCTCAAACTTTATTTTGATTTTATTTATGTATGTACTCATGTGTCAAGGTTAAGTTGGGTTCACGCGCTTCAACCTCAAATAGATGCTTATTGATCTCCTGGATGAAATTGCACACTTGATAGATTGAGTGATAACATGACCTATTATGCCTTGCTATGCATGAGTGTTTTTCGGATTAAGCTATGAAAAAAATATCGTCGTTTGGTTGTTTTTATGTGCATCCCTGAGATGAACCTGTAGCGTTAGCACGGGCACTATACTAGTATATGCATATAGCCTATTCGATTAAATGTCTGAATGATGTGGAGGCTTTTCTTTTAGTCACAACATCTTCTTTGATTGGGTTCAAAATCTAGCGTTGCCGAAATCAATATGCCTAATTTGGTTCAACTGTACAATCGGCAGGCAACAAATGTAATGACAATTTCATTCCCAACTTCCCACAACTATTATTCGCAAGAGTTTACCATGTGTTTAATTGGGCTGAGAGTCCTTAATCTATTTGTTATTGCCTCCTGCACAGGAGGTCTTCAAGGATTCCTCTTTTAGTATGGTGTGCCTTGGTCAGAAAATAACGTTTGACTTTATAAGTGAAAGAGAGTGAGGTAAGCTTTGCATTCCTTGAAGACAAATGTCAGTGCATGATCCACTTCTATTTGTTTTTTTTTAAATCTCTTTGCTGGGTTTTGCAGATCCAAATTGGTAGGCATGCCTAGAATACGTTATGCTGAATTATGTTGGGTTGAGAAATCAAGCTGGAGTCTAAAATAAATTTGTAGTTCCGTTAAAAAAATTGTAGATCATTGTGTTTACTTTATCCCACCAGTGAGGTTCTTATTCTATCACTTTCAACTTCCCTGCTGTGTTTCACTTTCATCATTCGGGGCCACTTTGGTAGAGCTCTCGTTCGTGATTCTTAGCTTCACTTCTTGATTCTCTGAAGGAGTGATTCTGGTGGGGAGCAGGTGAGAATCTATCTGAAGTGATTCTTGTGGCAAATGAATGTGGGGCGGTGGGAAGCGGTGGAGAGCGGGGTTTTTTTAGCTCTCAGCTTGTAGCGTAAATAAAAAAGTGATTCTCGTCAGCTCCCCACCAGAATCCAGTTGCATTTTAAGTGTTTGGCAGAGCTCCGCGGAAGTTGAGCGTGAAGCTGGGGCTGGAAGCGGTGCCAAAGGGGCCCTAAAGCTCTCCTATCTGAAGGCACGGAGAAACCCATTAAGCCAATGGCCGTGGCTTGTGCAGTTCACAACATACTCATCCACCATGTTTGCACTTTTTGCCTATTGGATTGGAAACCAGTACTCTAGCTTCACTCTCTTGCCCTACACTTCAAATGACTAATGTGATATGTTGTCTAGAAGCCATTGTTTTCTCTAATAGATAATGTGGGCCACCCATATCCATACTCCTGTTAATAGACCAATTTCATGGATTGTAAGCCGGCCAAGGAAAGAAACTGCATCTATCCAAAAGCCATTCAAGCAGCAACGAATTTCAACTACACAAGATTCCATAGTATGGTCTAGATTTCCGCATACAATTACTCTAACCAAACACCTACAATCTTATCCTATCAAAAGGATTAATAAATGGCCCCAACTTCACCCTTAGACTCTTTCCATGGACTATGTACTATGGCTCTATCAAAAGACCATGGAACACAAAAGTAAAAATTCAAGTCTTTAGTATCCCAGGCCATTTAAGCAGCAATGCCACTGTAACATCACCGCTATCAAAACTCTTCACCACAGAGAAAATCGTATTCACAGTTTCACACCAAGCGAATACCCATATTGTGTCCACGCATGCACTCCAATGTTGCTGCTATTCCAAAAACTGCCACTTTGGGAATGAAAAGGACCACAATTAGGAGAAACGGCTGTTCATAGCTAGACAATTTGGTACAAGACAAGAGAAATCAGTGAACCTGAATAAACAAATGGAAGTCCAGACCTGCCAAACAATCTGTCTTGAGAAAGCAATGAAGCTATGGATGAAGAGCAATTCACACCTGATGGTATTTAGCACATCCACTAATTTAATTACTTGATATTATATATAAAACATAGTTCTTGCTCATACTATTATTATTAAATAAGAGGAGTCCACCTAGGAGAGTGAAATGCTACCAGATTATTATGGAAAATTCTCTAGGTAACATCAACCTATGCCTTCACTTTACATCCAACTCAATCCTCATACTTGATGTCCATAACTATTCCGTGCTTACATATTTCATTTTCAATCAGATGAAGTAGGCATGTTTGGAATCCATCCTTCAGGTACAACATTTTTAATTCACTAACAACTCCAAAAATCAAATAAACTTATAGTTTTAGTTACCTCCTACATAATTCAATAACCATATTTTTCCATGCATATTACTATCATAACTATATACAACAATGTTTGTCCAACAAAGATATTTCACAGGTTGTAGCCACCACACAGAGTCCATGTGTCGCTATGAGATCTCTGGTAAATTCCTATTTCAACACAAACATTAGAAGCCGTTTTCCCATCCCATTTACAAAGATCTAATATCATATACTAAATTTAGAGAGCCATCCACCACGCAGAGCTTCACATCCATCAGCAGTGGTCTTTTCTGATCATGAGCAATAGTCCTAGAAACAAAGGATTCTGCGAGCTTTTCCTGTAAAGCTCTGTTCTACCCATGTGTAATTAGCTCTGAAAACTCGATGTGCATCAGTCTAGTTTCCATAGTCAAGAATAAAATGGAATATTTAAGTTTCACACAAAATAAATGACACCGAGTTGCTATTACAGCAGAAACATCATATTCCAAGGAGGTTTTGAAAGGATCAAGATGCCCGAGAGGGGGAGTGAATTGGGCTTTTCTAAAAATTAATTACAAGAATTAAATCCTACAAGCTAAAGTTCACCCCTAGTGCCTACTAGTGTTCCTTATGATTCTACCGGTAAAAGTTTTGCACCCTAAGTTCCAATCCTAGTCTAGCAAGGCAATTCTAGGAAAGTAAATCAAGCAATGAAAGTAATACACGAAAGTAAATGCTTGAAAGTAAGGGTTGGGAACACAGCGATGTTTTTCCGAGGTATCGGAGAGTCGCCACTCCCCACTAATCCTCGTTGGAGCACCCGCGCAAGGGTGTAGCTCCCCCTTGATCCGCGCAAGGATCAAGTGCTCTCTACGGGCTGATTCTTTGACACTCCGTCGCGGTGAATCGCTCAAAACCGCTCACAAGATGAGTTGGGTCATCCACAAGCTCACCGGATGATCACCAAACTCCCAATCACCACCAAACCGTCTAGGTGATGGCGATCACCCAGAGTTAGAACTCTCACTTGACCACAATAAGCCTAATGAGAAGATGGATGCACACTTGCTACTCCCTAGTCACTAATAAGGGATCTCAAACTTTGATTCTCAAATCACTACCCTCACTAGGGCTCTTGCACTTCCTTGCACTTGAAAGGTGTTTCTCAGTTGAACAAATGAGCAAGAGACCTCTAAAAGAGGTGGAGGAGATGTATTTATACACCCCACAGTCAAATCCAACCGTTACCTGCCAACTCAGCAAAACACGCACTGACCGGACGCGTCGGTCGACGTGACAGGACGCGCCGGTCGAGCGTAACGGTCGAAAAACTGAACGACATCGCTGAGTGACCGGACGCACCGATCAGGCGTGACCGGACGCGTCCGATCGAGCAAGAACCTTACTGTACTTTGACCTGACGCTCGTTCGCGTCCGATCAGTGAAGACCGAACGCGTCAGGTCAGCAAAGTATCTTACTGGAACGTGACCGGACGCGTCCGATCACTTTCCAGTCGCGTCCGATTAGACTTTTACCCTCTGAAACACGTGTCAGACTGATCAACGCGTCCGGTCCTCGCAGGGACCGTGTCTAGTCAACCAGGTTGAAAACGCAATGACTGTTAGTACTGACCGGACGCGTCCGGTCGTGACAGAGACCGCGTCCGGTCAAGGGTAAATGGCTCAAACGACTTCGAAACGCGACGCAACTTGAACCTAGTGCTAAGTTTGACAAGTGTGCACCACACCTAAATAAAAGACTCACCTAGGTCAAGCTACTCGCTCATGCCCCCCTTTATAGTACGGCCAAAGGAAACAAGCGAAGATCCTAACGACTATTCCGGATGTAACTCAACACCTTGACATCCGGAACTAACCGTTCTTAATCTTGTCGTTGATCCTTTGAAAACCGAAACGATTTCCATCAAGGGGCATGAATACCATAGTGTCCAAAGCAGTTATCAACCCCATGACCTAACTTATCAAAGTTTCTGCAAAACACACGTTAGTCATGGTAATAATGTGTTGTCATCAATTGCCGAAACCAACTCCCGGGGCCTAGATGCTTTCAGGTTTCACATTTGTGACAGGCCATTTTCATGAACTGCTACTGCCTGACATGCCTCTCATCGCTGTGATGGCTTCCAACTCAGGAATGTCAAAGCCCAGCAGGTCCCGAAGGCTCACCAGGCTCTTGAGTGGCAGCAGCGCTGGCACAACGAGAAGCAGGACACTTGCTCGGTGGCTGTCAAGGAGCTGGTAAAAGCTGATCTTTGAACTAACTATAAGGTAATCACAGCTAAGTGATATCGATGAGCAAAATGTTCAGAACCATAAAATGACATCGATGAGATATATTATGAGTAAAAATGGCCAATTACAAGAAGCTTCAAAAGTTTAATAGTAGCATAACCCAAACTGATGTCATGTAAAAATTGAAAAAGAAGAAAAAAGACATAGAGCTGAAAAGTTCTAGTTAGTCGTCTTCATATTAAAAACCATACAACTCCACACATAATCCAATAATTAGAATAACGTTAAATTCCATTTTCATTCACATAAATAGAAGTCAAAATGCAATCATGATCTTGCTGTTTCTCTTATTGTATCAACTTGCCTATTTGCAGATGGGTAATAGTGATTGGTTGCGGCTACAAAATCATTGCCACAATAACAGGAAACTGTCGATCCTACCTGTGTAGTTCATATCTCGATGAAAATATAGCAGGAAAATTAATCAACCAGCCCGCAAGGTGGAGCGCTTGGCATCTTTTCTCCCTCCCTCACTCTTTTCGGCCTGCTGTCCCATTTTTTTCCCGCCGGCCCACCCTCTTTTCCCCTCTCTCCTTCTCCGAAGCCCAGCCCAGCGTGGCTTTCTCTTCCCCTCCCTCCGCTTCTTCTTGGGCCGGCCCACGTCGGGGGGCAACCGTTGCCGCCTCCCCGCTCTCCCTTCCCGCTGCCGCTAACCAGCCAGGCCCGCATGTCGGCGCCATCTCTCTTCCCCAACCTCCTCCTCCGCTCGCTCGCTCGGTCATGGGCAACCGCCCCGCCCGCGCCCACCTCGCATCGTGGGAGCATCCCACCCCGCGCCCCAGCCTTCACAAAAGGAGACCCGCACCCCGACGCCACTCCCCCACTGCTCTCCCCGTTCCATTTTCACTCGCTACAACTCACCCATCGCGCGGCAGTGACCCACCGGAGAGGCCGTCCGCCCCTCCGCATCGCCCTTCGTCCCCATGCCTCCATTGTCTTGAATGATGGCCATTAGGGCCATCGCCGCGAGTTCCAGCGAGCCCTCTCCGCTGTCGGCCATGGCGAGCCCACGCGGGGTCTTCTCCACCCGTGAAATGCGCCCCATCGTGGTTGCCTCTCTCTCCTCTTTCTCCCCATGCCCGCGGAGTTGAAAACCGTGCACCATAGCGCCCATTTGGGCAACGCCGGTGAGCTTCTGGCCGTCAAGCATGGCGGCGCCGCCGCGTCCCTCCCCAACCCCAGCAGTCACACCCTTTCTCTCCCCCTCCCATCTTTTCTCTGCCGTCCATCGCATGATCAACGGCCCAGGATGGTCGATACCCTATCGCGGGTATTCTTTCTAAAGAGACCCTCAGTTTCTAGCAAATTTTGCCCGCAGTCCTCGGCTTAATTGGAATTCCCAAATTTTGATTTATTTAAAATCCAAAAATAGTTCAGTCTAATTACAAGTTTGCCACTGCACTATTTTCTCATAAAAACTCCGTTTTAACTCCGATTTGACCCGTTCAAATTGTGTTAGGTTCGTAATTTCGTAATCTACGCGATGATGCTACTGTTAAACCCGTTAGCAACTTTTAAATTTCTTGATTAGGTTAAGTTAATTAACTCGCTATAGGAATCTTGTTTAATTCGTAACTTTCGCGTTATAGCTTCGAATTTCGTGAACTTCGCTCGAGGTGATCGTAGCGAGACGTAGATGATCTTCATAAACTTTTTATCTTGTTTTATTTATTGCTGGTGTACTGTTCTAACCATAAGATTGTTTTGCTTGTATGATTGTCTTAGGAATGCGTGATGTTGGTTCGTGTTGATCGAGTTCAGACGGTGAGGAGTATTTCGGGAACTCGGATTCTTTCGAGGAGCAGCAGGACCAGCAGGACTTTGTGAACCAAGGCAAGTATAGTATGAGCCTACCTTGATGTCCTATTCACCTTAAATCATCTACTCATTTTGCATGTGTCTAATTTTGACCACCTTAAGGACTTCCTAGTATTTGATGACATACTCCCTTGACTCCTACGGATTGATTATCGAGGCGGTCCATCACCACTTGCATGAGTTGTGCCTACATCGCCATGAGCTGTTCAATAGTCACTGGCGGTGGAGGTGGTGGCGGATCCACGAGTGCGCCGCGTCCACGGCCACGTCCACGGCTTCGTCCTCCTCTGGCGGCCATCTGCTTCCAAACAAATGTGCAAGACTTTTAGAGATCGTCCAAATATTTATGAATCACTTATATGAGATAATTAGCATCGTTGGAAGTTTTCTGGACGAGTTTCAATAACAGCAGATCAGTAATTAAGGCATAACTCAAGTCTTAGAGACCCAACAGAGGCATGCCATACACCGTTGGAAAGCTTAAGAAGTATGCTACAACTTTTATTTAGAACTCTTTTACAGATTCGAACGGCAACTTAATAAAAAACAGAGATAAACAGATTCTGTCCTGCTAACCAGACTGTGCAGAAAACATCAGATTGTAACATCTCCCAAACCAGAGCTGATAATAATGTGGTTCCAGAGGCAAATGAAAGATACACAGGTCTATTTTCTTCCACAAAAATTTCACAATTTTTTTTGGATATACGGATTCAGATATACGAGATAGTCATCACAGGCTACTCCGAAAAACAGCACAGCAGAGATACGAATTATCAAACCCAACTATATTAAACATCGACTAAATGTAATGTTTCGATACTTTAGAACATGCGGACATACCCACACTGTTCTAAACAGTCAAAAAAAATTCAAATCAAGCATGTTCACAAGCACAAACAACTAATCACTTATAGGTTCAATAGACACACATAAACTCAACAAGACTCGCGATCTAGCAACGTATTTAATTTAGCGGGCAGCAAGGCATCTATGGGGCTCTATCAACCATGGTGAACTTCCTATCCTTCTTATTGTAGATGGCGGGCTGTCCAAGCTGAGTGGCCAAGTCCTCAATCTGCTTCTGAAGGCGCTTCTCGGACTTCTGCGCCGCACGAAGCTCTTCCTTGAGTGCTTCATTGGTCTCATGCATGGCACAGAGGTGTCTTACCGTGGTATCCATGGTCGGATCAGTCGCCGAAGGAACCAACACCGCCCATGTTCTTTCTGTATGGTCATAGCGTGGGAGGAACCTGTAACTATTCTCCTGCATGGCCTCAAAGCGACGACCATGGTAGTACAGGTAAGCCTCCTACGCAGCATCTTCCATGCTGTCATAGGCACTGGCACGCCTAGATCTATGGCTATGGGTAGTCTCCACATCATGCGAGTTGTCAGCATTGTTCCATGCAGTGACAATCACATTGGTCTTTCAATAGGTTGCCTCCACAGGGTGCTTGTGCTCCGCGCAGTAGTACTTGACGGTGGCAGCAAGCTTTGGATAATACTCAGCCAGCACAGTAGTGAGCAAGTTGTGATAGTGAGCATCCTCAGGGGCGTCCTTGAATTTGTTCCTAGTGGTCCACCCCATCTCTTCCAGCGCCTCTAGAGCAGTTGAAGGCAACGTCATCCGCAGCTTCTGCATCTACACCTGTGCCACCTTCAGCTGCTCTAGAGGCGCTGGAAGAGATGGGGTGGACCACTAGGAACAAATTCAAGGATACCCCTAAGGATGCTCACTACCACAACTTGCTCACTACTGTGCTGGCTGAGTATTATCCAGAGCTTGCTGCCACCGTCAAATACTACTACGCGGAGCACAAGCACCCTGTGGAGGCAACCTATTGGAAGACCAATATGATTGTCACTGCATGGAACAATGCTGACAACTTGCATGATGTGGAGACTACTCATAGCCATAGGTCTAGGTGTGCCAGTGCCTATGACAGTATGGAGGATGCTGCGCAGGAGGCTTACTTGTACTACCATGGCCGTCGCTTTGAGGCCATGCAGGAGAATCGTTACAGGTTCCTCCCACGCTACGACCATGCAGAAAGAACATGGGCAGTGTTGGCTCCCTCCGCGACTGATCTGACCATGGATACCACAGTGAGACACCTCTGTACCATGCATTAGACCAATGAAGCACTCAAGGAAGAGCTTCGTGTGGCGCAGAAGTCCAAGAAGCGCCTTCAGAAGCAGATCGATGACTTGGCCACTCAACTTGGATAGCCCGCCATCTACAAGAAGAAAGATAGGAAGTTCACCATGGTTGATAGAGCCCCATAGATGCCTTGCTGCCCGCAAAATTAAATACGTTGCTAGATCGCGAGTCTCGTTGAGTTTATGTGTGTCTATTGAACCTTTAAGTGATGAGTTGTTTGTGCTTGTGAACATGCTTGATTTGAAGTTTGTTTGACTGTTTAGAACAGTGGGTATGTCCACATGTTCTAGAGTATAGAAACCTTAAGTTTAGTCGATGTTTAATATAGTTGGGTTTGATAATTCGTATCTCTGCTGTGCTATTTTTCGGAGCAGCATGTGATAATTATCTCGTATCTCTGAATCCGTAAAAAAAGGGCAGACCCAGTGCCAGAGGCTCCCACACGAGTGGGGTCTGAGGAAGGAAATAACCGAAGCAAAGTAATCCGTATATCCAAAAAAAATATGAAATTTTTGTGAAAGAAAATAGACCTGTGTATCTTTCATTTGCCTCTAGAACCATATTATTATCAGCTCTGGTTTGGGAGATTTATCTGTTACAATCTGATGTTTCTGCACCGTCTAGGATGCAGGACAGAATCTGTTTATCTCTATTTTTTATTAAGTTGCCGTCCGAATATGTAAAAGAGTTCTAAATAAAAGTTGTAGCAGACTTCTTAAGCTTTCCAACGGTGTATGGCATGCCTCTATTGAGTCTCTAAGACTTGAGTTATGCCTTAATTACCGATCAGCTGTTATTGAAACTCATCCAGAAAACTTCCAACGATGCTAATTATCTCATATAAGTGATTCATAAATATTTGGACGATCTCTAAAAGTCTTGCACATTTGTTTGGAAGAAGATGGCCGCCAGAGGAGGACGAGGCCGTGGACGTGGCTGTGGACGCGACGCACTCGTGGATCCGCCACCACCTCCACCGCCAGTGACTATTTAACAACTTATGGGGATGCAGGCACAACTCATGCAAATGGTGATGGACCGCCTCGATAATCAATCCGTAGGAGTCGAGGAGTATGTCATCAAATACTAGAAAGTCCTTAAGGTGGTGAAAATTAGACACATGTAAAAACAATTGATTATACATATTGGGGTAATTAATCAAATGCTAATCCAATGGTAAAACTTCTTAATAGAAGCATGGAAATTGGCATTCAATGTAAAATGTGTTCTTATCATGACAATACATGGTTAGTGAAATCCAAATTAAATCTTGAAGACTACAATTTGGCAAACAAAAATGGCCAACAACACGACACTGCTTATATATTAGGCAATAAGGGTGAGTTATCCATATCTGATACAAAGCACAAGCATGCATGAATAAACTGGAAATATATTCTAGAGTCAAGCGAGAAACTTTTAAGCAATTGAGGTTTAGCTGCTACTCCTAGTTGGCAAAAAGTAGAATACTTTTTAGAAACATGCAGTTCAAAGACACTCTATAAAACCTTCACAAAATTGAGGCCAGCTCATCACAGATTAAAAGCCTCCACCTCCAGGGAGAAATAAATAACTGTAGTAATCAATCTTTATTAGACTCTATCATCTTCAGCCCCATCACAAAAATAAATGATTGTATAGCTGTAGTAATCAATCTTCAGAGACGACTTGCTTCCTTTAGTTTTTTTTTCTCTCACGTGAAACTGATTAAAGAACAGTATATATACCTGCTCTTTGTCTCTCTTGAAGTAAAGTTCCATTACGCATGCCATTCCTATAGTGACAAGGCAAACCCTGACATAAAAATACTTATGCTGCATTAGTACTTAACCCATGCCAAAATAAAGTGGAACTAACGGAGCTGCTCTAGTTTGTGAACTGCAACTGCAAATCTACTTAAATCAACAGTCTGACAATGCAGATAAAGCTTTCTGCCCACGATCAGAAAAAGATAAGCAATGTTCACCTTGGCTACTCAGATCAGAAAAACATAACTAATTTCCGATAATAGCCTGTGCTCGCTGCATGCTGGCTCCAAAATCCTTCTCGTCAACGCGTGGCGCCATCTGTACATCTACAACGGCATGATCTGCACCGCCGCGCCGTCCATGATCTCCTTGCAGGCCCACTTGCGCCGCGATTGCAAGACGGGGGAGGCGAGGCGCACGCGAACCGGTCGAGGCGGGATGTGATCCGACGACAACCATCGGTATTTTTGAGGTGTTGTAGATGTAGATAGGTAACTATGCAGAGAAGATTGTTGTTGTCTGGATCCACCAGCTGAAGCAATGAATCACGCGTCCATGTGGAGTGCGAGAGAACAGGGGGGAAAAAAGGAAAACCAATAAATAAAATGAAAGTGGAAAAACCCACGGGGCACGGCGAACTGACTGACACACCTAGGCTAATAGCTGGAGGTCCGGTCAAGAACAAGCGACGTACGGTAAGGTGCTGATGGACGAAAGGGAATTAATGATACACTACATCCCATCCGATCCGATCCAGGACAAGCTAAGAGAGGGATGATGGGGTGGCAAACAAACCCTTAATTGGTCTTCTTGTTGAAGAGGGCGTCGACGTCGACGTTCTCTCTGCTCGCAAACACCACCGTCCGGAATCCTCCTGCGGCGGCGATGTGGCGGCGATGCGGCTGCCTCCCGGTAACGTTCCGGCGGCGGTGCGCTGGCCCATTCCAGCGTGGTGTTCGCGAAGTCGACGCCCTCCTCAACAAGAAGACCAATTAAGGGGCCGGAAAGACGAGATGGGAGATGGGACGACATCCCTGGGCGCACCCTAGCAAATTCACGCGGATCGGACGACATGGGTGGATCGGAGGTGGTCAAGGCAGGTGGAGACGTGGAGTGGAGTGGAGTAGAGAGGCCTCGCCTCTGAATCTCAGATCGATTTGGATGTAATGGATTACGAGATCAGAACGGAGCCGCGACAAAGATGGGGAGAGAGCTAGGCAGATTTATAAAAATCGTTGGAATGGCCATCCGTCTCCCTGATCCGCTTTCCACGTCAATTACCTGGCCTGGGCGCCTGGCCATCCGCTAATTTTTATTAGTTCACGTATACGTATATACATGCCGCAACCAGATGATCCGCTTTCCACGCTATCTAGCTAAGGGCACGTGCAACCGTAGAGGTTTTCTGTAAGTTTTTAAAATCCGCGCAATGACAGCTAAATAGAGAGCTCATACACTGGGTTGTCTATTTAACTGTCTATATATTGTTTAATGCTGGCATATATATAGTCACGATCAAGTATGATATGATCCTTGTACACCAATGTGTTCCTAGTTGATACAAAACAAATCAAACATAATTGTGTTAAATATGATTATAATATTTTTTAGACTAGTAATTATGGCAATATGATCAAACATAAATATATAGACAAACCATCAATATAAATAGTATATTAATATATTTATATAACCAATATTTAAGGTGTAACATATGTTTTATCACTTCTAGAATATAGTTCTGATCAAAAGAAACCTAAATAAATTTGAATAATATTTTTTGAATTTTATTTTGATTTTAAATGGATTTTATAATGTTGAGCCGATTTGCACATTCTTCAGATAAGGGAAGAAGCTAATACGGAGTGTATATCCTATGGGATCGACGCTGGCACATCGATTTCTTGGAGCACGGGCCGAAGCCGTCGACTCGTGAGACGACGATGCTCCTCGGCTGTTGGACGTGAAGGGTCTTTTTGCAAATTTTGTGCGATAAAGACGGCTCGTTAAACAGCGTTGTACGTTACGTAATTATCTGGCCACCTGCTCGTACGCTGTACGCCATGTACAACGGCTATTTTTACAATTACCAGCCTTAATTGCAAAAGTTGTGGAATTTATAGGACTTGAGGAGACAAATAACGGTATATATTAACACAACTAAATCCATAATTATTAATTGAACTGGGACTTACCATTCCAGGAGTTTCCGATGAACAGTGATATCACAGGCCGCGGACACCATGCTATCACGTCACCCTACAAGGCAGTCCCATGGTTAGAAACTACCTACAGTCCTATACATATTAATTTCTATAGACACTAAATATAGAAATCACGGTTCCAATAGATAATTTCTACAGAATAATTTTTTATCTAATCATATACATTCTCTTTCCATTCTCTACCAATCACACCCCTTCATGTCTTAGTTCTCGTGTAAACATGGTTTCTAACTTAGACCCGATTTCTATGATTTTTGCTCTCTTTAATAACTATCTTACCACATTAGCAAAACACTTAGATGACAGTATAATTAATTTCCATAGAAACTACGGTGATTTCTACATTGCGAGTGCCCTAACCATGCTGCGCATGAAGGGATCAAACCTGAGCCACGATCACACAAGAACAGACTGTCAGCAACTAACAAGTAATTAATTAATAAGACTACGCCTAGCTACCCAATTAGTAAGTCTGTCGTTGGGTATCCTAACCTGTTCCCCAAATCCACACCCACATGATTTGGGTCAGGTATGGATGAGTTGGCTCCTTACCCGTTGGATGAAGGGTAGGGTACGGGTCAGACTGGGCATTCGGTTTAAACCAAAAATTCGGTTTGGTTTCATCGGTTTTTGAAAACTTCGGTTTCAGCAAATCAAGAACCGTTCGGTTTGCCTCAAAACAAGAAACCGACAGATTCGGTTTTGGTTTTATACCTCAGTTTTCGGTTAAAAACCGAACCGACTGAAGCTGAGAACAAGAACATGAAACTCAGAAATTTCAGAGATCCCTTGTCATCATAAATTTATCCCTAAAGAAAATCAGAAGTTGAAAAAAAGAACAATCAGACAACTTGACGAGAACTGGTGCTTGGTCGCTGCCTCCGTAGATCCTGCTGGCCTGCACGCATCCTGTGTCTTGCGCGGCTGGCCTCCTGCTCGCGTCCCACGCCAGCGCCACACAGCTCGCTTCCTGCGCCGCTCGCATCCCGGCTCCACTCCCTTCTCGCGCGCTGCTCCACTCCGACGCTTGCTCCGCTCCCTGCTCACGCTGCTCCACTCCGACGCTTGTGGCCCGGCCCTCTGCGCCAGTCGCTGCAGATGCGCTGCGCGCCGCCGCCGCCATGCTTAGATAAGGTTAGGGTTTGGGTCGGGGCAAGTGGCCTGTGGTTAGTGGGCTCCGCCGTTTGGGGTGGGAGACACTGAGACAGGGGGTTGCATGCTTGGAGACGCGGTAAAAATGGGCCGAGGTGGCTTAGGTGGGCTCTGCGCTCTTGGGAAGCACCGAAGCGAAGCGGAGGTCACAGTCTAATTCAGTTGGTCGGTTAATCGGTTCGGTCTGGGGGCGCAAACCGAAGCCGGAGCCGAAAGCCAAACTTTCCAAATTCAAAAACCAAAACCGAACCGACAAACCAAAAAACCAATATTTCGGTTCGGTTCGATTTAGTTATCGGTTTACGGTTTAAATATGCCCACCTGAGGTACGGGTATCCCCGCTGCTACCCGTAATCCCGTCTCCTCCCTTCGCTCCTTCACCATGGCTGTTTCTCAGAGTTATCGCAGGAAGCAGCGTCGAGGTGCGGCATGAGAAGGGGGCAGCTGCGTCGGCCGGTGCAGCAGCGTTGACGAGGCCTGCTCGAGGTTTTGCGACGTCTAGCTGCGCCTATGGCCGCGGGGATTGCGGCGGCGCCATTGCGGCGGCGCCATGGCGGCAGCGGCAACAAGCTGACGAGGAAACTGTAGGCGAACTGTGCCGGCATGGTGTAGCCGAGGAAGATAGCGGCGACCGGCGAGGTGCGACAGCTATGGGTCGACGGAGGAAGACGAGAAGCTAGCAGGTCGGAGCCTCCGACCCTCCGTCAGCGTCTTCAGTGTGCGTTCAGTCCAAGGGCAAGTACGGAGTATACGTGTTCATGAATCATGAGTATACGAATAATATGAATCATTATCCAATGGGTATGGGGAATTTCGTGGAGGGTATAGAATGGATATCTCACAAATGGATTTGAACATGGGTAAGATCGGGTTTGCTCATACCCTCCCCAACGACAGGCTTACCAATTAGCATATATTGATTATCTACTAAGATTTGTGTGTATATCCTACTACATTGTTTCGTGGAAGCAATTACAAGTGATACGTATGTTATGTTATTTATATTAAAGTAGGACCTTATAAGAACACGTTTTTCCTTAGCTACTTCTAGCATTAGGCTCAAGCTACTGCTAATAACCAATTACGGATAAAAAAACATTTTTATTGTCTATAGGCTAATTAAATAATTTATATTCAAGAATATTCATATCTATATTTATATTCATTTAAAAAAATGTGGATGTAACCGAATGGTGTTGGGGACATGGTACCTAACAATGTTTGTCCATCTCAAATCGTGAGTGGTGCTAGAGCTGACGAGGCATGACAATGCAGTATTCCATGTAGGATAACGGACGAAGTTGAGCCAAAAAGAAAGAAAAGTTTAAGGACTAAAATGTACTTTGATAATTCATAGATAAAATTGTGTCTACATATATGAAGTTTAAGGACTAAATCGGTCACTTGATAGTTCGGGGACGAAACTGAACCTAAAAAAAAATCTAGGACTTAAATGACCAATGTTGAAAGTTTAGGGACCCAACGGAGCCTTTTGTGATACTTGAAGGACCAAAATTAGTATTTACCTTTAGCCTATGTTTTTCCAAAGAACAACTTTAGCTCCATCAGTTAAACTCTTCACTGCTTATAAGTAAAAAAAACTGCTCCATAGCAAAGCAGAGCACTATAAAACGGGGCCTGAGCCTGATAAAAAAACTATTTCTTGGTGAGTCAGTGAGCGAGCTTGTTTACACCATGAGTTCTCATGTGCGTGTTCTCAACACCAGCCATGTCCGTCCCGTCCAAACCGGCGACGGCCTGTCGCCGCTGTGCCACGGCGACCTCAAGCTGTCCTTGTTCGACGTGCCGCAGATCCCCAAGAAAATCCAGCGGCTGTTCTTCTTCGACGGCCCCGCCGTTCCCGTCGGTCGTGAGCACGCTACAGTCTTCCCTCGCCACCACTCTCGCTGTTTTCCTCCCCCTCGCCGGCAAGCTTTGTTAGACCATTTGGATCGAGTAGCAGTAGATTAGTGGGGTAAACCTTTGTATTTTGGGTATTAACATCAAGATTCTAGTGCATGATCTACTAGAAGGATAACAGAGAGAGGGAGGAGGTAGAGGCACGGTGGAGTCCACAGACCATCGGAGGGAACTACAGGGGCACTGGAGCTGGATCCGGTGGCCATCACGTTCGTTGATGGCGGCTGCGCATGGGCAGCGGCGTTCGGTTAAGAAGAGCGGTGCAGTGGAGATCGACGCGATGCAGTACAGTGACGACGTCGGCGTGGAGGAGCTTCCCGTCACTACTGCGCCCCTCACTTAGATCGGACTAGGGTTAGGAACTGCAGGTGGGGAAAGTGGCGGCGGCGAACTTCGTCCTGCTTGCCCCGACTCCCCACCTCTCCTTTTCATAGCGCAGTGTGACAGGGGCCCTCCAACCATAGTTGGGTTGGACGTCCCCGATCAGGGCGCGGGATCAAGCCCAATAGGCCATTGGGCCTATAAGTGAGGAGATCAAAACCTAACAAGCGGGACTTCCGTCCGGCCTCCGGCGATGTGGTCCTCGACTTCTCCCCCGTCGGCGTCTCCTCGGGCGTTAGGTTCGTGGAGGCTGAGTTCTCCGGCGGCGCTGACGCTATGCGGCGCCTAGCCAGAGACGCCGAGCATGACACGTGGGCGTTCGTGCAGCTCGTCCCGGAGCTGGAGCCTGGAGGCGAGGCAGCTGCCTGCCCCGGTTCTCGCCGTGCAGGTCAAAGGGCCCGCCGGCGGGGGCGCCGGCGCCATGGCGATTGGGGTGTCGATCTGGCACGTGGTGGCGGACGGCCACGCAGTGTGGCAGTTCCTGAGGGCGTGGTCGACGGCGTCGCGGGAGGGCTCAGGCTCCCTCGCGGCGCCTGGCGCCCTGGCTTCGTGCGGCCGACGATTGACCGGGCTGGTATTCGGCACCCCAGGGCTGCCGATGTAGTCCGCAAGGCACTGAGCTTGGTCGCGCCGGAGCTGCCCCTGGTAAGCTCAACTCTCTTGTAATCTGAATGAATTCTGAAATATATTTTTTTCTCGTGAAATTAACGTACACGATTGGACATGAACAGCTCACGTCTGTGCCATCCAAACCGGAGGCGGAGATCATGCAGCAAAGCAGAAGAACCTTCCTGCTCCGCGCCGACGAGATCCGGTCCCTGAAGCAGCACATTCTTGAACAGAGGAGCAGCAGCAGCAGCAGCAGCGCAGTCAGCGGCGGCGAACCGTCGTCCAAACCGCCGAGCACCTACGTGGCCATTTCGTCGCTGGCGTGGGCGTCCGTCGTCCGGGCCACTCCCTCGGTCCACGACGCCGACGAGGTCCACTTCCTAGTCAGCGCGGACTGCCGCAACCGCCTGCGCCCGCCTCTCGGGGACGCCTTCTTCGGGAACTGCATCAAGCCGTGCTTCGCGCGGGCCAGCGCGGGCGACCTGCGCGCCGCCGAGGGCGAGGGCGGCGTCGCGGCCATCCAGGACGCGATCTGCGCGGGCCTGGAGGAGCTCGGGGACGACCCGCTGTCGGACGCCGAGAGCTGGATGGCGTCCCTCGGCGCCATCCCGCCGGAGAGAGGCTCCTGGGCTTGGCGTCGTCGCACCGGTTCATGGCGTACGAGACGGATTTCGGGTGGGGCGCGCCGACCCGCGTCGAGCTGGGAGGTAATAAATAGCGGTGGCAGCGGACGTAATTGTACCCGCAATAGCGGTAGCGCTCCATTGCCGCTACCGCTATGAGGTAGCGTTATGAACTTTGCATCCTGAAACTTTGCGGCCGCAATTCTGAATAGCAGGCTGATATTACGGCCGCAATTGCGCGTAGCAGGCCGCAATAGCATGAAAGTAAATAACCCTAATTAGTTCAGCCCACTATGACTCACACCTCAAATTCAAATACTCACGCATCGGTTGTGTAACTTAAAATTATTCATGATATATGCACTTAAAATTATTTATACTCATTATTCATGATATATGTACTTAAAATTATATGGAATTATGAGGTGCCACTATTGAAACTTATCGTTCACAATATCGTCCGCTATCCGTTATCCACAATCCGCCACCTCAATGCCAATTCACTACCAACCTACTATACGCTATTTATTAGCTTGGCTGGCGCCCGTGTTCATCAGGCGCCATGTGGCGCTACTTGGCGCCAAGGACGGTGCCGTGCAGGTGTCGGTAGCGTTCGACGGGACGATGGCCATGGAGACCATCGCGGCCAGTTTCGTCGTCCCCCCCCGTTTGCATGGCCAATAAGCAGCAACAACACGTCAGCCTCGTCATTAGTCGTTGTCTCAAGGTTTGCGATGGTTGTATACTTATGTTGCAACCGTTTGTCTAAAATATTTTTATCTGTTTTTTAGACGTACATTGCAAGTGTGTTTATCTGAAAGTTGCGCGTGTTTCACGCATATGTTGCAAATGTTTTATCTAGATGTTGCGTACGTGTTGCAAAAGTTTTCAAGTGTTTCATGTGTTTGTTGCAAGTGTTTCAGAACATATTTCTAATGTTTCATCTGTCTTTAGTCGTATATTGCAAATGTTTTATCTGGATATTTCAAAAGTAGATCATGTGCATATTACAATGGGGCCAGTGGCTGGCGGACAACGGCCTGCCGCAGGGCTTTGACTCCTACCTCACGCTTTCCTCGCGTGGCGCGCCTTACCCTCGCCTCTCTCTCCCCTCCCTTTCCTTCCCTCCATCTCACCGCGGTAGTTTGAGCTCAGCGGAAAACCCTACCCGACGAGCACGCAAATGCTCGCAGAGGTGGTGGCCTCTAGTGGGCTGACGGCGGCATGATTAAGGATGGCAGCGGATTGGGTTCGGGGCGGATATCCGCGGGTTTCGAGTCCTGCGGGTTTGGGTTTGGGGATGATTTCTCACCCACGGTTTTCGAGTTCGGTTTCGGGTTTGGTTTTCCACTCGTGGATATCCAATGGATATCTGAAATAAATCATTTGGAATTAAAACTCATATTTTATAATATGCTAATAATAACTTGTTTACTTAGATTATTAAATCTATTCAAAATTGACTCATGAAAATATTTATTATTTGTTGCCTCTTATTTATACATGTGGATATATGTATATTTATCAGCGGGTTTTGGGTATCCATTCTGGTTTCGGGTATCCGCGGGTTTGATTTTGGTAATGGATTTCCACCCGAATCGGTGTTCGGTTCGGGTTCCAGTTTCGACTTCGGGTTTTGGTTTTAGGTGCACGGAGACTCCACTTGATCCGAACCCAACCCGTTGCCATCCTTAGGCACGATGCTCGCGTAGCGGCCCCGGAGCAAAGCTAAGGTCCGCGTTGTTCGCTCGTTACGCGCGGAAACAAGCAGCCGCGGGTGTTCGGACGTCCGGGCGCCAGTAACGCCTATTCTTCTAACATAATACATGTACATGATCGTATGGTACATATAATGATTGTATATATGCGTATACTCACTCATAAATACACGTCGACACATTCTATCTATCTCTATAAGTACCTCGAGTTGTTTTATTTTAAATACGATACAGATGTAGACACTCGTAGATACATACACACACCCATATAAATATGTGTTTAAACACCTTAAATATATGAGCACATTCGAATTTATTAAATTTTTTTTGAAATGTGGTAAAAAAAAACAAGTGCTCATGTAAATGCATGCACACTTATCCATATGAATGTATGAACTCACACTTACCCCTAAGAATTCTATTAACCTCTTTTTTGAAACACAGTACATAAAACAGGCGCTCACAAATATGTACGCACACTTAGAGCCTGTTTGGCGGTGGTCACCTATGGCTCTAGGAAATCTAGACACGCACAATTATGTATGCACAAATTAAGTGCATTTACATGACTCATTTTTATTTATATATTAGATTAAATAAACATATTTGAACCACTTTAGATAGCTTATAACTACAGATCGATCTTGGTCTCTAGGAGCTACAGTTATGCCAAACAGGTCATTATCTATGAATGTATATACGCACCTTATCCTATGAGCACCTCTGAATTTTTATTAACCTTTTTTGTGAACATAATACAAACCTAGATGCTCACATACTCACCCGATATCATTATATGCATACACACCTTACCCATGAGCACCTCCGAATTTTTAGTAACCTTTTTTTTTTATATAGATACAAACACTCACATACATATATGCATGCACACTTACCCGAACGATAGGAATATATACCTTACCTCTATATGAACCTCTGAATTTTTATTAACTTTTTTTGTAAGACACATCAAACCCATATGCTCACATACATGGTAATATGCATGTACACTCATTCTGTAAACTTACGCGTATACCCTATTCCTATGATCACCTCGAGATTTTTTTTAAACATGGTATAGATGCAGACAACAGATGCTAACATACATGCATGCTCAGTTCATGATTTTTTTATTATTCTAGAAAAATACTAAAGTTGTTTAGCCACAAAATAGATTCCAAAGATCCAGGAAAAATTAAGCATCTAATTTGGATTCAGAAAAAAGTATTATTTCATCATATAATTTTCCAAAATTTCTAAACAAAAAATCATACAGTAACTAGGGTTTTTTCTAAGCAAAATGACTTTTTCGGCCCCGTTTGGCAGAGCTCCCTACTAGCTTCAGCTTCTTTGATGCATTCACTGTTCATGCACTATTTATAGGAGCTCTTTTTCTCTCTCTTCTCTCCTCTCATAGAGCCAGTGGGAGCAGGAGAAGCCCGTTCTTTTGGCTTCACTAGCTCCCAGCGGCTCTATGAGAAGAGGAGAGATGAGAGAGAAAAAGAGCTCCTATAAACATTGCATAAACAGTAAATGTGGAGAAGCTGGAGCTCTACCAAACGGGGCCCTCGTTGACAATGTGTCAAGATAAAGACAAGGTCCACAGCTTTGTACGTAGTTATTTTGAAGAGCTGATTCACAACCTTTCACATCTTCGAGAAAGGAGTTCCCCTCAACTTCCTGTGTGACATACTAGTTTTCCAACCGGGGAAGCTGAAGGACCGTTCCCTCTGGCCTCTTCCCTGTCTACTAGCCTGGAGTGCGACCCAAGTACAGCAACAGCTCACCAAAGATTATGTTTCTTGACTCTCGTGGAGATTGGCCTTAACCCGCATTTTTGTCCTTGTTCGGCAGGGCTACTCCAGAGGAGTTGCAACCAGAGCCGTTTTGGAGTTCTAAAATGACTTCGGCTCCTATTTTTCACTGAAAAACGGTTTCTGGTATTAAACCATTTGGTAGGGCTCCCCTATAGCAGCCAGAACCAGAGCTAGAGAGGAGCCCTGTCAAACGGGATCTTACTTTCCACAAAGTATATACTGTTGCCAAGCTGTCGCAGGTCTCTGTCTCCTAGCTCCTCAATTTCCACCATCCACATCCATCGTCTGTGTTGATGTGCGAAGGTTGTGCGGTAGACTGAGTTTTCGAGGCGTCCGTTTCAAACTATGACACACCAAAAGATAAATGTGGCTGAGCTTCCTCAGAGCTCTCATACCATGAGGCAGGCAAAATATCGTAGCCGGTAGCAGTCGTTAAGCCTCAAATCAAAGACTGCAATAACTTGTACAATATACTACATATTGAGTCCCCGGAACCTTTTGCGGTCAACAGCTTCCTGCAGTCGACGGCCGGCGCAGCAGCTCAATGGTGTCAGGCAGGCAGATCACACCTATTGTTAGCAGCAGCCAACTCAATCACAGATCTCATGAGAGAAACAGCTTCAAAGTTTTCAGACACACGGTGCCATATCCTCAACTCAAAGTGCTTCTGGATTCTGTGGCTGTGTTGTACACCATCTTCGCTAGCATGGTCTTCTCCATGTCGTCGTCGTCAACAACAACAACAACATAGCCTTTTGTCCCAAACAAGTTGGGGGTAGGCTAGAGATGAAACACAAAAGAGACGAGAAATAGAGAGACACATAAAGGGACATAAAAGGCACAAGACAGAAAGAGGTCACGGTTCAGGCACGTTGATTGCCAGTCTCCAAGCGCTCCTGTCCATAGCTAAATCCTTGGAGATATTCCACTCCTTCAGGTCTCTCTTAACGGACTCGTCCCAAGTTAGTTTAGGTCGACCTCTACCGCTCTTTACATTATCGGCCTGCTTTAGAACTCACTACGCACTGGCGCCTCAGGAGGCCTCCGTTGGACATGTCCAAACCATCTCAACCGATGTTGAATCAATTTCTCCTCAATTGGTGCCACCCCAACCCTATCCCGAATATCGTCGTTCCGGACTCTATCCCTCCTTGTGTGCCCACAACACCAACGCAACATACGCATCTCTGCTACATTCAATTGTTGGACATGTCGCCTTTTTTAGGCCAACACTCAGCACCGTATAACATCGTCGGGCGAATCGCCGTCCTATAGAACTTACCTTTCAGCTTCTGAGGCACCCTTTTGTCACAGAGGACGCTAGAAGCTTGACGCCATTTCAACCAGCCGGCTGAAATTCTATGCCTAACATCTTCATCAATGTCTCCATCCTTTTATAGCATCGACTCTAAATACCGAAAAGTATCCTTCTTGGCCACCACTTGCCCATCGAGGCTAATGTCTCCCTCCTCATGCCTAGTCGCGCTGAAATCGCACCTCATGTACTCGGTTTTAGTCCTACTAAGTCTAAACCCTTTCAACTCTAACGTGTGCCTCCATATTTCTAACTTCATATTAACCCCTGCCCTACTGTCGTCAACTAGCACCACATCATCAGCAAAGAGCATACACCAAGGGATATCACCTTGTATGTCCCCTTGTGACATCATCCATCACTAAAGCAAATAAATAAGGGCTCAAAGCTGACCCCGGATGTAGTCCTATTTTAATTAGAAAGTCACTGATGTCGCCATCACATGTTCGGACAAACGTCACCACATCCCTGTACATATCCTTGATGAGGGTAACGTACTTAGTTGAGACTTTGTGCTTTTCCAAGGCCCACCACATGACATTTCTCAGTACTTTGTCATATGCCTTCTCGAGGTCAATAAAGACCATGTGCAAGTCCTTCTTCTGCTCCCTATATCTCTCCATCAATTGTCGTAATAAGAAAATTGCCTCCATGGTCGACCTACCAGGCATGAACCCAAACTGATTTTGGGTCACATGTGTCACTCTCCTTAGGCGATGCTCGATAACCCTCTCCCAGAGCTTCATCGTATGGCTCATCAACTTAATCCCACGGTAGTTAGTACAATTTTGAACATCTCCCTTGTTCTTAAAGATAGGTACTAATATACTTCTCCTCTATTCTTTAGGCATCTGGTTAGACCGAAAAATAAGGTTAAAAAGCTTAGTTAACCATACTATCGCTCTAGCGCCTAGGCATCTCCACACCTAAATGGGGATACCATCAGGGGCCATCGCTTTACCTCCCTTCATCCTTTTCAAAGCCTCCCTGATCTCTGCCTCCTGAATTCTCCTCATAAAACGTCTGTTGGTATCATCAAATGAGTCGTCCAACTCAAGGGTAGGACCCTCATTCTCCTCATTAAACAACTTATCGAAGTACTCTCTCCATCTATCCTTGATCTCCTCATCCTTCACCAGAAGTCGATCTGTCCCATCCTTGCTCCATGTCGTCGTCTCTGACAAATATCCGTGGACTCGTCCGGTGCCGAGTGTGTGTGTGTGTGTGTGTGTGTTTTTGAAAGGGGCGGCAAAAGCTTTGCCATTCATTTTATTAGACGAAGAAAAGCAAAAATGCAAAAGAGAGTTACAAAATATTTACAATACCAAACCCCCTGGAATAGCCCTTATCTACAAAGTACCAACTAACCTCCTTACACAGGGGAGGCTAACCCAGGGGGACCTCAGCACAACTACATAAACAACAACAACAACAACAACAACAACAACAACCATGAAGAAAACGGCCCTCCAACCATAAGCCTAGATCAAGAACCCAAAAAAAACAGCACTAGATTAGTGAAAACTTTCAGCACTATTTGACCCCAAATCATATTGCTGAATGTCCTCCTTGCATAGCAATGCCACTTGTCTTGGTTGTAGAGTTTTTTGTTGGAAGGTTCTTCTATTTCTTTCTTTCCAAATATTCCACCAAAAAAAGATCATGATGCCATCAAATTTCCTTCTCTGTGATTTCTCAAACTTCATCCTGCATTTACGCCAAAATTTTTGAAGAGATCCCGAGGCGCCTATTGTGCTCAAAATCGACATTCCAAACCACTGCTTTAATAATTCCCAAACTTCTTTTGTGAATGGGCAGTCCCTGCATAGATGTGTTGGTGTTTCATGCTCAATGCCACATAATTTGCAAATCGGATCATGTTGCCAGCTGCGCTTACTTAGGTTGTTGGCTGTCAGGATCTTCTTGTGAAGCAATGTCCAGGCGAAAAAACGACATTTGGGTTCAACTTTCACCTTCTAGATCGTCATGATTTTCATTTTACTGAAGGTTCCCTCAAACTAAATACGGTAGGCACTCTTTGTAGTGTATTCTCCATCTGCAGTCCACCACCACCGTATTGAATCTTCCCTATGTCAAGGACCTCGGGTCCTAGGATAGCTGGCCCCTGGCTACGGAGTTCGTAACCACGGTCCGTCTTCTCCGGCGAGGTTTACCCCTCCGCCGTAGGCTTAGGAAGTTGAGAGGGAGAAAGGTTTAGACGATAACAATTCTTGCTTAACTTCAACCAAATGTGCAGTTACAATAATATAGACCAAAGGCCTCAACCAACTGGAGCCTAGTGCTCCTTGCATGAAGGGAATGGTAAACGGAACAACCAACCGGAGCCTAGTGCTCGTTGCATGAAGGAAATGGAAAACAGAAACAAAGGACCAATAATAGTAAACTAATTCTCTTTCTTAATTTCTAGCCACTGATCTGGTCGTGCCCCTCCTGGTGGCTCTCCTCTGCGCGCGTCATGCATTCGCCGCTGGCCTGGTCGTGGCTCTCCTCCGCGCGCGTCATGCGTGCGCCGCTGAACTGGTCACGGCTCTCCTCCGTGCGCGCTGCACGCTCTGCTGCTCGGCGCACGTCTCGCGCCCTGTGGCGCCTGGTGTAGGTGCGTCCCCACATGACATCTCCCTCTTCGTCGAGAGGCAGCTCGTCCTTGAGCTGTAGTGCAGGATAGCGGGCGACGAACGGCTCCATGTCCTCCCACGTTGCCGAAGCTACCGAGGTTCCCTTCCATTGAACCAGAACCTAGTGCACACCGCGGGCCAAGCGAGACTTGATGACTTGATCAGGCTCACAGGCCACCGCCCCATGATGCATGCTGGGCAGCGGAGGGGGATTGTCAGGTGGCATCCCGTGCCACTTCTTGAGGAGCCCGACGTGGAAAACATCGTGTAGGCGGGCTCGGGGCGGTAGAGCAAGGCAGACAGCCACCACATTGATCAACTCCGTGACGCGATAGGGCCCGAAGTACTGCGACTTCAGCTTGCCGGTGACCATCTGGGGCAGAGACGCCGGCGTGCGCTGGCGAAGGCATAGTAGGACCCAGTCCCCGACTTGATAGGAGACGGAGCGGTGCGACTTGTCGTAGTGCTTCTTTTGGGTGGCTTGCACTTGTTCCAGGCGATAGCGGATGTCCGCCAAGAACTCTTCGCGCTCTTCCATGCTTCTAGCGACCGCGGCCACCCTGGTGTCCCCTGGTTCGTAGGACCAGATGGAGGGGGGGTCGCGTCCATAGACGACCCGGAACAGGGTGTCCCGCGACGAAGACTGGTAGGCGGTGTTGAAGATGAATTCTGCCCAAGGAAGCCACCGCATCCACTGGCGTGGCCGATCCCCGATCAGGCACCGTAGGTACATGATGATGACACGGTTCGTGGCCTCTGATTGCCCATCGGACTGGGGGTGGAATGCGGTGGTCATGTGGAGCTTGGTGCCCACCAGCCGCATGAGCTCATGCCAGAATGTGGAGGTGAAGACCGTGTCGCGGTCTGAGACCATGGACTATGGTACGCCATGTAGACGAACGATCTCGGCGAAGAAGACTTGAGCGACGGACTCGGCCGAGTACGGATGTGCCAAGGGGATGAAGTGGCAATACTTGCTAAACCTGTCCACCACTGTCAAGATGACAGACTTGCCGCGGACCCGGGGGAGCGCTTCGATGAAGTCTAGTGCGATGTCCGTCCAAATACCTTGCGGTACCGGCAAAGGAAGGAGGAGACCTGCTGGGTGCAGATGCTTGGCCTTGTAGTGTTGGCACACCCCACATGCCTGCACCATGTCCTGTACGAGTTGCTTCATGTTAGGGAAGTGGAAGTCGCGACGAAGCCGGTGAAGCGTGCGTTGGACGCCTTCATGTCCTTCCTCATGGACGACTATCATGGTCTCGTGGAGCAGTGGTAACACCGGAGGAATGTACAGGCGCTCAGCGAACAGCACCATGACATCAGTGATGGACCACGGCTCACCACACGCGCCCGTGCCGATCTCGTCCTTGATGGCCACCAGCGCGGGGTCGACGTCCTGTGCTTGACGAAGGCACTCGATGAAGTCAAACCGCAGTGCAGACAGCGCGAGAACAGTGGCGTCATCGACTGTGTCACGGCGAGATAGGGCGTCCGCCACGGTGTTCGTCGCGCCGGGCTTGTACTCCACCTGGAAATCGAAGCCGAGCAGTTTCCCCACCCAATGGTGTTGGGGAATGGTCGCCAGCCGCTGGTCCAGAAGGTATTTGAGACTATAGTGGTCGGTCTTAATGGTGAAGTGGCGGCCCCATAGGTACGGCCTCCAGTGCCGGACGGTGTGCACTAGGCCGATGAGTTCCCGCTCGTACGCGGCGAGGGCGCGATGGCGTGGTGCGACGGGCCTGCTGAAGAAGGTGATGGGGTGGGCGTCTTGAATGAGGACCGCGCCAAAATCGTGGGAGGAGGCGTCACACTCCACAGTGAACGGCCTGGTGAAGTCCGGCATGGCGAGGATCGGTGCCGAGGAGACGGTGGCCTTGAGGGCGTCGAACGCCGTGGTCGCTGCCGCAATCTAGGTGAACCCGTCCTTCTTCAAGAGGGCAGTGAGGGGCGCGACCATGGTACCATAGTTGTGGACGAATTTGCGGTAGTAGCCGGCCAAGCCGAGGAAGCCGCGTACCACACGCGCCGAACGCGGTTGAGGCCAGTCGCGAATGGCCTGTACCTTTGTCGAATCCATGGCGACCCCGGTGGCGGAGATGATGTGGCCCAAGTATGCCACAGAGTCGACGCCAAAGGCACACTTGGAGCGCTTGATGAAGAGGCGATGCAGCCGCAGAGTTGACAGGACGACGCAAAGGTGGCGAAGATGGTCTGCCCATGTCTTGCTATAGATCAAAATATCATCAAAAAAGACAAGGACAAATCGGCGAAGAAAGGACCGAAGTACATCATTCATGAGTGCTTGGAATGTCGCCGGAGCGTTGCACAGCCCGAACGGCATGACCAAGAACTCGTAGAGGCCGTCATGAGTACGGAACGCGGTCTTGTGGACGTCCTCTGGGCGCATGCACACCTGGTGGTACCCCAACCACAAGTCGAGCTTGGTGAAGAAGCGCGCACCATGGAGCTCGTCAAGGAGCTCATCGACGACGGGGATGGGGAACACGTCCTTGACGGTGAGCGCGTTCAGCGCCCTGTAGTCGACGCAGAACCGCCACGCGCCGTCAGCTTTCTTGACGAGGACTGGCGATGAGATGGACGAGTCGCTGCGGCGGACAATCCCTTGTTCGATCATGGCGGCGCACTGCCGCTCCAGCTCATCCTTGTGGGCCGCCGGGTACCGGTACGGCCGGACAGCCACCGGTGACGTGCCAGGCTTGAGGACGATGGCGTGGTCACGACCGCGTTGAGGAGGCAGACCCGTGGGCTCGGCGAAGATGTCGGTGAAGAAGTCCAGCAGCCCATCCAGGAGGGAGCCGTCTGCGGTCGTTGCGTGGACTGTTGTCGCGTCGGGGTTGCCACGCCGGACCAGCAGACGTCCCGCCCGTCGCACTGGAACGATAGGGTGTGGGTGGCGACGTCCCACGCGATGCGTCCTAGGGTAGCCATCCACTGGGTGCCTAGCACCATGTCGTAGCCCGCGAGCAGCATGACGTACAGGTCGACGTCGAACATCATGCCCTCGATGGAGATGGGCGCCTGTCGGAGGACGCCGGTGCAAGGCACCTTCTCCCCGTTCGCGACCATAGCGGTAAGGTGCGGGTGCGGCTGGATAGAGAGCCCCGTCCGGTGCGCAGCTGCCTCCCCGATGAAGTTGTGTGTGGAGCCCGTATCCACCAGGGCAACGAGGGTCGTAGCACCGAGGGCCACCCGGAGCAGGATCGGGTTGCCCATGGGGACGCCCGCCACGGCATGGAGGGAGAACACCGATGCCTCAGTGTTGGGCGTGTCCTCGACGGCGTCATCTTCCTCTTCCTCAACGCTATCCACAAAGAACAACCTTTTGCATACCTTGTTGTGCCCACGACTGTACCTCTCGTCGCAGTTGAAACAAAGTCCGAGGCAACGATGTTCATCTTGTTCGGCCTGGTTTAGGCGCTTGATCGGACGGCCCTCTACCGAGGCCGTAGGCGGCGCCGGCTTGGGCGCAGGCTGTGGGGCAGGGCGTGGCGCGGGCGTCGACAGCACTCCCCGGGCCGATGCCTTCTGCGTGGAGGCGTAGTACTGCTCCAAGAGCTCCATCTGGCGCGCGAGGCTCATGGCCACCACCAGCGTCTGCGGGTTCTGGTTTTGCACCTGGAGACTGAGCGGAGGGAGAAGGCCCCCCGTGAACAGTTGCACGCATTGCGCTTCGTCAAGGTGGCCCGCGCGGGGAAGAAGGGCTTGGAAGCGATCTTGGTATTCCTCCACCGTGCTCGTACGTCGGCAAGACGCGAGCTCGAAGAGGGGGGCCGCGCGGAGTGGCGGTCCAAATCGGAGGTTGAGGAGCTCCTTGAAGCGCGCCCACATCGGCGTGCCTTCATCCTCCTGGACCTGCATGTACCACAGCTGCGCCCCATCGTTGAGGTTGTACGAAGCCATCCAAACGCGTTCCTCCGGCATGATCCGCTGTTGCATGAAGAAGGACTCACATTTGTTGATGAAGATCAGCGGGTCATCTTGCCGTCATAGCGTGGAAATTCGGGGCGCCAGTGCTTGGGTGGCCGATCTTGGTGGTGTTCGCCTCCTGATCCCGAACGGCCTCCGGGCGTAGATGAACTCGTGATGGTGAGGTCGGCGATGGCCTTAGCATTGGCCTCGATCGACTACTGCATCAGGGCGACCGTCTTGGTGAGCGCTTCGATGGAACCCTTGAGGTCATCCCCCATGGTGCCGGCACAAGAGGCGACGGATGATAATGGCGAGGAGGGAGTGCTAGCGGTGGCGGCAGGTGGTGGGCTAGGTTTGTCGGCGGGTGGTGGTGTGGCTGATGGTGCGGCGGCTGCGAAAGGCGAGGATCGACAAGACCGAGATACCAGGTTGTCAAGGACCTCAGGTCCTAGGATAGCTGGCCCCTGGCTACGGAGTTCGTAGCCATGGTCCGTCTTCTCCGGCGAGGTTTACCCCTCCGCCGTAGGCTTAAGAAGTTGAGAGGGAGAAAGGTTTAGACGATAACAATTCTTGCTTAACTTCAACCAAATGTGCGGTTACAATAATATAGGCCAAAGGCCTCAACCAACCGGAGCCTAGTGCTCCTTGCATGAAGGGAATGGTAAACGGAACAACCAACTGGAGCCTAGTGCTCGTTGCATGAAGGAAATGGAAAACAGAAACAAAGGACCAATAATAGTAAACTAATTCTCTTTCTTAATTTCTAGCCACTGATCTGGTCGTGCCCCTCCTGGTGGCTCTCCTCTGCGCGCGTCATGCATTCGCCGCTGGCCTGGTCGCGGCTCTCCTCCGCGCGCGTCATGCGTGCGCCGCTGAACTGGTCGCGGCTCTCCTCCGTGCGCGCTGCACGCTCTGTTGCTCGGCACACGTCTCGCGCCCTGTGGCGCCTGGTGTAGGTGCGTCCCCACATGACACCCTAGAATTATCCAACGTGACTTCCCTGGTGAGTTCCCAAAGTGCGACAAATTCAGTCACCTCTTGTTGGGAGGATATAGGAGAAACATGATCAACCCATTTATTTCGTTCCATGGCTTTGTTGACCCGGACATTTCTTCTTTTGGTTTTCTTAAAAAGAGTTGGAGCAATATTTTTTGGAGCTGTTCCTTGTAGCCAAGAAGACTACCAAAAGCTAGCAGTTGTTCCATTTCCCACCGTTACCAGGGTTGAGGCATTGAAAAGATCCTGATCCTCCTGATTGCAAGGTACATCTAAGTTTGTCCAAGCTCTGTCTTTTTCTTTCCACTGGTACCACATCCATCTGAGTCTTAAAGCGCAGGCAAAACAATCAAGATCAGTGACACCAAGCCCTCCTTTTTCTTTGAGTCGACATGTAGTTGACCAGTTAATTAAAGAGTGCCCCCCCCCCCCCCCCCCCTAGACTTTGTCCGGAGTCTCACCTCGCCATAAGAAGCTCCTTTGTAGTCTGTCAATCCTTTTGATGAGCCATTTCTGCGCCGGAAAGACTGTCAAGTGATAAATCGGCAGAGAAGACATCACTGTTTTCACCAATGTTTCCCTGCCTGCAGTGGACAGTAGCTTGCCTTTCCAACCTGGCAGTCGATCTCCAATTTTGTCAATAAGGGGTTGGACCTCAACCTTGCGCAGCTTGCAAGTGTGCAACGGGAGACCAAGGTATTTCCCCGGAAACTTACAAACTTTGCCTGGAAAATTCTGGATAAGTTGGTTTACCACCTGCAGTTCCAGTCTTATAGGGAAAATTTCTGTTTTTGAAATGTTGACTCTAAGGCCAGAACATTCCCCAAAAAACATAAGCAGTCGATGTAGACGGTCAAGTTCTGTAGCAACTGGGGCAGCAAAAACTGCTGCATCATCCGCATAGAGGGAGCATCGGAGATTCGCTGCTTTGGGTAGGACCGGCTGCAGGATTCCTCCCTGAGCAGCCTTCTCAATTAGTCGATGAAGTGGATCAATGGAGAGAATGAATAGGAGCGGTGAAAGGGGGTCCCCTTGCCTTAACCCCAGGGATGAAAACGGTACGGATATTTTCCGACCGTATTCGAGACCGAATCCGTTTAGAGGGGTTTTAATTCGTCCGTATCCGAGTCCGGATATTTAACATCCGATACCGTATCCGTATCCAAATATTTAAATCACATATTTATGATGTCGATATCCAATCGTATCCTATCCGTCATTTTTTATACTATCCGTATTCGAATCCGAATCCGGACATAAATACGAAAACAAATACAATATCAGTGATATCCGTCCGTATCCGATCCGTTTTCATCCCTACTTAACCCTCTTGCATGTTTAAAACTTTCACCCGGCAATCCGTTAACTAGTACTTTTGAAGATGAAGTAGCTAGGATAGCTGATATCCAGTCTCTCCATTTCAAGCCGAAGCCCAGGGCAGCTAGTACTTCTAATAGGAAGGTCCACGCAATGGAATTAAAAGCCTTGGAGATATCAAGTTTGATGAACAATGCTGGTTGTTTCTTTTTGTGTAGCAGCTGGATGGTTCTCTGTGCATAGAGGAAGTTGTCGTGAATGCACCGTTTTTTTATGAAGGCATTCTGAGCGATAGAGACCAGCTTGTTCATGTGAGGTGCAAGCCGATTAGCAAGGATTTTTGTGATAATTTTGATCACATTATTTATTAAGCTTATAGGCCTGTAATCTGCTGCAGTCGCAGCATCTTGTTTTTTAGGCAGTAGCACTATGTTGGCCTCATTGATGAGGTTCATTTTTGCAGTCCTGTGATGATAGAAGGCCATTAGAGCCTGGATCAAATCAAACTTGATGATCGACCAACATTTCTTATAGAACAAGCCTATAAAACTGTCCGGTCCCGGTGCTTTTTCCGACGGCATACTATTTATGATCTCATAAACTTCATTTTCTGTAAATGGTGCATCTATCTCTTCCAGATCATGGGGCACATAACCCAACTCATGCCAATCGATCGCCTTTGTTCTTGGCCCTGGTGAACCCACTAGATTTGAATAAAATTCATGTACGGTCCTGGCCTTGTCTGATTGGGAGATGGCCACACCATTTCCCAGATTTAGAGAACTGATGTAGTTTTTGTTAAAAAAACTCGGCCGTAGGGGGAGAAAGGGCCCCCACGGTATTCTCAATAGAAGGAGATGACCGCGAACGGTCCGACCGAGAAACCCACCCGAAACCTAGCCCATGCCCCAAGGGGCCAAACGAGTACGTGGTCCAGATCACCCAGCCGGGTATGCCGTTGCACGGGCGCAGGCAGCGCACAGTACCCACGAGCACAGGGAGGGGGGTTTTTTGGTGCGGGACTCAGGGTTCGAACCCTGGCCGGTGGGCAACGACTGTTTAAGCCACACCACCTGAGCTATTACTCAGTCCGCCTGATGTAGTTTTTGTTTCTTGTTTCGCCTTGCATTGGCATGAATGTGGAAGAACCTGCTGTTAGTGTCCCCCTTGCGGATCCAGGTTAGTCTTGAGTGCTGCCTTGCTCTGGCCCTCTGAATTGCCGACATGCCCAGCGCCTTGGCTCTTAGATAGGATTTGAACTCCTTCTCTTCAGTTGTTAGCATTCTGTTTTCCTGTGCTCTCTCGAGATTAGCCATAGTTATCTGCAGGATAGCCCACCTTAACTTCCAATCAGTAAAGTGTTTTCTCCTCCAAATTTTTATCGCCTTGGCTGTTCTTAGTAATTTAACATGCATGCGTAGGAAGGCATCCTGCGTGTTGACCGGTTTTTCCCAAGCCTCTTGAACAGCTTCGAGAAATCCTGGCATGTTGATCCAGTAGGACTCAAATCTGAAGCCCCTGTAAAAATCAGGTGAAGTACTCCTTAATAAGTGTTAACATGCACGTATAGGATAGCTAGAATAGCTCTGCAAAATTCATCTTGTAACCGGCCAGCCACTGTCCCTACCTCTCCTCTGTAGGTTCTGCATGTTCTCATGAGTGGCTGGCCAGAACTTTGCTCCTGTACTTGTAACCCAACGAGTGTAATACAACTGCGGTCATTCTCCCCACACTCTTCTCTTACATGGTATCTATGTTAGATAACCCATGCCTGAAGATTGTTTCAGTTACTTAGCATTGCATGTTTCTATTCTTAGCTTGCTTGCATGCGCACGAGCTCTGACATGTGACCATGCGCCTAGGAGGACATGGCGAGAATAGCTCACGCACAATCCTGGAGTGACCGGCTGGGAAGCAGCGTCGTGAACGTGGGGATGGACACGTTCGAGAGCGAAGCACGACTGACCATCTGAGAGCTCCTGCTCCTTGTTTTCCATACAATAAAAGGAGAAGAACAGAAAACGTTGTTCCAGGAGTTCGCGTTGAGTTCTTGTTTGTCTTCTTTGCCCCCGGCGTCCTGTCCTCGCCGTCGGCATTCACCGCCGATCCGCGACTAACAATCTATCGCCTATTGATTCTCTTTCTCACCTTCCGCTGCTCACCGGCCATGCGAGTCCTTCCGGCTCCGTCTCCTCTCTTGGAACTAATCCATTCGCCGCGGCCGCCAAAATAGCTCCTCCCCCAACCTCCACGCTTCTTCTAATCAATATCCACAGCCATGTCCTTGTCACTCTTGCCACCGACAACGGCAATTTCCATCAGTGGCGCTCCTTCTTCGAACTTACCTTCAAGAATTTCGGCTTGATGAATCACATGTCACATCGATGGCACAGTTGACGCCGCCGCCATGTTTGATGATCCCAAGTGGCTGCAGATCGATTCATGCATCGTGCCGTGGCTCTATTCCATGGTGTCCAAGGACATCTGGAATGATGTCTTCAAACCGCACAACACTGCATGCCGCGTGGTCTGCCATCACTAGGCAATTCGAGGACAACAGCCTTCAATGCGCTGTATACGCCCGACAAGAGTTCCATAGTCTCTTCCACGGCGACATGTCCATCGACGAGTATTGCAGCTACCTCAAGCGTCTCGCCGACACCCTCTACGACTGCGGCGCCGCTGCCTCCAACTCAACCCTCGTCATCAACACTCTCCACAGCCTGAACAACAAGTTTAGTCAAGCCATTGCCATGCTCTCCAGCATGACGTTGTCGCCGACGTTCCTTTACACCAAGTCCTACTTGCCGCAGGAGGAGAACCATATCAAGCACTTGCTCCAGATGGAGGCCCAGACGGCCCTCCTCGCTGCTCAGGACACCGGCTCTTCTGCCATCAACAAGTTTGCACCGGCTCCTCCACCGCCCACGCCTGCGTCCACCACGCCTCCTAGTGGTGGTGGTGACAGCCGCAAGAAGCGTAAGACGCCTGATGGATCTGTGTCCAACCCCGGCCACAACGTGCCCCACATCCACCGCAGTGGGCATCGTCGTACAATCCGTGGCAGGGGGTGGTCCAGGCGTGGCCGCTCAACTCCTGTCACCCAGGCGTTCTTGCACCTTGCCCAGGTGTTGCTCCTCCGTCGGCCATGACAACCCTTACCGCGCCCACACCGCAGCAAGACCCGGGAACCATACTGTCGGGGCTCTACACGACGCTCAACGGGATGTCTTCAAACACCCCCACGGCGGCGACAGTGATTGGTTCCTCGACACCGGCGCAACCTCCCACATGGCGTCGCACCCTGGTATTCTTTCCTCTCACACATCATCTACTGTTCCCCGTCACATTGTTGTCGGCAACGGCAACAATCTGATGTCTTCGTGCACTGGCAACTCCAGTATCCCCACTGTTTCTTCTTCCCTGCGTCTCAACCATGTTTTGATTGCTCCTTAATTGGTGAAGAATCTCATCTCTGTTCGTGCACTAACCCGTGACAATTCTGTGTCTGTTGAATTTGATCCGTGGGGATTCACCATCAAGGATCTACGAACCAAGATGGCTATCCCCTGATGTGACTCGTCTGGATAACTCTACCCCCTAGGCACTCTCCGAGCACGTCGTCTTCGGGATCGGCGCAGGCTCTCCTTTCTTTGCATGCCCGACTTGGTCACCCCGTCTGGGACGTGCTCCAGCACCTGTCTCGTTCAATTGGTTTCACCTACTCAAAGTCCAGTCCTACTTGTCATGCTTGTCGCATTGGTCGTCTTCTTGCGAGGCAGAATACATCGCGGCCGTGAGAGCTGGATGTCAGGGCGTTTGGCTAGCTCGCCTACTAGCTGAGCTTATCGAAGGTGAAGCCCGAGCGCCCAAGCTCATTGTAGACAACAAATCCGCCCTCGCGCTGATGAAGAATCCTATGCATCACGACCAGAGCAAGCACATTGATATCAAGTTCCACTTCATCCGGGAGTGTTGTGACAGGAAGCTGATCGCCGTCGAGTTTCGAGGAGCCGTCACGGGATCGACATTGTAAAATTAGTGTAGGTACTCTAGGACTTAGGAGGAGATTGCTTGAATAACTCTTGAGCACGCTGTCTATATTTAGCTTTTTCCTAACCTTAGCTAGATAGTAGATCGAGCTGACTGCGCTGTGGTTGTGCGTGGCTAGCGCGCGGTGAGCATGCTACGCATCTCATGTGGCACGTCCTAGGCCAGTGGGATGGCAGGGACCAAGCACGAGTGTGCCACATCTCCCTCGACCAACAATGGTCATGTAATCTTCCAAGTAATTCGCTTAAATTTTGAGTTCAATCAACAAAGAAAAGCTGCCGCATTGCAGCACCAAAAACTGTGTCCACTTTGTGTTCGCGTGAGTTCATTGTCTCCGGCGTTCTCTCGCCGTCGGTTTTCTGTCATACCAGACCTTTGCCGTCGCTAGGATATTTATTAAAAAACTTAAGAAAGCTAGCACACACGATTAGGAGCCATAAGCGTGCGACATTGCGACGCAAAGCCAAGGGTGTTCGGCACGCATGCGCCCGGTGACCCGATCGAGGGGGTGACGGGACATGGCAGCGCACGCGATGGTCTTCTCCTGCGCAGAAGGAGCTCGGAACCTGAGTGGTCTGGTCTGTCTCACAGTATGAAAAAAATGGGATCGGAGAAGCTAGCCCACCCACTTTAGTCGGAGCACTAAGTACTATGGTCTTGTTTGGATCCCAAGGTTAATCACTAGCCAGCTAAAAATTAGCCTAAATTAGCTCTGCCTATCCAAACAGGGAGCTAATTGGTGCGCTAATTTTTAGCCATACCCCCAACTAATGACTAGCCAACTAGCTGAGAAACCCAAGCTATTTTGGGCTAAAAGAAAAAAAGAGCACTCGGTCTTCCTCCTCGGTCCCTGCCCCGCTCCTTCGGCCGATTCGATGCTAGTCCACATCCTTCACCACCTTCACCACCAGAGCAGCTCTCCTCATGGACTAGAGAGCCCAGTCATGTCTGCTGCAGCCCGCGAGCCCACACGGCTCGGGGCGACGCTCACATTCGCGGCGCGGATACCCCCACTGGCCCCATCGCCGGAGGCCAGTCATGGCGGCACCAAGGGGTGCAGCGTGTACCCAAAGCTGTGGCAGGCGTGCGCGAGCTCCATGTGCACCGTGCCGCTCGTCGGCGCTGTGTTCTAGTAATTTCTGTAGGGCCACGTCGAGTAGGCCGGCACCACGTGGACCTGCGCGCCACGCGCGTCCTGCCGTTCGTGTCGTGACATGTCATGTCCGTCTGGCTCATGGCCGAGCCCGACACCGACGACATCTTCGCCAAGATACGCCTCGTCCCGCTCTGCCTCTGGGAGCCTGTGGCGAACGTGGGCGAGGCCCTAAAGGGCGAGGGAAGCAGGGGCGCCAAGAACGGCCACCACCAGCAGCAATCCAGGCCAGTGTCATTTCCTAAGACGCTGACGCAATCCAACACCAACAATGGCGGCACCAGCGGCTTCTCCATGCCGTAGCAGACCATCTTCCCAGAGTTGGGACTACAACTTCAATCAGCCCGTGCAGTTCGTCTCCACCAGGGACGTGCACGACGTCAAGTGGACATTCCGCCACATCTACCAAGGAACCCAGCGCCAGCACCAGCTCACCACTGGGTGGAGCAACTTCGTCAACAACAAGCAGAGACGGAACCAGCGATTCTAACTAGGAGGGCCAAATAAATATGATCATATTTTTTTAGTGTGCTAAAATATATGTAATTATATGATTCAACAACTTTTTAAATATTTTACACTATTTATAACCAAAATCATAATATTTGAATAAAAAATAGGTGAAAATTAATATTTTTTAGCTATAAATTCATATATTTATATAGGTATTAAAGAGAACTTACTGTGCTTGGGGGCCATGGCCCCTGCTAGCCCCCTGTTCCGTCACTGACAACAAGAAGCTATTGCCCGGCGAGGACGGAAGGTCCACATAGGCCTGCGGCACGCCAAGCGCGTTTTCTACGGCGAGGATGGCGACGGCTTCGCCAGCCTGGTGTGGGGCAATCCAGGCAGCCCATGCGCTGCCTCGAGTCCATCGGACGGCAAGGTCGTAGCGGAGGATGTGGTCGCGGCGACGAGGTTGGCCACCAAGCATCCGTTCAAGGTGGTGCACTAACGCGCGCGAGCGCGCCGGAGTTCAGCGTGCATGCAGCCACGGTCAAGGAGTCCATGCAGGTCCCCTGGTGCCCCGGCCTGCGGCTCAAGATGGAGATCGAGACGGAGGACTTGTCGCGGATCAGCTGGTTCATGGGCACCATCGCCGGTGTCGAGGCGGCCGATCCCGCACGGTGGCCGCAGTTGCCCTGGTCATCACTCCCTCGACGTTCTTCCTCTTCGGTAATTCGTGGTGGTTATTTCTCCAATTTCATTGGTGACCTCGGACGAGTCTGAGCTCCTACATATACTAGCAGCACAGCGCAGTGAGCAGCAGGAACCCAACCAGCAGTAGTGAGCACAGCGCAATGATCAGCAGCAGAAACGCAGTGAGTAGCAATGGGCAGCAGCAGTGAGCAACCAAGGACATAACTGTTTTTTAGATTCCAGCTATTTATTAGCTGTCTCTTTGGATGAGCTAATTTGGTATAGCTAATTATTAGTCTATTTATTAGCTCTACTTTTAGCTGACTAAGGGCATGTTTGGTTCCAGATGAATATAATTTAGTCATCCCATTTTAGCCCCTTTTAGTCCATAAAGTGCCAAACATGGTGACTAAAAGGTGACTAAAGGGAATTAATCCTTTAAGGCCTGTTTGGTTCCAGGCGACTAAAGTTTAGACACCCCATTTTGGCCCCTTTTAGTCCCTAAAGTGCCAAACATGGTGACGAAAAGGTGACTAAAGGGAGGTATTAGTCCTTTAGTCCCTTGGGGTGACTAAAAGGGACTAAAGGCCCAAAAGGACAGCCTATGCCCCTCATTATTGCCCCGTTCCCCACCCCACGGCCATTTAATAGGGGCGTTTTGGTCTTTGTTCATCACCTTTAATGGCCATTGATCTCTGGATCCAAACAGGGTAAGGACTAAAGTTTAGTCCCAGAGCCCACTTACTAATGAAACCAAACAAGCCCTTAATCCCTTAGGGGTGACTAAAGGGGACTAAAGACCCAAAAGGGCAACCCCTGCCCCTCATTATAGCCTCCTTCCCCACCCGCTGCCATGTAATAGGGGTGTTTTAGTCTTCGTTCAGCAGCTTTTAATACCCTTTAGTCCCTGGATCCAAATAGGGTAGGGACTAAAGTATAGTCCCTACAGAACCAAACAGGCCCTTAAAAATTAGATTCGTTAATCTAAACAAGCCTGGCTAGACCCTAAGCAAACCGACACATTCTGAAGCAAATTTACGGCCACCGATGTTGCATGGCCCAGCACTTACTAATGGATAACCGGAAACTCTACTTCGCGGATGGCTTCTGTTCAACAGGCTCGTTAGAGAATGCCAGGATCACCGTGACATCGGACGACGGCGCCCCCTTCTGAGCAAGCTTCTTCTCCTCCTTGACGTGCACCACATAGTTCTTCAACTCGTCCCAGCGTTTGGTCAGCTGGACGACGCTGCCGAAAAACGACTCAACATCTTTGTCGAAGCTGATTAGATTCTCCAAAGCTGCATCTTCGAAGTGAAGGAGCTCTTGCTCGCGCCTTCGTGCTTCCTTTGCCTGCTGCTCAAGCTTAGCGACCTTCGAAGTGTACTTTGCTCTGAGTGTGGTGGCCTTGTATCTGTAACCCACCAGTTCTGCCCGGCTGTCATTGACAGCCTTGAGGTCGATGGACACCTCGAAGCAAATAGCCTCTAGGCACTATAGAACGGAGCGCGCCTCATCCTCGGAGGACAATCCACCCTCCAAGCGCTGAACCAATGCTTGTAGGCGTGATACTAGCTGCTCCAGATCAGCTGGTTGTGGCGACGCATACAACTTTGGCCATTCCACTACAAGGAGTTTGATATGCTTGACGATCCTAGCATGGTCAAGTGAGGTCATCTTCAACAAACGCTAAAGGCGAGCCAAGCCAGCGTGGACTATGTCCGAAGAACGCTCCTCCTCCAGGGTCTCCGTTGGAAGAGCAAGGCTTGGTGCCGTGAGTCTGTCCATGACTGGCCGTGCTAACTCAAACTTAAACTGCGATCCATCAGAGATAAATTGAGAAATGTAGGCTCCAGTCTTCTCCTTCAGCTTCTGCACCCGGTCCATAAGTGCAATGGCCCCCTTTTCCACCCCGGACTCCTCTTGAAATGAAGTCTTGCTTTCTGGCTCGTTGGCGGGCTCCGAGGGTTGAGGCGCACATTTTCCCTTTTGGTGCTTCGAGTGTTTCGAAAGCAAAAGATGATCATCGTCCTCAGAGCCTAGGTTGATCATCACAATGTTAACGAAAGATTGGACAATATCAAAAAAGAAGTTTTTTCTACCGTGTGGACGAGGCTGATCCACCTTTCCTTGCATCTCAACATCGAGACGGGGCTGCTCCACCTTCTTCTCTGAATCTGAGGCCGAGCGCGGCCTCAGAGATGGAGTCGAGATTGATGTCAGTGAAGGACTCGATGTTCTCCGAAACAGGTGGGAAATCACGAGGATTGAGCCCGACAAAGAACTACACAATGACGAGCGAATTAATTACAAAAAAACATGAACCAGAGAAAGTATATTATTTACTTACGTCGCCATCGCTGCTGGTGCTTCCATCGAAGTCCACATCATCCAACTCCTTTTCTTCTAACCCGGTTGCAACAGCGAGCAGCGTATTCTTGTCCAAGCCTTCGGCCACCGCAAGTGAGTGAAGGCGACGATTTCTCGCATCCCTAGTGGGCTAGGAGAGGACATGGTGTAAACCACCCTCACGCTACACACTATATTGTGCGCGTGAAGGTCCATCACCGACTTGATGAGATGAACTGGGCAATGGATGACGCGAGAGACGCCCCACGCCATTGCTGCCAGACGAAGCATAGACAGCCTCGGAAGAAGAACTGCCATGCGGGCGTTGGCCCTAGATGATGCACCCTCGGGATGATGCTTCGCGTGCTTGCTCAGCTAGACCTCTCCAGCACGGTGAAGCCTAATGGATTGAGATGGAGCGCTTCTGCGAGACGACTTGGAACCCCACTCCGCTCGATCGACCTCACGATCATCCTGACGCTGTGGGTCTTCCCCACCCCGCTGCCATTTAATAGGGGCGTTTTGGTCTTTGTTCAACACCTTTAATGGCCATTAGTCCCTAGATCCAAAAAGGGTAGGGATTAAAGTTTAGTCCTAGCCCACTTACTAATAGAACCAAACAGGCCCTTATTCTCTTAGGGGTGACTAAAGGGGACTTAAAAACCCAAAAGGACAGCCCTTGCCCCTCATTATTGCCTCGTTCCCCACCCGTTGTCATTTAATAGGGGTGTTTTAGTATTTGTTCAGCAGCTTTAATACCCTTTAGCCCCTAGATCCAAACAGGGTAGGAACTAAAGTTTAGTCCCTATAGAGGCCCTAAAAATAGATAAGTTAATCTAAATGGGTCTGGCTATACCGAGCCCAGAGGTAACCGGAAGTCCAGAGGTAAGAGGAGGCTCATAACTAGAAGTCCGGTCCACGTTGAGGAATAAGAACAAGCAACGTACGGTAAGGAGCGTCAGCGACCATCACTTCATGCACATGATATATAGATATGGATCGGCTATTAGTTTGTCGTATAGGTAGCTGACCATTGTGTGGTCACCATGTACCTAGTCCTTCAGCCGATCCTAGTCTTCAGGGTGCTAGTTAGTGGTGTATGGTTGTAGTGCTTTGGCACTTGTGTATTTGTACGAGCATACTGTCAATGAACAAGAACTGTGCATTCTCTCCAATTCTCTTACATGGGAAGAGTTCACAAGCTAAATCCTAACGGCGCCCTCGAATGGCACAAAGCTCGATGGGTGGTTCGAGGTTAACGGCCCAGCGTCAACTTTCATCAAACCTTCTACCTAGTGGTCAAACCTGCCACAATCCGAATGGTACTTCATCTTGCGGCGAACTGACAATGGCCGGTGCACCAACTTGACGTCAAGAATGCCTTCTTGCACGGCGATCTTGCCAAGCGCGTATACTGCCACCAGCCTGTTGGGTTCGTCTGACTCGACATGCTCGGACCACGTCTGCCTGCTTGTCAAGTCTCTCTACGGTCTCAAGTAGGCACCACAGGCATGGCTCCAGCGTCTTGGCGCTCATCTCCAAGGTATGGGCCTTACTCCGGCCAGATCCAACACCACCCTGTTCATCTTCAAGCATGGTGCCGACATTGCCTACCTACTCGTCTACGTTGATGATATCATACTCACCGCATAAGCTCCTCCCTGCTCCATCGAGTCGTCGACAAGCTGCACCAGGCCTTTGCCATCAAAGACCTTGGCGAGCTGCACTTCTTCCTTGGGGTTCAGGTTCGCCGTGATGCCTCTGGATTTTATCTCAATCAAGCTCAATACACAGAAGATATCCTAGAGCGTGCAGGCATGGCCAATTGCAAACCTGCTACAACTCCAGCACAGGTGTCGCCCAAGCTATCTACCACCGCTAGAACGCCGGTGACGAATGGCTCGTTCTACCGCAGTATCACCAGTGCTCTCTAGTACCTCACACTTACACGCCCGAACATTGCCCATGCAGTGAATCAGGTGTGCCTTCATTTGCATGCTCCACACGATGCTCACTGGAATCTTGTCAGGAACTGTTGCACACGGCATCATGATCTCAACAACCCCATCGACTGAACTCAAGGTGTACTCCGACGCTTATTGGGTCGGGTGTCTAGACACTCGACGATCTACATCTGGGTACTATGTGTTCTAGGGGGACTCCTTGGTGTCATGGTCCTCCAAACGACAAACAACAGTCTCCTGATCGAGTGCCGAGGCCGAGTATAGGGCGGTGGCGAACGCTGCTGCAGAATGCTGCGGGCTTCGAAATCTCCTTCGTGAGCTTGATGTTGACGTCGACAAAGCGACGGTAATCTACTATGACAATGTTTCAGCAGTCTACCTCTCTAAAAATCCAGTGCATCATCGACATACCAAACATGTGGAACTTGACATCCATTTTGTGCAGGAGAAAGTAGTCCTCGACGAGTTCAGAGTTGTGCAAATTCCATCACGACAACAATTTGCCGACATCATGACAAAGGGGCTACCAACACAACTGTTCAATGACTTCAGAGACGGTTTATGCATTCGGCAAGCCGAAGCTAACACTGCAGGGGTGTCAGCGACCATCACTTCATGCACATGCTAGATAGATATGGATCAGGCTGTTAGTTTGTTGTATAGGTAGCTGACCATTGTGTGGTCTGGTCACCATGTACCTGGTCCTTCAGCCGATCCTAGTCCTCAGGTGCTAGTTAGTGGTTTATGGCTGTAGTGCTTTGGCACTTGTGTATTTGTACGAGCATACTGTCAATGAACAAGAACTGTGCGTTCTCTTACAACAAGAAGCACGAAGGGATCATACCTTGTCGTAGTCCATCTCGTCTTTCCCCTTGGTCTTGTCGTTGAGGGGTGACACCCAGGACCTGCGGCAGCGGTGAGCAGCTGCCTCCCGGTTGCAGCAGCGGTGCGCTGGCCCATTCCAGGACGCTGCGCGTCCGCCAGGTCGTTGTTCTCCTTGTGTTGGTGCAGTAGCATCCCCGGGCGCACCCTAACTGTGTGTTTGGTTGTGTGGATCAGTGGGTTGGAACGGCTCCAACCCGTGTTTTGGGGACGGCTCCAACCATTCCTTTGTTTGGTTGCGAGAGTGGGTTCACTCCGTTGTCTGTTTGGTTGGAGGATTCAGATGGGGTTGGATCCATCCCTTTTTCTATTTGGTTGGACGGATTCGAACCAAACCTGAATATGGTCACCTCTGGTGAGGTTACCCTCCTCAATTTATAAACACCATAGCACAACATATAATTTCATAAAAAAACAGCACAATATAATTTCTTCAGCAACTCCAAGCATTTGAACACCATAGCACCATGCACCATTTCAACACAAAATAATATAACAGCCACATATAAAAGTCATGGTCATATTACAAATAAAAGTCTTATGCCATATCCATAGGCACATTACACACTAATAATATAAAGTCTGATGCTTGCATGATGCATCAAGTTCAAGCCTTACACAATATATAGCAAGTTCAAGGCTTTCACATAGCAAGGTACAAGCTTACTTAGACCACAAATATAAAGTTCTATGTGGTACTGACAAAAGAACCATCCCATGATTACAACTTACCCTTACTGATCAGGATCAGGAAAGTTGTTAGGAGCAGCAAGGTAGTTGTCAGCAATGTGCTTTGCAACCCAATTGAGTTTATGTTCAAAAGGCAAGGAGTTGAAAGCTCTTGCTATGTGAAGATGTTGGACCAAATAGGAATGGTAGAAGGATAAGTAAGTCGAATTGAAACCAGGCATACCCATCACGTTGTCATACAAATCAGCCGGCACATCATTGTCAGATTTTCTCGCTTCCTTTATCGCCTTGGCTAACTTGGTACTTCCCCATTTAATTGCAACCACCAACTCATCTTGGTCAGTCCTGGCCCTCTTCTTGCCCTTGTCCCTCTTGTTAGGAATGGTCGCCTTGTTGGTAGCCGATGAAGTTGCCGCATTGTCCCCTTAAGTTGCACCCCTATCACTCTCTATCTCCATCCTCTGCACCTCAATGTCCCAGTCATCTATGCTTTCTTCATTTGTACCTAGAGCCACACCTGAGTCCTTAGCAAACAAGCCTGTAGCCATGGTACTTCCAAATATTGTGTGCATCTCCTCAAAGTTTTCAATAGGCTTGTTTAGAAATTCAGCATCAGACTTGTGATCCTACAATATATGTACAATTTTAGCAACAAATAATTTAGCAACTAAAAATTCAGCAACTACTATTATGTGACAAGTATAATTCAGCAACTAAAAATTTATCGTGTACCTTAATATGATTGTTGTAGTGCTCAACATCAAGAGTTATAGTGAAGGTATCTTCATCCCAACCAGCAGCACTCAAACCACGAAGTTCACATACTTTACGAAAGTTCTTTTGCTTTGTCTTAAGGTGATTATTGACCTTGTCACCAGTGCGCACAATGCCAAATTTCTCTTTGAGAGCCTTAGCACACACATTGTAGTGAACCATTTTGAAGGTGGATGAAGTCTTGGTGCCATTTACCACTAATTCAGCAAGGTACTGGAGCATGTAGGTTGACCAAGTTGAAGTCCAATGAGCATGTCCACCAGTCCCAGTATGACCCTCTGGTTCCATTTCACTAAAAAATAAACAATACAATATATGTTCTCAAATAATAATGCCAACAAAGTACAAATTTAGCCATCAAATGCAATCAAATATGTCCTCAAATGCAAATTTCAGCCATGAAATGCAATCAAATATGTCCTCAAATACAAATTCACCCATCAAGTACAATTATTACATCGTCCAAGCAAATAAAATACAACACAAATTACATTGACCAATACTAGTTTCCATGGCTTAGACGATCTGCCCACATTTGGGCAGCCAAGTCGTCCCTAAAAGCTACTATAATGGCATTCTCACTTGTTGTCCCAGCGTATGTGGTGTGCTGCGTGTCCTCATCGTTGTCACTTGGTACATTGAATTCATCACTCCCATCTTCAATCACCCAATTATGAATGATGCAGCAAGCAACAACAATATCAACTTGCGTTTCATAAGGGAAAAAAAGGAGAGGCATTATCAAGTATTTTGAATCTCCTTTTTATTGCTCCAAATGCTTGCTCTACTATGATTCTCAATGAGCAGTGCCTACGGTTGAACAATTCCTTCTCATTTTGCACCGGATTCCTTCCCCATTCACTCAAGTGGTATCGTACACCGCGAAAAGGGGGTAGAAATCCTGGTTTGGCTCCGTATCCAGTATCAACTAGGTAATATTTACCTAACATATGATGCACAGTTAGGTTATTCCATTAATTTTGATGAATAAATTTATGGACAAGACATAGGTTATTTTATTACCTTGTGGCACACGAAGGCCACCCTCACGTGTTAAAGCATCACGTAAAACTAGTGCATCATGTGTTGTCCCCTCCCATCCGGCCAATACATAGGTGAACTTTAGGTCAAAATCTACAGCTGCCAGTACATTTTGAGTTGGATGCTTGTATCTACCATGAAAAGCATGCTGCATTTCCTTTGGAATAGTGGCTCTTATATGTGTACCATCAAGTGCTCCTATACAATCCTACGTGAAGTTCAAAGAAGTGAAGATTAGGTCAATTAGGTTTGGCAAACAATAAATTTAGAATATGAAATAAGGTTGAGCTTCACACCTTAAAATATGGATACCACCTTGTGTCTCCTTCAATTTTAGATGGAGTGTCCAATAAAAGGGGCCTAATATAATCATCTCGTAGCTCACCAATAGCATGAAGTGCTTTGTTAAAATAACGACTGACCGTTTCTCCGGATCTACCAAAATTGGTTGCAATTACTCTATTCCTAACAATGTGCCCCACAGTATGGAGAAACATTGCCACTTGCTCCTCAACACAAATATGAACAGTATCTTCAAGTAAACCACAATCTCTAAACAACTTGCAAAACCTAAAGAAACGTGCTTTGTTCATTCTCAGCATGTTTACACAAGTTGTGTCATCCCTCCAGATTTTGTCATTGAGGTATTCCATTCTCTTCCTATCCCTTTCATATATAGGTGCATAAGTAATCCCTTCTCTTCTTGCAACTCGTTTTCTTTTCCTAGACCGAGCAACAATTACCATGATACACAACAACCAATGCGCAGCAGCAGCAAAAACAAATGTCTTGAGCCTGTTATTCATCTACATACAACAGCACAAGCAAGCGTGTTATTCTTCATAGTAAAAGGGTGCTCCTAACCATCTAGGTGTTGTATGCAAACGGCGGCCCCGCTGGCCGGTCAGCGGGCGGGGGGTCGAGGGGGAGACGCCCCCTCGCGGGTTTTAGGGCAGCGCCTCTTGACATTTTTTAGGGACTTTTCATTGCCAGAACTTGTGTAAACTGGAGGGAGATCGGTACCTTGGGCCGGCTGGGGCGGCTCCTTGGGCGGGCTAGGCGACGGGCGGGGCTCCTCCCCGGGCGAACCTGGGGGCGGGCGGGGCGGCTGCTCCGGCGGATCTAGAGGCGGATCAGGCCGAGGGACCGCGCGGCCGCCTGGGGCCAAGCGCCGGGGCGGCCGACCTTCAGGCCTGCCGGCGGGGCCGGCGCGAGGCTGGGGCCGGCGCTGGGCGAGGCCGGGGTGGACGGACGGGAGTGGATGGGGCGCCGTCGGCGGTCCAGGTCAGTGCGCCGGTGGAGGTGACGAGGGCGCTATGAACGGGAGTGGATGGGGCGGAGGTGAAGAATAAGGTTCTCTGGTGACCGTATCACACGTGAGACAAGCCAACCCGAGCGGAGCGGCTCCGTCCGTCATTTTTTGGCGGTCCAAACGAACCCGCATCTTCAAGGAATATTCCCTGGGAGCCAACCCAACCCACCCCGAAACTCCATCCAAACAGCCAAAAAGTGGGTCGAACCTGCTCCGGCTCGCTCCGCTCTCCAACCAAACACACGGTAATTCAACATGGGTGGAGGTGGTCAAGTCAGGTGGAGACGTGGAGTGGAGTGGAGAGGCCTCTCGAATCTCAGATCGATTTGGATGTATATTTCGGTACCGGCGGGTTCCTCACCTGGCTGTGAAGGTCGTCATGCAGATCTCGCCGGCGGGGACACGGCAGGCGAGGAGATCGATGGCGGCGGCTGCTCATCGGGATGTATGGCGGCGAGGGCTGTGTAACACTTCAAGTGTTTAGCTCCATAATTGCATTGCATTTGCATGGCATAAACATAAGCATGCATCATTCATGTTTGTTATTTTATGTGATGCAACACATGTAACTATTCTAGGGTTAGTTTGATTTATTTCATGAAGTGCTTGACAGTTGGTGTAACAAAAAGGTAAGGTAGCCAATCATGACCTACAACACCTTAGTTATACTTAGGATAACATTTGGAACAATGTTCATGTTGACCAAAATTACCAAATTGCCCTTTCAAATGTGGTTGACCAAGTTTGGAACCCTAGAGTGCTCTGGTTTGACCAATTAAAAAGTCCAATTTAGAGATCTTGCATGAAGGAGTGCTCTTAAGCAAAGTTGTAGAGAATTTCATGAGGAACAAAAGTTCTAATATGGCCATCTCATGAAAATGACCAGAACATGCTCAAAAGTGGCCCACAAGGCAGTAGAGAGGTAGCTCCAAGACTTAGAATTTTTCTAAGTCTGGAATCTGACCCTACAGTTTTGCTGATGCCTACTTTAGGAGCTTGTAGTTTGCAAACCAGGCCAAACCAGCTTTCACTCATATTGACAAACTTGTAGATCACATGTAACCCTACAACTTTGTCAACATCACCCAAGTCTGGTTCTCAATGGTTCAAGAGTTATCATGTCATGAACTTGGGCTGTCAGTCGGCTTTGTTAACTGAAACCCGGTTTCAGTTTTATCGTGCACTACTTTGAGGCCATGTAGTTTGAAATATAGGCCGAACCAGTCTAAGCTCCAATTGACAATTTTGTTGCCCTCACATAGCTCTACAAACTTGATGTTGCCACCTTGGACTGAAACCGGCTGGTTTAGAAGTTAATCACGTTCGAAAACACGCTGTCAGTCACTGCCGATGGCATCGCTGAACTCGGGTTCAGTTTCGTCAGTGGCCGACCGGCCACAGACCGTCGCCGCCGCGTGTCCCTCCACGCGCCGCGCGCGACCTGGCATCGCGGCCAGCTGCTCGACATGTAGAAGAGGTCCCTGCTGCCTCGCCTAAGCCGCCCAGCCCTTTCCTTCTTTCCCGTGTGCAACCGAGGCGGAAGCCGGAGACACCATTGCCGCCGTAGCTGTCTCCGAGCTCTCGCGCACTCACCACCGCACCACCGCTCGCCTGACCTCGCCAATCTCTTCGCCTCACCACCCTCCACCTCCTGGACCCACCGAAGCCCGTGATTTGACTCGAGGTGAGCCGCATTTCCTTCTTCCCCATCTCCGAGAGGTCGCCGGAGCCCGCCATGGGACCTCACCGTGGTCGGGGTGCTTCGGGTCTCTCTCCGTCCTCCCTTCTTAGCAAAATGGAACCGCCTAGCTTCGGTGAAGCTCGCACCGAGCCTGGACCGCACCGTGCATCTTCACCGGCGACGGCGCGCCGCCACCGGACACCACCGGCCGCCGCTCGCGGTGACAAGCCCCTTCCACCCCATCCCCATCCGTTCCACGAGCACCAATCGACGCACCGGGTGACGGAGAACACGAGGCGGTGTCCGATTGGCCGAGCGAGCCCTTCTCCGGCGAGCTCGAGCTCGTCGGAGCTCGCGGGTCTCCGCCTCCCCTGTTCCTCTGTCCCTGACTGCGGGGGCCCGCCTGTCAGTTGCCAAGCGCGGGCGGGACGGCCGAGCAGGCCGCGCGCGCGCGAGTCGTGGGCCGAGTTCTTCCGGGCCGGCCCAGTCATCCGAAATGAAATTCATTTTTATTATTTTGTCACTGATTTTTGTACAAGTTGGAAAAATGTAGATCTAGGGTTTTAAGGATCCAAAAATCATGAGATAAATTTTATTAGGGTCCACATGATGTGTAGTATTTTAGAAAAATATAAATCTGGAATGTGGTGTTTAATTTTTAGGAGAATTTAATAGATCCTTTAAATGTGTTTTGGAATGCATGCAAAGTTGTTAAATTTATAACTTGAGCTGTAGTGTTCCATAAATCATAAAATTTGATGGGTAGGTTACTCTATGCTAGTCCTAGCTCTGGTAAAAATTTGGGCATCAGTGCTTAATTAATTTCCAAGTTATAATGCTATCTTGTGATTCTAGGAAATACTTAAATGAATTTTTGTAATTTTTCTACATGTGCAATGTTCATATAACTTTTTGGAGAATGTCTTGGTATCTTAAAGTGTCTAAGAAAAATATGAAATCTGTTGTTTGACACTTTTCAATAGGGTTTCCTAATTATGCAAAAATCAGCCTTATTAGCTTGTGAATTTTGTGTAGGGAGTTTCTGTGAATAAAACTTGTTCAAATTTTTACTGTGGTCTCTTTTTGGGTCAAAGAGTCCTCTGTAATTTTTGTAGAATTTTGGGAGCAGTTTACATATATGTTTAAAATTCTACTTAATTACTTAAGTAAATTGAGAAATGGGTTTATATAAATGTTCTAGGTGGGCACACCTTACTTTCTGGTGTCTTTGTGATATTTGTGAACTTATAGTAGCATTAGTTTGGTTTGAGAGAATGTTTGCTACATCAATAAATATTTAACCTTTGTAATTTTAGGTTTTCTGGACAGTTAAGTAGTAATTCTAAATTTGGCTTTGATAAAATTGGTTGCGGGACAACTTGTAAATACCAAAGTTGGAGTAAACTTGGTGAACTAGCTTGTGTTGAAATTTAGAAGCATTTGGCTTAGTAGTTTGAGAGTTACTGTTGTTTAAAGTGGCAGTTCAAAATCTGCTACTCTCTGTTTTGGAGAGGACAGATTCTGGAACTTGTGAAGTTTGACATGGAAAACTTAGGAGTTTGGAGTTGAGGTCTGAAAATGAATTGTAGTACATTTCTTAGGCTTTCCAGATTGTCTTAGATCATATCTTTTGGAATTATAAATCTCCAGTTGTGATAAAAACAAGTAGCTGCTGTCCAGAATGCTTACTGTGGTGTTTTGCTGATTGTTATGGTGAGATATCCTAAGACATGCTACTTTTGTAATTGTTAGGTGTTAGGGCCTTAACTGAGGATGAGCAGCTTTATCTTAGGTTAAGTAGATTAGGTGAGTACTTCTCTACTAGAGAAGAGATTTGCACGTACTAGTAAAATAACTTAAATAGAGTATTTTATTCTGAAATGCATTTCATTCCGAGCATGTTGCACCCATTTATGCATCCATTATATTTATTGTGCATTCATGCAATAGGTGCACCGGAGGGGGTGACACTCCTCGAATTCGAGCCAGTAATTCCGGAGGAGAGCCAGGAGCAGCAGGAGCCCGAGGAACCAGCCGGCGACGAAGCTCTGTCAGAAGGTCTACCCGAGTGCCCTGACCACAGGCCTGCAACTTTTCTGAAAGGCAAGCCCCGGTGCATGCTGAACCCATCGTTTTATAAATATATCTTGAGTACTTTTAATTGTTTACTGCATTAAGTTGTAGGAGTTATATGAAAACACTTGTTGCATTACACCTGTCCTTGTCCAGATATCGTACTTAATCCTATTTTAGGTTTAGGCACGTGTCAATGCTTAGCCCTGCTTAGTACGGTAGAAGTCGGGTGATTTCCGGTCATCCGCGAGATGTAGGAAGGAGTCACGAATGGCTTTATGGCTATCGTGGATGGAACCATGCTTAAAAATGAAATTGAGACCGGGCGGGAGTTCGATAGTACAGCCGCAAGACACTTCACGTCTTGGGTGTGGAGCTATGCCCGTCTGAGTCGTTTAAGGACCGATTCGCTGTACGTCCTTGAGTCATGTTGAACGCAGTCTAACACTTAGTTGGCCGGATAAGTCGTTCCGACCGCGAAGCCGAGTAATGTGGTTCAGGCCGGGAATCGAATGGTAGGTTGCTTCTTGGAGGAGAGAAAGGATGTGCTTGGGGACATTGGCGTGAGACCAAGGGGGGGTTAGAGTCCCTATCACCTGGCAGAGTGTCGCCCTTGGGGTCGCGACATTATTCGGACCCGCGATTCCTGAATCATATGACAAGGTGGCCTGTGCGACCCTGGCAGGGGTCTGCACGGTGAGTGTTAGAAATACCCCTCCAGCTGGATAGGAATTCGATTCGAATCGCCGTCGCTCCCGGTTAGTGAGCACTTGACTTGAGCAGCGGCAACGTAGAACTCATTAAATGAACTGGTGGTTAAGGGAATGATACAATGTTGCCATAATGATATACCTGCTATGGATATAATAATCATGTTGTTTGATTATAATCAAGTGTATGTTTAGTACAGGTGCTAAGATAGATGACAGGTAAATGCTAAAAATAACTGCTAGTACAGGTTATAAGAGTTTCAACTACTTATGCCTTTATGCAAAATGTGATGTCAGCTAGCCTCTTGTGTAAGCCTTGCATAATCCTTGGTGTCACTTTATTTCTGGTTTTCGACGGGTAAGTCTAGCTGAGTACATTCCAGTACTCAGGGTTTATTCCCTCCTGTTGCAGATGACATGCTTTATCAGGGATTCTGCAAGACGTGTCTCCACCCTGCGGGTGACGATGACTAGATCACAAGGGCGTGATCGTCTTTATGTACTTTCCTCATGCTTTTGCGAGATGTCGATCATCCAGACTGGCAGTATTTAAGTAACTAGTGTGTGTGCTATGCTTCCGCTACTTTCAAACTTGGTTTGTAATAATTGCTACTCCGTGGTGTAAACTTATTTCAGAACTACTTGTGAAATGTATCGTATGATGTTGTATGTTGAATGATGCGATCCTGGTTGTAAGCAGTTTGGTTCGAAATCCTTCGTGATTTCGATTGACTACCGGGATTATATGGGCTCAAGTTTGAAAATTTGAGCGCTTCGGTGCTTGTTTTCGTACTTGTGCTCTTATAATTTGGTCGGTTCTGTTACAGCTGGTATCGGAGCATAATTCAACATTAAACACATCATATGAGTATTTAAAAACAAAAATATTTGATTATGAAAAAGGGTTAAAACACTAAAAATTATTTTTTAGGTATGCCAGTGATCACATCCCTTAGCCCAAATAAGGACTCTTAGGTGGCTTATTGTAAAGACTAACTTGGGGGCCTTGTTTGTTTTTATTTCGTCGTCCATACGGCGTGATATTGTATGGATGCCATCCACTTGGGTGGTAATGTATGGATCAATTACCTCGACGCTCTGGTAAGTGTGAGTTGTGAGAGCATGATCGTCCAACCGGTGGTCTAGGGGAGAGTAGTTGTGGTGACTTACATCTTTACATGTTTAAACCATGTAACTATGTAAAAGCACTTAATTGTGGGAACCTTTATATCGGGTAGCTTGATACTGAAGTATATACATTTGGGGATGTATATATGGAAAGTATTTAAATTACTGCTTTCTTGTGTGCTTATATTGGGAATTGTTGGGCTGCAATGAAGTTTTCTGCAGGTACACTAACAGCGTAACAAGTAGACCGATAGTTTTGCTTATATGAGAGAACGTATGTATGCCACCGCCTAGCGTTAGAACTCTAGGTTTCTACTAAGGTGAGAGGACGTACGAAACGTGCATGCATCATGTTTAATTATATCATACATATCATTTACTCCCTCCTTAAAAGTTCTGTACTCCCGACTAAAGTAAATTTCGTATCCCCTAAATGATTCTCACTTTAAGTCGTATCTTATCTTGTTGCTACAGATGGCACGTACCAAGAGGACCGCTCGTAAGTCCACTGGGGGCAGGGCACCGCGTCACCAGCTCGCTCCACGTGAGCCCCGCCCTGAGCCTACTGAGGTGGAAAGGCTGAGGGCAGAGCTGGCAGAGGTGACTGCTGCTAGGGATGCAGCACGGCAACAACTGGAACAAGTGATTCATGATCGTGATCAAGAAACGCTTGCAGTCCAGAGGTTGACAGTGGCAAACCGCAACTGTCAACGCATGTTGGTCCGTGTGATGGAACAGAGGGATGAAGCCTGGCACGAGGAGAACGTTCTGAGAGTTCGCCAGTTTGAGCTCGAGCGACAGTTAGAGAACGCTGAAGAATACAACGATAATCTTCATGAAGAAGTGCACCGCCTGAACAACGAGCTTAATCCCCTGCTACCTAGAAACAACAATGTAGATGAAGATATGGGATCAGGCATCTTCATAGCTGAGATGATGATGAAGTGGAGGTTGATGGACCATAGGATGCCCCACCTGCAGAAGCACCAGAGGAAGAGCCAGAAGAAGAAGAAGACGAGGAGTTAGAGCCTGTCAGTGATGAGGACGGCGGGGAGATCCATGACACCGACTCGGAGGATGATGCTTAGAGTAGTCATCACGTGCCTATAATGTTAGGATCGTCTTTTGTGCCCTCCCTGTGAAGGAGTGAGGCCTTGTAATAACTTTACTTGGGATGTAAGGTTGAACCGTATGTTTCCTGAATGTAGTTTGAACCTATTAATTTCGATCACAACTTGATGTCTTATTATGTTGCGTTCGATGATGGTGTCACGATTAGCACCCTTCGGTGCCGCGACGAGACCGAGGGCCTCCTATGGCGCGCGACATAAGGCTGTGCTGCTTGGCACGCGCAGGTATCGAGGTGGCTAGTCATGATCCACCATGGAACTCTTCATTGAGGAATCTCTTTGTGGTCAGTTTGAAGTAGCCTTTCACAGTCAACTAAAAATCTTGAGATCGAATCCAAGCACTGTGCGAAAGGTCAAAAATCACATAGATAGCAACGTAAGCGGTCCGGTAACCGTTGTGCTCCCTGTGAGTAAGCCTTCATCAAAGAGCATCTTGTTGGATTACCAAGTATGATCTCGTCAAATGATGCGCTTGAATGGATTGTGCGGTTGTGGTGAATTATTGTGCCTTAATTATTATGAGAAGTCTATTTCATGAAGTCAGTTTGACATATTTACAATAATTCATCTACAAGTTTCCCACATCGTCAGTGCTCATTGGCTATGCCTTTTGCAGATGTCGTACAATCTTCGTCGGGGTCGTGGCAATGAGGATGAGGAACAGCCACCCCCTCCGCCACCACCTACTCCGGCCGAATTGATGCAGACAGTGGTCGAAGGGCAGCGCATGTTGGCAGATGCTATGCGCCAGCTGGCTAACCGGGAGGCTCGTCCTGGCCGCCAGGGCCCAGAACCCAATCAATATAGTGATTTCAAGGACTTTCTGGATACTAAGCCCCCGCTCTTCAAGGAAGCGGAAGAACCACTGCAAGCTGATGAGTGGTTAAATACTATTGAGCAAAAGTTTCGTCTGCTACGCCTAACTGATGAGCTGAAGACTGAATATGCGTCTCACCAGTTGCATGGTCCTGCGGGTATTTGGTGGAGCCACTATCGCTCCACGCTACCTGCCAATGTCCCGATTGCTTGGGACCAGTTTAAGGCTGCATTCCGTGGGAATTATATTCCTCCAGGTCTTATGGCAATCAAGCACACAGAGTTTATGAGGCTGTCGCAAGGAAACAAAAGCCTGACTGAATACTTGCAGTCCTTCAACAACCTGGCAAGGTATGCCACTGAGTTTGTGGATACCGATGCCAAAAAGATTGCTAGCTTCAAAAGGGGCCTCGGCCCAAAACTGATGAAAACAATGGGCACTAGCAAATGTACTACTTTCAATGATTTCATCAGCGATGCTCTAACTCAAGAGAACAACAATGCTATCTATTCTGCTTCTAAGAGCCGCAAGAGGGCCATTGAGGCGAGTGCTTCACAGTCTCGAGCTCCAGCTGCCCCGAGAGCTCCTCCTCGCCCTCCTGCTCAGAATACAAAGTTCCGTCCGCCGCAGAAAAAGCCTGCCGCAAAGACTGGGTTTCGTAAGGCATATACAGTGGCTCTGCCAAAGAGTAATGCGGGCCAAGGCAGCTCCAGTGTTCCTCCTAGCAACATGCCTTGCTGGAACTGTAACAAGCCAGGCCATTGGTCCAGGAACTGTCCGTACCCTAAGAAAAATGTCAACCAAGGTAGTCGTCAGGGACACGCCCATTATAACAGCATTGAGGAAATTCCATCTGGTGAGGTGGTCACCGCTGGTAAGTTTCTAGTTGACCAACACCCCGCAGTGGTACTTTTTGATTCAGGTGCTTCGCATTCCTTTATCAGTCCTAAGTTTGCATCTAAATTTGCACACAAGTTGCATACTGTTGAAGGTGTGGGTTATTGTATTAGCGCTGCAAGTGGGAATATTTCCACAAACAAAATAGTGGGGAACCTTAAGTTTGAGATAGAAGGGCGAAGTTATTCGCTTGCCCTATTGGTTTTACCTGGTTTAGACATAGATGTTATCTTGGGCATGAATTGGATGAGTCAGAATGGGGTACTCATTGACACATCCGCTCGGGTAGTTATGCTCAGAGATCCTACAGATCAAAAGGGTTTTCTAGTACAACTTCCCAGAAAGGTTGAATTGTCGGGGGAAATTCATGCTGTGCAAGCAAAGGCGTTGGCCGAAATTCCAGTAGTAAATGAGTTTCCGGACGTTTTTCCCGATGATTTGCCGGGACTCCCTCCGGATCGGGATGTGGAGTTTAAAATTGAGTTGTTGCCTGGCACGGCTCCCATCTCTAGGAGACCCTATAGGATGCCTCCAAATGAACTCGCTGAACTTAAGGTGCAATTGAATGAACTTTTGAAGAAGGGGTTGATTCGTCCTAGTTCATCGCCGTGGGGATGTCCTGCTATCTTTGTAAAGAAGAAGGATTAGTCGTTGCGGATGTGCGTAGATTATAGACCTCTCAATGCAGTCACTGTCAAAAATAAGTACCCTCTACCGCGCATCGACATCTTGTTCGATCAGTTGTCTAAAGCTAAAGTTTTCTCCAAGATCGATCTAAGATCTGGCTACCATCAAATTAAAATTCGCCCGGAAGATGTTCCAAAGACAGCCTTTTCTACCAGATACGGCCTTTATGAGTATCTTGTTATGTCTTTCGGCTTGACAAATGCCCCCGCACACTTCATGTACTTGATGAATTCGGTGTTTATGCCTGAATTGGATAAGTTTGTGGTGGTATTTATTGATGACATCCTGGTATACTCTGTGAATGAGGAGGATCACGCTGAACATCTGCGTATAGTCCTCACAAGACTGCGTGAACATCAACTATATGCAAAGTTCAGTAAGTGCGAATTCTGGCTTCGTGAAGTACCTTTCCTTGGGCATGTGTTGTCCGATGGAGGAATTATGGTGGATCCCGCCAAGGTACAGGAAGTGCTGAACTGGAAGGCTCCTATCTCGGTTCACGAGGTCCGGAGTTTTCTTGGTTTGGCTGGCTATTATCGTCGCTTCATCCCGGATTTCTCTAAAATAGCCAAGCCAATGACTCGGTTGCTGCAAAAAGACACTAGGTTTGTCTGGACTCCTGAGTGTGATGCGGCTTTTCACCAACTGCGAACCCTCCTAACCTCAGCTCCGGTTTTGGCACAACCGGATATCGAGAAACCATTTGATGTTTATTGTGATGCCTCAGGCATAGGTTTGGGAGGTGTGTTGATGCAGGAAGGCCGAGTAATTGCATATACTTCTCGACAACTTCGGAAGCATGAGGTGAATTACCCAACACATGACTTAGAACTCGCCGCAGTTGTTCATGCTTTGAAAGCCTGGCGACATTATCTGCTGGGCAATGTCTGCAACATCTATACCGACCACAAAAGCCTCAAATACATCTTCACCCAACCCGAGTTGAATATGCGTCAAAGAAGATGGCTCGAGTTGATTAAAGATTATAACCTTCAAGTGCACTATCATCCAGGGAAGGCAAATGTAGTTGCGGATGCTTTAAGCCGTAAGTCTCATTGCCATTCCTTAGTTGAAACTGATTTTCACCGATCTCGCCTTCTACATCCGCAGTCTTGTACAACATCACTGTCAGTTGTACTCTCAAAAACAGAATTATTGAACTCCAAAAGACTGACACTGGTATATTCCACATCAAGCGTAAGATGAAAGAGCAAGAGACTACACAGTTCAGGATAGATGAAGAGGGTGTACTATGGTTCAAGGATAGGTTAGTTGTGCCTAAGGACCGAGAGCTTCGAAATGATATTATGTCTGAAGCACACTCCTCTAAGTTGTCCATCCATCCTGGTAGTAATAAGATGTATTATGATTTAAAGCCATTTTATTGGTGGACCAAGATGCGGAAAGAGATAGCTGCATATGTTGCTAGATGCGACACCTGTTGCAGAGTTAAAGCTGTGCACATGAAAGCTGGGCTACTTCAGCCACTTTCCATTCCAGGCTGGAAATGGGAAGAGATAAGTATGGATTTCATTGTCGGACTTCCTCCCACTGTCAAAAATCATAACTCTATTTGGGTAATTGTTGATCGTTTGACCAAATCAGCTCACTTCATCCCAGTGAGAGTGGACTATCGTCCCACTGACTATGCTGAGTTGTACTTCAATCAGATAATCCGGCTTCATGGGATACCTCGTACTATCGTTTCTGATCGTGGTCCCCAGTTCACTGCTCGCTTTTGGGAGCATTTGCATCACCTTCTGGGAACCAAGTTAGTGAGAAGCTCTGCTTATCACCCCCAGACATCGGGACAGACAGAACGAGTTAACCAAATCTTGGAAGATCTGTTGCGAGCATGCGTCATTTCATCCAAGGGTTCTTGGGAAAAATGGTTACCTTTAGCCGAATTCTCGTACAATAACAGTTATCAAGAGAGTATTAAGATGGCCCCATTCGAAGCGTTGTACGGTCGAAAGTGTCGAACTCCATTAAACTGGGTAGAAGCTGGGGAGAGAAGGTATTATGGTATTGATTTTGTTCATGAAGCTGAGGAACAAGTCCGTACCATCCAAAAACATATGGCTGCAGCCCAAGCTAGACAGAAAAGCTATTCGGATCGTCGTAGAAAACCACTCGAATTTGAAGTTGGAGACTTCGTTTATTTGAAAGTTTCTCCAATGAAGAGTGTCCAACGTTTTGGTGTTAAGCGGAAACTTGCACCAAGATACGTGGGTCCTTTCCAGATCATAGGCAAGAGTGGAGTTGTTGCATACAAAATCCAGTTGCCTCCTGAAATGAGTGCCATATTCAACGTTTTCCATGTATCTCAGCTTAAAAAGTGTCTTCGAGTTCCTGAGGAACAAGTTCCTTTAGGTGATATCAGGCTGGAATCCGACCTAACCTATGAAGAAAAGCCAGTCCGAGTGATCGATACTCAGGAACGAGTAACTAGAAGTAAAGTGGTTAAGTGGTACAAAGTGATGTGGAGTAATCAGGGAAGTGAGAGTGATGCTACGTGGGAACGGGAGGATTATTTGCGGGATGGTTATAAAGAATTCTATGAAAAATGGTACGCTTTCCAAATCTCGGGATGAGATTTTTATAAGGGGGGAGGGCTGTAACACTTCAAGTGTTTAGCTCCATAATTGCATTGCATTTGCATGGCATAAACATAAGCATGCATCATTCATGTTTGTTATTTTATGTGATGCAACACATGTAACTATTCTAGGGTTAGTTTGATTTATTTCATGAAGTGCTTGACAGTTGGTGTAACAAAAAGGTAAGGTAGCCAATCATGACCTACAACACCTTAGTTATACTTAGGATAACATTTGGAACAATGTTCATGTTGACCAAAATTACCAAATTGCCCTTTCAAATGTGGTTGACCAAGTTTGGAACCCTAGAGTGCTCTGGTTTGACCAATTAAAAAGTCCAATTTAGAGATCTTGCATGAAGGAGTGCTCTTAAGCAAAGTTGTAGAGAATTTCATGAGGAACAAAAGTTCTAATATGGCCATCTCATGAAAATGACCAGAACATGCTCAAAAGTGGCCCACAAGGCAGTAGAGAGGTAGCTCCAAGACTTAGAATTTTTCTAAGTCTGGAATCTGACCCTACAGTTTTGCTGATGCCTACTTTAGGAGCTTGTAGTTTGCAAACCAGGCCAAACCAGCTTTCACTCATATTGACAAACTTGTAGATCACATGTAACCCTACAACTTTGTCAACATCACCCAAGTCTGGTTCTCAATGGTTCAAGAGTTATCATGTCATGAACTTGGGCTGTCAGTCGGCTTTGTTAACTGAAACCCGGTTTCAGTTTTATCGTGCACTACTTTGAGGCCATGTAGTTTGAAATATAGGCCGAACCAGTCTAAGCTCCAATTGACAATTTTGTTGCCCTCACATAGCTCTACAAACTTGATGTTGCCACCTTGGACTGAAACCGGCTGGTTTAGAAGTTAATCACGTTCGAAAACACGCTGTCAGTCACTGCCGATGGCATCGCTGAACTCGGGTTCAGTTTCGTCAGTGGCCGACCGGCCACAGACCGTCGCCGCCGCGTGTCCCTCCACGCGCCGCGCGCGACCTGGCGTCGCGGCCAGCTGCTCGACATGTAGAAGAGGTCCCTGCTGCCTCGCCTAAGCCGCCCAGCCCTTTCCTTCTTTCCCGTGTGCAACCGAGGCGGAAGCCGGAGACACCATTGCCGCCGTAGCTGTCTCCGAGCTCTCGCGCACTCACCACCGCACCACCGCTCGCCTGACCTCGCCAATCTCTTCGCCTCACCACCCTCCACCTCCTGGACCCACCGAAGCCCGTGATTTGACTCGAGGTGAGCCGCATTTCCTTCTTCCCCATCTCCGAGAGGTCGCCGGAGCCCGCCATGGGACCTCACCGTGGTCGGGGTGCTTCGGGTCTCTCTCCGTCCTCCCTTCTTAGCAAAATGGAACCGCCTAGCTTCGGTGAAGCTCGCACCGAGCCTGGACCGCACCGTGCATCTTCACCGGCGACGGCGCGCCGCCACCGGACACCACCGGCCGCCGCTCGCGGTGACAAGCCCCTTCCACCCCATCCCCATCCGTTCCACGAGCACCAATCGACGCACCGGGTGACGGAGAACACGAGGCGGTGTCCGATTGGCCGAGCGAGCCCTTCTCCGGCGAGCTCGAGCTCGTCGGAGCTCGCGGGTCTCCGCCTCCCCTGTTCCTCTGTCCCTGACTGCGGGGGCCCGCCTGTCAGTTGCCAAGCGCGGGCGGGACGGCCGAGCAGGCCGCGCGCGCGCGAGTCGTGGGCCGAGTTCTTCCGGGCCGGCCCAGTCATCCGAAATGAAATTCATTTTTATTATTTTGTCACTGATTTTTGTACAAGTTGGAAAAATGTAGATCTAGGGTTTTAAGGATCCAAAAATCATGAGATAAATTTTATTAGGGTCCACATGATGTGTAGTATTTTAGAAAAATATAAATCTGGAATGTGGTGTTTAATTTTTAGGAGAATTTAATAGATCCTTTAAATGTGTTTTGGAATGCATGCAAAGTTGTTAAATTTATAACTTGAGCTGTAGTGTTCCATAAATCATAAAATTTGATGGGTAGGTTACTCTATGCTAGTCCTAGCTCTGGTAAAAATTTGGGCATCAGTGCTTAATTAATTTCCAAGTTATAATGCTATCTTGTGATTCTAGGAAATACTTAAATGAATTTTTGTAATTTTTCTACATGTGCAATGTTCATATAACTTTTTGGAGAATGTCTTGGTATCTTAAAGTGTCTAAGAAAAATATGAAATCTGTTGTTTGACACTTTTCAATAGGGTTTCCTAATTATGCAAAAATCAGCCTTATTAGCTTGTGAATTTTGTGTAGGGAGTTTCTGTGAATAAAACTTGTTCAAATTTTTACTGTGGTCTCTTTTTGGGTCAAAGAGTCCTCTGTAATTTTTGTAGAATTTTGGGAGCAGTTTACATATATGTTTAAAATTCTACTTAATTACTTAAGTAAATTGAGAAATGGGTTTATATAAATGTTCTAGGTGGGCACACCTTACTTTCTGGTGTCTTTGTGATATTTGTGAACTTATAGTAGTATTAGTTTGGTTTGAGAGAATGTTTGCTACATCAATAAATATTTAACCTTTGTAATTTTAGGTTTTCTGGACAGTTAAGTAGTAATTCTAAATTTGGCTTTGATAAAATTGGTTGCGGGACAACTTGTAAATACCAAAGTTGGAGTAAACTTGGTGAACTAGCTTGTGTTGAAATTTAGAAGCATTTGGCTTAGTAGTTTGAGAGTTACTGTTGTTTAAAGTGGCAGTTCAAAATCTGCTACTCTCTGTTTTGGAGAGGACAGATTCTGGAACTTGTGAAGTTTGACATGGAAAACTTAGGAGTTTGGAGTTGAGGTCTGAAAATGAATTGTAGTACATTTCTTAGGCTTTCCAGATTGTCTTAGATCATATCTTTTGGAATTATAAATCTCCAGTTGTGATAAAAACAAGTAGCTGCTGTCCAGAATGCTTACTGTGGTGTTTTGCTGATTGTTATGGTGAGATATCCTAAGACATGCTACTTTTGTAATTGTTAGGTGTTAGGGCCTTAACTGAGGATGAGCAGCTTTATCTTAGGTTAAGTAGATTAGGTGAGTACTTCTCTACTAGAGAAGAGATTTGCACGTACTAGTAAAATAACTTAAATAGAGTATTTTATTCTGAAATGCATTTCATTCCGAGCATGTTGCACCCATTTATGCATCCATTATATTTATTGTGCATTCATGCAATAGGTGCACCGGAGGGGGTGACACTCCTCGAATTCGAGCCAGTAATTCCGGAGGAGAGCCAGGAGCAGCAGGAGCCCGAGGAACCAGCCGGCGACGAAGCTCTGTCAGAAGGTCTACCCGAGTGCCCTGACCACAGGCCTGCAACTTTTCTGAAAGGCAAGCCCCGGTGCATGCTGAACCCATCGTTTTATAAATATATCTTGAGTACTTTTAATTGTTTACTGCATTAAGTTGTAGGAGTTATATGAAAACACTTGTTGCATTACACCTGTCCTTGTCCAGATATCGTACTTAATCCTATTTTAGGTTTAGGCACGTGTCAATGCTTAGCCCTGCTTAGTACGGTAGAAGTCGGGTGATTTCCGGTCATCCGCGAGATGTAGGAAGGAGTCACGAATGGCTTTATGGCTATCGTGGATGGAACCATGCTTAAAAATGAAATTGAGACCGGGCGGGAGTTCGATAGTACAGCCGCAAGACACTTCACGTCTTGGGTGTGGAGCTATGCCCGTCTGAGTCGTTTAAGGACCGATTCGCTGTACGTCCTTGAGTCATGTTGAACGCAGTCTAACACTTAGTTGGCCGGATAAGTCGTTCCGACCGCGAAGCCGAGTAATGTGGTTCAGGCCGGGAATCGAATGGTAGGTTGCTTCTTGGAGGAGAGAAAGGATGTGCTTGGGGACATTGGCGTGAGACCAAGGGGGGGTTAGAGTCCCTATCACCTGGCAGAGTGTCGCCCTTGGGGTCACGACATTATTCGGACCCGCGATTCCTGAATCATATGACAAGGTGGCCTGTGCGACCCTGGCAGGGGTCTGCACGGTGAGTGTTAGAAATACCCCTCCAGCTGGATAGGAATTCGATTCGAATCGCCGTCGCTCCCGGTTAGTGAGCACTTGACTTGAGCAGCGGCAACGTAGAACTCATTAAATGAACTGGTGGTTAAGGGAATGATACAATGTTGCCATAATGATATACCTGCTATGGATATAATAATCATGTTGTTTGATTATAATCAAGTGTATGTTTAGTACAGGTGCTAAGATAGATGACAGGTAAATGCTAAAAATAACTGCTAGTACAGGTTATAAGAGTTTCAACTACTTATGCCTTTATGCAAAATGTGATGTCAGCTAGCCTCTTGTGTAAGCCTTGCATAATCCTTGGTGTCACTTTATTTCTGGTTTTCGACGAGTAAGTCTAGCTGAGTACATTCCAGTACTCAGGGTTTATTCCCTCCTGTTGCAGATGACATGCTTTATCAGGGATTCTGCAAGACGTGTCTCCACCCTGCGGGTGACGATGACTAGATCACAAGGGCGTGATCGTCTTTATGTACTTTCCTCATGCTTTTGCGAGATGTCGATCATCCAGACTGGCAGTATTTAAGTAACTAGTGTGTGTGCTATGCTTCCGCTACTTTCAAACTTGGTTTGTAATAATTGCTACTCCGTGGTGTAAACTTATTTCAGAACTACTTGTGAAATGTATCGTATGATGTTGTATGTTGAATGATGCGATCCTGGTTGTAAGCAGTTTGGTTCGAAATCCTTCGTGATTTCGATTGACTACCGGGATTATATGGGCTCAAGTTTGAAAATTTGAGCGCTTCGGTGCTTGTTTTCGTACTTGTGCTCTTATAATTTGGTCGGTTCTGTTACAGGCTGGGATTAGAGGAAGCGGGCGGCGCTAGGGTTTCGAAGCTGGGGACCTCCATTTATAGGCGCGGGTGAACCTCGTTGCGCGTGGGAGCCCGGAGAAACGAGTGGCGGCGGCGGCGGCGTCCGCTTCGTGCGGACGGAGGTTGGGGACAACGTCCACCTTCGCTGACGCGTGGGCCAGTGTGGTATGTGGCTCACGGCGCGTGTGGGCAGCGTGGCTGACGGGCGCTGCTGCCGCTGGTAGCCGGGCCGCGCTGCTAGGCTTGGCCCAAGAGGTGTAACAGGCCGGAACGGGCTGCGGGAGGTGGAAGCACCTCTGGGCCTTAGCAGGCCGGAAAGAGGGAGCGGGCTAGAAGCAAGGGAGAAAAAGGAGAGGGGCTGGGAAAAAGGTCAAAAGGCTTTTCTTTTTATGAAAAAGATTCAAAACACTCTTCAAACCATTTTGAATCTATTTTTGAATTGGTTTTGGAACATAACTTTTGAAGCCTTATTTTCCAAAAACAAAAGAGGTCTTAATCATGGTCGAATCGAGTTTTAGAAATTCATTTTCCACACACTAAAATTAATGCAAAGGCATGAATGCAACAAACACACTTCCATTAATTTGTAAAAGCTTTACAAACCTCATTTTCTCAGTTTAAATTGTTAGCAAATAAATAAATCTTGGAAAACTTTAGAAAAACTATTAAATCCTATATTTTATTTAGTGTTTTCTATTCGGTGTGGGATTTCAATGATTAGCTTTCCCGCCATTGAGAGACTCCAATCCGTAGATTCCATTGGTTGCTTCACTTGGAGCGCATCTGTTTCCACTATCAGCCTTGCAATACCGAGGTCGACAGCCGCCTGGACACCTTGTAAGCACGCCACACCACTTCGGCCTAGAAGGCGTCCAGACTCCAGAATATGGTGTAGGGCGCCCCCTTCATGCTGAGACTACTTCTCTGTTGCTGTCTCGTATGATGTAGCCCAGCCCCCATCACCCGTCTCCTTTCGTCAAGCAGAAGCATCACAGTTGATCTTCAGAGTTCCTTCCAGTGGACGCTGTCACTTCTGAGAAGTGCAAATTCTAACTCTTGGCTCCTTCCCTAGCTATTGTGCTAAACTCCCTGTTATGGTGAGCCCCTGAGCCGGACATATCAGAGGAGGAACAGGCCCACCGGTGGCTGATCATGCGCGTGGCGTTGCGCGGCGCGCTGGGCGCACGGTCATCGTAGGCAGTTGAGAGCTGCTCCTCAATTATAGGATCAGCAGGATCTATTAGATTATCTAGTTTGTTAGATCAATGGTTTGTTTCCTAGTTTGTTGGGATTGTGCCTATATGGCCTAAACATTTGCTTAATGAGAAAGTAAGCCTGGGATTGAGACTCACGTCTCCCTTGGGCTCCCAGCCAAACTGCTCCCGTCTCCCTGTTGCCGCCCTAGCCACTCTTCCCCTGCAGCTACGGCGCCAACACGCCGCAACCGAGAAAACAAACCTCGATCCCTCGACTTGCCTCCGTTCTTCCTCTGCAACAAAGCACGACGTAACAAGCTGGTATCAGAGACCATGTCTTCCTCGGCTTCCGTCGCGCCAACCACCGCCATCTCCGCCACCACTGTCGACGCATCTGTTGCGCTGTCGGCCCCGCCTCCTCTAGCGCCATCGTCCCGACGACAATGGAGGCCACAGCCCCACAGCTGCAGCTTCCTCCGACATCGCCCGCCGAGGCGTTCAACGCCCTCACGGCGGTGATCTACCACCTCCAAAACCAACTCGGTGACGTGTCGCTGCGTTTGACGGCGCTGGAGCGCCGCTCGCCATCACTATCCTCTCTGCCGGGCTACGGCGGCATTCCAGCGTTGACGTCCACCGAACCGGCCACGTCGGCGCTGTTCGTGGTGCCACCGTTCCAAGTAGTGTCGACGGCACCGGCCAGCACTCCAGCGCCTCCGGCGTCATCCGTCGCTGCCACCATGCCGGTTTCATCCATTGCTACACCCGCAACGGTATCCCTGCCTCCAACACCACCGCCCACGGGGGTTCCCATCCAACAAATTTGCTTTCCCCCATCGCCGTCGCCAGTGCCATCCATGTCCGCCATCCTCAGCGGCGTCTCCTATGCGCCGCAGACTACTGCCATGACGTCGCCCTCCATGCACTTCGCGCCACCGCAACCCCATCTTCCACCAGTGCCACACAGCCATGCCGTGCCTCGCTATCATAAGCTCTCTTTTCCCTCATACGATGGCAAGGCTGATCCGCTCGGATGGCTCAACAAGTGTGAGCGGTTCTTCCGTGCCCAGCACACCCCCAATGCTGATCGCGTATGGCTTGCGTCCTACCACCTTAATGATACGGCCCAGCAGTGGTACGTGGTTCTGGAATGCGACACCGGCGAGCCTGACTGGGACGAGTTCAAACTTCAAACGCCTCTGTCAGCAGCGGTTCGGGCCGCCGCTCAGCACCAACCATCTCTCCGACTTGGCGCGGCTGCCGTTCCAATCTACTGTCGAGGCCTATCTGGAGGCGTTCCAAGCACGCCTCGCGCACCTGGCCATCTCGAGCCGCTACAACAGGCCCAGCTCTTCACTGGAGGGCTACCGGAGGCCATCCGCGTCGACGTCGAGCTGCACGAACCGCAGAACCTGCAGCGGGCGATGCAGCTGGCCCGCGCTTATGAGTGTCGGAATGCGCACAGTCTGCTGGCGCTCCCAGCCCCGCCTCCTCGGCCGCAGCGCCGCGCTCTAGGGGCGCAGGCAGCACTGCCGGCGCCACTGAACGCCCAGGGCATTACGCCGGCCACACCTGCGTCGTCTTCCACTCCGTCGAGGCCCTTCAAGCGCCTATCTCCAGATGAGATGGTAGCACGGCGCAAATAGGGGTTGTGCTACAATTGTGATGAAACCGTATGTCCGCGGCCATAAGTGTGCACGGCTGTTTTACCTCGAGGCGGCTGACTACACCATCGAGGAGCCGGAAGAGCCCGACGAGCAGCAGGAGACCCCGGCATCGGAGCAGCCGCCGTTCGACCCCGAAGCTCCGTTGATTTCCTTCTCGGCGATCACGGGAATCCGCACGGAGGACACGATGCAAGTCCGTGTCCGGATTGGTCACCATGAGTTCACGGTGCCTATGTCACCGTGGCCAACGGTGACCGTGTGGCCTGCTGGGGCCTCGCGCATGATGTCGCCATCCGCATTGGGGAGGAGTTTTTCACCATCGACTGCTACTCCATTCCCCTTGACTGCTACGACATGATCCTCGGCACCACGTGGCTGCGCGCGCTCGGCCCGATTCTATGGGACTTCGATGATTTATGTATGGTGTTCAACCATGGTGGCCGGCGTGTGCTGTGGAAAGGCCTCGGTTCCACGCGGACGGACATCCCGCCTACTGGTCGCCTGCACGCAGCACACCTCCACCACGCCAAGGGGTCTGAGCAGGACCTCCTGGAACGGCTGCTGCTCTCCTACGCCGACGTCTTCGCTGAGCCGCAGGGGCTGCCGCCAGCCCGTCCGTGTGATCACCGGATTCACCTCAAGCCGGCGACGGAGCCTGTAGCTGTCCGACCCTACCGATATCCTCAGCTGCAGAAGGATGAGCTCGAGTCTCAATGTGCCACAATGCTACAGCAGGGCGTCATCAAGCCCAGTACTTCGCCTTTCTCTGCGCCGGTTTTGTTGGTCAAGAAGGCGGATGCATCATGGCGGTTTTGCTTGGATTGCCGCGCCTTGAATGCTGTCACCGTGAAGGACAAGTTTCCCATCCCCGTAGTGGAGGAGCTCCTGGACGAGCTTCACGGCGTCTGGCTGTTCACTAAGCTGGACCTGCGCTCGGGTACCACCAAGTGTGCGTCCACCCCGACGATGTCGCCAAGACCGCGTTCCGGACACACCATGGCCACTTCGAATTCTTGGTCATGCCGTTTGGCTTGTCCAACGCGCCGTCAACATTCCAGGCTCTAATGAATTTTGTGTTGCAGCCTTTCCTCCGCAAGTGCGTGCTTGTGTTCTTCGACGACATACTTATCTACAGTTCATCTTGGACGGAGCACCTACAGCACCTGCGTGCTGTCCTTGCTGTCCTTCATGAACACAAGCTCCATTTGAAGAAGTCGAAGTGCGCCTTCGCCACGCCGTCGGTCCAGTACTTGGGCCATGTCATCTCGGCCTCCGGCGTCGCTATGGATGAGGCCAAGGTGGAGGCGGTCAAGTCCTGGCCGCAGCCACGGTCAGCTCAGGGACTGCGTGGGTTCCTCGTACTCACCAGGTACTACCGGCGTTTCATTCAAGATTTTGGCACCATCACAGCACCCTTGACGCAGATCCTACAGAAGGATGCATTCCGCTGGTCCGAACTGATCATTATGCGCTGAAATTCATGTTGGACCGGCGCCTCTCCACTATACCACATCACCAGTGGATCTCCAAGTTATTCGGCTTCGACTTTACGGTGGAGTACAGACTGGGCCGTCTTAATACGGTGGCTGATGCCTTGTCACACCGGGAGGGCGAGGCGCTGAGCTTGGAGACCATCTCACTGCCCTCCTTCGACATCTTCGACGAGCTGTGGCATGAACTGGACGCCTCCGAGGACCTCCGTTCTCACCGTGACGCTGCTGCAGCGGGTGTCCACGGCCCCAGTGGTCCGTCCGAGATGATCTCCTGCTCCATGACGGCCACGTCTTCGTTCCGGCCTTGTCGTCCCTACTGCCAGACGTGCTCCAGCTAGCACACACGGTGGGGCATGAGGGGGTCCAGAAGACGTTGCAGCGCCTGCGGACTGAGTTCTTTGTCGAGTATGATCGCCGTGTTGTACGCGACTATGTCCGCGCGTGCGCCACCTATCAGAGGAACAAGACGGAGGCTCTTCATCCCGCGGGTCTCCTCTAGCCGTTGCCCGTGCCCTCGCGGGTCTGGGCTGACATCTCCATGGATTTTGTGGAGGCGCTCCCAAAGGTATATGGTAAAAGCGTGATTCTAACCGTGGTGGACAGGTTCTCCAAGTACGCGCACTTTCATACCTTTGGGCCACCAGTACACGGCGTCATCCGTCGCGTGGGCGTTCTTCAACGACATTGTTCGTCTACACGGTTTTCTCGAGTCCATCGTCAACGACCGTGATCCGGTCTTCACCGGGCACGTTTGGCGAGATCTCTTCAAGATGGCGGGGGTGCAGCTCCGCATGAGCACAGCATTCCACCCCCAAACTGATAGGCAGTCTGAGGCGGTGAACAAAGTCATCGCCATGTACCTCCGCTGCACCACCGGCAATCGCCCTCGGGACTGGCTGGACTGGCTCCCATGGGCGGAGTACTACTACAACACGTCGTTCCACCCCGCGCTCCGTACATCGCCGTTCACCGTCGTCTACGGCCGTCCTCCACCGGTGCTGCTGCGTTATCAGCAAGGCAGCGCGCGTACCGACGCCGTCAACACCCTCCTCGCCGATCGTGACACCTTCCTCGACGAGGTGCGCGCCCGTCTTCTCCAGACACAGGAATACGCCCGCGAGCACTACGACGTTCATCATCGCGCTATGGAGTTCGCCGTCAGCGACTGGGTGTGGCTGTGCTTGCTGCACCGTCCCACCCAGTCTCTGGTGCCAGGCGCGCGTGGGAAGCTCGGTCCAAGATATGCTGGACCGTACCAAGTCACCAAGCGCATTGGGCCGGTGGCGTACCGCCTTCAGCTGCCGGAGGGCGCCCGAGTACACGACGTGTTTCACGTCGGAGTGCTCAAGCCGTTCCACGGTCAGCCACCTTCATCGACGCCACCTCTGCCACCACTTCGTCATGGCCGCCCTCTACAGCAGCCGAAACGTGCCCTGCGTGCCAGCCTTCGCCGTGGCGCCTGGCACGTTCTGATTCAGTGGGCTAACATGCCAGCTTCTGAGGCTACGTGGGAGCCCGTTGACACTATCCGCGAAGTCTTTCCCTCCTTCCAGCTCGAGGACGAGCTGTTTCGCCAGGGGGGAGAGATGTTATGGTGGGTCGGACATATCAGAGGAGGAACAGGCCCACCGGTGGCTGATCACGCGCGCGGCGTCGCGCGGCGCGCTGGGCGCGCGGTCACCGTAGGCAGTTGAGAGCTGCTCCTCAATTATAGGATCAGCAGGATCTATTAGATTATCTAGTTTGTTAAATCAATGGTTTGTTTCCTAGTTTGTTGGGATTGTGCCTATATGGCCTAACATTTGCTTAATGAGAAAGTAAGCTTGGGATTGAGACTCACGTCTCCCTGGGGCTCCCAGCCAAACTACTCCCGTCTCCCTATTGCCGCCCTAGCCGCTCTTCCCCTGCAGCTACGGCGCCAACACGCCGCAACCGAGAAAACAAACCTCGATCCCTCGCCTCGCCTCCGTTCTTCCTCCGCAGCAAAGCACAACGTAACACTCCCCCATCCAACACCAACACTTCATTGGCGATCACTGCTACTGATCGTCTCTTCCCCATCTGAATGCACCTTTTTAACCCAATCATGTGTCTGATCGCCTCCGGGCCTAGTTAAATCTTCGCCGAGAAAGCTCGCTGTTCTTCTAAGCCCAAACCTTGTCCACAACTCCACCACTTGATGGCATTTGAAAAACAGGTGACCCCCATCCTCGCCCTTTGCATTGCATACGACGCACCTGTTGTCTATATCCATGCTCCTGTGCTCCAAGTTCGACATGAGAGGATGACTATTGTGAGCCACCCACCACTGGAAGTGTTTGATTTTTGCTGGCGCTTCCAAACTCCACTTCCACAGGTCGTTCTGATGAAGTACTGAGCCAGATCAAGCTAGAAGCTCCCCCATTGCGTTGTTGTTTGTGCACAAAGATTCTCCGATAGACCTTATATGCGCACTTAAATGAAAATAGCCCTTTCGGATCATAATGCCATGCTAATGTATTTTCCCAGGAGGTGTTGATTGGCATCGCCAAAATGACCTTAGCATCATCCTCCCAGAAGGTATCACGAACTAGTTGGGCATCCCAATTTTCTATAGTTGGGTCGATAAGTACATAAACTTGTCAGATCAGATTATGGCCTCTCATCGTGATCGGTTTGCGCAAGTGCTCCTTGGGCAGCCACGGGTCCTTCCAAATATCTATCCCCTCGCCATCCCCTATCCTCCAGATCACACCCTCCCTCAGTATAGCAAGCCCCTTTAGGATACTTCACCAACCGCTCTTTGAACGGGCAGCCAAACAATTGGAAGTTGGATAGTACTTAGCCTTCAAAATTCGTGCACAGAGAGAGTAAGGATTCTGGATCAACCGCCAGAGCTTTGTTTCGCTAACATGGCCAAGTTGAGAAGTATAAATATCTCTGAATCATAATCCTCCTCCTTACTTTGGTAAGATCATTCTTTCCTAGCTAAGCAAATGAATTTTATGTTTTTCATCTTGTTGATCCCACCAACAGATCATGCTGCTTATCTGACCGCACAGCCCTTTGGTTAATTTGAAGCACCCCATGGCAATAGTCGGGATTACTTGCGCTACTGCTTTTATCAACACCTCTTTCCCTGCCCAGGGCAACATTTTCCCCTTCCATCCCTGGATACGTTTCCAAATGCGGTCTTTGAGATATGCAAAAGTACCCCCCCCCCCCCCCCCTAATTTGGACCGGCCAGCATGGACAGGCAGCCCAAGATACTTCTCGCTCATGTCTTCTCAAGGCGATCTTTAACCTCCAGTAGGCAGTAAGACGATCAATTTGATCTTTAATGTACTCTTATTTTTTAAAGGTCGTTTTATGTCTTGTTGTCTATTTTTTAACTGGTTTTTGTTTTCTTTTAGATATATCAGTTGCAAGGCACTCTTTTAAGTGTCTTTTTTATTTATATAAAAAACAAAAAAACACTTTATGTGCTCTCTGCTTCTTTGTTGGTCCACCAACAAGTCACAACCGCGCCAGCGCAGACAGTCAGCAGGCCGAACGCGTTCATCTCCGCCACCAGCCAGAAAATTGTATGCATACCGTATGCACCCAGGAACAGTGCATACAAACGTGAGAGCCAATCACAGGACGAGAACATGAAGTGGAGCTCGTGAGAGCCGAGCCAATCACAGGATGAGGACGGCTTCCAACTGCCACCCGATGAGCGCGTACCGTAGATGCCGTTGCTTTGTCCACGTGGCAGCAGATTGACACATGTATGCACGGATGAATACGGTATGCATATAATTTTTTTTCCCAAGCACGTTCCTGAGGTCCCTAACACAAGGCGGTTTCTGGAGGTGAGTCTGCTTTGGTAGTTTTGCTGGCTACTGTGCTGCCTCACCAAGAAGTTGGAGCACACGTATATGTGTGCAAAGCAAGGATACCTAGATTTTTGTGCTGTCAAGATTTTTCTTGCTGCTCTAGGTGAGCCAAATTGGATAGCCTTGATGGGTAAGGTTCTTGTGGCTTGTGCAAGCTAAGCAAAGCAAGGCAGCTGAGAAACCAAGCAGCCCCGAAGCTGATCTGTACCTTGCTCGCCATGGAAGTCATACTGGAAGTCTGCGGCCTGGTAGGCGACGGCCTTGAGAGCCTTCATCCACGCCCGGACGGTGGCGTTGGTCTCAGCCTCCGCCTCGGCGTCGGCCAAGGACTGCACGTACACCAGCAGGCGCTCCAAGTACCCAAGCGTGCATGGCTACTACAGCTATTCATGGATGTCTGACAAATGGGAGCTCCGGAGAGACAGCTTAACACAGAAGCAGCAAGTACTTCCATTCATTCACTGATAAAGGCAAAAACAAAGCACAATCACATTGCAGTTAACCTTGTTGCCTAAGCATGTCCAAGATCTAATAAACAAAATTCATACACAACACTGCTGTTGAAATATTCACGTGAAATGTTTCTCATCAGCCATCTGCGTTTGCTACTGAATCCATAACTGGTCACATAAGATCCTGCACTAAGAACTCGCTGCCTCAAAGCTGACAGATGCTGGTCGAAGTATGCTACAAAATCTGTGGATTCTCGACTATCCCTTGACGCACAAGGCACTGCCAGTCCACAAGTTGGTCTCCAACTGAAACTCCAGGCATGTCCTAACATCTCACAGTCGTCTAAGCCAGGCAATACTTGCTCGCCGTGTGTGTTTATCGGTAGTATGAAGCTGTGATGTACAGAAGAACAGAGGCAGCCGCAGTAACAATCAGCTCCTGGGGCAAAGCATCGGCCAGTTAGTTACCCTCCTCACAGAACACAAGAAGAATAACAAGAAGGGTTTGTTACATCAAAAGCATGCAGTAAGTACTGCAATAAAGATGATACATACCATGTAACAAAGGACCAAAGGAGAGCTCATTCCATGAACTATATCCCTACAACCAGACACATACCATGACTTACTGCTATGTACCCTATGCGTTCAATTGTTTAGGCTGTGTAGTTTACACATCAAAATGGGCACAAATATAATTTAACAAACTCTATTTCTTCCTAATGCAATCACACACAGTTCTGTCTATTTGAATGAAAAAAAATATGTGCTCATTATTTTCCAAGGACTTTATACATTATAATGGAGCTCTCAATAATCACATTTTCTAACCATGTTAACAGATAGATCTGCAGGCACTGTGAATTTAAAAGGGGAATCGGGCTTACAGTCATCATACCTGGTAGTAATAAACAATACGGGGAGTATACTGCATTGAAAGCTCAATCAAGTTAATAGCTGCTGTATAACCCTGAAAATATTAGGAGAGGACAATTAAACCAAAATGTAATCAAACATACCACAACCAGAGACATAAAACTCACATGGACTGAGAAAATTTTAGCAGAGTTGCATCAGATAAGAATCCACATACCAGGGATGCAGTGAACACACATCCAAATATCAAACCCAAAGCACGGACTACTCTTTTTGCCATTCTTATCCCTCGTCCTTCAACCTCACCATATTCCTGTTACAAACACCAGATGCGACTATCTTACTAATCATTAAAAAAAAACTAAACGGCAGCCCAGGTCCCATCATCAATAAGAACCATCCTATGTAATTTTGCATAAGCTTTTAGTAGGGCACATAATTAGTTACCAGAAGAAAAATAATTAACTGAGTTCAGATTAACTTTATATTTGGAGATGCCCATCATCAAAGAGATAAGACATAAGAAAATGAAATGCGGGACACACAGCGCCATGCTATGTGAATAATATTATTTCTGCGTCAATAGAATCACCCATAACGAGAAGAGAAAACTTGGATAAGCAAAAAGTGATTGATAGCAACATCATCAGATGACAACCATAAAAATTGTACAAACTGTAAGCTCGTTAGATGACAAACATGGAGCATCAGAAACAGTCTCACATTGTATATTGGAGTTATTGCTGGTTCAGTAGCTCTTAGCTTCTGTAGTATTCTGTAGAAGAAAGCAAAACATAGGAACTGCAAAGGCTTCCAGTCTGCATTGCCCATAATAGCTATCCAAACAACCTGGATGTAAAGTGTAGATAAATATCTTTTCGAGGAATACAACATATCAACAGTGATAAGGATATGTGCAAAGCATTATTTGGGATAGAACAAAAAGGTTAAAAACTACTCCATCCAGTCCATCATACATATTATTCAAGGTACGAGTCTATGAGTATATTGCATACACAATTCCAAAAAGATAAATGCCTTTCATATTTGAACATGTTTGCCCTCTTAAAATGAACTATGGAAAAAAATATGGATTTGATGAAAACAGTGTTGCAGTCACTTGGCCCAAATCCATTATGCAAAAATTGATATTTGTTTTGGACTCGAGTTAGTAGTTTTTTAACAACTTTACAGATTAAATATGAGTAATAAAGCATAAAATCCAAACTTAAATGCTCAGAACTTATGATTTAAGCTTCCAAACACGTTTCAAGCTTTCATTTTTTTTAACAAAAAGTTTCAAGCTATATCTTAAATGGTAGTTTTTCTGACAAGAATAATCATGCGAAACCACAGTGGATACCCAAGATACTAGACAGAGAAGTGAATAGCCATAAACAATGAGCATGTTAGCAATAGCTGGGATATTTTTATGAATTGAGAGAAGAGTACATACAAATGCTGCTGATATCGCCATATTTATGCGCATGTCCTTCACTGTTGATCTGGAGAATCTGCAAGATAAGTAGACCACCCATTAACAGCTTCACACTGTGTTTCTGTTTAGTAGTCTTAACTCATAATAAGCACTCAGATGTAGATTTCTGTAAACAAATGTTTCTGATAGACCATATACACATAGAATAAGAATCATAAATCATAACCATCAACAGAAAAACAGGGAAGGCAAATACTCCTACAAAACAGTTAGTAGGTTGCCTACCAGAAATACTAACCCCATTCCATCATGTTTCCATATGACAAAAAGGCAAACTCATATCGATTATAGTGCCCACATTCACAAATAAAGTCACCAGTTCCTAAAACATGCTTCAAACAATCATACCCACTAAAATTCTGAGTTGACTTATGAAATGAAGCCTAAGTTAAGTTGAGTAAAAAGTACCTTGGTCCCCAAGGCACCATAGGTTGATTGTCAGCATACTTGATATCCTTGGACACCTGATAGTGGGAACAAGATTAGATAACAAATGAATAGAATCACCATAAGGGGCTAACTGAATGAATTAGATAGTTTCACCAGTGCATTTTAGAAAAAGCAACCATAGATGCTTGAATCACATAAGCTCACTGTACTAGGTAAGTAGACCCTTCTTGATGATCTATGCAATAGATATTTTGATGCAAAGCTTATCTAATATTCACAACTATGACCTATAGTGCCATTAATAACATTGCTTAGCTAGCAAACCCAATTTAATGTGTAGCTCTGTAAGGCTCAATCAATGACCACAATTTATGTTGCATAACTCAGTAAGGCTCATTATTAATACAAGTCCAGAGCATAATAATTTTTACCTTCTAACTGATGATGAAGGAGCATATAACGAACACGATGTACGTCTTGCAATTACACAACAGTGTTTTCAACCAAGGAGAATCATGTGTATCCAAGCATGGCAGAGCAACTGACCTGAACAGACCCGTATGTGACTCCCTTCTTCCGATACTGCAGCTGCTGCATCATGACAGTGTCGTAGGCCCTGTCCAACTATTATACCCCAATAACTCAACCATTAGTGCAGCTAGCAAAAGCTAATGCCATATGCTAGCCCAGAGAACTCAGACAAGAATACTCTTCCCTACCTTGGCAAGGAACTCGTCATCTCCAGTCTCCTCGGCGTCCTTGCGCTTCTTCTTGTAGGCCATCTTCATGTGGTCGAAGCTATCAAGCGGCCTGACGCCCAGAAGCTAACACCCAAAGAGCACAACATCACAACACGAATCGAAAAAGATAGAATCTCTGCCCCCCATTTCACTCAGGTTCTACCTCATACGGGTTCTCCTCGTCGCCGAACTCCGCGCTCCCGGCCGCCGCCGCCGCGTCCGCTGCCACCACGACCGCGCCGCGGCGCCGCCTCACGGCTGACGCGACGAGCCTTCACTTCCCGCGGAAAAGAGGAATTCAGAAATTTCTCCACCCAAAACGTCCTCAAAAACCTCCTCCACAAGAAAAGCATAGCAGGCCGGCGCAGGAATTACCGCAGCGACTGGGGCACCGGCCGGCCGGCGCGACGAGGGAGCGGGAGGAAGCCGCGGCGCGAGAGGGACGATGTGAGAGCGAATGCGGGCGCCGCCGCAGCGGCTGTGGCCGTCGCCGTCGCAGACGCCATTGTGGGTCTCAAAGCCTAGGGTTTTAGCGCAGTCTCACGCGACGGCGAGGAGAAGAAGCCGGAAGCCATGGGAGCTAAGGGCAAGGTCTATCTGGGTGGATCGCCGTGGAAGGTGGGCAAGGTGCCTTGGGCCATAATTGGGCCAATAATGGGCCTTGTTTTATCTAGGGGAGCCACTGGGCCCATTAAGCCCATATAAGAGAGGCGGTGTCTTTATCGGGTTCGGGTTCGGGCTCTCAAAGAAAAACCCAGTGGCGGCTCGTCATCACGAGACAGGGATGAAAACGATACAAATATTTTCCGACCGTATTCGAGACCGAATCCATTTAGAGGGGTTTTAATCCATCCATATCCGAATCCGGATATTTAACATCCGATACCGTATCCGTATCCGAATATTTAAATCACATATTTATGATGTCGATATCCAATCGTATCCTATCCATCATTTTTTATACTATCCATATTCGAATCCGAATCCGAATATAAATACAAAAACAAATACGATATCCGTTTTCGTGAACAAGGGGCAATTCGTTCCGTTCTTATCTTCCTCGTTTCATTATTTCGCCGCCGTTTGCCGTCGAACCGCCGCTCCGCCGTCGAGTCGAGCCGGCGAGGCGAAGGGAAGGAGAGCGGGGAGAAGAGGAGAGGACGCCATGGCGACCGCTTCAGGTGAGTAGAGCATCACGTTACCCTAACCCTAAGTTTCCGTCGGTTCGATCCTCCCAAAACCGCGTGAATCGATCCGTTGCCCTGGGCGATTATCTCCATACCCGGTTTGTTTCTCCCCGATTCAACGCGAATTAGGGCTTGTTCGGGGGCGGTGTACGTGGTGTTCTGCCTAATTTGGGGATCGGGGCTTCTGTGGGTGCTTGTGACCCGCGAATTTGTGCGGATTTTTACTGCGCTGTTTTGAATTAGCGACTTATGATGTCTTGTATCGTTTGCGGCAGTGACTTTCAAGTCACGGGAGGATCACCGGAAGCAGCTCGAGCTCGAGGAGGCGCGCAAGGCGGGCCTCGCGCCTGCCGAGGTCGACGAGGATGGAAACGAGATCAATCCCCATATCCCCCAGTACATGTCCTCGGCCCCATGGTATCTTAATGCTGAGAAGCCGGTAAGTCATTGCTTGTTTTATTTTGCGTGTTGTTGCCTAAAGCTGTGAATGAGGATCTGGGTGATTAGAGGGCTGACTCCTTGATGGTTTTATGAATTCAGAGTTTGAAGCATCAACGGAAGTGGAAGTCAGATCCGAACTACACCAAGTCGTGGTATGATAGGGGTGCAAAGCTTTTCCAGGCCAACAAGTATAGGAAAGGCGCTTGTGAAAAGTAAGTGGTGTTTGTTTCACCATATTTCTTTTGAGGCCCTGCTCAACATGTACTTAGTGCTTATTAGTGTGTCATCGTCTTGTTTGTTCTAGTTTGCAGTTGGGGACCCCAAGTTTTAGAGTTTGCAATCCATTTTGTATGCAATATGCATGAATAAATAGACTGTCGGTGTAGATTTGCTGACAAACGGTTTTCCTTGGTGTTTTAGCTGTGGAGCCATGACTCATGACAAGAAGTCTTGCATGGAGCGGCCTCGAAGTGTGGGAGCTAAATGGACAAATGTCAACATAGCACCTGATGAGAAAGTTGAATCATTTGAGCTGGACTATGATGGAAAGCGTGATCGTTGGAATGGTTATGACCCATCGACCTACACTCGTGTTATTGCTGACTATGAAGCTAGAGAAGAGGCTAGGAAAAAGTATCTGAAAGAGCAGCAGCTCAAGAAACTTGAGGAGAAGGATACTGAGAAGGATGATGAGAATGCGGGTAGTGAAGATGATGAAGAAGATGGCCTGAGGATAGACGAGGCCAAAGTTGATGAGAGTGCCCAGATGGACTTTGCTAAGGTAGAGAAGCGTGTGCGCACAACCGGTGGTGGAAGCACTGGTACTGTTAGGTATGTACTGCACTACTACTCAGAAAATAGATTATGTTCCATCTAGTAAGTCAAGGATTTACGAGCAACCAATTTAAATGCTGATGGTAATTTTTTTTGTCTCCACAGGAACTTGCGTATCAGAGAAGACACGGCAAAGTATCTTTTGAATCTCGATGTCAACTCTGCATATTATGATCCAAAAACCCGCTCCATGAGGGAAGACCCCTTGCCAGATGCGGATCCAAATGATAAGTTCTATGTGGTAAGTATCTGACGACATATGAGTGAGTATATGACTTTAATGCTTTACACAATTTTAAATGCCAAAACCCTCTGTTCTCTAGGCTCTTGGATTCTATTCTCTGATGTGATATTATGGTGCAGGGTGACAACCAAAATCGTCTTAGTGGTCAAGCTCTGGAGTTCAAGCAACTCAATATCCATGCATGGGAAGCTTTTGAAAAGGGTCAGGATATCCATATGCAAGCAGCCCCATCTCAAGCAGAACTACTGTACAAGAGTTTCAAGATCAAGAAAGAAATGTTGAAGTCTGAACATAAGGATAAAATTATGGAGAAGTATGGGAATGCTGCGTCAGAAGATACAATTCCTCGGGAGCTGCTTCTTGGGCAAAGTGAGAGAGAGATTGAGTATGACCGTACTGGTCGAATAATCAAAGGACAGGTTGGTAAAAATACTGAGTGTTGTTAATTATGCCTGTCAACTTTCTGGTGTCTTGTTCTTATAACTGTTCCTGCTTCTTCTTGTCAGATTCTATATATTTTGTGTCTGGTAGGACTTTCTAGCTAATTGTGTCCGCATGTTATAACATCAGAGATGACGATAAGCTTCGCTTCTTTAGAAGGAATCATATTCACAGAGGCATTGTGGCCATTAGATACAATGAAAAGAATCTGAAATCTTGTGTCCAATCTTAATAATGTGAATCAATAAAAGTAGGGCCTACTCTAGCCTCCACAAACGCATGTGCATTTTTTGAAGTTCTTGCAATTGAACTTGGAACTAGGACTGTGCTATAGGGGCTAGTCATAATATTGGTTGATTTTTTCGGGCCTTGTTTCAAGTATGTTGGGATAGGCTAGAGATCAAACCCAACAAGGACCATAAAGAAAGATTATATGGAAGTAAAAAGTTATTAATAGTACCAACAATAGTAAAAGGAGAACGTTATCCTAGATCATGGTTCAGCTCATGTTTTCCTAGTTACCACACACTAGGAGCGCATGCAATCGCGAGTTAACTTTATGTTTGCATGCAATTAAAAAATACTAAGAACCGTATCCTCTTTCACTTTGAATGAATGGTTAGTCTGTGGCTTTAGACTGGAATGCCACCAGTTCAGTCTAATTATTGGACTGTTGGCATTATTTCCATGTTTGGTATGGTCATGGGTGTTAAATGCTAACGAGTAACCTTAATTTATATCTACAGGATGTATCTCTTCCCAAGAGCAAATACGAAGAGGATGTATTCATTAATAATCACACGAGTGTGTGGGGTTCATGGTGGAAAGATCATCAATGGGGCTACAAATGCTGCAAGCAAACTATCAAGAATAGTTACTGCACAGGCTTGGCTGGAATAGAAGCTGCTGAGGCATCAGCAGATCTAATGAAGGCCAATATGGCCCGCAAGGAAGCTGCAGAAGGTATTTTGTTGAGAAAATACTTCTATTATTTATTTATATCTGGACAACTTGCGTTGGGTGTAGGATAATTGGTGCCATTGAGTAAACCTTTACCTGTTCAAAAATTCGCACCTGCCATTGATAAAATCATAATTGGTGCTACTGCTAGCTTTTTATCAAGCATGACATCACACCTAAGTGTCAGTTTTATTTGCCACCAGTTAACTATTCTCCTAATTATGTGAACAGTGTATTGTTAAAGTTAGTGTGAGGTCTCAGGTCTTGTTAGTTTCATACTTTCATGCTGGATTCTTTCAAGATATAAGTTGAAGCAGACAATGGGATGCAAATATAGCTAGGTGCAATTTGTTTTTTGTTTATGAATAAACTTGTTTAAATGAGATGGCTCAAGCCACTCGATTTAATTACCCATGCGTGACCACCGTTATGCATTGCATTAACTTTAAAATTGTTCAATGCAGATGTACCTGTACAACATGAAGAAAAGCGATTAGCCACATGGGGAACTGATGTGCCTCAGGATCTTGTCCTTGATCCGAAGAAGCTCGCAGAATCTCTAAAGAAGGTTAGTGTCTTGTATTTGACCTTTGGTATTTTTTTGTTCATAATTTCCCCCCTATTGTAGACGCTGAAGCTTTTGGTTTTAATCCTGTAGGAGAAAGGAAGGGGGAAAGAGGAGAGGGATGAGAAGAAGAGGAAGTATAACGTGCACTTTGACGATCAGGTTACTGTAGAAGACATGGAGGCCTACCGTATGACGAAGATTCACCACGACGATCCCATGAGAGCTTTTCTCAAGTAAGTGTGGTAAAATGTTCGCGCTGCTGTGTCACATTGGTAGCACCCTGCCTTGCAGTGATGTTGTGTAATTGTAAGATGGCTATGCCTGTCCGAACCAGGGTGGTGCTGTGATGTAGTAGAATGTAAAACCTGGCTACACTTTTTACAAGCTGTGTGTTGAAAATGTGTAATGCCACAATTTCTGATAATCAGAATCCTTGCTTGCTGGTATTTATTATGACGATTGAGCGCAAAAGGAATAACGTCCCTATTTGTGAACTGCCGAAATTTGAGTCCATGAGTAACAGTTGACGAGGTGTATTTAGGCTATAGAGTACGAGTGCATGGGTATGTGTGGTTTTCTTATTTCTTTTCTTTTTGGTTTAGCTGTATGCTTTGTTTTGTTGGTCAACCAGTTCGCTCGAATCTTGGATAGAAATGGTCAGCCACCAGGGTTCGCCTAATAAGTTAGCAAGTATGTAATATCCAAGACATGCCTTTTCAGTTTCATTTGGGATGCAAAGCCCGAACAATTCGGCCTGTGGACATGGATACATATATATATTTACATCTTTTGCTTTTCTCTTGAGTTTCATGGTGATGAACATCAAACAAATATATACACTTATTATTACAAGCAACGCGCCACCAATTAATGGAACAATCCTGTATTTACATCTAGAACACGAAGAAAACCAACCTCTCAACCAAAGCCACAACTACCAGAGTTTATATTAGCACACCTTGATTGATCATCTATATCTACTAATCTAGGACCTAAATCTTCTTGTTTTTACCAAATCACAAATCCAAACTACCTTTAACCGATCCCCTATGCTATGCTATGCTAGATAATGAAGAAGGATGTCGTCATGTTCATGTCATAGGCCTCTTGCGAGCATGGCCTGGAACTCCTCCGCCGAGCGCTGGCTCTGCAGCCGCATGTCCTCCCTGAACTTGCGAATGAAGAGCTCCGCCCTGAGGTCCACCTCCCCCATCCCCTTCACCACCCCGAGCACGCCTCCGCCGCCGCCTCTGCCGGGGCTCCGCAGCAGCACGTTCCTCATCGCGCCGACGCCCGCCGCCATGGCACGCGCCTGCTGCTGCTTGCCGCCGCTCCCGCCACCGGTCTCACGCGCAGGCACACGGCTGCTGGCGTCACCGGCGGCGCCCACGCGTGCAGTGGTGGCTTTGCTGCCCGCGGCACCGGCGGCGGCGTGCGCGGGTGCTGCAGCCGGCGTCGGCAGCTTGTCGCGGGCGCTGGTGCTCGGCTCATGCTGCTGATGCTCCCGCTGCACGACGCCGCGGAGGGCCTTGGCTGCTGGCTGCTGCAGGTGTTGGTGGCTGTAGAGGTCGTCGACGTAGACCGGCGCGAAGCTCCGTTTGTGGTGGTGGTGGTGGCACCACCCGTTCTGCGAGTAGTGCACGGAGGACGACGTGCGCCGACGTCGCCGGCCGTCGACGCCCCCGATGACCGACCTCCGGAGCCTGGACCCGACGGCCGCCGCGATGCCGGCGCACTTGGCGCGCCACCACCGCCACGGCCTCCTACCGCCTCCCGGCCGCCCCGACGACGAGGACGAGTAGTAGTAGGTGCCGCCCGTCGTCGTCGGCATGGTGGCGCCGAAGCAAGACATGGCCTGTGGCCTGATGATCCGATGCCCGAGACCGCGTGTGCGTGTGCGCGTGTGTGTGGTTTGTGTGCAGGAGGGAAGGGAGACGGTTGCTTAGCTTGTCAGTTGGAGGAAGCGGAGCTCAGTATGAGTGGTAGACTTATATAGGTGGGGTTGGCCGTTGGCGTGGGAAGAACGGAGTGGGGAGCACTTTCGGTGGTTGGGCGGGTAAGACTCACGCTACCTGCTTCTGCTTCTGGTTGGCAGTTGACTGACCCCGCTGCCTATTTCCCACTATTTGCATTGGCCATTGGTACGTACAGGCAGCTGGAATGGATGGATGCCACCAGGACCAGGGCAGGCACCAGCATCTTCTTCCTTCCCATCGCTGCCTTTCTCTTTGCTTTGCTTGCTTGCGCTTTAACTTGCAGCTGGATGCTTCTTTTCTTACCTGAGTGGGTTGTGATTGTGATGACATCAATGTGGGCACGATCTAGCTAGCTTTACGTTCTTGTTTTTTTTTTCTTTTTCTTCTGTGTGTAGCAGTGTGGGGTGGGTGGGGCCTGGGGGCGACAAAGAGACGCGCGCAAATACCCTGAAACCTTAACTTACGACCATTCAAAGGCTGACTTGATCTGATTAACAAGTCTCTCACCCACTCTATCAGGTGGCTCATGCCACTAGAGGCATGTTTGGCCGTAGATCATGAGGAGCCAAGCTAAGCCCTAGAGCAAAACCAGCCGAGCACCGACCTATCCTGTGCCATGTACGTAGTACGTACGTGTATATGTACTCCTACTTCATCTCTCCATGTACGTACGTGTATATGTACTCCTACTTTACCCTCTTGATAATATAATTTCTCCCAGATTATAAGTCTCTGCTACTCTCAGAAAGCGACCGAGAGCTGCATGCTGAGTCAAACGAACCTTCAGATTCTTATGTAATCGCCGGGAAACTTGGCTTATCATACTCATTTTCCTCACCAGTCACCACAGGGAATAACTGAAACCGGGCGGCTGGCCTGCCGTGTAGCTTGGAAGTGTTGGCAACTTGCAAGTCGGCCGGCCGCCCGGAGGGCCCGACCATTTCTTCTCCTTGCATTGTGAACGAGCGAGCTCCCAACTTGCAGCAAAAAGGAGGGGAATCGTCGATGATGTTTATATTGTACTCCGTATTGCTTAAAGGCTAAGAGACTGAAGTGAGGATATTGACACGGGAATTGTTGGCGTCCATACGTCCGAAGGGATAGGATTTCATCGGACAGTACCGAACGGTCCAGCAGAAGCGTGCCGCACTCCCACCATATCGTTGCAATCCTTTCTCGTCTTCCTCGTCTTGCCACGCACGCATACCCTGCCCCGTCCGTCTCGCCCTGCCCCGTGCCCGCCGCTCCTTCCCCCTAACCCCATCCTTTCTCTCTGCGCGGGCAGGACCCCGGGAGGCTCATCGGTGTGTGGTGTTCACTGGAGGCAGCGGCCCGATGGCGCTTGTAGGCGGGGAGCGGATGGTAGTGGCTGCACGTCGCAGAAGGCATCGACCACATAAGGGTGGGGAGGTCGCGGGCGCGCGACTCGGAAGCGGCTGCGCGTCATGCCTGGCGAGGCCAGCGGCCAAGCGGTGCGCCTTGGAGGCGGCAGGCGAGCGGATAAGAGCGATATGAAGAGGAACGAGTGGGTAGAAATAAGTGGATGAGCAGTTTTTTTTAAATGAAGGAGCGTGGGTTGTTGGGCTCGCGTCGTGGCCCAGCAACAGAGCATCCGTGCAAACAGACGCCCGGTTCAAAGCATTACTGTATTGACACCAACATGAATATATTCTTCTTCTACCCTAAATTAAAGGTAGATATATGTGCATCGACATTTTTTATGCGACACGAAGAGGCATTGAATGAATTCCTCTTTCCTACGGTATATACATCTCAATTATAATTAAAGGTGAATTTTACTTTTCGACAGTATCACTCTTTTTTATCAGGTACAATTTGGATCACAGAAGCCACATACTCTACACTCGCACCACACGCACACACATGCGTGCGCTGTCGGTACATAAGAAAAAAAAGAGATTAGTCGGCTCTCGAGCCTCCAGTGCACGAGAAATGCACACCAAACGTGCCTCTAGCGCGCGGGAAACACACACCGAACGTGCACGTACCCTAAGTTCTCTGGAAACAGGACAACCCTGTTACTCGACCACAGCCCCATTCACGGTAGTACGGCCGCTCTGACTAGGAAGAGCCGGAGAGGAGAAAGCAAAGGCGAGCAGCGAAGGGAGGTGGGCTTGGAAGACACCCCCCTCCCCAACCATCCTCGCGTACATGGGCCAAAGTGGGCCAAGTAATTAGAAGGGACCCTGCGGGGCCCGTTAACCCGTCCGAATGGCTCGGACGGTCCGGGAGCTGATAGAAGAACTCCAACTACTGGATTCGCGAACCTGAACTCAACCGACCGGGCACCTTGCCGGCCGTGGCGGAGGCGGCTGCGCGGCCGCGGCAGTTGTCCGATTATCTATCCAACTCCATCCACCGATTACTAGCGATCTCGAGTTCTTCATTCAGTTCGGTAACAGCGTCTTGCAGCAATAGAGCCCCAGTAGAGCTGTGGAGACGCCGGCGGCGGAATTGCTACAGCCGTTGTTCAAGCCCCCGGCTAAGTGGGCGCCCGCGGCGGATTCTGGTGCACGGCGTGGGCCGTGTTGGTTGTAGACTTGTAGGCACCTTCGGATCCATCGGCAGCGGCCCCATGTCCTGGAATCGCCACTTGTGGAGTGGAGCTGGATCCCCTCCTGACGGAGGCCAATGGCCTGGTCACGCCTGGTAAAGGTATGGATTCCAATTCCATTATTTTTTCCATGCGTTTTTGGTGGCCTATAAATTGTGTTCTCGGTGTCGTCAGATCAGGTTGTCCTGGAATACTGGAAAATGTTATGAAATTCTCAGTACATACATACTCTGAAATATATTGCCAAATGCTTCGTACAAACTCTGAAATATTCTAAATTTGAAATGGTTCCAAATAATCACCAAAACAAACATTATTACAGATACATACATACATATAGTGTACTGCAGCAACATTATTACAGATGAATTCGTACATGCCATGCCCTTCAACTTCAATGCAACTGCTTCCAGTTATAGTGCCGCATGTCCTCTCCACAGTAATGCCCAACCTCAATACACCCAGGATGAACCATTCGCCAATGCAGCCACCTTACTTCCTGCCAATTGGCGGTGGCCGTAAGGTACCAGTAGACCCGCAAGCAAATCATACTGCAAAAGGTGATACCAAATGTCAATGCTTTGATATGGTACTGAGTCATGATTTTTGCATACTGATTAGTGACCAATTTGCTTATACTTTATCAATCATATTTCCAATCTGCAATATCCTATCAATTTTTTTATTTTTTTGGTGAATGGTAGTAAATATTCTCCTTTCTCAGAGTCGATCTGCTATTATGTGTTAATAATAATGAATTAGGATGATAGTTTGACCTAGATATTGTACTTCAGATGACTATGCATACAAAGGCTTTTCTTTCTTTATTACATTGTCTTGCACCTACGGACATGACTTTCATGTCAAGTATTAGAGCATTTCAAAGTCTTTCTAAACCTCACTAAGTGTTATGGATTGACTATGGATAGATGGATTAGCAGAGAGACCCCGGATAGCCGCCCTTCCTCGGAGACTATCTTAGGATTTCTTCTTGCTCTCTAACTGATACATGATGGTCCCTTTTATAGAGACGACATACTTGACCCCTAAGTAATATCCTAACCGAATCAATCTATCTTATCCCTTTCCTAACTTATCTCTTTCCTAACTAATCCTAATCAATCTGATCTGTACTGTTCACGCGCTACTATTCATGCACTACAGTACCGCGTGGGCCCCTAGGCCGGCTCCCCTTGCCATAACACTAAATCATCATTTGGAGAGTCATTTGCATAAAAATCACTTTCTATATCTTTTCACTCTCCAACAGTTTTTCTATCTTGTGTGCACTCTAGAGAGTCATTCTCGTTTTTCTATTTTGGCCAGCGAGAAATCCGGAATAGAAGATGACTATATTTAGATAACCAAATAAAAAAAACTGTTGGAGAGAATTTTTTTCATCAAAAACTCTATTCCTAGCAATTAGGAAGGATATAGAGAGCTCTTGGAGTTGGTCTTATGCACCTTACCCACAAGTTGTGATTCCCATTTATTAGTTCAAGGTTTCCCAGATGTGTGGTTAGGATGCCGAGCTAGCTCAGTTGGTAGGGTGTGGATGATACCCATACCACCTAGGTTCAAGTCCTCATCAAGGCGAATTTGGGTGCCTCTTTTTTCTTAATAAAATAAAATACCACCTAGTTCCTCCTAGGTTGGTGTACAACAACAACAACAACAACATAGCCTTTTGTCCCAAGCAAGTTGGGGTAGGCATCCTCCTAGGTTGGTGTAGTTTTTTTTTTAAGATGTGTGGATGGGTTTCACTAAAAGAATTTTTAGAAAACGCTTAATATGATGCAACCAAGTTTCAATCCTCCTAAGGGTGAGTATCCTCCTGTAGGCATACAATCATCAAGACGTCAACCAAAGGCAGGCTGACCTTCATTCTTAAAACCTAGAACCCCCCCCCCCCCCCCCCCCCCCCCTTCTCTCGCGCGTCTTGTAAGCTGGTACCAAACTAGACAAACTCCATGAACCGGTCATTACAGCGGGCAGACTGCAATGGTGGTGGGAGATGAGTAGGGATGAACTGACCAGAGCAGGCCTGAACTCCCGTTTGTGAGGTGTCGTCCAGGGAGGCGGCTCGTGAGCGGAGAGGAGAAAAGATCGATCTATTCCCTAATTAACATATCCTTCATACAATACCAAATATATCTAGAGTCCCTAACCAACCTACCTGACCCATATATTAGCAACTAACTTAATCTGCATAGATTGGGACTGAACCCGATAACTGGCCGTCAGGCGTGCGAGACGTGCACGCGGGCTGGCTCCTACGCGCGATCCCGCACTCCAACTGTCCGACGCCCACGCTGTCTATAGGAGCGCCCCGTACATGACACAGACATAAGCATCTCTACAAAGACCTAGATGCTCAGCCCCCTAGGGTCGAGGTTGCTAACAAAGTCACATTTTAGTTACCACAGTTGCATAAACCATTAGTCACAAATCTGCACATATATCATCCATGTCGCCAAACAAAGACTTAAAAGTAGTCAATATTTCTACTTTTTAAGGATTTACCAAATCTTATCGTAAACATATTTTTTGCGACCAGAGGAAGTAATTAGTCAGGGGAATCTTCATTAACTGCAACAAGACTTTACACTTACACAAGAAAACATCCAAATTTAAAAATAATTAAGTGGTTTCAAAAGCCATCTGACACCAAATAAAACTTAAAAAACCTTAGGGTAGACATGAAAAGTGTTCAATCTGTAGGTTGAGAAGCTTTCACTTGCCTTATGCCGTTGTGCTGTATATGTATGGGTGAATTCTGCTTGCAAAATCAGGATGCATATCAACGAAAGTTACTGTATTTAGGGACTTGAGATATCTGAAACCGACTGGAACCTCCCATAGCTCCGGGAGGCGATTCATTGTTAGACTTTCAAGGCTGGCCAAAGCTCCCTTCTGTATGCGTATTTGATTGAGACGGGGCAAATTCTTCAAGTAAAGTTCCTTTAAATTCAGGAACCAGTCTGCTTGGAAATATAATTCCTGGCCGGTGTATGCATTTATAAGAGATAACCTAGTCAAGTTTGACAATTCAGAGAGGCGTGGTAATGGACTTTCTGAAAGCTGACTGTAATGTAGCCCTAGCCAGCCCATTTCCGTGATTTAAGAAAAGGGGAGATGTGAAAGTTCCTTCTGACAATCGTCCATCTAAACTAAGGATTTGAAGAGGATTAGGAAATGTTAAATCATCCAGCTGTAGCAGTTCATCTTCGTTGCATGCTCTTATAATTAATCGTGATAGCTGGCACATCTTTGACAAAGAGCCACACAATTGTGCACAGTAGTTACTCCTTACATCACAAACTCCAAGGCATCTTAGCTGGGATAAATTTCCAAGTTCTGCAACAAATACTTCACTTGCTTTAATGGTCCACAGAGTTTGCAGTTCAATCAAACTCCACAAGCCCTTAAATGGCTCCACACCTTCCCAACTTTTGAAACTGCTGTAAGTTACATCTTGCATCCGTGAAACCAGAAGATGTCGCAATTTCTTCAGTTTTGAAAACCCTTGTGGGAACTTCACTAACTGCGCATTCTCAATACTCACTGTTTGTAGGTTTTGAAGTTTTGTAGCAGATTTAGGGAGTTCTTTCACTTTGGTGTCATCGAGGCACAAAAGCCTAAGGTTGAATAGCTCCCCAATTGAGCTTGGAATAGTCTCTATAGGCAAGCCTGATAAGTCTAATACTGCAAGGTACTTCGGTTTGGAGGAAATAGAAGAATACCACGAAGATAATGCCCTGCTGGTGTCAAATGTTGTGCGAAGCCTGGATGGATCAATGTTTGATGGAATGCCATTGCTGCATTGGAGCACAGCCACTCGTCGAGAATCTGATCCCACTAGCATTGCTTCATTGTTTCCATCATAAGTTGTACTGAAACCCTCTCTTTTAGATTGGAAAATGGCTAGTTCACGCACAAGATCGTGCATTCGAATACATTTAATCCTACCAAAGCTGTTCCTCTTTGCAACGTGAAGCATGCTCCGTCGTACAAGTTCTCTTAGATAACTTTCAGCGGTGTCTTCTAAGCTGCATGCCCCTTTTTGTTCAATAAATCCTTCAGCTATCCACAGTCTAATCAATCTTTTTCTGTGTATTAGATAGTCTTCTGGAAACATAGCACAATACAGGAAGCAGTTCTTCAAATAGTCTGGTAGGTATTTATAGCTTAGATTTATAATTTTCTCCACACGATTAAGGCTCTCATTGTTGTGTAGCTCCCAAATAAGTTGATCATAAAATAGCTTCCTGTTGGTGTAAATAGTGGATTGTATAAGGACTAATATGTAAAATGAGAAGATAAATAGAGTGAGTCTGGCTGGGAACGTAGACCAGCCAGAAGCTTCCGCAATCCTCGAATTGCAACAGGGTATACAGAGCCAGAGTTAGGGTTACCGGCGGCACAGGCGAGCTGCTGTGAACGCCGGCGTGACGAGGCAGAGCGGCGGCGCCAAGAGGGCTCTGGCGCAGGGCTCCGGCGCGGATCGGCGTGCGCACGGTGGGGCGTGGGCGCGGGCGCGGGCCGTCGCAAGCGGCGCGCAGGCTCCGGCGCGGGCTATCGCAAGCCGTGCGGCTGCAGCCAGGCGCGAGGAAGGGCGCGGCCCCAGTGAGCACCGCGCGGTCGAGAAGGCGGCGGCGCGGACCAGCGCGGAACGGCGCGGGCGGCGGCTTCGGTGTGGCTGGCGCACCAGCAGAGCGGCGCGTGCGGAGGCGCGCGACGAGGAGGCCGCGGCCTGCAGCTGCGCGAGGGCGCTCGCGTGTACGGACGGGCGCGGGTGAAGGTGTGAGGCTGCTGCTGCGCGGCGGCCGGCGGAGGAGAAGTGGAGGAGGGGCTGCGGTCCCTGTCCTGTGGGCATACGAAGCTGCTGGTGTCGGAGAAGAAAAAGGAAAAGGAGAGATTTACTGCTTACTGCTGCTCTGCCTTGCTGGTGGCGGTGTGGTAGCTGCTGGAATCTAGAATTTGGTGATCTGGTGAAGAAGAAGGAAGTCTTGCTGATTGCGTGTATTGAGGTGATTTGATTGCCAGTGAGAAGCTGATCTGGGAGATGGATCCAGAGGAGGCTGCAAAGAAGGCAGCAGGTGAGCAAGGGAGTGGTGGTAATGGTGGTGGTGATCCGCTGATTACCAAGAGTGAGTTGAGAGATGAGATGAGGTCCTGGATTCAGGGACTCATGGAGATGAATTTGATTGGCCCTAGGGAGGTGCGTGAACTAAAATTAGAACTCATACCGAATGATGTGAAGCTAGAGGGAAGCAAAAATTATTTGAGCTGGTCTAGAAGAGTGCAAGTGCTTCTAGGTGGAAAGGGGGTAGAGCACTATCTGGCGGAGAATTGTGTTGAGCCAGCTGACAAGCTTAGCCCCGAGTGGAGAGCTTGGCGTATGACAAACTCTACCATAGTGGGGTGGTTATTGGCATCCATGTCACCGTCTGTTAGTAAAATAGTGGAAGGTATGCACACTGCAGCACAAATATGGAGAACCCTAAGTAACTTGTATTCCAGGCGAGGGAATGTGATGGTGATGATAGAGATTCAGAATAAGGCTGATGCAGTGAAACAAGGGGGGCGATCAGTGGAGCAATATGCTAGTGAGTTGCAGTATTTGTGGGGAGAGCTAGATTACTATGCTCCACTTCGTATGAGGGATGCACAGGATGTCCATAAATGGATAGAGGACAGGAGGGTGACTCATTTTCTGGGGAATTTGGACCCAGAGTTTGAAAGCAGGAGGGCTGCCTTTTGCCACCAGGAGAGTCTCCCTACCATGGAGGAGGCGGTGTCAGCCATGGTTATTGAGGAAAGCAAACTAAGGATGATGAGTGGTAACAATCCATAGAAGTCAGCCTACACCTCAGTGGCGGAGAGAAAGTGCTACAATTGTGGAGAGGAGGGACACTTGAGCTATAATTGTCCCCTTCCCAAGAGCTATGGCGGTAGAAGTGGAAGTCGTGGAGGTCGTGGTGGTGCTCGTGGTGATCAAGGAGGTCATGGTGGCCGTGGTGGAGGGCGTGCAGGAGGACGTGGCAGAGGCCGTGGTGGTCCTCAGGCCAATGTTGCTACCTGGGAGAGTGGTTCTCAGGTCACTACTGCTACCACAAGGGATCTTCCATCTGTCACATTGACCGGGAAGCAAGTCAAGCAGTGGGAACAATGACAGAAGATGAAAGGATCTGAAAGTTCCAAAACCACTTCAGATAGTCCTATGATTACCACCACCGGTCACTTTGGTAACTTTGCCAACTATGCCCACTTGGGCAAAGGTACTCAGGCACATGCACTTGCATCCACATGTAGGCATAACATAGAGTGGGTTGTTGATTCAGGAGCTTCCAAGCATATCACAGGCATATCTAGCTCTTTTAGAACATACACTCCACATTCTTTTACTGAAACTATACAAACTGCTGATGGTACCTCCCAACCCATTCATAGTGTAGGATCTATAGAATGCACTCCATCTCTTCATCTATCTTCTGTTTTGCATGTTCCTTCCTTCCCAGTCAATCTCCTCTCTGTTAGTTCACTTGTTGATCAGTTCAAATGCGTTGTTATATTTGATGAAAATTCTTGTACTTTTCAGGAGAAGAGGACGAGGAGAGTGATTGGGACTGGAGTCAGGCGTGATGGGTTGTGGTTCATCAACCAAGAGCAGTCAGCATTGACAGCAGCTACTGGTGCCCAAGAGAGGGAGATCTACTTGCTTCATCGTCGGTTAGGACATGTGCCTTTTGGAACCTTGAATAAATTATATCCTAACTTTTTTAATGGTGTGGACATAAAGAAACTTGTGTGTGATGCTTGTGAACTTGGGAAGCATACAAGGACAACCTATCCTAGTATTGGCCTCCGGAGTTGTGAACCATTTATGTTAATACACTCTGATGTTTGGGGGTCCCTACTCAGTTACATCTGTGAGTGGATTTAAGTGGTTTGTCATCTTTATTGATTGTCATACTCGTATGACATGGATCTACATGCTTAGGGGTAAACATGAGGTCCTTCGTTGTTTCCAGGACTTTTATAAGTTGGTTGCAAATCAATTCAATGCTAGAATTCGGATTGTCCGAACTGATAATGGGAAGGAATATGTGAACAATGATTTTGGGGTGTATCTTTCGGAGCATGGGATTATACATCAGACTACTTGTCCTAGTACCCCACCACAGAATGGTGTAGCTGAGAGAAAGAATCGACACTTGTTAGAGGTAGCAAGGTCAATGATGTTTCAAATGAATGTGCCCAAATATCTCTGGAGTGAAGCGGTGCTAACAGCAGCATACTTAATCAATCGTATGCCATCCAGGATTCTTGGGATGACGTCACCTGCTGAGCTGTTGCTGGGCCAACAGGAATTTAAAGTACCCCCAAGGTGTTTGGTTGTGTTTGCTTTGTCAGGGACCATAGACCATCAGTTGGAAAGTTGGATCCTCAGGCGGTGAAGTGTGTTTTTGTTGGATATTCTTCTACACAAAAGGGTTACAAGTGTTGGGACCCTGTTGGAAAGAAATTGTTTGTGAGTATGGATGTGACATTCAGGGAGTCTGAATCATACTATACAAAACCATGCGATCTTGATCCGCTCTTGGAGGAATTCTCTTCAGTCACTGAGAGCGACAGTAGAGAGGGGGAGAATAGAGGGGCTGCTGCTCAACAGGAAGTGATTGTCGGTACTATCCCGTGTCTAATGGATATGCATGGAAAGGAGGTAGTTCGCCATGATGATGGTGAAGGTGAAGGGGTAATTAGTGATGAGAATGAGGAGGAGGTAGTTGGCGAGAATGAGGAGGTAGTTGGCGCTGAGAATGAGGAGACAATTGATGTACAAAATGGAGAGGTGATTGTTAAGGAGCCAATAGTGTACCAGAGGAGACAGTCCAGGAGTCAGGGGGAGCAAATAGCTGAAAAGAGCCAATAGTGTACCAGAGGAGACGGTTTAGGAGTCAGGGGGAGCAATTCAGTGCACCACAGCCACAGCAGCTTGCTACACCAGTCCCAAATCTCTCCTCGGACCTCTCTCCATCAAGTGGTAATGTCCTTCCTAACCTTGAACATGTAGAGTTGCCTCTTGCACAACGTAGGGATACTAAATCCAATTTTGGAAAACCTCCTGTTCGCTATGGCTTTGAGCATCCTAGTACAAATCATGACATTGCCAACTTCCTTTCATACTCTTGCCTTTCACCTGCATATAGAGCATTTATTGCATCTTTACAAATAGTGCCTATTCCAAAGGACTGGAGGTGTGCGAAACAGGATTCTAACTGGAATGCAGCAATGAGAGAAGAGATGCATGCTCTTCAGAAGAACAAGACTTGGGAACTGGTCCCACTTCCAAAAGGAAAAAAGGCTGTGGGCTGCAAGTGGGTCTTCACTGTGAAGCAAAACCCAAAAGGAGAGGTGGACAGGTATAAGGCAAGGCTAGTTGCAAAAGGCTATAGTCAAACATATGACATTGATTATGATGAGACATTTGCTCCTATGGCAAAGATGGGTACTGTTAGGACCCTAATCTCCTGTGCAATTAACTTTGGTTGGCCACTACATCAGATGGATGTGAAGAATGCATTCCTTCATGGTGACTTACAAGAAGAAGTGTATATGAAAATCCCACCAGGGTTTGCGAATAGTCAAACTGCTGGGAAAGTATGCAGACTTAAAAAGTCACTCTATGGACTAAAGCAATCACCCCGGGCATGGTTTGACAGGTTTAGAAGAGCAATTTGTGGTATGGGATACACTCAATGTAATGGTGACCATACAGTCTTCTACAAGCATAGAGGGACATTTATCACAATTATGACAGTGTATGTGGATGATATTGTGATTATAGGAGATGATGTGGAGGAAATCAAATGCTTGAAGGAGAATCTAGTAAGAGCCCTTGAGGTAAAGGATCTTGGACCACTGAGGTATTTCCTTGGGATTGAGATTGCTAGGTTGCCTAAGGGGATAGTTCACTCACAAAGGAAATATGTTCTTGATCTGTTGACTGAAACTGACATGCTTGGATGTCGGCCATGTAATACTCCTATTGATAAAAACCATCAAATCAGTGCCCAGTGTGGAGATTCTGTGAACAAAGAAACATATCAGAGATTGGTGGGAAGACTGATATACCTGTGTCATACAAGACCTGACATTTCCTATGCAGTGAGTGTGGTGAGCAGGTATATGCATGATCCAAGAACATGACATATGGAGGTTGTTTACAGGATTTTGAGGTACCTGAAGAGAACCCCTGGGAGAGGGTTATGGTTCAGGAAGAATGGACACCTAGATTTGGAGGGTTATTGTGATGTGGATTGGGTAAGTAGCAAGGATGATAGGAGGTCTACCTCTGGGTATTGTGTGTTTGTGGGAGGCAATCTTGTCTCATGGAGAAGCAAGAAGCAAGCAGTTGTGGCCCGGTCTACTGCGGAGGCTGAGTATAGGGCAATGGCATTGAGCTTGTGTGAGATATTGTGGTTAAAAGGCTTGCTAAGGGAGCTGCGGGTGTTGAGAAATGAGACCATGATGCTTCATTGTGACAATGTTGCTGCAATCAATATTGCAAATAATCCAGTCCAGTTTGATCGCACTAAGCATGTTGAGATTGATAGATTCTTCATTAAGGAGAAGCTGGATAGTGGGATCCTAAAGCTAGGGTATGTAAAATCACGCAGTCAACTAGCGGATTATTTCACAAAAGGTCTAGGACCTAGTGAGAATGAGTTGAGTTGTAACAAGATGGGCATGTTAGATATTTTTAGCCCATCTTGAGGGGGAGTGTTGGTGTAAATAGTGGATTGTATAAGGACTAATATGTAAAATGAGAAGATAAATAGAGTGAGTCTGGCTGGGAACGTAGACCAGCCAGAAGCTTCCCCAATCCTCGAATTGCAACACTTCCACTCATTGACATTCTTCGGTCTCAGCGACAATATGCTTCCTATTGCCACAAGGGCTAATGGCAAACCATCACATTTCTCCACAGTGTTTATACCACACTGATGTAACTCTGGAGGACAGATATGATCTTCAACTTTCGGAAATGCCTTCCTACAAAATACATGCCAGGAATCATGGTCATCAAGAGGTTCTACTTTGATCTTACAACTATCCTCAGCTATTGAGGCTACCTCCTCAATTCTTGTTGTGATTATTACTCTGCTTCCAAGGCCATTATCTACAAGAGCCTCTTTAATTCTGAAAAGAACATCAGCCGTCCATACATCATCCAGTATGATCAAGTACCGTTTTTTATCTAGAGTTTTTATCAATTGCACTATTAGTTCTGCACCATCCATTGTTCCAGGATCAAATTCTTTCTTATCTTTCCTGACGAGATCTGTCAGCATTTTCTTCCATATATCTTCTAGTTTATATGACTGAGAGATAGAAACCCATGCGCGGCAATCAAAATTGGACCCTTCATTTTTGTACACATTGTTGACAAGAGCGCTTTTTCCAATGGCACCCATACCCCAGACAGCAATGATCCGAAGTGATGGATCTTCAAATGTTAATGAACTAATCAAGGTTTGCTTATTTTTATCAATTCCCGCAAGCTCCTCGTCACTGATTGAGTAATCATGTTCAGGAAGATATATTTCCTTTTCAGTTTCATAGCTTCCTGCAGGTATATCAATCCCACCATCTAAGGGTTTAGTCCAGCGGTCCCTACTTTCAGATAGTTGTTTAAGCTCTTGCTTTATTCTCTTAATTTGACTAGCAATTTCATCTAGTGAAAACAGATGTTGAGGTTTCTTGGCTATTTTCTTCATGTAATCCCACCATGATCCTATCTGATTGTGTTTACCAACTACATAAATAAAATGATCTATAGTGTCTTCCATATCATAAGCCAGTCTTCGGACTTGTCCTGTCCATGTTTCTATTACTTCACCTTTCCAAGCCTTACGGCCAATTTCCTTAAGAAATGCCCGAATAAGCTCAAGCTCATTACTGATCAGTTTCATGTCATCTGGGAGTGCTGCCACCAACTCAGATTTCTTTGCGAGCAAAGGTTTAGCAAAACTCAGGGTATCTCCTGCCAGAGCTATGGCAATCTTTTTCAGGACCAGAAGAACAGCAATCTCTGCCATCTCTTCTTATGCGATTGACTTAGATATTTTAGTGGAAGTCAAAGCTCTCTCTTTTGCACCAATACCATTCCTTGCACATCAAATCTACATGAATGAAAGAAATCTCTTACTGAATAGCAAATTGTAACAAGTTTGCAAGTTGTAATGCAAAAGAGAGCTAGTCCTTCTGAAGTCTGATCTGCTAAACCTATTTGAAATACTTTGATGCTTACTGAAAAAGTCAAAGTTCGGTCATCAGTACCAGTTTCTTGTACATGGAATCTATGATTTTTTTTTATGGAACAGAAAGTAGTAACAAATTTGCAAGATGTAAAGAAAGTAGAGCTAGTACTTTGAGGTTAGATCTGCTAATACCTTAATGCTTGCTGAAAAATGTTGAGATCTGTGGATACGTTTGGAGTAGTTGCGGTACTTGAGTAGGTGCACTTGTTGGAGAAAGAAGATGAATAATCATATACAAGACAGAAGGATGAATCAGTGAGCAATCTTGTATCTGTCATTCCGATGTCAGGAGGAAAAGAAATCATGTAAGTTGCAAAAAATCCATGCTATTTCTTAAAATGGGAAAACAGTGTCGGTAAGTATAGTACCAGTTTCTTCCCTTGGAACAGAGCAACAGATTCAGCTTTTGAGAAATTCTGTGTCTGAACTTGAACAGTAGGTTGGCGCAAAAGCGTCTGCCATCACATGTTTGCTTGCTGCATATTCATAAATAGGTAGCAAGCTATTATTTCTTTGATACAGAAAACCAATAGAAATGATATGGAAAACCAGAAGAAATGAAGTGGGAGCAGGATGGAGATGGTGAGAGGCGATGAGAAATGAACCTTCAATGTCCTGTCAAAATGTTAGCCACCACCATTAACAAGCAAAAGCAAGCACTTGATTACTTGATCCGATACATCCTGAGAGGAGAAGAGTTCAGGAATCAGGATAGGCAGCTAGCAAGGGGCATCGATGATTGGAAGAACTAGAAGGTTCTAGAAGACACTAGAACCAAAGGATCTAGGTACAATGCAAGAGAGAGTAGTAGTAGTAGTAGTAGAGGAGGAGGAAGAACAGGGGAATACCGCAGAATAGTTTGGTTTTTGAGTAATCTGGTCGACCCTCCTTCGCCTTCCCATCCCCTTTTGTATATCTTTGCTATGGTTGACTCTGCTTTGTTCTGTCGACAGCCAGGGCCTACCTGGCAGCAACCATTGTTTTTGCCAAGAGCAAGATTATTAAAACAAGCGAAGACTTGACACACTGGCCACTGGGCACTGGGTTGGTAGGCACTCTACAATTGTTTTTATTCCAACAATATGATCACAATCATCTAACCAACCCAAGCTGTGGTCCTAGGCTCCAAGCACGGTAGCACCCATTTGATCAATGATTAGGATAAATAATAGGAAGACTGTGCAGGTAGCACCGGTGCTTGGACAATATTGTATTGTCACAAATGCCTACAAAAATTCATGTTACGCCACTTACCATGATGCCATCCTTGCAGGATTGAACAAGTCCAACAAATTACCTCCACTTTTCTTCCTCTCACAAGTCACATGTAAACTACTCTCTCCCTTCTAATTATATACCGTTTTGGCTTTTTTTTAATTTACATTTATAATGTTTGTTGCACATCTAGGTATACATTATGTCTAAAAAAAGCTAGAATTATTTACAATTTGAGACGAAGGAAGTAGTAAACTTCGTTATAGATGTCCTCTCCTTTCCTTTTGACGTAAAATGGCAGGAGAAATGACCTTCAGCTAGCGTGAATAAAGAAAATAGGTAAATTACAAAAAGTTTGGCTGTCGGAGTTTCAGACACAATCTCTGGATTTCTAACTAAAATTTGATCCTCGGGGGCTGCACAGGAAATATGTAAGTAAATGGTGTGATTCAGCCTAGCGGCATAACCAAATCCGAATGCAGAAGAATATTTGTTTTGTATTAATATTCGGAAACATTTTAATTTGTATTTGTATCTGGCGGGTAAAAAATTGATACTTAACTAATATATATATGTGAATTCTATCTGTATCCGTTCCATTCCATCTCTAGCCCTCACATCAGGATTCCACTCTCGTTTCCGTCTCTGCTCTGTCCTTTTTTTTCCCTGGCCCTGTTCCATCGCCGCCGCCTGTTTCCTATCGCCCCTGTTGCCCCCCTTCACGCTGTCGCCGTCCGCACCCTGCCGCCGTCGCCGTGCAATAGGTAAGCTCCTTTGTTCTACCAATCGTGGCTGTAGACCATCAAGTGCATCGGCACCTCCATGCTGCTGAACTACACATTTGAGTGCTGTTGATCCTGCCGTGCTGTGGTGGTGACTGGTGAGTGCTGCCGGACGTGGCTGCTGTGTTGAGGAACAAAACAGATGTAAAACAAGAGAAGGGAGCCGAGGAAAGGAAAAGCTGAGCTTTGCAAATTTTGTTAATCTTTCTTAAATTCATGTTTCTTTGTCTTCGTTCATGAATAACCTATGATTAATTTCCAAGATGTATGAATTTCACGTAGACGATAGAAGATATGATATGTAAGATGATAGGAGACAAGTCTCTGTTATCATATAAAGAACAATATAATCACCTTTGATAATAAGTCTCCACTATAGCTACTTTTAGGGAGCGATCGAGAGACTTGAGAGTTGCATGTTGAATCGAATCGAACCTTCTCAGATTATCCTGGTGTAATCGCCGGGAAACCTGGTTTATCACACTCATTTTCTGAAACCGGGCGGCTGGCAAGCCGGCCGGCCAAAGATTGTTGTTCCTTCTAGCTTGTGAACAAACGAGCTCCCAACTTACAGCAAAAAGGGTGAGAATCGATGCTGTTTGTCTATTGCTTAAAGGCTAAGAGAATGAAACGAGGAATATCATGTTCTTTTCATTGTTCTTCGAAAATGATATTGACACCAACATGTATTCTTTTTCTGCCTTTAAAAGGTACACATATATATGTGCATCGACATCTGTACACGGCAGGAAAAAGGCACTGAATTATGCCTATTTCATGTAGTATATTGAAAATCTCAATGTGGATCCAGTAAAAATATGCACAGGAGGATAAGGATAAGCGGGCTGCCACGGCCCACGGACGCGGTTGAAGGCCCAGAGAGCGCGGGGCCACGACTTTGCGCGAGGCAGCCGGTGGGCGGGACACCAACGGCCCACGGGCTGCTCTGCCCCGCCGCCGTTCCTTGCTCGCCCTCGCCAAGCATGAGTTGAACTGAAAATCGACTGCGCATCCACTATATAGGAAATTCTGCTAAAAAAATCCACTATATAGGAAATGATAGTATAAATTCTTTTTTACAGTCGGTTCATATAGCGCCAATCCACAATACAAATATTTGTACTGTTGGCTCTACTACACCTTCCTGCAGACTTTGTGTCATATTCAGCTCTAAATTTTTTTTTGCTTGCACAAATGGTTTCTAAAACTCACTGTGCAAATGATTTGCGTACTAGCTAGTGCGACACTTAACTCCGGTTGGAGAGAGAGAGTACATATATATGTCTACATCCATAATAATAAGGGTGGGTTTAGTTGGCGAAAAGTTTTTTTAAGCATGTCACATCAGATGTTTTGTACGATATTAGAAGGGGTTTTCGGACTAATAAAAAAAATTAATTACATAGCTTGCCTGAAAACTGCGAGACGAATTTATTAAGCCGAGTTAATCCGGCATTAGCATATTTGTTACTGTAGCACTTTAGTATCAAATCACGGACTAATTAGGCTCAAAACGTTTATCTCGCGATTTCCAACCAAACTGTGCAATTAGTTTTTTTCGTCTATATTTAATGCTCCATGCATGTGCCGCAAGATTCATTACTGTAATTTTTCGTGAAAAGTTTTTGGATCTAAATCTAAACAAGGCCTAAGTATACATATAAAAGTGGAGCGTCTTTAATTTGACCCATAAAACTCCCAAGTTTGATACTAGGTCGTCGTACAAGCATGTACAAATAAAATAACCACATGGATTGGCTGATGGTTAATTGATTATTTATCCAGATCGATCCTTAATTAACCAGGAGATAAGATTCACTACGAAGCTAGCTGATCAGAAAGATATTTAAGCAATCAGCCTACCCATCCAAATTATTTACAAGAGCTCTCGAATCTCGATCGCGAACGCAAAGGTAATAAGCTTACTTGCAAATTAAAGAACAAAACTTACTACCAGATCTTTTTTTTCTCGATCACGAAAAAATGTTTGCACGTATTTGTATTAAGGTAGAGAAAAAATTCGATACTAAAGGGTCAATAAAGATTTATATATAGAAGCTCAGACCCTCTCTAGTATACTGCCGGATCTTATAAGAACTTTTGTTTCAAACTAACTAGACTACATTGGCAATAATGATTTCGGCCAACAGCTAAGACGATCTAACTTGCTACACAAGCCAAAGCTAAACTTGCAAATTACTCCTTCCGTCCCTAAATATTTGTCGCTTTACGCTTCCCGAGAAACAACTTTAATTAAATATATATTAAAAAATATTAATATTTATGGTATATAATTAGTATCATTGGAAAAATCTTTGAATCTAGTTTTTTAATAAATTTATTTGGAGATACAAATGTTGCACGCATTTTATACAGATCGAGTCAAACTTGCGGGCACAAAAACCGGAAACGACACTTAATTGGGGACGGAGGGAGTAATTAAGAACGTATGTTTGGGAGCAGCTACCTAGCTAGACTACGATTGAAGGATGAGAAATTTAAACCCTGTTTCTTGGAGCTTCGATCAACTCTTGTTTAGGTTTTTATAGTACACTACTATAGTAAGGAGTTAAATTTTTTTTTGTCTCTACTCTTAAAATAAACTAGAAACTAATGAAGCTTTTTTTTTCACCGGCTCCAACTTTTTCGTTCATTGTAGTATAGAGCTAGAGCCGCGCCGTCGGGAGTCGTACCAAATGAGTCCTTCATACGATCGATATGAATTCTAGCTAGGTATGCAATTCTATGTACGAATGTGCTTGTCTAGATTCATATCTAGAAATACATTTTGTTTGGGACGAAATGGGTGTATTCCTGTAGTTGTAGCGAGAGGCCTGTCACCATCTATCATCACTTGGCGTAGGACTTGACTAGGATAATTAAATCAAATGGAGTGCGTGCTACTTGGGATGATTGATGGACAACATCTTGATGAGTCGATTGAGATGGACGGGTGAAAGCAACATGCCACTATCTGTTTGTGAGACGACGACGACTCAACTGTGGCCACTACTACTAACCATATGCATGATTCTGTGCAAACACATCGCGCTGGAATTTAGATCCTCCATTATTTTCATACAGAATATCTTAAAATTTGTGTCTTAATCAATGTTTTTTTAATTCAAAAAAATTATAGAAAAAGACCGCTAATTTTTATAACATCAAACTAGTATCATTAGATATGCCATAAAATAAATTTTTACGGATAGAAATATTGATTCTCTCTTCCCTGTGTAAAGTTATAATTAAATATAGAACAACTCAAGAATTTCGTTTATCTGAGACAGAGGTATGTAGTAGCTCTGACACTTATGTTTGCTTATATTCATATCGACAAACATGCAGTTTATATTACTTGAGATTCCGATGGCTCTCTTAAAAGTAGTCAAAATTTTCAGAATTAATTTTAAAAGAAGAGGTCGTATATATACCTTCTTTTAAAATCATTACACTAGGAGTATTGTTTTAAAATGGCTATGCTTGCCCTTGGTTCACGTTTGAGGCTTACGTCACTAAGATGACGATTTACATATGTGATGTCCTGCCTAATGTATGCCTCTGTGGCTGCTTGACTTTCTAGAATCCAGGTAAGCATGTATTATTGGTGAACATCGAAAGCAGAATTTTTTATTCAATATAAATGTGTATGAGCAGCCTCCTAGCTTAGTCCCAAAGTTTTGCGGTTGACGTCCTTGGCTTCCTTCCAGCTCGATCGTCTCCTCCTTTTCTTTTCTAACTAACAAACGTTTGGTTGGGAGCATGCTTGACCTTTTTAAACCCATCTTTAGCTAGGACACTTTTATTGATATGAAAATCATTTTTACAGGTGGATAGCAACCACATGCATTTAGCCAACCGTATGTAAAAAAATGCCTATCCCAAGCAGGGAGAGTAGCTTTTGTATTTTTTTTATTATGATTGATTAGAACGTGTGCTATAATTAGGGATGAAACAGGGTGGAAAAACCATACAACTGTTTTCATTTATGTTTCATATTTTGATCATCGAAAACGGGAGTGGGACCGATATAGCTAGGAACGAAAACAAAAACGGGAATATGAAAATGAACAAATACATACGAGAATTGGATCATGGCATATTTCTTTTAACATGTTAGGAGCTAGCATCATTGAAGTATGTAACGCCCCAAGCCCGACACATGACCACGGCCTAGGTCCACTCTGCCGAGAGGTGAGTCTCACCTGCGCAGCAACCCGCTTGCGCTTTCGTTCTCGCTTCGCGTAAAACAGTTAACCGAAGGTTACTATACGTCCTTGGTCTGGCTATTTAAGTCGGTTTGGCCCTCTCCAATATTCCAGCATTGTACTAAATCTCGGGTAAACAGTGCTCCATGATGATACAGTAGCCACATATACAGTACCCATAGCAACAGTAACACCGATTTCGGCCTAGGCAACTCGGTGCTACAGTGCTCGCGTCTACAGTACCTGTGGCCTAACTCGTCCCAGACAGGGATGTTACAATCGCCTCCTCCCAGACAGGGATGTTACAATCACCTCCTCCCAGGCAAACAGTGCTCCGTGCGCTACAGTACTTCCTAGCAACAGTAACCTGATTGCGGCCCAGCCCAACTCGGTGATACAGTACTCACGTCTACGGTATCCCCGTGGCCTAGCACTATTTAATTCGGTCCAACTCGGCCCAGACTGGGATGTTACGATCACCCCCTCCCCTTAGAATTCGACGGGGTCGAATACCATAGACCAGCTTACCCTATCCGGGACACCGACAAGGATACCCTCTCTTGGCCATGTCCGTGCGTCCAATGTCGGCGCATGTGCCATGCCGTGTCCTCGCTAGGCCCACGCGGCCACATGCTCCGGCGCATGTGCCATGTTGTGTCCTCGCTAGGCCCATGCGGCCACGTGCTCCGGCGCATGTGCCATGCCGTGTCCTCGCTAGGCCCACGCGGCCACGTGCTCGTGAAACCGCGAGAGTCGGCTCTGATACCAAATGTAACGCCCCAAGTCCGGCACACGGCCCAGGCCCACTCTGCCAAGGGGTGAGCCCCACCTGCGTAGCAACACATTTGCGCTTTCGTCCTCGCTTCACACAAAATGATTACCCGAAGGTTACTACACGTCCTTGATTTGGCTATTTAAGTCAGTCTGACCGTCTCTGAGATTCTAGTATGGTACTAAATTTCAGGGGAACAGTGCTCCATGATGCTACAGTGAACTGCATGTACAGTCCCCCGAGCAACACTACCTGGTTGGGGCCGACCCAACTCGGTACTACAGTACTCATGACTACAGTATCCCTGTGGCCCAGCACTATTCAATTCGGCCAACTCGGTCCATGCGGGGACGTTACAAGTGCCTCGTGTGTTTCTTGGGGCGTGATTCGTTAGGTTGGGCATTCGGGGTTTTTTGAAATTTCAGAATTCAAGAATCAAGAATCGATCGGTTTAATAAAGAACGCAAAACCGACTACTTCTGGTTTCGGGTTTTTACTTCGATTTTTTGTTTTTAAATCACTGATTGGTTCCTGGAGAAGCCGGGACCTAGCCATGCATGTCTTCGGTCATTGATTGGCTAGATGGAGGCTTCAACCGACAGGTGCAAACTAGCCCACCCATCCTGGTTGCCGGGAAACGAAAGATTGGTGAGTCTGGCTTGCGCCCATGGACATTTTTTTTTCTCTGCATTCATCCATCAAACCAAACAATATCTCTCTCTAACCCATCTCTGTTCATTTGGTCAACCTAATAGAATGCTCTTACATGAGATGAAACTGGTGGGTTAGGGGCTTGGCTTGATGGTACGAGCCGGGCTCAACCTTTCTTCGAACCAGTCACGCTCTTGATGCCTGTCAAGAGAACTTTCTAAATTCTTGAGCTAATATTTGACGTAAAGATCTACTCCCTCTGTTCTAACAAAAGAGTCATTCTCGCTTCCCAAAAAGTTAGCAATTTTTAACTTTGACCAAATATATTTAACAAAATATTAATATTTATGGTACATAATTAGTATCATTAGATAGATCGTTGAATATACTTTTATAATAAATTTATTTGGAGATATAAATGTTGCACGTATTTTCTATAAATCTAGTCAAAGTTGAGAAAGTTTGAGCAGCATGATTCTCATAACGACTCTATTTTTTAGACAGAGGGAGTATTTATCACGTATTTCATAGATATAGGATGAATACATGTCTATTCCTCCTAAAAACATGATTCCACATAAATAAACGGAAACATCTCCTCCCACGTGCGCTTCCCGTTCAATTTCCGTATTCTTTCCACAAATTCGAAAATAAGCACAGTAAACATATAGAAAATGGAACAGAGATATAAGTTTTTTTTCCGAGGATAACAGAGACATAAGTTATCTGATCCTTTTTTTAATCTCTGAATAGAATGCAAGTGGTGCTTCTGCATCTTCATTCTTATTCTTTTTTGGAAACCATCAACTTCACCGTGAAGCGTAAGTTTATCTGAGGTCTTGTTTAGTTCGTGGGTGAAAAAAATTTAGGTATCATATCGGATGTTTTATGGGATGTTGAAAGAGATGTTCAGATACTAATAAAAAAACTAATTACATAACTCGCCTGGAACCACGAGACGAAATTATTAAGCCTAATTAATATGTCATTAGCACATGTGTGTTATTATAGTAATTATGGCTAATCATGGACTAATTAGGCTTAAAAGATTCGTCTCGCGGTTTTTATGTAAACTGTGCAATTAGTTTTTTATCTATATTTAATGCTCTATACATGTGTCTAAATATTCGATGTGACGGGATGAAAAGATTTTGAGTGGAAACGACCCTGAGTGTGTAAGGAATCGGAGGAGAGCCGCGAACAATTTCTTGTTCTAGAATTAGAATGTGTTAACAGCAACTGACAAGTGGGCCCACTGATTAAAGGACTTGGGAGAAGCTTGCAGCCGCATCATCAGGGCGGGACAAAAAGCTCGTTAAGCTGGCTCGGTGGCTCGGTACAAAAGTGCTCCGATTAGACTCATTTATTTTTTTAAATGAAAATGACTTGATTTGGAACGACTTTTAACTTCGGCTCGGCTCGTTAGGCTCGGCTCGTTAGGCTGGTCGTGAAGTTAGGTCTTAAACAATGCAGGAAATAATGATGAATAAGATTATACCAAATTTTAAAAAAACTCAAAAAAAAATAGATATCCAGCCCTACTCATCATTCCGCTCATCAGTGTCTTGAGTGCCCTGTCTGCCCACCCCGGGAAAAAAAACACCTCGCAGCATTCCGAGCAGAGCAGCTTCAGCCTCCAGTGCACGCCGGAGGCGGCGGCGTCCTTTTCTCCTACCGCTGGCCTGCCCGCGCGATAAATATCTCTCCCAACTCCTCTTCCTCATCGTACTGTTCTCCAGGGCGAGGGCTTGTCCTCGTCTCGAAAGCCGGAAAAAGCTGCTACAGAGCTTCCCAAGCGCGAGATGAAAGATGCGTGCGGCGGAAACGCAGACAGCGGAGCTGTGCTGTAGCGCCACGATGGGATTGCCAAACTGGTTAGCTCTTTCTCCACGTACATGATATTATTTTTCCCAGCAGCTCGTAATGGATGTGGATGTGGATGTTTTGGCTCCTCCATTTCGATTTTTGGATAAGGAAGCAGGGGCTTTAAGGCAGATTTCATTTCCTCCGTTCCAAACACCATGTGGTGTCAGCCAACAAACATGGGACTTGGATCCCTTTGTAATTCCTTTGAAAAGCCACCGATCCAAGCATGGCCGCTGTTTTTATTTGGCTATTTCCTGGGGATTTGGCGATGCTTTTGAGTTACAGTGAACTGTCTTTTGTATTTTCAGATTTGGAACCAAAGAATTAGATTTTTCTTGTCATGATGTTTGATTCTTTTCTTCCAAATTATCCATGAATTATACTTAGGTTTTCCCATCTTTTCTTCCATTTTTACTGCTCAAATTATGCCTTTGCCCACTGGTCCGTCCGCTGGTTAATTACTCTATTAAATTTTTGTAGATACAGGTAGCCAGCCAAGAAGACACCGAATGGGGGCGTTCTTGAGCTCCGCCGCCAGCAAGGACCAGCAGTGGGAGCACGGCGAAGCTCCGCGACCAGATTCCTCCAAGAAGATGCGGCTTTCGACCCCTCTCTGCGGCCACGGCCACCCGAGGCTGATCCCGGGGCTCCTGGATGAGATCTCTCTGCAAATCCTTGCGAGGATGCCGCGGATGGGGTACCTCAAGGCCAAGATGGTCTCCCGGAGCTGGAAGGCGGCGATAACCGGCGCGGAGCTGTACCGGCTGAGGAAGGAGCTCGGCGTGGCCGAAGAGTGGCTGTACATACTGATGAAGACGGCAGATGATCAGAAGCTGGTTTGGCACGCTTTCGATCCGGTTAGCAACCAATGGCAGAGGCTGCCACTCATGCCTGGGATCAGTCATAGTAGAGTCTATGGGTTGGGCTTGGGCGATCTGGTGAGCGCTGGCATAAGTATCTTTGACATTATCAGAGGCTGGCTTGGTCAGAAGGAATTGCTAGGCAGTATACCATTTTGTGGCTGTGCTGTCGGCGCTGCTGATGGCTGCCTCTATGTTTTGGGTGGGTTCTCTAGAGCTTCCACGATGAAATGCGTGTGGAGGTATGATCCCTCTGTCAATTCATGGAAGGAGGTGAGCCCGATGAGCACTGGGCGTGCCTTTTGCAAGACTAGCCTGTTGAACAACAAGCTGTATGTTGTTGGCGGTGTCAGCAAAGGCAAGAATGGGTTAGCTCCGCTAAAATCCGCTGAAGTGTTTGACCCGGCAACTGGGGTTTGGGCTGAGGTGCCAGATATGTTATTCTCCAAATCGCAAGTTCTACCGACGGCCTTAGCCGATCTACTGAAGCCTATTGCTACCGGAGTGACCTCATACAGAGGGAAGCTATATGTTCCTCAGAGCCTTTATTCTTGGCCCTTCGCTGTTGATGTTGGTGGAGAGATCTTTGATCCGGAGACAAATTCATGGGAACAAATGCCTACGGGCATGGGTGAAGGTTGGCCTGCAAGGCAGGCTGGAACGAAATTGAGCGCTGTTGTAGATGGCAATCTGTATGCCTTGGAGCCAGCAACTTCTTCTGGCAGTGCGAAGATAAAGATGTACGATGCTCAAGAGGATACTTGGAAGATTGCTGTAAGCCAGGTACCTGTTGGGGCCTTTGCCGAGTCAGACAGTCCTTACTTGCTTGTTGGATTTCTTGGAAAGCTCCATTTGATCATCAAGGATGCGGGTAGCAGAATCGATGTCATGCAAACGGACTCTCTGGAGCCAATGGATTCGCCAGCCCTTTTGGCTGGGACAACATGCCAAGTCCCAGATGTCTCCTTGGAGCAGGCAGATGTTTGGAAAGCCATCGCGTCGAAGAGTATCACAGCTGCTGAACTTGTCAGCTGTCAGGTTCTCAGCATTTGAGTTTTAAAGGTTGAGTTTCTCTAGATCTTTGTATAAGTTTGTGCAGTAGATATATTTCTGCCGCACATCTGGTTTGTCAGGTAACTTCTTGTGGTTTCAACCTGAAGAACAGATATAATCTACGTCTTCTGCTACAAATGTGATCAGTGAACTGCAGAAATTCTGTCAGCAATGTACATATGTGTGTGCAATCTGGGTAATTCAGATTTGTAATCGTTTTCTTCTACTCTTATCTATGTTTATAACATTACATAAAACTGAATAAGGTTGTTGCAGCTTTGTCCAATTCCAAAGGCAACAGGCTGAGTCAATCATCAGAGTAATCTGAACCCTGTCCATTGTTCAAACTGTTGTAAATTCCAGTTTTCATACCTTTTAGCTTGGTTTCTCCATGGAAAGTGTGTGCAATGATCAACAATGATCCCCTTGAAGAGACGTGTTTCCTCCATCCAGTGATGCATTCCAGAACCAACTGATCTATACTTGCAAAAAAAAAATGTTTTGGTCAGTCAGCTTGAAATAAAGTATGTTCTGTTCCTGACTTGCGTTCAGTCTTGGATCTGTACATATGTTCTTTGCTCGCTTTTCTTTCTTTGGTTTGACATGGCAGCACATAAGAGTTCCACATCAGAACATTCTAATGCAAGAAAATCAGGTATAATCTCCCTGCATAATATAATATATGTTATGGCATCTGGAGCAGGCGGTACCAGTATGAATCGGATCCATGTTATCATGATGCCTTACCACAAGTTCTCTTTTTTTCTTTGGTTGCCGGCTTCCTTGGAACTGTAGTTGGTCAAAAGATTGTGAGGCTCTTCAGTACAGCCATTGTGATCCCCAGACTTGGCGTGTTTTTTTTTTCTTATTGACTCCTGCTGTCACTTGCGTGATGTTGATATCTATCTGTCGATTGTCAACAAAAACCACGAACAAGAAAATTTGTGGAAAGCAAAAATTATGGAAACCGACTCATGATTATGATGTTGGCAAGTGCTAGAAGTACTCTGGTTACGTGGACTTGTAGAGGCAGGAAATGCCTTCTAAAAGGAGGTTGGAAATATTATCGTAAAGTCTTGTATCACCTTGACAAATGCGTTTGGGTCTTTCATAACATCTTCCTTTGTGAAGAAAATGATTTTGAATTTACTTGTGTTTTTCAAATTCAGCAGGCTAGTTATGTATATTTCATTTCATCATCGTTTCACTGTTTAGGTGATTTGGATTGTAAGGCCTTTCGATATATGTGACTACTGACTAGGGCTGATTACTGGAACTTGAATGCACATGCTTCGGCTTCGCTCCTTTTTGTTTCCCCTTTCATATATGCGAGTAGGAGCAGAGAAGGGTCTAATAGTGAGGTATTTGTCTCCAACGTGTGATTTTGTGTTTTATTTCGAATGTTTCACGTGCTATATATATTGGTGGAATAGTCTTCTGCAGAACGTTTTCAATATGATTACCCTATTGAGGTACTTTATTGATTCTGTTTAGAACTCACTTCAGTTTATAGAATTTACATTTAATTTAAGTTGTAAAAAGCTGCAATGCAATGGGTTGTTTCAGATGCTTGCTCTCCTCAATTTTGGTGCGTGCTTTTCAGATTGCTGTGCTTTCATACACATTCTTTTGCAGTCTTTAATCAATCTGAAGTAGCTTGCCATGCTACGAAAACATTGGTGGGGTGTTCTGCAGATTGGAGTTTAAATCCTCTGTTTCAACATTTTAAAGGCATTATTCTTATATTTTACCTTATGACATTGAAATGCTTTTTGCAAAGTGTTTAATAAGATTTGAAGAAATGTTGAGAAGCCCTTTAGGATACAGGAATTTTTCTATTTCCTATGTTTTTCTATAAAAAATAAACTAATTCTGTGATAATCCTGTACATTCCATATAAAACTCATGCGTTCCAAAGTGCCCTAAATTTAGTATTTTGAAATGTTGACTAGTAGTTCCAAATTTTAAATATACTAAATATTTTCTACTTCATTATTTCAAAATCGCCATGTGAATGTTCCCAAACTGGTAATCAGGTTTTGAGAATTGTTAAATCAATCACACCAAACTATATTAACAAGCCTTTCCAAATTACCCTAGACCCTAAACTCGAAACTCACTAGCTCACTCGATTCTCTCCTTAGTGGCTCGGCTCGAGCTTGGCTCGTTTGAATTTTTAATTAACGAGGCTCGAGCCAGTTCGGTTAATTAACAAGTCAGCTCGTAAAGCTGCTCGTAAGCCAAAACGAGCCAAGATAATCACACGACAGCAGCTACGATCAACCCATTTCTTGTTGTTGAATTGTCGGCCTTATTTAGTTCCTCTCCCTAAAGTTTAGTTCATATCACATTGGATGTTACAGAGCATTAAATATAGACTAAAAAATAACTAATTGCACAGATTGCGACTACTTTGCGAGACAAATTTTTTAAGTCTAATTAGTCCATGATTTGACAATGTGGTGCTACAGTAAATATGTGCTAATGACGGATTAATTAGGCTTAATAAATTTATCTCGTGGATTTCTGAAGACTTATGTAATTTGTTTTATTATTACTATCCGAACACTCCCATATGACACAACATGTGACATCCGATGTGACACCCATAAATTTTAGCCCCTAAATTTAAACCCGTTGCAACTGCAAGCCTATAAGGCTACAACTAGAACAAACCTAATTAGTCTGGTTGTTACTTATTTATTTTGCTTCATTCTTAAATATTTTATGGTTGAATCGAATCTATTAGTGGAAGATGATGGATCATTGTCATGGATAATAGCAAACTTTTCATTGTAAAATTCATATGTATTTTGTTTGTTTCATTTTAAACATGCATGTGATGTGTTTTTGTGTTTTAGCTCGCGAGCTAAACGAGCTGGCTCGAGCTCGTTAATGAGCCGAACCGAGCTAGTCTTCTAGCTCGTCTGTATAACGAGCCGAGCCTAAACAAGTCGAGCTAACTCGATATCCAGCCCTATGAACATTTTTATTTTGAGCAACCTCGGGATGCATGACTTGGGCTGACGGCCACGATGTGGGCCGACACCGACTGAACCGGGCCGCTACTTGCGAGCCGGATGGGCATTGGGCTCGTACTATCTCGCGGACACGTGGGTCCGGGAGCCACGCTTTCCCTTTGGAACGTGCGCGCCGAAACCGGACGCCGTCACGCCGGTGCCGTCGCCGCCCAAACCGCCGCGGTTTCGCCTTCGCGCGGCCGCCCACCATTTCTGCGCCCCACCCCCACGGAAAAGCTTCGCCCATGCCGTCGCCGCCGACGCGTCGTCCTCTTCTTCTTCTCTCCCCCCGCTCCTCCTCCTCCCCTCGTTCGGACCCGCCATGGCCGCCTCCAAGCCCCTGCCGCTCCGCCTCGCGGCGCCGCTTGCCCTCGCCCTCCTCCTCGCGCTCGCCCTCGTCGCTAACTTCCTCTGGGCCTCCTCCTCTCGACGAGTCTCCCCCCTCTCGGCCTCCTCTTCCAGAACGGTAACCACGCCGCATTGTTCTCCACGAACCAGCCACATGCTCTGAGCAAATTTCATCGCTCTATCTACTCTAACCATTGCTTCTCTCGCAGGTGATGCGGAAGCGCGCCAAGGCGGTGGGGCACCTGAACGCGACGTACGCAGACCTGCCGGCGCCGCACTGGGACTGGGAGGAGATGCCCGCGGCGCCCGTGCCACGCCTCGACGGGGCGTCGGTGCAGATTGGGGATCTCCTCTACGTCTTCGCCGGGTACGGGAACATCGACCATGTGAGACACTTTTGCTTACTATTGCGTTGTTCCTCTGGATGATTCCCTTCTCGCAATGTATTCACTTTTCACGCTTCACTTGAAAGATTGAACGGCTAGTGCTCGGCTGTGCTGGTAAATAAGTCACCAACCGAATTATGAGCTAATTCCATTACATCGAAGCAACCTGTGTAGTACTAGCTTCATTTGTTTAGCTGCTAGGTTTGAGTTTTTAGGATTAGCATAGAATGCGGGAAAAAGGTAATAGCAAAACTAATCATGCACATATATCACTGATTGTATCTGGCTGTGATGTTTCAACTTCTCCAGGAACCGTTCATAATGTTTAGGATTTCAAGTAGTAGGATCTGTAGTAAATGAGCAAGATGAAACATTTCTTACTTGGCGAATGATTACTATTGCAAAATCTTGGCAGTATCCTTCCTTTCTAATATATTGCTTTGTTCCTTGCTTTTCAGGTCCATTCTCATGTCGATGTTTACAATTTCACTTCTAACACTTGGGCCCAAAGGTTTGATATGCCCAAGGAGATGGCACATTCTCATTTAGGAATGGCCTCAGATGGTAGATACATCTATGCAGTTTCAGGACAGTATGGACCACAGTGCCGCGCCTCGATCAATCGTAACTTTGCATTTGACACAGAGACTAGAGAGTGGCATGAGTTACCCCCTTTACCACTTCCTAGGTATGTATGGTACAGTGCACTTAGTTTATTAGCCATAACCCGTTCATGGAGTGATGCTTATGTCTTTTCTATGTTATTCATTTTCTGCTTCTATCATTTATTATCATCTGCACGCTTGTTCAAAATTTTGCTTTAGTCCGTTAGCTTTACCAATTCATGCTACTACCCAAGAAATACGTTAAATGCATAATGCTAGGCATCTGCTTGTTATAATTTGCTTCTAATTTTGCATTTTCTAATGTCTGAGCAGTTAACTAAGAATCGAATTGTAGTATTTTGTATGGAAAATAATCTTTTAGTATGTCACTTGATCGGCCTAATCCTACAAAATGTGATTGACCTTTTAGCAATACATGTAATTATTGTATTTTAAGGCCCTCTATATACTTGCCAATATTTATTTTCAAAATATGCTGAAATGGTGTGTTGCTTGCATTGTGTATTGCTCTAATTGTTGCTGTCACATAGGACAAAAAAGACTTATTTTGCGAAAGTTTTCAGGTATGCACCAGCTACTCAGCTTTGGCGTGGGCGGCTCCATGTGATGGGTGGAGGCAAAGAGGATCGTCATGAACCCGGATTGGAGCATTGGAGCCTTGCTGTCAAGGATGGCAAGGCACTGGAGAATGAGTGGCAAACTGAAGTACCCATACCACGTGGTGGACCTCATAGGTATGTCGCAGTGGACTTGTGTCATTTGCATGCAGTCGCCATGAGGTCATGCCTGTTTGAGGGGTGATTGTTGGTATCTAGTGCTTAGACACATGTTGTTTATCCTTTGTAGTGGTACAGATGTTCTGTTGGTTGTATACAACTATACATTTTGTAAATGAACAATACTTTGTAATTTCTGACTTCCAACTTTTTGCAGGGCATGTGTTGTAGCTAATGATAAACTATTTGTGATTGGCGGACAAGAGGGAGACTTTATGCCTAAACCAGGATCACCTATTTTTAAATGTGTACGGAGACACGAGGTGTGTATGTGGTTCCTGGTGCCGCTTATTCATGCACCTGTGGTTTATTTTCTCGTCATCAAGACCTGCATTGGACCATGTTGAGTTGTACTCATGAAAACATGGTATCTTTAACACTTCTTTTTGTGTTCATAATTTCTTTAAACAAATAAGCTCCTGCGGTTGGGATATCACTTCCTAATGATTGCTTCAACTTGAACCTCAAACAAAAACCTATACTTTCAATATCAGCCCTGATGTCCAAATTCCTCTTTTATGTGAACATTTTGCTGCAGCTTAATTCTTATATGTTCAAAATTGCACTCTTGCAGGTTGTGTATGGCGATGTGTATATGCTAGATGATGGTGCCAAGTGGAAGCAACTGTCTCCAATGCCAAAGCCAGATTCCCACATTGAATTTGCATGGGTTGTTGTTAACAACTCCATAGTAATTGTTGGTGGAACTACAGAGAAGCATCCTATCACCAAAAAGATGATTCTTGTTGGTGAAGTCTTCTGTTTTGATTTGGAAGCATTGGTAGGTTATTTCCGAGCCATTTTTTTTTCTTATGGTAATATTTAGTTTTATTGTGAGTCGATGACACTTTCCTCTGAATTTTGAGGGTCCAACTGAATGAATTAAAAGTCTCTATGCCATCCTTGCAGACCTGGTCAGTCATTGGGCGCATGCCTTTCCGAATCAAGACAGCCTTAGCTGGGTACTGGGAGGGGTGGCTCTATTTTACTTCTGGGCAGCGAGATCGTGGGCCTGATAATCCAGCTCCAAAGAAAGTTGTTGGAAGTATGTGGAGAACGAGGCTACACTTGTGATGGTAGAAGTTGTGCCTGGGGTTTTCTGAAAATTATAGATCTGTATCTGATTTCTAGTTGAACAGCTAGGGCTCTCTCAGTCTCAGAGAATTGCTTGTATCCTGTATTTTGTTGTCTTTCGGATGCATATTATCTATTTTCACTATATATTTTAAATTTACCATTTAGTCTATTAGCTTGTAAATTCCATGAGTACTGGCAGTAAAACCTTGTAAATACCGCCTTTTCCAACAGAGGTTTGCCTAAACAACAGAGGTTTCTGCCCAAATCTGCATGACTGGATCTGTTTCCATTTTTTGACAGCCAGGGGCCCCAGGTGTTCATCCCACTTTTTGTATCCTAACATGTCAACCTGATTTCTTGTTAATATTGTTTTGGAAAGGCTAGCGCCCAGACGTCCAGACGGGGCTAGCGTCTGGATGCCCGCGCTGCACGATTGCTTCACGTGGGGTCCCGTGCCACTCCATGTCCTAGGCTTGCTTCGTGTCCCGCGCCGCTCCATGCCCCATGCCCGCTTCATCTCGATCTGCGCCTGCACGGTTTCCTACGCCTGCTGCTCGAGTCCCCTCCACACCCACGCGCATGCAGGCAAGCCCAACAACAGCAGTAGGCAGCTGCTGCAGATGAGGTCCAATGTAACATGTGCAACATCGCATCCACTTTTGCAACATCTAGAAAAAACATTTGCAACATATGTCCGAAACAGTTGAAAGACTTGCAACATGCGTACACGTGTGTACCCATTACAAAACATATGCAACATCTAGATGAAACACTTACGACATATGTGTGAATATATATACAACATCCAGATGAAACACTTGCAACATTAGTGTGAAATATATGTAACACCCAGATAAACACATGTGCAACATCCGTATGAAACAGCTGAAACATTTAGAACAAACGCTTTGCAACATACGTGTATAGCCATTGCAACATATGCAACATCTCGATCTATTTTTGTAATATCCACATGAAACACTTACAACGTACATATAAAACACCTGAAAGACTTGAAACATACGCTTGCAACATCCAGGAAGCCCGAGAAGCCCACTCCGGGCCTGGCCACTCCGGATCTCGTGATGTCACAGGCTGAGATCGAGCGTTGAGGCGACGGCGGCGTCGACAGCGGCCATGACCTCCTAGTGGGGAACAGTGGCATTGATAACACCTCGACGTGGCGAAGGATGGGGCACAGCGCGTAGGGCGCGGGGACCGAGTACGGTGCGACAAGGCGGAGTGGGCGCTGTGAGGGATGGAGCACAGAGCAGCGGCAGACGTGTCGCGGTTCGACGCGGGATGGGGGTGCCGTCGCGAGGCGGCTTGGGGCGGGCAAACGCGTGCGGTGAGCCGCAACGAGCAAAGCGATGAGTTGGGGATTTCTGTCGGCTGTGCACATTGTAGATGGAGTAGACAGAGGATAGAGCGTAGATGGGTCTGTTAGGCCGGTCACTGTGCTAGAGCAAGCGTAGAGCAGAGCGTCCGATTTTTTAAGATTCCGGAATGTATGTTCTCTATCATTACCGATATTGTTTATTTGTTTTTTTTTTGCGAATTACATAAGTACAAACGCAGACGCTCAACACGCACACACACACCTACCCATATAAATACATGTATGCAAACCCTAGCCCTATGAGCATCTCTAACAGACTGTGCCGGTATATATTGTTTATACTTGTTTTGATTCCCACGTCCGGAATCTGAAGTTCAGAGATGTCTCCAAACAACCAGAAGAGATGTCCTAAAGCAATCTTGCCCTCCAATGGACGTAAGCAACTATCCAACCTTTGTGAAAAGATTATTCTTATTGGAAATATTCAACGCAAAGCAACGGAATAAAGGAGAGGCACCGTATCCTGATGTATTCTTTCCCTACCTGTTGCAGGCAGGGCGGAACTGTTTGGGCCTCGGATCAGGAGGAAAAATAGATACAGTTACTAGTCGTACTAGGCCTTTGTGGGCTGACCCAAGGGGCCCCGTCCGAAGCAGGCCTAAAAAAATCGGAAGCTCCAAAAAAACGGGCCGAAGCCCAAACCGTCCCTCCCTACAGAAAGCAGCCCGCGACCCGCGTCTTCCCCCAGTCGTCTTTGTTTCCCTCTCAATTCTCAAAGCCACCGGCGCCGCCGCCGCCGCCACGTCGCACGGCCGGAGTCTTCGTCGGCGCCGTGTAGCCCTGCCCTGCCCGGTAACGTTGCTCCTCTCTCCAGTCCAGTCTATATGGATTATGGACGCACGAGTGAAGTCATATGCTCGTTGACCAGATGTAGGGTTGAAAGTGTGACCCCAACCAAGCCCCAGCGAGGGTCCACCAGTGCCACAACCGGCACCGCTGTCTCCATCAAAACCATATCCTCTTTGGCCATGGCGCGCAGAATGACAGCCTCCGCCAAGCCCTGGCCAATCATAAACATTTCTGTCATCACTAGCGACTTGAAGTCATCATCATAGGACTCCGGCGGCGGGTTCCAGTCATGGAACGCGACGATACGAATGTGTCCTGAGCTTCCGCCATTCAGGGGAGCCGTCGTCCGCCATGGCTCGAGGAGAATGCCGACCCAGGGAAGGGGAAGTGATGTAGGGTGGCGCCGAGGCCGGAGCGGCCGTCGGCGAAGAGGGTGGGCACCGGGGCTGGGCTGGCCACCGACGCCGGAGTGGGCGGCGGCGGTTGGAAACAAAACAAACAGATAAGCTTACCCTCTAACAGTCACCTTCTCTTCCAAAATTAGAGCGCCAAGCATTGTGAAGATGATCGATAGGTTGCTGAACATGCATGGATGTGTAGGTCGGCAGGCAATATTTGGTCTAGATTCTATTTTTTAGCAAAATTGGTGAAAAACATCGGATACCGTTGTTTTTGCCCCTAAGGGGATCTCTCTGATGTTGCACGTGTATCCTCATGTGCGCTCAATGGTGGATGCATAGGGGGACGACTCCAATCTGTTTGCTATGGATAGAGCATAATTACAATAAATCAAATTTAGGAAATAAATCAGTTGGAGCGCCTTGGAAAGGAAGGGAAGGGAGTTTGAGCAGGGTCTTTTGCTTATTATTTATTCTTTGTTGTGATACAGATGGCCTAGTGACAACATGAAATTTCTAAAATCAACTATTTGTAATTTAAGGAAATTGTGCGGATAAACCAGGATAACCTGTTTTAAATTGCATACGGAGGCACATATGGTGGTGTGCACTGCACCTATGCTTTATTTTCTCGTTATCAAGATCTGCACTGCATTGGACCATGTTGAGTTTACTAACAACATGAAAACATTTATCTTTAACACTATTGTTTCTAGTACAATTTTCATTAAACAAATTGAATAAGCTCATGCGCGCGGTTGGTATTGTAATTCCCACGGGCCACAGGTCTGTATCTCATACTTGAACTACTGTATTTTTTTTGGGAGTGTCTAGTTATTTGTCGATATATTTATGTGATCAAATCTGTCAGATTTTTCATAAATGTGACCTAGTAGACGCAATTGTAGGATAAATCATAAAGCACAATCAAATGTATATAAATCTGACAGATTCAGTACAAAAAAAATCTGATAAATAGCAAAAGTCTATTTTTTGGCTTCAAATTCATAGTATCTATTTTAATTAGATAGATTAGCTTTAACATTTAGGTTATTTGCTTAGCTTTAACATTTAGGTTAATTGCTTCTAAATTACCTAAGGACTGACAGCAAAACCTAGCTTGTAATTATCTCCTTTTCCAACAGAGATTTTTTTACTTAAGAAAGCAAAGGGCTTTTTACTTTAAGCTAGATCTTCATCGGTTTCCATTCTCTTGCAGCCAGGGCCCAGTTATTCATCCCACTTTTTTGTATGCTAACATAGCCTCCTGATTTCTTGTTAATGCTGTCTACTTGTTTTGACTCCCACACGTCTGGAATTTGAAGTTCCTAATAAAGCAATCTTGCCCTCCAATAGACTTTAAGCAACTATCGACCTTTGTGAAAATATTATTCTATTTGAAATGTGAAATGTTCCATGCAAAGCCATGGAATAAAGGAGAGCCACTATCTGCTCTGTATTCCTTCCCTAGCTGTTGCAGAGAGGATGGAATTGTTTCGGTCTTTTGATTTTGAGCTTTTTACCTATATGGCCTTGGAAAAAATGGCTCTTCCTTGTATGACCCTTTTTTTTAACTTACCTCTATGGCCCTGAAACAAACTTTCATTCCTTGTATGGCCTTCTGTCAAGTCTGTTAGTGAACTCCGTTAGGTTGTCCACTGGTGGATACGCGAAAAGATGAAATTGCCCTTCTGTGTTTCTGAAGAGGCTACACCGAGCCGAGCGACTTGGACCGACGGCGCGTATTAGGGAAAAAAAGAAGACCGAGCCAGGGCCGCGACGCGAGACCGATGGGGGAGGGCGGCGTCCGTCGGGATCTCCTTCCCCAGATCCCAGGTGCGCCGGAATCCACTCCAACTCGTGGAGGAGGCGCCGCTGCTCCAACCCTAGGCTGCCGTGGTGGAGGCGCCGCTGCTTGACTCGTGGAGCGCGCCTGCCCGGGCCTGGTCCATGCGGTACCAGGCGTCCCTGGCCGCGGCCATGCCGGCGCGACCGCCACCTCCGGCGAGGGTGGCCAGCGCGGCTCCGCAGTCGGCAACCTCCCCTGCAGGCAGCCCGGTTCACGTCTTAAAGGATCTGATAGGAACCTTCCACAGGTGATCTAGTGACATGCAAATTTTAGTCCTGTACACCTCACCTTGTAAACCTATGCTTCTGTTAATCAGTTCAGTGCTTTAAACTTTGACCTCCTTGATAGGTTGTAGGAATACAAAGCCTTCTGCGAAGAGGAATTGGAGTACACCATGCTGGACTTCTCCCTATTACGAAGGAAATTGTTGAGATGCTATTCTGTCGTGGTGTAATCAAGGTTATGCTTTGAACATCTGGTATATGTACTGTATTTAATTACATGATAGATGCTGCTGTACCTAGTACGAACCTTGATGGAAGAATTGTATTGTTGTTTGTCATAGATTGTAAATGCTGACCAATGGCCACTAGCTTAGGGGATGTTTAGTTGGGGAGAAGAAAATTTTTGGGTGTCACATCGGATGTGTCAGATGATGTCAGGGTGTGTTTCAGATACTAATAAAAAATAAATTACAGAACCCGTCAAGATACTGCGAGACAAATCTAATGATACTAATTAAGCCATCATTAGCACATGTGGGCTACTGTAGCACTTAAGGCTTTTCATGGACTAATTAGGCTTAAAAGATTCGTCTCATGATTTCCTTAAGAACTATGCAATTGGTTTTTTTTTTGTCTACACTTAGTACTCCATGCATGTGTTCAAATATACTCTTTTACTGTATAAGACAAAAAAAATTTTGGAAACTAAATACAGCCTTAGTCCATCCTGTCCAAAGTTATTGCAGTCATGCAGACTCTAACTTTAGCATCCTACACTAGTACACCATACGCAGTTGTTCTTTAACTTGAATGGACAGTCCAACAGAAAAATGATAGTCCTAATAACATCACAGTGCTCCTGAAAAGTGAACTCATTGTAGGTACTGTTTTCCACTGAGATATTTGCATGGGTGTTAATGCACCAGCAAGAACGGTGAGATTCTATTTATTTTTTATGTTTAGGATTTCAATGCTTTGGCATTTTGAACAAATCACTCTAGTATCTAATTCTAGGTTATGTGGTACCTCTTGCATTCTACTGTCTACATATTAATTTTACTTGTGTTCCTTCATTTATATATTGCTGAAATCTCTCTATCATCACATCTTGCTTTGAAAACTTCGTAATTTGACTACCATGATAGCCACAGCTTGAAGGTTTCAAGTAAGAAAAAGAGAAACCGCACTAACTCTAACTCTGGACGTTCAAAATTGTATGTTTTCTAATTCTGAATTTCAGTTACATGAATCCAATTTTTCCTCTTATCTAGACCATTGTCAACGTATAACATTTGTAGGTCAAGAAGTGGGTCAAATCAGCTCGAAGCACTTTCTATTGCTTCACGCGAAGATCGACCTGCTCAAATTAAAAGGAAGCGGACACCCATTAAGAAAAAGCTAGGCCTTCCAAAGAAAAAAAAAAGTCGTAGACATTCCGATGTGCCACTTGACAGCCCATCGATGGGTACAAGAAGCAAGTCAATACTTCCTAGCAGCCTTGTCATGAGCACGCGAAGCAAAAGAAGGCTCAGTCTTTGATTTGTGATATGTCTATTGAATTTGCTAGTTATATGTGTGACTGAAACTATGGTGGATTTATGTGAAACCTTATTTATGTGAGACCTGGTTAATTGCAATGCATGTGTGAAAATTTTTAGAGCACATAATTGTTGACAACCAAAATTGTTTATTTTGTGAAGTTGTCAAAATGTAAAACAGACTTCACTATTGTGTTCCTCTCGTCGAGATGGTAAAAAAACATATATGGAACGCCTAATTCGGAGTCCGGATGAAGGAGTAAATTGTTCTTTGGCTTTGTGCAAAAATCAGAACTTCTGACCTCTACCAGAACTTCTAAGTTTTGTATATGAGTTCTGCCTTTGCGCGAACATTAGAACTGTTAACCCTCTACCAAAACTTCTGATTTTCGCAGTCCAAATCAGGGAGAGTCCAAACTCGATCCCAACTCTTCCGAAGTATTACTCCAAATATACAAACAACAAATAAAACTCTGTAATTTTTTACGCCAGGGGCAAAACGGTCTTTTTACCCTTTGACTTAACACCGTCAAGCGGCAAAAACGGACGGAAGGCCACAGAAGGAATGAAAGTTCGTTTCAGGACCATAGAGGTAAGTTCAAAAAAAAGGCCACACGAGGATGAACTATTTTTTTCCAAGGCCATATAGGTAAAAAAAACTCTTTGATTTTTACCCTTGCCTTTTTTTCTATTTAATTTAGCTTTGAATGTAGTATTCTCGCAAATTGACCTGAACATGATGCCTTGTATTGTACACTGGTAGATGTCTCAGCAAAGACCGTTCCTTTTTAGTTTTATATATTTGCCGCCACAAACTAATCAGGTTCAATATCAGATAGTATTTATTTATTTATTTATTTATTTATTTATTTATTTATTTATTTATTTATTTATTTATTTATTTATTTATTTATTTATTTATTTATTTATTTATTTATTTATTTATATCCTCCGTCACAGCTGGGTTCGTTAGACATTTGTTTGTACAATTTTGTTCTGTCATCACTGACCATGACAAAAAAAAAGTCCAGTTTTCTGAATTCATTATGGGCAGAAATGTTCTCCCCAAATGCAATTGCATTGAAATATTATCAATTATTGCATCCTTTTTCTCTTCTCATGTAGGAGTACATCTTTTGCGTGCAAAACAAGATAGAGCTGATTTTCCAAGATGAAGAATAATAATCACCAGATCCGTAGTAACAACGATAATGAATTCTTATAGCTTTTTTTTTCCTTTCTGATGATGCGGATCCAGCCCAGCTTTAGCTGTTTGGGGATCGGAGAGGACACACACACCGGATGATGGCGACTCACATATAAACATTGCCGGCGTTTACAGGGGGCTGTCATGTTTAACACTGACTAATCACGTGAGCCTCTAGCCTGAGCTCACCGTCTTCTTTAATTAGTGAATCTGAATTCTGAAAGAGCTTTCGGCACCATCAGTGTCATCATCAGTTGTTGAACAGGCGGTGACGGATGGACGACCGGGGCGGGCGGCTGCCCGGCGATGAGCCGTCGCTGTTGCGGCCAGGCAAGCTGCACGGTCACCAACTCCCACCGCAAATGCATGCAGTGCACGGGTATTCTGGTAAATCTGACAGTGCCATGTATGTAGCTCATTTTCCTTTTGTTTGTTTGTTTTTTTATTTTTTCGTACACGCATGTGTGCATTCCTTTGATTTTGCTGAATATATATCCCTGCCTCCCTGCATCTAGGTGAGGTGTGTTGTTGGTGCCTGACAAAAGGGAACCATAAGCAACGTCGTAATCATGCAAGCACCGGCAAGCCTAATGGATGTTTTCCCTCAACTGCAGGCTGCCACTTTTGTTCGCCATCGCCCATCGCCCATCGGCGTCGAGCAACGCTGGCCACACCGTTTCCCGGCGCCGGCGTATCCTTTCTGCCGTCGTTATCGCCGTTGACCGGTGGGCTCAGACCCACCTGTCAGTGGGAAAGTCACCGCACTCAATTGTAGCGACCTCCGTGTTTGCGTGGTGAGTCAATATTATCTCTCTCTCTAACGGTGAGCCATTTTTCTGCAGACATTATTATATTTATATTTATATGGCGTGCAATGCAATGCAACGACGATCGATGTGGTAGCGCGTTTAGACTACCCGCACTCATGAACCTCTATATTCATCCTCTATACGTCCTAGTCAGCAAGATTCTCTCCTCTATACTCAATTCTCCCGCACTCATCCATCCTCTATATCATCCTCTATCCACTCTATTACTGTGGGACCGACTTGTCACTTTATCTAAATATATCCATGTGTGATCTAGTTTTGAAGGATTTATTGAGACGAATTTAATGGTGCAATCGAAATTTAATTTGGATTTTTGGTTTGTGAGTTATAGCATTTTTTCCTTTGTTTAGCTAGCGGGGTCCGCCACTACAGAGTATAGAGTAAGCACAGTACTACTCTAAATATAGAGTGAGAGAAAGGATAGAGTATCGTTTTAGAGTACCCAGTGCAGCAGTTTTTACTCTATATTCATACTCTAAAGCTTTAGAGTATCGTTTTAGAGTATCCACTGCGGGTAGTCTTAGGAAGGGACCCAACCCGACCTGACAAACGCATGCGATCGCACGCGTTGTGGATGTTGACGTGCTAATTCTGTTGGGTTGTGTGTTTCATCGGCTTTGAGCCTTTGACTGGGGCACCCATAGTCCCATACCATACGCAAGAATGAAACCATGACTTGGATGCAGACAAAACAAGTTGTTAGAGAAATGGCCATACTGTCAAGATATGCAGCTTAAATAAGGCCTAAACTTGCTGAACATTTATAAACGAGAGGCGACATGCTATGCTGATCCGAAGGCGGTGAAAAGACAAGCACATACTTGTCCGGCCGATCTTTCGGTAGATGAGTATTATTTCCGTTATATAAAAAGTGTTATTCTAGCATCAATTGTTGTCCCAAAATGAGTGTCGCAGTAGGTAAACACGTAGAACTTTCTACTCCAACCCACTGAGGGGGTGTTTGGTTAGGGTGTTAAAGTTTAACAAACACTGTAGCACTTTCGTCTTATTTAACAAAAAGTTTTCAATTTTGGACTAATTAGGCTTAATAGATTCGTCTCGTAAATTACTCCTAATCTGTGCCGACATGCATGCAATTAGTCTACATTTAATACTCCATGTATTTGAGTGAACATTGATGTGATGAGAGTTAAACTTTAACCTCATATAACCAAACAGGGCCTAAGAAAACACATACTATAGGCTAGCTTTTTTAGATGCATTTGGCCATTTACGAGCTGCATTGGTATCTTTGTGAGATGGAGCTAGGGAGTACGTGCATTGTATCCATCAACGGCTGGCTGCCATGTGTTAGTAGTGCCGACGGTAGGAGTGAGAGTGACCACAACGATGTTTGGATTCATTGCCAGGTATTATGTAACCTTGCCAAGCGAGGTTATACAGAACATATGGTGGTCTGGATTTCTTACCCTACTGTCATGATTCCTGTGCAAGCGAGATTTTCCTTGCTAGCACGGGAGAGCCAAAACGGCTCGCCTGGCCTGGCAGATGAGGCCAGCAAACCTGCCCCACGTCTCCTCGTATATTACTATCTATCAATGTACATACTAGTTGTTGCTATATATAGAGAGTGCATCAGTGTAATCATCACTTGATTTGCTTATGTAGGGTAAAACACAAATACTTCACTAGAACATTCAAACAGATTTTCCTCGTCTCCCCCCAATAGCCCCCATGGGCGACTCGGGGGTGCCCGCCACCGCCGTTCAAACTCTCCCCACGCAGGCTCCTCTCCGGCCGCCGCCGTCGCCCTCCGGCGTGCGGCGGCCCAAAAAATGGGGACCCCGTCGCAGCCTCTCCCTCCCTCCCCCACCGCTCCCTTGTCCCTCTCCACCTCATGTGTCTTCCTCGAGCTGCTCTGGTGAACCAGCTGCCCCGAGGGCAAGATCCGGGCCCCACATGACCGGATCCGAACCTACCATGGCCGGATCTGCCGCCCCCCCGTCGGTTCCAGGCTTGCCTCGGTTGCGCCGCCGCGTTTGGCTCTCCGCGCTGGGGAGGAACGGGGTTCGTGCGCCCCTTCCTCGGCTCCGCGCGGTGCTGGCGGTCGCCTTCGCGTTCACCGTGGCCGACTACCGGTGGACGTCCTCTTCGCCGGCGTCCGGAGCTCACCTTCGCGCTAGTGAGGAGCGGGGTCCGTGCGCCCCCCTGTACGGCTTCGCGTGGCGCTGGTGGTCGCCTTGGCGGCCGCTGTGGGCAGCCATCGGTGGACGAGCTCCTCTTCGCCGGCGTCCCGGACCTGTGGCGGGCAACTCTAGGGCCGGCGTCCCGGACCTGTGGTGGCAGCTGCTGTTGCCGACGACGAGTTGGGGTGAAACCCCCGCCAGACTTCGTGTCTTGGCCGACGACGGTGGCGCATCAGCGCCATCACCTTCTTGGAGGCGTCGTCATTTCTCATCCCGTCGTCGGCGACTGCTGGGGCAAGTTTCGGAACGAAAGTTCCTTAGGGTGGTCGTCTCAACGTGGTTGGAGTCCACGGGCGTCATCTCCTTCTGGAAGGCTACGTTGTTGCACCCTCCTCGCCCGCTGAGCCAGGCCCCGCCCTCACTTTGGTCCTCTCGGTGGATGGTGTTGCCGGAGTTGTTCGCCGTCGTTGTTGCTTGGCCGTCCTCGGCCACCGACGTCGTGCTTGGCTCCACCTCGGGCAGTTACTGCCAAGCGTGTGATGGCCCCTCGCGGATGCTTTACCACGGGGGTTTCACTTAGGTCCTCTCGGATGTTGGTGTTGCCGAAGTTGTTCGCCGTTGTCGTTGCTCAGCCGTCCTTGGTCACCGATGTCGTGCTTGGCTCCACTTCGGGCAGTTGCTGCTGAGCGTGTGATGCCCCCTCGCGGATGCTTTGCCGCGTGTGTAACACCCCAGGTGTTTGTCAATCACTAAGTAGTGGGTTTAAGCTCAAACACGATAGATTAAGTGGAAATGACAATGTCAATGTCAACCTATGGAGATGAGCCTACCTTAAAGTGGGATGCTGCATCATTGCTTTATATATAGGCTCAATTAAAAGATATATGCTTGGGTGTTGTTATCAAAGTATCTTCACATGTCTCACATCAATAACTATCTATATTGATCCCTGGAAAAGTTTCATGAAGTTTGGAATCAAAAAGTCACATGAAATGATAAGTTCCATTCCTATTAGAACTGGCATCATTAAGTGAATGGAATTGTAGAACACCAACCAAACCTTGCAAATTGTCCAAATGACTCTAGATGAACTCTACAACACCTTAACTACACTTAGGGCACTTAATGGAACAATGTTCATGTTGATCATTTTGCCTAATTATGCTTCTAATTGGTGGTTGACCATGTATGGGCCCTAGAGCCCTGTGGTTTGACCATTTCAAAAGTGTGACCTAGAAGCTTTGCATGACTGTGCACCCTTTGACAAAGTTGTAGAGAATTTTATAAGGAACAAACTTTGTTTAAGAGTCAAGTCATGAAAATGTGTGTAACATGCTCAAACAGGGCCCACAAGTCAGTTTTAGGGCTGATTTCAGAACTTAGCCATTTTAAGCCCTGATTTCGGTGTCGTCGACGTTGGCATCTCGCGTTCTTCAAATTTCACTAAGTAACTCAAGTTTATCCAAATACAAAAGTTGGAGCTGATATCTTGAAGTAGGACATATCAAATGTTGGCATTGATTTGACCACTGTTGACCAACTAACTGGAGTAAACACCGAAGTTAGCGTAATCATCGACAATGTCAACTTAGGGTCTAATTACTTCCTAATCCATTGCTCTAATGACTAGGGTCCTTAAACAAGAGTTGTAGGGCATCATGAAATGAACAACTTTCATATTTGGCCCATACCCAGATTCGGACCCGAGCAGGCCCAAAAACAGTCTCCAAGTCAGGCACAGCGACGCAAGACACGTGTTCGGCAGAATGCCCAAACAGCCGACGCGTGCTCCATGGCGTGGCGACCATGCCCGGCTCCGTGCCCCCACCGCCTTGCCGCGTGCCCTGCCTCCTCCTCACGCGTCAGGGACATCGAGCCACGCCTAAATGCTTCGTACTCCCCACCGCTCGCCCTCCTCCGCTCTCTCCCGCGCTTGAGCGCTCCTCCATGGCCACTGCCGCCATGGATGGCCGCCGCGGGCAGAGCCGTCTGGTACCCATGACTTCACGTGTCGCAGCCAAGCCAAGCAATCACCGGCCTGGAAACTCCCCCTACGCCTTGTACACGCTCGATAGGGGCCGTTGTCGCTGCCATTTTCTCATGGCCGCTGCTGCCATGACCGGTCGCCGCCAGAGAGCTTGTCGCGGTTGCCGCTGACTTGCGTGGCCACGCTACCTCGAGCCGTCACAAGGCAAGCTGTGGCCACAAGCTGATGCGCGCTGGCCTAGGCATGCTCGAGCGCCACCCCTTGCCGTCGGCGAGCTCCAATGGTGGCCAAATCGATGTCCTCTGTTCCGTCCCCTTCTCAGGCCGCCACAACGCACCATGCACGCGGCCAGGCCGCTGTGCCCTTCCCCGGGCATGGTTGGTGCCAGCCGCAAGTGCACCTTGTTCTCCCGGTGCTACACGGCCGTCCTCGTCGGTCTCCGCGCCTCCCAACACCGCTGCCATCGGGCCGTCGCCGTCGCTGTCGCCTGCTCCTGTGGCCACGGTGCTGGGGACTGCCTCGAGCAGAGCCAAGTAGCTCCGCGGGTGCGCAAGGGCCCCTGGATGCTCACGCCGTCCTTGGCCACCGCCGCCGGCGACCCCCTCGCCGGAGCCGCGAGCCACCGGCCGCCTCCTCTGTTTTCCCCGGCGCGCGGAGAAGAAGACCGTCGTCTTCCCTCTCTCTGTCTCTCTCACTGGTGGATGACAAGTGGGCCCAGCAAAACAGTGGGTCCCACATGTCAGTTTAAGTGGTGGCAGTTTTGGGTGCATAGCCGGGTACACTTAGCAGATCTAGGGTGTAGTAGTTAAATTCGTTTTGAATTTCAGAAGTTTGTTAAATCTTCTAAAATTCATATCTCATGCTAGGTAATTTCAAAAATAGTAAAAGTGGGCTTTTTGGAAACCTTGAGAAAAGATCTATGCAGTGGAGTCATAATATGTTACATGTTTGTAGGTATTTTCTAATGTCTTTATTTAGGCTTTAAAAGTGCTCTAGAAGTGCTTATAAACTTGACCAGAGCCATATCTTGAGTTTTAGAACTCCAAAAATGATGATTCTTGTTTTGTTAATTTTGTGATGACATGTACTTGCTAGGAAAAATATGAAAAACACTATTTGTTCACTGTTTTCTTAGGGTTTTGATCGGACCTTGATAAATAAGGAAATCTATATTATTTTTCTTGTCATTTTATATCTTGATTTGTGATGCTCCAAATGATGTGAAATTTTTATGGTAGTCTTGTCATGATATGTATGTACTGTGGTATAAATTTCTTGGTCACTACTTATTGTATGATCTAATTATTGAGTTAACTTGTTTATGGCTTAATAAATAGCTTATAAATAATATATAAATGATAAAATAGAAAATGCTGTCCCATAACCTTATTATGATGTTGCTCTATGATGTTGGTTCATTCTATGGCCATGTGTTCACAGAAAATATTGAGTTTTAGGTTTAACTTGCTCTCCCATGATTTATTGCTATAGTCATTTGTCTTTTTCATAGAGGTTGTTATACATGTCCAAATGGTTTCAAATTTGGACAGTAGACTTTTGGGAGTATGTGTAGGTCTCTGTAATTTTGGTATAATTTATTGTGCACTTTTGATACGTGTTCATAATTCCACCTAATTATCTAAATAAATTAAGAAAAGGCATTAAAAGAATTTATTTAGAAATAGACACTATGTTTTCTGGTGTTCATTAGTCATGTGTGACATGTTGGTAAAGTTGGTTTTGTCTAATTATATGTTTGCAACATAAGTTAATAATTATTTCTTGCAAATGAGGTTTCTGGACAGATCTGGAAACTTGGTAATGTTCTTTATGATAATGTGCTTTGTTGTGAAACTTGTTTATACAAAAGTTGTAGATAATTTATATATCTAGCTGCTGTTAAAATTTGGTGGCATTTGGCCATATGGTTTAGAAACTACAGCTGTTTAAAGTTAGGTTACAGAATTGCTTGCTCTCTGTCTTGTTAGACCAGTTGCTGTGTTTATGTAAATTCGACATGTTAAACTTTGGAATCATGCTGTGATGATTATAAATGAAATATAGATAATTTCATAAGCTTTTCATAATGTCTTCTTGCAAGTCATTTGGAGTTGTGGATCTCCAGTTATGATTAAATTACTCAGCTGTTGGTCTGATGTCCAGAAGGTAGCAATTTCTAGTTCTAGTACTTTGATTAACTTTATCATGCTTGGGTATTGAAGTGTGACTCATATCTTTGATGATACTTGGGTGGTACCCTGTGATCTTGTGAGACTTGTTTCTTGATTGATGTGCTTGCCCTCTTCTATGTTATGCCCTAATGTGGATTAAGTTAATTAGCTCTAGGTGTTTTTGAGAACTTTGGTATGCTTGTTTGATTTCTTTGTTTATTACCTTTCTATGCATTCATACATATGTATTATTGCACCTCATTTAGGTACGCTAGTAGAAACGCGTGAAGGATCTAAGGTGGAGCCAAACCCGAAGATGGAGTTGGTGGATCTATCCCGAAGATAGAAGGACCGGACAAGTGGTAGATTGGAGGTTGCTCGCCAAGTGACTTCATCTGACATACTCTAACTTGAGTCGGATCCCAGGCAAGCCCCGGAGCATTATAAGCCTCCTATCTTTAAAGCAATTAATTCTATATATGTTATAAGTATTGTTGCATTAAGTGATAGGAGTTGGTTGGAAACCCTTGCTGCATTATATCATTCCTTGTCCAGATATATGAATCCCTGAATCCTACATAGACTAGGATCGAGTAGATGCTTAGCCCTGCTTTAAGCGGTAGAAGTCAGGTGATTTCCTGTCACCTGCGAGATATAGGGATATTCATATATGGCACGGTTGGCTATATTTGCTATCGTGGAATGGAACCATGTGTTAATAAAATGAAACGAGACCGGGCGGGATGACGATAGTGAAGCAACAAGGCATGGAGGTCTTGGGTGTGAATCTATCCCCGTCTGAGTCGTTTAAGGACCGATTCGCTGTACGTCCTTGAGTCATGTTGAACGCAGTCTAACACTTAGTTGGCCGGATAACTCGTTCCGACCGCGAAGCCGAGTAATGTGGTTCAGGCCGGGAATCGAATGGTAGGTTGCTTCTTGGAGGAGAGAAAGGATGTGCTTGGGGACATTGGCGTGAGACCAAGGGGGGGGGTTAGAGTCCCTATCACCTGGCAGAGTGTCGCCCTTGGGGTCGCGACATTATTCGGACCCGCGATTCCTGAATCATATGAAACGGTGGCCTGTGCGACCCTGGCAGGGGTCTGCACGGTGAGTGTTAGAAATACCCCTCCAGCTGGATAGGAATTCGATTCGAATCGCCGTCGCTCCCGGTTAGTGAGCACTTGACTTGAGCAGCGGCAACGTAGATTCAATTAAATTGAACTAATGGTTAATTGGATCACGATGGAAAGGTTGCCTCAATTTATACCTGCTATGGTTAATATTGTTTGCTCCTAATAAAGTGAGTGCTCTAGTACAGGTGCTAATATAGATGACAGGTTAATGATAATTTACTTGATGCTTAAGCATTAATGATTGATCATCTATATTAAGCTTTTATGCAAAATATTGTCAAGCTAGCCCCACTTCATATCAGCCTTGCATGATCCTTGGTGTCACCTTATTTCTGGTTTCTGACGGGTAAGTCTAGCTGAGTACCTTCTTGTACTCAGGGTTTTATCCCCACTTGTTGCAGGTTGTGATGTATCACGGCGACTGCAAGAGTTGGTTGGCTCCTGCCATAGAGGCGGAGTGTGATCATGAGCATGATCCTTCTGAGCTACCTTATCTCTAATGCTTTTGTTGGAAGTCGACCATGGTACTGGCATGTATTTGAAATAAGATTTATGTTAGTTTCAAATTACTTTGCTTCCGCTACTTTTGAACTTAAGTTGTAATAACTTTGTTGAACTCCGATGTATATTCAATTACTTGTGAAATGGTTGTAACATATGACTTGTTATGTTGAATCACTACGATCTTAGCTTGTATGTTGGTTGGAATGAAATCCCTCATGATTTCATTGGACTACCGGAGTTATATGGGCTCAAGTGCGAGAATTTGATCATTTCGGTGATTGTTTTTGTACTTGTGCTCTTATAATTTGGACGGTTCCGTGACAGCGTGGGCCTCGACGGCCGCCTTGGTTGTCTCTCTCGGCGGATTCTTACCGCCGCGGCTACATCTCCCGAGTCGGATCCTTGCGTTGTTACAACTTGCCTTACATGTTGCGTTGTTAGGCTTGTGATGGAGGGCTCTATCTCTTTTTTCTTGCTGTTGTGTTGTTGTGTTTGGGGTGCTAACCACTCTCTCAGTGGTTCTGTATCCCGCTTTGTATTCGTTGTGCTTTCGGTCTCCTTCTCGCTGCAAAGACACGTGAAGTTGTGTTCGAGAAAAAAAAATCACTTGATTTGCTTTCAAGTGGATAAAAAATGCTTTCACTTGCTTTGCACCTGCCCTCGGGCAGCTGCGGACACCTCAGCCAGCCACGCGGGATCCTTCTGGCATCATCCCTCTCCCTCACGCCACGTGTCCTTCCCTCCCGACGCCGCACGACGCCGCAGGGCTCGCCGCGCCGTCTCGGGAGTTCCCGACCCTGACCCCGACCCCGAGGCGCAAGCAAAGCACATATCCCTCGAGCCTCTTGAGTACTTGACCCACCTGGCACTCCACCGCGGGGCCCACTGACGCGTGGGACCATGCCTCCGTGGGCCCCTCGAGCGCGAGTCTTAAAAGGCCCACTTCCTACTCGTCCCGACCAGATCAGTCGACCCCTCAACCGCCGGCATTTCACAGCTCTGACCTGACCCTCCGGCGAGGCCCGTTCCTTTTCCTTCCCGCCCGCGGCCGGCCCGCATGGCCTCCACCGGCGACGGCCTCGCCGGGCCGCCCCCGCCGCCTCGCCCGCCGCCGTCTCCGTCGCGGCCACCGGCCGAGACCCCGACCCCGACCCCGAACCACGCGGCGATCTCGTCGCCGCTGCTGGAGCCCGCGGCGCCGGGCGCGGACGCGCCGCTCTCGCGGTGGCTGCGCCGGCTCGAGGCGTTCCTGTCGGCGGCGGGGCTGGCGGCGTCCACGCCGCTGGGAGTGGCCGCGGCCGCCTCCGCGCTCGCCGTGGTGGGCCTGGCGCTTCCGGCCGCGGCCGTCACGCTCTCCCCGTGCCGCGCCCACCGCGGCGGCGGATGCGACGACTTCGAGGTCGAGGTGTTCGAGGTCTGCGTCCTGCTCTCGCAGGCGGCCGCGGCCGCCGTCGCGCTCGTCTGCGTCTCCCGGAAGATGGCCATGTACGGACTCCGCAAGTTCCTCTTCGTCGACCCGGACCTCGGCATGAGGATCCGGTTCCAGAAGGAGTACGTCGCCAGGATCCAGGTGAGCTGATGTCGTGTTGCCCGCGCGATCTCGTCGGGATTCCTCGCTATCCATTCCTGCTGCGGATTTACTATTTGAATTTTTATTGATACGGGAAGCAGTTACAATCGAATGCTAGGATGGAGTAGTGTCCAAATCCGATAGTGAGAGCAGTTGCTATAAATGGTTATTACTCGTGTTACGTTTGATACTTCTACTTACTGCTGCTCCACTAGTGGATAATTCATAATTGTGTGCAAATTTGTCCCATTTTTACCGAATTTGGTGTAACTTTATGCATGTCAAGGTGGAATTGTTGAATTCAGGTGCCATTTGTGTTACTAGGAGACTTGGAGAATATTGAACCTTTGACTGTCATTTAGTGCTTATAATATTTATTTGGATGTTTGCGTGTTGCATTGTCTAGCACCTTCTACTGAAACCTCACGTCTTGATCGTTGATTGCCGGATTTGTTGTTCCATACTTCCATGTTTCATTGACATGTGGAGCCAGGGCATACATGTCTGTGAGATGATAGATGTCTAGTCATGTTACCATTATAATGAATGGAACTATACAAATCCTAAAATTCCTTGTTAATCTGTGCCGACTTGGATGCTTCGCTTTGTCCTTACTGAAGGACGAATCGATGTGGCTTATTCTTTCAGTTACCTATGTGATCTACATGTGCCTCCTTTATGTTACCATGTTAGTGGAGCTCATGTGCGTGTGGTACTCAGTTTGTGTTTGTGCCGACATGTCTATTTGTCTTTCTTTACTGTTTATACACGGAAATGCATGTGATCAAGGATTTGGGGGTATGGAATAGGAACGTGTAGTATTTCCTTTGCTTTGTTATTACCATTATGATTTTTTTGTTAAATGAAATACACATTTCCATTTCCTGTTGAAGTGGTGTTGAAGTGGTCTGGCTGAAGAACGGCTCTTGCCCTTCCTAGATTTACCTTGTGAATTCTAGCGGAAATTAATTTAAAATTTTAAATTGGAAAACTTCATGTTTAATATGGCATCTATCATATCATCCATTATTCATGCATCATGTTAAGAGCTTTGGTGTATTTAATTTTCTGTTGACAAGTGTTGCAACCCCTTGCCACAGGACTTCTTCCGCACTCTTACATGGTGGATAGTGCCATGCTTAGTTGTGAAGGTCACTAGGGAATTCTTCCGCTTCGCCCACATCTTCCAGGAGTCAGTTTGGAGAGCCTGCGTTGTATTTTTCGCTTCCATCATGTCATGGATGTATTTGACAACAATCATATTATCGTCCTGCATGCTCTTCAACTTGGTCTGCAATCTGCAAGTTATCCACTTCGATGACTATGGCAAGCTTCTGGAGCAAGACGCGGATCCTCTGGTCTATTTGAAAGAGCACCTGCAGCTCCGCCACAACCTCTCCAAAATCAGTCACAGGTTCCGCATGTTCCTCTTGCTGCTCTTTTTTTCTGTAACAGCAAGCCAGTTTGCCATTCTTTTCAAGACGACAGCTTACAGCGGGCCAATCAATTTCACCAATGGAGGTGACATTGCTGTGAGTACCTCATGCTTTTACATTATCTTTTCCTTCTGCATAATGTGGTGTGAAAATTGAGTCATGAGCACAAATCCTCTTACACCGCAGGTGTCTTCCGTTGTTCAAGTTGTCGGTCTCGTCCTCTGTTTGCACGCTGCTGCTAAGATCTCCCACAGAGCTCAAAACATTGCTTCTTTGGCTAGTCGATGGCACGCGTTAGCAACATGCTCTACTGATTCCACTTATGTGAACACCCCGAACAGTTCTGGGAACCTTGTGCCCTTTCCTGCGCATCTGTTTCTGAGAGATTTCTCGGAAAGTGATCTGGAGTCCCTGGACAGTGGGTCGCTTCATGGCAGTTCTCACGGCACTGCTCAGTTGGCCTCATACATGTCTTCGTACCACAAGAGGGAATCGCTTGGTAAGTAGTAATACAAAGCTTCTGCTGATTCTCCAACGCTTAATCTTCAACCACCATCAAATGTGATACTTTGAAGAGCATGCTCCACAATATCCACATCATTTCTGTGCTTATGCTCTGCTTCTCTGCATGATTTTCAGTGTTGTACCTGCTGGCCAACCCAGGCGGCATCACGATATTTGGCTGGATCGTCGACCGAGCATTCCTAAACACCATCCTGATGCTCGAGTTAACTCTTGTGCTCTTCGTGCTTAGCAAGACCGTTGTGATCCCGGCCAAGACACTGGTACACAGCTACATCGGGTTCCCATGATTACAACACTGTTGCGAATCTGCATTGTACAGATTGAAGCATTCAGGTTCAGGATCAGTTAGGAGATGGGATTTGATGACAGGTTGCCGGGGTTTGCACGCCAGAGTGAGAGAAACCGGTAGGAATGGTCACAGATTTGGTCTTGCTCCAGAAAGCGCAAATCATATGAACTGCCAATCCAGGCATTCAGATTCAGACTTTCAAGAAAATCCCAGGCATTCAGCGTGCTGCAAGCTGAAGGTTGGCTGAGGGTTAGGGTCGTGACGTGTACAGTTTTGGGCGGGTAAGTGATCCGGGTCTATTCTTTATGCCGTGTATATATTTAATACAAATACGCAATTATATCTATATCTAAATCTAATAATAAAGATGCAAAATTTTATGACTTTTTTTCGTCCGCCCATTCAATTTGGTCCGCCTCTTCAATCCAATCAACTCCCTCTTATATACGGTGGAGACTTGAATATGTACGGGACAAGATAATAGTAGCCTCGGACAAATAGAAGGAAAGAAGAAATCTGCCAAAATCCAAACCAAATCGAAAAGGAGCTCTAAATCGAATCGAAAAGGAGAAGATTTTCCAAACCGAATCGAAAGGAGATCTAATCGAATCGAAAAGGAGAAAGATTTTCCTCAGCATACAAACACAAACATATCACGGACCAGATCTAAACTGTCTTTATTATTACTGTATAAATATACACAAGCCCTACCATAAAATTGCATAACGAAACAGCGTTCCTTAAATCTCTCTTCCACTTATACAAGATAATACGAGCCAGCGTTCCTCAAATCTGTCTCCCACTTATACAAGATAATACTAGCCTCGGGAAAAGAGAGATCCAAATCGAATTCAAATGGAGCTCTAAATCGAATAAAACAGCAGCAAATCGAATCAAGAAAGGGATTCATGCTTTTTTTTGCTGGAAGTCGTAGGCGCCCGCGGGAACAGCGGAGCGGTTCAGGGTAGGCATGGAGGTCGGTGATTGTAGCTCGGCTGTTTGGAGGTGTGCTCACGGCGATGTCACGGGGCGCGAACGTCGGGAAAGACCATCATCGTCGGGTTTAGGCTACGTGGCTGCCGCCGTCCCCTGCGCCGCGTGCAAGGCTCGCGCCCACAACATCACGGCCGCCGCTGCCGCTCGCGCAGGCCCCGCCGCAGCTCGTGTCAGGAGAGGCCCGCCGCCACCGCGCACTTAGGGAGACCCCGCCGTGTGGGCATGAGGGAGCCGCCGTCCGCGTCGGCCGCCTCAGTTGCGGGCCTCGGGCCGCCGCTGCCACCCATAAGGACTGCACGCGCGCCAGCGAGAGACACCAGTGCAGCGCCGAGGGTGGATGCGGCTGTGTGTGGGAAAAGCAGGGAGAGAAAGTGCGGCTATGTGCAGGATGTGTCCGTGGCTATGTGCGGTAGATGCGGCTGTGTGCTGAGAAAACTAGGGCCCAGTTTAGATCCAGAAAATTTTGCAAAAGAACAGTAGATTCTCCGTCACATCGAATCTTTGGACGCATGCATGAAGCATTAAATATAGATAAAAAATAAAACTAATTACAAAGTTTAGACGAAATGGACGAGACGAATCTTTTAAGCCTAATTAGACCATGATTGAACACTAATTGCCAAATAACAACAAAAATGCTACAGTTGCATTTTGCCAAAAAATTTGGCAACTAAACCAGGCCTAGGGTTGTTGGTTGTTGCTGGCCTCGAGTGCTTTATATCCAATTGTTTTTGGGTAGCAAAATCCTGCCCATCCAACTCGATCCGACGGCTCACACCACTCCTGCATCAGGTTTTCAGCAAGGGAAGTGGGCTGGGCAAAGTGGCCCGCACAGGCTGTGTGCTCGGCACTAGCCGGGAACCTGCGTTGTGCTCTGGGCCAGTTTCTTAATCTTAGGGCTGTTTTCTCTTATAAAAGAGCCGAATTAAGCTTTGTTTTTTTTCCTGAATTTAAGCTTCTTTGGTTATTTAATCTCAGCGCACTATTTAAATGTTTTAGCTAGGCTTTGAGCTCTTAGTGCCCTTATTATATTTAGTATTTTATTTTAAGTTTATTTCTACCAGTTTAATTATTGTTTTAAGTATATAAATACATTTAATGCCCTCATAATGATAGATTCACACTTGATATAAAGTTTAATTATCTATTTTCTTTAGTGATCTTTAAGTAATTTTTAAGTATGTTTTCGTAATATTTTCTGAAGATATTTAAGATTTATAATAAATTAGAGGTCTTAAATTACATAGAAAGGAGAAACATAAATATACGTGTAGCAGTTACACTCTCTATCATCATTTTCCATGAATGTATGTATTGGATTTTTTTTTGTCCCGTTGCAACACACGGGCATATTTGCGCATATTTGCTAGTGTACTAATATACTATAAACCAATATGATATAAAATTTATATTTTCTACCTTTTTCAAGTCATGGAACGGTCATCAAAATGTATATATACAACCCTGACGAAATGTGCCATGCGATCATCATTTGGCCCTCTTTACGACACCCTTTCTCTCTGCACTCACTAAACAATGATTGACGAGATGAATTGTGAAAGTAGGGATACCATATTATTTAATTGAAATAAGGTGCTCTGCTTCTGTTCAAGATCATCCACGACAAATTTCTTTAGTCCACACACGGTATTGCAGTCCTAAATTTTGCCTGACTTCTTATTAATAAGAGTTCCGTAAATCTGTCTAAAGAAACTAATGTAAAAGAATAACCAATATTTTTCCTCTAAACTGTCCAAGGTTTTGGCTACAATCAAGCACCTCGAACAGGAACCAAGCTGTTGGCTATACACAACATTCGACGCAGAACACAGAACAAACAACTAGTACAAACAGAGCTACAAATCTAGTCAGGGTGGCCCGACAATGGTTGGAACGGACCAAAAAGAATCAAAATTGACTATATTCTATCGAAGAAACCTAAATGAGCTCTCCTACTAGAGGATGGGTTGCGAGGAAAATTCAGTACATTCCTTTGAAAACTGGGCTTGTTCTGCAGATGCTGGCTCCATGTTCCTCGTATTCCTCCTTTGTGTGGCAAAACTGCATGAGAAAAGGGAAATCACTTAGATTTCATTCGCACAGAATAAATTCACGAGGAATAATTGTATTCATAACCATGTTCATAACTCAGTTATAACACTGCTTTATAGCGTTATGAACTCACGCATTGCAATTCACCACATTTTAGTGGCATTATAAGTTTATATCAGATAGCAGAAATACAGGCATGATTACTGAAGATTGCCAGTTTATTGAGGCTCCTAGAATGTCAAGTGGCAGGTACCTCAAAGAATTCAGGGTTAGATGCAGCAACTGACCCCCCGAACCAGACTGCGTAACTCTGTATTGGATGAGCAACCACGTTGACTTCAATAGGCTGACAACAGGGAAAAGGTCAAATTAAATGGCAGTACAAAGCACATAACATTATTCACATGTAGCCTATCGACTACAACAGTATATTAAATGGCCACTGCGAATCAATCATCTGTACTTACTTTCACTTCCACACGATGACGGGCATTAGTCGCAGCAACACGCTCATCCACTATCTTCTTTATATCATTTTGGAGTCTCTTGTGGAAGTCTTTAAACATGGTAGATCCACCAGATAATACTATATTCTGCAAAAAAAAAAATCTGATAAATGTCACAGCATTCACATATATCACTTCCCATCTTAGATATCCATGCAGGGTTTGAAGAAAGCACCTTGTACAGAGCTCTCCTTGTGTCAATTGGTGCAGACTGAACACAGTTATCAATCAACTCAGGTAAAGGAGTGGAGAAATCGGCAGAGTAAATCTCAGGATTGAAGAAGATCTGCATTTGTTGGTAGATGGTTAGAGATGCACACTTAATTCCAACTTTAAAAAATCATGACCAACTGTACAAAGTTAAAAGTTTATTCTAACAAAAAGGTTAAATACCAACAAAATTAAGCTCAAGGCAAAACACGCTTATAATTTCTAGCACCTAATAACCTTTTCAAGATATATTTGATAACACCCATTTTTTAGTGCCAATTTCATACGCATGATGTAAGGGAACAATTCTGAACTACTACAAAAGCTTATCGATATCACTTGACAGTGTAAAAATGATGCACATGGTAGTATTCCATTGGAGGTAGAGACCGATGTTTATATAGTAACTACAAGGAGGTAATGAACCAAGATAGTGCCAAAGGTTAAGACAGTTCCAGAGAATAATAGCAGTTGGCAAGTATTTCATTTTGTGGATGAACCAAGGAAACCATGATCTCAGTTCCTAAATAGTAGCAAATCTATATGCCAAAAGATGCTTTTGTAAGTATGCAAGACTGTCATCCGCAACTCTACATCTACAAATCCATTCATTGATGTGACCTCATTCTTCAAGTTGGTCATAAATGTTACATTCTAATATGAAGGTTTAGTTCAGTATGACAATGTAAATGAGTACAGTTCATAGAAACAAATAGTGCTGCAATCATATGAACGGCAGATTGGCAATCCTTGATCTATGTTCCCATGAACTCCATTGATATTGCCACAGGACAAGAATAAGTACAGTGTGAAATGGCCATGCAGTGAAGTCTGTACATTCACATTGTTAACCAGTTCCTTTACTACACAATTAACAGAAAGAAATGCTCACAAGAAACCCGGATATCTTGTATGAATCTTATCTCTTAATTTACAGCAACAATAAGCTAAAGTTCTTAGCTTTCAATGTATTTACAATATATGAATTATCAGAGTAATGTAAGATCAAAAGCTATAATAAATTCATCACTGCAACACAGTGTAATTGACACTCAAAAGATGATTGTTAGCCATAATATTATACCATTTTGGATGAATAGTTTGGGAACAAAAAAAACTATTGCAGTTTTGATGACAGACTATTGCAGTTTTGATGACAGAAATAGGAATAAACCTCTGGCCCAAGAAAGCGTTCATATCCAATGTCAATTGTATATGGGACCCCAGTCTTTGGTTTAACAGCTGTCCAATGTTTGATGTACTTATCAGGCTTCTTGTCATGCTTCTTGAACTCCTGAAATTGTAATGGAGATGCATAAGAATCTAAATCTTTCTGTTTGTTTAACATAGATGCCTACTGTATGGCCTCTTGCTAGAAGTACTACTTATATCAAACTTGCCACATACATATTTGTAAAAGAAAACAATGCATAAAATTAGTCTACATGTTGAGAAGCTGAAGACCAAAACGTATCTACAGTCATTGTTAAGCAACACAAGCAAACATAAAATAACATTAAACAGATTCTCCAACCAGGTCAAAAGTACTATTTACACAGGGAACAAGTTTTACAAGCATGTTTAACTTCATTAGGGGGACTTCAACTCCCATTATACAATTTTACTAGTTCTGAAGAGTTGAAGACCAATGGATAATAAAAAGTCAATACCTTGACAATGTCTGAACAAGTATAGCAATACATTTCTTTCACTTTACGAGATATATCTAAAGAATCCTCATGTGGCAAAAGCTCACCTCTTTCCTGCAAAACCGCCAGATGACGCTAGTCAATAACAGAACTTATAATGTAATACACCATCAGCAGGACAGCATCCATGTGCCTAAGAAAATCCATCCAGCTTTTACAGAGGACCACAAGAGAATACCTCAAAAGTAGAAGTAAATATTGAGAGCATAAAGGACTAATACCAATCAGTACAACTCTAATTGCGAATATAGTTCTGCAGTCAGATGCAATTTCTCACCAGGTGGCTAATCACGGTAAAATGAGAATTCCCCATTTTCAAGTAAATATTTTTCCCAATCACACAATAATAGTACTATATACTCTCTCTATTCAAAATTATAAGTCGTTTTGTTTTTTCTAGGTACATAGCTTTTGCTATTATCTAGACATAGCGTTCTAGGAGCATAGCAAAAACTATATATTTAGAAAAGCCAAAACGACTTATAATTTGGAACATAGGGAATAAGAATTAATGAATAACGTACCATTCAATTTATTCTAGAAGAATGGCCAAAATAACAAGTATCCGGATTTTATGTGTTACTGATTGAATTTCTAGTGATAATGTATGATCTGCACGCTAACACTTTGGAGGGTCAAAACTTGATTTCCTGAGACAAGGCTGGTCAACATTTTAAGGTATTGTCATTAACAATGTGAATGGATTAATATAACATAACTGAGTACGAGCTATGCTAATTCATCCACACATCATCTCTGTACATAAAACAAGAGTAACACTAGCATTAAGAATAACAAGCAATCCAGCAAAAAAATATCTAGGGTCGACCCAATCTACGTTTCACTTGCAGACCTGCCACATGAGCAGATCCTGGATAGAGAATCATAGATGTCACTACTGTTCAAAAGCATCACTATTGGTCTTGTTTTTTTGGATCAACAACATTTTAGCCTGGGATATCAAAATATCCATTGCTGTCCCCAGTCACAGCACTAAAATAGCCTGGTTTTGCCCCTGTTTCCATGCAGCAGGCAGCATTCCCACTGACATTGACCAACCTGCAGTCTTATCTAATAATCAATCTTGTTGAGCAATCCAGATCAATATTCTCACATTTTACAATACTTGTTGTTGGCATCCATAAAACTCAATCATTACATTTTTCCTATGCAAAGCATATTGAAACAATATGTAAATATGTCTGCTTGGTGTAAAAAAAAAACACCAAGTTTATTATAATGCTAAAATAAACCTTTGATTTAAGAGCACAGAACCGGAGATCGATACAGCCCTATTTAGGAACAATATGAAAAATTTTGCATCTGAAAGTAATTACAACAAAATTTGGAGTGCATGATGTACCTGTAAAAGCTGCGAAACAAACTGGGTTACATCACTTCCGGAAAAAGGAAAAGACTTTATGCTACTCCCAATTACATAGCCATTTACAACTGGCACTACTTGTGGAGCTCCATCCCCAATATCAACTACTACTCCTGTCATATCAGACTGACAAAGTATATTGGCCAAAGTTAATGAGAAGCAATGTGCTCTACCACAGAATTTATAGGTATTAAATGAAAAAGGGTTAAGAGATTGGGACAATAAACAGTGATTGCTAGGAACTACAAATGCCTGCCCTCAATCATGAGTTCCAGAATTTGACAAGAAACAAATTATATATAAATATTATGCTGCTGACGTTATTAAGACACATCACGATTCAAAGAAACATATATAATGTAAAGGGGTGGCCGATCTTTGTGAGGGCATGAGATCACTACAATAACTTTACATTTTCCATTTTAAAAAAATTCAATAAAAACAATGAATGCCAATCAAGAAGATGCGGTTTACGCAGTAATAAATACTAGATAAACAAAGCACGAAAGGGGGTATTTTGAGAACCTACCGCGGTATCTGAATCGTCATCAGAAATACTTTTCAGATAGGCATATCCAGCAGAAAGGCTGAGGACAGACTGAACAGAAATATATAGTCCAGGGACATTGAAGGTCTCGAACATTATTTCTCCTGTACATTCACGACTTTCAGGTGTACTGACAGGACTATCCGTAAGAAGGAAATAGTGCTCTTCAGGATTGCAACGTAGATAATTGAAAATACATTGCTGCCAAAATCTCTCCATTGTATCCCAGTCATGAACCTGCAAAACAGGAAAGATAATAAGGCATATGAAAGTAGAACGCAAACGAAGGACAACATCACTAAAAGGAAATGTATATACATACCTGACCATGACGGATTGGACTTCTTAAAGTGTACAGCCCACTAGATCTAAACCGTGACAGAGCCTCATCGCCAATAAAAAAGTCAAGATCCGCCATGATGCCCGCATTGTACTGTGCTATCCAGTTCGCACTATTCAACAGCTCTGTCTGGTCTAGAAAAGATTCATTCGCAGCTACGACAGTAGGGAGAGTGAAAGATGGCTCCGAGTTCCCAGAAAATCCAAGTTTGCTATACCTAAACATAAGAAATCTTGTAAGAAAAAAATGGTGATAGTCATAAACTCATAGTAGAAAATAGGGTGCAAGTGTTACTATGTCAAAAAAGAAGAAGAAGCGGAAGTGACATAGTTTAGCAATTGCAGAGAAATAAAAGCAATCCTGGTTGAATGAGATCTGTCTATATCCTAAGAAGATTCATTTTGTGGCAGTTATTACTTTAGGATCTGTTCTCGTGACTCTGTTAATTGCTCATAAAAAGACGTGGAATCTTAATTTGACAATTGTTAATTGCTCATAAAAAGATGTGGAATGTTAATGCGACAACAACCGTGTCTGGGATCATACACCCAGCATTCAAGACATATCTGTTACAACCTTACTTGCTGGAAGCTTCTGTACAAGAGGAAAAGTCACCGTGGAATCTGCCTTGAAGATAAATATGCACCACCATAAAGTACAGCACAAGCAGGACAGAGACATAATTTCACATTTTACTTCAAGAGAAACTGAGGAGCAGTTACAAAGCAATCCCCAGCGACTCCGAGGTCGGAGACAGCGAGTCGGCGAAAGAGAGAGAGGGAGGGATCAGCGTTACCCTGTGCCGTTGTCGATGACGATGGCCGGGCGCGCGGTGGCGTCCATGGCTGGCAGCTCCGGCGAGTCCCCGCCGGCTCATGCCTCCGCCGCCGTTGCCGGGAGGCTGGGCATCGGGGGGGTCCGCCGCGATCGAGGCCTCGCTCTCTCTCCCGGGGGCGCCCGATCGAGCCGAGCCGAGAAGGGTGGGCGTTGGCCGGCGGCGGGCTAGGGTCGGGCCGATCGATTAGGGATCGGATGGCGCGCGGGCTCGAGAGAGATTCGGAGCGACGGGCGGGCGGTGCGCGGCGCGTGGCGTGGCGATGGGGAGGAGACCTCACGAGTTGAGTTGGTTTGGTTGACGAAGGAAGCGGGAAGGAAGGAACCGGCCAGACCAGCACCAGGCGAAGGTGGGTGGCTTGTCAGTTGTGACTTGTGAGTGCCTGCCTGCCTGCGCGCCGCGTTTGTGGGTGGCCCTCTGGCTCTGTCCGTGTCTGTGAAGTGGGTTGGGGTGGGGGCGCACTCACACTCACTCCTATCCCGGGCCCAGTTGGACTTCTTGGCTCGGATGACGACCTTCTTCTCTTGCGTTAGTGTGACAGTTGTATTTTGCGGGACGAATCTTTCAAGTCTAATTAGTTTATGATTAGATACTAATTGCTATAGTTACATATGTGCTACAGTATCCCAAAATTTTACAGCTCATGACGTAAACACGCCCTAGCATGAGCATTAGCCCAATAAGAAAAGACACGTGCGTCAAATTTCTGTATTTTATCAAGAGTTAAATGCATCATAAGTCCTCTAACTTGTGAGGAGGTTTCAGTTAGATCCATCAACTTTTAAAGTAACTTCTGAGTCCATAAACTTTGATGCCGTATCACTTAGGTTCATCAACTTTCAAAGTGACTTTCTGGATCCATAAACTTTATATGCCGTATCATTTAGGCATGGTGCGCTGCGGCAAGCCGGGGACGAGCGAGCTAGCTGCTTGTTTGCATTGACGTCGTTTGGGTGGGCGATCGAACAGCCGGTGGACGCGTGGTTGGGCTAGCTGCTTCGATCAGCTGGCATATGATCTGTAATGCATGCTTGCGCGGTGGTGCGCCCAGCCGCGCATCATCGATCCGATCGGCACACGCACGTACACTTGAGCGAGCGAGCGAGCTGAGGTGAACCATGCATGCAGTTCGCGGTACACGGGCACCGCGTCGGCCTGCTCATGATCATTTCCCGTGGCGGACGCGCGCGTCCGTCTGCGGACGCCGTGCCGTACACCTGCTAGTAGATGGCCTGCATGCATGCGTCGAGTGGGCATATCATGCATGGTCCGAGTCCACGTACTCGATCGGACCGGTCGTCGCTGAAACGCAAGCACGGCGCGGTCGCCCACGACAACGGTCTCGTAGCCGGTGACACGTCGTCGTTGTATGTGCCGTATGTACGTATGTGTCACGTCGTCTGTGCGTTGCAGTTTTAATTTGCTCGCATGCATGGAATCGTGAATTGGTATGTGCTCGCCCGCGGATGATCGCTATCGCTACTGTTTCGACCCACCGATGCGGCATTGACCACTACAAGCAGCTGATACAATCGATGCCGATGCAAGAGCTCTCGATCCGGCCATTGTCCGTCCCCGATCGATCAGATCAAAGCACAAGTGCATTCACGTCTGAATGTCTGGATTATCGTGGAGCAATACCATATCTGAATGACTGGATTATCGTGGAGCACAAATAAGCACACGCACGTACACTTGAGTGAGCGAGCTGAGGTGAACCATGCATGCAGCTCGCGGTACATGGGCACCGCGTCGGCCGGGGCGGAAGCCGCTCATGATCGTTTCGATCTCCATGTGAACTTGTCGTCGTTACAGATAGGCGCCCTTGACCTAACTGGGTTCGACACGATGACGCGGAGCACATGCTAGATCTAAGTGATACGGCATACAAAGTTTATGGACCTGGAAAATCACTTTGAAAGTTGATGGACTTAGGTTGAAAGTTGATGGATCTAAGTGATACGGAATCAAAGTTTATGGACCCAGAAAGTCACTTTAAAAGTTGATGGACCTAATTGAAACCTCCTCACAAGTTAGTGGACCTCTAGTGCATTTAACTCTTTTATCAATGTAAAAACTTCAAATCAGAGTTCTCCTTTTGTTATTTGCTTATTCTTCTAATTTTCTATGGATGCCTTTTGGGCCCGTTCGAAGCTGCAGCGGCTGCAGCATCTCTAGCCGGTAGCAACGCCATGCATTTAGCCGTCTCCAAGCAAATGTAAATTTCCTTTCGCAATCCCAAACAGAAAAACCATGCCACAAGTTTTCTTCTCCCAATATAAAACAGCTACCAAGGCCCTGTTCGCTGGATGATTTCTGGCTGACTAATGCTGATATGTTGTAAGAGAAAAACACTACTGAATGGCTGGCTGATAAGATCAAACGAATAGGCTGCAAGCCGCCTCATGTCAGCTTCGCCATCTCAAACGAATAGACAGCGAAGTGTATCTCGTGCATGAGGCGCTCAATCATGGTGATGGTGTAGGGGCGGCGGGTCTCCGGGTTGATGGTCTTCTCCATGACGATGGTGGCGATATCACGGAACTGGCTGGAGAGCTGTGACTCCCTCTCCTTGCCAAAGACCTGGAGCTCCCCTTTCTCCAGAATCTGAAGAAGCAGCAAAGGCGTGGTCACGGGGAGGGAGCCTGGCGGACTGCATTGGATTGTAGAGGAGATTCCAAAGGTACCTCAATGCAGATTTGGGTCTGGTCGTCGGTGCCGAAGGCCTTAATGAGGTCCTTGGACTTGACGAGGACGCCCTTGGAGACGTTGGAGTAGACGGTGTGGGACTGGAGCACCTCGTCGATGTCCTTCTCGACACGGGAGCGCCAGGAGAGCACCTTGTTGGGGAAGCACGCGATCTCGAAGCGCTGGCCGTGCTTGCGCAGCCGCACCACCGCCACGTTGGTGAGGCGCTTCTGCCCCACCGGCTGCACCAGGGTCCGCGACATCTTCGGGACTGGCCACGAGCGAGTCAAAACCCTAACTAAAGTTGGGGATGGCGACGGAGGTGTTGTCTACCAACAATGGCGGGCCTAGGATTTTGGCCTTGGCTATTAAAAATATGAAACGATGTCAAAAAATTTTTTTGGCAACCTAACAAAATCCTAAAGCCTCACTACACCACAACCCCAGAATGGCGACGCACTGTTGGTCGCTATAGGTGGATACAGCGACACACTATCGGTCGGTATAGATCTATGCCGACACTTAATTGCTGCCGCTGAAAGTGGCGTCGGGATAGGGTTATAGCGACCGACATACTTTTAGCGACCGATAGTCTGACGAAATGCTAAAGCAATACCGACCAACAGGCTGATGACATATAGTAGTTTTACCGTCCAACAGTTCAAGGCTAAAGGGATTTATACCAACCAACAATCCAACGCATAGATCAATGACACAAAAATACATTATTAATCTTACATTAACCAAATTACAATATTCTTTTAGACATGAAACATACAAGGTCATATTCAACATGAGACACAAAATCGAGTCACAATGACATAGCTTAGATTTCATTCATGCCAATTGGTACATGTAACAGTCATGCTGGGTTGCACACCTCACAGTAACATGAGACACCAAATTAAAGTATTCTTCACAACACACAAGTCTGGCTTGCACACCTCACAGCTAACGTGCCTAAGGAGTTCTTTACAAAATGTTACATCATCCGAAGCAACTAGCATCCATCCCCAAGCAGTTCCTTACAAAATGCTATATTATCCAAAGCAACTAGCATCCATCGATGTTTTCATCTCCATCTCACAAAATGTTTGATCTGCTTGCTGACACAAAATAATCACGTTACATCTAGCGCCTTCCACCTGAAAAATCAAAACATATTTTCAGCTCCAACTACTAGTGTGTGCTGCCTTATTTTCAACTCATGTATTATCTGAAATGCAATACAAAGCTGGCCATGCACCACATATACTTATATGCACATATGCAATTGAACAAGCAACTTAACATCTCAAAGATGTGTACACTAACCCAGTTCCAACCGCTTCAATGAGTTTTGGGTGCATGCCTCCCCTCCCCTACTGCAAGACCAACATAGCACATATTAGTAAGGTCAGAAGAGTATGTAAGTTTGTGACCATAACCAATATAAAAAAGACAAGTCCAGTACCTGAGAACACAAATCTATTCTAGATTAAATTTATAGTTTCCTTTCAGTACTTCAAGATAATACTAGAAAGACCGGCACGGCTTTGCCGCGCCAACCTTACATAGGCCAGTTCATCTCGATCTTCGCTAAGTGCTAGCATCAAGAGTGGATAAGCAAATTGGAGCATCATTATACTAAAACCTTGTACTGTAGTACTTTGTTCTATCAGATGCAACGTTCCAATTGTGCTCTCCGGTAAACTGTTAATCTCACCAAGGCGTTTCTAACTAACAGAGACATTTATGGTAGTTAGTTGAAGCTGATAGTTAGTTCAGCCAAAGATAAATTTTGCATAATCAAAACCATTTTTTGAGCTATTGCTTTGTCTATCATAAAAGGCAAGATAAAGTTACTAAGAGTAGCCATGAGCAGTTTTCTACCTGCCACTAAGATGGACTTGGCAAATCCATTGTTCATTATCTGACAGTTGTAACAAGTACCGGCCTGTGGTGATGTGGTCAAATTGCTATTTTTTAATCAATCAAATACATGTCGAGGACACTTAAAAAGATGCATAATGTTAGTGAAAAACACTGGTTTTTTCAATCTGTGGACAGGGAGAACTCACTGGACCAATGCCACCGTGTCATGGTTTTGAAGAATATATGCAAGAATATATGACTAGGAGAATATATTTTCAGGGATTCACAGTTGCTGGCATGGGTTCCCTTTTACCTCATTCCAATGATTCAGGGTTATTAACTTAGTTCAGTGGGTGAAGTGCTTCAGTAATCTCGTGAACAATTTTTCTACTACTTGAAAAGCCAAAAATACAGCAGGGGAAGCCCCCACTATTAGTATATAAATTTAAATAAAGTGAACTGTACAGAGATAAAGAGAGGACTACATGGCTGTATAACTGTATAGAAAGAGAGAAAGAGGGGAATAGCAAGGCAGAGTCAGCCTTTAAGACAAGCATCACAAATAGCAGTTCGATGAATGTAAAATTCAGAAAAAACAGCCCAACAAATACATTTAGATGGTAATGAATAAGAACTAGTAGTACCAAATTATTTTGATAGTGTGCTGTATGCATAGCAAGGTGTGTTCAGCATCACAAATTGCAGCTTGGGAAAAGTAAAATTCAGAAAAAAAATACATACCTGCAGTAGACTTGGATGAATGTGATGCCTTGCTGACGTTCAACTATTACAAATATCATTAATTAGAAACTTTGTTCACTTATCATATATATTAATAAAAGAAACAAAGGAAAGTCTAGTTTATTACTCTGTCGTATGGCCACTGAATTGGCATTGACTTAGCATCAGCCAAAGTCTCAATATCATCATAAGGGCGAGGTAGCACTGTATCCCTTTTAATCACAACCTTCACAACAACTTCACAATAGTGCCTTCCAAGAGGCTGGCCTCCTAGTACATTGTATGGATTTGTTGAAATGACTGTTGCCTTAGCCACAGCTTCTGGCCGAAACAAGGCATATAATGTAACCTCCTTTCCAACTTGAAATGGTTTATGCACTTCTCAGCAAAAATTGAACAAATGTATAGAACTGCTAGAACTGAAAGCAAGGTTATATTAAGAAAATTACAAGATCAGCAAGTGAGACGCGAGGAGGTTTATTCTTCTTTCGTGGGGCTACATTTTTTATGGGACTGGTAGCGCTACACTCCCGATGAAGATCAATTGATTTTCCTACAACACTGTGCACAGAGGAGGTGAGAGCACGATGCGTAGATGGGATAGGAGTAGGCTGCATAGATGGAGAGGGAGCAGGCTGCACGGACGGGGCTGCAGCAGCTTCCTGCGTGAATGGGGTAGTAGCAGGCTGCGCAGACAGGGCACGAGCACGCTGCGCAGATAGGACAGCAGCACGCTGCACAGATAGGAAATTAGCATGCTGCTCAGACAGGGCAGCAGCACGCGCAGATAGGGCAGCAGCACGCTGCATAGATAGGAAATTAGCATGCTGCTCAGATGGGGTAATATCTGCAAAAACATCATCTTCATCATAGTGGTCAGAGTTTTCATTAATATCTGCAAAAACATCATCTTCAAATGGTTGAGCATGATGTGCCTCATCAACATGTTCTTCAGACCTTGGGCTCTACATAAACAATATAAGAGGGGTAATATGTATTATTCACATGTCACCATATTATCCAGCATAGGAAAGATAGATTATTCAATCCTGACTTAAGTAATTCAAAGTCTTGAAGTTCTTTACCACATGGTTTTGTGAATTAGAACCGTTGTGTGAGGCGATTTCCATATTTCTTCTTTCTTGCACTATCCTTGCCTCGTGCAGTTCCTCTTCCAATTCTTGTATGCGTCGTTCTAGGGAAGCTTTGTCACTTTCAACCTTTTTACGAGCTAGAACTTCCATTTGTAGCCTTGTTGGCTTGTAACACTTCAAACCAGGGGTACCAATATCTTGGGGAGTTGGTCCTAGACCCAAAGCACGAACACGACCTCTTGGCTCCTTTTCTCCACAAGCAGCAGCAAAGACATCACCTTGCTGAATTGATCTTTCTGTCAACTTTGGGTGGGCTTCAACAACTGATTTAAGTTTGTTCTAGCAAAATGGAATATGGATGTTTATACACTAGAGAGAAATATTACATACTAAATTTCTGTTATGGAAAAGAACTTACAATTATTGGCTCTGCTTGTTGGGATGGAACTCCATTTTTTCTTGTATGTGTTCTGATATAGATTTCATCTCTTCGAGGCACGCGCCCCAGCTCTACACCCTAAAATTATTTTAATTCAGTACTAAAACTGCAGCAAAATAATGCACTAAAATTGAATGTTAGAGATATTTTCTTTACCATTTCATGCCTAGAACAAGCAAAGCTCTTGCTTCCTGATGTATGATGTATCCTCAACTTTGCACGATTAGCTTTGGATATTTCCATTCGAGCCTAGGATAGAAATTGTTAAATTCAGCAAATATATTGTAGTCCAAATATGAATATATAAAAATTTTACTCCTTACTCCAAATTCAGGAGAGGTCCAGTGCTCAATGAGGAACCTCCAGAAGGATCCTTCCCAAAAACTGTATTAAGGTCTTTAGTGCACTCCAAAACCTCCTCCCCGGAAAGTGGAGTAGGTGCTGCCCTAAACTCAGTTTTACCACCAAATTTATTAGCATCAAACATAAATGGGTGGTCTTCAGGCAAGAATCTGCGATGACCCATATAACAAGTCTTGGTACCATTACCAAGTCTAAGTGAACATGTATAGCTGTGGCAATCAGGACATCCGGCTTCACCGGATGTGACAGACCCGGACACATAGCCTAAACCTGGGAAGTCAGTAATAGTCCATAATACCGCTGCCTTCAACTGAAAGAACTCACCCTTCGAAGCATCATATGTTCTAACTCCCTTGGTAAACAAATCTAACAGATCTTGAACTAGTGGCTGATAATAGACATCCATATCACTACCAGGAGCATTTTTACCAGGAATCAACAAAGAAAGGATGAAAATTGATTTCTTCATGCACATTGAAGGTGGAAAGTTGTAGGGAATACAAATACCAGGCCAAACACTATAGCTAACATTCATGGTTCTAAACAGATTAAAACCATCAGTGGCAAATGCTAGACGGATATTTCGGCTATCTGCAGCAAAATCTAGATGTTTCTTATCAAAGTCTTGCCATAGTGGTGAATCTGCAGGATGCCTAAGTAGACCATCCTTTTTTCGGTCTTCGTCATGCCATCTCACTAGACTTGCTGTTTTAGAGGATAGAAATATCCGTTTTAGACATTTCTTTATTGGAAAGTAGCGAAGAACCTTTTTAGGAACCTTATATACATGTTTTCCATCTAGGCTCTTCCTTACTGATTTCCACCGAGAAGCCTTACATTTTGGACATGAATCCAACCCCTCGTTATCTTTCCAAAATAGAATGCAGTCATTATCACAAGCATGAATACTAGTGTATCCGATTCCTATAGATTTCACCAATTTCTTAGCTTCATGAAAGTTTCTAGGCAGTGTCGAACCCTCAGGTAGTGCATCATTAAGTAGATCTAGTAGCAGGTTAAAACTCTTATCACTCCACCCTCCAAGGAGTTTGGTGTGGAGTAATCTAATTAGGAAACGCAGTTGTGTATATTTCTTGCAATTAGGGTATAACTCTTTGCTATTCTCTGCTACTAACTTCTGAATGGCAACTAGCTCCTCATAGGGTTCTAGGTCTGAATTGTTCTCATCAAAATCCCCTTTATCATCTAAACCGGCAGCTAAGTCCCTAAGCAAATCATAGATGTTATCATCTTCGTCAATCTCCTCCATAAGTTCAACACCATCATAGTTTCCATGATTCATAGAAGAGCTAACTTCTCCATGTAAGGTCCATGTTCTATATCCTTTTAGAAACCCATCACATATCAAATGCTCACGTACTTCACTTCCCTCTCTCCAAAATGAGTTAACACACTTTCTGCAAGGGCATAGTATCTTGCTTCCTACCGCTGAATTCTCAAATGCAAAAGCTATGAAATTGTTCACCCCTTGTTGATATATCTTGGTGTGCCTACATGCAGTTTTTAAGTTAATTCCCATGTTAACTACAAATAGAACTTTCTATCTTTGTGAAATAAGTCTTTGTACCTAGCATCATTATCGATCCATGATTTATCCATTCCCCTTTGTGAAAGATCAAGCAGCTTTAGAAACGAACTATAAAATAAAAAAAGACAATAAGCATCAAGGAAGCTACATACTTTGACAGTCATGCTCATATCCATGAATCCACAAAATGGCTTTAATTTAAACACGATTGTCGTGTTCATGTTCACACACAATATTAAAAAAGATTTCCTATAGAAAGAGGATCATACCGTTACACACAAGAAGATCAACTGCCAATGTTGTGGCTGTTCAAATAATCTCCAAAAGATTGCAAGTTGCCCACTTCGGCTCTAGGCTGGGGTAGACGATCTTGTGCAGATTCTTTCAGCTACACCTCCAACGCAACAAGGCAGCTGTAGTGTGAATACACATGACATTAGATTAGTACATGTACAAGTATGTTGAGACCTAAATTGCAAAACAAAGTACTGCAGTAAATCGATTATGCCAAATAAAACTAGTCTGTATTTCAGTTTTCTATTACTTTGTATAGCTTATATATAAGATGACAAGCTAGAGTAACAGAAAAATTGAGATCAGACTAATGCCCACAAAATCATATCATCATTTAGCACATATGGTCTGTCAGTGCGTGTGTGCCATGACAAAAAAAACCGATTGTCAATGGAGCTATGCAGAAATGTAGAATGCAAACATATTAGTTACCAATAAACAATGTTCTTCAACTGAATCATGGGAAACACTGGGGATAATACTATACGGCAACCTTAAATGTAAACACACACACATCTATATACACTATATGGCAAGCATTTAATGTAACAGCAGGAAGAGACATATGTTTCTATGGGAAATTGCAGCTGACAGGGAGCAATGATAAAGGGGTATCTATAGAACCTATTGAATATTAGATGATGCCCTATCTGATCTGCAGAACATCGAATGGATTCCAGCTATTTTTGCAATATGCTGCAGGAATCAAGCTATATACATGCTATCACTGCTTTTTGATTAATATAAAACGAACCAAAAATGCAGACATATGGAGAAGAGTGGCAGACATACACGAGAGTAGCAGACTTACAAAAATGCAGACATGTTCTTCTAGGGAGATGACGAAGAAGAGTAGTCCACACCACACGCCTACCAATCGGCTTTTCTAGAACTAGTTGCTCCTAAATAAAAGAGGGATTTGTGCGGGCCTTTTGGAGGAAGGGAACGGAGGATTTGGATGGACAGGGCACGGTGCAGATCTGGGCGGCCATGCAGGCTTGGCAGGTGACGCGAATCACGCGGCAGCGGCGGTGGAGTTGGGCAGCGGAGGAGATGGGCAGCAGCGACTGCTGCAGATTTGGGCAGGCGTGCTGGGATTTGGTGGGCTGCTGAGCTGAGCGGCGGCGGCAAAGTTGGGCATCGGCGTCGGCTATGGATTTGGGGGAGCGCAAGACCAGTGGTGGAGTAGGTGCGGCGGCGATGACGGCTGAAGCTGCAGCTGAAGACTGAAGCGACCAAGAGTTAGGGTTTGGAGAGGGCGTATTTAGGCTACCAATTTTGCCGCGAACGGGCCTGGTTTCCTTTTTAGTTTCCCGCGAACGTGACTTTTTTTCATTTCCAGACCGCGCCCAAAGCCATGGCCCTATACCGACTGAAGGTTCGTCCTCTATAATGATCTATCCCGATCAATGGTTTGACTGTATAGGTTAATATCTATACCGACCAACGGTTCATCGGAACAAGTACATGTACCGACACTTGGTTCGTGGGCTATCTATACCGACCGACGGTTCAACGATATTATTATATTTATAACGACACACATGTGACGCTATATTAGTGTTGTGGTGTAGTGCCTGGCATGTACAACACTGCATAGATCTAATTGTATAATATACAACAAATATATAAATTGAGCATGATTTCATAAATTCATGGAATAGTAAATCAATTTGCCGACTGACTCATTCTCCCTCATTACAATTTGATTTGCAAGTGATTCACAAAATTGTTGGGGTTTTTTTTGGTTTCATGCCATTACAATTTTCAGTGTTTTGAAACATGCCACTACAATTCGTCTATTGGGAAGCAGGCCATTACAATTTTCGCATACTCTGAGATATGCCACTGGATACGAACGACGACGACTTGGGCCCACCTGCAGGCTTACGTGGCATACGAAGCTACGTATCCCGTCCGTATCCAGTGAATAAGTAACGGCCGGTAACTTTGCCGTCTATTCCTCTCTCTCGCTCTCCTTCTCTGTTCATCGCGTTCCTTTCTCACTCGAACCCTATCCAGACGACGGTGGCGGCGGCAGCGACTTCGGCGGCCTAGCTCTGGCGGCGACGTGCCCGACTGCGGTGTGGCCATGATGAGCTCGAGCTCCACCACGGCTGGCACTCGAAGGGTGCAGTACCCCCTACTGGACTGCCCTGAGTGCCATGTGCCTCTGATCCGAATCGTGAGCAAGCAAGATCACTCGAAGGATGTCCCATTCGTCAAGTGCCCGAACAACGTAAAGGTAAGGATTTGCTGGCCTTATTTCTTCTTCTTCTTCTTTGGTTTCAATTAGACTGATTTAGTGTGCGCAGGGTGATCCAACAACTTATGGCTGGATCCGTTCGGAGGAGCAGTACGCGGCCTGGTATCTGAATCATCAAAAGCAGAAGCAAATGCAGGTCCAGTTGCCCCTTCATTCAACATATGGGGATGGTATTGGTGATTTGAAACAACAAATTTATGAGATGAAGCAAACACTGGACAGTGTGGTTGTAGAGCTTTGGAAAGTGAAGGCGCAAATTGGAGACAAGCATGTTGTTGTTCCTAGTCCAGTTAGTGATCATACTCCAGTTAGTAATGAAAAGCCTAATGAAAAGCAGGACTTGGGCAATAGGAAGAAAATGCAGATTGTGTTGGATGTATCTGTTGCAGTAGGTGTTCTTGTTGGTGTACTAGTAGGCATAGTTGTTGCCCAGATGATGAAGTGACTGAATGTAATGTAGTGTCTTTGTAATGAATGAGTTAATGAATGGTCACTAGGCACCTTGTCTTGCAAATCCTTGTGTTTCTTCTCTGATCAATGTTCATTTATAAGTTAAAAAAGTCCAGCAGCATCTTATCTACATTTTGAAAAAAAATTAGCACCATTGGGATATCAAATAAACCATGCATCTGAAAAAACAGCTTTGTACCCATTACTTCCCTGGCAATGCTATGTAATTTCTTGTAAACTTGATCTTATTTAGGTAGGCTGTCTGATAGGTCCAGCATGCAATAGAGTTCTTTGGATAAATCTATGAATCAGAAAAGGATTTGACCCTTCATGCATACAACAGCAAGTTCTAAAACTTACAATGGCATTACCAAAAGCTTCGGCTGCATGGAGCCTCTCTTCATGCATATCTTCAGTCATCAAAGGTGCATCCTAAGGAACTGATGGAAACATAAGGGGGTGCATGTGGATCACAATATTAAATATGAAGAAGAGGGCAAACAGAACCTGAGTATATGGAGCATGCATTTCGTGAAATGTATTGAGGAGCATCATTTTAGGCACAACACCAGCTGATCCTTTCCTATACTTGTTCACTGCCTGCTCTTAATTATGAGTTAGCAACTTAACATTAAATTATTTTTGAGATCCAAATAGACATATTATTACCATACTATCACTTCAAAAAGGACAAAAAAGATAACTTCCCACCCCTCTCCTCTATCACTTCAAATAGGACAAAAAAGATAACTTCCAAATATTAGGGCTTGCTGTTCTGGCAAAGACATGATATAGGCTGTATTGATCAAAGTGGCAAAGACATTTTGTCAACAAATAACAATAGAGTTCAACCCAAATTTCATAACCAAGTTTGCATCCACACATAGTACATTACAATTCACTAGCCACTAGGCACATTACCATCACATTACAGTTCACTAGCCACTAGGCACATTACCATCACATCACAGTTCACTAGGCACATTACAATCACAGTTCACTAGGCACATTACAGTTCAAGTGCCCCAATTACATAGTAGAAGTTCATTTGTCCAAAAGTTGTCCAAAAGTGGCACATTATGGCATGATCTCACTGGTCATTAAAACCCAACAACCTCAAGCTGCTGGCAGCAGCTGCTGGTGGGTTAGCTTTTGCCTTCATCAGCTTCTTCCTCACCGGGGTCCTTTGCTTCTTCTTTGGACCACTTTTCTTGGGAGCATTCTTTTTCTTCAGTCCTGAAGGTCTAGCATCATCTTGAGTTGGCCTCTTCCTGCAAATGAAACACAAGTATTTGATTAAGTCAAGTAATAAGCAAGTTGGAAAAAGAATTATATGTTATAGTTTCAGTACCTCTTTGTAGACCCTTGCCCTATTTCTCCATCTTCCCCCAGCTCAGCAAGCTTGCATGTCTTCTGGAAATGGCCGAACCCACCACATCTCGGGCACCTCACCTTCTTTTGTGTGGCTCTCTTCTCCATGCACCCTCTAATTCTCACAACTCTTGGCCTGCCAGCCCTCCTTCCTAGCAAAGAAGGATACACTTTGAAGCCAAGGTCCACAACAGGCCATTCTGATCTGTCTGGTATAGGCTCAATCCTGTCTGCATAAGCTGCCTTAAATCTTGCCACTGAGTAGTAGGCATGTACATAATCCTCAATTCTTGCTCCCTTGTTGGAAAGTATCCAAGGTAGAGCATGTTTGCAGGGCTTCCCTGTTACCTGCCACTCCCTGCATCCACAATTGTGGTTCTCTAGGTCCACAGTCCTCCTTCTCTGATTCCCCCATTCATCCCTGATAGTTACTTCTGCCACATATTCATCATAGGGTTGTATCTTGACCAACTTTATGTTGTGGCTGAGCAAGTTCAAGTCCTTCATCACACCTGGGAGGATTCCATCTGCCCACTCCCTACTAATTTTCTTCCTCAAGTATCTCTTCTCCATTATAAGCTCTCTTATCCTATCAACAAGTTCATGTAGCAATAAACCTTTGAACTTCTTCACCTGTGCATTGAAACTTTCAGACACATTATTGGTCAAGTAATCACACTTGCTCTCTTCTGAGAAAGCACTTCTGTACCAAATCCTATTGTGATGAGTCTGTAGGTATGTTAAAGTATCTGGAGCAAACTCATAAATCTTATTCATGTGCCAGTTGAACAGCCCAAGTGTGTAACTCCTAGTAGCAGGATACATGTGGTCTGTAAAGACATCACCAGAGTAGTGCTTCATAAAGTTCTGGTACAAATGCCTCATGCACTCCCTGTTTTCTGCCGTTGGAAAAACTGCTCCAACTGCTTTCTCAAGACCCTTGCAAGCATCTGAATAAATTACTAGGTTTGGTACATCCCCAATTGCTCTATGTAGCTGTTCCAAGAACCACTTCCAGTTTTCTTCAGTTTCTGAGTCAAATATACCATATGCTACATGATACAACCAATTATGTCCATCTACACTGGTTGCTGATGCCAACTGCCCTTTGTATTTACCATTCAAACTAGATGCATCTACTCCCAAAAATGGTCTACATCCAGCAATGAATCCATCAACACAAGGTTTGAGGGCAACAAACATCCTCTTAAACCTGTTCCTCTTACCAATTTTTTCTACTTCTACCTCTACAATGCTACCAGGTGAAACCATTTTTATTTGAGCAGCCCAATTGAATAGCAATTGAAAACTTTCTTCATATTTACCATGAATTTTATCTAAGTCTGTTTTCATACCAGACCAAGCCTTTGAATACTTCAGCTTGATGGCAAAGTCTTCTTCCAACTTGTCCTTGCAATCCGTTGGCCCTTTTGTTGGATTCTTCTTCAACCAATATGGTAACATGTCTGCACACCAGCCCTGAGAGGCCATCTTGGTTTCTTGGAATTTTGTACTCGGACACTCGTCAGCTTGATGCTCTACTAATATTTTAATCTACACATAAATAAAATGTCAGGTAAAACAAAACATAAGAATCACAAATAACTCAGAATTACTAGATCACAAGAGCATACATGTATTGTCTTGCCATCATATAATCTGGATGCATGTATGCGCCAAGGACAGCCGTCTGCTTTGCACTTTGCAAGAAACCTTGTTGTGTCTGTTTTTATATCCTTGAACACAAAGTCTGCCTTCACAGCATAGTGCCTAATAGCTTTCCTGAATGTTACAATATCAGGAAACAGTTCTCCCTTCACAATCTTGGGATTCTCTGGATCATGGATAACATGGATCTCTTCAGGGTCTGCATCAGTGACCTCTGCCTCAACAGAAATAGCATCAGCATTTTCATAAACATGAACATGAGATGGAGGTGGATTGCTAGATGGTGGTGCACTGCTACATGGTTGTGTACTGCTAGATGGCTGTGTAGGAGGTATTATCGAGTACATTGCCTCATCATCATAACCAACATACTCCTCAGTATTATCAAAGATGTCAGGCTCCCTGTCAGGCTCAAGTTGAGGCAAAACTTCAGCCTCCAAGGGATTTGGGTTACTTATAGGCTGGTTAGCATTATTGATAGCAGGATTTGGGATCAGATGGGTAAGTTGCAGGCTGCCAGTGCACATTTGAGAAGAAATCATACATAAAGGCTCCAGATCATCAAATTCATCAACATGGGAAACAATATTGTCGAACACTCCGACAATAATTTGGCATTTCATCTGATCCTTATACATGTCAAACATTTCATCAATCTTCAACTGGTTTTCTAGTCTGACATCTTTAGAAAATCTTTTGTCAAAAAACCAAACAACACCACACTGGTTAGTAGACCATTTGACAGCATCGTTCAATCTGGTCATCAACAACTCAAATGAAAACGACCCTATATCCACATCCCACTTAATGACACGACCTTTTGTGTAAGATTTTCTACCCAGAGAGTCTGTGCTACAGAATCCTTCCAATTTGATTTCTAGAGCAAACAGTGCAACCCTAGAATCATTGAAAACCCATCAGTGGCACATCACTGACATAGATGCATAAATCGACGACCCTAAATTGACTCCCAATCAACTCAATTCCATAGTTCAGGAGGTACCTTCCGTCGTCGCCGTAGCCGTCCATCCGCGGTGAGCCGCGTGGGAAGGTGTCGCCGTCCATCCGCCAGTCACTCCATCCGCTTCTGGCACTGCTGCGCCGCCTCACCCCGCCATCAGATGCGTCTCTGCCTTCACCGCCGCGCTGGCCAAGTCGCCTCCACCACCGCCGCCTGGCTAGGGTTCGAGCTGGGGAAGAGAGCAAGTGTGGGGAAGAGAGCTGGGGGACCGGCTGAGTTCGAGTGAGAGAGACGGGATAAGGAGAGGAATAGACGGCGATGAAACGGCTTGGCTACTTACCGAATGGATACAAACGGGATACGCAGCTTCGTATGCCACGTAAGCCTGCAGGCGGGCCCAAGTCGTCATCGTTCGTATCCAGTGGCATATCTCAGAGTATGTGAAAATTGTAATGGCCTGCTTCCCAATAGACGAATTGTAGTGGCATGTTTCAAAACACTGCAAATTGTAATGGCATGGAACCAAAAAACCCAAATTGTTGTGACTCATTCTCCCTCGTTACAATTTGATTTGCAAGTGATTCACAAATTGTTGTCTGTAATGTATTGAATGGGAAATTGGGAAGCCAATGGACTGGGTTTGAAGTTTGAACTTACAAATTTCAAATCAGACGAAGAGAAAGGCCCCCTGCTGGGCGACCTGCGGATGGGCGGACCTGCGCTGCTCCCTGATCGCCCCTGGCTCGCCGGCTGGCCGCTCGGAGCCTCAGACCGTCCTGCTCTAGGCGTCTCCACGACTTCGCGTCTAGCGGCTACCGCTGTAGCCTACGGTGCTACGCTCTAACTCCCTCGAGGCAGAAGGAGCGAGAGCGTGCGGGGTGTGGCGGGAGAGCCAGGGAGGTCGAGGGGAGACACCGATGTCTCGTGCGGACGTGCCCTGGGGGAGTTTTGGGCCGTGAGCCGGGCCTTCGGGTGATGGGGGAGAGTAGGATAGGAAAGCAAGGAGGGAAGCCTTGCAAAGTTGCAAGAATCCATTCCTTTTTTTTGAACTTTCAAGGATCCATTCCTAGGAAAAGAGGGAAGGGTGAAAGGATCACTTGAGGTTCAGGAGGTGAATAGATGTAATCTAAAAATTCTCAAAGAAACTTATAGCGAAAATTAATATGGACCAGATGTCCGATTTTGACACAGGATATCCAATGGAAGCCAGATGTCTAGTCTAAGTGGAACCCCTACTCAAACTACAAGATCTACAATCGAAATGAGATACAATTCATTACCACGACTTGTAGAGTGAAGATAGAGTTGTCTTCCAATAATTCTTGCACTCAAATATACTAGCAAGTATTTCACAATAAATAGCACAAAACAAGAAGAACAAGTAGAGCACAAGAGACACGATTTAATCTGAGGTTCGGCTAAACCACACGAATGCCTACGTCTCCATTGTTAAGGTGACCACAGAGGTCGGAGTCTATTCCACCTCCTTGCCTCTCTCAAAGTGATCACGAAGTTCACTTGAGAAATCAACTAAGAACAAATGGGTAATACAAACTTATCGAGGCGGATCCACAAGTTGGAAAGCTCTAGGATAACTCCTTGCCAGCTAGGATTCAAGAACCCAAAAGTAATAAACTCAAAGCAAGCCTTGTAGAAGTCTCAGATGCTCAAGAGAATCGATGTGAAGTTTGCGGGCTCAAATCTCGACTCTGAAGCAAGTCTCCTCTCAAATCCACACTTAGAGCAAGCTCTCAAGTCAAAGCAAGGTGTGTATGAGAGAGAGGGGGAACAGAGAGTCATGGCGCACGGGCGTTTTGGCTCAAGGTAGGCGAAGAGGTATGGCTGGAGAGAAAGAGAGAGAGAGAGAGAGAGGGAGAGGGAGCTTAAATACGACCCCTCTCAGATCTAGCCGTTGGAGTGTTGAAACGCCAAAAATCGGACCTCTGGTGGAAACTGGAGCTCCGAAAATGAATCTGGAGCAAGTTAGTCTGCTCAGAACCGGAGCTCCGGTTTGGAGAACTAGACCTCTAGTGGAGGTGCTCAGGTTCAGAAAAAATAATTTTAGAGTAAATCCCGAAGCTCCGGTTTGCAGAATTGGAGCTCTGGTAGGAGCTTTCAGCCAGGTCCAATTAAAAAACAGTTTTTGTTTAAACCTTTTTCGCAGGGATGTTTGGGTAGATAAAGGGGTTAGTTGGCCACTTTTTGAGCATTGAGACACCTGCAAGATCAATACTTTGAATCCTTTTTTATAGTGCGCCATTTTCCTATACTCAAATGCGAAAGATAAAGAATATAAAGCACTTTGATGCTCCATATGCCACAACTCATCTTTGAATAAAATCGAGGGTCATTATTCCTTAAATGCACCATTTTGACTTAGATTAAACCTGCTCAAACACTTGATAACACATTAGATCTTTGATTGCTTGCCATAATCCACAAAAACCCACAACTAGGGCTAATGCACTTCCAATCTCTCCCTTTTTTGGTGATTGATGACAACCAAATCAAAGCTTACAAAAGATATTATAATTGAAACACATTTCAATTCATAATCATAGAATTTGCTCCCCCTAAATTTGTGCATATAGAATTGAATTCTTTCAAGGCCACGAAACGCCACATTTGCACAAAATTAGGAAAATGTGTCAGGTCCCCCTATGTATATGAATTTGTGGGGTGCAACAATGTGTGAGGCAATAAAACTATGATGCATATGTGACAAATATATATCACCCAATAAACAAAAAGAAACAATACATCATCACAAAGATATAAGCCAACACAAGCTAGCAATATGATCTTGCATAAATGAAGTTCTACAACTAGTTTACAATCACATTGTTCATCACAAAGTCTTACATAGCCTATACATAAATGTCTTGCCACGAGATCAAGGTCCAAACGTAGCACCACATAGATAAAGTCCATCACCTACATCACATGAGACATAAAGAGGTCCAGCATAATAGAGAAAGATAGATAATGAACCGACATGAATGACTAAGATCTTCTCCCTCTTGTCGTCAAGCGCCAAAAAGGGAAGAAACAAGACAAATCTCAATCCATATCGAAGTCACGAAGATCACTGAAGATGGTGGAGAAACCAACTGAAGAAGACGGGACATCACAAACACCACGGAAAAGATACTCTACAAAGTCAGTCCCTGAAGGACGAGCGGGCTAGGGAGTCTGAAAGCCTATGTGCTACCATTTCCACCATTTCCCACTAGACTACTGCTGTGTGTATGGCTGCTCTGTGTACTGCTGATGGTCTCACTAAGTCTAAGAAGCGGACGGAGGAGAAGCAAGTTGTTGTAGTGGCTCATCACTGTACCGTGGGGCTGGCTCCCACTGATCCCAAGGCTCTGAGCTCGCTGGTGGAAACCCTGTCTACTAGCGGCCGCATCCTAAGTAGCATCACATGTATCCTCTGTGTGAGGTCCCTCATATGCATCCTCCTCAGGAAACTGAGAGTAGTCAAAGTGGCAAGTGGAGGGATCCACAACCTACTAGGGAGGAGGCACCACAAACACATCCTCACGAAGTGGAGAAACTGGAATATGTGCTTGGTCCCAAAGCTGCCGAGTCCGACTGTCAATCCTCCTTATGTGTTCAGTCATGTGCAACTCAAACTGATATTGTCGTTCTGCGAAGTTTGCACACGCACCAAGCAGTGACTTCAACATCCTCACAATCAAGCTGCGCCGCTCACGGTGCTGAGAAAAGGTAGTTTGGAGATGGAGAAGCAGTAGGAGGAGCATGAGGTGAACCATGGATCCCCTGAGAAGTGCCACGAGACTGACTGCGCTTTGACTTAGCTTCTAAATCAATTTTGATGGGAAAATATGGACCATGTGCCACATCGGTGACATACTCAGTCTTCATATAATATATGGTGCATGAGCGATGCTCTTTTGATGATTCCAGCTGCATTTCAATATTCCAATCCAAATCAAATCAAATACACAAAGTTGCAAACCAAAAGATTGAGATACTGAAAAAAATGGCTTCATGTTGTCAGCCTTGCCAATGTTGTCAAGTTTTGCATCAGCGACATACATGTGAGCTATGTCCTCATTGGTAGGCACTTTGTATGTAGAAAGGACCATTTTCTCATCATTGTCATAGTCAGCACGAGTGAACCCAAGAATTGTGGCAAACCTTAGCATATGATCATGGATAATCCACACCCTCAATAGAAAAGTTAATTGCTTGGCCTAGACGGGTGTTGTTTGCATCACAAGAAATCCAAGTTTGGCATAAAATTGTGCTATAACTTCATCCGACCAATTATATCTAAGGCACATGATGTTCTTACAACCCTTGGCATCTAACAAATTTAAGGCTTGAGAGAGAGGTTCATCATTTATAGACAAGCAATGATCCCAATCAATGTATTTGTGCTAAAAATCTTGTTGCTTTTGTCAACAAGCATAGAGTTGTAATACTCAAGTTGAAATTGAGTGTCAAAGCGGTGATCATCAACTATTTCATCCTTGGCATATCAATTCACGATCATTGTCAGAAAGATAGTTACTATTTGATGGTATGATCACATGCAAGCTTCATTCTTCCTATCGAGGACTAACCTATGTATAATGTGCAGAACTTTAAAGCTAAGTCAAAGATTGATTCTATCAAAAAAGTCAAAGGTTTATAAAAAATAGGGGTAAGTACGAAATTAGCTAGCAATATGAGGTTATGAGAGTTAATGCTTGAATCCCATGGGACATCCATACATAGACCCTAGAAGAGCTCGATCACATTTAGATCTGCAAAAACTTGCCACACTCTACAATTTTTTTGGTAAACACCACAGCACCATGAAATCCAGATCCACAAAAAACATAGATTTAGGGCCTATTTGGTAGCGCTCCACCACTCAAAAACGTGAATCTCCTTGTGGGTTTGGTGAAAATTACCTACCACAGCCACTGATTACACGTATCGTTCATTTCTTTTTCTCCATTTGCCTCTTCCCTTTCCCTGCCATTGTACCCGATGACGCCAATGCCTCTACACCTCCAGTGCCCACCTACGACCTCTTCTCCATCTCCTAGAAAAGGCGCACCTCACCCTAGCCACCATGTGTTGGATATACGGGCCCGGGGTACCTTCACCGCTTGTATACCCGAACCATGCTTGTCTACCAAGCTGAAGACGATGAGGGATGAGGCCTCTGAACACCAGAAAAATCCACTAGCTTGGAGATCAAGTCATTCTGAGGATATCCGGTGCCGTTATATCTAGGCGATCATCCTCTTGACCCACTTCCAAAGAAGGTATGAAGCCTTTCAAAGGTTTCCCTAACAAGTTAGTAGCCGCTAGGTTTTCGTGGCAAGGGGATATAGAGCCCCCCTATCATAAGGCACATTCCGCGCAGGCTATACACTTAAGAATAGAGGCCGCACTATACCCTGTTTGTCAAGCCCCTCTTGCGCCTTTCATGTAACCACCAACAAGATAAAGAAGGTTCTCATACTTGACTAAAGCCAGAGTTATGTAGCACTCATGGTTGTACTGTAAGTGTCGGATGATCACTTAAACATAAGTCCTTAGGGAGGACAAGAGCATCATGTATGAAGCCAAATGCTCTCACCCTTTATTCATGTTGCTAGAAAAGCATCTTTTATTTCTCGTTGCATATTCCATTAATCAAGTTACAGTTCATGATCATAATTAATTGAGCACTAGCATCCGCTACCCATATGCAAACAATTGCCGAGGTGACAAGGAACCAGGATATCAAATAAGATAATTCCCTATGTGTATCAAGGTAGACACATGCATATGATTAAAAGTCATTAAGGTGAATAGGACAACAACAAAGATCCCATGCTATACTTGCCTTTTTCAAAGTTCCCTTGCTGGTCCTAGTCGTCAAAGAACTACTCCTGCTCAGCAACGAACTGCTCACCGTCTACACTCGATCACAATATAGCACCGCACAATCATGCACGAAGCAAATAAATAGAATTAAATTAGGTCAATACACCAAACATATAAAACAGTAAGTAAAAAGGTGTTCATTATATTCTACACGTTGCTATGAACATATAGGCGCAAGAATCACTTAAATCATAGTTAAAAAGGTGAAGGTACGATGAATATAGACTCTGGATGGCAAAACTGTAAATACTATGAACTTATTACAAATTAAAATACATAAAATTCAGATTTTAAATCAGTGGGAGGACTGTGGATTGGAAAACAAAGATGTACATGGGTTTTTTTTGCAAAAGTGGCAGTGTTGACCGTATTGACCTTTAATAAAACTTGATCTGGGCCGTCGATCGGGGAATGGACAACACAAAACAAAAAGGGAGGGAAAACAGGGGTGCCGGAAATCGGCTCCCGGCGGTGGTGGCCATTGCCGACAGCGAGAATTCACCGGCGTGCACAGGAAAAGGGCCTATAGGCATGACTGAGCGAAGCGAGGGCACGGAGAGAAAAGAGTGGGCGACGGCGAGCTCACCTAGGGGATTTTCGCAGTTGTAGATGAAATAGGGACGACATGGGGCTCAATGGGGCGGAAGACTGCTTCCTGTGGAGGTTCGGTGAAGAACCGTGAGCAACAGAGTGCAAAAGCGGAAAAAAGAAAGGCGAGGGCGGCTTCTTCACCTTGGCTCGGAGCTTAACAGTGATTCAATGGCGGCGGAGAGGCTTTAGACGGCGGCTATGGACGCGGCGGGTTCCTCTGCTCGATAGCAAGATCCAACCGAGTGGTGGCGTGAGGCTGGGGTGGCACAAACATGGATAAAATAGAGCGCACGCGGGGGCTCGACTTTGTATAGGGTGTAGGCGAGGCAGCCACACCAAATCCCGGGGATTTTGGCTCTACGGCGGAGGATTTCCTCCCCTGCAGTGTCTGTCTCGAGCACGACCTGAGGTGGGAGACGCCGCTGCCTGGCGGGTCTGGCGCATCAGTGGGACATGGAGCGGGGCCAAGGTGAGGGAGAAAGGAGCACAGCCGCACTCTGGCTAGGCTGCGGTGTACACTGGGCCTGCGGCTTTGGCAGGGAGCTAGGCTCACTGGCCTTTAGGCCAAACGAAAGAGGGAAAGAGGGTGAAGGAAAATAATTCCTTTTTCATTTTTTCGAACTTTCCAAATCCATTTTAAAATGGATTTTCAATTCAGTTTGAGTTTGGATCAAACCAGACAGTACAAAAAAATGCACCAGCATAAATGCAACAACATGTGTCTAGCCTTAGGATTGATTTTAACTCAACAAAAATTATTATTTCCTATGTTTGAATGCTCACACAATTACATAATTAAATCAATTCATTCTATTTCAAAAGAGTGCAATTTTAGGGTGTTACACTCAAGCAACAATGGGAAACCATGACTGTGCTGCTATCTTTGTTGTTTGCTAATTATTTCTTGTTGTACACAGGGGTTACGCCTGGTTGAGGTATTCCAACCTCATAATCGACCAAATCAATCTACTACCTCTCTTTTGCCCTTCCAACCCTATGTTGCTGTTTATCGCTTGATCCGACGAACAAGAATGGCGCCCTAGGCTTGCCAGCTAACCTAGGTCAACTCGGCTACGTCCTTGCCCCGACGTTTGGGGGGGGGGAGGTTCCCTCTCGGGCGAGAGCTTCGACGCTTCCTTTTCTAGTTTGCTTAGAAATTAGCCGTTCTTTGTCACACAATCACGTTGGTGGTCCATTCTTCACTACGAAAGTGTGACATCCTCACTGCATTCTTCGGTCCGTGGCAGCTCGGGCGATCTAGCCCTAGCTGGTGTGTTCTTCGGGATCAATCCGGTGTCAACAGCTTTAATAGAATTACTTTATCTACATCTTCATCTGCATTCATATTGCAACACACCTCCATTTGTGTCTGATGTTTGTTTAATTGGTGTCTCGTGTATTGAAATCATTAGAGAAGACTCTTATACACATTTTCTTATCATTATTAGCTTGTTATGGAGTTACCAATTACTTTGTATATTTTTCATGGCTATTCGTATTCTTTACCTTTGCATTGTAACTTGGTAGGCATATGCTTTATCAAACCTTAACTATGTATAAAGGTTGGAAATCGACATGGTAATCACTTCGTGTACATAGATATACATATATGCAAAGTGCGCTAAACGCTATGCATGCATAGCCTGAGTTAGTTTTTTCTGTATATTAACAATAACATGAGTGACTCACTTGGAATCATTATAAAAGTACATTTGAAAAGTTTTTAAAAATTGTAGATGTAGATAGTTTAGATTTAATGACATTTTGTAATTTTGTTAATAATATAGTGTGGGTGGGTAGTTCAGATACAAATTTATGGGTTACATTATGTTATTTTCATAATAGCTTATGTGGTAATTTAGAAGAATATTATGGATCTACTTGAGGTTCCTTTTACATAAAAATGGTATTGGTGAATGATTTTGATCAAGATTTAGAGGATGATTTAGACTACTTTTATAATTACAGATGTGGGTAATTTTTGGAAAATAGAATAGATTTTATGGTTTACCAAATAGATGATTGTATAGATAATTTAGAAAAACGCTCATGTGTATTATTTTATTTGACAATATTAATACACTAGTTAATACATTAACTATGTGATGAGTACTGCCGATGATATATTTTATTAATATATTAATAATTAAGTGGCCTCACATGATACTTTATTAATAAACCAACTAAGTGTCGCTAGGGCTAATAATATTTTAATAACCAACCGAACGCTGTTACCGTCCATTGATTTTGTCTGCACGACAGAAGTTGTTATCGAAGTTTTTTCTCTCTCAAACAATTAGATTTAATAAATGCCATTTTTAATGTGCATAATGGCAGATGTGGGTAATTTTATAGAAAACAAAATAGATCTAATGGTCACTATGTAACAAACTGTAATATCCGCATAGCTGGATCTTTAAGTCTCATATTCATAGAGATTGGCCCTCTCTGGCCATGCTCAATCTTCATCCTTTGGAGTCTGGAGCGAGATTGAGCATATTGTTGGCATATAAAAGTTGCGTCAGCAATGTTGCTTTGAATAATCAAGCGGCAGATTCCATTTGAACAGCAACCCTGGCACTTTCATTATTCTGCATGGATTTTATTTTGTTATTTATACAGAAGTAGTTCATAGAGAGAATATGATCTGATCCATGCCGCTTTGAGTATTGTCAGTCAACTAATGCATGAGCTGCGCATGCTATGTGAATTCATAAACTATTGTGTGCAAAATCTCCCCTCATGGCCTCATCCATAGGAACACTTAACCCTCAAATTTAATTGGGTTGGTACGTAGTATTGTCTATAATAATGTTCTTCTTTTTCCATATTTGATATCCTACATCTCAAATGGATCAAAATTTAAAGGATCTTCTTTTATTGTTTTTTAGATAACTTTTATGGTTGAGATCAGTAAACAAATTTGAAGCAATGTATAATGCAATTTCAACTATTATCTCAAATAGTGTGCATAAGCCAGATCATTTCTACATCGTTCATCACGCATAACTTTGTTAGTATATTTTTCATTTTTACTTTAGTTTTGTTTACTTGTTTTATTCTAACCACACTGGTTATTACCTTGTGGTCTACTTCACAAGGATCACAAGACATACATGATGGCGGTGGTGGTGGACTGGACTAGATCGGGTCTGATTCACCAGAATGGCTTGCTAGAGGAGTAGAGGGGTTATCAATTTTGTCAAACTTTATAGATACATCTATATGGCTATATGGGTGGTGACTCCACAAAAGATTTGCGTATCTACAACAAGAAGGCTAAGGAGAGCACTGGAATATATTTATACGTGGGTTTCGGCTAAGGTAGTTTTTTTTTCATTTTCATGATTTGGGTAAATAAAAAATCATATTCAAACTATAAAAAATTTCCAAAATATGGAAACACCCTAGAGTTGGATTAGGCCCTAATGAATCCAGCTCTAATATTTGAAGCTCATCACAAAAATTATGTTAAGTTACAATCAAAGGATTTTGCTAAGATGAAAATGAAAAAAAACACCATAGAAAAGAATCTGGAAAATCCTAGAAAACCACCAATCGACACCTAAACATGTTTTAAATGTTTCCATGATTCAAACACATTATGCAAATGTTATGAATGGAAGATTTCAAACATAAGCCTATGTCAAATTAAAATAAATTTTATAAAATCATTTTTCTTTCCAAATTATTTTCTTACATACTAAACTGAGAAAAAAAAGAAAATACAAAAAGCATACTTTAATGATATATTATATGTTTGCAAGCGAGAAATGTTGTCTTTTCTCGACTCACATCAAGTGAAATTATTCTGTTCTGGTCCAAACAGGACTTTCTAGAGCTATGTGATATAGGCCACGAGGTTCTCTCTCAGAGTATCTTCTGTTGAAGTTGTTTTAAATTCACTGCAAGATATAGGCCGGCTTCTGACGGAGCGAAGCGGAGGCCCGTAAAAGCCGAAGGCTGGGCACAGTACATATATACCCTTGCTAGGGTTTCTTGGAGACTTGATTCTCTTATAAGCCGTCATAGGCGTGTAACCCAAAACTCTTGAGATAGTGAGATTGTTGTTGGCTGGTGCCCGTGGTTTTTCCCCTTCGCATTGGAGGGGTTTTCCACGTTAAATCGTGTGTCTCCGCTGTGATTGATTTTGTTTTACTTCATATTCCATACGTCGTTCATAACATCTTCATCAATCAAATAGAATCGAGATTGAGCATATTCTTGGCATACAAAAACAGGGTCAGGAATCATCCATGTTTGAAGAATGAGGTGGTGGCGCACTCCATTTCAACAGCTAGCATCCCTGGCAGTTAATTATTCTTCAAGAGTTGATTGTGTTATTTATACAAATGTAGTCCATTATGGAGAGAACATGATCACATAAAGGCCGCTTGGAGATAGTTGTATATTGATGCCAACTATTTGAATGTGTATATTAAGTCCACGGCCCTAGTGAAATATTTAATCGTAGGACATGCATGCGTCTGCTGCGCACGATTTGATAATAAATTCATTAACTATGGTGTGCAATGTGTCCTCTCATCCATCAAGGACGTGTTTGGTTGATGTGCTCCCCTGGTCCTGCACGTGGACAGCCGTATAAAACTGAGCGACCAACGTATTTAGTTTGCTGCATGTCTGCATGAACAGATGCAATTGCATGAGTATAGTGAATACAGGTTGGCGAGAGACGTCCAATTTGAGCTTCACTTACAAGCCAAGCCCGGTAGATGCAAGGATGAGGTGCCGGGTACATGCGTTATTCTCACAAGTCATGCAGATTGCATCGGCTTATGCATGCAACCAAACATCATCTTAGATTTTCTTTTTCTTCGTCCTCTCAACAAGCAGCTTTACCAAACACTATCATCGATGAAATATGGTTCCACTCATCATCCCTCGTCTCCTTATCTCGGTGCAGCAAGCGCCCGAACGTCCTCCTGCTCCCTGCCTGCTACCACCTCGGATCCCACCCTAGCCGCCGGCAACCTTGTCGATGACCTCACCACCGGGCGCCCACCCCTACTGCTCCTTCCCCACCCTTCCCTTATCCCAATCCGCTAGTAACAACTTACCTCCTCCTCCCTTCCCACCTCCACCTCGGACGCCATCCCGGCTACCGACCTCACCGTCGGCCACCCACCCCGCCGCTCCTTCCCCAACCTTCCTCAATCCCAATCCGCCGACAACCTAAGGTAGGGATGCACTTGAGGAGGACTCCCCACGCGCTCTGTGTGTAAAGGTATTCATGACCAAGTAGCTCTTTGCTTGTCAAACTTAGCGCTGAGGTTCAGTTGTTGTCAAGGAAAGGGGCAACCCAGTTGTGCTCGCCAGGCTTCTCCCATCTTGATGGTTGGGTGAACCACCTGGTGGGTAGGGCATTTCGTCCTTGGGCTCACCCTTTGCAGGGTTAGTTGATGTGCTTGAGAAATCGATTGAGCCGCGCACGTGGTCAGACGCACCTTCCACAGGTGCGCCCGCCATTTGGTTGGTCATCTTGTTTATGGTACAGTTGGCTCTTGTCTCGGCCCGTCTCGGCCCTGAGTTGGGTTCGGGGTGTGCTGGGCAGGCTTGTCAAAGATGTAGTAGCAGATGGCTTCTGGTGGTGACCATTAGTACCTCGCCTTCTTGGGCCGGTTGCCCGGCCATTAGATCAGCGATAGCCTTCAATGGCTCACCTTTCGCTTGACCAGCCGGTGCGTTCACAGTGGCGGCCGGACCATGGCTTGGTCCGGCCTCCCCCTTGAGTCGGATCGAGGGGGCGTTGAGGCTGTCCAGGAACACACCAGGCGAGGGCCAACCCTGGGTGGAGGCTAGCTGTTCACACACGAACACGTCACCGTGTGCCCCCGGCGATGAGCGCGATACGCAGGACACGTCATCAGAGGAGCCTCGCCGGGAACGCGATACACAAGACACGCCGGTGAGGTCTCTTGAGACCCGAAACCCCACACACCCGGGAGGGACCCCGTCAAGGGCGTGCGGCGGCTATGGGCTGCCCTAGCCGGCCTAACCACTCTAGGGCTTCGCCATTGTTGAAGCAATGAACATCGTCGACAACGAAGAACGAGAAGAACTAACAGATTGGAAAAGTAAGATAAAACATAAAAGTAGATGTATTGATAGATTCGATTGTGTGTTGTCAATCGGCAATCACCCTTTATATTTATATGGCGGCTGGTCTTTCCTATGAGTACATGGATCTCTAGCATTACAACCGGACAAGTTTCCTGTGCTGGCAGCCGTATCAATTTCTGAGTCCGGGTAGAACACGACGGCCCCTTATAATTTCTTATTACGTACCACATGATGCGTATGTCTGAGCTTGCCTTTCTTGCTTGCATGTATGTACGTTATGCATTACCATATCCAATTCCCAATTTAGATTTGCCTCTCTTGCTTCATGATCAACGTACAGCTGCGTATACCTGGCACCAAGCTCCGGAGTCCCGTCCGTACAGGCACGTCCAGGTTCCAAACACGTACTCATTAAAGTAATGTGAATACATACTTCACATCTTCATGTACGTCCCTTTTGATGGTCTTCAATCAAACTAGCTAGCAATTACTATGCATGCCAAATTAAACTCCCGTCGGTCAAAATAGTCATGTTGCACTCAATCTTCATGTCGCCTGTATCCAAGTATTGAGAACCAATCTCCTTTCCTAATTGATCTACTTCTAGTAGCACGTATGGGAGCTGGACTCGGATCCTTCCTGGCGAGGCATAGCATCCTTTGGAGTATATACATGCCAAATACTAATACCAGATCACAGCCATCGATCCATCAATCCATCTTGTAGCCGTGTACTGCTCTAAAACATTATTATTAGATAGAAATAGATAATTATATATATCGGGAAACCAGGAGAGGCCAGACAATCTCTCTTCTCTAATCTTCGGCTCAGATCAATCATGACAAAGGACACTCGGGCAGTGGCACGAGACATAACCTACAATGCACTCGGACCATGTTGATCAAAATATGCGCTCAGCCATCCAAGCCGAGTGACTAAACACTTGGACAAATTTGAGTATCAACACTAGCTTCGCGAGAGCATCCGCTTCCTCGTTGTCGCATCGGAGGATGTGATGGAGTTCCATTCCATCATATCTTTCCTCCGGCTTATAGACTTTTTCGTAGTAGGTCTCCATCTTTTCAACCCGACAGGTCGACTCCTTCATCACCTGGTTGATTACCAGCTCATAGTCTACTTGGACATAGATATGGCATGCCCTGAGGTCAACCATCGCGTGAATCCCATGGAGGAGCGCTTCATACTCAACAACATTGCTAATAGCACGAAAGTGGAGCTGAAATGCATACCTTAGCTTGTCATCGCTTTGGGATATGAAAATACTTAGTCTGCTCCTCCGTCAATTTTGCCACGAAGTCGGCGAGGACCGAGGATTTGATGGCAGTGCGAGGGACGTAGGAGATTATTGGAAGAATTTGCTCTAGCAATACCTAGCAGCTATTCTCATAAGATGAATCAGATGGATAGCACACAAGACACAGGAATTATACTGATGCAGGCATGTGGTGCCCTATGTCTAGTTTGAAGTAGCTTCTCTTTGTATACGTATGCTCGGTTACAAGGGCCGCTACGTGTAACTATGCCCTAGAATGTAGTAGATTGGATCCTGATAGGGAGGCCCCTACCCCCTTATATTTGGGAAGGGTTATAGTAGGTCCAATCAGCTAAAAGATGGGTTTGCTAGTTTGTTACATGGAATGCGCATCATGATTTTATCATATCGCCTAGATGTGACGGCATTGAATATCCTCGAAATGACTTGATGTCCAAGCTAGTGGATTTCCCTAGCCTTCATGGGCTTCATCCCATGTCATCTTTGGCCTGGTAGGCAGGCATGGATATGGCATTAGGGCGATGAAGCTACCCCAAGCCATATATCCGACAGAGATGTTGAGGTCCATGAGCTCCGATCCCCACTTGGCGATGCGCTTGGAGGACTCACGGTTGTTGATGATGTCACCCAAGGCACTTGGGGGACACAATAATGATGGGGTGGTTGTCAAAGTAGTGACAAAGCTTGCACTTGGTGATGAGCACGGCGTAGAGCAGCTTCTAGTCTTGTGAGTAGCGGGCTTTGGAGTCGGAGAGGACCTCACTGATGAAGTAGACTAGTCTCTGGACCTTGAGGACAAGGCCCTCGTCTCGCTCGACCACCAAGGCTACGCTTACTGTGTGCATGGTGGTAGCAACATAATGGAGTAGCTTGTCCCTAGTAACCAAGGAGACTAGCACTTGGGGCATGGCGAGGAAACTTTTTGTTTGGTCAAGGGCCTGCTGGGATTCCTCCGTCCACTTGAACTGTTCAGATTTCTTCAAGAGTTTGTAGAGTAGCATCCCATGCTCTCCTAAGCATGAGATGAAGCTACTGATCGTGGCCTCTTGTGAGCTTCTGGGCTCCATATAGAGGTTCTTGAATGGCTCAATGTTGATGATGGTAGAGATTTTCTCGGGGTTGGCTTCGATGCCACGCTCGGACACAATGAATCCAAGTAGCTTCCCAGACAGGACCCCGAAGACACACTTCTCGTGGTTAAGCTTGATCTAGTTGGCTCGGAGGATCAAGAAAGTTTCTTCAAGGTTAGCCACCAACTGCTCGACCTTCCAAGTCTTCACCACGAGGTTGTCGACATACACCTCAAGGTTCCGATTGACCTCCTTCTAGAAACACTTCTGCAGGCACCGCTAGAAGGTTGCCTCTGCGGTCCTCAGGCTGAAGGGCATCAATACATAGCAGAAGGAGCCGAAGGGGGTGATGAAGGAAGTGCACCCCGCAGCCAAGTCAACCACCTGGTCGATGTGGGGTAATCGACACAAATCCTCTACTTCTCATTCTTCTTCTTGACCAAAACGGGCTTGGCTAGTCACTCGGGGTGCTTCACTTCTTTAATTAATGAAGCCCACAGCCAAAACCCTAGCAATTTCATCTTCGATCGCCCTCCACCTCTCTTCATTGAAGCAGCAGAGGCACTGCTGGACTGGCTTGGCCTCTAACTTGATGTTGAGGCAATGCTTTGTGACCTCATGAGGTATGCCAAGCATGTCAAGGAGTTTCCACGTGAAAACACCAGCATTCTCACACAGACTCTATGAGGGCCGCCTCCATAATTTCTAGTGGCAATCCGGCCCTAATGCAAACAACCTTGCCTGGATCTTCGGTGTCGACCACGATTGCCTTGGTGTCGTTCGCCGGCCTGAAAGCGCTTGTTGGGTGTCTCTCTTGCTATGTGGGTCCTCATCCCTTAGCTGGCGCTAGATCTGAGCGAAATTATCAGCAAGCACTACCATGGCCATGTGGGTCGCACCTTCATGCTCACAAAGGTAGGCCTCATGGGTAGGGGGAATCCATAGTGATGAGTCCCTGTGGTCTGGGCATCCTGAGCTTCATGCAAGCATTATGAGGAACAACCATGAACTTCGTGTAGCATGGCCACCCAAGCAATGCATGGTAGGTGCTCAAGAAGTCTACCACCTCAAAGGTAAGGACCTCCTTTCGAAAATTGGTCAGTTCCTCTAATGTGATGGGGAGCCGGATGCTACCGAGAGGCGTGGCTTGCACCCCGAGGATGATCTCGTAAAAGGATGTTTCACTCGGGCAAAGTCTCCTCTTGAAATCCCCATGTGGTCCATGGTGTCAGCATAGAGGATGTTGATCCCGCTTCCGCCATCCATGAGCACCCTGGTGAGTCGGACTCGGCCGACATTGGGGCTGGCGACTAGGGGAAAGTGACCGAGACTTGGCACATGGTTGGGGTAGTCATGGTGGTAAAAAATGATCGGCACTCTGGCTCTGACCACCATAGGCATTGGGACTGCGCTGGCATGACCACGTGCACCTCCAGCCGACAGACTTTGTGCTACCGCTAGGACTTAGGGATCTCTTCTCCCCTAAATATGATGGGACAGATTTGGCTTTCGGTGGGACGATGATGTCATGGGACGCCGGCAACGGCGGCGGGGGGCGCCTAGCCATGCCGCATGATTGGGTCAGGAAGGCTGATGTTCTGTTCTGGCGCCTGGAGCGGTGGCGTGCCCAAGACCCTTCCAGAGTGCCGGACTGGTGGTGTTCCGCGCCTGCACGGGGGTGCCCACCGGTGTATGATAAGAACTTGAAAGCGATGTCCAAATAATGTGTCCAATCTTTCAAGGTAAAAAATTTCAGCAACAAAATATTTATCAAGCAGCCTTTTCAGATAATAAATAATGTGCAGCAACTAAAATCCTCCGACTAACGTGAGCAGCAGCAAGGCAAATCAGCATCAAGCTAATAGAATATCGAAAGAAATCAATGTTCACCTCCTTCAGCTATGACGCCAGGCTATTAGTTTAGATTAATTTAATGGTCAACACCAAACAGTACAACAGTAGTAGCACAAGAGGACCACACAGTTCAATGTCATGTAACAAGAAATAGAGACAACGAACTCGTGCTATACGACAAGAAACAATTTGTCGAAACAGAATTTCCTTAGATCAAGATAATGCATTCACCAAAAACTCCACCATCAATAATCAATTTGCATATCTTATTTTGAATTTTGCACTTCGACTAAAATATATTAGACCGTTGTCCCTTCACACTAGAAACACTACAATCACTATGTATTTCCTTTGCCATCATAGATAACCCATCTGATGCATCATCTGTATCATCAAGTTTAAGCTCTGTGTATCACTAGGATGCAGCCTAGATGCTAAAGAATTGGCACTCCCATGTATAACTGTCGATTTGGGCACTTCAGCCTTCAGCAACAACTGAGAATCTTATTTCATCATTTTCTTAGAACTATCAATTAGCTTGGTGGTGGGAGAGTTTGGGCCACGAGTAGTAGCTACCTTTTCACTTGACAAGTGGAGAACAAATTGGCGTCGTAGCACAACCTTCATATCCCTCCATGTCCAACTAGGGAAATTGTCCCAAACAAGCCACCAAATCAAAACATCGCTAGCAAATGTCTCTTCTGCAAAATACTTCTGTAGAGCCGATTTGAGTCCACGATCCCCAGAAGAAATCCTCCATATAATCTTCCCAATTATAGTACTCCTTGGGACTTGTTGCTAGAGATAGCTTTGGCAAAAATTTAACCTCCTTCAGTAATTTCAAATCAGCCATCATAACGAGGAAGCGAAAAGATAGCAAAAAGTATCGTGAGCAACCCAGTAGCCGATACCAAATCAGAAGAACTCAAAAGCGATGTCCGAATATTTTGGCCATTCTTTCACGCTACAAAAGTTGTACAATAAAATATTTATCAAGCAGCCTTTTCAGACAATATATAATGTCCAACAACTAAAATCGATCCCCCCCCCCAACTAACGTGAGCAGCAGTAAGGCAAATCAGCATAAGCTGATAGAATATCCAAAGAAATCAATGTTGACCTCCTTCAACTATGACACCAGACTATTGGTTGAGATTAATTTAATGGCCAACATGAAATAGTACAGCAGCAGCAGCAGCACAGGACGATCACACAGTTCAATGCCATGTAACAAGAACGAACTCGTGCTATACGGCAAGAAACAATTTGTCAAAACAGAATTCCCTCTTTCACCAAAAATAGGAGATCGAAACAAAGGTTTTCAAGAGTAACTAGAATAAAATAACTCTATCTCCCCAACCAGCGGTAGTAACACCAATAAAGGTGTACCAGTAATTCCTTTCTAGTGGTGAGAGAAAACAATACGAGCAGTAGTGATATCAGTGATAGATATAGGGATCGGCTTACAATTAGATGCAATCTAAACTCTAGGATAATTCTTACACCCGCGGCCTTGACGAACCACAATTAGAAGATGAGGAATTTCGACAATTTCAAGTCATGCACCCAGGCACTAGCAGCTTGATCACGCACTCCATGCAAATCCAGAAGGAACCGGAAGATAATCTTCAATATGAAGAACCTGATGGAAACATGGTTTCCGAGCGGCGGAGAATAACTCCACAAAAATCCAATCTCCACAGGTATTGACCCAATTGTGATACACCTCGCCAGCTTACATTGTTTCATGCGCCAATTAGCTCCTTTAAATATTAGCGTGGACATATTAGCAGCACTGGCAAGAACTTTCGAACAATTTGGCATCTCACCAAAGAAAAATTATCCAAACTGCAGATGAGAATAATTAGCAGTCTCACAAGCTGAAATAATTTGAGAAGCCATAGAAGTCTTGCAAGCTGAGATAATTTGAGGAGCCAGGGTTCATCAGTGTCCTCCCCGGGCGAGGCATGGCCCCAGACCGAACCAGATCTCTGGTGAGCCGGGGCCTTCAGATCGGCCTCTTGAATGCCCTGCGGGGGATATGACGCCGGGGCCTCGGTGCAATGTCCTGATTACTTGGATTTCTTGTTTTACTTCTGCCACTGGGTAAGCATATAACCTTTTCAGACAATAAATAATGTCCAGCAGCTAAAATCCTCCTCCTCCCACTAACGTGAGCAGCAGCAAGGCAAATCAGCATAAGCTAATAGAATATCCAAAGAAATCAATGTTGACCTCCATCAGCTATGACACCAGGCTATTGGTTGAGATTACTTGGATTTCTTGTTTTACTTCTGCCACTGTGTAAGCATATAACCTATAGTTTTGTGCATCCAATCTTGTGGCAAGGACATATGCAATTATATAATAAAACGAGCTAGTTGCATGCGCTGTTAACTAACAGGTGGGGGAGGTGTCTGCAGGGCCTGGCCGATTTTCCTTTTGTTTCCGTCATGAGAGGGCAATGATATATATATATACATCTTGTTGATGCAAGCTAACACTTGGGTTTTAGTCTCTGCTAGCTTGGTAATCCACCGTACCCAGAGGCCACAACACAATACAATGGTACTCAGCAGCGAGGACACTAGGGAGTTGCTCCAAGCCCACGTAGAGCTATGGAACCAGACCTACGGCTTTATGAAGTCGGTGGCGCTCGCCGTTGCTTTGGACCTCCGCATCGCCGATGCCATCCACCGCCGCGGTGGCGCCGCCACCCTCTCCCAGATACTCGGAGAGATTGGTGTCCGCCCATGTAAGCTTCCCGGCCTCCGTCGCCTAATGCGCGTTCTCACCGTCTCTGGAACCTTCACCATCGTCCAGCCATCAGCGGAAACCATGTCATCGGACTCGGACGGGCATGAGCCTGTCTATAAGCTGACAACAGCGTCCAGCCTCCTCGTCAGCAGCAACGGTGGCGGCGAGAGTTCGGCGACGGCGAGCTTGTCTCCTATGCTAAACCACGTTCTTAGCCCCTTCCGTGACTCGCCGCTCAGCATGGGGCTAACTGCGTGGTTCCGGCATGATGAAGATGAACAGGCGCCTGACCCGTGCCCGTTCACCCTGATGTACGGCACAACCTTGTGGGAGGTGTGCAGCCGCGACGACGCAATCAACGCGTTGTTCAACAACGCCATGGCGGCAGACAGCCACTTCCTGATGCAGATTGTCTTGAGGGAGTTCGGCGAGGTCTTCCATGGGATAGACTCGCTGGTCGACGTCGCCGGCGGGGTTGGGGGAGCCACCATGGCCATTGCGGCGGCGTTTCCGTATTTGAAGTGTACCGTACTGGACCTCCCTCACGTTGTCGCTAAGGCTCCTTCCAGTTCTATTGGCAACGTGCAGTTTGTTGGGGGTGACATGTTTGAGAGCATTCCACCAGCAAATGATGTCTTCCTCATGGTATGTCGTCATGTAGTTATATATTCTTTTCTACTATCTTGTACGTCTATACTGCTAAAATTCAATTTGCGAGTTCAAATACTCATTCAACGAACGGCCTATTGAATTGGTATTGAGTTTTGGCCGGCCCTGATAACAGTTAATATAACATATAAGTTTAAGTATATTGCTAGACTTAAGGTGTCATAAATCTTTCAAAACCTAGACAGTTGAGACTTGAGAGTGGAAGTTGGCAATAAGGACGGTTGGATTTCAGATCAAATGTTTCATAGGATAGATGAAATGGAGCTTCTAAATCGTGTTAGAACTAGTAGGCACACACTTAGCTTCTAAATTCGTCAAAGGGGCCTACTGTTTGAGTTGAAAGGACAACAACTCGGAAGGACGAATATTTAATTTGTTCATGTGAAACTATCAAGACATAATGCTCAACAATTGTCTTATTATTGCTTTTTTTCAGTGGATTTTGCATGACTGGAGCGATGACGAGTGTATCAAGATATTAAAGAACTGCAAGCAAGCTATCCCTTCTAGAGATGCAGGAGGAAAGATAATAATCATTGATATTGTGGTTGGGTCTGAGTCATCGGACACGAAGCTTCTGGAGACGCAAGTAATCTATGATCTCCATCTCATGAAAATTGGTGGTGTTGAACGAGATGAGCAAGAGTGGAAGAAAATATTCCTCGAAGCTGGATTTAAGGACTACAAAATTATGCCGGTTTTAGGCCTCCGATCCATCATTGAGCTATATCCATGAATGCTCAGCAAACAAGTCTGCTAGAGAAATAAAAGCATATGACATGTTGAGTGTTCTAGTGACTTCAATTTATGTTGTTGGGATTGGTGAAATTTCAGTTTGAACCTGTCTGAATGTTACTGTTTGAATTCAATAAATTTCCTTTTCTATGTTTTAGCCTGATAGTCATATCACACCCTGGCACCCTTCTAAAGAGCATGACCAATTGTTCATTTATATACCATGAATTCGTTGCTTTGGAATCTCTCTATTTGTTTTGAGGGTTATGTGATGGTCCGTCCCATTTTTCATGGTGTTTGATTCAGAGTCACGTAGGATCGAGAGAGATTATCATGAAAAGTATTGTCACAATAGTACTTCATTTGAATATATATTATAAATATATTATAAAAACTATTAGTAACCTAACTTTATTTCAAACTACTTTGAATGAACCGCCATGCCAAAGATGGGCCCAAGAGGCTCCGGTGGTGGTGCGGCCGCACCCCAACTGGGTCCAAATGTGCCCAACTTTGGTGGGTGGCCTTCTTTGGGCTTGTAGTAGGGGCATGTAGAGTTTGGCACCAATTGGAGATGATTTCATATGGGTTTGGTTTTTTTCTCCATATGACTAGGCCCTAATTCGCCTGGTTAGTGGCCTTCTCCTCTTGAGCTCATGTTGGATGATGTTATGTCGTGTCCTATACTCCTATTGCGCGTTTTGGGTGTGTTTTTCTTTGTCAAACTTTAAAGATACATCTATATGGCTATATACATGGGTGGCGGCTCCACAAAAGATTTGCGTACCTACAACAAGAAGGCTAAGGAGAGCACTAGTTTTTTTTTCATTTTCATGATTTATTCTTAGTTCACAAATAATTCTAGGTAAATGAAAAAATCATCTTCAAACTATAAAAAATTCCCAAAATGTGGAAAAACACTAGAGTTGGATTAGGCCCTTGAATCCAGCTCTAATATTTGAAGCTCGTCACAAAAATTATGTTAAGTTACAATCAATGGATTTTGCTAAGGCGAAAATGAAGAAATGTCGTAGAAAAAAATCTGGAAAATCCTAGAAAACCACCAAAGCACCTAAACAAATGTTTCCATGATTCAAACACATTATGCAAATGTTATGAATGGAATATTTCAAACATAAGCCTATGTCAAATTAAAATAAATTTTAGAAAATCATTTTTGTTTCCAAATTGTTTTCTTACATACTAAACTGAGAAAAATTTAGGAAATATAAATAGCATACTTTAATGATATTATATGTTTGCAAGCGAGAAATGTTGTCTTTTCTCGACTCATATCAATTGAAATTATTCTGGTCTGGTCCAAACAGGTCTTTCTAGAGCTGTGTGATATAGGCCACGAGGTTCTCTCTCAGAGTATCTTCATCAATCACTTAGAATCGAGATTGTGCATATTGTTGGCATACAAAAATAGGGTCAGGAATCATCCATGTTTTGAAGAATGAGGTGGTGGCGGACTCCATTTCAACAGCTAGCATCCCTGGCAGTTAATTATTCTTCAAGAGTTGATTGTGTTATTTATATAAATGTAGTCCATTATGGAGAGAACACGATCACATAGAGGCCACTTTGAGATAGTTGTATATTGATGCCAACTATTTGGCCCTAGTGAAATATTCAATCGTAGGACATGCATGCGTTGCGCAAGATTTGATAATAAATTCATTAACTATGGTGTGCAATGTGTCCTCTCATCCATCAAGGATGTGTTCAGTTGATGTGCTCCCCTAGTCCTGCACGGGCAGAGCCGTATAATAGTGAGCGACCAACGTATTTAGTTTACTGCATGTCTGCATGAACAGATGCAATTGCATGAGTATAGTGAATACATGTTGGCAAGAGACGTCCAATTTGAGCTTCACTTGCAAGCCAAGCCACGCCTTAGTCTCACAAGTCATGCAGATTGCATCGGCTTATGCATGCAACCAAACATCGTCTTAGATTTTCTTTTTCTTCATCCTCTCAACAAGCAGCTTTACCAAACACTATCTTTGCTGAAATATGGTTCCAATCATCATCCTTCGTCTCCTTATCTCAGTGCAGCTAGCGTCCGAACGTCCGAACGTCCTCCTCCTCCCTGCCTGCTACCACCTCGGAGTCCACTTTGGCCGCCGGCAACCTCGCTGATGACCTCACCGCCGACCGCCCACCCCCACCACTCCTTCCCCGCCCTTCCCTAATCCCAATCCACTAGTGACAAATTACCTCCTCCTCCCTTCCCACCTCCACCTCGGACGCCGCCCTAGCCGCTGACCTCACTGTCGGCCACCCACCCCCGCCGCTCCTTCCACACCTGTCCCTAATCCCATTAATCTGAACCAATAACATTAGCAAAACTCCACCATCAATAATCAATTTGCATATCTTATCTTGAATTTTGCACTTTGACTGAAATATATTGGACCGCTGTCCCTTCACACTAGAAACGCTACAATCACTATGTATTTCCTTTGCCATCATAGATAACCCATCTGATGCGTCATCTGTATCATCAAGTTTAAGCTCAGACTGTGTATCACAAGAGGAAGCGCTAGGATGCAGCCTAGATGCTAAAGAATCAGCACTCCCATGCACTACCGGAAAACAGATCTCTGCCGAGTGCCAAACTCTTTGCCGAGTTTTTTTTCGCGCACTGCCCGAGAGTCAACACTCGGCAAAGAAGAAACACTCGGCAAAGACTGCTTTGCCGAGTGCCAAATCTGACACTTGCCAAAGAAGCTCTTTGCCGAGTGCCGACGCTCAGCAAAGAGATTCTTTGCCGAGTGTGAGATTTGGCACTCGGCAAAGAGCTCTTTGTCGAGTGTCTTTTGTTGACACTCGGCAAAGAGATTTTTCAAAATAAATTTTGAGGTAGTAAATTAACTCAAATGAAAAAGTTTTCAACTACAAAGTTGTTTAACTCATCAAGATGTACAATGTTTATTTTGGTCATTTGTTCATTTGACAAAATGAAAGTAAATTTTGTTCACAAATCTTACATGTCTCTCATAAGTTTCATGAAACTATAAGAGAGATAAGATTTGTAAACAATGTTAGAATCACCATATTGGATGAACAAATGACCAAACACCCAAAATAAAGTTTGTAGATCTTGAGAAGTTATAGAATGTTGTAGTAGAAAACTTTTTCATTTGAGTTCATCTTGTCATGCTGAACTGCGTTTGAATTTTAAAAATTTTAAATTTGAATTTTTTAAACGGACTCGGATGGAAAAACACTCAAAATAAAGTTTGTAGATCTCGAAAAGTTATGAAACTTTGTAGTTGAAATTTTTTTCATTTGAGTTCATCTTGTCATGGTAAACTACGTTTGAATTTCTCAAATTTAAAATTCAAATTTTTTAAACGACCTCGGATGGAAAAACACTCAAAATAAAGTGTGTAGATCTCGAAAAGTTATGAAACTTTGTAGGTGAAAATTTATTCATTTGACTTCATCTTGTCATGGTAAACTACGTTTGAATTTCTGAAATTTGAAATTCGAATTTCGTAAATGACCTTGGATGGAAAAACTTCCTAAACGAAAAGTGTAGATCTTGAAAAGTTATGAAACTATGTAGTTGATAACTTTTTGATTTGAAGTCGTTTAGGGCCTCTAACAAGCAAATTATTCTCGGTGTAGTACAATACGTGGGGAACTAAAACTATATCTAGACACGTGTGATAGTGTAGTGCAGTGGTTAAGGCAGAAACCGCGCGAGGGAGAGGTCACGAGTTTGAATCCCACCGGTTGCGAAGCGCGTGATTTTCGCGCGAAAAATGCCGCGACTTGCGACTTCGACGGAAACGGGCGGGCGCTGGCCGGTGGGTCCCTCCCCCAATTAAAAAAAATTCCTTATTTTTTCGAGTTTTTTTTCGATTCACAATTTGCCGAGTGTCGGGCACTCGGCAAAGACAGCTTTGCCGACGGAGGATTTGCCTAGAGCGCTTTGCCGAGTGCAGCACTCGGCAAAGCCTTTGCCGAGTGTGAAAGGGGCTTTACCGAGTGCCTCAGACCCTCGACAAAGAACCTGAGTCCGGTAGTGATGTATAACTGTCGATTCGGGCACTTCAGCTTTCATCAACAACTAAGAATCTTATTTCATCATTTTCTTAGAACTATTAACTAGCTTGGTGGTGAGAGAGTTTGGGCCACGAGTAGTAGCTACCTTTTCACTTGACAAGTGGTGAACAAATTGGCGTCGTAGCACAACCTTCATATCCCTCCATGTCCAACTAGGGAAATTGTTCCAAACAAGCCACCAAATCAGAACATCGCTAGCAAATGTCTCTTCTGCAAAATACATCTGTGGAGCCGATTTGAGTCCACGACCCCCAGAAGAAATCCTCCATATAATCTTCCCAATTATAGTACTCCTTGGGACTTGTTGCTAGAGATAGCTTTGGCAAAAATTTAACCTCCTTCAGTAATTTCAAATCAGCCATCATAACGAGGAAGCGAAAAGATAGCAAAAAGTATCGTGAACAACCCAGTAGCCAATACCAAATCAGAAGAACTCAAAAGCGATGTCCGAATAATTTGCCCATTCTTTCACGTTACAAAAGTTTGTACAATAAAATATGTATCAAGCAGCCTTTTCGGACAATATATAATGTCCAGCAACTAAAATCGATCCCCCCACCCACTCCCACCCCCGACTAACGTGAGCAACAGTAAGGCTCAAGATGGCAACGGGTACGTACCCGACGGGTAGTGCCCACCCGTACCCGTACCCGCACCCGCAAAATTTTACCCGTCGGGTTACCCGTACCCGCATGCGGGTAAAAAATAGTTCCATACCCGTACCCGCCGGGTAATTCTCACCCGACGGGTAACCCGTACCCGATAACATACCCAAAAATTACCAAAAAATATCAAATAGTCACATGCAAAAATAAATCATTCTAAGCTTCCAACAAGTTACAAACATGCTAACAAACATTATTAGCATCATTACAACAAAGTCAATCTACTAGAAATATAGTAGATGTTTCAATGGGCCAAATTCATGACTTATATGTGCTAAAATAACTGAGGTTGGCTAGTTATTTTTGCGGGTATGTCTTACCCGCGGGTATGCGGGTATGGGTAGTATACACCCGCACCCGTCATACCCGATGGGTATAGGATTTTGCCCAATAACGTACCCATGGGTAGAAAATTCATCCCATACCTGCCTCTTTATCGGATAATACCCATCGGGTACTCGGGTTTCGGGTACCCGTTGCCATCTCTAATGTAAGGCAAATCAGCATAAGCTAATAGAATATCCAAAGAAATCAATGTTGACCTCCTTCAGCTATGACACCAGGCTATTGGTTGAGATTAATTTAATGGCCAACATGAAATAGTACAGCAGCAGCAGCACAGGACGATCACACAGTTCAATGCCACGTAACAAGAAAAAGAGACAACAAACTCGCTACACGGCAAGAAACAATTTGTCAAAACAGAATTCCCTCTTTCACCAAAAATAGGAGATCGAAACAAAGGCTTTCGAGAGCAACCAGAATAAAATAACTCTATCTCCCCAACCAGCAGTAGTAACACCAATAAAGGCGTACCAGTAATTCCTTTCCAGTGGTGAGAGAAAACAATACGAGCAGTAGTGATATCACTGATAGATATAGGGATCGGCTTACAGTGAGATGCAATCCAAACTCTAGGACAATTCTTTCACCCGCGGCCTTGACGAACCACGATTAGAAGATGAGGAATTTCGACAATTTCAAGTCACGCACCCAAGCAGTAGCAGCTTGATCACGCACTCCATGCAGTTCCAGAAGGAACCGAAAGATAATCTTCAATATAAAGAACCTGATGGAAACACGGTTTCGCGAGCGGAGGCTCGACGGAGAATAACTCCACAAAAATCCAATCTCCACAGGTATTGACCCAATTGTGATACACCTCGCCAGCTTACATTGTTTCATGCGCCAATTAGCTCCTTTAAATATTAGCGTGGACATATTAGCAGCACTGGCAAGAACTTTCGAACAATTTGGCATCTCACCAAAGAAAAATTATCCAAACTGCAGATGAGAATAATTAGTAGTCTCACAAGCTGAAATAATCTGAGAAGCCATAGAAGTCTTGCAAGCTGAAATAATTTGAGGAGCCATGGGTTCATCAGTGTCCTCCCCGGGCGAGGCATGGCCCCAGACCGAACCAGATCTCTGGTGAGCCGGGGCCTTCAGATCGGCCTCTTGAATGCCCTGCGGGGGATATGACGCCGGGGGCTCGGTGCCATGTCCTGATTACTTGATTTCTTGTTTTACTTCTGCCACCGGGTACAATATAACCTTTTCAGACAATAAATAATGTCCAGCAGCTAAAATCCTCCTCCTCCCACTAACGTGAGCAGCAGCAAGGCAAATCAGCATAAGCTAATAGAATATTCAAAGAAATCAATGTTGACCTCCATCAGCTACGACACCAGGCTATTGGTTGAGATTACTTGGATTTCTTGTTTCACTTCTGCCACTGTGTAAGCATATAACCTATAGCTTAGTGCATCCAATCTTGTGACAAGGACATATGCAATTATATAATAAAACGGGCTGGTTGCATGCGCTGTTAACTAACAGGTGGGGGAGGTGTCTGCAGGGCCTGGCCTATTTTCTTTTTGTTTCCGTTATATATATATATATATATATATATATATATATATATATAGGGAGAGTATATATATATATATAGGGAGAGTATATTCTATAGCTAGCTACAGAATAAGTTATTATGTAGCCACCTCCATTTACGATAATTTTATATACTAATTTACGACAATGTCAGTATATATTTACGATAGTTGAATTACTATAACACATGAGGATATTTACCATAATGTTATAGTAAATATTATAGTAAGGAGTTACTATAATCACGTAAATTAACATAGCAATTATCGTAACTCAAAGTGGCTACAGAATAAGTTATTTTGTAGCCAACTGTAGGGTAATATATATATATATATCTTGTTGATGCAAGCTAACACTTGGGTTTTAGTCTCTGCTAGCTTGGTAATCCACCGTACCCAGAGGCCACAACACAATACAATGGTACTCAGCAGCGACGACACTAGGTGTAACATCCAAAAAAATTTAAAATTTAGAATTAAAAGAAAAAAAATTAGAGTTGGAAGGGTTTTGGTAAGGGTTTAAATAATTTAGATAATAATTAATAGGGAATTAAGATTTAAAATTTTAAAAACTATTTGGTGTTGCATTCATGCTGTTGCATTTATTTTATTTTGTGGTGTGGACTTTATTTTATTTTGATTTGGATTTGAAAAATTCTATTTGGAATAGTTTGGTAAATAAGCAAATAAAAAAAAAGAATAGCTTACCTTCTTACCTGGCAGCCGACCGCCTGGCCCGACGGCCTGCTCTCCCGCGCTGGCGCCTGGGCCGCTCCGCGTGGGCCGCTGCCGCTTTTCTTTCCTCCACGCACGACTCCGGGTGGGCCGGCCCAGCGTCGCTGTGACGAGCCAGCCCGAGCCAGCAGTCGCGCCCTCTCTTGGTCGCTGACCGGTGGGGCCCGGTTGTCGGTCGTCTTCCTCCTCCCGTGTTCGAGCTGGACTCCGAACCGGAGTACCACCGACCGTCCTTCTCGCGATTTCCGGGAAATCTTACCCGAACACGGCAACTTGAAGCTATAAATAGGTCGCATAGGTCTTCTAGTTTCCGTTTTTCATCTAAAAACCGTGAACTCTACCGCAAGAAAACGAGGTTTAGGGTTTGAGGTTGTTGGAGGTTTCGGTTGATCGCGGGTAGAGCTCTCGGGTGGATTTGAAGCCGATTTCATTGCATTGGTGAGTCCGCACTCTTCTCCTCTACCTTCTCATGTTTTTCTTTTGGTTGGAGAGGCTTCGAATCGAGCTTTTGAAGATCACCGACGAGTCGGTAATGGCGCCACCGTCCCCTTGTTGCCGCGCGTCGTATTCGGTCTATCGTAGCTAGTTCTTAATGCCTAGATGAGTTCGCATGGAGTTTCTCTTCCGTTTGGATCAAGTTCCAGGTCGATTGGTGGTCTAGTTAGGGAGAACCGCCATCTCCGGCGAGGTGGAGCACGTCGGCCATGGTGGCCGCCGGCCGGAACCGAGGAAGAAGGATTGGTATTCTCACTGTAGCGTTGCTGATGAACCCGAGCCGTCCGATCTCAGATCAACGGCTGAGATTAGAACTTACCCCTTCGCGGGTAGTTTTTCTAAAGAACCCCTGTATTTGTTAGAAATCAACCCGCGGTCCATAGCGTATGTCGGAAAATGTGTTTTTGCGTTTTGGAAGCGTATTTTCTTCCGGTTTATTCAAAAATACGTTTTCAGGTATTTACAGTTTTGCCACTAGGATTGTTTTGGTCATAAAATCTTCGTTTTAACTCCGATTTGATCCGTTCAAGTTGCGTTAGGTTCGTATTTGCGAGCTCTACATGTTAGTGTAGTTGTACAGTCAGTTTGGACAATTTAATTTTCGAGTTTATAATTAAGTATTTATTTATCTATAGGAAATCTTAGAAAATTCATAACTTTCACGTTTTAACTCCGAATTTGGTGATCTTTGCGTCTGTGTGATCGTAGAAACGTGTAGAAGAGTTTTATAAACTTTTATTACTGTTTTGTTATTGTTGGTGTACTGTTCTAATTGTATCTCTTTGTTTGCTTCGTGTATGTTTGCTCGGATGATTGTGTGTTGATGCTTGATGATCGAGTATAGACGGTGAGCAGTTTCTTGACGATCAGAAGTATTATTTTGAGCCAGACCAGCAGTATCATCAGGAAAGCTTTATTCAAGGCAAGTATAACACAGGACTATCCTTGTTACCTATACATTGAATTGTCATACATATGCATGTGCTTACCTTGACAACCTTAGAGATTATAACTTAGTGATTGTTATCTTGATTCCTTGTCAACCTTGGGAATGCATATGGGTAGCTACTGCTAGTGCTTAAACTAAGAACAATGATCTTGTAATTTGATTAATGGATTAAGCAATCAACTATTAAGATGATTTTATTACTGTTAAAAGGGAGCTAGAGCATGTGTATTATTTTGATGCTCTGGTTTCTCTCCATAAGGACTTATCTGTAAGTGATAACCGGGATATACAGTACAGCTGTGAGGGCTATATGGCTCTGGCTTTAGTTGTTCAAGAGACCTTTTCTAGCTTGTTAGAGGTTACCTTAAATGGCGTAAGAATGGTTTGCCACGTTGGGTGTAGTGCGAGCCCCTGGCCTAGTGTGTATAGGCTGCGGTTGTTGTGCCACAGGGAAGGGGGGTTCTACATCTGCCTGCCGAGTGAATCTAATGGCCCTAACTTGTTAGACGAACTTTTGAGTGGCTTTATATGGTTCTCGGGTGTTTGGGCTTGATCTCCCCACTCATTCAGAAATCATGACTCACAGTGAAAGTGTACACCTCTGCGCAGAGTTAAAAACTGGTATACTAGCCGTGCTCACGGATACGAGCGGCCTTGGGGATTCTTATGGAATAGTTGATCATAACTGTTATATCATGCTAAATTATTGTTGATTATTATTTGCTCATGTTAATGCTATTCATTATCCTTATTACAATTGATCATTGGTTCTTTAATGGGAAGTGGTTTATCTTAATGCTACTCAGTTGCTAATATATGATTAAAAGCTAAACGCAGTTAAACAAAGTCTAGCCTTTTTGAGCCTCATGAACCCTGTGTTATATTTGTTGAGTTCGACATGGACTCACCTTTGCTATTTCCACCATAACAGATGAAGATATTGAGGAAGATTATCGGAATGAGTACTAGTCTTGGTGTCAACCAGTCAACCGTGTCCCTGTGTGGAGTTTCCGCTGAAGAATTACTATTAGTTATTATTACCTATCGTTCAAGACTTTGTCTTAAATACTTATTCGTTATGTAATAAGCACTGTGATGATACTTTGTAATTTGTCAACTTATGTGTGCGACTGTTTCCTAGGGCGCACATGAGTCTTTTATGCATCCTATTTTTGTCCTTAAAAATGGGTGTGACAGATTGGTATCGGAGCCGTGTTGACTGTAGGACGCGAGCCTAGTTAGAATGGTCGTTAATAGCATCCATACTTCACTTAATTCATGCTTCCTCTTTTCACCTTGTTAATTAGTAAAGTTTTATGCTTCCTCTACTTTATTCTATTGCGAAAATATATTGATTCTATCTAATCAATGTCTAAATCTTATAGATGCCTCCTTATCCTCGTCTGTCAGCTGCACAGTACGTTGCCCGTTTCAAACCTCAGGAGCCGTATAAAGATGGTGATCAAGAGCTATCTGATGCTGAATCAAGAGTTGGTGATACACCAATGGAGAATGTAGTTATGGGGTGGACTACGAAGCTTCATATCATGGTTCCTAAAGCTGATGCTTTCTTCCATGACATGTTGACAAGAACCTTGGACAACTACTACTACGACTGGGAAGCTACGTTGGAGTATCGCAGTGCAGAGTATAGTCATCCATGGATGGATTCCTATTGGGAAACGGAGTTATGGGTTAAGAAAAGGGATCCTACCACTAAGGAGTCTAAGGTGGAGTCAAAGTTCATTACCAGAGTGAGCCGGGCAACCGTGGAGATAAGCATGGAGGATGTCGCTTTCAATGCATTTGTTTACTACCATGGTCTACGCTCGGACAAGACGTTAAAGGGTGCACTCCGGCATTTTCCTTGTTTCTTACATGACAAGGGTATTTGGACCGTGCCGCTTGCAGATGATTCCTCCTTGACTTTACAAGCTACGGTGGGATTAGCTCGTGAATTGGCTCTCCATGAGGTGGATTTGAAGGATGAGTTGCTGAAGGAAAAAGAACTTAAGGAGCAAGCTTATAAGGAGATTGACCAATTAAGGGCGGAGTTAGGTCGTCCCAAGATTTATGAGAAGCTTAATTAGGAAATAGGAAAAATCCCTATGTAATAGGAACGATAGTAGTTGCGAGTTAATTTTAAGTTTGGTTTGTTTTAAGAGTCAGTTTGTGGTGTGAACAATTGTGTGATTGATGGATTGTTATTATGATAATGTGTGATTTGGATCTTTGTAATGTGTGCTGGAGTTTTGTAGACATGCCTACAAGTTACATGGTTAAGAATATTAAGTTTGATCAAAATATATTAGTTGAATATGAGGTTAACTTAGTTCTGTCCTTTGCTGATTTTTGGATCAGTCTGGGATGTTTTAGAAATAACTTAAAATTCGTTTATGATAAATTTAAGAAATTTTACTGAGAATAATTAGACTTCTGTATCTTTCCAACCCCGCAAGAATCACCTTATTATCTATTATGAGCTAAGAGATATACCTGTTCCAAGTTGGAGTTACTGCATAGTCTGGAATTCTGAAACAGTTTCGGTTAAGTTCAGTTTTTGGCCAATTATTTGACAGATTCAGAAAAAGTGTTGTCAATAAAAGTTGTAGATAATTTTGTAAGCTTTCCAACCATGTAAAGATCATCTGAATTGGACGTCTGTAGCTCGAGATATGACAGTTTTACTGAGTTGCTGAAATTGGAGTTCGCCCAGAAAAATCAGATTTTGCTTATCTATTGAATACATCATCTCGGATTGTACTGAATTTCATCTTCTGTGTTTTTGGAAACAGATGTCAGGCAGAGGACGTGGCAGAGGTCGTGGAGGTGTTAACCCACCCATTACTATGGAGGAACTCATGCAAACTCAGAACCAGATGATGCAGATGTTTATGCAGCACATGCAGAACAATCCCCCTGCAGGAGGACCACCGCCTGTGCAAGTGAGGGATAAGCGTGGGGAATTTTTAAAGGGACGCCCTCCAGTGTTTTCTCATGCTGCTGATCCTTTAGAGGCAGATGATTGGGTGAGGGCAGTGGAGAAACAGCTGAATATAGCCCAATGCAATGATATGGAGAAGGTGTTATATGCATCTGGTCAGTTACAGGGGACAGCTCAGACTTGGTGGGAGTCGTATCAAGCTGCACGCCCCGACAATGCTCCTCCTATCACTTGGAATGAGTTTGTTAGAGATTTTCGAGCTCGTCATATTCCTGAAGGTATAATTGAGCTGAAGCAGGAAGAATTCAGAAACCTTAGGATGGGACAGATGAGTGTTAGTGAATATCATGACAGGTTCACCCAGTTGGCTCGTTATGCTCCTAATGAAGTGAGGGAAGATGCAGACAGGCAGCGTCTTTTCTTGAAGGGAATTTATTATGATCTCCGCTTGCAGTTGAAGGGGAACAACTATGCTAGTTTTCAAGAGCTGGTAAATAAAGCTATTGTGCTTGATAATGAGCGCAGAGAGATGGACAGGAAGAGGAAGATGAAGGTACAAAGCTCAGGAAGCAACAACCGTCAGCGCACTAATTCTCAGCATGGTTTTCATCAGAAGTTTCAGGGACCAATTAGTCAATGGAATCGCAATCCGAATCAGAGGTGGTCCCAGAATTGGCAAAGTAATCAGTCACAACAGCGTTCATCATATCCATAGCGTCAACAGTATCAGCAGACTGGGCAACAGACTCCTCGCACTGGAAATTCCAATGTTAGCCCCATAAAGAATAGTGCTCCCAGCACGCCTACTAGATGCTTTGTCTGTGGTAAAGAGGGGCATATGTCTTACCATTGTCCTGAGAAGCAGAACCAGCAGACTTCTCAGAGCCAGAAGAGCAACCAGAGGCAATCTGGTACTGGAAGGGTGAATCATGTGTCTTCTGATATAGCTCATGATGCACCAGAAGTTATGATTGGTACGTTCAATGTATATTTCACTCCCGCAACTGTTCTTTTTAACTCTGGAGCATCACATACATTCATATCCAACATTTTTGTTAAAATGCATAGTATACCCATGCTAGCTATGAAAGAACCTCTCTTAGTAAATTCACCTGGAGGTACCATGCAAACCAGTAATCGTTGTCTTCCAATTAGTATGGTATTAAGGGGGGTAGAGTTTAAGATAACTCCTATAGTGTTGAGGACATCTGGTATTGATGTGATATTGGGTATGGACTGGATGAAGCAAAATCAGGCAGAGATTCAGTGTCAGTAGAAAGTGGTAGTTGTGACTGCACCTAATGGAGATAAAATTAATGTGGATGTAGCAGTGCAGAAGCAACCAACCGCTGTGGTGAATCAGCTTGAAGATACTATTAAGGAGAATTCAGTGATTGAGGAATTTCTGGATGTCTTCCCTGATGAATTGCCAGGTATGCCACCTGACCGAGACATTGAATTTCTTATTGAATTACTTCCTGGAACTGCACCTATAGCCAAACGACCATATAGGATGGGAGTAGATGAATTAGAAGAACTTAAGAAACAAATTAAAGAATTACAAGATAAAGGATTTATTCGACCTAGTTCATCACCTTGGGGAGCACCAGTTATTTTTGTTGATAAGAAAGATGGCGGTCAGAGGATGTGTGTTTATTACCAGTCACTAAATGAGGTAACTATCAAGAATAAGTACCCTTTACCCAGGATTGATGACTTATTTGATCAGTTAAGAGGTGCTTGTGTGTTCTCTAAGATTGATTTACGTTCTGGTTATCATCAGTTGAAGATTCGTGCTTCTGATATTCTAAAGACAGCTTTTACTACAAGGTATGGATTGTATGAGTATACTGTTATGTCATTTGGATTGACCAATGCACCTGCATACTTTATGTACATGATGAATAAGGTGTTCATGGAATATTTGGATAAGTTTGTGGTAGTGTTTATTGATGATATACTGGTATTTTCCAAGACAGAGGTAGAGCATGCTGAACATTTGAGGTTGGTATTGCAGAAGCTTAGAGAGCATAAACTGTATACGAAGCGAAGTAAATGTGAGTTTTGGTTGAAGGAAGTTTCTTTCCTTGGTCATATTGTTTCTAATGGAGGGATATTAGTGGATCCAGGTAAAGTAAAGGATGTATTAAAGTGGAAACCACCTATTGATGTTAGCGAGATTCGTAGTTTCTTGGGATTAGCTGGATATTACAGACGGTTCATTGAAGGGTTTTCTAAACTTGCTAAACCTATGACATCTCTGTTAGAGAAGAATGCCAAGTTTGTGTGGTCAGATAAATGTCAAGCTAGTTTTGAGGAATTGAAGAAGAGGTTGACTACAGCGCCTGTTTTGGTTTTGCCAGATTTGAGTAAGAAGTTTTCTATTTATTGTGATGCTTCTCGTCAAGGTTTGGGATGTGTTCTTATGCAAGAAGGCAGAGTTGTGGCTTATGCATCTAGGCAGTTGAGAAAGCATGAGTTGAATTATCCTACACATGATTTGGAGTTAGCAGCTGTAGTTCATGCTTTAAAGATTTGGAGACATTATTTGATTAGACATAAGAGTGATATATACACTGATCATAAGAGTTTGAAGTATATTTTCACTCAGTCAGATCTGAATTTGAGGCAACGCAGATGGTTAGAGTTGATTAAGGATTATGATATTGAGATACACTATCATCCTGGTAAGGCTAATGTAGTAGCTGATGCTCTTAGTAGGAAAAGTTATGCCAATGAGATACGGACGTTGTCTATGACTAGTGAGTTATGTGCTGAATTTGAATATTTGAATTTGGGAATTGTTACTAATATAATGGAATTAGTGATAGAGCCTACTTTAGAGCAAGAAATCTACAAGAGTCAGTTGAAGGATGAGAAACTAAAGAAGATAGCGGAAGATATAGTGATTGGTAAGTCACCAGGCTTTCGAATGGATGATAATGGAATTTTGTGGTTTGGAAAGAGGTTGTGTGTACCTGAGGATCAAACTGTTAGACAGGCAATTCTTCGCGAAGCTCATGAGTCAGCTTATTCTATTCATCCTGGTAGTACTAAGATGTATTTGGATCTTAAACAGAAATATTGGTGGGTTGGATTAAAGCGAGATGTGGCTGAGTATGTGGCATTGTGTGACACTTGTCAGAGGGTGAAAGCAGAGCATCAGAGACCTACTGGATTGTTGCAACCAATGAAGATTCCTGAATGGAAGTGGGAGGAAGTTGGTATGGATTTTATAGTAGGGTTACCGCGTACTCAGAGAGGTTATGATTCTATTTGGGTGATAGTGGATCGGTTAACCAAAGTTGCTCATTTTATACCAGTTAAGACTACTTACCATGGACCAAAATTGGCAAAGTTATATATGGAGAGGATAGTATGTTTGCATGGAGTACCAAAGAAGATTGTATCTGATCGAGGATCGCAGTTTACGTCGCATTTTTAGAAAGCTGTGCATGAATCATTGGGAACAAAATTGAATTTTAGTACAGCATATCATCCACAGACAGATGGACAGACTGAAAGGACCAACCAGGTATTAGAGGATATGTTGAGAGCTTGTGCATTGCAATATGGAACTAGTTGGGATAAGAGTTTGCCTTATGCAGAATTCTCTTACAATAACAGTTATCAACAGAGTCTTAAGATGGCACCGTTTGAAGCTTTGTATGGACGTAAGTGTAGAACTCTATTGTTTTGGGATCAGACAGGTGAATCTCAAGTGTTTGGTACAGATGTTCTTAGAAACGCAGAAGATCAAGTGCGAGTGATTCGTGAGAATTTGAGAGTAGCACAGTCTCGTCAGAAGAGTTATGCTGACAATAGAAGAAGATATTTAGTTTTTGAGGTAGGTGATTATGTCTATTTGAAGGTGTTACCTATGAAAAGTGTGAAGATGTTTAACATGAAAGGTAAACTAGCACCAAGGTATATTGGAGCATTTAAAGTTATTACTAGACGTGGGGAAGTTGCTTATCAATTAGAGTTGCCTGAAAATTTATCTGGAGTGCATGATGTGTTCCATGTTTCACAACTTAAGAAGTGTTTACGGGTGCCTGAGGAGCAGATACCTTTAGAAGAGTTGACTGTTAAAGAGGATCTTACATATGAAGAGTTTCTGATTAAGATTTTGGAGACTGCTGAGAGAGTTACTCGAAGTCGGGTTATTAAAATGTGCAAGGTACAGTAGAATCGATATTCAGAGGCAGAGGCAACTTGGGAAAGAGAGGATGAATTGAGGAAATCGTATCCGCAGTTGTTTGAGTAAGCAGTTCAATCTCGAGGACGAGATTCTTTTAAGGGGGTAGAATTTGTAACACCCAAAAAATTTTAAAATTTAGAATTAAAAGAAAAAAATTAGAGTTGGAAGGGTTTTGGTATGGGTTTAAATAATTTAGATAATAATTAATGGGGAATTAAGATTTAAAATTTTAAAAACTATTTGGTGTTGCATTCATGCTGTTGCATTTATTTTATTTTGTGGTATGGACTTTATTTTATTTTGATTTGGATTTGAAAAATTCTATTTGGAATAGTTTGGTAAATAAGCAAATAAAAAAAAGAATAGCTTACCTTCTTACCTGGCAGCCGACCGCCTGGCCCGACGGCCTGCTCTCCCGCGCTGGCGCCTGGGCCGCTCCGCGTGGGCCGCTGCCGCTTTTCTTTCCTCCACGCACGACTCCGGGTGGGCCGGCCCAGCGTCGCTGTGACGAGCCAGCCCGAGCCAGCAGTCGCGCCCTCTCTTGGTCGCTGACCGGTGGGGCCCGGTTGTCGGTCGTCTTCCTCCTCCCGTGTTCGAGCTGGACTCCGAACCGGAGTACCACCGACCGTCCTTCTCGCGATTTCCGGGAAATCTTACCCGAACACGGCAACTTGAAGCTATAAATAGGTCGCATAGGTCTTCTAGTTTCCGTTTTTCATCTAAAAACCGTGAACTCTACCGCAAGAAAACGAGGTTTAGGGTTTGAGGTTGTTGGAGGTTTCGGTTGATCGCGGGTAGAGCTCTCGGGTGGATTTGAAGCCGATTTCATTGCATTGGTGAGTCCGCACTCTTCTCCTCTACCTTCTCATGTTTTTCTTTTGGTTGGAGAGGCTTCGAATCGAGCTTTTGAAGATCACCGACGAGTCGGTAATGGCGCCACCGTCCCCTTGTTGCCGCGCGTCGTATTCGGTCTATCGTAGCTAGTTCTTAATGCCTAGATGAGTTCGCATGGAGTTTCTCTTCCGTTTGGATCAAGTTCCAGGTCGATTGGTGGTCTAGTTAGGGAGAACCGCCATCTCCGGCGAGGTGGAGCACGTCGGCCATGGTGGCCGCCGGCCGGAACCGAGGAAGAAGGATTGGTATTCTCACTGTAGCGTTGCTGATGAACCCGAGCCGTCCGATCTCAGATCAACGGCTGAGATTAGAACTTACCCCTTCGCGGGTAGTTTTTCTAAAGAACCCCTGTATTTGTTAGAAATCAACCCGCGGTCCATAGCGTATGTCGGAAAATGTGTTTTTGCGTTTTGGAAGCGTATTTTCTTCCGGTTTATTCAAAAATACGTTTTCAGGTATTTACAGTTTTGCCACTAGGATTGTTTTGGTCATAAAATCTTCGTTTTAACTCCGATTTGATCCGTTCAAGTTGCGTTAGGTTCGTATTTGCGAGCTCTACATGTTAGTGTAGTTGTATAGTCAGTTTGGACAATTTAATTTTCGAGTTTATAATTAAGTATTTATTTATCTATAGGAAATCTTAGAAAATTCATAACTTTCACGTTTTAACTCCGAATTTGGTGATCTTTGCGTCTGTGTGATCGTAGAAACGTGTAGAAGAGTTTTATAAACTTTTATTACTGTTTTGTTATTGTTGGTGTACTGTTCTAATTGTATCTCTTTGTTTGCTTCGTGTATGTTTGCTCGGATGATTGTGTGTTGATGCTTGATGATCGAGTATAGACGGTGAGCAGTTTCTTGATGATCAGAAGTATTATTTTGAGCCAGACCAGCAGTATCATCAGGAAAGCTTTATTCAAGGCAAGTATAACACAGGACTATCCTTGTTACCTATACATTGAATTGTCATACATATGCATGTGCTTACCTTGACAACCTTAGAGATTATAACTTAGTGATTGTTATCTTAATTCCTTGTCAACCTTAGGAATGCATATGGGTAGCTGCTGCTAGTGCTTAAACTAAGAACAATGATCTTGTAATTTGATTAATGGATTAAGCAATCAACTATTAAGATGATTTTATTACTGTTAAAAGGGAGCTAGAGCATGTGTATTATTTTGATGCTCTGGTTTCTCTCCATAAGGACTTATCTGTAAGTGATAACCGGGATATACAGTACAGCTGTGAGGGCTATATGGCTCTGGCTTTAGTTGTTCAAGAGACCTTTTCTTGCTTGTTAGAGGTTACCTTAAATGGCGTAAGAATGGCTTGCCACGTTGGGTGTAGTGCGAGCCCCTGGCCTAGTTTGTATAGGCTGCGGTTGTTGTGCCACAGGGAAGGGGGGTTCTACATCTGCCTGCCGAGTGAATCTAATGGCCCTAACTTGTTAGACGAACTTTTGAGTGGCTTTATATGGTTCTCGGGTGTTTGGGCTTGATCTCCCCACTCATTCGGAAATCATGACTCACAGTGAAAGTGTACACCTCTGCGCAGAGTTAAAAACTGGTATACTAGCCGTGCTCACGGATACGAGCGGCCTTGGGGATTCTTATGGAATAGTTGATCATAACTGTTATATCATGCTAAATTATTGTTGATTATTATTTGCTCATGTTAATGCTATTCATTATCCTTATTACAATTGATCATTGGTTCTTTAATGGGAAGTGGTTTATCTTGATGCTACTCAGTTGCTAATATATGATTAAAAGCTAAACGCAGTTAAACAATGTCTAGCCTTTTTGAGCCTCATGAACCCTGTGTTATATTTGTTGAGTTCGACATGGACTCACCCTTGCTATTTCCACCATAACAGATGAAGATATTGAGGAAGATTATCGGAATGAGTACTAGTCTTGGTGTCAACCAGTCAACCGTGTCCCTGTGTGGAGTTTCCGCTGAAGAATTACTATTAGTTATTATTACCTATCGTTCAAGACTTTGTCTTAAATACTTATTCGTTATGTAATAAGCACTGTGATGATACTTTGTAATTTGTCAACTTATGTGTGCGACTGTTTCCTGGGGCGCACATGAGTCTTTTATGCATCCTATTTTTGTCCTTAAAAATGGGTGTGACACTAGGGAGTTGCTCCAAGCCCACGTAGAGCTATGGAACCAGACCTACGGCTTTATGAAGTCGGTGGCGCTCGCCGTTGCTTTGGACCTCCGCATCACCGATGCCATCCACCGCCGCGGTGGCGCCGCCACCCTCTCCCAGATACTCGGAGAGATTGGTGTCCGCCCATGTAAGCTTCCTGGCCTCCGTCGCCTAATGCGCGTTCTCACCGTCTCAGGAACCTTCACCATCATCCAGCCATCAGCGGAAACCATGTCATCGGAGTCGGACGGGCATTAGCCTGTCTATAAGCTGACAACAGCGTCTAGCCTCCTCGTCAGCAGCAACGGTGGCGGCGAGAGTTCGGCGACGGCGAGCTTGTCTCCTATGCTAAACCACGTTCTTAGCCCCTTCCGTGACTCGCCGCTCAGCATGGGGCTCACTGCGTGGTTCCGGCATGATGAAGATGAACAGGCGCCTGACCCGTGCCCGTTCACCCTGATGTACGGCACAACCTTGTGGGAGGTGTGCAGCCGCGACGACGCAATCAACGCGTTGTTCAACAACGCCATGGCTGCAGACAGCCACTTCCTGATGCAGATTGTCTTGAGGGAGTTCGGCGAGGTCTTCCATGGGATAGACTCGCTGGTCGACGTCGCCGGCGGGGTTGGGGGAGCCTCCATGGCCATTGCGGCGGCATTTCCAAGTTTGAAGTGTACCGTACTAGACCTCCCTCACGTTGTCGCTAAGGCTCCTTCCAGTTCTATTGGCAACGTGCAGTTTGTTGGGGGTGACATGTTTGAGAGCATTCCACCAGCAAATGCTGTCTTCCTCAAGGTATGTCGTCATGTAGTTATATATGTTTCTTTTCTACTATCTTGTACGCCTATACTGCTAAAATTCAATTTGTGAGTTCAAATACTCATTCAACGAACTGCCTATTGAATTGGTTTTGAGTTTTGGCCGGCCCTGATAACAGTTAATATAACATATAAGTTTAAGTATATTGCTAGACTTAAGGTGTCATAAATCTTTCAAAACCTAGAGAGTTGAGACTTGAGAGTGGAAGTTGGCAATAAGGACGGTTGGATTTCAGATCAAATGATTCATAGGATAGATGAAATGGAGCTTCTAAATCGTGTTAGAACTAGTAGGCACACACTTAGCTTCTAAATACGTCAAAGGGGCCTACTGTTTGAATTGAAAGAACAACAAATCGGAAAGACAAATGTTTAATTTGTTCATGCGAAACTATCAAGACATAATGCTCAACAATTGGCTTATTATTGCTTTTTTTCAGTGGATTTTGCATGACTGGAGCGATGACGAGTGTATCAAGATATTAAAGAATTGCAAGCAAGTTGTCCCTTCTAGAGATGCTGGGGGAAAGATAATAATCATTGATATTGTGGTTGGGTCTGAGTCATCAGACCCCAAGCTTCTGGAGACGCAAGTAATCTATGATCTCCATCTCATGAAAATTGGTGGGGTTGAACGAGATGAGCAAGAGTGGAAGAAAATATTCCTCGAAGCTGGATTTAAGGACTACAAAATTATGCCGGTTTTAGGCCTCCGATCGATCATTGAGCTATATCCATGAATGCTCAGCAAACAAGTCTGCTAGAGAAATAAAAGCATATGGCATGTTGAGTGTTCTAGTGACTTCAGTTTATGTTGTTGGGAATGGTGAAATTTCAATTTGACCCTGTCTGAATGTTACTGTTTGAATTCAATAAATTTCCTTTTTATGTTTTAGCCTGATAGTCATATCACACCCTGGCATCCTTCTAAAGAGCATGACCAATTGTTCATTTATATACCATGAATTCGTTGCTTTGGAATCTCTCTATTTGTTTTGAGGGTTACATGATGGTCTGTCCTATTTTTCGTGGTGTTTGATTCAGAGTCACGTAGGATCGCAATAGTACTTCATTTGAATATATATTATAAATATATTATAAAAACTTTTAGTAACCTAACTTTATTTCAAACTACTTTGAATGAACTGCCATGCCAAAGATGGGCCCAAGAGGCTCTGGTGGTGGTGCGGCCGCACCCCAACTGGGTCCAAATGTGCCCAGCTTTGGTGGGTGGCCTTCTTTGGGCTTCTAGCAGGGGCGTGTAGAGTTTGGTGCCAATTGGAGATGATTTCATATGGGTTTTAGTTTTTTCTCCATATGACTGGGCCCTAATTCGCCTGGTTAGTGGGCCTTCTCCTCTTGAGCTCATGTTGGATGATGTTGTTCTATTACGCATTTTAGGTGTGTTTTCTTTGTTATTCATGTCCTTCAAAACATGTAAACATCAAAACTTGTGGAACTTGTTAGTTATAACCCGTAATTCTAAGTTTGGTGTTCATATGAGTTCATTTTATGCTATATTTGGTGGTTAAAATTGGGAGTTAAGGTTCGCCAACAAGCACAAAACTCACAATCCCATGCACCGCATGCTCAACCCTAGTCCAATCAACATCAGCGGCAAGCGGGACCATTCGGCGGTGCCTAGGAGGCGTGCTCCGTCATCGATAACACTCAAATATGTTATCCCGAATGCCGTTTCCGAGGCCCGCAAGAAGCAACCTACCAAGACATGTTCGATAGATTATGAATAGCCCATGTCAAAACCACGGCTTCCCCGTGACCCACCTCGCCAAAGATTGCATCGCCTATAGGAAGCATATCACTCAGGAAGATGAGATGCAAGCGGCGTAGGACGGGTATTGGGAGATCGTGATGATGATGAGGGTGACAACGCGACCTCCGAGTATATGGTGCTCATATTCGGTGGCCCCCAAGCCTATCAAGATCGAAGACTACAGAAGCTGACCCACAGGCAGGTCTATGTGGCCACCCCGCTGAACCGCTGCACTTGCGGTGGTCTGAGCGGCCGATTACCTTCGATCGCAGTGATATCCATATCGGGTGGTCGAAGCCGGACGATTCCCCCTGGTGGTCAGCGCCGTCATCGGGACTATGAGGATGACGAAGATCCTCATGGATGGAGGCAGCAGCATCAACATCCTTAAGGATGCGTTCGACAAGCTCAACGTGGACATTAGGAAGATGCACGTGTCGCAGTCCCCCTTCCACAGCATTGTCCCCGGGCGGCGCATCATGCCCCTAGGCACAATAGATCTCTCTGTAACATTCGGCGACGCGGCACACTACCAGAAGGAGATACTCTTCTTTGAAGTTGTTGATTTCCAGGGACCCTATAGCGCCATATTCGGGAGGCCGTGTTACGTCAAGTTCATGGCGGTCCCGAATTACGCTTACCTCAAGCTAAAAATGCTAGGGCCGCACAGCGTCGTAACGTTATCCGGAAATTTTCAGAACACCTACCAGTGCGAGAGGGATGTCGTCGAATACGCAGAGGCCAATGCCCTAGATCTGGGGCCAAGAGGCAGGATTCGCTCGGGGGCTTTGGGTTACCCTTGCTCGCTGCCCGAGAAGAAGCTCATGCTGATGGCCCCAAGGCAACCGTCTCCCCCCGCCCTCGATCCCTCGGCATCAACTCGATCCTTCACCGGCCCCTACTCCCGAAGACCACACCAAGCAAGCACAGGACGAAGGCCTCATCAACAATGGGAAGAACCTCATCGGGTCTTGAGGAGGCGACCAGTGATTTCCAGCTATGTTAGGTTCATTTTTATTTTTCAGTCTTTATGGTTATCGTTTCAATTTTGCAAAGCATTTCATTGTCTCATGAATAAATTGTGAACTCGCGAGTACCTTGCTGAGAACCTCTCTAGGATACTCGGGGGTTAGCTTTTGCAGTCGTTCTTTTGAGATTGTCCCCATCCTATGTAAAGCACATCAACATGTTATACTAACTTATTGACGTGCTTGGGGGCTACAATGATAATCATGCATGCCGCCTGTCTATGCTCTCTTTTCCTCTTTCAAAGTCTCATAAATCACGTTATGGCATAAGGGACTCGACAAAACCCTGTGTGGATCCGCTCAAAGCACCTCGTTTTGACGATAATCCCCAGGCAGCTAAAGTCCAAAATTTAGCCAGAACCAGACCATGAAAAGCAGGATACATGCAATCGGGTGGCACATAAGTTCATTACAAGTGACCTCAAGGGCCGCTTGACCCCTCTGATCAATCGAGCATAATGCGTGAGGAAACAAGATGAGATGCAGCAGATCCAGAGGGAGAGCAAGTGGGAATCCAAATCCTACATGGATTAGCCTTAGCACGAGCAAATCCCTCAATTTATGAGCATGTGGGTGTGCACAGTGCACGGGAGAGAGGGAGCAAGAGGGACTGCTCGAGGAACAAGAAAGCGACCGGGGAAAACGAGATGTGATGAAAAGTCACGGGCAAGTCTTATATAGGCGTCCCAGACCGGACATCCGTTGGCCATTACCAGAGCTCCGGAAAATAGATACCGGTAAAATTGCGAACCTAAGAACAAAACAAACCCTGAGCTTTACGACTGTAACAGAAAGTACCCTTTATGATATTGCCATTGGCATGCTACAAATTTACCATCCATCTCTCGTAAATAAAAGCAGCAGGGCATGTGCTATCTGATTATATATCGATCCTCAGCGTTGTCAGCGATGAGAAAGTATCCCTTCTGAATCTTGACCAGATGCTTTTGTTCCAAGTCGGCTTACACATACAGGCTCGTTCAGTCTTCTGGTGCTAGTTGTCGTCCATGGATTCTTCCTCCTCGGGATGTATGTACTGCTTCATGTATTCTTCCGCGATTGTCTCCTTCAGCAAAGTTAACCTCTGGATGATCACTGGGTCACTCATCTTTCTCGCATCCATAAAATCCGTCTCCTCCTTGTTGAGATGGTATGAATCGAGCAGCATTTTGATCCATTTGTGGAGTTCGTTGGGAGTTCTGCATGGAAAGACGGAATTATGCCAATGCATTGAAAGTATCTTTAATATCTTCTCACCAAAAAAAAAACCCGCTCAAAAGTAAAATGGCACCCATTTATTGGGCAGCCAACCACCTGCTTTCTAACAAGACGAATACACAGTCTATTCTGGCCTTCAAAGTTCAGCCTCCCTTTGAAGTACGAACATTTGTTCCACATTGCAAATCCAATGCAGCAACATAAAAAGACAATGTTCCCATAACCATTTAACATGCATAGTTTACATGGACACACAAGAAACTGAAAATAATAGTTAAGCACCAAGGCAGTCCCAAATATTAACTAGTTGAGCCACACAAAATCGAAAAAGGGCAGCAGCAATTGTGAACTATCATTTTCTTAGGTAAAATGTTATAATTTCCTCATTAAAACCCTTTCCAAAGATATTACTCTGATGCCAAACTTTTGCGGTAACACGTAAGGAACTCAATAAGCTATAATGTTATTAAAGCATTTAAATAACAGAATTACCCGTACAGATTCATGCAGCCAATTTTATATTATACATTCTCATTAAGAATTGACTATCTCATGACATAATGATTGGACAATCCAGCTTAACACTTGATAACATTAGCTCACAGTTAAGTGGAGCATGTGACCAGAAAAAAAAAACTTAATTTTGAGGATAAACTAATCAAATTCCCCATGGATCAATCCAATCAACTCAAATAGTAGAAAAGAAAAGGAATAAGTCTACATAACCTCATGTTGTTTGTCTACTTAACTCCCTTAACTATGAGCCAGGTATCGAGCATCCCGAAATATTTGAACCCTTAAAATAACAAGTAGGTGGTTTTGATCATGTGGCACATTACACTCATTGGTGTGGTAGTGACTTAGTGAATGAGATGTTGATTGTCCTCATCAGACAAAGAGAGATGTTGTCATTGTCTTGGCTGCACAGAAAGAAGGATGTGGTTTGGCGAAGCTTTCACATGATTTGATCTCCTTGGAGTTGGAGTATTTCTCAGCCTACGTTGACATGGTGGTCGTTTGTGGTGGAGAGAGGTGAAGGGAGTAAAGAGATGGGGAGAGTAAGACACTGAAGTGTGGGTCTAGAGCGATGTGGCATATGGTGTAGTTAAGTTTGTCTATGCCAGCATGCCATATCAGTAAAACTGCCCTCCAAAGTCCAAAAGGAAGTTATTTTGACAATTTTTGAGAAGTTAGTTGTCAAACATCAATTCCTGAGGGGATTATGTAGACTTATTCCTAAGGAAAATAAGGGAACAAGAACAGCTACATGTCTCTGACAAAACTGATATGCCACATCATGAAGACTTTTGCAATAATAAAATCAATAGAGACAACAAATAAATATCTTTGTTGAAAAAATCTTACGTGTAAAGAGCATCTTCGTCCTTGGCTTCACGCTCATCTCCGGGAGAGAAAGCAGTTGCAAGAGCACCAAATCTCTCTTCAGGCTCTTCAATATTCAGCAAATACTTCAGAAGCTTCATCTCCGGAGGTGAGATGTTCTTGAGGCTTTCTTTTGTAGTTGTATAAATATGATACATTATGTCCTTGACCTATGCCATGTATATGAATCAGCAAATACTGTCTACAATGTTTAGGCACTAGTTTTATAATAGTGTCATTTGCCTATTCAAAATATCAGCCAATGTTACTTACTTCACCATAGAACTAGTAAGTACCAAAAAGGTATGTGGTTTTATACAACATGTTGGTGATTCAGTTTCAAATATGAATTGGAAATAGAATCCACTTAGGTCTTGTTTGGCAGAGATCTAGCTCCAAGAATTCTTAGAGCTGAGTACTCCTAGCTTCAGAAATCTGTGGAGTTGGAGTTGGGCTTTCCTAGATCCAGACTCCAGGAATGTGGAGTTGGAGCTATGGGTACAGGGTACACCTGAATTGTTTGATTAAGCTGTTTTCTTTCCACTCTAGAAAAAAAATAGTCTCAAAGTTCTTGATTTTAGAATACAAACTGAGCTGTGCCAAACAACTCATTCAGTATCATGTAAGCTAGTTTGTTACATTTGTACACTTGTAAAAGGCAAAGGTAGGCTTGAGTTAACCATAATATCCTAGATGTGCATTATATGAATAGTAGTGATCTAGCACACATATTACAATGATGCATGGAAAAACATAGTACATCTACCAGAAAAATAATCCTGGCACTGAAGACAACAATTTTATTTAGTTAAAAAGTTGTGGAGGATTATTAGAGTCATCTAGATTAACTTTAACATGATATTTGCTACACCTAGTCTTGTCTACATTTTTACGAAGGCTCACTGAACCCTAATAAGCATTATGACGAATTATAAGTTTTGAACTTCCATAACAGACAATAGAAATCATTAAACATTTGCCTATTCAAGATTTACATAAAAATAAAAAAAAAAATCAAAGAGAATATAAAGGAAAAATGAAACTTTATGCAAATTTTACCAAACAATGAAGCCGGGTGGTATTACATCGACTCTCAGGATACCAAAATGCTAGTATTACATCGACTCTCAGGATACCAAAATGCTATGTTACATTTCTTATACATATATACCAAATTTTCATTACTTAATGCCTGATTTTTGCCGAAGCACAAATTGACAAGATGGTTATATTTCTAGCCTCGATGGTCTATGTTGTTTGATAGTACCACAGTGGGCCAATCAACACGATATCGATATCTCATAATGGGTTGAGTGTAACACTGTACCAACAACCCAGGTGGGCCAGAATGTAGCAAGAAATCATGCTTAAACACAGGGAACCTTATACAACTTTGTTTATATTGCACTAAGACTAACCTTATCATTCATAGTTGTAGATTCTTTTGCAGCAGCCCAAGCTCTGTTAATGAGAAGAATTAGAGATGAATCAAGTTCTTTAGCCTTGGCTAAGCTTTTGATCTTGTCACAAGCACCATTTAGTGAAGAGGAATTCAGTATATCATCAAACTTCAACTGAGCAGATTCGATATCCAACTGTTCCAGTGTGAAATCATATGCATGAATTGCAGATAGGCATTTGGCACCAAGCCTGACTATTCCTGCATAATATTGAGAACTAATCAGCTCATAATATAAAGTACAATATTCAGAACAATAACTAAAAGTAAAGTAGATACATTTGCCTGCCAATTCACACGACAAGAATTTGGTATTAACCAGTAACTACATGCTCATTACAATATGTTGACCTTGTCAACCAACCCAGATGAAGCAACAAACAAGACTAAATAAAGACAATCTAGTGATACTTCTATGTTCTGCATGTAACATTTTTGTTCTTCTGCAATTTTGGCTAACCAGAAATCATGATCCATGTGCTCAGGAAACAAAGAATCAAGTTCTCAAATTTGATCTGTTTCAATAACCTTAATATGGTGTGATTATATGTTAGCGGTTAATCACCTTGGTATGAATCAAGTAATAAAGTGCGATACATGAGTAAAAATTGATAGAAGGTAGGTAGTTACCATCTCGCTCATCAAGGCCATTATAAGCATTCACAAGGAAGTTAAGATGGCGGAAGAACTCCCCAGTGAAATCATTCCGTTGTCTTGCAACAATAGCATTAATATCAACAGGGTTCTCTCTGAGCTCAGTGAAGAGTTCCATGTGCTTCTCTATTTCATCATCTATCTGAATTTAAAACATGAACAATATTCACATAATTATGAGAACATCTGGATATTTTTTGTTTTGATTATAGTGCACCTAATCTAACAATAATATCTTGTAATCTTAATACATGGAGTTCTTAAGGTTGATGTGACAAAAATTATACCAGCAACTGTGAAAACTCACTTAAATTGGTGACTGTACGTAAGGAGAACAGATAAGGACTTACCTTCTTAACTTTTCTAGCAAGTACAACCAACTTTTGTTTCAATGAAGGATCACTCTCCATATCTATGCGCACTTGACAGCGCTTGTAGAAGTGCTCCCTACACCTTCGCCACTCCTCTCTAAACACCAATAACTTTCTCCAGTCCTTTGTTTCTGGTTTCGTATACATGAAGAACTCAATGAATTTGTCGCAGATTTCAGTCATTGTGTACCCCATTGCAACTTCAGCATCAGTTTGGTCTTTCGAATTAGCAATGGTAGGACTAGCTACACAACCTGTAATTAAATGTAGTTCATGATGTAGGACATATTTTTCAAAGTTACATAATGTAAGCATGAGCGTCTGGAGCATACACACTGAGAGAATGGGGTATAATCCAACTCAATAAAGGTCCCCTTAACAAGCATAGATTAGTCATAAGAAAAAAAACAATTGAATTGCAGTAAGATCATTCCCTAAAAGGAATTTTCAATAAGAAAATACTCTAGTATTTTGCAGTTCTGATTTCAATCACATAACCCAAATCCACAATTTCCTAATATATGGAAAGAAGTTCATTGACATATCCACCGAGGTAATCTTATCTTACTGTTACCAGATGTGGGCTCTAGATCAAAATTTGCACTTTCCATTGTCTAAAAAATGTTCAAACTTTGCAAGGCTCGGGTTCCATCTTTTATGATCAACCGAAGCAGGCAGTTTATTTTTTTAGAATTTTCACTAAAGGAATATCGCAATTGGCCTAGGAAACAAAAATACTTGTGCCTCATAACTGAATCCCTTAGTGCTCAGCAACATCCAATGCAGGGTTCCAAAAAGCGGCACTAAGCGCACGCTTCAGCGCGCTTCAGCGCTAAGCGGACGGGTAGCGCTTCGGTATGGGGCATAAGCGCTCCCAAAGCGGCGCGACCGCCTTTGGTGGAGCAGCGGCTGCTGGCTCGCGCTGCCCGCCGGCTGCGCGCGGCGCGCGGCGCGCGGCGCAGCCGCAGGGGCCGTGCGCCGTCGACGGTCCAGGGGAGGCGGGAGGGGAGAGGGAGGTGCGTACGCAGGGTCGCCGGCCGGTGTGCGGAGGACGGAGGCGAGGGCGCGAGGCGACTGGCGAGAGGCGGGAGGAGGAGCCGCTGACGCCGCCGCCGAGCCTGGGACTGCCCCGCCGTCGCTGAGAGCCCGAGCCTGAGGGCCACCTCCGTCGCCTTCATGCCGAGCGCGAGCGGGGGAGGGAGCAGAAGATAGAGCGCCGGCGCGGCGAGGAAGATAAGAAACGGCGGTGCGTGGGCTTTTTTAGATGGGCCACTAAATAAAACCCCATACCATCTCTTTTCTCTTTTCTTTTTCATTTCTTTTTTCTTTCTTGCATATTTTGACAAATTAGCACATAATCTAATCTATATATTTATATATCTACAATAACATATTTATATGCGATTTCATGAAGCCACATCAATCTCCATTATCCTCTATTGGTCCTCATGTATTTGTAATTAAAATTCCTTGCTCCACTAGAAGATATTTGATTTTAACCTAGACTAACGTCCATTGGGCTTCCTAGCCTCCCGTCACGGTTCCACAACGAATCGGACAGATAGCTTGAGAATTGGAGATCTAGGGAGAGAAGCAGGAATGGGACGAAGAACAGAGATAGATTTCTTTGAGGTTTTTTTTAGTTCTTCGTTAGAAGACACAACGGGTTCAGGCATTATATACCAGCCCAATTCCTACCATATATAACGCTTGTTAACTCACCGTCAACTCACACCACTATGGCTTAGCTATCACCATTACCCTACCTTGACCGATGTCGTTTGCTCTATTGCCAAACATGCAATAGTACTTGTAACACTATTGGTGTTACGAGCTTGCATAGCACTAGGGTAAGGCCTAAGATAAATCATCGGGAACAAATTCTGCGGGTTTTAAAATTTCAACACACATAAAATGATAAGCGAATTTCTATAAACAAAAATAAAATGTGACTTGTGTATGTTGCTTAAGTGTGATGATCAAGTGGTGTTGATGAGAATGCAATTATTAACTTGTTAAAAGAAAAGTAAGAAAATAGGTGATGCAATTAAACTTTGTTGTTTGCTAATTGCTTGTTTGGGTATTAGTTAATTTCTCAAAACACTTCTAATTTTCCAAAGATAAAAATGCAACGCATGCCTTGATAACCATAAATAGATATGCAAACTCAATTTGTGTCAAATGTATTGTGTATACATGCATATATATACTTGTAATCTCTCTGTTATCTATATATATGATTGTTTGTATAGTGGAAAATTTTGCTTTTTAAATAAGGAATCAATTAAAAAAAGAGAAAGGAGGAAAAATATAACACTCACGTACACACACAAGAATGACTCATGACTGGCCGCTTGCTCAGCTGCTCGCTGCTCACGGCCGTCGTCTAGCCTGCTGCTCCGGGTAATTATGGTGCGTGCTCACGCTGCCATGCTGTTGCCTGCGGCCGCTCTGTGCTGCTGCCTAGCCGTCGCGTCCGCCCTGCACCTCTGCGCACGCTGCCGCACTGTCGCTGCGTTGTTGCGCAAGACCTTGCTTTGCTGCCCACCGAGCCGCGAGTCAAGCCAACAGTGCACATGTGGTTAGAGCGTGTTTATTTTTCACCTAAAATTTTTTCACCCTATCGCATCGAATGTTTGGACATATGCATAGAGTACTAAATGTAGATAAAAAAAACTAATTGCACAGTTGGTTGGAAATCACGAGGTGAATCTTTTAAGCCTAATTCGTCCATAATTAGCCTTAAGTGCTACAGTAACACACATATGCTAATGACAGCTTAATTAGGCTTAATACATTCGTCTCGCAGTTTTCAGGTGAGTTATGTAATTAGTTTTTTTTATTAGTATCCGAAAACCTCTTCCAACCAAAAACTTTTCACCAACCAACTAAAAACCTTTCAAAAATGTACTACTACAAACTGCGACACTTAGCCATGTGTCAGTGATTAGTCGATGCGCTCATGTGGAAAAGGGCAAGCGAATACTATTGCTATAAATCAAGTACTAAGGCTATCCACACTCGTTATACTCTAAATTCATCATCTAAAAGAATTATTCTATCCTGGTCATCAAGATTATTTCCTCTATACCACTTTCTCCCACACTCATTCATCCTCTATATCTCTACTCTAAATCAATAAAATGAATAAGCCAACACATTGGTTTGTATAACTAAAGTACTTATGGGAAAATAATGTCTTATCCGACAACGTGGGTGCGTAGCCTAGTCCATTAGCCATTAGATCTCGCTCGTTAGCTTGAGAGGCTGAAAGTCCCTAGTTTGGTTTTGGCTAATTGATGAAACCTAGGACTAACCTTTGTATCTAAGTGGATGATTTAGATAAAGGTGGTCATTGAATATGAGACATGATATTGACTCATGTGACCAAGATGATGAAGACCAAGATGATGCTTGGCTCGATGGACTAGTTGTGAAGGTGAAGGGCAAGTCGAGGCCTCAAAGTGAAGGACCATGCGATGGTGAAGCTTGAGCAAGAGTTGGCGCCGACGGACCGATGCAACGGTGAAGAGCAAGTAAAGTCAAGGTCGATGGATCGAGACGGTCATGTGATGATATGAAGTGGATCGTATCTTTTGGAAAAACAAAATGGGCTCAAGGCAAAGGTATAACCATAAGGCTATTTTATTTTGCACTCAAGACACCATAGAGGGTGTGAGTGGTTTAGGATCGATAGCTGAACTATTAAGAGGGGAAGTCTTATCGGTTATTCGACGCACGGGTGCCACTAGATGAATTCATGAAGTGCATTGCATGTAGGGCCTAGTGAGCTAACTGGAAAACCTTCGAAAATGTTTATGAAAATGCTAACACACGTGCACAAGGTGGTGATCACTTGTTGGTGTTGGCATATTTACGAAGGTGACGGAGTTTGAGCGGTAGAGAGGGTTTGGGTTCCTCTCTCCCTCCCGCCGAGCTTTGCGAGCGCAGGATTCAGGCATTTTTGAGGACTTGAAATGCCTATTTTTTACTACATCGGAAGTCAGAAAAGAAACGAAGGCGAACGGAGGTCACAGAGGTGACCGGACGCTGCACCGGACGCGTCCGGTCAGTTCAACGCAGCAGTCAGGCGCGTGGGTGTTAGGGTTTCGCACCGGCGCGTCCGGTCACTCGTGGGACCGGCGCGTCTGGTCGGGCACCCAGATGTGTAGCGCGTGGAGTAAAGCTGATCGGACGCGCGGTGCGTCCGGTCACACGTGATCGGACGCGTCCGGTCATTGAGGGAGCTTACTGGACTCCAACTGGACGATGGCACTGTCGCGTCCGGTTGTTGCCTGGAGCGCGTCCGGTCGATGCTTCGCGGGCGCGCGGTACTGTGCGATCGGCGCGTCCGGTCGATTGAGCGGCGCGTCTGGTCATTGCATTTGACCATTGGCGCTCAGTGACCGTTGGAGGATCAGACGCAGTTGAGCACGTCCGGTCAGTTTCGACCGGCGCGTCCGGTCGTCCCGAAAAGCACGCAGTGAAGGGGTACAACGACTCTATTCATTTGGGATGCTTATAAATACTTGTTGGCCGGCCCTTGGGGAGGTCTCTCGTGATTTCTAACACTCTTGTGCATCCTTTGAGCTAGAGCTTCTCCCTCCCACTCATCTCTCTTGCTTGATTGCAAATCAAAAGTGAGATTGAGTGATCCCAAAGTGCATTGCATAGCTTGAGGGCATCTAGTGGCACTTATGGGTGGTATAGCCGGTGAATTTCTTGTTACTCTTGGAGAGTACCGCTCCTAGCCGGCTTGGAGATTGTTGGAGGCGTTGGCAAGAGAAGGAGATTGTTCTTGGTCACCTTCGGTTGATTGTAAGAGGTTCTTGTGCTTTCCTTGGCGGAGCGCCAAAAGCAACTCTAGTGGATTGCGCATGTCATTGAGTTACCTCACTTGAGAGTGGTGTCTTGTGGTGCCTTGCGGGGCGTGTCTTGAGGGGCAAGTGACTTCAGGGTCACACCGAGGAACCATCTAAGTGTTGGTCGACACAACCGATGACGTAGCTTGTCGGTGCACAAGTGAACACCGGGTGAACAAAAATATTGTGTCTCTTGTCTCTCGGTGATTGGTCTTCATATTGTGTTGTTGTCAATATTGATTGATTGTATATCATCTTGGTGATTGGCAACATCTTCACTCCACTGTCGGTATAAGATTCACAATCCTCTATCTCGCATTTACTTTTACTAGATTATATTGTGTAGCTCTAGTGGTAGCCTTTGCTAGTAGTTGTTAGCTTGCTCACTAGTGTAAGATTAGTAACATAGCCCTTGTGTGAACTAGAGATCATAATCTACTAGACTTATGGATAGGAGGCTTGCATCACAACCGTAAGCTAGGCAAAACTCGCTTTACGATGTTTGTTATTCTAACAAGTTTGCTTAGTGGTTTGTGTAGAATTTTTTTATAGGCTATTCACCCCCTCTAGCCATCTAGGACCTTACAGAGGCGTAATCATGTTTTAATAGTCAGGATTGTCGTTGATTATTTACGTTTCAACGTCGCATCTATAAATATCATAATAGGAACGATGATGGATCGTGGGGTCATCTAGAGCAACAGGAATGATGGTGCCATGATGATTGTGCCACACCGATGGAATGTTAACTTTGGTTATATCTTACTCAGGCAAGCCCCGGTGCATAACCCCTATTATTTTATACTTTATTTTATGCTTGTGCATTAAGTTTTAAGGAGTTGAATGAAAACCACTTGCATATATATATCCTTATCCTATGAGTCTTACTAGTACGATAGGATCGTGTAGTTTGCTATGCTATAGGATCCCGATAGAAGTCGAGTGATTACCTATCACTCGCAAGAGATAGGGAATATATTATTGTTATTATATTACTCACATGGAATATATATGAATTATAATTGGAGACCGGACGGGACTGTACTTTGGATTTGGATGTGGACTTGGTTGGGCAATCTGAGCAAGGCTCTGGTTGCATTTGTCCCTCCTGTGTTGATTGAGGACCGTCCGTTGTTGTGGACACTAGTCAGATCACAGACTTATTATCTTGAGCATATACTTGTTTATAGGAGCGAGAAGACTTGTTACTCTCTTGTCATGGGTTCCGACTCTTTTTGGACCGACTGTTAAGGGTGGATTATTGGATGGAGGTCTAAGCACCGCATCGAGATCGGGCCTCACATGTTGGGGGCTCGGAATCCTAGTTTGGACGGGGACCTAGACCCATTGACAGGAGTGGAACGGGTTGGTCTTGTTTGTGCCTGAAATACATATGAGATGTGTGTTTTGAGGTACCCAGCTGAGCTACATTGGTTCACAAATCGCCGTTTCTACGTGACGGTACAACTTGGCTATGGCCTAGCACCGTAGTAATAACTGGAATATGAAAGATGATAAAATAGTTTTGATTGCTCAACCCTTACTGGAAAGTAGCATACATGCTTATATAGAATGGTTGGTTAATGCACTAATGAGGACTGCTAATAAAAATTGAATATAAGGATGCACCTTTAGTAATGCTTTCTGCAAATGCAATAAACCCATAAGCCAGATAGCCTTGCATATCCTTAGAGTCTTTTCTTTCCTCCTGACGGGTAAGTCTTGCGGAGTACAATTGAGTACTCAGGGTTTGTTCTACCCTGTTGCAGGTGACAGGTGTTTATGGAGCTGACACTTGTGTGTGAAAACCTTCTGGTGGGCTCAGTGAGGAATTTCCTTTACGTGCGGACATAGAGTTTATTTAAAGTTTTCACAAAAATATTTTTCAAAGAAAAAATTTATAACTTATTATTATTTCCTATACATAAAGACATCATGCTAATGTTTAACTTGTCATTAACTAAATTGGTATTTCCACTGAAACTCTAATAATATTGTTATATTTCACTGTTATAATCAATTGGTATAATACTCTGATGTTGTAATAAAGTGATGTAAGAAATGGTTAAGAATGTTGTAAGCTTTATCCTCTCATTTATGATTCTGATGGAAAAATATGGATTTTTGAGTTCTTCCTTTGGGTGTGCTCGACAGAATCGCATAATTTAGTGCACTCTTTTGGGTACTTAGCGTCTAATGAAAGACAAGTACTCTTGGGAGGACATTAGATTAGGCGGTTCTGCCACTGTACTCCTCGTCCTTCTTTCCCTCTCCTTCGTGGCCTTGGCTTTGCCCCTCCCTCGAAAAGTTGTTTGTCCCCGAGCAACAGTGGATGGAAATCGCCCGCCGAAGATCATGTGCTTCCTCCCACGCCATCGAGGTTGGTGAGTGATCAGACCACTACACCTAAATTTGTGACATTGAAGCCCCTTTCTACACCATACGTGAAGCTAGAAAATGGATGGATGGGCTGGACAATCATGGAAGGATCATTTGGAACCAAAGTGATATCATCATCCTTTAAATTCATGTAGCAACGCGCAAGGAAATCATCTAGTTCAATGTATCTTGGATGCTTTGAGTTCTATGATGTTAGGGACCCCATTAGTGTCTTCACGACCTAATTACATAGCCAAGAGACTTGTGAGATACTGATTAGGACCCATTTGTAGCCTCTAGATGCTTTTTTATAAATACAAGCCCCATTAGGGAGAAATTGTAAAAAATTCCCCTCCCACCTACCCGAGGGGGAGGTGGAGAGGGACCTAGTCATTGATTCATTTGCTCTTTCTTAATTGCTCTTCACTCTCATTTCTAATTTGTTCGGTCTAAGATCAAAATTCTGAATCTCTAGGCCGTAGGTCATTGATTGCTTAGCGCTTAATGCCTTTTGTAACCTTGATCCAATGGGGCATTATGGTGATTCATCGAACACCTCTAAGGCAACACAAACGTGGTATAACCTACACGAATTGGATGAACAAGGAAAACGAATGCAGTTGCCTGAGTCTTAAAAGAATAATCACTCCCTAGTTCCTCGCCCCAAGTTGCTTCTAAGTTATCCGGCCCTGTTCGAATTGACTAAAAAAAAGTTGCTAGCAGCTAAAAAAATTCTAGCAAATACAAATACATCAGCTTATCGTCCTTTTTTTTTGTAATAAAGAGCTTATAGTCCATTTTGAATTATAAAACCACCTATAAGCTTAAAAAAGCTATTAGAGCTGAATTCACGAATTGACAAGAGAGAGGGGGGGTGGGGGTGGAGGAGGAGGAATGTATTTGTGCCTTACGTGGTGGCGGTGGAGCTGTGGCGAGGCGGCCTCACCAGATCTCATATTCAATCAATACAAAATAACAGAGCACAAGATGTAGGGTTTTACGTTACGCTGGCAGCCTGAACCTATATAAATCTTGTGTCTCTGTTACCATCCGGTTCCTGATTACTCGCACCTCTACCGATAATCTACTATCGTGGGTATACCCCTCAGTGAACTGCCGACCATATATCGTCGACAAGCGCATGTGCCGTGGCACCTCAGGTCTTCTCCGACTGAGCCAAGGGCACCCACGAGCTTGGGCGGTGCTGATGGTACTCGCGCGCCACGGCTCGCAGCCGGCTCCGACCCCAATGGCCTGAATCGATCGGCCCGACCTTCCCCTCCCCCTTGTTGCATATGTATGTTTCGAGTGTTTCAAGCGTTTCAGATGTATTTTGTAATTGTGTTATCTTGATGTTGCAAAAGTATATCGAGGGATTTTGCACATGTTGCAAGCATTTGTTTAAAATGTTTCATCAATTTCCACACGTATGTTGCAATCGTTTTAAAATCTGGATGTTGCATATGTTGTAAATGTTTCAGTTCTTTCAATCTTGCAACAAGTGGTTTCATGTTGTAAGTGTTTTTTGTACGCTTCATGTGCTTTTACACACATGTTGCAAGAGTATGTTCAAAATGTTTGATCTGTTTCAGTCTTATGTTGCATTCATGTTGCAAGTGTTTTATGTTGTTCGGCTGGAGACGAGCCAGGGGTCGATGGACGGGGCATGTCGTGCGCCAAGGGCAGGGGTGGAGCCAAGAAGTTGATTTTTGAATGTTAGGGTGGCCAACCATGTTGAATTTTCAAATTTTATTTGAATTTAAAAAATAGTGGAAAATTCATGTTCATAGGGGGCCTGGATCCTGCCCGCCCCTCTTTTCTCCGCCCCTGGCTGAGGGGCAAACAGAAAGGGGCACTAGGGGCTGACGAATAGGGGTGCTGCAGGTCGGGGCATGCTGAGGGCATGCTCGTCCTTAGTCCTTCATCGTGGCTCCTGTGTGTCGCCCGTGCTCAGAGTTGAAGAGAGAAGAGGGGGTCAGCGAAAGGACCAACAGGCATAGAGACACGAGCATAGTGCATTGTTGGGCAGGCGAAGGCAGACAGAAGCAGGACGAAGGTGGACGGAGACGGACTGCACGAGTGGTACGTCCGGGCATCCAGGCACTATAGCCACCGCCCTTTGCAAAATCCAGAAAATGAAAACCCTATCTTTTTCTTTTATGCTCTTCTCGCCCAACCGGACAGGCGGCCCAGCCACAGCCCACACTCTCGCTCTCTCTCATCCGCGTGCAGCAGCTGCTTCGCGGCAGCCCTGTTCCGGTCCGCTCTCTATGAGGGTTGTTCTTTTGGTCACGCGTGTTGACAACGCACGGACACAAAGCTTCACCGCAGGTGGCACCAACTCTTTTTTTGCTTCTCCATCCATCCTTGTCACCTTGTGGATGCTCGCTAGCTCCACCACCAGCAACCCCGAATCCCAACACCACTTCGCCACGGAATGACGAGCGCCGACCTGACCGTCGTCTTGGTTCCAATATGAGGCGTCGGCCACTTCGTCCCAATGATATCGAGGCTGGGAAGCGGCTGCTCATGCGCAGCAGCCGCCCGCTCACGCTCACCATGCTCATCATGTTGCCGCCGACGGAGAAGCGAGCGTCTGAGATCGCCGAGCACATCCGTGAGGTGGAGATGAGCTCCGCCGGCCTTGGCCTGGCCATCCGCTTCCACCACTTCCCGGCAGCCAAGCCCCCAGTCGTGGCGGCCTACTCGGGCCCCGAGGAGTTCATCTCCCTCAACGTGCAACCGTACGTGCCCTACTTCTATTCTCCAATCAGTAGACACGAGGCGCACAACTGTGTGCGTAGGCGCACTAGCATGCAGGAGTGGGTTTACAGGGGCATCAGTTGCATGCGAGACGTACAGGCGCAGAGTTGCATGCAGGGGTAGGCTTTTTTTTGGAAAAGGCAGGGCAGGTGCATCAGGCGGGCGCGGGTGTCCGGACGCGTCCTCGCGCCGGACGTCCAGGCGCTAGTCGTTCCATTATAGTTTTAGGGAAAATTTGCTATAGGACACTGTTAAAATGCGTAATATGCCGATGGACACCGCCTAGAGCGGAATTTGCCCAGCACCACTAAAAAATCGTATCCAATTGCCGTAACATATGGCGTCTATTATTTTATTCATTTCTCAGAATTCAAGAGAGAAGGTGGGGGAAATGTCGTTTATACCCTTGTCTTCAACCTCCAGCTCTTCATTAATATTTGCTCAAAATCATTGAAGGAAGAGATTGCTAAGGGAAACAATTGTGCACCAGTGTTTTGTTGTCAGATTAGTTAGAAGGGAAACATTTTTGAGCAATTAACTAAATCTAATTAAACATAAGGCATAGGAGCACCTTTGTTGCACTCATGGTGCATAGTATTTTTTTTTAGTGTATCGTAAGTTTTGCAGAATCCAGAAAATGAAAACTCTTTCCTTTTCTTTTCTGCTCTTTTCGCCCAACCGAACAGAACGGCCCAGCCGCAGCCCTCACTCTTCCGCCCGCAGCAGCCGCTTCGCGGCCTGTTGGCAGCCCAGTGCTCTTTTCGGGTGAAACTTTTTTTTGTCACCCGTGACAATGCACAGGCACAAAAGCTTCGCCAAACGTGGCAGCAACGCGCGGTGCGGTCTTGGAGCGTGAATGCATTGACTGACGCGCCAGGGCCCCACTATGTTTCGTCGCGACAGGTGACAAGAATCGCGGGATTCCAGGCCCACTACTCTCTCACTCTTTCGTCACTCCTCCCGCTCCTCGCTCGTCGTCTTTCCTTCCGTTCCACCGCGAATCCGAACCGAACACCACCACGGCATGACGAGCGCCGACCCGACCGTCGTCTTGGTTCCCGTCTGGGGCGTCGGCCACTTCGTCCCGATGATCGAGGCCGGCAAGCGGCTGCTCGCGCGCAGCAGCCGCCCGCTCTCGCTCACCGTGCTCATCATGCCGGCGCCGTCGGAGAAGCGCGCGTCCGAGATCGCCGACCACATTCGCGAGGTGGAGACGGAGTCCGCCGGCCTCGGCCTCGCCATCCGTTTCCACCACCTCCCGGCAGCCGAGCCCCCGGCCGTGGCGGCCTACTCGGGCCCCGAGGAGTTCATCTCCCTCAACGTGCAGCCGTACGTGCCCCACGTGAGGGCGGCCGTGTCCGGCCTGGCGTGCCCGGTGGCCGCGGTCGTGGTGGACATCTTCTGCACGCCGCTGCTCGACGCGGCGCACGGCCTCGGGGTGCCGGCCTACGTGTACCTCATCTGCAGCGCGGCCATGTGCGCGCTCCTGCTGCGCTCCCCGACGCTCGACGACGAGGCCGCCGCCGGCGGCGACGTCGAGTTCGAGGACATGGTCGGCGGCGCGGTGCACGTGCCGGGGCTCCCGCCGGTGCCCGCGTCCTGCCTCCCGTCGGGACTGGTGGACCGGAAGGTCCCGACCTACAGGTGGTTCCTGTACAACGGCAGGCGCTACACGGAAGCCGCCGGCATCATCGTCAACACCGTCGCCGAGCTCGAGCCACGCGTGCTCGCGGCCATCGCCGACGGGCGGTGCACGCGCGGAGACCGCGCTCCGACGGTGTACGCCGTCGGGCCGGTCCTCGCCGCAACCATTACTACCCCGCCGCCCGCGGACGCGGAGCAGCAACAGGAAGAACACGAGTGCGTGCGGTGGCTCCACTCGCAGCCGCCGGCGTCCGTGCTGTTCCTCTGCTTCGGCAGCGCGCGGTTCTTCACGGCGCGGCAGGCGCACGAGACCGCGCACGCCCTGGACCGCTGCGGCCACCGCTTCCTGTGGGTGCTGCGCGGGCCGCCGGAGCACGGGACGAAGCTGTCCTCGGACGGGGACCTCGCCGAGCTGCTCCCGCCGGGGTTCTCGGAGAGGACGAAGGGCAGAGGCCTCGTGTGGCCCAGGTGGGCGCCGCAGAAGGAGATCCTGGCGCACGCCGCCGTGGGGGGGTTCGTCACGCACTGCGGGTGGAACTCGGTGCTCGAGAGCCTGTGGTTCGGCGTGCCCATGCTGACGTGGCCGTGGGCCGCCGAGCAGCACTACAATGCCTTCACGCTGGTGGCCGGCATGGGGGTCGCTGTCGCGATGGAGGTGCGTAGGAAGGAGGACAACTTCGTGGAGGCTGCCGAGCTGGAGCGGGCAGTCCGAGCTCTGATGGGAGGCGCCGAGGGGACGACGGCGAGGGAGAAGGCGAGGGAGATGAAGGCGGCTTGCCGGAGGGGCGTCGAGGAGGGCGGGTCGTCGTATGCGTCCTTGCAGAGACTCTGTGATGCGCTCCATAAAGGTGCAGTGCTCCCAGCAAAGTTCCCTTAGTCCTTGTTTAGATTGAAGATTTTTTCAACCTGATGAATAGTATCACTTTCGTTTTATTTGACAAATATTGTCCAATCATAGACCAACTAGGCTCAAAAGATTCATCTCGTGATTTTGAACTAAACTGTGTAATTAGATATTTTTTTTACCTACATTTAGTACTCCATGCAAGCGGCTAAAAATTGATGTGATGGAGAGAGAGTGAAAAAACTTGGAATTTTGAGGTGATCTAAACATGGGCTTAGGATAATAACATGATTGTCTTTTCAGCTGGTTTTTTTTTAATCAAAATAGTATTTTTCTTTTCCAATAAATTAGCGAACAGTATCCGGCTTACCAGTACAGCCCAACTGGGCCAATAGCTGGTGAATGATGAGATGTCGCAGTTTGGCAGTTTCAGTTGTGTCATTGTGTGCGGATGTGTTTTCAACCCAACTCTCAATCGAGGCCATCGATCTTCACTACTTTGTTGATGTTGTAAGAACATTTGTTAAAAATAATTATCTACTTTTGCTGATGTAATCTGTTCAACTTTTTAGAGAGAAGAATTTATGTACACAACCATGATGTGTAGCCTCCGGCAGTCTATACTCTATAGTAAGCTCTAAACAAGGAACTCAAAAGAAAAAAGTGATTGAGGTCATGTTCGAATGTGTCTTATCCAAACTGTCCAGCTTAGGTCTTGTCTAGATGTGAAAAGTTTTTGATGAAAATGTCATATCGAATGTTTCGTGCAACGTTAGAAGGGGGTTTTCGGATACTAATAAAAAAACTAATTACATAGCTTGTCTGGAAACTGCGAGACAAATTTATTAAGCCTAATTAATCCGTCATTAGAAATTTGTTACTGTAGCACTTTAGTATCAAATCACAGACTAATTAGGCTCAAAACGTTTATCTCGCGATTTTCAATCAACTGTGTAATTATTTTTTTTCGTCTACATTTAATGGTCCATGTATGTACCGCAAGATTCGTTACCGTAGTTTTTCATAAAAAGTTTTTATCTAAATAAGACCTTATAGTTTGGTTCATAGGCAATTTTAATATACTTGCATGGGTGGACGCACCCCGCAGAGACGGGGAGCAGGGAAACATGGGTACACACAAATCGTTTGAACAGTGTTTAGTACAGTATATAAACAGGATTACCAGTGAATAAATAAATAGTGTTGGAGAAAGTACATAACAGTGTTTGCTACAGTTGCTCAAAAATATTTTTTTAATGTTTCAAAGTATCTTGGATTGAGAAATAACCTAAAATAAAGTTATAGTACTCAAAGAATATGCAACTTTATAGTTAATGACTTTTCCATATAAATCATTTTTAGGTCAAAGATATTCCATTTCAATATCAATTATTTTGAAATTTATTTTTTTAATTTTCAAATGACCTCAAATGAAGAAATATATATTACAATATCCATTTAAGTGACTAAAAAAGAAATATATCAACCACTCAGCCACAAGTAACTTTGAGATAGCGGTAAGAAAGCAACACACAGCGTCTGGCCTAGAGGGCCATTGAAATCAATATAATCTCAGGTGGGGATCCTCTCCCCCGTCGACTTATCAAAAAAACACACAGCGTCTGAGATTGTGAGTTTGATCCTCGCTACAGTTGCTTGTGTTTAGTAAATGTATGACCAATATGGTTAGCCAAAGTTTATAAATCACGACTATTTTTTTAGAATAATCACGACTATATTCAAATCCTAAAAATATGCCCTGTAAAACCAAACGGAAAGTATCATATATATTGAGCTGTGCTCATATAACTCAACCCACATATAAATATATGGCATGCACTTTAAGTGGTATCCTTCTTAATAACAATGTTGTGCGGGCTACGTGCCAACAATAATTGTACGCCTCTAATTTTATCTTTATGTAACTAATTAAAAAGATTTCCATCCGAATTTGTTCCTATAATTTGGGATGCAACAATCATCGACATTGTAGAAGTTCCAAAAACCAACAGCTTGTTCGCTTAGCTTATCAGCAGAATCAGCAGCCATTTAGCAGTGTTTTTCTCTCACAATAAACCAGCGAATAGTATTTCAGTCATAATAAACCAGCGAAACGAACAGGCTACAAGTAGGAGATTTATCAGGCCAATGAATAAACGAAAATGGCCTGATGCCCCTTCCGTCGACTTATAAAAAAAACCAAGTAGGGACTATTGTGATTTGTCGCTAGTACGGTGGAACATATATAATAGGCTGAATAGCCACTTTGGTCCTCCAACTATCGCGCAAGGCTCAATTTGATCCCCCAACTATCAAAGCGGCCAATTTAGTCCTTAATCTTTCGTTTATGAGGTCAATCTCGTCCTTTGCATGACACGTGGCCATCTGGTGCCGCAAAATGTCCAACATGCCCCTCTCTATTTCATTTTCTTTCTCGGCTGGTCACGGCGTTTCCTACGGCGTCATTTTCCTCCCGTCCACTCGTTCGTACGTCTCGGTCTTTCTCGGTCGAGTGCGTCCGCGGAGCCCGTGGAGGCGAGCCGCCGGTCCCCAGTGCCCGTCCGCCCTCTCCTTCCCTCGTCTTCCCTCGTGCGCCCTCTCTTTCCCTCGTCTTCCCTCGTCCGCCGGTCCCTAGTGCCCTCACTAGGGCCCCTGTTGTCCGTCTGCTCGAGCTGTGCCTCCATGGCGCATGGATCCAGGGAGGGGACTGGGAGTGGGAGAGGAAGAAGGTCAGGGCGAGCAGCGGTGAATCCCGGAGCGACGAGTTGTAGCCCTAGAGCATGCCTGTGTCTCCTTGATTTTTGATAAGTATCTGTTGGTTTGTGCAGCTTGAAACCCTGCTGGAACAGCATGCAGATGGGATTTTGGTGAGGACAGGGCTAACATGTCGGCATGGATTGGCCCCAATTCTGTGTTGTTGTTGGTCTGGTGAAGATGCAGGAAGAAGATTGCATTGTAATCTTAATTTTTTTCAGTGTTGTAATTGCCTGTGGCATATGGCTCATTGTGTAACTTGTCATTTGCGGCAATATGGAATGAATGCAGAAACAAATTGTTCAAATTGGTCATGTCTGATGTCCACAAACAAATGTAACATGTCTCATGGTTTTGACAAAACAAATGATACAAAGGCATTCATGCCGTGAAACTACATCTTTTTCTTTGAATGCACCAAATGTGTTGATGCTTTTTTCTGAGAAGAGGTGCTCTGTCCAGCTGTTGCTCCACGTCCAAGCGATGAGGACTGGACTTTGGCAGATGCACGCCCACCTTGCACATTGATTGTTGCCTTTGCAAATGAGCCAGCAATCCCAGCATTGGTCTCAATGACGACAGAAGCACTCCCTCCAGCTGCTGCCTTCGCTGTTGCTTGAGCACTGGACTTCACAGATGCTCGAGCGCTCTCTCCAAAAGAGATCAGTCTTCTTTTATGGGCAGTCTGTAAATAGCAAAGCTAATTTAGGCATTCTATACAAATAACTTAGGCTGTACCATGGACATGTCATCAATACTACAAACCTGTATAAAAGATGAACCCTCATTCATCTTACTCTGACTTGATGATGCTGCTATGGATTTTCCTTTACTCTGACTTGACTGTGCAGGTTCAATGGTGGCGGGACGATTAGATGACCCAGCGTGTTCTTGCTGCAATGCAAGATAGAGAAAGTTAGGAAAATTCAGTAAACACCAGATTCAAGAAAATGAGTAAGGGAATTAGAAAATTCAGTAAACACCAGATTCACAGAGCATGTCCTCGTGTTGTGACCATAATTTCCACAGCGGCGGCATCTAATTTTAGTACCAACTTTTGAAGACTTGGTTCCAGATTTCACGGGTTCAGAAGGATCCTTTCTCCTATTTTTTTTTGGTCGGCCAGGCATCTTTTTTACTCTAGGAGGCAATGGTTTGGGGTTAGCAGACAGAGGCCAAGCCGACTCATGTTCCACTGGCTGCAGTACATGGTTGTATGTCTTCTTGTATGTCTCAAGTGAGAAGCACTCATGTATGTAATTGTTGGGCTCTTGCGCCATTTTGAATATAGCAGCACAAGCATGTTGGCATGGAATTCCTGAGACTTGCCAGTACCTACAGGAGCATGTTTTGGTTGTCAAGTCAACTGTGAACCTCCACTTTTTGTCTCTCACTTCAAACCCAGCTTCACCATTCCACAACACATGGCAGTAATGTGTCCTATGCCTAATCTTGTTGAATTTTCTGATAATGTTGGGACACACTGTCATTGTCCACCTCTCACTGTTACTCCTATTTTGTTGGATTCTTCTAGTCACTAGGATCCTGATGTCCTCCAACATAGTAATTATAGGCTTGAACCTCGATTCCTAGTAATTGAAGTCCTTGTACTTAGTTCTTATCTCCCTAACTTCATCATCTTCATCAGTTGTGAACCCTGTGGCATCACATCCCCTTTCTGATTCTGAATCTGATTCTTCTCCTTCTTCTTCATTCAGACCATCCTGACAATGGGTTGGCCCTTCCAGACATGGCATGTTAGTATCTTTAAAAGTTTGGTCATTGATAACAGGTTCTAGATTATCCATCTCCATGATATTCTCATCTCGAAATAGGGCAAATACATCCTCATCTGCATACTGTGTTTCAGTTTCTTCATTCCCAACAGTGGCAACATTAATGGCTTCAGTGTATATATCCACAGCACTACCAGTTCCCAACTCATTAATCATGTCCAAACATGACTTGTCATTTACAAGCAACTTCATTCCACTATTCAAATCTGCCCCATATGGCAACCAGTACATCCTAACTGATCTAGGAAATGTTGTGTGATCCAATAGGTACCCTTCAAGTTCAGGAATTGATATCTTTTCCTTGTCTATGTGGGACACCCCAACATCCCCATTACAATACAACATCTTGGATGCATCAAGAACAAATTCCCCATTAAAATGAAATCGAACTTCTAGTACCTCAAATTCAGACATTGTTTTGCAGCCCTACAGATCCAATACATGGTCAAATTCCAACATTTTACCAGGGAAAAAGAGGGAGAACACATCAAAAAGAGGGAGAACAAATCAACTTACCGTGGAACTCGTCCAAGTCCTCTGCCTAGGCCGTGGTCGCTCTGGAGCAGGGGTGCGCCTCCACCAGTACAAGGGGCGCGCCTCACCCCTTCCTGCGCCGTGCCGTCCCACGCTGTCGTCCTCCACCAAGAAGCCCTAAGGCGCGCCAAACCCTAACCTACCTACGAGCAGCCATGAGGAACCAGAGGGGAGAAGGGGAAACGGGAACAGGAGAGTAACAATGCCGTGACTTGGGCGTGCCTTTCGTAAACGAGAGGAAGGGGTACCAGTGACTTTTGGCGACTGCGGTTGGACACGTGGCGATAGATTACGGGTGAAGGACGAGATTGACCTCTTAAACGAAAGATTAGGGACTAAATTGACCGCTTTGATAGTTGGGGGACCAAATTGAGCCTTGCGCGATAGTTGGAGGACCAAAGTGGCTATTCAGCCTATATAATAGTGCATGCATGATATTGCATCCCCTCGTATTTAAATAATAAATCTTGTCTCTACTCCCCCTGCCGCAACAAGGATGCAGCTCCAGTAACGACTGCACTTCAATTAGGACATGTTTGGTTGTAACTTGTTAAAGTTTAACTCACATCACATTAATGTTTTCTTAAATGCATATAGTACTAAATGTAGACTAATTGCATGTATGTTGGCACAGATTAAGAGTAATTTACGAGACGAATCTATTAAACCTAATTAGTTCAAGATTAGAAACTTTTTATCAAATAAGACAAAAATGCTACAGTGTTTATTAAACTTTAACTCCTCATACAAACCCCCTTAGTCGGGGGACTGCGATTGTGTTGTTGTGGCGCTGACACATTTGTCAGTTGGGTAATCACGAGAAGTCTACAAGGCACTAATAAATATACAAGCGGGCGTTTTGTTTGGAGCAGTATAAAAAAAAGGAAGAATACGTGGGTTTGAGGATCATGATGTAAGGCAAATCCAGTTATGATAGCAGCTTATCCTAACGAGCATCTCCAAGAGTACTCAATATTTTCTTCTTAATAAAAACACGTAGTTCAAAAGCTTCTAATAAATCGCTTCCCAAAAATTAAATTTTGGTCCATGAGATTTTTTTCAGCATTTTTTTACACTCTTCGTGCACTTCAGGTGCCTGAAAATCGCTGAGATTTCAGGCGACGGGAATTTCAGATTGGGGAAGGGACTCCTGGACGATGAGGGTATTTCTATACTTGGCATTTCTTGCAACCATAAAAAAACTTTAATATAGACTAGACACTGGCACTTTTGGTGTGTTTAGATGGTTGTAAAGTGTGTGTAAAGTTTCTGTAGCACTTTTCGTTGTTATTTGGTAAAATTTATCCAATCATGGACTAACTAGGCTCAAAAGATTCGTCTCGACATTTACAGACAAACTGTGCAATTAATATTTTTTTACCTATATTTAATGCTCCATGCATGCGTCTAAAGATTTGATATGACGGAGAATCTTGTAAAATTTTTAGAATTTTAAAAGAACTAAACACTGCCGACAGGTAGCAGTAGGCAAAGGGCGCAGAAAGTTACCGTTGATTTCCCATCAAACCTTTCACGTCGATCGCCTGATACGAGGCCTGATCACCTGATTAATAGCATGTCCCTTTTTTTTATGACCAGCAGCCGAGCAACCGAAGCTAGACCTTTCTTCCTCGCCTCAGCCCGCGCCCGGTACTAGGCGTCCGCGCCCCTGCGGCTGCGGGCGTATGCCCCTGTGCCCGGCGACCGCGCCCTGCCCCGGCATCCGCCCCTGCCGGCGTCAGACTATCCGCACCGTGGGACTGTAAAATAAACGCAACAGTATTTTAGAGTTGAAACCGCCGCACCGCGCGACGCTATCCAATACGCTATCGTTGCGTTCGCTACAGGGGTAGGGGGTATGCTATCTGTTTCGTCTGCGCGTTCGTCTGGTACCCTGTGCACCGTGGGGTTCAGGGAGGGAGAGCGTGAGAGAGAGGAGAGGGAGGAGAGAGGGAGGTGCGGGTCCTACTTTTTCAACTCGCTAAAAATGATGTAACTCACAAACCAAAAACTCAAATTAAATTCCGATTACACCATTAAATTCGTTGCAATAAATTCTTTAAAACAAGATCTCACATGGATATATTTAGATAAAATTTATTTACAGACATGTGGGCCCCATTATGAATAGAGGATGATATAGAGTATGAATGGGTGCGGAAGAAATTGATATAGAAGATGAAATCTCGATGACCAGAACGGAATATTCCTTTTAGAGAATGAATTTAGAGTACCACGAGTGCGGATAGCCTCACCGAATTAGGCCGCTGCGCGCGGCCTAGGCCTGTTGGCGCCTGCTGCCGGGTATGCAGGAAAGCTTCGTTTCCGCGCTTCGTTTTCCTGCCTCTGCACTCTGGAGTCTGATCTGATGCCATGTCATGACACGCTCCATGGCGCTTGACCGCTCCTCCGCGCGCGGCATGCAGCAGTAGGCAGGCATCGGCGCCGGTCGATGATGGTGACGCCGCATGGGCTCCGAGTCCGCCGCAACGTGCCGTATTCATTGTTCATCCATCCGATGCATCCATCGGCTCGCCTGCCGCGATCACCCACGCCCAGTGTGCCAGTACGACGTCCGTCGCATTCCATCCTATCCTCAGTAGGACGTATGCAACGCGGGGATCATGTGCACTGTCTCAGCGTCGGGACCTTCAGCCGATGGAAGGAGCCAGAGGGGGAGTGCGAAAGGGCGCCGAGGCCAGAGTCGGAGTGGCCGGGCCGGCAGAGTCGCCCCTGGGGAGTCGGAGTCACTGACTCTGCGTGAGACTATCCGCACTCGTCATACTCTATATTCATCATCTAAAAGAATCTTTTGTCCTGGTCATCGAGATTTCATCATCTATATCAATTCCTCCCGCACCCATCTATACTCTATATCATCTTCTATCCTAACTGGGGCCCACACGTCATACACACCTTTCACATCACCTCTTCCCCACCCACCTGCAGGCGCCCCTCCCCATGCCGCTATTCCCCTTCTCCCCTCTCTCCCTCCCCACGTGGTGGCCCCCACAACGGCCTATAGCAGACGTCTGCTACTGTGCCATATTTGGCGTACGCCGCTTGCATAGCGTACCGCTTACAGGATCCAGTGCCGCTCCCCCATCTAATGCTCCTGCACGACGTGGTAGTGGACCGTGGTGCAGACAGTATGATGAGAATACACGCACGAGTATCTTTAGGCGCGGACGACCTGTTTTTTTCCCAGTGCTAAAAGATAGGAGTCGTTGGAGATGGTTTTTTTTTCCAATCTTGAATCCTAGATTGGGAGATTGTTTTTAAATAATTCTGTTTGTGTAAGGTTAGGGCGTGTTTGGTTTGGTTTTGTTAAAGTTTAACTCCCATCACATCAATGTTCCCTCAAATGCATGGAGTACTAAATGTAGACTAATTGCATGCATGTCGGCACAGATTTGGAGTAATTTACGAGACGAATCTATTAAGCCTAATTAGTCCCAAATTGGAAACTTTTTGTCAAATAAGACGAAAGTGCTACAGTGTTTGTTAAACTTTAACTCCTCAAACCAAACACCCCTAGATGTGTGACAGATTTTGCAGACAATAAAATAAACATGCCCCGACTTCACAAGCGTTTGGAGGAGTCTATTGTATTTCACAGGCGTGCATTGGGTGGTCCCGTTGCTCCACTTGAGGTTTTTGTGTTTTTACACTGCCCCTAAAATCCGCGGTGGAACAGATCTACCAAAATATACTCTCCCTATATTAAATTATAAGATGTTTTGTGTCGGTACCAACAGTACGGGGGTACCCACATCCATCGCTAATAAAAAACTAAAACGACTGAAACCGCAATAGAAGGCAGCCCGCCTCGACCGCGTATCCAGTCCGCCTCGTACGAGGCCTGCTCGACGGGGCGCCTCGACCGCGCTCCGGCTCCGACTCGTACGAGGCCCGCTCGACGGGGCGCCTCGACCGTGCCCCATCCCGTACAGCAAGGTACCTCGACGGCGCTCCGACCAGCGCGAGGCTCGTCCGCCCACTGGGAAAAACTCTGACTCGCGTGAGTCCGGGTCGAGCGCCTCGACTCCTTCTCTTTACCTACCCAGGAAAAAAGCCATAGCATTTAATGCGGTTACCTACTATCACCTACCGACATGGCTGCGACCAGGATCGACGTGGGAACAATGCCCGTGTCAGATCTCACTGTTTTACCGCCCATCCCGTGATGGGAGGTGAAAACCGTCACTGTGCCCACCTTACCGCGCACTGTTTACCATCGATCACCCTCGAGGGAGGATAAGACAAGGCCCGTTCTCCGCAATCTCGGGGATTCGGCTTTATCCATCCGGTCTCGACCCGACCTCGACCCAACCTCAACGCTCGACACAGTTCAACGGCAAGGGAAGGACGATGTGGCATGGTGCTCCGGGTCATCTCGCCGTCTCGTCTCCCACGACGCCATGGTGTCCAGGGATGGCCGGCCATTCCCAGAGCACGTCGCTACGGTCAGCTCAGCAGGAATCGACAAAACATCACCTCAAGGCTCCCCGTCGTCCTGGCCTCCTCTCGCCCTATAAAAGGGCAGGCCAGGGGACGAGAGGGAGGACGAACGAACGAACGAAGAAACACAAGAGACAACAAGCAAGACGCTAGATAGAGATCGATATCTCAAGCAATCACCCTTGTTCTCTTTTTCCTTTCTTTGAGACTTGGGCTCGACGCCCTCTCTCGCATGCTTGTAACCCCTACACGAGCACTTCGGTGCAAGGAAATACAAACTTCTCCCCCCCCGCTGGACGTAGGGCCTTCTCTTGCCCGAACTAGGATAAATCCCCGTGTGTTCTCCTTGTATCACCATCTAGGAAAGAGACACGCAACATTTACTCATTGGTTTAGGACCCCCTCGGGTCCGAACACCGACAGTTGGCGCGCCAGGTAGGGGATCGCTGTGTACCGACGTCGCTTTCTTGCCTTTTTTCCTGGATGGCTGACCCCGAACGTCCTATTCCGTTAGCCACGGTGATCTGGTTCGGGAGTTTGGAGTTCATGTCGCTTGGCTACGGCTACGATATGGTCCTACTTCCACCCAGGCACCCAACCAACGAGGACTATGAGCTCTCCCAGCCCGAGGGAGCAATCCACTGGTACCGTCGCTCTAGGCGGGCGCGGGCCGCCCGACGACGACGAGCCCGGTACAACCACCGTCTTCACCTCGCGGAGGGTGGTGGGATTCCCCGGTCCGGCACCCCCCAGCCAAGCGCCAGCCTAGATCTCCTTGTGGAAGGTTTGGGTAGGACGAGCTTGACTGAGGGTAACATGCCGATGGAGAATCCCGCCGCTCCCCCGTCCGGTGAGACACCATTGTCCGGAGCATCCATTTCGGCACGGGCAGCAACATCTCCATCACCATTTCCGTTTGGGCTAGACTCGGCTGCCCGGGTGTACGCATCTTCCGTGAGCACTCGCATGAGTGCTTATGAGGAACTCCCCGGGCACCATCTACGCTCCACTCTGGACCTCATTGCATCCACACCGGCTTCTGATTACCGGGACTCTACGGAGACACCAGAAACAGAGCCCCATGTGACAGCTTCTCAACGTCGCAACCCCAGTGATGATTTGCAACGGCCACACATTCCCCCGTCATACTACTACTTTGGCGCTCCTGACTCCGACTCGGCTGATGACACCTATGATCTGACCCGCGAATGCTTCAACATCGATGTTGAAAGCACTTTAGATTCAGAGGACGAAGAGCCAGTCGAAGGAAGGAACACGCCACCTCATGTCGAGCTTCCTGCTGAGCGAGACGATCCTTAGTTCCTTGTGGATCAAGGAGCGCAGCTCGAGCAGATTCGTGAGTTGCAGGACAGGCTTGACGAGGAACGGTAAAACCTGGATCTACTCCAACAAACCCTCGAGCGTGAGCGTGCGGAACGCACACTTGGCGGAAGAGCTCGCGAGAGAGCTCGCGACGTCAACCGTCGCATCGACGAGGACCGGGTGGTCGACCCCCCGGTTTTCGCTCGAGCCAGCCAGAACGTCGTCGCCACCGCCATGCTCCTCCGCAACATGCCCGAGCCGTCAAACCCCGACGCCCGTCGGGCTCGGGATGAAATCCAAGAACTCCTCGAGACCGCCGCCATGCAGCAGGCCGAGAGCTCTGCCTCGAGGCGACGCGAGGCAGCCTCAGAGCGGATCATCGAGCCCTCCCGACAGGAGAGAGAAGCCTCGGTTCACCCCGAGCCTGCCCGGCGAAACCGGGTAGCTCTGGCCCCTATGCCCACCACCAACGACCACGAGCCTCGAGACACCCGTGGCAACATCGTCGAGCGCCGCACGCGCAAGCACAGTGATGGCGTGCCTTGAGGCTACCACGTCCATAGAGGCGGATGCTACGACAGTTCGGAAGATCGTAGCCCTTCACCCGAGTCGTCGGGTCCTCGGGTCTTCAGCAAGGCTATCCGTGAAACGGTGCTCCCGGCTCGGTTTTGCCCCCCACGACTCTCACCAAGTACAACGGTGAAACCAAACCCAAACTTTGGCTCGCCGATTTCCGCTTGGTGTGTCAGCTGGGCGGGGCCACCGACGACCGGGTCATCATTCGACAACTCCCCTTGTTCCTCTCCGACACCGCCCGAGCCTGGCTCGAGGATCTCCCACCTCGATAGATCCATGACCGGGATGATCTTGTGAGGGTGTTTGAGGGAAATTTCAAGGGGACCTACATGCGCCCTGGCAACTCGTGGGACCTCCGGAGCTACAAGCAGAAACCGGGTGAGTCCCTCCGGGACTACATCCAGCGCTTCTCCCGGCAGCGTACCGAGCTCCCCAACGTCACCGACTCCGACGTAATTATGGCCTACCTCTCTAGCACCACCTGTAAAGAATTGGTCCGAGAATTGGGCCATAACACTCCGCTCACTGCCAACGGGTTAATGGACATTGTCACCAACTTCGCCGCCGGCGAGGAGGCGGTTGGTGCAATCTTTGGTGGTGACCCGGAAAGGGGGGAGCAGAAGGTCGACGATCCCGCGAGCTCCACCCGGGGCTCCAAGAGAAACAACCGCAAGAAGAAGAAAGGCCAACAAGGCAAGCTCGAGGCCCCGGCCGACGAGCTCGTCGCTGCTACCGAGCACAAGAAACCTCGAGGCCCCCCGGCGGGGGTATCTTCGACAAAATGCTCAAAGAACCGTGTCCCTACCACAAGGGACTTACTAACCATAACCTCGAAGACTGTCATATGCTTCGCAGGTACTTTGGGGGTGTCGGCGTCAAGAAGGACGACAAGAACGAGGACCCTAAGAGTGACGACAAGGACGGGGGATTCCCCGAGATCCACGACTGCTTCATGATCTACGGAGGGCCCTCGACCCGCCTCTCGGCGCGCCAGCGCAAGCGAGAACGGTGCGAGGTTTTCTCCGTACAAACGGCAGTCCCCCGCTTCCTTGATTGGTCTGCGGTGGCCATCGCTTTCGACCGTGACGACCACCCAGACTACGTCCCCAACCCGAGAGTCTATCCGCTCGTTGTTGACCCCGTCATCGCCAACACACGCCTCACCAAGGTGCTCATGGACGGCGGAAGCAGCCTCAACATCATCTACTCCCGGACCCTCGACCTTCTGGGGGTCGAGAGAGCGCGCCTCCAACCTAGCGTCGGGGGCTTCCACGGAGTCGTGCTAGGGAAACAGGCAAAACCCCTCGGACGGGTCGATCTACCTGTTTGTTTTGGCACACCGGCCAACTTCAGAAAGGAAACTCTCACTTTCGAAGTGGTTGGATTCCGTGGAACGTACCACACTATCCTGGGGCACCCATGCTACGCCAGGTTCATGGCAATCCTGAACTACACCTACCTCAAGCTCAAAATGCCAGGCCCAAACGGTGTCATCACTATAGGGCCCTCATATGAGCATGCCTACGAGTGCGACGTCGAGTGCGTCGAACACGGCGAGGCTGTTTTGGAATCGGCGATCTTGGCTGCAGACCTTGACGGCCTCGCCAATGCGATTCCCGACCCAAAACGCCATGCCGGCAGCTTCGAGCCCGCAGAAGATGTTAAACTCGTACCCCTCGACCCCACTGATCCCAAGGGGAAGGCGCTGAACATCAGCGCCACCCTCGATCCTAAATAGGAAGCAGTGCTCGTCGACTTTCTCCGCGCAAACGTCGACATCTTTGCGTGGAGTCCCTCGGATATGCCGGGCATACCTAGGGAAGTCGCCGAGCACGCCTTGGAGATCCGGGCCGGATCCAAACCGGTGAAGCAACGCCTGCGTCGCTTCGATGAGGAGAAGCGCAGGGTCATCGGCGAGGAGATACACAAACTGTTGGAGGCCGGATTCATCAAGGAGGTTCATCATCCTGAGTGGCTAGCTAATCCTGTATTAGTTAGGAAAAAGAGTGGGAAATGGAGGATGTGTGTAGACTATACCGGTTTAAATAAAGCATGTCCAAAAGTTCCCTTTCCTTTGCCATGCATTGACCAAATCGTTGATTCCACTGCGGGATGTGAAACTCTCTCATTCTTAGATGCATACTCCGGCTACCACCAAATCAAAATGAAGGAGTCCGACCAGCTTGCAACTTCATTCATCACCCCATTCGGCATGTATTGCTACGTTACGATGCCCTTCGGTCTCCGGAACGCGGGGGCTACGTACCAGCGATGCATGCAGCACGTTTTCGGAAAGCACATCGGGTCGACCATCGAGGCTTTTGTCGATGACATCGTTGTCAAAACCAAACAAGCCGATGACCTGGTCAATGACCTTGACGTCGCGTTCAAATGCCTCTAGGCAAAGAACATCAGACTCAATCCAGAGAAACGCGTCTTTGGCATCCCACGAGGTATGCTTTTAGGGTTCATCGTGTCTAAACGCGGCATCGAGGCCAACCCTGAAAAAATCTCTGCAATAACCAAGATGGGCCCCATCCGAGATCTGAAGGGCGTACAGAGGGTCACATGTTGCTTGGCGGCACTCAGCCGTTTCATTTCACGCCTCGGCGAAAAAGCACTCCCTCGGTACCGTCTCTTGAAGAAATCGGAGCACTTTTCCTGGACCCTTGAGGTTGAGGAGGCTCTCACAAAACTCAAGGCCACACTCTCTAACTCACCAATCCTCGTCCCTCCAACCCCGGGGGAACCACTCCTACTCTATGTCGCCGTGACATCACAAGTAGTCAGTGCTGCCCTGGTTGTCGAACGGGCCGAGGAGGCACATACCTTGCTCGTCCAGAGGCCGGTCTATTTCATTAGCGAGGTGCTCTCAGAAACCAAGATTCGATACCCACAGATCCAGAAACTGCTATATGCCGTTATCCTGACATGGCGCAAGCTCCGACACTACTTCGAGGGTCACCCGATTACTGTGGTTTCTTCTTTCCCCTTGGGAGAGATAGCCCAGAACCGGGAAGCCTCGGGTAGGGTTGCCAAATGGGCAGTCGAACTCATGGGCGAGACCTTGTCCTATGCGTCGCGAAAAGCTATCAAGTCATAGGTGTTAGCAGATTTCCTGGCTGAGTGGACCGATACCCAACTCCCCCCTGCACAGATTCAGGCGGAGCTGTGGACCATGTACTTCGATGGGTCATTGATGAAAACGGGAGTAGGCGCGGGCTTGCTCTTCGTCTCACCCCTCGGGGTTCACATACGCTACGTCATCTGGCTTCATTTTCCTATGTCTAACAATGTCGCCGAATACGAGGCTCTCGTCACGGGATTAAGAATCGCCGTCGAGCTCGGGGTCCGACACCTTGACATTCGAGGCGACTCCCAACTCGTGATCGATCAGGTCATGAAGAGCTCGAGCTGCCGTGACCCCAAGATGGAAGCCTACTGCCAAGAAGTACGGCGCCTCGAGGACAAGTTTCATGACCTCGAGCTCAACCACATCGCACGCAGGTATAATGAGGCCGCTGATGAACTGGCAAAAATCGCGTCCAGTCGAGCTACGGTTCCACCAGACGTTTTCGCAAAAGACCTTCAGCAGCCATCCGTTGACCTCGGGCCAGACGGAGGGGTTGACGGGACATCACTCGACCCTCCACCTGAGGCAGAAGCCCCCTCGACCGGGGCTAAAGCCATGCAGGTGGAAGACTTGACCCCACCGTCTGACCTCGAGCCTAACTGGCGCGTCCCGTACCTCGACTACCTCAGCCGAGGGGACCTCCCCTCGGATAAGACTGAGGCTCGACGGATCGCACGCCGGGCCAAAACCTTTGTGATCATGGGCGACAGCAGAGAGCTCTACCACCGTAGTCCTACTGGTATCCTCCAACGATGCATCACAAATGAGCAAGGCAGGAACCTGCTCAGCGATCTCCATTTGGGGGCTTGCGGTCACCACGCTGCGCCTCGAACCCTCGTCGGAAACGCCTTTCGACAAGGATTCTATTGGCCGACCGCGGTCTCCGATGCTGTCAAGCTAGTACGCTCCTGCAATGGTTGTCAGTACTATGCGAGACGAACCCATCTTCCGGCACATGCCCTGCAAACTATCCCCATCACATGGCCGTTTGCCGTTTGGGGGCTCGACCTTGTCGGACCATTGAAAAGGACAACTGGCGGCTTCACCTACTTGCTCGTCGCAATCGACAAATTCTCCAAGTGGATCGAGGCCCGCCCTATCACCAACATCAGGTCCGAGCAAGCTATACTCTTCTTCACCGACATTATTCATCGCTTTGGGGTCCCCAACTGTATCATCACAGACAATGGCACCCAGTTCACTGGCAAAAAAAAGTTTTTGAATTTCTGCGACAGCCACCACATCCGAGTGCTCTGGTCAGCCGTGGCCCATCCAAAAACAAACGGTCAGGTGGAACGTGCCAATGGCATGGTCCTACAAGGCCTGAAACCCAGAATCTTTGACAAACTAAATAAACATAGCAAAAGATGGGCTGCCGAGCTACCCTCGGTCCTGTGGAGCCTAAGAACAACGCCGAGTCAAGCCACGGGGTTCACTCCGTTCTTCTTAGTCTACGGGTCTGAGGCTATGCTCCCAACCGATATAGAATACGGATCCCCAAGGTTGAAAGCCTACAACGAAAGAAATAACGACGCCACAAGACAGGACGCCCTCGACCAGCTCAAGGAAGCTCGAGATGTGGCTCTGTTGCATTCTGCCAGGTACCAGCAGGGTCTCCGACGCTACCACGACAGACACGTCTGCAAGCATGACCTCAACGTCGGTGACTTGGTGCTATGGCGAAACCAGAATACCAAGGGACGACACAAGCTCACGCCACCATGGGAAGGGCCGTACATCATCGCAGAAGTACTAAAGCCGGGCACCTACAAGCTATCCAACGAGAAGGGCGAAATCCTCACCAACGCTTGGAACATTGAACAGCTACGTCGCTTCTTTCCTTAAAAAGCCTCGAGGCTCTATAATTTCTTTTTCATCAATAAAAGAATACAGCGATGTTCAAACTCTCGTTTCACAATGAGGAAGGATCGACTCTGACTTCCAGAGTCGACCCTCCCTCGGGGGCTACAAGGGGGGAACCCCCCAGTCCCCAAAAAAACTTATGCTCTTTTTTAAATTTAAGAACCGCTTCTTAGATCGACTTCGCTGCAAGAGCACCCTAAGGTTCGAAAGGGCTCTCGAGTCAGGAGTATCACCTACGCCTCCGAGGCTACGGTACCTGCACTCACCCCTCACACCTTTTAGAGGTGTGACTTCATGCTAGGGAGATCTAAATAACGGTTCCTAACTTTGAAAAAGAACATACCCCCTGTCGCTTAGATCAGGCTCTCACACGATTTATAAGGCCGCAACATCACCCTGAAGCTCGAGGGCAGTTGAGCCGTGAGATCACTTACGCCCCCGAGGCTACGGTACCTCCACTCGCTCCCTTACGCCAAAGGATGCAACTGCGTACTAAGTAAATCACGCGAGAACACGATCCAAGCGATAAAGGGAAGAAAAGCTCGAATAAAACTAAATTAACCACGAACCGGTTTATGTTTCGAGTTTTTAGGGCCTTCGAGGCCACCATGACCAAAATTCAAAATACTAACTTATTACATGGGCCTTCATGCCCAGATTTGGCTCACAGGCCCTCATCGTCAGCAGGCGGAACCACCTCGGCTTCAAAAAGCGAGGCCAGACGACTTCCAGGCTCTTCCGTGGCTTCAATCAGCTCCACGCAGGCATCCTCGTTCTCCTCGTTTGTCCGATCCGGGTCTGTGATGAAGCCCTCAGCGACAAGCTTCATGTCGAACACAAACCCTGAACGGACGACGACCAGCGCCCTCTTCACGCCGTGATGGAGGCCGTCCCGTATCTTCTCCCGGGGAAGGTGGCCCAGCGCCACCATCTGACGGGCGAAGGAGTTCCCCGGAACATCTTCCCCGGTGTCGGCATCGCGCTCGACCCCCAGGCCGTCACACACGGTGGTGATCGTGCCCTGGAGTAGCTAGGTCCTCCAGATCTCGGCTTCGAGGAGGCTCTGGAAGGAGTTGGCAGAAGATTGGGCCTCTCGATTCTCCCTCGCCAGCTCTGAAACACGACAAACAAATTAACACCCAATGCGAGGCCCTCAACGTCGTGGCTGTAACAATCACACTTACCCTCGATATGGGTCTGTAGGCCCACGACCTCGTCGCGAAGCCCCCCGCACGTCCGCTCAAGCCCTCGGAGGGCGCTGTCCTTGTCACTGATGGTCGCCTTTAGCGCCTCGATCTCTTGTCGAGCAGACTCGAGAGCTGCATCCTTCTCTTGGATGGCTCCCTTCAGTGTCATGACCTCGTCCTTCAGAGCATCAGAACGAGCGGTGGCCTACTCGACCTCGACGTTGAGGGTGTCGCGCTGACGGCTAACCTGGGAGACATTCTCCTCGAGCTCCTTCACCTGTCTCGACAGGGGCTCGAGATCTCTACGGGCCTAGGCAGCCTCCTCCCGAGCCTTGTCCATGTCAGTGCGCATCACGGCCTCGGCTGCCCAAGCCTGCATCGCCTCCTCCTTCACCACCGTGTACGCGACACGCAGCTCAGCCATTTCGGCGTTCCGATCGGAAAGCCGTTTTTGGGCCTCCTCGACCAGGACCCGTTGCTAAGACAGCGTGGCCCACACGCCACTCTCATCCCGAATGAAGAGTGACTTGCGGCGGGAGTACTCCTTCAGCTCCTGAACGCAATCCGAAAAAACTGAAAAGGTTAAAAAGCTGAGGGAAAAAGACACTAAGAAAACCACAAAGAAAGACGACGGGTCGATCATACCTCGGTGGCATCTCGCGTACTCCGCACGGCATCGGACGCCACTCCGAGCAACCGATCAAGGTGCCGGCGGATGCCCTCGAGGTACTCCCATCGGTGCACTTCATCTTTGTCGTTCAGGACAAAGATGGGCTCAACGTCAGGGTTCGTGGCGTCCCTAAACTGGAGGGATGGCCCCCCCACCTCGGTATCTCCGCCTCTGCCTATGCTATCGCCAGCGCGGCGATGTCGGACCACGACGACGACGACCCAACCAGGGCGTCTCCCGGTCCCGCGGAAGGACCGGCCTCGCCCGCGGTTTTCGCCTCTCCAACGGTCGTCGAGGCACCGGCCTGATCCGCGGCTTCACCCCCCTCGACCCCCATCATTTGTTTCCCTTTGTCCAGGGGGGTGTCGTCGAGGGTAAGGTCCACGGTCATGGGTGCCCGCCCTCCTAAGGGAACTGGCCCCTCAACCACCGGTGCCTCCGGAGCCGGCGCCTCGACCGACGATGGCTCCGGTACCCGCGCCTCGACCGTTGGTGCCCCCAAAGCCGGCGCCTCTTCTTCTGGTGCTCTGGTCAGGGGCTCGACCGCCCCGCCCTCCACCGTACCCGCTGGCTCCGCCGACGGGTCTTGTTGCGGCCGCGACCCCCTTGCCAGGGCCGCCTCCTGCCCTGACACCAACGCGACCTCCTCCATGGTCACGTCAGCACCCGCCTGCTCTGCGCCGCGGACAGGTGCCTCACCCGTCACGACCTCGACGGCAGCCTCGGCCGTCGCCGATGACCTGGGCCCCGCCTCGACGGCACCGGGCGCCACCATCAGGGCCAGCAACCACCGTGGCATCCGCTGGCCCCTGCCGTTGTCGCAGGCGCCCCTTCGCGGCCTTGACCTGCTGGACCCAGGCCGCATCCTGCAAAGTGAGAAGAAATGTCAGCCAACGGACCCCGAGAAAGGTAGAACAACCGAGCAGAGACGCTTACCCAGAAATCGGCACCAAAGGCCTCGACCCCGTGTGACCCGAGCCCCCCGGGGCGGCCGATTGTGGCCTCACAGCGGCCCCATCAGCAGGCCGAGCACTCCTTGGGGCCCTGACCGACGCACCGCCTAGCGCCCTCTGTGCCTCCGAGGCCAGCTGGCCTCGGGTTCTCACGCCTACCGCCGCCGCCGCCGATGACGACGCCGGTACCGCCGTCCCGGCCCCTGCCTGAGCTTGCGGGGCCTGGGCCGGTGCGGGCGTCCCCGTTGACCCCTCTTGCTGGGTCTGGGGTAAAGTGGCCCCTCCCGTCGAGGGGCCCGTCTCCTTCTCCGTCTTCAACTCCTCCCCGGACGCCTCGATCACGACGACCGAGGAGGACGCCCCCCTGATGGGCTCTAGCAGGGGGCGAATGTCGGGAAGGTCCCCCAGTCCGGTCGCGGTCTCATACCGCGACAGGGCGTCGTCGTCTTTGCTTCTGCTGTCGTCGTCCTCCCCCGAGATCGTCTCGGAAGGCGACGGCGCCAGGGGGACCCCGTCGATGGTCTGCTGGCGTCGAAGCCTCTTCAACGCCTCCGCCTCTTTGGCCTTGCGGATTGCCCACTTCTTGGCCATCTCCTTGGTTTGCTTCTTCTTGGAGGCATGCTGGCGTTGAGCCTCCCGGGCAGGCCGGTCCTCTGGGACTGGCGGATGTGTTTCCCGCAGCGCCGACAAATCCTACGCGTCGGCCTCGACCAAATTAGCGAAATCCAAAAATAAACAAAATTAGCAAACATATTACCCCTAAGATACATACCACGGGCTTGAACCCTTCGGTAGGTCTCATGGGGACCCGGTTAGCCTCCTCCACCTTGAAGTTCCCAACCATCCGGCGCGCTCGCCGGAGGACCTCCTCGAGGGCAAGGGATTCATGGGACATCCGGGTCCCCTTCAGAGATGCCTCCGGAGTCATCTGGTCGATGCGGAGACGACACCGACACAGCGGCATCACTCTACGGCGATGGAAGGCCGCGGCCACCGCCGCAGCCGTCAAGCCCCGAAGGCGAAGCTGCTGCAGCGCCGCCAGCAGCGGGTCCAGGCGCGACTTCTCGGCTTCCGGCACTCTGTACGTCCAGCGATCCTCTCGAGCGATCAGCACGCGGGCGATGTACCTCGGCAACTGATTTTCATCATTACAGAGGTAGAACCAACCCTCGTGCCACCCGCTGTTCGAAGAGATGAGGCGAGCCGGGATGTACAGATCCGCCCGGCTCGATCTCACCTGCAGGACACAGCTCCCTACTCGAGCCGCACACAGGACACCCTTCTCCCCCGCCTTCTTGGCGAAGAGCTCGGCCTTGAAAAGGTGAAGCCACAGGTTCCACTCCGGCTCCACCCCAAGGTAGCCCTCGCAGACCGCCACGAAGATGGCGGCCTACGCGACGGCGTTGGGGGCAAGGTGGTGAAGCTCCACCCGGTAGTAGTGGAGGAGCGCGCGCACGAAGACGGATGCCGGCATGCCAAACCCCCGCTCGTGGAAGCAGACAAAGCTCACCACGTACCCTTCAGGGGCGTCGGCTCCCGGTGGCCAGGAGGCGGCGCGATCCACTCCGGCTGCGACCTGCTCGTCCTTGGCCGCAGCAGCCCATCCTCGACCAACTCTTCCAACCTCCTCTCCGTCACCGAGGAGGTAGCCCAGTCGTCGGCGGGGAGGATCTAGCTCTTTCCTGCCATCGGTGCTGTCGGAAAGGGGGGGTGGACGGAGAGGATGCGGTGGCGGCAGCGATGCGGGCGGAGAGCGCGATAAGGCAAGGGTTGTCTGAGGCAGAAGATTGCAGGAGCGCAAGGGACCGGTGGGGAACGTAGACCCCTAGGCCTTGATTTTATATGCCTAGGCGGAAGCCCAACGGCCGCGCGAAAAGGTAGGAATAATTTCCCACATTAAACGCGCCCACCTAACCGTTTCCTTACATCTCACAGGAATTGGGCACGTGGCCGTCCCCCACGTCATAACCGTACGCCACGTCACCCACTACCGCGCCGATCTCGCCTTCCCTCCTAAAAAGACACGCCCGGCTAACGGGCGGGGGAGGGATCCGCGGACGGATATTCCCAGATACCTGGGAAACGGGCCCCGAGCCCGGTATGAGCCTCGAGGGAGCGGAAGCTGGCCCTCGACCAGGGTTCGACAGCTGCCCTCGAGCAACAGAGTTAGGGACGACCAAGGGTGCGCCCGTACATGGCCAGGGCTCGAGCCACGCTCTCAAGGCACCCTAGGACGTATTCGAGGCCGAAGGAGGAGGTCCACGTAGGAATCCCCTCGGGGGAGGCACCGAGCCCTCGAATCCTGTCGCAGGGAATCGAGATCCACACGACCACTTCTTAGCATCTTTGAGAGCGCCTCTGGGCCACTAGCCGACCCCTAACGACTGGGGCATGGGCTCTCACTCGAATTCCCCCGCTAGCAGCTCACCGAAGATCGTCGGAACTCGCCCAAACGAGGGTAGTACAGCGTTCCCCACCCCTCCTCCTCCTTCCTGAAGGAGGAGCATGAGGGTCGCACAGCAAAAGACGGCCGAGACTCTGATCGACCTCGTGCACGCGAGGCTCGGGGGCTCGACCGCAGAAACCTAAACCTTGAGGGATCGAAAGCTGGCCCTCGACCAGGGTTCGACAGCTGCCCTCGAGTAACAGAGTTAGGGATGACCAAGGGTGCGCCCGTACATGGCCAGGGCTCGAGCCACGCTCTCGAGGCACCCCAGGACGTATTCGAGGCCGAAGAAGGAGGTCCACATAGGAATCCCCTTGAGGGAGGCACCGAGCCCTCGAATCCTGTCGCAGGGAATTGAGATCCACACGACCACTTCTTGGCATCTTTGAGAGCGCCTCCGAGCCACTAGCCGACCCCTAACGACTGGGGCACGGGCTCTCACTCGAATTCCCCTGCTAGCAGCTCACCAGAGATCGTCGGAACTAGCCCAAACGAGGGTAGTACGTCGTTCCCCACCCCTCCTCCTCCTTCCTGAAGGAGGAGCGTGAGGGTTGCACAGCAAAAGACGGCCGAGACTCTCATCGACCTCGTGCGCGCGAGGCTCGGGGGCTCGACCGCAGAAACCTAAACCTTGAGGGATCGAAAGCTGGCCCTCGACCAGGGTTCGATAGCTGCCCTCGAGTAACAGAGTTAGGGACGACCAAGGGTGCGCCCGTACATGGCCAGGGCTCAAGCCACGCTCTCGAGGCACCCCAGGACGTATTCGAGGCCGAAGGAGGAGGTCCACGTAGGAATCCCCTCGGGGGAGGCGCCGAGCCCTCGAATCCCGTCGCAGGGAATCGAGATCCACACGACCACTTCTTGGCATCTTTGAGAGCGCCTCCAGGCCACTAGCCGACCCCTAACGACTGGGGCACGGGCTCTCACTCGAATTCCCCCGCTAGCAGCTCACCGGAGATCGTCGGAACTCGCCCAAACGAGGGTAGTGTGGCGTTCCCCACCCCTCCTCCTCCTTCCTAAAGGAGGAGCGTGAGGGTCGCACAGCAAAAGACGGCCAGGACTCTGATCGACCTCGTGCGCGCGAGGCTCGGGGGCTTGGTCACAACGAATCATTCCCTAATAAAACGAATACAAGACCTCAGAGGAGTCTCAACACTCCACCGAGGCCTCGGGGGCTACACCCGGCGGGTGCGCTCGCGCGCCCCCACCGGAAAAAATCATGACGCTACGACTCCAGTTCAAACAAACCTCTGGGAGTGTGATCACACACTCACCCAAAGGCTCGAGGGCTACTGTCGGTACCAACAGTACGGGGGTACCCACATCCATCGCTAATAAAAAACTAAAACGACTGAAACCGCAATAGAAGGCAGCCCGCCTCGACCGCGTATCCAGTCCGACTCGTACGAGGCCCGCTCAACGGGGCGCCTCGACCGCGCCCCATCCCGTACAGCAAGGTACCTCGACGGCGCTCCGACCAGCGCGAGGCTCGTCCGCCCACTGGGAAAAACTCCGACTCGCGTGAGCCCGGGTCGAGCGTCTTGACTCCTTCTCTTTACCTACCCAGGACAAAAGCCATAGCATTTAATGTGGTTACCTACTACCACCTACCGACATGGCTACGACCAGGATCGACGTGGGAACAATGCCCGTGTCAGATCTCACTGTTTTACCGCCCATCCCGTGATGGGAGGTGAAAACCGTCACTGTGCCCACCTTACCGCGCACTGTTTACCATTGATCACCCTCGAGGGAGGATAAGACAAGGCCCGTTCTCCGTAATCTCGGGGATTCGGCCTTATCCATCCGGTCTCGACCCGGCCTCAACCCAACCTCAACGCTGGGCACAATTCAACGGTAAGGGAAGGACGATGTGGCACGGCGCTCCGGGTTATCTCGCCGTCTCGTCTCCCACGACGCCATGGTGTCCAGGGATGGCCGGCCATTCCTAGAGCACGTCGCTACGGTCAGCTCAGCAGGAATCGACAAAACATCACCTTAAGGCTCCCCGTCGTCCTGGCCTCCTCTCGCCCTATAAAAGGGCAGGCCAGGGGATGAGAGGGAGGACGAACGAACGAACGAAGAAACACAAGAGACAACAAGCAAGACGCCAGATAGAGATCGATATCTCAAGCAATCACCCTTGTCCTCTTTTTCCTTTCTTTGAGACTTGGGCTCGACGCCCTCTCTCGCATGCTTGTAACCCCTACACGAGCACTTCGATGCAAGGAAATACAAACTTCTCCCCCCCCGCTGGACGTAGGATCTTCTCTTGCCCGAACCAGGATAAATCCCCGTGTGTTCTCCCTGCATCACCATCCAGGAAAGAGACACGCATCATTTACTCGTTGGTTTAGGACCCCCTCGGGTCCGAACACCGACATTTTGATTTTTATAAATATATATGCTTTTAATATATATCTAGACATACTTCATCCGTCCCTTAATAAGTGCACTTCTGGTGTTCAAATTTTTTCCTAAAATAAATGCACCTCTACATATAATATAAGACAAAACAACTTTACTTATCCTTTTCTACTTTCTCTTTTCATGAGATACAATGATTACACCTTTATAGGGGCACATATATGTAATTTCTCACTAATCTTGATCTCTTCACCTAAACTCTAGAAGTGCACTTATTTTGGGACGGAGGGATTAATGTATATCTAAATTTATAGCAAAACTACTTGTGTAGAAAAGTTAAAACGTCTTATAACAATTTCTAATTTAAAATGGAGGGAGTATTTTCTTCGTTTCAAAGATATAGCTACTATGTAAGTGGACTGAGAGGTGGTCTGTAAGGATTCATAAGCAGCAGGCTATATTATTACCCTGGCTCTGAGATGTGTTTAGGACTGGTCCGTTGGAGAGATTCTGTGCAGGTACGGTCCGTGTCTGTACCTACCGAGCAGACCTAGCCAAATGGGCCACGCGACACGACATGGCCCACCATGTACGGTCAGTGTACTGTAGTTACGACCGAGCTGGCCCGCGTGCAGTACTGTCGATGGTCCAGTTGAGCGTCATCGTGCCAGGCCGTCATCATGAACTGCACGTCTGGGCCTTTCTGGGCACGCTGGGCTCCCCATCCCACATCCGTTTGTTTGTTGCCATTCGCGCCGCGGGAGCCAGCGGATCGTAGTGCGTGCACAGCGACCACTGCGGCGCTGGGACCTGGGTGGCGTGGGCACGAGTACGTACTACACGACTAGCTGTCGGTCCATAGAGTAGCTTTAAAACGATACTCTAAAGTTTTAGAGTATAAATATAGAGTAAAAACTGCTGAACTAGGTACTCTAAAACGATACTCTATCTTTTTTTTCACTCTATATTTAGAGTGGTACAGTACTTACTCTATACTCTATAGTGGCGGGCCCCACTAGCTAAATAAAGAAAAAAATGCTATAACTCACAAACCAAAAATCCAAATTAAATTTCGATTGCACCATTAAATTCTTCTCAATAAATCCTTCAAAATTAGATCACACATGGATATATTTAGATAAAGTGACAAGTGGGTCCCACAGTAGATATAGTGGATAGAGGATGATATAGAGGATGGATGAGTGCGGGAGAATTGAGTATAGAGGAGAGAATCTTGCTGACTATGACGTATAGAGGATGAATATAAAGGTTCATGAGTGCGGGTAGTCTTAGCCTTTATCCTTTTCACTTCACATCTATCCAGGCACTGTTGTGAGTGTTTCTTTGGACAATGCAATGCAATGGCCGGTCTGCGTCACGCATGCAGCCAAACTAGTAGAGGGCGCGCGCCCTTGCGCGCGAGAGTAAAGATCTTAGATTGCCTCATCGTGGCGACAATAACATGTAACATCAATATGGTGATTTGGAACACGACAGTTGTAATGGTGGCAAGCATGATAGTAAAATCGTGATGATAGATATATAAACAAAAAAATGTTGGATTCCACATACAATATTTTTTTATTGCAATTCAAAATTACAATGCACTAAACATGTTTTCAAGAGATGATCGAAAGCAGTGCTAGTTAGTAACAACAAAGAACCCAATTGTTAAAATCCAATGGTGTTGACAAAATGTTAGGTCTTCATCGATATCAAGATATATATTACGAAGCATCAATAACAGATGCACTGAAATTAAAAATTTACATGAATTAAATTAAAGTTTAAGAAGAAAAATATTCGTAAATTTTATTAGATATACAGAATAAAGAGAAGAGTGCTACTGGAACTCTATCTGGGTTATTTTCCCCAGCAGGCTCAAATACTCAGCAGTCAAGAATATTGGACTATTCAATTCCTCTTAAATCTCAAGTACAAATTTTCAGCTGGCTTCTGAATATGGTAAAGCCACTAATTGACAGTACAATAGTTTCGCATAATGTGCACATTTGTAACTGCTCTTGCATGACTAACAGAACTGAAGAAGCATTTGGAAGGTCTTTACCTATGTATTGAGTGCACACTCACTTTTTTATTCACCTCTTGTTCGCCATGTGACTGAATGTACCTGAAAACAAGAGGCAACTGTGTGGTTTAGGGTGTATGAAAGCATGAACAATAAGAGAGGACAATGAAACCACAAATGGTGGAAAGTTCCCATATGCTTGTGATAGTAATTGTACAAAGCAGATCCCCTCAAGGCTAAATAAAAGAACATAGATGGTACGCGAATAACCAGTTCCAATCTAGGAGCTTAAATTTATAAAACAAGAGATAGCCGACCACTGAATTACTATCCACACACTGGAAGGACTTACCGCTGTGAGCATAGGGATTCAGACTTGCTAGCAGTGTAACATTGAATGGAAGAAAAAATAATCAAGAGGTAGAAAAGAATGTTCAGACAATTGACTCAGGGAAAAGGAGTCACCACATCGAAAAAAGAAAAACAAAAGGCACTTCTCTTGAGATAAGGAACCTGTTTGTAGACTGCACTTGATCAGATTGTATCATTGAGATACATTAGCAGCATAATTAAATTAAGGACCATTTTAACAGCTGACATTTAATTAACTCAACCAAAGACATAAACGTTGATAGCTGTATAGACAACATGGAGAGGCATAACTCTGGACTTTCCTTTTAACTTATCAAGGTACTGAGTCTTGTGCATATAGGCTTTCAGCATATGACACAGAGGGAGGCTAACTCAAACAATATAAACATGGCATGAATAAGCAACAAATACTACATCCGCGGAGGTACATTTGAGCAAAAAGCAGAGAATGCGGTGATATACCGCCTCAAATTGGTTCTGGTCTCTTGAAAACTCACCTATACAAAGCCATGTGCTTGCCATGATAGCTGAATTTCTTGTCAAGAAAAAGAAGATCAGCTTGCGCATAGCCAGAAGTATGTATGGGGATCTGCATAAGTCAAGAGGCACAACTGAGATATCTCCAACCTGTCAGTTTTTTTGTTTAACACATTTAGATGTTAACATTCAATACAACTGAAAGGACATATGGTCTAAATACATATGGATAGACCTTGACAATTGAAAGGACCTAGGATATCGCCTAGAGGGGGGTGAATAGGCGTTTCTGAAAAATCAACACCTTTAAAAACGGAAACGATTAGTAATAGGAGTTTCCAAAATGGAAACTCCAAATTAGAGTAATACCACCCCTCACAAGTTAGCCACAAAGTATATAAAAGATACTAGATAAACCTAGGGAGCCAAACAACGGCAACCAAAGAGTTGAATCAAAATGCACTAGTTAGTTAATGTCGGAAGTCCCGACAGTTTGGGTCAGAACTTCCGATGTGTCAGAAGTCCCGACGTATGGGTCAGAACTTCCGACGTGTCAGAAGTCCCAACAGTTTGGGTCAGAACTTCCAACGCAAACTGTTAGCACTTCCGACCCCTACGGGAAATGAAATACAAGTGCTAAAATGAACTTCGTGATGCCGATAACTTACAAACCCACTTCCTAGTGGTAAGGTAAGGTGTTGGGTCACTCTCTTGACGTTGATAAGCCACCACTCCGTAGATCGAGGCCCAAACCCTAAGAAATAGCTAGAGAGAGGAAGACAACCCAATACACGTAATTTCGAGCAAATCACAACAACAACAAGCACGCGGGAGACAAGAATTTATCCCGAGGTTCGGCAGCCCCACAAAGGAGCTCCTACGTCCTCGTTGTTGAGGTGACCACTTAGGTCGAAGTCTCTTTCACCTCCTTGCCTCACTCAAGGATACCATAAAGGTCACTTGAGTTTCTTCACTAGAAATCAAGGGTAATACAAACTTCCCAAGGCTCTTCCACAAGATGGAAGCTCTTGGGCGACGCCTAGCTGGCTAGGGTTCCAAGAACCCAAGAGTAACAAATGCAAATCAAACCGGCTTGACGAAGAAATCAAGTGGTCAAACTTGCTCAAAGTGATTTTCTCACTCAATCCACTCTCCTATCACTCAAATCCGTGGGGAATCGAAGTTAGGAGCAAAGGGGAGAAGAGTGGCGAGCCTAGAATGCTTGGGGGCGATTTTGGCCGAGTGTTTGTCGCAATGAAATGAGTGGGCAACGGTTAGAATGGAGGAGATGGGTATATATACTCCAAGGCAAAATCTAACCGTTCAGATCTACGTCGGGAGTTCCGACGCAGATCTCGGGACTTCCGACGTATGAAGAAAACACTGTTCACGCGAGGTCAAAAGTCCACGGGTGCAAGTCAGTGTCAGAACTTCCGACAAACCTCGGGACTTCCGACGGTCGGGACTTCCGACGATCGTCGGGACTTCCGACGGGCACAGACAGCAGGTCAGTAGAACCATCGATGCCGGGACTCCCGGCTTGGGTCGGGACTTCCGACTGTCGGGAGTTCTGACTCACGTCGGGACTTCCGACATCCACAGTCACCGCGCAGGCTGTGACTGGGAGTCAGCACTTCCGGCAAGAGTCATGACTTCCGAATGTCGGGAGTTCCGGCTTACGTCGGGACTTCCGACACCGACAGTCACAGAAAATTATTCTATGTGCTCGAGAAGTGCTAGAGTGTCTCTCTTTTGATTTTATTATTATGCTTGAGCACTCTATCTTCCTCAGACCACCTAAACTTGCATCCCTCTTAATAGTACGACATACCTATTAACTCAAGATCAAAAGAAAAACGAAATTAAACCTTTTAAGTTGATCTTCTTTAAATTGATGCCGTGTCTTTCAATCTTCATCAAGTGAGGGTGCCAACATGTCAATATTGATCTTGTCACTTGAGCATAGCCATCTTGAGCACGTGACTTGATTCCATTCATCAAATATGAATAACTCTAAATGCATCAAGTCACTTTAATCAACTTGTCCAATATAGATTTGATCCTCCACATCAATATGACCATCATAGCTTGATTAGTACCTCAACTAAATGCAAGTACTTCCTTCTTCACCCTAGCTAGGTTCTTCGGCCGCCAAGCCGTCGCTTGCCCTTCACCCTTGCTTAGTACCTCAAAGCCTTTCCTTGCTATCTTCACCATCTCAAGCCATTAAGTCACATCTTGTGTTGAATCATCCATTCATATGTATTGTTATCTTTTTCATTTCAATTTAGCAAGCTTCAAATATAAGACCATTCCATATGCAATCCCTCATGTCTCATTAACTAATATTCATGAGCTTGCTTTCACATAGTACATGGAAATCCCATAATAAACAAGCATTTGCATGAATTCCATTTGCATTGTTGTCTTATACTTGAACTAGATTGTTTATACAACAACACATCATTTTGGCTTTCATTAAGTACCTGTGAGATAACCTATTACCTATCCACACTTAGCAAATGGGTTAGTTCTTTAATCACGTTGTCATTCAATCATCCAAAACCCACTAAAGGGCTAGATGCACTTTCAATCTCTCCCTTTTTGGTGATTGATGACAACTTGATTAAAGCTTATAAAATGATATAAACATTTAAACTTTTGGGTTCAATGATTTATGAGAGGCTCTCTCTTAATATGTGCTTATGATTAGAATTCACAAAATGACCTCAAATGTCAATTGCACATATTAAAACATATAGGAGACTCCCCCTAAATCATTGCATCCGTGGGGTGCATGTGTGTGTGACAAAGTGAAACCATGATGCATATGACACGATATATCACACAAGAATAAATATAAAGGCATCACATCAAATATTTTCATTCTAGCATGCATAGTCCTTATGAAAATAAATATAACACATGTAATTCACACATAGCACTCATTACACATTTTCTCAAGTCCACAAGCCACTAAAATATAAATAAAGATCATGTCTCAAGAGATACATAGATAAAGCATAAGTAAGTCTCATCTCTCACATGATACAATCTATCTCAAATCCAAGAGACATCAATGAAGCTCAAAAACAAGAAACGACAGCCTGCAGTACATATCTTCAGGTATAAAGATAAGCAAATGAAACTATCCTGAAGCTTTAATCAGTCTCTCTCCCCCTTTGTCATCTATCACCACAAAGGTCCAACAACGACATACTAAGGACAAAGGGGCTACAAGCTGTCACACAAAAGCACAAAGGGTGCTTAAGGTTCAAACATTGTACAAATCTCTCCCTTTGTATTAAACTCTCCCCCTTTGTCATCTTAAAGAGGTTGTACTTGTCACTTGTTTACAATTTAAAAAAGATCAAGTACATGGGTTTACTAGCTCATGAACAAACTCATACACTAACCACTAGATTATATAACCATTCAAGCAATAGTGGTAGTCTATGAATCTAAAAATTTTCATTTGTAATGCATGATCCTATAAGCATGTATTATATGCACTAACCGCATACTAGTAAGGGATGAAAAATGATCATGCACAATACGATGATACCTTTGCTATATTGGAGAGGAAGATAGTCATATAGATTTCAATTCATTTCTCCAATAGCACCATGAAGTCCAATTATAAGCTTGGTGAAGACCAATAGATACCAATTCTTTGAATTCCTATTCTTCACCCATATGAATTGATAATCACTAATGATCAAGTGCACTCTTCTTGTTGTGGTTGGCTTGCTTCTTCTTTGATCATTGCTTGCTTAAGAGAACTAAAAGATTCACCACTTGTAATACCACTTGAAATTTCATGATACCACTTTAAATTTCATGACTTGTTCTCTTTTGGGTGTTGCTTGCTTTCTAGACCAATCTCTTGATTTTCTTCAACCAAGTACCTCAAATTTCCCTTTAGATTTTAGCCATCCAAGCCTAGGGCGAAGTGACCTCCCTCCAAAAAAAACATCCTTGATACTCACTTGAAATAGCTTGAAAGAAAATCACTTTATCCACTTGAAAGATTTTGTTTGATTGATCCATATTGTTAGACTTAATTTCATGAATAACTTTGAATCCTTCTTTAAGTCCTTTTCTTTCTACTTGTTTAAGTCCTTTTCTTTCTGTCAAAAGATCTCCAATTATCACTAGAACTTAAACTCCATCTTCATCTTGGTCTTGGTCTTGATCTCTAGCTAGAGTACCAAATGTGTACCAGATACACTCTTCAAACAAATTATCTTGTACTCATCATTTGTCATGCTTCTATCTCAAACCAAAACCAAAACATAGGTACCTCAATCACTTATAGATATGATTCTAATTTGCGGACCTTTGAATCTAAGCGACTTTTGATCAATCCGATAATTGTCACTTTCCTGACAGATTCTGTACTCTTCAAAGAATAAATCATATCTCCCAAAGTACATATCCAAAAACCACAAAATTTGGTGAAGATGTGACACACTAAGTCTTCTAGTAGCTGTAAAAATTTGAGCTTCTTTTGACTTCTATATTGCTACCAGATTTCACATATTTCCACACTGCTATATGCTGAAAACTGCTGCACTATAGCTGACAAGATCTACTCCAAATCCGAAGTATAACTTATCCAAATCTCATGAAATTTGCACAGCAACTAATACCATAAGTGTAGAGCATGCAGACCAAATTTCAAGCCAGTACAAATAGATTTGATTACTTAAACATGTCTATGATCACTGCTATCTCAGATTTTCAATATTGGACATATTTCAATAATTGAGCTATTTTTCTCCAAATTGAACCAAACTTGAAATCAACTTGTTTGAATACTCTCACAAGACATATGTTCATTCAAACCACTTACTAGAAGAAATCTTATGAACATATCCAATCAAGCCAACTTCAAACTTGATTACTTAAGCATTTAATCCATTCAAACATCTCATGGCAAGCAACATATGCATATATATCCAATTCAATTAACTCATATGCATCCAAATAAACTTTGATCAACAAGAGATATACCTTGAAAGCTTATGATCATGTTTGCAAGCTTCAACTCCACTTATTTGCAGGCCTTCAAATATATCAATAAATTTCCACAACTTGAATATGACACTTGTATGTTGATAGCATATGGACTTCACTCAATTTTGACTTGGCATTGGGATAGGATTGCACTAGGCTTCAATACTTGACTCAACATAAGATGAACAATAATAATTTCATTGAATCAAGTCTCCAATGCCATGGTACCTACAAATGATCATCCACTTTTCGATGGTACCCAAACTAGTTTGGGTCCTCTCATGTTAGACGCAACATACTTAGGCATAGCCTTAGTATGAATAGCGGAATATTTTTGCAATACTAACCAATAGGGTACCATAACAAACCTTCCTAGGCATAATATTTGCATTAATTGAAATAGGCTTAGGATTCTCACTTAGGGGACATGAATTAGCCAAGAATTGATTTACTCTTTTTCGAATATTTGGCAAATTTATGATTTTTTTTAAAAAGAAAACTTGAGAGAGATTTTAGAGGAACATACGGATTTTTATGGACTTGAGAGAACCATGTCACATGTGATTAGGCAAATAATCAACCAAGGGTAGCAATAATCATAATATGACATGACTAGGTCACAAAGACCCAAAAACCACATGATTTTCAAAAACCACACCACCTACACATGCTAGTTAGTGATTTTGAAAAACATCTATCCTATATCACACAAATGCACATACTAGCATATAAAGGGCCTTAGATGCACTTACAATGCATGTATGTAAATACATACCTTTGCCTTGAGCCCACAATATCACCACTGAGATAATACATGGCATGACAACATCATATTGACCTCACTTGTCAAATAACCATACCATATATGAAATCAATTTTTATCTAAAGGACTACAAGTAATGCTAGATAAATTTGTTAGTCCACAATGGTGCAAAATAGAAACTGAGCTCCCCCTAAATAAGTACCACAAGTAAATTGAATGACTTTCAACAAGCACTTTATTCTTTTAAGAATTTGGGAGTCAATTTTCTATTTTGACCAACACAAAGTAATTTGCCATATTTAAATTTCGTTGAGACATACTCACAACCCACTTAGGTTTGATAGATCACAAGCTTCTGAGCGAATTAAGGATATATGAAATCAAATGGATCAAACCTCAATTGCATCCCAATTAGTGCTCTAGTTCCTACCATACCGGACACGTCCGGTAGACATACCAGACACGTCTGGCATGTGAAGAACATAAACACTTTTTCTTTCTGCCCTAGCCATACCGGACACGTCCGATAGGCATACCGGACACGTCCGGTAGGTGCAGGACAAAAACAATTGAAGCGCTGCTTGTGATTCATCGTTTTAGCTCTAGTACTTCTTGTATGCCTGTATCTGAACAAATGCATTGCTCTACTAGAGAGCCATTAAAAGCATCACATGGCAAACATGATAATTATTAAATGAAACTAATTAGTCACTTCCAATTATTTCACAAATATGCTTATTTGTGAGCCATTGAGCACTAAACACAAAGTGGCTATCCTATAAGGTTTTTAGGTACTTGTTACCAATGGTAGAGATGAAGTAAATGATATGGTCATTGATTTATCTTCGGGTCAACCATATATGAGATTATGATAAGAATTGATTGATAGATTGAGTGATTGTTTTCAATTTGCTTGCTCAACCACCCCAAGGCTTTCATCTCACCACCAAGTACCTACATTATCAACCTAAGCACATTTTGGTACCCAACTCTTGTTGGGTCCTTTTGGGTTAGTCAACAAGTGCTTAGGCACCCAAATGGCCTTAGTACTAGTTTGTGGTGAACACATCACCTTGCTAGTGCTCATTCCATTTGTGGTCTTCCTAAGCATATTATCATAAACAAATGTGTTCGGCTTAGGGATGTTACCATTTGGGCAATCATAGCTTAGATGCCCCTTTCTTCCACAAGCATAGCATATGCGACCTTTGTTTGCTCTATGCTTGTTTTGCTTGTATGGACATCCATCAACCTTGTGGCCCATCTCATTGCATCCATAGCATCTTCTTGTTGCAACTTGGGCTACCTTTCTTGACTCTTGATATATTGGACATTTCTTGGTAGGATGCCCCAATTTCTTGCTTATAAGATAAGCGCTTTGTCCATCACTCTTCACTTGCTTGGCCTCCTTGATTGAAGCCTTTTGAGTGGCGACTTCAACCTTGTCGGCCCAATTCTTATGTGGACACGTAGCCCACTCATGTCCATACAATCCACAACCATAGCACATACTTTTTCCATGTTTCTTGCTCTTGGTTGTGTTGGCCTTGCTTGAAATGTGATTCCTTTGTTGGGTTTTGAAGGAAGCAAGGTTTGAACCCTTCTCAAGCTTCTTCACCATGTTATCACGGTTATCTTGATAAGGTTGTGCTTTCTCCTTACCCTTCAATCGAATCACATCTTTCTTTAATCTTTTCACCTCTTCTTTGAGCTCTATGTTTTCTATAATTTTTTGCTCAATCGAAGATTGGCTTGCTTGAGAAGCACACTCATTAGCACAAGAAGTATTCAATTGAGATTGTGTACAAGTGAGTGTGTGAGTAGGAGGTTGAGATGATTTTACCGTTGTAATCACAACCTCATGAGCCACCTCAAGCATGATGCTTGATTCTACTAATTCTTCATGAGAGCACTTGAGATGAACATAGTTTGCTTGTAGCACATTATATTTGCTTGAGAGTTCATCTAATTTTGCCTTGAGCTCAAAGTTCTCCTTTTCTAGTTGTGAAACACTAAAAGAGGAGTTAGTAACTAAAGCATGCTCAATTGATAATTTTTCATACCTCTCATTTATGGCCTTTAGCTCTTGCAATTTGGAGATGAGAAACTTTTCTTGTTTTTGAAGTGACTGCTCTTGTTTCTCATTATCTTCTTCTAACTCATCATTCTTCTCAACTAGCTTCATGAGAATGAGCTTATCTTTGTTGCTTAGATGATCAAGAGTGTAGCTATCTTCAATTTCAATATCACTCTCTTCTTGATCATCTACTCCTGCTATCTCCTTGGCTTGATCTTTCTTGCTAGCCTTCTTCTTGCTTTTCTTAGCCATGAGACACAAGTGATGAGTATCATGAGATACTGAGGTTGACTCATCACTTGGCCGCCACCGGGCTTGAGCCTCATCATCACAGACTGCCTGCTGTCTGGCTGCCTTGGCCATACCAGACACGTCTGGTAGGGATACCACGTCTGGTATGTGCTTGCAGACAGCCCAGTTGCCTCGGCTTGCACCTCTTGCTCTGGCTCGGCGCTCTTGAGGTCTTGTGAGGCTTCTTCGCTGCATGAAGACATAATGGACATATTTTCCATTGACTCGGCCTCAAGTGCATCATCACATTTGGATTTTCCATATAACTCAACGAGTTTGGTCCAAATGAGATTAGCACTCTCAGGAGGTGGTTGTCCATTGAATATTGCCTCATCTTGAACCTCTGCACTCAATGTACTCAAAATGATATTGATAGCTTCAGCATTGAGTTGCACGCATATCTCTTCCTCTTTTGATAAATTCTTATAGTTGCTCCAATCAACTATAGGAAGAGGTATGCTTGCAAACACAATATGCTCAACAAGAGGACTAATATCTCTAAAAGCATTGAGTACATGAATTGACCAAGGTAGAAAGTTTGAACCATCATTTTGGACAAGCATCGGATCCAACTCGATAGGCGTCGACATCCTTTTCTCACGGCAGTGAAGCTTTAGGTGAGAACCTTGCTCTGATACCAATTGAAAGGACCTAGGATATCGCCTAGAGGGGGGTGAATAGGCGTTTCTGAAAAATCAACACCTTTAAAAGCGGAAACTCCAAATTAGAGAAATACCACCCCTCACAAGTTAGCCACAAAGTATATAAAAGATACTAGATAAACCTAGGGAGCCAAACAGCGGCAACCAAAGAGTTGAATCAAAATGCACTAGTTAGTTAATGTCAGAAGTCCCGACAGTTTGGGTCAGAACTTCCGACGTGTCATAAGTCCTGACGTATGGGTCAGAACTTCTGACGTGTCAGAAGTCCCAACAGTTTAGGTCAGAACTTCCAACGCAAACTGTCAGCACTTCCGACCCCTACGGGAAATGAAATACAAGTGCTAAAATGAACTTCGTGATGCCGATAACTTACAAACCCACTTCCTAGTGGTAAGGTAAGGTGTTGGGTCACTCTCTTGACGTTGATAAGCCACCACTCCGTAGATCGAGGCCCAAACCCTAAGAAATAGCTAGAGAGAGGAAGACAACCAAATACACGTAATTTCGAGCAAATCACAACAACAACAAGCACGCGGGAGACAAGAATTTATCCCGAGGTTCGGCAGCCCCACAAAGGAGCTCCTACGTCCTCGTTGTTGAGGTGACCACTTAGGTCGAAGTCTCTTCCACCTCCTTGCCTCACTCAAGGATACCACAAAGGTCACTTGAGTTTCTTCACTAGAAATCAAGGGTAATACAAACTTCCCAAGGTTCTTCCACAAGATGGAAGCTCTTGGGCGACGCCTAGCCGGCTAGGGTTCCAAGAACCCAAGAGTAACAAATGCAAATCAAACCGGCTTGACGAAGAAATCAAGTGCTCAAACTTGCTCAAAGTGATTTTCTCACTCAATCCACTCTCCTATCACTCAAATCCGCGAGGAATCGAAGTTAGGAGCAAAGGGGAGAAGAGTGGCGAGCCTAGAATGCTTGGGGGCGATTTTGGCCGAGTGTTTGTCGCAATGAAATGAGTGGGCAACGGTTAGAATGGAGGAGACGGGTATATATACTCCAAGGCAAAATCTAACCATTCAGATCTACGTCGGGAGTTCCGACGCAGATCTCGGGACTTCCGATGTATGAAGAAAACACTATTCACGCGAGGTCAAAAGTCCACGGGTGCAAGTCAGTGTCGGAACTTCCGACAAACGTCGGGACTTCCGACAGTCGGGACTTCCGACGATCGTCGGGACTTCCGACGAGCACAGACAGCTGGTTAGTAGAACCATCGATGCCGGGACTCTCGGCTTGGGTCGGGACTTCCGACTGTCGGGAGTTCCGACTCACGTCGGGACTTTCGACTCACGTTGGGACTTCCGACATCCACAGTCACCGCGTAGGCTGTGACTGGGAGTCAGCACTTTCGGCAAGAGTCATGACTTCCGACTATCGGGAGTTTCGGCTTACGTCGGGACTTCCGACACCGACAGTCATAGAAAATTATTCTATGTGCTCGTGAAGTGCTAGAGTGTCTCTCTTTTGATTTTATTATTATGCTTGAGCACTCTATCTTCCTCAGACCACCTAAACTTGCATCCCTCTTAATAGTACGACATACCTATTAACTCAAGATCAAAAGAAATACGAAATTAAACCTTTTGAGTTGATCTTCTTTAAATTGATGCCGTGTCTTTCAATCTTCATCAAGTGAGGGTGCCAACATGTCAATATTGATCTTGTCACTTGAGCATAGCCATCTTGAGCACGTGACTTGATTCCATTCATCAAATATGAATAACTCCAAATGCATCAAGTCACTTTAATCAACTTGTCCAATATAGATTTGATCCTCCACATCAATATGACCATCATAGCTTGATTAGTACCTCAACTAAATGCAAGTACTTCCTTCTTCACCCTAGCTAGGTTCTTCGGCCGCCAAGCCGTCGCTTGCCCTTCACCCTTGCTTAGTACCTCGAAGCCTTTCCTTGCTATCTTGACCATCTCAAGCCATTAAGTCACATCTTGTGTTGAATCATCCATTCATATGTACTGTTATCTTTTTCATTTCAATTTAGCAAGCTTCAAATATAAGACCATTCCATATGCAATCCCTCATGTCTCATTAACTAATATTCATGAGCTTGCTTTCACATAGTACATGGAAATCCCATAATAAACAAGCATTTGCATGAATTCCATTTGCATTGTTGTCTCGTGCTTGAACTAGATTGTTTATACAACAACACATCATTTTGGCTTTCATTAAGTACCTGTGAGATAACCTATTACCTGTCCACACTTAGCAAACGGGTTAGTTCTTTAATCACGTTGTCATTCAATCATCCAAAACCCACTAAAGGGCTAGATGCACTTTCGACAATACAATTAGGTAAATTATACATGTAGTAAAGGAATCGTACATTTTCAGTTTAGAACTAAGTGGCTAAGTTTGTTGCCTAACCATGCATAAAGAGGACTGCTGAAGCTATATGACTCTGCAGTATCAAAGGGACAGATAAATAATCATATTCAAATGTTTTCAGAAGCACATTAATAGAAAAGGCAAATGCACCTCCCTGATTAATAGGGAAAAATGACCGGCATAACTAACAACTCAGTTAAGTCGACAACAAACATTTTATTTATATATCAAGAGAGATCGCATGACTATATATAACTGTTGTACCTACCTGGCACTACTGGATTCGAGCAGTTTGCCGAGTGCCTGGGACACTCGGCAAAGCACCAAAAACACTCGGCAAACGCTTTGCCGAGTGCCGCACTCGGCAAAAGCATGGCCGGCAAAGCACGCTTTGCCGAGTGTCAAACGTCGGACACTCGGCAAAGCGTTTGCCGAGTGTCAAAGACATCACACGGCAAAGGAAGACGCTAGCGGGTGAAATCCTAACGGTCGGTTTGCCGAGTGTCAACCGTTTGACACTCGACAAAGCGTGCACAGTTTGCCGAGTGTCATATGTTTGACACTCGGCAAAGTTTATATAGTTTGCCGAGTGTCAAACATGATACTCGGTAAACTGTGCACGCTTTGCCGAGTGTCAGAGAGCTGACACTCGGCAAACTGTGCATACTTTGCCGAGTGTCAGCTCTTTGACACTCGGCAAAGTGCGTTCCCAGGCATGCCACGTGTGGTCAGTTTGCCGAGTGTCATGGAGTTGACACTCGGCAAACTGACTAGAATCTGTATTTTTTTGTTTGTTCCATTTGCGACACAATGCACAAATATTTTATATATATATATATATATATATATATATATATATATATATATATATATATATATATATATATATATATATATATCGTATTAAATCACCACAAATTTATCATAGGAGTCATAAATCACAATCACAACAAGCTCACAAGTTCAAATATGCCACAAACACACATGTTCACATATATGATATGTTCATAACCAAAAGTCTAGATATGCCACAAGTTCACAAGTTGACAAGTCTGCAACCAAATATCTTAACCGAAGTTCACAGCAAGCTGCTCACGACTATTGTAGAAGGTGAGGAGGCCCGAGATTTGATGCCGGCGATCCTCTTAGTCAATTTGGCGTAATTTGTGATGCCACAAACACACATATGTTTAGGACTAGTCCGTTGGAAAGCTTCTGTGCAGGTACGGTCCGTGTCGGTACCTACCGAGCAGACCTAGGGTTAGTTTAGTTGCAAAAAATTTTGCAAAAAACACTGTAGCACGTTTCGTTGTTATTTGGTAATTAGTGTCCAATCATGATCTAATTAGGCTTAAAAGATTCATCTCGTCCATTTTGTCTAAACTGTGTAATTTGTTTTATTTTTTATCTATATTTAATGCTTAATGCATGTGTCCAAAGATTCGATGTGACGGGAAATCTGAAAAATTTTACAAAAATTTCTGAGAACTAAATAGGACCTAGCCAAATGGGCCGCGCGACACGACATGGCCCACCAGGTACGGTCCGTGTACTGTAGTTACGACCGAGCTGGCCCGCGTGCAGTACTGTCGATGGTCCAGTTGAGCGTCATCGTGCCAGGCCGTCATCATGAACTGCACGTCTAGGCCTTTCTGGGCACGCTGGGCTCCCATCCCACCTCGCAGCGTGGTCTGTAGCTTTGTACGCTTCCGCGGGAGCCAGCGGATCGTAGTGCGTGCACAGCGACCACTGCGGCGCTGGGTGGCGTGGGCACGAGTACGTACTACACGACTAGCTGTCGGTCTTAGCCTTTATTTTTTTTCACTACACATCTATCGAGGCACTGTTGTCAGTGTTGCTGTGGACAATGCAATGTGCAGGCCCTGTTTACTTGCCATGCAAACCCAAAATATTTCCTCTTCCACCTATCACATCGAATTTTTTGACGCATGTATGGAGTATTAAATGTAGGTAAAAAAGATAACTAATTACACAGTTTGTCTGTAAATGTCGGGACAAATCTTTTGAGTCTAGTTAGTTCATGATTGGATAAATTTTGCCAAATAACAACGAAACATGCTACAGTAAGGGGCTGTTTAGTTGGCAAAATTTTTGGCGAAACGCTACTGTAGCAGTTTCGTTGTTATTTGACAAATATTATCCAATCATAGTCTAATTAGGCTTAAAAGATTTGTCTCGTCCATTTCGACTAAACTGTATAATTAGTTTTATTTTTTATCTATATTTAATGCTTCATGCATGTGTTTAAAGATTCGATGTGAAGAAGAATCTAAAAATTTTAGCAAAATTTTTAGCAAAATTTTTAGCATCTAAACGGTGCCTAGCTTTTCACCTTCGCGAAATAAACACACCCGCAACGACCGGTCTGCGTCACGCATGCAGCCAAATTTTGCCCGTCACGTGGAGATGGAGTATCATCAAACCCTATCATCAATGAGGGCGTACAGGTACGGTTGATACTAGTATTAGTATACTACTCGCTCGGTCGCACAAATAAAAGTCGTTATGAGATAAGTCGTTACGAGAAACGTGTAGATCAAACTTTCTTAATTTTAACTAGATTTATATAAAATACGTGTAATATTTATATCTCTAAATAAGTTTATTATAAAAGTATATTCAACGATTTGTCTAATATACTAATTATGTATTATAAATATTAAATTCTTTTATATATAATTGGTCAATGTAAAAAAAAGCTGACTTCTTGCTAAGCGAGAACGACTTCTATTTTGGAACAGAGGGAGTATTATAAAACACGATTATGGAGGTGTTTGGGACTGCTCCGTTCCACGTTTTTCAGCTCCGCTTCATGTATTTTAGCTAAACGGTTTCAGCTCCCCACACTCTGTTTAAAAAAAATGATAGAGTTATAAGAGCACATAAAGAAGTACTCTACAAACTCTAGTTTATTATAGAGCTGCTTCACATTGGAGTTTGTTAAAGTAACACATCCTATATACGCCTTTACACTAGTCTCAAAATAAACACACGGTTTACGCTCTCTGCATTTCTAGTCATAGATAGATAAAGGCCCGTGGTGTCCCCTGCTGACAAGCGATTCTTACCACCGTTGAACACAGAACATTAGTATTGTCTATTCTAAACCTATTTTTACTGCGCTTTTACCAACCAGGAGTGTGAAAGTATTCGGGAATCAAACTCACAACCTCAGGTCTCATGCGACGCCCCTTAGCATGCACCCCAAAGTTACTTGTGACTAAGCACCAGAAACAATCCCCTAATATTTACTCAGCAAGATTTTCAAATGGAGATTTGAAGCCCTAAACGAATTAAAATAAAAAAAGTTTCAACTACAAAGTTTCAGATCTCGTCGAGACCTACCATTTTGCTCTACCATTGTTCCATTCGAGGTCATTTGAGATTTTTTTTTAAATAAGAATTTTAAAATCATTAATCGTAAAACATATTTTCTGAGCCCTAAATAATTTCAAATGAAAAAGTAATCATCTACAAAGTTGCAGATCTTTTCGAATACTGCAGTTTTCATTCAGACCATGTATCCATCCGAGACCATTTGAAAAAATAAAAAATAATTTCAAATTATTTGTAGTGGCGTTAGGTTAATAAAACTGTCATTATAAATGCATTTTTACTGGTATGTATTTCTACTGGCGGCAGACTTAAGAAAACTGTCAGTAAATCTGTGTTTACACTGGTGGTTCATAGTCTGGGCCTACAATTTCATTTCTACCGGCGCCTATGCATTATGAACCACTTGTAAAATTACAACCATCAGCAAAATTCGATAGTGTACTAGTGGAAAAAACGTTCCGTGAGATAGTGTGAGCGAACCATATTCATGAAAAAAAGAGTGTTTGGTTATTTTTAGTAGAAGGTGTTTGGTTAGTGGTCACTTAGAGTATCTCCAAGAGTTTTTAAAAATTAGTTCCCAAAATTAATAAGTTTTCTAAGTCGCCAAAAAGAATTAGGAGCGGCAAAGAAGGGTTTCTCCAACCATTTCTAAGTCAGACCCCTAATAATTGCTTGCCAATAATTCATATTTTTTTATTTAAAAAACACTGGCATATAAAAACATATGCAAACATACCACACAAGTCGTTACACGAATTCATTTAGTGAGGGGTATATTGGACATTTGTCCTTACTCACCGGACAAATGCACAACCAAAAAGTAGTAGAACAACTTCTCCATTAGTTTGGAGACCAAAATGCCCTTACTCAGCCATTCATCACCAAACAAAGAAGCTGCTCTATGACTTTTTGTAACATCCACTTGTACAAGTACTTTTATAATTTTTTATTTGTCCTTATGTATAATATATCAAATTTTTGTTTTTGTCTGACTAAAAAACAATTGTAAATTATTGTAATTGTCTTTGTGCCAAGACATAGATTTTATCGGATTTGTAGTTTTATCTAACTAGTTTTTATTCTGAGAACTAGAAATTGCTGCCTACACAAATTACAATGAACTAAAGCTACAATTTTCATATAAAATATACGTAATCATCGTCACTTGAAAGGAAATTCAAATTCAAGCACCTGAAGTTTATTTACACATGATTACATTGTAGTTGACGGCGGCTACTAGTTCAGCTGCAAGACAAGACGCGCGGCATCTAAATGATATACTCCGTCTGTTGTCGTTCTCACTTTAACTTTAACCAAATATACACCAGAGAACATCAATATTTGTACGACATGATTAATATTTGTAGGATATTTTTAACTTATTTAAAGGTGTAAATGTTGCTAATATTTTTTGACTGACACGGATACCCGTAGCGACATTTATTTTAAGACCGGAAGAGTGGAACAATGAAACCAAGAGCTAGCTAAGCACACACACACGGCACACATAATCACGATATACGCTCCGGCTGTATACTGCAGAGCATTATTCCACATTAAAAATCGCACGACGATCATGCAGGGACCGATCGAGAGCTAGGTAAGCTAGCCTTGAGCTTGCCGATGAACTCCTGCATGCTCCGGTAGCTGGTGCCTCCGTCGGCGACGGCCTTGGCGGCCTCCTGGCTGGCCCTCGCCGCCCTTGCCCTGACCTCCGCGTCAGCCATCTCCGCCTTCACCTTCTCCCCGATCTCCCTCCCGCTCACTACCCCGTCCTCCCCGTCCCAGCTCCAGCGCTCCATCCACACCCCGACGCCGCCGTTCTCTAGCGCCATGGCGTTCACGCGCTGGTCACCGCCCCGCGGCCACGCTAGCAGCGGCACCCCGCAGGCCGCCGCCTCTGTCACGGAGTTCCACCCGCTGTGGCTCAGGAACAGCCCCACGGCGGCGTGGCGAAGCACGGCCTCCTGCTCCACCCACCCTTTGGTCACCAGGCCGCGGCCCTTCACGCGCTCCAGGAACTCGTCGCCGAGGACGTCGCGCGGCTCGGCCGTGTCCTCGCGGTCGACCACCGTCGTCTTGAGGACCCACAGGAACCGGCACCCGCTCGCCTCCAGCCCCGCGCCCATCTCGCGGATCTGCTCGTGGCTCACGGCGATGCGGCTCCCGAACGCGATGTACACCACCGACCTCGCCGGCTGCTCTCCCAGCCAAGCAATGACAGGGGAGGAGGAGGCCGCCGCCGCCGCCTGCTTCTCACCGCCGGCGCCGTCTATGCAGCTGCTGCTGGGTGACGATGACGACTTGAGCAGGCCGATGGCGTACACCGGCGGGAACCCAGGGACCACCTTGCCATCTCTCAGGGCGGCAAGCGCCATGGGTTCCAGTGCGTCGAATGTGTTCACCAGGATGCCGTCGGCTTGGCTCAGCGCACGGCCGTTGTCGATGAACTGCTTCGTGAAGAGGTGGTTCAGATCGTGCAGCGGCTGCGGGAGGGAGGACTGCCGGATACGACGCACGCCCGGGATGTCAACGTCGCCGACGCCTGCAGCTGCGTCCTGCTCCTCCTCCTGCTGCTTCTTGTCGAGGTGGATGGGGAAGTAGGCGACGAGGGAGAGCATGGTGGCGCTCGAGATGAACAGGACGTGGCACGGCAGCTGCAGCTGCTTGGTGACTGGAATCACGTGGGAAGCGAGGGTGACATCGGTGACGACGGCTGAGACGCGCGGGGTGGCGCCGGCAATGAGCCGGTCGAGGAGGTGGGCCGAGCGGCGCAGGGCCTCCCACCGGAGCAGAAACGGGTCGGTGCCCGGGAACGCGGAGGCGTCCAGCGGCAGGAGGTTGAAGTCGACGCGCTGGATGCGTGGGAACGCCGCGAACAGCGCCGCGAAGTGGTCGGCCTCGGCGTCGGACACTGTCGGGAGGACGGTCATGACGGAGCATTGGACACCGTGGCTCGAGAGAGCCGTGATGAAGCGGAAGAAGGGCACGAGGTGGGCCATCCCGGCGCTTGGGATGAACATGACGTGCGCCGCGCCGCCGTCGAGCTCTCCGGGGATCGCCATTGACCGTGGTGTAGCGGCGGGCATGGAGTGGTCGAACACTCGTGGTTTCTTCGCGACGAGCTCGCCGTTTCGTTTTGCGTGTGGTTTTGGTTTCCAGTGGGAGCAGAGCGTGGAACACTGGAACTATATTTATATAGCAGGCACCCATGCTTACATCCGATTAACTTGTACTCCCTCTTCCATAAATATCAATCGTTGCACTTTCCGAGAAACAACTTTAACTAAATATATATTAAAAAATATTAATGTTTATAGTGTATAATTAGTATAATTAGAAATATCTTTAAATTTAGTTTTTTAATAAATTTATTTGGAGATACAAATGTTGCACATATTTTCTATAAATCGAGTCAAACTGGTGACACACACCAACGACGATAGATATAAAGGGACAGAGGGAGTAGGTCTTTGCTGCGACTTCAATTAGAATTTGTAAATTTTACTTATGAGCTTACTCACTATTATGGGCATCAACAACATTAAGGATAAACCTAAATGGCATGTTGGGAAGGCCGATCAAACAGAGAAAAGGATTAAGGCAGGGAGACCTATTATCACCAATGCTATTCATAATTGCAATGGACCTAATCCAGATAATTCTGGATAGAGCAACGACACTAAAGTTGAGCATGCAGCCCGGGGCCGAAGGCACGACACGGAGCCTGGTTTTTTGGCCCGGCCCAAGCCCGGCCTGACCTCCCCGGGCCCGTGCTAGGCACGACACGGTCCACAGGCCATGCCTGGGTCGTCACCTCGGTCCGTCGGGCGGACGACACGGCCTGGTAGCAGGGGGGCTATATAAGCCCATGTTGCGGCGTCCCCCCATCCCCATCGAACACTAGCCTCATTCTGAGGGCGTTGCGCCGCGCCCCCCAGCCCCCCTCGAGTTGAACCCTAATCCTCACCCTTGCTCTCGCCGCCGCCGACCACCCGCCACTGCTGTCGTCCTGCTCGCCTCTAGCAATGTCTCCACTGCCGGATCTTGGAGATCTCGTCTCGCCGTCTTTCAGTTGTGGATAGGGCTCTTCCTCCCATCCTCTCTCGCCTAGCCTGCCACTGTCGTTGCCTTTCTTGTCGTCGTCCCTGTCTCCGGCAACCCCTCCACCACCGGATATTGCAGATGTCCTCTCGTCTTCCTCCTCTCATACTCTCTTCTTCCTCCTGCCCTCTCTCTAATTGCTCTCTGTCCTCCATCGATCGATCTCGTTTGTCGCCGTCTGTCAGGGAGGTGCTCTTGTCGCCTCGCGTCTTCATCTCCATCTCTCTGGCGCCGGGCTCCGGCTTGTGCAAGTACGTAGCCCTAACCCTAACCCTAGATCTAGATCTACCTCACTTCCACTGTTCCACATGAACCCTAACCCTGTTCTCTCTCTGTTTGCAGGTCGTCGGTCGATGCCTGGTGCATTGAGCTAGTGCCGCACGAGCCGTTGAGGTACGATGCTGAGAGGTGAAGAAGATGAGGTGGGGTGGCCATGGCCGGCGATGATGGTGATGGTGACGATGGGATCCGCTACCCTCGTACCATCAACAAAGAGCTCATCGAGTTAGGGCAGCTCCTCGACAACATCGACGACATGGGAGATGTTGTTGCTGCCTTGTTCGGTAGGAGTGATGCTGCTCCGATCGACCTGGATGGGGCAGCGGCTAGTGCTACTGCTGCGGCCGTGGGCACTAGCCCTAGCAATGCAGCATCTCTGGCATCGTCCACCACTGGTAAGCATCGATCTCCTGTCTAGGCAGACTTTGATGAAGCCAATGAGAGTTGATGGTATGCAGCGTGTTATTGCATTTTGCAAGTTTTGTACGGCTAGGTTGTCTGCTAATTCAACTCATGGCACTGGACATTTGCTTAGGCATCAGAAATCATGCAAGAAGAAGGCTGATCATGCTAATATGGTTCAAAGTAGGCTTGCTTTAAACCCTGATGGATCATATAGAAGCTAGGAGTATAGACCAGATGTTGCTAGGGCTGAGTTATGTCGTTTGATTGCTAGATTAGATCTTTCTTTAGCAATAGCTGACACTGATGCTTGGGATGATTACATTCTGCGTGCTCACATCCATCTAGACTGACAGGTAAGAGGAAGCAGGCATGGGGCAAAATTTTTGGAGGATCAGCTTGTTCTAGTCCTTCAAGTGCTAGTTCATCTACCGCTGTGGCTCCTGGTCTTTCTGAGCTCATTGTTTACCTTGACAGTGACAATGTTGTAACCTACGATGATGACTTTGATATCCTCAATTGGTGGCATGAGCATGAAGAAAATAGATCGAGTTCGAAGAAATTTCCTCTGGAAAGATTCAGAGGATGCACAAGGAGGCCATTGCCTGATCAATTGGAGGAGAGTATGCCGCTCAAAATTCTTAGGAGGACTTGGAATCAGGGATCTGCAAAAATTCAATAGAACACTGCGCTTAAAGTGGTTATGGCTCCAGTGGCGGGATCCAGGTAGGCCTTGGACAGGGTTCAAAATCCACGCAACTCCCGCAGAAACAAAGTTATTTAGGGCATGCACCTCAGTCTCTGTAGGCGATGGACAGCGTGCAATTTTTTTGGCATGACTGGCTGGAACTGCACCAAAGCAAATTGCACCTCTATGTTTCAAACTAGCCAGACGGAAAAAATTAACAGTGGCCCAAGCATCGGCAGAAAATCTATGCATGCGAGATTTGCGGCGTATGTCCAATGATCAAGAGTTAAGGCAGTATGTTGCACTTTGGCAATCCTTACAGCAAGTACAACTAGATGAACGACCATATCAGATCACTCAAATCAGCCTACAACGCTCAGTTCATTGGTTCATTCCCTGATCATGATTGGGAGAAAGTATGGAAAGCCAAAGGTTAAACCAAAATGTAGAATTTTCTACTGGTTGTTGCTCCAGCGAAAGATTTTGACTTCCGACAAGATCATACGGCGAGGCGGCCATGTAGACCCTATCTGCAAGCTATGCACAACAGAAACTGAATCACCGAAGCATCTGGTGGCTGAGTGCACATTTCCACGTGTGGTCTGGTCATTGCTACCTTAGAAGTTTAATCTCCCAATAATCAACAGAGCACATCGATCACAAAGATCAAGACGTGGTGGTCAGCCATGGTTGGACCAGACCAAAGAACGAGAGCCACAAACCACGCCCAGGTGATCATCTACACTGCCTGGAACCTATTGAAAGAGCGCTGTAGGAGATTCTTCGACAACAAAAGACAAACACCGACACAGGTAGCAAGCTTAATTCAACAAGACATTATGCTATATGCCTTGACGCATCAGTCAGAACATATAAATAGCTAGTATGTAACATAGCGACAGTTTCAGACTGCTATTGCAGTGCAATTTTTTCCTTTCTTCTTTTTAGCTTCTACCTTTACTGTTGGCTGGGAATGTATAACCAGCATGTAAACCTATTGTACCTGTTCTTTTTCACCTCTACTTAATGCAAAGGCAGAGCACCTGCCGTTTCATGCTAAAAAAAACTTATGAGCTTAGCATTAGGAGTTACTATATTTCAGGTGTGTAAATTTTCAGTGCACGGATTGAGCTGTCCCGCTTATTTTATTCCGGCGAGCCCTTGATGGTAAAATCCATTTCACAAATCACCATGCAAACGTAAAATCTCCCAGCTTCGCGGTCGGAAGGTACTTTATCCGGCCAGCTAAATGTGAGACATGCGTTCAACATGACCTGAGGCCAACAACGGTCGGTCCTTAATTAACACAGACGGAAACTACAAGCACCCCAGAACCCTGTCTGGTTGCTCAATACTTATTCCGCCCGGTCTCCAATTATCCAGCAACACTTGGTTGTTTCTAGGATATCATGCATTCCATAGCTAAAATATTCTAATAACCACCTATAGTTGTCGGTGACAGGAAATCACCGACCGCTACCGGTCTAAGCAGGGCTAAGCAGTTATTCGACCCTAAACCTAGCTAGGTATCAGGATATCACAAGGTAGACAAGGATAATAATAAATGCATCAACGGTTTCACTCAACTCCTACAACTTAATGCAACAATATATATAACATATAAATTTAATTGCTTTTATAAAGTAGGAGACTTATGATGCTCTGGAGCTTGCCTGGGATCGAACACTTAGGTTAGTGTTTGATAAATGACACTCGCTTGGCGAGCATCTCCCATCCCGGCACTTGCTTAATCCTTTCATCTTCGGGATAGGTCCACCAAACCCCGTCTTCGGGTTTGGCTCTAACATCTCGTCCTTCACGTGGTGCATCTAGCAAACCTAAATGAGATACAAGATACATATGTACGAATATGATGAATGGTAACACAAGATGCATCACATAATCATTCAAGTAAACACACAAGTAAGACATAGACACCAAAAGTTATTTAACTAACATCACACAACCAATTAAAGAGGGCAAGCACGTCAAGCATAACACAAGTTTAACAAGATCACAAGTATCTTAACTTGACCATCATCAATGGCATAAGCCACACTTAGCAACACATGGAGTAAACAACCATAACTAGCATCTGACAATTTCTGGACGGCAAACAACAGCTGCATGTTTGGATCATAACTAGAGTTATACAAATCCAATAGCCATGCAACAAGATATTCTAGAAAGCTTATGAAATTTTCCATAATTCATCTTTAATCATCTTATCATGATTCTTAAGTTAACCAAGTCAAACATGCATAATTACAGAATCTAGTCCAGAGATTCTAGAGAACAGCTATTTCTGGAACCCAACTTGGAGCAGTCCTAACTCACAAACTACAAGACCAAATGCCACCAAAATTTAAAAAAAGCTATATTAATGAGTTATCTACAACTTTGTTATAAGCATGTTTCTCAGCAAACATCATTTTCATGGTGCAATTACCAAAGTCCCATAAACTATCTAGGAAAGCATCAATTGCAAGAATAAATGTTAACTTATATTCCAAACATACATTTGGCCACAACCAATGTAACCATCATAAAGTACATGTTAAATGATCACCAAAAAGCATAGTGTTCATTAATAAATAAATTCTTTAACAATGTGGAAAGCTTAAGGAAACTTCTGCAACTTTTTTTAAAATTTCAGATTCTTCCATTACGATGGCCAAACATTGAATAGATGTTAAACTATCCAGATTCTCGACACTGAAAAATAGTCTATTTAATATGATCATATCTCCAAAGATATAGAGGCTATGAGGGTTATCTTTGTATCAGAAGAAAGGTATTGAAGTCCTATACAACTTTGTCCATAGTGAAAAAAATATTAAGGGCATTAAAATGGCATAAAATGGCTATGAACAAAAACTGCTCATTTTGACAGAATTTGAGAACAAGGACAAAAATTGATTTCGAGAATTTTGGAATTAGTCTGACTAAACCCCTTCTATTTCAATGATTCGATCCACAAACTTGATCCAAAGAAGTAGATTAAGATTTGGCATCTCACCTAGGGCAACTGCAGTGAGAACAACGACAAACCTCGACGATCCACACCTTCCTTTCTTCCTCTTCTCCTCACGGCTACCTATGCCGGCACGACCGTCTCACCTTTCCGATCTACGGTGAATGCATTGTGGCATTCATGAGAAGTGAGGGGAACAAAAAAATGAAGGGCAAAAATAGGGAGAGAAGATGCCACCTAACCAAAAATCCAAGGAAGGATGACACCGCAATTGACGATGGAGGAGGACGACAAGGTGACAGATGATGGCAGCGGTTGTTGGATTTAATTGGGTTTGCTCAATTTTTATTCAGCAATTAAATAAAATGAAATTCCAAGGTCAAATTTAATGCTAGGTGTAATTTGTTGGATCCTTCATGTGGTGTAACTTACGGTTTGATGACGGTTGATGAGAGGTTAAGTGCATGATGACCATTATGTGTTGGTGGATCATGATTTAGTGGTTCATGGTGTCATAGTGGTTTCCATTACCAGTAACGGACAATTCATTTGTCGATTTCACAAGTTATTTGTAACAGACAATGACATGATGGCTACTAACTCTTCATATGCCTAGCTCTTCAACTTCATCTTTCTTTGTCACTGCATAAAAGGGGACACTCTTTCTCTTGTATGCGAGAGAGAAGATAACACATAGCAGAACATCATCACGCTGCTGTTGTGCTGCTCTCTGCCATTCCCGTCCTGGCTCATGTGCGCACAAGAATAGGGAGAGCAAGCCTTCAAAACCGGCGCCGTTCGTGAGTTTATCTGCTCGGGTGAAGACTGGCAATCAGGTTTTTGGGGAGTGTCTTCACGCGACTGCTCGCTCGCTCGTTCTCCTTCCTACTACTTCTCGATGGCTTGCAGTGATCGGCACTGCAATGTTACTGCACGGCATCGAGCGGGACGACTATATCGATAACCGCTATGTCAACTAGCGTCGGCTCTGGTGCTGCTGGGTATGTTGTTGCAACCCGTCCTTTGTTATATATGGTTAAAATCATGATGATTAGTATCATGTACATGTTTGTTGCACTTAGATCACACGTATACATGTTTGATGTCATAAACATGTTATTTATAATTTTCTAGATTAAATTGATACTGAATTTGTCTAAATTTCTAATAATCCAAAAATCTGATAGGCATTTTTCGGTAGTTGGCTTTGCGGGTGTGCTGAAACCAAATGTTTTTTAGGGCACGCATTACAAGAGGTGGTGTTAGAGATGCATTTTATGGTTGACTGCTATGCACTGCTACTTTGTTGCCGGACCTAGATCAGTTGGACCACATACTCCTGAGGAGGAGCGTGCGTTTCAAGAGACTAATACTACGTTCAAGGGGGCAATAATCAACATGCTAGGAGACTCCATAGTAGATGCATATGTGACTCTGCAAACTGGTAAAGAGATGTGGGATACACTTGAGGCCAAATATGGAGTGTCTGATGCGGGTAGTGAGTTGTATGTCATGGAGCAGCTTCATGACTACAAGATGGTTGATGACCGTTCTGTGGTTGAACAAGCTCATGAGATATAAAAACTGGCAAAAAAACTCGAGAATTTTGGTACGGTGTTACCGGATAAGTTTATTGTGGGCTGCATTATTGCTAAGCTGCCACAGGCTTGGACATACTTTGCTACTTTGAAATATAAGAGACAAGAGTTTGGCATTGCCGACCTCATTGTCTCTTTGGATGTTGAAGAGAAGGCGAGAGCTAAGGATGTTCGTGGCAAGAAAATTGTTGAGGTGGTGCAGAAAAATCCTCAAAATTCCCACAAGTAGAAATTCAAGCAAGAGCTCAAACAAGAGACCATTGCAACTTTTAAGAAGAAGAAGAAGAACAAGGAAAAGGAAAATTGCTTCACTTGTGGCAAGCTTGGGCACTATGCTAGGGACTGCACGGAGAGCAAGTGGAAGCCCAAAAAGAAATGTACAAACATGATTGAGGCTGATGGAGGAACATCGGGGTATGGTAATTTATTAGTTTATCATTCACCTGATTGGTGGGTGAAAGCTCTATGTTTGGTGTCGGTAATTAGTGACAATGCCTAAGTACTAATCCTATGCCTAAGTTGTATATAACATATGAGGATTAGTACATTCTAAGATTGGTGGCAAGATGGACATGGTGATCATGATGACCACACTTGGATTTGGATGCAACCCTACGTGATCAAAGCAAAGGTATATGCTTAAGGGTTGTGTTTTTAGTAACCAATACACCTAGTGGGTGTGGTTATATTATAGGATAGATAGCCGTACTACAAAGAGGGGAATGACGCGTAAGTGCCTCTAGGTGTGCATTTCATAATCATATGCATTTGGATAGAACTAATAACGCCTCAAAAAATGATTGTGAAAATACTAAACACACTCGCACATGATATGATCACTTGGTGGTGTTAGCACTTTTGCGATGGCGTTGGAGTTTGAGCGGTAGAGAGGGTTTGGGTCCCTCTCTCCCTCCCACCGAGCTTGCGAGGCGAGATTCAGGCATTTTCAAGAAGTTGAAATGACTTTTTTCCACTACGCCGGAAGTCGGAAAACAAACGGAGGTGAACGGAGGTCACAGAAGTGACCGGACGCTAGACTAGACGCGTCCGGTCGGTGCTCAGTGTCTGCGTGTGTTTTGGTTTTTTGATCAGACGCGGTGGCGCGTCTGGTCGATCTGGGAGCTTATTGGACTTCAACCAGATGCTGGCACTGTGGCGTCCGGTCAGTTCTACAGCGCGTCCGGTCGCTGTTTCGTTGGAGCGCTGCTCAAGCTTGACCAGTGTAACAGAACCGACCAAATTATAAGAGCACAAGTACAAAAACAAGCACCGAAGCGCTCAAATTTTCGTACTTGAGCCCATATAATCCCGGTAGTCAATCGAAACCACGAAGGATTTCAAACCAACTCGCTTACAACCAGGATCGCATCATTCAACATACAACATCATACGTTACATTTCACAAGTAGTGCTGAAATAAGTTTACACAAACGGAGTAGCAATTATTACAAACCAAGTTTGAAAGTAGCGGAAGCATAACACACACTAGTTAATTAAATACTACCAGTCTGGATGATCGACAACCCGCAAAAGCATGAGGAAAGTACATAAAGACGATCACGCCCTTGTGATCTAGTCATCATCACCCGCAGGGTGGAGACACGTCTTGCAGAATCCCTGATAAAGCATGTCATCTGCAACAGGAGGGAATAAACCCTGAGTACTGGAATGTACTCAGCTAGACTTACCCGTCGAAAACCAGAAATAAGATGACACCAAGGATTATGCAAGGCTTACACAAGAGGCTAGCTGACATAACATTTTTGCATAAAGGCATAAGTAATTGAAACTCTTATCACCTGTACTAGCAGTTATTTTTAGCATTTACCTGTCATCTATCTTAGCACCTGTACTAAACATACACTTGATTATAATCAAACAACATGCACTACTAGATTCTGACCCTAATGCATCCAGACCTTGGGCATCAAACACAAATCTGGTGCAATAGGTGCCTGCTATTGCATCAATGTTTAGATTTTGATGCAATATGTGGTCGTTATTGCATCACAAACGAGGTTGATGCGATAGCAACTCATGTGGATGCAATAGGTTTGATCTATCGCATCATATAGAACAAGGGATGCAATAGGTAGGAGTTATTGCATCAGACACATTGGGTTGCATTAGTATTGATTTTTTGATGCGATATGTAGATGGTATTGCATCCATTAAGATTATGGATGCAAGTGGGAAATACTATTGCAACGGATTTGTGTTTGATGCAACCGATATGTTGTGAGTAACGCGAAAATACCTTGTGCGTACCTAATAAGTGAATTGCTAATTTTAATTAAAATGACACGTGTAATAAGTAAATTGTTAAATTTTGTTAAAAAAACTTGAACCTAATAAGTGAATTGTTAATTAATAAAAAAACTATAAAAAAGTGCTGGAACCTAATAAGTGAATTGTTAATTAACAAAAATACTATGAAAAAGTGCTGGTTAGAGGAGTTGAACTCGCGCAACCTGGATTGTCCAGGTGGTGGAGTAACCACTACACTACTTGCACGTTGTTGTGTGAGGTAGTATATATTTTTGTTTTGACTCTATTTTTAGCGCCGTACACAGATTGGTTTCCAGAAACCGATGGTGATCAATCTGGACTCCTGGATCGTTACGTAGTATGTAGTCCGTCCGGCACAAGGCTGCACGGATCAGCCGATCTTCCGTCTTCACAAGGCACAAGGCTTCACGTGCTAGGGCACAAGGCTGCACGGAGGACGGCAGCACTCCACCACGAGCGCTGGTGAACGACGTCGCACACGCGGAGACACCTGACGACCACGACGAAGGACGGACGACCACGCGGTGACGCCCTTCGCCGTTCGCGTGGACTCGACGCTGCCGGCCGCCGTTCACGTACGGGATCAAGACGTCCTTCGTCGCCTGGACTGAACTCCGCCGGACGCTGGGACCGAAGGCCGCCACTACCTTGCAACCCCCATAGTCACGCTCGCACGCTGCTGAGGCCGAAACGACGACGGTCGACGACGCATACGCGGGCACGCGGGAAGCCAAGGACCGACGCTCTCTCATTGCACAACCGGCAACAAGGACAGATTGCACAGGTGAGTAATCAACTGGCCAATACACATGATCGATTAGCAAGGTATCATTAATATCCATACTGATTTAGCATATGATGTGAAGATATATTTATTATAATTCCTACTATTTATTCCCAATACGTGAGTAAGCAACTGATTTGTACTTTACAGTAAAGCATTTTTATGTCGTAACCGGCAACGACGTGACGTGTGTAAGTACCAGATCGACCACCATGCATCATAGATTTTTTGTTTTCTATGCACGGTAACATATAGTAGTGTCTTAGGGTTATGAATTAATAGTTCTATGTTTTTATTATTTGAATATGTTAGAAATATTGATCGGAGTAAGTACGTGGGTAGGGCATTGTGAAGGATTTTATTTGGGCATCATTAATATCCATACTGATTTTTCATTTGAAGAACTTGAAGACATTTATCTTTTTGTGTGTTTGTCAGGACTTCAATTCAATGTCGTCACAGCGAGGTACAAGTTGGATGCGTCTGGATCAGACATCTGCAGAGTGGCAACAAGGTTTATCTGAATATCTTGACAGGGCCTTTGGAGGCAGCTCGAAAGGAGGAACGGCACCATGTCCATGTTCACAATGTCGTTCCACATCATATAGAAAATTTTCTGATGTTCAGAAACATTTGCTTCGGAGAGGTTTCGACGAAGGCTTCATCCGCGAGGAGGAAAGTATATGTGAAGGCTCAGCTGTACATGACCATGATGATGATGATGTCGATGATAGGGCTGGTACCACGAATTTGATACATTCTCTGATCAAGGGTACGATACGCGGTGAAATTACTGATGAAGAACAACCTAATGAGATGGCACAGAAGTTCTTTAATTTGCTAGAAGAGGCCAGGAAGGAGTTGTATCCAGGCTGCACGGAAGCTACCCAGGTGTCTTTCATTGTCAAAATGTTTCAGATGAAGTGCATGTTTGGTTGTAGTAATGCTTGCTTGGAGTACGTACTTGCTCTGTTCTTGCTTGTTCTTCCTAAAGGTCATTGCCTCCCAGATACTATGGATAAGATGAAAAAGATTGTTAGAGATCTTGGTCTTCATTATGAAAAGATAGATGCATGCTATAATGATTGTGTGTTATTCAGAGGGACAGAATATGAGTCCCTGGATAATTGCCCAAAATGTGGTGAGACAAGGTGGAAGCAGTCTAAAGAGGAACAGGATGATGCCACCAGTTCTGGGTCAAAAAAGCGAGTTCCACGTAAGATTTTGCGGTACTTCCCACTGATTCCGCGGCTCCAAAGGATATATATGTCAGTGACTAGAGCAAAATACATGCGTTGGCATAAGGAAGAATTGGTGGATGATGGAAAATTGCGACATCCTGCGGACTCCAAAGCATGGAAACATGTGGACAGCAAATATAAATGGTTTGCAAAAGATCCACGTAATGTCAGGCTAGGTCTGGCATCTGATGGATTCAATCCATTTGGTATGATGAATGTGAATTACAGTTGCTGGCCTGTGATTTTAATTCCTTACAATCTTCCACCATGGTTGTGTTTGAAACAGTCGTATTGGATGTTGTCGATGGTGATACCGGGACCAAAATCGCCTGGTGTTAGCATTGATGTGTACTTGCAGCCTCTAATTGATGAGCTCAAAGTTCTCTGGAAAGATGGTGTGAAAGCCTGGGATGCAGTGGAGAAGAAGGAATTTGATTTGCATGCAATTCTACTGTGGACAATCAATGACTTTCCAGCATATGCCATGTTGTCTGGATGGAGTACGAAAGGCAAGTTTGCATGTCCATACTGCCATACAGAAACAGACTACTTATGGTTGAAGCATGGGAAGAAGATGTGTTACATGGGGCATCGTCGCTTTTTGCCTATGAACCACAAGTGGCGCAGAAACAAGGTTAGTTTCAACAACAAGTTTGAATATAGGGGGGCTCCACAACCACTCACTGGGGAAGAGGTGCTGCAACAGTATGAAACTTTTGACCAGGTGAAATTCGGCCCTGAATCAAGAAAAAGGAAGCAGCGTGACGAAGAAAAAAGATGGCACAACTGGAGGAAGAAGAGTATTTTTTTTGAGCTTCCGTACTGGCAGCACTTGCTTATTAGGCACAACTTGGATGTGATGCATATCGAGAAAAATATATGTGAGAGCATATTGGGGACTTTGCTAGAAATAGAAGGTAAAAGTAAGGATAATGAGGAATCCCGGCTTGACATGCAGCATATCGGTACAAGGAAGGATCAGCATCCAGTGCAGCATCAGAATGGTAAGTTCACCTTACCACCTGCTTTGTACAAATTGGGGAAAGAGGACAAGAAACTTTTATGCAAATTTCTTCATGAAGTTAAGTTGCCTGATGGATACGCATCCAATATCCGAAGATGTCTGCATGAGGATCGGATATTGCTCTCTGGTCTGAAAACTCATGATTTTCACATTATATTCCAGAAACTTTTACCATTAGTTCTACGGAACATTCTGCCTCAAGAAGTTGTTGTCCCATTGATTAACTTGAGTAGGTTCTTCAGTTCACTTTGTTCGAAGGAGCTGGATGTAAACGAGCTTGTCAAAATGAGTGCCTCCATCAGGGAGACTCTATGTCAGCTGGAGATGATATTTCCACCTTCTTTTTTTGACATCATGGTACATTTGCCAGTTCATCTTGCGGAAGAGGCTGCACTTGGTGGACCTGTATGCTATAGATGGATGTATCCCGTGGAGAGATATTTGCGTACGGTAAAAGGTTACGTGAGGAACAAAGCACATCCTGAAGGCTCAATAGCGGAGGGATATATCACAGAAGAGTGCATGACATTTTGTTCTTTGTTCTTCAAAGACATGCCAAGTCGCCCAGAGCGACATGAAAGTGCGGCTGTGGCTGAACCACCATCGGGTTTGAGTGTTTTTGCTGACCTTGACTACAGTAGGAAAGGCTACACTTTCGAGGTCTTGGACGAATCGGAATTGCTAAGAATAAGGCACTACATAATCACTAATACTGATGAATGTAGTGCTTTGCCTGAGTGAGTTTTATTTAATATTGCAGCTTGCTATATTTTTTTGACAGCATATATATTTCTTATTATTTGTATATTGTTTGGTGTGCCCACTGCAGTGTACATAAGGCTTCACTGAAGAAATTCAATCCGCATAATGTTGAGAGAAGACACAAGCAACATTTTGCTGGTTGGTTTGAGGAAAGAGTGAGTCACCACAATTTTGATATTTGTTCACATTGTATTGCACGTAGTGAAAAGTACTTACTTTTTCTATTGGAATTACAGACCAAACAAGAATATGACCAAGGGAAAGCTACTGAGGACATGCTAAACCTTGCTCGAGGACCAGATGAAATTGCTCGTGTTTTCAATAGATGTTTCATCAATGACACACTATTTCGGACGGTGTCGGCAGAGACGAGCTTGATCACACAAAACAGTGGTGTCCTTGTCAAGGGCGATGAAAGTACTGGTAATATGGACTGGTATGGAGTTATTAAGAAAATTATGTCCGTACAATTCACTGGTCGAAAGGAAGTGATTATGTTTCAGTGCGATTGGTTCGATGTCCCCGCTCCAACAAAGAACAAAGGTAAAGGGTTCAACAAAGATCAATATGGAATTATAGATATTGATACTACCCGTCTCAGATATTCAGATGATCCCTACATTTTGGCGACACAAGCAGAGCAGGTGTTTTATGTGAAACACGCAAAGAAGCTAAATTGGTGTAGTGTTGTTCGGATCAAACCAAGAAACATTTTCTTGATGCCGGAATCAACAGTTGCTGAAGATGAAGCCGAAAATAATCCGCTAGATGTCGACTCATTGGTTGTTGGGGTGGAGGACATGGCTGTTATCGACCAGGCGGACGTAATGAACTGGCGACGAACGGACATGGAGGGGGAAGCAATTGATTCTTCTGTTATTCAGAAAGCAATTGCTAATTCTTCACCAGAACCAGATGATGAATATTTTACTGATGAAGGTGAAGACGACGTGGAGGCATATATTGACGATGGAGTTGTCGCACCAGCCGTTGCCACATCTGATGAACCTGATGATGATTTTTTTGTTTAACTATTTTTACATCGCTTGTATAGAACTGTTGTCGGTCCACCCAACTTGTTCCAGCACTTGATACTTGACATTGACCAACAGATTGTCCATTTCCTTATTAACTGCATAGATCAGCCTGTTTGCTCGCCGATTCAGAAACTTGTTCACTTTCTTCTCTCCTCTGTGAAACAACCAATGAGACATGCACGCCGCATTCTCCAGTTCATCCTCTTGGTGATCCTCATTCCAGGCAAAGGAGGAGTCCTCCAAATCACTGTCATTGCGGACCTGCAATTGAAATATTAAACAATGAAATAATTGTCAGGCCGGCATCTAAATAAAAACAAACAAGCAAAACAAATGACTGTGCCGCTACATTATCCATGGACTACCTATCACAGCTGGCAACTTGTCATATCTAAATTACTACTGTGTTGTCATATGTATACCTGCTGATGAAATTTGAGGTCTTTTGGAGCAGTTCAGATGTTTGTAGTTAGCTTCAAGTTTTGTGTCCTCCCTCTTTGAGCACAGAAGTTTCTGTAATTTGCTTGTTTCAAATTAGTCCAGTTCTCAAACATTCTTTGATGTCTGAAAATGAAATCTGGACAATTTAATAATCTTTCCAGAATGTCCTCTTCTAAGTCATTTGGACTAATCTCCTGAGATGATTTATTTTTTTGACAAACTGATGCCTGCCCACAAGTTATATCCGTACATCATCAGTGTCATACTAATTGTGTTCTTAAACTTAGGAAACCGCCTTCTCCAAAATCACAGAAAAAATTGAGAAGGAAGCTTGTGTGATATCAGAAGAGCAAGAAAGACAAATTCTTCATGAAACCTACAAGGAAACCACTGGCTGCAAGAGCCGGAAAGGGCCTGGACATGGATACATGGCAAATTATCCGACCCGAAGCCAACTTATGAATGAACGAATTGAGCAGCAAGCTCGTTTCGCTGAAATAGCAGCAGCAGCACAAAAGAAGAATAGTGAGATGCAAGCTGAGGTAGAGAAGTTAAAAGAACAACTTACCGTTCAAGCCGCTGAGAGGGAGAGTGACAAGGAACAAATTGTGCTGTTGAAAGAAGAATTGAAGAGTACAAGTCAAATGATTAGAGAAGAACTAAGGCAAGAGTTTTTCTCACTATTGAAAGAACGCAATGAAGCACCGCCTTTGGTAATATTACTAATTCTGAATTGTTAGCAGCATCATTGTTTATAGTAAAACTTGATTGCTAATGTTTCTCCTCATTACACCAATGACAGACTGCTGCAAAAACCACAGCATCCCCTGAAACTGTAGAAACAACCACTCAACCTTCAGAATTGACAGCTAATGCTACTGGTATTGAAAATATAGTTCATGGTTTCAATGTTGCAGATTCAGCAAAGGTATTATTTTGTTGATTAATACAACCTGAAATGTAATGGATAGGTACATGTATTCTGAAATAAAGTGTGAATATTTTTTTCCTCATATGCAGGTTGCCACAAACTCTGACTTGCCCACTCAGAGTGATCCTTCAGACACACCTAATGGTATTCCCACTCCCATCCAAGAATCTAAACATGTGGAACAGGTAATTTAGTTCGAAACCATCACCTGCAGCTCAACAGTTCGCCTAGTGCTGATTGGTCTTTGAAAATTCTGGTTTGTACAGGTTCTACAGGACAGTGAATTGTTGCCGGAAAAAAATAGTAACGTACCTACTATCCGCTTCACTCGCGGGAGTGCGAACAGATCTCTTTTCCCAATCCCAAATGAAAAAGATAGCAATGAGACAGTGTCATATATTCAATCACAATCACTTAGACAGGTTGTTGACAGAAGAAAGCGAAACAACAAAAAATAAATGAGAAATGGTATGATCAATCAGCTCTCATTTAAAGTATCCATTGTATTTGTTAATCCCAACAGTATTGTTACATATCATGTGTTGCCTATGCTTCAATCCAACTGTGTGATTTGGACTTATTTCAGGAAGATCACCAATGAGGGAGTCTTGGCAAGCTGAGATGAAACCAAGATTGTGCAACAAGAATTTTCCATGTTCTGTGCTAAGACACATGTCTTCCTCTTTATGAGTAGCATCTATTAGTAGCATAAGATAGTGGGTTGTAATGCATTCGGACCTTCCAATTTTCTTTGCAATTAGGAATCCATGAGAATTCCTTTCATTGTACAAACTATGGAATGCTTTTTATGCACGTTATTAATATAATTGCCTTTTGTGCCATTGAATTTTCTAATTTTATGATTTCCTGTGCAATGAATTCAACGCTATTATTGGTCGCTCTACAAATTTCTTGTGGATGCAATAGCTTTTATCGCATCCACGGTCAAGTAGATGTGATACTTTGTATTGCATCAAACCTTATGTTGATGCAATACATTCAATTGCATCCATCATATCCTTGATGCAAGTCATTCTATTGCATCAAATAAAATGGGGATGCAATAGTACATGTTGCATCAAACAAAACGGTGATGCAATAGTACTTCTTGCATCAAACAAATTGATGATGCAATATAGTCTATTGCAGCGTACCAAATCCGATGCAATATATGTACTACATCAACATGATTTAGATGCAATATGTTAATGCATCGGACATTTTTGATGAAACAGACAACGACTATCCGATGCAAAAGCAGCTTCGCATCAAGATGATTTAGATGCAATATGTTAATGCATCGGACATTTTTGATGAAACAGACAACGACTATCCGATGCAAAAGCAGCTTCGCATCAAGATGATTTAGATGCAATAAGTTAATGCATCGCACTTTATTGATGAAAAAGACAACGACTATCCGATGCAAAAGGTGCTTTGCATCGACCACAAGAAACCGATGCAAAAGGCTATTGCACCTCGGAATAATGCATCGGCCGAATCGACCGACAAATTGATGCGAAAACAAGCTATTGCATCCATTTTAGACCTATTGCATCAACTTTGGCCCGATGCCATAGGGTCAAAACTTAGTAGTGATGATTATTATATCCATAGCAGGTATATCATTATGGCAACATTGTATCATTCCCTTAACCACCAGTTCATTTAATGAGTTCTACGTTGCCGCTGTTCAAGTCAAGTGCTCACTAACCGGGAGCGACGGCGATTCGAATCGAATTCCTATCCAGCTGGAGGGGTATTTCTAACACTCACCGTGCAGACCCCTGCCAGGGTCGCACAGGCCACCGTTTCATATGATTCAGGAATCGCGGGTCCGAATAATGTCGCGACCCCAAGGGCGACACTCTGCCAGGTGATAGGGACTCTAACCCCCCCTTGGTCTCACGCCAATGTCCCCAAGCACATCCTTTCTCTCCTCCAAGAAGCAACCTACCATTCGATTCCCGGCCTGAACCACATTACTCGGCTTCGCGGTCGGAACGGGTTATCCGGCCAACTAAGTGTTAGACTGCGTTCAACATGACTCAAGGACGTACATCGAATCGGTCCTTAAACGACTCAGACGGGCATAGCTCCACACCCAAGACGTGAAGTGTCTTGCGGCTGTACTATCGAACTCCCGTCCGGTCTCGATTTCATTTTTAAGCATGGTTCCATCACGATAGCCATAAGCCACTCGCGACTCCTTCCTACATCTCGCGGATGACCGGAAATCACCCGACTTCTACCGTACTAAGCAGGGCTAAGCATTGACACGTGCCTACACCTAATATAGGATTCAGTACGATATCTGGACAAGGACAGGTATAATGCAACAAGTGTTTTCATATAACTCCTACAACTTAATGCAGTAAACAATTAAAAGTACTCAAGATTAATTTATAAATCAGTAGGTTCAGCATGCACCGGGGCTTGCCTTTCAGAAAAGTTGAAGGCCGGTGGTCAGGGCACTCGGGTAGATCTTCTGACGGAGCTTCCCCGACGTTGGGTTCTTCTGCTACTTCCTCCGGTTGACTCAGCACCTCCTCCGGTATCGCTTGTTCGAATTCGAGAAGTGTCACTCCCTCCGGTACACCTATTGCATGAATGCACAATAAATACCATGGATGCATAACGAAAGATGCAATATGCTCGGAATGGAATGCATTACAACAATTTAATGCTCTACTCAAATCACTTCAAAAGAGTAGGTGCAAATTTCCTCTCCGGTAGAGAAATACTCACCTAATCTACTTAACCTAAGATAAAGCTGCTCATCCTCAGTTAAGGCCCTAACACCTAACAATTACAAAAGTAGCATGTCTTAGGATATCACACCATATCAATCAGCAAAACACCACAGTAAGCATTCTGGACAGCAGCTACTTGTTTTTATCACAACTGGAGATTTACAATTCCAAAAGATATGATCTAAGGCAAATCTGGAAAGCCTAAGAAATGTACTACAATTCATTTTCAGACCTCAACTCCAAACTCCTAAGTTTTCCATGTCAAACTTCACAAGTTCCAGAATCTGTCTTCTCCCACACAGAGAGTAGCAGATTTTGAACTGCCACTTTAAACAACAGTAACTCTCAAACTACTAAGCCAAATGCTTCCAAATTTTAACACAAGCTAGTTCATCAAGTTTACTCCAACTTTGGTATTTACAAGTTGTCCAGCAACCAATTTTTATCAAAGCCAAATTTAGAATTACTACTTAGCTATCCAGAAAACCTAAAATTACAAAGGTTAAATATTTATTGATGTGGCAAACATTCTCTAAAACCAAACTAATGCTACTACAAGTTCACAAATATCACAAAGACACCAGGAAGTAAGGTGTGCCCACCTAGAACATTTATTTAAACCCATTTCTCAATTTACTTAAGTAATTAAGTGGAATTTCAAACATATGTGTAAACTGCTCCTAAAATTCTACAAAAATTACAGGGGACTCTCTGACCCACAAAGAGACTACTGTAAAATTTGAACTCAATTTATTCAGAGGAACTTCCTACACAAAATTCCCAAGCCAAAAAGGCTGATTTTTGTATAAATAACAAAGCATAGTCAAAAGTGTCAAACAACAGATTTCTTAATTTTCTTGGACACTCTAGGGTACCAAGACATTCTCCAAAAATTTATATGAACATTGCACATGTAGAAAAATTACAAAAATTCATTTAAGTATTTCCTAGAATAACAAGATAGCATTATAACTTGGAAATTACTTAAGCACTGATGCCCAAATTTTTACCAGAGCTAGGGCTAGCATAGAGTAACCTACCCACCAAATTTCATGATTTATGGAACACTACAGCTCAAGTTATAAATTTAACAAATTTGCATGCATTCCAAAACACATTTAAAGGATCTATTAAATTCTTACAGAATTTAAACATCTCATGCCAGATCCATATTTTTCTAAAATACTACACATTATGTAGACCCCAATAAAATTTATCTCATGATTTATGGATCATTAAAACCCTAGATCTATATTTTTCCAACTTGTACAAAAATCAGTGACAAAATAATAAAAATGAATTTCATTTCGGATGACTGGGCCGGCCCGGAAAAACTCGGCCCACACTCGCGCGCGCGCGGCCCGCTCAGCGCTCCCGCCCGCGCGCGACACTGACGGGCGGGCCCCCACGGTCAGCGACCGGAGACAGGGGAGGCGGAGACCCGCGAGCTCCGACGAGCTCGAGCTCGCCGGAGAAGAGCTCGCTCGGCCAATTGAGCACCGCCTCGTGTTCTCCGTCACCCGGTGCGTCGATTGGTGCTCGTGGAATGGATGGGGATGGGGTGGAAGGGGCTTGTCACCGCGAGCGGCGGCCGGTGATGTCCGGTGGCGGCGCACCGTCGCCGGTGAGGATGTACGGTGCGGTCTAGGCTCGGTACGAGCTTCACCGAAGCTAGGCGTATCCATTTTGCTAGGAAGGGAGGATGGAGAGAGACCCGAAGCACCCCGACCACGGTGAGGTCCCATGGCAGGCTCCGGCGACCTCCCGGAGACGGGGAAGAAAGCAATGCGGCTCACCTTGAGTCAAATCGCTGGCTTCGGTGGGTCAGGGAGATGGAGGGTGGTGAGGCGGAGGGATTGGCGAGGTCTAGCGGCCGGGAATGCGGTGTGGCTCGCGCTTGAGCTCGCCGGAGAAGAACGGCAATGGCGGCTCGGTTTTCTCTGCTCTGGAGATGAGAGAGGGAAGGAGGAGGAGAGGATGGGCGGATGAGGTCTGGACGACCGCAGAGACACTCTTCAAGGCGCTCGGCAGCTGGCCAAGGCGCTAGGTCGCGCGTGGCGCGTGGAGGACACGCGGCGGCGATGGCCTGAAACGGTCGGCCACCTGACGCTGACGAAACTGAATCGGGGATCGGTGACAGCGATGACCGACTGACAGCCGAAGTTTGAGCTCCTACACCTCCTAATCCAGCTCGAGTTAGAAGAAGATGATAACACCAAAATTGTAGAGCTACATGAGGACTACAAGTTTGTCAATTGGAGTTTGGGCTGGTTTGGCCTAGATTTGAAACTACAGAGCTCCAAAGTGGTGCCCCTTGAAACTGAAATGCAGTTCCAGAGATCAATGCCGACTGAAACCCTAACTTCTTGACACTATTTCTCCTAAACTATTGAGAACCAGGTGATGGTGATATTGACAATGTTGTAGAGCTATGTGTGGACAACAACTTTGTCAATTGGCTCTAAGACTGGTTTGGCCTAGTTTGTGAGTTACAAGTTGCTAAAGTGAGGTACAGTGAAACTGAAAAGTCCAATTTCCAGACTTAGAATTTTTCTAAGTGTTGATTCCCACTCAAGCTGACTTGTGGGCCATTTTTGAGCATGCTCTGGTCATTTTCATGAGATGGCCATATTAGAACTTTTGTTCCTCATGAATTTCTCTACAACTTTACTTAAGGGTGCTCTTCCATGCAAGGTCTCTAAATTAGACTTTTTAATTGGTCAAACTAGAGCCTTCTAGGGTCAAATGGTGGTCAAACTTTTCTTGGAGGGCAATTTTGTAATTTTGGTCAACATGAACCTTGTTCCAAATGTTACCCTAAGTATAACTAAGGTGTTGTAGGTCATGATTGGCTACCTTACCTTTTTGTTACACCAACTATCAAATACTTCATGAAATAAATCAAACAAACCCTAGAATAATTACATGTGTTGCATCACATAAAATAACAAACATGAATGATGCATGCTTATGTTTATGCCATGCAAATGCAATGCAATTAAGGACTAAACACTTGAAGTGTTACAGCCCTCCCCCCTTATAAAAATCTCGTCCCGAGATTTGGAAAGCGTACCATTTTTCATAGAATTCCTTATAACCATCTCGCAAATAGTCCTCCCGTTCCCACGTAGCATCACTCTCACTTCCCTGATTACTCCACATCACTTTGTACCACTTAACCACTTTACTTCTAGTTACTCGTTCCTGAGTATCGATCACTTGGACTGGCTTTTCTTCGTAGGTTAGGTCGGATTCCAGCCTGATATCACCTAAAGGAACTTGTTCCTCAGGAACTCGAAGACACTTTTTAAGCTGAGATACATGGAAGACGTTGAATATGGCACTCATTTCTGGAGGTAACTGAATTTTGTACGCAACAGCTCCACTCTTGCCTATGATTTGAAAAGGACCCACGTATCTTGGCGCAAGTTTCCGCTTAACACCAAAACGTTGGACACTTTTCATTGGAGAAACTTTCAAATACACGAAGTCTCCAACTTCAAACTCGAGTGGTTTTCTACGACGATCCGCATAGCTTTTCTGCCTAGCTTGGGCTGCAGCCATATGTTTTTGGATGGTACGGACTTGTTCCTCAGCTTCCTCAACAAAAGCAATACCATAAAATCTTCTCTCACCAGATTCGATCCAATTTAGTGGGGTTCTACACCTATGACCGTACAAAGCTTCGAATGGAGCCATCTTAATACTCTCTTGATAACTGTTATTGTATGAGAATTCGGCTAAAGGTAACCATTTTTCCCAAGAACCCTTGGATGAAATGACGCATGCTCGCAACAGATCTTCCAAGATTTGGTTAACTCGTTCTGTCTGACCCGATGTCTGGGGGTGATAAGCAGAGCTTCTCACTAACTTGGTTCCCAGAAGGTGATGCAAGTGCTCCCAAAAGCGAGCAGTGAACTGGGGACCACGGTCAGATATGATAGTACGAGGTATCCCATGAAGCCGGACTATCTGATTGAAGTACAACTCAGCATAGTCAGTGGGACGATAGTCCACTCTCACTGGGATGAAGTGAGCTGATTTGGTCAAACGATCAACAATTACCCAAATAGAGTTATGATTTTTGACAGTAGGAGGAAGTCCGACAATGAAATCCATACTTATCTCTTCCCATTTCCAGCCTGGAATGGAAAGTGGCTGAAGTAGCCCAGCTTTCATGTGCACAGCTTTAACTCTGCAACAGGTGTCACATCTAGCAACATATGCAGCTATCTCTTTCCGCATCTTGGTCCACCAATAAAGCGGTTTCAAATCATAATACATCTTATTGCTGCCAGGATGGATGGACAACTTAGAGGAGTGTGCTTCAGACATAATATCATTTCGAAGCTCTCGGTCCTTAGGCACAACTAACCTATCCTTGAACCATAGTACACCCTCTTCATCTATCCTGAACTGTGTAGTTTCTTGCTCTTTCATCTTACGCTTGATGTGGAATATACCAGTGTCAGTCTTTTGGAGCTCAATAATTCTGCTTTTGAGAGTACAACTGACAGTGATGTTGTACAAGACTGCTGGATGTAGAAGGCGAGATCGATGAAAATCAGTTTCAACTAAGGAATGACAATGAGACTTATGGCTTAAAGCATCCGCAACTACATTTGCCTTTCCTGGATGATAGTGCACTTGAAGGTTATAATCTTTAATCAACTCGAGCCATCTTCTTTGATGCATATTCAACTCGGGTTGGGTGAAGATGTATTTGAGGCTTTTATGATCGGTGTAGATATTGCAGACATTTCCCAGCAGATAATGCCGCCATACTTTCAAAGCATGAACAACTGCAGCCAGTTCTAAGTCATGCGTTGGATAATTCACCTCATGCTTCCGAAGTTGTCGAGAAGTGTATGCAATTACTCGGCCTTCCTGCATCAACACACCTCCCAAACCTATGCCTGAGGCATCACAATAAACATCAAATGGTTTCTCGATATCCGGTTGTGCCAAAACCGGAGCTGAGGTTAGGAGGGTTCGCAGTTGGTGAAAAGCCGCATCACACTCAGGAGTCCAGACAAACCTGGTGTCTTTCTGCAGCAACCGAGTCATTGGCTTGGCTATTTTGGAGAAATCCGGGATGAAGCGACGATAATAGCTAGCCAACCCAAGAAAACTTCGGACCTCGTGAACCGAGATAGGAGCCTTCCAGTTCAGTACTTCCTGTACCTTGGCGGGGTCCACCATAATTCCCCCATCGGACAACACATGCCCAAGGAAAGGTACTTCTCGAAGCCAGAATTCGCACTTACTGAACTTTGCATATAGTTGATGTTCACGCAGTCTTGTGAGGACTATACGCAGATGTTCAGCGTGATCCGCCTCATTCACAGAATATACCAGGATGTCATCAATAAATACCACCACAAACTTGTCCAATTCAGGCATAAACACCGAATTCATCAAGTACATGAAGTGTGCGGGGGCATTTGTCAAGCCGAAAGACATAACAAGATACTCATAAAGACCATATCTGGTAGAAAAGACTGTCTTTGGAACATCTTCCGGGCGGATTTTAATTTGATGGTAGCCAGACCTTAGATCGATCTTGGAAAAGACTTTAGCCTTGGACAACTGATCGAACAAGATGTCGATACGCGGTAGAGGGTACTTATTTTTGACAGTGACTGCATTGAGAGGTCTATAATCTATGCACATCCGCAACGACTGATCCTTCTTCTTTACAAAGATAGCAGGACATCCCCACGGCGATGAACTAGGACGAATCAACCCCTTCTTCAAAAGTTCATTCAATTGCACCTTAAGTTCAGCGAGTTCATTTGGAGGCATCCTATAGGGTCTCCTAGAGATGGGTGCCGTGCTAGGCAACAACTCAATTTTAAACTCCACATCCCGATCCGGAGGGAGTCCCGGCAAATCATCGGGAAAAACGTCCGGAAACTCATTTACTACTGGAATTTCGGCCAACGCCTTTGCTTGCACAGCATGAATTTCCCCCGACAATTCAACCTTTCTGGGAAGTTGTACTAGAAAACCTTTTTGATCTGTAGGATCTCTGAGCATAACTACCCGAGCGGATGTGTCAATGAGTACCCCGTTCTGACTCATCCAATTCATGCCCAAGATAACATCTATGTCTAAACCAGGTAAAACCAATAGGGCAAGCGAATAACTTCGCCCTTCTATCTCAAACTTAAGGTTCCCCACTACTTTGTTTGTGGAAATATTCCCACTTGCAACGCTAATACAATAACCCACACCTTCAACAGTATGCAACTTGTGTGCAAATTTAGATGCAAACTTAGGACTGATAAAGGAATGCGAAGCACCTGAATCAAAAAGTACCACTGCGGGGTGTTGGTCAACTAGAAACTTACCAGCGGTGACCACCTCACCAGATGGAATTTCCTCAATGCTGTTATAATGGGCGTGTCCCTGACGACTACCTTGGTTGACATTTTTCTTCGGGTACGGACAGTTCCTGGACCAATGGCCTGGCTTGTTACAGTTCCAGCAAGGCATGTTGCTAGGAGGAACACTGGAGCTGCCTTGGCCCGCATTACTCTTTGGCAGAGCCACTGTATATGCCTTACGAAACCCAGTTTTCATTGGCACCTTCTTTTGTGGAGGACGGAACTTAGCATTTGTGGCAGGAGGGCGAGGGGAAGACCTCGGTGTCGCTGAGGCCCTTGACTGAGAAGCACTTGCCTCAAGGGCCCTTTTACGGCTCTTAGAGGCAGAATAAATAGTATTGTTGTTCTCCTGGGTCAAAGCATCGCTGATGAAATCATTGAAAGTAGTACATTTGCTAGTGCCCATTGTTTTCATCAGTTTTGGGCCGAGGCCCCTTTTGAAGCTAGCAATCTTTTTGGCATCGGTATCCACAAACTCAGTGGCATACCTTGCCAGGTTGTTGAAGGACTGCAAGTATTCAGTCAGGCTTTTGTTTCCTTGCGACAGCCTCATAAACTCTGTGTGCTTGATTGCCATAAGACCGGGAGGGATATAATTTCCCCGGAATGCCGCCTTAAACTGATCCCAAGCAATCGGGACATTGGCAGGTAGTGTGGAACGATAGTGGCTCCACCAAATTCCCGCCGGACCATGCAACTGATGGGAAGCATATTCAGTTTTCAGCTCATCAGTTAGGCGTAGCAGACGAAACTTTTGTTCAATGGTATTCAACCACTCGTCAGCCTGCAGTGGTTCTTCCGCTTCCTTGAAGAGCGGGGGCTTTGTATCCAGAAAGTCCTTGAAATCGCTGTACTGATTTGGCTCTGGGCCCTGGCGGCCAGGACGAGCCTCTCGGTTAGCCAGCTGGCGCATAGCATCCGCCAACATGCGCTGCCCTTCGACCACTGTCTGCATCAACTCGGCCGGAGTAGGTGGTGGCGGAGGGGGTGGCTGTTCCTCCTCCTCATTTCCACGACCCCGACGTAGATTGTACAACATCTGCAAAAATGCATAGCCAATGAGCACTGACGATGTGGGAAATTTGTAGATGAATTATTGCGAAATGTCAATCTGACTGTATGAATAGATTTCTCATAATAATTAAGGCACAATAATTCACCACAACCGCACAATCCATTCTAGCGCATCGTTTGACGAGATCATACTTGGTAATCCAACAAGATGCTCGTTGATAAAGGCTCACTCACAGGGAGCACAACGGTTACCGGACCGTTTACGTTGCTATCTACGTGATTTTCGACCTTTTGCACGGTACTTGGATTCCATCTCAAGATTTTTAGTTGACTGTGAAAGGCTACTTCAAACTGACCACAAAGAGACTTCTCAGTGAAGAGTTCCACGGTGGATCATGACTAGCCACCTCGATACCTGCGCGTGCCAAGCAGCACAGCCTTATGTCGCGCGCCATAGGAGGCCCTCGGTTTCGTCGCGGCACCGAAGGGTGCTAATCGTGACACCATCATCGAACGCAACATAATAAGACATCAAGTTGTGATCGAAATTAACAGGTTCAAACTACATTAGGAAACATACGGTTCAACCTTACATCCCAAAGTCAAGTTATTACAAGGCCTCACTCCTTCATAGGGAGGGCACAAAAGACGATCCTAACATTATAGGCACGTGATGACTACTCTAAGCATCATCCTCCGAGTCAGTGTCAAGGATCTCCCCGCCGTCCTCATCACTGACAGGCTCTAACTCCTCGTCTTCTTCTTCTTCTGGCTCTTCCTCTGGTGCTTCTGCAGGTGGGGCATCCTGTGGTCCATCAACCTCCACTTCATCATCATCCTCAGCCATGAAGATTCCCGAACCCATGTCCTCATCGGCGTTGTTGTTTTGAGGCAGCAGGGGATTAAGCTCGTTGTTCAGGCGGTGCACTTCTTCATGAAGATTATCATTGTATTCTTCAGCGTTCTCCAACTGTTGCTCGAGCTCAAACTGACGAGCTCTCAGAACGTTCTCCTCGTGCCAGGCTTCATCCCTCTGTTCCATCACACGGACCAACATGCGTTGACAGTTGCGGTTTGCCACTGTCAACCTCTGGACTGCAAGCGTTTCTTGATCACGATCATGAATCACTTGTTCCAATTGCTGCCGTGCTGCATTCCTGGCGGCAGTCACTTCAGCCAACTCTGCCCTCAGCCTTTCCACCTCAGTAGGCTCAGGGCGGGGCTCACGTGGAGCGAGCTGGTGACGCGGTGCCCTGCCCCCAGTGGACTTACGAGCGGTCCTCTTGGTACGGGCCATCTGTATCAACAAGATAAGATACGACTTAAAGTGAGGATCATTTAGGGGATACGAAATTTACTTTAGTCGGGAGTACAGAAATTTTTAAGGAGGGAGTAAATGATATGTATGATATATTTAAACATGATGCATGCACGTTCCGTACGCCCTCTCACCTTAGTAGAAACCTAAAGTTTTAACGCTAGGCGGTGGCATACATACGTTCTCTCATATAAGCGAAACTATCGGTCTACTCGTTACGCTGTTAGTGTACCTGCAGAAAATTTCATTGCAGCCCAACAATTCCCAATATATGCACACAAGAAAGCAGTAAACTAAATACTTCCCATATACACATCCCCGGATGTATATATTTCAGTATCAAAGCTACCCGATTGATAGATGCCCACAATTAAGTGTTTTTACATAGTTACATGGTTTAAACATGTAAAGATGTAAGTCACCAAAACTACTCTCCCCTAGACCGCCGGTTGGACGATCATGCTCTCACAACTCACACTTACCAGAGCGTCGAGGTAATTGATCCATACATTACCACCCAAGTGGATGGCATCCATACAATATCACGCCGTATGGACGACGAAATAAAAACAAACAAGGCCCCCAAGTTAGTCTTTATAATAAGCCACCTAAGAGTCCTTATTTGGGCTAAGGGTTGTGATCACTGGCATACCAAAAAAATAATTTTTTTTTTATAGTTTTTAACCCTTTTTATAAATAAATACTTTTGTTTTTAATTACCCGTAAGATGTGTTTAATGTTGAATTATGCTCCGGTACCAGCTGTAACAGAACCGACCAAATTATAAGAGCACAAGTATAAAAACAAGCACCGAAGCGCTCAAATTTTCGAACTTGAGCCCATATAATCCCGGTAGTCAATCGAAACCACGAAGGATTTCAAACCAACTCGCTTACAACCAGGATCGCATCATTCAACATACAACATCATACGTTACATTTCACAAGTAGTGCTGAAATAAGTTTACACAAACGGAGTAGCAATTATTACAAACCAAGTTTGAAAGTAGCGGAAGCATAACACACACTAGTTAATTAAATACTGCCAGTCTGGATGATCGACAACCCGCAAAAGCATGAGGAAAGTACATAAAGACGATCACGCCCTTGTGATCTAGTCATCATCACCCGCAGGGTGGAGACACGTCTTGCAGAATCCCTGATAAAGCATGTCATCTGCAACAGGAGGGAATAAACCCTGAGTACTGGAATGTACTCAGCTAGACTTACCCGTCGAAAACCAGAAATAAGATGACACCAAGGATTATGCAAGGCTTACACAAGAGGCTAGCTGACATAACATTTTTGCATAAAGGCATAAGTAATTGAAACTCTTATCACCTGTACTAGCAGTTATTTTTAGCATTTACCTGTCATCTATCTTAGCACCTGTACTAAACATACACTTGATTATAATCAAACAACATGATTATTATATCCATAGCAGGTATATCATTATGGCAACATTGTATCATTCCCTTAACCACCAGTTCATTTAATGAGTTCTACGTTGCCGCTGCTCAAGTCAAGTGCTCACTAACCGGGAGCGACGGCGATTCGAATCGAATTCCTATCCAGCTGGAGGGGTATTTCTAACACTCACCGTGCAGACCCCTGCCAGGGTCGCACAGGCCACCGTTTCATATGATTCAGGAATCGCGGGTCCGAATAATGTCGCGACCCCAAGGGCGACACTCTGCCAGGTGATAGGGACTCTAACCCCCCTTGGTCTCACGCCAATGTCCCCAAGCACATCCTTTCTCTCCTCCAAGAAGCAACCTACCATTCGATTCCCGGCCTGAACCACATTACTCGGCTTCGCGGTCAGAACGGGTTATCCGGCCAACTAAGTGTTAGACTACGTTCAACATGACTCAAGGACGTACAGCGAATCGGTCCTTAAACGACTCAGACGGGCATAGCTCCACACCCAAGACGTGAAGTGTCTTGCGGCTGTACTATCGAACTCCCGTCCAGTCTCGATTTCATTTTTAAGCATGGTTCCATCACGATAGCCATAAGCCACTCGCGACTCCTTCCTACATCTCGCGGATGACCGGAAATCACCCGACTTCTACCGTACTAAGCAGGGCTAAGCATTGACACGTGCCTACACCTAATATAGGATTCAGTACGATATCTGGACAAGGACAGGTATAATGCAACAAGTGTTTTCATATAACTCCTACAACTTAATGCAGTAAACAATTAAAAGTACTCAAGATTAATTTATAAATCAGTAGGTTCAGCATGCACCGGGGCTTGCCTTTCAGAAAAGTTGAAGGCCGGTGGTCAGGGCACTCGGGTAGATCTTCTGACGGAGCTTCCCCGACGTTGGGTTCTTCTGCTACTTCCTCCGGTTGACTCAGCACCTCCTCCGGTATCGCTTGTTCGAATTCGAGAAGTGTCACTCCCTCCGGTACACCTATTGCATGAATGCACAATAAATACCATGGATGCATAACGAAAGATGCAATATGCTCGGAATGGAATGCATTACAACAATTTAATGCTCTACTCAAATCACTTCAAAAGAGTAGGTGCAAATTTCCTCTCCGGTAGAGAAATACTCACCTAATCTACTTAACCTAAGATAAAGCTGCTCATCCTCAGTTAAGGCCCTAACACCTAACAATTACAAAAGTAGCATGTCTTAGGATATCACACCATATCAATCAGCAAAACACCACAGTAAGCATTCTGGACAGCAGCTACTTGTTTTTATCACAACTGGAGATTTACAATTCCAAAAGATATGATCTAAGGCAAATCTGGAAAGCCTAAGAAATGTACTACAATTCATTTTCAGACCTCAACTCCAAACTCCTAAGTTTTCCATGTCAAACTTCACAAGTTCCAGAATCTGTCTTCTCCAACACAGAGAGTAGCAGATTTTGAACTGCCACTTTAAACAACAGTAACTCTCAAACTACTAAGCCAAATGCTTCCAAATTTTAACACAAGCTAGTTCATCAAGTTTACTCCAACTTTGGTATTTACAAGTTGTCCAGCAACCAATTTTTATCAAAGCCAAATTTAGAATTACTACTTAGCTGTCCAGAAAACCTAAAATTACAAAGGTTAAATATTTATTGATGTGGCAAACATTCTCTAAAACCAAACTAATGCTACTACAAGTTCACAAATATCACAAAGACACCAGGAAGTAAGGTGTGCCCACCTAGAACATTTATTTAAACCCATTTCTCAATTTACTTAAGTAATTAAGTGGAATTTCAAACATATGTAAAACTGCTCCTAAAATTCTACAAAAATTACAGGGGACTCTCTGACCCACAAAGAGACTACTGTAAAATTTTGAACTCAATTTATTCACAGGAACTTCCTACACAAAATTCCCAAGCCAAAAAGGCTGATTTTTGTATAAATAACAAAGCATAGTCAAAAGTGTCAAACAACAGATTTCTTAATTTTCTTGGACACTCTAGGGTACCAAGACATTCTCCAAAAATTTATATGAACATTGCACATGTAGAAAAATTACAAAAATTCATTTAAGTATTTCCTAGAATAACAAGATAGCATTATAACTTGGAAATTACTTAAGAACTGATGCCCAAATTTTTACCAGAGCTAGGGCTAGCATAGAGTAACCTACCCACCAAATTTCATGATTTATGGAACACTACAGCTCATGTTATAAATTTAACAAATTTGCATGCATTCCAAAACACATTTAAAGGATCTATTAAATTCTTACAGAATTTAAACATCTCATGCCAGATCCATATTTTTCTAAAATACTACACATTATGTAGACCCCAATAAAATTTATCTCATGATTTATGGATCATTAAAACCCTAGATCTATATTTTTCCAACTTGTACAAAAATCAGGGACAAAATAATAAAAATGAATTTCATTTCGGATGACTGGGCCGGCCCGGAAAAACTCGGCCCACACTCGCGCGCGCGGCCCGCTCAGCGCTCCCGCCCGCGCGCGACACTGACGGGCGGGCCCCCGTGGTCAGCGACCGGAGATAGGGGAGGCGGAGACCCGCGAGCTCCGACGAGCTCGAGCTCGCCGGAGAAGAGCTCGCTCGGCCAATTGAGCACCGCCTCGTGTTCTCCGTCACCCGGTGCGTCGATTGGTGCTCGTGGAATGGATGGGGATGGGGTGGAAGGGGCTTGTCACCGCGAGCGGCGGCCGATGATGTCCGGTGGCGGCGCACCGTCGCCGGTGAGGATGTACGGTGCGGTCTAGGCTCGGTACGAGCTTCACCGAAGCTAGGCGGATCCATTTTGCTAGGAAGGGAGGATGGAGAGAGACCCGAAGCACCCTGACCACGGTGAGGTCCCATGGCGGGCTCCGGCGACCTCTCGGAGACGGGGAAGAAAGCAATGCGGCTCACCTTGAGTCAAATCGCTGGCTTCGGTGGGTCAGGGAGATGGAGGGTGGTGAGGCGGAGGGATTGGCGAGGTCTAGCGGCCGGGGATGCGGTGTGGCTCGCGCTTGAGCTCGCCGGAGAAGAACGGCAATGGCGGCTCGGTTTTCTCCGCTCTGGAGATGAGAGAGGGAAGGAGGAGGAGAGGATGGGCGGATGAGGTCTGGACGACCGCAGAGACACTCTTCAAGGCGCTCGGCAGCTGGCCAAGGCGCCAGGTCGCGCGTGGCGCGTGGAGGACACGCGGCGGCGATGGCCTAAAACGGTCGGCCACCTGACGCTGACGAAACTGAATCGGGGATCGGTGACAGCGATGACCGACTGACAGCCGAAGTTTGAGCTCCTACACCTCCTAATCCAGCTCGAGTTAGAAGAAGATGATAACACCAAAATTGTAGAGCTACATGAGGACTACAAGTTTGTCAATTGGAGTTTGGGCTGGTTCGGCCTAGATTTGAAACTACAGAGCTCCAAAGTGGTGCCCCTTGAAACTGAAATACAGTTCCAGAGATCAATGCCGACTGAAACCCTAACTTCTTGACACTATTTCTCCTAAACTATTGAGAACCAGGTGATGGTGATATTGACAATGTTGTAGAGCTATGTGTGGACAACAACTTTGTCAATTGGCTCTAAGACTGGTTTGGCCTAGTTTGTGAGTTACAAGTTGCTAAAGTGAGGTACAGTGAAACTGAAAAGTCCAATTTCCAGACTTAGAATTTTTCTAAGTGTTGATTCCCACTCAAGCTGACTTGTGGGCCATTTTTGAGCATGCTCTGGTCATTTTCATGAGATGGCTATATTAGAACTTTTGTTCCTCATGAATTTCTCTACAACTTTACTTAAGGGTGCTCTTCCATGCAAGGTCTCTAAATTAGACTTTTTAATTGGTCAAACTAGAGCCTTCTAGGGTCAAATGGTGGTCAAACTTTTCTTGGAGGGCAATTTTGTAATTTTGGTCAACATGAACCTTGTTCCAAATGTTACCCTAAGTATAACTAAGGTGTTGTAGGTCATGATTGGCTACCTTACCTTTTTGTTACACCAACTATCAAATACTTCATGAAATAAATCAAACAAACCCTAGAATAATTACATGTGTTGCATCACATAAAATAACAAACATGAATGATGCATGCTTATGTTTATGCCATGCAAATGCAATGCAATTAAGGACTAAACACTTGAAGTGTTACAACCAGCGCGTCCGGTCAGTTACGGGACTAGCGCATCCGATCAAGCCCAGCGCATCCAGTCGGTTGGGACCAGCGCGTCCGGCTGAGCTACGTGATGCGACCAGCGCATTCGGTCCATGCGACCAGCGCGTCCGGTCAGCGCGACTGCAGCTGTTTCAAGTTCCTAACAGCTATATTCGAAGGGGTACGTCTATAAATACTCGTTGGCCGGCTCAAAGCTCCCTCTCTTGCATTCTTTGACATACTTGTGAGCACTTTGAGCTAAGCAACTCCTCTCCCACTCATCTCTCTTGCTTCTTTGCATATTCGAAGTGAGATTGAGTGATCCAAGTGCATTTGCATTGTGAGATTGCATCTAGTTGGCACTTGGTGGTTGATTTGCTGTGGGATTCTTGTTTCTCTTGGTGGTTGCCGCCACCTAGACGGCTTGGAGCAGCTTTGAAAGTCCCTAGTTTGGTTTTGGCTAATTAATGAAACCTAGGACTAACCTTTGTATCTAAGTGGATGATTTAGATAAAGGTGGTCATTGAATATGAGACATGACATTGACTCATGTGACCAAGATGATGAAGACCAAGATGATGCTTGGCTCGATGGACCGGTTGTGAAGGTGAAGGGCAAGTCGAGGCTTCGAAGCGAAGGACCATGCGATGGTGAAGCTTGAGCAAGAATTGGCGCCGACGGACCGATGCAACGGTGAAGAGCAAGTGAAGTCAAGGTCGATGAATCGAGACGGTTATGTGATGATAGGAAGTGGATCATATCTTTTGGAGAAACAAAATGGGCTCAAGGCAAAGGTATAACCATAGGGCCATTTTATTTTGCACTCAAGACACCATAGAGGGTGTGAGTGGTTTAGGATCGATAGCCGAACTATTAAGAGGGGAAGTCTTATCGGTTATTCGACGCACGGGTGCCACTAGGTGAATTCATGAAGTGCATTGCATGTAGGGCCTAGTGAGCTAACTGGAAAACCTTCAAAAATGATTATAAAAATGCTAACACACGTACACAAGGTGGTGATCACTTGTTGGTGTTGGCACATTTGCGAAGGCGTTGAAGTTTAAGCGGTAGAGAGGGTTTGGGTCTCTCTCTTCCTCCCGCCGAGCTTGCGAGCGTGGGATTCAGGCGTTTTTTGGGAACTTGAAATGTCTATTTTCCACTACGCCGGAAGTCGGAAAAGAAAAGGAGGCGAACGGAGGTCACAGAGGTGACCGGACGCTGCACCGGACGCGTCCGGTCAGCAGTCAGGCGCGCGGGTGCTAGGGTTTGCAACCAGCGCGTCCGGTCACTCGTGGGACCGGCACGTCCGGTCAGTCGCCCAGAGGGAACTGCGGTTCATGAGGACGATCGGACGCGAGGCGCGTCCGGTCACACGCGATCGGACGCGTCCAATCATTGAGGAAGCTTACTGGACTCTAACCGGACGCGGGCACTGTCGCGTCCGGTCGTTGCGAGGGGCGCGTCCGGTCGTTACTTTGCGGGCGCGCGGTGCTGTGCGATCGACGCGTCCGGTCGTTGACTGGAGCGCGTCCGGTCACTCGGGACCGGCGCGTCCGGTCGTTATGAGAAGCGCGTCTGGTCATTGGTTTGACCGTTGGGCGCAGTGACCGTTGGAGGATCGGATGCGGTTGAGCGCGTCCGGTCAGTTATGACCGGCATGTCCGGTCATCCCGAAAAGACCCAATAAAGGGGTATAACGGCTCTATTTGGATGGGATGCTTATAAATACTTGTTGGCCGGCCCTTGGGGAGGTCTCTCGTGATTTCTAACATACTTGTGCATCATTTGAGCTAGAGCTTCATCTCCCACTCATCTCTCTTGCTTGATTGCAAATCAAAAGTGAGATTGAGTGATCCCAAAGTGCATTGCATAGCTTGAGGGCATCTAGTGGCACTTGTGGGTGGTTTAGCCGATGGATTTCTTGTTACTCTTGGAGAGTACCGCTCCTAGCCAGCTTGGAGATTGTTGGAGGCGTTGGCAAGAGAAGGTGATTGTTCTTGGCCACCTCCGGTTGATTGTAAGAGGTTCTTGTGCTTTCCTCGGCGGAGTGCCAAAAGCAACTCTATTACATTGCGCGTGTCATTGAGTTACCTCACTTGAGAGTGGTGTCTTGCGGTGCCTTGCGGGGCATGCCTTGAGGGGCAAGTGACTTGAGGGTCACACCGTGGAACCATCTAAGTGTTGGTCGACACAACCGGTGACGTAGCTTATCGGTGCACAAGTGAACACCGGGTGAACAAAAATATTGTGTCTCTTGTCTCCCGGTGATTGGTCTTCATATTGTGTTGTTGTCAATATTGATTGATTGTATATCATCTTGGTGATTGGCAACATCTTCACTCCACTGTTGGTATAAGATTCACGATCCTCTCTCTTGCATTTACATTTACTAGATTATCTTGTGTAGCTCTAGTGGTAGCCTTTGCTAGTAGTTGCTAGCTTGCTCACTAGTGTAAAATTAGTGACATAGCCCTTGTGTGAACTAGAGATCATAATCTACTAGACTTGTGGATAGGAGGCTTGCATCACAACCGTAGGCTAAGCAAAACTCGCTTTGCGCCGTTTGTTATTCTAACAAGTTTGCTTAGTGGTGCTTGTAGAATTTTTTTATAGGCTATTCACCCCATCTAGCCATCTAGGACCTTACAAGCTTGGAGGCGTTGGCAAGAGTTGGTGATTGTTCTTGGCCACCTCCGGTGATTGTGAGGGGTTTGTGCCTACCTCAGCGAAGCGCCAAATGTAACGTTAGTAAATTGCTCGTGTCATTGCAACCTCTTGCCATTTGGTAGGTTCTTGTGGCGCATTTTGAGAGGCTCGGTGTGAGACCGATTAGCCATCGAACCACGTGGTGAAGAGGGACACAACGGGGACTAGCGTGCCGGCAAGCACGTGAACCTCGAGATAAATCTTCGTGTCATCACTTTCATATTGTGATTGATTGATCCCGGTGTTCGGTTGTCTTGGTATTCATTGTTGATCATATTGGTTGGCTCAATACTTCGCCCCTCGGTGAAACTCTCCTAACTCAACTCCGCATTACCTTCTTAGTTATCTTTTTGCTAGCTAGTTAGCTTTGCTAGAGTAGCTCCTTTGTGTAGCTTACTAGTTGAAGTTGTAGTTACCTTCTCGGTTTGACTTGTGCGGTTGAGTGCAAATATACTAGTATTGTGAATTGGTTAGGTGGCTTGCAAACACCCCTTAGGCTAAGCAAAACTCGCATCTCGCTACTTGTTATATTGATAAACTTGTTTAGCTTATCTTTGTAGAAAATTTTAAAAGACTATTCACCCCATCTAGCCATCAAGACCTTTCAATTGGTATCGGAGCTGTGTCACCAGTTTCAAGGCTTAACAACCTCGGTGCAAGATGTCTCAAGTTATGTTCAATCATGTTAATGACAAGCCTCCATTCTTTGATGGCGTCTCTTCCTTTGATCATTGGAAAAGGAAGATGGAGCAATATCTAGGCAATATACATAAGAAGGTTTGGGATGTGACCAAAGAAGGATACATCATTCTTGATGAGGAAAATCTCACTCCCAATGACCGTATCAACAAACAATGCAACACCGCGGCACTTGACACAATCTACCGTGCCATTGATGACAAAGTATTTGAGCAAATCAAAGATCTTGAAAAGGCAAATGAGCTTTGGATAAGGCTTGAAGAAACATATGAAGGCACTTCAACGGTAAAAAGTTCCAAACTATATATGCTCAAGGACAAGTTCTTCATTTTCAAGATGAAGGATGATGAATCCATCCCGGAGATGTTCTATAGGCTCCAAGTTATTGTCAATGATCTCAAGGGGCTTGGAGAGAAGGTTGAGGACAAGGACTTCTCACACAAGTTCTTGATGTGCTTACCCAAGAAGTTTGCCACCTTAAGAAGAATGATCTTTAGAGAGGGTTTGGACAAGGTAAAACCAATCGATGTGCTTAGAAATATAATGAACGATGCCCAATACAATGATGATGAAGATGAGGTAGATGAGAAAAAGGAGACCAAGGTCAAGCAAGAGAAGCACATTGCATTCAAGGCTTCATCTTCTAAGGGCAAGAGCAAGGTGGAGAGCGATGATGATGATCCATTCGATGATAAGACCATGGCCCTCCTAGTGCACAAGATGGGGAGGTTCATGAAGAAGAAATGATATGGGGCAAGGAAGAGGAGAGACACTATGAAGGCAAAGATCATTTGCTATAATTGCAATAGCCCTGATCACATAGTGGCGGATTGCCCCTATGAAGATAAGAGGTTTCATAATGGGGACTTGAAGCTCAAGAAGAACAAGAAGGATAAGAAAGAGAAGGAGAAGAAAGCAAAGAAGAGCTTCACATTCAACAAGAAGAAGAAGGGTGGTGGTTATATGGTCATATGGGATAGTGACAACTCCGATAGTGATGATGATGTAAGCTCTAGTGATGATGAAAGGACCACTCGGCAAGCCATTGCAAGCATCTCCCTCTTCAACAAGCCATCCATCTTCGACACTACATCGACATGCCTTATGGCCAAGCCTAGCAAGGTAAAAAATGATAATAGTAATGATGATTCTTGTGCTAGTGATGATTGTAGGAGTGATGATGAGGAGGATGAGGACTACTCCAAGGATGATCTATTAGGCATAATAGATCAAATGAGCAAGGGCTACAAGAGAACCACCAAGAAATACAAAATCTTGGAACAAGAGCTTATTGCCAAGAGCAATGAAAATGATGCCTTGATGGAGGAGCTTGTAGCTCTCAAAAAGAGTAAGGAGTGCAAAGGAATTGAACAAGAACTCAAAGCTCTTAGGAAATCCTTTGATGAGCTAGAGGCCTCTCGTGAGTGTCTAAAGGAAGACCACGAGGATCTTGAAGTTGCTCACACAAGGCTTAAGGAAGCCCACTCCACTCTACTTGAGCTCATCAAGGAAAAGGACCTCAAGTTAGAGAAGTTCATAAAGGAAGCTAAGGAGGAGTAAGTGATTGTCACTTGTGATATTGGACTAACATGTAATATTATTGACGATTCTTTATTTTTTGGTCCTACTAATGCTTCATGTAGCTCATCATCATCCACCACAACCAACTCTATCTCTACTACTAGTGATTCATCACTTGTGGTTGAGAATGAGACTCTCAAGAGAGAGGTGGATGATCTCACCCGCGTATTAGGCAATGCCTATGGTGGGGATACCCGCTTGCTAAAATGCTTGGATAGCCAAAGGTTCTCTCTTAACAAAGAGGGTTTGGGCTATACTCCCAAGAAGGGCAAGGCAGCCTTTGCTACTCCAAAGCCTCACTTTGTGAAGAACAATGGTCGTTATTGCAATATATACAAGCAAGTTGGGCATCTAGAGATTAATTGTAATAAAATGAACAAGAACAACAACAAGTTTCATGCTAAAATGGATTACATTCATTTTGATTCTTGTTATGTTGTTACCAAGGGTGAGAAGGGTGTGCAAGCTAAGTTTGTTGGTACACCAATTGTGGGACCAAAGAAGAAGGCCATTTGGGTACCAAAGAGCTTAGTCACTAACCTCCAAGGACCCAAGAAAATATGGGTACCTAAAAGACATTAATTTGTTTTGTAGGTTAATTACAAGGCCGGAGGAAGGCATTGGGTGCTTGATAGTGGGTGCTCTCAACATATGACCGGTGATTCAAGAATGTTCAACTCTCTCAAATCAAATAATAGTGGCATTGATAGTATCACATTTGGTGACAATAGCAAGGGTGATGTAAAGGCTCTTGGAAGGATTGTAATCTCAAATGATCATAGCATTTCCAATATGCTCTTAGTTGAAAATTTAAATTTCAATCTTCTCTCGGTTGCTCAATTGTGTGATCTTGGTTTCAAGTGCATATTTGGTGTTGATGATGTGGAGATAGTTAGTGTTGATGGCTCTAATTTGATCTTCAAGGGTTTTAGATATGAGAATCTATACTTGGTTGATTTTAATGCTAGCACACTCAACTTTCAACATGGTTGCTCACCAAATCAAGTATGGGTTGGTTATGGCATAGAATACTTGGCCATGTTGGCATGAAGCAATTGAAGAAGTTAGTGAAGCATGACTTAGTTAGAGGCTTGAAGGATGTCACATTTGAGAAAGATAAGCTATGTAGCGCATGTCAAGCCGGAAAGCAAGTAGGCAATACTCATCCATTGAAAAGCATTATGAGTACTTCCAAAGCATTTGAGTTGTTGCACATGGATCTATTTGGGCCAACTACATACACAAGTATTGGTGGCAACAAGTATGAGTTTGTGATTATGGATGATTTCACTAGATATACATGGGTATTCTTTCTTGTGGACAAGAGTGATGTATTTGACATATTCAAGAAGTTCATCAAGAGGGTACAAAATGAGTTTGAGACCACAATCAAGAAAGTGAGAAGTGATAATGGAAGTGAGTTTAAAAACACAAGAGTTGATGAGCTATGTGATGAGCATCAATTCTCGGCCAAGTATACACCTCAATCAAATGACTTAGTTGAGAGGAAGAATATAACCTTAATTGATATGGCAAGATTAATGTTGAATGAGTATAATTTGAGTCATTCATTTTGGGCCGAAGCAATCAACACGTCTTGTTTCTATAGCAACCGCCTCTATTGCCACAAGTTCCTAGAGAAGACACCATATGAGATCTTAAATGGAAGAAAGACCAACATTGCATACTTTTGGGTATTTGGTTGCAAATGCTACATCTTGAAGAAGGGCACTAGATTGAGCAAGTTTGAGAAGAAATGTGATGAAGGATTCTTTCTTGGTTACTCCACTACTAGCAAAGCTTATAGAGTTTGGAATTTGGCTAGTGGTTTACTTGAGGAAGTTCATGATGTTGAGTTTGATGAAACAAATGGCTCTCAAGATGAGAAAGATAACTTGAATGATGTGAGATGAACTCAATTGAAAAATGCTATGAAAGAAATGGATATTGGTGATATTAGGCCAAAGCAAGTGATTGATGTGGATGACAACAAAGATCAAGTGCTCCAAAGTCCAATTACACAAGCTAGTGGTTCTGTAATGCAAAATCAAGCTAGTACATCATCTCAAGTGCAACAAGATCAACAAGTGGCTAGTTCATCATCTCCAACTCATGATCAACATCAACATCCAAGCAATCAAGTCCAAGTGCTTCAACCAACTAACATTGCAAGAGACCATCCATTGGATTCCATCATTGGTGACATACAAAGGGGAGTTCAAACTAGATCAAGATTGACATCATTTTGTGCTCACTCTTCTTTTGTGTCAATGGAAGAACCCAAAGATATTGATAAAGCATTGAGAGATCCGGATTGGGTAAATACAATGCATGAAGAGCTCAACAACTTCAAGAGAAATAAAGTGTGGGAACTAGTTGAAAGGTCTAAGATCACAATGTCATTGGAATAAGATGGGTCTTTCGCAACAAGCAAGATCAAGATGGAATAGTAGTAAGGAACAAAGCAAGACTAGTGGCTCAAGGTTACACACAAATAGAGGGTCTTAACTTTGGTGAAACTTATGCCCCGGTTGCAAGATTGGAAGCAATTAGGATCTTACTTGCCTATGCTTATGCGTACAATATCAAGCTATATCAAATGGATGTGAAGAGTGCATTTCTCAATGGGTACATTCAAGAAGAGGTGTATGTGGAGCAACCTCCCAGTTTTGAAGATAACAAGAAACTCAATCATGTCTACAAATTGAGAAAAACTTTGTATGGATTGAAGCAAACACCAAGAGCATGGTATGAAAGATTGAGAGACTTCTTGCTATCCAAAAGATTTGTCATAGGCAAAGTGGATACTACTCTCTTCACCAAGAAGATTGGGAAAGACTTATTTGTGTTGCAAATATATGTTGATGATATCATATTCAGTTCAACCAATCAAGATTATTGTGATGAGTTTGGGAAAATGATGGCAAAGGAATTTGAAATGTCAATGATTGGTGAACTTAGTTTCTTTCTTGGACTTCAAATCAAACAAATGAAGAAAGGAACATTTATAAGCCAAACAAAATACATAAAGGATATGCTAAAGAAGTTTGGTATGGAAGATGCAAAAGGAATTACTACTCCAATGAGCACTAATGGAAGCTTAGATAGTGACAAGAATGGCAACATGGTGGATCAAAAGCTATATAGATCAATGATTGATAGCCTACTCTATGTGATAGCATCAAGGCCCGATGTAATGTTTAGTGTATGCATGTGTGCAAGATTTCAAGCCTCACCAAGAGAAAGTCATTTGAAGGCAACAAAGAGAATATTGAGGTATTTGAAGCATACACAAGATGTTGGATTATGGTATCCCAAAGGTACAAGCTTTGAGCTAGTTGGATATTCAGATTCTGACTATGCTGGTGACAAAGTTGAGAGAAAGAGCACTTTCAGGATTTGTCAATTGTTGGGAAGATCACTTGTCTCATGGTCATACAAGAAGCAAAATAGTATTGCACTATCTACCTCCGAGGCTGAATACATCGCCGCGGGTAGTTGTTGTGCACAAATCTTGTGGATGAAGGCAATATTGAAAGATTTTGGAATCAATTTCAAGAATATGCCATTGCTATGTGACAATAAAAGTGCCGTGAAGCTAACCAACAATCCGGTTCAACATCAAAGACAAAGCATATTGATATTCGCCATCACTTTATTAGAGATCATCAATAAAAGGGTGACATTGCTATTGAGAGTGTAGGCACCGAAGATCAATTAGCCGATCTATTCACCAAGCCACTTGATGAGAAGAGATTTCACAAGCTAAAGAATGAGTTGAACATAATTGACTTCTCCAACATGAGTTGATACACCTCATATATGACATGCCTCTCCTTCAAGCCCTAAGGTACAATTGGTTGACATGTCATATATTCTATGCTAAGGACTTATTTAGTGCATTTAGTCATAATTTACATGTTCTAGGCTCATTCATGAAAATCAAATGAATTTGAAGGCTATATGGTGCCACTATTGTTTCCATGACTTGTATGATCTAGTGGTAGCATATAACTTGTTTAAGTAGCTTGTGATCCTAAGTGTTTAATCTAGATCACTTGTCTAAATATTTGCTTCAACATGGTGCACGATAACCCTTCTAGTGAGGTGTGAAGAAGCTTGCCCTTGGATCAAACCGAAGCATTTTATTTATGCAAGCAATCTAGGTTGAATCACAAACTTGATCCTCACCCCATAATTCAACATGATAATCTATCTAAAATTGGTCCCTTGTGGTCATTGGTGCCAAAGGGGAAGAAAATGTTGTTCACAAAGATAGATTCTAAAGGGGGAGAAAACCTAAAGGGGAGAATTGATAAAAGAAGGGGATCAACTAAAATTTTGAGCACACAAGTAGGGGGAGCAAGCTCTTAAACATGAATGTTGCATTTCATGTGCACTTCATATGTATGATGCATAGTTATGTATTTCTTGTTCTCCGATACATTGCTTGTGTGGTGACTTGCTAGTATAATTTGAATGGTATATTGAGGTACTAGCATGAATAGAAAGTAGTTAGATTTTTCTTGCTTCATGTTTTTTAAAGTGGTTCTAGAGCCTTGCTTATAATGTTGATCTCACGAGGTTTCTAGTTATGTTTGTGCTTTTCCAAGTGGTATCTAACTACACAAGGTGCTAAGATGGTGTTTATCGCTACTCCAATGGTATCACGCTTCAAAGGTCTATAATCTAAAACACTTAGCACCTATTGATAGTCAATGCTCCTATATTTTCCTATCCAAGCATGTATGCTTCCTAAATCCAAACATATAGCATACATGTAGGGGGAGTCATTGCTATCAATTTGAATTCATGATCACATGTCCATAATTCTTACAAATGGTAATATACTTGGACAATGTGACATGGATTCAATCAAAATTTTATCATAATATCTTTGTGAAAGGGTTGTCACCAATTACCAACAAGGGGGAGATTGAAAGCTCTATGTTTGGTGTTGGTAATTAGTGACAATGCCTAAGTACTAATCCTATGCCTAAGTTGTATATAACATATGAGGATTAGTACATTCCAAGGTTGGTGGCAAGATGGACATGGTGATTATGATGGCCACACTTGGATTTGGATACAACCCTACGTGATCAAGGCAAAGGTATATGCTTAAGGGTTGTGTTTTAGTAACCAAGACACCTAGTGGGTGTGGTTACATTATAGGATAGATAGCCGTACTATAAAGAGGGGAATGACGCGGCTACTGAACTCCTAAGTGCCTCTAGGTGTGCATTTCATAATCATATGCATTTGGATAGAACTAATAACGCCTCGAAAAATGATTGTGAAAATACTAAACACACTCGCACATGATATGATCACTTGGTGGTGTTAGCACTTTTGCGATGGCGTTGGAGTTTGAGCGGTAGAGAGGGTTTGGGTCCCTCTCTCCCTCCCGCCGAGCTTGCGAGGCGGGATTCAGGCATTTTTGAGAAGTTGAAATGACTTTTTTCCACTACGCCGGAAGACGAAAAACAAACGGAGGCGAATGGAGGTCACATAAGTGACCGGACGCTGGACCGGACGCGTCTGGTCAGTGCTTAGTGTCTACGCGTGTTTCGGTTTTTTGATCGGACACGGTGGCGTGTCCGGTCACAGTCGACTGGACGCATCCGGTCGATCTAGGAGCTTACTGGACTTCAACCGGACGCTGGCACTGTGGCGTCCGGTCAGTTCTACAGCGCGTCCGGTCGCTGTTTCATTGGAGCGCTGCTCAGGCTTGACCAGCGCGTCCGGTCAGTTACGGGACTAGCGCGTCCGGTCAAGCCCAGCGCGTCCGGTCGGTTGGGACCAGCACGTCTGGCCGAGCTACGTGGTGCGACCAGCGTGTCAGGTTAGCGCGACTACAGCAGTTTCAAGTTCCTAACGGCTATATTCGAAGGGGTACGTCTATAAATACTCGTTGGCCGGCTCAAAGCTCCCTCTCTTGCATTCTTTGACATACTTGTGAGCACTTTGAGCTAAGCAACTCCCCTCCCACTCATCTCTCTTACTTCTTTGCATATTCAAAGTGAGATTGAGTGATCCAAGTGTATTTGCATTGTGAGATTGCATCTAGTTGGCACTTGGTGGTTGATTTGCTGTGAGATTCTTGTTTCTCTTGGTGGTTGCCACCACCTAGACGGCTTGGAGTAGCTTGGAAGTGTTGGCAAGAGTTGGTCATTGTTCTTGGCCACCTCCGGTGATTGTGAGGGGTTTGCGCCTACCTCGGTGAAGCGCCAAAGGCAATGTTAGTAAATTGCTCGTGTCATTGCAACCTTTTGCCATTTGGTAGGTTCTTGTGGCGCATTTTGAGAGGCTCGGTGTGAGACTGATTAGCCATCGAACCACGTGGTGAAGAGGGACACACAGGGACTAGCGTGCCGGCAAGCATGTGAACCTCGAGATAAATCTTTGTGTCATCACTTTCATATTGTGATTGATTGATCCCGGTATTCGGTTGTCTTGGTATTCATTGTTGATTATATTGGTTAGCTCAATACTTCGCCCCTCGGTAAAACTCTCCTAACTCAACTTCACATTACCTTCTTAGTTATCTTTGCTAGCTAGTTAGCTTTGCTAGAGTAGCTCCTTTGTGTAGCTTGCTAGTTGTAGTTGTAGTTATCTTCTTGGTTTGACTTGTGCGGTTTAGTGCAAATATACTAGTATTGTGAATTGGTTAGGTGGCTTGCAAACATCTCGTAGGCTAAGCAAAACTCACATCTCGCTACTTGTTATATTGATAAACTTGTTTAGCTTGTCTTTGTAGAAAATTTTAAAAGGCTATTCACCCCCCTCTAGCCATCAAGACCTTTCAGTGGGTTGACACATGAGCTAATATTCGTGTGTGTGCTGATATCTGTTTGTTTTCTTCTTATCAAGTCGGGAGAAGTTCCTCCTTGTTGATGGGGAATGGAGCGCATGCGGCTGTTCGTGGTGTTGGTACGGTCGATCTAAAACTTACTTTGGGGAAGACCGTGCAACTGAAAAACGTGCAACATGTCCTCTCAATAAGGAAGAATTTAATTAGTCGAGATGGCTATAAACTTGTGTTTGAATCTAATAAATGCATACTTTCTATGTATGGAACCTTTGTGGGTAAAGGCTATGAGAGCAGAGGCATGTTCCACTTGTCCTTAATAGATGCATGTGTTAAGTTTGTGAACAATGTGAGCTATGATGTTGAATCTAATGTTTGGCATTCATGTCTTTATCATATAAATTTTTTGAATTTAATCCCAAAATTTGATTTGGTCAAAAGTTCTAAATATCATTTATGCGTGCAATCAAAGCAACCTCGCAAGCCTCGCATGGCTGCTGAGGTAAGGGACTTGGCACAATTAGAACTAATCTATTCTGATTTGTGTGAAATGAATGGCGAGTTGACCAAAGGTGGCAAAAGATATTTCATGACGTTTATAGATGATTGCACTAGATTTTGCTACGTGTATCTATTAAAATCAAAGGATAAAATATTGAATTGTTTTAAGATCTATAAAGCTGAGGCAGAAAACCAACTTGAGAATAAAATTAAACGGTTGTGGTCTTATCGTGGGGGAGAATATTTCTTAAATGAGTTTTCTGAGTTTTGCGCGGAGCATGGTATTATTCATGAGAGGACACCGCCATACTCACCAAGTCCAATGGGATTGCCGAGAGAAAGAACCACACTTTAACTGAGTTGGTTAATGCCATGTTAGAGACTGCAGGACTCTCTAAGGAATGGTGGGGTGAGACAATATTGACAGCATGTCATGTCCTGAATAGAGAGCTCACAAACAACAAAGAAATTACACCATTCGAGAAATGTGAGAAGAAAAGATTAAATCTTTCTTATTTGCGAACATGGGGTTGTTTGGCTAAGGTGAATGTGCCAATTAATAAGAAGCGAAAGCTTAGACCAAAAATCATTGATTATATCTTTCTCGGTTATGCTATTCATAGCGTGGGTTATAGATTTTTAATAATAAATTCTGGAGTGCCTGATGTGAATATTGGTTCTATTATGGAATCTAGAGATGCTATATTTTGAGAGTGAATTTCTTCTGAAAAATACACCTAACACTTCTAGTCATGATTCTATAACACTTCCACAGTTACATGAATCGATAGAACATGCTGATAGTGAAACCCATGAGGAAAATCATGAGGATAACAATATAGTCACATGAAAGAGTAAGAGACGGAGGATGACAAAGTCCTTTGATGAATACTATATTATATACCTCATGGATGAAAATCCTAAAACCATAGAAGAGGCATATTCATCTCATGACACTGACTTATGGAAGGAAGCTGTTCAGAGTGAGATGGACTCTATTATGTATAATGGAACTTGGGAGGTTGTTGATCGTCCTTATGGGCGTAAACCTGTGTGATGTAAATGGGTGTTTAAGAAAAAGCTTAGGCCTGATGGTACAATTGAGAAGTACAAGGCGAGACTTATAGCTAAGGGTTATACCCAGAAAGAGGGCAAAGATTATTTCGATACTTATTTACCAGTTGCCCATCTTACAACTACACGAGTGTTACTTTTCTTGGCTGCCTCGCATGGTCTTCTCGTTCATCAGATGGACGTTAAGACATTTTTCTTGAATAGAGATCTTGAGGAAGAGATCTATATGGATCTATCAGATGGATTTGTAGCAAATGGTCAAGAGGAAAAAATGTGTAAATTATTTAAATCTTTGTATAGCCTAAAGCAAGCACTGGCACGAGAAGTTCGATAGAACTTTGACATCAACCGGCTTTGCTGTGAACGAAGCTGATAAATGTGTTTATTATCGGTATGGTGGAGAAGATAGTGTGATCTTGTGCTTATATGTGAATGATATACTAATTTTTGGAAATAATATTAATGTAATAGAGGAAGTGAAAGGATTTTTATCGAGTAATTTTGAAATGAAAGATTTAGAAGAAGATGATGTTATTCTTAACATAAAGCTGCTCAGAGAAGGAAATGGTGGGGGTAACTCTTTTGCAATCCCACTACGTGGAAAAGTGCTGAGTCGCTTTAGGTACAGTGACTACACACCTATTTCAACTCCTTATAACCCAAATGTGCTATTGAGGAAAAATCGCAGAATAGCATGGGATCAATTGAGATATTATGAAATTATTGGCTCACTTATGTATTTAGCTAGTGCAACGAGGCCTGATATCTCGTTTGCTGTGAGCAAACTTAGCCGGTTTGTTTCAAACCCAGGAGATGATCATTGGCGTGCTCTTGAGAGGGTATTGCGGTATTTAAAAGGAACTGTGAGCTATGACATTCACTATACCGGGTATCCAAGGGTACTAGAGGGTTATTGTGATGCAAATTGGATATCTGATGCTGATGAGATTTACACCACAAGTGGATATGTGTTCTCACTTGGAGGTGGCGCTGTTTTATGGAAGTTTTACCAGCAGACCATCTTAAAAAGGTCAACAATGGAAGCAAAACTCATAGCATTAGATACCGCCACTGTTGAGTCCTGGTGGCTTCATGAACTCCTTATGGATCTACCGGTGGTTAAAAAATCTATATCGGCTATTTCTATGAACTGTGATAATTAGACAATGATAATCAAAGTAAACAATTTTAGGGATAACATGAAGTCTACGAGACATGTGAAGAGACGGTAAAAATCTATCGAAAAACTGAGAAACTCCGGAGTAATAACTTTGGACTATGTCCATACATCTAAGAATCTGGCAGATTAGTTTACAAAGGGACTGCCACATAATGTGATAGATGGTGCATCGAGGGAGATGGGCTTTGTCACGGAACCGTCCAAATTATAAGAGCACAAGTCCAAAAACAATCGCCGAAACCATAAAATTCTCAAACTTGAGCCCATATAACTCCGATAGTCCACGAAATCACGAGGGATTTCAAACCAAACCGAGCGCAACCAAGATCGTAGTGATTCAACATAACACAACACTTGTTACAATAGTTCAAAAGTAATCTCATACATCAAAGTACAAATAATTTATTACAAAACCAAAGTAAAGATTAGCGGAAGCAACATAATTTCTGAAACCATTTGAAGTCAAATACTGCCAGTACATAGTCACATCCCGCAAAAGCATACCAGAAGAAATACTACAGAGACCATGCCCATATGGTCTAGTCTTCACACCCACATGGCGAAGACAATACTTACAGCAACAAGTATGAATCCGCTACCTGCAACAGGTGGGAATAAACCCTGAGTACGAGAAGGTACTCAGCTAGACTTACCCGACAAAATCAGAAACAAAGATGACACCAAGGAGTATGCAAGGCTTTATAAAGTGGGCTAGCTTGACTCAATTGCAGAAAAGCTTACTACAGATAGTAACCAATATATGCTTAAGTATCAAATTGATCATCATTAACCTGATAACTAGATTAGCACCTGTACTAAAGCACTCACTTTATTAGGATCAAACAATATTAACCATAGCAGGTATAATAAGGCCATCATCATCATTATCATCAATTTTAAACCATCATTAATAATTAGTGCATCTACGCTGGAGATAACCAGTCAAGTTTCTCACTATCCGGGAGAGACGGCGACTCGAATCGATTCCAACTCAGCTGAGGGAGGTATTCCTGACACTCACCCGACAAACCCCGCTAAAGGTAGCCGTAGATAACCTTTGGTACAACTCAGGATGGGCCCGAACAGCGCCGTGTTCTCGGGGATACCAGTGGCCAGGATGCTCAGGACTTTTAACTTACCTGCCCTTGGACCCTCTGGCTCTCTTCCGAGGTGACTTTCACTTTTCGACTTCGCAGCCTGAGTTGAGCTACTAGGCTTCGCGGTCGGCAACCTCAGGCCGGCCAACTAAATGTCAGGCATGTGTTCAAAATGACATAGAAGGCTCCAGGTCTCGGTCCTTAATCAACACAGATGGGAATAGATCCACACCTAAGACCTCCATGCCTTGCTGCTTCACTATCGTCATCCCGCCTGGTCTCATTTCATTTCATTAACACATGGTTCATTTCCACGATAGCAAATATAGCCAACCGTGACCTGACAAAGCCCTACATCTCGCAGGTGACAGGAAATCACCTGACTTCTACCGGTCTAATTTAGCAGGGCTAAGCATAGATATGATCCTGTCTACATAGGATTCAAGGTTCGAATTGCTGGACAAGGAGTGTTATCAATGCAGCAAGGGTTTCCAACCAACTCCTATCACGTAATGCAACAATACATATAACATGTATATATAGATAATTGCTTTGAAAGTAGGAGGCTTATAATGCTCTGGGACTTGCCTTAACCGAAAGAAGATAGATCAAGGTTTGGCTTCAAGAACGATTCCCACGCCTTCTCCGGCTTCGTCGGACTGGACCTCCGGCTCCTGAACGGACTTCAACTTCAGGTTCCACGCCCAGCGGGACTTCGCTCGTAACACGATTCTCAGCACACCTATTGCATGTATATGCATCCAATGAATTTCATGTATGCATCTAGGATGACACGATGATTTATGACATGCATGAATGAGGTGAAGATGAATGTAATGATATTGCAACATCATGAGCATAAAATCAAGTCATGTGGCGCTCTATTCAAATCACTTCAAGCTTAGGTGCAAATTTTCTCTCCAGTATTAACATGTTTGAACATCCCTAAGAAACCACTAAGTATCACAAAGTTAAGACTAAACACGCACATAACAAAATTCCAGAAATTTAGTATTTTCAACATAATATCAACAGTAGCTAAGAAAACTCACAACTGGAGTTCTACAAATCCAAATGACTTGAAAGAGGACATTCTGGAAAACTTATGAAATTGTCTATATTTCATTTATAAACATCTAAGCATGATTTCATCATTTACCATGTTGAAATAGCACATGTACAGAATCTGTTCTAAAAGACAGAGAGCACTTCCAAAACTGAACCCAGCTTGGAACAGCTGCCATTTCTAAACTATAAGTCCAAATGCTACCAAAATTTACCAGCAACTAGTTCATGAAATCCTCAACAACTTTTCTATAGATCACCAAGCATGAAAACCTCATTAACATAGCCTAACTTACTTAACCACCAAATCTGTCCAGAAAAGATAGATTTGTACAATTAAATATTAAGTGATGTTGGGAACATCACAAATGACCTACCCAACTTCACTAACAGTTAGATCATGTTTAAGTAACACTAAACCAAGTCATGGCACTAGCATAAAAATTTATCAAATCACCCTTTTCTATTTACTTTGAGTGCATAAACATAATTGGTATCACATATAAAATGTACTCAGAAAATTCTAATAAAACTACAGAGGAAAATGCATGCTACCAAGAGGCTACCATAAAAATTTCACCTCAATTTGACAAGTAGATTAGAATATATCAAAATAATAAAAAGATAAGTGCTAATAAAACCTATAACAAAGGAATTTCATAATGGAAGCAAATGACCTCCAACAAGGCTAAAAATTAAAATAGAGCATCATTATACCATGACTAGCATCTCACAAAAATTTCATGACAATTGAATTAATACACAAAGAGAAACAAAATTACTAAAACACATATTTAAATAAAACGCATCACAAAATTAATTGCAAACCTTAGGAATTATTAGCCAACATACCACATATTATATTTTTTAAATAAACTAGACATTATTTAGAGCACACCAAAATTTAAAGCACCCCATTTGGACCTCTAGAACATGAGATATGAATTTACAAAGTTGGAGTATAAATCAAATATTTGAAATAAATCAAATAAACGAAACCTAACTAAACTGGCCAGCCCACAGCCCCTGCGGCCCGCGACGCGGCTCGGCCCGCCTAAGCCACGCGCGGCCCATGTCAGAACAGGGAGGGGAAAACAGAGGAGGGGCGGCCGCCGGCTGATTCCTCGCCGACGACGAGGTTCCCAGCGACGGTGAGCACACCACCACACTCCTCTCGATGAGACGGACTCAACGAGGTACAATACCACGGCAGTGACCCGACAGAGGGAGCTCGTCGCCGTTCATGGCGGACGCCAGAGCTCGGCGGCCCTGCGCCAGCCATCACGGGGTGCGGTGGGGCTCGGGAAGAGCTCCTACACGTTTATCAAGGCACGATGATCCTACTGGAATCCATATCTAGACGGCAGAGCAGCAAACACGACGCACCCACATGCGAGGCGCCATGGCGGCGACGGCGAGCGGGGCGCGCGGTGGCGTTCAACGCCGGTGGAGGCATCGTGGCCAGTAGCATCTAGCACGCAACTATGTCCTGCCCTGAGCTACCAAAAACACACAGCAATTTGAAGCTTACGTGCATGAGTCGAACGAATTCGAACCCGAGCTCGTCGGTGGTAATGGCGGGCGCGGCCAGTGCGCCTGCCCATTCCGACGAGTTGGAATGGTAGCGTCAAAGACGGTCGCGTCTACAGCTACCACCGAATCCTAGGATCACGGGACAAACCATGTGAGAGAGGGCGAAGCGTGGCAGCGAGCCGAGAGCACGGCAGCGCTCCGACCACGGCGGCAGCGCGGAAACAATTATCTCGCCCTGCTCGTGACTCAGCTGGCTTTGTTAGGTGGTGCAAAATGAAGAGCAGGCCATAGCGGAGGTTCTAGCTCGAGCAATTTGGAACTAGTGGCGCGATGAAGGCGCTGCGCGCGGCAAAGCCCGCGGTGGAGCTTTGGCCGGCGTAGAGGAAGGAGAGGTGAGTGCTGGGGTGGAGAGGAAGGAATGGGCAAGCTCAGGGGGGTGCCCAGGTGCATTAGGAGGGGCTCCTATCCGAGCGCCACGGTGGTGTACAGGTGGCGCACACGACCTGTGCGTGGTCAGCCACCGAGCCCAGGCCAAGATGGCCATCAGGCTTACCATCGGCGTCTGACAGGCCGAAATGGACGTTGATTTTCTCCTAAATGACCCAATTTAGCGAAATATGTATTTAGCAAAAATGTAGAGCTATGTGAGGTCTACCACTTTGTTAATTGAAGCTTGAACTGGTTTGGCCTGGATTTGAAACTACATAGCCCTAAAGTGGGGTACCTCGAACTGTAAATCAGATGCAAGACTCAGAAAATTTTCTAAGTGTCAAAACAGCATAGAAACCTGACTTGTGGGCCCGGTTTGAGCATGTTCTAGCCATTTTCATGAGATGGTCATATTGAGACTTTTGTTCCTTGCTGTCTACAACTTTGGTAAAGGGTGCACATCCATACAAGGTCTCTAGGTTAGACTTCTTAATCAGTCAAACCAGGGCACTCTAGAGGTCACCTCAAGGTCAAACCTCCCCTAGAGGGCAGATTAGTCATTTCGGTCAACATGAACAGTGCTCCATTAGGTGTCCTAAGCATAGTTAAGCTACTAGAGATCATGTTGGATCATCACAAGTGTCATCTACACAAAAGCCCTAGCAACCCATAAAGGAAACACATAGAAAACCACAAATGTTGCAAATGTTTCAGTGTTATGTTTCAATGACAATGCACATGAAATGATGGTGCACATGCTCATGGAATGCTCATATGATGCACAGATGCAAGACAAACACCTAGGGTGTTACAGGCTTGAGACCCACATGAAGTCATTTCATAGTGGTAACCTATCCTATGTGATTGGAGATCCCGTGAAATAGGATGGCGAAACAAGCTAGTGGTTGACTGTGATGGAGAGACCCCTATAATAAGGTCCAGATCGTTTGAGATGCACGTTTCTCCTATGCTATAAGGCACGTTGGTTTATACCTTATTGTGATTCAAGTGGCTTATTTAAGCAGACATGTCGACCTACAGGACATCTTAGAAGAAACACACCTATATGAGTTCGACTGCTAGTCACAATCTATGAGACGTGGTTAGTCTCTAGATATTTATGAAAGACCCAGGAGTTTGACTTATATGCTCTAACCAGAGGAGATGCTTTAGGCAGCCTTATATTAGTAAAGGACTTAGGTGAAACTTATTTTACATAAAACTGTCAATTCAAGGCATAGTCCATTGGTCAGTTGTGAAGAAGTGTAATCTTTGCTCTAGGTGGATGTTCAATTTAACGGTCTCCTCTGAAAAACTGGTATATCAAACAATTTGCAGTACTGAGAGCATTTTCTATGCCTTGAAATTTGGTGGGGATTGCTGGATTTAATTGGGTTTATCCAATTTTATTCATTAATTAAATAAAATGAAATTCCAAGGTCAAAGTTAATACTAGGTATAATTTGTTGGGTCCTTCATGTGGTGTAACTTACGGTTTGATGAGGGTTGATGAGAGGTTAAGTGCATGATGACTATTATGTGTTGGTGGATCATGATTTAGTGGTTCATGGTGTCATAGTGGTTTCCGTTACCAGTAACGAACAATTCATTTGTCGGTTTCGCAAGTTACTTATAACAGACAATGACATGATGGCTACTAACTCTTCATGAGCCTAGCTCTTCAACTTCATCTTCTTTTATCACTGCATAAAAGGGGACACTCTTTCTCTTGTACGCGAGAGAGAAGAGAACACATAGCTAGAACACCGTCACGCTGTTGTTGTGCTGCTCTTTGCCATTCCCATCTTGGTTCCTACGTGCACAGGAATAGGGAGAGCAGGCCTCCGAAACCGGCGCCGTTCGTGAGTTCATCTGCTTGGGTGAAGACCGACACTCAGGTTTTTGGGGAGGTCTTCACGTGACTGCTCGCTCGTTCGTTCTTCTTCCTGCTACTTTTCGACGGCTTGGGTTGATCGGCACTGCAACGTTACTGCACGGCATCGAGCGGAACGAATACATCGACAACCGCTATGTCAACTAGCGTCGGCTCTGGTGCTGCTGGGTATGCTTTTGCAATCCGTCCTTTGTTATATATGATTAAAATCATGATGATTAGTATCATGTACATGTTTGTTGCACTTAGATCACACATACACATGTCTGATATCACAAACATGTTATTTATAATTTTCTAGATTAAATTGGTACTGAATTTGCCTAAATTTCTATCGGCGGCAAGCCCAGAGCCCTCTCTTCTTCTCCCGTCTCCCTCTCCATTTTGTTTCTCGGTATATTGAGGCGGCGGCACTTGAGCGATGCAAGGAGTCTGGTACCGAGAGAAAAAAGGTCGAGCGCAAGGCATATGAATGGAATAGAGCCAGCCACGTAGGAATCAGGATCAGGTACGTTTTTTTAATTTTTTCTTAAAACTAACAATTAACATAACTCCATCATCGAGAGTTCGATTAATGCAAATAAGCACCCAAACGGAAAGTATACGCATTGGTGGTCTCCATCAATCCATCCAAGCAACGGATCAAAAAGTCAAAATTTTGATTTCTCCTCAAATCCAATCAACCTTCGCTAAAAAAACACTTGATCCATATTAAAATTCATATTTATAGCATTCATTCTCGGGGTATTCTTGGGGTATTATAGTGGCATTCATCTACTAAACAAATTTTGAAATTTTGCATATAAACACTAAACGAAACTAGTATGAATACAGAACCCTAACAAATTAGTTGACAAATTATTAAAAGGAAATTTTATTTTTGCACTAGTTAAATCTTGGAAATATTGTAGAAAATTATTTAAATAATTGATTTTGGTAATATTATTTGCTCACATCCTAAAATAGAAAATTTGGAGTGTGGCAGTGAACTATTAGAAAGTTTGACCAATAAAATTGTTTCGCCCCTAGAAAAAACGGCCGATGTATTGTTCGTTATGGACATTAGAGCATCGCCAAGAGAGTGGTATCTAACTTGCTAATGCTTTTTTAGATAAAGCTCTAGAAAACTAGCCTCCAACGGACTAGCCAATACGACTGCTATCCTATTTGACATACTATCCCTTAGCCTCGGTAGCCAAATTTGGCTAGCCGGTATGCCTTGCTATCTCGGTGTACGTGAAGCTCATAGCTAGTGTCATTTTTGCGTTGCTCCAAACTGCATTCATTTCTCTTGAAGATATAGCTAGTTTGTTGGAATGTGTTGAATTATAGAAAAAGAATATTCACGGAGTGGATAGCGAAATGAAGATATGGAACATGGAATTTAGAATGTCTTTTGGAGATACTTTTGGTCTAGATGAGTATTTTTGGCAAGCAAGTTTTACCCAAAAATAGGAGTCATATGTTCTCACCAAAAAGCAGCATGGTCAGAGCCAATGCTTATTTTCTCTGTAAGTTCTGCAAACTGTACCTAGTATATATGCATGTGCATTATTTTTTTTGAACTTTGTCTTGTTTGCAATCACGCCATGTTCATGCATGGCCGAGTCCAACACCAAGTCCAGTAGATAATCATTACTTAGTTTCCTTTCCTCTTCCTCAGGTCTTGCTGGGAGACCTCAATCTATATGTGTTAAGTGAATTATGGTGGAATTTAGTTTGATTTCCACCACAATACACTCTAACACATGTGGATCGAGATAAATAAATGTGCATCCAAACAAGCCCTCATGTGAGTAAATAATCTTGTGGTGTCTAAACTCATTGCTGTTTTCTGAAACTGTTCGCGCTGCTGTCAGACAAAATCGCCTGCTATCTCTCGATAGCACAGACAGTTCGCTAGACGGAGATCAACGCCATTTGCAAAGGGCAAATAATCGGCTAAACTTGTTTGACCCCTTTTGAAAATTTACCGTCCAGTGCGTGTATTCGACATGGAACTGCCAATTTTAACTGTGAATAATAAGAAAGATAATAAGAAGACTAAACCTAAATAATATAGATGCCATATATTTGATACGGAACTGCTAACTTTAGCTGTGAAGAATAAGGAAGATAATAGGAAGACTAATCCTAAATAATATGACAAAGTCGTGTGCAAAGTTGTATTCATTTCATGATCATACCATACATGTCAGAGGGGGTATTTATAGGGGCCTAGTCTTCGTATTTTACATAAAATGACTATTTTATCCCTGACTAAAACATTTACAACCCTTCATCTATGTAAGGACGAAGTAGTCATTTCTTCCTGATTCAGTCTTCTTTTTCACGTTCAATCTTCTTTTCTTCAATGAACTTGTTCTTTTCAGATTATTTCTTGCTCTTCGTCTACTTCTCTGTCCAGTGAAATTGATTTCTTGCCGACGAAGTCAATAAGCGAAGTTGAATTCTTGACAACGAAGTCAATAGGCGAAGTTGAATTCTTGCCGACGAAGTCAATAGGCGAAGTTGAATTCTTGACGACGAAGTCAATAAGCGAAGTTGATTTCTTGACGACGAAGTGAAAGTCCTTGTTTGGTGTTGGCAATTAGTGACAATGCCTAAGTACTAACCACATATGCATAAGAATGTGTGTAGCTATGATGTGGTTGGTGCAATGACATGGTGAAGCATGGTGATCAAGTAATGTGATGATGAAGTGCTTACCATGATGTGGTGTTGCAACAAGGTGCAACAAGTGATGATCAAGGCAAAGGTATCATGTAGGGTTTTTCTTTTTGCATTCAAGACACCATAGAGGGTGTGGATGGCTTAGGATCGATAGCCGTACTATAAAGAGAGGAATTTCCGGGGCTATTGATCACCTAAGTGCCACTAGATGAAGATTCATTTGCATTTGCATTTAGATCTAGTTGAGAGCTAATTTAACGCCTCGAAAATGATTGTGAAAATGCTAACACACATGCACATGGTGATGTACACTTGGTGATGTTAGCACATTTGCAAAGACGGTGGAGTTTGAGCGGTAGAGAGGGGTTTGGGTTCTTCTCTCCCTCCCGCCGAGCTTGCTCGGCGGGATTTAGCGCTTTTCGGGAAATGAAACGCCTATTTTCCACTGCGCCGGACGTGAAGAAATGGAGGCGAACGGGGGTCACAGAGGTGACCGGACGCTGGACCGGACGCAGTCTCTGTTTGACCGGACACGTCCGATCAGTGCTCAGCGTTTGCGCGTGTCTCGGTATTCTGATCGGACGCGGTGGCGCGTCCGGTCATGATCGACCGGACGCGTCCGGTCGTGGTGGGTGCTTACTGGACTCTAACCGGACGCTGGATGTAACGCGTCCGGTCAGTTCTACAGCGCGTCCAGTCACACGTGGAGGCTTACTGGAAATGACCGGACGCTGTCTCTGTGGCATTTGCATTGTGAGATTGCATCTAGTTGGCACTTGGTGATCCAAGTGCATTTGCATTGTGAGATTGAGTGATCCAAGTGCATTTGCATTGTGAGATTGCATCTAGTTGTTACTTGGTGGTTGATTTGCCGCGGGATTCTTGTTTCTCTTGGTGGTTGCCGCCACCTAGACGGCTTGGAGCAGCGGTGGAGGTCCGGCACGTGTTGGTGATTATTTGTGGCCGGCTCCGGTGAGCTTGTTGTGAGGGGTTGTTGTGGTTCCTCGGCGGAGCGCCGAATTCCAACTCTAGTGGATTGCTCGTGTCAGAACTTCTCGCCATTTGGTAGGTTCTTGTGGCGCCTTTTGAGAGTCTCGGTGTGTGATACCGATTAGCCACCGAACCACGTGGTGTAGGGGACACAACGGGGACTAGCGTGCCGGCAAGCACGTGAACCTCGGGATAAATCATCGTGTCTTCACTTCATTGATTGTGATTGATTTGTCTCGATGGATTGGTTATCTTGAATATCATCACTTGGAATTATTGATTGATTGGCTCAATTCATCGCCCCTCGTTGAAATATTTCTTGCCTTACTCTTGTATTATATTTCAAGTACTTATTTGTTTTCTCTAGTGCTTAGTACCTTGAGTAGAGTAGCCTTCTAGTTTTTCGTCTTGCGATTTGACTTGTGCGGTTGAGTGAAATATATTAGAATTGTCTTTTGGATAGGTGGCTTGCAACACTCCATAGGCTAGGCAAAACTCGCTTCTTGCTATTTGTTATTGCTAATTAAATTGTCTAGCACTTTTTGTAGAAAGTTTTATTAGGCTATTCACCCTCTCTAGCCATCAAGACCTTTCACGAAGTCAATAGGCGAAGTGGAATTCTGGCCGACGAAGTCAATAAGCGAAGTTGATTTCTTGACGACGAAGTCAATAGGCGAAGTTGAATTCTGTGCGACGAAGTCGAAATACATTCTTCGCTATACTTTTCCCTGCAAGTGAATTTCATTAGAATACTTTTATATTTTTCGCACTCTAAAGTTTGGACTTAAGTTTTTTGGATGGAGTTAATTCTCCCAACAGTGCCACGGCTTGCTATTACAAAAATAACCCCATATACAGTGGCGGACCCAGGATCTGAGACTAGGGTAGTCCTAGTAAAATAATTTCATGTGTAATACTATAAAATCCAAACAAAAAGTTCGGCAAACATAGCTATAAATTAACCAAATTACGATAATATATTTAAAAGGTTTGAAACTTACATAAATAGGTCCGAAACTTACTCAAATAGATCATACAAAAGATAAGGTCTTACATAAAAAAAAAGAAACTACAATTGCAGATGTGTCATTCATAATTGAAGGATCAGCACAATACAGATATAAGCACCACGCATCATATTCAATCATGCAGGGAGAAGCTTTTACCCAAACAACACTTTTCAGGTGTAAAAAAATACAGTAGTATCCTTGTGCACAACAAATTATATGTGAAAATGGTTTACACCTGAAAAATACTACCAAACAGGACCTAAGTGGATATGGGAATTGGGAACAGAACTACAGAAGCACCTACCGGTGACTAGTCACTCAGTCAGCCACCGAGGGTAGGGCAGGGGCTAGGCGGCCAGCCGGCCAGGGCGGTGCAGTGGACGGCAGCGGCCGCCGTGGGGCACTAGCGGGCAGTGGCTAGACGCATCTGGCGCCAGCCACCGGTGGACTGGCGGAGCTGGTGGGGCAGCGGGTGTGGGGCGAGCAGGGGTGGGTTGGCTGGCAAGGTGGGGCAGGCGTCTGCATTGGCGGCGGGCGGCCGGGAGGGGCGGCGTGTGGGTAGGGCGGTCAATCGTAGCCACATCGCGTCGGGGTCGGGGGCGAGGAACACGGACTCACGGTGTCTTCCGCCTCGGCTGAGACGAGAGCGACCGGGGGAAGCTGGAAGGAGAGCGTTTGGGCCATTTTTTCTTGGTTTCTGAAGAGTAGTATTTGAATTTTGGGCCAAATTTGTGGGTAGTCCTGGGCCTACGTGGACTACCCACTGGGCCCGCCACTGCTCATATAATTATTTATTAATAATATAAACAATTCAACAACATCTTAAGTGTTATAGTGCATACACCGAAACAATTGTAACAACTAAGAGGGCAGCCTAGGACCTATAATATTGTTTTTTCTCGAATACACAAAAGATATGTGTATCATTGTATTAAATAGAAGAGTTTAAACAAACATACAATGCGCTTCTATCAAGCACCGAAGAAGGTTGACCTAACACAACCGTTGCTGGACCATCCTAGCTGGATCATCCTAGCAAAAAAAAACCTCTTGTTTTGATATTACATAAAAGGAAACAACCAATACCGACGCAGCGGTGCGATCTAGGAGGTGGCCTTTCATCTTCGCGGCTGCCTGGACGAGCCCTTTCCAACGGCCGGGAAGAGCGCGTCCATCGCCTCGGCATTGGATGCAGTCAGGTTGCCATCGAAGAGCTTGTCAAATGTCTCCAGCTTTGACGCGGATGGCGCTAATAGACCTTTGGTGTAGCCCATACACTGTATAATCAACATCTCTCCTCGCTTGGAAGCAGGTACTCGGGAGAGGCTCTCAGCCGCCAACTACCTGCTCCGCCACGGTAGCACCGGCTTAGCATGAGGTTGCTTGGGGGGCTCACGAATCAGCGGAGTCCCTCTTACGTGTCACTTTGTCGATGAAGCTATCGAGGCGAAGCTTGGTTGAGCCGTCGTTGTCCGCATTCTGGTGGGTATCCACCGGTGGTGAACTGGGAGAGCCGACATCCACTGTGAGATCTATAATATTGTTTTAATAGAATAAAAACTAAAAGCATTAAATAAAAGATACAATAAGCATTAGAGTTTCAACTCAACACATGACTAAAAAATTATAGCAACTAGGTCAAAAGATGAAAATTTAAAAATAGATTTATCATATCACTTAAAGGGATGCAATAAGAGTTTATATAAAGTTTAGGTTTGAACTAATAAATCCATATCGAGCTAGGAAAAAAAAGAGATTAATCATAGAAGTTCTTATTAGGGGTCCCAATAGAGCCTCCATGTTATTACTGACGAGGCCCGTTAGAAACAAAATGATAAATACAACTCGGAATCATTTAGCCATCAAATCGTAGATTACAATCACCATTGATAATAACACAGCCATTGGATCTGTAGCGATTAATAAGATTCTAGCCCGTAGGAGAGCACAAATTAATGAATTAGTAATCCCCCCAAGCAAATAGATTACAAACTAAGTCAAAGGCATGGCAGGCCTCAGCTCCACCAGGTATCTTCAAGCTGAATTGTAATGGAGCTTTCTTTCCGGAGGCAAAAAAACATGCAGCTGGCAGCCCTGCAAGCGGCCTCAAGCCATGGCTTGGAGAAAATCATCCTGGAGACAGACTCAATAAACACGGTGAAGGCTTTGCAGCCAAGCGAGTTTGATCTCAGTCCAGCCTCTGTCCTCTACAAAGAAGCTAGAGATTTGATTCGTTTATATTTTGTTTTAGTGTAGGTTTTACACATTTCTAGATCTTATAATAGATGTGCTCATGATATAGCTCGTTTGAGTCTTGGTTGGGACCCGGATCAACCTTATGTTTAGCTTGATCCCCTCCCTAGCTTTGTAGTCCCTCCTGTTCAAGTTATAAGTTGTTTTAACTTTTTTGATATATTTATTTTGCTATACATCTAGATATATTAATATGCCTAGATACGTAGGAAAATGGATGAACAAAAAAAAAAGGTCAAAGTGACTAATAATTTGGAACCGTGGGAGTACATGATATTGTGGTTCGTGATTACGTTGAATTGAATAAAGAGACTCAGCATATTTGTTTTTTTAAAAAAGGCATGCCACACACGTACTTACGCCTCACTCCATCAGCGAGTGCCATCCCAAACGCCTAGAACGTGGCAACGGCGCTCGCCGTGCGGACTGAGCGCACGTCGGAGCTCCCCTGCATGCGCACAGCTAACTAGCTGAATGAAAGCCTGAAACCAAACGGCTACAGTGCGCAAGGTCTATTTCAACATGCGATCTGATGCCGGCAGACGTCGATGACGCATTCTATCTTGAGGCAGTCGCCGCGGACGAAGCCTGGCCCCTTGAGCTCGCTCCGCGTGGCGATCTTGGCGGTGCACCAGTCCACGCTCGCCGCGTCGGGAACTGGTCCCAGATAACGGTGTCAGGGATGCCGGTGGTCTGGTCCAGAAGCAGGAGGCCGACGTACGCCCGCGCCACCACGCCCTCGGTCAGCAGCATGACGAAGACGCCCACGTGGCCGCGCTCGCCGTCGGGGCCGGGTAGTATCGGATTCGGATGGCCCAGTGGAGGCCGGCCGGCGACGGCGAAGGCCGGGGAGTCTACGAAGCCGCGTACGCACTGCTGCTCCTGTAACCTGCTGACGCCGCGGACGTGCACGACGTGCGTGCCGCGGGCCGTTCTAGTCACGCGCATCGGGAGCCGGGGCAAGTGTTGCCGTGCACAGAGATGCCAATGGCGGCAGACCGCGCTGAGATGGACGCGGTCTTTGCAGGAAGGGAGACGACGCAGGACCTGGCCGTACAGGTCCGAGGGGATCGAGATCGCGCCAGCTCACAGGTCTCCCCTCTTGCTCCTGATGCACCCCGCTGATGCCGCGGGCCGTTCTAGTCACGCGCATTGGGATAGTGTTCGACGTCGACGCCGCCGACGCCATTGTGCGCACGTAACGTAATGCTGTTGCTGGGTGCCGACGCGATGCTGTGCCTGCGTTTTTATGTTGCCATAGGGAGAGAGCCCCGGCCGAGTTTTGAAACTGATCCGGACGTGTCCTGCCCTCGTACGAGAAGAATCTGAAACGGATATACTGGTAGATATCTCGGAGTATATGCTATTGAACATCTCTGCCAGGAATCAGGCAGGATGCTTTGGGCATATATATGCTTTTATATTATATATACAAACACATTTGCTAACCGTCAGGCGGTTGTTTTGGGAGAAGGCAACAACCGGATTTTTGGCCTTCCGTGGCGTGCGTTGGTCTGTGATGGCCGTCCGATGCCGCTGGATATCAACACACGTCCGACCGGTCCCCATCCCAAGCACCGCTGTCGCAAGCACGCACGCAGCACACGGTGGCACGGAGCGGCCGAGTGCGGCAGCAGCAGCCCGCGAGCTCCACACAGGCCGACTAATCAGCGAACGTTCACCCAAATGGGAACGAGCGAACGATTTTAAGACGTGCCGTGACTTTCCTTTTTTGGTAAAAAAATTCCGCAACTTTCCTTTTTTTGAAAAGTTTTCTATTTTTAGCAAACAAAAGACAAAGTTACCAGGCCGACTAATCAGCGAACGGTTCACCCAAATGGGAACGAGCGAACGATTTTCAGAAGTGCCATGACTTTCCTTTTTTGGCAAAAAAAAATTCCGCAACTTTCCTTTTTTGGAAAATTTTCTACTTTTAGCAAACAAAAGACAAAGTTACAAATCCTGACGCATAACTTCCATCTATAACTTATACGTCTAACTTATAATCTAACTTATACACATAATTTACGTGATCTTTAACGTTTCTAAGTTATGCTCATAATTTATACATTTAACTTACACATAACTTACAACGTTGCAAAGTTACAAATCTAACTTATACACATAACTTACGTGATTTTCAACGTTTCTAAGTTATGCTCAAACTTATACATTTAACTTATTACGTGAAAACGCATCTTACAACGTTACAAAGTTAGAATCTAACTTATACATGTAACTTTTACGTATAACTTAGGCACCAGAATATCGCGAAAAATTTATACACACAAACGACTGCAGTAAAGGAAAAAAATAAAAAAAAGTCTTCGAAACATATCCAAGTGGGATCTAGTTTTGTTCATCTCGTCGTGTTGAACACACCGGTGCAAACGGAATTGCAAATAGATACATGGTTTGGGAGTATAGCATTTTTTAAAAAATGTTTTGCTTTTTAATGCTGACATTAGCGCGCCCCACACACTGCCCACCCTTGTCTGCCGCACCCGGTGGAAGTGGGATCGTTCGCTCAAACCGTGAACGGGCGAACGACCGCCCAAATGGATTTGTGGGCTCCACATCACCTTCCCCTCGCCACGTACGCGGCCTGGCCTCCACCGGCGTAGGATTTTATTTATTTTAATTTGTGAAGTATCTGACATATTAGACATGTATTTCTCTGATATCCGCAATCCATAAAAATAATTTATAAATTTAGCATATATTTATCTGAGATCTGCAATTATCCTCAAATTATATATGATTTATACTGAAAAAATCATTGTAAATATAGTAATAAAGTGGTGTAAACATAGCTATAAGACAGTTGTAACATCCCATATGTTAAAAAACAGTTAAAACTTGATTAAGTATTGATCATGCATACATCAAGGCATAAGATGCAATTCATGTTGCATAAGCAATGTTTCATATACCAGGTCTCTGTTGCATAGTGATGTTTCATGTGTTGCTGGGTAGTGTTTCCTATGTTGCAATAGAATGTTTCATGTTTCATATACATGTTTTACATGTTTCAATAGTGATGTGATATGTTATTTTTATTAGTATGCTTAATACGTTAATAATGCCATGTTACTTATCACATGAAATAATGTTTTATTAGTGTTAAAGGATTAATCATGTTGTAGTAAAAAGAATAATCAATTGAATTCAAAACCCTAAATTCCAAAACCCTGATTTTACCCCTTTTGAAATAATTCAAAATCTAAGCAAAATTTGGGAAAAAAGTTTAGAACCAAGTTTGTAGAACTTTTAAGGGCTACAACTTTGGTGTTTTGAGTTTTCAAAGTTTTAGTATAAAATGTGGAGCAATTTTGAAAAGAAACAAATTTCAAATTTGACCCATTTTCATCCCCGAACTCAAATTTCAAAATAGAGGCAGAATTTGAAAATGGTTTGAATACCAAAGTTGTAGGTCTTGGCTAGATGTACAACTTTGGTGTTTGGAGTTTTTGAAGTTTCAACATAAAATTGAAAGTAATTTCTAAATTATCAAATTACCGAAAAGTGTCACCTTTTGATTTTAAATTCAAATTTCAAAATCTAGTTCGAATTTGAAAAAGTGTTCAATATAAAACTTGTAGAGCTTGAAATTCTGAAGATTTCATATCTTGGGAATTTTTCAAGTTGCTAAATGATTTTTAGAGTAATTCGACAAAACAGTTTGAAATTGAAAAATTTGGGGGGAACTACAGTACCCGACGAATCACCGCCGGGCACCGAGCGGCATGGGCACCGGCGAGCTGCCGGGCTGCTTCCAGGCCATTCCCGCGGGCGCTCAATCGCCACCTCGTCCGTGCGTGCACCTTCTAGCGCCGTTGGTGACCCCTATATAAAGCCGAGCAAGCCGCCGTTCTTTTTCTTTTTCTTCTCTGTTTTTGGCGGTTGCCACCGCTCAGCTCCGCCGCTCACCGCTGCCGCCGTTGAGCCACCACCAGTCATGCAAACCGCATCATCACGTTCGCCTCGCCCTCGCGCATCTTTTGGTCGGCCTGAACTAGCCCAATTTCGCCCGAATCGGCTGCACCATCGTTTCCGTTCCCAACTCCGGCGACTGAGCGTCACCGACCCGCCTCCCGTGGCCAGCCACCTCCACCGCCGCTCCGAGCTTCCTGTTTGCTCCACTGCAATCGCGGTTAGCTGCTGATGCTTCCCATGCCCTTTTTTTAACTGCTACTAGCTTATTTCGTCGGGACGCCGGTCACCGCGACCACCGTTCCGCCATGGCCATCGGGAAGGGTTCCCCGGAGTTTAAGCGTGGGTGTTTTGGGTTGTAATCGGTTCGCGGTGAGGAGTAGTTCATGTTGGACAGGTTGGTTGAGTGACCGATGTCGTGATCGCCGGTCGGCCACCGTGCCATCGCCGTCGGAGAGAAGGCGAGAGCGGAGAAGGGAGATGACAGGCGGGGCCGCCGTGTCAGCCAAAGAGGGAGAGAGGGCGAGCGCGCGCGAGCGGGCCGCGCTGCTAGGCCGCGCACGATGCTGGGCTAGGCGAGCGCGGGCGCGAGTGAGCAGGTGAGCGCGCGGGCCGGCCGCGTTACTGGGCCAAGCCGAGTCGGAGAAGGAGAAGTCGGCCTGCGCTGCGATTTTGTTTTTCTTTTTCAAAAATGTGAATAGTATTAGTTTTTGTTTATTTCACTAGAATTTTTGTAGAGCTCTAAAAATAGTAAAAATTTTTGTGTAAGCTTCTCAAGGTGTAAACTGATTAGGAAAAATATTAAATACTAATTTTGATTACTTTTTGCAAGTTATTTAATTAGCTCAATTAAATATTAAATGCAACTTCAGGAATTTTAGTAATTAAAAGATTAATCCAAAAATCATGAAATTTGTTTTGACACTATTTTAGACTATGACCAATCTATAGGAAAAGTTTGAGCTCAATTTGATGAAGCTTACTTTATTCTTAATTTCTGCCTTAATTATTTAAGTAATTAACTAAATGTTAAATTGATAACTTTTGGTTTTGTGTGACTTTTGGATTGATTGTTGACCTTGGGTCATTAACATGTGATGATTCATGGCATCTTATTGAGTTGCTTGGGCTCACGATTAACTTGTTAACTATGATTTGTTAATGATAATTAATGTGTTTAACATAGATCATTAATGGTTAATGATTTCTTGTGTAAGTAATTAGTGGGCTTGTGATAGACTTGTTATTAGATACAACCTCTTGGGTAAAAGCAAATTTACGGTTTGTTAACCTTGTTAGCTTGTAACTGTACCACGAAAGAAAGTTGTACTCAAGTAGATAATTAATGTTTATCCTTTCTAAATGTCTCTTGTATGCTATGTTTTGTTCATCATCATGCATCATGGCATGCATTCCATCCTATTAAGCCTCGCATCATTTATATACGTGTAGTTTGTACGAGTGTTTTGGATCGTGTCGATCAAGCTTCGGAGAAAGTGATCCACCCGTGGTGTTGTTGTCAAACTTGACTTCTATGAGAACTAACCCCCGCTGCAACAAAGGCAAGTCCCGGACATATAACCACTCTTCTATTTTATAAATGCTTTATTACACTTAGAGTCTAGTATAATGTGCATTAAGTTTATAGGAGTTGGTTGATACCGTTGCTGCATGATTACCTTGATCTATATTTTATATCAAGATGATACCCCACAAGTATATGTAGGTCGATCTCTTATGCTTAGTAATGCTTAGACTTCGGTAGAAGTCGAATAATATTTTCTTTGATCATAAGAACAGGTTTATTCCTTGCTTCTCCTGACCTAATGACAGGTCATGACAGCATGTGGAAATGAATATGAGAATGAACTTGAGAACGGACGGGGCATGGGAATTGTCTTTGGTGGTTGGTCCTGTCTGTGTCGGTTAAGGACCATCCGTTGTTGGCCCTCGTGTCAAGGAGTTTTGGATAGTACTAGTCACATACCCAAGGAAGGGTAAGCCTTACTTCGGCTATTCCATCACGAGAACGTCTAACCTCGCACTGGGAGTGGAGAGATGGCGAGAGTAGAGTGTACCCTCGGGGCTAGAATTGGACCAGGTTCGAGGAGTATTGTGCTCTCGTGTGGCGATGGACACGTTCTGGTTTTGGATGACCCAAAGTAAGAGTTGATATATGCAAGATTTGGTTCAACATATGTCGTGTGGTTAGAAAGCCTCAGCTGGGTAGATCAAGCGGTTCGAATCGTCATTACTCCACGAGAAAGGAGTCTTAACCTTACACCAACATCGTAGCAACAACTGGAACATGGTTACTATTAGACTTGAGATGGAAAAGAAGTGAATAACAAGTGTGATGCTTATATTTATGATTGAGATAGATACAGGTGCAAAAGTTAGCTATAATTAGACTATACTAAAACTGAAGCCAAAACTTAATTAAAAGTTTGAAAGCAAGGATGTACTGGTGGTAAGCTTTTCTGCAAAACTTCTCTTTTCTAGCTTCACTACTTCTCTTAAGCCAGCATATCCTTGGAGTCTTTTCTTTTCGTCGGGTAAGTCTTGCGGAGTACAATTGAGTACTCAGGGTTGTTAACCCCTGTTGCAGGTACTGACTGGTACTGTTAACCGAGGTCATGTTGGTAGGCTCGATATGATCTGGTTGCCCTCTCATGACTTAGGTGCTCTACCTAAGTTGTCTTCTGTAGTTCTACTCGACTTCTGCAATATAAGTTAAGTTTGTAAAAAGTTAACTTAATCATGATTTATAAATTCATTATTGTTATTCTTCCGTACTCTGATGTAAAGTTTTGTAACAAATGTTGTAATGTTGTAGTTACTCTTTTGTTGATCCTGGTATGAGTTGTCAAACATAGTTGAATCGGGGTCCTGCGAGGGCACTCGACAGATCTTCCTAGGTTATCTGGTGTACATGCATAGCCGTCAGAGGTCTTAGGGCCAATGACATGTGCATGTGGGCCATATAATTTAGGAGGTTCTGTTACAACAGTGTAAGTACATAAGAAAAATCTGGTGAGAGCCTAACGAAGCCGAATTACTGTAGCAGCGGTGGGCGGTAGGCCGGCAATAGATCCGACGATGGGGAGCCGCTAGAGGTGAATAAGGAGGTCGGGGCGGGGGTGTCACTGTGAGACCCGACTAGGTGGGTGGCAGCGGGGAGCCGCCAAAGATGGAGGAGAGCAGGGCGGTGGCAAGGCCAAATAAAAATCGAGCCTTTCACACTCAGTTGTTGGATACATAGATCCTTATAGTGCATATCTAAAGTTGCTTTCATGATGAATCGTGCATGCTATTTTCTTTGACAAAATAACATGCAAAACAATACTAGCTAATTCTAAGCAAGATTAAAAATACAACAAATGTAGCCATACTAATCCTATATCCTATATTTTTTATAAAGCTAAACCCCACTAGAGATTTCTCTCGACATGCAAGATATCCACGTGAACGATCCACTAGAACTAGTAATTATAGCCACCTAGCACATGTAATTATGATAGTTATCTCTTTATCCACTACATGCATTTAGTTATCCACGTAGATGTGTCAAACCATTTACGAAAATTAACTTAAATAGTTTCATTCATATCGCTATAAATATAAATAGTCTAAATTATCTGAAATCCCGCCGCAACGGGCGGGTATTCTCCTAGTTCTAAAAAGGTCGCCGCCGCCGTTTGTGTATCTCATTCGTCGCCGTCGTTGTCGGAACTCGGGAAGAGCCACGTAGCCGACGTTGGTCCGTGACTCTCCTGCTGACGCGGTAGGAAGTCGGTGACGCTCCTGTCCAGCATGTCGTACACGGCGGCGTGATGGAGACTCGCCTTCCAGCGCTGATGCTCCCAGAACGACATGCCCGTGCAGTCGTCGGGCAGGAAGAATATCTGGTCGCCGCGCACCCCGTCGTCGGCACGGAGGCGCGCGCGCACGGACCGCGAGCACAGCCGCCCGACGAACAGGGCCTCACCGCAGCCCAGTCTGTCGACGTGCGCCCATCGGGACGACGCGAGGTCCGCGCGGAACACCGTGAACTTCGTGCGCGACGAGCTCTCCAGCCAATCCACTACCATGAGCAGCGCCGGCTCGCCGCCGTGGTACGACGACGGGACGAGGTAGCGGAGCTTGGCGAACCCAAAGGTAGAGTCACCTACGACGACGCGCTCCACGAGGGAGACGAACGGCTCGCCGGTGACGCGGACGCCGACGTCGAACGCGAGGAGATCCCCGCAGGCCGTGACGGCGTAGAGTCTGCCGCCACAGCAGGCCAGGTCTTCGTACCACCGCCACCGCTCGTGCGCGCTGACCGACCATGAGAAGGTCTCCATCGAGCAGAGCGCCACCTTGCTGAAGTTCTCGCGGCCGATGATGGCCGCGATGAAGCCATCGGGGCACATCACCACCTTCAGCACGGCCATCGCCTTGTAGTCTGTCCACTCGGCGCGGCGCCGGGTCGTCGGAGCAGGCTCGTTGACGATCTCCACCTGCGCGTCGTGGGCACGTACGTGGACCAAACTCGGGAGCAGCCTCGTCTTCCCGGTGAAGGGGCTCGAAAGGCGGAACACGTCGTCGTCGTCCTTGAAAAGCAGCCAGTCGTCGCACGCGGCGCAAAGGTATCCGGCGCTGTCGGCGACGAGGCCGGGCGTCGTCAGATCCGGGTACCTGAAGACTTTCCCGTCCGGGAGCGCGAGGTATGCCACGGCCGGTGTCGCAACGGCGTCCACGACCGGAGGCGCCACCACGGTGGCCGCGGCGGGCTCAGGTACTTCCTCAACCACCACGGGGGGCCGCGACGGTTCGCCCCGGGGCAAGTGTGTCAGGTTCCGGGTCAGAACCAGACGTGAGCTGAGTGGAAACGCCTTCTGCCTCCGCCCGCACAAGACAGAGTATTGCCGAGCACAGGCTTGCCAATGGCGGCAGACCGCGCTGAGATGGACGCGGTCTTCGCAGTCAGGGAGACGACGCAGGATCAGGCCGTACAGGTCCCGAGGGAGATCGCCCCAGCTCAGAACTCCCTCTTGCTCCCTGGAAAAAAAACCAACATTATTACACCTGAATTCAAGTCAGATACAACGTGTACGTGCGTGTAGCTTGCTTGGTAAGTGGATCCTTACCAAGGGAAGAGCCATGTCGCCGGCGTGTCCCTGGCGCCATTGCCAAGCTCCTCCATTGGAGGCAGGAGCGGGTAGATCGCCCCGTCCGTCATGTCGTAGGAGCCAAACTGGCCAGCTGGGCAGCCGTTGCAGAACACGTCGTCGTCTAAGAAGTGGATCCGGTTCCCCGGCAGCCCGTACCGGGACACGCGCCGGGAGAGGGAGGTCCAGCGGCCGACGAAGAGCGCGGTGTCGTCACCGACGCTCTTCACCTCCGACCACCGCGACGAGGCGAGGTCGGCCTGGAACACGGTGAACCTGATCGTGGCGCTGTCGCTCTTGACGACCTCTCTGTGGACCATCAGCAGCTTGCCGCCGGACACGAGCAGGTACCGCATTGCCCGCGGTGCCTTGCGGCGTCTCGCCGGAGCGTCTCCAGCGACCTTGATGACGATCTTGGCCCAGGACACCTTCGGCTCTCCGGTGTTGCTGTCCACGTTGACGGGCATGGCGAAGAGGTCACCGGTGTCCGCGATGGCGTACACCTTGCCGTCGTAGAACGCGATGTCCGTGAAACCCCTCCACGCGTCGTGAGCGCTCATCACGATCTTGTTGAGCCGGCCGTCGCCGACCATGGCGGCGACGAGCTGACCCGGGCAGATGACTACCTTGCGCACGGCCGTGTCCCTGGGAGTTCGCTGGTCGTCCATGATGCTGCGCCAAGCTAGCCATTCGCCGACCCGGACGACGAAGCGGACGCTGGACAGGCCCGGGAGCCGCATGTTTGTGTCCCCGGAGAAGGGGTGCACGAGGAGATGCCCATCGCCGCTGCCGCCGCCGTCGCCGCCTAAGAGGAGGCAGTCGCCGCACGAGCCGAGGTACCGCGCGTCGTCAGGGAAGCGGAGCGGCGCGGAGCCCGGGTAGCTGATGAAAGTGCCGTCGGGAATCGCGAGCCACGGCAGCGGCTGCCGGGGCTGGTGCGTCGCTGCGGCGCGCCATGTCCTGCAGACGGCGGCGAAGCGGACGCGGTCGACGTGGGACGGGAGGCGGCGTAGGACCGCGGACGCTATAGTCGGGAGGATGCCAAACGACGACGGCGACGAATCGACGATGACGAAGACGGCGGCGAGGGCGACAGCGACACGTCCTGCGCCATGGATGAACTTCTTAGATCCTATCAGATGTATATTTGTTTAGTATACACTTAACATCCTAATTCACATTTACAACAATTTAGTTTTTTTAGAATTAATTAGTGCTAAGACCCAATTTGTTATTGGAGGAAAACATTTTTTGCTAAAATAAAATAAACATGACCTAGGGTATATAAAACTTTGTTACATTCATGCGTATGCATATATTTTTTCCTGTGTGTAAAATCATTTATAAATACGCTTATTAGTACGATATGTTCAAAATTTGTTTCAAAGTCTAATCTAATTTTAAATAAAATGCTTAAAGGAATAAAACTCTCTTGAACTCAATCTTCCCTCCTAGCCCAAAACTGCTCTATCCACCTTTTCTTTATCCAGCCTGGCTGGAGCCCACCGCTGGCCCACCTCTCTCTCTCGCCTGGGCCAAATTGCCAAGGGCCTACCTGACCTCCCTCTTTCCTTGGATCCTCCCTTCTCTCCTTCGTCTTCCCAACGGCTGAAGCCGCCGCCGCCCTCCGCTCTCGCGACGAGAAGCCTGCGCGCACAGCCACCTTAGCAGCTGCACATGCCGTGCCAAAGCAATTCCACGGCTGCCCATCATACCGCCGCACACTCCATCTCATAGCCGCGCCTCCTTGCCCTTCTACAATGGACGCCGCCTTTCCCTTTAGTAGGAGCTTGCGCCGCGGCTTGGCGTGCCTGTGCCGGCAGGCAGGGATATGGCCGAACCGTGTTCCCGGAAGTTGACTTGTAGTGCACTCAAGCACCACCCACATGGCCAGCACGCACTCGAGAATCTCTCCTCTCTCCCTCCCTAAGGCTATCCGCACTCATGCATACCTATATTCATTCTCTATACGTTCTAGTTAGTAAGATTTTTTCCTCTATACTCAATTCTTCCGCACCCATCCATCCTCTATATCATCCTCTATCCACTGTGGGACCCACTTGTCACTTTATCTAAATATATCCATGTGTGATCTAGTTTTGAAGGATTTATTGAGACGAATTTAATGGTGCAATCGAAATTTAATTTGGATTTTGGTTTGTGAGTTATAGCATTTTTTTCCCTTTGTTTAGCTAGTAGGGTCCGCCACTGCCCACTATAGAGTAAACACTGTAATACTCTAAATATAGAGTGAGAGAAATGATAGAATATCGTTTTAGAGTACCAGTGCAGCAGTTTTTACTCTATATTTATACTCTAAAGCTTTACGGTATCCTTTAGAGTATCCCACCGGCGGGTAGTCTTACTCCTTTCCTTTGTTTCGCTTCCGGCGCGCGTGCCGTCGCACGGAGAGCCAGCAGCAGCTTCCCTCTCCGTTCATGCCCTACCACACACACACCAAGCTTCACTTAGTCCAAGCGCCACGCTCTCGCCGCCGTTGCTGGTTGCCGCGACCGGCCACCGCCACAACTTTCTGGCCAAATCCACTCCCACGGTAAGATTCCTCCCATACGTGCGACCTTACTCAACCTCTCAACTGCATCCCACGTATAGCTCACGGAACGAGAATGACAGGAGGGACGGCGCCAGTGGTGCAGGGCGACGAGGGCTTTTTTTTTTAGAGAAAAATTCACCGGCGGTCCCTGAAGTTGACGGCGGGTGTCATTTAGGTCCTCGAACTTTGAACAGTGTATTTCTAGGTCCCTGAACTTGGCTTCAGGTGTCATCTAGATCCCTGAACTTGACTTCAGGTGTCACTTAGGTCCCCAAACTTTGAACAGTGTCTTCTGGGTCCCTGAACTTGGTTTTAGGTGTCATCTGGGTCCCTGAACTTGGCTTCGGGTGTCATCTAGGTCCCAATGCTGACGTGGCGCGGTCCTACATGTGGGGCCCACATGTCAGTCGGTTATATTTCTATTTCGGGGGTACTGTAGCTACCATTTCTAAAATATTTCAAAAATTATATCTTTTTCATATGATCTCGGATGAAGATGATTTTTATATGAAAAATGTAGCTCTCGACGAGATCTACAACTTTCTAGTTTTGAGTTTTTTTAATTTGAGATCATAAAAATGCTTAAAAAAATTAAACAAAATTTCAGCAGTATATTAATCGCGTACAAGCGCTTGTCGCATTGGAAAAATTATATTTTTTTTACCTTCGTCAAATGGAGATGATTTCTATATGAAAGTTGTAGCTCTCGATGAGATCTGCGACTTTCTAGTTTTGAGTTTTTTAATTTAAGGTTGCTAAAATGCTCAAAAAAATTAAACAAATTTTCAACACTAGAAATCATTTTAGCTACCTCAAATTTTAGCTACCTCAAATTTTTTTGAACAAATTTTAAACAAAATTTTTTGAGCATTTTAGCTATCTCAAATTAAAAAACTCAAAACTAGAAAGTCGCAGATCTCATCGAGAGCTACAACTTTCATATAGAAATCATCTCCATTTGACAGCATATAAAAAAGATATAATTTTTTCAATGCGACAAGCGCTTGTACGCGATTAATATACTGCTGAAAATTTGTTTAATTTTTTAAGCATTTTAATGATCTCAAATTAAAAAACTCAAAACTAGAAAGTTGTAGATCTCGTCGAGAGCTACATTTTTCATATAAAAATCATATTCATCCGAGATCATATGAAAAAGATACAATTTTTAGAATATTTTAGAAATGGTAGCTACAATACCCCCGAAATAGAAATATAATCGACTGACATGTGGGCCCCACATGTAGGCCAAGTTCAGGGACCCAGATGACACCCAAAGCCAAGTTCAGGGACCCAGAATACACTGTTCAAAGTTTGGGGACCTAAGTGACACCTCAAGCCAAGTTCAGGGACCTAGATGACACCTGAAGCCAAGTTCAGGGACCCAGAAATACACTGTTCAAAGTTCGGGGACCTAAGTGACACTCGTCGCCAACTTGAGGGACCGCCGGTGAATTTCTCTCCTTTTTTTATGTCGAGAAGAGGAACGATAGTTTGGGAGCGGGTGAGCGAGTGGGCCGGCAGCGACGGAACGTGAGCAGATGTGAGCGAATGGACCGGCAAGTTGGGATGAATAGAATGGGCCGAACCAAACCAAAAGAAGGGTGAGAAATTTTGCCTCTTTATTAACTAGTAATGACCCTCTTTGGCACGGCTTCGGCCAGCTCCGGCTCCTCTCACGTGGCACTGTAGTGACACTGTGCAGCACTGTATCAAGAAGCCGTTTCGGATTTCGAGGTAGAAAATGAACTGAGGAGAGGAGGAGCCGGAGAAGCTACATTTTGCAGCTCCTCTGGCTCCGTGCTACAGTGCATGAATAGTACCAGAGCCGGAGCCCCTGTGAGCCCTGCCAAACGGGCTCTAAATATGTCCATGCATCGCAACGGGAGAGATAAAAACACTAATTGACTCGTCACCGGTTTATGGATGAGTGCTATTTCATCTGGATGCACATTACCTGATCCACAATTCGAAGCCTGTTCAACCTCGTATCACCTAGAACAAGTCATGTACTTCTTCAATGAAAGAAAAAAAAACTCCAAAGAGAGAGGCAACGTTGAAGGAAGTAAAACTCTTAAGAGACCCGAGCACATACGTACAAGAGAAAAGTTGTTTAAGGCCTATCAGCCCAAAGAGGCCGTAAAGGCCTAATTCATGTCATACACATATAAGCTAGCTAACCCTAACCTTATCCTTTCATTGTCTTGTTCGTATCCTTGAAGTCTCTCCACTCCCAAGCCCAGCCACCACACCCAGGCCACCCAGCAGCAGCAGCGGCACTGCAGTAGCCATGCACCCACGCCCACTCGCCGAAGATGGAAGAGAGATGGTGCCGGCTAGCTTCTTTGCGCCCTGCCGAGTACCGACTGTGATGGCCGGATGCCGAAGCTACCAACGCCGAGCGGGGCGCGAGGGGTGGCTGGATGGCGCACACGTCCTAGTATCCTAGCAGGCTAGCACCGCCTGTGGGGAGGCAAGACTCTGTCTGCTAGATGGAGCGCATGGCCGAGACTCTGACTGATGGGCTGGAGGCTCTGCTGCCTCCAGAGCTACAGATCTGGAGTTTGAGTCTTCGATGTGCTCCCGTGCTGTGGCTTCCTCGAAGTTCGCCTGCTCTGGCACCTCTACATGGTCACGCCCCATTGTCCTCCCGCTCCGGCGACTCCTCGCGGCCGCACCCCGACACACCAGCATCTGCCCGTTCCGGTAGCTCCTCATCCTAGGGTCCTCGTCATCGCGCTGCTCATGGACACCCGTTGTTGCGCCGCTCCGTCAGCTCAACACAGCCGCGTCCTGATGCTTCGATGCCCCGGCATCTGCCCTCTCCGTGCCTCGGTGTTCGTGTCGTAGCACGGCTCATGGCCTCCGTTGCTGCGCCTCGGCCCCTGTCTTGATTTGGTCCTCTTTCTCGTTGATCTAATCGTCTGTTGTGGCTTTGATTTGATAAGTGACGCGACGATGCCTAATACTCCCTCCGTCCAACAAAACAAGCAATTATGGGAAGCGTGCCAGTCAAACTGACTCAAGTTTGACCAAGTTTATAGTAAATAGTATTAACATTTATGTCTCCAAATATATTTATTAAAAAAATATATTCTATAACTAATCTAATGATACTTATTTTGTATTATAAATATTAGTATTTTTTTATATAAATTTAGTCAAAGTTCAAACTGTTTGACTTCTCGAAAAGCGAGAATTGCATGTTTTTATGGACGGAGGGAGTAGTATTTATAGCCTGGTTGGTATACGATTTATAACTTATTTATGTTCACCTTTTGATATATATATATATTTTTTATTATGGGCTGGACGACTCAAAGTATTCTATTTGTTTTTGTGTAGACAGAAGATTTGATGAAACATGGACGGTGCGCTCCTGGCGCTAGCAACGCACACTTTCTTTTTTGGCTTTTGTTTCTCTTTCCATCAGGCACCTTCCGTTTTCTTCTTCTCTTTCCCTTCCCATCATCCTCCACACGCTGCCGCTCGAGGCTCCTCCGGCACGGGATCCTGGCGCCCGCGCTACGCTATCCACCTTCACCGCCCCTCCCCCGTCCACAGCTGGTGTGCTCCGCCGACACTCGACGCAGCTCGTCCGCCCCGTCACCCGGAACTCTATGTCGGTGTCGGATTGGTTAGGGTTCGGGGTTTCGACAACTAGCGCCAAATCCCGCCGCCGCTGCTGGCTCGGTCGCTCGAATCCAGTCACGCTCGCGGTCAGGGCGTCAGATGGCCTACGGCAGCGCTCTCCTCTCCACTCGAGCGCAGCGTAGCGGCGGCTCCCCTCGCCCCCTCCTGTGCACTTCGCTTCTGGCCTCTATACGCCGGTGGGTGGCTGCTGGCCGGCTGCAGCCTGCACCTGGGGCCTAGGGGTCACCGCTTGAGGCCCTGATGCTGGAGTTGGCGCCGCTGTGCCGGCCTGAGCAGCTATCATATTTTCCTCACAGGGCCTGTCGATCTCCAGCAAGCATGCCACTTACCAACTCTATTCCTTCGATTTAGGTACCTGGGCAACTTTGTTTTCAAATCCTATTGCTCGTGGTCACCACTATTGATGATGTTTCATAGTTTAGTTCTATTGATGAGTGCAATTAGAGCGCATTACCTGTGCCCACCATATTTCCTTTTTGTGCTTTTGGGTTCTTACTTTGTTTCCCTCAAACTAACTGACTTTATACAGCGTATGTAGCATGAACAAAAGGCCAGATAATCATTCTAACAATTATCAGGTTCTTTGTTTAGTTCAAGGATATTTATTTGACTGGTTTTGGTAGCTCAAACCTGTGACTCACGGAGGGAAGATAGAAGTTTTTGGGGCTGCCAAATTTTGGTGAGTAATATTTATTGTACTTCTTCCACCTACAGAACTATATCTTCATGTTTAAGAGAACCCCTGTGGTTAGTAGTTTGGTGATATATGTGTGTTCTTTCCCAAGCAGCAGGATATGTTGACTATGATGTTTATTTCTTAGTAGTGTTAAAAGTTTTGCAGGCTTATAAGAGTTAATGAGAGAACAAATGAAAAGAACATAACCGTTTTCTAGCTTCTGAAGATGAAAGATACAATGTCATGAGATTTCATTTGTTTTAGCCTGAGATCTTAGTGTCTTATAAGTATCATCATATATTCATTTAAAAAACATAGACAAAATGGCTGTTCAGGTTAATTATCATATGGTGATGGAGCCCATACGTAGGAGGATGCTGATAGCCATAAAGGGTATGAGAGAGATCTATGTGCCACCAATTCTGGTAGCCATAACTTTTTTTTCGAAAGCGTGCACTGCACGTACTTCATTAAGAGACAATAGAGTTTTTTTTGTTACACAAGGGAAGACATGCTTGGCGAGTTGCCATGGCACGGCATCCCGAACACACGAACACTGGTCGCCGGCTCAAACGGCGCCGCTAGGAGTTGTAATTTCTAAGCTAACAAATGCGCGACTAGAATGCAGCGAGCACGGGATACAAGAGAGACTCTACAAGAGAGACTCTACAATCTGCCACAACAAGCTATATATAGATAACAGGTAATTTGGGCCAACGTATATTTAGCTTATTTGCATATATTGGCTACACAGCTGATCTACTAATTCGTGTGGATGTGAAATAAGATGACATCATCCCAGTCTACTATGTTGTATTGGAAAGATTTTGAGAAAACATTCACTCTCATTATGGTATGTTTGTTTTTATTATTTTTTTATCCATGCATAGCCCACGTCTTCTACAAATTCCTTGTGAGGTTCGTTTCAGGAGCAGTGATATTTGTTAGGACCTCTATGGATAGAAAGGATAGCCTTTTTCTCTGGTGCTTATGATATATGGACTCTTATGTTCCATGCATTGTGGTGCCTTCCATAAAGGAGTGCTAGAAACATCGTTTCATTAATTGTGGTGCCTTACTGAAAAGCTCCGATTTTGATGTTTCACGAATTACTGTAGCACCTTATTGTGCACTAGTGCCCCTTTCTATGACGAATATTGTCTAGCTCAGTTACGCTTGGAATAGAAGATTTTTGTTCCCTTGCCGAATTAGCAGCATGTAGGATTAGAGTTGTTTTCCAAGCAACCTATTGTCCTCAATGGCCAAATAACACGGAAAGACTCAAACTGGCCTTTCACTGTACATGTTCTTACTTGTTACAATTAGATATATTGTATGGTTGTTGTTCAGCAACTAAACAAGGTTAGATAATATCTAAGGTCAAAGAAATTCATATATTTTTTGTGGGTGCGCTTTCGTTTGTGTGTGTGTAAGACATTCTGTCAATCGGAGAATGTTTTTGGTGACAATGGGTGTTTGTTGGTGGACTTTCTTTCTTTGGTGAAATGCAAATTTTAGATATCCTTGGTGAAGAGTATTCACTGTCGTCCTGTTACCTAATGAGCATTCATTGTCATCCTGTTGTTTTTGTTCTTTCTATGAGTACTTAGATAGATGAAAATACATATAGTTAAGGTTGTAGCTTTTTACCTGTGAACATGCATCCATCTGTTGAATATGCATGCTTAGATAGATGAAGATATATGTGGCTACTATGATAATTCTTTGGCAATAATCTGTTCAATATGCATGCTCGAACATGGCCAGCAGCAGGAGTGGGAGCAGTAGCAGCAACAACCCGCCGTGCGCATCGTTCAAGCTACTGCGATGGCGGTGCACGCAGGAGTATATGTTTGTGCCCTACTTCCCTCCTGAGGACCCCACAAGTTCGCCATCGTGCACAAAGTCTTCAGCACCAGCGATGTTTGCAAGATGCTGCAAGTTCGCTCAATTCTCCAATTCCTTGGATCATTCAGGCTGTCAATGACCAAACAACATTACTAACTGTTTTTTTCCCACTGTAACATGCATGACTAGTGCAGGGGATCCACTGTAACATGCATAACTGAGATTTTTCCACTGTAACCTCAGCATACTAGCAACAAAAAGTGGTTCAATGTTATTGACCAATGCGCAACCTATTGCTAAATGCTAATTCACCAGACGCAAATATACGGCCATTCAAGGGACAGATAACTTATGGCTCTTGACTGTCGTTGCAACAGAGCCCAAAACCAGAAAGCGAATCAAGGCCAACTGAAGCCAACAGCTTGTGTTCAGATCAAATCTCAACTCTAGCAAGCCTATACAATTGAAGACATAAAAGCACCTGCATTTTCAGGGGAGCCCCAAACTGTGAATTTGTAAACGGCGTGGCTAGCGTCCAGACGCCCGCGCCCACCCGCCTGTTGTGCATGTCCCGCTCGTCACGGATGCTGCTAAGCCTGTCCTACATGCACGGCCGCCCCCGCATGCAAATGCTGCGCCTGCACATCCGCCTCATGCAACTGGTGCGCCTGCACATCTGCCTCCGCATGCAATTGCTGCGCCTGCACACCCACCCCCTCATGCTGGTGCACCTACGCATACAGTTGTGCGCCTCGTGCCTGCTGAAGCGCATGCAGGTGGGGACCATCCACGCCCGCTTCGCTTGTCGCGCACTGGGGACCGCTGCGCCCGTGGGGACTGCCTCCGTATGCGCCCGCTTCCTGCGCCTGCTAATGTTGCAACATGAAGCACTTCAGCAACATTCGTGTGAAACAGGTGAAACGTTTGCAACATAAGCAACATCTAGATAAAAATTTACAACATCCGTCTAAAACAGAGGAAACATTTTGAATAGACGCTTGCAACATATGTATATAGCCACTGAAACATACGCAACATCCAAATAAAATACTTGCAATATACATCTAAAACAGATGAAACATTTGAAACATACACTTGCAACATATGTGTATAGCCATTACAACATACGAAAACATCCAGATGAAACACATACAATATCCGAATGAAACACTTGCAACATTAAGATGAAACATATAAAACATATATCTAAAACGCATGAAACATATGGAGCTCGGTGCCATGAAGTATGCTGGCCCCACACTCCTCTCTCTATCGGTCCTCTCTTGTCACAGCGCGTGCACAGGCCCCCAAGCGTCCCATGCACCCCACGCGCGTGCGAGGCCGCATGTGCTGCCCCGCGTCCCTCGCCGAACCAACCAGTGGCCACACGAGCTCCCATGCGCTGCACCACACCGCATGCACCCCACGCCTAACGAGTGGCCGCACACGCTCCCTTGTGACTACAACCACGCGCACCGCTTTTTTTCTTAGTCGTCACGCACGCAGGGGTTGGTCCGTCCAGACGAACGCTCTAAATTGAGCATTGCCGATTTGTACACGAACTTACACAATTGCCAATAGGTAGCAGATCGGATGATCATATCAGTTTCAGTCTTTTTTTGAAACAACATCAGTTTGTCTTTCAGAGACAATTTTTTTTTTCATCCTTCTAATCCAAGGGACATAAACTGAAGGCAAACATCTTTCAGCGCCTTGCAGTAGTGTCGATCAGCCAAGGCGAGCGTCGTCTCCACCGTGGCACCATCGACGCTCCTGCACAAGATGCCCTCACAAATCAGCTTCAGCCGCTCCATGCCGTACCGATCCGCCGCCTCGAGCAGATGCCGCACCATCTCCCTGTAGTCGTCTCCGTCGCGGTCGCCGGGGAGCAGCAGCGTGTCGGTGTAGATGAAGTGAAGCAGAGCTCTGAAGACCACCGGCTGCATGTCGTCGATGGCGATGCGCTCCATGGCCTTCTCCTTCATCTGCCCGAAGAGCTCCGCCATGAACACCGGCGACCGAGCAGCCAGCACCACCCTGTGCGCGCGGAAAACCTCTCCCTGGACGGCGAGCGTGACGTCCGCTGCTTGGTCGTGCTGGTTCAGCAGCAGGTCGCCCAGATGCTTGGCCAGGTCTGAGGGCGGCACCCTGAGCCGGCACAGCGCCACGGCCTCCGGCACCCGCGCCTCGTCGGCGACGACGTCGACGACGCACTCGATCGTGAGCCGGTCGTCGCGCAGGTACGCCGACGCCTCGAGCTCGCTGCGCGGCATGAACTTGCGGGCGCCGCGCTTGCCCTTGCACGTGTTGTGCGGCACCGAGTAGTCGAACATGACGGGCACCGCCTCGCGGCGCACGGAGCGGGACAGCCCCGTGCCGCGGTCCACCAGGCGCAGGTCGTAGCGCGCCCACGCCCTGGCGTTCTTGCTCGTGAGCTTGAGGAACGCCGACACGTACGCGCGGTGCGGCGCCGAGAACCCGCCCGGGTAGAAGCGGACGGACCACCGGTAGCCGCCGACGGCGAACGAGCCCGACCGCACGTACTCGCCGGCGGCGCCGCCCTTGATGAGGCTGTACCCGACGATCTCGAACTGGTGCGTTCCGCGGACGGTGCAAGGCGACGGCGACATTTGTGAATTTGTGATGGATCGGATGTTCAAATTTTGACGCAGCCGTGTGCGTATATAGATGACGACGGCGCAAGTTGAAGAAGTTTAATCGGCGATCGCGGCAACCGAAGAGAACACTGAGAGTTTCTGGCTGAGGATTCCCATGTCTTGGGAACACGGCGCGACCTCCTCGACTTCCAAACCACTGACCCCTCGTGTTCTTCACTCGCCCATCGAGTTCTGGACTCTGTAATCCGCTCAAATTCATGCACCCAACACATTCGCCTCTTCTTCTACACATACACACGCGGTGAGCAAGTCCTTGGACGAACAACACGAGTGCACAGCATATCCACACCTTGGCGAAGAAATGGCTTTGCCAGCGAACACCAAGTCCACAACCACGACGGAGACCGTGCGGGGCGAGCACCGGTTCGACATCGCCGGGTACTGCGTCAAGCACCACGCTGGGCGCGTCCTCGCCTCCGAAACCTTCGCCGTCGGCGGCCTAGACTGGGCCATCCGCTACCACCCCGCCGGCGCTGAAGTGGGCGACGAAGAGTACGTGTCCGTGTTCGTCAGGCTCGTGACGCCCAACGCCAGTGCGCGAGCGCTGTACGACCTCAGGCTGGTGGACCGCGCCACCGGGCTGTCGCGCTCGGTGCGCCGCCGCAGGGAGCCGGTGGCGTTCGAGGCGAGCAAGGCGAAGAAGCGCGAGAGGGGCTCCCGCATGTTCATGACGTTGAGCGAGCTGGCGGCGTCGCCGTACCTCCGCGACGACCGCCTCACCGTCGAGTGCGTCCTCGACGTCGTGCAGACGCTCCTCTCGGAGACCACGGCGTCTCCGGGAACCGCCGAGCCGCCGCCGCCCGACCTGTCGAGGCACCTCGGCGCGCTGCTGCTGCGGACGCCGGTGGGGGCGGACGTGACCGTCACCGTCCAAGGAGAAGCGTTCCGCGCGCACCGTGTCGTGCTCGCGGCGCGGTCACCAGTTCTCAAGGCCGAGCTCTCCGGCTCGTCGCCGGCGAAGGAGGACGACGACGCAAGTGAGGTGGTAGCCGTAGACGGCATGGCGCCTCCGGTGTTCAAGACCCTGCTCCACTTCATCTACACCGACACGTTGCCCGATGACCTGCTGGGTGATCTCGGAAGGGAGGAGCACCAAGAGCTTGTGCGGGATCTCCTCGCCGGTGCGGATCGATTCGGCATGAATAGGCTGAAGCAGATATGCCAGCTGGTTCTTAATCTTGGGAAACCACTTGATGCGAAGACCGTGGCAGCTGCGCTAGATCCAAGTGGGCAGCACCGCCATTGCCAAGCTCTCGGAGTCGGAGACGGCTGTGTTCAGTTCATGCCATCCGCTTGACTGGAAGGATGAGCGAACCATGCACGGTCACAACTCACTACTTGTTATGGTCAAGGAAACCCATTTCATGCTTGATGCTTGTCAATTATCTGATGTCTTTTTTTAACTATTATCGTTGGATTCATTTGTTCCAATGGTTCGTGCTTATTTCACTTCAGATCTTATGTCTCTTATAAAGCTAATCCCTACTGCATGTTTTATCTCAACATGTAAGCCATCCATGTCATCACACACTAATAGTTATGTCATCCCACTAACTTCTAATCTTTTAATGCAACAAAATTTAATAAGAATGGAGGTAAGAATATGTAGATGATTTATCTCATATGTGCAATAGTTTTATTTTTTAGAGAGTCCCGCCCGTGGCAATGCACGGGATATCCTTCTAGTGTTAAAAATTGGAGTTGTATGTGATCTAATAATTGATTAAACTTGTCTAAGTTGACCAAACAACCCCTAAAAGTTTGAGGATTTAAAAATAAATGTTATATATACACAAAGAAATTTTTTTTTACTATGGTTGAGGGGAATTTTGACGGCTCACGACAAGTGATCTGACGGCTAGAAAGGCAGAGGCATTGAAAGGCTTTTATGAGGGAGGCATCGGGAGGCGCATACAAAATGGTGGGCCCATATGCCCATATGCCTCCAAAATTGAGACAAAAAAGGAGTGGCAATTTCTTTTTCAATTTTTTTTTGTAATCAAGGGTAAAATAGTAAATCTATAATTGTAAAATAATGTTTTGAGTAGTATAATTGGGTGGATAATTCAAGTGTATATATAGTTAGATGAATTTTTTCTTCCTACGGTTCATTCGAGTTCATTCTTCGTCTCTGTCTCTACCGCCGTCCACCCGTGCCGCCGTCATCCGCCAAGCACCATCTCGGATGCTGTCCGGCGAGGTTAGGATGAGGACGAGGGTGAGGGCAGGGCGAGGGTGACCGTCGATCTGTCCGCCGCCATCCTTCAGGCATCGTCTCGGACGCCATTTGGCGAGGGTACAGGGTAGGGATAGGGCGAGAGCAACGACAGGGCAGCGGCGGTTGCGGCTGCATGTGAGGGCGAGTGCGATGTTGGGGGACCACGTAGATCCGATGAAGCGGTTATGACAGTGCTTCACAGGGCAGATCGTAGCAGCAGCTTTGTTAGCTTGCTCATCGCGGTGGAGCCTCCGCAGAAGACGGCCCTAACATTGGACTTCACAAAGCTGAACTCATAGGAAGAGACAAGATGGAGCTGAAGAAAAAGACAACACTAAATATATCTATCAGAGGGGTAGTAAACTTAGGATGAGACAACTTGCAGTGTTTGATGTCCTGTTATTTTGGTGGTTGTAATCTCACTTTGGTGCTGTTTGGTTCGCACATTTCGGGGCGTGATCCGACCACTGCGCCAACGGATTGCGTTGCTTGTTTGTTTAGCGTACGGTGCGGTCGATTGCCGCGGGAACCGATACAAATCTTCAATGAGCGGATTACGCCCGCACGTGGGCGGTAAGCGCTCGCTCTCGCGCCCTGTAAATATAGAGTGAGAGAAAAGATAGAGTATCATTTTAGAGTATCGTTTTAAAGTACCCACTACGGGTAGTCTAATCACGGCGACAAGAAAACTGCCCCCGATGGCCCCGGCTGAAACCAAACAAAAAAAAGAAACAATCGATTCCCTTTCCGTTGCTGCCCTAGAACCATTACATTTACATTAACGGTGCCTTTGTTGATCCAAACAACACCTTTGTGCCTATGCGATTGTTATGCAGTGGCCTATTATTTTGATGCTTGTAACCTGAGTTGGTGGCATCGGAAATTGTCATTTTGGTGCTTGTAAGATGAGTTGGTGGCCTATGAACTTGTAATATTGGCCTTTCAAAACTTGAAGTAGTGGCATGTGAACTAGATGCAATGGCTCGTGAACTTGTACAACTAGATGATACCTCGCGCGTTGCTGTGAGAATTGTGTAACATTATACGGAATAATAGAGCTAATTTAAATATTAAAGTTGAAAAGAAAAAATAAATAAAAAAGAAATGGAACAAATAATTGAACGGCATGCCCCTTGCTTCCGTGTACCTTCACGCCGTGAATAACGCGGAGAAAAAAAAATCCCCACCCTTTTCCTTCCTGAACGGGCGGACGAACTCCATGATCCATCTCCAAAGCTCCAACAAAATCAAGATGTCCTTCCTGAGATCTTGCCTCTCTGCACGGATATCCTCCTCAATCGATCTCTCGCATCCCCCTCCGAATCGAGCCCAGCTGCTAGCATCCATGACGCGCGGGTGAGCTCGGCCACTTGCGGCGGCAGTGCGCGGGCAAGCTTGGAGAACCGCAACGACGCGCGCGGGCTAGGTATGACCGTATGAGCGGTGTGTGTCATCATGGTGTTGCGCCTGCTGCTTCTTGTCGTCGCAACAGGCCGGGGAGCAGCGGATGCAACGGGAGGAGGACAAACAGCAGTGCGCAGGCGAGTTCGGCTCGGCCTGCTACGGCGGCGCGTGGGCGAGCTCGGCCAGCTGCGGCGGCGTGCGGGCGAGCCCGTCCACGAGCATCAGCTGCGCTTGGGTGAGCCCGGGTAGCTGCAGCGACGCGCGCAGGTGAGGCACGAGCCGACGAGCGGCGTGCGGCATAATGGTGCTGCCCCTGCTACTGCCTGTCGTCGCACTGGTGGCGAGGCGCTGGCACCTGCTCCTGCGGTGGATGCAGCCGTGAGGAGGAGAAATGATGAGAATTGCAAGGTAGCATTCAGGTATAAAATGGGCAGCTCGTCGGTGGAGAAATATGCTACCAGTTTGGTGGAGAGATCAGTTTCACATCAGAGCACTGCTGCCGCTTCGTGTCTTCAGTTTGCCTCAAATGGCTGCGGATTTGAATGAACTGTGATGCTTCGGTTGCTGAGGACCTGTGGTGGTGGGACCTGGATGACGTGGCTTCACGAAATTACAGGAAAATAGGTTAGTGGGTTCCTCCTATCTAGGTATAGTAGATTGGCCTATCTGAACTACAAGTATTGTCTATCAATGAAGTTCAGGTGTCTGTTCATAAGTTTGTCAAGGTTTTAAATCTCCGGCTAAGCCTCTTAGTTGTTGTCTTCCTCAACGGCTAAGCACAGCTATAGCGGGAGATAGCTGCAGCTAAGTTGCTGAGCGGTTTTTGGAAAGTGTAGAAAAAAAAAACACAGAATCAAGCCTCATCCAAGCTGCACCGTCGCGTCGCCTCCACTGTAAGCCGCCGCCGCTGCTCAAAATTGCCCCTCGAAGCAGCGCTTGGGGATGACCGGAAGAGCGGCGCCGCGCCACCATCATGGATCTACAGTCTACGGCCGACATCGGGCACAGCAGCCGCGGCCGCCACCGCCATCGCCGCCGGCCACTTCCGCAAGAAGCTTTGCTTCAGAGCCGCTCTTGGGAAAGATCCGACGAGCCATGCCGCACCACCAACGCCGGGCACCGGGCACAACAGCCGTCGTCGATGCCTTTTTCTGGAGTTGGAGGAGTTGAAGAGACGAGTGACATCTGGGCCTTTGGTGTGGAGGTATATTGGGCCTGCTGTGTTCTTGGGCCAGTGAAGCTTTAGCTGCAGCTAAATGAAGCCATATTTAGCAGCTATCTCCAGCTATAACGGCAGCTATAGCCGGAGATTTAAAACTTTGATGTTTGTGCTATATTTCTGTCAAGGAGCAGGCTGTACCAGCAGCTGGAGTTCTATGAGAGATAGGAGCTAGCTGATGAGATCTGAAACATCAGTTTTGAAATTGTTATTCAATGCAATTATCTGAGTTCTAAAATGACAGTTCTCATAAAGAAAGTAGCTGGCAGATGAAAATGTTGTACAATAGCATTTTAGTTGGTTGCCTTTCGGTGTAAAATTTCAGTTCTCAGATTGCTATTCAAAATTCTGAAATTGCTATTTAGTTTTAGTTTTACGACGCCTATTGTCCGTGTGATGTATGTCACCTGGCTGACTATTGCGGAGGGGTTTTTGGAGGTTGAGATCTTTGGAGTACAACAGTGTTTGTTTTAGTTGTTTCGGTCGCTTCGGTCGTGTTGTTGTCGTTTTTGTTGTGTTGTAGTCTTGTTGTACTACCTAGTCTGAGTTTCTTCTTTTTTTAATATAATCGGCAGTTCACCTGCCTGATTCGTTCAAAAAAAAAGTTCTAGCAAAGATCATATTCCATCTTTGAGCTCTAGCAACATGAAAGATTTGTGGCTTGGTTCATGCAAAGGCTGAACTTTGAGTTCCAACATAGGCTGAACTTTGAGTTCCAGCAAAGGCTGAACTTGGTTTGCTTACCTGAAAGACTAATTCAGTTGGTTGCCAAAAACACAGCAGGAGCATCATATGTATGAGCATAGGTTCATGATGGACAGAAACATATTAGCAGTAGCAGCATCACCACACAGATATGATCACAGCAGCAGCAGCATTTGCCATCAATCATCTGTAATTATAGACATCCAGGATATGAGCAACACACTTAGGCAACAAAGATTCATACCAGCAACAAGGATATGGCGTTTGGTGGTGGGGGTGAGGGCAGAGCAGCCGCTGCGACGAGCGAGGGCGAGAGTAGGACGGTCGCCGTGATGAGCGAGGGCAAGAGTAGGACGGTCGCCGCAACGAGCGAGGGAGAGGGCAGGGCACCCGGCGTGATGCCGTGCGAGGGCAGCGGCGGCTACAACGAGGAAGAGAGCAGGGTGGCGGCCGCTAGGTGAGGGAGAGAGCAACCTTGCATCGTGTGAGGTGCGTGCGGTTTGGGGAAGCTAATCGCTTCGGTGTGGGGTTGGGGGGGGGTTGCGGGGCAGTGGCGTGGGAGTGGGAGGGCTGTGCAATGACCATATTACCCTGGGACAAATAAAATCAACTGAAATGATTATTTTGCAGAGGCATCTAGAGGCATTGAGAAGCATCCCCAACCACTATAAAACCACATAAGACCATAAGACATTAATAATGGACTGTGTAAGATACAAAAATAAATACCTAAAGAACTCTTCCTGCATCACATTGGTAGATTATCAAGGATAGCATAGGGTGGAAAAGGTCCTTTGAATTTTTCCCTTGCGCGTTGAGTGTGATATAGAAGATCACAAGATAAGCTAAAGGAGGAATGAGCAATATACATGTTGAGTAGTCTTTTACCCATAGAACAAATGATGCACATATAATTTTTTTATAAATGGATGAGAGAAATATATATAGTTCGCCATAGGAGTCATTGCAGATATGATAGAATCGGTTCGGTGACCGATAAGCATTGTAGTATTGAATTAGCAAAGCAACTACAAATGCAAGATTAATAATTTGGATATACATGTGAATTTCTAATTAGAAAAAGAAATGTAAGAAAGCAAAGTTATACCTGTTTCTTATGTTGATAAGCCCACGAGGCTTCCTTGCTCCTAAAAATTCTGCACATATGAAAATGGAATGGAGAAGCTTACTTATTAAAAACATTTTCAAAATCTCATTCAAAATGAATCAAAGGTAATTAAGAGCAAGTTAAGTTTAGATACTTGACAAAGAATCCTCTCCTTATCCCCACTCCTTTCCATGTTGTATAGCTTGCGCTTCTGCAAATGTATGTAGGGATTGCAGTTCTCCTGCTTATTCGAAAAAAAATTATGTAGAAAAGATGCATATGAATTAGCTTCTACTACACATTGTACCTTGGCAGTGTGCTTAGCCTCTCTAATGTCTTCATCCACATGTGCATCCACCTCCCCTTCTCCAATCTGATGGACATAAACAAAATATTTAGTTACTTCTGATGGTAAATTTGAGACATGCACACCACGTCACCACCTCACTTACCATTTCATTGTCCACCATGTTAACATGTAGTTCACCCTCAAACTCTCCATCCATTGCAAAGAGCAAATCATTTTCATCCCCCACTTTCATTTCTTGGTGATTGCTCAAGTGTGCCTCTTCTCGCACATAAGAGCGGAGCATTCCCCATGTATAGGTGTTCAACTTTGGTGGAAGGTCGAGCACATTGGCCGGCACTTCGAGAAGCAACCCCTTAACATCAATTCTAGTAAATCCATTCACTCGAATAAGTGATTAGGTATCCTAACAAAATGACACAAAGATCTATGTTAGGTTGTAGGCTGAGCTCTGATTTTAGACATTGATTTGGACTCGCAAGGTGGGGAACCTAAGATTCCTTCCAATTCCCCACTTCCACAACCCATCCCCACAAAAGAAAGACCCAAACTACTTTTTTTCGTGAACATGCCACTACATGTATTTCATTAAGAGGATAGCAATACACAACATCTAGAGATCCCGTAGGTGAGATACCATGAGAACTCTAGAAACCCAAAGGATAAAGGAAGAAAAAAGAACATCGGATTTCAGAGAGCGATATTACACAAAAAAACTGATTAGCGACTGAAAACAGCGGCATTTCAGAGATCGATATTACCCAAGCTACTTCTAAAAACTTCCGGTTGTAAGGTAGAAATTTACTCTGATGGACATCCATGTGTCCTAGTTCTTCTCGGACCACCCGAAACCAGACGATGACAACGACACTCCCATGGTTAGGCCTACTTGTGCTCGGGTGGGGAACACTTTGATTTCTTCAACCATTGGAACCTGACGACGATGTCGCTCCCGTGGCTAGGCCCGCTTGTGCTCGGGTAGGGAACACTTTGGTGCTGACTGCGGAGCAAGCCTGCTTGTGCTCAGGTAGGGAACACTTTGGTGCTGGCTGCGGAGAGAATAATAGAAAAAATTGTGTATAAAAAAGTTGAACACAGGACTTAAGACTTAGGTCATGTTTGGATCCACTAGCTAAATTTAGCTGTTGTGGCTGGCCCGGCCCTGGGGCGGGGTGGGAGGGGCAGCCGTCCTAGGCCCAAGCAGTCGATGGGACCCTCCCCAGATATGCATACAGTACTAGTACTCAGCCCAAATGTACATGATACACTAGACCAGTTGAACCAACGTCAGACACCGGTGATCACACAACGCGGGTACGTGACTTCTCTGCTTCCTTTCCTTCAAGTTCAGTTGTTGGACTTGCTCTCCGTTTCCTTTCCTTCGAGTTTGACAATTGGACTTAAGGTTGGGCCTTAAATATTAATGGTGATGAGTTGAGAAGACAAAAGAAGCAACTCCTTAAGAAATTTTTACTATCTAGATAAAAAAAATAGGAGGAACATATCCTTTCTGAGACGAAGAAGGAGAAAATGAAAGATATTGTTAAAGATTTAGAAGCCTTATGGAGGATGGAAAGGTCTAGAGATAGACTTATTAAGGAGGGAGATAGAAACACAGCCTATTTTCAGGCTGTGGCAAACCAAAAACATAGGAAAAGGAGGATCTCTGGTTTGGAAGGACCAGAAGGCTGGATAGAAGATGATCAGTTAATGCTTGAACATGCTGTTAACTTCTATAAGAACCTTTTTGGTCAGGAAGACAGTAGTGAGGTAGAGCTAGTGTGGATTTTTGGGAGGACAGTGAGTTGGTTACCCCTGCTGAGAATGAGCTATTCGAGGCTAATTTCTCAGAGGAGGAAGGGAGGGAAGCTGTTTTTGGATCCTATGCTGAGGGTGCTTCTGACCCAGATGGATTTTCTTTCCTTTTCTATCAGGTGTTCTAGGATGTTATTAAAAAGACTTAATGAATCTGATCCACATGTTTGAGCATGATAAATTAAATTTGGATAGGCTGAACTATGCAATGATTACCCTGATCCCTAAAGAGCCTGAAGCCAAAAATTTGAAAAAAAAAATCAGACCAATCAGCTTGATAAATTGTAGTTTCAAGATTTTTGCAAAGCTTCTTAACAATAGGTTGATAAAGGTGGCTAAAGGTTAATTTGCCTCAAATCAACAGCCTTTATAAAAGGCCACTTTATTTTAAAAAGTGTGATTGCTGCCCATGAAATCATTCATGAGGTACACAAAAAAGGAGTCTAGAGTTATACTAAAACTTGATTATGAAAAGGCATATGACAGGGTGAGCTGACAATAATTCCTTGAGGAAATGCTCAAATCTAGAGGTTTTGGTGAGAAGTGGAGAGGTTGGCTCAGGAGAGTGGTTAGAGGTGGTTCCATCTGTATTAGGATCAATGATGAAAATAGTGTGTTCTTTAAGCCTGGAAAAGACTTGAGACAAGGGGATCCCTTTCTCCTCTACTGTTCAATTTGGTGGTAGATATATTTTCTACAATGCTTATGAATCAGTTAGGCAAAATCTAATAACTGAGCTGCTTCCCCAAGTAATAGAGGGAGGAATTATTAGCCTCCAATATGCGGATGATACTTTACTATTTATTGAAAACAATCTTGAAAAATCAAGTACTCTGAAATGGCTGCTGGTGTGTTTTGAGCAAATGTCGGGTATGAAAATAAACTATGACAAGAGTGACTTACTCACTACTGGTCTAGATGAGGATGGGACAAACGAATTTGCTAAGCTGTTTTGTTCCAAAAAGAGTGAGTTTCCCATTAAGTATCTTGGAGTACCACTCCATTTTACAAAACCTAGGAGACAAGATCTCCGACCAGTGACAGACAACATTATTAAGAGAATTGCTGGGTGGAGAGGTAGGCTGATGTCTTATGCTGATAGACTTACATTTTTAAGCATGTTTAGCAAGTATACCTATTTACTTGTTGTCTGTAATTAAACTCCCTAAGTGGGCCATTCAAATGATTAATTCTCATATGGGGCACTTCTTATGGAATAACAATGAGGAACATCACAAATATCATTTAGCAAATTGGCAATTAATTGCCTAGAAAAAGGAAGCTGGTGGGTTAGGTATCCCTGATTTAAGGAGCCTGAATTTAGATCTTTTAAGTGCTTGGATCTTTAGATATCATCTACATTCTGATGCTATTTGGACTAAGATTGTTGACGTTAAATACATATCCTGTGCTGCCTAGATGTGGGTTCTTCCCCATTTTGGAAAGGAGTCCTTTGGGCAGTACAAGCTGCGCATATGGGGATAAAGTGGGTGATAGGTAATGGGAAGAAGATTAGGTTTTTGGAAGATCATTGGTTGGGCAACACAAGCCTTGCTATCATTTTTTGGCCTTTGTATGTGATCAATGAGCAACAAGGTAGAACAATTTGTGAGATTTGCGATGGTTAGAATCTGATGCTGTCTTTTAGAAGACAAGTTTCTGAGAATATTATGAATATGTGGTGGGAGCCGAATAGCCTAATTGAAGGCCTTTCTCTTAATGATGAAGAGGATCAAATTTTGTGGAACTTTACTACAAATGGTGTCTATGATGTGAAATCTCTTTATGCAGAGAGTTGTTCCTATGTTTGTAAGTTCTATTTGGAAATTGCAGATTCCACCACGAGTTCATTTCTTCTTATGGTTGCTGTCCAATAATTGGTTACTTACTAGAGATAACCTTTCCAAGAGGAGAGAGGTTCATGATCCTTCTTGTTTGTTTTGTGCTGAAGATGAATCTATCTCTCATTTATTCTTCCAGTGATGTATCTCTAGTACCATCTGGTCCTTGATCTCTGGTATTTTGGATTTGGAGTTGGGTGGTGATTTTGAATCAGTCGCCAGATTGTGGGTGGCTAATAAAAAACATGTGGTTACTAATATTATTACTGTTGCAGTTCTATGGTCAATATGGAAATTAAGAAACGAACTCATGCATCCCAGCCAGATCCGAGGCTAAAAAAAGGCTAAAAAAATAATGCCTCCCCACCCATGTGCCTCATGGTATTTAAACTCAAGACCTCATGCATTGCCTCATGCATACCTTTCCATCCCACCTACACAACACATGTGACTTTGGATCGGAGGACCTTTAGTCCGGGTTGGTAAAACGAACTGGGACTAATGTGGACCCTGACACCCAAGAAACTTGGACCTGGGACTAATGCTCAGTTCTGTCCGAGACTAATATGCTGAACCAAAAGTCTGTTCTCTACTAATGTGTGCTCATAAATACATTTAGACTTCACAAAGTCATTATATAGTGACGTTTAATAGCCAACATAAGCTACAATATGATGTTGGCTCTTACCGTATTTAGGTTTAATAGCCAACATAAGCTACAATATGGTGTTTGGCTCTCTTACCGTATTTAGGTTGGATATCTATGGCCAGAATTTTCTTCACTCGCTTTGTTTGTCATGTGTGATGGCCCTCCTAGGTTTTGTTCGAGTAAAAAAATGTCATCTTATGTTGGACTCAGTGTTTTCTAACTCGTATAAGCACAAGTTATATATATAAGTCCGGATGGAAGAAACTCTCCATTGTCCGGTAGTTAGAGAGAGACGGACCCAAAAAATGGATGGACGAAAAAAAGAGCATGAAATTTTGCATCTTTATTATTATATATATATACTATTATATAATATATATATATATATATATATATATATATTATCCTGCAGCTGACTACAAAATAACTTATTCTGTAGCCACTTTGAGTTACGATAATTGCTATGCTAATTTACGAGATTATAGTAACTCCTTACTAAGTGGTTTACTACAACGTTACGGTAAATATCCCCATGTGTTATAGCAACCCAACTATTGTAAATATGTATTGACATTATCGTAAATTAGTATATAAAATTATCGTAAATGGAGGTGCCTACAAAATAACTTATTTTGTAGCTGAATACTGATTATACTCTCCATATATATATATATATATATATATATATATATATATATATATATATATATATATATATATATATATATATATATATATATATATATATATATATATATATATATATATATGGTAAGTACCAACCCCGGCAACCTTTTATCCTGGCTTCGCCACTGTTGGCATCTTCAGTGTTTGGGGCCTACGGCCTTATTATTAGTGGCGCTTGGCAGATTAATTATTGTAAGCCTTATCTATATTTTTCCTTTATTTTTTGCTTGCATCTGTTTTCTATGTTGATTTTTCTCATCTTTGTTTTTTCCTATTTCTGCCCGCATTTATATTTATTTATGTTTTTTCCTCACAATGCTCTGATGTGCTGGGAGTTCCAAGTTGCAGGTCCTTTGTTGGTGACGTGGCTTGAACTTCTGTTCTGATGATGATGAATATGGGCGGATAGACTGACATTCCTAGGTTGATTTTGTGAGGGCTAGCACATAGGACCAGAAGTCATGATTATCATCGTTTCTAGAACTAGGTATAGTTACCAACCCTTTCACAAGACCTAACCACTTGGCCATCCGTGCTGCTCACAATTTTATGGCGACTATGGGACACCAGGAACGGCACCATCTTTAGAAGTGAGAAGCATACTGCTCGGCAGGTCATTTCTTGGGTTTGTGATGACTTAGCGACTTGGGAGAAAAAATTTGCAGCTGCTGATATGGCGCTGTTTTCTTCTATCATGCATGTGTTCACGACTCCAGGATGTCGGATTTTTGTTGCTTTTCCGTTATCCGCTTATCTCCGTATGTAACAAACACTTTCTTTCAATGGCAATGAAATCCAGACGGGGAATCTCTCCCCACCGTAGTTTACTGTCAAAAAAAAAAAGAACTGGGTATGTAGTAGAAAATACGATATTGTTTATTATGCACGTGTCGTTCTAATTTTTAGATCGCTGCCAAGTGCAGAAAAAGTGATCTGCCGTTGCTGCATGCTGCGAGCCAGAGATTGAGCTGGTTACTGGTTTCTCTTGTGCGCTTTTGGCACGGGCTGGGTAAGTTCGATTTCTCCGTTTTCCATGGCCTTCTGCACTTGCTATGGCTGTACTGTGTCGTTTGGGAATACAATCCAATGTGGCTGGTACATGATGGTTGCAGTTTACAGTTCAGCCAGCTTCAAAGGAATTGAGATTAGAACAAAGGGTATTTGGGGTTTTCTCTATCTCAAAGTTTGTTGTCAGGAGTTGTGATTTTATAGTATGTATGGACTACTTCTGATATTTAGGTCTATGGTGCCTTGGATCTATGTTTAGCGATTTTTGTAGGAATGATCCAAGAATCTATTTTAGTAACATCTTTTTGATAATTGAAAATATAATTTAGGCAATACAGTTTTTGCGCCTAATGTACAGGTTAAAAGAAACTAAATAAACATTGAAGAGAACGTTGTTGAAGAGACTGTTGTCCGCCCTACCTCTGAGAAGCTAAAGGATGGAGATAATCCCCATCACAAGATCTGAGTTGTGGGAAGCTGATGCCCAGTTTTTTTTCTCGATCACGCAAAAGGTTTGCGCGTTTTTGTATTAAGGTAGAGAAAAAATTCAATACAACACACCTTAACGGCGCCTTAGGAGGTCAGAAGAATTGTACATGGATGCTCAGACCTACCCTAGTGTACTAAAATTTATGTCGTTACATTGGGAATCGATCAACCTGAAAAGAGAGGCCGGCTAGGACACCTATGCCCACGCAGCCGAGCGGCGGCGGCGTCGCTTGCGCACACCCACGTCGTCGTCCGGCGGGAACAACTCACGGAGCGCCTCCGTGTGACCGGGGTCACCTCTGTAGATTTCTTCGTACATCTTCATGGCCGATGTGGATGGAGTCGACATCCTGCTGGTTAGTCCCAGGCAACAATGTGCTCACCTCACTTGGCCACCGGGATGTGGGACAGGCTCTGCGCCGCTATCCGCCTGCTCCTTTTGGGGAGCGCGGGCGGTGGACGTCTGTCGGTGGCTGAATCATCTTTGGGAAACTCCAGGAGCGGCAGTTGCCTCGCCTTCGTGACTCGCACGATGAAACTCTTGAGGCGATCGTCGGCAGAGTCCGTCTGTGGGGAAGGGGTGCTGTTGACGACGTCCGTGGTAGCCACTGCTGTCGTGCTTCCCAAAGTGGCAGCCCTGACCAATACAAGGTTGACGCCAGGTTGCCCCCCCTGGCGACAGCGTGACCAGTGGTGGCCCCTGCACATGCGATGGCGGAGGCGAGTCCGCCATCCACTGTGCAGTCTTCACCGGAGAGCGGGTGTCCACTAGAGATGTGTCCACTTCCTGAGAGGCACCCTCCGGAGCAGTCGAGCACGCTCTTGTTGGGGGGCTCGCCACGAACGAGGCAGTGAACTCCTCCAGCATTGGGTCGAAAGCAGCGTGTAGCAGCAGCAGCGTTGCCGTCATAATCGGCTGACGCACCCAAGCTGACGTGTGGCAAAACCTTCTAAATTTTATGGCCCACATGCACCTGTCATTATCTCGAAGACCTCTGACGGTTATGCATGTGTTCCAGATAACTTAAAAAGTCTGTCGGGTGTCCTCGGAAAACCTAAATCATCCACGATCTTTCGAGCAGGATCATATTAGAGAGGCATTGCAATATTACAATAGTTTATATAATAAATTACATCAGAGTAAAAGTGTGGAAGCTTACATAACATAAGTTTACAAACTATTTGTTCCAAACCTTACAAACCTTAAGTTTAGTTATTATAACCATAGTATGGAGTAACATTAGTAACTTTATTACAGATCACCAAAACGGAGTGCCCTGCCCAAGAGCCAAACACCCTACTCGTCATCGCTTACCTCAAAGACTATCATGCAATAGGGTCCGAAACACACCTGCTCATGAGACGTACCTGTAACAAAGGTTTAACAAACCCTAAGTACGAAAGTACTCAACAAGACTGACTCGACGAAAAGAGTGAGAAACTCAGGAATGTAGGCTCAGGGGAATCAAGGTGAGGTTCCAGCAAGAATCAAAGTTCTTTTTCATAAAAGCTACTAATAGTGAGTCCTTAAGATCATTGTTTTAACTCATCATTAATCATTAATAGAATCTAAGTGATCTTATTCTAGATCAAGTAACTCATACAACTTTTTTCTTAACCCTCGACCAAAGTTTCACTTGTTAACTACGATAAAGGTGCTGAGATCAAGTCTCCTTTTTTCGTGGAGCAAACGACGATTCGAACCACTTTTCTACCCAGCTGGGGCTTTGTAATCACACGACATATGTAGAACCAAGTCTTGCATATGTCAACCCTGCCTTCGGATCCTCCAAGACCGGAACAGGTCCGTGCCACCCGAGAGCACAGTACTCCTCTACTCCGGCCATTGCCACGAGGGTACACGCTACTCCCGCCATCTCTCCACTCCTAGTACGCGGTTAGCCGCTCTCGTGATAGAATAGCCAAAGTATGACTTACCACAGGTATGTGATTAGTACTACAAAAGTTCTTGATCCAAGGGCCAACAATGAACGGTCCTTAACCGACACAGATGGAACAAGCACGATAGGCAACCCATCATGCCCCGCCACCAAAGACGAATCCCACGTCCCGTCTGGTCTTAACTTAGAGATAATTCCTTATTTTCATCAAGTATTTCCAACTTTAACCATTTTGAAACATTTCATTTAAAAACCTATCTCGTAAAGCATGGCTAGGCATAACTAAGCATTTTCAAATCAAAACAGGTATCAAGAATGATATTTAAGTAATCAAGGTAGGTAATGTAGCAATTAGGTTATCACTCAACTCCTAATCACCTAATGCAACATTTCATAAGCAAGAAGTGATATAAAATTTATAAACCACTGAAAGTCCCTAGTTTGGTTTTGGCTAATTGATGAAACCTAAGTACTAATCACATGTGCTTGAGTGTTGATAGCAAAAGGTGATTGGTACACTCCTAAGTGATGGCAAGATGCATGTTGAACATGATGACTTGGTGCCATACTTGGAGAAGAAGAGGAGATGGAGTGCAATCCTATGGAGCTCAAGGCAAAGGTATAGATAGGATTTGTTTTTAGTGATCAAGACACCATAGAGGGTGTGATCACACTTAGGATCGATAGCCGTACTATAAAGAGAGGAATTTCCAGGGCTATCAATCACTTAAGAGCCACTAGATGAAGATTCATTTGCATATGCATTTAGATCTAGTGGTGGGCTAACTTAACGCCTCAAAAATGATTGTGAAAATACTAACACACATGCATATGGTGATGTACACTTGGTGACATTAGCACATTTGCGAAGGCGGTGGAGTTTGAGTGGTAGAGAGGGGTTTAGGTTCCTCTCTCCCTCTTGCCGAGCAAGCTCGGCGGGATTCGACGCTTTTTGTGGAAGTGAAATGCCTATTTTTCAGTGTGCTGAACGTGAAGAAATAGAGGCGAAAGGAAGTCACTGGGGTGACCGGACGCTGGATCAGACGCGGCTGGCACGTTCGGTCAGTTCTTCCCACGTGTAGAGGAAGGGAGAGCACTGGTGCATCCGGTCAGTCATAGGGTCGGCATGTCCGGTCAAGCCCCTGAGAAACAACGAAGCACACGAGGTCGATCGGACGCGGTGGCGCATCAGGTCACGATCAACTGAATGCGTCAGGTCACGAGTGGTTGCTTACTGGAATCGATCAGACACTGGCACTGTGGCGTCCAGTCAGTTTGAGCGGCACATACTGTCAGGCCTCTCAGCACGTGAGCCTCTGGCGACCGAACGCTAGGGCGCGTCCAATCAGTTTTGATCGGTGCGTCCAGTCACTCTAGCGCATGAACGAGTATATTTAAGTGACCGTTACGATAGAACGAACGAGATTCAAAGCAAGACACATGGGGTTCATTGGAGAAGTCATGCAAGCGTGACTGGACGTTGTGACTGTGTTCGGTCAGATCGGCCGGCGTGTCCGGTCAGCGCAACAGCAGCAGGATCATGTGGCTAACGGCTATTTCGTGTTGAGCTGCTTATAAATACTTGTTGGCTAGCTTTGGGGGAGACTCTCTTGGACATTTTGACTCTCTAACATTCTCTTGAGCTAAGCACATCCCCTTCCACTCATCTTCCTTGCTTGATTATCTAATTAAAGTGAGATTGAGTGATCTTAAGTGCATTTGCTTGTGAGTTTGCATCTAGTTGACACTTGGGTGTTCTTTTGCTGCGGGATTCTTGTTTCTCTTGGTGGTTGCCGCCACCTAGACGGCTTGAATCAGCGGAGGAGGTCCGGCACAAGTTGGAGATTGTTCGTGGCTAGATCCAGTGACTTGTGAGGGGCTTTGCACCTTCCCCAGCAAAGAGCAATAAGATAGCTCTAATATATTGTGCGTGTCATTTAGTTACCTTACTAGCGGTAGGTTCTTGTGGCGCTCTTGGAGAGCTTGGGTGTGGATTCCTAATTAGCCACCGAATCACGTAGTGCTGGTTGACACAACGGGGACTAGCGTGCCGACAAGCACGTGAACCTCGAGAGAAAATCTTGGTATCTCTCTTGATATTGTGATTGATTGTCTCCCGGTGATTGGCTTCATATTGGTATTCTTCATTGGTTCACTTGCCTCTACACGTTGGTATAATATCATCTTCCCATCGTTTACTTACCGCAACTTTACCTTGTGTTAGCTTGTTTAGTTGTGCTTATTCTTGTTGTTAGCACTCTAGGTAGTAGTAGTTATAGCAACCTAGCTTGTGTGTGCCATAGATACATTAGATAACTAGAATTGCAGCTAGGTGGCTTGCTTAGCACTTAGAGCTAGAGCAAACTACATTTATCTCCATTTGTGTTTCTAATATTTGCTCTAGTGATTTGTATAGTTTTTAATTTAGACTATTCACCTCCCCTCTAGCCAATTTGGACCTTTCAACCATAAGGTAGGGTTTAAATGCATCCTGGGCTTGCCTTGGTCGACAGGGACCTCAGGTTCGGGGTCAGTCCCACAAATATTGAACCCAACTTCAAACGATGGAACTCCATCTTCGAGGTTTGGTTCGACGTTCGACTCTTCGCTTTTAGTCACTACACGAGATAACCAATGTATGCTTATGATATGCTCGACATGATATGAAATGATGCTTTGATGATGATGAAACAATGTTAAGTAGACTTGAGTACAACTTTTCTTCATGATAAAGTTGCAAGCCAACAAGTCACTAAGCACTAATCTAACCCTAATCTAACCCTAACTAGGGTTTCATTAAGTTAATAAGAACATTAAGCATTATTAACTATTTCTTAATTAATAATTAATTATGATAATAATTATTAATGACATATAATGATGAACCCAATCAACTAATGAAGTGTCAAGGATCATTAAGTACTAATGACCCAAGGTCAACACTCAATCCAAAAAGTCACACAAAAGCCCCTAATGATTTATCTCTAATTAACATATTTATTAATTAGTTAAGTAAGCATAAAATAAGACGAAAATAAAGAGTGTCCAAATGAGCTCAAATTTTTTGTGGAGGTTGTTTACATCATAATTAAGTGGAAAAACATTTTTCACAATTTTTGGATAATAATCTTAGCCTAGAAAAATCATAGAAGTCTCATTTATTAATTAATTGAGCTAATTTTAAATCATGCAAAAAGTACTCAAAATTGGCATTTCATATTTTCCTAGGTCAAATACAACATAAAGAGTATCCACAAAAAAATTTAGAATTTTTGGATCAATATTTGAATTACTATGAATTTCCAAAGAAATCAACATTTATTTGCATTTTCTAAAAATTTATTTAAATAAAAAGGGAAAATCATCTCCCGTCGTTGACCGCGGCGGCGACGGCTAGACCGGCCGAGAACTCGCCATCGGCAAGGTCTTCGGCCACCCGACTTGGCCCTACGCGCTCTACGCGACACGACGAGGCGACTGGTGGGCTGGACGTGGCGACGGAGGCATTGGAGCATGGCTGATGACGACTATGGTGGCATGGCGGCAAGGCGGTAGTGGCCACCGGAGCATCTCTGGTGACGGCGAGTGCACCTCTACGCTCTACGCAACCCCGCGAAGCTAACCAAACGCTAAATCGAGCCAACGTGAGCTCCTAGCGGCAAGGCGACGCACGCGGCGACAGACAAGGCGGAGCTCGTCGACGACGAGACGAACCAACGGCTATGGGCCGATCAAGGTGACATCAAGGGCACAGGGAGAATCAGTGGCTCACATAGAAGCGGATGCGCGTGAAAAAGGCGACTGGGACGGGGCGGAGCAAGGGAGTCGGCGGTGATGGTGATGGTGGTGGCGTGCACAGGTGGTGGTGGCGCGTTCCGACGTCGCTGGACCTTGGCTACGAAAAAGGAAAGGCGCATGAGCACCAGGATGACCTAGCGAAGCTGATGGTGAAGAAAGTGGAGCACAAGACACTATAGTGACGGCTGACGACGGTGGTGGCTCGCGACGGTGCTCTGTTGCCGGCTGGGATGAAGACAAAAGCGGCAGGGCGGATTAGGGCGGCGAGAGGTGGTGCGAGTGGGATAGGGAGGTAAACGAGGTCATGGCGGAGCTATGGGTAGTGAAAATGGAAGCAGGGGATGCTTGACTGCGATGGCGGCGAGCGGTGGAGCAAGGCACGACCGCGGCGAGCGGAGCAGAGGAAGGAAAAGAGGGCACGGCGACGGCTTAGGGCTTTAAAGGACGACCGAGGAGCAAGCGGATGGCACACATCAGCTTGCTCGCAACACATCGAAGCAGGAGGGCCGCAGACACGCCTGGAAGATGGCCGAAGGCCGCCGGCGGTGAGCTGCTTGCTGCCCTGCTCCATCCCCCAAAAATTACAGTTCTGCCACTGACTTCATTTTCAAAATTACTCCAAAATTTTTTGAAGAACTTGAAAATCTCCAAACACAAAAGTTGCATGATTTTTTAAGACCTACAACTTTCATAATTCAAATTCTATTTGAATTTTGAAATTTGAATTTAAAATCTAAAGGGAACACTTTCTAGATTTTGGTAAATTCAAAATTACTTCAACTTTTACATAGAAACTTTGAAAACTCAAAACACCAAAGTTGTACATCATGACAAGACCTACAACTTTGATTTTTGGTTCACCCTCAAAGCCTTTTTATATTTTGAATTACACAATAGGGGGTAAAACAGGGTTTTCCAGAAATTAGGGTTTTGAATCAAAATCAAACTTGATTTGGTTTCTACATTAATTGGTGATTAATTAATGATCATAACTATTATCCAAATGTACCATTGGGTCAAATCACACTTGACCTTCCTAATGACACATTTGTTTGAACCAAATTTGAATTATAAATTTATTTAAATAGACATCCCAATTTGAATTCAAATTTGAATTGGAAAACTTAGGTCAAGTTTTGGAACTCAAATTCAACCTCAAACTTGGAGTTTATTTTTAAATGTTGTACTTGGATTTATACACTATACTTGACACTAGTGTAAACACAGCTTACACCTCAACATATATAGGTCATAAATCAAGTATTTGAGATAACATTCAAAACTAGGGTTTTGGATTCAAGTCAAACATCACCAGAACTCAATCAACCTAAGAAATGTAAACTTGTTTTAGTTGATGCACATCAAGGTTGACCTAAACATGAATGCTTTGCAATGCATATGATGACATGGCCAGTTTTAGTTACCATAACACCAGGGGGTGTTACATGACATCCCCTGCCGGGTCACTCCGACGTCGCCATCGTCTTCGTCGTGTTATGCTAGCGCCCCTCGTGAGACCCCTGCTTGAGCCGCCGTGAGGTGCATGCAGGGGGGGCGTTGGGTTGCCACCACGAGCGGAGTGCCACAATTGGCCGCCATCCTTCACCACCGATGCCGCCGCATGCCTAGGCCATTTGTAGTCCCTAGCGAGGTGATTGAAGCCATGGCAGCGCAGGCAACGCCGCGGCAACCGACAAGTCGCTACCCGGTGTGAGTAGGAGAGGTAGTTGAAGCATCTACCATGAAGCTCTGTGGGTACCTTCTAAGTCTGCCGAGCTTGCTTGGCGTCATGGCAAGGCTCAGGCGAGGCGGTCATAGGTTGAGCTTCCTGCTGAGAGAGGATCTCCCGCCACCCATCGGCGTTGGGGGTAGAGACTCGTCCACGGCGGCCGAAGCGCTGGCGCGCCAGGATGCGGCCTTCCACCGGCCGAGCAGGCATGCCACACACCACCTATGGGCTCGGCCGACTGCACTCCCCCCACCTCCACCCCGGCCTGACATCCGAGTTTGGGTGCGCGGCAGGGACCGGTTTCGGCGGGTGATGGGCGATGTCTAGGTAGCTGGTAGGGGTGGTCGTCGTCGGACTCGTCATCGGCGTCCGCCCACCGGCGGCTCTTCATGCGCCCTCCCATTGGCCCGCCTGGGTAGAACAGAGCCATGTCTAGAGAGAGGGTGGGCGAGCTAGAGGCCATGGCTGGCCTAAGCAGATCGGGCGGAGGTGAGCCGTCGTCCTCTGTGCCGGCCTTCAGGCGAGCCCCAGGCTCATCCCTAGCGGACGGCGGGGCCATCCCGCTCGCTAGCCCCTGCTCCCGTGGTGGTTGGCCGGCGCCGGCGATGGAGGCAGCGTCCTCAGCCTCGGCGGCCGCCCCGAACCCATGGTTGGCGCCATCGTCGGGAGTAAGCGGATCAGGACGAGCGGCCCTAGATCTGGCCACCACCTGGGCGTGTGCTAGAGACCTGGCCGCCTAGCCGGGTGTGGCCACCTCCACCGTCGCAAATTGGCCGCGCGACGGGTGGGGTCGAGGTCAGGCTCCTTGCCGATACCATAGCCGGAATCTGGACCTCCGCTGGCTGTCACTTCGTCGACCTCCGGGAGCGACGGGGCCATGGCCGCGGTCATGGAACCAGTCAGCGCTTATGGGGCGTACATCCGTGCGGTGGGCATGCTGGCGCAGGCCTTCGCACGCTACAGGGGAGAGGAAGGGGTGGAGGATGCGGGGAAGGGAGGGGAGGGAGGGGCCGGCACCAGCGCCGGGGTGGCAACCGGCGCCGCCGGCGGTGGTGGTGGGGAGGGCGCCGCCAGGGGTGGGGTCGCTAGGGTTGGGCCCTAGCCTTCCACTTGTCATACAATTATTTACAAGGAATGGTGCCTTTGGAAGTCGATGCCCAGTTTGAATTGATAGACTGTAAAGAAGGTTCCTCTTGAATTAGCCTCAGATCAATAGTGGAGATGACCTAGGGAGACAGGCCTAGATTGTTGTGCGTGTTGCACACGCATTGTTCACTATCAGCTCAATTGATCTTAAGTTTTTAGACTTGGAAAAAACAATAGGCGTTCTCGTATTGGATTGCTCAACTTTTTATTCAGTTATTTGATCCCTCCTTCTATAGCTAGCTTGCAAATATGATATACACTCTGTTTTGCTATTATGCCATTTTGCCTTCACTAAAGCTACTTCTTGATGGTGATGTGAAGGGAGTTTAAGATGCGGATGAAGGTTTACTATGCGTGTTCAGTTAGAGATTTGGTACTGCAAATATCCAATAGGGTTTTCCCATAGTTTGTTATATATGATGTTTGACTACATATGGCATAACCGGAACACGTAGATAGTGGTTTGTATGGTTTTTTTTCCAAGGAATGATATTGTCGTTCCTCTATTTTGTATGAAAACCCTATCAAAATGGTGGAATTCTCCTAGTGTTTTTAAATAGTAATAAAACACTATCACTAGTCAAGCACATGGGAATCCTCACTATGAGGCATTCAAGGCATGTTTAGCAGGGTTCCTCTCCAGCTTTGGCTCCAGTGGAGGGGACATTTTGAGCACTTTTTCAGTGGAAAAAGAAGGAGCTGGAGTGGCTCCTCCAAAACAGTCCTAGCTCTTCCGGAGAAACCCATGGGGAGGAGCCCACCCAAACACACCCTTAGTAGGGAAAGTTTATGCTAGATTTTGAATGCTAAAACATTAGGAGAACCCCACATCACTATGAGAAATTGAGAATTCTGGTTGTGGAATCTTTCCATAGACACGTGTGTGCTGCAGATGCAAATGAGATCATATATTGTTAAATGCATCATATTTTCCAAAAATGAAGTCTAACTAAATTTCTTAGTTTCCATATCCTGCAATGTGAAATTTTGTACCTATAATAAAATGATGGCACAATCACTTTAAAATCAAACAATATTTATGTATAGTATTGAAAGGATCAAGATGCCCAAGAGGGGGGGTGAATTGGGCTTTTCTAAAAATTAATTGCAAGAATTAAATCCTACAAGCCAAACTTCACCCCTAGTGCCTACTAGTGTTCCTTGTGATTCTACCGGTAAAAGTTTTACATCCTAAGTTCCAATCCTAGACTAGCATGGTAACTCTAGGAAAGTAAACAAGCAATGAAAGTAATGCATGAAAGTAAATGCTTGAAAGTAAGGGTTAGGAACACGGCGATGTTTTGCCAAGGTATCAGAGAGTCGCCACTCCCCACTAGTCCTCGTTGGAGCACCCGCGCAAGGGTGTAGCTCCCCCTTGATCCGCGCAAGGATCAAGTGCTCTCTACGGGTTGATTCTTCGACACTCCGTCATGGCGAATCACTCAAAACCGATCACAACATGAGTTGGGTCACCCACAAGCTCGTCGGATGATCACCAAACTCCCAATCACCACCAAACCATCTAGGTGATGGCGATCACCAAGAGTAACAAGCTAGAACTCTCACTTGACCACAACAAGCCTAATGAGAAGATGGATGCACACTTGCTACACTCTTGTCACTAGTGAGGAATCTCAAACTTTGATTCTCAAATCACTATCCTCACTAGGGCTCTTGCACTCCCTTGCACTCCAAAGATGTTTTTCAGCTGAACAAATGAGCAAGAGACCTCTAAAAGAGGTGGAGGGGATGTATTTATACACCCCTCAAACAAATCCAACCGTTACCTGCCAAATCAGCAAAACTCGTACTGACTGGACGCGCTGGTCGACGTGACCGGACGCGCCGGTCAAGTGTAACGGTCAAAAACCGAAAGTCAGCGCTGAGTGACCGGACGCGCCGGTTAGGGATGACCGGACGCGTCCGATCATGCAAGAACCTAACTGAACTTTGACCTGATGCTCGACCACGTCCGATCATAGATGACCGGACGCGTTAGGTCAGCTTGGGACCTTACTGGAACATGACCGGACACGTCCGGTCACTTCACAGTCACGTCTGATTACACATTTACCCTCTGAAACACGTGTCAGACTGACCACCGCGTCCGGTCCTCTCAAGGACCGCATCCGGTCGATCAGTTAACAATGTAGTGACTTGTTAGTACTGACTGGACGCGTCTGGTCATGACAAGGACCGTGTCCGATCAAGGGTAAACTGCTTAAAGACTTCTAAACGCGACGCAACTTGAACCAAGTTGCTTCCAACTGAACTTTGAGCAATTCTAGAGCTACCTAGTGCTAAGTTTGACAAGTGTGCACCACACCTAAACAAAAGACTCACCTAGGTCAAGCTACTCGCTCATGCCCCCCTTTATAGTATGGTTAAATGAAGAAACAAAGATCCTAATGACTATTCTGGATGTAACTCAACACCTTGACATCCGGAACTAACCGTCCTTAATCTTGTCGTTGATCCTTTGAAAACCAAAATGATGTCCATTAAGGGACACGAATACCATAGTGCCCAAAACAATTATCAACTCCATGACCTAACTTACCAACGTTTCTGCAAAACACATGTTAGTCATGGTAATAATGCGTTGTCACCAATTGCCGAAACCAACACCAGGGCCTAGATGCTTTCAATATCCCCCTTTTGGTGATTGATGACAACACTTAGATTCAGAAGATATAAGTTGAGGTTTTCGATCATGCTTGGTTCACATAAGCATAAAGCTGTAAGCACAAGGGATTAGTAAATGCTTATGTGTTCCAAGCCAACTGAGTGTACTCATAAGATAAAACATGAAGAGTTAGTACACATAAAACATAGCTCATATGAAATCGGAGTAAGGCACGGAAGCACAACCTTATGAGCTAAACACCATTAAGTGACATAATAAATAAGACAAAGTCTCACAAACTCATAGTCACACAATGTAGGGCGAGAAAATAAACATGATGCATGAAAGTAGCATACATGGAAGAACAAAACCCTCTATCAACACTCCCCCTAAATCTACGCTCTCTTCCCCTTTGGCATCAAACGCCAAAAAGAAAAACTAAGGATCGGACGGGGGAATAGAAGCGGTCGTGTCGGGTGCCGAGGAGCGTGGAGTGATCATGAACTGCGAAGTGTCCTCCTCAGACTCTGAACTGTTAGGCTGACCCTCTGTAGATAGACGTGGTAGTGAAGCGGTCTGGGTCTGTAGAGCAGGTGCAGCAACTGAAGGTGTAGTAGCAACTATAGGAGCAGTCACTGTCGCCTGAGCCTAAAAGACACCAAGAGTAGGAGGATCTGTTGATGCTACTAAGGATGGCAGAGTCTCTGTAGTTGCGGCCCCTGACACTAGAAGTGCAACAGTCTCTGAAGCTAACATCTCTGAAGTGGTCACAAAAGTGGTGTACGAAGGTGTTGGCTATCCAGTCAGCTCACTGTAGGTGGCACTGAAATCAGGGAACGGAGTGCCTAAGAGGAGGTGAGGTCCCAACTGAGCTGGTGGAGTAAACCCTATCTGAATAGGGGTGTAACTCGGAGACTAAAATGTCTGAGACACCTGCTGCTGGGGGGAGGTGTACTGAAAACTCGGCTGTCCCTGACTCTGAGGTCCACTGGACTGTAGTGCTGGAGTCAGAACAGACGGTGGTGGAGGTACCCTAACAGTGACAAGGTGGCACAGGAGCTCTAGGTACTGCTACTGGGTGGCTGCCTGCTGCCTCTGCATCTCGAACTGTTGTCTCTGGAACTCGAGCTGCTGCCTCTGGAACTCGTCCTGACGAGCCTGAATCTGGGCAAATGCTGCAGCTGTGTCCTGAGCCTGTCTCTGCATTTGAATCTCCTGTCTCTCCTGGGCCTGGGTCAGCCTCTCAAGAATAGCCACCATGGCTGGGTCTGAGCGGGAGGCTGAGCCTGAACCACTAGCCTCATGATCGTGAGGCCGAGGAGAGCGGTACCGGAGGATGGGCTGATAATCCTCATCAGTGCTGTCAGTAGCAACATCCTCGGCTGAATCAGCTGGCTGAGCATCTAGATCTGCTAGCTCTGCCTCAGCAAGACCCTCAACGGTCTCGTCCTACTCAGCAGCTGTCTCTGGTACCTCTGGCCTCTGACACTATCCTGGGCCAGGTGCCTGCTCTCTGGTAACTGATGCCCACAACTGTCGGATGTCATACTCTGGAAAAGCTATAGTGGTATCAGAAATCTCTGCATGAATCTCTGTAGGCAATTCACAGGCAGATCTGATGATAAAGCATATCCAATGAGCGTACGGAAGCTACCTGTGACCCTTGAATCCCTCTGCCAAGGTGTCCTCCATCTCACATAGCATCAGATCCCAAAGGTCGAACGGTGTCTATGAGATGAGGTGATGTACTACCCATAGCTGCATGCGAGTCAATCCCTCTCTGTATCCAAGCCTCGGAAGTAGAGTCCTCCTTACAATAGCATCAAGAACTCTGGCTAGATGTGTTAGGCTGGCAGGTGTACGTCAAGACCCCTCACCAAAAGGCTCATGGAAACAGGGTCTGATCATATCCGTAGGGGGCACTGTCCCGCCGTGAGGGTGTCTCGGAGGTGCAGTCTGTCCAAAACATAGCTGATGTATCTTTGTCTCTAAAGCTAGGAGTCTGAGAATCTCCTGTACCTTGGTGCTATGAGTCTGCGGTCACGGCCTCTGAATGAAAAATGTATAAACTGATGTGCTGGGTCAATCCAAAGAGAAGAATAGAACTCTCTGACCTAGGTCCCGCAGTATGCTCCAGTCCATCCAAGAAGATCTGACAATCTAGGTAGAAAGGACAGATGCGGATGAAGCTGCTCACCCACCACCTCAACTAAGGCCTCCAGTCAATAGACTCGCTGAGGTCTGAAAGCAATCCCGCTGTCGACATAGGCTCTATAGAAGTCCTCGTGTAGAGGAGTGTAGAAACCCTCTGAAGCCTAGGGATCCCGCTGAGGTGGGAACCACCGAGTGACCTCAACGAACCTGAGGGCCTGGACCTGTCTAGTTGTAGCTCCCCTGAGGTCAAAGTGCTCAACTGGGGGTGACCTCGAGCCCTAGGAGGTGGACGACCTCCACGACGCTGACCCTCTGGCCTGGGAGTCACCTGAGCTCGCGTACGTCCTGAGCGACGACGCTGTGGAAAGTAAACTATCTGCTCCTCAGTCTCCTCTGGGTCCTCTGTAGGCTGCTCTGTAGGTGCATCCATTGTCTCTTCTATGGCCTCTGTACCGTGCTGTCGACCTTCAAGGTGAAAGCGACTCTCGCCAATACGTATGCCACTACTCCTGCCACCTCTCTCTGCTGCCTCTGCTGCATCTGCAACTGCCTGAGCCACCTCTGCCTCTGTGAGTGTTCTCTTTCTCTTCTTGGCAGCAATCTTCACTCGCTTGCCGTGAGCTACCTCTGTCCTCCTAGAAGGACTCTCGTCCCCGTCACTAAGTGCACCACCAGCATTCTTGCAGTGAACCATGCTGACAAACTACTGGATCTGAGAAAAACTGCAAAGTAACATATGATGAACTGACACTCGTGAGGCTTGGCCTCGGATTCACAACTGATCACCTGACACACACAGCACCGACAGGATGAACTGAAATGATAGAATAGATGGATCTACTATAAGCAACATATATTATCTAAAAGATGAGTAAGATCCTAATAAGAGCAAGCATATTAGATAAGATATGAAAGGACCATGATAGCTACCTCGAAAGAGCGAAGATCCGAAGAACGGAAGAAGATCTCGACATGCTAGGGTTACCCGAAAACGACGATCAAAACCCTGGAGAACCGAGAGATCAATGATTGTATTAGTAATTCACCGGAAAATCAACGGCAAACCCTAATCCAAGGTTGTGATGTCACCTTGCAGAGACGGAGAAGTTCGCGGAGATGAAAACTTCACGAAAAACGCTTCGGTGAACGGGTTTGGGTGGTTAGGGTTAGGTTTTCGCGGTGGCGGGCGTGGGCCTCGAAGCGGTGGCGCGCTAGACGGCAGAGAGTACAGACGCGGCAGCGGATGCTCGGGCACGGTGGTGCACGGGTCAGCTCGGCGGTGGAGCTCGGAACAGCTGTGGATCGAGAAGAAAGAGAAAGAATCGTGAGATCCGAACATACGGTTAAAAAGGGTGAGATCCGCTTTTTACGTGATGACCGGACACGGTGGTTGCATGACCGGACGCAGTGGAGACAGCGTCCGGTCACAGTCTAGTAAGCTCCTGGAACGACCGAACGCGTCCGATTATGCACGATCGGACACTGACAGAGTCCGGTCATATTTTGCCCGGAAAACTAAAACGCATGACCGGACGTGGTGGTGGTGGCCGGGACCGGACGCAGTGGTTAGCAGAGACGCGTCTGATGCAGCGTCCGGTCACAGATCTTAGAGAAGATCTTTGGGAATGACCGGACGCGCTGGTGGACGCTGGGACCGGACGTGGTGGTGAAGCAGAACCACGTCCGATGCAGCGTCCAGTCCAACATCCGGTCACTGCTAAACGCCTTTTTTCAATCCGATTTTCAACGCGACTTCTCCCAATCAGGTTCCAATTCAAAGAGACTCAAATAAACACCAATTGGAACCTGATATGAGTGACCTCACTCAAACCCTCAAGATTTTTCAAAGTATTTTTGCCTTAGGCTAGTATTATCTTTAAGAAAATATTCAATAAACACCCGAGGAGCAACGTATGGCCATGCAATAGAGTGTATGAACCCTTGGGAGCTTCAAATGCTCTCTCTATTCATGGACGAACACAGAGGTTACTCAAAGCTAAACCGAAAATAAATGACAAAGCAACAACCATGCATATGCAATGCAAAATGAGAAAGGAAGACTAGGTTGCTTATCAAGTTTGATCCATAGTTAGGCTTCTTCACTCCTCCAAAGGAGGGTTATCGTAACCGTGTTAGACAAGTTCTAGATGCATTGCGGGAAATTAAACATGACATAATATAATGCAAGGGACAACACAATCTCATTTTTTAAAGTTACTAGAATCAAGCACATTTAGTTCACTTCTCAACCTACAAAAGGTAGCCTCATATAAAGGTTTAGTGAAGATATCCGCTAATTGATTTTCACTTCTTACACCTTCTAGTGATATATCATTTTTAGCAACATGATCTCTTAGAAAGTGGTGGCGGATATCAATGTGCTTGGTGCGTGAGTGTTGTACCGGATTATTAGCAATTTTAACGGCACTTTCATTGTCACATAAAAGTGGCACCTTTTCAAGAACAACTCCATAGTCTAGGAGGGTTTGTTTCATGTATAAGATTTGTGCACAACAAGCCCCCGCGGCAATATATTCCGCCTCGGCGGTGGACAAAGCCACACTATTTTGCTTCTTAGATGACCAAGATACTAAGGACCTCCCAAGCAAATGGTATCCTCCGGATGTGCTTTTTCTATCAATTTTGCAACCGGCATAATCTGAATCGGAATAGCCAACTAGTTTGAATCTAGCTCCTTTGGGGTACCAAAGACCGATGCTTGGGGTGTACTTAAGATATCTTAAGATTCTTTTTACGGCACTTAGGTGAGGTTCTTTTGGACACGCTTGAAAGTGAGCACACATGCACACACTAAACATGATATTGGGCCTAGATACGATAAGGTACAACAAGCTACCAATCATAGAACGGTAAAGAGTTTGATCAATTGGTTTACCTCCCTCATCTAGGTCGAGATGTCCATTAGATGGCATTGGGGTCTTGATTGGCTTGCATTCTTCCATCTTGAATCTTTTGAGAAGATCCTTGGTATACTTTTCTTAAGAGATAAAGATCCCTTCTCTCATTTGCTTGACTTGAAAACCAAGGAAGAATGTTAGCTCACCAATCATTGACATCTCGAACTCTTTCGACATCAATTCACCAAATTCTTTGCAATAATCTTCATTTGTTGACCCGAAGATAATATCATCAACATAGACTTGACAAATGAATATCTCTCCATTAAACTTCTTGGTGAATAGTGTGGTGTCAACCTTCCCAATAGTGAAGCCCTTCTCAATGAGGAAGTCCCGGAGGCGCTCATACCACGCTCTAGGGGCTTGCTTGAGCCCATATAGTGTCTTGGACAACCTATAAATATGATTAGGATATCTAGGGTCTTCAAACCCGGGAGGTTGTTCAACATAGACTAGTTCATTTATGAAGCCATTTAAAAAAGCACTTTTCACATCCATTTGATATAATTTCATTTCATGATGTGATGCATATGCAAGAAGGATACGAATGGCTTCAAGTCTTGCAACGAGTGCAAAAGTCTCTCCAAAATCAAGACCTTCAACTTGAGAGAACCCTTTTGCTACTAGTCTTGCCTTGTTCCTCACTACTACGCCTTGATCATCTTGCTTATTGTGGAACACCCACTTGGTTCCAATGACTCTTGCACCTTTTGGATGCTCTTCAAGTGTCCAAACTTGATTGCGGGCGAAGTTGTTCAATTCTTCATGCATGGCATTCACCCAATCTAGATCTTGAAGAGCTTCTTCTACATTCTTAGGTTCAAGACAAGAGACAAAAGAGTGATGTTCAACAAAATAAGTAAGCTTTTGAGATCGAGTCATTACACCCTTTGTAGGACTCCCTATGATGAGATCTTGTGGATGTGCTTGAAGTAGAGGTGAGTTTCTTTGATCAACCATTTGAGTAGTGGGATGGGGAGCATCAACATCTTGAGCTTATGCCTCGGCTTGTTGATGAGAGACATGAGTATCTTCATTTTCAATTCTCTCATTCTTGTCATCATCTTGAGGCACATATGATGAAGATGGTGGATTGACAATTTATACATTGTCTTCATCATCTTTAGGCTTGATGTCTCCCACCAGCATGTTCTTCATGGCCTCTCTCAATGGTTCATCACCTACATCATCACAATTCTTAATTGCTCCTTGGGAGCCGTTAGATTCATCAAATTCCACATCATATGTTTCTTCAACCAAACCGGTGACATGGTTAAATACTCTATATGCTTTGGACTTTGATGAGTAACCAACAAGAAAACCAATATCACAATGTCTTTGGAACTTCCCTAGGTGTTGACGCTTCTTGTAGATGTAGCATTTGCAACCAAACACCCGGAAGAATGAGACGTCCGGCTTCTTCCCATTTAGCAACTCATAGGGGGTCTTTCCAAGGAACTTTTGTAGGAAGAGGCGATTTGAAGCATAGCATGCGGTGTTGATTGCCTCGGCCCACAATTTCTCTGGTGTGTTGTACTCATCTAGCATTGTTCTTGCAAGAGTGATCAAGGTCCGGTTCTTTCTCTCAACTACACCATTTTGTTGAGGAGTGTAGGTTGATGAAACTTCATGCTTGATTCCAATTTCATCACAATAAGCTTCAATGTTGGTGTTGTCAAACTCTTTGCCATTGGCACTTCTAATCTTCTTTATTTTGACTTCAAATTCATTTTGAGCTCTATTTGCAAACTTCTTGAAGCAATTTGCCACTTTGGATTTGTCATGAAGGAAGAAAGTCCAAGTGTATCTTGAGTAATCATCCACAATCACTAGGCAATAAAGATTTCCACCCAAGCTCTTGTAAGTTGTAGGACCAAACAAATCCATGTGTAGAAGTTCTAGTACTCTTGATGTTGACATGTAAGCTTTGGTTGGATGGGTATTTGCAACTTGTTTGCCGGCTTGACATGCACTACAAGATTTGTCCTTCTCAAACTTTACATCCTTCAAACCTCTCACTAATTCTTTCTTCAATAGCTTGTTGAGAGTGTTCATTCCAACATGAACAAGCCTCCTATGCCAAAGCCATCCAAGTGTAGTTTTTGTGAACAAACATGTCATTAAGTTTGCATCTTTGGAGGTGAAGTCAACAAGATAGAGATTATTGTATCTAAAACCCTTGAAAATCACTTGCTTGTCATCTATCTTTGTAACTACCACTTCATTTGGAGTGAACAAGCATTGGTAGCCAAGATCACAAAGTTGCCCAACGGATAGTAAGTTGAAACTCAATGAAGCAACATAGAGCACATTTGAGAGAGAGTGATCATTTGATATTGCAATCTTGCCTATACCCTTGACTTTGCTCTTTGAATTGTCCCCAAATGTGATCTTGTCTTGACATACCCCATTCTCTTCAAGTGAGGTGAACATACGAGGATCACCGGTCATGTGTTGTGTGCAACCACTATCAATCACCCAATGAGATCCACCGGTCTTGTAGTTCACCTACACACAAGAGATCAAACCTTTTGTTTAGGGACCCAAACTTGAGAGGGGCCCTTAACTTTCTCAACTAGTGACTTGGCAACCTATATTTTCTTTGGTCTATTTTTATTAGGGGGACCCAAGAACATGACTTTCATCTTTCCACTTGAATCTTTTCTAAGCATGTAATGAGCATTGAAGGCAAAGGGTCTAGCATGCTTGGACAAGGGTTGTGGTGGTGGAGTTTTGCACTCATGAGTAAAGTGGTCTTCTTGTCCACACTCAACACATCTCTTTGGCTTGGGCTTTAACTTGCTTTGTTGTTGTTGAGCCTTAGCCTTCTTCTCTTAATTTGCCAAGTAACCAATGCCACTTATATCCATCTTCATGACGGTGTTCATGAGTAGCTCACTTTGCAAATGTTGGCCTCTTGTGAACTTGCTTAGGCCGGTCTTGAGATGCTCTTTTTCTTGCTTGAGCTTTTTGTTTTCTTCAATAAGAGACTCATTTGGTGCTTGCTTTTCAAGAGCCAACAACTTCTTATTCTCAATCTTAAGCATCTCAATTTCACTCTTGAGCTTGACATAGTCATCATAGTTGTCGGACTCAACCACACTCTTGCCTTTGCCGCTAGAGCCTTGCTCAAAGTTCTCAACAATCAAATCATCACATGATGTAGCTATATCAATCTTAACAACTTGGTTAGTAGCATCATGTGTCTCAAGAGCAAGCTCATTAGCAACAATAAGACTATCATAGTTGATTTTCAATGTAGTATATTCATCTTTTAGCAAGTTGAGCCTAGTGATGAGTTCACCATGCTTCTTCTCAAGTTTATCATGTTCATCTCTAAGCTTTTTGTTAGAAGTTTTGAGCTCCTTGAGAGTAGAAGACATAGTTTCATTTTGATCTTTGAGCTCATCACTAGTCTTATGTGCATTCTCAAGCTTAGATGATGTAACACTCCGGTGTTACGCAAGCATTTGCATTGCAAATCATGAGCATAACATGTCATGGCATTCATAATCATATGTGGTTAGAGTGCATCTTTAAGGAAATCAAAGTTGGAAAACTAGTATTACATAACATGTTGTGACAATTCCACACTAAATGTGTTAATTACCTTTTATCAAAATTTTGCAACTACAAATTTTATATCACTTAGAATTATAGGTCAATTTTTGGAGCAACTAAATTACTCAAAGTTTTGTCAAAAAACTGGTTTCAAAAATATTCTGAAAATATTCAAAAATACTCCCTATTTAGCTTTTATTCTCAAATTCAAAATCTGTTGAGAATTTTGAGTTGGCCCCTTAATCAAAGTTGTAGAGAATTAAATTCTAAGCAACTTTTATTTTTGGGTCATTTCCAAAAAAAGTATTTTTCTTGTTCAAAATAGGGTTTGAAAACTGTATTTGAATTTTGTTTGAAATTAGAAATTTGAAAAAAAAATCAAATCCTACCTAGCAGGCCGCCGCTTCGCTTTCGGCCCGCTGGCCGAATCGGCCCGCGCCACCCCACGCGCGCGCGCCACAGCCGCCGCCTCGGCCCAGCCCAGCCCCGCGCGCTGGCTCCTTCTCCCGCGAGCCGCGCCAGTCGCCGCGCCACGACCGCGGCAGAGAACTCCCGCCGCGTGGCAACCATGTGCCGGTGTTGCCCGCCGTGCGGCAGCCGCGGCCTGGCCTCGCGCCCACGCGCCCGCCTTCAACTTCTGGTGCCCGTGCGCTCGCTCACTCCCGCCCGAGCTGTCTTCCTTCTCCTCCAGAGTCGAGAGCCCCGAGCTCCGCCCTCGTCGCGCCCACAGCTCCGCCGGCGTCGAGCTCCCGCACCACCGCACCATTCCCCGATTCCTCCCGCCCGCAACTCCGCCTCGCCCTCCTTCAACTCGCGCTCGAGCTTGCACCGCCTTCCGAGCATAGGTTGAGCCTCCCCGCGCCTCACCACCGACGGCCATGGCGCCGCCGTGCTCGGCCGCCATGGAAGTCGTCTTTGTTCTCCTCTCCAGCCTAGCCTAGCTACCCTACCGCACTCGCCGTCTCCTCGCATATCTCGTGCGCTCGCCAGCTCGCCCTGCCGTGGCCAGAGATGGCCGCCGGCCTCGTGGCCGAGCCGCGCCGCCGCGCCAGCGCGCACACCGGCGAGGCCGGTGCCTCAGCCAGCCAGCTGGGTCGGCCAGGCCGAGTGGCAGTGGGCGGACGCCCCTGCTGGGCCGTCTTCCCCTCCCTCGCGCTCAGGCCGCGCAGGCCGAGAACGGCCATGGGCCGGTTTACTTCCCCGGGCCAGCTCAGTTTTAAAAATAAAAAGTGTTTTCTGTTTTCTTTTATTATTCATAATAAAGGATGTTGTGGAAAATGTTTTTTATTCATTTGAGCTCCAAAAATTGTGAAATAAATTTCTATGAACTCATTGGAACCAGATCTACAATCTAAAAATATTGCATGTCATTTTTGGGATACTTTTCTGTAGAGCTTTAATTAATTCTTAATATTGCTGATATCTTGTAAAATGGTTAGTAAATCCTATATGTATCAGAAAAATATGATTTCAAGTTTGTTAATCTTCTTATATCATGTACTTCCTAGGAAAAATATGTTTCATACATGTGCTGTGGAAAACTTTGGAGAAGTAGTTCAAGTGCCTTTAATGGCTGATTTTTGTTATTTTTGCTAGAGAGCAAACTTTGTATAAAACATGCATGTGATAATTTTTGTACAGTCATTATATTCCATGAAGAACCTAGAAAAAATATTAATTCTGTTGTTTGACACTTTTCCTAGTACAAAGTAATTTCATACTCATTTTTATGTTATAGCTTGTCATTTTTGTGTAGGATAGTTTACTTATCCAAATATCATGAAATTTTTATGGTAGTCTGTTTAGGGTAGTATTATGCTGCTGTAATTTTCTTAGATTTTTAGGAGCATCAGAAATATATGTTGCTATTCAAACCTATTATTATTTAGGGTTTAAGCAAGTGTTGCTTTAAGTGTGATTAAGAAATTAGTAAAGCTTTGGTGTATCTTTGAAGCATTTTATAAGATATGTTAACTTGACATGTTAGTAGTAGAAGAGAATGCAGTAGATGACATGTGCTTGTAGTGTATAGTTTCTTGGATGATGTTGACTACCTTGCATTTCAACATATTCATTGCATTCATCTCCTTCGATGCACGTTTGCATAATCACTTACGCGCATTGCATCATACAGGATCGCAAACCGAGAACCCAGTCGTCTTACCCGAGGAGCCAGAGGAGCAGCTCGAGATGCAGCAGCAGGAGGTGACAGAAGCCGAAGAGGAGGTCGGTGAAGAGCTCCCCGAGTGCCCCGACCACCGTCCGAGCTCTTTTGAGAGAGGCAAGCCCCGGAGCATTTCTCTCCCGGTTTGCAAATAATTTATTATTAACTTTACTTAATTTGATACATTACGTTTATGAGTTGTTTGCAAACGTTGCTGCATTATACCTTGCTTACCTTTGTTATACTATATCCTTGTTACCCTGGTATCCGTAGTCGAGTCAATGCTTAGCTGGCTTAGACCGGTAGAAGTCGGGTGATTTTCTGTCACCTGCGAGCTATAGGTGGTTACCTGGATCTGCTTGGATGACTATGAAGTCATGGTATAACTAAGTGTGAAATAAATTTGAGACCGGACGGAAACTTGCAGGGTTTCGGACTATAGTGTTTTCCGTCTGTGTCGATTAAGGACCATCCGTTGTTGTCCCTCGGGTCATGTTGAACGCATGCCTCACATTTAGCTGGCCGGATAAAGTACCTTCCGACCGCGAAACTGGGAGATTATTCGGGCCGAGTGGATTGCCCGCAACGCACTGTACCGGAGCAGTAGTGGCAGGATACGGGGGCGTGATGATAAGGCCAAAGAGCAGTCGGGCGGCCCCCGGGTACAAGTGGTTCCTGGCAAGCTCGCGACTTTACCTGAATGGTTGACTCGGCGACCAACACCTCACTTTAGCGGGTGAGTGAGGTTTGTGTGAGGAATAACTTACCAGCTGGTTAATAATCGATTCGAATCGCCATCGTTCACTGGATAGTGAACACTTGACTTGAGCTACTTCATCGTAGTAATATTGATGGAACACTTGGACAGTTATATGAATTATGACATAATGGAAGTTGTTAATGATCATTGGTTATCATTACCTGTTTAATTACATGTTACTTTAGTACAGGTGCAAATGTTGTTGACAGGTTAATAAAGATTTAAATTGATGCAAAGCTTTTGTAAAGGTTTTCCTAAATGCTAAAAATGTTTTTTTGCAAATGAGTCAGCTATCCCACTAGAAAGCCTATCATGATTCCTTGGTGTCTTTTATTTCTGGTTTATGACGGGTAAGTCTAGCTGAGTACCTTCTCGTACTCAGGGCTTTGTTCCCACTTGTTGCAGATGGACAGATGTACTACGGCTATTGTATCAACTGTCTCTATCCTGCAATGGGCGAAGCCTAGGACCATGGGCAATGGTCATTCACTACTTCTAGTCTGATGTTTTTACTGGAGATGATCACAAGCTGGCACTTTATTTCAAAATGTTGTTTGTGTGCGTGATTTAAACTACCGCTTCTGCTACTTTTATTCGAACCTGGTTTGTAATAACTATGTTTAAACTCCGATGTATTTTATGCCGCGAACATTTATGTAACTTATGATGGTAACCGTTAAACTTAGTACGATCTTGGCTGTTATGTGAAATGGTTTGAAATCCGTTGAGATTTCACGGACTACCGGGTTATACGGGCTTAAGTTTGTTAAATTGTCCTTCTGTTGGATGATTTCCTACTTAATCTCGTATAATTGGGCGGTTCTGTTACAGCTGGTATCGGAGCATGGTTTAGCGTGATTACTATTCATAAGTGTATTTAAAACAAAATTCTATTTGAAAAGTGTGATTTTAAAACTAAAGGTGTGCCAGTGGTCATATCCTGTATGCTCAGTTAAGGACTCTAGGTGGCTATTTAAGTACTAATTTGGGATTTTTGCACCATATTTCTCTTTTGTTGCTCATACGGCGTGCTATTGTATGAGTGCCACTTAATTGAGTGGTAATGTATGGATCAGTTACCTCTACGCTTTGGTAAGTGTGAGCTGTGAGAGCATGATCGGATACACCGCCGATCTAGGAAAAGTGCTTATAGGATACTAGAATAATTACATGTTTTACACATGTTTTTATGAAAGTATCGCATGTGTGGGTGTTCCGTCCGTTGAGGCGATGTCGTCAATAGGACGATGTGTTTGGGTAGTTACTACCGTTGTACACGCATCTGGGGATTCGTGTAGAGCGTGTAGGTAGATTTACTGCTTTCATGCATTCATGGGGAATAGGCTGAAATGAATTTTCTGCAGGTACATAACAGCGTTTATCGTGTAGATCGAATTAGTTACGTATATGAGAGATCGTTGTATGCCACCGAATTCATCGTTAGATGTCTTTATTTTCTAAGTTTGTGAGAACGTAAGACTCGCGCATGCATCATATTGCCTGTGCATTTCATTCCTAACATGCATTCCTCCCCTTATAAAAGGATTATCCCAGTTTGATAAAAGTGACATCAACTTAAAATATGTTCTCACCGGGTAATTTAAAACTTATGCTACAGATGGCCCGCACGAAGAAGACTGCTCGTAAGTCCACTGGCGGAAGAGCACCCCGTCACTAGATGGCCCCGCGGGAGCGCCGCAGCACGGACACTTTTCTAAGTGAGTTTGGCATGCCCACCTTGCTTTGGAGAGTGCTCCATGATGTGGGGTACCCAGAGGGTCAAGAGCCGATGTACTCCTGGAGTGAGAGCCAGTTAGCTGAGGATGGACTTGCGGTAGTGGAAATCACCGTCCCTGCTCTTGGTGATGCGCCAGAATGGGATGGTTGGCATTTGGAGTTTGAGGGACGCACTCCAGTTGAGGGTGCAGAGGGTGCAGCCTTTCACGTCATCCGAGACATAATGAGCAGGTTTCCTAATGAGTTGGCAGCAGCTTTGGCCGGCACTTTCCCGAGAGATGATCCTCGTGATGTCATTTGGGTGCAACCGCAAGGAAGTGCCCTGGTTAGAGGCCCAAGTGAAGGACGGGCTAGCGACAACCACACAATGAGTGCCATGTATGCAGCCATCAAAGCATACCAGGGTCTTGAGAGTACCTATTGGACCTTGACTGGTCTGCGTGGTAATGACCGGCTTGAAGCAAGGAAGCAGAAGAAGAAGCAAGCACGTGCTATAGCTAGCTTGCAGGAGCAGTTGGCCGACATGAGCTTACAGCGAGACCGGGCTCTCGAGAGAGGTGAGAGTGCTATGCAGCGGGTACAGACGTTGACTCAGGCCAACAGAAATGCAGACCGCATGATGGGACAGCTAGTGCAGGAAAGGAATGAAGCCTGGAACGAGAGGGACCTTCTGAGGCAGAGGGTCGAGGAGCTAGAAGGGTATAATGCCAACTTGCATGAAGAGTTTCATGCCCTCTACAATGGGATGGGCCCGTATGCTCCTCCGGACGCCGCCCAGATGGACGTCGACAACGACACCGCTACTGATGGTAGCAATGGTGATGCCTCCGACCTCGACGACGGCCCCGAGGAGTAGGCTAGTTGCCTTGTGTTAGTGATAGGCTCTATCACGATGACCTTCTTTTGGTTTCCATGTATCGTGTTGTATCCTGTTCGATCTTGAGACTGGCGATCTTTTGAATCTTGGTTGTGTATGCGATGCTCGAACGCATAAAAGTCCAGTGTATGTATGCTGGCAACGTGGTTGTATAGAACGCGATGTTGCATTCGAAGTAATTTGATTAGTGATGTTGTTTTAATTGGAATGTGATTATTGTGCCTCTGTTTTATTGCATGACTTGTTCTCTCCAATAAATTCAGTATGGCATGATTGTTCATTCGAATACAATTACTACCACTTCGCTCAATTATTACTTGTTGCTGAAATATGCTGATGGCAAACACTCGCCGTGCCACGTATGAGGCCGTTGAAACTGGTGGCAACGGTGCAGGGGTTGGTGGGGGTGGTGCAAACAACGTCAATCACCAGGAGCCACAGCCAGAGCCACAATTGCCCCCTCCTCCACCGCTCACTGCAGAGGTATTCTTCGCACAGTTCCTTGGAAGCCAGCGCAACGCTGAGCAGTCACAAAGGAATATGGAAGATTTTCTGCGTACCATCGCTGAAAATGTTCAGAGAGGAAATAATCAAGGTGGTGGCCATGGGGTGAACCAGTACAACAATTTCAAGGATTTCATGGACACCAGGCCGCCAGTTTTCAAGGAAGTAGCAGAGCCACTCGACGCTGAAGAATGGATCAACACTATGGAGGACAAGTTTCGTGTGTTGAGACAGACATAAGTTCTGAAGATAGAATATGCAGCACATCAGTTACAAGGACCGGCAGGGATATGGTGGAAGCATCACCGCACCACCTTTCCTCCCAATGCCCAGATTACTTGGAGAGAATTCACTGAAGCGTTTAAGGGAGTTTATATTCCCCTAGGGTTGGTTGAGATGAAGCTCGGAGAGTTCTTGGCCTTAAATCAAGGTACCAAGACTGTAACACAGTATCTGCATGCCTTTAATAGCTTGTGCCGCTATGCTCCAGACATGGTCGACACAGATGCAAAGAGAATTGCTAGTTTCAAGAGAGGGTTAAGTCTGAAGATGATGAAGCATGTGGGTACCAATACCCGTGTCAGATTCAATGACTTTGTCTGTGATTGTTTGAAACAAGAAAAGAACAACAACGCCTACACTGCATCCAAGAATCGCAAGAGGGTGTTTGAGTTAGGACCATCCCAGTCCAGAGTTGTCACTGCAAATCGTCTTTCTTATCGTCCGTCCACACCTGGTGCAAGGTTCAGGCCGCCACAGCATAAAACTCAGAACTACAGAGGACCACAGAAGCCGTACAAGATGGTCGTGCCGCCAGCAAAGGTCACCGCAGCTGCAGAACAGAGCAACTCCAAGGGAGCTATAGGATCTGCTGGTACAGTGAAGGGGCCCTGCTACAATTGTGGTCAGCCCAACCACTTTTCAAAGTTCTGCCCTTATCCGCCTAGAAAGAAGCAACAGACTTACACTGCCCGTGTATACCATACCACCGTTGATGAGATTCCTGAGGGAGAACCTGTAACTGCCGGTAAGTTTCTTGTTAACCATCACCCTGTAGTTGTTCTATTTGATTCTGGATCCTCGCATTCTTTTATGAGTCAAGCATTTGCACGGAAGCATGAATAACTATGAACAGAATTGAGTTATGGTTATCGTATAAGTTCAGCCGGGGCTGATGTGTTAACCAATAAGATGGTTAGAGGGGCAACCCTTGAGTTAGGTAGTCGGAAGTTCCGAGTAAACCTGATAGTTATGCCTGGACTAGTTTTGGATGTAATAATAGGAATGAACTGGATGAAGAATTGGGGGGCAGTCATAGATACAAGCAGTCGGTTGCTTACCCTTAAGGATCCGCAGGCAGAGGGTACTTTTCAGGTACCATTGCCCGAAAGAACAGACCTTGTGAGTGTGACCTGTGCCATGGAAGTTGTTCCTATCCGCTAGATCCCAGTAGCGTGTGAGTTCCCGGATGTGTTTCCAGACGAGTTACCTGGCCTTCCTCCAGATAGAGATGTTGAGTTTGGAATCGAGTTGATCCCCGGAACAGCTCCTATTTCGAGGAGACCCTATCGGATGCCTCCGGATGAGTTAGCTGAGCTGAAGAAGCAACTGGAAGAATTACTAAAGAAGGGGTTTATCCGACTGAGTAAGTCTGAATGGGGATGTCCTGCCTTGTTTGTGAAGAAAAAGAAAGAGGGTACTCTGAGAATGTGTGTGGATTATCAACCTCTTAATGCTGTAACTATCAAGAATAAATATCCGTTGCCTCATATCGACGTTTTGTTTGATCAGTTGGCTAAAGCTAGGGTGTTCTCCAAGATAGACCTAAGATCAGGGTATCATCAGATAAAGATCAGGCCACAAGATGTCTCGAAAACCGCTTTTTCTACCAGATACGGGTTGTACGAGTATCTTGTTATGTCTTTTGGCTTAACAAATGCTCCTGCATATTTCATGTATCTGATGAATACGGTTTTCATGCCAGAGTTGGACAAGTTTGTAGTTGTCTTCATTGATGACATTCTAGTATACTCTGAGAATGAGAAAGATCATGAAGAGCATATGAGAATTGTCTTGACCAGACTGAGAGATCATAAGTTGTATGCTAAGTTCAGCAAATATGAATTTTGGTTAAAGAAAGTTCCTTTCCTTGGTCATATTCTATCTGAGAATGGAGTTTCGGTAGATCCGAGCAAAGTGCAAGAGGTTATGGATTGGAAAACTCCAACCACAGTGCCAGAAGTCAGGAGTTTCCTAGGGTTAGCTGGTTACTATCGCCGCTTTATCCCAGACTTCTCAAAGATTGCCAAGCCAATGACAAGTCTGTTACAGAAAGATCACAAGTTTGTGTGGACAGAGGAGTGTGAGACAGCTTTCCACACCTTGCGGAAACTGTTGACCACTGCTCCAGTTCTTGCACAACCAGACATCGAGAAACCTTTTGATGTGTTCTGTGACGCATCAAAAACAGGATTAGGCTGTGTTCTGATGCAAGAAGGAAGAGTCATTGCTTATGCCTCCCGCCAGTTGAGAAAACATGAAATCAATTATCCGACGCATGATCTTGAGCTTGCTGCCGTAGTGCATGCCTTAAAGATTTGGAGACACTATTTACTTGGTAATGTGTGCAACATTTTCACCGATCATAAGAGTCTCAAGTACATTTTCACCCAACCAAAATTGAACATGAGACAGCGAAGATGGTTAGAACTAATTAAAGATTACAACTTGAATGTACAGTATCACCCTGGGAAAGCCAATGTGGTAGCTGACGCTTTGAGTAGAAAGTCGTATTGTCTAAATATGCAACCCTTACTCGAAGATGGTTTTAATCTAATGCACCATGTCGTGTTACATAGTATTCAGATCAGTTGCACCTTAGAGAGTAAGATAATAGAAGGTCAGAAAGCAGATAAAGGGATATTCCACATCAAAAAGAAAATTAAAGAAGAACCTTCAAAACACTTCAGAGTGGACGAGTAGGACGTGTTGTGGTTCGACAACCGTCTTGTTGTTTCAAAGGATAGAGAGCTTAAGAATAAAATTATGGATGAAGCTCATCACTCTAAGTTATCCATTCATCCTGGCAGTAGTAAAATGTATCAAGAACTAAGGCCTCGCTATTGGTGGACAAAGATGAAGAAGGAAATTGCAGCTTATGTAGCCAGATGTGACACATGTTGTCGAGTGAAAGCTATTCACATGAAACCTGCTGGATTGTTGCAACCTTTGTCAGTACCTAGTTGGAAGTGGGACGATATAAGTATGGATTTCATCACAGGTTTGCCCACTACTCAGAAGGGCCATGATTCGATTTGGGTAATCGTGGATCGTCTTACCAAGACAGCCCACTTTTTGCCTGTCAAGACAGTTTATAGACCACCTCAATATGCCGAGAAGTATATTGCGGAGATTGTGAGATTGCATGGCATACCGAAGACTATCGTGTCTGACAGAGGGTCACAGTTCACTGCTCACTTTTGGGAGCATTTGCACAAAGGTTTGGGAACGAGTCTGATTCGTAGCACTGCCTATCATCCTCAAACAGATGGTCAGACTGAAAGAGTTAATGCTATTTTGGAGGATATGTTAAGAGCTTGTGTGTTGTCTTCTAGAGGTTCATAGGAGTCGTGGTTACCTTTAGCAGAATTCGCGTATAATAATAGCTATCAAGAAAGTATCAAGATGGCACCTTTTGAGGCTCTGTATGGCCGAAAGTGTAGAACACCTTTAAACTGGATTGAGCCAGGGGAAAGAAGATATTATGGTATTGACTTCGTGGAAGAAGCCGAAAAGAAAGTTTATATCATTCAGCAAAATATGAGAGCAGCTCAGTCACGTCAGAAAAGTTATACGGATAAGAGAAGGAGACCACTTGTGTTCGAAGTTGGTGACTATGTTTATCTAAAAGTCACGCCAATGAAGAAGAAGCGGTTTGGAATACGCAGAAAGCTTGCCGCCAGATTTGTAGGACCCTATAAAATCTTGGAAAGGAAGGGTCCAGTGGCTTACAAATTGGAGTTACCAGAATCAATAGATGTTATATTCCCAGTTTTTCACGTATCACATCTCAAGAAATGTTTGCGCGTTCTAGAGGAAATAATTGAACCTCGAGGCATAAAACTTAAGTCAGATCTGGTGTATCGTGAACAGCCAATTCGAGTTTTGGATTCCAAAGAAAGGGCTACTCGAAACAGTGTGGTAAAAACATATAAGATACAATGGAGTCATCATGATGAGGGAGATGTATCTTGGGAAACGGGTGAATACCTACAAAAAGCATACGAAGATTTTTATAATAAATGGTTCGTAACCCAAATCTTGGGACGAGATTTTTATAAGGGGGAGGGCTGTAACACTCCGGTGTTACGCAAGCATTTGCATTGCAAATCATGAGCATAACATGTCATGGCATTCATAATCATATGTGGTTAGAGTGCATCTTTAAGGAAATCAAAGTTGGAAAACCAGTATTACATAACATGTTGTGATAATTCCACACTAAATGTGTTAATTACCTTTCATCAAAATTTTGCAACTACAAATTTTATATCACTTAGAATTATAGGTTAATTTTTGGAGCAACTAAATTACTCAAAGTTTTGTCAAAAAACTGGTTTCAAAAATATTCTGAAAATATTCAAAAATACTCCCTATTTAGCTTTTATTCTCAAATTCAAAATCTGTTGAGAATTTTGAGTTGGCCCTTTAATCAAAGTTGTAGAGAATTAAATTCTAAGCAACTTTTATTTTTGGGTCATTTCCAAAAAAAGTCTTTTTCTTGTTCAAAATAGGGTTTGAAAACTGTATTTGAATTTTGTTTGAAATTAGAAATTTGAAAAAAAAATCAAATCCTACCTAGCAGGCCGCCGCTTCGCTTTTGGCCCGCTGGCCGAATCGGCCCGCGCCACCCCGCGCGCGCGCGCCGCAGCCGCCGCCTCGGCCCAGCCCAGCCCCGCGCGCTGGCTCCTTCTCCCGCGAGCCGCGCCAGTCGCCGCGCCACGCCACGACCGCGGCAGAGAACTCCCGCCGCGTGGCGACCATGTGCCGGTGTCGCTCGCTGCGCGGCAGCCGCGGCCTAGCCTCGCGCCCACGCGCCCGCCTTCAACTGCTGGTGCCCGTGCGCTCGCTCACTCCCGCCCGAGCTGTCTTCCTTCTCCTCCAGAGTCGAGAGCCCCAAGCTCCGCCCTCGTCGCGCCCGCAGCTCCGCCTGCGTCGAGCTCCCGCACCACCGCGCCATTCCCCGATTCCTCCCGCTCGCAACTCCGCCTCGCCCTCCTTCAAGTCGCGCTCGAGCTTGCGCCGCCTTCCGAGCACAGGTTGAGCCTCCCCGCGCCTCGCCACCGATGGTCATGGCGCCGCCGTGCTCGGCCGCCATGGAAGTCGTCTTCGTTCTCCTCTCCAGCCTAGCCTAGCTACCCTACCGCACTCGCCGTCTCCTCGCATATCTCGTGCGCTCGCCAGCTCGCCCTGCCGTGGCGAGAGATGGCCGCCGGCCACGTGGCCGAGCCGCGCCGCCGCGCCAGCGCGCACACCGGCGAGGCCGGTGCCTCAGCCAGCCAGCTGGGCCGGCCAGGCCGAGTGGCAGTGGGCTGACGCCCTGCTGGGCCGTCTTCCCCTCCCTCGCGCTTGGGCCGCGCAGGCCGAGAATGGCCATGGGCCGGTTTACTTCCCCGGGCCGGCCTAGTTTTAAAAATAAAAAGCGTTTTCTGTTTTCTTTTATTATTCATAATAAAGGATGTTGTGAAAAATATTTTTGTATTCATTTGAGCTCCAAAAATTGTAAAATAAATTTCTATGAACTCATTGGAACCAGATCTACAATCTAAAAATATTGCATGTCATTTTTGGGATACTTTTCTGTAGAGCTTTAATTAATTCTTAATATTGCTGATATCTTGTAAAATGGTTAGTAAATTCTATATGTATCAGAAAAATATGATTTTAAGTTTGTTAATCTTCTTATATCATGTACTTCCTAGGAAAAATATGTTTCATACATGTGCTGTGGAAAACTTTGGAGAAGTAGTTCAAGTGCCTTTAATGGCTGATTTTTGTTATTTTTGCTAGAGAGCAAACTTTGTATAAAACATGCATGTGATAATTTTTGTACAGTCATTATATTCCATGAAGAACCTAGGAAAAATATTAATTCTGTTGTTTGACACTTTTCCTAGTACAAAGTAATTTCATACTCATTTTTATGTTATAGCTTGTCATTTTTATATAGGATAGTTTACTTATCCAAATGTCATGAAATTTTTATGGTAGTCTGTTTAGGGTAGTATTATGCTGCTGTAATTTTCTTAGATTTTTAGGAGCATCAGAAATATATGTTGCTATTCAAACCTATTATTATTTAGGGTTTAAGCAAGTGTTGCTTTAAGTGTGATTAAGAAATTAGTAAAGCTTTGGTGTATCTTTGAAGCATTTCATAAGATATGTTAACTTGACATGTTAGTAGTAGAAGAGAATGCAGTAGATGACATGTGCTTGTAGTGTATAGTTTCTTGGATGATGTTGACTACCTTGCATTTCAACATATTCATTGCATTCATCTCCTTCGATGCACGTTTGCATAATCACTTACGCGCATTGCATCATACAGGATCGCAAACCGAGAACCCAGTCGTCTTACCCGAGGAGTCAGAGGAGCAGCTCGAGGTGCAGCAGCAGGAGGTGACAGAAGCCGAAGAGGAGGTCGGTGAAGAGCTCCCCGAGTGCCCCGACCACCGTCCGAGCTCTTTTGAGAGAGGCAAGCCCCGGAGCATTTCTCTCCCGGTTTGTAAATAATTTATTATTAACTTTACTTAATTTGATGCATTACGTTTAGAAGTTGTTTGCAAACGTTGTTGCATTATACCTTGCTTACCTTAGTTATACTATATCCTTGTTACCCTGGTATCCGCAGTCGAGTCAATGCTTAGCTGGCTTAGATCGGTAGAAGTCGGGTGATTTCCTGTCACCTGCGAGCTATAGGTGGTTACCTGGATCTGCTTGGATGACTATGAAGTCATGGTATAACTAAGTGTGAAATGAATTTGAGACCGGGCGGAAACTTGTAGGGTTTCGGACTGTAGTGTTTTCCGTCTGTGTCGATTAAGGACCGTCCGTTGTTGTCCCTCGGGTCATGTTGAACGTATGCCTCACATTTAGCTGGCCGGATAAAGTACCTTCCGACCGTGAAACTGAGAGATTATTCAGGTCGAGTGGATTGCCCGCAACGCATTGTACCGGAGCAGTAGTGGCAGGATACGGGGGCGCGATGATAAGGCCAAAGAGCAGTCGGGCGGCCCCCGGGTACAAGTGGTTTCTGGCAAGCTCGCGACTTTACCTGAATGGTTGACTCGGCGACCAACACCTCACTTTAGCGGGTGAGTGAGGTTTGTGTGAGGAATAACTTACCAGCTGGTTAATAATCGATTCGAATCGCCATCGTTCACTGGATAGTGAACACTTGACTTGAGCTACTTCATCGTAGTAATATTGATGGAACACTTGGACAATTATATGAATTATGACATAATGGAAGTTGTTAATGATCATTGGTTATCATTACCTGTTTAATTACATGTTACTTTAGTACAGGTGCAAATGTAGTTGACAGGTTAATAAAGATTTAACTTGATGCAAAGCTTTTGTAAAGGTTTTCCTAAATGCTAAAAATGCTTTTTTTTTGCAAATGAGTCAGCTATCCCACCAGAAAGCCTATCATGATTCCTTGGTGTCTTTTATTTCTGGTTTATGACGGGTAAGTCTAGCTGAGTACCTTCTCGTACTCAGGGCTTTATTCCCACTTGTTGCAGATGGACAGATGTACTATGGCTATTGTATTAACTGTCTCTATCCTGCAATGGGCGAAGCCTAGGACCATGGGCAATGGTCATTCACTACTTCTAGTCTGATGCTTTTGCTGGAGATGATCATAAGCTGGCACTTTATTTCAAAATGTTGTGTGTGTGCGTGATTTGAACTACCGCTTCCGCTACTTTTATTCGAACCTGGTTTGTAATAACTATGTTTAAACTCTGATGTATTTTATGCCACGAACATTTATGTAACTTATGATGGTAACCGTTAAACTTAGTACGATCTTGGCTGTTATGTGAAATGGTTTGAAATCCGTTGAGATTTCACGGACTACCGGGTTATACGGGCTTAAGTTTGTTAAATTGTCCTTCCGTTGGATGATTTCCTACTTAATCTCGTATAATTGGGCGGTTCTGTTACAGATGAGAGTGATTCATTTTTATTTTGAAGCTCATCATTTTTATTTCTAGTTCTTCTTATGATTTTAGAGTATTTGTTCAATAATTTTACAAGTTTATCATAAGAAGGTGCATCATATTCATCATCACTATCACTATCATCATCATCACTATCATTGTTTTGTACCTTTCGTTCACCCTTAGCCATGAGACATAGGTGAGAAGTAGATGATGATGGTAAAGGTGGCGGTGAAGGTGGTGATGAAGACGTCGGTGAAGATGATGATGGCCCAATCACAAATGCAGCGATCTTCTCTTTCTCATCGTCGCTCTCATCGCCGGAGGACTCACATGATGACTCAATGTCGGTGAGCCAATCACCAACAATATAAGCTTTGCCTCCCTTCTTCTTCTTGTAAAACTCTCTTTTGTTGCCATCTTTCTTTTTGTATGGCTTGTTCTTTCTTTTCTCATCTTCTTCATCACTTGAATCATCTTTCTTGCCCTTGTACTTGTTCTTGTACTTGTCTTTTGGAGGCTTCGGGCATCGATGAGCTAGGTGGCCAAGTTCACCACAATTGAAGCAATCCATCTCGAATATTGGCTTCCTTTTACTACTTGTGAAGAATTTCTTCTTCTTGCCATCGAACTTGATGCCACTCTTGTTGAGCTTCTTTAGTATCTTGGTGGTCTTTCTCACCATGAGTGCAAGTGATGCATCATCAATATCACTTTCACTTGAGCTCTCTTGCACCATCATGGTTTGGCCCTTCTTCTTTTTTTTCATGGCTAGCTTTGAAGGCCAAGTCTTTCTTCTTGGAAGATGATGAGCCCTCTTCCGGAGTGATATGCATGTACATCTCATGAGCATTGATCTTTCCCAATACTTGTGTCGGTGTTGCGGCGAAGAGATCACTTTGGTGAAGTACGGTGACAATGTGTCCATACTTCTCAACGGGAAGAACACTCAAGATCCTCCTTGCAACATCCGATTGACTCATTTTGGTGAGTCCAAGAGCATTGAGATCCTCTACAAGAATATTCAAACGAGTGTACATTTCATTAGCATTTTCTTTGGGAAGCATCTCAAAAGAATTAATTTTCTTTAAAGTGATATGATAGCGTTCCTCACGCTCACTCTTACTTCCCTCATAGAGAGTACAAAGATTTTCCCATAATTCATTAGCGTTTTTGGCATTACGCACACGATTGAAGATATCCTTGTCTAGGGCCCGGTAGAGTGCATTTTTTGCCTTTGCATTCCACCGGTCGTACTTCTCCTCGTCACCACTTGGGTTGGCGGGATCCCTTATAAGAGGAAGCCCTTCGGTTGCGGCTCTAAGGCACCCAACATCTATGGCTTTGAGGTACGCCTCCATATAAATTTTCCAATATGGAAAATCGTCTCCCTCAAAAGTGGGAGGTGGTCCTTCCCCATTACACATCTTGTTTTAGGCGGTGAAGCCTAAATAAAGAGCAACACGGCTCCGATAACAATTGAAAGGATCAAGATGCCCAAGAGGAGGGTGAATTGGGCTTTTCTAAAAATTAATTGCAAGAATTAAATCCTACAAGCCAAACTTCACCCCTAGTGCCTACTAGTGTTCCTTGTGATTCTACCGGTAAAAGTTTTGCACCCTAAGTTCCAATCCTAGACTAGCATGGCAACTCTAGGAAAGTAAACAAGCAATGAAAGTAATGCACGAAAGTAAATGCTTGAAAGTAAGGGTTAGGAACACGGCGATGTTTTGCCGAGGTATCGGAGAGTCGCCACTCCCCACTAGTCCTCGTTGGAGCACCCGCGCAAGGGTGTAGCTCTCCCTTGATCCGCGCAAGGATCAAGTGCTCTCTACGGGTTGATTCTTTGACACTCCATCGCGGCGAATCACCCAAAACCGCTCATAACATGAGTTGGGTCACCCACAAGCTCGCCGGATGATCACCAAATTCCCAATCACCACCAAACCGTCTAGGTGATGGCGATCACCAAGAGTAACAAGCTAGAACTCTCACTTGACCACAACAAGCCTAATGAGAAGATAGATACACACTTGCTACACTCTTATCACTAGTGAGGAATCTCAAACTTTGATTCTCAAATCACTATCCTCACTAGGGCTCTTGCACTCCCTTGCACTCCAAAGGTGTTTCTCAGCTGAACAAATGAGCAAGAGACCTCTAAAAGAGGTGGAGGGGATGTATTTATACACCCCTCAGACAAATCCAACCGTTACCTGCCAAATCAGCAAAACTCGTACTAACCGGACGCGCTGGTCGACGTGACCGGACGCGCCGGTCAAGTGTAACGGTCGAAAACCAAAAGTCAGCGCTGAGTGACCGAACGCACCAGTCAGGGATGACCGGACATGTCCGATCATGCAAGAACCTAACTGAACTTTGACCTGATGCTCGACCGCGTCCGATCATAGATGACCGGATGCGTCAGGTCAGCTTGGGACCTTACTGGAACGTGACCGGACGTGTCCGGTCACTTCACAGTCGCGTCCGATTACACATTTACCCTCTGAAACACGTGTCAGACTGACCACCGCGTCCGGTCCTCTCAAGGACCGCGTCCGGTCGATCAGTTAACGACGCAGTGACTTGTTAGTACTGACTGGACGCGTTCGGTCATGACAAGGACCGCGTCCGGTCAAGGGTAAACTGCTCAAACGACTTCTAAACACAACGCAACTTGAACCAAGTTGCTTTCAACTGAACTTTGAGCAATTCTAGAGCTACCTAGTGCTAAATTTGATAAGTGTCCACCACACCTAAATAAAAGACTCACCTAGGTCAAGCTACTCGCTCATGCCCCCCTTTATAGTATGGTCAAAGGTAGAAACAAAGATCCTAACGACTATTCCGGATGTAACTCAACACCTTGACATCCGGAACTAACCGTCCTTAATCTTGTCGTTGATCCTTTGAAAACCAAAACAATTTTCATCAAGGGACATGAATACCATAGTGCCCAAAACAGTTATCAACTCCATGACCTAACTTACCAACGTTTCTGCAAAACACACGTTAGTCATGGTAATAATGCGTTGTCATCAATTGCCGAAACCAACACCGGGCCTAGATGCTTTCAAGTATAACATTGTTTTAAAAAATAATGCAAAATTTATCATTGTAATAGTAGGACATCTTTTGTCACAATCATAAACACATGTGTGCTGCACGTGCTTGTTCACTAGTGTACATAAACATTTCAATACCCATAAATATTTATCTAAAAAATTTAAATGCATAAAAAGTTCATAAATATATAAATAAACTAGCTAGAGTACTTAAAATTAATATGATTATTAGATATATTAAAGTCAATTAAACTTAACCTTTATGATTGTCCTAATTAGCTATATAGATAACTTTTAAATAGTTTAAATGAGTTACATTAAAACAATTGTCACTAAATTGTTAATTAGTTAGAAATATTATCTTAGATGGTACTTTGTTCTTCCTAGATACGAATAATGTTGGATATTGTACATATTTTTTGAATACAGATCCAAAATCGTAGAAAACGCCTTCATCTAGGTGATTCTGTACCTAATTGTAATGGTAAGTGACACAGCAAACTAGCATGCAGGCACAACCCAACTCGTGTGGCCCGTGGTTGTGCAAGCGTCAAGCAGCATTGCGGCCATATGGATTCTGCTTTGGATGTCATCTACCCCGGCCCACTCCCTCGTCCCTCCCATTTAGCCGCCTTGTCTTCTTCCACAACCCTAATTAATCCAAATATATAACCTCGCCTCCCCGCTGCCCAACCTTTGTTGTTGCCATGAATCCGTACAAGCCACAGTCGTCTCTGCACCTTCACCCACCACATGGACCACCGCCGGGGCAAGGGCCATCTCATCCATCGCAGCTGCCATGGACCCGAACTATTTGGATCTTCTTAACAGAGACCCTAATGGTTTGGATCTTCTTAAGAGAAGGTATTGCCTACCAGAGTCCCTGATTCAGCATGCCCTCCCCAATCCGCTGTTGCAGATCTTGGGGGAGAAGATGACAGGAGTGGTGGCATGTAGCATGAACGCCAAAAGGTTGAATGACTAGTGCAAAGAGTTAGCTCTACGAGAACTACATGTGCACTACACCGACTACATGTTGATGTCATCTATGGCCAGAGCTAAAACTTTCTTCAAAAAGTCTCGCATCATATCAGTCTGGTTCAACAATCTTGTTGCAAGAGAGAAGCTTCGAAGTTCTAACATACTTAAAGAACTTCAAGATAAATTTGAAAAAGTTACTAATTAGCTTAAAGCCCAAGGAGGGAAGGAGAAAAAGATAAATGTTGATGCAAAGAGTTTGAGGGTGAAGCTAAATTGACGAGATACAGACTCGAAATTCTAGAAGGCATGAAGAAGAAAGCTCTAGACAATCTCCTCTTTCTGTTGTTGGGCCGTAATTCTCACATTGATGATCTTGGGACCACAAGTGTGTCTTGCCAAGCGGCAATGGTGTATCTTCCTTTGGAATCAAATCAATCCACAAGGCAGATCTGGTGGGGCAGGGTGACAGATTCTCAACAAGTAACATTTTTAAGAAAATCAGAGGTGGTGCTTGGTGTGTTTGGGAGACTTCAGATTGAAACTATGCTCCTGCAGTCCATTCAACACACTAAAGCATGTGTAATAACATACATGACAACATTGGATGATTTGATTTTTGTCTATGAGGTTTTGGCCATTGCCTCAATCAAAGAGCAGCAAAAGTGTATATCTAGTCACACACAAAAGAGATCACTTATTGGGTTACCCTGTTCACCTTCCTAGGAATGACAATGAAGATAACAAGGAGGGTGAAGTTAATGATGAGTACACAGTTGGTGATGGTGAGGAAGAGGAGAGGAAGAATACAGTCACTACTGCAGTCATGAGAAAGTTCGTATGTAAGCATCCATAACTAACAAGTTCTTAAGCAGGGACTCCAACTCTGAGCTTGACTCTAACCCTGAGCTTGAAGATAAAGCTAAACCTAAACCTAAGGGGTGCTCACAATGATGAAGCTACACCTAAACCCAAGGAGGGTGCTCAAGATGAATATGGATTTATGAGATTTCATTTGAACTTTGGTACTCCTCGCACTACACAGCTTTTATTTCCACTCGACAACTTTTTATCTCCCACCCAAAGGAAACCACAACTACATGTACGAGGGAGAGGTGAAGCCCAAGTGTGAGATATGTCTAGTGTGTGTTGTGTGTCAAATGAGAGGGGGTGCCTATCTCTTTATAGGAGGGAGGTGGTGGAGACATTTCAAGGAATATTCCCCTCTCTTTAATATGCTCTCTAACTCCTTCCAAATGATGTGTTCTCTAAGCATCACTGGTTGGGCTGACTTTTGTGGGCTGTGGAGAGAGTGTGTCTACCAAAGTTGGGCCTAATCGAGATTTGTGAGGGTTCGGCCGAACCTGGCCCAATAATGGGTTCGGTCCAACCTTGGAGGTGGCCTTTTCAGTGTCTTCACCTAGGATCATCATCTAGATGCAGTGAAGATCACTCCCGCCAAATTTGGGCTTTATTGGGTCAATGGAGGTTCTGTCGAACAATCACTGTAGCATGGTTGGCCATATATTATGTGTGGCCTTTTGGGCCCATTTTTGGTAGAGAGGTTCCTTTGTGGACCTTGATCATGGATGTGCCTGCAGACCAAAGATTTAACATGTTTTCCGTTGGGTTATGCTTATTGGATCGTGATGTATGCCTATGTGGCAACCTTTGATTGTTCTAAATTGTGTTTCCACGCCTTTTCCACATGTATTTCTTTGTATTTACCTATAAAGCTCCTATGTACAAATAAACACCAACACTTGTGGATTTTTTTAGGATTTGAGCCTTACCACTATGTTGGATGTTGGTTTTAAGTTGCTTTTATGCAGGAAATTGATGGTTAAAAGCGGTAGTTAAGGATCATCAACACTTGTGCTAAGAGACAGCAGACCCACCCAGATGCCCTCACTGCGGGGTGATACCTCCTACAGCTCACATGTCTGCCCTATTCCGCCCGTGTTCGACGATGGTTCCTACTAGTCTCCAGTTGACCTCACTCTAGTTGGGTGGATGCTGAACAAGGCGATGAGGAGGACGCTTACTTCCATGTGTTGGTTTCGTTGAGGCGTTCACCAACATACAACAGTGGCTACTAGGTTCTCATATCTCACACACAGTGTTTGATGTGATTGACTTCTTCTTGTGTGAGATTGAGGACACTATCTCAGATGGATTTAGGGCTAGACATCAGTTGTCGTATGCTCACTACTTGTCCTATGTCTTCTCAGATGATTAACCATCCGCAGTGGCCACTCACCTTGGACATGTCGCCCAACGGCCTAAGGGAGCCGGAGTCTCTTGGTCGACACTCTCACGTGACAATTGTCGAGGAAGTAGAGCTCTCCAAGACTTGAGGCATGGTATCTCAAAGGAGGAGTTAGCAGAACAGGAGGCCCAGGATGAGGATATTCGACAGGCAAAGTAGACAGAGGTAGCTTAGTGGTGACTAAGGAGTTAGACAGCTCGGACAAGGACTACATTGTTCCTCCACCACAGATGTCTCCACGTGCACACGACTCTAAGGTGGTGGGAGGGGCTCGACTTCAGTTCCTCCACAAGCGGCATCCTCCGGTGGCGACAGGCTTCTCGCTTTGCTAGAGAGTGTGCAAGCCGACCTTCAATGTCAAGCTGAGGAGGTTAGGGTTGACAAGAGGCGTCAGGCTAGAGCCCACGAGGAGCACCAGGCACAGCCGCATAGGTACTCTCGATGTTCGCGTGGTTGCAAGCCTGCCAGGATCGGTTTTAGCTCTAATGGCTCAAGAGCGGCAAAACAGCATGGCACTAATGCAACACCTTCTCTAGCACACATGTGTGCCACCGCTCTTGCCGCTAGTTTAGATGGTCCTTCTAGCTCCACTTCAGACTCTAGTGACTCTATCTATACAGTCCGACGAACTTCAGAGTCAAGAGTCTTTACCAGCAGTACGTGTCACTGATTCACCCGATGACATTCATTTTCACTCCTCTAGGACCGGGGATGTCACAAGGTTTTGCTGGCCTATCTCAGGTAGCTCCACTTCCTTCAACACCTTAGATAGTCTCAGAGCCTGTCCGACACTTGTAGTCGGGTTACAGGAGAGCCCTCACAGTCAACTCCTACTTTGGCTCCTGTAATTTCTCTAGTTGCTCCTAAGACTGGTACTGTAGAGACAATACCCTCTTTGGTTGCACCGTGTGACCCCCAGCAACAGCAGATATCGCAAAGTCAGCCTCCTCCACTCTCTACAGTTGTAGAGGCTATAGCTCTAGCTCCATAGGACCATAGGTCATAGCTACGGCTACTACTTCAGAGCTCGCTCATACTGACACCGCTCTTCAGACAGAGACCGCTACTTAGCCACCTACAGTGGGACAGACAAGGCTTGAAAGCTCCTCTAAGTCAGATGTGGGCGCACTTGTAGCTTAGTTTAAGGTCTCGTCGTGCACTTCACAGCCTGATTCGACTGCGACGACCACTCCTCTAGCTTACCCTTAGGTTTTGGTGCTTGACACCAAAGAATGAGAGTGGGGAGTATGTGAGATAGGGGGAGAGTGGTGAGTTGGGATTTTGGATCTTTTGCGTGCTACTCCATATGCATTCACATTTACTTTCATGCATTGTATGATACTATATGTGCTTGTGATGCTTCTGTGACATGTGTGCTCTCTACTTTCATTATTATGTCATGTCACTTGTGTTGCTCATGTTTGCGCTTCTGTTATATATTTTGTCAAATGAATTACTTTTGTGGTACATGCGTTTAATTCTTATCTATTGTGTGCATGTTGTGGACTTGGCTTGCATGAATTTGTTCTAACCCTCTATTCTTATTGTCACATGTTCATGCGAAGTGTTGAAACCTCCTTTCTTCCTTATGTGCATATACTCGATATTGTGTTGTCATCAATCACTAAAAAATGAGGAGATTAAAAGCATCTAGATCCTTAATTCAATTTTGGCGATTAATGACAATACAATCATTGTGACTAACGTGTGTTCTACAGCGGCAAATAATTCACCATGCAATGTCCTTGTTCATTAGTTTTCCACATAGATCAAATGGACTCCAATACACGCCTGCTACTCTCAGCACAAATTCAACCCTAAGAAAACGAGAGCTAGAATGGTAATTGTAGGGTGAGGCCCATCCATGAAAGCCATATATATTTTTGTAAGCATGGACACTGTTTATGACGCCCAACAGCGAGGAGAGTGGTATACAATCTGAAATACAATGATAATGCATGTCCTAAATGAAAATGCTCGTGCATTACTGTGGAAACAGCTATTAGCCTTATTAGTTGCTTTAGCGTCGTTCAGGATGCTTTAGCGTTGTTCAGGATGCTGAGACATTTACTGGGAGCATGTACTTCGTCAGGTGCATTAGCGTTGTCCAGGATGCTGACACAAGTCATGCGTGCGTTGGGTACGACGGGCATAATGATGGAACGCTTGCAATGAACCGAGACTGACATAATGATGGAACACTTCATGTACTTTACTGAAGAGAGCTGCACAAGAATTGTCGATATAAAGTCAACATTTCAAAATTCAAAAAAAAAGTCAACATTTCGATCCATTCATGCGTCATGCACCAGAATCAATACAAATCAAGAAAACAGGATACAAGAGAACGCAGCATTACACTAGTTGCCGCCACAGCTTTGGCTTCAATGCGAACAGCCAAACACATGCTTACACTAAATGACAGGTCAGCGCATGGAAGAAATAACACTGTTGAGTTAGTACACATCAAAGGAGCTCAGTGATAACATCCCCTACTGACTAGTCACACTGGGATCGGGCTAGACCGCTAGATTTCAGATTCATAGCTGCACCACCTGACTCAACGAGGAGAATTCATCATTGATCTTCGAGGCGAAGTCCTCATCAACCTCCATCCTAGTGCACAACTTTGGGATGGAATAAGGCCGTGCTACTGCTGCAGTTGGCTCTTGATCGCCCGGCTCCGTCTCCATTCTGTCTGGCTTGTCCACAGATGCACCATTCTCCTTTCCAAAAAGCTGCTCAATAAGATCACGGCAAGGCTTCAGATCGTCCTCGCTCCGTGCTCTTGTAAGCTTACCAAGCAGCTCGTTCAGTTTCACAGTTCTCTCCATCTTCTGCTTTGTGCTAAACTTCATTGGGCTTGGATGATCATCCTGATTTGGATCAGATGGTTTGTCATCCTCATTGGCGCTTTGACTGTCAAGCAGTTTCTTCAGCTTCTGGTCCAAGATAGTGGCAACCCTCTCCTTGAAGCTATCAGCAGTTTCGTTATCCGACTTCAACCTCACCTTTGCCTCCGAAACCAACAAGTCCATCCTCTCTTCTTCTGAAGAAGTTGCTTCAGCTTCTGGCTCAACATCAGCATCTTCCATGGGACAGAATGTTTCCTCCAGTAACCCAACATTCTGTGTATACCTCTCATATGCCTCATTTTCAGCATCAATATCTCCTTGCATATGTTCCTTCAGCTTCATAAACCTCCACTTGTTTATACCCACAACATCCTAGAACAAAACAAAAGTCACAAAAGAAACAAAAAGCAGTTCAAAACAAACAGAGCACATGAAACAGCCAATAACCTTTTTGGTAAGTGACTTCTTTGTTTGGAGAGACTTCAGAAAATGCTGGGGAAGCTTTTGCAAGGCAGCCAGCCTTGATGCTGAACTGTGAAAAAAACAACAATCAAGCATTAAACAATGCAGTTGTTTGCAAGAGATTAATTGTCAACTTATGTTTTATGAATTTTACCTGGTTGCAGGTAAATTGGTAGATGGTTGTTCTGTTGCAGGAGCAGTAGCAGGTGATGGCTTATCTGGCAATGTGCTGGTCTGCTTCAGAACTATCATGATATGAAAGCAAGGCAACATCAGTGGTGTTCAGAGTAGAGTAAAAAAAATAAACAACATTATGGCATAGCACAGAGCAGCAGACATGATAACAAACAATGTAAAAGAAAGTTTAAAATAAGAAAAATGGAAATGACATGCAGATTGAGATAGAAATATCATAAATAAAACATCAATGTTCATAAGAAATGATTCTAATATAAACAGTAACGCTGCTTCGCTAGACTGAAAGTTTGGAACTACAAAAACTTCCCAAACCTTCACTTTTTTCCTTAATTAGCCTCTTCCCCCAATTCTTCATAAATCACGAAGAAAATAGCTCCATTGACGATCAATGCAATCAATAACCCACCTAACACTTCCTCCCCACATATTTGACATGTCCTTGAAGCAAGATAGGGTCATAACATCCTCACAGAGGATGCAAGTCGTCACCATGCAAAAATTCCTCTATGGCCTTCCATTACTGGTTTAGTTTTTTTAAACATTTTATTTCTGTTGGATGAGTGGTGCGTGCAGTTTGTGAAGATTTATATAGTCACAGAAAACAGGGTTGAAGGCATCAACCCAAGACCCGGGAACGTCGTCCCCACCGTGGGTACACAGGGTTATTTTCAACCCTGCCATGTATAAACCTCTCGCAAGTCGCAAGTCGCAAGTAGCCAACCACGTTCCTAGACCCCGTTGACCCAGAAACTTTGTGACTATGTTCCAAACATTGGTCCAGGCATTAATTCTGGATGGTAATTTCTGACTGCTATTAACCAATTCATTGTCTAAGAACTTGCCATAAATATTTGAAAAACAAACAAATAGTAAATCATTGCTAGGATGGATTGGTTAAATCTGCTAGCTTGCACCTCTAAGCAAGCTCAGTTTAGCTACGAAACCAAATGTACCCCTATAAACAAAAAGTTCCGGAACAACTGCTGAATGAGGGTAAAGAAAAGGTGATGCCTCGATAGCATTCTCCACAATCTGTTTTGCTATACTGATCCCCAAACTCAGTTATCACTTATCAGTTTTAGATTTTAGCACCCATTCCCTACTCCATCAAACCTGCTCTCCCTACATCTTCCTCCTCACCCCACCCCCCCCCCCCCCCCACCCCCAACCCCCAGGGTTGTCAAAACTGCTGGACAAGAGGAGGGAGGGTCCTCCAGATCTGGCTTTACTAGTGCCAACTGAGCTGAGAAGAGAGAGGATGTGCATGGAACACAGCTTCACTCCTGGTGCAGTTCCCAGGAGATGACCTCATGCAGGTGGCATTGCTTCACCTTATGCGGCCAGTGGTAGTAAGAGCATCTCCAGCAATAGGAGAAAATCCAACCCCAAGAACTAGTTATTCGGGGAGATAAAGTGTTTTGGGATTTTAAAGGTCTCCTCTCCAGTAGAACAAGAAAATCCCATCCCCAGTGAGAAAAAATGGTGGACTGGGGGAGGAGAGCTCTCCCCTTTATTTGAGGGGTGGGAGGCTATGATTTGAGGGGCTGAGAAAAAAAATCATTGGGGGTGGGTTTGGGGGACTGCTGGAGCAAAATCTCCAAAATGACATTTTTTTCTCATTGGGGTTAGAAAAGGGGGACTGCTGGAGATGCTCAGGATCCATGGTTTGGCAGTTGGTCAAGTGTGATGCTCATGGACATCAAGCATTGTGGCGATGTCCACTAGAGAGTGCCCTGCACTGAGGATGGTGAGATCTGCAGTGGCTGCAGGGATAGAAGATGGAGAGTAAAGGCAGAAGGCGATGGGGGATTGGGAGTGGCCATGAAGACAGATCATATAACTGTGAGAGTCCTGCATTCCAATTTGTGCCACTGGTTTCCAATCATGTCACACAGCATTAGGATGGGGAAAAACAGAGTAGGGACTAGGAAGTGATAAGATAGGACACTGAGTTTGGATAGTATGTTAGCAAAACGATTCATGGAGAGGGCTATAGAGGCAATTTTTCCTAACCAAAAATAGAAGGGATGCCTGATAAACTGGCCGGAACAGATATGTAACTGTGCAGATATTTAGATTGAATATCACCATTCACCAAACTGCTTGTGGGTCACTAACTTCAAGTGTTGATTATCATTTTCTTATAACAGTGCAGATTAACATGTTAAAGGAGTATATCACACATACCATGGATGTGGCAAGGATTCTGGGCCTTGTAGCAGCAGCTCTTGCAACACTGGAACGGGCACCTAAAAGGCCAAGCAGAGCACATGCATATAATTCATTAACAAATCAAAAATTACTGCAGTCTCTATCACATAACCAAAGGTGAAGGTTCTCAGTTGCCTGTAAAATGCCTCTGCAGACCATACCACAAGTAGGAGGAAATAATTCTACCTAATAAGGAAGTATCAATAAACTCTGTCTTCTTACCGGGAGCGGGCGACGTTACCACACTGGATGCACTTGGGCTTGTTAAGACCCCGAAGGTTTGGCTTGGGTATGTCGAAGGCGGCGGCTGGGATAGGAGGCGGCTTCTGCGGCGTCCCATTGCTGTTGGCCACCACCGGCACCGGCGCAGGCGCAGGAGCAGGAGTAGCAGCAGGCGAAGGCGAGTCACCAGCCGCCGCCTTGGTGACGGCGGTAGCGGCAGCGGCAGCGGCAGGCTTCACGTCCGGCATGGTTCTCCTCAACCCAGCGAAACTTGTGGGGAAAAAAAGTAAAGTCAGCAAAACTTGTGGGGAAAAAAGTAAAGTGCACTTGAGAGAGTGGGATTTGAACTCGATTGTGGATAAAAGGAAATCCAAGGGGGAAAAGAGCATGCATCCAAGCAGTGGCAGACCCAGGATTTCAACCTAGGGTATGGGTATGCCTAGATAAAAATCATAGTATAGAATACGATGCAACCCAACCATAAATCCTACAAATGGTTCGATATAATACCTTAGATTAAACGATCAACAAATACGTTTCAAACTAGCATAAATTATAATATATAAATTGTACTATAATATTGTTTCCATTTCCAAACTCCTTGAAATTTAACTATAATGTTGTCTCTATTTCTAGTAGTATTTGTGAAATTCTACGAAAACAGACATAATGAAAGAAGGAATGCAATTCAATTGGACACCAGTACTTTTTATTGTTGAGAAAACTAGGGGTTAAATTTGTTCAGTACAACTTTCATTAGCTAGTCACTACTCACTAGGGAAGGCCAGAATCCAGTATTTCCTCAAGGAACGGGAACAGCAAATTTTCATGTCATTCAGATACAGATGTTTCAGTGCTTGACACGCAAATCTGCAGTAATATTTCACTAAAGAATCATGTGATGCCGCCACGTCAGACTAACAATAATTTTGAGAGCTATCTACATTCGAAGTCTCTAACCTTAAGAGGGAAGTAGGCACTCACCAAGGGCCAGTTGGCAAGGGGTCAGCTGCCGGCCTGGAGGCGCGTCCCGCGCTGGGGTCAGCCTACCCTGCGGGGCGCTGGAAGAGGTGAGGTTCCGCTGGACGCAGCCCGCACAGCGCAGGGCGGCCGCAGCCCGCAAGGCGTCGGGGGAATCCGAGAGACGCAGATCGGGAGTCGGCCGGGCCTGGGCACAACTCTACAGCTGCGCGCCTACCAGCGGCGTGTCGTCTTCGCGCGGAGGTACCTGGTGGCGGTGACAAGATGCAAGTGTTGGTGCTGGACAACCATACGCCGACCGGGCCGTGGCGTTAGGTTCATATGAAATTCAAGCAAGCTAGGGTTACTCACCAATTGAGGATGGAATGAAGGAACCAATCCGCACGTTTCCCTCCACGCTCGACGCCAGGCCTCAGGAGGTTCCGGGAAGAGAGCAGCGCCTTTGGTCAAGGTAATTCAGGGGTAGGAGACCTCGCCGGCGACGAGCAGCAACACAGCGGCGGTCGAGACGGCGTGGAACAGGAGCGGACGAAAGGGGGGCCGAAATCCTCAAACCCTACTTTGGGCCCGTGCTGGGCTGGCTTGGGCTGGTTCTACCGATTGTGCCGTTTTCGTTGCGGGGCGCCAAGTAAGCAGAGGGGGGATTTTGCTCAAAAAAAAAAGTAAGCAGAGGGGGATGCCATGTCTCGGATGTTTTTGTTGCTCAAAAGAAAAATGTCACGGATGTTTTTTTATATATTTTAAAATTTCAAATGAGAAAAAATATAGAGTACACCGGTTTAAAAAAATACTAAACCATTTATCGATCTGAACAGTGACTAATTATCTCGGTAGAGCTTGTATTTTTTTTCTTCCATCAAACAAGGTGTAAATAGCCTGCATTTTTTTCTATAGAAGCCTTAGGAAAAAAAAAAACCTATCTTGTTTTTCTCAAATGGCTTTTAAATAAAATAAGTTGATGGACTTTGATCCTACCAAGAGATAAAACTCTCATATGAAATTGTTGTTTTTCCGAAATTATGTTGCTCACAGAGTATATTGCGAATTTCCATCTTATTTGGCGAGAAATAAAAGAAAAAAGCCTCACTATGATGGTTTTAAGAGTTATGTATTCAAAGTTTGTGGCTAAATTTATTGACTATACCTATATATTAGAAGTTTGCGAATTTCCATCTTATTAGAAGTTATGTATTAGAAGTTTGAAAATCTTTATTACTAGAAAAGAATCAAGAATGGAAAGACCTATGGTTGTTACTTATATTCTTTGTTTTTTATTCTTATATTTATGGGAAATGAAAACACGAAAAAAGAAAAATAAAAAAAACAAGGGTGCGGACGGATAAATCGATTTGCTCTTTAATATTATTAGGTATAGATTTGTCAAATGGGTAACTAGGTGTTTTTAGTTTCTACAATGTATTTACCGCTACATGTATACCTATGCTTTTCTAGCGCGATAGCACGTCCCAATGGAATCTCAATTTGGTGGAGTATACGTAGCTTGCTTACTCTAGGTTGGTATATATAAGATCGGTTATGGTTGCAAAAACTATTTCTGCCGTAGAATAATAATAGTCGTGCTTGACAATAATCCCCGAGTTGTTGCTAGAGTCGCGCTTTACTCGAGGGTTTAAAGCAACCGTAGACCCATCCGCGACTTGCTGGCCCCGTTGTTTTTCACTTGACTCGCCTTTGCCAAGAGGTAGGCAGGTCAAGAACGGAAGAACCTAAACCGAGCGAGGGATCAAGCGGGATATAATAGATTTGGTCAGTGCTGTCGTCTCTCGCCACGCTGTCGCTAGCTTGTGGTCTCTCGCCACGACGACCTTTCACGGCCGCGGAGTACTTTTTCGTCCCGCGCGCCCCCGCCCCGCAACCTGCTTTGCTTGCTTGCTTTACGAATTGCAACAGCGGGGTCAGACGGATGATGGCGCGTCAACGTGCATCTCCGTTGAGACGGATGGCCTGAGCGAGATGGACTGCATGCCGAATGTGGCGGACGTGTTGCCGTGTCCATGGTCGCCGCGCGCTAGGGGTCATCGCCTCATCGGGCATATGCATCGCCATCGCGCTCCCTACTTATTACTCCCTTCGGGAACTGGTTCGATTTGATAAATTACAAGGGCATTATTGAAAACAATCTATACCTAATAATATATATATATATATATATATATATATATATATATATATATATATATATATATATATATATATATATATATATATATATATATAATAAAGAGGCAAAATTTCAGGCTCTTTTTTTTGTCCATCCATTTTTTAGTCTGTCTTTCTCTAACTACCGGATAATGGAGAGCTTCTTCTGTCCGGACTTATATATATACAACCCGTGCGCATACGAGTTAGAGCTCTTGACTAGCACGATACGAAGTCCAGTTCCAAAACGTATTGGGTTGTGTATGGTCTATGTTTAACCAAAGACTCCACTAAATTCATCCCCTCATTGTCTAAGAGCATCTCCAGCAGTTTACCAATAAGACTTCTTATCCTTATAAAACTTTCATAATGGGGGATATAAGGTTATTTTCTTTTTACAGGGGCTCCCCAATAGCCTCTTCTTTTTGCCACCGAAAAAACTCATCTGCTCCCCTCAAATAGAGGAGTGCATCTCCCCAAATAAGCTATGGCCCACCTCTACTATCACTGTTCTCCTTCCTCTTTCCTCTCGCTCTCTCTGCCTCCATCGTAGCCATGGCATTGAGCATGATGCGCTAGTCGTACCATCCCGCCTATGCGCTGGAGCCACCACGATCCGCACTCCTCGCTGCACTCGACCCTGGACATGGAGGTCGAGGTCGTGACCGGTGATGACGGTATGGAGGTCAAGGCCGGGGGACTTCACCGAGCTCAGGTTGTGCTCTCGCTAGGCGGCGGCGGCCGATGGCTGTGCTCACGAAGTTGCGCGGGAGAAGATGAACTGAGAGGAGAGAAAAGAAAAGAAAAAAAGAAAATAAATAAATTGTAACTGACAGGTAGGATTCACATATTGGGGGAGATTATTGGTGATGGTAGTAGCATCTCTTCTAATAATCTAAAAACAATAATGTTGGGTCACACGAATACTAACTTATTGAGGGAGTTGTATTGGGAAGTTGCTGAAGATGCTCTAGATCCGTGCCAATATACTGTTGAATATAGTAGTTCGATGTGGTTCGAGTGTGTGTCATCTTTTAGCTTCTCACATATCCTTTTGTAACTCATGAAGAAATTATTCTAACATCAATTGTAAAAATCTTGAGTGTTAAGAAGTTCAATTCCTTTGCCGGAGGGCTCTTGATAGTCGGTTTTGTGGCGTGTGTCTCTATGACTTGATCCTATGGTTTAAGTTGCGCTAGTGGAGCTCGTGGATGGTGACTCCAGGGATCCTCCTACAATCGTCAAGTCAGTGTCGCGTTAGCCGAGAGAAAGACATGTGTGGTATTAGCAGGGAGGACGAGGTGGAATCCTCACAATAGGCCACGCCTCCGTCACTGTTGATTCTGGCAGTGATGGGGGTTCTGACTCGGCAGTGATTGCCTGCTCTAACGTAGTGATGTTTGATGTCGATAAGTTTTTTATTTAAAGTTTTTTAGTGTCTCAAATATTTGTTTTAAATTCTCATATTTTGATATTTGAATTTTTTTAATTTTTTTCAAACAATCTTCGATGGAGACACATCCTATATCAAAGTTGTAGTGCTTGGCAAGATTGAAAACTTTATAGTTGATTTTTTCATTTGAGTTCATTTAGTAGTCAAAATATTCAATATAAAATTATGAAATGTTTATATAAAAAGATAGCATCCTATATATATAATCACATACTCCCTCCATCCTAGAAAAACGGTCGTTCTAGCGCTGGGAACTTGTACCGCAAAGAGTGTTGTTTTAGGCCTGCAGCCTCCAAACGAAGGGACCCACAGCCTATCCCCTGCGCTCTCCACCTACCTCCACTACGCTCTGCTCCCTTTGTCCCCTGTCCTCATCCCGTCCCTCCCACATCCCGTCGCCCCCACGCAGCCCCTGCTACTCTTCTCCTCCAGTCTCCATCCCCTCCCTCCCACATCTCGTCCCCCCCCCCACAATCATTGCTCCTCTTCTCCTCCACTGGCAACAATGGGCGCGGCCCTGGTCGGGAGTTGCCGCCGCGCTGGCAAGGAGGAGCGTTGCCCAAGAGCAAGTGTCGGTTGGAAGGGCGCGAACCATGCGCCGGTGAGGACGGAGAGCGCTGACCACGCGCCGGTGAGGACGGAGGGCGCAGACCATGCACTGGCGAGGATGAGCACTCGTGCAGGCGTAAGCGCCAGTGAGGAGGAAGCGCTCCCGAGAGCAGGTGCCGGCAGGGCATGCTTGGCCTACGAGCCGGTGAGCTCACCCAGGCATCCAGGGCTCTGGGCACGGTGGGGCGGCTGAAGGGTCAAGATGGCGGACTAAAGGGGATGAATAGTCCTTTCTAAAACTTAATCGCGCCGGCTAACCGAAACAAATGCGGAATTAAACTTATCGGTCTAGCCAAGACTACACCCCTCTATTTATAACTTTAGCACCTTACAAAAGATCCTAATTAAGCAACTTAGGTGCCAAGCAAAGCAAGAGCTCACTTAATCAATTTTACAGTAAGGTCACACAAACCTATGCACTTGTACTTTGCCAACCGAGGAAGCTCCTACACAACTAGTGAAGCAAAAGCACAAAGCCCCTATGCTTACTAGCAAAGCTCAATAACAAGGCAACTAATGCCAAATTAGAGAACACAAATTACTTAGCTACATAAACTAAGCAATGTGACTAACAATGTTACACAAACCAAATTAGTCACGTAAAGGGGATACTTCTAGCTACACAAGCAAGAAGATACAAGAGCAATAACACAAGCAAGGTATATATATGAAAGTAAATACAAGCTTGTGTTGCACGAAGGCAAACCACCGAGAAAAGTAGACTATGTTGACATGGTGATTTTCTCCCGAGGTTCACTTGGTTGCCACCAAGCTACATCCTCGTTGTGTCGATCAATACCCCATGGTTCGACGGCTAATCGATATCCACAACCGAGCTCTCCCGAAGAGCACCACAAGAACCCACCATCAAGTGTGATAGCTCAATGACACACTCTACTAGAGTTGCTCTTCGCGATCCCCATGGGGTGAGCATAATTCCCCTCACAAAGCTTCTGCGGAGCCTCGCACAATCTTCTTGTGAGCTTCGATGGAGCCTCAAGCCACCAAGCTGTCTAGGAGGTGGCAACCTCCAAAAGTAAAAGCACCACCGGTTTGCAACTCGAACACCTAGTGCCACTCGATGTAATCCTCACAATGCAATCGCACTAGAATCGCTCACTCACTCGATCGGATGAACACTATCAAACAAGAGTGAGTTAGAGGGCTTTGTCACACCCATTTTTAAGGACAAAAATAGGATGCATAAAAGACTCATGTGCGCCCCAGGAAACAGTCGCACACATAAGTTGACAAATTACAAAGTATCATCACAGTGCTTATTACATAACGAATAAGTATTTAAGACATAGTCTTGAACGATAGGTAGTAATAACTTGTAACACCCGAGGTGTTTGCCACCAGTTAAGCAGTGGGTTTAAGCTCAAACATGGTAGATTAAGTGGTAATGAAGATGTCAAAGTCAAACCTATGGAAGCAAGCCCCAACCTAAACTTGGATGTTGCACCCTTGCTTTACATATAGTCTATTTTCAAGATATATGCTTGGGTGGTGTTATTGCAATATCTTCATATGTCTCACCTTAGTACCTATCTATATTGATCCCTGGAAAAGTTTCATGACGTTTGGAATCAAAAAGTCACATGAAATGATAAGTTATATGCTTGTTGGAATGACTTTACTAAGTGTTGGAATTTCATTATTAAGTGGATGGAAATATAGGTCATCAACCAAACCTTGCCACCTTGCTCCAACAACTCTAATTGAACTCTACAACAAAAGTTATGAAGGGTTCGTGTTGAGCAAAGATGGAGAAAATATCCGAAAACCATGGAAACCCAAGATTCTATAGCAAAAGGGCTTTGCGTTGACCGAGAAATAAAGTTGACTTCTGAACCAGATATGAGGGTTGACCAAAAATGAAAGTTGAATAAAAGTTTGATTATAACAAACTTTGTTTAATGGTCAAGAGCTACTTTGGTCTCTAACCTAGTCAAATAGAGGCTCAAAGATTGGATTAACTGCTGTTTTTCAGCACTTAGAAAATTTTCTAAGTCTGGAATTCATCGTCGTCGACGTTGGCATGCCGCGTTCTCGTGTTTTCGTTAAGCAACTTGAGTTGAGCCAAAAATAAAAGTTGGAGCTTACATCTTGGAGAAGAGCATGCAAAAAGTTGGATTAAGTTTGATCAGGTTTTGACCTCTGAATGCGAGTTTCCGTGATTTCCGTCAACATGTTGACATTGTCATTTTGGCAACTAGTTAACTGCTAATCGGTTGCTCTAATGACCTTGACTCCTTAATGAAAAACGTAGAGCTTCATGTGGGCTTCAAACTTCGTTTTTGGTCCGAGTTCTAATTCGGCCCAGAGCAAGCCCGAATCGGCACCCCACCTTGCTCTCCTCAGCGCCCACCACGTGTTCGTCGTTTTGCCACGCGGATTCCATGCACCAGAGTGCGCCCCACCATGGCTGGACGCCGTAGCCACGTGCCTCTGCCCTTCCTCGCGCCCTTATGAAGTACCAGAGCGCGTCACTCGCTTCTCCACCCCTCCTGGCGCCCTTTCGCCTCTCCCTCGCTCTCTGCTCGGTCGCCGCTGTTCGCGCTCCGCCATGGCCGCGTGCTAGAGCTCGAGCTACTGCCGTCGCTTCTTCTCCATCCTCCTCCACCCTCGCGCGCTCTGTGGAGAGCATCGCTGTGCTCGCTGCCCTCCCAAAGCCGGCGCACCATCTTCCCCTTCCGGTATCCACCACCCTGAGCCGCTCCATGTCGACGTCGCTCGGCTTCAGGCCGCCTGCTCCTCGACCACGCATGGCCAGGAGCCGCGGGCCATATCCAGCGGGGCTGGAGCCTTCTGCGGCTGCGCTCTACAGCCGGCAGGCCATGACGCCCCTCCATGTTGCCACCGCCGGCTAGCAACCGCCCGAGCCCGACCGTCCGTCCTTCTCTGTGCTCATCGTAAGGAAGAAGAAGAAGGACCCACGTGTAAGAGGGAAACAAGTTCAGGGGGTTTTCTGTGAAGCCATAGACTCAGGTGAATAGTGCCGCGAGGACTGAATTGTGATGATTTTGCAGGAACTTTGAAAATTCATAGTAAATTATAGAAAAATCGTAAAATAGCAAATGAGGACTTTTTGGAATCCTTGTGAAATTCTCTATGCAGTAGATCTATAATATGGCATATTTTAGTTTAAAGTTTTCTCTGTAAAATGGATTTGTGCAGCTAGGTTTTTAATGCTAGATGTATTTGTCATTTTCATAACTGTAGATCTAGGGCTCCAAATGAAGTGAAATTTTTGTGGCATGCTACTCATATGATGTTTAATGTGTGGTAATTATTTCATGAATTTTGGTTGCCATTTGAGTGATTTATTAGTGCATCTTGCTCTCACATGAATTCTTGCAATAGCAATTTGTCTTTTTCATAGATGTTGATATACATGTCCAAATGCCTTGAAATTTGTACAGTAGACTATTTGGTGTATGTAAGAGCTACTGTAATTTTTATAGGTTTTATTATAGAATTTTGATATATGTTTATTATTTCACCTTGCTATTTAAATAAATTAAGAAATGCATTAAAAGAAATTATTTAATGATGAGCACTATGCTTTTTGGTGATCATTTAACATGCACTTTATGATGGTTACATTGGTTGTGGCCAAATATATGTTTGGAATATAAGTTAATATTTATTCTTGCAATTGATGCTTTCCTGGACAGTTTCTGGGACTTTGGTAATTGCACCATGAAAATGATGTTTGATGAGAGACATGCTTATAACAAAGTTGTAAATAACTTATTAATCTAGCTTGTGTTAAATTTTGGTGGCATTTGGCCTTATAGTTTGTGAGTAATGACTGTTTCAAGTTGGGTTCCAGAAATAGTTGTTCTCTGGAATCTCTGGACCAGATTCTGTAATTATGCATGTTTGACTTGGTTAACTTGAGAATCATGCTAAGATGATTAAAAATGAATTATAGACAATTTCATAAGCTTTCCAGAATGTCTTGTTGCATATCTATTGGATTTGTATAACTCCAGTTATGATCCAAACATGTAGATGTTGTTTGCAGTCCAGAAATTGTCAGAGGCTAGTCATGGTTGTTTACTCCATGTGTTGCTAAGTGTGGCTTATACTCTTGATGATAGTCAAGTTAAGATACTTGTGATCTTGTTAAACTTGTGTTGTGCTTAATGTGCTTGCCCTCTTTAATTGATTATGTGATGCATCTTGTGTTATCATTCATCATATTCATACGCATGCATCTTGCATCTCATTTAGGTTCGCTAGATGCACCACGTGAAGGATGAGATGTTGAAGCCAAACCTGAAGACGGTGTTTGGTGGAACTATCCCGAAGATGGAAGTACTCAGCGAGTGTCATCTGACAACTACTGACTTGTGTCGGATCCCAGGCAAGCCCCGGAGCATTCTAAGCCTCCTACTTTACAAAAGCAATTGAGTATATATATATGTTATATATGTATTGTTGCATTAAGTTATAGGAGTTGATTGAAAACACTTGCTGCATATATATCCTTTCCTTGTCCCGTAGATATGCCTGAAATCCTATTTTAGTTCAGGATCGAAAATATTGCTTAGCCCTGCTTAGACCGGTAGCGATCGGTGATTTCCTGTCACCGGCAACTATAAGTGGTTACGGGAATACTTTAGCTATGGAATGGATGTTATCCTGGAAATAACCAAGCGTTGATGAATAATTGGAGACCGGACGGAATAAGTATTGGGCAACCAGACAGGGTTCTGGGGTGCTTGTAGTTTCCGTCTGTGTCGATTAAGGACCGTCCGTTGTTGTCCCTCGGGTCATGTTGAACGCATGCCTCACATTTAGCTGGCCGAATAAGGTACCTTTCGACCGCGAAGCTGGGAGATTATTCGGGCCGAGTGGATTGCCCGCAACGCACTGTACCGGAGCAGTAGTGGCAGGATACGGGGGCGCGATGATAAGGCCAAAGAGCAGTCGGGCGGCCCCCGGGTACAAGTGGTTCCTGGCAAGCTCGCGACTTTACCTGAATGGTTGACTCGGTGACCAACACCTCACTTTAGCGGGTGAGTGAGGTTTGTGTGAGGAATAACTTACCAGCTGGTTAATAATCGATTCGAATCGCCATCGTTCACTGGATAGTGAACACTTGACTCGAGCTACTGCATCGTAGTAATGATTATGGAACATGGATGGTTATGTGGATGATGTTGGAAATGCTAAAACCTGAAATGGTAACCTTTGATGTTAATGGTTAATCAAGTGATTGCTTTAGCATAGGTGCTTACCTAGATTGAATAGGTTACAATAAAAATGATGCAAAAATACTTAAATTAGTTTATTCATGATAACTTATGCTTTTCGCAAATGAGTCAAGCTAGCCCACTGAAAGAAAGCCTTGCATTCTCCTTGGTGTCATTATTTCTGGTTTATGACGGGTAAGTCTAGCTGAGTACCTTCTCGTACTCAGGGTTTATTCCCACTTGTTGCAGGTTGTGATATAACATAGCTACTGCAAGAATTGGAAGACTCCGGCTGTAGTGGCGGAGTGTGATCATGGGCATGATCCGTCTGAGCTATCTTGTCTCTCTTGCTTTTATGGGAATTTGACCTTGGTACTGGCATGTATTTGAATTAAGGTGATATTAGTTTTCAAACTATTTTGCTTCTGCTACTTTTGAACTTGAGTTGTATTAACTCTACTGAACTCCGATATATGTTGAATTACTTATGAAATAGATGTAACATATGACCTGTTATGTTGGACCACTACGATCTTGGCTTGTATGTTGGTTGGTTTAAAATCCCTCGTGATTTTATTGGACTACCGGAGTTATAGAAGCTTAAGTACGAGAATTTAATTGCTCCGGCGATTGTTTTTGTACTTTTGTTCTTATAATTTGGGCGGTTCCGTGACATAACTAATAGTAATTCTTCAGCGGAAACTCCACACAGGGACACGGTTGACTGGTTGACACCAAGACTAGTACTCATTCCGATAATCTTCCTCTATATCTTCATCTGTTATGGTGGAAATAGCAAGGGTGAGTCCATGTCGAACTCAACACATATAACACAGGGTTCATGAGGCTCAAAAAGGCTAGACATTGTTTAACTGCGTTTAGCTTTTAATCATATATTAGCAATTGAGTAGCATCAAGATAAACCACTTCCCATTAAAGAACTAATGATCAATTGTAATAAGGATAATGAATAGCATTAACATGAGAAAATAATAATCAACAATAATTAAGCATGATATAACAGTTATGATCAACTATTCCATAAGAATCCCCAAGGCCGCTCGTATCCGTGAGCACGGCTAGTATACCAGTTTTTAACTCTGCGCAGAGGTGTACACTTTCACTGTGAGTCATGATTTCCAAATGAGTGGGGAGATCAAGCCCAAACACCCGAGAACCATATAAAGCCACTCAAAAGTTCGTCTAACAAGTTAGGGCCATTAGATTCACTCGGCAGGCAGATGTAGAACCCCCCTTCCCTGTGGCACAACAACCGCAGCCTATACACACTAGGCCAGGGGCTCGCACTACACCCAACGTGGCAAGCCATTCTTACGCCATTTAAGGTAACCTCTAACAAGCTAGAAAAGGTCTCTTGAACAACTAAAGCCAGAGCCATATAGCCCTCACAGTTGTACTGTATATCCCGGTTATCACTTACAGATAAGTCCTTATGGAGAGAAACCAGAGCATCAAAATAATACACATGCTCTAGCTCCCTTTTAACAGTAATAAAATCATCTTAATAGTTGATTGCTTAATCCATTAATCAAATTACAAGATCATTGTTCTTAGTTTAAGCACTAGCAGTAGCTACCCATATGCATTCCCAAGGTTGACAAGGAATCAAGATAACAATCACTAAGTTATAATCTCTAAGGTTGTCAAGGTAAGCACATGCATATGTATGACAATTCAATGTATAGGTAACAAGGATAGTCCTGTGTTATACTTGCCTTGATCAAAATTCTCCGAGTGATACTGCTGACTTGGCTCAAAGTAATACTCCGAATCGTCCAGATACTGCTCACCTTCTATACTCGATCATCAATCAACAACACACATGCATCCAATCAAACAAACACGAAGCAAACAAAGAGATATAATTAGAACAGTACACCAACAGTAGCAAAACAGTAATAAAAGTATATAAAACTCTTCTACACGTTTCTACGATCACACAGACGCAAAGATCACCAAATTCGGAGTTAAAACGTGAAAGTTATGAATTTTCTAAGATTTCCTATAGATAAATAAATACTTAATTATAAACTCGAAAAATAAATTATCAAAACTAACTGTACAACTACACTAACATGTAGAGCTCGCAAATACGAACCTAACGCAACTTGAACGGATCAAATCGGAGTTAAAACGAAGATTTTATGACCAAAACAATCCTAGTGGCAAAACTGTAATTATCTGAAAACGTATTTTTGACTTAACCGGGAGAAAATACGCTTTCCAAACACGAAAACGTACTTTCAGTTTTACGCTACGGACCGCGGGTTGATAACTAAAAAGCTGAGGGTCTCTTTAACAAATTTACCCGTGAAGGGGTAAGTTCTAATCTGGGCCGTTGATCTCGATTTGGACGGCTCGCAATCATCTGCAACGCTACAGTAGAAGACCGATCCTTCTTCCTCGGTTCCGGCCGGTGGCTCCCCCATGGCCGGTGACTCCCCCATGGCCGGAGATGATGGATCTCCCCACCTAGACCACCATTCAAGCCCAAACTCGAACCAACCGAACGAGTTGCTCCACGTGAACTCACCCAGGCAATAAAAACTAGCTACGACAAACCGTATCCGATGTGCGGCAACAAGAGGACGGCGGCGCCATTACCGACTCGTCGGTGATCTTCAAAAGCTCGATTCGAAGCCTCTCAAACCAAAAGAAAAGCATGAGAAGGTAGAGTAGAAGAGTGCGGACTCACCAATGCGATGAAAACAGCCTCAAATCCACCCGAGAGCTCTACCCGCGATCAACCGAAACCTCCAACAACCTCAAACCCTAAACCTCGTTTTCTCGCGGTAGAGTTCACGGTTTAGATGAAAAATGGAAACTAGAAGACCTATGCGACCTATTTATAGCTTCTATTGGGCGTGTTCGGGTAGGATTTCCGGAAATCGTGAAATCAACCGATGTCGTCCACTTCGGTTCGGAGTCCGGGGCGCTCACGGGAGGTGGAAGACGACCGACAACCGGGCCCCACCGGTCAGCGACCAAGAGAGGGCGCGCGGCTCGTCACAGCGACGCTGGGCTGGCCCAAACGGTGGCTTGCGCGGAGGAAAACAGCAGCGGCCCACTGCGCGGCCCAGGCGCCGGCTCGGGAGAGCAGGCCATCGGGCCAGGCGGTCGGCTGCCAGGTAAGAAGGTAAGCTATTTTTTTTTCTTCTTTCTTTTCTTTATTTGCTTATTTACCAAACTATTCCAAATAGAATTTTTCAAACCAAATCAAAATAAAATAAAATAAAACCACTACTCAAAATAAAATAAATGCAACAGCATGAATGCATCACCAAATATATTTTATTATTATTTTAATTTGGCATTATTTGTTATCTAATTTATTCAAAATTCATTATCTCTAAAATTTGGGTGTTACAAATTCTACCCCCTTAAAAGAATCTCGTCCTCGAGATTGAACTGCTTACTCAAACAACTGCGGATATGATTTCCTCAATTCATCCTCTCTTTCCCAAGTTGCCTCTGCCTCTGAATATCGATTCCACTGCACCTTGCACATTTTAATAACCCGACTTCGAGTAACTCTCTCAGCAGTCTCCAAAATCTTAATCGGAAACTCTTCATATGTAAGATCCTCTTTAACAGTCAACTCTTCTAAAGGTATCTGCTCCTCAGGCACCCGTAAACACTTCTTAAGTTATGAAACATGGAACACATCATGCACTCCAGATAAATTTTCAGGCAACTCTAATTGATAAGCAACTTCCCCACGTCTAGTAATAACTTTAAATGGTCCAATATACCTTGGTGCTAGTTTACCTTTCATGTTAAACCTCTTTACACTTTTCATAGGTGACACCTTCAAATAGACATAATCACCTACCTCAAAAACTAAATCTCTTCTTCTATTGTCAGCATAACTCTTCTGACGAGACTGTGCTACTCTCAAATTCTCACGAATCACTCGCACTTGATCTTCTGCGTTTCTAAGAACATCTGTACCAAACACTTGAGATTCACCTGTCTGATCCCAAAACAATAGAGTTCTACACTTACGTCCATACAAAGCTTCAAACGGTGCCATCTTAAGACTCTGTTGATAACTGTTATTGTAAGAGAATTCTGCATAAGGCAAACTCTTATCCCAACTAGTTCCATATTGCAATGCACAAGCTCTCACACATATCCTCTAATACCTGGTTGGTCCTTTCAGTCTGTCCATCTGTCTGTGGATGATATGCTGTACTAAAATTCAATTTTGTTTCCAATGATTCATGCACAGCTTTCCAAAAATGCGACGTAAACTGCGATCCTCGATCAGATACAATCTTCTTTGGTACTCCATGCAAATAGACTATTCTCTCCATATACAACTCTGCCAATTTTGGTCCATGGTAAGTAGTCTTAACTGGTATAAAATAAGCAACTTTAGTTAACCGATCTGCTATCACCCAAATAGAATCATAACCTCTCTGAGTACGCGGTAACCCTACTATAAAATCCATACCAACCTCCTCCCACTTTCATTCAGGAATCTTCATTGGTTGCAACAATCCAGCAGGTCTCTGATGCTCTGCTTTCATCCTCTGACAAGTGTCACACAATGCCACATACTCAGCCACATCTCGCTTTAATCCAACCCACCAATATTTCTGTTTCAGATCCAAATACATCTTAGTACTACCAGGATGAATAGAATAAGCTAACTCATGAGCTTCACGAAGAATTGCCTGTCTAACAGTTTGATCCTCAGGTACACACAGCCTCTTTCCAAACCATAAAATTCCATTATCGTCCATTCGAAAGCCTGGTGACTTACCAATCACTATATCTTCCGCTATCTTCTTTAGTTTCTCATCCTTCAACTGACCCTTGTAGATTTCTTGCTCTAAGGTAGGCTCTATCACTAATTCCATTGTATTAGTAACAATGCCCAAATTCAAATATTCAAATTCAGCACATAACTCCCTAGTCATAGACAACGTCCGTATCTCATTGGCATAACTTTTCCTACTAAGAGCATCAGATACTACATTAGCCTTACCAGGATGATAGTGTATCTCAATATCATAATCCTTAATCAACTCTAACCATCTGCGTTGCCTCAAATTCAGATCTGACTGAGTGAAAATATACTTCAAACTCTTATGATCAGTGTATATATCACTCTTATGTCCAATTAAATAATGTCTCTAAATCTTTAAAGCATGAACTACAGCTGCTAACTCCAAATCATGTGTAGGATAATTCAACTCATGCTTTCTCAACTGCCTAGATGCATAAGCCACAACTCTGCCTTCTTGCATAAGAACACATCCCAAACCTTGACGAGAAGCATCACAATAAATAGAAAACTTCTTACTCAAATCTGGCAAAACCAAAATAGGCGCTGTAGTCAACCTCTTCTTCAATTCCTCAAAACTAGCTTGACATTTATCTGACCACACAAACTTGGCATTCTTCTCTAACAGAGATGTCATAGGTTTAGCAAGTTTAGAAAACCCTTCAATGAACCGTCTGTAATATCCAACTAATCCCAAGAAACTACGAATCTCGCTAACATCAATAGGTGGTTTCCAATTTAATACATCTTTTACTTTACCTGGATCCACTGATATCCCTCCATTAGAAACAATATGACCAAGGAAAGAAACTTCCTTCAACCAAAACTCACATTTACTTCGCTTCGCATACAGTTTATGCTCTCTAAGTTTCTGCAATACCAACCTCAAATGTTCAGCATGCTCTTCCTCCGTCTTGGAAAATACCAGTATATCATCAATAAATATCACCACAAACTTATCCAAATATTCTATAAACACCTTATTCATCATGTACATAAAGTATGCAGGTGCATTGGTCAATCCAAATGACATAACAGTATACTCATACAATCCATACCTTGTAGTAAAAGCTGTCTTTGGAATATCAGAAACACGAATCTTCAACTGATGATAACCAGAACGTAAATCAATCTTAGAGAACACACAAGCACCTCTCAACTGATCAAACAAGTCATCAATCCTGGGCAAAGGGTACTTATTCTTGATAGTTACCTCATTTAGTGACCGGTAATCAACACACATCCTCTGACCGCCATCTTTCTTATCAACAAAAATAACTGGTGCTCCCCAAGGTGATGAACTAGGTCTAATAAAACCTTTATCTTGTAATTCTTTAATTTGTTTCTTAAGTTCTTCTAATTCATCTACTCCCATCCTATATGGTCGTTTGGCTATAGGTGCAGTTCTAGAAAGTAATTCAATAAGAAATTCAATGTCTCTGTCAGGTGGCATACCTGGCAATTCATCAGGGAAGACATCCGGAAATTCCTCAATCACTGAATTCTCCTTAATAGTATCTTCAAGCTGATTCACCACAGCGGTTGGTTGCTTCTGCACTGCTACATCCACATTGATTTTATCTCCATTAGGTGCAGTCACAACTACCACTTTCTGCTGACACAGAATCTCTGCCTGATTTTGCTTCATCCAGTCCATACCCAATATCACATCAATACCAGATGTCCTCAACACTATAGGAGTTATCTTAAACTCTACCCCCCTTAATACCATACTAATTGGAAGACAACGATTACTGGTTTGCATGGTACCTCCAGGTGAATTTACTAAGAGAGGTTCTTTCATCGCTAGCATGGGTATACTATGCATTTTAACAAAAATGTTGGATATGAATGTATGAGATGCTCCAGAGTCAAAAAGATCAGTTGCAGGAGTGGAATGTACATTGAACGTACCAATCATAAGTTCTGGTGCATCATGAGCTGTATCAGAAGACACGTGATTCACCCTTCCAGTACCAGATTGCCTCTGGTTGCTCTTCTGGCTCTGAGGAGTCTGCTGGTTCTGCTTCTCAGGACAATGGTAAGACATATGCCACCACAGACAAAACATCTAGTAGGCGTGCTGGGAGCACTATTCTTCATGGGGGTAACATTGGAATTTCCAGTGCGAGGAGTCTGTTGCCCAGTCTGCTGATACTGTTGACGCTGTGGATATGATGAACGCTGTTGTGACTGATTACTTTGCCAATTCTGGGACCACCTCTGATTCGGATTACGATTCCACTGGCTAACCGGTCCCTGAAACTTCTGATGGAAACCATGCTGAGGATTCGTACGTTGACGGTTGTTGCTTCCTGAGCTTTGTACCTTCATCTTCCTCTTCCTGTCCATCTCTCTGCGCTCATTATCAAGCACAATAGCTTTATTTACCAGCTCTTGAAAACTAGCATAGTTGTTCCCCTTCAACTGCAAGCGAAGATCATAATAAATTCCCTTCAAGAAAAGACGCTGCCTGTCTGCATCTTCCCTCACTTCATTAGGAGCATAGCGAGCCAACTGGGTGAACCTGTCATGATATTTACTAACACTCATCTGTCCCATCCTAAGGTTTCTGAATTCTTCCTGCTTCAGCTCAATTATACCTTCAGGAATATGACGAGCTCGAAAATCTCTAACAAACTCATTCCAAGTGATAGGAGGAGCATTGTCAGGGCGTGCAGCTTGATACGACTCCCACCAAGTCTGAGCTGTCCCCTGTAACTGACCAGATGCATATAACACCTTCTCCATATCAGTGCATTGGGCTATATTCAGCTGTTTCTCCACTGCCCTCACCCAATCATCTGCCTCTAAAGGATCAGCAGCATGAGAAAACACTGGAGGGCGTCCCTTCAAAAATTCCCCACGCTTATCCCTCACTTACACAGGCGGTGGTCCTCCTGAAGGGGGATTGTTCTGCATGTGCTGCATAAACATCTGCATCATCTGGTTCTGAGTTTGCATGAGTTCCTCCATAGTAATGGGTGGGTTAGCACCTCCACGACCTCTGCCACGACCTCTGCCTGACATCTGTTTCCAAAAACACAGAAGATGAAATTCAGTACGGTCCGAGATGATGTATTCAATAGATAAGCAAAATCTGATTTTTTTTCTGGGCGAACTCCAATTTCAGCAACTCAGTAAAACTGTCATATCTCGAGCTACAGACGTCCAATTCAGATGATCTTTACATGGTTGGAAAGCTTACAAAATTATCTACAACTTTTATTCACAACACTTTTTCTGATTCTGTCAATAAATTTGCCAAAAACTGAACTTAACCGAAACTGTTTCAGAATTCCAGACTGTGCAGTAACTCCAACTTGGAACAGGTATATCTCTTAGCTCTTAATAGATATTAAAATAATTCTTGCGGGGTTGGAAAGATATAGAAGTCTAATTATTCCCAGTAAAGTTTCTTAAATTTCTCGTGAACGGATTTTAAGTTATTTCTAAAACATCCCAGACTGATCCAAAAATCAGCAAAGGACAGAACTAAGTTAACCTCATATTCAACTAATATATTTTGATCAAACTTAATATTTTTAACCATGGAACTTGTAGGCATGTCTACAAAACTCCAGCACACATTACAAAGATCCAAATCACACATTATCATAATAACAATTCATCAACCATACAATTGTTCACACCACAAACTGACTCTTAAAACAAACCAAACTTAAAATTAACTCGCAACTACTATCGTTCCTATTACATAGGGATTTTTCCTATTTCCTAATTAAGCTTCTCATAAATCTTGGGATGACCTAACTCCGCCCTTAATTGGTCAATCTCCTTATAAGCTTGCTCCTTAAGTTCTTTTTCCTTCAGCAACTCATCCTTCAAATCCACCTCATGGAGAGCCAATTCACGAGCTAATCCAACCGTAGCTTGTAAAGTCAAGGAGGAATCATCTGCAAGCGGCATGGTCCAAATACCCTTGTCATGTAAGAAACAAGGAAAATGCCGGAGTGCACCCTTTAACGTCTTGTCCGAGCGTAGACCATGGTAGTAAACAAATGCATTGAAAGCGACATCCTCCATGCTTATCTCCACGGTTGCCCGGCTCACTCTGGTAATGAACTTTGACTCCACCTTAGACTCCTTAGTGGTAGGATCCCTTTTCTTAACCCATAACTCCGTTTCCCAATAGGAATCCATCCATGGATGACTATACTCTGCACTGCGATACTCCAACGTAGCTTCCCAGTCGTAGTAGTAGTTGTCCAAGGTTCTTGTCAACATGTCATGGAAGAAAGCATCAGCTTTAGGAACCATGATATGAAACTTCGTAGTCCACCCCATAACTACATTCTCCATTGGTGTATCACCAACTCTTGATTCCGCATCAGATAGCTCTTGATCACCATCTTCATACGACTCCTGGGGTTTAAAACGGGCAACGTACTGTGCAGCTGACAGACGGGGATAAGGAGACATCTACAAGATTTAGACATAGATTAGATAGAATCAATGTATTTTCGCAATAGAATAAAGTAGAGGAAGCATAAAACTTTAGTAATTAACAAGATGAAAAGAGGAAGCATGAATTAAGTGAAGTATGGATGCTATTAACGACCATTCTAACTAGGCTCGCGTCCTACAGTCAACACGGCTCTGATACCAATCTGTCACACCCATTTTTAAGGACAAAAATAGGATGCATAAAAGACTCATGTGCGCCCCAGGAAACAGTCGCACACATAAGTTGACAAATTACAAAGTATCATCACAGTGCTTATTACATAACGAATAAGTATTTAAGACATAGTCTTGAACGATAGGTAGTAATAACTAATAGTAATTCTTCAGCGGAAACTCCACACAGGGACACGGTTGACTGGTTGACACCAAGACTAGTACTCATTCCGATAATCTTCCTCTATATCTTCATCTGTTATGGTGGAAATAGCAAGGGTGAGTCCATGTCGAACTCAACAAATATAACACAGGGTTCATGAGGCTCAAAAAGGCTAGACATTGTTTAACTGCGTTTAGCTTTTAATCATATATTAGCAATTGAGTAGCATCAAGATAAACCACTTCCCATTAAAGAACCAATGATCAATTGTAATAAGGATAATGAATAGCATTAACATGAGAAAATAATAATCAACAATAATTAAGCATGATATAACAGTTATGATCAACTATTCCATAAGAATCCCCAAGGCCGCTCGTATCCGTGAGCACGGCTAGTATACCAGTTTTTAACTCTACGCAGAGGTGTACACTTTCACTGTGAGTCATGATTTCCAAATGAGTGGGGAGATCAAGCCCAAACACCCGAGAACCATATAAAGCCACTCAAAAGTTCGTCTAACAAGTTAGGGCCATTAGATTCACTCGGCAGGCAGATGTAGAACCCCCCTTCCCTGTGGCACAACAACCGCAGCCTATACACACTAGGCCAGGGGCTCGCACTACACCCAACGTGGCAAGCCATTCTTACGCCATTTATGGTAACCTCTAACAAGCTAGAAAAGGTCTCTTGAACAACTAAAGCCAGAGCCATATAGCCCTCACAGCTGTACTGTATATCCCGGTTATCACTTACAGATAAGTCCTTATGGAGAGAAACCAGAGCATCAAAATAATACACATGCTCTAGCTCCCTTTTAACAGTAATAAAATCATCTTAATAGTTGATTGCTTAATCCATTAATCAAATTACAAGATCATTGTTCTTAGTTTAAGCACTAGCAGTAGCTACCCATATGCATTCCCAAGGTTGACAAGGAATCAAAATAACAATCACTAAGTTATAATCTCTAAGGTTGTCAAGGTAAGCACATGCATATGTATGACAATTCAATGTATAGGTAACAAGGATAGTCCTGTGTTATACTTGCCTTGATCAAAATTCTCCGGGTGATACTGCTGACTTGGCTCAAAGTAATACTCCGAATCGTCCAGATACTGCTCACCTTCTATACTCGATCATCAATCAACAACACACATGCATCCAATCAAACAAACACGAAGCAAACAAAGAGATACAATTAGAACAGTACACCAACAGTAGCAAAACAGTAATAAAAGTTTATAAAACTCTTCTACACGTTTCTACGATCACACAGACGCAAAGATCACCAAATTCGGAGTTAAAACGTGAAAGTTATGAATTTTCTAAGATTTCCTATAGATAAATAAATACTTAATTATAAACTCGAAAAATAAATTATCAAAACTAACTGTACAACTACACTAACATGTAGAGCTCGCAAATACGAACCTAACGCAACTTGAACGGATCAAATCGGAGTTAAAACGAAGATTTTATGACCAAAACAATCCTAGTGGCAAAACTGTAATTATCTGAAAACGTATTTTTGACTTAACCGGGAGAAAATACGCTTTCCAAACACGAAAACGTACTTTCAGTTTTACGCTACGGACCGCGGGTTGATAACTAAAAAGCTGAGGGTCTCTTTAACAAATTTACCCGCGAAGGGGTAAGGTCTAATCTGGGTCGTTGATCTCGATTTGGACGGCTCGCAATCATCTGCAACACTACAGTAGAAGACCGATCCTTCTTCCTCGGTTCCGGCCGGCGGCTCCCCCATGGCCGGTGACTCCCCCATGGGCGGAGATGATGGATCTCCCCTCCTAGACCACCATTCAAGCCCAAACTCGAACCAACCGAACGAGTTGCTCCACGCGAACTCACCCAGGCAATAAAAACTAGCTACGACAAACCGTATCCGATGTGCGGCAACAAGAGGACGGCGGCGCCATTACCGACTCGTCGGTGATCTTCAAAAGCTCGATTCGAAGCCTCTCCAACCAAAAGAAAAGCATGAGAAGGTAGAGTAGAAGAGTGCGGACTCACCAATGCGATGAAAACAGCCTCAAATCCACCCGAGAGCTCTACCCGCGATCAACCGAAACCTCCAACAACCTCAAACCCTAAACCTTGTTTTCTCGCGGTAGAGTTCACGGTTTAGATGAAAAACGGAAACTAGAAGACCTATGCGACCTATTTATAGCTTCTATTGGCCGTGTTCGGGTAGGATTTCCGGAAATCGCGAAATCAACCGATGTCGTCCACTTCGGTTCGGAGTCCGGGGCGCTCACGGGAGGTGGAAGACAACCGACAACCGGGCCCCACCGGTCAGCGACCAAGAGAGGGCGCGCGGCTCGTCACAGCGACGCTGGGCTGGCCCAAACGGTGGCTTGCGCGGAGGAAAACAGCAGCGGCCCACTGCGCGGCCCACGCGCCGGCTCGGGAGAGCAGGCCATCGGGCCAGGCGGTCGGCTGCCAGGTAAGAAGGTAAGCTATTTTTTTTCTTCTTTCTTTTCTTTATTTGCTTATTTACCAAACTATTCCAAATAGAATTTTTCAAACCAAATCAAAATAAAATAAAATAAAACCACTACTCAAAATAAAATAAATGCAACAGCATGAATGCATCACCAAATATATTTTATTATTATTTTAATTTGGCATTATTTGTTATCCAATTTATTCAAAATTCATTATCTCTAAAATTTGGGTGTTACAGGCTTCCAAGCACTACCACATAAGCCACTAAGGCTATAGTGTGCTCAGCTCAAGAGGATGTTAGAGAATCAAAATGTCCAAGAGTGACCTCTAGGAGCCGGCCAACAAGTATTTATAGGAGCCCCCAAAAGAATAGAGCCATTGACTCACGAAACAGCCACATTCAGGGTGACCGGACGCGCTAGTCCGGCCTGACCGGATGCGCACAGCGTCCGGTCGCTCCACCGCGACCTCCCCGACGAACGCCATGTGTCTTCTTTTGAATTTCGTTCGTTCAATCGTAACGATCACTTAAATGAACTTGTTCACGCACTAGAGTGACCAGACGCGCCGATCAAACTGATCGGAAGCGCCTCGGCATCCGGTTGGCACTAATTCGCGTTGCTGACCACGCGACCGGACGCGCTGCTTGAACTGACCGAACGCGTTACACGCGGCGTCCGGTCCGAGTACAGAAAGGGTCTAGAGAGGGTTTTTCACGACCGGACACGTCCGATCACGACTGACCGGACGCGCCCAGCGTCCGATCAACCCTGTGCGCCTCGTTGCCTCACCGCGTGTTTGACCGGACGTGCCGGTCTCGCGATCGACCGGACGCGGCGGTCGAACTGACCACACCCGTGCCGCGCGCTGCTCTGCCACTGACCGGACACGTCCGGTCAAACCGTGACCTCCATTCGCCTGCATTTATATCCACGATGACTTAGAGAAAATCTCTGCCACCGGCATAGTGGAAAATAGGCGTTTCACTTCCATAAAAAGCGCCGAAACCGAAACCTCTCTCTACCGCTCAAATTTCACCTCCTTTGCAAATGTACCAACACCAACAAGTGATCACCACCTTATGCACATGTGTTAGCATTTTCACAACCATTTTTTTCAAATGAGTTAGGCACTCAACTTGTCACGCCACTCGATTCTAGCAACGATGCAAAGTTAGATCACTTGAGTGGTACTAGATGACCGATATGCAAACAAGTTTGCCCCTCTTGATAGTACGGCCATCTATCCTAAACCCGGTCATCAACTTCTCTACACACTTATGACCGGTGAAATAGAAATGTCCTAGGTTATATCTTTGCCTTGCGCATTCCACTCTATCTCCTCCGATGTTGATGCAACACATGCACCAACCAATCACCAAATGATATGATCCACTTCATATCATCACATGACCGTATTGGTTCATCGATCTTGACCTCACTTGCTCTTCACCGTTGTCTCGGTCCATCGGCGCCAAGTCTTGCTCAAGCTTTACCGTCACACGCAGTCCATCGCTTTAAAGCCTCTGATTTGCCCTTCACACTTGCAACCAGTCCATCAAGCCAAGCATCATCTTGATCTTCGCCACCTTGGTAACATGACTCCATGTCATATCTCATATGCAATGAGCTCCTTCATGACACAATCACCTATGGACTAATTCCCTGTGTATCTCATATAAACACAATTAGTCCACCTAAGGTTGTCACTCAATTACCAAAAACAAACAAGGACCTTTCAGTGGCGCAGCCTGCAAACCGGCGGGGAGGTGGCGCGCTCGCCGAGCAGTGGGGTTGTCGCGAGGGACACCAAGACCGACGCCGGAGGAGCACCGCAGCCGGAGAGGTAGAGGGAGACTGGATCTGGATGGGGATTTGGAGGAGCGCCTGATTGATTGAGAGAGAAACAGTACTTGTAGGGGCATTCCTGTCTTTTCTCATCATTCTTGGTTGGCGTGCTGAATCCTAAAACGACTCTTATGCTGGGACGGAGGGTGTATATGTGTGTGGTGCAGTGACGGAGAGGCTTTATGGTTGAGCACTAGGTCAGGGTTTGATTCCTCAAGATGCAAATGACCCCAGTTCCGTAAATCAAAATGCCACCACTGGAAATAGTTAGGCTATCCGCACTCATGGACCTCTATATTCATCATCTATACGTCCTAGTCAGCAAGATTCTCTCCTCTATAATCAATTCTCCCGCACCCATCCATCCTTTATATCATCCTCTATCCACTCTATCCACTGTGGGACCCACTTGTCACTTTATCTAAATATATCCATGCGTGATCTAGTTTTGAAGGATTTATTGAGATGAATTTAATGGTGCAATCGAAATTTAATTTGAATTTTTGGTTTGTGAGTTATAGCATTTTTTCCTTTGTTTAGCTAGTGGGACCCGTCACTGCACACTATAGAGTAACCACTGTACTACTCTAAATATAGAGTGAGAGAAATGATAGAGTATCGTTTTAGAGTACCCAGTGCAGCAGTTTTTACTCTATATTAGAGTATCCGTTTAGAGTACCCACTGCGGCTAGTCTCACCATAGCAGTGCGGCGTGTGTGAAGCGGCGTGTGTGAACACAAATCTTTCCCACGCTACGCTACCATCCAAACAACCTCGCTGCTGCCGAACGTGGCGGACGTCGACGTGGTGGCCGCCCGCCAGGGAGTTGTTCATTGGGGGTGTGTTCACTTCGCGAAAAGTAGGTGAAAAGTTACTGTAGCATCTTTCGTTGTTATTTGGCAAAATTTGTCCAATCATAGACTAACTAGGCTCAAAAGATTCGTCCCGATATTTACAGACAAACTATGCAATTAGTTATCTTTTTTATCTACATTCAATGCTCCATGCATGCGTCGAAAGATTCGATGTGATAGGTGAAAGAAGAAATATTTTGGGTTGGCATGGGAAGTGAACACACCGTGCGTTTCATTTGTTGCGCGCGGCCGCGCGAGTCGCCGTCTCCTGTATTCCCGTCGGCCGCCGCGCGGGTCGCCACGCAATCTCGTATATTCTCCTGTCATTTCCTGTAGTCACGTCGCCCAGCGCGCGGGTCTCTCCCCCTGATCATATTGACTTCGTTTGCGAATCCCAGACCAGACCAGCTAGCCCTGTATATTATGTGCCAGTTTTCCACCGCTGCATTCGATCACCCCATCTTCACCGTGCCCTTCCTAAATCTTCCTCGCTGCCTCTCTCTCTCTCCCTCCCCGGTGCGCTTTGCGCAGCCATCCTTTGCTTTTCGACCGGACAAGCCACTGCAGCCAAGGTGTACGTCGTCGCCGCCGCTGGAGATAGATGGACAAGACTACAGGGGCTGCCATCGTCGCTGCCGGCGCAATTTGGCAGGAGCCGTGTGGGGCTGAAGGCTCCTCCTTTGGCCTCAACTCACGGCAGCTTATTATTCCTTGTCCAAGAGAGGTTAGCGACTCTATTTAATTTCACCTCCATGGCTCCATCACTCTCCTTCCATGGCGGATCATTTTTTTTCTCCCTGCCATCTCTAGCTATCCTACTGTTTGGTTGGATGATTTGTAACGGCATCATATCTGATTACGGTGGCAACTGATAGTGATAACGTTAGATTCGGTTTGTTTTGCTTCCACTGTAAGCGCAGCAATCCGTAAAGCGATACGGGCCAAGAGAAATCTGATACCGCTCAAACCTGGCCGTAATCTGTTCGCCTCATCTTCCCCTCGACATCTTCGTCCAGTTCTTTCTATATTTTTAAATCTCCGGCTATAGCTAAAGATATAGTCGGCTATAGCTGTTTGAGACTGGTCAAGCTACGAGCTATAGCCCGCTATATTTCACTATATCCCGCAATATCTCTATTTAGCCTCCGCTATTGCTGTTTTAGAGGTCATCCGCTGCATACCCGTAGCCGGTGATTTAAAACCTTAGTTCTTTCCCAGTGCCAGCGCCGCCCATCCCCACTGCATCTTCGCGTCCTAGCGTGACTCCACCCCTTCCCGTCGACCCGTCCTCTCTGCCTTCTCCAATCTTGGCCTGCAGAACCGCGCCGCCCACGCCGCAACTCCAGGTGTTCTCATCTCGTCGAGGCCGTCTGTGCGGTGATCCACTCCGCTGCCCAGAAATTCCGGACGTCCATGGACGATGTCGTCGCCGGCGAAGAAACACTGTCACTTGCTGCACACCGTGATGGCCTCATCGAGCTAGGCGAGCGCCGCCGCCACCTGCTCCGGCACCAGCGAACGCCTCTGGGCGAGCGCCGCGGCAATCTGCTCCGGCACCAGCGAACGCCTCGTCGACTTACTGCGACTCTGCGAGCTGGTGAGCGACTCGCAGACCAGCCTCCCGCCATGGACGAGCACGAGGTGGAAGCAACTGGCCGCGGCGTGCATCCTCAACGCCATCAACAACGCCATATTACCTGATGCAACAGCGCTCGAGCATGAAGATCTACGTCTCGCTGTTTATCCAATTCCTTTACGGACACGAACCGAACAAAGCCAGTATTCGCTTAATTTGTTTCCATTTGCGGCGTCTTCCATTACAGTCCGCGTTTACGTTTACCTGATGCAACATGCAACCAAACAGCTCCTATATATATATTCTAGGCATGCAGGCGGGCCGGCCTGCAGCAAGCCGCCGCACTGGCCACAACCCTAATTTGCAAACCTTGCGGGCGTCCACCTGTCAAGACTAATAGCACCACTGTTAGGCTAATAGTACCGCTAGGACATAGATCCAGTGGGGTAAACCAGTGAAACAAGTAGTGAACAAAGTTCCTAGTGATAGAACTACCGGATCCGAGAGGGAGATAGGGAGAAAGGGGAGTTAGGTGGTGCAAACCGTCTGTAGGAAGGTTGGAGTTCGATCCGGACGCCATCACGAACGTTGATGGTGGCTGCGCACGGGCAGCGACGGTCGGAGAAGGGGAGCGCGATGCAGTGACGGCGGCGGTGCTTCCCGTCGCTCACAGCGCGACCCTCGAGATCGGTTAGGGTTGTAGGTGGGAAAAGACGGCTCAGGTGAACCTCGTGACTAGAGCCCCGGCTCCCCACCTCCTTTATATAGCGCTGCGCGACGGGAGCCCACCAGCCATTATTGGGCTGGGCGCCCCCGATCAGGGCACGGATCAAAGGCCTAATGAGTCGTTGGGCTCATTAGAGAAGAGATCAATCTAACACCACCAGCTCGCCCACTGGGCTTGCGGTGAAACCAGCTAGGCCTAGCAGGATCCGGAAGTCTGAAGAAGAAGCAGGCACCCAGTGGAAACCTGGGTCGTTGGTGAGCTCGACGATGTAAGGGTATATCCTGATGAGGTAGGTAGCTGCCATAGAGGTGTGGGTACCTGAGGTCGCATGAGTCGACCGCGCGTGGGGACGCGCGCGAGCGGCCAGCTGACGGTGATGCCGGCGTCGCCGCCATAGGCCATGCACGGAGAAACCCGTGCGTGCGTGCCATGCATTCTGTGCCGCGAGCTCGAAGCGCACGCTGAGCGGTACTAGGGCTTGCGGTGGTCGTACTTGCGGAGCGTGCGGAGCAAGTTCAGGAGGACGAACGCGGTGTCGTCGTTGGCGAACACAAGCCACCACAGCAGGAGGCGGTGGCCATATATCTTGTGGGGTTTAGTCCCACACCATGTAGCGATGGTGGGGGAACATAATAAATAAGGCAGTCTTTTGGGTTGGGACTTGGGAAGGTCCAAGACCTTATATGTTCTAGCTCCGGTGGACGAGAACTCGGTGGATCCTCGTCCTGCAAGCATGGAGACGAGCTCGCCCGTGAGCGGACGACCGAAGGGAGGACGCGTGGGTGCGTGTGTAGGGGAAACAAGACGCGTTGGGCGAGGCTGGCGTGGGGGAGGGGTCATGGGCGTCCGGCGCCGGAGCGGCATATATACAGTTGTATAGGCCGCATGCTGTGTGGTTGGCCGGGTGGCCGGGTGGGGTTTGGTCCGTCGCAGGTGCGGGCGGCGGTACATAGCTAGCTACCCAATTCACTTATGCTAAAATATTATGAGAGAAAAGTACTGATTTTTGGCTGAAAAGTAGCTGCACGCTAGTGTTTTACGAGCTACGGTTCTTGCGTCAATTTTTTTCAGGTAGTGCCTTCGGACGATCAGAAGATCCACGAAATAGTGGCCCAGGTACCATGGCCCATCGAGGTAGTGGACCACACCTGGGAACCATATATGGGCCAGCCCATGGTGCAGAAAGTGCCTGGTGAGACGATGAAAGTGCCCCTCTGCCTGTAAATTTCACCAACGAAGAACACGTCTCTTATACAAGAATTGTCGTTAATTCCCTGTGCTGGCTTGCGCCGTGCAGGCACCTGTGCTCTCGTCGCCTGCACCGTGTGCATGGAGGCGGTCCACCGGCTCCAGCACGAGAAGCTCCACGGCAAGCGGACGACGACGACGACAACGTTCCCCTACAGAGCCGCGCCGCCTTCTGATCTGCTCGAGGCGTGCCGTACCGACGGCATATGGAACCCCGGCGTGGGGGCCTATGTGGGTGATGTCCTGAACAAGATACGGGAGATGGGGGGCGTGCCGGCGACCACCGCCGCGCCAACTCCGGCACAGTGTCGGCCCTTGCCACTGCGCTCGTGGGAGGAGCACAGGTGGGACGACTTCGCCGCCGGTGGACTTTCGCCGGGGCGTGTGGCCGACCTGCTCTATAACAACGGCCCCTGCATCGGGCTACTGTGGGTTTGGCCGTGGTACCATCTCTACAACGGCGACGGCAACAACGCGCTGGTGTACACCAGCGGCTGTGGCCGGAGCGACGATGCCAGGCGTATGATAGAGGAACTCTACCCGGGTCAGGTTGGGTGGCACGCCGTCGTCTGCTTCGGCTTCCGGCGCGGCGGTAAGCATGTGCTGGTGCTGGACAACCACACGCGGAGCGGGCCACGGCGTTGGGTTGATGTCGAGGAGTTCCACACGCTCTACACCCTGAGAGTGTAGCACCGTACCTGGCCTGCCGGATCTTGGGACTACTTGGGGTGATCGCTCGCTCGCTGGTCACTAACACGTTTACCGGATTATTATATTTCCTTTTTTTAGTATCTTTCGAGTCAGAGGTTATATACGATTAATATATTACATACGCTTCTTCTATGCATGTACTGTTCATCTGTTGTCGTGTCTGCTGTCAAAATAGAACATTTCTCTTGGAGTCGATAAGAGGCTACTACGATTTATATATATCCTACTGTACATTGTTAATACATCTATCGTACGTACGTGTTTGCTGTAATGAGATAACTAATGACTCTTTGGAGTCAGATGCATGCATGCTAAGGGTTTATTATTAGCTATATTCTCCACATATAAGTGATGGTTTCTCTCTTTTTTTGAAACGAAGTGATGGTTTATCTCGTTAACTCAGTAATACGTTTCTTAAGTTATGATTCGACCTTGAACATAATGTGGATCCATACGGCTGAATGCACACCAAGAGCATTACACAGTTATTATCGGGTATGCTGAAGCTGGAACAGTAGATCTCCAGCCTTGCTTGGTCAGATCAGTGCTTTGAGTTTGTCTGCACCGCCCCAAAGTGATAGCAATCGAGGGCGGCACAGACGATGACCCAACCAAACTTCTTCTAATAATTCATTCAATTGTGCCTTAAAATTGTAATCATGACAAAAATTTAAAACAACGTATCTTTGACAACAACAACAATCTATAGAAGCCCAACTACTCCAGTTTTTTATCAATGCATTGAATGTGTCGAAAAAAATAGTTTTTTTTACCTCACGTGCAAACTGAAAAGCTGTGTCGTCGTTGGAACGATGAGCATACAGCTTAATTATCGGCAGTCTCTAAAGGGCAAGGAAGGAAGTCCTCTAGCAGGTGCAGGTCCATTGCGGCTCGCCGGGCAGCGGCGGAGGAACAAAGAAGAGATCGACGCGACAAGACCTGTGTCGATCTCTTCTCCGTTCCTGTACGTAAGGACGATGCAAACGGCGTGGGTCTGTCTGCAAGCCCACTTTGCCCGCCCCGCAAAAATTCTCTTTTGGAGATTAGAGAATGCAGATGGCTTGCTATGCTTGTTGAGGATATATGTGCCTAGACTGCAACCGGCAACCGGCAACCGCCCACAGCTCTGACCAGCACGAGTGCGTGGTCACCGGGCTTAGGACGTGCATGAAGCGGCGTAGATGCAACATGCACGCTGCATGCCAGGGTTCGGTGCACAACTTCAGCTGCTCAGTCCTCATAGTCATCATTATTTGTGTTCTTAGCGTTGTCAGTACCTCCACTCCGCCCCCATGAGCGCAACGAAGGTCCGGTCTCTAGAAGGGAACTAGAAGAACCGGCGGCCAACAGGTCTGGTAATTTTTCATCAGTCATATGTAACTTTTCATATGGGTTGTCTGACTATCCACTATCCAGCATTTGTGAATGACCGCGGTGCTTTGTACTGATCAAAGTGTAGATGATACTAATGTGAGGTCTAACAAAGTAACATTTATCAATCATGTAATTTCAAATAATCAGGAATACTTTACCTGGCTATTTGAAGAGAGATCTCATCATTGTTGTGTTGCTGCTCGTAGGTACTGGCGGGATCAAATAAATCAAACATGAGCATGCCATAATGCGCGTAAGCACTAAGCACTAGGCATCAACAGTCTCCATCGGTCTGTGATTTACCGTAGATTTATTTCTTGCATAATTTTTTTAGTAAAGTTATATATAATGCTGACTGCTGTTGGTGGCGGCTGTGGCCGAAGCGGGGCATCGCAGAGTGCGCAGGGCTCTAGAGCAGGGCATCGACATTACTGTACACCAGAGGGCGTCAGTGGGAAGGATCCTACATCTGGTGAGATCTGATCTCTCGGTCTTCTCTCCCTTTCACTCATCGCATGCAGGGCTCCGGTGTAGAGGGGGGCTTGTCACGACGTTGTTGAGGAGCAGCAAGGCAGAATCAAAATATCTAAAGCAAAATTTGGTGCATCAGATATTTATTCAGGAGGAGTTAGATACGACTCTTTCACTTGGATGCAACAGCATGAAAATGGAACTGGACCCGGGTCCTAGATTCTTCTGTCGTCTTCAGCTCTCGTACACACCTGCTTCATTCATATAGGCACATTGCTTCTATCTTATTAACCAGCATAATTCTATTCTGATTCTTAATGGATCAAGCGCCATGCTTGCAACGAATGGACAAAGTGACAATATTGTGTGGTAAGGTTACCATCCTTCCCCTTTTGTCTCTTTTAAAAATATATCTGGCCAATTTCATTTTTCTCATATGTGTGGTTGTATCTTTTGTATTTTTTAAGATAATTATGGCTTCATTTGCAGCTAACAGGCCAACCATTCAGTAAGTAGCTAATTTATTGTTATGATATTCTCCTGTTATTTGGCCTAAGGGTGTGTTCATTTGGCGAAAAGTGGGTGAAAAATTATTGTATCATCTTTTGTTGTTATTTGGCAAAATTTGTCCAACCATAGACTAATTAGGCTCAAAAGATTCGTTAATGCTTCATGCATGCGTCCAAAGATTCGATGTGATGGGTGGAAGATGAAATATTTTGGGTTTGCATGGGAAGTGAACACACCCTAATTATAAGATGGCTTTTCTACAAATATAGTTTTTTGCTATTGTAAGGTCCAAATAGGCTAGAGGGGGGGGTGAATAGCCTAATTAAAACTTCTACAAGAATTACTTAACCACACGTTAGTATGAAAGATGGCGAAGCAAATGCACTAGCTCTAACTAATTAAGCAAGCCACCTACACAAGTCTATAACAAAGCTATTCACTAAACACAACAACAACTACAAGCTAGAAATAAGAAGTAATACAAGAGAAGAGCTTTGAGTGATTATACCGCCGTGTAGAGATGAGATGTACCAATCAATCAATCACACAAGAGAAATCCTCGGGAAGAGAATGACACAAGAATTTATCCCGAGGTTCACTTGCTTCCCGGCAAGCTACTCCCCGTTGTGGCGATACACCCACTTGTCGGTTCGCGAGCTAATCAACTATCAAGAGTTGAGCCCTCGGCGGGCGCCGCACAACCGCACACAAGATAGGGATCCTCCAAGCCACGAGCTCCACTAGAGTATCCAATTTGCGAACTCCCGCGGGGAAGGATCAAGAACCCCTTACAACACTTGGTGAAGGCTCCAACAATCTCCAATTGCGAGCTCAATCACCTCCGCTGCTCCAAGCCGTCTACCGTGTCGGGAAACACGGAAGAGTAACAAGAAATCCGCAGCAACTCGAAGATCAAGTGCCTCTAGAATGCAACTCTCAAGCAATGCACTTGAATCTCACTCAATCTCACTCAAGATGTGCAATCAAGCAAGGAGATGAGTGGAGGGGTTGTTCTCTAGCTCAAAGTATGTCTCTAGGTCTCAAAATGTGCAAGAGTTACCCTCAAAACCCGTCCACCATCTATTTATAACGAAGGGGTACGCAACTAGCCGTTAGAAGCGACGCAGTTGAAATCGCGAGCACCGGACGCTCCGGTCTGGGTGACCGGACGCGTCCGGTCACTACGCGACAGACATGAACAGTGCTCGTCCAACTAGCCGTTACCGTTGACCGGACGCGCTCGACCGAGCCACCGGACGCGCCGGTCCCGTGACCCACCGGACGCGCCGGTCAGCACCGAGCCGCGCACCGCGAAACAACCACCGGACGCGCCGAAGGACCCACCGGACGCCACAGTGCCCGCGTCCGGTGGTACGTGACCGGACGCGCCCCGCGTCCGGTGCACGAACCCTAGCAGCACCCGCGCCGCGATGAACTGACCGGACGCGCCCCGCGTCCGGTGCAGCGTCCGGTGCTGCGTCCGGTGCACGCAGTGACCTCCGTTCGCCTCCGTTTCTTTTCCAACTTTCGGCGCAATAGAAAATAGGCGTTTCACTTCTCCAAAAAGCGCCGAATCCCGCCTCGCAAGCTCGGCGGGAGGGAGAGAGGAACCCAAACCCCTCTCTACCGCTCCAACTCCACCGCCTTCGCAAATGTGCTAACACCACCGAGTGTACACCACCATGTGCATGTGTGTTAGCATTTCACAAACATTTTTCCAAGGCGTTATGTTAGCTCTTTACTAGAACCTAAATGCATATGCTCAAGACATTGATCTAGTGGCACTTGATTCCCGAGCTAACCGTGATTGCCCCTCTTGATAGTCGGCTATGTATCCTAAACCCGGTCAATCACTTCTCTACTCATCTTAGACCGGCAAAAGGAAAACCCTATGGTTATACCTTTGCCTTGCGCTCTTAGATCCTTCTCCTTCACTTGATCATCATGTCCATTGTTTCATGTGCATCTCCACCATGATCTTGCTTATCATTTCATACACCAAATCATGTGGTCTTGTGGCCATCTCTCCATGCCATTTCCACCTCCATCACATGTTGCTTATGCCTAGCTTAATCACACTTGATACAATAGCATTAGCAACTTGGTGTCATTAATTACCAAAACCAAACTTAGGCTTTCAATCTCCCCCTTTTTGGTAATTGATGACAACCATCACAAAGATATGAAATGAAATCAATTTTCAATTTTGATAGTATTAGCTCCCCCTACATATGTGCTTTCATGAGTTTGGTTCAATTTTGCACATATGTATGGATTTGAATTTTGGGAGAGTTACTACTATCAAATTGATGCTAAGGTATATAGAATGGACCTTTGAAGCGTGATACCAATCGGAGTTGCCTTTATATACCATCCTTAGCATCGATGTAGCTAGACACCACTTGTAATTCATCACTTGTAAAGATCACAAACACTAAAGTACCCCGTGAGATCAACATTATAAGCAAAGGTGTCTAGATACCACTTAAAAAGCTACTCTCAACAATTCATCATTCAAGTTCTATTTCTAGCAATCACCACACAAGCATGATTATGAATTTAAGCTTTGCAATGCAACAATTCATCATGTTAATGCACATACAAATGCAACAAATAATTCATGAGCTTGCTCCCCCTACTTGTGTGCTCAATTTTAATTGATCCCTTTCCAAAGTTTTATCTTATGCTTTCTCTCCCCCTTATTAACTTTTTCTCTTTGTGACTTTTCTCTCCCCTTACTATTTCTTTCTCCCCCTTTGTGACTTTTCTATCTTTGTGACTTTTCTCTCCCCCTTTGTCAACAATCACCAAAAAGGTGCCAATTTTAGTGAGAGTTAAGTCAATCAATATGAGGGAGTCCAAATTATGGTTCAATCTAGATCACTTGCCTAGAATATGTAATTCGGTTTGATCCAAGGACAAGCTTCTTCACACCTCATAAAGTATAAGGGTTATCTTGACCATGTTGAATTACACATCATGAGCTCATTTTCTAGATCCAACACTAGGTTTGCAAGCCCACAAACATGTCATATGCTACCACTAGATCAATCAAAACATAGAAGCAATAGTGGTACCATATATACATTTAACTCATTTGATTTTCATGAATGAGCCTATTTGTCATGCAAATATGTCTATATGTTCTAAACATGTCCTTAGCAAAGTATGGATGATATGTCAAACAACTTTACCTTGCTATGTCGGAGGAGAGGCATGTCATTTTAAGAATGTGGGGGTGCTCTCATTTCAAGTTGGAGAAGTCAAGTATGTTCAATTCATTCTTCAACTTGTAAAATCTCTTCTCATCAAGTGGCTTTGTGAAGATGTCGGCTAGTTGATCTTCGGTGCCAATGCTTTCAATGCTAATATCACCCTTTTGTTGATGGTCTCTTATGAAGTGGTGCCTTATGTCAATGTGCTTTGTTCTTGAATGTTGAACCGGATTTTGTGTCATCTTTATAGCACTCTCATTATCACAAAACAAAGGCACATTCTTGAATTTAATTCCAAAGTCATTCAAGGTGGCTTTCATCCAAAGCAATTGTGCACAACAACTACCGGCACTAATGTATTCGGCCTCGGCGGTAGATAGTGCAACACTATTTTGTTTCTTTGATGACCATGAAACAAGAGACCTTCCAAGCAATTGACAAGTGCCACTTGTGCTCATTCTATCAATCTTGCATCCACCATAGTCGGAGTCCGAATATCCAATCAACTCAAAATTAGACCCCTTGGGATACCATAATCCAACATCATGAGTGCCCTTTAGATATCTCAATATCCTCTTGGTTGCTTTCAAGTGACTTTCTCTAGGTGAAGCTTGATATCTTGCACACTTGCACACACTAAACATCACATCCGGCCTAGAAGCGGTGACATATAGCAAACTTCCAATCATAGACCGATATTGCTTTTGATCTACCATGTTACCAATTGCATCAATACCCAATTGATCATTTGTGCCCATTGGTGTACTCATTGGCTTAGCATCTTGCAATCCAAACTTCTTGATCATGTCCTTGATGTACTTCCCTTGACTTACAAAAGTGCCATTCTTCATTTGCTTGATTTGAAGTCCAAGAAAGTAACTAAGCTCTCCAATCATAGACATCTCAAACTCTTTTGCCATCATATTTCCAAATTCTTCACAAAAGTCTTGGTTAGTTGATCCAAAGATAATGTCATCCACATAGATTTGCAACACAAACAAGTCATTTCCAAGCTTCTTAGTGAAGAGAGTGGTGTCAACCTTTCCCATCTTGAACCCTTTAGAGAGAAGAAAGTCCCTCAACCTCTCATACCATGCTCTAGGTGCTTGCTTCAAACCATACAATGCCTTCTTGAGCTTGTAAACATGGTTGGGCTTCTTGTCATCTTCAAAACCGGGAGGTTGCTCAACATAAACTTCTTCATTGATGTAGCCATTGAGAAATGCACTCTTGACATCCATTTGATAGAGCTTGATGTTGTGTGCACAAGCATATGCTAATAAGATTCTAATTGCCTCCAATCTTGCAACCGGTGCATATGTCTCTCCAAAGTCAAGACCCTCAACTTGAGTGTATCCTTGTGCTACTAATCTTGCTTTGTTTCTCACAACCATGCCATCTTGATCTTGCTTGTTTCTAAAGACCCACTTAGTACCAATCACATTGTATTTCTTTGGCCTTTCAACAAGTTCCCAAACTTGATTTCTAGCAAAGTTATTTAGTTCTTCATGCATGGCATTTACCCAATCGGAATCTTTCAATGCATCTTCTATCTTCTTTGGTTCTTCTAATGAGACAAATGAGTAATGCTCACAAAAGGATGCTAATCTTGATCTAGTTTGAACACCACTTTGAATTCCACCAATGATTTGGTCCAACGGATGATCTCTTGCAATGCTAGTAGGTTGGAGTATTGGGAGTTGGTTGCTTCCACTAGCTTGACCTTGATCTTGCAAATCATCATGAGAACCACTAGAGCTTGCTTGATTTGTATCAATTTGCACACTTTGGTTTATCACATGAATATCATCATCATCAACTTGTCTCGGCCTTATGTCACCAATATCTATGTTCTTCATTGCATTTGACAATTGATCTCCTCTCACATCATCAAGGTTTTGAGCTTCATTTTGAGATCCTTGGGTTTCATCAAACTCAACATCATGAACTTCTTCCAAGGTTCCATTTGTGAGATTCCAAACTCTATATGCTTTGCTTGTGGTGGAATAACCAAGTAAGAACCCTTCATCACATTTCTTTTCAAACTTGCTCAATCTAGTGCCTTTCTTGAGAATATAGCATTTGCAACCAAACACTCTAAAGTATGCAATGTTGGGCTTTCTTCCATTCAATAGCTCATATGGTGTCTTCCCAAGCTTCCCATGGCAATAGAGACGGTTGCTACAATAGCAAGCCGTGTTGATAGCTTCACTCCAAAATGAATGACTCACATTGTATTCACTAAGCATTGATCTAGCCATGTCAATCAAAGTTCTATTCTTTCTTTCAACTACACCATTGGATTGAGGAGTGTATGTTGGAGAGAATTGATGTCCAATACCAAGATCATCACACAATTCCTCAATTCTTGTGTTCTTGAACTCACTACCATTGTCACTTCTAATCTTCTTGATGGTAGTCTCAAACTCATTTTGCACTCTCTTGACAAAAGACTTGAATAGATCATAAACATCACTCTTGTCATAGAGAAAGAACACCCAAGTGTATCTAGTGTAGTCATCAACAATCACAAAACCATACTTGTTGCCACCAATGCTAGTATATGTTGTTGGCCCAAACAAGTCCATGTGCAATAGCTCAAATGCCTTTGATGTGCTCATTTCACTCTTACTAGGATGTTTATTTCCAACTTGTTTGCCGGCTTGACAAGCACTACATGGTTTATCCTTTTCAAAAGTGACATCCTTCAAGCCTCTAACTAAGTCATGCCTCAAAAGTTTGTTCAATTGCTTCATTCCAACATGACCAAGCCTTCTATGCCATAACCAACCCATACTAGATTTGCTAAGCAAACATGATGTCAATTGGGTCTCACTATCATTGAAGTCAACCAAGTATAAGCTACCATGTCTAAATCCTTTGAATATCAAATTTGATCCATCAACACTTATGACTTCAACATCATCACTACCAAATATGCACTTGAAGCCAAGATCACAAAGTTGTGCTACCGACAAAAGATTGAAATCCAAGCTCTCAACTAGCAATACATTTGATATGCTCATGTCATTTGAGATAGCAATTTTACCAAGCCCCTTGACCTTGCCTTTCTTGTTATTGCCAAAAGTGATAGCATCAAAACCACCATTTTGACTTGTATCAATTGATTTGAACATACAAGAATCTCCGGTCATATGTTGAGTGCACCCACTATCAAACACCCAATGCCTTCCTCCGGCTTTGTAATTGACCTACAAGATAAGATCAATTCTTTTTAGGTACCCAAACTTGTTTGGGTCCTCCAAGGTTAGTGACCAAGCTCTTTGGTACCCAAATGGCTTTCTTCTTTGAGCCCACCCATGGTGTACCAATGAACTTAGCATGAACACTATTTGTACCCTTGGTAAGTATATAGAAAGAATCAAACTTAATTGAGGATACTTTAGCATTGGATTTCTTGTTCATGCAATGTCGCTCTATGTGACCAACTTGCTTGCAACTTTTGCAATAGCTACCATTGTTCTTCATAAAACGAGTCTTGTGAGGAGCAAAAGCGGCCTTGCCTTTCTTGGGGTTATAGCCCAATCCCTCTTTATAGAGAGAAGCTCTTTGGCTACCCAAGCACATAAGCAAGCGGTCCTCACCACCATAAGCCTTAGCTAAGGTGTGATTGAGCTCTTTTACCTCCTTCTTGAGATTCTCATTCTCAACTATAAGTGTGGAATCACAAGTGAAACCGTCACTACTAGATGAGGATGATGTAGATGAGCTACATGGAGGGTTAGTGGAAGCAACAACAATAGGCTTATGACAAGATTCATCAATTATATCACAAGATACGCCTATGTTGCAAATTTTAGCTTTCTCAACATTAGTTGGCATGTTTTCACATTTTTCAACTAGAGAGGAATGAGCTTCTTCAAGCTTAGTGTGAGACTTTTGAAGCTTCTTATGGTCTACCTTTAGACTCTCATAAGATGCCCTAAGCTCATCAAGTTCTTGCATAAGGTTTTTCTTTTCCTTAAGCAAGCCCTTGCATTCCTTTCTAGATTCTTTATAATGTTGAGTGCAATCTTCTAGCATAGTGATTAGTTCATCTTTAGTGAATTCTTCTTCATCACTATCACTATCACTATCACTAGCATTAGCATGATCACTCTCATCATCGGATGATACCTTAGCGGCCTTAGCCATGAAGCATGATGGAGTGTCGAAGAGGGAGACCTTCTCTTGGATGGCAATGCTAGCATGTCCCTTCTTCTTGCTCTTGTAGTCATCCTCATCATCACTTGAGGAATCATCACTATCCCATGTAGCAACATGAGAATCATTCTTCTTCTTATAAGAGCTCTCCTTCTTTTCTTGCTTCTTCTTTTGCTTCTTCCTTTCCTTCTTGATAGCATCTTCATCATCACTATCATAAGGACACTTTGCAATGAGATGGTCCTTGCTATGGCATCTAAAGCATCTTATGGTATGCTCATTCTTCTTAGATGTGTTCTTCTTCCTCCTTGCACGATAGCCCTTCTTCTTCATAAATTTGCCAAATTGCTTGACAAAGAGAGCCATCTTCTCATCAATGTCATCACTATCACAAGAGCTTGAGTCTTCTTCACTTGATGATTCAATCTTTGATTTGCCCTTGGATGTGGTGGCTTTGAATGCCACACTCTTCTTCTTTTCATCATCTTTCTTCTCATTCTCCTTCTTCTTCTTCTTGACCAACTCATCCTTCTCATCATCTTCTCTATACGAATCATCGGTCATCACTTCTTGAAATATTTGTTGAGGAGTTGAATCCTTCAATGTAGTCCTCACTAGCACGGTGATCAATGTATCAAACCTCTTGGGCAAGCTTCTCAAGAACTTCATAGAGAATTGGTTGTCCTTGACTTCCTCACCAAGTGCCTTGAGCTCATTGACAATGACTTGCAATCTATGAAACATCTCCGGTACACTCTCATCATCTTGCATCTTGAAGCTTGAAAATTTTTCTTGCAAGATATATGCTTTAGCGGTCTTTGTGCCTTCGGTGCCTTCAAATGTTTCTTCTAGCTTGGCCCAAGCATCATGTGCAACCTCTATATTCTTTACTTGCTCAAATGTCTTGTCATCTAATGCCTCATGAAGAGCACTAATGGCAATGTCATTGCATTGGAGCTTCTTCTCTTCCACCGGTGTAGGTGCTTCCGGATTAGCAACCTCAAATTTTGTTTCGGTGACCTTCCACACTTCTCTATTGATTGACTTGAGGTGTGCGGTCATCTTAACCTTCCAATATGCATAATTTGTACCATCAAAGTGAGGTGCCTTCTTGGTGTTGTTGATGTGCAAACTTAATTGAGCCATTTCTTTATCACCGTAGGTTGTTAAGCCTCAATTAAACGGTGCCTCGGCTCCGATACCACTTGTAAGGTCCAAATAGGCTAGAGGGGGGGGGTGAATAGCCTAATTAAAACTTCTACAAGAATTACTTAACCACACGTTAGTATGAAAGATGGCGAAGCAAATGCACTAGCTCTAACTAATTAAGCAAGCCACCTACACAAGTCTATAACAAAGCTATTCACTAAACACAACAACAACTACAAGCTAGAAATAAGAAGTAATACAAGAGAAGAGCTTTGAGTGATTATACCGCCGTGTAGAGATGAGATGTACCAATCAATCAATCACACAAGAGAAATCCTCGGGAAGAGAATGACACAAGAATTTATCCCGAGGTTCACTTGCTTCCCGGCAAGCTACTCCCCGTTGTGGCGATACACCCACTTGTCGGTTCGCGAGCTAATCAACTATCAAGAGTTGAGCCCTCGGCGGGCGCCGCACAACCGCACATAAGATAGGGATCCTCCAAGCCACGAGCTCCACTAGAGTATCCAATTTGCGAACTCCCGCGGGGAAGGATCAAGAACCCCTTACAACACTTGGTGAAGGCTCCAACAATCTCCAATTGCGAGCTCAATCACCTCCGCTGCTCCAAGCCGTCTACCGTGTCGGGAAACACGGAAGAGTAACAAGAAATCCGCAGCAACTCGAAGATCAAGTGCCTCTAGAATGCAACTCTCAAGCAATGCACTTGAATCTCACTCAATCTCACTCAAGATGTGCAATCAAGCAAGGAGATGAGTGGAGGGGTTGTTCTCTAGCTCAAAGTATGTCTCTAGGTCTCAAAATGTGCAAGAGTTACCCTCAAAACCCGTCCACCATCTATTTATAACGAAGGGGTACGCAACTAGCCGTTAGAAGCGACGCAGTTGAAATCGCGAGCACCGGACGCTCCGGTCTGGGTGACCGGACGCGTCCGGTCACTACGCGACAGACATGAACAGTGCTCGTCCAACTAGCCGTTACCGTTGACCGGACGCGCTCGACCGAGCCACCGGACGCGCCGGTCCCGTGACCCACCGGACGCGCCGGTCAGCACCGAGCCGCGCACCGCGAAACAACCACCGGACGCGCCGAAGGACCCACCGGACGCCACAGTGCCCGCGTCCGGTGGGAGTCCAGTAAGCTCCCGACGCGACCGGACGCGTCCGGTGGTACGTGACCGGACGCGCCCCGCGTCCGGTGCACGAACCCTAGCAGCACCCGCGCCGCGATGAACTGACCGGACGCGCCCCGCGTCCGGTGCAGCGTCCGGTGCTGCGTCCGGTGCACGCAGTGACCTCCGTTCGCCTCCGTTTCTTTTCCAACTTTCGGCGCAATAGAAAATAGGCGTTTCACTTCTCCAAAAAGCGCCGAATCCCGCCTCGCAAGCTCGGCGGGAGGGAGAGAGGAACCCAAACCCCTCTCTACCGCTCCAACTCCACCGCCTTCGCAAATGTGCTAACACCACCGAGTGTACACCACCATGTGCATGTGTGTTAGCATTTCACAAACATTTTTCCAAGGCGTTATGTTAGCTCTTTACTAGAACCTAAATGCATATGCTCAAGACATTGATCTAGTGGCACTTGATTCCCGAGCTAACCGTGATTGCCCCTCTTGATAGTCGGCTATGTATCCTAAACCCGGTCAATCACTTCTCTACTCATCTTAGACCGGCAAAAGGAAAACCCTATGGTTATACCTTTGCCTTGCGCTCTTAGATCCTTCTCCTTCACTTGATCATCATGTCCATTGTTTCATGTGCATCTCCACCATGATCTTGCTTATCATTTCATACACCAAATCATGTGGTCTTGTGGCCATCTCTCCATGCCATTTCCACCTCCATCACATGTTGCTTATGCCTAGCTTAATCACACTTGATACAATAGCATTAGCAACTTGGTGTCATTAATTACCAAAACCAAACTTGGGCTTTCAGCTATGCACTTAGTTATACATTATGTCTACATGAAGTTAAAGTCAAAATGTCCTATAATTTGCAATTGAGGGAGTACACGAATAGTCGTTTCTACATTTTTTTACAAAAAAAACAAGTAAAGAAACATATATAGGTCCTATGTCGATTAAGTTAGCACAATCTTGCAACTATTTTCCATACCCATGCAAAGTACTAATGATTGACCATCACTTTCTTTTGCCCCGTTTTTTTCCCATGCTTTGTCTTTTCTCAATTGTTTTTCTCTTTCCCATCTGTTGTCCTTCAAGTTGTTAGCCACTGGCTACTAGAACCATAGGTCCCATGTCGGTTATGTTAGCACATGCTTTGTGTCTGTTTATCATTAAATGTTGGAGTATGTATTAAGCCCATAAGGCTAAGGCCCATGAGGCCCATGTATGGAACCTATATAGCTACCCCTCTAGGGTTAGCCCTATTCAATACAGTCTAAAGATTCCAGCATGGTAATCAGAGCTTAGGTTAGGGTTAGGGTTCCAGCCGCCTCCAGCAGCCATGGCAGAGCCGCCGGCGCCGCCACCGCCTGGCCCGCCGCCGCCGCCCTTCTCCCTCTTCTCTACCTCCCTCCACCCCTCCTCCTCCCCTTCTTGCCTTCAGCAGCTGGCGGCGCCGCCGTATCCGCCCGGTTTTGGCGCCGCCGCCGCTGGGGCTGCCACCATGCGCGCGCGGGAGGACGCCGGTCTGTAGGCCCGCGCGGCTGGGCCCGACGCCGGAGCCGCCGCAGCGACCCGAGCTGCCGCCGTCGCGAGCGCGCGGGAGGAGGACGCCGCCGCCGCCGCGGCCCGCGCTGCCGCCGTCGCGAGCGCGCGGGAGGCAGCTGCCGCCGCCGCCTCCAGGGAGATCGCCGCCGTCCTGACGGCGGCCGGCCTGGACGCGGAAGGGGCCGACCTGGCCCTCATGGCCGCGCAGGCGGCCGCCGGTGCTGCCACCGCAGCCATTGGCCGCCGCGCCGCCTCCCTGACCGCCGATCCCGCCTCCCTGACCGCCGATCTGGCTGCGGAGGAGGCCTTCTCGGAGGAGATCGCCGCAGCAGCAGCCACCGCCACCGCAAGGGCCGCCCTCAGGGAGGAGGAGCCGCCCGCGGCCACGACTGGAGCGACCCTGCTCGCTGCGGCCCAGGCAGCCGCTGCTCGGGCAGCCCAGGCCGCCGACGCCGAAGTTGCTGCTGCCCGGGAGGCTGCAGCCGCCGCCATGGCGGCTACTGCAGCCCGCACTGCCGTCGCTCGGGCCCTCACAACCCCCGGTCTGGGGATGTACCAGACCAGCCCACCTCCCGGAGCATCTGGATCTGCCTTCTCCAACGTCCTCACCGCTGCCCGGACCGCCCTCGTCGCCCGGCAGGCCCGCGTGCAGGCAGCAGCCGCCGCCTTGGAGCGCGAGCGTGAGGCGGCCGACGCCCTGGGACGCCAGGTTGCCGAGGCGGAGCACTTCCTTGGCGCTCCTGCCTCCCAAGACGCCGGGGATGTCTCCACTGGCTCGATGGCCCACCGCGTGCCCCACAACGCGGCCCTCTGGCACGACCCAGCCGATCCTGCGGTTGTGCAGCTCCACTATCAGGCCGGGGGCGTCCAGAACATCAAGCTCCTCGTCCCGGTCGTCCTCGAGCCCGCGTCGCCGTCCTACGCCCGCTGGCGGGACCTGATGCTGCTCACCCTCCGCCGCTACGCACTCGACGACCATGTCCTCACCGACACCTCGGTCGCGGTGCGGACCCCTGCGTGGCTGCGTCTCGACAGCATCGTCCTCTCCTGGATCGCAGGGACGATCTCCCTCGAACTCCATGACCTCGTCCGCCACACCACCGACGCCCGCCAGGCCTGGCTCGGCCTCGCGCAGCAGTTCCTGGGCAACGCTGAGGCCCGGGCCCTTCGGCTGGACGCAGCCTTCCGCAACTTCGTCCAGGGCGACCTCTCTGTTGGTGAGTACTGTCGCCGGATGAAGGCCATGGCGGACTCCCTCGGCGACCTCGGCTGGCCCGTGGAGGACCGTTTCCTGGTCCTCAACGTCCTTCGCGGGCTCAGCGACCGCTACGCCACCCTCCGGTCGCTGATCACCAGGATGCGGCCGCTGCCGACCTTCCTGGAGATCCGCGACGACCTGGCCCTGGAGGAGCTCACTCAGGGTTTCCAGCCGGGCTCCACCGCCACTTCGGGGACCTCGACTGCACTGGCCGTCACTCAGCCGCGTCCCCCAGCTCCACAGCCGCCGTCTTCTCACGGCTCTCCCTCCCACGGGCCGAGCGGGGGTGGGGGAGGCCGTGGTGGTCGCCGTCGTCGGGGCGGTCGTGGTGGAGGTGGTCGCGGTGATGGTGGGGGCCGTGGGAGTAACACCACCACACCGCCACCACAGGGTGCCCCCTGGCCATCCTTCCACAACCCGTGGTCAGGGCGCATCTCCATGTGGCCGTTCCAGGCCCCCGGTGGTGACCCTCGCTCGTCGGCCTCCTCCCTACTCGCCGGTGCTCCTCCGGGGTTCCAGCCGGGGTCCCAGTACGCTGCTTCTCCGCCTGGGCTCCCTCTGGCGTCTCCGTGGGCAGCACCTTCCGGATGGGACCAGGCGGCCCTGGCGCACTCCTTTAGCACCATGGGCCTGACCCCCCCTGTGCAGTGGGTCGCTGACTCCGGGGCCACCTACCACACCACTCCAAACCCCGGTATACTCTCTTCTGCTCATCCCCCTTCTTCCTCTCTTCCTTCGTCCATCATGGTGGCGAATGGTTCGTGCATTCCTGTCACATCTGTGGGTACTGCTGGTACTCATGGCTCCTTTCGTCTTCCTGATGTTCTTGTTGCCCCGTCCATGGTTCACAATCTCCTTTCTATTCGTCGGTTTACAGCTGACAATTCCTGTTCTGTGGAGTTTGACTCTTCTGGTCTTACTGTGAAGGATTTGGCTTCCCGGCGTCCTCTGCTCCGATGTGACAGCACCGGGCCCCTTTACACGCTCTGCTTCCCGGCGTCGGCCTCTTCCTCACCGGCGTCACTTTTGTCAGCTGCCTTCGCCACCACCACTCCTTCCACTACCTGGCACCGGCGTCTCGGTCATCCTGGACGTGATGCCATGATGCAGCTCAGTCGTAGTTCAGACATTCCTTGTACTCGAGCTCACGATGAGCCTTTGTGTCATGCGTGCCAAATGGGCCGACATGTTCGCCTTCCTTTTTCTAGTTCTTCTTCTCATGCGGCTCATTTTTTTGACCTTATCCATTGTGACCTATGGACATCTCCTGTAATCAGTATTTCTGGTTATAAATACTATCTTGTGGTGGTCGATGATTTTTCTCATTACTCTTGGACTTTCCCGCTTCGCTTGAAGTCGGATGCTTTCCCCACCATTCTTCACTTTTTCGCTTGGGTGTCCACTCAGTTCGGCCTCACCATTAAGGCTGTTCAGTGCGACAATGGCCGTGAGTTTGATAACTCCGCCTCGCGCGCTTTCTTCCTCGCTCACGGTGTCCAGCTGCGTATGTCTTGTCCGTACACCTCCTCTCAGAACGGCAAGGCTGAGCGCATGATCCGCACCACCAACGACACCATGCGCACCCTTCTCCTCCAGGCGTCTCTCCCTGCTCGCTTTTGGGCTGAGAGCCTTCACACCTCCACTTACCTTATTAATCGCCTCCCTTCCGCTGCCTGCCCAGCTCCCACCCCCCACCACGCTCTTTTCGGTACCCCTCCTCGGTATGACCACCTCAGAGTCTTCGGGTGTGCGTGTTTCCCTAACACTGCAGCCACCACTCCTCACAAGCTGGCGCCCCGATCCACTCTCTGTGTTTTCCTTGGGTACTCCCCGGATCACAAGGGGTACCGCTGCTACGACCTCACCTCTCGTCGGGTCCTCATCTCTCGCCATGTGGTGTTTGATGAGTCTGTCTTCCCCTACTCCGCTGCCTCTCCTTCCCCATCCACCCCTGAGCCTGACGCTTCCTTCTTGTTTCCTGCTGACCAGGTGGTTGAGCCACCATTTCCGTTGTCTCCTGCAGGTCCCATACTGCCGTCCCCTTCCCCGGGGCTGTGCCCTGCGTCGCCTCTCCCCGGCGACTCTCCTGGCCCTGCTCCCTCCTCGGGCCGGCTGGGATCACCGTCCGGCGCGACGCCCGTCCCGGTGCCGGCCGCGGAGCCCCATCCGTTGACCACGGCACCGCCACCGCCGGCCCCTGCGCCACCTGCGCGCTTTGCGCAGCCGGTGCGTGTCTACCAGCGTCGTGCCGCTGCGGGCCCTGCTTCGTCGGCACCGGCACCGCCACCGCCGTTCCCTGTACCACCTGCTCGGTTTGCCCAACCGGTGCAGGTCTACCAGCGGCGTGCCCGTCCGGCGACACCTCCGTCTGCTCCGGGGACGCCTGCCTCGGCGGCCTCTTCTCCGCCGGCTACGCCGACTCCGCCGCCGCGGCCCCCGGCGGCCCGTGTTGAGCAGCCGGTGTACCACCCGCCGCTCCTCCACCGACACTCGCGTCATGTTCACCCCATGGTGACGCGACACGCGGCTGGTACCCTGCCGCACCGGGCTCTTGCGGTGATGTCCGGGGACTCCACAGTCTCTCCGGTGCCTTCTTCCGTCCGCGAGGCGTTGTCGGATCCTCACTGGCGCCGTGCGATGGAAGAAGAGTACGCGGCTCTCCTCGCCAACCAGACCTGGGATCTGGTGCCCCGTCTGCTCGGCTCCAACGTCGTCACCGGCAAGTGGATCTGGACCCACAAGCGTCGGGCTGATGGCACTCTCGAGCGGTATAAGGCTCGATGGGTACTTCGAGGGTTCACTCAGCGGCCCGGCATCGACTACGATGAGACCTTCAGTCCAGTGGTGAAGCCAGCTACCGTTCGCACGGTTCTCTCACTGGCTCTCGAGCGTTCATGGCCAGTACATCAGCTGGATGTCAAGAATGCCTTCCTCCATGGCACTCTGACTGAGACGGTCTACTGCAGCCAGCCGGCAGGGTTTGTTGACTCTACTCGCCCTGACTTGGTCTGCCGCCTGAACAAGTCGCTCTATGGTCTCAAGCAGGCGCCCCGGGCTTGGTACTCTCGGTTTGCCTCCTACCTGCAGACACTTGGGTTCACGGAGGCTAAGTCTGACACCTCCCTGTTCATCTTCCACCATGGGGATGAGACTGCATACCTGCTCCTATATGTCGATGACATTGTCCTCACAGCCTCCAGTAAGACTCTGCTCCAGAGTATCATTGCCTCTCTGCAGAGGGAATTTGCTATGAAGGATCTTGGAGTGCTCCATCACTTCCTCGGCGTCACTGTTGAGCCCCGACCTTCAGGCTTGTTCCTCCACCAGCGCCAGTTTGCTTGTGACATCCTGGAGCGAGCAAGCATGGCTGACTGCAAGCCCTGCACCACCCCGGTCGACACTCAGGGCAAGATGTCAGAGGCGGAGGGTCCGCTGCTTGGGCTCCAGGACTCCACCGCCTACCGGAGTCTTGCTGGCGCGCTCCAGTACCTCACTTTCACTCGGCCGGACATCACCTACGCCGTGCAGCAGCTGTGCCTCCACATGCATGCTCCGCGGGAACCTCACCTCGCCGCTATGAAGCGGCTTCTCCGGTACCTCCGCGGCACCATCGGCTACGGGCTGCTTCTCAGCAGGTCCTCCTCCGCCGACCTGGTGGTCTACACCGACGCTGACTGGGCGGGCTGCCCGGACACCCGCCGGTCCACCTCCGGCTACGCTGTCTTCCTCGGCAGCAACCTTGTCTCTTGGTCGTCCAAGCGACAGCCAGTGGTCTCTCGCTCCAGTATCGAGGCCGAGTACCGCGCCGTGGCTAACGGCGTGGCTGAGGCGGCTTGGCTCCGCCAGCTTCTGGCTGAGCTGCATCGCCCTCTCACCAGGAGCTCCCTCGTCTACTGCGACAACGTCAGCGCCGTCTACCTCTCCACCAACCCCGTCCAGCACCAGCGCACCAAGCATGTGGAGATCGACCTGCACTTCGTCCGCGACTTTGTGGCCATCGGCGCCGTCCGAGTCCTGCACGTCCCGACGACTTCGCAGTTTGCGGATATCTTCACCAAGGGCCTCCCTTCCTCGACCTTCTCCGAGTTTCGATCCAGTCTCAACGTCACCAGTGGCTAGTTGTGGCTGCGGGGGGTTCGTGTGTGTGTGCTGTACTTCTTTCTATTTCTTTCTGGTCCAGTCTTGAAACTCCGCTGCGCCGGTAGTTCAGACTGCGGGGGGGTGTTGGAGTATGTATTAAGCCCATAAGGCTAAGGCCCATGAGGCCCATGTATGGAACCTATATAGCTACCCCTCTAGGGTTAGCCCTATTCAATACAGTCTAAAGATTCCAGCATTAAATGTAGTGCTTGTAAAACTGAAAAGTCTAACAGGTTAATCATTGCTTTCTTTGTTCCCTATTGAGCTTCTAAAGTCTAAACGCAATATTTTTGTTAGCTTCTGACTGCAATGTTTATGCAAGTATCGTTTGAAGACGAACCTGTTAAGTCATTGTCCTATCATCTATCAAGTATACTATGTGGTTCTTGACCAATAAATTACTTAAGTAATCAATTGTGTTAGGCTTAGAGTCGTTTTTGGTAATAGTATAACACATGTCCAAATTTGAATTATCGTAAAATGATTTTGTTCCCGTTGCAACGCACGGGCATGATCCTAGTATACTACTAATAAACAGAAAAAAAAATGAAGGAAAGGTCCACACGCAATAATTTCCTGGGGTGCGTATTTCTTAACAATAATACAGTCCAAGGGGCAAGAAAAATCTCATAGGTTTTCAGTTTCTAAAAAAAATAAACAAACAGATAGGGGCAAAAGCAGTTGGCAGCAACGCACCCAAAACGGTTGGAAACCCCTGCCCTCTTCCGGTGTTCCCCTATATTTATACCTATAAATACCCTACACAGGCAAAGCTCCGAGCAACAACAGCTCGACTCAGCACCCATCTCTCCCTCCGTGCGTCATCAGTTCTTCACGTCCGCCACGAGCGGATCGTCAGTTACCGATCGGTCATGAGCTCGTGCCTCGACTCCATGAAGGCCTCGTCGCTCAGGAACAGCCTCCACCCGTCGCCGTTGGACGGCCGGTTCGACGTGCCGGCGGCGGCGGCCGAGGGGAAGCGAGTCGCGGTGTCACCGGACGACGACAACGGCACGCTGTCCCCGATCGTGGAGGGCCCCGACCGTGCCGTCATGACGGACGAGGAGGTGTGTGCCGTGCCGTGAGATGGGATGAGAGAGCCTATTCCTTTCTCTCGGGTCCTGTACAGCCAGCTTATAATCCGTACTTTTCAACTTGGTTTTTCAGTCGAAACAGTATTTTTCTCGAAAAAAAATCAGCCAGAATAGTGTTTTAGCTTTTTCAGTATAAGCGAACAGGGCCTCTGTGTTTGACCTCACTTATAATATTTATGATTACAATGATTGTTTTATTATACTGTATTCATGATTAAATATACGCCCTTTCGCATTCTTGCCTACCGCGTGCAATTGAGAGGAGCCGATTTGATACTGCTTCCTGTCAGTCAGCCCTGTTCATTTCGCTGAAATTTGGTTGATGCTGATGTTGATTTGTTGTGATAGAAAAACACTGTTCCTTCATTGCTAAAAACAGGACGAAAGGTTAGGTATAGGCCCATTGGTGTCACCCCCTCCAACTTTAACCCTGCTTCATTTTCAGTTAGTTCTCTTCAATCTCCTATGCTGGTTGCGTTGGATTCTGACAAATAATTCCACTTCTTTGACAAATAGTTCCAGCTGTGAAAGCTAAAGATAGAAATCCTACTTAAGATCTCGGATTTTTTGGATTTAGTCAGGTCATGGATCGAAAACCATGACTCGGCGCACTGGCGGGTCGAGTCAGGTCTAGTTCACATCTAATTGAGAGCATTTCGTGGCATGGAATCTTTTGCTTTGACCCACGAGTAACGGGCACAAGAAGTGGAGCGGAGCAGGCACACAACAACAACAACAACAACAACAACAACAACAACAACAAAATCCAGTGGTTTTCTTTCTAGTGTTTTGATCCATGTTTTGCTCAAGATTACTTCTTTGTCTAGTTTGATATATAAGTTTCTCTTCTGATCCGAACGGTTTTGTCTTTCTTCAGGTAAACGACCTTTCTTCCTTTGAGTCAGGTAAGTTCACGGAGGGCCGAAAGATCCGCCGAATAATGGCCCAGAGGTGCTGGGCCAACACTTCGGGACTCGGCTGCAAGGAGCTAGGGAGGCCCATCGAGCCACAAGAGCCGCGGGAGATGAGCTGGGAGCCTCATATGGGTCTGCCCATGGTGCAGGCAGAGCCAGGTGAGTGAGATGAGATAGTGTGTGCCTCTGCCTGCAGTTTTGAGTTTTTGATTGACGATTAGATGGACAATCTCATAGCGAGTGTTTCTTCGTTTGGCATGGTGCTGCAGGCACCTGTGTTCTCGTCGCGTGCACCAAGTGCGTCGAGGCGGTCCATCGGTTCCAGCACGACAAGCTCCACGGCAAGGGGACGAGGACGACGACCACGACGACGTTCCCCTTCAGGGCTGAGCCGCCTTGTGATCTGCTCAAAGCGTGCCGTATCGACGGCGTCTGGAAGCCAGGTGAGGGAGCCGATGTAGGCGACGTCCTGACCAAGATACTCCAGATGGGAGGCGTGCCGGGGACGGCGACCGGCACCACCAATGCGCCAACTCCGGCGCCGTGTTTCTTCTTGCCACTGTGCTCGTGGCAGCAGCACAGGTGGGACGACGACGACGCCGGCGGACTTTCCCCGGAGAGCGTGTGGCGACGCTGCTGTACCACAACGGTCCCTGCATCGGGCTGGTGTGGGTTGTTTCGCCGTGGTACGACGGCGTCGACGCCGGCCGAGACAGCAGCCTGGTGTACACGACCACCGGCGAGTGCGGCCGGAGCGACGATGCCAGGCGTAAGAGCAAGGAACTCTACCCGGGTCAGGTGGGCTGGCACGCCGTCGTCTGCTTCGGCTACCGATTCCGTTATGGCCACATTGCCGGCTTAATAATTAATATATACAACAAGATTTTTCTTTGAAACTATGCCTATAATAATGGAAATGCACGTGCGGCACACACGTGTCTATAAAAAATTTTTCATAAAAAAATAACGATTAAATTTCTAAAACCAATTATTTTAACTACAAAATCATATTTTTGCATAGACCTTAACCATAAAGCCTGATTTTTCTAATGCATAGAAGCAACCTCAAACTCATATGCATAGACCTTAACATAAAGCCTTATTTTTTTTAATGCATAGAAGCAGTCTCAAACTCATATCACTATTGTCCTAGTCACAAATTCATAAAAATTTACACAATCACTTGAATGTCATATGGAAGAATATTATTTCTAATGCATACAAGCATAACGAACTGATTTTTCTAATGTGGAGAAGCCGTCACAAACTCAAATCAATATTATTCTAGACCCAAAAAATAAACAATTACAATCATCTCTATCCTAACCGAAAATCAAGAATATTGATTTAGGCATACATATATATTCAGGTGATTTTACTAATTGATATTGGCATCCATGGCAATCTCAGTTGATGTGTCATTTATCCAGTGGTGTAGCCAGGATTTTTAGCTATGGTGATTTTTTAACTTTTTTGGTCCATTGTCTAAATTTGGTTTAACCACTATAAATTTAACATGACGGTACACAAGTATATAAATTATAAAATGCAATTAAGGAAAAAAAGACATACGGAGTTCATAAAATAGATAAACAGTATTACATACCCATAATAGTTGAAGAACAATATATCAAAAAAAGATCAGTCAGTGTGTCTGTTGAAGGAATTAAGGGTAGTTCATATACGAGAACTGCTTCAAGTGCCATCTTCAACTTACTCCAAGTGCCATCTTCTTAAACTTGTTCATATACGAGAACTGCTTCAGCCTCAACCGAACAACTTCTCTGACATTTGAAGCCTTATCAGCATTCTTGAGCCAAGGATGCTCTGTTTTTTTTTACATGAGGAGAAAGTTCTCATACTTCAGTACGCAACATTCTTAAACCACCTTATTTTTTTCAATAATGGCAATAACAACTTCTTAATGAAAAATGGGCTTAGGCACGTTTGCAAAAATGGCAATAACAGTATAGCACATCAGAATATATGAAATTCCTTGTGCTTCTTTCTATGAACGGATGCAGTCTGCCCTTTCCATTTGGTTTTCAGTAAACTTAAGATTGGACTGAAGGCTACTAAGTATTAACAAAGGACGTGCTTTGCTGTCAACCGTGTACAAGGATCTGGGTCAAGCATCTTCTTGACAAGACCCTTTGCACTTTGGGAGACCTTGGGCCATGGATCCCTCTGTAAGTTAATTACTCCCCGGAGTATCGACTGTGCAATTTTCTCATCAGTGTATGCAATCGCTGAAACAAACAACATTGCATCAGTAGTTCAGTACTCCTGAATCCTAATCGCTGAATGGACTATGAGAATGAAAACTGAAAAGCGAGCAGCATCCACCTCCCCAGAACGGAGGAATCCGCAGAGAAGGATGTGCAGGATGACGCCAGCGCTCCACACGTCTATCCATTGACGGAGCTACATGGGGGCCAAAGCGGGCCATGCCCCCCTTGCCTCCATCATTTACTGAAACCCTCTCTGTCCCTGCACTGTAAAAGTCTGTAAGTTAGCTGAGTTAGATGTGACCGGTCAGGGCCTAGATCGGCTGCGGCCATGGTCAGCCATGCATGCCCCTACATAACAATCGTATAGCATTCCCTCCATCTAAAAAAAGCAATTGTGTAGCAGTGCTCCCACCGCTCGGATCCATTACTCAATTAGCGTTTTCTTTGTTTCTGTTGCTATGCGTTCTATAAGTACTAATTGTATTTTGTATACTATGACTTAATTATAAGTACTAACATTATTATTTTTCACCACTTATGTACATATAGATTCAATTGGCAAATTGCGCCCCCCCCCCTTTATCTTACCTCTGGCTCCGCCACTGCGTCTATCTCTGGCCCATAAGTTCTCCGACTTCATGTCCCTGTGCATCACTCCGTTGTCCATTGTCGTGGCAAAGCTGCATATCGGATTTGTACATGACAAGGCAGGAACAGTGTTGCCGTAAGACGTTGGAGAATTCATGCGGCCTCGGGGCCCTCGGCTGGTCATGGACGACGGACGGTTAGTGGTTACCTGCACGACCTCTCGACGATGGTATGAACGAGCCGGGGTCCGGAGACGAAGAAGCGCAGGATAGATCGGGCGGGCCAGGCAGGCGGGGTGGTCGTGACGATCGCCGTGAGCGCAGGACTACTGTTGCGCCGCCGTCTTGGCCTCGGCCGCCGCTGCGGAGCATGAGGGCACGGCCGCCTCAAAGTCACAGACCGATGGGAGGATGATTGGCGGCGCTTGGAAACAGACGGATCACGCATAGGAAAGGAACTTGAAGGCGGGTAGAGGCGGGTGGGTAGGAAATTCGATCGGTGAAAAAAAACGTGGCTCGGAGCGTCCACCACGCATAAACACGCGCAAACATTTACAAGTTTTCCGGTTGGGTCTATTTGTCATACTAGGACGTGAGATTTAGATGCGTTATATTTGATTTTAATATACATTTAAGGGACCAGAGTCTAGTGGGTAAGAAATATTAGGGTGAGAAGCTATTTTCAATTCCTTCGCTCTTCTACAATTTAGATATACCTATATTTATATTCTATATATCTCATATTTTCAAACCCCACGGTAGTGCAGCTCTCTAGTGCTGATTCAAAGTTTCAAACCAAGCCGTGCTAGCGGGCCCATTCGCTACAGTGTCAGAATCGATTTAGGCTCTATTTGGTTCCTTTAGTCACTGGATTAAAATTTAGTCATCCTTTGAAAACTAAAAGGACTAAACTACTTTAGTCATTTTCTTTAATATAATAAAGAATAGGAGGGGGTTTTTTTGCCCCTACTAGATTGGTTAATAAGAGGTTAAAAGCATAACAAAGGGAAAGAAAAGGAAACAAGGCTACATGTTACTTTAGTCATCTTTTAGTCACCGTGTTTGGTATTTTAGAGGCTATAAAATTAACTAAAAGGTGGTGACTAAACTTTAGTCACCTCAAACCAAACAGGCCCTTAGTCGAGCGTGGTCGATGGCTGCGGCGTTGAGTTCGTTGGTAGGCTAGTCTCACCATGGAGTAAAAACAATATAAAGATACTGTTTTCTCTTGACTTTCGCTGCCTCCATGTGCATGTGTGCTACTCTCTGGCGAGTCGAGGAAACAGTCGAGCGACGAGCGGCTGCTGCTCCACCCTCTGCGGCTCTCCCAGCTCCCAGCCCGGTGGCCCCTACTTCTATAGCTGCAGGCTGCAGCCTCGCACGCCCGAGCTCCGAGCACGAGCAGGGTAGCGAGCGGCCGGCGGTGACGCTCTGCAGCCTCGTGCCCCAGTTCCGAGCGCAAGCGGAGCAGCGAGCGGCCGGTGATGATGCAATTAGGTGGTGCCTCCTCCAAGTCTGGCAATTCCTGGTCCCAGGTCCTAGCTGGCAAGCAATAGCATCCCTAGAGTTTACTTTTATTCAATAATCAATATTCATCATGTGATGATTCACTGATTTGTGATGTGCATCAATCTGAAATTTTGTTCTTTTTTAACCTTTTAATATGAGTAGATGTCTCTGCATGAAACGTGCTCCAATTTAAGTTGACGACCAACAAAAGAAGAATCCATTATAAAAACATGTGTTTTTAGACAAGGTTTTCAGGAGGCAATAACGTATGGCGCTGCAAGTGCTGCAATCTCGAGTATAAAAGATTTTATTCTATGATAAGAAGCCATTTGCTTTGGATAATAGGTGGAATCAAAGATTTCGACAAGCAGAGAAGCATTTGAGATTCATAAATAATGTAGTTATTATTATTCAAAAAAATCCTAGATGTGTCCTGTCACTATTTCTTAGAGAATAGTGTATCTGATACTTATAGTATCCGTATATGGCGAACATATTTTATGACACATACTTAACTAGAACAACTCCTATCTGACAATGATAAATGCAGAGTCCGATTCCAATACGTATTGGTTGCGCCTTGCTCATTATGTATGTGACTCGGACTCATTACATGTGCTGATACGAGTCAGAACTACTCATGTCTGATTCCTATATATATTGGGACTCCGTTGCAACGCACGGGCACATTTACTAGTCTATACCTAATAATAAAGAGGCAAAATTTCAGGCTCTTTTTTTCGTCCAGCCCATTCAATTTGGCCCTCTCATCCAGCCTATTCTTTTCGTAGCCCAACAACTAGCCCACTCCTTATTCTACTCGCCTCAGCCTCGTCCTTCCTCTTCTTCTCCCGTCCCGTATTCTTTACTCGTGCTGCGACCTCGCTCGCCTAGCGTTGGACGGCGGTGGCGCCCAGACTACCTCCACTGGCAACCTAGGCCGCCCAGACGACCACCCATCCCGGCCGTTGCAACCCCATGCGCCTCCTCTCCCCGTTTCGACCTTCCTTCCTCGCGATGGGACCCGCTCGCATGCAGATGGACGGCGACAGCGCCCAGGCTGCCTACGCCGGCAACCCAGGCCGCCCAGCGCTCGTCCCAGCTGTCGCAGGGAGATGGACGGCGGCAAGATCAGCCTGGCCGTCCATCACGGCGGTCGCAGGTCTACGTCCGCCCACCTGTCACGTCCGTCCTAGGACCCTAGGTCAGACCATAGTTTTAAATCTCCCGCTATAGCTGCCGCTATAGCCCGCTATAGCCTTTTGAGGCAGGGTGCCGCTATTTGTGTTCATGTACAATTTAGCCGCTATATCCCGCTATAGCCCGATATAGCTCCGCTATTAGCTATTTTAGAGATATACCGCTAAACACCTTAGCCCGCTATTTAAAACATTGGGTCAGACGCGGCGGTAGTCGGAATCCGTCGGAGGCCTATGCTTGCATTGCCGCCCCGGCCGTTGCAGGCCCCCAGGCCGTCCCCCTGCGGGAGTCGGAATCAAATTGCGAAGACTACAGTTTCTATATCAGTATGTCACGACTCCACGTCCGACACGAATTGCTTCCGCATTTTTTGCTTTTCCGCGATTGCTACGACTTATATATTACTGTTGTGATTGGGAAATCCTCGAAGAACAAGTACCTGATCTCGCCGAGCAGAGAAGCGACTCGACGAGCAGACCTCACCTTTGACTTCGTACCTGATCTCGCTGAGCAGAGAAGCGCCTCGACGAGCAGACCTCACCCTCGAATTCGAGCTGAGCAAGAACGAAATCCTCTGATCTTGCCATACACAAGATCGGCTTTCTCATTGATTGTTCTTATGTATCGATGAGTAGTGTTATGTGGTATTTTTTATTTGAAGATTAGTTCATATGATATTCCCTATATGGATTTTGGATTTGTTAGGTTTAGTTTCTCATATCTGTCTTTGTTTGGTGATTTGATGATTCATATGTGCTATTCAAGTGAACTTGTGCTAGGCCAATATGTGATTTGGGCTCTGATTCATTGTAATTGTAATCTATACCTAATTATTATTTTTTTAATATAATTATATTATATATTATAATATATATATATTTATATTTATATATAATTTTATATATTATATATATAAATATATATTTATATTTATATTTATTTAATTAATAATATATATATATATAATATAAGAGGCAAAATTTCCGCCAAGAATTTTTTTCCACCTCTTTTTCTTCCACTCCGGGTTCTATTCCTATAAACAGCTAGAAGATGAAATATGCAACACGTATGCTATGCTGAGAAGCTATATTAAAATAAACTCCGTGCTCATATAGTTTATGTTTCTTGATTTTAATGTCTTTTAAATATATTTTTATTTTTTAAAACAAACAATATATTTTATCACTTTACATCTATTCATATAGCTAATATCAAAAGGCCAATTTTTTCCTCAAATTTTCGTTTGTTAGTCCTCCTCATGAGCTAAAATCTCTTGAGTTTCAAACTGATACGATTAGTTTGCTACCACCAGTTTCATGTGAATATGACCTTTTCTCCAACTCTAAATAAATTAGAGTATATTTCATAACTATATATAACATTATACGATCTCGTTGCAACGCACGGGCATATTTACTAGTAATAATAAAGCGGTAAAATTTCTCACCCCTATTTTTTTTTGTCCCGCCTCCTCTCATCCTATTTGGTACGTCTTACGAGTAACCTGTAGGAGTCCTAATCCAAATAACGTTTTTATTTTCCGGTTTTTTCTCCCCTGATTTTGGCTTCTCTCCCCTTAATTTTGGTCCGGCACTTTTTTTTTTTTACCCAAACGTCTGCCTACATATAACATCACACGTACGGGTCCTAGACCTATTCGGTTCACGTACACCAGGTGGCCAGCTATTCACGTGACCAATGTTTATCTGTCGTGCCTCCAAGAATCACGTCTAGGTATTTGCCTTATATTGATCCGCACAAAACGTGCTGCAGCCGGACTCCCAACTCAACACATGACGCCAACCCATAGTCCAGGAATTACTGGACAGTCCAGACATGTCCGTGGTGTACAGAGAATTTATTTACTCAGCACGATCCGAATGTCTGGCATCAGCAACTTGTGCATCCAAATCTGCACACCCTGCTAGCTAGCTTCTCTTGATGTGCTCAAATCCGTTCTATCTTCTTGCATGTATCTATGCAACAGTTATCTGCCTACCTGCTGAGTTGTTGTAACCAAAATCAGAACCAGAAGAAAATCTATCTATCCCTATAATTATATTATATATTATATATTATATATAATAATAAAGAGGCAAAATTTCAGGCTCATTTTTATTCGTCCATCCATTTATTTAGTCCGTCTTCCTTTAACTACCGGACGATGAAGATGTTTTTCTATCTAGACTCATATATATATATATAACCCGTGCTCATATAGAAATCATAATCTAAATAGAATATGTTTATACTTGCCTCCTTCTGCCTCCTCCGAATTTCTTTTTCAGTCTAGGTTCGAATTCATTTTTCAGTTCGGTTTCTGTCCGTTTGGACTCTCAAGGAAAAACGACTCCCGTTGCAACTCATATATATAGAGAGAGATAGGACAGTTGGTCTTTTCTGTAAATAAAGTTGAGATTCAATCTCAGGTGAATTCCCTAAACCGAAATCTATTTTCCTATTCGGCCAACCGTGCATGCATGCAAATATTGCAGGTCTCGTAATCTCCGTTTTATACATGTATAGATACATGCAAAGAATACTCACGCTCAGCTCATATAAGTCCACACGTTTCCTTTTCCTTTTTGTTATCTTCTTTTTTCTATTGTTCTGAAAACCAGCAGATAGCAGACTCAATCTTCTGTTGTATATACATGGTACCCCATACATTACGGAGAAGAATATATGGTCAGAAAATTAGATTTGCATAATTTATTTTTCATCAGTTGCACATTTGAGAATAGGAGACGGAGACGTTTTGAAATCAGACTCCGTATCGCGCCGTACTTTTTTTTCTGCCTCCTCCGAATTCCTTTTCCAGTCTGGGTTCGAATTCCATTTTCAACTTGGTTTCCGTCTATTTGGACTCTAAAAAAACCACTCACATTGCAACGCACAGACATATTTGCTAGTATATATACCTAATAAAGAGGCAAAATTTCTCACCTCTTTTTTTTTGTTCGTCCATTTTCTTGATCCGTATCCTCTAACTAACGGACAATGGAGAGTTTCTTCCGCCCGGACTTATATATATAACTCGTGCTCATACGATTTAGAATAACTTTTATCTAGCACGATATGAAGTCCGATTAAAAAAACTAAACGAATATGGACATTAATTAACAGACAAAAAGCAAATCTATACCTAATAATAATAAAGAGACAAAATTTCAGGCTCTTTTTTTCGTCCATCCATTTGTTTGGTCCGTTTGCCTTTAACTACCGGACGATGGAGAGTTTTTTCTTTCGTATCTAGACTTATATATATAACCCGTGGTCATATATATAACCCGTGGTCATACGAGTTAGAATAGCTCTTGTCCAGCATGAGGCAGAGTCCAATTCCAAAATATATTGGGTCCGTGCTCATATGTGTTAGAACAACTCGTGTCCAACGATGATACGGAGAGGTGAAATTTCTCACCCCCCTCATTTTGGTTTCTCTCCTCTTTAATTTTGGTCCGGCCCTTGGGTAAATTGTCCCGGCAAAACACGGCCATGTATGCATGCCCAGAATATGACGAGATGTGTCCTATTCTATGTCCTATTCGGCAGAGAAATACGAACACGACCTGCACATCCGTATATAAAAACGTTGTCGGGCCCTCCGTGGCTTTCAATTTGTGCATCTCATGCAGTAGTATATATGTACTGCACACGTAAGTGGCCAGGACAACGTCGTACCAAGCTCCAGCCGCAATGTCGAGGTCTCGTCGTCGTACCAAGCTCCGCAACGACGACGAGGAGGACGGCAGCGTGTCGTCGACCAAGTTCACCGAGACAGCCACCGGGTGGCACATGCTCAAGGTCGAGAGCTACTGCCAAATTAGTGGTCTCGGCGTCGCCAGGCGCCTGAAATCATGCCCGTTCGTCGTCGGAGGGCACGCCTGATGCATCGCCTACTTCCCCAATGGTGTCACCGAGGACACCGCCGACTGCATCTCTTTTGCCCTACGTCTTGAAGATCGCTGTGCCGGGACCGGGAGAGAGGCCGTCATGGTACGGACTACGTTCAGCCTGCTCGGCGTGGCCGGAGGTCCGGCACCATCTCTCACCGTATCATGTGGTGTATGGACCTTCTCCAGAATAGGCCAGTCATGTTGCCACGCACGGTTCATGGAGCGGAAGGAATTCGAGTCGTCTTACGTGAAAGACCACGAGTTCTGCATAATTAAGGTGCGATGTGACAGTCTTGTCGGCAGGTGCGCCGCCGCCGCCGGACCTGCGCCGGCAATTCGGCGACCTCCTCGCCGGCGGGGATTGGGCGGACGTGACGCTGGACGTCGGCGACGAGTCAATCTATACTCAATAATAAAGAGGTTATGTTTTTTCCCTAACTTATTTTTTTTCTCTAATCTATATCTAATATTAAATTTATACTTAATTTTTTTTCTTTATTCTTTTTTGTCCATCTCTCCCTAATATATGGAGGTCGACATATATATAGAGTAGAAAACAAAAGTTCTGATATCATTATGAGTAATTTGTTTTTGCCTAACGACTGAGAGAAAAAATATTAAGATTGTATTTTTTTTCCAGTAACATTAGGTAGTTCTTTTATCCCGTTGCAACGCACGGACATATTTACTAGTTAATAAATAAAATAGGAAAGCGCCTGTACGGACAGAGTTCCGGCTGCCAGAAAGGAAGTCCGACGGGAGCTCTTAGCTCATGTACGTACCTTTTGTGTTGTCCTTATTATTTTATTTCTTTTTGAATACACAGTAGATCGACAAGAGCTATGACCCATGTACAAGAGAAGCAAATTGAGAATAAATTAACATGATCATATACTAATCAAACCATATGAACCTGCCGTCTTGGTGGTGCCTCTCGGTAACACGGTCGCTGGAGTTGGGCTTCCGTCGTGCCACTGGATCGAGCCATCGGCCTGATGCAATACGCGCACGAGCGGCCGCCCTGCCGCGCCACTTGTCCGCCCGAGCCGACCACGCCACGCTGTGCCGCCTGAACTGCCACCTCGTCCGTGCGCCGTGTATATTAGATATAGATAAAGATACTGAGGTCATGCTTGGTGTCCCTCTGGCTTCGGCTCGGTGGCAACGGAGCCACAATATATGGCGATGGAATGAGGACCGCTTCTGCGTGGTGGAGGAGGAGCCAAAACCCTTTTTGCGTAAGGAGGCGAAGTTGTCCTTGGTGCCTCTCTGCCACTCCGGCTCCGGCTTCAGATAGCAAAGGAGCAGCGCAGGCGGAGCCTAGCCAAACACGTCCTTATTATGTTATTATTATTATTATCCATTATTCCATGTATCCAAAATAAAATGCTAAGTTGTAATTAAAGTTAGCGAGGAGTTAGTTGTTTATAAAAATAGAAGTTACTATATATTTATGTCTAGATACTTTTGTGTTTTGCAACGAGAAAACTTTTAAATTTTATAAGGGGGTAAAACATAAATATACATGTACTATTCACTCGTCGTTTTTTTTTCCAATTAATATATTTGATAGTTTTTTCCGTTGCAACACACGGGCATGTTTGCTAGTAATACTGAAGTAAATTTGGAAATTGATCGCGACAGGAGATATCCGTTCCAATTCCAAATCCCTAGATTTGTTTATGCAACAATAAAATCGGCAAGAGAGTTAGCAACAAGTTTGCAAGCATCTTCGCTGTTTTAACAGCCTGATCGGTACAGATGGCATTGATTTGACACCGTGTAAGCAAATATTTCAAAATTTAATGGCGTTTGTACTTTCAGTGTAAGACGACATTTTCGTCGACAGCAAACCACCTGTGGTGACTTTATTAGCCTCAAGAATTTGCCAACTCAGTCTTCAAAGATACTCATAGGGATATGATTTGCTTGTGTGCATTATGAGTTGTACTGTGTAATAATCGCAAAGAAAAAAAACTAAAAACTAAGTCCTAATAAAAACCTTATTATTCTAAAAAAAACGAAGGGCTTTACTGAGGAGACTAAAAGACCGGATTTGGAATTGATTTATTAAAGAATTCTTGGAATCTTGGAGATGCTGTGTTAGTGGGCATAACGCAATGCCCCGGGAAATCACTCAAACACAACCTAACATCCTCTTTAACCTTTGCTGGAAATCACTCAAACACAACCAAACACCCTCTTCAACCTTTGCTGAAAATGCGTGCGTATAAGAATATTTACGTTTCCATAAAGACAATGTATCAGGTGGAAACCAGACCACCCGTACAAACTTACAAACTTTTAATCTGAACCACGCGATGTTGATCCAAAGAGGCACACGGGAGAGTGGGAGGAAGAATATGATTAGAAGCGGACGGTTAAGCGCAAAATTACCCAATCCTCCTGCGTCCCTTAGATCAACATCCTGATTCAAAGTTTCCAAGTTTGCACAAATAATCCGATTTCCACCTGATACATTACCTTAGGTAAAACGCCCAGGTCTTGCAGACCGGGGGGATGCCATTAAAAGCACCATGCCTTAGGCTAGACCCAAGAATGCATTAAGCCCATGTTCCCAGAAAACGTTTACTACTAGTTCCTTCTCCATATGACGTCCACATGATCATCGAGTTATCAAATTTAATACAACGGGGTACCAATTCCAGCTCTTGGGGAAACAAGTCCCAACACATTCCAAACTCAGGAGGACTAAACTATTTATCCGACTGTGACACGTCCTACAGTCCATTAGTCCATCCAGAAACAGATGGTACACAGGTTGTGCAAAAATGGTGCACTCTGTTCGCACAAACAACCGGTACAAGGAGCCGCTTCAGCCGCAATCAGTAATCATCGCCTCTGGAAATGACCTCTTTGCAGGTTGGCCGCAGTAAGATGGTGTGCTCAAACTGCGAGACGTAGCTCCCTCTCACGTCACACAGGGGAGGATACGGCTGCCAACAGAGAAAAACGGTGAATAGACATGTCAGTGACAAGGTTAGGTTTGTGAGGTTTGGACAAAGGCGCAGAGAACAAGCGATACACCAACCTGAATGATGCCATTATCACATAGATTTTTCAGAGCCATGAGATACTTGGTCTCACCAAGGCGGTCCAAGTACCGGCGGCAAAAGGCGAGCGTTCCAAAGTTGTTGTTGATGGTCCCAAGTAGTTGCTTGGCCTTTGCTAACCGCAAAGGCACATGTCCAACATCAAAGTTCTTCATGTAATGACTGCATTCCAAGTCCTCCCTGACAAATCCCTTTCCTGCAAACATCATGAAACTCATCAAGTGTGTGCACTGTGCAAGTCTTTAAGGACTTAAACATGTGCAAGTACGGACAAGAAATTTATGTTGTGCAGCTAAGGGTCATCCTATTATATTTAAATAAGTGAAGTGCGTTTTTTTGGGGGGGGCAAAACAGTTGGACATAATATAGCAAGTAACATACCCGTAGATCCAAAAGTTTCAATGGCATAAAACTCCCCTTCCTCCATTTTTGTTTGTTCTCCACCTTTCACTATTGGAACAGATTTCCCAGCATGGATTTGATATGGTCCAATGCTATGTCCATTGAGATTCCGAACACTTTTAACTGTCACACAAGCATCAAAGTAGTTTGAGTTATCATTCATTTTTCACTATACATTATTTTCGCACAGCGGAAAATCAGAAGCTGTGTATGACACTGACTACTTTACATTACCCTGGAAAACTTTCCCATTGATTTCAACCTCATATGATTCCATAACTTCTTGGATTGCAGCACCAACATCACCAAGCCGTGCATCTATTCCAGCTTCCTGAAATGAAGTAATAATCAAACCATTTGGATGTTCAATGTGTGCATGCTACAACAGAGTCAGACAACCATGGTCATTAACAGGACAGGAGAAATTAAATTAGGCAGACAAATTATATAGTAGCGGCTAGAGATGCCAATCCATACAATATTTGCCTAGTGGGAATCAGTATTCTAATGAACACATGAACATGATGCACTTGAGAAACATCTCAGTTCGGTACAATCAAACAGATCACTACAGGAAAAGGAAGCCTACAGAGTGCAGAGAAAAATGTCGAAATTACCTTGATCCCTGTATTTGTGGCATCTCTCGTTGCTTGAAGCAATGGATCGAACATAGGATTGAATGCAACAGTAAATGCACAATCAACAATGTACCCTAGAACAAATATCAAGTCAGCGTTTGCAATTAAAAAAAGTAGTCACATCAACAAACCAAAGACAATAAAATAAAGCAAAATCATTGACAGACCATCTATATGTGTTCCAAAATCCAGCTTCATCACATCATCATATTGTAGCACAGTTTTGTCACCCGCATTTGGAGTCCAGTGAGCTGCAACCCTAAGAATTGCATTTTTCTTCCATCAAATCTTGAACCGAATGAAAAGTTGGAAACACATCTAAGCATACCAAATTAACAGAAACACTATAAAAGAATGCCATACCAATTCAAGGAGCATCCAGTCGGAAAAGCAATGCCAGCTTGCAGTCCATTCTCCTTGATAAGTTTCCGGACCATGTTTTCCAATGTTTCACATAGATCAACCATTAACATTCCAGGCTTTATGATGCTCCTCATATATTTCCGCACCTAGCAAATAAGAATATACATACGTTGTAGAATTGCAACCAAAATATAGAATAAAAGTTGTGCTGCACATAAATTAGAGGGGTATACTTCAAACCTGTCTGTGAACTTCTGCTGCTCGTCGAACAGAGTTGTACATTGGTTTTTGCAGTCGTTCCAGCTCCCTCTTTTCCTCACTAGTTGTTCTCCACAGATTACTGAATAACAATTGTGTATAGATTTGTAAGAGTTACTGGTAGTTCATTATATTAGTTCATAACTGGCGGTGCTTAACAAGATGGAGAAAATCCTTTTCCCCCCAATACATAGGATAATTTAATTCAATAGAACTTCAGCTACTGGTAATAGACTTGCACTTACTCATCCTTATATTGTTGGATTTCACCCTCAGGAAATTCTCCTGATGGGAAAAGCTCATCAACAGGTATTGATGGAGGATCTGTCTGTTGAAGGGGGTCCTTCTTCTTTCTACAGAAGAGATGAAAAATCCTTGTGAAATGAAACAGGACAAACAATAAAAGTATGGTTCAACTCAACAGCAGAACTTACTTGGATTTGTTTTTCTTCTTTTTCTTCACAGCTCCTGAAGAATACCCATTTCAAAAGACAGATGTTAGACTAACCCCACCTCAAATGCTAGATATTACAGAATAACCTTCAGCTTTTATAGGAAAAATTTGGCAAGGTTGTCACCTGGTGCTCCATCTTGAGATGGACCATCAGCTTGTGCTTCATCATCATCATCCTCTAGTGGTGAGGGCTGAGCTGCAAGAACAGAATTATTGCTGTTTGCAGCTTTGTCTTTAATCAGATTATCCTGCAAAAGAAAAATGGATGTTGATTGGTATGAAAAAAAAAAATACAGCAAACCAAAGCATGAGAAATGTGCCATATAAGAATCCATGATCCATACAATAAAGTTTTTATCACTTGTTCAAGTCTTCTAATCATTTCTGAACTGGAAAATCTACCCACCTCATCTAGTCAAAAGTCTAGTGACCATTCTTAGGACAATTTCGGCCATTACTTACAAGTGACTTCAGACAAAGCATAATTGAAACATGGAACAAATGAAGAGGCTAATATTGCATTAAACATGTGAGTATGTAAGACAATGACCAGTTATCATGACTAGAACAGGACCACCTCCGCAAACGAAATACTCCTCCAGTTCTCAAATAGATGCCAAAGAAAATATGCTCAACTTTGTGCAGAACAATACTACTGTCTAGTGATTCATTTCATGGGCCATGGAAAACAAAGGAACTGCTGCAGCTAATTACTTTTGTTTCATCATTTTGTCCAACATGAAGTGCCTCCATCTCTTTGGTTGTTGCATCAACCGCAGCCATTTTGTATATTCCTAAAGCAGGTTCAAACCTGAATACGAAGGATAAACAAAACCGTAAGACCCAATATATCTCAGGATAAACTACATTTCAGATAAATGTATATCCATTATAAAGCTAATGAGTATTAATGTGTTATCTCAGCCATTCACAAGTGTCTAACAGAAACTTGACACATTCATAAATGATAAAGCCATTGATAACAAATAATATCATATTTGAATTACTGCATTTGCTCATTAAACTCAGTAAGTGAATTGCACGATTTAGTCAGGTCAAGAATGCTCATTAAACAGAATTATGCACAAATTGTTCAATGCAGTGGCATTTAGTTACATGTATACACCACAAGTGAACTATCTGTGCCATGTATGTTCTTGTGCAGTCAACCTAGCAACAGTACGAAAATCTTTATTGAATTCCTTTTTCTCCTATTTGTTGGTTTACCTAGGAAATTTGGCCATTAGCTTGCAAGATAGACAGAGATTACGCAGTGATATCACTTCAGAAAGGGACATCCAAGCTAATATACTTAATAATAACAAAGCCAGCCGCTTCATCTGAAGCTCACTCACTGAAACAACTATTATAGAACTCATAAGCGGGCAGCTACTTCTAGCACCAAAACACGGCACTTAGTGCACTTGGGGTATTCACGGGATACACAACTAGCATGTCACAAATCTTTAATCTCATCTTCAACAGCTATGTTACATGTAGAACAGATTCTAAGCATCGCAATATCTGCACACAGCACACAGATCATGGATCAACACCGACGAGGATAGCCGGAGCATATACATACTTAGGCGGCGCGTGCGTGAGTCAGCTAGAGGGCGGGCGAGCGGGCGGGCGGGCGCGCGCTGGACTCGGCAGCCCCGGTTTGGTGGCGGGGGAGGTGGCGTGGCACCTGGCGGAAGCCACCGGCCGTCAGGAGGAGTAGGACCCGAGGGGAGGCGGATATGCGGAGATGGTGACGAGCTGCCGGCGGAGCCGGTGGCTGGTGGCTGGTGGCCGGCGGCGTCGCTCCGCTCCCGCACAGCGGAGCGGCGAACTCGCGATGCGGCCGAGGGAGAAGGAGGTGGTCAGGTGGAGGCGCGGCGGACAGTGCCAGGATTGCGGGCGAAGGCAAGGACCTTCTTGTCCTAATGGTCAAACGCGGGCCGGCATGTCCCTTGAGCAGCGGAGCCTGCAACGTAATTTGTGGCAGCTCACGTCCACCAACTAAATTGGAAAAAAAATCTATTTTTCTTGCTTCAACTAACACGATCGACCAATTTTTATACTTTCTAAACTATACAACCAGGTTTTTTTATCCCTTTTAAATTTTAATTTAAAATTGTTTTTTTGCACTTTAGATAGTTTTGATTTGATAAATCAGACTAATTCAAAATTTCAGGAGCTAAATCAGACTAGAAATATTTTTAAAAATATATATAAAAATCATAATAATAATTTTTCAAAAAAATTACATGGGAAAATAAAGAAATAAAAAATCCTAAAATTTGATATGATCTTAGAAAATTTGTTTTATCTCAGAAAATTATGAAACTAGGTTTAAATTTTTTTTCTAAAATCATGATCTATCTTATGGTGCCTAGCTTGAAATTGTTATCTTGATGGACCTCTTTTGGTGCTTATTTGCTAGTAGAAGCTCTCATTATCTATTATAATTAGTCGATGTTGATCGTCTAGATTATGTAGAAGTGTCGGTGGACCAAGGAGTGGACCATCGCGACATTCCACTAGCGCTTCTACCTCAGGGATGGCAACGGGGGCGGGTTGGGTCGGGTCCCCGTAGTGAGCATGTGAGATTTAGTTCAACATTTTAGAGAGCAATTTTTTGTGAGAATGTGTGATTTTTTTACTTTATTTTTTTGGTGAGCAAATTTTAGTGTTATGTATTTGTCTTGTCCAGTTAGGTTTCGGGTCCCCAACAAGTTTGGGTTCAGGTGAGGGTTTACACCTGAAAGTAGTTCGGGCCGAGTCGAGTTTGAGTTTCAGATTTTGGGTTTGAGTGTGCGGGTGATGCACCCGGCCCTACCCCGCCCAATTGCCATGTAGTCTGAACGATCAATATAGACTGAATATAGTAGATAACGAATATTGACCGATTATAATAGATAACGAGAGTTTCTACTAGCAAATAAGCATCAAAATGAGTCTATAAATATTCAAACAATTTCAAGCAAGGCATTATAAGATAAGCATGATTTCAAGAAAAAAATGGAACTAGTTTCATAATTTTCCGAGGTAAAATAAATTTTCTAAGATCAAACTAGATTTTATACTTTCTAATTGCATTATTTTCTCATGTAATAATACTTGGATAGTTTTTTTAATTGTTTTTATGAATACAACATATCTTGCTTCTTTTTATATACAAGAAAAGAAACGTAATGTCGAATGTTAGCACCGGTTGCACTCCTTCGGTACCTTTGACGTTGACTGCGGCGGCGCCCAGATTATTGCAATCGCGTTCAGGTTTGACTTTTAACAGTACTTATTGTGGAATCATGATCGTGCATGGACTCAATTCAAAAGAACCACAGCTACTCGGTGCTGACCAGACACAAAACAAAAGCATGTCCCAGTGCATTTTCTATTTCACAGCAACAGCAATTTACTGAAAACCCCTACACAAGCCAGCGCCAGCGGGTCCCTTCAGCCCACCAAACGCGTTAGAGAGCATACATATGTTACACATCACAAACACACCACACATGCAAACATCACGCAACCAAAAACCGTGTCTGTTATGCTTACTGAGATGGTAAGCCTGAAACTAATCCTCTTCTTCAGTACTACATTGCGGTGACGCATCCTAGCTATTGGGTGCTATTTCTGACGTGAACAAGGTTCCTCAGCTCTTCAAATGCATCCATGGTCTCCGGGTCAAAACCTCCAGCAAACTGCAAAAAAATGAGCCGGTTTTTAAATTTTAAGAACACTTGCAGATTTAAATACTGGAGAGCATGCAAACTTGATAAGACCACAGGTTCCTGTGATAAGCGTCATAGGGGAAAAAATCTGTTTAATCACATATGGAGCTGGAAATAAGGACATGTGAAATGCTTGTGTGCATGAGAACTGGAACTCTGGATTAATGAATCCATTATCTAAAAAATGAGAACTGGAACTGGAAATAAGGACATGTGAAATCTGTTTAATCACATATGGAGCTGGAAAAAAAAAGGACATATTGTTGGCAGTAAGGTATGCGCAACGTGCATGAGAGTTTGCCTTGTCTTAAGTTACTGCTATGTGTTACCTGATGCATCCTGAAGGCAAATCTCACAGCCTGAAGCAGCATGTACTCCAGAGCTGGATCCTTGTTCAGAGGGCCCATGTATTGAAGCTCCATTGCAACCCTTTTCATGTACATCTTTGCTAATTTCACAGACGCAAACTTTATCTGCAGTCAAGAAGTAAAAAAAAACATAAGGGAGCAATCCAACAATTTAAAGCAGGTCTTTTACAAGATGATGCTGCTATATAAATTTTCATGACAGCAATAGAATCTGCAACTGCTGACAAGGAAACTGTTATGGACGTCGTTGGGATTGGGAGGATTGAGGGGAGCGGCAGCGGAGCTACAGTACCCACGCGCTACAGTACCACGCGGGTACTGTTCATGCGAGAGAGAGGCGGCTAGGGCGCTGGGAACGCCGGCCGCGGGGCTTCGCCCACGGCCGGCAAGAGAGAAGGTTTTTCTTTCTAATCTCTTGCTTGATTAGATTGATACATCTGCTCTCCTTATATAGATAGGATTTCTTGACTTACAAACAAGACTTACTTGACCCCTAAGCAAGCGACTAATTAACCCTAACGGGCTAAGGCCCAATAGGCCCTTGACTCTTCTAACAGAAACAAAGCTGGATTCCCAGAGAGGCTGCTAGCATTCCTTAAGCAACAATGCACAAAAATAATGTATTCAGTATTCTCAAGGAATAAGACTTTTAGTGGTCATCATACTAAGCACTCTAACTACTGAAAGATATATATGACAGCACTGGGAAATTAACCAATAATTAAAGTAGTACTAGACAACAAGCTTTGCCTACTCCAGTAAAGTAGTGTAATTCTGCAAGGCCATCTGCAGTTTCCATGACTAATGGAAGTGCACACTCATAATTTATTTAAACCAGAAAAGAGGCAGTCCAACACATAATATTTACCTTGCTAATAAGATTGTTATCAAGCATCCAGTCTGTAGGAATATTAAACTCCTTGCACTGCCTCATCATAGCCTCTCTTGTCCTTAGAAGGTTGTAGACACCTCTCTCAGTCCTGAATTAAGAATGCCAACAAAATTTTCAGTACTTTGTGCAACTTTATGGGTAATAATTATTAGGTGGATGCATGTTCAATATATTTCAGTAAACTCGGTCATACTTTTCAGATAGTGTGACCATTTTCTTCAGTGCGATTTCACAAGGCAGGCGTGGATCATCTTTATAGTTTGAAACTTCTGATTCCAGCTTCTTCAGGTCCTGGTAGCCAAAAGCTGCCTCTCGTAGAGTGTCTGCCTTCCTCTCAGGCCAATCAAAATGCTTCAACACTGCTCTCTCATCCACCTGTTTGTAGGGCGATTAAGTTAAAAGAATAATTTAAGCGGCAGCTCCAATTGAAAATGATTACTCAGAAATCAGTGGGATTGTAATAAACATACTAGGAAGCCAAGTTCATCATCTAGCCACTTCACAAATGCAACCACATCTTCGATATCTTTGTAGGCTGCACTAGTCACCTCCTTAATCAATGATTTCACAAATTCACCTTGAGTCTCAACATCCGCCTTGATCTGCAAATTAAATAAAAAGTTAAAGCACACAGTTAGTGCCAGAACCAGCCCATTAGAGCTATTTGTATGATCACCGGATTTTCAATAAACTAGACTGAGTTCACTACTTACAGCTTGCAAATGGGACGAGCGGTTCTCGATTTCACCAATCATGCTACTCCGCACATTCGCAGAGTTAGCTGCTTCACAGATTCCACCACTGGAAGTATCCTTTTTGGAGTCCCTTCTCATAAGTGAATGGTAGAGCTCTGCGACCTGAGGTGCCCTCTTCATGACCCCAGTACTTTTTGAGGAAAACTTTGGAGGAGGTGGCGGTGGCGGTGGTCGCGGTGGATTTACAGTCGATCCATTTGATGGACCAGAATTTGACACAGAAACAGAAGGTCTTGGTGGAGGATTAGGGATGCGCAACGCACGCTTTTCAACATCCAGACACTGTGACTTGCATACTTCTGGCTTGCTGAGAACAAATCTTGAACTTTCAGATCGACCAAAATCATACTTGTCCACAAGAAGGTCACGCTTCTCCCTGATTGTAGGATCCTTATTACAGGCAAATGACTCATCTGTTGCATCCGGAAGGCTGATAAAGGTATCAGATTGCCTTCTTTTAATGATGTTGAAGTCTTGTGCACATCCCTTTGGTCCACCAAGTGAGTGCCTACGTGTCGGGCTTCGTGCTTCTGCAGCTTCAATCCATGCCCTATCAAGAAGGGCTTCCTTTTTAGATGCTTGACAACTCTTATCATTCTGGGACCACTGCTTGATGCGTTCTGCAATGCTGAATTTTATATCAGAACTGTCCTCAGCATTTTTTGCATCACCTTCACCACCATCATCCTCATTAAAAGCCATAACACCATTGCAATCTATATCTGTCATTGCTCTAGCTGCTTGATCTGAGTTACAGAGCTCATGGCGTAGACATGAATTGATCCACCGAAGATAAGCAAGCTCCTCAACCTCTGTTAGCCGACTCATTTGCAATCCCTCAACTTGCTTGCTGAGGTTTGCATTTGTGTGCCTCAGCAACGATGCCTCAGCTTGAACCTTGGCAACTATATCACTCTGGGGATAGTATTTAAAGCACACAAAAGAAAAATTAGTTGAAATATTTTCCATACAAAGTTCAAATAGAAAGAATAAAGTTCAAGCAAGGGTACCTCTGCATTCTTCTCAAGGACAGCCAATTTGGATTCAGCTGAAGAGAGCTTAATTGCAAGATTTCGTTTCTGAAACTGTAGCTCTTTGTTTAATCGGCGTAGTTCAACAACTTCAAACTCCAAATTTTCTGAAGGTGTATTGTCCCCATTTACATTAGGTATCCGGTTGCCATGGCCATCTAATCTTACATTTTCTTCATGATGTTCTACCATAGAAGATAGAGCTGATAATTGTTCAGATATGCTTGTTTTCTCAGCTTCTAATGAAGTCTTCAGTCGTGCAAGCCTGTCAACTTCATCCCTCATAGAATCAAGCTCCTTCTCAAGTTCTGAAACTTTTGGGTTTTCTCTGCATTGCCGCAACTCTGACTGTAATGCTAATTCCCTATCTTTCGACTCACGTAGTTGCTCCCTGAGATGATCCAACTCAAGAAAAAGATCATGGGATGCTGGGGATCTAATACTGTGGCAATCGAAGACATGGGGGTGGACTTGAGCACCAGCAGGTGAACAAGGGAAGTCCCCAATGAGGGATCTTTTAACCCTAGAGTGGTACGGAATCTGTTGGATGGTCTGATTGACATTTTCAACACTTGCAAGAGGTGGTTTTTTGCTTGCAACTGCTGCTGTCTTCTTGGTTTTCTTGTCTGCTGTAAACCCTTTGACAATTTGGGAACCCCATGAGGATCCAAACTTAGGTTTCAGAGAACTTGAATTGCTTTTGGAGTCAACCCTCGATCTGCATGGCTTTGTTTGGTTGTCAAACATGATTTCCTCTTTCATCTTTTCCCAGGATCACCACACTCCAAGCACCATTCAACACTGCACATAAATGAGGAAAGCTGTTACTGATATGTAGCAGCCAATGTCACCACAAGAAAAATTGAAATAAATAATATGGTCAACTGATTTGTGAAAAATGAAAACAAAAAATATGTCCATTCTTAGACTCTCCATATATAGCCCCACGCAACATAGTACAGCATCCATCATACTTAGTATTCGGCCAAAGGAGCTCTTAGCAGCAACTCTATGCATGGAACAGTTAATACCGGGACAGACCATTTGAGTTTTAACCCCCAAAAGCCTTCATTTCTCTAGTTGCTCCCATGAAGCTTTGTTATTCTAGCCTGCTGAGAGTTGCACTGCATTCCTTAGCGATTAAATTGACTACGCCTATCCCTGCACACGGCACTTATGTGAAGCAAAAGGAGATTACGAAGGCCTGAACAGTAAAGTGTAGCAACAGTGCCCGTGTCAGAACACTGTAGCAAATTTTGTTTTTTTAGTGAAAAAAATTGTCCAAAAATTGATTAATTAGACTCAAAATGTTCGTCTTGTAAAGTACAACAAAACTGTACAATTAGTTTTTGATTTCATCTACATTTAGTACTTCATGCATTTACCGGCATTTTGATGTGATTGGGAATCTTCTTTTTTGCATAGTGGAATTTGGGGAGAATTTGGTATCTAAACAAGGCCTCATTGTGAATCGCTAGATTCCAAAATCTTTCTGGCAGCAGAAAAAATAAATAAAAATTGTTGAGGTAAACCCATGCTTTCTACTACTACAAAGGAAAAGCGAATGAGCAGGAATAGGACACGGATACTGCGATTGAGTCAGATCCGGGTAAAAATAGCTTGCATTGATGTTTGGGGGTGCCCCGTTCCGCACAGATGGAAGGGAAGAGAAGGGGCGGCATACCAGGATGGTGGTCGTCGCCGGTGAAGGGCCTAGGAAAGGGGCGTCGCCGGTCGCCCAATAGTCGTCGGCGGCAATAAAGGAAGGCCACGGGAGAGGGACCAAAATTACAGCTAAAAAAATTGAATACTGAAATCCCCCAACGCCAAGTCCCCAACCCTAAGCAGCTCAAATCCGCGACATTCCACTCCACCGGACCGAACCTCGAATGAGCTTAACCTGGCTATGCCCACAAAGAACCCCGAATCAGCTCAACCTACCTAGCTACTCCAAAGACCGCAGCGACGACCGCGGTGGCCGCCGGCGTTTAGGATACTGAGGCAGCGAGCGACTGGCACTAGCAGTAGCGGCAGTGGCGCTCTAGCCAATAAATAAAGAAGGAAGTCGCCCAGCGCCCAGCGGGATGTGGAGCCGCGGAGGAGGATGGAGGAAACAAACAAGGGATGGTGCTTCGGGTGCTTGCCTCGCCGGCTCGCCGCTCGCCCCAAGAGGAGAGAATCCGTCCCCCACGCGCGGATTTTTCAGTGGATTCCTCCCGGGTTCCGAGACGCCACGCGACCGCCTCGAGGTCTCGCTCCCGTGGAGAAGAGAGAGAAGGCGAGGGGTTTTGAATTTTGAAATCGGAGATGGAGAAGTACTACTAAAAAGGTGAGTAGCCGTAGCGCATAGCTCCAGCACGCTGTCGCTAGCTCACTGGGGGCAGGGCAGGGCAGAGCAGAGCAGGGGAGCTTACTGACATGTGGGGTCCCCTGTGTCCGGTGGGTCGGCTTCGGCATATTTTTCGCTCCTGTGTCCCCCTGTCCATGTCCATGGCCATGGGTCATGTCAGAGCAACCACAATGCGTAAAACAAAAAGAAAAAGTCTACTTTTCCTCCTCCAACTTTCACAAAAGTCCGTTCTCCTTCTTCAACTATAAAACCGGATAAACCATCTCCCTCAACTTTTCAAACCGTGCATTTTACCTCCCTACAGCGATTTTGAAGGCGGTTTACTACAGTAAGCGGCGGTATTCTACAGTAAACGGTGGTTTTCATACAGTGTCCGTTTTTTTTTGTCTTTTCTTTTTCTTATTTATTTTGTCTGAATCTTTGAAAAATCATAGTACATCACAGAAAAATCATAAAATGGAAAATTCAATTTTGTTGCACTCCACATGAGTAGATCTACACAGTGAATATATAATATGGTATGCTTTAGTACAAAGTTTTTGCTATGAAGGTTTTGTTTTTTTTTTCTTTTTTTATTTATTTGGCTGAATCTTTGAAAAATCATAGTAAATCACAGAAAAATCATAAAATAGAAAATTCAATTTTGTTGGACTCCACATGAGTAGATCTACACAGTGAACATATAATATGATATGCTTTAGTCCAACAAAATAATTATAGAAGCTACGGCTATGAATTATTGTAATTAATTATAAAAAGCATACATTTAAAGCTACAACAAAAAATTTGTACTAAAACATAGCATATTATATGTTCACTGTATAGATATGCTCATGTGGAGTCTAACAAAATTTGATTTTCCATTTTATGATTTTCTGTAATTTACTATGATTTTTCAAAAATTCAGCCGAAATAAATAAAAAAGAAAAATGCAAAACCTTCGTAGCAGAAACTTTGTACTAAAGCATACCATATTATATATTCACCGTTTAGATCTACTCATGTGGAGTGCAATAAAATTAGATTTTTTATTTTATGATTTTTTTTTGTGATTTACTATGATTTTTCAAAGATTCAGCCGAAATAAAAAAAAAGGAAAAGACAAAAAACGGATGCTGTAGCAAAACCACCATTTACTGTACCATACCACTGTTTACTGTAGCAAACCGTCTTTAAAACCGCTCCAGGGAGGTAAAATGCACGGTTTGAAAAGTTGAGGGAGGTAGTTTGTCCGGTTTTGGAGTTGAGGGAGGAAAAGTGGACTTTCGCGAAAGTTGGAGGAGGAAAAGTAGACTTTTTCCAAACAAAAATTACTCTGTTTGTCACCTTCTGCTTGGGCCTTAGGTGAAGCCCATGGGCGACACGACACGACACGGCAAAGTAATTGTGACTATTGGGCCCGTGCGTAAACGGGTCGTGCTTAAATGGGCCCATACCATGCCATGCCACCCGTTTGACGCCCATCTCTATGATACGCGGGCCAAGCTCTGGCCGACGGAGCTGGCCACGTCGCCTGCAAATCCTTGGCTGTTGGATCTTGATCGAACGGCTCAGATCGCTGCAAAAATCGCTTTCATGAGCACTGTTCATCTAACAGTGTCTATTACACTGTTCATATGACAGTGGTACTGTGCATCTGGCAGCCGAGAAGAGAATTGCTACGTGTACACGATAAACGTACCCAGAAGATTAAAGTAAACCTTTTTCCTTTCTAGAAAATTCCTAAACTCCGGCGACGGAGCTGGCCACGTCACCTGCAAATCCTCGGCCGTTGGATCTCGATCGAACAGCTTAGATCGCTGCAAAAATCGATTTCATGAGCATTGTTCATCTGACAGCGTCTACTGATCATATACTGTTCATCTAACAGTGGCACTGTGCATCTAGCTGCCGAGAAGAGAATTGCTACGTGTACACGATAAACGTACCATGTATGAGTAGCCATCTCCTCTTCAATTATAACATGGTATGACGCGGACCCACATTAATATGATTACGATCCTTCTCTATTTTAAAAAAAAATCAATAACACTGCTGCTGGGTTCTGATGTTACACACATTTAACTGATATATTCTTCATTTTGTGTACTAATGCCAACAATCCTCTTCTGCTAACACAATAAAATATAAAAAAGGAAAAACTTATTTGCAATAAAAACAATATAAAAAAATTCATATAGTGTGTATTATATTCAATTATAACATATGATATATATATATGTTTTACTATAATATATAATATATAACGTCGTAGAATGGCAACCTGACGGTAGGCGCGGCAACATCGTGCCATGATTTTCTAGTACCAGCTAATCCCGTTGGCTGGCCCTAGGCCTAGGGAGAGGATGCACGGCTGCCACCTGCCAGTGCCCCTACCAAAATCTGTTGCTGCTTGACCCTTACCGCATGTGTAAACTTAAAAAAGGGATTTGGTATTCCGAAGATGCGTAACAGGATATCTTAAAAGGATTCGAACCAGTTTACAATATGTGGAAAATATAAACTTTTTGCTCTGTGGGCAACCATGGTGAAGTCTTGCTTGATACTCTCCTCTACTTCCTCTTATAATCCTCTTGCCCAATCAACAGACTAGTCAGCCGCTACAATGGATGACTCCATTACCAACCTATTTGGATTTGACGCTCGCACTGCCCATTAAGCTAGGCATTAGTGCTGACAAGGGGATGGCGGCGTAGATAGGGGTGGCAATGGGGCGGATGCAAGTCAGGTGAAGTCTCTGCGCAGCTAAACTCAAACCTGAACTCAAAAGTCAAAACTCGAAATCGCCCCGAACACTGATTCGGGTTAACCCACCATTATATGACAATACAAGGCCCCGTTTGGATCTGTGAAATTAAATTCATTCTAATAATTTTAATTTAGGCATAGATTAATTAAAATAATATAGTTTTATATGGAATATATTTATATAATATTGTTAGCCATATAAGAGAGATACTTATACATTATATTTCTATTATATGGAAGCGAGTTGAAGAGCATGTTATAAGTTACAGTGTAGAAACATATCATTGTGATCTATAGAATCATTTTCCATCTCCCACCTTATGAATTTGAGATAGGCTTATATGTGAGCTTGGGAAAGTTACGGAATATCAAATTCTATGCCAGATAGCCTAATCCATTAAGTAGATTTTAATTCCTCCAAAATAAAAGAATCCAAATGGCCCCTAAGGAATTTTGACAACACATGTATGATATACATTACATATTCACATGTATAAACAAAGAGGCAACAAACAACATACAATTCTATGACTCGACTTAGAATACACTTAGTAGCTTACAGAAGGAATTTATTAATACAAGACATGAGTTTTTAGTTCAGAGTGATCTATTTGGGGTCTCCATTAGGCATCCGTGGGTGAAACCAAAACCAACCAAACCCGATAAGTTTTGGGTCCTCGAACCCGAAAATCATGAGTGCAAAATCACCCCCCCCCCCCCCCGCGCGTGCACCTGCACCCATTGGACCTGAAAACCAAAGGGACCTAACCCGAAATCTATTGGCGACGAGGAAGAAAGCGATGAACATAACCAACTCACAATAGGACCGAACGATGATAGTATTGACTTGTGTATCCAACCTACGTTCTTTGAGATATCATATGTGAGCAGAAGCCGGTATAAGACGACACGAGGAGGGGGAGGTAGGGTGGAGAACTAGAGCTAACATGCGCCCTGGAAGATGGGAATGCTACATGACAAACCAAGATTACTGGGGATGATTTCCCTATTTTTATATTATGGCATATGCCAAAAAATAATGCAATTTTAGATTTGAGAGTAGTTAAACTTTCTCAAATTTGACCTATTTTATGGAGAAAATATCAACATTTATGTCTTTAAATAGTTTTACTATGAAAACATATTTCACAATCAATCTAATGAACTTATTTGATATAAAAAATGCTAGTACTTTTTAGTATAAAGGTGGTTAAAGTTGTAATTGTTTGACTCCTTGAAAAGTGAGAATTGTGTCTTTTTTGGCAGAGAGAGTACTAGGAAACGTGCCTGTGTATTGCAACGGAACATACACTTTGTTGGGCGATCACCTGAATGACTTGTGGCTTGGATATTTATGTAATAGACGTGTCCTCTGTTCCAACATGTATGGTAACCAGACTCATGTACCATTGTTGGATGCACAAGCATGTGCGGTTTTAACTTGTATAAGCATGGGTCTTGAGTTCGGATCTCATACGAGACATGGAGATACTACTAAAATAAAAAAACGGTATGGAAATGTTTTCCCTCTAATTTTTCGTAAGGAAAGCCTCCTAAGACAATTTCAATCATGGTCCTATGAAAAGATAGTTCCCCTAGGGTTTCTTTAATTTTCTTAGGAAAAATTTAAAACTCTAGGGAAACCAATGGATTCTAGCATTGAGAGGTACATTGGCATTGTGAAAAGTAATAAAAAGATGGATGGAAGAATTACTTGGCTCTGTAAGAGGAGAAATTAGATATAAGATATGCTGGATCGGGTTTGGTTATGCTATTGGTCATGTAGGGAATGGAAATAAGAATCGGCCACCAACCACAGACACATGTTTCTATGCAATGGAAGCAACCCATACCCATGCCTTCTTTTTCCATCTTGTTTTTTTTTATTGACAAAGTGACCTTTGTTGACAGGTGACCACTGAGTGACGACTTGTATCTTTTGGTTTGGTAGTGGGGACTAGCATGCTTCGACAAAAGCGTACATGTATGCTAACCAGTGGGTTACCAGACTTGTGCCCTATACTAGGAATAGAATTATCATGACTCATGATGAGCTTACCCAATAAGCTTGTCAATCACCTTTCATTCATGGAGCTTAGGATCTAAATTGTTCTGCAAATACTCGAATTAGTCTGATCCAAATTTGCAAGCAACAGTGATGTAAACAATGTTCTTCCCCAATTATATTGTGGCATGCCATGGAAGGAACATAGTTACATATATATGTATGGCCATGATATAGTACTTTCAAAAAGGATTTCACTCTTTGCGATAATGTTTCTCTTATTCTAGTTAGCTCAGCTCAGAGAACAAAATGTTTTTATACTAATAACTTTGTTGAATGGGCTCGGGTCCCGGCATGTTCTTGTTCTTTGTACCTTGTCTTAAAGTGAATTTTTCTTTTTTGCCTCACAAAAATTCCTTTCTTCCGGTGAGATTATTCGAGTATAAACTAATATATTTAAGATATTTGCTTTTTGCGAGTGGTATAATTGTCTCTGTCTACTTGAGCTTTTTAGCAAATGGCATTACAGTTATATTTTACCTAGAAAAGCAATAGGCCAAGATGTGTCTTTAAAATGAAGTAACTTCTCGCTTTTTATTATAAGGCAGATTTTTTTTATTTTCTTTATCTATCTTTAAATAAAAGAGAAAAGAATATATATCAGTATAACTTTCATGTGGGTCATTGGAAATTTGAAAAAAAATAGTTGTTCTGCTGATGGTTTTTGCGGCTGATAAACCGGCTGATGTTGTTTTGTTGTGAGAGAAAAATATTGTACCATGGCTGATAAGTTCAAACGAACATGATGAAAATGTTTTTATTATTGTAGTTATCTTCTGGGCCAGGCCGACTCCATTTGCTAGTTGTAGCCCGAAATGCAAATAAGCACCCGTATCAACCGGAAATATCCTCTCACAAATATCATTAGGAATAAAGGCATAGTTAAAGTTCTACAACATGATCGAATATAGTAGATCGACTTGAGATTAGAATCACACTACACTTTTAATTAGAATTTTATATGAACATAAAAACGAAGACTACTAAATTTCATCTAGAGGACTCTTACCAAAATCGCGACAGGAGGCAAATTCCAAAAATAAAAGAGGGAACAAAATCTGATGACCTCACATAAGCAAATATCTCATCTTTTGTCTATTGGCGGCCTAAGGCATCTCAGTCTAAACTAACTTCTCACGTGCCATGTGGTAATTCTGCTATGATGACATAAAATAAATCACTCTATTTGCTTTATAACCTTTTAAAGCCAAGACGACCATTTCTAAGAATTTAGGTGACACCCATATAACTTACCGATGGAATGATATAATTGGGGGGCAACGCATAATGGCTGCCTTGGTTTTATCTTACTGTCTTAACATGTCAGAAAGCAAATAAACATCATTCAGTGCCAAGTATTTGACACGGTAATAGGCTAATAGCTAGGTTTTGTTATAACCAAAATATTAACTAGCATACCTATGAGCACAAAAGGAAAGTAACAACAATAAGTAGGCAAAAAGCATCCATCAAGATTCAATACGATATACTTAGTTTATATGTTTGGCTTGGAAGAAATGTGTTGTACATATGTTTCTTTCTGTATATATACTAGGATGGATGTGACATATAGAAGCTCTACCTACAAATACCATATAAGCCATGGAGTTTAAGCTATGTGAGAAGCTACCATGGTAGTACAAATCATTATCAAAATAGGAAGTGGTTAACAAGCTTATCAACCAATCCTATACTTAAGATAAAGTAGCCATGGAGTTTAAGCTAATGTGAGAAGCTACCATGGTAGCATAAATCATGCTCAAAATAGAAAGTGGTACGTGACTACCATCAAAACAAGCTTATCAACCAATCCTATACTCGAGATAAAGTGCTATGAGTACATTCTATAGTTAGAGCAGCCCTAATGTTAGCCAAAAGCAAACTGTGGGAAGCAAAAAGCAAACCAAGAACATTAGAGCAATCAAACATTGGGTGTCAGGCCAAAAACGTAGTTTGCAGACGAGCCAGACCGAGAAGAATAAAAAACTCATGCTAGACGCGTCGCTTCTCGTCACTCCCTTTCTCTCCCCAACGCCACTCGGATAAAAGGTGTTTTTCAATTCCATTCGGGTGCAGAAGCCGATGCACACACGAGGCGGCGAACTTTGCTTTTGTTCGATTACATGTTTTGAAGCGACGCTGGTGGCGCTCTTATAGATGAAGATCAAACCAGAAACCATACTCCTAGACCTGAGCATGTGTCACAACCCACAGAGCATGGACCACAACCCACAACTAGCATCTTTTCTCCGACCAAAGGAACCTGTCGGTCTCTGGCGGCTAGTCGCATCCCATTGATCACCTGCTCTTGACACTTTTCCAAAATACTAGCTTGCACTCTATTTCTTATACTCAATAGTCAATATATACTACGTTGCATCTATCCCTTATACTTAGTACTAGAGTTGATATATACTCGTTCGGTTCCAAATTATAAGTCACTTTCATTTTCTTACATCAATTTTGCTATGTATCTAGATATAACATACGTCTAGATACATAGCAAAATTTATATAAAAAAAAGTCAAAGCGGCTATAATTTTGAACGGAGGTACGTTGCACTCTATCCCTTATACTCAATAGTCGACGTGTCCACATGTCAACCGTGCTATTCGAACTTCGATGTTCCCGTAGACCTCTTCTGTCTTCCTCCCAAACTGCAAGCAAGAACCAGCCTCAAGCGTCACCAGACGAAGAAGAGGTTAGGAGACGAACCTGTGAGAATTAGAGGGCAAGGAAGGCACTGGCGTCACGTACTCCCCCTCTCCCTCTCCTGGTGCTGCGCCTGCTGCTGTGTGTGTCCCCCCTGCCAACCCTTTTCTATTCAGTCGGTTCCCCTCTCCCCCAAGCCAAACACCACCACCCCTCCCCCTTCCTCCCTTGCCCCTCCCCTCTCTCCACGCCTCCTCGCCCTCTCGCCGCTTTCCCCACCCAACCCGACCGCCGGGCCGCCTCCTCTCCGCCGGGGCGGGCGATTCCCCGGAGATTCCGCGCGATTCGGCGCGGATTCGGGGCTCCTCTCGGGGTTTCTCGGCGAATCGGCGGGGATCGGGACTCCCGGCTGGAGGTCAGGCCCCCTCCCCCTCCCCTCCGATCGCTAACCCTCGCTGCTCGGTGCCCGCCGCGTCGGGCGGGGGTTTGCCCGCTTGCGTGCCCCCGGTTACTGCCCGCGCCGCCCTGCCTAGGTGCGATGAACAGATGAGTGAACTTTTGCTGCTACAACTGGTGCTGGGTTGGGTGAGGGAGCGATTCCAGGATCGGTGCGCGCCACGGCGCCGTCTGCTGCTGTCTTTGCCCGATGTGCGGAGTGGGTTGCGGAGGGGTGCGAGTTGGGCGCGGGTTCCTGGTGGTTAATTAAGCAAGTTGCTAGTAATTGCACGAGTAGATTTACCTGTTGCCGTTAATGACTCTGTGCTGATCCATTTGTTATTAGTCATGCTTTGGTTGGGAAGGGATGCGTGCCCCCAGTGCGTGGAATCTTTGGTGTGCAAGGAATGGTGTCTGTGGAAAGTAGCATTACCAGGACAGAAGAGGGTTGCTGATGGTGCTAGTGCTAGGCAGTAGATGTGTTGCCTTATCCAGTTATCCTGTACTGATATGGACAAAAATAGGATTGTGTGGATTGTTGGAGACTTTAGATTACCCCCCAAGCATGTCACTCTAGCAGCATACTTGTTTGTACTAAAATTACAGCCTAACTGCAACTTATTCATCCCTATGTTGAATGTGCTTGCACTGATAACTTTACCATCTGTAGGTGTTGCGATTAGAATAGCTGTCGAACTTTGGTTTACCCCCAAGCATGTCGCTCTAGTAGCATACTTCTTGTTTGTACTAAAGTTACAACCTAACTGCAACTTAAGCATCCCTTTGTCGAATATGCTTCAGTACTGATAACTTTACTGTCTGTAGGTGTTGCAATTAGAATAGCTGTAGAACTTTTTGGCTGCTTCGAAGGCTGGCTGATACTGATTGGAATATCAATCGGTCAATATGCACATTCCTTCTAGTATGTTCTATTACTAGATGAAGTCAGATCATCTTGTCACTTTTCGGTTCAAGTAGTAGCCATAATCACCGCTAACCATTGGTTGTTTCTCCAACTACGTTGGCTGGCTACATTGTATCACTGTTCTTTTAGTTTAGTGATGCCTGGCACAAGATAGTGTTGTCATGGTTTTGCTTCGATGTGCGCAGCCTAATTTTTGGCGGGCCTTTCTTTACTCTGTGGGATGTGCTGCCAAGCAGTCAGATAATTCTAGATTGACAAGGAATCATATCTTGATACCTTCCGATATGAAGATTAATGACCAGAAATCTATGGCTCCCTTTGCTGAGTAGCAAATGGGTGTTTTATCCTCTTTGTCAAGTTAGTGCAGTCCGAGGCCAGGATGGAATTTATAGTGGGGCTGGGGCTAATTATTTATTTCTGTATATAATTTTCAACCTGGTACCTTTATCTCTGAGATTTTACTATTAGGCCCATTTTGGTTCCCACGAATTGAGAGCAATTGGAAAGTAATCTAATAATGAAACGGGAAGCACTTTTCTAGATATTGGCTTCAGTTCATGGGATCCAAACAGGCCCTTAGCTATTCGCTAAATTTTCCCCTCAACTTCCTTGGTACTAGTGGCTTCATTTTTGTTGTTGGTTGGCAGATGGCCCTTGTCATTTGTTGTTGCTTGTCACTTTGTTCACAATGCAATGTGTTCCTTGCATTAGTTGTGATTAATTTTTATATCATGAAAATTTCCCCTGTGTTTGCACTACATATTGTACCAGGACGAATAGAATTGTGACCTTGCGTGATAGTTCATGACTCTCACTTTTTAATTCCTTCTCGGCAGAATCCTCCATCTGTTTCGGTAACTGTTTGGAAAATTTTGCATGGAGATTGCATACCATCACCTTCCCTGAAGTGAAAAAAATATATGGCCTGATCTTGGCATTTCATGGGAGGTTTTGAAGATGATGAACCACCCTCAAAACGCGCAAGAGCATCCTCAGTAGAATCTGCAAGTTTACCAGACTGTTTCTCGTTTTCGAAATCTGCCAATCCTTTGGGAAGTACAATGGCTAGACCTTTGCCTTCCCAAGGGAAAGAAGTTATGGTTGGTTCCAAGGGTGTGATTAAGAAGGAGGAATTTGTTAGGATAATCACCAAAACTCTGTATAGTCTTGGATATGAAAAAAGTGGAGCAGTTCTGGAGGAGGAATCAGGGATTACTTTACATAAACCTATGGTGAATCTTTTCAGAGAGCAGGTGATTGATGGGAATTGGGATAATGCGGTGGTTACCTTGAATAAGATTGGCCTTCAAGATGAAAACATTGTGAAATCTGCGGCATTTTTGATATTGGAGCAGAAATTCTTTGAACTTCTAAGAAATGACAATGTCATGGGCGCTATGAAGACTTTACGATGTGAGATCACACCCCTTGGTGTTAATAGAAAAAGAGTGCATGAACTGTCGACTTGTATGATTTCTTGTTCTCCACAGCAGTTGTTCCTTGGTTTTTCAAAGCTTGGAATTGATTCTTCTAGTTCTCGGTTGAAGCTTCTAGAGGAATTGCAAAAGGTGCTCCCTCCAACTGTTATGGTGCCAGAGAGGAGGTTAGAAAATTTAGTTGAGCAAGCACTTACTGTACAAAGAGATGCTTGCTATTTCCATAATTCTGTTGATGGGTTGTCACTCTACATTGATCATCACTGTGGGAAAGACCAGATACCATCTCGCACGCTACAGGTAAAAAATGCTTGCAAATCTGAAGTCATGATCCAGCTTTATATCATGTAGACCTCTTAAGCTTCCTTCTAGCTTCCCCCTTGCTCTATCTCCCTCCTGGTTCTCCCCACTTCTCACCATGTGTTGCCAAATGATAATTTGTATAATTCAATTCACTGCAGAGGTATTTTTTTTCCTGAAAAAAGGTTAGATAAGAGCTGAGTGCCACTCATCTTTGCACTTCACAAAAATATTCTATTAGCTGAGGTTATGTTTTCTTCGTTAGGAAACCATTCTTTCACTCTCAGGAAAATAAATGGAAACTTGCAACTTGTGTTGTGTCGTACTTTAGTTTTCACTTTTATCTGGATGTGAAAAGTTAGATAATTTGGTTATCAAGACTATTTTTTCCTAGTAGCTGCATATCTTAAAGTTTGATGCTTTGAAATTCACAAGTAAAAAATTTGTTGCAGGTTTTGCATGCACATCATGATGAAGTGTGGTTTATCCAGTTTTCAAACAACGGGAAGTATTTAGCCTCAGCGTCAAATGATAAATCTGCAATTATATGGGAGGTAAACTTGTGAACCTATGCTTCTAAAGTCTTCTTTTCTCATGGTCTGCGTACAAACTGGGTGGCCTGTTCCTTAGTTCCTATTTTAAATCTCATGTCAAGAACTGAACTTGTCCAATCTTACTAATGCTTTTCATCACCTGTTCTTTATGTTTTTTACCAAATGTTGACTTTCAAATCCATAGTTATTTTCAAAACGAAGACAGAAGGTTGCCATTTCATATTACATTTTTTTCCGCTGAAAGCCTACTGCTTATTACTCCCTCGGTTCCAAATTATAAGACGTTTTGGCTTTTCTAGATACATTGCTTTTACTATGTATCCAGACATAGTGGTATATCAAAAGTCCTGTACTCCCTCCGGTCCAGTTTATAAGGCATCTTCCAACATGGCACGGTCTCCTAAATTACACTTTGACCATTCATCTATTTTGTATTTTGTATTATATTATTTGTGGTTATAAATAAGCTTATGATTATTGGATACTACATTTGATTACAAATCTAGTAGTATCAAGTTTGTTTTACAATGGTTAAAAATTCAGTCAAATTATTAGTCAAAGATTATATAGTTTGACTCTTGACCTACGCGAAATGCCTTTTAAACTGGACCGGAGGATGTATCTAGAAAAAAGTCATCATCTTATAATTTGAAATGGAGGGAGTACATCTTGGTAGCTTTAGCTTCTGGAACAAAGTAAGTTCAGTTTAGATGTTTGCCAAGTTTGCTCCCTAGCTTGAATCCTGGCACTTCTCTATGTTCTTGTTGAACATGAAAGTGTCTGTCCCCACCATCTTACAATTGCACTGCAGTGAAAGTTGGGTTGTAACGGTAATACAGGTAGAAACTTTGGTCGTGTAATTTGCTACTGATAAAGGAGGCTTTAGTTTTTACTTCTGTTCTGTTGTTATTGACCATGCTATGCGGTTTACTTTCCCCCTTTTTCATTTCTCTCTTCATGAATTAATCTTTTCATTTCTTAGGTTGATGAAGATGGAGAGCTATTACTGAGGCATACATTGAGTGGTCATCAGAAGTCAGTGATGATGGTAGCATGGAGCCCTGATGATTGCCAGCTTCTCACATGTGGGCAGGAAGAAACCATCCGACGCTGGGATGTTGAATCTGGCAAATGTCTTCATGTTTATGAAAAGCCTGTTGGTTTGATATCATGTGCTTGGTTTCCAGATGGAAAGCAAATATTGTCTGGTCTAGCTGATGAAAACTTTTGCATTTGGGATTTAGATGGTAAGGAAGTAGATTGCTGGAAAGGGCAGAGATCAACAAGAATATCTGATTTTGCTGTAGCAAAAGATGGAAATCTTATAATAAGCATGAGTAGGGAGAACACAATTCTTCTATTTGATAGAGAGACAAAACAAGAGAGGTTAATTGAAGAGGCTAGTACAATTACTTCATTTTCTCTATCAGAAGATGGTGATTTCCTGCTTGTAAATCTTGTAAGCGAAGAGATTCATTTGTGGAACATAAGAAATGATCCTGTTCGAGTCAACCAGTACAATGGCCATAAGCGCAACCGGTTTGTGATAAGGTCTTGTTTTGGCGGATCTGAGCAGGCGTTCATTGCTAGTGGGAGTGAAGATTCACAGGTATGATGATTGCCTTGCGATCCACCTAATGGCTATAGAACTAATATTATGTGTGCACTTACCTTTTGTTGTCTGTGTGTGCTATATTTTTATTAATATGCACTGCTCCCAGACAGATGCTGTTCTAGACAATTATATTTATTGTCAGATGAATCAAATCTAATGGAGAATGCAGCTTACATGTTTGTCATTTGAACCATCCTCATTGCATTACATTATTCTTTTGTATATGATAAAACATTCAAACATAGTGTGACACGGAAATCATTGGTTAACTCAGACGCTCTGGCAACTTGCAACTATGTCTAGGCCGGTCTCAGATTTATTATAATTTAATATGCATGCTTAATTGCTTATATCTGTCTGCACATGCTAGTTTCCACCACTTTTCTTCTATAGTTTCATACATTCGGCATGCAGCATATTTGTTGTTACTTTCTCTTTTGACCAAATCATGCTGCTGATTTATTTTTACCTTTTTAGGCTAGGAGATGCCAATATGAATGTTATAAAGATGTTGAAATTATCCGTGTTTTTCAGCTGATTGCCTTTTCTGATGAACCATTATACTTCCAAGGGGTGTAATGAAGACATGTAGTGATGGCATCCATATATCTTGTAGGCAGTAGCTTGCATTTCAGTAATAAAAAAGTAAAAATGTTACTCCCCCCTTTCAAATTGTTAGTTGTTTTTGCTTTTCTAGATACATTGTTTTTACTATGTATCTAGACATAGCTACCTAGGGAAGTCAAAACGACTCATGATTTGAAATGGAGGGAATACATCTTAAAGTTGCATTGGGAATCATAAGATTTAGCCTTTGCAATGTCTAGAACACCTGCGGTTGGTTGGTCTTGGTCCAGCCATACGGTTCATTGCATATTTTCTTTTGTACCGTGCAAGGTAATAATGTGCAAGACTTGTCATGTTTCCAGGTTTACATATGGCATAGAGCCACTGGTGATCTCATTGAGACACTCGCTGGTCACTCGGGCACAGTCAACTGCGTAAGTTGGAACCCTACGAATCCCCACATGCTCGCATCAGCTAGCGACGATCACACAGTTCGTATATGGGGGGCAAAGAAGGCCAGTCTTAAGCGCAAGGATGTTGGGAGCAGCAACTGCAACAGTAACGGTTTCCACTCGAATGGCAATGCTCATGGCAATGGTTTCGTTCACCAGTGCAACGGGAACAGCACCAAATGATTTGCCAGGGCATTGTATCCCCATGGATGGTTGACTGGCATCTGTAAATCCCCTTTTCCTTTTACTTCCCACCTGGAAGAAGATTCGCCACCGCCATAGTAAAAAAAACAAAAAAAGAAAAAAACAAAGCTGCAGCACAAAGTGTGGGGAACCTGCTGGGTTTCGTGCGCCATCTTTCCCTTGTTCCATTATGACTATCATCACATTTATTTCTTAATTCAAGCTGGGATGGAATTCTGATATTGCTTTTGCATCTTCCATATCTTGATTTACCCTCCCAGATTGATCAATGTAACTGCATTTTGGTGGTGATGATTAATTCCTCTGATTGCATTTTGCCTTGAGAAGAAACAAATGTTGGCCTAGGATGCACCAGCTAACTAAAGGGATGGAACATCTTATCATAAAATTTAAATAAATTCAATTACTTGGTTCAAGGGATCAAATGGATTGTTTGATCGCCGTACTTGTAAGCAAATATCGGGTGTAAATGGAAATTTAGATGATTTCTCAAACCAAACAACTAACCAGTGTTCTAGCACCATTGAAATACAGGATACCTTGTGTGTTGTACTTATTTCTTTAAAAATAAAACTGTTGCATTTGAAGATATGGAAATTAGGGATCATAAACTTCCCCCAAACTTTCCTGGGGAGTTTATGATGTGGCATTTAGTAACGATAATGCTTGAGGGCGTTTGGACGCTGCATGGCCCAATCTGCCTCGTTGCTCCTGCTCGCGCCACTCGCTCACAACTGCGAGGCGCGCCCCGCACGCGACGCGTGCTCCCTCCCGCCGCTCGTGCGCCTCGTCGATGCGGATTAAAATAAAAAATTCAAATGGATTGGATCTGCCACTAACATTGTGGGCCCACTAACATTGTGGGCCCACTAAAAATTCTCCTTTCTCCCTCATCCAATCACTAACATTGTGGGCCCACAGGTGGAGTGTGCGCGTGCTGCCGCGCCGCGCGAGCGCACGGGTGAGCATGCGGGCTACCTCGCCGCCGCCGCTGTCGCTAGCGGACCAAGATTGAAATAGAGCTCGAGCGAGACCTAAGATACCGATCAGACCATGGCTCTGTTCATCTAGCTTATAATTCGTCTTATTCAGCTTGTTTTTTCAGCCGGAACAGTATTTTTCTCTCACAAAAAATCAGTCAGCAGTGTTTTTCAGCCGGCTTATAATTCCAGCCGAACGGTTCCCATGTGTTTCGAAACTTTCGACTAAAGGTTCTGAGATGAAGGGCTAAGCGCGTGCAGGCAACATAGCCTGGGCAGGCGCCTAGGGTCACTGGGCCTGGGTCCATCAATGATCAGATTTATGCCACTGAAAATTTTGAAAATGAGGCATTAGGCACTGTTTGGATCTATTAGCTACTGACAGTTAGCTAAATAATAGCTCATATATAACTAATAATGAAATGATTATTAGTTCGATATTATTAGCTAACAGCTAGTTAGACCTATTTGGATCTAAAGGAGCTACCTATAAGTCATTCCAATTTTTTTTTGAGAGTTAAAGCATCTCAACTTTGACCAAATTTATATAATAAAAATAATAACATTTATGATACCAACTAAGTATTATTAGATTTTTCATTAATATATTTTTATAGCATACATATTTATTTGATGTCACAAATCTTTGTAATTTTCTTCATAATTTTGGTCAAATTTGTGATGCTTTGACACAACAAGAAAGTAAAAGAACTTATAATTTGAAATAGAGTTCAAAGAATTTACTATGGCTCAATGCTGGCGCCACTCTGGTTCCCGCCGGCCGGCTCTTCCCCGGAGCTTAGCCACTGGGCTACATGCCGATCCGCATGCACTGGAATCTTTGACTACTATAATGTTTTCCTCCAACAGTAGGCTACAACACAGACAAAAATTTTATATTAACTGCATTCGTGCAAATGAGATCGATGCAGATCTTATCTTCTATAGACTATGGAGTTTGGACAATTCCAGCCAATCCTTATCAGTTTTTTTTACAACAAATCCTTATCAGTTAGTAGTTCAGGCTATGCAAAACGACAATGCATATGTCGCCACCAATCTTAGCTTTGTCCACTGCAATTCTGCAGTAGCAAACATGGATTGGTAATCCTCACAAGCAGTAGCAAAGTTGTTGCAGTCTTGACAAGGTGTCAGGAATATAGGAAAATGGAGGTCACCCTGTGCCCCAAGCCTCATTTCGTGGTCATCCCATGGCCAGTCACCACTCACCAGCCACATGATTCCCATGGTGGACATCGGCTGCCTCCTTGGTCGACCACGTACACTCTATTTACTTGGAAAAACTCTCCATCATTGAAGGAGATAAGCTTGGACAAGAATACAATATACAAGAATATCGTTGGGGGCATATGTAACGTTGACAAGGATCAAAGGATGGATACCTCTCTTTGTCTGTTAAACTGGTCTATTAATTTCTTCATTCTCCCACAACATTGCATTGGAGCGTTGTGAAGAGCCTTAAAATAGGGATTGGATATACTTGAAGGGCTCTAATCAATCGGGACTTCAATAGCGAAATCCGAATCCATCAAAATAGGGAAATCCAAATCCATGCTGGTTACTGCATTTTCATATATAATACTTTGGCAGCATATTAACCGCGTAACAAGATTTGTTGCCTTAGAAAAATCGTATCTTTCTTGTTTGGTGTCAGATAAAGATATTTTATATATGAAAATTGTAGGTTCCAATGAAATCTACAAATTCCTAGTTTGAGTTTTGTTATTCGAGGTCGTTAAGATGCTAAAAAATAATACAAAGTTTCAACAATATATTAATCATGTTTTGTATTAAATTTTCGCTAAAAATGTTTTGTATTAAATTTTCTAAAAACATCTAAACAACTTCAAATAAATAATCTGAAAACTAGAAAGGTGTAGAGCTCATCGAGCGCTACAACTTTCATATACAACTGTCGGTGTTCGGACCCGGGAGGGCCTTAGACCAACGAGTGAATTTGTGCTGCGTGCTTCCTAATCCGGATGGTGATGCAAAGAGAATACACGGGGGTTTATCCTGGTTCGGGCAAAGAAGGTCCTACGTCCAGCGGGGGGAGAGAGTATTGTATTTTCTTGCACCGAAGTGCTTGTGTAGGGGTTAGAGCACTGAGAGAGGGAGCTGGTCCCAAGTCTCAAGAAAAGAGGAAAACGGAGTGTTGCTCGAGATGTTGATCTTGGAAGTGGAGAAGATCTCTGTCTTGTTTATTGCCCTTCTTCCCCTCTGGGGAGCCCTCTGTCTTCTCTTTTATAGGGTCAGGTGGAGGCCGAGGCGTCCCAAAAAACCCTAAGGCGGTGCCTTGGAGGTGAAGGCGTGATGGGCGCTGTAGAGGTTGTTGTAGCGACGTGCGTCTGTGAATGTCGGCCATCCCTGGGGTGTCGTGGTGACGTCAGCGATGGGACGGTGAAAGGCCCTGGGTACTGTGGCGAGCGTGTGATCCCCTGTGGTCGACGTGCGAGCGTTGTTCCTTTGCTAACCGGCAGCAGTCGAGACCAGGTCAGGACGTAGCTGAGGGGATCGACAAGGAACGGATAAGACCGAACCCCAGAAAACCCGAGACATGACGGTCGTCGTTTTGTGCCTCGAGGGGGCGTCAGAGGTAGAACAATGCTCGACGTGGTGTGAATAGTGGCTACTTTTTTACCGTTCATCCCGGGATGGACAGAAAAAAAGTAGGATTAGACATGGGTACTGCTCCCACGCCGGTGGAGCTGTAGCCACGTAGGTGGGAGTGGTTGCATTGAATGTCTTGTCTGTGAGTAGGTGAATGAGAGAGAGAGAGGGTCGACCGACTCGACCCCGGGTCGTGCGAGTCGGAGATTTTCCGGGGTCGAGGCTTCCCGTCGAGCGGGCCTCGTGCGAGTCGGGGCACAGTCGAGGGTGCCCCGTCTTTCATACGTATGCGGGCTTGACTCGGTGTACCCGTGTAGGTGGAGCCTTGATATGATTTCTTAGGGGGTCTTAGGGCGCAGATTCCTCGTGGGTTTGCTCCTTTTAATCGTTGGCTTTGGGTATTGAAAGTCCTATGTTTGATGTTAGTAATTAGTGACAATGCCTAAGTACTAATCCTATGCCCAAGTTGTATGTAGCATATGAGGATTAGTACATTCCAAGGTTGGTGGCAAGATGGACATGGTGATCATGATGGCCACACTTGGATTTGGACGCAACCCTACGTGATCAAGGCAAAGGTATATGCTTAAGGGTTATGTTTTAGTAACCAAGACACCTAATGGGTGTGGTTACATTATAGGATAGATAGCCGTACTATAAAGAGGGGAATGACGCGGCTATTGAACTCCTAAGTGCCTCTAGGTGTGCATTTCATAATCATATGCATTTGGATAGAACTAATAACGCCTCTAAAAATGTTTGTGAAAATGCTAACACGCTCGCACATGACGAGATCACTTGGTGGTGTTAGCACATTTACGATGGCGTTGGAGTTTGAGCGGTAGAGAGGGTTTGGGTCACTCTCTCCCTCCCGCCGAGCTTGCGAGGCGGGATTCAGGCGTTTTCGAGGAGTTGAAACGACTTTTTTCCACTACGCCGGAAGTCGGAAAAGAAACAGAGGCGAACGGAGGTCACAGAGGTGACCGGACGCTGGACCGGACGCGGTCTCTGTTTGACCGGACACGTCCGGTAAGTGTTCAGCGTCTGCGCGTGTCTCAGTTTTTTTATCGGACGCGGTGGCGCGTCCGATCACTGTCGACCGGACGCGTCCGATCACTGAGGGAGCTTACTGGACTCCAACCGGACGCTGGTACTGTGGCGTCCGGTCAGTTATGCAGCGCGTCCGGTCGCTGTTTCGTTGGAGCACGGCTCAGGCTTGACCAGCGCGTCCGGTCCGTTATGGGACCAGCGCGTCCGGTCATACTTCGCGCATTCGGTCCGCGTGACGAGCGCGTCCGGTCAGTGCTTCGCGACGTAGGCGCTGTGCGATCGGCGCGTCCGATCAATTTGACCAGCGCGTCCGGTCAACGCAACTTCGGCTGTTTCAAGTGCCTAACGGTTTTATTCGAAGGGGTACGTCTATAAATACTCGTTGGCCGGCTCAAAGCTCCATCTCTTGGATATTTGACATACTTGTGAGCACTTTGAGCTAAGCAACTCCCCTTCCACTCATCTCTCTTGCTTCTTTGCATATTCGAAGTGAGATTGAGTGATCCAAGTGCATTTGCATTGTGAGATTGCATCTAGTTGGCACTTAGTGGTTGATTTGCTACGGGATTCTTGTTTCTCTTGGTGGTTGCCGCCACCTAGACGGCTTGGAGCAGCTTGGAGGCGTTAGCAAGAGTTGGTGATTGTTCTTGGCCACCTCCGGTGATTGTGAGGGGTTTGTGCCTACCTCGGCGAAGCGCCAAAGGCAACGTTAGTGGATTGCTCATGTCATTTGCAACCTTTTGCCATTTGGTAGATTCTTGTGACGCCTTTTGAGAGGCTCAGTATGAGACCGATTAGCTACCGAACCACATGGTGAAGAGGGACACAACGGGGACTAGCGTGCCGGCAAGCACGTGAACCTCGGGATAAATCTTTATGTCGTCACTTTCATATTGTGATTGATTGATCCCGGTGTTCGGTTGTCTTGGTATTCATTGTTGATCATATTGGTTGGCTCAATACTTCGCTGTGAAACCCTAAATTTTTGTTTTCTTTAAAAATAGATAAATTTGATTTAATTATGAATTTGTTGTGCATTTAAATTTAGGGAATAATAAATTTTTGCGAAATTAAAATTAATCATAAGGTAACAATTTGTTTTGCACTCATGCTGTTGCACTTTATGTTTTTGTGATGATTGGTTTGAGTCAAAGTTTAAAAGTCATTCAAAAACCTTTGGAAATGTGATTTGAAAATCAAATTTTAAAAAGGAAAAATAAAATTCTTTCCCGTTCTCTTTCTCTCCTCGATTTCGGCCTGTTAGCCGATTCCCGGCCGGCCCAGCAATTCTCGCCCGTGCCTTCCTTCTTGGGCCGCGGCCCAGCCCACTTCGCCAGCAGTCGTTGCCCCTCTCCTCTTCAGTGTCGCTGACGCACCGGGCCCACGTGTCGGCGCCTTCTCCAACCTCCGCTCTCCCTCTCTCGGCCGAGCAACCGCCGTCCGACGCCCGCGCCCACCTCCGCGCGACGTGGGAGCGTCCCCCGCACCTCGGGCCTTTTTATAGGGCAGCGCGACCCGGCTCCGCCCTCCTTTCCCACTCCAACCCTCTCTCTTTCGGTTTCGCTACGCCATAGAGCCGCAGCAAGGCACCACCGGAGCATCGTCCGCCCCACCGCGTCGGTTGTCTTCTCCGAGCCGTCCCCGTCCCGTTTGAAGCCGTGGTGAGACTCCCCGTGCTCCCCTCCCTCTCCCTGTACCTCCAATTCGATGTTTGGTGGCCTCTAGGACCGGATTACGCGAGCTCCGACGAGCCCCTCCGGGCCGGCCATGGCGGGTGCCCCTCGGGCCTTTCCCCGGCCGCGTTTGTGGCAAAAACGGAACCCCCATCCCCTCCGCATCCTCCCTATGTAGTTGGTTTGGCGAATAGAGCCCTGTAGTGCCCGGCCGAGCAGCTCCGGTGAGCTCCATGGCGGCGCCGCCATCTTCTTCTCTGAGTCCGGTGGCCGGCTGTCTCTCTTCCCCCCCCCTTTCTTTCCCAACCGTCCATCATCCGATCAACGGCTCAGAGGGCTCGATACCCCTTCGGGGTTCGTTTTGTTAAAGAGACCCCCTACTTTCATCTATTTAACCCGCAGTCCTCGGTTCCAATGAATTTTCAGAATTTCGAATTATTTTAATTCCGAAATGTTTTCAATCTATTTACAGAATTGCCACTACAGTAAAACGTGTATAAAATCGTCGTTTTAACTCCGATTTGACCCGTTCAACTTGCGTTAGTTTCATAATTTCATAATCTACGCAATAGTGCTACTGTTAGACCTGTTAAGAGCTTTTGAATTTCTCAAATAAATCTAGTTATTAGCTAGCTTTTGGAATAGTAAATGTCTCGTAACTTTTGCGTTGTAGCTCCGATTTTCGTGCAATTCGCGTCAATGTGATCGTAGCGAGACGTAGATGATTTTGGTAAACATTTTATTCAGATTTATTTATTGTTGGTGTACTGTTCTAATAGTAGCTATGTTTTGCTTGTATGTCTGCTCCGAATTGCGTGTTGTACTTCGTGTCGTACGAGTTCAGACGGTGAGGAGTACGTCGGAAATCCGGACGCGTACGAGGAGCAGCAGGACCAGCATCAGTTCGTGAATCAAGGCAAGTATAGCATGGGCCTTCCTTGATTCCTATTCATTATATAATCTACTCATTATGCATGTGTCTAATATTGCTCGACTATAAGGACATCCTAGCCATTTATGACTTATATCTTGATACCTATGGGTTTTATTGCATATGGGTAGAATGCTAGTGCTCTATTCAAACATGATCAATACTATGATTAATGGAACAAACGGATAAACATGATGGTAATGATTGAAATATAGGGTGATGGTGCAAATGATGTCGATCATGTTGCCCTAAACTCTCCGTAAGGACTTGTCTGTAGGGCAAAAGCTGGGACATACAGTGCAACCGTGAGAGTCATATGGCTCTGACTTTAGCTCAGTAATAGGATCTTTTCTAGCTTGTTAGAGGTTACCCGAAAGGGCGCAAGAGGGGCTTGCCACTTTGGGTATAGAACTGCCTCTGTTCTGATGTGTATAGCCTGCGGGAATTGTGCCATCGAAAGGGGGGTTCTCTATATCTGCCTGCCGAGGAAACCTCGCGGCCCTAACTTGTTAGAAGAGGCCTATGGAAGGCTTCATAGTGTACCCTGCCTGCTCACCTTGGAAGTGTTAGGGGGTCGACGGGCCCCGGGCATACGGGTAACACGACTCACGGGTAAAGATGCACAACCTCTGCAGAGTGTTAAAACTGTTATAACAGCCGTGCTCACGGACACGAGCGACCCGGAAAACTCACAGAATAAATGGTTACTAGATATGTGGATGAACTATGATGATGATGATGAGATCACACTGTTGTTTTCTCTTCTTAATTCTAGTAGTGGATCATGTGGGTTAAATGGGTGTTTGAGCATAACTTAATAATGATTAACAATGAAATATTGATCTACTAAAAGTGCTAACTGCAGTCAACCGTGTCTAGCCTTTTTGAGCCTCATGAATCCTCATACTATACTTGCGGAGTACGAATGTACTCACACTTGTTGCTATATTGTTTTTGGGTAAAATCCCGGATGGGTAACAGATGACAGTTTCTACGAGGACTTCCCGGAGGATTTCTAGGTTTGGGTCAACCAGTCGTCCTTCCCTGTGGATCAGACACTACGCCCGAGAGTTGCTATTTATCTTTCCGTTTGTTTATGTAAGAACTACGTGATGTAATAACGTTATGTATGTACTCAGTGATGATACTTCTGTTAATTTGTCAGCTTATGTGTGCGACTATTCCTGGGGCGCACATAAGATGTATGCACTCTATATTGTCCTTTAATTGGAGTGTGACAAATTGGTATCAGAGCTGTGTCGACTGTAGGACGCAAACCTAGGTAGAAATGGTCGTTTCTAGGAGTTTGACTTTATTTATTTAATTGCTACTACCTCACTCTTGATATTTTATTAAAATTTTTATGCTCTATTCTTTATTCTATTGCATAAAATATTGACTCTGATAATATTTTATATCCAAACTATAGATGCCTCGCCTCAGTGCCGCTGCCTACGTCGCCCAGTTCGTTCCAGCAGCACCTGCTCCACCAGCACCACCAGCAGTACCACCAGTGGAGCCAGAGGTCGCCCACATCACTGACGAGGAAGAGGAGGAACCCATGGAGGAGGAGGTATTTTCAGTGGCTGCATCGGATGGACCTGCTTCGACCCCCGTGGCTGCACCCATCCCACATGTGGATGCTCCAGTCCCCGCTGCTACACCTCCACCAGCATCCCAGGCCGCTTCTGCACCAACACCAGTGCCCTCCCCAGCTGCATCAGAGGAGCCAGAAGAGATAGGCTGGACCACCAGGAACAAGTTTAAGGAAGCTCCCGAAGATGCCCATTACCACAATCTCCTCACCACCATGCTAGCTGAGTACTATCCAGAGTTTGCTGCCTCTGTGAAGTACTACTGTGCGAAGCACACACATCCAGTGGAGGCGACGTACTGGAAGACCAATGTGATCATCACCGCCTGGAACAACACCGACCAATCTCAGGATGTTGTGACCACCCATAGCCACCGAGCCAGGCGTGCCAGTGTCTATGATAGCATGGAAGATGCTGCGCAGGCGGCGTACCTGCACTACCATGGTCGACGTTTTGAGGACATGCAGAATGATCGCTACCGGTATCTTCCACGCTACGACTCAAGGGAGAAGACATGGGCGGTGTTGGCTCCTCCAGCTTCTGATCCCACCTTGGACACCACAGTGAGGCACCTCAGCGCTATGCAGGAGGTTAACGAAGCACTCAGGGAAGAGCTTCGTGCAGCGCAAAAATCTGAAAAGCGCCTTCAGAACCAGATAGATGAGATGGCCGTTCAGCTAGGACAGCCTACCATTTACAAGAAGAAGGCCAGGGTGTTCACCATGGTGGATCGCGCTCCTTAGATGTTTGCAGCCCCGCCTTGCTGAATGCGTTTTAGAATCGAGGGTCGTGTCAAGTTTATGTGTGGGTTGTGAACTTTTAATTGTCTTGTTGCTTGTGATGATGAACTTGAATGATTTGGAGTTTGTGTGATTGCAGGAATAGTGTGGGCTTGTCCACATGTTCTTTTTATCAAAACCTTAAGTTAGTGTTTGTTTAACTTAGTTGGGGTTTAAAATTCTGCTTTACTGCTGTGCTGTTTCTCAGAGCAGTCTGCAATGTTTGTCTCATATCTCTAAATCTCTACGTCCAAAAATTATGAAATTTTTGTGGAAAGAACTAGACTTGTGTACCTTTCATTTCCCACTGGAATCACCTCATTATCAATTCTGGTTTGAGAGATATGCCTGCTACAACCTGGCAAGTTTGTGCAGTCTGTAACCTAGAACAGAAATTGTTTAGCTCAGTTTTTGATGATGTTGCCGTCCGTATCAGTGAAAAAGTTCTATACAAAAGTTGTAGCAGACTCTTTAAGCTTTCCAACGATGTATGCCACGCATATTTTGGATTTCTGGAACTTGAGTACACTCCAGTTTTCGGTCTGCCGTTGTAGACACTCATCCAGAAATTTTCAGTTATGTTATTTACCTTTTGTAAATAATTTATAAATTTTTGGAAGATCTCTAAAAGTTTGCACATTTGATTGGAGACAGATGGCCGCCAGAGGAGGACGTGGCAGAGGCCGTGGCCGTGGTCGTGGACACGGAGCTTTGGTGGATCCACCTCCGCCACCGCCGGTGACCATTGAGCAGCTGATGGCCATGCAAGCGCAGCTCATGCAGACAGTGATGGACCGTCTCGGTGAGCAACCCGCAGGAGCACCCCCACCTGTGCAGGTCCGTGACAAGCGTGGTGAGTTTCTGAAAGGACGCCCACCTGTGTTCACACATGCCTCTGAACCTATGGAGGCGGATGACTGGCTGAGAGCTGTGGAAAAGCAGCTAAACATTGCACAGTGCAACGACTTGGAGAAAGTCTTGTACGCCTCAGGCCAACTCCAAGGAGCTGCTCAGGATTGGTGGGAGTCATTCCAGTATGGACGTCCAGAGAATGCTCCAGAGGTCACATGGAAAGAGTTCACAGAGAACTTCAGGTCCTATCATATTCCGGAGGGACTTATTGAGCTGAAGCAAGAGGAGTTCCGGGCTCTCAAGCAAGGGTCCATGTCTGTGGCGGAATACCGCGACAAGTTTGCACAATTGTCGCGATATGCCCCGGCTGAAGTGGCTCGGGATTCTGACAAACAGCGCCGTTTTCTGAAGGGCCTGTATGATGGACTCCAGCTGCAACTGATGTCCAACAAATATGCCAGTTTCCAAGAGTTAGTGGACCGCGCCATAGTAATTGATAACAAGCGTAAGGAAATGGACCTCAAGAAGAGGAAGCTCCAGGGACAGGCATCGGGTAGCAACACTCGCCCGCGAGCCTTTCCGCAGCAAGGTTTTCCGCAGAGGAACCAAGGGCCACCCAACCAATGGAACAAGGGCCAGTACCCCCAGCGGAACCAGTACCAGCAGCGTCCCCAGTACCCACCGCAGTTGGGTAATCAGAGTCAGCAGCGCCCCCAGCAACAGCAAGCTAGCAACCAAGCTCCACGTCAGGGAGTGCCCAACAATGCCCCAATCAAGAGTGGCACCCCAGGCAACCCCAATGCCTGTTACAACTGTGGAGAGGTGGGACACTATTCGTACCAGTGCCCGAAGAAGCAGAACCGGCAGGCCCCGCAGAACCAGCAGAACAACCAGAGACCCAACGCTCGACCTCCGTTCACTGGCAAGGTGAATCATGTGTCGTCGGAATCAGCTCAGGAGGCGCCTGAGGTTATGCTGGGTACGTTTAGCGTCAACTCCATCTCCGCTACCGTACTTTTTGATTCCGGTGCCTCGCATTCTTTCATATCCCAAGCTTTTGTTAGAATGCATAGCATACCCCTGTGTGCCATGAAGGATCCCATGCTAGTAAATTCACCGGGGGGTAGCATGCCCGCAAATTATTGGAGCCCTTCTACTAGTATATTCTTAAGGGGGGTAGCTTTCAAGGTAAATCCAATTGTTCTGAGAACCGCTGGAATTGACCTCATCCTGGGAATGGATTGGATGAAGCAACATAGGGCAGTGATACAATGTCAGGAGAAATCTGTGGTTGTGACATCTCCAAGTGGTGATAGAATTTGTGTCGAAGTAGAAGTGCAAGCTCAACCTACTGCCACCGTCAATCAGCTGAGCGATGTTGTTAACCAGGAGAACCAGGTGGTGGATGAATTCCCGGACGTGTTCCCCGATGAATTGCCAGGTATGCCACTCGATCGCGACATCGAATTCCTTATCGAGCTTTTACCTGGGACTGCACCCATAGCTAAGAGACCATATAGAATGGGGGTAAATGAATTAGAAGAACTAAAGAAACAAATTAAAGAATTGCAAGAGAAAGGTTTTATTCGTCCTAGTTCTTCACCTTGGGGAGCACCTGTTATATTTGTGGATAAGAAAGATGGCACACGAAGGATGTGTGTCGATTATAGGTCCCTAAATGAAGTCACCATCAAGAACAAATACCCACTCCCTAGAATTGATGATTTATTTGATCAGCTGAAAGGTGCTTGTGTGTTCTCAAAAATTGACCTCCGTTCTGGATATCACCAACTAAAAATTCGTGCGTCTGACATACCCAAGACAGCATTTACTACCAGATATGGCCTTTATGAGTACACAGTGATGTCTTTTGGACTGACAAATGCACCTGCATACTTTATGTACCTAATGAACAAAGTATTCATGGAGTACTTGGATAAGTTTGTAGTGGTATTCATAGATGATATCCTAGTATTCTCCAAAAATGAAGGGGAACATGCCGAACACTTAAGGTTAGTCTTACAAAAACTCAGGGAACATAAATTGTATGCAAAGAGGAGCAAATGTGAGTTCTGGCTGAAAGAAGTATCTTTTCTGGGACATGTGGTCTCTAACGGTGGAATAGCCGTAGATCCCAGTAAAGTGCAAGATGTGTTGAATTGGAAAGCCCCAGTCAATGCTAGTGAAATCCGTAGCTTTTTGGGTTTGGCTGGATACTATAGAAGGTTTATTGAAGGGTTCTCTAAGCTAGCCAAGCCTATGACAGCCCTATTAGAGAAGAATGCCAAATTTGTTTGGTCAGACAAATGTCAGGCTAACTTTGAGGAGCTAAAGAAAAGGTTGACAACAGCCCCAGTGTTGACCCTACCTGATTTAAGTAAGAGCTTCTCTATTTATTGTGATGCATCTCGCCTAGGCCTTGGGTGTGTGCTTATGCAAGAAGGAAAGGTTGTGGCCTATGCATCCAGGCAGTTAAGAAAGCATGAATTGAATTACCCAACCCATGACTTGGAATTAGCCGCAGTTGTCCATGCTCTGAAAATTTGGAGGCATTATTTGATCGGACATAAGTGTGACATCTACACTGACCACAAGAGTTTAAAATACATTTTTACTCAGTCCGAGTTGAATTTAAGGCAACGTCGTTGGCTGGAATTAATTAAAGATTATGATCTGGAAGTGCATTATCATCCTGGAAAGGCAAATGTTGTTGCCGATGCACTTAGCCGGAAGAGCTATGCCAACGGACTTCAGTTGACATTTATACCAGTAGAGTTGCGAGCTGAAATAGAACATCTCAACTTGGGTTTTGTCAATAATGTAGTAGAATTGGCTATAGAACCTACATTGGAGCAAGAGATACGTACAGGTCAGTTGGAGGATGAGAAATTAAAGGAGATTGCCGAGCAGGTAGTGGTTGGAAAGGCACCAGGTTTTCGGTTGGATGAGAATGGTACTCTATGGTTTGGAAAAAGGATATGTGTACCTGAAGTGAAAGCCATCCGCGATATGATTCTGCGAGAGGCACATGATTCTGCTTATTCTATACACCCTGGAAGCACCAAGATGTACTTGGACCTCAAAGAGAAGTATTGGTGGTATGGTTTGAAAAGGGATGTGGCTGAGTATGTGGCCATATGTGATACTTGTCAAAGGGTGAAGGCTGAGCACCAAAGGCCTGCAGGATTGTTGCAACCAATGAAAATACCAGAGTGGAAATGGGAAGAAGTTGGTATGGACTTCATTACTGGATTGCCCCGCACTCAACAAGGATATGATTCGATCTGGGTAATAGTGGATCGACTTACTAAGGTAGCCCACTTCTTGCCAGTCAAAACCACTTATAGTGGTGCAAAGCTAGTGGAATTGTATATGGAGAGAATAGTATGTCTACATGGGGTTCCAAAGAAGATCGTATCTGACCGAGGAACTCAGTTTACATCGCATTTTTGGCGTAAGGTACACAGTGCTTTGGGAACCAAGTTAAATTTCAGTTCGGCATATCACCCCCAAACTGATGGGCAGACCGAAAGGACCAATCAAATCTTGGAAGACATGTTGAGAGCTTGTGCCTTACAGTATGGTACTAGTTGGGATAAGAGTTTGTCATATGCTGAGTTTTCATACAACAATAGTCACCAGAAAAGTCTCAAGATGGCGCCATTCGAAGCTTTATACGGACGAAAGTGTAGAACACCTCTATTCTGGAATCAGACAGGTGAAACCCAAGTGTTTGGACCTGATGTCCTACGCAATGCAGAGGAACAAGTGAGGATGATCAGGGATAATTTGAGAGTAGCACAGTCTAGACAGAAGAGCTATGCTGATACCCGAAGGAGAGAGTTGAGTTTTCAAGTAGGTGACTATGTGTATTTGAAGGTGTCACCAATGAGAAATGTGAGAAGATTCAATATGAAGGGCAAGTTAGCACCGAGATATGTAGGACCTTTCAAGATTCTGGAGAGACGTGGAGAAGTGGCTTATCAATTGGAATTGCCAGAAAGTTTAGCAGGTGTGCATGATGTGTTCCATGTTTCACAGCTGAAAAAGTGTTTGCGGGTACCAGAAGAGCAGATTCCCTTGGAGGAGCTTACTGTTAAAGAAGATCTCACGTATGAGGAGTATCCGGTAAAGATACTTGAAACTGCAGAAAGAGTTACCAGGAGCCGCACTATAAAGATGTGCAGAGTGCAATGGAATCGTTATTCAGAAGATGAATCTACGTGGGAAAGAGAAGAAGATCTGAGAAAGTCTTATCCACAGCTTTTTGAGTAAGCATCATCCAATCTCGAGGACGAGATTCTTTTAAGGGGGGTAGAATTGTGAAACCCTAAATTTTTGTTTTCTTTAAAAATAGATAAATTTGATTTAATTATGAATTTGTTGTGCATTTAAATTTAGGGAATAATAAATTTTTGCGAAATTAAAATTAATCATAAGGTAACAATTTGTTTTGCACTCATGCTGTTGCACTTTATGTTTTTGTGATGATTGGTTTGAGTCAAAGTTTAAAAGTCATTCAAAAACCTTTGGAAATGTGATTTGAAAATCAAATTTTAAAAAGGAAAAATAAAATTCTTTCCCGTTCTCTTTCTCTCCTCGATTTCGGCCTGTTAGCCGATTCCCGGCCGGCCCAGCAATTCTCGCCCGTGCCTTCCTTCTTGGGCCGCGGCCCAGCCCACTTCGCCAGCAGTCGTTGCCCCTCTCCTCTTCAGTGTCGCTGACGCACCGGGCCCACGTGTCGGCGCCTTCTCCAACCTCCGCTCTCCCTCTCTCGGCCGAGCAACCGCCGTCCGACGCCCGCGCCCACCTCCGCGCGACGTGGGAGCGTCCCCCGCACCTCGGGCCTTTTTATAGGGCAGCGCGACCCGGCTCCGCCCTCCTTTCCCACTCCAACCCTCTCTCTTTCGGTTTCGCTACGCCATAGAGCCGCAGCAAGGCACCACCGGAGCATCGTCCGCCCCACCGCGTCGGTTGTCTTCTCCGAGCCGTCCCCGTCCCGTTTGAAGCCGTGGTGAGACTCCCCGTGCTCCCCTCCCTCTCCCTGTACCTCCAATTCGATGTTTGGTGGCCTCTAGGACCGGATTACGCGAGCTCCGACAAGCCCTTCCGGGCCGGCCATGGCGGGTGCCCCTCGGGCCTTTCCCCGGCCGCGTTTGTGGCAAAAACGGAACCCCCATCCCCTCCGCATCCTCCCTATGTAGTTGGTTTGGCGAATAGAGCCCTGTAGTGCCCGGCCGAGCAGCTCCGGTGAGCTCCATGGCGGCGCCGCCATCTTCTTCTCTGAGTCCGGTGGCCGGCTGTCTCTCTTTCCCCCCCCTTTCTTTCCCAACCGTCCATCATCCGATCAACGGCTCAGAGGGCTCGATACCCCTTCGGGGTTCGTTTTGTTAAAGAGACCCCCTACTTTCATCTATTTAACCCGCAGTCCTCGGTTCCAATGAATTTTCAGAATTTCGAATTATTTTAATTCCGAAATGTTTTCAATCTATTTACAGAATTGCCACTACAGTAAAACGTGTATAAAATCGTCGTTTTAACTCCGATTTGACCCGTTCAACTTGCGTTAGTTTCATAATTTCATAATCTACGCAATAGTGCTACTGTTAGACCTGTTAAGAGCTTTTGAATTTCTCAAATAAATCTAGTTATTAGCTAGCTTTTGGAATAGTAAATGTCTCGTAACTTTTGCGTTGTAGCTCCGATTTTCGTGCAATTCGCGTCAATGTGATCGTAGCGAGACGTAGATGATTTTGGTAAACATTTTATTCAGATTTATTTATTGTTGGTGTACTGTTCTAATAGTAGCTATGTTTTGCTTGTATGTCTGCTCCGAATTGCGTGTTGTACTTCGTGTCGTACGAGTTCAGACGGTGAGGAGTACGTCGGAAATCCGGACGCGTACGAGGAGCAGCAGGACCAGCATCAGTTCGTGAATCAAGGCAAGTATAGCATGGGCCTTCCTTGATTCCTATTCATTATATAATCTACTCATTATGCATGTGTCTAATATTGCTCGACTATAAGGACATCCTAGCCATTTATGACTTATATCTTGATACCTATGGGTTTTATTGCATATGGGTAGAATGCTAGTGCTCTATTCAAACATGATCAATACTATGATTAATGGAACAAACGGATAAACATGATGGTAATGATTGAAATATAGGGTGATGGTGCAAATGATGTCGATCATGTTGCCCTAAACTCTCCGTAAGGACTTGTCTGTAGGGCAAAAGCTGGGACATACAGTGCAACCGTGAGAGTCATATGGCTCTGACTTTAGCTCAGTAATAGGATCTTTTCTAGCTTGTTAGAGGTTACCCGAAAGGGCGCAAGAGGGGCTTGCCACTTTGGGTATAGAACTGCCTCTGTTCTGATGTGTATAGCCTGCGGGAATTGTGCCATCGAAAGGGGGGTTCTCTATATCTGCCTGCCGAGGAAACCTCGCGGCCCTAACTTGTTAGAAGAGGCCTATGGAAGGCTTCATAGTGTACCCTGCCTGCTCACCTTGGAAGTGTTAGGGGGTCGACGGGCCCCGGGCATACGGGTAACACGACTCACGGGTAAAGATGCACAACCTCTGCAGAGTGTTAAAACTGTTATAACAGCCGTGCTCACGGACACGAGCGACCCGGAAAACTCACAGAATAAATGGTTACTAGATATGTGGATGAACTATGATGATGATGATGAGATCACACTGTTGTTTTCTCTTCTTAATTCTAGTAGTGGATCATGTGGGTTAAATGGGTGTTTGAGCATAACTTAATAATGATTAACAATGAAATATTGATCTACTAAAAGTGCTAACTGCAGTCAACCGTGTCTAGCCTTTTTGAGCCTCATGAATCCTCATACTATACTTGCGGAGTACGAATGTACTCACACTTGTTGCTATATTGTTTTTGGGTAAAATCCCGGATGGGTAACAGATGACAGTTTCTACGAGGACTTCCCGGAGGATTTCTAGGTTTGGGTCAACCAGTCGTCCTTCCCTGTGGATCAGACACTACGCCCGAGAGTTGCTATTTATCTTTCCGTTTGTTTATGTAAGAACTACGTGATGTAATAACGTTATGTATGTACTCAGTGATGATACTTCTGTTAATTTGTCAGCTTATGTGTGCGACTATTCCTGGGGCGCACATAAGATGTATGCACTCTATATTGTCCTTTAATTGGAGTGTGACATTCGCCCCTCGGTAAAACTCTCCTAACTCAACTCCGTATTACCTTCTTAGTTATCTTTGCTAGCTAGTTAGCTTTGTTAGAGTAGCTCCTTTGTGTAGCTTGCTAGTTGTAGTTGTAGTTACCTTCTCGGTTTGTCTTATGCGGTTGAGTGCAAATATACTAGAATTGTGAATTGGTTAGGTAGCTTGCAAACACCCCGTAGGCTAAGCAAAACTCGTATCTTGCTACTTGTTATATTGATAAACTTGTTTAGCTTGTCTTTTTAGAAAATTTTAAAAGGTTATTCACCCCCCTTTAGCCATCAAGACCTTTCAGGTACCCCTAATTCAGGTACCCAACAACAACTAACTTGTTAGCTTCCTATGAGCATAGGCTATCTCTTGCATCTGTCATTGCAAATGTGCACATGACATCTCTTTTTTTTGAAAGCTTCAACGGAGGGGGGTTTCCCCACCTGATTTTATATTGAATTAAGGCACCAGTTACATCAGTACAAGATATACAGGGAGATTTACATCAGAGATGGGGGCAATGTTACAGAGATTGCATCAGGCTACGTTTGACATTGTCTGATCAAACAATCTACACCAATCATCGACCACCTTTTTATCCTTTCTTGGCATTCTAGCCTGCCATTGAGTGGCCTCATCTCTGCAAGAGAGAATTAGTTGTCGCAGGTTCAGATTTTTATTACGGAAGACAGAGCCGTTTCTTCTCTTCCACAGCTGCCAGTAGCACAGGACGATGAACGTGTTGTATTGGGCGTCAGGGAGGTTGCCAATTTTCGGAAGGCAGTGTAGTCTGTTGGTTGAGGTCTCAGCACCAAGTTGCATTCCAAGACTAGACCAGAACTGCACAGCGCTGGCGCAATGGAACATGATGTGGTCTGGTGTTTCTTCTGCAGCTCCACACACCGTGCAGTTAGGAGAGTCTACAATGTGCTTGCGATGGAGGTTTGCTCTGCACTGGATTCTTCCCTTGGAAAGTAACCACGCGAAGAGCTGCACTCTAGGTGGTGCGGCATTCTGCCAAATGAAAGAGGATGCAGGATCAGCCGACAACCCTCTAGCTTTGAGGAGCTTGTATATTGTCGATGTGTCAAGTTTTTCCTTGGTACGGGATAGTGGTGATAGTCTTGTGTCCGGGTCCTCAGAGAGCACTAGACCTTGAGTGATCAAATTCAGCTGCTGCAGTTCATCCTGTGCTTGAGAGGACAGGCGGTTTACAAAGTTCCCAGCGAGGTTCGAGCGGATAGCCTGATGGACTGACACCTCCTTTTTTGTGCAATGGCTGTAGAGTCTGGGGAAGCGATCAGCCAGTGCATCATCTTCAAACCAGACATCGGACCAAAACGATGTCGATTTTCCATCTCCTAGTTGGACTGTGGTTATAGCTTGGTAGAGTGGCAGAAGCGATCGGAGCAGCTCCCAGTGAGTGCCCAAATTTTCAGCGTTCATGCTGGAAAGGTCCACATGTGCTCTGATCCAACTCCCCCACGCCGACGCGGAGGCACAGTGCAACCGGTGAACTATATTGAGCAGGAGGCAGATGTTCTGTGTGCCAAAGTCCTTGATGCCAAGACCTCCCAGCTCCTTTGTTGTGCAGACGTTTGGCCAAGCAACTAGGCATTTAGCCGCTGATGTCTCTTTATCTCCAGCCCATAGGAAAGAGCGACGTCTTTTGTCAATCATCTTGATAACCTCCGGAGGAACCTGTGTTGCGGACATGATGTACACCAACTGGCTGTCTAACATAGAGTTGATGAGGACAACACGACCCATGGTGTTCAGAAGAGAGGCCTGCCAAGTTGACAAGTATCTGTCAGTTTTTTCAATGTAAGTCAAGAAAGTAGATGCCGGTAACTTGTGATCAGACAGTGGAAGCCCCAAGTAGGTTTGCGGGAAGGACTCTTGGGAGCAGCCCAGAATTGATGCACACTGATCTGCGACAGCCTGGTCCAAATGAATTGGCACCATCGTGCTCTTTGTGTAGTTGATCCTTAGGCCTGTGGCGTCCGAGAAGGCATCCAGAACATTCTTGAGCGCTTGCACTGCCTGGCAGTCCCCCTTCAGCACAATCAAGGTGTCATCGGCATACTGCAAAACGACGCACGGAGCAGCATGGTCGATCGGATGCTTGATCTCGGGCGCCGATCTGAGCATGGTCTGTAGGGTGTCTGCCACTAGCAGAAATAGGTAGGGCGATAAGGGATCACCCTGTCTAAGTCCGCGTTTGCAATTTATCCAGTTTCCCGGGCACCCGTTCACTAGCACAGCAAACTTGGAGGATGATAGGATGTTGAGGATCCAGTTGCACCAAAGCTGATCAAACCCTCGTGCTTGCATAATCGTGATTAGGCGTTCCCAAATTACGGTGTCAAAAGCTTTTGCAAAGTCCAATTTAAGCACCAAGGTCGGTAGCCTCCTTTTCTTGCAAGCCTGAATCACCTCAGCAGCAAAAATGAATGTTTCTGAGATTGATCGCCCCTGCAAGAAGCCGGTCTGGTGGAGGTCAATCAGCTTTCCAATCTCTTGCTGTAATCTCATTGTAAGAATCTTGGCGAGGATCTTGACAGAGCAATTTTGAAGACATATCGGTCTGAAGCCGTTGACTGAGACCATCCCAGGTTTCTTTGGGATGAGGACCATATATGATCTGTTAATTCTTTCCAAGTCAGCACGTCCATCATGGAATGCCGAGAGGAAGGCCATAACTTCCTGTTTGATTGAGGACCAAGCAGCCCTGTAGAAGGAAGGGCCGAAACCATCAGGTCCCGGGGCACTGTTTCTATCCATCGCCTTCAGGGTTGCTAGCGTTTCTTGCTCAGTGAATGGTGCAATAAGCTGTCCTGAAGGGTGATGCTGGTCTTGGAAGATGGAGTTGATGTCAAAACTCCAAGTGGAACTGCCTGGTTGGCCTATGATTGACCTGAAGAAATTTGTCAGCGCCTGAACTTTCCCATCATGATTGAAAATTACTTCGCCTTGCACTTCAACACAACGGATGTTGTTGCAGCGTAGGCGGACAGATGCCTGTGCATGATGAAAGGCAGTGTTCGCATCGCTTTCCTTGATCGCACGGAATTTGCTCCGCTGCTTCCAGTAGGAAGCCTTCTCTTTGATCGCCTGGGAGAGGCAATCCTGGCATTCCATGCGTGCCTGCAACTCGTTAGAAGATAAGCCCCTTTCCTCCTCCAGTGTATCAAAAAGCTGAATTAGGAATTTGTAGTTTGGTATTATGTAGGGCGGCGCCCTGTAACGCCGAGACCAGGCCTTTACCGTGGCCCTGGTCGACTTGAGGCAGGCAGCCAATTGTCCCGCAGCATCGTCAGAGTCGTCAGCCTGTGCCCACGCTGGAAGAACGGAGGGGAGGAAAGTTGGGCGGTGTAAGGTTCGAATGGCTAGAGGGGGGGTGAATAGCCTATTTAAAAATCTACAAGCTACACTAAACAACCATGTTAGTATAAAAGATGGCTAAGCTAATTCTAGCACTAACTCAACTACACTATGCAAGCCACCTATACAACTTAGTGAAGCAAGGCTATGATCTTTAATACACACCAACAAAGCTAGGTCACTAAGCCACTTACTCCTATGTGATAAAAGCTACTCTAAACAAGCTACACTAGAAGTAGTACGAGAAAGTAAAGAGCAAGTGATTTGATTCTTATACCAACGATGTAGAGAAGTAAAGCACTCGAAGAATCAATCACAATGATCAACCACAAGAGAAATCCTCGGTAAAGAGAAGACACAAGATTTTTTACCGAGGTTCACTTGCTTCCCGGCAAGCTACTCCTCGTTGTGGCGATACACCCACTTGTCGGTTCGCGAGCTAATCGACTATCAAGAGTCGAGCCCTCGGCGGGCGCCGCACAACCGCACACAAGATGGGGATCCTCCAAGCCATGAGCTCCACTAGAGTATCCAATTTGCGAACTCCCGCGGGGAAGGATCAAGAACCCCTTACAACACTTGGTGAAGGCTCCAACAATCTCCAATTGCGAGCTCAGTCACCTCCGCTGCTCCAAGCCGTCTACCGTGTCAGGAAACACGGAAGAGTAACAAGAAATCCGCAGCAACTCGAAGATCAAGTGCCTCTAGAATGCAACTCTCAAGCAATGCACTTGAATCTCACTCAATCTCACTCAAGATGTGCAACTATGCAAAGAGATGAGTAGAGGGGTTGTTCTCTAGCTCAAAGTATGTCTCTAGATCTCAAAATGTGCAAGAGTTACCCTCAAACCCCGGCCAACGTCTATTTATAATGAAGGGGTACGCAGCTAGCCGTTACAGATGACGCAGCGAAAAACGCGTTGACCGGACGCTCCGGTCAGGGAGACCAGACGCGTCCGGTCACTACACGACAGCAAGAAACAGTGCGAGTCAGAACTAGCCGTTGCCGTGATCAGACGCGCTGAACCGATTGACCGGACGCGACAGTGCCCACGTCCGGTCGCGTTCCAGTATGCTCCCGTTGAGACCAGACGCGTCCGATCGCATGTGACCGGCCGCGCCGCGCGTCCGATCGTCACTCCGCTTCGCTCTGCCCCTCTGGACGCCTGACCGGACGCTCCGGCTACGTGAGGGACCGGACGCGTCGGTCGCGCGCTCTGGTTCGCTCAGGAGAACTGACCGGACGCGCTGTTGAACTGACCGGACGCCACAGTGCCAGCGTCCGATTAGAGTCCAGTAAGCTCCCTCATCAGTGACCGGACGCGCTGCGCATCCGATCATCAAACTAAAAACCGCGCAGATGCTGAACACTGACCGGACGCGTCCGGTCATACAGAGACCGCGTCCAGTTCAGCGTCCGGTCACCTCTGTGACCTCCGTTTGCCTCCGTTTCTTTTCCGACTTTTGGCGCAATAGAAAATAAGCATTTCACTTCCCCAAAAAGCGCCGAATCCCGCGAACCCAAACCCCTCTCTACCGCTCAAACTCCACCGCCTTCTCAAACGTGCTAACACCACCATGTGTAAATCACAATGTGCATGTGTGTTAGCATTTTATAATCATTTCTCAAGACGTTATGTTAGCTTTTTACTAGATCCTAATGCATATACTCAAGACATTGATCTAGTGGCACTTGATTTCCGAGCTAACCGTGATTGCCCCTCTTGATAGTCGGCTATGTATCCTAAACCCGGTCAATCACTTCTCTACTCATCTTAGAACGGCAAAAGAAAAACCCTATGATTATACCTTTGCCTTGCGCTCTTAGATCCTTCTCTTCCACTTGATCATCATGTCCTTCCTTTTATGTGCATCTCCACCATAATCATCATTTCATGTTCATGCACTATCTCTTTGTGATCTTGTGGCCACCACTCCTTGCCACATACACCTTCATCACATGTGTTGCTTATGCCTAACTCAAAACACTTAACACGTGGCATTAGCAACTTGATGTCATTAATTACCAAAACCAAACTTGGGCTTTCAATCTCCCCCTTTTTGGTAATTGATGACAACCATCACAAAGATATGAAATGAAATCAATTTTCAATTTCGATAGTATTAGCTCCCCCTACGTATGTGCTTCCATGAGTTTGGTTCAATTGTGCACATATGTATTGATTTGAATTTTGGGAGAGTTACTACTATCAAATTGATGCTAAGGTATATAGAATGGACCTTTGAAGCGTGATACCAATCGGAGTTGCCTTTATATACCATCCTTAGCATCGATGTAGCTAGACACCGCTTGTAATACATCACTTGTAAAGATCACAAACACTAAAGTACCCCGTGAGATCAACATTATAAGCAAAGGTGTCTAGATACCACTTGTAAAGCTACTCTTAACAAGTCATCATTCAAGTACTATTTCTAGCAATCACCATTCAAACATGAATATCGAAATTAAATTTGTAATGCAACACATCATCATGTTAGTGCACATACAAATGCAACAAATAATTCATGAGCTTGCTCCCCCTACTTGTGTGCTCAATTTTAATTGATCCCTTTCTCCCCCTTTGTAACTTAACTTTTTATCTTTGTCTCCCCTGTGACTTTTCTCTCCCCCTATGATTTTTCTCTCCCCCTTATTATCTTATTTACTCTTTGCAATATCTTTGTGACTTTTCTCTCCCCCTTTGTCAACAATCACCAAAAAGGTGCCAATTTAGTGAGAGATAAGTCAATCAATATGAGGGAGTCCAAATTATGGTTCAATCTAGATCACTTGCCTAGAATATGTAATTCGGTTTGATCCAAGGACAAGCTTTTTCACACCTCATAAAGTATAAGGGTTATCTTGACCATGTTGAATTACACATCATGAGCTCATTTACTAGATTTAACACTAGGTTTGTAAGCCCACAAACATGTCATATGCTACCACTAGATCAATCAAACATAGAAGCAATAGTGGTACCATATATACATCAAAATTATTTGATTTTCATGAATGAGCCTATTTGTCATGCAAATATGTTTATATGTTCTAACCATGTCCTTAGCAAAGTATGAATGATATGCCAAACAACTTTACCTTGCTATGTTGGAGGGGAGGCATGTCATATAAGAATGTGAGGGTGCACTCATTTCAAGTTAGAGAAGTCAAGTATGTTCAATTCATTCTTCAACTTGTAAAATCTCTTTTCATCAAGTGGCTTTGTAAAGATGTCGGCTAGTTGATCTTCGGTGCCAATGCTCTCAATGCTAATATCACCCTTTTGTTGATGGTCTCTTATGAAGTGATGCCTTATATCAATGTGCTTTGTTCTTGAGTGTTGAATCGAGTTTTGTGTCATCTTGATAGCACTCTCATTATCACAAAACAAAGGCACATTCTTGAATTTAATTCCAAAATCATTCAAGGTGGCCTTCATCCAAAGCAATTGTGCACAACAACTACCGGCACTAATATATTCGGCCTCAGCGGTAGATAGTGCAACACTATTTTGTTTCTTTGATGACCATGAAACAAGAGACCTTCCAAGCAATTGACAAGTGACACTTGTGCTCATTCTATCAATCTTGCATCCACCATAGTCGGAGTCCGAATATCCAATCAACTCAAAATTAGACCCCTTTGGAAACCACAATCCAACATCATGAGTGCCCTTAAGATATCTTAATATTCTCTTGGTGGCTTTCAAGTGACTTTCTCTAGGTGAAGGTTGATATCTTGCACACTTGCACACACTAAACATCACATCCGGCCTAGAAGCGGTGACATAGAGCAAGCTTCCAATCATAGACCGGTATAACTTTTGATCTACCATGTTGCCACTAGCATCAACACCCAATTGATCATTAGTACCCATTGGAGTACTCATTGGCTTAGCATCATGCAATCCAAACTTCTTGATCATGTCCTTGATGTACTTGCCTTGACTTACAAAAGTGACATTCTTCATTTGCTTGATTTGAAGTCAATTTGCACACTTTGGTTGATCACATGAATATCATCATCATCAACTTGCCTTGGCTTTATGTCACCAATGTCCATGTTCTTCATTGCATTTGACAATTGATCTCCTCTCACATCATCAAGGTTTTGAGCTTCATTTTGAGACCCTTGGGTTTCATCAAACTCAACATCATGAACTTCTTCCAAGGTGCCATTTGTGAGATTCCAAACTCTATATGCTTTGCTTGTGGTAGAATAACCAAGTAAGAACCCTTCATCACATTTCTTTTCAAACTTGCTCAATCTAGTGCCTTTCTTGAGAATATAGCATTTGCAACCAAACACTCTAAAGTATGTAATGTTGGGCTTTCTTCCATTCAATAGCTCATATGGTGTCTTTTCAAGCTTCCCATGGCAATAGAGACGGTTGCTACAATAGCAAGCCGTGTTGATAGCTTCACTCCAAAATGAATGACTAACATTGTATTCACTAAGCATTGATCTAGCCATATCAATCAAGGTTCTATTTTTCCTTTCAACTACACCATTTGATTGAGGAGTGTATGTTGGTGAGAATTGATGTCCAATACCAAAATTATCACACAAATCTTCAATTCTTGTGTTCTTGAACTCACTACCATTGTCACTTCTAATCTTCTTGATGGTAGTCTCAAACTTATTTTGCACCCTCTTGACAAAAGACTTGAATAGATCATAAACATCACTCCTGTCAAAGAGAAAGAACACCCAAGTGTATCTAGTGTAGTCATCCACAATCATAAAACCATACTTGTTGCCACCAATGCTAGTGTATGTTGTTGGCCCAAACAAGTCCATGTGCAATAGCTCAAATGCTTTTGATGTGCTCATTTTACTTTTACTAGGATGTGAATTTCCAACTTGTTTGCCGGCTTGACAAGCACTACAAGGTTTATCCTTCTCAAAAGTGACATCCTTCAAGCCTCTAACTAAGTCATGCTTCAAAAGTTTGTTCAATTGTTTTATTCCAACATGACCAAGCCTTCTATGCCACAACCAACCCATACTAGATTTGCTAAGCAAGCATGAAGTCAATTGTGTCTCACTATCATTGAAGTCAACCAAGTATAAGCTACCATGTCTAAATCCTTTGAATATCAAATTTGATCCATCAACACTTATGACTTCAACATTATCACTACCAAATATGCACTTGAAGCCAAGATCACAAAGTTGTGCTACCGATAAAAGATTAAAATCCAAGCTCTCAACTAGCAACACATTAGATATGCTCATGTCATTTGAGATAGCAATTTTACCAAGCCCCTTGACCTTGCCTTTCTTGTTGTTGCCAAAAGTGATAGCATCAAAACCACCATTTTGACTTGTATCAATTGAATTGAACATACAAGAGTCTCCGGTCATATGTTGAGTGCACTCACTATCAAGCACCCAATGGCTTCCTCCGGCTTTGTAATTGACCTACAAGACAAGATCAATTCCTTTTAGGTACCCAAACTTGTTTGGGTCCTCCAAGGTTAGAGACTAAGCTCTTTGGTACCTAAATGGCTTTCTTCTTTGAGCCCATCCATGGTGTACCAATGAACTTAGCATGAACACCATTTGTACCCTTGGTAAGCATATAAAAAGAATCAAACTTAATTGAGGATACATTTGCATTAGATTTCTTGTTCATGCAATGTTGCTCTATGTGACCAACTTGCTTGCAACTTTTGCAATAGCTACCATTGTTCTTCACAAAATGAGTCTTGTGAGGAGCAAAAGCGGCCTTGCCTTTCTTAGGGTTATAGCCCAATCCCTCTTTGTAGAGAGAAGCTCTTTGGCTACCCAAGCACATAAGCAAGCGGTCCTCACCACCATAAGCCTTAACTAATGTGTGATTGAGCTCTTTTACCTCCTTCTTGAGATTTTCATTCTCAACTATAAGTGTGGAATCACAAGTGAAACCGTCACTACTAGATGAGGATGATGTAGATGAGCTACATGAAGGGTTAGTGGGAGCAACAATAATAGGCTTATGACAAGATTCATCAATTATATCATATGATATGCCTATGTTGCAAGTTTTAGCTTTTTCAACATTAGTTGGCATGTTTTCACATTTTTCAACTAGAGAGGAATGAGCTTCTTCAAGCTTGGTGTGAGACTTTTGAAGCTTCTTATGGTCTACCTTTAGACTCTCATAAGATGCTCTAAGCTCATCAAGTTCTTGCATAAGGTATTTCTTTTCCTTAAGCAAGCCCTTGCACTCCTTTCTAGATTGTTTATAATGTTGAGTGCAATCTTCTAGCATAGTGATTAGTTCATCTTTAGTGAATTCTTCTTCATCACTATCACTATCACTAGCATTATCATGATCACTCTCATCGTCGGATGATACCTTAGCAGCCTTAGCCATGAAGCACGATGGAGTATCGAAGAGGGAGACCTTCTCTTGGATGGCAATGCTAGCATGTCCCTTCTTCTTACTCTTGTTGTCATCCTCATCATCACTTGAGGAATCATCACTATCCCATATAGCAACATGAGAATCATTCTTCTTCTTATAAGAGCTCTCCTTCTTCTCTTGCTTCTTCTTTTGCTTCTTTCTCTCCTTCTTGATAGCATCTTCATCATCACTATCATAAGGACATTTTGCAATGAGATGGTCCTTGCTATGGCATCTAAAGCATCTCATGGTATGCTCATTCTTCTTGGATGAGTTCTTCCTCCTTCTTGCACGAAAGCCTTTCTTCTTCATGAATTTGCCAAATTGCTTGACAAAGAGAGTCATCTTCTCATCAATGTCATCACTATCACAAGAGCTTGAGTCTTTATCACTTGATGATTCAATCTTAGATTTGCCCTTGGATGTGGTGGCTTTGAATGCCACACTCTTCTTCTTTTCATCATCTTTCTTCTCATTTTCTTTTTTCTTCTTCTTGACCAACTCATCCTTCTCATCATCTTCTCTATATGAATCATTGGTCATCACTTCTTGAAATATTTGTTGAGGAGTTGAATCCTTCAATGTAGTCCTCACTAGCACGGTGATCAATGTATCAAATCTCTTGGGCAAGCTTCTTAAGAACTTCATAGAGAATTGATTGTCCTTGACCTCCTCACCAAGTGCCTTGAGCTCATTGACAATGACTTGCAACCTATGAAACATCTCCGGTACACTCTCATCATCTTGCATCTTGAAGCTTAAAAATTTTTCTTGCAAGATATATGCTTTAGCGGTCTTTGTGCCTTCGGTGCCCTCAAATGTTTCTTCTAGCTTGGCCCAAGCATTATGAGCGATCTCAATGTTCTTCACTTGCTCAAAGGTCTTGTCATCTAGTGCCTCATGAAGAGCACTAATGGCAATGTCATTGCATTGGAGTTTCTTCTCTTCTACCGGTGTAGGTGCTTCCGGATTAGCAACCTCAAATTTTGTTTCGGTGACCTTCCACACTTCTCTATTGATTGACTTGAGGTGTGCGGTCATCTTAACCTTCCAATATGCATAATTAGTGCCATCAAAGTGAGGTGCCTTCTTGGTGTTGTTGATGTGCAAGCTTAATTGAGCCATTTCTTTTTCACCGTAGGTTGTTAAGCCTCAAATAAACGGTGCCTCGGCTCCGATACCACTTGTAAGGTCCGAATGGCTAGAGGGGGGTGAATAGCCTATTTAAAAATCTACAAGCTACACTAAACAACCACGTTAGTATAAAAGATGGCTAAGCTAATTCTAGCACTAGCTCAACTACACTATGCAAGCCACCTATACAACTTAGTGAAGCAAGGCTATGATCTTTAATACACACCAACAAAGCTAGGTCACTAAGCTACTTACTCCTATGTGATAAAAGCTACTCTAAACAAGCTACACTAGAAGTAGTACGAGAAAGTAAAGAGCAAGTGACTTGATTCTTATACCAACGATGTAGAGAAGTAAAGCACTCGAAGAATCAATCACAATGATCAACCACAAGAGAAATCCTCGATAAAGAGAAGACACAAGATTTTTTATCGAGGTTCACTTGCTTCCCGGCAAGCTACTCCTCGTTGTGGCGATGCACCCACTTGTCGGTTCGCGAGCTAATCGACTATCAAGAGTCGAGCCCTCGGCGGGCGCCGCACAACCGCACACAAGATGGGGATCCTCCAAGCCACGAGCTCCACTAGAGTATCCAATTTGCGAACTCCCGCGGGAAAGGATCAAGAACCCCTTACAACACTTGGTGAAGGCTCCAACAATCTCCAATTGCGAGCTCAGTCACCTCCGCTGCTCCAAGCCGTCTACCGTGTCGGGCTACACGGAAGAGTAACAAGAAATCCGCAGCAACTCGAAGATAAAGTGCCTCTAGAATGCAACTCTCAAGCAATGCACTTGAATCTCACTCAATCTCACTCAAGATGTGCAACTATGCAAAGAGATGAGTGGAGGGGTTGTTCTCTAGCTCAAAGTATGTCTCTAGATCTCAAAATGTGCAAGAGTTACCCTCAAACCCTGGCCAACGTCTATTTATAACGAAGGGGTACGTAGCTAGCCGTTACAGACGACGCAGCGAAAAACGCGCTGACCGGACGCTCCGGTCAGGGAGACCGGACGCGTCCGGTCACTACACGACAACAAGAAACAGTGCGAGTCAGAACTAGCCGTTGCCGTGATCGGACGCGCTGAACTGATTGACCGGACGCGACAGTGCCCGCGTCCGGTCGCGTTCTAGTATGCTCCCGTTGAGACCAGACGCGCCGCGCGTCCGATCGTCACTCCGCTTCGCTCTGCCCCTCTGGACGCCTGACCGGACGCTCCGGCTACGTGAGGGACCGAACGCGCCGGTCGCGCGCTCTGGTTCGCTCAGGAGAACTGACCGGACGCGCTGTTGAACTGACCGGACGCCACAGTGCCAGCGTCCGATTAGAGTCCAGTAAGCTCCCTGGATGACCGGACGTGTCCGATCATCAGTGACCGGACGCGCTGCGCGTCCGATCATCAAACTGAAAACCGCGCAGACGCTGAACACTGACCGGACGCGTCCGGTCATACAGAGACCGCGTCCGGTCCAGCGTCCGGTCACCTTTGGGACCTCCGTTTGCCTCCGTTTCTTTTCTGACTTTCGGCGCAATAGAAAATAAGCATTTCACTTCCCCAAAAAGCGCTCAAACTCCATCGCCTTCTCAAACGTGCTAACACCACCATGTGTAAATCACAATGTGCATGTGTGTTAGCATTTTATAATCATTTCTCAAGACGTTATGTTAGCTTTTTACTAGATCCTAATGCATATGCTCAAGACATTGATCTAGTGGCACTTGATTTCCGAGCTAACCGTGATTGCCCCTCTTGATAGTCGGCTATGTATCCTAAACCCGGTCAATCACTTCTCTACTCATCTTAGACCGGCAAAAGGAAAACCCTATGATTATACCTTTGCCTTGCGCTCTTAGATCCTTCTCTTCCACTTGATCATCATGTCCTTCCTTTTATGTGCATCTCCACCATAATCATCATTTCATGTTCATGCACTATCTCTTTGTGATCTTGTGGCCACCACTCCTTGCCACATACACCTTCATCACATGTGTTGCTTATGCCTAACTCAAAACACTTAACACGTGGCATTAGCAACTTGATGTCATTAATTACCAAAACCAAACTTGGGCTTTCAGGCGGTGAAGCCAAGCATTTTCGAAACGGAAAAGCTGGGATTTTGGAATTTCAGTTGACATTGTTAGCAGGATGGGAGTATGGTCAGAAGTGGGTTTGGCTTGAGGAGTGAGGGAGGTGGAGGGGAAGGTGGTAGTGTGGCTAAGGTTGACAAGGGCTCTGTCAAGCTTTGCAAGGATCGGTTGCTCCTGACCATTGGTCCAGGTGTATCTACGGCCAAGAAGGGGGATTTCCATCAGACCGAGAAGACTAATGGTGCTGTTGAAGGCATTGATTAGAGAGTTGTTGATGTTATCGTTGTTTTTCTCATCCGCGTTGCGGATGAGATTGAAGTCGCCGATGACAACCCAAGGGCCAACAATGGTAGAGGAAAGGTCAATGAGCTCCTGGAGGAAAGAGCTAGAGTGCTGATGGTCGGAGGGGCCATAAACATTGGTGATTTGAATGGAGAAATCAGAAATGGTGCTGGATAGGGAAACTGTGAGGCAGCGGGTTCCCTGCTCAGAGTTGTTCAGGGACCAAAGCGAAGGGTTCCAAGCGGTGATCAGCCCCCCTAGAGCCAATTGCTGGCACCATTTTAAGGGACTAAGTGAGTTGAAGAGGGAGGAAAGTTTTAGTCTTGAAACTGTTCAGTTCATGGAGCTTGGACTCCTGAATACACATAACAGAGGGGGGAAGCAGACTGAATTGCATCTCGAACAATAGAACACTTTTCTGGGTCACCAAGACCACGCACATTCTAGGATAAAAGCGATAGAGAGCGGTTGCTTACATTAGTCATTTAGAAAAAACTCAGCACCCGAGGTCAACACGACTGAAAGCAAAGCATAGGCACCAGAACAGCGTTAAATCAACGTAGACTAGTAGGTAAAAGGTAACTCGGCCAAAAGCTAAAAGGCAACCAGGCAGCCGAGGATCCTAGAGACCAGAGCATCGGTACTGGAGGAACATCATGGACACACAACCACCGCAGTGGACACCCCAACAGAAGCGGCGCTGGAGCAGCCCACCGAGGCCGCCGAGAGGAGCTTGCAGATGTCCGAGGCGCCAATGGGGAGCTTGTTGCGAGTGAGGATGTTCCGTTTGTGCACTTGCTTCTTTAGTGCCGCGGAGCACCCGGAGAGGGAGTTTAGGAGCGCCTTGCGGCGCTCAGCCTGAGTAGAAACAACGACGAAGTTCCCTTTGGTCAAGGCAGCGATGCGGGCGCTCTGCCTGGAAGGAGCCTGATCCGTGGTCCTCCTGCCCCGCCTGCGTGGATGCGGAGGAGGCAAGGAGGGACCAGCAGATAGGCTGCTCAGCGCAGGGGAGGTCGGCAGAGGAGTCGGCTCGATGTCGAAGCTGAAAACAGAAGACTCGCGTGGAGGGGACTCAGTAGGAGCCGGGTCCAGAGCAGAAGCAGTGCAGGTGCTTGGCGCGGACGCAAACAGGCGGGCCAGGACCATGGCAAGCCCCAGGACTCTAGCGGAATCAGAGGTGCTGGAGGCGCCAGGGCCCTGATCGGCGGGTGCCGGCAGCTGAAGCAGAGGCAGGAACAACCTGTTAGTCGGGTGCTAGGTTGGCTGGCGCTGCTGTTCCCGCCAGATTGGCGCAGGACACGGAGGCGAAGGCATGGGCGGTGGAGAGCGGCTGAACCTAGCGCAAGGGATGTCAGGTGAAGGAGGCCCAAAAAGAACCTCCTTGCCACGACCACCAAGGACGAACTTGTCTTGAGGACGAGCAGCAGGCGCAGACCGGATCGCCCTAGGCTTGGGGCAGGCACAAGGGAGCTCGAGGACCGAGGACTCCGAGCTAGAGGACGGAACCATGAACCGTGGTCTGAAGGCCTCTAGGGGCACAAGCTCGTGGGCAGGAGTTGAGGGTGGCGGGGAGGGAGAACTTGGAGGGGACGCGGACCTTGGGCGCGGCTCAGAGGGCACGGTATGCACGGAGCGGCGGGAGGCCGGCACAGGGATCGGGGGAGCACGGAGGTTAGCAATCGGTGACTTACAGGAGAACTGACGGTGGCCGGAGGACCGACAGTTCCTGCAGCGCACAGGATCACGGCAATCCTTGACCTGGTGATTAGGGGAAAGGCACCGGAAGCACACGTTCGAGGACAGGATGGGTTGAATGGTTTTGGGAGGAGTAGGGGAGGGAGAAGCTGGCATTAAGGCGACCTCCAGGTAGGAGGGCTTCGAGGGGCACTGGATTGAAGTCGCAATAACACCGTTCTTGGGAACCGAGGACACGCTGTTGGCGACAAGATAGCGCCATTCACCCCACGCGGGAGGCAAGTCGGCGCCCGCAGAAAGCTGGGCAGAGCATTGAAGAGGTGTAGCGGCACCGAGCCCAGCCGAATTGAATCGCAGGATCCGCCCACAGAGCCACAGCTGGGCGAGGTGGGTTTGACAGGCGCATGGACAGACTTGGGTAGTTGGGGTAGGGACCCACCGAAGTAAAGCTCATCGTCGCCCTCGTCGCACTAAGGAAGGCGTTCAAACGCAGCAATGGCGGCAGCGACGGAGGCGTGGAGGAAAAGAACGGTGGAACCCAAATTAACAGCGCCCGTCACGGCGAGGGCGTTGGCAACATTACGATTAGCAACCATAAAACGAAAGACACCACACTGAATGCGCACGGAAGAAAGGCGACCCGGAGGAGTGGCTAAAATTCATTGTAAAGCATTCTGCATGAAGTAGGAATTGAATCTGGGATTGCGAGAAGGAGTGACCCAAATCGGGGCTGGAGAAGGAGAATGACCAACGAGATTCGGCACAATGGCGGTGTGGAACTCCAGGAGGATCTTGTGCTGTAGGATCTCACCAAGCGTGGGCAACAGCGACGACCTTCGACGAGGCGGGGCAGATTGGCTGGCGGCCTCAAGACGAGACCGGGGAGCAGCGGCAGGCGGTTCGAGTGGCTGGGACAGGGGCACGTCTGTGGTGGGCGGCTGGGCTGGAGGAGGTGGAGGTGGAGGAGGAGGAGGCGGGGGCGGAGGAGGCGGCAGTGGTGGCGGCGGCGGAGGTGGAGAGGCCGGGGGTGGTGGAGGCGGGCGAGGAGGTTGGGGCTCTGGAGGAGCAGGTTGGATGACCGGCGGTGGCAGCGGCAGCGACGCGGAGTCGCCGTCGCCAGGGTCATGAGCGAGGGGCTCCAGACTGCCAGCCATCTCCGATTTTTCCGACATCTCTTTTGAGCCTTACATGTTAACCCAACATTAGAAATCTTTCACTCTTGCACAACGAATACATCCACTTTTTTTAGATGGACTCCCAAGAACCCTAGAACACCCTTGCCCAAGTTCTTGGCCAGGATGAACCCAAACCACACTTAGCACCCACAAAATATAAAATGCCCGATTTCTATGCACTGACGGACTATCCGCCATGCACGATGGGCAGTCCGTCAGATCTCACACTTAGTTGTTTTTCACCTAGCGCACAGTCACCTTTGATGGACAATCCGTCACAACACGATGGATAGTCCGTAGAACTTTCCGCTCTAGTCCAAAGACAGGTGTTTTGGTGCACTCCTGGACGCCATCTATCATTGACGGACAATTCATCCCACCTTGCACTTAGCACAGTTTGGTCATAACCCCACGGATGATCCGTTAGTGCTTGATGATCATTCCATGAGGTCCCGATGGACAGCTCATCAAAGCCACTCGACACCTACATCATTATAGCCTAAGTGTTAGCACACCTTAGCTATGTTGCCCAAGTGACCTATACATACTTGTACATCCATTTTACATGGCATGCCATTCATGAGCATCATGCTTACTTCTTTAAGCCCTTGCACTCATATAGGAGTTCAAGCACAACACACCAACCCTTTCGATCTAGCCCTATGTTCTATCTTCTATCTCTCTAGCTTCTTTGCATATTGTCTCGCTTTTTTGTGAAGGCGTAAGTCTTGTGATGCATGGAAGCTTCAACTTTTAGGGTCTTTTTGTATCCCTATAACTAATAATTAGCTGCTAAAATTAGCTATAACCTATTTGGATCCTTGTATTCTAGTAAGCCTAGCTAATGTCTTACCTATCACCTAGCTAACAATTAGCTATTTGATTTCTTTTATCTAACACTGCGTATAGTTAGCTGGGTGGATCCAAATAGAGCCTTAGTAATTATTTTTTTTAATAATTGCATGTGTGGCACCCGTGCGGTGATACCAATACGTATATGACTCTTTCGAGTCGATTTTACTAGTGTTGGGCTCTATTTAGATCTATTAGCTGCTAATAGTTAGCTAGCTAATAGCTCATACATATAAAGCTAATATTAGCTAGCGAACTATTAGTTAGCCGGTCCAATTAATAAGATAGTTGTTAGTTGAGTATTAGCTAACATTAAGCTAGACTATTATCTCGATTTGTTTGGATCCAAACGAGCAAACTATTGGTAGCTAATAGCTATATCACAGCTGTTCAAAGAATTTACTTTGGCTCAAATGTTGGCGTCACTCTGGTTCCCGCCGGCCGGCTCCTCCCCGGAGCTTAGCCACTGGGCTATACATGCTCATCCGCATGCACTGGAATCTTTCTCTAATGTTTTCCTCCAACAGTAGGGTACAACACTGACAAAGTTTTTTGACTGCACTTGTGCAAATGAGATCGGTGCTGGAGTTTGGACAAATCCAGCCAGTCCTTGTCACTTTATCAGTGACAATGCATATTTCGCCACTGCCACCAATGACCAATGCAATCTTGTTGTTTTGCTTAGCTTTGTCCACTGCAATTATACAATCTCTGATATATAGCACATTGGCCATTGGGAATCCTTAAGCAGATACTCATATATAGCAGTAGCACCCCTGTCTTGGAGAGTGTCAGGAATAGAGGAAATGGAGGTCACCGTGTCCCCAAACCCAAAGCCTCATTTCGTGGTCATCCCATGGCCAGTCACCAGCCACATGATTCCCATGGTGGACATCGGCTGCCTCCTCGCCGCGCACGGCGCCCCGGTCACGATCATCACCCCGCCCTCCAGCGCGCAGCTTGTCCAGAGCCGCGTGGACCGCGCCCGCGCCGGGCAAGGCTCGGCGGCGGGCATCATCACGGTGACCGCGCTCTAAATTGCACGGATACGCAGATACGGATACCGGTACGCGATACGGCGATACTCCGATACGCCATTTTCCCCAAAATGCAGATACGGGGATACGGCAATATACATAAAAAATAAAAAATAAAACATACCATAAATATTACATTACATAACATGGTTCAAGGCATAACGTTGTTCAAGGCATAACGTTCAGGCCATCAAGCCATAATTCAAACTTAGGTACGACACACACACATAACATAGCAACTAGATTAAGGACACGACATGATGAAATGATAAAACGATAACTGATAAAGTGATGAAATGACGATGCATGAACAACAGCTGCCCATGGCAAACTGGCAATCATCCATCAATCCATCGATCCAACATCTTCAGTCAGACCCAGCAGCAGCACCAGAGCTTTCAGTTATTCCTAGCGCCCCAAGATCTTCTAGAACTCTTTCAAGGTCTGGTTCATCAAGTGACAGATCAGCATGCTCAAGAAAATCAGCACCACCCTCAAAATCAGCCTCAAAAGTATCAGCTCCAATATCCCACATTGCTGATGGACCATGGTGGTATTCTTCAGTTTTCCTTGAAAGAAGGCGCAAGTTCTGATGTGTGAAAACTAAATCCTCAGCACGGCCAGGATTCAGCCTACAAAAGCAATTTGCAACCAGGAATCAAACTTCATGCAGGCAGCAAAAAATAAGGCAATTAAGAAAATGACAATAAGAGGTAGAATTAGAACCTGTTTCTCAAGGAACTATGGATCAGCCCATAGGTACTCCAATTTCTCTCAGCACAAGAAGATGATGTTGGCTGACCAAGTAATCTAAATGCTAACTTTTTCAGGTCTGGTGCAATAGCAGGGTTGTTGGCGATAGGAAATCCTCCACTTTCAGAACCATCAGTAGATGCAGAAGCATTCGAAGAAGTCGCCATTGGATCTAATAACAAGAGGAGAATCAGACAAGGAGCAGGGAGATAGCTGAGAAGTGAAGGGAAGGACCAGATTAGAGAAGAGAAGAAAAAACGGACTCACCGTAGAAGGGGAAGGAGCCACGGCCGCCGATGGCGTGTGGAGGCGTCAGGGGCTTGAGGATGTGGTCCAGGGAGAGAAGACACAGGCGAAGAGCTGGAGAACGAAGGGGCGGTCGAGCGGCGGCGGTCGAGCAGCGCTATTGCCGCAGATCTACGGCGTGCTGCACGCCTGCTTCAGAGGAGCGTGTGTGCAGCGGCGGTGGCTGCTGTGGCCGCACGAAAAGGGATTGCGGAGGGGCACAGCTGAGCGGACGGCTTTTATACGAACTGAACGAGTGGTTTTAAGGGTTATCAGGTATCCTACAGGTATCGGCAAGGTATCCCAGGAGTATCCGCGTATTTTTATTATTTGAAAATTGCGTTAATTTCCGATACGTCCGGGATACGTATCCGGCAGTATCCGTGCAGTATCCGTATCTGATACGGTATCCGATACCGGTACGTGAGTTTTGCGAAGTATCCGCGTTTCTTAGACCGCGCTCCTGTTCCCGGGCTCCGAAGCCGGCCTGCCGGAGGGCTGCGAGAGGCTGGACCACGTCCCCTCGGTCGACCTCGTGCCCAACTTCTTCGACGCCAACGCGCAGTTCGGCGACGCCGTGGCGCGTTACTGCCGCCGCCTTCTCATGGCGACGCCGCCGACAACGCACCGGCGGCCGAGCTGCATCGTCGCCGGGATGTGCAACACGTGGGCGCACGGCGTGGCGCGTGAGCTCGGCGCGCCTTGCTTCATCTTCCACGGCTTCGGCGCGTTCGCTCTGCTGTGCTGCGAGTATCTGAACACGCACAAACCGCACGAGGGCAAGTCGCCGGACGAGCTCATCGACGTCCCGGTCCTGCCGCCGCCTTTCGAGTTCAAGTTCGCCAGGAGGCAGCTTCCGCTACAGTTCCTGCCTTCTTGCTCCATTCCGGAGATCCGCCTTCGAGAGCTCCGGGAGTTCGAGACGGCCGTGGACGGCATCGTCGTGAACAGCTTCGAGGAGCTGGAACACGACTCGGCCGCGCGCCTCGCGGCGGCCACGGGCAAGACCGTGCTCGCCGTCGGCCCCGTCTCGCTGTGCGGCGGCGGCGCACGCGCACCTCCTAGCCTCCTCGACTTCCGGGCCGCCAGCTCGGTCGACGAAGACGCCAGACGGTGCATGGCATGGCTGGACGCCAAGAAAGCCGAGTCGTCGTCGTCCGTGCTCTACGTCAGCTTCGGCAGCGCCGGCCGCATGCCGCCGGCGCAGGTGATGCAGCTCGGGCTGGCGCTCGTGTCGAGCTCCTGGCCTATCCTCTGGGTCATCAAGGGCGCGGACACGCTGCCCGACGACGTGGACGAGTGGCTACAGCACAACACCGGCGGCGACGACGGCCAGTGTCTCGCGGTTCGCGGGTGGGCGCCGCAGGTGGCCATTCTGGAGCACCCGGCCGTCGGCGGCTTCCTGACGCACTGCGGGTGGGGCTCGACGCTGGAGAGCGTCGCCGCGGGCGTGCCCATGGCCACCTGGCCGTTCTCCGCCGAGCAGTTCCTGAACGAGAAGCTGATCGTTGACGTGCTCGGCATCGGCGTGTCTGTCGGCGTGACGAAGCCCACGGAGGGCGTGCTGACCGGCGCCAAAGACGCCGGCACGGCGAAGACAGATGTGGGAATGGAACAGGTGAAGCGAGCGCTGGATATGCTGATGAATGGAGGAGTGGATGGGGAGGCAAGGAGGACGAAAGCTAAGGAGCTCAAGGCCAAAGCGAAGTCGGCTTTGGAGCATGGAGGATCGTCATATATGAATCTGGAGAAGCTCATACAATTTGCTGCTTAGCTTGAAAATGGATTGGTCTAGCTTGGTCAGTTTCAGCACGCAACTTAGTTGATTTCTGCGTAATAAAGGTTAAGAAGCTGTAGGTTTCAGGAACGCTGTCGCTGCAGGCTGGGCAATCTCTGTCCAGGATTGCAACTGGCCGGGCAGGAGTAGAGGATAATTTTTTTTTAGAGTTCTAGGACCATCGGCCCCGGCCTTTCAATATATCAAAAGACCAAATCCGTTACAGCTCAGTTCCAACAAAAAAGAACCTTCCAACTCCAACCGGAGTGGGCACAGAAGAAGGGTACACAGACCCAGCAACCATTCAAGCATGACAGAACAGGTTTAGCAACTCGCTCCCCAGCAAACCAAACAAAAAGCTCAGAAAACTCAACACCGCCGCCTTAAGCACCACATCAGAACCCCACTTCAGGCAGGCTCCGAGGCTTCAACCAGAAAAGCTTTTCAGACATCTGGGGGACGTCTTCGGGATTTCTGCTCCTCATGCTTCTGAAGTATTTCACTTCATGCATCTGGGGTGTCTGGGAGCCAGGAAACCATCTTTGCCGCCATCTTCAAGTCCTTCAGAAAAGTTGCCAGAAGCTCTCTCTTGTCCACCGGGCACAAAACTTTTCAGTTCTGAAGAAGCCCATAAATCATGTAAAAAAGAACATCCATACTTTGCCACCCAGTTCTCTGAAAACAAAGCTCATTCCTGGGTTTCCAAATGGACCAAAGAACAGCAGCAGTAATCATATTTATCAAACTATATTTCTTGTGGCTTAACCAAAACTTACCAATACTGATAATATCTACACCTACTTGCAATCCTACCAACTCAGAAATAACAACCCAACATCTACTAGCCACAGCACAATCAAAAAAGAGATGTTGGCAAGTTTCCTCTTCAGCACAAAACAAACAAGTAACATCATCCACTTTTCTACGTTTAGCTAAGTTAATTCTAGTTAGGGTTCTGTTATGAATCAAAAGCCACAGGAACATGTGAACTCTGGGGGGATTTTAATCCCCTAAACTGGAGAGATATGAACTTGTTTAATTCCCCTAAAGTTAATGATTTTATATAGGGACTGGGAAGAGTAAATGCCTTTGGAGGTGAACTTCCAAACCATCTCATCCTCCTCCTCTGACAATTGGACAGTAGAGACCAACTCAACTAGTTCCAACCAAGAATTGTACAGGGTCTCATTCACATTCCTCCTGAAGGTACACTTCAAGTTCTGTCCATCCCACAACTCCGCAATAGACTTACCGTGTTCATTAATGATCCTATAGACAGGGCAGAACTGAATGGCTAAACTAGATGACCCTAACCAATTATCTTCCCAAAACCGAATTTTCCTCCCATTACCTACTTTCCAGAAGTATCCCATCTTGGCAGCCTGCGCAGCCCACATGAACCCCTTAAAGAAACTAGATGATCTAGAAGTTCTAGAAAGGAAAACATTCGGATTAAGTGTCTCATATTTGAAATCCACAACTTCTTTCCAAAGTTTGTTTCTATCTGCATTGTACCTTTTGAGCCATGAAGCTAAAAGACAAATGTTCAAGTCTCTTAAGTTAGGGACCCCTAACCCCCCAAACTCTTTGCACATGGAGACAATCTCCCAATTCGCTAGGTGATATCTGTGATTGCTTTCAGAATCATGCCAAAGAAAATTACCCATATGTGTGTTTAGCACCTTAACAGCCCACTTGGGGAGCTTAATAAAAGACAACAGATACACTGGAATACTTGCAAGACACGATTTGATTAAAACCACCCTCGCTGCCAGAGATAAAAGTCTTCCCCTCCACCCTGATATCTTCTTCATGATTTTGTCCACTAGAGGTTGAATATCTTCTTTGGTTAGATTATCAAAGTGTAAGGGTAAACCTAAATACTTAAGAGGGAACCTTCCCACAGGACAGGCCAGGATATGAGCCAGCCTATGTACAACATTATCCTCTAGGTTAATTGGAACCAACTCACTTTTATGGAAATTTATTCTCATTCCTGAGACTTGTTCATACCACATCAGTATACACTTCAGATTTTCCAACACAGAGTCCTCTGCTTTGGAAAAAAGGATTGTATCATCTGCATATTGCAGCGCTACAATCCCCCCACTCTAAAACCTTCAAGCAGCCCTGTAACTAAACCCCTGTCCACTGCTTTCCTAAGCATTCTTGATAACCCATCACCAACTAAGTTGAACAAAAAAGGGGATAAAGGATCCCCTTGTCTTAAACCTTTACCAGGCTTAAAGTATGCGCTTTCCTCCCCATTTACCATAATCCCTAGAGATCCTCCTTCAACCACTTGTCTGATCCAGTTTATCCACACTGGATTAAAACCTCTAACCTCTAACATGTCAAATAAGAAACGCCAAGAAACCCTGTCATAAGCTTTCTCATAGTCTAGTTTGAGGATTACACCTGGTTGCCCACTCTGGTAGAAACTGTGGACTAGCTCATGGGCTACTACGACACTCTCAAGGATATACCTCCCCTTAATAAAAGCAGACTGTGTTGGAGCAACAATCCTTTGCACCACAGAAGACAATCTAAGTGTTAACAATTTGGAAAAAATTTTAAAACTACAATTTAGAAGACTTATAGGACGAAATTGTTTCATATTAGTAGCTTCTCCCACTTTAGGAATAAGAGTGACCAAGGCAAAGTTTAGTCTCTTTAAATCTAAGGCCCCCTTATGAAAATCATTAAAAAGATCCACTAGATCAGACTTAATGAGGTCCCAGAATTTTTGGTAGAAGAGAAAAGGTAGACCATCAGGGCCTGGGGCTCCTTTAGGGTAGCAGCTAAAAACTGCTTCCTTAATTTCACTTTCTAAAAACGGGGCTGTAAGAAGTTTATTTTCACTGCTAGAAACCTTATCCTCCTCCTCCCAAAAGTCCTGATCTAAACCTATCGCAGGTTCTGGGTCTTTAGCAAACAGGTTCTTATAAAAGTATAAAGCTACCTTCATCAAGCCCTTCTGATCATACACTAAACCTGCTTCACTTTCTAAACACTCAATCTTTTTTTTCCTACTCCTCTGGTTAGCTACAACTTAGAAATAGGCTGTATTCTTATCCCCTTCAAGAATGTTCCTGTCTCTGGAACGCTGACGAATTTTAATTTCCTCTAAAGCCCAGATCTGCTCTAACTTGTCCTCAATGATTCCTAACTCTCTTCTCTCATTACCTGAGAGACTCCTGACTTCTGTCAGACCTTCCAGTCTAGTAAACTCTTTAGACAGCTCTACTTTAGACTTATTTTTGGGCTGCCACCTCATTTGCCGCCCAACCCCTTATCGTTCTCCTCAAAGTTCTAACTCTGAACTGCCACCTATCTATGCTATTAGAGAAGGAGCAAGGAGTCCTCCAAGCCTTTTCTACAAAACTCTTAAAAGACTCTTTTTGCAGCCACCATTTTTCAAAGCTAAATCTCTTTTTCCCAAAAAACGAGTTAACCCCAGAATTTACTACAAGAGGATTATGATCACTTGGAATTCTTTCTAATGCCTTAACACTTGCCAAAGGAAAGGCAGCATCCCAAGACCCTGAGACAAAAATCCTATCAATTTTAGCCAAAATGGGATTATCTTGATTGTTAGTCCAAGTGAATCTTTTATTACTGGGATTAAGCTCCATCAGGGCCCATTTACTAATCCAGTCATTGAACTCACCTGCCCACCTATGGCTATATATACCATTACTTTTATCAGAAGCAAACCTCACAAGGTTAAAATCCCCTCCAATCATGATTGGACCTTTTCAGGACCCCATCACAACCTCTAATTCATCTAAAAAATCTTGCCTAAGATCATCATAGGCTGGACCATAAACCACAACAAGTTTCCAGATAAAACCATTGGATTTGTTAGTCAACAAAACACTAACAGAAAACTTTAAAACCTCCTTCACAGTCATGTTAAAAATATCTAAATTGGCACCCACCAGGATTCCTCCTGCAGACCCTCTAGCTTCTAAATGATGCCAAGCAAAAGGAACATTACCGGACACAGTTTTCAAAAGACCAGAAGATAAAAAATTCTTCTTGGTTTCCATAATACCAACAACATCAGCATGGGAATCTTTGATCCTACTGATCAGGGCAGGAATCCTACCTATTTTTCTCAAACCTCTAATATTCCAAAATAAGCCTATCATTTAAATTTTTTCTTGTTCCTTTTCCTAGGACCTACTTTGGAGCACCCAAATTCCTGGTCATCCAAATTTTGATCAGCACTTCCATCCTGAACACACTGTTCTAGAGTGTTATCATTACTACTGATTTTGTTTTTGTTGTGCCCTTCATTTACACCAGCCTCATTTTCCACTGATCTACTGGAGCACCCAGTCTTACTACATCTAGCATTCATATCAGCTAGCCTAGAACTGTCCAGTTCAACCATCCTATCCAAGATAGGATTTCCATCCTCTACATCTATGCCAACTTCCTTGGCAACAGAAAGTAACAAATGTTTAGAAACAACATGTAATTTTGTAGATTTCTTAGTTTTACCTGTATTGTCTTCAAGACTCCACTTCCTCTTGAACTCTTGTGCATTTTCAGTCACAGTCTTGCCATTGTCCATGATCCTACTACTTCTCCTGGTAGGAATCACAGGCCCCCAATCTTGCTTCTTGGTAGCCTTTTTAGCTTTTTCCAGGAAAGTTACTGGTTGGTGCCTCTCTTTATCTTCAGCAGTTGGTTGAGACCAGGATATGTCAACTTCTACCTCTTTTCCTTTTTCTGACAGTAGCTAGTTATCAGAAGGGGGTTGTTGCAGAAACTCCTGTTGTCCCACAACACTGCAACTCTTGGCCTTGGCAACTACAGAAAGGTGGCTCTGATTTTTCAACTCTAGATCATAGATTCACTCACCAGGCAACTGAGTTTTTTCATTGTCCTCCTGTAGCATCTTTTCCATTTCCTCATCTAAAATTTCCTCTTCCACATCTTCCCCTTCCAGTTCCATAGCCCCCAGCAAGTTAGCACAATCAATAGCCAAGTTGTCCTTCTGAACAAAGGTGTCATCATCTTCAAATAATAAGGCTCTTCTAGTAGACTTGCCACCTCCTGAAGGACCACCTCCAGAAGAACCACCCCCCTCCTGAGGTTTATCAGTCTTCTCAGGCAGTTTTCCCTCAGAATCCCTATGTCCATTATCTTGCTTTGGCTCATCATCATCTCCTTTCATATTATCTTTAGAATCATCATCATCCAGCAGATCATCCTCCTCCAATTCCTCTACACCCCCAGAGTCACCCTCAGACGAATTATCTACTTGAACAAATCCCTCAGGTTTGAAGGAGACCTTGTAGACCCCAGCCTTGAACACATAAAGTCTTGCTCTAGGTATTTTTGTTGGATCTTTACAGAGAATCTTCACTCTGACCAGGCTGAAAAAGCTATTGAAGACTGCCTGCCAATCCACTTCGATCATTAGTCCTAAGCTTGACGCAACTTCCCTAATAGTGTCCCAATCCACCCACTTTGGGGGAATTCCTCTGATCTGCACCCACACTTCAATCAGATTACCCACTGGTTCCACATCTCCATTCCACACACTGAGAGAAGCCACCACTTTAGGCCTATTAAGTTGAAACAAAGAAGCCTTACCAATCACAAACATCCGCTGTAACACTCCGGTGTTAAGCAATGCATTTTTGCATGGCAATCATATTGCATAGCATTCATATCATTATAATCATGTATGATAATGGTATAATTCGATTAAAATAAAAGCTTAAACATGCTATATTTAATGGACTATAATAATATGATAATCACATTATATCAAAAGCCTTGCAACCATAATTCTTACATCACTTGGAACTTTAGTTCAAATTTTGGAGCTCAAATTTTGTCAAAAACTTGTTCAAAAATAATTATGAAAAATATTCAAAATTATTCCCTAATTTAGCTTTTATTTTGTCATTTAAAATCTATTAAGAATTTTGAGATGGCCCCTTAATCAAAGTTGTAGAGAATTCAATTTTGAGCAACTTTTATTTTTGGGCCAAATCCATAAAATGCTTTCTTCTTGTTCAAAATTGGGCTTGAAGTTTGAAATGCATTTAAATTTGAAAATCGAAAATCAAAAATTTCATTTCTTTTCCTCGCGGGCCACCGCCACCGATTCGGCCCAGAGCCAGAGTCGGCCCGCCTCACCGCGCGCGCGCGCCCGCGCTGCCCCGCCTCGGCCCAGGCCCAGCCGGCCGTCTCCCTCCTCCGCCCGCGCCCTCGCCCGCGCGCGCTGGCGCTCCGGCAGAGCACGCACGCCGCGTGGCGGCCGCATGCCGGCCACAGCGGCCGGGTGGCGCTCGGTCGCCCCCACCAGCGCGAGCGCCCACGCCTTAACCCCCCCCCCCCCCGCGCAGCGCCTCGCCATTCCTCCCTCCGCTCTGCCTCCTCGCTTGTTCACCGAGCGCAGCTGCCGTTTCCGCCTCCGCCACCGCACGCGCTCGCCGGACGCGCGCGTTCCGACGAGCTCCGGCCACCGCAGACCTCTCCATCTCGCCACGAGCTTCCTCTCTCTCTGGCGCACCCCGTGCTCACCTCCATCTCCCGCGGTAAGCTCCACAGCCCCGCCAATCGCTCGCCGGAGTTCCGGCCGAGCTCACCGTGGTTCTCCGCTCCGTGGAAACCCCGCCTCCGCCTCTTCTTTTCCCTCACTCGCGCGAGCATCTTGTTCGCCTCCTCCTCCCGGTGCTCGGACACCATCTCCCGTGCCGCCCCGTGGCCGGAGAGGAGCTCCCGCCGGTGAGCAGCGCCGCCGAGCCGCCATGGCCGGTGGCAAGCTCGATTTCGAGCTCCTCCGGTCATGCCAATGATCTCAACGGGACCGCCTCGCCTTGAGGATCACGACGGTGGTGACCTCGTCGCCGGCGACCTCGCCGTCGTCGAGATCCGCGCGGTCAGCGCCCTCCTTGACTCGGAGCGGCTGACGCGTGGGACCCGGTTGACCCGCGGGCCCGCCTGTCTGTCTCTGTGTGCGCGCGCGTGTGTAGATCGCCGGGTGCGTCTAGCCGTTCAGCGACTGGATTTAAAAAGGATTTTTGGAAATGATTTTTCAGAAAATGTATAAATGCTTTAGAAAAAAAAATTGTAACTTGCTCATTTTAGCTCCAAATTTGATGAAACAAATTTCTATGGACTCTTTGGGACCAGATCTATGGTATAAAATTGTTGCATGTCATATTTGATGTACTTTTCTGTAGAGTTTATAATTAAATAGTAAAATGGCTATTTTCTTGATAAATACTTAATAAATCCTAGAAAAGTCAGAAAAATATGATTCCAAATTTATTAATCTTTTTGTGTCATGTACTTTCTAGGGAAATTTTATATCTTGGGTGTTCTGTATAAAAATTTGTAGTTGCAGTTCAAATGCTTTTTGTTACCAATAATTGTTATTTTTGTTAATTAAATAAATTTGAATAAAACATGCAAGTGATAATTTTTCCATAGTGTTTGTTTAGGTAGTAGATAGTAGAAAAATTCCTAAATCTGTTGTTTGATACTTTTCATAATGTAAAGTATTTTAAATATCTATTTGAGGCCATATTTTGTTATTTTTGTATAGTAAGTTCTAATTATCCAAATGCAGTAAAAATTTTATGTCAAGCTATTCTTGATATTAGTAACCCACTGTAATTTTATGAGATTTTTCTGAGCTACTAAAATATGTGTTGCTGTTCAACCTTAGGACTAATTAGGGTTTCTATTTATTCTTAATGCAAAGTTAGTTGGAAAATTATACTTTGGTGTATCTTTGAAGCCTCTCGATTTTTCAAATACTCTCGCATGGTAGGAACTAGTGTTGGTAGTTTCCGAGTACATGTTCTTGGATGACGTAGACTACCTTGTAGAAGAGTCATAAGTTCCACATAATCCGATGACATAATACATTCATTACACCGTATGCATTCTGCATCTTCATCATCTCATGTCACTTCTGCATTTCACCTATGCATGTTGCACTCATACTTCTGTATCATACAGGATCGCAGGAAGTGGTTCCGGCAGTTGTTCCCGAGGACGCAGAGGAGCAGCCCGAGGAGCCGGAGCCAGCAGAAGTAGAAGAGGAGTCCGGTGAAGAGCTTCCGGAGTGCCCCGACCATCGTCCCAGCTCCTTCGAGCGAGGCAAGCCCCGGAGCATTTCTCCCCCGGTTTGCAAATAATTAATTATTAATTTTACTTAATCTGATGCATTAAGTTTAGGAGTTGTTTGCAAACGTTGCTGCATTATACCTTGTTCCACCTTGTTTTACCGATCCTTGTCACCCTGGTGTCCACGGTCAATACTTGCTTAGCTTGCTTAGACCGGTAGAAGTCGGGTGATTGCCTGTCATCCGCGAGCTATAGGGGATTACCTGGTTTTGTGAAAGAGATGTCATGTGAGAATAACTCAGTGTGGAAATGAATGTGAGACCGGGCGGAAGCTTGCAGGGTTCTGGACTGTAGTGTCTTCCGTCTGTGTCGATTAAGGACCGTCCGATGTCGGGCCTCGGGTCATGTTGAACGCATGCCTCACATTTAGCTGGCCGGATAAAGTACCTTTCGACCGCGAAGCCGGGAGATTATTCGGGCCGAGTGGATTGCCCGCAACGCACTGTACCGGAGCAGTAGTGGCAGGAAACGGGGGCGCGATGATAAGGCCAAAGAGCAGTCGGGCGGCCCCCGGGTACATGTGGTTCCTGGCAAGCTCGCGACTTTACCTGAATGGTTGACTCGGTGACCAATACCTCACTTTAGCGGGTGAGTGAGGTTTGTGTGAGGAATAAATTACCAGCTGGTCAATAATCGATTCGAATCGCCATCGTTCACTGGATAGTGAACACTTGACTTGAGTTACTTCATCGTAGTAATATGGATACAACACTTGGATAGTTATGAGAAAATGACATGGTAATTATTGTCAAATATCAATGGTAATCCTTGCTTGCTCAATTACATGGTTACTTTAGCATAAAGTGCAAATATAGTTGACAGGAGAATAAAGATTTAGAAGATGACATGCTTTTGTAAATGATTTGGTAAGCTAAAAATGCTTTTCTTGCAAATGAGTCAGCTACCCCACCAAAAAGCCTATCATGATCCTTGGAGTCTTTTGTTTTGGTTCTGTCGGGTAAGTCTAGCTGAGTACCTTCTCGTACTCAGGGCTTTGTTCCCACTTGTTGCAGATGGACAGATGTACTATGGGTATTGTATCAACTGTCTCTACCCTGCGATGGGCGAAGCCTAGGACCATGGGCAATGGTCACTCACTACTCCTCGCCTGATGCTTTTGTGGGAGATGATCGCGAGCTGGCACTGTATTTTGGAAAAGATGTGTGTGTGTGTGTGCTTTGAACTAATGCTTCCGCTACTTTATTTGAAACTGGTTTGTAATAACTATGTTTAAACTCCGATGTATTTTGTGCCGCAAACTGCTGTGTAACTTATGAAGGTAATCGCTGAACTTATTACGATCTTGGCTGTGATGTGAAATGGTTTGAAATCCGTCGAGATTTCACGGACTACCGGGTTATACGGGCTTAAGTTTGGTAAATTGTCCATCCGTTGGATGATTTTCTTACTTAATCTCGTATAATTGGGCGGTTCTGTTACAGCTGGCATCGGAGCATGGTTTAGCGTAATTACTGTTCATAAGTGTATTTAAACCAAAACCCTGCTTAAAAAGTGTGATTTTGAAACTAAAAAAAAGTGTGCCAGTGGTCATATCCTGTATGCCCAGTTAAGGACTCTAGGTGGCTATTTAAGTACTAACTTGGGGTTCTGCACCATATTTCTTTTTCGTTGCTCATACGGCGTGCTATTGTATGAGTGCCACTTAATTGAGTGGTAATGTATGGATCAGTTACCTCTACGCTTCGGTAAGTGTGAGTTGTGAGAGCATGATCGGATACACCGCCGATCTAGGGAAAGTGCTTATATGATACTTGGATAATTACATGTTTTACACATGTTTTTATAAAAGTGTCGCATGTGTGGGTGTTCCGTCCGTTGAGGCGATGCCGTCAATAGGACGATGTGTTTGGGTAGTCACTACCGTTGTACACGCATCTGGGGATTCGTGTAAAGCGTGTAGGTAGGTTTACTGCTTTCATGCATTCATGGGGAATGGGCTGAAATGAGTTTTCTGCAGGTACATAACAGCGTATCGTGTAGACCGAATTAGTTACGTATATGAGAGATCGTTGTATGCCACCGAATTCACCGTTAGATGCTTTTTTTTTCCTAAGTTTGTGAGAACGTAAGACTCGTGCATGCATCATATTGTTTGTGCATTCCATTCATGGCATGCATTCCTCCCCTTATAAAAGGATTATCCCATTTCGATAAAAGTGACCTCAACTAAAATATGTTCTCACCGGGTAATTTAAAACTTGTGCTACAGATGGCCCGCACGAAGCAGACTGCCCGCAAGTCCACTGGAGGAAGAGCACCCCGTCGTCAGCTAGCCCCGCGGGAGCACCGCAACACGGACACTTTTCTAAGCGAGTTTGGCATGCCCACCTTGCTTTGGAGAGTGCTCCATGATGTGGGGTACCCGGAGGGACAAGAGCCAGTTTACTCTTGGAGCGAGAGCCAGCTAGCTGAAGATGGACTTGCTGTGGTAGAGATCACCGTCCCTGCTCTTGGTGATGCGCCAGAATGGGATGGTTGGCATTTGGAGTTCGAAGGACGCACTCCAGTCGAGGGTGCAGAGGGCGCAGCTTTTCGCGTCATCCGAGACATCATGAGCAGATTTCCCAATGAGTTAGCAGCAGCTTTGGCCGGTACCTTCCCGAGAGATGATCCTCGCGACGCCATTTGGGTACAGCCGCAAGGAAGTGCCCTGGTTAGAGGCCCCAGTGAAGGACTGGCTAGCGACAATCACACCATGAGTGCCATGTATGCAGCCATCAGAGCATACCAAGGTCTGGAGAATACCTATTGGACCTTGACTGGCCTACGTGGTGATGATCGGCTTGAAGCAAGGAAGCAGAAGAAAAAGCAAGCGCGTGCCATAGCTAGCTTGCAGGAGCAGTTGGCTGATATGAGCTTGCAGCGGGACCGAGCTCTCGAGAGAGGCGAGAGTTCCATGCAGCAAGTACAGAGGCTGACTCAGGCCAACAGGAATGCAGATCGCTTGTTGGAGCAGCTAGTACAAGAAAGGAATGAAGCCTGGAACGAGAGAGACCTTCTGAGGCAGAGGGTCGAGGAGCTAGAAGAGTACAATGCCAACTTGCATGAAGAGTTCCATGCCCTCTACAACGGGATGGGCCCGTATGCTCCTCCGAACGCCGCTCAGATGGACATCGACGACGACGCTGCAGCTGAGGGTAGCGATGGCGACGCCTCCGACATCGACGATGGCCCCGAGGAGTAGGATAGTGTCATGCGTTAGTAGCTAGGCGTGACGCGATGGCCTTCTTTTGGGTTCCATGTATCATGATGTATCCTGTTCGACCTTGAGACTGATGATCTTTGGAGTTTGGTTGTGTATGCGATACCCGAACGCATAAAAGTCCAGTGTATGTATGCTGGCAACATGGTTGTATGGAACGCGATGTTGCTTTTAAAGTAACTTAATTGGTGCTGTTGTTCAATTGGAATGAAATTATTGCGCCTCTGTTTTCTTGTATGACTTGTTCTCTCCAATGAATTCAGTATGGCATGATTGTTCCTTCGGACACAATTTTACAACTTCACTCAATGGTGCTTTTTGCTGAAATATGCAGATGGCCAACACTCGTCGTGCTACGTACGAAGCCGCTGAGACTGGTGGCAACGGTGCAGGAGCTGGTGGAAGTGGTGCCAACAATGTCAACCACCAGGAACCACGTCCAGAACCACATTTGCCCCCTCCTCCGCCGCTTACCGCAGAAATGTTCTTCACACAGTTTCTTGGAAGTCAACGCAGTACTGAACAATCACAGATGAATATGGAAGACTTTCTGCGTACCATCGCGGAAAATGTTCAAAGAGGAAATAATCAAGGTGGTGGCCATGGAGTGAACCAGTACAGCAGTTTCAAGGATTTCATGGATACGAGGCCACCTATTTTCAAAGAAGCAGCAGAGCCACTTGATGCCGAAGAATGGATTAACACTATGGAAGATAAGTTCCGTGTGTTAAGGATGACAGAAGTTCTGAAAGTAGAGTATGCTGCACATCAGTTACAAGGACCAGCAGGAATGTGGTGGAAGCATCACCGCAGTACTTTTCCTCCTAATGCCCAGATCTCTTGGAGGGATTTCACTGAAGCTTTTAAGGGAGTTTATATTCCCCCAGGGTTGGTTGAGATGAAGCTTGGAGAGTTTTTAGCCTTGAATCAGGGTACCAAGACGGTGACACAGTATCTGCATGCCTTTAATAACTTGTGCCGCTATGCCCCAGACATGGTTGACACAGATGCAAAGAAGATTGCTAGTTTCAAGAGAGGGTTGAGTCCGAAGATGATGAAGCATGTGGGTACCAATACCCGCAACAGATTCAACGACTTTATCAGTGACTGTTTGAAGCAAGAGAAGAACAATAATGCTTACACCGCATCCAAGAACCGCAAGAGAGTGTTCGAGTCAGGACCATCCCAGTCCAGAGTTGTCCCTGCCAACCGTTCATCTTATCGTCCGTCCGCACCTGGTGCGAGGTTCAGGCCGCCGCAGCATAAAACCCAGAATTACAAGGGGCCACAGAAACCGTACAGGATCGCAGTGCCGCCAACAAAGACCAGCGCAGCTGCAGAACAGAGCAACTCCAAGGGAGCTATAGGGTCTGCTGGTACAGTGAAAGGGCCCTGCTACAACTGTGGTCAGCCAGGCCACTTTTCAAAGTTCTGCCCTTATCCGCCTAAAAAGAAGCAACAGACTTACAATGCTCGTGTACACCACACCGCCATTGATGAAGTTCCTGAGGGAGAGCCCGTAACTGCTGGTAAGTTTCTTGTGAACCATCACCCTGCAGTTGTTCTTTTTGATTCTGGATCTTCGCATTCTTTTATGAGTCAAGCATTTGCACGGAAGCATGAACAGCTATGCACAGAATTGAGTTATGGTTATCGCATAAGTTCAGCAGGAGCTGATGTGTTAACCAATAAGATGGTTAGAGGGGCAACCCTTGAGTTAGGTAGTCGGAAGTTCCGAGTGAACCTGGTAGTTATGCCTGGACTAGTTTTGGATGTAATAATAGGAATGAACTGGATGAAAGACTGGGAAGCAGTCATAGATACAAGCAGTAGGATGCTTACCCTTAAAGATCCCCAGGCAGAGGGTACTTTCCAGGTACCATTGCCTAAAAGAACAGATCTTGTGAGTGTGACCTGTGCCATGGAAGTTGCTCCTATCCATCAGATCCCAGTAGTATGTGAGTTCCCGGATGTGTTTCCAGACGAGTTGCCTGGCCTTCCTCCAGACAGAGATGTTGAGTTTGGAATCGAGTTGATCCCCGGGACAGCTCCAATTTCGAGGAGACCTTATCGGATGCCTCCGGATGAGTTAGCTGAGTTGAAGAAACAGTTGGAAGAGTTGTTAAAAAAGGGGTTTATTCGCCCAAGTAAGTCTGAATGGGGATGTCCTGCCTTGTTTGTAAAGAAAAAGAAAGAGGGTACTCTCAGGATGTGTGTGGATTACCGACCTCTTAATGCTGTAACCATCAAGAATAAATATCCCTTGCCTCATATTGATGTTCTGTTTGATCAGTTAGCTAAAGCCAGAGTGTTCTCCAAGATAGACTTAAGGTCTGGGTATCATCAGATAAAGATTAGACCTCAAGATGTTCCGAAAACCGCCTTTTCTACCAGATACGGGTTGTACGAGTATCTTGTTATGTCATTTGGACTAACAAATGCTCCTGCATATTTTATGTATCTGATGAATACAGTTTTCATGCCAGAGTTGGACAAGTTTGTAGTTGTCTTCATTGATGACATTCTAGTATACTCTGAAAACGAGAAAGAGCATGAAGAGCATCTGAGAATTGTCTTGACCAGGCTGAGAGATCATAAGTTATATGCTAAGTTCAGCAAATGTGAATTTTGGTTGAAGAAAGTTCCTTTCCTCGGTCATATCCTATCTGAGAATGGAGTTTCTGTAGATCCGAGTAAAGTGCAAGAGGTTATGGATTGGAAGACTCCAACCACAGTGTCAGAAGTCAGAAGTTTCCTAGGGTTAGCGGGTTACTATCGCCGTTTTATCCCAGACTTCTCGAAGATTGCCAAGCCTATGACAAGTCTGTTACAGAAAGATCACAAGTTTGTGTGGACAGAGGAGTGTGAGACAGCTTTCCATACCTTGCGGAAACTGTTGACCACTGCTCCAGTTCTTGCACAGCCCGACATCGAAAAACCTTTTGATGTGTTCTGTGACGCATCAAAAACAGGATTAGGGTGTGTGCTAATGCAAGAAGGAAGAGTCATTGCTTATGCCTCCCGGCAGTTGAGAAAACATGAAATCAATTATCCGACCCACGATCTTGAGCTTGCCGCTGTGGTGCATGCCTTAAAGATTTGGAGACACTATCTGCTGGGTAATGTGTGCAATATTTTCACCGATCATAAGAGTCTCAAGTACATTTTCACCCAACCCGAATTGAACATGAGACAGCGAAGATGGTTAGAACTGATCAAAGACTACAACTTAAATGTACAGTATCACCCTGGGAAAGCCAATGTGGTAGCTGATGCTTTAAGCAGAAAATCACATTGTCTGAATGTGCAACCCTTGCTTGAAGATGGTTTCGATCTAATGCACCCTGCCGTGCTACAAAGTATTCAGGTCAGTTGTTCCTTGGAGAGTAAGATTATAGAAGGTCAGAAAACAGACAAGGGGATATTCCACATCAAGAAGAAGATTCAAGAAGAACCCTCGAAACACTTCAGGGTGGATGAGCAGGATGTGTTGTGGTTCGACAACCGTCTTGTTGTTCCAAAGGATAGAGAGCTTAAGAATAAAATTTTGGATGAAGCTCATCTCTCTAAGTTGTCTATTCATCCTGGCAGCAGTAAAATATATCAAGAACTAAGACCTCGTTATTGGTGGACCAAGATGAAGAAGGAAATTGCAGCGTATGTAGCCAGATGTGACACATGTTGTAGAGTAAAAGCAATTCACATGAAGCCTGCCGGAATGCTACAACCTTTGTCAGTGCCGAGTTGGAAGTGGGATGACATAAGTATGGATTTTATCACGGGTCTACCCACTACTCAAAAAGGTCACGATTCCATTTGGGTAATTGTGGATCGTCTTACTAAGACAGCCCACTTTCTGCCTGTCAAAACGGAACATAGACCACCTCAATATGCTGAGAAGTATATTGCGGAGATTGTGAGGTTGCATGGCATACCAAAGACTATAGTGTCTGACAGAGGGTCACAGTTCACTGCTCACTTTTGGGAGCACTTGCACAAAGGTTTGGGGACTAGTCTGATTCGTAGCACTGCCTATCATCCTCAAACAGATGGTCAAACTGAGAGAGTTAATGCTGTTCTAGAAGATATGTTAAGAGCCTGTGTGTTGTCTTCCAGAGGTTCATGGGAGTCATGGTTACCATTAGCAGAGTTCTCATACAATAACAGCTATCAAGAGAGTATCAAGATGGCACCTTTTGAGGCTCTGTATGGCCGAAAGTGTAGAACACCGTTAAACTGGATTGAGCCCGGAGAAAGAAGGTATTATGGTATTGACTTCGTAGAAGAAGCCGAAAGGAAAGTTCATATCATCCAGCAGAATATGAGAGCAGCCCAGTCACGTCAGAAAAGTTATGCAGATAAGAGAAGGAGACCGCTTGTGTTCGAAGTTGGTGACTATGTCTATCTAAAAGTTACGCCAATGAAAAAGAAAAGATTTGGTGTGCGCAGAAAGCTGGCCGCCAGATTTGTGGGACCTTATAAAATCCTGGAACGGAAGGGTCCTGTGGCTTACAAATTGGATTTACCAGAGTCAATGGGTGCTATATTCCCAGTTTTTCATGTATCACATCTCAAGAAGTGTTTGCGCGTTCCAGAGGAAAGGATTGAACCTCGAGGCATAAAACTAAAGTCAGATTTGGTGTATCGTGAGCAACCAGTTCGAGTATTGGATACCAAGGAAAGGGCTACTCGAAACAGTGTGGTGAAAACGTATAAGATACAATGGAGTCATCACGATGAAGGGGATGCATCTTGGGAAACGGGTGAATACTTAAAGAACGCCTATGAAGATTTTTATAATAAATGGTTCGTAACCCAAATCTCGGGACGAGATTTTTATAAGGGGGGAGGGCTGTAACACTCCGGTGTTAAGCAATGCATTTTTGCATGGCAATCATATTGCATAGCATTCATATCATTATAATCATGTATGATAATGGTATAATTCGATTAAAATAAAAGCTTAAACATGCTATATTTAATGGACTATAATAATATGATAATCACATTATATCAAAAGCCTTGCAACCATAATTCTTACATCACTTGGAACTTTAGTTCAAATTTTGGAGCTCAAATTTTGTCAAAAACTTGTTCAAAAATAATTATGAAAAATATTCAAAATTATTCCCTAATTTAGCTTTATTTTGTCATTTAAAATCTATTAAGAATTTTGAGATGGCCCCTTAATCAAAGTTGTAGAGAATTCAATTTTGAGCAACTTTTATTTTTGGGCCAAATCCATAAAATGCTTTCTTCTTGTTCAAAATTGGGTTTGAAGTTTGAAATGCATTTAAATTTGAAAATCGAAAATCAAAAATTTCATTTCTTTTCCTCGCGGGCCACCGCCACCGATTCGGCCCAGAGCCAGAGTCGGCCCGCCTCACCGCGCGCGCGCGCCCGCGCTGCCCCGCCTCGGCCCAGGCCCAGCCGGCCGTCTCCCTCCTCCGCCCGCGCCCTCGCCCGCGCGCGCTGGCGCTCCGGCAGAGCACGCACGCCGCGTGGCGGCCGCATGCCGGCCACAGCGGCCGGGTGGCGCTCGGTCGCCCCCACCAGCGCGAGCGCCCACGCCTTAACCCCCCCCCCGCGCAGCGCCTCGCCATTCCTCCCTCCGCTCTGCCTCCTCGCTTGTTCACCGAGCGCAGCTGCCGTTTCCGCCTCCGCCACCGCACGCGCTCGCCGGACGCGCGCGTTCCGACGAGCTCCGGCCACCGCAGACCTCTCCATCTCGCCACGAGCTTCCTCTCTCTCTGGCGCACCCCGTGCTCACCTCCATCTCCCGCGGTAAGCTCCACAGCCCCGCCAATCGCTCGCCGGAGTTCCGGCCGAGCTCACCGTGGTTCTCCGCTCCGTGGAAACCCCGCCTCCGCCTCTTCTTTTCCCTCACTCGCGCGAGCATCTTGTTCGCCTCCTCCTCCCGGTGCTCGGACACCATCTCCCGTGCCGCCCCGTGGCCGGAGAGGAGCTCCCGCCGGTGAGCAGCGCCGCCGAGCCGCCATGGCCGGTGGCAAGCTCGATTTCGAGCTCCTCCGGTCATGCCAATGATCTCAACGGGACCGCCTCGCCTTGAGGATCACGACGGTGGTGACCTCGTCGCCGGCGACCTCGCCGTCGTCGAGATCCGCGCGGTCAGCGCCCTCCTTGACTCGGAGCGGCTGACGCGTGGGACCCGGTTGACCCGCGGGCCCGCCTGTCTGTCTCTGTGTGCGCGCGCGTGTGTAGATCGCCGGGTGCGTCTAGCCGTTCAGCGACTGGATTTAAAAAGGATTTTTGGAAATGATTTTTCAGAAAATGTATAAATGCTTTAGAAAAAAAAATTGTAACTTGCTCATTTTAGCTCCAAATTTGATGAAACAAATTTCTATGGACTCTTTGGGACCAGATCTATGGTATAAAATTGTTGCATGTCATATTTGATGTACTTTTCTGTAGAGTTTATAATTAAATAGTAAAATGGCTATTTTCTTGATAAATACTTAATAAATCCTAGAAAAGTCAGAAAAATATGATTCCAAATTTATTAATCTTTTTGTGTCATGTACTTTCTAGGGAAATTTTATATCTTGGGTGTTCTGTATAAAAATTTGTAGTTGCAGTTCAAATGCTTTTTGTTACCAATAATTGTTATTTTTGTTAATTAAATAAATTTGAATAAAACATGCAAGTGATAATTTTTCCATAGTGTTTGTTTAGGTAGTAGATAGTAGAAAAATTCCTAAATCTGTTGTTTGATACTTTTCATAATGTAAAGTATTTTAAATATCTATTTGAGGCCATATTTTGTTATTTTTGTATAGTAAGTTCTAATTATCCAAATGCAGTAAAAATTTTATGTCAAGCTATTCTTGATATTAGTAACCCACTGTAATTTTATGAGATTTTTCTGAGCTACTAAAATATGTGTTGCTGTTCAACCTTAGGACTAATTAGGGTTTCTATTTATTCTTAATGCAAAGTTAGTTGGAAAATTATACTTTGGTGTATCTTTGAAGCCTCTCGATTTTTCAAATACTCTCGCATGGTAGGAACTAGTGTTGGTAGTTTCCGAGTACATGTTCTTGGATGACGTAGACTACCTTGTAGAAGAGTCATAAGTTCCACATAATCCGATGACATAATACATTCATTACACCGTATGCATTCCGCATCTTCATCATCTCATGTCACTTCTGCATTTCACCTATGCATGTTGCACTCATACTTCTGCATCATACAGGATCGCAGGAAGTGGTTCCGGCAGTTGTTCCCGAGGACGCAGAGGAGCAGCCCGAGGAGCCGGAGCCAGCAGAAGTAGAAGAGGAGTCCGGTGAAGAGCTTCCGGAGTGCCCCGACCATCGTCCCAGCTCCTTCGAGCGAGGCAAGCCCCGGAGCATTTCTCCCCCGGTTTGCAAATAATTAATTATTAATTTTACTTAATCTGATGCATTAAGTTTAGGAGTTGTTTGCAAACGTTGCTGCATTATACCTTGTTCCACCTTGTTTTACCGATCCTTGTCACCCTGGTGTCCACGGTCAATACTTGCTTAGCTTGCTTAGACCGGTAGAAGTCGGGTGATTGCCTGTCATCCGCGAGCTATAGGGGATTACCTGGTTTTGTGAAAGAGATGTCATGTGAGAATAACTCAGTGTGGAAATGAATGTGAGACCGGGCGGAAGCTTGCAGGGTTCTGGACTGTAGTGTCTTCCGTCTGTGTCGATTAAGGACCGTCCGATGTCGGGCCTCGGGTCATGTTGAACGCATGCCTCACATTTAGCTGGCCGGATAAAGTACCTTTCGACCGCGAAGCCGGGAGATTATTCGGGCCGAGTGGATTGCCCGCAACGCACTGTACCGGAGCAGTAGTGGCAGGAAACGGGGGCGCGATGATAAGGCCAAAGAGCAGTCGGGCGGCCCCCGGGTACATGTGGTTCCTGGCAAGCTCGCGACTTTACCTGAATGGTTGACTCGGTGACCAATACCTCACTTTAGCGGGTGAGTGAGGTTTGTGTGAGGAATAAATTACCAGCTGGTCAATAATCGATTCGAATCGCCATCGTTCACTGGATAGTGAACACTTGACTTGAGTTACTTCATCGTAGTAATATGGATACAACACTTGGATAGTTATGAGAAAATGACATGGTAATTATTGTCAAATATCAATGGTAATCCTTGCTTGCTCAATTACATGGTTACTTTAGCATAAAGTGCAAATATAGTTGACAGGAGAATAAAGATTTAGAAGATGACATGCTTTTGTAAATGATTTGGTAAGCTAAAAATGCTTTTCTTGCAAATGAGTCAGCTACCCCACCAAAAAGCCTATCATGATCCTTGGAGTCTTTTGTTTTGGTTCTGTCGGGTAAGTCTAGCTGAGTACCTTCTCGTACTCAGGGCTTTGTTCCCACTTGTTGCAGATGGACAGATGTACTATGGGTATTGTATCAACTGTCTCTACCCTACGATGGGCGAAGCCTAGGACCATGGGCAATGGTCACTCACTACTCCTCGCCTGATGCTTTTGTGGGAGATGATCGCGAGCTGGCACTGTATTTTGGAAAAGATGTGTGTGTGTGTGCTTTGAACTAATGCTTCCGCTACTTTATTTGAAACTGGTTTGTAATAACTATGTTTAAACTCCGATGTATTTTGTGCCGCAAACTGCTGTGTAACTTATGAAGGTAATCGCTGAACTTATTACGATCTTGGCTGTGATGTGAAATGGTTTGAAATCCGTCGAGATTTCACGGACTACCGGGTTATACGGGCTTAAGTTTGGTAAATTGTCCATCCGTTGGATGATTTTCTTACTTAATCTCGTATAATTGGGCGGTTCTGTTACATCAACTTTCCTACTGGGGGGAAATCTTACAATGTAACTAGCATCATCAGTTTTTTCAGTTGCCAATTCCAGTCTTTGTCAAACAATTCCCTTAGATTCTCAACAATCCCCTCTTCATCTATCTGACCCTCCACAATGTTGAGCACTCTAAAATTATCCATTCCATTCCAGTGGCTAAACCTGTTGCCCCTTGCTCCCACATCAATATGATAGAACCCTAGTCCTACACAAGCACTCCCATAGTACTGAGCAGCCATGGGTGGTTTGAACCATTCTGGACAATTCTCCACTACATGATCAGACTGACGGCAAATGAAGCTATGTGAACGATGCTAGATCTGTCGAAGAAAAAGAAGAACACAATCATGAAAGTGAACAGCACGAGCCATAATTGCTTTCATGAATCATGATTAGAACAATTTGCGCATTTATGGATTGCATGGTGTTTGGAAAAAAGATATCTAGGGCCTGGTTTAGATGGCGTGAAAAGTTGAAAACTTTTCAAGATTCCCCATCACATCAAATCTTTGCACGTATGCATGAAGCATTAAATATATGTAAAAAAATAACTAATTACACAGTTTGTCTATAAGTTGGGAGACGAATCTTTTAAGCCTGCTTAGACCATGGTGGGATAATAATTACCAAATACAAACGAAAGTGCTACAACATTTTTCAGGCAAATTTTTTGCCATCTAAACAAGGCCTTGATTTCTGAATGCACGTTCTCTGCGCATCAAAAATACGATTAGTTAATAGCATGAGGCCTATAAAAATAATGAAGATGCAAATGGTAATTTTTTCATGGGAATGAATGAAACACTTGTAAATTAGTAATAAACGTGCACATAATCTTCTAGACGTAAAGTAGCTAAAAATGTATTAAAAATATGTAATGGTAGTTGACGATGGTGAGCAGGAGAAAAAAACAATTTGGAGCAAACAAAGAATAAATAATAGAAATTATCTGTACTCCCCTTCTGTGAAAAGTTTAGGTGGGGATAGAATTGAAGAGACTGAAAGAATAGATAAGAGTGGTAATTTCGTGGTAGTATGAAATTTATCAAGCATACACCTAAATAAATCTATAACTAAGTTATACATGATCCAATGAGTATGAAATTTTTACTACAGTTCAAGCATATAATAATTAGCGCACCATAACAATTTCACAAAAAATGGACCATAGAAACTACAGTTATGAATTAATTACAGAAAATCATAGATCTAAAGCTACAATAAAAAATTTGTACTAATGCATACCATATTATATGTTCACTGTATAGATCTACTCATGTGGAGTCCAATAAAATTAGATTTTTTTTATTTTATGATTTTTCTATGACTTACTATGATTTTTTTTAAAATTCAGCCAAAATAAATAAAAAAGACAAAGACAAAATCGCCTTTAAAAACCGCTTATAACCGGCCAGGGAGGTAAAACAAATGATTTTAAAAGTTCAGGGAGGTGGTTTATCCGGTTTTAGAGTTTAGGGAGAAAAATCAGACTTTCGCAAAAGTTGAGAGAGAGGTAATTTAGACTTTTTCTGGTTATATGTCCTTCACAAGAACTCAGGCCCATCTCAGCAACAACTTCGGCCCATGCTCGAAAGCACCATCTTCGGCCCAACGTCACTCTTCAGCTCTTCCCGTGCCTGCTGCTCCTATTACTCTTCCGGCACATGACATTGTCCACTCGGGAAGCGGTGTCGAAGATCAAAATAGCTATTGTCCACTATTTTTTTTTACTCCAAGTCGTTAAACGCTCCGGCCACCTAGCCCCCCCACCCCCAACAAGCACAATGATTCATTTAAATAGCTATATAAATATTGGTATTAATAGCAAAAAATATCATCACCCATTTTTTTGTTAAAATATGATGATTTTGATAAAAAAATAGTGTAATTTTTTTTGAAAAAATCTTGAAACATATGATTATGTATATTTTATCACACTAAAAAATACGATCACATTTGTCCGGCCCCCTTAACCAAAATCGCTGGTTCCGCCTTTGACTGCACCCGCAACTCAGTGTGATTAGCAGCTGATGGCGGGAAAATGGGCGACGATGATCCACCTTAGCGTTAGCAGAGATAAATTTGGTTTTTGGTTTAATTTAGTTGGAACAAAATAAGAGAACGTGTACTGCTGAGTCCTTACTTCCATAATTCTTATATTTGCATACAAATTGTGTTAATTATATCTCCGAAGATGGCTTGCAATTACAAATTACAAAAGAAAACAAATGCAAGTCACAACTGCTTTTTCAAAAGCCACACCTCAACCAAACACACCTGAAAGCAGCGGTGAGGGTGCTATGAAATATATACTAGCCAAAAGTTGCTTTTGTTTATACAATATATAAGACGTGAAATCTTAATGAATCTTATTATTCGTTTCGTTTTTATAAATTTTATCTTGCTTTGTATTTTATCGTAATGTTAGCACGAGCACACTCACTGCTACATTCAGACCTATCACCAACGCCTCTATCACCACCGTGATTATTGAAACCATCGGTGATAGTTATCACCCGTTGGTGATGAGAGTATCACCGCCGGTTCGTAAGAACGTTAGAGTTGATAACTATCACCGCCGCTTCATCTTACTAACCGGAGGTGATAGTCCATCATCACAGCCGGTTTGCACCACCAAGCGGCGGTGATAAAGTGCTCCTCATCACTACCGACTCGCCGCATGAACCGGCGGTGATGACGTTTTTCACCGCCAGTTTACTGTATGATACGGCGATGATAACCGTGCTGCATTACAATAAAATTTATAACTTTTTCAAATAAAGTCAGATGAAAACAAACTTTATATCAAAGTTGTAGATCTCGACGTGATGACTTTTTTATTTGAAACCATTTGCAGCCGCAGAATTATGTTTGAAGCGCTCAAATTTTGAAATTCAATTTTTTCGAATTGTACAAACGACTTCAGATGGAAAAAACGTTCAAAACTGAAGTTGTAGATGTTGATGAGATATACAACTTTGTAATTGATAATTTTATTAGAAATCATTTATGGTCTCAAATTTGTATTTGAAGTTCTAAAATCTTAAAAATCAAAATTTTCAAATGACCTCAGATGGAAAATCGACCAAAACCAAAGCTGTAGATCTTGATAAGAACTACAACTTTGTACTTGATGAGTTTTTTATCTGAAATCATTTGAGGTCGCAAAAGTATGGTTGAAGTTTTGACAATTTGAGATTCAAATTTGTCAAACGACCTCGGATGGCGAAACGACTAAAATCAAAGTTACAGATCTCGATTGTAACAACAAATTTGTAGTTTGTGACTTTTTTATTAGAAGCCGTTTAGGGTCCTAAACATATTTATTTTAAAATCCTAAAAAGTCAATACTAGGAGAATGAAGGTGGAGTGGTCAAGACCTCAGGTTGATCCTAGCATTGCCTAGCGCGCGAATTTTTGCGTAAAAAATCGCGTCACTTGTGACTTGGAACGCGCGATCGTGATGACTAGTACTAGTCTACATGTGGTGGGAGAAAAATTGAGGGTGTGAGTACCTGACAACGTCGCTTTCAATGGATTGCTAAGATTGATGCGTGCTTAAGATCAGACGGTGGGTGACTACTAGTCCATGTGGTGTCATGCTAGTTATCCGTAGTGGGTTTCAATTGTTAGTTGAGACATCGCTAAGATCGAGGCGTGCTTAAGATCAGACGGTGGGTAACTACTAGTCTATGTGGTGTCATGGTAGTTATCCGTTATGAAAGTGGGTTTCAATTGTTAGTTGAGACATGGGAATCAAACCTTTTCTCATTTCTCTGTTCACTAAGACAGCTGTCATGTTACTCCATCGGTCCCTAAATAACTGTCACATTTTTGTTTTCCGAGAAATAATTTTGACTAAATATATATAAAAATATATTAATATTTATAATACAAAATTAATATCATTAGATAGATCATTGAATCTATTTTATAATAAATTTATTTAGAGATACAAATGTTCCACGTATTTTCGACGAATGTAGTCAAACTTATTGCACAAAAACAAAAACCGACAGTTATTTAGGGTATATGTGTAGGATTTAATATGGAAATGACCTCTGAAGTTTCGAGGTTGCGCAAAGACAATGTAAATTTTACAACCTTAGCACTCCTTACCAGCAGTATTTACACAGGATTTGCTCCACTTTTGTTGTTATAATAAAACTACCAACCCCCATCTTGTATAGATGCGTGTCCACTGAATTCAAACACAAGGGAGATGTAATATTCAAGCAAAACTCCAGTGAGTGATTGGTTCTGATATAGAGGACAAGTCGGATGCATTATATATTTTTTTGAACACTTCAACGGGGGTGTTACCTCACCTGATTTTATAGATATATGGCCCGTGTTACATGATTACATAATTTACAAAGGGAGGGGGGCACCGCTGCAAAGTTTTGGCTAAGAGAAAAATAGCAAAAGCTAGAGGCACAGACCGTTTAGAAACTCATCGCTTGATCAAACAATCTGCACCACTCATCAACTACCCTTTTATCTCTTTTTGGCATTCTGGCACGCCATTGGTTTGCTTCAGATTTAGAAGATAGGATAACTTGTCTCAGATTGAGTGCCTCACCGCGGAAGACGAACCCATTTCTCCGCTTCCAGAGTTGCCAGTAGCACAGGATGATGAACGTGTTGTATTTGGCGTATGAGAGGTTGCCTATTGTCTGGATGCAGTGCAGATTGCTGGATCCGAGGTTCTGACTCGACTGCAAACCAAAGGCTGACCGATGCATTATATATTTTCTTGGAGAGTCTCGGTATCCATCGCCGATATGATGAGGGTGAAACTGCCCATGCTGAATCAATGGTTGGTGTATGTACATCCGGAGGTAAGGGATGGTGTATCAGAAGTTTCAATAGACCTGAAGACACAGCGCATGAATCATTTGCTTGCAGCTCATATCCATGTGGTTCCAGAGATGCTTTCACACTCCATTGTAAACTTTGTTTCCTAGTAAAAAATGGTTGCAGATTGCCCATGCACTGTTGTGTTCCAAGATTTATCAGCATCAACATCAGCTATATCTACACTTGAATTTATCCATGACGTTTCACTGAATTTACACTAGTTGTGTATCAACCTGTCCTTTTTTTTTAAAAAAAAACTTGTGTATTGTATATGTGAATTCTAATTGATGCTTCCGTACCTAAATATGCCTTATCCTTTTTAAAATCCGGTTGAGTACGTAACTAAGGCCTTGTTTAGTGGCCGAATTTGGCGTCGCCGAATTCACTGCACAGCACTGTAGCGCGCTGTAGTATTTCGTTTGTATTTGATAATAATTGTCCAACCATTGACTAATTAAGCTCAAAACGTTCGTCTCGCAAAGTATAACCAAACTGTGCAATTATTTTTTGATTTCGTCTATATTTAGTACTTCATGCATATACCGCAAGTTTGATGTGACGGAGAATCTTCTTTTTATATAGTGTCAAATTCAGAAGTTGGGAGTAACTAAACAAGGCCTAATCTTTAGTTACTACTTGATCCATGTGTGGCTGTGTGCAGCGGACAGAAGAGACGAGAGAGACCAAGCAGCAGAATTTCCCCGGTAGCACCCATGCGCATAGCATAGCACCACCACGTACGGCAACAAACCCGGCCCTGGGCCTCAACGATGACGCTAGAAAATCGACCGCGCCAGCAGCTCCTTAATGGTTGACAATGCAATTCAGAGATCTATCGACAGACAGAACGCGCTGAAGTAACTCAGGGCATTAATTATATAGCAATTCAATATAACTGCCCAACGCATAACCGATCATTGACCTTATGGGTTTTATCAGAGTTTTATGGGTATTAAATATGCTGATATGACACCGTATTGATGAAGAGAGAGATAATAAGAGTTTCATGGGAGTAGAGAGAGTTTCACTGCACTGTTTTTAAAAAATGAATGCATTGGTAACATGGCTATGAAATCTCCACTGAGACTGGCCTTACCCGGCCACTAATATGGGCAGTCTTAATAAGGCGCCACGTAGCATTTTGATGATATAGCAAGATAATTATAATAAAGAAAAATATGAGAAAATGATTTTTTATTTAAGAAACCATGTCTACACAAGAACCAAAGAAGCAAGAAAGGGGATTAGAGGGACGAGGGGGAGAGAAATGAGATGATTGGGTGTGAATCTATTTCGAAGAAGCTAATCATTGGGACTATAGTTTGTAGCACTACCTCTAAGCTAATAAACATGGTGGAGAGAGAGAGCTTGTCCTGTACATCGTGCTGTGAGAGATGAATGCATCGTGAAGTGTGTTAGACTATCTCTTGGGTGCACACTAGTCTTGTGTCTTTTGCACTATTTAATGGTTAAAAAAATTCATGAGCTGGCTCTAAGCTAGACCATTAGAGACGCCCTAAGATAGTGTTTGGTTGGTGGATGGTATGAGATGAGGATGGGATGGTCCCCTCTTTTAGGCCGTTTGGTTGGAGGAGTCCTAGGGTGGGATGGTCCTGAGGGGAATATTCCCTTTGGATGTGGGACGACCCTACCCCGGTGAAAGGAGTGGACCGACCTTAGGTGGGGCGGCACTACCTGCACGCGAGGGAGAAGAGAAGGCAGCGTAGTGAGGAGGAAGAGAAGGCAGCGTAGCGAGCAAGCTTGAGGTGGAGGACGCGTGCGGCGACGCATAGCCTGAGCTCGGGGCAGAGGAGGCCCACGGTGACGCGCGGCCAAGCTCGCGAGTGGATGAGGAGGCCCGGGGCTTCGTGCGGATGAGGAGACATGGGGCGGCCGATGAAGGAGGCACAGGGCGGCATGCGGCTGGCCTCGCGGGTGAAGGAGCAGTCGGCCTCGCCGGTGGAGGAGGCCCGGTTCGGCTCGCCGGGGAAGAAGACCCTGGCTGGCGCGATTGAGAGGAGGTGTCAGGAGGTCGGTAGGAAGAGATAAGGAGAGGAGAAGGAAAAAGAAAAAACAGACTGATAAATGGGTACCACTTGTCAGTGGCTCATCCATTTTTTATGCCTATGAACCAAACATAACATGGATCAATTCCATCCCTTATCAACCAAACAGAAAATAGAGTCACCCCGTCTTTGTTCCATCCCAAAAATCAGAGGCGAGACCGTTCCACTCCACCTTAACTCCCAACCAAACGCTACCCAACACAGTCTATGTGCATGACATTGACAAGTATGGAAAGTAGTTGGTGGTTTCTTTCATCGGGACGGTCCTGATTAAGAGCAGCTCACCTCTCTATTTCTTGATGGCACAGGCTTGCAGTTGCAGTACGTAGTATTTATATCAGCTCGTGATCCATGCTGCTCAAGTCCAAACTCCAAAGTGTTTTTCTTAGGGCGTGTTTAGATGTGAATTTTTTTTGGAGAAAAGTTCCTGTAGCACTTTTTGTTGTTATTTAGCAAAATTTATCTAACCATAAACTAACTAGGCTCAAAAGATTCGTCTCGACATTTATAGAAAAACCGTACAATTAGTTATTTTTTTACCTACATTTAATACTTCATACATGCGTTCAAAGATTCCATGTGACAGTTACTATGCAAAAATTTTTACCTCTTTTTCCATCTAAACGGGGCCTTATACGTATATTGGAAAGCCTCGGAAGCAACTCATCTATCTATCCAAAAATATATATGTATGTATCCCTCTCCATCATACAGTATATATACGACCGGAGAGTGTGTTGTTAACTGTTAAGTTCGTTCTGTTCAATTTCCAGGCCGCCCGCAACGTACGTACGTACGAGCACGATGAGCTGGTGGTGGAGGCGCGCGATCGGCGCGGCGGCCCAGACGCAGCCGCAGGACGAGCAAGCTGCCACCGCGCCCGACGGGCACTTCCGGAGCGTGGCGCTCGTGGTCGGCGCCACCGGCATAGTGGGGAGCTCCCTGGTCGGCATCCTCCCGCTCCCGGACACGCCCGGCGGGCCGTGGAAGGTGTACGCGCTCTCCCGCCGCCCGCCGCCGCCCTGGGCCTCCTCCGCCGACCAACCCTCTGCCGTCACGCACCTGCAGGTCGACCTCGCCGACTCCGCCGCCGTCGCGGAGGCCCTGGCGCCGCTCACCGACATCACCCACGTCTTCTACGCCTCGCTGTCCCCGCACATGATCGAGGCGCGGAACCGGAGGGCCAACCCGGCCATGCTCCGCAACGTGCTCTCGGTGGTCGTCCCCAACTGCGCTGCGCTCGCCCACGTCTGCCTCCAGACCGGGACCAAGCACTACACCGGCCCGCCGGAGGCGATCGCCCGGCCGCATCGTCGGCGGCATCATCCGCGGCATCTTCGGCGGCGGCGCGGCGGCAGCCCAGCCCCTGAGCCCGCCCTACACCGAGGACATGCCGCGCCTCGGCTGGCGCAACTTCTACTACGACCAGGAGGACGTCCTCTTCGACGCCCTCTCCCAGTCCCAGCGCGGCGGCGGCGGCATCAGCTGGTCGGTGCACCGTCCCAACCTCATCCTGGGCTTCTCGCCCCGGAGCGCCATGAACATCGTGTGCAGCCTGTGCGTGTACGCCGCCATCTGCCGCAAGGAGGGCGTCCCGCTGCAATGGCCGGGCTCTCAAGGCTCGTGGAAGGGGTTCAGCACCGCGTCCGACGCCGACCTCGTCGCCGAGCAGCAGATCTGGGCGGCCGTGGACCCCACGGGCATGGCCAAGAACCAGGCGTTCAACTGCAGCAACGGCGACATCTTCAAGTGGGAGCAGCTGTGGCCGATCCTCGCCGACCGGTTCGGGCTGGAGTGGGTTGGTTACAGGGGGGAGAAGAAGCGAGTCAAGCTCGCGCTGGCTATGCCCCGGAAGGCCGCCGTGTGGGCGGAGATCGTCGAGGAGAACCACCTCGTGGCGACGCAGCTCCACGAGGTCGCCAACTGGTGGTTCGTCGATGGGTTGTTCTATGCCAAGTGGGAATTCCTGGACAGCATGAACAAGAGCAAGGAGCATGGTTTCCTCGGCTTCCGGAACACGGCCAAGTCCTTCAATACTTGGATCGACAAGATGAAGGCCTGCAAGATTGTTCCCTGATGAATGTTTCTCCCAGCAGTGCGTGTTGTGTTTGCTGTAACGTCTTGGACTGTGAAATAAACATGAACAAGTAATGTTCACCAATGTGTGATCTATTACCTATCTTTATATTTAAGTATTATGCAAACGTGTCCGTGCGTTGCAATAGAATGTGTACCTTATTATCTATCTTTATATTTGAAAGTAGAGCTGTCCCAAACAAACCACACAAATTTTCAAAGATTTCATTGAACATGATGTTCAAGTTTGTGTGTGTAAAAATAAAAAGTGCACAAATTCCTCTCTCACCGTGGGCCCCTTCGCATTTTAGAACCCTGTTTCTAGAATCTCGTTTTCTATTATTTGGAAATATTACCTCCCCCCAACTATCATCGCAGTATGATTTTTCTACTCGAACTCCAAAACCAAACATCTTACCCACTGAACTCTCACAACCATCAAATTATCTCCACATCTTGGTTTGAAGTGATTTTGAGATGGTTTTGTCCTTTTTCACTTAAAGATCAGTGAATACTTGATAAGGTTTTTAAATCGAAGAAAATGCTTTTAGGCTTTTAAAAATTCTAAAAAAACTAGAGATAGAATGGGATATAAAAAATTTAAATAAAATATTTAGAGCTCATGAAAACATCTTTATAAAAGTTAAAAAAGATTAGGTTTGGCTCTAGGAAAATAGAAAAAATATATAAACAATGTAGAGAACACTCAGAATATTCTAATCCATGTATAACATGGTTAAAATTTTGCACAACAAAAATATGAGATAAAACCAGCCTGAATGCAACATAAATTAATGTTGAATGCACTCATGCTATGTATTTGTGCTGGTTACATATTATGTTTTATGTTCCAAAAAGTTTAACACGTTTACATATCAATTAGAATGTTTTAGAATTTTTGCTAAGCTAAATATTTTTTTGAAGCATTTATAAATATTTTCATAGGCTCTAGATATTTTATTTGTTTTTCTCGTATCTCAATCTATCTCTATTTTTTAAAAAAAACTTAGAGACATTTTCTATAGTTTAAAATCTTTATCAATTATTTAATAATTTTTTATGACTAAAAAGGACAGAACCACCTTCAAAACTATACCAAACAAAGATTATATAGAGGTAAAATAGACTTCTTTTTAAGCGGAGACAGAGGGACTCATGTGGCGCCTAGGACCCCTCGCACCTTATAGTGGTGACTGTTTTTTTAGAGGAAGGTAGGATCTTTTTTATTTTACAATGTTTTGAGATACTCCGATACATGTAATATTTATTTATAGATAGCAAGGAGCCACAAATATCTCCGTGGTGCGTGGTGCCAACTGCCAAATTTACAAACACGGCAGGAGCGTGGGCCTCGTAATTAGAGTCTCTATCCTCGTGCTTAAAAACGACCTCCTGCGAAGTGCATCTAACCTTATTTTCCTTTAAGGTCAAGGAATAAAGCACACAAATTTTCCTTGTGAAGATTCATAATCATTTTCAACTTCCAGGCAATCTGAGAGGCTATTACGCACTGTGCGCACCCATATCAAAAGCCAAAGAAGTTGCTTCATTGCAAGCTAGAGCTTCCCAAGGAGGACCAACACGGTCACTAATAACCATAGCACTTGCAACATCATAATTTCCTACATTGTAGCTACACATTACTCCAATAGTTCCTTTGTCTCGGGATCGCGCCACTGCGCCATCAACATTAAACTTCAAAAAAGAGCTATCCATTTGGAGACATGTTGTTTGTTCCTTGCTAACTATGTTGTTTCACTGTCCTCCACTCACCCAGCCAATTTTACATTGTCAAGATATTTTGTAATGAAACTAAATGTTGATAGCGAGCTTTGGAATATATCTTCACATAGAGCCTTTCTTCGAGCGCACCAGAGTTCCTGAAAATCCTTTAGGCCCTATTTGGATCATTGAAATTGAAATCCATTCTAATGATCATAATTGCGGTATAAATCAGCTAAGTTAATATAGCCATATGCGGAGTATACTTGTATACTACTATTGGTCACACGAGGCACATACTTACGTGCTGCAAGAGCGAGACGAATGCGTGCTATAAGTTGCTAAGTTGCGGAGCAGAAACATAGCTGGTGGACGCCAAGACCAGTGCCCCACGTAAGGGCGTAAGGCCCAAGCCCACGACGTCCTCGACGCCACCTGATCACTCCTACTAGGGTTCCGCATCCCTCCCCACCTATATATACCGTCAGCCGCCGCCATCCTCCCATTCCCCTCTCCCCATCGCGAACCCGCCGCCGACGCCGCAGGAGGAGACGCGCCAAGGAGAGCACGCGAGGAGGCGACCATGAGGGCCAAGGTATCCTCCATCTCCCCTCCCTCCTACGCGCCTACTATCTCGTCGCTTAGATCCGTGTGGCGTAGCAACTCCTTGGCACGAGTAGCTCTCTACTCGGTTCGTCCATGTCCCGGGGCTGTGATTACAAAGAGAGAGGCTCGAGTGGCGCAATTCTGGGGTGGATTCCCTACCGAGACGGCGGATCTCGCCGCGCGCGCGTGGCGCCCCCTCGTCGCGGCGGCCGGGCCTGGATCTTTAGCATGGGACGCGAGGTGCCGCCCTGCGCGAGTCTGATCCTTAGGGCCTGTTTAGATGCACATGAGCCGAGCCGAGCCGAGCTGTGACAGATCGTGTCGCGCGAGCTTGGTATCTCGTGTCCCGTTGCCCGGTTCTGCATGGTCCTGCCGCTGCGGTCTGGGAGGTGTCGCGCGCTTGTGGCGCCGCTGCCTGTTGGGGTTCTTCCCCGGCCACGGTGAAGGTTTCTTCATCTCATACACTTGATATGAGCCCCGTGGATGTTGGACTTGAGCCTCTGCTTGTGAAATCTAGTTAGGGGATAGAATTGTTATTCTAGTAGCATCTAATGGTGACTGCAGATCTTGTCAGTGATTTATTTGTTTAGAGATTTAGATATTTTGTTATGATTTGTTTGCACTGGAATGGACCTGGCACTGTAAATATGCAACTGTCTTAATACAGTGTTAACTCTTATCAGTGTTTGTCATTACTAATGCTAATCAGCTAGTCAATCACATACTCCTGGATGAGATTTTTATTCCGCGCTTACCTTTAATCTCTATAATTGTTGGCTTCCTCCATTTAGCCTGAAGCACAAAATGGTAGCATGTTGCTAGGCATTTAAGATAAGAATTCTGTTTTGTAGTTAATTGAAAATCGTGTGTGACAGACAGGTTCTCTTGAATTGCATTCTATTTTGTTTCATTCTGCTAAGTGTCAAACGGACCCTTATTCTTGTATAAGGACAATCCTATTCTTTTGCATAGTAGTTAGATGTACTATTTGAATTGCCTTGTACTTTAGTTCTGTCGTCAGTTAACTTATTATTCTCTTGTACTTCCTCCATTTCATATTATAAGATGTTTTGGCTTCTCTAGGTACATTGCTTTTGCTATGTATTTAGACATACACTATATCTAAGTGTATAGTAAAAGCTATGGATCTAGAAAAGCCAAAGAGTCTTATAATTTGGAATGGAGGGAGTATATAAGAACAGTCCTGTTCTTCTGCATTTTAGTTGGTTGCATTCCTGTCTGTGCTGTGCTATTATTTTTTCTTTTATCTAATGCTCACTTGACTGATGCATTCTCATCTGTCAATCTTCAGTGGAAGAAGAAGCGCATGAGGAGGCTGAAGAGGAAGCGCCGAAAGATGAGGCAGAGATCCAAGTAAGCTGATGGAGATGGATGGTGGACGTGATGACATGCTTGTGTACATACATTTCTTCGGATGCGTTTGCTAATGGAGAGATGTCAACCTGGCATGGTGTCACAGTTCGCCATCAGTCGAATGGCTTGTCTCGGAAACCTGCACTTCAGTAGGCTATCGTGGTTCTAGTTATATCCAGAGTTTTGCACTAAGACAAATCAGTCTATCTGTTTTGTGAACCTATTATGATGGAGCTTTATTGCTCCTAATATCTACCTACCAATTAAGTAATTCCTGTGTTTGTGCTTGTGCTTGGTTGCTCTTTCATTGTGTTATCGTGGTATCTGTGCTGGTTTATCTGGCCTGTTTCTCTAAATTATTAGAGAAACAGTGCTTTTTGTCATGTTGTCACCCATCTGAAGCTGGGTGATGTAGTATATGCAGCTTCGAACCTATCCAAGCTGATGTTAACTGTACCGCGAGGTGATTTTCTTTTGCGATCGATTGTTTGAGATTCCTCTGTAGCTCAGGTCAGTCTAGGATTTTATGTTAACACATCCAGATTTTAAAAACAGTATAGAAGATTTTTATCCTCGTGAAATTTTCTCTACTGTCATGAAACTCTTATCATATTTTTCTTTATTAATATGGTGCTATATTAGTATAATCAATGTTCAAGAAACTCTGATGAAACTCTATTGAGACTCGCCAAGTCCGCGATTTCAATTTACTCGTTCTGAATTTTATTTTAAAAATCAATTAAACATCGTCTAGTTGGACTAGCCAACCAAAGGAAATGCACAATCTTTCCGTCCAAAAAAAAGAAAGAAAGGAAATACACAATCTACGGTCTATTTCGAAGCCGCGAGCGTGGACTAGTGAAGCCCACGATAGGGCCTTTCGCTTAGGCCCAACCGACGCCTCGACCGTATACTAGTGAAGCCCACGATAGGGCCTTTCGTTTAGGCCCAACCGAAGGCTCACTTGCCCAATGCGAAGCCCTATTCAGCCAACCGAAGGCCCAACGCCGTCTGGCTCCTCATGTCTCTCTCCACTGCACCGCTCGCGGTCTCCCGATGGGACCACCACTCGAATGGACGGCGCGGATCTCCCCTCCCCCTCCTCCGCCGCCGCCACGGCCGCCGCTGCCGACGGCGACCGGCCTCCGGAGAGCGCGGGCGACGGCGGCGTGGAGGACGAGCGTGCCGCTGCGTCCCCACCGGAGCGGTGCGATGCGCTGGCTGCGGCGATCGCGGGGGTGCTGGCCGGCGCGCTGCGGGAGCACGAGGAGCGGGCGGCCGCCACCGCCCGGAGCCAGGATGAGGTCGCCGCTGCCGTCGACCGCCTCAACGGTGGTAGGTGCCTCTCTCCGCCCCAGCCTTCGACTTTGTCTGCTGCTGCTGTCATGCGGTGCGCGCGTTGTGGCTTAGGGTTCTCCAGCTTACCATTCTGATTTCTGTCTGGACACTTTGGTATGCGTACTGTACTGGGGTGTTCATTCAAACCGAAGATTAGTGGGATTTAGATGACATACTAGCAATTGAGTTGTGAGCTCTGTATTTTATTTATCTACTTTGCCTCTTTTCTTGAACTAGTCATTACTCTTTCGTAATTTCGTCACCATGGCATGGAAATTCAGCGACAGCCCAAAAATGTACTTTGCCTCTTTGGGATTGAAACCGTGAACAGGGTCAAGTCCAAATTGTAGCTCGTTGCAACTTGCAACTGTAAAAAAAAACTGTAAAAAAAACTAACATACCAAGTATTTCTTGTGCGAGATTGCATCTTCTGTTTCTTGCGAGTATTGAGATGCATATGAACCTAATTTGAACTTTACTGTGTCAAACTGTAAACTATGTTTTAATATTGTGACCCAGGAACATGATTGAATCTACTTCTGCTGTTCTTAGTTGCACTTAACATTGTTATAGAGTATATCACGACTAGGATAGAGTTAGTTGGGATTGGGATCCCTGTGTACTGGCTTGGCCCGAAGTCATGTAAACTCTATATATGTACTGTCTGAGAGGCTCAATGTAAATAATCCAATTCCACCTAATCCTATTCCTCCTATAAACATTATTGTTCTTAGTTGCACCTGAATCTACTTTTTATTTAGTCCAATTTCAGTCTCTTCATTATCTCAAGCGAGTTAACAAATAATGGATGATTCTGAGAAATTCTAGCAGTTAAACAGTATAAAATTATTAAAATTATTAAACTGAGAAATTCATGATTCTGACACGGGCACATGTGTCAGCGTCCAACTTGCCTGCCGGTGACCAGGTTTTCAATCTGGTAAATTTTTTTGGACACACCAAATACCACTCGGAGAACCCTAAGCCACTAGGAGAAGTCTATTACATTTTCCTATGTTCCAAAGCTCCACGCTTTTGTTCAAATTTTGTCTCACCTATTGTGCTATTGTCTGCGTACACATTATTTTGATGGAAGTATGTATGTGTATCCAGTAACTGTATGAAACTAAGACTTAAGTTTTTGCAGAGCTAGACCGGCTATTAGAGAATGCACCCTCAATGGTAATAATGCAACATTCAGCAAGGATTTCCAGTATCCGCAAGAGGATTTCAGCAATGAACATGCTACTCAAGTCCATACAGCGACGCATAGATAACATTGACAGAATAATTTCTACTGGTACGTCAAGTGGTTCTGTCTATCATTATAATGCTTTTGTCATACTCTTTGTCTGTGGATCAGCAGAGTGAATCATTATGGACACATTGCTTTGTGTTTGCAGATCATTCATCTCCTGTACAGAAAGCCGGTAATGAAGTTGGATCAAGGTGCACCACTTAGTTCTCTCCCTTTTTTTTAAACACTTCTCGCTGTTTATCTTTGGGGTAGTCATGATAAATCTGAAAAAGCAATGTTAAATACACTTATGGCTTTCAATATCATGAAGTTAGTGCTGGAGATCAAGTCTTAGTAATTTTCTGAACAATAGATGCAATTCTGTATAGCTGGAGAGGTGAGCTTTTCCTGTTTTTGCTTTGGTTTTGTGGTATGAAATAGTTAAACAATAAACAACACAATAAGTAAATCTCTGGTTCCGCCCAGCCCAATTTGCTACTTTATTTATCTAGTTCTTAGGGCGTGTTTAGTTCAGGGGCTGTAAAGTTTTTGGGGGCACTGTAGCACATGTGTAACTATAGCAATTAGTGTCCAATCATGGACTAATTAGGCTTAAAAGATTTGTCTTGCAAAATACATGCAAACTGTGCAATTAATTATTTTTTTTATCTATATTTAATGCTCCATGCATTGTCTCCAAACATTCGATGGGATGGGGTGTAAAGTTTTTGGGTGGGAACTAAACACCCCTTTAGTTGCATACTTACACAGTTGCTCTTAATTACAGGTTCTAGAAGAATTCTGGCGGTGTCCCATCAATTGCGCACCATTTCTTTTTGGTAGAGCTACCATCAAGCAATCACACGGGGCTGTGCATAGAAGTGAGACGTCATAATATCAATTTTTCCCAGAGATGTATCATCAAAATATTCCAATCCTTTTTGTCACATATTGGAGTGGGGAAAGTCTTTTGTACTGGATGGTCAATCTCTTTCCCCGCGTTCTTTTTGTTGCAGACAATGAAGCGTGCTTTCAGCTTTGGCGTGTACCCTTGTATTAAAATATGAAATAATATTCAGAAATCATATTATCATATTGACACTGTTGAGTGGTTTTGATATATACTTGCTTGTTGAAGATGGCAACATCTGGAATTCGTATTGTTATATTTTATTTGAAATGTTGGTAGATACTAATGTGCCATGTATATAATTCGTTTGAAGGTGCCTTCTGGCCAGGTTTGTCACCAAATTCCAAACCAAATGTCAACGTTCATATGCAGGTATCTGTTTACTCGATGGATTTAATGAGCAGACTTGCATAAACAACTTCGCAACTTTCATTGCTCGTGCCGCAGGAGACTCAGTCATGTTCTGCCGACCGCCAGCAGTGTAAATTGCCAGGTATGTGCAGTAAAGCTGGCATGCAGCAAAGCAATAGAAACAAACATATTTCAGAAGAAAAAGCTGGCATGCAGCAATGCAATAGAAACAACAACATATTTCAGAAGAAAAGACGTACTCCAGGACACCAATGCAATAGAAACAACAACATAGCTGTTGTTCCGACTGTTTCAATGTGCTGAAAACAGGCAGGAATTCGCTGCGTACAACTATGAAACACGTCCACCTGGAACAACAATGACCAATTGTCGTGGGTTGTTTTTTTTAGAAATGTCACATTTTCAGAATAAATAAAGGTACAGTGACAGCCATGAATCTACAAGTCACCCCAGGACACCAAGACTACAACAAAATAAACTAAGCAATGAACAAGGTATCAACCTCAAATGGAGGTGCTCCTTTAAACCTGTACATGTGTTGACTATCTAGGATCTTTTTCCGCTAATTTTACAACATCACTGACAATAACCTTACTGCTGAAATGGACACCACAGTTTGCAACGGTATTGTCATAGGCGCATGTAACCTTCTTTGTGACCTTTGAAGAGTTTCAGATGCCTCTTGTTCTGAGAATTGCTCCGGGTCAGTTCACGGCGTGTTCTCCATGCCGTCACATGAGAATATAATGAAGGAAATAAGAAACATAGGAACAGAAGTAACAAGATCACAACACATATTAGCATGACATTCATGAAGCCATCCCGGTTTTTAGGGTTCTTGTTCTGCTCGGTCCATGGCACGCCACCAACATTCATCCCGAAAACTGACAAATTTTGCAACATAAATCAGGTAAATGAGAGCCCTGAGAAGAACAGAAATTAATTAAGGAAAGTACACGAGTGAGCACCAGGACAATGAACTTACCTCCAGTGACAATGGAAAGAGGAAGGAATATTATGGAGAGAAATGAAAGGTAGTACAAGCTTTTGTTTATCTGCTCTGATTGCCAACTGTCCAGACTAGCCTGAAGTGTGGTAACTCTATTTGTAATGAATCCTAGGTTTTCTTTGAGCCTTCTGAGGCGACCTATCAGATCTTCAAGGGCTGCTATATCTCCGGTTGCGAACCAACTCTTGCTGGCACATTTTTCCTTCACACGGGGGAATACTTGTTCTCCGTGAGAAACAACCTACACCAACAAAATTATAGCATCGAGTCTGTGACTTCTGTTCCATAGATTAACTGAAATCAAGTAACTACACTTTTAGAACATGAAAGCCAAATTATAAGCAACACAACATGATAACCTCGATGTGATATGAGCACTCACTTCATGACATTGCTATTTTGGCTAAAGCTGTGCAAATTATAAAATAGCATTCCAGGTTCCCATTTTATTTCCCAGAAACTTGAGAGAAAACTCATACCTGAAGCAACCGCTGTAGATCGAGATGCATTTTTGGGAATCTCCTGCCATCCAGCAAGAGTTTCCTCAGAAAGTGACCACCTGCAACAAGCACAATCCACAGTTCATAAATAAAAAGGCAAGTCATTAGAGAGAAAAAGGCGAAAATGCGAAATGATATTTGTTGAATCCTGGAATGCAATATGCAAGGAGAGTACATTTGCCACATGGTACTCCTCTATATTTGCACAATGCTAATAAACCTTTGCTGAAGCACACATAATTTAGCTTGGCATAGGTCGGATAGCATTGTTGCAAATTTTAGATGGTTGGAACTTATGATCATGTCAAATGGGTCTACTTTGAAAACTCTACTGCCATTAGGATCATGATTCATGACATTGTAGGAATACAGTTAACAGAGTCATCCTCGAAGTTACATTCAGCACCTGCGTTCAACCATTTCAAAATTTCTGGATTTGTCGTTCTGATCCAAATCAACAATCGCACGTATTTGACAAAGACATCCATCCCACAAAAGCATACCAACCCCACCCTCCAAGTCCTAACACACCTTGCAACTTTTCTTTTATGAGGTGAGAAAACCTCGTATGCAATCATGAGTCAAATGTAATTTTAACACATTGATCTGAGTTCATGCAGCAAGAGGTCAGCAGTTTCACCGTCATCAACCAACCAAAGAAGCGTAGGTTAGCAGCAATCGAATACTTTTATCCAGATGAGGAATGAATGGGAGCTTTACGCGATGATTGACCAGCAAGAAAGCGACCTCCGACCGCCTACCTTTGTCAAGCTGCAGCTCGATGGCGTCCAGGTCCATCTCGAGGCGCGTGACAATGTCGTGGACGTGGTCTACGTGCGTGCCGAGGACGTGCACGAGGAGGTTGGACACCGTCCGCGGCACCGGGTTGTCGGTGTGCGCGCCGTCCGCGTGGTTCATGGCCAGCAGCGACTCGAGCAGGCGCTCCTCGATGACGACGCCGCCGTCGACGGCGCTCCCCCCGCCGTGTCCCCCGTCGGAAAGCGAGGCGGCGACGACGCCGAGCGGCACCTCGGAGAGCAGCGACGCCTGCCTGGTACCGAACGCGAGGCGCGGGACCCCGCCGACGGACACGGTGACGACGGAGCTCTCGGTGACGCGCACGGCGAGGCGGAGCGCGTACGCGCTGCCGACGGGGCCCGGCGAACTGACGCGGAGCAGGAGCCCGCCTGCGCCGTCGCCGTCCCCGGAGGAGGAGGAGGCGCAGTGCGGGCCCGTGGCGACGAACGCGAGGATCTCCTGCAGCGTGAGCGGCGGGCAGAGGAGCTCGATGAGCGCCTGCGCGTGGTGGAGCGGCTTGGCCGCGGAGCGCGGGAGCTCCACGTGGTGCCACGTGAACTCCCCGGGCAGCAGCCGCGCCGACCCGGACGCCGCCGCCGCAAGGCCCCAGGGCGCCTCGGAGAAGCCGCCCTCGCCGTCGAACACGAACGCGTGCCGCGGCACCGCGCCCGACGGGAGCGGCTTCCCGACCGCGGGGGACGGGGACGGGGACGGGCGCCGCGGACGCAGGTGGTTGGAGCCAGAGCCAGAGCCGAAGCCGGCCGCCTCCGCGCGCGGGGCGGGCTCGCCGGCGCCGGCACCGGCCGCCATTGGCATTGGAATTAGCGCCCGCGGAGCGACACGGCTTTGCAGTTTGCACAAGCCGCAGGGACCTGGCGGTGAACTCGCGAAATAATCTGGACCTTTCTGCAAAACGATCTCGGCCTTCCCGCCGTGCGTGCCGGCGTGTTGCTAAGCGCTAAGCGTAACCCGGGGAGGTTAGTTGCAAACACGATTATTATTAGTAATAATCATACCATTTTATATCAGTGCAAAATACTGCTACATGGATGTGTTTTTCAGCAGGATTATTTTTAAAGATAAGTGTTCAGTTAGGGTTGGTGTCGGTGATTAATAATAAATCGTTTCTGGGAGGTGATTTGATTGATCTGGGGGAAGAGGATGAGGAGGGTGGGTGATCTTTGCATGGGTTTGACTAAATTTGGGAATCTCTCTGGTTTTGTGCTTGGAAGCTGGAGGTGGACAACATGTGCACTGCAGGTGTTATAAATTCATTAGTATTAGCCAAACTAGAGTACTCCCTCCGCTCCAAAATAAGTGTCGCTATGATATTTGTGTTGGTCAAACTCTGTTGACTTCGGCTAGATTTGTAGAAAATATTAGCAATATTTATATATTCAAGTAAGTTTATTCTGAAAATAGATTTAACGATCTATCTAATGATACTAATTATGTATTATAAATATTAATATTTTCTTGTATATATTTGGTCAAACTCAAAAGTATTTGACTCCTGGGAAGCGAGAACGACACTTTTTTTGGGACAGAGGGAGTATTTTATTTTGGTTTCAAGAAAGATGATAACTAGGGTTTCCATTTGTTTGCATGCATAATAACAAGGGTTTTATTTATAGAGGTTTCAAGGTTTTGATTTGCATGAAATACTAGCCAGGTCACTCTTCTATTTTTTTAAACTTAGGTCACTCTTCTTTGAGAGGAAAAAAAACTAACCCAACCTTTGGTTTTCCATGGAATATAACTTTTTTTTTTGAGGAAGCCATGGAATATAACTAACAGTACTGTATTGGTGTTTGTTTTTTAAGGAAAAAATAAATCACTGGGGGCCAGCCATGTAGTCGTGATCGAGGCCCAGCCCATTCCAAAGACGGGGGCGTGGTCTCGTGGACGAGGATCGCTACCACAGCCCAGCCCATCGTGGAAATGGGCTCCCCTCGTCCTCGCTTTGCGCTGCGCGACGTGAACCCCGGCCGGCGCCGCTGGCTCCTCGCCGACAGCCGGAACGGAAAGTGCCCATCCGTCTCGCGAACGGGCCGGCGAGGCGGCGGCGCCGGTATGTGACTACTGACAAGGAGAAGCTGATGAACCCCGAGCATGCGTGCATTCACCTGGTCATACATCCTCCGAGCCGCCCGGGGTGGTGCGGGCAGCCGGGGGGCACCGGGCGAGCGCGCCACGAAGCGCGATCTGCGGCAGCGCGTACTCAGACGCACGCACGCGGCGGAGTTCATGGTCGAGCTCCGTGGCGGGGCCGAGGCCCCGCCGGCGCCGCTGGACGAGCTCGGCGCCGGCCAGCACGGTCACATACGTATGGCGTTCCAAGCTCCATGCGGACGGCGCGCGCCATGGCGAGGAACCAACGCACTGCACGGCCCTCGATCGGTGTAGTCCCCAGTCTCGGCTGCCCCGCCACCGACCGCAGCGCCTCCGTGTGCATAGCACACCTCAGCCGGGTGCCGGCTGGTAGGTGACGCTGACGCAGAAGCAGTCAGTCAGGCCGCGGAGGTGAATTCAGGTGAGCTTGACTTTGCCTCTCCCTTGTTCTGAACCCATCTAGCACTCGCTGACAATGGGCGAAATGGATTTCGCATGAACTGAAAACTGTGCTGCGAATTCGGTCATGACATCTTCCGGTTATCTGAACTTGCAATCTGGTTTTACTGCTTGCATCCCCATCACTGCAAAATGGATCTCGCATGAACTGAAAAACTGTGCTGCACAAAGGCAGAAACAGCCATCTTTTTACCCAGACTTCCATTGAAAGGTGCCTGCCTTTTTTTTTAGGGTGTGTTCACTTCCCCATCCCAACCCAAAATATTTTCTCTTCCACCTATCACATCAAATCTTTCGACGCATGTATGGAGTATTAAATGTAGGTAAAAAAGATAACTAATTGCATAGTTTGTCTGTAAATGTCGAGACAAATCTTTTGAGCCTAGTTAGTCCATGATTGGATAAATTTTGCCAAATAACAACGAAAGATGCTACAGTAACTTTTCGCCTACTTTTCGCCAAGTGAACACACCCTTAGTTCTTCTTTTGTCTTCTGGATAACCACATCCAGATCAGCACTGCACTGTGAAAGAAAAACTGAAAACGACCGACGCAGTTTCTGCAAACACTCTCTAGAGAGTTTGGGCTGCAGAATCTTCAGCTGGTCAAATCTTATCATGAGGAACACTCGAATTAGGAGTGCCGCTTTTCTGTGCACAGTAAAAGGAAGCAGGCAGGCACACCCCCTTGTGGCTATCACTATCCTTTCTCCACAAACACAAAGTAGCTGTCTTGTATTTTCAACCGGAGAATCCGAATTTGCAAACCGCTAGAGTGCAGAGTCGACTCAGCGTGTCTAACATTGGTAGGGCAAGAATAAAATTCCAGGACACAATGCTTGCTTCGCTCCTTTCCATTCCTTTTTGGCTCAAAGTACACAGCAGGCTAGCGCACACGGCTGGCTAGCGTATTACATTTTTCAGATCTTTTGCTGCTCAACAGTTACTCTTTTTTTTTATATATATATAACATCAAGCTTCAAAACACACTTGATTTCACATTAGCTGTTGCTGACGATGATGATAATAGTAGTTATACATGTCCACGAAGGGTTTAGTCTATAGGCAACCCCTGGGACGATTACCGGAAGGAGTTCTTGGTCATCTTTTCCATGAGGTGACACCAACGGCGACATTGCTCACCTGGAACAGATCAGAAGAAACAAAACAGTCAAGTCAGATTGATTGTTCATAGTTCACTTGGTGACTTGACAACGAGGGAAAACAAACGATTGTGGTCATAGTGTTTCAGATAAGTTCATCACCAGTTTTCCCTTTTCATCCAGCGTCTTAGGATTCTCCACCAGAACCGTCTGGGGCCGAGCATCCTGCAAGTAGGAGCATGAAAGTTGAGCGAATAAAGCATTTTTCATTATCTTCGAACATTTGACATCAGTCTGGATTCAGACGGTTTGCTTCAACCCAATGGACCAGCGCTTTCATCGCAATACTAGATGGTCCAAGAGGATTTGAAGCGAAAAATCTCGGCGGGACGCGTGCGGAATATGTTAATCATTGGTACTTGCCTACTTGAGGAACTGATTCCCATGAAACCATGGAGCAACCTGAACCTACCAAAGTTGTGATTTTTATGAAGGACAACCCCACAATTGATGCAACAAAAGGGTGGTTGTGCTGTGGTCATCAACTGCTTAATGGTCCCATCCCATAGAATTACTTTGGACACCAATAGTACTGCCTCCTAAGTCCTAATAACTTTGGTGTTGTATATGTATATATGCGTGGAACTGTACTGACTGTTTCTTTTAGGAATCAACTGTACTGACTGTTGAGACTTGGCAAGAACAAGGACTCACCGATGGCGCTGGCCGTGCAGAGCCACCGGCGTTGTTGTTCTGTAGTAAATAGTTTGTAAATGGAATATGAATTGCCATTGACCACAGATGCAAAGATGATGAGAAGACAGATTCAGTGTTGCAGTCATAGTCACAAAGTTTCTGAGTCGATGGGGTCGAGGTACGGGGTCATGGTACGTGGTACGTTACTTGCGAGAGACTTTTACACTTCGGGTCGAAAATGAACCCGTGAACCCGGGTCGGGGTCGACGAACCCGGGTCGAGGGTCGAAGGTGGTGAACCCGTTTTATGTGACTATGGTTGCAGTACACATACCCTGACTGGATTAATGTTGCGGCATGTTGGGCACCCGACTGTCGTCGCTCCCGGTGGGTATGCCAGAGTTGTCCGGCATTGCCCGCATGACAGGTGCCCCATTTGGTTTCCTGCTTCAGTTTAGGATCAGGAAACTTGTGTCAGCTGGAGGATGAAACTTGCATGAGAATGCAGTTGTAGCCTGTTTGTTGCAGGAAGACTAAAGGGTATTGGACATGAGGTTTCACCTGATCTTGTGGAGTTGAGCCTTCCACAGTGCGGGCAGCGTATGTTGGTGGCGCTGCGGGAGTGAACCAGCATGGTGAAGCAGCCACCACAGACGAGTTCAGACATCTCCGGTCCTATACAGGAAATAAAGCAGAGTTTTCGCTGAGAAAACTGAACAGGCTTTAGACTGTAGCATCATGTCGACTCTGTTTGCGAATAACAATAAGCTGTTTCAGACCAGGAAAAAGGCTTTGTGCTTTATGCATTTATATGTATGTACCTGATGGGTTAGCGGTGGTGAAAGTGCTGCAGGTTGGGCAGCAGACGCCGGTGGCTCCCCTGCGGTACTGAAGAAGGCGCTTGCAGCCGCTGCAGACCAACTGGCTATGCATGCCTGCAATTGGAAATTGGTGCGGTTAGAATTCCAAATCCCAGCTCAGCTGCAAGAGGATGCAATCATGCAACACTTTGATCTGACAGTTTTTTTTTCGCGAACGTGGCTGTGCACGTATTACAAAACAGGCTACGTGGCTGTCGTGTATAATGTATCCATCATCCCTTTCTCTGTGAACTCAAGAAAAAGGAAAAGGAGGATGAACCAGAGCATGTATATGTACGCAGCTGTCAGCAGAGTGAGCACGCCAATGGAACGGCGAGCTATCTGCTATATTCTACTGCATTTGCGACCATGTTTTCCTTAATGGAAAGGATGACGCCATGAACTTGGACAGCTCTGGTCACATTTTGCGGCGGGCAAAATTCGACATGCACAACATGTAGAGGTGCTAGCTGGCTAGCTGTGCTGTGCATCATCCTGGCCTGAGATCGATCTGTGAACTTCTAAAGCATGGTACGTAGGCAATGCGCAGGATGTCGCATCGCAGCTATAGAGTATAGATGAGATGAGAAACTCAGAGCTTGCGCACCATGGTAATAAGCTAGCTGCCGCGCAAGAAGGAGAAAGAAAGGAATCTGCTAAACCCTGAAACCCAAGCATGCAAGCCATAGGGCAAGAATGAAGATTTACCAAGGCAAGAACCCCAAGCTATATTCCGAACAACGCACGTACGTGCGCCTGTGAACTGCAGCTAAGCTAGCTGGAGGAGATGATGATGGAGAGAGGGGTTTTGGTTGTGGAGCTCCACGGTGGCAGGAGACGGGGGGCGGGGATCATATTTAAGGGCGGGCGGGGGATGGCCGGCCGGCCAGCCGAGGTGGATTCTCTCATCTCTGGGGCGGGGCGAATGGGATGGGGGATAGAATATTATTCGCTGGCTGGCCTGGCCATGGAGGAATCCCGGAAAGAAACCGACGTCGGCGCCGGGGGAGATGATGCTGAGTGGATGGATGGGCGATGCGGGTGCGTGTGCGTGTGCCTGCCTGGGATGGACGAATGGATGCCTTTCGGATATGGCCGAATTCCCTGCCCCCGGCCGCGAGCGAGCGTAGGCTCAGCTGCCGAGCTCTCTCCCCCGACCTCTCCTCCTCCTACAATCGAATCTCCCCCCTTGGCGCCAATAATTCCGCTTGCTCCAGCGGGCTTCTTTTCGTTTCCCGAGGAACAAAAACTTGTTTTTGGATGGAATTGTTAATTCTGGGAGGGGGCGGGGCGGATTCGGTTCTGTCTTGTCAAGGCGCCCGCGACAAGTGTGCTCGGCGTTAGCTGCCTCAGCTAGGCTACCTCGGTTTGGAATTGCGGTTTGAATTCGGCCTAGGCTTAGCTTAGCTTGGCGCGCCTTCCAACAAGTGTGCTCGGCGTTAGCTACCTTTCAGTTGGAACTGTAGCTTGGAGGCCGTTCGAACACGCACTCTTTTATTCTGTAATATATACCTCCCCGTCCACAGAAAAATGCAATTAAGGTTCCGTCCACGTAAGAATATAATTATCAAAACCATGCTGATCAAACTAGTTCATAATTGAGTAAGTTTATAGTTTTTCTCGAATACGCAAGAGGGTTGCGTATCTTTGTATTAAGAAGGAAGAAGTTCAAAGTACACGAAGAAGAACACAGAAGGCGAAAAACAATAGGAAAAACAAAAACAACGCAGAGGAAGAAGCCGGCGTCTAACGAAGGCTACTCTCCAGAACTCAGACTCCTGAGATGCACGACTCTGGCTTGAGCCCACAGGTCTGCTTGTGCCTTGATGATCTGCAGCAACTGGGGCAGCAAGTTTGCGGCCTGCCGGAAGCACCGCGCCTTTCGCTCCTTCCAGATTTCCCAGCTGACGAGTGCGAACAACGAGTCCATGCCTCGGCAGTTGTCCGCACTAGCAGCACGACGCAGACGACGCCACCAATGTAGAACAGAGCGCGCTGAGGCTGGTAAGTCCAAACTGATTGCCTGACAGACATGGAACCAGACCTCGCGGGAGAACGGGCACTTGCAGAGCAGGTGGTCGATTGTCTCCATCGCCTGATCGCACAAAAGCATTCGGCTCTCGAATCGAGCCCGTGACGAGCCCATCGGTCGGCGGTCCAGTGTCGTCGCCGGAACGCGAGCCAGAGAAAGACCTTGACTTTTAGGGGAGCCCAAGTCTTCCAAATGAGAGAGTGGCCACGGAAGGGGACTGAACCAGCGTGAAGCATTTTGTAGGTTGACTTTGCGGTGTACTCGCCATCCAGCGAGTAAGTTTATAGTAAATAGTATTAGCATTTATAGCTCTGCATAAATTTATTATAAAATATATTCTATAACTAATCTAATATTACTTATTTTGTATCATGAATGTTAGTATTTTTCTATATAAATTTAGTCAAAATTCAAACTGTTTGTTTTCTAAAAAAAAACGAGCATTTTTTTTTTGACATTGGAAGTACTACCCCACGTTCCTATACCTAGATAATAATGTTTAAGTACTCCATGCCATAAAAAAACACTTGTTAGGTTAAGTCCGGTTTAGAACATGGGAATTTTTTTCTCTATTCCTACATCTTTCTATAAAATCAAACTGATTTATGTGAAATTCATGTATGATTCTTAGAAAATTCTTGTATATTCCAAACAGATTTTAAACTTTGTATGGTCTTCGATGTCCATTTGTCGTTATTGATTTTTTCTATAGTATGTATTCTTGAAATCATTCAAATTTAACAATGTTTTGTGGATTTTTGAATACAAATATACGCATATGTCGCGCAGTACTTTTTTTCCTAAATACTTATTGACCAAATCTTATCGACATACGCATTTCTAAGTATATATCTCGGTATCCTTATGCCTTCGTTGCTTGGAGGTCAGGTAACAATGTTGGATGCAAAAGTAAAAATAGATTTTGTTATTATTTTTTCTCCTCTAATTTGTGCCCTTATTTTGTGATCAACCGATAAGCTGAAAACTATACGAAAAGAAAATTGTGTGTGCGGTTGTAGAGGCTGCAACTCTTTATTTTGTTTATAGAAAAAAAATCCATTTTACTTACTCCGTGACCTAATTCACCCATCCTATATGGTGATCAGTTTACTTTTGGACTATATAATACTGCTATTTTCTTCTTAATTGAGGTTGTTTGGATAAGTAAATTGAGTGGACTGGGAGAAAATTTTCATTTGCTTCTCTTCAATCCACTTGTATTGATCCACATCTATTAGTGTTGATAGATCCAGGGAATAATCAAGGAATAATGACGATTTACTCATGAGCTCGTAGAGGAACTTGGGTTGCCTAAGGTCCTGTTTGGATCTATATAGATAATAGCTATCCGCTAATATAATAGTTATTTCTTTTAGATCCAAACATGCGCAGCTAATAAAATTGCTAATTGTTAGTTGGATCTTTAGATGAAAACTATCTCATTAGTTGGACCAATGAGATAATAGCAGCTAATAGTTGTCTCTTAGTGGCATTTTTCATTAGATGTGCATCCGAACACTCTCTAGCTAACTATTAACAGATAATAAATCCAAACAGGATCTAAATGCATGTCATGAGCGTCGACATGGGTAATGTCACACCCATTTTTAAGGACAAAAATAGGATGCATAAAAGACTCATGTGCGCCCCAGGAAACAGTCGCACACATAAGTTGACAAATTACAAAGTACCAATCACAGTGCTTATTACATAACGAATAAGTATTTAAGACATAGTCTTGAACGATAGGTAATAATAACTAATAGTAATTCTTCAGCGGAAACTCCACACAGGGACACGGTTGACTGGTTGACACCAAGACTAGTACTCATTCCGATAATCTTCCTCTATATCTTCATCTGTTATGGTGGAAATAGCAAGGGTGAGTCCATGTCGAACTCCACAAATATAACACAGGGTTCATGAGGCTCAAAAAGGCTAGACACTGTTTAACTGCGTTTAGCTTTTTAATCATATATTAGCAATTGAGTAGCATCAAGATAAACCACTTCCCATTAAAGAACCAATGATCAATTGTAATAATGATAACGAATAGCATTAACATGAGCATAATAATAATCAACAATAATTAAACATGATATAGCAATGGTGATCATCTATCTGTAAATGTTCCAAGGCCGCTCGTATCCGTGAGCACGGCTAGTATACCAGTTTTTAACTCTGCGCAGAGGTGTACACTTTCACTGTAAGTCATGATTTCCAAATGAGTGGGGAGATCAAGCTCAAACACCCGAGAACCATATAAAGCCACTCAAAAGTTCGTCTAACAAGTTAGGGCCATTAGATTCACTCGGCAGGCAGATGTAGAACCCCCTTCCCTGTGGCACAACAACCGCAACCTATACACACTAGGCCAGGGGCTCGCACTACACCCAAAGTGGCAAGCCATTCTTACGCCATTTAAGGTAACCTCTAACAAGCTAGAAAAGGTCTCTTGAACAACTAGAGCCAGAGCCATATAGCCCTCACAGCTGTACTGTATATCCTGGATAATCATGTACAGATAAGTCCTTATGGAGAGAAACCAGAGCATCAAAATAATACACATGCTCTAGCCCCTTTTAACAGTAATAGAATCATCTTAAAGGTTGATTGCTTAATCCATTAATCAAATTACAAGATCATTGTTCTTAGTTTATGCACTAGCAGTAGCTACCCAAATGCATCCCAAGGTTGACAAGGAATCAAGGTATCAATCACTAAGTTATAATCTCTAAGGTTGTCAAGGTAAGCACATGCATATGTATGACAATTCAATGTATAGGTAACAAGGATAGTCCTGTGTTATACTTGCCTTGATCAAAGCTCTCCAAGTGATACTGCTGACTTGGCTCAAAGTAATACTCCGAATCGTCCAAATACTGCTCACCTTCTATATTCGATCATCAATCAACACATACATGCATCCAATCAAACATACACGAAGCAAACAAAGAGATATAATTAGAACAGTACACCAACAGTAGCAAAACAGTAATAAAAGTTTATAAAACTCTTCTACACGTTTCTATGATCACACAGACGCAAAGATCACCAAATTCGGAGTTAAAACTTGAAAGTTATGTATTTTCTAAGATTTCCTATAGATAAATAAATACTTAATTATAAACTCGAAAAATAAATTATCAAAACCAACTGTACAACTATACTAACATGTAGAGCTCGCAAATACGAACCTAACGCAACTTGAACGGATCAAATCGGAGTTAAAACAAAGTTTTTATGACCAAAACAAATTTAGTGGCAAAACTGTAGATATCCGAAAACGTATTTTTGATTTAGCCGGAAGAAAATACGCTTTCAAAACCAAGAAACACCTTTTGGGGTTTACGCCAAGGGACGGCGGGTTCTAATTCATAAAAATACAGGGACTCTTTATGAAATCTACCCCCGAAAGGGTATCTTCTATTATCAACCGCAGATCTCAAGATGGACGACTCTCATTCATTCCAGGGAAAGCCGGCGGCGCTACCGCCGTGTTTCCCCCTCCCCACGGTGGTGCCATGGCCGGCGGCTCGCCGGAGATGCCAAAACTCGATCTAGACCTCACTACAAGTCATGCGGATAGTACCAATCGAAAGAGAAGCTTCATGCGACCTCACCTAACGCGGAAACGAGGGCAAGGGCGACTTAGGTTGATCGGATGGCTTCAAAGGACGGACGCCCGATCCCCTAAACACGGTAAAGACACAGCAAGCCCTTAACGTCAAAATTGGGAACACAATTAAGTTCACAAAAGCAAGCTAAAACCGGTAGAACAACTTACAGTGGCGAAAAACCGACGTACCCGCCGAATCTCCCCCCACAGCGGCTTCTAGATTTTGCGGCAGCGGCTAGAGCTCAAACGGTATGGCTAGGTCTCGTTTTGATCTAAAATTGACCGGAACAACTTGGCTCTAGCTTAAATAGAGGATAACGTGACCAATTTGGAAAGATATTCCCTAGTTCGCGGATTTGGTTTCGATACGGTGGTGAAAATCGTGACCGGCTCGGCTACGAGAGAAGGAGGAAGAGACGTCTGACAGTGGGCCCCAGCGTTCAGCGACCGAAAGAGAGGAAGAGGAGAGCGCGGCTGCCCGTCAGCTGTGTTGGGCCAGCCCACGCGGGCGCGATCACGGGAGGGAAAACGGCAGCGACGTCGGCCCATTGCGCGGCCCAGCGCGGGGAAGGAAGAAGCAGGCCGGCCGGTTAACCGGGCCGCCAGTAGGTAAATTTCCTTTCCCTTTTTTTTCTATTTGTTTTTCAAAACCTTTTTCAAAAAGAATTTCTAATCCAAAACGAATAAAATAAATTCCACATCACAAAATAAAATAAATGCAACAGCATGAATGCATCATCAAATGCTATATCTAAAATTTTAAATTCTAATTCCCCATTAATTGTTATCTAAATTATTTAAAATTCATTACTCCTAAAATTTGGGTGTTACAAATTCTACCCCCCTTAAAAGAATCTCGTCCTCGAGATTGAACTGCTTACTCAAACAACTGCGGATATGATTTTCTCAATTCATCCTCTCTTTCCCAAGTTGCCTCTGCCTCTGAATATCGATTCCACTGCACTTTGCACATTTTAATAACCCAACTTCGAGTAACTCTCTCAGCAGTTTCTAAAATCTTGATCGGAAACTCTTCATATGTAAGATCTTCCTTAACAGTCAACTCTTATAAAGGTATCTGCTCCTCAGGCACACGTAAACACTTCTTAAGTTGTGAAACATGGAACACATCATGTACTCCAGATAAATTCTCAGACAACTCTAATTGATAAGCAACTTCCCCACGTCTAGTAATAACTTTAAATGGTCCAACATACCTTGGTGCTAGTTTACCTTTCATGTTAAACCTCTTCACACTTTTCATAGGTGACACCTTCAAATAGACATAATCACCTACCTCAAAAACTAAATCTCTTCTTCTATTGTCAGCATAACTCTTCTGACGAGACTGTGCTACTCTCAAATTCTCACGAATCACTCGCACTTGATCTTCTGCGTTTCTAAGAACATCTGTACCAAACACCTGAGATTCACCTGTCTGATCCCAAAACAATGGAGTTCTACACTTACGTCCATACAAAGCTTCAAACGGTGCCATCTTAAGACTCTGTTGATAACTATTATTGTAAGAAAATTCTGCATAAGGCAAACTCTTATCCCAACTAGTTCCATACTGCAATGCACAAGCTCTCAACATATCCTCTAATACCTGGTTGGTCCTTTCAGTCTGTCCATCTGTCTGTGGATGATATGCTGTACTAAAATTCAATTTTGTTCCCAATGATTCATGCACAGCTTTCCAAAAATGCGACATAAACTGCGATCCTCGATCAGATACAATCTTCTTTGGAACTCCATGCAAACATACTATCCTCTCCATATACAACTCTGCCAATTTTGGTCCACGGTAAGTAGTCTTAACTGGTATAAAATGAGCAACTTTGGTTAATCGATCTACTATCACCCAAATAGAGTCATAACCTTTCTGAGTACGAGGTAACCCCACTATAAAGTCCATACCAACTTCTTCCCACTTCCATTCAGGAATCTTCATTGGTTGCAACAATCCAGCAGGTCTCTGATGCTCTGCTTTCACCCTCTGACAAGTGTCACACAATGCCACATACTCAGCCACATCTCGCTTTAATCCAACCCACCAATATTTCTGTTTCAGATCCAAATACATCTTAGTACTACCAGGATGAATAGAATAAGCCGACTCATGAGCTTCGCGAAGAATTGCCTGTCTAACAGTTTGATCCTCAGGTACACACAGCCTCTTTCCAAACCACAAAATTCCATTATCATCCATCCGAAAACCTGGTGACTTACCAATCACTATATCTTCCGCTATCTTCTTTAGTTTCTCATCCTTCAACTGACCTTTGTAAATTTCTTGCTCTAAGGTAGGCTCTATCACTAATTCCATTGTATTAGTAACAATTCCCAAATTCAAATATTCAAATTCAGCACATAACTCACTAGTCATAGTCAATGTCCGTATCTCATTGACATAGCTTTTCCTGCTAAGAGCATCAGCTACTACATTAGCCTTACCAGGATGATAGTGTATCTCAATATCATAATCCTTAATCAATTCTAACCATCTGCGTTGCCTCAAATTCAGATCTGACTGAGTGAAAATATACTTCAAACTCTTATGATCAGTGTATATATCACTCTTATGTCCAATCAAATAATGTCTCCAAATCTTTAAAGCATGAACTATAGCTGCTAACTCCAAATCATGTGTAGGATAATTCAACTCATGCTTTCTCAACTGCCTAGATGCATAAGCCACAACTCTGCCTTCTTGCATAAGAACACATCCCAAACCTTGACGAGAAGCATCACAATAAATAGAAAACTTCTTACTCAGATCTGGCAAAACCAAAACAGGCGCTGTAGTCAACCTCTTCTTCAACTCCTCAAAACTAGCTTGACATTTATCTGACCACACAAACTTGGCATTCTTCTCTAATAGAGATGTCATAGGTTTAGCAAGTTTAGAAAACCCTTCAATGAACCATCTGTAATATCCAGCTAATCCCAAGAAACTACGAATCTCACTAGCATCAATAGGTGGCTTCCAATTTAATACATCCCTTACTTTACCTGGATCCACTGATATCCCTCCATTAGAAACAATATGACCAAGGAAAGAAACTTCCTTCAACCAAAACTCACATTTACTTCGCTTCGCATACAGTTTATGCTCTCTAAGTTTCTGCAATACCAACCTCAAATGTTCAACATGCTCTTCCTCCGTCTTGGAAAATACCAGTATATCATCAATAAATACCACCACAAACTTATCCAAATATTTCATAAACACCTTATTCATCATGTACATAAAGTATGCAGGTGCATTGGTCAATCCAAATGACATAACAGTATACTCATACAATCCATACCTTGTAGTAAAAGCTGTTTTTAGAATATCAGAAACACGAATCTTCAACTGATGATAACCAGAACGTAAATCAATCTTAGAGAACACACAAGCACCTCTTAACTGATCAAACAAGTCATCAATTCTGGGCAAAGGATACTTATTCTTGATAGTTACCTCATTTAGTGACCGGTAATCAACACACATCCTCTGACCACCATCTTTCTTATCAACAAAAATAACTGGTGCTCCCCAAGGTGATGAACTAGGTCGAATAAAACCTTTATCTTGTAATTCTTTAATTTGTTTCTTAAGTTCTTCTAATTCATCTACTCCCATCCTATATGGTCGTTTGGCTATAGGTGCAGTTCCAGGTAATAATTCAATAAGAAATTCAATGTCTCGATCAGGTGGCATACCTGACAATTCCTCAGGGAAGACATCCGGAAATTCCTCAATCACTGAATTCTCCTTAATAGTATCTTCAAGCTGATTCACCACAGCGGTTGGTTGCTTCTGCACTGCTACATCCACATTGATTTTATCTCCATTAGGTGCATTCACAACTACCACTTTCTGCTGACACTGAATCTCTACCTGATTTTGCTTCATCCAGTCCATACCCAATATCACATCAATACCAGATGTCCTCAACACTATAGGAGTTATCTTAAACTCTACCCCCCTTAATACCATACTAATTGGAAGACAACAATTACTGGTTTGAATGGTACCTCCAGGTGAATTTACTAAGAGAGGTTCTTTCATAGCTAGCATGGGTATACTATGCATTTTAACAAAAATGTTGGATATGAATGTATGAGATGCTCCAGAGTCAAAAAGAACAGTTGCAGGAGTGGAATGTACATTGAACGTACCAATCATAACTTCTGGTGCATCATGAGCTGTATCAGAAGACACGTGATTCACCCTTCCAGTACTAGATTGCCTCTGGTTGCTCTTCTGGCTCTGAGGAGTCTGCTGGTTCTGCTTCTCAGGACAATGGTAAGACATATGCCCCTCTTTACCACAGACAAAGCATCTAGTAGGCGTGCTGGGGGCACTATTCTTCATGGGGGTAACATTTGAATTTCCAGTGCGAGGAGTCTGTTGCCCAGTCTGCTGATACTGTTGACGTTGTGGATATGATGAACGCTGTTGTGACTGATTACTTTGCCAATTCTGGGACCACCTCTGATTCGGATTGCGATTCCATTGACTAACCGGTCCCTGAAACTTCTGATGAAAACCATGCTGAGAATTAGTGCGCTGACGGTTGTTGCTTCCTGAGCCTTGTACCTTCATTTTCCTCTTCCTGTCCATCTCTCTGCGCTCATTATCAAGCACAATAGCTTTATTTACCAGCTCTTGAAAACTAGCATAGTTGTTCCCCTTCAACTGCAAGCGAAGATCATAATAAATTCCCTTCAAGAAAAGACGCTGTCTGTCTGCATCTTCCCTCACTTCATTAGGAGCATAGCGAGCCAACTGGGTAAATCTATCATGATATTCACTAACGCTCATCTGTCCCATCCTAAGGTTTCTGAATTCTTCCTGCTTCAGCTCAATTATACCTTCAGGAATATGACGAGCTCGAAAATCTCTAACAAACTCATTCCAATTGATAGGAGGAGCATTGTCAGGGCGTGCAGCTTGATACGATTCCCACCAAGTCTGAGCTGTCCCCTGTAACTGACCAGATGCATATAACACCTTCTCCATATCATTGCATTGGGCTATATTCAGCTGTTTCTCCACTGCCCTCACCCAATCATCTGCCTCTAAAGGATCAGCAGCATGAGAAAATACTGGAGGGCGTCCCTTCAAAAATTCCCCACGCTTATCCCTCACTTGCACAGGCGGTGGTCCTCCTGCAGGGGGATTGTTCTGCATGTGCTGCATAAACATCTGCATCATCTGGTTCTGAGTTTGCATGAGTTCCTCCATAGTAATGGGTAGGTTAGCACCTCCACGACCTCTGCCACGACCTCTGCCTGACATCTGTTTCCAAAAACACAGAAATTGAAATTCAGTACGATCCAAGATGATGTATTCAATAGATAAGCAAAATCTGATTTTTCTGGGCGAACTCCAATTTCAGCAACTCAGTAAAACTGTCATATCTCGAGCTACAGACGTCCAATTCAGATGATCTTTACATGGTTGGAAAGCTTACAAAATTATCTACAACTTTTATTCACAACACTTTTTCTGACTCTGTCAATAAATTGGCCAAAAACTGAACTTAACCGAAACTGTTTCTGAATTCCAGACTGTGCAGTAACTCCAACTTGGAACAGGTATATCTCTTAGCTCTTAATAGATATTAGAGTGATTCTTGTGGGGTTGGAAAGATATAAAAGTCTAATTATTCCCAATATAATTTCTTAAATTTCTCATGAACGGATTTTAAGTTATTTCTAAAACATCCCAGACTGATCAAGAATCAGCAAAGGACATAACTATGTTCACCTCACAACCAACTAATATATTTTGATCAAACTTAATATTCTCAACCATGGAACTTGTAGGCATGTCTATAAAACTCCAGCACACATTACAAAGATCCAAATCACACATTATCATAATAACAATCTATCAATCACACAATTGTTCACACCACAAACTGACTCTCAAAACAAACCAAACTTAAAATTAACTCGCAACTACTATTGTTCCTATTACATAGGGATTTTTCCTATTTCCTAATTAAGCTTCTCATAAATCTTGGGACGACCTAACTCCGCCCTTAATTGATCAATCTCCTTATAAGCTTGCTCCTTAAGTTCTTTTTCCTTCAGCAACTCATCCTTCAAATCCACCTCATGGAGAGCCAATTCACGAGCTAATCTCACCGTAGCTTGTAAAGTTAAGGAGGAATCATCTGCAGGCGGCACGGTCCAAATACCCTTGTCATGTAGGAAATAAGGAAAATGCCGAAGTGCACCCTTTAACGTCTTGTCCGAGCGTAGACCATGGTAGTAAACAAATGCATTAAAAGCGACATCCTCCATGCTTATCTCCACAGTTGCCCGGCTCACTCTGGTAATGAACTTTGACTCCACCTTAGGCTCCTTAGTGGTAGGATCCCTTTTCTTAACCCATAACTCCGTTTCCCAATAGGAATCCATCCATGGATGACTATACTCTGCACTACGATACTCCAACGTAGCTTTCCAGTCGTAGTAGTAGTTGTCCAATGTTCTTGTCAACATGTCATGGAAGAAAGCATCAGCTTTAGGAACCATGATATGAAACTTCGTAGTCCACCCCATAACTACATCCTCCATTGGTGTATCACCAACTCTTGATTCAGCATCAGATAGCTCTTGATCACCATCTTCATACGGCTCCTGAGGTTTGAAACGAGCAACGTACTGTGCAGCTGACAGACGGGGATGAGGAGGCATCTATAAGATTTAGACATAGGTTAGATAGAATCAATGTATTTTCACAATAGAATAAAGTAGAGGAAGCATAAAACTTTAGTAATTAACAAGGTGAAAAGAGGAAGCATGAATTAAGTGAAATATGGATGCTATTAACGACCATTCTAACTAGGCTCGCGTCCTACAGTCAACACGGCTCCGATACCAATCTGTCACACCCATTTTTAAGGACAAAAATAGGATGCATAAAAGACTCATGTGCGCCCCAGGAAACAGTCGCACACATAAGTTGACAAATTACAAAGTACCAATCACAGTGCTTATTACATAACGAATAAGTATTTAAGACATAGTCTTGAACGATAGGTAATAATAACTAATAGTAATTCTTCAGCGGAAACTCCACACAGGGACACGGTTGACTGGTTGACACCAAGACTAGTACTCATTCCGATAATCTTCCTCTATATCTTCATCTGTTATGGTGGAAATAGCAAGGGTGAGTCCATGTCGAACTCCACAAATATAACACAGGGTTCATGAGGCTCAAAAAGGCTAGACACTGTTTAACTGCGTTTAGCTTTTTAATCATATATTAGCAATTGAGTAGCATCAAGATAAACCACTTCCCATTAAAGAACCAATGATCAATTGTAATAATGATAACGAATAGCATTAACATGAGCATAATAATAATCAACAATAATTAAACATGATATAGCAATGGTGATCATCTATCTGTAAATGTTCCAAGGCCGCTCGTATCCGTGAGCACGGCTAGTATACCAGTTTTTAACTCTGCGCAGAGGTGTACACTTTCACTGTAAGTCATGATTTCCAAATGAGTGGGGAGATCAAGCTCAAACACCCGAGAACCATATAAAGCCACTCAAAAGTTCGTCTAACAAGTTAGGGCCATTAGATTCACTCGGCAGGCAGATGTAGAACCCCCTTCCCTGTGGCACAACAACCGCAACCTATACACACTAGGCCAGGGGCTCGCACTACACCCAAAGTGGCAAGCCATTCTTACGCCATTTAAGGTAACCTCTAACAAGCTAGAAAAGGTCTCTTGAACAACTAGAGCCAGAGCCATATAGCCCTCACAGCTGTACTGTATACCCTGGATAATCATGTACAGATAAGTCCTTATGGAGAGAAACCAGAGCATCAAAATAATACACATGCTCTAGCCCCTTTTAACAGTAATAGAATCATCTTAAAGGTTGATTGCTTAATCCATTAATCAAATTACAAGATCATTGTTCTTAGTTTATGCACTAGCAGTAGCTACCCAAATGCATCCCAAGGTTGACAAGGAATCAAGGTATCAATCACTAAGTTATAATCTCTAAGGTTGTCAAGGTAAGCACATGCATATGTATGACAATTCAATGTATAGGTAACAAGGATAGTCCTGTGTTATACTTGCTTTGATCAAAGCTCTCCAAGTGATACTGCTGACTTGGCTCAAAGTAATACTCCGAATCGTCCAAATACTGCTCACCTTCTATATTCGATCATCAATCAACACATACATGCATCCAATCAAACATACACGAAGCAAACAAAGAGATATAATTAGAACAGTACACCAACAGTAGCAAAACAGTAATAAAAGTTTATAAAACTCTTCTACACGTTTCTATGATCACACAGACGCAAAGATCACCAAATTCGGAGTTAAAACTTGAAAGTTATGTATTTTCTAAGATTTCCTATAGATAAATAAATACTTAATTATAAACTCGAAAAATAAATTATCAAAACCAACTGTACAACTATACTAACATGTAGAGCTCGCAAATACGAACCTAACGCAACTTGAACGGATCAAATCGGAGTTAAAACGAAGTTTTTATGACCAAAACAAATTTAGTGGCAAAACTATAAATATCCGAAAACGTATTTTTGATTTAGCCGGAAGAAAATACGCTTTCAAAACCAAGAAACACCTTTTGGGGTTTACGCCAAGGGACGGCGGGTTCTAATTCATAAAAATACTGGGACTCTTTATGAAATCTACCCCCGAAAGGGTATCTTCTATTATCAACCGCAGATCTCAAGATGGACGACTCTCATTCATTCCAGGGAAAGCCGGCGGCGCTACCGCCGTGTTTCCCCCTCCCCACGGTGGCGCCATGGCCGGCGGCTCGCCGGAGATGCCAAAACTCGATCTAGACCTCACTACAAGTCATGCGGATAGTACCAATCGAAAGAGAAGCTTCATGCGACCTCACCTAACGCGGAAACGAGGGCAAGGGCGACTTAGGTTGATCGGATGGCTTCAAAGGACGGACGCCCGATCCCCTAAACACGGTAAAGACACAGCAAGCCCTTAACGTCAAAATTGGGAACACAATTAAGTTCACAAAAGCAAGCTAAAACCGGTAGAACAACTTACAGTGGCGAAAAACCGACGTACCCGCCGAATCTCCCCCCACAGCGGCTTCTAGATTTTGCGGCGGTGGCTAGAGCTCAAACGGTATGGCTAGGTCTCGTTTTGATCTAAAATTGACCGGAACAACTTGGCTCTAGCTTAAATAGAGGATAACGTGACCAATTTGGAAAGATATTCCCTAGTTCGCGGATTTGGTTTCGATACGGTGGTGAAAATCGTGACCGGCTCGGCTACGAGAGAAGGAGGAAGAGACGTCTGACAGTGGGCCCCAGCGTTCAGCGACCGAAAGAGAGGAAGAGGAGAGCGCGGCTGCCCGTCAGCTGTGTTGGGCCAGCCCACGCGGGCGCGATCACGGGAGGGAAAACGGCAGCGACGTCGGCCCATTGCGCGGCCCAGCGCGGGGAAGGAAGAAGCAGGCCGGCCGGTTAACCGGGCCGCCAGTAGGTAAATTTCCTTTCCCTTTTTTTTTCTATTTGTTTTTCAAAACCTTTTTCAAAAAGAATTTCTAATCCAAAACGAATAAAATAAATTCCACATCACAAAATAAAATAAATGCAACAGCATGAATGCATCATCAAATGCTATATCTAAAATTTTAAATTCTAATTCCCCATTAATTGTTATCTAAATTATTTAAAATTCATTACTCCTAAAATTTGGGTGTTACAGGTAACTTGTTTTCTTCTTATGAATGAAAGAGCTGTACTCCCACTCTCATTTCCTACAATACCATGGCTTACATTTTGGTGCCAACGCCATCCAAAGCATTTGTCGTCACCATATCGCACTGCTCGTTCTCCGACAAGAACTAGATGAGCTATCTACGATGAGCATCTACAAGTCTACATCTCATCAAGATGGGCTTTGGTTGCACTTGCACGACTTTTAATTTCCTTAGATATTTAGGCATTGCCCATGCATGCATGCATAGTAGTAGATGCACGCTACCACCGACCGGAGGTTGCAGCAAAAGGCCAAAATACTCTTTCTCCATTTTATAGGTTTCACTTTAAGCATACATTTTAAAGGATCCATGCTCGTGCGAGTTGATGCGAATGGGTCCCGATCTTTTATTAGGTCAAGATAAACAATGATTTGGTAGAGACTTGACACATCAATCCGGCTTGAGATGAAAAGATCTAAACCCTGCAACCTTAGCACCATATATCCTCTACTTATCCACCGCCTATCCCTGCCCGCGAATCGAAGAATACAAGCAAACACTCTCGAAGAACGCAATCTAAATGAAAGTGACAATTACGATATATGATTAAGCACTCGAAATTGGGGGCTCATAAATCGATAAACGATAACTATTCAAAGACATATTGACCTAAACAAAAACCCAAAATCTAACTTGAGAGATCATTATTGAACATATAATCTAACGGATGGTCAAGGATACCTACTTGCGTCCCTAAGGAGTCCTAGAGTCCTAACATATTACAAGGCCCAACAACCCAAAAAACAGTGATACATCACTGACAGATTCTGGATGTGTCAACTTGTTACGATGATTTCTGAAGGAATTTTAAAGTGAGACTAATGCCATTGAAAAGATTATCTCTTTAGCTTTCCATGCATGGGACATCCAAAACGGAGTGCATAAGTGACCCAGGCATCGGTTTTGGCGTGTGCTGCTCTAGAGTCTGAGATGGACTTAGACATATATATGTATTAGGCCTCCAACTTTTCTTGGACGCGCACACTGGCCTTGTAAGGTGGTGGTCAAGGAGAATGATGTCCTTAGACATCCTTGAAGTGTTCTCCACATGGTTTGTGTGTGCTCCCACTTGGGCCAGGTCCCAAAGGCGATTAACAGGCCCACAACGACATCATAGTACTCGACAGAATTAGTAGCAACATATCTTGATTATTTGGAGGTCTTGCCGACATGATATTGATGTTAGATCAGATTTATTTGAAAGCATATCAAATAAGCTTTCCATCAAGTACTCATGGACCTCAATCGCACTCTGAATGGAAGAGTTATGACCTTCAAAATAGAGTATTGTTAGGCTGCTGACGAACCGAATGTTTAACTTCGATGGGCTTGCACTCCAAGGTTGGTCTAATGCATGGCATATCCATGCCCCATCTGTTGTAGAGAACATAGAAAGAGTCTTCTTCATGTTTTCATAGTCATCATCATCATTCTTACTTTTGTTACTGTGCAAACATAGGAACAAGCTCACTTTGTTTTTAACTTTCATGGGCACTTTTTAGGTGTCTTGTCCTCATCATGAAGAAAACTAATAAAAAACATTTAATTATGTATCTTCAATATATATTTCACCAGAACAATACCTTATTCATTGCATTACACTAAAAAGAGAGAAAAATCCTATCCAGCTATTGATAACACTAGCATCTACAAAGATACCACACCTTGGTTTAAATCCATTATATTATCATGTCTACTATAGCTAAAACAACTAGAACTGTAATCATAATTTGATAACAATAAATCCAAAAGAACTACCATTTATTAAAAAATCTTTTGATCTACAAAATGTGTATCGACTAGGTGAAATACTGAGCTTGGTACACGATACTTGATCTTCCTGACAGATCTGAAAAAACTACCAACAAAATTGCAAATTTCCACTAACAAAAGCAAAGCTTAGGCAAGGAGAATAGAAGGGGGAATAGGAAAGAAGAAATAAGAGGGTATAGCATGACCTGTATACTAGATCTTATCGTGCACACTAGCCTTGGTCACCCGATGGTGCTAGCGTGGCGGACATTGTTACGGCAATGCATGTGGCACAAATTAGTCCTGTCGCGCTTGGCGTATTCGGACAACCAAAAAGTTAGATTCAGAAATAGTTTTTCTATCCGATTATTATTAACAATTTTTTTTAAAAGAGATCCTCCAATGGTTGCTAAAGATGTCTATTCTTGGAATGTTGTTGATCAATCACTCGATACTTATTACCGGCCCCACCCATATGAATAGATGATTTGGCAACCATATAAAACCATTTATGAGTAAGAAAAGATCTTATCAATAGTGAGACAGAGGTGGTTGCATCTTTAGTATACTGTAACGAATAGCACTAGTTAGTTACAGATTCTCCATTGGAGGCGCCGCCCTCGATGCCATGCATCTTTCCTAGTCAGATGACCATTGCAGCTGCCATGTGGCAGTGTGATCCTTCATATAATTATGCCACGTCGGCTTTGTTCTGGCGTCAAATCATTAGCAAAGGTCAAAGGGAATAATTGTACAGAAGTCTGACGCGTGGATGGCTGCCATTGCGTGCCCTTTTTATGGGCATTCATCCCCTGCGGCCCGGCGGCCTGTCAGGCCAGTCTCAGTAGAGAGTTTGATGATAATTTTTTTTATCTAAAGTATCAAGATTTGTCACATTAGTTTTTGCGTTGATAACTACTAACTATGATAGCGGGTTTCATCTGATGAAACTCTCTTTTTTTTATCTCTCTTCACAATTAAGTTGCCAAGTCAGCAAATTTGCTGATGTCTCACTGTATTAATGAGAATAAAACTTTTTTTGAAATCCCTATTGAGACTGGCCTAATCATGTGAGCTCTTATCATGGCATTGCATTCACTTTGCGGGGGCAAAACTAAAAGTAAAAAAATAATTAAAAATGGCTAATAATGTAGATTAAATCATTAGTATTTATAAGGAAACTGCCCCTTTTTTATCCTATGTGGATAAATTATATTCTTCGACAATAATGCCTCACTGATTTTGATGCATATTTTTTTGTCCATGGAAAGAGATGCCATTGCAAAGTTAGTTTTGCGACATTTTGAAAATGATGTATATCAGATTCACTCGTGTGGGTCATGGAATCATATGTCAAGCTCACTCAACTTGCATATTATCCTGAGTGCACCATTTTTTTTGCCACTGTTGTATCTATTTCTCAAAGTCCGTATAATTTGTCGCCACTCACACTCGTTAAGAGAATCTTTACCCAATTTAGATTTTCCATGTTAACAAAAGGTACAACTAAATCATGTTTGAAATTTCATGATAAAAAATATGTTAGGAGAAAATATAATCCTCATGTCTAGTTATTAGATCATACATGCATATTAGGGCCACCATAGTCGTGCACAGGTTCATCGATGAGAGACAACAATATTGTCAGAAAGGATGAGTCGACTCGGAGAGTAAAAAGCACTGTGGGCCTCATGTAGAAATAAAAAAACGCATTTATCTCTCCGTAGCCTGGCCTGATGGACCCGTTTACTCCGCGCACCTGAGAGGAAGGTTGATTCTTCCCTACTCCAAAACCTGTGTTTATTCATCAAGAATCGACTCATGATCTTGCATCGGTTCATTCTCTCTCCTTCATGAATCACCTAGTGCAGTGGTTAAGTCGATTCACTGGTACACCACGTCGGACGGTAAATCGGTTTCAAAAAGCCACTGGAAAGGCCATAATAGAAAGATATTCCCTATTTCTTCTATTACCTCTTAGAAGATAATTATATACGATAATTGTTATTTAGATCAATGGTTCATAATTATTTCGAAGTAGCGTACCTGTTTGACTTAGTATAAAACTAAATTGAGCTACATTTTGGAACCTATAGAGCAAAGAACATGCAAATGCGTATGTACGCCTCCACATACATGCTCACCATTACTCCCTCCGATCCGGTGACAAAAGAGTGACATTTGACAATTATTTGAGGTTGTCTTCCAAGCTTTGACTATAAAATACTACTTTTTATCGTGTTGAGTTTAAATGCTTGCAAGTGGTATGAGTAGATTTGTGTTATCCTCTCTGCACAAAAGGATGTAATTATAGGATTTGTACTAGTTAAATTAGTTTAAGTTTAATCTAAGTTTATAATAAATAGTATTGACATTTATATATCCAATAAAGTTTACTACAAAATGTATTTTATAATTAATTTTCATACTTATGTTGTATTTTGAATGTTAGTACATTTTTACATAACTTTAATCAAAGTTTGAGTTGTTTGACTCATCAAAAGTGAGAATTTGCATCTTGTTTTGGACAAAGAGAGTAAGTGATAATGTTCTGACTCGAACATCCGGCGTTTCTGGATGCGGCAGATAACGATTGGCTACGGCGCCTGCACGTCCTCCTCCACTCATCTCTCCACGGTCTTATCCGCTTGTTGCACCATCCGCTCATTCCCACGCTGCCTCGCTCCCTCCCGCGACACGTGCTTGCTCGTGACGCAAGGCTCCACCGTGTCGCGCACCCCATCCCACGCCGTTGCTCCCCATCCGCTCGCTCTCGCCCCTCTCGTCGCGCGTGCTGCCAGCTCCCTCCCTGACCGGTGGTGGCACCCTTGCTCACCCCGGTGTCCCCCTCCCCCACCACGACATCCTCCTTCCCCACCCTGGCGGCTCCTTCCCCCACCCCGGCGTCCTCCTCCCCCACCTCGGCGGCGCCTGTAACACCTCAGGTGTTTAGCTCCATAACTGCATTGCATTTGCATGAGCATAAGCATGCATCATTTCATGTTATTTTATGTGGTTGCAACTAAGGTGGTTGTTTTTAGAACTTTGTTTGGTCACATCATGTGACACTAGAGAATTGGTGTAACTAAAGGGTAGAGTAGCCAATTATATCTCACAACACCTTAGTTATACTTAGGGTCACTAATGGAGCAAGGTTCATGTTGACCAAAATCACCAAAATGCCCTCCAAGGTGTAGTTGACAATCATTTAGCTCTAGGATGCTCTAGTTGACCAATTAAAAAAGCCTAGCTTAGAGACCTTGCATGGAAGAGCACCCTTAAGAAAAGTTGTAGGGAATTTTATGGGGAACAAAAGTCTCAATATGACCATCTTATGAAACTGGCCAGAACATGCTCAAAAATGGCCCACAAGTCAGCTAGAGGGGCTGTCTCAACACTTAGAATTTTTCTAAGTCTCAAAAGTGTGCCTCCAGTTTTACTGTGGCCTACTTTGAAAGCTTGTAGTTTGCAAACCAGACCAAACCAGACCCAACTCATATTGACACTTTTGTAGTACTCACCTAGCTCTACAACATTGTCAACATCACCATCACCTAGTTCTAAATGGTTTAGGAGTTATGGTGCCTGGAAAAATGGGTTTCAGTCGGTGTGACTCACTGAAACTCAGTTTCAGTTTCGGGTGCCTCACTTTAGGATGCTATATCTCAATAACTAAGCCGAACCAGCCCTGGAGCCAATTGACAAAGTTATAGCCCTCATGTAGCTCTACATAATTGATGTAGTCATCTTCGACTAAATCTAGCTGGTTTGGGAGATATTCACCGTCAAATTGTCGCTGTCAGACCACCACGTCGGCTCCTTTCAGTCGACAGACAGCTTCGCTGTCGTGGCGGCCGCGCAGAGCAACGGAGCCGCGTGGCGCTCGCGCCCTGCCATCGCCTCGACGTCCCGAGCATGCGCGCGGGTGTGAAGTCGGGGCCGACACCTCAACCTCCACCACTCGCGCTCACCCCTCCCTTTCACTCTCGCTCTTGCCGTGCTCACCGAGGCGAAAAACGAAGGCGCCATTGCCGCCGCATCCTTCTTCGTGCTCGCCCGAGCTCATTGTCTCACTACAGTCGCCCAAACCCCGTCCACCGCTCCGCCAGAGTCCCCTCCACCTCCTCCATCCGTTGCCTGAACCAATCGTGCAGAGGTGAAGGTGAATTTCCATTTCCGCCACCGCGAGACCTCGCCGGCGTATCGTCCGCACGGTGGCTCACCGTGGCCAGCTCCCTACTGTCACCCTCCATTCTTGCTAGTTACTATTCTGGGTTCCGGATCGGGTAGAGAAGCTTAGGCGATGATGTTACCGGCTAGGGTGGATGGTACACGCCGGAACGCGGTCGTGCGCTGCCACGCCATGGCCACCGACGCGGTGCTCACGCGGTCAGCCGCATTCGCCCCACCTCTGTCCTTGTCCTTAGCATGGATAGGTCCGCCATCTCCTCTGGAAGCCGTAGCACGCCCAACCTAGGTCCCTTGCTCCCAGAGCTCGCCGGAGCGCCACCGGGTGCCGCCTCTGAGCCGCGGTCGCCATGGCCGTCGTAGCTAGGTTGGGTTAGGGTCAGACAAGCTAGGTTCAGTCGATGCGGAAAGTCACGGGGAATTCGTTGGTGCTCTTCCCGTCGCCGGAGGCACCGTCGTCGGCGAGCTAGAGCTCGCCGGAGTCGCGACCGTCACCCCCCTCCGCTCTTCTCTCTATGGCCTGCGGGCCCGCGCTGTCAGCCCCATGCGCGCGCGGGCGGGACGGCCTGAGCAGGCCGTGCGCGAAGTTGGGCCGCGTCCGCGTAGAGGCCGGCCCAGTAGCGAGTAGGGTTCGGTTTTGTTTTCTTTTCATATTTGTCACAGATTTTAGTTGATGTTTGGAAAATGTAGATCTAGGGTTTTACTTGCCCAAAAATTATGAGATAAATTTTGTTAGGATCTGCATGATGTGTAGTATTTTAGAAAAATATGAATTGGTTATGTGATGTTTGGTTTCTGGGAGATTTAAATAGGTTTTTGAAATGTGTTTTAGATTGCATGCAAATTTGTTTAAATCATATCTTGAGTTTTAGTGTTCCAAAAATTATGAAATTTGGTGGGTAGACTAATTTATACTTGCTGTAGCTTTGGTAAAAATTTGGGTAGTAGTGCTTAAGTACTTTTCAAGTTATAATGTTATCTTGTTATTTTAGGAAATACTTAAATGAATTTTAGTAATTTTTTTACATGTTCAATGTTCTTATAAATTTTTGGAGAATGTCTTGGTACCATAAAGTGTCTAAAAAAATATGAAATCTGTTGTTTGATACTTTTCAATATGATTTGTTAATTATACAAAAATCAGCCTTTTGGGCTTGTGAATTTTGTTTAGGGACTTTCTGTAAATAATTTTAGTTCAAATTTTTACAGTGGTCTCTTTGTGGTTCCTAAAGTCTCCTGTAATTTTTGTAGATTTTTAGGAGCAGTTTACGTATATGTTTAAAATTTCACTTAATTACTTAAGTAAATTAAGAAATGGGTATAAATAAATATTTTAGGTGGGCCAATCTTACTTTCTGGTGTTTTTGTGACCTATGTGAACTTTTGGTAATATTAGTTTGGTCTTATGGGATGTTTGCCACATAAATAAATATTTAATCTTTGCAATTCTAGGGTTTCTGGACAGCTGGTAGTATCTTTGGGTTTGACCCTTAATCAAAGTGTTTGCGGGAAAACTTGTGAATACCAAAGTTGTAGTAAACTTGATAAACTAGCTAGTGTCAAAATTTGGGAGCTTTTGGCTTAGTAGTTTAGGAGTTATTGCTGTTTTTAGTGACAGTCCAGAATTGGCTGCTCTCTGTTTGGGGAGGACAGATTCTGGAACTTTAGAATTTCGACTAGGTAAACTTTGGAATTAAGTGTTGTGGTCTGAAAATATTTTGTAGTGCATTTCATAAGATTTCCAGATTGTCTTAGATCATATCTTTTGGAGTTGGGAATCTCCAGTTATGTTAGAAACAAGTGGCTGCTGTCCAGAATGTCTTACTGTGATATTTTGGGTTGGATGTGGTAACCTAAATAATGTCACTCTTGTGTTTGTTATGTGTTAGGGCCTTAACCGAAGATGAACAGCTATACCTTAGGTTGAGTAGATTAGGTAAGTACTTCTCCACCGGAGAAGAAATTTGCACGTAATGGTGAAGTGACTTGAATAGAGTACTTTTACTGCTGAAATGCATTTCATTCCGAGCATGTTGCACCCATTATGCATCCATGATATTTATTGTGCACTCATGCAATAGGTGTTCCGGAGGGGGAAACACTCCTCGAGTTCGAGCCAGCGATACCGGAGGAGGCCCAGGACCAATCGGAACATCCAGAGGAACCAACCGGCGACGAAGCTCCTGCCGAAGATCTGCCGTGTCCTGACCATCGGCCCTCGACCTTTCTAAAAGGCAAGCCCCGGTGCATGCTGAACCCATCCTTTTATAAGTCTATCTTGAGTACTTTTAATTGTTTAATGCATTAAGTTGTAGGAGTTGTATGAAAACAATTGTTGCATTATACCTATCCTTGCCCAGATATCGTACTTAAATCCTAATTTAGGTTTAGGCACGTATCAATGCTTAGCCCTGCTTAGTACGGTAGAAGTCGGGTGATTTCTGGTCATCCGCGAGATGTAGGAAGGAGTCACGAGTGGCTTTATGGCTATCGTGGATGGAACCATGCTTTAAAATAAATTCGAGACCGGGCGGGAGTTCGATAGTACAGCCGCAAGACACTTCACGTCTTGGGTGTGGAGCTATGCCCGTCTGAGTCGTTTAAGGACCGATTCGCTGTACGTCCTTGAGTCATGTTGAACGCAGTCTAACACTTAGTTGGCCGGATAAGTCATTCCGACCGCGAAGCCGAGTAATGTGATTCAGGCCGGGAATCGAATGGTAGGTTGCTTCTTGGAGGAGAGAAAGGATGTGCTTGGGGACATTGGCGTGAGACCAAGGGGGGGTTAGAGTCCCTATCACCTGGCAGAGTGTCGCCCTTGGGGTCGCGACATTATTCGGACCCGCGATTCCTGAATCATATGAAACGGTGGCCTGTGCGACCCTGGCAGGGGTCTGCACGGTGAGTGTTAGAAATACCCCTCCAGCTGGATAGGAATTCGATTCGAATCGCCGTCGCTCCCGGTTAGTGAGCGCTTGACTTGAGCAGCGGCAACGTAGATCTCATTAAATGAACCGGTGGTTAAGGGAATGATACAATGTTGCCACAATTCATATCTGCTCTGGATATAATAATGATAATTGTTTGATTATAATCAAGTGCATGCTTAGTACAGGTGCTAAGATAGATGACAAGTAAATGCTAAAAATAAATGCTAGTACAGGTTAAAAGAGTTTAAATTACTTATGCTTTTCCGCAAAAGGTAATGTCAGCCAGCTCCAATTATGAAAGCCTTGCATAATTCTTGGTGTCATCTTATTTCTGGTTTTTGACGGGTAAGTCTAGCTGAGTACATTCCAGTACTCAGGGTTTATTCCCTCCTGTTGCAGATGATATGCTCTACCAAGGCTTCTGCAAAAATTGTCTCCACCCTGCGGGTGACGAAGACTAGATCACTAGGGCGTGATCATCTTTTATGTACTTTCCTGATGCTTTTGCGGGTTGTTGATCAACAAGACTGGCAGTAGTTAAACAACGGGTGTGTGTGTATGCTTCCGCTACTTTATAAACTTGGTTTGTAATAATTGCGACTCCGTGTGTGTAAACTTATTTCGGAACTACTGGTGAAAGGTAACGTATGATGTTGTATGTTGAACGATGCGATCTTGGTTGTAAGCAAGTTGGTTTGAAATCCTTCGTGGTTTCGATTGACTACCGGGATTATATGGGCTCAAGTTCGAAAATTTGAGCGCTTCGGTGCTTGTTTTTGTACTTGTGCTCTTATAATTTAGTCGGTTCTGTTACAGCTGGTACCAGAGCATAATTCAACATTAAACACATCGTACGAGTATTTAAAAACAAAAGTATTTGATTATGAAAAGGGGTTAAAACATTAAAAATTATTTTCATAGGTATGCCAGTGATCACATCCCTTAGCCCAAATAAGGACTCTTAGGTGGTTTATTATAAAGACTAACTTGGGGGCCTTGTTTGTTTTCGTTTCGTCGTCCATACGGCGTGATATTGTATGGATGCCATCCACTTGGGTGGTAATGTATGGATCAGTTGCCTCGACGCCTTGGTAAGTGTGAGTTGTGAGAGCATGATCGTCCAACCGGCGATCTAGGGGAGAGTAGTTTTGGTGACTTGCATACTTACATGTTTAAACCGTGTAATTATGTAGGCACTTAATTGCGGGAACCTTTATATCGGGTAGCTTTGATACTGAAGTATATACATCAGGGGATGTGTATATGGAAAGTATTTAATTTACTGCTTTCTTGTGTGCTGATTTTGGGGAAACTGTTGGGCTGAAATGAGATTTTTCTGCAGGTATACTAACAGCGCAAACGAGTAGACCGATAGTTTCGTCTATATGAGAGAACGTATGTATGCCACCGCCTAGCGTTAGAAATTTATGATTCTACTAGGATAAGAGGGCGTACGGAACGTGCATGCATCATGTTTAATTATATCATACATATCATTTACTCCCTCCTTAAAAATTTCAATAGTCTCGACTAAATTAAATTTTATATCCCCTAAATGATCCTTACTTTCAGTCGTATCTTGTTGCTACAGATGGCACGTACCAAGAGGACCGCTCGCAAGTCCACTGGAGGCAGGGCACCTCGTCACCAACTCGCTCCACGTGAGCCCCGCCCTGAGCCCACTGAGGTGGAAAGGCTGAGGGCTGAGTTGGCCGAAGTGACTGCTGCCCGGAATGCAGCGCGCCAGCAACTGGAGCAAGTGATCTATGATCGTGATCAGGAAACCCTTACAGTCCAGAGATTGACAGTAGCAAATCACAACTGTCAACGCATGCTGGTCCGTGTCATGAATCAGAGGGATGAAGCCTGGCACGAGGAGAACGTTCTGAGAGCTCGTCAGTTTGAGCTCGAGCAACAGTTGGAGAATGCTGAAGAATACAATGACAATCTTCATGAAGAAGTGCACCGCCTGAACAACCAGCTAAATCCTCTACTGTCTCAAAACAACAACGCAGATGAGGACATGGGTTCGGGAATCTTCATGGCTGAAGATGAAGAAGTGGAGGTCAATGGGCCCCAAGATGCCGCACCAGAAGAAGCACCAGAAGACGAGCCAGAAGAAGAAGAAGAAGACGAGGAGTTAGAGCCTGTTAGCGACGAGGATGGCGGGGAGATCCTTGACACCGACTCTGAGGGCGATGCTTAGAGTAGTCATCGCGTAGCTACAATGTTAGGATCGTCTTTTGTGCCCTCCCTGTGTTAGAGAGAGGCTTTGTAATAACTTGACTTTTGGGATGTAAGGTCGAACTCTATGTTTCCTGGATGTTTAGTTGGAACCTGTTAATTTCGATCGCAATTGGATGTCTTATTGTGTTACGTTCGATGATGGTGTCACGATTAGCACTCTTCGGTGCCGCGACGAAACCGAGGGCCTCCTATGGCGCGCGACATAAGGCTGTGCTGCTTGGCACGCGCTGGTATCGAGGTGGCTAGTCATGATCCACCATGGAACTCTACCGTTGAGAAGTCTCTTTGTGGTCAGTTTGAAGTAGCATTTCTCAGACAACTAAAAATGTTGAAATCGAATCCAAGTACCGGGCGAAAGGTCAAAAATCATGTAGATATTAATGTAAACGGTTCAGTAACTGCTGTGCTCCTTGTGAGTGAGCCTTTATCAAAGTACATCTTGTTGGATTCCCCTCGCATGATTGCGTCAAGTGATGCGCTTGAATGGATTGTGCGGTTGTGATGAATGATTGTGCCATGATTATTTTGAGAAGTCCATTTCATGAAGTCAGTTTGACCTATTTACAATAATTCATCTATAAATTTCCCACATCGTCAGTGCTCATTGGCTATGCATTTTGCAGATGTCGTACAATCTCCGTCGGGGTCGTGGCAATGAGAATGAGGAACAGCCACCCCCTCCGCCACCACCTACCCCGGTTGAGCTGATGCAGACAGTGGTTGAAGGGCAGCGCATGCTGGCAGATGCTATGCGCCAGCTTGCCAACCGGGAGGCTCGTCATGGCCGCCAGGGCCCAGAACCCAATCAGTACAGTGATTTCAAGGACTTTCTTGATACTAAGCCCCCGCTCTTTAAGGAGGCGGAGGAACCACTGCAAGCCGATGAGTGGTTGAATACTATTGAACAAAAGTTTCGTCTGCTTCGCTTGACTGATGAGCTAAAGACTGAATATGCTTCTCACCAACTGCATGGTCCAGCGGGTATTTGGTGGAGCCACTATCGTTCCACACTACCTGCAAATGTCCCGATTGCTTGGGACCAGTTCAAGGCCGCATTCCGTGGGAACTATATTCCTCCAGGTCTTATGGCTATCAAGCACACAAAATTCATGAGGCTGTCGCAGGGAAATAAAAGCTTGACTGAATATCTGCAATCTTTCAACAACCTGGCAAGGTATGCCACTGAGTTTGTGGATACCGATGCCAAGAAAATTGCTAGCTTTAAAAGAGGCCTCGGCCCAAAGCTGATGAAGACTATGGGCACTAGCAAATGTACTACCTTCAATGAATTTATCAATGATGCTCTGACTCAAGAAAACAATAACTCTATCTATGCTGCTTCTAAGAGCCGCAAGAGGGCACTTGAGGCGGGTGCTTCACAGTCTCGAGCTCCAGCTGCCCCGAGGGCTCCTCCTCGTCCTCCTGCCACAAGTGCTAAGTTTCGTCCTCCGCAAAAGAAGGCGTCAGTGAAGACTGGGTTTCGCAAGGCATATACAGTGGCTCTGCCAAAGGGTAATTCGGGCCAAGGCAGCTCCAGTGTTCCTCCTAGCAACATGTCTTGCTGGAACTGCAACAAGCCAGGCCATTGGTCCAGGAACTGTCCTTACCCTAAGAAGAATGTCAACCAAGGTGGCCGTCAAGGGCACGCTCATTATAACAGTATTGAGGAAATCCCATCTGGTGAGGTTGTCACTGCTGGTAAGTTCCAAGTTGACCAACATCCTGCAGTGGTACTTTTTGATTCAGGTACTTCGCATTCCTTTATCAGTCCTAAGTTTGCATCAAAGTTTGCACACAAATTGCATACTGTTGAAAGTGGAGGTTATTGCATTAGCGCAGCAAGTGGAAATATTTCCACAAATAAAGTAGTGGGGAATCTTGAGCTTGAGATAGAAGGGCGAAAGTACTCGCTTGCCTTAGTGGTTTTGCCGGGATTAGGCATAGATGTTATTCTGGGCATGAATTGGATGAGTCAGAATGGGGTACTCATTGATACATCCACTCGGGTAGTTATGCTCAGAGATCCTACAGATCAAAAGGGTTTTCTGGTACAACTTCCCAGAAAAGTTGATTTGTCTGGGGAAGTTCATGCTGTGCAAGCAAAGTCGTTGACCGAGATTCCCGTAGTGAATGAGTTTTCAGACGTTTTTCCTGATGATTTGCCGGGACTCCCTCCGGATCGGGATGTGTAATTTAAAATTGAGTTGTTGCCTGGCACGGCTCCCATCTCTAGGAGACCCTATAGGATGCCTCCGAATGAACTAGCTGAACTTAAGGTGCAATTGAATGAACTTTTGAAGAAGGGGTTGATTCAGCCTAGTTCGTCGCCGTGGGGATGTCCTACTATATTTGTAAAGAAGAAGGATCAGTCATTGCGAATGTGCGTAGATTATAGACCTCTCAATGCAGTCACTGTCAAAAATAAGTACCCTCTATCGCGCATCGACATCTTGTTCGATCAGTTGTCTAAAGCTAAAGTTTTCTCCAAGATCGATCTAAGATCTGGTTACCATCAGATCAAAATCTGTCCCGAAGATATTCCAAAAACGGCTTTCTCGACAAGATACGACCTTTATGAGTATCTTGTTATGTCTTTCGGCCTGACAAATGCCCCCGCACACTTCATGTACTTGATGAATTCGGTGTTTATGCCCGAATTAGACAAGTTTGTGGTGGTATTTATTGATGACATCCTGATATATTCTGTAAATGAGGAAGATCACGCTGAACATCTGCGTATAGTCCTCGCAAGACTGCGTGAACATCAACTATATGCAAAGTTCAGTAAGTGCGAATTCTGGCTTCGAGAAGTACCTTTCCTTGGGCATGTGTTGTCCGATGGAGGAATTATGGTGGACCCCGCCAAGGTACATGAAGTACTGAACTGGAAGGCTCCTATCTCGGTTCACGAGGTCCGGAGTTTTCTTGGTTTGGCTGGCTATTATCGTCGCTTCATCCCGGATTTCTCCAAAATAGCCAAGCCAATGACTCGATTGCTACAAAAAGACACCAGGTTTGTCTGGACTCCTGAGTGTGATGCGGCTTTTCACCAACTGTGAACCCTCCTAACCTCAGCTCCGGTTTTGGCACAACCGGATATCGAGAAACCATTTGATGTTTATTGTGATGCCTCAGGCATAGGTTTGGGAGGTGTGTTGATGCAGGAAGGCCGGGTGATTGCATATACCTCTTGACAACTTCGGAAACATGAGGTGAATTATCCAACGCATGACTTAGAACTGGCCGCAGTAGTTTATGCTTTGAAAGTATGGCGGCATTATCTGCTGGGCAATGTCTGCAATATCTACACAGACCACAAAAGCCTCAAATATATCTTCACCCAACCCGAGTTAAATATGCGTCAAAGAAGATGGTTCGAGTTGATTAAGGATTATAACCTTCAAGTGCACTATCATCCTGGCAAGGCAAATGTGGTTGCGGATGCTTTAAGCCGTAAGTCTCATTGCCATTCCCTAGTTGAAACTGATTTTCATCGATCTCGCCTTCTACATCCAGCAGTCTTGTACAACATCACTGTCAGTTGTACTCTCAAAAGCAGAATTATTGAGCTTCAAAAGACTGATCCTGGTGTATTCCACATAAAATGCAAGATGAAAGAGCAAGAAACTACACAATTCAGGGTAGATGAAGAGGGTGTACTATGGTTCAAGGATAGGTTAGTTGTGCCTAAGGACCGAGAGCTTAGAAATGATATTATGTCTGAAGCACACTCCTCTAAGTTGTCTATCCATCCTGGTAGCAATAAGATGTATTATGATTTGAAGCCGTACTATTGGTGGACCAAAATGCAGAAGGAGATAGCTGCATATGTGGCCAGGTGTGACACCTGCTGTAGAGTTAAAGCTATGCATATGGAAGTTGGGTTGCTTCAACCACTTTCTATCCCAGGTTGGAAATGGGAAGAGATAAGTATGGATTTCATTGTCGGACTTCCTCCTACTGTCAAAAATCATAATTCCATCTGGGTAATTGTGGATCGCTTGACCAAATCAGCTCACTTTATTCCAGTTAGAGTGGACTATCGTCCCACTGACTATGCTAAGTTGTACTTCAATCAGATAGTCCGGCTCCATGGGGTACCTCGTACTATCATTTCTGACCGTGGTCCCCAGTTCACTGCTCGCTTTTGGGAGCACTTGCATCACCTTCTGGGAACCAAGTTAGTGAGAAGTTCTGCTTATCACCCCCAGACGTCAGGTCAGACGGAACGAGTTAACCAAATCTTGGAAGATCTGTTGCGGGCATGTGTAATATCATCCAAGGGTTCTTGGGAAAAATGGTTACCTCTAGCTGAGTTTTCGTATAATAATAGTTACCAAGAGAGTATTAAGATGGCCCCATTCAAAGCTTTGTACGGTCGTAAGTGTAGAACTCCACTAAACTGGGTAGAAGCTGGTGAAAGAAGGTATTATGGTATTGATTTTGTTCAGGAAGCTGAGGAACAAGTCCGTACCATCCAAAAACATATGGCTATAGCCCAAGCTAGACAGAAAAGTTATGCTGATCATCGTAGAAAACCGCTCGAGTTTGAAGTTGGAGACTTCGTTTACCTGAAAGTTTCTCCAATGAAGAGTGTCCAATGTTTTGGTGTTAAGAGGAAACTTGCGCCAAGATACGTGGGTCCTTTCCAGATCATAGGCAAGAGTGGAGCTGTTGCGTACAAAATCCAGTTACCTCCTGAAATGAGTGCCATATTCAACGTCTTCCATGTATCTCAGCTCAAAAAGTGTCTTCGAGTTCCTGAGGAAAGAGTCCCATTAGGAGATATCAGGCTTGAGTCTGATTTAACTTACAAAGAAAAGCCAGTCCGGGTGATAGATACTCAGGAACGAGTAACTAGAAGCAAAGTGGTTAAGTGGTATAAAGTAATGTGGAGTAATCAGGGTAGTGAAAGTGACGCTACCTGGGAACGGGAGGACTATTTGCGGGATGGCTATAAGGAATTCTATGAAAAATGGTACGCTTTCCAAATCTCGGGACGAGATTTTTATAAGGGGGGAGGGCTGTAACACCTCAGGTGTTTAGCTCCATAACTGCATTGCATTTGCATGAGCATAAGCATGCATCATTTCATGTTATTTTATGTGGTTGCAACTAAGGTGGTTGTTTTTAGAACTTTGTTTGGTCACATCATGTGACACTAGAGAATTGGTGTAACTAAAGGGTAGAGTAGCCAATTATATCTCACAATACCTTAGTTATACTTAGGGTCACTAATGGAGCAAGGTTCATGTTGACCAAAATCACCAAAATGCCCTCCAAGGTGTAGTTGACCAGCATTTAGCTCTAGGATGCTCTAGTTGACCAATTAAAAAAGCCTAGCTTAGAGACCTTGCATGGAAGAGCACCCTTAAGCAAAGTTGTAGGGAATTTTATGGGGAACAAAAGTCTCAATATGACCATCTCATGAAACTAGCCAAAACATGCTCAAAAATGGCCCACAAGTCAGCTAGAGGGGCTGTCTCAACACTTAGAATTTTTCTAAGTCTCAAAAGTGTCCCTTCAGTTTTACTGTGGCCTACTTTGGAAGCTTGTAGTTTGCAAACCAGACCAAACCAACCCCAACTCATATTGGCACTTTTGTAGTACTCACCTAGCTCTACAACATTGTCAACATCACCATCACCTAGTTCTAAATGGTTTAGGAGTTATGGTGCCTGGAAAAATGGGTTTCAGTCGGTGTGACTCACTGAAACTCAGTTTCAGTTTCGGGTGCCTCACTTTAGGACGCTATATCTCAATAACTAAGCCGAACCAGCCCTGGAGCCAATTGACAAAGTTATAGCCCTCATGTAGCTCTACATAATTGATGTAGTCATCTTCGACTAAATCTAGCTGGTTTGGGAGATATTCACCGTCAAATTGTCGCTGTCAGACCACCACGTCGGCTCCTTTCAGTCGACAGACAGCTTCGCTATCGTGGCGACCGCGCAGAGCAACGGAGCCACGTGGCGCTCGCGCCCTACCATCGCCTCCATGTCCCGAGCATGTGCGCGGGTGTGAAATCGGGGCCGACACCTCAACCTCCACCACTCGCGCTCACCCCTCCCTTTCACTCTCGCTCTTGCCGTGCTCACCGAGGCGAAAAATGGAGGCGCCATTGCCGCCGTATCCTTCTCCGTGCTCGCCCGAGCTCATTGTCTCACTACAGTCGCCCAAACCCCGTCCACCGCTCCGCTAGAGTCCCCTCCACCTCCTCCATCCGTTGCCTGAACCAATCGTGCAGAGGTGAAGGTGAATTTCCATTTCCGCCACCACGAGACCTCGCCGGCGTATCGTCCGCACGGTGGCTCACCGTGGCCAGCTCCCTACTGTCACCCTCCATTCTTGCTAGTTACTGTTCTGGGTTCCGGATCGGGTAGAGAAGCTTAGGCGATGATGTTACCGGCTAGGGTGGACGGTACACGCCGGAACGCGGTCGTGCGCTGCCATGCCATGGCCACCGACGCGGTGCTCACACGGTCAGCCGCATTCGCCCCACCTCTGTCCTTGTCCTTAGCATGGATAGGTCCGCCATCTCCTCTGGAAGCCGTAGCACGCCCAACATAGGTCCCTTGCTCCCAGAGCTCGCCGGAGCGCCACCGGGTGCCGCCTCCGAGCCGCGGTCGCCATGGCCATCGTAGCTAGGTTGGGTTAGGGTCAGACAAGCTAGGTTCGGTCGATGCGGAAAGTCACGGGGAATCCGTTGGTGCTCTTCCCGTCGACGGAGGCGCCGTCGTCGGCGAGCTAGAGCTCGCCGGAGTCGCGGCCGTCTCCCCCCTCCGCTCTTCTCTCTATGGCATGCGGGCCCGCGCTGTCAGTCCCACGTGCGCGCGGGCGGGACGGCCTGAGCAGGCCGCGCGTGAAGTTGGGCCGCGTCCGCGTAGAGGCCGGCCCAGTAGCGAGTAGGGTTCGGTTTTGTTTTCTTTTCATATTTGTCACAGATTTTAGTTGATGTTTGGAAAATGTAGATCTAGGGTTTTACTTGCCCAAAAATTATGAGATAAATTTTGTTAGGATCTGCATGATGTGTAGTATTTTAGAAAAATATGAATTGTTTATGTGATGCTTGGTTTCTGGGAGATTTAAATAGGTTTTTGAAATATGTTTTAGATTGCATGCAAATTTGTTTAAATCATATCTTGAGTTTCATTGTTCCAAAAATTATGAAATTTGGTGGGTAGACTAATTTATACTTTCTGTAGCTTTGGTAAAAATTTGGGCAGTAGTGCTTAAGTACTTTTCAAGTTATAATGCTATCTTATTATTTTAGGAAATAATTAAATGAATTTTAGTAATTTTTCTACATGTTCAATGTTCTTATAAATTTTTGGAGAATGTCTTGGTACCATAAAGTGTCTAAGAAAAATATGAAATCTATTGTTTGATACTTTTCAATATGATTTGTTAATTATACAAAAATCAGCCTTTTGGGCCTGTGAATTTTGTTTAGGGAGTTTCTATAAATAATTTTAGTTCAAATTTTTACAATGGTCTCTTTTTGGTTCCTAGAGTCTCCTGTAATTTTTGTAGAATTTTAGGAGCAGTTTACATATATGTTTAAAATTTCACTTAATTACTTAAGTAAATTAAGAAATGGGTATAAATAAATATTTTAGGTGGGCCAACCTTACTTTCTGGTGTTTTTGTGACCTATGTGAACTTTTGGTAATATTAGTTTGGTCTTATGGGATGTTTGTCACATAAATAAATATTTAATCTTTGCAATTCTAGGGTTTCTGGACAGCTGGTAGTATCTTTGGGTTTGACCCTTAATCAAAGTGTTTGCGGGAAAACTTGTGAATACCAAAGTTGTAGTAAACTTGATAAACTAGCTTGTGTCAAAATTTGAGAGCTTTTGGCTTAGTAGTTTAGGAGTTATTGCTGTTTTAAGTGACAGTCCAGAATTGACTGCTCTCTGTTTGGGGAGGACAGATTCTAGAACTTTAGAATTTTGACTAGGTAAACTTTGGAATTAAGTGTTGTGGTCTGAAAATATTTTGTGGTGCATTTCATAAGATTTCCAGATTGTCTTAGATCATATCTTTTGGAGTTGAGAATCTCCAGTTATGTTAGAAACAAGTGGCTGCTGTCCAGAATGTCTTACTGTGATATTTTAGGTTGGATGTGGTAACCTAAATAATGTCACTCTTGTGTTTGTTAGGTGTTAGGGCCTTAACCGAAGATGAACAGCTATACCTTAGGTTGAGTATATTAGGTAAGTACTTCTCCACCGGAGAAGAAATTTGCACGTAATGGTGAAGTGACTTGAATAGAGTACTTTTACTGTTGAAATGCATTTCATTCCGAGCATGTTGCACCCATTATGCATCCATGATATTTATTGTGCACTCATGCAATAGGTGTTCCGGAGGGGGTAACACTCCTCGAGTTCGAGCCAGCGATACCGAAGGAGGCCCAGGACTAGTCGGAACAGCCAGAGGAACCAACCGGCGACGAAGCTCCTGCCGAAGATCTGCCCGAGTGTCCTGACCACCGGCCCTCGACCTTTCTAAAAGGCAAGCCCCGGTGCATGCTGAACCCATCCTTTTATAAATCTATCTTGAGTACTTTTAATTGTTTAATGCATTAAGTTGTAGGAGTTGTATGAAAACAATTGTTGCATTATACCTATCCTTGTCCAGATATCGTACTTAAATCCTAATTTAGGTTTAGGCACGTATCAATGCTTAGCCCTGCTTAGTACGGTAGAAGTCGGGTGATTTCCGGTCATCCGCGAGATGTAGGAAGGAGTCACGAGTGGCTTTATGGCTATTGTGGATGGAACCATGCTTTAAAATAAATTTGAGACCGGGCGGGAGTTCGATAGTACAGCCGCAAGACACTTCACGTCTTGGGTGTGGAGCTATGCCTGTCTGAGTCGTTTAAGGACCGATTCGCTGTACGTCCTTGAGTCATGTTGAACGCAGTCTAACACTTAGTTGGCCGGATAAGTCGTTCCGACCGCGAAGCCGAGTAATGTGATTCAGGCCGGGAATCGAATGGTAGGTTGCTTCTTGGAGGAGAGAAAGGATGTGCTTGGGGACATTGGCGTGAGACCAAGGGGGGTTAGAGTCCCTATCACCTGGCAGAGTGTCGCCCTTGGGGTCGCGACATTATTCGGACCCGCGATTCCTGAATCATATGAAACGGTGGCCTGTGCGACCCTGGCAGGGGTCTGCACGGTGAGTGTTAGAAATACCCCTCCAGCTGGATAGGAATTCGATTCGAATCGCAGTCGCTCCCGGTTAGTGAGCACTTGACTTGAGCAGCGGCAACGTAGATCTCATTAAATGAACCGGTGGTTAAGGGAATGATATAATGTTGCCACAATTAATACCTGCTCTGGATATAATAATGATAATTGTTTGATTATAATCAAGTGCATGCTTAGTACAGGTGCTAATATAGATGACAGGTAAATGCTAAAAATAAATGCTAGTACAGGTTAAAAGAGTTTAAATTACTTATGCTTTTCCGCAAAAGGTAATGTCAGCCAGCTCCAATTATGAAAGCCTTGCATAATCCTTGGTGTCATCTTATTTCTGGTTTTTGACGGGTAAGTCTAGCTGAGTACATTCCAATACTCAGGGTTTATTCTCTCCTGTTGCAGATGATATGCTCTACCAAGGCTTCTGTAAAAATTGTCTCCACCCTGCGGGTGACAAAGACTAGATCACTAGGGCGTGATCATCTTTTATGTGCTTTCCTGATGTTTTTGCGGGTTGTTGATCAACAAGACTGGCAGTAGTTAAACAACGGGTGTGTGTATGCTTCCGCTACTTTATAAACTTGGTTTGTAATAATTGCGACTCCGTGTGTGTAAACTTATTTCGGAACTACTGGTGAAAGGTAACGTATGATGTTGTATGTTGAACGATGTGATCTTGGTTGTAAGCAAGTTGGTTTGAAATCCTTCGTGGTTTCGATTGACTACCGGGATTATATGGGCTCAAGTTCGAAAATTTGAGCGCTTTGGTGCTTGTTTTTGTACTTGTGCTCTTATAATTTGGTCGGTTCTGTTACAGCGCCCTCCTCCCACACCAGCGTCCTCCCCCACAGGGAGCCCCTAATGCCCATAGATCCGGCAGTCATGGCATTTCTCTCTCTCCCCTATGTTGCAACTGTATGTTTCAATTGTTTCATATGTTTCAGAGGTATGTTGTAGTTGAATCATATGGATGTTACACAAGTAGATCGGGGGATGTAGTACATATTGCATATATCGCAAGTGTTTCAGAGGCATGTTGCAAACGTTTTGTTTGAAATATTTCATTTGTTCCTAGACGTATTGTTGCAAGCGTTTGATCTAGATGTTTGCATATGTTCCACACATATGTTGCAACAGCATGTTCCAAAATATTTCATCTGTTTAGTCTTGTGTTGCAGCAAGTGTTTTCATATTGCAAGTAGCAAGTGTTTTGTCTAGATGTTGCGTATGTTTTCACACATATGTTGTAACTAGAGATGGCAACGGGTACCCGAAACCCGAGTACCCGACGGGCATTACCCGATAAAGAGGCGGGTATGGAATGAATTTTCTACCTGTGGGTATGTTATTGGGCAAAATCCTATACCCATCGGGTATGCGGGTACGGGTGCGGGTGTATACTACCCATACCCGCATACCCGCGGGTAAGACATACCCGCAAAAATAACTAGCCAACCTCAGTTATTTTAGCGCATATAAGTCATGAATTTGGCCCATTGAGACATCCACTATATTTCTAGTAGATTGTCTTTGTTGTAATGATGCTAATAATATTTGTTAGCATGTTTGTAACTTGTTGGAAGCTTAGAATTATTTATTTTTGTATGTGACTATTTGATATTTTTAGGTAATTTTCGGGTATGCTATCGGGTACGGGTTACCCGTCGGGTGAGAATTACCCGGCGGGTACGGGTATGGAACTATTTTTTTACCCGCATGCGGGTACGGGTAACCCGACGGGTAAAATTTTGCGGGTGCGGGTACGGGTACGGGTGAGCACTACCCGTCGGGTACGTACCCGTTGCCATCTTGAGTTGTAACTGTATGTTCCAAATTTTTCATCTGTTTGAGACGTATGTTGCACTCAAGTGTTTCATGTTGCACGTGTTTCATGCTGCTTGGAGAGTCAGGGGGCGCTGGGGAATGGGGGCGCGGTGAGCCAGTGGATGTGGCGCGCGGCGCTCTAGGGGCCGCGTCAGGGGCACGACAGCGCGCTTGCGGGGGCGAGGCGAATAAATGGGGATGGGGGCGGGGTGCAGGTGCCAGGCGTGTGTGTGTGTGAGTGGGGGGGGTCCGATGGAAGCTGTGCCCACGTGCATGTGTGTAAGAGCGGAGGGGTTGCGGACGGCGCGCGGGCAGGGGCAAGAGCAGCAGCGTAAGTGGGCATCCGAACGCGTCTCGTCCATCCGGATGTCTGGACGCTAGACGTGCCGGATAGTAAAAGATACCTTCGTAAAAGTTTATATTTTGTTAGTTCATAGGTATAGTAGTATTAGTCAATGTTTAAAATATATATTCTCAGGATAGGAATTTGTAGGACGAGAATTTATCAGAAATTGACGTCAAATGGTTTATGATAACTAGTTACTATAATATCACGACCATTTTACGATAAAACTAGTTACGATATTTGAATGTCTCAAGATAATAATTTGGATCAGAATCTACCAAAAATTGACGTCAAACGTGGTTTTTCTGATACTAGTTACTACAATAGCGAGATGATTTTACGATAAAATAGTTACTATTTGGCCTCAAAGTTTGAAAGCACCGGTTACTTAACGCATTAAAAAAAATTTACAAGAACCACCACACGTGAGCTTACAATATCATCTTAAAAAGATCCACATGTTTCTTTTACGAGAATGGTGCTGACAATGAACTACAATATTATATGCTGAATTACGAGAATAATATTGGCAACTGGCTATAATATCTCTGAAGAAATGCAACATCTGGTACACGAAGTGAACCACATGTCTTTGCTGCTGCTGTGAATCACAAACTCATTTGGCCAACAGATCTGCAAGAATAAATCGATTATCAATCCACATGAAGGATGAGAAGTAGAAAAAATGTGCTGAGAAAAATGCCTGAATCTACTTACGGCAAGGAGAAAAAAAACCAAAAGAGGGGAATTCGGAGGGGGAAGGGGCTGAATATGTCGATCGGAAGGAAAAGAAGGGGGTCAACGGCTCGTCGCAACTCGCCGGCTGCGGCTCCTCACCGGTGTCGGGCGGCTCGTACTCGACATATGAATTCCCAATTACTTGCTGACTAGACCAAAACGAATCTGCTCTTAATCCAAAAGCAATATGCTCGAGATTGGATGAGTCATGCAGATTTGCGGAAGCCGTCGTGGATAGAGCGGTGCTCGCCGTGCGCGTGAGGGTGGGGGCCGCCATCACCAGTTGGTGACCCGCGCCGCGCCGGTGGTGGAGAAGACCCACGCCACCACCGGGACATCGCCGCCGATGCTTGGATTGGAGAGAGGACTCGATGTTGCCGCCAACGGGAGGATCCACTGGGAGGAGCTGCCATGCAATGCACTTTTGTGGGACTGTGCGAGGATCCATGGTGCGGCGGAGCGATTTTTGTTCGTGACTGCCCTCTGCAAGGAAGTGACGTGATTAGCGGCATCGGAGATGCGGTCCAGTTTAATCCCTTGATTTATGAGCCAAGACAAGCAACGGCCGGTGGATTTGTGCTTTTCTGGGCAAGTGGACTTAATTTGCATGGACCACGCTACATTAATTAGGAGTCCAATCAGGACCTTCGTTGAATGGGGGCGCAGGTGAGCAAGTTTGGTTTCGTCAACCAGACCCGGCTACAAAATACCATATTCTATAGCCAGCTTTATATATATATATATATATATATATATATATATATATATATATATATATATATATATATATATATATATATATATATATATATATAACCCAATACACGTCGTCATTTATTTGGGACTGGAGAGTATATTGATGCTACCTATGCATATATATTCTTGTATAAAGTTGCATGGATATATATGCATAGCTAGCATATATATCCTTGTCTGGAGGATAAGCTAGCCGTCGACGTGTCTTTATTGGAAGCTGGAACACCACGTAGCAATTCTTATCGCCGATGTTATCCTCGTCTTCGGCTTGTAGCCCTGTCTTTTGACAATTATTCTCTCTACTATATATCACGCTATCCCTACATTCATGCACACGGCCATATATTATATCGGCAAGCTATAACTACCTAGAGTTCCGATACTTCATCTTATCACGTGCCTTGCATGAACCTAACTAGATAGGGTGATTTGTTCGAGACAGATGGAACGTTCCATGAATTCTTGTACCCAAAGATTAGTCCCTTTTGATCCATAGAGCTAACAAGTAGCTGCTAACAATTAGTGAGTCTGGATCCAAACTAATATAACTAACAGGATAGCTAGTTGTTAGCAGGGCAACTAGCTAACAATTAGCTATCTCACTAGCTGGACCAACCCACCTATAATAATATAACAACACAAATTGTTGGCGAAATAACCAATTTGCCCTCTCAGCGAAACAACCATATCCGTTTCCTTTGCAAGATCTCATGAACACCTAAGAGGGAGAGTAAACTGGGTGCCTAAATCCGATTTCAAATCCTAGGTTTCAGATTAAACTACCACTACAAAAACCATAAACTACTCTAGTAAGATTTGCACCAAAAGGTTTTTCTAGTGTACTCTAACATACCCTCAACCAAAAGACTTCAGCAAGAGCCAGTTTTAACAATTAGGCAATAGTTAATCTAGGAAGGTAAAGATCACACAAGCAAAGCACAAGAGGAAGCAACAAAGCAAGTAAATAAAGAGTTAAGGATATAGAAGGCAAACTCCCAAAGACTCGATGATATATCCCATGGTATCAATTGACAAATTGTAACTCCTAATCTATGTTAGGACTTCACTAATGTAGGCTCTCGGTCACCAAGTCTCTCCCGGTCAAGGTGTTGGATTCGCCACGCAAGGCATCCACCAAATCAAAGGCTAGTGTTGTGAGTCACAAAGTCTCACCATCACCACGTTGGCTCTTCTAGTCACCTTGATGACATGTACACTATTGGGATTGCAGTTTTGTTTATTTGGATAGAGTATGCATGCTTATACAAAAAAAAAAGCGACAGTAAAAGATTCTTCATTCTTCCAACGAGTACATACATTATTGAGGCCCTACGAGAAAAGCAAATAGGACCGAATGTGGTGTGTATATATATATATATATATATATATATATATATATATATATATATATATATATATATATATATATATATATATATATATATATATGGATCATCATATCTCTACTTATTTTCTTCAGAAAAGATACTGCATTTCTTCGATTTCTGAAGAATTATTCATGTCAAATCGTGTTAATAATGCTCAATTTTTTCGATGGTGTTTCGGCTCATGCATACATTATCTACAAACTAAAATGAGATTAGCAATATAATGCAACCAGCTGTTTATTCTAATTGCCCTCTCTGATGTCTATAGGCTAGGCAGAGCCATTACTGGAACGCTCATGCACACCCAAGTGGAAGGAGAAATATGTCTAAGGTTTTGCTAGTGGAATATGCACATGTGCCACAAATTTCTTTATGAGGCAACAGCATATTCTGTCTAGTAGGCTAGCATAGCATACTAATGCCTAAAGTAGAAAAGTGCGCACATAGATTGCCCAATAAAAGAACATAGAATTTTAAGGGATGCGAATGCGAATGATTGAATTTTTTAAATTTCGTGCATACCACCCCCAGTTTTCTGCCTATTGCACTTCAGAATAGCTCCTTAGTTTGTTTTTTAGATAAAGGAAAAAAGTTTCAGCTTGCATCGTATAATGCATACAACCACCCTCACTTATTACATCATCCAAAACTAGGGTAAAATGTGAGTTGGTTAGGTTCCTTGCGGTGGAATCTGCCCATCCGAGTTCAAGTTCTCGACTTGACATGAATGCTTGTATTTTCCTAGATTTATTTTAAGATTTAACGGCGTTGTGCTTTCAGTGGTAGGCGACATTCCCATCGACAGCGAGACACCAGTGGTGATTTCGTCAATCTTGAGATGTGCTGGCACAGTCTTTCGGATGTGCTTATAGGGGTAGGGTTTGCGTACGTGTGTTCATAGGGGGTAAATGTGCATGCGTGTTGAGCGTCTCCATTTGTACCTGTGTAATTCGCAAAAAAAACTAGGGTAAAACAAAGTACAAACTATGTACGACTAAAATGGGTTTGTAAAGGTGTCTGCTTCTTCGTCCGTTTCTATCTTCTTTGTACATTTCTATAGGTGGCTGTCCAACAGTTCGTACAAATGGATTTCTAGACAGGTTGAAACCCAATCGCCCTTAGAGATTGATTTCTAGATACAGACCGAAATCAGGCCACCTCTAGAAATTGTTTTTACATAATTTGCAAATCCGGCCAAAAATTAGCAAAAAAAAAAAGTTTAACCCCGGGAGAAGCTCACCACACAACCCCCACAGCCACATCTATACCTCACAGGGGATCAGCTTAGAACCTTAGACCTCGCATGTTCCTTACCACTCCAGCCTAGAGCTACTGGTGACCAAGTGCCTGATATAATCATTTTATATTCATTTTACCAATATTATAATAAGTATTTGAGATCCTAAACAAATTTAAAAGAAAAAAATTAAACCAAAAAGTTTTAGATCTCGCCGGTTAGTATAACTTTGGTTTATGTCGTTTCTCCATTCGAGGTCATTTGAAAAAATCGAGGAAAAAATGAAAATATAAAACTTGAAATAGAATTTTTTGGGCCCTAAATAATTTTAAATGAAAAAAAATCATTAACCACTATGTTACATTCTCATCCGAGATTTACAACTTTGGATAACGTTTATCTTTATTTGACTTGATTCGGAAAAATTATGAATTTTACTATGCTGCACATATTTTCAAATGCGGCCAAATTGTCAACGGCCTCTAGAAATTCATATCTAATGACGTGAATGTTGCAAATTTACCATTCCACTAGTAATTTGTGTATCACAATTGTAGATTAGAGAGGGTAGCACATGGTACACATATTTATACTGGTTTAGTATGGAGTACCCTATGTTCAGTGTAGATGATGATCTTTATTATATTGCTTGTGCACCGTACGATCGGGATCAATTGCGACTTGCGAGTAGGGGATCGCAACATTGTGGCCATGGGTGGAGCTATCTTGAGGATGAGCTTGATCTATACGGGATCTAAGTTGGGATGATCTTGGGGTGCCGATTAGGGGTCCCCTATCCCTCCTTATATAGTCTTAGTTTAGCTAGGGTTACTGATAGAGTCTTGATCAATTCTAGGTAGGTTTCCTAGCTAGTTTGTTACAAGAAAATATAATAGGATACAGTTGATTTAATTTATACATACATCTTGCTATGCCTTGTCCACCAAGTAATCGGGGTACCCCATCCAGTTTATTGTCCGACTAGTACTTTGTGTATCACAACAGTAGATTAGAGGGAGTAGCATATATGAGACACAAATTTATATTGATTTAGGTATAGAGTACCCTACGTCTAGTGTAGCTGATGATCTCGTCATGTGCTCGGGATAGTAGGGGATCGCAACATTGTGGCCATGGGTGGAGCTATATATCTTGAGGATGAGCTCGACCTATACGGGATCTGCTAAGTTGGGATGATCTTGGGGTGACTGATCAGGGCTCTCTACCTCTCCTTATATAGTCCAGGGGTAGCTTATAGATAGAGTCTTGATCGATTTATAGATAGGTTTCCTAGTTGGTTATAAGAAAATCTAATCGAATATAGTCAGTTTCTAAGTACATCTTGTTATGTGTTGACCACCAAGTAATCGAGGTACCCGTCCAGATAGTTTGGGCCTTCTTTTTGTTGGCTTGGCCCACCCCGTCCCAGTTGTACGATTTTCTTGCATCGAGGGTAACCTGGTACCAATATGCTGATAACAAAATTTCTAGAAATCATATTCTGGAAAGGGTAGTCACATTTAAAAATAATGACATATTTTTAGAGATGATACTGCTTTTCAGACACATATAAAAATAGAGGACATTTCTAGAAGCAACCAGAGTTTCTAGTCACCTCTGAAAATCAATTTCTAGAACTGGGTTGGCTTCGAGACCATTTTTAAAGACAACTCTTGACAGAGCTGTTGATGTTTCTTGTTTCTGGACTAAAAGAAAGATGCCTCTAAAAATTTTATCTGTAGTAGTGATTAAACACATACATTAATAATACGCCACACATTTTCTTAGTCCCTTCTCACCACCTCAATGACATGGCATGCCTACATGAAATGCTTGCACTGTCTCCTGCAATAATCTCTATAAACCTTAACGAATATTTGCCCTTGAAAATTGCCTATATAAAGGAGCTTATAGATTTATTATTAAAACCAACATAATTTTGGCATTACCATCTTTATTTTGTTAGTGACTTCATCTCAACAAACTTTCATCTCCTCACTCTCGAATCTATACTCTTAGCTTAGTAAGCTAATGAATATACTCAACACATATGTATAAGGTGAGTTAAGCATTCACCACATAAAAATGCCATGTGTGATGAAAAAAAGCATGAGGCTAGAAATATGGCTTCGTTTACCCTGTTCCAAAGTATAGATCGTTATAGCTTTTTCACAAATCAAACATTCTAAATTTGACTAAGGTTATAGAAAAGTACACCAGCATATGTAACATCAAACTACTTTTATTGAATCACTAAGAAATATGTTGTAGATATAAATATATTTTTCTATAAACTTAGTTAGTTAGAGAAGTTTGATTTAGGATAAAATGAAAATGACCTATATTTTGGAACGAAGAGAATGGCTATAGCTTGAGTGGTGGGCTATAATCTGTGCAAAGAAGAGCACATGCGGTGCACCTACCCACAAAACTTTCAATGAAAAATTTGAGTATTATTGGTGCTTGCACGCAAGGGAGCGATTGAGAAGCAGAGAATATGAATTGTATACTGATGTATCCCAACAGCAATATCTGATAAAAATATGATATAGATCGAAAGCAGCCGAAAGGCTAAACATCGAGGGCCATTCCATCTCCATTGCCAAAACAATTCCTTCCTTCCTTTCGCTCTTAGGAATCCAATCAACTCGATCAATCAAACTGAAAGTTCTATATCATCACAAGCTGCGCATTGCTTTTTATTTCATTTTCTACGGTCTATAGGTAGCGTAGCTATAGGTACTTAGGTAGAGATCGAGAAGATTAGTGATGCCTTACCTTGACAAATGAGTAGATAGATAGACAAGCTATAAGTGAGCATCGAACAAGACTACAAGAGTATACAATACCTTGGGCGATGGAAGTTTCAACTTTCAAAGCATGTGAAACACGATCCCAACTGTAGAAATTGCGACTTGTTTCATGACATTGGGTATCTATAGCCAGTAGAAAGCTACATTCTGATGCATTAGTGCCTTAAAATTTCAGTTTAATTTCAAACAGAATCTAATTTTAGCTAGGCTCCTAAGTCTCTAGGTTGATGGTGTCGGTTGTGTAATCTTTTTCTGCGAAGAAATTCATGCATGTGTTTCACATTCTTGAAAAAAAAGAGTGCGTGTGAGAGTACCTAAGTAGCTACGTACAGCTGATCGATCCAAATTAATATGAAGGACGGCGAAGATGCAGAAGAGCATAGTCACCACCGCCACCCTTTTTTTCCTCGTCTAGGGCCTCTCTTCTTCTTTCTCGACAACCGGGTTTGTTTGGATTAGACAGGATTAGTTTTTAGAGATGAGAATAAAAATTAGTTCAAACACTACTACACAACTGACCTTTCGTCGATCGCCCAAAATGCCTTTAGTCTCGGCAATTTCGGCGGCCGGGACTAAAGGTCCCTCGCCAACGGCTCTGTTGTCAGGCGTTGTCGGGAGGGACCTTTAGTCCCGGTCGGTGCCACGGACCGGGGCTACAACTTTTGTCCCGGTCTGTGGCACCAACCGGGACTATAGGACTGGGTTTAGTCTCGGTTGGTGTTACCAACCGGGATTAAAACCTCCTCCTATAAATTGAACCCCCATCTTCTTCCTCTCTGCCCGAGCCCTTCTTTATTCATGTTCTTGTTGTTTGTTCTTCCATTGTTCTTGCTTGTCTCATCTCCGACGATCAATCCACTTCAAACGCTTCTACGCCATCGTTGAATTGTTTGAAAGGTTGCTAGCTTCATCCTCCTATGTTTTAGCAGCACCATATGTAAATCTATGTTGTATATGGCTATTTTATTTCATATTGCTAGCTCCAATCACTTTTTATGTTTGAATTTTTATGAACGATGCTAATTATAGTACCTAGAAAGTAGTATACACATATACTCCCTCCGTCCGTGAATACAAGGCATAACTCCATTTTCACAAAGACCAAGAAACAAGTTTATTGTTGTGCCTTGCAAGGAGAGCCCTTCGGATCCGCATCTAATTAACTAGATGTTGTGCATGCGTGCATGCATTAACCGCCATCAGTGTCGTATAGGAGTACTAGTCTTGCTTGAGAACAACATACATGCGCTATAAGTAATGGCCAGCGTGGGAGCCCAGGAGACGGGCGACACAGTGCTAAATGTTGCATGCGGGCGTGAACAGCCACCGAGACGCCACCGCCTTGTATTCCCGGACTAAGAAAAAAAGTAGTTACACCCTATATTCACGGACGGAGGGAGTAATGTTTAGTTCTATTATAGACTTTTTAGTATACTTTTTACTTTAATTTGTTCATGTTCTCATTTTAAAATATTAAATAATATTGATTCTTTGTAATTTTGAAACAAATTTATTTTAACTTTAAAAATTCTTCAAATTAATTTTATTTGGAGATCAAATTACACCTTTTAATAGAAAAATACAAATTTTATGATTTTGTTATCTTTTTATTAACGTCCACAAATTAATTTTATGAAATGATGAACCACTTATAAAATTTCGAACTCAATTAGACAAGGTTGTGCCGCGCTCTTTTCTCATGCTGGGCTTTTAATTATGTGATGCCATATAATGCAGATAATGACACGCCATTGGATATACAATGCCGATCGCCGCTCCAACGAGTTCATTGAGGACGTGCGAGAATTCTGCAGAGTGGCAGAGGAAAACAAGCGGGATGGTTTTATGTGCTGCCATGTGCCATGTGTATGAATTTGAAAGAATTTTATAGCTCAAGAAGTATTCACTTGTACTTGTTCAAGTCGGGTTTCATGTCAAACTACATTTGTTGGACCAAGCACGGAGAGACCGGGGTTATGATGGAAGAAGGTGAAGAAGAACAAGCGGACTCTGACGATGTTTTTGCTCAATACTGTGACTTCGCGATGGAGGAAGTTGAAGAAGAGGCGGATGCAGAAAACAGTATCGCTGAAGATGACGATGCTCTTGGTGATGTCATTCGTGACGCATAGAGAGATTGTGAAAGTGAAAAGGAGAAGGCTAAGTTTGACCAAATGCTACAGGATCACAAGAAGTTACTCTACCCGTCGGCCGAAGATGGACAGAAAAAGCTAGGCATGACACTGGAGTTATTACAGTAGAAGGCAGAGAATGGTATATCTGACAAGGTATTTGGGAAATTACTGAAGATACAAAAAATGCTTCCGAAGCCTAATGAATTGCCCACCACTACATACGAAGAAAAAAAGACCGTATGTCCTTTAGGATTACAAATCGAGAAGATACATGCATGTCCTAATGACTGCATCCTGTACCGTGACGTTCACGAGAATTTAGATGAATGCCCTGTTTGCCATGCATCACGGTACAAGATCTTGCGAGATGATCCTGGCGATGTTGAGGATGAAGAACGTCCAAAGAAGAGAATCCCTGCCAAGGTTATGTGGTATGCTCCAATAATTCCACGCCTAAAACGACTGTTCAGAAACAAGGAGCACGTAAAGTTGTTGCGATGGCACAAAGAAGACCATAAGGTGGACAACATATTGAGACACCCTGCAGATGGGTCCCAGTGGAGAGAAATAGATAGAGAATTTCCAGACTTTACAGATGACGCAAGAAACCTAAGGTTCACATTGAGTACGGATGGATTTAATCCTTTTGGGGACCAAAGCTCTAGTCATAGTACTTGGCCCGTTACTCTATGTATCTACAACCTTCCTCCATGGTTATGCATGAAGCGAAAGTTTATTATGATGCCGGTGCTCATCCAAGGCCTGAAGCAACCTGGCAATGACATCGATGTCTACCTGAGGCCATTAGTTGAGGAACTCCAGCTGCTACGGAGCAAACCAGGTGTGCGTGTGTGGGATGAGTACAAACAGGAAGAATTCGACCTGCGAGCATTATTGTTCGTGACAATCAATGATTGGCCAGCTCTAAGTAATCTTTTAGGACAGACAAATAAGGGATATAATGCATGCACCCATTGTTTTGGTGACCTTGAGGTTGTCTATTTAAAAAAATGTCGAAAGGTCGTGTACCTTGGCTATCGTCGATTTCTTGCTAAGAACCACCAGTTGAGAAAGAAAGGCAAATATTTTAAAGGTACGACAGAACACCGGTCCAAGCCAGGCAACCAAGATGGGGCAGAGGTATTCAAGATGATCAAGGATTTGAAAGTAGTGTTTAGAAAGGGACAAGGCAGTGAACCTGTTCCAAATGACGCTTCGGGGCGTGCCCCAATGTGGAAAAAGAAATCAATATTTTAGGAGCTACCATATTGGAAAGACCTTGAGGTCTGCCACTCGATCGACGTGATGCACCTGACAAAGAATCTTTGTGTCAATCTGCTAGGGTTCATGGGTGTGTTTGGAAAGCCTAAGGATACTCTTGAGGCACGAGAGGACTTGAAGCGCATGAAAGAACGAGACAACCTGCATCTAGAGAAGACAGATGATGGACGTCATTACTTAAGACCTGCTAGCTACACTCTTAGCAATGAGGAGAAGAAAAGCATGTTTGAGTGCCTAAGCAGCATCAAAGTCCCATCTGGGTTCTCCTCCAATATAAAGCGTATAATAAATGTGCCGGAGAATAAATTTGTCAACTTAAAATCGCACAACTGCCACGTGATTATGACGCAACTGCTTCCGGTTGCCTTAAGAGGAATTCTACCTCCACATGTACGTCTGGCCACCGTGAAACTGTGTGCATTCCTCAATGCAATTTCTCAGAAGGCAATCAATCCTTTTGATCTAGCTACTCTACAGAATGATGTGGTTTAATGTCTTGTCAGCTTTGAGTTGGTGTTCCCTCCATCCTTCTTTGATATCATGACACATCTCCTAGTTCATCTGGTCAAAGAGATTAATATCCTAGGTCATGTGTTCCTACACAACATGTTTCCCTTAGAGAGATTTATGGGTGTACTGAAAAAATATGTTCACCAGCGGGGTCGGCCCGAAGGAAGCATTGCCAAGGGATACGGGACAGAGGAGGTCATTGAGTTCTGTGTGGACTTCATTCCTGACCTTGACCTAATTGGTCTTTCTGAATCACGGTATGAGGGGAGACTTAGTGGAAAGGGTACACTAGGAAAGAAAACATATATCAGCCAGGGTGATGATTCTTTTAATAAAGCACACTACACAGTTCTTCGAAACTCCACTGTGGTAGAACCGTATATTGAGAAACACATGAATTTTGTACGATCCGAGAATCCTAGGAAGAATGAGCCTTGGATTACGCGTCATCACATGGAGACATTTGGTGATTGGTTGCACAAAAAATGTCAGGGTGATAAAACTATTGGAGATGAACTGTATTTGTTGGCTAGGCAACCAGCGTGGCACGTCCTCACGTACAAAGGTGTAAGGTCCAAATAGGCTAGAGGGGGGGGGGTGAATAGCCTAATTAAAACTTCTACAAGAATTACTTAACCACAAGTTAGTATGAAAGGTGGCGAAGCAAAAGCACTAGCTCTAACTAATTAAGCAAGCCACCTACACAAGTCTAGTACAAGGCTATTCACTAAACACAACAACAACTACAAGCTATAAATAAGAAGTAATACGAGAGAAGAGCTTCGAGTGATTATATCGCCGTGTAGAGATGAGAAGTACCAATAAATCAATCACACAAGAGAAATCCTCGGGAAGAGAATGACACAAGAATTTATCCCGAGGTTCACTTGCTTCCCAACAAGCTACTCCCCGTTGTGGCGATACACCCACTTGTCGGTTCGCGAGCTAATCGACTATCAAGAGTCGAGCCCTCGGCGGGCGCCGCACAACCGCACACAAGATGGAGATCCTCCAAGCCACGAGCTCCACTAGAGTATCTAATTGGCGAACTCTCGCGGGGAAGGATCAAAAACCCCTTACAACACTTGGTAAGGGCTCCAACAATCTCCAATTGTGAGCTCAATCACCTCCGCTGCTCCAAGCCGTCTACCGTGTCAGGAAACACGGAAGAGTAACAAGAAATCCACAGCAACTCGAAGATCAAGTGCCTCTAGAATGCAACTCTCAAGCAATGCACTTGAATCTCACTCAATCTCACTCAAGATGTGCAATTATACAAAGAGATAAGTGGAGGGGTTGTTCTCTAGCTCAAAGTATGTCTCTAGGTCTCAAAATGTGCAAGAGATACCCTCAAACCCCGGCCAATGTCTATTTATAATGAAGGGGTACGCAGCTAGCCGTTACGGACGACGTAGTTCAAAACGGGATGACCGGACGCACCGGTCAGGGTGACCGGATGCGTCCGGTCACTACAGGACAAGCGTGAACAGTGCGTGTTAGAAGTTATCGTTGCTATGACCGGACGCACCCTAGCGTATGACCGGACGCGCCCTAGCGTATGACCGGACGCGCCTCACCTGGCGTCCGGTCAGAGTCCAGTAAGCTCCCATCACGACCGGACGCGTCCGATCGCACATGACCGGACGCGCCGCGCGTCCGATCACCACTTCACTGCACTCTGCCCCTCTGGACGCCTGACCGGACGCACTGGTTCCGTAAAGGACTAGACGTGCCGGTCGCTCACTCTACTTTTGCGCACAGGTGAACTGACCGGACGCGCTGGTCAAGCCAGACCAGCGTCCGGTCATTAACCATAGGCGCGCTGACCGGATTGAACTGACCGGACACGTCCGGTCATACCGCGACCACGTCCGGTGCAGCGTCCGGTCCCCACAGTGACCTCCGTTCGTCTCTGTTTCTTTTCCGACTTCCAGCACAGTGGAAAATAGTCATTTCACTTCCCCAAAAAGCGCTGAATCCCGCCTCGCAAGCTCGGCGGGAGGGAGAGAAGAACTCAAACCCTTCTCTACCGCTCAAACTCCACTGCCTTCACAAATATGCTAACACCACCATGTGTAAAATCACCATGTGCATGTGTGTTAGCATTTCACAATCATTTTACAAGGCGTTATGTTAGCTCTTTACTAGATCCTAATGCATATGCTCAAGACAATGATCTAGTGGCACTTGATTCCCAAGCTAACCGTGATTGCCCCTCTTGATAGTCGGCTATGTATCCTAAACCCGGTCAATCACTTCTCTACTCATCTTAGACCGGTAAAAGGAAAACCCTATGGTTATACCTTTGCCTTGCGCTCTTAGATCCTTCTCCTCGACTTGATCATCATGTCTTTCATTTTATGTGCATCTCCACCATGATCATCATTTCATGTCCATGCACCTTCTCTTTGTGATCTTATGGCCATCGCTCCTTGCCACATACACCTTCATCACATGTGTTGCTTATGCCTAACTCAAAACACTTAACACATGGCATTAGCAACTTGGTGTCATTAATTACCAAAACCAAACTTAGGCTTTCAAAAGGGTACGAGATAAATGGAAATACATTTTACACCGTATCCCAAGATAAAAAGAGTACCAACCAAAACAGTGGTGTCCGCGTGGATGCTACGGAACCGAATGGGAACATACACACATATTATGGTCGCATAGAGGAGATTTGGGAACTAGACTATGCACATAATTTTAAAGTCCCTCTATTCCGATGCCAATGGGTGAAGATGAACGAAGGGGTATCAGTCGATAAGGAGTACGGAATGACAATAGTGGACCTCAATAATATTGGGTACAGAAATGATCCATTCGTCCTTGTTGCTGATGTGAATCAGGTGTTCTATGTGAAAGACATGTCTACAAAACCCAAGAGAGGGAAACACGATGAGAAAAAAACCAACGAGCCAAAGCGCCACATAGTTCTTACAGGGAAAAAATATCATGGGAATTTAAGACAAGTCAGACGTGTCAGAGGATTATGAAAAGGATGAACGAATCCCACCCTTCTGTGTGGCCAAAGACACAAGCATCCTGCTCGCTGCTGAGGACACTCTATGGTTACGGAATGATCATAACCAAGGACATTACGTCAAGAAAAAGTTTACCACTGTGCCCGCTTGATATAGGTAGTGAACTCAAATTAATAATGTGTATTTGACATCTTGTGTATTATAATTGTAACATTATGTGTTGAAAATTCAAATTTGAGTGGTTCAAACTTTGCTATATGTGAAAATTATGGATTTTCAACTACACTTTACCAACACTTTGTCAAATGCAAAAATGGTATATACATGAAATGTATATCTTGATGAGTGGAACAATATTGGTATTCATCACTTTTCCCGTCGAGACCATCCAGGGTTCTGAAAACCGGCGTTTGGCTATGAATTCTTTCAAAATTCAAAATTGAGTGGTTCAAACTTTTACAAATGAAAAGTTGACCATTAGACCAAATGTAGGTCTTGATGAGTGGAACAAACTTTGTATTCATGAGTTTTCCATTCGAGACCATTCAGGGTTTGGTCAAAGTGTGTGTTTCTAAAAACCAATGTTTTGACTTTGGTCAAATGACCTATTTGATGACTTCAAATGAAAAAACTTTTGAATACCAAGTTGTTAGAGCTCATCAAGATCTACATTTGATACATGGACCATATTTTCATCTGGATAAATTTTAGCAAGTCCCAGGCACATGTTTTCAAAATCGAAGACATGTTTTGGTCAGACTTGGTCAAATGACAGACTAAATGACTTGAAATGAAAAACTTTGAAATACCAAGTTGTTAGAGCTCATCAAGATCTAAACTTTTTATATAGACTATTTTTTCTATTTGAAAAAGTTTAAATAAACAATACTCACCAAATCTTGAATCTCACATAAACTATATGAAACTATATGTGGGAATTATGGATTTTCAACTACACTTTGCTAACACTTTGTCAAATGCAAAAATAGTCTATGTATGAAATGTAGATCTTGATGAGTGGAACAATATTGGTATTCATGACTTTTCCAGTCGAGACCATCTAGGGTTCCGAAAACCGGCGTTTGGCTATGAATTCTTTCAAAATTCAAAATTGAGCGGTTCAAACTTTTACAAATGAAAAGTTGACCATTAGACCAAATGTAGGTCTTGATGAGTGGAACAAGCTTTGTATTCATGAGTTTTCCATTCGAGACCATCCAGAGTTTCAAAAACCGACGTGTATCTCTGAAAATTTTAAATTTTCAAATTTAGACAATTAATGTCGCGCATTTGGATAATTATTATTGAAAAAACAAAAGTTTAACGTCCAAATGACCCAAAAACAAATTTTCTGTCGAAAGCCAACAATTTTATATATTTTAATTGCCCATTATATTTTTGCATTAACACAATATTCATTATAAATAACATTTATTTTGGATAATATGAAATATTTGAAAAAAATAGTGTTTACAATTTATGTAATGCACAATAGAGTCAAACTAAACTAATGTGTATTTTTGAAAAAAAAAACTATGATAAATATTTAATTTACTATGTATTTAGAAAGATGAAAGAAAAAAAAGGTGAAAAATAAAATCCACCAAATTCTGACGCCTGTTTAGGCGCCAGAATTTGGTGGAAGGACCTTTAGTCCCGGGTCTGGCCACCGTCCGGGACTAAAAGGGGCTTTAGTCCTGGTTCCAGCCACGAACCGGAACTAAAGGTCTCACCCTTTAGTCCCGGTTCGTGGCTGGAACCGAGACTAAAGCCCCTTTAGTCCCGGGCGGTGGCCAAACTCGGGACTAAAGGTCCCTGGCCTATAAAGCCCGGTCTTCTTCGTCCTCCTCCCCACCCGCGCGCAGACACAACCGCCGCTGTCTTCCGATCGAGCACCGCCGCCCGAGCAGCGCCCCTAGAACCGCCGCGCGCCGCCCTCGTCATCGTCCGCGTCCACGTCCACGTCCGCCACCAGGTCTTTCCTCTGCTCCTCTCGGCAACGTTGGGCTGCTGCTGCCTGGACGCGCTGGTACGGCCCCAGCAGCGCTGTACATGGGCAGCGGCGCCGCGCCATTGCCAGAGCTTCCCGGCCTAAACGAAGCGACGGGGGCAGCGCAGTTCAGAGCGCTGCTGCAGGGGCGGCGCTTCCGGCATATATATATATATATATATATATATATATATATATATATATATATATATATATATATATATATATATATATATATATATATATATATATATATATATATATATATATATATATATATATATATATATATATATATATACTATTCATATTAATGGGTGATATTAATTAATTCATAGTCTTTTCAAATATATTTGCATCGATTATTCATGAACGATATGTATACCTAACATTAAAGAATGAACGGTTTCTTTCATCTTACTTTATCTTCTATAAAAAGAATACGACACTCTTATTAATTTATATAGTCTTAGATTATTTATGACAAGGTAAGACAAAAAATTTAATATGTTTTCAAGAATTTAAGTAATATACATGTTGTGTCCATTTTGAAAGCCTCAACTTTAGCACTTAATTTTGCATGATAATTATGTTGACGTTATCATTTTTAGCCCTTCTTCACTCTTCCTCATTATATATATATATATATATATATATATATATATATATATATATATATATATATATATATATATATATATATATATATATATATATATATATATATATATATAGAGAGAGAGAGAGAGAGAGAGAGATTCTAGTTGTTTTTTGTTATTTTTGTACAAGATTTTAGGAGTGTAATAAAATTATGAAAAATTTTATGTAGACTCTCTATGATGTAGACTCTCCAGGTACTTGTTATTAGATGTATTAAGTTAGTAGGAGTTGGTCGATATCGTTGCTGTATGATTATCTTGATCTACACTTATATCCAGATGATATCCCACTAATATGTGTAAGTCGATCTCTTATGCTTAGTAATGTCTAAACCCTAAACTATAAACCCTAAATCCTAAACCCTAAACCCTAAATTGTAAACCCTAAATATTTTTACAGAAATGTCTGGCCCGAGAGAAGACGAAGAAATATTGTTGAACATGATCCGCGGTAGCGCTGAAGAAGGTCGTTATGACGATCGTGAAGGCGATGAGAACCCTGAGGGCATCGATGATGGTTCTCAGTACTTGGTCGACCTGAATGACCAAGACAATGTTGGCGAGGTCTGTAATATATGCAGCCTCCTATGTTTATATACATGAAATTCAAAAAAATTCCTTTGTTAATTGTCTTGTTTCTGCCTACATAGCCCTCTGTCTCAACGACAACCACGGGGACCAGCAGAAAAGTACGAGGTCCGAAAAGCTGATGGAGGGCCGGTTGGTTATCACGGATTTCGACGAGGGAACAGACCAACCACATGGACCCCATGCAAGGGCCTTTGTCAGCCACTTAGGGTACCTTGCCCGGAATAGGATCCTGATCAATGTTTGTGAATGGAAGAAAAATAAGCAACGCCCATAAATCAGTTATGTCTCCGACCGTGACAAGGAACTAGTTTGGGGTGACGTGTTGCAACATTTCATGCTAGACACAAACGATGAACAGTTGAAGGAAAGAGTTCGGGATTGGTCTATGAAGAAGATGGCCACAATTCCAGAGCTATAAGAAGAATCTATATAACGACTATATCAAGAAGAACAAGACTCCAGATTTCAATTGTAAGCACTTTGTCAAGCTGCGGCTGTTTTAGGACGAGTTTGTACAGTTTAAGATGTCGGCAACGGGCGAGAAGGAACTAAGAAAATGCCCGACACAAGACCTACCACCATACGATGGGATCAGGTGGCTACCCTACTTCTATTCCTAAGTGAAAAAAGCCGAGCAAGAGCTAATTGACAGGAGGTTGGTGCCAGAATCCCTCGACTGGCCTGAGCGCGCCAAGCACTGGTTTTTCGCTCATGGAGGCCGCCTAGACCTAGAGACCGAAAAGGTCGTGTATGGGGAACGCATCCAAGCTGTAGCAGAAAGATTTCATCAAGTCCACTCCGTCGCTCAAAGTGGAGAGTGGCAGCCGAACAGAGATAAAGATGAGCTGACATACGCCTTGGGGAACCCTGAGCACGGTGGACGGACGAGAGGCTATGACTCCGTGTCGTGGGAGCATGCCTTCCCTCAGGACAGAGAAACTTATAGAAGCCGCCAGAGAAAGAAGGAAGAGGACAGGGAACGGCTATGCCAGTTGGAGGAGGCTGTTATGAAGACCAGTGAAGTGGTTCGTAAGGCACTAGAGCAGGAGGAAGCGCTTAAGGCCACTATGAATGAGCAAATCAGAAAGGCCGTGGAGAAAGTTGTAAGTTCCCACCTCCAGAGCTTGTCACAGCCGGCCACCAACATCAGCCCTGGCCCAGCTCAGTTGAAAAGCAGTTGTGCTTCTACGAAGGTGCCTGTGAGGCAAGATGATGACGCAGGGATGCGCTTCCCGGTGGATGACGTCACCGCTCCGTTGACGTCCTATGAGTTGCATATTCTGGAGGGGAATGCCACAGTCAAGGTGGCTACAGGTGTTATATCTCCTATCGACCCCACCAAGACACCAAGGATCCACTCGGTCGCAATACCACCCGGATATGCTAGTGTCTCAGTGGATAGAGTGGTCAAAGGCCATAAAAATGTGGCTCTGGATATCGAAGGTGATGGGGAGAAGACCCTAGGTGAAGCGGAGAAGACATTCATATGTTAGAAGAAACGGTACATCATTATTCCTAGGGCGCCGCCACCACAACCGAACCCTAGGTGTGGATGATTGTGAACGCAATTGCTTTTCAATAATTATGTAATGTATCTAATTACGGTTCACTCATGTATATACCTTGTTCATTTTTTTCCAAATCCAGGACCTCCCCAAGTCCGTCTATCCATTCACCACATGGTCATAGTGCCGTGGGACACGACGACGATGATTTCATACAAGACAAGGTTGCATCCCCACCGCTGGCCGTATCTCCTCCACGACATACTCCAACGCCGCCAGCGACCCAATCTCCTCCACAACAGCAAGCTCCAACCGCACCACCGCCGCCTCCGCCAATGCCGACAACGGCCGCCTTATCGGCACCGGCTGGTCCATCGAGGAACAAGAGGCCCGCTGGCTCACAGAGATCGGTCCCACCACCTCCGCCGAAGAAACAAGTTATGGTCACGAAGATCCCAAAGATGACCAAGCTTTCATACGAGAAGACTGATAAAGAACTTAATGCTTCAGTCAAGACAGAAGTGAAAGCGTTCTTCGAAAAGACCAAAACTGACGCACGAGCAAAGCAATAGAAGCCATACCTAATGTGTCCTCGTGTAAAGCTGCGTCAAGTGGTGCAGGCTATGCAAGACGAGAAGCATGCCGCTAGTAAAAAACCAGCGCCGCCACTATCAGACTATGAGCATACTATCACAAAGAAAATCAAGGAGGACAAAAGGAAACAGTAGGCGCCCGAGAAAGATGTTGCACAGCTCGGCCAACAAGCGCAGCAATCAGTGCCGCCACTAGTGGTTGAGAATCAATATGGTTCCAACTTGAACTTGATGCAAATGTCGGTACCTGATTGTAACACCCTAAAATTTGATCCTTTGGAAATATAGCTAAAATGGTTTAATTATGAATTTTTGGTGCTCATGAAACGTAGGAAAAAAATATTTTCATTAAATTAAAAATTTATCATAGGGAGTAGCAACGTGGTTGTGCATACATGCTGGTGCATATGTTTTATTGTGATGTTTGCTTGTTGCATAACAGTGTGTTCTGACTGTGAAAAGTTTTAAAGTGCGTTTAGTAAATTGTTTATCTTTCTTCAGCTTTGTCTCTACCTTTTTGCTATAATCAAATTCCTTGTTTCCCAGCTTCCTTCGTTGGGAGGTTCCCAAAATCTTTTAGCATGTATTCCAAATCACTCCTTTGAGTTCATCATCCATCAAACCATTCCTACAAACTTTCTGGAAATTTTTCTGGCTTAATCTGGAATTTGTTCCTATTTTTCTAGGAACATAATCTAATTTTTTTTGATGATCTCAATTATCTTATCATGAGCTCCAAATACTTTATTTGGATTCCACATGTTCCTTAATGTCTTCGAGAATTTTTCCCGAATTTTTGGAGCCAACGGAGTATTTTTCGTGGCTTATATATCAATTCTAGACTTTTCTAGAATTATTTTAATCCTAAAATTAATTAATTCCGAAAATAAATAATATATATCTTATTTTTCAATCAGCCCTCAAAGCCCATGTGCAATAATCCTAATAAATTTCAAAGGCCCATGCATTTATTTACTAATGGGCTTTAATGATTATTTAGGCCCATTAGTAAATGTGGAGGGTGCAACATCAATTAGTACCATATTGATAGTTGATGTGAAGACGAGGAGTTTTCTCCCAATAAATATGTACCTACCCCATGGGCAAAGCACACCAAAACTACCGTAGATGAGCCCCTAGTTTGGAAAATCTCTCGTGTAGTAAATTATATTTTTCCTCCTCTTTCTCTCGCCGTCGTCGTTGCCCTCGCCGCTGTTGCCGCACACGATCGCGATCTCGCCGAGCTAGCTTGGTCCTGTGAGGTCTGCTGTCTCGCCACCATCTGCAAACCGCTAACGAGCTTCGCGTCACGGAAAGCCATTGCCGTCGTCGGGCTGTACGCCATATCGATCAGCTACTCATCGCTGGCCGAGAAGACACGCCGCTGCCATCACGGTTCATCGTCAAAGCACGTGCGGTGCCACGACTTCAAGCATCGTCAAGCCACAGGTCGTCCCGACGAGATCGACGTCTTCATCCACTGATTTCCACTTTCCGGTAGATCACATCTGCTCCTTGCCTATTGACTCAACAAGCTAATAAGTCTCTTTACGTACTGAACAAGGGCGCCGCCTTGCTAATTATTCTCCAAGCAGCCCAGAAGTAGCTGCCGGCCATGCATATGTTCACCGCCGCTTAGTACTTTCAGTCATCTCATCTTAACATACGTAAGTTCTCTGCTTACTAAGTGGCTGCAACACTCCTGTCTAGCTTTTGTTCAATAGCAATAATAGATTAAAGAATATTTAATCTTCTATATGAGATCGGGAAGCGTCCGTGGATTACACATATATGCCTTATTAACTCCATTCACATGACCACGTCATGCTAGCATCATTCCGATTTTACCATGATTCAGCTATTTCTTTTCCTTTGACCTCCTCTGAAAATTACGTATATATTATTCATATCATCTTGTCAGCTTCCTTCATCATAAGCCACGTGGTCTTTCTTTTGCGTTCAATTAATGATGACATAATCTACATGCTAGTAACAACTTCGTGATGCCACATGTTCTTCTATATATTTGCAATACTAAATTGACTAAATTAATATATTTCACATGGTTTTGTAAACAAAATAAACCAAGCATATAGCCTTCGCTCTTATAAAGTAAATCTTTTGGTAATTATTTTTTTTTAACCGTAGCTCCGATTAGCGTGCTTTTCACGACTTTGTGTTCGCAGCGATGCCTAGAATCGTGTTTCAAACTCTTTTACTTATTTTTATATGATTGGTGTACTGTTCTAATATGGATCTATTGTTTGCTTCGTGTATGATTGCATTTGGATGCTTGTGTGGTGTTCTATGATAATGTCCAGTCGGTGAGCTTTATGTGTGATCGAGAAGGAATACAGTTGAAGTTTTGGACTAGAAGAAGCATCAGAGTTTAAGGCAAGTATAACATGGGACCATCCTTGTTACCTATTCACTGAAATTATTATACATATGCATGTGTCTTCCTTGACAACCATAGAGATTATAACTTAGCTATTGATATCTTGTTTCCTTGTCACCTATGGGTTATGCATTTGGGTAGCTACTGCTAGCGCTTAATTATGAACAATGATCTTGTAATTTGACTAATGGATTATGCAATCAACCAATTAAGATGATGTTATTTCTGTTGAAAGGGGGCTAGAGCATGTGGGTTATTTTGATGCTCTAGTTACTCTCCGTAAGGACTTACCTGTAAGTGATAACCGGGACATACAGTACAGCTGTGAGGGCTATATGGCTCTGGCTCTAGTTGTTCAAGAGACCTTTTCTAGCTTGTTAGAGGTTACCTTAAATGGCGTAATAATGGCTTGCCACGTTGGGTGTAGTGCGAGCCCCTGGCCTAGTGTGTATAGGCTGCGGTTGTTGTGCCACAGGGAAGGGGGGTTCTACATCTGCCTGCCGAGTGAATCTAATGGCCCTAACTTGTTAGACGAACTTTTGAATGGCTTTATATGGTCTCTGATGTTTTGGGCCTTGCAAACCCATGCATTTGGAAATCATGACTCACAGTGAAAGTGTACACCTCTGCGCAGAGTTAAAAACTGGTATACTAGCCGTGCTCACGGATACGAGCGGCCTTGGGGATTCTTACAGAATAGTTGATCACCATTGTTATATCATGCTTAATTATTGTTGATTATTATTATGCTCATGTTAATGCTATTCATTATCCTTATTACAATTGATCATTGATTCATTAATGAGATTTGGATTACCTTGATGCTACTCAATTGCTAATTATATGATGATTAAAAGCTAAACGCAGTTAAACAGTGTCTAGCCTTTTTGAGCCTCATAAACCCTATGTTATACTTGTTGAGTTCGACATGGACTCATTCTTGCTATTTCCCCAACACTCCAGTGTGTAGTAAGATGCTACTCGGAAAAAGGACAAAGGTGTAGTGGAGTTTCCAGAAGACTAGTAGAAGTGCTAGGCATATGTTACCCCCAGTCAGCCGTCCCTGAGAAGAATGGAGCCCGAAGTTTAGTCACCGTTCCGCGATACTTTGATGTAAGTGTTAATATAGCTATGTATACGTTATATAATAACATTGTTTCTGATATTTTTTTTCATTCTGGCATATGTGTGGACTTCCTGGGCACACATATGATTAGCCTGGTTTTGTTCTTTAGAGAACCGGGTGTGACAGAGTGGTATCAGAGCGATGTTGACTGTAGGACGTATGCCAAGTAGCACTGGACGTATTCTAAAACTTATTTTACGATAAAACTATTTTGTCATCCCTTGACTCATTGATTTTGACTATTCCTCTTCCTTGTCTCGTTGTATCCTTTCCTTGATAGCTTCCTTTGAGCTATTATTTCTTACTCCCTTGGATTTTATTTTATGTTGTTTTTACTAAAAGTTTTCTGATCTTACCTGGTTCAAAGATTCGATGGCTTTTCATCATCCATATTTTTCTTAGGATGACCACCATTATTGAAGAAGCACGTGTAGTACCGATGATGTGATGTGTGCTTGTTCTGCTTGATGTGTTGCTTGTGTGTTGTTCTTGTTCTCGTGTTTCAAAGGTAGACCCGGAAGGTATAAGTCTTGAGAGTAGCTCGACCCATATTAAGTGGGGTAGTGTCATCTTCTATCCTACTTAATTTTTGATCAATTCTAATTCTTGTTGCCTTTTCCCTGTATCGTCCTTGCTTACTCTTGGTTTCTATGCTTTCTACTTTATCTTAACCCAATGGAGGATAAACATATAATAGGACGCATCAATAGCAGCAAACCTTGGAGAAAGTGTTGCCTTTAACGACATCGTCAGGTGAAACAAGATCTTTGTTAAGTGGGGTAGCATCTGCTATCAACAACAGCAAGTCCTGAATATCTCAAGCGACGAGGCATGAGGAGGTACAAAAAACTCAAGATCAAACTTTATCTTTCTTGTCATCTTTTGGCTATCCTCGATCCATGTCTTATATCTCATCAACACAAATCAAAGAAGTGTGAAGACTTGAAGATTAGTGTTATCTATCTCTCTAGTCTCTCTTAAACTCGTTTCTGCCTTATCCTGATTTTTTTTAGAACAATCTGTCTTCCTTAGCTTATATCTATATTTTTGGATGCCCAAAAATCATGGATAAATTCTGGACAATAGTAGGCTTTAATATCTTTCTCTGACCGTAAGAACCACCCTGATATCTATTATGGTTTGGGATTTATGAAAATCACAAGGCGACGCATCTGTGCTGTCAGCAATCTGGAATAGTTTCTGTTATGCACTGTTTTTGACCAACTTAACTGCAAAATCTGAAAAGGTGTTCTACACAAAAGTCGTGAAGGATTTCATAATCTTTTCAACCATGTAAGGCTTGTCATCATATTATTTCTGAGATTCGAGATATAACTGTTGCAAGATGCCACATCAGGGCTGACAGATTGTCTGGACAGATGTTATATCTTGCTGTTTTACCTTAACTTAATGACAGAATTTGGAAAAATGTTCTATAAGAAAGTTGTAGAGGGTTTCAGAAGCTTTCCAACGGTATAAGTTACAACTTTATTGGATTAACAGAACTCGAGTTACAACTGTTTTACGGCACTGCTGTTTTTCATCCCGCGAAGACAATTCAAGTTACTTGCTTATACCCATGCACAGGTATTTCTTTGGGATGTCAGAACGTAAATATGCTAGTTAACTCATCTAGAAGAAGGTGCAAGCTATATTTTGGTGCCCCTAGCTGAACTTTTCTTAAGGGGGGTAGCCAAGCCAAAGAAGTTGCAAGATAAAGAAGTCACTAACTAGCATAGGTATCCTTGCCCAGGATTGGTTACTCATTGGATCAAGGAGCTCGGGTATTCATCAGGATTGGTCTTCACTTGAGCTATCATCCTTTGGGAATTCAACTTTCAACATACTCAAGGAAAGTTGGCATTGATGACATAGGAAGGAAGTTTTCTTCATGGTTATGATATCTCTAATGTTGGAATTACACGGAGGAGAACTCAAGAGAGATGTGTTGAGTTGGAAATCGCTCAAGTACATAAAAGTGACTCGGAGTCTCCTTGGAATGGTAAGATTCTATCAGAGGTTCACTAGAGGCATTATAAGATTGGACACAAAAGTTTCCTCTATAACACATCACGACAAGATTGAGGATGTGCTCTATGTAAGAAGAGTAGAGGTTTATGCATCAGGTCAACTAAGGAATCATGAGTTGTACTATCTGATATATGATTTGGACTCATCCATTATGGAGCATGGAGATGTTATCTATTTGACAAAAAGGGTGACGTCAAGGTGGAACATAAGAAACTAAAGGACATCTTCATTAAGTTGGATTCGAGTAGGTGACATCATTGTGGGATTCAGGTAATCAAGGTTTATGACTTGGAAGTATGCTATCACTTAGGAGAAGTAAAAGTCGTTGCCGATACCTTTAGCAAAGGAGAGTTACGCTAAGAAGATTCGGGTGACTCCAAGGACTAAGGAATTGTGATTAAGGTTTAAGCATCTTAATCATAGTAATGTTATGAAGATGATGGTAGGACCTACTTTGGACTAGGAGAATCATGAGAGTCATTTAGAATGTGGATGTATGAAGTAGGAGATTTGACATTATGGATTGAAAGGGGATATAACACAACATGCTAAGAGTTATTGCATTATAGTCAGTGGGGACAAGAGTTTGATATAAGATTGCGTTCACATACAACCATCTCGTAGTGGCCTTATGAGAAGCATAAAGAGTGTTGGCGTGGAGAGTAAGCTATAGCACCTCGATGCAAAAGCTCATGTAACGATACTAAAAAAAAGAGAGGAGTGGCTAATAGTCCGAAGTTACCCGAGATCTAGTGTGGAGTACCTGCTGTGTCCAACATGACACTGTTAAAGGATGAGAAGTTAAGTGTATAGAAGGATCTAACTATTACCAAGTACCCTCTCAAGATTTTGAATTAGTTGGGCAAGTTACTTGAAGGTTATCAGGGTATGCAAGTGAGGTAGGATCTTTACCAAGAGGATGGAACTCGAGGAAGTGAAGAAGATCCAAGGCAGAATATCCATATCTCTTTTATCATCATCTTCCGAATCTCGAGGACGAGATTCATCTTAAGGGGGGTAGAATTGTAACACCCTAAAATTTGATCCTTTGGAAATATAGCTAAAATGGTTTAATTATGAATTTTTGGTGCTCATGAAACGTAGGAAAAAATATTTTCATTAAATTAAAAATTTATCATAGGGAGTAGCAACGTGGTTGTGCATACATGCTGGTGCATATGTTTTATTGTGATGTTTGCTTGTTGCATAACAGTGTGTTCTGACTGTGAAAAGTTTTAAAGTGCGTTTAGTAAATTGTTTATCTTTCTTCAGTTTTGTCTCTACCTTTTTGCTATAATCAAATTCCTTGTTTCCCAGCTTCCTTCGTTGGGAGGTTCCCAAAATCTTTTAGCATGTATTCCAAATCACTCCTTTGAGTTCATCATCCATCAAACCATTCCTACAAACTTTCTGGAAATTTTTCCGGCTTAATCTAGAATTTGTTCCTATTTTTCTAGGAGCATAATCTAATTTTTTTTGATGATCTCAATTATCTTATCATGAGCTCCAAATACTTTATTTGGATTCCACATGTTCCTTAATGTCTTCGAGAATTTTTCCCGAATTTTTGGAGCCAACGGAGTATTTTTCGTGGCTTATATATCAATTCTAGACTTTTCTAGAATTATTTTAATCCTAAAATTAATTAATTCCGAAAATAAATAATATATATCTTATTTTTCAATCAGCCCTCAAAGCCCATGTGCAATAATCCTAATAAATTTTAAAGGCCCATGCATTTATTTACTAATGGGCTTTAATGATTATTTAGGCCCATTAGTAAATGTGGAGGGTGCAACATCAATTAGTACCATATTGCTAGTTGATGTGAAGACGAGGAGTTTTCTCCCAATAAATATGTACCTACCCCATGGGCAAAGCACACCAAAACTACCGTAGATGAGCCCCTAGTTTGGAAAATCTCTCGTGTAGTAAATTATATTTTTCCTCCTCTTTCTCTCGCCGTCGTCGTTGCCCTCGCCGCTGTTGCCGCACACGATCGCGATCTCGCCGAGCTAGCTTGGTCCTGCGAGGTCTGCTGTCTCGCCACCATCTGCAAACCGCTAACGAGCTTCGCGTCACGGAAAGCCATTGCCGTCGTCGGGCTGTACGCCATATCGATCAGCTACTCATCGCTGGCCGAGAAGACACGCCGCTGCCATCACGGTTCATCGTCAAAGCACGTGCGGTGCCACGACTTCAAGCATCGTCAAGCCACAGGTCATCCCGACGAGATCGACGTCTTCATCCACTGATTTCCACTTTCCGGTAGATCACATCTGCTCCTTGCCTATTGACTCAACAAGCTAATAAGTCTCTTTACGTACTGAACAAGGGCGCCGCCTTGCTAATTATTCTCCAAGCAGCCCAGAAGTAGCTGCCGGCCATGCATATGTTCACCGCCGCTTAGTACTTTCAGTCATCTCATCTTAACATACGTAAGTTCTCTGCTTACTAAGTGGCTGCAACACTCCTATCTAGCTTTTGTTCAATAGCAATAATAGATTAAAGAATATTTAATCTTCTATATGAGATCGGGAAGCGTCCGTGGATTACACATATATGCCTTATTAACTCCATTCACATGACCACGTCATGCTAGCATCATTCCGATTTTACCATGATTCAGCTATTTCTTTTCCTTTGACCTCCTCTGAAAATTACGTATATATTATTCATATCATCTTGTCAGCTTCCTTCATCATAAGCCACGTGGTCTTTCTTTTGCGTTCAATTAATGATGACATAATCTACATGCTAGTAACAACTTCGTGATGCCACATGTTCTTCTATATATTTGCAATACTAAATTGACTAAATTAATATATTTCACATGGTTTTGTAAACAAAATAAACCAAGCATATAGCCTTCGCTCTTATAAAGTAAATCTTTTGGTAATTATTTTTTTTTAACCGTAGCTCCGATTAGCGTGCTTTTCGCGACTTTGTGTTCGCAGCGATGCCTAGAATCGTGTTTCAAACTCTTTTACTTATTTTTATATGATTGGTGTACTGTTCTAATATGGATCTATTGTTTGCTTCGTGTATGATTGCATTTGGATGCTTGTGTGGTGTTCTATGATAATGTCCAGTCGGTGAGCTTTATGTGTGATCGAGAAGGAATACAGTTGAAGTTTTGGACTAGAAGAAGCATCAGAGTTTAAGGCAAGTATAACATGGGACCATCCTTGTTACCTATTCACTGAAATTATTATACATATGCATGTGTCTTCCTTGACAACCATAGAGATTATAACTTAGCTATTGATATCTTGTTTCCTTGTCACCTATGGGTTATGCATTTGGGTAGCTACTGCTAGCGCTTAATTATGAACAATGATCTTGTAATTTGACTAATGGATTATGCAATCAACCAATTAAGATGATGTTATTTCTGTTGAAAGGGGGCTAGAGCATGTGGGTTATTTTGATGCTCTAGTTACTCTCCGTAAGGACTTACCTGTAAGTGATAACCGGGACATACAGTACAGCTGTGAGGGCTATATGGCTCTGGCTCTAGTTGTTCAAGAGACCTTTTCTAGCTTGTTAGAGGTTACCTTAAATGGCGTAAGAATGGCTTACCACGTTGGGTGTAGTGCGAGCCCCTGGCCTAGTGTGTATAGGCTACGGTTGTTGTGCCACAGGGAAGGGGGGTTCTACATCTGCCTGCCAAGTGAATCTAATGGCCCTAACTTGTTAGACGAACTTTTGAATGGCTTTATATGGTCTCTGATGTTTTGGGCCTTGCAAACCCATGCATTTAGAAATCATGACTCACAGTGAAAGTGTACACCTCTGCGCAGAGTTAAAAACTGGTATACTAGCCGTGCTCACGGATACGAGCGGCCTTGGGGATTCTTACAGAATAGTTGATCACCATTGTTATATCATGCTTAATTATTGTTGATTATTATTATGCTCATGTTAATGCCATTCATTATCCTTATTACAATTGATCATTGATTCATTAATGGGATTTGGATTACCTTGATGCTACTCAATTGCTAATTATATGATGATTAAAAGCTAAACGCAGTTAAACAGTGTCTAGCCTTTTTGAGCTTCATAAACCCTATGTTATACTTGTTGAGTTCGACATGGACTCATTCTTGCTATTTCCCCAACACTCTAGTGTGTAGTAAGATGCTACTCGGAAAAAGGACAAAGGTGTAGTGGAGTTTCCAGAAGACTAGTAGAAGTGCTAGGCATATGTTACCCCCAGTCAGCCGTCCCTGAGAAGAATGGAGCCCGAAGTTTAGTCACCGTTCCGCGATACTTTGATGTAAGTGTTAATATAGCTATGTATACGTTATATAATAACATTGTTTCTGATATTTTTTTCATTCTGGCATATGTGTGGACTTCCTGGGCACACATATGATTAGCCTGGTTTTGTTCTTTAGAGAACCGGGTGTGACACTGATGATGTGGACTTAGATGAACTCGCCAAGTGGATGAATGTGAGTGGGCTTTCCTTAGAACAACTTCTCGGTCGGGAGAAACTGACAACTGTTAAAGAGGCCAAAGTTGTTGATGAATGGCGGAGGAAGTATGTATATGGTAAGAGTCTATGCGACCCTGTAAAGGTAAAAAATCTTGGTACACAAATGTACAAGCTGCATGAGTACTACTTGAGATTCTGTGCACAACATCAAAGTGAACAATATCTGGGCGTCCAAGTCAGAGACCGTCACTACTTCTGTGGAGATGACATCATCTGGGTAGAGTTTAGTGAAGTACACCAGCTTCTCTATATGGATGCTCTTGACAAATCTCTCATAAGCTGCTATTGTCTGTAAGTGATTCTTCCTTTTAATCAATAATCCCACACTAATATATGTACGTATTCGTAATAACTATGCTCACAATGTGCAGACACATGATAAGAGAACTCAGATTGAAACAAGACGATTGAATTGGTTTTATCAACCCGTATGTCGTGTACAAGGACACAAAGACTAAAGATCCATTCAATCTGAAGATCAAGAAAATGGAGAAAAACCTCCGGAGGTTCTTTTATAACCAAAGGCATAAGGAGTTGATACTCTTCCCTTACAATATGGGGTAAAGTGTTGTGTTATATCATGTCTTAGTCAATCCAACATTAATATATATATATATATATATATATATATATATATATATATATATATATATATATAAAGTTGACTCTATAAACAAATGCAGGGATCACTGGATACTCATTGAGATTAAGATCTAGGAACAAACTATAAATATGTGGGACTCAATAAGAAAAGAGCTGGAAATGTACCAAGACATGATAGACATGATCCAGAGGTAAGTTCTATCATTCGTTAATTATCGTTGCCTGCTCCTTTAATTTACTATGCTATACCTAATCAACGACCGACTTATTGGACAGGGCTTGAGCTTGGCTACAACAAAGATATCGTACGGATCTGAAAGTGTCACTCCCCCTCCTATTCTACATAAGTGGGTGTTCAGACAACCGTACGGAACCAATTTATGTGGATACTACGTTTGCGAGTACATGCGGTGTATCAAATTTACACCTGCTAAAGAGATGCTAAAAGTAAGTAACATGTGTATACAATAAATTCATATCTTATTTATTTGTTGAAACTAAATAAATCTTATGTATATTAATATCTTTTCCTTTAATTAATGCAAATGGAAGGAGTGAGAATGGAAAGAACAAGTGTTCAAGCACACAATACTCGTCGCAATCCAGGAGACGATCGCAGGTTTCATCAACGATCATGTCATCCCGGAAGACGGCGAGTTCCACCACAACCCTAGGTTGAATTTGAAGAGTCCAAACAAGAACGAGCACTTGTATGAGCTTTGAGTGACGGGCAAACATTTGTGTAACTTATTAACCGGCGGCCGAACACTTGATTACTTGTATATTATTGTAAATGTAATGTGTATGTACGTATATGTATAGCTCTATATATATATATATATATATATATATATATATATATATATATATATATATATATATATATATATATATATATAGTTCATACTTTATTTGTGTGCAATAATAACACTCTCGTATAGGTGCAACGTATACAGATAATAGCAGCGAAGAATAAATTAGAAAACAATATAACTGAAAACCAAAATCAATAATGAATTGGAAAGAAAAATTAAAAAAAAGAACCTTTAGTCCCGGTGGTTAATACCAACCGGGACTAAAAGGTGCTGCGTCACGTCGATGCCTGACAACACCTTTAGTCCCGGTTGGTATTACCAACCGGGGGCCTGAGAACCGGGACTAAAGGTGGGACATTTAGTCCCGAAACCTTAGTCCTGGCTCGCAACCCGGGACTAGAGGTCCTTTTGGACCGGGACTAAAGCCCCGTTGTGCACCAGTGAAATTAGCTAGGACTAGCTAGCTTGTTAGCTAACAACTAGTTAAAAGTTTTATTAAACATTAGCCTACCTATTAACTCCCTGTTTGGACGAGCTAAGACTAAAAATTAGTTGGCTAACACTTAACGCTATGTATGCAACAGACCAGTAGAGTTATAGTTCAAGGAAGAAAATCCCCCTGACTTCATCAAGAGATATATAGATTCTCCATGATAAATATGAACCCGACTTGTTAAGCGGTATGTCTGACTATAAACAGGTAAGTAGTTCTTAGTTGTAATCATTGAAGCAGGCTTAGATTGCTAACACCTGTAAACCTAATCCCTCATTTTATTCACCAAGATAATACAAGATCATCCAAACTGGCCAACCTTAGCGGCCTGAACACTGGTGGGGCCTCTAGGAGGCGAAGCTGGGCTGCTGACCCTTGCTGTGAAGAGATTTCTGAAGACCACATATATACTCGACTTATGTGGCACCAAGCATCAGTCTTAACCAGAGCTCATCCATAATTCATCCCATTCCTGCCTCGACCTTCGGCCATTATCGATCTTCATTAAAAAAATGATAGTATCCGTACGTGTCCAAAGCACATCACACTTATGTGTGACTAGAGCAGACGATGGCATTTGGTGCCATGTGTAAATAAATAAAAATCTATGTAAAGTAATGCAACTTTTACTTGTGTGGCATCGAATCATCACAATTTTTGTGAAACTAATCATCACAATTCGACACAACTTATTTGGTAGATGGACTTATATTTTTTCGGTGAAAGGGAACTTATAATTTATATACGTTAGGATTTTTTTTCCTGTGGGTATATATAATTATATATTGGATCTGATTCTCCTTTGAATAACAAAACTACATTAGTGAAGTTCAGAATCAATTATGGCATGGACTAGAATACCTTTTCATAGTTAGGTCTCCAAGAGAAGCAAGATCAGCTGTAAACAATGACAAAAAAAGAGGAAAGGATGAGACCTGTTACGTGGCAAAGGTCACTTTACATTCAATCAAATATTCCCCCAGATCAGATCATCTTGTAGAAGATAAGTATATGTAAAAAAATGTATTTTTGAAGAAAAAGAAGATCTTCTGCGTGGAAAATAGCACAAAATAACATTGTTTCTAGGAAGGATGAAAGGTCTGTTACAAGTTGGAGAATATTTTCTCGGTACAACAAGATATGGAGAGACTTTGATTAGAAGTTTCAAATTAGTGTTAGACAACTATATAAAATGTTAACTGAAACTAGTGTCAATATAAATTATAAGTTCTTCATAGTAAGTAGGTTCTACTACACAAATTATTTTTACAATTGCTTTAATTTTTTTATTAGGGGTGGTTAATATAGTAAACCACCTCGCTCAATAAATGTTATGATGCACAGTAGCATACAAGCTGTCCCAGTAAATCGATTTTCATGGTCGATTAGCTTAATAAAATTAAATTGCTCATGAAAATCTACCTATTTTTAGGGGCAGTAAACATAAGAAACCACCCATAAAATTATAGTTTTTTTTGTGACGAGAGGCTGGGGTTGTTTTATGTCTACCGCCCTTAAAAATAAAAAGGTTGAAAGGACTTAATTGGTCTAGAGGGGTGTGAATAGGCCTTTTTGCAAAACCTGAAATTCAAAACTCGAATTTGCGGAAGTTAAATACCAGGCCGGAAGTTCCGGTGGTCTGGATCGGAAGTTCCGGTAAGGGGGACCAGAACTTCTAAATGAGCTACGAAATCAGAGTGAATCAAGTTGGGATTTCATATCCAAGTGTTACCACACCCTCCTAGAGGTTGTTGATAATTATGTTAAACTCCTCAAGGCTTGGCACCACACCAAACCGTAGATCGGGACCTCCCACCTAAGAAGTTGGGGGTAGAGAGGAAGAACGACAAGAACACAAGAACAAAGGGTAGTCGATGCTACCGCCACAACAAGACAAGCTATTTTTACCGAGGTTCGGCAATCCCCACGAAGGAGTTCCTACGTCCTCGTTGTTGAGGTGACCACGAAGGTACAACCACGAAGGTCTCCTCCCTCAAGCAACCACGAAGGCTAGCTTGAGATTTCCACTAAGGATCAAAGGGTGATACAAACACTTTGGGGCGCTCTCACAAATGAATCAACATGGACAACCACGAAGAACGCCTAGCCGGTTAGGGTTCCAAGAACCTAAGAGTAGCAAACACAAACAAAGCCGGCAAAACGAGGAATCCGAGTGCTCAAATCGAAGATCGATGCTCCCGCTCTCAAATCTCATGTCTCTAGCTCAAACAATCAAAGATTGAAGTTCGAAGGCAGGGGGGAGAGAGAGAGAGTGGGCGAGTCATAGTTTAGAGAGAGTTGGGAGAGCAGAAATGAATATGTAAAGCTCGGGCAATCATTAGAAATGAGGTGAGAAGCTTATATACTCGGGCTCAGATGAGCCACCAGAAGTTCTGGTGGAAGCCACCGGAACTTCCGGTCAAACGAGATCAGACCGTTGGGATTGTCGGTCAACTCAGGTCCACCGAAACTTCCGGTGCCAGGACCGAAACTTCCGACCTGTACCGGAACCTCCGGACGGAACCCGGAACAATTCTCTTGCACGCGCACATGCGCGCAAACTGCACCAACTGGAACTTCTGGTGCCTGACAGGAACTTCCAGTCCGTACCGGAACTTCCGGACGGAGTCCGGAATAAAATACTCGCACGTGCACGCGCGCGGGAGCCAGTGACCGGAACTTCCGGTCCAGCTCACCGGAACTTCCGATGCACGTCTCTCCAGCCTACTAAGCTTCGACAAGAGCACTTTTTATCCTCGTTTTGCCAACTAGATTTGTATCCCTCTTGATAGTGCGGCGTTTTCTACGACTCAAATCAAATTAAAAGGTGTTGAAGCCCTTGAGTCGAAGCGTCTTTATCCATCAAAATTTAGGGTGCTATAATTCACCAAATATTATTTTTCAATTCTATCAATGGACTAACACTTGTAGATTACACTTGATAAATATGTTAGTCCCTAATTTGATTGTCATTAATTATCCAAAACCCACATCGGGAGCGAATGCACTTACAAAGGTGTATTTATAGAAACAAATAAATTCATAACTATTTCAAATGAAGTTAGACAAAGATAAACTTTATATCAAAATTGTAGAGCTTAATGAGACCAAAAATCTTTGTAACCGATGACTTTTGTATTTGAGATCATTTATGGGACCAACTTTACATTTTAAGTTCTCGGATTTTGAAATTCTAAATTTTTAATTTTTCCAACGACCTCGAGTGCTCGATGAGATCAGTTGAGACTTTTTTTCATTTGAGATTGATTATGTGCCAAAATATTTAATATAAAATTCATATCATATCCGTACTTGATCATAATTCATAAGTACTACACAGGCGTTCCGAGGCAAACGATCATATATTCAAATCCTCGTGGACACACTTGTGCAAAATCTATGGAAGTTTGAGGCTCGTGACTATGCGATAGCCCCTTGGGGCACTGAAAATATTTTTCAAATTTTTTGATATAATTTAATATATATATTGTATGCTTTTTTTAAAAAAATATTTCTAGAGGTTCTCTAAAACCATTCCTAAAAATCAATTTTCATGGGCCCGTTGATTTAACAAAACCACCCATATATAAAGATCAATTTTGTGGGGCGCGGTTGTCTGCAAATGTCTCATTTCTACTATTATATATATATTGTATACGTTTGTTCATTCATTTATCATCCGGTCAAAAAATTCAGGTGCTATACCTATACGCGCATACCGCGTAGGTACAACTGTTTGGCGTAGCTGCAACATCATCGACGTGCTTACCGACTCACATATGACTCATCGTCCTCGTCCACGAAATAGATGGAATATAATATGTGTTCATGTGTGTACCAGAATACCTGTGCCGGCCTTGTGCGCATCAGATTCAGGTTCGTCATCGTACATGCATGCGTGCGTGGATGCATGCATATGGTTACTTCGATCAATTCCTCGCGGCCGGAGACGAATCAGGAGACAGTCAACACTCATCCCTCTAGTCTTGTGTGAATGCAGTATATACATATTCTTCAGTGACAGATCTCGACGGGTAGAAAGGTGCATGTGTAGATCATATACATATACCGGCTACTGGTCATGGCTTTCGGTTTATGCGTGTGTGAACCGAACATTCCGTCCCACATGTGTGCTACTCGATCTCTCTGGAACTCGGGGTGGAATTCCTCAACATATAAGCCCTTCCTTGCTGGTAGCCACCAATCTATGTCAGTCAGCTGTTGGAGTTGGCTATAGACATCCCAAGGCCTTTGCCTTCAAATGGTTGTACTAGGCTTCTAGAAAATCTGAACCTAAAGTTTCTAAAATGTTGAGATGAAGTGATTATAAATACCAGCAAACATGCCCTAGCGTTGCAACAAATCATACAACTTGTCACACATTCATTTGGACGGTTGTCTAGATAACGAGCTAGATGATATCTTTGTTAGACTTATTAGGCTTGTCCAAATTTTTTTCAATTAAATCATATTCCAAGACACATATATAATAGATTCTAGGTGGAATAGAGAATTATCCATGCACATGGAAAATTGATTTAACTTAAATGTGCATATCTTCTATGTACCCCTTATGCGGTTGAAAAAAAAAGTGGAAGGCAAGCCACACATCCACACACGCCAAGTCAGGCCCAAGTCGAGACGTGCGCAGTCTTAGCTTGGCTAGCCAAAAGTCACGACATGAGTGGCGTAGCACTAGCAAAGGTTTTGCATGCAGCTCCCATTTGTAACCAACATCATATTGTAGGAGGATACAATCTACCTTTATTGGGCCTTGGAGTCTTGTCATGAGTCTATGTTTGCCATCCGCCTATCTGTGAAAGCAAGGTGGATAGGAATGAGAGACCTGTCCATGAAAGCGAGAGGGATGCGAGTGAGGGATGACGAACCGAGGGACGGAAGAAGAGAGGTGGGAGTGAGCCAATGTGGGATGACTAACTAATAATGGGCCCAGCTCAGACTCTTGTCATGGGTCAACACATGCGTCATCCATGAAAGAAGCAAGGGTGGGAGTGAGAGATGACGGTAGAAGTAGGATGAGAGTGGATTGGGAAGAGAGTAAACGCACCAAAATGATATGTACTCCCTCAATTCCAAACTATAAGTCGTTCTGGCTTTTCTAGATTGATAGTGTTTATTATGTATCTAGACATAGTGTATATCTTGATATATAGCAAAAGCTATGTATCTAGAAAAGCCTAAACGATGTACAATTATGAAGGGAGGGAGTACACCTTATTGGGTGATTACTAGAGCTAGCTATTTTTGGGGGCAAGGGTTAGCCTTCGGCACCCACCCCTAGGGCCCGCCGCCATCCATAAAAGGCTTTGACCTTTTCACATTAGCAAAATAACAGCACCAAGAGCACACGGGCGATGGGAAAGCCCGGATTCGGTTTCTGGCTTTTCACCGGGGCGAATACATCCTTTTGAATGATAGCGCAACCAAGGAGCGGCCTAGAGTGGGGGATCTCATTTCGCTCTGGCGAAATGATTGTTTTGGCGCCTGATGCCAGGCTAGGTTCTCACCGAAGAACGAGAGGAGCATCTCTCTTCAGCATGGCGGAGTGTGATTCGAGTTTGGTGACCGATGACGGAAGGCCAGTAAGATAATTGGAGGCTCCGCCTATTCGCCGTTGACGAATGGTTCGAGCGAGGCGTAGCTGACAGAGTTGCAAGCCATGGTTCGGACAAAGGGGTTTTTTTGTAAATGATTGTGTCTATAGATTTTGCAGTGGAGTGGGACCACCGGGGGACAAGATGCCGACAGTTGTCTGCCTGGGCCCGCAAGGCCAAAAATGTGGGAACGCGGAGCGGGGACCAAGCGGAGAGGCGCCACCTGGTGGCATCCAAGGCAGGCGATATCGAAGAAAGGCGACAAGGCCCAAGACAAAGAGGAATATGCTCAGCATATGTAGTGGTTAGAAGGGTATTTGCGTCCATGGAAAGCCTCTGGGCATGTATAAATAGCCCTAGGGAGGGTATGTGTAAAGGAGGAGGGGATAGTGATTCCCTGAATTAATATCAAGCGTTTCTCGCCTTTCCTCTGTTCCATTCGATTGGTATGCTTATCTATTCGTTCAAGTGGCAACCCAGTGTTCGAAAGCTAAGGCCCAGAACAACAGCTGCCTTTCTTGGATTGAGTTGGGCTTGGCCCACCTTATTTTATTTAAATCATTTAAATCACAAGGCCAATAATAAATGCCATGTGCAAGATTAATCCTGCTTGAGAAATTAACTAGAGATTAACTCAGCTTAAATATGTTGCTATTGTGTGCCTAGATTGTGAGGTTGAGAAAAGGTAAAATGTGAGCTACATGCATGTGCACGCATTGAGTAATGACAGTGCATAGGCTTGAGCTCAGTCAACTAGGACATGACATGAGTGGTATGGCAACAGTTAAGGTTTTGTAGCTCCAAACTATAACCAATGTTATGTTGGAGGAGGCCTTTCACCCAATGACTATTTGGTTGGTTTTGGACTATATATACCCCCTTGGTTGGCCATTTGGAGAGTGTTAAAGCTTGAGGAAGCTTTAATTGTGTAGATGAAAGCCCAAGTTTGGTTTTGGATAGTTGATGAAACCTTAGTGTACTAACCTTTGGCTCTAAGTGAAATTGAGATAGGTTGGTACACACCAAGTGTGGAGCTAGATGGTGGCACTCATGGTGATGGAGGTGGCCAAAAGATGGATCAAGTGCTCCAACTTGGAAAAGAAGAAAGAGAAAAATTAGGCTCAAGGCATAGGTATATTTGATAGGGCCATTTTCGTTCGCCAATCAAGACACCATAGAAGGTGTGATTGGGTTTAGGATAGATAGCCATACTATGAAGAAGGGAAAATCATGGTTAAAGCAGTTATCAATTGCCACTAGGTGATGTCATTCATGTATATGCATTAGGACCTAGTGTGCTAACTTAAAGCCCTTGAAAATGCTTTGAAAATATGCTAACACACATGCACAAGTGGTGGAATACATTGGTGTTAGCACATGGGAACAAGGGTTGAAGATAGAAGTTGAAAAGGAGATGAGAAAGGGCTCCGGACCCTAGGGTTTAGGTAGATCGGACCATGGTTCATGGGTTCGGTACCTAACCCTAGCTCGGCACAGTGCTCGGGCAGGCTCCAAACCCTGGTGTGCGCGGTGAGAGGACCAAGGAGTGTGGGTCCGGTTGGCCACGTGGCGCGATAAGGTTGAAGAACGAGCTTCGGACTCTGGCGGTGCTCGGTCCGGAGGGATCTAGAATAAGGAGAATAGGTCTGAAGAATTATTTGTGGAAATAGAGAGGAGGCAAGCCAGACTGGACTCGGTGGAGATTGGTCCGGACCCTGGGTCCAGGCTCGATCTAGAAGTGTTTTGGCGCTCGGGGAGCTCTCTATGTAGCTCTGGACTAGGGTAGTGCTTAGTCCGGACGACAACTGTGTGTGTCCGGTCTGGAGTGTGTCAGTGACCGTTGCGTGCGGCAACGGTTGAGTGATTTCAAGCGGGACTTGTGGCGGTGCCTGATTGGCTGTGGCAAGGAACCAGACCGGGGAGAATTGGTCCAACCCCTCGTGTTTGTGGGTCTGAAGTAGGGTCCGGACGCCCATTCCGTGGGGGAACTGCTAGTGATATGTGAATTTAAAGGGGTAAAAGAGAGGCATATAAGATTTTTCAATATTTAATGTGTGGTGTGTGCAAGGAAAGTTTAAATTAATGCTCTTGATAAGGAACATATATGCTAGTGTGTGATGTTCATACCTTGAATGGTGTATTGTTTATTTTCTCTAACAGCCACTGTGCGGCAGTGCCGCGCTCACTCGTGGAAGTGCCGCACATGACAGCTTTAGAAACTTCTTGAGTGCATGAACTGCCATGAGCATCACGTTTATCATGATGACATCTTGCACCCCACGGATGCTAAGATATAGGAGAGTTCCCACACTTCATCTTGAATATGAGCATTTGGTATTTGAGGCCAAAATTTGAAATTCCATTCTATGCACACATTTAGGGGGAGCTCAGTATATCATAGGATTTAAAATCTTACTATTTATCAATCTCTTGTAAGCTTTAATTGTGTTGTCATCAATCACCAAAAAGGAGAAGATTGTAAGTGCATCTAGCCAATTAGTGGATTTTGGTGAATTGAATGACAATACCATTAAAGGTCTAACAAGTTTGCTAAGTGTTGAACAGAAAATTGAGTTTATTGCATACACTTGTGGATTGTGAAATGAGAAGTGTATATAGGTTCAACAAGAAGGCAAACTTGATGATATTCCACATAATATTCAAATCAAGGCCAAAATTGTGTATTGTTGTGATGGAAGATCACGGAAACAATATAGTTCAAGAGGAAGACAATAATACAAATGGAGTTAATGAAATGGCTTCTATGTTGAGGAATATCATAGTATTGTGAGAAAGCAAGCATATTTGGCAAATGGTAAAAGAGACATGAGTTGATGATTTTGGATTGGTCTCAATGATGGCTTGCTTTGCATGAACAAGAAGAGTTTGATAGTGGATTAGTTTTTTTATCAATGATTGAAGAATGAGTCAATAATGCATAAGTGAAGAAATACCAAGCAAAGTTTAAATGACAAAGGACATAACTCATATTGGATATAAGTCGGTCTCTATGTTGGTTTGCTTGTGTGGATAAAGATTTGAAAAATCACTTTGCATTGATTTAGTTAAGCTAGAAGTATGAAGATAGATATTGAAGTGAGTGTTAGGAGTGTCAAGACAAAATGAATAGGATATAAGGAATCATGAATTGGCTTGACCATATTGATGTTGATTCATATATCTCAATCTATGTGAATCCAACTAAAGCTTGATTGATCTCAACATTCATGTCTAGAAGATATTAAAATAAGGATCATAATATTAAAGAAATGGTTTTCCATGGATGCTTAATATAATGTGACTTGAGTATGGCTCGATAGGGTGAAGATAGCAAGGAAAGGGCTTCGAGGGACTAAGCGAAGGTGAAGGGCAAACAATGGCTTGAGAACCAAGGTACCATGGCTAAGGTGAAGAAGATAGTACTTGCATTGAGTCAAAGAACTAATCGAGCTATAAGGAATCATATTGTGTTGAGCATCAAATCATTAGTAGAAGTGACTTGAAGCCATGAGGTGAACTCATATATATAGAAATGGTTCAAGTAACATGCTCAAAGTATGATTGCTCGAAGAGGTGAGACAAAGTTGATTGCAACCCCTTATGAAGTGAATTTGAGAAGAAATGATATATGAAGACATTGAAGACTCAAGTGATTGAAATAGTTATATTCTCTTGATCTTAAATATAGGTATGTCGTACTATCAAGAGGAATGCAATACGAATCATAGACAAGTCTCAAGTGCTCAAACTAACCAAACTCAAGTGCTAACATGAGAGAAAACACTTAGCACCACACCTGCACTTTCTGATCTTGAGGCTTGTCCTTGGCTGGGCTGAATAGCCCTCGCAACAAGCTTTTTGGAAAGTCTCAGATCACTGAAAACGGAGTTCAAAGTAGAAAGTTATGGCGTTTTCTGTGAGGTGACCTGTGCTGTTTTTCAGAGCTGTGGCAGTGCCGTGAATTTTCACAGCAGTACTGCACCGTGGTAGTGCCGCGGGTCGAAGCGACAGTGCCACACCTATACAGGTTATAATAGCTAGTTTTGGGATTGGATCTATATATACCCATCCCATGCCTCCTGGTGAGGCTACTGGCTCCTATTTCCATCCCAACTCATTCCAAGTCATTTGTGAGCTCTCTAACCCCTCTCTTTGTGAGAGTGAGTGATTAGTGTTTGATTAAGTATTAGAGAGCTGATTAGAGCGAGCAAAACCTTGAGCACTTGTTGGGCTTCGTCAATCTTCGTTGCGTATTTGTTACTCTTGGAGGTGAAACCTTCTAGACGGCTAGGTGTCGCCCGGCGAGCTCCCGTGCTTGTGGTGAGTCACGGGAAAGTTTGTATTACCCATTGATCTAGTAGAAACCCTTCATCTCAAGAGTTCACTCTCTTAACTTGAGAACGAGGATAAGGGTTGCAAAGCCCAAGCCTTAGTGGCTGCCTCAACAATGTGAATATAGGCAAGCCTTGGTGGCGAGCTGAACCACGGGATAAATCGTGTCTTCTCTCTTGTGCTTTGAATTGCATTATTTGTGTTTCACTCGATCTACTTGGTTGTGTGTGTTTGTGAGTGCAGGTACTTAGTGGACTTGCCACTGGATGTCTCCACGCACATCTCCAAGTTTGGGTTCTAGACGCAGCTGTTGTTGAACTCTCTGCGCAAGCGCGGCAGTGCTGCATATTTAGTGCGGCAGTGCTACAGTGCGGAAGTGCTGCATTTTCAGTGAGGCAGTGCCGCACTTAGAATCTAACTTCCGCTGCGAGTTTGTTTTAAACAGGCCATTCACCCCCACCTCTAGGCGACATCAAAGTCCTTTCAATTGTATTGATTTATCTCTTGCCGGCTCGGTATACCTCACTCTCCACTTGCATTTACATTCATAGGTATACTTGTATAGTGGTAGCGGTTCTCTTGCTTAGCTAGCTAGTTGTTTTAGTGGTAATTAGTTTACTAGCTAGCTAAACTAGTGTAGAACTAGAGACATAGCCTTTGTGTGCCTTAGAGATCATAACTAACAAGAATTGTGGATATGTGGCTTGCCTTTTGTATTAGAGCTAGAGCAAAACCATATTTCACCATTTAATTGTCTAATCGGTTGATCTAGTGTTTTGTAGAGAACTTTATTAGGCTATTCACTCCCCTCTAGCCATTTAGAACCATTCAATAGAGGATCATCTAATCGTGCTCTAGCCACTATATGCACTTAGAGAAGATTAGATGGTTAGCAAAAGTGTTAGGATTAGTGCTTAGCTAATTAGAGGACAATTTAGCGCTTACTCTAGGTTTAGGCCTAGTGTTTAGTAAGGTTTGCATGCCTACTTGTTGTTGGAGCTTGCGTGACCACATGTTGTACTCCTCAAGGCTTGTAAATCTTGTGAGACCCTCGAACCGCATTTGTGGAGTGGTCGCTGATGGTGTACGACAGAATGTGAGGCCCTCGACATTTTTGGACAAAGCCCACCTAGTGGAAGATGATAGGGCACCATTCGGGACAGGCTTGGTTGCTTGTGATTAGGGAAGGCCCGTGATAAATCCATGGAGTTATCAATGAAAACTCTCATTTGGTTTTGGATAATTGATGAAACCTAGTGTATTAACCCTTGTCATTAAGTGTTTTATATGAGATAGAGTGGTACACACCAAGTGGTGTAGCTAGATGATGGTCATGGTGATGGTTGTGACCAAAAGAGATGATCAAATCCTCCAACTTGGAAAAGAAGAAAGATAAAAACAAAAACCAAGTGTTGATCAAGGCAAATGTATCAAATAGGTTTCTGTTTTGGCACTCAAGACACCATAGAGGGTGTGAGTATGTTTAGGATCGATAGCCATACTATTAAGAGGGGAAAACCTTGGCTAATCGATTATCAAGTGCCACTAGGTGAAGTCATAATTGCATATGCATTAGGACCTAGTGTGCTAACAAATTGACCCTTGAAAAATGCTAACACATGTGCACATGGGATTATACACTTGGTGGTTAGCAACTTGGAAGAAAGGGTGAAGTATTTGAGGAAATAGAAAAAGAAAAGGAGAAGAGGCTAGGGACCGAACCCTACTGGTGTAGGGGTCTAGACCCATGGGAGAGTCCGGTTCGGACTCAAACCCTAGCCGAGGGCAGCTCTGTGAGCTCCGGACCCTGCTTGGCAGGGTTCCGGACCATCTCGACTGGGTCCGGTTGGACCTAGCTAAGTTGGCCGAGAGCAGGCCAGTGGCGCGGCTGCTCCAGACCCTAGCATCGGACTCAACATGGCGGTGGCGGCGGACGCAGGAGCAAGGGTCCGGTTGGATGGCATTTGGCACAGAGGTGACGTGGTGTGAGGAGAAACTCCAAACCTGCACTGTGCGTGGTCTGAATGGCACGAGCGGACCAGGCCCAGAGCAAAATATGCTCTCTGGAGGCTTACTAGACTCATCCGGACCCTAAGGGCACGAGGGTCCAGAGCCTGTTGCATTAGTCTGGTCCGGTGCTGTTGTATGCACGCGCGTGTGACCGTTGAAGGAAACGGTCATGTGACTGTTTTGACTGAGACGTGTGGCGCATCGTGGTTGGCCGTGGGGGTCCAAACCCTCACTGTTCACGGTCCGGACTTGGGTAGGGTCCGGACCCTCTCCGAGGGCATAACAGTTGGAACTTCTTGGGGGCTCCATAAATAAAGCTTGGCTGGCTTAGGCTCACTCTCTTGCACATTTTCATCAGTGATACATCCTTGTGGGCCTAAGCAAACACCTCCCACTCATCTCTATCATTGATTCATCATCAAAGTGAGATTAGGAGTTATTCCTAGTGCATTTGCTTGAGTGATTGCATCTAGTGGCACTTGAGGATCGTTGTGGCTATGGATTTCTTGTTACTCTTGGTGGTTGCCGTCACCTAGATGGCTTGGAATAGTGGAGGAGCATTGGCACGAGTTGGTGATTGTTCTGGCCATCTCACGGTGATTTGTAAGGGGTTCTTGACCTTTCCCCAGTGGAGAGCCAAAAGGTACTCTAGTGAATTGCTCGTGTTATTGAGTTACCCTCACTTCAGGTAGGTTCTTGCGGCACCCTAGTGTGGGCTTGGCGTGGTGCCAATTAGCTCATGAACCACCAAGTGTGTGGTCGACACAATGGGGACTAGCGTGCCGGCAAGCACGTGAACCTCGAGAGAAAAATCGTGTGTCTCATTGTCTCCATTGGCATTCTCCCGGTGTTCATTGGTATTCATATTGATTGATTGATCTCTCGCCACGGCCGGTAAAATCACCCTACACTCTTGTATTTACATTACTTGTTTTACTTGTGTAGTGTAGCTCTATAGTTTGCCTAGTTGAGTAGCTTGCTAGTTGTTTAGTTAGTTGCTTAAGTTTCTTGCTAGCTCAACTAGAGTAAGAGTAGTGACATAGCCTTTGCTTGTACCTAGAGATCATAGAGAACTATAATTGTGGGTGGGTGGCTTGCAACCCTTGTAGAGCTAGAGAAAAATTATATTCCACCATTTAGGTTACTAACCACTTGCTCTACTGTATTTGTAGAGAATTTTTATAGGCTATTCATCCCACCTCTAGCCATTTAGGACCTTTCACTCGACCCGGAGCTTGGCCCTTACAAGAGGCTCCAATGAGGACTAGTGGAAAGTGTGAGCTTTTTTATGCCTCGGAAAACATATCATCGAACAAAAGTTTGCATTCTCTAACTCTTTATATTCCGTAATTAGATTCTTGAATTTCTTGGTGTGTGATTCACCTCCCTAGTTTGGCTTGCTAGGTTAGTTCATAGGTTTGGAACCTAGGTGCAAAATTCTTTTACGTTAGTGATAGCAACACACTTATTAGAAAAACCTAGTGCACATATTAGAGGGCAAGATGCCTATTTAATGGGATGTGATAATCTCGGTGGAGATAAACAAGAATTAGAAGGAAGAGCCTTTTCTCTTGCTTGGGCGTGGGTTGCCCACGGCCAGCCCCCTCTCTCCCTCACAACCTTAGCAACCGCCATAACATCTGGTATCGCAGATGCCAGGTTTCGCTGCAGATTTGTCCCAACTTTTCCATCACCTGCTTCATGTCGACGGAACTACTTTTGCTGTTGTTGATCCTTCATCCGGCGTGGGCAGTGCACCATCTTCAAGCCCCAGCGCCATGTCAACCTTGCAGCTCGGAACTCTGCAGCATCAGCTGTGCTACGGGAAGTCGTGGCTCTACGACTCCCAAAGGCGAGAGTGTCTCATGCGGCGATTGTCCCATCGATCAAGAATTTGTATGCCAACATGAGGGATACAATAGCCCAGATGCAAGCCTAGGTGGAGGAGTTGTTGTAGCTGCTACAGTTCGAGAAGACAACGAACATCACAACGGAGCCAGCGAAGAAGGTGCATACCCGCTAGGTGTTGGCAGCGGTGTTGTTACAGGCTACAGTACGCGGACTCCTGGTGCAACGGCGGGTGTCGGCCATGCGAAACATGCGGCTGATTGAGCCTCATACCCCTTCTCAGCTCCTCCAAGTTGCACATCGCCGCACAGAGGACCTTGATCTTGTCCGCCACGTCAGGGATTTTGGGCATGACGTTTCCCCTATGGGCGGTGGGCATGTTGTTTCCTCCATGGGTGGCAAACTCATAGTCTGTGACATCGACGATTGAGGAGGCGCACCCCTCCCCGCCGTTCTACATCGGAAGCCATTCTCTCTTCTCTATGTGGTATGGACCAGCAGCCGTCCAGCGGGGAGAAGGCATGGGGTCACCGGCAGGAGTGCACCGCATTTCGTCACCGGCCACCGCGAGGGTGCCTCCGTTGGTTGTTGTTGCGGCCACTTCCAGGTGGCCATACACGTGCAACCCCTTCGCCCAATGGTGTCCATGGGATCCAAGTGGCCATACGTGTGCAGTTGATGGTATCCACCTTTAATTGAAGAGGCCACAAAAATAAAGCGTGTTCAATTCCATTTTAGGTTGAGAATAATAAAATGAACCAAGATGTAAAAGGCTTGTTTTTAGGTGTTAAGTTTGTGTCGAGTCAAGTCTTCTTTCTAAGCTGGTTAGGTTGCAGTTCGAAGAAGAGCTGCTTGTCTAGGAGGGGTGTAGTGTTAGAGACATGTGATGGCATAAGTGGGCAAGGGAAGACCGTTCATGGCCTAAATTTAGGAGCAGAAAACCAGGCATGCGGTGGAGCGCGGTGGAGGACTGGGCAAAGGGGATGTGCCTAAATTTAGGAGGAGAAAACCAAGCATGTGGTGGAGCGCGGTGGAGGACTGGGCAAAGGGGATGTGCGGTGGACGACTAGGCAAAGGGGATGACAATGGACAAGATGCCTATTTAATTGGGAGATAAGCAAAAATTAGAAGGAAGAGTCTTCTCTCTTGCTCAGCCGTGGGCAAGGTCGGCCCCCTCTCTCCCTTGCAACCTCAGCAGGCACCATAACAGCATATCTAGGTAGAACATGTATAGTTTTTTATAAGTGACTTTTAGCATTTAGCATTAGGTTTAAGTAGCCTCTCCTCTTAGGTCTCACAGTCCCTTCTCTCTATATATATATAAACTCTCAAGAATTCTATGTGTATACCACCTGCATTTTCCTTCACAGGTTATCACTGAACTAAGTATGTCGCGTTATCGTAACTTTAACAGAAGTAAATTGTCTATTATCACTGCTCTAGAAAATATTGGTCTTATATTATTCTATTGCAAAAAAGGAGCTCGTTTTTCAGAGCAAGGTATTATATGCCATTGTGCCATATGATCCTAGCTAGGTTCATGCATGCATGTTGCTTTGTGCAGAGCTAGGTTCTAGTACAACCAGTCATGACTCATGAGTACAACAGTGGTTTTCCCTCTTTTACCAATGGTAAATACTGTGGCGCAGTTTTCGGAAGACCATGAATTAATTCTCCATCGCCTCTCTGCAAATTTTTTTTATTGCTCGTATGTCCGGAATCTCCCGTCCTACACATCACGGCCTATATAAGGGCCGGGCACCTCTACTTCCTCCCTTCATCACATCCATTCATACATATATCAGTCCTCACCACTAAAACACTTGTGATAGAAACCCTGCATCTTTCTGCATGGTGTGCAGCATGCATTGGCAACAATGCCATGTCACATGTATATGAAGCTTTGAGATCGACCAGGATATGGAAGGGCTCTAGAGATATTTCTATATATAGAGAGATTCTCTATAGACTGTAAGCAAAGGTGATTTATATATGAAGGCTTGCATTGGGATGTGCCTGGCTCCCTGTATGCCACTCATCTAGAGCAACAACTTTTGATGCCTATGGTTGCCTATGATGGATGGCGTGCACGGTGCCAAGCATATCTCTCTATTTCCGAGCTCATTTTCGAACCCTTTCTCTTGCTCCTCTCATTTATTTTTGAAGTTAGTTTACTTGTATTTATCGCCCATTTGTATGATTTTATACGTATGACTTCCTCTCTATGGCGTGTTTATTTGATCTCCTGCTGGTGATGTACAATGGTTGTTCTCATGGTATTTAGGAAGGCTGATTTTCTGCACATTCAAACAAATGTTATTCATTAACCTTTTGCATGACTTCGATCAAATAAATATCCATGAAATTCATTTTCTGTAGTAATTAATAGGGACTCTAATTGATTGTTTATCACTGCACCGTTAGATATTGTTTTAATGCATTTTTCATTTTTTTTATTTGTATTGAGACCTTTGCATTGAAGCATAAGCGGGGTAAGGGTCGTCTACAAGCCATTAAGTGCATGAAACTAATAGCATTTGATTTCAAAATATTGGCAGTGTCATTATCTCATTACTAGCATGTTTATTACTCTACAATGCCAGTTATTGTTACTAACTTGTCACAAGGAACGAAAGGATTTCTGAAAGGGGAGGCCAATGGAAGGCTTGGTTCAAACGGTTTAGCAAGAAGCATGATTCAGATAACCACCAACAAGTATGCCACAAGTGTCCTCAACTGAAAGGGTGGAGCATCAACAAATCATGACTTCCTTGATTTACAGAGTTTGTCCAGGTTATGTTGAATGAATCCAAATAATTTCATAAAACTGTTAAGGCTTGTATTCTGTATTTGAAACCCTGAGTGTTTCACTCTGCAGGCAGCAGGATACCAAATGAACAACTGGCAGCAGCATTTGAGGAGTTGATCCATCTGCCGTTCAAAGAGCACATGGCTGGTGGTTTTGTACTTCAATGATTAACGTGTCATTGCAATGTAATTATTTCATCTATTTTTTCGGCAAGAAATGATGTGTTCATTCAATCAATCATAAATGTACAGCGCATAAACAGTGTCCGTGTACGCATGTCAGTCTGAATTCAGTGCAAATTGGTTCAGAATGAAGCTACCCATTTCTCTGAATGCCATCGGTTACCACTCGACATGCATGAGATTCAGGCTTAACGACTGTAAAGTGCAAGATGCCAATTACCTCTCCATCACAGTACCGGCACGTGAAAACGCACTGTACCGTGTCTTCTCTCTCTACCTGTCCAGGAAATAACTGAAAAGGATGGCTGGCCGCACGGCATGATTGAGCCGGTAGAACAGTTCCCCATATAGTAGTCACCCTGAAAAAAGCCATCCACAGATGATTCAGGTAATGGTGCAGTCACCAAGGCCCGCCCGTCGGCCGGCTGCCACTTCTGACGGCCGCACAGTTCATATAGCAGTAATTGTGTGTACCTCAGATGAGTGTGATGAGAGATCTCACATGCCCTGTGCAACCCGACCTCCAAATGCATGCATCCATTGCTAGCTGCAGCGGCCACTGCTCACACTGATGACTGACCACGCAGTGCTCACATACTGATCAGTGTATGATTGCATTCGTATCACATCACAAGAGAAATGTGAAGCAATGCGACTAGCTTCGTATCTGAAAACCCGGGATAGATATGATTGCATTCATTCATTCATTAACAGACGATCGAGAGGTTGAAGAAGAGCATCTTACCATTCATAGACAGGGCAGATCGATCACATATAGAGATGGTTGTGTATATAAATAAGCACCAGGACGAGGATTCAGCAGGTACACAGCTTCTCCATATGTGAAGCCAACAATCATGCACCAGAATTATTAGAGGCCAAACCCTGGCTCCGGCGAGGCGAGGCTGTCGCCCTCATAAGTGTCGACAAGGCGCTACACGTCATGACAACTGAGCTGGCAGCATCGCCTAGGCCTTGGGGCCCAAGTCCAGAGGTTGCAGATGAAGCTCAAGGCTGCCGGCCAGCCAGCCAGCCATTGCTGCCCCTGAGGAAGGACAACCACCATGTTAGGACACCCAGACCAGCTGCAGTAATGGAATCCGTCAGGCTCCGGTGTGTAGACAAGCTAGAAAATGCCACAGGAATGAGCACTATGCAGATGCAGGAGGCTGCTCAGTAGCTGCACCTGTGTCCATTTGCAAACTGCAGTGCTCGCCATCGCTTGTTCCTGCAGTGGACAAGAGGAGGGAGCACACTCAGATCTTGCAGCGCCCCATTATGCAGGAGCTGTCCAGCCACAGATGGAACCATGTACTAGCATCTAAACAGTAGTGACAAGAGTCCAAGCAATTTCATGGTAAGTCACATTGCAGAGGTGATGTGAAATCAGGGAAGGAAAAGATTCTCAGTCACAAAACAGTGACACGTTGAGAAATTGATAGACAGACCACCACTTTTTACAGATACTTTGGCACACTAGTGACAAAGAAAATATGTACAGATATCATGATCCATCGACGTGCCAGGAGTATGAATGGTGGGCTGTGAAGATATTTCGCAGAGTTTTCTGTAGCTACGCTGAATCTCAAAAACAGAATCGATTGAAACGAAAAACTGTGTAGGAGGAACTATTTTACAGATCACATCTGTAGTTTGAGTGCAAACAACATGTTGCTGGAAAGAAGAACTTCCATCGACAGCAAGGAACAAGGACATAGTTACACAACATTTTGGTTGATCTCATTTGTGATTTCCTGGAAGACCTGCAGACGGTTCTGTGGTCTCCATGACCCTGTACTAGCCTCATTATTATGCCAGCGATGAGTGGCCTCAATGTGACTGGAACACTGAGTGTGTTCGTTATCATCAAACAGAACACAACCATGGCCATGTCCTTCACCCTTTAATTTCCACTCAGGAAAAAGAGCGCGCTGAGATGTGTTGCTTCTCCGTGGTACTTGCTTTGTGCCTGAGGCTCTCTCATGGGGATGAACTGTGTCAAGCCTTTGCCAAACTCGATTGTTGTGGTCCTGTACCTTATGCTTGCTCCATGTCAGAGCAGTCCTCACAAGATCCCGGTTCACGTTCTTATCCATGGAGATTTTGGAGTCATTCTGTCTCCATGAACCTGCTGAAGAACCTTGCAGTTGACCACCCATGACTGGTCTTTGATGGACCCTGCTTTCTTGACAAGACAATGGTGTTCTGTACTCCAGCTTACTTGCATGCTTACTGCTCCCGTTTTGTTCAGTAGTTTCCACACCAAGTGTTGACTTGCCATCACCCACTTGCTGTTCATCCTTCGCCACCATGTCAGCCCATGGTTTGTCATCACCCAATTGTTGCTCCTCTTCATCCACCATGTCAGCCCATGTTTTTCTAACACCTTTGGTCAATAGCTTCCCTTCTAGCATGGGAGTCTCACTAGCATCTAGGTTTCTTTCAGAGTTTGGCAAGCATTCAGTTGGAGTAGGAGTCTGAATCTGATCATGAATACTGATTTTTGGTGCCTCTTTAACTAGCCTCTTTCGTAGTTTCTCAAGTATTGAATGAGGTGTAGCAGCATCATTGAACAGTCGAGAAAGATCTTGAAACTCTGCAAATCCCTCATTCTTTTCTGCACCAGCAGTAACCATAGCTTCACGTCTCAACTGAGTTATGGGAGATGGAAGCCCTGAATTGCAATTCTCATGCTTCTCTGCATTTTGTGAAACTGAAATATGTGGTTCTTTATATTTCAGTTCACTCAAAGGAGTTGATAGTGTTTGTGGCTGTAGATCTACAAGCATCTCCACATCATCAGCAACAAAAATCCGTGATTCTTTGGACTTCGCCTGAGTTATGGGAGAGGGGAGTGATTGCAAGTCAAGTTCCCTAAGCATTTCAGTAGCCCGGGAGAGAGACTTAACATGACTTTCATCATCACAGTTGTAAGGTATAGCTTGAATCAGGTACTTAGCTTCAGCCAACTTTCCAGTCTTCATCAAGCAGATGGCCAAGTTACACTCTTTGTTGTAATCAGCTTCTATAGCAAGAGCTTGCCTGTGCCAAGTCAATGGTAGCCAGAATTAGTTTGTTTCCTTGCGAGATAAAGGGTAGGAGCAGGCAGCACATCACATGCAAGTATGCCATTCACACACTTAGTATTGCAGAGGGCTTATAGGACCATCTGCAGCATGCCATTTGAGAAAACTCATGACATTAAGAAATGGGAGAAAAATAAACTCAAAATATACCTGTAGAGCATCTCTGCTTCCTCATAATTTTCGGACTGCATATAGGCCCAAGCAAGGTTCCCCAATAACCTTGGCAAGAAACAAGGATCTTAGTTTGAATAGTGTTTAAAAGTCAAATCTCAAATGGAAATATAAGCATTTCCAGTACCTTGCTTTTTCATCTCTGAGAGAAAGGTAGACTACTCTTCCATGAGATTTAGACAGTTTTGTTTTCCACCGACCAGAAGCTAGCTCCTCATCAACAATTCGCAGCTTTATTGTCAGCATTTCGATCTGCTCATCTGTCCTACCACATTTCTGGTTTAACATGGAAATTATTAGTTTAAGAAGAAATGTATTAGTGACATTTTCATCCAAAAATCATGTAATAACTAATTATTTTAAGATGACTCATGCACATTTGACAATGTGATAACTAATTAAATGTGTTCAATATGTACCTGCATAACCAAAGAGAAACTCTTAGCTTATAAAAATGAACCCTTTTCTTTGAAAGGATAAACAATATACCTTGTATAGGTCTAGAAGAATATTGTCAAGGGACTCCTGAGCTTCATAGGGACACCGATCACGAAAGGATCTTATTGCCTCAATGGCTTCTTCAGCCCGATTTGCTTGTTTCAGTACATTGGCCATATCCTTCAATGCGCTCTCTGTCCGGTCACCACTGTTTATAGCTGCCCAAAACAATGGAACAGCCTTGTTTGGGTCCTTTTCAACTATCTGGAATAACAGAAACAACATAAAGAAACATAAAAATCTGCATATTCAGCTTATGGTACTTCCTATGTTCAGGATGTCGTTTTCAAAAAAAAAAAAAGGATGTCAAATGCAATTTTTTAAATGAACATCCACAATTCAAAAAAGACAGTTGATGCCAGTACACATAAAAATCTTGACTTAATAGTGTCAATCCAATCTCTTGGTACAACAGGTTTCTGGTAATAAGATGCATAATCAGAAGGACCAGTATTTTGTTTTCAATTCCTCACTTCGGGTAATGCTTACTCAAGCAACAATTTTGTTTCCTCAAAAAAAAAAATGTTTGTGCAGAGCAATTTCCTGGTATTTTGTTACAGCTACAAGGTAATATGGTATCCTAAAACAATAATGGGGCTTTCCTTAAAGGATATACATCCTTCTCCCCCAATGTGTTACCCTCGAGTCTGCAAACCCATATGAGAACGAACCTGAAGTATAGTGCATACAAACAAAGAGGACCAAATACCAAATGCCATCACAATGCAGCTTACAGGGTATGTGTTAACTGAGGAGTAGAAATGTTTGAGTAATCAATTAGGCCAACATCACATATATGTTGATATATACTTCAACTAGATAACTAGATGTTAAGGACTTTCACACTGTTTGCAAAGGACCATTGCATTGCCAGTCTCAACAATTGAGTAAACCTAGTAGAGTTTGGCAAGTAATCCTCCTAATAACCGTGCGGTTGTAAGGTTTTTGGGCTTAGTTTCCCTTATAAACCGGGTCAATTCTTTTTTTTTTATGTGTATCGCAGGAGCTCCATGCCCTGCAATACACTTTGGCACATAAGTCAAGGAAGCCACATTTCCTCCTGGGTTTAAACTGGGACTGGAGTACATGCATCTTAGAAACTTGGAGCAAATCCAATTCATTCTTCAGAAATTAGGCACACATGCATGTGAAAAATGAAAATCTTTGCTACAGACAAGGCAGAAGGCTTGACATAATTGAAGTGTTAAAGGCCTGAATGTGGCAGGTATCGTTCGAACATTGTGTATGAGAAATGCCTAAACCATTTTAATGGCAACAGTCGCTGGTCCCATGCGTGAGCTGAAGGGCAGGCTACGGCTAATTGCTGACCAGCTACATATAGTTGTGTAGTGCTCGAATTATGAGCCTAAACATGACCGAAATGGTACCGCCGATCATGAATTACCTGCGCCTGCTTGGCCCGCACGTAGGGCGAATCCAGGGAAGGCGGCGGCCTAGGTGGCCGCGATGAGCATCCCCCGGTCGACGGCGGCGTGACGCGCGCGCCCCCGCTCGTCGGCGGCGTCACGCGCGTGCCGAAGCAACCCGCGCTCACGGGCGGCGTCCCGTGGACCGGGCCCGGGCGCGGTCCACCCGCGGCCGCGGGCGTACCAGCAGCAGGGCTCCACCTCGGCGCCCCCGCCCCCGCGCTCCTCGGCGACGTCCACGGCGGCAGCCGCCTCCCGCCGCTCGGCATGGATCGCGGGGCCCAACTTCCGTCGAACACCTGGCGTGCGCGCGCGGCCGGGGCTGCACCAGTATGTTCAGGAGGCGGCGATTAGCGATTAGCATGCCTGCGTGCCTTGTGATGATTATGTCCCGCTCCCGCAGGATGAGCACGCCGTCCCGGAGGGGATCAGATCAGAGGATGGAGTGCTCACCTCGGCGAACTTGAAGCCGGGCGGGCGCCGCAAAACCCTAGCGGCCCCGCGGCCCCCGCCTGCTTTGGCCTGCGCCGACGCCGCGAGGTGGCGAACGGAAGCGCGCGCGTGGAACGGTGGGAGGAGGGAGGCAAAGGCAACCCAGCCGACGAAGCAACCGCCTCGAGTTTATATGCCACGCGTCAAGAGGAGGCGGTTTTTGAATTTAACGGGCAGGAAGCTGACGTGGACGGAGCAGTGGGACCCGCGTGCACACGTGGACGTTGCGTCACGGGGAACCCGGCCGGCCGGCCGGCACGCGTGAATGCGAATGATGACTTGGCGTAGTAAGTGCAGGTCATGTGTTTCATGTGAGAATTTGCTAATAACCATGAGTTGATTTCATTCACCATTCTGGAATAGTAACAAGGTCTTTTTTTTCCCGATGAAAGCAGAATTATATTAGATAATAACTAGGTACATCAATACGTTACAACCATTCTAGAATATACTGTATATATCCAGAAATTGATTTTCATCTAAATTGTACCCACGCTGTGAATAACTCCAAATGTCAACACCAAACCTATTTGACGCTTCGTATAGATGACCGCACAGGCAAACACTCGGCAACAAGCCTAAGAACATATGTTCAACGAACGACGGGCAACATCCCTACAGGTGAAGTTGAGAAATTTCTTCTTTCTTATGTCTTCCTTCTTCTTCTTTCTGCCACCGAAGATTGAGGAAGACTGATATGAAAATTATTCTCCCTAGTTCTTTGTCATGGCCAGATCTAACCACAACAAAACGAAAAAGAGACCGGAGAAAATTATTCCAGGGTAGCGACATCATCTCCACCTTGATGTCGCCACACGGAAAGAAAGGTCTCCATGTCGTCATGGCGGTGAAGTTGTCGATGTCATAGTTGTTGCCCTCATCTTCAACAGAGCCGTCATGAAGAAAATGATTCCATTCTGCCCCCTCGCCATCGCATGAGAGGAGGAGGAGGAAATAAATCTCCAACACCAAGAAACTTGACACGGAGAGACCCTAACCTAAAGACTCGATCTATTAAAAACTTATTAAAAACGATGAATTCCCGCTCCCTCCGGCCTCCGGCGTGATGCCGGAGGAGGAAGGGAGGGGGACTAGCGGTGGTGGAACGCAGCGCGACGGCGGGGTGTCGCGACTTGAGAGGGGGCGAGTCGCGAGATCTGTTTTCCCCTAACTCTGTCTTAAATAGTAACAAGGTCAACAAGGAATATTTACCCCGTCATCAAATTTTTTTTCCGTGACCATGGCTAAGCATGGGCTTCCATTAAAAAGAACAAAAAGTTTACAACGTAACGCATGGCTTTAGTAAACCTAGTGTTACCGAGAAGTGCACAATCATTGCATGACTAGTCTCATGAGGATCAACCAGAGTTCACAATTAAAGGTCAGTTTGGATGTAGATATTGGAGACCCTGGAATTGAATTAACACCAATACCAAATTAGACTTATATTGGAAATGGATACCAATAACAAAGTGGTTGTTTGGATGTAGATAGAATTGCTAGCTGGACTCAAATGCAGTGCCAAATACAAATTCATGCTTGGATGTGCATACCATGGAAATGGGAATTGGCCCATCTTCTTCCCCTGGTCACCCACGACCTAGCCCCTATTGGTGGTAGCAAGAGTTGCAGAGGGGCGCTGCAGGAACAAGCGCTGAAGGTCACCATCATCCAGGTGCTGCTGGAACAGGCGCGGGAGGTCGCCGTCGTCCAGCGGAGGTCGCCCCAACCTTCGGCCAGATTGGGATGGTGTCCATGACCATGAGGAGGTCACCGTCGCCCTCGTCATCGGGGAGTAGGCAGAGGCGGCGGAGGGCATGGAGCTGCACCTTGCTAGAGTGGGAGAGGACGGATGCCTCCGACAAGGGGGCGGAACGGGCTGGCACATGAGGGTGCAAGAGGTCTCCGACGGGGGGGGGGACGGTGAAAGTCCTATGTTTGGTGTTGGTAATTAGTGACAATGCCTAAGTACTAATCTTATGCCTAAGTTGTATGTAGCATATGAGGATTAGTACATTCCAAGGTTGGTGCAAGATGGACATGGTGATCACGATGGCCACACTTAGATTTGGACGCAACCCTATGTGATCAAGGCAAAGGTATATGCTTAAGGGTTATGTTTTAGTAACCAAGATACCTAGTGGGTGTGGTTACATTATAGGATAGTTAGCCGTACTATAAAGAGGGGAATAACGCTGCTATTGAACTCCTAAGTGCCTCTAGGTGTGCATTTCATAATCATATGTATTTGGATAGAACTAATAACGCCTCAAAAAATGATTTGTGAAAATGCTAACACACTCACACATGACAAAGATCACTTGGTGGTGTTAGCACGTTTACGAAGGCATAGGAGTTTGAGCGGTAGAGAGGGTTTGGGGTCCTCTCTCCCTCCCGCCGAGCTTGCGAGGCGGGATTCAGGCGTTTTCGAGGAGTTGAAACGACTATTTTCCACTACGTCGGAAGTTGGAAAAGAAACGGAGGAGAACGGAGGTCACAGAGGTGACCGGACGTGGTCTTTGAATGACCGGACGCGTCCGGTCAGCGTTCAGTGTTTGCGCGGTTTTCAGTTTGATGATCGGACGCGCAGCGCGTCCGGTCACTGACGATCGGACGCGTCCGGTCGTTCAACGAGCTTACTGGACTCTAACCAGACGCTGGCACTGTCGCGTTCGGTCATTTTCTTCAGCGCGTCCGGTCACTCACGGGACCAGCGCATCCGGTCATTTCCAGCGCGTCCGGTCTGCGCGATGAGCGCGTCCGGTCGTTGTTTCACAGTTAGCCGTTGGGCAACCGGCGCGTCTAGTCAGTTGGACCAGCGTGTCCGGTCAGTGCTTCGTGATTTAGCCGTTGAGCGACCGGCGTGTCCGGTCAGTTGGACCAGCGCGTCCGGTCAGCACGATTTTGGCTGTTTAAGTTTCTAACGGCTCTATTCGAAGGGGAACGTCTATAAATACTCATTGGCCGGCTCAAGGCTCTCTCTCTCTCGAACATTTGACATACTTGTGAGCACTTTGAGCTAAGCAACTCCCCTCCCACTCATCTCTCTTGCTTCCTTGCATATTCGAAGTGAGATTGAGTGATCCAAGTGCATTTGCATTGCGAGATTGCATCTAGTTGGCAGTTGGTGGTTGATTTGCTGCGGGATTCTTGTTTCTCTTGGTGGTTGCCACCACCTAGATGGTTTGAAGCAGCTTGGAGGCGTTGGCAAGAGTTGGTGATTGTTCTTGGCCATCTCCGGTGATTGTGAGAGGTTTGTGCCTACCTCGGCGAAGCGCCAAAGGCAACATTAGTAAATTGCTCGTGTCATTGCAACCTTTTGCTATTTGGTAGGTTCTTGTGGCGTCTTTTGAGAGGCTCGGTGTGAGACTGATTAGCCACCGAACCACGTGGTAAAGAGGGACACAACGGGGACTAGCGTGCCGGCAAGCACGTGAACCTCGGGATAAATCTCGTGTCATCACTTTCATATTGTGATTGATTGATCCCGGTGTTCGATTATCTTGGTATTCATTGTTGATCATATTGGTTGGCTCAATACTTCGCCCCTCGGTGATACCCTCCTAACTCTCTCTTGTATTAATTTCTTAGTACCTTGCTAGCTTGTTAGTGTAACTCTTAGCTTGTGTAGCTAGCTAGCTTTAGTTGTAGTTAAGTAGTGCGGTTTGACTTGTGCGGTTGAGTGCAAATACTAGAATTGTGAATTGGATAGGTGGCTTGCAAACACCCCGTAGGCTAAGCAAAACTCGCATCTCGCTACTTGTTATATTGATAAACTTGTTTAGCTTGTCTTTGTAGAAAATTTTAAAAGGCTATTCACCCCCCCTCTAGCCATCAAGACCTTTCAGACGGAGGTGCTGGCGCACAAGGAGGATGGTGCTTCGACAAGGTTGGCAGAGAGAGGCGCGCGAGGATGTCTTGAGGCTGCGAGGGCGCGGCGGAGGGAGGTGCGTGAAGGCCTGATGCGATTCTAGGCAATACATAGGGTCTTGCTCGGTATCGTCTTTGGGCTGCGCTAGGTGAAGTGAATGCTGGGAGGAAACAAGCCCAGATTCCAGACTACAATACCATGACCATCCAAACACATGGAATTCGGGCCTACCAATTCCAAATCCAAATCCTGGGCCTCAGTACAGACATCCAAACAGGATATAAATGATTACATACAAACAATTCACTATTTGAGACTCCTCGGCACCTCGCTGAGACCCCTCTTCTTGAGAAGCACCTTCGGCTTGCCTAGCTAGCAGGCGACCTCACTTCGCGGCAAGCCTACCACTACATCTAGGAATAAGCTCTCCCCACCAAGACCCCACTTCTTGAGAAGCACCTTCCTTGTCTAACGCTCCGGCTTGCCTAGGCGTTGACCCGACTTCGCGGCAAGCCTTTTTTGACTGAATCAACAGGGGAGCCCCCTACCTATTTTTTTCTTTTTTCATTAAATGAAAGAATGAAATTTACAGGAAGTACAAAGGGGCAGAGAAAAAGAGTAAATTACAAGGCATTTAAGCCCAAAAGAGAAAAACATAATCATATAGTAAAGCCATCTCTCCTGCTCTTGAGGGGTGCCTGTCTTTTAGGGTTGGCCTTTGTGCACACTAGGCCAAACTCTGCCTTGAAACTTCTCTTCCATTCATTAAGACTGATTGGTCCATTGTCGAATATCACTATATTCCTCGTTGTCCATATAACCCAGCACGCTGTTATGCAGATTTCTCTGAAGATGGAGCTTCCAAAGTTAGTTTTAGCTTCTATCACCATGTCCAGAGGTGGCAGACTCAGGTTCCAGTTGATTGAGATGGTGTTCCAGTATGCTTGACTGAAGGCACATTCAAAAAAAAGAGATGGAAGCTTGTTTCTTCATGATGTGCATTACATAGGACACAATTATAGTCATCTAGCTCCATGTTTTTCCTTCTCAATAGGTTTCTAGCGTTCAATCTATCTCGGAGAAGGAGCCAAAACAAGAATTTATGTTTTCCTAGATTGCTCGAGGCCCACATCCATGCAAAGAGAGGGGAGGCCTCTGTATTATCAATCAAGAGTTGATAAGCTTTCTTGCTGCTGGAGTTTGGATTGCCCCAGGAGTAACCCCACCTATCAGTAGCATTGTCATCCCAATTTATCCCTTCAACTACAATAGAATATATCTTCTATCGGAACATTTTCTCCTAAGCACGTAGGAGAGAATCACAACCCAACGGCCTGCATTCAATTATCATTTTCGGTTGGTTTTAAAATCCGATAGTAATAGTTTTTTTCCCTCCATCGCTGTTGGTTTTAAATTGTTCGGTAGTGATGGGCCAATAGGGATTATGGTTTCTGCATATTTGTATTAAGAAGAAAAGACATGCGTACACAGAACACAAACACCAGCATATGAGGGGCAAACGTAAGCTGGACGCACAAGGATCCACAAGGTTTTGTTTTGTACTGGTACCAAACTGGGTGTGAAGAAAAAAAATCATTTTCATAAAACAAAATTTACTAGGTTGTTAGAGGGACCGGGCTGTGGCAAACTGGCAATAATGTAGGTTCTGAAAAAACGCAAGCTTGAGGCATGAAGGCATTGAATTGAGTGAATAAATTCAGTGCTGTGCGCACGCGCGCATGCGGAGCAGACTGCACGCTCAGTGTGTGAGCAGCAGGGAGCAGAGCAAACAAGAGCACGGGCAAGGAGAATGGAAGGGCACACGCACGCAGACGCTGTGATCTCTGGAGGCAGAGCGAGGAACATGAGCAGATACAGACAGCTTCACCAGACAATACATTGCATGCAGATGCAGAGGATGAAGAGTTATGAAAAACGCCTGTGGCGTGCGGTATTCAATTCAGTCCGAGAATGCATCTGAGTTGAGTGTGCTGCTTCACGCTCTTGGCATGCCATTTCCATCGCCGGCTTGCGCAGCTCCAGCTCCAAATCGAGAGGCCACAACTACGGACGGGACAGACAGAGACAGGACACGACAGGAGCTGACTGGTTGAAGTTTTACCACGGCAGTGCTCGACTAGAAACAAGACCAAGGCACAATGCATACACGTATAGTCTGCTAAATATCTTTTTTTCCCTTTTGATTTCGCTGAAATTTGGCTTATACTGATTTGTTGCGAGAGAAAAAACACTGTTCGTTCTTTGAAAAGTACTGCTGAAGTAGTGCTGCAGAACAGGAAAAAAAAAGTTTAGCAGATAATAAAAGTACAAGATCAATCAGCGCAACTCCGGCTTCCACGATACTCCCTCAATTCTAAATTATAAGGTGTTTTGACTTTTTTTAGCTTTTTGTTATGCACTTAGATATAGAGGCGCAGACTAGCCACAGGGTTACCAGTGCTGAAAAATCATCTCCGTGCGCTAGCTCGTATCGATGCAGAAACCACGTATGGTTACAGTGTGAGCATCGATGATTTAATGTACATGGGACCCAAATGTTCAAACATATCAACGTGCTGCTCAATGTGCGGAAGAGGAAGAGTATGCTGATTCAAACCAATGATCATTACAAAAATACTTTTTTATCTTCTTAGTATCGAGGAACCAACATGACTCGAGTAGAACTTTTTAGGGTTTTAGCATCGGATCCCACAATGTTCCTACCCGATGCTTCATCCTTGTCTCTCTTGTTTGAGCATCGGCAAAAAGCAACGTTGTGGGTAGTCTCAGACTATCTCCAACAACGCCACCTAAAATACAAGACTCATTCCATGTTTAGGTAGCGGTGCAGGCAAAGCATTCAATAACTATTTTTTGTCTTCTCTGACAACAAAACCCAATAGAGAACCCTCTCTGCAAATGAGTCTTCAAGAGAGAGGATACTTAGATTTAGGTTGTCTCCCTCCTGGCACCCAAAATGGATCTCTTGTATAGGTATTATGTTAGAGATTGATACAGTACTATTGGATACCCATTTTGGGTTTGTGTGCCCTTATAGATCACCTGTCGGAGACAATCTCATGGAGGCCAAACTGCCACCCGCCCCCCTCTTCGTGAAGTTCTACTTCCCAATCTATGTTTGCATGCATGCTTGCAGAGACATCTATATGACACCATGCAAAAACTATGTTTTACAAGAGACACACTATCGTTCGCCTGTTCAAATTAGTTCTATTCTTACTCTCTGTTACCTCTAGTTGTTTGTATTAATAGATGCTCTATGTGAAGCTTTAATTAGTGATCACTTTACACCTGTGTTAGTATAACACTGAATTGTCCCTCCCCTGATTTTGCCTCATCCTCTGCCACTGCTTAGATATACACTGTGTCAATGGCGAAGCTAGTACAAATTAAAGGGTGGTACACTTCTCTTGTAGGTGTGAAAATATAAGCAGCAACCACGGCGAAAAATTGATTCTAGCAGTGCTTTTTCAAATTTTTATGGATGCATCTACACCACACGCTACAAAGCAGCATTGTGTCTACATAGTAGAAGCAATATATGTAAAAAAAAGCTAAGATGTTTTATAGCCAAAGTCGTACACGACCTAGATACACATCGAAGGGAGGCCCCAGCACAAGGCCAACTAGCAGCGACAAGGCCAGTTCGACTTGTTCTTCACTCGAAAAAACCTACGAACACCTTTCGGTAAGACCCATCAAAAAGATGCATGGAGGTAGAGTCCTAAGATTGACGAGGACACCTAAAATACGGGCAAATCTCATCAAGAGAAGTACTAAACAACAAGAGATCGTAAAAGATAGAGGTTAGAGGTAAAAAATTAAGATACTCAATCGGCCATCGTGAGATTGTCCTTTGACCTCATGACCCTCAATCATCTTGACTAGAGGATGACAGTAAAATTCATTCTTCAATATGAGGAAGTTGGTTTTGAAAACCGGCTAAGTTGATTTCTATTAGATGATTATTTTGAAGTTGCTTTTTCTTTATTTGAATTTTAATTGGACGTTCTATATATGTTTTTTTTATTATCTCAAAGAGGTAAATGTAACGATGGATTCCATTATGCATTTTGACGAAGTTCTAAAACCGGTTTGGCCGGTTTACGAAAAATCCTAAAATCAGTTGCTTCTAATTTTTACATGTGACCTTCTAGTTCCATCTTATACTCCAATCAGTATTTGGCTGTCAAACAGATACAACAATGTACTGAGAATAGTCTAGGCTAGGAACGAGAAGATATTATTGTATATACTACGGATGCTAACAAAGGATTAGCTGGGCGCCTGGGCCTCCTGAGAAGAGACGACAGGAGGAACCGATGCCTCACACTCCAAAACTAGTATTTCTCCTGTAGTAGAAAAAAAAATCTTCCATACATCAGACTTTAGACTCGCTTCTATCTCGCGCAACCCAGAATAGAGGAGAGTCTACGGGAGAGATGGGTGGCTACGAGAACGGCGACTCGACGGCGGCCGCGGCGCTTGCTGACGGCGGCGTGATCCTGGGCGTGGACGGCGGCACCACCAACACCGTTTGCGTCTGCCTGCCGGCTGCAATGTCGCCGCCGGAGTCTCCGGCTGCCGTCCCCGTGCTCGCCCGCGCCGTCGCCGGCTGCTCAAACCGCAATTCCGTCGGAGGTAATCGCCAGAGATCTTCCCATTCAGAGGATGCCTGATGCGCGCCTCGTGTCCAAAATTCGATCTTGGTGATTGACGAGTGGTCTCCCTGTCGAATTTTTGGGGGATTTTGTGTCCTTGAAAGGACTTGCCTAATCGCCGTTGATTTTGTCATACATAGTTGCGGGTGCTGTAAGGATTGTAGGAAATACTGGATCTTCTCAATTGGGGAAGAGTTTCAGGGGAATAGATGAATTGTTTTGCGTAACAGTGCTCGTGTATGTTCATTTTTCCTTTTTTTCCCCTTAAAAAAAGCTTAGCTTTTGTTCTATAGAATTAGAAGGCTATGCCATTTTGTTGTCCATCCTGCTTATTTTCGATTCTTTGGGTTCCTAGTTGTCAAGCATTTAATGAAGTTGCTGAAAAGATAGTACCATTACTTGTGCTAAGCATGATGCTTATAAAGTAGTCTGATAACTTTCACTGGTGGGGGAAAAACAGCACAACATTACCCCTGTGTTGATACCGCTGTGGTTTGCACTTCCTTTGTGATTCTAAAGGAATACTGTGTCCAATGTGCGACCAGAGTCCATAGTTCTGTACACAAACCATGTATGTTTCTGTAAGCTGTAACACAGTATACAATTGGAACATGGGAATGTTTTCTGAGTGATATTTATCTCTTTTTTCCACCTTGCCATGTTGTAATGTGGGAACAATAGCATCTGGCAGAATTCTGTAACACAGTATACAATTGGAACATGCGAATGTTTTCTGTGTGATATTTATCTATTTTTCCCCCTTGCCATGTTCAGTCAAAGAAATACTGACCACTTTGTCCTCTATTCATCAGAAAGCACCGCCTTGGAAACTCTCGAGCAGGTCATGACACAGGCTCTAGCGTTGGCCAACACAGATCGTTCAGCTGTCCGAGCAGTTTGTTTAGCCGTATCAGGAGTTAACCATCCTTCAGATCAGCTGAGGATGCTGGAATGGATCCGGTATAGTTTTCTCTGTATGTTAATTATTTTGAGTATTGCACCTAGAGGAAAGTGTTGCACTGTTGTGGTCCACAGCAACCACTATTTCACTTGAATAAATATTGATATCAAGATGCTCAATTGCTTGAGCCTATTCATTTGTGGACACCCCTGATGCTTTGGATTGTCAGAATGGTGCTGTTTTTTTTATGTATGTCATTACAAATCAGAACAGGCTGACAGCCAGACATGCAAAACTGATAGTAAGTCATCATTTTCTTGTATATCTTCTAAGTGAACCTTGTTTGTTCTCCAGGGATCTGTTCCCAGACAATGCCAAGTTTTATGTAGAAAATGATGCAGTGGCGGCTCTAGCAAGTGGTACAATGGGAAAGCTGCATGGCTGTGTGTTGATTGCAGGCACTGGATGCATTGCTTATGGGGTTACAGAAGATGGAAAAGTAGCAAGAGCAGCTGGTGCCGGACCTGTTTTGGGCGACTGGGGTAGGTGAGTTATATTATTTATGGTTATAGCAACAGGATACCCTATGACCCTTGAAACTAGATACTAAGTGGTGCCTTGTTTGAACTTTGAAGTTGGATTGTTGGAACATCGTTCCTTGTTTATGATTTTGTTGTTGGAACAGATATATAAGTGCTTTCAGTTGCCACGTGCTCTTTTTCAAAGTTCATACCTGATTTGCATCATGAGAACACAGAAGTTTAGGGGGTGCTCAACTGACAACGTCAATTGCCTGTCACACACCCAGTAGAAATTATAGGGGTGTTTTCAGATCTTGTTTGGATATCAGGATATATGCATATATCATGCAAAGACAACGAAGCCATTTATACCCGAACATATCGCAGAAAGGCTATTTATAGGTGCTTGGGTTGCCGAACTATGAATTGGAGAATTGGGAAGATGACCACTTACTGCTTTTGGTTAAGGAGACCTGACTGGAGGGTTGCCAAACTGTGAATTGGGAATCAAAAGTGAGTGATGCTATCATACCCTAAATGAAACTAGGGGGGCAGAGACCATGAGCGAATGGTTAGCCGAATAGCTTGTCCATTTCTCCTTGCAGTCCATTTGACTCAGCCTTGCAGCTCCTGCCTCTCACCCAAATTGATGGGTCTTCCAGCATCTTGAAATTCTTCACCATTGACTGTTGTAGTTTAAAAAGATTTGTTCGGTGTTTATGAAACCTATTATTCTGTGATTCCAATACAACTTGCCTGTGACAAAGGAAAACGTAGGTGACTATATGTGTACATTAATGCAGTGGATATGGCATTGCTGCACAGGCCCTGACAGCAGTTATAAAAGCATATGATGGTCGTGGGCCACAAACTAGTCTTACAAGAGACATCCTTGAGAAGCTTGAACTTTCTTCACCAGATGAAATCATAGGGTAAGTTCTCTCACACTAATACATCATCTGCATACAGTTCAGTTGTCTGCCCTGGAACTCGAATGGTATCTTAATATGCAAAAGAAGACAGCAGGGTTTCCCCTACTGTTTTGCCAGAAAAAAATATGCAAAAACAAAGGTACACTAATTTTATTGCATAACATATACCATTTGTGTCAAAAGTATGTGCAGTACCTTCTGTGACCATGCTACGATATTGTTCATCAATGTAAATATAAACCTGACCAGGCTTGCATTATTCTAACAGGATTTTTCCATTAGGCATTAATCCTTATCATTATTTGGCTATACTCTTTTAGTTTCTTCTCATTTCAAGATTCATCCTGTTGGTGCACTATACTTATCATTATCAATTCTAGGAGCTGCATATGTCCATTTGTGAACATTGATATTTGGAATCTTGTACTTAATTTCCGCTCCTGTTCTGGCACAGATGGACATATGCAGATCCATCTTGGGCTCGTATTGCAGCACTTGTACCAGTTGTGGTATCTTCTGCTGAAGATGGTGATGAAGTAGCTAACAGAATTTTGCATGATTCAGTCCAAGAGTTGGCTGATACTGTTATAGCAGTTGTTCGGCGTCTTAGATTGTGTGGTGAAGGTAATGCCTATGTTGTTCGTGCAACAGTACTCGGCTTTAATTTTGTCCAACAGGTCTATTTGATTATTTGAATGAACTAGTGGCATCTTAGGTATAAATATTACTTCTCTGGGGTCAGGACATCAAGTCAAGTCATCTGTACATAGGGATGTCATTGTATATCTTATTAATCAAGAAAAGAATGAAAACTGGTCTTTTCCCTGCAAAAGGTTCTTTTTTTAAAAAAAAAAAGGCCCTGCAAAAGGTTCTTTGGGCTCATTTTGTCTGCCTTCTGCATGTCAGATTGTCAGTTGTCATGTAGATGAGCATTTAGCAACTGGTTGTGATAAATGAGCTGTGGGCTTAAGATACTCCTGTATGGTTCTTGTTATAGTTCAAAGTACTATTTCTTCGGAGTGGGGTACTAAGGATTCCGACCATGGAATTCTTTCTTTGGACCCTGATATTATTCTGCTCAGATTCTGTTTCCAAATGCTTAGTAAATGTTAGGAACTGGCAACAGGAGAGCAAATTCTGTATACCTGAATATTCATCTTTAATCTGGCAGATGGCAAGGACATGTTTCCACTTGTTTTGGTTGGAGGGGTCCTTGAAGGAAATAAAAAATGGGATATCAGTGGCGAAGTCATAAAATGTATTTCCAAGGTCTTCCCGGGCACTGATCCTATTTGGCCAGAGGTTAGTATATCCATTACTATTCTTGTTCCAAACTTTATGTCTCTGTTGCACACATCCATGCTGGTTTCGGGGTACTTAAGCACTAAGGGTTCAAAAGATTTGGGATGGTATCACTTTTTGTATCAGAAGTCATGATTTTTTCTCTTGAGTTATTTGATATGATAAATGGCATCTGTCAGTAACATAGTTTTGGATTAAATTCGTTCAAAAAAATAGTTTTAGATTAAATGTGCATACATTTCTCTCACCAAGAAAGCAGATATATCTCCATTTGAAAACATGGAGAGAGAAAAAACTTTAGTCCCAAGAAAGTTGGTATAGCATTAGTCATTTTAAAATTAAAAAAAAAACATGGATGGATTATCATCCATTTTAGAAGCTAACCAAAATGTGTCATGAAATTTCAGGTGGAACCAGCAATCGGTGCTGCCTTGCTAGCCTGGAGCCATCACCGCAAAGGGTTGAAATTGGAGAATGGAAGTTGATTCCCAGCATTTAAAGGTGTCAATTGTATATTGTGGAATTGGCCAACCAAAGGAGAAATTTGGTCCCAAGGATACATTCGAAGGCATGAAGGCTTTTGATTCCCAGCAAATAATAAATCACGGATGGGTGCAAACATAAGATGTGGATAAAACATATTTCTGATGTAAGTAGTTAGTGTGTCAAAAGAATTGTTTAATAGACCTCTGATTCTAACTCTCGGTGATTGTTGTATGTTTGCTGTTTGCGTTTGGGGGTAGCATCTGTGTACCATGGATAATTGATCTTCCTCTGTGTACCATGGATAATTGATCTTCAAATGTGCAATTGTTTTTTTACCTACATTGTACTTGGCCTGATGGCCTCTATAAGCTTAGTTGGCATACTGAACTTGTGCAGCTGAATGTCCAGTCCAGCATTTGTTTGCTGTTGGGGACACGAAGCCCACAGAGCTCCCCACGTAACAAGGGAACCAGGCTCTTCGTGATCCACTCGGCTCAAGTCAAGCAAAAGCAAGTCGGCATTACGACCTACTATACTAGCATTTCAATGCAAATATTACTTTGGCGGCACGTTTGACCAGTGCCAAGACTGAAAACCTGAATTCGGTTTAACAACATATAGGCCACAATTGTCAAGTTTCAAAAACTATTAATTGTGAATAGCAAGGATCAAAGGATAGCAAATCCAGATCAAACGATCACAGCTGGCCAGACTAATGTGTGGATTCATCTGCCATTGTGCCAGGGAAAAAAAGAAGTAATAAACATCTGAAAACTCGGCCTCTAACATCCTCTCGGCTACCAGTGTCACTCAACACAGTAGGTCACTGTTACAAGAGTAAACCTCTGCAACCCAGCATAGCAGGTGGCAAAGCCAAACACAAGAACTAATAGCTACGGTTGGGTCATTTACAAAGTGCTCAAAAGCTACTAAGATTACTACTGCCTGCAAAAGGGAGCAATCCACTCTGCATTACCTAGTCCTTGAGTCGGAACCAAAAGCTTGCTGCCACCTACAATTCTAACAAAGTTATCTCAAACCACCAGAAGCCTGCTGTCCAGCCTACAATTCTACAATGTCAAGCCGACCAGAAGCATTTTACTTTGCCATGCTAATATGCTTCTTAATCATGTTCAAGGTCTCCATAACCTGCAAGAAAGATATTAGTACAGTTAATAAAGAACGAAAAGATCATAACTCGTAAGGATACATGAAACGATGCAAATTGGGTGAGTGCAATTGCTAGTGATTATGACATATAGTAGCAATTGGCATAACATGGAGCCCCTGGTTAGACAAGACATGCGAACACCTAAGTTCTCATGTCACGGAACAAATTAATATTGGAGGAAAAAACTAACATCAGTCTTGCTAAAATTTGTGTTTGGTCACTTCACAAATTCTTTCACTGAATGATCTTGAGAAAACAGGATAGACCTAGACAGGATAGACCTAGAATAATGAGGATAAGATTATATTAAATATAACCAACAAACAGGAAGTTTTGCTAGACATCAAAGGGCAGTTTATGGCCAAGACTTAGAAGAGAAACAACAGAAAACAAAAGAATCATGCCCAAAGCGTAAAAACAAAACTTACGCCAGTGTAGTGTTGAAGGACTGGAGAATAGTGATCAAGTGCAGTATAGATTTTCACAAGAAGATCTGTTAAGGCCTCAACCTCATCACCAAGCAAATCCACCTGGGAAACAAATAAAACTAATTAATGTGCTTTAATGCCTCAATCCTTAATCCTTTTAGGGTGATATCTAGGCTATAACTTTTTCATGGTTTGCATGTTATTAAGCTCTGAAAAGTGAACTAAACACTAACTAATTAAGTTTGACAAATAAATTACCTCAAGTTCAGCTTTCTGAAGATTAGAGCCTCTTGTCTCAGATATCTCTTTGTACCGCAATGCCTTCTTTCTTAAAAGAAGGCCTTCTTTCGCAAGGTGTTTACATTGTTCTTTTAAGAAACAGAACCTGTGAAAGAAAAAAACATACTACCCTCTATTTACAGAACATTACATAGATAGGTAATAGGTACCAAGAACTATAGAGCTAATATTAAAATGGTATAGTGAGAAACAAAAGGCTAGGAATTATATAATCAGCTCATTTTCCTAGGATAAATAAGTTTAGAGTGAATAAAAAACAAGCACCTTGATTCATTCTGCTGGACTTTATTTGCAACAACAGCCTGTTGATCCATCATGACAATTTCAAAATCTCTGATAGATTTAACAATATTGTCCATGAATTCTCTCATATCCTTGTCTTTGGAAACAGCAGATGTTAGCATCTTCTCCTTTTCTTCAATGACATCATGTAGAGCTTGATTCTGTTTCTCTAAGTCTTTTAGAGAGTCTGAAATGGTTCTAAGTCTATCATTCAGCTCAACCAAAGTAACATCATTGTGTTGAACATGCTGCTGAGCTTGCTCCAACCTGCCCATAATGACACCAAACTCCCTGTTCTTTTCAGATAGGTAGGAATCTTGCTTTGCCACTTTGTCTCTTAGCAAATCAAGTCCATGACACATTGACTCCACGCAAGTCTGCATCGCTTCCAATCCAATCTGTGATATAAATTTCTCCTTTTCACTCACTAGTTCAGTGAAGGAATCCACAATTAGTTTCAGTTTTTCAATCTTCTGCTTATGTAGAGATTCCTCTTCAGCATGACTCTTTTTCTCCTCATACTTCGACAACAAAGAATCAATGTTTGACATTGATTTAGCAATAGCCTCATTCTGAATTATTGAGCAAACTTCCTGCTTCATATCACCCTCAATCTCATAACCATGCAATTCTATGTTTATTTCACTAATGAACTCTTTTATGATAATCCTTTCTATCTCTTCTCTAAAGGTGGCTGCAATTCTGGCATCTTCAACATCAGATTCAAGCCTTATAATATTCAGTTCAGGATCTGCCTCTCTGGATGCAAAATGCGAAGAGTGAGTTGGAATAGAGCAATGGTCTTCTTCATTATTACTTGCACCACTTTCTAGTTGCTGGATTTCAGAATCTAATACATGGTTTTTATCTTGTTGCCCAGGAATTGCATTTGACTTGATACGAACAGAGGTTCTTTTATTCTCCAAGAGGAGGACATCTAACTTTGAGATGACTTCCTCTATTTTCTTCCTCGTTTGCTCAAGTTCTTTGTTATTTCGTAAATGAAAAGGGTTTGATCCGTCCTTCTTTAGGATTTCACGCTTCAGTTTGAATATCTCTTCCGTCCTCTGGTACAGAACTGAATCATGCTGCCTTTTCATCTCATTCATCGATTTATTGAAATGAGCTATCAAAGTAACCTTATCCATGTGATCCAAAAGTTTTGGATCACCAAAAACTTCTTCTTTAGAGTCTCCAGGATGAATGGTCTTTGCTACACCATTTCTAGAGGATTTTTCCTTGTCCTGTTGCTTGCTCACATTTTCTGAATCTTCAAAGTTATGCTGTGATCCCGAAAGCCCCCATTCAGAATTCAAGAGTGACTTGGAAATGGAGTCAAGCTGCTGGCGGAGACTATAAAATTCATCATGTCTTTTGTCCCGTCCCTCATATAAACTCAAGCTGCCATTTCCTAGTTGCTGCAGCTTTTGGTTCAGTGATGCTATTTCTGCATCCTTGAGAGCAATTTGACTAGCAGCTTCTTGTTGCACATCACTTAGGATTTCCTTGATGATAACACCAGTCACAACTCCGAAAACATGAAACTTGTCATTTACTTCATCCACTTCATCCAAGAAAGATTCCATATCCTCAATGGCGGCGTCTTCATGGCAAGAAAGCTCAGTCTGAACTGCAGCACTCCCATTGGCATCATCGGGGGATACATCCAAGGTCTCTGCCATCTCAATCTGTATGTGATTTTGGAGCGATCACCACTATAAGAGAATGGAAAGATACAAAAGGAATATTAAACTCAGGGATTATAATCAAACCAGGCCCTTGTTTAGATTGAAGATTTTTTCAACCTGATGAATAGTACCACTTTCGTCTTATTTGACAAATATTATCCAATCATAGACCAACTAGGCTTAAAAGATTCATCTCGTGATTTTGAACTAAACTGTGTAATTAGATATTTTTTTTACCTATATTTAGTACTTCATGCAAGCGGCTAAAAATTAATGTGATGGAGAGAGAGTGAAAAAACTTGGAATTTTGAGGTGATCTAAACATGGGCCAGCACGCTATTTCCCTCAGGACATTCATCTGAACATTTATTGCACAGCTGCAACCGCACATGTACTATTAAATACCTTAAATAAACCAGTGTTTGACGTGCAAGCAATCACATCACCCCAAGCTTGTGACAGCATAATGGTCTCTGAGCAAAACCCTACCTCAACAATAAGACGAAAATCTTACCAAATTAAATTACCGGTATCAACTACCTTGAATGCTCGGGTAATAATGAGTTAATGACATGGGAATCTAAAGAGACAGAACATCCATCCCAGTAATGGTAACACGATTGGGTATAGTGACATGGGCGGAAATGTATAGTCCAGAGAGAGAGAGAGAGAGAGCAGAAACACATCAAGCTCTAGCTAAACTAGCCGAATCAGGTAAACAAAACAAAACAGGCAACAAATAAGATTAAATCGAACACTAACCAAGCTACCAACTGTCTAGGTTAAGGAGCTCAAATGGAGGCCGTCTAAGCGAAACTAACCTAAGCTCAAACCAAGAGAGGCGAGACGAAACAAGCCGGGAGAACCAATCACCACCAGCGCGCCACCTAGGAGGACGGAGAGCTCCACCAGTGAATCCGTAGAGGAAAGAAACGGCGGCGAGGCAAGGAATCCCACCCCGAAATACAACGGTGGAAAGGGTGAAGAGAAACAAGCTGCGCTGATGAATGATGCTATACCTTTCCGTCAGCGCTGCCAGTGCGGTGGTGCGGACGGAGACGGGGGAAAGCAGCCGCCTTTCTCCTCCCACAGTCCTACTACTCCCCAGTCCCCACCTTTTTTCACCGCCGCCGCCGTTGCGTTGCGTGCTATCTGTTGACGTTGACTGCAGCTGCTGCTCAAGTGCCGCCGGTGCGTGCTAGCTGGGCTGCCTGGGCAGGCGCCTCTCCTTGCAGCCCAGCCCAGACCAAGGGTTTGGCCCAAACTCTCGTTTCACTCGACGGCCCAATAAGAGAACACGCTTTATTTTTTTTTCTTCCCTCTCTGAATCGAAATAGAATACGTGTTTTAGTTCAAAATTAAACGCCGGCGAGCGCCGCCCCGGCGGAGGGAGCTACCTGGATGCGCTCCACGCCGGTGAGCTCCTCCCTGGCCGCGGCTAAGGGAGCGATCGCGATACCAGCTCTAGATCCGATGGCGGGCCCGCTCCATGAAGTACGGGCCTTGGTCTAACGACAGTCGATAGGTGTGTCATTTTCGTGTCCTCCGAACTAAGGCCCCGATCGGTAGAGCTACCGCCGGCTCCAGCTTTTCTGAGGAATTTATTATTCATTCATGTTGAGACTATTAAAATTTTCTATAAAGACAAGCTAAATAAGTTTATTAATAAAACAAATAGCGAGATGCGAGTTTTGCTTAGCCTACGGGGTGTTTGCAAGCCACCTAACCAATTCACAATTCTAGTGTATTTGCACTTAACCGTACAAGTCAAACCGAGAAGGAAACTACAACTAGCAAGCTACACAAAGAAGCTACTCTAGCAAAGCTAACTAGCTAGCAAAGATAACTAAGAAAGTAATGCGGAGTTGAGTTAGGAGGGTATCACCGAGAGGCGAAGAATTGAGCCAACCAATCAATATGATCAAGAGATGAATACCACAATATACAACCACCGGGATTGATCAAACACAATAAGAATGATGACACAAAGATTTATCCCGAGGTTTACGTGCTTGCCGGCACGCTAGTCCCCGTTGTGTCCCTCTTCACCACGTGGTTCGGTGGCTAATCGGTCTCACACCGAGCCTCTCAAAAGGCGCCACAAGAACCTACCAAATGGCAAAAGGTTGCAATAACACGAGCAATATACTAATGTTGCCTTTGACGCTTCGCCGAGGTAGGCACAAACCCCTCACAATCACCGGAGGTGGCCAAGAACAATCACCAACTCTTGCCAACGCCTCCAAGCTGCTCCAAGCCGTCTAGGTGGCGGCAACCACCAAGAGAAACAAGAATCCCGCAGTAAATCAACCACCAAGTGTCAACTAGATGCTATCTCACAATGCAAATGCACTTGGATCACTCAATCTCACTTCGAATATGCAAAGAAGCAAGAGAGATGAGTGGGAGGGGAGTTGCTTAGCTCAAAGTGCTCACAAGTATGTCAAATGTTCGAGAGAGAGAGCCTTGACCCGGCCAACGAATATTTATAGACGTACCCCTTCGAATAGAGCCGTTAGAAACTTAAACAGCCAAAATCGCGCTGACCGGACGCGCTGGTCCAACTGACCGGACGCGACGGTCGCGCAACGGCTAACTCGTAAAGTACTGACCGGACGCGCTGGTCCAAACGACCGGACGCGCTGGTCGCCCAACGGCTAACTGCGAAGCAACGACCGGACGCGCTGGTCTAAACGACCGGACACGCTGGTCGCCCAACGGCTAACTGCGAAGCAATGACCGAACGCGCTGGTCCAAACGACCGGACACGCCAGTCGCGCAACGGCTAACTGCGAAGCAACGACCGGACGCACTCATCGCGCAGACCGAATGCGCTAAAAACGACCGAACGCGCTGGTCCCGAGAATGACCGGATGCGCTGGTCGCCTGAACAGCGCTCAACGAAACAACGACCGGACGCGCTAAAGAAACATGACCGGATGCGACAGTGCCAGCGTCCGGTTCGAGTCCAGTAAGCTCCCTGAACGACCGGACGCGTCCGATCGACTATGACCGGACGCGCCTCGCGTCCGATCATCGAACTGAAAAACGCGCAGACACTGAACACTGACCGGACGCGTCGGGTTCAGCATCCGGTCACCTCTGTGACCTCCGTTCGCCTCCGTTTCTTTTCCGGACTTTCGGCATAGTGGAAAATAGTCGTTTCAACTCCTCGAAAACGCCTAAATCCCGCCTCGCAAGCTCGGCGGGAGGGAGAGAGGACCCCAAACCTTCTCTACCGCTCAAACTCCACCGCCTTCGCAAACGTGCTAACACCACCAAGTGATCTTCGTCATGTGTGAGTGTGTTAGCATTTTCACAATCATTTTTCGAGGCGTTATTAGTTCTATCCAAATGCATATGATTATGAAATGCACATCTAGAGGCACTTAGGAGTTCAATAGCCGCGTCATTCCCCTCTTTATAGTACGGCTATCTATCCTATAATATAACCACACCCACTAGGTATCTTGGTTACTAAAACACAACCCTTAAGCATATACCTTTGCCTTGATCACGTAGGGTTGCGTCCAACTCCAAGTGTGGCCATCATGATCTCCATGTCCATCTTGCCACCAAACTTGGAATGTACTAATCCTCATATGCTGCATACAACTTAGACATAGGATTAGTATTTAGGCATTGTCACTAATTACCAACACCAAACATAGGACTTTCACATGCACAGTTTACATAAGCTCTTTTTCTTTCTCTTTTTTTTTTGCTTCCCCTACTCCCACGGGCTCTATGAGAGAACAAGAGAGAAGAGAGAAAAATGGCTCATGTGAACAGAGAATGCATCATAGAAGCTAGAGCCAGTAGAAGCTCTACCAAAGGGAGTCTAAAAAGAAACAACAGAGACATCCTAACCCCCTTAGCCAAATAAATGATAGAAATGGTTTCATCTTTAAAAACTGGGTCGGATCCATCCCTCGATCACCACGTCCTCAAACTAAACATACTATAAACTGCTCAGGTTTTCATTCAAGCCTATCATTTTCAATTCCCCAAGAATCAGATGATCTGAATTTCATGAGACTTGCCATTGATCAGTGTTAACGTAGACGCTAGACACAAGACAGTCATCAACCATCTGACTAGCATCTAGACGGTCTAGACCAAGACTAGACGTATTAGACGATTTTGTATTGCAGTAGCTAAAATTTCAAACAAATATCAGAAAAATGCACATGTAATTGGCCAACTGTACTCTAGCATCCAAAACATTAAGACAATATTATTATGAGAAGTTGAGATTTTAAATACAATAATTTCAAGTTTTTTCGGTTTATCACACATCTAATTCATCATCTCTCTAACATATAGACATGACAATTTACAATTTATAGAAACCAAAAGAAGCAAGCAGGACCACATATATGATATGATATGATATGATATGATATGATATGATATGATATGATATGATATGATATGATTATGATACGATACGATACGATATGATATCATAATGATATGATAATGGTTATGATATGATTATTAACTTAATTATAAGCAATGTGAATCTACGCAGGATGGTTGAATGTTTCCTTATACGTTGTTCGGGTGAGATTTGGGTTATCTCATTGCCTAAACTTATGTCTAGGACACCTAGTCGATTGTCTAATAGTCTAATGCATGTCTGGCCTTCGTGTCTATACGATCTTTGACTAGAGTTGACTGTCTAGACGGTCTAACCATCTAGCCCAAATTCTAAAGGTTAAACTAGTTGTTACCCCATGACTAGCGTCCAGATGTCATCTAGATGGGCTAGACTTATGTCTAGGCGAACACTGCCATTGATTAAACTTCTTTTGTCAAGGTGGAGAAGAGTCATGGATGCCACATGTCTCCAGGAATCAAATAAACCATTTCTCAGATTTGTGATGAAACATTTAGGGGGTGTTTTGTTCGAGGCAAGAATTATTCATCATTTTCTCACTTCTCATTTTCTTTTTGTTAGTGAAATAAAATGTATGAGGAATAGAGTGATTCACTAAAATTCATAGAATGAATTCACTACCTCATCTAGGACAGAATGGTCCCACAAACTTAACATCCTCTTAGAAACAGGAGAAACAACTCTCCTGGCCTCCTGGGTAGACAAATAGCTACATGGAAAATAACCTCCCAAGCTCAGAAGGACTGTACTCCCTCTCTACAGTGGCTCTCTTTGTTTGCACAATATCCTCCCTTATCATTGAGGCCACCTGCATTGTTGACTCTAACACTCCATTTAGAAACTTGCAAAATTTATTCACCATTCACCAACAACCCAGAGATGAAGCTATTTCAGTTTTCAAAAAAACAAACTCACATTTACGTCTTCTCTCACTGTCTCGCTCTTTTTTTAAAAAAACGAACAGCTGCCTCGCATCTTAGACTCCAACCAGGTAAAAGCTAAGCACCTTTTTTACAGGCCTCAAAACTTAGTCGAATTGAACCAAAATTTGGTTCAAAAATGGATCTTTGCCTAAAAAACCTACAAGTTGCTGGGTAGTTGAATTGCTGCTAAAATTTCCCTCTTCAGCTCCTCTCTTTTGATTTTCCCTGTCGTAGTCACTGGAAATGGCTGCCTCCACTGATAATAAGACCTTGGCACCTTAAATCTGTTACACAAAAAGAAAACTTTGAGAACGGTGATGGTAGCTCCATTGGTAAGAAATATTTGCTCTCAACGGATGCGCATTCAGTTTCCAAATGCTAATATGTTTTCATCGGAAGATCACCTGCTCAGTTTTTTCGTCCTGCAGTGCTCATGAAGGATCTGAGGAGACACTTCCTTGCCTTTGCCTTGGTGCTTAGTTCTTGCATCAACCCACTTCCAGCCATCCTTGATGCTAACACAAGCAATAACTTTCTCCCCGAGACGACTATCTGGTACACCGACTACCACACCTCTTGCTACTCCTGGGTGCTGAGATAGTACCAATTCAACCTGAACAATTCCAGGTGTTATATATTGTGTGAAATCACATGCCATTGTTAATTAAAGGATTGAAGAATATGTAGAGTTTGGACTAGTTATGGAACAGGTACCTCTTCCGGGTAAACATTTTCGCCTCCAGTTTTGATGCGGCCCTTTTGCCGCCCCATAAGCCATAGATTACCTGCTTTGTCAATCCATCCAGTGTCTCCAGTGTCAAGCCATCCGTTCCTGACACAATCTGATGAACCCACCTTGTTGTTTGCCCAGTAGCCAACCATGGTATGCAAGCCTCTAGTTAAGATGTTCCCAGTTGGTGAAGAACTGGTGTTATCACCATCCATGCCGATTTGTATCTCTACATGTGGTGCTGGTTTGCCAACGCAAACGCTTCCATAACGGCTGCCTGGTTGGTTCTTAGGTTCTTGAAGGTTTGGTATGTTGAGAGCCATGAATGTCAGAGATGAGCAGGCCTCAGTCATCCCTGTTGCAAATTGTAAGCTACTAAAATTCAGTAGATGCGTTTACAAAGTGGCTAAATGGCGATGCCAGATGGAACAATTAGCATGGTTTTAGTTTTAGAGCACATTATAAAACTATACTGTTCAGCCAATGCAATATTTCCTTTCATAGAGATGTTACTGTTTGCATACAATAAATTAATCCTCATGACACTGCAGTGCTAACTGGCAAAGAACACATACCATAAGCTGAGAAAATAGCAGCATGAGGAAACAATTGTGAAGCTCCATTTATCAGGTCAAGGGACAGCCCACCGCCCCCGTTCAGAATCTTGGTCACTGTCGTACCACAGTCTGATATCATATCTTTTCTGATTGAAAACAGGACAAATGTTAGCCCAACAGGTGTGCACTCCTAGGATTTCAGAGAACTGAAGCGCTATCTCATACCGAGCATACGACAGTAGGTCCGCCATGATCGCAGGGACAGTGATGAAAGAAGTTACTCCTTGTTCCTGGATGGCGTCAAAGGCTGATTTGGCGTCGAATTTCGGTATCAGGACATGGCAACCTCCGGCCATCAGGATAGCCATGCATGAGGAAATCCCTCCGATATGGCACAGAGGTGCTGTATGCAGGTAAACCTGCAGACCAACAGAGGCAAAATATTGGAAGCCATACACTTATGTTGGCAGTTTATCGAATCTGTCAACGATGTCTACATGGCAACGCTGTTTTCGCAAGGGATCTGAATGATCAAAGGTAATACAAAAGTACTTGGATCCTGAAAGCATACATCATCCTCACCGTAGCCAACAATGGCAATTTTCGCAAGGGACTGAATGATCAAAGACGTATGGCTTATCGCTACACCCTTTGGCCGCCCAGTGGTTCCTGAATCAGAATACCATAAAGGTAAATCAGGTAGTATTTTGTACCCAGGTTCAACAATTCAAATTTTCTGTAATAGGCAGAAAATTTGCAGGATATACTCCAAGATAAGATAACTGGGTAAAGATTTAAGTGAATATTCAGCTTATTTCAGGAGAGAGAGAGCCTGACCAGATGTGAAGCATATTAGAGCAACATCCCCTGGCGCCGACATGGGTTCCATCATCGCCGTAGCTCCTCTCATGCTCCTCTTGATGTGGGCAACGGATTCAACTGAACCAATATGTCCAAGACAAAACTAACCATGTGTAAATGCTACCAGTAGATGTATGCACAATCTCTTGTAAGTTCCACACTGTTCAATCAATCCAAAAAGGGAAAGAGTTTCCTTGGTCCAGCATGCAAAAACCTTACAATCTGCAGCAGCATGGCCGATCCTGCAAGGATCGCCCAGAAGGAGGTAGAGGCCAATGGATGGAAACCTGTCGCTCTCCATCAGTCGAAGCGCCCAAGAGCTGAACGCGCCGTCGAAGACGAACGCCGACGGCTGCACGAGCTCCACCGCCTGCACCGCCTCCTCCAAGCTCTGGATCACAATTCACAAGGGAGACGAAACCTTTACACTCCGCTGAATCAAAGACAATAAAACTGGAGAAGTACAATGTACAAGTACGTACCCAGCGGTAGTTGAGAGGGGCGATGATCGCTCCGGCGTAGGTGACGGCGAGGAACAGCTGGACGTACTCCACGCTGCATACCATATGCAAGGCACAGCAATGGCTCAGGGAAAGCAAAGCAACAACATGTCTGCCGCTCCGGCTGACCGGCTTCCTGCACGTACGGTACGTAGGTACCTGTTGAGGGCGACGGCGGCGACGACGTGGCCCGGGCGCACCCCGCGGTCGACGAGGCCGGCGGCGAGGCTCCGCACGCCGTCGACGAACTCCGCGCCGGAGAGCAGTCGGCCGCCTGGGCCAGCAGCGGCGACGGTGGCGTCGCCGCGGCAGGCGAGGATACTGCCGAGGCACTGCGCAATGTGGCCCTGGCAGTGGCGTGGCGGTGGCATCGCCGACCGGCCGGCGCCGTCGACCGAACGCAAGCCAAGCTCCGGTTAGAGGTTGACTTTGAAAGTGCATGCAGTGCAGGTTTAACGCGCGCCGGCAAGGAGGGAGAAGATAGCACGAGGCCCCACGAGGGGGAGTTGCGTCCACAGATTGCAACGCAGGTGATGACTGACGAGATAGAAAGGGAGGCTGTGCTGACCGCTGACTGCCACCTAATGGATAGGCACGTCATCAGTGAATTATTTTTTTATTTTTTTAGTGAGAAAAATGTGAGAGAAAGTCATTTGTTTAAGCAGGTGTTGGCGGTCCTACTTGACTACTCTTCTCGATAAACAATTTTGACTAAATATATATTAAAAAATATTAATATTTATAGTACATAATTAGTATTATTGAAAAGATCTTTGAGTCTAGTTTTTTAATAAATTTATTTATAGACTAAATATGTATTAAAAAATATTAATATTTATAGTATATAATTAGTATTATTGAAAAGATTTTTGAATCTAATTTTTTAATAAATTTATTTAGAGATATACATATTTTCTATAAATCGAGTCAGACTCATGGCAGGTAGGTCAATGGTAACGGAGGGAGTGCTTTGCAGCCAGGAGTTTGCCTGTGCGGGCTCGCGATCGAGTTAGATTTAAACTTTTTAAAAACGGTAAGCAGCAGATTTCTTTGAATTTTGGGTGCCTTGTTTAGAATTTTAGGCTTGGACCATAGAACTTGCGGTGCCGTGACACCTGGGTCGTTTCACACTTGGGGATGCATTAAAAAAACTGAATTTACCTTGCTCCTAGTCCTACAAAAGATTTAGCGCAATTATGTGACCGATTTACCCATCTGCTACCTCCAATTCTCCAGACCGATTCTAGTAGGATTGGTAAACAGTAAGCAAATCTGAAAATAACATGCAAATACCCACAAAATAAACGCTCACGAAACCATAAAGAGCTTATAGTGACACAACACAGGTACTTAACATTAAGCAGATAACATTGTCGATTACACACTATAGGTGGACACCAACATAGTTTGTCTACTAATAAAACACAATGCGCTACAATAATAGGAAACAGTACTTTGGTGTTCATAAGCAAAAGCCAAAACTTGCAGCAGACTGACGATACTAGCAGCTCTAGTCATCGAAAAGGCTGAAGCCCATTTCCTCGTCCGACTCCTCTTCAGGCTCTGGAGCCTTCTCTTCCTCCTTCGGAGCAGCTGCAGCACCAGAGTCCGCACCTGCAACCGGGGCAGCAACAGCGAACTTGCTCGGGTCCTGCAAACCAGTCACAAAATTAGAACAGCTTAAAACAACAACTTTCAAGACATATCCACACTATCATGACCTAATGATACAATTACATATGGGCAAATAAACGTAGATATGCATCGTGATTAAAGCAGATTTATACAAGGATTTAAATTGCTCAAAATAATTGCCATAGCACAAGTGAACATATATTACCTTGAGGTACTCCTTGATCTTGTCAGCATGTGGGTACGAGTAGTCCGTCTCCACAGCAACAGCAAGCACATTCTTGTACCCATTGATGAACATGTGTGGCACAGCAGCAAGAGTCGGGTACGAGATTGCCAGGGACAGAGAGGCAACCATGGAGACACCAGTGGCAAACTTCTCAATCAGGTCCTCCTCAGAAAGGTCAAGCACCTCAGGGCTGAACACAGACCCATCCTCATAGACACTGGTGATCTGAAGACCGTATGAGAAGGGGCGGATACCCAGCTTGGCGAGCAGGGCAGACTCGGATGAGCCCACCTTTTCACCCTTCTTGATCAGCTCCACAGGGGTGATAATTTCGACAGTACCCTTGTTAATCTTGGTGGGGATGTTAAGCACCTGAAACAAATGACAAGTGAGAAATTTGGCAATTGTGTGCTTGCATTTAACCACAAAGGTATTGCTTCCAGGCTCACCTGGAAGAAAGAGGTCTGGGAGGGATCCAGCCCAGTGTTGCCAGGAGGCACAACAACATCAACTGGAGCAACCAGACCAACACGGGCAGGAGCCCCAACCTGTAGAAAAAACACAAGAATTATCATTACTATTTGATCTATAGCTTGACATTGATACTGTATCTGTAACAGAAACAATACTAAACAAACATCAAAGAAGTGTTGCAACACATATACTTCAACATAATGTATAACAACATAGACAAGATATGGGACATGAAAAAACTGACTTGTTATGCCTCAGATTTTTACTCAATTGTTAAAGAAATATAACAAACATTGATGTGAATTTAAATTTAGTCTGGCAAGTTCAACAAGCAATATCACAATACAGGTACAAGCTTCTACAGCTAAGTTACCAACAGAATGTGAAATGATACAATGAATATCTATTTTCAAAACATCCTTAACACACACAATTTGCAAATTATATTCAACGCAAGAGAATAGCATAAGAGATTAGCATAACTGACCACCACCTGCCACAGACTAACTATAACACGTACTATCAGTGAACTAGGTGCTGTACTAAAATACAATCAGGTGACTGACCCAAGTAACACCCAGAGTTATATCCTGACAACTCGATGTGAAATTAGATCTACTATATGTGACATCTCTGCACAAGTACGGCACACATACGGGGCAATTTGCATAAAAAATAAATTTTGTGCTGCGGGTCATCGAATTACTACTGAGGGCAATTAACTTGCAGTGACGAGCAGCAAATCGGAATGGCTACTCCGAGCAATTAACTTGCAGTAACGAGTTACTACTCCGAGCAATTAGCTTGCAGTGACGAGCAGCAAATCGTAGTACATCTCGCAAGCTAAAAATCGTAGTACATCTCGGAAGCTATTAAAAAATAAGGACCGCATTGACAGGTAACAGCAAACAACAGGTGCCGGGAAAACTTCAAAGTATTTACCTTGTACTTGGCGACCTCCTCGCGCACCTCCTTGAGGTCACCCTTGGTGAAGATGAGGCCGACGTTGCCGACGAGGAGGTCCATGAGCGGGTCAAAGGTGTGGTTGCCGGTCTTCTCGGCGTAGACCTTGATGCAGCGCCTGATGAGCGTGTTCTTCCCCATGAGCACCACCGAGTCGCCCCTGAGGCCCCGGCGGATGTCCTGGAGCTGCTTGGAGCCGACGTTGTCGGCGAGGGCGATGAGCACCTTGGTGTACTCATCGAGCAGGCTGCAGAGCTTCTTGTCGTACGCGATCTTCTTCTCCGCCTTGGTCCGCTTGATCGCCATCGCTGCAGAGGAACGCTAACCCTAGCTGGGAAACGGATCTGTGGCGGGGTGAGGTGGTTGCGATACAAGGAGGAGGACCAAGCCTTCGTGAAGGGCAAGGCGGACGGCTTGCGGCGGCGGCGTCGCTTTAACCTACCTGATAAGCGGCGGCGGCCGTGGTTTTTATAGGGTTGGAGGGAGCAGGGGAGCTAGGGTTTCCTCCTTCCGTGGCGGCCAAGATGGGCCTGCCTATTGTTGGGCTCCTGTGGTCGTAGCTCGGCCGGCCTACTTTTGCATATAAGCCCAGCCCAGGCGTGGTGACGAGAAGGCCTGCTTAGTGGCAGACAACCTCCTCAACCCCCCCCCCCCCCCCCCCCCCCCCCCCCCCCCCCCCCCCCCCCCCACACCCCAAAAAAAAATGACAGACGGATGCCGGTATCAGTCAACTAGGCAAAATATGGCTAGGCAAGGTGTGGCGGACACGGACCAAAGAAAAATGTTAATTAGGGTGTGTACAATCCACAAACGCTTAAATGTGCTCTTAAAAATAAGAATAATCAATTAATTGCATAAGAGCGTTAGGCCCTGTTTGTATTCACCCTCTAAACTTTAGAGCTAAAGCTCCGAACAGGTGATCTAAAGTTAGCTCTAAACTTTAGTCCACCTCATATTAGAGCTTTAGACCTCAAAAGTGAGCTAAAGTCCTCTAAAGTTTTTAGAGCTCTAAATTTTAGAGGAGATGATCCAAACAATCCCTTAATCTACAATGAAAAGGAAAGTTAAACTTGCGTGCTAATCTACTTATCCATTCTTAAAACCGTCACTTTTCAAACTACAAAAATCTCCAGGCGGTCAGTTGCTTGTTTGAGCAGCGATGCCTGTGCCAAACGTCTATATACATGGCCCTTGTTTAGATTGAAGATTTTTTCAACCTGATGAATAGTACCACTTTCGTCTTATTTGATAAATATTGTCCAATCGTAGACCAACTAGGCTCAAAAGATTCATCTCGTGTTTTTGAACTAAACTGTGTAATTAGATATTTTTTTACCTACATTTAGTACTCCATGCAAGCGGCTAAAAATTGATGTGATGGAAAGAGAGTGAAAAAACTTGGAATTTTGAGGTGATCTAAACATGGGGATGGTGGCAAAATAAATGCAGAATCGCTAATTAGCGTCTCTGACCTTAGCACCTTAAGGGTCTGTTTCGGTTAGCCTGGATTGCATCTAGGAACCATTGTGGATTATTAGCATTGCACAAATTAGTGAATCATTCCGAGTGGAAATCATTTTAGTGACTTGTTCCGAAGGAACTGAATGAACTCTAAAAAAACTAAGTTCTCATAGCTATGGTAGACGCTTCGTAGACTTGCAGCCGCCGCCCGCGAGAGTACCACCGTGCATGACTCGGTCCACTCCTCACCGTAACCGTGATCGGATTTCGTTGGCAGTTCTTTATTTCCCAATAAGAATATCATTCCTTATAAATATTATTTGTTTCCCTAGTAGTAGTCCATTAATAATCCACCTTTTTTCACTAAAAAATGTTTTATCTTCCCTCAATCGTATAACACGTTTTCGTCTCATCTCTAAACCAAGAGGATGGAGCTCTCAAATCCTCTTGGTTTAAAGATGGAATGAATGGGCCCTAAAGAGCAAGTTACACCTCTCTTAATAAAATGGGTTTCACAATGGCTATAATTTATTCTTTCTTGCTTGCTTCGTGTCATGATGGCCAAAACATACTGAGCTACCAAATCAAGAGCCAATAAAAGTTGTCCTCGTCCAACAAAATCTTGCACCGCTAGAATTGATGCTGAAGGCGGTGACTTCTCTTGTTGACTAAGATTGGGGGTTATGCTCTCCACTTTATAGCTACATCGTATTGAGAGCGAAGGAGATGTGTAACCAGTAAAGATGACCAAACTATATGAACTAAGATGCCAAGAGAAAGATACGCTCGATGACAATATGGAAGATGAGCAAAAACAAAATAATAATTAATTCATTTGCAGTGGATCAATCTGTCATTAGAACAAATAATTTAGATGGACTATTGGACGGTAAAACCACTAATAATTCTTATAGAATAATAGGGAATATTATTGTATAGTCGGTTGATATTTGCTTAAAAAAAGGACTAAAGCTAACCCCACGTCCCCATCTCGCCCCACCACGTCCCGATCCCCCCGTCCCCCCGGCTCGCGCGGAAACCCAAGCTCGCGCGAAATCCAAGGTGAGAATCCATGGGCGGCGGCGGCGCCCTCACTCCCACCAGCACCCCTTCCTCACCGTCGAGCTCGTCGGAGCCCCTTCCTCCTGGTGATCGTCTTGCCATACCTTATTGATCGAGTTACTGTTCTCCCAGTTCCTAACTTGAATGATCCCTCTGCCGAATTGAATTTGACCTGGTCGTGCGGGTGTAGAGTTCGCCGAGTACGTGGCCGTCTCGCCGGTCTCCGATGACGACGGATCAGATGAGTGCTGCGTTTGCGACGACGACGAGGTGGACGCCATCCGTTGCCGCCAACTGCGTGAGGCGAAAGAGCTCTACTTCAACCGCCAACTGCGTGAGGCGAAAGAGGTCTGCTTCAACCGCCAACTGCGTGAGGCGAAAGAGATCATCAGGAGGTAACCTGATTGCTATTGTTGTTTTTCTTGATATATATGCAAGACTATGTGAAGGACTAGTGGAGAAGATCATTTTTTTTATAATGATGAAACTGTGTTGCGTGCACGAAAACGGTACCATGGATTTAGGGGGAAAAACACCCCTTGTCTGTGACACTTTATCCTGCTTTTTAGACTGGAAAATTTCCAGGATTACTACTTGTACGGTCTGATACCATAGACATACCTAAATTTCCATGGAGTGCATGCTCATTTCCTGATGAGTTTTGTTTTGCTGATTTTTCATGGCATCAACTGAAGAAGCGATGCCCTTAGGGTCTGAAAATATGTAAATAGTCATGTAAATATGATACCATGTACTTTTCAGCTCTGCATTTTCTCTTCTTTACTTTATGCGCTATGCTCTGTAGTCTGTACTTACAAAACTTTAAATGGTGACTGTACTTCTTTAATAAAACAACCAAACATGAATACTGAAACAAAGGGGTGCTACCTTGCACTATAAATCCCTAGGAAAGTTCACTCTATTATGTTCTTATTCAGTAAATGCTTCATTAGAAAGTCAACCTATGAGCAGGTATAAGCCTGGTGACTGGGTTGAAGGAGTTGGCGGCGCAAAGGCTGGACATTTTCTCTTGCCTGAGATCACCACATTGCTGCTGGTGGGCCCTAGAGGTTCTGGCAAGAGCACACTTGTAAACCGAATTACAAGGGTCTTTGACAAGGATGATGATCCTTTTGCACCAGCTCGAGCACTGGTGTCATGTAAGTCTTATCCTTTTTAGGGGATGCTATTTCGAGGTGACGTACAAATGAATTTGATTTCAAGCGATTAAACCTAAATTGATTTTGTTAGGCAATTCAAAATCAAATGGTACAATCTTTCTTCGTGAGTATCCAATTCCAAGGAATTCAAGTGCGATATGTGTTTATGATACACGTGGCTGGTCAAACGACCCAGAGAAAAATTTCAAGATGCTGCATCAATGGATGACAAAAGGAATAAGCCATGGGGAGACAACAATGTGGTAAGGGGTGACTTGCTAACTCTTTGTTTTCTGTCTTGAAACTAGAAAAATATTGTACACTGTATGACTCTGTACAAACTGTTTATTATTTTCTGAGAGAGTCATTCTCATATTTCTGCCAACAGATTCGAGTAATCAACCTTTTGCCATTCAGTAATGTCAAATATAATTTCAGCTGTCACCAGCCATATACAGATTGCAGAATGAGGCAGATTCTTAGGACTAACTATAGATTGTGACTGGATTTGTTGTCTCTCGTTTGTGCACGGATATGACAGAATTCAGGCATCAATAGGACAGCTGTCCTGAATTACTTACCTACCTGCTGTATACTTTATAAGAATTTAAGGCCTCAATGAGGATCACCATGAAAGTTCTCCCATTCTCTTTCACAGGACATAGTATTTCTAGCCAGGATCTGGATATGTTTTGAATTTTATGACAATTGCACTCATCATTGCATGGCATTCAGAGTATTGTTATACTTTAATGTTGTTTCCGTTTTTCTGTTTCAATTTCACAAACTTCCTTTATTATTTTAAGCTAAGGAAGTAACATATAAAGATTTACAACTCAATATATAACTTAAAGTCATTAAATTTCTGAACATTTTTAAACAGGGATAATGATGAAGGCAATAAGACAGGGGACATCAAACCATTGGGGAGGCAATACAGTTTTCTTCGTTACATAACCCGGAAGGTCAATTTCGTGATATTTGTTGTTGATGGTGTCGCTGTCCTTGAGTCAATTGATAGCAACAATAAAGGATACACTGAGATACTCCATCAAACTTTTATGTATCCGTTCTTATCGATTGGAGGTAGGGATTGCTAAGATGCACACAAACCTTATATATCCATTTTATCATTATTATCATAGGAAATTTCCTGAATACAGATTTATGTTCACATATACTGCTTTATGAATGAAATATATGTTTTGATCCTGTGATATTCTCTTCAATTCAGATCTCACCTGCTATAGAATAGAGGCACGTATACAGGTTGTTGATTTAAATTGTTAGCTTTAATCGTCACCTTGTTCATGAATGATGTTTGTTCTCTATTGATAAATTTATACTTGCTATAGTAGACATCATGTGATTATAACAAATTCTACTGCAGATGACAAACCTGTTGTTCTTGTCACACATGGTGATAGACTATCGATACAGCAACGTGCTCATGTTCAAAAGGAGTTAGCAGAGCTTCTAAACATTCCTGCCCAGCAAATTTATGATATACCAGGTATGGCATCCGTACTTTTATCATGATATAATATGAAACATTTTGAGTGTAGTATCTGATACATTCTACACAGGATCTGATGATTACCAAACTGATATGGCTGTATTGGATATGTTACATTACTGTGTCCGACATGCAGAGCAGAACCTCCCTGTTAAATTGAATTACCATTTAGAGGTTTGAGTTTCTTCCCTATGTCCCTCTTAGTTCATACAGTATGTCAGTATAGGAAATTAACATTTTTGAGTATGTTAAACAGACTAGACCCTTTTTCAATAGAATACAGTTCAGTGATGATTCACCTAGAGTACTAGACGTCTTAGATTCTGGATGACATCTAAATGCTAGTCAAGGCTGTCATGTCTAGCGTCTAGACAGCATGGATGCACAATTAGACCATCTAGATAATGGTTAATCAAGATTAATCTCTAGTCATGGGATAACATCTGTTTTCTGCAACTGATATTTTATTTACAAGGTGCTGTGTTAGATAGGACTTTTTTTTTATCGATTCTCTCTTTTTAATGTAAACACCGTGACTAGGGGCTCATGTTGGGTTTCAACTCTAGCCTACCCCAACTTGCTTGGGACTAAAAGGCTTTGTTGTTGTTATTGTTGTTGTCTCTTTTAATGTAAACAAAAAGGAGTTTCCTGACAATGTGAAATAAAGATTTACTTAGCAGTAAAAAGGAGATTATTGCTTATTTTCACCTCTATATGCTATTCATGTGATATCTCCCTAACTAGTTAGAAGCACATGTATAACAGTTTGTTGCCTGCTGTTACTGTCATAATAGTTGGTTCTCAATTTTTTCCCTGTAAGGGATATGTATCACTTGATTTGGTGATACTTGGAAGATGTACCTACTACCTACTCTAAAGCTCATGTTTTGACAGGTGCTTGGGCGTGAAACTCTTAATAAAATGGCAGAGCAATTGATGGGCTTAGATGCAGTCATTGAAGTCGCCATTATTTTCCTATGCATTGTAATCCTTCTGCTTCGATTTTCAGATAAATTGGTGCAGGCATAGCTATGTTCTGCACTTGGATTGTAAATAAGAAAACATTACGGTTACTAGTCTTCCTTAGCTAGAAGAAGACTCGAGGTAACAAGTAAATCGTTTGGATGGCGTGCCATGCATGATTGTTTGTGGTCATGCTAGACATCGAGTACCCTAGTACTTTTATGTGTGCATTGTATATATTGGCAGAACGTACTGTGATGGAACTTTGTATATATTTGATAATAAAATAGTTTCTCACGAACTGCCGGAGGAAGACTTCTAATACTGCGTAACCTTTGTGCTGTTTATGTTGAAATCACCCAATACTTAATGGACTTGCATATTTGAAGCAGTTGTAACACGGGACATCAATATCTAATTAAACTAGAGCTAAAACAAGAGGACAAGGCTGTTTATGTTGACATCACCTAATACTTAATGAACTTGCATATTTGAAGCAGTTATAACAAGGGGCATCAACATCTACTTAAACTAAAACTAAAACTAAAACAAGGGGACAAGGTTCAGCATAACATAATTCGCAGTACAGATATAATGCTAACCTATGTCGCCATTTGTGCATTCCACTCACACGAGCCTTGCACAAGCAACTGAGAAAGCAAGCACGCGGACCATATCACATCTTAGCATTATCCCAAGTCCATCGGAGCCATGCAATTCGGTTCTTTGGAGTGGTAATGCACCTAAAAGCCGCACGTCGGATTGGTGACCTAAATAGCTCAGTAGCTATAAAAAACAACTCAGATCCTTGAGAGACACCATCCTTTTCTACAAGCTGCAGCAATTCTATCACCTCCTCTTGCTCACGCCAGATGGCATTGCTTTCATTCCTACTTTCAAGCATGCTCTCAGATATGAGTTCGCCATAGTACCCTGTATTCTTATACCTCTTGGTTGGGCGGCTGTCAACCATATGCTCCTGGCTTGACCATGGGGACACATGGCCAACCCTATAACGTCCTAGGTTCTCCTCCGGACAACTGATATTGTCCTCTGATACCCGTGCACGGTTATCTTCACCTCCCCCACTTGGTGTCCTATCACCAGTGCCACCGACACACAACTTTGTACTGTCTTTGCCATCCATGGAGCCGAAAAGAATGGTGAGCGCATCCTCGTGCGCAAGCGCCTTGCCACGAAAGTCTTCTGCTGCACTATTCTCCTACAAGCCAGTAGCGATGAATACGTAAGATAGAGGACAATTCAACATAAACTTTTCTGCAATTTAATAACAATTAAATGCCCAACTACAGGAGCACTTTTAAACTCAACGAAAACAAGAATTCACATTAAACAGAAAAAACTGTAGTTACCGGAATTTGATTGTCACATGCATCAGCATCTCGTGTAACGGTGCTTGAATTCTTGTCCCAGCCGCCTCTAGTCTTGTCGTTTTGTTGCCTCCATAAATTGTACATCCTTTTCAGGCTGTTAAATTTGTTCTGCAGCTGTTTGGTATCATAAACCCTGCGTGTGTGTTCTTTGAAATTGCGATACAGATTGTGCCACCCTATCTTGGTTAACCCCTTACTGTTATAGTTTTCCTTTTCCTTCTCAGCAATGCAAAGGTCCAGGAACATTCTTGTAGTGTGGTCATCCCAATGAGCACGGCCTCGATCCATCTGTGTGTAACTTTGCATTATATGTCTTTCTACTTACAAGATTTATAGGTCACACATGCAATTACCAACAGCAAGATACAGGGTAAAGTAACTAACACTTGCCATGATGGGGTTGTGCCTTGCTGGAGTTGTATGCAAATCGTAGCCACGAACTTCAGGTGGAGAGCATGATGACATCGAGGAGTAAGCCAGAGTTGTCACCTTTCAGCCAGAATTATCAGGATATTTGTTTATTTTCTGAGTTTCTAACTGATAATTGGTGTTGTATAAAGTGCAAGCTTCGTCAACTTCACTGATTTCATACCAAGAAACCTTTATGCTCGAACTATTACAGGAACAATAAAGAGATATCAGATGTAGATCAGAAACTCTACTGATATGTCCAACACAGGACTGGAACAGGCAAGTAACAAGTTGGAGTTGAAAAGGACTGGAAGCAAATCGACGTACTGCACACAGTAATAATCACCCACTGGCGGAGAAAATATGAAAGAGGGCTAAAAAAAGGAACCAATATGCAAAAGATGCCGAACATAAATCTAGATTTACATGATACAACAGGTCATGAACAAACACAAATTTCCAATCAGTAGATGCCTGCACGATTCCATAGTTGCACTTGGACTGAAACTGCACTTACATTTGAGTTGGCCTAAAATCGAACTCTAGGAGCAAAAAAACTGTTGTAAAAGATGTACTGCAGAAGTGCCATTTAGTTTGAAAGCAAGGTGCAATACATGGATCCAAAACTTATCTTGCAACCACTATCTTCTAGAGCTGAATGCAGGTTATAGAAATTTAACAGAAGCTATTTTTTAGGGACCAACCAAAAGGTAGAAGTAAAATTAGTACATGCAGCAACATGAATACATATGTTTAAGGGAGCTATTTGCAGCTATTGCTTGGATTAGGTTGACAACATAGTAATGTCCATTGCTTTTTGAGGTTGCATAAAGAAAAAACAGAGTGAAACATCGACTCATAATATGGAGGATGCTTCTATGTTAACATGAACTGATATGGAGGCATGTCGTAATATGTTAAGTTGAAAAAATAAGTGCGATGCGTATATGAGTTACAATGAACACAGATTGTCAACTCTCTTTATAAAAGAATATCTGTCATGTGCTCCATAATGACTTAGTACGCTCTTATAGTACAATTAAGCATGGGTCTCATGGGATTGAGCTGACGGGAGGCGCATGTACGCAACAAACCTGCGTCCGGATAGAGGATGCTCACCTTGGCGGGACGGCTCGATCTGCACAGAGCAGTCAGTAGTGCGCGCGTGCGGCTCGCCGTCGCCGCGAGGAACGCCCGCCAGCGGTAGGGAACGCCGGAACGGGTGGCAGAATCCGCACGAGGTCGCCGACGCCGCCCAGGAATGGCCCCCGACGTCGGTGGGGGACGGGTGAGCGAGGCGTCGACAACTCGATTTAGCGCCTCCTACGCCGGTGACCTGGCCGGAGGGCGGAGACGCGGGCAGCGACTGCGGCACCAAACCCTAGAGCAGGCGAGTCCTCTCGAGACTCGAATCCGCCGGAACCGAAGGACGGAGAAGACGGGGAAGGGAAGTCTGTGTGCAGCCGATGGGCTGCGTTGTTCTGGGCTGCAGCCGATGGGCTGTGAGCTGCAGCCCAAACAGCCGCAGTAAGCAGAAGCGAGCAGGCCTGGGCAGCTGCTTTGGCTGCAGCCGATGGGCTGTGCTTTTGTGCAGCTGCAACCCAAAAAGCTGCAATAAGCAGAAGCGAGCAGTCCATTGTTCACTGACATGCTTGAACAGTTGAACATAACACTTTCAGCAGTCCAATGAAATCATATTTGAATTCAAAATACTAAAAAACGGCAGGCAGTCTCGTTCGGCATTTCAGCCAATTTGATTTGAGAAGAACAAGTGAACCGACAAGGCATTTATCAGATTCAATGCGGATGCCCTTTGAAATTTTAGGGTCGGTTTGGAGCCCAGAAATTTCACAAGAACTTGGTAAGATTCTACTAGTAAATTCTTTTCAGATCCATGGACATGTACAAGTACAACGGAAAGCATGGAACAGCTGGAGCATATTCCCCTGGAACTCTGGAATCTGGATAGATGTCGAAGTCCAAAAGATGCTGGTAACGCTATGCATTTTCACTGAGCAAATGTCAAAAAAAAAAAAAACATGAGCATCACATCGATAGCGTCTCACTCACAGTCGTGTTCATCCTTCCTGGGCCTATACTGTGTGTATGTCGGTATCTAACAGGCTGACAGGTTCATCTTGTGCTTCCTATGCTTCAGCTGCAGCGCGCCATCACTAGCAGCACCACCCTTGACCACGGCCAGCTTGTCCTCGCTCCCCGTCGCCGCTGCCTTTGACTTTGACTTCGACGTCTCCGGAGCAGCCTCCTTGTCCTTGGTGCTGCAGACGGGCTTTGCGGTGAGCGCGAACGGGAACCTGCTCTTGCCGGCGCTCCGGCTGCGGCTGAGCCGCTCGATGTCCTCTCTCATGGCGGAGCACTCCTTCTCCAGCTCGGACACCCGCTGCTTCATGCTGTCCATGCCTTCCCGCAGCGTCTGGTTCTCCCTGGCGGCCAGGGGCCAGCCGGCGCCGCGGTGATGCTCGCCCGAGACAGGCAGGCCGCCAAGCTGCCGCGAGACACCGCCGCCATCAAGGGGCTCTGAGATCATGAGGCATTCGGCTATGGAGCTCCGAAGCTGGAGCTGCTCGAAGAAGAGAACCTGCACGATGATGCGGAGCGGGAGGCGCTCATTCTGAGCCGCGTGCGTGCAGGCCTCCAGAGAGAGCTTCTGGCAGTCCATCACCCGGCAGAGCTCTTCCTTCTCTGATTCTGACAGATGTGGATGCGCCTACCAAACGAAAAACAAAGTGGACTGTGAGCAAATTAAACATGAAGGTGATTGATCTGCTACCGTGATAATTGCCAAACATTCTGTTACATAAATAAATACAAGGCAAATTATGACCTAGGTGCAATTAAAATGCAACAACGATATCAGAATATGACTTGAATGCCTCATGAATACAACAGGATGGAGTAATCATCATCTCGAATTCTCGATTGCAACAAAAGCCATAGGTTTCTAAACCTAATCGTTGGAATCATGAACAGTGAGAAAGCCATCCACCAATTCCTTTCCGATGCAATGGCACTACCAATATTGTAGGATATGAAAGAACTGTGAAACACATATGCAGTGAAAATTTAACTTTATCTGTGTTCTTCAGGAAATGAAAACTTTCACAAAGAACAGATAAAACCAAGTGTTACCTTGAGATATATGTCAATAGCACGATAAAGCCCATCATCTATTGGACGAGCATAATCTGGTATAGCAGCAGCCAAAGACCGAAACTTTGGCAACTTCAAGTTCATGTCTGGTGCAACTTCAGCTAGATAACCATCAATCAACTTAGCAACCATCGTTATTGGCATTAAAGATGGTGAGGCTAACATTTGCCCATCTTCACCAATGCCAGGGGAGGCCCCACCAGTTTCTTGGTCCATTGCCAAGAAATGGTCTACAATCCTCTGCACACAGTCCACATCATACAGTGTTTCCACAGAATCAGAGACATTCGGTATCAAAAGATCTTCCAGGCTGGCCTTGTCAAGTTGCGTACCTATCCGTCTCTCCAAGTTCGACATGCAGGAGGGACTGGCTTTCAGGAAGATTGCTGTGCGCAGAAGGCCAAACAGTAGCTTGCATGATGTAACACCCCTTTGGAAAGGTAGTAGTCTGTCGATCTCCTCAAGAAGATACTTCTGGTCATCTTCAGAAGGGATGGATGTTAAACTTGTCATAGAAAGACAGTTGCTGACATCACTGATGCTTTTACGCCGATTCAAACCAGGCAAACGCCTTTTGGCATAATGGTTAAGGGATCCAACAATAATCTCCTGACTGATGCCCCGATATTCCATGGCTGAGATGAGTTTTTTGTATAACGGGAGGCTTAAACATGAGACATCATCATACCACCAATCCGGGCTGCTATTTCTTGGCCTTGCTCCTGTGCTAATACCATTCCACAAGAGACTCCCTCCAGGACTCTGGATGGGGCCTCCATACTGGGCTACTGGCCAGCCAAATAAATCAGGGTCACTGCATGATCTAGTTGCAATAGAGTCTACACACCTCTTTACAATTTGCAATCTTTCAGCAACATCAAGGACATTGTCACAAGTTTGAAGCGCCTTGACTGAATCCTTCCAGCTCCTGAGGACTGTTTGGGTAAGGAAGTACTCTGTCTGTGCAATCAAATTTTCCTCGGATATCTCTTCTGTCATCTCAAGATAATCAGCAGCACAACGAAGGTGTACAACGTTGGAGGCAGTCATTTCAAACTTTACACCATAGCAAAATTTGGCAGCCAGTTCAAAAGCCTTTGCTCCACCAGGAATGTCAGATAGATCAACGGTACAGCTATCGTCCCCCTTATCGATTTTCTCTCTGATACGCTTCTCCAACAGACCACTTTTTGATAATAGAGGAAACTGTAACAGACCCAAATTCAAAGAAATGAGTCAATTGCACAAATGGTGTGAAGCAATGGAAAATGGTACGAAAGAAAGAAAAGGTTGAGAATGATTCTGGTGAAAATTTACCTTGTGAAGATGGAAAGACTGTTCCCCAACTACCACAGTTATATCACTGGGAAGACCAGATGTGCAGTACCTGCAACATAATGGACATAACTTTTCATCATTCATTTTCTCTTTGGATAACTCAATCTTCAGTGAATCATGTATTTCGACAACTTTAACAGAGGGACATGCATGAAAATAAGTAGAGAACTCATCCCAGTAAACCATACAAGACAATTTTCTTGCCCTCATGAAAAGGATCCACAATAGGCATCATGTCATTGTATCCCTGGCTATGGGCATTCAGTTGCCATTCAGAAACATTAAAGACTGTTAAAGAGTACAGATTATCCAAAACCATGAATCTATCAAGGCCTGCTATTTCAGAGACAAATAGAGAAAAAAAACAAACTTCAGATTTACAAAGAGAGGGCTAAAAAAAGATTAAAAACACTTGATCAATTGTTATGAACACCACTGATAAACTTTGAACAAGTTAGGTCTTTGAAGCAACAGTCACATTTGTTCTTTTGCTCCTGATTCAAATAGGAAGTTCTAAGTAAGAGATTTGTGTCCAGTAAAAGATAGTTCTTCAAAGCTTAGGCATTGTACTAGCTACAGCAATGAGTTATCTCAAGGAGCATAATTGCAGAGGTGTATTTACACACTGCAGGGCCAGTATCTGCCACAGAGTACCCAGCATAATGTGGGAAAAGTGCAAAGTGTGAAGGACCAAATTCGGTCCATTTAGTGCTCACCATGTGCGAGGCACTTACAAGTGATCACAACACGAGCCCCGAAAGTCAACGGAAATAATTGTTGCAAATAAAAGTGCGATATCGCGGCTGTAAATACTAAACCTAGGACAAGATTTCCTCACTACACTACACTATACGCGTTCTATGTACCCACCACTGCCTTCACCTCAATAAGTTCCAAAGAAGTACAAAAGAAAAAGAAATGCTGGCCTCCACCAACAGATCGAATTCCGTCCTGCCTAGAGCGCATCCAAACAGAAATCTTAGCGTGTTCATATTAACGGGCTGTATTTTCAACCACTGTCCAGAAAGTGGTAGTGGCTCAAAACAAAAGATAAGGTTTCTAATCTTTTATAGCTGGCTCCCACTTTCTCATTGAAGCCCAGCCATAAAAGAGAAATGGGTTATACTATAAGCAGAGCCGCAGATGGAGCCAAGAAGAAGAGGTTTGTCAGTGGATGTACGGCAGCTTCTAGTATCATGCAATGCATGGTACCCTTTAATTCGGCGCATAGACAAATGCTAGTGGTCTATTGTGGTCGTAGGTATAATGATAAATAAATAACTGTATCAGCAAATCTGTCAATTAAACATTGCACAAATCAGTCAATTAAGCACTGCGCAAATAAGTCATAAGTCAATTACGTACGCCAGTTATATGAGATTAACAAAAAAAAAGTACGCCAGTTATATATAAAATAAATAAATAAACAAAGGACTGTGCAGATTAGGCATGGCAAGGCAACATGGCAGGGGAAAGTGCATACCACTCCTGCCCTTGCTTCCGGAACACATCAGCTCTGGATCCCAGCTTGAGGCAGGCCATCGTTCCGGACGGAGCTGCAGCTGGTTCCAACCTCCAAGGCGGCCACCAAGGACAGTGGACACCACACTACATCAATGGGCGCGCGGGGCGCGGGGTTGCTTGTGTGAGACCAAAGGCAGCAGCAGCCAGAAGCGTCCCGGCTTTCCGCCGCACAGCACGCGACGCGCTTGGACCGAACGAGCTCTACAGGAAACCCCACCGACGGAAAACTTTCCCCACTCAGTCCAGTCCGGGAGACCGACGGCCGCGGCGAAGTGGAGAGCGCGGGGTGTGGGAGGCTCAGAAGGCGACGCTGAGGATCCGCCAGCGCACGCGGAAGAGCCAGACGAAGTTGCACATCAGCGGAGAAGTGATTCTGATCCAGGAGAGGGGATCGGTGAGGACTCGAGGAATTCGCACGCCGGAAGGGAGCTTTATTTGGAAATAAAAAGGGAACGAGGGAGAAATCGCGTACCTGAACTCGGGACAGAGAAATCGGTGGCCTGTTCACACCACACAGCCGCTCCGTCCGAAGAGGACGCTCTCCTTCTAGACCCTCGCGGCCTCGCCGCCGCCGGCACCTACGGCAGTCCACGCGCCAAGATCCAAGCTTTACGCGGGGAATCAACCGCCGGCGCCGCGCACGCGCGTGTGCGCTAAACCCACTGGTCAAGGGGGCAACGAGGAAGAAGGGAGGGACGGACCCCCTGGAGGCAAGAACCCTGTGGCGTGGTGGATACCGTGGGACGAGGAGAGGAGAGAAGAGAGGCAGGCGGCGTGGGGTTGGTTTTTGTTTATGGAAGGGGTGGGCCGTACAAGGGAAGGGAATGTTGCGGGCGCGAGAGCATCCAAGAACTAGTAGAACATTCTGTTCTATGGCGTGGTGCGGCGCGGAGGGCCAGGCCGAGGGACGAAAGGACAGGGGCAGGCAGAGGCAGGGGAGAGGGAACGGAAGGAGCAGCTGCTGGATGGAGAGAAGGGGAACGACGAAATGGAAGGTGAAGGGGCCACCTTGGTGGTGGGGCCCGCGTCCCGCAGGCTCAGGCCGCGTTCACTTGCCATGCATACCCAAAATATTTTCTCTTTCATCCGTCACATCGAATCTTTAGACGCATGTATGAAACATTAAATGTAGGTAAAAAAATAACTAATTGCATAGTTTGTCTGTAAAGTTCGAAACGAATCTTTTGAGTCTAATTAATTCATGGTTGGACAAATTTTACCAAATAACAACGAAAAGTGCTACAGTAACTTTTCACCCAAATTTTCTCAACTAAACACAGCCCCAATCCACTTTGTCGCTGTGCTCGCTTCTTTTATTTCCGGAATCTCTCCGCTGTCCCTGTATACTCCGTTGGTCCATTGACAAGCGGCACGGCACGGCACTACGGCAGGCATGCACCATGTACCATGGTTCCATGCCTGCACCCGTCCATGGAGTAGTAGAAGTCTAGAAGTAGAAGGCGACCTGTTGAAGAAAGAGGAGCCCGCTGGCTGGGGAGAGGGGGAGTGGTGGACGAGTGGTAGGGGCTAGGCCTCACACACAGATACAGATTGTCTGGCATGTCATCCAACCGGCCAACCGAGGCCCGGTCACTCGGTCAGCTTGCGATTGTGACCAAATGTTGGCTGCTGCTTTTCGTTTTTTTCTTTTTCTTTTCTTTTCTTTTCTTCTCTCTCTTTGCGATTGTGACCATGACATCCTTGTTTTACTCGTAGACCAGTTCAGCGGATCCTGTGTTTGGTTGCCCATCACCACCGGCCACACCACAGACACCGGTAAAACTGTTGTTTGGTTTTTTTTATCAAGCTTGCTGCGCCACAACCTTCCATACTAGCTAGCAGTGATTCTCTCCACAGGTACGGCGCCAGTTTTTGCCGCCCAGCTTAGGCACCGCCCCAAGCTCGGCGTGGCACATTGTGGTAGGCAAAGCAAACATACTCTTACCGTGTGTTTGGTTGCGGGGACGAAGTGGAATGGATGAGACAGACCCAAGATGAGGGATGTTTGGTGAGAGGCCATTGGAGGCGGTGACGTCCCACCCGGGAATATACCCATGAGATTCGGGGCGACCCCATCCCCAGCAATTTCATGGACAGGGGCCGCCCAAGGTGGGATGGGCGTGCTCGGCGAGGAATAAGAGGAAGCGGGCTCGATGAGAAAGAAGAGGAGGTGGGCATAGGGGGCGAAGAAGAGGCGTACGACGTGGAAGAGCTCCGCCGCCACCGTCGCGAGGACGAGCTCCGGCCTCGCCGCCGTGAGGTCAACCTCGGGCCTTGCCGGCGTGTGGGTGAGCTCCGATGACGTCGCCGAGCGGACGAGCTACAGTCGCGGGTGAGCAAGTGGGCAACCTCCGCCCCAGGCCTGCTACGAGTCGCCGGCGGGCGAGTCGGACCTGTTGCACGGTCGCGCGAAGGAATCGCGGGAGGTTCGTTGGAAAGCGACGGAAGGGATAAGGAGAGAAAAAGAAAAAAGAAATAAAGTAAAAAATAGACAAATGGGCCCTACCTGTCATTCACTTATCCCACTTTTAATGTCTCCAAACCAAACAGAAAACAGGTTGGTCCCATATCTACTCAACCAAATAGAAAATGGAGTTGTCCCGTCTCACAAATCAGAGATGGGACTATCCCACCCCACCTTGACTCTTAACCAAACGCTACCTTAAGCGGTGATGTTGTCCACTTTGGAGAAGGAATTGGAGGTCGATTTCACACTACATGCCGAACATGTTCTTGGACCCACACTTGAACCCGTACAAATTTACTCAACTTATTTATCTACCAAAACTTGGCGAGGCACAGCCCGTGGTGAAAATTAAAAAGACCTCTTCTTCTTTAGTATACTCCCTCCGAAATATACACATAGCTTAACTTTGATCAATTTTACAATGAGATTAAACTTATTTCTCTAACTAGACTTTACTACAAAAAATATATTTTATAATTAATTTAGTGGTACTTATCTTGAATCATAAATGTTAGAACTTTTTTATATAACTTCCCTTAAATTCCAAATCATTTCACTTGTGAGAATTGCACCTTTTATAGACGAATGAGTATATGTGAACATTCAATCATTTTGCATGTATCAAACTTGCAACTGGAGTGAGCGCAGTGACAAACCTAGGATCCGGCGACCTTGGCCACCCCCTTAGGCTCCGGCACCAGCATACGCTGCGGTATTCATCACATCACATTCTGCTGCAAACTCAAAAACACTTGATGGCACCTTGAGTTTCTCTCGAGGCTCCATTCAAGCCGGCCCTGTTCGACTGGCTGGAAAAACGGGAGATTCTGATTCTGATTTGTTGTGAGAGAAAAATACTATTACAACAACAACAACATATCCTTTTGTCCCAAGCAAGTTGGGGTAGGCTAGAGATGAAACCTAAAAGAGACGAGAAACAAGGAGACACATAAAGGGACATAAAGGGCACAAGACAAAAAGAGGTCACGGTTCAGGCACGTTGATTGCCAATCTCCAAGCGTTCCTGTCCATAGCTAAATCCTTGGAGATATTCCACTCCTTAAGATCTCTCTTAACGGACTCGTCCCAAGTTAGTTTAGGTCGACCTCTACCGCTCTTTACATTATCGGCCCGCTTTATAACTCCACTACGCACCGGCGCCTCAGGAGGCCTCCGTTGGACATGTTATCCGATGTTGAATCAATTTCTCCTCAATTGGTGCCATCCCAACCCTATCCCGAATATCGTCGTTCCGGACTCTATCCCTCCTTGTGTACCCACAACACCAACGCAACATACGCATCTCTGCTACACTCAATTGCTGGACATGTCACCTTTTTGTAGGTCAACACTCAACATCGTATAACATCGCCGGACGAATCGTCGTCCTATAGAACTTACCTTTCAGCTTCTGAGGCACCCTTTTGTCACAGAGAACGCCAGAAGCTTGACGCCATTTCAACCAGCCGGCTGAAATTCTATGCCTAACATCTTCATCAATGTCTCCATCATTTTGTAGCATCGACCCTAAATACCGAAAAGTATCCTTCTTGGCCACCACGTGCCCATCGAGGCTAATGTCTCCCTCCTCGTGCCTAGTCGCGCTGAAATCGCACCTCATGTACTCGGTCTTAGTTCTACTAAGTCTGAACCCTTTCGACTCTAACATGTGCCTCCATAGTTCTAACTTCCTATTAACCCCCGCCTTACTGTCGTCAACTAGCACCACATCATCAGCAAAGAGCATACACCAAGGGATATCACCTTGTATGTCCCTTGTGACCTCATCCATCACCAAAGCAAATAAATAAGGGCTCAAAGCTGACCCCTGATGCAGTCCTATTTTAATTGGAAAGTCACTGGTGTCATCATCACATGTTCGGACAAACGTCACCACGTCCCTGTACATATCCTTGATGAGGGTAACGTACTTAGTTGGGACTTTGTGCTTTTCCAAGGCCCATCACATGACATTTCTCGGTACTTTGTCATATGCCTTCTCGAGGTCAATAAAGACCATGTGCAAGTCCTTCTTCTGCTCCCTATATTTCTCCATCAATTGTCATAATAAGAAAATCGCCTTCATGGTCGACCTACCAGGCATGAACCCAAACTGATTTTGGGTCACATGTGTCACTCTCCTTAGGCGATGCTCGATAACCCTCTCCCAGAGCTTCATCGTATGGCTCATCAACTTAATCCCACGGTAGTTAGTACAACTTTGAACATCTCCCTTGTTCTTGAAGATAGATACTAATATATTTCTCCTCCATTCTTTATGCATCTTGTTAGACCGAAAAATAAGGTTAAAAAGCTTAGTTAACCATACTATCGCTCTGGCGCCTAGGTATCTCCACACCTCAATGGGGATACCATCAGGGCACATCGCTTTACCTCCCTTCGTCCTCTTCAAAGCCTCTCCGATCTCTGCCTCCTGAATTCTCCTCACAAAACGTCTGTTGAGAGAAAAATACTATTATTTTGCTAAAAAAGTACGACTGATAAGTTCAAGCGAACAGGGCCTTGGATCCGCTACTGAGCGAGTGAACATGCCACCAAAACAGATTGACATTTGGCCATTTTCCAAAAGAGAAACATAATGAATTATGTGGGTCTAATTTGGATGTACTCATATCCATTTCAATCTATAATATGTTACAGTGAATTGAGGTGGAGCTTTGCTTAGTTTTTATCCTAATATACTTTAATATATTTAGATTAAGGTGAATACGAGTGCAAACAAATTAACAAGCCCGTCTCGTGTCCTGTAGCGGATGCGAATGGAACGGAGGGGTCGACGAGCATCATCGGCCGTGCCACGCTACGGTAATCATCACGGCAGATTGTGGTGCTGCTGTCCGTGCGACGGACAGACTGCCGTGCCGGAGTTCAATTCAGTTAAGAGTTAACCACTGCTGGGCTCGTAACACTGTCGTCGAGCTATCCCTTTATGACTCGAAAGCTGTTTGGGTGCCAGCGTCACCGCACTTGATGACATTGGATATGTATATGGCTTTGGCTCGCATGGCCTGCCATACTCGACCTTGACGCACGCATATGCGTTTGCCTTGTGTTTGAAGGCAACAAGATTCTAGCTACGACACTGCTGGACTAGATTTTATACTCAAGTAAAAGGCAGCAGCCAGCAGAGCAATGACGCTGATGAATGAACCAGGTGTAGCGTCAATCGATTATGGGGGTAGGAGCATTATGAGAAATCCAGGGGATTGATGGGCATTTGGATAGGGGTCGGGATAGGGATAGAGAAATATAGTGGGATAAGAAAGACATGGTATGGGTTAGGGATATACAAGGTTTATATCCTTAACCAATGTTTAGATTGTTCATGGTTTGGGTTAGGGATACATTGTGGGGCCCACTAAAATTAAAATATAAAATAACTATACATCTTCTCCCTGTTGGCCCATCTACAATCTTCTGGGCTCCGACTTGCTCCTCCCAGGCGTTAGCTTCTGCAGTTCTACTTTCTGCCTGGTGGCCGCACGAGACCGAAGTGAGGGGAGTGTGAGAGGAAGCAGCTCGAGTGCGTGGGAGGTAGCAGCTCGGGCGGCCCGTGGGTTTGAGATAGCGGCTCGGTGCGGCTGCGGCGGGGCCAAGACGAGCGTCTGCTGCTCCGGCGGTGTGGCGCATCCGAGGCAAGCCGCTGCTGCTCCGGTGACACGGCGCATCCTAGGCGAGCGGGTGCTACAGCAGCGCCATGGCACATGCGAGAAGCTGTGGCTTCGGCGGCCCGAGCGGCGACACCAGTAGCTCCCGTTCGACGAGATGAGGAGCGCCTCCACCAAGTATGGCTGCTCTTCATCCTCCAACCCATCGAATTGAAGATGTCTGATAGCGCAAATGGCATAACCGCCCAATTTAACCTAATCCCAAGTCAACTTGACAGTCATTTGGTACTAAGAACATAAGAGACCAAATTAAACCCGGTAGTCTGTTGAGCACACCCAACGGGAGGACTCAAAATCCACGTTTTCATCATGATCATAAACAAGTGAATGAAGCTTGCAACATTCTTAACAATTTCATACATCACAATGTTACATAAAATCAGAGTTATTACAAAACAGATTTCATAAAAGCAGCAGAAGAAAGTTTATTTTATATAAAAGCAGTAGAAGGAAACAATTTTGAATATTGAAGCACAAGTAGAAATATATGAGAGTAAAACTACTACGATCGCAGCAGAAGGATTTCCTCGCTAAGCCCACCAGGAGGTATCCACACACAACAGTCAGCTCCAGCATCCACTTGTTACTTGCAACAGGGGGAATAAAACCCTAAGTACATAATGTACTCCGCAAGACTTACCCGACTAGGTGGAGTAGTCTCCCAACTCTCAAGAATATGCAAGGGGCTATTTGGCAAGCTGTTTAGTTATTTTGTAGAAAGCGTTACTAATAGTGCATCCTTATATGCAAAGTTTTAGCAGTCACATCAAGTTTATTACTTAACCATTCTAGATAAGCGCTTGAACTACTTTCAAGCATGTGGTAAGCAACCAAAATATTCTTCATAATACAACAGTAACCTCATCATCAACACCATGTTCCAGTTGCATTAACTACGATAGCAGTGGTGCGACAAGCGGTATCAATATCCGAGGAGGTTTAATCGATGTACATCTAGCTAGGCAATCCCAAAACACGCCTGTACTTCTCTCAAAAGAGCATGTACAAGGCAACCATTCCAAATGTATGACCAAGGCCCGAAATGACCTAACCACCCCGGGGAACCCACCCTATGAGGCCCGCTGAAAGTCCTATGTTTGGTGTTGGTAATTAGTGACAATGCCTAAGTACTAATCTTATGCCTAAGTTATATGTAGCATATGAGGATTAGTACATTCCAAGGTTGGTGGCAAGATGGACATGGTGATCATGATGGCCACACTTGGATTTGGACACAACCCTACGTGATCAAGGCAAATGTATATGCTTAAGGGTTGTGTTTTAGTAACTAAGACACCTAGTGGGTGTGGTTACATTATAGGATAGATAGTCGTACTATAAAGAGGGGAATGACGCGGCTATTGAACTCCTAAGTGTCTCTAGATGTGCATTTCATAATCATATGCATTTGGATAGAACTAATATTGCCTCGAAAAATGATTGTGAAAATGCTAACACACTCACACATGACGAGATCACTTGGTGGTGTTAGCACGTTTGCGAAGGCGGTGGAGTTTGAGCGGTAGAGAGGGTTTGGGGCCCTCTCTCCCTCCCGCCGAGCTTGCGAGGCGGGATTCAGGCGTTTTCGAGGAGTTGAAACGACTATTTTCCACTACGCCGAAAGTCAGAAAAGAAACAGAAGCGAACGGAGGTCACAGAGGTGACCGGACGCTAAACCGGACGCGGTCTCTAGTTGACCGGACGCGTCCGGTCAGCGTTCAGCGTCTGTGCGTATTTCAGGTTGATGATCGGACGCGCAGCGCGTTCGGTCACTGACGATCGGACGCGTCTGGTCGTTCAGGGAGCTTACTGGACTCTAACCGGACGCTGGCACTATGGTGTCCGGTCAGTTCTACAGCGCGTTCGGTCGCTGTTTCGTTGTGCGCTCTCAGGCTTGACCAGCGCGTCCGGTTAGTTACGGGACCAGCGCGTCCGGTCGATCCCAGCGCGTCCGGTCTACGCGACCAGCGCGTCCGGTCGTTGCTTCGCAGCTAGCCGTTATGAGACCGGCGCGTCCGGTCAGTGTGACCAGCGCGTCCGGTCAGCACGACTTCGGCTGTTTAAGTTTCTAACGGCTATATTCGAAGGGGTACGTCTATAAATACTCGTTGGCCGGCTCAAGGCTCTCTCTCTTGAACATTAGACATACTTGTGAGCACTTTGAGCTAAGCAACTCCCCTCCCACTCATCCCTCTTGTTTCTTTGCATATTCGAAGTGAGATTGAGTGATCCAAGTGCATTTGCATTATGAGATTGCATCTAGTTGGCACTTGGTGGTTGATTTGCTGCGGGATTCTTGTTTCTCTTGGTGGTTGCCGCCACCTAAACGACTTGGAGCAGCTTGGAGACGTTAGCAAGAGTTGGTAATTGTTCTTGGCCACCTCCGGTGATTGTGAGGGGTTTGTGTCTACCTCGGCGAAGCGCCAAAGGCAACGTTAGTAAATTGCTTGTGTAATTGCAACCTTTTGCCATTTGGTAGGTTCTTGTGGTGCCTTTTGAGAGGCTCGGTGTGAGACCGATTAGCCACCGAACCACGTGGTGAAGAGGGACACAACGGGGACTAGCGTGCCGGCAAGCACGTGAACCTCGGGATAAATCTTTGTGTCATCACTTTCATATTGTGATTGATTGATCCCGGTGTTCGGTTATCTTGGTATACATTGTTGATCATATTGGTTGGCTCAATACTTCGCCCCTTGGTGAAACTCTCCTAACTCAACTTCGCATTACCTTCTTAATTATCTTTGCTAGCTAGTTAGCTTTGCTAGAGTAGCTCTTTTGTGTAGCTTGCTAGTTGTAGTTACCTTCTCAGTTTGACTTGTGCGGTTGAGTGCAAATACTAGAATTGTAAATTGGTTAGGTGGCTTGCAAACACCCCGTAGGTTAAGAAAAACTCGCATCTCGCTATTTGTTATATTGATAAACTTGTTTAGCTTGTCTTTGTAGAAAATTTTAAAAGGCTATTCACCCCCCTCTAGCCATCAAGACCTTTCAAGTGGTATCGGAGCAAGGGTCACCGTTTTTAAGGCTTAACAATCTCGGTGTAAGATGGCTCAAGTTGTGTTCAACCATGTCAGGGGCAAGCCTCCATTCTTTGATGGTGTCACATCTTTTGATCATTGGAAAAGAAAGATGAAGTAATATCTTGGCTCTATTCATGAGAACGTTTGGAAGGTGACACACCATGATTATGCTATCATTGATCCTGACAACCTTACTAACAATGATCGCATCAACAACCAATGCAACACTATGGCTCTCAATACTCTCTATAATGGGATTGATGCAAAGGTCTTTGAGCAAATCAAGGATCTTGAGATGGCAAGTGAAGTGTGGACAAGATTAGAGGAAACATATGAGGGCACTTTAATGGTAAAGAGTGCCAAGCTCTATATGCTCAAGGATAAGTTTGCAAGCTTCAAGATGAAGGATGATGAGTCCATACCGGAGATGTTCTATAGGCTACAAGTTATTGTCAATGATCTCAAGAGCCTAGGAGAAGATGTCAAGGACAAGGACTTCTCATATAAGTTCTTGATGAACTTACCTAAGAAGTTTGCTATCTTGAGGAAGATGATCCAAAGAGAGGGTTTAGACAAGGTGACTCCAAACCAAGTGCTTGGAGATATCATGACCGATGCTCAATATGATGATGATGATGATGATGAAGATGAGAAGAAGGAGATCAAGGCCAAGCAAGAGAAGCCCATTGCATTCAAGGCTTCATCCTCTAAGAGCAAGAGCAAGGTGGAGAGCGATGATAATGATCCATTTGATGATGAGACCATAGCCCTCTTAGTGCACAAGATGGGGAGGTTCATGAAGAAGAAAGGATATGGTGCAAGAAAGAGAAGGGACTTCATGAAGGCAAAGGAGGTGTGTAAGGTCCTAGATGGCTAGAGGGGGGTGAATAGCCTATAAAAAATCTACAAGCACCACTAAGCAAACTTGTTAGAATAACAAACGGCGTAAAGCGAGTTTTGCTTAGCCAAAGGTTGTGATGCAAGCCTCCTATCCACAAGTCTAGTAGATTATGATCTCTAGTTCACACAAGTGCTAAGTCACTAACTTACACTAGTGAGCAAGCTAACAACTACTAGAAAAGGCTACCACTAGAGCTACACAAGATAATCTAGTAAAAGTAAATGCGAAAGAGAGGATTGTGAATCTTATACCGACGGTGGAGTGAAGATGTTGCCAATCACCAAGATGATATACAATCAATTAATATTGACAACAACACAATATGTAGACCAATCACCGGGAGACAAGAGACACAATATTTTTGTTCACCCGGTGTTCACTTGTGCACCGACAAGCTACGTCACCGGTTGTGTCGACCAACACTTAGATGGTTCCTCGGTGTGACCCTCAAGTCACTTGCCCCTCAAGGCACGCCCCGCAAGGCACCGCAAGACACCACTCTCAAGTGAGGTAACTCAATGACACGCGCAATCCAATAGAGTTGCTTTTGGCGTCCCGCCGAGGAAAGCACAAGAACCTCTTACAAACAACCGGAGGTGGCCAAGAACAATCACCTTCTCTTGCCAACGCCTCCAACAATCTTCAAGCCGGCTAGGAGCGGTACTCTCCAAGAGTAACAAGAAATCCACCGGCTAAACCACCCACAAGTGCCACTAGATGCCCTCAAGCTATGCAATGCACTTTGGGATCACTCAATCTCACTTTTGATTTGCAATCAAGCAAGAGAGATGAGTGGGAGGAGTAGCTCTAGCTCAAAGGATGCACAAGAGTGTTAGAAATGCCAAGAGACCTCCCCAAGGGCCGGCCAACGAGTATTTATAAGCACCCCAAACAAATAGAGCCGTTGCCACTCCACTGACCGTTTTTTCGGGACGACCGGACGCGCCGGTCGAAACTGACCGGACGCGCTCAACCGCGTCCGGTCGCCCTGCGACGTCCACGTGTCCCTCAAATTTCAAGTGCGACCGTTAGATCCTCCAACGGTCACTGCGCGCCAATGGTCAAACGCTATGACCGGACGCGCTGCTCAACCGACCGGATGCGCCGGTCGCACAGCACCGCGCGCGCGAAGCAACGACCGGACGCGCTCCTCGCAACGACCGGACGCGCCGATCCGCACAGCACCCGCGCCCGCGAAACAACGACCGGACGCGCTCCTCGCAACGACCGGACGCGACAGTGCCAGCGTCCGGTCGGAGTCCAGTAAGCTCCCTCGACGACCGGACGCGTCCGATCGCGTGTGACCGGACGCACCCCACGTCCGATCGTCCTTGCGAACCGCAGTTCCTTCTGGGCACTTGACCGGACGCGCCGGTCCCGTGAGTGACCGGACGCGCCGGTTGCAAACCCTAGCCCGCGCGCCCGATACCGCGCTGTACTGACCGGACGCGTCCGGTCACACCGTGACCGCGTCCGGTGCAGCGTCCGGTCACCTTAGTGACCCCGTTCGCCTCCGTTTCTTTTCCGACTTTCGGCGTAGTGGAAAATAGGCATTTCATTTCCCCGAAATCGCCTGAATCCCGCGCTCACATGCTCGGCGGGAGGGAGAGAGGAACCCAAACCCCTCTCTACCCGCAAACCACAGCGCGACCAACGCCACCTTTGCAAATGTGCCAACACCATCAAGTGTACATCTCCATGTGCTTGTGTGTTAGCTTTTTCTCAATTATTTTCAAAGGTTTTCCAATTTGCTCACTAGGCCCTATATGCAATGCACTACATGAATTCACCTAGTGGCACCCGTGCATCGAATAACCGATAAGACTTCCCCTCTTAATAGTTCGGCTATCGATCCTAAACCACTCACACCCTCTATGGTGTCTTGAGTGTAAAACAAAATGGCCCTATGGTTATACCTTTGCCTTGAGCCCATTTTGTTTCTCCAAATGATATGATCCACTTCATATCATCATATGACCGTCTCGATCCATCGACCTTGACTTCACTTGCTCTTCATCGTTGCATCGGTCCGTCGGCGCTAAGTCTTGCTCAAGCTTCATCATCGCATGGTCCTTCGCTTCGAAGCCTCGACTTACCCTTCACCTTCACAACCGGTCCATCGAGCCAAGCCTCATCTTGGTCTTCACCATCTTGGTCTTATGAGTCAATGTCATGTCTCATATTCAATGACCACCTTTATCTAAATCATCCACTTAGATACAAAGGTTAGTCCTAGGTTTCATCAATTAGCCAAAACCAAACTAGGGACTTTCAAGGTGCTTTGCTACAATTGCAATAGCCCGATCATATAGTGGCAAAGTGCCCCTATGAAGACAAAAGATATCATGATGGGGAGTTAAAGTTGAAGAAGAACAAGAAGGAGAAGAAAGAGAAGAAGAGCTTCACTATCAACAAAAAGAAGAAGGGTGGTGGCTATATGGTCACTTGGGATAGTGATAACTCCGATAGTGATGATGATAGCTCTAGTGATGATGAGAGGACCACTCGGTGAGCCATTGCAAGCATCGCCCTCTCCAACAAGCCATCCATCTTCGACACTACATCGACATGCCTTGTGGCCAAGCCTACCAAGGTAAAACATGATGATAGTGATGATGATTCTTGTGCTAGTGATGATTGTAGGAGTGATAATGAGGAGGATGAGGACTACTCCAAGGATGATCTATTAGGCATAATAGATCAAATGAGCAAGGGCTACAAGAGGACAACCAAGAAATACAAAATCTTGGAACAAGAGCTCATTGCTAAGAGCAATGAAAATGATGCCTTGATGGAGGAGCTTGTAGCTCTCAAAAAGAGTAAGGAGTGTAAAGGAATTGAACAAGAGCTCAAAGCTCTTAGGAAATCCTTTGATGAGCTAGAAGTTTCTCGTGAGTGTCTAAAGGAAGACCACGAGGATCTTGAAATTGCTCACACTAGGCTTAAGGAAGCCCACTCCACTCTACTTGAGCTCATCAAGGAAAAGGACCTCAAGTTAGAGAAGCTCATGAAGGAAGCAAAGGAGGAGCAAGTGATTGTCACTTGTGATATTGGACTAACATGTGATATTATTGATGATTCCTTATTTGTTGGTCCTACTAATGTTTCATGTAGCTCATCATCATCCACCACAACCAACTCTATCTCTACTACTAGTGATTCATCACTTATGGTTGAGAATGAGACTCTCAAGAGAGAGGTGGATGATCTCACCTGCGCATTAGGCAATGGCTATGGTGGGGATGCCCGCTTGCTAAAATGCTTGGGTAGCCAAAGGTTCTCTCTTAACAAAGATGGTTTGGGCTATACTCCCAAGAAGGGCAAGGCGCATTTGCTACTCCAAAGCCTCGCTTTGTGAAGAGCAATGGTCGTTATTGCAATAGATGCAAGCAAGTTGGACATTTAGAGATTAATTGCAATAAAATGAACAAGAACAAGAAAAATGCTAATGTACCTTACATTCCTTTTGATTCTTGTTATGTGCTTACCAAGGGTGAGAAAGGTGTGCATGCTAAGTTTATTGGTACACCAATTATGGGTCCAAAGAAGAAGGTCATTTGGGTACCAAAGAGCTTAGTGACTAACCTCTAAAGACCCAAGCAAGTATGGGTACCTAAGAAACATTAATTTATTTTGTAGGTCAATTATAAGGCCGGAGGAAGGCATTGAGTGCTTGATAGTGGGTGCTCTCAACATATGACCGGTGATTCAAGAATGTTCAACTCTCTCAAATCAAATGATAGTGGCATTGATAGTATCATATTTGGTGACAATAGCAAGGGTGATGTAAAGGCTCTTGGAAGGATTGCAATCTCTAATGATCATAGCATTTCCAATGTGCTCTTAGTTGAAAAGTTGAACTTCAATCTTCTCTCGGTTGCTCAATTGTGTGATCTTGGTTTCAAGTGCATATTTGGTGTTGATGATGTGGAGATAGTTAGTGTTGATGGCTCTAACTTGATCTTCAAAGGCTTTAGATATAAGAATATATACTTAGTTGATTTCAATGCTAGCGACACTCAACTTTCAACATGCTTGCTCAACAAATCAAGTATGGATTGGTTATAGCATAGAAGACTTGGTCATGTTGGCATGAAGCAATTGAACAAGTTAGTGAAACATGACTTAGTTGGAGGCTTGAAGGATGTCACATTTGAGAAAGATAAGCTATGTAGTGCATGTCAAGCCGGAAAGCAAGTAGGCAACACTCATCCATTGAAAAGCATCATGAGTACTTCCAAGACATTTGAGTTGTTGCACATGGATCTATTTGGGCCAACTACATATACAAGCATTGGTGGCAAAAAGTATGGGTTTGTGATTGTGGATGATTTCACTAGATATACATGGATATTCTTTCTTGTGGACAAGAGTGATGTATTTGACATATTCAAGAAGTTCATCAAGAGAGTGCAAAATGAGTTTGAGACCACAATCAAGAAAGTAAGAAGTGACAATAGAAGTGAGTTTAGAAACACAAGAGTTGATGAGCTATGTGAGGAGCTTGGAATCAAGCATTAATTCTCGGCCAAGTATACACCTCAATCAAATGGCCTAGTTGAGAGGAAGAATAGAACCTTAATTGATATGGAAAGATCAATGTTGAATGAGTATAATGTGAGTCATTCATTTTGGGCCGAAGCAATCAACACAGCTTGCTTCTATAGTAACCACCTCTATTGCCACAAGTTTTTAGAGAAGACACCATATGAGATCTTAAATGGAAGAAAGCCCAACATTGCATACTTTCGGGTATTTGGTTACAAATGCTACATCTTGAAGAAGGGCACTAGATTGAGCAAGTTTGAGAAAAAATGTGATGAAGGATTCTTACTTGGTTACTCCACTACTAGCAAAGCTTATAGAGTTTGGAATTTAGATAGTGGTTTACTTGAGGAAGTTCATGATGTTGAGTTTGATGAAACAAATGGCTCTCAAGATGAGGAAGATAACTTGGATGATGTGAGAGGAAATCAATTGACCAATGCTATGAAAGAAATAGATACTGATGATATTAGGCAAAAGCAAGTGATTGATGTGGATGACAACAAAGATCAAGTGCTCCAAAGTCCAATTACACAAGCTAGCGGTTCTCTAATGCAAAATCAAGCTAGTACATCATCTCAAGTGCAACAAGATCAAAAAGTGGCTAGTTCATCATCTCCAACTCATGATCAACATCAACATCCAAGCAATCAAGTCCAAGTACTTCAACCAACTAACATTGCAAGAGACCATCCATTGGATTCCATCATTGGTGACATACAAAGGGGAGTTCAAACTAGATCAAGATTGGCATCATTTTGTACTCACTCTTCTTTTGTGTCAATGGAAGAACCCAAGGATATTGATAAAGCATTGAGAGATCCGGATTAGGTAAATGCAATGCATGAAGAGCTCAATAACTTCAAGAGAAATAAAGTATGGGAACTAGTTGAGAGGCCTAAGGATCACAATATCATTGGAACAAGATGGGTCTTTCGCAACAAACAAGATCAAGATGGGATAGTAGTAAGGAACAAAGCAAGACTAGTAGCTCAAGGTTACACACAAATAGAGGGTCTTGACTTTGGTGAAACTTATGCCCTGGTTGCAAGATTGGAAGCAATTAGGATCTTACTTGTCTATGCTTGTGCTCACAATATCAAGCTATATCAAATGGATATGAAGAGTGCATTTCTAAATGGGTACATCTAAGAGGAGGTGTATGTGGAGCAACCTCCCGGTTTTGAAGATGACAAGAAACCCAACCATGTATACAAATTGAGAAAAGCTTTGTATGGATTGAAGCAAGCACCTAGAGCATGGTATGAAAGATTGAGGGACTTCTTGCTATCCAAAGGATTTGTCATGAGCAAAGTGGATACTACTCTATTCACCAAGAAGATTGGGAAAGACTTATTTATGTTGCAAATATATGTTGATGACATCATATTCGGTTCAACCAATCAAGATTATTGTAATGAATTTGGTAAAATGATGACAAAAGAATTTGAAATGTCAATGATTGGAGAACTTAGCTTCTTCCTTGGACTTCAAATCAAGCAAATGAAAGAAGGTACATTTGTAAGCCAAACCAAATACATAAAGGATATGCTAAAGAAGTTTGGTATGAAAGATGCAAAAGGAATCACTACTCCAATGAGCACTAGTGGGAGCTTGGATAGTGACAAGAGTGGCAACATGGTGGATCAAAAGCTATATAGATCAATGATTGGTAGCCTACTCTATGTGACGGCATCAAGGCCCGATGTATTATTTAGTGTATGCATGTGTGCAAGATTTTAAGCCTCACTAAGAGAAAGTCATTTGAAGGCAACAAAGAGAATATTGAGGTACTTAAAGCATACACAAGATGTTGGATTATGGTATCCCAAAGGTGCAAGCTTTGAGCTAGTTGGATATTCGGATTCTGACTATGTCAGTGACAAAGTGGAGAGAAAGAGCACTTCTGGGACTTGTCAATTGTTGGGAAGATTACTTGTCTCATGGTCATCCAAAAAGCAAAATAGTATTGCACTATCTACCGCCGAAGCCGAATACATCGCCGTGGGTAGTTGTTGTGCACAAATCTTGTGGATGAAGGCAACATTGAAGGATTTTGAAATCAATTTGAAAAATGTGTCATTGCTATGTGACAATGAAAGTGCCGTGAAGCTAACCAACAATCCGGTTCAACATCAAAGAACAAAGCATATTGATGTTCGCCATCACTTTATTAGAGACCATCAACAAAAGGGTGACATTGCTATTGAGAGTGTGGGCACCGAAGATCAATTAGCTGATCTATTCACCAAGCCACTTGATGAGAAGAGATTTCACAAGTTAAAGAATGAGTTGAACATACTTGATTTCTCCAACATGAGTTGATGCACCACATATATGACATGCCTCTCCTTCGAGCCCCAAGGTACAATTGGTTGACATGTCATACATTCTATGCTAAGGACTTGTTTAGTGCATCTAATCATAATTTACATGTTCTAGGCTCATTCATGACAATCAAATGAATTTGAAGTTTATATGGTGCCACTATTGTTTCTTTGCTATGTATGATCTAGTGGTAGCATATAACTTATTTAAGTAGCTTGTGATCCTAAGTGTTTAATCTAGATCACTTGTCTAAATATTTGCTTCAACATGGTGCATGATAACCCTTCTAGTGAGGTGTAAAGAAGCTTACCCTTGGATCAAACCGAAGCATTTTCTTTATGCAAGCAATCTAGGTTGAATCACAAACTTGATCCTCACCCCATAATTCAACATGATAATCTATCTAAAATTGGTTCCTTCTGGTCATTGGTGCCAAAGGGGGAGAAAATGTTGTTCACAAAGATAGAACTCAAAGGGGGAGAAGCACAAAGGGGGAGAAAAATGTTATTCACAAAGATAAAACCTAAAGGGGAGAATTGATAAAAGAAGGGGATCAACTAAAATTTCAAGCACACAAGTAGGGGAAGCAAGCTCTTAAACATGAATGTTGCATTTCCATGTGCACTTCATATGTATGATGCATAGTTATGCATTTTTTTTCTCCGATACATTGCTTGTGTGGTGACTTGCTAGTATAATTTGAATAATGTATTGTAGTACTAGCATGAATAGGAAGTAGTTAGATTTTTCTTGCTTCATGTTTTTCATAGTGGTACTAGAGCCTTGCTTATAATGTTGATCTCACGAGGTTTCTAGTTATGTTTGTGCTTTTCCAAGTGGAATCTAACTACACAAGGTGCTAAGATAGTGTTTATCGCTACTCCGATGGTATCACGCTTCAAAGGTCTATAATCTCAAACACTTAGCACCTATTGGTAGTCAATGCTCATAATCTTTCCTATCTAACATGTATGCTTCCAAAATCCAAACATATAGCATACATGTAAGGGGAGCCATTGCTATCAATTTGAATTCATGATCACATGTTCATAATTCTTACACATGGTAATATACTTGGACAATGTGATATGGGTTCAATCAAAATTTTATCATAACATCTTTGTGAAAGGGTTGTCACCAATTACCAACAAGGGGGAGATTGAAAGTCCTATGTTTGGTGTTGGTAATTAGTGACAATGCCTAAGTACTAATCCTATGCCTAAGTTGTATGTAGCATATGATGATTAGTACATTCCAAGGTTGGTGGCAAGATGTACATGGTGATCATGATGGCCACACTTGGATTTGGACGCAACCCTACGTGATCAAGGCAAAGGTATATGTTTAAGGGTTGTGTTTTAGTAACCAAGACACCTAGTGGGTGTGGTTACATTATAGGATAGATAGCCGTACTATAAAGAGGGGAATGACGCGGCTATTGAACTCCTAAGTGCCTCTAGATGTGCATTTCATAATCATATGCATTTGGATAGAACTAATATCGCCTCGAAAAATGATTGTGAAAATGCTAACACACTCACACATGACGAGATCACTTGGTGGTGTTAGCACGTTTGCGAAGGCGGTGGAGTTTGAGCGGTAGAGAGGGTTTGGGGTCCTCTCTCCCTCCCGCCGAGCTTGCAAGGCGGGATTCAGGCGTTTTCGAGGAGTTGAAACGACTATTTTCCACTACGCCAAAAGTCGGAAAAGAAACAGAAGCGAACGGAGGTCACAGAGGTGACCGGACGCTGAACCGGACGCGGTCTTTGGTTGACCGGACGCGTCCGGTCAGCGTTCAACGTCTGCGCGTATTTCAGGTTGATGATCGAACGCGTAGCGCGTCCGGTCACTGACGATCGGACGCGTCCGGTCGTTCAGGGAGCTTACTGGACTCTAACCGGACGCTGGCACTGTGGCGTCCGGTCAGTTCTACAGCGCGTCCGGTCGATGTTTTGTTGTGCGCTCTCAGGCTTGACCAGCGCGTCCGGTCAGTTACGGGACCAGCGCGTCCGGTCGATCCCAGCGCGTCCGGTCTGCGCGACCAGCGCGTCCGGTCGTTGCTTCGCAGCTAGCCGTTGTGCGACCGGCACGTCCGGTCAGTGTGACCAGCGTGTCCGGTCAGCACGACTTCGGCTGTTTAAGTTTCTAACGGCTATATTCGAAGGGGTACATCTATAAATACTCGTTGGCCGGCTCAATGCTCTCTCTCTTGAATATTTGACATACTTGTGAGCACTTTGAGCTAAGCAACTCCCCTCCCACTCATCCCTCTTGCTTCTTTGCTTATTCGAAATGAGATTGAGTGATCCAAGCGCATTTGCATTGTGAGATTGCATCTAGTTGGCACTTGGTGGTTGATTTGCTGCGGGATTCTTGTTTCTCTTGGTAGTTGCCGCCACCTAGACGGCTTGGAGCAGCTTGTAGGCGTTGGCAAGAGTTGGTGATTGTTCTTGGCCACCTCCGGTGATTGTGAGGGGTTTGTGCCTACCTCGGCGAAGCGCCAAAGGCAACGTTAGTAAATTGCTTGTGTCATTGCAACCTTTTGCCATTTGGTAGGTTCTTGTGGCGTCTTTTAAGAGGCTCGGTGTGAGACCGATTAGCCACCGAACCACTAGTGAAGAGGGACACAACGGGGACTAGCGTGCCGACAAGCACGTGAACCTCAGGATAAATCTTCGTGTCATCACTTTCATATTGTGATTGATTGATCTCCGTGTTCAGTTATCTTGGTATACATTGTTGATCATATTGGTTGGCTGTAAATCAGGTCCCTGTTATGTGTTCAGTACCTTCAAACTTGCCACATCGCTACTAACAGTACGATCCTTAATTGACACAGGCAAGACTAATGCAACCAGAGCCTCACTCTGTTGCTATATCCAACCACATCCAAACCAAAGTCCACGGTCCTGTCCAGTCTCCAATTATTACCTATATTCAAACCATGTGATAGAAGTAACAATAGAGTCATGACCTATCTCTCGCGAGTGACCATCCATCACCCAACTTCTACCGTGAGTCCTATAGCATGGCATACTACACGACTCCTGTCATATTAGTAGGACTCTTAGGACTCCTGTCATACTACACGACTCCTGTCATAGCCGGTAAAACCTTCATTTTACTGTTTGGTGATTCTTTGAATTTGACAAAAAGAACAGAATTTGGACGACTTAACTGAATATTTATGCCTGTAGAAAACATGATCATCGTGTCCTTGCTTATGGATCAAGTGGATGGATGCATGCAAAGCCAACCATATTATTCTCTGAAGTTCACAAGCTTATTTTCCTGTGCTAAATTTTCTGAAGCTGATGATCTCCTTTGTGTGAAATAAGTGATAATCCTGTGCCAAATTTCTTTCATGAAACTTTAAGTGTTTCAATTCCAATTCAGAAATCTTAACTACATGCAGAACATTTCTTGTATTAGTCTAGCTAATTGTTACTGCCGCTGTTCATTTCTTTAGCTACTTTGCCTTGTATTTGGCAACCTATCTGGTATTGTTCTGATGAAAGCTGAATGTTAAGGAGGGAGAGGTGGAATTGTCCAGTGTGGCCTGCTCTGGTGCCAAGGTGGTGGTGCGCGTGACCTGCAGGTGTGGCCGTCTGATGGACCAGTTCCCCTGTCCATCTTCACCTTCAGACTCGCCCCGATGGCAGATTAGGTGGCGCCTGTTTCTTTCTGCAGTGTGTTCTTATGGCAATCTACTGGAGTCCGAACTGAATTCAGGACAAGGTTAATTGTATTGAGTGCTGAACTGTGTGCGCGCTCACGTAGAAATAGCTTCTGCAGTGTGTGCGCTCACGTAGAAATAGCTTTGCCCGGAACGTAGTTACTTTTCTTTTGATATGTATATGTAGTTTCTTGTTTTTTTATATCATAAAAAATTAGCCTTTGAAGAAAGGAAACAAGGTATTAATGGGATTTTGCTATTCTTTTTTATAATGCTCATTGTTTCTTTCATCAATTGATTTATTTTTTTAGTTTTATGATTTATTTTAGCTTTATGATTTATTTTTTCTAGACGCCACCGTAGCGTTAGCACGGGCATTATACTAGTTATAAGAAATGATCATACTACCAAGTCCACTATTTCACTTTCTGCATTCACGCATACTGTGCTTTTACATTCCATGACTTTCGTCCAGTTTTTCCATCAGCAATTGTTCATTTTCAACTGGATTTAGATAAAAGACAGGAAACTTCCACTTGAAAGAAGACGTAGATTAGTCGATCTTAAAATAAGCAGGGGCTCGGTTTCTTTGTTAGACGGGTCAGTGAAGCTATGTTTTGCATAAACAAGGCTTACGGAAGACGTAAGTTGGCAACAAGTAATGGTTAGGTTGAGATCCAAAATAAATATGACAAGACAGTGCCAGAAAACTACCGAGTTTCTGAGCATACAGAGAAATATGGGAGGCAATACAGAACTGAACGGACAAATTTGAATCGAAACACAACATTCAAAGTATGGCCACTGTAGCAACCATTGGACGATCTAAACGTCAAGAAAGGCAGTAGATTCTGTCAAGGGGAAAATCTACTCAAAACACATTATGATACTAAATTAAAATCCAATGCTGCGTTATCAAACTTTCACCAAAAATATCCCTGAAAGCATTCATGCTTCAGAATGACACAAAAAGAAAACGGGCGTGCAAAAATTGTACACAAGGAAACAGATTATGGGGCTTTGCCTAAACAGTTCGACAGTATCTAGTTTCTTCTCACAAAACTAGCTGCAAAACCAAGAAATCAACAGCTAGGCAAATATTAGCAGCAAGTAGCTCTATGTCTTAGGCTGTGTTCAGTTCCTCAAAAAAAAAAAAAAAAGTACTGTGCAAACAAAAGATTCCCCGTCACATCAAACTTGCGATACATGCATGGAGTACTAAATATAGATGAAATGGAAAAACTAATTGTACAGCTTGGTTGTACTTTGCGAGACGAACGTTTTGAACCTAATTAGTCAACGGTTGGACACTATTTACCAAATAAAGCCAAAACGTGCTACAGTACTTTTTTTTACGCCTTTTCGTGGAACTAAACACACCCTTAATAAACTAGTCAGATAGCAGCTCCCTTCGCCATTAAAAGGAAATAAAAAACAACAGATAGCTCCAAACTATGCTATGTCTCTGATTCTCAAAAACAGAGTGTACTGTTTTCAGTAGAACCTGCCAGGACACAATACTTACAATATGTGAAACAAGCAACCAAACGCGAACCAGTACTCAGTAAATCCACAACCACAACCAAGCTGGACTGCTAGACTTAAGATAACCACAACGTCAACGAGGCATTGTAGAATATTAGCAGCACTAAATCACATATAGATCAGACAACATGCACATTCAACAAGAGATCATCACAATCACAATAACGATAGAATATTCTGGCAACAAAATGAAGCAATTGTTGGATAAATTCTCCATCTGCCGAACTTTATGAGCAGTGCATATCACCATCTTTACCCAGCATCGAATTGTATCACAAAACCATAACTAAGTAGATGCAATCTGAATTTACTGAAGTAGTTCAATAAAATTCACTAAGGCACCAACTAATTAGGGGAAAGAGACGATCCATTCACCGGGCAGCGTTAAGCCGAAGCAGCACTTGACGACGAATGCCGGGAGATGGGAGAAGACTGCAGCGACCCGGCAGCCCCAAGATCTAAAAAAAAAAGACGGTGTAAGGAGAGGTGAAGACAGACCTAGAAGGGCAGGGAGATGCGGTGCGCGGAGGTGCTAGCGCCGCGGTGGAACTCGATGTGACAAGGAGACGCAGCGGAGGGGACGATGGAGGTGGAGATCCATGATAGCGGCGGCGGCGGTCCCGGTCTCGCTCGCGGCGGAGTCACCGGGGGTGGGGGTGTGGGGGGGGGGGGGGGGGCGGAGGTCGCGGCAGTCTCTGTAGGCGGGGCTGTTTCAGACGAGCGAGGGCGAAGCAGCTGCCATGGCCAGCTAGGGAGAGTGCAGGGCGGCCGCCGCGACGCCGTGTGAGGCCACCGCCGGCGGCTAGAGCGAGGGAGAGAGCAGGGCAGCAGTGGCGGCAGCTAGGGCGAGGGAGAGAAGTAGCGTCGCGTGAGGTGTGCCCAGATCGCTTCGGCGGGGGAAGGGGCGGGGGTGGGGAGTGAGAGGGCCGTGCCCAACGACTATGGCTGTGTTTACTTCCTAAAAAAACGTATCGTGCAAACAAAAGATTCCCGTCACATCAAACTTGCGATACATGCATGGAGTACTAAATATAGATGAAATAAAAAACTAATTGTACAGCTTGGTTATACTTTGCGAGACGAACGTTTTGAACCTAATTAGTCAACGGTTGGACACTATTTGTCATATAAAGCCAAAACGTGCTACATTACTTTTTTTACATTTTTTTACACCTTTTTACACAACTAAACACAGCCTATATTGCCCTTCACGAATAAAATCAACGAAAATGACTATTTAAATCTATAAACTATGAAAGCGTATTTACGCGGCGTCCTGCGGCTCCACTGGCCCTGATTCACGGGATGCCTTCTGGGTTCATCCAGATCTGGTTGGGGTAGGTGACTATTGACAGTCTTTAATGTCAACTATAGACCATCAACTAATGCCTAATTTAATATAAAAATGTATAAAGCATAGGCCCCGTTCGGCTGGAATTATAAGCCGGCTGAAAAACACTGTTGGCTGATTTTTTGTGAGAGAAAAATACTGTTCCGGCTGAAAAAACAAGCCGAATAAGACGGATTATAAGCCAGATGAACAGGGTCATAGTTGTAGGGTCTAACGAGTTCCACGAGTGTTGGTGTTTTCACTTGTTTTGTAGGATATTCAATATTTCACCATATAAAAGCATCTCAAGTGATGAAATAGAGTGCATCATTGCGAAGAGCTCATCGAGACGATTGAAACGGACATAACACTTGCTGTATTTGGAGTTCCGGAGAGAAAGATATCATATCTTTGGTGAAATATAACTTAGGAAGTCTCTAGAACATCTAGAACTATCACCACCATAAGTTTTAGGGACTAAATTGATAGAATTTTACAGCTCTGTGAATTATTATATTTTAGGGATTAAAACAGGATCTGGGATGAGGAGAAACCTATCACGATATGATTAATTGCGCAAACGGACCGAACCTTGACACGGGAAGGACGTGGAAGACACTAGAAGACACCAGAACGAAGTGGGAGGCGAGACGCCACCAGGGAGGGCTAGCCGGGTCGGGCCGGCATGTCAGAGATACCAATCACGTTCTCTTTCACACAACGCGTTCCAACCGAACTCTACTACGCATCTCCACCATTGATCAATGTCGGTTTGATCCGAGGGACCTCCCTCCATATTCAATCAATCATAATCATAGCAAGAGGTGTCCCTCGAAAGGATAACCTTAGAGCTCCACCAAACCTATAAAATAGCTAGATAGAATAGAATTAGTGGAGGCAAGCTTCGCTTGGATTCTGAATCGTGTCGCGAGGAGGCTCGGTAAAGCCTTGTACTTCTCTCTTGTATCGACATTATTGATCTATTTGTTCTATTTGTTCGTCTAGTTCATCTAGTTCATCGTGTTCTTAATCTAGTTCTTATTGTTCTTCTAGTTCTTATTCTAGTTGATCATATTGTTATACTTGATATGACTTTATTCTTAATTGATTATATATTCTTAGTTATAATGATTATTGTCTACTTTGATTATATATCTAGCACAGTTAGATTATATTTATATTCAAGCACATGTTCATATAGCGCTCATTCTTGTGATCAGAGGGTGAGTGGTCGACATTGTGTAAGCGTGGTGCTTATACGTTGTTTACCTGCGGATGCACCCTATATTCCGGGACATCAAGTGGTAGATCGTGGGTGTGATATTCCTGTTAAGTCCTCTGTAGTTCACTCTCCGAATATAGGCCTAGTAAGACCTAGTTTCAAGGCTAGCTTACGCTCTATTCTTAATCCGCATTAGAAATATCTCTTGTGTAAAGATATAATATAATTGATACAATGACTGCTAGATGTAATTGCACTAATCAATGTATACTATGACTTATAATTAGAATAACTAGAAATTAGTCTCTAATATCTTGTTCTAAGCAACACTAATGCTATAGGGTGGGAATGCTCTAGGACCTTTATAGGATGATCTTGAACTATTTGTCTTATCTTTATCATATGATCGAATCCTTATTCTGAGTAAAGATAGTGATCTAGTTACTCTCTTATCACATGTGAGTGTAAAAGTTATAGCATATATCCTTTATATTTCATGTCCATTCCCAGTGGTAAAGTATAAATAACGATACCTGGAATATTCCTAGGTGAAATGCTACAACGGGTGTATTTTTTTTCTGTGCGCTTGCAGATAACCTTTATTATATATTTTATGTAATGTCATGATCATAAGTACAACCACACCTCTAGTGTCGTGTTAGGGATGACAACTTAACTTAAGCGATGCTAAGAGATGCCAACAGTGACCCCTACCCGGAGGTCAGTCCGGTGCGGCAGGCTGCCATGGGTGGGTCCGCTCCGAGCTCGTCCGCCCCTTCCTCTCCTCTCCCTCGCATGGGATGCGGTGCCGTGGAGCACGACATGCCGTCGCCACCGCCACTCGCGTCTCCGTGCTGCGGGCGGGATGTTACCTCCGCTGCTAGCGCCCCCAGCTCGCCCACCCTCTCTCCGAATGCGACTCCGTTCTTCTCGGGTGGCTCCGCGAGATGGGGCCATGCAGGGTGGCGCGGTGGGCACCAGCAGAACCCGACGACAACGGTGGCGACGCCGGAGTAAGTCGGCGAGGGACGTCAGCTTGGGCGCACCAGCCGACTACACGACAACGCCGCTGCCGCTGCATGCTGCCTCTCTGCTTCTGAGCCAGATCCACTGGCTTTAGAGCTGTGCGAGTGCTCGCCTCCCGCGTGGGTCGACCCTATGCTGGAGGAGCTCACCGCCTCGCTCGTTGCGAGTCCCCCAGGAGCACCAGAGACTAGGTGCTCGACTGCTCTAGCGGCCACCTATCAGGAGGAGGACGCAGTGGGCGCATCGCTGGTGGGCTTATCTCTGTCGTCGCACGTCTAGGGGCCACCACAGGTCACGCCACTACAGGGGGGACGCCCCGGCGCCATGGATGTCGAGGCTGAAGGGTCGAGATGGTGGACTAGAGGGGGGGTGAATAGTCCTTTCTAAAACTTAAACGTGTTGGCTAACCAAAAACAAATGCGGAATTAAACTTATCGGTCTAGCCAAGACTATACCCCTCTATCTAAGTTCTCTAGCACCTTGCAAAGATCCTAATTAAGCAACTAAGGTGCTAAGCTTACCAAGAGCTCACCTAATCAATTCTAGAGCAAGGTCACACAAACCTATGCACTAGTACTTTGCCAAGCGAGGGAGCTCCTACACAACTAGTGAAGCAAAAGCACAAAGCCTAAGCTCGCTAGCAAAGCTCAATAACAAGGCAACTAATGCCAAATTAGAGAGCGCAAAACACTTAGCTACACAAACTAAGCAATGTGACTAACAAGGTTACACAAACCGAATTAGCCACGCAAAGGGGATACTTCTAGCTACACAAGCAAGAAGATAACTAGCAAGCTACCCAAGCAAACTAGTTACGAGAGCAACTACATAACACAAGTATATATGAAAGTAAATACAAGCTTGTGTTGCACGAAAGCAAACCACCGAGAAGAGTAGACAATGTTGACACGGTGATTTTTCTCCCGAGGTTCACTTGGTTGCCACCAAGCTACGTCCCCGTTGTGTCGACCAACACTTCGTGGTTCGGCGGCTAATCGGTCACACACCGAGCCTCTCAAAAGGCACCGCAAGAACCCACCATAAAGTGTGGTAGCTCAATGACACGCTCAACTAGAGTTGCTCTTCGCGATCCCCGCGGGGTGAGCACAATCCCCCTCACAAAGCTTCTCCGGAGCCTCGCACAATCTTCTTGCGAGCTTCGACGGAGCCACAAGCCACCAAGCCATCTAGGAGGTGGCAACCTCCAAGAGTAACAAGCACCACCGGCTTGCAACATGATCACCTAGTGCCACACGATGCAATCTCTCAAAGCAACGCACTAGAATCGCTCTCTCACTCGATCCGATGAACACTATCAAGCATTAGTGAGTTAGATGGCTCCCAAGCACTACCACACAAGTCACAAAGACTATAGTGTGCTCAGCTACCGGCTATGGCCGGCCAAGGCATCTATTTATAACCCCACGGTCAAATAGAGCCGTTACCCCTTCACTGGGTCTTTTTCGAGACGACCGGACGCGCCGGTCGTAACTGACCGGACGCGCTCAGCCGCGTCCGATTCTCCAACGGTCACTGACACCCAACGGTCAAACCAGCGACCGGACGCGCCGCTGTCATGACCGGACGCGCCGCTGCCATGACCGGACGCGCCCCTAGCAACGACCGGACGCGCCGATCGCACAGTACCGCGCGCGCAACGATATGACCGGACGCGCTCCTTGTGACGACCGGACGCGACAGTGCCCGCGTCCGGTTTGAGTCCAGTAAGCTCCCTCGATGATCGGACGCGTCCGATCATGTGTGACCGGACGCGCCTCGCGTCCGATCGTACTCAGCTTCCTCTGGACACCTGACCGGACGCGCCGGTCCCGCGAGTGACCGGACGCGCCGATTGCAAACCCTAGCATCCGCGCCTGCGCTGTACTGACCGGACGCGTCCGGTCATACCATGACCGCGTCCGGTGCAGCGTCCGGTCACCTCTGTGACCTCCGTTCGCCTCCGTTTCTTTTCCGACTTCCGGCGTAGTGGAAAATAGGCTTTTCAACTCCTCGAAAACGCCTGAATCCCGCGCTCGTAAGCTCGGCGGGAGGGAGAGAGGAACCCAAACCCTCTCTACCGCTCAAACTCCACCGCCTTCGCAAATGTGCCAACACCAACAAGTGATCACCACCTTGTGCACGTGTATTAGCTTTTTCATAATCATTTTATCGAAGGAGTTAACCACTCAACTTGCCTCGCCACTCGATCCTAACACGTATGCAAAGTTAGATCGCTCAAGTGGCACTAGATGACCGATATGCAAACAAGTTTGCCCCTCTTGATAGTACGGCCATCTATCCTAAATCCGGTCATCAACTTCTCTACACACCTATGACCGGTGAAATGGAAATGCCCTAGGTTATACCTTTGCCTTGCGCATTCCATTCCATCTCCTCCGATGTTGATGCAACACATGCACCAACCAATCACCAAATGATATGATCCACTTCATATCATCACGTGACCATATTGGTTCATCGATCTTGACCTCACTTGCTCTTCACCGTTGCCTTGGTCCTTCGGCGCCAAGCCATCACACAACTTGCCCTTCACCCTAGCAACCGGTCCATCAAGCCAAGCCTCATCTTGATCTTCTCCACCTTGTTCACATGACTCCATGTCATGTCTCATATGCAATGAGCTCCTTCATGACACCATCATATGTGGACTAATCTCCTGTGTATCTCACATAACCACATATTAGTCCACCTAAGTTGTCACTCAATTACCAAAACCAAACAAGGACCTTTCAATCTCCCCCTTTTTGGTAATTGATGACAACTCTACAAAGATATGGAAATTTAAGCTTTTTCAAGCTAGCACTTCACACAAAGTGTAAATTGCTAACTTGTTTTGGATTTAATGTTACTTATCCAACTTTTAAGCTCTATGTCAAGATTTGGATAAGCACCATAAAATCCGACTTGGTAGTGATAACTCCCCCTACATATGTGCTCAAATGGTTTGGTTTCAAGCTTGCACATATGCATAAATATGAAATTTGTGGGAGGGTTAGCACTACTAAGTGATGCTAAGGTGTATAGAATAAACCTTTGTAGCTCGCTACCAATTAGTAGCTTGATACCATTTGAAAATCACAAGTTTGCCATCATCCTTAGCATCATGAGTAGCTAGACATCAAAAACACTAGAAACCCCGTGAGATCAACATTATAAGCAAGGTTCTAGTTTTTGCATGATAATCATAAGTCTAGCTAACATCCTATGCATGCTAGTTATCAAATCATCATTCAAGTTCTATAACTAGCATACACCACACAAGCATGCATATTGAATTTAAGAACTTATGCAATGCAAGCAAGCACATGAATTATGCACATATCAAATGTAATCAATCAAAGTTCATGAGCTTGCTCCCCCTACTTGTGTGCTTTCTTTGTCCAAGAATGTTTGATCCCCTTACATTCTTCAATGTTACTCCCTCTTTGTCTATGTTCATGTCCAATCTTTCCAATCTCTCCCCAAAGCTCAAAAAGCTTTCATATCTTTGTCCAACTTCTCCCCCTTTGTCATCAATTTCCATAAAAGGTGTTCTTCTCAATTGATACAAAGGCTTGTATTGGGGTAGATGGTTGAGACTTGAATATTGCATTTTTGATGGACATTACCACATATGTTGGAATGACAAACTTTATGGTTGCTCTTGAGATTCCACATAGGATCTTTGACCTTGATACCAATTGGTGGGGCTCCTCCCCCTATGTCATAGCATGTGTCATTCACTTGAGATACCACTTGAAGATGAGGGTAGCATTACTTGATTTGATCACTTAAAGTTGAGGATCACTTGTGAAACCATTGTCTTGCACGAATGATACCACGTGAAGATACCATGAGTAGAAATGTGATACCATTTGAAAGAATTTTCTAGTATGGATCCACTTTGAAGGATTTGACAATAATATTCATTTCTTGAACATTCACTATCTTCATGAGTACCATTTGTAAGATATCACTTGTAAGTTGATGATCTAGACACCACTAGTGAATACCACTTGGAAGATCAATTTGAGTCTAGATACCACTTGAAACAAACTAGATATCTATTTTCATTATTGTCTTGTGCTTGTACTCTTATCATTGTCATGAGCTTCTTGTATGACTTGAACTATGTTGATTTGCCTAAGATTCCAAGTCCGGTTTGATCCAATGACAAGCTTCTTCACACCTCATACTAAGGGTTATCTTGCCAATGTTGTACTTAGCAATCCAAACTAGATCAAGTACTTAGGTTTACTAGCTTAAGAACAAACTCATATCCATACCACTAGATCAATTAATCAATCAAGCAATAATGGTAGGCTATGAATTTAAAATTTTCATTTGTTATGCATGATCCTAATAAACATGTACTATATGCACTATCCGCATACTAGTAAGGGATGAAATGATCATGCTCATTACAATGATACCTTTGCTATATTGGAGTAGAGGATAGTCACATAGATTCCAATTCATTACTCCAATAGCAATATGAAGTCCAATTTATAAGCTTGGTGAAGACCAATCATCATAGATAAATCCATTCTTCACCCATATGAAAATGTAAACCACTTATGATCAAGTGCACTATCTCTTGAGTTGTGGTTGGCTTGCTTCATCTTTTTGATCAATGCTTGCATGAGAGAACTACTTAGAATACCACTTGAAATATATGACTAGCTCTCTTTTAGGTGTTGCTTGCTTTTCTTGATCAACCCTTTTGATTGCTTCAACTAAGCATCACAAGTTCCTCGGATCACCACTTCCATGTTAGCCTTCCAAGTCCCAAACTTGGTTTCACCTACACACGGCGGCAAGCCCCTCACTAGGGAGAAGTGACCTTTCTCCAAAGAACCACTCTTGATACTCACTTGAAATGATATAGTTTGATTGATCCAAATGATGAACTCAATCTTGATGAATAATCCTTGAATCTACATTTGAGTCCAACTCTTCCTACATGTTTAAGTTCTTTTCTTTGTACCAAATGATCTCTAATCATCAATAGAACTTAAACATGTACACCAAGTACATTCCACAATCAAATGTTCTTATACTCATTGCTTTTCATGCTTCTAGATCAATCCAAAACCAAACTTAGGTACCTCAAACACTTGTCAACATGTTTCCAACTTGAGGACCTTTCAATTAAAGTGACTCTAGATTAATCCAATGATTGTCACTTTTCTGGCAGATTCTGTACCATTCAAAGAATAATTCATATCTCCCAATATACAGATCCAAATGCCATAAAATTTGGTGGAGATGTGATTCACTAAGTAATCTAGCAGCTGTAAAAATTTGAACTTCTTTTGACTTCTAGATTGCTACTAGATTTCAAATCTTCCACCACTGCTACATGCTGAAAACTGCTGCACTATAGCTAACAAGATGCACTCCAAAACCGAAGCATCTCTTATCCACTTCTCATGAAATTTCTACAGCATCTTCTTTCATAAGTGTAGAGCATGTATACCAAATTTCAAGCCAATCCAAATAGATTTGATCACTCAAACATGGCTAAGATCACTGCTAGCTCAGATTTTCAATATAGGACAGATTTCAATACATGAGCTATTCTTCAACAAAAGTGAATCAAACTTGAAACTAACTTGTTTGAATACTTTCATAATACATATATATCCATTCAATCCACTTACTAAAGGTCATCTCATGAACTTATCCAACCCAAATCAATCCAAACTTGATTGCTAAGCATTTAATCCATTCAATCATCTCATAGCAAGCAACATTGCACATTTATCCAATTCAATCAACTCATATGCACCCAAATAAAATGATCAACAAGAGATATACCTTGGTTAGCTCATGATCATCCAATAGCAAGCTTTTACTCAAATAAATTGCAAGCCATCAGATATATCCAATAAATCACCACAATCTTGAATGTTGCACTTGTATGTTGTAGCATTTGGACTCCACTTATTTTGACTTGGCATTGGGATAGAATATGCACTAAGCTTTAAAACTTGATTCAACATATGATGACCAATATGAATCCAAATGAATCAAGCCTCCAATGCCGATGGTACCTACAAACAATCATCCACTTTTTGATGGTACCCAAACAAGTTTGGGTCCTCTCAAGTTAGGAGCAACATACTTAGGCAAAGCCTTAGTATGGTTAGCGGGATGTTTTGCAATTCCAACCAATGAGGTACCATTGCCATCCTTTCTAAGCATATTAGTATTATCAATTGAAATAGGCTTAGAATTGTTACCTAGGGGACATGAATGAGCCATGTGTCCCCTTTCCCGGCATAAGTAGCAACTTCTTTTAGAGTGAGCCTTTTCTTCCTTGCTCATGTGTTGCTTCTCAATGCCTTGCCTCTTATGAGTTGCTTGAGCTTTCTTCTGAAGCTTGGTAGGACACCCCGAGACAAAGTGTCCCATATCTTCATACTTGAAGCACTTGATGTGAGCATGTACTTTCTTCTCGATTTGATTCTTGCTCATCATCTTGGCATCTTGGATTTGCATTGGATGCCTTGCTCTTCCACCCCTTCTTGTTTTCTTCTTCTTCATGAAGTCATCATCATCTTCATGGTTGATTTTGACTTGATCTTGGGGCTTTGCTTTTGGCTCAACTTGAGACTTCTTGGTAGGGCAATACTTAGCAATATGTCCCACTTCATGGCATTGGTAGCACATGAGTTGGGATAGCTTCTTTGCATCTTGCTTCTTCTTAATCTTGCCCTTGCTCTTGTTGTAGCCAATACCACTCTTATCACCATATCTTCTTTGATTGGTCATGATATGCTTAATGGCGATTTTAGAGTTGTAGCACCTCTCCAACTTGTTGCTCAAATTCTTCACTTCACTTTTGAGCTCATTGTTCTCCTTCAAAAGGTTAGTCTCACAAGACATAGAAGTAGAACAAGCATCTAATTGTGAAGAACATGGCATATCTAATAAATCATCACAAGAGGTGGATACATGCTGCTTGCCTACATCACAAGGGTTAGTAATATGTGATTGATCATTTGACCCAAATGATGAGCTCGCACTAGATTTGGTTTCTTCATTAGAAAGCTTCTTAGTGAGTAAAGCATGTTCTTGTACCAAGTTATCATGAGCAACACTAAGTTCCTCATGAGCCAATTTTAGCTCCTCATGTGAACAAGTAGTAACATAAAGTAGATGCTTTTGTTGTTCACATGTGGTTTTTAGAAAAGAGTTTTCTTTTTCCAATTTACTTGCTTTTTTCATTTCTCTTTTTAAGGCTCTTGAGAGTTTATAAAGAAGCTCAAAATTTGGATCATCACAATTAACAACAAAACCACCAACATGTATCTTAGTGTTACCATGTGATGATATTGATGAGCTTGTTGAAGCATCACTCTCATAGCCATCATCTTCACCATCAAGTGTGCATGAAGTAGAATCATCACTTGTATCACTTGTGGCATTATCATCATTCTTGTCAAGTGATCTTGTGGAATGATCATCATCAACATCACTTGACATTGAGGTGGAGCAATCCTCCACAACCACCTCGTTGTGGTCATGCTCAACATCCTCATGTAACTCCATCACTATGTGATCATCCTTCTTGAATTTTCCATCATCCCAAATTGAGGAGTCACCATAGTGATGCTTGAGCGTCGTCCACATGCTATGTGCACTTGAGAGACCCCTCACCTTGTCAAAAATCTCATCATCTAAAGCTTTGATTAGATAAAACTTAGCTTGTGCATCAAGTGTTCGGCAATCCTTTTGAGCTTGGGTACGGTTACCACACCCATCCAAGTCATGAGAAAAGCCAACAACTATGATCCACCAAAACTTAGGGCCAAGAGCACGAAAATGATCAAGCATGTGATTTTTCCACCGTGCATAGTGAGTGCCATCAAAAATGTGTTCCACACAATCATCTAGCCCATAAGCCGCCATCCTCTCGGGTCGGTGAAGACCGCAAATGAGAGACCCGGCTCCGATACCAATTGAAGGGTCGAGATGGCGGACTAGAGGGGGGGGGTGAATAGTCCTTTCTAAAACTTAAACGTGTTGGCTAACCAAAAACAAATGCGGAATTAAACTTATCGGTCTAGCCAAGACTATACCCCTCTATCTAAGTTCTCTAGCACCTTGCAAAGATCCTAATTAAGCAACTAAGGTGCTAAGCTTACCAAGAGCTCACCTAATCAATTCTAGAGCAAGGTCACACAAACCTATGCACTAGTACTTTGCCAAGCGAGGGAGCTCCTACACAACTAGTGAAGCAAAAGCACAAAGCCTAAGCTCGCTAGCAAAGCTCAATAACAAGGCAACTAATGCCAAATTAGAGAGCGCAAAACACTTAGCTACACAAACTAAGCAATGTGACTAACAAGGTTACACAAACCGAATTAGCCACGCAAAGGGGATACTTCTAGCTACACAAGCAAGAAGATAACTAGCAAGCTACCCAAGCAAACTAGTTACGAGAGCAACTACACAAACACAAGTATATATGAAAGTAAATACAAGCTTGTGTTGCACGAAAGCAAACCACCGAGAAGAGTAGACAATGTTGACACGGTGATTTTTCTCCCGAGGTTCACTTGGTTGCCACCAAGCTACGTCCCCGTTGTGTCGACCAACACTTCGTGGTTCGGCGGCTAATCGGTCACACACCGAGCCTCTCAAAAGGCACCGCAAGAACCCACCATAAAGTGTGGTAGCTCAATGACACGCTCAACTAGAGTTGCTCTTCGCGATCCCCGCGGGGTGAGCACAATCCCCCTCACAAAGCTTCTCCGGAGCCTCGCACAATCTTCTTGCGAGCTTCGACGGAGCCACAAGCCACCAAGCCGTCTAGGAGGTGGCAACCTCCAAGAGTAACAAGCACCACCGGCTTGCAACACGATCACCTAGTGCCACACGATGCAATCTCTCAAAGCAACGCACTAGAATCGCTCTCTCACTCGATCCGATGAACACTATCAAGCATTAGTGAGTTAGATGGCTCCCAAGCACTACCACACAAGTCACAAAGACTATAGTGTGCTCAGCTACCGGCCATGGCCGGCCAAGGCATCTATTTATAACCCCACAGTCAAATAGAGCCGTTACCCCTTCACTGGGTCTTTTTCGGGACGACCGGACGCGCCGGTCGTAACTGACCGGACGCGCTCAGCCGCGTCCGATTCTCCAACGGTCACTGACACCCAACGGTCAAACCAGCGACCGGACGCGCCGCTGTCATGACCGGACGCGCCGCTGCCACGACCGGACGCGCCCCTAGCAACGACCGGACGCGCCGATCGCACAGTACCGCACGCGCAACGATATGACCGGACGCGCTCCTTGCGACGACCGGACGCGACAGTGCCCGCGTCCGGTTTGAGTCCAGTAAGCTCCCTCGATGATCGGACGCGTCCGATCATGTGTGATCGGACGCGCCTCGTGTCCGATCGTACTCAGCTTCCTCTGGACACCTGACCGGACGCGCCGGTCCCGCGAGTGACCGGACGCGCCGATTGCAAACCCTAGCATCCGCGCCTGCGCTGTACTGACCGGACGCGTCCGGTCATACCATGACCGCATCCGGTGCAGCGTCCGGTCACCTCTGTGACCTCCGTTCGCATCTGTTTCTTTTTCGACTTCCGGCGTAGTGGAAAATAGGCTTTTCAACTCCTCGAAAACGCCTGAATCCCGCGCTCGTAAGCTCGGCGGGAGGGAGAGAGGAACCCAAACCCTCTCTACCGCTCAAACTCCACCGCCTTCGCAAATGTGCCAACACCAACAAGTGATCACCACCTTGTGCACGTGTATTAGCTTTTTCATAATCATTTTATCGAAGGAGTTAACCACTCAACTTGCCTCGTCACTCGATCCTAACACGTATGCAAAGTTAGATCGCTCAAGTGGCACTAGATGACCGATATGCAAACAAGTTTGCCCCTCTTGATAGTACGGCCATCTATCCTAAATCCGGTCATCAACTTCTCTACACACCTATGACCGGTGAAATGGAAATGCCCTAGGTTATACCTTTGCCTTGCACATTCCATTCCATCTCCTCCGATGTTGATGCAACACATGCACCAACCAATCACCAAATGATATGATCCACTTCATATCATCACGTGACCGTATTGGTTCATCGATCTTGACCTCACTTGCTCTTCACCGTTGCCTTGGTCCTTCGGCGCCAAGCCATCACACAACTTGCCCTTCACCCTAGCAACCGGTCCATCAAGCCAAGCCTCATCTTGATCTTCTCCACCTTGGTCACATGACTCCATGTCATGTCTCATATGCAATGAGCTCCTTCATGACACCATCACATGTGGACTAATCTCCTGTGTATCTCACATAACCACATATTAGTCCACCTAAGTTGTCACTCAATTACCAAAACCAAACAAGGACCTTTCAGAGGCGTGCCTTGACCCAGCACTGGTCGAGGCTGCCACCTCGGGAGGCACGGCGGTAGTGGCTGCCACGGATGTCGCCAACACTTCCCCTCAGACAGACTCCGCCGACAGTTGCCTCAAGAGTTTCATTGAGCGAGTCACAAAGGCGAGGCAACCACCGCTCCTAGAGCTGCCTGGAGATGTTTCGACCCCCGACAGACATCCACCGCCCGTGCTCCCAGGCGGATAGCGGCGCAAAGCCTGTCCCACATCTCGGTGGCCAAGTGAGGCGAGCACCTTGTCTTGAAGCGCTTAGGACTAACCAGCGGGACGTCGACTCCGTCCACGTCGGCCATGAAGGCGTACGAAGAAATCTACGGCGATGATCCCGACCACGGTCACATGGATGCGCTTCGTGAGTTGTTCCCGCCGGACAGCGACGTAGGTGCACGCAAGTGGCGGCGCCGCCGCTCGGCTACGCGAGCATAGGCCTCCTAGCCGACGTTTCTTTTTGGGTTGATTAGTTCACAATGTAACACCATAGATTTCAGTACACTAGGGTGGGTCTGAGCATCCATGTACAATTCTTCTGACCCCTAGGACGCCGCTAAGGCGTGTTGTATTATACTTTTTATCTATCTTAATACAGAGATGCGCGAACCTTTTGCGTGATGCAGAGAAACAAGGCCTACCGGATCAATAGTCGCGTGGGTCATGTGCCCGTTGCACGGGAGACAGAGCTAACGTAGATGGGCTGAGCCCTACACCTCGGCCGCGAAGAAGGCCATGCCTGCGAATACAACAGCGAGGCCCGTTTCTGCCAACCGTGGTTTGGTCTCTGCGGTTGACCTCTTCAAGTAGCAGGATTTGGGCAAAGCTTCCCACTCCATTTGCTGCTGCAGAACTAGTAATGTGGCTATCTGTCACAAATAGGCCATACCCGCGCATAGAATATGGGCTACACTAGCTGTATCGGCCTGTGAGCCGCTGGAGTATACTGGGCTTGGCCCATTATGTTTTGCTGAATATGTACTAAAACCTAGTGCTCGATTCTCAAAAAACTAAAACCCTAGCGCTCTTCTTTGTCTGAGACGGCGCGGCGTCACCGACTCACCGTGCTCCTCCGCCGCGCGTGTTGGCCGGCAGCTACCCATATCCTTCTAGTACCGTGACACTATCATACCATACCAGTCGTGGTGGCATCCAGTATTCCAATGAATATACATACATAGAGTGAGTAAGAAGCACGTACCCTGTTGATCACCGTGGTTCCGCGGCGGTTCTTCTTGTTGAGTCGTCGTGGACTCGTGGTAATGCATGTTACCCAGGTTGGATCGCCCGATCGGAGCGCGTATCCACTGTGTCCGCTGTCCCGCTCTCCGGATACCTGGCAGCCCACTCCCGCGGCTGTAGAGCACGTCCAGCGAGATTGACTCCAGGTTCTTTCTTATTCTTATCCTATGAGATCACTATGAGAGCACGAGTACCAAATTAAGCCATGGGTGAGGTACACGCGTCTCTGGTGGAGCAGCAGGGCTATAGATGGCTGCGAGCGGATGGAAGAGGAAGGGAGAGCTCATGCTCACGTACTGTGTTGACGTCGCCATGCATGACCCTCTGAAGGTTCTGCGCAGCATGGTAAGCGAGCAAGGCGAAGAGGAAGGGAGAGCTCACCCGGTGCACGTTGCGGGGTGCCCATGTCGCCACTCGCCACGCGCGGCAGACGCACGGCGGGTGCCGTGCCGGCGGCCGCGGCGAGCTCAGCTTCGGCACGCACCGATGGGCGATGGCGTTGCGGACTTGCGGTGGATGCGTGTCTTTCCGTACAACTCCAGAATGAATTCATCTTTACACGATTGGAGCGCTGCTTAATGGTGCTGTTTAATTGGATTATTGAATGGACTTTGGACATTAAGTTAATGGATTAGATTGGATTGTCTCTCGCTTAAAGTTGGACCGGATTGGACGTGGGATGCTCTTTGGATTTCATCGATCTGGAAATATATGGATGCCCATCCATTCCCAGGTTATAGAAGACCCCTAGCTAGAAAGCTGAAGGATGATGTTTGCACGTAGTACGCCACAAGGAATGGCGCCCAGAACGCAAACAACATGATGTTTTTGCTATTTTTATCATGAACTTTGCAAAATCACCACTCAGTGCATGTTAATGTCTTGTTAAATTAAAATTGCTTGCTTGCACTGTGGTTTTGTGGTTCAGACTAACTTTTTTTTAAAAAAAAATGGAGTCTAACAATTTTCTGTACAATGGATGGATAGGCTACTAAATTAACTACCTCAAAATGACCTTAACTTGCAATGAGTGCTTAAATTGAGTTGACTAGTTTAAGCTTGATTGTAGAATAAGATTCTTATAAACACCTTGAATTTCTACCAACCTGAGAAGTGCAGCTCTGTACTAGTAATATTTTTACATGGAGCAAGGTTTAGTAGTTAATAACTTGGAACTTTTGCTAATAAACTTGGCTCCAGGTTTGGAACGCCAACTGGTTTCAGCCGCACTCTGCTGCATTTTTCTGAGTCTGTATTGCTGTTAATATATTGCAATGTTGACGTGTCTCTGTTTAACCTTTTAGGGGAAGGAGAGAGGGTTCGGAGATGGCTTGGCTGAGCGACCCGGAGGGCGACCTCCCGCCGCCACCGCCGCCCCCCGCCGCCGCCGCCACCGCCACCGCACCCTCCACCACCTCCGCCACCGCCACCTTCACCTCCACCGCCACCTCCGCCCCCCTGCCTCCGTTGGCCGTGACCCGCCGGAGCCGTCTGCTCGATGTCGACCTGCTGCACCCGGTCCTGCTGCTCGCCAGCGATGCATCGTTGTCCCGTCTGCCCCAACTCGCTACGATTTGCAGAACCTGCTGCTCTCTGATCACCACGACACGGTGGTCCCGAACCTCATCGCCCCTTCCCAGCGCCGGTGCCGATCTGGGTAACCCCTCAATCTCGCGAACCCCGTTTCAATGTGTTTTTCATCAAGAATTCGTTGCGTCACCTGCTTGTGCCTTGTCCGGGTCGCCTTAGCGTGGTTCGCGTCGACAAGGGTGTGTTCGAAGTCCTTGTTTCTAGCCGCAATATTGCTAACGTTCTTATCATCCTTGGAGTCCTGCGCATTAGCTCTGTTCAGCTCTTCTTCCACCACTCGCTCGCCGCGGCGCGGTGCGCGTTCGGCCGTCTGCCGGCCTCGGCCGCGGCGGACTCTCCTGCAGTTACTACGATATGTACCTCCCCAACTACCGAAGTATAACTCTAGTTGACTCTTGCACTGGGGCCGCTTTTCCCTGCTCTGGCACCGAGACAATCCGCCTGGGAACTGTGCCACGAAATCTTATGACTGTACCTGCTGACCCTTTCCCCTCTCGCCCCGCCCTGTCGCCCGCACGGGATGCGGTGAAAGGTCTTGTCCCCACGGCGTCGACAGCCATGCCTGTCGATTCTCGACCGTGCGCTTTGAATTCCCATCTACCGCGCTCCTATCTGCAGGCAGCCCTTACTCCACCTTCACCCACGCCGCCTGTTTTCAAAACCCTACAGCCTCTCTCCACTTCCAGGGGCTGCTTTCGCTGCTTGGCTTCTGATCATCTCGTCAGCGAGTGCCGCGATCCCGTGCGCTGCCGCCTCTGCCTTGCGTCCGGCCACCGGAGCCCGGACTGCAAGATGTCCTTGCGCGCCTCTTCCGCGCTGCTGCTCGCCGCCTACCATCCTTCCGCAACCCCGCCGCCTCCCGCGCTGCGCGTGCGCGCTCGGCACCTCCTGCCTCCTCCGCCTTGCCACCGTCGCCGCTGTTCGCGACTTCGGCGGCCTATGATCCTCTGGACCGGCGCTGGTGGAGGTCCTCAGCACCCAGTCGCTCCTCGCACTGGCGTCGGAACCTGCTCCGGACGGGCCGCTGTGCGTGGACAAGTTCGTCGATGACGCGATCACCGCGCCGGCGGCAGCGGAACGCACCATGGTGGCAGCGCCGATGGCTGCGCGCTCGGCTCCTGCTTCACCGCCGCTCACAAGCCAGGCCGCTCCCGCCCAAGCCTTCGTCGACCGCGGGACTCAGCCTGCCTTCGACGTGAGCTCCGGGGAAGAGTACGAGAGCGGGGAGCTGGACACCTCTGGCTCTGATGAATTCTCCTGGCATGAGGGGCGTGCCCGGCACGTCGACGCGTGGGTATCCCCTGGCAGGCCTGAACTCACTGAGCACCTGCTGTTTGCTTTCATTGAGCCCTCAGTCCCCATGGCTGATGTAAGCCCGTTCATCCGCAATGCCTTGCGCCTGGTCGACCCTCTTCTCCCCGTGGACCTCCTTCCTTCTTCCAGGGGAGCCATGCTGCTACGCTGCGAGTCCATGTCTGCTCGCGATTCCTTGCACCGCCACAACCCCATCTCCCTTCATGGGACTCAACTCATTCTACAAAAACCGGAAGAGACTTCCAACCGCTTCTTCCGTATCCCTACTTGGCTTGCCTTCGTGGCCGTCTCTGATTTCCCTAATGAGCACTGGTACGAGCCTAAGATCAAGGAGTGCTTCAAGGGCTTCAGTGAGGTGGCGGAGATCAATCCAGAGTGCCTCACTGGGGAGAACTTCGCCTCTCTGCGACTGCTCCTGGTGGTCAACGACCGCTTGGAGATCCCGTTCGAGATGCGGATTTCATCCAGGCATGGTGTCGGCCGTGATGGTGCGGTCGCCAAGATCGCGCCTATCCGAGTCTGGCCTCGCGAGTACCAGCTCGACAGCCAGGGAAACTTGGCGCGTTTCTTTGGTCCTCCGGCGCCGCCAGTCGGTGGCCCAAGCCTCGGACCTCTGGGGCCTATCAGCAGGGATCTGCAAGTGCGGCCGCCTCAGCACTACTACAGCCAGATGTTTCCGCCACTTGGAACGCCTGGCCACGGTCACCACCAAGCTCACAATCTCCAGTATGCCTTCGATCCTTTGCATGCCTCCCAACCTTCTATTGCTCTACACGCTACTTTGTTTGCCTCCAAACCAGCCACTGTTCTGCCTGCTTCGCAAGTGCTGGGGCTAGCTCTAGCCCTGGCACGCCTGCTCAACCCTCCGGTGGTGCCTGTCTGCCCGCCGGCACCGCCGCCTTCCATCGCCTCACCTATCAGCACGGCCTCGCCTTCGCGCAGCATGAGCCCCTCCATCATAACCTATCGCCGTCACCGCATGCGCAACCAAGCTCGCTCTACTGCGCCAAAGCGCTCTAGCTCCCGCCTGGCCGCCAAGGCCTCGGGCAACTTTGTTGACATGACGACGCAGGCAGTACAGCGCAAGGCTTTGCTAAACTCGCTTTCCGGCTGCTCGAAAACTCTGAAGAAGCACGTCACCAAGCGCAACATCCTCTCCCGTAACATGCTCCCGCTTGGGGGGGCGGAGCTGCGCAAGCTCGTGTCGGCGGCCAAGCTCAGCTGCATGAACGTTGACATCGTCGGCGTGGTGACCGACGTCGTGGAATGATTTGGACGCGCTCTCCTCACTTCATCGACGGCTTGCTTTTCCACCCCAACGGCCGCTGGGGTCCGGAAAACGGCAACACAGCTATCTTTTTTTATGCTGTCGTAATCTTCTTTTCATTTGTGCTCTGGAACTTGAGCTGTGTCGGTGCTGTCCTTTTAATCTATGAATTCGAACACTCGCCCGTTTCTCGTTGTGTCGTGGAACGTTCGCGGTCTAGGCGATTCGGACAAGTGCAATCTAGTGCGTAATGTTTTCACTGATGCTAAACCTTCTGTTATCTGCATTCAAGAAACTAAGCTGGCTAGCATTGATCTATTCAAGGCAAAAAGTTTCCTACCTACAAACTTTGCTGCCTCCTTCGTTCTTGCGCCGGCTGAGGGCACCAGGGGGGATTACTAACCGCTTGGGACGCATCCTTTTTCTCCCTCGACAGCCATTTCCTAAAGCCTCATACGCTGACGACGGCGCTCACTTGCAATGCTACCAACCTTGACTTCACTATAACTAACACGTATGGACCCTCGGATCATGCGGGTTCATTACCCTTCCTGCAAAACCTTCAAGACCTAAGGCTATCCGCACTCATGGACCTCTGTATTCATCCTCTATACGTCTAGTCAGCAAGATTCTCTCCTCTATACTCAATTCTCCCGCACCCATCCATCTTTTATATCATCCTCTATCCACTCTATCCACTATGGGACCCACTTGTCACTTTATCTAAATATATCCATGTGTGATCTAGTTTTGAAGGATTTATTGAGACGAATTTAATGGTGCAATCGAAATTTAATTTGGATTTTTGGTTTGTGAGTTATAGCATTTTTTTCCTTTGTTTAGCTAGCGGGGTCTGCCACTACAGAATATAGAGTAAGCACAGTACTACTCTAAATATAGAGTGAGAGAAAGGATAGAGTATCGTTTTAGAGTATCCAGTGCAGCAATTTTTACTCTATATTCATACTCATTTAGAGTATGCCACTGCGGGCAGTCTAACGCCTCTTATTTCTGGTCCTTGGATCTTGCTTGGCGATTTTAACTTGGTGCGTTGTGCTGCTGACAAAAACAACGGCCAGTTCAATGCGCCACTGGCCGTGGCTTTCAACGATTCCATTCAGCATCTTAATGTCACTGAGGTTGACCTCTTGGGCAGACTTTACACCTGGTCGAACAAGCAACCAAATCCTATTCTAGCTAAGCTTGATCGTGTGTTCACTAACAACGATTTCAACTATGCCTTGCCGTCACAGTTGCCGTCACTGTCGCCGGCCTCCTCTTAACTGGTGCTTTGCTATTAAGAGTGTGAAGGCCACCCCCCTTGTGGATGCTTTGCCGCAAGGGGTGTCTCCTGCTGCTATTGGGCCCCCTCTCTGGTAGATGCTTTGCTACCGAGAGTGTGCTGGTCTGTTTCCTAGCGGATGCTTTGCCGCCGTGGTCGCTCGGTTCGTTGGCGGATGCTTTGCCGCCGTTGCTGTTGCTCGATGTTCGCTCTCTTGGTGGATGCTTTGCCACCGCGGTTTGGTCTATTATGTGGGGAACCATTGCGAGGTCGTTTTTATTGCAGGCACAGTTGTAGGTCTTCGGTGTTGAGGGCGGTCGCGCTCTCTTTGTATCTTTTTGTTGCTTCTATGTTTATTCCAGGTTATTTGCTACTATCTTAGTGGTTTGTAATCTGCGCTATGAGAGTTCTCTCATAGCTGACTTGTAATTCACCCCTCTTAATGAAAAACGGGATATATCCCCGGTCGCGAAAAAAAAATTTCAACTATGCCTTCCCCTTCACCTACCTGTCCTCCTTGCCTAAGCCGACCTCTGATCACACACCTCTTCTCCTTTCACTCTCCACCAACCTACCTAAGGCCGACACCTTTCGGTTTGAAAAACTTTGGCTTAAGAACCAGACCTTTCTGCCTACAGTTCTAGCGAGTTGGCAGCAGGCTGCGGCGTGTGCTGATGCTGCTGGGCAGCTAGCCGCGTTCATCAAATCGACGAGAGCAGTGGCGAAGGTTTGGTCTCGGTGTAACAGGGCACCACCTCTCTTGATTCAGAACTGTCAATTCATCATTCAGTTGTTCGATTACTTCGAAGAATCGCGTCCACTCTCCTCTGATGAGTTTCTGGTGCGCAGACTTGCTCAGGATAGGCTGCAGCACGAGCTAAGGGTGTGTTCACTTCCCCATCCCAACCCAAAATATTTCCTCTTCCCCCCATCACATCAAATCTTTCGACGCGGAGTATTAAATGTAGGTAAAAAAGATAACTAATTGCATAGTTTATCTGTAAATGTCGAGACGAATCTTTTGAGCCTAGTTAGTCCATGATTGAACAAATTTTGTCAAATAACAACGAAAGATGCTACAGTAATTTTCACCTACTTTTCACGAAGTGAACACACCCTAAAGAACCGGGCTGCATACTGGAAACAGCGCAGCAAGCAGCGCCGGATCAGGGAATGTGATGCAAATACTGTGTTCCACCATGCTCACGCCACCCAGCGACACCGCCACAACTTCATTCGTATGGTGCGCGTGGATGGTGTTGACATCGTCAGCCACGAGGGGAAGACCAATGCCCTATCAGCTTACTTCAAGTCCGTCATTGGTGTGCCCGGTGTGTCCACTCCTACTGATCTAAGTTACATCTATGATGGCCGGCCGACTCCAAGTAGTTCCATCACTGAACCTTTTTCCGAGGCGGAGACAAAGCTGGCACTCCTTGCAATGAACATGGACAGTGCACCAGGCCCGGATGGCTTTGGCCCGGCATTCTTCAGAGCTGCCTGGCCAACAGTCAAAACGCAGATCATGCAGTTTATGCATGCGTTCTTTGATGGAGCAGCAGAACTGCAGAGGATCAACCGTTCGTACATGGTGCTCATCCCCAAGAAAGCGACAGCAGTAGATGTTGATGCTTTCAGGCCAATTTGCCTACAAAACTGTACACTCAAAATTGTCTCCAAAGTTCTTACATCAAGGTTGCAGAAGGAGATCCCAAGGCTCATTGGCATCAATCAAACCGGTTTCATCAAGGGCAGGTCCATCTCGGATACCTTCATCTATGCTCTAGAGCTGGTTCAGGTCTGTCACAAGCGAAGAAAGCCCGCCATCGTTCTGAAACTTGACTTCGCAAAGGCGTTCGACACTGTCAATTGGGATTGGCTATTCAGAGTGCTACGTTCTAGAGGTTTCAGTGATCGGTGGGTCAGCTGGATGTCCTCATTGCTTCAGTCCTCCATGTCAGCAGTGCTTGTCAACGGCTGCCCTGGGGCGTGGATTAACTGCAAACGTGGTCTCAGGTAGGGTGACCCTCTGTCGCCGTATCTGTTCCTCCTCGTGGCTGAAACTCTGCAGGGCTTGATCAGGATGTGCTCTGATATCAAGCACCCGACTGATGATGGTCTGTCTTGTGCCGTGCTCCAATACGCCGATGATACGCTAATTGTGTTCAAGGCCGAATTGCTTGCTGCTTCAAAGCTAAAAGAGATCCTAGAACTTTTTGCGGATCTGACGGGCTTGCACATCAACTTTGGTAAGAGCACTCTTGTTCCAATCAACACTGAGGAGGAAATGGTAAACCAGTGTGTTCAGCTGCTTGGATGCAGCAGAGACGGGTTCCCCCATCGTTACCTTGGTCTGCCGTTGTCAGTCTACAAGCTGCCAATTTCTGCCTTCACGCCATACATTCAGAAGGCCGACAAATACCTCAGTTCGTGGCAGGCAAACCTGCTTAACCCAATGGGACGTGCCGTCTTGGTCAACTCGGTCTTGGACTCCTTGCTTGTTTATTTCATGAGCTCCCTCCAGTTAGCTCCAGCTGTGCTGCATCAGATTGATAGAAGAAGGGCATTCCTTTGGTCGGGTGATAAGAATGGCAACACCTCTCCTGCTAGTTGCCTTGTGGCATGGCTAAACGTCTGCAAACCGAAAGAGCTGGGTGGGTTGGGGATCAAGGACATAGGAATTCAGAACATTTGTTTGCTCCTCAAGCTGTTGCACAGACTTCATTGCCCTCAATCCTCTTCTTGGGCTGCTTGGGTTCAGAATAGAGCTTCTGTTGCTACTCTATCAGGTGATGTTTACGGTGATCATTGACAGGTCCTTCGATCCCTGCTACCTTTATACAGGGCCATCACAACTGTTCAGCTTGGTGACGGGAGGACTTCCTCTTTCTGGTTTGATGTTTGGATGGGCGATGAGGCATTGGCGGATTCATACCCGGCTTTGTTCAGCCACTGCAACAAAAAGGAAGCAACTGTCCAGGAGCTGTTGTCGGACGGGCTACAGCGGTGCTTCGTTCCTAGGCTGTCAGCACAGGCGATGATTGAACTACCCTTGGTCCAACAAGCAGTGAATGGCATTACTCTACAGATGACACCGGACAAACGGCTAACTCCTTTCTCCAAGGGGGACTCTGGGCTTGACAGTGGCGCCCTGTACAGGCTACTCAAAGCCCGGGGGCAACCGGAGGACCCAAGAGCTATTTTCATCTAGAAGAATTCAGCACCGCCGCGAGTTCAGCTCTTCTTGTGGCTGCTAGTTCAGAGAAAGATACAATGTCACACGGTTTTAATGACGAAACACATTGTCCAGGACGCCATTTGCGAGATCTGTCATGAAGCTGAGGAGACTCCAGAACACATCATCCACAGCTGCAAGTTGGGACTTGAACTTTGGCAGCTTATCAACTGCCCCTCTATGCTATCTACGGACCTAACCTCACTTCATACAGTCAATCCTGAAGGAGGGGTGCCACGTGAAGAATTCTCAGCTTTCATTGCCTTGGTGTGCTGGCAACTATGGAAAGCAAGAAATGCGGCAATCTTCAGACAGGAATTCCTGAATGCTAACCAGATCCTTGCATCCTGCATGGCCACCGCTGAGCAATGGCGTGCAAGGCTCAAGACATCAAAGAAACATATTGCTGATGCCTGGTGTCACATCTTTGAAATGGCGAGACAGGGCCAAGGATGAAGCTACCGACCCCTCTATTCTTCTTCTTGCCTCACTGAACTCTGTCAGACCTATTGACATCTTGTATTGGTCAACGTCTATGTGACCATGTAAACTACTGTACAAAATCAAACTTGGGGTCATTTATGGGCCAAGCTAATAAAAATTTCAGGTGGGGAGCGCCTCCCCCCGTTGAATCTCAAAAAAAAACCTTTTAGGGGAACATGGGTTTGAACTTAGTTATGTTTTGAAGCTTAAACCATCAACTTGGAGCTGGGACTTTTGGTTAAGTCATCATCACGTTCTAAAGCCTCCAAAACTCATGCTCAAAAGGCCACCAGGCCACAGTTCATTCCTGCTCTGTCCATGGACTTGGCGTTGCTTAAAACGGTGGAGTCCCTTGCTAGAATCCGTAGCTCTAAGACTACCCACAGTGTATCAAATGTCGATGATGAAACGAGGAGAGAGAACACTAAAACGAAGAGAGAGAACTCAGCATTGATGCAACACACTGCAGGGACCGGTGCTAGAGCCAGAAAACTCAGGCATCGAGGCATGTAGGTGTATCGGTGCTGAAACGAATAAAAAATTATTTCACAGTAAAATTTGTGAAACAGGCTTTGAAAACAGCCTCGACATGCAGTTTCAGCTCTTCGAGCGCGTGCGCGCTCACCCTGCTGAGCTGTCTTGATGGGAGCTGGCTGTGCTCGCCTCCATGGCTGAGTACCCGTAGCCCTGCCCTATCCTACGCTGCCCGATTGAGCCCCGGTCACCGTGCTCAGCGTCCTCGGCTGCCATGGTCGCCGCCCCGTTACACCACAGCCGGCTGGCATGCTACCGCGGCCGGCTGCTGCGAACATGACCGACCGCCACGCCACGACGACATTGCCGCCGTGCCCAGCATGCATCATGCCACCTTGCCTTACCTAGTCCAGCCTAGAGACTAGCCGCTGCTCGCTGTCGCATCACTGCTGCCCTGTCGTGATAGCATAACATCACTGTCAATTTAAACCACGAACCGAAACCACGAACCGCCAGTGACGTATCACCGACGGTTCAAATCACTAACCGGCAGTGATATAGATCTTCACTGTTAGTTTTTGGGACCCCAATCATTTTCTAATTTTGAAGCTAAGAATCGGTAGTGAAGGTTATAACTGTCGGTTTCATAACAACCGACAGTGATGGGCCAGCAGTGAAGGTCTCTTCTGCAGTAGTGATCTCATTGCATGCGGATTTGTTTTCCCCTCCATTGCAATTTATGATGGATGGATCTAAATAATTATAACTTGGGTTCTCGCAATAAATATCAATTTTATTTTGCATGGACTTGTCGGTTAATTTAGGCTGTTAGATCATAAATCAAACGGTGTGGATATTCTTCTCTTTTGTTTTTTGATTAATCTTGTAATTTCTAGGTCCTGTTGGCGAATGATGGGGTTTCTTTTGATTTTTTTATTAATAAAAAGATGATTGGCTATAAACAGGATGTTACAAAAATCACACTTAAAGCACCATGTTGTTTTAATGATACAATATACATGCAAACTTGAGTTACCATAGTGTTTTATTTGGTCTCGTTACAACGTGCGGATCTAATTATCTAAACCTAGTACAGTGAAAGGTACCCTGTGGGCATGTCGTCATATTCTTCGGCATCCTCAGGCTCTTCTTCGCCTTCATCATGTTGAACTTGTGGTACGTATGCTTCTACTGTCGGCGGCTCCTGATCAGGTATATATGTTGGTATCCGTGGTGTCTCCCCAAACCAGCCAGGCGGCCAGGAAGGCATTTGAGCTGTTGGGGGCGGCCACGAAGCAATTGGAGGATGAGCTGCTGGGGGCAACCAAGGCATCTTGTCGTCGGGCTTCTTCTCTTCTTCAGGCATGTCCCTGCGTTTTATTTCTCCGATGCGAAATAGGCCAGCATGTTGGAGAATAATCCAGAGTATGGTCGTGAGGTCGCCGCCGCGGCTGAGCTGCTTGGCATGGCTCTCCCCGCTGCATCTGACGGCCGCATAGAGCAGCTTGTCCACCCACACATTGAAGATGAACTCCAGCAGCCGCGGCCCCCGCTGTGGCTTCTGCAGTCTCCTGCCTGTGTTTATTAGTGTACCAGCAAGTACAGCTGCATCACGAACAAGAACCCTACCGTGGTTGTTTTCAAACCGTTTCTGATCTCCTCTCGCTTTCTTTAGCAGCATGTCGGCAAGCTTGTCTTGAGGAAGCCGAGTACCTTTTGCTGCTGTAGACGACGACGACGACGAACCAGTAGTTTCCCATATCTCGCCCAAAGATTGGAAGGTTTTCTCGAACAGGCTGTGGAGCACAAGGCCAGGCAGCATCTGTCGACGTACAGCGACAAAGAACATGAGGTATTCCGACATGGCCTTGATCGCCTCTACATGGGCGGCGGAGGATTCCTTTGGTATCTTTATCTTCGCCTTGTCGATTGATGAGAGGAAAACGCAGGTGGCCATATGCCACACGAGGACGTCCTCCTCGCATTCATGGCCGAAGAGGAGCGATTCCGGATCCTTACCATCTTCTTTAAGCTTTTTATTATGGGGACCTTCAAATAGCTTTCTGGCCCCCTCCAGGGCCTTGTGACCCCAGTGTGTCCTGATGTCTTCCATGGTATAGTAGTTTGGCTTTCCAACCTCATCCTCATCAGCAGGCGTCGATTTATTATTGGTCGAGTCCAGTATTCGCCGTACCCGCTCGATCAGCAACTTCTTGACGTTATGAGGAAGCTCACGTAGATACTTCACCTCCACCTTTTTTCTCGAGCCAGCTGTAGAACCGCCGCCACCACCGTGGACGATGAGGATGAGCGGCAGCAGCACAGCACTCCTGCAGCAGGTTGTACCGCCCGATGGTCCCCGACCACGTCCTGCAGCTAACCACTGGATGGTCGCGGCGGCAGCGGGTACTCCACGACGAGGTGGAGGCGGCGCCATCTCCCGCTGCACAGCAAGCGGCAAATAGGGTGAATCCGGTAGTGCGTGAAGACTCTGAAGATGCGCATGGCGATGGAGCGCACGCTCACCAGCCGATGCCACATCTGTAACCATCATGTGCCAGCCAGGATTATTAATGGCGGCTGTATAAGATAATATTTAATCTCTCTAGCATCCCTCGTACATATTACATCTAAGGGGTTGTTTAGTTGGTGAAAAAGTTTGGGTTCGGTTACTGTAGCACTTTTCGTTTTATTTGGCAATTTGTGTCCAATCATGGACTAATTAGGCTCAAAAGATTTGTCTCGTGATTTACAACTAAACTGTGTAATTAGTTTTTTCTTTCGTCTACATTTAGTACTCCATGCATGTGCCGCAAGATTCGATGTGACAGGTACTGTGCAAACTTTTTTGGGTTGCATGGGCAACTAAACAGGCCCTAATATGCAGGGTAGATCGAGGAGTTGTGCATGGACGTCGCGGGCCAGATCGATCCGCAGCGCTACAACGTCCGGTCTTCACCAACGACCACTCCAACAACTCCACGTGATCAAGTTCCACAGTGTACCAGGAGAATGCTGCCGAAGAAGTCCGAAGCGATCCAAGCTATACCAACTATGCAAGTGCGACTACGATGACACCATATGCCGTTTGACATCGACAAGGCGAACGATGTAGGCGGACATGGCTGATATTCCAGCCATGTTGTACTGGCTCATGGACCAACGAGGCCCTCACGCTGATGCCATCCACATCTACATCAACACCATGCATGGAGACGTGAAGCGAGCATTGAAGACGACGACCACAATAGCTTAATGGGAGGTGCTATGTGAGCTTGACTCACTGGGGTAATTAATGGGAGCCTCCTGAGGTCCCACGAACCATGAAGAACCACGTCGCCTAAGTCATATCGCCTTCAGCAGGCTACTTGTAGAGCGCACACAGAGGCGGAGCCAGGGGGCTAGCAGGGGCCATGCCCCCCAAGCACAGTAATTCATTTAAATAACTATATAAATATTGGTATTTATAGCACAAAAAATATCAATTTCACCCTTTTTTTTGTTAAAATATCATGATTTTGGTTAGAAATAGTGTAAATTTTTTTTTGAAAAGTTGTTGAAACATTTAGCTATATATATTTTATCACACTAAAAAATGCAATCACATTTGTCTGGCCCCCCTTAATCAAAATCGCTAGCTCTGCCTCTGAGCGCACATGTACACTGGGAACCTGTATTTGTATTTTTTTTATAAATATAAATAAAGTTTGTGTTCCCTCTTTATATTTTATTGTGTACTTTGGTACACCGACACGCCCACACATTTAATTTCTTTGTAGCATAGAAATATTATATTTTTTTTGTCCAAACACCGGGCTTGAGCCCCCCAGATCCGTCCCTGACTCAGATCCGTCCCTGACTATCATAATATATACTATTTGTGACCGTTCCTTTAAAAACCCTCCTATATCTTGGTAACCAAAATTTTTGCAAAACAGTGCCGGTGTGAGGAGGGGACCGCGCCACATGACATATAATAAGTAATAATAATGATATGTATAGTGGTTACATGATTGATGATGACAATTATACTTACAATGGTTAGAGAGCCTTCAAATAGTGCGCTGCTTTACATGTTCGATGGAGTATTTTGCGTCACGCCATCAGCATTATATCTTTAATTCCGTTTAGTGGACCTCTGTTCAGAACTCTAACTTCTCTTTACACTACAAATACACTTAAACAATGAGTCATTATATTTTTTATCTCTTTCCAAAATAAACTAGGAGCCGGTAAAACCAGTTTTTTTTAGATTCACCAAATTTAATTTCTTCGTTCATTGTAGAAAGGAGTTAAAGCCAATCGAGTGAAGTTATATATGCCAAATGGGACCTTAATTATAGTATTTCAGTAGGTAAAACAAATATATTGTATGAGGGACAAAAAGACCATTTTACCTTTGGGTGTGAAATTAACCTTAAGAACGGTATATAGTTTAGTTTTCATTGTATATTTTTGTATGTGTTCCATTTCAGCATTATTTTACATAAAATGATGATTGAAGTCATTTTTTAATGCAGGACTAATCCACTATTGCACCTAGCAATTTATATAGGCCCTATGATTTATTTGATTTAATCCAATATAATTAAAATGGATCAAGTGATATTATATCAAACACTTGCATGCATGGAATAATGCAAGTTAAAGAGATTCTAAATGGAGATGCCCTCCTAGGCACCGAGTCCGAGAGGCACCGCGCTGTCACTTGTCGCGGTCCCGCGTCTGGTTCGCACTAAAATTAAGGCCGGCGGCTTGGATACCTATACCTCCGGATAGTATAATATCTATATATCTATATACTAACTAAATAAACAAACGTAGAGATCCAATACTAAGTATATAAGCTCTAGATAGTGCAGTACATACTACCCCTGTGTGCTGTGCTTAATTCAGATGTCAAGCTAAGTCAGTGAGCAAAGGTTGGCAATACATGGGTTGTGTGATTGCATTGCGTCAACACCGTACCGTCTTGATGATCTGATTCATCGATCCGCGGAGGAGCAGCAGCAGCGGGTACGGTAAATTTTCTCATCAATTCTATTATACTGTGACTAGTAGATACCGTCCTGTTCTCTTCAATCAAGTGATCAAGCTAGTTTTCTAGCTAGCTAGATATAGGGCCTCTTTGGTATGGATTTCCGTGGATCCAGCTCCTCCTACCGTCTATATATTGAAGGAAGAACTTGTACATTTGTTTGAGCTCCAGACCTGTCTAAGTTTTCTAATTTAACCGAAATATTTGGCTGGTACCAACTACCAAGTCATTTGGGACCTCACCGAAATGGGTGAATTTTGCGATTCATTTCGGACCAAATCCAAGAACCCTGGCCAAGAACTGTATGCATGACGCCTGCTTGTGTAGCTAGCAATTCGTGATGTCGACCATTGAATTAATTTGCGTACGTGCAGCTCGGAGGCCGGTCGCTCGTCGACGATGTCGTTCTTGGACGTGGCGGCGCAGTTCTGGAGCGAATGGGGGCTCCGGATCACTGTCCTCCTCAGCCTGTCGGCAAACGTCCTCCTCAGCCTTCTGTCTGGGACACGCCAGCGCTCGGCGTCTGGCTGGCGGGCGGTGGTCCTGTGGTTTGTGACGCGCATCGTCCTCTGGATGGCATACCAGGGCGCCGAGATAGCCGCGGCGGGCGCCCTCGGCAGCCTGTCCCTCTGCGGCTCCGATGCGTCGGCAGAGGAGCAGGTGGTGATAGCGTTCTGGGCGCCGTTCCTGCTGCTGCACCTGGGCGGCCCGGACACCATGACCGCCTACGCTCTAGAGGACAACACCATGTCCTTGCGCAAACTCGCCGAGATGGTGTTCCACGTCTGGGGGGCCTTCTATGTCCTGTACAAGTACATATTTCGCGTGCGCAGCTGGACGCTGCTTGCGACGGCGTCAGTCATCATGTTACATGTGGGCGCTGTCAGGTATGCGGAGAGGTGGTACGCGCTATGGAAATCCAACAGCATGATGGAGGACGACGGCGACAAGGACGACTCAAGCAAGAAGGAGGAGGAGGAGGAGGAGGATGAGGATGAGGATGAGGAGGAGTTGGATGACGACGATGCGCTGCGCCTTGCTCAGGATCTGTTCCATGTCTGCCGTCGTGCCTTGGCCGATTCTTCAGTGGTCCTGGGCTCGGAGAAGCAGCGAGCCAGCGAGAAGATATTCCAGCTGGGATGGGAGAGCATGTGCAAGGTGGTGGAGATGGAGCTCTCCCTCATGTACGAGGCCCTGTACACCAAGGCCATCGTGCTGCACACCTGGCCGACTGCAGGCTACCTCATCCGTCTGCTGTCGCCCCTCGCCACCGCTGCCGCCGTGTTTCTCTTCAACCAGTATATGGGCAGCCGCCCGACGTCGACCCGGGACAACATCGTCAGGGGATTTTTTGTCAAGGTCACCTACCTCTTGCTGGGCTTTGCCTTGGCCATGGACGTGGTGTGGCTGCTGAGAGCCCTTGGGTCGACCTGGACGTCCGCCGCCCTCAAGGACAAGGCGGCGGCGTGGCCATGGTCGTCACCACTTGCTGTGCAGCGGGAGATGGCGCCGCCTCCACCTCGTCGTGGAGTACCCGGTGCAGTGGTTATTCTGCCGCCGCGACCATCCAGTTGTTAGCTGCAGGACGTGGTCGGGGAACATCGGGCGGTACAACCTGCTGCACGAGTGCAGTGCTGCTGCCGCTCATCATCATCGTCGTCGTCCACGGTGGCGGCGGTTCTACAGCTGGCTCGAGAAAAAGTTGGAGGTGAAGTATCTACGTGAGCTTCCTCATGACGTCAAGGAGTTGCTGGTCGAGCGGGTACGGCTAATATTGAAGTGGACCAATGAGCCAAAAAAGCCTGGTGCTGACGATGAGGATGGCTACACCATGGTACACATCAGGACACTCTGGGGTCAGCAGGCCCTGAACCAGAAGGGGGCCAAGGAGCTATTTCTATTTGAAGATAAAAAAAAAGAGGGGGAAGATGATAAGGATGCAATAGCAAAACTTCTCAAGTTCGGCCAAGAATTCGAGGAGGACGTCCTCTTGTGGCATATCGCCACCTGCGTTTTCCTCTCAAGAGACGAGGTGACAGTGAGAATACCAGCATCCTCAACCCTCCGTGTGAAGGCGATTAAGGCGATGTCGGAATACCTCATGTTCTTCGTCGCTATACGTCGACACATGCTGCCTGGCCTCGTCCTCCACAGCCTGTTCGAGAAAACCCTCCAAGCCTTGGGCGAGATATGGGAAGAGGGTAAGAAGAAAATTACTGGTTCATCGTCTACAGCAGCAAATAATACTCCTCCTAAAGACAAGCTTGCCAACATCCTGCTAGAGAAAGCGAGAAACGACAATAAGCTGATGGTGGAGTGGTTCCTAGACGACGACGGTAGGCTTCTTGTTCGTGATGCAGCTGTACTTGCTGGTAAACTAATAGGCGCAAACAGGAGACATAATCGACAGCGAGTGCCGCAGCTGCTGGAGTTCATCTTCAACGTGTGGGTGGACAAGCTGCTCTATGCGGCCGTCAGATGCAGCAGGGAGAGCCATGCCAAGCAGCTCAGCCGCGGTGGCGACCTCACAACCATACTGTGGATGATTGTCCAACATGCTGGCCTGTTTCGCATCGGAGAAAGGAGGCCCGGGTACAAGAAGCCTGCAGAGAAGATGAAGAAGAAGCCTGCAGAGGAAAAGAGGAAGCCCAAAGAAAAGAAGCCGCCTTTGCGGGCCCTACCACCACCAGCACAAATGCCGCCTGAACCTGATGAGGATGACTTAGGATACGATGACTTGCCCACAGGGTACATTACAGTGTACTAGGTTTATGCCCGTCCGTTTAACGAGACCAAAAATATGGCTATGGTAACTCAAGTTTACACGTATATATTGTGCCATTGAAGAAAGATGGTGTTTTGTGTTCTTTGTAACATCCTGTTTGTAGACAACATTAGTACTACATGAGTAGCACTGCGAAGGATCATGCAGAAGTTTGAAAATATCACGCCAGTTTGGTATAATTCTGCATTATTATTGTATCAGTATTTTTTTTTTACTTCGACTCATATGGAGCAGCTCCACTTTGTGTTGTTTTGATAAAAAGGGGAAAGCTATCCATCACCCGGTTGTTTTGTTGCCTTAGCTCACGCGATTTCATGGCCGTCAGATTTTGTCTCGCTATTATCTCATTCATCAGATGGTTTGGTATACTGTTATTTCTCTGGAGAAGGAGGCCCACACACAGGCCTTTGCTTTTGTTTTTTTTTGGGAAACCGCGCCCATTTTTTCTTGTGTTCATTCATTTGTTGAATCTTATCAGTCGCAGTCAATATAACTTACTAGTGAAGGGCGCGCGCTGTCGCGCGCATACGCAACCACATATTTGAAGCATAAATAGCGTGGTGGTTAATAGGTATATATTATCGCTGATAAGTGCTGCCCACAAGGATGGACGTCATCTCAAACGCTTATGAACAAGAGCTGGCCTGGAGAAGTTGCTGTCGTCTTTGTTTTAAGATCATATCGATGTAGTGTGGGTGGAAGGAATAATACATCGCATAGGCAATGGATGTATATTTTGTTGGACTGGTAAGTAGGTAAGGTAGTCATAGCATCCTAAACGTAGCAGATAAAGTAGATAGGGTGCACGGCACAGTCATGCATACAAAGAGGTACAGTGGATGGTGTTACATACACAGGTTAACAAGGGAAATATTTTTCCAGAACAGGAGGGTTCCTTTTCCAGTGGTAGTCTGAAACCCTTTAAGGTTTTTAAATTTTAAGAGTTCCATAGTAAATGTACAACGATCTTATTGATGGCGACCACTATGGTTTCGCTGCTGCAAAATGGTGAGGTAGATGTAGTGCAGATCAGCATTGCCTGACGTAGTAAGCAGCATATTCAGTGAGGCAAACATAGATAGGAAACAATTAAACTGCTTGTGCTAATGTACGGGGAAAAAACAAGGTACATTCCATAAATTCAGCATCAATTCTGGAGAGCAGACTATGTAAATTCAGCATCAATTCAGTTGAAGAAGGATTTATCTATGCAAATAAGAGAACACTTGCAGAGCGTGCGGATAACTAATACTTTTAAACATGTCTATAATATGGCTGCTTCAAATTAGTTTGAAACAACAGGTGCAGCCATGGAAACAGGTAGATAATGTAAGAGCCATGGAAACAGGTAGATAATGTAAGGTAGCATGATTATAGTACAGCGCAGAATATAAAATTTATTCGAGACGTAGTTCATTATTCCCTTTAATTCGGCATGTGCAGCACAGCAGCAGGCAATATGAGTTACCTGATTTCTGTAGGTACAGGGCGGAGAAAAACAGGGTTACAGGTAGCGTCTTTCTCAGGAAATGTGCTATAAAACGACAGAGCTGACATATAAGGAGGTATCTAAATAAAGAACGTGTGTAAGTGACAAGACATAATGTTAGGAACACAAACATAGCTTGTGAATAATGGGTTTACCCAAGCAACGTTCAGTCGAGGAAATGTCTGTTGTTCGAAGAGACACTGTAAAAAATAGATGACAATAATGAATCCACATGAATCATTGAAACCTCACACAGATAGCACTAAAACACCCTGTGAAGTGACCAAGTAAGTATGTAGCGACAGTGTACCGGGTTAGCGTCTTTTTTTTCGTGGAATAGCTTCCTGCAAGTAGCTCTTGTGTCTGTTGGTGGCCTGGCTACAAGATCTGAATCTGAATGCAAAACGAAGGGGGCAAAACTGAGTGTGTTTCAGTTTAAATAACAATGCTCTATCTCTGTATTATCTGCAAAAGTAACCTACCCAGAGGAAAAATGCTTTGTCAGGGTTTGCTCAACGTCGATTTGAGGTGGAGGTGTCTAAATAAAAATAAGGGAAAGAGCTAATGCATCTGTGATTACTTGTAACGGGCAGAGGTAAAGACACTAATAAACACATGAGCACAAAAGAGATTATCAGCACATACCAAATGTTCATTTAGGGAAAACAGTCTCTAGATATAGAGGTTCATAATTCAAACCAACATCATGACATTATCATTTAGAGCGTATCCGTCATACTATGTTTGTATGTTTGTATGTAACTATGGAATTCCTTTATGCTTAACAATTGACATGACATTGGAAGTTGTTGTACCATTCATTGATACTGGAGAACTATAATGGACAGTCATTAATTACTTTTTCCTGGAACCATAGATAAACTCCGACAAAAAACATTGTTATCTGGCTATAAATTCCAATATAAAGCACATTATAAGCTCGAAAGATCATATTGTTCTAACTGATGTTTCTGAATTGTGTGTTACCTGAATGAAGATGATGTCGACACCTGGGTTTTGCATCTTCAGGGACTTTCGAAATATCCTGCAATCAATCAAAAATTGAAAGAAAATGAATGAACATAATGAGGGAAATCGTATAGATAATATTCTGCATTGAAACAACTGATAACTCATACTGCTTGAAACAGGTAATATAATAATGCAACATGGACATAATATATTACGGGGACATCTCATTGTTACATGTACTCATGGCAAAAACATATTATTTAGCGAGAACATATATCAGTTGGCAAGGTTAAATAAAAGTTCATAGATAGGACAACGCGCATGGTAAAGGCATATTCAGCAAGTGAACAACTGAGAAACTTATAGTTGCAATTATTAATTATGCACCCTCTGTAACGCCAAAACAGATAGTATATGTACCTCTCTTCAGCAGTGTGATGCACTGATGCTCCTTGATCATCATTTGTAATTCGCCAATCAATGTTGAAGACAACCACTGGCAGACGATAACATGGTTGAACCACCACGAGATGTCATAGGAAGAAGACTGAAACAATTAATTTTTTCCCCCTGAGATCAAGGCCAGTGAACAATTAGAAGCTGTTAGGTTGCATAAACCTCATAGCACGTCCCAACATTGTCTAGCCATCCATCCTGCAGCTTCTTATAAGCTTCATTGATCTTCCCCTGCCTCTCACACAATACATGCCTAGATGCAGATGCACGATTATGAAGCAACCTTGGTTTACCTGCAACCAAAGAAAACATGGTCATAACTTAGAGTGATGCTAATTGCAACTCAATTTCACTGGCAGTTACTGCCAGAAAGAACAAATAGGAATAGAAACATCTCAAGGAAGCATTCACGCAAGAATAATCTATTATTTAGCATTGGTCATGCACATAGCATTGGTCATGTACATGCACCTACACATTAATTTCAAACAACAAAATCAATAAAGTATTTTTGGCATGAACCTGGGCAGCTGAACAAAGGCACATAAAGTAAATTTGTTTCCGGCAAAAAAAAAAAATCAATCGGAACCCATGAGACACACGAGGCACGTACGTAGGTCATTGCTCCAAGTACCAGGATCCTTGCAGGGTGGAGCGGATGTGGAATAGGAGCGAAATCAGACAGCGGCGCCGCCGCCGCCGCCGCCGGCGGCGGCGAGAAAGAGGCCACACGCAGCCGAGGAGGCTCGCGACGCAGCCGGTGACATTGAAAACAGGCAGCTAGGGTTTCGTCGAGCATAGGCGGATCGCGCGGGAGGAGGCAGTGATGGGGGAAGCCGCGCTGGCGGCCACCGGCGTGCTCTGGTCGCGCCGTTTCGTCGCCGGCTACGGCCACCGCCGGGGACCACTGGCGGCGCTGCGCCGCAGGCGCCGGCCCGCCTCGCCCCGTCCCACCAGCGCGTCACGCAGCCATCCGGCGGCACTGGGGCCCAGCCGGCACGCCGCCACGTCGTTAGAGGGAGAGGAAGAGGGAGAGGGGGAGAGAGACACGAAGGGCAGGCGGGGGTGAACGCGGCGGGGGTGTCGGCGTCGGCGGGGTGGAAGCGGCGACAAGAAATCCGGGCCACACATCGGAAGATCTGACGAAGGATACAATTTGCGGTGACGTGGACAGCGCTTCCGCTCGAGAAGAATAAATTTCTCCATACAAGTTCTTATGAAAATGTTTTTCTCTACTAAAAGAGGGTGCTAGAAGCTTTTTTTTAATAAAAAATGTGCTAGAAATTGACATAGACATAACAACAAGTTTTTTTATATAACTTATAATACATAACTTATTCGAATAAGTTTCTTCATACAAGTTCTCATGAATATAACTTATACTACATAACTTATTCGAATAAGTTTCTCCATACAAGTTCTCATGAAAATGTTTTCCTCTACTAAAAATATGTGCTAGAAGTTGACATAGACATAGCAACAAGGTCTTTTTATATAACTTATAATATACATAACTTATTCTAATAAGTTTCTCCATACAAGTTCTTAGGAAAATGTATGTGCTACAAGTTGACATAAACATAACAAAAAGTGTTTTTATATATAACTTATACCACCTAACATATTCGAATAAGTTTCTCCACAAAGTTCTCATGAAAATGTTTTCCTCCTAAACGTATGTCTCATTAAAATCCGACCTTTTCATCTGTACAACCGGCATATAAAGACAACAAAACAGCAAAATTCAAGAATATGTCAGATTAAAATTCGACGGTTCAAAATTCGAGTGTTGGAAGCTGTTGAAACACTCCATTCATGTGTACCCCTGCCGTTGGTTGTTTCATGTACTGTCAACATGCGGTTGCTGATAGGCGATTAAACATCCAAATGACAGGTAGACAGTCTTAAAAAAATGTGGTAAAACATCTTCTCATAATAGACAAAAAGATGAAATGGTCATATTGCTCTTCTACTTTTTCCTCTTCTTTTCTATTTTGTTCTTTTATTTATTTATTTCCTTTATTTGTTTATTTCTTCTTCTTCTTCATCATCCCACCGTCCATTTCCTGTATGCTCACTAGTAGAAATCTACTCTTCTATGACGAAAATCTTAACGATGAATCCCAAACTGTCATAGAAGATTGCTTTCTATGACGAAATCAGATATCGTCGAAAAAAGTCATAGAACAGCATAGGTTTTCGTCATAGATCACCCGTGCAAACTGTTCCTACTCATCTGTGACGATCTGCTTTAGAACTGTGACGACTATGACTTCGTCATTGAACTAATTACATATATGTGATGAACAGTTTTCGAACGGTAACGAACAACACTTCGTCATAAATCTCCGCACGGTCCTTTCTCCATCCGACGTGTACCCGTGGTACCCACGATCACTCATCCATGACGAATGGTTTTACAACTGTAACGAACGCCACTTTGTCATAAAGTCTCTGTTGGCATTTCTTAGCAACATTACTAGTAATCAACAATGTCACCAGGAAAAGCCTTGATAGTTTCTTAACAAATTTAGATATTATTCGCAAGCGCACGGATCTATCATCGTAGCATTTTACCCGAAAATATTTAGGGTATCCTTATTTATATTTTTTCAAAGGATACCATATTGATTAAGTCTCTAGTATGGCTATAAACAAGTTAACATGCTAGTAAAGTGAACCAATGTTCATAACAAGGGTAAATATGATATGGATTAAGATAGTGGACACACACTTGGATCAACCTCAAAGATAAAATAGAAACAAAGAATAAAAGAACGTTTCTAAGTAGAGCAGGTTTATTCTAATATAATCATACAAAGAATAGTTGACAGTCATACAAGTTATATAATCAGAGTTAGATCTAAGTGCAAGACAGGTCAGAAGGCCACCGAGTAATGGTCTGTCAGCAACCTCATGTGACAATTTAGACTCCTACACCCTAAACGAACATGGGGGATTACAAGAGATGGACAGGGCTGTTAACCCATCATAAAAGTTCTGGAGCACTAACCAATTTTCTATCCAGTGATGCAGGCATACCTAGATGTAATCCTGCAGCCTTTCTCATGCCTCGGGAATAGTTTCCATCGCATTTTGCTGGATGTTGGAAATTCTTCCCCTCAAGGTATTGGTTTTGCCCATGGGGAAGAATTTCGCAAGGAACGCCATGAGCATTTCTCCCACGTATTGACAGCTTCCTGGTCCTTAAAGGGAAACAAGCGGAGCCTGATGCTCTCAGGTGCGACGTCCTTGATGACGATGGTGTCGCACAACTCGAGAAAGTGTTGTAGATGTGCATTTACATCCTCGCTTGGCAAACCACAGAATGGTTTTGCCGGCACCATCGTGATGAGGCCGGTCTTTAGCTCGAAGTTTCCCGTGCCCATATTAACAGCGGGCCCAACGGGCACGTTGGCAACAGCGAGGATGGAGTAGTCGCGGAAGGACCTGGCCATTGCTTGAGTAGTGGATGGTGCGGGGGTGACTGGTTCGGATGTCAGTGGAGTAGCGGAAGAAGAATCAGCGCTAGACCGACTCTTCCTTAGGTGTGACTCCGGCTTGTCGATGAAGTTTGAAGGCAGGTCAAAACCGGTCATACACTATCCTGTTTTTATCCACAACAGGAGAAAACAAGCAAAGTTAGCATTCATAAACAATGGCTACCATACATATATATTATCATGAACATGTCCTACTAGATTCTTTAATCAATGTCTTCCCCGGCAATGGTGCTAGAAATGCTTGTTGGCATTTCTTAGCGACATTACTAGTAATTAGCAATGTCACTAGGAAAAGCCTTGATAGTTTCTTAACAATTTTAGATATTATCTGCAAGCGCACGGATCTATCATTGTAGTATTTCACCCTAAAGTATTGAGGGTATTGTTACTTATATTTTCCCAAAGGAAGGCATATTGATTAAGTCTCTAGTATGGATATAAACAAGTTAACATGCTAGTAAAGTGAACCAATGTTCATAACAGGGGTAAATATGATATGGATTAAGATAGTGGACACACGCTTGGATCAACCTCAAAGATAAAATAGAAACAAAGAATAACATAATGTTTCTAAGTATAGTAGGCTTGTTCTAATATAATCATACAAAGAATAGTTGATACTCATACAAGTTACATAATCAGAGTTAGATCTAAGTGCAAGACAGGTCAGGAGGCCACTGAGTAGTGGTCTGCCAGCAACCTCATGTGACAATTTAGACTCCTACACCCTAAACGAACGTGTAAAATTATAAGGGACGGATAGAGCTATCACCACCTGTCGCCTACCCCTTAATCGTAGAGTAGGAAATGTATTCACCTATTTCCACATACCCGAGCACCACGCTCGTGTACAGAGAAACTACCCACATCCCCCCGGGACTTCGACCCTACGGATCGATAAGCATAGGACATGGGCACACCCAAAGGCACGATGAACCGCCACCTCAACTTAGCTCTATTTCTAGTCATATAAGTTGTATGGATAATTAAGTATAAAGTCATATATGCTAATTTCATAACACAGAAACTATATGCTAGTTCATATGCTAAGATTATAACATAAAGACTAAACCCTAGTTCATAAGTATGATTATAATGATAAGATAAGAGCAAGACATTGGAGAAATAATTCATCTTATTCATACCAAGATCTTTCTCCATGGAGTCAAGCCCTTCAATGTAGCTTTGCTTTGCTCTAAACAACTACTAAATTATAAAAGTACAAGAAAGGAGTTGAGGTGTTGCTCCAAATGGTGTGTGTTGAGAGAGGGGACTCTCCCTATCTATTTATAGTAGTGCTAAGGGCGGTTGCGGAGCATATTCTTCGGAGATCCCGCATGCAACCGTCCTAGGAGCATTGAATGAACTGCCACGACGAAAGGTGGGGCCGAGAGGCGGTGCTAGGGGTGCGGGCACACCCAGGGTGCGGCCACACCCTGGCCCGCCCCTCTAGCCACCGCCTTTAGTAGGTAGGCTAGGGGCTTGGCCCATGTCACATCCCCGGTGGTACTTCACCAAAATTGTCTGGGTAGATGGGCCTTTTTATTATTCCTTTGCGTAATTCTACATTACGCCTTGTTGGAATGCGCCTTTTGGTTTATTTTCCACTGTATGCATGTATAAGTCCTGCAAAACAACGATCTCCAAATACATGTGGAATTTGATTAATAGTAAAGGCATATGTGCATAAGTTTGTTAATTTCTCCTCTTTTATGTCTTAATTGGCGGTCGGATTTGGTCGTTAAGGGCCGCCAATAGTCTCGACGTGTACCCATGGGACCCTTCTTCATCCAACGTGTACCTGTGGGACCTGTAGTTATTCATCTGTGATGCTTGCAATTCGTCATAAAGTCTTCGCTCGATCCTTTCTCCATCCGACGCGTACCTATGGGATCCTTCTCCATCCGACGTGTACCTGTGGGTCCTGCAGTTACTTATCTATGACGCTTGCAATTCGTCATAAAGTCTCCACTCATACCTTTCTCCATCCGACGTGTACCTGTGGGACCCTTCTCTATCCGACCTATGGGACCCGACGACTTACGTGTCACGTGTACCTATGGGACCTTTTTCCATCTCCATCCGACATGTGGGACCCGACGACTTACGTGTCACTTGTACCATGTGTGCCGCCGGGGTTTCATTTCTCAAAAAAGGTCTAATACCTGGGAGTCAAACCTGGGACCTGGACCAAGGAATGGAACGTCTTTACCATTGCGCTAGATGCCTGGCTATGTTGATATCTCTTTGGAGTCGTTATAGTATCCTATTGTATGTGTGGATGCCCTACAGGTTGACCTAAATTGGATATCTCCTGTAAGTGGAAACAAAATTGTGCCTGCTGGACTTGCGGCGACGGCGGAGGCGGAGGCGAAGGATCCTGGGTCTACTGCGGTGGCTCAGTCGTCCTTTTGGAGGTGTGGCAAGGCTTTCCTGGTGGAGCGTGGCGGCATTGGCATCCGCGTGATCATGTGTGTGCCGCGACAGAGGCAGCTTGCAGCCGACCCGTGCCAATTCGTAGAACAAAGGTATGATAACCTTCTTCTGTGATTATAGGAATGTATGTTTTGTACTTGATAAAGTAAAGTACACATAAAGAAAGGCTATTATGTACGAATTTCAATTGAAATCAATGCTTTTGTCACACAAAAATAGAAAACTAGACTGTCCCATAGTATGATATGAACAAATGCACAGATTAGTGCTCCCGAACACTGTATGCTTTGTTCTAATGCTAGTTTTGCCATTGTCCACTCAGTGGTCCAAAGTCTATCGGATTTTTTATACTTTTGCTGCAACAGATGGATAGAACCAGGGGATTAGTGATGGGATAGCATTCACGCCAACATTTGTGGCAAGAGTTTGAGAGTTCACCAAGTGGGTTAAACAAAGATATCCGGGGCAAAATATCCCTTGCCCGTGTCGAAAATGTCTTAACCAGGAGGATCATACTTGACATGCTGTGTATGACCACTTACTTGTACATGGAATGTTGCCCACATACACCAGATGGATTCATCATGGGGAGGAATCTTTAGGTACCGACATTGTAGGGCCATCAAATATGCATGGATCTCATCATGATGATAGGATTACAGAGGAGGAGGAGGTGGAGGAGGAGGACGGGTTCGTCGTCCATTCTTGTAGCAGATACCCTAGTAGAGGGCCCTGATGAACACGGATAACCCTGATCAACGCTAGAGTAGTAGTCAATAGCGTAGACGTGGTGTCTAGGCTAGAGGCTGCCTTCGTTTGCCTCGTGCCCCACGGTTGAGGGGTAGGCGGCAGGTGGTGGCAACCCTGTCTGTCCCTTGTAATCCCTCACGCTCGGGTTTGGCGTAGAGCTATAGACCGGTATCGCTTGGCAGACCAGGTGTAAGCCGGTGCCCGAAGTAAGCAAGTAGAAGTAGAGTTTATCTGTTCCTTAAACCTTAAAGCCATATGAATCTATCTCTACCCTTATCAGTTATTCTTGTGTTGTCCTTGGACGAATTAGCTAGAAGAAATACTTCTATTCCCTGTGAAAAATACGATACCCTAAATACTTCCAGGTGAAAGCTACAACGGTAATTTCGTATGCTTGCGGATTAATTCTGTAGACGTTAAGAAATACCAACAAGCTTTCTAGCACCATTGCCAGAGAACGATTGTTGTATTTTTTTCAAACCTAGTTCATCCTCGTATCTTGTATCTTGTATCTTTTCTTTTTATAAAAACAAAATATTTTCTTTTACCCTTTTTATCATGAAGCCTAAATCTATTCAAAATCTTTCCGCTTCAAAGAGGGAGTTTTCTGAGCCACTACCTTCAAAACTAACCCTTTCATCTGGATGTGAACTCCGCCCTGGCTTAATAGCCATGGTTCGGGCACAACCCTTCTCCGGGCTTTAAAACAAAAGCCCATGCAATCACCTGCTAGAGTTCGAGGAAATATGTTCATGCCTGAGCATCTCTGGCATGACACAAGGAACTCTAAAGTGGAAATTGTTTCCTTTCTCTTTCACTTGGAAGACGAAGCAATGGTACACGCATGCCATAGAAAGTACGAATGGGGACTAGGATGAACTTAAAGATAAATTTTGTCTTGCATTCTTCCCTATGTCTCGTATCATCTCTCTACCAAGGGCGATCCTCAACTTTGAGCAATGCGAGAAGGAGTCTATAGGTGTAGCCTGGGCTAGGTTTTAAGTTTTAATACACTCCGACCCAGATTTGTCTTTATTCGATGGCGTGTTGTTGCGTCTCTTTTGTTCGGGTCTTGACATAGAAGCTGACCTATGCCTAGATGTGACTGTCGGAGGCCGTTTTACACATAAAACTATGATGGAACAAGTAAAATTCCTTGAAAACTTCCTAGAAAGACACACTTCTTCCATCATAAAAACTAGAACCTTCCTGGCGAAAGTCATGTTGAGTGTTGAGGAGTCCTCATCAGTCGAATCCAAACCTATAGCATCCTTAGATTCGACTCATGAGCTCTCACTCGAACCATGAACACCGAAGGAAAGAGTAATTCATTCTTTGGAGTTTCTAATCAAATTCGAGGATTATGGCAATACCTCAAAACTCTTTTGGCACGAAAAGCATACACATCCTCTCGAGGAAGCTTCCCCTAAGGTAGAACCATCGAAGGAATGGTTAATAGAAGTGAAACATTCTTCCGAAGCAATTTGGATTCTTTCACCTTCCACAACCATGCCTTGTTCATTAAGGGGAACAATTGTAGATGCCCTGCACAACCCCACAGTCGAGACTAGCATCATGCCAGAATTCCTTGCGAAAAATCTTTTGGGCAACATGCCGCTAGTCCCAAGCAATAGACTCTTCAAAAGTCCATCAGGACTTATCTTTGAGTGCAGTGGGATTATCAAGGTCGTGCCAATTGAAATTAACGAAATCGAGGTTTTCATAGATTTTCACATCTTTGCCATCATTGAGTTTGATCTTCTCATAGGCTACCCTTTGGACAAACTTTTTCAAGAAAAATATTCCCATGCGAGCCTTAGTGAAGAGTTTGGGAAAACTGCTTTCGTCACTCACCTAGAAATCCCAATGGCGAAGCATCTTCCTAATTATGACCCATCCGAGGAGGTGAAATTCATATCTCCGTTCGTTTCACCTAGGCTTCCTTGTGAAACAGAATGTCCATCATCATCCTTACTCGAACCCAAGCCATTCAAACATTGTTCTCGATGATGGTCAAGATTCAACGTTGATCGTATATGATGTATCTTTCGAGAAAGAAAATGCCTGTGCCATGGATATCTTGCTTAGTGTCACATGCTCCTATGAGAATTCCAACCATCTCCTGATCCTCGTTTCAAAACTTTTTAGGAAGATGGTTGTGGATGCCTTCATTTATCATAAATATTGCAAATCCCGTAGTTGCATCGTGGCATTAACCTTGCAGCTTGAACGATAACGCTCAATGCTTGGCGGTGAAGCTAGGAACTACACCACCATGAATAGTGTAGGATGAAGTTCCCATGGTCAAGCTTATGACCATAAACAAAGCACTGCCGGAAGATACCCTGGATTATCATTAACAAATATATAATATAATTGTCAATAAAAGCAGGAACATGTTGTCAGGATAGTATGCACCTTTGAGTATTCTTGGTCGCTAACTATTTTAGGTGGAGATTAAGAAGAACAAAGGTACATACGATACCTGCAGACATGGGGGCTGCATCAACTATACACCTTGATGATCTTAGGTGATGAAACACACTCAAGAGGAGACCCTGACTCTGCACACTTGACTTTTACACAAAAGTCCAAGTGTGGGGGAGGATAGTGAGAGTCCCAAGTTCCATACACACCAAAGACCATCCTGCTTGAAAAAAAGAAGAGATGATGATGTTAGCTCTACCTTGCTATATAAAAAATATTATGAAAAAATGATGATAAAAAGAAGAAAGAAATAAAAATAAAAAAGAAGAAGAGAAAAAAAGAGTGTATATATATAAAGAGAGAAATGAAAGAAGAGAGAGGAGCCGCAAGATGGGTGCTCCTCTTCTAGACCTTTGCTCCTACCACCAAGGCCCATGGTCTATTCACACTAATTGTGTATGACCTAGCCTTATGGTTCACTTGAGTTGGACACATGCGATCAAGCCACCGCTGCAGCAACCTCAAGCTCTCATCTACATATGCTGCTGGTAAGTACGCTCAAATGTGCAAAGGTAACTAAAATGTTCACCAACTCCTCTACTCAAATTTGTCTCCATGAGAATACAACTTGATCATGCGAGTTCATGCTTCCCTTATTTTATGTTGTATGCTCTGGTTTGGGTGTATTAAGCTAGTACATCCATAGGCCTTTTTAAATTAAGCATGGTACTTAGGTTAACATGGACTTCTTTAATAAAAAATTTAACTTGGTTTTGAATTTTAATTAATGAACTTTGAGTAATTACTTTCATAAACAATGGAGGTAACTCATGTTCGAGATGAATCAAGGCTAGCATTATTTTGCAAACTTTACTCTAGCCTTGTTTGAGTTATGCTAAAAATAGATAAAAAGTTAGGTGAACAATAAAATATATATATTTTTTTGCTATAATAATAGTAAAATAATAAATAAAAAAATAATTTAGGTTTCCTAGTGTTCAAACCGGCAGAGCTCTTGTTTGTTTCCACCTTGTTTCTTTTTGTTTAAATAAAACAGGTACAAAAATAAGTATGGAGGAGATCTCTCAAGAATGACACGCACACATTCGAGATCTTCCACCAACACGTTGCACAACCCCGAATGATCCATCATGCAGAAGGACAAGACGAATGGCTCCAGAGAGGATTGGCTAAACTAACATTTCATCCAAACCACCTCTGAATCCCTTTAGCTCCTTCTCCCTTAATGGTGGTTTGTGCAACACTACCCTCTAACTCTCTTGAATTTTAAAGTTGAAAATTAAACAAACTAAAAACACAAAATAATTGATGCTCAGTCTCTATGCTATCCTTTGATTAAATTTGCATACTCTTTGTTGGCGGTCATTAACGGTAAAATCTGACCGCCAATTAAGACACAAAAATAGGAGAAACTAGCAAACTTATACACATATGTTATTATTATTAACATAATTCCACATGTATTGGAAGCTCACTATTTTGCAGGACCCACATATGGATACAGTGGAAAATAAAGCCAAAACGCGCAATTAGGCAAAGTGTAATGCAAATCCAAGCCAAAGATTAAGAAGAAGGCCCACTCAACTGTCGAATCTGGGCCCCAAACCACCGTAGAAGCAACCTGGGCCCTGCCAGCAGTCCACCTGATGAAGTCGGTGGCCAGGTGGGCCAGCCAGGGTGCGACCGCACCCCTGGTGGCGTCCCTCAGGCCCAAGCTTCGCGAGGTGGTTCAATTAATGCTCCTAAGGGTGATTCGCTGCAGATCTCCTCCGAATATTCCCAGCAACCGCCTCCAAGACTAGTATAAGAGGAAGGGGAGAGCCACCTCTCTCAACAACAACCACAAGGAGCAAAAGCAACACTACACTTGAGAATAAGAGCTTCACTTCATGGGCTTAGGCCCTAGTTAGCTAGTAGAGTTAGTAGGGAGAGATGTGAGGAAGAGTTTGGGGAAGTGTCGGGCTTGTCGGTGTCTCCCCCAACTTGTACCTCGACGAGCACCTTTACTTCAACGGGTTCTTCCGCTAAATAAGTGTTCGTGGTTCTTTTGGTATAAAGTCTTTTGGTTAGTTTAGCTTTACTCTTATTTGCTTGCGGGTTCGTCGTCTGCTCCCGTAGTGGATACTCTAGTAGAGGGTCCTATAAATATGGATAACCTTGCGCGACGCTAGAGTAGTAGTCGATAGCATAGACGTGGTGTCTAGGCTAGAGGCTACCTTCGTTTGTCTCGTTCCCCATGGTAGAGGGGTAGGCGGCAGGTGGTGGTAGCCCTGTCCATCCCTTGTAATCCCACACGTTCAAGTTCAGCGTAGAGCTACAGGCTGGCATTGCTTGGCAGACCATGTGATAACCAGTGCCTGAAGTAAGCAAGTAGAAGTAGAGTTTATCTATATATAGACCTTATAACCTTAGGAATCCATCTCTACCTTAGCCAACTTTACCCTTGTGTTGTCCTTGAACGAACTAGCTAGAAGAAGTACCACGAACTAGCTAGAAGAAGTACCTTCATTCCCTATGAAAAATACAGTATCCTAAATACTTCCAGGTGAAAGATACAATGGTAATTCCGTACGCTTACGGAATCTTTCTGTTTGCGTTAAGAAATACCAACAAGTTTTCTGGCACCGTTGTCGGGGAACGGTTGCTATATTTTCTTTAAACTTAGTTCGTCCTCGTATCTGTATCTTTTATTTTTATAAAAAAATATTTTCCTTTTATCTTTTGTCATCATGAAGCCAACTTCATATCAAAATCTTTCTATTTCAAAGAGGGAGTTCCTTTAGCCATTACCTGTTTCAAAACCAACCCTTTTATCTGGATGTGAACTCCGCCCTGACTTAATAGCCATGGTTCGGGCACAACCCTTCTCTGAGCTTGAAAACGAAAACCGTTGTAATCACTGCTAGAGTTTGAGGAAATGTGTTCATGTCTAAACGTCTCTGGCATGACACAAGAAACAAAGTGGAAACTGTTTCCTTTCTCTCTCACGGGGAAGGCGAAGCAATGATACACACATGCCTAGAAAGTATGAATGGAGACTGGAATAAACTTAAAGACATGTTTTATCTTACATTCTTCCCTATTTCCCGTATTGTCTCTCTACCAAGGGCAATACTTGACTTTGAACAGTATGAGAAGGAATTTATAGGTGCAGCTTGGGCTAGGTTTTTAACGTTAATACACTCTGGCCCAGACTTGTCTTTACCTGATGGCATGTTGTTGCGTCTCTTTTGTTCGGGTCTTGACATAGACGCTGACCTATGCCTAAACGTGACTGCCGGAGGTCGGTTTACACATAAACCTATAATGGAGCAAGTGAAGTTCCTTGAAAACTTTCCAGACAAACACACTTCTTCTGTCATAAGAACCACACCCCTCTAAGTCATATCAACCGTTGAGGAGCCCTCATCAGCTGAATCCAAACCCGTAGCATCTTTAGATTCAACTTATGAGACCTCACCCGAACCACGAACACCGAAGGAAAGATTAATTCATCCTTTGAAGTTCCCAAACGAATTCGAGGATTATGGCAATAACCTCGAAACTCTTATGGCACGAAAAGCTTACACATCCTCCCGAGTAAGCTTCCTCCAAAGTAAGATCATCAAAGGAATGGTCGTTGGAAGTGAAACGCTCTTTCACAAGTTTGAAGCGCCTTGACTGAATCCTTCCAGCTCCTGAGGACTGTTTGGGTAAGGAAGTACTCTGTCTGTGCGATCAAATTTTCCTCGGATATCTCTTCTGTCATCTCAAGATAACCAGCAGCTCAACGAAGGTGTACAAAGTTGGAGGCAGTCATTTCAAACTTTACACCATAGCAAAATTTGGCAGCCAGTTCAAAAGCCTTTGCTCCACCAGGAATGTCAGATAGACCAATGGTACAGCTATCGTCCCCCCTATCGATTTTCTCTCTGATAAGCTTCTCCAACAGGCCACTTTTTGATAATAGAGGAAACTGTAACAGCCCCAAATTCAAAGAAATGAGTCAGTTGCACAAATGGGTGAAACAATGGAAAATGGTGCGAAAGAAAGAAACAGTTGTGAATGATTCTGGTGAAAATTTACCTTGTGAAGATGGAAAGACTGTTCCCCAACTACCACTGTTATATCACTGGGAAGACCAGATGTGCAGTACCTGCAACATAATGGACATAACTTTTCATCATTCATTTTCTCTTTGGATAACTCAATCTTTAGTAAAACATGTATTTCGACAACTTTAACAGAGGGACATGCATGAAAATAAATAGAGAACTCATCCCAGTAAACCATAGTACAAGACAATTTTCTTGCCCTCATGAAAAGGATCCACAATAGGCATAATGTCATCGTATCCCTGGTTATGGGCATTCAGTTGTTATTCAGAAACATTAAAGACTGTTAAAGAGTACAGATTATCCAAAACCATGAAGCTATCAAGGCCTGCTATTTCAGAGACAGAGAGAAAAAACAAACTTCAGATTAACAAAGAGATGGCGAAAAAACAATTTAAAACACTTGATCAATTGTTATCAACACTACTGATAAATTTTGAACAACTTAGGTCTTTGATTGAAGCAACGGTCTCATATGTTCTTCTGCTCCTGATCCAAATAGGCAGTTCTAAGTAAGAGATTTGTCCAGTAAAAGACAGTTCTTCAAAGCTTAAGCATTGTACTAGGTACAGCAAGTTATCTCAAGTAGCATAATTGCAGAAGTGTATTTACACACTGCAGGGCCAGTATCTGCCACAGAGTACCCAGCATAATGTGGTGACAGTACAAAGTGTGAAGGACCAAATTCGGTGCTCACCATGTGCGAGGCATTTACAAGTGAGATCATAATACGAGCCCCCAAAGTCAACGGAAATAATTGTAGCAAATAAAAGGGGGATAACGCGGCTGTAAATACTGAACCTAGGACAAGATTTCCTCACTATATGCGTTCTATGTACCCACCACTGCCTTCACCTCAACACGTTCCAAAGCAGTACAAAAGAAAAGAAATGCTGGCCTCTACCAACACATCGAATGCATCGAAAAAGAAATCTTAGCGCATAAGATTAAGATATCCCTCAGCCAGGAGTTTTTTCCTGCCTCCGCGCTCCCTCTACTGTTCAACACTGTTTATAAATGACATCGATATTTACTGTTCACTTTCGTCTTTTTCGCTCAGCCAAATTTAAAATATCTTCAATTAAGTTTATTATAAAAATATATCTCATGATTAATTTAATGATACTTGTTATGCATCATAAGTATCAATATTTTTTTACATATATTTGGTCAAAATTAAAAATCTCTGACTCCTTAGGAACCAAAATTTCTATTTTTTTTTTTGAGACGGAGAGAGTAGCTAGCTAGTAGTGATTCTCACCACAGGTGTATAACGTTATTTTTGCCGCCCTAGCTTAGGCACGCCGCAAGTTCGGTCGAACCCGTACAAATTTATTGAACTTATCGAAACTCAGCAAAGCAGAACCGGAGGTGAAAAGGACATCTTGTTCATTAATATAGTCCTTGCGTCCAAAAAAATATAACTATGAAATTTGTACAAATCAAACTAGCTTGACTTCGATTAAATTTGCAGTGAATAGTACTAACATTTATGTCTCCAACTAAGTTTGGTATGAAAATATAGTCTATAATTAATTTAATTCTACTTATCTTGTATCACAGATATTAGAACTTTTTATATAACTTTCATCAAACTTTAAATCATTTCACTCCTTATTAAAAATTAATAATTACATCTTTTATGGAGGGAGGACGGTGGAAGTTCATTCTAACAATCAATCGTTTTTGCAGTTGCAAACTTGCAACCGGCCACTCGCTCAGGCTCCGACACCAGCGTACACTACAGCTTCCTCTGGAAGACCTGATCCACGGGGTTATCCCGGCCTTTTCCCCGGGCAGTCCCTCCGTGCGGAACATAGCCCCGGGTCAAATTGGTTTGGCGTTTGGAAGTACATGCGAAGGGGTCATTCCTGGGGCAGCGCATCCCCATCTCTACCATCCGGGCGCGGCGCGAGACGATGACGCTCGCTCGCGAGTCGCGACCAACTCGCCACCACAAGCGTCTCCCTGTCTACCATGGCTGTGATCCATTAAAAAGTGCACTATACAAAAAAATTCTGTCACATCAAACTTACGATAAGTGCTAAATGTGGATAAAATCAAAAACTAATTGTACAGTTTGGTTGTACTTTGCGAGACGAACGTTTTGAGCCTAATTAGTCAATGGTCGGACAATTATTACCAAATACAAATAAAATGCTACAGTATCACTACAGTACATATTGACACTCCGAATTTGAGAACTAATCCAGCACATGTCTCCAAACAAATAAGTAGGGGACGAGGGAATGCTGGCCTGGAACCGAGTGTCCGCTGAAATCCCTGTGCGAGGAATCTCTTCCCTAGGCTAGTCCGGCCCTGCTTCCAAAGGAAGCCTACAGTACTTGTCACGTACTACGGCCCAGTTTAGATCCAGAAAATTTTGCAAAAGAACAGTAGATTTCCCGTCACATCGAATCTTTAAACGCATGCATGAAGCATTAAATATAGATAAAAAATAAAACTAATTACACAGTTTAGACGAAATGGACGAGACGAATCTTTTAAGCCTAATTAGACCATAATTGGACACTAATTACCAAATAACAACAAAAATGTTACAGTTGCATTTTGCCAAAAAATTTGGCAACTAAACAAGGCCTACGTTGAACTGCAGACTTAAAAACGTTATATACCCCCTTGAGTTTCTCCCCAGGGGCGAACGGGTCTGAACAAACCTACAGTGCTAACTTTAAGGTTGCAACAATAATACAACATCAACAAATGTAAAATAGTATTATAGGAACCGACAAATTATAGCAAAAGAAGTTTCGACAGTAGTAGTTACCTCCTATATGTTCTCTTTAGGGTTAGGGTGCTCCATCTTGTGAAAGCGAAGAATGATCATATTATCGATTGGAGTTATGGCTAGAAAGTATGATTTGTATTTGATGCAGTGCTGTCTCTTATTCTTAACATATATCCATCATTTTTTATAGTTATCATTGGCCGGGGATAATTTTCTTTTCAAGAATCGTTCCAATGTGTTTTGATCGCCTATCAAATTAGTCACATAATTAAACACTAAAGTATATAGATACTGATGGGAAAGCAGCCACATATATGATTAAAATTGAAAAATCAATACTGTAACAGAAGTCATGCTGAAGTAGTCAATTCTTTGTTGCAACGCAAAGCAACGGAATCCTATCTCTGAATTAAGATTTTAGAACTTCAGATTATAAAACTGAAAGAAAAGAAAACCCAACTACCCTAAAGGCCCCGTTCGGCTGTGCTGATAAGCCGGCTGAAAAACACTGTTGGCTGATTTATTGTGAGAGAAAATACTGTTCTGGCTGAAAAAACAAGCTGAAAAAGACGGATTATAAGCCGCATGAACTGGGCCGACCCTACAATTTAGACTTGATAAATCAATAAATAAAGTGCAGACAGCAGACATCATTGTGATAGATCAAGAAAATAGATCATTGTCAATCATAGAATCAAGTTATTTGATGTACCTCCCTCCAGGTGCTTGAGTACGGATCGGACAGCATATAGCGATATCACCGACGGCAACCGGGCGCCGGCGCTGGCGAGTCGTGACCTCTCGATCATCGCCGCCGCCAGACCAGATGCAGGTGGAGTTGCGATAGGAAAATGTGATTGTAGCATTGGAGACTCGGAGGCGACGTTTGGACTTTGTGGGGTTGCTGCCTGTAGACTTGTACGTAGGGGCATGAAGTTGAAAGTGAGCCTTCGGGGTGGGCTTATTAGCCTGCACGTGCAAGCTCCTTGTATAATTGTTGCATGGGCGTGTAGACTTGGCCGATGGGCCGGAGCTACGACGCTGGACTACCAGGCTGACGGTGTATTTTTTTATTGGGGGTCTAAGCTGGTGAAAATTTACTACGTACGTGAAGCCTGCACGAAACCGTCGGTGTCGGATGACCCCAATGGCTGAACCTAGCTTCGCCACTGTTTCTCCCGGGCTCGGATCCGCTACTGAGTGAGTGAAAACGGCCACCAAATCGGGCCGAGACTTGGCAGCGTTTTTCGACAGGATAACATAATAAAGATCGTGTGGATCTTGTTTAAATGTACTCATATCCACTTTAATTCATGTGTTGTAGCGGATTAGAGTAGAACTTTGCTTAATTAGTTTTTACCATAATCCATTTCAATACACTTAAATTGAGGTGAATATGAGTGCAACTAAACAAATCCGTCTCATGTCCTGCTGTCCAGGAGGGGCGAGCTACATGGAATCTAGTCGATACCACTGCCATCCCCGCACAAAAATAGAAACGTAGAGATAATTTTTCACTGTATTTTTTTCACCCTCGTATCGTAGATCCTTGTCCCTACCAGATAAACGCATTGCTCGCTTCGCCTCTGTCCTGCAGCGCAGGGAGTGCCAATGGAATGGATGGCGTGCCACGCTACGGCAATCATCACGGCAGATTGTGGTGGTGCTGTCCGTGCGACGGCCGAGGGACGTACAGAGAGTGCCGTGCCGGAGCTCAGTTCAGTTAACTTAATTACTGCTGGGCTCGTAACACCGCCGTCGAGCTATATATCCTTTTTGACTCGAAAGGTGTTTGGGTGCCAGCGTCACCGCACATGATGACATTGGCTATTTGGCTTTTTGGCTCGCATGGCCTGCCATACTCGAGCTTCACGCACGCATATGCGTTTGCCTTGTGTTTGAAGGCAGGAAGATTCTAACCACGAGACTACTGGGCTAGATTTTATACTTAAGTAAAAGGCAGCAGTCAGCATAGCAATGACGCTGATGAATGAACCAGGTGTAGCTAGCGTCAATCAATTAGGGCACCACCAATTGAAACTAACACTCCTATAAAGTGATTCACATAGACTAAAAAATGTTGAGACTACTATTCACACAGTGTAAACTATCACTACTTGAGGTTTGCAAAGAAACTTTTTTCTTTCATCGTATCTCACCTTTATTTCCTCTCCCTCTTCCTTGTTGCATCGATCACCTTTTCTTTCTCCAAACATATGTAGCTTCTGCAAGTCACTATAATAAATATAGTTTTTTATCCGATCACTTCAAGCTATTAGTAAAAAAGCTGCATTGGGGAAGCCCTCACGGGTCGGAGCATTATGAGAAATCCAGGGGATTGATGGGCAATTGATGACCATTGTACACAGCTGAGCTTGTTGGGTCGTCGTCGCCAAGCCAATTAACTGAAATACTACTGACACATTTTTCCAAATATATTTATATCTGTGTATCCTATATCCCTAATAATCTATACCTAATAATAAAGAGACAAAATTTCTCTCCACCTATTTTTTTGGTCCAGCCATTCCTTAACTAACTTTGTGAATGTGGAAAACCGTCTATAACATTTCTCTTTATATATCTAGGAATCATAATCTAATTAGATCTCTCCGATTTCGGGTGAGTAGGAATCTGAATCCAAATAGAAAAATGTAATAATATGAATGTTGATATTTGTTAACGCACACAGAAAAGGATCCGCAAGCGCACGGATATCGGTGAACATTTCACCCGGGAGATATTTTCAGAGTATCGTATTTGTTTATCCGTAAGAAGAAAGCGTGCGATAACTAACCTAAATCTATACTTAACCCCCTAGGCCGCACTACAAGACAGCGAAGATATAAGCGATCAAAGAAGACTACGACGATAATCTGGTTCCAACCTATGGTAAGCTATAAAACTATTGGTCTATGGGGACATACCGATGAAAAAGAGACACCACAGAGATGCTTGACCAGGGCACTTAATCCTACCAATCCTTCTGATAGGAGGAGGATGGGACTGTCACGTCCCACGCTACTACACACCGATCCGACTAGACATGGGATATCTATGAGTATCTCTAGCCTAAGCACCACGCTTACACTATAGACCATTACCCTACCCTCTACCATAGAAGAGAATAAAGTAAACTCGTAAACCATAGAATAATAATAACAACGTACTGACTTAGTATTGGAAGTTGAATTACCGAAGAATCTTAGAACCAAGCCTCGGGTTAGGAGACTTGATCCCGCAGGTACAAGCCGGAGAGGAGACACCGACATGTCGGACTTCCTCCAACTCATCCCTTCACTCTAACTCTCTTAATCTAGAAGAAGAACTCTAATATCACATGGAGACTACAAAGCTAATCTCTCTTATATGTGCCCTAAGAGAGATCCATTCAAGGGACCCCTCCCTGCTGATCCTCACAGGAAATAATGAATTAGGGTTTCAAGGGATGCCTCCTCTAGGGGCTAGGGGGCCTTGCTTATATAGCCCTCTAGAAAGTACCACAGCCCTCGAATCAAACCGACCTTGATCTATGATTATTATTAATCCTCAAAGGCGGTGGAGGCAGGATCCGCGAGGTGGAGCCTGATTGGCCACCTGGGCGGGGCGGCCGCCCCTAGGGCTGGGCGTCCGCCCCTGTCACAGTGACAGGTGGGTCCCACCTCCCAGGGTTTGGCTTCCCGAACCTTCTATATTATACTTTTTTCATCCGTGACCCTTTCTCTCTATGTAAACCTGACATGTGGGCCATCCTTGGTTCTTTTCAGCTGACCCCCTGCAGAAATAGACATTCACCAAAACTCGTAGAATTATGTCAGTAAACCCCCTATATCTAAGTGGTAATTATTGTTTAGTCCTTTTTCATGCTATGTTGACGGTTAAAAATGATACTTATCTACCGTCAACAAACTCTCCCAAGCTTACCCTTTGCTCGTCCCTAAGCAAAGATAAACTCAGTGATGGATCAAGAGTTGCTACAATGCTTTCACGCCTCAAAAGTACACATGTGTTCAAACAAGAACTCTCCTTCGGATTAGAACGAACTATCCTGACTTCAAACTTACCCATATTACCTTTTACCATGGGGCTTGTAGCCGTCACTTGGGTCTTGAGCAGTTAAAAGACAGAACGGTCAAGTAAAGAGCTATGTCTCAAGCTCTTTGATCAACCATTATTCCAGAGTTTTGCAGGGGTTTCAAATAAAACTCAGAGATTCCTATGTATGACCCTTTCACGTCTCTTCTTTATGGTATTTCTGGATCCTCATCAAGGCATTTATGGTGTATGTCTTCTTTCTTCTCTCAAAATATGTGATATTTTTGGCATAAGGCATAGTAACATTATACATTCTCTTTCTCACCCTACTTCTAATAGGTCTATCTAGAGCTCATAGGTTGGAGACAAGGAATTCATACTTGTAAACATTTATTACATAGTCAGACACATGGATCCAGAGGGACAAGTCCGGCCATACAGTCAAATCAAGATGTGCATGTGTGGGATCCTAAATATGGGCTCAATGGATATGTATATAGTGATAATGATGGTGGATGTAAGTGGAAATAAAGGGGTAGAGGAAAAATGGTGAATATCTATTTCTACTTTTGCTCCTTGAAAGAAATTTATACCTTTCTTAAACTTTAAAGAACTTGCTGAGAACTTGGGTTGCTGAAAAATCTCTCATAATTAGGACTCTTGTCTTTTTATTCTCTCTTTATTTTTCTTTCTCACTCTCTTTTTCATTTTTTAAAGGAACTGAATACGATGGAATAATTCCCAAGTATCTTTTTGGAAACATAGATAAGAGATAGCAACAGAAATGTTAGAGCTTATAATAAAAGAGGCTAGCAATGGATGAATGGTTCTGTTCACTCCCAGTATAGGAGCAGAACAACTTGTTGGGTTGTGTCTAATGGAAAATATTTAAATGCATACCTCTAGGGTACAAGCAGCATAAGTAGGTGGAGTACACGTGAATCTTGATTTTAATCGCATGATGTTGACACCTCTAATGCCACCTAAGCTAGGTTGTCATCCCCAGCATGACACCAAAGGTGCTGGTACTAAAATATGCAAATGCTCCTCTGAAATAAATATGAAATTCGCAAGTGCACAGATAATACCGATATAGCATTTTAACTGGGAGTAATCCAGGTATCGTTATTTATATTTTTACCACTGGAAAGTGATGCTAAGGATAATAAGCAATGAGCATCACTGCATATGCTAATAGAGAGCATAACCATGTCTTTATCTATCTTCTCATACAGGGTAAGTATCATAAGATAAATAATATATGAATAATAATAAAGGATAACTGGTAAGCACATAGCCATATAATGATAAACATCTCAATAGACTACTCTTGATATATAGCACTAGCATGGATTAGGACGAACTATCGGGATAATCCTAAGTTATTCTAACTATAAAGTCAAAGCATACGATGATTAGTGCAATTACACTTGGCAATCATGGCAAGAAAATGTTATATCTACGCATAGTGATATTACTAAGGAAGATATGGAATATAGCTGTCACTTCCCTGTAATAGTTGTGCTCTGCCTGCCCTATACTCGGAAGGTGGACTACAGAGGACTCAACAGAACTGTCACTCCCACGACCTACCACACGATCTAGAATATAGGGTGCAATCACAGGTAAATATGGTATAGGCACCACGCCTACACAATATTTACCACTTACCCATGATATCAATGAGCAAGCGCTATACGATCCTATACTTGAATATAAGTCTGATCGAACTATGCCAAGCATATAATCAAAGTAGACTAAGAACAATATAATTGAGAACATAATCAAATAGAGTAAAGTCATATCCAATATGATATAATAGACTAAAGTCATATTCATATAAATGTTGAACTAGATGAATAATATAAGAACAAATACAAAAGTAGGAGAGAATTACCAAGTATTCTTCGATAGATCCGGAAATCAAGCCATGCTTGGCTCCTTCTAGTTCTAATCCTATGTAGCTATGCTAAACTAGAGATCTAATTGAGATGGTGGCTCTAGGGCTTCTCTGAATGAGATGAATGAATTGAATTCCAGAATTAGGGTTTCTCTTGGGGCCAGGGGCCTTGCTTATATAACCCTCTAGGAAGCACCACAGCCCTTGAATCAAACTGACCTTGATGAATAATTATTATTGATCCTCAAAGACGGTGGAGACATGATCCACGAGGTGGAAGTTGATTGGCTCCATGGGTGGGGCGGCCGCCCCTGTTGCCTGGCCTCTGAGCCCTCCCCTCCGGGGGAATATCTTCTCGAGTCTTTTAGAGTATTTTTTTCATAGTATGGTCGATTTCTCTCTATGTAAATCTGGCATGTGGAATTCTGTCAGTGCACTATACCACAACCAATCTGTAGCATCTCCAAAACGGTCGCTATAAGTCGTTATAGCGACCCATCATCGGTCGCTATAAGGTTATAGCGACCGATGTATAAGTCGCTATAAGTGGCGTCGCTATAAGTCTATAGCGACCGATCGGGTCTATAGCGACCGATAGCTAGACTCAAATATGTATACCGACCAATGATCAGTTACATAGTTTAGCGACTAATGATTTGTGGATATCAAACTTTTTAGCAACCAATAATCGGTAGCTATGAATTGACATAATTATATATAATATTAATTTTGTACTAACCAGATTTCAAATCAAACCTAATAAACATACATAACATGTCACATTATTCATCAACCATATACATATGTAACCATAGCTGCCCACAACACTCATCAACCACATTATAAGACAGTTATCTCAAGTTTTCATTGAAGCCAACATGTAGCAATACATAAGAGTATCATCTAAGTTTTTGATCCATAACAGAGGAAAAGAACACATACAACCTAACTAGGTTAAATGGCAGGCACAAGCCATATGTTTGCTTGCACAAACTAAATAGATTCACTACAAAATGCCTCATCTCTAACTTATCAAAAGCAAAATGTCATATGTTGGCTTCCTGGTGACTATCCAACATCAAGCACACCTCCAAGGCCTCTCCCTCCCACCTAAACACAAAACAACACAGTGCACAAATGAAGTTAATTATAGTAATCGTATATAGGAAAAAATACAGATAAAGGTGACTACACGGTTTATAAGCACTTTTTTACTTCAGAGACCAAATTAGCTCACTAGTCATCAGTCCCTGCCCCTCCAAAGTTTCACTGTCACATACCAGTATAATATACACATGTATATATTGCAGCCTAAAAGGATCAAGATGCCCAAGAGGGGGGGTGAATTGGGCTTTTCTAAAAATTAATTGCAAGAATTAAATCCTACAAGCCAAACTTTACCCCTAGTACCTACTTGTGTTCCTTGTGATTCTACCGATAAAAGTTTTGCACCCTAAGTTCCAATCCTAGACTAGCAAGGCAATTCTAGGAAAGTAAACAAGCAATGAAAGTAATACAAGAAAGTAAATGCTTGAAAGTAGGGGTTAGGAACACGGCGATGTTTTGCCGAGGTATCAGAGAGTCGCCACTCCCCACTAGTCCTCGTTGGAGCACCCGCGCAAGGGTGTAGCTCCCCCTTGATCCGCTCAAGGATCAAGTGCTCTCTACGGGTTGATTCTTCGACACTCCGTCACGGCGAATCACCCAAAACCGCTCACAACTTGAGTTGGGTCACCCACAATCTCGTCGGATGATCACCGAACTCCCAATCACCACCAAACCGTCTAGGTGATGGCGATCACCAAGAGTAACAAGCTAGAACTCTCACTTGACCACAACAAGCCTAATGAGAAGATGGATGCACACTTGCTTGACTCTTGTCACTAGAGAGGATTCTCAAACTTTGATTCGCAAATCACTATCCTCACTAGGGCTCTTGCACTCCCTTGCACTTCAAAGATGTTTCTCAGCTAAACAAATAAGCAAGAGAACTCTAAAAGAGGTGGAGGGGGTGTATTTATAGACCCCTCAAACAAATCCAACCGTTACCTTTCAAAACAGCCAGACGCGCACTGACCGGACGCGCCTGTCGATATGACCGGACGCGCCAGTCAGTTGTAACGGTCGAATAACGGAAACCTGTGCTGAAAGACCGAACGCGCCGATCTGTGATGACCAGATGCGCCGGTCTGAGATGACCAGACACGCCGATCAGGGATGATCGGACGCGTTCGATCATGCAAGAGCTCTCTGGAAAACTGACCTGACGCAACACCGTGTCCGATCATAGGTGACCGGACGCGTCAGGTCACCACGGGACCTTACTAGAACATGACCGGATGCACGACCGCGACCAATCATAGGTGACCGGACGCGTCAGGTCTCCACGGGACCTTACTGGAACATGACCGGACGCGCCGGTCTTTTTCACAGTTGCGTCCAATCTTGCTGCTTACCCTCTGGAACACGTGTCAGCCTGACCACCGCGTTTGGTCCTCTCAAGAACCGCGTCCGGTCAGTCAACCGAAAACGCAGTTAAGATTTAGTACTGACCGGACGCGTCCGGTCATGACCAGGACCGTGTCCGGTCATAGGTAAACGGCTCAAACGTCTTCTAAACGCGATGCAACTTGAACCAAGTTGCTTCTAACTGAACTCTGAGCTTTTCTCGAGCTACCTAGTGCTAAGATTGACAAGTGTGCACCACACCTAAACACAAGACTCACCTAGGTCAAGCTACTCGCTCATGCCCCTCTTCATAGTACGGTCAAAGGAAGAAACAAAGATCCTAACGACTATTCCAGATGTATCTCAACACCTTGACATCCGGAACTAACCGTCCTTAATCTTATCATTGATCCTTTAAAAACCGAAACGATTTCCATCAAGGGACATGACTGCCATATATGCCCAAAGCAGTTATCATATCCATGACCTAACTTACCAACGTTTCTGCAAAACACATGTTAGTCATGGTAATTATGTGTTGTCATTAATTGCCGAAACCAACACCGGGGCCTAGATGCTTTCAATCTCCCCCTTTTTGGTGATTGATGACAACACTTAGATTCAGAAGATATGAGTTGAGGTTTTCGATCATGCTTGGTTCACATAAGCATAAAGCTGTAAGCACAAGGGGTTAGTCAATGCTTATGTGTTCTAAGCCAACTGAGTGTACTCATAAGATAAGACATGAAGAGTTAGTACACATAAAACATAGCTCATATGAAATCGGAGTAAGGCACGGAAGCACAACCTTATAAGCTATAAACAGCCAAGTGACATGATTTAAAACTGTGATTAGATAAACCATAGAGACTCAAGGTATCTCATAAGATCAAATGTCACACGAATGCAATTACTGTAAAGTAAACATGATGCATGAGTGTAGCACACAAGAAAAGAACGAAAACCCTCTAACAAAAGCTCCCCCTGAATCTACTCTCTCTCCCCCCCTTTGGCATCAACCGCCAAAAACTAATCTAAGGATCTGATGGGGGAACAGATGGAGTCGAGTCGGGTGCCGAGGAGCGCGTAGTAATCACGAACTGAGAAGTGTCTCCCTCGGACTCGGAGCTATCTGGCTGACCCTCTGAAGAAGCACGCGGCTGTAAAGCAGTCTGGGTCTGATCAACAGGAACAGGTGCTGTCGAAGTAGCAATAAGTGGAGCATGGGGGATCTGTCGAGGCAACGGACGAAAGAACTGTCTCTGTAGTGCCTGTCCCTGTCACTAGAGGAAAAGCTACCTCTGAAGCTGACAACCCTGATGAAGTAGCAAATGTGGTGTGCGAGGGCGTCGACTGACCAGTCAACTCGCTATATGTGGCACTCAGATCAATGAAAGGTGTGCCGGTCAACATGTGAGGGCGAGGCTAGTCTAAAGGAGTAAACCCCATCTAAATGGGCGTGTAGCTCGGGGACTGGAACGACTGAGGAACCTGCAGCTGTGGAGATGTGAACTAAAAGCTCGGCTGATCCTGACTTGAAGCTCCACTGAAAGGTAAAGCTGAAGTCAGGATAGATGCAGGTGGAGGAACCCCAACTGTAACTAGGTGACGCAGGAGCTCCAAATATTGCTGCTGGCTAGCTGCACTCTATCGCTACATCTCATACTCCTGACGCTGCATCTCGACCTGTTGGCGTTGTATCTCAAGCTGTTGTCTCTGGAACTCGTCCTGTCGAGCCTGTATCTCTGCAAACGCAGCAGCTGTATCCTAAGCCTGTCTCTGCAGCTGAAGCTCCTGTCGCTCCTGTGCCTGGGTCAGCCTCTCAAGAATAGCCACCATGGCTGGGTTTGAGCGGGAGGCTGAACCAGAGCCACCGGCCTCGTGGTCGTGAGGCCGAGGAGACTGATACCTGGGGATGGGCTGATAATCCTCATCAGTGCTGTCGGAGGCCTCATCCTCAGCTATATCAGCGGGCTGAGCGTCTAGATCTACAAGCTCTGCCTCAGCAAGACCCTGTACGATTGCATCCTTCTCAGCCACTGTCTCATGCACCTTAGGTCTCTCTCTCTCTGTCTTGGTGCAGGGACCTGCTCTCTCGTAACTGAAGCCCATAACTGACAAATATCATACTCAGGAAAAACAGTAGTGGTTTCAGTTATCTCAGCACTAATCTCTGAAGGCAGCTCAAGTGTAGATCTGATGATGAAGCAAATCCAATGAGCATAGGACAGCTGACGGTGTCCCTTGAAGCCTTCTGCCAGAGTGTCCTCCATCTCACTAACCATAAGATCCCAAATGTCAAAAGGTGTCTGTGAGAGAAGATGGTGAACTACCCATAGCTGCATCCTGGTCAGTCCCTCTCTGTAACCAAGTCTGGGAAGAAGTGTACGCCTGACAATAGCATCCAGGACTTGGGCAAGCGGTGTCAAACTGGCAGGTGTGCGACGAGACCCTTCGCCAAAAGGCTCATGGAAGCAGGGTCGGATCAGATCTGTAGGTGGCACAGAACCGCCATGCGGGCGTCTAGGTGGAAGTGTCTGACCGAAGCAGAGCTGGTGAATCTTCGTATCTGAAGCTGGGAGTCTGAGAATCTCCCGTACTCTTGAGCTGTACAGTCTGCGGTCGCGGCCTCTGAATGCAAAGTGTATGAACTCATGGGCTGGATCAATCCATAATGAAGCATAGAACTCCCTAACCCAAGTACCGCAGTATGCACCTGTCCGTCCAAGAAAATCTGACAGGCCTGGTAGATAGGACAGGTGCGGATGAAGCTGCTCACCCACTACCTCAACAAGTGACTCAATGCGATAGACCCTCTATGGTCGGAAAGCAATGCCACTATCAACAAGAGCTCTGTAAAAGTCCTCCTATAGAGGATTATAAAAACCCTCTGAAGCTCTAGAGTCCCTCTGAGGTGGGAACCACCGGCTGACCTCAACAAATCTCAAACTTTGCACCTGACGTGCAGTAGCACCTCTCAAGTCAAAGTGCTCAACTGGGGGTGTACCTCTAACTCTCGGAGGTGGACGTCCTCCACGACGCTGGCCCTCTGGCCTGGGAGTCACCTGAACCCGTGTGCGTGTGGAGCGGCGATGTGATGGAGTCTGAGCTAGCTGCTCCTCTATCCCCTCTAAAGGCGCTGCAGGTGGATCAACTGACATAGTATCTGCATCCATTGGTACCTCTGTGCTCTCAGTGGTCTCAGTGGTCTCTGTACCAAGCTGTCGTCCTTCAAGATGAAAACAACTGTCTCCAATGCGTATACCACTGCTCCTGCCACCCCTCTCTACTGCATCATCTGCATCTGCCACTGCCTGAGCTATCTCTGCATCAGTGAGAGTCTTCTTCTTCTTCTTGGCCATGATCTTGATGCGCTTTCCACGCGCAACCTCAGACATACGGGGAGGACTATCGTCCCCGTCACTAGGAGCACCACCGGCATTCTTGCAACGAACCATGCTGTCACACTATCGGAAAACCTCTGAAAGATGATGTACTGACACTCGAGAGGCTTGGCCTCAATCTGTATCCGCAGGCTTGGCCTCAGATTCAACAGCTGAATAGCAGTCACCCCGACACACCGACAAACTCGCTGAAAAGATGAAATAGATGGATCTACTATAAGCAACATATATGATCTAAAAGGTACGAAACCCTAGAGATAGCAAGCATATAAGATAAGACGTGAAACGAAACGCGATGGCTACCTCAGATCGACGAGAAAACCGGTGACGAGATGAGATGATTTTGATCACGAGATTTCCCGACGTACCGGACAAGCGCTGATTCGCCGAAACAGAAGTCGATTAGGGTTAACGAAAACAAAATTCCGACAAACCCTAACACAAAGATCAAGGATGTGCGAATCAACCTCGGAGCGAAGACGTCGCACGAAGAACTTTTTCGACGACGAACAAAGGAGACGCCGCAGTGCGAACCCTAGGGTTAGGGCGACACGCGGTGGCCAAAAATCGAGGGTGGTCGCGAGGCAGGGTCAGGCTGGAGGTCGTGCAGGGTCGCAGGTAGCAGCAGCAGTGGCTCACGGCGGCGCAGGCGCGGTGCGGTGAAGGTGGCGGCGCGGGAGAGGCACGACGCGACAGTGCGGACGCGGCAGAGGGCGGCTGCGCGGGCACGGGCGGTGGCGCAGGCGCGGCCGAGGTCTCCGGCGAGCGGCGACGGTGCGCTTCCGGCGAGCTAGGGCACGGAGGCGGCGAAACGCGAGGAGTACGGCGCGGATGAGGAAGAAAGAGAAGAAAGCAAAAGTTTATATGAAGGATTAGATCCGCTCGTTACGTGATGACCGGACGCGGTGGTCGATATGACCGGACGTGGAGAGGCAGCGTCCTGTCACATTCCAGTAAGCTCCTGGAATGACCGGACGCGTCCGATTATCAACGATCGGACGTGGACAACGTTCGGTTTTGATTTTCCCGGAAAACTGAAACAGATGACCGGACGCGGTGGTGGTTACCGGGACTAGACGCGGTGGTCAACAGGGGCACGTCCGGTGCAGCGTCCGGTCACTAGATCGGGTGATGGTCTTCTGGATGACCGGACGCGCTGGTGGTCGCCGGGACCGGACGCGGTGGTAAAGCATCACTGCGTCCGGTGCATCGTCCGGTCCAGCGTCCGGTCACTGTTTTTCACCCTTTTTCATTCCAAACTTTGACGCGACTTCTCCCAATCAAGTTCCAATTCAAAGAGACACAAATAAACACCAATTGGAACATGATATGAGTGACCTCACTCAAACCCTCAAGTTTCTCAAAATAGTTTGCCTTAGGCTAATATTATTTTTAGGAAAATAGGCAACAAACACCCGAGGAACAACGTATGACCATGCAATAGAGTTTTTGAACCCTTGGGAGCGTCAAAATGCTCTCTCTATCCATGGACAAACACAGAGGTTGCTCAAAGCTTAACCGAAAAGAAACGACAAAGCAACAACCATGCATATGCAATGCAAAACAAGTAAGTAAAGCTAGGTTGCTTGTCAAGTTTGATCCACGGTTAGGCTTTTTCACTCCTCCAAAGGAGGGTTATCGTAACCGTGTTAGCCAAGGCCTAGATGCATTGCGGGTAATTAAACATGGCATATAATACAATGCAATGCAAGGGACAACACAAGCTCATTTTTTAAAGTTACTAGAGTCAAACACATTTAGTTCACTTCTCAACCTACAAAAGGTAGCTTCATCCAAAGGTTTAGTGAAGATATCCGCTAATTGATTTTCACTTCTTACACCATCTAGTGAAATGTCATTTTTAGCAACGTGATCTCTTAGAAAGTGGTGGCGGATATCAATGTGCTTGGTGCGAGAGTGTTGTACCGGATTATTAGCAATTTAACCGCACTTTCATTGTCACATAAAAGCGGTACCTTTTCAAGAACAACTCCATAGTCTAGGAGGGTTTGTTTCATGTATAATATTTGTGCACAACAAGCCCCCGCGGCAATGTATTCCGCCTCGGCGGTGGACAAAGCCACACTATTTTGCTTTTTAGATGACCATGATACTAAGGATCTCCTAAGCAAATGGCACCCTCCGGATGTGCTTTTTCTATCAATTTTGCAACCGGAATAATCCGAATCGGAGTAGCCAACTAGTTGGAATCTAGCTCCTTTAGGATACCATAGTCTGATGCTTGGGGTATACTTAAGATATCTTAGGATTCTTTTTACGGCACTTAGGTGAGGTTCTTTAGGGCACGCTTGAAAGCGGGCACACATGCACACTAAACATGATGTCGGGCCTAGATGCGGTAAGGTATAACAAGCTACCAATCATTGAACGGTAAAGAGTTTGATCGATTGGTTTACCTCCCTCATCTAGGTCGAGATGTCCATTAGTTGGCATTGGGGTCTTGATTGGCTTGCATTCTTCCATCTTAAATCTTTTGAGAAGATCCTTGGTATACTTTTCTTGAGAGATAAAGATCCCTTCTCTCATTTGCTTGACTTGAAACCCAAGGAAGAATGTTAGCTCACCAATCATTGACATCTCAAACTCTTTTGACATCAATTCATCAAATTCTTTGCAATAGTCTTCATTTGTTGACTCGAAGATGATATCATCAACATACACTTGACAAATGAAGATCTCTTCTTTGAATTTCTTGGTGAATAGTGTGGTGTCAACCTTCCTAATAATGAAGCCCTTCTCTATGAGGGAGTCCCGGAGGCGCTCATACCACGCTCTAGGGGCTTGCTTGAGCCCATATAGCGCCTTGGACAACCTATAAACATGATTAGGATATCTAGGGTCTTCAAACCCAGGAGGTTGTTCAACATAGACTAGTTCATTTATGAAGCCATTTAAGAATGCACTTTTCACATCCATTTGATATAGTTTCATATCATGATGTGATGCATATGCAAGAAGGATATGGATGGCTTCAAGTCTTGCAACGGGTGCAAAAGTCTCTCCAAAATCAAGACCTTCAACTTGAGAGAACCCTTTTGCCACTAGTCTTGCCTTGTTTCTTACTACAACTCCTTGATCATCTTGCTTGTTGCGGAACACCCACTTGGTTCCAATGACTCTTGCACCTTTTGGATGCTCTTCAAGTGTCCATACTTGATTGCGGGCGAAGTTGTTCAATTCTTCATGCATGGCATTCACCCAATCCGGATCTTGAAGAGCTTCTTCTACATTCTTAGGTTCAAGACAAGAGACAAAGGAGTGATGTTCAACAAAAGAATTAAATTTTTGAGATCGAGTCATTACACCCTTTGTAGGACTCCCTATGATGAGATCTTGTGGATGTGCTTGAAGTAGAGGTGAGTTTCTTCGATCAACCATTTGAGGGGTGGGATGAGGAGCATCAACATCTTGTGCTTGTGCCTTGGCTTGATGATGAGAGACATGGGTGTCTTCATTTTCAACTCTGTCATTCTTGTCATCATCTTGAGGCACATATGATGAAGATAGTGGATTGACAATTTGTACATCGTCTTCATCATCTTTAGGCTTGATGTCACCCACCGGCATGTTCTTCATGGCCTCCCTCAATGGTTCATCACCTACATCATCACAATTCTCAATTACTCCTTGGGAACCGTTAGATTCATCAAATTCCACATCATATGTTTCTTCAACCAAACCGGTGGCATGGTTAAATACTCTATATGCTTTGGACTTTGATGAGTAGCCAACAAGAAAAAAAATATCACAACGTCTTTGGAACTTCCCTAGGTGTTGACGCTTCTTGTAGATGTAGCATTTGCAACCAAACACCCGGAAGAATGAGACGTCTGGCTTCTTCCCATTTAGCAACTCATAAGGGGTCTTGCAAAGGAACTTTTGTAGGAAGAGGCGATTTGAAGCATAGCATGCGGTGTTGATTGCCTCGGCCCACAATTTCTCCGGTGTGTTGTACTCATCTAGCATTGTTCTTGCAAGAGTGATCAAGGTCCGGTTCTTTCTCTCAACTACACCATTTTGTTGAGGAGTGTAGGTTGATGACACTTCATGCTTGATTCCAATTTCATCACAATAGGCTTCAATGTTGGTGTTTTCCAATGCTTGCACTCATGAGCAAAGTGACCTTCTTGTCCACACTCAACACATCTCTTTGGCTTGGGCTTTGTCTTGCTTTGTTGTTGTTTGGTCTTTACCTTCTTTTCTTGATTTGCCAAATACCCAATGCCACTCCTATCCAACTTCACGACGGTGTTCATGAGTAGCTCACTTTGCAAATGTTGGCCTCTTGTGAACTTACTTAGGCCAGTCTTGAGATGCTCTTTCTCTTCCTTGAGCTTCTTGTTTTCTTCAATGAGTGTCTCATTTGAAGCTTGCTTCTCAAGAGCCATCAACTTCTTGTTCTCAATTTTAAGCATCTCATTTTCACTCTTGAGCTTGACATACTCATCATAGTCATTTGCCTCAACCACACTCTTACCTTTGCCGCTAGAGCCTTGCTCAAAGTTCTCAACAATCAAGTCATCACATGATGTAGCTATATCAATCTTAACAATTTGGTTAGTAGCATCATGTGTCTCAAGAGCAAGCTCATTTGCAACAATAAAAGTATCATAATTAATTTTCAAGGTGGTGTACTCTTCTTTTAGCAAGTTTAGTCTAGTGATGAGTTCACCATGCTTCTTCTCAATTTTATCATGTTTATCTCTGAGCTCCTTGTTAGAAGTTTTAAGCTCTTTGAGAGAAGAAGACATAGTTTCATTTTGATCTATGAGCTCATCCCTAGTATTATGTGCACTTTCAAGCTTGGATGAGAGTGATTCATTTTCATGTTGAAGCTCATCATTTTCATTTCTAGTCCTCCTTATAATTTTAGAATATTTGTTTAACAATTTTACTAGTTCATCATAAGAGGGAGCATCATATTCATCATCACTATCACTATCATCATCATCATCACTATCACTATTTTGTACCTTTCGATCACCCTTTGCCATAAGGCATAGATGAGTAGTAGAAGATGACGGTGAAGATGGCGGTGAAGGTGGTGATGAAGATGTCGGTGAAGATGATGATGGCCCAATCACAAATGCGGCGATCTTTTCTTTGTCATTGTCACTTTCATCGCCGGAGGACTCACATGATGATTCAATGTCGGTGAGCCAATCACCAACAATATAGGCCTTGCCTCCCTTCTTCTTCTTGTGGAATTCTCTTTTCTTGCCATCTTTCTTCTTGTATGGCTTGTTCTTTCTTTTGTCATCTTCTCCATCACTTGAATCATCTTTCTTGCCCTTGTACTTGTTCTTGTACTTGTCTTTTGGAGGCTTTGGGCATTGATGAGCTAGATGGCCAAGTTCTCCACAATTGAAGCAATCCATTTCGGAGATTGGCTTACTTTTGCTACTTGTGAAGAATTTCTTCTTCTTGCCATCGAACTTGATGCCACTCTTGTTGAGCTTCTTTAGCATCTTGGTGGTCTTCCTTACCATGAGTGCAAGTGATTCATCATCAATGTCACTTTCACTAGAGCTTTCTTGCACAATCATGGCTTGGGCCTTCTTCTTTTTCTTTTCATGACTAGCTTTGAAGGCCAAGTCTTTCTTCTTGGAAGATGATGAGCCCTCTTCCGGAGTGATGTGCATGTACATCTCATGTGCATTGATCTTCCCCAATACTTGAGTTGGTGTTGCGATGGAGAGATCACTTTGGTGAAGTACGGTGACAATGTGTCCATACTTCTTAACGGGAAGAACACTTAAGATCCTCCTTGCAACATCCGATTGACTCATTTTAGTGAGTCCAAGAGCATTTAGATCTTCTACAAGAACATTCAAATGAGTGTACATGTCGTTAGCACTTTCTTTAGGAAGCATCTCAAAAGAATTAATTTTCTTCAAAGCAATGTGATATCATTCCTCACGCTCACTCTTAGTTCCCTCATGGAGCGCACAAAGATTTACCCACAATTCGTGAGCGTTTTTGGCATTTCGCACACGATTGAAGATATCTTTGCCTAGCGCCCGGTAGATTGCATTTTTTGCTTTTGCATTCCACCGGTCGTATTTCTCCTCGTCACCACTTGGGTTAGCGGGATCCCTTATGGGAGGAAGCCCTTCGGTTGCGGCTCTAAGGCACCCAACATCTATGGCTTCGAGGAACGCCTCCATACGAATTTTCCAATATGGAAAATTGTCTCCCTCAAAAGTGGGAGGTGGTCCTTCCCCATTCGACATCTTGCTCTAGGCGGTAAAGCCTAAATTAAGAGCAACACGGCTCCGATACCAATTGAAAGGATCAAGATGCCCAAGAGGGGGGGTGAATTGGGCTTTTCTAAAAATTAATTGCAAGAATTAAATCCTACAAGCCAAACTTCACCCCTAGTACCTACTTGTGTTCCTTGTGATTCTACCGATAAAAGTTTTGCACCCTAAGTTCCAATCCTAGACTAGCAAGGCAATTCTAGGAAAGTAAACAAGCAATGAAAGTAATACAAGAAAGTAAATGCTTGAAATTAGGGGTTAGGAACACGGCGATGTTTTGCCGAGGTATCGGAGAGTCGCCACTCCCCACTAGTCCTCGTTGGAGCACCCGCACAAGGGTGTAGCTCTCCCTTGATCCGCGCAAGGATCAAGTGCTCTCTACGGGTTGATTCTTCGACACTCTGTCGCGGTGAATCACCCAAAACCGCTCACAACTTGAGTTGGGTCACCCACAATCTCATCGGATGATCACTGAACTCCCAATCACCACCAAACCGTCTAGGTGATAGCGATCACCAAGAGTAACAAGCTAGAACTCTCACTTGACCACAACAAGCCTAATGAGAAGATGGATGCACACTTGCTTGACTCTTGTCACTAGAGAGGATTCTCAAACTTTGATTCGCAAATCACTATCCTTGTAACACTTCAAGTGTTTAGTCCTTAATTGCATTGCATTTGCATGGCATAAGCATAAGCATGCATCATTCATGTTGTTATTTTATGTGATGCAACACATGTGATTATTTAGGGTTTGTTTGATTTATTTCATGAAGTACTTAATAGTTGGGTAACAAAAAGGTGAGGTAGCCAACCATGACCTACAACACCTTAGTTATACTTAGGGTAACATTTGGAACAAGGTTCATGTTGACCAAAATTACTAAATTGCCCTCCAAGAGAAGTTTGACCACCCTTTGACCCTAGAAGGCCCTAGTTTGACCAATTAAAAAGTCTAATTTAGAGACCTTGCATGGAAGAGCACCCTTAAGCAAAGTTGTAGAGAATTTCATGAGGAACAAAAGTTCTAATATGGCCATCTCATGAAAATGATCAGAACATGCTCAAAAATGGCCCACAAGTCAGCTTGAGTGGGAATCAACACTTAGAAAAATTCTAAGTCTGGAAATTGGACTTTTCAGTTTCACTGTACCTCACTTTAGCAACTTGTAACTCACAAACTAGGCCAAACCAGTCCTAGAGCCAATTGACAAAGTTGTTGTCCACACATAGCTCTACAACATTGTCAATATCACCATCACCTGGTTCTCAATGGTTTAGGAGATTTGGTGCCTAGAAAATCGGGTTTCAGTCGGCATTGTGACTGAAACTAAGTTTCAGTTTTCGGGTGACCCACTTTGGAGCTCTGTAGTTTCAAATCTAGTCCGAACCAGCCCAAACTCCAATTGACAAACTTGTAGTCCTTATGTAGCTCTACAATTTTGGTATTGTCATCTTCTGCTAACTCTAGATGGATTAGGAGATAATCTGCATCAAACTTGCTCTGTCAGTCGCTGAATGCCGGTTCGTTTCAGTCTGTCAGACAGCGTGGCCGACCGGCCGCAGACCGTCGCCGCCGCGTGTCTTCCACGCGCCGCGCGCGACCTGGCGCCTTGGCCAGCTGCCGAGCGCATAGAAGGGCGCCTCTGCTGTCGTCCCGGCCTTACCCATCCATTCCCCCCCCTCTTTTCCTCTCTCGTCGGCAGAGCGGAGAAACCGAGCCGCCATTGCCGCCACCCGCTCCGACGTGCTCGCAAGCGCTCGCCACCGCATCACCACCGGCCAAACTGCGTCTCTCGCTCCGCCTTGAAGCCCGCTACCTCACCGTCCACTCCTCGCAGCCAATCGCGCTTTGGTAGGGTCACATTTTCGTTTTCCTCCGCCGCGGTACCTCGCCGGAGTTCCTCCGCGCGACGGCTCTCCGTGGCCAGAGGTTTCTGGGCGTCTCTGTCGTCCCCTTGTAGGTGCGTTAGGGTCGAGGTAGAATGGGGATGCTTATCGAGGGTTAGGGTTGGGATGTCAGGCTCACCGGCGGCGAGATTTCGCCACCACCGTGCCGGTGGTCCGCCATGCCCGACGGCGAGCACCTTGCTGTGGCTCTGCCGCCCCGTTCTTGCCACCAACCGATGTAGTTCGATGACGTGGTCATGCTCATACGTCCAATTTCGTCGGCCGGCTCACCGACGGCGAGCTTCGGCGACCACAGCTCCGCCCTCCGCCTCTCTCTCTCTGACCGGTGGGGCCACCTGGTCAGTCGCACGCGCGCGCGGGCGGGAGCCGTAGCAGGCCGCGCGCGGGAGCGGGCCACACCACGAGTTTTTGGGCCGAGTTTTCCGGGCCGGCCTAGTTCATCTGAAACGAAATTCATTTTTATTATTTTGTCACTGATTTTTGTACAAGTTGGAAAAATATAAATCCAAGGTTTTACTTGCTCAAAAATCATGAGATAAATTTTGTTAGGATCTACAGGTTGTGTAGTATTTTAGAAAAATATGAGTTTGCTATGTGATGTTTAGTTTTTGGGATATTTAAATAGTTCTTTAAAATGTGTTTTAAATCACATGCAAACTTGTTTAAATTATATCTTGAGTTTTATTGTCCCAAAAATTATGAAATTTGGTGGATAGACTAATTCATACTTGCTCTAGCCCTGGTAAAAATTTGGGCAGTAGTGCTTAAGTACTTTTCAAGTTATAATGCTACCTTGTTATTTTAAGGAAATACTAAAATGAATTTTAGTAATTTTTCTACATGTGCAATGTTCATATAACTTTTTGGAGAGTGTCTTGGTATCTTAAAGTGTCTAAGAAAAATATGAAATCTGTTGTTTGACACTTTTCAATAGGGTTTCTTATTTATACAAAAATCAGCCTTATTAGCTTGTGAATTTTTTTTGTAGGGAGTTCCTGTGAATAAATTTAGTTCAAATTTTTACAGCAGTCTCTTTTTGGGTCAAAGAGTCCTCTGTAATTTTTGTAGAATTTTAGGAGCAGTTTATATATATGTTTAAAATTCTACTTAATTACTTAAGTAAATTGAGAAAGGGGTTTACATAAATGTTCTAGGTGGGCACACCTTACTTTCTGGTGTCCTTGTGATATTTGTGAACTTGTAGTAGCATTAGTTTGGTTTTAGAGAATGTTTGCTACATCAATAAATATTTAACCTTTGTAATTTTAGGTTTTCTGGACAGCTAAGTAGTAATTCTAAAATTTGGCTTTGATAAAATTGGTTGCTGGACAACTTGTAAATACCAAAGTTGGAGTAAACTTGATGAACTAGCTTGTGTTAAAATTTGGAAGCATTTGACTGAGTAGTTTGAGAGTTACTGTGGTTTAAAGTGGCAGTTCAAAATCTGCTACTCTCTGTTTTGGAGAGGACAGATTCTGGAACTTGTGAAGTTTGATATGGAAAACTTAGGAGTTTGGAGTTGAGGTCTGAAAATGAATTGTAGTACATTTCTTAGGCTTTCCAGATTGTCTTAGATCATATCTTTTGGAATTATAAATCTCCAGTTGTGATAAAAACAAGTAGCGGCTGTCCAGAATGCTTACTGTGGTGTTTTGCTGATTGTTATGGTGAGATATCCTAAGACATGCTACTTTTGTAATTGTTAGGTGTTAGGGCCTTAACTGAGGATGAGCAGCTTTATCTTAGGTTAAGTAGATTAGGTGAGTACTTCTCTACTAGAGAAGAGATTTGCACGTACTAGTAAAATAACTTGAATAGAGTATTTTATTCTGAAATGCATTTCATTCCGAGCATGTTGCACCCATTTATGCATCCATTATATTTATTGTGCATTCATGCAATAGGTGCACCGGAGGGGGTAACACTCCTCGAATTCGAGCCTGTGATTCCGGAGGAGGACCAGGAGCAGCAGGAGCCCGAGGATCCAGCAGGCGAAGGAGTGTCCGCAGACGACCTTCCTGAGTGTCCAGACCACCGGCCCTCGACTTTTCTGAAAGGCAAGCCCCAGTGCATGCTGAACCCATCGTTTTATAAGTATATCTTGAGTACTTTTAATTGTTTAATGCATTAAGTGGTAGGAGTTATATGGAAACACTTGTTGCATTATACCTGTCCTTGTCCAGATATCGTACTTAATCCTATATTAGGTTTAGGCACGTGTCAATGCTTAGCCCTGCTTAGTACGGTAGAAGTCGGGTGATTTCCGGTCATCCGCGAGATGTAGGAAGGAGTCACGAGTGGCTTATGGCTATCGTGGATGGAACCATGCTTAAAAATGAAATTGAGACCGGGCGGGAGTTCGATAGTACAGCCGCAAGACACTTCACGTCTTGGGTGTGGAGCTATGCCCGTCTGAGTCGTTTAAGGACCGATTCGCTGTACGTCCTTGAGTCATGTTGAACGCAGTCTAACACTTAGTTGGCCGGATAAGTCGTTCCGACCGCGAAGCCGAGTAATGTGATTCAGGCCGGGAATCGAATGGTAGGTTGCTTCTTGGAGGAGAGAAAGGATGTGCTTGGGGACATTGGCGTGAGACCAAGAGGGGGTTAGAGTCCCTATCACCTGGCAGAGTGTCGCCCTTGGGGTCGCGACATCATTCGGACCCGCGATTCCTGAATCATATGAAAAGGTGGCTTGTGCGACCCTGGCAGGGGCCTGCGCGGTGAGTGTTAGAAATACCCCTCCAGCTGGATAGGAATTCGATTCGAATCGCCGTCGCTCCCGGTTAGTGAGCACTTGACTTGAGCAGCGGCAACGTAGAACTCATTAAATGAACTGGTGGTTAAGGGAATGATACAATGTTGCCATAATGAAATACCTGCTATGGATATAATAATCATGTTGTTTGATTATAATCAAGTGTATGTTTAGTACAGGTGCTAAGATAGATGACAGGTAAATGCTAAAAATAACTGCTAGTACAGGTTATAAGAGTTTCAACTACTTATACCTTTATGCAAAATGTGATGTCAGCTAGCCTCTTGTGTAAGCCTTGCATAATCCTTGGTGTCACTTTATTTCTGGTTTTCGACGGGTAAGTCTAGCTGAGTACATTCCAGTACTCAGGGTTTATTCCCTCCTGTTGCAGATGACATGCTTTATCAGGGATTCTGCAAGACGTGTCTCCACCCTGCGGGTGACGATGACTAGATCACAAGGGCGTGATCGTCTTTATGTACTTTCCTCATGCTTTTGCGGGTTGTCGATCATCCAGACTGGCAGTATTTAATTAACTAATGTGTGTGTTATGCTTCCGCTACTTTCAAACTTGGTTTGTAATATTTGCTACTCCGTGGTGTAAACTTATTTCTGGACTACTTGTGAAATGTATCGTATGATGTTGTATGTTGAATGATGCGATCCTGGTTGTAAGCAGTTTGGTTTGAAATCCTTCGTGATTTCGATTGACTACCGGGATTATATGGGCTCAAGTTTGAAAATTTGAGCGCTTCGGTGCTTGTTTTCGTACTTGTGCTCTTATAATTTGGTCGGTTCTGTTACAGCTGGTACCGGAGCATAATTCAACATTAAACACATCTTACGGGTAATTAAAAACAAAAAGTATTTGTTTGCGAAAAGGGTTAAACTCTAAAAAATTATTTTATAGGTATGCCAGTGATCACAACCCTTAGCCCAAATAAGGACTCTTAGGTGGCTTATTATAAAGACTAACTTGGGGGCCTTGTCTGTTTCTGTTTCGTCGTCCATACGGCGTGAAATTGTATGGATGCCATCCACTTGGGTGGTAATGTATGGATCAATTACCTCGACGCTCTGGTAAGTGTGAGTTGTGAGAGCATGATCGTCCAACCGGCGGTCTAGGGGAGAGTAGTTTTGGTGACTTACATCTTTACATGTTTAAACCATGTAACTATGTAAAAGCACTTAATTGTGGGCATCTATCAATTGGGTAGCTTTGATACTGAAATATATACATCCGGGGATGTGTATATGGAAAGTATTTAATTTACTGCTTTCTTGTGTGCATATATTGGGAATTGTTGGGCTGCAATGAAATTTTCTGCAGGTACACTAACAGCGTAACGAGTAGACCGGTAGTTTCGCTTATATGAGAGAACGTATGTATGCCACCGCCTAGCGTTAAAACTTTAGGTTTCTACTAAGGTGAGAGGGCGTACGGAACGTGCATGCATCATGTTTAAATATATCATACATATCATTTACTCCCTCCTTAAAAATTTCTGTACTCCCGACTAAAGTAAATTTCGTATCCCCTAAATGATCCTCACTTTAAGTCGCATCTTATCTTGTTGCTACAGATGGCACGTACCAAGAGGACCGCTCGTAAGTCCACTGGGGGCAGGGCACCGCGTCACCAGCTCGCTCCACGTGAGCCCCGCCCTGAGCCTACTGAGGTGGAAAGGCTGAGGGCAGAGCTGGCAGAGGTGACTGCTGCTAGGGATGCAGCACGGCAACAACTAGAACAAGTGATTCATGATCGTGATCAAGAAACGCTTGCAGTCCAGAGGTTGACAGTAGCAAACCGCAACTGTCAACGCATGTTGGTCCGTGTGATGGAACAGAGGGATGAAGCCTGGCACGAGGAGAACGTTCTGAGAGCTCGCCAGTTTGAGCTCGAGCAACAGTTAGAAAATGCTGAAGAATACAATGATAATCTTCATGAAGAAGTGCATCGCCTGAATAACGAGCTTAATCCCCTGCTACCTAGAAACAACAATGTAGATGAAGATATGGGATCAGGCATCTTCATGGCTGAGGATGATGATGAAGTAGACGTTGATGGACCACAGGATGTCCCACCTGCAGAAGCACCAGAGGAAGAGCCAGAAGAAGAAGAAGACGAGGAGTTAGAGCCTGTCAGTGATGAGGACGGCGGGGAGATCCATGACACCGACTCGGAGGATGGTGCTTAGAGTAGTCATCACGTGCCTTTAATGTTAGGATCGTCTTTTGGGCCCTCCCGGTGAAGGAGTGAGGCCTTGTAATAACTTGACTTTGGGATGTAAGGTTGAACCGTATGTTTCCTGAATGTAGTTTGAACCTGTTAATTTCGATCACAACTTGATGTCTTATTATGTTGCGTTCGATGATGGTGTCACGATTAGCACCCTTCGGTGCCGCGACGAAACCGAGGGCCTCCTATGGCGCACGACATAAGGCTGTGCTGCTTGGCACGCGCAGGTATCGAGGTGGCTAGTCATGATCCACCATGGAACTCTTCATTGAGAAGTCTCTTTGTGGTCAGTTTGAAGTAGCCTTTCACAGTCAACTAAAAATCTTGAGATCGAATCCAAGTACCGTGCAAAAGGTCAAAAATCACGTAGATAGCAACGTAAACGGTCCGGTAACCGTTGTGCTCCCTGTGAGTAAGCCTTCATCAAAGAGCATCTTGTTGGATTACCAAGTACGATCTTGTCAAATGATGCGCTTGAATGGATTGTGCGGTTGTGGTGAATTATTGTGCCTTAATTTTTATGAGAAGTCTATTTCATGAAGTCAGTTGGACATATTTACAATAATTCATCTACAAGTTTCCCACATCGTCAGTGCTCATTGGCTATGCATTTTGCAGATGTCGTACAATCTTCGTCGGGGTCGTGGCAATGAGGATGAGGAACAGCCACCCCCTCCGCCACCACCTACTCCAGCCGAATTGATGCAGACAGTGGTCGAAGGGCAGCGCATGTTGGCAGATGCTATGCGCCAGCTGGCTAACCGGGAGGCTCGTCCTGGCCGCCAGGGCCCAGAGCCCAATCAATACAGTGATTTCAAGGACTTTCTGGATACTAAGCCCCCGCTCTTTAAGGAAGCGGAAGAACCACTGCAAGCTGATGAGTGGTTAAATACTATTGAGCAAAAGTTTCGTCTGCTTCGCCTGACTGATGAGTTAAAGACTGAATATGCTTCTCACCAGTTGCATGGTCCAGCGGGTATTTGGTGGAGCCACTATCGTTCCACACTGCCTGCCAATGTCCCGATTGCTTGGGATCAGTTTAAGGTGGCATTCCGGGGAAATTATATTCCTCCAGGTCTTATGGCAATCAAGCACACAGAGTTTATGAGGCTGTCGCAAGGAAACAAAAGCCTGACTGAATACTTGCAGTCCTTCAACAACCTGGCAAGGTATGCAACTGAGTTTGTGGATACCGATGCCAAAAAGATTGCTAGCTTCAAAAGGGGCCTCGGCCCAAAACTGATGAAAACAATGGGCACTAGCAAATGTACTACTTTCAATGATTTCATCAGCGATGCTCTAACTCAGGAGAACAACAATGCTATCTATTCTGCTTCTAAGAGCCGCAAGAGGGCCATTGAGGCGAGTGCTTCACAGTCTCGAGCTCCAGCTGCCCCGAGAGCTCCTCCTCGCCCTCCTGCTCAGAATACAAAGTTCCGTCCGCCGCAGAAAAAGCCTGCTGCAAAGACTGGGTTTCGTAAGGCATATACAGTGGCTCTGCCAAAGAGTAATGCGGGCCAAGGCAGCTCCAGTGTTCCTCCTAGCAACATGCCTTGCTGGAACTGTAACAAGCCAGGCCATTGGTCCAGGAACTGTCCGTACCCTAAGAAAAATGTCAACCAAGGTAGTCGTCAGGGACACGCCCATTATAACAGCATTGAGGAAATTCCATCTGGTGAGGTGGTCACCGCTGGTAAGTTTCTAGTTGACCAACACCCCGCAGTGGTACTTTTTGATTCAGGTGCTTCGCATTCCTTTATCAGTCCTAAGTTTGCATCTAAATTTGCACACAAGTTGCATACTGTTGAAGGTGTGGGTTATTGTATTAGTGCTGCAAGTGGGAATATTTCCACAAACAAAGTAGTGGGGAACCTTAAGTTTGAGATAGAAGGGCGAAGTTATTCGCTTGCCCTATTGGTTTTACCTGGTTTAGACATAGATGTCATCTTGGGCATGAATTGGATGAGTCAGAATGGGGTACTCATTGACACATCCGCTCGGGTAGTTATGCTCAGAGATCCTACAGATCAAAAGGGTTTTCTAGTACAACTTCCCAGAAAGGTTGAATTGTCGGGGGAAATTCATGCTGTGCAAGCAAAGGCGTTGGCCGAAATTCCAGTAGTAAATGAGTTTCCGGACGTTTTTCCCGATGATTTGCCGGGACTCCCTCCGGATCGGGATGTGGAGTTTAAAATTGAGTTGTTGCCTGGCACGGCTCCCATCTCTAGGAGACCCTATAGGATGCCTCCAAATGAACTCGCTGAACTTAAGGTGCAATTGAATGAACTTTTGAAGAAGGGGTTGATTCGTCCTAGTTCATCGCCATGGGGATGTCCTGCTATCTTTGTAAAGAAGAAGGATCAGTCGTTGCGAATGTGCGTAGATTATAGACCTCTCAATGCAGTCACTGTCAAAAATAAGTACCCTCTACCACGTATCGACATCTTGTTCGATCAGTTGTCTAAAGCTAAAGTTTTCTCCAAGATCGATCTAAGATCGGGCTACCATCAAATTAAAATCTGCCCGGAAGATGTTCCAAAGACAGCCTTTTCCACCAGATACGATCTTTATGAGTATCTTGTTATGTCTTTCGGCTTGACAAATGCCCCCGCACACTTCATGTACTTGATGAATTCGGTGTTTATGCCTGAATTGGATAAGTTTGTGGTGGTATTTATTGATGACATCCTGGTATACTCTGTGAATGAGGAGGAGCACGCTGAACATCTGCGTATAGTCCTCACAAGACTGCGTGAACATCAACTATATGCAAAGTTCAGTAAGTGCGAATTCTGGCTTCGTGAAGTACCTTTCCTTGGGCATGTGTTGTCCGATGGAGGAATTATGGTGGACCCCGCCAAGGTACAGGAAGTACTGAACTGGAAGGCTCCTATCTCGGTTCACGAGGTCCGAAGTTTTCTTGGTTTGGCTGGCTATTATCGTCGCTTCATCCCGGATTTCTCCAAAATAGCCAAGCCAATGACTCGGTTGCTGCAAAAAGACACCAGGTTTGTCTGGACTCCTGAGTGTGATGCGGCTTTTCACCAACTGCGAACCCTCCTAACCTCAGCTCCGGTTTTGGCACAACCGGATATCGAGAAACCATTTGATGTTTATTGTGATGCCTCAGGCATAGGTTTGGGAGGTGTGTTGATGCAGGAAGGCCGAGTAATTGCATATACTTCTCGACAACTTCGGAAGCATGAGGTGAATTATCCAACGCATGACTTAGAACTAGCTGCAGTTGTTCATGCTTTGAAAGTATGGCGGCATTATCTGCTGGGAAATGTCTGCAATATCTACACAGACCATAAAAGCCTCAAATACATCTTCACCCAACCCGAGTTAAATATGCGTCAAAGAAGATGGCTCGAGTTGATTAAAGATTATAACCTTCAAGTGCACTATCATCCAGGAAAGGCAAATGTAGTTGCGGATGCTTTAAGCCGTAAGTCTCATTGCCATTCCTTAGTTGAAACTGATTTTCACCGATCTCGCCTTCTACATCCAGCAGTCTTGTACAACATCACTGTCAGTTGTACTCTCAAAAGCAGAATTATTGAGCTCCAAAAGACTGACACTGGTATATTCCACATCAAGCGTAAGATGAAAGAGCAAGAAACTACACCGTTCAGGATAGATGAAGAGGGTGTACTATGGTTCAAGGATAGGTTAGTTGTGCCTAAGGACCGAGAGCTTCGAAATGATATTATGTCTGAAGCACACTCCTCTAAGTTGTCCATCCATCCTGGCAGCAATAAGATGTATTATGATTTGAAGCCACTTTATTGGTGGACCAAGATGCGGAAAGAGATAGCTGCATATGTTGCTAGATGTGACACCTGTTGCAGAGTTAAAGCTGTGCACATGAAAGCTGGGCTACTTCAGCCACTTTCCATTCCAGGCTGGAAATGGGAAGAGATAAGTATGGATTTCATTGTCGGACTTCCTCCTACTGTCAAAAATCATAACTCTATTTGGGTAATTGTTGATCGTTTGACCAAATCAGCTCACTTCATCCCAGTGAGAGTGGACTATCGTCCCACTGACTATGCTGAGTTGTACTTCAATCAGATAGTCCGGCTTCATGGGATACCTCGTACTATCGTTTCTGATCGTGGTCCCCAGTTCACTGCTCGCTTTTGGGAGCATTTGCATCACCTTCTGGGAACCAAGTTAGTGAGAAGCTCTGCTTATCACCCCCAGACATCGGGACAGACAGAACGAGTTAACCAAATCTTGGAAGATCTGTTGCGAGCATGCGTCATTTCATCCAAGGGTTCTTGGGAAAAATGGTTACCTTTAGCCGAATTCTCGTACAATAACAGTTATCAAGAGAGTATTAAGATGGCCCCATTCGAAGCTTTGTACGGTCGAAAGTGTCGAACTCCACTAAACTGGGTAGAAGCTGGGGAGAGAAGGTATTATGGTATTGATTTTGTTCATGAAGCGGAGGAACAAGTCCGTACCATCCAAAAACATATGGCTGCAGCCCAAGCTAGACAGAAAAGTTATGCTGATCGTCGTAGAAAACCACTCGAGTTTGAAGTTGGAGACTTCGTGTATTTGAAAGTTTCTCCAATGAAAAGTGTCCAACGTTTTGGTGTTAAGCGGAAACTTGCGCCAAGATACGTGGGTCCTTTCCAGATCATAGGCAAGAGTGGAGCTGTTGTATACAAAATCCAGTTGCCTCCTGAAATGAGTGCCATATTCAACGTCTTCCATGTATCTCAGCTTAAAAAGTGTCTTCGAGTTCCTGAGGAACAAGTTCCTTTAGGGGATATCAGGCTGGAATCCGACCTAACCTATGAAGAAAAGCCAGTCCGAGTGATCGATACTCAGGAACGAGTAACTAGAAGTAAAGTGGTTAAGTGGTACAAAGTGATGTGGAGTAATCAGGGAAGTGAGAGTGATGCTACGTGGGAACGGGAGGATTATTTGCGGGATGGTTATAAAGAATTCTATGAAAAATGGTACGCTTTCCAAATCTCGGGACGAGATTTTTATAAGGGGGGAAGGCTGTAACACTTCAAGTGTTTAGTCCTTAATTGCATTGCATTTGCATGGCATAAGCATAAGCATGCATCATTCATGTTGTTATTTTATGTGATGCAACACATGTGATTATTTAGGGTTTGTTTGATTTATTTCATGAAGTACTTAATAGTTGGGTAACAAAAAGGTGAGGTAGCCAACCATGACCTACAACACCTTAGTTATACTTAGGGTAACATTTGGAACAAGGTTCATGTTGACCAAAATTACTAAATTGCCCTCCAAGAGAAGTTTGACCACCCTTTGACCCTAGAAGGCCCTAGTTTGACCAATTAAAAAGTCTAATTTAGAGACCTTGCATGGAAGAGCACCCTTAAGCAAAGTTGTAGAGAATTTCATGAGGAACAAAAGTTCTAATATGGCCATCTCATGAAAATGATCAGAACATGCTCAAAAATGGCCCACAAGTCAGCTTGAGTGGGAATCAACACTTAGAAAAATTCTAAGTCTGGAAATTGGACTTTTCAGTTTCACTGTACCTCACTTTAGCAACTTGTAACTCACAAACTAGGCCAAACCAGTCCTAGAGCCAATTGACAAAGTTGTTGTCCACACATAGCTCTACAACATTGTCAATATCACCATCACCTGGTTCTCAATGGTTTAGGAGATTTGGTGCCTAGAAAATCGGGTTTCAGTCGGCATTGTGACTGAAACTAAGTTTCAGTTTTCGGGTGACCCACTTTGGAGCTCTGTAGTTTCAAATCTAGTCCGAACCAGCCCAAACTCCAATTGACAAACTTGTAGTCCTTATGTAGCTCTACAATTTTGGTATTGTCATCTTCTGCTAACTCTAGATGGATTAGGAGATAATCTGCATCAAACTTGCTCTGTCAGTCGCTGAATGCCGGTTCGTTTCAGTCTGTCAGACAGCGTGGCCGACCGGCCGCAGACCGTCGCCGCCGCGTGTCTTCCACGCGCCGCGCGCGACCTGGCGCCTTGGCCAGCTGCCGAGCGCATAGAAGGGCGCCTCTGCTGTCGTCCCGGCCTTACCCATCCATTCCCCCCCCTCTTTTCCTCTCTCGTCGGCAGAGCGGAGAAACCGAGCCGCCATTGCCGCCACCCGCTCCGACGTGCTCGCAAGCGCTCGCCACCGCATCACCACCGGCCAAACTGCGTCTCTCGCTCCGCCTTGAAGCCCGCTACCTCACCGTCCACTCCTCGCAGCCAATCGCGCTTTGGTAGGGTCACATTTTCGTTTTCCTCCGCCGCGGTACCTCGCCGGAGTTCCTCCGCGCGACGGCTCTCCGTGGCCAGAGGTTTCTGGGCGTCTCTATCATCCCCTTGTAGGTGCATTAGGGTCGAGGTAGAATGGGGATGCTTATCGGGGGTTAGGGTTGGGATGTCAGGCTCACCGGCGGCGAGATTTCGCCACCACCGTGCCGGTGGTCCGCCATGCCCGACGGCGAGCACCTTGCCGTGGCTCTGCCGCCCCGTTCTTGCCACCAACCGATGTAGTTCGATGACGTGGTCATGCTCATACGTCCAATTTCATCGGCCGGCTCACCGACGGCGAGCTTCGGCGACCATAGCTCCGCCCTCCGCCTCTCTCTCTCTGACCGGTGGGGCCACCTGGTCAGTCGCACGCGCGCGCGGGCGGGAGCCGTAGCAGGCCGCGCGCGGGAGCGGGCCACACCACGAGTTTTTGGGCCGAGTTTTCCGGGCCGGCCTAGTTCATCTGAAACGAAATTCATTTTTATTATTTTGTCACTGATTTTTGTACAAGTTGGAAAAATATAAATCCAAGGTTTTACTTGCTCAAAAATCATGAGATAAATTTTGTTAGGATCTACAGGTTGTGTAGTATTTTAGAAAAATATGAGTTTGCTATGTGATGTTTAGTTTTTGGGATATTTAAATAGTTCTTTAAAATGTGTTTTAAATCACATGCAAACTTGTTTAAATTATATCTTGAGTTTTATTGTCCCAAAAATTATGAAATTTGGTGGATAGACTAATTCATACTTGCTCTAGCCCTGGTAAAAATTTGGGCAGTAGTGCTTAAGTACTTTTCAAGTTATAATGCTACCTTGTTATTTTAAGGAAATACTAAAATGAATTTTAGTAATTTTTCTACATGTGCAATGTTCATATAACTTTTTGGAGAGTGTCTTGGTATCTTAAAGTGTCTAAGAAAAATATGAAATCTGTTGTTTGACACTTTTCAATAGGGTTTCTTATTTATACAAAAATCAGCCTTATTAGCTTGTGAATTTTTTTTGTAGGGAGTTCCTGTGAATAAATTTAGTTCAAATTTTTACAGCAGTCTCTTTTTGGGTCAAAGAGTCCTCTGTAATTTTTGTAGAATTTTAGGAGCAGTTTATATATATGTTTAAAATTCTACTTAATTACTTAAGTAAATTGAGAAAGGGGTTTACATAAATGTTCTAGGTGGGCACACCTTACTTTCTGGTGTCCTTGTGATATTTGTGAACTTGTAGTAGCATTAGTTTGGTTTTAGAGAATGTTTGCTACATCAATAAATATTTAACCTTTGTAATTTTAGGTTTTCTGGACAGCTAAGTAGTAATTCTAAAATTTGGCTTTGATAAAATTGGTTGCTGGACAACTTGTAAATACCAAAGTTGGAGTAAACTTGATGAACTAGCTTGTGTTAAAATTTGGAAGCATTTGACTGAGTAGTTTGAGAGTTACTGTGGTTTAAAGTGGCAGTTCAAAATCTGCTACTCTCTGTTTTGGAGAGGACAGATTCTGGAACTTGTGAAGTTTGACATGGAAAACTTAGGAGTTTGGAGTTGAGGTCTGAAAATGAATTGTAGTACATTTCTTAGGCTTTCCAGATTGTCTTAGATCATATCTTTTGGAATTATAAATCTCCAGTTGTGATAAAAACAAGTAGCTGCTGTCCAGAATGCTTACTGTGGTGTTTTGCTGATTGTTATGGTGAGATATCCTAAGACATGCTACTTTTGTAATTGTTAGGTGTTAGGGCCTTAACTGAGGATGAGCAGCTTTATCTTAGGTTAAGTAGATTAGGTGAGTACTTCTCTACTAGAGAAGAGATTTGCACGTACTAGTAAAATAACTTGAATAGAGTATTTTATTCTGAAATGCATTTCATTCCGAGCATGTTGCACCCATTTATGCATCCATTATATTTATTGTGCATTCATGCAATAGGTGCACCGGAGGGGGTAACACTCCTCGAATTCGAGCCTGTGATTCCGGAGGAGGACCAGGAGCAGCAGGAGCCCGAGGATCCAGCAGGCGAAGGAGTGCCCGCAGACGACCTTCCTGAGTGTCCAGACCACCGGCCCTCGACTTTTCTGAAAGGCAAGCCCCGGTGCATGCTGAACCCATCGTTTTATAAGTATATCTTGAGTACTTTTAATTGTTTAATGCATTAAGTGGTAGGAGTTATATGGAAACACTTGTTGCATTATACCTGTCCTTGTCCAGATATCGTACTTAATCCTATATTAGGTTTAGGCACGTGTCAATGCTTAGCCCTGCTTAGTACGGTAGAAGTCGGGTGATTTCCGGTCATCCGCGAGATGTAGGAAGGAGTCACGAGTGGCTTATGGCTATCGTGGATGGAACCATGCTTAAAAATGAAATTGAGACCGGGCGGGAGTTCGATAGTACAGCCGCAAGACACTTCACGTCTTGGGTGTGGAGCTATGCCCGTCTGAGTTGTTTAAGGACCGATTCGCTGTACGTCCTTGAGTCATGTTGAACGCAGTCTAACACTTAGTTGGCCGGATAAGTCGTTCCGACCGCGAAGCCGAGTAATGTGATTCAGGCCGGGAATCGAATGGTAGGTTGCTTCTTGGAGGAGAGAAAGGATGTGCTTGGGGACATTGGCGTGAGACCAAGGGGGGTTAGAGTCCCTATCACCTGGCAGAGTGTCGCCCTTGGGGTCGCGACATCATTCGGACCCGCGATTCCTGAATCATATGAAAAGGTGGCTTGTGCGACCCTGGCAGGGGCCTGCGCGGTGAGTGTTAGAAATACCCCTCCAGCTGGATAGGAATTCGATTCGAATCGCCGTCGCTCCCGGTTAGTGAGCACTTGACTTGAGCAGCGGCAACGTAGAACTCATTAAATGAACTGGTGGTTAAGGGAATGATACAATGTTGCCATAATGAAATACCTGCTATGGATATAATAATCATGTTGTTTGATTATAATCAAGTGTATGTTTAGTACAGGTGCTAAGATAGATGACAGGTAAATGCTAAAAATAACTGCTAGTACAGGTTATAAGAGTTTCAACTACTTATACCTTTATGCAAAATGTGATGTCAGCTAGCCTCTTGTGTAAGCCTTGCATAATCCTTGGTGTCACTTTATTTCTGGTTTTCGACGGGTAAGTCTAGCTGAGTACATTCCAGTACTCAGGGTTTATTCCCTCCTGTTGCAGATGACATGCTTTATCAGGGATTCTGCAAGACGTGTCTCCACCCTGCGGGTGACGATGACTAGATCACAAGGGCGTGATCGTCTTTATGTACTTTCCTCATGCTTTTGCGGGTTGTCGATCATCCAGACTGGCAGTATTTAATTAACTAATGTGTGTGTTATGCTTCCGCTACTTTCAAACTTGGTTTGTAATATTTGCTACTCCGTGGTGTAAACTTATTTCTGGACTACTTGTGAAATGTATCGTATGATGTTGTATGTTGAATGATGCGATCCTGGTTGTAAGCAGTTTGGTTTGAAATCCTTCGTGATTTCGATTGACTACCGGGATTATATGGGCTCAAGTTTGAAAATTTGAGCGCTTCGGTGCTTGTTTTCGTACTTGTGCTCTTATAATTTGGTCGGTTCTGTTACAATCCTCACTAGGGCTCTTGCACTCCCTTGCACTTCAAAGATGTTTCTCAGCTAAACAAATGAGCAAGAGAACTCTAAAAGAGGTGGAGGGGTGTATTTATAGACCCCTCAAACAAATCCAACCGTTACCTTTCGAAACAGCCAGACGCGCACTGACTGGACGCGCCTATCGATATGACCGGACGCGCCGGTCAGTTGTAATGGTCGAATAACGGAAACCTGTGCTGAAAGACTGGACGCGCCGATCTGTGATGACCAGACGTGCCGATCAGGGATGATCGGACGCGTCCGATCATGCAAGAGCTCTCTGGAAAACTGACCTGACGCAACACCGCGTCCGATCATAGGTGACCGGACGGGTCAGGTCACCACGGGACCTTACTGGAACATGACTGGACGCACGACCGCGTCCGATCATAGGTGACCGGACGCGTCAGGTCTCCACGGGACCTTACTGGAACATGACCGGACGTGCCGGTCTTTTTCACAGTTGCGTCCGATCTTGCTGCTTACCCTCTGGAACACGTGTCAGCCTGACCACCGCGTCCGATCCTCTCAAGAACCACATTCGGTCAGTCAGCCGAAAACGCAGTTAAGATTTAGTACTGACCGGACGCGTTCGGTCATGACCAGGACCGCGTCCGGTCATAGGTAAACGGCTCAAACGTCTTCTAAACGCGATGCTACTTGAACCAAGTTGCTTCTAACTGAACTCTGAGCTTTTCTCGAGCTACCTAGTGCTAAGATTGACAAGTGTGCACCACACCTAAACACAAGACTCACCTAGGTCAAGCTACTCACTCATGCCCCTCTTCATAGTACGGTCAAAGGAAGAAACAATGATCCTAATGACTATTCCAGATGTATCTCAACACCTTGTCATCCGGAACTAACCGTCCTTAATCTTATCATTGATCCTTTGAAAACCAAAATAATTTCCATCAAGGGACATGACTGCCATATATGCCCAAAGCAGTTATCATATCCATGACCTAACTTACCAACGTTTCTGCAAAACACACGTTAGTCATGGTAATTATGTGTTGTCATTAATTGCCGAAACCAACACCGGGGCCTAGATGCTTTCACAGCCTTTTCAGAAAATATATAATCTCAAGCAACTAAAATCCTATCTCAGACTAGCGTGAGCAGCAGCAAAAGAAATCCACAATGGAGCAAATATAATAATTAGGGAAATCAATGTCAATCTCCTTCAATCAGGTCTCCAGGCTATTGCTTGATATTAATTTAATCAGATAATGCAACAATATAGGCACAACATTGAAACTTAATTGCAACCTCTAGTCAATCATAAAGAATTCGATTATTTTAATTGGACAAGCTACATAGCAGCACGGATCCTCTTGATGACCACAGAAAACCACAGTGAGTGCAAGATCAATCACACATAATTGCTTAGTAACAAGTCCTTGACAACCAATAATATCCAAACACCAACAGTTCAATAAGATTATCTTAGCTAGATGTTTCAGGTGCATTCATCGAAGTAGTTACTTATTCAGCACTGCTGCATAAAAACTCAAGCATTGTAACCTGCTTTCTAATCCATTACAAGAGTTCATAGCTGCTATTAAACCAGCGACATACCAGTCCAGGGCTACATTTCGAAACCCAAACATTCCCTTGATTGATCGCTTCACGATCCAAGTAAAACTACAGGCACTAGATTTTAGACAGGAACAAAGTATATGTGCCTCTGAACAGCTGACCTTATCAGTGAACACAGAGGCCCTTATAAACCAGAGTGAACATAGAGGACCTTATCAATCAGGAAATCACCATGTTATCTACTGATCAACGAGATAACCATGTACACAGCATTGTGGGAACAGAAGAAAAGAGCTCAATTAAACAGGCTTCACCAGTTTGAGAGCATTTGCGCTCAAACCTGACAATCTATAACAAATAGCAACAAAGGAACTAGTTCATTTTGACCAACAACCAAAAAGGTAGAATTCACATATAGACTGTCCACCTGAGTTCTTAGCTCTTCTCTCGCCCTGCTGCAAGTCCAAAGCTCTTCTCTCCCCCTGCTGCAAGTCCAGAGTGTAAAAACAACAGAGTATAGGCTCTAATCAGCATCATGAAACTTGGTAACCTTCAACTATCACAAGAGGAGATAAGTGACCTAAGAATAACATACCTGAAACACCTAGAGGCAATTTTGATCCCTTCCTAACTGATTTTGATGCATATCACTTCTTCGAATGACAGGTGAGCAAAGTTTCTTAAAAAAATTACTTATACGAATCACTCCTGCACTGACCATTTCAGGCAATATTTTTCTCACAGCAAGGGGCAGCAAGTGTTGAAGAATAATGTGGCACTCATGACTCTTTAGACCAAATATTTTTTTTCTCATTAACATGGATGTTGTGTCGTATATTAGATGCATAACCATCAGGAAACTTGACCCCTTTTAGTATTCGACAAAATAATTTCTTCTCATCGGGACTCATTGTGTATGGTGCAGGTGGTAAATAAAATTGGTCATCAACTTCAACAGGGTGAAGATCACTTCTAATACCTAGAGCTTGAAGGTCCAGACGAGAATTCAAATTGTCCTTGGACTTTTCAGCAGTGCCCAGGAATGTGTTAATTAAGCTTTCACACACATTTTTTCCTATGTGCATGACATCAAAATTATGTTGCAGCATCAAATCTTTCCAATATGGAAGTTTGAACCAAATAGATCTCCTTTTGAAAATGACTAAGGGCTCCCCCTCCTTTCGTTTTTTTCTTGTTGGTTGCTTCCTAGATGGATCCTTGCCAAAACCTGTACTAAGATCCTTAGTGCAATCTAAAATTTGCTCCCCAGAAAGTGGCGTCGGTGCTGGCCTAAACTCAGTTTTACCACCAAATTTATCAGCATCAAACCTAAATGGGTGGTTTTCATCCAAGAATCTATGATGATCCATATAGCAAGTCTTCGTACCATTACGAAGTCTAAGTGAACATGTAAATTGGTGGCAATCAGGACATCCTGCTTCACCAGATGTGGTAGACCCAGACACATAACCTAAACCTGGGAAATCTAAAATAGTCCACAACACTGCTGCCCTCAACTTGAAGAACTCACCCCTTGAAGCATCATAGGTTCTAACTCCATTTTCAAACATATCTAACAAATCATAAATAAGTGGTTGTAAAAAGACATCCATATCACTACCCGGGCCATATTTACCGGGAATGAGCAAAGAAAGGATGAAATTAGACGGCTTCATGCACATGGAAGTTGGCAAATTGAGTGGAATACAAATACCAGGCCAAACACTATAGCTAACATTGTTCATTCTAAATGGATTAAACCCATCTGTGGCAAATGCTAGATGAATATTTTGACTATCTGCAGAAAATTCTGGATGCCTCTCATCAAAGTCCTGCCATAGAGGTGAATCTGCCGGATGCCTTAACAGACCATCCTTTTTTCGGTCTTCATCATGCCATCTTGTCAGACTTGCTGTTTTAGAGGACAGAAATAACCTTTGGAGTGATTTCTTTATAGGAAAGTAGCGGAGAACCTTCTTAGGAACCTTATACACATGTCTCCCATCAAGGCTCTTCCTATCTGATTTCCATCGAGAAACCTTACATTTTGGACACGAATTTAAATCCACATTCTCTTTCTAGAAGAGAACACAATCATTTTCACAAGCATGAATGCTGTTGTAACCAACTCCAATGGATTTCACTAATTTCTTAGCTTCATGAAAGTTTTTAGGTAGACTTGGACCCCTAGGGAATGCATCATTAAGTAGATCTAGTAGTAGGTTCATAGATCTATCAGTCCATCCTCTTAGGAGTTTGATGTGGAGCAACCTAATTAGGAACCTTAGCTGTGTATATTTCTTGCAATTTGGGAATAGCTCATTGCTATTTTCTGCTACCAATTTTTGAAGGGCAACTAGTTTAGGACAAGTCTTCAAAGTTGAACTATTGTCTTCAAAATCTCCTCTATCATCTAGACCGGCAGCTAAGTCTCTAAGCAAATCAGATAATTCATCATCCTCACTAGACTCCTCTATGACCTCAGCAGCAGCAGCAGTAGAAGAGCTAGCTTCTCCATGTAAGTTCCATGTTCTATACCCTTTTAGAAATCCATCACATATCAAGTGCTCACGGACTTCACTTGCCTCTTTCCAAAATGAGTTTACACACTTTCTACATGGACATAATATCTTGCTGCCCACTGCAGAATTACTAAAAGCAAAAGCTAAGAAACTGTTTACTCCTTGCAAATATGTCTTGGTGTGCCTATGTGAAAATTTTTGGTTAAATACCATTTGACATGTATATAGAACTTTCAATATTTGTGAGGTTAATGGTTTTTACCTAGCATTATCATCAATCCATGATTTATCCATGTTCAACCTTCAAGCAAGACATCAAGTAGATTTCAATATGAAATAAAAAAACATATCATAAGCACTGAAATAGTCGCATACTTCCACAACATGAAAACAAAAGAGAGCAACAGCTAGGGAAACAGAAACCTACCAATACAAACAAGTAGAGCTGCTGCCAAGAGCGCGTTCAAATGCCTTCCCAAGGTGTCCAACTACACGTGGAGAAGCTACAATTACAATATGATGACGTCAGACTTGGCTAGTATATACCAACAAGTTCAGAGAAAATTGGTACACGACATAGTATATGGAGCATTACCCAGCTGGGGCTACAACAACAATTTGAAGGAGTACACAATTATATGGAGCCTTAGCATTATAATACAGCCAAGTTTTGGCATTTGTTTAGTGATTTAGTAGGTGGTGTGTATATGCATTTTGGTCTGGTCGTCAAACCAGTAGGACAAACTGAGACTCGTCTGGCGTGTATGCACGAGCTCTCTACCTGGTCAAGCTTACAGTTCAGTCCTTGCTGCTAAACCGTGTGTCCATTTTATTTTCCAAGATATGGTAGCGCAAAAGCTGTATCCAATACGGAAATCAAGTAGAAGCGAATTGAAAGGGGTACGATAGCTCTAATATTTTAGATGATTTTTTTTGAATGTCAATATTTTAGATGATCACTACTAGAGGTATGGTCATCACTTGCGATGTATCACTGCTGCCTGGCCACTAACTGATGCATCACTGTAAGTATAATAGCTGCAAATGACCGACGCATCAAACTTTCTTCATCAAGCAAATAGGTGAAAATTAAACACATTCTAATTAGCAAGCTACTAACCAATTCATTTGAAATAATAAGTCGACCATGCATGGGGATAAATTGCATACTTCTATTGTTCTCAGTATTTCCATTCAAGCCACACAAAAATCAGTGACCATGCTATTTTTTGACACAGTATATATGTGCAATCAAATGCAGGTGACATCGTTCTCACAGGGTTCCATCTAGTAAAAAGAAAAAAAGGAGTAAAGCCTCCATGCTGGCCTGTTGTGCGCACGTCCATGGAAGCCTGAAAAGGGGACCAATGCAGAGAGGGGATAGGGAGGGAAGGGAGCAGTGGAAGGGGCTGGAACGGAAGAGAACCAATACCTGCTCGGGGACACTCCTGTTCAAGCTCGTGGGCAGCAGGACAGGGGACGCGATTGCGACGACGGGCTGGGGCGGGCTAGGGACGACGACTACGGCGGCTCGAGCGAGTCCGATTGTGTGGCGATGGCGGCCCCGAGGACGGTCGCGACGGCTCTCCTTGATGGCGGCCATGACGACGGCCCGGAGATGCGGCGGCGCTGGCTAGGGATGGCAGCCGCGGCGGCGCTCGGTGGGGACGGCAGCCGTGGTGGCGCTCGGTGGGGACGGCAGCTGCGGCAGCGCTCGGTGGGGACGGCAGCCGCGGCGGCGCTCGGTGGGGACGGCAGCCAGGGGACGGCAGCCGCGGCAGCAGCACGGAGATGCAGCGGCGCTGCGTGTGGTGGGAGTCGGGGATGGTGTGCAGCGGCTGCCTCTCCTGGTTGGGTGTGGATAAGAGCTAGGGATAGGGTTTTTGGGTTAGATGCTGACCGGTGGGCCATCTAATTTCATTACGCGGGAGTGGGCTGGGCTGAGCGTGCCAGAAATGAAAATGGGCTATAGCGACCGATCGATGGACTCTTGGATTTGTTTATAGCGACCAATAATTTGTGGCCAACGGCTAAAAAGTCGTAGCGACCGATGTTCCACCGGTATAAATAAAAATAGCGACCGATGATTTGTTACAAAGTTATAGCCACCGATTGTGTGACATTAATATTATGTTTTAGCGACTGTTGTGTGACGTTATAGTTTGGCTGTGGTATAGTGGTGTAACCCCTATATCTAGATAGTATTTGTATTTAGATCATTTCTCATGCTATGTTGACGGTTAAAAATGATACTTATTTACCGTCAACAAACTCTCCTAAGCTTACCTTTTGCTTGTCCCTGAGCAAAGATAGACTCAGTGATGGATCTGGAGTTGCTACAATACTTTCATGCTTTACAGGTACACATGTGTTCAAATAAGAACTCTCCTCCGGATTAGAATAAACTATTCTGATGAAAAACTTACTCATATTACCTTCTACCATGGGGCTTGTAGCCGTCACTTGGGTCTTGAGTAGTTGAAAGACAGAACGGTCAAGTCAAGCGCCATGTTTCAAGCTCTTTGATTAACTATTATTCTGGAGTTTTGTAAGATTTTGAAAATAAAACTTAGAGATTCCTATGTATAACCCTTCTAAGTCTCTCCTTTGTGATATTTCTGGATCCTCTCCAAGGCATTCATGGTGTATGCCTTTTCTCTCCTTTCAAAATATATGGTATTTTTGGTAGCATAGTAATATTATGCCTTCTCTCTCACCCTACTTCTAAAAGGCTTATGTGGAGCTCATAGGTGGAGAGACAGTGAAACATATATTGCATAATCAAAACTATGAATCCAAAGAAACGAGTCATAAAGTCAAATCAAGATATGCATGTGTCTTGGGCTATATGGTAGACGGTGGTAAATGGTAAATGGAATAGAAGTGGTTATAAGGGGTAAAGGGATGATGATGGTGAATATTTAGCTCCTTCGGGAAATTTTCTCATATACCTCTCTTAGAAAATTTGAAGAATTTGAGGAGAACTTGGGCTTCTAAATCTCTTTTTATTTCTGAGTGGGACATTTGTCCTCTCTTCTCTTCTTTTTTTTCTTTCTTTCTTTTTTAATAGAATACCCAAGCTTCTTTTGAAACACAATAACAAGATGTAGCATAACTAGATATTTAGAGCTTTATTGGCAAGCAAGGGATAAAATGGATGATAGGAATATTTTTACAGTTCACTCCCAGTGTAAGAGTAGAACCGTTTTCTGGGTGGATCTAGATGAGATATATATGGATTCGTACTTTCAGGGTAGAAGCAGAATATATATGGGTGGATATGGATACGTACTTCCAGGGTAGAAGCAGCATGTATAGGTAGAGTATATAGGTGGATCTCGATTTTAACCGCATAACCAGTTCCTAAGGATCGACCCAGCCTGACCATACTCAATGCTTCATAAATAGTAAATATGAATGTAAGGATTCCTAATCTACAAGCATATATATGGCTGTGGTAGGAATTTAAACTCTCGTCATACAGGAACTCATCATGTAGCAAGTTAATTTTTAAAAGATAAATTCTCTAGAACTCTAGTATCTCTAGGAACATGATAGACAGCAGCTCAAAACCTTCCCATATCATATCCGTCAACTACCTAGACTTAGATCAAGTATTTGCTACCCACAAGTTCAGGTTTAGAGCAAATCTTAAATCAAAACCATTGTATCCAAAACTCGGGAGAGTTCAAGGTTGAAAACTAGGTACTTGAAAGGAATTACGGTAGAGCAACTATTCATCATTTCTATATAAGAGTTTATTCTAGGGGTTCACTTAGCAAGATAAAGCTTAGCACACTCTCCTATATTTATTTATTAAACTTAAAGATTATACATAATATATATATGTATAAGAAAACATTTATTTAGGTTTCTATAGGTTATACATCTTTTTATTTTATTTTATATATCAAAGCAAAAATAAATAGGTAGGTAAAAAAATACTTAGCTGGATACATGGGAGATGCTCTCCCCTAAGATGAATGTTGACATAGTCTTACTTGATGAAACTGGCAGACAGTGAAGGTGTACTTTTCCTCATCGGAGTGCTTATGATGATGATTGTTGAGACAACGCTCCGACAGGGAACAAATTATCCTTTTATCTGTTTGCTTTCCTTGATCCTTCAAATTCTATGAAGCTCAAATAGACAACAAAGCTTGTGGAACTTGATTAAATATTAGTGATAAACCTCTAAGCCTTGAGCGTCTAGAACCTCTTAACAGATGTATCTTTCTAGCAGGATCTCTTGTACCATATTTTTATATTTTTACATTTTTATACAATGCAAGAAATAAAATGATGAATGCTTTTATGCCACCACAGCAAGTAGACTCATGGGTTTTATGCCACAAATTTATTTGCATGGGGCTTAGCAGTTTTATAATGCAATACAAGACATATTTGTTTTCTTTTCTATGCAGAAGTAAAGTGTAACTAAACATGTAATGAAGAAAAGTAAATATGATGTGGAAAATTAAATGCAAAACTAAAAAGAAAAATATTGATAACTACCAAGTTACCTCTTGGCGCAGCGTCCGGTGATTTGGGTTCTCCGAACAGAACCTCTTATACGCTCTAATCATTCTGGGGCACCTCGGATGGATCGAGTGGTGCTTCTGATTGTGCTGAGTCTGACATTGAATTAACCTTTACTTTCCATACCTGTTTTGTTGGTGAGGTTGACTTTGAGGAAAGAGTTGGTTGCATCATCTTCTCTTCTTTGTTCTCCACAGTGACTGATTCACTTTCTGTTGAGGGTATAACTTCCTCCTCAAGATAAATCTTTTTTTTCAGGATATCGATCTTCGTATCTTGATACTTCTCCTTGATAGTCAGCACATCCATCTTTGGGGATCTGATTCTTCTGGGTGTGGTTGCGACGCCTTCTTCTGGTTCTGTTCTTCTTGGGTTCTTCATCAACTATATAATTATTGTTGAAATAATGGCGTACCTTCTCTGAGGGAAATTGGAAATGTACTTCTTCTGTTGCAAGGTAGATGATTGCCTTGGTGGTGCTTAGGAACGGTCTCCCTAGGATGATTGGTGGATCATACTCATCTTCTCCCATGTCGATGACTAAGAAGTCAGTCGGGATGAAATGGTCATCAATTTGCATAGGGACGTTCTTCGCTATTCCATCCACGAAGCGAAATGATTGGTCTGCCATCTGTAGCTGTGCATAGGTTGGGTCTAAAGGCATAGTACCATATAGATATTCATAAGTTACCTTGGCCATTATGTTGACGCCCGATCCAGTGTCACAGACAGCTTTCTGAAAGGAGCTTCTATTGATTGTGCATTCAATGGTTGGGACACCTGGGTCGTCTCTCTTGAGCAGATATGGGGACTTGAGCTGATGATCATGCTATCTGTGGACTGCAGTGATCATTCTCACTGACTCCATCTGTTGTGGCTTCCTATTTTTGTTCTTGTTCCTCCGATTGTTCTTCTTCTTTGACTCATAGGAATGTTGAGGGTGTGTAGAGAACTGTAACACTTTGTCCTTAAAGAAGAATGTCTCTCTTGCCTTTGATGTTGAAACAGATCTTGGTAGTGTTGGCGTACATGATAGCTCCAGCGGTGTTCAAGAACGGTCGTCCCAATATGATTGGCGACTTCTCATCACCACCTGTCTCTATTACTACAAAGTTTGTAGGAACATACGAGCTGCCCACTCGTACACATATGTCTTCTAGAATTCCCTTGGTGTACCAAAGTGACTGGTCTGCAAGCTGCAAACACATGGTTATGTACAATAAAAGATAATTAAACATTTTGTCATAGATTACCTTAGGCATGATATTGACGCTTGCACCGAAGTCACAGATAGCTTCGTTAAAGTTCACGCTTCCAATGGAGATCAGGATGACAGGTCTTTCTGAATCACCTTTTTTAGTCGGTAGAGTCTCGTTGTTCCATCCTTTGGAGATAGGGTCACTCTAATAACTTTCTGCATTAAATATGTCTACAAGATTTACAGTCTCTAGATCTTCCGGTTGTCCTGGAATTTTACCTTGGTTGGCAGGAACAATATTGGCGAGCTGTTGTAATTGAGATTCTAGCATCTTATTAAAACTGAGTTAATTCTTAATGGTAGTGGAAAAATTATCCATTCTATTATTAATTGTTTCTAGCGTTTTATCATTGGATGCTAATTTCTTAGACAGGCTATCCATTAACTTTCCTTGATTAAGCACTAACTCTCTCAGAGGTGGTTGATTGAAAGAATTATTACCTTGATAATTACCTGAGTAGTTACCTGAGTAGACACAAATGGAGGCTCACAAATATGAAATGAATGCAATGTAAAGTAAATTTGAGCCAAACCAAACATAGGAGACGCATCGATTTGTTTGACCGAAGTTCGAGACTCACCAATGCGTGAGTCGTACCTCTCCATTGTGGAAGCCGATGAGTGACCCAACAAAGGTCTACTTGTGGCTAGGTCCAAAGCGACCTCTTTCCACCTTTCCACTGAGGAGTCTTCTTTCCTCTTTCAGTGGGAAGACCAACCCTTACAAACTTCTGGCCGCACACCACACCTTGGTGACTCGCCAGCAACCTCTAAGGCCTCCTAGGAGCAAAGCTCCAAGAGTAACAAATGCTTCACATGAACCTGATGTCACCACAAAGTGCTCAAGGGTTGCTCAACTTAGATTTTGCTCACACACAATCTCACAAGGCTCAAATATTGCTCTCCAATTCAAGAAATATGGCTAGATGGACACCCACAAAGGGTGAATTGGGAGCTCTCTTTAGGCTTTGTTGGTGTATATGCGTGTGGGAAAGCTTCAGCAACCGAGCCAAGGCCATGGGGGAGGTATAAATAGGTGAGCTTCAAAAGCTAGTCGATAAGAGCACCTGTATCTTTCAATTCATTTTCTAAATCCTTATTTGAAGAGTCATTTGTAAAAAAAAATCACACTATATTTTTTCACCCTCTAACAACTTTTCTTTATCTTGTGCGTACTTTTGAAAGCCAACTTCAATCTCCGTCATTGGCTAGCGAGAAATCATGAATAGAGGATGATAATATTTAGAGAACAACTCTAAATGATTCTTTATATCCTTTTCTTTTGACAAGAATAGAGATTTTTATGAAAAAAAAACTTCAACAGTTCCTTTCATTAGATCTCTAAATGTTATCGTCATCTGTTACTGTTTCTCACTGACTACAGGTGAAGAGCGAAGATAGTTCTTCAAAGTGTGCATAAAATATAGAGAAACTCTTGAAGAGTGAAAATATATAGAAAAAGGGTTTTCATTTAAAGTTTAAATGATTCTCCAAATAAGAATTTAGAGAATGAGTTTAAGAAATAGTTGGAGGCGCTAATAGGACTCAGATAGACAATTATTCGGTAAGATAATATTATTTTTTAAATCCCGCAGCGTGAGTGGAGAAGGGTCAGGGTCTCACGGAGATCCTAAGGCCCTGTTTGGCAGGGCTTCTCCACTGGAGCCGTTTGGAGCTGTTTTGTGCCAAACAAGATAAAACAAAACGGCTTCATCCAGGAAGCCCCTTAAATCGTGCTCTCACAGAGGTTTGAGGCGGAATGGAGCCAAAAAAAAATAGTGGCTTCACTGGATTTACCTCATCCTGCATGACGTTCTGTGAGAGTATGTTTTAAGTAACTCTATATATGGAGTTGTTTTGCTAAATGGTTTACCAAAACGGCTCTAGCTCCATCGATGGAGCTATTTATGGAGCTGAAGCTTTAAAAAACGGCTTCTGAAGTAAAGCCGTGCCAAACAGAGCCTAAGCGTGCACGCATATCGAACTAACGGACCCAGGCTGTACATGTGGCTAAAGTTTTACTTTGAAATTTTAGCTGGTTAAAATTTTACTTTGAAATTTTAGCTAGCTAAACTTTAGTTTAGTGCATCTAAACATGCCCGCACACAATAAGCATATATTTTAGTTGAGTCAACGTTTGAATCTAACGGTTGCCTGGAATATAATGGTTCAAGAGATTCTAAACGGAGTAGTCCCACGCACATGCCCGGATGCCCTATGACTACGAGTAAGAGGTACCACTGTCATTTGGCTGGATAGCTAGTCTGTACATGTGGCTGTGTGCTGTGCTTAATTCAAATGTCAAGGGATCTGTGAGCAAAGGTTGGCAATACATCGGTTGTGTGATTGCATTGAGTGAACGCCTTACCGTCTGATAATCTGATTCATCCATCCACAGAGCAGCACTGCAGCTGCATCGGGGGTATGGCAAATTTTCTCAAATCCATTCTGAGTATTAATAGGACTTACTCGTTCCCTTCGATTAAGTGATCAAGCTTTCTTTTTGTTTCCCCGAAAGATCAGTGACGATGAAGCTTTCTTGCTAGTTCATGCATCTGTTTCATTGATCAGCGATTTGATGTTGCTCATTCAATTGATTTGCGTACTGTACTACGTTCATCAGCTCGGAGGTCGGTCGCTCGTGGACGATGTTTTTGGACTCGGTGACGCAGTTCTGGAGCGAATGGGGGCTCCGGATCTCTGTCCTTGTCAGTTTAGCGGCGTACGCCCTCCTGGGTTTCCTGTCCGGGACACGGCGGCGCTCGGCGTCCGGCAGCCTGTGGATCCTGCAGCGGGCGCTGAGGGCCATCCTCTGGACTTTGTACCAGTTCGCCGAGATCGCCGCGACGAGCGCCATCGGCAACCTGTCCCTCCGCGGCGCCAGCGGCGGCGGCGCGTCGGGGGAGGAGCAGCAGCTGGTAGCGTTCTGGGCCGCGTTCCTCCTTCTCCACCTCGGCGGCCCCGACAACATGACCGCTTACGCTCTGGAGGACAACATGCTCTCCCTGCGCAAAACGGTGGAGATGGCCCTGCAGATTCTCGGGGTCGTGTATGCCATCTGGAACTACATATACCGCGGCCACAACAGCAAGGTTCTGTTCGCAGCGTCGGCCATCGTCTTCGTCGAGGGCGCCGCCAGGTACGTGGAGAGGGCATGCGCTCTACGGCGAGCCAATTTGGACAACATGCAGGAGCAGGAGCCGGACGACTCAAGCAAGAACAAGAAGCCGGCGGCGGCAGCAGGGTCGTCGTCGTCGACGTCAGCAGGGGCCTGCAGCAGCTCCAGATCCAGGTCGTCCAGCTCCTGGGCGGCTGCTGTGGAAGTGGAATCCACGATCATGACGTACGAAGGACGACGGGAGCTTGACGACGGCGAGGCGCTGCTCCTTGCCCAGGATCTGTTCCACGTCTGGCGTCGTTTCCTGGTGGATTCTTCCGTTGACCAACAGTCACCCTGGCAGCGTGCCAGCGAGAAGCTACTCTCCCTGCGGTGGGGGAGCCTGTGCAAGGTGGCGGAGATGGAGATCTCCCTCATGTACGAGGTCCTCTACACCAAGGCGACCGTGGCGCACACCTGGCCAGGCTACCTCATCCGCTTCCTGTCGCCTGTCTGCAGCGCTGCCGCCGCAGCGCTCTTCTGGCTCCACCTCCACCGCGATCGTGGTGGCAAGGTGGGCCGCCACATGGTCGGCGCATCCGCATCCTCCTTTGTCGTCATCACCTACCTCCTGCTAGGCACCGCGTTCGCCCTGGACGTGGTGTGGCTGCTCAGAGCCCTCGGGTCCACCTGGACGTACGCCTTCCTCAAGAAGAAGCTGGCGCCGCCACCGCCACGGCGCCCATGGCCATGTGCTTGGTCGGCTTGGTTGCACCACCAGGCTCTTTGCGCCGGCTCCACCGCTTCGTCGTCTACCTGGACCCGCTGCGGCTGTTCGGCATCACCGATGATCCCGTCGCTTACAGGAGGTGGTCGGGCACCATCGGGCGTTACAACCTGCTGCGCGAATGCACTGTTCCTCGTCGCCCGTGGAGCCGGTGTCTGCGTAGCCTGGCCCTGGCCACCAAGCTCGGGCTGCAGGATAAGAAGTATCTGTCCGAGCTTCCTCCAGAAGTCAAGCAGCTGGTGTTCGAGCGGGTACAGTGGATACTGCCGACGGCCGGCAACAGCAACCCCGACCCCTACACCATGGTGAACATCACGACAGAATGGGGCCACGAGGCCATCCGGAGGGGCGCCGAGGCCAAGCTATTTCGTGAACCGGATGATGAGCCCATCCTTGGCCGAGAATTCGAGCAGGACGTCCTCGTGTGGCACATGGGCACCTCCCTCTTCCTCTCGCGCGGCATGGTAAGGAGTAAGATACCAAAGTCATCGACGGCCGCCGGCCATGTGAGGGCGATCGAGGCCATGTCCGAGTACCTGATGTTCCTGGTCGCCGAGCGCCGGCAGATGCTGCCGGGCCTTGTCCTCCACAGCCAACTGGAGGACACCCGCACAACCTTGGAGGAGATATGGGACGGCCGTAATAAGGGAAGAAACCCCACCACCACCACCACCTTGGAGCCTTGGAGCCTTGGAGGATACAAAGACGAGCTTTTTTTGAGGGAAGACAGAGACAAGCTTGCCCTGCTGGTGCGACAGATTAGGAAGCATAAACACTACGACCGATCCTGGCTGGAAAACGAGGACAGCCGGCGGCTCGTTTTGGATGCAGCCGAGGTTGATGGTGCGCTAACAAGTGGCAGCACGCGGCAGAAGAAAGAGGTGTTTTTGGTGCCGATGCTGGACCTCATCTTCAACGTGTGGGTGGATAAGCTGGTGTACGCGGCCGTCAGGTGCAGCAGGGAGTCCCATGCCAAGCAGCTCAGCCGTGGTGGTGAGCTCACCACCGTGCTGTGGATTGTTATCCAGCATGCTGGACCCTTTCGCATTGGAGAAAAGAAGCCTGATGAGAAGAAGCCAGAGTCAACGAAGGAGGAGCCAAAGGAGGATGGAGGGGAACCATATCATCTGTATCCATATCCGAGCCCATGCCCGTACCCGCACCCTATCCCATGCTCGTTCCCGTACCCTCCACAATGGCCCCAGGCGCCGGCGTTCCCATGCCCGTTTCCGTACCCACCACAATGGCCCCAGCATGTGCCGGCGCCGGCACCAGCGCCGGAAGAACCGGCGCCGATGGCCTTACCAGAAGATGAACCTGGGATACTACGACAATACTTGCCATACTATAAACCCGATGAAGCTGAAGGTGAAGAACTGGATCCTGAGGATGCCGAAGATTCTGAGTTGCCGATAAGGTTTGTTACTCTGTATTGATGCGTTTAAACGGGGCCCCAGACTTTGTTTCTACAAAGATGACAATAATAAAGCACACATATGCTGTGTGGGGAAAGTAAATTTTGCCCGTGTGGGGTTTACAATCTTTCAGGGTGAGCGAAGTTGATAAACCAAATGTACAGGTACTGAGCTCACATTATGTTATGCTCTGCAAGTTATTACAAACTTACAATGGTATGAATCGGATCAGCTTATACGCCTCCAACCTATACACCGGCACCGTATACCGCCACACGACCATGCGTCTCAAGTTTCCACCTATACGTGAATGCTTGCGCGTTGCAACAGGAACCCAAAAAAAAATATGAAATTATATATTTTGCTGAGTCAGGTAATGTAAACTAACACAATACATTGTTTTGATTCAAACGATTCACACGACAAAAAATCGTACTGAAATAATATTGGTGTCACACCCACACAATATCAATGATGATCGAGGTTCAAACCAACACCAACAACAGCCTTTTTCAAATAAATAACACAACTGTAATAGGACCAACATTGATCAGTAAGCCATCCCTGACTAGAAGAACACTTGTCCTGCTAAAACTAATGCATTTTTTGTCCATGCCAAATAACATGTGCCAGCTGAAACTAATGCATTGTTTGGCCATGCCAAATAACATGTGCGAGCAGTAACCACCTCTCTCCTCCAGGCTCTAGCAAGAGCTTCACTCAGTTATTGATAGCTCCATTCACCCAAAAACACAACGATTTTTGCTTCTCTTGCATAACGTTATTGATCAAATTAAAAAAAACTTCACAATGAAAAATTTATGCACTCATCATACACAGCTGCTCCAGCGCAACACCATTCAGCTGTCGTCGATGCATCCATGGGCTATTGCGCTGCGCAGAAACATCAAGTTGGCTCAGTAAGCATGGGTTGCACAATGCGCATTAGGACCAAGGAACATCGATCAAGACACGTTGACGACATCCGAGCAGTGCTGCATTGCATGCAAGTTGCTCATAGAATTTTTCCCCTAACAATATAGGATGCCAAACAAGCAATTACAAATCCAAATAGGTGTCGGCTATTAATTGATATGGTATATCTCACAATACAAAGTTTCCTGAAATATTAACTCATATTTCTACAAAACTAAAGGTTTTGATGTCTAAATGTGCTTGATATATGAAAGTTTTATTGAAAATGTTGCACCCTGCAATACAATACTATGAAAGGTATTATTATAAGAAACATAAAATGGAGAGAAAATTAGTGCAAAAATGAAGGGGCCACAAGGTCTGATCTGCTCCTCTTACCAAAAGCCACAGGTTGCAATAGCAAACTTAGAAGGAATTGCCACACAAAGTGTACACTGCCTCCCCTATTTCCTTCCAATCTCCAAACATACAACCTAACAAAAGAATAAAGCCCAACACATGTTGCAAAAGGTGAAGCCCTCTGGTGGAGGTGATCCAAAGATCACTGTATCACCATATGAATATCTCATATACCAATTGTTAGTGTGCTAAAGAAACCAAAAATTGATCCCTTTGTTGCTTGACTGCAAGGAGTAATAGAACAAAGTATTTCAAACTTATCAGTAGTATGGTCATCAATCTTTCTTCTTATAAGTATGAACTAGGAAAAATGCCCATGCGTCGCTACGGGTGACCATACCTTAAAAAAATATATGTCAAGCCACACCTTGTTTCAACTAAGTAGTCTGGACTTCAGCAACTTAAAACATCATTCATTCAGAACTTAAAAGTACAAACGTACAATCCACTCATTGACCACTATCACTAATTAAAATTTTTCTTTTCATAATCATCATAAAACAATTGCATCAACTTTTTTATTAACATATCTAAATAGTGCCTGAGTACTTACATAAATAACACATGGTATCCTTAGAAAAAAAAACATGACAAATCCACAATCTTCACCTGTTACAACAAATTGTCTTACCCAATCTCTGTAAAAAAAGATGGAACAAATCTACGTTGCTACAAAAAATTGACAGCATGCCAGTTTACAATTTATCAATATCCAAAAGAATCTATAAGAACACGCAAACCGACCCCATTATTATGATAATTATGCAGAGGACCACCTGAAAGGAAGCCAAATTGAAATCATAGATATACCATGTAGCAATTTCAGCTTACAGGGTTGGTATCTACTGGTATTTATATGTCTGTTTCGATTTCGTTACTTGTTACCTCGCACAATGGTAGTGCACCTTTCTATTTGTAGGTCGCAAATTTCAGCATAAAAATATTAGGTTAAAATGATAGAAATAAGGGATATCCAAGTTCTAACATGAAGATCGCAATTTTGGGCTTGCAAAGATAGCTTTATCCACAGCATTTGTAGCACACAACCTATTCTTTATCTACACATCTAGTTAAATGACCTATTTTCAGCAACATTCATACATAATTCACTGCTAGTAAGTAGTAACTTATCATAAAAGTAGCCATGTTGCACACTAACTACTAGGTAAAATTGTCAGATGGAGGCCCTTCGTCCACTTCGAGTGGTTTTGTATAGAAGAGAAGCAAAGAACAACAGAGCTTTTCAGAGTAATGGATAAATAAACGAAGAGATGATTTGCCACGAGCACACCTTGGCATAAGAACTCCATCTGTACATAAGAATAAGAATGCAATGAAATCACTCCACGGAGCCGAGCTCTCCGTGTCCTTGGCAGCTCCGTCGGGGCCTTCGCTCCATCCGACGTGGCGCCACATCCATACGTGACGTCAATCTCGCAGTTTACGTCACTGCACCTCGGCGGAGGAAGTGGAGCCACAGCTAGAGCTAGGCCAGCACCAGCGGGGCCACGTGGGACCCACCGGCCTGACCCGACCCAGCGAGCGAGCCAATCGCATTGACGCAACGAATGCCGCCCGCGGACGAGACGAGCCACGACGCCCGCCTGGACGCCCCCGCCCTCCGCCTGTCCGTCTCCCACTCTCTCTCCATTTCATGTCCTGTGCCGCGGCCGTACGGCCACCCCGCACGGCGCACGCATCCACCACCATTTCCATTCCACCACCGCCCCCCTCCGATCCGGCCGGGACCCAGCCCCAGGCGCCCGGTCTAGATCCGGCCCACGCGCCTCGCTCCCCCTTCCCCTAATCGCTAACCGCCGCCGCTGCCGTCGTCGGAGCGGGGGCGCCGAGAGGGCGGGAGGGGCACCGCGGCCGCTTCCGCTTCCGCTCCCGCTCCCGCTCCCGAGTGGGGTAGGCGGCAGCAGGCAATGGCGCGGCGGGTGCGGCCGTCGCACCTTGTGCTGGCGCTGGCGGCGGCCTACCTCCTCCTCGTCTCCCTCAAGTTCCGCCGCGTGCTGGACCTGGCCGCCGCCGACCTCGCCGCGGGCGACCCCGCCGCCGCCTCCGCCTTCTCCTCGCCGTCCTCCTCCGACCACCTGCCCTCGCCCGGGTCCGTCTCCTCCTCCTCCGCCTCCTCCGACGCCACCACCGCCGACGCCTCCACGGCCTCCCCGTTCCCGGTCCGCCCCTTCTGGCACCGCTACGACCGCGTGTCCCTGCCCGACCTCGCGTCGCGCAACCGCTCGGCGCTCGACCGCATGGCCGACGACGCCTGGGCGCTCGGCCTCACCGCCTGGGAGGAGGCCGCCGCCTTCGCGGGGGACCCCTGGGCGCTGCTGGCCGCCGCCACCTCCCGCGCCTCCGACACCGACAAGTGCCCCTCCGCGGTCTCCCAGCGCGCGCGGGGCCGGGTCGTCTTCCTCCCCTGCGGCCTCGCGGCCGGCTCCTCCGTCACCGTCGTCGGCACCCCGCGCGCCGCGCACAGGGAGTACGTGCCGCAGCTCGCAAGGATGAGGCAGGGGGACGGCACCGTCATGGTGTCCCAGTTCGTGGTCGAGCTCCAGGGCCTGCGCGCCGTCGACGGCGAGGACCCGCCCAGGATACTCCACCTCAACCCCAGGCTCAGGGGGGATTGGAGCCAGCACCCTATCCTCGAGCACAACACCTGCTACAGGATGCAGTGGGGCACCGCGCAGCGCTGTGACGGCACACCATCCAACAACAATGACGACAAAGGTCCTCTACGTCTTGTTGCTTCATTCTTAGTATTACTTACTCTTCTTCGGCAACTCTATTAGGGGACCCATTTTGTGATGATATGATAGGCACACCTAGTGTCATGTTTCTGTTTTAAGTAAAAACTAGTATGAGATGGTTTGCGATGACTTCTGTTCAACTAAAGCAACAACTTCTTACTAACAGAATTGGTAGTACTCACTGGGAATTTGAAGTCACAGTTTTGTTACAATTGCCCCTTTCCCTGAAATTAGCTCCTACTGAGATTAACATTTATGGGCTATGGTTACTACGGATGGTTTCAATGCATACGAGTAGATAGCAAACTATCAACAATTCTCTGCACGTCCACATCTTTGCAATTTTTACCTCATGTTCCTGTTACATAATTGTTAGATAACTGTCTGCTGTTATAACTGTTATAATTGTTACATAATTGTTAGACCGAATAGCCACAAACTTCAAATTGTCATATCCTTTATCACTTATAACATCCTCTTCCTCTGTCCAGGAAAAAAACACAAAAGTGCTCCCTCTCTGTCGTTTATTGTGACACTAGCATATTTGGCTAAAACCTTCAATTTCATTTTTTTCCCCCAACAGTCGATGGATTCCCCAAATGTGAGAAATGGATACGCAATGACATTGTTGACACCAAGGAGTCCAAGACAACTTCATGGTTGAAGAGATTCATAGGGCGTGCAAAGAAACCTGCAATGACATGGCCATTCCCCTTTGTAGAGGAGAGGCTATTTGTTTTGACTATACAAGCTGGAGTTGAAGGTTTCCACATTTATGTTGGCGGTCGACATGTGACATCTTTTCCTTATCGACCAGTATGTTCTTAAGACATGTTTATCTGCTGTTCCTTTTAAAATTTATTTTTGTTGTGATATCTAGAGTAGACACTTAGGGGTACCAGGTGATCATTTTCAGGGGTTCACTCTTGAAGATGCAACGGGATTATTTGTTAAGGGTGATGTAGATGTACATTCAGTTTATGCCACTGCTCTTCCTATGTCGCATCCTAGTTTTTCTCTTCAACAAGTCCTTGAGATGTCAGAAAAGTGGAGGTCTCGGCCACTACCAAAAGGTCCTGTTTCCCTTTTCATTGGAATATTGTCTGCATCAAATCATTTTGCTGAGCGCATGGCTGTGAGAAAAACATGGATGCAGACTCCAGAAATTAAGTCTTCTAAAGCAGTGGCTCGATTCTTTGTTGCACTGGTAAGCAAATTATCCATCCAAATAAATAATATTTGTAGCTAAACATTTTAGTCCTGACATGCTAACACAAATTCAAGTTGTCGATATTGCTTAAGTATACACCTAAATACCCTTAACGATTAGTCATGCCTTAAGAAAAGGTGTGGTAGCCCTGTTATTTCTGGATCTGATTTGTGCTAGATCAAAATGCATCTTCAGGTCTATGCAGTATAGCTTGCAATCTGTATTTAATTCTATGCCTAGTAAAATGCAATAGCATGTAGTGTTGAAAGTACATATTATCAACTGTATGACTGCACCAGCTTGGTGTGAGAATTGAAAAATTGCATAAATGTTAAGGACTCTGGACTGTCTGCCATCCACCCACTTTTAATCACCATGCTTCAAAATTTCAAATGCAATCATCTTAAAACTTAAATTCTGTGGTATAGCTACTTGCCTACTCACCAGTTACCATCCTTACTGCCTCACCATTTATCATACTTTGTGAAATATCAAACTGACTATCATCATCTGGCGCTGAATTCTCAGTTTTTTAATGAAATTTATGCACTCCAAACAACGATGGTTGGAAATATTAGTGGCTCACATTTTCTTAGAGAAAATATAAATGTGCTTTAGGAAATGATAAATTCTATTTGCTTCATCACGATAAAATTGTGTTTGCAGAATTCCAGGAAAGAGGTCAATGTAATGCTGAAGAAAGAAGCAGAATACTTCGGAGACATTATCATTTTGCCATTTATAGATCGCTATGAGCTGGTTGTTCTTAAGACAATTGCTATTTGTGAGTATGGGGTAAGACACTTGTGCCATTATAATGCCAAATTTGTGTTGTACTTCTTGCATTTGTATTGTTTGTCAATGTCAACTAAAGCGAACTTGCAATGGCTTGTGATCTGTTTCTATCTATGCTCAATAATTGTGACTGTTTTCACATGTTACTTCTAGGAGAAGTTAAGCCCTATAAGGCTCTAACATAGGCTAATGGACTATGCCAATCATGAAAGTCACTAGAACTTTTAGTTGCCATACAAACATGTCAGTCAATAATAAGCACCCTGTATCGACTAATCATGAACATGATGTCTGTTGCTCTTTATGACCTTACAGGTCCAGAACTTGACTGCTGCAAACATCATGAAATGTGACGATGATACATTTGTGAGAGTAGATGTGGTTCTGAGACACATCAAGTTGCATAGTGACGACAAACCATTTTATATGGGGAATCTTAACCTCCTGCATAGACCATTGAGAACTGGAAAATGGGCAGTTACCAGCGAGGTAATCTCCTCATTTCAATGCAGGTGTTGCCAACATAGGCAACATATGCCCCTCAGTTCCTAGTTCCTACCGTGTTCATCTGTGTAAATTGCAGCCCATGCCCATCTTGTGTCACCATCACATACCACATTTTCTTCATTGTCTGTCCTGACTCCTGTCAATAAATTACCACAGGAGTGGCCTGAGGATATCTACCCGCCATATGCAAATGGACCAGGCTATGTGATTTCCGGTGACATAGCAAAATTCATCGTGTCACAGCATGCCAATCAGAGTTTAAGAGTGAGTTTGTGCTGGTTCCTTCTCCAGATCACTTTTCACATAAACTTGAATTCCTGATGTACAAATCGGCCTGTCTTGCAGCTGTTTAAGATGGAAGATGTAAGTATGGGTCTATGGGTTGAGAAATTCAATGCAACAAAGCCTGTCCAATATTCCCACAGCTGGAACTTCTGCCAGTATGGTTGCGTGTTCAACTACTACACAGCCCACTATCAGTCACCTAGGCAGATGCTGTGCTTGTGGGATAAGTTGATCCATGGTCAGGCTGATTGCTGTAACTACAGATAGCTAATAGAAGCAAAGGATTGCTGGACGCTGTCCTCTCTTCATCATACCCCAGCCAGGTTTAGTTTGGTTGGCTGGTATTCTCCTTTTTGACATGATCACTGGATCTACATCGATAGTGTAGGTGTTGTTGCTCCTCTATTGCCGGCTCAATATGAGCTAAATGCATGGCCGCATGGGTGTGCAGTAGGAGCTTGAAGATTTAGGAAGCTCCAACCAGTTGGGTAGTGTTTTTACACGATCTGTATTGGTCCAACTGTGGCATTGGCGTCCTTGTGTTCTTGTAATTGATCCAATTTTGATGTGGCCAGATTAGAATGTCCAGATCAGATGTACGTCTTCGTTCTTTTCTTATATATACAAGTTATAACTAGACAAAATGTTCCCTGCTCTTTGCAGTCTCCTGATGCTGAAATCTTCAGCATTGCTTTATTTCAGTCACTTTGTCTTGACTTTAGTTTAAAAATCTTACGGCAGGATCGAAAAACAAAATTTTCTTTGAAATCAGCTATGCATACAAAAAAATTTTATGACAACTTTCCAGGAATGTGACATGAAACAGTTTGTTTTTTACAGGATCTTTGGAAAAAAAGGAAATAAATAATGTTTCACATACTACTGTTCATCTTAAAAAGGATGTAATTCTGGGTTTTGATTGAGTCAAACTTTCTTAAGTTTAGCTAAATTTATAGAGGATAGTATTAAAACTTATGGCTCTAAATTCATATACTATAAAAATGTATGTCATGTTGAATCTAATTATAATTAGTATTTGGTATAATAAATAATATTGCTTTTTTAATATATTTGGTTAAAGTTGAGATAGATTGACTTGGTAGAAATACTAGAATTGCACCCTTGTTTGTTGAGATTGAAAGAGTACCTTGATGTTTTGGGGTTGCAGTCATCCCAAGTTTGACTACTATTTTGGTTGCAATATATGTACAAATTCTAGCAAGGTACATATAGTTCCGAAACTATCATTTTTCAAACATTGAAACGACAATTTACGAAGACAGATGAAACATTGAAACGGTCAGAGAGAGAGAGAGGGAGATTAACTCATGAACTGCCTCATGACGAGATGATTTCGAACTCTTTAATGGCGGGCAGTGATGCAAGTGATTTGAATAATTTGATCTTCTGAATGTCGTGTAGTTATAGGAAAGCAATTAAGCAAATATAGTTTTGATGACGTGGACGGAGAAATTGAAATGTGGACGGGACAAAACCGTCTCCGTGCTCGCTCGAGCCCCTGGCAACGGCGGTTGGCGGCAATGGCCGCGCTGCGGTTACCAAGAGCTCCGGCCATGGTCGCCCTGGCCGGGGCGGGCGTTCCGTACCGTATCCCATGCCAGGAGCATCCCCCGCCCCCGCCGGCGCGGGCCCTCCCCAACAGGGCCCACCTCAACGCGCTGCTCACCTCCTACGGCCGCCGCGGCCGCATCCAGGACGCCCAGCAGCTGTTCGACCGGATGCCCCGCCGCGACGTCATCTCCTGGACGGCGCTCCTCACCGCCTACGCCGACGTCGGCGACCTCGCCTCCGCGCGCCTCGTCTTCGACGACATGCCCCTCCGCAACGGCGCCTCCTGGAACGCGCTGGTTTCCGTCTACCTCCGCGCGGGGCGGCCCGCGGCTGCGCACGCGCTCTTCTGCAAGGCGCCCGCCAAGAACGCCGTGTCCTACGGCGCCATCATAACGGGCCTCGCCAGGGCGGGCATGCTGCGGGAGGCACAGGCGGTGTACGGGGAGATGCCGCCGCGGTGGAGGGACCCTGTGGGGTCCAACGCGATGATTTGGGGTTACCTCAGGGCCGGGGAGCTTGGCATGGCGCTGAGGGTGTTCGACGGAATGGTGGAAAGGGACGTCATTTCTTGGAGTGCTATGGTTGATGGGCTATGCAAGTATGGGACTGTGTCCGAGGCCAGGAGGCTGTTTGACGCAATGCCAGAGCGGAATGTGGTGTCCTGGACCTCGATGATCCGAGGATATGTGAAACGCGGGATGCACAGAGATGGTCTCTTGCTGTTCCTGGACATGAGAAGGGAAGGTGTTCAGGTTAATATGATTACACTCTCGGTTGTGCTAGATGGTTGCGCTCAGGCCAGTCTTGTCGATGAAGGGATCCAGGTTCACTGCTTGATGATAAGAATGGGGTTTGTAATGGATATATTTTTGGATGACTCACTGATAATAATGTATTCTCGATTTGGCTCGATGGTTGATGCTAGAAGGGTTTTTGCTTTCATGAAGCAGAAAGACATAGTATCGTGGAACTCATTGATCACTGGTTATGTTCAGAATAACATGATTGAAGATGCTCATGTGCTGTTCAAGTTGATGCCGGAGAGGGATGCTATTTCTTGGACGTCAATGGTGGTTGGGTTTGCTAATAGGGGTTGGATGAGAGAGTCTGTTGAACTCTTTGAGCAAATGCCTGTAAAAGACGAGATTGCCTGGGCTGCAGTTATTTCTAGTCTTATTGCAAATGGAAACCATGTGAGTGCAGTGCGTTGGTTTTGTCAGATGTCACAGGAAGGATGCAGACCTAATACTGTTGCTTTTAGTTGTTTGCTGAGTGCTTTGGCTAGCCTGGCTATGCTGAATCAGGGGTTGCAAGCTCATGCTTATGCAGTCAACATGGGATGGATATTTGACTCAGCTGTCCACGCTTCTTTGGTGACAATGTATGCAAAATGTGGTAGGTTGGCTGAGGCTCATCGTGTTTTCTCATGCATTAGCAACCCAAGCCTTATTGCCACTAATTCTATGATTACAGCATTTGCACAACATGGCTTCGCTGAAGATGCATTCAAACTTTTTAACAGAATGCAATATGATGGCCAGAGGCCTAACCATGTGACATTCTTGGGAATACTGACTGCATGTGCTCGAGCTGGTTTGGTTCAACAAGGTTATAACTACTTTGAAACCATGAGATCAGCCTATGGTATTCAACCAGACCCTGACCACTACACATGCATGGTTGATCTTTTAGGTCGTGCAGGCTTCCTTAATGAAGCACTGGAAATGATTAATTCAATGCCCCAGAAAGATTATCCTGATGCATGGGCAGCTTTGCTTAGCTCTAGTAGCCTCCATTCTAATCTTGATTTAGCAAAATTAGCAGCACAGAGGCTTCTTGAGATAGATCCTTACGATGCAACAGCTTACACAGTCCTGTCAAACATGTTCTCCTCAGCAGGGATGAAGGAACATGAAGAGATGGTAAAGGTTGCACAGTTGTCCAACATGGCTAGTAAGAGTCCTGGGTATAGCCTCATCATACAGGATAAGACTACAGAAAATAACTAACACAGAATGAGCACCTCCATTTACAGATAACTGGCATGTCATAGGATAGGGATATTGGGTTCACAAAAAACAATTCTAGTGCCAAGATTAGATGTCAATTTGTTGATGTATGTTAGTGCAGAATCAGTTTTAATACATAAGAACTGAGAATGAGGAGTATCTGATAAGATGACTAGTGATTTGAAGAATAAAGAGCTAGGTGGTATGGATCAAATTTTGGTTAGTCTTTCCTCTTGTGTCACTGTTTTCAGGATAGAATTTTCAGTACTGCAACTGATGTTTTATTTGATTAATGGGAAATATTTTTTTAGTCCCTGTAAAGGTAGTTTGGCAGATGTAAATCTTATCCCCATAGTAGAATATGGTGCCATATAATGCTGTTCAGATTCATTACAATCCTGATGTTAATTGCAGCTTTTTCAGAGACTGGAGAGTTGATGATACTTCTGCAAATAATTCATCTGCTATTGTGACTTGTTGGACAACAAGAAAATTGTTGGCTGCTGTGTGCTTTCAAGAATATTTCGTGCATGATGTATTCTCATCAATTGTTAAAGAAGAGCCACTGAGGGAGGTAATCTTTATGCTGGTTCATTCATTTCGATGAGACAACCATACCAAGGTGAAGTGGGTGATCATTAGGCTTTTCTTTTAGCAATAGAAGCTTCCAAGTAATTCATGGAGGTCTATGGGTGTTCTCAATAAAAATAGGGATTTGTCGAACGAATAAAAAAAAAGGGACTATCTGTCTATAGATTTGGAAGGTGGAGTAGGACTATGGTAAACAAGGTTTTTCTTTTTTTTTGGCTGAGCAAATTGCAGATTAGTGGGGAAGAGCCTAATTATGGGAACACAACATCATCTTGCTCTTTGAATAATTAATCATGTTTGGTGACCTTTCGTTTATTCTAGTCCTCTTCTATTTTTTCCCTTGACATTTTCCCAGTGATCTACAGTCTACATTGCGCCAGACATGTCAAGATCATGACAGTTTTTATATACATGGTGGTAGTTGAGATGCTTAACCATATACATCAACACAAGAATCATGACCAATCCAATACTGTAACCAATTTGCTTCAACCTCAGTCACTCAATTTACTTTGTACTTATACCAGGAAGCTTGACACATCCCATAAATAGGCTGACATTTGCAATTCAACTTAGCTGCCATCTGTTTCTGAACCATGGATCCATTTATTCTCTCCATCCTCTTATGCTCATGGATCTTTGTTGTAGTGTACTTTAGAAGGCTGAACAGCATGAGGCTAAGGCTTCCACCTGGACCTCCAACATGGCCAATCTTTGGCAATCTTCTCCAGTTGAGCCCGCTTCCCCACAAAGACTTTGCCCGATTTTGCACCAAATATGGCCCTCTTGTCTATCTTCGCCTAGGAACCATCGATGCCATCACCACTGATGATCCTGAAGTCATCCGTGAAATACTCATCCGGCAAGATGAGGTCTTTGCTTCACGGCCTCGGACACTGGCTGCTGTCCATCTTGCCTATGGGTGTGGCGATGTGGCTCTAGCTCCGCTGGGGCCGAACTGGAAAAGGATGAGGAGAGTTTGTATGGAGCACTTGCTGACGACCAAGCGGCTCGAGTCGTTTGCTGCTCACCGAGCTCAGGAGGCTGAGCACCTCTGCCAGTTTGTATGGGCTAAATCTCAGTCCGGGAAGCCCGTGAACCTCAGAGAGGTTCTTGGAGCGTTCTCGATGAACAACGTCACGAGGATGCTGCTGGGGAAGCAGTACTTTGGGATCCAGTCGGCAGGCCCCGGCGAAGCGATGGAGTTCATGCACATCACCCATGAGCTGTTCTTCCTGCTGGGCCTGATCTATCTCGGGGACTACCTGCCAGCCTGGAGGTGGGTCGACCCGTACGGGTGCGAGAAGAAGATGAGGGAGGTCGAGAAGAAGGTGGACGACTTCCACCAGAAGATAATTGATGAACACAGGAGAGCTAGGGAGGCCAAGAAGACTCGGCGTTCCTCCCTTGATGATGACGACGACGGCAAAGAGGAGATGGACTTCGTCGATGTGCTGCTATCTTTGCCTGGTGAGAACGGGAAGGAGCACATGGACGACATGGAGATCAAAGCGTTGATGCAGGTAATACGCTCTTGCTATATTGCAACCCTGAAATTCAATTCAGTTCGTTGAAGCTAGTTATGAGTAATGTTTTTTTCCCCTTTCTTCAATTAAATAGAAGTAAAGCCTTCACATGTATGCGTGTTCATCACAAAACAAACGCAGGACATGATTGCTGCTGCTACGGACACTTCATCGGTGACCAACGAGTGGGTGATGGCGGAGGTGATCAAGAACCCGCGCGTGCTCCGGCGTGTCCAGGAGGAGCTGGACGCGGTGATCGGGCGCGACCGGATGGTGGCGGAGTCGGACCTCGCCCACCTCCCCTACCTCCGGTGCGTGGTCCGGGAGTCGTTCCGGATGCACCCGGCGGGGCCGTTCCTGATCCCGCACGAGTCCCTGAAGCCGACGACGATCATGGGGTACCACGTCCCGGCGCGCACGCGGGTGTTCATCAACACGCACGCGCTGGGCCGGAACCCGCGCGTGTGGGACGACGTCGACGAGTTCCGGCCGGAGCGGCACCTGCCGGCCGAGGAGGGCGGGCGGGTGGAGATCAGCCACCTGCCGGACTTCAAGATCCTGCCGTTCAGCGCCGGGAAGCGCAAGTGCCCCGGCGCGCCGCTGGGCGTGGCGCTGGTGCTCATGGCGCTCGCCAGGCTCTTCCACTGCTTCGACTGGTCACCGCCCGACGGCCTCCGCCCCGAGGACGTCGACACCCAGGAGGTGTACGGGATGACCATGCCCAAGGCCACGCCGCTCGTCGCCGTCGCCACACCGCGCCTGCCGCCGCACTTGTACGGCGGCTCGGCTCCTTAGTTTGACGCACGCTGCCCTGCCAGTCGTGGCGGCAAGCAAATTAAATCCATGGTGATCCGTGCATCTTTGGTCGTCGCCATGGCTAACCGTGTGACAGAGAAGCAGTGACGATCCTAGCTACTACTACATGCAAGATGTTCCATATACACCACATAAACTAAACGATGAATGAAACGAAGTTCTCTGATCTGAATTTGAGATATATATAGATGTTTAATTAACATTATTTAGCGATAAACCATATAGAATATAGCAAGCATCAAACTAAGGAGCTAGCTGGCGACGAAGCAAGCATGGAACTGTTGCAATGGCTGATGTGGCGTTCATGCACGGCATGGCCAAAAAAACCTTATCCATCTGCCATTTTTGGCGTACCAATGCATCACCCAAAGCTGTCATTACGAGCAACATCAGCACCAGCAAAAAGGTGAACCGCTTCGCCGACCCAGAGACCCCTATAAAACCCCAGCTTTCGAGCCACTCCATGATCGCAGCTCACGTACAGCAGCATCTCGGCAACAAGACCAGCAGCGAAGCTCGGGAGAGCAAGAGATCGATGATGATGAAGAAGGGCGGCGCCGCAACAACGGTGGCGGTGGCGGTGGCGTTGGTCGTCCTGCTGGCGGCGGCAGCGTCGTCGGTGGCGAGGGCGGACGTGAGCTGCGCGGACGTGGACGAGAACCTGCGGCCCTGCGTCGGGTACGTGACGGGCAAGGAGGCGGCCCCGGCCGCCGAGTGCTGCGTCGGCGTGAAGCGGATCAGGGCCATGCCGTCCGGCACGGCGGACCGGCGGCAGGCGTGCGAGTGCGTCAAGCAGGCGGCGGCCAAGTACCAGCCGCTCAACGCCGACGCCATCCGCGACCTCCCGGAGAAGTGCGGCGCGCCGCTGCCGTTCCCGCTCACCCTCAACTTCGACTGCACCACGTGCGTATATCCTAATTAACTTTATTACTAGCGTAGCATATATACCACCACATGATATATATTGTACTGATTAATGCTATTTTCCTTTTGGTTTCTGACTTTCCTGACGCAGAATTCCATGAGCCAACACATGAATGCAAAGGAGCTAGCCATCCTGAAAATGGAGAAAATAAAGAGAGGGAAGGAAGTACAAATAAGCAAGTACAAATAAGGCAACATATAAGGTCTTGGATCGTCGTCTCATAAGTCACATCAGTTCTTTTTTTAGCCTCGCAGACCCTTTAGTCCCGGTTCAGATAAACAACGCATAGCCCTTTAGTCCCAAATCTCAACTGGGACTAGAGCCACTTTTTGTACAAGTGATCATTAAATGGTAGACGTTTTCTGTGATTATGAATTGTGAGCCGCATGGGTAACTTAGTTTTCATTAATATAAGTTGGATTTCTTACCAAGTTGTATTACCATGAAGATACAAAACTTCTCTCTCCTCGTAACTTCATCTGTCTAGAAATAACTTACTTGACCATAGAAAAAGTCATACAAAGTACATTTTGACCCTTAATTTCTTTTATAGTATGTACTCAAGTCATAAAAGAATCAATTTCAACACAAAATCTATTGACGCAAGTTTAGTACTTTAAACTTGCATATAATTTGACTATTTTTTAAAAAAATTATAAAGTTTAACTTTTTTCTATGATCAAATATGATTATCATTAATTTCTGGACGGAAGGAAGGAGTAGTTTGCTAGATACCATGCCAGCAAAAATCCTATTGTGTCAGACCATTTAATATGTATGATACCTACACGGATTAGCCTAATTACTCCTATATGCATGTGTATATGGACATTTAATTGTGGCAGCTTATCCAAACTTCATCATGCCCAAACAAAAGGCAACAGTTGTCATTTCACCTCTCAGCTGCAGATCTATCTTTTTTTTTCTAGACTGGAGTTACGCATACTTTCTTTTTTTGGACGGAGTAAATAATGATAACTGCGTTTCTATAATGTGAAACTCGCAGTGTGAGTACCACGTGAACCCTATTCTACATCCAAAAATATCGATTCTGTGTGGAGACATCACATGACCCACAAATATTATATCAAAGGACTTTAATTTGTGTTTTGCGCATGGTTTAGTCGCTATACCACTGAGGCCTTGTTCGTTTCATAAACCAAGAGGGTTGAGGAGGATTGAGGGGGATTTAATCCCCTACAAGTCAAAATCCTTCTCAAGGCTCGTTCGGTTCCTGAAAATGGCTGGAACAGAATAATTGGCTAATTTTTATTAACATTGATCAGCCGGAGCTTTCAATCCTCCCTGAGCACCTTGACCTTTTGGAAAAGAAACGAACAGGGCTCCCCCCACCGGGTGAACTTAACCAAAAAAAAAAACGAACAGGGCTGAATGAGGACCTGGCCGGTGCTCAATGTCTGTGTGCTAGGGTTTCACAAACGGACCGGAGCTTAATTAATCTGGCTGAGGTACATGTACGTGCTGTGCTGACAATTTGTGTTGATGGAGACCTCAATCATGCATGCAAAGATGCATGGATAGATGGTGGATGGGATTTATATTAGTTCGTTTCATGATTATTCAGGAGGAGAGGATAGCTAGATCCACTCCAAATAATGTTGTTGGGGTAGGTGCTCGTCAACTCAAATGTCTTTTCTCAGGATCTCTAGTTTGGAAGGGTGCCATGCCAGAACTCATGTGGAGGTTTAGACTTCAGAGCAACCACAATGTGCTCTAAAACCAATTCATAAGGACTAAATTATTCCTTACAGACTGGCTGGAACATTGTGGAGCAATCTATAGAAAGTCGTCTATGAGCCTATGGACCGCCCATAGCAATAAAAAATATTTCTCTCTCCATCTCCCTGCCTTCTTCTTCTTGTTGCCACTCCTGCTGGCTACCTACGCCGCTCGCGAGGATGTTGCCCAAGCCATGCGCCGCCCTCGAGGCTGCCGCCCCGGCCATCCGCGCCGCCCGCGAGGTTGCCGCAGCTATCCGTGCTGCCCGTGAGGAGTCGCTGCAGCTATCCATGTCGATCTGGACGGGAGAAGGAGCGAGTGGAGGCTGCAGGAGGAAGCGTCGATGGCAGCAGGAGCAAGCGTCGGCAACGGCGTGGCATGACAAGCATGGCCGAGCGGAGTCAGAGAGAAGATGCGGGCAACGAGAGCGATGAAGAAGAAGGTGCAACTCGTTAGTTGGGAGGATGAGGATTTTTATTTTTATATGGGCCCCACCTTATGGGCTGAACATTGTGAGAGAGGCAATAGTAAAGAACCATTGATGCTGGGTCCCTTCATGTGGACTGGTTTTTTTTTTGCGATTAAGGACTTTCATTCATTCATTCACCGGATTACAATCTTCAGTCGGAGATCAATACAAGTTGGGGCTGAATGCCACTCACCCAACCTGATGTCATCCGTGACTTGCTTTGCTAACATATGAGCGACGCGATTACAAGATCGACTGGCATACATCAAACTAAAATCAATAAAATTTACACTAGTCTCCTCAATATCTTCATGTGGACTGGTTTTGCCATATACATTGAGCTTGCATGTGTGACTCATGGACTCATGATGGCAATTCCAAATAATGAGGGTTTATGGCATTACCATTTTGGCAATGCTATAGCTTTAGGTTGCCCCTTCTCCTGACATGGGTTTTTTTCTTGGCTCACTTCTCTTCTCTTTCATATCTTCAGTCAATGAGCTTAGGAGTTACTCCTATTTTTTATTTTTTTAAGCCCACAAGATCCAAAAAACCCTAAAGGTGGATGGATCTCTTTACTGAAAAATATAGGATGTGCTCTCAAATTAAGCTAAATCGAGATCCCTCTATATTTAGCTTCAGTTAGGAAATTGGAAAGGAGGGTTTATGGTATTAGAGTACCATGTTGCTAGCAATGTTAAGCAGCTTAGCTTATCTTTCTCAAGTGCAGTGTCGATCAATTCTCTAATGTATTTTCAATGAGCTCAAAAACTGATTTTTTTTTTCTTATAGGATGTGCTCTCAAATTAAGCTAAATCGAGATCCCTCTATATTTAGCTTCAGTTAGGAAATTGGAAAGGAGGGTTTATGGTATTAGAGTACCATGTTGCTAGCAATGTTAAGCAGCTTAGCTTATCTTTCTCAAGTGCAGTGTCGATCAATTCTCTAATGTATTTTCAATGAGCTCAAAAACTGATTTTTTTTTTCTTTTTTTGGTTGAATTCCAATGGGCAATGGCAGGAGCTTTGCCTTTTAATTAAGAGAAGAGTGTGATATTTACAAGAGCTCAAAAAATGCTATAGGTAGATCTCTTCATTGCATTCTAGTAGGCGTATTTCTTTACTGTATGGGACTTGCTTAGTTTCCTTTCGGGCGACGTAATTGCATATATTATATATCAAAAATTGCATATTTCGTTCATTGTAATTTCTGTACGCGCAATCTGCAATTTTCGGTACCGATAAATAAAAAAATCCGTTAGACAAAACCATAAATCTGACAAAATCTGATTTCTATCGACACAAAAGACAATTAACAATTTGCAATTATTTCTATAGGCAGACGAGGATAAAAATTTAATATGTTATGAGTTATGACACAAAGACAAATAGCAAATTATAAAAGTAATAATTTACTTATACTAATTGATGGTACAAGAGTGTTGTCTGAATTTATCTTAAAATTCAGACAACTGAAATATAGGAGAAGTGAAAAAATATACAATGGGGAAGAATTACCTTGTTTTCTTTTGGTAACTACGTATAATTGACGACCCAACATGATGAGAAATCAAAGTTCATCGACAAATGGAGAGTAAAATGAAATGTACTATAGCCCCTGCTTCCAAAGTTCGCAAATAACACACGTTCCGCGATGCACTGCATGCGTGCATTGCTTGCGTACGCTCGCACATGCAAGCTCCAGCTACGACGCCGGCGGCGGCTTCGGCGGCGACGACCTCGCGTCGACGCCGTCGTGGCCGGCGATCATCCGGTACTTGTCCCTGCGCGTGAGCCCGGTGCACTCGAACCCAAGCGCGTCGCCGATCACGCGCTGGACGCCGTTCGCCACGTCGAGGCTCGACGCGCCGCCGTCGCTGCTGCCACTGCAGGTGGCCACCGGCGTGAGGATCCGGATCTCGTACCACGGAGCCGGGTTCATGAGGAAGAAGACGGAGTCGAGCCACTTGTGTCCCCGCACCGTGGAGCCGTGGAACATGGCGCCGCCGGCCCGGACGGCCGTCGGAGTGACCTCGCCGGCGATCTCGGCGAACAGCGGGCTGAACCGGAGCAGGTAGGGCTCCCGGCAAGTGGTGCCCTCCGGGCAGACCACCAGGTCGCCGCGGGTGAGCTCGCCCTGCATGATCCGGCTGTCCCTGCCGCGGTCGCGCGTCAGCCGGACCGTCGTGATCGGCGCGATCAGCTCGGAGAAGCTGGAGAGGCTGTACGTCACGGCGGTCACCTTCCGGCGCAGCACCGTGGAGAGGATCACCGGGTCCATCAGCGTCTGGTGGTTGCACGCGAACAATGTGCCTCTCCCCGGTCCCGCCGGCTCCGCTGCTCCACCGAGCGTGCCGCGTATCCGGAAGCCCGTGGCCGCGGCGAGGAGGAGGGCGGCGCCGAAGGGGAGGAAGCCGAGGAGGAGGCGCGTCACGGACAGGAGCACGCCGAGCGGGAGCCACAGGAAGATGGCGGCGCACGCGAGCGGGTCGGGCCGGCGCACGAGGCGGCCGTCGTGGAAGACCAGCGGCCGCGGGTACTCTCTCCTCGGCAGGGGCGTCGCCGGCGCCTTCTCCGGCGCGGACACCACGCGGCGCTCCTGGCAAACCTGCAGAAACGCCGGCTGCCGGTCCCCGCCAGCGCTGGCGCCGCCGGAGCAGTAAAGGCCCACGTCGACGGTCCGGTCGCGCCCAAGAACGGCCACCAGAGCACCCAAGCTCCGGTCACCGCCACCCACGACGCCGGGATAGGCTACCACCGTGCCGGAGAACCGCTTCCCAGCGACCACCCGCAGCTCCGTGCCGACGACGCGGACGTCGGCGCCGAGGTACTCCCTCACGAACGGCTCCGCGACGAGCCTGGGCAGGCGCGTGACGACGTACCTCTCATCACCGCCGGTGGCGTGGCGCGCCAAGGCCTGGAACGCGCTGCCCCGGAGGTCGGCCAGGAAGAACCTGGGCAGCGTGGCGCGCGCCACGGCCGTCACGTCGCCGACGTCGAGGCCGGCGGTGGACAGGAAGGTCATGGCGAGCAGCGGGAGGTCGTCCGACGAGAAGGCGGCGCCGAGCAGCGCGGCGAGAGGGTACGCGGCGAGCAAGAGCAGAGCCCTGAGCGGGCCGCCGGCCTCGAGAGCGACGAGGAAGAAGTATGGGAAGAGGCTGCCGGAGATGAGGAGCGTGCCTTCCAGCTCGGAGGCGACGCTGGTGCACCGGTGATGAGAAGCAGCCATGGCCGTGGCGTGGGTGGAGTTGGAGTGTCACTTGGGACTTGGCTACTACTCAAGGAAGAGCTAGTTAAGCTTAAATAGTCAGTGTTAGTTTCGACATCGGTGTCTATGTATATGCATGCACTGCTCTCTCTCCATTTTTCTTTTTTCTTATTTTTATTACGCACTCTTGGTGCCTGTACTTAGAAGTTAGAACCTGGCACTGGAAGTTTATGTTTTTTTTTTTGAGAATCTAGAAGTTTATGCATTGTGAGCCGTTTGAGCCTTTGAGGTACTGGAAGTTTATTACATTTCGTGACAAGGATGTGATCAGTATTTATTTATGTGATGCGGAATTATATAATCACAAGCAAATATTTTTTTTCAACACAAATGTAGTGATATTAATTAATTAAGTAATGAAATGTTTGTCCGGAAGAAACGAAATAAGCCTTATAATTTTAAACAGAGATGGTATATTCGAAAAGATATACTCATTCATGTTTTTTTTAGGTGTCTATTATAATATACTTGTATAATATAACAAGTTTATGAGGTTATCAAAGCTACTTTCAATGACAAATAAGTGACCCTTTCCGGATCATTTAACTTGATCCTTACAAATGTTTACATCTACTTTTCATGTTACAATATACATATCTATAAAACAAGACTAAGGTATAGTTTTCTAAAATTATTTTTCAAGAAAAATCTACTACATATCACTTTCAAACATTCAAACTCAGCTATGGAACATTCAAACTCACTTTGTAGTCAAAGTTTGGAATCATTGATTTTAGACGACCCCAAAAAAAAACTTACAGTCCGTTTGGATGTGAGAATCAGTCCAGATTCTCTTCAAAATCACTAGAAACTCTTCAAATGGTCAAAAGACAATACTGATTCTAGGTAGAAACGTTTCTAGTGATTCTCTCTTTTTTTTACTAGAGAACATAATCTGTTTCTTGATTTCCTACCTCCCATCTAATCTATAAATATCCCATCTGATCTAAAAATATTTCTAGGATCCTCTTCAAGTGAAACCAATTAAAATTGATTGCTTTTGAATTGACCTTGACCCCCCAAAATTACCATTTTTTTTTTGTAAAACATACATTTTTATGATTTTTTCATGTAAAACAATGATCTTTTACTCCCTTCAAGAATCAGAATCCAACCAACTAACCAAACAATTTGTGAAAGTGATTTTGATTGACCAGGAAAAATCGTTTCTGACAGGAAACTGAATTTAAAATGTTTCTGAGAGTGGATCTCTATCAAAAGCGACCTTGTTTGCGACTGGAGGGAGTATATTTCCATAGTAGATCTTTTGAAAATATTGACAATGTTTTTTTTTCCCTAGATCTTGCCCGAGAATAAGCATTTGCTACTCAAGCATTAAATATATATCTCCTGTAACAAAAAAAAATTGCTCTAGCTTGATACTTTACATTAGATAAGATTTCGCCACTTACGGAACAAGCTAAAAAACACCTTAGTGTCTTTTAAAAAGGCCTCAACACATGATTTTAATGTCTCAGATTTGTATCAAGTTTTAGATTTTTTTTTGAGGGGATCAAGTTTTAGACTTTAGAGAATAGAGATAGTGAATACAAGAAATAAGAAATAAAAAATGTTTCATAGCTTCCTAACACATATTTTTTCGTACCTTAGTTACAATTAGTTTATATTAGAATTAGTCTCTTGTGTTTGTGTAAACCTACAGCGATGATGGCGTAATAAAAATAGATTGCTAAGACATATAATAACACTTAGTTTTTCTCTCTGGTAACTACAAAGCTATATCTAATCCGAACCATAGATCTTAAATCGAACGGATAGAAAAACAAGCCTTGAGAATTGAGAGTCACAAAGCATGGGTGTTGTGCAGACTGTCCTGATCGCCAATCAAAGCTCAACTTTGGATATCATGAAAGTTAAGCCACCACACCTTGTGTAAACCAACAAGGGGATATTCCTGCATTGCCGTACTTGGAAGTACTTTGATGTGATCCTAAAACCTACTGCCTCAAAAGTGTAATTCTCAACTGTTATTTCTGCAATCTCAAGACGTTGAATGATGGACTAGAATGGCTGGAATGTTTGGGAACACATGATGCACCGAGAAGCAGAGCTCCTGGTGGAGCCAGCAATGGAGGGAAGTGACGGCAAGCAGTGGAGAACATGCCGGCGATACGGGTGCGTCACATGAGCAAGACATGAGCATGGGACCTAAAGAAAGAAAGGCTGCGTGCAGATATGCAGCTGGGATACGATGTATGCCCATACCCAGCAAGTTCCTTGTGACAAATATAAAGCAACAGAAGTGCAGTGGTTATTTTGTATCTAAAAATGCCAACTTGCATCAGTTGCATGTGACAAAGTATACTTATTCAATTGCACATATATTGCCCAGAAGGATCTCATGAAAAGCAGAAAGAAAGAGGTGTCAATGTATGTGCAATTGAATAAGTCTTCTTTTTTATATATAAAATAAAAAAGGCTCCACGGTAGCAGCCATAGACATGAGTTAACTAATATATGGGGCTGTTCAAAGTGTAAGAATCGCATGATTTTTGTAAAAGCAATTTTATAGAAAATTTGCTAGGTTCCCAGAAGAGTCAGGAAAAAACATCCATGATTCAAAAAGGGTCCAAACCTGCTTCCCAACTACCTGGTCGGGTAACACATTTCTCCAAACTTCGGATGATAGCTAGTTGCCAAATACGCTACTAAATATCAGGATTAAAAAGTAATTGAGGCCATAATGCTTGGAAGCCTAAATTATTGCACTAAGCACAGGTTTACATCATGCAGCTGACCTTCCCAGTAAGGATGCCCATGGTTTTTCAGTTTTTAAATTGCAGGCAGCAAATCTACTTGGTGTTTGATAAGCTGCCCATCCCGACCAATGGTCAGGCTCTTTGTCATTTTGCTACTGTCAGCAATGTGATGCAACAACTACATGCACTTCATTACTTGATCTAGTCTTGGCATATAATGCTACGCTAATCCTATGAAACACAGAAAATCAGGAAGCAAAGCAAGCCAAGGCAACCCTTTAATCTGGACTCACAAGCCGTCACAACATGAGGATGGCTGCATGCATCGGCTGGAATCTTTTCACACCTATCTTTAAAAATAATAAAGTCGCACCATGAGGACTGTGACCACCCCATGCGAAGTTACCATGAATACCCGGTGTTCGGAGTTGAGACCAAGAAGACCGCGAAATCAGGCAGCCAAGAACTGATGAAGGAAAACAACCCTTTAACCACGAAGATTTTAAAAAAGTATTTAAAATAGGAGGAATTGTAGAAAGTGTTCAAAATAGAGGAATTGTACTGGCCATTTAAAATTGGAGGAGGGTATACCAACAAGTAACAGGCAGCATGGAATGAGTTGTTGTCAAAAGAAATGAAACCTAACATTTACCTACCCCCATCCTGAGTTAAGATTTGGGTACCTGGCAGTTTGCTATCGTTTGGGTATTTGACTGATCAATCCAACTGCAAGAACACAAAATTTTGTCTTGTCGCAGTTAGAAGCATATGCTAAATGTGACTTTATCACAAAAAAGCATGGGAATTGGGAACCAACTTGTACTATATTGTCATTTAGTTGCTGACAAGGAAACCCAGTTTTACAAGTGAAAGGACATGAATGGTCCAGGAAGATAAACCAGAAAATGCTTTAAGTTGGTAGTTTACTGAACTTGGCAACAAAAAGACCACTGGTTTGTGAAACTGTGGGATCAAATCGCAGTGTTTTGGGGATGCCGCCACTTCTGCAGGGCCAATTATCAGCCAAATCGATCTTCTGCAAATCTGGAAGTTGCAAACGTCACATCAAGGATAATTTTTCATGATCTGGACATCAGGGGATAACTGGAAAAACAAGCAACATATACTGGAAGGATATCAAGGAAGCTTGGCATTAACTGAATAAACTAAAAACAAATATCATGGATAAAGACAGCACTTCCATAGTCCAACTGAAAATTACTCAAACCTCATTTTGCACTTCTCTTCTCTAGAGAAGATGCGGTCATTTCGAGATAAACAATCAGTGACATATCAATAGTTTCCAAACAGAAATGTTTGCACTTTTAGAGTCGTCCAAAAAAAACATATTAATTCAATTTCCTGTTTTTCATCTCTGCTTTTAATTCTGTATTTGGCTCTTTGCATATTGGTTGATACTATAGAGTTTAATGTCACTTTGTTTTGTTAGTTAACACTTCTCTAATGTTGCCTACATTGAACAATATGTCACCTACAACAGTCATCCTATAAATCACTGTTGAAAAAGATCCAGCATGTTGAGACTTATCAAAACATTATTTTGAGATGCCTTGCTAAAAGGTCAGGATGAATTCAGGATGAGGCTTGTCAAGACAAGTCCAGTTAAGTTCTGGACACAACCAGTCAACTATATTGGTCCAGTCCACTGAGCTAGCTACAAGAAGACTGGCCCAAGAAAGGTTGGGATGGTATTGCTTGACCAAATCTGGTCACATACTAATCTGAGCTCGGCTGATTTTGCTCAAATCTCATGAAGACATAAGAAAAAACAAAATGCATTGGACGCTAAATTTCTCTGCAAATGTACCTAGCAATGTTTTTAACAGTAAGATTCACTAAACATATTCTACACAAATAAGGAATATTATTTAGGAAAGTTACAACAGCTTGGATATGCAATCTAAATCAGAAAATGAGCCCCTACTCTGCAAACTAAATAGAACAAAATCACTGAACTACTGAAGTGAGTAACATAGTTTGTACCTGCAGAAGGGTGTGTTGAAAGGAATTGCTGAACCACGCTCTCATTTTGTGCAACTGTCAAGCTATTTGAAAGCAAAATCAGTAGGTATTACACAATATGACATGACAATGCCACAGGAGAAGGTATAAATTTTGGTGACTCAGAAATAGATAAGATTCCAAGTTTGTACTCCAATAAGGCCAAATTCCCAGAACAATATTACTCACCTGCAAGTACTATATACAAGTGATCCACCGGTTTTCAACAATTTAAAACCATTTGTGAGAAGATGTAACTGCATAACAGATAAAACCATCTGTTGAGAATATACAGCATAAATTTCACAAGTAATGGAACAGAAACTTCGGTGCAAGGACATATTAATAGATACCCTTTTGGCCCTTCCGTTCCAAAATGTAAGTCATTTTGGCTTTTCTAGGTACATAGTTTTTGTTATGCACCTAGATATACAGTATGTCTAGATACATTCTAGATACATAGTAAAACTATGTATCTAGAAAAGCCAAAAAGACTTACAATTTGGAACGGAGGAAGTACCTAACTGGATCTAAAATATAGATACCGCCTGAATGAAAGAGGTACCTGAAGCTGAAGAAGGTTCTCTGTTCTTTCAGCATCAAGTACACGGCGATCTAGAGTTTTCCATCCCCAGAATTCAAATTTCTGAATGTGCTTTATGGATCCATCATGAGTACATTCCGCATCCACTAGGACCTGCATACGGTTCATCCAAGCGAAGTGAGAAGCATGTGCAACTGGTGAAAAGCATGTTGCGTCTCGTTTCTAATCGTGCATGCTGCTTGCTACGGGATCGGGTTGTTCTAATAAAATTTATTAGTCATCACAAAAGATATTTGCACCACAGCAGATGGAGATAATAACTTAAGTGCGACCAAATCACAACTGCTCTTCAATTCAAATAATCCTAAGCGCATTAAATCCAAGAAAAGGGTGCTAATACGCTATAGTCCAAGCAAAAGATGCTAATATGCTATGAGGATATAACGGAATACCTTATCATAGCCAGATGTACAAGCTTCATCGTCAATTGATGGACAAAAGACATCAGATTTACACAGTCCAACTAATCCTGAATGTTTACCATAGTATATCAGTTCAGGTTCCGAAGTGGCCAGTAGGTGCTGTGGACCATTTGCATTTGCTTTCTTAGTCTTCTGCCGATCCTTCCATGATCTTCTTGAAGTCCATTCTGGGAATGTGCTTCCATTTTCTTCAACACCAATTGAAACTGTGATAGACAGCAAGCAGATGTATCAACTCAAAAAAAATGATATTTCCTTTCCCGTGTTCTAAAACAAGGAAACATAAAAGGGAAGGAGTTCTTCAAAACCAGAATACCTTCCATTCTTCGCATCCTGGAGTTCACAGGTAAAATGGAAAACAAAGTTCCGTCAGCAACAAAGAGCCGAGTACGGTCACCAAGACAATACTTCTGCAACATTGTACGACAGGCTGCAAGACGGTGCTTTGCAACATCAACACCAGTCAGAGAACCAGTGGTTCCAAGCGTATCTGCGAGCATGCAAAGCTTTGCACCTAGCATATACCAATATAACATATATCAGCATTGTCAGAACAGTGAATAACATAAATAACCAAAAAGGAAAAACCTAACACAAGCTACAGGACTTATAGCAAGATGCTCCATTCTTTTTATAAAAAAATACAATTGTACATGTTTATTGAAATTGAGACTGTAATAGTCCAAATAAAACAGAATGCAACTGGGAGTCACTAGAAATGGGAAGTCATAATCTAGCAGTCTTTATAAATGTAATAGATGATTCTATAACAGTAATATAATAGACACAAAGATTTTAGAAAGATTACATAGTATGGCTAAACAGCTGTATGCTCAAGTCTCGTAAGGTAACATCCTCTTCACAGAGTAAAGTTTAAAAATACATGCAGGATGCAACAGGTATACTGGGAAAAACACAAAACTACATGTTCGTTTAAGAAGGATAGCTGAAACTACAAGTGGTTCATACAAATGGAACACGTAGCCAAATAGATAAAACAGGATCAAATGTTCCCTAACCAAAGATCAATCACTCTGGAACTCACTTCGTGCTCTTATGGTAATGGTAATGTTAAAGTAGTTCTTTTACACTGTGGCACCCATGCAGTTCACTAAACAAGCACATCACATTTGTCGTTATTATATCCATTTAACACTAAGAAAACAATGCTCCAATAAAAAATTATTGATATGGTAATTTACCTGGGGCAGCACAGAGGTCAAGAACATGGTCTCCTGGTCGAACATCAAGTGCTAATATAGCAGCTCCAGAAGCAGCATCAATTCCATAGATCTGTAATTCATTGAAAATATGTTCAGCTGAAGCAAATGGAAGAAAATAAAAAAACATGATAACGGTTTGCCATGGGGAATTCCAGCTTCTGCCACAAATTGCAGCAGCGAGTATTTGTTGAGCATTCAGCATAAGTTGTACTCACACCCCATTGTTAAGAATTGGACACCTCATTTACTGATTTAGTTAGGTTTGACTGCATCTCATCTCTTAAAATATTTATACTTTCAAAAGAAAATGGAATACTATTGCCATTTAGGGTAAATTTGTAAGAACTTGGGTGTGTGTGATCGCAGATGCCAGAACCAGAAATATTGTTTTTTTCCTAGAAAAATTGGGTACATTTACAGACAACACCTTGGAAAAGTTTACATGTGCGTCATGAGACAACACATGCCATCAATTTATACTAGCCTGCCATATTCGTTTAAAGAAAGTATATAAAAAAACAATTTTTCATGCTGGCATTTAACAGGACAGCTGAACAATCAAATGTGAATTCATCTTACCTTCCCTTGCTGATATGCCGTGGAGCCAGCAATCTGAACTTCCGGTGGAATCGCATAGAACCCTGGCAGCCATGAAACCTTCTTGAGGCCACACTTCAACTCGGCTTCGATCTCTGGGATCTGGGACTCCATGCCTGGTTTTAGCCTTGGGATTAGAAAAAACTAAATCAAGCTCCCTATTTAGCATACTTGCAAAAGGAATTTAGAGTAGCAACAAACAAGAAGAGCATAATGCAAGACAATGCGCAACAAAGAGGCCCTCAACCTCAACCAGAGCAAAGGTGCAATGCAGCAAGCACGGGTACCTTATGTAGCGCGGGATGGTGGCTGCCATTGAGTACACCGCAGGGTCCAGGCCATTCTCGTTGAGGAACTCGAGGAAGGCGGCCGGCAGCGGCAGGGAAGCCGTCTGCCGCTCTCCTCCGCGGTCCGAAACGGAACCTTCTGGATGGTCCAGCTCTTCCATTCTCTCCGGATCGATTTCCCCCAGAAGGAACTGCGCAGCAACTAGAAAACTGCAGAAACAACTTCAAAACGGAAGCCGAGCTCATCTCATCTCGAATGACTTGTGCGCGAACGAACCTGGAGCTTAGAGGATGGGAGGCGCCTCGGTGCCCAAGGCCCGCCGCCGACACCGCCGCAGGGCAGGCCGTGGCAGCCGCTTGTTCTGCTGCCCCGCGCTGCCGGGCGCCAAGGCAGCTCACCGCCTCGCCGCCGCCGCCCGGGATGGAGGGGTTTGAGCTGGGTCTGACAAGAGACGGTCGGGTGGACCCGGACCAGGTGACGGGGTTATTTCCGTCATCATTTTACTTGTCTTTTTTATTTACTTTTTTGAAGAATATTTTTTTTAAAATAATATTAACACTCATGGATCTAGAGTATGAATTTCAAATATTACACCATTTTTTGAAAACCTTTTTGGGACTTTGGGCTGCGAATCATGGCTTGCAGCATAAACCCCGTCTGTAGCAGGCTTCTCATCTGTTTAATATTCTTTTTTTAAGAAAAAAGAAAATTGAGATCGTCCTCAACTGAATAATCAAGTAATTTGAAAACATATATTGCAGAATCAAAATCCTTCAAGCAAACTGAGAATTGCTGTATTCAGAAACCTACATATCTTGCATTCTTTGATCTAACAGACATGCATATATCGTTATCTTTACATCACATTTCATGGTTGCTTGGTCTCCCAAGCAACCATGTACAAAAAAAGATTCAGGGCTGCCATTTTTGGAGCACCTGATGAGTTGTTACAACAGTTCAAAAGAAAACACCACAACTTTACATGGCCTAGTATGGCATGCTCCCACCTTTTTGAGCAGCAATATTACAACTGTGAAGGCAGCGTATTATCTTGACTTCTTGAGCATATCATTGTACAAAATGTCTTCCCTCCAGATCTGCGGGAAGGAAAAAGAATGTATAGTTCAAGGAGGCTGGCCAACCTAACAAAAGAGAGAGCGCAATTCTCCTGGATCACAAGTAAACGAAACATCAAATCAGGAAAAATTTGTGCATGACATGCGTGGATGTCGCTACTACACCAGACATCAATAATTTATACCTCTAAAAAAAACATCAATAATTTATATTGTTACCTCTGTGAAAAAGAAAAGTGTTTCAAAATCGTGCTACTTTTGGTGCTACGAAGCTTCTTTTCCTGAGTTCATTGATAACACCACATCTCGAGTGCTTCCTGTGATGACCTTGTTCTCATCACCTTGCTGTGGGTTCCCTTGGGGTTTTGCTTTGAGCTTGTGGTTGTTATATGCAACAACACCAGCTATGGCTGCAGAGTTGCAGGATTTTAAGTAAAACAGACCAAATGATACCGAAAGACCAATCAATGTCAAAATAAATTAAGGATTCATCAGTCGAATACCTATGGCATAACCAATTATGTTTATGAAGGTAAGCTGTGTATCAGCAAAGATGGCAGCTGACAGCAAAACTACAGACCAATCCCTCACAACACCAGTAACTCGAGCTGTCAGCGCACTAGTCCGTGATATGACAAGGAAAACTGACATATTGAGTACGAAAGTGCACAGACAGTTTAAGAACAATGTGAATGGTGGGAAGTTCCATGAAATACTATCATCCATTTTAGGCTTCTCTAAGAACAACCAGGGAATAAAGAGGCATACAGCACTGCAGGAAAAATCATCGATGAAGTTAAACAATTGTCGGTATTTTCAAGTTAATTAATTAGAATAGTGAATGGGGAAACACACCTGCAAGGGCTAACATAGTACATCATGGATATCAAATTCAGCTTGACGCCCTTTTTCTTCAGAAATATCTCAATGAAGATAAGTCTTAGGGCTTCCGCAACAACTCCACCCATCTGGTAAACCACTCCAACCCAACTGATTGTAATTTCACCAACAGAAGCCACAATAACTCCGACACTGATAACAGACATGATAGAAAGCATTTTATAGCTCATTTCTTCCAGGCCAAATGCTGCTCCGAGAAGAAACACAGCTACAGGCACTGTAGCGTTCAATGAGAGCATATTAGCATCACATGTAAGTTTATCAAATCCTGGTATTTTCCTCACAATCAAAACTGAGGGTAGCATACATACTTATTGCCTTCAACATCTGTGCAAATGCGACAGATATGTAGAGGTACGCACTGTTCCCTAGCCAAAGTGTCATTGCAAACATTGCCCCAATTGGAATGACTGAACTGATATATCTGAAAGTTCAGGGAACTAGTAAGGCAAAAAAGGCAGTTCTTGTACTTACAGTGAATAAAAACCATGAGTTCAGAAAGAGCATAGTATGAACAGAAATGAATTTGGAACAGTATGGCAAGAAGAAAATGATGAATTCCGGTAAATACTAAACCACCCAAGTTCAGTTGCTTATTTCTTCTTAATATGGTTCCTCCTAGGTGGTTTAGGTTTACATTTAAGAAACAGAGTAGAAAACCAATATGCCCACAATTTCCATATGTAAATCAAAACATTTCTGAAGGATAAGAAGCCTACTTATTAAAAAAAACAGTTTTTTGACCAAAAAAAAACACGGGCCAATTACCAAGTATTGTTCAACCAAATTCCAAGTAATCAATATGCTCATCCTTTTATGCCGCCAACTTTGATTTTAAAAATACAGGTCACTCATAAATCTCAAGTTCATGACTTTAAGTTTCCTTTCCATTGTGAGAATGATACCCTGTTTTCTTCAAGGCAAAATCAGGATTTCCTCAAGGCCTTAGTTATCAATATTAGAAGTTTAGAACATAACATCATTGTGCAAAATTCATAAACTTCCTTTTTCATCTGCTTATACAAGGTAAGATAGACATGTATGCAATTATGCATATGGCTCATGGTTGGATAGGTAAAAAATAATTAGAAAGAAAGTACATAAGCCTATGGAATTAGTGTGAGCCGATCCGCCGAGACTCACATATCTGTAGTCATTCCCTCCTCAATCTTTATGATCTGGGAAATATCATCAATATAGAAGGAAAGAGTAAGTGCGTGCCCAGATCTACAGAATACCCAAGGCAACAAATGGAACCACTGGAATAATGAACATGAATAATTACCTTGAAAACCTTTGTAATTGCAAAGCATACTACAGACGAGAAAACCATGTGCAGCAGAGTTAGTGCCACAGGATAGGGGAAGTTGATCTCTTTTGAGGATAAGACCCACTGCACCAAGGAAAAACCAAGTACTTAACAGTTAATAATAGCAGTAAAAACACAAGAATACATTAGCAAAATTCAGTGAGGGCACAAAGTTGTTCATCATGTAAAAGAAAAGTTAGCCTTTGAATTGAATTTTGATGCAACTGCTAGTGTAGAGAAATTGCATTAGGCAAGATAGTTTTGCAACTCCACAGAAACTATTATCAAGTTAAGAAAAGTAGTTTCTTGACACATGTTGAATGAATCAGAGTGTGACAATACAATTGAAGCCAGAAGCCCAGACCCGTGCATCATAATGGGAAGTCAAACAGAAACAAGTCCTCAAGTGTCCTAGTAACCAATAACGATTAATCCAATCAAATAAAAACCATGACTAATTCAATTGTACCTTCATATATGCGCACATGGAAAAAGACAGCAGCAAAAGGAAAACTCAATTTCTTATTACTGAAGCAGCTATTTGCTGCCACATGCTGAGAGTTAAGTCAACCTTCCCCAACCAACCGAAAGAAGTTGCACATCGTGCGAGCAAAGGAACCAAGCAACGGAAAGAGGTGAGTTTCCCGGATCTCAAGCTGATGAACAGTGATGCTGACCGAATGGGATGTGCACATGACACTCGCCGACTCACAGTTGTCCAGATGAAGCCTGTGCAACAGGATAGGATAATTGGCAACTACGTGCAGAGCAGCAATTTCGTCATGAAACCAAATAGCAATCTAAAGCTGACAGCCCACAGCGCAGATGAGCAACTATTTTGGCCCTTTATGTGTCCCTGGGTATGGAAGCACTGAAGCAGTAACTAGCTGAATGGTAAACGAACCACAAGGGGAGCCGGGAGGAGGCAACTAGGGACCTATCGTCGAAGCCCGCTCAGAAATCAGAAACCTCATAAACTAAAAAAGGCTCAGGTGTCGCATCCAGGATCGTCAGGAAGGAAGAAGCCGGTGCCAAATCTCGGCGCGCTCACTCCAGGCAGGGCCAGCAGAGACGCAGCCCACCCAGTGAGCCACCAGAAATCCCCCTGACTGGAGCGCATTGGATGGAGCCTTCATTAGGATTCAGGCCTGCTGGGGAACTCCGCAGCGGGGGAGGAAGAAGGCCAGGAGGGAAGCGCGCGGGGGATCGGGAGGTAGGTGAGGTGCGGCGTGGCTTGCCTTGTTGAAGAAGATCTGGCCGCCGGAGATGGCGATGTAGAAGAGGAGGTGGAAGTAGGTGACGGCGCCGTCCCTCCACGCCGCCTTCCTCTCGGCCGGCGCTGCCGGCGGAGGCGGAGAAGGCGGCCTCCCGCTCCCGCCATTACCTCTCTCCATGGTGGCCGCGGGCGCTCGCTCGCCGTGTCGTCGGACGGTGGGTCGGTCGGACGGTCGGCCGCCGCGAAGTGTGCCGGTGGGTCGCCTGGGGGCTGGGGCTCTAGTCCTATACTACTAGACTATAGAGTGCCTGCCTGCCTCGTGATTCGCGTCTCCAAGGGAAGGAGGGACGAAAATAGATAGATTGGGGAAGGAATGTTTGCGTGCTCGGTGCACCGGACCGCACTCCTGGCATGACTCGCTGCAGGTGGGCCCACTCACCGCGCCCCGCGGCTGCGACGGCGGCGATCTCTGCCTCGCGCTTCCTGTGCTTTTGCTTTGGTTTGGTTTAGGCGCCGTTTAGTTTGAGTGTGTTAAAATTTAACTCTCATCACATTAATGTGTTTTTAAATGTATGGAATACTAAATGTTCTTTTAAAGTAATTTACGAGACGAATCTATTAAGCCTAATTAGTCTAAGATTGAAAACTTTTCGTTCAATAAGACGAAAGTGTTATGGTGTTCGTTAAACTTTAACTCTCCACCCAAACAGCCCTTAAGGAAGTTTTTGGTCAAAATTAGGCGAGTCAAACAAAGGTAGGCATGACACCATGATCTTGCTTGGATCTGCTACGTCGTTCCTTCGTGCGTGCAGCGTGCTACTCGCTGGCCGCCGACAACGTCGGAAAGCCAGCACGGCCACGTCGTGTCATGTGCTTTCCAAAGTCCAAGAAAAATGGCAGTGGTCGGTGGGGACGGAAAGCAATCAACTGTTTCCGTTTTTGCGGACATGTTACATTATATAATATTGATTATTATTCAGGAGTCGGGAACGACGGGCGCCCAAAGGTTCCGCGCAGGGCCCGCGTCCGAACGCGGCTCCCCACGTCCCACGCCTGTTTCCGTTCTGAACGTCCCACCAGTTTGGATTCTTCGCCCCTGGAACGACTCGTACCACCCACGCTATCTGTTTCTATGCGGCCTCGTGTTGCCCGAACATCGCTAGCATCGACAGGCAATGAAGCGAGGCAGCATAAGACGAGCAGAAAGATAAAACACTTGATCTATTATCGAAACATTCAAATAAAACATTTGCATCATATGTTCGAAAACAGTTGTAGCATTGTTACAGAACCTCCTAATTATGATGGCCCACAAGTACACGTCATTGCCATAATGACCTCTGACAGTCGTACTTATGTTCACCATAACTTAAAAGGTCTGCTTTACTCCGAACAGGATCCAATCACAGGAGTATTGCAATATTACAACAGTTTATTCAAAATATTCAACAGAGTAAAGTAGCGGAAGTCTTACAATAACTTAGGTTACAAACCAGTTTTTCAAATCTCAAACCTTATATAACATTATTACAAACCAGTAGTAGAGAAGTATCGGTATTAACTTTATTACATCACACAAGCGAGATGCCTTGCCCAAAGGCCACACAGTCTACTCGTCGTCACTGTCTTCAACCACGACGGTCATGCAACAAGGCTCGAAACAGACTTGTTCATGAACTGCACCTGCAACAAGGGGTTTAACAAACCCTGAGTACGAGAGTACTCAACAAGACTTACCCGACTAAGACAAAGATTCCAAGGGCATGCTAGCTTTAGGGAATCAAGGTACGGGTAATCCAGAATCAAGATTTTCTTTTGCAGAAAAGCTTACTAAAGTAGATCCTTATCTTCAATATTTTACTTTTACCATTGATGGTTCATTAACCAAATCTAGGTGATCCTAATCTAGATCAAAGTAATTATCATCAAAACCTTTCTCATTCTTTCTTTCATTCCAATTCTTAACTACGATGCAAGTCAGGTGATCGAGTCTCCATAACCGAGGAGCAACGACGATTCGAACCGATTATACCCAGCTGGGGATCCCTAACTTCACGACATATGTAGAACCGAATCTTTCATATATCAACCCTCATTTAGATCTCCCAAAACCAGAATGTGTCCATCGCCACCTGAGAGTACAGTACTCCTCGAACCCGGTCCGATTCTAGCCCCGAGGGTACACGCTACTCCCGCCATCTCTCCACTCCCAGTGCGAGGTTAGACGTTCTCGTAATGGAATCACCAATATTTTGGGCTTACCCAAGGCATGAGGCTAGTTGCAAAGTCTCGAACACAACAGGCTTACAACGAACGGACCTTAACTGACAAGGCGGAAACACTACATTGAGACTCCTTTCCCAATGCATGTTAGCAGTGGCCAAACCACCCGCCCGATCTTTCAAGTTCATTCTCATATTTCAATATTCATTCATTATGTCGTCATGACTATATAAACATTGCATTTAAAAGCTTAACTTCTAAGCATAGCGAAGCATACTACGCATTTTCCGTAAAACAGGTATCAAGGTTAATATCACAATAATCAAGGATGATAATGCAGCAATTAGGTTATCACTCAACTCCTAATTACTTAATGCAGTAAACCATAATATAAATAATAAAACATTTGTAAAATTCAAGGTAGGGTTTAAATGCACCGGGGCTTGCCTTGCTCAGACACGACGACTGACTCAGACTCGAGAACTCCAACGCCTGGTCCGGAACCCACCGACGATCGCTCTTCTCCGGAAACTGGCTCGACGGCTTCGGCTTCTTCGAAAGCGGAGACTACACGAACACATAACATGCTTTGACATGATGCTCGATAATAAACATGATGCTTGATGATAACATGCTACGAGTTATGACTGGAGTACAACTTCCCTTCACGGTACAGTCGCAAACAGAAAACCTACTAACTAGTAGCAACGATTTCCAGCGATACCAGCTTTTAACCTAAACAAGTTACTAACGAGCTCAAACATGGAATTAAGGTGCCAAAGATCACAAAAGGGTAGTGACCTAAGGACATCACTCAATCAAAAAGGCACACAACACTTAAAGTTCTCAAATTAACATTTATTTATTATTTAAATAATTAGGGCATAATTAGAAGTTAATCAAATTTTACCTAATCAAGCTCAAACTTTTTCTATGGGTTAAGAATGAATTATAATAGTGTCATAATAAATTTCATAATTTTTGGATAAATAAATTAATTATTAAAATTCCTGGAAGTTGCATTTAATCTTTATTGGAACCAATTAATTCTACTGCACAAAGTATTCAAATTCATGATTTAACATTTTTCCTAGATAGTTTATACATTGAGAAGCCTACACAAAAATTTTCATGAATTTTGGAACTCTACACAATTTTTAATGAAACAAACAAATAACTAAACTATTTATTTATTTGAAAAAGAAAAACAAAAACGAAATCGGGTCGATTCTCTTTTTCTCCCGCGGTCCGGCCCAGCTGGTCGGCCCGCTCACGCGCGCCCGCGCCCGCCCGCGCGCTCGGCAACGCGGCCCAGCAAGCGGCCCAGCCCGCTCGTTCACCCGCGCGCGCTCTCTCTCTCTCTACGCTCGCTGACAAGCTGGCCCCGCCTGTCATCACCCTCCTCTCGCTCTCCCGCTCGCTCCCGCGCGCTCGCTCACCCTCGCGCGGTGGCCGGCCGGAGACCGGAGCTTCGGTCGACAAACTGACCCTACCATCATCATCTACACCTTCCCATGATTCCATTTTGCTAGATAGCACCACGGTTCGAGCTTCGGTGACAGTTCACCGACGACGGTGGCGGCTCGACGGCCACGGTGCCCGACGACTCGACGCTATAGCACGGTAGCAGCTAAATTAGCGTGAGGAAAACGATCAGGAGCTCACAGCGGTGACGATGGCGGTCTCAGGGATGAAGGAGAGAAGCCGGAGTGGCCTGGCCACGGAAGGCGACGGTAGCGGTGCTCCGACCGGAGTTGGACACGGGAGTGGGTGGCTGCGGTGATTCAGACCAAATTGGGCTAGCTCAAGGGGTTCACGAGGTGCGCAAGGTCAAGGCGAACGCGATGACGCGCTTTGCGTGGCTGGAGGTGGCTCGACGGCGGCGGCGACGAGCGGCGGAGCTGCGGTGGCGGCGGTGGCGAAAATGGGGAAAACGAAAATCGTCACTATGACCTCGACGTATTTATAGACGACGGTCGCGGCTACAAAGCTTGGAATGCTCACGCCGTCGCGCTGGCGCTCCCGAGCGCGCGCGAAGGGTCTGGGCGGCCACGACGGCTCGCGCGGCGCCCATACCGCGCGGTGGCCGGCCGCCATTGGCGCGGCACTGTAGCACCCCCCCCAATTTTTGAATTTTTAAACTGTTTTCTAAAATTACTCTCAAATTCATGTAACAACTTGAAAAACTTCCAATCTATGAAATCTTCAGAATTTCAAGCTCTACAAGTTTTGTATTGAACACTTTTTCAAATTCTCATTGGATTTTGAAATTTGAGTTTAAATTTAAAAGGGGACACATTTTTCAGATTTGGTAATTTAGAAATTACTTTTGATTTTATATTGAAACTTCAAAATCTCCAAACATCAAAGTTGTATATATTGACCAGACCTACAACTTTGCTGTTCAAAACTTTTTCAAATTCTGCCTCCATTTTGAAATCTTAGTTTGGGGACAAAAAAATGAATTAAAACTGAAATTTGTTTATTTTCAAAATTACTCCACATTTTACACTAAAACTTTGAAAACTCAAAACACCAAAGTTGTAGCCCTTGAAAAGTTCTACAAACTTGGTTTTGAACTTTTTCCCAAATTTGGCTTAGATTTTGAATTATTTCAAAAGGGGTAAAACAGGGTTTTGAAATTTAGGGTTTTTGGAGGAATTTTAAATTGGAATTTGTTGCTACTTTGATTTGTGATTACTTAGTGATCAAAACCTCACCCAAGGGCATCATTTGGACCAACATGACATGGTTGACCAAATGCCACTCTTGGTTGACCAATTAGCTTTTGAAATTCTTTTACATTTTTCCCCAATTTTGAATTCGAATTCGAATCGGAAAACTCGTGACAAGTTTTTGGACTCCAACTCAAACTCAAACTTGGAGCTTCATTTTAGTGTTGTACTTAAGCTCATACCCTACACTTGACACTAGTGTGCAACACAGTCACACACCTCAAATTACGCAGGGCACGGACTAAGTATTTGTGGTGGCATTCGAAATTAGGGTTTTCGGGTTCGGAGCACACCACTGAGAAACACATTCAACTTAGATAAGTAAACTTGTTTTAGTTGATGCATAACAAAGTTAACCTAACAGGGATGCTTTGCAATGCATTATGATGACATGGCAGATTAATTAGCACTATAACACCCGGGGTGTTACAGCCCTTCCCCCTTAAAGAAATCTCGTCCCGAGATTTAAAGCCTTGAGTTAAGTAATAGAAAAGGAAACGTGTCAAGCAAACGCGTCCAAGACTTGTCTACAAAACAGGTAGGGGTTTTCTGCATTACAAAGATTTTAAAAGGATAGGTTACAGTTTAAATAGGAAATTGCAACCTAGATAGAAGCAAAGAACTCCGAGAAATTCTCTAACATATAATCCTCCGCTTCCCAGGTGGCTTCCTCTTCTGAATGTTGATTCCACTATATTCGGTACCATTTAGTTGTTCTACTTCGGGTAACACGATCTTTTTGATCCAAAACTCTGACAGGATGTTCAGAATATGTCAAATCCGGTTCAAGTTTAACTCCCTCAACATCAACCACTTGATCATGTACTTGTAGACACTTCTTCATTTGTGATACATGAAATACATTGTGCACGGCTGACAGTTGTTTAGGCAGCTTTAACTTATATGCCACCTTTCCACATTGTTGAATGATTTGAAAAGGACCAATATAACGTGGTGTGAGTTTGCCTTTGACTCCAAATCTGCTAACTCCTTTCATGGGTGATACTTTTAGATAAACATAATCTCCTACTTGGAATACCAAAAGTCTACGCCTTTTATCATCATAACTCTTTTGCCTGGATTGAGCCACTTTCAAATTATTCTGGATCTGCCTAACTTTTTCTTCTGTTTGTTTCACAAGATCAACACCGAAAAACCATCTTTCTCCCGGTTCTGACCAATTCAATGGAGTTCTGCACCTGCGGCCATACAATGCCTCAAACGGTGTCATTTTGATACTCTCTTGATAACTATTATTATAGGAGAATTCTGCTAAAGGTAACCACTTGTCCCAAGTGTCTAAATAATTAAGTGCACATGACCTTAACATGTCTTCTAGAATTTGATTGACCCTTTCAGTCTGACCACTTGTTTGTGGATGATAAGCGGTACTATGCAAAAGTTTTGTACCCAGGGACTCATGTAGGTGTCTCCAAAATTTGTTAACAAACTGCATACCTCTATCTAATATAATGGTCTTTGGTACCCCATGAAGACTCAGGATTCGTGCAATATAAATTCTTGCATAAGTTATAGCAGAATAGTCCACCTTAACTGGAATAAAATGATATGACTTTGTCAGTCGGTCCACAATGACCCAAATTAAATCAAAGCCTCTTGAGGTCTTGGGTAACCCAGTAATAAAATCCATACTGATATCTTCCCATTTCCAGGATGGAATGGGCAAGGGTTGTAACATTACTGCCGACTTCAGGTGTACTGCCTTTACTTTACAACAAGTGTCACATCTGGCAACATACTTGGCGATCTCAATTTTCATTTTGGTCCACCAGAATCTCTGTTTCAAATCTTGATACATCTTATTACTTCCTGGATGAATAGAAAACCTTGCGCTATGTGTTTCATCAAGAATGAGCTGACGTAACTCTGGAACCTTTGGGACCACTAGCCGGTTCTTAAACCACAACACATCTGCATCACCAATACTGAAATTTGTCTGTTGACTAGTTCTAACTTTTTCTTTGATGTGAGCTACTCTGGAATTCTTTCTCTGAGCAGACACAATCTAATCTTTGATTGTTGATTCTACTGTGACATTAGTCAACTGACCTTGTTGAACTATTTCAATATTTAGCTTTTCTAATTCATAACATAAATTGTAATCCATTGGCTTCACAGTCATGCAATTGCAATGATTCTTTCTACTGAGTGCATCAGCAACAACATTCGCTTTTCCAGGGTGATAGTGCACTTCTAAATCATAGTCCTTTATTAACTCAAGCCACCTTCTTTGCCTCATATTCAACTCTAACTGAGTAAAGATATACTTCAAGCTCTTGTGATCTGTATACATGTGGCAAGTATTACCTAACAAGTAATGATGCCAGATTTTCAATGCATGAACCACAGCTGCTAGTTCAAGATCATGTGTCGGATAATGTTCTTCATGACGCTTCAACTGTCTCGAGGCATAAGCAATGACTCTGCCTTCTTGCATCAATACACAACCAAGGCCAATACCCGAGGCATCACAGTAAACATCAAATGGCTTTTCTATATCTGGTTGTGCCAAAACTGGAGTAGTTGTCAATGACTTCTTTAGAATTCTAAAAGCTTTATCACATTCTGGAGACCATATGAACTTAGTTTGATTCTTCAACAACTCTGTAATTGGCTTGGCTACCTTTGAAAAATCAGGTATGAATCGACGGTAATAACCCGCCATTCCTAGAAAACTTCGGACTTCATGAACTGATATTGGTGGTTTCCAATTTAGAATATCTTTCACCTTGCCAGGATCCACTGCTACTCCTTCGGCTGACAACACATGTCCTAAGAATTGCACTTCTCTTAACCAAAACTCACATTTATTGAACTTGGCATACAGTTGATGATCTCTCAGACGAGTCAGAACAACTCTAAGATGCTCAACATGCTCTTCTTCACTTTTGGAGTATACCAGAATATCATCAATAAAAACAACCACAAACTTGTCAAGTTCTGGCATGAAAACTGAGTTCATCAGATACATGAAATGTGCCGGTGCATTAGTGAGACCAAAAGACATAACTAGGTATTCATACAGTCCATATCTGGTGGTGAATGCAGTTTTTGGGATGTCTTCAGGTCGAATCTTGATTTGATGGTACCCTGATCAAAGATCAATCTTTGAAAATACCTTTGCCCCCGCAAGCTGATCAAAGAGTAGATCAATGCGAGGCAACGAATATTTATTCTTAATGGTTACTTCATTCAGCGGTCGATAGTCAACACACATCCTTAAAGTCTGATCTTTCTTCTTGACAAAAAGAGCTAGGCATCCCCATAGTGAGGAACTGGGTCTGATAAAACCTTTGTCACGTAACTCTTGCAATTGATCCTTAAGTTCTGCCAATTCATTGGGTGGCATTCTGTAAGCTCTCCGGGATATTGGGGCAGTACCCGGTTTTAACTCAATCACAAACTCTACATCTCTGTCTGGTGGCAGACCTGGTAGATCATCTGGAAACACATCTGGAAATTCACAGACTACCGGTATATCACAAATCTCCTGTACTGACGTTGCACATATCCTTTCAATTGTTCTCTTTGGGATAGGAAGTTAGATAAGAAGATGAGATTTATTATCTGGCAGGTTCAACCTTATAGTTCTATGCATTGCATCTATAAGGGCTCCTCTTTGGTACATCCAATTCATACCCAAGATTACATCTATATCCTGTTTCTGTAATATTATCATTGAGGTAGGAAATATATGCCCACCTAACTCTATAGGTACGTCACGTACCATCTCCTTAGTACACAGTCATCCCCCGGGCGACTGGATAAAGAAATCTTCTTGTGTTCTCACAATTGGAATGTCATGCCATCATAACAGGTTCTCCCTCTGGGATTGCACTTGCTTGAGTATAGAATACATGTCTGGTCTTCTTCTTCTCACCCTTACCCTTCTGAACATTCAGGTTATTATTCTTGCTCTGAGGTTGTTGCTGTTGTGGTACGAGAGCTCTGGGATAACTGGGATTGTACTGCCTTGGATACGGGCAGTCCTTGGAAAGTGGCCTGGCTTTCCACAGTTGTAGCAGGGAAAGTTATGGGTTACTGGAGTCTGGTTTCGAATACCAGGGGCATTCGACTGTTGTATAAATTGCGGAGTTGCGGCAGGACGGAAAAACGTCTACGGCTGAGCTTGGTATTGCGGTGGACGATAAGTTGGGCGGAAATGGTTCTGAGGGTGATAAACAAACTTCTGGCGCTTCTTAATGCCGCCCGACGGGCTTGAAAACACTGGCTTCTTTTTCTTCGACTCTTTGTGCAGTCGGGACTTCTCTTCCGACGCAATAGCCACATTGACTATCTCATGGTAAGTGGCATTATAGCAGGTGACTAATGCTTCCTGGATTCTGGTACTCAAACCTCTCATGAAACAACTCTTCTTCTTTGCATCAGTGTTCACATATTCCGCTGCATACTGGGACAGATGATTGAACTTGCCCACATACTGCAGAACTATCTGGTTCCCTTGCTTCAGCGAGAGAAACTCTTCTAGTTTCATGGCCATGACACCATCTGGGATATAATGTGCTCTGAAGGCTTCACGAAACTCCTGCCAAGTGACACGGTGGCCAGCAGGCCGTGCGGCGACCAGATTCGCCCACCACGCCCCTGCGGCACCTCTGAGTTGTTGTGCTGCAAACACAGGCTTCTGGTGCTCCGTGCACTGTAAAGTTCAAACTTCTGCTCCATGGTACGGAGCCAGCCATCCGCCTCTAGCGGCTCATCTGCCTTTGAGAACACTGGTGGACGGGTATCGGTGAAATCCACATAAGTGGTTTCCCCTCCATTGTTACGTCCTCGACGACCCTGATTTCCATTCTGATTCTGATTCTGAGCCAACAAGGTAGTGGCATTAACCAGTGCGGCAATAGCTTCTGCCAAGGTGGGTGGAAATGGTGGGGGATTCGAAGTATTGTCCCCTTCTTGGGAAGTTCCAGTACCGTCCATCTGTTGTACACAAACCATATTTAATTACATCGCTTTATTGAATTAAAAAGTAGTTAGTACAGTACTTGTATACAAACACCAACTTATCTTACATTATTTCGTTACAAACTTGCTCGCAAGCAAGAAACTACCCACTAAGGTTCTTAGAAAGCAGGAAAGACTACTATGTTACACAACCATCCATGTCGACACTTCACTCCTCATCATCATCACTGATCACGATCACTCCATCCTCATCCTCTGGAGCACTTGCACCAGTGACATGACTTGCATCATCCCCACTTTCCATCAGGGGTTCATCTTCTTTCGGATCTTCTTCCTCATTGTCCTCTCCATCAGGAACAATCACGGCACCGACATCATCTTCTACTGCCTAGGGCTGATGATTGGGATTCATCAGATCATGTAGCCTATGAACCTCCTCATGCAGAACAGTGTTGTACTGCTCCAGGTGTGTCGCATAAAGCTCCAACTCACGAACACGAGCCCTGACTTCTGTCTCCTTTTCCAAAGACTCATTCTGGAACTGTTTCCAAAAACGCATGTTGCGCTTCAGTCGCTCTACTTCTGATGTAAGCCTTGCAACCTCTGATTCTGAATCCGGGTTCGGATTACGGCTACTGCTTGCTCCATCACCTCTGGCGGCCAACTGATGACGTGGCACTCCTTGCGGACCCGTTTTCTTGCGAGGAGTCATCTTCACACGTGCCATCCTAAAGCAAGATAGAATTAGGACGATGAGAACAGATAGGGGGATCTGAAGGTTAGCATGAATAGGATTTGAACCTTACTTAACCCAAACCACTTTAAAATGGAAGGTAACTTAAGCAGGTTAATTAAACATGATGCATGCATCGTACTTACGATCTAATAGAAAGATTAAGTAACACATGCAATCTTTATAACATAGGGCACTATACATGATACTTCACTACGAAGCTTTCAAATATGAGCTAAGGAAACTATAGAATAGATTAAGATAAGCAAAAGCAATTTGGACCAAAATATCAGTATTAAGTTTGTTTGACCCAAATCATTTTGAAGTTTTGCAAGGTAATACTACAATAACCCGAGTGATTATGCTCTGGTACCAGCTGTCACAGAACCTCCTAATTATGATGGCCCACAAGTACACGTCATTGCCATAATGACCTCTGACAGTCGTACTTATGTTTACCATAACTTAAAAGGCATGCTTTACTCTGAACAGGATCCAATCACAGGAGTATTGCAAATATTACAACAGTTTATTCAAAATATTCAATAGAGTAAAGTAGCGGAAGTCTTACAATAACTTAGGTTACAAACCAGTTTTTCAAATCTCAAACCTTATATAACATTATTACAAACCAGTAGTAGAGAAGTATCGGTATTAACTTTATTACATCACACAAGCGAGATGCCTTGCCCAAAGGCCACACAGTCTACTCGTCGTCACTGTCTTCAACCACGACGGTCATGCAACAAGGCTCGAAGCAGACTTGTTCATGAACCGCACCTGCAACAAGGGGTTCAACAAACCCTGAGTACGAGAGTACTCAACAAGACTTACCCGACTAAGACAAAGACTCCAAGGGCATGCTAGCTTTAGGGAATCAAGGTACGGGTAATCCAGAATCAAGATTTTCTTTTGCAGAAAATCTTACTAAAGTAGATCCTTATCTTCAACATTTTACTTTTACCATTGATGGTTCATTAACCAAATCTAGGTGATCCTAATCTAGATCAAAGTAATTATCATCAAAACCTTTCTCATTCTTTCTTTCATTCCAGTTCTTAACTACGATGCAAGTCAGGTGATCGAGTCTCCATAACCGAGGAGCAACGACGATTCGAACCGATTATACCCAGCTGGGGATCCCTAACTTCACAACATATGTAGAACCGAATCTTGCATATATCAACCCTCATTTAGATCTCCCAAAACCAGAACGTGTCCATCGTCACCTAAGAGTACAGTACTCCTCGAACCCGGCCCGATTCTAGCCCCGAGGGTACACGCTACTCCCACCATCTCTCCACTCCCAGTGCGAGGTTAGACGTTCTCGTAATGGAATCACCAACATTTTGGGCTTACCCAAGGCATGAGGCTAGTTGCAAAGTCTCGAACACAACAGGCTTACAACGAACGGACCTTAACTGACAAGGCGGAAACACTACATTGAGACTCCTTTCCCAATGCATGTTAGCAGTGGCCAAACCACCCGCCCGATCTTTCAAGTTCATTTTCATATTTCAATATTCATTCATTATGCCATCATGGCTATATAAACATTGCATTTAAAAGCTTAACTTCTAAGCATAGCGAAGCATACTACGCATTTTCTGTAAAACAGGTATCAAGGTTGATATCACAATAATCAAGGATGATAATGCAGCAATTAGGTTATCACTCAACTTCTAATTACTTAATGCAGTAAACCATAATATAAATAATAAAACATTTGTAAAATTCAAGGTAGGGTTTAAATGCATTAGGGCTTGCCTTGCTCGGACACGACGACTGACTCAGACTCGAGAACTCCAACGTCAGGTCCGGAACCCACCGACGATCGCTCTTCTCCAAAAACTGGCTCGACGGCTTCGGCTTCTTCGAAAGCGGAGACTACATGAACACATAACATGCTTTAACATGATGCTCGATGATAAACATGATGCTTGATGATAACATGCTACGAGTTACGACTGGAGTACAACTTCCCTTCACCGTACAGTCGCAAACAGAAAACCAACTAACTAGTAGCGACGATTTCCAGCGATACCAGCTTTTAACCTAAACAAGTTACTAACGAGCTCAAACATGGAATTAAGGTGCCAAATATCATAAAAGGGTAGTGACCTAAGGACATCACTCAATCAAAAAGGCACACAACACTTAAAGTTCTCAAATTAACATTTATTTATTATTTAAATAATTAGGGCATAATTAGAAGTTAATAAAATTTTACCTAATCAAGCTCAAACTTTTTCTATGGGTTAATAATGAATTATAATAGTGTCATAATAAATTTCATAATTTTTGGATAAATAAATTAATTATTAAAATTCCTGGAAGTTGCATTTAATCTTTATTGGAACCAATTAATTCTACTGCACAAAGTATTCAAATTCATGATTTAACATTTTTCCTAGATAGTTTATACATTGAGAAGCCTACACAAAAATTTTCATGAATTTTGGAACTCTACACAATTTTTAATGGAATAAACAAATAACTAAACTATTCATTTATTTGAAAAAGAAAAACAAAAACGAAATCGGGCCGATTCTCTTTTTCTCCCGTGGTCCGGCCCAGCTGGTCGGCCCGCTCACGCGCGCCCGCGCCCGCACGCGCGCTTGGCAACACGGCCCAGCAAGCGGCCCAGCCCGCTCGTTCACCCGCGCGCTCTCTCTCTCTCTGCGCTCGCTGACAAGCCGGCCCCGCCTGTCATCACCCTCCTCTCGCTCTCCCGCTCGCTCCCGCGCGCTCGCTCACCCTCGCGCGGTGGTCGGCCGGTGACCGGAGCTTCAGTCGACAAACTGACCCTACCATCATCATCTACACCTTCCCATGATTCCATTTTGCTAGATAGCACCACGATTCGAGCTTCGGTGATAGTTCACCGACGACGGTGGCGGCTTGACAGCCACGGTGCCCGACGACTCGACGCTATAGCACGGTAGCAACTAAATTAGCGTGAGGAAAACGATCAGGAGCTCACAGCGGTGACGATGGCGGTCTCAGGGATGACGGAGAGAAGCCGGAGTGGCCTGGCCACGGAAGGCGACGGTAGCGGTGCTCCGACCGGAGTTGGACACGGGAGTGGGTGGCTGGGGTGATTCAGACCAAATTGAGCTAGCTCAAGGGGTTCACGAGGTGCGCAAGGTCAAGGCGAACGCGATGACGCGCTTTGCGTGGCTGGAGGTGGCTCGACGGCGACAGCGGCGAGCGGCGGAGCTGCGGTGGCGGCGGTGGCGAAAACGGGGAAAACGAAAATCGTCACTGTGACCACGACGTATTTATAGACGACGGTCGCGGCTACAGAGCTTGGAATGCTCACGCCGTAGCGTTGGCGCTCCCGACCGCGCGCGAAGGGTCTGGGCGGCCACGGCGGCTCGCCGGCGCCCATACCGCGCGGTGGCCGGCCGCCATTGGCGCGGCACTGTAGCACCCCCAAAATTTTGAATTTTCAAACTATTTTCTAAAATTACTCTTAAATTCATGTAACAACTTGAAAAACTTCCAATCTATGAAATCTTCAGAATTTCAAGCTCTACAAGTTTTGTATTGAACACTTTTTCAAATTCTCACTGGATTTTGAAATTTGAGTTTAAATTCAAAAGGGGACACATTTTTCAGATTTGGTAATTTAGAAATTACTTTTGATTTTATATTGAAACTTCAAAATCTCCAAACATCAAAGTTGTATATCTTGACTAGACCTACAACTTTGCTGTTCAAAACTTTTTCAAATTTGCCTCCATTTTGAAATCTTAGTTTGGGGACAAAAAAATGAATTAAAACTGAAATTTGTTTATTTTCAAAATTACTCCACATTTTATACTAAAACTTTGAAAACTCAAAACACCAAAGTTGTAGCCCTTGAAAAGTTCTACAAACTTGGTTCTGAACTTTTTCCCAAATTTAGCTTAGATTTTGAATTATTTCAAAAGGGGTAAAACAGGGTTTTGAAATTTAGGGTTTTCGGAGGAATTTTAAATTGGAATTTGTTGCTACTTTGATTTGTGATTACTTAGTGATCAAAACCTTACCTAAGGGCATCATTTGGACCAACATGACATGGTTGACCAAATGCCACTCTTGGTTGACCAATTAGCTTTTGAAATTCTTTTACATTTTTCCCCAATTTTGAATTCGAATTCGAATCGGAAAACTCGTGACAAGTTTTTGGACTCCAACTCAAACTCAAACTTGGAGCTTCATTTTAGTGTTGTACTTAAGCTCATACCCTACACTTGACACTAGTGTGCAACACAGTCACACACCTCAAATTACGCAGGGCACGGACTAAGTATTTGCGGTGGTATTCGAAATTAGGGTTTTCGGGTTCGGAGCACACCACTGAGAAACACATTCAACTTAGATAAGTAAACTTGTTTTAGTTGATGCATAACAAAGTTAACCTAACAGGGATGCTTTGCAATGCATTATGATGACATGGCAGATTAATTAGCACTATAACACCCGGGGTGTTACAAGCATACTCCCTCCGTCTCAAAATATTTGCATTTCTACGGTTCAAAATTTGTCCCACAAAAATTACACATATGCACGAGATCCAATGCAGTACTAGGTGAACAGCAGGTGAACCAGCTCACGGAAGGAGAAAAAAAATCGACTTCGACCCCTCCTTTCAAACTCTGGAGCCTTCTCAACCACTCGTTCCATCATCAGCTGTATTTAAAAAAGTAGAGGATGCTTCCCATCGATCGGGAGAATACATTCCGCCTTCACATAATCACTTTCGTATAAGGGCAAAAGCATTATTTTAGTAGCTTTTTCCACGCTCAACTCTAGATATGCAAATAATACGGGACAGAGGGAGTAAGTCTGAAACACTGGTAAAAATACTTAAAAACGTTTAAAAAGTCATCACAAAATATATGCAACATCCAGATAAACACATTTAACATATGTGTGAAACATGTGCAACATTCAGATAAACACACTTGTAACATACATCTAGAGAAACAACTGAAACATTATGAACAAAAACTTACAACATACATGTATAACCATTGCAACATATGTAACATCCCGATCTACTTCTGCAACATCTACATAATACATTTGCAACATCCAGATGAAACATCTGAAACACTTGAAACATACTTTTGTAACATGCGTTTCCAGCATGCAATGTCACCTTGTGGCTTGGATGAATCACAGAGCTTGACGTCGTCGCTGCGCATGGAGCTTGTCGGTGCGCCTCTGGGTGAGGACCTGCTTCGTGGCTTGGGTGAGCACCTGCGCGAGGCGCGCAAACACCCCTAGACGAGCACCTGCTGCGTGGCATGGGGCAGCGCACCCTGGGCACGCGCAAAGGACAGGTTTGGCACGGCGAGGGACGAAGGCGCCATGGGGGATGGCGGTGGCGCGCTGGAGTGCCTTGGCAGGGCCGGCACCTAAGAGCTGCGCCTCGGAGGCGATCGCGCGCCATGTCTGGCTAGACTAGTGGCCGAGTGCTGGAAGCGGCAGACGAGCAGATAGGAATGACTACATGGACAAGCTATTTTTTATTTAGAAACAAAGGAGCGGGGGTCTTAGGCTGCTGAAAGTCCCTAGTTTGGGTTTGGCTAATTGATGAAACCTAAGTACTAATCACATGTGCTTGAGTGTTGATAACAAAAGGTGATTGATACACTCCTAAGTGATGGCAAGATGCATGTTGATCATGATGACTTGGTGCCATACTTAGAAAAGAAGAGAAGATGGAATACAATCCTATGGAGCTCAAGGCAAAGATATAGATAGGATTTGCTTTTAGTGATCAAGACATCATAGAGGGTGTGATCACACTTAGGATCGATAGCCGTACTATAAAGAGGAGAATTTCCGGGGGTATTAATTACTTAAGTGCCACTAGATGAGGATTCATTTGCATATTGAAAGTCCTATGTTTGGTGTTGGTAATTAGTGACAATGTCTAAGTACTAATCCTATGCCTAAGTTGTATGTAGCATATGAGGATTAGTAGATTCCAAGGTTGGTGGCAAGATGGACATGGTGATTATGATGGTCACACTTGGATTTGGACGCAACCCTACGTGATCAAGACAAAGGTATATGCTTAAGGGTTGTGTTTTAGTAACCAAGACACCTAGTGAGTGTGGTTACATTGTAGGATAGATAGTCGTACTATAAAGAGGGGAATGACGTGGCTATTGAACTCCTAAGTGCCTCTAGGTGTGCATTTCATAATCATATGCATTTGGATAGAGCTAATATCGCCTCAAAAAATGATTGTGAAAATGCTAACACACTCACACATGTCGAGATCACTTGGTGGTGTTAGCACGTTTGCGAAGGCGGTGGAGTTTGAGCGGTAGAGAGGGTTTGGGTTCCTCTCTCCCTCCCGCCGAGCTTGCGAGGTGGGATTCAGGCGTTTTCGAGGAGTTGAAACGACTTTTGTCCACTACGCCGGAAGTCGGAAAAGAAACGGAGGCGAATGGAGGTCACAGAGGTGATCGGACGTTGAACCGGACGCGGTATTTGCATGACCGGACGCGTCCGGTCAGTGTTCAGTATCTGCGCGGTTTTCAGTTTGATGATCGGACGCGAAGCGCGTCCGGTCACAGTCGATCGGACGCGTCCGGTCATTCAGGGAGCTTACTGGACTCTAACCAGACACTGGCACTGTGGCGTCCGGTCATTTCTCCAGCGCGTCCGGTCATTGTGTTGTTGTGCGCTGCTCAGGCATGACCAGCGCGTCCGGTCAGTCACGGGACCAGCGCGTCCGGTCGTTTGCAGCGCGTCCGGTCTGCGCGTCAAGCGCGTCCGGTCATTGCTTCGCAGTTAGTCGTTGTGCGACCGGCGCGTCCGGTCAGTTGGACCAGCGTGTCCGGTCAGTGCTTCGCAATTTAGCCGTTGTGCGACCGGCGCGTCCGGTCAGTTGGACTAGCGCGTCCGGTCAGCACGATTTTTAGTTGTTTAAGTTTCTAACGGCTCTATTCGAAGGGGTACGTCTATAAATACTCATTGGCCGGCTCAAGGCTCTCTCTCTCTTGGACATTTTGACATACTTGTGAGCACTTTGAGCTAAGCAACTCCTCTCCCACTCATCTCTCTTGCTTCTTTGCATATTCGAAGTGAGATTGAGTGATCCAAGTGCATTTGCATTGTGAGATTACATCTAGTTGGCACTTGGTGGTTGATTTGCTGCAGGATTATTGTTTCTCTTGGTGGTTGCCGCCACCTAGACGGCTTGGAACAGCTTGAAGGCGTTGACAAGAGTTGGTGATTGTTCTTGGCCACCTCCGGTGATTGTGAAGGGTTTGTGCCTACCTCGGCGAAGCGCCAAAGACAACATTAGTAAATTGCTTCGTGTCATTGCAATCTTTTGCCATTTGGTAGGTTCTTGTGGCGCCTTTTGAGAGGCTCGGTGTGTGACCGATTAGCCACCGAACCACGTGGTGAAGAGGGACACAACAGGGACTAGCGTGCCGGCAAGCACGTGAACCTCGGGATAAATCTTTGTGTCATCATTCTTATTGTGTTTGATTGATCCCGATGGTTGTGTATTGTGGTATTCATCTCTTAATCATATTGATTGGTTGGCTCAATACTTCGCCCCTCGGTGATACCCTCCTAACTCTCTCTTGTATTAATTTCTTAGTTACCTTGCTAGCTTGTTAGTGTAACTCTTAACTTGTGTAGCTAGCTAGCTTTAGTTGTAGTTAAGTTGTGCGGTTTGACTTGTGTGGTTGAGTGCAATTACTAGAATTATGATTTGGATAGGTGGCTTGCAAACACCCCGTAGGCTAAGCAAAACTCGCATCTCGCTATTTGTTATATTGATAAACTTATTTAGCTTGTCTTTGTAGAAAATTTTAAAAGGCTATTCACCCTCCCTCTAGCTATCAAGACCTTTTACATATGCATTTAGATCTAGTGGTGAGCTAACTTAACGCCTCAAAAATAATTGTGAAAATGCTAACACACATGCACATGGTGATATACACTTGGTGATGTTAGCACATTTGCGAAGACGGATTCGACGCTTTTCGTGGAAGTGAAATACATATTTTCTCTAAGTCATCGTGGATAGAAACGGAGGCGAACGGAGATCACTGCGGTGACCGGACGCTGAATTGAACGCGTCCGGTCAGTGACAGCAGCAGTCTGGCGCCTGGACTAGGGTTTACCACCGGTGCGTCCGGTCAAACGCGAAGGGTTGATCGGACGTGGTGGCGCGTCCGGTCATATACGATCGGATGCGTCAGGTCGTGAGTGGGAGCTTACTGGAATCGACCGAACGCTGGCACTGTGGCGTCCGGTCGGTACAAGCGGTGCGTCCGGTCAGCCTCTCAGCAGCATGAGCATCTCGCGACCGGACTCCAGGGCGCGTCCGGTCAGTTCGACCGTCCCGTCCGGTCATGCTATGACTAAGAAGATAATGTTTTCGTGACCGTTGGAGATCGAACGAACGAAATTTAAAACGGGACACGTGGCGAGCATCGGGCAGAGGTGCGCAGCATGACTGGACGTTGTGTCCGCGTCCGGTCAGTTCGACCGGCGCGTCTGGTCAACATGATTGCAGCAGCACTTTGTTCCCAACGGCTCTATTCTTTGGAGGGCTTATAAATATGTGTTTGGCCGGTTTGGAGAGGTCACTCTTGGACATTTTTGACTCTCTAACATCCTCTTGAGCTGAGCACATCCCATTCCACTCATCTCCCTTACTTGATTGCCTAATTAAAGTGAGATTGAGTGATCTTAAGTGCATTTGCTTGTGAGTTTGTATCTAGTTGGCACTTGGGTGATCACTGGCTATGGGATTCTTTTTTCTCTTGGTGGTTGCCGCCATCTAGACGGCTTGGAGCAGCGGAGGAGGGCCGGCACGAGTTGGAGATTGTTCGTGGCCGGCTCCGGTGACTTGTGAGGGGCTCTACACCTTCCCCGGCGAAGAGTCATAAGGTAGCTCTAATATATTACGTGTGTCATTGAGTTACCTCACTAGCGGTAGGTTCTTGCGGCACTCTTTGAGAGCTTGGGTGTGGATTCCTAATTAGCCACCGAACTACGTAGTATTGGTCAACACAACGGGGACTAGCGTGCAGGCAAGCACGTGAACCTTAGGAGAAAATCTTGGTGTCTCTCTTGATATTGTGATTGATTGTCTCCTGGTGATTGACTTCACATTGGTATTATTCATTGGTTCACTTGCCTCTACACATTGATATAAAATCATCTTTCCACCATTTATTTACCGCAACTTTACCTTATGTTTTAGCTTGTTTAGTTGTGCTTGTTTTTGTTGCCAGCACTCTAGGTGGTAGTTGCAGCAACCTAGCTTGTGTGTGCCATAAAGATATTAGATAATTAGAATTGCAACTACGTTGCTTGCTTAACACTTAGAGCCAGAGCAAATCACATTTATTGTCATTTATGGTACTAATCTTTACTCTAGTGATTTGTAGAGTTTTAATTTAGGCTATTCACCCCCTCTAGCCATTTTGGACCTTTCATCTAGCGCCGCGCGGCCACCAACGGTCCGTCCGGCCGCCAGGAAGCCCGCTTCCTAGCATTAGCAATACGGAAATGAAACAAAAAAACATGTTTTTGTTTTTGCGGGACCGCAATGGCCGAAACAGGATACACGGAAAACGAATAAATATGGATGAAAACGTATGGAAACAAAAACAGGAACAAGATACACAAGAATCTACACCTAATAATAAAAAGAATAAAATTTCAACATATTTTTTCGGTCCATCTTTTTTTTTTGTCCGTCTCCATCTAAGTACCGCACAATGGAGAGTTTCTTCCCTCCGGATTTATATATAACCCGTGCTCAAAAGAGTTATAATAACTCTTGTCTAGCGCGATATGGAGTCTGATTCCAAAACATATTAAGTCCGTGCTCATATGTATTAAAACAACTCGCGTGTAGCGATGATATGGTCTCTGATTCTAATATATACATACCTTTTTTTTTAGTTCCGGTTAGAGTCCTTTTTCCTGTTTTGATGTCCTTTTTATTTCTCTTTTTTCAGTTCCAGTGAGAATCCATCGGCCATGAACTTTTTTCCACATTCTGTTTTGATGTCTCTTTTTTTAGATTTCCCTTTTTCCAAGTTCGGTTTTTTTTCAGTTCCGTTTAGAGTCCTTTCCTGTTTTGATGTCTTTTTTATTTTTTTCAATTTTGGTTAGACTCAATCAGCCATGAGCTTTGTTCCTTTTAGAATCCTTTTCGTGTTTTGGTGTCTTTTTTTTATTTCTGTTCTTTCCAGTTTCGTTTAGAGTCCATTGACTATAAACTTTTTTTTCTATACCTTATTTTCTTAGTACTAAAAAGGCAAAAATCTGGTAAAATTTCTACCAACTTTTTGGTTGTCTCCTTCTTGTCCCTTTTAAATTCTACGCATTTTCGGTGGAGACCACTAATCCTAATCATTTTTTTCTCAAATACGCAAAAGATTTGCGCATCTTTGTAATTATAAGGTAGCAATGTTTCATATAAACAACGCGCTTCTGACGAGCATCCTAGGAGGTCTACAGGATTTCAGTCGTGGGCTGGACCATCCTAGCATACCAATTAAATAAAAGGGCACAAAACAAAGTTCACGTACAACCCATATACACACAAAATAGTAACACAACAGGCAAACAATGGTAGGAAGGAGAAATACGCATGCCTCATGCAAGTAATTGGATAGAAGTTGAATCCAAATAGAAATAGAGAAAACAACAAGCATAAATACGTGATTGCACCAACAAAAAACTAAACAAAAAAATTCGATCAGACTGTGGGCTCAGGGAAGATGTGTTGGCGAGATGCGTGTGCTGGACTGCCAGCCGCTTCGTCTTTGTCAAAACTTAACTATCTGATGCATCGATGTCGTGTTGTCGCCATCCATTGCCCTGCCAAGGCCACGGGCGCCGCCTGCCAGGCCGCCTGCGTAGCCAGCGCCTAGAGACCCCACACGCCGTGCTTCAAGCGCTGGTCTTGGTCCCTGCAGCGGCAGCGGCAGCGCTCCTCCATCTCCAGCAGGTGGAGGCAGCAGAAGAGGAGGATGAGGAACACGTAGGCGACGACAACAAAGGCGACGGCGGAGGGGTCGTCCGCGAGTTCGCTCTCCTAGTTGCTCACTCGCTGCGCGAGTTCGCCGTCGCAGCCACCCGGTCGTCCACGAGTGCGCCACCCTAGTCGCTCGAGCGCTCCACAAGTTCGCCGTCACAGCCGCTCTCTCGTCCCCTCCCACAGCCGCCAAGCCACGGCTTCGAACACCGAGGACTGCAGCTGATGCGATAAGTTTTTTGGGATTATAGCCTACGTGCAGTTAATATAATCATTTATGATAATTAATAATATTTTAATAAAACTGATTCATATAATTATGGATGTAAGAGTTATTTTTATTTCTCTTCCGTTGCAACGCACGGGGAAATTTGCTAGTAACAACGACCGAAGTCGAAAACTCTAGATCATGTAAAATGAAATAAATCATAGAAATATCCACCCATAATATATGCAAGAATAACAATGACAGAAGTCGATAACTCTAGATCATATAAAATGAAATAAATCATAGAAACATCCACCCTTAGTGTATAGTTTCATTTTATTATTTCATAGACATTTAATTTCATGACTCATACAGAGTTGGTAGTTATGCCAAAAGAGAAACTCACTTTGTCGTCATGTCATAAAAACGTCTATGTGGCAACCTATTTAGTGCAGATGAAACTTTTAGTGAGACTGACTTTAGGGCTAGTTTAGTAGAGCTTTCCTTCCAAATTCTTGAGCTTCACTTGTTGATTCTCTAATTAGCTGACTTTGGTTGGGGAGCATGTCAAAAGTGATTCTAACATGATTGAATAGAAAAGCTATGGAGCGAGTGTTTTTACCTCCCAGCTCATATTGAAAATGAAGTAGTTATTCTTGTCATCTCACCCCTAAAATAATGTTACATTATAACTAATTGATAGAGCTCTATAGGAAGTTGTACCAAACTACACCTTAATATGCTATACCAAAGACGTCCGTCGGACGGACGGACCACTCCGCACGCCCCGCATTTTTAATCCAAACAAGCGGGCCCAGACAGACAGCTCCACGCAGCCTGCCCCGCCCGCGCTGTTTTTTTAATCAAAAAAGTGGGGCTCGGTTATATTTTAATCCATACGCACAATTTGCCAACGCAACACAAATATGTGCATGTGAGCGTATATACGGCACCCTCATCAGAACGTGAATACCTGACATGCATGTATACGAGAAGAGGACATAATCGACATGCATAGAGAGCTATGCTAAATGACCAGCTAGAACAACGTATGACGACCGTCTATACTTGCATGCATGTGCACAAAAATACCTTTGGTCCAAAAATAATTATAGACCACAAATATACATGATCTTGATATATTGCAAGTCAACTTAGCATGGTCAACATAAATAGTAATCATTTCCATATGGCCCTAATATGTTAGAGCCACATATAAAATATATGTATGAGCCCTGATATGTTAGAGCCACATATATGTCAAATGTTTCAGATAAAAAAATATATGTTGCAAAAGTAGATCGGGATGTTGCATTGTTGCAATGAATATACTTGTATGTTGCAAGTGTATGTTTCAAATGTTTCAGCTGTTTCAAACGTATGTTGTAAGTGTTTTATCTGGATGTCGTATATGTTGCACTATCTATACACGTATGTTGTAAGTGTATGTTTCAACTGTTTTCAAATGTATGTTGTAAGTGTTTTTATCTGGATGTTGCATATGTTGCACTGGCTATACACGTATGTTGCAAGTGTATGTTTCGTTTGTTTCAAACGTATATTTTAAGTGTTTTATCTCGATGTTGCATATGTTGTAGTGACCATACACATATGTTGCAAGAGTACGTTCTAAATATTTCATCTGTTTTAGACTTATGTTGCAGCAAATGCTTCATGTTGTAAGTGTTCCATGAGCAGGCGCAGGAAGTGGGCGCAGGCAGAGGTGGTCCCCGCGCGCACAGTGGTCCCCACATGCGCGAGAAACGAAGCAGACGCGACAGCAGGAGCATGCAAACCGTAGCAGCAGGCGGGGCCGGGCCGGCGGGGGCGACAGCAGCAACAGCGTAGCAGCAACATCGCGCGGGCAGGTGCAGCAGCAACACTCGCCCAGGCGCAGCAGCAACATGCGTGCAGGAGCTGCATGCAACCATGCATACGAGTGATCGAGCAAGAGAGCTCTGCAACCTACGGACATGAGAAACAACAACGAGAGTCGGGGAGGAGGCAGTGGCTAGCGATTTGATTGATGGGACAAAACCGAAAGGGCAAGCAACAACCAGACGTGTCTCGCGCGCCGGACGTCCGGGCGCTAGCAAAGCCCTATGCTATATGGCATGTAAGGAGCCTTATTAAAGCATCATATGACGAGCATTCTTGAGGTTCCCCTCAAGACAATGCTCTAATTTCTTAAGCTAATGTTTGTCGCATAGCAGCCAAGTTTCCGGAACGTTGAGGTCATGGTACAGGAAAGCGGGTACGTGGTATGTTGTTTCTTAAGTCTATGGAGCAAAGAGGGTATACGGCTTGATCTCGTTCCTTCGATTAATGGAACGCGTACCAAGTATAAATGGAACGTGTTCCCGGAATGATGAGCATGATCCTAATTAAATTGGTTGATATCATGAACGAATTAATTAGCACAAGTTTTTACTGAACGTAAGACTTAGAAGGTTATAAAATAGATAACTGAACTTCTAGTGCGGCCTTTCTTTTTTTTCTTCCATCAATTGAATTGAGCCTTACGTTCCATCAGTGTTCGGAACGATGTTCCATCATGTTTCCGTTCCATGACTTGGAACGATGTTCCCGGAACATGAAACGTGCCCACGTTCTCGTTCCTAGGATGATAAGGTTTGTCATGGAAACTTAAATGTTCCTTTTAAAAAGATGGCTACAATAACAATTGCTCAAGCTCGTACCGGATTTCGTACACATTGGATGAATGGATGAAGACGGGTTTATCCAACTAAACGGACAGAAAGCATCTCTTCCTACATCCAGTCCCAACTCCTATGCAACTTCAGTCCTAAAAACAAACTTCATCCCGTGGCCGCCGGGTATTCTCCTGTAGCAGCGCTGTGAACGAATGGGAATGGCAAGCACAGGGCAAACTTGAACAAGCCTATTTGTTTCAGCTTTTTGTTTCCCAGAAGCAAAAGGTGAGCCTTGGTCGCCAGTAGCAGGGGACGAGGGGACTAGGGAGCATCAATCTGGCAAAGCACAACAACCAAAGCCTCTTCTGGGATCATATCTTTTCTTCTCCACGTTTTCGACTGCTCTCAACTGGCAAACCCTCACGTGGATACATACGCAGCATGTCAGTCAGCTTGTTCCTTCCCATCCCACACCCACCAAACTGCCTAAACCACCATCCCAGAGTCGCCAGCCCGGGGCAATGAACACGTCTCACGTAGTCACGTTTGCTCGTGTAACATGGTGTGCACCCACCCAAAAAAATTACACACAGACCAAAATCAAAATCAGAACAACTATCTAGTCCAAGGTGACATTGATCTTGAGGCTGGACTCGGTGCTGATGGTCTCCTTGTTGGTGGTTCCGGCGGGGTGGTCGCCGCACTCCAGCCGCAGCCGCAGGTGCACCGGCTTCACCACCACCAGGCCCCTCGCGTCGTCCCCGCGGCTCCTCATCAGCAGCTCCACGCCGGCGCGCTCCTCGCGGCGCTGGCACCCCATCACCCGCTTCACGAGGGCCTTCTGGTCCACGCCGTCGGCCGTCCTCGCCAGCTTCAGGTACAGAGCGACAGAGGCCACCAGCTGCGAATGGTGGTTCATGCATGGTAGTGTGATGATGTGTTGGACTGATGACTTAATGCTCTAGTGTGTAGAAACAGAGTTTTTTCCTTCTTTCTTTTCGTGTGTGCTTTAGGTAATGTTTGTGCTGGGAGGGAAAGAGCTCACGGTACCTCACATGTCCCAGGGCTGACGTTCACTGCACAGGTGAACTGGACTCTTCTCTGGTCCTGGTAATTTTGATTGCCAGGTTTGCTAACGTCTCCATGCGCAGTGGTAGGTTCCTCCGCCACTTCAGAGAAGGCCAGGTTGTCCAGCTCATCGTACCACTGCTGTGCGATACCAACCTGATGGCATTGTTCATTTGCACGAGGGATTAGACCTTTGCTAACTACAGATTTGCAGTTAACTACTAGAAAAAACACGATGCAAACACAGAAAAAAAGAAAAGGGAGCATGTTTTTACCTTTTCTGTGGTTGTGACTGGTCCATCAGAACCAGAGACCTCAGCACCGGATCCCCTTACTTGGCGCCAGATACAATTCTCCGTCAAAGGCGCGGCAAGTTCAGTGTTAACTGGAATGTCTACGTACACGGTGATGTTGCACCTTCCTGTTAAATTGAGCACGTCCAGTTACAAAGCTATCTTACTTGAACTTGAACAACATGCTACAATGCAGTGCAACACCAATTGGGAAAACAGCAAACAGGGTTCCTCTTGAGACCATGCATAGATTATTTCAAGTGCAATTCTCGTCTGAGGCTTAAGAGTTTTTTTGTTCATGCAGTTGCAGTATACAAATACAGATAGCTCTTATTGCTCCTATAATTTCTACTGTCAAATTAAAAGTTTTCAAAACTCAAGGCACAAAAGTTGACAAAAAAATGTAGAAAGAATAGGCAACTTGTAACAAAAAGCATCATTTTCTCTGAGGCAACAAGTTTCCTGTGCCTTAGTCCTGCTGCTGAACAATGATGAAATGATAGTATGATCACATGCAGATAGGCAGAACTATGGATCCAACTATTGCAGATAAACATCACATAAATGCTATAGCATATACTAACAGAATATTATCAGAAGAAAATGGGCAATATGACAATTACCAGGAAGCACGTCTACTTTATGTACATGCTCTTGAAATTGTCCAGATGAATGTCCCCTGCCAATTCAAGGTAACAGCATGGAAATGTCAGAACAATGGAAGGCAGGCTTCTATCATCACTTCATCAGCAGGTCAATTTCTACGCTTAACAGGGAATCAGCAGCTCACCAGGTTGATACTCTCTCGAGATTGCAAACAAACCAATATGGCAACCCAAGTACCTCACAGTTAGAAAACTGAATGCTTGAGGTGGTCTTGGTATCCAAATCGTGCTTCAGAACCCTTTGACCATCTTCAAAGAAACAAAAAAGAATCAATACAATCCAATTTTTATATGATTCGACTCCAAAAAAGAGCTACATATCAATCAGCTCATAGATTAACCTGTATCACAGAAGATAATGTCATTCTGAAATCTTGCAATAGATGATATAAGCTCATTGTTGGGGATCTTCTGCATTGAATCAGAAAGCACTCTAGCATTTGATGACCAATTCAAGTACATATCCTTAATAAGGGCACACCTCTCTTTTAAAGTTTGCTGATATGACTCCATTGCTTCAGCTCTGCCTTCACACAACTTTAACAAAATGAGGTAAGAAAAAAATAAGTCTAATAGATAACAAAAGAAGTCAATACCAACCCTTCCAATATCCTGCTTTTCGCCAGTTGATATTCTCAGGATCCATGGAGTTTCAAAGCTGCAAAATAGCTAGTGTCAGGACCAAGAAGAGTTACTAATAACTCAATAGTCAGGTAATCTGTTCCCAAAGGGAACCAGCGGTAGGTTCACTATGGGCATAATGTGCCTGTACGCAACAACACTAAAACAAGAAATATATCACTAAGCCATCAACCACCATTAACATCAGTTGAACACCGAATGTAAACGCAGCAAATTTCACTAATATATGTTTCCTCCCTCATATCAACCAAAATAATAAACAGTAAGTATTTACAAATATTATCATTAGCCTCATTATCAGAAATGTAAAACATCCCCAAACCAAATATTTGGTGTAAAATAGAAGGATGGACAAAATGCATGCATTGTATCAGACAGCTAATGGAAGCATTTATATGAGGGCAAGAAATTGGATCTAAAAAGGTCAAGATGGAGGGATGAGATGAGATACCTACCTGCAGTCTGCGATTAATAAGTTGTCCTCTGAAATTTGTATCAAATGCCATGGAAGTGCCATGGAGTCTGCGTCAAAATCTTGAATAGTTGGAGCAACTTCTTTTCTCAGGCCAAGCTTATCGGTAATCCAGCTCCAGATGCAATTGCTTTTATTGAAAACTGGATAGATTGTTTCTAAAGTCCTTCTTCCCAAATCTGCTTTTCTGACCGCACGATTCTGCAAAAAGAATCAGAAGGGGACAATCAGATAATTCTTCAGTGTTGTGAATAGTCATCAATCTTCACAATCAAGGACAATTAAACCTTGTAACTTTGTTCGAGAGAAGAAAAAAAATAAACCTTGCAACTTCGGACTAGACTCAAGTATATTTCCAAACACCTTCCCAGTTTTTATTGCTCTAATATGAAATGTAAGAAACATCTAACCAGTGAAAAGGTGTATTTATGTTGTGATGAAGAAGTCAAGAAGAACAGGAAGAGGCAATCTACTGAGGATAATACCTCTGAATCTACAAATAAATAGACAGTCTTCAGCAGCATGATAAAATGATGAAGCTGGGTGCAAGAATTTGGCTGACTCAAACTCTCCATCCTCAAAGCCTGGGGAAGATCCAATCTGCAAAGCAAAAGGTGAAAATGCCAATTCATCATCCTGCATGACTACAAACCTTCTGCTCATATAAATAAAATTGGAACTCAAGGTAACAGCAAGCCATGCTTACATAATCTAAAATCATCCCGTTGCTATTGCTAATGATGATCCTGTGATGGTTACTGTCAGAGATGAAAATGCGATCCCCATCTTCATCAACTGATACGCATGCTGCAGCACATTGAATTATAGATTATCACTTCTGGATGGCAAAACCAAAGATATAGTTGACTGCAATGTGCAACATAACTGTTTAGGGTGCAAACTGATGCTTAATTAATAAATTATATGGGAGAATAGCTGTAATTAAGTACCTGGATGATAAAGTAACAGGTTTCTGAAGGAACCAACAGATGGCTCTTTGACAACCTCTTCTTTCTGCCAAGAAACTCTTGACAGAACATTTTCAGAAGGTTCTTCTTTCAATGCGGTAAGTTCATCTATGGCTGCATTCAGAATGGTTAGAGATTTTAAAATATTAGCAAATACAGAGGGCATCCAACTTTCTAAGCAACATTGCAGAGTAGATAAAGTGGTTGAGGAAAAATAGACAAGAAAATAGCATTTATAGCATCAAGAGTACAGCTAATGTAGTTAAGATTTTACCCTTAATCATGACATCAGGCTCCTCAACCCAGTTTGTGAATAGGACAGGGTCCTTAGAACCTTCAAATAGCAAGTAGCAAGCACCATTTGTCATCTGAACACTCATCAAAACGACATTTCTTGTTTTAACATAGTATTTCATATGATAGCTAAAATGCATAAAACAACTGCAACACAGATCTCGAAAGCCTCTGTGGAGAGTCAAGAGACAGACCAGGAAGGTAAATGGAAAAATGCATAATCAAATAAAATGCATATGACACTGTATGTGAATGGGTATGGTCTGAGCCTCACATTGGAGAAGTCTTTGTCTGACATCAAGATAGGAAATGTAATGTACTCCTTCGCTATTGTACGGAAAGCTTGGCATTGAGATGCTAAAGAACTAATATCACCCCCATGTTGCAAAGCAAAAACATTCAGGCGTGGATACCTAAAATGGGCAGAGATTAGAAAAGTTCAAGATTGCAGTCAAATGTAATGTACTCCTTGACTATTGTACCTCTGTTGCAGATGTTTCAATCTCCCGAAAGCAATTGGATATTTGTCGTTGCTGTTTAATGTTCCACAAGATTGATACAAAAGAACAAGATATATTCCTTCTTCATTCAAATTCCTCCAAGTGCCATTCACAGTATTCAGCCAACAATGATTTTGTCCTACATCACAAAAATAAGGTAATATGTTAAAATATAGCAATGACCCCCTGAAAAAAAAGATAAGTACATTGCGCTTCATTATGCATCTAAGAATAGCCACAACTATCACGCTCTGAAGTTTGTATCAGATAAAAAATGTTAAGGAACGTTTTTTCATGTCTGTAATATAGTAGTTCTGGCAGGTTTAACTCCGCATATGTATTTATGTTTCTTCAATGGTACGAGCAAATGATGAAATGGCACACAGGACACTTGCAGCCATTGCAAACATCATTGAAAAGAGTTCTTACATATCTGCGTCGCTGCAATACAAAAATTGCCAAAAACATTACTTCCTCCATAACCATTGAGCCAATAAGTGAGATGTAACAGTACCAATACTACATGAAGCAAACTGGGTCTGCTCTGCTAACAACCAATGACAGCTATAGCAGCAAACTGACTCCAGTTACAATCACAAATTCGTCACGTACTAAATACGATCAATGAGTTCATTAAGGTCACATATTTACCTTCAAGCTTCCCCAATGCTGACTTGATAAAATCGACGATCTCAGACTGCGAAGCAGCAGTGCTAGTGCTAGCCTCGCTCGACGCCGCCGCAGCCACCTCGGGGCTCTCGGGGCTACAAGACAATGTCAGCTTCGTTAAACGGTCACACGCCAGAATTAGCATTTCTGGAGACGAGAAGAAGCTAGTGACAGGCGGTTACGCGGGTATCTCTCTTCTACCTCGAAGCAGCTTGGTGCGCCGCCCTGGTAACCATAGCAACCGCATGGTGCCGCCGAGGTAGCCGGGGGCGCGAGTAGGAGCCAAGCGAGGCGGAGAGGCCGCTTCCGCTGCCGCCGCAGCCGTCTACCTCGAGCAAGCCTGGAAAGCGGAGCGGAACCAGCGAGGACGAGCCGGGCGCTGGAGTGGGAGCGGGAGCGGAGGAGACGAGGCGGTGGTGGCGCAGCGTGGCGGCGGCGGGGGTGCGGTGGCGCCTGAGGCGGCGCAGCAGCGCTGCCAAGGCCGAGGCCTGCGCCATGGGAGAACCTGCCGTTGCTCTCGTAAATTTGGTCGTCTGCGGCGTCAGCGCGCGCGCGCGTGGGATCAGCAGAGCCGCAGGCCGCAGCGCGGCGGCGACGGCGGCGGTGGGCGGGAGGGAGGGGGGAGGTAGGGCGAGTGAGTCGGGGGACGAATTGATGGCGAATCGAAATGGTTTTAGATGGGCCGAGTTTGTGGATCTCATGGGCCGAATCACGATGCAAGATGATCCACTCAAAAAGAAAAAAAAACTAATGCAAGATGTACATGGGCCATGGGGCAGCTGGAACGAGTCTGATACGAAAGTCTTCTTTTCCTTCTTGACAAACTCTAAAATAAAATTCAGATATTCCTCCTCTTGAACTCTTAAAACCGTTCAAATTACCTCTCTGTATGAATTCAGAGTGGTTTTAAAAGTGAGTTTGTCCTTTATTTAGTTAAAATTGGTAAATAATTGACAAAGTTTTGAAACCATAACAAATATCTCTAAGTTTCTAATTTTTTTTAAAAAAAATCAAGAGATAGATTGAGATATGGAAAATTAGTATTTATAGTTCATGAAAATATTTCTGTACACTTCAAAAACTAGATTTATCTTTAGAAAGATAAAAAATTATAAAATTGCTAAAACATTTTAATTGATATGTACACGTGTTTGTAAAACTTTTCACAACAATGTAATACACAACTAGTATTTGTAGTGTGAGTGCATTCAACATTAATATATATTCGTGCTAGTTGGATCTCATATTTTGTTGTGCAAAGTTTCTAAAGCATGTTCAATATGTTTTAAATCCAGAGAGGGAAGAGATGAGAATGAGGGATGAGTGAGAAAGATAAATTAGGAGAGGTCAGGAGATATACAACATGTGTATTAATTAGACTCCACTAATCACGTCGTGATCACCCCTAATCCGTTGATTTTTTACAAAATTGTGATTTAAGGTACAATAGTCTATGGTTGCAGCTAGTTGACGAGCAAGGAGAGAAGCTCTAGGGCGTTATTGGTAGCATGGGTGCCCGGGTGCAGCTACGAAGCGATTGGTTTCCTGGATAGAGCTAGGGTCCAGGGGCGCATGCAGAAGAGCGCCTGTGGTCTAACTCTCCAGAAACACAGTGAAGCTCTGTTTCCTCACGACTAGGCTCGCGTGGTGTGGCTTTCATGCCTTGGCATCCAACCTTTCTCTTGCACTTTAGTGCTTCTCTTGCTCAGCTGGGCAACCAAAACATGTTCTCTAGCCGCCCAGGTCGAGTTACAACTTACAATAAGCAAAACCATATGTATATGTATGTCTTGTATGCACACAGACTGGCTGGAAGAGTTTGGCTCTCAAATACGAGCAGGTTGGCTAGGAACGACAACCAATCACACCCCTAGCGGATCGGTGCTCTACAGTTGCGGACGATATTTTCCACTCTTATGGGAATATTTTTTTTATGTCATGGGAGTTTTTTTTTGTTGGTTTGTTAGAGCGAAGTGGTGCTCCGTTGGTGCATTAGATATTATTCAACATACATGTAGTAGAATAATAGTTACCAGGAGGATTCCCTGCACGTTGCCGTGGGTATGAAGGAGGAATATAAATAGGTTAGAATGTTAACTAATAAGAATTAGGAGATGTATATGTATGGTGTTGACAATGCAGGAACATGATATAATATATGTATAGATTTATTAACATAATCGTAGAGATTGTATCCATTCTGGATGATGTGTCTCGTTGACGTAGATATCATAATTCTTGTGCTAGTGAACTTTGCAAATGATAGTGGACTGCTGAGGTGGATATCTTGCATGTCAAGAGAAATTGCTAGTGGTAAATGATAGTGGACTGCTGAGGCGGACGCCTTGCATGTCAAGAGAAATAACTACTGAGGTTTTGCTTTATAAGAGCTGTAGACGCCTAAAGCTAAAGCACAAGCTGTCAACCAGACGAATCTTGATCTGACTGGTTCTTTCTAAAATGTGTGAGGCTGCAAAGGAACAAGAATATTTCCAAACACTGAGCGTGTGCAACTCCTTTGAAAGCTTCCGTGTGTCCAACGTGGAACAATCATCTCCTTTCCTTGCCCATATATATATAAAATAAAATATTCGGTGGTGGTTAAATTGGACTAAACTGTAACTTTCGCATGATTCTCCAATTTCCACAATGGGATATTAATGGCTAACATAGACCATAGTATCCACTTTCCATATGAAAGAAAATATTCGATGATTTAAATAATGATGATTTCCATGCGTAGGTCAAAGCGATGTCGCGGGTTTATGCACCAGTACTTATAGTGGATAGAGGCGGCTTTTTCCTACTTTATGGCTATACATGCATGGAAAAGGTATAGTATGCCAAACGAAATTGTTTATAAATTACCCTGAGTTCTCTAACAGCGTGTTTTGGTGTGCTGGTGTGGTTAAGCATCAGCTCAAGCAGAATGGGTCGTTCCGTCATTTGGTGCGGAATGAACTCACTCTGCAAATTCTTAATGCAGGAGCACTACATGGTGACGGGCGGGAGCGAACTGCTGATGGAAACCAAACAGCTTAACGAGGTTCGGTTTCTGGATCGGATAATTCCGGATGGAGTCATTTTGGAAACTAAACACAGGCTGTAAATCACCCCTAATTAAGATTATCATCGTCATCTGGCATGGAGCCCTCTGATTCACTGGGAAGTTTCATCTCCAAGTCCAAGTCCTCCTATACAAACCGTTGTGAACCTTCCATTTCATTCCTGTGTGCGTGCTGTTCCAATCCGATCATTAACTGCGAAGTTAATTTCTTGGCACAAGTACGGACAGTAGCCAGCCGAGCAGCTCTCGTCACCTGTTTGTTACGAGAGAAGCTGACATGGCATGATGAACCAACCGAGTTATGCTTAGCTCACGACTCAACTTAGACTTATCTTTGATAATAATAAAAGACATTAGAAGGTTCCAATTGATTAAGGTAACGAAAATGTTCTAAGGTTACACAGAACAAAACATCTTTCGCATATGTAAGCACATCATGCCTTGAGCACTGTCAAAGATGAGATTTGATGCATCGTCGGTGGGCCGTAGATCTACATGATTTGGCACCACCGGCTAGGACACACTACCGGAAACGGCTTATTTGTCGACGGCCGCAAGGTTTTCCGATGGCCAGGGAATAAGCCATCGGCAAACCACAGGCTTTGTCGTTGGCAAAGCAGAGCCATCGGCAAAGATATTTTGCCGACGGCCCAGCCATCGGCAAAGACAGGCCATGGGCAAAGCCGATCTTTGCCGACGGCCAGGCCATCGGCAAAGTCCGACCATCGGCAAAATTGGACCAGGGCAGACGCCGGCCGACGCCGTGCCCTTTGCCGATGGCCGTGCCGTCAGGCCGTCGACAGAAGGGCAGGCTATGCCGACGGCCACGACCATCGGCATAGACAGGCCACGTGGCCGCCTCAGGAGCTACCGGGCCCACCGGCTTTGCCGATGGCCGGCCAAATACAACCCAACTTCAAAACTTGGGACAATTTTGAGTTTTTTAGCTATATTTTGTTAATTATTTCTGTTTCTTTGCAATTTTCCGGCGACTCCAAATTTGAACTGCAAGTATATGAAATAATGGAACTTTTTGATTCAAAACATGGTATTCATGATGCTCGGAGTATGTTGAGGCCGTATCCAGGACCTCGCATGAAATTACGACTATGTTGGCATCGTAACATGGGGAGTTACGTGCGTGAAAAGTGTTTTTAAATTATATAAAATCCAAACGAAGTCTGAAATTGACAAAACTTGATGAGTTGTATTATCATGACATGTGGAGGTCGTGGTAAAAATTTCAAAAAGTTTCGAGCAAGTTGTGACGTCGGATGGCCAAAACCCAGACATCTACACATGCGATCTTGTGATCACATGTGGAGATGTCTGGGTTTTAGCCATCCGACGTCACAACTTGCTCGAAACTTTTTGAATTTTTTACCACAGTCTCCACATGCGATGGCACGACTCCGAGTTGGTCTCCGTGGGAGCAAGGTGGTGGGGGCTCTGGGACCCCTGGGGACGGCGCCTCGAGCTAGGTACTACACTTGTCGCTTTTGGACCTTGTATGGATGACTTGTTTGGATGACTATGTATGGATGACGATCGACATTTGTCGCTTGTGTATGGATGACTTGGAGGATATGTGGGTTCCATGCTATATATGTGATGTGCGGATGAAAATAGTATTTTGTTGCTATATATGTGGGTCATATGCTATATATGTGATGTATGTGTTGAAATGTCATGGAAATGCAAGAAAACTGAAAAAAAAGAAAAAAAAAATCCCAGGTTTACCGATGGCCAGCCGTCGGCAAACCTGAGATTATGTGTCAGTAAATCCCCAGGTTTGCCGACGGCTGGCAGGCCGTCGGCAAAGTGACCATAACTTTGCCGATGGCCGGCCGTCGGCAAAAAAAAGTTTGCCGACGGCCGAGGCCATCAGCAAAGAAATTTCGAAAAAAAAACGCTTTGCCGATGGCCGTGCCACGTCAGCCGTCGGCAAAGCCGCCGTCAACCTGACGGCGCGTCGGCTGACGTGGCGCCTATGCCGATGGCTCACGTGGCTATCGGCATAGCTTTGTCGATGGCCTGACACGTGGCCGTCGGCAAACTTCACTTTACCGAAGAAATGTCTGCCGATGGCGGTTTGCCGACGGCCACGTCGGATTGCCATCGGCAAAGCCTTTGCCGATGGCAATCCAGACTTTACCGATGGCTGCCGGCCATCGGCAAACAAGCCGGATCCGGTAGTGACAATTACATCAGACGCATGAGGCCAGCCCCAACACGGGCTATCTTAGCTGCTGTCCACATAGGTCGTATGGACATTTAATCAAACATTGTGCAGTATCACTTGGAATGATTAGTATACAGGGGTATGCATATCTTTTTTCAATCTCTTTGTTATGATCTCCCAAGTCTCAAACGACACTACTAATATTGGAACGGAAAGAATACGTGTACCGCAGAGCTAACTTCCAATCCAGCGTGTTGCTGTGTTGGAGGCTTGGAGCTAGCAGCCTGAGCCGCTGAGCTTCGAGTGTGGACGTGTGGTATCATCGCGGGCAAAACCACGAAAGGCGGTAGGGAACCTGTGTCTGCGTGGCGGCGTGAGCGTGGGTTCTTTTTCTCTTCTCAGACAGCAAAGATGAGCATGGAATAAAGAGCTTTCCTCTTCTTCCCCAACACACAAGTCCTGTCATTCGAGCAAGCTGCGGCGAAAGGCTCAAAGAAGTTTCATTGCACCTTCCCAATAATTCTCTTTATCTATAACAATATTTGCAAGAATCAATCCGTCGCTATCTATATACGGTCTCCAGCTACTTTATCATCATCATCCAACTCCGACGATCCTTACCGTGCCGTCTGCTCGCACGTCATCCGGTTTTCCGTCGCGTGCGTGCGTGCGCCGCTGGCCTGCCTCGAGCTGCCCGCAGATAGCCCCTCTCGACGCACGCGGCGTCTCGATTGCAGCAAGGTCTTTCAATTCATCGCATGTTACTGCGAGCCAGCAGGCTGCCATCATCAGCCAGCGGCGGCAGCAGCTGCCTCGTCGTCTGCGGCGCATGGGCGGCGTGCTCGGCGCGTTGCTCCACCGGAGGTCTGGGGGAAGGCCGCCGGCGCAGGGGCAGCAGGGCACGAGGCACCGGCCCTGGGGTCTCACCCGGCAGCCGTTGGCCTACGACGCCGCCGCCCCACCAGCCGGCGGCGACCGCAGGGCCATGCTGTCCAAGAAGTACTCGTACATACCCGACACCTTCACGTCGCTTGATCAGGTTCCAGCCGCCGATCCATCTCCATCATCGAGCTAGCTCCAGCGTGCCTGTCCATGGCACTGCTTGCAAGTTGCAAACCGATAAACCAGCTTGCTAATTGTTGGCATGGTGTTTGCAGGTGGCGGCGGCGCTGCGGGAGCAGGGCCTCGAGTCGTCGAACCTGATCCTGGGCATAGACTTCACCAAGAGCAACGAGTGGACAGGGAAGCAGTCGTTCGGCGGGCAGAGCCTGCACCGGATCGGCGACACGCCCAACCCTTACGAGCAGGCCATCAGCATCATCGGCAAGACGCTGGCGCCCTTCGACGAGGACAACCTCATCCCCTGCTTCGGCTTCGGCGACGGTGACAATCTCATCTTCTTCTTGACGCATCCATCTTCTCGGTGTTGCTTGTCCTTTCTCCTAAATCTTCTTGACTGCATTATTTGCAGCCACCACCCATGACTACAACGTGTTCAGCTTCCACCCGGACAACACGCCCTGCCATGGATTTGAGGAGGTCCTCGCCTGCTACCGCAAGATCGTGCCGCACCTCAGGCTTTCAGGGCCGACGTCGTTCGCGCCCATCGTGGAGGCGGCCGTGGACATCGTGGACAGGAGCGGCGGGCAGTACCATGTGCTCGTCATCGTCGCGGACGGGCAGGTGACCAGGAGTGTCGACACCGGTGACGGCGACCTGAGCCCGCAGGAGAAGAGAACGGTGGACTCCATCGTCATGGCAAGCTCCTACCCGCTGTCCATCGTGCTGGTTGGGGTCGGGGACGGGCCTTGGGACGACATGCGCAGGTTCGACGACAAACTCCCCGCGCGCGACTTCGACAACTTCCAGGTGAACACCACCTGCTAGCTGCTAGCTCCGGAACCTCCGGCATCCACATCCGAGCTCAGCTCTGAAGATGAACCATGCTCAGATCGATTTCAGTTGAGATGCCAAACACAACACGTGACACCGTACCCTCACTGAATGCATATGCAGTTCGTGAATTTCACCTCCATCATGTCTCGGCCCGTGACGGCGCAGCAGAAGGAGTCGGCGTTCGCGCTCGCCGCGCTCATGGAGGTCCCCATCCAGTACAAGGCCACCATGGAGCTCGGCATCCTGGGGTAATGCATTGCAGAATGCGCTCATAGAATATCTTTGTGGTGCCTTGACTAGTCTGAAGCTAGCTTTCTGAACATACAATTGAACCTGAACCTGAACGCATGCAGGCGATCCACGGGGAACGCCAAGAGAGTGTCCCCTGCGCCGCCGCCTCTGCCGCACGCGCAGAGGCAGTCGTCGTTGAGGAGGGGACCCAGCAATGTCGGCGCCGCCGCATCGCCAAGAGATGATCAGGTCAGATGAGATAGTGTACAATGCAGGGCTTCACTTCTCGCAACAATGCTTACATGTGTACATGTCTGTGTGTTGATGCAGGTGTGCCCAATCTGCCTGACCAATACCAAGGATCTAGCATTCGGCTGTGGCCATATGGTGAGGACAGATTCAGATATTTCTATTTTCCATTTATTACAAATGCAATGCAATGCAATGCAATTGCACAAGGAAAAGGAAAACCTCATTTATAACCTATTTTTCTTGTGCATTTTGTGCATGCGAGCAACAGACCTGCAGGGAGTGTGGGGAGAGCCTCACCAGATGCCCGATATGTCGACAGCCGATACGATCAAAGCTGAGGCTATATTCAGGATGAAACGGTTATGGTAAAAAAGAGGCCATGAAGAAAAAGAACATAGCTTACTCGCCGTTAAAATGTACAGAATCTGTCAAACGTGTAAGGAGGAACGAGTCGAGATCAAGTCCTCTTCGTCTCGAATTTGCATGAACGTGGTTTCATTTGTGACAAAAGGTTTTAGTTTTCGACTGATTCGATTTGTTTGGTTCTTGTCATGTTATTAGTTTGTAATAAGTATTAGAGGAAGCAAAACAAGGCACGTATATACATATAGTTGTTTGCGTGTGTGTTGTGTTGTGTGTGTGTGTGTGTGTGTGTGTGTGTTTTGTTGCAGTGGGAAAAATAAATAGAAGGAAATGCAAGGTAAACATTTGGCTGTAACACAAAGACATTTGTTTAACACTGCTGCTGTTCAGCTTCACGTCACTGATTATATCCTTTTGATAATGGAATGCTAAATGTGTGGCAATTCCGTTACAGCCCCAGTGTAAATGTGGCCATAAAACGCGTTAAAACCAACCGTTTCTGCTGCACACGCCCTTTGTGCTGCTGCTGCTCCTGCTGCTTGTTCCGGTTCATCTTCTTCCTCCTCCCTATAAATTTGATCAGATCGCAACCAAACCTTACTCATGTTCTCTGCCAAAAAAAAAAAGACCACCTCTTGCTGTTGCAACAAAGTCACACAAGAAGACAGGCTTCTTGCAGTCTCTGATTTCTGAAGCCTGAAGAAATGGCACCATCCAACGTCAGATTCCTCGCCTTCTTCTTTGCCCTCACACTATCGGTGCTTCACGCTCACGGTACAGGATCTCTCATTTTGGCTGGCAGCCAAGTTGTAGTCATCAGAATCGACAAATCCCACAGCTTATAGTCTCACTAACCTGACGCTGAAATTAAACCCCATCTTCAGCAGCGGCAGCAGAAACCTTGCGCCATAGGAGCAAGACATGGTGCGTGGCCAAGCCGTCGGCGGACGAGGCGGCGCTGCGGGGCAACCTGGAGTTCGCCTGCTCCGAGAGCGACTGCGGCGCCATCCAGGGCACCGGTGGCTGTGCCCGGCCGGACGACAGCCTGCTGTCGAGGGCGTCCGTGGCCATGAACGCCTACTACCAGGCCCGGGGCAGGAACTCGTGGAACTGCTTCTTCAACGGCACCGGCCTCATCACCATCACTGACCCCAGTGAGTAGACTGCCTTGCTGTGACTGTGAGTGTCTCGTTGCTTGTCAACTGTGTTGGGGGGCTGACATGGCTGGTGTTCTTACAGGTCTTGGCACCTGCAAATATGCTTGAGATGGATGCATGGGAGGAAGAGGGACTGCCGCGCCGCTGAACGATGGATCTGAATAAGATTGTAGGGATGATGCATGTTTTCTTTGTTTTTCTTTTTATTTATTTATTTATTTATTTATTTATGTCCATTATGTGAGCAGGAAGTATCCTTACAGAATCAGAGCTGCTAGAATTCCAATCAAGATTTGGCATTTATATGTCTACAAACCTGTAGAGGATTAGTATTGTCATTTACTGGCTTTTATGTTGGGAGTAATATTCAGGGAATTGTATGCTTCTGGGTGTGTTCCCTTCGCGAAAAGTAGGTGATAAGTTACTGTAGCATCTTTCGTTGTAATTTGGCAAAATTTGTCCAATCATGGACTAACTAGGCTCAAAAGATTCGTCCCGACATTTACAGACAAACTATACAATTAGTTATCTTTTTTACCTACATTTAATGCTCCATGCATGCGTCGAAACATTTGATATGATGGGTGGAAGAGAAAATATTTTGGGTTGGGATGGGGAAGTGAACAAGGCTATTTCGCAGCACAGTTCTATTCCATGGGGTGGGAGGGGTCAATGGACGGCAGTTTATTCAGTAGTCAGGGACTTCAAAACGACGATATAAGAAATTCCAAATGAAGGCAGGTAGCAGATCCATTAAATAAAAAAGACTAAAGTACAATTCAGGCGTGAAATGAAACCTAGTTGATACTAGAAAACATTGTACCTTACAACAAAGGTTAATCCTAATCCAGCAGGTCCTTTCAGAACATCAGTACACAAAAGCTATGAGACAGAATTGGAATTATTGTTTACAGAGTTAACAAGTAGAGAATTTGAAAAGACAGAATAAAGTTTCTACTGGCATTCATTCTCCACACTCATCCATTCATGAGAACAAGTTCCTTTCAGCAAACCTGTTAAGGCAGACATTGGGTTTTAGTCAACACAAACAGTGCCGCATGGAAAAAAAATTGAAGTCATTAAGATCAACATATTGCGTATGCTCAAGTTATTTATGTCGTATCGTACACCTAAAAACCATCTTATCTTATGAGCTAAATCGGTTTCCAGCACTTGTAATGTTGGCCATATATATGCAAAACCAAGCAGTAACTGTTGGAACCAAATAAAAATAAAATTAACATTGATAGTGCACTGAGAAGTTGTCGGAAGAAATTCATCTGAACTTACATTAATATAATTAATCTAGCTTCTTAAAATTTATACAATTGTCTGTTGCTTCATTAAACAGCACCTCAACCTGCTTCAACTCCCTTTCTGTAATGCAATGAGGTGCACCATATCAGTAATTAACCATATAATACTAAGAACTCTAAACAGTGGGGATCATGTTACCAGCAGCTTCAAGTTGCTTCTGGAGCTCTAATCCCACGACTTCATTCTCTGCCTGCAAATTTCAAATTTTTATAAAATTTAAAGTAGGAGTTTGACAGATGGCCATCCTTGAAAAAATCAGTGGTTGATAAATTAAACTGACTACCTGTAGCTCTTGGATTCTTTTCACTTGATCCTCTTCTGATGATAGTGGCAATGCTGCAACAAGTGCATCAAACTGCATAGAAGGCCACAATCATTGCTCTCTAAGGAAAAAAAAAAGTTGAAAGTGATTGCAGCAAGCATATTTTGAACTAAAGTTTGTTAGGCAAAGGAATACTCCCGCTGTCCCTTTATTTGTGTCGTTGTAGCTTCTGGGTGGGTTCATCAGAGATTCTCTGAATGTAGGCAGAGGAGTCCAGATGCATGGCAAACGCAGGGAATCTAGACATTCAAATGCTACTCCCCAACAACAGTCAATGCGGGACGGAGGGAGTAGTCCTTGTTCCAATGCATTTCAACTATGGTTAACACAAAGAACAGATTGATCTTTTCTGGGAAACATGACTGTCGTGTTGTGAACAGAATCACTATACTACAGCGTAGCAGCAACATCGCGCGGGCAGGTGCAGCAGCAACACTCGCCCAGGCGCAGCAGCAACATGCGTGCAGGAGCTGCATGCAACCATGCATACGAGTGATCGAGCAAGAGAGCTCTGCAACCTACGGACATGAGAAACAACAACGAGAGTCGGGGAGGAGGCAGTGGCTAGCGATTTGATTGATGGGACAAAACCGAAAGGGCAAGCAACAACCAGACGTGTCTCGCGCGCCGGACGTCCGGGCGCTAGCAAAGCCCTATGCTATATGGCATGTAAGGAGCCTTATTAAAGCATCATATGACGAGCATTCTTGAGGTTCCCCTCAAGACAATGCTCTAATTTCTTAAGCTAATGTTTGTCGCATAGCAGCCAAGTTTCCGGAACGTTGAGGTCATGGTACAGGAAAGCGGTACGTGGTATGTTGTTTCTTAAGTCTATGGAGCAAAGAGGGTATACGGCTTGATCTCGTTCCTTCGATTAATGGAACGCGTACCAAGTATAAATGGAACGTGTTCCCGGAATGATGAGCATGATCCTAATTAAATTGGTTGATATCATGAACGAATTAATTAGCACAAGTTTTTACTGAACGTAAGACTTAGAAGGTTATAAAATAGATAACTGAACTTCTAGTGCGGCCTTTCTTTTTTTTCTTCCATCAATTGAATTGAGCCTTACGTTCCATCAGTGTTCGGAACGATGTTCCATCATGTTTCCGTTCCATGACTTGGAACGATGTTCCCGGAACATGAAACGTGCCCACGTTCTCGTTCCTAGGATGATAAGGTTTGTCATGGAAACTTAAATGTTCCTTTTAAAAAGATGGCTACAATAACAATTGCTCAAGCTCGTACCGGATTTCGTACACATTGGATGAATGGATGAAGACGGGTTTATCCAACTAAACGGACAGAAAGCATCTCTTCCTACATCCAGTCCCAACTCCTATGCAACTTCAGTCCTAAAAACAAACTTCATCCCGTGGCCGCCGGGTATTCTCCTGTAGCAGCGCTGTGAACGAATGGGAATGGCAAGCACAGGGCAAACTTGAACAAGCCTATTTGTTTCAGCTTTTTGTTTCCCAGAAGCAAAAGGTGAGCCTTGGTCGCCAGTAGCAGGGGACGAGGGGACTAGGGAGCATCAATCTGGCAAAGCACAACAACCAAAGCCTCTTCTGGGATCATATCTTTTCTTCTCCACGTTTTCGACTGCTCTCAACTGGCAAACCCTCACGTGGATACATACGCAGCATGTCAGTCAGCTTGTTCCTTCCCATCCCACACCCACCAAACTGCCTAAACCACCATCCCAGAGTCGCCAGCCCGGGGCAATGAACACGTCTCACGTAGTCACGTTTGCTCGTGTAACATGGTGTGCACCCACCCAAAAAAATTACACACAGACCAAAATCAAAATCAGAACAACTATCTAGTCCAAGGTGACATTGATCTTGAGGCTGGACTCGGTGCTGATGGTCTCCTTGTTGGTGGTTCCGGCGGGGTGGTCGCCGCACTCCAGCCGCAGCCGCAGGTGCACCGGCTTCACCACCACCAGGCCCCTCGCGTCGTCCCCGCGGCTCCTCATCAGCAGCTCCACGCCGGCGCGCTCCTCGCGGCGCTGGCACCCCATCACCCGCTTCACGAGGGCCTTCTGGTCCACGCCGTCGGCCGTCCTCGCCAGCTTCAGGTACAGAGCGACAGAGGCCACCAGCTGCGAATGGTGGTTCATGCATGGTAGTGTGATGATGTGTTGGACTGATGACTTAATGCTCTAGTGTGTAGAAACAGAGTTTTTCCTTCTTTCTTTTCGTGTGTGCTTTAGGTAATGTTTGTGCTGGGAGGGAAAGAGCTCACGGTACCTCACATGTCCCAGGGCTGACGTTCACTGCACAGGTGAACTGGACTCTTCTCTGGTCCTGGTAATTTTGATTGCCAGGTTTGCTAACGTCTCCATGCGCAGTGGTAGGTTCCTCCGCCACTTCAGAGAAGGCCAGGTTGTCCAGCTCATCGTACCACTGCTGTGCGATACCAACCTGATGGCATTGTTCATTTGCACGAGGGATTAGACCTTTGCTAACTACAGATTTGCAGTTAACTACTAGAAAAAACACGATGCAAACACAGAAAAAAAGAAAAGGGAGCATGTTTTTACCTTTTCTGTGGTTGTGACTGGTCCATCAGAACCAGAGACCTCAGCACCGGATCCCCTTACTTGGCGCCAGATACAATTCTCCGTCAAAGGCGCGGCAAGTTCAGTGTTAACTGGAATGTCTACGTACACGGTGATGTTGCACCTTCCTGTTAAATTGAGCACGTCCAGTTACAAAGCTATCTTACTTGAACTTGAACAACATGCTACAATGCAGTGCAACACCAATTGGGAAAACAGCAAACAGGGTTCCTCTTGAGACCATGCATAGATTATTTCAAGTGCAATTCTCGTCTGAGGCTTAAGAGTTTTTTTGTTCATGCAGTTGCAGTATACAAATACAGATAGCTCTTATTGCTCCTATAATTTCTACTGTCAAATTAAAAGTTTTCAAAACTCAAGGCACAAAAGTTGACAAAAAAATGTAGAAAGAATAGGCAACTTGTAACAAAAAGCATCATTTTCTCTGAGGCAACAAGTTTCCTGTGCCTTAGTCCTGCTGCTGAACAATGATGAAATGATAGTATGATCACATGCAGATAGGCAGAACTATGGATCCAACTATTGCAGATAAACATCACATAAATGCTATAGCATATACTAACAGAATATTATCAGAAGAAAATGGGCAATATGACAATTACCAGGAAGCACGTCTACTTTATGTACATGCTCTTGAAATTGTCCAGATGAATGTCCCCTGCCAATTCAAGGTAACAGCATGGAAATGTCAGAACAATGGAAGGCAGGCTTCTATCATCACTTCATCAGCAGGTCAATTTCTACGCTTAACAGGGAATCAGCAGCTCACCAGGTTGATACTCTCTCGAGATTGCAAACAAACCAATATGGCAACCCAAGTACCTCACAGTTAGAAAACTGAATGCTTGAGGTGGTCTTGGTATCCAAATCGTGCTTCAGAACCCTTTGACCATCTTCAAAGAAACAAAAAAGAATCAATACAATCCAATTTTTATATGATTCGACTCCAAAAAAGAGCTACATATCAATCAGCTCATAGATTAACCTGTATCACAGAAGATAATGTCATTCTGAAATCTTGCAATAGATGATATAAGCTCATTGTTGGGGATCTTCTGCATTGAATCAGAAAGCACTCTAGCATTTGATGACCAATTCAAGTACATATCCTTAATAAGGGCACACCTCTCTTTTAAAGTTTGCTGATATGACTCCATTGCTTCAGCTCTGCCTTCACACAACTTTAACAAAATGAGGTAAGAAAAAAATAAGTCTAATAGATAACAAAAGAAGTCAATACCAACCCTTCCAATATCCTGCTTTTCGCCAGTTGATATTCTCAGGATCCATGGAGTTTCAAAGCTGCAAAATAGCTAGTGTCAGGACCAAGAAGAGTTACTAATAACTCAATAGTCAGGTAATCTGTTCCCAAAGGGAACCAGCGGTAGGTTCACTATGGGCATAATGTGCCTGTACGCAACAACACTAAAACAAGAAATATATCACTAAGCCATCAACCACCATTAACATCAGTTGAACACCGAATGTAAACGCAGCAAATTTCACTAATATATGTTTCCTCCCTCATATCAACCAAAATAATAAACAGTAAGTATTTACAAATATTATCATTAGCCTCATTATCAGAAATGTAAAACATCCCCAAACCAAATATTTGGTGTAAAATAGAAGGATGGACAAAATGCATGCATTGTATCAGACAGCTAATGGAAGCATTTATATGAGGGCAAGAAATTGGATCTAAAAAGGTCAAGATGGAGGGATGAGATGAGATACCTACCTGCAGTCTGCGATTAATAAGTTGTCCTCTGAAATTTGTATCAAATGCCATGGAAGTGCCATGGAGTCTGCGTCAAAATCTTGAATAGTTGGAGCAACTTCTTTTCTCAGGCCAAGCTTATCGGTAATCCAGCTCCAGATGCAATTGCTTTTATTGAAAACTGGATAGATTGTTTCTAAAGTCCTTCTTCCCAAATCTGCTTTTCTGACCGCACGATTCTGCAAAAAGAATCAGAAGGGGACAATCAGATAATTCTTCAGTGTTGTGAATAGTCATCAATCTTCACAATCAAGGACAATTAAACCTTGTAACTTTGTTCGAGAGAAGAAAAAAAATAAACCTTGCAACTTCGGACTAGACTCAAGTATATTTCCAAACACCTTCCCAGTTTTTATTGCTCTAATATGAAATGTAAGAAACATCTAACCAGTGAAAAGGTGTATTTATGTTGTGATGAAGAAGTCAAGAAGAACAGGAAGAGGCAATCTACTGAGGATAATACCTCTGAATCTACAATAAATAGACAGTCTTCAGCAGCATGATAAAATGATGAAGCTGGGTGCAAGAATTTGGCTGACTCAAACTCTCCATCCTCAAAGCCTGGGGAAGATCCAATCTGCAAAGCAAAAGGTGAAAATGCCAATTCATCATCCTGCATGACTACAAACCTTCTGCTCATATAAATAAAATTGGAACTCAAGGTAACAGCAAGCCATGCTTACATAATCTAAAATCATCCCGTTGCTATTGCTAATGATGATCCTGTGATGGTTACTGTCAGAGATGAAAATGCGATCCCCATCTTCATCAACTGATACGCATGCTGCAGCACATTGAATTATAGATTATCACTTCTGGATGGCAAAACCAAAGATATAGTTGACTGCAATGTGCAACATAACTGTTTAGGGTGCAAACTGATGCTTAATTAATAAATTATATGGGAGAATAGCTGTAATTAAGTACCTGGATGATAAAGTAACAGGTTTCTGAAGGAACCAACAGATGGCTCTTTGACAACCTCTTCTTTCTGCCAAGAAACTCTTGACAGAACATTTTCAGAAGGTTCTTCTTTCAATGCGGTAAGTTCATCTATGGCTGCATTCAGAATGGTTAGAGATTTTAAAATATTAGCAAATACAGAGGGCATCCAACTTTCTAAGCAACATTGCAGAGTAGATAAAGTGGTTGAGGAAAAATAGACAAGAAAATAGCATTTATAGCATCAAGAGTACAGCTAATGTAGTTAAGATTTTACCCTTAATCATGACATCAGGCTCCTCAACCCAGTTTGTGAATAGGACAGGGTCCTTAGAACCTTCAAATAGCAAGTAGCAAGCACCATTTGTCATCTGAACACTCATCAAAACGACATTTCTTGTTTTAACATAGTATTTCATATGATAGCTAAAATGCATAAAACAACTGCAACACAGATCTCGAAAGCCTCTGTGGAGAGTCAAGAGACAGACCAGGAAGGTAAATGGAAAAATGCATAATCAAATAAAATGCATATGACACTGTATGTGGATGGGTATGGTCTGAGCCTCACATTGGAGAAGTCTTTGTCTGACATCAAGATAGGAAATGTAATGTACTCCTTCGCTATTGTACGGAAAGCTTGGCATTGAGATGCTAAAGAACTAATATCACCCCCATGTTGCAAAGCAAAAACATTCAGGCGTGGATACCTAAAATGGGCAGAGATTAGAAAAGTTCAAGATTGCAGTCAAATGTAATGTACTCCTTGACTATTGTACCTCTGTTGCAGATGTTTCAATCTCCCGAAAGCAATTGGATATTTGTCGTTGCTGTTTAATGTTCCACAAGATTGATACAAAAGAACAAGATATATTCCTTCTTCATTCAAATTCCTCCAAGTGCCATTCACAGTATTCAGCCAACAATGATTTTGTCCTACATCACAAAAATAAGGTAATATGTTAAAATATAGCAATGACCCCCTGAAAAAAAAGATAAGTACATTGCGCTTCATTATGCATCTAAGAATAGCCACAACTATCACGCTCTGAAGTTTGTATCAGATAAAAAATGTTAAGGAACGTTTTTTCATGTCTGTAATATAGTAGTTCTGGCAGGTTTAACTCCGCATATGTATTTATGTTTCTTCAATGGTACGAGCAAATGATGAAATGGCACACAGGACACTTGCAGCCATTGCAAACATCATTGAAAAGAGTTCTTACATATCTGCGTCGCTGCAATACAAAAATTGCCAAAAACATTACTTCCTCCATAACCATTGAGCCAATAAGTGAGATGTAACAGTACCAATACTACATGAAGCAAACTGGGTCTGCTCTGCTAACAACCAATGACAGCTATAGCAGCAAACTGACTCCAGTTACAATCACAAATTCGTCACGTACTAAATACGATCAATGAGTTCATTAAGGTCACATATTTACCTTCAAGCTTCCCCAATGCTGACTTGATAAAATCGACGATCTCAGACTGCGAAGCAGCAGTGCTAGTGCTAGCCTCGCTCGACGCCGCCGCAGCCACCTCGGGGCTCTCGGGGCTACAAGACAATGTCAGCTTCGTTAAACGGTCACACGCCAGAATTAGCATTTCTGGAGACGAGAAGAAGCTAGTGACAGGCGGTTACGCGGGTATCTCTCTTCTACCTCGAAGCAGCTTGGTGCGCCGCCCTGGTAACCATAGCAACCGCATGGTGCCGCCGAGGTAGCCGGGGGCGCGAGTAGGAGCCAAGCGAGGCGGAGAGGCCGCTTCCGCTGCCGCCGCAGCCGTCTACCTCGAGCAAGCCTGGAAAGCGGAGCGGAACCAGCGAGGACGAGCCGGGCGCTGGAGTGGGAGCGGGAGCGGAGGAGACGAGGCGGTGGTGGCGCAGCGTGGCGGCGGCGGGGGTGCGGTGGCGCCTGAGGCGGCGCAGCAGCGCTGCCAAGGCCGAGGCCTGCGCCATGGGAGAACCTGCCGTTGCTCTCGTAAATTTGGTCGTCTGCGGCGTCAGCGCGCGCGCGCGTGGGATCAGCAGAGCCGCAGGCCGCAGCGCGGCGGCGACGGCGGCGGTGGGCGGGAGGGAGGGGGGAGGTAGGGCGAGTGAGTCGGGGGACGAATTGATGGCGAATCGAAATGGTTTTAGATGGGCCGAGTTTGTGGATCTCATGGGCCGAATCACGATGCAAGATGATCCACTCAAAAAGAAAAAAAAACTAATGCAAGATGTACATGGGCCATGGGGCAGCTGGAACGAGTCTGATACGAAAGTCTTCTTTTCCTTCTTGACAAACTCTAAAATAAAATTCAGATATTCCTCCTCTTGAACTCTTAAAACCGTTCAAATTACCTCTCTGTATGAATTCAGAGTGGTTTTAAAAGTGAGTTTGTCCTTTATTTAGTTAAAATTGGTAAATAATTGACAAAGTTTTGAAACCATAACAAATATCTCTAAGTTTCTAATTTTTTTAAAAAAAAATCAAGAGATAGATTGAGATATGGAAAATTAGTATTTATAGTTCATGAAAATATTTCTGTACACTTCAAAAACTAGATTTATCTTTAGAAAGATAAAAAATTATAAAATTGCTAAAACATTTTAATTGATATGTACACGTGTTTGTAAAACTTTTCACAACAATGTAATACACAACTAGTATTTGTAGTGTGAGTGCATTCAACATTAATATATATTCGTGCTAGTTGGATCTCATATTTTGTTGTGCAAAGTTTCTAAAGCATGTTCAATATGTTTTAAATCCAGAGAGGGAAGAGATGAGAATGAGGGATGAGTGAGAAAGATAAATTAGGAGAGGTCAGGAGATATACAACATGTGTATTAATTAGACTCCACTAATCACGTCGTGATCACCCCTAATCCGTTGATTTTTTACAAAATTGTGATTTAAGGTACAATAGTCTATGGTTGCAGCTAGTTGACGAGCAAGGAGAGAAGCTCTAGGGCGTTATTGGTAGCATGGGTGCCCGGGTGCAGCTACGAAGCGATTGGTTTCCTGGATAGAGCTAGGGTCCAGGGGCGCATGCAGAAGAGCGCCTGTGGTCTAACTCTCCAGAAACACAGTGAAGCTCTGTTTCCTCACGACTAGGCTCGCGTGGTGTGGCTTTCATGCCTTGGCATCCAACCTTTCTCTTGCACTTTAGTGCTTCTCTTGCTCAGCTGGGCAACCAAAACATGTTCTCTAGCCGCCCAGGTCGAGTTACAACTTACAATAAGCAAAACCATATGTATATGTATGTCTTGTATGCACACAGACTGGCTGGAAGAGTTTGGCTCTCAAATACGAGCAGGTTGGCTAGGAACGACAACCAATCACACCCCTAGCGGATCGGTGCTCTACAGTTGCGGACGATATTTTCCACTCTTATGGGAATATTTTTTTTATGTCATGGGAGTTTTTTTTTGTTGGTTTGTTAGAGCGAAGTGGTGCTCCGTTGGTGCATTAGATATTATTCAACATACATGTAGTAGAATAATAGTTACCAGGAGGATTCCCTGCACGTTGCCGTGGGTATGAAGGAGGAATATAAATAGGTTAGAATGTTAACTAATAAGAATTAGGAGATGTATATGTATGGTGTTGACAATGCAGGAACATGATATAATATATGTATAGATTTATTAACATAATCGTAGAGATTGTATCCATTCTGGATGATGTGTCTCGTTGACGTAGATATCATAATTCTTGTGCTAGTGAACTTTGCAAATGATAGTGGACTGCTGAGGTGGATATCTTGCATGTCAAGAGAAATTGCTAGTGGTAAATGATAGTGGACTGCTGAGGCGGACGCCTTGCATGTCAAGAGAAATAACTACTGAGGTTTTGCTTTATAAGAGCTGTAGACGCCTAAAGCTAAAGCACAAGCTGTCAACCAGACGAATCTTGATCTGACTGGTTCTTTCTAAAATGTGTGAGGCTGCAAAGGAACAAGAATATTTCCAAACACTGAGCGTGTGCAACTCCTTTGAAAGCTTCCGTGTGTCCAACGTGGAACAATCATCTCCTTTCCTTGCCCATATATATATAAAATAAAATATTCGGTGGTGGTTAAATTGGACTAAACTGTAACTTTCGCATGATTCTCCAATTTCCACAATGGGATATTAATGGCTAACATAGACCATAGTATCCACTTTCCATATGAAAGAAAATATTCGATGATTTAAATAATGATGATTTCCATGCGTAGGTCAAAGCGATGTCGCGGGTTTATGCACCAGTACTTATAGTGGATAGAGGCGGCTTTTTCCTACTTTATGGCTATACATGCATGGAAAAGGTATAGTATGCCAAACGAAATTGTTTATAAATTACCCTGAGTTCTCTAACAGCGTGTTTTGGTGTGCTGGTGTGGTTAAGCATCAGCTCAAGCAGAATGGGTCGTTCCGTCATTTGGTGCGGAATGAACTCACTCTGCAAATTCTTAATGCAGGAGCACTACATGGTGACGGGCGGGAGCGAACTGCTGATGGAAACCAAACAGCTTAACGAGGTTCGGTTTCTGGATCGGATAATTCCGGATGGAGTCATTTTGGAAACTAAACACAGGCTGTAAATCACCCCTAATTAAGATTATCATCGTCATCTGGCATGGAGCCCTCTGATTCACTGGGAAGTTTCATCTCCAAGTCCAAGTCCTCCTATACAAACCGTTGTGAACCTTCCATTTCATTCCTGTGTGCGTGCTGTTCCAATCCGATCATTAACTGCGAAGTTAATTTCTTGGCACAAGTACGGACAGTAGCCAGCCGAGCAGCTCTCGTCACCTGTTTGTTACGAGAGAAGCTGACATGGCATGATGAACCAACCGAGTTATGCTTAGCTCACGACTCAACTTAGACTTATCTTTGATAATAATAAAAGACATTAGAAGGTTCCAATTGATTAAGGTAACGAAAATGTTCTAAGGTTACACAGAACAAAACATCTTTCGCATATGTAAGCACATCATGCCTTGAGCACTGTCAAAGATGAGATTTGATGCATCGTCGGTGGGCCGTAGATCTACATGATTTGGCACCACCGGCTAGGACACACTACCGGAAACGGCTTATTTGTCGACGGCCGCAAGGTTTTCCGATGGCCAGGGAATAAGCCATCGGCAAACCACAGGCTTTGTCGTTGGCAAAGCAGAGCCATCGGCAAAGATATTTTGCCGACGGCCCAGCCATCGGCAAAGACAGGCCATGGGCAAAGCCGATCTTTGCCGACGGCCAGGCCATCGGCAAAGTCCGACCATCGGCAAAATTGGACCAGGGCAGACGCCGGCCGACGCCGTGCCCTTTGCCGATGGCCGTGCCGTCAGGCCGTCGACAGAAGGGCAGGCTATGCCGACGGCCACGACCATCGGCATAGACAGGCCACGTGGCCGCCTCAGGAGCTACCGGGCCCACCGGCTTTGCCGATGGCCGGCCAAATACAACCCAACTTCAAAACTTGGGACAATTTTGAGTTTTTTAGCTATATTTTGTTAATTATTTCTGTTTCTTTGCAATTTTCCGGCGACTCCAAATTTGAACTGCAAGTATATGAAATAATGGAACTTTTTGATTCAAAACATGGTATTCATGATGCTCGGAGTATGTTGAGGCCGTATCCAGGACCTCGCATGAAATTACGACTATGTTGGCATCGTAACATGGGGAGTTACGTGCGTGAAAAGTGTTTTTAAATTATATAAAATCCAAACGAAGTCTGAAATTGACAAAACTTGATGAGTTGTATTATCATGACATGTGGAGGTCGTGGTAAAAATTTCAAAAAGTTTCGAGCAAGTTGTGACGTCGGATGGCCAAAACCCAGACATCTACACATGCGATCTTGTGATCACATGTGGAGATGTCTGGGTTTTAGCCATCCGACGTCACAACTTGCTCGAAACTTTTTGAATTTTTTACCACAGTCTCCACATGCGATGGCACGACTCCGAGTTGGTCTCCGTGGGAGCAAGGTGGTGGGGGCTCTGGGACCCCTGGGGACGGCGCCTCGAGCTAGGTACTACACTTGTCGCTTTTGGACCTTGTATGGATGACTTGTTTGGATGACTATGTATGGATGACGATCGACATTTGTCGCTTGTGTATGGATGACTTGGAGGATATGTGGGTTCCATGCTATATATGTGATGTGCGGATGAAAATAGTATTTTGTTGCTATATATGTGGGTCATATGCTATATATGTGATGTATGTGTTGAAATGTCATGGAAATGCAAGAAAACTGAAAAAAAAGAAAAAAAAATCCCAGGTTTACCGATGGCCAGCCGTCGGCAAACCTGAGATTATGTGTCAGTAAATCCCCAGGTTTGCCGACGGCTGGCAGGCCGTCGGCAAAGTGACCATAACTTTGCCGATGGCCGGCCGTCGGCAAAAAAAAGTTTGCCGACGGCCGAGGCCATCAGCAAAGAAATTTCGAAAAAAAAAACGCTTTGCCGATGGCCGTGCCACGTCAGCCGTCGGCAAAGCCGCCGTCAACCTGACGGCGCGTCGGCTGACGTGGCGCCTATGCCGATGGCTCACGTGGCTATCGGCATAGCTTTGTCGATGGCCTGACACGTGGCCGTCGGCAAACTTCACTTTACCGAAGAAATGTCTGCCGATGGCGGTTTGCCGACGGCCACGTCGGATTGCCATCGGCAAAGCCTTTGCCGATGGCAATCCAGACTTTACCGATGGCTGCCGGCCATCGGCAAACAAGCCGGATCCGGTAGTGACAATTACATCAGACGCATGAGGCCAGCCCCAACACGGGCTATCTTAGCTGCTGTCCACATAGGTCGTATGGACATTTAATCAAACATTGTGCAGTATCACTTGGAATGATTAGTATACAGGGGTATGCATATCTTTTTTCAATCTCTTTGTTATGATCTCCCAAGTCTCAAACGACACTACTAATATTGGAACGGAAAGAATACGTGTACCGCAGAGCTAACTTCCAATCCAGCGTGTTGCTGTGTTGGAGGCTTGGAGCTAGCAGCCTGAGCCGCTGAGCTTCGAGTGTGGACGTGTGGTATCATCGCGGGCAAAACCACGAAAGGCGGTAGGGAACCTGTGTCTGCGTGGCGGCGTGAGCGTGGGTTCTTTTTCTCTTCTCAGACAGCAAAGATGAGCATGGAATAAAGAGCTTTCCTCTTCTTCCCCAACACACAAGTCCTGTCATTCGAGCAAGCTGCGGCGAAAGGCTCAAAGAAGTTTCATTGCACCTTCCCAATAATTCTCTTTATCTATAACAATATTTGCAAGAATCAATCCGTCGCTATCTATATACGGTCTCCAGCTACTTTATCATCATCATCCAACTCCGACGATCCTTACCGTGCCGTCTGCTCGCACGTCATCCGGTTTTCCGTCGCGTGCGTGCGTGCGCCGCTGGCCTGCCTCGAGCTGCCCGCAGATAGCCCCTCTCGACGCACGCGGCGTCTCGATTGCAGCAAGGTCTTTCAATTCATCGCATGTTACTGCGAGCCAGCAGGCTGCCATCATCAGCCAGCGGCGGCAGCAGCTGCCTCGTCGTCTGCGGCGCATGGGCGGCGTGCTCGGCGCGTTGCTCCACCGGAGGTCTGGGGGAAGGCCGCCGGCGCAGGGGCAGCAGGGCACGAGGCACCGGCCCTGGGGTCTCACCCGGCAGCCGTTGGCCTACGACGCCGCCGCCCCACCAGCCGGCGGCGACCGCAGGGCCATGCTGTCCAAGAAGTACTCGTACATACCCGACACCTTCACGTCGCTTGATCAGGTTCCAGCCGCCGATCCATCTCCATCATCGAGCTAGCTCCAGCGTGCCTGTCCATGGCACTGCTTGCAAGTTGCAAACCGATAAACCAGCTTGCTAATTGTTGGCATGGTGTTTGCAGGTGGCGGCGGCGCTGCGGGAGCAGGGCCTCGAGTCGTCGAACCTGATCCTGGGCATAGACTTCACCAAGAGCAACGAGTGGACAGGGAAGCAGTCGTTCGGCGGGCAGAGCCTGCACCGGATCGGCGACACGCCCAACCCTTACGAGCAGGCCATCAGCATCATCGGCAAGACGCTGGCGCCCTTCGACGAGGACAACCTCATCCCCTGCTTCGGCTTCGGCGACGGTGACAATCTCATCTTCTTCTTGACGCATCCATCTTCTCGGTGTTGCTTGTCCTTTCTCCTAAATCTTCTTGACTGCATTATTTGCAGCCACCACCCATGACTACAACGTGTTCAGCTTCCACCCGGACAACACGCCCTGCCATGGATTTGAGGAGGTCCTCGCCTGCTACCGCAAGATCGTGCCGCACCTCAGGCTTTCAGGGCCGACGTCGTTCGCGCCCATCGTGGAGGCGGCCGTGGACATCGTGGACAGGAGCGGCGGGCAGTACCATGTGCTCGTCATCGTCGCGGACGGGCAGGTGACCAGGAGTGTCGACACCGGTGACGGCGACCTGAGCCCGCAGGAGAAGAGAACGGTGGACTCCATCGTCATGGCAAGCTCCTACCCGCTGTCCATCGTGCTGGTTGGGGTCGGGGACGGGCCTTGGGACGACATGCGCAGGTTCGACGACAAACTCCCCGCGCGCGACTTCGACAACTTCCAGGTGAACACCACCTGCTAGCTGCTAGCTCCGGAACCTCCGGCATCCACATCCGAGCTCAGCTCTGAAGATGAACCATGCTCAGATCGATTTCAGTTGAGATGCCAAACACAACACGTGACACCGTACCCTCACTGAATGCATATGCAGTTCGTGAATTTCACCTCCATCATGTCTCGGCCCGTGACGGCGCAGCAGAAGGAGTCGGCGTTCGCGCTCGCCGCGCTCATGGAGGTCCCCATCCAGTACAAGGCCACCATGGAGCTCGGCATCCTGGGGTAATGCATTGCAGAATGCGCTCATAGAATATCTTTGTGGTGCCTTGACTAGTCTGAAGCTAGCTTTCTGAACATACAATTGAACCTGAACCTGAACGCATGCAGGCGATCCACGGGGAACGCCAAGAGAGTGTCCCCTGCGCCGCCGCCTCTGCCGCACGCGCAGAGGCAGTCGTCGTTGAGGAGGGGACCCAGCAATGTCGGCGCCGCCGCATCGCCAAGAGATGATCAGGTCAGATGAGATAGTGTACAATGCAGGGCTTCACTTCTCGCAACAATGCTTACATGTGTACATGTCTGTGTGTTGATGCAGGTGTGCCCAATCTGCCTGACCAATACCAAGGATCTAGCATTCGGCTGTGGCCATATGGTGAGGACAGATTCAGATATTTCTATTTTCCATTTATTACAAATGCAATGCAATGCAATGCAATTGCACAAGGAAAAGGAAAACCTCATTTATAACCTATTTTTCTTGTGCATTTTGTGCATGCGAGCAACAGACCTGCAGGGAGTGTGGGGAGAGCCTCACCAGATGCCCGATATGTCGACAGCCGATACGATCAAAGCTGAGGCTATATTCAGGATGAAACGGTTATGGTAAAAAAGAGGCCATGAAGAAAAAGAACATAGCTTACTCGCCGTTAAAATGTACAGAATCTGTCAAACGTGTAAGGAGGAACGAGTCGAGATCAAGTCCTCTTCGTCTCGAATTTGCATGAACGTGGTTTCATTTGTGACAAAAGGTTTTAGTTTTCGACTGATTCGATTTGTTTGGTTCTTGTCATGTTATTAGTTTGTAATAAGTATTAGAGGAAGCAAAACAAGGCACGTATATACATATAGTTGTTTGCGTGTGTGTTGTGTTGTGTGTGTGTGTGTGTGTGTGTGTGTGTTTTGTTGCAGTGGGAAAAATAAATAGAAGGAAATGCAAGGTAAACATTTGGCTGTAACACAAAGACATTTGTTTAACACTGCTGCTGTTCAGCTTCACGTCACTGATTATATCCTTTTGATAATGGAATGCTAAATGTGTGGCAATTCCGTTACAGCCCCAGTGTAAATGTGGCCATAAAACGCGTTAAAACCAACCGTTTCTGCTGCACACGCCCTTTGTGCTGCTGCTGCTCCTGCTGCTTGTTCCGGTTCATCTTCTTCCTCCTCCCTATAAATTTGATCAGATCGCAACCAAACCTTACTCATGTTCTCTGCCAAAAAAAAAAGACCACCTCTTGCTGTTGCAACAAAGTCACACAAGAAGACAGGCTTCTTGCAGTCTCTGATTTCTGAAGCCTGAAGAAATGGCACCATCCAACGTCAGATTCCTCGCCTTCTTCTTTGCCCTCACACTATCGGTGCTTCACGCTCACGGTACAGGATCTCTCATTTTGGCTGGCAGCCAAGTTGTAGTCATCAGAATCGACAAATCCCACAGCTTATAGTCTCACTAACCTGACGCTGAAATTAAACCCCATCTTCAGCAGCGGCAGCAGAAACCTTGCGCCATAGGAGCAAGACATGGTGCGTGGCCAAGCCGTCGGCGGACGAGGCGGCGCTGCGGGGCAACCTGGAGTTCGCCTGCTCCGAGAGCGACTGCGGCGCCATCCAGGGCACCGGTGGCTGTGCCCGGCCGGACGACAGCCTGCTGTCGAGGGCGTCCGTGGCCATGAACGCCTACTACCAGGCCCGGGGCAGGAACTCGTGGAACTGCTTCTTCAACGGCACCGGCCTCATCACCATCACTGACCCCAGTGAGTAGACTGCCTTGCTGTGACTGTGAGTGTCTCGTTGCTTGTCAACTGTGTTGGGGGGCTGACATGGCTGGTGTTCTTACAGGTCTTGGCACCTGCAAATATGCTTGAGATGGATGCATGGGAGGAAGAGGGACTGCCGCGCCGCTGAACGATGGATCTGAATAAGATTGTAGGGATGATGCATGTTTTCTTTGTTTTTCTTTTTATTTATTTATTTATTTATTTATTTATGTCCATTATGTGAGCAGGAAGTATCCTTACAGAATCAGAGCTGCTAGAATTCCAATCAAGATTTGGCATTTATATGTCTACAAACCTGTAGAGGATTAGTATTGTCATTTACTGGCTTTTATGTTGGGAGTAATATTCAGGGAATTGTATGCTTCTGGGTGTGTTCCCTTCGCGAAAAGTAGGTGATAAGTTACTGTAGCATCTTTCGTTGTAATTTGGCAAAATTTGTCCAATCATGGACTAACTAGGCTCAAAAGATTCGTCCCGACATTTACAGACAAACTATACAATTAGTTATCTTTTTTACCTACATTTAATGCTCCATGCATGCGTCGAAACATTTGATATGATGGGTGGAAGAGAAAATATTTTGGGTTGGGATGGGGAAGTGAACAAGGCTATTTCGCAGCACAGTTCTATTCCATGGGGTGGGAGGGGTCAATGGACGGCAGTTTATTCAGTAGTCAGGGACTTCAAAACGACGATATAAGAAATTCCAAATGAAGGCAGGTAGCAGATCCATTAAATAAAAAAGACTAAAGTACAATTCAGGCGTGAAATGAAACCTAGTTGATACTAGAAAACATTGTACCTTACAACAAAGGTTAATCCTAATCCAGCAGGTCCTTTCAGAACATCAGTACACAAAAGCTATGAGACAGAATTGGAATTATTGTTTACAGAGTTAACAAGTAGAGAATTTGAAAAGACAGAATAAAGTTTCTACTGGCATTCATTCTCCACACTCATCCATTCATGAGAACAAGTTCCTTTCAGCAAACCTGTTAAGGCAGACATTGGGTTTTAGTCAACACAAACAGTGCCGCATGGAAAAAAAATTGAAGTCATTAAGATCAACATATTGCGTATGCTCAAGTTATTTATGTCGTATCGTACACCTAAAAACCATCTTATCTTATGAGCTAAATCGGTTTCCAGCACTTGTAATGTTGGCCATATATATGCAAAACCAAGCAGTAACTGTTGGAACCAAATAAAAATAAAATTAACATTGATAGTGCACTGAGAAGTTGTCGGAAGAAATTCATCTGAACTTACATTAATATAATTAATCTAGCTTCTTAAAATTTATACAATTGTCTGTTGCTTCATTAAACAGCACCTCAACCTGCTTCAACTCCCTTTCTGTAATGCAATGAGGTGCACCATATCAGTAATTAACCATATAATACTAAGAACTCTAAACAGTGGGGATCATGTTACCAGCAGCTTCAAGTTGCTTCTGGAGCTCTAATCCACGACTTCATTCTCTGCCTGCAAATTTCAAATTTTTATAAAATTTAAAGTAGGAGTTTGACAGATGGCCATCCTTGAAAAAATCAGTGGTTGATAAATTAAACTGACTACCTGTAGCTCTTGGATTCTTTTCACTTGATCCTCTTCTGATGATAGTGGCAATGCTGCAACAAGTGCATCAAACTGCATAGAAGGCCACAATCATTGCTCTCTAAGGAAAAAAAAAAGTTGAAAGTGATTGCAGCAAGCATATTTTGAACTAAAGTTTGTTAGGCAAAGGAATACTCCCGCTGTCCCTTTATTTGTGTCGTTGTAGCTTCTGGGTGGGTTCATCAGAGATTCTCTGAATGTAGGCAGAGGAGTCCAGATGCATGGCAAACGCAGGGAATCTAGACATTCAAATGCTACTCCCCAACAACAGTCAATGCGGGACGGAGGGAGTAGTCCTTGTTCCAATGCATTTCAACTATGGTTAACACAAAGAACAGATTGATCTTTTCTGGGAAACATGACTGTCGTGTTGTGAACAGAATCACTATACTACACGCTATACCTTTTCTGGTAAACATGACTATCGTATGCATAATGCATCACTCTACCGTCTGTACAACGGTTGGACTACAAATCTTATGCAATGGATAAGCAAGAGATGAATGAAGACTAGTACGTGGCAACACAGTTTTAGTGGCAGAGACATAGAACGCACGCAGGCAAGCAAAATTAAACAGTTAGTCCTTCACTTGTTCGAAGCATCAGACGTAAGACCAAGGAAACTACGAGGCGAGCTAAAACTTTGGCCGTAATCACGCACAGACATTTTGGATCACCGGGCGGGCATTTGGTCGAGCAGGTGGCGAGGCCGAGAAGAGTAGAGAGGAGGGGCAGGGTACCAACCTTCTTGGCCGCGAGGACGAGGGCGTGGCTCATAGCCTTAGGTTGCTCGGAGAGGTCAGGCGCGGGTGGCTGCGCCTGCGCCGGCGGCGGCGGCGGCGCGCCGGGCTGGCCTTGGACCTGGGGGGGTTTGGAGTCGTCGTCGGGCTTAGGGTTGGGGTTGAGCGGGTCCGGGTAGCTGTTGGAGAGGCGGTCGGGCGGCGCGTCCCGCTGCAGCGTGCCGAAGGTGTTGACGGCGAGCACGGCCATCTCGTCGAGCTGGTCCTGCAGCTGCGTGATGATGTCCATGGCGAATCCCGCCTCCCCCCTCTCTCGCTCTCCTTCCTCCCCCTCCGCCTTGTTGCAGGCGAGGCAAGGCCGGCGGCTTTATTGGACCAGGCCGACTTCATCCTAGACTGGGCCTGCAGGGCCCAGACCACAGAGTGTGTGTGGGCCAGGCCGGTGCCTGGCTTTCCAGTCTTCTCCGTCTAGTGCGTGTGTTTTAATAATTTTTTTTATAGTTGCTCAAAAAAAACTATAGCATTTAATTTTATAAACGTGGTTTTTTCCTTATCGGGAATTAATGTATCTGTAAATATTTAACAAAGAACATTAATTGTCTTTTGAATACTAACCGTAATTACACTCGGAATCCTTACCAACTACGAGTCGTTAATCGTGCGGTTAACTAGTCAAGCGCGAACTAATCGCGGATTATATATATCGACTGCGCGCATAATCCTTCAATTTGTCTTGCATCATTATCATATCACGCAAAAGAGAAGAAAAAAAAAAAGCAAGAGCGCGGGAATCGGATCATCGACAAGAAGCGTCAACTAGAGGCATGGCTGCCGCCGGCGCCGAGAAACCCGCCGCCGCCGCCGCCGAGGTGCCCGGGCAGCAGCAGGAGAAGGAGAAGGAGGCGCTGTTCGCGGCGAAGCACGCGGAGCTGGTGTCGGAGGCCCGGGACGTGGCGCGCGAGCATGGCGTGGCCGTGACCACCGTCGCGTTCCGGCCCGACGGCACCGCGGTGGCGGACGAGGCCGTCGGCGTCGGGCTGCAGGAGCAGGTGCGGGCCATGATTCAGCGGGCCATAGCGAGGAAGGTGTCGCTGATGGAGTCCGGGGAGCTGGCCGCGCACCGGAGGGAGCTCCAGATGCTGAGGGGCATCGTGGTCGGCGAGCTGACGCAGGCCAGGGTGGTGCCGGGACAGAAGGAGGAGAAGGACGGCGGCGAGGTGGTCGTGGCCAAGAGGGCGCCGGGACAGCAGCAGGAGATGGACGGCGAGGCCGGCGCCGGCGCTGGGTGCAACAAGATCATCGGCAGGGTGGACGACTAGCTTGTCCCTCATCGGTGCTGGGATCGGATTGGCAGTCCAAATTCTTTGTAATCAGCCTTAAGCTGATTAGTCATCGTTATTGTTGCGTTTATTCTTTTATTCATTCTTTTTGTTAATGTGTACCGTGGTTGTGCTGTACGCTTTCACTTGGGAACGATTTTTGTTGGTGAAAGAATAAAGGAGGAGGACAAAAACACGTGTCTTTTTTATTTATATAATGTGTTATTCCTAATTTTTTTTCTCGATATCTGATTTTTTTACTCCATCTCCACCTTCTCATGTTCAACTATGATCTTCCCTTCTCATTTTTATCTCAAGCGAGGTTTGTATGGGTTTTCACAAATTTTGTGGGGTCAGTTATCAATATATTTTTAGATAAGTGTCAGTGGCAAAGTTAGAGCAAATTAGAGGGGTATATAGACCTGTGCTATAAAGTATACATATATGTTGTAAATTTAGGAAAAAATAGTATTTTGGGGGGTTTATTTTGCCTCTATCATCTCTACCTAGTGTCCATAGGAGTTTTATTAGAGTTTTATCTGCATTCAATCGGTTATCTCACGTAAACATCTTTGATGATGTGTGGCAACGTTTTGAAAAGAGTAGAAGAATGTGAGTTTCCTGTAGATGAAATTCTCTTGGCTCGGTTTTCCATGTCTAGATGAGACATAAAATTAAATATCTATGAAACAAAAAGTTGAAACTTCGTATCATAACTTACTGTTTCATCTATGTTCTATCGCATTTTACAATTTTAAAAACAACGCTACAAAAATCTACGCTGACAATTGGGGCAAGGGCATTAGCACTTGCTTCACCTGAGAAAGAACCTACCTATAATAAAAAAAATAAAAATTGATTCCACAATATTGTATTTAAGATCTCATGTGTAGGTTGTGGTAGGTTGAGAAAGAACTCGAAGGCCAGCTAGCGTCTTGTTTAGCCTACAATGACACTTCTTTTATCTAAAACCTTTCGCTGACACTTTTTTTTGTTGGGACTTTGGAGGAGAAATGCCAAAACATAATGTAGCCTTACAGTATTATTGGCGACAATTTATTTTGATGCTAAAAAACTATACAATTGTCAACACACTATGTGTAGTTAAAACTATTAATTTACCAACACATAATTGTAAGGAAAGTGGGTCATGGTGTAGTGCTTGTGTGGTCACATGAAAAAAAAACTCAAAACTATGCTAATGGGGACAGCTTTTTCAACATATGCTTTTTTTATATTAGCTCACAAGAAATGTCAACCTTGAAACCAAGGTGTCGGTGTTCGGACCCGAGGGGGTCCTAAACCAACGAGTAAATACTGCGTGTCTCTTTCCTGGATGGTGATGCAAGGAGAATACACGGGGGTTTATCCTGGTTCGGGCAAAAGAAGGCCCTACGTCCAGCGGGGGGAAGAAGTTTGTATTTCCTCGCACCGAAGTGCTCGTGTAGGGGTTACAAGCATGCGAGAGAGGGCGCCGAGCCCAAGTCTCAAAGAGAGGAAAAAAGGACAAGGGTGGTTGCTTGAGGTATCGATCTCTTGTTTTTCTTCGTTGTCTGTTGTTGTGTGGTCGGGTGCTTCGTTTTTTCTCCTCCTCCTGCAGAGCCCTGGCCTGCCCTTTTATAGGGCGAGAGGAGGCCAGGACGACGGGGAGCCTTGAGGTGATGTTTGGTCGATTCCTGTTGAGTTGACTGTAGCGACATGCCCTAGGAATGGCCGGCCATCCCTGGACACCATGGCATCGTGGGAGACGAGACGGCGAAATGACCCAGAGCACCGTGCCATACCGTCCTTCCCTTGCCGTTGAACTGCGCCGAGCGTCGAGGTTGGGTCGAGGCCGGGTCGAGACCGGATGGATAAGGCCGAATCCCCGAGATTGCGGAGAACGGGCCTTGTCTTATCCTCCCTCGAGGGTGATCGATGGTAAACAGTGTGCGGTAAGGTGGGTATAGTAACGGGTTTCACCTCCCATCATGGGATGGGTGGTAAAACAGTGAGACCTGACACGGGCATTGTTCCCACGTCGATCCTGGTCGCAGCCATGCCGGTAGGTGATAGTAGGTAACCGCATTAAATGATATGGCTTTTGTCCTAGGGTAGGTAAAGAGAAGGAGTCGAGGCGCTCGACCTAGGCTCACGCGAGTCGGAGTTTTTCCCAGTGGGCGGACGAGCTTCGCGCGGGTCGGAGCGCCGTCGAGGTAGCTTGCCGTACGGGATGGGGCGCGGTCGAGGCGCCCCGTCGAGCGGGCCTCGTATGAGTCGGAGCCGGAGCGCGGTCGAGGCGCCCCGTTGAGCGGGCCTCGTACGAGGCGGACAGGATGTGCGGTCGAGGCGGGTTGCCTTTTATTGCGGTGCCAGTCGTTTTAGTTTTTTACTTGCGATGGGTGTGGGTACCCCCGTACTTTTGGTACCGATAGTAGCCCCCGAGCCTTTGGGTGAGTGTGTGATCACTCTCCCAGAGGTTTGTTTGAACTAGAGTCGTAGCGTCGTGATCTTTTCCGGTGGGGGCGCGCGAGCGCACCCGCCGGGTGTAGCCCCCGAGGCCTCGGTGGAGTGCTGGGACTCCTCCGAGGTCTTGTTTTCGTTATTGGGGGGATGATTCGTTGCGGCCGAGCCCCCGAGCCTCGCGCGCACGAGGTCGATCAGAGTTCCGACCATCTTTTGTGCGACCCTCACGCTCCTTTTCGAAAAAAGGAGGAGGGGTGGAGAACGCCGTACTACCCTCGTTTGGGCGCGAGTTCCGACGATCTCCGGTGAGCTGCTAGCGGGGGAATTCGAGTGAGAGCCCGTGCCCCGTTCGTTAGGGGTCAGCTAGTGGCCCGGAGGCGCTCTCAAAGATGCCAAGGAGTGGTCATGTGGATCTCGATTCCCTGCGACAGGATTCGAGGGCTCGATGCCTCCCCCGGGGGGATTCCTACGACGACCTCCTCTTTCGGCCTCGAATACGTCCCGGGGTGCCTCGAGAGCGTGGCTCGAGCCCTTGGCCATGTACGGGCGCACCCTGGGTCATCCCTAACTCTGTTGCTCGAGGGCAGCTGTCGAACCCTGGTCGAGGGCCAGCTTTCGTTCCCTCGAGGCTTAGGTTTCTGCGGTCGAGCCCCCAAGCCTCGCGCGCACGAGGTCGATCAGAGTCCCGATCGTCTTTTGTGCAACCCTCACGCTCCTTTTCGAAAAAAGGAGGAGGGGTGGAGAACGCCGTACTACCCTCGTTTGGGCGCGAGTTCCGACGATCTCCGGTGAGCTGCTAGCGGGGGAATTCGAGTGAGAGCCTGTGCCCCGTTCGTTAGGGGTCGGCTAGTGGCCCGGAGGCGCTCTCAAAGATGCCAAGGAGTGGTCGTGTGGATCTCAATTCCCTGCGACAGGATTCGAGGGCTCGATGCCTCCCCCGGGGGGATTCCTACGACGACCTCCTCCTTCGGCCTCGAATACGTCCTGGGGTGCCTCGAGAGCGTGGCTCGAGCCCTTGGCCATGTACGGGCGCACCCTGGGTCGTCCCTAACTCTGTTGCTCGAGGGCAGCTGTCGAACCCTGGTCGAGGGCCAGCTTTCGTTCCCTCGAGGCTTAGGTTTCTGCGGTCGAGCCCCCGAGCCTCGCGCGCACGAGGTCGATCAGAGTCCCGACCGTCTTTTGTGCGACCCTCACGCTCCTTTTTGAAAAAAGGAGGAGGGGTGGAGAACGCCGTACTACCCTCATTTGGGCGCGAGTTCCGACGATCTCCGGTGAGCTGCTAGCGGGGGAATTCGAGTGAGAGCCCGTGCCCCGTTCGTTAGGGGTCGGCTAGTGGCCCGGAGGTGCTCTCGAAGATGCTAAGGAGTGGTCGTGTGGATCTCGATTCCCTGCGACAGGATTCGAGGGCTCGATGCCTCCCCCGGGGGGATTCCTACGATGACCTCCTTCTTCGGCCTCGAATACGTCCTGGGGTGCCTCGAGAGCGTGGCTCGAGCCCTTGGCCATGTACGGGCGCACCCTGGGTCGTCCTTAACTCTGTTGCTCGAGGGCAGCTGTCGAACCCTGGTCGAGGGCCAACTTTCGCTCCCTCGAGGCTTATACCGGGCTCGGGGCCTGTTTCCCAGATACCTGGGAATATCCGTCCGCGGATCCCTCCCCCGCCCGTTAGCCGGGCGCGTCTTTTGGGGGAGGCGAGATCGGCGCGGTAGTGGGCGACGTGGCGTACGGTTACGACGTGGGGGACGGCCACGTGCCCGACTCCTGCGAGATGTAAGGAAACGGTTAGGTGGGCGCATTTAATGCTGGAAACTGTTCCTACCTTTTCGCGTGGCTGTTGGGCTTCCGCCTGGGCATATAAAATCAAGGCTTGGGGGTCTGCGTTCCCCTCTGTTCCCTTGCGCTCCTGCATTCTTCTGCCTCAGACAACCCTTGCCTTATCGCGCTCTGCGCCCGCATCGCTGTCGCCACCGTGTCCTCTTCGTCCACCCCCCCTTTCGACAACACCGATGGCAGGAAAGAGCCAGATCCTCCCCGTCGATGACTGGGCCGCCTCCTCGATGACGGAGAGGAGGTTGGAAGAATTGGTCGAGGACGGGCTGCTACGGCCGAGGACGAGCCGGTCGCAACCGGAGTGGATCGCGCCGCCCCCTGCCCACCGGGAGCCGGCGCCCCCGGAGGGGTACGTGGTGAGCTTCGTCTGCTTCCACGAGCGGGGGTTTGGCGTGCCGGCGTCCGTCTTCATGCGCGCGCTCCTCCACTACTACCAGGTGGAGCTTCACCACCTTTCCCCCAACGCCGTCGCGCAGGCCGCCATCTTCGTGGCGGTCTGCGAGGGCTACCTTGGGGTGGAGCCGTAGTGAAACCTGTGGCTTCACCTTTTCAAGGCCGAGCTCTTCGCCAAGAAGGCGGGGGAGAAGGGCGTCTTGTGCGCGGCCCGAGTAGGGAGCTGCGTCCTGCAGGTGAGGTCGAGCCGGGCGGATCTGTACATCCTGGCTCGCCTCATCTCTTCGAACAGTGGGTGACACGAGGGTTGGTTCTACCTCCGCAACGATGAAAATCAGTTACCGAGGTACACCGGCCGCGTGCTAACCGCTCGAGAAGATCGCTGGACATACGGAGTGCCGGAAGCCGAGAAGCCGCGCCTGGACCCGCTGCTGGCGGCGCTGCAGCAGCTTCGCCTTCGGGGCTTGACGGCTGCAGCGGTGGCCGCGGCCTTCCATCGCCGTATGGTGATGCCGCTGTGCCGGCATCGTCTCCGCCTCGACCAGATGACTCCGGAGGCATCGCTGGAGGGGACCCGGATGTCCCACGAATCCCTTTCCCTTGAGGAGGTCCTCCGGCGAGCGCGTCGGATGGTCAGGAACTTTAAGGTGGAGGAGGCTAACCGGGTTCCCATGAGACCTACCGAAGGGTTCGAGCCAGTGGTACGTATCGTAGGATTAGTAGGTTTGCCAGTTTTGTTTATTTTTGGATTTCGCTGACTTGGTCGAGGCCGGCGCGTAGGATTTGTCAGCGCTGCGAGAGACGCGCCCGCCAGTCCCAGAGGACCGGCCCGCCCGGGAGGCTCGACGCCAGCATGCTTCCAAGAAGAAGCAAACCAAGGAGATGGCCAAGAAGCGGGCAATCCACAAGGCCAAAGAGGCGGTGGCATTAAAGAAGCTCCGGCGCCAGCAGACTATCGATGGGGTCCCCCTGGCGCCGTCGCCTTCCGAGACGATCTCGGGGGAGGACGACGACAGCAGCGGTGAGGACGATGACGCCCTGTCGCGGTATGAGACCACGACCGGGCTGGGGGGATCTTCCCAACGTTCGCCCCCTGGTGGAACCCATCAGGGGGGCGTCCTCCTCGGTCGTCGTGGTCGAGGAGTCCGAGGAGGAGGAGAAAACGGAGAAGGAGACGGGCCCCCTTGACGGGAGGGGCCACTTTACCCCGGACCCATCAAGAGGGGTCGACGGGGACGTCCGCACCAGCCCAGGCCCCGCAAGCTCGGGCAGGGGCTGGGACGGCAGTACCGGCGTCATCATCGGCGGCGGCGTCGGCAGGCGTGAGAACCCGAGGCTAGCTGGCCTCGAAGGCACAAAAGGCGCAGGGCGGTGCATCGGTCAGGGCCCCCAGGAGCGCCTGGCCTGCTGGTGGGGCCGCTGCGAGGCCACAATCGGCCGCCCCGGGAGGCTCGGGTCGCATGGGGTCGAGGCCCTTGGTGCCAATTTCCGGGTAAGCGTCACTGCTCGGTTGTCCTACCTTTCTCGGGGTCCGTTGGCTGACGTTTCTTCGCTTTGCAGGTTAAAGCAGAAGGCGGAGCCAATGGGGCTTACCCCCGTGAAGTCGCTGCGGGCCAGCGCCATTGTCCTTAACCGGACGGCGGAGCAGGATGCGGCCTGGGTCTGGCAGGTCGAGGCCGCGAAGGGGCGCCTGCGACAACGGCAGGAACCAGCGGACGCCATGGTGGTTACTGGCACGGACCCTGCCGTGGAGGGGTCCGAACCGGCGGAGATGGTGGCGCCCGGCGCGGTCGAGGCGGGGCCCAGGTCGTCAGCGTCGGCCGAGGCTGCCGTCGAGGTCGCGACGGGCGAGGCACCCGTCCGCGGTGCGGAGCGAGCGGGGGCTGACGTGATCATGGAGAAGGTCGCGTTGGTGTCGGGGCAGGAGGTGGCCCTGGCAGGCGGGTCGCCGTTGCAACAAGACCCGTTGGCCGAGCCAGCGGGTATGGTGGAGGGCGGGGCGGTCGAGCCCCTGACCGGAGCGTCGAAAGAAGAGGTGCCGGCTCCGGGGGTGCCTACTGTCGAGGCGCGGGTACCGGAGCCGTCTTCGGTCGAGGCGCCGGCGGTTGAGGGGCCAGTTCCCCTAGGGGGGCGGGCACCCATGGCCGTGGACCTTCCCCTCGACGACACCCCCCTGGACAGAGGGAAACAAGTGATGGGGGTCGATGGGGGCGAAGCCGTGGATCAGGCCGATGCCTCGACGGCCGTCAGAGAGGTGGAAACTGCGGGCCAGGCCGGTCCTTCCGCGGGACCGGGAGACGCCCCGGCTGGGTCGTTGTCGTCATGGCCTGACATCGCCGCGCTGGCGATAGCGCGGGCAGAGGCAGAGATACCGAGGTGGGGGGGCCGTCGCTCCAGTTTAGGGACGCCGCGAACCCCGACGCCGAGCCCATCTTCGTCCTGAATGACAAAGATGAAGTACACCGATGGGAGTACCTCGAGGGCGTCCACCGGCACCTTGATCGGTTGCTCCGAGTGGCGTCTGGTGCCGTGCGGAGCATGGGAGATGCCACCGAGGTACGATCGACCCGTTGGCTTTTTCCGTGGTTTTCTTGGTGTCTTTTTCCCTCGGCTTTTTAACCTTTTTGGTTTTTTTTCTCGGATTGCGTTCAGGAGCTAAAGGAGCACTCCCGCCGCAAGTCACTCTTCATCCGAGATGAGAGTGGCGTGTGGGCCGCGCTGTCTCAGCAACGGATCTTGGCCAAGGAGGCCCAGAAACGGCTTTCCGATCGGAACGCCGAAATGGCTGAGCTGCGCGTCGCCTACGCGGTGCTGAAAGAGGAAGAGATGCAGGCATGGGCGGCCGAGGCCGTGATGCGCACTGGTATGGACAAGGCTCGGGAGGAGGCTGCCCAGGCCCGCAGGGATCTCGAGCCCCTATCGAGACGGGTGAAGGAGCTCGAGGAGAATGTCTCACAGGTTAGTCGTCAACGCGACACCCTCAACGTCGAGGTCGAGCAGGCCACCGCTCGTTCTGATGCTCTGAAGGACGAGGTCACGACGCTGAAGGGAGCCGTCCAAGAGAAGGACGCAGCTCTCGAGTCTGCTCGGTAAGAGATCGAGGCGCTAAAGGCAACCATTGGTGACAAAGACAACACCTTCCTTGGGCTCGAGCGGACTTGCGGGGGGCTTCGTGATGAGGTTGTGGGCCTGCAGACCCATATCGAGGGTAAGTGTGATTGTTATGGCCACGATGCGGAGGGTCTTGCGTTGGGTATTAATCTGTTCGTCGTGTTTCAGAGCTGGAGAGGGAGAACCGAGAGGCCCAATCCTCTGCCAACTCCTTCCAGAGTCTCCTCGAAGCCGAGATCTGGAGGACCCAACTGCTCCAGGGCGCGATCACCACCGTGTGTGATGGCCTGGGGGTCGAGCCCGACGCCGACACCGGGGAAGATGTTCCGGAGAACTCATTCGGCCGTCGGATGGTGGCGCTGGGCCGCCTTGCCCGGGAGAAGATACGGGACGGCCTCCATCACGGCGTGAAGAGGGCACTGGCCGTCGTCCGTTCAGGGTTTGTGTTCGATATGAAGCTCGTCGCTGAGGGCTTTATCACAGACCCGGACCAGACAGACGAGGAGAACGAGGATGCCTGCGTGGAGCTGATTGAAGCCGCCGAAGAGCCTGGAAGCCGTCTGGCCTCGCTTTTTGAAGCCGAGGTGGTTCCGCCTAATGACGATGAGGGCCTGTGAGCCAAGTCTGGGCATGAAGGCCCATGTAATAAGTTAGCATTTCGAATTTTGATCGTGGTGGCCTCGAAGGCCTAAAAACTCGAAACATAAACCGGTTCGTGGTTGATTTAGTTTTATTCGAGCTTTTCTTCCCTTTATCGCTTGGATCGTGTTCTTGCGTGATTTACTTAGCACGCAGCTGCATCCTTTGGCGTAAGGGAGCGAGTGGAGGTACCGTAGCCTCGGGGGCGTAAGTGATCTCATGGCTCGACCGCCCTCGAGCTTCAGGGTGATGTTGTGGCCTTGTAAATCGTGTGAGAGCCTGATCTAAGCGACAGGGGATATGTTCTTTTTCAAAGTTAGGAACCGTTATTTAGATCTCCTTAGCGTGAAGTCGCACCTCTAAAAGGCATAAGGGGTGAGTGGAGGTACCGTAGCCTCGGAGGCGTAGGTGATACTCCTGACTCGGGAGCCCTTTCGAACCTTGGGGTGCTCTTGCAGCGAAGTCGATCTAAGAAGCGGTTCTTAATTTTTTAAAAAGAGCATAAGTTTTTTCGGGGACTGGGGGGTTCCCCCCTTGTAGCCCCCGAGGGAGGGTCGATTCTAGGAGTGCAGAGTCGATCCTTCCTCACTGTAAAATAAAAGTTTGAACGTCGCTGTATTCTTTATTGACGAAAAAGAAAATACAGAGCCTCGAGGCTCTTTAAGGAAAGAAGCGACGTAGCTGTTCAATGTTCCAAGCGTTGGTGAGGATTTCGCCCTTCTCGTTGGATAGCTTGTAGGTGCCCGATTTTAGTACTTCTACGATGATGTACGACCCTTCCCATGGTGGTGTGAGCTTGTGCCGTCCCTTGGTGTTCTGGTTCCGCCGTAGCACCAAGTCGCCGACGTTGAGGTCACGCTTGCGGACGTGTCTGTCGTGGTAGCGTCGGAGATCCTGCTGGTATCTGGCAGAATGCAACAGAGCCACATCTCGGGCTTCCTCGAGCTGGTCGAGGGCGTCCTGTCTTGTGGCGTCGTTATTTCTTTCGTTGTAGGCCTTCAACCTTGGGGATCCGTATTCTATATCAGTTGGGAGCATAGCCTCAGACCCGTAGACTAAGAAGAACGGAGTGAACCCCGTGGCTCGACTCGGCGTTGTTCTTAGGCTCCACAGGACCGAGGGTAGCTCGGCAGCCCATCTTTTGCCATGTTTATTTAGTTTGTCAAAGATTCTGGGTTTCAGGCCTTGTAGGACCATACCATTGGCACGTTCCACCTGACCGTTTGTTTTTGGATGGGCCACGGCTGACCAGAGCACTCGGATGTGGTGGCTGTCGTAGAAATCCAAAAACTTTTTGCCAGTGAACTAGGTGCCATTGTCTGTGATGATACAGTTAGGGACCCCGAAGCGATGAATAATGCCGGTGAAGAAGAGCACAGTTTGCTCGGACCTGATGCTGGTGATAGGGCGGGCTTCGATCCACTTGGAGAATTTGTCGATTGCGACGAGCAAGTGGGTGAAGCCGCCAACTGCCCTTTTCAATGGTCCGACAAGGTCGAGCCCCCAAACGGCAAATGGCCATGTGATGGGGATAGTTTGCAGGGCATGTGCCGGAAGATGGGTTCGTCTCGCATAGTACTGACAACCCTTGCAGGAGCGTACTAGCTTGACGGCGTCGGAGACCGCGGTCGGCCAATAGAATCCTTGTCGAAAGGCGTTTCCGACGAGGGTTCGAGGTGCTGCGTGGTGACCGCAAGCCCCCGAGTGGAGATCACCGAGCAGGTTCCTGCCTTGCTCATTTGAGATGCATCGTTGGAGGATACCAGTAGGGCTACGGCGGTAGAGCTCTCCGCTGTCGCCCATGATCACAAAGGTTTTGGCCCGGCGCGTGATCCGTCGAGCCTCGGTCTTACCCGAGGGGAGGTCCCCTCGGATAAGGTAGTCGAGGTACGGGACGCGCCAGTCAGGCTCGAGGTCAGACGGCGGGGTCGAGTCTTCCACCTGCATGGCTTCTGCCCCGGTCGAGGGGGCTTCTGCCTCAGGTGGAGGGTCGAGTGACGTCCCGCCAACCCCTCCGTCTGGCCCGAGGTCCACGGACGGCTGCTGAAGGTCTTTTGCGAAAACATCTGGTGGGACCGTAGCTCGACTGGACGCGATTTTTGCCAGTTCATCGGCGGCCTCATTGTACCTGCGCGCGATGTGGTTGAGCTCGAGGCCATGAAACTTGTCCTCGAGGCGCCGTACTTCTTGACAGTAGGCTTCCATCTTGGGGTCACGGCAACTCGAGCTCTTCATGACCTGATCGATCACGAGTTGGGAGTCGCCTCGAACGTCAAGGTGTCGGACCCCGAGTTCGATGGCGATTCTTAATCCCGTGACGAGCGCCTCGTATTCGGCGACGTTGTTAGACACAGGAAAATGAAGCCGGATGACGTAGCGCATGTGAACCCCGAGGGGTGAGACGAAGAGCAAGCCCGCGCCTGCTCCCGTTTTCATCAGCGACCCATCGAAGTACATGGTCCACAGCTCCGCCTGAAGCTGTGCAGGGGGGAGTTGGGTGTCGGTCCACTCAGCCAGGAAATCTGCTAACACCTGTGATTTGATAGCTTTTCGCGGCGCATAGGACAAGGTCTCGCCCATGAGTTCGACTGCCCATTTGGCAACCCTACCCGAGGCTTCCCGGTTCTGGGCTATCTCTCCCAAGGGGAAAGAAGAAACCACAGTAATCGGGTGACCCTCGAAGTAGTGTCGGAGCTTGCGCCGTGTCAGGATGACGGCATATAGCAGTTTCTAGATCTGTGGGTATCGACTCTTGGTTTCAGAGAGCACTTCGCTAATGAAATAGACCGGCCTCTGGACGAGCAAGGCATGTGCCTCCTCGGCCCGTTCGACAACCAGGGCAGCACTGACTACTTGTGATGTCGCGGCGACATAGAGTAGGAGTGGTTCACCTAGGGTCAGAGGGACGAGGATTGGTGAGTGAGAGAGTGTGGCCTTGAGTTTTGTGAGAGCCTCCTCAGCCTCAAGGGTCCAGGAAAAGTGCTCCGATTTTTTCAAGAGACGGTACAGAGGGAGTGCTTTTTCTCTGAGGCGCGAAATGAAACGGCTGAGTGCCGCCAAGCAACCTGTGACCCTCTGTACGCCCTTCAGATCTCGGATGGGGCCCATCTTGGTTATTGCAGAGATTTTTTCAGGGTTGGCCTCGATGCCACGTTTGGATACGATGAACCCTAAAAGCATACCTCGTGGGACGCCAAAGACGCATTTCTCTGGGTTGAGCCTGATGTTTTTTGCCCGAAGGCATTTGAACGCGACGTCGAGGTCGCCGACCAGGTCGTCGGCTTGTTTGGTTTTGACAACGATGTCGTCGACATAAGCCTCGACGGTCGACCCGATGTGCTTTCTAAAAACATGCTGCATGCATCGCTGGTACGTAGCCCCCACGTTCCGGAGACCGAAGGGCATCGTAACGTAGCAATACATGCCGAATGGGGTGATGAATGAAGTCGCAAGCTGGTCGGACTCCTTCATTTTGATTTGGTGGTAGCCGGAGTATGCGTCTAAGAATGAGAGAGTTTCACATCCCGTAGTGGAATCAATGATTTGGTCAATGCGTGACAAAGGAAAGGGAACTTTTGGACATGCTTTATTTAAACCGGTGTAGTCTACACACATCCTCCATTTCCCACTCTTTTTCCTAACTAATACGAGATTAGCTAGCCACTCGAGATGATGAACCTCCTTGATGAATCCGGCCTCCAACAGTTTGTGTATCTCCTCACCGATGACCCTGCGCTTCTCCTCATCGAAGCGACGCAGGCGTTGCTTCACCGGTTTGGATCCGGCCCGGATCTCCAAGGCATGCTCGGCGACTTCCCTGGGTATGCCTGGCATATCCGAGGGACTCCACGCAAAGATGTCGACGTTTGCGCGGAGAAAGTCGACGAGCACTGCTTCCTATTTAGGATCGAGGGTGGCACTGATGCTCAGTGCCTTTCTCTTGGGATCAGCGGGGTCGAGGGGTACGAGTTTGACATCTTCGGCGGGCTCGAAGCTGCCGGCATGGCGTTTTGGGTCGGGAATCGCATTGGCAAGACTGTCGAGATCTGCAGCCAAGATCGTCGACTCCAAAACAGCCTCGCCGTGCTCGACGCACTCGACGTCGCACTCGTAGGCATGTTCATACGAGGGCCCTACAGTGATGACACCGTTTGGACCCGGCATTTTGAGCTTGAGGTAGGTGTAGTTCGGGATCGCCATGAACCGGGCGTAGCATGGGCGTCCCAGGATAGCGTGGTACGTTCCACGGAATTCGACCACTTCAAAAGTGAGAGTCTCCTTTTGGAAGTTGGCCGGTGTGCCAAAACAAACGGGCAGATCGACACGTCCAAGGGGTTCCGCCCGTTTCCCTGGCACGACTCTGTGGAAGCCACCGACGCTAGGTTGGAGGCGCGCTCTCCCGACCCCTAGAAGGTCGAGGGTCTGGGAGTAGATGATGTTGAGGCTGCTTCCGCCGTCCATGAGCACCTTGGTGAGGCGTGTGTTGGCGATGACGGGGTCAACAACGAGCGGATAGACTCCCGGGTTGGGGACGTGGTCTGGGTGGTCGTCACGGTCGAAAATGATGGCCACCGCAGACCAATCAAGGAAGCGGGGGACTGCCGTTTGTACGGAGAAAACCTCGCGCCGTTCTCGCTTGCGCTGGCGCGCCGAGAGGCGGGCCGAGGGCCCTCCGTAGATCATGAAGCAGTCGTGGATCTCGGGGAATTCCCCGTCCTTATCGTCGCCTTTAGGGTCCTCCTTCTTGTCGTCCTTCTTGACGCCGGCACCCCCAAAGTACCTGCGAAGCATATGACAATCCTCGAGGTTATGGTTAGAAAGTCCCTTGTGGTAGGGACACGGTTCTTTGAGCATTTTGTCGAAGACGCCCCCGCCGGGGGGGCCTCGAGGCTTTTTGTGCTCGGTAGCAGCGACGAGCTCGTCGGTCGGGGCCTCGAGCTTGCCCTGCTGGCCTTTCTTCTTCTTGCGGTTGTTCCTCTTGGAGCCCCGGGTGGAGCTCGCGGGATTGTCGACCTTCTGCTCCCCCCTCTCCGGGTTGCCACCAAAGATTGCACCAACCGCCTCCTCGCCGGCGGCGAAGTTGGTGACAATGTCTATTAACCCGTTGGCAGTGAGCGGAGTGTTACGACCCAATTCTCGGACCAACTCTTTACAGGTGGTGCCGGAGAGGAAGGCCATAATTACGTCGGAGTCAGTGACGTTGGGGAGTTCGGTACGCTGCCGGGAGAAGCGCCGGATGTAATCCCGGAGGGATTCACCTGGTTTCTGCTTGCAGCTCCGGAGGTCCCACGAGTTGCCGGGGCACATGTAGGTCCCCTTGAAATTTCCCTCAAACACCCTCACGAGATCGTCCCAGTCGTGGATCTGTCGAGGTGGGAGATCCTCGAGCCAGGCTCGGGCGGTGTCGGAGAGGAACAGGGGGAGTTGTCGAATGATGACCCAGTCGTCGGTGGCCCCGCCCAGCTGACACGCCAAGCGGAAATCGGCGAGCCAAAGTTCGGGTTTGGTTTCGCCGTTGTACTTGGTGAGAGTCGTGGGGGAGCGAAACCGAGCCGGGAGCACCGTCCCACGGATAGCCTTACTGAAGACCCGAGGACCCGGAGGCTCGGGTGAAGGGCTTCGATCTTCCGAACTGTCGTAGCGTCCGCCCCTGTGGACATGGTAGCCTCGAGCCACGCCGTCACCGTGCTTGCGCGTACGGCGCTCGACGATGTTGCCACGGGTGTCTCGAGGCTCGTGGTCGTTGCTGGTGAGCTCAGGGGCCGGAGCTATCCGGTTTCGCCGGGCAGGCTCGGGGTGAACCGAGGCCTCTCTCTTCTGTCGGGAGGGCTCGATGATCCGCTCCGAGGCTGCCTCGCGTCGCCTCGAGGCAGAGCTCTCGCCCTGCTGCATGGCGGTGGTCTCGAGGAGTTCTCGGATTTCATCCCGAGCCCGACGGGCGTCGGGGTTTGATGGCTCGGGCATGTTGCGGAGAAGCATGGCGGCGGCGACGACGTTCTGGCTGGCTCGAGCGAAAACCGGGGGGTCGACCATCCGGTCCTCGTCGATGCGACGGTTGACGTCGCGAGCTCTTTCGCGAGCTCTCCCGCCAAGTGCACGTTCCGCACGTCCGCGCTCGAGGGTTTGTTGGAGTAGGCCCAGGTTTTCCCGTTCCTCATCAAGCCTGTCCTGCAACTCGCGAATCTGCTCGAGCTGCGCTCCTTGATCCGCAAGGAACTGAGGATCATCTCGCTTAGCAGGAAGCTCGACATGGGGTGGCGTGTACCTTCCTTCGACTGGCTCTTCGTCCTCTGATTCCGAAGTGCTTTCAACGTCGATGTTGAAGCATTCGCGGGTCGGATCATAGGTGTCGTCAGCCGAGTCGGAGTCAGGAGCGCCAAAGTAGTAGTATGACGGGGGAATGTGTGGCCGTTGCAAATCGTCACTGGGGTTGCGACGTTGAGAAGCAGTCACATGGGGCTCTGTGTCCGGTGTCTCTGTAGAGTCCAGATAATCAGAGGCCGGTGTGGATGCAACGAGGTCTGGAGTAGAGCGTAGATGGTGCCCGGGGAGTTCCTCATAAGCACTCATGCGAGTGCTCACGAAAGATGCGTACACCCGGGCAGCCGAGTCTAGCCCAAACAGGAATGGTGATGGAGATGTTGCTGTCCGTGCCAAAATGGATGCTCCGGACAATGGTGTCTCACCGGACGGGGGAGCGGCGGGATTCCCCGTTGGCATGTTACCCTCAGTCAAGCTCATCCTTCCCAAACCTTCCACAAGGAGGTCTAGGCTGGCGCTTGGCTAGGGTGTGCCGGACCAGGGGACCCCGTCGCCCTCCGCGAGGTGAAGACGGTGGTTGTGCCGGGCTCGTCGTCGTCGGGCGGCCCGCGCCCGCCTAGAGCGACGGTGCCGGCGGATTGCTCCCCCGGGCTAGGAGAGCTCGTAGTCCTCGTCGGATGGGTGCCTGGGGGGAAGTAGGACCATATCGTAGCCATGGCCAAGCGACATAAACTCCAAACTCCCGAACCAGATCACCGTGGCCACCGGAATAGGGTGTTCGGGGTCAGCCATCCAGGAAAAAAGGCGAGAAAGCGACGTTTGGCACGCAGCGATCCCCTACCTGGCGCGCCAACTGTCGGTGTTCGGACCCGAGGGGGTCCTAAACCAACGAGTAAATGCTGTGTGTCTCTTTCCTGGATGGTGATGCAAGGAGAATACACGGGGGTTTATCCTGGTTCGGGCAAAAGAAGGCCCTACGTCCAGCGGGGGGAAGAAGTTTGTATTTCCTCGCACCGAAGTGCTCGTGTAGGGGTTACAAGCATGCGAGAGAGGGCGCCGAGCCCAAGTCTCAAAGAGAGGAAAAAAGGACAAGGGTGGTTGCTTGAGGTATCGATCTCTTGTTTTTCTTCGTTGTCTGTTGTTGTGTGGTCGGGTGCTTCGTTTTTTCTCCTCCTCCTGCAGAGCCCTGGCCTGCCCTTTTATAGGGCGAGAGGAGGCCAGGACGACGGGGAGCCTTGAGGTGATGTTTGGTCGATTCCTGTTGAGTTGACTGTAGCGACGTGCCCTGGGAATGGCCGGTCATCCCTGGACACCATGGCGTCGTGGGAGACGAGACGGCGAAATGACCCGGAGCGCCGTGCCATACCGTCCTTCCCTTGCCGTTGAACTGCGCCGAGCGTCGAGGTTGGGTCGAGGCCGGATCGAGACCGGATGGATAAAGCCGAATCCCCGAGATTGCGGAGAACGAGCCTTGTCTTATCCTCCCTCGAGGGTGATCGATGGTAAACAGTGTGCGGTAAGGTGGGTATAGTGACGGGTTTCACCTCCCATCATGGGATGTGTGGTAAAACAGTGAGACCTGACACGGGCATTGTTCCCACGTCGATCCTGGTCGCAGCCATGCCGGTAGGTGATAGTAGGTAACCGCATTAAATGCTATGGCTTTTGTCCTGGGGTAGGTAAAGAGAAGGAGTCGAGGCGCTCGACCCAGGCTCACGCGAGTCGGAGTTTTTCCCAGTGGGCGGACGAGCTTCGCGCGGGTCGGAGCGTCGTCGAGGTAGCTTGCCGTACGGGATGGGACGCGGTCGAGGCGCCCCGTCGAGCGGGCCTCGTACGAGGCGGACAGGATGCGCGGTCGAGACGGGCTGCCTTTTATTGCGGTGCCAGTCGTTTTAGTTTTTTACTGGCGATGGGTGTGGGTACCCCGTACTTTTGGTACCGACACAAGGTGCTACTTAAGCTCTGCTAATCGGTCTATGAAAATCTAATAGCGAGCATACATATGCTAAGGGAGGATCAAATATTTAAGTGCAATATAGACTACATAAACATATAGTTGTGCATAACAAGTTTTTGAAAGATTTGTGTGTTTTTAGTGAAAATAGAGGTTGTGTATGTTTGTTTCCAATCGCTGAAACAAGGTATAAAGACATGCTAAGGCCTGATTTAGATGCCACCCAAATTCCGAATTTTTACACTCTCTCCATCACATTGAATCTTTGGACATATGTATGAAGCATTAAATATAGATAAAAAATAACTAATTACACAGTTTGGTTGTAAATCACGAGACGAATCTTTTGAGCCAAATTAGTCCATGATTGAACACTATTTACTAAATACAAACGAAAGTGTTGCAGTAGCTAAATTCTAATTTTTTTTTTCATCTAAACACCCCCTAATTCGACAACCCATTTTTGATCAACCTTTGGAAGCTTAACATCATGGTAGGTGAACTTATTGCCGTACCTTCTTCTTGACCAGAAAAGAAAATTTGTTCAGATAAAAATGGCAGTGTGCGGAAGTAGCAAACCGCCATTCTCGACTCTAACCAGAAAAGAAGAAAAAAAAGGAAAAAACCGTCCACCCCGTGGCTCCCCACAGCCCTGGAAAAAAATAAAAAATAAAAATAAAAACGAACCGCCTGTTTCCCCTCCCCCAGGCCCCCAGCTGACCGCCGCCGGGACGCCGCCACCGTCCTCCCCGCGCTCCCCGCAGCTGGTGAGTTCGAAACCCCAGAGCTTTTTCTGATTTTGCAATGCTCACCGTTTGGTTTCTCCTCGTACCCAGCCGCGTGTAGCCAGCCGCCGCCGCCGCCGCAGCCCGCAGACCGCAGGCGATGAAGCGCTTCTTCCAGCCAGTGCCCAAGGACGGCTCCCCGTCGAAGAAGCGGCAGGCGGCCGCCGCCGAACCGGGTTACGGCCCCGCCTCAGCCGCCGCCGCCACCGGCGCTGGCGCTGGCGGGGATGGAGAGGGGAGGCCCGCCGAGGAGCCCCGCAAGTTCCTGACATGGAACGCCAACAGCCTGCTCCTCCGGATGAAGAGCGACTGGCCCGCTTTCTCGCAGCTCGTCGCCTGTCTCGACCCCGACGTCATCTGCGTCCAGGTGAGCGGTCTGGTTCCTCCCCGACCCCGAGGGGTTCAATCTGCAAGGCTACCTGCTCTTCGGAACCACGTGTAGGCGGGCCCGTATGCTGCAATGCAGGCACCGGCAGTGTACCGTGGGTTATTGCAAGCATTTCGTCGAGCAGGTTGGGGGCGTACGGTTTCGTGCTCCCTTTATTTAGGTAGAGATAGAGACTAGTGCAATGTTTATGGCCACCAAGGGTTTTAGATTTTATTTATCTTTTACAGCTCGTGGTGGGTGTCATTGTCCCTGCACGTATTCTCTGGCAAAGTAAAAGTACTGAGACATTGGATTCTATTTTTTTTTATATAAGTTAACAGCTTACTAAATATTACCCCTGTTCCAAATTATAGGTTGTTTTGACTGTTCTAGATACATACTTTAGTTTTTACTATGTATATAAACATATTGTAAGCCAAAACGACCTATAATTTGGGACGGAGGGATACTAAATAACTAATGGCCTAATGCTGCTGTTGGTGCTTGTCCATGGGCTCGTATGATTGGTCTGTGCACATCAGAATTCAGAACTTCTCCCCTCCTTGTGAAACAACTCATCCTAGAACTGTGGCTGTGGCCATGGTTGCTGCCCTTGGAAGCCACACTTTCCCAAAAAAATTTATGTGCACAATTTTTTTTATGTGCTGACGTATGCATCCATGAAGCACTATTTTTGAATCCATTTAGCTTGTTATTATTATCTTTGCAGTTTATTACCTCTAAGAGAAGAATCTTGCCCCTAATAAGTTGAAGGTTTAGATTGGTCTGCTAAACAAAAGTGCATAGTCCTTTCAGTGCCTTTTCACTCAGTTGGCCACATTTCGTTTTCAGTTACACGATCATTAATATATGTATATCTGATAAGGATATACCAAACTTCTTTGTTAGGAAGTGCGGATGCCGGCGGCTGGTTCCAAAGGGGCACCTAAAAACCCTAGTGAACTGAAAGATGACACAAGCTCGTCACGGGATGAAAAGCAGGTTTTGTGGCATTTGCAAACATTAACGTACTTTCTGTGAATATGTACAACTACATTTGTTATGTGTTTCCTCAAAATTATTGGATCATCATCTAAGCTAGAATTGCTATCAGTTGCAGCTATGAAAAATGTATTTTATCATCTTGAATTTTTATTTTAGAGGATACTACATATTTGAAACTTGCACACTTTTATTCATATCAGTTGCACCCTGTTAGGCTGTCGTGGACATGGCACCGCACAACTAGCATCAGCAGTCCCACAGGAATTTCTGTAGCAGTATAGAATTTATGTACTCATGCAATAGCATAGCAACTGCTACTGTCCGTGTGGGTCTCGCCAGTGTGGCTTTAATTGGAATTGCAGATGATAATATGTAGTGAAAACGTTGCAATAACTACACTCTTGGTATTTTCAATGGACAAACATCATGAAGCGTATTTCTCCTGAGGCCATGGATAAACATACGATACCGAGGACCTAATACTCCATTACAATCTGTCTTGCATTGCAACTCCATCTTCCAATATCCTGATCACCTTTGAGCCATGCAGTCTGGCCATCCTTCTTTGTTGTTGTTGTTATATGTGTTGATTGCACATGTGAATACGTTTCATTTTTCGATCAGATTCAAAATATAAGAAATTTAGCAGTTCAGAACTACTACAGACTTATACGTGTTCCTAATTCTAGCAAGTTCTGGATTATGATTTCTACCTCAGTGTCGTTTGTTACATTGGATTCAGTGGCTCGACAACAAAGTTGTTACATTACTGTCATACTTATTGATGTCAAGCAGGTAGTTCTGCGTGCTTTGTCAACTTCACCTTTCAAAGACTACCGTGTCTGGTGGTCTCTTTCAGATTCAAAATATGCGGGGACAGCTATGTTTATAAAGAAAAAGTTTGAGCCTAAGAAGGTGTCTTTCAACTTGGATAGAACATGTATGTTTGGAGATGATTCCATGTTATCCTAGCTCTATACACAATTTTCTATTTTCTATTCTAATGTCGCAGCCATTCTGTTTTTCATATTATAGTTTTATGATTGTATTTCAAGACCTGGTTTAGTAACTGCTTCTAATTTGATAGTCATAGTCTATGACAAACTTGTCCAAAGTTATTGAATTTTTTTAATTTAGAAAAAATTTTAGTTGAAAATCAAAACAGAGCAAAGCATCTTACAGATCGTGACAGCCAGTACTCATGTTTTCATGTCATGACTAGAGGAGCATGTGGGTGTATTATGCCAGTTATATAGTCCTAAAAGAATATGGTCACTTTCATAGATTGTGTTGGAAGTAGGATAATCATTGCAAGAATATGTTGAAAAACAAAACTCAAGGCATGCATCTGTGTACCTGTTCATCTTTTCTTGATATATCTATGCACGTTTTTCTGTATAAAAATTAAAAACTAAAATTAAGGAATGAAAAGTTCCAGGCCAGCAAGTTCCTTAACAAATAGGTATATTGAATGGTTGTTTGTTTTTCATAACTAAATTTCACATGTAGTACAGTTCTTGCTTAGATTCCACTTCCTTGCACTTTTCAGCTTCTAAACATGAAACCGATGGGCGCGTTATAATTGCGGAATTTGAATCATTCCTCTTACTAAACACTTATGCTCCAAACAATGGTTGGAAGGAGGAGGAAAATTCATTTCAAAGAAGACGTAAGTGGGACAAGAGGATGCTGGAATTTGTTCAACATGTAGACAAACCCTTAATCTGGTGCGGGGACTTGAATGTCAGGTAATCGAGAAAATAATTTATCCTTATTGAAAAAAGACCATATTATTAATAAATAGTTTCCATGCTGCTTCTTGTATACCATATATAAATTAAACTTCATGCAACTCTTTTCTTAATATTTAAAGTCAACATGGAGTCCTGGTTAATAGCATTGAACCAAATAATCAATACCAAAAACACCTTGAGGAAAATTTTCTTCAAAGGTTGTTATAGTACTTGGTCAAAACAACCATATATGACTTATAATACTTGGTCAGAATAACCATATGCAAATCTGCAATCTTGCATTCTAAAAGAAAATATGATATATAGTGCAGAGGGAAATTTCGGTTTTATTTGTTTGCCCAGGGAGTTCATGTTTGCTATATCAGTATGACATTTTTCAGAGACAAACTTTTCATCTTATACTTCACTTGTATTTGAACATTCCAGTCATGAAGAAATCGATGTCAGCCATCCTGATTTCTTTAGCAGTGCTAAGCTGAACGGATACACCCCACCCAATCAAGAGGTAATATTTGTTTTATGCTGCAACCCACAGGCCACAGACATCTTGCTAGCAAAAGATGTGGCTCTACCACAAAAGCATGGTTGTGGATATTTCTGTTTTCTTTGTGTCTTACCTTGGATGCCTTTGGTAGTGGGCAAGGTTGTGCATGACAAACCTTGCCAGTAAAGGATTTGGCTCTCAAAATCAAGGATATCATTGCCCCTCTTCCTTGCTAGTCTTGCTGCGCAAGGTTAGGTGAAGGATCCATACGAGTCAAGAAGTGATTTGTCAATGAGTTTGTTTTCCATCATGCATAAACTTTTGTCTTATACGATATTTCAAAATTAATTTGTTCTTAATTTCATATGTCTCTGCAATACAACGCTGGGAGCATAATGTGATATACTTGTAAACTCTACAGACCACTACAGTTGTAGCATGAACTTAAACTCTGTGTGATCATGCTATGTTCTTTTGAGTGGGTGTGTGGGTGTTGTAGTTTTATACACTTTTCTCCTTAATAATGCACTAATACACAGCTGTCCCTCTTCTGTTTGTTTGAGAAAAAAAGCAGTGTATGTACAACATGGTTCAACTGATGGTGGAATGGCTGTGAACAGTTAGTTAATTACTGAATAGTTAGAATATGTCTTTTAGTTTAAGCTTAGGATTTTATTCATTCATGTGTTTGACATTTATGCATATCGTGTTTCTGTAAGCATGATCAGAAAATACAATGGAATGGTAGAGCGTAATAATTTTACAAACACATGTATTTGTAGCCAACTTGTGCATCGCAATAAAACAGACAATTATCATTAATCAGGTGTCAGAACAACTAAGTAAACAGTAACATACTGTCAAAAATATTTGTTGATCGGGGTTAATTTACTATTATATCCCACAATCTGATTCTGTAGGGGACTTGGAGCATTTCTGATTAAGTTCAGAATTAAGTTCCTGACATTGACTGACTAGACTTTCAGACTTCAAAGGACATCGCATGCTCCATCATGTGAAATTTCACATTTGATTGGGTCTTTTAGTTCTACTGGGTCTCTGGTATCCTTTTGGTGGTGTGTATGTTTGGCTATTGCATTAGTACAATGAAGTCTCTTTATATTCTGCATCTGCAGGACTGTGGACAGCCAGGATTCACTCCAGCAGAGAGGCGGCGCTTTGGCAACATATTATTCCAGTAGGTGAAACTAATACATTTGTACCATGGAACACCTGTTCTTCTGCCATCACTGGCTAATTCTAACTAGTTATACACTGGTGGTGCATTTATAAATATTCGCCAATTCTTCAACCAAAAAAAGAAAAAAAAAGTTATAAATTTGTGAGGTTCTATCATGTTCTTATCTAACTGGTCCCACTGTCTGTGCACCACCTATTATGGATGTTTAACAAAAGATACATAACAGTATTGGTTTGTTTCTCTTCAACAAATCACTCAGATGAGCCATATTCTGTATCAGAAATCATTCTACCACAGCCATCCTGTTTGGGGATTCGCTGAGGCTGTGAAATTGATATAGGCTTGAGCATATTAGAATATCTGCGTGCCAAAAGTCTATGAATATATTTAACCAGAATAAAAGGAAATATGCCACAAGTCTGAAATATTTTTAATGAGAAAATATCTGTCAGCAAACTATGATAGCCAATTATGGTACCATTTAAGGAATCAAGGCCACAAAAAAATTATTAGCTTACACTACTTGTTTACAGTGTCTTAAATTGTTTTGACTTTTGAGCTATAAACGGTGATGCTACTATATGCTGGCCTTGTTTGGAGCTAAAAAGTAAGAACAGAGCTATTAAAACCACTGAGTGGTAGCCTTAGTCTGCAGATTTCTGGATTGTCTAACAGATGGCTTTTTGGACATTTGACAATTCCAACAAGATAGATTGAGACAGGATAAGTTATAGTGTCCATACATGAATACCTCTGAAGATATTTGATTAGAAGCATGTTACTTATGATTATATTTGAGAATTCAAAAGGAGACAATGGTGTTATTAATAGAAAATCAGCTTCTCTTTAGGCAGGTCCAACTTGGGGGTGTTGTACCTTATATTGGAGTTAAAAGCCTAAAACCATGGAAAAACTAGTACTCGCAACTCTCTGTGAACTTTTTTCAAGGTCCAGTTGTAGGTTTAAACAGCACAGAAATAAATCGAACAACGCTTCACATGGCATATGGTTGAAAACATGTTTTCAAGTTGATGCAAGTATTTGGCAAAGATTTTTTTTGACAAGAAATTATGAGCAACAAATAAATCAAGATGCCCCTTGCTTGGTTTCAGGGTGGCATTACTGTAGTGTTTTATTTCATATTTGTTGCTTTTTTTTATATAATATTTGTTGCTTTGAAGTTTTGATATCTTATGAATGAACGACTTGGACATACAGAGGAAAGCTGGTAGATGCTTACAGGCACCTGCACAAAGAAAAGGACATGGATGGTGGCTTCTCTTGGTCCGGTCATCCAATTGGCAAGTAAGAAACATTTCGCTGTTCTGGTCTAGTGGGCTTCATTTGGTCCAAATATTTTTTTGGATTCTCAGTCTCTCACTGAATCATGTTCATTCTGACTTGTCTGCTGTTCTAATTTGCATCTTTGAGGAATCTTATCTCCTTCTGTATACATATGGTTTGCTTCATAAGGCATATAGTCTTAAATCATAATCTACAGTTTGGAAATTTCCGAAAAGTACACCTTGAAGATGTTTATTTGTGTTCAATTGTGTTTAGGCTGATTAAACGTCATATAAACGCTAATAGGCCTTTCTGGGCTGACTAAATGGATGTTTAGGACCTGTAGCCTACTTTTTGGCTAAGCAATGTGTGACTGGATGTTTAGCATATTCTCCATCCGAAGCCAAAACAACGTATAATTTGGGACGGAGGGAGTACCGTTTACTGAACACGTTCAGCAGATATTGGTTCTTTTATTTAGAATTTGATTCCCTCAAGTTCTTGCAGATGCCTCAATGCTAAAAAAATCATATCAGTTTAGTATTTTGTTATGTGTTGTAACCAGTACTATCTTTAAGGCAAATTTATTATGTTGTTGACATACATAGTCCTCAACATAAAGTGTAAACAAAAATATGATTTTTGAAAGTATGAGACGATTAAAGGATCCGAGCTAGTATTCATTATTCAAGATGCCAATACACTGCATGCATACTTGAATGCATCTTTTATCTTTTTAGTGAAATTAACTTCTCTGCATATTCCTCTAGGTACCGAGGAAAGAGAATGAGGATCGACTACTTCCTTGTTTCAGAACAGTTAAAGGACAGAATAACTTCATGTGAAATGCATGGCCGTGGCATTGAATTAGATGGTATGAAGCTAAACTATTACCACCTTTATTTGCATTGTTATATGGTACATGGAACTTTGGAGGGTCTCATTCAAATTAATTTTCAGGTTTCTTGTTTTTGTATGTACATATCATCTGTACATGATCTGTGCTAAAGCATGAAAACCTGGGCTTCCTACTAACAACAACAACAACAACAACATAGCCTTTTGTCTCAAGCAAGTTGGGGTAGGCTAGAGATGACACCCAAAAGAGACGAGAAACAGGGAGACGAGAAACCTGGGCTTCCTAAATGTTTGAATTTTATGTGGAGTGGAAACTGACACTTCAAAAACTACGAGACTATGCAATGCTTGAAAATATAGGTTGAACACTTAGGTTTATCTCTCTCTTTTTTAATCTTGCTTTGCTTGGTGCCAAAAGTACAAACTGGTATTGGTGCTAGGCTTGGATCGATTCCTCAGTTCCAAGCTAGGTTTTTTGGGTGGTGAAGGAGCGAGAGCGAAGTGTGACTGTTACTACTTTTACAAAACACTTGGATTTGTCTTTTTTTTCAACTTTCATAACAATACTTTCAGTTCAGTGTCTTTAATAAATGCTTATTTGTCTTTTTTTACTTTAATATATGAGTACATGATTATTAGAGAAAAGCATGTCAAGAAAATTAATGTAGTTACTTTTCCATCTTCGACCAGATGTCTAAAAAAGTTCTGAGTGTTTTTATGTCAAGAATTAATTTTCCTCCATTCTTGCAGGATTTTATGGAAGTGACCATTGCCCTGTTACCCTTGAGCTTTCCAAAGCTGTTGCAGAAGAAGCACCAGGACACCCCAATCCATCCATCTAAACACTTCCTTGTTGCACTCTTGACCTTTGACTCATCATGGTGGTAGCTATTAGGGATGTTTAGTAGGCTAGTGCTGGGCCCAGCCATGGTCATTACTGGGACATTTCCAGCCCTTAATTAAATCTGATTCTTCCATGCCACGCCATGCATTGCGTCATTGCGTGCACTAGCTGGGATTTGATTGTAGTTATTATGATCCAGCATGCAGGCTACTAGTACTATGGTCAGAGTTTAGGCACTATGTGAGTTTAGGGATAGGCCAGCTTCATCAGTGAAGTCACTTTTTTTAGTTTTAGCTTCATGAGCAGCTTTTTAAGTGAAGCTAAAGCTGTTTCAAAAATCCTATTGGTAAAACAGCTTCTCTTGGTTGGAAAAAGACGAAATTATCATTATACCCTTCTCTTTTTTATTTCCTTTCTTTTCCCCCTCTTTCTTCCCCACGCCGGCCCTTTCTTCTTCGTCTCTCCGATGCACAGCGAGCAGCACCGAGCGGCGGCGCCTGCCTCGAAGGCTGCGGCCGCGTGCTCGTCGGCGGCCTCGCTCGCGGCCTCGTTCCTACTCGGCCCTGCCCTAGGCAAGCAACGCCCTAGGCAACCAACGGCACAAACGGCGTCCTAGGGCCCCGCCACAAGCCGAGCCCCGGTGGTCGCGTGCTCGCCGGCGGCCTCACCCGCGCCTTCGCCCCGCCCTTGCCGGCGGCCTTGTCGGTGCTCCCGTCCTGCCCAGAGCCGAGTCGACCCTTGGCCCACGCGCTGCCCTCTGCCCCTATCCTGGCCCGAGCCACGGCGGCCGTAGCTTCCCGCGCCCCAACGGCTGGTGCATGCCTCGGCGGCAGCGGCTGCCTGTGCCTCGGCGGCCCATCGCACGCGCACGTCCCCGGGCCAGCTGGGCACTTGCAGTCTTTTGGCATAATATGGGCCCCCACATGCGTCAGATAAAAGCTGGAATAAGCCACTTTTTTCAGCTTCATCCTAACTCATTCCTCTGAGAGGAGAACAAAAACAACTTTATGAAAATAAGTATTTGGCAAAAAAAAAGAAGCTCACAACAAGCTGTTGTGAGCTGTGCCAAACATGCACTTAGTATAGTTTAGGCTAGCAGTACTGCATCCGTTTAGGGCTCCATTGCCATTTAAGCAGTGCAACTTCAACGTCTCTCTTGCTGCATCCATTTAGGGCTCCATTGCCATTTACGTCCGGGTCTCCCGGGAGCCTGGATGAGGACGAGCAAGCCTCATCCACAGGACCCAGGCGTGCTGTGCACCCCATCTGCCGGACTCGGCTTGTTGTGCCTCTTCTCCCAGCATCCGGGCCGTGCCCCATGACTGTCTGAACATACATTTGAAACAAGAAACACTTGAATGCAACATAAGTTTGAAGCAGATGAAACATTTAGAACATACACTTGCAACATATATGTAAAACATATGCAACATCCAGATAAAACACTTTCAACATGAACAATACTTACTGCAACGTAAGAATGAAACAGTTAAAGCATTTGGAACATACTATTGAAATATATGTGTGAAACATATACAACATCCAGATCAAAATGCTTGCAACATACGCTTGAAACAGATGAAACACTTTGAACAAACGCTTACAACATGCCTAAGAAACACTTGCAGCATATGCAACATCTCGATATATTTTTGCAACATCTATATAAAACACTTGCAATATACTTCTGAAACGCTTGAAACATACGTTTGCAACACGCGCTTTCAGCGTAACATCTCTTTGCTGCTTGGGAATAGAGGCTTGCCGACGCATGAGTTCACCGATGTAGAGCTCGCCGGTGGCGCAAAGCTCGCTGCTTCGGTGGAGAAGGCCACGACAGGTCCCGCGGAGAAGGCTGCGGAAGGTCCGTGCGCTGGAGAAGCCCGCGGCGGGCGGGAGGCGCGGTGGAGAGGGAGGAAGATGGGCAGCCATGCTCTGGCGCGCAGGATATGTCGGTCAGCGGAGCGTAGATGCAATGGAGAGGGAAGCGCGGTGGAGAGCTATCGCAGCGCTACGACGAGGTGAGTTTTTTTAAGAACGATTGGATAAGTAGATAAGATGTGGTTGTTGGGCTATGTCGCGGCCCCTTGTCGGCACGCCCTATACCCAGCGTTACCGTTGAAATAACCTAACCCAACTGATGTGTCGCTTTGTTCATAAAAAACTAATGCATTGGCTGAGCTCGGGTCGACGACGCACCATGCTGCAGGCGGAGGCTGGAGCCATCTCCTGCTGATGCACAAACGAGAACACAGCCACTACAACAGCGAGGGCACGCGCTCCTACAATTACAAGGTGGAAACGCTGAGGAGGCAATCAACATAGGCGCACAGGACAGCTGATGCACAGGCAAATTCGAATGGTGCACAACCAATGCAACAACTAATCCAAGACAAAGTATGTTAATTACAAATGCAGGAAATGCCACACTCGGCCTACATCAACGCCACCGAAGGACAGCACACGAGGCAACGGCGCCATACTACAATATCACTCTGCCAGCACTCTTGCCAGGGCAACCTTCACCAATCTCCTAGACCGGCTGGTCTTGGAGTTTTCATCATCAACAACCAAGTTCGCCCAACCCAAACCATATACATACAAGGAGCAATACATAACGCCACATCTGTAATCATGGCAGAGGCCGCTGCCCTTGCTTTGGCAGCGCTGGTTTCTTCAGTCTTCAATCTACAAAGTCCAAATTACCTATCCGATAACCAAGCTCCAGACTGGAGAGTCAAGAACTTCATCAACCAATTCATCAAATGCAACAGAGGGCGTCAACACAACATATTCAAGATTGGAAGGCAACTAAATACAACGGCTCATCTTCTTGCTAGGCAAGCTCGTGTATCTCTGTCCTCCAACTCTTCTTCAGGTCCCTCTGTAACCTGCTCTAATTCGAGCCATCAAACTATGTGCCCTCTCATGGATGCACTGTCTGTTGTAAACTGGGGGCAGTTTCAGCTCCTAACAGCTCGCTGATGTTAATAAATAAACCATGTTTCTTGTAAAAAAAAGAGCCTTTCTTGAGCCAGCCCGGTTTGTTATTTCTGGAGGCTTAGCTTGTTTATGTCTGGAGTGTGGCTGGGCCGGTGCCTGACTGGCTCTTCTCCGTTCTGTTTGGTGTGTTTTTTCTTTATGTAAAAAAAATTGTTGCGCCTTTTTTAAAAAAATTGTTGCGCCTTTTTAAAAAAAAATTGTGATATTTAGTTGAATTAAGAATATTAATTAGTTCTAATTATACCTGGAAACATTATCAATTACGACTCGTTAATCTTGTGGTTAACTAGTCCGACCCGGACTAATCGTGACCTATATATACCTAGTGTGCGCTGTGCATAATAATCCTTCGATTTTCATTACTAGTATAGTGCCCGTGCTAACGCTACGGTTCATCCCACGGATGCACACGAAAACAACAAAACAACAATATTTTTTTGATTGTTTAATCCGAAAAACACTCATGCATAGCAAGACATAATATGATAATAGGTCATGTTATCACTCAATCTATCAAGTGTGTAATTTCATCCAGGAGATCAATAAGCATATGTTTGAGGTTAAAGCTCGTGAACCCAGCTCAACCTTGACACATGAGTACATACATAAATAAAATAAAATCAAAATAAAGTTTGAGAAGTGGCAGCTGAAATTGATTCCAGAATGTAGTTTTTATAGCAATGCTCCAGCACATCAGCTGTCACTCGATTAAGTAGAACTTCTAGCAATGTAGCCACCTGAGATGCAAGTGGAAAGCAATATTTGTCATCGAATTTTTAAGTGGTCGAGTAATATATGATTCATCACAAATGCAAAGACCTATGGTGGCGTTTAAACCACCAAGCAGCTCATAAACTTTATTTCACAATGAAATGAAAGAAAAAAAAACTATTAACTGCAGTTGTGAACTACTAAGTCCTACCATACCTAAGATCGGCACATTGAAAATGCAGAATCAACTTGGCAGGGCTCTTCCTACTGTATCTTAAAGGAGCAGAGTCAAAAGCTAACGACAAATTAATGGATTAACTTTCTGAAAGTGCTGCAATGACATTTGGCACAACATGTCCTGTATGAGGTCTGCTGTAGAGTCAGTCACTTAGTAGCCAAAATTGGAAGTATACAATCTCTTATTCTTTGTATTGGTTGATGTATCTGAAGATCAGGAGCTCAGATTATTTAAGATGGTAAATGTGTTATAAGAAAGGAATGGACTGTGAATTTGCAGTTGGGCATCTGGAAGGCATATAAGAGATGGAAATAACTCAAAGCATTGTTATTTGAATTCCAATGTTTGCACTATAATGAAAGTTGCCTAAATTGAAATTCCAATGAAATAGGGGATGGGAGTAACAACTTAAATATTTGAAGCCAATGATTGAGAAGCATGTAAGTGACAATGCTTAAATGGTGTATGCACTAAAAAACCACAACATCGTGTACAGTTTTCTACAAGAAGAGCAAAAGTTACATGTAATATAAAAAGTTTAAGGACGCAGAGACTTCTTTGGTACTCACATGAGGCTCAATTTTCAGTAGTCTCTGCTCCAATCTTCGTATTCTAGAAATAAGTGCAGCTTCAACTTCGACAACCTGAACACATGGAAATCATGATGAAAGATCAGTTCATATTTCCAACCGACACTTTAAATTTATATGAAAATGCAACATTTTCTTAAACGCAGAGGACACCATGTTGTGCTACAAAATTTTAAACAAAAATAGTATGATCCCTGACGTATGCAGATAAAAATATATGTAGCCACCTGATATCAGAAGATAAAGTCATAAATCAGTTAACTACAGATGATATTTCAGAACCAAAACAGCAACTGTTAGCTGCAATAATTAAAATATGATCATCTTATTAGTTCGTGCTAACGCTACGGCAACACAAAACCAGACAAATCCAATAATAGAAACATACAAGAACAGTTATCCATAAATTTTCAAGAGGGCATGGAGGTTTTGACCCTAACAAATGATGAATGTAGTGCCGCCAAGACCATCACTGCCAAGTGCCCAATGACTACACAAGGTGAAAAGAAAAAAAATCCAGTGATACAAAAACTTTTTACAAAACACCAAGGTTGACCAATGAACACATAATAGATTCAAAGTTTGTGTAGGGAACCAAATTAACCTGCTTGAGAGCCATGAGTGTGAGAATGTCAGAGATGAATGGCTGCCTGGTTTGGTATGTTGAGAGGCATGAATGTCATAGATGAGCAGGCCTCAATCATCCTTGTTGCAAATTATAAGCTATTAAAATTCAGTAGATGTGTTTCCAAAGTGGCTAAATCGCGATGCCAGAGGGAATAACTAACATGGTTTTAGAGTACATTATAACTATACTGTTCAGCCAATATTTCCTTCTTTATAGAGATGTCAGTTTGCATAAATAAATTAATACTCATGATACATGATTCTTAAGAATCTGCACTGCTAACTGGCAAAGAACACATACCATAAGCTGATAAAACAGTAGCATGAGGAAACAATTGTGAAGCTCCATTTATGAGGTCAAGAGACATCCCACCACCCCCGTTCAGAATCTTGGTCGCTTTCCCAGTCTCATATCTTCTCTTTTCTGATTGAAAATGGGGCAGATGTTAGCTAGTTACCAACAGCTCTGCACCCCTAGGATTTCAGAAAACTGGAGCACTATCTCATACCGAGCATAGGACAGCAGGTCAGCCATGATCGCAGGGACAGTGATGAAAGAAGTCACTCTTTATTAGCTGACATGAACAACAATGTACCATGAATAAATTTGGGACATTCTTATTCAATGCACATAGAGTGAAAACTCACAATCTGCATAACTTTGCAAACGTTAAAAGGCCAGATTTAAATGAACCCTAAAAGATCTAATGCAAAACCATGCATCAGGGATATTGCAGTGTCCAGGTTGATCACAGATGCAATTCTCTAATTTACTCCATTTAGCGACGGCATAACTAAGACAGGCACACTGAATATTTCACTGTATTGGTACACTTAAGTTGGGATATGAATAACACATTACATGGATATTACCATACATGTCTACATGTACTGTACATAAGCAGATCCATCAATTTACCTGGTGTACGGGGACGACCCATCACTGCCCCTTTCTTCGTCAGCGGGGCTGCGCCGGCTATTACCTTCCAGTTTAACTATACAGAGAAGTTCTAGGCCTTCAGAAAGTACAGAATTGTGACAAATTCATCAAATTTGTTGAGCTTCAGTGAACAGAAATTAAGGTGGCTTAGAGATACTTCTCTTGATTAGGGTATTCAAGTGCACTTAAGAATTTTTTACTTGTAATCAAATAATCAACTAAAAAAGAACTTTTCTATAGCTAAAAGAATACCTTTGTGGCCTGCATACATTTCTCTTTTCCTCTTCTGTTGCTTCATACATCAGCAGGACTTCTTGCCAACTGAATAGTATGTAATTTGAGCGTTATTATCGAAATTGTCATGGAACATAAATTATGGTGAGCAAAGTATTTGACAACGATGTTAGGGTTATTGGATCCTTATATTAAAAATTAGAAATGATGACAATAAAAGATGCTAACTTGTATACCAAAAAACAAATGTGCCACTCTAATAATTATTTCCATCACCGGTTGTCTACAAGATACTATTCAACATTAGGTTTGCTTAAAGAAAGGTTGAAAAGAAAATACTCAGCTAATAAACAGGAAAGCAGTATCATGGCTAAATAAACCAATATCACATATGTATGAGTATGCTACACTCAGACTCATTATCATTCATACAAAGATTGAACTAATAAGAGCTGCAATTATTAAACAATGATTAGGCAATGAAATTAAAAATCCCAACCCGCAATTCGAGCTAAACTTTACCTACACACCAAATTGAACTGTAACGATAGAAAAAAGCAGTACATTGCTTCTGTACCTGTAAAGTTAACACAATTCATTCGACCAAAGTGCAATAACCTAACAGTGAGAAGCACAAGTGAGCCGAGCTGCTGCTATTGGGATGGATCTGCAGAAAAGGGAGGGGGAGATGAGAGTAGAGCGTTGTGACCGATAGGAATGTACAGGTGAAGAGGACTACCAGAAGGCACCTGGATCCATTGGAGGCTGTCATGGTCATCGTCCTCCTCGACGGATCCGACCGTGGTTGCCGAATCCCAAACTCTCCTCTATGTTTCCGGCCGTGGGTACCGTAGTTTGACCTGCACACAATAACTTGCTGAGGGAGAGGCTAGAGAGAGTGCCCGCCGCACCAACACCGAGAACTCCCGCATGGCCCGCCGTGGCGCAGCAGTCGTGCCATGCGCCGGCGGAGCGCTCCGCCTCGGCGATGGCTCCAACCACCGGAGGCACCACCCAGCAGCGACGCGGAATCGAGAGGCGCGCCTCCACCTCGCCCGTCACACGTTCGTTGGGTGCCCAGGCCTAGCGGTGCAAGGAGATGGGGAGGGCGAGTTCGGGGGCCTGGGTCGGGGCGGCGGCCTGGCGGCATAGATCGGGATGGGAAAGAAAGCGTGACTCCATTCTCCTCTCCCCAAGAAAAGGAAGGGAGGGTACGCCACCACCAGGCACAGCAAAACGGCCTGGATCACGGCGGATGATATTTTCCAGCTCCATGAATATACCTTTGATTGAGGATCTGCATCCGCCTCGTCTCCGCGCTGCCGGCCCTGCCCGCCTCTGCCTCGTCTTCCCCTCGGCCCCTTCCCCGAGGCTCTCTTCCTGCCGAATCCCTGCCTCGCCCGACCCGCCGCTCGGCATCGCGGCCGGAGACACGGCCGGCGAGGACGACTGGCCCGCGCTTGACGACGACCAGGAGGACCGTGACGAACTCATCAGCTTCCAGATCAAGGTCTCCAAGGTCGGGAAGCGGAACCGAGGCCGACCCTCCGCTTCTTCTCTGTCGCCGCCGCCTCGGCCTCGCCTGTGCGCTGTCGTGCCCGCGCTGCCCACCTCGACAGCCCGCGAAGCTGCGAACAAAAACCCTAGACCCTTCCCCTGCGGTTCGTCTTCCCCATCGGCTTCAAGCACTGGAGCGCTGTTCTTTTTTTTACTTTTCTCCGTTGCTCGTGGGATTCGATCCGTGGCCGCAGGAGGACATGCGTGGGGGCGGCAGGCTTGCGTGGTTGCGATGTGCGCGGGGGCTTTGCGGGTGAGAAGCGTGGGGGTGAGAAGCCTCGCATCACACATCAAACGTTGGCCGTTGGATAAGTTTTAGCGTTTTATTAGCCCTTGATTTTAATGGAGACGAAGTTCTGTGTGCATTTTTCTGGATACAGAGTAATTAGGGGCTCTTAGCAGGGGATATTTTCTTGGGAGACCTAGTATAGTTTTGATTGATCAATTATAGTAGAGATTATATTATTATCGTATATAATTATATAATCACTTAGAATAGAAGAGAGAGAAAAGCAAGAGCGCGGCAATCCCGGTTCATCATCGACAAGCGGCAACGAGAGGCATGGCTGCCGCCGGAGCCGCCCCTGTGGTGACCGGGCAGCAGCAGCAGCAGGTAGAGGCGGCGCTGTTCGCGTCGAAGCACGCGGAGCTTCTGTCGGAGGCCCGGGCCGTGGCGCGCGAGCACGGCGTGACCGTGCGCACGGTCGCGTTCCGCCCCGACGGCACCGCGGTGGCGCACGAGCTCATCGGCGTCGCCCGGGAGGAGCGGCTGCAGGGCATGATCGGGCGGGCCGTGGCCAGGGACGTGTCCGCGATGGGCGCGCGCGAGGTGGCCGCGCACCAGAGGCAGCTCCACGCGCTTAGGGCCGTCGTGCTCCTCGAGCTGCAGGCCAAGAAGGTCGCGGCGGCTGCTAAGGACGACGACGCGGGGGCCAAGACCAAGAGGGCGATGGAGCAGCGGGAGACGGACAGCGATGGCGCCGCCGCCGGTGACGCCGCTGAGAGCAACAAGAGCAGGAGGACGGACTACTAGCTCAGCTTGTCCGTGCGTGCATGGATGCTCGCTCGATCCGTCGTCCAGATCGTCCATCCACGATTCATCATCATTAGTTGGTTCTTTGTTTTCTTTTATTGGCATATTTGCATCGATTTTTTGATTCATTGCTGTTAGTACTGACTAATGTCATAACTGATTAATGTCATAATAATCCGCTTCCCTGTCAACGAGTTGTTGGTTTTGAATGAAGGCATAAAGAAGAGGAGAAATAATCCTCGCTTTTTTTTTCTTGATATATATAATAGACCGCTCCAGGAAACAAAAATGCTCGACATGATGGACGCCGCCCCCCTTCAGCGACCTTTCCAGCTTTCGGCCGTTCCAACGATGCTACAAGCATCTCCAAGAGTACAAGCACCAAATAAGATATAAAAGATAATTTTATATTAGGAATCCTATACTATTTTTAAATTATTTTAACCATTTTATATATTCTTTATCTCTGGTATATTTACATCATGAACCATTTCCTACTCTTTATTCTTTCTATACCCTTCCATCTTTACATTGGCCCGCGCGGGGAGAGAAGATACGCGCGACTCGGAAGCGTGTAACTTTACGCGGAACAAGGTGACTTTTTCCGAGTTCTAAAAGATTAGGAGGACAGATTATGAGTCGTTGGAGAGGTGTTTTTTCTCGTCTTTCTGAGGGATTTAAGGAATTCTTGAAGATGTTATAATGCTATAGAACATATGTCTGGAATCTTAAAAAAAATCTAACGCTATCTCCTCTATCTACTCTAACTTCGACAACCGACAGAAATCCCCAACTCCTCACTTCACTCGTCGCGGCTCACCGTGCCGTTCGCCCGCCCCAAGCCGCCTCCCGGCGGCGCCCCCATCCCACGTCAAGCCGCACCATGTCTGGCGCCGCGACGTGCTCCATCCCCCGCCATGCTCACTCCGCCTAGCCGCGCAGTGCCCAGTCCCCGCCCTTGAGCGCCATGTCCCATCCCTCACCGCGTCGAGGTGTTGCCGACGTCACCGTTCCCCACCAAAAGGTTGAGGCTGTTGTCGACATCGGTGCCACCGTGACACTCGACCTCAGTTCGCGACATCATGAGACCGGAGTGGCCAAACCCGGAGCGGGCTTCTCCGGCTGCACCTTGCGCTCCCTTTCTTCCTTGGATGTTGCAAGCGTATGTTTCAAGTGTTTCGGGTATTTCATATGCATGTTGCAAGTGTGCAAAAGTAGATCGGGATGTTGCATATGTTGCAATGGCTATACACGTATATTGCAAGTGTCTGTTCTAAATGTTTCAAATGTTTCAGACAGATGTTGCACATGTTTTATCTGGTTGTTGCATATGTTTCACACTTATGTTGTAAGTATTTTTATTTATGTGTTGTATATGTTTCACACTTATGTTGTAAGTGTTTTATCCAGATGTTGCATATGTTTTCAACACGTGTTTCCTCGTGTTTTAGATGTATGTTGCAAGTGTTCAACTGTTTCGGACGTATGTTGCTAATGTTTTCTCTTAATATTGCAAGAGTAGATTTGGTGTCGCACATGTTGTAGTGGAGCACATCTGCAGCAGCTATCTGCTACAGCTGCTAGGCCCACCTGCATGCGCGTGGGTGTGGAGGGGGCACGAGCGGCAGGTGCGGGACACGAAGCGCATAGGCCACGGTGCGAGTGCGGGACACGGAGTGGGTGCGGGACACAGAGCGGCGTGGGACCCCACGTGAAGTAGACGTGCGGCGCGGACGTCCAGACGCTAGACCCCGTTGGATGTCCGGGCGCTAGCCTTTCCCATCCAACAAGCTTGACACCATTAAATCAGAGTCCCCACATAGAAAGATATTGGTCTGGGCCTTTCTTGGACATATTTTTCCTTTCTAGACTTAACTATACGCATCTATACCTATTAATAAAAAGAAAAACAATAATAACACATCTTCCTCTTCGGTAAAAAAAAAACGAAAAAAAAGGCATCACAGAAGCCCCTCGGATGGAAGCAGGAAAATTGCAAAATGCTAAATAGCACACAAGATTTCTGCAGCATAATTTTATTTCAGAAAATGGTAGCTTCATAAAAAATGTGCTAGACCAACGTGTAAATAAAATTTTCGTCACAAAAAAAAAATTCGTCAACTTCTGACGCGGCACTCGAAATAGCTCTTTTTCCGAACTGAAAAACCAGACCGCTGCCTATTTCCGTGGCCGCAGATTGTACTTCCGGGAGACCGACGACGCCATGATGGAGTTCTCGCCGATCTCCTCCGCCGCGACGATTCCGTTGCGCCTTCGGGTTGGAGGCGACCTCTCCGGCGGCAGGACGTATGTTGGGTCCATCTTGCTGTCCACCTCGTCTGTCAGCTCGTCGAAGACCCACGAGTAGTCCCTGAGGCTCTCCTCCTCCGACTCCGAGCCGTAAGACAGCGCCCTCCCGCCGGCGTTCTCCTCCAGCGCCCGGACCTTCTCCACCAGCGTCTGGAGCAGCCCGTGGTTCAGCACTTCGTAGTCCCTGGATGATAAATAAAAAAAGAAGTTATAATTGCAACCAAGGCCAATCATGTAGCAGAGGCCTTTGTTTACCATGTACCTGTAGGTGAATACGGAGTGCAGGATCTGAAGAGTGGCAGCACCAAGGAACACCATTCGGACCAAGAACACCTTGGACATGACCCAGAACTGCTTGTCGAAGTCGTCGGCGCCGATTTTGATCAACCCAATCTCCAATAGAAGTGTAATGCACAGACCTGCCGGGGGCAAAATGTTAGCCAAATGGGCATTCAAATTTAATCGATGATAAGTTTTTCAATTTCTGTAGTGAAATCATACCAAAGTAGAGCTGGCCCCGGATGCCGAACGTTTGCTTTGCGCTGGTGAGCATGTAGACGAGGAACACAATGCAGCTATAGAAGAAGAAGGCCTTGATGAAGCGAGACTCAGCTAGAATGGCATTGTGCAGAATGTACAGCTTGTCCAGAGCAGCAAAAATGTTCGCCTGCTTTGCTCTGAACTCTTCCTGTGTATATGAAAAAAGTTCAGTAAATACAAGCGAACATGTAAAGTTAGTCATATTTTCAAAAATAAAATATAAGAATGAACCTGTGCTTCCAGTATGGAGTGAGAATTTTGGATGAGATGCTCATGAGCTCGCCGGATTTGTTCTTGCCGGGACAGTAGCTCCTCCTGCTGACGCTGGCCAAACTGTGCAAGTTTCTGAATTGTTTCCCTGCCATTGATAACTTAATCAATATCTTTTTTTTTTCTATTAGACGTGCAACAGGCATTTGTCAATATTCAAGAATAATACAAAAGACACGGTACATATGAATATCATAATACCTGCTTTCTTCAATAGCTTGTGCTTGAAAGCTGTGGAGCTTGTTCAGTCCATCCATGGCCTGGTTCTGTCCATTCAGTAGCTGCTTTTGGTTCTCCACCGACTTGCCAGCAACACTCCCAATGTCATCAGCAGTGCGTTGCAAATCCTGCATCTTTGAAGACATTGACTCACCAACATTTTTAATTTCCCTTTTCACATATCCTGTCTCTTCTTTTAGCTTATCCATCCCATTTCCTAGTCTTTCATATGATTCCTCAACGCGCACCATACCGGCCTCAATCTTCTCCTTCATCGCCGTTTGCCCTTTACTCAGTTCTTCCTGAACGGTAGCGATCTCCTTAGACTGCTCAAAGATGGACTTCGAGTGAACCAGCACATCGTTGATCTGCTCCCCGACGTGCTTCGACTCCTCTGCCAGGTTGTCTGCTTGCATTTCGATCGATGACAGTGTGTCCTTAACTTTACTGGACTCTTTGATGATCTGATCTGACCTCTCCTCGATCACCTCGAGCTTCTCCTCAGCGGACTTGGATGTCCTTGTGAGGCCATTGATGAGTCTCTCAGTGTTGTGCTTGAAAGCTTCAGCCCTGAACGAATTAATCAAACAAAAAACAAAAAAAAGATAGCGTGAAGTTTAGCACAGAAAACATATCATCTGCGATTGAATGCCAGGAGAGAGATCGAACTAAACACTAAGCTTACTGCAATTGGTGGCACAGGGTGTTGGTCTCCAAGAAGAACTCAAGGAAGACCTTGCCTTCCGATTCACTCAGACGCTTGCGGCAGTGCACCATCTCGGAGCCCTCTGCGCAGGACGGGAAGGGCGGCCGCCCCGAGTCCTCCTGGAAGCAGCTGGTGAGGTGCCACGCCAGGCGCGACTGCCTCTCCTTGTCGGCCATGATCTCGCCGCAGCTGGCGAAGAGCTTCCGGTACGCCTCCTGCCAGCAGTTCCTCGGCCCCGCGAGCTTGTTCCGCGCGTTCTCCAGCAACTTGAGCCCTCTGGGGTCACTGTTGGCTCCGTCCATGGCGAAGTCGGCCACCGCGCCGTCGAGCTCCATCATCGGAGCGCGGTCGCCGCCCGTGGCCGTAGTAGACGACGAGGAGGAGAAGATGTTCCATGAGAATCCACGGGTGCTCACAGGGCAAACCAAGATGCAGATCAAAATCACCAACACAGACCACACGTTTCTTGACATGATTGTACGGGTAACTGATCTCGGCGCCGCCGGCAATTAGTGATCTTTATATCTTGGCAGCTTAGAATCAGGGGCCAGGGGGTCAGCAGTTCCTGCCAGGAAGAATCAGAGAAGGGTATCGTAAAAAACCGTCAATTTCTTATGTTCATATTTGTAAGAGGCGTGATGGGGGGAGGGGGTGACGGCGGTAGTGGAGGGGGCGGTGGCTAGGGTTGGCGGCGTGGGAGAGGAGGGTGGTGCGCAGGGAGAGAGGGAGAGGCGACGCGTAGGAAGAGAGATAGGAGGAGGAGCAACTGCTCATCTATTGCTTGATTGATAGGTTATATAGCTCCTTGTATTTATAGTTCTGAGAGACTTAACCCTTAAACGATCTAAACCTATTTAGGGTTGTACTGTTCACATGGGGGTCCGCTTTGGGTCCGACCGGGCGCTTGGCCAAGGTCCTGTTCCAATGCGGGGGCCCATATGTCGGGTTAGGGGCGTCTATTTAGACGTATAACAATATTGCTCTAGATTAATAAAACACCCAATCGGGTCATCGAGGGAGTTCTCTTGATGTCGGTCATTTGTGATGTTCCTTGAAAAGCAAGTTATTTCAGAGGGAAAATATGATGAAACGAGTAACAACCTAGCTCCTCCCCTTTACTCCTGTAAGGCTATCCGCACTCATGGACCTCTATATTCATCCTCTATACGTCCTAGTCAGCAAGATTATTTCCTCTATACTCAATTCTCCCGCACCCATCCATACTCTATATCATCCTCTATCCACTTTATCCACTATGGGACCCACTTGTTACTTTATCTAAATATATCCATGTGTGATCTAGTTTTGAAGAATTTATTGAGACAAATTTAATGGTGCAATCGAAATTTAATTTGGATTTTTGGTTTGTGAGTTATAGCATTTTTTCCCTTTGTTTAGCTAGTGGGGCCCGCCACTATAGAGTATATAGTAAGCACTGTACTACTCTAAATATAGAGTGAGAGAAAGGATAGAGTATCGTTTTAGAGTATCCAGTGCAGCAGTTTTTACTCTATATTCATACTCTAAAGCTTTAGAGTATCATTTAGAGTATCCCACTGCGGGTAGTCTAATCTGGTCTTTTGTAACTTTGTTGTTTTTCCCTGTAACTTTCTTGGTTGCTCTTTAATAAATATTCAGTAGAGGCCTCTGTGCCTCTCCTGTTCCTAAAAAACGAGTAACAACCTAATTAAACTGAGTCGTCGCTGCAAAATTCAAACAAGAATGGACAAGAACTAGACGAAATTCTCCCAATCAAGATTGAAGAACGAAAGGTAATTGCGGCGCAAGCAATAAGTTGTTGATAACTTTGGAGGAGGGCCTGCGGCGTGAATGGCTTCCTCTTAAGTAGTCACGGTCACAGCTGTGTTTCTTCGCCGGCAAGGCAGAGGGAGGGAGATCTAAGACGTGGTTGTCACGTCACATGTTCACATTCAGTGGGGGCGAGCCAATTTCCAAGGGCTTGTTTAGATCCAAAAATTTTTCATGAAAAATTACAGTAACAAATCTTGTGGCACATACATGGAATATTAAATATAGACGAAATAAAAAACTAATTGCACAGTTTGCGTATAAATTGCGAGATGAACGTTTTGAGCCTAATTAGTCCGTGATCTGACACTAAAGTGCTACAGTAACAAATGTGCTAATGACAAATTAATTAGGCTTAATAAATTCGTCTCGCAGTTTCTAGGCAAGCTATGTAATTAATTTTTTTATTAGTATTCGAAAACTCCTTCCGACATCACACAGAACATCCGAGGTGACATTTTTTCCAAAAACTTTTCACCAACTAAACACACAGAGTCGGTTTGGACCTTTTGAATTTGACGCCACAGGTGAAAGAGACCCACTCTCACTGACATGCACGAATGAACAACGAAGAGATTAGTAGCAAGGTAATGGGAATCTGTGATGATGGACGGCAAGCCGATCAGGCTTTGTACATCTCCTGCCGTCTTGTTAGGCTATCCCCACTCATGTTACTCTAAATCCATATTCTAAAAGAAATATTTCGTCCTAGTCATCAAGATTCTCTCCTATATATCAATTTCTCCCGCACTCATCCAACCTCTATATCTCTACTATATACCAACCACCATATATTTTATTCAACAATCCCAACTACCATCTCCTCTCTCCTCATTTTTTTTCTTTTCTTTTTCTTTCTTTTCCACTATCTCTCTCTCACGAGTACGAGGCGCCGGGCCGTCCCTCTCTCGGCGAGCGCGAGGCGAGGCGAGGCTCGGGCGGACGGCGCGCGGCAGCCTCGCGAGTGGCGGTCGGGCGGCCTGGCCAGCGGCCTCGCGAGCGCGCGGGCGGGCGGCCTCGCGAGTGCAAGCGCGGGCGGCGGGCGGTGGGGGCGGTCGTCGGTGGCGCGGCGAGGCGAGGGTGACGCCGGTGAGCGCGGCTCCGGCGGCGCGACTCCGGGCGAGCGTGGCTCCGGCGCGAGGAGATGGCGCGGGGAGGCGGGCTCCTCTGCTCCACCGGCGGCGGACCTTCCTCGATTCCTCGGTGGAGCTTCCTCGGCGGCGCTGCTCCTCCGCGGTCGAGCAGGCGGGAGGACGCCGCGCAGGTGGCCGACGAGGCGAGGTGGACGCGCGTGTAACACCTCAGGTGTTTAGCTCCATAATTGTATTGCATTACATGAGCATAAGCATGCATCATTTCATGTTAATTCATGTGGTTGCAACAAATGTGAATTGTTTTTAAGTTTTGTTTGACTCACATCATGTGACACTAGGGAGTTGGGGTAACTAAATGGTAGAGTAGCTAATTATATCTCACAACACCTTAGTTATACTTAGGGTCACTCATGGAGCAAGGTTCATGTTGACCAAAATCACCAAAATGCCCTCCAAGGTGTAGTTGACCACCATTTAGCCCTAGGATGCTCTAGTTTGACCAATTAAAAAGTCTAGCTTAGAGACCTTGCATGGAGGAGCACCCTTAAGAAAAGTTGTAGAGAATTTCATAAGGAACAAAAGTTCTAGTATGGCCATCTCATGAAAATGATCAGAACATGCTCAAAAATGGCCCACAAGTCAGTATTAGAGGCTGTTTTGGGACTTAGCAATTTTGGCTAAGTGTGAAGCTGAAAACCGTTTCACTGTACCTCACTTTGACAACTTGTAACTCACAAACCAGACCAAACTAGCCCTAACTCACATTGGCAAACTTGTAGTCCTTGTGTAGCTCTACAACATTGTCAACATGACCATCACCTAGTTCTAAATGGTTTAGGAGTTATGGTGTCTTGAAAATTGGGTTTCAGTCGGCCTAGTGACTGAAACTAGGTTTCAGTTTCCAAGTACACTACTTTGGAGCCCAGTAGTTTCAAATCCAGGCCGAACCAGTCCAAACTCCAATTGGCAAACTTGTAGCCCTCATGTAGCTCCACAATTTTGGTATTGTCATCTTCTGCTAACTCGAGATGGATTAGGAGATAATCTGCATCAAACTTGCTCTGTCAGTCGCTGAATGCCGGTTTCGTTTCAGTCTGTCAGAGCAGCGTGGCCGACCGGCCGCAGGCCGTCGTCGACGCGTGGCCGCGCGGTGGCAGCCGTACGCCGGCCGTGGCCCCACCAGTCCGACCGCGAGGGCTTCAAGGGCGCCACGATGCCGCCCCCAACCTCATTCGCGCCTCTGCCCTCTCTCTTGCTCCTCCCGAGCTCAGGCGGACGCCCCGAGCCGCATCGCCGCCGCGTGCCTTGTCGCGGCCGTGAGAGCTCGCCGCCATACTCCTACCGGCCAAATCAACACCCCTCACACCACCACACTGCCCTGCACCTCCTCGACCAACCCGTGACATCAATCGAGCCCAAGGTGAGCCGCATTGTCGCTTCCGCCCGTTCCAAATGTCACCGGAGCTCCGCCGTGGTTGAGAGTCACCGTGGCCAGCACCGCACCGCACTCCTCCGTCTTCCCTCGCTCATGGCCCCTCTTCCCCTGCACACCTAGATGCTCGGGTGATGACGCTATCGCCAGTCTCGGTCCGGTCAAGCCGGAACACGGCCACGCACTGCCCGCCATGGCCGACGGCCAGGTGCTCACGCGGCCAAGCTGCTCCACCCCATCCCAATTCGTTTGAGTAACCTCGAGAAGTCCGCCAGGGTTCCAGGAAGCGGGCGCACCCCTCTGTCGGCCATCTAGCGGCCGGAGCACGCCGGCGTACCGCCACGCGTTCGCTGCCGTCCGCCCTCACCGTCGGCAAGGGTGCTCCGGCGCGGTAGAGTTGGGAAAAAGTACATGCCTAGATGCGGTTTGGAGTGGAGAGCACGGTGGTATGCTCGGCTGGCCAGGGGAGCCGCCGGCGGCGTGAATCCGCTCGCCGGAGCTCTCGGCTCGCCGCTCCCCTGTCCCCCTCTCGCTGACAGCGGCCCCCACCCTGGCAGACGCGCGCGCGCGGGCGGGAGGCCGAGCGGGCCGCGCCACTCGAGCTGGGCCGCGCTGGCGGGTCGGCCGGCCCAGTGCCTTTTTTATTTTTGGAAAATCCAGTTTCTTATTTTTTTTCACAGATTTGATTGATGTTTGTAATTTTCATATCTAGGGTTTGGTAGATCCAAAAATGGTGATCCAAATTTTGTTGGGCTCCAAATAAAGTGTAGTTTCTAGGAAAAATATCAAATGCTTATGTGATATTTAATTTCTGGAATAATTAATTAGAGTTTTGAAATGTGTTTTAGATTGCATGAAAACTTGTTTAAATCATATTTTGAGTTTCAGTGTTCCAAAAATTATGAAATTTGGTGGGTAGACTAATTTATACTTGCTCTAGCTCTGGTAAAAATTTGGGCAGTAGTGCTTAAGTATTTTTCAAGTTATAATGCTATCTTGTTATTTTAGGAAATACTTAAATGAATTTTTGTAATTTTTCTACATGTGCAATGTTCATATAAATTTTTGGAGAAGGTATTGGTACCCTAGAGTGTCTAAGAAAATTAGGAAATCTGTTGTTTGACACTTTTTACTATACTTTGTTATTTATACAAAAATCAGCCTTTTTGGCTTGTGAATTTTGTGTAGGAAGTTCCTGTGAATAAATTTAGTTCAAATTTTTACAGTAGCCTCTTTTTGGGTCAAAGAGTCTCCTGTAATTTTTGTAGAATTTTAGGAGCAGTTTACATATATATTTAAAATTACACTGAATTACTTAAGTAAATTAAGAAATGAGTTTAAATAAATATTCTAGGTGGGTACACCTTACTTTCTGGTGTTTTTGTGACCTTTTTGAACTTGTGGTAACATTAGTTGGGCCTTATGGGATGTTTGCCACATAAATAAATATTTAATCCTTGCAATTCTAGGTTTTCTGAACAGCTGGTAGTCTTTCTAGGTTTGACCCTTAATGAAAGGGTTTGCTGGAAAACTTGTAAATACCAAAGTTGGAGTAAACTTGATAAATTAGCTTGTGTCAAAATTTGGGAGCATTTGGCTTAGTAGTTTAGGAGTTATTGCTGTTTTAAGTGACAGTCCAGAATTGACTGCTCTCTGTTTGGGGAGGACAGATTCTGGAACTTTGGAATTTCGACTAGGTAAACTTTGGAATTTAGTGTTGTAGTCTGAAAACATTTTGTGGTACATTTCTTAAGCTTTCCAGATTGTCTTAGATCATATCTTTTGGATTTGGGAATCTCCAGTTATGTTAGAAACAAGTAGCTGCTGTCCAGAATGTCTTACCGTGATATTTTGGGTTGGATGTGGTAACCTAAATAATGTCACTCTTGTGTTTGTTAGGTGTTAGGGCCTTAACCGAAGATGAACAACTATATCTTAGGTTGGGTAGATTAGGTAAGTACTTCTCCACCGGAGAAGAGATTTGCACGTACTGATAAAGTAACTTGATTAGATTATTATATTTTATTTCTGAAATGCATTTCATTCCGAGCATGTTGCACCATTATGCACCCATGATATTTATTGTGCACTCATGCAATAAGTGTTCTGGAGAGGGTAACTCTCCTCGAATTCGAGCCTGTGATTCTGGAGGAAATCCAGGACCAGCCGGAGCAGCTAGAGGAACCAACCGGCGACGAAGCTCCTGCCGAAGATCTACCTGAGTGTCCTGATCACCGGCCTTCGACCTTTCTGAAAGGCAAGCCCCGGTGCATGCTGAACCTACTGATTTATAAATTAATCTTGAGTACTTTTAATTGTTTACTGCATTAAGTTGTAGGAGTTATATGAAAACAGTTGTTGCATTATACCTGTCCTTGTCCAGATATCGTACTTAATCCTATATTAGGTTTAGACACGTGTCAATGCTTAGCCCTGCTTAGTACGGTAGAAGTCGGGTGATTTCCGGTCATCCGCGAGATGTAGGAAGGAGTCACGAGTGGCTTTATGGCTATCGTGGATGGAACCATGCTTAAAAATAAAATTGAGACCGGGCGGGAGTTCGATAGTACAGCCGCAAGACACTTCACGTCTTAGGTGTGGAGCTATGCCCGTCTAAGTCGTTTAAGGACCGATTCGCTGTACGTCCTTGAGTCATGTTGAACGCAGTCTAACACTTAGTTGGCCGGATAAGTCGTTCCGACCGCGAAGCCGAGTAATGTGGTTCAGGCCGGGAATCGAATGGTAGGTTGCTTCTTGGAGGAGAGAAAGGATGTGCTTGGGGACATTGGCGTGAGACCAAGGGGGGTTAGAGTCCCTATCACCTGACAGAGTGTCGCCCTTGGGGTCGCGACATTATTCGGACCCGCGATTCCTGAATCATATGAAACGGTGGCCTGTGCGACCCTGGCAGGGGTCTGCACGGTGAGTGTTAGAAATACCCCTCCAGCTGGATAGGAATTCGATTCGAATCGCCGTCGCTCCCGGTTAGTGAGCACTTGACTTGAGCAGTGGCAACGTAGATCTCATTAAATGAACCGGTGGTTAAGGGAATGATACAATGTTGCCACAATTCATACCTGCTCTGGATATAATGATGATAATTGTTTGATTATAATCAAGTGCATGTTTAGTACAGGTGCTAAGATAGATGACAGGTAAATGCTAAAAATAACTGCTAGTACAGGTTATAAGAGTCTCAATTACTTATGCCTTTATGCAAAAATGTGTTGTCAGCTAGCCTCTTGTGAAAGCCTTGCATAATCCTTGGTGTCATCTTATTTCTGGTTTTCGACGGGTAAGTCTAGCTGAGTACATTCCAGTACTCAGGGTTTATTCCCTCCTGTTGCAGATGATATGCTCTACCAAGGCTTCTGCAAAAATTGTCTCCACCCTGCGGGTGACGAAGACTAGATCACTTGGGCGTGATCATCTTTTATGTACTTTCCTGATGCTTTTGTGGGATGTTGATCAACAAGACTGGCAGTAGTTAAACAACTGGCGTGTGTTTGCTTCCGCTACTTTTATAAACTTGGTTTGTAATTATTGCGACTCCGTGTGTGTAAACTTATTTCAGATCTACTTGTGAAATGTAACGTATGATGTTGTATGTTGAATGATACGATCCTGGTTGTAAGCAAGTTGGTTTAAAATCCTTCGTGGTTTCGATTGACTACCGGGATTATATGGGCTCAAGTTCGAAAATTTGAGCACTTCGGTGCTTGTTTTTGTACTTGTGCTCTTATAATTTGGTCGGTTCTGTTACAGCTGGTACCGGAGCATAATTCAACATTAAACACATCGTACGAGTATTTAAAAAATAAAAATATTTGATTATGAAAAGGGGTTAAAACATTAAAAATTATTTTCATAGGTATGCCAGTGATCACATCCCTTAGCCCAAATAAGGACTCTTAGGTGGCTTATTATAAAGACTAACTTGGGGGCCTTGTTTATTTTTTGTTTCGTCGTCCATACGGCGTGATATTGTATGGATGCCATCCACTTGGGTGATAATGTATGGATCAGTTGCCTCGACGCCCTGGTAAGTGTGAGTTGTGAGAGCATGATCGTCCAACCGGCGGTCTAGGGGAGAGTAGTTTTGGTGACTTGCATACTTACATGTTTAAACCATGTAATTATGTAAGCACTTAATTGTGGGAATATATATCGGGTAGCTTTGATACTGAAGTATATACATCAGGGGATGTGTATATGGAAAGTATTTCAATTACTGCTTTCTTGTGTGCTTATATTGGGAAACTGTTGGGCTGAAATGAGATTTTTCTGCAGGTACACTAACAGCGTAACGAGTAGACCGATAGTTTCGCTTATATGAGAGAACGTATGTATGCCACCGCCTAGCGTTAGAACTTTAGGTTTCTACTAAGGTGAGAGGGCGTACGAAACGTGCATGCATCATGTTTAATTATATCATACATATCATTTACTTCCTCCTTAAAAATTTCATTACTCCCGACTAAATTAAATTTCGTATCCCCTAAATGATCCTCACTTTAAGTCGTATCTGGTTGCTACAGATGACACGTACCAAGAGGACCGCTCGCAAGTCCACTGGAGGCAGGGCACCTCGTCACCAGCTCGCTCCACGTGAGCCCTGCCCTGAGCCTACTGAGGTGGAAAGGCTGAGGGCAGAGTTGGCTAAAGTGACTGCTGCCAGGAATACAGCGCGTCAGCAACTGGAGCAAGTGATCCATGATCGTGACCAGGAAACCCTTGCAGTCCAGAGATTGACAGTAGCAAACCGCAACTGTCAACGCATGCTGGTCCGTGTCATGAATCAGAGGGATGAAGCCTGGCACGAGGAGAACGTTCTGAGAGCTCGTCAGTTTGAGCTCGAACAGTAGTTGGAGAATGCTGAAGAATACAATGACAATCTTCATGAAGAAGTGCACCGCCTGAACAACCAGCTAAATCCTCTGCTGCCTAGAAATATCAACGCAGATGAGGACATGGGTTCGGGAATCTTCATGGCTGAAAATGATGATGAAGTGGAGGTCAACGGACCTCAAGATGCCGAACCAGAAGAAGAAGAAGATGATGAGGAGTTAGAGCCTGTTAGTGATGAGGACGGCGGGGAGATCCTTGACACCGACTCTGAGGACGATGCTTAGAGTAGTTATTACGTAGCTATGATATTAGGATCGTCCTTTGTGCCTCCTGGGGTTGGAGTGAGGCTTTGTAATAACTTGACTTTTGGGATGTAAGGTCGAACCCTATGTTTCCTGGATGTTTAGTTGGAACCTGTTAATTTCGATCGCAATCGGATGTCTTATTGTGTTGCGTTCGATGATGGTGTCACGATTAGCACCCTTCGGTGCCGCGACGAAACCGAGGGCCTCCTATAGCGCGCGACATAAGGTTGTGCTGCTTGGCACGCGCTGGTATCGAGGTGGCTAGTCATGATCCACCATGGAACTCTACCGTTGAGAAGTCTCCTTGTGGTTAGTTTGAAGTAGCCTTCTCAGTCAACTAAAAACTTTGAAATCGAATCCAAGTACCTGGCGAAAGATCAAAAATCACGTAGATTTTTAACGTAAACGGTTCAGTAACTGCTGTGCTCCTTGTGAGTGAGCCTTTATCAAAGTACATCTTGTTGGACTCCCTCGCATGATTGCGCCCATTTGGTCCGCTTGAATGGATTGTGCGGTTGTGATGAATTATTGTGCCATGAGTATTTTGAGAAGTCTATTTCATGAAGTCAGTTTGACATATTTACAATAATTCATCTACAAATTTCCCACATCGTCAGTGCTCATTGGCTATGTATTTTGCAGATGTCGTACAATCTCCGTCGGGGTCGTGGCAATGAGGATGAGGAACAGCCACCCCCTCCGCCACCACCTACCCCGGCTGAGCTGATGCAGACAGTGGTCGAAGGGCAGCGCATGCTGGCAGATGCTATGCGCCAGCTTGCCAACCGGGAGGCTCGTCATGGCCGCCAGGGCCCAGAACCCAATCAGTACAGTGATTTCAAGGACTTTCTTGATACTAAGCCCCCGCTCTTTAAGGAGGCGGAGGAACCACTGCAAGCTGATGAGTGGTTGAATACTATTGAACAAAAGTTTCGTCTGCTTCGCTTGACCGATGAGCTGAAAACTGAATATGCTTCTCACCAACTACATGGTCCAGCGGGTATTTGGTGGAGCCACTATCGTTCCACACTGCCTGCAAATGTCCCGATTGCTTGGGACCAGTTCAAGGCCGCATTCCGTGGGAACTATATTCCTCCAGGTCTTATGGCTATCAAGCACACAGAATTTATAAGGCTGTCGCAGGGCAATAAAAGTTTGACTGAATATCTGCAATCCTTCAACAACCTGGCAAGGTATGCCACGGAGTTTGTGGATACCGATTCCAAGAAAATTGCTAGCTTTAAAAGAGGCCTCGGCCCAAAGTTGATGAAGACTATGGGCACTAGTAAGTGCACTACCTTCAATGAATTTATCAGTGATGCTCTGACTCAAGAGAACAATAACTCGATCTATGCTGCTTCTAAGAGCCGCAAGAGGGCACTTGAGGCAGGTGCTTCACAGTCTCGAGCTCCAGCTGCCCCGAGGGCTCCTCCTCGCCCTCCTGCCACAAGTGCTAAGTTCCGTCCTCCGCAAAAGAAGGCGCCAGTGAAGACTGGGTTTTGTAAGGCATATACAGTGGCTCTGCCAAAGAGTAATTCGGGCCAAGGTAGCTCCAGTGTCCCTCCTAGCAACATGCCTTGCTAGAACTGTAACAAGCCTGGCCATTGGTCCAGGAACTGTCCTTACCCTAAGAAGAATGTCAACCCAGGTGGCCGTCAGGGGCACGCTCATTATAACAGTATTGAGGAAATCCCATCTAGTGAGGTTGTCACTGCTGGTAAGTTCCTAGTTGACCAAAACCCTGCAGTGGTACTTTTTGATTCAGGTGCTTCGCATTCCTTTATCAGTCCTAAGTTTGCATCAGAGTTTGCACACAAATTGCATACTGTTGAAGGTGGGGGTTATTGTATTAGCGCAGCAAGTGGGAATATTTCCACAAATAAAGTAGTGGGGAATCTTGAGCTTGAGATAGAAGGGCGAAAGTACTCGCTTGCCCTAGTGGTTTTGCCGGGCTTAGGCATAGATGTTATCTTGGGCATGAATTGGATGAGTCAGAATGGGGTACTCATTGATACATCCACTCGGGTAGTTATGCTCAGAGATCCTACAGATCAAAAGGGTTTTCTGGTACAACTTCCTAGGAAAGTTGATTTGTCTGGGGAAGTTCATGCTGTGCAAGCAAAGGCGTTGGCCGAAATTCCAGTAGTAAATGAGTTTCCGGACGTTTTTCCCGATGATTTGCCGGGGCTCCCTCCGGATCGGGATGTGGAATTTAAAATCGAGTTGTTGCCTGGCACGGCTCCTATCTCTAGGAGACCCTATAGGATGCCTTCAAATGAACTCGCTGAACTTAAGGTGCAATTGAATGAACTTTTGAAGAAGGGGTTGATTCGTCCTAGTTCGTCGCCGTGGGGATATCCTGCTATCTTTGTAAAGAAGAAGGATCAGTCATTGCGGATGTGCGTAGATTATAGACCTCTCAATGCAGTCACTGTCAAAAATAAGTACCCTCTACCACGTATCGACATCTTGTTTGATCAGTTGTCTAAAGCTAAAGTTTTCTCCAAGATCGATCTAAGATCTGGCTACCATCAAATTAAAATCCGCCCGGAAGATGTTCCAAAGACAGCCTTTTCTACCAGATACGGTCTTTATGAGTATCTTGTTATGTCTTTCGGCTTGACAAATGCCCCCGCACACTTCATGTACTTGATGAATTCGGTGTTTATGCCCGAATTGGACAAGTTTGTGGTGGTATTTATTGATGACATCCTGATATATTCTGTAAATGAGGAAGATCATGCTGAACATCTGCGTATAGTCCTCACAAGACTGCGTGAACATCAACTATATGCAAAGTTCAGTAAGTGCGAATTCTGGCTTCGAGAAGTACCTTTCCTTGGGCATGTGTTGTCCGATGGAGGAATTATGGTGGACCCCGCCAAGGTACAAGAAGTACTGAACTGGAAGGCTCCTATCTCGGTTCACGAGGTTCGGAGTTTTCTTGGTTTGGCTGGCTATTATCGTCGCTTCATCCCGGATTTCTCCAAAATAGCCAAGCCAATGACTCGGTTACTACAAAAAGACACCAGGTTTGTCTGGACTCCTGAGTGTGATGCGGCTTTTCACCAACTGCGAACCCTCCTAACCTCAGCTCCGGTTTTGGCACAACCAGATATCGAGAAACCATTTGATGTTTATTGTGATGCCTCAGGCATAGGTTTGGGAGGCGTTCTGATGCAGGAAGGCCGAGTAATTGCATATACCTCTCGACAACTTCAGAAGCATGAGGCGAATTATCCAACGCATGACTTAGAACTCGCCGCAGTTGTTCATGCTTTGAAAGCCTGGCGGCACTATCTGTTGGGCAATGTTTGCAATATCTACACAGACCACAAAAGCCTCAAATACATCTTCACCCAACCCGAGTTAAATATGCGTCAAAGAAGATGGCTCGAGTTGATTAAGGATTATAACCTTCAAGTTCACTATCATCCTGGCAAGGCAAATGTGGTTGCGGATGCTTTAAGCCGTAAGTCTCATGGCCATTCCCTAGTTGAAACTGATTTTCATCGATCTCGCCTTCTACATCCAGCAGTCTTGTACAACATCACTGTCAGTTGTACTCTCAAAAACAGAATTATTGAACTCCAAAAGACCGACACTGGTATATTTCACATCAAGCGTAAGATGAAAGAGCAAGAAACTACACAGTTCAGGATAGATGAAGAGGGTGTAATATGGTTCAAGGATAGGTTAGTTGTGCCTAAGGACTGAGAGCTTAGAAATGATATTATGTCTGAAGCACACTCCTCTAAGTTGTCCATCCATCCTGGTAGCAATAAGATGTATAATGATTTGAAGCCATACTATTGGTGGACCAAGATGCGGAAAGAAATAGCTGCATATGTGGCCCGGTGTGACACCTGCTGTAGAGTTAAAGCTGTGCACATGAAAGCTGGGTTACTTCAACCACTTTCTATCTTAGGTTGGAAATGGGAAGAGATAAGTATGGATTTCATTGTCGGTCTTCCTCCTACTGTTAAAAATCATAAATCCATCTGGGTAATTGTGGATCGTTTGACTAAATCAGCTCACTTCATTCCAGTTAGAGTGGACTATCGTCCCACTGACTATGCTGAGTTGTACTTCAATCAGATAGTCCGGCTCCATGGGATACCTCGTACTATCATATCTGACCGTGGTCCCCAGTTCACTGCTCGCTTTTGGGAGCACTTGCATCACCTTCTGGGAACCAAGTTAGTGAGAAGCTCTGCTTATCACCCCCAGACGTCAGGACAGACGGAACGGGTTAACCAAATCTTGGAAGATCTATTGCGGGCATGTGTAATATCATCCAAGGGTTCTTGGGAAAAATGGTTACCTCTAGCCGAATTCTTGTACAATAATAGTTACCAAGAGAGTATTAAGATGGCCCCATTCGAAGCTTTATACGGTCGTAAGTGTAGAACCCCACTAAACTGGGTAGAAGCTGGTGAAAGGAGGTATTATGGTATTGATTTTGTTCATGAAGCTGAGGAACAAGTCCGTACCATCCAAAAACATATGGCTGCAGCCCAAGCTAGACAGAAAAGTTATGCTGACCGTCGTAGAAAACCGCTCAAGTTTGAAGTTGGAGACTTCGTTTATCTGAAAGTTTCTCCAATGAAGAGTGTCCAACATTTTGGTGTTAAGAGGAAACTTGCGCCAAGATACGTGGGTCCTTTCCAAATCATAGGCAAGAGTGGAGCTATTGCGTATAAAATCCAGTTACCTCCAGAAATGAGTGCCATATTCAACGTCTTTCATGTATCACAGCTCAAAAAGTATCTTCGAGTTCCTGAGGAAAGAGTCCCTTTAGGAGATATCAGGCTGGAATCCGATCTAACTTACGAAGAAAAGCCAGTCCGAGTGATCGATACTCAGGAACGAGTGACTAGAAGCAAAGTGGTTAAATGGTATAAAGTAATGTGGAGTAATCAGGGTAGTGAAAGTGACGCTACCTGGGAACGGGAGGACTATTTGCGGGATGGCTATAAGGAATTCTATGAAAAATAGTACGCTTTCCAAATCTCGGGACGAGATTTTTATAAGGGGGGAGGGCTGTAACACCTCAGGTGTTTAGCTCCATAATTGCATTGCATTACATGAGCATAAGCATGCATCATTTCATGTTAATTCATGTGGTTGCAACAAATGTGAATTGTTTTTAAAGTTTTGTTTGACTCACATCATGTGACACTAGGAAGTTGGGGTAACTAAAAGGTAGAGTAGCTAATTATATCTCACAACACCTTAGTTATACTTAGGGTCACTCATGGAGCAAGGTTCATGTTGACCAAAATCACCAAAATGCCCTCCAAGGTGTAGTTGACCACCATTTAGCCCTAGGATGCTCTAATTTGACCAATTAAAAAGTCCAGCTTAGAGACCTTGCATGGAGGAGCACCCTTAAACAAAGTTGTAGAGAATTTCATAAGGAACAAAAGTTCTAATATGGCCATCTCATGAAAATGATCAGAACATGCTCAAAAATGGCCCACAAGTCAGTATTAGAGGCTGTTTTGGGACTTAGCAATTTTGGCTAAGTGTGAAGCTGAAAACCGTTTCACTGTACCTCACTTTGACAACTTGTAACTCACAAACCAGACCAAACCAGCCCTAACTCACATTGGCAAACTTGTAGTCCTTGTGTAGCTCTACAACATTGTCAACATGACCATCACCTAGTTCTAAATGGTTTAGGAGTTATGGTGTCTTGAAAATTGGGTTTCAGTCGGCCTAGTGACTGAAACTAGGTTTCAGTTTCCAAGTACACTAGTTTGGAGCCCTGTAGTTTCAAATCCAGGCCGAACCAGTCCAAACTCCAATTGGCAAACTTGTAGCCCTCATGTAGCTCCACAATTTTGGTATTGTCATCTTCTGCTAACTCGAGATGGATTAGGAGATAATCTGCATCAAACTTGCTCTGTCAGTCGCTGAATGCCGGTTTCGTTTCAGTCTGTCAGAGCAGCGTGGCCGACCGGCCGCAGGCCGTCGTCGACGCGTGGCCGTGCGGTGGCAGCCGTACGCCGGCCGTGGCCCCACTAGTCCGACCGCGAGGGCTTCAAGGGCGCCACGATGCCGCCCCCAACCTCATTCGCGCCTCTGCCCTCTCTCTTGCTCCTCCCGAGCTCAGGCGGACGCCCCGAGCCGCATCGCCGCCGCGTGCCTTGTCGCGGCCGTGAGAGCTCGCCGCCATACTCCTACCGGCCAAATCAACACCCCTCACACCACCACACTGCCCTGCACCTCCTCGACCAACCCGTGACATCAATCGAGCCCAAGGTGAGCCGCATTGTCGCTTCCGCCCGTTCTAAATGTCACCGGAGCTCCGCCGTGGTTGAGAGTCACCATGGCCAGCACCGCACCGCACTCCTCCGTCTTCCCTCGCTCATGGCCCCTCTTCCCCTGCACACCTAGATGCTCGGGTGATGACGCTACCGCCAGTCTCGGTCCGGTCAAGCCGGAACACGGCCACGCACTGCCCGCCATGGCCGACGGCCAGGTGCTCACGCGGCCAAGCTGCTCCACCCCATCCCAATCCGTTTGAGTAACCTCGAGAAGTCCGCTAGGGTTCCAGGAAGCGGGCGCACCCCTCTGTCGGCCATCTAGCGGCCGGAGCACGCCGGCGTACCGCCACGCGTTCGCTGCCGTCCGCCCTCACCGTCGGCAAGGGTGCTCCGGCGCGGTAGAGTTGGGAAAAAGTACATGCCTAGATGCGGTTTGGAGTGGAGAGCACGGTGGTATGCTCGGCTGGCCAGGGGAGCCGCCGGCGGCGTGAATCCGCTCGCCGGAGCTCTCGGCTCGCCGCTCCCCTGTCCCCCTCTCGCTGACAGCGGCCCCCACCCTGGCAGACACGCGCGCGCGGGCGGGAGGCCGAGCGGGCCGCGCCACTCGAGCTGGGCCGCGCTGGCGGGTCGGCCGGCCCAGTGCCTTTTTTATTTTTGGAAAATCCAGTTTCTTATTTTTTTTCACAGATTTGATTGATGTTTGTAATTTTCATATCTAGGGTTTGGTAGATCCAAAAATGGTGATCCAAATTTTATTGGGCTCCAAATAAAGTGTAGTTTCTAGGAAAAATATCAAATGCTTATGTGATATTTAATTTCTGGAATAATTAATTAGAGTTTTGAAATGTGTTTTAGATTGCATGAAAACTTGTTTAAATCATATTTTGAGTTTCAGTGTTCCAAAAATTATGAAATTTGGTGGGTAGACTAATTTATACTTGCTCTAGCGCTGGTAAAAATTTGGGCAGTAGTGCTTAAGTATTTTTCAAGTTATAATGCTATCTTGTTATTTTAGGAAATACTTAAATGAATTTTTGTAATTTTTCTACATGTGCAATGTTCATATAAATTTTTGGAGAAGGTATTGGTACCCTAGAGTGTCTAAGAAAATTAGGAAATCTGTTGTTTGACACTTTTTACTATACTTTGTTATTTATACAAAAATCAGCCTTTTTGGCTTGTGAATTTTGTGTAGGAAGTTCTTGTGAATAAATTTAGTTCAAATTTTTACAGTAGCCTCTTTTTGGGTCAAAGAGTCTCCTGTAATTTTTGTAGAATTTTAGGAGCAGTTTACATATATATTTAAAATTCCACTGAATTACTTAAGTAAATTAAGAAATGAGTTTAAATAAATATTCTAGGTGGGTACACCTTACTTTCTGGTGTTTTTGTGACCTTTGTGAACTTGTGGTAACATTAGTTGGGCCTTATGGGATGTTTGCCACATAAATAAATATTTAATCCTTGCAATTCTAGGTTTTCTGAACAGCTGGTAGTCTTTCTAGGTTTGACCCTTAATGAAAGGGTTTGCTGGAAAACTTGTAAATACCAAAGTTGGAGTAAACTTGATAAATTAGCTTGTGTCAAAATTTGGGAGCATTTGGCTTAGTAGTTTAGGAGTTATTGCTGTTTTAAGTGACAGTCCAGAATTGACTGCTCTCTGTTTGGGGAGGACAGATTCTGGAACTTTGGAATTTCGACTAGGTAAACTTTAGAATTTAGTGTTGTGGTCTGAAAACATTTTGTGGTACATTTCTTAAGCTTTCCAGATTGTCTTAGATCATATCTTTTGGATTTGGGAATCTCCAGTTATGTTAGAAACAAGTAGCTGCTGTCCAGAATGTCTTACCGTGATATTTTGGTTTGGATGTGGTAACCTAAATAATGTCACTCTTGTGTTTGTTAGGTGTTAGGGCCTTAACCGAAGATGAACAACTATATCTTAGGTTGGGTAGATTAGGTAAGTACTTCTCCACCGGAGAAGAGATTTGCACGTACTGATAAAGTAACTTGATTAGATTATTATATTTTTATTTCTGAAATGCATTTCATTCCGAGCATGTTGCACCATTATGCACCCATGATATTTATTGTGCACTCATGCAATAGGTGTTCCGGAGGGGGTAACTCTCCTCGAATTCGAGCCTGTGATTCCGGAGGAAATCCAGGACCAGCCGGAGCAGCTAGAGGAACCAACCGGCGACGAAGCTCCTGCCGAAGACTACCTGAGTGTCCTGATCACCGACCTTCGACCTTTCTAAAAGGCAAGCACCGGTGCATGCTGAACCTACTGATTTATAAATTAATCTTGAGTACTTTTAATTGTTTACTGCATTAAGTTGTAGGAGTTATATGAAAACACTTGTTGCATTATACCTGTCCTTGTCCAGATATCGTACTTAATCCTATATTAGGTTTAGGCACGTGTCAATGCTTAGCCCTGCTTAGTACGGTAGAAGTCGGGTGATTTCCGGTCATCCGCGAGATGTAGGAAGGAGTCACGAGTGGCTTTATGGCTATCGTGGATGGAACCATGCTTAAAAATGAAATTGAGACCGGGCGGGAGTTCAATAGTACAGCCGCAAGACACTTCACGTCTTGGGTGTGGAGCTATGCCCGTCTGAGTCGTTTAAGGACCGATTCGTTGTACGTCCTTGAGTCATGTTGAACGCAGTCTAACACTTAGTTGGCCGGATAAGTCGTTCCGACCGCGAAGCCGAGTAATGTGGTTCAGGCCGGGAATCGAATGGTAGGTTGCTTCTTGGAGGAGAGAAAGGATGTGCTTGGGGACATTGGCGTGAGACCAAGGGGGGGTTAGAGTCCCTATCACCTGGCAGAGTGTCGCCCTTGGGGTCGCGACATTATTCGGACCCACGATTCCTAAATCATATGAAACGGTGGCCTGTGCGACCCTGGCAGGGGTCTGCACGGTGAGTGTTAGAAATACCCCTCCAGCTGGATAGGAATTCGATTCGAATCGCCGTCGCTCCCGGTTAGTGAGCACTTGACTTGAGCAGCGGCAACGTAGATCTCATTAAATGAACCGGTGGTTAAGGGAATGATACAATGTTGCCACAATTCATACCTGCTCTGGATATAATGATGATAATTGTTTGATTATAATCAAGTGCATGTTTAGTACAGGTGCTAAGATAGATGACAGGTAAATGCTAAAAATAACTGCTAGTACAGGTTATAAGAGTCTCAATTACTTATGCCTTTATGCAAAAATGTGATGTCAGCTAGCCTCTTGTGAAAGCCTTGCATAATCCTTGGTGTCATCTTATTTCTGGTTTTCGACGGGTAAGTCTAGCTGAGTACATTCCAGTACTCAGGGTTTATTCCCTCCTGTTGCAGATGATATGCTCTACCAAGGCTTCTGCAAAAATTGTCTCCACCCTGCGGGTGACGAAGACTAGATCACTTGGGCGTGATCATCTTTTATGTACTTTCCTGATGCTTTTGTGGGATGTTGATCAACAAGACTGGCAGTAGTTAAACAACTGGCGTGTGTTTGCTTCCGCTACTTTTATAAACTTGGTTTGTAATTATTGCGACTCCGTGTGTGTAAACTTATTTCAGATCTACTTGTGAAATGTAACGTATGATGTTGTATGTTGAATGATGCGATCCTGGTTGTAAGCAAGTTGGTTTGAAATCCTTCGTGGTTTCGATTGACTACCGGGATTATATGGGCCCAAGTTCGAAAATTTGAGCACTTCGGTGCTTGTTTTTGTACTTGTGCTCTTATAATTTGGTCGGTTCTGTTACAGCGCGTGCCCCGCGTGGCGTATACCGGACTCTCCGTACGTCCGCCACAGCTAGCGGTCGAGAGCCCTTCCGGAATTTTACCGGAGCCTTTACCGTCCCCGCTGCGGGAGTTTCACACGCTATATGTGTTTGCCGAATGCATTTACAGGTCCCGCTGCGGACAGTCTTAGGTGCCGTTCCCGGTGAGGAAGCTACAGTTAAGTCGGCGCGAATCTGAGGCGGTGGTGATGGCTTCCGCCGCAAGCCTCGGCGAACGGCGACCGACGACAGCCTAGCGGCGGACAGCAGGAGGGACCAAGGCCCGGTTTAGATGCAAATTTTTTTGCAAAATGGACATTGTAGCGTTTTCGTTGTTATTTGGTAAATATTATCCAATCATGATCTAATTAGGCTTAAAAGATTCGTCTCGTCCATTTCGTCTAAACTGTGTAATTAATTTTATTTTTTATCTATATTTAATGCTTCATGCATGTGTCCAAAGATTCGATGTGACGGGAAATCTGAAAAATTTTGCAAATTTTTTTGGGAACTAAACGGGCCCAAATTGCCGCAATTCCTATTCGCGATTCCGCCTACGGGCCATGTCAGCCAGGCACATGGGCATCGACCGAGGATTTGTGCTCCACAGAGTGCAGTTTCAGAAAAGAAAAAAAAAAGTGGAAGAAGCTCACAGATTTACCGCGGGTAAGTTCGTCCGCGTCGTCGATGTTGATGCTGGGGTTGCAACTGCGGTGCTAAGATGAAGAATTGAAGAAATGATGAAGCACCGTTCCTGGGAGTACCGAGCACGTGTCACGTGTCTACACTGGGCGGCAAAATTTGGTCACTCGTAATGCTCATTAGGCGGACACACATAAATAAATAAATAAATAATATATGCCAAAGTTGTTCAACGCTACTCATATGTGTAAACTTGTCAACTTTACAACTCAGGCCTTGTTTAGATGCATCCTAAAAGTTGAAATTTTTTCACTCTCTCCATCACATCAATCTTTGGACCCATGCATGAAGTAGTAAATGTAGGTAAAAAAAATAACTAATTATACAGTTTAATTGGAAATCACGAGATGAATCTTTTGAGCCTAGTTGATTCACGATTGGACAATATTTACCAAATAAAACGAAAATTATACTATTCATCGGGTTGAAATTTTTTTTGCAATCTAAACGTGACCTCAATGCAAAAAGTCACCGTGGTAGTTGGTTTCACATTCCGGCTCGTTGTTTTTCAAAGTTCTTACCCTCTCTCTTCAGCAGAAAGGCACTCAAAAGAGTGATATATATCAAGTAAAACAAATGATAGTATAATATAAAAGATAAATAATAAGACACAAAATTACTTTAAAAAGTAAAAGTACATCAAAGATCAAACCTGTCATCTTTTCCAGAGCTTCAAAATTGAAGGAGTCTCTACGTTAATGAGAGAGTTTAGAAATTATGAGACTACTAATCCAACAAGAGAACAATATATACTTTTGAATTTTATGATGAACTAAATATTAAATCAAGGAGTCTATATCAAATACAACACTATGCTTCAGATCTCAACAAAGTCAAACATCATAAACAGCATAAGCATATTGAAATATGTAAGTCTATAATAGGACAATAAACCGTTAATATTGCTGCAAAATATATAGATAAAGCCTAATTTTAGGGATTCTATAAGTAAGGTCCCAAACCTATGATTCAGACATTTACGAGTTCTTCTCAAGCTACCTGCAAATTATTCTCAAACCACTGATGCATTTAATTTAAGCTATATACAGTTCAATTTCTAAGTGTGCGTGTGGGGATGGGGATGGGCGCGTGGGGGGAAGGGGGTTGTTGGATGCGTGTATGTGGTGTATGTTCTATGTCGTTGTGCTATGGCGGAGCCATGGGTTTTCAAGAGCCTGTGTTGCTTAGCGTATTGCTCTCTTTGTACATGTAATGCCCTAGTAATCCTATTGTTAGGCCTTGTTGGCTTGCTTGGATCTAAGGTGTTGGTGGCCAGGGAGCTCGGGCAACAGACCAGGGTGGCTGGACCTTGGCTCTGCCCCTGTGTTGAGGTTGGCTACTTCTGGTTGCTTGAGAGTGGGGAGAGATGGTTTTGGACTTGGGATCAAATGTGTTGGGTATAAGGCCGGCTAACGAGCCAGCTCGGCTCGGCTCGGCTCGGCTCGTTCTGGCTCGTTAGGATAACGAGCCAGCTCGGCTCGGCTCGTTACGAGCTCGAGCTGGCTCGTTAGGCTCGCGAGCCAGGAAAAAAAATACAAAATATAATATTTGTATTTATCTAAAGCATAAAAATATTAATAATATAAAAATAATATATTCAATAGCTTTAAATCGAACAAAATATTCATATGAGCTAACATATCATCTATTTGTGAAGTGCAAAACATGAAGTAATACAAAACTAATATAAGTTATGATGACTTTTTCTCTAAAACTACGGCTCGTTTGGCTCGCGAGCGGCTCACGAGCCAGCTCGAGTTGGCTCGTTATAGCTAACGAGCTAAAATCCTGGCTCGGCTCGGCTCGTTATCATAACGAGCCGAGCCGAGCTGAGCCGAGCCAGCCACGAGCCGAGCGAGCTAACGAGCTTCGAGTTTTTCGTCCAGCCTTAGTCGGGTACCATGATTAGAGTACCCAAATCAGGGATAAAACCTCTTCATCAACCAAGATTAAGCAAGGCCGCCCACGAGCAGTTATCCGTCTCGCCCGAGGTCGGCTCGGTCAACAATCTTCAACAGGTCGATTCTCCGCCTCGCCTGAGGCCCCGATACAGGGTCTCGGATGCGGGGAGTTCTCCGACTCGCCCGACCCCAGCCTCTAATGCCGCTCTCCCATTGGCGCGCTCGAGTCCCCCCTGTAACGTCACCCACGTCCCTGTGCCGACCAACCGGACAAGCCAGGAGAGACAGGGGTCAAATCACGACGCCGTCGCCCATAACAACATGGAGAAAAATTGCTGGTCCCTATGCCGCCCATACTGACACTATACGTACGATCCGGGCCTGCGCAGCGTACGAGGCGCCGCTTAGGCCGCTATTCCCTCGAACAGGATGAAATCACGTCATGATTCACGCCTCCAAGGCCTCGGCTCTCTACGTCAGTCAAACCCGCCATAGGGATGATCATGACTCTACGCGTCGTAGCTGCGTCGTCCATAGGGCCACGTATGTCAAGGCACGTCGCTACAGCATCAAAGGACAGAGGCCACTCCTCCAACAGTGGTACACCACCGACTACAGGACAAGATTGGAGACCTCGGGTCTTCCTTCCTAGGAAAGACATCGCGTAACGCATGCATGTAACCCTGCATTCCCCTTGCATCTATAAAAGGGGAGGGCAGTGACCATTCTAGAGGGGGGACAAAAGACGAATCCATACGCAATTTGACTCATCACGAGCAAGCGTTCCACACTTACACATCTTGAGACCTAGGAGCTCCTCCTCTCTCACCAGCTTATAACCCCCTACTACAAGCACCTCGGTGCAAGACAATACAAGACTCTCCTCCCCACTGGACGTAGGACATTCTTCAGGCCGAACCAGTATAAATCGCTTGTGTTCTTTTTGCATACCATCCGGATCTTCCATGCGCAAACGCTCATTCACTTGTCGGGGTTGGGGCCGCTGGCCCAAACACCAACAAATGGGTTAGATGGAGGGGTATTTATTGGGTCGGCGGTCTGTTGTTGGCTTAGTAACATTAACAAACACATCTGTTTTCTACATTATTATTCTATTCTCTTTAAACTATAAGCTATCTTAGCTTTGTTCGAATGGAACTTATCTAGTTTTGACTAAATTTATTGAAAAAAATCAATACTCTTCGAAATATATGTCACAGTGTATCTAATAGATCTAATTTGAAGCTATATATGTTGACGTATTTTTTCTATAAAACTTGATTAAATCTCAAAAGTTCTGCCTTAAGACAAAATTAAAATAACTTGTAGTTTAAGACAGAGGGGATGAACACAAGCATAATAACTCACTGTAAATTAAACTATAGCCCCGTTTAGATCCTTGGAATTGGATTCATTTTAATAATCATAATGTAGACACATATCAATTAAGCTAATATGGTTGTATATAGATTATATTTGTGTATTATTGTTGGTTATACGAGAGAGATACTTATGTGTTGCATTTCTACCGTAGAAGAGTGAGTTCAAGAACGTGTCATAAGTTTGAAAGGTCTTGATGGCTAGAGGGGGGTGAATAGCCTTTTAAAAATGTCTACAAAGACAAGCTAAACAAGTTTATCAATATAACAAATAACGATATGCGAGTTTTGCTTAGCCTACGAGGTGTTTGTAAGCCACCTAACCAATTCACAATTCTAGTATTTGCACTCAACCGCACAAGTCAAACCGAGAAGGTAACTACAACTACAACTAGCAAGCTACACAAAAGAATTACTCTAGCAAAGCTAACTAGCTAGCAAAGATAACTAAGAAGATAATGCGGAGTTGAGTTAGGAGAGTTTCACCGAGGGGCGAAGTATTGAGCCAACCAATATGATCAACAATGAATACCAAGATAACCGAACACCGGGATCAATCAATCACAATATGAAAAGTGATGACACGGAGATTTATCCCGAGGTTCACGTGCTTGCCGGCACGCTAGTCCCCGTTGTGTCCCTCTTCACCACATGGTTCGGTGGCTAATCGGTCTCACACCGAGCCTCTCAAAAGGCGCCATAAGAACCTACCAAATGACAAAAGGTTGCAATGACACGAGCAATTCACTAACGTTGCCTTTGGCACTTCGCCGAGGTAGGCACAAACCCCTCACAATCACCGGAGGTGGTCAAGAACAATCACCAACTCTTGCCAACGCCTCCAAGCTACTCCAAGCCGTCTAGGTGGCGGCAACCACCAAGAGAAACAAGAATCCCACAGTAAATCAATCACCAAGTGCCAACTAGATGCAATCTCACAATGCAAATGCACTTGGATCACTCAATCTCACTTCGAATATACAAAGAAGCAAGAGAGATGAGTGGGAGGGGAGTTGCTTAGCTCAAAGTGCTCATAAGTATGTCAAATGTTCAAGAGATGGAGCCTTGAGCCGGCCAACAAGTATTTATAGACGTATCCCTTCGAATATAGCCGTTAGAAACTTGAAACAGCCGAAATTACGCTGACCGGACGCGCTGGTCCAACTGACCGGACGCGCCGGTCGCACAACGGCTAAGTCACGAAGCACCGACCGGACGCGCTGGTCACGCAGACCGGACGCGCTGGTCACGCAGACCGGACGCGCTGGGATCAACCGGACGCGCTGGTCCCGTAACTGACCGGACGCGCTGGTCAAGCATGAGCAGCGCACAACGAAACAGTGACCGGACGCGCTGTAGAACTGACCAGACGCCACAGTGCCAGCGTCCGGTTTGAGTCCAGTAAGCTCCCTGAATGACCGGACGCGTCCGGTCGATAGTGACTGGACACGCTGCGCGTCCGATCATCAAACTGAAACACGCGCAGACGCTGAACGCTGACCGGACGCATCCGGTCAAACAGAGACAGCGTCCGGTCACCTCTGTGACATCCGTTCGCCTCCGTTTCTTTTCTGACTTCCGGCGTAGTGGAAAATAGTCGTTTCAACTCCTCGAAAACGCCTGAATCCCGCCTCGCAAGCTCGGCGGGAGGGAGAGAGGACCCTAAACCCTCTCTACCGCTCAAACTTCACCGCCTTGGCAAATGTGCTAACGCCACCAAGTGATCTCGTCAAGTGTGAGCGTGTTAGCATTTTCACAATCATTATTCAAGACGTTATTAGTTCTATCCAAATGCATATGATTATGAAATGCACACCTAGAAGCACTTAGGAGTTCAATAGCCGCGTCATTTCCCTCTTTATAATACGGCTATCTATCCTATAATGTAACCACACCCACTAGGTGTCTTGGTTACTAAAACACAGCCCTTAAGCATATACCTTTGCCTTGATCATGTAGGGTTACGTCCAAATCCAAGTGTGGCCATCATGATCACCATGTCCATCTTGCCACCAACCTTGGAATGTACTAATCCTCATATGCTACATACAACTTAGGCATAGGATTAGTACTTAGGCATTGTCACTAATTACCAACACTAAACATAGAACTTTCAAAGTTGTAAATTGTAAAGTACAAATATAGAATAATGATCTATAGAATTAATTTCCATCTCTCATCCTATGAATTTAAGATATATATGTGAACTTTGGAAAATGGTGGAATACCAAATTCCAAGCCAAATTACCTAATTTATTAAGTAGATTCTAATTCCTCTAAATGAAAGGATCAAAACGGTCCATCTCCAACAACATCACCTAAAATTTAAGACCCATTTACATTTGGGTAGCGCTATAGTTAAAGGGTTCAATGCCTATTTTTGATCTTCTCCAACAATAGAACCCAAAAGAGAACTATTTTTGCAAATGAGTCTCTAGAAGAGATGATATTCATATTTGGGTTGTGCTCTGCTGCAACCCAAAATAGGTCTCCCATATAAGTACTCTGTTACTGATACAGTGCCATCCAAAATCTTTTTTGAGTTTGGGTATAGGTCATGTGTTTGAGACAGATGCAAATGTCTCTCAAATTCTATCGTTGGTGGCCCAACTTGGAAGAAGCTCACGTTAGCCGTCGAGCACGCTGATATGGTAAACAGTTACTTAGGCCTTGTTTAGTTTCTATTCCAAAAACTTTACACCCTCACGTGCATAGAGTATTAAATATAGACTAAAAATAACTAATTACACCGATTACGTGTAATTTGCGAGACGGATTTTTAAGCCTAATTAGTCCAGATTTGATAATAAAGTGTTACAGTAATACATGTGCTAATGACGGATTAATAAGGCTTAATAAATTCGTCTCGCGGTTTACCGACTGATTCTGTAATTTATTTTTTTATTAATATCCGAATATCCCACACAACATTTCTTGCGACATCCGACGTGACATCCAAAACTTTATGGCCTTGTTTAGATCCCAAATTTCTCCCCAAATTCCACTATGCAAAAAGAAGATTCCCCATCACATCAAAATGCCGGTACATGCATAGAGTACTAAATGTAGATGGAATCAAAAACTAATTGCACAGTTTAGTTGTACTTTGCGAGACGAATCTTTTGAGCCTAATTAGTCAATGTTTGGACAAAAATTCATAAATACAAACGAAATACTACAGTGCAGAATCTGGCACTGTAACTAATGAAGACTTAAAGAATATTTTATATAAAAACAAAAAGGAATAACTCACCCCACTTTGTTGCCCTAACGAATCGAGCGCTCTCCCCGTTCCCCTGCCCCAGCTGACCCCTGACCGCCGCCACGCCGCCACCGCCACCTCCCGCCGCCACTACCTTCGCCTCCGCGCAATTGGCCGCGCTCCTTTCCCACCTCCCGCAACCCGGTGGCGTGGGCCGGCCGGCGGCGCCGACGGTGGGGATCCGCCCGCACGCGGATTGCTTCCTTCGCTAGGCGGTAAGGAACCCTAGCCCCTTGCTTTGCGTCAACGGATTCCTCGTCCGTGCACGCCCTCGCGGAATCTTCTCTTTTCGTCGTTCCCAAGCTATCACCCCCAATTTTGGTTCTCTATTTCTTGCATCCAAAGTCGAGGTTTTTGCGCCCCCCCACCGTGTCCGAGATTTGCCCCTTGCCCCCACTAGGGTTTACGCGCGTTCCCCTCGTTTGCTAACGGTAGGGTTGCATTACTGTTGGGGGTTTTGCGGCTGCTGATACGAAGTAATTCCCTTTGCTCCGAGCGCTTGAGTCGCGTACCCTAGGCTGAGTTTCGTCGTTCTGTGCCGTCCTTGTTGTAAATCCATTGTGCTTAGGTGCTTTAGAGTGAACGTGTTATTAAAATCTCGCACCTTTCTGTTGCTTATTACTTATTATAGGCTGGGCATCTGTTTTTTTTTTTGCACTGCGAGAATAATTTCTCGTTTTGGTTGATCCCAAAGTCTCCTTTTTTCCCCATTGTCTTGAGCACTCAGTCCGGTAGACTAGACTGGTGGTTCAGACGCACATGATGTAATCTTGTCGGTGCCATTCATGGATATATGCCTGAATTTCGTCCCTGATTGGTCCCAGTCTGGCTTTCTATTGTCAGTTTTCCAGTGTTAAGTTTGGCGTAGATGATCAATTTGAAGTCTTTCGTGGTTTATAACAAGCTCTTCTCTGTGCCTGATCTGTCAGATGGAAAGTAAGCCCTGTCAGGTCTCATGATTTCTTTTGGGAGATCCGGAGCTGTGGTGCCTGACTGACTCATCATCTCAGGGACACTGCCAACTACAACTCAGGTTGGTATTTATGCTACTCTTTCGTCTCTTTCTTCCTCTCTCAACAAGCAAATCGTGTGGTCTGTTCATTTCCTGGTTAGATTAGTAGCTTCTTGACTTGCTACATGGGACACCCTAAAACTTTTTGTAAGCCTTCACTCTGAAAATTAAACTACTGCTCTTTCTGGATAACATGTAATTGACTAGTGAATCCAGTGCATCTTTATAGTTTTGTTGTGACCAGGGTATTTGTTTGGTTCTGTAGTCTTTATTTGTGATTATCATTGACTGAATGGGTCGTCTAGTATCTCCCCTTAGGAAATGCGAAGAAAGCGTGGTTCAGTCTCTAAAGTTTTCTTGTGCATTGACCTAACTGTTGTTGTGGATAATGTAAATCTGGCACACAAAAAAACATTTCTAGTAATATCTTACCGACTTAGCAATCCTATTTTGTCTCGTTAAGAGGAATTAACTATGGTCAGTGGGTACACAGCTTTTTAGGCAATTTAACCTTATGGTTGTCATGTGCCCAAAAAGGTCACTGAGAGATGGTTGTCGTAGCGAGTAAACGGAAGGAATTCATGGGAGCTGATAGAATTATCTTTCTCATATGCAGGAAGGATTTTGTAAATGCCACTTTTTGGAGTTTCTGGCCTTTTGGTTTAGTCCTCAAGACTCTAGCTAGCAATTATTTAAAGAAACAAATGAAATGTTAATTGCCACCAAGTTGGCAAAATTCCCGGAAAACAGCAGTTGAGGGAGAAACTTCATTGCAATGCTAACAATACCAGTGCCCAGGTCATGACAATCAGAGCCAGTAGCAACTGAACCTTAAGTAGCCACCAAGTTTGGCAAAACTTCTGCAACTCAATAATTGAGGGAGAATTTTGATGCAACTTGTTGATGCCCAAGCCGAACGGCCCAAGATTTCTGCTGTTGCTGCTTGAAATACTCTCTGGATAGGAAGGGCAAATTTGTAGATGTCGTGAGAGTGTAGAAAGCATGCACTATAGTCCTCTTTTACCTGTAAGATAAGATTGTATGGCCTATTTGAGTTGTAATGAGATAAGTTCACAAAAGTATTTTTTTTCTTTGATGTGTCTTGATTGGGAAATAATTGTAATGAGAAAAGCTGCGCAAAAGAAATTTCTTTGACATGTCTTTATCGGGCTATATACTCTGGTGAATGAAATTGAATTGTTTGTGATGATAATCTTTGGTTCGCCGTTAAGCGATATTCGCGTGTCAGATAGTTCCTGTTCTGTCAAAAATGATGTGATGCCCATTCATCTGTCCCCTACATTGATGACATTAAAGAAGATGCAATCAGTAGTCCTAATTAAAGAGAAAGAAAATACAATCAATTAAGCGACAGAACTAATAAATGAAAATGCATTGCCAAAACAAATGTCTGTGTGCACATGTGTCATTTGTGCTATTTTGCGCTTGGCACTATTACATTGTGTATGGCTGTTGTTGAGTCCGAACAAATGTTCCCGTGGATTTTGCACATCCCTTTGTGCTTCCTCCAACCTGTGCTACTGCAGTTGCTCCATTGCATGGTAGATGGTCTCCTGATTGTGCTGGCCGCGGTGCTGACTTAGATACTGCACTATCTTTTCGTTCCTGAATCCTGCATATTCTAGTCTTGCTTAGCAGTATTTAATCTTGCCCAGCAGTTTCTTAATTGGTAAAGTTCTTCTATTTCTGGTTGATGACTTTTAGGGCTAGAGTCATTGGATTTTTAGACACCTACTGGTTTATTTTGGCGTGAAGAATTTTGGACACCACTGCCAAATTTTTGGACAACAAACATCTGCCATGTTCTTGGGAGCATACCTGTGGAGTTTGCTAGCCGCATCCTGCCAATGGGATGTTCATAGTTGATAATTTTAAATTAGCTTAAAGTGTTTTCTACTTACAAACTCCATTACAGTTTTGAACTTTTGATTTGAAGATCTAGAGTCTAGGGACTTCAGAGGATAATTTTATTGTTGTAGAAGTATGTTCTTTGATTAATTGTAACTATATACATATTAGCACTTGGCTATTTCAGAGATTCAGAAGAACTTTTGCAAGGAGAAGGGAGGTCTTGTACTTGGAACTACTTGATAGCCATATTTTTAGAGGTTAGCAAAAGGAGGTTGGAATGACTAGTGAAACTAGGAAACAGCGTTCCAAGTGGGACACGAAAGAAGGATCTCATGAAGTAGTTGAGATCAGTGAAGATGAGTCTCCTGATAAGACAGTTGTTCACCATAAAGGTGGCGATTTACACACAAAACCTGACACATCCATGCACCAGGGAGGTGCTGGACATGAGAAGGAACAGGCTGATGGGTTCAATAAAGATATGAAGGAAATACAACCTAAGGCATCCTCTGAAAGATCACAGCCTCTTAGAATGGCTGATGAGCGTGATAATAATGAGTGGAGCAAGGCAGCTGGTAACCAAGGCACGAACAGATATGCAGATGACAGAAGACGTGGTGATGGATGGGGTACAGCTCCTAGTCGTGGTTATTCTTCTACTAGGGCACCTTCTGATCCAGATTGGAGGCAGCGCAGCCGAAGTCCATCTCCAAGAGGGGTTTGGAACAGATCACGCAGGTATGGTTGAACAACTGATTTTATTGACTGCACAAATATTGTCACTTTGGTTATGTGATCCCTGTGTATAGTGTGTAAACAACTCAGATGCAAATTTTTGTGTCAAATTTTGATCATGGAAGTGGAAGTATCCAATACGGACTTTATGAGTACTCTGTAAAATAAATTAAACTTGAGGTCCATAAGTTTAGCCACCTGTATTAACACACAAGCAACATGATGTATTCCTGACACTACGAAGTGTAGGAGCAAGGAAGTGAAAAATGTAGTTCTTGATAATTTATGTTCTACTTGTAAAGAATCTCTACCTCTCCTGTTCTAATCAACCTTGATCTGAAAGATGGTATATTAACTTAAGAGTCAGTCACAACTTCTAGAATTCCATTGTTTGAAATGTCATTGAAAGACTTGGTATACTAGCAGTACCTTTTCTCTACAATGTGTGTTTCTTTCAACAGGAACAGGAGTCGTTCCAGAAGCAGAAGCAGAAGCAGAAGCAGAAGCAGAAACAGAAGTAGGAGCAGAAGTAGGAGTATAGTGCGAGGCAGAGGCAGGAGCAGAAGTCCATATTTTGCTGACCGTGGATCTGAGTGGAGGGTTGAGAGAGGCAGAACATCTGGAGGACCTGTTCGGCCCTGTAGGGATTTTGTGTCTGGTAGGTGCAGAAGAGGCTCAAATTGCAGGTTCCTTCATGAAGATGGTGGGCACAGGCCATTTGAAGATCATTATCCTGCCGACCCAAGGGAAAGGTATGGGTATCAGAGCAAGGAGTTTATGGATACAAGAGAACCAAATGACTATCTGCGGAGTAGGGATCGTTATGATGATGGGCCTTGGGAAAGATCTGAACCTCGAAGGGATTATCGGTATCCTGCACCATGCATTAATTTTGCCAAAGGGAAATGCATCAGAGGTGCTAGTTGCCTATTTGCTCATGGTGATTCTGCTTCTCATGGTAGATGGAGAGATGAGGCTAGGGAAAGTGCCCATGATAGAGTTGGCCCTGATTCATCCTATGGGAATAGGACTGAGCACCGTAGGGTAAATAAAAACCCTTGTAAGTTTTTTGCTGAAGGTCGTTGTCGCCGTGGTGAAAATTGTCCATATCTTCATGAGGAAGCTCCCCAAAGTCAGATAGGAGTGAGTGCACCTGATGAGGCTTTGAATTACAGTGATGGGCATGCAGCAAGAGGAAACTATTCAAACTGGGGTGAACAAAATAATGCTGTGCGTGCAACCTCTCAGATTTTATCCAGGGATGACAGGGAAAATCCTATTTCTAGTATTGGCAGAAATGATTCTCGCAATGATTATGAAAACCGGCATTCAAAAGATGCTGGAAAGAACCAGTACCAAATTATTCCTCAGGAAGATTTTGGTTCACAAGGGCAAAAGAAACATGAAGTTGCTATTCCACAACAGCCACAGTTATTGACTCCTGTCCAGACTACTGCTCATAGCATGAATAATGAGAAGGTATCTGAAATGGACAGTCAGAATGCTCCTTCAGGCATTGGAGATTTGAGCATGCAATCAGGGGGGGTGCATAGTGCTAATATTATAGCAGAGCAAAGCCAGGGTCAAATATTTCAGAGACATGATGCAATTCCTCATATTCCTGGGCAACCAACTCTTCCGGTCACCACACAATTGCAGAATGTTACATCCTCATTCCCTTCAAATAGCCACGTGCAACAAAATAACTTTCCTGTACATCAAAACAGGCAAGAGCAGTTTGTAGTTCCACAGGCAGTTGCAAATAACTCAACTCCCAGCATGCAGGGCCAGCCAGTGGCTTCTCATATGGGGCATGGCCAACATGGCGGCTATAATGGGCATAATTTCAATGTTGCCAGTCACGTTCCACCAAATATTCCAACAGCTGTGCATGCTGGGCAGACTCAGGCGACGATTGACATGCCAAGGTTGGATCAAGACAGTGGTCCTCAAAGCATACACAACATGGAGATCCAGCCAATGTCTCCACATGTGCAAAGTCAATCCTTGCAGGGGTTACCCGTTGTGCCAACTTCCAGTTCAGCTGATATGACTGGAGTTCCTGTTTCTCACAATGCTGTGAAAAGCGAAGAAGTTAGCCGAGTTACTGCATCCTTGGCACAATACTTTGGAAATACCACTTTTGGCGCTGGCACAGTTGGATTACAATCATCGCAGCCTAATATGAATGCAAGCCTGATGGCCACTTCATCTGCTGTACCACCAGCTGTCCAACCCAATCAGTGGCACTGGGCGCAGCAACAAACAGGCCTAGTCCAACCTGGTCTCCCTGTTCCACCTCAACAGCAGCTGCAGCAGCAGGCTCCCCAGAGCTTCCAGACACCAATCGCCGTAGGTAGCAGTAATGGCAATTCTATACTGTTACCTAATGCAGGTGCACCGGTTGGTCCCGCTGCGGCTGCTTCGGTGGTGAAGGAAACCGTGCCTCCAGAAAGCAAGAAAGGAGAGAAGAAAAATAGCGACGCAGAGGCACATGAAGACGGTGATAATAATAAGAAGAGCAAGGACTCTAAGCAACTGAAGATGTTCAAGGTTGCACTTGCTGACTTTGTGAAGGAAGCGCTGAAGCCAACGTGGAAAGATGGCCAGATGAGCAGGGAGGTCCATAAAACCATCGTGAAGAAGGTTGTCGACAAAGTTACAAGCACTGTGGAAAATACCCCTCCGACCAAAGAGAAGATTGACATCTACATGACCTACTCCAAGGAGAAACTAAATAAGCTTGTGCAGGTGAAGTCAGCCCCCTCCATCATCACTCTTTTGCTCTTCTGATATCTTTCTCCATTGTGCGTTCTAACCTCATTCTGGCTTTGTTGCATTGCACGCAGGCCTATGTTGGCAAGTATGCGAAGGCGTAATGTTTCGCCAATAACATTCTGATGTGCATTTTGTGCCCGAGGTCGGAAGGATTTGAAGCACCGCCTGCATCTGTGCTCAGAGGTTTAGGTTTTGTGAAGTAGGAGTGGGGTGGGGCGCCTGGGCGAAAGCCGTCAGTCTTTCTCTGCAGTTTCAGAGTTTAGCGTGTTGTTTGGTAGACAGGTTGTGGGCAATGGTGCCGTTCCAACATCTGACTGTAACTTTTGTAGAATGTTTTATTCGGGGATTGAACATTGTGTAGCGAAATCATGCATTGTGTGGACCATTTTTTATGAATATAGGACTATAGGAGGCATGGTACATGCATGCTCTGATGTGTTTGGTGCTCATCGATTCGTCATGTCCCAGGGCTGTGGCCTTCTCGGCTTCTCCTGTAGTAAGCTGATCGTGGCTGGTTTAACTTCTATTGCTGTATAAGGCGTTCCAAACAGCAGCATGTTCGGTAATGCAGAGGATAGAGTGGACACACATGGCAGGTTTTAACCACCCCTTCACGGTTTAGGCTGGTACCATTTCGCTCTCCGTTTAGGCTGATACCATTTCTCTGGCTATTACAGTCGCTACTAAAGGCAGATCATCAAATACTGGCCCCCTCCCGGTACCTGTAAATATATGCAAGTCATTCGCGATTTAGCGGAGTCTGGTGATGGTAATGAAAGGGGAAAAAATGGGGTGGGGCGGTGGGCGATGGGTCCATGGAGCCACCGTGCGCCCCCTGGCTAGATGGTCGACGCGTGGCCAGAGAAAAGAAGTCAACGTGCGTCGTGCATATGGGAGGGAGTTTCAGTAGCAGCCCAGCGGCCGTGTGTGTGTGTGTGTCCGGATGAAAAAAGCCCTCTTGCATTGCAAGGGAACGACCGCTTCCTTTTATAGGCCACGGGGGTTAGGCTAGGACGGTGGGCGCGCTCCGCTGCGCCTGCCTTGGCAATAGGGATGAAAACGGATCGGATACAGACGGATATCAGTGATATCGTATTTGATTTTATATTAATGTCTAAATTCGGATTCGAATACGGATAGTATAAAAAATACAGGATAGGATACGATTGGATATCAACATCATAAATACATGATTTAAATATTCGGATACGAATACGGTATCGGATGTTAAATATCCGAACTCGGATACGGACGGATTAAAACCCCTCTAAACGGATTCGGTCTCGAATACGGTCGGAAAATATCCGTACCGTTTTCATTCCTACTTGGCAAGGATTGAAACAACGAATAGTATGTAACATGAATCATGTTAACAGTAGTAGAACTGCCATTAGATGACATTAAACTAAAATATAACCTCACATTACAAACAGCATCAGAGACATGACATAGCAACACAGTAAAATACTCCTCTTTTATTCTGCAAAACAGAACGTTTATATTCAATATAGATGATCTCCATCGTAGCAATATGCATGCACTGTTAAGTTTAAACCCTGGACAATGCTTTTTCAAGATTGATATCATTGCCTTCTCCATTGTCAGAGCCCTAAATGCATACAATGACAATGTTAGTTATAGTCAGTTGATTTTGTGGAATCCTCGTAAGCTAGTCACATTTTTCAATACCTTTTTGAACAGAGGGTCTTCAAGTATGATTAGCACAATCACAAAACATAGAATCACAGATTAAGTGTGTTGAACTGTAACAGAACGGGAAAGAAGATTTGCACAATGGTAGGGTGCAGAACCATAGATCACTCTATCCTGCTGTGGGTGGCACAAATACATATGGTAGGCACAACCTATGTCACAGTGTCACAGTTCCAGTTCTGTTGTACGCACCCAGGCCATTTTCTTCTGTTTGTCGAGGTGAAGGTGCAGAGCTATGAAAGCTATAGCATCTAGTAGGTGCTTTTGAAGAACTGTATACCCTCTGTAGGCTTCCAACCTTCCAGCACTTGCATGTTTTAGCAGCCTACTGACGTAGATGATAAGAGGGACCTAATCAAAATGAGAAGTGATAAGGCATGTTAGGTAAAAAGTGGCAACCCAACCAAAAAATAGTTGCAGTGTTGTAAAGTACTCACGATCTACTGTGAGAACTGTCTGAGACAGAGTTTTTATGTTGAACAAAGTGACTAAGCAAATGTAACTCTAATAATAAATGGGAATAAGTAATAGATATTTGACTGTTGGATTAGAAGATAGGAAAAAGCACATACTAATAATAGGGGATGATGGCATTTGTGGACGGGATGGCAAGATAGGTGATCTGTTGAAGATGATGTAGGTACATGAACACACCAAGATCAAACTCAACATAAAGGTAAACTAAGTTGAAATGGGTAGCTTTGTTCATGAAAGAACAGTCCAAGAGACTGTTTTTCTACCATAGTTCCTCCAAAGTTGGAATCTGCTCCAGGATATTTTGGAGAAAACAATACTTTTGATGTGCTGCAGGAACAAATAGTTAAGACTTGAATTTAGGAGATGCATTGCATTTTCTTCTTCGGAAAATGGAAATAGGAAATGGAAATTGCTAAATCACTTATACAACCATCCATGCTTGCCCTACTCCCTAAATTCTTTGTTAGCCTTTCTGAACGCATGCACTGTTACTACAAAGTGGGTTGATAATCAAGAAGAAGATTAGCAATTGGCACCTACTTGATCAACAGATTTTAGAACCTATTGGCAATCAAGGTGCACAGAGAGCATCTCCAAGAGTTTGCCAAATCAACTTGGCATCCATCTATTTTTGGCAAAACAGGAAAAATTATGCTCCAACAGTTTGACATCCAACTTGGCAAATTTTAGCAACTTGGCAAATCACTCTCCTCCACGCGCATATTTGCGCGCTGAGCGCGAGCGCGCATCCGGCTTCGCATGCGGGGCTCTTCATTTCTTAGCGAGGCTCTTCGTTCGCTTAGCGGGCCTCTTCTTATTTTACCAAGTTCAAATGACAAACTCTTGGAGAGAGTCTATTTTTTCACTTGCCATATATTTTAGCAAGTTACCAAATCACGATATTTGCCAAGTGAATTTTGGCAAACTCTTGGAGATGATGCATAATAACTACCTTAGAAAGCATTAGGTAAAGCTTTTCTACGCAAGATAGCTGCACATATTGGTATGGCAAGTTCCAGAAAACCACATGACGAAGCAAAGCAACTGTAATGTATTAGTTGGTGTAGAAAAATAGGACCTCGCATCATCTCCTTAGCATGGGCTATATGAGCTTTTCTTTTTAGCTGACGTGGGTATTGCTACAGCAGAAATTGACCTCGCATCATCCCCTCAGCATGGGCTTTGTCCCTCTGTACCTGAAGCTGGCCTGCGGAAATGCAGTGCTCTGCTGCGTGCTGTTGCAATAGACTCAATAACTCCTTGGCTAAGTTCTTAATCTGGTAAAGCAAAGAGAATAGGCCATGGTTTGTCATATATATTCAGGTGCAAAATATTCCACTTGATGCTGCAAGAAAATTCATAGCTGCCTCTCACCTGCTTCTTGTGGTCTTAGTAGACACTATTTGAAGTTAATATCTGTGTCGACACTATAGACATGATCCCCGCTTGACTGCACCCCTGCAAGTTCCAAGACCAGTGAAACCAAAAGGTTGGATGATGAATTTTGTACAGGGTTCAGTTTTGTGCAACCTTGAAGCAGCATGAGCAGTGTGAAATCTATCATTATTGGCCAAATTAGTCAGCTAGCTAGATCATGCATGATTCAAGCTGACGAACGGAAGAATTATATGAAATAACATGCAATCTGCTAATTACCAATCCTTGCATTTGTTAGGTTCAAGAAGCATATTGATTGGTGACTGAAAGAAAGAGATGTACTTGGTGTACTGACCAGATATGGGAGTCCCAATTACAGGCGAGGTAGTGATGTGAGCTGTGGGAGCATGGGCTGGTCAGCAGCTGTGTCAGTTGTGACAGGATCTTAGCATAACAAACAAATTATCTCAGAAAAAGGAACACTATTTTTTTAGCTTTGGCATAAGAACGCAAATAGAACAATTTATGCAAATGTCAGGTATGGTGTAGATGATTGCTAGATATTGCTGATAATTATGAGAAGTGTCAGGACTCACGACTGACCATGGTTAACAATCCAGAAAACTTGGTTTGGCAAAGGATAGCGGCCGAGAAAAGCTTTGTATCCTTCAAATGGTCATAAGGAATCAACAATTAGATCAGAGATCATAATATATTTTTCATCCTATAAATTAGTGAGATGGAGACTATAACCAACTAACTGACGGTTTGTCAATGCAATTCAAGCAGTGAGGCAGCATCACTGTTTGGGACTTGTGAGGCTTTTCTTCCATTCTTACCTGCAATGGAGAAGCTGCCAGCAAAAAAGAAGTGATGCTAATTACCTGTCAGCAATAAAGAAGAAATGCTAATTACCTGCTAGCATCACTATTTGATAGGAAACTTCGTAGCTTGTATGCAACCTCCTATATGAGCAAAATCATATTGAAGAAAAAAAGCAGACACATGAACACCTACTAATACCTGGAAGTAATCCTTTTATTAGAAGAGTTTGGCACATAGTTTCTAGCTTTCTATTATTATGCTTCCCTATATTCGAAATTCAAACATACTTAGGCCAATCAATGGTATCTCTGAAGGATTTACCTAAGCACACTGACCAAAACTGAAACAATCTTCGGATCATAGGGAAAAAGGATTCCTGACTTATTGCAGGCTGAAACAGGAAGTTCACAGATAAACTCTATGGAGATCCACAAGAACTGAAACTGAACATAAAAAAAATGGGAAGTCATAGATGATAGTAGTGGAACATGTCTGCTAGAAAAGTAGCTCTGAGGGAGTCCGGTGCATTTAGATACGTTGCTAAACGAACTGTTTCTGAAAAATTAACCTTGTTTCCAATATTCTGTTTGCATGTGCTGTCAGCTAGATTAGGCAAGGTAAGATTTTATTTTTCCTTGACCGATGAGCATAACAATTGTAATTTGGAAGCATAATCAGATATTCAGATCTCAGAGAAACTAAGGCTAGAAAGAAGAACAAAAATGAACCAAACCTTTCCTTGCAGCAGTTTTTGTAACAGACCAACAACAGTGGAACCTGAGAATCAGATCAGACATTACTTTTGGATCTTTTGTTATATATATACTGGGCGTGAACTGCAAAGAGAGCTACAAAACGAGGGTAAATTTATGCCGAGAATGGTGAAGGCGAAAATACGGGTGTGGAAACAAAGGGTGGGAAGAGGTAGGCTACCTTTTCTCCGACGACGGTGGCAACCATGGAACTGGTGCACGCTGGGCAGAGGACGTAGACAACCTCCAGGCCTTCTCTTCCACCTTCGGCCGTACACAAAGGGAGCACCCTCTCTGGAAACAAGACATTGCGAGTGGCCGAGGAGCAATGCCCCCAGGTGTACGTGGAGCGACGCCGTAGCCCGTAGCCGCAGCCTCGGCCTGACATGCAAGGAGAGGCCGCCGCACAGTAGACGTGCCGCTGCGACAACCCGCCCCGACCTCTCGCTCCAGGGGATGCGGGAGCCGGTCGGACGCGCGGAGGCGGCGATGGCGAGGCGGCCGGCCGCGGCATCCGCACGCGCTGCAGCCAAGGGTTTGGAAGAGGACGATCGAAGAGGAGGTGGAGGCAGAACGGTGGTGGCAACCGGGAGACGGCGTCGGCGCGGCATCCGGACGCGCGAAGGCCGGGGAGAGGAAGAGTATGCTCGAAGAGGAGGTGGAGGCGGAGGCAGCGAGACGAAGCGGAGACGGCGAGGTGCGGCTAGAGTTTTATCTTTATTTATTTATTTATTTATTTATTTATTTATTTATTAGTTCGAGGCTTAGGCGTGCGACGTCCAATGAATGCGGAGATCGCAAACGCATCTTTACACACGCACGAGGCACGGGGCTTCGCCTGATTGGTGAATAGTAGTCGCTACAGTACTAAAGAGCTCTGAGCGCGCGGAATCTACGCGCACGCACGAGGCACGGGGCTTCGCCTGATTGGTGGACAGTAGTTGCTACAGTACTCAAAGAGCTCTGAGCGCGTGGAATCTACGCGCTACATGAAGTTTCATATTGGGTGGAGTAGCAACGCCACCGTATTGCCGTTGCTGAGCTTCATGTGCACGTACGTTCGTGTGGTGTGAGTGAGTGGTGACTGAGGTTTGGGGCCAAGCAAACTGAGGCCCAGCTGTTCAGGCACGTATATACGTGTACTAACATCTTTCAACATCATATAAACCGAGGAAGTTGTGCCGACCGATCACTGGATTTCTCAGTTTTTAATTCGGTTTCTCGGGTTTACCCGAGCAAGACCGACACAATAGATCTGCAGAGTACTCGCTCCTAGTCGGTAAAGAAAGTCGTCTTAGACAAAGTTTGGGTCAAACATTGAGAATATAAATCATGAATAATTTTTAAGTTGTTGAATTTAAAAATATGAAAACCACATGAATAAATTTGTCTTAAAAAATACTTTCATAAAAATATACATATATCACTTTTCAATAAATATTTTTATAAAAATAAGAAGTCAAAGTTATGTTTTGGAAACCGTGTCGTAGTCCACAACGACTTATTTTAGCAACCTGAGGAGTAGAAGACGGGGAGAGGAGAAGATAAGGACCAGAAGATGTACTCGTGCCCGGACTCGGTTCCGCCGCCTGGCGCCACGCACGACCTGGCAAAGCCCCACACACCTCCTGGAACACGACCGCGCGAAGCTCCAAGCAAGCGAAAAAGTCCACGTTACCTTCTTCAACTTTTTTTCGAAAATCTGTCTTTTCTCCTGAACTCTAAAACTGAGTAAACCACCTTCATGAACTTTTAAAACCATTTATTTTACCTCCCTGACCGGTTATAAACAATTTTTAAAGGCGGTTTTATCTTTTTATTTATTTATTTTCGCTGAATCTTTGAAAAATTATAGTAAATCACAACAAAATCATAAAATAGAAAATCCAATTTTGTTGGACTCCATATGAGTAGATCTACACAATGAATATATAATATAATATGTTTTAGTATAAATTTTTTTGCTGTAACTTTAGATCTATGCTTTTCTATAATTAATTCATAACTGTAGTTTCTATGGTCCAATTGTGGTGAATTTTTATGGTGGGCTAATTATTGTATGCTTGAACTGTAGTAAAATTTTCATACTCATTGGATCATGTATAACTTAGTTATAAATTTATTTACTTAGTTATAGATTTATTTACTTTTTAACAAGCACACATCTAAATAAATTTATAACTAAGTTATACATGATCCAATGAGTATGAAAAATTTAGTATAGTTCAAGCATACAATAATTAGAACACCATAAAAATTTCATTATAATTGGACCATAGAAATTGCAGCTATGAATTAATTATAGAAAAACATAAATCTAAAGTTACAGCAAAATTTGTATTAAAGCATACCATATTATATGTTCACTGTATAGATCTACTCATGTAGAGTCCAACAAAATTAGATTTTCCATTTTATGATTTTTTTTGTGATTTACTATGATTTTTCAAATATTTAGCCAAAATAAATAAAAAGAAAAAGATAAAACCGCCTTTGAAAACCGCTTATAACCGGTCAGAGAGGTAAAACGAACGATTTTAAAAGTTCCAGGAGGTTGTTTACTCAGTTTTAGAGTTCAGGGAGGACAAACAGTCTTTCACAAAAATTGAGGAAAGTAATGTGGACTTTTTCCGAGGGAAGGGCATCACTCAGCTGGCGGCTGCTAGCCTGCTATGCTTTGCTTCACGTACTCATCCTTGGATACATTGATTGGGCCATAAGTGGGCTGAATTTTTTGGGCTTCTTGTACACATCTTCGGCTTTTCGGGTACCCAACCAAAATGAGCGAGAAACCGAAATAAGCGTTGATCTTCTCAAGCCGCTTTTGTTTCTGTAGGGTTTCAAAGCAGTTTCATTCTTATTTAATGTTGTGACACAAATTTGAGTAGGCAAATTAATTATTAAGAGAGATAAAATGAGTTTCATCTAGATGAAACCCACTGACATAGTTACCAAAGCAAAAGTTAACGCGATAGTCTTGGTAATTATATCATGGAACATTTTCCTGAAACTGGCCTCATTGACGCGACCGAGCGGATGACCAGGGACGGAGCCAACGCACGAGCAGCCCGGGCTCGAGCCCCCCCTACGGCTCCAGGGCACGTGGAGCCCCCCCTAAAGCCTCACCTAAAAATTTTACTTGTCTATGTATAGAATAGGAGGGGCTGATATGTTTTGGGCCTAATTTTATAAAGAATAGAGCATTATTAAGTCAAAGCCCAAGAAGGCCCAGTAGTCAATAGTGAATAGTGAAAGAAACCCTATCAATTCCACCGTAACCGCTGCCCTTCCCCGATACGCGTCACGAGCCCGACCCAAAGCACGGCGGTGGCTTCCCTGTTCCCTCCCCACGCGGACGGCCAGGCGTGCGGCGACTGCCCCTCCCCACGCTGACGGCCAGGCGGCGGCTTCCCCTCCCCACGCGGACAGGCGGCGCGGCTCCTGGCGGGCGCTGCAGCCAGGCAAGCAGGCGAGCGGGCGCCCATGGCCGGCGACGGCGGGCAGGCCGCGCACGCCGCTGCGGCGCGGGCGCAGGCCACACAGCTCGTCGGCCCACAAGGGCGCAAGCAGGGGTGCTGCTCTGGGTGACGCGGCGGCCGACGGACAGCACGGCAGGGGGCCCGACATAGCCTCCAGACGAGGTAGCAGCGGCTAGCGAAGCAGTAGAGCAGCGAGCAGGACAGCATGTGATTTTTTAATTTTAACTGTGACACTTAGTCTGTGATTGAAAGGTTGAATGTTTGATTCACGATAGATTTCAATTTTTAGATTTTCAGTATGTCGAAAAGAACTTTGCATAACTACTATTCAAGTTCAAGTGGTAGCGGCTCAACTCCACGTACTAATGAGAGCACAAATCAACCGAAGAAACCTAGGGAAGAGTTTAGTCATTCAAACCTAATTGCTGACCTTGCAAAGCGCAAACCAATTGATTCTTATGCACCAGAAATTAGAGACCAAGTAAAGAGAGCATATGCTTTGAGTGGTCCAACCCAACCTCATGAATTTCCATTTCCTCGTAAACGTATGGGTGGTGAATGGAGATCATTTCAAAAGACTTGGTTCGATGAATTTGATTGGCTAGAGTATAGTGAGTCCAAGGATGCTGCTTATTGCTTATATTGCTATCTCTTCTTCAATTCGGCAAAGTCTGAAAAATTTGGAAGTACTGTCTTTGCACATCAAGGTTATGTGAATTGGAAGAATGCTAAGGATACTTTTCATAAGCACAATGTTTGCAAGACTCATGCAGAGGCTAGACTGAAGTGTGACGACTTCATGAACCAAAGGACAAGTGTGGGTCGAAAATTAGTTGAGGTAAGCACGGAGGAAGAAAAGCGATATGAGATTCATTTGACATCTTCTTTAGATGTTGCAAGATTTCTCATATCGCAAGGAGAACCTTTTTGTGGAGATGATGAGAGTTCTACTTCTCTCAACAAAGGAATATTAAGAGAGATAGTTGACTGGTATAAAGATAAGGTAGATATAGTGAAGGACGCATATGACAAAGGTTCTAAAAATTGCCAGATGCTATCTCATGATATACAAAAGGATCTTGCAAAAGCTTGTGCAGAGGAAGTCACAGCTGTCATTATGGATGAGATTCGAGGTAGAAAATTCTCGGTGCTTATTGATGAGTCTAGTGATGTATCAATAAAAGAGCAAATGGCAGTGATTCTAAGGTTAGTACTCCACAATTGCAATTTTGTGCATAGATTTTATTATAATTATTTCTACAATTATACTAACACATAAATAAATGTGCCTTCTAGGTTTGTGAATGATAAAGGTCAAGTGGTGGAGAGATTTCTTGATCTTCAGCATGTTCAGAGTTGTACAGCTATTGCATTGAAAGAAGCTTTGGTCAGTATGCTTTCAAGTCACAATTTATCTATCTCTATGCTTCATGGGCAAGGGTATGATGGAGCTTCTAATATGAGAGGTGAATTTAATGGGGTGCAGAAATTGATTCGTGATGAAAATCCTTATGCTTTCTATGTGTATTGTTTTGCCCATCAATTGCAACTAGTGGTTGTTACTGTTTCGACTTCTAGTGCAGACATTGCATATTTCTTTAACTATGTTCTTTTAATAGTCAGCAATGTGGGTGCATCTTGTATGAGAAAAGATGCCTTGCTTGCAAAGCATCATGATGTGTTGCTAGAAAAGATTGAGAAGGGTGAGATTATGACTGGAAAAGGTTTAAATCAAGAAAGTAGCCTTGCTAGGCCAGGAGATACTAGATGGGGTTCACATCTTAAAACTTTGCTTCGTATTTTGGTGATGTGGGAGGCTATCATAGATGTGATTGAGATAGTGAAGAAAGATTCCATTAAACCAACAAATAATGGTGGAGTTTTAGGTTTAATTAGAAAAATAGAGAGCTTTAATTTTGTATTTATCCTGCATTTGATGATAGAATTGTTGAGCATGACAGATATTTTGTCACGTGCTTTGCAAAGGAATGATCAAGACATAGTTGAAGCAATGCATTTGATCATGGATGTGAAAAATAGCTTGCAGGATATGAGGGAAAATGGATGGGAGCCATTACTCAAAAAAGTGAAAACATTCTGTGAGAAGAATAAGATTGAAGTGCCAGATATGGATAAGAAAATAAATGTTAGAGGGACATCTAGACGAAGAAAGCAAAAGGTAACAAACATGCATTACTATCATGTTGAGATTTTTCTTGTCGCCATTGATGCCATCTTGGCCGAGCTGAATCATCTGTTTAGTGAAATTAGATCAGAGTTATTAGCATGTATGACTGCTTTTAATTCAAGGAACTCCTTTTCTAATTTTTATGTGGACAAACTTGTGAGGCTTGCTGAAATTTATGCCGAGGATTTTGATATTGGTGAGCTTGCTGTTTTGCTAAGTCATCTTAGATAGTTTGTCAGCCGTGCTAGAAGAACTCCAGAATTTCTTGGATAAAATGTTGTACCGCCCCAGAGTCCAAACGACTCAGATCCACTCTGCACGCTGAATGAACCACAACCTCCCACCATCCCACTTACGCTTTCGTCCTCGCTTCGCGTAAAAGGATTAACCCGGGGATGGTGAGATGGACTCTAGAAGCCTTATATGTTGGTCTATCCCACTCTAAACAACCAATGTGGGACTAAACTCTTCACAATATCTCATAACATTCACATGGGCCACTATGGGCTAAATTCTAAATTGGGCCGGGTGTGACATACACCCCCCTCAAAGAACCCGACGTCCTCATCGGGCCCAACATACCCACAATAAGGCAAACGATAACCAGGAACGTTCCCTCTTAGCACATGCGACCGTGCGCCCAGTGCCAACACTTGTGCCACGCCGTGCACTTCGCAGAGCCTACACGCGCAATGAACCCCATGTCCAGCCCCTGGCTCGCACGCGCCCATGGCCGCGAAGGTCGGCTCCGATACCATTTGTAACGTCCCAGAGTCCAAACGGCTCAGATCCACTCTGCACGCTGAATGAACCACACCTCCCACCATCCCACTTACGCTTTCGTCCTCGCTTCGCGTAAAAGGATTAACCCGGGGATGGTGAGATGGACTCTAGAAGCCTTATATGTTGGTCTATCCCACTCTAAACAACAATGTGGGACTAAACTCTCCACAATATCTCATAACATTCACATGGGTCACTATGGGCCAAATTCTAAATTAGGCCGGGTGTGACAAATGGGTGATGGATGACTCAATGACTTGATGATATACTATAATGAGAAGGAGATATTTAGAAATATTGATAATGAAAAGATCAAAAAGCGATTTCAAGAGATGAAAAAGCGTCGTATGTTATTGCCTAAAAAATTAATAGTACGATATATTATCTTCTAAATTCATAATTTGGAGGTCCATATATGTTTAACTATCAATTTTGTCTATTTCTGTAGGTTTCTACTTCGGATGAATAATGTGTGTTAACATGGCATTGCCATTTATTAGCTTCGTAATTGGACCTTTTGGTATGAATGAACTGCATCCTTTATTTTTCATGATGTATTTTGTGGATTTCATCGTTAATCGATGTTCCAAATATAAGACTACTTTAAGTTATTATATATTTGTCTATTGTGAGTGGTCATAGTAGAGCTAAGTCGCTGTCGGACTTTTGTTCAGCCCCTCCTAAATTTTTTTTGGCTTCGTCCCTGCGGATGACCAAAGAATAATGCGGCCGGGTCCGGCACCCTGTATATTTAAATATAAAAAAGAATATACAGGCTCAAATACATGGCCATGCAAGTAATGTCAATGTGCACATATATATCTTTATTAATATAAAATGCCATAAAAATAATTGTATATTCTTTTTAATAACTATATTCCATAACCATACATTCCACTAGCAACCATGCAAATGCATATACTAAAATAAGTCACTCAAAACGTGATTAGGCCCACACCTTCTTTCTTTTTTATTTTAATGAAAGGTGACAAAATCTTATAGTATAGCCACCCTCTACACTCGGCCACAAACCTCCTCTACCCTTTCCAAGTGGTCATCCAACCTTCCCGCATAGTGCTAGAGTTTCATTCGCTAACATGAATTCAAAGAAGCAGCATCTTGATTTTCTATGAAAGAGGTATTACTTACCAATCAGCCAACGCATGAGACCCTTCGGGTTCGCCCTTGCGAGAGATTGACTTCAAGGAGTCTATAGATGCACGAGAGAAGATCAAGATCACAGGACTGGTCGCTTGCATCAATGGCGCACGAGAGCTAACCAACATGGTGTGCTTGCAAAGGTATGGAGAAACCATCAATTCGGTAATGTTGATTATATTTCTTTGATGTGTATTGACATGGTGAAACAACACATTGTCACTATCTATGAAGAGGGATGGAAAGCTGATTTCGCTGTCCTCGAGGTGTCATCGTCAACCTCGACGTCCCCAAGGAGATCATGTCCATAAAGGTCTCTAACATGTTAAAGATGGAACATGAAGGCAACACACCCAAGCAGCGGCAGCGGCTTGATGATCTGCGATTTCAAATTGGCATAGCTCTTGAAAGGGCAATTGTGCACACAACCTTTGTGGAGCTCGTCAAGAATGCTCACCTAGATTACTGACTCTTGCTCCTCGAGCTTAGATCTAATGCATCTCCTCCCGCGTGGGCTGCTCAAGCATCTTCGTCCAACTGAACACGCATACGCACACTTAAATGGAAAGTTTGTCGCATTGGCACTTGTGGTGGTCCATAGGTGCATTCAAGAGAGAGTTGTTGTTCGAGGCAATTTGCAGCTCAAGTTCTATAGAACCTGATAAGCAAAAGATCTCTCATCATGTGTCAATTCTTCAACCTAGGCAATGACATTGGTGATGATTTTGATTATTACACTAAAAATGAAGAGAGTGATGACAGTGGCCATATGAGCAATAATTAAGGAGAGCATGACCCTGAGGAATAATCAAGGAGAGCATGACCCTGAGGAATAATCAAGGAGAGCATGACCCTGAGGATGAGGATTACAACATCATTTTTGCATGTGGATAAAGATAACATAATTGTTTAGGATGAGGATGGAGGTGATTATGGTGATATTGCGTATGACAAGGATGAGGATGGAGATGATGCTTTCTTATAGCTCAAGTAGTTCAAAGAGTATTTGGACAGCTTTATACAAGTAGAACCTGCACCAAAATAAGAAACCCCTATCAGCGAATCTATCTTCGTGAGCACCCACTCTATCTTCATGAGCACCCACTCTAAAACTCTAAAATAGGGGATCCTAACTTTGCACTTCTACTCAATCTTGAACAAGGTGACACAGAGAATGACAATTTAGAAGTGCTAAATGTTGATCTAAATAAATATAAGGATGGTAGCCTACTATCTCTAGTTGTGCACGGTGAGAAGGAACTCTAGCACAAACAACCCCATAATTTCGATTGGTTACTAGATGACGAGAATTTCAGCTACTTTCTATTCCATTGACTGTCTGATTATTCCACGACACCCAAGATTATAATCTAATCACGTGCATGTCCATGAGTTTCATGTTTTTTCTGAAGCTTGAAATGAAGGGTTCATCATTTGCATACATCATATGACCAATAAATTGTTGTCACTAGCAATTTAGGCCATGTTCGCTTGTCTTATAAGCCGTACCTTTTCAGCGAGTGAACAATGTTTTTCTCTCACAATAAATCAGCGAACAATACTTTCAGCCATAGCTTATAAGCCAAGCGAACAAAGCCTTAGTCAATTTGTGCAGTGTACGCTAGCTACAGGGAAGGAAGGTTTTGACTAAAAGTGGCAATAACATTAATTTTGGTGCATGGTAGATCATTTCTCTGAAGGTGACTCTTGAGTAGTTTTTGTTTTGTTTATGCTATGTTGTCAAGACATTTCTTCACCATCTAAAACTGCTTTGTTTGAATCACATTGACATTAATAGTATTTGTTTCACAACCGAACACGAGAGAGAGGAGAGGGAGAGGAGAGAGCAAATGAATTATGGGCAAGGGTCCTATCCACCTTCCCCCTCACCCCGTTTATAGAGGAGGTGGGAAGTGGATGTTTTTGTTTCTTTCCCTAGTGGGGATTATAATTACATGGGAGTCCTTGAAAAATACAAATATGCCCCCAAACACTCACAAACATACCTCCAGGCTTGGCAAATTGGGCTTTTCTACATTAACAAGGGTTCCTATCATTTGATATACTGAAATCCCGGTGTTTGATTTTGGTAATTGAGTGCCATGTGGACTAATAGTTTCATCAAGTATGATTAGCTAGGGTCCACTTGATGGTGATGGACAAGTCATAGGAGGTGATGGAGATGGAAATCAAGATCACATACATGCAAGTGATCTTCAAATGGAGAGAAGATGGAGCAAAAGCAAACCACAAGGCAAAGGTATAAGATAGGGCTTTGCTTTTGCCAACTAAGGCGCAATAGAGTGCATGATTAGATTTAGGATAGATACAATGTTCGCCTAAACGGCCTAAACGGCCGTGTACACGGTTTAGAAAACGGAAATGGCACCCTACTGTCTTGTTTAGGCCATATTCGTTGCATTAAACGTCGCAACCGTTTACACGGTCCAAAACGCTAAAAAATGGCATAAACGGGCGACACGGAACGGTATTAAACAAGACTGGACGGGGTAAACGGCCCGTTTAGGCGATACAAGCCCAAGGGCGGGAGTGAAATTTTGGACCAAACAAACTCGCGCCCAAATCTCGCGGTCGATTTTGGCCCAATTGGTAAGAGATAAGACCACAAAGTCGCCTAGGGTTTTCATTTGCCATTTGCCACTCATCTCAGACAGTCAGCCTCTCAGCCGCCGTCACCAGGTAGCCACCGCGGCCGCTTGTTCCGGCGTCCAAGCTCGCCGACCAGCCGCCGCCCTCCATCATGGCCTCCACGGCTCCACCTCGTGAAGCTGTGTGCCTGTGTCCTTGCTGTTCGTGAAACCGTGAAGACATCAGGAAGCCTCGCCCTCTCGCTGCGGACGCCGGCTGCACACACCTCGACCCATATTGGCGTCGGCTGCACTGACGACGTGACGCCTTCTCCAATCCTCTAATTTCTCCAACTCTACGACCGTGCTAGGCTCAAGGTGATCCACTCTTCTGTACTGCCTTGGTTCTGCACTCTCTCCACGAGTAGATCTGAATGTCTGTGCTTGCTTAGTTGCTTTCCTGGAGCTTTTTGTTGCGCATCTCCATTTTCAGATATGTGCTCACTAACAGATTGAAATTGAGCCTAGCTAGTTAGCCTTTTCTGCTGTACATTGATTTTTCTAGGTCTCTAATGCCATGGCGATGAACATTGCATTTTCAGTTATGTCAGCTTCTTTGTTGGATGCCATTCACGGCTAGATGCCTGCTGTCTGGTTAGCTTTGGGGCATGTCTGGACACGTGCAAATGGGATAAATAACTAGTTAGCTTGTGAATTGTGAATTGGGGACACTTTCTGCTGAGTATCTTATGTAATTGTATTATTCAGACATCTGCAGCTAAAGGAGATGGTTGTATTAAAAAATTTCATGGTGACTGCATCTGCTTAGAACATGGATCCTCTTTTGGGAACGGAAGCAACTAAAGCTCAGGGATGGCTTGTTGAAGGTGGTGATGAAGAGGATGGTGAGTCTGTTTCTGGGCTGACATGGAAATTAATTGAAGAGGCTTGTGGTGTTGAAGAATGTGGGAAACTTCGTCGAAGTGCAAGGCTAGCCCAAATGAGAGATGTTAGTGAAGATGAATTTGAGTCTGAAAAAGAAGACGAACCAATCAATGAGGATGAGATTGACTTTGAATCTGACCAAGAGGATGTGGTCCCAATTGTTGGGGATGAGGAGGGGAAGAATGATGAGTAGTTACTAGTTAGTAGTCACTCACAGTCACAATGACATACAGAGCTGCTGAATTTTGCTTTTGCATGGCTAGTAGATAGTAATGGCTGATCTTTTGGTTATGACATGCGATTGAAATTGACCGCGGTCTTGCTGTGATGACCTAATGTGCTTCTGTGACAGAGTGTTGTGACGTGAGAACTCAACTGTTGTCCTTTTGCTTATATTTACTAATTTGCCTTTGGTCTGTGGTCTTGTGATGTGAGCCTGTGATGACCAATGCGGCAATGATTTTTAGTTTAAACATGGTGTAATCTGAATTTATGTACTCATGTGATGTTATGCACTATTGTACTGATCTGAAGACATGCTAAATAGCTGTCATTTGTCAGTTTGTGAGTGCGTGTCAATTGTGATTTATCTTGCTATTGACTATCATTTGACTCATTTCTTTATCATTAATCATGATTTGATTGACATGTCAATGTGGAATCAATACTTGATGTTGTGCTACAGACTAGAGCACTTATTTATTTAAAATGACAAAATACATATATTTGATAGAATACTTGATTTTTTACATGCACATATATAATTACATGTATTTTTTTTAAAAAATACAAAACCGTTTAGACCGTTTAACTCCGTTTAAACACCGAGTAAACAGCCTAAACACTAAACGGAGGGCGATCGTGTAAAGGCCGTTTACCGTTTAGAAAAACATTGGATAGATATATGTACTATAAACAGGGGAAATCATTAGTTGCAACGATTATCTAGTGCCACTAAGTGTGAGTTTTATTTGCATATGCATTGTGCTCAATGACGTGGTGAGGTGCAAGAGAAAACCCTTGAAAAAATGTTTGTGAAAGGATAACTCATGTGCACAAGTTGTTGGAACACTTGAGGAGTTAGCACATTTGAAAAATGGGTGAAAAACTAAGTCTTTGGAGGTCTCTTGCGGGTACCAGACTGATCTGATGCTGCCCCCACTAGAGAGCACTGAATCATGCGCTACATAGAGGGTAGTTCATAGTGCTTAGGGTTAAGCACCGGATTACTCCGGTGCTCAATCCCAGTGAGGCATCGGATGATGCACTTGCACTGCTCACTTCGTGGTTTTTTCTAAATGGGGCAATGGATAATCTAGTGGTAGGCATCGGAGTAATCTGATGGCCCAAAAACGTCTCTACATAATTTCTGGATGGTATCAGATTGATCCGGTGTGATTGATGTCGTAGTAATCGGAGTATGAATTAGGGGTGTTTTGACTATTGGAGTTGATGACTAGTTCTGAGATATCGACTGTTGGAGAGTCACCGGATTATTCTGGTGCTATCACCAGATCAATCCAGTGAGTGCACAGAAGCTGTTGTTTGTTCCCAACGGCTAGTTGCTTGCTTGGCTCTATAAATAATTGCTTGATCGGCCATTTTGGCTCTCTTGGCACACCTTTAGCTGATATTGCGACATACAATGAGCTCAAGCAAACACTCCAACTCACTTGCTACCTTTTGTGATATAGCATTTGTGTGAGATTGAGAGTGCTCTAGTGCATTGCAATTGAGAGTTTGCATTTGGTGGCACTAGATAGTCTTTGTGACTTGGGAGTTCTTGTTATTCTTGGTGATTGTCGTCACCTAGTGAAAGCCATATGTTTGGTTTTGGTAACTGAGACAACTAGTGGACTAACCTTTTGCTAAATGTGTGATTAAGCAAGGTCAGGTCCACACCAAGATGGAGAGCAAGGCAAGGGGATGGATGAAGGGTGAATAAATCCAATTGGAGCAAGCTCTCACTTGGAAAAGAAGAAAGAAAAACAAAACACAAGTTGTGAAAGCAAAGGTATAATTAGGGAATTTATTTTGTCAGTCAAGACAGAATAGAGTGCATGATCGAGTTTAGGATAGCAGATAGTCGTACTATTAAAAGGAGAACTCCAAAGTTCTTTTCGGTTATCTTAGTGCTACTAGGTGTGAAAATACATTGCATATACATTAGACCTAGTGACATGGTGAGATCATGGAAAAAAATGTTAAAAATGTTTGTGAAAATGCTAACGCACCTGCACCCATGTTGGAACACTCGTGGAGTTGGCACATTTGCAAAAGGGGTTGAAACCGAGCTCAAAAGGGGCCTGTGAAGTTGGAGCACCAGAGCGGCCTTATCGACAGACCCGGGGGTCTCTTTTTCATATGGAGGACCTTCCCGAGGTACTCCATCCGTTCCAAATTTTAAGTCATTTTGACTTTTTTTGTTCATTCATTTTCTATGTATCTAGACATATTATTATATATATCTAGGTGCATAGCAAAATAGATATATCAAAAAAAGTCAAAACGACTTATAATTTAGAACGGAGGAAGTATTAAAAAAACACTTCCATGTCTCCTCTCTTTGTTGGGTTGGTTTGTGGGTTGCCAGGTTGCAATATCACGGAGGGCGAGTTTGAATGCAGCCCTAGTCTGGGGGCACTTCCCTAGGCATTCGCATCTGGATCTATACGCTTGAAATCGAATGTCTATGAGCTATGCCCCATGCTGCGATCCAAACATGTCCTTGAAATCAAATGCCTGTGAGCTATTTTGTGGTTATGATAAAAAAAAATCTTGCCATTCTTATCGTCCGTCCTTTTGTCGCAGGAAATTAAACCCCTTTTATTGTCTCTGCTTTCGCTGAAAGAGGCTGCAAGGACGAGCATTGTTGTCTTGGATCTGGACCAAGCTTTGGACAGACTATGGCCTTGTTCACTTCCTATTCCAACTTAAAATATTTTTTCTTCTATCCATCACATTAAATCTTTCGACGCATGCATGAAGCATTAAATATAGGTAAAAAAATAACTAATTGCATAGTTTGGCTGTAAATGTCGGGACGAATCTTTTGAGCCTAGTTAGTCCATGTTTGGACAAATTTTGCCAAATAACAACGAAATATGCTACAGTGACTTTTCACCTACTTTTCGCGAAGTGAACACACCCTATCCCAATCTATCTCTGCTTTGATGACGAGGAGTGTGAAGATACAAAGAGCGAAGTTCATTCCGACGGTTGGTCAACCCTATTAGACAACAGCACAGGTTGGCCAGGATAGGGCTCAAAAGTTCAGCATCAGGTGCGGGCGTGCGGCGACCTTCAGCACAAGTCCTCGGATCATCGCGATAGGTGGATTCACTTCGCCACTGCAGCAAAGGCGAACAACCTGTTCGTTTCGCTGGTTTATTATGCTGAAAGTACTGTTCGCTGGTTTGTCGTCAGAGAAAAACACTGCTGGATGACTGCTGATTGTGCTGATAAGTCCAAACGAACAGGGCGAAAGATCATAGATATATTAATTAACCTCTCGTCAAGGACAACTGGACGCGTGTTTATCACTTCCCTCTTGAGGCTTTAAGTTATCGTCGAGATGCCCCTCTCTTAAGGTCTTGTTCATCTGACTTATAATCCGTCTTATTCAGCTTGTTTTTTTTCAGACAGAACAATATTTTTCTCTCACAAATAATCAGCAGACAGTGTTTTTTTAGCCGGCTTATAATTCCAGCCGAACGGCTCAGTTATCGCCACTGCAGCCAATGGTTGTGTTCGCTTGGCTGAAAATAAGCGGCTGAAAATACTGTTGGTTAATTTGTTGTGAGAGAAAAACACTGTTGGCTGACTGAAAATAAGCGGCTGAAAACTCAAGCGAACAGGCTAAATATTGTCAAGGAAAGGTCCGCGCTTTCTTTATTCTTATTAATAAAATATGCGCTCAAGCAGTTCGCGAAAAAATATTTTTTTAAAAAAAGCGCGTTCGCGAAAAAAATGTCTCTCAAAAGTGTTCTAGTAAACTCAAAATTGCGTCGTCCGGTCCGGGTCCGGCGACTGTGGATCACTTTAGTTGAGTTGAGTTGAGCCCGCAACGCTATAAACGCACGTGGATGAAGATATGTATATATAGCAGTTGGTAGCGGTGTTTGCCGGGCTACGGCGCCTGCACACGTACGGTCTGCAGCACTACTACTGCCTTTCGTCCCTGTTCTCATGCATGGGCGTCGTTGTTTCGATTACGGGGGTGTTTAGCTCCTCTCAACAATTTTTTAACCCATCATATCAGATGTTTCGGCATATATATGGAGTATTAAATATAGACGAAAAAATAACTAATTACACAGATTACGATAAATTTGCGAGACGAATTTTTTGAGCCTAATTAATCCATGATTTGACAATGTTATGCTACAGTAACACGTGCTAATGATGGATTAATTAGGCTTAATAAATTCGTCTCGCGGTTTTTAGACGAGTTATGTAATTAATTTTTTAATTAGTATCTGAACACCTATTCTAACATCATATAAAACGACGCCCTAAATTTTTTCAGCTCGACAACTAAACAGCCCCTATTTGTGTCGATTACCTACTGGTCCCTCCGTTAATTGAACAACCTTCACATACGGCAACAGGCCAGCTATCCCATCGGTGTGACAGACTGAGCAGCCACAGGTCACTGCATCTGCACCTAGCAATAAAAACGGACGGAAAAAAACCTTTTTTTACTTCTGTTTCTATTTTTTTTTTTTGACAGAAACGGGATCGGGTTTGAAAAATACGGGTTTAGAAACGGAATCGAGATATGCGGATACACGGAAATGAACAAATATGGATAGAGAGCCGGGAAATTAAGTTAGAATAATATGATTAAATATTCATGAATATACATGAGCAAAGTCATAAATTAATATACACATTCGAAGTTATTGATTTAGTATTCACTAGCATGCCATGTGTTAACATGCATAATTGGTGATTAATAGGTTTATGAACATATTAATTTCTACGCATCTCATATAGATTTAAAACGAGATGAAAAACGGAATAAATACGGGTCAATTTCGGGTGAAAACAGGATCCCGCGAAAACGGACGGAAAAACCTCTCTTCTATTTCCGTAAATACGGAAACGGAACCCCGTAAATACGGAAACGAACGGACAAAAGTGGAAAACGGAACGGGTCGGAACGAGAATTTTTCCATCCAATCCCAAAAATACAATTATTCTGCGACGGAGGGAGTACGTAGGTAACCTGGATGTCCTGGCACTTAGGCAGGTACTAGGAATATGAAGCCTTCCAAAGTGATGGAGGTGGAACCAAACAAAAATTGAAGCGTGGCCTCTTTCACATGTTGATAACTAGCTATTTACAGCCTGATTGTGACTGTGATTGACCTGACGGCCGGCCAACACAAGCTGGCAGCGTAGGAACAACGGCGTTGCGAGCGCAGAGCGCTGCATCTTTGCATCTTCGCGCGTCCATCTCCAAAAGGGCCGGCCGGCCGGGTTCGGTATTGGAGCTAGCCAGCGGTGTACGCGGTTGACTGATGATGATCACATCCATCACCAACCCATAGTTAAACGGTAACGTATCAGATGAAAACCACATCCTTCACGAAAACCCATGCAAACCACGATAAAAAAAGTCGTCTAAATTCACCAAAAAAAATCACATATATAGATATACATCCTTGTAAAATATTTTGTCTAAACTCGACTTCGTTTGTGAGATATAAGAATAACAAATTTAGACAAGATATTTTACAAGATTGTGTATCATCATATCATCTATATATGTAATTTTTTTTGGTAATTTTAGATGACTTTTTATCGCGGTTTGTACGAATTTTCACGAAAGATGTGGTTTCCACCCGATGCGTTGCCTAATTAAACACCGTTGGATTTGGGCGACCGTGACTAGCGGCCGAGGGGCCGCCGGGTGCCGCGGAAGAACCGGTGCGCGCGCGTCTCTGATAGGTAGAGACTAGAACCCACACGTACTGCAGCCTCTGCAGCTGCCAGGAAGCCGACGACGAATCCGAGCGATCATGTCAGCGGGCACACGAAGCCTCGTTTAGATTGCAAAAAGATCCATATGCATAGAGCATTAAATATAGATAAAAAATAATTAATTGTACAGTTTATATGTAAATATCGAGATGAATCTTTTAAACCTAGTTAGTCTATAGTTAGATAAATATTATCAAATAACAATAAAAGTACTATAAGAATTTTTTCTAAAAATTTTAAGATCTAAACGAGGCCTGTTCAACGTCTCAATCTTTTTACTAGTGGATGACAGACTTTTTTTTGCCCGCCTTTCAGTTTCACATCAACATCAAAATTAATTAACCAAGCTCCTAGTCCTAGGCGTGCATGCTCGGCATGTGCGTGTGTGTTAGGGCATCAAAATTAATTATGAAACACTCCTAGTCATAGGCCTTGTTCGGCTGGCTGGTTGCCAGCCAGCCAGCAGTGCTTTTCTCTCACACCAGTTCAGCACCAGCCACCAGCCACCAGCCAGCCAGCAGTATTTTTCTCTCACAATAAATCAGCCTCAGCCACCAGCCACCAGCCAGCCGAACGAGGCCATAGACGTGCATGCTCGGCATGTGCCTGTTCAATTGAGCTTTCAATCGCTTATTTTCAGTCAACTAGCAGTGTTTTTATCTCACAACAAACTAGCTAACGGTACTTTCAGCCGTTTATTTTCAGACAAACGAAAAGTATGTTCACTTGGCTATTTTTTTTCGGGTGGAGGCAATACTGTTCTTCCGCACAGTTTCGTAACCAGTACTTATTTAGGGGCTGTTTGTTCTTCCGCACAGTTTCGTAACCAGTACTTATTTAGGGGCTGTTTAGTTGGCAAAAATTTTGACGAAACGCTACTATAGCAGTTTCGTTGTTATTTGGTAGATATTGTCCAATCATGGTCTAATTAGGCTTAAAAGATTTGTTTCGTCCATTTCGTCTAAACTGTGTAATTAGTTTTATTTTTTATCTATATTTAATGCTTCATGCATGTGTTTAAAGATTCGATGTGACGGGAAATCTGAAAATTTTGGCAAAATTTTTGGCATCTAAACGGGAGCTTAGCTAGCTTCGCAGAGATTTATCTGACACGACCAGTCTCTCTCTCGTCACTGTCAGCTTCAAAGACGTACAGCACGCAACTTGCCATGACACTCTGGAGAAGCAAATATCTCCTGTCCTAATTATTTGGCTGAGAATGTGTGTATAGCGTAGAGGTACAACATCTATTGTGTGACCACAGTTGCACAAAATTAAAGCCACTGTATACATACAACGTCTAGTATGTGTATAAATTCGCATACAACATCTTCTAAGGCGTCTTAGCTCATACATGTGGATATACACACATCCATCCATCCAGTGGCGGAGCGGCAAGAGGATGCCCAGCATCGCTTCCACTACGCTCCGCCACTGCATATAACCGTAGCCTCACTGATCCATCATATAAAACAGACAAAGAAAGAACCTTTAACTAATTCGCTGTCGAATCCAAGTGGACCCATCCCTCTGATGTACCTCTTGAACCGTAAACGATAATAACAAAAGTATATGAAAATGTTACATGAGAATTTGCTACCTAAAATTTCAGGAATCAATGACAAATGCCGGTTTCAATTTCATCCATGTAGAATTAGTAATCGAGTAGAGCCGTAGGGATGTAAGTAGACTAGCCTACAAATTTATATATATAGACTTAATTTTGTAGGTTGTTCATGATAACCTCAAAATTTAAACATATATATACAGGTTCACGAGCTAACTCGCATGCATCTCTACACCGTAGGCTGCTGCTACACCAGGAAAATAAGGACCTGTAACTATTTCACTATCACACCAAGTGAATGAAGCCCGTCGTGATGACTTGATCCATAAACAATGACGACAAGCCTTTTTTGAAATCTCACGTGCCTATTTGCTGCCTTGATTTTCGGAATGTTAAGTGTTGTTTTGGATTTTTAGGGCACCTGAGGATTTTTTTTGAGAGGCAATTGAGATTTTTTTTAGAGATACTGTTTGGTTGTGTGGTTTGCACGCATGCGTCATCAATGATCCTATAACCACGGTAAACTCATTTTTTTTTAGATAATAGAAAATTTCCGGCTTCAGCCTTCTTCTAAGAAGAAGAAGCATCAGTCCAAACTTATTACAGTAGCACACCCATAATTAAAACTTATTACAGGTTCAGGACTATAGTTCAAGACGGTACATAAAGGACCATCCATGAGATGCGAATAACTCCGTGGCTCTCAATTCTAGTAGCTTGCAAGCGTCAAGAATCCGTTCCTTGCCGTGCAATAGAGCTCAAAGTTGTAACCAGTATGTCCCCCTGAAAAGAACCTGCAAAAAAAGTTTTTGGGTGACCTTTATCAAAAATCACATTGTTCCTTGTGATCCATATCGCCCAGCAAAACACCGCAGCCCCAGTCAATAAAAGATAATTATGATTGGAACCTCCTAGCTTTGACCAATCGTGTTCCTTGGAGGATTAATGCCAAACAAAACAAACACAGCACGCGCGAAGAAAACTGGTATAATAGCAATCAAAAAACAAGTGTTGGATAGTTTCAGGCGTTCTAAAAACAACAAGTCTTACCATTCCAATTCTTTTTAACAAGATTGTCTTTTGTCAATATCACCGCTTTCTTTAAGAACCAAAGAAAAATCTTAATCTTCAGGGCACTTTCATATGTCAAATTTCCTAGGTAACCTTAGTCCCGTTATTGACTAGGTATTTGTGCATGGATTTAACAGAAAACAAACCATTATTATTTAAGTTCCAGATGAAAATATCATGACCCTCATTTAAGTTAATAAAAGCAACTCTCACAACTAGACTTTGCCATTCCAACAGCTTGTTCCCAACTAATGCCCTTCTAAAAGACACATTGAGAGGGGTGGAATTAAGAACATCAGGCATTGTTGTTGTTTCTTATGCAATATATTAAATAAATTCGGGTATTGGATTTTCAAAGCTTAGGAGCCCAACCATTTATATTCCCAAAATCTAATTTGAGTTTCATTGTCTAGTTTAAACTTCCCAAGACTTAAGAAAACTTTGACTCCCAACAAACCATTCCAAAAATAAGAAAACATGTTTTTCTTTTCAATTTGACTTATAGTTTTGTTCTTTTGGTACTCGTTCCTTATTAACTCCTGCCAAGTGCCCTTCTCATTGCAAAGTTTGAAAAGCCATTTGCTCAAAAGACACTTATTTTGTAAATCTAGATTTTGAATTTCTAAACAACCTTGCTTTTTGGTTGGCATAAAATATTCCACTTTGCCGGTCTATATTTCTTTAAGTGCTCATCATTTTGCCAAAAAAAACTCTTGATCTAGAATATTCAATATTTTTAAAACACCTCTCAGAACTTCTATAAATTCATAAGCACTACTGCACTATATTTTTGTTATATACGATAGATAAAATAGTAGTATAAAACAACCATTGAATATATATTATTTATATTATATATATAGGGAAAAAGAGGGAAATAAATAGGAGAAATTGAGCCGAGAGCCGTGATAAAACTGAAAAGGACCTCTCGCCATTCTCACCCTGAGGATCCCAAACGCATGGACAGACAGACGGACGACCACCGCCGGCGTCGACCTCACCGCCCCGATCCGCGAACAGCGTCGCCGAGGCCGAGCTGGCCGGACCGGGCGACGCAGGGCGCTCCACGTCGGACGGTCGACGTGGACGGTGCGCACGGATGTTCCGGATAAATCCGTCCCTAAAATGCCCCTTGAAGGCCGGACTACTGGACCCGGCGCAAAACCAGCTGGAGAAGACAAAACAAAACAAAGCAAAGCAACGAGCGGCTGCCCTCTCACGCTGTCCCCACAGTCCGCCTGCGCGATCCGTCGACCCCACCCTTCCCTCCCATCCCTACGCCCGGTCCACCAGCACCACCTCACGCGATCCAAGCCGGGAGCAGCGCCAGGGCCATGCACCGGGTCCAGGCGCATCCTGTGGAGCCACCAACCCCTCCTGCCGGAAGTCCTAGAGCCACCGGTTTATATACCCGCCCGGCCGGTACCCGCACCCCACACCACCACGCTATTCCCCCTCCCCTCGATTTGTTGTTCCGATGGCCGCCGCCGCCGCCATTCGCAGCCCTACCCGCGCCGCCGCCTCTGCCGCAGGCCCCGCCGCGCCGACCCATCCGCGCGCGGTGCTGCGGGTGGCGTCGTCCGTCCGCCCGCGGAGGGGTGCCGTGGCCGCGGCCGCAATGCAGCCGGCGAAGGCGGTCGCCGCGGAGCCCGCCGCCGCGGCGGTGGAGATGGGGAACGGCGCCACGGTCGCGGGGCTGCAGAGGCCCGACGCCATGGGGAGGTTCGGGAAGTTCGGGGGGAAGTACGTCCCCGAGACGCTGATGCACGCGCTCACAGAGCTCGAGAACGCCTTCCACGCGCTCGCCACCGATGAGGAGTTCCAGGTAAAGACGACGCTGCCGCCGCCTCTCTCCTGTCTCCGGCTTCTAGTTTGTTATTACTCGTATAGCGGGGGATTTGGGTGCCTAATTTTGGATAGTTTTGGATGCCCAATTTTTGTTTCTCGATTGATTCCGTTCTTGTGTTCCCTTTCCACGATGCAACCCCGCCGTGTAGGCGCCGCATGTATATACCGTAGAAAACTTCACTGTTTTTGGTCCGGGACAGGGAGCTAATCTGAGAGGATTTGCATGTAGGTGGGCAGGAAAAGTGCACCTTTTCATCTGATGATTCCAAGAAAAAAAAAAGCACAGAATCTATCACTCTTGATACTATTTATGATCAAAATGCTGTGAACCTTGAATCACGAGGAATATGATCAACATGCTGTGATCCCTGAATGACAAGGAATTATTGTAATTTTTAGATACTTGCACGTATGTTTGATATTTAAGAGTGACATACATCTGACCTCCCCCTCATGCTTTCCACAGAAAGAACTTGACGGTATTCTCAAGGACTATGTTGGACGTGAGAGCCCCCTCTACTTTGCGGAGCGCCTGACGGAGCACTACAAGCACGCCGATGGCACAGGCCCCCTCATCTACCTCAAGAGGGAGGACCTTAACCACACCGGTGCCCACAAGATCAACAATGCCGTGGCGCAGGCCTTGCTTGCCAAGCGACTTGGGAAGCAGCGCATCATTGCTGAGACAGGGGCTGGTCAGCACGGTGTCGCCACCGCTACTGTGTGCGCCCGTTTTGGGCTGCAGTGCATCATCTACATGGGTGCGCAAGATATGGAGAGGCAGGCGCTCAATGTTTTCCGGATGAGGCTTCTTGGTGCAGAGGTATGGTGGAGACATCTATTGCTTGTTAGATTGAGTTTGTACCAGCAATTGTTTTTGCCACTAGTACTTATTCAGAAAAGCATTCAGTATGAGTACCTGAGCAGCATGGAATTTGTTAGCTTTGTGAATATTTTTCTTATCGTATCTTGCTTCCTTTTTGCTGAAACAGGTCAGGGCGGTACATTCTGGGACAGCAACCCTGAAGGATGCAACTTCAGAGGCTATCCGCGACTGGGTCACTAACGTGGAGACCACACACTACATTTTGGGCTCCGTCGCTGGTCCGCACCCGTACCCAATGATGGTTAGGGAGTTCCATAAGGTTATTGGCAAGGAGACCCGGAGGCAGGCCATGGACAAGTGGGGTGGCAAGCCAGATGTGTTGGTTGCTTGCGTTGGTGGTGGATCAAACGCTATGGGCTTATTCCATGAGTTTGTTGAGGATCAAGATGTGAGGCTGATTGGAGTGGAGGCAGCTGGTCATGGCGTAGATACTGACAAGCATGCGGCAACTTTGACAAAGGGCGAAGTTGGAGTTCTCCATGGATCTATGAGCTATTTGCTGCAGGATGATGATGGACAAGTTATTGAACCCCACTCCATCAGTGCTGGGTAAGTTTTCTTTATGCTTACATTCACACGACTGTATTTGTTGTCCGCCATGTGGGCTAATTGTCCATTTTTTCAATCATAGACTGGACTACCCTGGCGTTGGACCTGAGCACAGTTTCTTGAAGGACATTGGACGTGCTGAATACGACAGTGTGACTGATCAGGAGGCACTGGATGGTATGTGCCTCACTCTCTTTCCATCTTCTGTATTGGTTGAACTAATTTTTGACAAGTTTATTTCCAATGCACCTACAAAATGATGTTAGCATTGGTGTCAACTTTCAACATCTTGACATCGGTATCAATTACTAACTTTTCTAAATAACACACGGACATTCTGATTTTTTTCTTGATCTGAAAGGGGCAGTAATGAATGCGTGTCCAAATCCCCACTGTTTGCTTATATCAGTAACAACTGCACCGATTGGATGTTCTCTTTAAATGACTAAATGTTATATATTCAGCTGATGTAGCTGTTCTGGATATTTTCAATGCCAATAACATAGCCCTAGCCTCCTAGGTTTTTCTCAGTAGATAAGCCAAATGTAAAAGATATGCCTTATTCTTGAGCTGATGCTGACATTGTTGACTGTTCTGCATCCGTAAGGCCTGTAGAATTTTTTTTCCTGGACAATTGAGAAACTTTCTCAACAGCTGATTAGTGTATTCACTCTGTTCATGTCCTGAATGCTATGTTGAACATCTAAGCACATGGCTACTCTCACATGCAGCTTTCAAGCGTGTGTCTCGTCTGGAGGGCATCATCCCTGCCCTGGAGACCTCCCACGCGCTCGCCTACCTCGAGAAGCTCTGCCCGACGCTGCCGGATGGCGTGAGGGTGGTGGTGAACTGCAGTGGACGAGGAGACAAGGACGTGCACACCGCCAGCAAGTACCTGGACGTCTAAAACACAACAGAGGAGGCTGAATGAGGGGTTTTCCATGTCAAGTTTTGAAGGGTTCAGCAGTAATTTAGCGCTGTTCTTTTTGGATAAAAGTACAAATAACCTGGAAGCTTGTAATGTAGTATCAGCCGGTAGGGCCCTTTGGTTTTTTTATTGTTGTCCTGTATCTGAATGATCTTGGAGTGCATAATGATCAATAAACAAATAAATACCAAACTTTCTCAAATGTTAAAGTTTCTGCTGCTGTGCATTTGCCCGGGTCTGGACAAGTCTGGGAACCAGGAATTTGCCTGGGAATAGTAGTTCATTTCTTGCTCCTGCATGATGCTGGAAAAAAAAAATCATGCGTCCCAAGGCGAGGCCTCGCTGTTTCCGGACGTTTATTGTGTGTGTATCAGTTAACTTCTGATGGTTGAGAAGATGTTCTTTGTGATGCTGTCTCTGGCCGAGCTGTTGTTGGGCATCTACAGCACAAACAGGAACCAAGCAGGACAGTCACGAAGGAGGGAGCTCAGCACGGCACGGAACCCTACAAGTTCTTGCCTCTCCACGATATACAAAAGAATGCCTTCGGTCCTTCATTTCTTTGTACTATTTGCTTAGTGTCCTCTCTCTAATACCTTATCTTTCTCTGATCGTGTTTTCTTGATCTAGTTTCTCCCCTTGCAATGAAATAGCTCCTGTATAGAGGATAAGAGTTTTTTAGTGCCTCCTTAGAGCATGGGTTGCACATGCCATAAGATAATCTAATCTAATTGGACTTTGTTTACTGACCAGTTGACGCGCCTGACTGACAGCAGTTTGATCTCGACATCTTTCAGTGCCTGATCCCTCAAGCTGTCTGAAACCATTTCACCATCCTCGTACGAAAACGTGATGTGGTCATGTGGAGTGGAACTGCACGTGTTGAGTTTGTTTTGTCGTGTCAAAAAGTCAAAAGTCATGCTGCCCTGCAATTCTTTAGCTGGGTGTCAATGTCGTGTCGAACCACATGATGGTTGCTCTGATCGGACTTGTTTGCGGAACCGGTCTAAAAACTTGTCGAGGCCAAAAGACAAGATACAGAGTAAATCTCTTCCTAGTTCCTCGAATCGAACGAAAACAACGTCGAGACGACGGAGTGGAACAAGTCTGAGTTTTGCTGCTTCGGTGCCGTGTGCTCATTTTCCATTGTATTGTATGTATTGTATAAGCCAGAAACTGGGACTTCTGTCATTCCCGTCATATGGCTTTACAAACTTACCACCTCTAAAAAGTGTTGGAAAGCAGGAATTTCACAGCAATTATACAAAAACTTTACAAAAAAAAACGTTCATTTTCACAGGAAAATCATATGAGACAAGAAAATCTTTAGCTCCAAAGAGGGCCTAACATTGATTTCACAAAATTTCCATTTTTGTCAGGGGCATGCTGCCATTTCATCCGTTTTCTCGTTTTTTTTACAAATTTCGCAGTATATATGCACAGACCTTCATAAATACATATGCATATTCACCTCTATAAATATACGCACACAAACTTATCCCTTTGAGCACCTTCGAAAGATTGAGCTGATAAATCTAGAAATTAATGAACTTACCACAGATGCCTCACTTTTGACAGACACATCGCATACCACTGAAAAAATAGCACTACTAAATCCTAGAATAAATTTAGAAAACACAAAACACCTATGTCAAGTAAAGAACTTGAAAATCCGAGGGAACATACTCCACCACCAAGGAACCTAACCAATAAAGGTATGTTGAGTTTTCCATTTTCTCGCCATTTTATGGTGACTAAACTATAGTCACGTTCCTGCTTCCGAGAGATAGGGGGTAGGAAAACATTGTGTTTCTATGGAGGTAGGGGCAGTTTGGTCATTTTTTTATGTCGGAGAAGAAAATGAAAAGTAAGAGAGAAAAGTTAAGATGGCAACATGATCGAGGTGTCCATGACCGATTTGGCAATGTTACAAAACCGATCTTGAATATGGCAAGTTTGTGAAGCCACACGATATGAGTGGGAAAAAAAATCAAATTTCTCGTGTAAGCTTAAACCGGTGGCATGCAACAAGTAGAGAAGCATACCAATTAGTAGATGTTAGCGAAGATGGTCATACATGATACATGTATCCACAAGGGATCAAAGTATCAAAGCATATGTTAAGTTTGTCAACCTCAATATGTTCCAATCCGATCTCCCTTGGCAGTCAACCTCAAGATTTGGGGTCCAGGTTTTTTTTAAAGGTAAAGGATATTCATTACTAGTTATAAACAGAGTATAGAGATGGAGCGAAACATTCCCCATTGAAAGTTCTAAAGTGTCTGTTGCACATTACAAGGACGAGAGGGGCCCAAGGGTTCTTTGAGTGAGAGATGATGGCTTTACAGGAGAATTTTGTGATGGTAGACCGGCTGGCCCGGTGGCTATGGCAAACATGAGGTCACGAGGATGCAGTTGGCTATTGGTGGTGTCTGGTGTGTGGAACATCTGGTTGGACGATATTGGGGCAAGAGCGTCTCTTCAATGGTATGGTATGGTATGGTATGGCAAAGCCAGATTCACGTGGTGCTAGGGAGCTACCAAAGACAACTAACAAGGGTAGGCAAGGACAGGGTGACGGTATCACGAGAAAACTGGCGTTGGAGGCGATGCCCCTAACAACATGGTTTTAGATGACATTGGTAGAAGCCCAACACAAGGTTAGATGGATTTGGAAAAAAAAAGTTGAGGTTTAAGGAGCCATTTCTAGATAACGGCCCACAAAGTTTTGGTCCTCCAAAACATTTGAGCTAGGGCTGGACGTATAAGAAAACAAATTACTTGGAAAGTACTCCTTCCGTTAAAAAAACGATGTAATTCTGGATTTAGAGCTCGATTTGCTAAAGAAAAAGTTTAAACTTTTTCAAATTTGACCACTTGTATAGAAAATAACACAACACTTATGTCTCTAAATAAAATTGCTACAAAAATATATTCCATGATGGATCTAAGGATACTTATTTGGTATCATAAATGTTTAATTTTATAATAAATATTTGGTCAAAAATTTTAAATTGGTTAACTCATTAAGAAGTGAGAATTCTATTATTTTTAAGCAGAGGGAGTAATTGAAGTGTGCTCCATTCCAAATTATAAGTCGTTTTGACTTTTTAGTATAATTTTTTTTTATGTATCTAGACATAACATATGTCTAGCTAATAGCAAAATCTATATACTAAAAAGTCAAAGCGACTTATAATTTAAAACGAGGGAGTAACATCTTACTTATTTACTGTGTGATTTATGTACTTGAATTACATTTAAGATTCCTGTTAGAGCCTTGTTATGCAGGTAGTAGGAGGTGCGGGAGGTCATGAATCCCAAGTTTCAACCAGGTTCGAATCCTATTTAGGGTGTGTTTGATTTGGGGTGTTAAAGTTTAACAAACACTGTAGCACTTTCGTCTTATTTGACAAAAAGTTTTCAATCTGGGACTAATTAGGCTTAATAGATTCGTCTCGTAAATTACTCCTAATCTGTGCCGACATACATGCAATTAGTCTACATTTAGTACTCCATGCATTTAAGGGAACATTGATGTGATAGGAGTTAAACTTTAACAAAAGCAAACCAAACAGGGCCTTACTTGTCCTATGTTTGAACGAATCAATGGGACTTGCTATTTGCACAGGCGCCTACTTTTTTCAAAAAAATCAGGCGACCGTTTGCTAGCCTGTGATCATCCGATGCTTTCCTTCCATCAGCTTAGCAGCAAAGCGGCAAATTCCTTCCATCAGCTTAGCAGCAAAGCGGCAAATAGTGCTCTGGACTCGTCGCCTAAAAGCTCAGGCGACTGAAGTTGAGGAAACGTGCTCAATTCACCGGACTCCACAAGCACTTTGGGACTTGAGTTTTCTTCCCCGGACACATGGACAGTGTCCAGAGAACACCGACCCGCGACATGAGGCCAAAGAGCAACAATTTCACACAAAATCTCAGCATTAAGTATTTGTTCCAGTGAAGTGATTCTTTTTTGCATGGACCATGGACACCATGTTTTGGGCCATATAGGAGCTCATCCGTCTTGTTCCTAAACTGAAAGGCAGTCCTCTTACAGCACAATAATTTACTAAAAAATGTTGAACGGAAAAAACGGGAATGAATATCTTATGAAAAATCGAATTAACCGGTTTTAGACTTTTGCAATCTGAGACATCCTCCATCATGCACGGAATGAAGAAAGAAAACATACCAGGTAGGCAGGTACAGACACATTACAAGTGCAAGCTATGTATGCATGCATGATCTAGCTTCTAGCTGATGGATGAGCTAGCTTCTACTGCAATGCAACCCTTGGACTGAAGAGAGAGTGGCAGGTCGACGGGAGGACAGAGGAAGAGAGTCAATGCCCGAACCAACCCCCTTGCAAGGTGTTGCTCCCCTCACTACTACTTGTGAATCAGAGGGCAACACTTTGCAAGGAGAGTACGCGGTGCGTTCTTGACTCCCCGCATTGCCAAATCCTTCCAAATTTCAATTCTATTTGATGCGACCTGCTCTTCATCCCTCCACAGATTCAGTCTCCTGCACGCATGCACAGCAAAGAAATAGATAAAATGTTTTGAATTGATGTATGTCCAATCATTCCTGCGAGCAACAAGAATCGGTGCTAACCACTGGGGATGGTCACTGGGGGACTGCGCCCCCGCCGGCAGCGTTGTCGGCTGCGACAGCAGCCTTGATGCGCTCGACGGTGCAGGCGATGAGGCTGTTGACAGTGGCAACGGAGCCCAAGGACAGCTTGGCGGTGGGCACTGAGTCGACCAGGATCTGGAATGCCACGGTGAGGAGCGACCCGCCACCACCACCACCTGCACTACCAGGCCCGTCGGGGAGGACAGAAAACCCTGGTGGCGCACCACATGCACCAGGCCCGTCAGGGAGGATGGCGAACCCTGATGGCAGAAGCGCCACATAGTCTGGGTCACCGCCGTTGAGCACCACGTTCATGGCCACCACGTCCACCGGGGCGTAGATCACGTACGACCCCGTCGCGTCCGTGCAGCACTCCTGCAGGATCAGCATGTTGCTCTGGTTCGAGTTGGCGTTCTGCACCAAGATTGACATGGCCATGGCATCAATGCATCATCAGCTCAAATGAATCAGGCAAAAGAAGAAACAAGCGCTGTATGTGAGATCGACTTACGTTGACGCGGAGGAGAGAGACCGCGTTGCCGTGGTCACGGCCGTTGGCAATGTGAGCCATCTCCTGCACGTCTCCGCCGTTGGAGAGAATGTCCCACTCGCTGCGGGTTGTGTTGTCCCGGAGGAAGCCGAAGACACGCGCCGGTGGCACAGGAAGCCAGAAGGAGGTGGCAGCATTCAGGATGATGCCGGGCGGGCGGCCGGGGTCATCCACGCTCTTGCGCGTCATCACACGCACATCCTCTGCGCCGCTGCCTGACAGCTTAGTCCACTGGTGCGTCGTCGATGCAGTCACACCACCGCAGAAGCTTGCGACCATCCGCTCTGCTAGCCGGAGCATGCTCCGGCGTCCCTCCGCTGATGTCACCACACCTACAGCATCTCCGCCACTGGAAGGCCCTGCCGAGACGCCACTGGCCATGGCACTGGCAAGGCGCTCACATTGCCGCTCCAGGGCCGCTGCCCACCGCCGTGCGCCGAATGCCAGCCCAGAGCATACCAGGGGACGGTACAGATCGTGCACCATCATGTCGTCCGCCTCCACGTGCTCCACCCACGTCACCCTGGAGTAGCCGTTTGGCATCTCCTGGATCAGGCAGCCTGAGGGGCGTCGTCGACCACGCGCACCCGCCTGTCCGCTGGCACGCAGGCCCTCAATGGACACATCCACCACCGCCCAGCTGCCATCTGTGTGCTGCTTGCAGTAGCGCAAGAACTGGCTCTCACGTGTCGGCACCAGCGGCGACGGCATCTGGAACTCAGCCGTCATCTGCATCCAATAGTCACAGCACATGCATTAGTAACAACAAATTATTTGACCAAATCAAGATGAAACGAACAGAACTTCAATGAGATCAGACCAGCTGCAGCGCGCCGTTGTAGTTGCCGGCAACGCCGGTGGAGAGCACCTCGAGGGTTGCAGCCCGTGACACAATGCTTGAGAACAGCGTCGACCACTGGTTCTGCACCAAGATGGAAATGGGTCATACACTCATACATAGGTGCATGGATATAGCAGTCTCAGATAATGCACAGTGAAGTATCAGAGCGTGTGGATTAACATAATAGTTACTGAATTAGTTGGTTACCACATCCATGAGTATCTCGATGAGGTTGACGTGGTTCATGATGACCACGACGGTCTCCCGCGATGCTTCTGATCGGAGCCCTGGCAACTTCGGACCAACGCCCCTGGGGAACCCGCGGGCATACTCTTCCTCATTGAGAGTCTCAATGGTAGCACTGTCTACGACAAGGGCAGGGGTCCAGAGCGGCTCACCGAGCTGGGCCATCCGCACCAGCTCCTCCATCGCGGCCACGGCGAGCTCAACCACCAACCCTTTGTCTAACCCAGCAGCGGCACCATGAAGGTGAAGGTCACCAAACATGTCTGTTCCGCCGGGCAGGTGGTGGTGGGAGGAAAGTGGTGGCGGTGGTGGGTATGGCGACATTGAGGCCGAGGAGATATTTGACAAGTTGGGCAGCAGGCTACCTGCAGGCTTGCCAACGTACTTGGCAGCGATGGTGGAGATGCGGTCGACCTCGTCGCGGAGGCGTGCGTTCTCAATGCGAAGATGGTGCTCATCGAAGGACATCTCACCAATGACGGCTGTGGCTGGGCCACCGCAGTTTGGGCACGAGGCATTGGCGAGTGCGTCTTTGTATCTCGCGTTCTCAGCACGCAGCTTCTCATTCTCTGCACGCAGCTGCATGTTCTCATGCCGCTCCTGCTGCGTCTGCATCCATCCATGATACTTCGTTAGCACATATAGCAACACAGCATACCGTGAATGCAAGCAGGTGATGATATTTGGTGACGATGTCAGTACCTTCATCTGGGTACGCTTGTTCTGGAACCAAAATTTGACCTGGAGAGGCTCCAGTCCCAGCTCCCGGCTCAACTCCTTTCTCTGCTTGTCGTCAGGGTGCGGGTACTCCTTGAAGAACCTGCATATCATCCATTCATTTGCAACAACCATGTCAAATAATATACTAAAGAGAAAACCACACCGATCACTAGATACTGGATTGGACTTACGCTTCGAGCTCCTGGATCTGATGCTGGGTGTGGCGGTGGTAGCGCTTCTTGCGGGCTGGCTGCAGGCTGAGATCCTCCTGCTGCTCCTCACCACCGGAGCCTGACCCGGCACCTCCCTCCATGTTGTCGCTGCCAGACTTGCTCTCCATCAGCAGCTCGTCGTGGCGTGGGCCGCGTGCATCGCTCTCACTCGTGGCTGCTTGCGGCGGGTGCTGCTGGCCGTGGTTCTGATGCTGCTGCTGCATCATAGCGAGCTGATGATGCCCATCCATCATGTTCTGCATGACAGATTGAAATGTCAGTTGTAGTTGTAGAGTATCATCTCAAACATATATGATTGATCTGAGATTACTGAGAACCAATAAGAAAAATGAAGATTTGTGCATGGTTCTGTTGGTTTCCTCTTACATCGACGATCTTCTTCAACTGTGAGCAATTTATTTTACATAAACAGATCAAAATTCATGAACTTATATTGTTCTCAGGCAAAGTAAACAAGTACCGCAGTACATTTGCAATATTAAGGACTCTTGTACTGTACCTTAATTAGGTAGAAATAAAAACGGAGTGCATTTACTTGTTGCTGTAAACAAACCATGTGTAAAAGGTCGTCTAAGGTTTTAAGACGCCAGCAGCTGTACTGACTTGTAAGACTGTAGGAAGTTTCGGTACACTTTGGTGGAGCAATAAAGTCGAGCAAGTACTGATTAAGTTCGTTGGCGAAAAGGATTAGAGAGCTTAAACCAAATCAGGAGAAGAACACAGCACACTTGCTTTCTTGAGAAATAAAGGATACATGACCGGTCTTCTTGAAAAGTCTACACATATACAGCTAGTACAGTGCAGCAGCATATGTAGATATATTTATGCAGCAGAAAGTGCTTAATACCTTCATTCACCACACCAACCATACTTTAATCAACTCTCAGTCTCAGTCTCAGGTGAGTGATGACTGTAGGTCTGTTGTGAGTTGTGACTAGTAGTGAGAGCATGCAATGCAGCAGGTTTTAATCCTGAAGATACGAGTCCCCTTTTGGCATTTATTTATCTCCTACTTAAATGCCTTCTTTTCCGGAAATAAATTGATGGTGGTATCGTATATATGATGATGGAATTTATTTTCTTTGAAGGATGACAACATATATATGACGACTACCACTACTATTAGCATTTACAACTCATCAGTGTAGTCGTACTAGTAGAAGAAATGAAATGGTAGGTTTAAGAAAAGATTTTTAACATTGAAAAGCACAGATTCATGGAAAGGAAAACCCGGCCACGATTCATCAACAATGCACAGACAAGACGACGAAGCGTGAAAAAACTGTCCTGGCGAAATCAAAGCAGAATGAACACATACAGGCAGCTGGCGAATCACTACTGAATGATCTGTTCGTACATGCACGGCGGCGAATTGAAGATGAAGTACAGACAAGCAAGAGGTGCAGAGAGAGAGAGGTACCTGGCCGAGGGAGGCTGCGTAGCTGGCGAGGCCGCCGATCATGGCCGCCGCCGTCGGCATGTTCCGGCCGGGGATCATCAGGCCCCCGGGCATAGCTGGGAGGAGCTAATCTCCTCCCTGGCCTTCCACAAAACCCTAGAGCCTCACCATGCACGCTCCTTCCTCCCCGAGCATAGATCTACGCCTCTGAAAAAGCAAACCAGCAACCTCCGATCCGATCTTCGTATACACGCGCGAGCGGACCGATAAAAACAGCTCTGTGGGGTTGGGATGAAGTCCAGTGATCATGCGACGACCGAGGACGACGTCGGAGGAGCTAGTAGCTGGCTGGCGTGTAGATGTGGAGGGAGAAGGGAGGGAGGGAGAAAGGGACGGCGGCGGCGATTGAGACGGTGGATTGGAGGAGGAAGACGAGTGGGGAGGCGAGGGGGAAGGGTTGAGGGTGCGCGTATTGAATGCCGGAGTAAGAGCAACCACAATGTATATGGACCAACTGGTCCATATACATGGGTCCCACAGCAGAGGTGTTTTGCTAAGTTTGAACCCATAATGTATATGGACTGCTTGTCCATAAGGATAGGTCCCACAACCAAATAAAATATCTCACGCCCTCAACTTCCCCATTCTGTTTCGCGCGAGAGAAGTCCGTCGCCTCTCCGCATCCCCAGCTCCAGCGCCGTCTTCTTCGCCGATCTCCTTCATCGTCATGAATCCGGCCATGGCCTCTCCCTTCCACCTCAGATCTCTAGCTTTCGTTCTCAGATCGGGCGACAACTTACTCAGATCGGACATTTCTTGCAGGGGCACGGACGCCTAGGGCGGCGACCTACGGAGCCGCGTGGAGGGCCGATGCGGGGACCTGGCAGACCACCGACTGCCGAAACCCGCGCGAAAGCCGAGCACGGCGACCTCGCGTGCCAGCACGCTGCACGCTGCACGCGCACCAGCAAGGGGAAGGAACGGGACGGGACGCTCCTCATCCTCCGCGTCATCTACAACTAGCCACCCGCTCCTCCGCTGTTTCCATCGACGGACGGCTCCCATGGAGGCGGCCGAGTGAAGGAGCCGCCAGCCAGCCATCGAATCGGCTCTTCTTGGGGCCGGATCTGGGATGCGGATGGCAGCGGCACAGGACTCTGGGCATCGATCTGTTCCTCTACAAATCAGCAGGTTTATTTGTTTCCTACCTCCGATTCGTGCCTACTAGTAGCAGCAGCTTTAGCTTTTGTAGCATTACTAGGCTAACGAGTTCGATTTTTGAGTTTCTGACATCCGATCCATGCATAGTACTACTTGTTTTTTCACAGTACAAATGAACAATGAAATAGAAATACAATTGCCTTTATTTCAGATACGATTACAAATAATTTAAAAAAACACACGATTCTAAAATTACATGGATGAGGACTCTACTCTTCGTCTAGTTCATGCTGCTGTGTACTGTATTTTTGCCATATGTGCTCTATCAAATCTTCCTGGAGACGAATGTGAGCTGATCGATTGCGAATTTGCACGTCTTTGTCTAGTACATCTGTGAATCCATGGACTGGTCCATGTGCAAGCCCTGTTAAATTTGGGGAAGATTGCCCTTGCTCATATGTGTTATCATCTGGTGTGTCATATATGCCTCTCTCATCCTCTATTATCATGTTGTGTAGAATAACACATGCATACATAATATTGGCAAGCTCTTCCCGTTCCCAGAGTCTTGCTGGGTGACGTATGATAGCCCAACGCTTTTGTAACACCCCAAAAGCTCGTTCCACAGCTTTTCTTTCTCCTTCTTGAAATCTTGCAAACAATTTATCTTTAGCACTTAGTGGTCGGTGGATTGTCTTGACAAATGTAGCCCAATCTGGATAGATGCCATCAGCTAAATAGTAACCCATGTTGTATTGTGACCCATTAATAGTGTACTGAACCTCGGGTGCTTTGCCTTGTAGCTGTTCTGTGAATAATGGTGACTGGTCAAGCACATTAATATCATTGTTTGAACCAGCAGCTCCAAAGAATGCATGCCAAATCCATAGGTCATAAGACGCAACAGCCTCTAGCATTATGGTAGGTACCTTATAATCACCTCGAGTGAATTGCCCTTTCCAAGCAACAGGGCAATTTTGCCACTCCCAATGCATACAATCAAGACTACCCAACATCCCAGGGAAACCATGTTGTTCAGCTAGTTGCAGTAAGCGTTGAGTGTCTTCACTAGTAGGTTTCCGCAGATATTGTGCACCGAATAGGCTTCTAACACCATGAACAAAATGAATCAAACACTCCATTGCAGTACTCTCAGCAACCCCAAATGTTTCATCCATAAGATCTGCTGGTGAACCATATGCCAACATTCTAATGGCAGCAGTACATTTCTGTAATGGTGACAGGCCCACTTTGCTAAATGCATCTCGACGTAGGCGAAAATATGGAGACCAATCACCTAGAGCTTCAACTATGCTTATAAATAAATGCTTCCTCATGCGAAATCTTCTACGAAACTGATTATCAGTGTACAAGGGAGTATCTGAAAAATATTTAGCAAATAGTCTGTTGTGATCACCTTCATGATCTCTATTGATGTACCTCCTTGTATAACCCCCACGTCGGATAGAGGGAGTGGAGTGTTGTGAACGAGGGAGTGGTGTGGTGGTCATATTTGTAGCTGCTGTGCACTTGTATGTAACAGCTATATTTTTTGTCTTTTTCTCAACAACCATCTGCTGCTTTTGGCGTGACCTCAACAGCTATATTTTTGTTTGTCTTTTTCTCAACAGCTATATTTTGCTTTTGTCCATACCACAACAGCTATCTGCTGGTTTCATTACTGGGGTACAATTACACTGCCAACACTAGGATACATAAACTAATTAAATTGATACTAGGACACAACCATGCAACCTAATACATAAACTAATTAAATTGATACTAGGACACAACCATGCAACCTAATACATAAACTAATTAACTTGATACTAGGGTACAACCATGCCACCTAATACATAAACTAATTAACTTGAAAACAGCAATTACACTAAATATTAGGGATACATGCATCTCTTGTTGCCTTTCTACTCCTCAGCCAAGTCTTTTGCTATCTGGTCCAATATGTTGTCATGTCTAGTTTTTTCTTTTTCATTAAAGTTTGAGGTATCTATTGCCAACAGTTTCAAATAGGTGTTGTACTTTTTATCTCTTGCAGTTTTTGCTTTCATTGACATAGCTTCATGATACATGATCATATTCTGACTTGGTTGGCTGCTCAAAGGAGATGGTGCAGCAGATTTTCCTATCCCTTTTAGTCTTGCCTTTGCTTTCTTCTGCCCCTCAGGACGTACCTCTTTACTCATGGTTTCCCCCTCCGTGTCTTGGTTGGATGAAGAAGTGTATGCTCCTGACTTAGATAGCTTGGCCCTTTTTGTTGTGCTCTCTTCTTGGATGATTCTACGCCATTTGGGCATCTCTTTGGCCACTTTCCATAGGTACTCATATATGAAAGACCTACCCTTGCTGCCTACCTTGAACATCTCATGGGCTGTTTTCAAGACCATGTCATCAGATTGTCCACTGTTGCGTGCACTCATAGCTCTAGCATAAGCCCCACTGAACTTTGTGATATCCCTCTTGACATCACCCCAGTGTTTCTTCAATTGTTTGATTGACCTGTTGTGGCTATCTTTTGGCGCATTGTTGTTGAACTCAGCAGCTACAGCTTTCCAATAGTACTCACATTTTCTATCGATGCCGATTACAGGGTCAGTGGAGTGTTTTGTCCATGCACTGAATAGCCTATCATTTTCTTCTTCACTCCAATTGATGCGTTGACGCCTCTTTGGTTCTTCTTCTTCACTGCTATCACTTAAATCTTCAATGTTGACTGATTGCTTCTCTTGTTGTGCAGAGCATCGAGAACTAGATTCAGATCCATGGGAAGAAGTGTTGGCTGTAGCTCCGCCCAAATGGCCAAATTGAAGGACTGATGGAGGCCTATTTCCTGTAGGTGCACCTAAACTTTCATGGAGATGAAATCCTTGAAAGCTAGGTGGAGGAGCTTGTGGCCAACCCCCTTGTTGTTGAACACCTTGAAATGTGGGAGGAGAATGGCCATATGGTGGCTGGATTCCTGGAGCTGGATGGCCAAAAGGATTGAAGTTCTGTAGAAAATTGGATGTCCCAAAGGGAAACTGGGATTGGGGTGTAGGTGGTGAAATCTGGCCACTACTCTCTGAGTATTGGGCTGGAGAGCCTTGATTCAGGAGGCTTGTAAAATTTCTGGGCGGGGGGTCCATTCTTGTGTTCTAGAGTTCAAATTCTCAAGCTCATGTGTGGAGATAGAAGCATGAAGCTTCAGTTTTTGTAGGCAAAACTGAAGAAGCAAAGTGTACAGAAGGAGGCCAACGTCCATCGCCCAACGGCTAGCTTCTGAAGGCCAACGGCTCATTCTAGTTTATGGCTGTGTCAGATGTACAGTGCTTAAATTGTTTTTAATTGTCTTATGAGCTGCCCATAGTTCTAGGGGTGCCTTTTAGCTATGGACTGCTTATGGACCGGTTGTACAATGTTTCAGCTACCATAATAGTACATTTTTTATTCCCTATGGACTGGTTTTGCCAACATTGTGGTTGCTCGCGGAGAGTAGCGAGAGGGTGCAATGGCATTCAATGTCGCCGTGTGGAGTTATTGCATGACACACAGCACACAGCGGCAGCGGCACACCCCAGTCTCTCTCTCAACTCACGGCTTGAGAGAGAAAATGTGGACATGGAGAGAGAGACACCGGAGAGTGGACGGGACGACGGGTACGCCGTACACGTATGGGAGTGGTATACGAGCATCAATACCAGGCCATGGATACACATGCATACACCATCCGTCCCTAAAAAAAACCATCACCGTACATGCCGCAAGTTTGACTTAATTTATACAAAATATGTGCAACATTTCTATCTTCAAATAGATTTATTAAAAAACTAGATTCAAAGATTTTTTTCAATCATATTAATTATGTACCATAAACATTAGTATTTCATTTAGTCAAAGCGAAAACGGCAGATATTTAGAGGCAGAGGGAGTATATCCATACTTCTGAGTCTCGTGTACATAGAGTCATAGTTGACAGGCTGTATAAATGCATAGATAGATACTCCCCCGTACCATTAAAAATATCGTTCTCGACTTTTAGTCTTCTTATTTGACCGTTTGTCTTATTCAAAAATTTTATATAAATATTATTTATTTTGTTATGACTTATTTTATCATTAGAGATATTGTATGTATGATTTCTTTATTTTATTATTTTTATAAATAATTTGAATAAAAGACGAACTGTCAAACAAGAAGTTTAAAAGTCAAAAACGATAATTTTAATGAGATAGGGAGTAGAGATAGTAACAATTTGTCTACAATTTTTTTTTTCAAAATCTCGGCCAGACTTTACTGAGTTAATTTATTAGAAGGAAAAGAGATAAGTCCAAAACAAGAGCACCTCACATAGACCAAGAGGAGGAAAGAAAATTAGAAAAAAATGCTACGGGTAACATATGCTTCAAGCAGCCACCGCTCACCAGACTTACACTTCTTCGGAAAACCGCTATCACCTGAAACCCAAAGCTCCAAGACTTTGCACCGTTAAGTTGGTGCATCCTGTCTGAAAACCACCTTGCATTGTTGTACATCTTCCTTAAAATTGAAAGCCAGTTGCAAGGCTTGCATGACTGAATGTGAAAAGATTTGTCAGTTGTGCTCTTTCCAAATGTTACACCAAAAGTAAACCATTAATCCGTCGAATTCTTGCCGCTCCTCTTTCTAGGTTGTCCATCTTGCCTTCTTCCAATGTTTGTAAATGGACCCTGAGAGGTCATGACTTAGAAGTTGATGAAGACCAAACCACGTTAGAATGGTTGTCCAGACTTGTTTGGTGAAAGAGCAATATTTACAAAGATGTTTAGGGGGTTTCTAGTTGTGATGTACAGAGCTTGCAAATTAAGTCATTAGGCCATCCACACTTTTAGAGGTTATTTGCTGTCAAAATTTTCTGGTGCATCAACATCAACACGAAAAATCTACATGTTGGTTATGCTTTTGCTCTCCAAATTGAACATAAATTTAATTTGTGTCACTACCACTAAATTGTACAAGGTATGCACTTCTAATTCTAATTGAGTAATTTCCATTTGCTATTCACCGCCAACGCATGCCATCATTCTGGTCCATGTTTCGTTTACTTCTTTTAACGCCTCCCATAACTTCACAAATTAATTCTTCCCTTGAAGTAAGTGGGGAGACAGGCGGAAAACACTCACCCCCCCCCACGTTGTCTGAATAGAGTGACTCGGGTGGCTCCCCCTCGCCTCCGTGCCACCACCCCTGCCTACACCTCCTGGTCTACGCTGCTATAGGAGCTGATGGTGGCCGGTTTCTTAGCCGCAGCGAGGAGGGCAGCAGGGGGCTATCTCTCTCATTCCCCTTCTCCCAATCTCCTCTTTCCTCTCCCTCCTCTCCCTCTCTTTCACCAATTGCTTCGCGCGCGACCGGCGATCAGAGGGAGGCCAGATCCACATGGGGGTAGCCGAATCTCCTCTCTGCCAAGCCAGATTTGTCAAGATTCCCTTGCAGGGCACGATCTAGTCTGTCTGTGTGCCTCTCGCCCGATCTGCATGCTCCAACGGTTTTCTTGCGGTGGTACCCCTCTTTGTTCGACAGGCCCTGTGCTAGGCATGTCGGCCGTGGGGGTTCCGTCTTGGGCGTCAGCGCGGTATCACCTCTCCATGTTGGGATTGGGGGCATCTTTCCTATGGTTGCACGTGTGGCACTGTCCGTGGTACATGTGGTGGCGTCTAGTGTTGGAAGGGACACCATGTGTCATCACCGACGCCTTTCCTCAGGAGTCGAGATAGGCTTCCTTGGTGAGAGCCCTAGCGGACCGCGCAGGGTGGGTTATTTGAGGTCAAGGAGAGAACCCAGATAGAGGCGTCCACGGATGTCGTATCCTCCTTGGAGGTGTCCTCTTTGTAACTCTTCTCCTACTATGCTAGAATTGCAGGTGAAAACCTTTGCATGGTGGGCTAGCGTTTTCAATGCATTTGGAGTCATTTCCTTCTTGAAGGCATCGCTAGGCTTTTCTAGCCTTGTTGTTGCACCCTTGTCATACAAGGCTGCTGTGGCGCTTTTTCTCTTCTGTCGTATAGCCTGGATGAACGAGTCGAGTTTGTTAGTTGTGCTTGACATGGGTTGGCAGAGATGGTTGTTTTAATTTACTAGTTTGTTCTTGAGTGAGGTGTTCCGAGTTACTTTAGTTGTTAGCTAGATGTTAGTGCAGTTGAGTTGCTAGTTGTGTCATTTTGACCAAGTTGGCTTAGAGTTGAGCAAGTAGTGGCATGAAGTTTTAGTTGTTCGATCGGTGTACCGAAGTTATGCGCGATGAGTGAAGCACTCTCCCAGTTGTATGGTTTCTGGGCCCGATCTCCACTAAAAAATTGACCCAACAATTTCCTTTTTATTTTCTCCATCTATTAAAAATTGTGGTAAAGCTTTTGTCGTCCCTTCAGAGTAAGTGGGATGACATGATTGATCCAAGTGCTATTGAGGAAGGCTTAGTTGTTGTGATGTTCTTGCTTCGTGATTTGCCAAATAGGAGTCGTGTGATGTTTTATTTTGGTGCTGATCTGTTCACTCAATTGCATTTCTAGAAGGGGGCCTTGTCTCTTTCCAATTGTGACCACAGTGGAGGTGTAGAATAGTTCCATGTTGGTCTTGTCACAGGGGACTTCCATCCATGTCCAATCTCCGTCTTTTTCTGTCCACTTATGCCATAACCATTCTAAAAACAGCGCGTGCGGGGAAAAACTCCAAGTCTTTGATTCCCATCACGCCTAGTTCTTTTGGACGTGACTTTCAAAAAAAAGTTCTTTTGGATGTGCAGTAACTTTCCATTTTACCAAGTAGTTTTCCCCTTTACATTTTCCAAAAACTACCCCCTCTGTCCTGAAATATAGTGCATTTAGGGAACAAGAAGATAATGTTTACTTAAATAAAAATACATGATTATTTTGAATAAAAGAAAGTAATTCATGTACTTGTCATATTTTGTATAAGGAGAATGAGAGTTCATCCTTTAATCATGCGGAGTAGAATCAGACTTCAATAGATTAGGAAGTTAAGTGAAGGTACATGCGTCTATTGCACTCAAGGTACTAAATAGCGTATAGCGGGTTGGTAGCGGATTGGCGTCGAGGTAGCGGATTGCGGATAGCGGGCGATATTGCGGACGATAAGTTCCAATAACAGCACACCGATAGTCCTATATAATTTTAAGTACATATATCATGAATAATGAGTATAAATAATTTTAAGTGCATATATCATTAATAATTTTAAGTTTCACAGCCGATGCGTGAGTATTTGAATTTGAGGTGTGAGTCATAGTGGGGTGGACTAATTAGGGATATTTGCTTCCATGCTATTGCGACCTGCTACGTGCAATTGCGGCCGCAATATCGGTCCGCTATTCAAAATTGCGGCCGTAAAGTTTCAAGATGCAAAGTTCAGAGCGCTACCTCATAGCGGTAGCGGCAATGGACCGCTACCGCTATTGCGGGTGCAATTGCGGCCGCTACCACCGCTATTTATTACCTTGATTGCACTCTCCCTTATTTTATCTGAGAATGGCCATATTTCAGGACAAATGAAGTAGGTCAAAAAAAAATGAACAATTCGTTGGAGAAGCCATTTTCGCGCATGGAAAACCGTCGGATGATAAATGGGTTGCAAGGAAAGCATTGTTTTGATGATCGTTTCCCTCCTTCACGAAGAGAGAAGCCTTCCTTTCCAGCACAGCATCCCACGCCAGATTTCATCAATGAGAGGTTGGACATGTACCCGCAGTAGTTTCCTTACATGGAGAGGGAGTCCTAAATATTTTCCAGGGAAGGAAGATTTTCTCGAAAATCCTGTGAGCATGTGTCAAAGGATAAATGTCCGCTGGATGAGAAAAATTTCTGTCTTGGACATACTTAATCCGTTCCAAATTATAAGACGTTTTGACTTTTCTAGATACATTATTTTTACTATATATCTAGACATAGTGTACATCTATGTGCATAGGAAATGCAACGTATCTAGAAAAGTCAAAACATCTTATAATTTGAAATGGAATGAGTATTAATTTGAAGACCTGAACAGTTGCCTAAAGTTTTGTAAAATGCGGGCTAAAACCTTCAGTTCCCTTTGTGAAGGGTTGGGTGTCTAGAAATATTAGAACATCTTGCAATTTAGAACGAAGACATTATGTATTAGCTTTAAGTTGTTAAAAAACTTGTAACAGAGTAGGCTGGGATTTTTTAAAAAAGTTGAGTGGGCTGGGACTTGATCTCAATCGGCATGTTTCACGATGGATCAAACAGATGATATATCCTAAAAACGTGTGAGCTATTTTTTTCTTCTTCTCATGTGTACAATATGTATTATATAAAAGTCGAACTATCAAAGTAAATCAACACATGCTCGGTCGCTCATGTATGAAACAGAGTGGTACAAATATATGAATAAATTTTGTTCATATTCTACATATTTCTTTATCAAAGAAATGCATCTTTATCTACAATCTATCTACCTATGTATCTATATCTGTGTCTGTATTTATGTTTATATCTGCATCTATATCTATACTATGTAACCTATAGTTTTTAAATAATGATCTATATAACATATATAGATGAAACCTACTAAGTGTCATTGATTATTATTTCTCTCTTCTCTGGTGAAGCCACGTCATCAATATTATTTTAGTCGTTCGACCTTAAGCAACTATCATGATCTTGGCCATCCATTATCCTCCATCCCACTAACGTAACCGTCACTCATTAAATTGCTTTTGTTCCTAAAACTTCCTCCCATTAAGCATGAGAAGGCTTGCGTTTCATGTCCCCATATATAATTAGTGTGTTTGAATGCCACACTTCTACCATAACATTTCATATTAGGTTAGTCTCAGCGGGAGTTTCATGGCGCTGTTTCCACCACTCCCAGGTGTTGGAAACAGTGTAAACAAGTTTCATCTCATGAAACTCATTTCATCCCATGAAACTTTTTTCATCCCTCTCTACGTTTAAACTATGCCACATCAGCTTATTTAATACTTATGAAACTCTTATGAAACTCCCATTGAGACTACTAGCCTTATGCATATTTGCATTTTGTCTCTCATTAATTTAGTGCATACATAATGACCCTATACATTCTTCCACAATAACACTCAGCCCCAAAAATGCCCAATGCCTCTCCTGTTTAACCTCATTCTATTGCACAACTAACTTGATATATGTTAATGATTGTTAGCTCAACTATAGTTTTGATAGCAATTTGGGTGGTACAGACCCATTCTGTCTTTCTATAATTTTGTCTCATCCATATCAGTCACTAATGATTCTGGTATATTTTACCATTATATTTCACATTAGAAGGAAGATGGATGCCTTCACAACCCATTGCTTCGGGTAGCGGTTCTTGCAGCCCATCTGCATCTGCACACATGTTTAGAGCATCTCCAAGAGACTAGCCAAATTTATATTCTAAAATTCATGAAATAGCCATTATTTAAAATAAAACATCACCCAAAAAACTAGAGCAATCCAACTGTCTTTCTAAATTTCTCATTCTCTATTTTTGAAATTGTCACGTCATCCATCTTTTCTTACGTCATCCATCTTTTCTTCCACAGTTTCTCCATTGCCGGCACAGCTCCCAGGCGCACCAGCTGAAAACAATTGAGTCGGAGTCACACGCACCACCACCTCTGCAGTTCTCCTCGCCGCTGCGCCGGCATGGCTCTCGCTCTCCACCTCCGCCTCGACTCCCGGTCGACGCCAGCGAGCTATCCACTCCTCAGAGTTTCTGGCAGCATCCTTCTTCTACTCCTCAAACCTGTCAATCACCAGCTGCAGCTCGTTCTCATGGTGTAGCAGTAGACCTCGAGCTCGAATGTAGACAGCCCCCCAGCCACCATCAGGTTCCTCGTACGTGGACAAAATCAGCCAGATGATTGTATTCCCTCCGGTCATCATCACTTGCATTTCTTCCTAAAGAGCCTCACCGCCGCCGCCGCCGAACAATCGAAACCTCAGCAACACACATGCGCTGCCGCCGACCTACACCAGTTCGGCAGTTCCTCCACTACACGTCCACACCGCGGGCCTCACCGCAGTGGAGTCCGCCTCCCTAGGGGCGAAGTCAAGACCGTCGTGGCATTCGACCAGGAAGGTCTCCTTAGCTCCTCGCCATCGATCCCGGCGAGCCGTTCGGCCTCTTCGAGCTACTAGCCTACTACGCGATCTCCGGTGCTAGGACTAGGAGGCGGTCAGGGACCAGATCGTTGCCCACGGCATGCTCCGTGTCGCCGTCGCCGCTCGGCGGTGGGTGGAGCTCCTGCCTCCTGCGCGCGCACGGCTGTCTTGTCATCGCCACGCGGTGGCGGGTGGAGCTCCTACGCGCGCGGGATGAAGCGCCACGACACCCTGCAGGGTAAGAACGAAAACGGACGGAATCGAACGGAGAACTCCTCAACCGTTTTCTACTTTTACATTGACGAAAATGAAAAGCGGACAAACCGAACATGAAAACGAATACGAACTTACGGAATATCAAAAATTTCGAAAACAAAACAATTCGAGCGGAATTATATCGAACGCGGTCGGTATACGAGAATTCAATACGAACCGACCCACAGTACATAACATTAAACAAGTTCATGGTCAAATACATAACAAGTTCGCGACTAACAAGTGCATGATCTAGTTCAAATTAACAAGTGTGTGACCCGTGGTCTTAAGTAGTACGACACATAATTAACAGAACATGAACATCTAGAGCTCATCAGCATCATCCGTGGGCTAGTGCACTGCTGGGCTAGCTTTGTTATTGGGCTGGGCTAGTGCCCTGCTGGGCTAGTACATGGGCTAGTGTCCTCTGCCCAATTTAAATTCGGTATATTTCGAATATAATGTAGAAATGTAGAAATCGAACGAACAAATGCTCAAACCGATTTCGTACTGAATTCCGAATTATGTACTCCGTATTTTGTTTTCGAATTTAGTATCCGTTTTTGTCCAAAAAAACGAATTCGATCGGGTTAAATGTATAAAACGACTGGGGTTCGGTTCGAGATATTTCCGTATCGTTTTCATCCTTACTGCAGGGAGGGAATGGAACTCGCGCGCGGGGAGGGCATCCAGCGCGCGGGAATCAGCAAAAGCGAGCGAGATAGCGAGCGTCGCCGGTTGGCTTTCTTTGGGCAGCGAGAAAGACGGAATGGATGGCGAGTTATTTTACAATCCCAGATACATGATCTGTTGGAGCTCAATTTCTTCTTAAAAAGCTCTAAATTGGCTTCCACGACAGAAAGAGCACCTCTCTTGGAGATGCTCTTATAGTGCATTACACGCGTTCAATTATTTCAACATTTATCAGTAAAGGAGGTACATCAAAGATTATTTATTTATTTGACAACTGCAATATACCCAGATTCATTTGTTAGAACAGGCACAAACATTTCGTACTTACAAAAGGCAACACTATTCCCTTTTCCATCATATAGAACATCTGAAAGTGATCTTTAAATTCATGCGGAGTATGCTGAAATAATCTATGATTCTGGAATAACCTATGATTCTGTTCTGCTTATATTCATTTATAGTACACCCATGCAGATCTGATTCCTTCTGGGCCTATTCCTCGACCTTGTGTAGTTTCAGGGTGTAAAGTTTTAAGGTATCACATCGGGATATCGTATTGGGTATTCAGATACTAATAAAAAAACAAATTACAGAATTCGTCAGTAAATCGTGAGACGAATTTAAGCCTAATTAACCTGGCATTAGCATATGTGTTACTGTAGCACTTTATTATCAAATCATGGACTAGTTAGTCTTAAAAGATTCATCTCGCAAAGCAGTCGCAATATGGACAATTAGTTATTTTTTAGTCTATATTTAATACTTCACGCATGTATCTAAATATTCGATGGAATAGGGTGTAAATTTTTGGGTGAGGATCTAAGGGCCTGTTTAGTTCCTGAAAATTTTTGGAAAACGCTACTGTAGCAAATTCGTTGTTATTTGACAAATATTATCCAATCATGGACTAACTAGACTTAAAAGATTCGTCTCGTGAATTTCGTCTAAACTGTGTAATTAGTTATATTTTTTATCTATATTTAATGCTTCATGCATGTATCTAAAGATTCGATGTGACGGGGAATCTGAAAAATTTTGTAAAATTTTTGGGTAACTAAACTGGGGCTGTGTTTAGATCCAAAATTTGGATAGCCAAAATACACTGTAGCATTTCGTTTGTATTTGGTAATAATTGTCCAATCATTGACTAATTAGGCTCAAAATGTTCGTCTCGTAAAGTACAACCAAACTGTGCAATTAGTTTTTGATTTTATCCACATTTAGTACTCCATATATGTATCGCAAGTTTGATGTGACGGGGAATCTTATTTTGCATAGTGCACTTTTCAGTGCATCTAAACACAGCCTGGGCCTAAACAAGGCCATCAAATGAAATTTTACATACCTGCAATGCAGTGGCATTGACCATGTTGTGTCATGCAGCAGAGATGCTAGTGACTGACGCTCTGCAGCGTTCAGTTCTGGCCAGGTAGGGCCTGTTTTGGTACAGCTCCGTCTTCGGCTAAAACATCTTTCGTTGTAGTTTTATCTGTGAAGCAGATTCATTTGAGGAGCTAAAGTAGTTTTTTTTACCATTTGATAAAACAGCTTCACCCGCTGATGAGAAACTATGAAATGTCTTTAATAACCTTACTTTCTTTTTTTTCTCTTATTTTTTCTTTTTATTTCTATTTGTACACCTATTTCTATTTATTACTCTGTGATAAAATATCTCAACTGCACAATCCTCCACCGCACAGCTCCACCTTATCTTCTACCCTTGACTTCACGCGTCGACGTCCGCCCGTCTCCTCCGCGTAGCCGCGTAGGCACCGCTCAGCTCCTCCACGCACCGGCGTCCGTCCATCTCGTCCGTGCAAGCAGCAAACTCCGCTCCACGCAGGCAACTGAGGCAAGCTCCCTCCAGCTCCTCCACGCACCGGCATCCGCCCGTCTCCTCCCCGCAGCAAAGGTCCGGCGGCGGCATCTGCCCGGCCCGTCTCCTCCACGCGCCTGTGTCCACCCAGCTCCGCCTCTCCCTTCGCCGGCGTCCGCCCAGCTCCGTCCCTCCCCGCGCCGGCGGTCATCCCTGTCTCGGGGCAATCGGACCACGGCAGTGTGGTGGGGCCACGCGAGTGAGCGAGAGCCGCGCGAAGCTACATATTTCCAGCTCCGTCTGAGCAAAAGAGCTCCAGTCACCGGTTTTTGCGGAGCTTCCCAGACGGAGCAGTTTGGAAAAGAGCGTTTGGTTGGAAGAGCCGAAAAACAGCTCCCGGAGCTGTCACAGAAGGTCTACCAAACGCCCCAGCGTCAGTACTCCATTAGGAGTTCAGAATGCAGGAACGGTCGGGTCAGCTAGCCCTCCAGTTTTGACATAGATTGGCCCAACTTTTTCGCTTTAGAGCTGGGTCTAAGCCCAGTAGGATGGCCCGTCTAGCCCAAAGCAAAGGAAAGCTAAAATATTTATTTATGGACAATTATATTCAATATGACAGCAAAAAATAGATTTTTACATGTCGTTCTGAATCTTACTATTGCTAACTAGATATTCCTTATTTTCGTGCATGCCAGTTAATTTTTATTTTACGAGAAGCATTAGAAATAGGATAAATACTAGAAATTCTAGCTAGAAACAACAAAAGCATCATTACTATCAATTACGCATCAATTTAGTGATCTGTAATCATCATTCACAACAACCACCGTTGGATCTACGTTGTTTTCCAAAAATTACGGTAATACTCTCTACCGAGTGTTCGTTCGGCCGAACACGCGTCTTCGTTGGGCCTGCAGACCAGGTTTGACGACCCAACTCCCTCACGGCTTCTCCATTTTATTAAAAAAATATGGACGCTTCTCTTACCTATTTGCTCGCTGCGGCCGATTCCACTGTCACGGACCCGCCTCACGCCGCGCGCCCTACCCTTCGCGCGCGCATGCCTCTGCGCCTCGCGCCTTGCGTTGGACCCACCTCGTGCCACGCACCCCGCCTGTGCCTCGCACCACGCGCCTCGCGGCCCGGCTCGTGCCTCACGCCGGGCGCCGCCCGTACCACGTCACCTAGTCTTCATTGGGCGGCAACAAGTAGATGAGCACATGTTGCAACAGTACATTTCATGCGTTTCATATGTATGTTATATATGTTTCATCTGGATGTTGTAAAAGTAGCTCTGGTGTTGCATATGTTGCAATTGCTATATATGCATGTTGCAAGTGTATGTTTCAAATGTTTCAGCTGTTACAAACGTATATTGCAAGTGTTTTATCTGCATGTTGCATATGTTGCACTAGCTAAATGCATGTTTCAATTGCATGTTTCAGTTGTTTCAAATATGTGTTGCAAGTATTTTATCTGAATGTTGCATATGTTGCAGTAGCCATACATATATGTTGCAAGAGTATGTTATAAATGTTTCATCTGTTTCGGACGTATGTTACAGTAAATGCTTTTTATGTTGCAAGTGTTCCATGAGCAGGCGCAGGTGGGGCCGGGCCGGCATGCGCGGCGGCAGCAGCAGCGCGCGGGCATGTGCTGCAACAGCTTGCGGGCGGGCGGGCAGGAGCTGCATGCCTTGTTCTTTGATTTCTTTGTGATCACACGGTCAAACTCAAGCCCCATTAGCCTTTTCTGACTGATTCAAGCGGCATGCGAGTGGGCAGCAGGCGCGGGCGTTTGGGTGCTAGTCTCTACCAAAAATTTAACAATCTCCACCATACCATTATGGGAAATAGTATAAAATGTCCCCATAAATCTATAACAATTTTACGCACCTCTACCACTTTGAAAAATAACCTAAAGTAACACCTAAATTTTCATTTAGTTACTCATATTATAATTAGAGGTTCCTTTTGAGCCCTACATAAGTCCTATAAACCCTAAAAGAAGTTGAAACATACGGACATCAATTGGATAAACTCTGATACTATTCATTAACAATAATACTCGTTTGATCCACTGTAGTTACTAAAACATATTACTCACCTCTATTATTATGAAAAAGAGGAATTTGGGGGAAAGGAGAGGTGGTTGAGGGAGAGATGTTGGATAGAAAACTAGCGCCCTCTCTATATATAAGCTCGTAGGGAGGAATGAGCCAGGACTTTTCATATTAAAAAAGGCCTTGTCCCTTAAAATAGGCTCCATTTTTAGAGAAAAACCTCTTAGGATGTCTACCTCTATTAATAAATTTTAGGAGTTCGTAGTTTGACCGTCTGTCTCCATTAATAAACTGTCCACTTCTATTTCAGAGGTGTATTGTTGATTTGTTGGAGATACATATAATTTCTCTCTGCCCTCTGTTAATACGTTTGGTTGTTTCCTAGACTTGGTTTTTCAGTACTCCCTTCATGTCTCTAAAGAAAGTTATTTTGGACATCGACACGGTTTCAAAAACAACTTTGACTGCTACTTTTTGCTATAAAATATTTATAAAATATTGTTAATATATATTTTTATAAAAACTATATTTCTTGAGGAATCTACTTAAATCACTTACATATTTTCAACCTCAACCCAAAAAAATTTATTTGTAGTCAAAGTTTAAAATATTTGACTTAAGACAACATTAAAACGACTTTTCCTTACAAACATGGAGGAAACGGTAAACATCAAAGAGTAATTAGGCCCTGTTTGGAACGGAGGCTTTTTATAGGAATTTTGGAGGAAGTTGATTCCTATAGTTTGATGACGTCATTTGCTGTTCGGAACGCAGGAACACACGCCACTGATTCCAGAGGTAAGGATTGTGTCGCTCACAGAACAAAGGAAATAAAACATCCAGGCCTTGTTTAGATGTACCTAAAAGTTGAAATTTTTTCACTCTCTCCATCACATCAATCTTTGGACTTATGCATGAAGTAGTAAATGTAGGTAAAAAAATAACTAATTACACAGTTTAGTTCAAAATCACGAGATGAATCTTTTGAGCCTAGTTGGTCCACGATTAAACAATATTTGTCAAATAAGACAAAAGTGGTATTATTTATCGGTTTGAAATTTTTTCACGATCTAAACGTGGCCCCAGTTGGAGCTGTGGTTTTCCGGCCGTGCGCGGAAGCCCGAGGTAAACCTCGGTCGCTAGCTCGTGGAAAGAGAAAGAGCAGTTGTTGCGTTGCGGTGGAGTGGGTGGACAAGACAGGAGACGGGAACAATAAACGAGAGGATAAGATTGACCAAGGACAGCTCATACATGTTAGAAACAATTAAAATGATAATCCCTTTGATTTGTAATCACGTAGTAATTGTTTTTTTAGAATTGTTTGTTTGCAAATTATTCTGCCACAAGTCACTATTTTGTTTTAGTCCTACCTCACGCCCTAGTAATCACATATATTTATTTGCTAATTATAAAATTTGATGTTGTCATGGTAAATATTTGTAACAATAAAATAAATATCTCTAAATCACATGTCATGTTTTGGGAATCCTGTGTTGTAAATTCCTACGTTCCAAACGCCTCTATCTACATTGTTCCTGTGTTTTTCCATTCCTCTGTTTTCTCACTGCATCTTTATCCTATTTCTGTATTTTTTTCTTTTTCTCTGTTTTGCATTTCTTCGTTCCAAAAAGATCCTTAAGTGCTGACAGACTATTAAGGAGCTTATCCAAGTATCCGACTCCTCGGAATGATTGGTTTTCGTCATCGGACAACGCCGTCGAGACACGCATGGGCTGCACATGCACACGCGTGATCTGATGTGACGCAGCAGGTGCAGAGGAAGGAAAGCCCCAGCGGCCAGCTCGTGTGGTCTGTTCGATCACTTGGACTTGGACGCCCTGACTGACGATAGGGATGAAAACTGATCGGGGACGAATATCTGATATCATATTTATTTTTGTATTTTAGTCTGGATTCAGATTCGAATACGGATAGTATCAACCATGTCGGATAAAATACATTTGGATATCGACATCATAAATATGCGATTTGGATATTCGGATATGGATACGGTATCGGATATTGAATATCCGAACTCGAATACGGACAAATCTAAACTCCTCTAAACGGATTCGATCTCAAATACTATCGAAAAATATCCGTACCATTTTTCTGACGAGGAAGGAGGATACGGCTGCTGCCTGCTGCTGTCGTGCGTCGTTCTCAGACGTCAATGGCCATCCCTTCCTGTCCCCAGGCCGATTCAGCTCACAAATTAAAGGCCCGCCCGGCCCCCTTCGTTCGTGTCTCCGTTCTTGCTTGCTGGGCCGCTGGCCGCGCGCTGCCGGCCCCTCCCTGCCTGCCTAGGGCAGACATGGCACGCCACGTCTAGCTGTTTTAGCGACCTGCATGCGTGTACGTGTACCTTTCAGATGATGGTTGTTGACGGCACGCCTTTTTTTTGGTTTTCATATTATTCTCTCTGCTGATTATTACAGCATATCCAATATATAGTTCCGAAAAGAATATTTGATAAATCAATGAGTTTTAGAAGTGGCTAAAAAAAATTGGGACCATATTTGTTGCCTTCCTCCAATAGTTTCTAAAAACTCGCAAGTATGCAGTAGTTCCAACAGTTTAAAAAGTTCTTGGAGATGTGCTCTTGTCTACCTATAGCTAGTATGCAGTAGCAGGTAAGTTGCCTTGTACTACCGTCATCTAATTGATTGGTTTTCTGGTAAACGTTGTGTCCTGGCAACTAATTTGCCTGCTTGATAGATGTTAACTTATCTTATTCTGCTTGTATGAAATGTGATTTATAAAAATGCTGTGTCGGGGACTGACAGACAGACACGCCTCGCTCCTCTGATAATTTATATAGAAAAGGGAGGAGTCGAACTCAGATGGCCAAGATTAATCTGCGCCACTCGAATGCGAATTCTTCTTAATTTATTTTGAATTGTTGCAGCTTGCAGCAGGCAGAAAGAATAACTGTGGCTGTCCATGATTATTGGATATAGCCGGACATATAGCTAGTCAGGAGTAGTCCACGTACTACGTACATCACCATCTATGATTCCATGGATAACAAAAAAGAGTTCATTTATGATCAATATCGTAGGTTAGAAAGGTTATTATATGTATATGTATGCTGAATTATTCATTGCAATATGTGACAGTGAGTCGTGAATCTTAGATGACCACGTCGCGCAATTTCTTTTTCTACGAGAAGAACCACCTCCATCCATCCATTCATGATTAAATGAACAAGTTGGATATGTTAAAGTTCTTGAGAACAGATGAAAACAGAGGGCTGATTGTAGCAATCCGGAAAAAAACTGCAAATAATTTTCATTGATTAAACTGTTGTTTGAGTGGGACCAAACCAGCCCAGTAGGAGGACACGCACTCCCGATTCGTAGTCCAACCCTAGGAGCCCCTGGCCCCTCCATCGCCGGCGCTGGCACCCGGACCCCCTCTCGCCCTCATCTCCCCTTGCTGCTTCCCCTTCCCCTCCTCGCCCCTGCGCGGGAGCGCGCCTGGAGGTGTGCGCGGCAGGGACGCCGCCGCCGCCTGCGTCTGCCGCTGGCGGGCCTCCTCCACCGCCGGGGACCGGTGCCGCAACCGTTGCTTCCATGCAACCGCTCGTGGGGTCTGGATCTGATGCCCCATGGCCGTCTGCCCCTCCTCGCGCAGAAGCCGCGTCTGCGTCAGGCTGCATCACCGGCGCGGCGGCGCCCACGCCCCTCAGTCGTCGGGGTTGGCTGATGCCGCCGTGGCCTCCCTGCAGCGGGGCGGGCCTGGATTCGGGGCCCCACGGTCGCCTGCACCTCCGCATGCGGAGGCCGCGCGCAAGGGAGCACGCGGCTCAGTCGCCGCCGTCGCCCGCGACGGGCCTCTCCACCGGTGTCTCCCAGCAGGATGCCGCCGCCGCCACCTCCTCCACCGGCGCCCCACCTCAGCCACCGGGGGCAGCCGTGGACAGCCAAGCAACTGGGTCCACGCTGTCTGGGACCAAGTCCGGAACTTTTGGGCCTGTCGTGGCGACGCTAGACATCACCAGCTCCTCCGACCTCTCACCAGGGGCGACCCCATTCTTCCCAAGTTGCACCTTGGAAGGACGCATGAAGCACCATCGGTGGGCGGACGCTGACGACGACAGCGAGGACTCCAACGGCGACCTCCCAAAAACCTATCTGGATGCTGTTCGTCGCCCGGCCAAGCTGATATATAGATGCATCCTCACTGCGCGCCCAATCTCGTTCAACCACGGTTATGAGCCGTCATGGAGCAGACGCGGGGTGGCAGGGGCCTGGGTGAAGGCGGAGGAAGCGCAACCGACTGCGTCCCCAGCTGATGTGTGGCTTGCCCGCTCGGTCGGTGGATGGCCGCATCCCTGTTCGCCAACGCCTCGGCCGCCGCGGTCGGGTCTCTGCCCCCGACGTCGATGGGTGGTGGGATATCCTCCAACAACAGGAGACGCGACCGGCGGCCGCCTCGGCTGAGAAGCAGTTTCCGCCGACTCGGAAGATCCCCGCGGATCTTCATGGCAGATGTTTCAACTGCCATTCCTACTCACATCGAGTAGCGACTTGTTGATTGCCACGACATTGTGTGTGCTGCCGTGGATTCCGCCACCTCGCCAGGGAATGCAAGCAACTCAGGCATGTGGCGACGTTAGCAACAAAGGGTGATGACCGGCCACGCCACTCCGCCCACGGCGGCAACCTATGGGCCTCCCTGCTCGTGCCACATGGCGGCTCATACGGGGCCGTGCAGGGTGCCGTGAGGGGCGCCGGTGGAACTCGACGACGACGATGGCGGTAGCCCTAGGCAAAAAAATACCGAAAACCGAGAAACGAACCAAAAATACCGAAACTGAATTTTTCGGTACCCTATTCGGTTCCTAATTCTCATGAACCAAAATTACCGAGGTAAATTCGGTTCTTTACCTTGGGGAACCGAATTTACCGAATTACCTGAAATATGTTGAGTTTGAGTGTTGTTATATTTATTGATTGTACTATGGTAGACTATTATATTATGTATTTGTGGTACTCACTCTTATAGTCTTGTGACTTTTATATGTATATTTATTTTGCACTATTATTCTCTATAAAATCATGTCAAAATTAACTTTTGAACCTGCTATTATCAGTTCAGTACTGTTCGGTAAATATCAAAACCGAACTGAAAATACCGAAACCGAATTTTCTCGGTACCGGTTCTTAGAAGGAACCGATCGGTACCTATTTTTTCAAGGAACTGAATTTCTGTGGGAACCGAAGTACCGAACCAATCGGTATGGTATTACCGAATGCCTAGGCTGAGATGGCGGCACCGGAGTTAGCCGGCGGGGGACATTAGTTTGGGCGCACCTGACGGCTGCGTCGCTGATGCACTGTGCTTCCCCGAGCCAGATCCACTGGTGTTGGAGCTGTGCGCGAGTTCGGAGACTCCCGCGTGGGTTGACCCTATGCTGGAGGAGCTCGCCGCCTCGCTCGTCGTGAACCTAGCAGGAGCACCCGCCGGGATCGGCTGCAGCCTCTCAGGATGTAGACACATCCCGGGTGGACACTCCAGCGAAGGCTGCCAAGTGGACATTGGTCTCGCCTCCAATGTCGCCAGTGCTGGAGCCGCCACAATTCACGTCACTAGTGGAGACGTGCCCTGAGCCAGCGCTGGGCGATGCGACGGTGGTGGTTACCACAGATGATGTCAACCGCACTCCATCCCCGACCTCTACCGGCGGACGCCTCAAGCGCTTCACCAGGCGAATCACAAAGCCAAGGCAACCATCACTTCTGGAGCTGCTCGATGTCACGGCCGATGGCAGACGTACACCACCCGTACTCCCCAAGAGGAGCAGGCAAATAGTGGTACATAGCATATCACATGTCCCGGCGTCCAAACGAGATGAGTACCTTGTCTTGAAGCGTCTAAGACTAACCAGCGGGATAGCGTCTCCTTTGACCTCGGCCCTGAAGGCGTACGATGAAGTCTTCGGCGGGGACCCTGATAATATGCAGGCGTTATGCGAGTTGTTTCCACCTGACGGCGACGTGGGTCCGCGCAAGCAGCGCCGCCGCCGCTCGATAGCCCGGACATAGCCTCCTAGCCAACAGCGCAATTCAACTTGATCAGTATCTAATGTAACAGGATAGCTTTTAGTACACTAGGGAAGGTCCGAGCGTCCTTATATATCTCTTCTGACCACATAGGGCGCCGTTAAGGCGTGTTGTATTGAACTTTTCCTCTATCTTAATAGAAAGACGCGCAAACCTTTTGCGTGATCGAGAAAAAAATAATTTTCATTCTGTGTTAAATTATCTGAAAAACAATTTCATATATAAATTCGGTCTTTTAGAGACATGGTCACATTTCATCCATCAATGTATATAAGACATGCTATTCTTGAAGAAAGTCTCCAAAAAATTAAATTTTGAAATTTATTTTCTCTTACAATGTACTGTCAATCTATTGCAAAACCAACATCCATGTCATCTTAAAAATTATTTGAATACGAATTCATTGATAGTAAGTTTTGTACACTAAACACATACTATATAATTTGATTAGTTACTGCAGGTTAAAAGTTGCAAAATTGGACCTTTTATACACTAAATAAACTTGTTTTCACTGATAAATAAAAAGAAAAATTTTCAGCCACTTATTATCTCTCCGACACAAATTACTGTATGTAAACCCCTTTTCTGCTGTGCCCTCCAACACACAAGCAACAAGTCACACCACCATTCAATACCGCTGCCTCGTGTATATAAAGAGACAGCAACACTTCACCCCCTCAAGGCCTCGACGACCCACCTGCACCTTCTTCCTCAATCCTGATGGAGAACTCAGGCGAAGACCTCTCCTCCACAGCCAGCCACTCCTTCTCTGGCGACGGCGGCAGCGCCTCCTCCGAGGAGAGCGGCTGGACGTCCTACATCGACTACTTCATGGAGACGCAGCAGCAGCAGCAGCGACGCAAGGAGGAGGTGAGCCGCCGTGCTGGTGATCCCTCCACTGACGATGCTGGAGCTGGACGACGATGCAGTTATACATCGGAGTGCAGCAGTGATACTGGAGTAGGAGCCTCCACATGGCTGCCGGTGCTTGCCGAACCGTCGGTGGTGTCGAGAAGGTTGAGCCTCAGGGAGGGCTGGAGGAGGAAGAAGGTAATGTATGATGAGTCCTTGGAGGATACTGCCACGTCTCCTATCAGTAGCCCTAAGGTCAGAGCATACTTACAAGCTTATTACTACGTGTTACACAACAGATCTCTCTCTCTCTCTCTCTCTCTCTCTCTCTCTCTCTCTCTGTGTGTGTGTGTGTGTTTATTTTGCACATGTAAAATTTGGATAGTTTTTGGTTTGTTGGGAGATTTAGTTCAATTTGCTGGTGGAAGAAGTAAATTTTATTGTATGGTTTCAGTTGATTAAGTTGACCAGGGATTCAGATGCCACCCACCACCAGAAGAAAGTAAATTCCTGTGATGAGATTTCGCGTTCTAAGGTGACCCCAACAGAAATTCTCAACTTTTTTTTTTGCCATTGCTCTTTTTCTCTTTTTTTTTTCTTTTGCGTGCAAGTAGTCTGATCAGAGATATATGTCTGTCTAAGCCTGGTAATCGAATATTACTTAAGTTAATTGCAGCATGTTTTATAGTTTTCAATTTATTTTGGAGGTTTCAGACTGCAGTGTTCACACTGAGTTGATAGAATAGAGACTCATCATTTGTTTATTTAACGAGATTCATCATTAGCTTTTATATAGTTTGATCTCCAGCTAGCAGGGCACATAAAAGAACAATTTTATTAAAATAATAATAATAATCACACTTTGATATACATTCTCCTGTATTTACAGCGGAAGAGTACAGGCAGTGATGTAAATGGGGCAAACACAACAATAGTCACATCAATCAAGAAAGATAGTGCATATGACAACAATGAGCTGATGAGGAAGAAGGGCCTCTGCTTGGTCCCTATGTCTGCTTTCCACGTATAGCTGATGCCAATAAATTCATTGGTTGCTGGCTGATTGCATAAGTTAGCACCAACACCCTATGCAGATGCATACATGCATGTACACATTAGTTAGCACATATGAGAAAAGGTAGAGAGTCTTGTGAAGGCGTGGGGGCTGTAGTAGGTACATTTCTTTTGTGAAGATTAGCTATTCAGTTCCTGTTTATGAAAAGGGTACAAACTTCACGTATGAGAAGGTACAAACTGTGGGTTTGATGTTAGGTGAGACATCACAACGCTATGTTAGATATGGGGTCTATTCCATCTTGTGAGATTAGTTATTCTGTTCATGTATGACCTAGTTGTTGATCTATCCTGTTCCTTCCTCATTTTAGTTTCATCATGAATTCATGACCACGATATACAATTGAAAGTGCATAACACGAAAACGACGTGGTATCAGGATATGTTTTAAATGGAAATGGCTTGATTGCATGAAAATGAAAGCCATCCAAAATCCATGTATGTATAAAAGCTGTGCACGCATGGGGGCACGCGCATTTGTCGGGCAAAAATTTTCCCATCATTTTCAGGTGAAGGTGGACCTAGCTCGGTGTCAAAATCAAGTAAATTAAAATCGAGACATAGAAGTTGAAGATAAATGTATATAAAGTTGTAGGTTGAAAAGGTAAAAAACAGACTTAATGACCGTAAAAAAACAGACTTAGTGAGATTTGACGCAATTCAGTCTATCCTTTAGTTAAATAATTATTTCCCCACGGCCCACACTGTTGAAATATATAGTGAATTGCCCATATTTGAGTTGGATTGATCGGTACATGCAACTTAGTATGGTATCAATGCTAGAGGGGGAGTGTTGAAATATAAAGTGAATTGCCCATCTTCCCTGTTTGCTTAAGTTTCTTACTTGAATATTGGTCGGTGCATTTATACAACTCAATACTACCAAAATGTATATAGGTGCCTTAAAAGTAACAGTGCTTAGCAAAAAGTTCAATTTGTTGCTGGAGTCATTCTCATGACAAAGCTATATGCCAAAGATACTCTTCATTAAGTGGCTGTGTTGGACGAGGGATTATATTGTTCTAAAGTTTTCAGATTTTGTAAAGTTCAAACAAATACTTATAGGATTCAATTTAAATTTGACCAGCAGGAGTTAAATCCAAATTTTCTCCATCTAAAAAAACATATCTAGAAGTTTGAACTGAGTTAAATCCAAATGTAGCAGGCAACGCACTGAAAACGGACTAATCCGTTTTTGTTCAGTTTCTTAGCGAGGTTATAATGAGAAACACACTGCATGCTATAACGTACTGCAGTTTTTCTCTCTAGCTAATTCATTGACTTGCAAAACTTATGTTTTGCCCATAATTCATTGACTTGCAAAACTTCTCCCTGCTTAGGTTGGCACATATATAAGAACGAAATATGCTGAAAGTACAGGGTTTAGCTTGAACAAGAGTATGAAATGAACTTTTTGATTGGAAGTGTTACAAATCACCTAAAAAATGTCGGCCCCGCTGGTAACATGGATGAATGAAAGTGATTTCAGAATGTCTTTGCACTAACAAGATTCTTGGAGTAGCCTTTTTTTTTTCGGCTAGACATGCTTGGGCTAGCTAGCTAGGTAGTAGCTCGTACCAGGAGTACAACAGCTAGAGCCATGTGCTGCAACAGGTAGGCAGTTGAGAACAAGATGGTCGGTACTGTGTCAGTTGGTCCTTCCCTTTTCCTATAGAAAAAAGCACATTTGCTATTGGGCTATTGAATTCCATTCTTGACTTGAATCTACCGGCAAACACAGCCACAAACATTTCTGACTATGCATTTTTCTTCAACTCTGCCAAACTTCGTTCACTAGCTGATTTGACTAGGTGCACTTATATAAACAAAACATGATTTCAAATTAAGAAAGGTATACAAGGGTGTTCAGTTTTATACTACTAAAACCTGCACATATACTCCCTTCACTCAATAATATAAATAGTTGATGTTAGGACAAAGCAAATGAACAATCGATTAGTTTTTATGGAGTAGTTAGTTTTCTTGTCCTAACGTCAACTACTATTGTGAGGGAGCAAGCCAATAAATAGTATATATCTTTGAGGAAATAAAGATATGTGCATAGCTTTATTTTTATATATAGGATACGGAGTATATGCAAAAATAAGGGTGCATGTAACATGCATATAATTCTTGTTTTTGTATGGTAAAGGAGTGTATTGATTGTTGCTTAGAAGCGGGATTGAGAAAATGAACCACATCCTCCCCCGACTAAGATAGAAAAGTTTCTTTAGAGTTGGTGTAAGTCAATTGAAAAGCTACCCTAGACCACATGTATGTTAAGCACTCAAGTATGATATGGGATATTCAGTAGACTATGATTTCTCTACGATATACACGATATATGGAATACCAATAAATCTCAAGTTCTTCATAAGCCTTGTTAGGCGAGTACGACTTGTATAAGTACAAGCGTGCTGCATCGGCAGCTGAAAGCAACATGGGCCTTGACAATAACAAGATTCTACTCTATTTAACCTACTCCAGCCCACAGAAGCTAGAGGTGGGCTTCCTAGCCCATTGCCTTTGGCCCTTCCTGCTAGTTGCTTGTTTTTCTCCATATTCAAAAAAAAAGTTGCTTGTTTTTCTCCATATTCAGAATCTTTAGTTTCAATAGCAGAGTCCCCAGCAGCTTCAAAGTCTTGCGGTTCAATCCTTCTTGTTTCTTTGTTTTTCTTTATGAGGGAAGGTTCTTCTTCCTTCTAATGATAGCAACTTTGGTTGCAGTTTTTGTTTCGCGACAGTGTCATCCTTCACGCCACCATAGATGATGTCTTCACATTGATTGACCATAAAGCCAAGAGTTATTATGGTATACTTTCTCTGTACTGAAATACAATGGATTTGAGTTTTTTCTAAGTCAAATTACCTTAAGTTTGACTAAATTAACATTAAAATAATATTAACATATATGACCTCAAATAGGTAAACTATAAAAATACATTTCTTATATCTAATGAAGCTCATTTGATTTCATAAACACCATTAATTGTTTCTAGAAACTTGATCAAACTAATTAGGTTATATAGTTTGACTTAGAACAACTCAAAATTGACTTATTTCATGATGGTGGGGGTATGGTCCTTGGATATTTGTAGATATTCCAGCTATAAAATGTGATGTTACATGAATCGTCTACACTGACAAAATTGGCATAGGATAAAACATAATCTTGCACCCTTTTGCATATATGATTGCTTGTAATTGCAGTTCAAATGATATTTTGATGTTATGCCCTACCCTTATGGGCACCTTTGAAAGATAGAACTGACAAATCTTGTTGATAAAGTCCATTGATGGGCACGCTTACCACTGAAAAATATCATCGTTCAATGGAATAAATCTTGAAACAATACTAGCATTTGTGCCAAGTCAACAACCCAAGTGGATAGAGGAACCTAACTAATTGAGCTATGCTCAATTTGCCATGCAAGTCAGCTTGCTAGTTTTTTATATACACCAACATTTCTATTAGCATATAACATTCTTGGGAAACTCTAACTTTAATTATTTTCTTGAAAAATCCATAATAGAGATTGAGAGGGGAGAGAGGAGGAGGAGGAGGCCTGTACATATATAAATACTATCCATTTTCTACTAGTTTTTTAAGAATCCAGACAAACTAACAAATACAAATTTGAAACATAATGAAGATGGGCACTTCTGGCATCTCCTGGATATTAAGAGCCGACCATTAAAGCTATACATAATTATTCACCTCTTCTATGTATAAATTTTCTGGCAACCCTACTACCACATTCCCCTATCTCTATAAGGTCTCTCTCATTGACTCATCGAGAGTGCCACCTCCATTTCCCCTTCTCACTGTTTAGCTCTTCCACAATTATCAACCATCACAAAACATTCATCCTATCAACCTCATCGATGATCATCTCAACTTTCCCTTTACCTAGACTACTCATATATATATCCCTCTTTCAAAGTCATTAATCATAAAAAACCTATAGAAAATCTCATTATCAACCCTAATGGAGTCCGATCGTGGGAAACAACAGTCTCATGGCAAGAAACAAGGTGGACATGGTGGCAAGATGCATGATTATGATGACAATAAAAATGTGTCAGGTGGAAAAAGTCAAGAGTCTAGTAATAAGGAACACGAGTCCAACAGAAAGAAACACGAATCACGTAGAAAGAGGTAAGGCATACTCCTACAAAATCTTGGCTTCAAATTCAAGTTAAATCTATGTATACATGTTTATTTGACATCTGAAGATATGTTTATGGTTAGTACCTTCATGCACATGAGTTTGAACAATTTCACAATAAAATAATATTAAATCAATATGATCAGGAATTATACCATGAAATTTGTAGAGACTGATGAGTTGCACTATCATACCATGATGATTATATGTCATTTCTTTCCAATATAAAAAGTTTTCTTAACCCTTGCACTCAGAATGTTGATAGAATGGAATTTTGTATGTGGAATTCTTTGCCACATGTTGTGTAACATCCATTTGTAATGCTTTGCATCTAGTCCATTTTGTGTGTTATTGTTATATAAATAATTCTTTTTCAAACCCAATTTTGTTTCTCCACATATCCATAATATAGAATAATTCTATAAGAACTGAAAACAAAGCGTTAACTTAGGAATGCATTATTCAATATATTTATGCATTTTCTCCCATTATGATATATGTATCTCAAAATTTGGCATGTAATAATTTGGATCATTCCTTACATTATGTTGGGCGGATCAGTGTCATATGTCTAGATTAATTAATTATTTGTATTGCTATTTTAGTAGATGTTTGTTGTCTACGCAATAAGAAAATGCCATTATAAAGAGAAACAATGTTATTAGATAGAGTTAGTCTTTACATTTTATATTCTTTTATCCATTGGATCCTGCGGCGTTTCAAACACATTCCTCCCTTTTACCCCTAACTCCATCTCTTTTCTCTTATCTATCCTATACCTTATCTTCTTTCTACACTGACACTAACGCATATACCACTCCCAGCCTTGCTGCCACTACCCACAATCAATTACTGCTACCTTGCTAGAACCAAAGATAGGTCCATTGGTGCACACTACATTAGATCCTCCCTATTGTGACTCTTCATCCATCCTATCCCCAACATGATTTCAAAAAGTTTTCCCCTACCATGTCATCCTACTCCATCTCCAATGTTTTTTTGGAGCTAGATTCTCTCCACCCGCTACCACCAAGCTAACGACAACAAAACAACACCCCTACAACAAGCGGTGGAGGTGAACCAAAATTAAGGGGAGGGGGCAATTTTAAATGGTAGTATTGTAGATATCAAAGCTTCTCAACTCAGGGCTATATGTCTACATATAGCTGCAGTCCTATGAAGCATCAGACATTTTCTGACTGAACTAAATCTTTTTAGAAGAAGGGGTGGATGCCTAGTTTCATCTCCATGAGCTTCCACCCCTGCCTATAAGCTCATCCACCGATTGAAGGTTCTTCATTGCTAGAGCCTACCTCTTATTACCACCACGATAACTAACTTTTGTCCATACTATTCTCTCTAAATTCATGGGCATGTGCTAAATCCCTACCCCTAAGAGCCATTAATCCTCCAAACCCATCCTTATGCCCAAACCAAAACACATAAATCTAATTTTAACATAATTTAGGTGATATGGATCTGCGTGATATTAGTGACTTAACCTAGCAAGCTCTATAAAAAATAATTCCTCCTCACGTGGAACAGGACCAAAAAAATTGTACTCTATTTGACAAAGTTAAAAAAAGTCATCCTCACATGTTTCACAAATTTAGGTCTAGAAAGTTTAGTAGAGTCTGCATAAACTTTTAATTAACCATGAACATTACCAAAAACCCTTCTTTGTTTCTTCAAAGTAATGTCCCCTCCCCTTTCTTCCCCAAAAAATCTTCATTGCACGGCATGGCCTATCACGATGAAGATCCCACAAGGGATTACTAAATCACTACACCATACAAGGATGTGGATGGATTTATATATACATTCATCTGTTTAATTTGCATGTAAGTAGTACAACCCTTCTGCATGATTAATTGCAATCTCTTATTTTTGATATAGCAAGTTTTCTTAGTCCTTGTATTCTAAACAATGATTGATTTAATCAATTCCTTGTTGCATCTTGTGTCTCACCCATTTGAAATGCTTTGTGCCTAGTCCATTTGGATGAGGTAAATCCTTCTAAACTTTTCCTCCCCTGCAATCCTTCTAGAAACACATTGACATGAGGAAAATCCTTGCCCCCTAAATCAAGAATGTGTCAACTCTCAACCCCAAATCTCTAATCCTAACCTCTAAATCTTGTTTAAAATTTTCCTATTCTAGTCCATTTGTAGTGCTTCGTATTTAGTCCATTTGTCTTATGTGCCTCATGTGTATAAATAATAGGGAGGTGTATATAATAGTCAACAAATTTTGCCTTTTGTTGTCGAATCCATTTTCAATTTTTTTTGTTTGTTCGCTTGTTGTTGTTGTAAAAAATTTTGTCACACCTTTTTTGTACTTTTCCCTTACCACATACTCTATCATGGAGCACCAATAACCTCTGCATGCTTCATCAACAAACTAAAATCATTTGTGTCTACTCCGTAGTGACATCCAAACTTACCATCACCATAAGTTAAACCACCATTGAGTAACCTTGCCCTAAATGGTAAGAAAAGTTGAAAGGAAGAAGTGACGGGTTGCAATTGGTACAAGAAGTGCTCCGATGAAAGATCTCTAGCTAAATCCTTAAATTTCTTTCTTTTATTCCTCTTTGAGATATGGAAGTTTTAAAGATTTTAAAAACAAAGTTAATGGATCATGTTGTCAATAGGTGACTTGTATTTTGCTTACAAGTATAATCACTTTTTGTAACAATTGGACATAGATCCAACGGTCTAAATCATGTCCCTTTAACCTAAACCCTAATCTATTTCCTCCTATTCTCTCGTTATGCCACCGCCGCCGCTTGCCTGGACCTATATCTATTGCTCACCCTCGATGTGTGTTGCCTCACTTTGTCTCGCCGGAGTGCCTCTCCCTCCCCACCCTCTTTACCACGATAGCACCCTTGTTAGCTTCTATACCGTCGATGATTGAGTCGAGCTCTCTCGCCGCCATGGTCACCGCCTGGCTCCGATGGCCCTGCCGTCTCCACCGGCCGTCGACAGGCTCCCACCACTTGGGAGAGGTAATCACTGCCTCCTCATTGTTCTACCTACCACTATTGTTCTGAGGTGAATTTTTCCATCCTCTAGCAAGGGTAAATACCTAATCCCAAACCCTAATCCTAAATCCCAGTCTGGCAATCCTGCTCTTTAAGGTATCTAATCTCAAAATTTTGACTCTAGTGTACTATAAGGAGCAAATCTGAAAGTTAAATAATGAAAAAATGGCTTAAAACCTGTTTGGAAATTGGAACGCAGGCATTTTGTTGTCCCTATGTTAAAAACAGACTGATTCATGTAAAATTTCATTTAAAATTACTGTCTTTCGAACAGACACTGAATTCTTTTGCTCGGACCCCTTCCTATGCTTTGCCCAAACCCACAAAACCCTCGCCGTTGCCTCTGCGGCCGCCGCGACACTAGTAACGGTCTGCAAGTGTACACCAGAAAGGCTGCAGAATTCAATTCCAGCAAATTCCAGCTTTTGTTCTAGCTTGGATTTGAGATTCGATTTGAAGTCTGAATGCCCCTTCCAATTTGCTAGTCCTCTGTTTAATCTCTGCTGTGCTGCGTTAAATCCCTAAACTCCACAGTGCGGCGCCGCCCCAGCCACGCCGGAAGAGGTCGCCGCGTGAGGTCACCGTCCCCGTTGCCGCCGCCTCTAACCCGAAGCCCAGGCCGCCGCCGGTGCATAACAAGGAGAATCAGGCGGAGAGGGGAGCAACTGAGGAGGGGGAGAAGTACCGGGCGGAACCGGAAATCCTGCCGCTGCCGCCGGCCATGGCGAAGCTGGGCCCGGGGCAGGGGCTCGGGTGCGAGGCGGCGGAGGGGTCGCTCGTGCCCAGCCGGAAGCGGGAGTACAAGCCCTGCGGCAAGCACACTGAGGGCAAGCGCCCGCTCTATGCCATCGGGTTCAACTTCATGGACGCGCGCTACTACGACATCTTCGCCACCGTCGGCGGCAACCGAGTAAGCCATCGACTGCTCCCTCTTGTTGTCCTTTTTTGTTTCTTCCTGAGGTTTGGGGAGTTCTTGATGATAAATGGCTAGGTAAAGCTATGATTTTTGTTGATTTTGGTGGTCGGTTTTAGGAAGCGGAGCGCTTTTGTTTCAAATTCGATCTAAAGCTGAGACATTCGGTTGTTTTTTATTGGGGATTTGATGTCTGTAATATTCCGACTATTGTGATTTGTTTTGCCGAAACATGGAGTTTGCTAGTTCATTTGATGAAAAGCTGCAACCTTTCACACAGAAATTGTTATCATTGGGGAAAGTATAGTGAGGTGTGGGGAATCAGATAGTACGATATTACTTTGATTAATGATTATAAGATATAATCTTTTAATGTCCCTTGTAATGAAGCCATGCTGCTTTCACCTGCTTGTGTTGAGAAGTCGCTTATCTTGCATCTTGATCTTGCAGGTGACAACTTACCGCTGCCTTGAGAATGGTAGTTTTGCTCTTCTACAGGCTTACATTGATGAGGAGGTAAGAAAGACAATGCCCACTGCCTTTTGTTGCTGATTTTAAGTTTGATAGTGTGCTTTCTCTAATGCTCATGACGCCTATTTACCTCAGAAGGATGAGTCATTCTATACTCTAAGCTGGGCTCGTGACCATGTTGATGGCTCACCACTGCTGGTGGCAGCAGGAAGCAATGGGATCATTCGGGTCATCAATTGTGCTACAGAGAAGTTAGCTAAGGTAAGGTACCCTTAGACTTGTATGTGTTCCTATGGCAAACTTGAATGAAGCTTTACTTGCATATCAATAGTTGGACTGTTAAGGACTGTTGCTTGCTATGGTATCTGATCCAGAAGGTCATTTGAATTTGCTTTAAGTTAAGGACTGTTGCTTGCTATGCATTAATACCATTAGCAAACTGTGCCTTTCGCCTACAGAATATTCTGGATTTTGAATACTTCAATATGTCCGTTATAGACTTTTAGTCAAGACACATCAACCTAGTGTATCTATTTTTACGTTATACGTATTGTCAAGAGATTGGGCATGCTAATAAATACTATCCCCTATACCATTTATTAGGATGTGCACTGTGTGTCTTATTTGGTAATTCTGTTTACGGGATTCTGCAGAGCTTTGTTGGCCATGGTGACTCAATAAATGAGATAAGAACTCAACCGTTGAAGCCTTCGCTCATCATTTCTGCAAGCAAGGTTATGTGATAACCTGTTCTTATGTTCAATGTACCTTTTCTTTTATAACTGTTCTGAGTTTTGACACCATTTCATATGACATTATCGAATAGGATGAATCTGTTAGGCTATGGAATGTCCATACAGGGATCTGTATCTTGATATTTGCTGGAGCTGGAGGTCATCGCAATGAAGTGTTGAGTGTTGTAAGTAGTGCCTGCTTATTATTATGACATTGTTTTAGAACATTACTTGCTTAAAGTGCCTTGATTATACCATTCTTTCAGCTTCTGATGTTATCATTTGTTATTGAGCGTTACATCAGGGATAAAATAAGACTCCCTAATGACTGCTACTGCTTTTGTACTTCAATTACATTAGGCATAAAGGTACTGATGAATACATTATTTTGTCTTAAGGACTTCCACCCTAGTGATATTGAACGCTTTGCAAGTTGTGGCATGGACAACACTGTGAAAATCTGGTCAATGAAAGGTTAGAAAGCTACTTCAAAGTTGCTTCATGTTTGCATTTGCATGTTGCATGTCATTGAGTTTGCCAATGTTGTCGCAGAATTTTGGCTATATGTTGACAAATCATATTCATGGACTGACCTTCCATCAAAGTTCCCAACAAAATATGTCCAGTTTCCGGTATGTTAAACATTCATAATTATCTTTGTCCATTCTCTTGTAAATCCCTGTTGGTGTTTAGTCCTCATGCCATCAGACTGACCTGTTTCTTTTGTTTCAGGTCTTGATTGCTGCAGTACACTCTAACTATGTTGATTGTACAAGATGGCTTGGTGACTTCATCCTATCAAAGGTGAAATTTCTGATTCGTTAAAATGGATACAAATTTCTGTAGCACAGTTGTCACTTTTTTGTTGGTTTGACATGCCACTGTCTGGTTCATCTATGGCTGTACTGTTCAAGTGTTCAGTTTTCAATCTTTTTTCTCAGTGCCTAATGAGGGATCTGATCTGTGAAAAAATTCTATTTGCAGAGTGTTGACAATGAAATTGTGCTTTGGGAACCAAAGACAAAAGAACAGAGTCCTGGGGAGGTAATTCAGTTTAACTTTCCCAGAATTGTATACCTATCATAATGCCATATACTTACCTACAGTTGTAAACTATTTCCAGTGATGTCTTAGATTTCAAGGCACTAACTGCCCATATTAAATATATTCCACTGAAGTAATATGATTTTCTGTTGCCTCATAGGGAAGCATTGATATTCTTCAGAAGTACCCTGTCCCAGAATGTGACATCTGGTTCATCAAATTTTCATGTGATTTTCACTTCAATCAGTTGGCGATAGGTAATATCTCTCATCAGGATTGCTTCTGACACAGAAGTTTTATTTAAGATTATTTTTTTTTGCTTTGTAAAATTTCACACACCACAAGTTGTTTTGTTGTTTTTGAATGGCAATCTGTTAACACATATATATGACTTTTTCCCCCATAGAAATATTTGCTGATCAGATATCTGCAAATAAATTCAGATGTGTTTGATTATATTTAGAGATACAGGAAAAGTTGACTGCTCTAATAACCATCCACTACTTCAAACAGGCAATCGTGAAGGAAAAATATAAGTGTGGGAAGTACAGTCCAGCCCACCTGTCTTAATTGCTCGGTAATTTTTACTGCAAGATTTCAGTTATTCTTGTCTTCCACTTGTATTGTTGCTGAATTAGTAACTGTTATGCTTCTGGATGCGAATGCTTCATCATTTTCAGGCTGTATAATCAGCAATGCAAATCGCCAATAAGGCAAACTGCAGTGTCCTTCGATGGAAGGTACCTCACTCTAATGCTCGCTTTGGTGTACTGTCTATTCTAGCATTTGCTTTTTTTTTGTTCTGCTTGAGAAATTCTCAATTGCATGTCATACGCTTGTGCATTTTCTTTTTCTGTTTCCATGGTGGATTGATAAAATGTGACCACGTCTTCCTTATCTAGCACAATCCTTGGAGCTGGCGAAGATGGCACCATATGGCGATGGGATGAAGTGGATCATCCGAGCTCCAAAAACTGAAGCAAGTGTTGCTGCTCTGCCACCAGTGGTAATGCTGGACTGATGGTTACCCTCGGCTGGGGTTGTGATGGTGTAATCCGTTGGTGGAAAGTGCCACCTGGTGGTTTTTTTAGTCAAAATGGTTGGTGTTAACTGAATGTTGAATGTTTGGATGTTGGCTCAGTTATGCTTCGAATGTTGTAAGTTGGGTCATCAATTGTGCTACAGAGATGTTTGGTGTTAACTGAATGTTGAATGTTGAATGTTTGGACAAGTGAACTTAATTTGTTGCAACTTTGGGAACCGTTGTTATCTGTTTGTTCTTGCAATTCTTAAAAAAGAGCAAATTTCAGGATACTTTTTTTTCCAGTACAAGAAAACTCCCTGTTCGTTTGAACTATTCAGCCAAATCAGCAGCCATTCAGCAGTGTTTTTCTCTCACAATAAACCAGCGAACAGTACTTTCAGCCACAATAAACCAGCGAAACGAACAAGCCGTAAGTTTTAGGCTTGTTTTTCAAATTACTCCTTTTTTATATAAAAAAACTGGATTTGTACTTCAACGAAGCATTCCTTGTTCATAGCTTTACCTTTGAAGTCTTGATAGCTGGGTCTAAAGTTACCATGCCCACTAGTATCAGAAGCCTTGTGAAATGTTATTTGTGGAATGCACGTACAAACCCACCTAAAGTTACCCTTCCATTAGGTTATTGAATGTTTCCTTACTGTCACATGGAAATATTCGAATTGTGACCCTGAACTTAAACTCGTTATGGAAGAGACTTGACCGAAACTAGGACTTCAGCATTTAGCAAGCTGCACAACAGCTCCTTCCCAAAAAAAAAGGCTCCTTCAGTCTGTCAGGCATGTTTAGATCCTATATAGCTAATAGTTAGTTTAGATCCCATATAGCTAACTTGCCTGTTAAAAAATAGTTAAGGTCTTGTTTGATCCTTGGATAATAAATTAGATAATATCTTATCTACCATCTAAGCTAACAATTACTAGCTATTTAGCTGGTTTCTTTCCGCTAACACAACTAAATAATGTTTTACCTACCACCCATCTAACAATTACTGGTTATTAGCTGGTTTCTCCTAACTAACACATCTAAATAATCTCTTACTTACCACCCAGCTAACAATTACTAGTAATTAGCTAATTTCTCCTAACTAACACAGCTAAATAATCTCTTACCTACCACCCAGCTAACAATTATTACTTGTTATTATTAGTTGGTTTCTCCAAGAAAAAGAATCTCTTACCTACCACTCAACTAATAATTACTAGTTATTAGCTGTTTTTTTTTCCAGCTAACACAACTAAATAATCTCTTACCTGCCACCCAGCTAACAATTACTAGTTATTAGCTGGTTTCTCCTGGCTAATATAGCTAATAGTTAGCTGGTGATCCAAACGGCCCCCATTCAGTATCTATGTGCCCCCTTGGGAGCGTGTCAGCTCATGCTTCCACTGGACTGCTACGGCTTGCATCGATCTTTCTACAGCTACAGGTCGCAACAACTTTCTCCTGGGGAACCGGTAGTAACCATTCAATTTGAGCATCGATCTTTCTACAGCTACATCCATTTAGTAACTAATTCAGTTTGATGCTCAGCTACTAGAAAGAGGCTCAAATTTGTCTATCCCAGCTGTGATGGAACCGGTCACTAAGGGCGTGTTTATTTCCCTGCATCAGGATGGCCCGTTCATCTGAGATGGACCTAGGCACAATAGCTGCACTAAATAGGATGTTGGCTGGCCTAAGTAGGCCCCGTTTGGTTCACCCAACTAAAATTTAATCCCTATCACATCGAATGTTTAGACACATGCATAGAGTAATAAATATAGACTATTTATAAAACTAAATACACAGATTGAGACTAATTTGCGAGACGAATCTTTTAAGCCTAATTAGTCCATGATTTGACAATGTGGTGCTACAGTAAATATACAGTAAACATATGCTAATGATGGATTAATTAGTCTTAATAAATTCATCTCGCGGTTTACTGACGGAATCTGTAATTTATTTTTTTAATAGTATCCGAATACCCCATGTAACATCCGATATGACACAAACTAAACTTTAGTCCCTGCATCTGAGCACCCCTAAGCCTTTATTTGTTGGGAGCGTATGCTATGGAAACTAGCTTCTTGTGGAAACTATGGAAACTTTAATCTAAGTCCACATGATTCTAATCCGATGATCTCAGATGAAGGTGGGTCATTTATTCACTTAAACCCTCCCACCAAGATTCTAATCCGATGATCTCAGATGAAGCACAACCCACCTTCAGCTGAGGCCATCGAATTAGAATCCTGTGGACTTGATTGAAGTTTCCATAGTTTCCACAAGAAGCTAGTTTCCATAGCATACGCTCCCTTATTTGTTTGCCTACACTAGATGTGGGCTCTAGCCTTTTTTACTCTCATAACTCCCTGACATGGCTCAAGGCTGCAACATGTAAGCCAAGCTCTAGAAAAACGAAGTCCATTTTCGTTTCTCGAGAACCAGGCCAAAGGGTGCTTTGAGGCCCATGCTGGCTAGTCTGGAAAGCTGGACCAGGAAAACAAACAAGAGAAGCTGCAGCTGGGGAGCTTGGCCCATGCTGGCCTGAGCCATGCAAACAAACACGCCCTAATAGAGTTCTAATGCTATCCTTTAACGTTAAATGACCTGTGGAATTTGCTCTCAGAACTTTTTTATGATCATTAGCTCAACCAAAGGGTTCCCAAAATGGCTACAAGTTCATATTTTCATAAGTACTCCCTCTGTTTCAAATTATAAGTAGTTCTGGCTTTTATTAAAACATGAAACTGGATTCAACATAGCTACAACAATCCAGACTTAGGATTTTCATCAATATTAGACTGGATTCAATTTCAGTTTTGGTTTTTGCAAGCCTAACAATCTTTTGAAAACACAAAACATTATAGTGGGTCTAAGTTCATGACATTTCACTAGAACATTACTACATGTTTTATATGTAAGGACAACACAAGTTTTATACAAATTTGCTTAATAAATAGCTTTAATCAAGACATTAAAAATTAACAGCATGGTATTAATCACTTATCTCCTAAGGGTTTGACCTAGTATTTTTTATGTGGATAACAAGCTTAAGCAACACACAAAACATGCAATGAAGGAGAATTAGGATGCTCATGACATGAATTTGAATTTAATTTAAAGGCTTAACACCGAGGGTGTTACACTATATTTTGTGAACTCAAGTATTATCTAACTTGTATTCACTGTCAGCAGCAGTGGCAAATTACTAAGCTCCTTATTATCTCCATGGACATGCTGCAAGAAGTCCCAAGAAATAGTTGGCTCAAATAAGACCGAGACATCCATCTTCTGTATCCATTGTGGTGAAAAACAAAGAACCCCACACTTGTCTTTTTTACATTGCTTATGGTGAAGCATTCACTCGTCCTGATGCATGGTCAGATTTATGCCTTAGTGACTGTAAGGACCGTGACGCCTATGTGGGGGGGGGGGTTGTTTGTTAATTAGGCAACTTAAAAATCTACTTCTAACTATAGCCTCTAATTTTCACCTTAACAAAACCTATGCAATAAGATAAACTATCTAAATGTGTAACTACGGTTTTGCTAGTGTGTTGCTATCTCTACCGCAAAAGAGTTATGCAACATAGGTTCCAATACTATGAACTAGCCTATCAACTAAGCTAGAAAAGGTAAAGCACACAACCAAGATTGTAATACAAATACGGAAGCTAAAGATGAGGTAGAGATGCAAACTTCCGTTGACTACTCTGGTATTTTTACTGAGGTATCGAGAAGCAGTAAGCTTCCCCCTAGTCCTCATTGGATCCCCTCGCAAGGAAGCCCTCGCAAGGCCGAAGCTCTCAGTCGGGTAACTCCGTGGATAACCTCGGGCCTTCCCCACACACAAGTGGGTCTCCGATGTGCCTTCCGGCAAGCCTCTCCTAGATCGCTCTCCGCCGTCTTCACTATCAAGCTTCTAGCCGAAACACCACGGACCTTGTTCCCTCTGGTACACGGTGGCGGCCACACCACAAACACGGTTGGTGTGGTGTAGCAAGACTACAAGCCCCATTGAGTACAAATGCGGTGCGCGCAAGCATCTTGATCAAGAGGTGAGCAATCCTCAGTAGCAACTAAGCCTAAGCCTAGAGCAAGCACATAAGCGATGGTCTAACTAGCCTAAGCACTTTACAAAGTATCTACATTATTCACCATGTGTATCACTAAGCACTATGCAAGTGGAGAGCTCTAAAATGGTTTGTATCAACACCCCGCACAAGTTTCCCAACTCCACACATGAAATGGCTGGTTGGGGGCTTATTTATAGCCTCCCCAACTCCAAAGAGGCGTTGAACTCTTGCTGCTCTTGCGCAGAGCCTGGTGGTCCCACCACCCATCGTGGCAGTCCCACCGTGAGGCGCGCTAATGGTCAACTGGCACTCCAACGGTCACCTACAGCTCCTAGCGGTCCCACTGCCCATCTTGGTGGTCCCACCGTGAGGCGCGCCAACAGTCAACTGGCGTTCCAACGGCCGCTTGCAGCTCCTGGCTGTCCCACCGCCCATCTTGGTGGTCGCACTGCGAGACGCGTCAATAGCAGACCTTCTTCTTCATGCTTTAGTATTTTTGGCGTAACTTTTAGCCCCGAACTCCAATTTTGATGATCTTGGACTTTTTAGAAAGCTAATAAAGAGCTCTAGAACTTTGAATTAATATCACATTAACTTGAGCAAATCCAAAATCATGAGACAAGACCAAGCCATTCAGCTCTTTGTCTTGACTTCAATTTAATTTGTGTCTTCGTGTTTAGGCTTCTTCAATGTTGTGTCTTGGACTCTTTGCTAGACTTCTAGATCTTCTATCAAGCTTCTAATGTATTCATTAAGGTGTAGATCATCTTCTCCATTTGTCCATCTCGGTCAAGTCCGCCATGCAACCTATTGGACTACAACATAAATACTTGCAAACATATTAGTCCAACTTGGTCATGTCGATCATCAAACACCAAAATCCAAACTAAATGGGCCGATGGCCCATTTTCCTTACAGTGACCATCAACAAATAGCATGCAAAAAATCAACTCCAAATAAACACTACATCAACACATATAATATGTCATGACTGAGTCATCGTTTCATAAAAATCAAACGACAAAAAATAAACCAAACTTTTGGTTCCAAAAATCTTATACCATCTGTGTTTACCTTATATTGATGTTTTACATATGAATTGTATGAACTTTCTGACGAATGTGGTTCTTGTGAATTGAATTCTACCTTATTCAAATTTGAGCCAAAATCATACAAAATCAAAATAAATTCGAATGTGATGGGATAGTTGAAAGTTTTTGTTTGGTTTTGGTAATTGAGTGCCAACCATGTGGACTAATGCTTGTAATGAGTCTATTTAGCTAGGGTCCGCTTGTTGGTGATGAACAAGCTAGGCACATGAGGTGATGGAGATGAAGATCATGATCACATGCATGCAAGTGTTCATCCCTTAGTGAGAAGATGGAGTGAAAGAAAACCTGAAGGCAAATGCATAATAATGTTAGGGTTTTGTTTTCGCCAACCAAAGTACAATAGAGTGCACAGTTGGGTTTAGGATAGATAGTTGTACTATAAAGAGGAGAGCTCTTAAGTTACAATAGTTATTTAGTGAGGATGCAAGAGAAAAGCTTCAAAAAATGTTTGGAAAATGCTAACTCATATGCACAAAGTGTTGGAACACTTGGAGGAGTTTAGCACATTGAAAAAGGCTTTGAAAATGAAGTTTGGTGGGCTGTTTTGTGCCCATTGGATTAATTCGGTGATCCCCTAGGCCTTGGCACTGGACTAATATGCTTAGTGCAAAAGCCTAAGAGAAGAGGAGTCTGGGATGGGCACTGTTGCCTCGGTGGTTGGACTACCAGCCCTTGGCACACGCTGAAATCCATCTGTTTAATTTTTTGCATGTAGCGCATAGTCTGGTGGTGCGTGTCACGGAACCGCCCAAATTATAAGAACAAAAGTATAAAACAATCGCCGGAGCAATTAAATTCCCGTACTTAAGCTCCCATAACTCCGGTAGTCCAATAAAATCACGAGGGATTTTAAACCAACCAACATACACGCCAAGATCGTAGTGGTCCAACATAACAGTCACATGCTACATCCATTATTACAAGTAATTCAATATAGATCGGAGTTCCATAGAGTTATTACAACTCAAGTTCAAAAGTAGCGGAAGCAAAGTAGTTTGAAACTAATATCATCTTAATTCAAATACATGCCAGTACCAAGGTCAATTTCCAACAAAAGCATGAGAGATAAGATAGCTCAGAAGGGTCATGCCTATGACCACACTCCGCCACTATAGCAGGAGCCATCCAATTCTTGCAATAGCCATGATTCATCACAACCTGCAACAAGTGGGAATAAATCCTAAGTATGAGAAGGTACTCAGCTAGACTTACCCATCATAAACTAGAAATAAATGACACCAAAGAGTATGCAAGGCTTTTATAAGGTGGACTGGCTTGACTTGTTTTGCAGAAAAGCATAAGTTATCATCTATAAACCATTTAAAATATAAGCATCAACTTAATTATACCTGATTAATCTAAGTAAGCACCTATGCTAGAACAATCACTTGATTAACCATTAACATCAAAGGTTACCATCTCAGGTTTAGCATTTCCAACATCATCTACATAACCATCCGTGTTTCATCATTATTACTACGATGCCGTAGCTCGAGTCAAGTGCTCACTATCTAGGACCGATGGCGATTCGAATCGATTACTAACCAGCTGGTGATTTATTCCTCACACAAACCACGCTTCTCCCGTCAGGGTCGCTTAGATCACCAATGACACGATTCCGGTAAACGTCGCGGGATAAACTGGGGCTGCAGTACCTAGGGACCGCCCGACTGCCAGGACGCACCTTGGGCTCACTCTTCGCGTCCTAGTCATACCCCCTTCAGCACCAGTATGCGCACCCATGTAGGTCTCAGCCCGAATCATGTCACTAGCTTCGCGGTCGAAAAGTACTTTATTCGGCCAGCTTAATGTGAGGCATGCGTTCAACATGACAAGAGGGACGAGCAACGATCGGTCTTTAATCGACACAGATGGAAAACTAACAGCACCCCAGAACCCTGTCTAGTTGCCTCCAACTTTTCCGTCTGGTCTCCAATTATCCATCAACACATGGTTAATTCCAGGATATCATTCTTTTTATAGCTAAATTCTTTCAGTAACCACCTATAAATGTAGGGGGACCGAAAATCACCGATCCCTACCGGTCTAAGCAAGGCTAAGCAGTTATTCGATCCTGACCTAACAGGGTAAAAAGGTAACCAGGTGAGCAAGGATAGTAATAAATGCAACAACGGTTTCACTCAACTCCTATAACTTAATGCAATAATATATATAACTCATAAATTTAATTGCTTTTATAAAGTAGGAGACTTATGATGCTCTGGGGCTTGCCTGGGATCAAACACTTAGGTTAGTGTTTGACAGATGACACTCGCTTGGCGAGCATCTCCTATCCCGATACTTGCTTAGTCCTTCCATCTTTGGGATAGGTCCATCAAACACCGTCTTCGGGTTTGGCTCTAACATCTCGTCCTTCACGTGGTGCATCTAGCGAACCTAAATGATATGCAAGATGCATGTGCATGAAAATGATGAATGGTAACATAAGATGCATCACATAAGCATTCAAACAACACAGATTATACAAGACGTAGACACCAATAGCTAATTAACTAGCATCACATAACCAATTATAGAGGGCAAGCACACCAAGCATAGCGCAAGTTTAACAAGATCACAAGTATCTTAACTTGACCATCATCAAGGGTATAAGCCACACTTAGCAACACATGAAGTAAACAACCACAACTAGCATCTGTCCATCTCTGGACTGCAAACAACAGCTGCATGTTTGGATCATAACTGGAGTTATACAAATCCAATAGCCATGCAACAAGATATTCTGGAAAGCTTATGAAATTTTCTATAATTCATATTTAATCATATTAGCATGATTCTCAAGTTAACCAAGTCAAACATGCACAATTACAGAATCTGGCCCAGAGATTCCAGAGAATAACTATTTCTGGAATCCAACTTAGAATAGTCATAACTCACAAGCTACAAGACCAAATTTCATACAAATTTAACACAAGCTAGATTAATGAGTCATCTACAACTTTGTTATAAGCATGTTTCTCAGAAAACATCATTTTCATGATGCAATTACCAAAGTCCCAGAAACTGTCCAGGAAAGCATCAATTGCAAGAATAAATATTAACTTATATTCCAAACACACATTTGGCTGCAACCAATGTAACCAACATAAAGTACATGTTAAATGATCACCAAAAATCATAGTGCTCATCACTAAATAAATTCTTTTAATACATTTCTTAATTTACTTAGATGCCTAGGTGATTTAATAAACATATACCAAAAGTGCACCATAAATTCTACAAAAATTACAGTAGCTAGCATATCATTGCAATAGTCTACTATACAAATTTCAAGTCATTTGGATATGTATGTCAACCTCTATGAAAAAGACAAGTTACTATTGCAAGAATTCATGTCAGAGCAAGATACACTAATAACTCACTCAAATAGCACCCAAAATTCATGAAACTTTTAACACACCTCAAACATCACATGAATAGCATGCCACAAAAATTTCACCTCATTTGAAGCCCTAGATCTTCAGTTATAAAAAGAACACAACTAGCCCTTAAACCTAACTGCATAAATCTATTTTTACAGAGAAATCTTTAAACTAAAATATGCCATATTATAGATCTACTGCATAGAGAATTTTACAAATATTCCAAAAAGTCCTCATTTGCTATTTTATGATTTTTCTATGATTTACTATGAATTTCCAAAGTTTAGTCAAAACTACAACAAATAGGTCCTTTTGGCACTATTCATATGAGTCACAGACTTCGCAGAAAGGCCCCTGGATTTTGTCGAATTCTTGCGCGAGGTCCCTGACGCGATTTTGAGCGGGGGAAGGCTCTGTAGCTCGCTGAGGTCGGCCGAAGGAGGCTCGTTGGCGGCGGCTGAGGTGCGGCGGAGCGCTAGGGGGCTCACGCGCACCCGCTGGTGCTCCAGCTTGCCACGCGATGGTCCGACGTGACCTGGCCGCGAGCACAGCAGAGGTCGCGGCAGGCGACCCTGGCGGCAGCCACCTCCGGTGATGGCTGGGGAAGGGAAAGATGCGCTGGAGGTGCGTCGTGCGGTGGGAAAGGCGCTAGGGTTAGCAGCAAGGGCAGCGAAGACTGCGGAGATGGCAAAGAGCTTGGCCGGTGGCCATGGCGGCGACGCTCTGTGCGCGCGTCGTGGCGAGAACAGGAGTGGGGAGGGCGATGTGAGTGAGGAGGGAGTGAGCTGAGGAGCAGCAGGGGCGCGGCGGGAAGGCAGGGACGCGCGACGTCCATGCGCGGCAATTCGTCGAGCACGTGGCACGCAGCGACATGGGCAAGGTGGGGCGCCAATTCGGGCTTGCTCTGGGCCGAATTTGGACATGGGCCCAAAACAAAGTTTGCTCACCTTAGCCTACTCTACATTTTTCCTTTAAAGACCAATATCATTAGAGCAATATATTAGCGGCTAATCATGTCCGAAGTTGACATTATCAAAGTGTTGGCAGCGGTTACGTAAACCCAAAATTGATGACCAAAACAAAGTCAAACTTAATCCACCTTTTTACATGCTCTTCTCCAAGATGCAAACTATAACTTTTATATTTGGCTCAACTTAAGTTGCTCAGCAAAAACACGAGAGCGCGACGCGCCAACCGTCTTGTCGTTGCCGGTCCAACTCCATGAATATGACGAACTAGCAGTTTTGTGAATTGATTTTGAAGGTTCAAACAGGCTCCAAATCTGGTGAGACTTGATCTATTTGTTCCTTCATAATGCGTAGTCCAACTCGTATTAAGGACTCCAATTGAGCTTCTATATGAATTTGGAAGATAAAAGGTCACAAACATAGCAACTCACTGCTGTCAATCCAGGACTTAGAATTATTTCTAGGGCTGAAAAACAACAGCTGATCCAAACTCCGAGCCTCTGCTTGACCTACTTCCAAGCTGATCTAGCTCTTGGTCCAAAAGCAAATTTTCTTCTACACAACATGAACTAAAACTTTCCTTTAATGTCCAACATCAGAACTGGTATAGAACCTACATTTCTACTCTGACCAAAGTAGTATCGTGATAAAGCTTGAATTGACCGTTTTGATCCATTGGAGCATTTTCGGGGCATTTGCTCAACACGAACCTTTCACAACTTTTGTGGTAGAGTCCATCTAGAGTCTTTTGGGTAAGGTTACAAGGTTGGATTGATGACCTATATTTCTATTCACTTAATAGTGCAATTCAAGCACTTAGTAAAGTCATTCCAACTATGATATAACTTATCATTTTATGTAACTTTTTGATTCCAAACGTCATAAAACTTTTCCTGTGACCAATATAGATAGGTACTAAGGTGAGACACGTGAGTATATTGCAATAACATCACCCAAGCATATATCTTAAAAATGGCCTATATGTAACGCAATGGTGCAACATCCAAGTTTAGGTTGGGGCTCGTTTCCATAGGTTTGACCTTGACATCTTCATCACCACTTAATCTGCCATGTCTGAGCTCAAACCCACTGCTTAATAAGTGACAAACACCTAGGGTGTTACAGCCCTCCCCCCTTAAAAGAATTGCGTCCTGAGATTCTGTGTGAAGGACCTTTCAAGGGAAGAAAGCATGGTATCCAATTCCAATGTCTGCAAACGCATTAGACTACTTAGCTTCAGGCATCAGAGAGGGTAATTGGGTAAGACAACTTTCTAATACTCGCTCTACACATAAAATTTTGTCTGAAGTATTTCCTTCACTGACTTCCATGAAGCATTGTTACTTTGGGAGGAATCAAGACCGTACGGTACTTCGTTCACAGTGTACGAAGAGTACTACAAGCATGGACTAACTACTCGTAGCATCCACTTTTCTAGTGACATAGTATGTACAACTTCCGATAAGGGTTGGATCCATATATGAGGTAATCATTCTTTGAGGCTATCAGAAACCGTCTAACCAATAGACAATGTATATACCGATCATAGACTATTCACTCACTTAGATGCCAACTGATGGAAACTACATATTGTTCCACATGTGCAGTTCTCTTTCTCTGATGCCAACACTGTATTATCTGAGTCTGTTGAGGGAACAGTGAATGTGATAGCTGACTCTGTTGGTTCTAGATTTTTGCCAAATGTTACCTAAGAAGATTCTCTTATACAAAGGCAACAATTATCTGGGTTGAATCAGATGCAACCTCTTGGGGGTAAAAACACATATAAGGTACCAAGGCATGTTAGCATTGGAGAAACATTGTCAAAGAAGGATGGTAGCAAGGTCTGAAGGACAACAAAAGTTGCAAGTATCCACCAAACTAGGGAAATAGTTCACTACTAAGCAGGTTGAGCACAATTTTCCTTCGTGGTGCAGTGGCGTAATAAGTTGGGTTGACTTGCACTATGGCAAAACTAGCCTTCTTGATCTATATTTGACATTGAGTCTTCCATTCTAATGCCAATCAATACCTCAAAACCATAATCTAAAAATCTGTGGTTTGACACCTTCCCAAATGCTTTCAACTCGCACTGGCACAATTTGACTTGTAGAACACCTTGATTGCTCACGCATTGTCGATCTAAGAGGGCAACAAGAAGGCACACAGGGGTACAATTAGTCTTCTCAAGGGTATTGAGGGTTGTCTAATAGTAAGATACCTATCAATTGCAAGTTCTTGGTATGCATTACAAACATAACCTTCCAATGCAAAGGATGATCGCAGTCAACAGAGAAATTACCGATTCGGTACCATTTTATTTTCTGTTCATATCACACAAACTGATGCTCCAATATGCACAAATTTTGGTGGGCATATAGATCCATGGGTCTTCTAATCATTTGCCAAAATTCAGCTCAAACGGACACTGTTTGACTATCCAACAACCCATCCACCAAAATAGCTCTGTTTTGAAATGGCAGCAAACCAAGTTGACAAGACATCTCTCAAATCCTATGTTTTACTCAACCTATACTCATATCAACTTAAGACATTGAAGGGTCCTAAGCAAGGAATGAGGTCACCAAGTTTGGGGTCAATCCAACTTCATTTGAGTCACTAACCATCAGCTTGAAGATAACCAGTGTAGTGCCATAAAATCTGGACAAATTTTGTGTTCTTCCTTTTCTTTTGCTTCACACATTGAGGTGTGTGTTTTGCACTATCTAATCTTTCTAATAGTAGCAGAAGCCTTTCTCTAGCTGAGGACGGAGGCTATTGTCTTCCGGACATGTTTCTCAGGGATCAATTTCCGCCGTTGATCTAGACACCAACTTGACGATGCACAAGCATTGGACTTGTGGCTGTTTTCGTAGGGCACCAAGCATTATTCCACATGGAGGGCATTCCTACATAGATAAGGAATCATTTCTGAATATTCTCGGCACTTCATCCAATAGGGCTTTGAACAAATCTGTTAGTGGTACCTAGGGGCAAAATGATGCTGATCAAAACTAGGGACATGCTTTCTTTAGTTCTTCACTTAGCTAATACAACATCTTGCACTATATACGTGATTGTCCAAGATGGAATTCACTTGAAAGTACATTTGGAGAAGAAGTAGCACTTGCATTTCTAACCGGCTTTATGGCTTCCTTGCTTACTATTGTTCGTCGGGACATAACCATCATAGCTATCGAAGAATCGTTACTTGACTGGAGATTAACCTTCTTACTGGTAACTAATCAGTTATCTCTCAACACTTAAGTTCTAAATCTTCACTCTTGACCACAACAATAATTACAGTCGAGGCACAAATGGGTGGTCGCCATCGAAGTCCGTAGATAAGGAGTCATGCTAGATACAGTCGATTTGACTATATGACCATCATACACACAAGGATCAAGACTTTGATAGCTAGGTCAAATGCATAATGTGACGATGGATCCTTATCCAACGGATAACTTGTCCAACATTAAGTGTTATGTGCCCTTTTGATCCAACAGGAATGACATACGTTGCTCACTCGATGACCGACGTTATACGAGTACACCTAGGGAGGTTCACTTGTCTACCACCTCTTGCAGTCTGTCAATGCGTATGTTGGTGATTGTTCTTGAAAGGTTATCCTCTTAGCAACTTCAGGAGGAAGATCTACTGCATAAGGTCCGAGATATGAATCTTCAGATAAAATATAGGGAGATAACCAAGGAAAAAGGGCCACGAGAAATAACACGTTGGTTGTTATTTCATAATAGATCATGACTAGCAACCCTGATACCAGCGCGTGTCGAGCAGCACAACCTTGTGTGCGCGCCCACAGGAGGCTCTTGGTTTCGTCGCGGCACCATAGAATGCTAATTGTAACACCATTATTAAACGCACAAACAATGTGGTATTTCAAGTGCTACCGAATAGGTTGTAAGAACAAGCACCATACAAGGGAGGGATAGCAAGCAAAGGTAGTTACAAGGTTTAGAATCAATAAGGGGGTGATCCAAAGATCAAAACACAATACAAGGGACCATAGCTTAATTGTCGAAGACAACTGAGCAAGGGACTCTTGCGTAAATTCCACTCATGCCATGCGTCTACCAATGTGATTACCAGATGAAAGATTAACATAAGATCGAGTCATGTTAGACAACAACGTGAGATCAAGACTGATAGACATCTCGAGACGTGGGAAGGTTGGAGATGGATTAAGCAAACTTCCAAAACAAAACCGATACACTGATCAGAGATTTAGTTGATAAGGTAGCCACCTGATTTTGCAAGCAAAGATTTTGAGATCAAACGACGAGAGATTAGCATTGCCTAAATCATCTGTAGGAGAGAAAATCGGGAGGTCCAACGTGAAATCAGGTATGGTCTCCAAAACTTGGCAAGCGACAACCGTGGCCAAAATCGGCATTCGTTAGGACTTAACTTGGTTGGTCAATCGAACAAGGGCATTCTCCAAAAGGTAGCAGACGTCCAAGGCCTAAGCAAACATATAAGGGGACTACACTAGGGCCTACGGTTCAAGCAAGGCATAACACACTAACATTCAAGGGCTAGCAGCCACGTCTACAGGCTCTTGCTCCTAAGAGAGAATTTAATTAGAGACGACAACCATGTGATTACGTAACATGAGCGTTGTTCTAGGATAAAGCATCTTCAACACTCATATGCTCACCGAGGACAAAAGAGAGGTCAACTATGACACTACCTAGATAACAAGCATCTACACAACATCACTGTTTTAAGCGGGCACTTGAGACAATCAGTCAGGTTAGCTTAAGCACCCAATACTAAGCAGAAGACTCACACCTAACAAGCATTTATCAAACAAGAATTAACCACAAGTTTAGCTAAAACAAAGACATGCTAAAGTAACCAACTTAGTGCATGCACAGAGCCTAGACAGCAACGCAAGAGGCACATGTTTTAAACAAAATATAAGTTGTAAGCATCAAACTAAGGTGGTACTAGACTTATTGGAAAGCTTACTAAGTTATCTATAACTTTCTTATTCCCACTAAGGACTAATTCACAGATTACATTATTATGACCATGAAAACATTACTGCAACAGAAACTGTTCTAGCAGTCAAAGTTCAATGCATACAAAACAATGTTTCCACTAGTTGTGTTAACAAGAGAGCACACAACCACACTATTATAGTAGCTCCAACATTATTACTTTAGACTAATCACTAATTTAGTTTAGTTACAAGATTCACAATTGCTTAAGTGAGATCTAAAGCATTTGCAAGAGCTTGCATGAGCAACATAATCACCCCTTGGCTAGACTAAAGGACATCTATAAATTTAAGCATGTAACCTCAACTACCTATTAAGGCTAAGCACACCCTATCCTCAAGCACTTCCTATTCTAGCAACAAGGAACATGGCATTCTTGATTAACTCCAAACAAGGAAGATAGTGCCTTACATCAATCACAAGTTACTTATTATTAGAACAAAGGTGTGAGGAGCATGGTTATATGCACAAGGCAACAATCATGATGATGCATGCTGCATTCTATTCGTCCTCACAAGATTGCCAACCTAAGGTGGCAATCATGTTCTATGTCGGTGGCATAACACGCATTCTCTCGATATAGAGCTAGTCGTCAGCTACATTCAACTTACGCATTCGTGGTTAGCGTACCTGCAGAAGATTTCATTGCAGCCCAACAATTCTCAATATAGCACACAATGAAAGCAGTAAACTAAATACTCTCCATACATACATCCCCGGATGCATATACTTCGGTATCATAGCTACCCAACAAATGTACCCACAATTAAGTACTTTCATAAATACATGGTTAAACATGTAATTATACTAGTAACCATAGCTAACTCTCCCCTAGACTGACGGTTGAATGGTCATGATCTCCCAACTCACACTTACCTTGCCGTAGGTGCGACGTTGCAAGAATGTAACTCTAGCGACATATATGGCTATTTCATATATGAAGGTTACCTCTACCATTCGACCACAGGGTAACAGTGTGATCAAGTTATCACTCATATATACCTTGGCTTGGGCGTAGATGCAAAATTAAAAACCTCCAAGTTAGTACTTAACTAAGCCACCTAAGGGTCCTTAATTGGGCATAAAGGAAATGACCACTGGCATACTTAGATTTAAAATTCAGATTTGAACAAACCTATATATGTAGTAGCTATAAGTTGCCAAAAACTGATTTGTGCAAACAAAAACCTTTGTTTTCAATACACATATGACATGTTTAGTGTTGAACCTTGCTCCGATGCCAGCTGTCACGGAACCGCCCAAATTATAAGAACAAAAGTACAAAAACAATCGCTGGAGCAATTAAATTCTGGTACTTAAGCTCCTATAACTCCGGTAGTCTAATAAAATCATGAGGGATTTCAAACCAACCAACATACAAGCCAAGATCGTAGTGGTCCAACATAACAGTCACATGCTACATCTATTATTACAAGTAATTCAACATAGATCGGAGTTCCACTGAGTTATTACAACACAAGTTCAAAAGTAGCGGAAGCAAAGTAGTTTGAAACTAATATCATCTTAATTCAAATACATGCCAGTACCAAGGTCAATTTCCAACAAAAGCATGAGAGATAAGATAGCTCAGAAGGGTCATGCCCATGACCATACTCGCCACTACAGCAGGAGCCATCCAATTCTTACAGTAGCCATGATTCATCACAACCTACAACAAGTGGGAATAAACCCTGAGTACGAGAAGGTACTCAGGTAGACTTACCCGTCATAAACCAGAAATAAATGACACCAAGGAGTATGCAAGGCTTTTATAAGGTGGACTAGCTTGACTTGTTTTGCAGAAAAGCATAAGTTATCATCTATGAACCATTTAAAATATAAGCATCAACTTAATTATACCTGATTAATCTAAGTAAGCACCTATGCTAGAGTAATCACTTGATTAACCATTAACATCAAAGGTTACCATCTCAGGTTTAGCATTTCCAACATCATCCGCATAACCATCCGTGTTCCATAATTATTACTACGATGCCGTAGCTCGAGTCAAGTGCTCACTATCCAGGAGCGATGGCGATTCGAATCGATTCCTAACCAGCTGGTGATTTATTCCTCACACAAACCACGCTTCCCCCGTCAGGGTCACTTAGATCACCAATGACACGATTCCGGTAAATGTCGCGGGATAAACTGGGGCCGCAGTACCCAGGGACCGCCCGACTGCCAGGACGCACCTTGGGCTCACTCTTCGCGTCCCTGTCATACCCCCTTCAGCACCAGTATGCGCACCCATGTAGGTCCCGACCCGAATCATGTCACTAGCTTCATGGTCGAAAAGTACTTTATTCGGCAAGCTAAATGTGAGACATGCGTTCAACATGACAAGAGGGACGAGCAACGATGAATGGTAACACAAGATGCATCACATAAGCATTCAAACAACACAGATTATACAAGACATAAACACCAATAGCTAATTAACTAGCATCACATAACCAATTATAGAGGGCAAGCACACCAAGAATTGCGCAAGTTTAACAAGATCACAAGTATCTTAAGTTGACCATCATCAAGGGCATAAGCCACACTTAGCAACACATGGAGTAAACAACCACAACTAGCATCTGTCCATCTATGGACTGCAAACAACAGCTGCATGTTTGGATCACAACTGGAGTTATACAAATCCAATAGCCATGCAACAAGACATGCTGAAAAGCTTATGAAATTGTCTATAATTCATATTTAATCATCTTAGCATGATTCTCAAGTTAACCAAGTCAAACATGCACAATTACAGAATCTGGCCCAGAGATTCCAGAGAATAACTATTTCTGGAACCCAACTTGGAATAGTCATAACTCACAAACTACAAGGACAAATTCCATAAAAATTTAACACAAGCTAGATTAATGAGTCATCTACAACTTTGTTATAAGCATGTTTCTCAGAAAACATTATTTTCATGATGCAATTACCAAAGTCCGAGAAACTGTCCAGGAAAGCATCAATTGCAAGAATAAATATTAACTTGTATTCCAAACATACATTTGGCCATAACCAATATAACCAACATAAAGTACATGTTAAATGATCACCAAAAAGCATAGTGCTCATCACTAAATAAATTATTTAATGTATTTCTTAATTTATTTAGATGCCTAGGTGATTTAATAAACATATACCAAAATTGCACCATAAATTCTACAAAAATTACAGTAGCTAGCATATCATTTCAATAGTCTACTATACAAATTTCAAGTCATTTGGATATGTATGTCAACCTCTATGAAAAAGACAAGTTGCTATTACAAGAATTTATGTCAGAGCAAGATACACTAATAACTCACTCAAATAGCACCCAAAATTCATGTAACTTTTACCACACCTCAAACATCACATGAATAGCATGCCACAAAAATTTCACCTCATTTGAAGCCCTAGATCTTCAGTTATAAAAAAACACAACTAGCCCTTAAACCTAACTGCATAAATCTATTTTTACAGAGAAAGCTTTAAACTAAAATATGCCATATTATAGATCTACTGCATAGAGAATTTTACAAATATTCCAAAAAGTCCTCATTTGCTATTTTATGATTTTTCTATGATTTACTATGAATTTCCAAAGTTTAGTCAAAACTACAACAAATAGGTCCTTTTGGCACTATTCATATGAGTCACAGACTTCGCAGAAAGGCCCCTGGATTTTGTCGAATTCTTGCGCGAGGTCCCTGACGCGATTTTGAGCGGGGGAAGGCTCTGTAGCTCGCTGAGGCCGGCCGAAGGAGGCTCGTTGGCGGTGGCTGAGGGGCGGCGTAGCGCTAGGGGGCTCACGCGCACCCGCTGGTGCTCCCAGCTTGCCATGCGATGGTCCGACGTGACCTGGCCGCGAGCACAACAGAGGTCGCGGCGGGCGACCATGGCGGCAGCCGCCTCCGGCGATGGCTGGGGGAGGGAAAGATGCGCTGGAGGTGCATCGTGCTATGGGAAAGGCACTGGGGTTAGCAGCAAGGGCTGAGGAGGCAAGGGCAGTGAAGACTGCGGCGATGGCAAAGAGCTTGGGCGGCAGCCATGGCGATGACGCTCTGTGCGCGCATCACGACGAGAATGGGAGTGGGGAGTATGATGTGAGTGAGGAGGGAGTGAGCTGAGGAGCAGTAGGGGCGCGGCGGGGAGGCAGGGACGCGTGGCGTCCATGCGCGGCAATTCGTCGAGCACGTGTCACGTAGCAACATGGGCAAGGTGGGGTGCTGATTCGGGCTTGCTCTGGGCCAAATTTGGACATGGGCCCAAAACAAAGTTTGCTCACCTTAGCCTGCTCTACATTTTTCCTTTAAAGACCAAGATCATTAGAGTAGTAGATTAGCGGTTAATCATGTTCGAAGCTGACACTGTCAACGTGTTGGTAGCGATTACGTAAACCCAAAATTGATGACCAAAACAGAGTCAAACTTAATCCACCTTTTTACATGCTCTTCTCCAAGATGCAAACTACAACTTTTATATTTGGCTCAACTTAAGTTGCTCAGCAAAAACACGAGAACGCGACGCGCCAACTGTCTTGTCATTGCCGGTCCAACTCCATGAATATGACGAACTAGCAGTTTTGTGAATTGATTTTGAAGGTCCAAACAGGCTCCAAATCTGGTGAGACTTGATCTATTCTTTCCTTCATAATGCATACTCCAACTCGTATTAAGGACTCCAATTGAGATTCTATATGAATTTGGAAGATAAAAGGTCACAAACATAGCAACTCACTGCTGTCAATCCAGGACTTAGAATTATTTCTAGGGCTGAAAAACAGCAGCTGATCCAAACTTCGAGCCTCTGCTTGACCTACTTCCAAGCTGATCTAGCTCTTGGTACAGAAGCAAAGTTTCTTCTACACAACATGAACTAAAACTTTCCTTTAATGTCCAACATCAGAACTGGTATAGAACCTACATTTCTACTCTGACCAAAGTAGTATCACGATAAAGCTTGAATTATCCGTTTTGATCCATTGGAGCATTTTTGGGGCATTTGCTCAACACGAACCTTTCACAACTTTTGTTGTAGAGTCCATTTAGAGTCTTTTTGGGCAAGTTTACGAGGTTGGGTTGATGACCTATATTTCTATTCACTTAATAGTGCAATTCAAGCACTTAGTAAAGTCATTCCAACAATGATATAACTTATCATTTCATGTGACTTTTTTATTCCAAACGTCATGAAACTTTTCCTGTGACCAACATAGATAGGTACTAAGGTGAGACACATGAGGATATTACAATAACATCACCCAAGCATATATCTTGAGAATGGCCTATATGTAACGCAATGGCGCAACATCCAAGTTTAGGTTGGGGCTCGTTTCCATAGGTTTGACCTTGACATCTTCATCACCACTTAATCTGCCATGTCTGAGCTCAAACCCACTGCTTAATGAGTGACAAACACCTAGGGTGTTACAGTGCGCCGCACGGCCCATTGGACTATGACTTGGCATTGTTCACTGCCTGGGCCTGCCTGACTACACCAGCCATTCAGATCGCTAGAGGTAGTGGTTGGACCACTAGAAGGAAGTTGAGCGTGGGAGGTTTCTGTGTTTAAAATAGTCTTAAGCGCTTAATGAAACGATCCTGATTTCCACGAAGGGAAATCCACATATACGAAGTAACTTGATAGTCCCACATGATCATTCCATCACATTATCCAAATATCAGTCGATAACATAGTCATACATCGAATAAAAGAAAGTACAATAGTAAGGTTTACTCATTATTACATCGCCACTTGATGAAATCACTCGACACATAGCATCTAGAACATCATCAAAGTAGAATGGCAACGGACGCGGTCTTCATCTCCACGCACCAACTCGAGAGAAGGACAAAACTCCTACTCCTCCCAGTCGTCACCCTCATAGTCGTACTCGAGCTTAGAACCTGTCAAAAATCTTTCAGTATGATTTGTATTGGCCACTGGCTCCCACCCTATGCTTTGCGTTGCTTGGTGGTAGGTGAAATGCAGAAGGGTAGACTGAAGGACCTATTATGGCTATAGTTTTTCCTATGCGAGCAAGTCACATTTTTATAATAGTTTTCATCAAGTTTTATCCCATCTCATCCACTCATTCTCCCATCCCATCACACACATCTCACCACTCTCACACTCTCTAGGTGACAAGGATGACTCCCGCTCGTACCTCGCCTCAACAGCCCAAGCCGAAAACCAACACCAAACCCGGGGAAGGTAGAAAGGACTCCTCTCACTAGTCAAGTGAAGTTGTACTTAGGAATGGTCCATAGTCGATAAGTCGGCATATGTATCGATCGATCAACCAGAAACTCTGCAGAGGTTTACACTACCCACAAGATCACCATCGTCGACGATGCGCCTCGTCTAGGCTGATTCCAGGCTGCCTTCTAGCTAGACACAATGCCACCCTACCACTCAGAACTGGGGCCACGTCGGAGTACCACCGACGTGTTAAGACTGTGAGACATAATACCGGGCCCCCAAGGTCACTACGCTATCTTAGGTGGGTGTGGGTCCTCATGCCCGTACCTCCCTACATTATCCACTAACAAACCTAGTAGTAGTGGCACCGCACTAGCAGGTTGTACATCCATCTCCTCCCCACAAAAGCGAGTGTGAGTGTAAGGTTCTTAAGACCTGGTCCTCAAGACATACCAGTCCTTAGGATGACCGAACAGGACGTCTTCACGAGGGGTGAACCGATGTCCTGCTTGACGGGACATCCGGTGCCCCGTGCTAAAATAGTACCTCCATCCCGGGGCTTCATCCCACAAAGACACTCCACCCTGAGATCTCTTCCTGTCTTATGTACCTGCCACAGGTACCTCTCATGGGGAAATGCCCAGGTAGCACCCCCTGGCAAGACTTGTTCCATGACTTGTCATATGTCCTGCTTGATCGACTCGACCCTCACCACACACCCAAGATGCACGCCAAGATCTCCCCAAGTTCATTACCAAGTTATTGGCACCTTGTGCCTTATCCGCCCACATCATTCCTCCACCAAGCATCACATCACAGATATAATGCGAAGTAAAAGTAAAACAGTAAGTAGTTTGCGAGCATCTAGCCTATCAGCGGGTGTGCAAGAGAAAAGGTTGCGACAAGGTAATGGCTCACAAGAAATTCTACCATGCAACCTATCACAGTTCATTTGCATAAAAGTAAAGCACTAGCAATCTACTTTGTAGCATGCCTAATAGGATTCTACAAGGTTGGGTGGGACGTGGCACTGGGCAGGTCATCTCCCAAGTCCTCGATGTAGTCGGGGTTGAAGTCCTTAGTCGGTGGCTCCTCTAGATCGGTCAAATGGAACATATAGCCGCGTATGCGGCTCCTATAGATGAGCACAAAGAAGCAACTGAAAAACAAAAGACCTAAATACATTCAAACATAAGCCTATGACGTAGAGCTTGATTTTAGGAAAATTTGGACTCTGGTTTCGTATTTTTCTGAGCTCAAATGAATTAGTTATGAATTTCTAAAGTTTAAATTGTATTTTGAAAAAGATAAAAGAGAGAAAATCCCTGGGCTGACACGTGGCGATCTCTCATTGGCTGAGGCGAAGTAGTCGCTGATAGGTGGTTCCGGGGTCAACGGCCAACATTGACCAAGCCTGACTGGGCTTGGACTGGGCCGAGTTGGGCCGAATATGGGCCAAGTTGGACCGTCCGGCCTAGACACGTGTCACACGCAGGGCCAGCCATGTGGCGGGCGTGGGTCTCCATTGGGCTTGGTTCACAGGGGGTTGGTTCACAGTGGACACGCGGTGCGGGTCTATGGACTGCAGGCATGGTCCACGGTGGACCTTGTCCACTCTCTCCAGCTGTCTCTCGGCTCACGATGGACCAAGCCCACCGCACGTCATCCCTTCTCCCTCCCCTTCACCTCCTCTACTCCCGCAGTGGTGCTTCTACTGACGGTGAGCTCGCATGCTTGCACGCCACGGCGACTCGACTTGGACGACAGAGGCTTCTACGGTCCCTAAGACCTCGGCCCTCTCAATGATGGGGGTCATGGCGGTGGCTTGAGTCCTCCTACGGCTGGCGTGGGTACGACAGCGGCGGCGCTTCCTCGGTGGTTGGGCAAGGTGGGGCACCGGCTTCGACAACAGGGAGCTCTGGAGGCTCAAAAGGTGCCATCTCCTCCTCGGCTAGGTTTGCAGGGCTACGGTGGACATCGACGACCACTCCCTAGGACAAAAGGTTCGGTCTTGCGCCCTCCTTGGTGTGAGCGCACAACGGCGAGCATGGTGACAGCGTGCGCGGCGAGCGAGGAAGGCGGCGTGGGGGCTTACCAGTGGTGTCGTCGGCAAGAGGATGGCGGGGCAGTGGTGAGTCGGGGCTGTGTAGGTGAGAAGTAGGCAGGCAGACCTCCTCCAGGAAGAAGACGACGGCGTCCTCCTCGCCTCCGGCGTCCCAAACGGCTCTGGCTCATTTTCTCCTCCCCTATGCTCCTTTCTTCTCCTTGGCGTTGGCGTGTGTTGGAAAAGCCACTAGCAGTGACGGTCTGGTGGAGAGGGGCTAGAGCTCTGAGGGAGCGCCTTCTTATAGAGGGGTGGCGTCCATGGCAATCGGCGAATGGTGGTGCAGGGCAGGGACATGTGTAGCACGATCGTAGTTCTAAGCTAGGCTTCTGGGGCATTGGGTGGTTGGTGGCGATCGGATTGGCATCGCCAATTCAAAACTACAGCAAAAAAGATGCTCGGGTGGTGTCAGCCTGGCAGGGCCACGGCGGTGGCATCAGCATGGTGAGCGGGGCTAGGGACCGTTGCGGGGACAGGTGTCGTGGATCCTTGACGTGGCGGCTATCCAAGTGCTGGCGGCTAGTGGTGCTCAAGCGGACGACTCTGATGGCACAAGGTGCCTAGGATTCCCTTTGCGAGCTCCTCTGCCATGGCTCAAAAGCAGAGAGGTGGAGGTGGGCGATGACAAGCGGGCCCCGTCCGGCATCAACTAGGGAAGGGTGCGTCGCGACGCGAGCGGCCGCAGACGTGGGTTGGGCCGACTGCAGCTGCGGTGCGGGTGATCAGCTGTGGGGTGGCGCTGGGCTAGCTCGAGGGCGAGCGGGCCGGCTTGGCTACGGTTGTTTGGGCCAGGAATGGCTTTTCCATTTCTTTTCCCCTTTCTTAGGTCTTTTCTATTTCCAATCTAATTTTCTATACTAAACTTTGGGCTTCTATCTATATGTACATGAGTGCCAACCATGTATTTACCCTTAGGGGTGGTCTACTAGGGGTCAAGGATAGTGGGGTCCACATCCAAGAGTAGGCACAACACACAAAACTTAATTAATCAAGGGTTGTTGGTTTTATTAACATCACATAAAAGTCATAAAGACCCTAATCATATGTTGGTTAATTAATGCAATGCTCAAACATGCTACTTGGGATCTACTTGTGCAACTATTAGATGGGTTCCTAACATGCATCACTCACCAAGCATAAGTTGTTTTAGAAAGAATTTTTTTTGTAGTTGTGATTTTTGGATGTTTGAATTTCAGGGATGTTACACTTAATTCGGTGCTAAACACCAGACTAATCCAGTGTAAATTTTAGGTTTTGGAACCTCTCTATGTAACACTAGATTAGTCTATTGGTTAGAGTACCAGATCAAATTTATTTCACCAGACTAACTATGTGTTAAAGGAGATGACCGGTGGAGCATGTTAAAGGTAGCCGTTGCTACCTGACGGCTGGACCGCCAGGCATGCAGTGTGCTGGGTGAGGGGGGAATGGCTAGTTTTCTTCCCCCTCCTATAAATAGATGGGTGCTTGGTTTTGAGGGTTCTCTTAGCCATTTGTTAAAATCCCTACTCCCTCTAAGAGCTGAGTAAACTCCCACTCTCTCTCTCTTGACTTATTGATTATATTTGTTAGAGAGATTGGGAGCCTCTAGTGCATTGCATTAGGCGACACTAGGAAACCTTTGTGATTCAGGATTCTCTTGTTACTCTTGGTGATTGCCGTCACCTAGCGGCTTGGTGCTTGAGGAGATCATCGAGTACCACTTGGTGGTTGTGTGGTGGCTCCAATCATTGGCTTTGTGAGGGGCTTTGTGCTCATCCCCATGAGAGACTCGCCAAGAGCAACTTTAGTGGAATCATCGAGGCTTGGAGTAGTTCTTTGTGTTCTACCGGCTTCCACACTAGTGCTCATGTTGTAGGGGCTAAGCTTGTCTACTTGCAAGGCTAGTGAAGCAGTGAACTTAAGAATGTGCATGAACTAGGACATAGGTTGTCGGCAAGCAACCGAACCTCAGGGTATATCAATTGTGTCACTTGCCCTCGTTGGTTTGCATTCTCTACATATGCAATTACATTTCATATCTTGTGTTTGTGTAGTTGTTTGTGTAGTAGTAGCTCTCTAATTAAGCTTGTTTGGTTGCTAGTTTAGCTTAGCCGTCTAGTGAGTAGTGTTATCTAGTTGCTCTCCTTGTTAGCTCTCTTGTGGTTAGGTGTTGCCTCTAGTTGCTTGTGTGCTTAATTAGTTTAACTTGCAACTAGGATTGTGTAGGGGGCTTGCTTTGTATTAACTAGGCTAAACAAGCAGTGACTATTGGGATTGTCTCTTATACTAATACACTTTGCATAATGTCTTTGTGTTTGTAGAATTTGCAATAGGCTATTCATCCCATCTATCCATCCATAGACCCTTTTAATAGCTTACTATTAGCAGTTGGTGGATACAATCAATGGTACAAAATTGATTTTATATCTTCATTGACATATGAAAATTGCATTACAAATTGCATTTGTACCTTCGGGGTTTTATAACAACTAACAATGTGAATGGACTTTGTACCACTAGAATTTAGAGATAACCAATGGTATGTATTAGAATAGTATCGATAATTTGTATTTAGAATCAATGGCACAGATGGATTTTCACTGTTGATTTGGGATCTATGGTACAAAAGGCTATTTCTACACACACTTGTGCACTTTGGAATTATCAATAAAAGCCTTTATTGTAAAGTGAGCGTTCTTACCAATTTAACAGACACTTACCAACTTAAATAAGGTGGCAATGAACATAAATAGAGATATGATGTCACTTGGCTTGAATGACTAGTACTCCATTCACATGTCCATCGCTAAGTTGCATGAAAATTAATAAAAATAGATGTTCAGATAGACCTCAACTTCGACATTGACCTCACTATCTACTTGGGTTATGATTCGATTTTGCCTTAGTCCCCAATTATGAAAGTTTGATGGAGTCATCATTGACAACTACTTTTAATTCATGTTAGTTAGCCACATTCTTCTTGAGGAGCTTACCGTCTACTTCAACTTCGAACTACTTTATCTACATTGCATTCAACATACAAACATCATGGGGATTCCCCACCAAAAATACCTTAAATGACAACTTTTCCACCATCGTTCCAATTACAATGGGCTCGCCATTGAGTTTAGCCATGGCTAAACCAACTAAAATTTCATCAAAATCTTAGCCTTCATTGACTACATCGGTTTGAAGGGCTAGTCATCGACCACGACTTCGAATACCTCAACCACATGCAAAGCTCCACTCATGAAACCTCAAGAGGGGGTTGAGGAGGCTATATTGGGTAACAAATCCATCCAGATGATTGCTAATTGCTCATAAGGATAGTCTTGAATAGATTATGGTAACTTCTACTTTGAAAAAACTACTTTGACTATGTAAAACCACACTTTGCTCTAGGTGAGAATGTGTTGAGCAACCAAGCGGGATCCAAAGTGAAGCCTCGAGCAACCAAGCTAAGGCATGGAAGTGAAACCCAAAGACGAAGCTAATTAAGAAGCCTCCAAAATGATCGAAGCACCAGAATGAAGCTAAGAGATAAGCCTTCAACCTTCACCAATCTCCACCAAGAACCCTTCAATCCTACAATGAAAACCTATGTCAGCTAGTAGAACAGAGAACAAAGCTTAGGCCTAGTATATGTTGGATATGCATAGTTAGAACCTAAGTTATGCTTGCTCTTTTCTTCATTCCCTTTTTCCATTGGGTTTTGGGATTAAGTTTTTTAGATCGGCATATACACTACCATGGTTGTAGAGGTGTTCTTAAATCTTAATCATCATAGTTCTAAGTTTTACTTGTTTTTTCTATGTTGTAGCTACTAGGTCATTTCATGCCAGCCAAAACCTAGCAATTGAGGGGCTGCTCATGGGGATCAGGGAAAAGGCCCAGCCCATGTACGATCCAAGGGCATCCTTGTAATTTTTATCCCCACCAAGGATTAGGGAAAAATAACCCCCTTCTATATAAAGGACTTTCCTCTTTGCTTCCCCTCTCTCATATTAGGTTAGACACCAAAAGCGCAACCGTCATCCCCACCATAGACCACTCGGCACCAGCCGCCGCCGCCGCCACCTCCACTGTCTCAACTGGTGCTACCATCCGTGATTCTTCATTCTGCCCGCTTCTTGTAGCACCGCTGGTCTACGAACCTTCAAACCTCTCTCAACATCTGGCATAGGTAAAGCCCATAAGCACTAACCCTAGATCCCCATCTTTAATCTCCATATTTAGTGATTTTAATTGTTGATGAGCAAATATGTAATTAAATCATTTTGGTAATAAGAATTTTGACTATTTTTCCCTCTAAAAGCCCCTTCCTCTCCCTATGCAAACTCGCATGCAAAATCTTTACTATTGCATAGTGTGGCTAGCTTTCCCAAGCCATGAAGCTTCCACCATGATAGTATTAGTAATTCACTTCACAAAAGGGTTCATATTTAATTTTAGTTTTAGATTTTCCTTTTGGTGTTTTAGCTAAGCTTTGAGACTTGATTTGAAGTATGAGATAACCCCTATCCAATTTCTTTCTAATATATACTCTATTTAATGCTGATGCTCTTCCTTAAATCCCTAGACTTTGCAGTATGGCGCCTTCCAAAGCACGCCGAAAGAAGTCACTTCGTGAGATCACTACCATCGTTGCCACTGGGCCCATTGCAAACTCACAACCTGCCAGCTCGACATTGACAAAGGAGGAGGGGCAGCAGGAGGAGCAGTACCCAAAGGAACCGAAGATCCCGCCATTACCGCCGATCACGGTGAATCTAGTCCCGCAACAAGGGTTGGGGTGTGAAGCGGTGGAAGGGCTGCTCGTACCTAGCCGAAACCGGGAGTACAAGCCCAGTGGCAAGTATATTGTGGGAAATCACCCGATCTATGCCATCGGGTTCAACTTCATGGACGTGCGCTACTATGACGTCTTTGCTGCCGCCAGCGGCAATAGTGTAAGTAGCCGACTTCTCCCTACCTTTCGTTTGCTGTCCTTTTATCTTCTTGAGGTTCGGGGAGTTGTTTATGATGAATGGCAAATAGAAGGTATGCCTTTGGTGGTGTTTGGGTGTTGGTTTGGAATCAGAAAGGGATTTGAGTATGGGTTAGGATGTGTGGCTTTTTGATAGGGAAACTTAATATCTTTTCCCATTTCCTTGTTTGTCAGCACGAGTAATGGTTTGGGTAATAAAAGGGAAAATGACTAAAAAATCATTTCTCATACAGAGCATGTACTTTTACATAGGGATATTTTAGTCATTTTACACACCCTATTTATGTCCCACTCAACTAACCATTCCCCCTAGTGGGATAGAATGGGATGATTCGACTAGTTCAGATCTCTCCCTAACAACATCGTTTTCCATACCCAAAATTTTTTACAAAAAACATTGAGATAAACCTATATATTATTTCATTTTTCTTGCCCCTTCTAATAATACATTTGTCACTCCACATTTTGGTGAGGGTGGTGGGTATTTGGGGGAATGGAATATTATTGTTTTTAATTTGATTGAAAGCTGGGAACTTTGGCTGTATTTTTATTGGAAATTTGAAGACATTATCTTTAATATATTGTGATCTATTTTGCTGAAACATGAATTTGTTGTGTATTTTGATTCATTTGATGAAAAGCGTTTATAAGGTATAATCTGTAAATTCCCTTATGATGAAACAATATAATGCTGCTTTCACCTACTCATCTTGAGGAGTCGCTTACCTTGCTTCTTGATCTTGCAGGTGACAGTTTACCGGTGCCTTGAGAATGGTAGTTTTGGTCTTCTACAAGCTTATGTTGATGAGGATGTGAGAAAGACAATGCCTGATGCCTGTGGTTGTTAATGTTAATTTGACAATATGGTTTATCTAATGCTCGTGTTGCCTATTTATCTCAGAAGGATGAGTCATTCTATACTCTAAGCTGGACCAAAGATAAAGTTGATGGTGGCTCACCACTGTTGGTGGCTGCAGGAAACAATCGGGTCATTCGGGTCATCAATTGTGCTACCGAGAAGTTAGCTAAGGTTTACTACCCTTGACTTAGTCTATGCTTGTATGGAAAAGTTGAGTGAAGATTCATCTTGATATATCAATATTTCAGTAGCTTAGTTGAAAAACCAATTTATCTATGCTCTCTGTTCTAGAACATCAGTTGAATTTGCTTGATTAAGCAATGGTCTTGCTCACACAATATTCTAGGAGTTGAATACTTCAGTATGTCTGTTACGTGATAGCAAATACATGGTGAATCAGGACATGTACTGGATATTTAATTTCCATTTATGACATTCTCCAGAGCTTAGTTGGCCATGGTGGTTCAATACACGAGATAAAGACTCATGCATCGAAGCGTTCGCTCATCATTTCTGCCAGCAAGGTTAGCAGATAACTTGCTGGGTGTAGAATTTTTATTTTTGTTTTGACACTGTTTAATAATATGACATTATTCTATAGGATGAATCTGTTAGGCTATGGAATGTCCATACAGGGATCTGCGTCTTGATCTTTGCAGGAGTTGGAGGCCATCGCCATGACGTGTTGAGTGTCGTAAGTATCGATTGCATCTTGCCTGGACATTGTTTTAAATATTACTTGCCCTGAAGATAACACTTATTGAGATTCTGATGTTACCATTTGTTATTCAGTTGGCCAAATTTCAATTTATAACATCAGGGATAAAATAAGATCCCATAATTACTGCTACTGTTTTTCTACTTCCATTACATTAGGGCTTAGGCATAAAGGTACTGATCAAAACACATTCTATTGTCTGAAGGACTTCCACCCTACTGAGATCGGGCTTTTTGCAAGTTGTGGCATGGACAATACTGTGAAAATTTGGTCAATGAAAGGTTTGGAAACTACTTCAAAGTAGCTTCATGTTTACATTTAGTGTTGTATGTTGCATATCACTGACAGACTTTTGCCAATGTTGTCACAGAATTTTGGGTATATGTTGAAAAATCATATTCATGGACTGACCATCCATCAAAGTTTCCAACAAGACATATCCAATTTCCAGTATGTTAAGCATCTATAATCACCTGAGATCCTTTCTTTTTGCAAACTACTGTTGGTGCTTAGTTCTCATGCCATTCAAACCTACCTGTTTCTTTCCTTTCAGGTCTTGAGTGCTGCAGTACACTCTGACTTTGTTGATTGTACAAGATGGCTTGGTGACTTCATCCTGTCAAAGGTAACTCATTTGTTAAATGGATACATATTGTTATAGTAATAATGCTGTTCTTTTGTTGGTTTGGTACACCAGACTTTATTGACTTTTAGTCACTAGATTAGTTTGCAACCTATTTCCTTACTCAATGCTAGTATTGGTTCCTGCATAGGGAATAAGGATTTGATATGTGATAACATGGATTTGCAGAGTGTCGAGAATGAAATTTTGCTTTGGGAACCAAAACCAGATAAGAATAGGCCCGGGGAGGTGACATGCTTTAACATCTCCCAAATTGTGTACTTATTTTAGTATCATACTTATCTACAGTTTGAAACTTGTCTGGTGATGTTTTCAGTTTCTGAACACTAACTCACATACTAAATTTATATCTCTGAATCAATATAATTTTCTCTTTCTTCGTATAGGGAAGTGTTGATATTCTTCAGAAGTACCCTGTGCCACAGTGTACATTATGGTTTATGAAATTTTCATGTGATTTTCACTTCAACCAGTTGGCAGTAGGTAATATCTTCTATAAGGACTGTGTTCTGACACTAAAGCTTTATGTAAGATTAGTTTTACTTTGTAAATTTCACAACCATAAGTTGTCAAAGATCTTTTTTGGAAACTATGATTTTCGTAGATTTTTTTTCTGGAGACCAATACTTATTTGTGGAAAACATGGTTTTAGTAGCCCGCTATTGCTTTTTCATAGGGTCTACTGCTATGACATCGCTAATCGTTCCACTATTGAAGCTTAGGACGCTATAGCCCCACTAAACACCACTCTTTGCCTTACCTCGAAAATATTTTTAGTATCACTAATCCTGACTGAGGCAAATATTCATTTCTTACTCTAGATGACTATAACATATGCTTCTATGTTGTGTTCTTTACTTAAAAAATGATGAAATAAATAGTTGAATAATTATCTATTGATGATTGTTGAATTTTGAAAGGATATGAATGTTGATTGTAGCCGGAGTATGTCGATTAATTAATAAATGTTAAGTGATGGACCTAGAAACATGTCGTTTAGATCCCTATATACGTCTTTGAGTATTCTTTGTTCATGGAATTTTCTTAGTTATATGTTTTTGTGCATAATTAATTAATATTTTTTATGTTTACTATAGGACCACTAAATGAAATATCTTCCGCTATATCCTTGTATAGCTTTTTGTAGCTCCTAGAGAAAGCTGCCGCTAAATGTCTTATCCCACTATTTAAAATATTGGTGCAAAATAAATTCAGTATATGTTTGGTTAAATTTTAAGGAACAAATCTTTTAAAGTAAGATTCTGAATAATCATCGGCTGCTTCAAACAGGCAACAGTAAAGGTGAGATCTATGTTTGGGAAGTACAGTCCTGCCCGCCTGTCTTAATTGATCGGTAATTTTTACTGCAACAGTTTCAGTTGTTCTTCTCCTCCTCATGCATCGATTCTGTATAACTAGTAACTCCTATGCTTCTGGATGCAAACACTTAATCATTTTTAGGCTGTCTAATAAGGAATGCAAATCGCCAATAAGGCAGACTGCAGTGTCCGTCGATGGAAGGTACCTCACTCTGCTGATGCATTGCACGTAATGTGCTTGCTTATTTCCTTTTTCTATTTTTGCAATGGATGGATATCAATGTGATGTTGGTTTACTTGTCCAGCACTATCCTTGGAGCTGGCAATGATGGCACCATCTGGCGATGGGACCAAGTGAGTCCTTCGAGCTCCAAAACTGAAGCAATTCAAGCTGCTGTGGCCGCCGATGCCAATGCCTGAGGATTATTGTCGTTGGTTTACATTGTACTCCGTGCTGATTAGCCTTATCGTCGGTTGTTCTAGGGTAAGAGTGGTTGGTAACTGAACGTTAAATGTTAGGATGCTGGTTCTGTTATGCTCTGAATGTCGTAACTTGTGTGATGACGCTCGTTGTGTTAAACTGTTAATCTGCACTGTGGAGTTGTGGACGAGATAAATAACCTGATGTTCCTGTGACTTTGGAATCCATATCGTCAACTCGTCATCTGTTTGTTCCGCATTCTCTAGAATTAGTGAAGCTGTGCTCCTAAGCCCATATGTGGAAATTCCAATGAATCTCAAAGGTCTATTGCATGTGTTTCCTAATGGGCTTTAGTATTTAAGCCCATAAGTAGAGGTGTAAGGTGCATCATCAATTAATACCATATTGCTAGTTGATATTGGAGGTAAGAGCACACCAACCCCTCCTGCAAAATGTGCACCGGAACTAGTACATGGGGAGCCCCTAGGTTTGAGAATCATAAGGTAGTTAATTAGATCTTTTTTCTCCTCTCCCTATTGTGCCGCCATGTATTCCACCCCGATTGCGTTCACCAGTAATTGGGAGAGCAGGTCTCCGAAACTCTTTGCTCTTGTGATCTTGCACTGGAAGAGGGTGAACTAATAGGTTTTTTTGGAAGTGCTTAGCACGAATACCCGCGTTCTTCACCGTAGGCCTCCTACAAAGTCAGGAGGTGCCGTATAACGTGGTCTTCATTGTCGGCTGCTTCGACTAGTACTCACCAATGTCATTGTCAACATCACTCCTCCACCTCCACCAGTTACGGTGACACCATGTGTAGACATTCTGCTCGGTCATCGTCGTACGGAATGTCGTTGCACTGCATCGAGTTGCTACACTGCAGCTCAACTAAATCAATGAGGCTCGGTCACCCGAGTAACAACGCAGTTGGTCCTCTGGCACTGGTTCCTCTTAAGGGTACAATTTTCTAACTCTTGTGTTATGGTAGTCTATTGTATTTATTCCCATTCTATTTACTGTTTGTATATGCTAGTTTATGAGAAATATCATGCTTTATTTAAATAATACTGGAATCGTGACTTTGTTTCCTCTGTAATGATTTATATTCCGAATATATATGACCCTGCAAATGCCTAATTTTCCATCAGCCTGCCTGGGCCTAGCTGCCTAATTTTTTCAAAACATGCTGCTGATGTTGGGGGTGATATCCAATAATCCAAATGAAAACATCATTTGGTAAAAATGAGGAGACTATCCCATACAAGTATAAAACATGCTGTTTGATTTATTTATTTCTAAAGGGAAGGAGAAAAGAAAGCAAATTTCACAAAACCTCGGATTTCTCGTAGCGTTAGAAAACTAAACTGTAGGTATGTTTGGTCAAATTTGCTCTGTGTGCGCCCAATTCCCAACTGGATTTGTACCTAAACTCCACCTTCCTTGGTTCCTAATCATAGCTCTTGATAGTTGGAGCTCCATTTACAAGGTCACTACTATGTAGTGGTCAATGATACCGACAGCAATTAAGTTTTGTGAAATGATGTTGTAGTTTTATTATGCTCTTGATGCTTTACTGCTCAAACTTACTCAAGCCAATGCAAAAATAAAAATTACCCACGCGCATGTACGATTCGTCATGTGGATCAAATGATTCTATTTACCTGAACATGTCGGTGCAAACAAGGAAGGAGGGGACAAAAAATATTTATTGCACGAGGGATGATACGAGTCTAGGAATTTGCTTGATTAGATTATTTAATTATTTTATTTTTTCTAAAAAATTAAGGGCTGTGATTTCTTTAAGATCTTATTGCCTCCTAGAAGGTAAGGGAGTACCATAGTAAGGCCCGTAGGTATATATGTGCCTCTCTGGAACCTTGTCAGCTCGGACTTCCGTCTTTTTATTAGACTAGCATGGCTTCCATCGGCAGGGCTTTTCTACTCTGAAAGGTTCTTATATGCCATTTGAAAGGATCGTAACTACCTTAACAGTAATTGACTTTTCAAACCATAGACTGGAGGGTACCATTCCTGAATCAATTGGAAGACTAGTATCACTGCATGTATTGAACTTGTCACACAATGCCTTCTCTAGGAAAATTCCAGCAGAACTTGGCAGTATGACTGATTTGGAACTTGTCACACAATGCCTTCTCTAGGAAAATTCCAGCAGAACTTGGGCAGTATGACTGATTTGGAGTCTCTCCTATAACGCCCAAGAGTCCATCACACCTACCACCATCCCACTTATCCTCGCTTCGCGTAAAAGGATTAACCCGGGGATGGTGGGATGGACTCTAGAAGCCTTATATATTGGTCTATCCCACATTTAACAACCAAGGTGGGACTAAACTCACTAAACTCTCCACAATATCTCATTAACATACACATGGACCACTACGGGCCAAATTCTAAATTGGGCCGGATGTGACATATACCCCCCTCAAAGGAACCGACGTCCTCGTCGGCCCAACACACCCACAAATCGGGGCAAACGATGACTAGGAACATTCCCTCTTAGCACACGCGACCACACATCCAGTGCTGGCACATGTGCCACGCCGTGCACCCCGCAGGGCCTACATGCGCAATGAACCCTATATCTGTGCACCTGGCCCACACGCGCCCGTGGCCGCGAAGGTCGGCTCCGATACTATTTGTAACGCCCCAGAGTCCAAACGGCAAATCCACTCTGCACACTGAGCGAACCACACCTACCACCATCCTACTTACGCTTTCGTCCTCGCTTCGCGTAAAAGGATTAACCCGAGGATGGTGGGATGGACTCTAGAAGCCTTATATATTGGTCAATCCCACCTTTAACAACCAAGGTGGGACTAAACTCACTAAACTCTTCATAATATCTCATTAACATGCACATGGACCACTACATGTCAAATTCTAAATTGAGCCGGATGTGACATATGGTATCAGACTTGGAAGTTTTAAGAGAAGGATGATTTGGAAGTTTTAAGAGTCAAGCAAGGCCCTTATTAAGTGGGGTAGCATCAGCTGCCAACATCGTCAACTCTAGAGTATCTGATGAGACAAGACACGAAGAGCGAAAGACCAATTTTATCTTTGTTGTCATCTTTTGGTTATCCTTCATCCATGTCTCATATCTCATCAATCTCAATTAAACAAGTACAAAGACTTGAAGAATAATCTTTGTTTTTCTCCCTAGTCTCTTCGAATCTCGGGATGAGATTCCTATTAAGTGGGGTAGAATTGTCACACCTCAAAATTTTTAATTTTGGATTGTGCATAGAAAACACTAATTAAACTAAATATTTTAATATTCGGATAAAATTACCCAAGTTTAGTTTATGATAGCGTCAATTAGTTATAGGAAAAAAAATGAGAACCTTTAAATTTTTCTAAACTAATTTGATGGGCTATTGTTTAATGTGATGTTTGCTTGTTGCCTCTTGTGTGTTGAGAGCGAGTAAAGTCTTTAAAAAATGCGTTTAGTACAATGATCTTCTTCTCTAGCCTGTATATATCTTTTTCTGTAATAAAATTCCTTGTTTTCCAATTTAATCCTCTTATTCGGGGCTTGTCTAAATCTTTTCCGTCTACTTCAAATCACTCATTTGAGATCATCAACCATCAACCGTCTCTGATATCATCTCGCGGATGCTGTCAAAATATCTTTTCATCAGCTCTAAATAATTTATCTTGGTCCACTTTGTTTTCTCCATCGACTCCTTCGGCACATATATTCCCTATTCCTTCAATTTTAGGCCTACGTAACAGCCCAGCTTTTGAGCCAGCTCATGTCTCGCTGCCATATGGCCACGTGCTGTCAGCCCCTCAATTTCCTTCCCATATATGAAATTCTGAATCGGATTCGAGTTGGACATCGTCCTGCCAGCCCAGTGCGCCGTCGTGAATCCACACGTATAAAGGGCAAAGCCATCGTCTTTTATGATGTATATATCTGCTCCATTGGTTTTGCCCTAGCTACCTCCCGCCGCCGCAGGCTGCCCATCAACCCTGGAGTTTCGGCTCCAGCAGTCCTGCTCAACGTGCGCCGCCGCCGCCGTCGTTTCCAGAGCCCTGCCCAGCCCTGCAGCCGGCCCCACCTCATCTCAGTCGAGCCCGGTCCTGCATGCAAGCCAGACACGAAGGCTCGATCAAGCAGGCAGCAGTTGGCCATGGCCATGTGTGCAGTACGTACGTCCAAAGGAAGAGAAACAACTCTCGGTAAATATCTCAAAATCCTCTATCTTCTTTCCTGTGACTCGTAACAGCGTCGTCGATGTTGCCTGTTCCTCATCGCCTCTGTACGCATACCGTTTCTGTATGTACGTCTTGCCGTGTACTGCAGTCAACGGATCAGAGTTCGTATGAACAGCTCGGCCTGTGTAGCAGGCCGCCACTGCCCGCTCCTGCTACTGGATGCCGAGCGCTGATCATATCGTCGCGTGCGCCGCTTGCTTGGACGGAGAACTCATAGACGTGTTGATCTTCATCAAGACGAACCTTGAATCCCTGTTTGAGCTGTGCAGCCTGTGCTGCCATCTTCTCCTGCTACGATCCTGCCGAACCTGCCATGGCCATCGTCCGGTTTCTATAGCGGGTGAGCATCTTCATGTTCGTGTTCTTCCCCATGTATTCTACATGCTAACAGCGGCGTTGACGTGTTACATGCTAGTCATATATAAATTAAATATTAATTTAATTAACATGCAATTAGTTCTATGATTAAAAGCAATGTAGGTTTATATCCTGGTGATTATACATCACATGTTAATTTGATTAATTGTTAACTTAAATATGTTTTTAACTGTACTTAGTGTAAACGCACGCTGCACACTATTAGATGTTCTCATAATTTACTTTGTTTTTGCAAGCTAAAGAATAATCGGTATATAAAAGACACTGAAATATTTGTAACTAAAGTATGACTAGATTTAGCTCGGCCTTTCCGTTAACATGAGATTTCTGTAATTTGAATTAATAATGCTTCACATAGTTTCACTTAATTAAAATAATTCAAACACGTAGTCTTTTCTTTTCTTTTATAATGTAGTTGTTTTCTTTTTAACTGTAGCTTGTTTCTTGCATTCTCGTGACCGTAGTTCTGGCTCTCTTTTAGCACGTTGTTTTACCTTGTGTGGTGCACTGTTCTTAGTCTACCTTGTTTGCTTGTATGTGTGCTCTACGAGTAGAAAGAGAACCACCGGTGAGCGTTGGAGATCCGAAGTTGATGACCGAAAGCTAAAGTATGAGGATGTTTGACCAAGTATAAAAAGGAAAGTATAGCTTGGGACCTCCTAGATGACCTACTCATGTTACACATTAAATTTCATATGCATGTGTCATTTGCCACCTTTTTAAGGATTTCCTAGCAATGGATTACCTAATACCTTGACACCCTTGGGTTATGCATTGGGTAGTAACTGCTAGTGCATGAATAAACCATGATCTTGTAACTTAATTAATGTATGTGCTATGATGGTTAAGAGACGACTTTTTAGCAACATAAGATCTTGTCTGTACGTGATCATCCGGGATTTACAGTACAACTGTGAGGGCTATATGGCTCTGGCTCTAGTTGTTTAAGAGACCTCTTCTAGCTTGTTAGAGGTTGCCCGAAAGGGCGCAAATAGGGTGTTTCTCAGGTTGGATGTAGTGCGGCTTCTGTACTTATGTGTATAGGCTGCAGTTGTTGTGCCATATGGAAGGAGGGCTCTACATTTGCAGGTTACAAAATCCTAGCGGCCCTAACTTGTTAGACGAACTTTTAAATGACTTTATATGGTTTTCGGTGTTTTGGGACTAGCTAACCATGCATTTGGAAATCATGACTCACAGTGAAAGTGTACACCTCTGCGTAGAGTTTAATAAACTGGTATACTAGCCGTGCTCACGGACACGAGCGACCTTGGAGACATTTATATTAAAGATGATGATTCTTGTTATGTTAAGATGTTCATTTACTTATCGTTTATGTTGTATATTAATTATTCTTACATTGATCATGTGGTTAAGGGAATAATTGTTGCTATTAATTGCTAAAATGATATACACCTAAAGGCTACCTGCAGTTTAACCAGTGTCAGCTAATTGAGTCTCATGAACCCCTTGCTATATTTGTTGAGTACGATATGTGCTCACCCTTGCTATTTTCCCATACTCCAGTGTGTAGTAAGGTGCTGCTCAGAAGAACGATAAAGGTGTACTGGAGTTTTCAGAAGTCTGTCAGAAGTGCTTGGCATACGGAGCCCCCAGTCAGCCGTCCCTAAGAAGAATGGAGCCCGAGCAGAAATTTGACAGCCGTTCCGCGATACTCTGATAGTTGTAAGTGTTAATATAGTATATATTCTACTTTATATAAACATTGTTTTGATATTTCTATTTTGTTGTTATATGTGTGGACTTTCTGGGCACACATATAACGAGTGCTTGACCTTCTTTGAAAAACCTGACAATTCCGCAAGAGCTGACTGATCTCACCTTTCTTGAGCTCCTGAACTTTTCAAACAACCACTTGGTGGGGAAGATACCACAATCACGTCAGTTCTCTCCATTTGACAGTAGTTCGTTTGGAGGGAATGCAGGACTATGTGGACCACCACTGTCGAAATTGCCATGTGGCGCTTCTCCATACACTCCAACACTCAACTTTGTGATCAGGTCGTCACCTCACCATGTTGATATGGTCCTGTTTCTCTTTGTTGGGCTTGGCTTTGGTGTCAGATTTGCAGCTGCAATTGTGGTGAAATGGAATCGGGTTGGCCGATGGTTCATTGCAATTGCAAGAGCTTTGAGCGGTTGATCACCATTGGGAGGTGAGAATACGTATGTTTCCAAATGCAAGCGTCAAAGCTAATGGATCTATGATGCGGTACTGAGGCGTTGTGCAATATGTACATAGTTTTGAGATATATCCCTAAGCCTCTTTCCTTAGCCATCACATATATGTAAGCACTGTACTTTAACATCATTTATGGTGCTGCTACATCAATTGTGAAGTGCTCGGGTAGAGATTATTTGGCAGACCTTACATAAAATCTGTACTATCATCGTGAAATGTAAGGGAACTTTTATATTTAGCTTTAATTGAAATAGGTGCTGGAGTGTGTTGTTCAAAGATTGTAGCCTTGGTACTAGCTTGCCGAGATGAAAACGGAGCAATATATATTGTGATAGTCGTACATGTGGCCTGGTATTAATGCTCCACAGTGTAATAGATTGTTAGTACTTTTATCCGAAAACTATTGAGAGGTGATATGCATGTAATTAAGCCTATGTCACCATACCACTATTCATCGTCCGAGAACAGGCGACGCTGAGGACAACGCTACATAGGAAGCCGTGGAGAGTTAGGTTTGACCCATCTGCGCACAAGGCCCAACACGTTTATCCGGTCCAACTTGTCACAAGTAGTACGCACTTAAGAGAGGAGAGGGTGAATGTGAAGGTCATGAAAATTGTAAACAGCCCAACAGATGGGCCTCCAACCTGGACAAGGTCAGCCTGCTGAGCAAGTTGTTGGTTTATAGCCCATTATAGATGAAGCACCTCTTTTGATTCCAATTCAGCCTCAGATGGGTGAACAAGATGGACAGGAAAATCCAGATGCCCACATGGTAATGCCTGAGGAGGAAATCATTCAGAACCTTCAGAATCAAGTTGTTGACCCACCAATGGCTAAAGAACAAGTACTAGCTATGGATGATGACACTGACACTGATTCAGAGCCCTACCCACAAGTTCAACTACCAATTCCTCCTGTGGAGATAGTGCATTTCCCAGACTTCAACAATTTGCAGCCTCTAATGCCAGAAGAAATTCAGGAGGAGGATTTGATGGGATGGATCATTGATCAAAACAATGAAGTTGCTCAGCCTCAGCAGCCTGAAGAGAATATTCAGTTGGGGATTGTTCAGCTACATGACTCTTGGCCTTAGCATGCTGATTTTGGTCCTTGCCCTGAAGCTATCAGACAATGGGTAAGACACTTCTCAAATCATTCCAGTGATCATGCCTCAGTCTTAATACCTGATCTTTGGGTAAACTTTTTCTCCTTCCTTTTGTTACAGTCTCCAACTTTTGATTAGGCCAGATCCTTCCTGCACTCACCTGCTTGGGATCTTCTGAATAAGGATTTGATCACTGTAAATGGTAACTCCACTTTATTCTCCATTCCTAATTCATGTCCATCTGTTGTTATACCTGTTTGCTCCAATCTCGAGCTTACTTCTGTCCCTGTCCTAGAGCCCCTTTGTCATGATCTTGATTTAGATGCTGAAGGCAGTACCTCCAAGGCTTCAAACACTGCATCTACTCCCAAGCAGCAAGGTAAGGTTACTCCAAAGCACAAGGGCAAAGGCAAAGGCAAAGCACCTCTCTCTGAAGCAAATGTCAGAAGAACTATGCATCTGAAGCTGATCCATAAAGGCTTAAAGTCTACTTCCTCATCCTGCAAGGACAAGAACTGTCTTGGCTGTTTAGCAAAGCCACCAACCATCTCTCCCAAAGTAATCAGAAACTTGGGAGCCTCTTTCTGTGGCATCAACCCTGCTGAACTCACTCCTGCTAAGCTGAATGCCAAGCCTGCTGCAAAAAAGAAGAAGACAGTGAGATCCAAGAAACCAGCATCATCCAATCAGAACAATGAAGATCAGGCTGCTTCCTCTCGTAGCCAGAGCTCCAAGAATGGAGCCACAGATCCTAGCACTTAGCTATTTAGGTCTTCCCATCTTCTGTTGAGCTTTTGTCAAAATGTCAACAAAAACTTGGTATGTTCTTAGTTGGAATGTTAGAGGAATAAACTCTGATAAGAAATGGGATGCTATCAGAGATCATGTAATGTCTTGCAATTGTGATATAGTTTGTTTGCAAGAGACCAAAAAGCAATTTTTTGATATTATGTTTATTAAGAAGATTTGCCCCTCATCCTTTGATGCTTTTGAATACATTCCTTCTGTTGGAGCCTCTGGGGGCTCAATCATTATCTGGAAATCCAACCTTTTTCTGGCAGTAAAATCTTTGAGAATGATTATGTATGTCTTTGAGTTTCATCAAACTATAATAATGAATCTTGGATTCTCTCTAACATTTATGCTCCTTGTACTGCTTCTGGAAAAAGAGATTTCTTACAGTGGTTCAAAAATATCCATATGCCTGGCACTGTTAATTGGTTAATAGTGGTGATTTTAATCTTTATAGAAGCCCTGATGATAGAAACAAACCTGGAGGTGATCATCTTGAAATGTAACTTTTCAATGAAGCCATTAGTGCTCTTGGAATTATTGAGTTGCCCCTAAAAGGTAGAAGATTTACTTGGTCTAACATGTAGCTCTCCCCACTTTTAGAAAGACTTGATCGGTTCTTTACATCAGCTATGTGGATAGTTACTTATCCTAACACCTTGTGGATAGTTGCCCCTAAAAGGTAGAAGATTCTTCTTTGGTGATGGAAACATTTGATCATACCCCTTGTGTTATAACTATCTCTACTGTTATTCCAAAGAAGAGCATTTTCAGGTTTGAAAATTATTGGATGGAACATGATGAGTTCATGCCTCTGGTTCAGCATGCTTGGTCCAATTGAATTAATGTCAGTGATAAGGCCAAAATAATTACAGCAAAATTCAAGAATCTCATAAGAGTTTTGAAAGACTAACAAAGAAGTTTATCCAATTTAAAAGTGGCAATTGAGAATGTGAAGCTAGTTCTAAGTTTTTTTCTTAGAAGAATTCAGAGATTTATCCATTCCTGAATGGAACTTCAAAAATATTCTTGAACAGAAACTCACTGATCTGCTTAAACAACAGCATATTTATTGGAAAATTCTGATGGGCATATTGTATCTGAGCACAGTGCTAAGGCTGATCTAATTTGGGAATCCTTCAAGGAAAAGTTGGGTGTTTCTTCTTTCCAAGGTATAAATTTTCATTTACCATCTCTCTTACAATCAGTTCATGACCTCTCCTTTCTAGTGACTCCTTTCACTAAGGAGGAGATTGATTTAGCGGTAAGGCATTTACCATCTTATAAAGCTCCAGGCCCAGATGGCTTTAACACAGATTTTCTAAAAAGATGTTGGCCCATTATCTGTGTTGATTTCTACAACCTCTGCACTGCTTTCTACAATGGAGAGGTTTGCCTTCAGAGCCTGAATGGATCACATATAACCTTGATTCCCAAACATGACAATGCTATAAGAGTCTTAGATTTCAAGCCCATCTCATTTCTTAACACCTCTATTAAGATTCTAACTAAGATTCTGGCAAATAGGCTACAATGTGCTATGCCTAGGCTTATTCATAAAAACCAATATGGGTTCATCAAAGCTAGGTCAATTCAAGATTGTTTGGCTTGGTCTCTAGAATATTTACACCTTTGCCACCAAACAAGAAGTGAGGTCATTATTCTAAAGTTGGACTTTAAAAAGGCTTTTGATAAAGTAGAACATGAGCTCATGATTCAGATTATGCAAAGCAAAGGTTTCTCTGATAAATGGATTTCTTGGATGAAACTGATTTTTGGGTCTGGTACTTCAACTGTTCTCTTAAATGGTGTGCCTGGAAAGGTTTTCCACTACAAACATGGAGTAAGGTAGGGGGACCCTTTATCTCCTCTACTCTTTGTTCTAGTTGCTGACTTCCTTCAAAGTATCCTAAATGCAGCAAAACAACAAGGGTTACTCACACTGCCAGTTCATCTCCCACATGATCAGGACTTCCCTATCCTACAATATGCAGATGATACCCTGATCTTCATGCAAGGTGACTCAAGACAACTCTTCTTCCTCAAAGCTATACTTAATTCTTTTGCTGAGTCTACTGGTTTGAAAGTGAATTATGCTAAATCTATGATGGTACCAGTCAATATTAGTGAGGAAAGGATTACTCTACTAGCCAACACTTTTGGATGTTCTATTGGTTCCCTCCCTTTCACTTACCTTGGCTTGCCTTTAAGCCTCACAAAACCAACAGTGACTGATTTTTGGCCCCTAGTCTCAAAGTGTGAAAGAAGAATGGTTGTTGTTCCTTTATTCTTAAGTCAGGCTGGTAAACTTCAAATGACAAATGCAGTTCTCAGTGCCCTACCTACTTACACAATGTGTACTTATCTTTTGCCAAAGACAGTGATTAAGCAAATAGATAAGTATAGGAAGCATTGCCTATGGAGAGGGTCTGATATTCACTCCAAACAGCCACCTAAAGCAGCATGGAAGCTTGTCTACAATTCAAAGGACAATAGTGGGCTGGGAGTCCATGATCTTTATGTTCATAATGAAAGTCTTTTGCTAAAGCATCTGCACAAATTCTTTAACAAATGTGACATACCTTGGGTTCAACTGGTTTGGAATGCTCATTATGGCAGTGACACGATTCCAATTAATAATAGAAAGGGATCCTTCTGGTGGAGAGATATTTGTAAATTGCTTGATTCTTTCAAAGGCATGGCTTCAGTCACAATTGGGGATGATTCTACTTGTATTTTTTGGATGGATGTCTAGCGGGGTGCTCCTCTTAACATTCAGTGGCCACATTTGTTCTCTTTTGCCAAAAATGACCATATCATTGCTCATCAGTTTCTGTCTGTAGATGATAAATCTGAATTTTTTCACATCCCACTTTCAGTTGAAGCTCATGATCAATATCAGTTAATGATTATGGAATTAGATAATATTCAGATCAGTACTTCCAAAGACACATGGAGTTATATCTGGGGATCAACTGTGTTTGCATCAAGTAAAGCTTACTCTCATCTGTTGGGATCTATACCAGTGCCTCCAATTTATAATTGGTTATGGAACTCTAAGTCTTTGCCAAAAAGGAAGGTTTTCTTCTGGTTAGCCATTAAAGACATGCTCAATACTAGAGAGCTTTTGAAAAGAAAGAATATGGAATTACAAAGCTACAATTGTGTGCTCTGTCATTTAAATATAGAGGAATCTCTTCACCATCTCTTCTTGATTGCCCTTTTGCTTTGGCTTGCTAGAATTTATTGGGGCTAGCTCACCTAATTCAGGGAAACATGATTGATTCAATCCTTCTGTTGAAGACTCAAATCAACAGGCCTTTCTTCATGGAGATCATTGTTGTAATGTTTTGGGCCATCTGGACTGCTCGAAATGATGTAATCTTCAGGAACCTTCACCATTCTGTCCAAGCTGCTAAACTCGTCTTCAAGCAAGAATTAGCCTGGGTTAAGCTCAGAGCTAAGTGAGATTTTGGAACTCAATTACAATTATGGCTAGACAATTTTGTGTAATCTTACTTATTTTCTTTGTTTCCTTTTATGCTTCATGAAGATGTATTTGGAGAACCAAGTTCTGTTTTAAAATTTTAATAAAATTTCAGTAGGGGGCAACCCCTCCTGTTTCCCTCAAAAAAAATTGTAAACTAAACTTCCTAACTATTGTGAATATGTCCTCGCCAATTCTCGTTTTGCTTCTCTTCCAACTCCTTTCCCAAGGCTCCTTGCTGCTAACAGCCTAGTAGTGCAAACAGAAATCTATATGTTACAAATTTTATGAAATTGTAACAGACAGCCAAACAGAGCAGTGCTTGACCTTCAGAGTAGAAGCAGGACAACGGGTCCATTTCATGACACCGAGGCCGAGGGAGGTGGAATCGAAGAACAAATCCTGTTAATTGTGTGCTTCTTCAATCATTAGCCTCTTTCAATTCAATGTCCTTGGTGACTCTGTGTAACACCCTGAAAATTTTTGCCGTGTTTTGAAAATCACTAAAAATTTGAAATTTTAGTTTTCTCTATAAATCAATCAATTAACCGTGTAGGATTATTTTGACGCGAATAAAATTCGTCAAGTTATAAGCGAGAAAATTGGTTGTCTTTGTTTGTTGAACTTATGGTGGTACAACTCCTTGGAAAATTATTTTTGGATTTGAAATACCCCCTAGTAGTCTTGTATAGAATTCTGGGGAAAAGAAAAAGGGAAAAGATATTTCTATAAAGCTCGGGCCCATTCCCTCTCCCTCTCTCCTCTGGGCCTAGTGTGGCCCACTCCTCCCTCTCCCCCTCCTCTTCCCTGCATGGGCCAGCGTCACGCCCACAGCCCAATCGGCGTAGCGGCAGGAGCCCCTCCCCTCTTCCCTTCTGCCACCGATGAACGGAACCCAGTTGCCAGCTCCAACCCATTGCAGCACCGTGAGCCTCGCGTCCGCGCTCGCCATACGCCGTGGCTCGATCCCGATGTTGGAGAAGACGAGCGCACAGGCGCCAGCTGACCGGCCCTAAACCATCCCATCGCGCCCTCTTCTTCTTCCCTATGCTCCACAACGCGTCAACACCATTGGAGAGGTCGGCACGGGAGCCCACGGGTGCCATCGATGAGACCTCACAAGACATCGACCTCGCTGGAGCAACGAGAGGACGCGGAGGCAGCCAGTGCAGCGTTCGGGACCGTCCCTAAGCCCGGGTTCGTACGCAAAGGTCAGAAATATCCGGCCGGCGGAAAATATCTCGCCGCCTCCGCACCGACTTCGCTGGGCTATAAAAGGGCCGGCCGGCGAGCCTCCACCGTCACTGCCACCACTCTGAGCTCCGCGTTGAGTTGGTACACACATCTCCTCTGTGCCTCCCCTCCTTTCCCCTCCTCACTCCTTCTCCCTTCTCGAATAGGGCAAAATCCTGTTCTCCCCAAATCCGCCGCCGCCGCCGCCATTAGAGCCGAGCATCCATGCTACGCCACCAAGGGCTCCTCCGGCCAAATTGGAGGGACGAGGTGAGTCCTAGATACTTTCTCCATCTTCCCCGTAGCTTATAACCCCCTCCATCCGCTCTATGTTACCCTGCCACCGGGAGAGGCGCAGCGCCAAGTCGCCATTGCCACCACTCACCTTCGGCAAGGCATGACCGAGCATGACTGCTCCCTTAAAGTATTCATGTTACCACTGCACACATGTACACATGGAACACGGGCCTTAGGAAGCCTCGTACACGCACACCCATAGTGCAGTGCCGCTGAGTTCACTCTGGCTGACTGCCGCCATCGCTCCAAGCCCTCACGACCACCAAGATCTCCACCGGCAGCCGCGGAATAACCCCTGGAATACCGGACGCCGTGAGCCATCAAGCTGTTGGGGTATGTGTTGCCGGCGAGACCAACTGTGGCGAGCCCGCGCCACTCCCCTATTTTCACCACCGCACCGGAAGCAGCCGTCCAAGCGCCGTTTCCCTCCGTCCTCCCTCACTTTCTCTGACTTAGGGGCCCGGCACCAAACGGCGTCCACGCTATCTAAGCTAAAAGGCTGAAAGCCCAAGTTTGGTTTTGGTAATTAATGACACCAAGTTACTAATGCTATTGTATCAAGTGGAATGAGTTAGGCATAAGCAACACACATGATGAAGGAGCATGTGTCATGAAGTGATGGCCACAAGATCACAAGAGGTGGAGATGCACATAAAATGATGATCAAGGTGATCAAGCATGTGAAGATGGACATGGAACAAAGTAATCAAGACAAAGGTATAATCGTAGGGTTCACTTTTGCCGGTCTAAGATGAATAGAGAAGTGATTGACCGAGTTTAGGATTGATAGCCGACTATCAAGAGGGGCAATCACGGTTAGCTCGTGAATCAAGTGCTACTAGGTCATCATCTTTAGCATATGTATTAGGATCTAGTAAAGAGAGCTAACATAACTCCTTCGAGAAAATAATTATGAAAATGTTAACACACATGCACATGGTGATATACACATGATGGTGTTGGCACATTAGCGAAGGCGGTGAAGTTTGAGCGGCAGAGATGGTGCATTCAGGCGTTTTCGGGAAAATGAAATGCCTATTTTCCATTGCGCCGGATGCGAGAACCGGAGGCAAAGTCATGGTGGTGGTCGTCGCTGTTTTACAAGCGACAGACACTATCCTCGGGAGCGACATCAGCGTCTGTCGGCTTACCCTGGCGATGGCCTGCTGTGTTGGCGCGACAGACATAGTGGTGGCCGCGCGACGGACGCATGACATCAGTGTCTGTCAACGGTGCCATCAGCCAGGCGCAGGAGCGAGCGGAGGCGAGCTGTGCGCGACAGACGCTGGCCGGGTCTGGTGTTGGCGCGTCGGACGCGTCTGTTGAGTCGCTCGCGTTGCATGGCTCTCTGGACCGCATATGTCGATGCGACAGACGCTGGGTCTCGGGCACGATGGACGCGTCTGTCGAAGGCAAATTCGACTGTTGGCTTTGAGCGCGCGGGGACACGTGGCGCACAGAGGTGTGACGGACGCGGCACTGCAGCGTTTGTCGCCTTGGCGTGGCCGCGTCTATCGCCCTCGACAGGGGTATAACGGCTAGTGGCTTTTCCATTCGCTATAAATAAGAGATGACCGGCCCTTGGGGGCTCTCTCTTGCACATTTGAGATATTGAGGTACACTTTGAGCTAGAGAACTTTCCCTCCACTCATCCTCTTGCTTGGTTGCATACCCTAGAGAGATTGAGATTCAAGTGCATTGCATTGAGAGTTGCATCTAGTGGCACTTGATTCTTGAGTTTGCTGCGGATTGCTTGTTATTCTTGCGTGTTTCCCGACACCCTAGACGACTTTGGAGCAGCGATGGTGTTAAGCTCGTGATTGGAGATTGTTTCGAGCCTCACCAAGCGATTGTGAGGGGTTCTTGAGCCTTTCTCGCGGGAGTTCGCGAATTGGCTACTCTAGTGGAGCTCGTGGCTTGGAGGATCCCTATCTTGTGAGTGGATGTGCGGCACCCGCTGAGGGTTCAACTCTTGATAGTTGATTAGTTCGCGATCCATCAAGTGGGTGCATCGCCACAACGAGGAGTAGCTTGCTGGGAAGTAAGTGAACCTCGATAAAAAATCTTATGTCATCTTATTGCCGATGATTTCATTTGTGTATGTGATCACATTGATTGATTGGTACATTGAACATATCTCTTCTTATTAACGTTGATATATCTATTCAAGCTCTCTTCTTTACTTATTGTTCTTTACCTTATTTAGCTTGAGTAGAATAGCTTATCTCATAGAAGTAATTAGCCTAGTAACTTAGGTTGTTGGTGTGAGCTAAAGTTTATAGCCTTGTTGTTTACTAGTATTGTGTAGGTGGCTTGCATAGATTAGTTGTGCTAGTGCTAGAAGAGCTTCACCATCTTATTTACTAACTTGTTGTTTAGTAAAGCTTGTATAAAATTTAAATAGGCTATTCACCCCCTTCTAGCCATTTGGACCTTACAAAGGCCAGAGCGGACACACATGCCAGCGACGCGTGCCACCGCCGCGGTGACCCCACCTGCCATGCACTCATTGCAGCTGCATGGCACACAACACACTAAAAAGGCTATGGCCACCCAGACAGTGTACACAGAGTGATGCACAACCACTTTTCCTTACATGAAAAAATCCCAGAAAATTCCTACAAATACTAGAGGCACCATAGAACCTACCCACACTGTTACCATGACTTTTCCACTCATCCAAATATCTCCAAAAATTCCATAAATTCCTAAACCCAAATTTTTAAACTTCTAAAAATCGTAACTTCCCCATTTTAATTCCGTTTTCTGTAAAACCACCACCAAAATTTCTCTAAAATCTAACTCTATTTATTTTATCTAGTACCACCATATAGTTCTATGATTGCTTTTACGTTACTTTTGTGTTTATTTTTATGTCGAGCGGTAGTCTCATTTATTAGCAACGATCGGCAGAGGACGGTGACTACCAGAAAGGCGAGGACCTGGACTACGTCGGATCTAAAGGAGAGTTCAACGAAGGCAAGTCCTAACTCCCCCTCTTTCCAACACTATCATGCTATACCATTTCCATCATGAACTAGAATTTATGATAATGTGTGAAGTACTGTAGTATGTGAATTAATAAAAATTGGTTATGTTTAAGGAACCGAACTATGTGAATAGGGTGTTAAATGAAACTTAACTTGTTGACGGGAGCGAGTGAGAGTAATTTATGTAGGATATATTACTTTGGTAGGTTCGCCTGTGTGGGTTCTTGCGGGAAATACTCGCTTTGGTCGTATAAGGACCAGTTCATAGGCCATCTCACCTAGTCTGATATACGTACAACCACATGTCTATTTTTGTAGACCTAATCTCACACCTCGTTAGGTAGAAGTATAATTTCCACTTGGGAGCCGGCGTGGCAACAAACTATTAGGAGAGGACACGGTTGCTAAGTGATATTCCATGGTCTGATCAGCATGGTTGCTTTGTGGTCTTCCATGTAAAAGTTACTGTTGTGCCGCGTGCGAGTACCATTTTATTGATACTGGATGCTATGTGATCATCCTAATGGATACTGTGTGATCATCCAACCACTAAATATTCTGTGATGCTGTGTGATCATCCTGATATTATATGGGTCCCGATCCCTGAGTACACCGTAGTGGAATTATATGAAAGCCTGAGGTCGCGTCATCTGGGTACGGGATCTTGTTAGGCCTATCCTACCACTGATCATGGTCGGATCGTGTCTATCATGTGGGGAAAAGTATACCCCTCTGCAAAGCGTAATAATCATATTCGAATAGCCACGTCCTTGGAATGGGCAACCACAGGATGATGTCTCCTTTGATTAGTTTTTCATATGATAACTATGCTAATAATATTAATTAATTATTATCACAACCTGGGAACTGGCGGGAAGGGTAATGCTCCCCAGGGCTCAAAACTCCTTTCTTTTAAATAATACTTCCGCCTCCACCATCCACATCACCCCCACCCCTTGTTAGGGCTTGCTGAGTATTTTATGTACTCACCCGTTGTTGACTCACAGATATTGACCCCGAGGAGGACTATGACATCGACGAGGAGGCGAATCACGAGGACTAGGAGCCATGCGAGGACCTACGGATATGCTGAAAGGAGTTCTTAGGACATAGGGCTTCGACCGCGCTCAAGCATGCTTGTGGAATAAAGTATCGCTTTAGTATTCGCTGTAATAGCCACCACTCATTGTAATAAATTGCCGCTTCGCGGTAAAAGAACATCGCTAGTTATATAATGCCTATGGCTGTGCCATCTAGACTTTGACTATTGTAAAACCTTATCTTTTTTTCGTTATTAATAAAGCTCGGTATTTTATATTAAATCCACCTGTGTGTGTATTTCTGTTATTTGTGTGTATTTGCGATTGATTCTGACGCAAATACAATTGCACTTGGACCACCAAAATGTAGGTCCGACACTCTGTCCTGTCCTGTGCAGTGGCTGCCTGCTGTTGTTGCCTACTTGCCTTGTTAGCGGCTGCACGTATGGCTCTCTAGCTGCCTGTGTCTGTGTTCCAAACCTTCAAACCAAAGCTGGTGCAGCCAACGGCGACCTGAAGAAGACGTCTCCTGCTGCCTTCTGCTCTGCTCAGTCGGTGGACGACTTTGTTTTTTCTCAATCGTGCCGAATTGTTTTTTCTCAATCGTGCCGAAGCACATTTTCCGTTAAGCAGAAGTAGAATTTAACAATACGTAGCTAATTGCTTGGATAATAATTGGTGATTACCGATCCAAACACCCCCTTAGCTCACATGGTTGTGATTAAAAAAACTACTTAGCGACCTTAACAAGGAATAAGCACGGTGACAATTGACAAACACCAAGACAGGCCCTGAACTAAGCGGCTAAAGAGTGTAGTGTTCCAAGCCAGTGAGGTCCAGCTGAAAGGAGTCGGTGGACGACTTGATCGGCCCATGCATCGTGCTCACTAGGATTGATCACGGCCCAATGAGACACAGCAGTTCCCAGTTCTAGCTAGGCCCATTAATTCCATCACCTCACAGCTCACAGGTAGCTCACGCCCACTCCTCCTAAACCTACAGAGTCTAGAGCCCTTGCGTCCGGCGGCGGCCGGCGGGAGGAACGCGGCAGGCGGCGGACGGGCGCGAGTCGGCCGTCCGCGGGCGCCGGGCTGAGGTAGCTTCCTTGTCCACGGCCCTGCGATTCTATTTCTATCGTTTAATATTTGTTTGCTTTGGAAGTTTTTCGGGTCGCCGATGAATGCATCTCTTAGTTATTATATATAAATAATTCCGCCGTCCAGCCTGATGCAAGTTCATCCTTCAAGACACAAGAACCCAAGAAAAGAAACAGGAATTCCGGAAACCAACGCCAACTTGTTGGTTTCTCTGTTTTTGGTGTTCACTCCGATCCCCTTTTGTCGATGAATGCGAAGCATGACAACCGATTGCCCGGACCGGCCATGCCCACTAGTATATCCAGTATATCCCGGCGGACGGGACGAGACGGCCGTCCGTGGCAGTAGCGAGCGTGCTGACGTAGATACGGCTTGCCAATGAATGCATCTCTTAGTTATATATAATTCTGCTCTCCAGCCTCATGCAAGCTCCTTAATTCAAGTTCGTTCTTCGTTGAAACCAGAGACAGAAGAACACAAGAGCCCAACTTGTCAGGTTCTCTGTTTTTCCCTACCATCGTCTTTGGTGTTCACTCTCCCTTTGGTCTATGAAACCGAAGCATGACGACCGAGCCCAGGCTGGCCGTGCTATCCCACTAGTATTAAATATCCCAGGCCACTCCACTCTACTCCACGTCCACAATCGGTGTCCAAGTCCAAGACACTTAATTTCCTCCCCTCCTGCCTGATCTATCTTTCTCTGTATGACTGTATCCCATCCACTGAAAGTCTGAAATCCTTGCCACCGGCAAGGTGAATGCTGAGCTAATCGACTGCCGCCGCCACCACCACCACTAGTCACCGGCTACATACCATGTGTGACCAGTCGACGTGAGGCTTCTTGAGAGCTGAGCGGCTCCCGTCACCACTGCTCGTAGGCACCTTGAGCTGCCGAAGGGCCAGCAACGTCCACAAAGATCTAGGGTCGTGGAGGAACAGGCTGCCACACGAGGAGCATGACAATGAATACGGCGAAAGGCATCTTGTCAGTCGGCATGGGCATATTCCAAGCGCCGACTGAGCTGCAGTGCGAGCTGGACAACCTCGACACCAAGCTGCAGTCTGCTCGCTCCCTCATCAGTCGCAGCGAGTGGGGCATGTCCAAGAGCATGGAGCTGGACGCCCTTCTTGTGAAGCTCAAGTACGCCACCTATGATGCTGAGGACCTTCTCCGCGAGCACGAGGACAGGGTGCTCCGGCAAAAGCTTGAGGACGCCGACCGGAGCAGGGTAGGTCAAGTCTTGTCCTCCTCTCTGAATGTTATAAAACATGTTATCCTTGATAGCAGCAAAAGGGTAAAGGATACCCAAGACAAGCTTGGCAAGGTTATGGCTGAGGTTAAGGAAGTGCTATCTTCAATGGGTCTTGGTCGTGTCGAGCACGAGCCTGTGCAGTTCATGCCAACAACAACTGAAATCATCACCGCTTCTCAAGTGTATGGCCGTGACACAGAACGGGATCAACTGACGGAGATGCTGGGTGTGACTGCAACCATTGACCGTGAAGACGATATTGACCAGGTGGTCACACAAATGATCACACACTCAGGGTCCAAAGGAAAGAGCACAGCAGGCCTAGGCATCGATGCATCTACATCCAAATCAGCCAAGCGACATAAAGGTGACAGCAGCAGCAGCAGCGCCTTACTTGCTGAGGCTACAAACTTCGCCGACAATGTTTCTGTCTTGCCAATTTTTGGCATCGGAGGGATGGGGAAGACCACCTTGGCTCAGCTCATCTACAATGATAAAAGGGTGACAACCCACTTTACTGTGAGGATATGGGTCTGCGTTTCGGACCTCTTTGACATTGACAGGATGACAAGAGAGATTGTCAAGACCATCTGCCCAAACTTTGATTTGTCCTGTCCTTTAGGTGTTCTTCAAGTGCAACTGATGGAGCTGCTAAAGAGCCAAATGTTTGTTTTGGTGTTGGATGATATTTGGCAGATTACTGAATACCAATGGGATTCTTTTTGTGCACCTTTGAGGAATGGGCTTGAAGGCAGTATGATCCTAGTGACTACAAGGCATGAAAACATTGCTCGCCTGGTCACCACCAGCAACTGTAAGCCTGTACAACTCAAAGGATTGCCTGACGATGTATTTTGTGAATTCTTCAAGAAATGTGCATTTGGTAAAGACAGACCAGAGTCATATCCCCACTTGCAAGTAATTGGTCGGAGCATTTCCTCTAAGTTGTGTGGTACTCCTTTGGCTGCCAAAACACTAGGACACTTGTTGAATAGTAATCTGACTGAGCAACATTGGATGACCATCAAAGATAGTGAATTATGGGATCAAGAACAAAAGGAGGGTGACATATTACCAGCTCTACGTCTGAGCTACTTGTATCTCCCAACTGAACTTAGGAGATGCTTTGCATTTTGCTCCATATTTCCAAAAGATTATAGCTTCGGAAGAGATGAAATTGTTGACATTTGGGTGGCAGAGGGCTTTGTTGCATCACTGCAGAGCATGTGTATTGAAGACGTGAGGATTAGGTGTTTCGATGAATTAAGAGACAGGTGCCTTTTCCAAGCTGATCCAAAGTTCCCTAATCAGGATAGATATGTAATGCATGACTTGATCCATGATACTGCACAATATGTTTCTATGCATGAGTGCTTTTCCATGCAAGATTTGAGCAAGATGACACATAAATTTCGCCACATTTCAGTCGAGGTGGATGGTAGGTCCTTGAACACAGTGACAAGCATTGCACATTTGAATAAGCTGCGTTCAATTAGGTTTGGTGCTGAATTGTCCGTTGAGATCAGCTGGTTCAGTCAGCTCTCTAACATCCTGTTTTTGAGCCTAAGAGGTTGCAAGCTGGAAAATCTACCCCAAAGCATATGTGAATTGAATAGCCTTCGTTACCTTGATATATCTCACAGTGCTATAAAAGAATTGCCAGCAAAATTCTGGTGCCTTTACAACCTACAAGTTGTTGATGCCAGTAATTCAAATGAAGTGAAAGAAATTCCTCAGGATGTAACAAGGTTAATCAACTTGCGTCGACTACAACTTACAAAGAAAGCCTCTGAATCCTTATCGAAAGTAAGAGGGTTGGGAAGTTTGTCTTCCCTTCAGAACTTGAGGTATTTTACCATTGCAAAACGGAAAGGGTCAATTGGTGAGCTGAAGGGCATGAATGAGCTCAGAGGAAAGCTAGAAATCAGATCTATTTATACTGTGAGGAGCAAGGAAGATGCTTGTGAGGCTAGACTCATTGACAAGAAATACCTCGACGAATTATATCTAAATTGGCGAATTAGCCCCGATCGCCACACTTTTGAGTCGAGACCTAGTGAGAATGAAGTGATGGATGGCTTATGCCACAATGAAAGAATTAAGAGCCTTGAAGTCCATGCCTTTTGGGGTGATAGGTTACCAAGTTGGTTTAATCCAAAAGACCTACAAAATTTAAGAAGCCTGAAGCTCTTCAAGTGTCCTTACATAGAAACTTTCTCAGTCCCCTACCTGACAGGTGGCACACAAGGTGGTTCACTAAGTCAGCATGCAAGCAGCAGTACCAATTGCAACTATGGCATTTCATCCCTTGCCTTCACACACCTCACTTCTATAAGAATTGCCGAATGCAGAGAGCTGACAAATCTTGACAATTTCTTGTCCCCAAAGAACCTGCCATGGATTGAGTCCATATCCCTCTCAGCATGTCACATGCTAGAATCAATACCGGCAGATAGTTTTGTGGGATTTGTTCACCTCCGAGACCTGAAAATAACTCGCTGTAACAAATTGGTGTGCCCACAGTCAGGGGAAATGGTTCTGCCCCTCTCACTCCGAAGGCTATTTATTAGTCGTTGTGGTCAGCTTGACAGATCATTTCCATCGTGCCTAGAGAAGCTCACCTCTCTCAGTGTCCTGGACTTGACTGAATGCGACAATGTCGAGTCAATCCCGTTTGACTCGATCCCCTGCAGAAACAGCCTCATATTCTTGCGACTGGAACATTGCCCCAAGTTATCATCCATTGGTGGATCGGCCGTCCCTTCATCCATAAATTACGTTGAAGTAAGCCGTTGTGCTAAGCTAACCCAAGTATGACAGCCCTTCATAAAGAATGTACCGTGCAACCCAGAGAACAATGCAATCTTAAAGTTTTTGAATAGCTAATGCAATCATGTGGCCCTGTTTAAATGCCCTCCTCTAAACTTTAGAGTTCTAAAAACTTTAGAGCACTTAGCTCAGTTTTAAGATGTAAAACTCTAATGTGAGGTGGGCTAAATTTTAGAGCTAACTTTTCATCTGTTTAGAGACTTTAGCTCTAAAGTTTAGAGCTTTAAAGTTTAGATGAACGGATCCAAACAGGCCGAAAGTTTGTTGCAACTATAAAAGTAGAAAGACTTTTTGCAGACAGAGAAGTACGTAGATGTGTGCTTGCTCTTTTATCTCTTGTGTATTATTTGTTGATTTTGTAATTAGTTTTTTCGAAACTCCTCTATTAATATATGCCCGAAAGATCTCCTGCTGGTACCTCTTCAAAAAAATCATGTCTATTTGCAGGGGAGACCTATTGATCTAATATCAATTACGCTTGTGGTTAAGATTAAGCATTTTTGTACTTGTTTTAGAGTTTGTCTACAAAGCTGATTTTATATTACTTCCCATCAGCCATAGAGTTGTGGAGTTAGGTTAATTATTATACTGTTTGTCGTTATTTCAACTATATATGTTAATCAACTTCAATAGTACAGAAGTATTTTCACAGCCAACTCGAAAACCCCCATTACTGTCGGTTTAGCGCAACGGTGATGAAAGTGGATGGTGATGCTCAGATTCATCACCATCATGTCGAATCCGGCAGACAAAACCAATTAAAATCTTTTTTTTTTGAAACCGCCCCATCTCCCTCATTCACAGCTTCGGCAAGCTCATCACCAAGTGCCTCGCGCGGCGTCTCGCGCCGGAGCTCGACCGACTCGTTCTGCGAAATCAGAGTGCCTTCATCAAGGGCAGAAGCATCCATGACAACTTTAGGAATGTGCAGCTTACTTGCAAGGCCATTCATAGTCGCAGGGTCCCTTGCGTCCTCGACATCGCTAAGGCGTTCGACACGGTCGCGTGGACCTTCCTGCTAGATGTTCTACGACACTTGGGCATCGGTCAACGTTGGACAAACTGGATGTCCACCTGTTATGTAGATCGGTATTTGGGAGATAACTAGGCCTTATGCTTTGCCAAGAGCTTGAGAGATTGAGGGAGACTAGAATTGGCCTTATGCTTTGCCAAGAGCTTGAGAGATTGAGGGAGACTAGAATTGTTTCTTCATTATTCCTTGCCTCTTCCAAATGACAGACGTGCCTCTCTTTATATAGAGAGGGGACTAACCCTAGACCTAACTTGGTGGCTAAGCACCCTTGACCTAACTTGACGGCTAAGCTACTGACGCTTGGGCCTATTGGGCCGGCGGCAGCCTGTTGGCTGCCCATGACATCTCCCCCGCCCTTGGAGACCCAGCTCGCCCTCGAGCTGGATAGCTTGATGGCACCTTCTTCTGTGGCGTAGTGGAGCAGATGTTGATCTTGATGGGAATCTGGTCCGTCGGCGATGGTGACCAGAGGCGGGTGACAACAGCGATGGGATAGGTCGAGCCTCGGGCTCTGGCGGTCGACGGTGGAAGTGGTGCTGGACGTGGCGGTGGGGATTTTTTTTTTCCGATGGGCAGGCGGCTGGTGGTAGCGATGGATAGGGGATGAGGATCGACTGGATCTCTGATACCAGGTGTTATGTAGATCGGTATTTGGGAGATAACTAGGCCTTATGCTTTGCCAAGAGCTTGAGAGATTGAGGGAGACTAGAATTGTTTCTTCATTATTCCTTGCCTCTTCCAAATGACAGACATGCCTCTCTTTATATAGAGAGGGGACTAACCCTAGACCTAACTTGGTGGCTAAGCACCCTTGACCTAACTTGACGGCTAAGCTACTGACGCTTGGGCCTATTGGGCCGGCGGCAGCCTGTTGGCTGCCCATGACACCACCATCCTCTCCACCGCCAGCACCAAGGTCCTCCTCAACGGCACCCCTGGCCGCAGGATCTGCCACACGCGCGGCCTCCGCCAGGGTGACACGTTGTCGCCAATGCTGTTCGTGCTTGTCATGGAGGTGCTCAACCATCTACTGCACTGGGTGGAGCAGCGTGGTCTCCTCACCGCCATTCCGGGCGTCGTCGGCTCCAGGGTCAGCTTGTACGCGGATGACCTCATCCTCTTCCTCGCCCCCACGGAGCTTGATCTTCAGGCGATTCGGGCGACGATGACGATCTTCGGCCTTGCGTCGGGCCTCTTCGCCAACCTCGACAAGAGCGTCGCCACGCCGCTCAACTGCTCTGAGTTGGACCTGGCACGCGTGTAGGAGGTCCTTGCTTGCGCGGTCGAGAACTTCCCCTGCCGGTACCTTGGCGTGCCACTCTTTGTGTTTCGCCTACGACGTGCGGACGAGCAGCCTCTTCTCGACAAGGTGGCAGCCCGTATTTCAGGATGGAAGGGGCGGCTACTGAACGCTGCAGGCCGTTCTGCCCTAGTCAAGGCGACGTTGTCGGCCATTCCGGTCCACACGGCCATCGCCCTCTGCCTCTCGCCCTGGGCCATTGACTCCATCGACAAGCTGTGACGGGCGTTCCTCTGGGCGGGGTGCCGACCGGGTCTGTGGCGGCAAGTGCAAGGTTGCTTGGCCTCTTGTTTGTAGGCCAACCGACCTCGGCGGTCTTGGGATCACTGACCTTCGGCGGGTTGGCATCGCCCTGCGGGTGCGCTGGCTCTGGAAAGACCGCAACGCTGGTCTGCTGCCGCGCACCAAGGAGCGTCCGGTGCTCGACCTCTTCAGGGCGGCTACCGTCCTCAACCTGGGGGATGGACGGTCCACGTTATTCTGGACGGACTCTTGGCTTCACGGCTCCTCTCTCGAGCGCTTGGTGCCCACGGTTTTCGCGGCGGTGCGGCCGCGCAAGCGGAGGGCCACGGTCGCGGACGCCTTGGCCGGCGATGCTTGGGTGCGCCACCTTGCGGGTGCCTTCTCCCTGCAGTTCTTCGTCGAGTTCGCCGACCTTTGCGACCTCCTGGAGGAGGTCCATCTCTCGGACCAGCCGGACACTTTCATGTGGGGGCTGACCGCGGACGGCTCATACACCGCGGCATCGGCTTACGGGGGTATGTTCTTCGGCTCCTCGACCCCTACCGGCGCACACTTGCTGTGGAAGACGGTGGCACCGCCCCGCGTGCGATTCTTCTTCTGGCTCGTCATGCACGACCGTTGCTGGACGGCCGCGCGGCGCTTCCGGCACGGGCTGCAGGACTCCGACGTCTGCATCCTTTGTGACCAAGCTTCGGAGACCATGGACCACCTTCTCCTTGGATGTGTGTACAGCCGGGAGGTTTGGCATCTCTGCCTGGCCCGGTTTCACTTGCACCACATCATTCCAGATGATGGTTCCACTGTCATGGACTGGTGGACCGTCAACAGGAAGCTGGTGCCCAAGCAGCTGCGGCGGGGGTTCGACTCGCTCTTCTTCCTCGGCGGATGGTGCATCTGGAAAGAGAGGAATGCCAGGACGTTCCGCGCGACCTCCACTTGTGCTCGGGACTTGGCGTCTGTCATCTTCGACGAGTTCGATCAGTGGTGCTTGGCTGGTAATCGGCACCTGCGCGCATTGGAGGCAATCCTCGGATAACCTCGCTCCCCGTCCGCTCGGTTGTAGCAAATTCACTCCAATGTAGTCGTCTTTGTGTGGGGCCGTGGGTGGTGGGTGGCGAGGGTCTGGTAACCTTGGTTACCGGAGTGTATTATTTGCTTGAACTCTTCTGCTTAATAAAAAACGCGTAACGACGCGGTATTAAAAAAAAAGAAAACGTCGCCAGGGCCACTGGTGTTCATCCACACCCGCGCCCATGTCTGACACCCTCAGGAGCTGCGCCCTCAATAGCCACCGCTATGTCTGCTACCCTCTAGCAGATCTGGGCTAGACCGCCGCGCCACTCCCACACCCTCGTGCTGCCCCTATCCATCTGGGCTTGCTGCCGCCGCGTCAGGCCACCTCTCCATTGTGAGACAAATGTTCGGCAGCAGCAGCTGCTGCTGCTTCAGCAGTCCCCTCTCACAAATGTACTACCGTACTAGCAGCTAGTAACAACTGCATACACAAGCAGCCGAACGGTCGTCGCAGCACATGTGTGTATCCCTCGCCGTCACCGATAGTCGGTCAGTCAATCTGCATCTGCTCAGCTAACGCCTCACAGCAGGAGAGACACGACATTGTCACCGACGATCGGTCCATCTGATCCATCTCTAATGGATAATTGGATATGCGAAAAAGACTCTCATAAAGCTCAAGCTCACCTCTCTCACTGTCCTGTACTTGCGTAATTGTGTCAACATCGAGTCGATCCCATTGGACTTGATGCCCTGCAGAAACACGCTCAAATTCCTGCGGCTGGAAAACTGCCCGAAGTTATCATCTATTGGTGAAACGGACGTTCCTTCATCCATAAAGTATGTTAAAGTATCCAACTGTGCTAAGCTAAACCAGGTATCACAGCCCTACAGAAAAATGCACTGTCGAAGGAAGAGGCAAATGAAATCAGAAACTTTGTTTCATTGTAATATCACTGTAACTAGAAAAGTGGAAAGACTTTTAGTGGACAGATAAATGTAGAAGTGTGCTTGCTCTTTTATTTCATGTGTATTTGCAGAGATGATGACCTATTGATCTGACATCAATTACTCATGTGGTTAAGATTAAGTATTTTTGTGGTTTTAGAGTCGCCTACTGACTTGATTTCATATTGCTTCCCATCAACCCTGCAGTTGTGGAGTCAGGTTAGTTATTGATATTGTTTGTTGCTATATTTCAACTATATATGTTAACCAACCTTTTAGATTAAAACAAACTCAAGTCGGTAGATTAGTTGGTGTGACGGCCGCTGAGTTTCCTCTACGCACTTAGGTTATTGATTTGTTATTTCTGTACCCAGTGGTGGAGGGAAGGAGGGGCTGAGGGGCCCCGGCACCCCAAACCTTCCTACACCCTCTTATACATCCTTAATTAGCTAGCTGATAGTTTAATTAGCTAGTTAATGATACTATTTGTGTTTTGTTTTTTTGTCCTTTCTCTTTATTAATCTCTAATAGCATCTTATATATAAGCGTTAGTTTTTTCTACTATATTTTTAATCTACTATGTTATTATTATTATTATTATTATTACGTACCGAACATCTAGTTCTTCCTCACAATACCTTTCTAATTAAACTATAATTAGTGAGCTGTTTGTTGCTCCTGTAAGATGATCTCCAGTAGCATGTACATTATTAAGGATTAGTCTTCCGGTTATCTTACCTATCTTCTTTATTCTTGTTAGTACCGTATTATCGGATTCTTTTTCTGGCCTAAGAATTAGATTGATCATATTAAGGTTAGAGATCTAGAGCTAATTAATTTTGTTCTATTTTCTCTATAATAGTTAGTGTTTTTTTAGGTTTACAACTTTGTTTTGTATTATAATATAAATATTTATTTAGTTATCTATACTCTTGTCGTGTATGTATTCCGACAGGCATGGTTATTGTTGGTTTGAATGCCCCTCCCCCTGCCTAAATCTTGGCTCAGCCCCTGTCTATACTCCGCACACCCCACATGTTGTTTGAATTAAGGACCAAGTCTTTTCACTCTTTTGCCCTCGCAATCCATTCACAAAGCTATCTCCTGTGCAGTCCAGTCCGCACTCCACACACAATGAGTCTGTTTGGATTGTCTGCCACACAACGAATCCTAGCCCGAGGCGTCCAAAATCAGACGCCTAGGGTGCCTGCCTAGGCCAGTCAGCCTTTTGAAAGTGTGAACCAAACAGGCTATGCATACCACCTGATCAACAGTAGTGTGGCACGGCACCGCCTCCTTCCACGTGCACGGGTTCCAAACACTGGATACTTGTATAGATTCGTCATAAATAGTTTTAGAGTTTTGCAGATAACAAATGGAAGCAGCAAGTCCCTTTATAGAAATAGAAAGTGTTTTTGTTAAAAAAAAAGAGGATGGAAAGAGGAGAAACTACAGCTATATTGCATTACAATGAACTCGTATCACAAATCTGCACAACGTGGGAAAATCAAGAAATCTGGGTTGGTAACATGTCCCGAAACCCTAGCCGCACCAGGCGGCCTCCTCCATGCCGCCGCCACCCGCTCCCACCTCCCCCTCCCCTCCCTTCCCTTCCTCCTTTGCGTCCTCCGTCCCCTTCCCTCCCCTCCCTTGCGCGGATTGCGAGGCTGGGGCGCGTGATGTGCTGCACCTGGCGGCCCCCTCCTCGCCGTCGCTGGGGACGCCGACCGTCGCGACGCCGGCCGCCGGGGAGCCTTCCCCACCCGTTGCAACTGCCGCCCCTCCCCACTCTCCCTCGCGCAGGATCTAGAGAGCCGGTCTTCGTTTGCCGGCGCCCCCCGCCCCTGATGCGTGCCTGCGACAGAGCAGGCAGACTACGAGGCCGGTGATGGCACGGCCGAGTCATCCCGATGCGCCCCCGCGACACCGCCACCCGAGACCGGGGGCCAGCGCGGGCGGTCCCTGCGCGGGCGGATCCATGGCTGTCGGTTCGCACTGCGCACTCTGAAAGCCCAAGTTTGGTTTTGGTAATTAATGACACCAAGTTGCTAATGCCATGTGTTAAGTGTTTTGAGTTAGGCATAAGCAACACATGTGATGAAGGTGTATGTGGCAAGGAGTGGTGGCCACAAGATCACAAAGAGATGGTGCATGGACATGAAATGATGATCATGATGGAGATGCACATAAAAGGAAGGACATGATGATCAAGTGAAAGAGAAGGATCTAAGAGCGCAAGGCAAAGGTATAACCATATGGGTTTTTCTTTTGCCGGTCTAAGATGAGTAGAGAAGTGATTGACCGGGTTTAGGATACATAGCCGACTATCAAGAGGGGCAATCACAGTTAGCTCGGGAATCAAGTGCCACTAGATCATTGTCTTGAGCATATGCATTAGGGTCTAGTAAAAGAGCTAACATAACGCCTTGAGAAATGATTGTGAAATGCTAACACATATGCACATGGTGGTGTACACTTGGTGGTGTTAGCACATTTGCGAAGGCGGTGGAGTTTAAGCGGTAGAGAGGGGTTTGGGTTCCTCTCTCCCTCCCGCCGAGCTTGCGAGGCGGGATTCGGCGCTTTTTAGAGAAGTGAAACACCTATTTTCTACTGCGCCGGAAGTTGGAAAAGAAACGGAGGCAAACGGAGGTCACTGTGGTGACCGGACGCTACACCGGACGCGGTCACGGTATGACCGGACGCGTCCGGTCAGTTCAATCCGGTCTGCGCGCCTAGGGTTAATGACCGGACGCTGGTCTGGCTTGACCAGCGCGTCCGGTCAGTTCACCTATGCGCAAAAGAAGAGTGAGCGACCGGCGCGTCCGGTCATGTACGATCGGACGCGTCCGGTCGTTGAGGGAGCTTACTGGACTCAAACCGGACGCTGGCACTGTCGCGTCCGGTCATTCGCTAGGGCGCGTCCGGTTGTTGCTTCGCGGGCTCGTGGTGCTGAGCGATCGGCGCGTCCGGTCAGTTGACCAGCGTGTCTGGTCATACGCTAGGGCGCGTCCGGTCATAGCAATGGTAACTTCTGACGTGCACTGTTCACGTTTGTCCTGTAGTGACCGGACGCGTCTGGTCACCCTGACCGGTGCGTCCGGTCATCCCGTTTTTGAACAGCGTCGTCCGTAACGGCTAGCTGCGTACCCCTTCGTTATAAATAGACGTTGGCCGGGGTTTGAGGTCAACTCTTGCACATTTTGAGACCTAGAGACATACTTTGAGCTAGAGAACAACCCCTCCACTCATCTCTTTGCATAGTTGCACATCTTGAGTGAGATTGAGTGAGATTCAAGTGCATTGCTTGAGAGTTGCATTCTAGAGGCACTTGATCTTCGAGTTGCTGCGGATTTCTTATTACTCTTCCGTGTTTCCCGACACGGTAGAGCAGCGGAGGTGATTGAGCTCGCAATTGGAGATTGTTGGAGCCTTCACCAAGTGTTGTAAGGGGTTCTTGATCCTTTCCCGCGGGAGTTCGCGAATTGGATACTCTAGTGGAGCTTGTGGCTTGGAGGATCCCCATCTTGTGTGCGGTTGTGCGGCGCCCGCCGGGGGCTTGACTCTTGATAGTCAATTAGCTCGCGAACCGACAAGTGGGTGTATCGCCATAACGGGGAGTAGCTTGCCGGGAAGCAAGTGAACCTCGGGATAAATTCTTGTGTCATTCTCTTCCCGAGGATTTCTCTTGTGCGATTGATTGATTGGTACTTCTCATCTCTACACGACGGTATAATCACTCAAAGCTCTTCTATCGTATTACTTCTTGTTTCTAGCTTGTAGTTGTTGTTGTGTTTAGTGAATAGCATTGTTATAGACTTGTGTAGGTGGCTTGCTTAAATAGTTAGAGCTAGTGCTTTTGCTTCGCCACCTTTCGTACTAACGTGTGGTTAAGTAATTCTTGTAGAAGTTTTAATTAGGCTATTCACCCCCCTCTAGCCTATTTGGACCTTACAAGTGGTATCGGAGCCGAGGCACCGTTTATTTGAGGCTTAACAACCTACGGTGAAAAAGAAATGGCTCAATTAAGCTTGCACATCAACAACACCAAGAAGGCACCTCACTTTGATGGCACAAATTATGCATATTGGAAGGTTAAGATGACCGCACACCTAAAGTCAATCAATAGAGAAGTGTGGAAGGTCACCGAAACAAAATTTGAGGTCGCTAATCCGGAAGCACCTACACCGGTGGAAGAGAAGAAGCTCCAATGCAATGACATTGCCATTAGTGCTCTTCATGAGACATTAGATGACAAGACATTTGAGCAAGTAAAGAACATGGAAGTTGCACATGATGCTGGGGCCAAGCTAGAAGAAACATTTGAGGGCACCGAAGACAAAGACCGCTAAAGCATATATCTTGCAAGAAAAGTTTTCTAGCTTCAAGATGCAAGAAGATGAGAGTGTACCAGAAATGTTTCATCGATTGCAAGTCATTGTAAATGAGCTCAAGACACTTGGTGAGGAGATCAAGGACAACCAATTCTCTATGAGCTTCTTGAGAAGCTTACCCAAGAGATTTGATACATTGATCATCGTGCTAGTGAGGACTACATTGAAGGATTCAACTCCTCAATAAGTATTCCAAGAAGTGATGATCAATGATTCATATAGAGAAGATGATGAGAAAGAGGAGTTGGTCAAAAAGAAGAAGGAAAGTGAGAAGAAGGATGATGAGAAGAAGAAGAGTGTGGCATTCAAAGCCACCACATCCAAGGGCAAGTCCAAGATTGAATCATCAAGTGATGAAGACTCAAGCTCTTGTGATAGTGATGACATTGATGAGAAGATGGCTCTCTTTGTTAAGCAATTTGGCAAATTCATGAAGAAGAAGGGCTTTCGTGCAAGAAAGAGGAAGAAGTCCTCCAAGAATAATGAGCATACCATGAGATGTTTTAGATGCCCTAGAAAGGATCATCTCATTGCAAAGTGTCCTTATGATAGTGATGATGAAGATGCTATCAAGAAGGAGAGGAAGAAGCAAAAGAAGAAGCTAGAGAAGAAGGAGAGCTCTTATAAGAAGAATGATTCTCATGTTGCTACATGGGATAGTTATGATTCCTCAAGTGATGATGAGGATGACAACAAGAGCAAGAATAAGGGACATGCTAGCATTGCCATCCAAGAGAAGGTCTCTCTCTTCGACACTCTATCGTGCTTCATGGCTAAGGCCGCTAAGGTATCATCCGACGATGAGAGTGATCATGATAATGCTAGTGATAGTGATAGTGATGAAGAAGAATTTACTAAAGATGAACTAATCACTATGCTAGAAAATTGCACTCAACATTTTAAAGAATCTAGAAAGGAGTGCAAGGGCTTGCTTAAGGAAAAGAAAAAACCTTATGCAAGAACTTGATGAGCTTAGGGCATCTTATGAGAGTCTAAAGGTAGACCATAAGAAGCTTCAAAAGTCTCACACCAAGCTTGAAGAAGCTCATTCCTCTCTAGTTGAAAAATGTGAAAACATGCCAACTAATGTTGAGAAAGCTAAAACTTGCAACATAGGCATATCATGTGATATAATTGATGAAACTTTTTATAAGCCTATTATTGTTGCTCCCACTAACCCTTCGTGTAGCGCATCCACATCATCCTCATCTAGTAGTGACGGTTTCACTTGTGATTCCACACTAATAGTTGAGAATGAAAATATCAAGAAGTAGGTAAAAAAGCTCAATCACACCTTAGCTAAGGCTTATGGTGGTGAGGACCGCTTGCTTATGTGATTGGGCTATAACCCCAAGAAAGGCAAGGCGGCTTTTGCTCCTCACAAGACTCGTTTTGTGAAGAACAATGGTAGCTATTGCAAAAGTTGCAAGCAAGTTGGTCACATAGAGCAACATTGCATGAACAAGAAATCCAATGTTAATGTATCCTCAATCAAGTTTGATTCTTTCTATATGCTTACAAAGGGTACAAATGGTGTTCATGCTAAGTTCATTGGTGCACCATGGATGGGCTCAAAGAAGAAAGCCATTTGGGTACCAAAGAGCTTAGTCTCTAACCTTGGAGGACACAAACAAGTTTGGGTACCTAAAAGGAATTGATCTTGTCTTGTAGGTCAATTACAAAGCCGGAGGAAGGCATTGGGTGCTTGATAGTGGGTACACTCAACATATGACCGGAGACTCTTGTATGTTCAATTCAATTGATACAAGTCAAAATGGTGGTTTTGATGCTATCACTTTCGGCAACAACAAGAAAGGCAAGGTCAAAGGGCTTGGTAAAATTGATATCTCAAATGACATGAGCATATCTAATGTGTTGCTAGTTGAGAGCTTGGATTTCAATCTTTTATCGGTGACACAACTTTGTGATCTTGGCTTCAAGTGCATATTTGGGAGTGATGATGTTGAAGTCATAAGTGTTGATGGAACAAATTTGATATTCAAAGGATTTAGACATGGTAGCTTATACTTGGTTGACTTCAATGATAGTGAGACACAATTGACATCATGCTTGCTTAGCAAATCTAGTATGTGATGGTTGTGGCATAGAAGGCTTGGTCATGTTGGAATGAAACAATTGAATAAACTTTTGAAGCATGACTTAGAGGCTTGAAAGATGTGACTTTTGAAAAGGATAAACCGTGTAGTGCTTGTCAAGCCGGCAAACAAGTTGGAAATCCACATCCTAGTAATAGTGAAATGAGCACATCAAAGGCATTTGAGCTATTGCACATGGACTTGTTTGGGCCAACAACATACACTAGCATTGGTGGCAACAAGTATGGTTTTGTGATTGTTGATGACTACACTAATATACTTGGGTGTTCTTTCTCTATGACAAGAGTGATGTTTATGATCTATTCAAGTCTTTTGTTAAGAGAGTGCAAAATGAGTTTGAGACTACCATCAAGAAGATTAGAAGTGACAATGGTAGTGAGTTTAAGAACACAAGAATTGAAGATTTGTGTGATGATTTTGGTATTAGACATAAATTCTCTCCAACCTACACTCCTCGATTCAATGGTGTAGTTAAAAGAAAGAATAGAACTTTGATTGATATGGCTAGATCAATGCTTAGTGAATACAATGTTAGTCATTCATTTTGGAGTGAAGCCATCAACACGGCTTGCTATTGTAGCAACCGTCTCTATTGCCATGGAAAGCTTGGAAAGACACCATATGAGCTATTGAATGGAAGAAAGCCCAACATTGCATACTTTAGAGTGTTTGGTTGCAAATGTTATATTCTTAAGAAAGGCACTAGATTGAGCAAGTTTGAAAAGAAATGTGATGAAGGGTTCTTACTTGGTTATTCTACCACAAGCAAGGCATATAGAATTTGGAATCTCACAAATGGCACCTTGGAAGAAGTTCATGATGTTGAGTTTGATGAAACCCAAGGATCTCAAAATGAAGCTCAAAACCTTGATGATATGAGAGGAGATCAATTGTCAAATGCAATGAAGAACATGGACATTGGTGATATAAGGCCGATGCAAGTTGATGATGATGATATTCATGTGATCAATGAAAGTGTGCAAATTGATACAAATTAATCAAGCTCTAGTGGTACTCATGATGAAGTGCAAGTTCAAGGTCAAACAAGTGGAAGCAATCAACTCCCAATACTTTAACCTACTAGCATTGCAAGAGATCATCCATTGGATCAAATCATTGGTGGAATTCAAAGTGGTGTTTAAACTAGATCAAGACTAGCATCCTTTTGTGAGCACTACTCATTTGTGTCACTTGAAGAACCTAAGAAATTAGAAGATGCTTTGAAAGATTCCGATTGGGTAAATGCCATGCATGAAGAACTAAACAACTTCACTAGAAATCAAGTTTGGGAACTTGTTGAAAGACCGAAGAACTATAATGTGATTGGTACTAAGTGGGTCTTTAGAAACAAGCAAGATCAAGATGGCATGGTTGTGAGGAACAAAGCAAGATTAGTAGCACAAGGATACACTCAAGTTGAGGGTCTTGACTTTGGAGAGACATATGCACCGGTTGCAAGATTAGAGGCAATTAGAATCTTATTAGCATATGCTTGTGCACACAACATCAAGCTCTATCAAATGGATGTCAAGAGTGCATTTCTCAATGGCTACATCAATGAAGAAGTTTATGTTGAGCAACCTCCCGGTTTTGAAGATGACAAGAAGTCCAACCATGTTTACAAGCTAAAGAAGGCATTGTATGGTTTGAAGCAAGCACCTAGAGCATGGTATGAGTGGTTGAGGGACTTTCTCCTCTCTAAAGGGTTCTAAGATGGGAAAGGTTGACACTGTAACACCCCAGGTGTTTATCACCAATTAAGTAGTGGGGTTAAGCTCAAACATGATAGATTAGTGGAGATGACGATGCCAAAGTTAAACCTATGGAAATAAACCCTAATCTAAATTTGGATGTTGCACCCTCGCTTACATATAGGCTCAATTAAAAGATATATGCTTGGGTGTTGCTATCAAAGTATCTTCACATGTCTCACCTCAATAACTATCTATATTGACCCCTGGAAAAGTTTCATGAAGTTTGGAATCAAAAAGTCACATGAAATGATAAGTTCCATTCCTATTGAAATTTGCCCCATTAAGTTAATGGAACTATAGAACATCAACCAAACCTTGCAAACTAGCCAAATGACTCTAGATGAACTCTACAACACCTTAACTACACTTAGGACACGTAATGGAACAATGTTCATGTTGATCATTTTGCCTAATTATGCTTCTAATTGGTGGTTGACCATGTATGGGGCCTAGAGCCCTGTGGTTTGACCATTTCAAAAGTGGGACCTAGAAGCTTTGCATGACTGTGCACCCTTTGACAAAGTTGTAGAGAATTTTATAAGGAACAAACTTTGTTTAAGAGTCAAGTCATGAAAATGTGTGTAACATGCTCAAACAGGGCCCACAAGTCAGTTTTAGGGCTGATTTCAGCACTTAGCCATTTTAATCCCTGATTTCGGTGTTGTCGACATTGACATCCCGCGTTCTCCAAATTTTGCTAAGCAACTTGAGTTGGTCCAAAAATAAAAGTTCAAGATTATGTTATGGAGAGGAGAATGCAAAAAGTTGCACTAAGTTTGATCGAGTTTCGACCTCCGAAAGCGAGTTTCCGTGATCGATGTTAACATATTGACACTATCATCTTGGGGCTTAATTATCCACTGTTACAAAGCTCAAATGGTTGGGCACCTTAAATAAGAAACGTAGAGCAGACCGAGGGGTGAGCAAATTTCGTTTAGGGCCCAATGTCTAATTCTGCCTAGAAGCGGCCCAAAACGGCGTTCCACCTTGCCCATGTCGCTGCCCGCCACGTGCTCGCTCGAATGCCTCAAGGGGCGACGCGTGCCGAGCGTGGCCGCCATGCACAGAGCATGCCTGCCATTGCTGCCGCGTGGTATGCCACTGTCGCGTCGCTGCGCCCTCCTGAAGTGGATGCCGAGCTTGCTCCCTCTCTCACTCGCACCCTCTCTGCCTCTTTGCTCGCCCTCTCGCGCTGTTGTAGCCCGCAAGCACGCTCCACCATGGGCGCCGCCGCCGAGCTCCATGGCCACCAACGTTCTCGTACCTCCGGCCTCCCTCCACCTAAATGGACCGCCACACCACCTTCGCCATGCCATGCCGCACGCGCAGCACCTCTTCCCCGGCCTTGACCTTCACCGGAGCGCCGCCGCCGCCGGCACGGCCATCGTCGGACCGCCTACGCCGTGGCCGAGCCACTGCCGACCGCCTCACGCCGCTCCTCAGCCACCCATGGATGCAAAATGGCACAGCGGTGCTCGTGCCGCCCTTCAGCGCCGCTCCTCCGCCGCCGAAGAGCCGCCTCGCAGGGCACCGACCGAGCCAGAGCCGCCCCCCTCCTCTGCTCCGTTCCAAGGAAGGAGAAGAGAAATGTTGTGTATGCCTTTTTCTTAGGATGACAGGTGGGGCCCGGGTGGGTAACGGGTCCCACATGGCAGTTTGAGTGGTGGCTGGGTTGGGTATCGGTTCGGGTGCGCCTAGCGAATCTTGTTAGGGTTGTTTTATTCCGATTTTGAATTTCAGAATTTGGTTAAATCTTCTAAAATGCATATCTCATGCTAGGAGACTCCAAAATTAGTAAATGGGGACTTTTTGGAAACCTTGAGAAGAGATCTATGTAGTAGAGTCACAAAATTCTATATGTTTGTAGGTATTTTCTAATGTCTTTACTTAAGTTTTAAAAATGCTCTAAAAATGCCTTTAAACCTAACCAGAGCAAGATCTCAAGTTTTTGAACTCCAAAAATAGTGATTCTTGTTTTGTTAAATTTGTGATGACATGTACTTGCTAGGAAAAATATTAAACACACTATTTGTTCACTGTTTTCTTAGGGTTTTGATTTGACCTTGTTAAATAAGGAAAATTATATCTTATTACTTGTCATTTTATATCTTGAGTTGTGATGCTCCAAATGATGTGAAATTTTTATGGTAGTCCCTTCCATGCTATGAATGTACTGTGGTAGAAATTTCATGGTCATTGCTTACTGTATGATCAAGTTATTGATTTAACTTGTTTATAGCTTGATAAATAGCTTATAAATAATATATAAATGGTAAAATAGAAAAGGTTGTTCCATTACCTTAGTATGATGTTTCTCTATCATATTGATTCATAATATGGCCTTGTGTTTACAGAAAATATTGAGTGTTAAGTTTAACTTGCTCTCACATGATTTATTGCAATAGCTATTTGTCTTTTTCATAGAGGTTGATATACTTGTCCAAATGGCTTGAAATTTGGACAATAGACTTTTGGTAGCATGTGTAGGCCACTGTAAAATTGTAGAATTTATTGTGCACTTTTGATATGTGTTCATAATTCCACCTAATGATTTAAATAAATTAAGAAAAGGCATTAAAAGAATTTATTTAGAAATGGACACTAAGCTTTCTGGTGTTCATTAGTCATGTATGAAATGTTGGTAAAATTGGTTTTATCCAATTATATGTTTGCAACATAAGTTAATAATTATTTCTTGCAAATGAGGTTTCTGAATAGAATTGAGGATATTGTTAATTACCCTACGCAAATGATGTTTTCATGTCTTGTGTGATATAACAAAGTTGTTGTGAATTTTATGATCTAGCTGCTATTAAAATTTGGTGGCATTTGGCCATACGGTTTAGAAACTACAACTGTTCTAAGTTGGGTTCAGATTTATGTTGCTCTCTGTCCTTCCAGGACATATTCTGTACCTTCTGTATTTCGACCTAGTAAATTTTAGAATCAGGTTTAGATGATTATAAATGAAAATTAGATAATTTCATAAGCTTTCCATAATGTCTTCTTGTAAGTCATTTGGAGTTGTAGATCTCCAGTTATGATTAAATTACTCAGCTGTTGGTCTGGTGTCCAGAAGGTAGCAATTTCTAGTTCTAGTACTTTGATTAACTTTATCATGCTTGGGTATTGAAGTATGACTCATATCTTTGATGATACTTGGGTGGTACCCTGTGATCTTATAAGACTTGTGTCTTGATTGATGTATTTGCAATCTTCTATGTTATGCCCTATTGTGGATTAAGTTAATTAGCTCTAGGTGTTTATGAGAACTTTGGTATGCTTGTTTGATTACTTTGTTTATTGCACTTCTATGCATTCATACATATGCATTGTTGCACCTCATTTAGGTACGTTAGCTAAAGCACGGGAAGGACCTGATGTGGAGCCAAACCCGAAGACGGTGTTTGGTGGATCCATCCCGAAGATAGAAGGATCGGACAAGTGCTAGATGGGAGGATGCTCGCCAAGTGAATTCATCTGACATACTCTAACTTGAGTCAGATCCCAGGCAAGCCCCGGAGCATTATAAGCCTCCTACCTTCAAAGCAATTAATTCTATATATGTTATAAGTATTGTTGCATTAAGTGGTAGGAGTTGGTTGAAAACCCTTGCTGCATTATATCATTCCTTGACCAGATATATGAATCCTTGAATCCTACATAGACTAGGATCGAGTAGATGCTTAGCCCTGCTTTAAGCGGTAGAAGTCAGGTGATTTCCTGTCACCTGCGAGATATAGGGATATTCATATATGGCACAGTTGGCTATATTTGCTATCGTGGAAAGGAACCATGTGTTAATAAAATGAAATGAGACCGGGCGGGATGACGATAGTGAAGCAACAAGGCATGGAGGTCTTGGGTGTGAATCTATCCCCGTCTGAGTCGTTTAAGGACCGATTCGCTGTACGTCCTTGAGTCATGTTGAACGCAGTCTAACACTTAGTTGGCCGGATAAGTCGTTCCGACCGCGAAGCCGAGTAATGTGATTCAGGCCGGGAATCGAATGGTAGGTTGCTTCTTGGAGGAGAGAAAGGATGTGCTTGGGGACATTGGCGTGAGACCAAGGGGGGGTTAGAGTCCCTATCACCTGGCAGAGTGTCGCCCTTGGGGTCGCGACATTATTCGGACCCGCGATTCCTGAATCATATGAAACGGTGGCCTGTGCGACCCTGGCAGGGGTCTGCACGGTGAGTGTTAGAAATACCCCTCCAGCTGGATAGGAATTCGATTCGAATCGCCGTCGCTCCCGGTTAGTGAGCACTTGACTTGAGCAGCGGCAACGTAGATTCCATTAAATTGAACGGATGGTTAATTGGATCACGATGGAAAGGTTGCCTCAATTTATATCTGCTATGGTTAATATTGTTTGCTCCTAATAAAGTGAGTGCTCTAGTACAGGTTCTAATATAGATGATAGGTTAATGATAATTAACTTGATGCTTAAGCATTAATGATTGATCATCTATATTAAGCTTTTATGCAAAATGTTGTCAAGCTAGCCCCACTTCATATCAGCCTTGCATGATCCTTGGTGTCACCTTATTTCTGGTTTCTGACGGGTAAGTCTAGCTGAGTACTTTGTCGTACTCAGGGTTTTATCCCCACTTGTTGCAGGTTATGATGTATCATGGCGGCTGCAAGAGTTGGTTGACTCCTGCCATAGTGGCGGAGTGTGATCACGGGCATGATCCTTCTTATTTACCTTATCCCTAATGCTTTTGTTGGAAGTCGACCGTGGTACTGGCATGTATTTGAAATAAGATTAATGTTAGTTTCAAATTACTTTGCTTCCGCTACTTTTGAACTTAAGTTGTAATAACTATGTTGAACTCCGATGTATATTCAATTACTTGTGAAATGGTTGTAACATGTGACTTGTTATGTTGAATCACTACGATCTTGGCTTGTATGTTGGTTGGTTTGAATTCCCTCGTGATTTCATTGGACTACCGGAGTTATATGGGCTCAAGTGCGAGAATTTGATCATTTCGGTGATTGTTTTTGTACTTGTGCTCTTATAATTTGGACGGTTCCGTTACAGACACCACTCTCTTCACCAAGAAACTTGAAAATGACTTGTTTGTGTTGCAAATCTATGTAGATGACATTATCTTTGGATCAACTAACCAAGATTTTTGTGAAGAGTTTGGAAATATGATGGCAAATGAGTTTGAGATGTCTATGATTGGAGAACTTAGTTACTTCCTTGGACTTCAAATCAAGCAAATGAAGAATGACACTTTTGTAAGTCAAGGCAAGTACATCAAGGACATGATTAAGAAGTTTGGATTGCAAGATGCTAAGCAAATGAGTACACCAATGGGCACTAACGATCAATTGGGTATTGATGATAGTGGAAACATGGTAGATCAAAAGCTATACCAGTCTATGATTGGAAGTTTGCTCTATGTCACTGCTTCTAGGCCGGATGTGATGTTTAGTGTGTGCAAGTGTGCAAGATATCAAGCTTCACTTAGAGAAAGTCACTTGAAAGCAACCAATAGGATATTGAGATATCTTAATGGCACTCATGATGTTGGATTATGGTATTCCAAGGGGTCTAATTTTGAGTTGATTGGATATTCGGACTCCGACTATGGTGGATGCAAGATTGATAGAATGAGCACAAGTGGCACTTGTCAATCGCTTGGAAGGTCTCTTGTTTCATGGTCATCAAAGAAACAAAATAGTGTTGCACTATCTATCGCCGAGGCCGAATATATTAGTGTCGGTAGTTGTTGTGCACAATTGCTTTGGATGAAGGCCACCTTGAATGATTTTAGAATCAAGTTCAAGAATGTGTCATTGTTTTGTGACAATAAAAGTGCTATCAAGATGACTCAAAATCCAGTTCAACATTCAAGAACCAAGCACATCGACATAAGGCATCACTTCATAAGAGACCATCAACAAAAGGATGATATTAGCATTGAGAGCATTGGCACCGTAGATCAACTAGCTGACATATTCACAAAACCATTTGATGAAAAGAGATTTTACAAGTTGAAGAATGAATTGAACATACTTGACTTCTCCAACTTGAAATAAGTGCACCCCCATATTTTTATATGACATGCCTCTCCTCCAACATAGCAAGGTAAAGTTGTTTGGCATATCATTCATACTTTGCTAAGGACATGTTTAGAACATATAGACATGTTTGCATGAAAATAGGCTCATTCATGAAAATCAAATTATTTTGATGTATATATGGTACCACTATTGCTTCTATGTTTGTTTAATCTAGTGGTAGCATATGACATGTTTGTAGGCTTGCAAACCTAGTGTTGAATCTAGAAAATAGGCTCATAATGTGTAATTCAACATGCTCAAGATAACCCTTATACTTTATGAGGTGTGAAGAAGCTTGTGCTTAGATCAAACTGAATTATATATTCTAGGCAAGTGATCTAGATTGAACCATAATTTGGACTCCCTCATATTGATTGACTTATCTCTCACTAAAATTGGCACATTTTTGGTGATTGCTGACAAAGGGGGAGAGAAAAGTCACAAAGATATTGCAAAGAGGGAATAAGATATAATAAGGGGGAAAGAAAAGTCACAGGGGAGAGAAAAGTCACTAAGATAAAAGGTTAAGTTACAAAGGGGGAGAAAGGGATCAATTAAAATTGAGCACACAGGTAGGGGGAGCAAGCTCATGAATTATTTGTTGCATTTGTATGTGCATTAACATGATGAATTGTTGCATTGCAAAGCTAAAATTCATATTCATGATCGAATGGTGATTGTTAGAAATAGAACTTGAATGATGATTTGTTGAGAGTAGCTTTACAAGTGGTATCTAGACACCTTTTGCTTATAATGTTGATCTCACGGGGCACTTTAGTGTTTGTGATCTTTACAAGTGATGTATTACAAGTGGTGTCTAGCTACATCGATGCTAAGAATGGTATATAAAGGCAACTTCGATTGGTATCACGCTTCAAAGGTCCATTCTATATACCTTAGCATTATTTTGATAGTAGTAACTCTTCCAAAAATTCAAATCCATACATATGTGCATAATTGAACCAAACTCATGGAAGCACATATGTAGGGGGAGCTAATACTATCGAAATTGAAAATTGATTTTATTTCATATCTTTGTGATGGTTGTCATCAATTACCAAAAAGGGAGAGATTGAAAGCCCAAGTTTAGTTTTGGTAATTAATGACACCAAGTTGCTAATGCCATGTGTTAAGTGTTTTGAGTTAGGCATAAGCAATACATGTGATGAAGGTGTATGTGGCAAGGAGTGGTGGCCACAAGATCACAAAGAGATGGTGCATGGATATGAAATGATGATCATGGTGGAGATGCACATAAAAGGAAGGACATGATGATCAAGTGAAAGAGAAGGATCTAAGAGCGCAAGGCAAAGGTATAACCATAGGGGTTTTCCTTTTGCCAGTCTAAGATGAGTAGAGAAGTGATTGATCGGGTTTAGGATACATAGCCGACTATCAAGAGGGGCAATCACAGTTAGCTCGGGAATCAAGTGCCACTAGATCATTGTCTTGAGCATATGCATTAGGATCTAGTAAAAGAGCTAACATAACGCCTTGAGAAATGATTGTGAAATGCTAACACATATGCACATGGTAGTGTACACTTGGTGGTGTTAGCACATTTGCGAAGGCGGTGGAGTTTAAGCGGTAGAGAGGGGTTTGAGTTCCTCTCTCCCTCCCGCCGAGCTTGCGAGGCGGGATTCGGCGCTTTTTAGAGAAGTGAAACGCCTATTTTCTACTGCGCCGGAAGTTGGAAAAGAAACGGAGGCAAACGGAGGTCACTATGGTGACCGGACGCTGCACCGGACGCGTCCGGTCAGTTCAATCCGGTCTGCGCGCCTAGGGTTAATGACCGGACGCTGGTCTGGCTTGACCAGCGCGTCCGGTCAGTTCACCTATGCGCAAAAGAAGAGTGAGCGACCGGCGCGTCCGGTCCTTCACGGAACCGGCGCGTCCGGTCAGGCTTCCAGAGGAGCAGAGCGTAGCGGAGTGATGATCGGACGCGGGGCGCGTCCGGTCATGTACGATCGGACGCGTCCGGTCGTTGAGGGAGCTTACTGGACTCAAACCGGACGCTGACACTGTCGCGTCCGGTCATTCGCTAGGGCGCGTCCGGTCGTTGCTTCGCGGGCTCGTGGTGCTGAGCGATCGGCGCATCCGGTCAGTTGACCAGCGTGTCCGGTCATATGCTAGGGCGCGTCCGGTCATAACAACGGTAACTTCTGACGCGCACTGTTCACGCTTGTCCTGTAGTGACCGGACGCGTTCGGTCACCCTGACCGGTGCGTTCGGTCATCCCATTTTTGAACTGCGTCGTCCGTAAGGGCTAGCTGCGTATCCCTTCGTTATAAATAGACGTTGGCCGGGGTTTGAGGGCAACTCTTGCACATTTTGAGACCTAGAGACATACTTTGAGCTAGAGAACAACCCCTCCACTCATCTCTTTGCATAGTTGCACATCTTGAGTGAGATTGAGTGAGATTCAAGTGCATTGCTTGAGAGTTGCATTCTAGAGGCACTTGATCTTTGAGTTGCTGCGGATTTCTTGTTACTCTTTCGTGTTTCCTGACACGGTAGACGGCTTGGAGCAGCGGAGGTGATTGAGCTCGCAATTCCAGATTGTTGGAGCCTTCACCAAGTGTTGTAAGGGGTTCTTGATCCTTCCCCGCGGGAGTTCGCGAATTGGATACTCTAGTGGAGCTCGTGGCTTGGAGGATCCCCATCTTGTGTGTGGTTGTGCGGCGCCCGCCGAGGGCTTGACTCTTGATAGTCAATTAGCTCGTGAACCGACAAGTGGGTGTATCGCCACAACGGGGAGTAGCTTGCCGGGAAGCAAGTGAACCTCGGGATAAATTCTTGTGTCATTCTCTTCCCGAGGATTTCTCTTGTGCGATTGATTGATTGATTGGTACTTCTCATCCCTACACGACGGTATAATCACTCAAAGCTCTTCTCTCGTATTACTTCTTGTTTCTAGCTTGTAGTTGTTGTTGTGTTTAGTGAATAGCTTTGTTATAGACTTGTGTAGGTGGCTTGCTTAAATAGTTAGAGCTAGTGCTTTTGCTTTGCCACCTTTCGTACTAACGTGTGGTTAAGTAATTCTTGTAGAAGTTTTAATTAGGCTATTCACCCCCCCTCTAGCCTATTTGGACCTTACACACTCGCGCCGCCCGCAACAGAGGTGGCTGATTCCGGTGCGAGTTGTCCATGTGTTAGGGGAGCTGTGGCCGTCGGTGATGGCGTGGCCGTGCTGCCGCAAGCTGCGAAGGAGGTGGTCAGATCCCATCCGGACAGTTTTCGTGCGGGTGGATCCGCCGGCGGCGGCGATGGGGACCCCACCACACGGCAGCAGCCGCTGCCACCTCAGCCCTCGACCTCGTCGATGGTTGCGGAGACGCCGTGAACGCCTTCCCGCTGCTGGCAACCGCGGGCGTCCCTGTGACGGAGGCCTTAGCACCCAGCTTGCCGCAACGGCCCCCTCCGACGTCAAGGATCGACATCTTCCTTGTCCATCCTACCGCCCGAAGCTTCCCCTTCCACCCAGCGGGAAACTCGATGGGGCGTTCAATGGCTCGCCGGTGGGCAGAGAAGGACCTTGACGCCTCTGATACGGAGTCATCGTCGGCTATCTCCCCAACCCCATACCTCGACGCCGTTCGGCGGGAGCCATAGCTACGGACGTCGCTGTTGTCGGAGCATGCCCTGATGCACTCCACCATCGCCAGGGGCAGCGCGACGGGGCTGTCGTCGGGTCACGAGCCGTGAGGCGGGGAAAATGCCCCAACCATCAGTGGACACGCCCGCAGCTCATCCACGGGCTTCCAGTCTGAGGCCAAGATAGCGGCAGCGGAACCGGTCGGGGTGCTCGCGATCGTGCGCAGTGTCGGCCGGTTCATCGGAGGCCAGGACCTCAGCCTGCTTCCGGCGTTCGGTAATGCTTCTCCGCTCCAAATGCTGACGGTTGGCACGAGGGCCGTCTGGAGGCTGAGATGAGGCTCCACCACCATGACCGCTGCGTCTAGTTCTCCGTTTCCTAGCAGAGCTGCAAGGGAAATGCCTCAACTGCCTCTTCACCTCGTACAGGGTGACGACCTGCAAGCTACCTCAGCGCTGCCTATGTTGCAGGGGCCTCCGCCACCGCGCGCGTGATTGCAAGCGGCCGCGGAGGCCAAGTTCGGCAAGGAATGACATACATGGCGACTTGGGCGCATACCGTCAATGTCCTTCCCAAGGTCACCGCGATCAGCCACGCACTCACGCCGGTAAACCGGGCCTTGGCACAAAGGGAGATATGTTGGGCTCGGGCGAAGCCATGTCGGGTGCCACTGGGCTCTGCGGCAAAGGACGGTGACGACGACTGACGACATCGACGTTGCAGACGTCGGGTGTGGCCAAGGGATGACGGCAACGTTGTGGTGCCGGACAACACTGCCACCGCCAGCAGTGCTGCCCGGGAAGGTCACAATGAGCCGACCAGCGTGGTAAGGGACCCTTCTGAGCTTAATCTGTTGCTCGCACGCTACTCAGATGCCATGCACACTGCACGCAAGGTCTCAGAGGACCCGATGATGGAGGAGATTGCAGCATCGCTTGCAGTCTGTTGGACGACAGACGCCATGCACACCGCACGTGAGGTCTTAGAGGACCTGATGATGGAAGAGATTGCAGCATTGCTCGTGGTCCCTGCTCAGATGGCAACAACTCCACTGCCGCCTGAGCATGGTCAGTCTCAGGTCACGCTAGCCCTGCTAATGGGTTGGGTTCAAATGGGTTTAATGGGTTGGGTTTTCAAATGGGTGCACTCTGGATGGGTGGGAATGGGTTGATTTATTTAGCGGGTTGGGTCGGGTTGGGTTTAATAGAAAACTGGGTTGGATGGGTCGGGATTGGGTTCTTTTTTTTTTGGGTTTGAATGGGTTGAGCCATGGGTTGATGTTGAATTTTTAATATATCATAGTATACATATATATTGATTTGTAATTTGTTTAGCTTTTGATGTAGGGCCCACATGCATATTTTGCTATGCTAATTGGCACGGATTAGCCTTATGACATTTTGAATCCAGCTTAATTTATTTTGGTCAATTTTGACAAAATTTTATAATGTGAACACGAGCTTTTATTTCTAGGGTCCGGCTTCGAGGTGGGGCCCACATATTCATTTGGCAGTGCCAAGTGGCATGAAATAGCTGCTTGTTACATTAAATCATCTGCAACAAATTTTAGTTAATTTCGACAAAATTTTATAATGTGAACGCGAGCTTTTATTTCTAAGGTCCGGCTTCGAGGTGGGGCCCACATATTGATCTGGCAATGCCAACTGTCATAAAGTAGCTGCTTGTTACATTAAATTATCAGCAACAAATTCTAGTCAATTTCGATAAAATTTTATAATGTGAACGCGAGCTTTTATTTCTAGGGTCCGGCTTTGATGTGGGGCCCACATATTGATCTGGTAGTGTCAATTGACATAAAGTAGCCGCTTGTTACATTAAATCATTTGAAACAAATTTTAGTCAATTTCGATAAAATTTTATAATGTGAACGCGAGCTTTTATTTCTAGGGTCCGGCTTTGATGTGGGGCCCATATATATTATCCAAGCATATATATACATTTTTATGTAAACTTATGGATTTTTATGCAAACTTGTGGGTTTAATTAGTTTATGGGTTGGAATGGGTTGGGTTGAAACTATAAAAATATGGGATGGGTTGGGTGAAAGAAGAGAGTTAATTTGTTATGGGATGGGTTGGGTATGGGGTGGGTTTTCACCCATTAGCAGGCCTAGGTCACGCCACCTCGGATGGCGCAGACAACCACCTTAGGATCTGACGCTCCTATGGAGGACAAGGTGGGTGGTCCGCCGGGCTTTGGTCCGGCCAAGCCGGCGGATGCTGACATGTCCATACGTTGCCTCGGGACGACCACACGGTCGACGTCAGCCACAGCTCTTCCTCACGCCGCCTCAAGAGCTTCACCAGGCAAGTGCTGAAGAAAGTTGACTCTCCGCTTATTCATGAGCCTCCCAAGCAGCCCCCTGCTAAGACAGCTGCTAAGACAGTGTTACCACTGCAGAGCAGGCGACTAGCGGCTCAGCTCCTTTCTCGAGTACCTGCTTCCCAACGAGGTGAGGTCCTAATCATGCAGCGTATGGGCTACACCAAAGGCCCATCAGCGTCATCTGCGTCGGAACTAGAGGCCTGTGACAGGATCTTCGATGGCAACTTCACTGTGTCCAGTGCCGAAGCATTTGTTTATATCCTTTAACCGAATCGGAAGAAGAGTTCAACCGGCCTGCTGATGTGTGATGTGCCCACGGCCCATGACAAGCCCGCAATTCCCTAGTTGTGTTGACTCAGGGAAAGCGTTAGGCCCAACGGCCCAGTTCCCGTGCTGCGTTCGGTCATATAATAATCCAATAGGTCGGGATTTCCGGCAAGGAAGACCGAAGACCGCTGGCTCCACCGCCACCCCCACAGTCTTGGCACCGATGCCATGCTACTCCCCGTGCACACCACCGATCAGCTCCAGGTTGTCCCGAGGCGGTGGTTTCCTAGAGGGTAAACGACGGGGGACTTGGGGAAGGAGAAGAGACGCAGGCGGTGGTGCGGAAATCATCCCATCCGAACGTTCGGACGGGAGACGCTCGCCGATGTTTCCCGCACGATGCTTTTCCCGTGCGCTATGGCTGCTGACGGGAGCGCTTTTCCCACGTGTGATGGCTGCGGACCGGAGCCGCCTGGCCCACATGCACGCGCAACAGTTTTGATTTCCCCCAGCGTATAGGTAAGTATACGTATGTTTTCTTTTTCTTTTATTTTCTTTTTCTTTTATTTTTTATTTCTCTTTTTTCTTTTTCATGCTTCATTTTTTATTTATATTTCTTTTTTGTTTAATGTGATTTTTGCGTTAGTTTTCCTTTTTTTCCTTATTCTTCTTATTTCTTTTCTTTTTTTCTTTTCTATTTCTCTTTTTTCTTTTACATGCTTCATTTTTTATTTTTTATTTCTTTTTTTCCTTATTCTTCTTTTCTCTTCTCTTCTCTTTTCTTTTCTTTTTCTTTCCTATTTATTTTTCTTTTCTTTTCTTTTATTTTTTCCTTTTTCGTGCTTCATTTTTTATTTATATTTATTTTTTTGTTTTATGTTATTTTTTTGTTTCTTTTATTTTTTTGTGTTCTTTTCTTTTATGTTCTTTTTATATTTTTTATCATTTGTTAATTATGTTTGTATGTGTATTTTTTCTTCTTTGTTGTTTTTCTCTAATTAGGTTCTTTAATAAATTTATTTTTTTACTTTATTTATCTTTCTATATATACGATGTTCATGTACTATACATTTAATGTTCTAGTGTTATGTCATGTATACATATGATGTTTTTCTCATGTTCACACAGTATACATGTGATGTTCATGTAGTATATATGTAATGTTCTCTGATGTTTTTTATGATGTTCACTTAGTATGCATGTGATGTTCTATGATGTTTTTAGTGATGTTCACGTAATATATATGTGATGTTCTATAATATATTTAGTGATGTTTTATGGTGTATTTAGTGATGTTCACTTAGTATACATGTGATGTTCTATAATATATTTTAGAATAAAAAATATCCATGTGATGTTCATGTGGTATCCATGTGATGTTTACTTAGTATACTTGTGATGTTCTATGATGTATTTAGTGTTGTTCACGTAATATACATACGATGTTCTATAACGTAGTTGGTGATGTTCTATGATGTATTTAGTGATGTTCACGTTATATATATGCGATGTTCTGAACTTAGAATATCGTCTCTGCTCAATAAAAGAAAATGTTCTATCTTCGTAAGATAAATGTTCGCTAAAGAAACTTTATCTAAATATATTCATGTGGGTCTTGTTTTGAATTATTTATTATAAGAAACCTGATGGTGTAATCGAAATTTAATTTGGATATAGTTTGTACCGCACGCAAATCAATGAAATAGAAAAAATATGGATAACGCCTAATTTAGTTAGCAACTTCAAGACCTTGAGAAGCTTGACAATACGGGATTGTAACCTCCTTAGTCCAATACTTAGTGCAATTGGAAACCTCGTGGACTTGCAAACGCGGGAAATTACTAGCTGCATAGCATATAGTTCCATACCAACCTCTATCGGCAACCTCACAAATTTGAGGAACATGCGTTTTAAAGATTGTTTGTTTTCAAGTGTCATGCCAGCTACAATCGGCAAACTCACAAATTTGAGAAACATGTATATCGATGATTGGTTTTCAGGTCCAGTGCCGGCTGCAATTGGCAACCTCACAAACTTGGAAACCATGGAAATTCATGGTCGTCAGATTTCTGGGTCGATACCTTATGCAATCGGGCGGCTCAGTAAATTGAGATGCTTAACTCTTGGATATTGGAATTTTTCTGGAAGCATACCGAGTTCAATAGTTAATTTGACACAACTAACAAAGCTGGATCTTTCTTTTAATTCTCTTGACGGTAATAATTCCTCTCTCTCTCACACACACACACCGTGTGTGCATACACATCTTTTCTTTTAAAATATGGTTAGACTTTGTGGTTCCTTATTATTAATAATTTTTTCATTACATCACCGTTTGTTTAGAAGAGGTCAGTAATGCAATTTTCCCAAAAAAATTGCTTTGCATCTTTCTAGAGTACAATACCTATTTGTTCATTTTTGTTTCGAGAAATATGTATTCATATTGAACAAAATAGGAGACACCGTTTTTTTCTGAATTTGGAAGAGGAGACACTTTCTTACTTAATGTTTTCTATTTTCCTTGTAGGGGAGATTCAGTCGTCCATTTTCAGTCTTCTTGTGTTACGTTACCTGGATCTTTCTTACAACCAGCTAACTGGCCCTCTACAACAACAACAACATAGCCTTTTGTCCCAAGCAAGTTGGAGTAGGCTAGAGATGAAACCCAAAAGAGACGATAAACAAGGAGACACATAAAGGGACATAAATGGCACAAGACAGAAAGAGGCCACGGTTCAGGCACGTTGATTGCCAGTCTCCAAGCGCTCCTGTCCATAGCTAAATCCTTAGAGATATTCCACTCCTTAAGGTCTCTCTTAACGGACTCGTCCCAAGTTAATTTAGGTCGACCTCTACCGCTCTTTACATTATCGGCCCGCTTTAGAACCCCACTACGCACCGGCGCCTCATGAGGCCTCCGTTGAACATGTTCAAACCATCTCAACCGAACTGGCCCTGTACAAGACTTTAACATGGCAACTTCACAGTTTTTTTTGAAAGATCCGGAACATTCCGGCTTTGATTGATGATAAGAGAGAAGCAGAAGTTAGCAGCTTACATGTGCGAGAGGCGCTCCCTACGACAGCCTAGGCTATGTAGGGCAAAGTTTACAAAGAAGATTACTCACTACCTAGATGCACTACCAATGTCGGAACAGGATCCAGGCGTCGGGCTAAAGCCCAGCAGCGGGCTGTCTCTTTGATCTCCCCCAGGACACCGGCTACTGAGAATTCTTGATCTCTGAAAATGATTACATTCCTATGGTTCCACAGACACCAGATTGTCAGTATGGACATTGTGTGATCCAATCTGTTGCCCGTAGTAAATGTCTGAGCGAACCAATCTTCAATGTCTTCCTTGTCTTCCCAACCTGCTGGGTTCATCTGTGCACATGAGCACCAGTCCGCTACCAGGTTCCAGATGGCTTTGGCATAGGGGCATTCGAAGAAGAGGTGTTGAGCCGTCTCGAGGTTTCTTATGCGCAGGGCACAGAAGTAGTTGTTCTCCCAACCCCGTCGTTGAAGGCGCGCCGCAGTCCAAAGCTTATCCTGCAAGAGTAGCCAAAGGAAAAACTTGCATTTCGGAGGGGCCCAGATATCCCAGATAAGAACTGGGAAAGAGGAGAGGGTGTGTCCAGCAAATTGAGCATTGTAGGTTGATCTTGTGGAGAATTGGCTTGAGCTTTCTAGGTTCCAAGTTATGGAGTATTCTTCAGCATCGTGGAGGTTCAGGTTGAGAGCCTCTATCTTGCTCCAAAGACTGAAGAAATCGTCCAGCAGGCTATGATTGAGGTTATGTGCAATGTCTGATATCCATTTTCCATTGTCAACCGCTTCTCTTACTGAGCGTTTCTTTCTTCTATTGTGCTTGTAGAGTAGCGGATAGGAGGATCGGGGTGTCTCACCGTTCAGCCAGTTGCTGTGCCAAAAGGAAGTTTTGCGACCATCCCCAATGGAGATCGTCGTCGCCACGTTGAAGAGCGCCAAGTCTGTCGAATCAACCGGTACCTCTGTACCATTCCATGGCCGCTCCGGGTTTGTCCATTGGAACCACAGCCAACACAATCGGAGGGCTCTATTGAATCTTTGCAGCTTGATCACCCCCAAGCCGCCAAACTCCATTGGCTTGGTCACAGCAGTCCAGGCCACTTTGCACTTCCCTCCTGAGATCTCAGAGTCACCAGCCCAGAGGAAACGGCGCCACAACTTATCAATATCTTCGATCAATTGCTTGGGCACTCTGATCGAGGTCATTAGGTAAATTGGAATTGCAGTTAGGACAGATCTGACCAATTGGAGACTGTGGACTTGAGAAAGAATGAATTGTCTGGTTTTATTCCCGAGGCCTTCTTTCAACTAACAAGTTTGGTATATATGGATGTTAGCTCAAACAACTTGATTGGTTCAGTGGACCTTGCATATTTTCAGAGATTAAGTGACCTCACCGTTTTGGATCTTTCGTACAATAAGTTGCAGGTCATGGATGCGGATGATAGTAATCCTGTGGGTACCAGCTATCTGGTTGGACTTCACCATTTGGGACTTGCATCTTGCAATATAACTCGGTTTCCAAGATTTTTGAGGCATGTTAAATGTATGTCATATTTGGACCTGTCATGTAACAAAATCAGTGGGGATGTTCCAAATTGGGTTTGGGAGACAACATGGAGTTCTATTGAATCTTTCACATAACATGTTCACGGGCATGAAAATTAATTCAGCTGTTCTCCCTTTCAATACACCAATGGAAGTGCTTGATCTTAGTTTCAATGGACTTTCAGGGCAGATACCTATGCCAAAGTCATCAGGACAGGTCCTGGCATATTACTACAGCATGTTCTCTTCCCTTCTGCCAAACTGGACTTCCTATCTCACGGACACTACTTATCTCAGCATATCCAAAAACAATATAAACGGCCATGTACCTCCCTCAATTTGCAATGCCACAGACCTGGATGTCCTTGATCTATCAGATAACAACTTTAGTGGCCCGATTCCATCTTGTCTTATAGAAGATTTGCCCTTAAGCGTTCTAAATTTGAGGGAGAATCTGTTTCAAGGCACTTTGCCTTCCAATATTACAACCAGATGTTCTTTGCAGACGATAGATTTACATGGAAATGAGATTGAAGGGCAACTTCCCAGGGGACTTTCTAACTGCAGTGACTTGGAGATTCTGGACTTTGGAAGCAACAGAATAGCTGATATTTTTCCTTCTTGGTTAAGGGTGCTTCCCAGGCTTTCTGTACTTGTCCTGAGATCAAACCAACTGTATGGAACAATAGGTGATATTGTTGGGGACACAAAATGCGAGGAGTGTTTCCCTCGCTTGCAAATTATCGATCTTGCATCCAACAACTTCTCTGGTAATTTGAGGCTGCAATGGTTCATGCAGTTAAAGTCAATGATGGCAGAGTTCAACAGTTCAGGGGAAACTCTGTCCACTCTAAACACCTCATACGCAGCTGAACTTTTCTATCATTATTCTATTGATATCAGTTACAAGGGGGAAGATATGCCATTTCCAAGGATGTTGACTACCGTAACAGCAATTGACTTCTCAAACAATAGATTGGAAGGTACCATACCTGAAACATTTGGAAGTCTTATATCACTACGTGTACTGAGTTTATCACACAATGCCTTCACGGGAAATATTCCATCCCAACTTGGCAGCATGACTGATTTGGAGTCACTAGACCTCGCCTGCAACCAACTCTCGGGAGAGATACCAGAAGAGCTAACTAAGCTTACCTTTCTTGGCTCCCTAAACCTGTCAAACAACCACTTGGTGGGACAGATACCACAGTCGCGTCAGTTCTCAACATTTGACAGCAGCTCATTTGGAGGGAATACAGGGTTGTGTGGGCTGCAACTTCCTGAATCACCTTGTGGTGGTTCACCTCACACTCCTAGTGTGGCACATGTGGACAAGTCCTCTCGTCATGTTGATGTGGTCCTGTTTCTCTTTGTCGGGCTGGGCTTTGGCGTCGGTTTCACTGCTGCTGTTGTGCTGAGATGAGGTCAGATCAGCAGATGGTTTGCAGCAAATGCAAGGGCTTCTAGTTCTTCAACTTGAGCGCTGCTGGAAGGTGTGGTGTCCAAACGACGGAAATTGTGATTTCCTGGAAGCGAATGGGGGGAGCTATGATGAGGTATTGTAATGTTGTGCAATGTACTTAGATTTCCAGGGCTCTTTCTGTAGCCGCTACTTGAGTATAAACTGCACATGTATGTTAAACCTTTTCCAGGTGTGTTTATTGTAAGTTTGTTTCTGTTGCCGCTACTTGAGAGTATATATATACTGCACATGTATGTTAAACCTTGTCTTGCCAAATCGAGAGTGGACAGTGGAGTGCTGACTGCCGAAGTATTGTACTGTGCTGTTGAATGTAAGCTGCCTGCGTGGCTGTTCAGTGCTACTGTTTTATTTATTGTATCAATATGGTTTGAAATTCTGCAAAGCATAGATCAGTAGTTTTGAAAGGGCAGGCCTGGTGCAGTTGGTGAGTGCTAGCTCGCCGAGTCACCAGGTCCTGAGTTCGAAGCCGTCTCTCTGCAGAATTTCTGCGGGGGTAAGACTTTGCTTCGGTTATTCCCTTCCCCAGACCCCACTCGTGTGGGAGCATCTGGCACTGGGTCTGCCCCCTTTTATAGATCAGTAGTTTTATTTTATCTGAAGGACATGGGTGTACACAGATACTGTATAAATCTGTAAAGAATTGACCAGAATATATTTCAATGGCAGCCAGTTACGGTATGTAGAAATAGCCAAATAGGAGCCGGAAATAAAAACTTACGACGGCTGTAGTACCTGATACTGAACTTGTATTGGTCTCTGTTAACTTTGTGCATGGTTCTCTGCCGTCTCGGCTTAACTTTGTGGTGGGAAATCCTTGCTCGATCACGTCGTCGCGTACTCTGTAGCGGCTGTCTGTTGCTAGCCTGTCGGTGCCCAGCAACGGCGTGGCTTTGCTTGACCTGCTGCCCTTGCTAGTCAACTCCGGAGGAGTGGAGAGAGGGAGAGGAGACTACGAGAGCTTGCCAGCTTAGGCAATCAGCGGTGGGGGACCGGCCGGATCCGGATGTTGTTGACGAGTGCAACGGCGGATGCGGCCGCGCCGGTTGGAGCCAAAGCTGCTGGCGCGCTCAGACCTCTCGCGCCCGGTGTCCGATCATATCGGCGATCCGTTGGAAATCTGCCGAAAGAGAAGGCTCTTGGCGTGTCGTAGCCAAAGGCGACCCTCCGGAGCCGGAGGAACAAGACTTGTGACGTACGTCTGACTGACATGACTGCCGCCCACCCATGACGCATCTCAAGACGCGTCGGTCGTTTTCTCCTTTTTGGACCGACTGCCTGCCTCTTTTCGTCCGTGGCCCGTGGGTGGAGGACCGAGGAAAACAGGTGGATGGATGGCCGAGGTTTCCAGCCGTTTTTTTTTCTTTTTTCGTGATCGTCTTCTCGTCTTCTGTCTGTCAACCAGTGCGGATCTTGACCGGTGTGGGTGGGTGGGCCGTGGCGGTATTGGCGCGCGATGATGATGATGCCCTGGACGGGACGGGATTCTCCGGCTTTTTTCTTCGCCATCCACTAGTCTCCTTTCTCTCTTTTTGTCTTTCGACGAATATTCATTCTATTTTCTAATTTCTAATACAGCAAATCCATTCTTCTCTTTACGCAAAGCACCACTTTTGATTACGTCAAAACGCATCACATACATTTAACTCAAGAGGCAAGCTACCTTACCCGGCATGCAATGCGTGTGACGTTTCGTTTCAGTCGATCTCATGGACCCTGTCACGCTATCTCACTATCCGGTATCCACTCCTCTTTTGTTTCCCATACCCGTGTTGGTGATCAAGGATTGAGGATTCTCTGTACTTATCCTTCTCTCTCTCTCTGACTCTTTTCTTCCTTCATCCGCCTTCCCTTTTTTTATTGTGAACTGTGACTCAAGATGGCAACGGGTACGTACCCGACGGGTAGTGCTCACCCGTACCCGTACCCGCAAAATTTTACCCGTCGGGTTACCCGTACCGGCATGCGGGTAAAAAAATAGTTCCATACCCGTACCCGCCGGGTAATTCTCATCCGACGGGTAACCCGTACCCGATAACATACCCGAAAATTACCTAAAAATATCAAATAGTCACATGCAAAAATAAATAATTCTAAGCTTCCAACAAGTTACAAACATGCTAACAAATATTATTAGCATCATTACAACAAAGACAATCTACTAGAAATATAGTGGATGTCTCAATGGGCCAAATTCATGACTTATATGCGCTAAAATAACTGAGGTTGACTAGTTATTTTTGCGGGTATGTCTTACCCGCGGGTATGCGGGTATGGGTAGTATACACCCACACCCGTACCCGCATACCCGATGGGTATAGGATTTTGCCCAATAACATACCCACGGGTAGAAAATTCATTCCATACCCGCCTCTTTATCGGGTAATACCCGTCGGGTACTCGGGTTTCGGGTACCCGTTGCCATCTCTAACTGTGACGTTCTTGTTCGATATTTTGACTCGTAATAAGTTCTACTAACCCAAACATTGGACACACTAAACACGCCAATATGGTGAGTCAATCGAAGAAGTGGATTCTACCAACATTTGTCTAATGGTGAAGTACATCTTCCAACCTGGCTCCGTTAGTATGATTTTCGACCCTAAACTATGAAATCGGGTAACTGATAAATTTAGTCTTCTAACTGATTTCAAAGGTGTTTTTTTTTAATTTTCCACAATAATAAAAATCTGGTTTGATTTCTAAATATTCATTATTAGTTTATTTTGAATGAAATTAATCCCAATTTTCTTTTAGAGACCTTATCTATTTTTGGTGCTTTGTTCCGAGTTCTCCGTATCATTTTAAAAATAACAAGCATAACTAGGAGCAACAAACCAGTATGAACATAAATAAACTAGTTCCAAATAACTACATATATCATAAATAGTTACAAAACATTTTATGAAAATGTGACTAGTTTCAATTTTTTCTTGATTTAAAATAAATCAATTATGAACTTTTATATTGTAAACTACATTTTTATTAAAATAGAAAAAAGGACCAGTAAGAGGATCAAATTTTTCTGATTTTGATAACTAGAGGGCATCGATTTATCCGGGTTTGTAGCCGAAGGTTGGAAATTTTTTTTCAAATTACTAGGTTGAAAAATGTATTGCAGATTATGTCTAAAGCTAGCTCTTCATAACGTGTCATTTGTAATGATAGAAATAGAGATTTCGATAAAAGGAGTGTTCCATCGGCTTCTTTAATTAGATATCTAAATATAACTATTCTTTATCATGGTTTCTCGCTATCAAGCATAGAGAGCAGAGATATTCAAAGTAGCCAAAGATGAAGAGCACGGATAACTCTCCAAAGTGCACAAAGAAGTTGTTGGAAGGTGAAACATCACATAAAGCAATTTTTATTTAAATGCCTCTCCAAATAATAATTTAGAGAATGAATTCAAGATTATGGATCATAATAACCAGAGTGTTTTGGTCCCTGGATTATGGTTGGTTAATGTGAGAAATTCCTATCTTATATAAGAGGAGCTTGGCATCACTGCTTCCTGGACAATCCGAACCACTAGATGGGATCATTTTTTACATCAAAACTTGCAGCTTGGCAATTGGGAAATCAGCTTTCAAAGAGGAGCTTGGTTTGGTACGTATCGAAGCCAAGCAACAGAATTCAGACCCCCTAAGTTTCTGGCGAGACAGTCTACCATAGTTGTATTTTTTTTCTTCTTTGAGCTTTGCAAGCCCTGTATTCTGTACATACTTTTTGTCTCCATTTGTATATAAAAGAAAAAAATAGGTTGGGGCTTCCCTTACCGACGCTTCAATTTTTTTTTGGCAAACTGGACAATTGGTTGCAGTGTAAAGCACCCATAATCTTCTAAACTGGTCTCACCGCAATTATGGTAATCAAAAGTTTTTATTACAATAATCTATATATAATTGATCATGTTCGGATCAAAAATTGATTATTATAATCTTATATGGTACTATTCAAATAGGGTCTAAGTCAACTATGGACGGGTTTAGTTCCCAATTTCTACCCTAAATTCCACTATGCAAAAAGAAGATTTTCATCACATCAAAATGCCGGCACATGCATAAAGTACTAAATGTAGATAAAATTTAAAAACTAATTACACAATTTTGTTATACTTTGCGAGACGAATATTTTGAGTGTAATTAGTCAAAGTTTAGACAATTTTTACTAAATACAAACAAAATGCTACATTGCATATTTATTGCGTACTATTCCAACTCAGGTGCCCCGAATCCGGAACTAAACACGGCCTATTATACGATCCAAACATGCTCTGTTATAACTTCAATAAAACCGTCCATCGGGAACGCAAGGGATTGGATAGCGGTCCCTCCCAACAAAATTGACTTGAATTTGAATTTGACTCCGCAGTCCGCACCGGATTCCTTCCGTTGCGGACGGACGGTTGGTTTTTCCTTTTCATGCGCCTCCACTTCCCACCCAAACCACCACCACGCCGCCACCTCGGGCTCGGCGCCGGACACTTCCCCGCCGCGCCGCCCATGGCGACCCCGTCGTCCCACGGCGTCCCCCTCCGCGCGCTCCTCCTCGCGCTGCCCCTGCTCTCCATCCTCATCGTCTTCCAGCTCCTCCACCGCCCGGCTCCCCTGCCCCCGCCGCTCCTCCGGACGCACGCCGACGCGGCAGCGTCATCGCACCGCGCGGAGGCGGAGCCAAGTTCCCCTCCACTCACCTCCAACGTACCTCCGCCCCCGGCGCCGAAGCCGGAGGATTCATCATCGGAGCCGACGTCCCTGCGCCACGTGGTGTTCGGAATCGCCTCCTCCAAGCGCACGCTGCCGATCCGGCTCCCGCTGCTCCGGCTCTGGCTGCGCGCCCCCGCGCGCGCCTTCCTTTTCCTTGACGCGCCGGCGCCCGACGCGGACGCGCGCGACCTCCCGCCCGGACTCGCCCTCCGCGTCTCCGCCGACGCGTCCCGCTTCCCCTACAAGCACCCGCGCGGCCTCCCCTCGGCCGTCCGCGTCGCGCGCATCGCCGGGGAGCTCGTCTCCGCGCTCAAGCAGCAGCAGCAGGAGGAGGAGGAGGTGCAGTGGCTCGTGCTCGCCGACGACGACACCGCCTTTGTGCTCCCGAACCTGCTCCACACGCTCCGCAGGTACGACCACCGCGAGCCCTGGTACCTCGGCGCGCGCTCCGAGTCCGCGGCGCAGAACGCGTGGCACGGCTTCGCCATGGCGTACGGCGGCGGCGGCATCGCCGTCAGCTGGCCGCTCGCGCGCCGCCTTGCGCGCGTGGTCGACTCGTGCGTCCTCAGGTACCCGCACCTCTACGGCAGCGACGCCAGGATCTACGCCTGCCTCGCCGAGCTCGGCGTCGAGCTCACCCACGAGCCAGGCTTCCACCAGGTGATTGCTTCTTTTTCGGACTCTCCCATGTGCTGTTGTTCTGTTCTGCGATATGGAATGTTCGATACATTTGATATCAGCAGTTACTACCATAAAGATGATTTTTTTTGGTGCTCTTTGGGTCAAACTGGGTCTGGAGTTAGGGGATTGTCTCAGGAATTGTCTGACCAAATTGGACAACCTTCCTCGTAATGACAATCATTCCTCCTTCGAGTAGTTTATTGTGGCAGAGACATCGAAACCACTACCTGATGGAGGAGCCATTAAAGTATCCGTGGCATAACTGTTCTTCCTCCTCGGATGTCTGTAGGATGTTCAGATTGTTTTTGGAAGACATCTTTTTAATTTGTTGGTGTTAATATTTAATTTTCTGATGACAATTTGTGGCTGAGATTTTATAATTGAATGAACTTGTATTAGATATTGCTATCATCTGGTTGATTGGTTGTGTGGCCAGTACAAGTAGGAAGCATGCTGCCAAAAGGCAAACTTTCGGCTCCCGGTCTGGCGGTCTCTGAAAAATGGAACTATGACATTAGATGAACTTCTTTGCATTTTTCTTGTTGATCCTTGGATAAAAGCTTATCCTTTTGAACTCTCTCAAGAAATATAGAACCACACATCATGATGGGTACTGGTTAACCTCTGCCACTCGGTAGTTTGTAGTGCTGAATCTATTCAAAGGTGATCTGTATTGGTAGTATAGTACATCAACGGATGTTGATGTATGGGCACTTTAAAAATAGTTATCATGGTCCACACTGCTACATAGGACCACGCTAGCACACATCCCTTTCAGATAATTTATACTAAACCATTGGTCAATAATACTAGTGCTTGTTGTTGGAGCGTATGGCATTGCAATTTTTATACAGCAGTTGTCATGGCTGTGGTATCTGTTTTGTATTTTGCTTGTGCTACTTTATACTCTGCTGTTTGCAATTAGCAAAATCTAGAGATCACTGACACTATAAATACTTTTAGTTTTATGTTTACAAAATAGTGTTTAGTGTACTTGAAAATATATGCCAGAAACATTTAGCTTTGGACTTACATCTATTGTTCTTTTTGTTGCATTTGTTTTGATCAGATCGATCTTCATGGGGATATTTCTGGGCTCCTAAGAGCACATCCTCTTTCCCCTTTAGTTTCACTGCACCATCTCGATCATGTGTATCCTCTTTATCCTGGTATGGATCGGACCAGAGCAATGCAACATTTCTTCCGAGCTGCTAATGCTGATCCAGCCAGGATTCTGCAACAAACAGTGTGCTACGACAAAAAAAAATCGCTTACAGTATCAGTCTCTTGGGGCTATTCAGTCCAGGTGTTCAAAGGCAATGTGCTGCTCCCTGACCTCCTTGCTGTGCAAAAAACCTTTGTACCATGGAAAAGGGGTCGCAATGTTACAGATGTGTATATGTTTGACACCAAAAATTACCCTAGAGATGAGTGCAAAAGAGGAGCTCTTTTCTTCCTGAAAAGCATTACTTCAGGGGAAGGCAAGACGGAAACCACTTACAATAGACAGCCACCTAGGAAATGCCCGCCTGACTTGATCCCACTGAAGAATCTGCGTCTGATAAAGGTGACATCAGAACGACTGCAGCTGGCTCCTGGGAAGGTATGAGTACGGATAAGTTTTGGCATCAATGGTTGCTTAACCTGCATTGCTTAGGCTAACATCCCTTTCTGACTGTTCTGCATTTTCAGGCCTTAAGACGCCATTGCTGTGACATCGTACCTTCTTCATCTGATACTAACATAGACATTAACATCAGAAAATGCGAAGATGATGAGCTGATCGCGATGCATTCATAGCAGGTGATCATCTACCCCACTAATGTTGTTTTGATTCGATTGTTTGCCCAGCTGCACTGTTGCTAAAACATATGGAGGTGCGATTCACTCATTACCCTGTTCGCTGGATGGTTTCTACTGCTGATAAGTCGACTGGTGCTGTTTTGTTGTGAGAGAAAAACATTATTCCATGGCTGATAAGCCAGGCTGATAAGTTCAAGCGAACAGGGTGATTTTGAGATTATTCACATTGATATATCTTGTCAGTTCCTTATTACCTCTATCGTTGCAGCAGGCCATCATCCGCATCAACTCTGCGCTGACATGAAGACATACGCTGTGGATCATCATGAATGAACACCATACATTTGTAGTATATAGACACACAGGAGACAAAATGCAGATACAGAGGCAGTATAGACACACGGATCAGTTAACATTTTTTTTCCTTTCAAAAAGCAGAGCTGGGGTATCAGGATTTGAGTGTTCCATAATCTGACATGTAATAACATAAAATAGTCGTCTTTACCAGAAAAAGTTTCTTCCATTTTATACGGCTTATCCAAATCTCCTTTGTTTTAATGGAAAGTTTAGGTAAACCTTGCAAATCTTTTCAATACCGAAATCTGCACCATAGACTATGGCCTCTTATTTAGCCACGTTTCCACCTCTTATTTAGCCACGTCGACCTGAATACTTGCCGTCGGATCTCTTGGTGGGTTTTCACGAGCCGTCAGATTAGGCTATTCTAGACTCCTAACGACCCGCCGCCCCTCGCACCACAGACCCGCCGCCGCTCGCCCTCCTGCCTGCTCCCTTCCATCCGCCTCGCACCGCCGCCTCCCCTATCGTGTCGGTCTTTCTCCGCCTGGCACGCCCCAGCGCCTCCCTCCACGACTGCGGGCGAGAAGCGGACCAGGCGTCGCCTCATGCCCTTGAGTCTAGGCGCGGGGCCGGCTTGGACTTAGCCGGGCATCGGGCAGCTGGGCGCGGCCAGGCGTCCGGGCCGCGGAAGCCGCAGGCCCGCAGGGCATGCGAGCACGCGGCCAAGGCCTGACAAGCCGGAGTAGCAGGCAACGTCGACGGCGGAGAGCGTGGCTACGCAGCGTGCATGCCGACGCGGCGCGCGGGAACGGTCGGATACAGGGGAGCGTGGCGAATCTAGTATTTTACCTCAGGTTATGCCGGCGAAAAATTTTATTTTACAATTTGGTAAATTCATTTTAGCTATTCGATAATAATTGTAAAATTTACAACATGATTCGGTATACATACACTAAGTATCACGATAAGGCTTAACTTTAAAGAATACGTTGAGACCATCCACTAAATACAATATAAATAGATTAAAAAAATATATAAATAGTTTAAAAGCCAAACCGAATGTGACGTCTTTCACCTAGATCGTGTGGAAGGTGATTGATATTATAAACTGGTGGCAATAAAGACGGCTTTGGCATAGGATTTACAGTTTCATTAATTACTTTCTCATGAGTTTGCTCTTCCATCACAGGTTAAACCAGATAGGGGAGGGGAATGATGCAAATAATTGAACAATATGTAATTTATGATGTTAGCGAATAGCTATGAAAGTAGAAAATAATTTTCTATAGAAAGATGAATAGCACGAGACACTGAAGAACAAAGATTGAATTTTACCTAAGCAAAATAGCGAATCAAGATGGCTACCTCAAATGGTACGGCCGTGCAAACTGCAGACGTATAAAATAGTGAATCAAGACGGCCACACAGCGAGCCTCCGATCCAACGTCCATGTCGGGGAACGGCAGGTCACTAGGGCGTCCCCGTCAGGCCATCACCGCATCAGGGCGTCACAGCGTCAGGCGGCGTGTTCTGTCTGCCGTGATCTCCCTCTGAGGCTCTGACTCAGATGGAGATTTTGGATTTTGGATTAGGAAAATCTGGAAAGAAAACGTTGTGGTGCACGTATTGCCGTATTGGACGCCTGGACTTGCCGTGTGGGCGGTGGGCCGCGTCATATGGGCCTCCCGTGTGGCCGTGTCCCAGGTAATTTTTTTTCTTTACAAATACATGTGTATATATTACGTATATGTATTACGCTTGCCGGTCTCGTCGCAGGGTATGCCGGTGCATACACGGCATACCCTGTGGCTCCGCCACTGAGCCAGAGTCATAGTCAGCGTTGATCCCGTGGTCGCCAGGGAACTGCTCGCCGGCACCGACCGCCCAATCAAGGAGTCCACGTACGGGATCCTCTTCCAGCGAGCTTGCGATGCGCATCCGGCCAGGCGCACAGTCACGTCAGGCGCGCGGCCAGAACGGCCAACGGCGGTGCAGGATCACCGTGAGTGGACGTCGTGCGGCAACGGTGGTGCTGCTGCAGGGCCACTGCGAGCCCACTGGTCCAGTATGTGCAGCATGTCAGCAACGCGCTACAGTAGCTCCTTCCTTCCGCAAATAGTTTGTTGTGCAGGCAAGCTGTTCGATCAAATGCCATGCCCATGGAAAATTTTATAACGTATGCCATGCATCTAGAATATGTATTCCACCATTCATTTGTTCAAACTTGCTTAGACAGTATGACTATAACCGAAATAATTTCAGATAAAAAATAGGTTGCTGGTTTCAGAGAGTATTTTTAAGGAAACATTGTAGCACATAAGCTGAAATTGTTGCTGATCATGCCTACAACTTCCATCAAGATGGTAAATCTTCGTCTGACATCTTCGGTTATGTTATATCGCTGGCAGCGTGAACCGTGAAGGGATTCACTGCCAATCTGCCATGTTGGCTCGTATTTTTATTCTATTGATCAAGAGCCTATTTGTTTCCACTCCTATCCATGGATACTGACATATATCGTCTCATGTGCAGTTATTTGGGTCAGCATCCATGTTAGGGAGCATTTGTTGTCTGATTAGTTTTCAAATTTCAAAAGCACATCCAAGGATCATGGAAGGCAGCTATATGTTTTTTAGATGGATAATATATGTTTGTTATATATACTAAGAAAAGAAAATGATATAGGCTAGGAGAAATCAACTGGCCTGCTCCGTTATGGCACGACGAGCGCCAGAAGGTTGTCACCCTACAAGGCCGCGCGTTGGTTTCTAGTGAAAATGAAATCACATTTCATTCCTCTGCATTTGTGATATCAAAAATTCATTGGAAAAAGTCTAAATAACCCCTGAACTATGGACCCTGTAACACATAACCCACTGAAGTATGAAACGGTCTAATTTACCCCCTGAACTATCCAAAACCGTCTATTTTACCCTCTGGGCGGTTTTCGACGGCGGGTTTGCTACAGTAATAACGGTTTTCCAATTAATCTAAATTAATTTTTCTGTGATTTACTACAGTAACTTTAGTCTAAATTGGATTTTCCAATTAATCTAAAGCTACAGCAAAAACTTTTTACTAAAGCGTACCGTATTATATATTCACTGTGTAGATCTACTCATGTGGAGTCCAACAAAATTAGATTTTCTATTTTATGATTTTTCTGTGATTTACTATGATTTTTCAAATATTCAGCGAAAAAAAATAAATAAGACAAAACGCTATTACTGTAGCAAACAGTTATTACTGTAGCAACCCGCCGTCGAAAACCGTCCAGAGGGTAAAATAGACAGTTTTAGATAGTTCAGGGGGTAAATTAGACCATTTCATACTTCAGTGGGTTATGTGTTTCAGGGTCCATAGTTCAGGGGGTTATTTAGACTTTTTCCAAAATTTATTTCTCACCATTTGTGATGTCCAATTCATGGCATCTCTTACAAACTCATGTTCTCAAGGAATGACAGATGATAAAAGTTTGTCGTATAAAAAGTTCTCAAGTTAAGAAAAAAATAGCATCAAATTCAAGGCCTTTATTGTCATGAATCTTAACACAGTGACAAGTTGCTCATGAAACAAAACACAAACCCGAATTCAGTAGGTCGTATACACAAGGCTATCAAACACTGATGGCTGCTACAGGGGGCGTTTTACAACAATGATTGCTTTACGAAACCGTTCTGAGGCACGGTGTGGCCATTCACAAATCTTGTCATCAGTCCTCAGGTATGCCTAAAATTCATCTAAAAAACGGCTGTACTGTATTCTCGTCATTGGTTGAGCGAAGGCGCAGCACCCATTTACAGAATGCCACCACAGCAGGTCGTCATTGCTTGAGGTGATCATGCCGGCCTGCCGGGGCATACGGTGGGTGATCCTCACCACGCCAGCAGGCGCCAGACACGCACACATAATACACATCTGTTTCCTACACACAGATCAGTAAGTATTGCGAAATAATTGTATTTTTAGGCCCACCCATAGTTAGCCCAACAGGGGGTTGCTGTTTGAAAACAAACAAACAAACAAAGAAAGAAACACCAAATACAAGCAGAAACAAGGGTGCTGGGCCGGGTGAGGGGGAGGGAGGGGAGGGGTCGGGTGGGTCGCCAACTCAGGCCACGGCAGGCCGCAAAGAGGAGAGAGAAAGTCGATTTGACCTGGAAAAAGATCATATTACTTTCCTCAACTTTTACAAAAGTTCATTTTTTCTCTGAACTTTAAAACCGGGCAAAACACCTCTCTTAACTTTTAAAACTGTTCATCTTACCTCCCTGGCCCGGTTATAAACGGTTTTGAAGGCGGTTTTGTCTTTTTTCTTTTTTATTTGTTTCGGCTGAATCTTTGAAAAATCATAGTAAATTATAAAAAAAATCATAAAATAGAAAATCTAATTTTATTGGACTCCACGTGAGTAGATCAACACACTAAACATATAATATGGTATGCTTTAGTACAAAGTTTTTGCTGTAGCTTTAGATCTAAGCTTTTATGTAATCCAATGGAATAATTCATAGCTGCAGTTTCTATGGTCCAATTGTGGTGAAATTTTTATGGTGGACTAATTATTGTATGCTTAAACTATCGTAAAAATTTCATACTCATTATATCATGTATAACTTAGTTATAGATTTTATTTAGGTTTATGCTTGTTAAATATAAATAAATCTATAACTAAGCTATACATTATCCAATGAGTATGAAATTTTTACGACAGTTTAATCATACAATAATTAGCACACCGTAAAAGTTTCATCGTAATTGGACTATAGAAACTGTAACTATGAATTATTCCAATTAATTACAGAAAAGTATAGATCTAAAGCCACAGCAAAAACTTTGTACTAAAACATACCATATTATATGTTCACTGTGTAGATATACTCATGTGGAGTTCAACAAAATTGGATTTTCAATTTTATCATTTTTCTGTGATTTACTATGTTTTTTAAAGATTCAGTCGAAATAAATAAAAAAGAAAAAGATAAAACCGAATTGCTTATAACTGGGCGAGGGAGTTTAAAAACTTTTTCCAGGTGACCCAGGGCCGGTTGGGCTGGACCTTAAAACTGATAGGCAAGCCTAGATATATTTCATGACCTCTTTACCCTGTCATCTACAAAACTTGCAAAACCATCTTTTTTTTTTGCATTCTATGTGGTTTTGCCGAGGTGAGGCCATAAATTGAGCTAAGGCCCCGTTTGGTTACAACGTGTTAAAGTTTAACTCTCATCACATCAATGTTGCGGCAAATGCATGGAGTACTAAATATAGACTAATTGTATACATGTCGACACAGATTAGGAGTAATTTACGAGACGAATCTATTAAGCCTAATTAGTCTAAAATTGGAAACTTTTTGTCAAATAAGACGAAAGTGCTACAGTGTTTGTTAAACTTTAACACCCAAACCAAACATGCCCTAAGTTAGAAGTGCAGGGCTAAATCGAATTAGAAGTATTTTTTTAATATCCAAAAATTCATAAAAATATATTTTTTTAAAAAAATCAAAATATTTTGAAATGTAAAAACAATGCAATTAAAGATCCTAAAATCTAGTTTGATCTCTTACAAAATACATATAAATTGTGTTTTAGCTTGAAAAATTATGAAATTAGTTTTAGTTTTTCTTTTCTAGAATCATGCTCTATCCTATATGCCGCCTAGCTTGATAGTGTCTGAATCTTGATGAGCTTATTCTGGTGCTCATTTGCTTGTAGAAACTCTCGTTCTTTTGATCAGGGCGAGAGCATATTGTTACAACTATTGGATCGTCTAGGCGTGGATCAGTGGGCGATGTACTTCTCTATTTTAGGATAAACACATGGATAGATGTCCAACAGAGAGATCCGGAGATGGAGAGAGAGGGAAGAAGAGAGGAGACGGACCATCGGGCTTGGCGGAGCTGCTGGCGTCGGTGAAGAAGAGGCGATGGTGGCGCGGACGTCGGGGTCGATGCAGCGGCGACGATGGACTTCCCGTCGCCTACAGCCCCTCCTCTCAATCGGTCTAGGAAAGAAGGTGGGGCAGTTACTGTGGCGGTGAACCTTGTGTTGTGTGCCCCTGGCCCCCACCTCCTCTTTATAGGGCTGCGCGACAGGGGCCCACAGACTAGAAGTCGGTTAAGCGTCCCCGATCAGGACGGGGTCAAAGGGTCCGACTTGATCGTTGGATCAAGTCGGGTGAGATCAATCCTAACATTCTCCCCCTTGATCTCATCTTATACTTTAACTTTAAACTTTGACTTTAATTGCTTTCACTTTTATTTGTTTCATCACAAATTAATGTATAGAGCATGCCTCATCATCACGGTCAGTCGCCGATAGATTTAACAGCTACAATACACATCTCTGATCTGAAACAGATTCTTAAACTTTAGGCCCTTTATTATCCGGAAATCATAGGCTATACCAGAAACCCATGTCGACTGCGTGTTCTCTGAACACACTGGGTGGTAAGCCTTTGGTAAGCGGATCCGCAAGCACTTTCTTGTTACTTATATGTTCAATACCTTTTAGTATGATTTCGGACTTTCTCCTTTACAACGTATAACTTTAATGTCAATGTGTTTGGCAGCACACTTGACCTGTTGTCTTAGGAGCAAACTACTAAATGGTTATTGCTGTTGACAATCATTATCAATTCTGGGTACAAGTTTCTTAATAATTTTGCCTGTCCCGCAGCCTTATATCATGCTATATTATAACTTTGCATCACTAACGATGCTAAAACTATTTCTTTGGAGCTTTTCCACAATAAAACTCCAACTGCGAGTGTTAGCTACTATATGGGTTTCACTAAACATCTCGCCAAAATTCAACATTTGCACCCACAACTACTTGAGAGTACTTGTTCTTTCTTTCTTAGCATGAGACTGACATTCTTAACTCCATTCCAGTGATCTATATCTGGACTGGACTTTTGTCAAAATAACCCGGATACGTGAACTATGTCAAGGTAATATCTTATCTGTGTACTCATTAAGCTTTCAACAGCTAGAGCATATAGGACGTCTATCTATAACAATCTCACATTGCCTTTGGGAACACTAAAGTTCCCAAAACTATTACCTTTGACCATAGGAACAGGCGTAGGTTTACCCGCATAGGTACTTTATTTCTTTAGAAACTTTTCTTAGCATGCCTATGCGATAGTCTTAATACCCCTTTTCTTCTATCTCGTAGAATTTTAATTCTTATAACGAGAGACATTTCACCGAGAACTTTCTTATTGAATCTTGAGGACAAGAACTTCTTCTCACGCAGTAGATTGACATCACTACTAACAAGTAAGATGTCATCCACATATACATGATTAGGAAATAAATTTCCCATTCTATAACTTTGTACAAACGCAATTGTCCTCTCATTCTCTTTAACGTAAAATTTTTAATTGACTCTTCAACTTTAAATGTAACTGTCTAGAGATTTGCTCTAGTCCATAAGAGATTTCTACAGGTGGCATCCCTTACGTTCTTTTCTTTTCATGACAAAACCTCTGGGTTGTGCCACGTAATCATTTTCATACAAATCCTATTGGAAAATGTTGTCTTTACTTTTATCTGATGTAACTCAGATCATGACGTGCCACTAGCACTCATTGTAATTTATTCATTCGCTTCGCACAAAATCCTTTGATTCATGTCGTGCTCCACATCTTTACATATTCTCTTTGGAGTCACATTTTGTCTTATAGACCCATCACAGTCTACTGTTTTGGCTCCTTAGGAATTTATTCTAGATCTCAAAATATTATTGGTATTATCGATTCCATTTCATCTTTCTTTGCTTCTTGCCACTTAGACGAGTGAACATCTCTCATGGCTTCTTCAAATTAGGTGGGATTACCCTCCATTTGAATTTCACTAATATAGACTTTATAGTCATCAGAAATATCTGATTTTCTTATTCTTCGAGACTTTCTGGGGCCTCAGCTGCTAGCATTTCTTGACTTTTATTGCTAAAAGACAAAGATTCTTGTTTACATTATTTATCCTCCTTGCGGAGTTAGGTTTCTTTGTACCATGCTCCCCTAGATTGTCCCATCTTCAAACTTTCTTATTTTGGGTTTAATCTGCTAACACTCATATGGTGCATTTAGCACCGTCTTAATAACGCTGAACGCGTCCAGTATGAATACTGGCTGACTATGTTATCTTTTTATTGGAACTGTGTAAAAGGTCCATGGATTTAGTTATTTCTTTACTTTAGGGGTATCACTATTATGACCGTCTTACTCTCCCGGAGTTAGGTTTCTTTATACCATGCTCCTCCAGATTGTCTCATCTTCAAACTTTCTTATTTTGGGTTTAATCTGCTAACACTCATATGGTGCATTTAGCACCGTCTTAATAACGTTGAACGCGTCCAGTATGAATACTGGCTGACTATGCTATCTTTCTATTGGAACTGTAAAAGATCCATGGATTTAGCTATTTCTTTACTTTAGGGGTATCACTATTATGACCGTCTTACTCTCCCGACGATCACATTCATCTTTTATAGATCACTTTAGTATGCATCGCATTGTCTTAATTATGGGGAAGTATCTTTCTTAATTGTCTTTCTTAATTGATCTCACCTTTCTCCCCCTCGAAATGTGGTATGAACTTTTCTACCACAATTTCGAAAACTATTCAGAACTTTTGTGAATGAGGAAACTTTAATTACTTACTTCACCCACATGATTACATCATGCAAATGAAATTATTTCTTAATTCGTATGGGAGTATTTTTTCCTCATTTCACTTCAAAAACTCAACAGAGTCTTTTATTATTAAAACTTTTGCAAGTCACACTTGCATGTCATTCTTATCTCGAGGTTCATCTGTAACTTTTGTTCTCCTTAAACTCATTAAGTGCTTAATTACTATGACATAATAGAAGAGCACTGTCAAGCACATGAGTTATCACAACTTTCTCCTGCCGTGCAGGATAAGTACTATACCAAACTTCTCCCGCCATGCAGGATTGATTAATACAAGTACTATGCCATTTTTACCCCGCCATGCGGGTACTTTCTCAAACTTTTTCCCGTCATGCGAGTACTATCACTAACTTTTTCCCGTAATGCGAGATAATTTTCTTGAAGGGACATAAATGTCAATATCGACTCATATTCAATCATCAAATTTAGGAATAAATATGAATACTCTTTAACACACGTGCTTAATCCGACGTTGGTCAAATTAAATATACATGTAACTTATTATATTTCATATCATGATGATTAAGTCTAAAAATTATATTACTTATTATTATTATTATTATTATTATTATTATTATTATTATTATTATTATTATTATTATTATTATTATTATTATTATTATTATTATTATTATTATTATTATTATTATTATTATTATTATTATTATTTTAAAGAGTACATAAAAGACATCTCTTAAACTAAGCTCTTATTGTTCTATTTGTTTTCTTGGATCAATATCCTAGAATTCTTTTCTTTTAAAGTTATTCTTTAAAAAGAACACAATCCCTTATACAATGGCCTTCTTTCTGCAAAAATTTGCACTTTTCATCTTCTGAGTCACAAGTACCCAGCTCATTTCCTTTTCACCCTTCAAGAATAAAGGCATGAAGTACTTTATCTGAAAAACATTAATCAATAATCATCAATAATGCTCATTAAACTTTTAAAACTTTATGTTCTATTCTATATCACCGTTGGGCAGAAATAGAATAAAACAACATTTTTCTACATTAATTCCACATCACCTTTGGGCAGAAATGGAATTAACAAATAAAAACTCAATTATCTTATAACCATCTTCAAAATTAAATTCTCCCGTTGGTTCGAATTTAATTTTGAAGATCATCATCATTATGGCAGCGGAAACATGAAGATACATTACATTCTGCTCGCTCTGGAGCATCTTTTGTTTCTTATCTATTCTCTGAAAATTGGTCACTTTAATGCAAAATTCATCAGAGATTTAAACTTTAAACATAAAACTCATAGAATTATAATATTGTTATCATCAACGTTGGTTAGAAAATAACAATATCATAATTTTCTTTAAACATAAACTCTTAAATAAACTTATAATATTGCTATCATCAACGTTGGTCAGAAAATAACAATATTATAATTTATCTTGACTATAAACCAACTATGCCTCCAACTAAAAAATTTCCGTTGGTTTCAACTTTAACTGGGGAGTAAACTTTTCACCATTCATTGAATAACTATAACTTCTCTTCAAATTAAATCCTCCTGTTGATTCGGATTTAATGAGAAGACTATAAACTTTAACTTTGCAGCGGAAAACGTGAATCAACAATAACTATCTACTTTTCAGAAGCATTCTTTACTTATCTATTCTCTAAACAATGTGCACATTGGTGCAAAATTGAATAGAGATCAAAACTTTATACAAATTTCATCAAAATATCATTCAAATATACTTCTAAAAAAGATAAAACTAAATTCAAAGCATCCTTGTTCATCTGGCCATTTCGGCCCGAAGGCCCAGCTCACAGCACTGCTCGCGCTCTGCTGCGCACAGCCCAGCATGGAGGCAGCCCGCGGCTCAGCTAGCTTGGGCCAGCAACGCGCTTGGCCTGCGGTCCAGCCGAGCGGCGCGCCCACTCCCCGTGCCCAGCACTTTGGGCCCATGGCCCAACACGCGTTGCCACTCTCACCCCGCCTGGGCCACTTTTGGTCCGAGGGCTACCGACTGATCCCAGTCGTTCATGATGATCGACGGCCGCGCGCGCGTGTAGGAGGAACAAAATCCCCACCCGGCTGTGACCCGAAAACCCTAGCCCCATTCTTTCTTTCCTTTCTCTCTGAGCGCCGCAAGCCGAGAGGAGGAGAGGCAGCGGCGGCGGCCGCACGTGCTCGCCGGCGCCGGTGAGGAAAAGAAGCACCGGAGAGCGAGTCTAGCCCCCTTTCCTCCCTTTCTTCCTCGCTCCTCCTCCCTTCTGTTCTATCCCCGCACGAGCGAGTGAGATCCGCCAGTGGCGCATGGCCGCATTGGCCGCTGGCGGCTGCGAGAGCCTAGCTCCGTCCGAGAGAAACCCGGTTGGTGCCCCTTTCTCTCCTTTTCCTTGTCTCTTCCCCATCCCCTTTCTCTCTCAGCACACAACCGAGCAATTGTGCCAAACAGCGGCGGCTGGAGGAAGAGCTGGTGGCGGCACCGCTGCGGGGCCCCTCGCCGGCGAGCATGCTCGCCCGAGGCTGAGCGCGTGAAGGGTCGAGATGGCGGACTAGAGGGGGGGGTGAATAGTCCTTTCTAAAACTTAAACGCGTAGGCTAACCAAAATAAATGCGGAATTAAACTTATCGGTCTAGCCAAGACTACACCCCTCTATCTAAGTTCTCTAGCACCTTGCAAAGATCCTAATTAAGCAACTAAGGTGCTAAGCTTACCAAGAGCTCACCTAATCAATTCTAGAGCAAGGTCACACAAACCTATGCACTAGTACTTTGCCAAACGAGGGAGCTCCTACACAACTAGTGAAGCAAAAGCACAAAGCTTAAGCTCGCTAGCAAAGCTCAATAACAAGGCAACTAATGTCAAATTAGAGAGCGCAAAACACTTAGCTACACAAACTAAGCAAAGTTACTAACAAGGTTATACAAACCAAATTAGTCACGCAAAGGGAAGCTTCTAGCTACACAAGCAAGAAGACAACTAGCAAGCTACACAAGCACAACTAGAACAAGAGCAACTACACAAGCACAAGTATATATGAAAGTAAATACAAGCTTGTGTTGTACGAAAGCAAACCACCAAGAAGAGTAGACAATGTTGACACGGTGATTTTCTCCCGAGGTTCACTTGGTTGCCACCAAGCTACGTCCCCGTTGTGTCGACCAACACTTCGTGGTTCGGCGGCTAATCGATCACACACCGAGCCTCTCAAAAGGCACCACAAGAACCCACCATAAAGTGTGGTAGCTCAATGACACGCTCAACTAGAGTTGCTCTTCGCGATCCCCACGGGGTGAGCACAATCCCCCTCACAAAGCTTCTCCGGAGCCTCGCACAATCTTCTTACGAGCTTCGACGAAGCCACAAGCCACCAAGCTGTCTAGGAGGTGGCAACCTCCAAGAGTAACAAGCACCACCGGCTTGCAACATGATCACCTAGTGCCACACGATGCAATCTCTCAAAGCAACACACTAGAATCGCTCTCTCACTCGATCCGATGAACACTATCAAGCATGAGTGAGTTAGAGGGCTCCCAAGCACTACCACACAAGTCACAAAGACTATAGTGTGCTCAGCTACCGGCCAAGGCTGGCCAAGGCATCTATTTATAACCCCACGGTCAAATAGAGCTGTTACCCCTTCACTGGGCAGATTTCGGGACGACCGGACGCGCCGGTCGTAACTGACCGGACGCGCTAAGCCACGTCCGATTCTCCAACGGTCACCGCGCCAACGGTCAAACCAAATGACCGGACGCGCCCCTGGCAACGACCGGACGCGCCCCTCGCAATGACCGGACGCGCCGCTGCCACGACCGGACGCGCCGATCGCACAGTACCGCGCTCGAAACGACATGACCGGACGCGCTCCTTGCGACGACCGGACACGACAGTGCCAGCGTCCGGTTAGAGTCCAGTAAGCACCTTCAACGATCAGACGCGTCCGATCATGCATGACCGGACGCGCCGCGCGTCCGATCATCCTTGCGTTCTGCAATTCCCATTGGGCGCATGACCGGACGCGCCGGTCCCGCGAGTGACCGGACGCGCCGGTTACAAACCCTAACACCCGCGTCTGCGCTGTACTGACCGGACGCGTCCAGTCATACCATGACCGCGTCCGGTGCAGCGTCCGGTCACCTCTGTGACCTCCGTTCGCCTCCGTTTCTTTTCCGACTTCCGGCGTAGTGGAAAATAGACTTTTCAACTCCTCGAAAACGCCTGAATCAACCCTCTCTACCGCTCAAACTCCAACGCCTTCGCAAATGTGCCAACACCAACAAGTGTTCACCACTTTGTGCACGTGTGTTAGCATTTTCATAATCATTTTACCGAAGGAGTTAACCACTCAACTTGCCACGCCACTCGATCCTAACACGTATGCAAAGTTAGATTGCTCAAGTGGCACTAGATGACCGATATGCAAACAAGTTTGCCCCTCTTGATAGTACGGCCATCTATCCTAAACCCGGTCATCAACTTCTCTACACACCTATGACCGGTGAAATGGAAATGCCCTGGGTTATACCTTTGCCTTGCGCATTCCACTCCAACTCCTCCGACGTTGATGCAACACATGCACCAACCAATCACCAAATGATATGATCCACTTCATATCATCACGTGACCGTATTGGTTCATCGATCTTGACCTCACTTGCTCTTCACCGTTGCCTCGGTCCTTCGGCGCCAAGCCATCACACAACTTGCCCTTCACCCAAGCAACCGGTCCATTAAGCCAAGCCTCATCTTGATCTTCTTCACCTTGGTCACATGACTCCATGTCATGTCTCATATGCAATGAGCTCCTTCATGACACCATCACCTGTGGACTAATCTCCTGTGTATCTCACATAACCACATATTAGTCCACCTAAGTTGTCACTCAATTACCAAAACCAAACAAGGACCTTTCAATCTCCCCCTTTTTGGTAATTGATGACAACTCTACAAAGATATGGAAATTAAGTTCTTTTGGACTTTATGTCACTTATCCAACATTTAAGCTCTATGTTAGAATTTGGATAAGCACCATAAAATCTGACTTGGTAGTGATAGCTCCCCCTACATATGTGCTCAAATGGTTTGGTTTCAAGCTCACACATATGCATGAATATGAAATTTATGGGAGGGTTAGCACTACTAAGTGATGCTAAGGTGTATAGAATAAACCTTTGTAGCTTGATACCAATTAGTAGCTTGATACCATTTGAAAATCACAAGTTTGCCACCATCCTTAGCATCATGAGTAGCTAGACATCAAAAACACTAGAAACCTCGTGAGATCAACATTATAAGCAAGGTTCTAGTTTTTGCATGATAATCATAAGTCTAGCTAACATCCTATGCATGCTAGTTATCAAATCATCATTCAAGTTCTATAACTAGCATACACCACACAAGCATGCATATTGAATTTAAGAACTTATATAATGCAAGCAAGCACATGAATTATGCACATATCAAATGTAATCAATCAAAGTTCATGAGCTTGCTCCTCCTACTTGTGTGCTTTCTTTGTCCAAGAATGTTTGATCCCCTTACATTCTTCAATGTTACTCCCTCTTTGTCCATGTCCATGTCCAATCTTTCTTCAATGTTACTCCCTCTTTGTCCATGTCCATGTCCAATCTTTCCAATCTCTCCCCAAAGCTTAAAAAGCTTTCATATCTTTGTCCAACTTCTCCCCCTTTGTCATCAATTTCCATAAAAGGTGTTCTTCTCAATTGATACAAAGGCTTGTATTGGGGTAGATGGTTGAGACTTGAATATTGCATTTTTGATGGACATTACCACATATGTTGGAATGACAAACTTTATGGTTGCTCTTGAGATTCCACATAGGATCTTTGACCTTGATACCAATTGGTGGGGCTCCTCCCCCTATGTCATAGCATGTGTCATTCACTTGAGATACCACTTGAAGATGAGGGTAGCATTTCTTGATTTGATCACTTAATGTTGAGGATCACTTGTGAAACCATCGTCTTGCATGAATGATACCACGTGAAGATACCATGAGTAGAAATGTGATACCATTTGAAAGAATTTTCTTGTATGGATTCACTTTGAAGGATTTGGCAATAATATTCACTTCTTGAACATTTTCTATCTTTATGAGTACCACTTGTAAGATATCACTTGTAGATCATGATCTAGACACCACTAGTGAATACCACTTGGAAGGTCAAGTTGAGTCTAGATACCACTTGAAACAAACTAGATATCCATTTTCATTGTTGTCTTTGTGCTTGTACTCTTATCATTGTCATGAGCTTTTTGTATGACTTGAACTAAGTTGATTTGCCTAAGATTCCAAGTCCGGTTTGATCCAATGACAAGCTTCTTCACACCTCATGCTAAGGGTTATCTTGCCAATGTTGTACTTGTCACTTGTTAGCAATCCAAACTAGATCAAGTACTTGGGTTTACTAGCTCATGAACAAACTCATATACATACCACTAGAACATTTTAATCAATTCAAGCAATAGTGGTAGGCTATGAATTTAAACATTTCATTTGTTATGCATGATCCTAGTAGCATGTACTATATGCACTAATCGCATACTAGTAAGGGATGAAATGATCATGCACATTACAATGATACCTTTGCTATGTTGGAGTGAGGGATAGTCACATAGATTCTAATTCATTACTCCAATAGCAATGTGAAGTCCAATTTATAAGCTTGGTGAAGACCAATCATCATAGATAAATCCATTCTTCACCCATATGAAATGAAAACCACTAATGATCAAGTGCACTATCTCTTGAGTTGTGGTTGGCTTGCTTCATCTTTTGATCAATGTTTGCATGAGAGAACTACTTAGAATACCACTTGAAATATATGACTACCTCTCTTTTGGGTGTTGCTTGCTTTTCTTGATCAACCCTTTTGATTGCTTCAACTAAGCATCACAAGTTCCTCGGATCACCACTTCCATGTTAGCCTTCCAAGTCCCAATCTTGGTTTCACCTACACACGGCGGCAAGCCCCTCACTAGGGAGAAGTGACCTTTCTCCAAAGAACCACTCTTAATACTCACTTAAAATGATATAGTTTGATTGATCCAAATGATGAACTCAATCTTGATGAATAATCCTTGAATCTACATTTGAGTCCAACTCTTTCTACTTGTTTAAGTCCTTTTCTTTCTATCAAATGATCTCTAATCATCACTAGAACTTAAACTTTATCTTCATCTTAAGTTTGATCTTGATCTTCAAATTGAGTACCAAATAAGTACACCAAGTATATTTCACAATCAAATGTTCTTGTACTCATTGCTTTTCATGCTTCTAGATCAATCCAAAACCAAACTTAGGTACCTCAACCACTTATAAACAAGTTTCCAACTTGAGGACCTTTCAATTAAAGTGACTCTAGATTAATCCAATGATTGTCACTTTTCTGGCAGATTCTGTACCATTCAAAGAATAATTCATATCTCCCAATGTACAGATCCAAATGCCATAAAATTTGGTGGAGATGTGATTCACTAAGTCTTCTAGCAGCTGTAAAAATTTGAGATTCATTTGACATTCAGATTGCTACCAGATTTCAAATCTTCCACCACTGCTATATGCTGAAAACTGCTGCACTATAGCTGACAAGATGTACTCCAAAGTCGAAGCATCTCTTATCCAATTCTCATGAAATTTGTACAGCATCTTATAACATAAGTCTAGACCGTGTATACCAAAATTCATGCCAATCCAAGTAGATTTGATCATCCAAACTCAGACTTGATCACTGCTAGCTCAGATTTTCAACTTTGGACAGATTTCAATACATTGAGCAATACTTCATCAAATATGAATCAAACTTGAAACTAACTTGTTTGAATACTTTCACAAGACATATATCCATCCAATCCACTTACTAAATGTCATCTCATGAAATTATCCAACACAAATTAATTCAAACTTGATTACTTAAGCATTTAATCCATTCAAACATCTCATAGCAAGCAACATTGCATACATATCCAATTCAATCAACTCATATGCACCCAAGTGAAATGATCAACAAGAGATATACCTTGGTTAGCTCATGATCATCCAATCAAGCTTTCAACTTGAATATTTGCAAGCCATCAAATATATCCAATAAATCACCACAATCTTTAACATTGCACTTGTATGTTGTAGCACTTGGACTTCACTTATTTTGACTTGGCATTGGGATTGAATATGCATTGAGCTTCATAACTTGAGTCAACATATGATGAACAAAATGAAACCAATTGAATCAAGCCTCCAATGCCGATGGTACCTACAAATAATCATCCACTCTTTGATGGTACCCAAACAAGTTTGGGTCCTCTCAAGTTAGGTGCAACATACTTAGGCATTGCCTTAGTATGAATAGCGGGATGTTTTGCAATAGCAACAATAGAGGTACCATTTACATCCTTTCTAAGCACATTAGTATCATCAATTGAAATATGCTTAGAAGTGTTACCTAGGGGACATGAATGTGCCATGTGTCCCCTTTCCCGGCATGAATAGCATCTTCTCTTTGATTGAGCCTTTTCTTCATTGCTCATGTGATGCTTTTCATTGCCTTGCCTCTCACGAGTTGCTTGAGCCTTCTTCTCAAGCTTGGTAGGACACCCCGAGGTAAAGTGTCCTATATCTCCACACTTGAAGCACTTGATGTGAGCATGTATTTTCTTCTCGATTTGATTCTTGCTCATCATCTTGGCATCTTGGATTTGCATTGGATGCCTTGCTCTACCTCCCCTTCTTGTTTTCTTCTTCTTCTTTATCAAGTCATCATCATCTTCATGGTTGATCTTGACTTGAGCTTGGGGCTTTACTTTTGGCTCAACTTGAGACTTCTTAGTAGGGCAACACTTGGAAATATGTTCCACTTCATGGTATTGGTAGCACATGAGTTGGGATAGCTTCTTTGCATCTTGCTTCTTCTTAATCTTGCCCTTGCTCTTGTTGTAGCCAATACCACTCTTATCACCATATCTTCTTTGATTGGTCATGATATGCTCAATGGCGATTTTAGAGTTGTAGCACCTCTCCAACTTGTTGCTCAAATTCTTTACTTCACTTTTGAGCTCATTGTTCTCCTTCAAAAGGTTAGTCTCACAAGACATAGAAGTAGAACAAACATCTAATTGTGAAGAACATGGCATATCTAATAAATCATCACAAGAGGTGGATACATGCTTCTTGCCTACATCACAAGGGTTAGTAATATGTGATTGATCATTTGACCCAAATGATGAGCTCTCACTAGATTTGGTTTCTTCATTAGAAAGCTTCTTAGTGAGTAAAGCATGTTCTTGTACCAAGTTATCATGAGCAACACTAAGTTCCTCATGAGTCAAATTTAGCTCCTCATGTGAACAAGTAGTAACATAAAGTAGATGCTTTTGTTGTTCACATGTGGTCTTTAGAAAAGAGTTTTCTTTTTCCAATTTACTTGCTTTTTCCATTTCTCTTTTTAAGGCTCTTGAGAGTTTATAAAGAAGCTCAAAATTTGGATCATCACAATTAACAATAAAACCACCAACATGTATCTTAGTGTTACCATGTGATGATATTGATGAGCTTGTTGAAGCATCACTCTCATAGCCATCATCTTCAACATCAAGTGTGCATGGAGTAGAATCATTGCTTGCATCACTTGTGGCATTATCATCATTCTTGTCAAGTGATCTTGTGGCATGATCATCATCATCATCACTTGACATTGAGGTGGAGCAATCCTCCACAATCACCTCGTTGTGGTCATGCTCAACATCCTCATGTACCTCCATCACTATGTGATCATCCTTCTTGAATTTTCCATTATTCCAAATTGAGGAGCCACAATAGTGATGCTTGAGCGTCGTCCACATGCTATGTGCACTTGAGAGACCCCTCACCTTGTCAAAAATCTCATCATTTAAAGCTTTGATTAGATAAAACTTAGCTTGTGCATCAAGTGTTCGGCAATCCTTTTGAGCTTGGGTACGGTTACCACACCCATCCAAGTCATGAGAAAAGCCAACAACTATGATCCACCAAAACTTAGGGCCAAGAGCACGAAAATGATCAAGCATGTGATTTTTCCATCGTCCATAGTGAGTGCCATCAAAAATGTGTTCCACACAATCATCTAGCCCATAAGCCGCCATCCTCTCGGGTCAGTGAAGACCGCAAATGAGAGACCCGGCTCTGATACCAATTGAAGGGTCGAGATGGCGGACTAGAGGGGGGGTGAATAGTCCTTTCTAAAACTTAAACGCGTAGGCTAACCAAAATAAATGCGGAATTAAACTTATCGGTCTAGCCAAGACTACACCCCTCTATCTAAGTTCTCTAGCACCTTGCAAAGATCCTAATTAAGCAACTAAGGTGCTAAGCTTACCAAGAGCTCACCTAATCAATTCTAGAGCAAGGTCACACAAACCTATGCACTAGTACTTTGCCAAACGAGGGAGCTCCTACACAACTAGTGAAGCAAAAGCACAAAGCTTAAGCTCGCTAGCAAAGCTCAATAACAAGGCAACTAATGTCAAATTAGAGAGTGCAAAACACTTAGCTACACAAACTAAGCAAAGTTACTAACAAGGTTACACAAACCAAATTAGTCACGCAAAGGAAAGCTTCTAGCTACACAAGCAAGAAGACAACTAGCAAGCTACACAAGCACAACTAGAACAAGAGCAACTACACAAGCACAAGTATATATGAAAGTAAATACAAGCTTGTGTTGTACGAAAGCAAACCACCGAGAAGAGTAGACAATGTTGACACGGTGATTTTCTCCCGAGGTTCACTTGGTTGCCACCAAGCTACGTCCCCGTTGTGTCGACCAACACTTCGTGGTTCGGCGGCTAATCGGTCACACATCGAGCCTCTCAAAAGGCACCGCAAGAACCCACCATAAAGTGTGGTAGCTCAATGACACGCTCAACTAGAGTTGCTCTTCGCGATCCCCACGGGGTGAGCACAATCCCCCTCACAAAGCTTCTCCGGAGCCTCGCACAATCTTCTTGCGAGCTTCGACGGAGCCACAAGCCACCAAGCTGTCTAGGAGGTGGCAACCTCCAAGAGTAACAAGCACCACCGGCTTGCAACACGATCACCTAGTGCCACACGATGCAATCTCTCAAAGCAACGCACTAGAATCGCTCTCTCACTCGATCCGATGAACACTATCAAGCATGAGTGAGTTAGAGGGCTCCCAAGCACTACCACACAAGTCACAAAGACTATAGTGTGCTCAGCTACCGGCCAAGGCTGGCCAAGGCATCTATTTATAACCCCACGGTCAAATAGAGCCGTTACCCCTTCACTGGGCAGATTTCGGGACGACCGGACGCGCCGGTCGTAACTGACCGGACGCGCTAAGCCGCATCCGATTCTCCAACGGTCACCGCGCCAACGGTCAAACCAAATGACCGGACGCGCCCCTGGCAACGACCGGACGCGCCCCTCGCAATGACCGGACGCGCCGCTGCCACGACCGGACGCGCCGATCGCACAGTACCGCGCTCGAAACGACATGACCGGACGCGCTCCTTGCGACGACCGGACACGACAGTGCCAGCGTCCGGTTAGAGTCCAGTAAACACCTTCAACGATCGGACGCGTCCGATCATGCGTGACCAGACGCGCCGCGCGTCCGATCATCCTTGCGTTCTGCAATTCCCATTGGGCGCATGACCGGACGCGCCGGTCCCGCGAGTGACCGGACGCGCCGGTTACAAACCCTAACACCCGCGTCTGCGCTGTACTGACCGGACGCGTCCGGTCATACCATGACCGCGTCCGGTGCAGCGTCCGGTCACCTCTGTGACCTCCGTTCGCCTCCGTTTCTTTTCCGACTTCCGGCGTAGTGGAAAATAGACTTTTCAACTCCTCGAAAACGCCTGAATCAACCCTCTCTACCGCTCAAACTCCAACGCCTTCGCAAATGTGCCAACACCAACAAGTGTTCACCACTTTGTGCACGTGTGTTAGCATTTTCATAATCATTTTACCGAATGAGTTAACCACTCAACTTGCCACGCCACTCGATCCTAACACGTATGCAAAGTTAGATTGCTCAAGTGGCACTAGATGACCGATATGCAAACAAGTTTGCCCCTCTTGATAGTACGGCCATCTATCCTAAACCCGGTCATCAACTTCTCTACACACCTATGACCGGTGAAATGGAAATGCCCTGGGTTATACCTTTGCCTTGCGCATTCCACTCCAACTCCTCCGACGTTGATGCAACACATGCACCAACCAATCACCAAATGATATGATCCACTTCATATCATCACGTGACCGTATTGGTTCATCGATCTTGACCTCACTTGCTCTTCACCGTTGCCTCGGTCCTTCGGCGCCAAGCCATCACACAACTTGCCCTTCACCCTAGCAACCGGTCCATTAAGCCAAGCCTCATCTTGATCTTCTCCACCTTGGTCACATGACTCCATGTCATGTCTCATATGCAATGAGCTCCTTCATGACACCATCACCTGTGGACTAATCTCCTGTGTATCTCACATAACCACATATTAGTCCACCTAAGTTGTCACTCAATTACCAAAACCAAACAAGGACCTTTCAGCGCGCCACCGTCGAGCGGCCTTGCGACGTTGCCCTTTACCCCGAGATCGAGACGGCCGGTCCGCGCGATGGCGTGACCTCCACGGCCGGTGGCCCGGGTCTCTGCCCGTACGACGGCGGCTGTACATCGCGCACATCGGCGGTGGTGACAGCGACGGGGAAACCCTAGGTAGGCCCCTTGTGCTCACCGTCCTTTTCTTCTTTTACCCCTTGGGTTAGGGTTAGGGTTACAATAGGTCCTGATCCGATTTCGAATCAGTCACTGCTTTCTTTGATTTCTTTCCCGATCTACTTTCTAGATTAGGCTTTGATACCATTGTTATAACTATTGGATCGTCTAGGCGTAGATCAGTGGGCGATGTACTTCTCTATTTTAGGATAAACACATGGATATATGTCCAACAGAGAGATCCAGAGATGGAGAGAGAGGGAAGAAGAGAGGAGACAGACCATCGGGCTTGGCGGAGCTACTGGCATCGGTGAAGAAGAGGCGATGGTGGCGCGGACGTCGGGGTCGATGCAGCGGCGACGATGGACTTTCCGTCGCCTACAGCCCCTCCTCTCAATAGGTCTAGGAAAGAAGGTGGGGCAATTACTGTGGCGGTGAACCTCGTGTTGTGTGCCCCTGGCCCCCACCTCCTCTTTATAAGGCTGCGCGACAGGGGCCCACCAACTAGGAGTCGGTTAAACGTCCCCGATCAGGACACGATCAAAGGGTCTGACTTGATCGTTGGATCAAGTCGGGTGAGATCAATCCTAACACATATGTCTCTCTCTAAACGCGTGTGCCTCCGATCCGGGCCCGGTGCAGGGAGTGAAGCGTGCACGGACGCAGTCTGAAATAGGGATGGCAACGGGGCGGGTTCGGGTCGGGTGGAGTGTCTGGGCACCCAAAACCGAAACCCAAACCTAAAACCCGAACCCGCCCCGAACATCGTTTCGGGTGAAAATCCATCACAGAAACCGAAACTCGCGGATCCCCGAAACCCGACGGATTAACCGAAACCCGAGAATACTGCCGACAGAGAGAGAGAGGGGGGTGGGGGTGGGGATCTGGCGAGGGCCGAGCGTGGCAGGAGCACCACCGCCGGAGGAGAAGGCCGCACCACCGCCGGATCTGCCATCAGCTACGCGGGAGGACGGAGGAGAAGGCCGCACCACCGCCGGATCTGGCGAGGGCTGAGCGCGGCAGGAGAAGGCCGCACCACCGCCGACCTCCTAGCCTGCTAGATTCGCCGTTTGCTCCCAGCTCGCCGACAGCTGGCGGATGCGGGGAAGGTTGCGAATAGGGCGCGGGGAAGGCCAGCGAGGTCGCGGATTGGGCAAGGCACCGAGGCCGGCCGCCGGCAAGGTCGCCTGTCGGGGTGCCGGGTGGGTGCGGGTGGAGACGGACTGGAGGCCGGCGAACTCGCGGCCTGGTGAGGTGCCGAGGGCGTGGGGCTGCGTGGGGGGCGCGGGGCTGCGCGGCCGCCTGCCGCTGCGCCTGGCTGTCTGGGTGGCTCGTGGCCTCGTGGGGCTGGGTGGTGGGTGCAGATGAGGGTTGACCGGTTGAGGCTGAACTGAAGGATTCCTGGATTATATACTAGGGTTGCTAGCTAGGCTTCTAGTGGGCCGAATGTTTCGGGGCCCCGATTGATTAACCACGGATCAATTTCAGAATCCACCCCAAAACCGCGGTTTTTCGGGTATCCGAAACCGCAAACCCGTGGGCGAAAACCAGGAACCGAAACCGAAAACCGCGGACCCGAAACCCGCGGATACCCGCCCCGAACCCGCCCCGCTGCCATCCTTGGTCTGAAAGGGGTCTAAACGCACACTCATCGATCCCTTGAACTCAGCAAGCAGGTCTGAACGCGATCCCCTGAAGTCATCGATCGGCCGCATGCAGCGCTAGCTTATGTACTGTAGATATATCGTGATTGACGACCGTGTGGACCGAACGAACGATCCATCCAGTGGCTGATCCTCTGGTCCCCTCGGATTAAGTTGTACGTGCAGCAGGTAGCTGCAACCATCATCCTTGATTAGTTCTCTACCTTTCTTGTGCTGTTGATCCTATTGTCACGCAACGTGGTCGTGTATATCCTTGTCACCAATAATCCATGGGTCGATCGGTCGTCGACGGATCATCAGCGAGAAAACCCGGCATTAAACTCGCACCAAACGGCCCAAAACATCGACCCTGCAACAAACCATGCATACAGATCGAGGAGCTAATAGTGCAAGCACGTATATATGGGAACGAGTTTCTGGCTGCAGAGTGCAGGCATAGATCTCATTACTCCAGTCCACTAGCTTGGACCCTCTCCTAGTTCCTATGGCTATGGCGGCGGCGGTACTGCTCGCGGTGGCCGCCGCCGTGGTGATGGTGGAGGTGGCCGCGGCGGCGACGTACACGGTGGGCGTACCGGCCGGGCTGTGGGACATGCAGACCGACTACGCGGAGTGGGTGAAGACCAAGACCTTCCACCCCGGCGACAACATCAGTCAGTGACCTCTGACCTCTGTGTGTGCAGTGCGTGTGTCTGTTTCGCTATTGTTTCGGTCGTTGACGCGCGCGCGGCCATGCATGATCGCACTGTCATCCTGCCAGCGTTCACGTACTCGCCGGAGCTGCACGACGTGGTGGAGGTCACCAAGGCGGGGTACGACGCCTGCTCCAGCGCCAACAACATCTCCGCCTTCCGCACCGGCAACGACGTCGTGCCGCTCACCGCCGCCGGCACCCGCTACTTCCTCTGCGGCCTCACGGGCCACTGCGGCAACGGCATGAAGATCTGCGTCGACGTCGTCGCCAACGAGGCCTCGTCCGCGCCGGGCCCCGCTGCCGCCGCAGGGCCGGCGTCGTCGTCCGCCACGGTGCCGACGTCGGCCAGCAGGGCTGCCGCTGGCATCGCCGCCGGAGTCGCCGCCGCCTCGCTGCTGCTGCTGCTGCTTCACAACGCGTCCCTTGTACTTTCCTGCGTGCATGTGTTGCTACTTTTGGTGTACTAGCTAGTTTTGTTTTGTTTCAGCTGCGTATGGTCCATGTACACTTTTGTTATTTTCTCCTCTCAACAAGCAGGACAGCAGCGCATCAATGCATTAGCCTGATTACCTGAAAATAACACAACTCGTTAATTCAACATGCGATAATTTTAGCACAATTATTGCACGTTCGCTACGGCTTCACATAAATGGGCAGATGGGCTGGGCCCAATGGACAGCATGGGGGCACGGTCTCATTAAGCACGACCTAAGCACAACGCGGGCACGGGATTTACAGGTGCCACGTTGAGTGTCGCCATCTGCTGTCCCGGCCGTCTCCACCGCTTCAGTTCACTGCGCTGTCCGTTGCGCTGAAAACATGTGCTGCAAATATATATTTCAGAGGTATTTTACAAGTGTTTCATGCGGATGTTGCATATGTTGCAATGGTTTGTACACGTATGTTGCATACAAATGTTGCAATTGTGTTTCAGATGTTTCAGAGGTACATTGCATACATATGTTCCAATGGTGTTTTATACGGATGTTGCATATGTTGCAAGCGTCTGTTCTCAATGTTTTATCTACTTTTTCAGATATACGTTGCAAGTGTGTTTATTTGGATGTTACATATGTTTCACACATATGTTGCAAATGTTTTATCTGGATGTTGCGTATGTGTTGCAATGGTTTTCAAATGTTTTTCACATGTTTTTGTAAGTGCTTCACATACATGTTTCAAGTGTTTTTTTCTGTCTTATTTTGTATGTTGTAAATATTGCATCTGAATATTTCAAAAGTAGATCAGAAGTTGCATATAAGATATACGTGGGAAGTGGAAGAGGGCGCAGGCCCCGCCTTGGGCGCGCGAAATGCAGACGCGGGTGGGCAGCACGGGCCCTCGTGTGGACGCGCAAAGGCTTGGAAACGGACTGCAGTCGCCAGCGTCTTTTTCACATGTTTTGGATTGCACGATCCATCGTGCAGCCGGGCTTAACGGATCAACACGGCACAGTGAACCTCACCTACTGTGGATCTCATGTTGAGCCCAGACGGCATATCACAGCCCGTTAAGCCATTTGTGCGGCTTGTGCCAAACTGCCAACCCTATCTGGCCGGCTCGTGTCTAAGGAGCTTAGACGAGCTGCACTGGGTACAGCATCGCTTCCACTACGCTATCGTCCAGTTCGGTTTACCGTAAAAATGCCCTGCAGCGGGATACGCCATCGCATGCGCTATGCTAGCGCTCCCGCTACGTGCCTCCGTGGCGTGGGGCCCGCCCGCCGCCCGCCCGCGCGCTGCTCGCCGGAGGATGTGGAGAAGCCGGTGGGGAGGGAATAGGAGCAAGGCCATCGCCACCGAGATGCGCCACCGAGGAGGATGCGCGAACTCCTCCGCAGCCGCTCGGGATGCGCCGCCGCCGGGGGAGGCGGCCTCCACCTCCACCGCCGCCGGGAGCAAGAGTCATCCCCACCTCGCGGTCGCATCGGAGAGAGAGAGGGCGCAACCTCCGCCGCCGGACGAGACAGAGAGAGAGAGAGAGAGCGCAGTACCTCCACCTCCCGAGCGCCATGGACGGAGCCGTACCCATCCTCCGGAGCCGTACCCCTTCCTCCTTCCCCTCGACCGCGGCCTCCCGGCCCGCCGCGCCACCGTACTTGTCCGCGAGCAGGGGCCGGAGGAGGCGGCGCCCGCGAGCAGGGCCCGGAAGAGGAGGCACACCGCCGCTGCTCGCGTCGTGCTCGCCGGGGCAGAGCAGGGAGAGGGCGGCAGAGCTGGGCGATGGAGGGAGCGCTCCTGCTCTGCTTGGCCCGCCGCGATGGAGGGAGGGGCGCCGGCGGCCACGAGCGCGGAGGAGGGCACGGGAGCGGCAGGGCAGTGGCTGGAGAGAGAGAAGGAGGGAGGGACGCCGGAGGAGGAAGATGAAGGGGACAGAGAGGAGCGGGCGGAGGGGGAGATGGGAGAGAGAGGAGAAAAAGGGGAGAGAGAGTATGACGTGTGGACCCCACCAGCTGGTAGCTGGTATAGAGGATGAATATAAAGTATGGATGAGTGCGGGAAAACTGTATATTTTGCGGTGACTAGGATGAAATATTCTTTTTAGAGGATGAATATAGAGGTTCAAGAGTGCGGATAATCTTATATATATATATATATATATATATGCCGTTTCAGGCCGTGCAGTCTGTCTGGCCATCGCCCCGTGGGAAAAGCGGAGAACACCCTTTCAAAAAAAGAGTCTGTTTGGCCATCGATAGTTTCACTCCCAAGTACATATATGGATCCGTCGTCAATCATACGTGCTGTTACACTTACATACCTGCTGCCAAACACTCTCCATCGTCATTACGTACTGCAAGCGCCGATCTATCGCTAGCTAGTTAGCTCCAAGAGACCAAGAGCATAGCTAGAAAGTTATATACGCGGATACATGGTGATGATGAGAGCCTTGACTGTTGTGGCCATGGCGGTGGCGGTGGTGACCGCCGTGGTGATGGAGGCAGCCGCGGCGGCGACGTACACAGTCGGCGCGCCGGACGGGCTGTGGGACCTGGAGACCGACTACGCGGAGTGGGTGAAGACCAAGACCTTCCACCCGGGCGACAAGATCAGTGCGTGATCGCTCGAGCTTCCGTTATTTTCTTCTCTTGAGTCCATCTCGACCTCGCTCGTCGGCGCCGTCGACTGATGCGTGCGTGCGTGTGTGGCAGCGTTCACGTACTCGCCGGAGCTGCACGACGTGGTGGAGGTGACGGAGGCCGGCTACGACGCCTGCTCCAGCGCCAACAACATCTCCGCGTTCCGCAGCGGCAACGACGTCGTGCCGCTCACCGCCGTCGGCACCCGCTACTTCCTCTGCGGCCTCACGGGCCACTGCGGCAACGGCATGAAGATCCGCGTCGACGTCGTCGCAGGGGGCGCCGCGCCAGGACCCGCGGCGTCGGCTTCCACCACCACCGCTGGGCTCGGCTCCGGCCTCCTTGTAGCCGTCGTGGCGGCGGCCTTCTGGTAGCCGGCCAGACGTACACGTACGCGTACGCTCCTCGGTTCTGATTTCTGAATCGCTTAATGTCCTGGCAACTTTTTACCCCTATATGGTATATGGATAGATTATTACTGCGCGCAGTATTGTAATTCTTTTCATGTCATCTACATATCACTAGCTTAGTTCGTCAGAGACTGTTGTGTGTCCATGAGTTTGACTTGTGGAGTCTGATCTTGGTAGCTGGAGGACCAGCAACCAGACTAGAAATGACCCGACAACGGCCATTGTCGGCATTGACGATACGGCGAGCAGCAGCAGCTCATCAATCAGCTAGACAATATAACCATGCATGCATGAACAGCATAATCCATGTTCTTCACCGCCGTCGGTGCACCCTTGCAACCTGTACCAAACAAATTGCAAGGCCGTGTTGTGCCGTGGAAAAGCACACGCCAAACTCCGAACAAATACCATTATGCATGCTATATCTCATCTTGCAACCTTTTTCTCACTGTTTCAGTTTTAAACTTTGAACCAAAAGATCTCTTGTTGGAGATGGTTGTGTTGTGTGTATGTATATCTATATATGCCGTGATGATCTTAGTGAAAGTAACTTCAGATTGAGTACCGGGCAGAGTACAGATTTTGAATTGACATGCCAGCAACCATTTTTGACAATACGCGAGCCGCACATCATCAAGGTCACAACCATTACGATCCACAATAACTGCTTGATTTGAACCTGCACCCTCCTCGATCGGTATCTCTACTACTATCACGGCTATGTTCCCTTGAGCTATCTACTTGCTGTTTGTACAATAATAGCACAGTATAAAAGGGTTAACACGACTTGTTTAGTTAGATGTGCACCCCGGGGTGACGACGGGACCAACAGTGTCCGACTTTGTCGCTGAGCCTTGACTCCGGAAACGGAGCGAATAGCCCTGAGAAAGGCGGGGCGTAACGGTGATAAGCTACGTTGTATCCATTCACGAGGCCACCTATTACGGACCGGTCTGTCCAAACATCAAACAATGCAACCCATTCACACTGTGAAATGGTGACAGGCTCAAATCGTCCAACCAAGCAACCAAGGTCTAAACTTGTCCCAAGGTCTTTGAGCTTATCCTAAAGTGTTGTCAAGATCCCAAACTCTTAGGGCTTGTTTAGTTCACCCCTCTTCTCTTCTCTACTACTCCCTCCGTCTCAAATTATAAGGCATTCCAAAAATCTTAGAGAGTCAAAGGATCTCAAGTTTGACCAAATTTATATGATAAGATAATAATATTTATGACACAATTAAATATCATTAGATTCTTTATTAATTATATTTTCATAATATACCTATTTGATGTTATAAATTTTTGTAATTTTTTCTATAATTTTAGTCAAACTTAAGATGCTTTGACTCTCCAAGATTCTTGTAATGCCTTATAATTTGTAATGGAGGGAGTACTAAAAAAAAACCTGGATGTTATCGTCACTATAATTAATGGGCCTGCCCCTCCTAATCACACCCACTTGGAAAAAAAACCAGACCCTCACACGGCCTCCATCCAATAAAAAAAATGGACCCCTCCTGTATCGCCTGTGACCCGGGTCATCCGCTCTCACGGCTCCCCACGATCCCACACCGGTCGTCTTCCTCTTCTTCCAAGACGCGCTGGACCTTGACCACGACGGGGTGAATTCCGTGCTTCGGCCCTCCGCCTCTTCCTCCTCTGCTGCGTGTCCGACGGGGAGTCGACCACCACATCGCCAGCACCGACGTGAGCACCGACGCCAGCCCCAAGCGCGGGCGCCGTCGTCCTTGTCCGCTGCCCCGACGTCGCCCTCAACCGCCAGGGTCCGCCACGACGTCGCCGCGGCCTCCTCGACCTGCCCTGCCACCTCCACGTCCTCCAATTGACGTCGACGACGCGCCCGCCCCCGCCGCCGAGCACCTAGCCACCTCCCCGACCTCCCACTGACGCCGCTGACGCCAGGCGCTCAGCTGTCCGCCGCCGCACGCCAGGCGCTCGAGTCTTTGTTAGTCTGTTCGCCAGATCTTCGACGAGCAACCAACAGGTATGCCCACACCTTCTCTTTCCTTCATGAGTGTGAATTTGTAGTCGGGTCTGGTCTAATTAATTACATGTGGTACTAAGTACTAACTTTGAATGCTTTCAAAGATTATCATCCGTACATGTGCATACCCAATATCCTTTAGTGGATCCGTGCGTGCGGTTAGGTGTGGTTTGATCTGCTTTGATTTGATCTGCCTTTGTCCTGTCTGCACTGAGTCTAGCCATTTGCTGCTAAACTTCAATCAGTGGATTACAGGCTAATTTTGATTTAGCAATCTCCTTTGCATCTGAAGACTTGAATTCAAGCCAATATAAGGCAAAGCATCACAGTTGTTGATCTCATATTCATAGAGGTGCCATTCCTAGCTGTTGGACGGCTGTGGATCCATGTAATATAAGGCAAAAAGCTTCATACGGCTTTATTCAGTCAAAAAATCGATATTGCCCCTGCTCTCAGCTTAGGAATGAAGGGGGCTTCCTGAAGAACTTACTTCTATGCGCATAATTCAGTCACTGGAAATTTAGCTTTGACAAGCATGTGGTTTAGTCCCTAGCAAATTAGATTTTTTTAGAAAATAATCTTAATTATAATTTTGTTATAACACAATTTGATTATTACTGGTTCTTTATATGCTGATGAATTCATTTTCGGGATCTGTGCAATGGCTGTTGTAGTTGTTACCAGAGTCAAGGGCCTATTGGGCCTTAGCCCGTTAGGGTTAATTAGTCGCTTGTTTAGGGGCCAAGTAAGACCTTTTCTATGTATAAGGAGAGGATATGTATCAATCTAATCAAGTAAGAGATTAGAAGGAAAAACCTTCTCTCTTGCCGGCCGTGGGCGAAGCCCCGCGGCCAGCGTTCCCAGCGCCCCTCACAGCCCTAACTGTCTGTCCTCTGCCTCTCTCAAGTCATGAACAGTACCCGCGGGTACCGTAGCATCGCGGTCGCCCCTCTCTTCCTCCTCAATCCTACCTCGGCATACCGCCGCTGCAACTAGCCAGCTGGCCGTTACCGCAGTTGGCCGTGACCTCTGTACCACCGGTTTTCCCCTACGGGATGCCAGGTTACGGCACGCCACTGCTGCCGTTCCAGAACGTGCAGCCAACGGTGCAACCAACATAGCCGCAGATCAAGCAGCGAAAGGACATCGCAGTGCAGCCAATGCTTATTCACCAAGTGTCGGCTGTGGTGCGGCTGCGGCTGCTGCGCGCAGTCTCCGAGCACGGCGGCGGCTGCAGGAGATGCGCCAGAAGATGCAGGAGGCGGTCCTTGCGGCGGTACGGTTACAGGCTGTAGCACGCGGACTCCTGGCGCGACGGTAGGCACGGGAGATGCGTGGGTTGCAGCTGGTGTCTGTGCCCCGCGCCCCTTTGCTTCACCACCAGGCTGCGCTTCGCCACATGGAGGGCCCAGATTTCGTCCGTTGCGTCATGGAGATCGGGCGTGGCATCGCCACCTCGGGTAGCGAACTCAGCATCTATAGCGCCGGCGTTTAGGGGCGCGGGTGTGTGGCCGCCCATAGGCGGACCTTAATTGGCGCTGCCATGCTCTGGCACCGGCCGCCGCGAGGGCGCCTCCGCTGGCCACAAGTTCGCCTTCATCAGTCTCCTCTAGTTCAATGTCAAGGCCACAACCCGGCCTTTGTTGAGGGCTGGACCCTCTCTCTTCAAGCTGCTAGATAGGGGCCACCTTTATTTAAAGATGCAGTGAAAATAAAGAGTTCACGTCGTGCCTTATGGCCGAATAACTAAACAAGCCGAGATGTAAAAGACTTGTTTTTAAGTGATAGATTTGTGTCGAGTCGAGTTTGGTTACAGCTCGAGAACGAGCTGCATGTCCAGGTGGGGTGTAGTGTTACAAGAGTCAAGGGCCTATTGGACCTTAGCCCGTATGGTTAATTAGTCGCTTGCTTAGGGGCCAAGTAAGACCTCTTTTCTATATAAGGAGAGGAGATATATCAATCTAATAAAGCAAGAGATTAGAAGGAAAAACCTTCTCTCTTGCCGGCCGTGGGCGAAGCCACGCGACCGGTATTCTCAGCGCCCCTCACAGCCCTAGCCGCCGGTCCTCACTCAAGACATGAACAGCACCCGCGGGTACTGTAGCGTCACCGGTACTGTAGCCCCCTCGACTCTCTCATCTCAACCCTAGCAGCCACGTAACACTAGTATTGTCACAAACTGAATTAAAATTTCCTAATAGCAAACCATCTGTTAGTCTTGGCAAAAATGCTGCTGAAGTCATTTTCGGGATCTGTACAATGGGTGCTTTAGTATTGTTACAAACTGAATTAAATTTTCCTAATAGCAAACCATCTGTTAGTCTTGACTATATAGGCTTTTTAGATATAAGTGGATAATGAATTGTTTAGGCATGATCTGCAAGTTTGTGCTGGCCGTTTTGCCATGAAATGTCCAATATATGTTCATCGATAGCGTGAGACTGAGCCATGTCCATCAAGCCATGGCTGAGCCATACGGACAAACTCCTGGAAAACTTTCATCCTCTTGCTATCCTCTCTCTTTATACCTCCTAATGAACAATCACTCATATCAGATTTGACAAGTTGGAAGGCAGCATATTAGTGAAATTCTCAGAATTATACCATCTATGCAAGGCTTTAACTGTCAGTAACCTACTTTCTCTTGACCTGGACATGGACGTAGTCACTGGTTTCACATTCTTCCCCTTGCCCCACTCTTGGCGCAAAACTGTTCGTGTGATTCCTGTTCATTCAGGATAATGTCTCTTCACCCATCCACTCATATTATACACTTCTGTCGACAGCGCCATCAAGTAGCTTCGTTTCTGCATTCAGTTGCAAGCTTTACTGTAAAGAAGAATAAATTAGAAGTTTTACTGCAACAACGCCTATTCCCTGCAATAAAAAGTAATTAATCATTTAACATTGCAACTCAATTTTCGGGCAGAAAAAGCAGGATAGCAAAAAGCAACGATTGAGCCGCAGCCCACTTGGTCAGCCTTGTTGCTACTTTACATTACATTTGAGGGAGTCACGTCATGTTTTTTCCATTGCCTTAATGTATATACTTTCATTTGCCTCTTATGATCATATTTACAACTGCCTACTTGGGACCTTACTAGAGTGAAAAAATTGAAATAAGATCATTTTCTCTGTTTGTGCTCCTTTGTCAGATGTTTTGCGCTTTCCATAATAATAGATTGTTTCTTCATTGCACCACTAACATGTGCTTTTGCAGCAACTTTTGGGTGTGCCTACAGTGCTTCAGTCCTACGACTTGTCTGGTTTTACATGTTACCACCCACTGCCAAAGAGGTAAAAAAGCACATATTTGTACATGTGACCATACAAATGATTAAGAACATTCAATAGCCTACTGTGCTGTTTTTGCGGTTTGGATTTTAAGATTAGCACACTGCCCATTTCATTTGCTTTAATTGTTGTTTTGGTCATAATCTCAGCACTTCAACAGTAGTACGATACTTAGGTTTTGGAATATGTTATTATGAGATTTATCGTGCGGTGTTTTATGTATCTGGAACTCTCGCTTGTTAAGTACATATCTACATTTACTTTATACAGAGATAGTATGCTCCTTGGTTATTTAGTACTGGCAATCTCAGTCATTCTGCATGGGCGTTCTCATTTAATAGATTGCTTTCTAACTTATATCAGGCACCTAGAAAGAAACTACTTCACAACTAGTAGCTGCAGAGATATGAACTACTCTGAAATTGTCAATTGCCTTTGCTGTTCAGGTTAGGCAACTCTTGCGTTGACCTCTCAAGATATCATTCAAAAAATCAAGCACATCCATCCATTTGCAGGTACACATCCTAATTCTGTTCAGTGCCAAACTTTTTGCTGTCTATCAATAGGTTATTACTCAGTGATTTTGGTTTTTCAACTCTAATTGATAAGTTTGTGTGCTTAGAAAGAATTTGCATTCTGAGGTATCTGAAGAATATAAAATATGTGCACCCTGAGGTTTTCAGCATAATAAAGAGCCCGCCTTTTGGATTGTTCTTCTGCGTTTCTATCCCAACAGATATGGATTTGCCCTTCCTAGATTCCATTTCCGATCTAGAGATCGTAAATGGTGCACTTCCTATGTGTAACCACACAAAAAACATTCCTCGGTCCTACTTGTTGTATAGCCTTGCCGCTCGGTTGGAGCTGCTACTGTAGTCGAACTCCGGTGACTGAAAAAGAGCAGCTAGCCACCTATTAAATAGAACAAAAGAAAAAATTTGTAGTTTGACAAGTGAGAGTTGGCCTTGAGGAAGCAATGAACTGTCCAGCAAAGTACAGTGAATCCCCTCTGTGAACTTGTCACATGGGAAAGTTCATCTCCAAATGTTTGCCTCATAGAACCATCTAGCATGGATATGTAGTCTGCTACTGTAGTAAATATGCAATCCTGAATAGCAAGCCTCAACCTGCTAACTGTTTAGTACAGAGCCTACTGCTAATTGCAGAAAACATAACCTGGAAGCAATGAACTGTAGCAATTGAAAAATAGCACAAGAACATACTGCTACTCGGTGAAAACTCTAAACCAGAAAATCATGGTTACTTGGAGCTGGAAAAAGTACATAGCCTACTAGAAGGAAATGCATAGGATGCAACCAATCTTCTTTTTTTACCAATTTTTCCTTGCAACAACACTTTCAAGTTTGCTTCCTATGAGCAATTCCTGGTTAACTTGCACTTGGAACCACCACATAATTTCAGACAAAATGCTATATTTTCTAATAGGTTGAGTGTTTCAAATTCAAACTTCCTTTCTTTCTACCAAGTTGGTTGTGATTTGCCCTTCCTAGATTCCATTTCCGATCTAGATATTGTAAATGGTTCACTTCCTCTGTGTAACCACCCAAAAAACATTCCTCAGTCCTACTTGTTGTGTAGTCCTGCCGCTTGGTGGCATTATTTGCTAGGCCAACATGTAGCACTAACTTGACTTTTTGTTTCAAACTTAATGGTTACTGTATGACTCCCAGGCATCAGGGTTAATTCAATGGAAAATAGTGGCTCCCCAGCACCATTGGGTGACAAGACTAACACTACTAATGGAGGTAAACAAAATAAATCATCCTTTTACTATATTATCAAATTCAGCGTATTGTTTATATTATTATTGATAATCAAAGTATATGGATGTAACACTGCAGGAAGCGATGTTGGACAATGCAACAGAGAAAGAGAAAAGACTCGATGGCTTGCAGTGTCTCAAGAGAAAAGGAACGAAAGAAATAAAAAATGTCGAGAAGCATATAAAAGAAGAAAGGAGCAACACCTACATATCAAAACTATCAATGGTAGTATAGTGGAGATGTTGAATAATATAGATATTACTATACTATTGATGTTTCTCATATGTTCTATGTCACACTTGGTAGATGGTCAGGATGCATCAAACAAGGAAAATATGGATCCTAATGAAACAGATGATTGGTTGCATAGAAATGATTCATTCCATGCAAACAATATTGATGATATATCAAGTCGGTTATCAGGTAATTCAACTGTTATTAATATGGCATCAACATCTACATTTTTGTGTTGGTGAATCTATCCGTAGCTTTATATACAATGAGAGGATCATTGAAGGATATCTGATGTGTTCTGTTTGTCTTGCTACTATTTTAACTCAGACACAACTATGTAGGTGATGATATAATTACTGCTTGCAGCATAGTTAATCAAGAAATGCAGTCACAATGCACTGATGCTTCACATAAGAGAGAGTTAACAAATGAGCAAGTCATGGCTGATCGTGCAGGGTGTAGGAAAAAAACCGCAAACGACAGAGGCTTTACAATAAAACTCCATCTCATAAAGAGGCAATGAAAGTGACTACAAACCGCTGCAGGGAGGTGCAGAAACATACCTTAAACAGTGAGTCCATCGCAATGGAGAATCCACTCTTTAATCCAAAGATGGAGTGGCCCACTACAAACTCATCTGGGCCTCATGGACCCATAGTAAGCCCCAGTGACTAGGTTATCCTAGAATCCACTACAACACCTATTCGCTTCCCACAAGCTATAGAGGAGACAAATGATGAATGCAGTGATATACTATCGGCTCATATGACACACAGACAAAATGTTCCATCTGGGCAAAGACATGCATTGTTAGCCCGTCGTAACACTATGTTTGAGTGCCGCATCGGTCGAAACATAGGACTGGCTAACAATGATGATGAATGCATGACTAGAGACCACGCAGATGAAAATACACCCTTACCTTGGTCAACCGTGACCGACAACGGTAAGTAACGAGGTATCCCTACCCCCGTTCCTTGACATGAAACAAGTTGTTTCTATCTCAACCATGTCCATTATGTGATTGATAGAAAGCGCTGGACCAAGCAATCAAAGTGCATCAACTACACCTGCACAACCATTATTTGATGACACTGGTAATTTGCACTACTTATAACATTCTTTACAATATTTGCTTTCCTTTATTGTTACCCAAGCTGTAATATGTCATGGCACTATGCTGATCACAGACGATGATGAGGGTGATATATTCGAAGATGATGAGGAAGAGGATGAGGGATACCTGTTTGCTAGACAAGGTATTTGTACTAAATACCGACTACCTTCCTAAACATCCACTCATTTATCTAACCTTTATTTTTATGTTCAAATGTCATTTCAATAGAGGAATCAGATGACGATGTCCAAAGTGATACTCTTGAGGAAGACACGGCTTCTTACCCTAAAGTACCTGACCCATACGAAAAGAAGTATAGTAACATGCCTAGGGAGATACACTGCTAAAACTAGTCCTAGATTGCCACCACTGTGGTGCGAAGAGGTTTGCAAAAGAACCTCCTGGGTTCTGTTGCCGTAGTGGAAAGGTGAAGCTGAATGTGCCAGTCATACCAGACTAGCTCATGAGGCTTTGGACGAGCTCCAACACGGATGCTAGGCACTTTCGTAACAATATCATGTTTTTCGATGGCCACTTCTCTTTCACTTCCCTTTACTGTCGCCTCGATAGTGCTCCTGTTAACATCAGAAACAGCGGCATATATACCTTCCGTGCACATGGCATGATCTATCACAACATAAGGTCATTTGGGAGAGAAGATGGTAAGGAGCCCAGACATCTTGAGCTTTACTTCTATGATGATGATCCAAGCCTTGAGCACCAATACCGAAGGTGTCGGGAAGAGAAGTACCAAATGATAAAGAAGTTATAGAGAGATTGGTGGCCATCCTTCATGACAACCCATACTCAAAACATTTGAGGAGTATGAGGCGGGCTGGACATCTCGAGGACTATCATCTCACACTTAACCTTAATCAGCGATTGGACCAAAGGACATACAACGTGCGGATGGCTTCGTAGGTGGCTGCTGTTTGGATCGAGGGTAGTGAACTCCTTGGTCAATTTTAGAATAGTGTTGTCCTACATGGGAAAGATAGGAGCAGGCATGGCATCCAATCATATCATGGATGCTATGATGCTCTTTCATACCCACTCTTCTTCCCTAGCGGTGAGCTTGGATGGCATATGGATATCCCAAAGAAAGGTGTTACCATGGAGGATGTCAACACGGCTCGTGTCTTGCATAAGGCTCGTAGTGGTATAGAAGAAGAAGAAGAAACATGTTTGTTTATCTTATTATACTTTTCATGTATACCAAACCGTTATCCTAGAAACACTTCTAATACCATAGTTTTTCTGTAGACTCTTTGGAAAATTTATGTGTTTCTATGCGTGACTACTATGGCTACAAGATCCAGATATGGCCATGAATCTTTAATCCCACACTTTGTGGCCAGCGTCTTTTCCACAATTTGTAGTTGACACATACATCAAAATTGAGAGTTCTCGATTGGATTATATACGCAATCATCAAAAGGAGATTAGGGCTGACCTCTACCAGGAATTGGTTGATAGCCTGCATGCCGGTCAGGGTAGATCAGAAGCCGTTGGAAAGAAAACGGTGATGCCTTTGTCATTTATCGGCGGCCCGAGGGACATGAGGCGTAGGTACTTGGATGCCATGGCACTGGGGCGGAGGTTTGGAAAACCAGACGTCTTCCTGACTATGACATGGAATCCAAAGTGGGATGAGATCACGCATGAGTTGTACCCTGGACAAACACCACATGATCGTCTAGATCTTATTGATCGGGTATTTAAGGCAAAACTAGAAGAGCTTAAGCACATGTTGATAAAAAGGATATCCTTGAAAAGGTTCGTACACATGTGTATGTTGTGGAGTTCTAGAAGAGGGGTCTACCGCATGCACATTTTTTGCTAATCATGGAGGGATGCTACAAAATCATGTGCCTAGAGCAGTGTGACCTTCTCATCTCAGCTGAGCTCCCAAACAAGAAGCAGACTTGTATATAATGGTTACAAAGCATATGATGCATGGCCCTTGTGGAGTACTTAATCGCAATTGCCCATGCACAAAGGGCCATGAACCATGCAAGAACTGTTACCTGCGACCTTTCTATGATGCCACATTACAGGGCAAGGATTCATACCCAGTTTACAGATGGCGTGATGATGCTAGAAAAGAAAAAAGTTTGCAGACACGACCTTAACAACAGATGGGTCATGCCTTACAACCCATACCTCCTACGCCTGTTCAATTGTCGCATCAATGTTGAAGCATGTGGGAGCATCAAGGCCGTCAAGTATTTGTTTAAGTACATTTACAAGGGTCATGACCGCGCGTCTGTGGCTGTGAGAGAGGCTGACAAGGAGGACAATGAAGGAAACATCGATGGGATCAAACAGTATAGGGATGCTAGATGGGTAACTCCAACAGAAGCCTTATGGAGGATATATGGTTTTGATATAAGTGATAGGTCCCCTTCAGTGTTGTCCTTGCAGCTCCATCTTTCTGACATGCACATGGTGTCATTTCACCAGCATGTGGATGTTCGACGAGTGCTTAATCATCCAGGTGTTGAAAGGTCGATGCTTACAGCGTACTTCAAGAAGAACAACACATCTGAATATGCCCGCGGTATATTGTATCGGGACTTTCCTAAGTACTATAAGTGGGACTCATAGGGAAAATCATGGATTAGGAGGATGCAAAAGAATCATTTAAGACAGATTAGAAGAGTTATATGTGCCAATCCGACCGAAGGGGAGCGTTACTATCTTAGGGTGCTTCTAAACCACGTGCCTAGTGCAACCTCATTCACTGATCTAAGGACGGTTTCTGGGGAACTCCAACTGACTTTTCGTGAAGCTGTAGAAAGAAGGGGCCTCATTAAAGTGGACAACACACTGCACGAGGGTGTTGCTGAAGCTACTCTATGGATGATGCCATATGCACTGCGAAGGCTCTTTGCAACAATCTTGGTATTTTGTGAGCCGATTGATGTGTTAGAACTCTGAGAAAAGCACACGGAGGCAATGTTAGAGGACTACAGGCGTAATAACCAGTCTAGCTTCGTAGTGGAGCAGATGGTTCTCATAAATATTCGAAAGTTGTTAGAATCAATGCAGAAGGACATAAAGATGTACCCACTTCCTGATATCGACGACACATATGATCCGTCTGGCAATATTCCTAGGAAGATTTTCGAGGAGGCTAGCGTTGAGGCAAGCGTTGATGATATGGCACTATCAAAGACCCTAAATGAGGAGCAGCAGGCTGCCTACAATGAGATTATGTCTACTATTGATAGTGATCATGGGGATTTGTTCTTTGTGGATGGACCTGGCGGTACCGGAAAGACTTATCTATATAGGGCCCTACTCGCTACTATACGTAGTCAAAACAAGATTGTTGTGGCCATAGCAAGATCTGGTGTTGCTGCCTCAATAATGCCTAGTGGCAGAACCGCCCACTTGTGCTTCAAGATTCCCCTCACCCTCGATGATAGGGACTTTTGCAGCTTCATAAAACAGAGTGGTACCGCCAAGCTGCTTCGGACCGCATCCCTTATTATTTGGGATGAGGTGACGATGATGAAGAGGCAAGATGTCGAGGCGCTAGACAACAGCCTCCGTGATATCATAGACCGTCCTAACCTGCCGTTTGGGGGAAGACTGTGGTGTTTGGTGGAGATTTTAGGCAGGTTCTCCCAGTTGTTGGAAGAGGGTCAAGGGCTCAAATAATTGGTGCCTCTCTGCAGATGTCGTACCTTTGGAATTCCATGCGACATCTCAAAACTAGTGCGCAACATGAGGGCAAAGGAGCGACCTATGGTTTGCAGAATACTTGCAATGCATCGGGGGAGGCTCTGAGGAGGCTAATAGTGATGGTGGAAATCTTCCTTCCTGATGATATATGCATACCATAGACCGGGGAAGACAGTGATTTTGATACGTTAATTGACTGCATATTCCCTACCCTCAATGCCAATATGTCAAACAAGAGCTACATCACCTCACGAGCAATATTATCTCCGTGGAACGACTGGATTGATATGATTAACATGAAGATGATAAGCCATTTCCAAGGGGATAAGATGGTATAACCATAGCTTTGACAGTGCGGTGGATGATCCAAACAACTACTACCCATCTGAGTTCCTCAACACCTTGACCCCCAACGGCCTCCCTCCACGTGTTAAAGCTCAAGATTGTGTGTCTGATCATATTGCTAAGGAACATCAACCCTGTGGATGGACTTTAAAATGGAACCAAGCTGGTGGTTTGAGGGTTCCAAAGAAATACTATTGATGTAGAAATTATGGTCGGAGACCATGCCGGAAAGAGAATCTTCCTACCACGGATTCTGTTATGCCCCTCTGATGACGAGATGTTTCCGTCCCAGTTCAAGAGGAAGCAGTTTCTAGTTAGACTCAGTTTTGCCATGATGGTTAACAAGGCTCAGGGGCAGACTATCCCCCATGCTGGTGTGTATTTACATGAATTGGTGTTCTCTCATGATCAGTTGTATATTGCGCTATCTAGAGCCACTGCCAGATCGAACATTAGTATCCTTGCCGTCCCACCTAGTGATAACAAGGATAAGAAAAAGTTATGAAAATAAATGGTATATACACGAAAAATATTGTCTACAAGGAGGTCCTCACTCTATGAAAAGGTATTGTCTTCTGTTTTGTATAACTGTTATATTTTCTTACATTTGTGCCCTTTGTTACTGACATTTGTCGTATCCATCTGTATTTCAGGTAATAGAAGAAGTTTGGGAACAATAGAAGACAAGTAGCATATGATGATCTTGTGGATATGTTACTGATTGGATGTACTCATTATATTATAATACATTTTCAATAACTATATGTGAATTTTATGTTTAATTTGTAACATGATGGTTATTATTTCTAACATGCATCTTTTCTTCTATGGTTAATATTTAGCTTTATGTCAAATAAATTGTTAATCAATAGATGACATTTTACATATGCGGCTATCTGTCATGAGATTCTATGTATACCCGTAGCAAAGAGTTTGCATGCATCCACAGTGAAAGATAGAGTCCGAAGAGGATTAAATTTCCAGAATATATGCTATACTTGCATGCATGCCGTACCGTGATTAAGAGAGAGTCCGACAAGAAGTTAAGGCCCTGTTTGGTTTGCTTTTGTTAAAGTTTAACACCCATCACATCAATGTTCCCTCAAATGCATGGAGTACTAAATGTAGACTAATTGCATGCATGTTGGCACATATTAGGAGTAATTTACGAGACGAATCTATTAAGCCTAATTAGTCCCAGATTGGAAACTTTTTGTCAAATAAGACGAAAGTGCTACAGTGTTTGTTAAACTTTAACACCCCAAACCAAACACCCCCTAAATTACTTATTTGGTATGCATGCACACGTAACCTGAGTAGAAGCTTTCTCACGTGATTGGTTGAGTACAAAAGAGTATTTTCTGGTTTAGAAAAGGAATAACCTGTTTTTTGTTCGGACTTTGGATTCTTGACCGAACAGGTTTAGAAAATATGTTTGTACGGGTTCGAGTTTGTGTCCCAACCAGCGAAGACCAGCTGCCCTATAAATATAAAGGGTGATGGCCCATTAACAACATAAAATTGAATCTATCAATACATCTACTTTTTATGTTTTATCTTACTTTTTCCAATCTACCATTTCTTCTCGTTCTTCGTTATCGACGATGTTCATTGCTTCTGTAACACCCAGGGTGTGTTACCTCACATTTTCACTTGCATAAGCATAGCATGAGCATGTGCATCTCTCACTCATTCATAATCATGAGCAAACTACATGCAGCACACCCATGCAACATGTGAAACATGCATTTAAAACTAATGAAACATGGCTATGCAACATGATGTTTCATATAGTGTTACCTTATGTTTCATTATAATATTGCTTAACTTTTGTGTTAGAATGATGCAAATGTGTGCCTACTATCATTACAACACTTTATTCATGCTTAGGATACAAAATAAAACAAAGTTTGTATTGGTAGTTTTGTCAAATTCAAATTCAAATGCAGTTTGACCCTATATAGTGTTCTTGTTTGACTGGCTTTGAATATTGACTTAGAGACTTTGCATGTAAGTGTCACCTTAACAAAAGTTGTAGAATATTTTATAAGGAACAAATGTTATTTAGTAACCTTGAGCATGAAATGAGCAGAGCATGTTCGAAAAGGGCCCACATGGCAGTATCTAGGGCTGTTTCAGCACTTAGATTGTTCACTAAGTCTAGAATCGTGTTTTTGTTTCCGAGTAGCCAAGTTTAGTAGCTCGTATCTCCTAATCCAGGCCGATCTAGCTAGAGTGCTTAGAATCAAAGTTATAGTTCACATGTAGGTCTACAATTTTGTCAACAACCATTTTCGCTAAAACACAACGGTTTGGGAGTTATATTGTTGCAAATTTGCTTTGTCAATCGTCGTCACTGGGACTAAATGAAGGGGGCATGGCCGTTTTCAAAATTTCGGCCGTGGTCAACCGGCCGTAGTCGCCGCACGCCGTATGGCTGGCATGCTCGAGCAACGCCCCCACTCACGCACGCGCTGGCATCCTTCTTCTGGCCGCGTGCTGCTGCCGCTACCCGCATTCACCCACTCTTGTGCTCGTTCTTCTCCCTCTCCTGCTCTGGTCGAGGTGAGCATCGTCGCCGTCGTGCCTTGCCGACCTTGCAGCACCGCCGTCACTGTGCCACCACCCAATCCACCCCACCCACAGCTCGGCCTCGTCGTGCTCTATAAGCTCCACCCACCAGCACCGTCATCCGAGCTCTGATAAGGCACGAAAGCGCATCGTCGCCACCGCATTGCTCGCCGGAGCGCCGCCGAGACGGGCTCGCTGTGGCTAGCCCTACTCGGAGCTCTTTCTCCCTCTCTGTTTTGCATTTCCGGGTCGCCATGAGGCGTAGATGCTCGAGGCGCTTCTGGTTAGATGCTATCGCGTTGTAGCCGCCGGAACGTGCCGGCGTACCGCTGCGCCATGGCCGCCGGCATGGCGCAACAGCAGCCATACTCACCGGTGACCCCCGCCTAACCCTAGTTCATTGTAGAAGTTTCGCTAGGTCACCACGACGCTCGCGCGCCTCGCATCGCCTGGCCGTGGCCGGAATTGGCCGACGCACCGACCGGACATTTCCGTCGTGCACCATTGCCACTGGCGACTCACCTCGGGTACGTCTCTGGGGCTAACCACCACCACCAATAGATGCACATCGTCGAGTAGATCACGAGGTGAAGACGCTAGCGTCGGCGACCTCACCGTCGATGAGATAGCGCTGGTCAATGCTGTCCCCTGTTTTTTGTGTGGCTGACGGGTGGGGTCCGCTGACTTTTGGGGCCTCGCGTGTTAGCGACTGGTTTTTTGTTTTCCTCTTTTATTCTTTTCCCAGAAATGCTTGTAAAGTTTGAAAAATCATAACTAATTGTAGAAAAATCCAAAAATAGCAAATGAGAACTTTTTGGAATCCTTAGAAAATGACTATGCAGTGGAGTAATAAAATGTTAGTAGTTAGTAGAAAGCTTTTGCTGTTTTTTATTTATTATTTTTAATTAAGGTATTTCTAGGAGAAATTCATATCTAGGTTTGTACTGCTCCTTTTGCCATGAAAATTTTGTGGTAGGCTACTCATGATTTATGCAGTCTGTGATAAAAATTTGAGGACCAGTGCATGCTCGATGATTTAGTTATGAATTTTCTTTGAATAAATAGTAATATCTTATGGATTTTTAATGGCCTAAACTATATAAGTTATGAGTATGAAACTAATTGTGCAGTATTCTTGAGTGATGAAAAAGATATGAAAAATCTCAAATCTGTTGTTTAACATTTTTTCACTAGGCAAACTAAACTATGCCCATTAATTAATGCCTAGCTTGTCATTTTTCTAGAAGATGCTATGTATATTCAAATGCTATGAAATTTGTACAGTAAGCTAGTTAGGTCATGTGTGTGCCACTGTAATTGTTCTAGAATTTTCTGTGTACTTTTGCTATGTGTTCATAATTTTTCTTTAATTATCTAAATAAATTAATAAAGGTAATTAAATGAAAAGATTAAACTTGACCATCATATTTTCTAGTGTTCTTAAGAGATGTTTAAACTGTTGGTAAATTTGATTGGTGTATAAATATCATTTCTAGATGTAGTGAAATATTAATTCCTTATATTTCATTTCTGTGGCTGCTGGAACCGTTGTTAGAATTAAGCAATTTGAGTAATGATAATATTGTTTTGCTGTGAATCTTTATATTGACAAAGTTGTAGATAACTTGCTTATCTTGCTTATGTTAAAATTTTTAGGGTCATAGGCCTTTTGGTTTGAGAGTTATAGCTGTTCAAAGTTAAAAGTTGGAAATGCTTGTTCTCTAGAACTTTTTGGATAGTTTAGAAAGATTGCTATGTTTGAGCTAGTTAATGGTTGAATCATCTGATATATCTATAAGAGAGTTGTAGATAATTTGTTAAGCTTTCTAGAAAGTCCTAGCTCATTTTTGCTAGATGTGTAGAACTCTAGTTAGGGGTTAATTTAAATAGCTGTTGTCTAGCAGTCCAAAAATACTCGTTGTGTGATGTAACTTGCTTGATGCATGTGATGCTTGTTGATTATCTTAGGCTGATGAAAATAATTTGCTTGTTGCAGGTTATAGGTCCCTCACCATTGATGAACATTTGTATCTTAGGGTTGTCAAAATGGGCTAAGTGTCTGTCTACTTTTCTAGAGTGGAGATGTGCACCTACTCGTTAAATGAAAACTAACTTTGATATGTCCTAAAGAATGTATGGATTACCATGCTTATCATAAGCATCTCCTCGTGTCATCCTAATGTTTCATTCAATGTGCATGCCCGGTATTCATTCATATATGCATGCATACAGGATCGCCAGAGGGGGGTAACGCTAGTGGAGTTCGAGTCCATCGAAGGGAGATTCTGCAGGAGGAGCCAAAAGAAGGAGGACAGGCCCCGGACCTTCCAAAGTGCCCTGACCACCATCCTTCCATCCTTCTGAAAGGCAAGCCCTGGAGCATTCTAAGTCTCCAATGTCTTTACAAAACTTTAACTTGAGTCTTTCATGTTTGATGCATTAGGTTATAGAGTTCGGATGAAAACCGCTATTGCATATACTATTCCTTATCCACTATTATATCTCGTAATCCCTATTAGGTCTAGGATCGAAACCAATGTTTAGCCATGCTTAGACCGGTAAAGAAGGTGATTTTTTGGTCACTTGCAAGATAGGTGTTTTAACTGGTCACGGTTGGCTATATTTGCTATCATGGGAAAGAACCATATGTTGAGGACAATTGGAGACCGAGTGGGATGTGTTGTTGATATTCCTGTCTATGTCGGTTAAGGACCAAAGCGTTGTTGGATATCAGTTTGAGATTGAAATGCAGCCTCACACTTAGCTGGAAGGATAAGTCGTTTCCAACCTCAAAACCTAGTAGCTCTATTCGGGCCGGGAATCTAGTATGTATGTTGCGCATACTGGAGGAAGAAAGGATGTGCGAGGACACGGTTCGAACATGGGCAGGCAAAGCCTGATGCATCCTGGCAACTGGTTGGTCCCTGAGTATGCGGCTCAGCTCAGACCCGTGAGAGAACTCGAATAGTACCAACGGTGACCAATGGTTGCCCTTGCAAAGCATGCTAGGTTTGTGTGGAGAAATTTCACCAGCTGGTTAGGAATCGATTCGAATCGCCATCTCTCCTGGATAGTGAGAAACTGGACTATTCTTCCTTGATCGTAGTAATGTGATTATGGAACATGTTGATGGTTATAATGATGGAAAGGCCAAATATGATATGGTTATTATTGATTGCTTAGTCTTAATCAAGTGATTGCTCTAGTACAGGTGCTAATCTAGAGATGCCTATATGAATATGTTTTAACTTGATGCTAAAACTATTATATGCAATTTATGTACTTAAGCTTTTATGCAAATTATTGTAAGCTAGCTCCACTGATAAAGCCTTGCTTGATCCTTGAGAGTCATCTTATTTTGGTTTATGACAGGTAAGTCTAGCTGAGTACATTCTCGTACTCAAGGTTTATTCCCTCTTGTTGCAGATGGAAGTATGTTATATGGCTACTGCAAGAATTGCTTCTATCCCGATGTGGATGAGGAGTAAGACTGTGGGAACGTCCTTCACTAGTTCTTATCTATGATGCTTTTGTTGGTTATGATCACGAACTGGCACTATACCTAAACTAAGTGTGTGTGGGATATTTTAAACTATTTGCTTCCGCTACTTTCAGTGAACTTGGTATTGTAATAACTCTATGTTGAACTCCAATGTAATTTGAACTATGTGCAAACTTTATGTAACATGTGATGTGTGTATGCTGAACCCTGTATGATCTTGGTTGTATGTTGGTGAAAGTTTGAAATCCCTCAGGATTTTATGGACTATCGGGTTTATATGAGCTCACGTGTGAAAGATCGACTGTCTCGGCAGCGGTTTTAGTACATGTGCTCTTATAAATTGGATGATTCTGTTACAGCTGTGGGAGCATTTGTCAAGCCAAAGGACATGACAAGATACTCAAGCAACCCATATCTGGTGGAGAAGGCCATCTTTGGTATATCTTGCGGTTTTTTGATCTTTATCTGGTGATAACCTGATCTCAGATCAATCTTGGAAAACACCTTAGTCCATTTTGACAACCTAAGATACAATTTTTCATCAATGGTGAGGGACCTATAACAGTATAACCTGCAACTAGCAAATTATTTTCATCAGCCTAAGCTAATCAACCCATAGTAGCAACTTAAATTAACCCTAACTAGAGTTCTACACGTCCAACAAACATGAGCTAGGACTTTCTGGAAAGCTTAACAAATTATCTACATCTCTCTTATATATGATATCAGATGATTCAACCATTAACTAGCTCAAACAAAGCAATGTTTCTAAACTATTCAGAAAATTTGTTCCTAAACCATTAACTAGCTCAAACAATCTAAGTGCTGAAACAGCCCTAGATACTGCCTTGCGGGCCCTTTTCGAACATGTTCTGCTCATTTCTTGCTCAAGGTTACTAAATAACATTTGTTCCTTACAAAATTCTCTACAACATTTTTAAGGTGACACTTGCATGCAAAGTCTCTAAGTCAACATTCAAAGCTAGTCAAACAAGAACACTATATAGGGTCAAACATTGGTCAAACTGCATTTGAATTTGAATTTGACAAAACTACCAATACAAAGTTTGTTTTATTTTGTATCCTAAGCATGAATAAAGTGTTGTCATGACAGTAGGCACACATTTGCATCATTCTAACACAAAAGTCAAGCAATAGCATAATGAAGCATAAGGTAACACTATATGAAACATCATGTTGCATAGCCATGTTTCATTAGTTTTAAATGCACGTTTCACATGTTGCATGTGTGTGTTGCTTGTAGATTGCTCATGATCATGAATGAGTGAGAGATGCACATGCTCATGCTATGCTTATGCAAGTTCAAATGTGAGGTAACACCCAGGGTGTTACAGCCCTCCGCCTTATAAAAATCTCGTCCTGAGATTTGAAGTGTCTACCATTTTTCAGTAAAAAGCAGGGTAAACTTCACATAGATAGTCTTCTCTTTCTCATGTGGCCTCAGTCTCACCACCTTGATTACTCCATATAACCTTGTGAAGCTTAATCACCCGATTTCGAGTCACTCGTTCTTGGCTATCCATAAGCAACACTAGCTTCTCTTCATAGGTAAGATCGGACTGTAACTTGATGTTCCCAATTTCAACATTTTTCCTTCGGCACACGTAGACATTTTCAATTGAGATACGTGAAAGACATTGAAAATGGCCCTCATTTCTAGAGGCAACCACAACTTGTAGGCCACTCTTCCACTTCTCTCGATAATTTGAAACGGTCCAACATACCTAGGTGCAAGCTTTCTTTTCACGCCAAAACATTGTACTCCCTTCATTGGTGACACTTTCAAGTACACATAGTCACCCACAACAAACTCAATAGGCCTTCTTCTCTTATCGGCATAACTTTTTTGGTGGGATTGAGCGGCTTCCATGTTTTTCTGGATAATTCGAACTCGTTCTTCGGCTTCCTCAACAAAATCGATACCATAGTACCTCCTTTCTCCAGGTTCAACCCAATTCAAAGGAGTTCTACATTTCCTGCCATACAAGGCTTTGAATGGAGCCATCTTGATACTCTCTTGGTAACTATTGTTATAAAAAAATTTGGCCAAAGGTAGCCACTTTTCCCATGAACTCTTTGCAAAAATCACGCAAGCTCTCAACATATCTTCCAATATTTGGTTGACTCTTTCAGTCTGCCCAAAAGTTTGAGGATGATATGCAGAGTTTCGAACAAATTAGTGCCTAACTGCTTGTGTAAGTGCTCCCAAAATCGAGTAGTAAACTGAGGTCCCCTGTCAGATACAATGGTCCTCGGCACACCATGTAGATGGACTATTTGGGCGATATACATATCTGCGTATTCATGCGGTCTGTTGGTAGAGTTAACTGGAATGAAGTGTGCAGACTTTGTTAAACGGTCCACAATTACCCACATCCAATCATGACCCCTCTGGGTCATGGGAAGTCCTGTAATAAAATCCATACTTATCTCTTCCCATTTCCAACCTAAAACAGACAAAGGTTGTAGAGGTCCAACATGTTTCAAATGAACTGCCTTGACCCTACAACAGGTATCACACCTAGCCATGTAGGCTATGATTTCCTTTTTCATCTTGGTCCACCAAAGATGTTTTTTAGATCTTGATACATCTTACTACTGCTCGGATGGATGGATAGCTTGGAACAATGAGCTTCATCTAAGATTTGATTTCTGAGCTCCCAATCTTCAGGCACTACTAGTCGATCATTGAACCACAGAACACCCTTCTCGTCAACTCTGAAATGCTTAGTTTCTACCTCCATCTTTCTTTTGATGTGAAACACTCCCACATCAGTTTTCTGACTGTCTATGATCTTACTTTCAAGAGAGCAACTGATTGTGATATTGTGTAACACAGTGGGATGCATCAGGTTAAAACCATCTTCAAGTAGAGGCTGCAACAAATTACAATGTGCCTTCCGGCTCAGGGCGTCTGCAACAACATTCGCCTTGCCCAGATGTTAATGCACCTCTAGGTTGTAATCCTTAATTCAAGCCACAAATCTTCTTGATATTCCTGTAGTATGTGAGTTTCCGGGCATTTTTACTGATGAGCTGTCTGGCTTACCCTGAATAGAGACATTGAGTTTGCTATTAAACTAGTTCCTGGTATAGCACCCATTTCAAGAAAACCTTATAGAATGCCGCCCAATGAGTTAGCAGAGCTTAAGATCCAGTTGCAAGAGTTGTTGGGCAAGGGCCTTATTCGCCCTAGTTCGTCCTCGTGGGGTTGTCCAACACTGTTCATGAAAAAGAAAAAGGACAAATCATTACGGATGTGTGTGGACTATAGACCACTCAATGCCGTAATGATTGAATAAGTACCCTTTACCTTGCATTGCATTGATATCTTGATTTACTCTGAAAATAATGAAGACCATGCTGAACATTTAAGGATTGTTTTGACTAGACTCCGAGAGCATAAATTTTATGCTAAGTTTAGCAAGTGTGAGTTCTGATTGACTAAGGTACCTTTCCTTGGTCATGTTTTGTCGGCAGAAGGAATCTCTATTGATCCGAGCAAGGTACAAGAAGTTCTTGACTGGAAGGCTCCAACATCCGTCATCGACGTCCGGAGTTTTCTTGGTTTAGCCGGTTATTACCATCGTTTCATTCCATATTTCTCTAAGATGGCCAAGCCCATGACGAAGTTGCTGCAAAAGGATGGGAAATTTGTATGGACTCTAGAGTGTGAGGCAGCTTTCCGTACTTTGTGGACGTTGTTAACCACCGCTCCTATTTTAGCACAACCTGATATTGAGAAACATTTTGATGTGTTCTGTGATGCATCTGGTACTGGCAGGGCGCATTGGTAAGGTCATGCAGATTGTGATGCTAGCTAGCAAGGATATGCCACCCGATACAGACTCATAGATGGGCCTCGAGGAGCTTACTTACCCATTTCCAAGTGGTGAAGTAAATGACATAACTTTATTCATGCTTAGGATACAAAATGAAACATAAGGTAACACTATATGAAACATCATGCTGCATGGCCATGTTTCACATGTTACATGGGTGTGTTGCATGTAGTTTGCTCATGATTATGAATGAGTGAGAGATGCACATGTTCATGCTATGCTTATGCAAGTGCAAATGTGAGGTAACACCCAGGGTGTTACAACTTCAACGATGGCGAAGTCCTAGAGCGGTTAGGTCAGCTAGGACAGCCCATAGCCACTGCACGCCCTGACGGGGTCCCTCCCGTGTGTGTGGGGTTTTGGGTGTCAAGAGACTTCACTAGCGTGTCTTGCGTATCGCGCTCCCAGTGAGACTCCTTCCGGCGACGTGTCTTGCGTATCACGCTCACCGCAGGAGGCACACATTGACGTGTTCATGTGCGAACAATGTCGATGACATATTGAACACACATATCATTACACATGCTTAAAGTAGCTAGAAAACATTTCTATTGTGTCATCGCTCTATTTAGTGCTTATAAAGTTAAGCAAGGTGCCGAATATGATAAAGAATTTGATACTCAAAATGGAATGACGAATATATATATATATATATATATATATATATATATATATATATATATATATATATATATATATATATATATATATATATATATATATATATATATATATATATATATATATATATATATATATATATATATATATATATATATATATATATATATATATATAAAGGAGCGAAGGAATTGTAAAATACCTGTCACCAAAAAGCCCTCTACCCACCTTAGATCTTCACTGTCGGATATGTTTTAACCGTATATCCAACGCTTGATATAGATCTGACAAGTGGATCCAAAATGAAAAAAAACGATACTTATGTGACGAAACACGTTTTCCTGTTGTTTCTGGCCACGCAGGCGTGACTTTTTTTCACCCGCGCCACACCTTACCCGTGCCTGTACCCACCCAAAAATTTCGCTTGCCCTTTCCTCCGTTCCTCCCCGCCGTTCTTGCTTTGCGGTTTGCCTTCTGCGCTCCCTCCGCCGTAGCAGACCGAAGTGGCGTAACTCATCGCCCTCGCCCTGGAAAGTCGATTCGCGTGTGAGAGATGGGGAGGGCCGAGGACGAGCGTCGGACTGAGCGAGCGAGACATCGAGTCAACCTGGTGCCCTGCAGGCTTCATCCACCCAACCGGCGAGGCGATGATGCCGTGACGGTGACCGCCGTTCTGCGCCCCTCCGCCTGCAACAGGACGCTGCCGTGCCCTCCGCCTGCGGCGCAACGCTGCCGCCCCCTCTGCCTGACCGAAAACCTGGCGGACGGACACGACCTCGTGCATGGGACCCAGCGGCCGGGCGCGTCTACCGACACGGACGAGGACTGCAATTGCGACCCTGTGTGCGTGAATCGTGGTGCTCGTTTAGATCCGGGTGGCACCGGTGGTGGAACCGTTCATCGGCGACATCGACGCGCTGGTGGCGGCGTGGCTACCAAAGACGGCGGGGTAGGGCGTCAGTGACGTGCTGTTCGATGACTACAGGTTCACCGGGAAGCTATCGAGGACGTGGTTCCGGTCGGTGAATTAGCATCTCGGATTTCATGAAGTGACCCCTCGCATACCGGCAATGCTGCATAGCGTTCAAGATTGCTTCAGTTAGACGGAACAACGCGAGTCGTGCGACTTGCGAAAACCCGAGGAAATCGAATCGGCAAAGGCGGGCCGAGCGACGTACTCCTATGAGGCTACGGCGATCCGGATCCCAGGCAACCGGTGTTCCCGGTGCGATCACTGAACTTTGGTGGCCACTGGCAGGCGGCAGTGCGGCACCGTGTGGGCGTGTGTGGCAGACCGCAGGCACAGGTGGCTGCTGGGGTGCTGGCGGCATCATCGAAGCCAAGAACTCGTATGCAAGCATGTTTGTTCTTCGTTGCAGTCTGTGTTGCAGTCTTGCTCTCATGAAGTTCAGGTGTTCAGGCATTTAGCATCAGCACTCCAGCTGTTCAGCAGTTCTGCTTTTGAACTGTACAATTGGCTAGCCGGCCTGCCTATTATTCTTGATTTCTTGTCCAATGCTTTTGGACTGGAATTGGTATGTGTTTGGGTTTGGTTATACTAAATCTGCATCTTCATATAAATGTTAGATCAATCACAAGAGAATTTTGTATCTTTATTGGTTACTATATGAACTTTATCTTGAATTAATTATTCATCGCCGCTCACTATGACGATATGATTATTGTGTTCTTATTTTAGTGACTAAAAGCCCAACGACCCGACGACTAGCACCCTTGACCCACTGGCCGGGTAGCCAATCATCATGCCCTCGCTAACACACCATAGAATGATCATCACCAGCCAGGTAACACTTCAATGCTAGCCATTGCACACACACACCCTAGCTTGTCAATGTTCAGTTTCAGGGTACTATACTTATTTGATTTTAATCAATGCTAGCTTGTGCTAAAGGTATTGCTTTAAGAAACGAGTCTGTTAAGCTAGGCCTGGATATTTGCTCTTGCCAAGCACTTTCTTCTAAAAAAGGAGGGACAAACAGTACAATTACTTATCTCGAGTTTAATTAGTAATTAAATTACTTACCCTGAGTTTAGTTAGTAATTACTTAAGATGAATTAGTAATTGGTCTTCGGCTCAATTGTAGTGTATTTTATTGGCAAAATTTCCCTCAAGCTCACAAAAAATGGTGCTCACTGAAATCAGAGAGAATTTGAAAGAAGAGCAACAATGATGGGGTGGAGGGAATTTTGTTGTTCCTGCATATTGCTAAAACTTTTAAGGTAACCTGGTTGTCTGTTCCAATTATAACACAACCTTACAACAACCAATAATAATGATTGACAGCGGCGTATGACAATTCTTATTATGTGTTTTATGATTCAAATCCCACATGTGGTGATTCATTTGTAATGCGCTGCTCTTTCCTATGAATCTTCACCTGATAAATTTCTAAACGCCAAGTAGTTAAACGTTGTCACTTTCGGGATACCAATTTTGCTCATGGCGAGAACAACACAAGAGATGGTGCCAGCATCATGGTCGCTCTGTCACATGACTTCTTCAAAGAGGTGAGCTTCTTTGCAACAAAAAGAAATAGAAGAAAGCAAAACTGTTCTTTTCAACTAAATTCAATCTTGAATATTAGTTGAAAAAAAATATTCTTCTCTTTGCTGAGGAATATTAGTTGAAAAAAATTTGTTCTTCTTTTTGCTGACTAGAAAAAAATTGTTTATGTTTCGATTTCATTAGGTTTCCAGAGAGTCCCGCTGTAACAAGCTAGAGAATGGTAAATAAAAACTACAAATGTTTTCAGACACGTGCGTGCCGCACGTGCAAGTTCACTAATATATATATATATATATATATATATATATATATATATATATATATATATATATATATATATATATATATTCTGGTACCCATGGTGCTATTTAGCGCAGTCCTCTATATATATATATATTATTTCCTACTCACAGGAGTAGTTACTCCCTCCTGCTAACCACGCACTTTAGGCTTGCCCACCCACGCCAATACTCTTTCAAATGGATACCGGGTGTGTATTAGGAAAACCCATTAAGAACCAACGATCCTAATTTCTCGTTCGTTATATATAATAGCCGACCCGCCCCCTGCATCGCATCTCTTATTCCTGGCGATCCCTTCGAGGAACTGGCATGGGACTGGAGCGTGCGCTGCCAGGGATCGAGTCCACATTGCGTCGCCCATCGCTGCGTTATCCTGCATTTTTTTTCCAAAGTAGTATTATATAAATATGTTCTAAATTTTTCTCCTAGTTTTTGTTCGTACTCTTTTGGTGCAAGTATTAGTTCATACTACTACAATATCGGACTAGTATTAGTTCATACTAGTTTTTCCGAGTATTATCATCTCATTTATTCGTTAATGTATATGTATGCATATACTCCCTTTTACTCTCAAAGTAGTATGCATATACTCCCTTTTATTAAAAAAACATATACACATACCCCTTCAAAGAAGTATATACACATACTACTTCAAAATAGGACGCAGATATTTTATTCTCAAAGTAGTATGTATATACTCCCTTTTACATATATACTCATCATCCCCCAACCCCCCCCCTCCCAAAAAAAAAGTATTCATACATACTCAGTCTTTGAAACATGTATTATATATATATATATACTAATACTGCTTGGATGTATGTAGTCTGCGCAAAGAAATTGTGTATAAAATATTATCCTTAAGTAGCTATGTGTTGAACGCGTATGTATATGGGCCATATAATAAGAAAATCAAGTATGCATATTTAAATAAGTATGTGCACGTACTGCTTCCTCTCTTGTATGTGTAAGTATGTAAATATACTTACTTTCTTTCTGAAGTATGTATCCATATACCTTATTCATGAAAGGCATCTACGTCCATCATCAATATAATAACTCATTCACTTTGAAAGAAGCTAACAGACAGCCGCAAAACAAGGTGGTGCAACACGGCCGGTAGCCTTTGAAATTGAACGCATGCAAACGGCATTACAAAAATGCTTAATTGGTTTTGATTGTATACAAAAATCCAATAAGCCTGGTGGGAGTAACTACTCCAGGGAGTATAGAAATATATATATATATATATATATATATATATATATATATATATATATATATATATATATATATATATATATATATTGGTTCACGTGCATTGCTTCTCAAAATCAAGATCATGAACATATTTCCTAATCTATACCTAGTATTAAAGAACCAAAATTTTCGCCAAACAAATTTTCGACCAGCACAATGACCAGTAGCCTTTCATCCCAACAACCGCTAAGTTTGGTTGCACAACGTCTGTTACAATGCTTGAACATGTTTGTGAATATATACCAGTGCAATCCTCAACTAGAGCAGCCATATGGAAATTGAGAGAGATCTTCGTCGTTGTAATCATCAATGGACACATCAATTATTGACACAAAACAACTAACTCTCTGCGAATTTAAATTGATATTAGAATTACATATTTTGCATTGACGGGGCATCAAAGAAAGTCACAAGACTCGATATTGAACCCACCAAGACATGTATAGTATGAAAATTAAAGTTACAATATATTTCTATGCCTTATTACAATAGGAGAAAATATTATCAAGGTTTTGTTTTAATTCGATATAGATTTAATAGGACATTGTTATATTACTACCAATATTATAGTTTCAAATTTTAATAGAAAGAATAAAACACCGAAGTCTTCATTTTTTACTAACGTATTTTTTTTCTTCCATTGCAATGTATGAGTACTTTTGCTAGTACAACTTAAAAAAACAAAACTAAAACAATCAAATGGTGTGATAATTTTTGGGGTCGCTCTGCCTCTCCCCGTGCATCCCGCGATCGCATCGTCGGCCTGCCTCGCCCCTGCGATCCCCGCCTCCCGCTCGCGCGCAAGGTAAAAACGGAAAGCTAACCACCTCGCCCAATCCTGCCCGACCCTTCGGCCAGCGCGCGATCATCTCCCCCAATCCCGGGCGACGATGCCCTTGCCCAACGAAAGTCTCCCCCGTCGGCCGGCGCCGTGCGCACACAGCGTGACCCGCCCCCGCCCGCTCTCCGTCCCTCGGTGCCGCCGCCCTCAAGCAGACTCTCCGTGCATGGCGATTGACGGGCTCTCCCCCGATCTCAAGTGCCGAAGCGCGGGCATACGCAGCACCACCACCCTGCACGGGCAAGGAGGAAGAGGAATTGTGCACTGCCGCTACGCCTACTCGGTCTCTCCCCTGCCCCTCACCCGACACCTCAATCTCTCCATCTCTTGCACATCAGTTGGCGCCCTTCCTCTCCTCCGTCGAGGACGACGCCCCGATTCGGCGAGGCCGGGGCGGATCTGGCGGGGATGGGGTGACTAGGTCACATAGTTCCCTCCGCGACGCCACCTCCCCATGCGTCGCCCCCTCAGCGCCGCTCTCTCCCGTTGTGCCACTGCCACCCCATCCGCGCTGGCGCCGCTGCATCCGCAGGAGCGGCCCCCTCCACACCGCCCCTCTCCGCACTCAACCTCGCTCCCGCGTAGTTCCGTGCCCGTGAGCCAAGTTGATCTTGGCTTCTCTTTCTAGGACAGGATGATGGCAAAGCTGCACGACAGGGGGAAGACCCCGGAGGACATCTGTGGCTGCCGCCGATCTTTGATGCTGCTGTGCCTGCTGCAAGTGTGACTAGGTGGTGAGCGATGCAAACACCTTCTTCTTCAAATGAGACCGTCCTGGAGCACCACGGCGTGCATGGCTGCCTCTCTGAGATCACCGCCAACCCGCTCGAGCATCGACGCCGACGGCCAGCTCATGATCTCGCTGTTCTGGGGCCACACTCTTGACTGACCATTTAATTGTGCATATGTGGCTCTTTAATTGTTTGTGACTACAGATGTCCATTGTCTAGGAAAAAAAAAGAGCATCATAAAACAGAGATGCAGGTTTTCTTTTAATTGTTTCTGAAAGCATGTTGAACCAAGTTAAGGTACTACACTCATCTATTTTTCTTTACCACAAGTGCTTCCAAAGCTATAAACTGAACTGCAGGTTTCTGAAGAAAACTATTATTGGAAATTAAGTATACAAGGTTGTGAGTATGATTTAAAAGCACATAGATTAGCCTGCACTCTGCAGATTAGTGGATTTGGTTTAAGATTGAGGTTTTGTGAAAAATCATTGTTTATTTGACCCGTGTAGAAGAATAAAAACTGGTCTTAAGAGAAAAAAAAGTCTACTTTTCAAAAGTATATCCATGTAGTTGTTAGCACGAGTATGATATATGTATCTGAAGTAAGTGTTTCATGTTATAGCACATCAAGATTTTTTTTTTTAAAAAAAGGATTAGCACCATGCAAGAATGGACATGCAAAAACATAGCTTGGGGGATGGAGGCCTAGATGCTCATTGTAACGCTGACTAGGAGCTGCATTTTGTAAAACATGCATGTGTACGGTCAATTTTTGCAATGGGAGGGGAACGAAAGACCAATAATTGCTAACTTATTTATGGCCAAATCAATGAGTTATGCATGTGCTTTGAATACAATCAAATTGGAAAAAGAAAGATTGTTAACTCGGCGTTTGATAACAAAAAAAAAAGGACAGTGTCCCTACTCCCTATAGCCCTATATGAAATGAAATTATATTTAACAGTTAGGCACCTACCTGACATTTTTTTATGTGGCATTGACCTTTTGTCCCTTCTTTTTTCAGATAATTGAATAACGAACACAAAGCCACTTGAATTGAAGCATTGCATTGGTTCTTCACTCTGCTGGATCGATATCAGTATATCATGTCGACATACTAAAAGACCGGTATTTCTTTGGACTGCATTTCAATAAATCTCAACAATTACCAGCATGTTTTATTCAACCTTTTACATTGTCCTGGTTTGATTCTATCAGCCTAGAATTGAACATGAGAGAGTTGCAATTCATTTTGATTGCAGAAGTAGTTTTAGTCCTGTGATTTTATTTCATATTTGTAGGAACAGTTCTTGGTGTAGGTAAACGATAGTTTTTATCCAGTTCAATGACACCATGTTTTCTATGCTTCTCTTATTGTGTTAGAAAAATTTGGTCTCCCATGCATTTCAATCCACGGGCAAGGATATAACGACCACAACACATGATATATTAAGCAGTTTCTGAAATATTTGTTGCATCAAGCCACTTAACAGACTGCGTCATAAACATCGTTGTAGTTCTGCAGATATTTGTCAGTGCTACAAATTTGGCCCCTATAGTCTGATAGCTCTATTGCAATTGAGGTGCATGCTTCTAATCTATGCTTACTATGCTCTGTGTATATACATAGTTGCTAGATGCTTTGCATGGATGAGTTAAACATGCAGTTATCATGGCCTTGCCTTCAATAAACATGAAACACATGCATATGAAGCTCGATCAAGTTTAGTTAGTGTTTTCATAATCTTATTAGTTTGAATCACTCAAGAGTGTGGCAGGATTGCTTTTTCTGACTTGGTACAGATGGCCATGGCCCTCGCGGCCTCGCCCCTCAATCGCCTATTTCTGGTAGTGGCAGAACAAAAGTTTGTCGTCCTTCATTTGGCTGAAGACTTAATTATATATTAGTTACCTAGACTATGAATTGACTTTTTTTTTGTGATTGGTGCAGAACAAAGTCTCAACGGTCTAGAGTGTGTATTTTCTTCACAGTCAACTATAATAAAAAGAGGGTGGCGGTCCAATCAGGATGAAGATTGAGCAAGCAAATATAGAAGGGTTTGTGTCACCGCAGGAGCAGGGCTACTTGCAATTGCAATTCGTTGCATCTTCCGTATTGCTCGGCACATCGTTTTCACAAGAGGTGTATCTGCCAGGATGTTGCATATTGTCCGCTTTCAGGCAGCTCGAGAGTACAGAAAAACAATACAATAGTATTATGAAGTATCACATGCATCTAAGATTCTGTGTAAGCATATTTTTCTAATTAATTATTATCGTGCTATATTACATTGTTTTATTTGTTATTTTTCTAATTATATAAAATAAGCCATTATACTAATAATGGACTCTCGATATCCTTCTCTCTTTCGAAAAATGTGTGCTTTAACAAAAATGCCAGAATACTATAAAAAATATAATACGAAAGAAATCGCTGCTGCGATTGGTGTATGTGAGGACATGGAATACAACTTAGCACAGTGCATGCAGTCGCTATCATATTTGCAGTTTCTTTTGCCATGGCTACATGTTGGAAAATATATGCTTTATATTTTCGACCAGCAGAAGAAGACGCTTATCATGATTGACTCTAGACCTGTTGAGAAGTGGTGTAAAGACACAACAGCGCTGATGTATGCCAGACAAACTCTTGAATTTAACTTGCAGTACATGGCCACAGTGAATGTACATATTCCTGAATGGAACGAGGATATCTTCAAATGAAAATTCATCCTAAAAAACATTGCAGATGACATAGATGAGTAACGAACTCAAAGTCACCGTCACTTGCAATAATAATATCTATGATTTAACTATTTCTATATACTGCTGATGGCCCACAGACACTCAAGTGGATACTTTATTCTACATTATATGTCTGCGTGGAATAGACCTAATGCCAGACATATTTAAACGGTGAGTATATATAATATACTTTGTTTTAAGGTTTTGTGAGACATTTTTAAGACACGCAGTATTACTCATATGATTGACACTAATATTTACACATAAAGGATGGTATAGACATGTGGCGGAACTTATTCGTGGAATTATTGGCGCACGAAAGAAATGGATATCAAAGATTTTTTTCATGCTGATATAAAACATTATCTCAGTCGCATCATGAAAAGGTCTATACAGTAGAGTTTGTGTGCATATGACGCCGCGCTCTCCGTGACTATGTTAATTTTACGAACTTTACTTTTTGGATTAAATATCACTTTAATGTCGGTATTTATTTTCACAGTATTTGTTATCTTATCGTGCGATCCATATGTTTTTAGTATAAAAGTTTAGCTATTCTGTAGCCACGCACGGGCACGCTACCTAGTTTATTAAGAAAAAATAAATTGATAGTGATGAGTGAGGTTTCATTGCAGAGGCTGACCTTTTTATGGCTTCCAAAGTTGTTGCGCAGTATGCGTAGATCCTGCAGCAGGGTGATGTCCTCCCGCGTGCTGACGAGGTTGTACATGAGGAAGGCGTACGTGGTGTAGTAGTCAACGCCGTCGGCGTCCACTTGCTGCTCGAACGCGATGAGGTTCTGCAGCAGCGGCGCTGTGGTCTGCTCCACGTACAGCGGCGGGATCTCGAGCCTCACGCGGTCCTCCATGAAGCGCTCGTCGAGCAGCGCCCCACCATGGTGAGGCCCCGGCCCCATCGTCGTCAACCTCGTGATCCAGATGCCCATGGCCTTCGGCTCCGCTGCCGACGGGATGTTCTCCGTGCTGTCACCGTCGAGATTAATGTTGCCCGGGCCGGGCTCATACCCGAGCATGCACAGGCACCGCAGCAGCCTCATCAGCCGGATCGACAGGGCAGAGACAAAACCCCGCAGGTCTCTCTCCGGGGGTCGTCGTTGCCTCTGCACGGCGTCGAGCTGGGCGCAGTGTGCCACGTGGAGCCAAGGTTTTGGGATTCAAAACTGAAAAATTTGGGCACTATCGAATTGGACGAAATTCAGAAATTTCGGGCCGGGATTCAGCCAAGTTTGAATGGTCAAATTTGAATTTTGATCAAATTTTGTTGCAATTTAATAGAAATCAGCTGCATCTCTTCTCCAGCATCCTCACCACCCACGCCTGTCTGCCCCTCACGCACATGGTGCCGCCAGTGACTTCAGCGCCAGCGCGGCCGCCGCTGCCGGCGCCACTGCCGTCGCCGAACCCACTGCACCGCCGCCGCCAAATCCACTGCGCTGCCACCGAGCCCACTGCGCACACAGGCACTGTCCATTTGACAGCATCGAAACTCCACGGACAGAGATTGTTGCCAATTCTGAGGTTTTTGATTGGAAGAAGAGATGGTGGAGGGAAACAGGAAAATAATGGCAGTGGGGAGGAGCGACGGAGGACACTTGCATCTGTTCCCGTGTTCGCTTGTGCCGCCGCCACCAGGTGAGAAGGGAAGAGAAAAATGAAAAAAACTAGGGTTTTGAGAGTGGGCTTCGCACTTTTATACTAAGGCAGATATCAGTGGGCTTTTGTAGACCTTATGCTGGGCTTGAAATTCAAATTGGGCCGAAATTATTTGGCCGGTTTGGTGTTGTCTCGGGCCTCAACGAATTGGACGAAATTCGGTGAGATTCGGACCATTCGGGCCGAATCCCAGAACCCTGCGTGGAGCAGGTGCAGCAGGTGGTCAACCGGCACCTCGGGGTCCACGCCCACCTTGTCCGTGGGCCTCTCTTCCCCTGGGGCAAGGACAAGGGCCCTGTGAGCATATACCATAGCGCCATGTCCAGTAGCCTGCGCCTCTTCTTCTTCTCGTCAGCGCTGCGTGGCAGAAGGTCCCATGGCGCCAGGTGGTCGAACAGCGCCAGTAGCACAGCGAAGGGGATCTGGTTCTCGAGCAAAGGTGAGGTCGCTGCGCAGCTGCGCCGGTTCCCACCTCGACTGGTGCAGCTCCTTTTCGTGGATGCCGAGCGCATAGTTGTACAGGTGCTTGAGGATGAAGCACCCGTCCAGGAACATCATCTTCACCCACGCTTCTGTCGTCATTTCCACGGTTTCTATTGGACCAAGATCGACATAGAACCTAAGCAAGCATATTACGCGCGCACATGATTAATATCGTAATAACATGTACAGTGGTAAAATCTAAATATTTGGTTTGGGGCTATTGGATTTGGATCACCAAAACAAAGTTAATTCTCAAGATTACGTAATAAAACTATTGTTTGGGAATGTAACCATTGGGTTTGGATGTTTGAAATTCCAACAAATTTCTAAAGTTTAGATATAAGCTTGTCTTAAATTCATGGGGTGAGAGATATAAAAATGGACCCCTGTCCTTAATGGAACACACGTTGTATCCTAAAAAATATCATGCGGTTAACAAATGTATCAATTTCATGTACATATATGGCCCTAGAAACCATTGCCTTATCTAGATCAGTAGATTAGCAGTGTGATTAATTTAAGGTATACGTGTCGCGTGATCCATGAAAGGTAAGGTCCATGTGAGAGAATTTTATCCCGGGTCCATGTTCAATTTAATTCCTATAGTTTAGTTTCTACGAGGTTTGGAGGAAGCACTGAAATTTTTTCTGGTATGAGAAATGGTTTCCTCATCTTTACTTCTGTCTCCATATTAATTCACCGTATTTCCTATAATATTTCAGATGCCTGACTTTTTTTTTTGAAAGATCCTGACTTCACAACGTGAACATGTGAGATTGAAATTGAAGAAGCACTCAAGATAGAAGATGAACAACGACCCTCTGATCTAAATCTAATGGTCCCTAATACGTTGCCTGGAAAAAAAACTTTAAAAACAGGCGTATGCTTTAGCAATTCCCTTAATTCACTTGCCACGTCATATTATTATATTATCTATGTGGCAAGTCATTTTTTTCTATATCAGAGACCGATTCAGTTCAAAAGCAGGTTCACAATTTTGTATGTAATAATGAGAATTTATTCAATGCATTTGAGGGGTGCTTATTTCAATCCCATATTCTAGTAGTTACTTACTCCCTCTGTCCTGTAATACAGCGCATTTTAGGAATTTTAAGACAAATTAAGAGGGAACATAAAAGATGCATGTATCCTCATTTTATTTCCTAATCAGACACTATCATCAACGTGATTAATGGTGATTAGTTGATAAATAGAAAATATTTAATGTAAAATTGGTTTTTGTCCTCTAGAATGCATTATATTTGACGATAAATTTTAAATGCTAGAATACACTATATTACAGGACGGAGTGAGTAGCAACTAGTAAAAAATTAGGTGGTGTGGATCCAAACACCTAACAATATATGTAGCTAAGTTTTCATCGACAATTAACCCATTAGCTTCTCAAACCTAGCCAAAAGGCACAAGCAATTAATAGTTGGTTATTAGCCAGCTACGGTACATCTCACCAAAGTATTAGCACATTAACCGTGTCGTCCAAACATTCATCCTCTAGCAAAGTTTTCGCTAATAAAGCTAAAAATTAGAACACAAAGCAAGCCTAATTAGTAAAGCTACGTATATATACTCCCTCTACCTAGTCAGAAATCCAGCCGGAGAGAAGAAAATAGATGGTACGTAGATGATCATACTAGTACGTTACTTACTCGCGAATGTCGGTGCTCATTTCTCTGAGCCTCTGCTCGCAGATTCGCCGGGGCTCGGCGTCCTGCAGGAGTTCAGTAGCGTACCGTCCCTTGAGCTCCTCGTGGTGGAGGCCGACATGATTGTAGTAGTGGTGCGGCCCGAAGCACATGAACTTGGGCGCGTACGCGTCCTTGTTGGCGTCGCGCACCCATTGGGGAACTCGCCGGACCCGGTAGGAGCTCTTCGCCGGAGCTGGTATGTGCAGCCTCACCTCATGGCTAGCGGCGCTCGTGGCCGCCGCCGGCTGCTCCTTGTCTGCTATGGCTGCTGCTTCCATCGAACGATGAGGATTGAGGATGCATGCATGGCGCGGACCGTCGCGTCATCGAGCGGGCCGGCTCAATTTATAGACACACCGATCGATCGAGCTGAGTGGCTAGGCCCTGTTGGGTTCATCAATCATTCTGTTTAACTCCTATCACATCAATGTTGCGACAAATACATGGAGTACTAAATGTAGACTAATTGCATGCACATCGGCACAGATTAGAAGTAATTTACGAGATGAATCTATTAAGCCTAATTAGTCCAAAATTGATTTTTTTTTTGTCAAATAAAACGAAAGTGCTGCAGTGTGGTTAAACTTTAACACCTCTAACCAAACATGTCCTTCACTGGCTGGCTGCCTTCCATGGATGGATATGGTGTGGATCGCCGTCGTCTACCTCAAGGAACAGGAGGAGGCGTACGTTAGTTTCGGCCGAGCATAGCATAGGACGAATGTGCACGGGATGCATGGGATGGCGTGTTGCCGGCGGCGATCCCTACGTCGAGAACAAATAAAGGGCATTTCTTCTGCTTGGCATAATGCTGGTGCGATTATTAGTAGGGAATAAAGAAACAAAGACACAGCTTTAATTTGTATTCCTCTTCATCATCATCGATCGATCTGAGTGCCTTTCTATTTTTGTTTTCTGCTGCTCTGCCGGCCGGTTCAAGTAAAGGCCAGATTCTTAGCTTGTCAGAACTAAACCCCTTTAGGATCCTTTAGCCTGACAAACATGAATGAGTACCTAGACTATTCTGGCTTAACAAAATGACTTGAGAACAATAGCTTTTTAATGCCTGCCTAGACGAGCAATCGGCACGACACGACAAGGAACGGATAAGACATAGTACCTAATAGTACCAGTGTTGTGCTAGTGTCGTGCCACTGTTTGGCCATCTATAACCTTTCATGCAGAGCATGCTAAGGCCCCGTTTAGTTGGCCAAAAGTGCCCAAAAAAAATTTGCATAGTAACTGTCACATCGAATCTTTGGATGCATGCATGGAACATTAAATGTAGGTAAAAAAATAACTAATTACACAGTTTGTCTGTAAATATCGAGATGAATCTTTTGAGCCTAGTTAGTCCATGATTAGATAAATTTTGCCAAATAACAACGAAAAGTACTACAAGAATTTTACCTAAACTTTTTTCACATCTAAACAAGCCCTAAATATAGAATATATAGCGGGTGTCTATGTAAACTCATGATATGGTTGGCTACTTGGCATCAATCTACTAGGTTGCCAACCGGTGGGACATCCATTTTTTATCAGTGACATGCAGGTCCCAGGCGATCCATCGGACCCAAGTAAAAGTTACACTGACATCAATGTAATGTCAGAGAAGCCTCTCACATTGGTGGACCTATTTATGATATGTAGGCCAAAGGAGGCCATGCATGCCCCACGTGCCTGTTAGCATAATGCAAATAAAGATCAAACATGAGACATATTTTTATGATACGGTTGATAATCAGAGGAGACAACATGGTGCTAAGGTTGCAAGGTTCGGATCTTTTGATCTGAAGCCGGATCGGTGTGTCGCTCTCCAACCAAATCGATAGTTATCTCTGCTTGATGGAAGATCGGGAACCCCATCCCATTCAATTGCCAGATGGGGGACAAGGAAACTGGCCAGGCCAATTTTGGCTGCTAGTGCCCAAAATTTCCCTTTTCTTTGTTTGAACTCTGAATTTGATGCTCCAAATATGTGTCTTCAACGTCTTGACACTACGAACTTAATGGTGGAGTCCAAAACACTTGTCTTGACACTACGAACTTAATGGTGGAGTCCAAAACACTTGTTGGCACATTTTTTCTATCAACAACTATTATATATGCCTTTGAGCATAAAGACATTTATTGAATTGTCTTTTCAATCAAAGAGACACTTGTTGGGACAAGGGTCCCGAACAAGGTCAATGGTAGAAGGCTCTTGGTGGAGGCTAGTTGGAGAGGTCCGCTCGGTGAAGATTTCATGCAGGGGTCATAAACGTCTCGTGCAGAGGTCCTTGGAGCTAGGCTGGTTGGACGAGGTCCTCCGACGGAGGTTCCGGGTACAAGGTCCCCCGAATGAAGGCCCGGGGTGAAGGTCCCCGGACGAAGGCCCAGGGAGAGAACTCATTAGGGTTTGCAAAATAAAAGTGGGAGAGAGAGAGAGCCCCTTGCCCTTATGCTCTTGGCATTATATATAGGCAACGACAATTTACAAGCGACCCCTTGGTGGGGGAGGATTTCACAAGCTACTACACTAACTCCTATTGGGCCTCTTCAAGGGAGAGTTAGCTCATATTCCATATGGGCTCCCCCAACAGTAGCCCCTTTGCTACTGGTTATGGCTGGTACTACGTGGCCTAGTAGATGCTCCTACAAGAAGAGGCACAATACAACTTAAAACCTTGTTGCGAGGATTGCCCTCCGCAACATATACGTGCGCGCCTCACTAAAAACTCCATCCCAAAAACCCTTTGGGAAAAAGGGCACGGAGAAATGAGCACGCGCACGATTCTAGCCTATACATGTTCTAACTTCCGAGGTTTCCAGATCCGAGTGCCTTCACATTGATTTTCCGAGGCTTCAGCTCCTTTCGCTACTTCTGCGACATGGTTCATCAGTTTCGCCCGGTCCATAGGTCTTTGTCTTCAGGACCTCGATGCGTAGGTCTTTGTCACTAGGCCTTTGCCTCTAGTATCGTCTCGACGCGTAGGTCTTCACTTCCAAGGCCTTCGCAGATCTTCATCTCTGAGGCTGTGGCAGAACCACCCAAATTATGTGGCCCATATGCACCTATCATTGTCCTAAAGACCTCTGACTGTTGCACATGAGAGCCAGATAATTCTAATAGTTTGTCGGGTGTCCACGGAGAACCCCGAATCATCCACATTTTTGAACTCATACCAGGATCAACAAAGGAGTTACCACAACATTACAACATTTGTTACAAAATATACATCGGAGTGCGAAAAAATGATAACATTAATTTATAAAACATGAGTAAGTTACTTTTAAGTAAACTTAACTTAAATTGCGAAAGCTGAGTACAACAACACAAGACAAATTAGGTAGAGTACCTAAGTCAGAGAGGACAACCAGATCATGTCAAGCCTACCAATATAACCTCGGTTAGCAGCACGAGTCAGCACCTGGAACAGGGTTAACAAACCTGAGTACACAATTGTACTCCGTAAGACTTACCCGACGAAAAGAAAAGACACCAAGGATATGCTGGCTTAAGGAAAGTAGTAAAGCTAGAAAAGAGAAATTTTAAAGAAAAGCTTACTACAAGTGGATCCTTACTTTCAATGTTTTAGCGGTGCATTAAGTCATTATCAGTATCCACTTTGCACCTGTTCTAATTCAATCACTTGCTTTAAGCATCACATCTCATTTCCATTTTAACATCTCTTATCCATAGTCACCATGTTCTATTGTTAACTACGATAAGTGGTCATAGGGTCGAGTCTCCATAATCGAGAAGAAACGATGATTCAAACTGATTAAAACCCAGCTGCGGATTTCCAATCACATGACATATGCAGGTTCTAGACCTACATATATCAACCTTCACTCAGATCCTCCAAAAAAAGAAATGGGTTCATGCCACCCAAGAGCACAGTACTCACTGCCCTACTGCCAACCTAGATGCTTCCGTCTATCTCAGATCCATAGGGTGGGTACACGTTACTCTCGCCATCTCTCCACTCCCAGTGCGCAGTTATCCTTTCCCATAATAGAATAGCCGAGATATCAGGCTTACCGGAGTATGTGGTCGGTACCGCAAAGTCTCGACGACACACAGGCCTACATCGGTACGGTCCTTAATCAACACAAGTGGAGCACTACACCGATCATTTTATGATGCAAGCCACCCGCCTAGTCTCACATTAATATAGTCATATTCATCATCATGGTGTTCTCTCTTTCCAAAAACAGAGTCGAGAAGAACAAAGATAAGACCTGTCTCTCGCGAACGATGAAGCCATCATTCGACTTCTACCGAGGTCTAAGCATTACTAAGCATTTAGAGATTGACCTACTCATACTAGTGGGATATCATTTGGAAATATCTGGAATTCAAGGTAATCATGCAGCAACGGTTTCAAGCAACTCCTACTTACTTAATGCACATTTCACAAGACTTAAGGTGTAATAAAGTATTTGTAAAACAGAGGAGGGTTTATGCTCTGGGACTTTCTTGTGTTGCAGAGAAGGTTAGTTCCATAGAGACACCACGAGTTAGACTTAACATCATCACCACTGATGGATGAACCTCCTTCGAAGATTGATCAATACGAACCTTCTCACTCACGTATGCACTACAAGTAGATAAATGACGCATGCTTTAGCATGAGTGCATTGGTGAAATGTAACAAGATTAACTAACTTGGGTACAACTTTCCTTCACGGTACAATTGCAAGTAATTATCATAAAGCATTTTTAGTTGTTCTTCTAACAAGCCAAAGGTTCACTTATCATACATGCTTACCAACTAAAGCTTCATCATAAAAAGACATGTACAAGCAATATACAAGGAAATATATAACTTTTACTTTTTACTCAAGGGTTGCATCTAAGAAACAATCAAGTTTATTACATGCATTCACTAATGAAATGCTTAATTAAGTCATTTAGAATTATTAACTAAAGGGTGAACATAAGCATATCAAGAAGGTAATCACTTTGCCATGAAACAGCAGGGGTGGGGTGTTTCATGGTCATCAATCAATCCAAAAGTCACATAAGTCATTTAAGGATTTAACCTCTAATTACCTTAATTGATTAATTAATTAATTAATTAAGCATAGAAAAGGTGATTAAATTAAATATTGCCAAATTAATCCCAAACATTTTGTGGAGGTTGGTTACATCATAAAACAGCGGAAAAACAAATTTCTCAATTTATGGACATTTATTCTGGTCTACAAAAATCATGGAATTTGACATTTCTAAATTAAAAGAGTTAATTTTTAAGCATCTAAAAACTATTGATTTTCATGGTTTCATATTTAGCATGCTACACAATTTTTCATGGTTTCATGGTTTCGTATTTAATTTTTAAACATCATGAAGAGGCTACACAAAAAGTTTCACAAATTTAGCATGCTCCAATAAACAGTTATGAAATTCACAATTTTCAGCTGAAAACATAAAAAGAAAAAGAAAAAACATGTAGCATACTATTCATTTGAGTCATAGTCTGTGCAGTTAGCCCCCTGGAAAAGCTTTTATTTAAAGCACGAGTCCCTAGTCGCAATTCAAAAGCAGAGGACGCCGGAGAAGGTTCGGTTCCGGTCGGGAAGGTGCTCGTCGGCGGCGAGGGAGAGGCATAGGGGCATCTCCATGCCCAGGTGCACCCGTGGGTGGATGAATCGCGGCCGAAGACGGTCGGTGGAGAGCTGCCCAGTGCACCGCCGTGCTTGCAGTGGCGGACACTGCGCCATGCCGCGCTCCAGGGAAACTTGGGGAAGAACAGAGCAGAGAGCTAGACAAAGAGCATAAAGGGACCATGGCGAATGCGGCACAAAAGAAAAGAGGAGAGAAGTGCATCACAGAGAGCTGGCCACGGCGAGCACGAGCTTGGCTGCCATGGCAGGCTGAACGCTGCGAGAACGGCGGGCGCGGCCGATTCCCACAGCAAGAGATGGTGCGAGCAGCACAGGAAGAAGCACAAAGAGCAGATGGAGCTGACGGTGAAGTGGAGCGGGTAGCGGTGGAGTGAGTACGACGAATTTGAGCGGCTGGCCAAGCTCACCGGCGGTGGCAGGGAGGAAGAAAAGGCGAGGGCGAGACATGAGAGCGAGACAACAGCTGCTTAGGAGCGCCAGCGCGAAGCAACTACATAGCCTGGACTGGAAGCAGTGAGAAGGGCGGCGGCGCTTCGCCGGCAAGCAGCTCGGTGGCAGAGCTAGATTGGCCCTGGTTACTGTAGCTTTCTCCCCCTCTTGCTGTTTTCTTCAAATTACTTCCAAATTTGTGTACCAACATCAAAATATCCAAAAAAGAAAGTTGTTCAACTTTCCAAGATCTACAACTTTGCTTTAGGGATCAACTTCAAATTCTGCCTCTATTTTAAAATTTGAAATTGGGGCAAGAAAGGGATATTCGAATTTTTGGGTTTTGGAATTTAGTTAGTTAACAAACTTCGGCAATTTAATTAAGTACTAAAAAATCATCAAACAATTCAACCAATAGCACTGATGGTTGGGACAAACATCGTACCAATTCATAGTACGAAAATCATGAAAATCTATTTATTAATTCATCAAAAATTGAACTTAATTACTATCATTAACATCATTTCATGAAACTTATAAATCATCACATATGCAACATATGAAACATAACACTTGCAACATTTGAAACACCACATATGCAATATAGACATACTATAAGTGAAACATGAAGTGCATTTATGCCACAATGCTTGATAATAATTCATGATTATTAATATGATTAAGATTTTAGTTACATCATAACACCAGGGGTGTTACAGAGGCCTTCGCCTCTGGTGTCTTCTTGGCGCGTAGGTCTTCATTTCTGAGGCCTTTAAATCTTCGCTCACGAGCGTCGGGCAAAAGACTTCATGCTCCAGAGTGACTGGTCCTCTAGTGTGCTCCCCTAGCCCCTCTTGGTTGGCGCTTGTGACCGTATCCTTAGCCATGCTTGGTGTAGTCGATGTAGTCACAGGAGTGGAAGTATATGTCATGACCAAATTTGTTTGTGAGCCCCTCAGGCTGAAGTGGTTGACGGAGGTGTGGTATGCCTTGGTGCCGAAGGAGTTGACGTAGACCCTCTAGATTGGCGATGGTGGCAAGTAGTTGTAGGTGTTCACACTGGAGGTGTCGATGAAGGCTCTCAAGCCATTGTAGTGGGTGAAGCAGATGGTGAAGCCCCTCTTGCCAAAGTGTTGGTGGAGGCGAGTTGTAGAGGTTTGTTGAAGATGTTGGTGAGGCCCCTCCTACCGAAGTGTTGGCGGAGGCATGTCGTTGTGGTTCGCTGAAGATGTTTGCGAACCTCCTGCAAAATAGTGTTTGGAGGAGACGATGTTGGTGTAGATGCCGAAAGTGTCAGCGAAGCCCCTCGTGTCGATGTGTTGATGGAGGCAAGCTGTTTTGGTCTACCGATGTTGCTGGCGAAGGTCCTCCTGTAACTGTATTTTGGCGGAGGCGATCTTAGTGAAGTCACCGAAGATGGTGGTGAAGCCCCTCATGCCGAAGAGCTTGGTGAAGGCAATGCTGATGTAGACGCCAATGCTATGTGCCAAAGGCCGGAGAAGTCACGTGAAAATGCACCTGAGTTGATAGGGTGCATTTTTCAGGGACTTAGGTTGAGCACTATAGCTTGGTCGAATATCGACTTGCTGGCAAGTCTTTTGACATTTAAAAAGATACTGGCTTTCTACTTGTTGCAAAAGATAGTTAGTCATAACATGCGAGGGGTGAAGTTTTTTAAGCTTTTGAGATATCAAAGGTCCCGATGTAGGATTATGGATAGGTCTTTTTCTAGAGAAGCTTTTTGAAGCTTTTGAGAGTCTCTCAAGCTATTTGAAGCTTTTGAGAGTGATGGTCCTGATGTCTGATTGTAGACAGGTATTTGTTGGGTTACCACGGTGCAATGCATTTATGTAATGCATGTATGTATGTGATGATGTAAGTGAATGCATTTGCATGAAAATATTAAAAGGGTAAAAATATTAAAGGATACTTATGCTTGAATAAGAGATAAGCGCTGCATATAAGGAATAATGCCCTCGAATGAGAGGGTTATAGTTTCAGATGGCTAGTGAAGGCTGCCAATTAGGAACCTAATGGTTTGTTTCCTATGAAGGTTAGCTCAAATAACATTGGGTTGATGCATATTATAGAAATCTGAAAAATGAACAATACAACCTCCGAAAAAGAGGAAAAGATGTTAGCGTTAGAGGGTTCGTAGGTTGGCGGTTGCCGAAGGTCGATTCTTGATGGAATATGATTGTTAGTGAGGTCTTATGACTGAAGGATGCTGACTGATGAAGGCCAATGACTGACTAAGTTTGCTGAATGACGAAGGCCAATGACTGACCAAGGCTGCTGATTAAGGAAGGCCAATGACTGACGAAGGCTGCTAACTGAGGAAGGCCACTAACTAACGAAGACCAATGACTGAAGAAAGCCACTGACTGATGAAGGTCAATAACCGATGAAGGCTATTGACTGATGACAACCAATTATAGATAAAGGCCTCTGACTCATGAAGGCCATTGATTGACAAAGGTTGCTGACTAACGAAGGTTGTTGAGAGATGATGACTAACGATAGATGAACGTCATTGACTGACGAAGGCAACTGACCGACGAAGGTCGTTGACTAACGAAGGCTGTTGAGAAATGATGACTAATTATAGATGAAGGCCACTGCTTGATGAAGGCCATTGACTGATGAAGGCTGATAACCGTCGAAGACCAAAAACTGACAAAGGCCGCTAACAGATGAAAGCCAATAACTAATGAAAGTCGTTGACCGATGAACGCTAATAATTGATGAAGGTTGCTGACTGATAAAAACCAATAACTAACGAAGGTCGCTGACTGTCGAAGGCTAATAACTGATGAAGGCCGCTGACTAATGAAAAACCACTGACTGATAGAGGATCACTGAGGTATCTGATGATGGTTGAATATTTTATGACAATCGCTGATTGATGGAGAGTGCTGACTGATGCAAACTCGGGAGTTGATGGACAGATATGTGACAAAGGCTGAACATTAGTGACAACTGCTGACCGACGAAGGCTGAGTGTCATGAGGACTACTAATTAATATAAACTAATATATTTTGGGATTGTGAAAAATGTGCATACAACAAAGAAAATACTCTGAGAGTTAGCATGGGTGGATAAGAGATACTTACAGTGGTGGTGACTTCATGTTAGTAACAAAAAAGATTCGTTAAATATATAAAAAAAGTGTTTTAAGTTAGCCGGTTAGGCCAAGCATATATAGCCACTTGGGCCATCGCTACTAAAATGGTGGATTTCTCCTAGTGTTTTTAAGTAGTAGTAAAATACTATCACTAGTCATAGCACATGGGAATATCAATAGGAGGCATTTAGTAGGAAAAATTTATACTAAATTTTGAATGCTAAAACACTAGGACAATCCTACCTCACTAGGAGAAGTCTAAAATTCTGGTTGTACTTACTTTTGATGTGGAGAAGGTCGCGATAACTTTTTTGGTCACAATGGTGACAAGTTGTATGTGAAGGTTAATTTTCGAAATTTGCCTTAGAGAGGTGAAGGTTAGATCAAAATTGTGACAAAGTAAATCACAAGAGCAAAAATTATTAGGCATTATAAGCTGGTTAGACTTTAAAAACCGGTGACAAATACTAGGTGTGGTGGTCATCAGGCGTGTGGCAATTTGGAGCCTTTGGATTTAAATCTCGGTGCCTATGAACTGCCCATGTCTTCGCCGAGGTCAGGCGCTTTGCACTGGGGAGGTTGTTCCGTACTCGTGAGCCTTCAGCTTGGGGTGACGGAGGGTCCTCTTTCCGCTTAAGAAGCTGTTGTCAAATGTCGTGGCTCCGCTACTAGCCACTTTCAACTTGGGTTTTGATATCTTTCTCATGGGGGGTATTTCCTCTTGGTTTAGTGGCGTGTTCCTCCGGCTCTGAAACACTCAAGAGAAACATTAAACCGATAGGCCATGAAAACACAACATGCTAGCGAAACTGATCGAAGGCTAATGAAACTGATCGAAGGCTAATGAAACTGATCGAAGCCTGAGGCTCTGAGAAAAATCTCAATTTTCAGCTTCGCCGACGAAGGCTAGTGAAACTGATCGAAGGCTGAAGCTCAAGAAAATTCCCAATATTTGGCTTCACTGACGAAGGCTGATGTTCCATGAAAAAATCCTAATTTTCGGCTTCACTGACGAAAGCCAACGAAACTGATCGAAGGCCGATGTTCCAAGAAAAACCTCAATTATCAGCTTCATTGACAAAGGTTGATGATACTGATCGAAGGTTGATGCTCTGAGAAAAAACTCAAATTTTGGTTTTTCAAAATCGAGAGCACAGAGGTTCTAGCTTCAGGCGCTTAATATCTTCAACAAATGACCCGCATATGTCAAAGGAAAAAATTTGCATGGTCTTTTGTCAGCACATAAAGAAGGTGCCTTCGTTGGAACAGGCTTGAAGCTCAGGTTGCGAAATGGCCGATGCGCCCTTCGACCATTGAGCACTGACCCGGTGAAACAGCCGACACGGCCTTCGACCAATGAGCGCTGACCCGACGAAACAGCCGACACGGCCTTCGACCGGTGAGCACCGATCCATTGAAACAGCCGACAAGGCCTCCGACCGGTGAGCACGGAAATGAGTAGAAGACTAGCCCTTTGCGACCATTGACAACTTTGGATACAACAAAGTATCCTGTAGCTTGTCCTTCCACACAAGGGCCTTGTGCCTTCGAGTTTGGAGAGCCAGGACATTCGCTCATAGGGTGACATGAGTATGGTCCAAGGCTGCGTGTTGCTGACAGCTCTCGGTCTGCATGCAAGGTTAGTAATCGCAGGATGCGAGGTGCATGTGAAATAAAGTAATTGAAGGTCTAACAGCAACTCTAAGAGATATGTTATCCTTGTTACGTAGGCTATTTTTAGAATTTCTTCCGCAAAAGTTAAGCTCCAACAGCTTTGCTATCTTGTTTTGTAAAATTGCAAGCTGGCTATTTCTGAAATCTCGCATGCTAAATATGTCTTGCATGCACCGCTAGCCATCCAGCCTCGCCATACTAGAAAGACTGTTGGAGTCTTTTGTTTTTTTTACAAAGTTTTCTATTTTGGAGGTTGGCTAAATCATAAGTTTAGTCATCCAGTTTTACCAACTTTCTTGGAGTTGTTCAATAGAGTAATGGCTGAGTTGGCTTATCTGGAAGCCATGTTGAGACCCTCGGCCGGTGGCCCAGTCGGCTGTTTTATCATCGCCGACCTTCGATCGGTCTTCAGCACAATCAAAGGCCCCCAGTCGGCTGTTTTGTCGTCGCCAGCCTTCGACCGTTCTTCTGCACGATCAAAGGCCCCAGTCGGCTGTTTTGTCATCGTCGACCTTTGATCGTGCCCCAAACAGGGTAGTGCCAGGACCTGGCCTTCGCCTTCATCCAAAGGTTCTTACCTTGCTTCAGGGTCCTTCCAAGTTCAAAACTTCTTTCTCAAAGAATTTACTCGTGCTGAGCACGGTGGGCGTCAATGTTGGGACAAGGGTCCCGAACAGGGTCAAGGGTAGAAGGCTCTTGGTGGAGGCTAGTTGGAGAGGGCCGCTCGGTGAAGATTTCATGCGGTGGTCATAAAGGTCTCATGCGGAGGTCCTTGGACGTAGGCTGGTTGGACGAAGTCCTTCGATGGAGGTTCCGGGTACAAGGTCCCCCGAATGAAGGCCCGGGGCGAAGGTCCCCGGACAAAGGCCTAGGGAGAGAACTCATTAGGGTTTGCAAAATAAAAGTGGGAGAGAGAGCCCCTTGCCTTTATGTTCTTTGGCATTATATATAGGCAACCACAATTTACAAGCGACCTCTTGGTGAGGGAGGATTTCACAAGCTGCTACACTAACTCCTAGGCCTCTTCAAGGGGGAGTTGGCCCATATTCCATACGGGCTCCCCCAACAACACTGCATACAATGGCATCACTATTACACTTTGGAAAATGCCTCTACGATTACATGGAGACAATATAGGATGTCTCTACATGACTAAAATAATGTGTGCACACAAGAAAAGCTAATGTAGGAGCCTTCCGATGCCACCATCGGGGATCGAACCCGGGTCGCCGACATGAGGGCTGGCTTATGTTGTAGTAGATGTCACATTATCTTGTCTTACTACAAGATAGGAGTAGTACATATCATTTGTTTATAGTATATTAATACAAAACGGGCATTACTTGTTATAGCTTTAATTTTATTGTAACATTTAGTTATGTGTTCCTATGAAACTTCTTTGTAACACATTGATGAATGTTGAATGTGTTGCAAGAGTGTGTAGTAATATGTATGCTTTCTTGTAATGCTGGGTGCGTGGATCAGTGTCCGGTTGGTGGTCGGATGGCCAGGAGAGCCTGCATGATGGTGGACAACGCAACAATGGAAGAAATGACGAGCAGAAGTATTTTGACCGGGCTGTTGATGTAATTCTTCATTTCTGCCCAATCACGGAACACAGGCCTCAATCTCCTTAGATTCACCAGCACTCAGTCAATGGGGGTCAATCCGTTGCACTGGTTCCACATGCACAAGTTCTTGAAGTAATTGATGGCCTGCCAGGAACATAGAAGTGTAAAATTCAGTTACACCTAACACTTCCTATATTTATCCAAAGTTTAAGTTCTTCCTGCTTTGTCCAAAAGTGCACTTTTTGTGAAATATGAAGTGTTCAAAATTTTTCCGATAGATAATACTAATATCTAGACAGGGCCTATCTAATTAAAGCCAACTAAATTGTGCATGCGGTTGGCCAATTGACAAGCTTAAGCCATTATCATTGGAGAGTTTAATTATCAACGTTGTTTTCATGACTGCCACATCATGTAAAATGAGAAATAAAATATGGATGAAACATCTATCCTCAATGCATAGTTTCATTCTATAATTTCATACACATTTAATTTTTTATGACTCTTATAGGGTTGGTGATCATACGAAAAGACTTCTTCTCTCACATTTTAAAATTGTTGCCATTTCATAAAAAATGCATATGTGGCAGCCTATTAAATACGAATGAAACTCACATGAAACTCCCACTGAAACTGACCTTATTTCGTTTTGTAATGAACGCACGATTAATTGCCTCGGTTAACCAAGTGTCAGAGCGCATATGAAAGAGTGCTACTAACATGAGTAATTTGTTCATTGGAGTTTCATTATCATTTAATGAAATGATGTATCAGCAAAAATGGTGACATAACATAGAAAATATAAGGGGAGACAAGAGATGAGTTTCATCTCGATGAAACCCCGCGCATCTTATTTCTAACGCATTGAAAATCGAGTGAAACTCCAGTGGAAGCATTTTTTTCATCCCTCGAGTTAAAAACTAAGTGAAACTCCATTGGGAGCATATTTCATAACACCATACAACACTTAAATGCTATAGTAGCCTAAGGAACTGTAAAATAAAATTGTGCATTATAGATCTTGTTTCATTTCATCACCTCACACCTCTTTAGCAGATGTGGCGCTATTAAAAACAGTGAAATGAAACTCACCACTAGAGATGACCTTAGGCTACTGACATTAAGTAATATCAGGTACATTATTTTGGTGTCATATAGGATTTCTCACTGATTTGGCAACAAATTAAATAGGAGATAGAGGGAAGTTGTATTTTATGCAAGATACAACTTTAGAATGAAACCCAACTACCACCTCATACATGCCATTTTATCCTATGGGTCCCATGTATAATGTTTTTTGTTCCATATTTTCTCTCTCCTATCATCTCTAGGGCCCATTTGTCATAACTATGCAAGAGAGAGATGTAGTAGAGGCCTACTCTGCATGCATGGGGAGACGATTGATCTCATAGACACAAAAAGCCTAGCTCTTTTCTTCCTGTTAGATAGGAGTTTTTTTTTGCCTCTCTCTGCCATGGTGGCACAAATGCTAGCTTAGAGCTTCCTGTTGGAGAAGCCCCATATGTATTGGCACGAAATATATAATGCTTGGGTCAACTCTTATAGACACAAGACCATAATATATTATGCATTGGGGTGTGGTTTCTACATAGTACTTGATTAACATTTCTATGGCATGTCAACCTTGGATACGACATCATGATACTATGCACGGGTAGGACATTACGATACTCCGTACTGAAAATAAACGGATAATTCCAGTATATTTGACAAAACATATTAAAAATAAACACAACGTACGAATTTTTTTTATAAAATAGCATATAATTAAAGAAATGAGAGAAGAAAGTTGTACCGTGGTGGTGAAATAGCTTGGAATGGATATCCAGGACCAGAAAGTTATATATGCTTACATTTTAGGTCCACTTTCATTGATACAAACAAGAGATAATTAATTATTTTTAGTGGCATAAGATAATTGATTATTTTTAGTACTAGTTTTAGATAAATTAGGTAACATGATGGCACAGGGGAAGGGGATAATTAAGGTCATACGGGCGGGGTTATAATATTTTTTACATTTTCCGATCCGATGAATGCCGTTATCTCTAATTACCTTGGTTTAGCTAACTAATGGGCCAACTATTAGCTAGAGGCTTGGCTAACAATTAGCCCAGCCATTAGCTATACACACACTATTAGGAGCTTAGGACTTCCAAAAAGCCTTGGTCCAAACTGCAGATACCTGGCATGTAGGGATCCACGAACCTATCCTGGCGTGTGGTCGTGGCTCAGCCCAAACCTCCCCACCGGTTGAATCCAACGAAGCAACGACACCTCTTTCAAATTCATTTGAACCACCCCGGCCCCACCCTCTTACCCCGTCCACGGCGCGGACCACCCCGACCGCATGGCTGCGGTGCTGCCTCCCCGCAGCGATGGCGCGGCCACCCCGTGCCACCCTCCCCGCGGTGACGCCGGCCCTCGCATCCGCCGTGGCATCTCGACACCCCCAGCCCGTGATGCCACCTCCGGTCGGCCATGACTACTCCCGCACCACAGGATGGTGCCCCAGCCACGACGGCTCCCGTACCGGCGGCGGCAGCAACGACACCACCAGCCCCTGCACCCCGACGGCACGTGCGGATCCTTGATGATGCAGCAGGCAATTGCGGATCCTGGTTTTCCTCCGCCTCTGTGCTCGAGCTAGGGTTGCGGTGGCTCTCTGCACCGATGACACCTCTCCCTGTGGCAAAGGCTCTCTCCACCCCGGATGCACACCTCCCCATCGCGAAGACGGCGCGCGGGCCACCTGGCGGTGGCATGCGCCCTTCTCACCCCTCGGGACTCTACTGGAGATAGCACACGAGACCCCGACCTCCGGTAGACTTCGTGCGATCCACGTCCACCCCTCGGGGCCCCGATGGTGACGGTGACTGCGACCTCCTGTCATCTTCGCGACCCAGCCCTCCTCCTATTGCCTCCTTCCTCTCAGATCAAACGGATTAGGTGCGCGGTGGTCTCGTTGGATCGATCTTGCCTCCAGATCCAGGTGAGTTCGTGAAGTTCATCAAGTTTTGTACACGCAGGTTGTTTTCCCGAGCTCAATTCCTCTCCATTTCTACAGGATTGAGTAGTGAATCCAACGGCCTCCCATCGGCGACAGATCTAGTAGCCAGCGCGATTGACTACAGGTTTGCTTGCCCCAGCCCCAATCTCATATGAACTGCGTGAGTTTTCCTTTCATCGCCAATGCCCAGATCATTATGCCGCATCCTAACTTTGTTTCATTTACGTTTTTTATGCGCCCGAATCAAGATCTGAATTCTTGGTTTGACTAGTAGAGAACTGACTTATACTCCCGGCATCATTTTTTAGATTACTCTCGACACTTATTGCACCCGGGAGTAAAGGGACCTTTACTCCCGGTTGGTGTCTCCAACCGGGAGCAAAGTCCCACATGCAACTGCCACTCCGTGATCCGAGGCAATTGAGTAAAGGTAGACATTTACTCCTGGTCAGAGACACCAACCGGGAGTAAAGGTGCAGTCAACCTGTCTCCAACCGGGAGTAAAAATAGACTTTTAGTCCAGGTTTTTAAGCACAACCAGCTAACTAAATGTTTCTCTATATATTGTTAGCTCTGCATTTCGACCGAAGTGTTGGAGACAAGAAACTTGAGGTTCGCCTTAAGTACAAATGGCACTTGATGTTGCGTTCAAACTTTTTTTAAAAAAAATGCAAAGTCATCACCAAATGAAATTTGGTGAGTTCTGTGAATCACAAGGCGGTTTAAGTCTTAACTCCTTTTATGTCACGCATGGAGTAGTTGCAGGTCCAATTAAAATTTAGGTACCTAGACAAATATTTGTCTATATACATAGTAGAAGTTGATGTATTAAACTCTTTAAGCCGCAGTCGTCCCCCGCGCGGTCGTACCGCCCACGTCGCCCAAATTTTTTTGATTGGTCCACCTCAACGCCACGTCGCCTCCTCGCCCTCTCTCCTTTCCTCACTCTTCTCCTCCTTTCCCTTCGCTCCCTCCGTCCTCCCGACACCAGCAGGGGCGGCGGCGACGACGCCGGGCGCCAGCGGCGCATCGCGGCCACCCTCCTCCACCACCTCCTCCTCCTCCTCCTCTCTCCCCTCCCCTTCCTCTCTCTCTCTCCCCTGCCCTCCCGATGCGGCGGCGGGCGGCGCGGCCAGCTTGTGCGGCCAGCCCGAGGCGGCGCGTCGGCGCCTCCGCCGAGGCCACCCTCCTCCACCTCCACCTCCACCTCCTCCTCCTCCTCCTCCTCCTCTCTCCCCTCCCCTTCCTCTCTCTCTCCCCTGCCCTCCCGATGCGGTGGCCGCCGCCGCGGCCACCTTGTGCGGCCAGCTCGAGGCGGCACGCCGGCGCCTCCGCCGCTCCCTCCGTCACCCTCGCATCCTCTCCCGATGGCTTGCCTGCCCCCCGGCGCTGCCTCCTTCTGGCGGTTCGCGTCTGCTCTGCTTGACGAAACCCTAGCTCTTGTGCTCGAGGATCTCGGCTGCGTCGCGAGCCGCTCCTGGCGGCGTGACCACGCAGCACAGGCGACCACGCCTGCGAGTGGCTTCTTCCTCGCCGGCGGCAACTGCAGCGGTTCAGCGTGCCTCCTTCCGGCTGTTCGCGTCTGCTCTGCTCAACAAAACCCTACCTCTTGTGGTCGACGACCTCGGCTGCGTCGCGACCCGCTCCCGGCGGCGTCACTACGCAGCATGGCCGACCACGCCTGCAAGTGGCTTCTTCCTCACTAGCGGCAACCGCAGCGGTTCAGCTCTGCTCTCAAATCAGGTGTAGCGGTACCTCACCCTTTTATTCTCCTTCTCGGTCTCATGGCTGCTCTATGTATCATGTTTTTTTGCCCTTTCCAGGATTGCCTTGCGTTGCGTCATACAACCATTGTGCTTTTCCTCAGATCACTTCTCATTTTTAGGCTCATCTTGTTCTATTACAGTTTTGCTACGTGTTCTATTGCAATAGGTGTAGGGGCAAGGCAGGATGCCTATTACCTACGTAGGTACATTTGTAAGCTGTGCATACAGGCATCTTTCTGTGAGGCATGTTCACATGCCGTTGGAAACAGAGGTTCCTTATGTAAGATTTTTTAGATCAATGCTTCCTCCGAATTTGAGGTGTATATTATCATGCCTAAGGTAACAGCTTCAGGCATGTTGGATTTGCCATCTAGGTTGTAGCAGATTTTGCACAAAATAATGAGCTGCCATAATGAACTGATCTGTTAATTCAGCTTTGTTGTTCATAGTTGAACTGGCATTTTCTTGTGCTCTTATTTTCCATGATGCAGCTTCCATCTATCTGTTCTAAATTAGTTTCTATCTACTGCAGCTTGCATCAGGACTAATGCTAACATATTTAAGACGATTTCTTTAATTAGAAGTGTTCCAGGTTTTGAGTTATATATATTCCTTGCAGCTTCTTTACTTACTGATGTTCCGATGTTCTAGGCTTTTGGCTATATATATTGCCTGCACCTTATTCAATTAGTAATGTTCCACGCTTTTGGTTGTCTATATATACTGTCTGTTGCCATATTGCACTGGAGCTATCTTTTCTTACGAAATGATTTCATCAAAGTATGTGTTTCATGTCCTAAAATATAAAGTAGGCGTCACTGATGCCACATTGCACTCGGTTTTAGGCTGTTGAATTACTCGTCTTCAATGTTGCCTTTTGTAGTTTTATGTTTTAGAAAATAAATGTCCTCGCAAAGCCATGTAACATCTGTTGGCTGCTGCTTTCAGGTTCAGTTCGTTTGTCTCCAGTTAGCTGGTTCAATTCCTAGATTTTTTTGCCTTTTTCCTGCCCCTGATTTTACATACACACTTTTATCTCCAGATTGAGAGTTCGTGTAGTTTCTGTTTGGGGAAGCCAATTGGTGCATAGCATCGACTTATCTTTCGTAAATTTGCCATGTACAAGGTACTACTGGTGCCTGGTTTAAAACTTGATGTTAGACCTTCGGGCTAAACAAGAAGAAAAAAAGGGACCATATTCTCCACCTTCCCTTCTTTCCCTCGTCTCCCTCTCCTCACTGAGGATCTTGGCCCCCTCCCCTAGGAGGCCGTCGGCTCCTGCCGCTCTCTTGTTTTTAAAATGTGCAGGTCATGAGCAGAACTGATATCCTTTGGTGTCGTATTATCTATTGAGGTTTTGGGATTGTGTGATAATGAACTGTTTTAGCCTGAGACAATGGAATTGTGCAATGGTGATTAGTTATTTCATCCTTCCATCAATCTTGCTATTTGTAGTGGTTTTGTGATGGCAATGTCATTATATCTTGGCAATTATCTTCTGCATGTGTTGTTTGTTTTCATTTGTTTTCTTTAGTTCCTACACGTCATGCATTTGTTACTGAGGATAGGTCCATTGTCGATGATGTCTTCACTTCACATAATTTGTTGGATGTTCTATTACTGACCACACCCCATTTCCAATGATGTGTTTATTCCTATCCATCTCTCTCCACTTTTTTGCAAATACACTGATCCAACACCATGTTGCCCTTCTCCTGGTTCTATGGGAAACATACGCTGTATTGCCCTGCTGGTCAATACAGTTTGCAAGTTAGTATGTACTATAACTTTTCTGCTACATTATCCTTTATTTTTGCTTAAGTTTGCTTCAACCATTTTTTTGCTATTGTTGTTTGCTATAAATGCAGGATACAATATTGAAATGGGGATTTCAGGGCATCAAATGGCAATTTTACTATGTTCCAATAACTATGACTCTGGTGTTTTTTTTCCTATGCCTACTCTGAAATTTGAATGAATCAGCCTCTCTTCATGTTTTTTAATGTACCATTTTTAGATTACCGACTCCTATTATCGAAATTCAATAGGACAGGAGTTGGCCATGTTGTTGCTTCTATTTCCATCTATTATATTTGGTCTTATGACTTTTGGGAATAGTTATGCCATTATATGTATTTGCAGATAGGATGATCATTGTTAGTTACTGCCTTCATGATTACCACAGATACATAGATGATCCTACACAGCATAGACCTGGAAGCATGGATTCCCATTATTTTGATAGTTCCTCTTTTTGCCGCACAATATAAGCATCTACATTGCTCCTTATCTGTCAGATTTCACCATTTACCTTGTGCCATATCTATCTCTGCCGCTGGAGACCTATATTCTTATCCTCTTACTGTGTTTTTCTCATTTATAGGCTCATCTCCTCTGCCAAATAACGCCACCAAGGCGCACCTTCTAAGTCATCATTACTTCGGTGCAGGCAATCTCCCACTAACCAGGTAGTGTAGTTTGTCGCTTCCTTCTAGAATAAATACATGGCCTTTTTTCCATTTTGTAGAGACAAGAAAATATTAGCAAACAATCCAACACTCTGTATAGGCTTCAATTAGACAAAGGTTTCTACTGAGTTACAGACACCTCACTTTCATATATATTATAGTTTTCTCTTCCAAGCTAATCATTACTAATTGCCATATATAATGATTATTTGTTTTTTATGTTCTGAGTAGGATCAAATATAATTACTTTAGTTGCTTTTAGCGGCTAGCGACCCAGCGTCCAGGTAAGGTCAAAGGATCAGGTACCAGGAGATGCAAAATCAAATCGGCCACCAGGTGAGGAAAGTTGACTACCTTGGTTTGCCTGTGGCTCTCATTGACTACGTCATAATATTAGTAGACTTGAGGTGCGGGAACTGGAAAGTGTTGATGGAATTATTATGTTAGTTCACCTAGCATATTTCTACATGCTAACAGGTATGGACTTTCTACACTCTGGTGATGTTGCATATTTTAACCAACATCCACGGCATGGATGTACGCGTGATTATTGATGCTAACATATTTTTTGTGCTCCTATCTAGGACTTGGAGTTTGCTTCCATAATTACTGCTGTTTCATAGCTCGCTTTTCATGTGCTTTGATAAACCTTCCTCCTCTTACAAAATAATTGCTTTAAATCATGCGTGAATAGGCACTGCTCCTTTTCCTAGCTTTTTCCATAATACATTGCTCCTTTTATATGTAGTTTATCTACTGTGAATGTAAGAACGAACTTCATACTTAAATTCAGTACAGTGAGTGATCTTAGTAGATAGAGCATTTGAATCAGTACTAATTCCCAGTGATGGTTGCTTCCAAATGAACTAATCACAACTGACATATTCAGATTTAGTACATGTTCTATTGTTATGAGCCAGCAAGATGGAAACTGAAGCAAGAACAACCCCTTGATGCTTGATTCTGCTTGGCACGTGAATATTTTAGAGTACAGTTATATTATATATCCCTTCAAAGGTTACCGACTCATGTGTTTACTAAACCTACATCACTTTTAATTAAAAGCTTGTGGTGCCTCTAATTCTCAAGATGTTGCGCTGAAGATCGTCCAGCTTCTGGAAGATGCTCCTGCACCTGTTGCTACGGTAATTACATATATGCTCCTGTCCGATCTTTTAAGACAACAACGATGTTATATCGATCCACGTGTATTTTTCTCATATCTATGGAGCTTAGCAATAATTTACATTGCAGATCTGTTTTTATATATACTCCGTCTTTGTTCTGCCTTCATCTTAATTTGTACTGTTTGTGATTGGTACGTTGTTTCTCATTGTGAGACTGACAACTGAACACTCTAATTTCATTGCTTTTATTTATGTCCTGAAACCTAACAGTGCATACATCAAGATGAAGGTTAACAGCTCCATATTGAAAAAAAGATGAAGGTTCTGATATCGTTCGATTTCATCCTTTGTTTTATTTATTTATTTCTCACTTGCAGTCTCATGTCCCTAATTAAAGTTGATTGTTAGTTACAAGATTAAGGGGCTTCATTGGTTTACTTCTGCGGTAGCCACACATGTCATGTATTCTGTTACAATGTCATTAGTTAACTATTCCATAGTAAGATTGGCGTCTAAAGAAATATAGATCTTACTTCTCCACAATGATGCGTATATTTTTTAGTATAAAGATGTTCATTTTTGGACATACCAGCTATCATTTAGCTGATGAAAGTCATTAACAAAAGAACTATATAATACTATGGTTTTTCCTATTTTGAGAGATGTAGACCTCATTGATAGACAATCTTGTCTCATAACCTTTACTTTTAGAGGATACAAATATACTTAAATCCTATCAAAGTTACTGACAGGCTGACCCCCTTCCTATTTTACTCTCAATTTATTTGTTGTTGCTTTTCCCTTATGTTGTTTGGCCTTATATTTTCCTCTTTCCTTTCCTAATTTCCTTACGAAACATTCCCTTCCAAAGCTGACAAACAACAACAATAAGATTTTTTCCTCGTGCTCAGTATGGTAGACTGCTAGCCTTTTGAACAGGCTTTACCCACTTAATTCTAGAATGAAAATCAGTCCAGCTATCTATCCGCAACAGTTGCTATGTGATCTTATTTCTTTTCCCTGATTTATGCTTTTTCCCAATTGGTCTGTTCCTTTGCTTTAGCTGCAAATTGGTCCATTCTTTTCCTTTCATTGCCATCTGTTCTTTTACATTTGCCGTGCCTACTAGCATGTGCCTACCATAGAGTTGCTTACGTTGTTTCATGTGTGCATGTTTGAAACGTCTGCACTTGCTGGTTTCTATTGAAAAGAATACCTTATCCTCATTAATTATATGTGCCCTTAGGTATTGCCGTCAAACGCGTGCGTTTTCTTATGCAAGATGGCTTCTAACAGGACCTAAGGTGGTAATTTAATTCTTACCTCTTTGTTTGCAGGTGCACATGCAGTCCCATGAATTTGCCGATCTATTCTCATATACAGGTAACAAAAACCTTCTTGTGAATTTACATTCCAGAGGCACGTAACAGGACCTTATGTTTTTATTATATTGTTACAACTACTTAATATTTTCCCTAGGATATTGTATGAAATGAAAATACATTTTATATATAGAGAGAGATAGGAAGGCTTAATGCTTCACCAAAGTGAAAGAAAATTCAATCATATCACAGGCAGGATAAACAAAGCACCATCCAATTCAGCCATGAGTTATTACTGCATTGGCTATACTTACTAACAGATTTCTAATTCGGCATGTCTCACTGGGTCTTCACTAACATTTCTGTTTTTTTTTTGTCCACTAACATATTTCTGTTCAGTAATCCATATCAAAAGGCATATAGTTACAACCAGTTTATGTTTTCCCTTTAGCTGACTAAATTAGAATCTTTCATGTAATTATCTATGTTTTTTACCTCGCCAAATGATAACCACCAAACTACACATGAAATGGTTCGTGATCTATTTTTTTCGTATGGTTCTTATGGCTCAGGCCGTTTCCCCATGTGATATGTATTGTTTTAGAAGGTTCCTTTGGTCTTCTGTTAATATGTGTTGTTTAAGTACGTTCCCTTGCCCTGCTTTTATATTTCTATTTTAGTTGTTTGTCTCAAATTTCTTTTTATCCTTATGTGCTTGCCGCATTGATTCCTGAGAAAAGAAACGTTACATGGTTCCAGTGGTTTCCTGAGATTATTGGTGCTTCCTTGGAACTATTGCATGCTGTTATGGTATTTTACAACCTATGCTCACATGCTGATGTAATCCTGTACGCGTGTAGCCAGCATGGAACCCTAATTGTGTGCCTCACCAGATGGATCCTACCTTTGCAAACCTAACAGCTTTTGCTTATACATCCTGTAATTGTGTCCAATGTACCCTAATTTTACACATCAGCAGTATGTGTATCGTATAAGAACTGCCTATACAGACTTCAAAATAGTCACCTGTGCTCGCGCGCAGGGGCGCGCGGCCTATACTAGTTTTATTTGAAATGGAAGGAGTAAATGACAAAAAGTTTAATACCATATTTGTCTGGATGCATACACTACAGAGTGTGCCTAACAATTAGTTACACTAGACTAAAATTTAAATCTACGTTTTAATTCATACTACGTTTGAACAGTCTCAAACTAAAGTTTTACATGATTAAAGCTTAATTTAGTGATCAAACAGACCTATAATATAGTATAATATAGTATTTTTTTTGGTACTATCTCTAAACTCGTTTGTTTCGTGTGCACTTGTCATCATTAGTTTACTCCACTTAAGATAGAATTGTGCCCTTCAAAGTGAACAAAGATCCAAGCATAGCGTTAAATGATGAGGACACTCCATGGTTGCGATACGATCATGACCAGAAGATCACTGTTGTGCCTGCTTAATTTAATGTTGTTTAATGTTGTGTATTGAGAAATAATTATGTAATAATTGTGACCGCACATTCATTCCAATCTTGTATTGATCTGGAATTTTTTTCTAAGGCTTTCAAATTCCCTATGTGAAGCAACCGCCAAGTTTGAGATTTTTCTGAATTGGTTTGGTACTTTTTCCGATTTAATTGAATTTCCGCGTAACTTCACCAAGTAATTCTACGTTGAACTGTGTCCACCCCAGAAAAGAGCTGGAATGGTGCCAAACTTTACCACATGGTCTCTTATGCCCTAGGAGACAAGTATTTGTGGAGGTCGCTGTAGAATTCCAATGTTTTCAATCTGTAATCCACCATAGTTTGTTTCCCGCCACACGAAGAAAATATAGTAATAAATATAATGATTAGAAAAACCTAAGATCTTGTGTGGGGTCATATTTTGGGTGTAAATGAGTGCCAAAAAAATCTCAAGCCATTTCAACAAAGGCGAAGTCCACATGCTTTACAAAGGTATATGGAACCTTTTCATCGAACCATGTCTATACACCTGGGTTCTTAGGGATTATGAGGTCCAAGTGTCGTATTGGTCTCAAACTTTTTCTTAGGCTTGCAAATGCCTTATGTGAAGCAACCGTCAAGTTTGAGATTTTTCCGAATTGGTTTGGTACATTTTTCGGTTTAATTGAATTTCCGCGCAACTTCACCAAGTAATTCTACGTTAAACTGTGTCTACCCTAGAAAAGAGCCCGAATGGTGCCAAACTTTGCCACATGGTCTCTTATGCCCTAGGAGACAAGTATTTGTCGAGGTCGCTGCAGAATTCCAGTGTTTTCAATCTGTAATCCACCATAGTTTGTTTCCCACCACACGAAGAAAAATATAATAATAAAAATAATGATCAGAAAAACCTAAGATCTTGTGTGGTTCATATTTTGGGTGTAAATGAGTGTCAAAAAAATCTCAAGCCATTTCGACAAAGGCAGAGTCCACGTGCTTCACAAAGGTATATGGAACCTTTTTATCAAACCATGTCTATACACTTGGGTTCTTAGGGATTATGAGGTCCAAGTGTCGTATTGGTCTTAAACTTTTTCTCAGGCTTGCAAATGCCCTATGTGAAGCAACCACCAAGTTTGAGATTTTTCCGAATTGGTTTGGTACTTTTTCCGGTTTAATTGAATTTCCGCGCGACTTCACGAGGTAATTATACGTTGAACTGCGTCCACCCTTGAAAGGATCCGGAATGGTACCAAACTTTTCCAAATGGTCTCTTGTGACATAGGAGTCAAATATCCTCGGTGGTTGATGCAAAATTCCAGTGTTTTCGATCGGTAATTCACCATATTTTGTCTCACGCGGCACGGAGAGAATTATAATAATAAAAATAATTTTCAGAAAAACCTAAGATCTTGAGTGGGACTATATTTTGGGTGCAAATGACTACTAATAAAATTTCAAGCCATTTCGACAAAGGCGAAGTCCACATGCTTCACAGAGGTATATGAAACCCTTTATCGAACCATGACTATACACTTTGGTTCTTGGAAATTCCAGGGTTCATATGTATTCTAGCATTGTATTGGTCTCAAACTTTTTCTCAACATTGCATATGCCCTGTGTGAAGGAATCAACAAGTTTGAGATTTTTTTAATTGGTTTGGTACTTTTTTCCGATTTAATGAATTTCTGATTTTTTACAATATGTTGTGAATATTTAAAAGAAAAAATAAAATATTTATGTTACATATTTTTCATGTGTGCAATAAAGCCAAAGCAACTCTAGTTATTTTTTAAAAGATTTTATGACTTCTATGTAATTTACTGCACATATAACTAGACTTTAGACATTAAATAAAATGAAATATTAAAAAAATCGAAATTTTTGCGCCTACATTTTCGTTGCCCGTCAAAATATAGCTAGGTCTGACCTTTACTCCCGGTTGATATTACAAACCGGGAGTAAAAGACTTTTAGTCCCGGGTAGATTTAGGAACCGGGAGTAAAAGTCTGAAGTATATTACCAGCCCCTTCTCCTTCCCCCGTCCGCCTGGCTGCTCTCCAATTCTCTCGATCCAATCTGCGCCGCCATCCGCCCGTCCGGGTCCTGCTTTCGGATGCCCGAGCTCTTCCCTCTCACAGCGCCACGGCGGCGTCCAGGGCCGGAGCTGAGCATATTGCTGAAGGCAACCATGCTGATGTGGTCGCGGGCTTCGCCGCCTCCAAGTCGCTGGCACATCCGCGTGCATGGCAGCTACCCCTTCCTCTCTCCTTGTTCCTGTGTGCCACTTGCATCACTTCATACTTTTTTCCAACACTTAACACCATTTAATCCTTTTTTCAGATGGAGTACGTATCACTTCATACTTTTTAGATTGGAGTACGTATCAGTTCATACTTGACCTGTTGTTAGTTGTGCTTGCTTGGTGCTAAAATTAAGTACCAAGATATCTTGACGACGTCAAGTCAAGATGGCCTAATGCTGTCCAAAGATGATGGTTAAGATAGCAGCTGAATGTCTGCTGAAGCCACAATATTTTTTGGGTCTGTCTACCTGTCACCCGAGTGATTTTCACCCTCCTGTCACTCAGGTGACAATAGCCTTAAAAACACCTGAATTTAGCATGCAAAGGAAATCAGGTGACAGGAGCCAAAGAAATACTATCTATTAGTTCAATTTCCCTATGTTGCTTCCTATATGTATCAATTTACCTATATCGGATCAGATACTAAATCTGTTTTCTCCTAAAGTGGGTTCTGCGGCAGCCACAGGGGACCAATCTCTGTGAATACTATGTTTGTGAGTTCTTGAAGTCGTGCTAAAAAAGTCTAGAGCAAGAAAAAGTACGTATCTAAATACTACTACTTTTTCTTGATTTATCATTATTCTTGATATATATACTAGTAATTTCTCTTTTACTCAAATTGTAGACTAGACATTAGAAAGAGAAGACCCTGCAAATACACCATCTCAAAGCAATGCAAGAGACGATAGCAGGATTTCTTAATGAACAGGTCTTAAAGCCCGGCGCCGTGTTCTACTTTAACCCCGATGAACAATGGCTTCCAAAAAACTAGGGTCATGATAACTTTATTTTGAATGTAATGAGTCTTGACAACTTGTTATCGGATCTAAAGGGTGGACACAACGATGAAAGTATACAATGCAAGCTTGTATTATATATAGTACACAAATTGTTTGTATATACTTTTTTTAGTTGGGTTACTTGCGTACATTGCTCGAAACCAAACTTTACTATACGCACGTGTATGCATATATTATTTGTAGGGCAAAAATTGTATACGAAAACCTAATTTAAAACCAAAATAAATTATGAATTGAAATGAAAAAGAAAAAGAAAAAAAGACTTTTACTCCCGGTTGGTACCAACCGGGAGTAAAGGTGTCTGCCAGGCCACGGGCCAGCTGACTCTTTACTCCCGGTTGGTATTACCAACCGGGAGTAAAAGTCCTCCTTTACTCCCGGTTGTGAACCTTTACTCCCGAAAACGTACTCCCGGTTGGGCAACCGGGAGTAAAGGGGTTGCCAACCGGGAGTATATGTCATTCCTGTACTAGTGTTTTGTTTTGACGCAGAGTATCACACCTCTTGACAATGTGGCAGCTGGGCTCAATGACAGTAGTTATATATTTTCTTTTTGCTGGTAAGCATCTGATTCCATGGGCAATAGATGGCTCAATGACAGCTTTTGATGCATTTTAGATGGAATAGCATTGTCATGAATCTGCATATGTACCGCTTCCATATGGGTAATAGCTGCGTGACCTCAATTTTCTTTTCACTGTAATTATTTTACACCACATATATTGCTGCTCGGTTTCTGGTCATGGTATGCTAGCAGCAGTGTCCGAACATGTAGCTCTTGGTCTTTTGTTTCATGTAATTAGTAGGCTTTGTTTTGTTAATCAATAGTGACGGTGTCTTCGATAGGCTGCAGCACCAGCACCTTGAGTAGCAGGTGTGTGGTTCTGCTGCATCACTTTCCAGACTTCAGTAAGTTTGTTGCAGCAGTAATACCTCATGTATTTCAATTTTGTTGCAGCTACCTTTAAGAGTGTTGGTTGGCTGGCCGTGCAATAGAGCTAGTACTCATGGTTGATGCATACTCTTTAGACATTTGTTTATTTCATAGCTCATTAGATGTGTATTTTGATGAACAGAGCATATTTCTTCCCTCTTGGATCAACTTGCATACACAGATACAATGCAAATCATTGAACGAATGGAATATATTTGAGTACACTGATGGAATAAGGTGTACACTGTACAGTGCACAAACTTCAGTTAGAATTGAGAATATAAGGTTACTCATTGTTTCAATGCTTCACTGCTGCCACATTGTGTCAATAAATTTATTTTTATTTATTATAGGTATTAATAGTGCTGAATGTAGTTTGCCCATTTGCAGGATGTTATCAGCTACGCAAGCTCCATCTAGCACCAGCAAGCCCGTGAACATCCTCTTAGCTGTTGGTGTTCTGCTACGAGATTTGGCCTCACATGGGCAGACGCCTGAACCTCTGATGTGCACGTGCTTGATAAGATTTCTGTGAGATTTCAATGGCCGATTGCGTGTGTTTGATAAAATGGTTTCTATGCAATTGATTTCTGATTTTTTATTTACATCATAATTGCTTTCCTGCACTAAGCAACTATGGTTTCTATGCAATTTTGATTCAGAAAATTGATGCATCCAGTGAGAGACAATTTTGCCTTTTGCACTTGAATGCATAAGTTTCTATGCATAAGCAATTTATTTTGATGCATCCTGGCGGTGGCTCCTCTCCTCGGCCGGGGGCTGCTCAGGGGCGGACGATGGCTGTTGGAGCTTCTCTGACCGGTGCCACCTCCTACACCGGCCATGGCGGCGTCTCATCTCCCATCAGCGATGGAGACGGCACCCCCAGGTGGCGGCACCCCGACGGCGACTGTGGTGGTTTTCCCCACATTGACGGTGACACCGGCAGCCCTCCCCCACACCGATGGCGGCGTGCATAGTCGAGGTGGATCCCCTTTCTGCAAGGTCCCAAAGCTCCTATTACTCTGCATCTTGAGTCTAGGATTTTATGCAATGTGTGTCATCCGTCTACGAGCTGTTGAGAAGGAGCAACAAGGTTTATGTGCAATTCATTTTTTTAGTTCTATATGCTTCTTGAGCCAGCCGTGTAAGCAAGTAAGTAAGCATTGGTTTTTGCTTGAACAGGAATGGTTTCTACGCAATCTGAGTGGAAGTAGATAGCATCAAGAATTTGAGCAGGAATGGTTTCTATTCACTCTGAGGCATATGATTTCTATTTCATAATCTAGCTATATCAGAGCCTTTGTGATCATATCTTTTTATTTTCCTCCCAATTATTTTCTATGCTTGCATCTTCCAATTTGTAGTAGTTGCATCAATATAAGTTTCTATACTTGCACTATGAAATTAAAATCTTAATTTTTGGCTCTATGCTTGATGAGTTAGGTTTTTATGCATTCAGTTCATGCGCACAGTGAGCAGCTCGAAGTTTCTCATAATCTAACGTGGATTTTATTGCTTATTTCTATGCTTCTTGAGCTAACCGTGTAAGCAAGCAACCATTGGTTTTTATTTGAACAAGAATGGCTTATTTCTCATCATCTAATATTTCACTGCATATTGTTAGTTATTCATGCTTCTTTTTATACATCGTTGGAACAAAATTTTATGCATTATCGGAGCACATTTCTATATATTGTCGGAACAGATTTCTATACATTATTGTTGGTTGTAGGTGATGCAGCATCACTGATTGCTGAGGATCTCCTCAAGCCCTCCCCGGCCACGAGTGGCGTTCCCTGGCGTCTCCAACCCAGCCTTCCCACGTCGGTAGCGGCTCGGCCCCATTAGCGACCGGGCTTCATCCGTCTCCAACAGTACCTGGTAGCGCGGCCGACATGCTCATGCTCATGTTGATTTTCCATACTACTCAATGACAAGCAAGCAAATTTTCTATGCAGTTTTCATTTAAACTTTTTATGCTTCTCTCTTATATATAACATTGGCTAAAACTAGCTGTCTTGTCCCATGCTTTGGATTTTGATTTATATATACTTGCAGGACTTGAATGGTCCGAGATTTTAATCAATGTAGTTGATATTAGTTTCATAAATAAGTTTGTATGCTTGACAAGTTAGATTTGTATACTATGTTGTTGTGATTTTTGCATTAATGTAACTGACATTAGTTTTCGTAAATAGATTTTTGCGCATGCTAAAACATGTTTCAATACCTTTCTTGTCACTGTAAGGTTTCTGCGCATACTTAAAAAACATGTTTCTATACTTTTCGTTACCGCCGTAAGAAACATGTAAGAAACTTTTTCCGTAGCTGGACCAAAACTGGCGAGCCCGAGCGTCACCAGTGTGCACCATGGTCACCCAAGCTATACTTTTCCAAACGGGCCGCCCGGCACGGCCCTAGCACGGGCACGGCCAGGCACGGCACGGCCAGACACGACACGATGCGGCACGGCGGCACGGCCGTGCCGTGCCTGTAGTGCCGGCGTGCCGATGTCTCGGCCCAGGCACGGCCCTATGGCTGGTTAGCCGTGCCATGCCGTGCCAACGAGCACGTCGGCCCACCGTGCTACTGCCATTGCCGGCATCGGGGTTCAAAGATCCCCAAACTCCAGAACTTAGCAATCACAGATCGAGAGAGAAAATAGATTGAGAAATCAAACAAATCCATCGAGGAACACGTCTCCCAAATCCAAACACCACAGGTTCACACCAAATCCAAACGTCTTCGGGGGTGTGACAGAAGGAAGGCCGCGCTGCAGACGCCGCCTGAGCCGCCGAGAGGCCGAGACCTGGGCTGCCGCCAGAGCCACCGTGAGCGGGCGAGGCCGTGCGCGCCACCGCTGATGAAGCCATGCACGCGAGACACAACTGTAAGCTAGCCTGTGTGAGTGAAGCAAGGGGAGACAGGGAGCTCGAGAGGCACCGAGAGAGAGAGCAGCTTCTCGGGAGGGAGACGGGAGAGTTGAGGTAGGGTTTCATGACCAATTTTCATTATATATGTCACACTCGACTCATCCAACGGTGCTGGTGTATTGTGATTGCATCCAACGGCTCGAAGAAGCAGGCCAAAATCGTGCCAGCCTATTATCCGTGCCGTGCCTGGGCCAGCCCACGGGCCGACATGGCGGCCCAGGCACGACACTATGGCCGGGCCGTGCTAGACACGGGCACGAGGTGGACCGGGCCGTGTCGTGCCTGGGCCGTGCTTTTCAGTGCCGTGCTCGGGCTGGCCAAGCGGGCCTGGCCCATTTGGAAAACTTTAACCCAAGCCACGTCCATTCATCGCGCGTGGCTTCGGATTGCTGGTCCCCTCCGGACTAATGATGCGTGCATGCATTGATTGATTCAATCCCCCTGATCCCCCCCCCTACCGACCGCAAGGACACCTGCTTGTTTCCTCCGCCCAAGAATCCGGTCACAAGAACACCCTTCGCTCCTTCGCATGCATGTCGATCGATCTGACGAAAGTGCACCGCACGGCGGCTCCTCCCATGGATCCTCCCACAAAAGTGCACCGCACGGCAGCTCCTCCCAGTGGATCCTCCCGGTGGTGGCAGCGTGAGTCCTCTCCAATCCAAGCACCGGCGGCGTGGGTCTCCTTCACCACCGGCGCGGCACTGGTCACCAACTGGTGATGGCGGCCCCCGCCCTCACGCGCACGACGAGCAGCGCTCCATCCACGACAGCTCCCAGCCTCCCACACCACTCGGATGGTGCCGCAGCCACGACAGCTCCCGTACCAGCGGCGGTAGCAACGAGCCGACGACACCGCCAGCGACGGCAACCTGCGCCATCACCTTCCCCGGATCCGGTGACCCCTCTGACGGCAGCGGCAGGTCCATGGCCATCCTTCCGTCCATTGGGCGGAGACACTACCGGAATCCACTTCTTTGCCGAGCGCCGGAGGCTTTGCCGAGCGTTTTTTTTCGGGCGCTCGGCAAAGAAGGCTTTACCGAGAGCCAAATAAAAAACACTCGGCAAAGCCTCTGCACTCGGCAAAGAAGCCTTTGCCGAGCGTCCGATAAACGGCTCTCGGCAAAGAAGTTTCTTTGCCGAGAGCCAAAAAAAACACTCGGCAAAGAAACTTCTTTGCCGAGAGCCAAAAAAAAAAGCACTCGGCAAAGGCTTCTTTGCCGAGTGCCAAAGTAAAACACTCGGCAAAGCAATTTTTCAAACCACATTTTGGTGCCCTAAACGAATTCAAATAAAAAAGTTTTCAACTACAAAGTTTCATAACTTTTCATGATCTACAAACTTTATATTGGTCATTTCTTTATTCGACAAAGTAATAATTACGTTGTTCACAAAATCTATATGTCTCTCATGTAGTTCCATGAAACTACAAGAGAGATATATAAGATTTGTGAACAATGTTAGCACCACAATTTCGGATGGAAAAACTTCCTAAATGAAGTTTGTAGATCTCGAAAGGTATTGAAACATTGTAGTTGACCACTTTTTAATTTGAATTTATCTTGTCATGGAAAACTACGTTTGAAATTCAAAATTTTAAAATTTTAAAATTCAAATTTTTCAAAAGACCTCGGATGGAAAAACTTCCTAAATGAAATTTGTAGATCTCAAAAAGTTATGAAACATTGTAGTTGACCACTTTTTCATTTGAATTCATCTTGTCATGCAAAACTACGTTTGAAATTCAAAATTTTAAAATTTGAATTTTTCAAAAGACCTCGGATGGAAAAACTTTCTATATGAAAAATGTAGTGCTCGAAAAGTTATGAAACTTTGTGGTTGACAACTTTTTCATTTGAATTCATCTTGTCATGCAAAACTACGTTTGAAATTCAAAATTTTAAAATTTGAATTTTTCAAAAGACCTCGGATGGAAAAACTTTCTATATGAAAAATGTAGTGCTCGAAAAGTTATGAAACTTTGTGGTTGACAACTTTTTGATTTGAATTCGTTTAGGGGCTCAAACAATCAATTTTCAATTGGTTTAGTATAATATTTGAGTAACTGAAATGGCATATAGACGCATGTGAGTGTGTAGTGCAGGTGGCAGAGGAGGTATCGCGTGAGGGAGAGGTCACGAGTTCGAATTCCACCGACCGCGTAGCCGCGAATTTTGCGCGAAAAATGCCGCGACTTGCGACTTCGACGGAGCCGGGCGGGCGCTGGCCAGTGGGCCCCCTCCTCCGATTGAAAAAATTTTTTCCAGGTTTTTTTCGCATTTTTTTATTTCGCGCTTTGCCGAGCGTCGGGCTCTCGACAAAGGCTTTGCCGAGTGCCCGATAAACGGCTCTCGGCAAAGAAGCCTTTGCCGATCGGATTTTTGCCGAGGGCGCTTTGCCGAGAGCTGCGCTCGGCAAAGGCTTTGCCGAGGGTCTTAGAGGCTTTGCCGAGAGCCTGGGGCCCTCGGCAAAGCAGCCGGCTCCGGTTGTGAGAAGAGCTGGACGAGGCTCTGCATGAGCTCCAGCTGCGACCGCAGAGGCAGCGCACGTAGTCGGCAGTCTCGTTGAGGAGACTGTAGTACCCCATCTCGGCGCCGCCGGAGCCCGTCGTCCCTGGCCGGCTCCCCGGACAGCCTCGGAGGCAGGCCCTGGGCCACCAGGCGGCGGCGGCGGCGCTGACTCCATCGGTCCATCGTTGAGTATGGCGTTGCGGACTTGCGGTTCCGCGACTTCCGCCATCCCCGTATGGGTCAGCAAGCTTTAGTTACCTCTGAGATAACATATGTAGTTTCACGATGCGTAGGAATGGCGTGTTGTAATTTCATGATACCAATGTGGTAAACCGATCATACATTTTTAGTAAATTTATTATAGTAAAATTCAAAACATTGTGGTAAATGTATTATCGTAACCAACCATACAACTTGATCACCATTCACCATTGTGGTAAATGTATTATAGTAAATTTCCATTGATATTTTATAGTAACTTGATCACCATTTCCATTTTCGTTAACAGCTCAAGCTATTTGATTTTCTTGTAACTATTGATCTAGATGTTATAGTAACCAGTTAACAGAAACCATTTGACGTCAATTTGTGGTAAATTCCCGTGCTAATTCTCGTAACAAGATCATTTGCATGCGCCCAAAACATTTGCGTGCTAATTATAGTAACTAGAATATATTTTCTATTATTTTTTGTGGCAAGGTACTATATTATAGTACTAGTATTATCGTAACAAGGACATTTGCATGCGCCTGGAACATTTGTGTGCTAATTATAGTAACTAGAATATATACACACACCAACGCAGGCGAATCCAAGCACCAACCGAGCACCGTGCACACACACTCGCCAGCAGCTAGCAAGCTAACTCAAGGTCTCAAGCCTTTATTAAAAAAAAAACTCAAGGTCTCAAGCAATGCCGCCTCCGCTCCACTGCCTCGCTTCCCATCCCGCGCCCCATGGACGTGAGCAGCGCTAGCGTGGAGTAGCGAGCACGGCGAGCGGGCGGGGTGCCATGGACCTGATGGGCGGGGTGGTGATCACGTTCTGGGATTCACCCCGAATGGGCTGAATTTCACTGAAATTCATCCATTTCTGTTGGTCCTGAAATAAAAATGAACCGGCCATAAAAATTCAGCCCCATTTGAATTTTCAATATGGCCCATGGCCCAAACCTAGGTTCACATTACCGGTAGAAAAAAAATATTAGAGGTCACCGATAAACGGGTTTATCGGATTTATCGGAAAATTTTTCGGTCAAAAATAAAACAGAAAATACCTAATTTCTCTAGAAAATTATATAAGTTGTCTCTAAAGCATTTAATATTAAGAACTAGCACATAATAGTATTGGTATAAGAGAATATCACACTTTCATGTAGGTAGACTAGTGAAATTTGGAATCTCGGTGATAAATAAAATTTATCGGACCTCAGCGATAAACGGGATTATCGGGTTTATCGAAATTTTATCGCCGATAAATTTTTCCCTGGCCCAAACCAACCTAGAGATCCTGACCTCTGGTATCTCCTTGGTGGCCGCCGACAACAATTCTGTCGAGGTGTGAGCAGATCTCGTCTTCAGCATCCATGTTCCCCCACAGCCATCTCCAACCGTTCCCATTCATCTTCTTCGTGAGTCCCTTGTTCATGAAGCTCCCACTTGCTCACATGACCACGGCCAGCAGCAAGTAGGACGGTGGCGCCGGTGCCGGCACGTCGACGCGATGCTGTGGTCACTTTGCGTGTGGTGGTGTTCTTGCTGCCCCCCTGCCGCATGTGCATTGCATGCCGCCACCGGATGCACCCTCTCCATGCCCACGACCTTGTTTGACTGTTTGGAGAAATTTTGTTTAAATTTGCTCAAATTTCATTCAAATTTTCACTGGATACCGGTCCGAATTTTCCGAATTTCGTCTAATTCGGTGGTCACCGAATTTTTTTCAGAATTGAATCCCAAAGCCTTGGTGGTGATGGACACGGGCGGCGGCGGCGCCTCGGAGCTCAGCCTGCTCGGCAGCGGATCTAGCTGACTGCTCAAGCACGGGCGGGGCAATGCGGTGGGGGGAGAGGACCACGGGTGGGGTGGCAGCAGCGGTAGGGCCAAGCAGGCCAGGACTACAGCATCCGTCGTCGCCGGGGACGTGGTGGAGGCAGCCAAGGCGGCGGCGCCGTTCCTGCTGGGCTCGTGCAGCCTTGGCCATGGCGGGGAGCAGATGCTCAGCTGCCGCGTCGTCGTGCGCCTCCACCGCCCGTGCTTGATGGTGGGGCACTGGGGCGATGCCGCTGTACTACGGAACCCCGGCCTCGTGCTCTGGTGAGCACGGTGACTGGTTGTTGTGGCGGTGGTGCTGGTGCAAAGCTTCATTTTCCGTGCTTGTTGATTGGATTTGGTGACTGAAAAGCTCGCTATCCACTTCTTTTCAAGTATTATTGCTTCTCGATTCGAATCACCTCGCTTTCTCTCTTTGCACTTGACTGGTAGCTACCGAATTGTTATTACTTGTTTATGTCTACTATCCTTTAGCTTTCTCCGCTGTTTAAACTAGAAATGGAGCTGGTTTTTGCCCTCTTCCGTTTCTTCTACTCTGTCTTCTTCTAGCTTCAGGTATATATTTAGTATACTTGCAGTCTAGATTCATGGGGTTTTCATGATCAGTTGACTCTTTTAAGCTGCCAATGATCTTTGCCGGTTTTTCTCTCTTTTCGTTTTGTGGCTTGCTTTGATTAGATTAGATCAGTGACGACTGTAAAAGTTCTTTCACCTCCGGAAAAAGAAATGATTCTAAATACTATTTTTAAAAAGCTTTATTGAATCATTCGTGATATGTATGGACATAAGTTTGCACTTCTTTTTGCTGACATCCACCAACGCTTTTCTTGTCCTCAACGGCGCGATGCCGTCTGCTAATAATACTAGTAGTGCTTATTAGATGAAAAATGAAAAAGAATAGGAGAGAGAATAACCTGGAAACGGTGAGGGTAAAAAGGAAAGCAGGAAAAATCCTGGTGATTGGTTATAATAAATAATGTGTTTTTTATTTGGTTTCATTGACGACTTGTCCTTTCATCTCTTTTATTTCATGGACATCATGCACTTTGCAGGTCTGTGGAATTGACGACTAGTCCTTTCATGAACTAGTTCGAAAATTTTGAATAGTCAAGCTACAAATGATGCTAATATCTATTTAACCATATATCTGATTTACATATCTTATTTGTAATTTATTTTCTCTATAATATTTCTTATGATTTTATCTACGAAATAAGATCCCATGTGACTATATTTTATGAAGAAAGAATGACATATACTAGTTATTTTCTCTATAATATTTCTTATGATTTTATCTACGAAATAAGATCCCTCGTTTGGTTTGAGTATGTTAAAGTTTAACTCCCATCACATCAATGTTCTCTCAAATGCATGGAGTACTAAATGTAAACTAATTGCATGCATGTCGGCATAGATTAGGAGTAAATTACGAGACGAATCTATTAAGCCTAATTAGTCCAAGATTGAAAACTTTTTGTCAAATAAGACGAAAGTGCTACAGTGTTTGTTAAACTTTAACTCCTCCAACCAACACCCCCTAAAATTTTAGCTTCGCTATCGTCCAAAACAGTTTTTACTGCTCCAGCTTTTGGCTTGATTATCCAAAAATTTGAACTCAATTTAAGAAAGAACATGTCGCTCAAGAACGTACGGTGCTAGCATGCCCTCGAATCCATTCAGAGCACCAGTGGTGGTCCTCATGTTGCTCGGGCATAAGTTGCTACCCGCCAAAATACGTTAGGTGTTAAGGCACGAGAGGCGTGAAAATGACCAGCTGCACACAAATGTGTCAGGATCCAGCTGTTGCCTAGGAGTAGCAAAACGACGCTGAGGCCACGTTTAATTTCCAAAAATTTTCAAGATTTTTTGTTACATCGAATGTTTAGATATATGCATGGAGTATTAAATATAGACGAAAAAAATTAATTACACAGTTTGGTAGAAAATCACGAGACGAATCTTTTGAGTCTAATTAGTACATGATTGTACACTAATTGATAAATACAAACGAAAGTGCTACAGTACCAAAGTTAAAAATTTTCGCGAACTAAACACACCCTAACTAGTACTAGGATCTGAAAAAACTAGAAAAGAAAAACTTTTAGCTAGCACATTTACTCCTACTCAATAAGTATTTTCCCAATATACGCTTGACAAAAAAACCATGTCGTCTTTCTCTTCAACTATAAAATACCCACATCAGACTCGTGTACAGTGCCCCGCACTCAGCAGCTGAGTATACCCTGGCTCATCATCTCGAATTCACCTATTGCTTTTGAACGGCCAAAGGATGCTAACCAGTAGTTTCCAAGGCACCCTTCAGTTCTCGTGAGTTCGAACCCCCGTGGGGGTGGATTTCAGGCTGAAAGTAAAAAAATCCCCTCGCTCGCTCCAGGCCAAAGCACAGGTTAAGAGACGGCTCGGGTCTGAGCTCCCTGTGTGCGCACAGGTTAAGAGACGACCCTCTCACGAAGCTTGGCTCCCTGTGTATGGATGGGGCGAGGGTTCAGGGATTTTCTCGATCTGCGTGAGAAGGTCTTCTTCTTAAGTCGGAATACCTAGAGGCTGTCTAGCCCCCGCGGATCGAGTTTTTTTATTGCTTTTGAACGCGTGAAGACGGTAAGGCCTTTTCCAATGCTGCTTTTTCAGCAGTAGCCCCAACAGCCGCGTAGGATCTAATAAAAAAAGTAGGTGCTCTACACTTGTTATAGTGACTGGCAGAAGCTACATATGCTTGAAGAGAGAGAAGATGGTCTATAATAAAAAAGAATAGAGAGAGAAAATAAAGATGAGGCATGATGAAAGAAAAAAATTTCTTTACAAATCACAAGCAGTGATAGTTTGCATGAGGACGTGCCCAACGTGGTGACTCAACTGGTGGTCTCGTCAGGCTATGTAGGCTCGGATGCCACCTGGAGATAAAGTGATGGCTTGCAGAGCGTCAGTAATTCTTTTGCAAGCTGCTGTAGCTTAGGAGAGAGAGTGTGTGGTCCACGAGAAAAAGCAGAGAAGGAAAAATGGATGGGAGAGAGAGGAAAGGCAAGTGATGGTACCGCATAGTAAAAGAAGTAGCCGCCTCCAATGGGAGTCTATTAGCCTGAGAGGAGAGGTATCTTGTACTGTTACTTTTAAGCTGAGGCCAACAACAAGTGTTGTCTCGGTTGGGGTGCCCTTATGTAAATAGTAGTCTTAATATTTTCTAATTTATATAGATCACTTTATTTGTGCTGGATCCAGTACGAGTGTTATCCTCGACCGGTGGTGCGCGGCTAACTCGTCATCAAGGTGCTGGCAAAGGTTCCATATCATGTGAGTACACTAGGAGTATTGGATATTGGATGAGATGCAATATAGGACAATGGGGCACTAGTTATGCGCCAAAAAGTGCGTTATGTCTGCCCTTCCTCTCCTTGGTGGGACATGGGCTGTGTTTAGTTCACTGAATTCGGAGTATTAAATTTACTGTAGCGACACTGTAGTATTTTGTTTGTATTTGGTAATAATTGTCCAACCGTTGACTAATTAGGCTCAAAACGTTCGTCTCGCAAAGTACAATCAAACTGTGCAATTAGTTTTTTTTTATTTCATTTGCATTTAGTACTCCATGCATTATCGCAAGGTTATATGACGGGAAATCTTCTTTTTACATAGTGCATTTTTAGGGAACTCAACACAGCCATGGCCTCCCGTAGCCCCACACGCAGCGAGACTCTGGGCTCGGCGGTAGAAAAGCACGAGGCGTCACGCGGGCCTCGCGCGAGAACGTGAATGGCAAGCACTGGTGTACGTGAATGGCAGCACTGGTGGTGTACGTGAATGGCAGGCTTTGCTTCATCGCTTGCATAGTGGTCCGTGGTTATTAGCAGGTCCGTGAGCTTTCGTTTCTAACAATTTGCTTTTGCTTACACGAAGTTTGAAATTTTTAAATAGTTAAACTTCAAATGCTAATACCTATTTAACCTTATATCCGATTTAGAATTTGTTTTTACCATAATATTTCTTGTGATTTTATCTACAAAATAAGATCCCACATGACCATATTTACTTGAAGAAAGAAAACAATGACATATGGACCCTACAAGTCATAACGTTTCTTTTTTTTTTTGCTGATTTATTCACAGCACATGCATCTTGTATCGTAGCCATTTTTCGTTGCAGTGTCATGGTTATCATCCAACCAAATTCATTCATGCTTTCTAAAAATCAACCTATAGCAAATCTACGGTATATATTTTTAGACTTTTTTCTCAATCTTTTTCTTTTCTTTTTCATGGTTTTTTTCTGAGTAAATCGATCCATCAGTGTTAAACGTTATTTCACATCATATACATGTGTTATTTAAGAGCATCAACTGAGATAGTACAAAATTACTTTTCGAGATGGTGTTCAACTGAGACACAAATCTTTGCGAGGTGTTCAACTGAGACACAAAGGCCATGAAATCAAACATTGCATGAGTTTTAGGTACGCCGGATTCAGACCTACCACCAGTCTACCACTACCAGTGCCCTGCATGCTTCCTGTGTGGGACGGCCCAAAGCATTATTGAAGGCTTGAAGCAGTGACTGCCACGCATGCTACCAGCGCCCCAAAGCATTCCAGCTGTAGACATGTAAAGGCTTGAATGCTCCACATTTTTTTTACTGCTCCACATTTTGACTCCATCGAAAACCACACATTTTGGCTCCATCGAAAACCAAATGGATATTTGTAGGAAACTTTTGTCACGGTTCGTTAATAAAATTACTACTACAAAAATATATTTTATAATTAATTTAATGGTATTTATTTTGTATCATGAATATTACTAGTCTTTTATGTAACTTTATTGTCAAAGTTTAAATTGATCGACTTTTTAAAAAGTGAGAATTGTATTTTTTAGACGGAGAGAATACGTACAGTGCATATTTTGTCTCGTCTCTATTATTGGTATGGCGCTTCCATATAGTGCATGCGGCATGAATGCTTTTTTTTAGCTGCCTGTGTACACTGCAGTAAGGGTCCACTCTATGGGTTGCATGTTTCTGATTCAGGTCTGATAGGCGGCGAGACCATGGGGCCTGGCGGCTTGCTCATTCACGGGTACGTGAGACAAGTCACTGACAGTACTTGCTGCTAGTGGTGGTGGTACATGGGAAAGATGGTGCATGGAGACCGTGTGCACATTTTTGGTGTTTGTGGTCCACGAGGGTAGCTACCATACATGGGGTGGTGTGTGTGTGTATATATATATATATATATTGGCCCGAGGACACGCAGAGCAGTGGCGGATCCAGGAATCAAAACTTGTGGGACCAGCCAGCAGAAGCTGTGGGACCAAACCATATATGCTACAGTAAAATTGCACTAGATTCGTCAAAACCTGTGGGGCCGGGTGGCCCCACAGGTTGTACCTACGTCCGCCACTGACGCAGAGGCTCTCGTAGCATACACGATCCAATATGTTTTGAAATCGGACTCCGTATCACGCTAGATAGGAGTTATTCTAACTCGATCGTATAAGTCCGGACAGAAGAAACTCTTCGTCGTCCGGTAGTTAAGGAAGACGGACCAAACAAATTGATGGACGAAAAAAAGAGTCTAAAATTTTGCCTCTTTATTATTAGGTATAGATATAAAATTGCTCTGGAGTCTGGTCGACCCGTTGTGTACTCAAAAAAAGAAAAAATAATTAAAAACTTAAAAGGTGCGACTCAAAATGGAAACAAAATAATTAAAAACAAAAAAGAAAAATACGTACCTAAAATGAGCTCCCGTTGGATACTGCTCGGCCGGATCTCCGTCGCCTACGGACGGGTACGCTTTTCCTTTTATTTTGTTTTTAGTCAGTTAATTAATGTCCGTGTGGGAAATAAAAAGCTAGGTTAAAAGAGACGTTTTGTTATATAGAAAGTAAAATAACATTTTATCTAATTTATTTTCTATTTGAATTAGGATTTCTATTTGTATTCAGTTTATTTCGGTTTGGAAAGATCTATTTGTCCTACCTATCTACATATAAGTGTAGACGGAAGAAACTTTTGACTACCGGTAATTAGAGGAGGTGGACGTAAAAAATAGATGAACGAAAAAAAAAAAATGACCGAGGACACACGGATGCTCTCGTAGCAGCGCCTTTCATTACGCGTTGAGGAATCCCTAATTAGGTATAGAATTCAAAGTTTGATTATAAGATCAACAGTTCTGTGTGGTTTCCACATCAGCAAGACCACTGCTGGTCGAAACTCCATCGTACAGTGGGAATATAGTTTCTTATTGTGTGTGTCCATAATAAATCTTTGTCAGTTTCCCTTCTCTCTCCGCCGTCACTTTCCCTCTGGTCCTCCTCTCCGCATGGCAGTGCTCCTTCTCTCTCCCGTGGAGACAGGAAGGCAGCAGGGATCCTAGCCATGGCTAGGCACAAGGGCGCGGCTTGGCTTGTTGTGGCGCGTGGGCGGCAACGCAGATGCTGCCGCGGCTCGGTCAGGTATCCAGCGCCGCGTGGCGTTCGCGAGCGCGCGGTCCCGCGGCCGGTCGTGTGGTGTGCGCGCGCGAGGGCGAGGCGTCCAGGACATCTAGGGCTGCAGCGGACGGGACCTAGGACTGCCACAGCAGCGTGGTGGCGCCTGGCATGGCGTGCAGGTGCACGACGACGAGGCATATACACACAAGCGTCAGTGGCGTGGTCGGGCAGTCCGGTCAGGCACTGCCCACGGACGGGGCGAAACGGTGGGACGAAGCGACGTCGCGACGACGCGCGGGGCGGAACGCCTGTGCGTGGCGCACGTGCCGAAGCAGGTTTCGAGGATGACGGCGTGCGTGTCGAGGCGAGCTAGCGGTCTGCTCGGCAGGGCATGCCTATGCGCGGGCAGGGCTGGCACCAGAGCAGCATGGGTGCATGGTCTGAAGCAGTAGGCGAGCGTGGCAATTCCTCGAGCAGGTGGCATGCAGACTTGTGACCACATTGGGAGTTGTTTTCTGGCTTCTTCGAAGTGGCAAGTCAACCTGCAGTCGGTGAATTTTTTTTATTTTTAACACTTTTTAAAAACTATTTTTAATTTTAGCACTGAAACTTTTTTTATACCCAGCACTTTTGGCCGCTCCCCACACGTGAGGGAGCGTAATTTCAACTTTGCCGCTCTCCATGTAGAGGAGCGGCGAGCGACGATTCCTTTTGTTCTGTTCTCGTGTTGATCTCTGATCATTCGTTGTTCGGCCCCGTCCACCGTGTCCGCACCCTCCTGGGCGCCTGCGCGCCGCCACCGCCTTCCACGGGCACCGCGTCCCGAGCCACCCCCACCCCCCCGGCGCCCACCCGAGCCCCCATATCCCCCCGCGGACAGCAGCGCACCCCCCTCGCTGCCGCGGATGGCCGCGCCCCCTCTCCCCCCCCTGCGGAGAGCAGCGCCCCCCGTGTCCGCGCCATCCACTCGCGCCCGGGAACCCCCCCGGCACTTCGGCCCCGAGAGCACCGAGCTAAGGTAATCCCGTTTTTCTATTATTTTTTGAATTTTTAATGTATTTTGATTGTTAGTTAGTTTAGTTAGTATTGTTAGTATAAATAGTTAGTTTTTAGCATAGTTAGTATAGATATTATAAAATAGTTATTTTAGTTAGTATGATTAGTAAAGTTAGTATAGTTTGTATAGGTATTATAAATAGTTAGAATAGTTAGTATGTTTAGTTTATATTAGTGAAGTTAGCATAGGTGGTATAAGTAGTTACTTTAGTTAGTTTAGTTAGTATAGTATAGTTAATAAACTTAGTATAGTTAGTTTGCTTGGACGACTTGATGAAGTTTGCTCGAATGGTTTTCAGATGGATTGTTGTGTCCGAGTTTATTTTGGAGGAATTGTTAGGAAGGAAGATGATGAGTTTGAGGATATGGAAGAGGAGTTGGAATGGTTTGATGAACCGCCGAGCTTTAATTACCTTTGTGTGCGTTTGAACACAAAGTTTGATGGTGATTTCACAATCAAGGGAAGATTTGATAGTGGGAAGACTCAGGCAAAATATGTCATGATGCCTTTGCGCGACTCTGCTCATTGGTCCCGCTACACTAGGGTCCTCGCAGGCTCGAACTCACCCATTGCTGAAGTGGTTGTGGAGAATGGGTACAAATTGGAGGATGGTCATCATGACGATGTTGGAGGTGACGAAGAAGCAGTTTCATTCACATTCAGTCAGTTGTATATGGATGGTCAGTTAACGCAGGAGCAGTTACATTCACATCCAGTCGGTTGTATAAGCAACAACTTCGATGTGAGGGACTTCGAACGTGAAGAGCAGGAGCAGGCAGAAGAGAACTGGTTCGGTCATGACGACGACGACGATGACGACGACGACGATGATGACAACGATGATGATGATAGAGCTACCCATGCGACGCCGGTTCATGCTACAACATCTGATGTTCCACTTTCGGTGCTTCATGCCATGCCGACTCAGGGCAGGTTGGTCCATGATTTGTTAGAGGGTGATGTGCCGTATTTTTATTCGTAGGGTAGGATCAGCGAAGCACAACATTATGTTGCACCACCCCCTTACATAGAGGCGGAACTCATACAACTAAGCCAGGACGGTGTACCTTTAAGTGGTGGTCCGAACTACAGGGATGTCAGCATGGTACATATGGCAGTATGTGACACAGGTCTGTATATGTGTGCAGAATCACTGTATAACCATGAGCATGTAATCCTTCAAAAGGGCATGCTATTCAATACAATGTCAGAGATGAAGCTCTTTCTTTAGGATTATGCTGTGTACCACCATAGGCCATACTTCGTGAATCATTCTGACAAGAACTTGAGGTACCACATTACCTGCAAAGCAGGTTTTTCATGCCAGTGGAGGCTTACTGTAAGGAAGAAAGCGAGTGAGGGCAAATGGGGGATAAGTAAATTGGTCCAACCCCATTTATGTTTGGATAACAAGGAGAAGGAATATCATCCGCAGCTCACTGCACGTTACCTTGCCCATCGTATATTGGGGCTCGTTGACAAAAACAATGATGTCTCGGTGTCTTATTTATAGCAGTCCATATATGAGCTTGTAAAGTATCATGTGAAGTATGATAAGGCTTGGCGTGCAAAGCCAATCCGATGGGGTAGTTGGGAGGAGGCGTACAACCGGGTTCCCCGAATACTGTCTGCAATGAATTACTACAACCGTGGCATGAAATGGTTTGTGGACACTAGTGGGATGTCTTTGCAGAACCTAGTGAGGCATGTGCTACATCGTGTTTTCTGGTCGTTTGCTCAGACGGAGCATGCTTTCCAGTTCTATAGGCCAGTCGTACTTGTTGATGGCACTTTCTTGACCAAAAAGTACAGGAGCACTTTGATGATGGCTGCAACGGTTGATCCGGAGGACCAGATAGTACCAATGACTTTTGCTTTGGCAGAGGGAGAGAACAATTCATCGTGGTCATGGTTATAGGACCAGATGGAATAGAAGGAAAAGTGGTCACTAGCATACGACGAGGGTGGATTTAGGTACGACATCATGACCACCAACTCGTCCGAGTCTTTCAACCGTGTGTTCACTGGAGTTCGTTCGTTGCTAGTGTCTGGGATTGTTGAGTTCTCTTTCATGAAGTGCAACGAATATTTTGTGAAGAGGTGGGAGCTCGCGTAGAGGAATATAAGGGAGGCTAGGGTGTGAGGAAAGGTAGTCGCTTATTTTATTAAGGAGGGAGAGGAATTGGCCAAACATGCTGGTCCAGATACCATGGAGATGTACGCTCGGGTGTGGCTGTGGCACTTCCTTGGTACGTTCTTGTTCCCCGACACGTCGAGCAACGTCGTCAGCTGGATCTTCCTAGACATACTATGTCAACCGTGGGAGAACATCGCCCTATTCAGTTGGGGCAGTGCGGTCCTAGCGTGGACGTATAGGCAGCTGTGCACTGCTTGCCGTCGCTGCTCGGGCTATCCGTCGCTTGGTGGTTGCTCGTACCTGCTATAGATCTGGATTTGGTACCGGTGGCCTATCGGGCGGCCTAGAATGGCCGGTTTGCCCGTAAGTAATTTACTACGAAACTAATTACATTAGCATTGCATACGAAACTTTATTTAAGAAATGACTAATTCATTTTTTTTGTACAATACAGGTTTGGGAGCGCGAGGATACAATGCCTACAGCCTTATGGGTTTGGAGCGGGGCAGAGCAAGTCACAGGGAATGCAGAGCGCAAGTACAAGGAGTACACCGACTCGATTGACGTCCTAACACACATGCAGGTACGTTAGGTCTTTGATTTGTATGGTATTAGTTTATCTTGTCAATGTTAAAGACTAACTGAATTGCAATTTGCTAGATGTATTGGCAACCGTACGATAATCCCTAGCTGCGGGGTCACTTGAGTCCGAAGTGTTGGCAAGAGAACTACGAGTTTCGGTCTGACGTCCCGCAGGTTTTCTTCCACATGGTTGAGATGCACTATCCCATCAGGGTTTGCAGGCAGTTTGGCAAACGTATGGGCGTGCCACCACCTCTTTACTCCATGGGCAAAGAGCTACACAGGTTGGTTCACAAAATCATATTTATGTATCAACTAATTTGGCATAAGTACACCATTGCATTTTTATGCACTAACACCGTCTGTACTTGTTGTAGTGTGGACCACAGACTGAGGATGAAGTAGAAGGACTGACGTGAGATACACGTACAATACATCAAGAGGTGGGAGAGAAGGGAGGAGCAGCCACTACAGGATGACCCGCCACACGACCCACACACCTTCAACGAGTACCTACGGTGGCTTTACAAGTCGACCCATGTGCACGTGAGGCAGGTGTACAAGGGGGGAGAACTTCCCGCCGACTCTGAGGATGACATCGTCGCCGATGAATACGAAGAGGCGACTATGCACGAGACGCAGCCACAGAGAGCCCCCTTTAGAGATACGTGGTAAGATCCTGGTCCGTGCACTTTGGGTGGGTTGTATTCCAGTTTTAGTAAATTGTAACATCAAGGTCACGTAAGTAACACGTTAAAAATATCCTATAATGTTGTACGAGTCAAAAGGTTGTCCTAAATATATTGAGTCTACACATGTGTTTTCAGAAAATAAGCAAGAGTTTGAGGAAGTTAGCCCAGAAGTTGAGCTGCATGGACACTCCGTGGGAGCCACCAGCAAACCGTCCGCGTTCCTAGAGCATAGTTTCACCTTCTTTGAGGACACCTGCGGGCTCTTCGGACCCGTGACAGAGTCCACCTCCGGCACGCGTACACCACCACACCACCCCGACAAGGCCCCGGTTGAGGTAGAGGACATCGAGGACGACAACTCAGAGTCGTCCGACGAGGATGAGGCACCGAGCTTCGGCATACACCAGCACAGGCACCCTACGCAGCAGGGCCCTTCCCACCTCGATCCTTTCCAGCAGGGCTTCTTCCAGCGGGGTCCTTTCCAGCAGGGCTTCTCCCAGCTAGCCCCTTACCCGCAGGGCTCTATCCACCTCGATCCTTTCCAGCAGGGCAACTTCCAGCACGTACCTTTCGATCAAAGCCCCTACCAGCACAGTCCGTACCAGCACTGCCCAATGGACCCTTCCTAGCACCAGGAGATGGGCATGTCGCAGCTCTTTGATGCCCCGTGGGAACCCAAGGAGACGAATAGGTAAAACTAAATAAGCAAATTTTTCTTATTTGCCTAGCCCATGTTATGCAAGAATGCCACAATCTAACATCGATTTGTCTTTTATCTAAGCAGGGGCCGACCCATGTGCAAGGGACGAGCCATGCGCAGGGCCAAGGACGGTAGCACCGTCATCGGGACCACACGGACGTTGGCTACACCCCCAACGTGTTGCCTACCAATCCAAAGAGACGGAGGTGGCCGAGGGAGCCTTACACTCCTAGGACATAGAGTGCATGTAAGCATAGCAAATATATAAGGATAATATTTTGACATTAAAAAATAATCTATGTGTTACTTACCAATGTCATATATACTGCAGGTTCACTTGGTCATTTTTATGGCAGGATGAAGTTGGAGACCCTTTGTTGCACTCTTGTCACCATTTATGTATCCAAGTCATATGTCGAACAACCTACTTAGTGTTGAACTTATGTGTCCTAGCAGTGTATCGAAATAATTTGCAACTTCATGTATTTGGAAGTAATGTGTGTTGCAGTGAACTTGTAATGTGCAACTAATTTGGAACTAATGGATTTGAGCTTGTAATGTGATGTTTTATGTGTTTCAGTGAACTTGTAATGTGAAACTTCATGTGATGAGCCTGTTTCCATGAGGCTTATGTTCTCCTCATCAAATGGGACTTCGATGCAATACTAGTGATGTGGAACGTTCTCTCAGCTTACATTCTACTTTTCAAGCTCACTTGTATATACTATACGTACTAGCAAACCGGTATAAATAGTATAAATTGTATCACACCTGAAAAGTGACATGTTGGAAATAAAACACTTGCACGATCGAGGAAAACAGTGGTCAAATAGTACATACTTATTACAAGGTTCAACAGTTCCACTACCACTTGCTCCAACATGAACTTAGTTCAAACTCAAACACTGATATTAACGAACTAAACAATGGCATGTTGCAAACTAAACCTAGTATGCCTAATAATGGTCCCACATATTGAACTGAGTTGCGCCTTCCCCATAGTAACCCCCATTGACGGCGACGGTGGCGGTGGTGGCGGAAAAGGAGGCCCGTGCTTCTTATGGTATGGGCACTGACAGTATGGATTATTGCATAGTGGCTCCTCTACATCGTTGATGTTGTCGTCCTCTAACTTGTCCTTGTTACCACTTCCATGGCCATACTCTAGGTCCAAGATGTGTTCCTGTAGACATGTGATGTATTGTTGATGGGGATAGATAGGAGGAGGATCGACCCATCGAGTAAACCCATAATTATCTGGGCAGCTTGAATTCTAAAAACATATGTACCAATAAGTACTTCTACAAACCAAACACAAATCTAAAAAAATAAGAGTTAAAAGGAAATATAAATCCTAGCGGGTATCTGAAGAAACGACGGCCTCCACTGTCATAGTCGTTGTACATCTGCATGACGCAATTCTCACCGTGACGGCATTTTGGCCAATCTTCCATGCGGTTGTCCTATGATCTAAGAGGTCTCTCACGGGTGAAGTCACTCTTGCTCTCCAAAGGAAATTGTTCTATAGGTTCCTCAAAAAATCAGGACCCAGAGAACCCTCCCACACAATCAGAGGTCCCTTCCTCACTCCCTTTTCTCTACTTCTGCTCAACGAACCTCCGCCCGATATTTGAACTACAACTAAACAAGAAAACAAGTTGTGTGATGTGGACAAAAACATGGAGCACTATATATAGATGAAGACAGGTTCACCATGATTGCTACTTTAATAAAAACCTGTGTGTACTCATTTATTGAATCTGAAAAGGCTAGATGCTTCATCTGAAAAGCCTACAAGTATTGTGTGGTCATTTCATCTGCAAAGGCTACATTGGTATTTTGTCGCATCATGTGAAGGCAGTACATCATTCAGAAATGAATTCAATGCGTATACGGATGCAATAGTAAACGAATCAAATGTTCTCATGTTCAAAAATAGTAGAATTTTTTGGGTTCTATGATAATTAATTGTAATTGGATGATATGCTCATAAGACAACCAAATTATTGGATGATATGTTTAAAACACTTGCTATAGTTCAAATGTGTCGTCGTCAGAGTGCCAATAGTAAGTGAATCAGGCTTCGGCTTGCTGCTCCCCCCTGGAGGAGCGGCAGGCTTGCCACTCCCTGATCTGGGGAGCGGCAGCCTTGCCGCTCCTGGGGGAGCGACAGCCCTGTGCCCACGTGACACCACTACCACGTCAGTAGCCTTGCCGCTCCTCCACGCGGGGAGCGGCAAAGTTGAAATGCTGCCCCCTCGCGTGGAGAGCGGCCAAAAGTGTTAGGTATAAAAAAATCGGTGCTAAAATTAATTTTTTTAAAAAAGTGTTAAAAATAAAAAAATTCAGTCGGTGCAGTTCGGTCGCTCCTAAGACTGGTCGCACCGGTGCCTGTAAAGGCATCCGGTAAATTCTAGCTGTGCTGGTAGCGGACGGTATAGAGTAAATTTCAGCTACAGCGGCTACGCCATCGTCATCCGCTACCGAGGCTCGTCCTTCATATTTAGCGGCTGACAGTCTATTTACCGGATGGAAGCACAGCATAGAGGAGCATGCGTGTGTGAGAGAGGGGAGAGAATCTTGTGCGGGCCCCACCGTTTCAAGTTACAAAAAATGTTATAACTCACAAACGAATTAACCAAATTAAATTTCGATTGCACCATTAAGTTCGTTTCAATAAATTCTTTAAAACAAGATGTCATATGGATATGTTTAAATAAAGTAACAAGTGAACCCCATGGTGGATAGAGGATGATATAGAGAATGGATGAGTGCGGAAGAATTTGATATAGAGGAGATAATCTTGATGACTAGGCCTTTTAGAGGATGAATATAGAGGTCCATGAGTGCGGACAGTCTAAGACTACCCGCAGTGGGTACTCTAAAACGATACTCTAAAGCTTTAGAGTATGAATATAGAGTAAAAACTATTGCACTGAATACTCTAAAATGATACTCTATCCTTTCTCTCACTCTATATTTAGAGTGGTACAGTGCTTACTCTATACTATATAGTGGCGGGCCTCACTAGCTAAACAAAGGAAAAAATGCTATAACTCACAAACCAAAAATCCAAATTAAATTTCGATTGCACCATTAAATTCGTCTCAATAAATCCTTTAAAATTAGATCACACATTGATATATTTAGATAAAATGATAAGTAGGTCCCACAGTGGATAAAGTGGATAGAGGATAATATAGAGGATGGATGGGTGTGGAAGAATTGAGTATAGAGAAGAGAATCTTACTGACTAGGACGTATAGAGGATGAATATGGAGGTCCATGAGTGCAGGTAGTCCAATCGACCCTCCACTCCATGCATGCATGCGAGAAGCGGTTCACGAGTCGAACCTGCTCCACTTGCACGGTTGGTTAGCAGACCCGCGGATCACCACGGGTCGAACCTCGCAGGAAGACAATAACGTTGCTATTGGTTGAGTTGCTTGTGTGGAGTATATACGTATACACAATAGATCACGACCAGACATGGAGCGCGACACTACTACACAACTAACCTTTCGTCGATCGCCCAAAATGCCTTTTAGTTTCGGTTGGTGTTACCAACCGGGACTAAAGGTCCCTCGCCAACGGCTCTGTTGTCAGGCGCTGTCAGGAGGGACACCAACCGGGACTAAAGCCCTGTCTTTAGTCCCGGTCGGTTCCACGGACCGGGACTACAGCTTTTGTCTCGGTCCGTGGCACCGACCGGGACCATAGGACTGGGTTTAGTCCCGGTTGGTGTTACCAACCGGGATTAAAACCTCCCCCTATAAATTGAACCTCCCTCTTCTTTCTCCCTGCCTGAGCCCTTCCTTGTTCATGTTCTTATTGCTTGTTCTTTCATTGTTCTTACTTGTCTCATCTCCGGTGATTAATCCACTTCAAACGCTTCTACGCCGTCATCGATTTGTTTGAAAGGTTGCTAGCTTCATCCTCCTATGTTTTAGCAGCACCATATGTAAATCCATGTTATATATGGCTATTTTATTTCATATTGCTAGCCAAAGTTCAACAAGGCGCTAGGCGACTTCTAGGCGATGACCCATAGCCTAGCGCCTAGGCTGGCCTAGGCTAGCCTAGGCGTTTCAAGGCGTTTTTCTAGGCGTTTTGTATATATACTAATATACATATGTTATCTTCTAAAAGAAAAAATAAACAGCTGAATTGTGGGCTTGGATAGATAGAAAGGTTGGCTTAGAGAGATAGAAAGGCCCAAGTGGCAACCAGTGCAGCCCATCTCCCCACTCCAAGTCTCTCCAAACCTTATCCATCTGATTGGTCTCCATCTCCCGCATCCTCTGCTCGACGCTCTTCTTCATGCCTTCCTCTGCTCAGTCTCCTGCATCAGCCGCCGCCACTGATTCCTCTCCCTCTCTGGCATCTCTCTCTCCTCTACTGCACGCCCACTGCCGCCCATGCCCATGCCAACAGCCACCCGCACAAGCCCACGTGAGCGCCCGTCGCCGCCCGCAGCTCCTCCCCCATCGGCGACCTCCGCCAGGCGCTCCTCCTCCCTCACCGGCGCCGCCGATGAGCTGCCACCGCCTAGGGGTCCGCCTACCCCCATAGGCCAGGCGGACACCCTCCAACTTGCAACTAGTCACGCCTAGGCGTGCCTAAGGCGTCGCCTTTTTGAACATTGTTGCTAGCTCCAATCACTTTTCATGTTTGAATTTTTATGAACGATGCTAATTATAGTACCTAGAAATTAGTATACACATATAATGTTTAGTTCTATTATAGACTTTTTAGGATACTTTTTACTTTAATTTGTTCATGTTCTCATTTTAAAATATTAAATAATGTTGATTCTTTGTAATTTTGAAACAAATTTATTTTAACTTTAAAAATTCTTCAAATTAATTTTATTTAGAGATAAAATTACACCTTTTAATAGAAAAATACAAATTTTATGATTTTGCTATCTTTTTATTAACGTCCACAAATTAATTTTATGAAATAATGAACCACTTATAAAATTTTGAACTCAATTAGACAAGGTTGTGCCGCGCTCTTTTCTCATGCTGGGCTTTTAATTATGTGATGCCATATAATTCAGATAATGACATGCCATTGGATGTACAATGTCGATCGTCGCTCCAACGAGTTCATTGAGGGCGTGCGAGAATTCTGCAGAGTGGCAGAGGAAAACAAGCGGGATGGTTTTATGTGCTGCCCATGTGCCGTGTGTATGAATTTGAAAGAATTTTGTAGCTCAAGAAGTATTCACTTGCACTTGTTCAAGTCGGGTTTCATGCCAAACTACATTTGTTGGACCAAGCACGGAGAGACCGGGGTTATGATGGAAGAAGGTGAAGAAGAACAAGCGGACCCTGACGATGTTTTTGCTCAATACTGTGACTTCACGATGGAGGAAGTTGAAGAAGAGGCGGATGCAGAAAACAGTATCGCTGAAGATGATGATGCTCTTGGTGATGTCATTCGTGATGCACAGAGAGATTGTGAAAGTGAAAAGGAGAAGGCTAAGTTTGACCAAATGCTATAGGATCACAAGAAGTTACTCTACCCGTCGGCCGAAGATGGCCAAAAAAAGCTAGGCATGACACTAGAGTTGTTACAGTGGAAGGCAGAGAATGGTATATCTGACAAGGCATTTGGGAAATTATTGAAGATCCAAAAAAAGATGCTTCCGAAGCCTAATGAATTGCCCACCACTACATACGAAGAAAAAAAGATCGTCTGCCCTTTAGGATTACAAATCGAGAAGATACATGCATGTCCTAATGACTGCATCCTATACGTGGCATTCACGAGAATTTAGATGAATGCCTTGTTTGCCATGCGTCACGGTACAAGATCTTGCGAGATGATCCTGGCGATGTTGAGGATGAAGAACATCCGAAGAAGAGAATCCCTGCCAAGGTTATGTGGTATGCTCCAATAATTCCACGCCTAAAATGACTGTTCAGAAACAAGAAGCACGCAAAGTTATTGTGATGGCACAAAGAAGACCGTAAGGTGGACAACATATTGAGACACCCTGCAGATGGGTCCTAGTAGAGAGAAATAGATAGAGAATTCTCAGACTTTACAGATGATGCAAGAAACCTAAGGTTCGCATTGAGTACGGATGGATTTAATCCTTTTGGGGACCAGAGCTCTAGTCATAGCACTTGGCCCATTACTCTATGTATCTACAACCTTCCTCTATGGTTATGCATGAAGCGGAAGTTTATTATGATGTCAGTGCTCATCCAAGGCCTGAAGCAACCTGGCAATGACATCGATGCCTACCTGAGGCCATTGTTGAGGAACTCCAGCTGCTATGGAGCAAACCAGATGTGCATGTGTGGGATGAGTACAAACAGGAAGAATTTGACCTGCGAGCATTGTTGTTCGTGACAATCAATGATTGGCCAGCTCTAAGTAATCTTTCAGGATAGACAAATAAGGGATATAATGCATGCACCCATTGTTTTGGTGATCTTGAGGTTGTCTATTTAAAAAAATGTCGAAAGGTCATGTACCTTGGCTATCGTCGATTTCTTGCTAAGAACCACCAGTTGAGAAAGAAAGGCAAACATTTTAAAGGTACGGCAGAACACCGGTCCAAGCCAGGTAACCGAGATGGGGCAGAGGTATTCAAGATGGTCAAGGATTTGAATGTAGTGTTTGGAAAGGGACAAGGCAGTGAACCTGTTCCAAAAGATGCTTCGGGGCGCGCCCCAGTGTGAAAAAAGAAGTCAATATTTTGGGACCTACCATATTAGAAAGACCTTGAGGTCCGCCACTCGATCGACGTGATGCACCTGACAAAGAATCTTTGTGTCAATCTCCTAGAGTTCATGGGTGTGTTTGGAAAGCCTAAAGATACCCTTGAGGCACGAGAGGACTTGAAGCGCATGAAAGAACGAGACAACCTGCATCCAGAGAAGACAGATGATGGACGTCATTACTTAAGACCTGCTAGCTACACTCTTAGCAATGAGGAGAAGGAAAGCATGTTTGAGTGCCTAAGCAGCATCAAAGTCCCATCTAGGTTCTCCTCCAATATAAAGCGTATAATAAATGTGTCAGAGAAGAAATTTGTCAACTTAAAATCACATGACTGCCACGTGATTATGACGCAACTGCTTCCAGTTGCCTTAAGAGGAATTCTACCTCCACATGTACGTCTGGCCACCGTGAAGTTGTGTGCATTCCTCAATGCAATTTCTCAGAAGGCAATCAATCCTTTTGATCTAGCTACTCTACAGAATGATGTGGTTCAATGTCTTGTCAGTTTTGAGTTGGTGTTCCCTCCATCCTTCTTTGATATCATGACACATCTCCTAGTTCATCTGGTCAAAGAGATTAATATCCTGGGTCCTGTGTTCCTACACAACATGTTTCCCTTAGAGAGATTTATGGGTGTACTGAAAAAATATGTTCACCAGTGGGGTCGGCCAGAAGGAAGCATTGCCAAGGGATATGGGACAGAGGAGGTCATTGAGTTCTGTGTGGACTTCATTCCTGACCTTGACCCGATTGGTCTTCCTGAATCACGGTATGAGGGAAGACTTGGTGGAAAGGGTACACTAGGAAAAAAACATATATCAGCCAGGGTGATGATTCTTTCAATAAAGCGCACTACACAGTTCTTCGAAACTCCACTATGGTGGAACCGTATATTGAGAAACACATGAATTTTGTACGATCCGAGAATCCTAGGAAGAATGATGCTTGGATTATGCTTTATCACATGGAGACATTCGGTGATTGGTTGCACAAAAAATGTCAGGGTGATAAAACTATTGGAGATGAACTGTATTTGTTGGCTAGGCAACCAGCGTGGCACGTCCTCACGTACAAAGGATACGAGATAAATGGAAATACATTTTACACCATATCCCAAGATAAATAGAGTACCAACCAAAACAGTGGTGTCCGCGTGGATGCTACGGAACCAAATAGGAACATAAACACATATTATAGTCGCATAGAGGAGATTTGGGAACTAGACTATGCACATAATTTTAAAGTCCCTCTATTCTGATGCCAATGGGTGAAGATGAACGGAGGGGTATCATTCGATAAGGAGTACGGAATGACAATAGTGGACATCAACAATATTAGGTATAGAAATGATCCATTCATCCTTGCTGCTGATGTGAATCAGGTGTTCTATGTGAAAGACATGTCTACAAAACCCAAGAGAGGGAAACATGACGAGAAAAAAAACCAACGAGCCAAAGCACCACATAGTTCTTATAGGGAAAAGAAACATCGTGGGAATTGAAGACAAGTCAGACGTGTCAGAGGATTATGAAAAGGATGAACGAATCCCACCCTTCTGTGTGGCCAAAGACCAAAGCATCCTGCTCGCTACTGAGGACACTCCATGGTTACGTATTGATCATAACCAAGGGCATTACGTCAAGAAAAAGTTTACCACTGTGCCCGCTTGATATAGGTAGTTAACTCAAATTAATAATATGTATTTGACATCTTGTGTAATATAATTGTAACATTATGTGTTGAAAATTCAAATTTGAGTGGTTCAAACTTTGCTATATGTGGGAATTGTGGATTTTCAACTATACTTTGCCAAGACTTTGTCAAATGCAAAAATAGTCTATGTATGAAATGTAGATCTTGATGAGTGGAACAAACTTTGTATTCATGAGTTTTCCAGTCGAGACCATCCAGGGTTCTAAAAACCGGCGTTTGGCTATGAATTCTTTCAAAATTCAAAATTGAGTGGTTCAAACTTTTACAAATGAAAAGTTGACCATTAGACCAAATGTAGGTTTTGATGAGTGGAACAAACTTTGTATTCATGAGTTTTCCATTCGAGACCATCCAGGGTTCGGTCAAAGTGTGTGTTTCTAAAAACCAATGTTTTGACTTTGATCAAACTTGGTCAAATGACCTATTTAATGACTTCAAATGAAAAACTTTTGAATTCCAAGTTGTTAGAGCTCATCAAGATCTACATTTCATACATGGACCATATTTTCATCTGGATAAATTTTAGCAAGTCCCAGGCACATGTTTTCAAAATCGAAGACGGGTTTTGGTCAGACTTGGTCAAATGACAGACTAAATGACTTGAAATGAAAAACTTTGGAATACCAAGTTGTTAGAGCTCATCAAGATCCAAACTTTTTATATAGACTATTTTTCCTATTTGAAAAAGTTGAAATAAATAATACTCACCAAATCTTGAATCTCACACAAACTATATGAAACTATATGTGGGAATTGTGGATTTTCAACTACACTTTGCCAACACTTTGTCAAATGCAAAAATAGTCTATGTATGAAATGTATATCTTGATGAGTGGAACAAACTTTGTATTAATGAGTTTTCCAGTCGAGACCATCCAGGGTTCTGAAAACCGACGTTTGGCTATGAATTCTTTCAAAATTCAAAATTGAGTGGTTCAAACTTTTACAAATGAAAAGCTGACCATTAGACCAAATGTAGGTCTTGATGAGTGGAACAAACTTTGTATTCATGAGTTTTCCATTCGAGACCATCCAGGGTTCAGTCAAAGTGTGTTTTTCTAAAAACCAATGTTTTGACTTTGGTCAAACTTGGTCAAATGACCTATTTGATGACTTCAAATAAAAAACTTTTGAATACCAAGTTGTTAGAGATCATCAAGATCTACAGTTCATACATGGACCATATTTTCATCTGGATAAATTTTAGTAAGTCCCAGGCACATGTTTTCAAAATCGAAGACGGGTTTTGGTCAGACTTGGTCAAATGACAGACTAAATGACTTGAAATGAAAAAACTTTGGAATACCAAGATGTTAGAGCTCATCAAGATCCAAACTTTTTATATAGATAATTTTTTCTATTTGAAAAAGTTTAAATAAATAATACTCACCAAGTCTTGAATCTCACACAAACTATATAAAACTATATGTGGGAATTATGGATTTTCAACTACACTTTGCCAACACTTTGTCAAATGCAAAAATAGTCTATGTATGAAATGTAGATCTTGATGAGTGGAACAAACATTGTATTCATGAGTTTTCCAGTCGAGACCATCTAGGGTTCCGAAAACCGGCGTTTGGCTTTGAATTCATTCAAAATTCAAAATTGAGTGGTTCAAACTTTTACAAATGAAAAGTTGACCATTAGACCAAATGTAGGTCTTGATGAGTGGAACAAACTTTGTATTCATGAGTTTTCTATTTGACACCATCCAGGGTTCGGTCAAAGTATGTGTTTCTAAAAACCAATGTTTTGACTTTGATCAAACTTGGTCAAATGACCTATTTAATGACTTCAAATGAAAAACTTTTGAATTCCAAGTTGTTAGATCTCATCAAGATCTACATTTCATACATGGACCATATTTTCATCTGGATAAATTTTAGCAAGTCCTAGGCACATGTTTTCAAAATCGAAGACGGGTTTTGGTCAGACTTGGTCAAATGACAGACTAAATGACTTGAAATGAAAAACTTTGGAATACCAAGTTGTTAGAGCTCATCAAGATCCAAAATTTTTATATAGACTATTTTTCCTATTTGAAAAAGTTTAAATAAACAATACTCACCAAATCTTGAATCTCACACAAACTATATGAAACTATATGTCGGAATTGTGGATTTTCAACTACACTTTGCCAACACTTTGTCAAATGCAAAAATGGTCTATGTATGAAATGTAGATCTTGATGAGTGGAACAAACTTTGTATTCATGACTTTTCCAGTCGAGACCATCCAGGGTTCTGAAAACTGACGTTTTAAGTTTAGACAATTAATGCCGTGCATTTGGATAATTATTATTGAAGAAACAAAAGTTTAACGTCGAAATGACCCAAAAACAAATTTTCTGTCGAAAGCCAACAATTTTATATATTTTAATTGCCCATTATATTTTTGCATTAACACAATATTTATTATAAATAATATTTATTTTGGATAATATGAAATATTTAAAAAAATAGTGTTTACAATTTTATAATGCACAATAGAGTCAAACTAAACTAATGTGTATTTTTGAAAAAAAAAATTATGATAAATATTTAATTTACTATGCATTTAGAAAGATGAAAGGAAAAAGGTGAAAAATAAAATCCATCAAATTCTGGCGCCTAAACAGGCACCAGAATTGGGTGGAGGGACCTTTAGTTCCGGGCCTGTCCACCGTCCGGTAGCCCTGGGCGTTCGGTCTGACCGAACCGATCGGTCTCGGTCTTCGGTATTTCGAAAGTTCGGTCATCTAAAAACGGAGACTGATCGGTTAGTTTCAAAACTCAGGACCGAGCAAGTTCGGTCTCGGTTAGTTCGGTTCGGTCTCGGTCATGACCGAACTAACCGAACTTCACAAAACAACTACTAAATATTGTAATTTCTAGCAAATTTTACCAATATTTTTTCTATTTCAAGGCAAAAATACAATACAAAATATAGATTAAACATAGTGATAAGAGTGATGATTGATATAAACCCACTAGAATAAATATTATATCACTAATAATAATCTAAATTACATATTATGTCAACAAAATTCAAATGTTCGGTTAATTCGGTTAGTTCGGTTACCCGAGGGTAATGACCGAACTAAGTCCGGTTAGTTCAGTTACTTCAAACTAAAGACCGAACTTGTGACCGAAATTTTCGGTCTCGGTCACTTCGGTCTCGGTCTCAGTTAGTTTGATTCGGTCTTCGGTCTTCAGTTAATTATGCCCAGGGCTACCGTCCGGGACTAAAAGGGGCTTTAGTCCTGGTTCCAGCCACGAACCGAGACTAAAGGTCTCACCCTTTAGTCCCGGTTCGTGGCTGGAACCGGGACTAAAGCTCCTTTAGTCCCAGGCGGTGGCCAGGCCCGGGACTAAAAGTCCCTGGCCTATAAAGCCCCGCCTTCTTCCTTCTCCTCCCCACTCGCGCGCACACACATGAACCGTCGCCTCGATCTCGATCTCCCGAGCACCGTCGCCCGAGCACCGCCGCGCGCCGCCCCGAGCGCCGCACTGAGAACCGCCACGCGCCGCCAGGTTCGTCTCCGCGCGCGTCCGTTGGGCGCTGCTGCTGCCCTAAGGCCGCTGCTGTTGTGCCCCATTGCCGGAGCCGAGCTGCTACTTCCGGCGCCACCGCGCTGCTGCTTCCGACGCCGGCGCCCGCCTACGGCGGATATATATATACATAAATATATGTATGTATATATATATATGTATGTATGTATGTATATATATGTATATATCTATATATATATATATATATGTATGTATATATATGTATATATCTATATATATACGTATATATATGTATATATATATATATATATATATATATATATATGTATATATCTATATATATACGTATATATATGTATGTATATATATGTATATATCTATATATATATATATGTATATGTATATATATATATATATATATCTCGATTATTCATAAACGATATGTATATTTTGGAAGAATTTAAGTTAATATACATGTTGTGTCCATTTTGGAAGCCTCAACCTTAGCACTTAATTTTGCATGATAATTGTGTTGACGTTATCATTTTTAGCCCTTCTTCACTCTTCCTCACTACCTGCATATATATATTTAGGAAAACTATTAAACCTGAAATTTGAATAGTTTTTCCGTAAGTTAAAATTATGTATTTTAATTAAGAAATACAACTTGTGATAGACTTACTTGTTATTAGATGTATTAAGTTAGTAGGAGTTGGTTGATACCGTTGCTACATGATTACCTTGATCTATACTTATATCCAGATGATATCCCACTAATATGTGTAAGTCGATCTCTTATGCTTAGTAATGCATAAACCCTAAACCCTAAACCTTGAACTGTAAACCCTAAATCATAAATATTTTTACAGAAATGGCCGACCCAAGAGAAGACTAAGAAATATTGTTGAACATGATCTGTGGTAACACTGAAGAAGGGCGTTATGACGATCGTGAAGGCAATGAGAACCCTAAGGGCATCGATGATGGTTCTCAGTACTTGGTCGACACGAATGACCAAGACAATGTTGGCGAGGTATGTAATATATGCAGCCTCCTATGTTTATATACATGAAATTCAAAAAAAATTCCTTTATTAATTGTATTGTTTCTGCCTACATAGCCCTCTGTCTCAACGACAACCACAGGGACCAGCAGAAAAGTACGAGGCTCGAAGAAGCCGATGGAGGGCCGGTTGGTTATCACGAATTTTGATGAGAGAACAGGCCATCCACGTGGACCCCATGCAAGGGCCTTTGTCAACCACTTAGGGTACCTTGCCCGAGATAGGATTCGGATCGATGTCCGTGAATGGAAGAAAAATAAGCAACACCCAGAAATCAGTTATGTCTCCGACCATGACAAGGAACTAGTTTGGGGTGACGTGTTGCAACATTTCACACTAGACACAAACGATGAACAGTTGAAGAAAAGAGTTTGGGATTGGTCTATGAAGAAGATGGCCACACAATTCCAGTGCTATAAGAAGAATCTATATAACAACTATATCAAGAAGAACAAGACTCCAGATTTCAACTGTAAGCACTTTGTCAAGCTACGACCGTTTTGGGACGAGATTGTACAGTTCAAGACATCGGAAGAGGGTCAGCAACGGGCGAGAAGGAACCAAGAGAATGCCCGACACAAGACCTACCACCATAGGATGGGATCAGGTGGCTACCCTACTGCCATTCCTAAGTGGGAAAAAGCCAAGCAAGAGCTAATTGACAGGGGGTTGGTGCCAGAATCCCTCGACTGGCCTGAGCGCACCAAGCACTGGTTTTTCGCTCACGGAGGCCGCCTGGACCTAGAGACTAGAAAGGTCGTGTATGGGGAACGCATCCAAGCTGTAGCAGAAAGATTGCATCAAGCCCGCTCCGTCGCTCAAAGTGGAGAGTGACAGCTGAACAGAGATAAAGATGAGCTGACATACGCCCTGGGGACCCTGAGCATGGTGGACGGATGAGAGGCTATGGCTCCGTGTCGTGGGAGCATGCCTTCCCTCAGGACAGAGAAACTTATAGAAGCCGCCAGAGAAAGAAGGAAGAGGACAGGAAACGGCTACGCTAGTTGGAGGAGGCTGTTATGAAGACCAGTGAAGTGGCTCGTAAGGCACTAGAGCAGGAGAAAAGCTTAAGGCCACTATGAATGAGCAAATCAGAAAGGCCATGGAGGAAGTTGTAAGTTCCCGCTTCCAGAGCTTGTCACAGCCGGCCGCCAACATCAGCCCCGGCTCGGCTCAGTTGAAAAGCAGTTGTGCTTCTACGGAGGTGCCTGTGAGGCAAGATGATGATGCAGGGATGCGCTTCCCGGTGGATGATGTCACCGCTCCGTTGACGTCCTGTGAGCTGCATATTCCGGAGGGGAATGCCACAGTCAAGGTGGCTATCGGTGTTATATCTCCTATCAACCCCACCAAGACACCAAGGATCCACTCGGTCGCAATACCACCCGGATATGCTAGTGCCTCAGTGGATAGATTGGTCAAAGGCCATGAAAATGTGGCTCTGGATATCGAAGGTGGTGATGGGGAGAAGACCCTAGGTGAAGCGGAGAAGACATTCATATGCTGGAAGAAACAATACATCATTATTCCTAGGGCGCCGCCACCACAACCGAACCCTAGGTGTGGATGATTGTGAACGCAATTGCTTTTCAATAATTATGTACTGTATCTAATTACGGTTCAAATCCAGGACCTCCCCAAGTCCATCTATCTATTCACCACATGACCACAGTGCCGTGGGACACGACGACGACGATTTCATACAAGCAGACAAGGTTGCATCCCCACCGCTGGCTGTATCTCCTCCACGACATACTCCAACATCGCCAGCGGCCCAATCTCCTCCACAATAGCAAGCTCCAACCGCACCGCCACCGCCTCCGCCAATGCTGACAACGGCCGCCTCATCGGCATCGGCTGGTCCATCGAGGAACAAGAGGCCTGCTGGCTCACAGAGATCGGTCCCACCACCTCCGCCAAAGAAACAAGTTGTGGTCACGAAGATCCCAAAGATGACCAAGCTTCCATACAAGAAGGCTGATGAAGAACTTAATGCTTCAATCAAGGTAGAAGTGAAAGCGTTCTTCGAAAAGACCAAAGCTGACACACGAGCAAAGCAAGAGAAGCCATACCTAATGTATCCTCGTGTAAAGCTACGTCAAGTGGTGCAGGCTATGCAAGACGAGAAGCGTGCCGCTAGTAAAAAACCAGCGCCGCCACTATTAGACTATGAGCGTACTATCATAAAGAAAATCAAGGAGGACAAAAGGAAACAGAAGGCGGCCGGGAAAGATGTTGCACAACTTGGCCAACAAGCGCAGCAATCAGTGCCGCCACTAGTGGTTGAGAATCAATATGGTTCTAAAAGGATCAAGATGCCCAAGAGGGGGGGGGGGTGAATTGGGCTTCTCTAAAAATTAAATGCAAGAATTAAATCCTACAAGCCGGAATTCACCCCTAGTGTCTACTTGTGTTCCTAGAGAGTCTACCGATACTAAGTTTTGCACCCTAGTTTCCAATCCTAGTCTAGCATGGCAAGTCTAGGAATGTAAAACAAGCAATGAAAGTAAATACGAGAAAGTAAATGCTTGAATGTAAAGGGGCAAGGAACACGGCGATGTTTTTCCGAGGTATCGGAGAGTCGCCACTCCCCACTAGTCCTCGTTGGAGCACCCGCGCAAGGGTGTAGCTCCCCTTTGATCCGCGCAAGGATCAAGTGCTCTCTACGGGTTGATTCTTTGACACTCCGTCGCGGTGAATCACCCACAACCGCTCACAAGATGAGTTGGGTCATCCACAAGCTCCGCCGGATGATCACCGAACTCCCAATCACCACCAAGCCGTCTAGGTGATGGCGATCACCAAGAGTAACAAGCTAGAACTCTCACTTGACCACTACAAGCCCAAATGAGAAGGTGGATGCACACTTGCTACTCTCTAATCGCTAGTGAGGAACTCTCAAGCTTTGATTCTCAAATCTCTATCCTCACTAGTGCTCTTGCACTCCCTTGCACTCCAAAGGTGTTTATCAGCTGATCAAATGAGCAAGAGACCTCTAAAAGAGGTGGTGGGGATGTATTTATACACCCCACAGACAAAACGAACCGTTACCCGCTGACTCAGCAAAACACGAGCTGACCGGACGCGCCGGTTGAACTGACCGGACGCGCTGGTCGCTCGTAACGGTCGAAATCCGAAAAACAACTGAGTGACCGGACGCACCGGTCAGGGGTGACCGGACGCGTCCGATCGTGCAGGGAGCATACTGTACTCGCACCGGACGCGCGATCGCGTCCGATCGGTGATGACCGGACGCGTCCGGTCGTCTCTGGACCTTACTGGACTGTGACCGGACGCGCCGATCACACCCAGGTCGCGTCCGATCGGGTGTTTCCCTCAAGTGACACGTGATGACTTCTGACCACCGCGTCCGGTCCTCGCGAGGACCGCGTCCGGTGTTCAGAGCTGAAACCCTAGCCGCGGAACTGTACTGACCGGACGCGTCCGGTCATGCCGAGGACCGCGTCCGGTCATGGGAAAACGACCCGAAACTCTCCGAAACGCGTCACAACTTGAACCAAGTTGCTTCTAACTGAACTTTGAGCTATTCTAGAGCTGCCTAGCGTCAAGTTTAACAAGTGTGCACCACACCTAAACATAGGACTCGCCTAGGTCAAGCTACCCGCTCATGCCCCCCTTTATAGTACGGCCAAAAGAGAAAAACAAAGATCCTAACGACTATTCCAAATGTCTCTCAACACCTCGACATCCGGAACTAACCGTCCTTAATCTTGACGTCACTCTTTTGAAAACCAAAACGATTTTCATCAAGGGGCATGAATACCATGGTGCCCAAAGCAGTTAAAACCTCCATGACCTAACTTACCAAAGTTTCTGCAAAACACACGTTAGTCATGGTAATAAAGCGTTGTCATCAATTGCCGAAACCAAACCTCGGGGCCTAGATGCTTTCAATCTCCCCCTTTTTGGTGATTGATGACAACACTAAGATATACAAGATTTGAGTTGAGGTTTTCGAGCATGCATGGTTCACATAAGCAAAAAGCAATAAGCACAAGAGGTTAGGAATTGCTTATGTGCCCCAAGCCAAAAGAGTGTACTCATAAGATAAGACAAAGAACGTTAGTACACATACAGATATAGCTCATAAGAAATCGGAGTAAGGCACGGAAGCACAACCTTAGAGCTATAATTAAAAACGGTGACAAGCGTTAACACTGCGACTGGATAAAACATTAAGACCCAAGGTTTATCACACGACGACATGTCACACGAATGCAATGACTGAAAAGTAAACATGATGCAAGAATGTAGCACACAAGAAAAACGAAAACCCTCTCTCAAAACTCCCCCTGAAACTACTCTCTCTCCCCCTTTGGCATCAAGCGCCAAAAAACTAATCTAAGAATCTGACGGGGGGACAGACGGAGTCGTGCCGGGTGCCGAGGTGCGCGGAGTAATCACGAAGTGTAGAGAATCTCCCTCGGAATCTGAGCTATCTGGCTGACCCTCTGAAGAAGCATGTGGCTGTGTAACTGTCTGGGTCTGAACGGCAGGAACAGGTACTGTCGTAGTAGCAATAAGAGGATCCGTCTGAGTGACCTGAGCCTGTAGCGAGCCAATAGCAGGAGGATCTGTCGAGGCAACTGACGAAGGTAGAGTCTCTGTAGTACCAGTCCCTGTCACTGGAGGAATAGCTGCCTCTGAAGCTGACAACCCTGAAGAAGTAGCAAAGGTAGTGTGCGAGGGCGTCGGCTGACCAGTCAACTCGCTGTAGGTAGCACTGAAATCACCGAAGGGTGTGCCTGTCAAGAGGTGAGGGCGAGGCTGGTCTGAAGGTGTAAACCCCGTGTGAATAGGCGTGAAGCTCGGGGACTGGAATGACTGGGGAACCTGCTGCTGTGGAGATGTGAACTGTAAACCCGGCTGTCCCTGACTCGATGGATCACTGGATTGTAAAGCAGAAGTCAGGACAGAAGCAGGCGGAGGAACCCCAACAGTGACTAGGTGGCGCAAGAGATCCAAGTATTGCTGCTGACTAGCTGCACTCTGTCGCTGAATCTCGTACTGCTGTCGCTGCATTTCAACCTGCTGCCTCTGGATCTCAAGCTGCTGACGCTGAAACTCGTCCTGACGAGCCTGAATCTGTGCAAGTGCTGCAGCTGTGTCCTGAGCCTGTCGCTGTATCTGTTGTTGCTGCTGCTCCTGTGCTTGGGTCAACCTCTCAAGAATCGCCACCATGGCTGGGTTTGTGCGGGAGGCTGAACCAGAGCCACCGGCCTCGTGGTCGTGAGACCGAGGAGACCGGTACCTGGGGATGGGCTGGTAGTCCTCATCAGTGCTGTTAGATGTCACATCCTCAGGAAGATCAGCACGCTGAGCGTCAAGATCAGCAAGCTCTGCCTCTGCAAGCTCATCAACTGTGGCGTCCTGCTCAGCTGCTGTCTCAGGAACCTCAGGTCGCACACGCTGTCCTGGCACTGGGGCCTGATCTCTAGTGACTGAAGCCCAAAGCTGACGGATATCATACTCAGGGAAAGCAGTAGTCGTATCTGATATCTCAGCTCGGATCTCTGCTGGTAACTGGATGGATGATCTAATGATGAAGCAGATCCAGTGTGCATAGGGCAGCTGACGATTACCCTTGAAGCCCTCAGCTATGGTGTCCTCCATCTCACTAAGTATGAGATCCCAAATGTCAAACTGTGTCTGTGAGAGGAGGTGATGAACAACCCATAGCTGCATCCGAGTCAGTCCCTCTCTGTAGCCAAGTCGGGGAAGTAGAGTGCGTCTGACTATGGCATCCAGAACTCTGGCAAGAGGTGTCAAACTGGCAGGCGTGCGACGAGACCCTTCGCCAAAAGGCTCACGGAAGCAGGGTCGAACCAAGTCTGTAGGTGGCACTGCCCCGCCGTGAGGGCGTCTCGGTGGAGGAGTCTGACCAAAACACAGCTGATGTATCTTCGTGTTGGAAGCTGGGAGTCTGAGAATCTCCCACACTCTGGTGCTGTATAGATGGTGATCGCGGCCTCGGAATGCAAAGTGAATGAAATCATGGGCAGGATCAATCCATAGTAAAGCATAAAACTCTCTGACCCATGTGCCGCAGTATGCACCTGTCCGTCCAAGAAGATCTGACAAGCCTGGCAGAAAGGACAGGTGCGGACGTAGCTGTTCTCCCACAACCTCAACCAGTGACTCAAGGCGACAGACCCTCTGTGGTCGGAAAGCAATACCGCTGTCAACTAGAGCCCTGTAGAAATCCTCCTGAAGTGGGGTATAGAAGCCTTCTGAAGCTCTGGGACCCCTCACAGGTGGAAACCACCGACTGACCTCCACGAACCTCAACCCCTGCACCTGACGTGCTGTAGCACCCCTCAAGTCAAAGTGCTCGACCGGGGGTGAACCTCTAGCTCTGGGTGGAGGACGTGCTCCACGACGCTGGCCCTCTGGCCTAGGAGTCACCTGAGTACGTGCACGTGTGGAGCGGCGACGTGGTGGAGACTGAGCTGGCTGGTCCTCTGTGTCCTCTGTAGCCTCTGGAGCCTCTGGAGCCTCTAGAGCCTCTGTGGCCTCTGGAGGTGGATCAACTGACATACCCTCTGTAGCTCCAGTATCCTCAGTACACTCAGTGGCCTCTGTGCCGAGCTGTCGACCTTCTAGATGAAAGCGACGCTCACCTATACATATGCCACTGCTCCTGCCACCTCTCTCTGCCTGCTCTGCTGCATCTGCCATGGCCTGAGCAATCTCTGCCTCTGTAAGTGTCTTCTTCTTCTTTCTGGCCAAGATCTTGATACGTTTTCCACGTGCAATCTCAGACCGACGAGGAGGACTATCGTCCCTGTCACCAGGAGCACCACCGGCGTTCTTGCAACGCACCATGCTAACAAACTAACCGAAAACCTCTGAAAGATGGTGAACTGTCACTCGAGAGGCTTGGCCTCAGTCCTTATCCGCAGGCTTGGCCTCGGATTCAGCAAACTGATCTCACCCTGACACACGGACAGACTCGCTGCAGCGACGGAATAGAGAGATCTACTATAAGCACATATATAACTAAAAGGTACGACACCCTAGAGATAGCAAGCATATGAGATACGATGTGAATCGAAAAGGCGAAGCTACCTCGGATCGACGAGACGACGGTGACAAGAAGAGATGACCTAGATCGCGAGATTCCCCGAAATCGCCGGACGAGCTCTGATTTGCCGAAACATGATGCAATTAGGATTAAAAGAAAGAATTATGGCAAACCCTAGCAAGGAGGTCAAGGAGACGCGAAACAACCTCGCGAAGAAGACGACGCGCGACAAAACCTCGACGACGAACGATCGAACGACGTTACGCGAACCCTAGGGTTAGGGTTAGGGCAACTCGACGAAGAGCGATCGGAGGCGAGCGTGAGGCAATCCACTGCCAGAGGTGAAGCTGGCAAAGGAAGCGCGGCTCACCGGCGGCAAGGTCGCGTGCGGGCGGCGGTGGCGCGGTGGCGAGCGGGCGGCGGTGGCGTGGTGGCGAGCGGGCGGCGGTGGCGCGTGCGGGCGGCTGGCGTGGGCAGGCACGGGCAGGGCTGGCGCGCGCGAGCGAGGGCCGGCACGGGGCAGGAGACGCGGCTGAGGCGCGGCGGCGGCTGCGGCGGAGGCGCGGCGGAGGCTGCGACGGAGGAGATGGCGCGGCGGCGGCGGAAAAAAAAATCTCGGGCGGAATAGAAAAAACGACCGAGTACGAACCGTTATATGAAGGGGTTAGATCCGCTCGACGCGTGATGACCGGACGCGGTGGTCGTTATGACCGGACGCGGTGGTGCAGCGTCCGGTCACACTCCAGTAAGCTCCTGGAGTGACCGGACGCGTCCGGTGAGGACTGACCGGACGCGGTCAGAGTCCGGTCGAGGGGAGCTCGGGAAAACATCGCGAATGACCGGACGCGGTGGTGATAACCGGGACCGGACGCGGTGGTCAACAGAGGCGCGTCCGGTGCAGCGTCCGATCAGTAGATCTGGAGTTGGTCTTCTGGATGACCGGACGCGCTGGTGGACGTCGGGACCGGACGCGGTGGTGAAGCATCACTGCGTCTGGTGCAGCGTCCGGTCCAGCGTCCGGTCACTGTTCTTCGCCCTTCTTTGTTCCGAACTACGACGCGACTTCTCCCAATCAGGTTCCAATTCAAAAAGACACAAATAAACACCAATTGGAACATGATATGAGTGACCTCACTCAAACCCTCAAATTTTTTAAAATAGATTGCCTTAGGCTAGTATTATTTTTAAGAAAATAGGCAATAAACACCCAAGGAGCAGCGTATGGCCATGCAATAGAGTTTTTGAACCTTTAGGAGCGTCAAAATGCTCTCTCTATCCATGGACGAACACAGAGGTTGCTCAAAGCTTAACCGAAAAGAAACGACAAGAACAACAACCATGCATATGCAATGCAATACAAGAAGGTAAATCTAGAATGCTTGTCAAGTTTGATCCACGGTTAGGCTTCTTCACTCCTCCAAAGAAGGGTTATCGTAACCGTGTTAGCCAAGCCCTAAAAACATTGCGATAAAATAAACATGGCATATTATACAATGCAATGCAAGGGACAACACACGCTCATTTTTTAAAGTTGCTAGAATCAAGCACATTGAGTTCACTTCTTAACCTACAAAAGGTTGCCTCATCCAAAGGTTTAGTGAAGATATCCGCTAATTGATTTTCACTTCTTACACCTTCTAGTGATATGTCATTTTTAGCAACGTGATCTCTTAGAAAGTGATGGCGGATATCAATGTGCTTGGTGCGAGAGTGTTGTACCGGATTGTTAGCAATTTTAACGGCACTTTCATTATCACATAAAAGTGGCACCTTTTCAAGAACAATTCCATAGTCTAGGAGGGTTTGCTTCATATATAAGATTTGTGCATAACAAGCCCCCGCGGCAATGTATTCCGCCTCGGCGGTGGACAAAGCCACACTATTTTGCTTTTTAGATGACCAAGATACTAAAGATCTTCCAAGCAAATGGCACCCTCCGGATGTGCTTTTTCTATCAATTTTGCAACCGGCATAGTCCGAATCGGAATAGCCAACTAGTTGGAATCTAGCTCCTTTGGGATACCAAAGACCAATGCTTGGGGTGAGCTTAAGATATCTTAGGATTCTTTTTACGGCACTTAGGTGAGGTTCTTTAGGGCACGCTTGAAAGCGGGCACACATGCACACACTAAACATGATATCGGGCCTAGATGCGGTAAGGTACAACAAGCTACCAATCATAGAATGGTAGAGAGTTTGATCAACCGGTTTACCTCCCTCATCTAGGTCGAGATGTCCATTTGATGGCATTGGGGTCTTGATTGGTTTGCATTCTTCCATCTTGAATCTTTTGAGAAGATCCTTGGTATACTTTTCTTGAGAGATGAAAATCCCTTCTCTCATTTGCTTTACTTGAAATCCAAGGAAGAATGTGAGCTCACCAATCATTGACATCTCGAACTCCTTCGACATCAATTCACCAAATTCCTTGCAATAATCTTCATTTGTTGATCCGAAGATGATATCATCAACATATACTTGACAAATAAAGATTTCCCCATTAAACTTCTTGGTGAATAGTGTGGTGTCGACCTTCCCAATGGTGAAGCCCTTCTCAATGAGGAAGTCCCGGAGGCGCTCATACCACGCTCTAGGGGCTTGCTTGAGCCCATATAACGCCTTGGACAACCTATAAACATGATTAGGATATCTAGGGTCTTCAAACCCGGGAGGTTGATTAACATAGACTAGTTCATTTATAAAGCCATTTAAGAATGCACTTTTCACATCCATTTGATATAGTTTCATATCATGATGTGATGCATATGCAAGGAGGATACGAATGGCTTCAAGTCTTGCAACGGGTGCAAAGGTCTCTCCAAAATCAAGACCTTCAACTTGAGAGAACCCCTTTGCAACTAGTCTTGCCTTGTTCCTCACCACTATGCCTTGGTCATCTTGCTTGTTTCGGAACACCCACTTGGTTCCAATGACTCTTGCACCTTTAGGATGCTCTTCAAGTGTCCATACTTGATTGCGGGTGAAGTTGTTCAATTCTTCATGCATTGCATTCACCCAATCCGGATCTTGAAGAGCTTCTTCTACATTCTTAGGTTCAACGCAAGAGACAAAAGAGTGATGTTCAACAAAAGAAGCTAGTTTTTGAGATCGAGTCATTACTCCCTTTGTAGGACTCCCTATGATGAGATCTTGTGGATGTGCTTGAAGTAGTGGTGAGTATCTTCTATCAACCACTTGAGGAGGTGGATGGGGAGCATCAACATCTTGAGCTTGTGCCTTGGCTTGTTCATGAGAGACATAAGTGTCTTTATTTTCAACTTTCTCATTCTTGTCATCATCTTGAGGCACACGTGATGAAGATGGTGGATCAACAATTTGTACATCGTCATCATCATCTTTTGGCTTGATGTCTCCCACCGGCATGTTCTTCATGGCCTCCCTCAAGGGTTCATCACCTACATCATCACAATTCTCAATTGCTCCTTGGGAGCCGTTAGATTCATCAAATTCCACATCATATGTTTCTTCAACCAAACCGGTGGCATGGTTAAATACTCTATATGCTTTGGACTTTGATGAGTAACCAACAAGAAAACCAATATCACAACGTCTTTGAAACTTCCCTAGGTGTTGACGCTTCTTGTAGATGTAACATTTGCAACCAAACACCTGGAAGAAAGAGACGTCCGGCTTCTTCCCATTAAGCAACTCATAGGGGGTCTTGCCAAGAAACTTTTGTAGGAAGAGGCGATTTGAAGCATAGCATGCGGTGTTGATTGCCTCGGCCCACAACTTCTCCGGAGTGTTGTACTCATCTAGCATTGTTCTTGCAAGGGTGATCAAAGTTCAGTTCTTTCTCTCAACTACACCATTTTGTTGAGGAGTGTAGGTTGAAGAGACCTCATGCTTGATTCCAATTTCATCACAATAAGCTTCAATGTTGGTGTTGTCAAACTCTTTGCCATTGTCACTTCTAATCTTCTTTATCTTGACTTCAAATTCATTTTGAGCTCTCTTTGCAAACTTCTTGAAGCAATTTGCCACTTCGGATTTGTCATGAAGGAAGAAAGTCCATGTATACCTTGAGTAGTCATCCACTATCACAAGACAATAGAGATTACCACCCAAGCTCTTGTATGTTGTAGGCCCAAACAAATCCATGTGTAGAAGTTCTAGCACTCTTGAAGTTGACATGAAAGCTTTGGTTGGATGAGTGTTTGCAACTTGTTTGCCCGCTTGACATGCACTATAAGGTTTGTCCTTTTCAAACTTCACATCCTTCAATCCTCTCACTAGTTCTTTCTTCAATAGCTTGTTGAGAGTGTTCATTCCAACATGAGCAAGCCTCCTATGCCAAAGCCAACCAAGTGAGGTCTTGGTGAACAAACAAGTCATCAAATTTGCATCTTCGGAGGTGAAGTCAACAAGATAAAGATTGTTGTATCTAAAGCCTTTGAATATCACTTGCTTGTCATCTATCTTTGAAACTTCCACTTCATTTGGTGTGAACAAGCATTGGAAGCCAAGGTCACAAAGTTGCCCAACGGATAACAAGTTGAAACTCAATGAAGCAACATAGAGCACATTTGAGAGTGAGTGATCATGTGATATTGCAATCTTGCCTATACCCTGGACTTTGCTCTTTGAATTATCCCCAAATGTGATCTTCTCTTGACATATTCCATTTTCTTCAATGGTGGTGAACATACGAGGATCACCGGTCATATGTTGAGTGCAACCACTATCAATGACCCAATGAGATCCACCGGTCTTGTAGTTCACCTACACACAAGAGATCAAGCTTTTTGTTTAGGGACCCAAACTTGAGAGGGGCCCTTGACTTTATCCACTAGTGACTTGGCAACCCATATTTTCTTTGGCCTATTCTTGTTTGGGGGACCCAAAAACATGACTTTCATCTTTCCATTTGAATCTTTTCTTAGCATATAATGAGCATTGAAGGCGAAGGGTCTAGCATGCTTGGGCAAGGGTTGTGGTGGTGGAGTTTTGCATTCATGAGCAAAGTGACCTTCTTGACCACACTCAACACATCTCTTTAGCTTGGGCTTTGACTTGCTTTGTTGTTGTTGAGCTTTTGCTTTCTTCTCTTGATTTGCCAAGTACCCAATACCGCTTCTATCCATCTTCATTACGGTGTTCATGAGGAGCTCACTTTGCAAATGTTGGCCTCTTGTGAACTTGCTTAGGCCGGTCTTGAGATGCTCTTTTTCTTGCTTGAGCTTTTTGTTTTCTTCAATGAGTGACTCATTTGTTGGTTGCTTCTCAAGAGCCATCAAACCTTTTAGCTTCTTGTTCTCATTTGCAAGCTTCTCATTCTCACTCTTAATCTTGGCATAATCATCATGGTTGCTTGACTCAACCACACTCTTGCCTTTGCTACTAGAACCTTGCTCAATGCTTTCAATGATCAAATCATCACATGATGTGGCTATATCACACTTAACAACATAGTTAGTAGCATCATGTGTCTCAAGAGCAAGTTCATTAGCAACCACAAGACTATCATAGTTAATTTTTAATGTGGTGTATTTGTCCTTTAGAGAATTATGTCTAGTGATGAGCTCATCATGCTTCTTCTCAAGTTTATCATGTTGATCTTTAAGCTCTTTATAAGATATTTTGAGCTCCTTGAGAGTGGAAGACATCACTTCATTTTGAACTCTAAGCTCACCACTAGTCTTTTGAATATTTTCAAGCTTGGATGAGAGTGATTCATTTTCATTTTGAAGATCATCATTTTCATTTCTAGTCCTTCTTATGATTTTAGTGTATTTATTTAGCAATTTTACAAGTTCATCATAAGAAGGTGAGTCATATTCATCATCACTATCACTATCATCATTATCATCACTATCATGGTTTTGTACCTTTCGTTCACCCTTGGCCATAAGGCATAGGTGAGTAGTGGACAATAATGGTGAAGGAGGCGGTGAAGGTGGTGATGAAGATGTCGGTGAAGATGATGGCCCCATCATAAATGCGGCAACCTTCTCTTTCTCATCATCGCTCTCATCTTCGGAGGACTCACAAGATGATTCAATGTCGGTGAGCCAATCACCAACAATGTATGCCTTTCCTCCCTTCTTCTTCTTGTGGAACTCCTTCCTCTTGCCATCCTTCTTCTTGTATGGCTTGTTCTTCTTCTTCTCTTCTTCTTCATCACTTGAATCATTTTTCTTGCCCTTGTTCTTGTTCTTGTACTTGTCTTTTGGTGGTCTAGGGCATTGATGAGCTAGGTGGCCAAGTTCACCACAATTATAGCAATCCATCTCCGAGATTGGCTTTCTCTTGCTACTTGTGAAGAATTTCTTCTTCTTGCCATCAAACTTGATGCCACTCTTGTTGAGCTTCTTTAGCATCTTGGTGGTCTTTCTCACCATGAGTGCAAGTGATTCATCATCAACATCACTTTCACTTGAGCTTTCTTGCACCATCATGGCTTGGCCTTTCTTCTTCTTCTTGTCATGACTAGCTTTGAAGGCCAAGTCTTTCTTCTTGGAAGATGATGAGCCCTCTTCCGGAGTGATATGCATGTACATCTCATGAGCATTGATTTTCCCTAATACTTGAGTCGGTGTTGCGGTGGAAAGATCACTTTGGTGAAGCACGGTGACAATGTGACCATACTTCTCAACGGGAAGCACACTCAAGATCTTCCTTGCAACATCCGATTGGCTCATTTGGTGAGCCCAAGAGCATTGAGGTCCTCTACAAGAACATTCAAGCGAGTGTACATGTCATTAGCACTTTCTTTGGGAAGCATCTCAAAAGAATTAATTTTCTTTAAAGCTATGTGATAGCGTTCCTCACGCTCACTCTTAGTTCCCTCATGGAGAGCACAAAGATTTTCCCACAATTCATGAGCGTTCTTTGCATTACGCACGCGATTGAAGATATCTTTGCCTAAGCCCCGGTAGAGTGCATTTTTGGCCTTTGCATTCCACCGGTCGTACTTCTCCTCATCACCACTTGGGTTAGCGGGATCCCTTATGGGGGGAAGCCCTTCGGTTGCGGCTCTAAGGCACCCAACATCTATGGCTTCGAGGTACGCCTCCATACGAATTTTCCAATATAGAAAATCGTCTCTCTCAAAAGTGGGAGGTGGTCCTTCCCCATTAGACATCTTGCTCAAGGCGGTAAAGCCTAAAAATAGAGCAACACGGCTCCGATACCAATTGAAAGGATCAAGATGCCCAAGAGGGGGGGTGAATTGGGCTTCTCTAAAAATTAAATGCAAGAATTAAATCCTACAAGCCAGAATTCACCCCTAGTGTCTACTTGTGTTCCTAGAGAGTCTACCGATATAAAGTTTTGCACCCTAGTTTCCAATCCTAGTCTAGCATGGCAAGTCTAGGAATGTAAAACAAGCAATGAAAGTAAATACGAGAAAGTAAATGCTTGAATGTAAAGGGGCAAGGAACACGGCGATGTTTTTCCGAGGTATCGGAGAGTCGCCACTCCCCACTAGTCCTCGTTGGAGCACCCGCGCAAGGGTGTAGCTCCCCCTTGATCCGCGCAAGGATCAAGTGCTCTCTACGGGTTGATTCTTTGACACTCCGTCGCGGTGAATCACCCACAACCGCTCACAAGATGAGTTGGGTCATCCACAAGCTCCGCCGGATGATCACCGAACTCCCAATCACCACCAAGCCGTCTAGGTGATGGCGATCACCAAGAGTAACAAGCTAGAACTCTCACTTGACCACTACAAGCCCAAATGAGAAGGTGGATGCACACTTGCTACTCTCTAATCGCTAGTGAGGAACTCTCAAGCTTTGATTCTCAAATCTCTATCCTCACTAGTGCTCTTGCACTCCCTTGCACTCCAAAGGTGTTTATCAGCTGATCAAATGAGCAAGAGACCTCTAAAAGAGGTGGTGGGGATGTATTTATACACCCCACAGACAAAACGAACCGTTACCCGCTGACTTAGCAAAACACGAGCTGACCGGACGCGCCGGTTGAACTGACCGGACGCGCCGGTCGCTCGTAACGGTCGAAATCCGAAAAACAACTGAGTGACCGGACGCACCGGTCAGGGGTGACCGGACGCGTCTGATCGTGCAGGGAGCATACTGTACTCGCACCGGACGCGCGATCGCATCCGATCGGTGATGACCGGACGCGTCCGGTCGTCTCTGGACCTTACTGGACTGTGACCGGACGCGCCGATCACACCCAGGTCGCGTCCGATCGGGTGTTTCCCTCAAGTGACACGTGATGACTTCTGACCACCTCGTCCGGTCCTCGCGAGGACCGCGTCCGGTGTTCAGAGCTGAAACCCTAGCCACGGAACTGTACTGACCGGACGCGTTCGGTCATGTCGAGGACCGCGTCCGGTCATGGGAAAACGACCCGAAACTCTCCGAAACGCGTCACAACTTGAACCAAGTTGCTTCTAACTGAACTTTGAGCTATTCTAGAGCTGCCTAGCGCCAAGTTTAACAAGTGTGCACCACACCTAAACATAGGACTCGCCTAGGTCAAGCTACCCGCTCATGCCCCCCTTTATAGTACGGCCAAAAGAGAAAAACGAAGATCCTAACGACTATTCCAAATGTCTCTCAACACCTCGACTTCCGGAACTAACCGTCCTTAATCTTGACGTCACTCTTTTGAAAACCGAAACGATTTTCATCAAGGGGCATGAATACCATGGTGCCCAAAGCAGTTAAAACCTCCATGACCTAACTTACCAAAGTTTCTGCAAAACACACGTTAGTCATGGTAATAAAGCGTTGTCATCAATTGCCGAAACCAAACCTCGGGGCCTAGATGCTTTCAGGTTCCAACATGAACTTGATGCAAATGTCGGTACCTGATGATGTGGACTTAGATGAACTCGCCAAGTGGATGAATGTGACTGGGCTTTCATTAGAACAACTTCTCGGTCGGGAGGAGCTGACAACTGTTAAAGAGGCCGAAGTTGTTGATGAATGGCGGAGGAAGTACGTATATGGCAGGAGTCTATGCGACCCTGCAAAGGTAAAAAATCTTAGTACACAAATGTACAAGCTGCACGAGTACTACTTGAGATTCTGTGCACAACATCAAAGTGAACAATATTTGGGCATCCAAGTCAGAGACCGTCACTACTTCCGTGGAGATGACGTCATCTAGGTACAGTTTAGTGAAATACATCAGCTTCTCTATATGGATGCTCTTGATAAATCTCTCATAAGCTGCTACTGTCTGTAAGTGATTCTTCCTTTTAATCAATAATCCCACTCTAGCATATGTACGTATTCGTAATAACTATGCTCACGATGTGCAGACACATGATGAGAGAACTCAGATTGAAACAAGATGATCGAATTGGTTTTATCGATTCGTATGTCTTGTACAAGGACACAAAGACTAAAGATCCATTCAATCTGAACATCAAGGAAATGGAGAAAAACCTCTGGAGATCCTTTTATAACCAAAGGCATAAGGAGTTGATACTCTTCTCTTACAATATGGGGTAAAGTGTTGTGTTATATCATGTCTTAGTCAATCCAACATTAATATATATATATATATATATATATATATATAAGTTGACTCTATAAACAAATGCAGGGATCACTGGATACTCATTGAGATTAAGATCAAGGAACAAACTATAAATGTGTGGGACTCAATGAGAAAAGAGCTGGCAATGTACCAAGACATGATAGACATGATCCAGAGGTAAGTTCTATCATTCGTTAATTATCGTTGCCTGCTCCTTTAATTTACTATGCTATACCTAATCAACGACCGACTTATTGGGCAGGGCTTAGGCTTGGCTACAACAAAGATATCGTATGGATCTGAAAGTGCCACTCCCCCCTCCTATTCTACATAAGTGGGTGTCCAGACAACCGTACGGAACCAATTTATGTGGATACTACGTTTGCGAGTACATGTGGTGTAGCAAATTTACACCTGCTAAAGAGATGCTAAAAGTAAGTAACATGTGTATATAGTAAATTCATATCTTATTTATTTGTTGAAACTAAATAAATCTTATGTATATTAATATCTTTTCCTTTAATTAATGCAAATGGAAGGAGTGAGAATTGAAAGAACAAGTGTTCAGGCACACAATACTCGTCGCAATCCAGGAGACGATCGCAGGTTTCATCAACGATCATGTCATCCCGGAAGACGGCGAGTTCCACCACAACCCTAGGTTGAATTTGAAGAGTCCAAACAAGAACGAACACTTGTATGAGCTTTGAGTGGCGGACAAACATTTGTGTAACTCATTAACCGGCGGCCGAACACTTGATTACTTGTATATTATTGTAAATGTAATGTGTACGTACGTATATGTATAGCTCTATATTATATATATATATATATATATATATATATATATATATATATATATATATATATATATATATATATATATATATATATATATATATATATATATATAGTTTCATACTTTATTTGTGTGCAATAATAACGCTCTCGTATAGGTGCAACGTATACGGATAGTAGCAGCGAAGAATAAATTGGAAAACAATATAACTAAAAACCAAAATCAACAATGAATTGGAAAGAAAAAGGAAAAAGAAAAAAGAACCTTTAGTCCCGGTTGGTAATACCAACCGGGACTAAACGGTGCTGCGCCACGTCGATGCCTGGCAGCAACTTTAGTCCTGGGCCTGAGAACCGGGACTAAAGATGGGACATTTAGTCCCGAAACCTTAGTCCCGGCTCGCAGCCCGGGACTAGAGGTCCTTTTAGACCGGGACTACAGCCCCGTTGTGCAGCAGTGCGAGCGCCGCTGACCCGTCTCTTCGCCTTTAGCCAACGCCGATGTCAACGCTACACGCCGGCGGCGGCCGACGACGATGCAGTGGCAGCGAGGAGGACACCGTGCCGCCGACGCAGGAGGCTGCCAAGAGGACGGCGACATGCAGATTGAACAGCCAAAGCAAATTGAAACGGCAAGGCTCTGAATCTACTGGGCGGCGGCAAGTTGGCTTGGCCGAGCGGATGGAACATTCATGAAGAGCACTAGAAAAATAGTGATAGCCATATGTTTCAAAATAATAAGTAGAGGGAGAGATCATATCAAATAAAGGAGTATTTTTCATATACCATGTTCCACATACATGCACATCTCGATCTAAGAGTATGACACTTATCTCCTTGGATTTGAGCTTTAGCTTTACAATATATGTAAGGTAACTATGCTACATCTTTATCCTACCCAAAGCTCCACATAAGCCATTAGAAGTAGGATAAGGAGGCAACTTCGGCATATGCCTTGGTGAGGAATCATACACCATATGAGCGACATGAGAGTACCATATGAGGAACATTAAGCCTTCTTTTGAAAAATATTGCAAAACCTCTGGATGAGAAAAATAGTGCTCAAGTCAAATCTGTTTTTGTCTTTCAACTGCCCAAAACAAAGGAAAATGCCACATGCCCCGTGGAGGACTAAGGTAATCTTCCATAACTAAATAGAAGATCTCCACTATAATATTTCTCTAGGTTCTCGTGCTGCCACATCATCAAATATTCATCTTCTCTGGTCTTCATACTTCAAGCCTCCACTACGTGCCCACTTACTCTATGATCCCCACTAAATGCAGAAAAAAACTGCAAGAAAGTGGAGGGATTTGAGCAGTCATTGGTTCAAAGCAGTCCTTAGATATTCTTGCTCTGAAACATACAAATTTATCTCCACCAAACAAGGATTTAATTTGATGCGGTGTGTCTCTGTACATGGGCATACGAAGGATCATCCTGTTGCTCCCTACAATCTCCCCATCATGCCATCCACCTTGGTGGCCAACCTGACACACTGTAGAGAGAAGCAAATCACGTCATCATCACATGTGTCGCTACGTCATGGTTCAACTCTGAGCAGGAGCAGTCTGCAGCTGAGCGCCGAGCATGATCATGAGGTAAGCGGATCTCTTGATTGTTTATTTGTTCTTTTCAATTCTTTGTTTCTTAATTGCTTATTGTTTGATTTTTCTTTTGTTCAGCAACCACCAAGCATGAACTTAATATTTTTTATCACACCTATTGTACCATTTATTTAATTAGCTAATTAATTTAGAAATATCGGTTCAATTGTTCTCTTCGCTCCCACTGGCCATATCTCAATTTTAGTCCATCCTCTCTGCCACTGTGGGCATACGAAGGATCATTGGCCTTCTTTTATCTATCTATGGCTTTATTCTACACCATGGATGGTGATGCTATCGGGCCTATATATATACTGGCACTTAGGGTTTTGAGTCCCTCTCCTTCTCATTCTCGTCTCCTCGCGGCACTCACTCTCTCTCTCCAATCCGTCGGCGCCTATCTCATTCTCCCTCAACACCTCTCTCTCTCTCCCTCCCTCCCTTAGCACCTCTCTCAATCCACACGACGGAGAGGCCCTAGCAGCGGCCGCCTTGTGCCCCTAGCGGCGGCGGGTAGCGCCCGTGGCGGCAGAGGGCCAGCGCATGCGGGGTGGAGGGGGCCGCCGACGCGTGGGGCGGAGGTGGTGGCCGGCTCGAGTGGGGCGTCTCTGGTGGCGTGCGTGCAGGTCCTCTCCCTCCTCCCGAAACTCCCTCTCCTCCGGGCGAAGCTGCAGCACTCCTCAGGCGGCGTGGGCGCAACCGAGGCCGGATCCGGTGGCGGGGAGGTCGGATCCGGTGACGAGGAGGCTGGATCTGCTGGTGGGGTGGACAGATCTGGAGGCGGCGAGCGCAGATCTAGAGGCGCGGCACCCTCGAGCTCGTCCCCCGGCAGAGGCGCTCGCTCCTCCCTCATGCAGATCCAGTGGGCATGGCGGCCATGACGAGCAACGGTGGCGCAGATCCGGTGGCGGACCCGACGTGATTGCGGCAGCGGCGCTTGGATGGCCTCGGTGGGCCCGTGGATGGGCTCAATTGGCCTGTCCAAGGATTTTTCTTTTGTTTGTTTTCTATTTGATTAACTGAGGTGGGCATTTCAACCGGCTTAGGAAAGATCCATTTACCATGACCTTTCGACCGAGGCGGTAGTGATGTCCGCCTCGGTTAAAATTCCTATAGTAGTGTAGTATAGGTGAGTTTTCAACATTGCTAATTTTTCCACTCAAGAGGGAATATGTTTGTTGTACACTTGATACTATTGAAATGTGAAGCATAATAGAAACTCCTGATCCACTGAGGCTAAGTTTTAATTGTTTACTCGGGACAAGCAAAGGTTAAACTTAGGGGATCTTGTTGACAGTGTAAATGTCATACTTTCACATACTCAAAAACACCGTCAACAACCTCGGAATAAATGGAAGATAATCATATCATGAGCATATTTTATCAAATAACAAGTTCCATATGTCCATGAGTATTCCTATGCAGATTTAAGCTAAATGGAGGAAATAGAGCTTGTGGGCCCACCATAGGGGTCGGCCAACCACCCCTATGGGGCCCACAAGCCTCCCAAGCTGCCATGATCCACCCAAGTACTCCTAAGAGCAATATCAACTCTTGGATCAACTTCTGTTTTCTCTCAATGACTCACATTCACTTCACATGGATTGAATAGCCCTCATGTAAGGTGAAACCGACCTCAAGATGGACCCACAAACTCACATACCCACTCATGATCAAGCTAGGAGGGCACACACCTGAGGAGGAGGCCTCACATGGAAGTGAGGGGGTCAGCCGACTCCCCTATGGTCGGTTGAACACCCTAAAGCACCCACCGCCTTCATGCATGATGGAATGCAAAGAAGCACACATTTGGAAGATCCTAGCCCTTGATTTGAAGTTGGTTTCATCCTATGGTGTTGAAGACATGTCACATAGATCCATGGGTCCACTTGGAGTAGAATAAATAGAGGGGTACACCCCCTCTCCATTCATGAAAGCAAGGAAGAAGCAAATGAAGCTCTCAAACTTAGATTAGCTCCACTTTATCTTTGTAGTAGGATAGTCTAGTGTGGGAGCTAGAAGTAGAGTTGAGCTTTGCTCAGGTTCCCGAAGCTGGTCTTCTGGTCTGATATAGCTCTTGTACCTTTTCCTTTTTGTAAGTCTTTGACTTTACTTAATATATTATTCTTCTTCTACTTTACTTAGCCCTTACTTTGTGCAACATTACACTAGTTATATTGTTGTTGTGGTCTATGTTAGCATATAGTTGTTACATAATAGATTGATGATCCTGTGATCCACACTTATATACGATCATCGCCTTTCATTAGGTGCTCTAATTGATCTATGTGTACACAATTAGAGTAGTGAGAGAAGGTGTAAGCGTGGTGCTTATACACTATCTTGCCTTTGGTTGCCGTTTGTCGCACGGATTGTTTGCGGTAGCTAGCAAGTGGTGACAACCTTGTCTAGCCTTTGTATTCCACCACATGTTGTAGGCAAGTTCTTAAAAGGTAAGACCCCCATAATAAGATAACTGCTTCGGGTAGGAGTTTTGTCTCCTATTGTCTCACCTATCGTCTAGTATACCCGTTGTGTAGACTCAATCTTTATGTTGCAATTGTGTGATTAGGTAAACCATAGAAGTAGAGTTAGAATCATAGGAACCTCATACTCTCTTGTTGTCCTCCCACATAGTTATACGCTTGCTTCATTACACTTCCTATCACTATTCGATTACCCCTCTACACTATTTGGTACTAAGTTGCGGTAAATATTGAGATCTCTCATTTATTATTATTCCTAGCTACAATGATATATTATGTGCGCTTGCGGAATTCTCTACTTGAGCATAAGAAATACAAACGGTATGTTTCCATCCATCTATTTTTACTTCTCAAATTGTCTATGCCTTTCATGTCTCGTATGTGCGGACTCAGTGACTCATGACCCGTATTACAACAACTTACGTACGGCAATAGTACAAAGTCTGATTCCAAAATATATCAGATTTCATTGTAACACATAGATACATTTGCTAATATAGAAAATAATAATAGAAGGAGCGGGAGCCGTACGGATGAATAAGAAAAAAGATCAGAAAACAAAAATAGAAAAGATTTTACGAAAGGATGAAAACAACACCAAAAAAAGAAAAGCAAGAAATAAAAAAATGAGAAAAAGAAAAAAGGCTTCTGGATGGACGGACGTAAACCAAAACAGAAATGGAAACGAAAAATAGCCGAAAACCTCGGGACAGACCAAAATAAGGGTATTTTAAGAATAAAAAGGTTGGATGGAAAAAACTTTACTCTTTAATATTAGGTATATATATATAGAGTGGAAATAGAGCTAGGAAATATGTCCGTGCATTGCAACGGGAGAAAAAAAATATATATCCCTCGTCGCTGAAATATTATCTGGCATGACACTCATAGGTGTTGATGCGTACGATTGTACGAGATTGTTATAGATGCATTAAGGGAGGGAAAAGTCCATGCTCTCGAAATAATTGTTGAGAAGAGGCTCAGTGCGGTAGGCACGAGATCACGAGGAGACATACATGTGATGTATCTAGGTCCAACCATTTAGATAAGGGGTATTGGTATTCCTCGTAGATAGCGTGCCTCTAGTGGTCCTAGCTCAGTTTTATCTAAGCTTTTCAAACCAAACCACTATGAAGACCGCTCCAATAGATCTGTATGATGAAGCATTTTGTTTCAGATGATATAGGTGTAACATTTTGAAGATGTTCATAGATATAGGGTGTGTGCATATGTTCATAAAGATGAGTGTATCGTCCATATATGTAAACGTTAGTGTTTTACTCTGTTTGTAGAAAATATAAATAAAAGAACAAAATACATCTCTATTTAATAACATAACAATATAAGCATGTATTCTATTTAATAACAGCTGCCATGCACATCCCTTTTGAGCTTGTTCACACCCATCACACAGCCCCTATACGCAGCGTTTGCCGACAAGAGTGGCTTTCTTTTGTTAATTCCTACTCCTTTTTGTCCTATTGATGCTTGCCATTCAAAACAAGCCACACATAGGAGTACTATGTAAAGTATACCCGTGAACTTCTTCAGCAGCCTATACCCGTGACTTACTCCAGCAGTCTGTGCACGTAGCCCTATGTCTCTTCCTATCTCTCAGGCAGTGCCCAACGTGATATTACTCTGACATGCTGAACTGCAAAAAGGCAGCCTGCTTGGCTTGGCACGGAGTTGCTGCTACGTCCCTGACAAAAAGGTGAGGCCCATCTTGCACATTGAAACTCCACTCTTAGGCCTGTTTGGTTTCCAGGAGTTAAAATTTAACTCCCATCACATCAATGTTCCTTCAAACGTATGGAATACTAAATATAGACTAATTGCATGGATGTTGGCACAGATTAGGAGTAATTTACGAGACGAATCTATTAAGCCTAATTAGTCCAAGATTGAAAACTTTTTGTCAAATAAGACGAAAGTGCTACAGTATTGTTAAACTTTAACTCCTCCAACCAAACACCCCTTAGTCTCTTACCTCTCTCTCATCTCACGTTACTTTCAGTTTCAGCATCCAACAAAGTAGTACTGCATGCACCTAAATCTAGGTGTTTTTAGTTTTTCTATGATATTTCTTGATACAATTTTTTTTATTACCAAACGGTTTTAGTACTGCATGCACCTAAAACGGTTTTTACTTTCACTCTTACCTCTGCCAGTGGCGGATCCAGGAATCAAAACCTGTGGGGCCAGCCAGCAGAAGCTATGGGACCAAACCATATATGCTACAGTAAAATTGCACTAGATTCATCAAAACCTGTGGGGCCAGGTGGCCCCACAGGTTCTACCTACGTCCGCCACTGACCTCTGCATGCGACCTGTGACTTACCGCATGTGGCGGTTCAGGGAATCTGCTTTTGGTTTGGTCGGCAGCAAATGAAGCAAGGCTGCTAGTCCCCTTGGTCTGATCAGCAGGTGCCTGCGCAGTTTTGGGGGTGGGTAGCTCTACGGGTCGTGCTAGGTTTCGACCAGGATGGCGCCCAGCCCCTCGCCGACCAAGGCGGGACTGGGCCGCTGCCCCTGGTTAGGCCCTCGCCTCGCCCCGTCGGCCCACCAGCCTTCTCTTCCTCCTCCAGGGGCGCCGCCGCTGCACCACCGTCTCGCCGCGGTGCGGTAGGGTCTCGCCAGAGCTCCTCAACCCGCGGCGGCCTCCTTCTTCGCCTCCCCCTACTCCTGCCGCCGCCACGGCCACGCTCGCTAGCGAGCACCGCCGCGACGCCCCACCCCGACCTGGCATGGCCACCTTACCGTTGCTAGGACTCTAGCGCCGCTCGGCCGCCATCCCCACTGCCTAGCCAGCCTTCGTCCCCCCAAACCCCCTTCTAAGCCCGCCGGAGTTGGAGGCCAGAACCCTAGCCGCTACCATCGCCGAAACCCTAGCCGCCGCTGTCTTCTTCCTCTCTGTGGGGACGCGGGCGCAGGGTCGTGTGGAAGAGGGTGGGTCGGGCCGCGTCATGTCGCGTGGGAGAGGGAGAGGGAGAGGGAGAGGGAAGGGGTGGTCGGCGTGCATCTTCGGTCCGACCGGTCGGACACGAAGATTTCCGCAGCTCTACCCCGTGGGGGATAGATAACACGGGTGCAAGTGCAAGGAGGATATTTCTGAGATAATACAATTATAGGTATAGACTTGACTAATCACTTCACAGTTCACACAACCAACCAACTAGTCCTGGCGTCCATCCATAAAATAAAACCCAGCCCCAGACCCAGCACAACCAACATTGTTCACCCCCTCCCCTCCGACGCGATCAACGATCCTCCCGGCATTTCAATTCGAGCGAGAGAAATGTTTGTCTGAAAGTTGAGCGAGAGAGAGAGGATGATCTGAGCACCGATCAGCGCGCGAGAGGTGCGGTACGGTCACCGGCCGGCCAGCCATGTCGACCTATGACAAGGCAATCGAGTCGTACAAGAAGGCGGTGACGATGGCGGCGTCCCTGGCGGCGTGGGCGATGCTGGTGCGCGGCGTGGCGAACGAACTGGTTCCCAACGAGGTGCGGGACTTTCTCTGCTCCGGCCTGGGCTACCTGCGGTCGCGCATGTCATCGCAGCACACGGTGGTGATCGAGGAGACGGAGGGCTGGGCCAGCAACCAGTTGTACGACGCCGCGCGCACGTACCTGGCCACGCGGATCAACACCGACATGCAGCGCCTCCGCGTCAGCCGCGTCGACGAGGGCAAGAGCCTCATGTTCAGCATGGAGGAAGGCGTGGAGATGGCCGACGTCCACGACGGCGCCGAGTTCAGGTGGCGCCTCGTCTGCCGCGACGTTGCCGGCGCCGGCAACGGCAATGCCAACGGCCACGCCCGCGGCGGCGGCAACTACCGCGTCGAGGTCCTCCGCTCCTTGGAGATGAGCTTCTACAGGAAGCACAAGGAGAAGGCCATCGCGTCCTACCTCCCGCACATCCTCGCCGAGGCCAAGAAGATCAAGGACCAGGACAAGACGCTCAAGATCTACATGAACGAGGGCGAGTCCTGGTTCGCCATCGACCTCCACCACCCGTCCACCTTCACCACGCTCGCCATGGAGCACAAGATGAAGCAGTCTGTCATGGACGACCTCGAGAGGTTCGTCAGGAGGAGGGAGTACTACAAGCGGATCGGCAGGGCCTGGAAACGGGGTTACCTGCTCTATGGCCCGCCTGGAACGGGCAAGTCCAGCCTGATTGCGGCCATGGCCAACTACCTCAAGTTTGACGTCTATGATCTCGAGCTGACCGAGGTGAACTGGAACTCCACGCTTCGGAGGCTGCTCATCGGGATGACCAACCGGTCGATCCTCGTCATCGAGGACATCGACTGCTCCGTCGATCTGCAGCAACGTGCAGAGGAAGGTCAGAGTCCTTCAGCTTCAGAGGACAAGGTAACAAACAAACAAACAAACCTAAACCTGCCCTGTCTTTTTTGGGTTCCTTACCCTAGCTAACTTTAATTTCTGTTTCAACAGGTGACACTATCTGGGCTACTCAACTTCGTGGATGGCCTCTGCTCAACAAGCGGGGAGGAGAGGATCATTATCTTCACAACAAACTACAAGGAGCGGCTCGACCCGGCGCTGCTTCGCCCAGGCAGGATGGACATGCACATCCACATGGGGTACTGCTGCCCGGAGTCGTTCAGAATCCTGGCCTCCAACTACCACTCCATCACCGACCATGACACATACCCTGAGATAGAAGCACTGATCAACGAGGAGGAGGTGATGGTGACTCCAGCAGAGGTCGCAGAAGTGCTTATGAGGAATGATGACACCGATATCGCACTTGAGGGCCTTATTCAGTTCCTCAAGGGAAAGAAGGGTGATGCATGCCAAGGATAGTGAAAATGTGGAGCATGTGACGAAAGAGGATGATGAAAGATGTCCCAGTCGATCAAAATCTCAATGATGCAGATGCAGGCAAACAATGATGCCAAAGTAGCGTGCATATCAAGTATTAGTACCGTATGATCAGATCAGTAGTGCCAGAATAATCTGCCGAAAATGTATGCTTTTGATATTATTATTAATATATCATTTTTTGGAACTGCGGAGTACTCTGGTATTATGGCCCTTTGTTTCCTTCATAAAGCCATATATCACATTGTATGTATATATAGTAAGTACATGGGATAGGACCCGTTGTATTCAGGCCTCGTTCACTTCCCCCTCCCAACCCAAAATATTTCCTCTTACACACATCACATCAAATCTTTCGACGCATGCATGGAGCATTAAACGTAGGTAAAAAAGATAACTAATTGCATAGTTTGTCTGTAAATGTCGGGACGAATCTTTTGAGCCTAGTTAGTCCATAATTGGACAAATTTTGCCAAATAACAACGAAAGATGCTACAGTAACTTTTCAGCTACTTTTCGCAAAGTGAACACACCCTCAGATGAGTATTTGCAGCAGCTTTAAAGCGCCACTTTATTTTATATTATATATAAACAATCAATGCTGCACAACCTACAGACTACAGGGCGTTTTGCATACCAACACTGCTTCTCACAATTCACAGCAGATCAATCTTCAGAATTGGTGTTCACCACATTTTCTCCTTGTAGCTCATTTTCTTCTCGCAGATCATATTCAACAACTAGACCAAGATTATTATCAACAAACTTGTGGTACACCTGGCACCCTGCATACTATTTGTGCAGTGTATGTTAGAGCATAAATTTACAGCATGCGTAATTAAGAAAACGTCAATCGTACTCATACGAATGTGGGCTTGTCTCATACAGCGACCCAAAATGAGCAAAACAGTAGGTTTGGAGTTTGCATTTACACGGAACAAAGTTTTTACCTGAAGAAAAACTGTCCCTCTTTCATATAGGCTACTCTGATTTATCAAGCGCTTGGTCCTTTCACCACATGATTGCATGTAAATTGAACAAGCAAGCTTCTTCTAGGAAGCTTTATATCAATAGTGGCTTCCTGAAACATCACACAAACACAAGTTACATTTAGGACATTATGGCCTACAAACTAGTCTGCTGTTTGCCGCTTCACTATTCAATCTTCCAGCAAATTAAAGTTGAGCACTTATTATTCATTTCTGAACCTAGTTTGTCCCTCAATCCGCAAGCAATTTGTTACGTTGTCTTTCATGCAATAGACCGCTGAATTATATATAAAATAAAATAAAATGCAAGACCCTATCATTATTTCTTTTTCATATTTTCACATACTAGTGGAAATGCACGTGCGACACGCACATGTCTAAAAAAACTTTTTTCTTTAATAGGAGAAGTGAGTTCATGACTAATACATTTTACAAAGACAAAAACATACATTTACTCAACAATACAAATTCAACCCCTAAAGTGTATGAAAAAAAATGTATCTTGTAATTATATTAGATTAAAATTTTGAACCTAAAAAATTTCAAATATATCAGCACTGGGTTCATGGAATGTTAATACACATTTAGCCAGCATTACATTCAATTTCTTTTCTTATATAAAATATTAAAATCAGTTAATCACCCTAACTAAACCTATATCAGCCTGCTATCATAAATCTTAAAAAATGAGAATAACAGTGAATCGGCATTTAGAAGGGCTTTCACTTTTCTAGTTTCCATGCTTATCCTCCAAAGCACCTAAAATGTTTAGAGACATTATTTTTGTATACATTTTTCATATACCAAAGCATAGTACAAATAGTTAGAAAACAATATAAACCGACAGCTCCCTATAGAATTTTTCACTTGTACATACAGAAGCGTAGTGCTAACAATAGCCTAACCTCTATAATGAGAAGGACAACTGGTTCACATACATACGGCAAACTACAATCAATTTTTTTTTGGGAAAATGATGTATCCCCATATCCAGAGTTGATGAAGAAAATTGCTGATGAAGGAAATCAAGTACTTAAAAGCTGGTAATACATGGATTTCATCTAATTTCTGCTACTGTTAATATTCCATGAAATTAGTCTTTGATAGAGTAAAAGAGTTCCATATTATACAAATTATATGGTAAGAAAGAAGTATATGCAACCATTGAATTCAAAAATTAAAATACTTCTACCAAGGATTTTCGATTCATTCTATCACCTCCGTCCACCTATCTATTTGTGCCCACTTCCCCTCTTTGTCTATTATCCAGTCTCATTCTCCATGGAGTGCAATGGTCTCCGGTCGTCATCTGAACATAAACCTGCAATGGGAAATCTGATTAAAGAAAGATTCATGAATACATCAATTCAAAGTTTACAAGCAAAAAAGAATGAGTGAACTCACCGAAGATGAAATTAACATAATTAACTGGGAGGGTCCTTTGCTCATACATTTTCAAATTATTACTGCATTTGAGAATAATCCAACCCCAATCTTCAAAGGAGCCAACTGTGTGTTTGCTTTTCTAGGCTAAAGTAAACCACATAATAATTAACATGTACGTTTCACAATCCTTGTTATATTAATGCACGAATTGCCTTGTGTAATCACAAGTGTTGATTATGAAGTATAGTACTCAAGGAGACAATGAAATAAATCATAGAGTAATTGTAATATAGTAACTTCATTATCTACATATTCCTAGCTTGGAGTATTTATTAGAAATTAAACAAGGCTAGTTCCTAGCTATCATGTCCATTTTGTACACTGTATCATAATGTTTGAACTCTATAAAGTAGAAAAAAAAGTATTGTACAGGTGATCTGTTCTTGGGCATGCACCAACACGACGCCTCTTGCTCATTGTCTATGGAGGGCTCTCAAGGCTTGAGCAAGTCCATCTTGGCAATCCTTGGTGCTATAGCATCATGTCTAATATGGTTCATTCTATTTTTATTTACACAATATTTTTTACAAAGGTTGTTGCAGGAAATTATAAAACATTTTCAAGAAACTTAAGCGTGCCCAATACAAGCATAATATATAGTGTGTGGTACTATGGCAGTGAAAAATAAATTGATGAATAAAAAAACTCAACCTGCGCGGGATAAGGCCACCCCCAGGCATTGTTGTGATAGAGATGACCTTCTTACACACAGGCTGAGAAAACCCCTGAACCCTGCCCCCACATTGACACAAGGGCACCGTTGCCCAGTGAGAACTGGGCCGGGCCATTGGCCTGTGCTTGGACCATGGGTCAGACGACGTTTTTTTAACCTCAGCCTGAAATTCAGTCCCATGGGGAGTCTGGCCCAGGAAATGAGGGGTGCTACTCGAGCACTCTAATCGTCACAGCTAGCTGAAAGGTATGAAATAATACTATTGAACAATGATAGTAGGGTTCATCCTATTGTACATACCTGTAGTGCAACTACTATTATTTCCATGGCATACAAACAATTTCATAGGCAAAGCTAACCAGGCTGGGCTTAGAAAACATAAGTTATGTCCTTAGAGAAGGCATACTTTCCATCGGTTGTGAAGGCATCATAGTGGCTTGAACTAAATACGCAGAAATGATAATCTTTAAACTCCTATGCTAGCAAGGTATAATAAATGTGGTAGAACAAATTATACCGAACTATCATTCTATTTAAGCTTAGACCTGCGGATTGGTCTTCTTGGTAGTCTGCAGGAGTGAAGCTTGTTCCGTAAGTTTGAAGCATCAACTTTACAAAATCTGTGAATTTCAAGGCAGAAAATAAGAGGGGTCAAAATTGTTATTAGCTGTGAATTCACATGAAAACAAATTATCATATAAATTTTTCAGGATATGGCATTTGAATACTGCACTCCGAATTTAGAATTGTTGCATTGCCACTAATGTGCCACAAGACTCACCTTGCATGCTATATCGAGAGTGATAGTTGTTACCACAAACTGATTCTTGAGAATTGAGATCACCACTCAGCATTACTGAGACACTTATAACATATAGATGGTGAGGTCTCTGAAAATTCCTTTCAGGTTCCCCCCTGCATTTGAAAGTTTAAGTCACTGTTACACGATGATAAGACAGTTCTAGGGTTAATTGAACTTTTTCCATGACGAGAACATGAGAATTTTTACCTTGCTAACACACAAGCTCTTAGATGTGCTACGAACAAAGACCCCCACATTTCATCTCATGATTTACAAGAATTGTCAAGGACAAATCTAACACACAGGCTCTTAGAATTGGAAGGAGAGGAATGCACGGACATGCAATGGAGTTTCCAGAAGTGCGGCAAGCTTGGCATTTCAGATTCAAGATGAGGCCGACGAATGGTCTTTAGCAGGTTACAAGCGCCTGCTGTGGTTGCTATCGCTCTGTAGGATTAATGGCTCAACTGTCGCAAATTAAAATTCTGTAAATCACAATCGCTCGCTGCCAAAGGGCCGTGAAACCTCAGTAATCAGTGGATTACTGCTGTTTCAGTTTGTATTTTACATTGAACTTTCTAGTCCTGCTTAACGAATTCTGTGCTAATGCATGTTCGAGGAAAAAAATCACAACTTTATAGTTCTGCCGAGGTACGTTTCAGCTATCGTACGTTTCAGCTCTAGTTTTTCCTTTGCTCTGGACCAAGGTACTTGATGCACTGCCTCATAAGCTTTGATCACGCGGAAATGAATTCAAGATTGTTATCTATGTCTTCCCAACACTGAACCTGCATCACCAAAATCAGGATCAACAACTTAAATATTATTTCAGCCAACAGTTGAAACTACGATATCTAAGATATTACCACAATTAGTATTAACCAGTAGAAAATTTGCTTGCTTTGAAATAGAATCTAGCAACTAAAGTAGTACTGAAGGTTATGGCCATACTGGTGTTGCGGGTCAATCTATTTATAAAACAATTTCAGTTTGAAAAATTAATATATTGAACTTTACTTGACATATGGCTATGTTTCTAGTCCAGTGTGTAAACTACAAAGTTGATTCTGTACGGGCTACCTGTCTCTGTTACCAGAAGAGCCTTCACTAATCTTGAGATGATGCTGCATAGGAAAGATGCACATATTCAAATTAGCATGAGCAGTTGTATGAAAAAGTGTGCAGGGGGCAACACTTTTGCTTAGATTAAAATCGTAATAAGCCAGCCAATCAGGAACCGAATGAGTTTTGCAACTGAGGCTATACATTACTAACCAGGATTTGAAGAATGGCATGACACCGACTTCACATATTTTGATGGCACGTTGACCTGACAAGATTCCAATGCATTTCATGTTTCCCACACATCATATTTTTCCTTGATATAGAATGGTAATAATGAGAGTTCGCAGAACACAAAAGACTTTATAGCTCAAGTCAAAGGACTATGATAGATGGATCAGAAGAGATTGCACAAGGTACCAAATGTAGGAAAAAAACATTAGTATCAGATCAAACCGGGAGGGGAGGGGAGGGGACGGTTGCCAACTTACTTGACTTCTGTATGATAGACGCAAGACATGCCTCGGTCGGTTTGTGTGACTCCAAATCTAGAAGGCGTCCTGGTTGTTGTGCGCGGGGGACCGGCTGGGGGATGGGGTGGCTCCGGCCAACGGCGGCGGCGTGGCTGTGTGGTCGGGGCGGAAGGGGAGATCGAAGTTGTCCACCATTAGGGCCACCAGCAACCGCGGCGATCCCAACCGTCGCCAGTGCGCCCACATGCGCTCCACCTGCTCCTCCGCGGACACCTGCAACGTGGCTGGAGCGGCGGAGGAGTTGTCTACCGGCGGGGCCACAAGCAACCACGGGGATCTCAACTGAGTCGTCTCCCCTTCCGCTTCTTTTCCACCGCTCTAGCGAGGTATGGAAGGAGTTACACAATGGAGAAAAGGAAGGGAGGGTGGGTATGCAGGCAGGTATGCTGGCGGTGAGGAAGCGCGGCGTTTGACAATGTCGGAGGAGTGGGTACGTGCGGGCGGGTAAGGTTTCCGGTGTAAAAACTTTGGACCAGAGTCGACGTTTCTCCACAGATACATGGGTTTCATATGTCAGGATGCCAGGAAATGCTTCGGACCCATAGTTAACCACCTAATCAGATTCGTTAGAAATAAATCTAAGGGTGGGATCCTAGGTGGGTAAGATATTTTTCTAGTGATAGGTATTTTCTAATTCATTCGCTCCTTTATAGTATAGATGTATGCTATCAACCTACCAAATTTACAAAATGTGTTGTCTTTTGAATGCCATAATCTGCAAGACACCCAAGCATCGAAAGACCTACAAGAAATGCACACAAAGTACAATCTCAGGAAAGAAGTAGCGATTTCAAATGAGCGACACACGGTTGTGTTCATATATCTCTACAATACGAAATCTGAGCCAAAGTTCGGGCGGTGGATATGGCCACATCACCCACTAACCCACTAACTGTTGGATCTAAGAAAAACGTGATATAGACCATTCAACCGCGGTCATAGCGGGTCTCGCACCTGTTAAGCTGCGAACCCGAACAATCATGAACGATCACGAATCCTGCACCTGCGGTGCCCCTCCCGTCGTCAACACTACCCTATTCGCTGCCCATAGTCAAGGCATCCTACGCCATCGCCATAAGCACCGGCTTATCTCCCTCTCCCACGTCCCAGATGTGGACATCGATCGCATCGTGAGGGGCTGGGACCGGCAGTTTTGGATCCATGAGCTTGTCGCCGAGTGTTGATGAGATATGGTCGGTAGTCTACCGAGGGGTATGCCCACGGTAGTAGATTATCGGCGGAGGTGCGCAAGACGATGATCTAGATGGTGACGCAAGAGGAACACATGATTTATCTAGGTTCTGGCCACAAATTGCGTAATACCCTACGTCCTGCGTCTTTGTGGATTGTATTGATGCGTGATGAGATGTTTTGAGGGGGGTCCTTACCCACCTTATATAGTACGGGAGGCAAGGTTACAGATCTAAGGAATCTAATCCTAGCCGATTACAACTCCTATATCCACAGAGGACACGATGTCTATCCTAACCGACTAGGTTCCTTGACCGTCAAGTAGTCTCTGCTTGCTCCGCACGGTTCGCCGAGCAGTTCGGAGACCTGCACGACCCTTTTTGGCGTATTGGGTCACCTCGTTTGGCGCGGCCCATGTGGAGCCATGAGCGTATACGAGCCTATACCCCCATAGCTAGTCCCCAAGCACTATGTATTTTGAAGCGACACGCCGTCTTGTCCTTCTTCGACCAGTGAGGCTTGAAGCCCTGAAGCCCCCGACCAGAAGGAAGGTCTACCGAGGAATATTTCTATCCTTCCGACCAGTTCCGCTGATAGCCGACCAGTTCAGCTGATAGCCAACCCTAAACCACCGCACTGGTCGGAGAAATGCCTTGTTGGAAAAATACATGGTGCTCTGAGAAAAAAGAAAAATAGTTCATCCCTAATGAAGTGTGCCCACTTAAGTTTCATTGAGGAAAGTTAATGATGCGCGACACCATTGGCTCTACCATAATGTCAAGAGACGTGATCCTCATGATTTAATTGTGTGAAGGTAGGGGCCACACCTCTGGCACTATGCAACAAATCATGTTTGCAAAAAAGCAAGCACATTCACCGCAAGGTGAAGTGTGCCCACTTAGTCCCCAAGCCTGACAGCAGGTGACTGGATCACGTGGTTCTAGGGTCCCAAGAACATGTTCCCAACTTAGCGGAGAATGATGCACCGTGGCTCCATCACGGTACATTCCCTAGCTCTGCTGTGAGGTCGGTGCCCAACTCTGTTGTGGACCCAATCCATAGCTCTGTCATGGATAAAACCCCATGGTTCAGCCATGTGGCAACTCTCAGCTCTGCTGCGAGACGTCCCCCAACTCAGTTGTGGGCCCTAAAAACATCCTATGGCTCTGTCATAGGGCAGCCCCCAGCTCAGCTGTGAGGCGACCCACAACTCAGTTGCGGGCCCATTCCGTAGCTTAGCTGCAGATTCAGTCCCTAGCTCAGCTGTGGGGCCATAACACGAACGAGCACACTAGAATTGGACCGTATGTAACAAAGCAGGCCCACGCTGGGGTCCGTACCACAGGCAAGGCCCATGTACGGCCCACTTGTAGATAATAATTGAGGGAGCAGAAGTAGCGCATTGGGCACGGTTACCCAAAAACCATAGAAGTCAAAGAGTCGTTCCGCTCTTATAAATACCCGCATGACGGCGCCTCACTTCTCCCACTACATCCATTGCACGTCATTTCATCTTCCACACATCTCACTCCACCTTCCCCGCTAGTTTCATCACCGCCACGTCCACAAGCCAAACCCTAGATCCAATCGTCACCTGATCCAGCCGCTCCAACACCACCCTCACACCACAACCGCATTCCACGACCGAAGAAGGAAAGAAGGATGGCATGCAGGAGCCGTGGAGCAAGAGCGCAGCTGATGGCGGTGGAATGGAGCAAGTCGATGAGCACTGAGGTGACCCTGGCGAAGCTCGTAACCGCTGGAGCGATGGTGGAGGCCGCCATCGGCAGATGGAGGACGTCGAACGATGAGAGCTATCTAGACCCCCGACCTGCCAAAATAGTTGTATTCGAGGATTTTTACTGGCGCGGATTTGGGAATCTGTGCCATCCCTTTCTTCGCAAGTTATGTGACTACTATAGGTTTAGCATCTGCAACCTCCACCCAAATTCTATTCTGTCGGTGTCGATTTTCATCGCCCTCTGTGAGTCGTTTCTCGGCATCGAGCCCCACTTCAATCTGTGGAGGCACTTTTTCTGCCTGAAGAAGAAAGGAGGCACGGGAGGATCCAAGGTAGCAGGGGAGCCTACCTAAACCTTCATGACGGAATGAAGGCTGAGTACATCAATGTACCCCTCAGCTCATCAATGAGAGATTGGTACAAGAAGTGGTTCTATTTACAACAAGAGCAAGGGTCCTTCATCGCCTGTGACGTTGCACAGATCCCCAAGCAACAGGAGAGCTGGTCAGCAAGGCCAACTAGCGCCAAAATGGTATAGGTGGAAGAGCTACATGGGATGGTCGACGGGAGCCAGCTTGATGGGCCAACAATAGCCCTGAACTTCATCTGCAGGCGGGTGCAACCATGCAAGGAGCGAGTGCACCAGTTGTATGAGTACTTGGGGTCAGGTGACCCCACCAGGGAGTCTACAAGGAACCTCTCATGCGAAGAGGTGAACTGGTGGTTGGCGCAGCTATTCGACCTGATAGGATACCGCCATCTGTCAAGCACGATGAAGGCATACAAGTTGACAACGCTGCCACCTCAGGTATTGCTAAAATGGCCCCGTGCCAATTTTGATGTTTATAGTTACTGGGACACAACCGTAACTTCTGATCTGATGTCTATAAGATCCGTGGACTAGACCGAGCAGCAGTGTACATCTCCGACGTGCCCGTCGATGACTGGCTAGCTGGCGTAGACACGCGGGAGCCTCGGATGACAAGGAAAGCAGCTAGGAAGCACCCCGCACCAGAGGGGCCTTCCCAGAAGAGGAAGTCTATGGACCCCCTAGGCACGGGGGTCCATTGATTATCGACAATGAAGATAGCAGCCGGAAACAACGTAGAGTTGTGGCTGGCTTGATTGACGACGAAGAAGATGAGGACACAGTCCCACTGGCACACCGGCAGAGGGCACAAGGGGCGCCCCGCATGCCGATGCCGCCTAGAGCGCCCACACCGCCCCGAGCAGTGACGCCTCCAAGGGCGCCCACACCGCCCTGAGCAGCGACACCCCCAAGGGCGCCCACATCGCCCCAAGCAGCGACACCGGCCCAGGCGGCCATACCGGGCATGGGGCGTGCTGGCTCAGCAGTCCCCGAGGGTGTTCAAGCTAGGAGGGAGCGGTCGAGCGGTAGCCAGACGGCTAGGATCCGCACTACAGGGAGCAGAAGCCAGAGCGATTGGCCATTCGGGGCCACATTCAGACGCTCAGAACTGTAAGTAATTTCATAACCCCCTTTGTAATACTCGAATGCAGTAGCTTATTAGGCTGGTGTTGGCCGGAATCCATGGAAGATGTGGAGCACCCTGCGGGCAATCAATCGCCATCAGCTGGGGAGAGCAGCCACACTATCGAGGAGTGTGCCGGGCCCAACGGGACTGCTGACTAGAGCAGCCCCACCCAACAACGTGCAGAGCCCATGCCCACAGCCGAAGAGGCCAGTGCCGCCTCAGGCGGTACAATGGGCGTTGTGGTGGTCGAAGAGAGCGGCACTGGGAACCCTGCCACGGAGGCTCTAGCAGCTGAGGCCACTGCAACTAAGGAGGAGGTAGAGATTGAAGAAATCATCCGCCCAGAAGAAGAAAAGGTGGCGCCACAATGCGTACGCATCGCGAGAAAGCGGGGCGACGAGTGGGTGTTCTATGAGGAAGACCACTCGGTCCAGGCTGTCCGCAAACTGCAGCGGACAGTAGAAGACCTGATGGGCTAGATAAAGGTAAGAGCAGTGAAACTCTGATCTTTCCTATCAAGCTTGTGCTTAGGAATTTCTATTACTGACACCTCATTGTATTGCAGAGTATTGAAAAAACATCGGAGTACCGAAAATGGTGCTTCGACACACTCGTCCTGACAGTAGAGGAGAACAAGGCCCTGAAGGGGGACATAGTACGCCTGCAAGAGGTGTTATAGCTGGTCCGGAGTGAACGGGACGCGCTACAGACCAGTGTAGATGAACAGCGCCACCTGCTTGACCAGGAAAAGAGAGGTATATGACAAAATCTTTACACATTACTCCGATTATGACTGGCTGACAGACATCGCTCTGCTCGGCAGGCATGGAGGCAGAGAAGACACTCCTTGTTGACAAGCTAGCTCAGCTAACGGAGATCAATAAGGAGTTGATGGAAAAAAACACCCAGCTCGACAAAGAGCGCAAGGACGAGGTTGCTCGCTTGACCAACTAGAACACCAAGCTAATGGAGCGGGTGATCAAACTGGACAAGGACTTCGCAAGTAAGTTGTTGACAATCCAGTCATTGATGCCCCTTAGTATATTTTATCATGCTCAGTGTGGTCATATGCTCGGATGCAGTCGTGCACCAAAACGCCAAGACGCACCTCGAAGCGCTGATGAAGGAAAAGGACCACTGGGCGTCGAAGTGCAAAGCGATGGAGGAAGGAATCAAGCCCGTGCTGGACCTGATTGGTATGGAACCGGAAGAGGGGACAACTGATCGGCCAGTCTGACCAGAGGCCATCGTCGAGAAATGCCAGAGCTCCTAGGTCTGCTTCAAGCAATACATTCGCGATGCTAGCGAGTATCTAGCTGCCCATGTCCTGGCCGTGGTGCGGTCGCATTATCCCGGGGTGGACCTAAAAAGGCTTGAAGCCGGTGTGTCAAGCAACACCGTCCCGGTGAATGCAGAGCAGCTCAGAGCCACCTCTCAGGCGACAGCCGTTAAAGATGATTAGCGACGTAGACCTGCATGGCGAGACTGGGCAGACCAGTCAAATAGATTAGAGCTAGGAAAAACTTTATGTTTTGCAGTTTAAGTTATAACAAAGCAGTTGGTGCTTTTGTAAATACATGGAGCACTCAGTGCCCATGTGGACCTATTATTATATCTCTGTATAATACATAGTTGTGATGTTAGTTGTAAAAACTCTATTTTTATTGTGTCGTATGGTAAGCATGAATAGTCATTTCATCCTAGAATTACTCTAGCCCGTGCCTAATCAACAGTCCGGAGCGTGAGGCACGGAGCCTAGGCACGCGTAAGACTACCGACCACAGCAGGGGGCTACTGCCGACCACCCGGGACATAGTGAACGGATCTCATGCACGCATGGGGAGAAGTCGGAGATAGCACTGGCTCTGGGAAACTCAAGTAGGAGAAAAAACTAGTCGGCAAACCACCGAACAAAAATTTGCGATGCAGATAAGAGATGGTCACAAAAATAGGATAAAATATTTATTACATACTTGGGGTACAAAAAGAGTACATATCTTTCTTAGTAGCGGATTGGGCATAGAAGCGCCTAAGATGATCGATATGCCACAAATTCGGGACGTCGACTCTATCGAGATCACACAACCTATAAGAAGTAGGCCGAGTGAACTGCTTGCCCATATAAGGGCCCTCCCAATGTGATGCTAACTTATGCAATCCTTCTATCTTCTGCTTCCTTCACAGAACTAAATCGCCGACCACGAAGAATCTATCCTTGACATTACGGTTATAGTACCTGCGCAAGCCCTCCAGATATTTAGCCGTGCGCGCGTAGGTGTCAAGGCGGTGTTCCTCGGCGCAATTAACCTCAAGCTCTCTGGCCTCGGATGATCTCTCCTCGTCATGGTTCTCGACCCGTGGTGACTGGAAAGCAATGTAAGCTGGCAACATAGCCTCAGAGTCAAAGACCATGAAGTACAGGGAGACGATGGTATTGCGACTGGGCTGGGTCCTCAGTCCCCAGACCACGGCCGATAGCTCCTTCAACCATCTCCCAGGATACTTATCATTTGCCCTGTACAACCTTTTCTTCAGAGCATCAAGGATCATATCGTTTGCTCGCTCAGTCTGCCCGTTAGCCCTGGGGTGCGCCACCGAAACGTACTTAACTACTATGCCTCTGTCATCGCAGAAGTTCCAGAAATCATTGCCGGTGAACAAGGACTCCAGGTCGGTAATGATGCTGTTAGGTAGGCTGAAGCGGTGGATAATTTCGTCGAGCAGTTCAGCTGACTTCTTCGCAGTCCCTGAAACTAAGGGCTTGTACTCAATCCACTTGGAGAATTTGTCGATAATGACATAAACCCAATGGCAACCTCCTGGAGTCGGCTTGAAAGGCCTGATCATATCTAGTCCCTATCATGAAAAAGGCCAGGACGCTGGAATGGTCTGGTGTTTGTGGGATGGAACATGAGTCTGCTTGGCAAAGAACTGGCACCCCTCACAATGACAGGCCAGCTTCTCGGCATCGGCGACAGCTGAAGGCCAATAAAAACTTGCTCGGAAAGCCTTACCAACCAGTGTGCGTGAAGCGGCATGGTTGCCACAACTGCCAGCATGGATCTCTTCCAAAATCTTTAATTCGTGTTCCTGAGACACGTATTTTTGCAATAATTCCTCCTTCGTATTTTTGCGCATAAGATTCCCCTCAACCAGCACCTAATGCTTGCTACACCGTATGAGGCGTTCCATCTTGTTTTTGTCCTGAGGAACCTCTGCAGAGGTAAGATATCTGATGAACGGTTCTGTCCAGTCTATGGTGGTGGTCAAAATCGTAGCGACCGGCTGGTCTGTAGACGGCTGTTCGGCCATCGGCTTCTCTTATTCCTTGATGGACGGCTTGACAAGGTCATGAACAAAAACTCCATGGGAAATCGCTGCCCAGGTTGATCCTAGCTTTGACAGCTTATCAGCTGCCTCATTATCAGTCCGGACCACGTGATGGAACTCAACACCATAGAATTTGTTCTCTAGCTTTCTGATTTATAGCTTATCAGCTACCTCATTGTCAGTCCGGACCACGTGATGGAACTCAAGACCATAGAATTTGTTCTCTAGCTTTCTGATTTACGCACAGTAAGCATCCATCCATTCGCTGGTACAGTCCCAGTCCTTGTTCACCTAGTTTATGACAAAAGCAAAATCACCGAACACTATGAGCCTTTTTATGCCAAGCTCAATGGTGATACGAAGGCCGTGCAGGACCGCCTCATACTCGGCGGCATTATTGGAGGCCTTGAAATGAATGCGGAGGACATAGCTCAGCCTATCCCCAGATGGTGAGATAAAGTACACCTCCGCCCCGGCACCGTCGATATTGAGGGAGCCGTCAAAATACATCTTCCAGTGCTCGGGGGAACTGTCGGAGACAGGTGTATTCATATATGTCCATTCGATAATGAAGTCAACCAGCGCCTGTGACTTGATGGTCGTGCGGCTTCAAAATTCTAGTGAATATGGGCTAAGCTCCAACGCCCATTTGATGGTACGCCCATTGGCATCTTTATTGTGCAAGATATACCCCAGCGGAAACTCAGTGACCACTTCGATAGGGTAAGTATCAAAATAATGGTGCAGTGTGCGAGAGGTGATCAAGATAGCATAGAGCAGCTTTTGGACCTGGGGGTAACGGGTCTTAGATTCGTTGAGTACCTCGCTGATGAAGTATACTGGTCATTAGACCTTGTACACGTGTCCGACCTCCTCGCGCTTGATGATGATGGCAGTACTGACTACCCGATTGGTGACCGCAATGTAAAGCAACAAAGTCTCGCCTTCCTTGGGCGCCGTCAGGATCGGAGGAGATGTAAGAAACTACTTGAGCTCTGCAAAAGCAGTGTTATCTTCCTCCGACCACTCAAACTTCTCCTTTGCCTTGAGGAGTTTGAAGAATGGTAGGCCCTTTTCACCGAGCCACGATATGAATCGACTCAGGCAGCCATGCACCCGGTTAGCTTCTGGATGTCCTTGATGCACTTTGGCGGGTTCATCTTCATGACTGCTTTGACTTTTTCTAGGTTAGGCCATATGCCCTCACAACTAACTATGTTGCTGAGCAGTATGCTAGACGGCACACCAAATATGCACTTCTTGGGATTCAGCTTCCATTGAAACTTATTGAGTGCCTTGAAGGTCTAATCAAGGTCATCGACTAGGGTAGAGGCTACTTTGGTCTTCACCACTACGTCATCAACATATGCCTCAATGAGCTGATCTCTGATCTAATCCTTGAGGCACTGTTGGATGGCCCATTGGTAGGTTGCGCCTACATTTTTTAGCCCAAACGACATGATCATGTAGCAGTAAGCACCAAAAGGCGTAATAAAGGACGTCTTAATCTAGTCCTCTCTCATAGAGATCTGATGGTAACCAGAGTAGCAAGCTAGAAAAGATAAGAGCTCACAGCTAGCGGTAGAATCTACAACCTCATCTATACGAGGCAAACCGAAGGGGTCCTTAGGGCAGTGTTTGTTGAGATCAGTGTAATCAATGCACATCCTCCATTCATTATTCTTTTTTCTTACAAGAACCGAGTTGGGAAGCCACTCCGAGTGATACATCTCTTTGATAAAGCCGGCAGCTAAGAGCTGGTTTACTTCTACCCTAATCGCCTCCTTTTTGTCCTGAGCGAACCGTCGTAGCTTCTGTTTTATGGGCTTGGCGGTCTTCGAGACATCCAAGGAGTGCTCAATCAACTCCCGAGGTACTCCAGGCTTGTCTGCAGGTTTCCATGCAAACACGCTAACGTTCTCCCTCAGGAAGCTGATGAGCGCGTCTTCCTATTTGGGGTCTAGGGTGGCCTCGATGTGAGCCGTCTTGGACTTGTCGCCTGGGACCAGTTCCACCTCTTTGGTCTCCTTGGACTTCACAGCAACATGGGTGGCTTCTTTGCCGGGAATCTCAAGATCGGCGGGAGGAATCTTCTTAGCGTCGGTGATGGACTGCTGCATGTGGATCGAGAGCTTGAGGGCTTTAGCAGTTGCATAGCCCTCCTTCTCACAGTTGTAGGCAATGAGAACATTGCCCTTAAGAGAGAGTACGCCCTTCTTGGTTGGCATCTTCTATAGCAGGAAGACATAGTTAGGTATTGACATAAACTTGGCTAGAGCTAGTCGGCCGAGTATGGCGTGATATGTTCCTTCAAAGGCTGCTACGATGAAATTGACGTAGTCGATACGAAAGTGGTCAGCGGTGCCAAACTGGACTGCCAGTGTGATCTGTCCCAAAGGTTGAGAGGTCTGCCCCGGGAGCACACCCCAGAAAAGGTGCATCGTAAGGCTCGAGGTCTTCTGGCTTAATGTCTAACTCAGTTAGAGCATTACGAAAGAGGATATTGAGGGCACTACCGCCGTCGATGAGCACCTTCTCAAATCGTACGTTCCTTATGACGAGGTCTAAAACAAGGGGGAAGCGCCCTGGCTCTAGAATATTGGCCCATTGGTCAGCTCTACTGAACGTGATGGGTTGGTGCGACTAGTTTTGATACTTGGGGTCAGCAACTCTTTCTGTTAGGGTTGTTGAGGGCCATAACAGCTCGGGCGGTAAGCTTCCTCTATCACCCGTTCTCCAGGGCAACTTTCCCACCAAAGATGCTGCGGACGCTTCTATCAGGGTCCTTGTAAGCATGACGAGGGTCCTTGTCACGTTCCTCTTCGATCTTGTCCTCCCCATCAGGCCTCTTATCGTCCCAGCGGTCATTTTTGTCGCTGACTTTGTCGCCGCTACGCTGCCTTTTGTGGGCGTTCGAGCAGTAGATAGACTTTAGACCCCTGTAATCTCCCATTGTATGACCGGAGTTTGGATGAGCTGGGCAGGGACCCTGAAGGACTTTGGAGTAGGCATCCTCATAATTGCGCTTAGGTGCTGGTTTGACGGCATTGACGGCGTTATCCACTATTTGGTTGTGGCTCTGTCGCCCCCTAAAGTCATCCTGCCGACGCCGATCACGATTGTCATTGCGGCGGTCGTGGTTATCATTGCGCCGATCGTCGCGGCGGTCATCACGACGCCGATCATCACGCCGGTCGTCTGGGCGGCGATTTGGCTGGTCGGGGCGAGGAGCCCGGCCAACGTCCTCCTTGATCTGCTGGTCGACCTCATCAGCATCTGCCCACTTCTTTGCATGAGAAGGTCATGAACAGAGTCAGGTTTCTTGCGGAGAAGTTTGGTCCTAAGAGCATCATGGTGGCAGAGGCCTCTAATAAACGCGAAGATAGCCTCATCGCTGTTAATGTTAGGGATGGATATCCGCGTCTCCGAGAAGCGGCGGATATAGTCGTGCAACAGTTCGTTTGGATATTTTGTGACTTTCTCCAAATCATACTTATTGCCGGGCTGCTGACAAGTGGCCATATAATTGTCAATAAAAGCCCTCCTGAGCTGCGCCTAGGTGTTGATGGAGCCTTCCCTCAGGCTGAGAAGCCATTGGTTCACGGACTGGTTGATGACCACAGATAAATAATTGGCCATCACATCTTCATCACCATGTGCTGCTCAGACAACGATTTCATAGAGCGTTATCCACTGTTCGGGATTAGCCTTCCCGTTGTAGGTATCAAGATCGTGGAGCTTAAAGTTTCTTTTCCAGATGACAGCACGAAGCCCATCAGTGAATGGTCGAAGGCCGGGGATATGGCCAGCACGCGGTGCATGGCCACGGCCGGGTGCGCCATGTGCTTCATCGTATTCCTGCCTGCGTTGCATCTCAGATGCATGACACTCTTCTTGATTGTTTTCGATGCGATCCCTCAAATTCAGATTGGCGCTGAGATGGTCACGGAGATCACCTCCAGGCTGCTCCACTTCTTGGTCGGCATCGCGTTGTAGACCACGGCCACCACCGCGGTTTGCAACACGCTCTCCTCCATGACATGCGCCGCGCCCGCCTTGCTGATTATGTTCGACCCCTTGATCGGTGTCATGCTCGCCTCGCTGGTTGGCATCGCGCCTTCTGCCTTGATCTCAGGGATGGAGTGCCTCATAGTTCACATCATGGCCCTGGTAAAGATAAGGACCTCCTCATTGCTAGGGGCCTCGTTGGCGATGACTTCAGGTGGAGGACGCCGATGGAGCAGGTGTACGCCTCTCATTGACCTGGACTGTGGCCGCCTTCAAATAAGCCTTGATAGCGTCAAGTGCTGGGGATTCTGAAAGCTTGTTGAGTTCGTTCATGGCGACAACAATGTTGGCGCTCGGTGTCTTGAAAACCTGCTGGTTGTCACACATGTCGAAAGCGTCAGTCAGATTGCGGTGGATATCGTGCTGGCCAACCGCGGCTGCATTAGCCGCATCTTCTTCAGCGTTCTCTAGGTCGACTCTCCGAGCCCTACGATCGGCGTTTCTTTCCTCCCAAGCAGCCCTCTCTTGATCGGTTTCCCCGTCGCGAGGGGGCTCATCGTTGCTAACAGCAAAGACGGCGCCTCCGAAGTCGGGTGGAAAGGCTGGGAACTTCTGACCATATGGATCGATGAGGGTGCGGGTATAGCTAGTCCCGTGAGATTCGGTGGACCTGGTACCCTCTTTCGGGATTGTAGAGAGTGAATCCTCTCCAATCTGCCTAATCTCCACCACGTTAACAGTAGGCGCAGGGTGGTCTGGTTCAGGCAGGTCTATCAAACAGAGATCCAAAATGTGGTCATGCTCGGCAGGATCCACGAACAAGTGTGGTATGCAGGCGACGTACTCGGATGCCGCGTTCACCATTCCATATGGGTAGGTGTTGGGTGAGTGCTCCGTTAGGGCTTCATAATCCCCCGACCTCAGGCCAGTTGCGGGTACTGGTCGATAACGAACTGTCCGCCCTTCTAGAGTCACCGTGATCACGAGATCAGGGTCCGGGCGTCCCTGGTGGCCACCCCGAGCTGGTCAGGAACAACGATCCTCAGCAGACCAATCTCTGATCGAATCTACTAAGGTTAGGTTTTCGACTAAATTCATAATGACCCGATCGATGGACTGGACCATATCTGTATTGTCAAGACGCCTCCCTTGATAGCGGGGAAGTGGTCGGCGGGTGGTCGGGGGAGGCGACTCCGATACTGGTCTCGAGATCGAATCCGCCGTTGTCGATGTAGATTCGGTTGGCGCAGGGGGAGCCTGCACCGCCTCCACGGCTTCAGCGAGGGCGTCAGCGCCGGTGGTCCGGGTGAACGTCCCGATCGTGAACGTCAGTCCCGTTGGAAGGACCGTGGAAGCAAGGAAGTTAACCATCTGGCTTGTCATAGAGTTTGCATGCACACCCCCTACCTGGCGCGCCACTATCGACGAGATATGGTCGGCAGTCTACCGAGGGGTGTGCCTACGGTAGTAGATTATCGACGGAGGTGCGCAAGACGACAATCTAGATGGTGACGCAAGAGGAACATATGATTTATCCAGGTTCGGGCCACAAATTACGTAATACCCTACGTGCTGCGTCTTTGTGGATTATATTGATGCGTGATGAGATGTTTTGAGGGGGGTCCTTGCCCGCCTTATATAGTATGGGGGGCAAGGTTACAGATCTAAGGAATCTTATCCCAGCCAATTACAACTCCTGTATCCACAGAGGACACGATGTCTATCCTAACCGACTAGGTTTTCTTGACCGTCAAGTAGTCTCTGCTTGCTCCGCACGGTTCGCCGAGCAGTTCCAACCCGCGCGGCCCTTTCTGGCGAATTGGGCCACCTCGTCTGGCGTGGCCCATGTGGAGCCACGAGGGTATACGGGTCTATACCCCCACACCGAGACACCAACCCACCCGCACAGCGCCTTAGACCGGCACCCGCATTCCGCGTCGCTAGACCCTGCGCCCCTACTGGAGCCCATAGAGCGGTTGCACAACTGCCCCAATGGTAGAGGTGGGCCGGCAGGTGACCATGGAAATCGGTAGCGTGGATGACGTCTCGCGGCCTAACACCACTGCCCCCATGGAGTTGGACGACGCCGATCCGACCTCGGCCTTGGCGCGCTCCTTGCTGCCCGGCCCTACCCCAAGGGTACCAACACCGGCGACATCCATGAGCTGCTCGAATGCCTCTGCAACAACTCCATTTCAGTTTTGAATGCGGGCAGTCCACGCTTCCAGAAATTTGTACTAGATTGGCTTGCCATCGGATTATAGCTCCATCTGTCTAGAATGTGTTCAATTTATTTCTCATGCCCAAATCTTGTTCAATTTGCGATTTAACTAGAAATTTGGGTTACCATCGAATCATTCAGTACTAGATTAAACCTGTGATATGTGAACCTTGGACCATGCATTCAGCATTTATCAAACTTGTGGTTATATAAATTGGATACTCTCAACCATCATAACATTTTGTGTTGAAGAGGTCTCCTACTCTGCAATAGGAATATTATATCCACTATTCATATGTAAAACCTTCTTTCGTTTAATTCCGTTAGTCTAACCAAATGTGTTTACTGAAAATACATTGACCAAGGAAATTAAACAGGGTTCATTGACATGACTGCACTTATCCCTTATATATGTTCTTGCTAGCTATCAATTGCTATACTTTGATGGCTTCTGTTCTAGAAGTCAAGCAACTTTACAAAATTCATGTGCTACAATGTATATGTGTAACTGCAGGTTCTCCAAGACACAGGAAAAAAACACTTATCTAAGCAAATAAAAAATGCACTTTTATCATAAAATATCTGAACCATCCCCTCTTCTTTGTTAATGAACAAAACATTATACTGCCTCAAACAGCAAATTTGAGAGGCCTGAAATTCAGTTGCCTCTAGTACACATGAACTGTGTCATTGAATGAATTTCGCACAACATCAATAGCCAGACTTCCTGATATATTGGTTTGTCTTGCTATCCACTGCACAAACACCAAATTCTACACTAACCAAGATATAGGGAAGGCGTCCACCTGGATACAGCACTGACTTTTTTTGATACCATAATTTGGATAGCCATCATCTTCCAACATGAAATTTGTGAAATTAACTTGTCAGCTCAATTTTTGGTGGTCATGCTAGCTACGGCTCAGCCTAAAAAATGGGCAATGAAGAAGAAAACTGAACATTCAAATGACCATTCATTTAGATAGCCTCTTGATCAAAACTAGAGTTCAAGACAATTTTACTGCTCATAACTATTAAATTCTCCTGGAATTTTTGCCGACTCCTGACCATCAGAATTTTGATGACCTACAACCTGGTTTGGATTTCTTACTGTCAGCTCCGTGAAAGCTGCAGCCTTTCATTACTGGCTTATCCCTACAACCTGGTTTGGATTTCTTACTGTCAGATCATAACAAGCACACTGAAGCCACAGAGCTCTGGCGAGACCCTACCGTGCCCGCGGTGGCCTCCCTCTTCCCCTCCCCTCTCCTGCCACCGCTTTCGTCTCCAACTCCGGCGAGAACGGCCGCGACGCCTCCATCCCCACCGCCTGGCCAGCCTGCCTCCTCCCGAACCCCCTTCTATGCCCACCGGATTTGGAGAAGAAAGAGGGGGAGAGGCCGGAGAGACAGGGCACTGGACTTACCCGACGCCGGCGAGATCATCGTCTCCAACACCGGCCAGGTCTTGCCGGAACCCTAGCTGCGGGCGCGGGCACCGGTTGAGCGTGGGGGCGCTTGGGAGCGGCTGCGGGGCACGGGCATCGTCGCCTGAGCGTCATCCTCAATCTCAGGCGACTGAGACGTAGGAAATGTGGAAAAACAAACATACAGCAATTGGTTACCTTTAAGAATTGGAATCAAATATCATGCACGAAAAATGAGTATTTAATGTTGTTTCGAGATATTGCTCTCATATACTTGTTTGCATTTCCAGTGCCAACATGAACATATATACGTTATGTCCCGCATACAAGGCTAGAGCACAGAACCGTTGCCCTACCAGTAGACAAGAGCTTGGTGATATCAGGCCGTTTGGCACTGGAAAAAGTAGCGTAGCCGCTTGAGCTTCCCTGCGAGTACTACTACTCTTTTGGGGGCCCAGAAATCTACCTACCCTCATTTTGATCATGGACATATATACTTCATGTACAGACATATTTACTTGCAATCCAATATGTAAATTTCTATGTTAATACCCTATAGTTAAATACCTTGAAGAAAAAAAACTATACGACTAGTTATCATACCAGCTACGAGTATCACCTTAATCTTAATTTAACCAGCTGTGTCTCTATACGAGTAGTGGAAAAAACTTTATGCTGGCGTGCACAGGTTTTTCTAGTATAGTTTACTAAAGCCAATCTGCCAATGGACAAAGAAGATGTGGTGCTAGAAAACCACAATTATTCTGACTATATGAATCATTAAAGTTGAATCTTGTCAGTTATCCAATTTCAGGGTTAATAAACAGTGGTCATTAAAGTTGAATCATTAAAGTTGAATCTTGTCAGTTATCCAATCATTAAAGTGCTAGAAAACCACTTACTATCTGTTGCCAAGGATATTGGTGTAGTAATCTAGGATGGAAATGCTGGTGTAGTTAGTGCTATGTTAGAATTAGATTCTGATAGAAGTAAAGATTGTGATTTACTTTGCAAACATCCCAAGTGTTGTCCTTCTTCTGATCCAGGATTGGATATAGAAGAAAGTCTACATAAAGTAGACCAATCTGTTGATTCTACTGTGCAGCCTACCAGGACTGGTGATGCTGTGGAAATTTTAGAGGATCAAGAGAAGGGTTGGTCCAAAGTAGGCCGTAGGAAGAAAAACAAAAAGAATACGAAATGATAGGTCTTCTATGGAACATTAGAGGTTTGGGTAAAATTGATAGAGTCCCAGCTTTAGTAGGGAAAATTAGGGATAATCATGTTGACTTTGTTGGTATCATGGAAACCAAAAAGAAGGATTTCTCTTCTGGTTTCCTGAAATGTCTAACTTGGAATGTACCTTTTGGCTGGTGTTATCTGGAAGCTCTGGGTGCTGCTGGAGGAATTCTGGTAGGGGCCAACACAGATGTTTTCTCTATGACTGTGTTAGAGATTCTTAATTTTTCTATTAGTGTTATGCTTACCAATAAGAAAAATGGTTTTTCCTGGAAACTTGTTGTGGTATATGGCCCAGCCTATGATGATAGAAAAGTAGACTTTTTAGATGAACTAGAACACATCATGGTCTCTTGGCAAGGACCTCTCCTTATTGGTGGAGACTTCAACTTAGTTAGATTCATGAGTGATAAAAGTAATGGTCAGATCCATCATAGGTGGGCTGATATGTTTAATAGTTGGATTAGTATGTGGGGTTTGATAGAGCTAAGTGCTGCTAATAAGAGGTTTACTTGGACTAATAACCAGGATAATAGGATTCTTGCTAAGATAGATAGGATCTTTGTTTCTACCACCTGGGAAGCTGCCTTTCCTCTGTCTACTGTTAAGGCTTTAGATAGATTTCCTAGTGATCACAATCCTCTCCTTCTCAATGCTAGGGAGAATTGTTGCTTTGGTAAAAAGAGGTTTAGGTTTGAAAAATGGTGGTTAGAAAAAGATTCTTTCAGGGAAATAGTTGAGAGAGCTTGGAAGACTCCTTGTTCCTTAACCAAAAGTCTTGATAGGTGGCAGTTTAAGATTAGAACCTTAAGAAGGGTAGTCAGGGGTTGGGCTGCCAATGAGGTAGCTGACCTCAATAGAACTAAAGTATCCCTTTCTAAAGAGTTCACTAGGTTGGAGGGGATTGCTGAGATTAGAGATTTATCTCCTGAGGAAAATAAGGATCTTAGGCATATAGAGAGCCAGTTAGAGAAGATTTGGGCTCTAGAAGAGATTAAGAGTAGACAAAGGTCCCGAGATAGAGATCTGCTTGAAGGGGACAGAAATACATCATATTTCCAGGCCATAGCTAATTATAGGAGTAGGAAAAAAAAGGATAGAGTGTTTAGCTGGTCCTAATGGGTTAGTATATGACCAGAAAGGTATGTTGAACATTGCTGTTGACTACTATAAGAAACTCTTTGATAAGGAAATTAACTCTGGGGCTGACCTTAGCCATGATTTTTGGGATTCTGTAGACATGGTCTTTGAGGAAGAGAATTTGCTCCTCACTGCTCCTTTTTCTGAAGCTGAGATCAAAACAGCAGTGTTTAGTTGTTATGCTGAGGGGGCTCCTGGTCCTGATGGTTTGTCCTTCATCTTTTATCATAAGTTTTGGGATTTAATTAAGGGGGATTTGGTAGCTCTCTTTGATGATTTTCATAAAGGCTCCTTGGATTTAAGTAGATTGAATTTTGCCCTGGTTACTCTCATTCCCAAAGTAGGAGAAGCTTCTGATATGAAACAGTTTAGACCCATTAGTTTGCTGAACTGTAGTTTTAAAATCTTTTCTAAGCTTTTAACCCTCAGGCTAAGTCCTATTGTTCAAAGGATTGTTGCTCCTTCTCAATCAGCGTTTATCAAGGGCAGGTTTATTTTGGAGAGTGTAGTTGTAGCGCATGAATTAGTGCATAGCATTAATAAAAATAGGGAACCAGGAGTGGTTCTGAAGCTAGATTACGAAAAAGCCTATGATAAAGTTAGTTGGAATTTCCTTTTTGATATGTTAAAGGCTAGAAAATTCGATCCTCTCTGGATAGGGTGGATTAAACAGATAGTTACTGGTGGCTCTGTTGGGATCATGATTAATGGGGAGGATAGCGCGTACTTTAAGACGGGGAAGGGGCTTAGACAGGGTGATCCCCTATCCCCTCTCCTTTTCAACCTGGGGGGATGGCCTTTCCAAAATGCTTTCCAAAGCTGCTAAAAGAGGTTTGATCCAAGGTTTGTTGGGAGATTTTAGACCTGGAGGGATTCTTTCCCTTCAATACGCTGATGATACCATACTTTTCTCTTCTGCTGAGGAGAGTCATATTAGGAATCTTAAATATATTCTAATGTGGTATGAACAAATCTCAGGAATGAGGATAAACTTTCATAAGAGTGAGTTAGTTCCCATGAACATTGATCCTGATATAGCTCATAGGTTAGCTCATATTCTTTGCTGTCCTCTTGGGTCTTTTCCTCTGAAATATTTAGGCATTCCTCTGCATTATGATAATCTGTCAAGGAAAGACATTCAACCTTTGGTAGATAAGCTCCTTAAAAAAATTGCAGGTTGGAGAGGCAAACTACTCTATTTAGCTGCCAGAGCCCTGCTAATTAAAACCTGTTTGACCGGCATCCCAGTTTATCTCCTTTCTTTTATAAAGTTTCCTAAGTGGGCTATTAAACTCTTAAATACTCAGATGGCTAACTGCTTGTGGAATGATACAGAGGATATGCATAAGTTTCATTTAGCTAATTGGGAATTAGTTTCCATGTGCAAAGAATATGGGGGTTTAGGTATTCCTAGTCTGAGGGACTTGAATATAAGTTTGTTGGCATCTTGGTTAAAAAGATATAATAATGATAGGGATAAGCTCTGGAAAGAGCTGCTTGACTTTAAGTATGATACTGAAAAGCCCAATATCTTTCTTTCTCGTACTATGGGGGCTTCTAGTTTCTTTAAAGGTTTCATGTGGGCTGCTCAAGCTGTTAAACTAGGTTATAGGTGGAAGGTTGGTAATGGCAAGAAGGTCAGGCTGTGGGAAGACAACTGGCTTGGACCATCTAGCCTAGCCATCCAATTCTGGCCTTTGTATAGGATAGTGGTTGAACAAGGTAAGACCATTGCAGATTTATGGGATGGGAATGTGTTGAAATGCTCTTTTAGAAGAAATCTTTCTCCAGAATTATATGGAGTTTGGTTAGAAGTCAATGAACTAGTTTCTACTATTCATCTCTCTAATGATGAGGATTCTCTGATTTGGCAGTTTTCCACCAAGGGAACTTATTCCTCGCAATCTTTGTATAAGATTATTAACTTTAGGGGTATTCATTTGGTACATGTTCCTGCCTTATGGTCTATTAAGGTCCCTCCTAGAGTCATGTTCTTTCTTTGGTTGTTGGCTAATAATAGAATTCTGACTAGAGATAATTTGGCAAAAAGAAAAAAGATGGAAGATAAGAGTTGTCTCTTTTGCTGTGAAGAGGAATCTGTGCAGCACTTGTTCTTTCAATGTGTAGTGGCAAAACAATGCTGGTGCATTATTTCTAATATTCTGGGAATTAGTGTAGAAGAGTCTTTGATTGATATAGGGAAATTTTGGTTGAGTAATAAGAAACATACTGTTGTTAATATTGTTACTGCTGCAGTTTTATGGAATTTATGGAAACTCAGGAATGAGCTTTGTTTTCAGAGAGCTGGTTGGAGGAGTATGGAAATACTGCTTCACAGGATAGGTGGTGTGCTGCAAAACTGGGTTATCTTATGTCCACAAGAAAAGAAGCAGCAACTGTTGGAGGTGATCAACAAAACTTAGGAAGCCGCCAGGGAAGTTCTTTGGCTGCCCTTTCAAGTGGTGATTTGAAAGGCTTGGTGGAGGATGGTTTCAGCAACAACAAGAGGGTGACCGGCCATCCGGGGGAGAAGAGTGGGCAAATCAGCGTCAGTGGTATACCCTGGTGGAGGTCGCTCAATGAGGCTTTGGAGACTGTCTGAGTTGTCGAGAGTTTCTGGCTTCGAACTCTCTTATGCTTTTTGGTTCTCTTTTCTGCGGTCTTTAAATAGGACTTTCCCCAGCTCTGGCATGCTGCGCTGGGTGGTGGATGTTAAACCAGTGATGTAACTGAATGATCTGTGGTCTTTTATGTTAATGAAAGGCCGGGGCAGTGGCCCTCGAACTCTAAAAAAAAGATGTGGTGCTAGAAAACCACAATTATTCTGACTATATGAATCATTAAAGTTGAATCTTGTCAGTTATCCAATTTCAGGGTTAATAAACAGTGGTCCAAAAGCTCAAGCAATTACTGTTTCTCCATTGCTGGTGGCTACTTATCCAATCCATTCCCTAATCGCCTCCACTAAGTAATTCCAAGGAACAAGAAGCACATCCATAACCCAAACCAATTCACCCCTGACAATCTGGAAACATCATAGCCGCCTACTCGGCTACAGCAGATTGCCTGTCACTGTCAGGTGTCAGTCGGCTCCCGTCCATGGCAGTGCTCCTCTTCTCCGCATGGAAGCGCCAGGGCACGACGCGCTGCCGAGCTCGCGCCCCCAGCAACTAACGTGCGGCCACAAACCATGGACGAATAGCTCTGGCTCTCTGCAAGTCTGCAACAAGTCTCTGTCGAGGCTGGGCGGACGCTCGACCATGGATGGCTGGCGCCGCAGCCATGGCATGGGCCCGGCAGGGCGGCAGGTGCACGTGCATCCGAGGCCGAGCAAACTCGCAGTTGGGGACGGCCACAACGCGAGGGCGACGCATACGCATGGGTATGGGTACGGACCGGCGAGCCCCATCCCCCCAGGACGCGGGACGGCGAGGGGCCTGCGTCCATGGATGGATATGGTGTGTTGTGCAGCCGGAGGAGAGTAGACAATAATATATGGGCGCTGCTAGCGCCCGGACGTCCGGATCCGGGCACTAGCGGCCGGACGCCGGAATAGCCCACTCCGCCCCCCGCCGCAACAGTCCCCCCTCCAACAAAAAATGAAAACGGAAACATGACCACCGCCCCCGCTCCCTCCGCGCGAGAAACCTGCGAACCACCGCCCCCGCTCCCCCCCCCCCCCCCGCACGCGAAACCTGCGAACCCCCGCCCTGGCCCCGCACCCGCACGGAGAAGGAAGGCGCGCACCCCTGCGCGCACGGATTTTGCCCCGCCGCCAACTCGCCCCCAGAGCCCACCCCCATCCCCATGCCGCTGCAAAAAGAGTAGGGAGAACTGAAACATCAAAGCAATACTACTGCAAAAAAAAGCTACCGCAACAAGAAGAAGAAGTTACTGCAACAAGGAGAAGAAGCTACTGCAACAAGAACAAGAAGCTACTGCACCAAAGGAGAAAAGAAAATATTACAACAAAAGAGAAGAAGTTGTTGCAACAAAGAGAAGAAGCTGCTGCAACAAAGGAGAAGAAGCTACTGCACCAAAGCGGAAAAAAGATACTGCAACAAAAAGAAGAAGTTACTGCAACAAAAGAGAAGAGCTACTGCAACAAAAGAGAAGAGCTACTGAAACAGCAGAAGCGATGCTAATGAAACGTCGGGAAACATGGGGATGCTGCTGCAAAAAACAAGGGGAAGAAACTATTGAAACATCTCAAAAATAACTACTGCAACATCAGAGAATCATGCAAAAAGTATTTCACATCATCTGTTGTATGTAGATCTGAAAATCACCACCAAAACGTTTAGATCCAGGGGAGGGAGGAATGAGGAAGGAGGAGGAAGAAGACGGCCAGATCCAGAGGAGGAAGGAGTAGAGCTCAAATCCAGAGGAGAACGAGGAGGGGGAGTAAGAACAGCTCAGATCCGCGAAGAATCCCCCCTACCTCGTCGGAACCCACCGTCGTCGAGCATAGCTCCGGTGGCTAAAGGTCGCCAGAGCAAGAGAGGAAGCAGGGGGAGGGGGAGAGCCGTGGCTCGCAGGCTCCGCCGCCGCTCTCTCTCTCTTGGTGACGTGGCTATCGTGGGAGCATAGAGGGAGGGAGCGAGGGAGGGGAGAAGGGAGAGGGAGCCCCGGCAAGTGCACCGTAGAGCGGCTCGCAGAGCGAGTGCGCAGCGGCGGAGAGAGCGAGGCGAGGGAGGCTGCGAGTGGAGGAAGAAAGAAGGCGAGCAGATGCGTGGGAGCGGGCTGCGGGTGTGGGAGCACGGCGCGGGTGCGGTCTGTGAGTAGATAAGGAGAGCGGGCAGGAGCGGGTTGGGTCGCGCCACTTCGCGTGGGCGCGCGTCGCGTCCGTCCGGACTCGTCCGGACGTCTTCACCCTATCAATACCGATAATATATTTCTGTGGTGCCCACTTCTATTAACATTAATATATTTAAATTTGATAGAAGCAAATATACATATTGTGTCATCATGTATATCACATTGTAATAATAGAAGATGTCTCTATGTATTTCTATTAATATTAATATATATTTCTATGTATACATGCTTGCATGAACATCAATACATATATGTTATGTTACTTTAGATATATTTATACATTTTAACTAAACCGTTTAACATATCTATATTGATAGTATAACCATTACTGCACATATGTTCCTTGATAAGAAAATCGAAACATCTTAAGTAAGAGAGGTTAGTGCATACTAAAGGTGGGTATTTCTTCATGGCCTTTCAGATACCTTTAGAGTAAATAGTAAATATAAGGCTTAAATATTAATATTTTCTTGAGGATAGTACTGCTTCCTCATCGTATATCTCACTTTAAGCTCTACCATCGATTTTAAGCGATGTGGTGCAGGTTTCCAATAATTCTTTATACCATGGTAGTACTTAAAATAGTGTAGTCTATGTCCTTTTTTATTTTTAAAAGGTACAAAAAGGAGAGTTAGGGTGTGTTTGGCAGGCTCCTCTTGAGGGGCTCCTCCAGAGGAGCCGGAGCCGTCTCCTCCAAAACGGCTCTGACTCCTCTGTTTTTCACTGAAAAACGGCTCCTCCAGGAAAACGTTTGGCAGGGCTCATCCGGAGGAGCCAAAGCCCGAGCCGAGGAGCCCTACCAAACAGGCCCTTAATAAAAGGATACAACAAGTATACAAGAGCTTCAACTTAACTTGAGGATAAAAAATCTATTGCAATTAATATTACTAGAAATTGAAAATAAAAATTTAGATCCATGAATAGGCTATGTTTTTAACTAAATGTATTGAAGATACACATAGGTTTCGCGCCAAGAAAAAAACTATAGATATAGATGAAAGAACATATAGATCAGGGAGGCACTCCAAGACTTCATGGACACAACAGGTCTCACACCTCAACAACTTATTGGGGGGAGGATCGATACCAATAGCCACATTTGATATGTACCGGACCTATGTGTATGGCAGGAGTCTTGTCAACCCTAAGTCCTAGCCATCACTGGGTACGCAAATGTTCTTGTTAAACAAGTGGTACTTAAATGCATGTGCGAAAGAAGAAGCATGGCTTCTTGCCAAAGTTAGACCAGAGCATTACTTCAATGGCTATGATATTGTACATATTGAGTTCAAAGAATTACGCCAACTATTAAACTGGCAAGCTTTTGAGAAATCTCTCCTCAGCTGCTAGTGTCTGTAAGTGATTCTTTCTACAATTAAAGTAACTTGCAAGTTAGTTCGTTGTCTATATATAGTTATCCTCACACTATATATATTCTTTTGTACTACATATATGCAGATATGAGATGCTGAAACTAAAGAAAAAAAAGGGATGACTGATGTTGGTTTTATGGATCCAAATCACACGTTCAAGAACACGGTTACACCATATGATAGATGGCGACCTCAAGTGGAGAAGAATCTGTTTAGGTTCTTAGATAAGCAACATAACAAGACACTGATACTCTTCTCTTACAATTTCAAGTGAGTGTTAATGTCTTGTGCACATTTTATTTTGTTTACTCCATGTTAACTTTAGTTAATAAGTTATGCCTGCGTATAAACATGTAGCTTTCACTGGATACTGCTGGTCATTGATATGCCCAGGAGTCTTGTAAAAATCTTTGACTCAACGACAAAACCCTGAAAAGATTACCAAGAAATGATAGATATTCTCTAGTGGTAATTCCGGTCTCGTAGACTATATACTCTCTTATGCCATTTTATTGATATAACTCTATTTATTTATTTTGTTGGGCAGTGCTTGGGCTATGTTCGCCCAGAAACACCATTATGGTAATTAAAAAGTGCCTCTGGATATAGCCCAATACTCAGTAAGTACTAGCTAGGTCACCGCATCTTTATTTAGTTCAATTCATTATTACCCTGCTTCATTGATTGATGATGAATCTTTTTCTCGTAAAGTGGTGTCTGCAGTAGGGATCAGGGAACAACTTATGTGGATACTACGTTTGCAAGTTCCTCATGCAATACTCAATGAGAACAAGTGAAGAGTTCCTCGAAGTACGTAAAAAATATACACAATTTATTTATTACTATTGTGTTGATATACATAATTATATATATTCATACTTTTCCTTTCATTCGAATTAAAGGTTGATTGGAGGAAGGAAAATGTCCTTGCGAGCTGACCAGATCAAAGCAATTAAAGAGGCATTGTCAAGATTTCTTATGGATGAGGTCATAGATCCCAAAGGCGCGTATTACTGTGACCCAAAAGAATTATTACCTAGTAGCCATACGACTGGAAAGTAGGGTTGAATGAAATCCCAAGGACATGAGTACAAGCTTTTTGTGTCTTTATTATGTACACATTGCATGCATGTACAACCTCTTGAAATATTTATATATATATAGTTTTATATATTTTAGTGTGTTATTTATGTATAATGATCGAACGGAACTTATACGTACGTATATTAGCAGCGTAGTATTCGTATACGAAAAGCTAATTGAAACAAAAAAATTAAATTGAAAAGAAACTATAAAAGGAAAATGAAAGAAATGAAAAAAAAAACCTTTAGTACCGGTTGGAAACACCAACCGGCACTAAACGTGCCAGCCCCGGGGCAAGGTATGGGGCTCCATTTAGTCCCGGTTGGTAATAGCAACCGAAACTAAAGGTCTACTTTCAGTCCCAGTCCCGGTTCCTAGAACCGGGACTAAAGAGGGGGCCTTTAGTCCCGGATTGGCAATCCTAACTGGGAAACCGAGACTAAAGGGGGTTTCTCAACCAGAACTGATGCTCAGTCCTACATTAGTGCTTTTTTCTTGATTACCCCCCAAACACCATCCTCCTTCCCCCACCCACACACACTATTTTCTGTTATTTATGGGTCTATCGCATGGAGGTTCTTTGTAATTGTTCTCTCCCTATTGTTATTCAATTTTTCCTTTTTTGTCTTGATTTCCCTACGAATTCCTATGATTATGGGGGCTGCCTGTGGGTTCTCGCAGCCCAAGAAAGCTTGTTTTTTTACCCAAGGGGAGGAAGCTTGTTTATTTTTTTCCCAAGAAGAGGAGGTTAGGAGGGTAGGGAGCGGACTCGCGCGAGGAAAAGAGGCATGTAGAAGCAGAAGGCGGAAGTGGCTACACAAACTTGAATTCCAACGCCATGGCTCAGTGCGTCCGTGAGCTGTACGTGGTTATGGATGAATGCGGGAGGTGACGGACGAAAATAGGGTGTTGAGAAATTTTGTCTATTTAATATTCACTAGCAAAAATTCATGTGCGTTGCAATGGGAGAAAAAAAAAGCTTTCAAACGTTAATAGAAAGCAAGGACGGGATGTTACATATCTACCGAATGGCGTGTGCCGTGTGTCTCACTATTGCCGAATGGCGTGTGTTGTTGTTATAGATGCGGAACTGTCCTGATAACGTCCGGACTCGTCTTCTCAGTGCGACAGTGTTGTCAATGTAGATGTGGAGCCGTTATGGATGATGTACGGTCTCGCCTCCTCGATGCACCGACATCGTTGGCGTAGAGGCCATTGTTGATGGCGTCCATGGTTGTCTCGACATCGTCTAGTGCAGTGATGTTGCCTCTTTATTAATAGGTATAGAGACATAGATATGCTTACTTATGGCTACTTCTTCTATACGTTTCCATGAAGACGTGGTCTAGCCCGTTGACATTACCTTGGAATAGTGATATGGAAGTATGGCTCATGAAGTTACGGCTGCCGCAAGGGTCGAGGGGAAAAACTTTGGTGAGCTACAGTACCACGAACAGTGCTGGGTAGAGTAGAGTTCGAACTTTTTTTCGGCTCTTCTTGTTACCGTGGCCGGGCAGAGCTCTGGCTTGCGTGGCCTGTTCACTTTTATTTTCTGTTTTTTCCTATCTTGATCTCATCTGATTAGGCTGTATCTTTAGTCCTTTTTGGCCAAACCGTGGCTGCCAGCTCCAGATCTTTTTTTTCCTCTCTTCCACGCTCCGGAAACTGACTTGATTTAGATATTGATGACATCAATATCAATATGGATTTTTTTCTATTTAGATTTGGATTAGGATCCCTATTCAACTTACTCACGATTGGAAGTATCTATTTGATTAGGATTCGTAGGGATCCAGGTTACCTAAAAACGTGTCCGAGCCATAAATTAGGATTCTTATTCAGCTTACTACGATCGGAGAGATCTATTTAGATTAGAATTCCTATCTAAGTCACCTCAAGAAATTAGGTGTGAATGAGATTTATTTATCATATATATATATATATATAAAGCAGAGCAGGGGAGCTATGAGTTAGTTAAGAGGGCCATACCAAAAAAAATGGGAAGAAAATTTTACCTCTTTATTTTATTTAAAGATAATTAGGTGTGAATGATAAATAGGTCCACATATAGTGTTCCAGATTGTAACAATAGTTTATTTAAGAACCATAGCAACAGATGTAACAGACAGCTAGGGTCACGTTTAGTTCCTAAAAATTTTCAAGATCTCTCTCTTTTTCCTCTCCTCCCGTTGTTGTTGTTGAGAGAGATATCTCTCTCTTTTCCTCTCCTCCGTTGTTTGGTAGAAAAGCACGAGACAAATCTTTTGAGCCTAATTAGTCCATGATTGGACACTAATTGACAAATACAAACGGAAATGCTACAGTAGCTAAAGCCAAAAAAAATTCGCGAACTAAACACAGCCTAGTATTAACCAAAATCAAGCTTCCAGGCCAAATGGTCGGTGGAAAGGACTCAATGAGTGACGTCTTGAACAACCCTGATTTAATTACCTGCAGTGTATCAAAGGCAATACTACGTGGTTCAAAGAACAGGAGACAAAACAACTTGGAATTACAGGAGCTGCAGAACCCTACACAGAGCCACATCCTGGAGAATAAAGCACTGGTGAGTCCATTTTAACAGAAAGAACATACTAAAACAAATAGACCTAAAGGTTGTAAAAATACTAAATATTATAATGTATATAGACAGCCTTGATACAGTAAATTGTACATTGTAAGAAATAAAACAATAAGCATAGTTAGCAAAAGGGTTCTCCATTAATACATGATACTGCTAGACTGCTGGTTACCATCTATGGAAGGGTGTGTAAATAGATAAAATGTCATGATGAAAAATGGGAGAGGAGAAGAAAATTTTCCTCTTTATTATTAAATATAGAATTGCTCTGGTCGACCCGTTGTGTATTGAAAAAGGAAAATAATTAAAAACAGAAAAGATACGACTAAAAAAGGAAACAAAATATTTAAAAACAGAAAAGAAAAATACGTACCTGAACTAAGCTCCCATTGGACACCGCTCGGTCGGATCTCCGTCGCCGATGGACAAGAGTTTTCCTACGCTGTTCCTTTTATTTTGTTTTTAGTCAGTTAATTAATGTCCGTGTGGGAAATAAAAAGCCGAGTTGAAAGAGACGCTTTGCTACACTAGTAGAGAACTGACTTATACTCCCGGCACCATTTTTTAGATTACTCTCGGCACTTATTGCACCCGGGAGTAAAGGGACCTTTATTCCCGGTTGATGTCTCCAACCGGGAGCAAAGTCCCACATGCAACTGCCACTCCGTGGTCCGAGGACTTTTACTCCCGGTTGGTGTCTCCAACCGGGAGTAAAGGTAGACATTTACTCCCGGTTGGAGACACCAACCGGGAGTAAAGGTGCAGTCAACCTTTACTCCCGGTTGGTGTCTCTAACCGGGAGTAAAAATGGACTTTTAGTCCAGGTTTTTAAGCACAACCAGCTAACTAAGTGTTTCTCTATATATTGTTAGCCCTGCATTCCGACCGAAGTGTTGGAGACAAGAAACTTGAGGCTCGTCTTAAGTACAGATGACACTTGATGTTGCGTTCAAACTTTTTTTTTAAAAAAAAATGCAAAGTCATCACCAAATTAAATTTGGTGAGTTCTGTGAATCACAAGGAGTAGCTGTAGGTCCAATTAAAATTTAGGTACGTAGACAAATATTTGTCTATATACATAGAAGTTGATGTATTTTATTTGAAATGGAAGGAGTAAATGACAAAAAGTTTAATACCATATTTGTCTGGATGCATACACTACAGAGTGTGCCTAACAATTAGTTACGCTAGACTAAAATTTAAATCTACGTTTTAATTCATACTACGTTTGAACAGTCTCAAACTAAAGTTTTACATGATTAAAGTTTAATTTAGTGATCAAACAGACCTATAATATAGTATAATATAGTATTTTTTGTGGTACTATCTCTAAACTCGTTTGTTTCATATGCACTTGTCATCATTAGTTTACTCCACTTAAGATAGAATTGTGTCCTTCAAAGTGAACAAAGATCCAAGCATAGCGCTAAATGATGAGAACACTCCATGATTGCGACACGATCATGACCAGAAGATCACTGTTGTGCTTGCTTAATTTAATGTTGTTTAATGTTGTGTATTGAGAAATAATTATGTAATAATTGTGACCGCACATTCATTCCAGTGTTGTATTGATCTGGAATTTTTTCTGAGGCTTTCAAATTCCCTATGTGAAGCAACCGCCAAGTTTGACATTTTTTTGAATTGGTTTGATACTTTTTCCGATTTAATTGAATTTCTGCGTAACTTCACCAAGTAATTCTACGTTGAACTGTGTCCACCCCATAAAAGAGCCGGAATGGTGCCAAACTTTACCACATGGTCTCTTATGCCCTAGGAGACAAGTATTTGTGGAGGTCGCTGCAGAATTCCAATGTTTTCAATCTATAATCCACCATAGTTTGTTTCCTGCCACACGAAGAAAAATATAGTAATAAAAATAATGATTAGAAAAACCTAAGATCTTATGTGGGGTCATATTTTGGGTGTAAATGAGTGCCAAAAAAAATCTCAAGCCATTTCGACAAAGGCGGAGTCCACGTGCTTCACAAAGGTATATGGAACCTTTTCATCGAACCATGTCTATACACTTGGGTTCTTAAGGATTATGAGGTCCAAGTGTCGTATTGGTCTCAAACTTTTTCTTAGGCTTGCAAATGCCCTATGTGAAGCAACCGCCAAGTTTGAGATTTTTCTGAATTGGTTTGGTACTTTTTTCGGTTTAATGTAATTTCCGCGCAACTTCACCAAGTAATTCTACGTTGAACTGTGTCTACCCTAGAAAAGAGTCCGAATGGTGCCAAACTTTGCCACATGGTCTCTTATGCCCTAGGAGACAAGTATTTGTCGAGGTCGCTGCAGAATTCCAGTGTTTTCAATCTGTAATCCACCATAGTTTGTTTCCCGCCGCACGAAGAAAAATATAATAATAAAAATAATGATCAGAAAAACCTAAGATCTTGTGTGGGGTCATATTTTGGGTGTAAATGAGTGTCAAAAAAATCTCAAGCCATTTCGACAAAGGCGAGTCCACGTGCTTCACAAAGGTATATGGAACCTTTTCATCGAACCATGTCTATACACTTGGGTTCTTAGGGATTATGAGGTCCAAGTGTCGTATTGGTCTCAAACTTTTTCTTAGGCTTGCAAATGCCCTATGTGAAGCAACCGCCAAGTTTGAGATTTTTCCGAATTGGTTTGGTACTTTTTTCGGTTTAATGTAATTTCCGCGCAACTTCACCAAGTAATTCTACGTTGAACTGTGTCTACCCTAGAAAAGAGCCCGAATGGTGCCAAACTTTGCCACATGGTCTCTTATGCCCTAGGAGACAAGTATTTGTCGAGGTCGCTGCAGAATTCCAGTGTTTTCAATCTGTAATCCACCATAGTTTGTTTCCCGCCGCACGAAGAAAAATATAATAATAAAAATAATGATCAGAAAAACCTAAGATCTTGTGTGGGGTCATATTTTGGGTGTAAATGAGTGTCAAAAAAATCTCAAGCCATTTCGACAAAGGCGAGTCCACGTGCTTCACAAAGGTATATGGAACCTTTTCATCGAACCATGTCTATACACTTGGGTTCTTAGGGATTATAAGGTCCAAGTGTCGTATTGGTCTCAAACTTTTTCTCAGGCTTGCAAATGCCCTATGCGAAGCAACCCGCCAAGTTTGAGATTTTTCCGAATTGGTTTGGTACTTTTTCCGGTTTAATTGAATTTCCACACGACTTCACGAGGTAATTATACGTTGAACTGCGTCCACCCTAGAAAGGATCCGGAATGGTACCAAACTTTTCCAAATGGTCTCTTGTGACATAGGAGTCAAATATCATCGGTGGTTGATGCAAAATTCCAGTGTTTTCGATCGGTAATTCACCATATTTTGTCTCACGCAGCACGAAGAGAAATATAATAATAAAAATAATTTTCAGAAAAAATAAAATATTTATGTTACATATTTTTCATGTGTGCAATAAAGCCAAAGCAACTCTAGTTATTTTTTAAAAGATTTTATGACTTCTATGTAATTTACTGCACATATAACTAGACTTTAGACATTAAATAAAATGAAATATTAAAAAATCGAAATTTTCGCGCCTACATTTTCGTTGCCCGCCAAAATATAGCTAGGTCTGACCTTTACTCCCGGTTGATATTACAAACCGGGAGTAAAGGACTTTTAGTCCCGGGTGGATTTAGGAACCGGGAGTAAAAGTCTGGACCTTTACTCCCGGTTGATATTACAAACCGGGAGTAAAGGACTTTTAGTCCCCGGTGGATTTAGGAACCGGGAGTAAAAGTCTCTAGTATATTACCAGCCCCTTCTCCTTCCCCCGTCCGCCTGGCTGCTCTCCAATTCTCTCGATCCGATCTGCGCCGCCGTCCGCCCGTCCGGGTCCTGGTTTTGGACGCCCGAGCTCTTCCCTCTCACAGCGCCACGGCGGCGTCCAGGGCCGGAGCTGAGCACATTGCTGAAGGCAACCATGCTGATATGGTCGCGGGGCTTCGCCGCCTCCAAGTCGCTGGCACATCCGCGTGCATGGCAGCTACCCCCTTCCTCTCTGTGAGTACATTGTGATGCATTAAGGATGCTTTCTATGTGGATTTCAGGATTTCCTGATTTCTGATTTGGTTAGTGTAGTAGATAGAGTCGAAGGACTTTGTGTTATGAAGCCTACATACTGAAATTTCGGTTTCCAATCTTATTTTGCATGCATTAGTTGACACTGTAGGTCTCTCTTCAATACCTGACCTGTCTCTGCAACATATGGTGATGCCATTTTATAAATCCCAGGACAAAAATATTTAGGTTGTATGACCATTCGCAAAGCAAAGCTCAAGTTATTTTCACATGATGATTCAATATCTCCTTGAATACGAAATTCAGGATAAGGCATCATGTTGTTGGTAGCACATTGCCACTTTTCCTAGTATGAGTTGGATAGTTATTATGGAATTCATTGTAATCATTGTAATGCCTGGGACAATGGATGCAGATTGACACTCTTGTGTGCTCTTTTGTATGGGTTCGATGATATTATACCCTTCTGGCTGCACTACATTGTAGATGGTACCACCCTTGGTCGTCGAGATCAATGCCTAGGCACATTCTCAATATGGTATTTGATTTACACCTTCAGATGTTTCCATGTTTGGAATCAAAGCTTTTTCAGGGATGTAGAACCAATGATGGTGTGACACATAATTTACTGCTTCATTGTCCTGGTGACAAAAATTTACACAATTTTTTTTGTAGAACTCAGCATAGCCTTGTGTTCAGAAATGGGTATTTTTTATTATTTGGTTAGTTTGCTTCCAGGTGGATCATACTGGTTTTAGTGCTTCCATGAATATATGCATCTAATCAAAACCCAACTCAGTGTCAATGTTTTTTTTATGGGAAAGATGTATGTGATGATGAATTTTTGTGATTGTAAACATGGTGCTTATTTCGTTGCGATATAATGTTTGTTGGACCAATGTTTGTTTATTTTGGTTAGCTGCTGAGTTTTTTCATTTGTGGTATTTTGTGTTATTTGAGGTAGAGTGGCTGTTTGGCCCTAATGCTTTATTCTGGTTTTGTGTAATTCCATAGGATAGCAAACATTATATTTGACACAGGAACTTATGAATGGATGTACTCCCTCAATTCCAGATTATAAGATGTCTTAGCTTGGTCTCTGCAACAAATCACATGCTAATATTTACTTTGTGCGTTGCTTCCTATATGTATCAATTTACCTATACCGGATTGGATATTGAATCTGTTTTTTTCCTAAAGTGGATTCTGCGGCAGCCACAGGGGACCGATCTATGTGGATACTATGTTTGCGAGTTTCTGAAGTTGTGCTCAAAAAGAACTAATCTAGAGTACGAAAAAGTATGTATCTAAATACTACTACTTTTTCTTGATTTATCATTATTATTGATATATATACTAATAATATTTCTTTAACTCAAATTGCAGACTAAAAATTTGAAAGGGAAAACCCTGCAAACACACCATCTCAAAGCAATGCAAGAGACGATAGCAGGATTTCTTAATGAACAGGTCTTAAAGCCCGGCGCCAAGTTCTACTTTAACCCCGATGAACAATGACTTCCAAAAAATTAGGGTCATGATAACTTTATTTTGAATGTAATGGGTCATGACAACTTATTATCGGATCCAAAGAGTAGATATGATGATGAAAGTCAGACATGATGATGAAAATATACAATGCAAGCTTGTATTATATATGGTGCACAAATTGTTTGTATATACTTTCTTTTTAGTCGGGTTACTTGCGTACATTGCTCGAAACCAAACTTTACTATACGCATGCGTATGCATATATTATTCGTAGGGCAAAAATTATATACAAAAACTTATTTTAAAATCAAAATGAATTATGAATTGAAATGAAAAAGAAAAAGGAAAAAAAAGAGAGGACTTTTACTCCCGGTTGGTAATACCAACCGGGAGTAAAGGTGTCTGCAAGGCCACAGGCCCAGCTGACTCTTTACTCCCGGTTGGTATTATCAACCGGGAGTAAAAGTCCCCCTTTACTCCCGGTTCTGAAAGTTTTACTCCCGAAAACGTACTCCCGGTTGGGCAACCGGGAGTGAAAGGGGTTACCAACCGGGAGTATATGTCACTTCTGTACTAGTGCTATATAGAAAGTAAAATAACGTTTTGTCTAATTTATTTTCTATTTGAATTAGGATTCCTATTTGTATTCAGTTTATTCCGGCTTGGAGATATCTATTTGTCCTACCTATCTAGGGTCATATAAGTCTAGAAGAAACTCTCAACTACCGGTAGTTAGGGAGAGGTGGACGAAAAAAATGGATTGATGAAAAAAATGACCGGAAATTTTACCTCTTTATTATTATTAGATATAGATATAGATATAGACGCCGCCAAACGCCATGATTTTATTGGCCCGAGGACACGCAGCGGGTCTCGTAGCAGTGCCTTTCATTACGCATCGAGGAATCGCTAGTTAGGTATAGAATTCAAAGTTTGATTATAAGATCAACAGTCCCATTGTGTGTGGTTTCTGTAGCCCCCACATCAGCAAGACCACTGCTGGTAGATACTCCATCGTACTCTCTTTGTCCTATTTTTATTGTCATTTTAACTTTGATTGAGGTGCATTAAAGGTTCTCTGTACCAGGACATTGGCTCCGTCCATATACATGGATGAATGAATGAATCTGAAAATAAGACAGAGGGAGTCCAAAATAAATCTTTGTCAGTTTGCCTTCTCTCTCCGCCGTCACTTTCCCTCTGGTCCTCTTCTCCGCATGGCAGTGCTCCTTCTCTCTCCCGTGGAGACAGGAAGGCAACAGGGATCCTAGCCATGGCTAGGCACAAGGGCGCCGCTTGGCTTGTTGTGGCGCGTGGGCGGCAACGCAGATGCTGCCGCGGCTCGGTCAGGTATCCAGCGCCGCGTGGCGTTCGCGAGCGCGCGGTCCCGCGGCCGGTCGTGTGGTGTGCGCGCGCGAGGGCGAGGCGTCCAGGACAGCTACGGCTGGCAGCACAGCTAGGGCTGCAGCGGACGGGACCTGAAGCAGCAGCGTGGTGGCGCCTGGCATGGCGTGCAGGTGCACGACGACGAGGCACAGTGGCGTGGTCGGGCAGTCCGGTCAGGCACTGCCCACGGACGGGGCAGGCCACAGCGGCCGCGTGAACAACGCAGCGACGAGGCGACGGGGCTGGCGTGGACGCGCGGGGCGGAACGCCTGTGCGTGGCGCACGTGCCGAAGCAGGTTTCGAGGATGGCGGCGTGCGTGTCGAGGCGAGCTAGCGGTCTGCTCGGCAGGGACATGCCTATGGGCGGGCAGGACCAGCACCAGAGCAGCATGGGTGCATGGTCTGAAGCAACAGGCGAGCGTGGCAATTCCTCGAGCAGGTGGCATGCAGACTTGTGACCACATTGGGACTAGTTTTCTGGCTTCTTCGAAGTGGCAAATCAACCTGCAATCGGTGCTCCTAATCATGACCCTCCACTCCATGCATGCGAGAAGCGGTTCACGAGTCGAACCTGCTTCATTTGCACGGTTGGCTAGCAGACCCGGATAACCACGGGTCCAACCTCGCAGGCAGGCAGTAACGTTGCTTTTGGTTGAGCTGCTTGTGTGGAGTATATACGTTGGTATATCGTATACACAACAGATCACGACCAGACGAAGCGGTGGCAGACTGGGTCCCCGGAACTGGCGTCGGCATGGAGCGCGAGCGCCGCTGACCCCAGCCTGTTCGTTTCGCTGGTTTATTGTGCTGAAAGCACTGTTCGCTGGTTTGTTGTGAGAGAAAAACACTGCTGGATGGCTGCTGATTCTGCTGATAAGTCCAAACGAACAGGGCGCCCGTCTCTTCGCCTTTAGCCAACGCCGATGTCGACGCTACACGCCGGCGGCGAGGAGGACACCGTGCCGCCGACGCAGGAGGCTGCCAAGAGGATGGCGACATGCAGATTGAACAGCCAAACCAAATTGAAACGGGAAGGCTTTGAATCTACTGGGCGGCGGCAAGTTGCTTTGGCCGAGCGGAAGGAACATTCACGAAGAGCACTAGTGCAGCGATAGGGTCAAACCGAACCCCTTGCAGTCCGTGGCCTCCCATCTAGGGGTGGAAATGGATGTCTCAAAATCCAAATTATTTGAATCTGTATCTGCTAAAGCTTGTAATATGGATATCCGTATTTGTATCCGTTTGTAATGTGGATACTAAATGGATGTATTTAAATTCGTTTTTAGTATTTTTCTCTATCCGGTTCCAAATCCGTATTCGATAAAAATATAGAATATCCGACATTTATCCGCGAAGAACAATGGTATAATGAATCTATTTAAAAGTTTTCTCTCCATGACTAATTACTAATTATTGAATTTAAATAGTACTAATGATGCATTGGAACTGTTAAGTAGTATATCTATAAGTAACTTTTAATATTAATTTAATACTATTAATGATACATAAATATTGAATTAATTTTAATATTTTTCTAATTTAGTTTAAACCTAATATATTTATTGTTGTAAATTATTTTAATACTTTAACGTTTTTGCTGATGTAAATTCTTTTATATAATTTATAATTTCATGATAAATATTATATAAATAATGATTGATTAATTGATATATTTAGTTATTAAATATTTGTTGATAACTATATTACTTTTTTATGAGTATTCTTGTCTATGTTTATATACCTAAATATTTTATTCTCTACATGTGTAAATTAAAAAAATTGATAAAGCAAAATAACTACTTGTTGCTACCATTATTATTTAAATTTCTTCACTTAACCTATCCTTTTATTAAATATTATCCACTATAGTTTAGTTCACTTCGATATTGGAGATTTAGAAGTGTACTTTGATTTTATTTCACTTTGGTTATCGATAAACTTAGTAGTAAAATTTTATTAGTCTATGTTGAATTTAACAATATGCACTTTGAGTTGAATTGATTAAATATCCGAATAGAAATCTGAATTCGAGACATTCGTTTGTAATCATATTCGAAGAGATCTGTATCCATATTCGAATCCGGATTAAAATATGGTAAAAGGTGACATCCGGATCCGATTCCACGTGAATCTGATCCGTTCCATCCCTACTCCCATCACTCTACAACTTCTATTGAGAGGGCGGTTCAGGTTATAGGTTAGGAGATAATGGTGTCTAAACACATGTTTGTCGATGTCTATGCAGTCCGTGAACTGAGGCCAAGAATGATTAAAGTATCACTGTTTGTAATTAATTTAGGTGATCAAAACTAATTCAAACGTCACCGATAACCATCTAAAGCTCTTGTACTATGTTTAAAGTGTGTTTTTAGTCAAGGAACCAACACGAGTTGTTCAGGAGAAACGAGAGAACGTGGCTCGTCAATATAGCAATGTCAGCAAACTCAGAAATTCTACAAGTCGCATTAGGATTTATATTTTATCCAAACTTCGGAGCCCCAAGTAAACTATCTAATTAGTACTCTCTTTAAGCGCCCAGGAATTCCCGGCCTCTCAGGGCTTCGGCCACTGTCAGACACTGTAGCTGCCGCGATGTGTTTTTTATAATATATTTACATTTTTTATTTTTTATTTTTAAAATTTTTATTTTTTATTTTTCCTCTTACCATTTTTCCTTTTTTTATTTTTCCTTTGCTTTTCTTTTTCGGTTTTGATTTTCCCTCCTTTACGCGCGTGCAGTGAAGCACGCGTATCTTCCTAGTCAATATTTGCTCACCAAAAATTTGTGCTGCTGTCAAGTTCATAACTTATATAAAATAATCATTTAAATGGCTCCTCAAAATATCTATTAGATAATAAGTGCCAACTTAGGTACTTCATAGTTTTCATCATTCTCCTTATATAGTTTTCATCATTCTCCTTACATGAAACCTTAAAGAAAGTTGTTTAGTAACTTAATTAGGGTGTAATGGTCACATGGTTGACTTTTGGTCACATGCTATGTATATAGTTCATTTAATAAATATGTTTAAAAGATTAAAATGAATATCGTTTCGTGTGAGGCTTACTTTGTTCTTTTTCTTTCTTTTCTTTTCTTTTTAACCATGAGCTAAGGTTTGTACATCATGTGTTTGATAAATTGAATATTTTATTTTCTTCTTTTTCTTTCTTTTCTTTTCTTTTTAACCATGAACTAATGAGATCCACAATCCTACCTTGTGTTTCCTTCATCGTTGGATAGGAGTAACCTTATTTTCTCGTGCCGACATAAGATCCTAGAGAAATGATGATTTAAGATTGCTATATGCGATGGTTCACAAAATCAGTGTCTCTCGTGTGAAAACCATGGTTGCTCATTGGCAAGGTGCTTCTCAAAGAGTTAGACCTATTGAATTCACATCCATAATCACTAGACTTGCCGACTCTTTGTGTTTACTCAATAACTCTGTGCAATATATTACTACGCCTAGAAGCATGATAACAGAAGAATATTTTATACAAGCTCACATGCTTAAGAAAGGTTCGAGAGGTTATGTGGTCATGATTTATCGTGGCCATGCAGCTAAAGTTCCACTCCCTTGTGAGAGACTTCAGTTGTATAGGGTTTGCCAACTAACCTTTGATTTGGACCAAGTAGCTAGGCAAAGAAGTTTTGCAGGAACAAGCACAGGACGACGAGTGACAAGGAGGATGACACAGGCTGCACAATTTGAGCAAGGCGGCACTTCACATGATGATGATGACGACGACGATGACGATGATGATGATGATGATGATGATGATGATGATGATGATGATGATGATGATGATGATGATGATGATGATGATGATGATGATCAGGAGGAGACATCGAGCGCCATGCACATCTCGAGCTCGAGCGGGATGCCTCTGCCGCCTCCATCACGCACTCAAAGTGCGCGGTTTTACTTCTCGTCCTCATGAGAGAGGTAATATCATGGCTTGCGGCATGACGTGAACCAACTCACCAACCAAGTTGGTGAGATCTGCATCGAACAAGAGGCCAACGAGGTGGCATTGAGCAAAACCACCAACTTCTTCTTGCCATCCAACAAGAGTACGTCCGCCAATGGACGGCGTATTGGGCACAACAAGGTGTCTATCCACCACCACCTGGACCGTGAAAGAGACAACCTTGGGGGAGGTTCCCTCCCCCACCAAGGTAAGTTTAAGTTTTTCTTGCATTTGCATTTGTTTGTTGTATTCCTTTCTTTATTTGCATTAAAAAATCTGCATATCAAAAAAATCTGAATATTATAAAAATACCAAAAATATTTGCCCTTTGTTTATATATATGCTTCATGTATGTTTAACTCTTCCCATGTTTGAAATGAGGAATAGCTGCTCTTCCAATATTTCTCTAGTGCCTAGTATACAGCGTGGTATTTCTCAAAGTTTGGAATATTTAGCTCACATGAAACCATCATGAACCTAAAACTTTTATGGGATACAAGTGTTGTAGGTCTAAATTGTTGTGAGATATGAAATAGAAAAGACAAGAGCTGCTATAATATTGTTCCAAATGAGTATGACTATCGGAGTTTTGTCCGAAAAATAATGAAAAATCTTAGTGTTCCTCAATGGTGATAAATTCCCACCAAAGCCATATATGATCATGATATAAGCTTTCTACATAAGCTACTTATTGTGTGTTGAGTTTTGTCAAGTCTTGTTGTTGAGAACTTATCATGCTTCCAAGATCAAGATCACGTACACCCCACATATATATGCTACTTCTGCACTGGAAGTACGCAAAAAACATGCCTTTTATTTTCCACCAAATAAATGCTCTATGTTCTAAAAGTGTGATCTCTCTCTAAATATGTTTTTAGTAGAAGAGACATAAGGCTATGCAAAAGTATGTATATATATATATATATATATATATATATATATATATATATATATATATATATATATATATATATATATATATATATATATATATATATATATATATATATATATATATATATATATATATATATATATATATATATATATATATATATATATATATGGACACATGAAGGTCCAACGTATTGAAAAAAGTGAGCACATGAAGGCTCATGAATAGAAAAATGGTGATAGCAATGTCTCAAAATAATAAGATAATAAGTAGAGGGAGAGATCATATCAAATAAAGGAGTATTTTTCATATACCATGTTCCACATACATGCACATCTCGATCTAAGAATATGACACTTCTCTCCTTGGATTCGAGCTTCGGCTTTACAATATATGCAAGGTAAGTATGTTACATCTTTATCCTACCCAAAGCTCCACATAAGCCATTAGTAGTAGGATAAGGAGGCAACTTCAACATATGCCCGCCTTGGTGAGGAATCATAAACCATATGAGCGACATGAGAGTACCATATGAGGAACATTAAGCCTTCTTTTTAAAAATATTGCAAAACCTCTGGTATGAAACTTGTGCGGGATGAGAAAAATAGTGCTCAAGTCAAATCTGTTTTGTCTTTCAACTGCCTAAGACAAAGGAAAAGGCCACATGCCCCATGGAGGACTAAGGTAATCTTCTATAACTAAATAGAAGATCTCCACTATAATATTTCTCTAGCTTCTCGTGCTGCCACATCATCAAATATTCATCTTCTCTGGTCTTCATACTTCAAGCCTCCACTACGTGCCCACTTACTCTATGATCCCCACTAAATGCACAAAAACCTGCTAGAAAGTGGAGGGATTTGAGCAGTCATTGGTTCCAAGCAGTCCTTAGACAGCGACGAAGCCAGCGGGGGGCTACCCGTGCTCCAGCCCCCCCTACGGCCATGATTTATATGGAGCCCAGGCTTAGCCCGGGCTACCGCCATGAGGAGGAAGAAGAAGACAAGGAGGGGCTGGAGGAAGAAGAAGAGGAAGCCAGCCCTGGCTTCGTCGATTCCTGGCTTCGTCGCTGTCCTTAGATATTCTTGCTCTGAAACATACAATTTTATCTCCACCAAGCAAGGATTTAATTTGATGCAGTGTGTCTCTGTACATGGGCATACGAAGGATCATCCTGCTGCTCTCTACAATCTCCCCATCTTGCCATCCCCATATATATAGAGAGAGACTAATTTTTGAAGCCTATTTAATCCATGATTTGACAATGTGGCGCCACAATAAAAGTGTGCTAATGACGGATTAATTAGGCTTAATAAATTCATCTCGCGGATTGCTGACGGATTCTTTAATTTATTTTTTATTAGTATCCGAATACCCCATGCGACACCTCATGTGACAACCGATAAGACACCTCTTAAACTTTAGTCCCTACATCCACGTTCGGATGCTAATTAGGAGAATTAAACATGAGCTAATTATAAAACTAATTGCACAGGAGTAGACTAATTAGCGAGACAAATCTATTAAGGCTAATTAATCTATAATTAGCAAATATTTACTGTAGCACCACATTGTCAAATCATGGACTAATTAGACTTAATAGATTCGTCTCGTAAATTAGCCTCAATCTGTGTAATTAGTTTTGTAATTAGGCTATGTTTAATACTCCTAATTGGTATCAAAAATTCGATATGACAGGCTAAACTTTTGCAAAAAAAAAAACCAACCACAGCCTTAAGTCAAGTTAGGTACATTAAGGGTGTGTCCACTTCGTGAAAAGCAGGTAAAAATTTACTGTAGCATCTTTCGTTGTTATTTAGCAAAATTTGTCTAATCATGGACTAACTAGGCTTAAAAGATTCGTCCCGACATTTACAGACAAACTATGCAATTAGTTATCTTTTTACCTACATTTAATGCTCCATGCATGCGTCGAAAGATTTGATGTGATGGGTGGAAGAGACAATATTTTGGGTTGGGATGGGGAAGTGAACCAGGCCTAAAAGTAAAGTGCCGAGTGGGTGCATAAGACCGTCCGCACCGGACACTCTATAGCGGTACGCTATGTGATATAGAGTATAGAATTTGCTGCAGCGGGTACTCTAAACTGCTACTCTATCTTCCCTCTTGCTCTATATATAACGCGATATAGTACGCACGCTATCCGGCGAGGGCCCGCGCTGCCGCGCGCGCGGAGAGGCAGAAGCACGCGGGACGGAGGAGACAGCACCTGCAGTGGTGGGTCCCATTAATTTAACTAAACAAAAAAATGCTATAACTCACAAACTAAAAATTCAAATTAAATTTCGATTACACTATTAAATTCGTTTCAATAAATCCTTCAAAACAAGATGTCATAGGGATATATTTAGATAAAGTGACAAGTGGGGCCCACAGTGACTAGGATGGATAGAGGATGATATAGAGGATGGATGGGTGCGGAAGAATTGAATATAGAGGAGAGAATCTTAATGACTAGGATATATAGAGGATGAATATAGAGGTTCATAAGTGCAGATAGTCTAAACAGATAGAGATTTGTCTCCTAAAAAAAAGACAGATAGAAACTTGTCCACTCGGTGGGGTATTAGAGAGGGGACCACATTGGGTGCTGTGCAGGCAGGCTCCTATTGTTATCTGCGCGCGCAAGGACCACCACATCCCAAGGCCTCGTTTAGTTCACAGAATAGGGAAGAAAAATACTATATCAGAATTCCTGTAGCATTTTGTTTGTATTTGGTAAAAATTATCCAAATTTTGACTAACTAGGCTTAAAATGTTCGTCTCGCAAAGTACAACAAAACTGTGCAATTAGTTTTTGATTTCATCAACATTTAGTACTCCATGCATTTGCTGACATTTTGATGTGACGGAAAATCTTTTTTTGCATAGTAAAATTTGAGGGAGAATTGTAAGGTAATCTCTAAGGTTTGTGGTAAGTGCTTGTGGTTTCCCGAAAGGGAAAGCCGTATGTAAGCTTGCTCTGTGATAATGAATTAAGCTTTCCTGTTTTAATCCCTGTTTTCTTTGAAGCTCGTTCATATGGGGCGAAGTCTCTATGCTAGGGACCCTAGAGGAGAAACCTCTGCTTGTGTTGTTCTTGTGTTAGCCCTGGTAGTGGCGTTTGTAGAGAACCTTGTTTGCGCAGAGAAGTGTTCCCTTCGGGTGAAACTGCCTGGGGAGACGATAGAGCCTGAGTCCTGTGTGATCGTGGCTGGAGATAGCGAGGGAGAAGAACTGGTTGGTCCAGTTCTGAAGCGAGCTAGTGATGCATACGGTGAGTACCGAGTAGGACTGACACAAGCATAGTCTCACCACCGGCTGAATCTTTGGTCTCGCCAGCCTGCACAAGATCCTGAGAATATTTACTTCCGCATACTGCATATTCGCTAATCACGCGCACTCGTTAATCACGCACGAATTCATTCAGTCACTCACCCATCCACCACTCACGAAGTGCTCCGTATAGTGTCTCGAATAGTGCCGAATAGTAGGCTGAATAGTAAAGCATTTGGGTGCCTGAGCCACTCGGGTGAAGTGCTCGTGCACTGTTCATATTCCGAATTTGAATAGTACCCGATATTTTAAATAGTGCCATGAATTTGAATAGTAGCCGTTGAATTTGAATAGTGCTATGAATAGTAACTCACGAATTTTAAATTTGAATTTCGAGTTAGAGTTTTCTTGCGTCGGTTTCCGAGCGATTCCCCCTGCTTATATATATATATATATATATATATATATATATATATATATATATATATATTATCGTCTTCTACTGTTGCCTGGACAGCTGGACTGTGTGCTGTCTCTAATAATTGTTCTGGCTACAGTCGTGTCACTGTATATTACTTTACTTTTGCGCTGTCCTCTGACAGGCGTTATCTTCAGGCGATATTTTTTATTAGTCTTCCACGCCCGAATGATTGATGTGCAAACATCAAATCACAAATATATATATATATATATAAGAGGATGAAAACGGAAGAGAAATATTTCGAACTGACCGCTTTCGTTTTCTATATTATGAACCGTTTTTTAACATGAAAAATTATCAGTTTTAATTGGTTTCACAACTATTTTCAATCATTTTTTTGTACTCTTTAATTGCTAAATGTAGAAATATCCCGAACTGACCGCTTTCGTTTTTCTATATCGTAAGTCCGTTTTTGACCGTTTCCATCCTTATATATATATATATATATATATATATATATATATATATATATATATATATATATATATATATATATATATATATATAGGATTTAGAAGTCATTTAGGACAGCGACACGGTCTTCAAAACACAACTTTGACCTCTTGTTTTTATAAAAAAATATTTATGAAAAATGATATATGTATACTTTTATGAAAGTATTTTTCAGGACAAATCTATTCATATAATTTTTACATTTGCAAACTCAACAACTTAAAAGTTATTAATGATTTATATTCCCAATGTTTGACCCAAACCTGGTCTAAAACGACTTCTAAATTCGATATAGAGGGAGTATATATATATATATATATATATATATATATATATATATATATATATATATATATATATATATATATATATATATATATATATATATATATATATATATATATATATATATACTCCAACCTACCGCACGTGGTCTACCCTTCCCATCGCGCTCCAACGAGCCACGCTCGCTCTTAGCGGGTCAGGAATTAGTAGACCCGATAGAGATTATACATTCCGATTTTTATGTCGATAGAATCTAGATATTTCAACAGCGCCACTCCTCCCCGTCTCCTTCTCGCGTCCGTCCCTGCTCGCGTCCGCGCCCCTCCCTCCCCTCCGATGGCGGTGGCGGCAGGCCTCCACCACCACCGACGGCCCTCGCAGCGCGCGGCGCCGCCTCTCCCCCAACCCTCGGAGGTGCGGCCCTGCCCTATCCCCGACGATGGCGGCGTCCATCCACCTTCTTGGCATCGGCGGCGGCCCCTCTGGAGGCTCACACGACGCTCCCCGTCACCAACAGCAGAGTGACTCAGCGGCGGCACGGCCAGGCCATCGCGGGCTGCGGCCCATTGCAGCGGCGTGGCCCCCACACCGTAGCGTTGCGACCTGCGGCGAGCCCCTTCCCCACGTGCCACTGTGGATTTGGATCAGCGGACGGTGGCCGTCAAGGTGCTTCAATGGCGCCTCCTTCCTCCTCGCATAACGACTGATCCGGCGGCGGCCCCTATCTCGGTGAGGAGGGCAACCCGTTTTCGGTTCATCACCATGTTGCCATGCACCCAGCAGGTAAAAAAAAAATCTGATCCGATACACATCCATCTATTCGTGTGTTTCTCATTTAATTTTAGTCAGTTCGGTAGGCAAATCCCTCACACGTGTTGCTTATTTCCTGATCAAGAGCACCTAGCCCCCCGTCTGTCATCTGTGTTGAACACCTGCAGTTGAAATGTTTTTTTTCACTTTAATTAATGATTATTGAAAAATCACACACATATGTTATGCGGATTGGAATAGGCTGTGGTAATTTTCATTATATGCATGTAGAATTGTAGATCCCATACTAGAATTGTAAGATTGGATTATGATTGTATTCCATCAGGAGGTCAGCAGGTATATCAGCATACTAATTTCTTGTTTTCTTTTTTTTTCTGATGATGAGTATCATCCGGTACTCTTTTTAGACTCGCCAATGATTACCAGATATCTTCTGTTTCTTACCTACTGGACAGCTTCTAATATGGCCGCAGATTGTGTTGATCCATATAATATGATACGATTTCCACTACCAACAACTTAATGTCACGTTTGTTTTTAATTTCCAATTAGGTTCGTGCTCAGTGAGCAATTCATATACATATGACTAGGAGATGACAAGCTCCAACATGTGTGTTCGCATTTTGAGTTTATTTTTCAGAAAATAGATTGTATCTCTGCATACGTTTTTCAGTAAGTGTATTGTTGAATACTTCTTCACTGATTAGAGTATCCGTTGACACTACTACAGACAGGTCTTTTAGTCCCGGGTCCTAAGGACTTTTAGTCCTCGTTCCAGAGCCGGGACTAAGAAATCGGGACTAAAGGTCCCATAACCGGGACTAAAGCCCGTCCTCGGGTAAAAAAATAAATGAAATTCTAGAGGCCTCTCTTGTGGTGCGTGAGAATCGAACTTAGGACCTCTCACCTCGCGCGTATATTCCTTACCAACTCAACTGAACCCAACATGTGACAAAGTCCTTTGCGCTCTTCCTTTTTGATTTGACTCATGGGGGACCTTTAGTCCCGGATCGGAGACCTTTAGTCCCGGTTCGTAACACCAACCGGGACTAAAAGGTCACTGTTATGGTGGGCAACACCTATCAGCGCCGTCGCCATGGTACTGGCTAAGCCAGGGGCGCCGCTACAGTCCGGTCCAGGGGCGCCAGTCCAGGATGGTCGTCCAGTCCAGGGACTCTGTCCCTTGTGCCAGGAAGTTTGAGTCAAGTTTGTTAGGTCCAGATTGAGTTAGATTAGTTTCCAAGATTTGTTAGGCTAAAGAGTTAGAGTTTGTTACCATCAAATTGTAAAACTATAAGTGTTCGGTTGAGTTAATGAAACAGGCTAAGCCTGGGATTGTGTCCACAGACACCCTTGGGCGCCCAGCGTCCCTCTCTGCCTTCTTCCTCGCTTGTGCCCTAGCTAGCCACGGCTCCCAGCCACCACCAACGCTCGCGCACGCAACCCATCTACTCACCTCCATACAACCTATGCAGTAAGGCACGACGCCGTAACAACCTGGTATCAGACTTGATGTCGACTTCCGGGGACGCTTCCGCCGCCGTGCCGGCCACCACCGCTGTTCCTACGACCGGCGTCTCCCTGCCCTTGGTCATGAACACCAATGGCGTGCTTTCGGCCGCCGTTCCTGCCACGGGTGGTCAGCCTACGCTGCAATCGCTCGCGGACACGCTCACGGGCATCACCACCGCGCTCACCAGCCTACAGCTCCAGATGGCCGCCGTCACTCATCAACTGGCGGATCAGGGAGCCCGTCTCACGAGCCTGGATGGTCGACCGCCGCTCCCGCAATTTGGCTTGCCTGGGTTCGGTGGCATCCCGGCCATGGCCACTTCGTCTACGCCGGTGATCACGGACGTCACGACCGCCGTAGGGGACTCCTCCGTGTCTGCGTCATCTTCCCTGCCGCTATCTTCGCCGGTGCCGCAGGGTTCGCAGCCGGTGGCGCTGCCGCCGTCCATAGGCGTCTCGATCACTCACATCAATTTTCCGCATTCGCCATCGCCCCTGCCGACGTTTGGGTCGGTAGCCCAGCGTTTGCCACCGCCGACTTCTGCTCACATGGCTGAGGCGCAGCTGTACCTCCCTCCTCCACCAGAGGGGGACTCCGCCATCGTGCCGAAGTACCACAAGATCACGTTTGAGACTTACGATGGCACCGTAGATCCGCTGGGCTGGCTCAACAAGTGTGAGCAATTCTTTCGCGGCCAGCTGACGCGCGAGGTGGACAAAGTCTGGATGGCCTCGTATCATCTCCAGGGGGTTGCCCAGCAATGGTTCCTTGTCCTGGAAACTGACATCGGACAGCCGTCGTGGCCGGACTTTCGACGCTACTGCCAACAGCGTTTTGGACCCGCCCTCAGCACCAATCATCTCGTGGATTTGGCTCGACTGCTGTTTGGTGCCTCGGTGGACGCCTATATGGAGGCTTTCTAGGCCCGGGCGGCCCATGCCGGCGACCTTTCCATGCTGCAGCGCGCGCGGCTGTTCACGGGTGGCCTTCCCGACTACATTCACGTGGATGTCGAGCTCCATGAACCTCAAGACCTGCAGCACGCCATGCGCTTGGCACGGGCGTATGAGCGTCGCAATGCCCCTCAGCTTCCGGCGCTGCCTGCACCCCAGCGGTCGGCGCGCCGTCCTGGGGGCACTTAGGCCGCCCTTCCGGCGTCCTCGGCGGCCAGCGGCTCGGCGTCATCAGTGCCTGCGTCCTTCCCGCCGGTCTCCAGGGCTTTCAAGCGCCTCACTGCCGACGAGATGGCGGAACGGCGCAAACTCGGGCTGTGCTATAACTGCGATGAGCAGTTCGTTCGTGGGCACAAGTGCCCCCGTCTGTTCTATCTAGAGGTGCCGGATTACTTTGTCGAAGAGTCCGACGAGCCAGATACGGCTCCTTCCAAGCAGCCACCTTTTGATCCGGAAAAGCCCATGATTTCCTTGTCTGCAGTGACAGGCATCCGGGCACGCGACACCATGCAGTTGCGTGTCAAGATTGGTGCGCATGAGTTCACGGCGCTTCTGGATTCAGGCTCCACGCATAATTTCATTAACCTGACCGCGGCGAACACGGCTAGCCTTCAGTTCATTGACAGCAATGGTGTCCATGTCATTGTCGCGAACGGTGACCGCGTCACGTGCCAGGGTCTTGCCCGCGACGTTCAGCTCCGGATCGGCGACGAGAGATTTACGGTGGATTGTTTCTCCATCCCCCTGGAGCCCTACGACATGGTCCTCGGGCTCTCGTGGTTGCGTTCTTTGGGACCGATCCTCTGGGATTTCGCGGCGCTCCGCATGGCCTTCACCCTCCGTGGCCGCCGCGTGGTGTGGTCTGGCGTCGGCGCGCCGTCCACAGCACCCCCCGCGTCCTTGTTCTCCTGCCACCTCTACACCGACAAGGGGGCTGAGCGCGCCCTCCTAGAGCATCTCCTAGACTCGTACCAGGACGTGTTCGTCGAGCCCGTGGGGCTGCCGCCGGCCCGTGACTGCGACCACTTGATCCACCTGAGGCCGGGCACTGAGCCGGTGGCGGTGCGGCCTTATCGCTACCCGCAGTTGCAGAAAGATGAGCTAGAGCAACAATGTGACGCCATGATGCAACAAGGACTTATTCGGTACAGCACCTCGCCCTTCTCCGCACCGGTGCTGCTTGTCAAGAAACAGGATGGGACTTGGCGTTTTTGCGTCGACTACAGGGCCCTCAATGCCGCAACGGTGAAGGACAAATTTCTGATCCCTGTTGTCGAGGAACTCCTGGATGAGCTGCACGGCGCCAAATTCTTTACCAAGTTGGACTTGCGCTCAGGGTATCATCAGGTTCATGTTACTCCTGCAGATATCTACAAGATGGCGTTTCGGACGCACCATGGCCACTTCGAGTTTTTGGTCATGCCCTTCGGCTTGTCCAACGCGCTGTCGACATTCCAGGTGCTTATGAACTACGTCCTCAAGCAGTTCCTTCGCCGCTGCGTGCTGGTGTTCTTTGACGACATTCTCATCTACAGTGTCTCGTGGACGGAGCATCTTCAGCATCTACGCGCCGTCCTCGATGTCCTCCGTGCTCATCGCCTCCACCTCAAGAGATCCAAGTGCTCCTTTGCCACCGCTGCTGTCCACTACCTCGGCCACGTGATCACTGAAGAGGGCGTAGCCATGGACGCCGCCAAGGTGGCGGCTGTGCAGTCCTGGCCGTAGCCACGTGCGGCGCGCGGCCTCCGTGGCTTCCTCGGCTTAGCAGGGTATTACCGGCGCTTCATCAAAAACTATGGCGCCATCGCGGCGCCTTTGACATAGCTGCTCCGCAAGGATGGGTTCCAGTGGACGGATGCTGCGGACGCGGCCTTTGCTGCCCTCAAGGCCGCGCTTACAGCGGCGCCGGTGCTCCACCTGCCTGACTTCTCCGCCACGTTCGTCATCGACTGCGACGCGTCGGGCTCGGGCTTCGGAGCCGTTCTTCATCAGGATGGCGCGCCCATCGCATTCTTCAGCCGCCCGTTCGTGGCTCGCCACCTCAAAGTGGCGGCTTATGAGCGCGAGTTGATCGGCCTCGTCCAGGCGGTGCGCCATTGGCAGCCCTACCTTTGGGGGCGCACGTTCGTCGTACGGACGGACCACTATGCTCTCAAGTTCATGCTGGATCAGCGGCTCTCGACGATACCTCAGCATCATTGGATAAGCAAACTGTTTGGCTATGATTTTAGGGTGGAGTTTCGTCCGAGTCGGTCCAACGTCGTCGCCGACGCGCTATCCTGGCGGGACGGGGAAGCGCCGCTATTGGCGGCCATTGAGGAGGCTGCGGCGGTGTACTCCTCCGCCCTGTCGGTTCCCACCTTCCGGTTCTTCGACGAGCTCCGCCGGGAGTTGGAGACCGATTCCAGCCTGCGTGCGCGTCGTGACGCGGTGGCCTCGGGCGCGCACGGTGACGCCTGGAGTGTCCAGGAGGGCCTTCTTCTTCACAAGGGGCGCGTGTTCGTGCCCAGCACCTTGGGGTTTCTCGACGACGTCCTCCAACTCGCCCACACAGGGGGCCACGAGGGCATTCAGAAGACTCTGCAGCGGCTGCGCACCGAGTTTTACGTCGAGCACGACAGGCGCGTGGTCGCAGATTATGTTCGCTCCTGCGCAGTGTGTCAGCGGAACAAGACCGAGACGCTGCACCCTGCCGGCCTGCTGCAGCCGCTCCCGATTCCATCACGCGTCTGGGCGGATATCTCCCTTGATTTCATCGAGGCACTTCCGAAGGTACATGGTAAAAGTGTCTTGCTCACCGTGGTTGACAGGTTCTCCAAGTTTGCCCACTTCATCCCCTTGGGGCACCCATACACGGCGTCCTCGGTCGCACGCGCTTTCTTCCAGGAGATCGTGCGACTCCATGGCTTTCCGGAGTCCATCGTCAGTGACCGTGATCCGGTGTTCATGGGGCATGTGTGGCGCGACCTGTTTCACCACGCCGGCGTCAAGCTACGCATGAGCACCGCTTTCCACCCGCAAACGGATGGGCAGTCCGAGGTTGTGAACAAGACGATCACAATGTACCTCCGCTGCCTTACGGGTGACCGTCCCCGCGACTGGCTTGATTGGTTGCCGTGGTTGGAGTTTTGCTACAATACTGCTTATCATACGGCGCTCCAGACGACGCCGTTCCAGGTGGTTTATGGTCGTCCTCCGCCGGACCTGCTGCCGTATGTTACTGGGCAGGCTCATACTGAGGCTGTGGACACCCTCCTGGCCAACCGCGATGAATTCTTGGAGGAAGTGCGCGGTCGGTTCCTTCAGGTGCAGGAGTATGCTCGCCGCTTCTACGACGCTCACCATCGCGCTCTGGAGTTTGCAGTCGGTGACTGGGTGCTGCTGCGTTTGCTTCACCGCCACGCGCAGTCCCTTGTTCCTGGAGGTCGAAGCAAGCTTGGTCCAAAGTATGCGGGCCCTTTCCAGGTGGTCGAGCGCATTGGCGAGGTCGCCTACCGCCTGCATCTTCCGGACGCCGCTCGGATACATGATGTGTTTCATGTCGGGGTGTTGAAGCCTTTTCGTGGCACACCTCCGGCATCCCAACCGGCGCTGCCTCCTCTTCGTCACGGTCGTCCTCTTCAGTGTCCAGAACGCGTGCTGCGCTCCCAACTTCGTCGTGGGGTGTGGCATGTGTTGGTGGAATGGTCTGGCATGCCGGTTTCCGAAGCTACATGGGAGCCCGTTCCGGCGTTCCGTGAAGCCTACCCCTCCTTTCAGCTCGAGGACGAGCTGTTTCCCAAGGAGGGGAGAGATGTTATGGTGGGCAACACCTATCAACGCCGTCGCCATGGTACTGGCTAAGCCAGGGGCGCCGCTACAGTCCGGTCCAAGGGCGCCAGTCCAGGATGGTCGTCCAGTCCAGGGACTCTGTCCCTTGTGCCAGGAAGTTTAAGTCAAGTTTGTTAGGTCCAGATTGAGTCAGATTAGTTTCCAAGATTTGTTAGGCTAAAGAGTTAGAGTTTGTTACCATCAAATTGTAAAACTATAAGTGTTCGGTTGAGTTAATGAAACAGGCTAAGCCTGGGATTGTGTCAACAGACACCCTTGGGCGCCCAGCGTCCCTCCCTGCCTTCTTCCTCGCTTGTGCCCTAGCTAGCCACGGCTCCCAGCCGCCGCCAACGCTCGCGCACGCAACCCATCTACTCACCTCCATACAACCTACGCAGTAAGGCACGACGCCGTAACAGTCACCCTTTAGTCCCGGTTGGTAATATCAACCGGGACTAAAAGTTGAAGGACATTTAGTCCCAGTTCGTAATACCAACCGGGACTAAAAGATGACTTTTAGTCCCAGTTGGTGTTACGAACCGGGACTAAAAGTGGTCCGGCCGTTGGGCAGGGTACCGACCGGGACTAAAGTCGTTTTTTTGTCCCGGACATAAATTTCGCCGGGACTAATACCCATTTTGGATATCGACGAAAGGTCTGTTCTCTAGTAGTGTGATACTTGCTAGGATTAAAATAATGGTTTTCCAATAGGTATATGCAGGAAGAATCGTTACCAGCCTAACTGCTGCCTGCATGCAGTGTGCTACGTATTACTAAATGAAGTTTCTCTTGCATTCATGGACTAATCTGTCGCAAAAACTTTCAGAATATCATCTTCAGAATGTGCCTGCCGGAAAGACTCACCATACTTCTTGTCAATTTAATCTTTAGACAACAGAATAGAACAGACTGTTGGGAGTATGTTCGAGACAAATACCTTTTTCTTAGTTTTTCAGCCTCTCCCTACATTTGGAATACCTTTTTTTTAGTTTTTTCAGCCTCTCCCTACATTTGGAGGGATTTTGTAATTAAAATTTTCATATAGCCTGAGACATAGTATGTGTATATACTAGCTTGCAGTGTTATATAGGTATGTAAGCATACTATATCAAAAATTTTCTGTCAGAAGCATGTATAGATACTCCCTTGTAGAAGCCTAGAAGGTATGCATGCACACTTTTTTTTTTTTAAAAAAAACTTATATAGTATACGCATACCCTCGTTTACAAATGGGTATATGCACATACATCTTCTCTAAACAGTATGTGTATTTATCAAAGTAATAAAATAGTATGTACATATACTCTCTTGTCACATAAATTATATGTATATACTCAGTATGACTTAAAAACTAGTATGGACACATACCCTCTTGTCACGTGAAGTATATGGATATACTCAGTATGAATGCATACGTCCATCTAAAAACTAGAGTATGCATACTATCATTTCAAAAAGTATATATAAATACCATATATTCTAGAGTATGTACACGTACTCTAATTTGTTACCGTTTTTTTCTCTTTGGCGGCATTCAAATTTGCCGTGCATTCATGGAGCCGAGAATCTAGTTGGCAGTCAACAGAGCCGTCTTCCCTATTGGATTTCTGCCATACCCGTGCGTGCAGGAAAGGTGTTCAGTTTCCACCTAAAAATTTTTCACCTCATCAAATCAAATATTTAGACACATGCAAGAAGTACTAAATGTAGATAAAAAAAATTAATTACACAGTTTGGTTGGAAACCACGAGACAAAATTTTAAGCCTAATTAGTCCATGATTAACCTTAAGTACTACAGTAACACACATGTACTGATGACAGCTTAATTAGGTTTAATAAATTCGTCTCGTGGTTTCTTGACGAGTTATGTAATTATTTTTTATTAATATAAAAAAACCCATGAAACATCTTATGAAAAAAAAAACTTTTCACGCACCAGCTATACACCCCCCGCCCCGACCGGAGCGACCCTCTCGGCACCGCCACTCACGCGTCCACCCCCACACCACCGACCACGTCGGCGCTGTGACCTACCCCGCCGGCCCCTCACCCCTGCCTTCGCCCCCCTCGGCGCGGGCGCAGGCGCCGCCCCCACACCACCCGACGACGGAGGCGTTCACCGCTCCGACGTAGAGGCGACGATGGCGCGGGCGCCCCCCACGGCGAGGACCAGCGCGGCGGAGGCGTTGGCGAGGCCCGCCTGCACGGCGCTACCCTACAGGCCTCAGCAGCGGACGACTTTGGACGCGATGGTCTCGACGGTGCAGGAGAAGCCGTCGCTGGCGATGAGGATGCGGAACCCGCCGTCGGCCTGTGCGGGGAACCCGGCCGCCCGTCGCGCCACCACAGGACCTCCCGGAACCAGAGCCCGAGCCGGAGGCCCACATCGACGTCCGCGAGGCCCGTTGTAGAGCCGTCGGAGCATCCCGGCCCCATTTGTGGTGCGGGCATGGACGGGCAGCAGAAGAGCGCTGCCTCCTTGCGTGCAGCGAACCAGTGCTTCCCATGTTCAGATCCGGTGTTGGTCAGATCGTGGATGGTTTTGCTCACATATACTGCGGGCCTGTTTAGTTTCTAAAATTTTACAAAATTTTTTAAGATTTTTCGTCACATCAAATATTTGGACGCATGTACAAAACATTAAATATAAATAAAAAATAAAATTAATTACACAGTTTAGACGAAATTAATGAGACGAATCTTTTAAGCCTAATTAGACTATGATTGGACATTAATTACCAAATAACAACAAAAGTACTACAATATTATTTCCCAAAAAAATTCACGAACTAAACAAGGCATAAGATATACTACTGAAATACTATCAAATGATTATGTTTATACTGCGGCAGCATGCTGAAATTATACGACTGTATCAAGCTACCGACAAGATATTGACAAAATACTTAAACATACTGACAATTACTTAAAGGGTACTAGCAACCGCTGAAGTTATAGGCCCTGTTCGGCTGAAGGTTTCTACGACTGATAAGTTGGCTGATGCTGTTTTGTTGTGAGAGAAAAACACTATATCATGGCTGATAAGTTCAAGCGAACAGGATCATAAGACTCGTTGTACCAAGGTACAGACAAAAATATTGATGAAATACTTAAAAATACTGACAAAATACTTAAACATAGTGACAAATACTTAAAGGGTACTAGCAACTATTGAAGTTATAAGACTTTCTCTACCAAGGTACTAACAAAAATACTGATGAAATGCTTAAAGATACTGACAAAATAATTAAACACACATACAATTACTTAAAAGGTACTACCTCCGTTCCTAAAAACATGTGAATCTCACTTTCCAAGGCCAGATTAGCAGACATGTGAAATTACGGTTATGCCCCTCCTGCACCTCTCAGTCCCACGTCAGACCTCCGTCGCGTGGTTTTTTTGGACGCAGGAACCGGACCCGGATGTGTGGATGAGAATCACCGGGGCATGTGCGGCATGTAGTGGTTTTTTTCTTTTCTTTAATGTGGTTGTTTTTTTATTTGGTGGACCCACTCCAAAAAGCTGATCATACTCTAGGATTTCATTTTTTTGAGACAAATTTCAAACGCCAGGATTACATGTTTTTAGAGACGGAGGGAGTACTAGCAACTACTGAAGTTATAAGACTGGCTATACCAAGCTACTGACAATATACTGATGAAATGCTTAAAAATACTGACAAAATACTGATAACTATTTAAATGTACTAGTAATTACTGAAGTTATAGTAACGGCTGTACCAAACTTGTGATGAAATACTTAAAGATAATGGAAGTAGCAACTGAATTTGTCGTACCAAGCTGCTAGGAACACATATATGGCCACACAGTGGGCTAGAACACTGGATCCGGGAGGGTCAATGCATTGGGTGCTGGGCTGGTGGCTTTGAAAAAAGCACATGGAGGCAGCAGGAGTGGGCGCCTGGCAGGCAGGAGTGCAGGACTGCAGGAGCGGCACGGGAGTGGGGCAGCGGGCGTGCATGGCCGCGTGGGTGGGAGCGGGCAGGCCCACCAGGCGCGCCTGGGGTTCACGTGGGTGCGTCGCTCCTTCCAGTGTGTGAGAGCGTGTAAGGCCCGTTTAGATGGCAAAATTTTTGGGGAGAAATTTCTGCAGCACTTTTATTGTTATTTGGTAAAATTTATCTAATCATAGACTAACTAGGCTCAAAAGATTCATCTCGACATTTGCAAACAAACTGTGCAATTAGTTATTTCTTTACCTACATTTAATACTCCATGCATGCGTCCAAAGATTCGATGTGACGGGCATTATACAAATTTTTTGGGTGTTTTTGGATCCAAACCTGGCCTAAGCGCAAGTGGTGCGTCGGGGCGCGTGCGGTGGGCTGCGAGGACCGAGGCGCGTGGGCAGGGTCAGGTCGGGGGTAGCATTAGGGGGAGGAGCCCCACCAATTGGTATCAAGGTCAAAGATCCTATGTGGAATCTCAAGAGCAACCATAAAGTTTGTTATTCCAACATATGTGGTAATGTCCATCAAAAATGCAATATTCAAGTCTCAACCATCTACCCCAAATACAAGCCTTTGTATCAATTGAGAAGAACACCTTTTATGGAAATTGATGACAAAGGGGGAGAAGTTGGACAAAGATATGAAAGCTTTTGAGCTTTGGGGAGAGATTGGAAAGATTGGACATGAACATGGACAAAGAGGGAGTAACATTGAAGAATGTAAGGGGATCAAACATTCCTGGACAAAGAAAGCACACAAGTAGGGGAAGCAAGCTCATGAACTTTGATTGATTACATTTGATATATGTGCTTGCTTGCATTGCATAAAGTTCTTAAATTCAATATGCATGCTTGTGTGGTGTATGCTAGTTATAGAACTTGAATGATGATTTGATAACTAGCATGCATAGGATGTTAGCTAGACTTATGATTATCATGCAAAAACTAGAACCTTGCTTATAATGTTGATCTCACGGGGTTTCTAGTGTTTTTGATGTCTAGCTACTCATGATGCTAAGGATGATGGCAAACTTGTGATTTTCAAATGGTATCAAGCTACTAATTGGTAGCGAGCTACAAAGGTTTATTCTATACACCTTAGCATCACTTAGTAGTGCTAACCCTCCCACAAATTTCATATTTATACATATGGGCAAGCTTGAAACCAAACCATTTGAGCACATATGTAGGGGGAGTTATCACTACCAAGTCGGATTTTATGGTGCTTATCCAAATCTTAACATAGAGCTTAAAAGTTGGATAAGTAACATTAAATCCAAAAACAAGTTAGCAATTTACACTTATGTGAAGTGCTAGCTTGAAAAAGCATAAATTCCATATCTTTGTAGAGTTGTCATCAATTACCAAAAAGGGGGAGATTGAAAGGTCCTTATTTGGTTTTGGTAATTGAGTGACAACTTAGGTGGACTAATATGTGGTTATGTGAGATACACAGGAGATTAGTCCACATGTGATGGTGTCATGAAGGAGCTCATTGCATATGAGACATGACATGGAGTCATGTGACCAAGGTGGAGAAGATCAAGATGAGGCTTGGCTTGATGGACCGGTTGCTAGGGTGAAGGGCAAGTTGTGTGATGGCTTGGCGCCGAAGGACCAAGGCAACGGTGAAGAGCAAGTGAGGTCAAGATCGATGAACCAATACGGTCACGTGATGATATGAAGTGGATCATATCATTTGGTGATTGGTTGGTGCATGTGTTGCATCAATGTCAGAGGAGATGGAGTGGAATGCGCAAGGCAAAGGTATAACCTAGGGCATTTCCATTTCACCGGTCATAGGTGTGTAGAGAAGTTTATGACCGGATTTAGGATAGATGGCCGTACTATCAAGAGGGGCAAACTTGTTTGCATATCGGTCATCTAGTGCCACTTGAGCGATCTAACTTTGCATACGTGTTAGGATCGAGTGGCGAGGCAAGTTGAGTGGTTAACTCCTTCGATAAAATGATTATGAAAATGCTAACACACGTGCACAAGGTGGTGATCACTTGTTGGTGTTGGCACATTTACGAAGGCAGTGGAGTTTGAGTGGTAGAGAGGGTTTGGGTTCCTCTCTCCCTCCCGCCGAGCTTGCGAGCGCGGGATTCAGGCGTTTTTGAGAAGTTGAAATGCCTATTTTCCACTACGCCGGAAGTCGGAAAAGGAATGGAGGTGAACGGAGGTCACAGAGGTGACCGGACGCTGCACCGGACGCGGTCATGGTATGACCGGACGCGTCCGGTCAGTACAGCGCAGGCGCGGATGCTAGGGTTTGCAACCGGCGCGTCCGGTCACTCGCGGGACCGGCGCGTCCGGTCAGGTGTCCAGAGGAAGCTGAGTACGATCGGACGCGAGGCGCGTTCGGTCACACATGATCGGACGCGTCCGATCATCGAGGGAGCTTACTGGACTCAAACCGGACGCGGGCACTGTCGCGTCCGGTCGTCGCAAGGAGCGCGTCCGGTCATATCGTTGCGCGCGCGGTACTGTGCGATCGGCGCGTCCGGTCGTTGCTAGGGGCACGTCCGGTCGTGGCAGCGGCACGTCCGGTCATGACAGCGGCGCGTCCGGTCGCTGGTTTGACCGTTGGGTGTCAGTGACCGTTGGAGAATCGGACGCGGCTGAGCGCGTCCGGTCAGTTACGACCGGCGCGTCCGGTCGTCCCGAAAAAGACCCAGTGAAGGGGTAACGGCTCTATTTGACCGTGGGGTTATAAATAGATGCCTTGGCCGGCCATGGCCGGTAGCTGAGCACACTATAGTCTTTGTGACTTGTGTGGTAGTGCTTGGGAGCCATCTAACTCACTCATGCTTGATAGTGTTCATCGGATCGAGTGAGAGAGCGATTCTAGTGCGTTGCTTTGAGAGATTGCATCGTGTGGCACTAGGTGATCGTGTTGCAAGCAGGTGGTGCTTGTTACTCTTGGAGGTTGCCACCTCCTAGACGGCTTGGTGGCTTGTGGCTCCGTCGAAGCTCGCAAGAAGATTGTGCGAGGCTCCGGAGAAGCTTTGTGAGGGGGATTGTGCTCACCCCGCGGGGATCGTGAAGAGCAACTCTAGTTGAGCGTGTCATTGAGCTACCACACTTTATGGTGGGTTCTTGCGGTGCCTTTTGAGAGGCTCGGTGTGTGACCGATTAGCCGCCGAACCACGAAGTGTTGGTCGACACAACGGGGACGTAGCTTGGTGGCAACCAAGTGAACCTCGGGAGAAAATCACCGTGTCAACATTGTCTACTCTTCTCGGTGGTTTGCTTTCGTACAACACAAGCTTGTATTTACTTTCATATATACTTGTGCTTGTGTAGTTGCTCTTGTTCTAGTTGTGCTTGTGTAGCTTGCTAGTTGTCTTCTTGCTTGTGTAGCTAGAAGCTTCCATTTGCGTGACTAATTTGGTTTGTGTAACCTTGTTAGTAACATTGCTTAGTTTGTGTAGCTAAGTGTTTTGCGCTCTCTAATTTGGCATTAGTTGCCTTGTTATTGAGCTTTGCTAGCGAGCTTAAGCTTTGTGCTTTTGCTTCACTAGTTGTGTAGGAGCTCCCTCGTTTGGCAAAGTACTAGTGCATAGGTTTGTGTGACCTTGCTCTAAAATTGATTAGGTGAGCTCTTGGTAAGCTTAGCACCTTAGTTGCTTAATTAGGATCTTTGCAAGGTGCTAGAGAACTTAGATAGAGGGGTGTAGTCTTGGCTAGACCGATAAGTTTATTTCCGCATTTGTTTTGGTTAGCCTACGCGTTTAAGTTTTAAGAAAGGACTATTCACCCCCCTCTAGTCCGCCATCTCGACCCTTCAAGTGGTATCAGAGCCGGGTCTCTCATTTGTGGTCTTCACCGACCCGAGAGGATGGCGGCTTATGGGCTAGATGATTGTGTGGAACACATTTTTGATGGCACTCACTATGCACGGTGGAAAAATCACATGCTTGATCATTTTCGTGCTCTTGGCCCTAAGTTTTGGTGGATCATAGTTGTTGGCTTTTCTCATGACTTGGATGGGTGTGGTAACCGTACCCAAGCTCAAAAGGATTGCCGAACACTTGATGCACAAGCTAAGTTTTATCTAATCAAAGCTTTAAATGATGAGATTTTTGACAAGGTGAGGGGTCTATCAAGTGCACATAGCATGTGGACGACGCTCAAGCATCACTATTGTGACTCCTCAATTTGGGATGATGGAAAATTCAAGAAGGATGATCACATAGTGATGGAGGTACATGAGGATGTTGAGCATGACCACAACGAGGTGATTGTGGAGGATTGCTCCACCTCAATGTCAAGTGATGATGATGATGATCATTCCACAAGATCACTTGACAAGAATGATGATAATGCCACAAGTGATGCAAGAAATGATTCTACTTCATGCACACTTGATGGTGAAGGTGATGGCTATGAGAGTGATGCTTCAACAAGCTCTTCAACATCACCACATTGTTCCATGTCACATGGTGACACTAAGGTATCAATTGGTGGTTTTGTTGTTGATTGTGATGATCCAAATTTTGAGCTTCTATATAAACTCTCAAAGGCCCTAAGAAATGAGATGGCAAAAACAAGCAAATTAAAAAATGAAAACTCATTTCTAAAAACCACATGTGAACAACAAAAGCATCTACTTTATGTTACTACTTGTTCACATGAGGAGCTAAAATTGGCTCATGAGGAGCTTAGTGTTGCTCATGATAACTTGGTACAAGAACATGCTTTACTCACTAAGAAGCTTTCTAATGAAGAAACCAAATCTAGTGAGAGCTCATCATTTGGGTCAAATGATCAATCACATATTACTAACCCTTGTGATGTAGGCAAGAAGCATGTATCCACCTCTTGTGATAATTTATTAGATATGCCATGTTCTTCACAATTAGATGCTTGTTCTACTTCTATGTCTTGTGAGACTAACCTTTTGAAGGAGAACAATGAGCTCAAAAGTGAAGTGAAGAATTTGAGCAACAAGTTGGAGAGGTGCTACAACTCTAAAATCGCCATTGAGCATATCATGACCAATCAAAGAAGATATGGTGATAAGAGTGGTATTGGCTACAACAAGAGCAAGGGCAAGATTAAGAAGAAGCAAGATGCAAAGAAGCTATCCCAACTCATGTGCTACCAATGTCATGAAGTGGGACATATTGACAAGTGTTGCCCTACCAACAAGTCTCAAATTGAGCCAAAAGCAAAGCCCCAAGATCAAGTCAAAATCAATCACGAAGATGTTAGTGACTTGATGATAAAAAAGAAGAAAACAAGAAGGGGTGGAAGAGCAAGACATCCAATGCAAATTCAAGATGTCAAGATGATGAGCAAGAATCAAGATGAGAAGAAAATACATGCTCACATCAAGTGCTTCAAATGTGGAGATAAGGGACACTTCGCCTCGGGGTGTCCTACCAAGCTTGAGAAGAAGGCTCAAGCAACTCGTGAGAGGCAAGGCAATGAGAAGCAACATATGAGCAAGGAAGAAAAGGCTCAATCTAAGAGAAGTTGCTACTCATGCCGGAAAAGGGGACACATGGCACATTCATGTCCCCTAGGTAAGAATTCTAAGCCTAGTTCAATTGATGATACTAATATGCTTAGAAAGGATGGCAATGGTACCTCATTGGTTAAAATTGCAAAACATCCCGCTACTCATACTAAGGCTATGCCTAAGTATGTTGCACCTAATTTGAGAGGACCCAAACTTGTTTGGGTACCATCAAAAGGTGGATGATTGTTTGTAGGTACCATCGGCATTGGAGGCTTGATTCATTTGGATTCATATTGGTCATCATATGTTGAATCAAGTTTTAAAGCTTAGTGCATATTCTATCCCAATGCCAAGTCAAAATAAGTGGAGTCCAAATGCTACAACATACAAGTGCAACATTCAAGATTGTGGTGATTTATTGGATATATTTGATGGCTTGCAATTTATTTGAGTAAAAGCTTGCTATTGGATGATCATGAGCTAACCAAGGTATATCTCTTGTTGATCATTTTATTTGGGTGCATATGAGTTGATTGAATTGGATAAATGTGCAATGTTGCTTGCTATGAGATGATTGAATGGATTAAATGCTTAGCAATCAAGTTTGGATTGATTTGGGTTGAATAAATTCATGAGATGATATTTAGTAAGTGGATTGAATGGATATATGTCTTGTGAAAGTATTCAAACAAGTTAGTTTCAAGTTTGATTCATATTTGATGAAAAATAGCTCATGTATTGAAATCTGTCCTACATTAAAAATCTGAGCTAGCAGTGATCTTAGCCATGTTTGAGTGATCAAATCTATTTGGATTGGCTTGAAATTTGGTATACATGCTCTACACTTATGAAAGAAGATGCTGTAGAAATTTCATGAGAAGTGGATAAGAGATGCTTCGGTTTTGGAGTGCATCTTGTCAGCTATAGTGCAGCAGTTTTCAGCATGTAGCAGTGGTGGAAGATTTAAAATCTAGTAGCAATCTAGAAGTCAAAAGAAGTTCAAATTTTTACAGTTGCTATATGACTTAGTGAATCACATCTCCACCAAATTTTATGGCATTTGGATCTGTACATTGGGAGATATGAATTATTCTTTGAAGGGTACAGAATCTGCCAGAAAAGTGACAATCATTAGATTAATCTAGAGTCACTTTGATTGAAAGGTCCTCAAGTTGGAAACATGTTTATAAGTGGTTGAGGTACCTAAGTTTGGTTTTGGATTGATCTAGAAGCATGATGAGCAATGAGTACAAGACTTTTGTATTGTGAAATGTACTTGGTGTACTTATTTGGTACTCAATTTGAAGATCAAGATCAAACTTAAAATGAAGATGAAGTTTAAGTTGTAGTGATGATTGGAGATCATTTGGTACATAGAAAAGAACTTAAACATGTAGGAAGAGTTGGACTCAAATGTAGATTCAAGGATTATTCATCAAGATTGAGTTCATCATTTGGATCAATCAAACTATATCATTTCAAGTGAGTATCAAGAGTGGTTCTTTGGAGAAAGGTCACTTCTCCCTAGTGAGGGGCTTGCCGCCGTGTGTAGGTGAAACCAAGTTTGGGACTTGGAAGGCTAACATGGAAGTGGTGATCCGAGGAACTTGTGATGCTTAGTTGAAGCAATCAAAAGGATTGATCTAAAGAGCAAGCAACACCCAAAAGAGAGCTAGTCATGTATTTCAAGTGGTATTCTAAGTAGTTCTCTCATGCAAGCATTGATCAAAAGGATGAAGCAAGCCAACCACAACTCAAGAGATAGTGCACTTGATCATAAGTGGTTTACATTTTCATATGGGTGAAGAATGGATTTATCTATAATGATTGGTCTTCACCAAGCTTATAAATTGGACTTCATATTGCTATTGGAGTAATGAATTGGAATCTATGTGACTATCCTCTACTCCAACATAGCAAAGGTATCATTGTAATGAGCATGATCATTTCATCCCTTACTAGTATGCGGTTAGTGCATATAGTACATGCTTATTAGGATCATGCATGACAAATGAAATTTTTAGATTCATAGCCTACCACTATGTCACAGAACCTCCTAATTATGATGGCCCACAAGCACACGTCATTGCCATAATGACCTCTGACAGTCGTACTTATGTTCACCATAACTTAAAAGGCCTGCTTTCCTCCGAACAGGATCCAATCACAGGAGTATTGCAATATTACAACAGTTTATTCAAAATATTCAACAGAGTAAAGTAGCGGAAGTCTTACAATAACTTAGGTTACAAACCAGTTTTCAAACTTAAAACCTTATGTAACATTATTACAAACCAGTAGTAGAGAAGTATCGGTAGTAACTTTATTACAACACACAAGCGAGATGCCTTGCCCAAAGGCCACACAATCTACTCGTCGTCACTGTCTTCAACCACGACGGTCATGCAACAAGGCTCGAAGCAGACTTGTTCATGAACCGCACCTGCAACAAGGGGTTAACAAACCCTGAGTACGAGAGTACTCAACAAGACTTACCCGACTAAGACAAAGACTCCAAGGGCATGCTAGCTTTAGGGAATCAAGGTATGGGTAATCAAGAATCAAATTTTCTTTTTGCAGAAAAGCTTATTAAAGTAAGTCCTTATCTTCAACATTTTACTTTTACCATTGATGGTTCATTAACCAATTCTAGGTGATCCTAATCTAGATCAAAGTAATTATCATCAAAACCTTTCTCATACTTTCTTTCAATTCCAGTTCTTAACTACGATGTTGGTGCAAGGCCAAGACTCCTTTCTCGTGGAGTAACGACGATTCGAACCGCTTCATTTACCCAGCTGGGGATTCCTAACCACACGACATATGTAGAACTGAATCTTGCATATATCAACTCTTACCCGAATAACCCAAAACCAGAACGTGTCCATCGCCACCCGAGAGCACAGTACTCCTCGAACCCGGCCCAATTCTAGCCCCGAGGGTACACGTTACTCTCGCCATCTCTCCACTCCCAGTGCGAGGTTAGACGTTCTCGTAATGGACTAACCAAAGTAAGGCTTACCCGACATGGGCACATGGCTAGTACTAATAAAAACTCCATGACGCGAGGGCCAACAACGTACGGTCCTTAACTGATAAGGCGGAAACAATGCAGTGGGACTCCTTTCCCAATGCATGTTAGCAGTGGCCAAACCACCCGCCCGATCTTACAAGTTCATTCACATATTTCAATATTCATTCGATATGCCGTCATGGCTATGTAAACATTCATTTAAAAGCTTAACTTCTAAGCATAGCAAAGCATACTACGCATTTTCTGTAAAGCAGGTATCAAGGTTGATATCACAATAATCAAGGATGATAATGCAGCAATTAGGTTATCACTCAACTCCTAATTACTTAATGCAGTCAACCATAATATAAATAATAAAACATTTGTAAAACTCAAGGTAGGGTTTAAATGCACCGGGGCTTGCCTTGCTCAAACACGACGACCGACTCAGACTCGAGGACTTCACCCCCTGGTCCGGAACCCACCGACGATCGCTCTTCTCCGGAAGCTTGATCGACGACTTCGGCTTCCTCGAAAGCGGAGACTACACGAATACATAACATGCTTTAACATGATGCTCGATGATAAACATGATGCTTGATGATAACATGCCACGGTTACGATTTGAGTACAACTTTTCTTCACGGTACAAACGTAAACAGAAAAACCTACTAACTAGTAGCGACGTTTTCCCGCGATACCAGCTTTTAACCTAACAAGTTACTAACGAGCTCAATCATGAAATTAAGGTGCCAGAGATCACAAAAAGGTAGTGACCTAAGGACATCACTCAATTAAAAGGCACACAACACTTAAAGTTCTCAAATTAATATTTATTTTCTATTTAATAATTAGGGCATAATTAGAAGTTGATCAAATTTTACCTAATCAAGCTCAAACTTTTTCTATGGGTTAAGAATGACTTATAACAGTGCTATAATAAATTTCATAATTTTTGGATAAATAAATTAATTATTAAAATTACTGGAAGTTGCATTTAATTTTTAATGAAACTAATTAATTCTACTGCTCAAAGTATTCAAATTCATGATTTAACATTTTTCCTAGATAGTTTATACATTGAAAAGCTTACACAAAAATTTTCATGAATTTTGGAACTCTACACAATTTTTAATGAAATAAACAAATGATAACACTATTCATATTTTTGAAAAAAGAAAACCAAAAACGCTGATCGGGCTGACTTTTCTTTTTCCCCGCGGTCCGGCCCAACCAGACGGCCCGCTCACGCGCGCCCGCGTTTGCGCCCGCACTCGCCCGAGCGGCCCAGCACCGCGGCCCAGCCCGCGCGCGCTCATTCTCCCGTTCTCTCTCACTGACAGGCCGACCCCACCTGTCATCGCCTACCTCCCGTGTCTCGCTCACTCCCGCGTGCTCACTCACCTTCGCGCGGTGGCCGGCCGGTGACCGGGGCTTCGGTCGACCAACTGACCCGACCGACACCAACTACACCTTCCCACGACTCCATTTTACTAATTTGCCCCACGGTTCGAGCTCCGGTGACACTTCACCGACGACGGTGGCGGCTCGGCAACTACGGTGACCGACGACTCGACGACACAAAGGTGCAAAGCTTAAACTATCTAGCCAGGGAGCATCAGGGGCGTACCACGATCACAGAGGCGTGATCGGTTGAAGTGGAGAGGCACTGGAGGCGGCTGGTCACGGTGGCGGGGCTCAACCGGGACGGCGGCGACCCGAGGTGGAAGACGATGGTTCCCCGGTGATCCTGAGCGGTAGCATCTACACCAAGAGGCGCAACAGGTTCGCAAGGTGATGGCGGAGCGATTGGCGAGATGGAGATGGATGCGGTGGAGCAGGGAGGGCGAATTTGGCCGGAGCAATGAGGACGGTGGCGGCGGCGATGATGAAACCGGACGGCGACAGTGGCGGTGTCGGTCCCTTTTATAGCGCTGTGAAGCAAAGGAAGCAGCTAGAGAGCGCGAAGCGGTCCCTGTGGTCGCGGTGGCAGGATGGAAGGTCGTGGAAGCGGCCAGCGCGACGTCGGCGGCTCGCCGGCGCCCATGCCGCGCGCTGCCGGTGGGTGATTCGCCGGTGCACTGTAGCTGTTCCCCCCCAACTTTTGAAATTCAAACTGGTTTCTCAAATTACTCTCAAATTTGTATAGCAACTTGAAAATCTTCCAATGTATGACATCTTCAGATTTTCAAGCTCTACAAGTTTTGTATTGAACGCTTTTTTCAAATTCTAACTGGATTTTGAAATTTGAGTTTAAATTCAAAAAGGGACACATTTTTCAGATTTGGCAATTTAGAAATTACTTTTGATTTTATATTGAAACTTCAAAATCTCCAAACATCAAAGTTGTATATCTTGACCAGACCTACAACTTTGCTGTTCAAAACTTTTTAAAATTCAGCCTCCATTTTGAAATCATAGTTTGGGGACAAAAATGAATTAAATTTGAAATTTGTTTATTTTCAAAATTGCTCCACATTTTTCACTAAAACTTTGAAAACTCAAAACACCAAAGTTGTAGCCCTTGAAAAGTTCTACAAACTTGGTTTTGAACTTTTTTCCAAATTTTGCTTAGATTTTGAATTATTTCAAAAGGGGTAAAACAGGGTTTTGAAATTTAGGGTTTTCGGAGGGATTTTAAATTGGAATTTGTTGCTACTTTGATTTGTGATTACTTAGTGATCAAAACCTCACCCAAGGGCATCATTTGGACCAACATAACATGGTTGACCAAATGCCACTCTTGGTTGACCAATTAGCTTTAAAAATTCTTTTACATTTCTTCCCAGATTTGAATTTAAATTTGAATCGGAAAACTCGTGACAAGTTTTGGGACTCCAATTCAAACTCAAATTTAGAGCTTCATTTTAGATGTTGTACTTGAGCTCATACCCTACACTTGACACTAGTGTGCAACACAGTCGCACACCTCAAATTACGCAGGGCATGGACTAAGTATTTGCGGTGGCATTCGAAATTAGGGTTTTCGGGTTCGGAGCACACCACTGAGAAACACATTCAACCTAGATAAGTAAACTTGTTTTAGTTGATGCATAACAATGTTAACCTAATAGAGATGCTTTGCAATGCATTATGATGACATGGCAGATTAATTAGCACTATAACACCCGGGGTGTTACAGCCCTTCCCCCTTAAAGAAATCTCGTCCCGAGATTTAAAGCCTTGAGTTAAGTAATAGAAAAGGAAACGTGTCAAGCAAACACGTCCAAGACTTGTCTACAAAACGGGTAGGGGTTTTCTGCATTATAAAGATTTTTTTAAAAGGATAGGTTACAGTTTAAAGAAGAAATTGCAACCTAGATAGAAGCAAAGAACTCCGGGAAATTCTCCAACAGATAACCTTCCGATTCCCAGGTGGCTTCCTCTTCTGAATGTTGATCCCATTGTATCTTGTACCATTTAATTGTTCTACTCCGGGTAACACGATCTTTTCGATCCAAAACTCGGACAGGATATTCAGAATATGTCAAATCAGGTTCAAGTTCAACTCCCTCAACATCAACCACTTGATCAGGTACTTGCAGACACTTCTTCATTTGTGATACATGAAATACATTGTGCACGGCTGACAGTTGTTCAGGCAGCTTTAATCTATATGCCACCTTCCCACATTTTTCAATGATTTGAAAAGGACCAATATAACGTGGTGCGAGTTTGCCTTTGACTCCAAATCTATTAACTCCTTTCATGGGTGACACTTTCAGATAAACATAATCTCCCACTTTAAACATCAAGGGTCTACGTCTTTTATCTGCATAACTCTTCTGTCGAGACTGAGCAACTTTTAAATTCTTTTGTATCTGCCTAACCTTTTCTTCCGTTTTCTTCACCAGATCAACTCCATAAAACCATCTTTCTCCTGGTTCTGACCAGTTCAACGGAGTTCTGCACCTACGGCCATACAATGCTTCAAACGGTGCCATTTTGATACTCTCTTGGTAACTGTTATTGTATGAGAATTCTGCTAACGGTAAACATTCATCCCATTGATCTTGATAGGTGAGAGCACAAGATCTTAACATATCTTCCAAAATTTGATTTACTCTTTCAGTCTGTCCCCCAGTTTGTGGATGATAGGCTGTGCTGTAAAGAAGTTTAGTACCTAATGACTTTTGAAACTGTCTCCAAAATTGCGAAACAAACTGAGTACCCCTGTCAGTAACAATTGTTTTGGGTATTCCATGTAAACTCATAATCCGAGCAACATATATTTCTGCATATCGAGATGCTCTATAGTCAACCTTCACAGGTACAAAGTGAGCTGACTTAGTCAAACGGTCCACAATGACCCAAATTGAATCAAAGCCTCTTGAGGTCTTGGGTAACCCAGTAATGAAATCCATACTGATATCTTCCCACTTCCAGGATGGAATGGGCAAGGGTTGTAACATTCCTGCCGACTTCAGGTGTACTGCCTTCACTTTACAACAAGTATCACATCTAGCAACATACTTAGCAATCTCAATTTTCATTTTGGTCCACCAGAATCTCTGTTTCAAATCTTGATACATCTTATTACTCCCTGGATGAATAGAAAACCTTGTACTATGTGCTTCATCAAGAATGAGCCGACGTAACTCTGGAACCTTTGGGACCACTAGCCGGTTCTTAAACCATAACACATCTGCCTCATCAATACTGAAATCTGTCTGTTGACCAGTTCTAACTTTTTCTTTGATGTGAGTGATTCCGGAATTTGTTCTCTGAGCAGATACAATCTGATCTTTGAGTGTTGATTCTACTGTGACACTAGTCAGCTGACCTTGTTGAATTATTTCAATATTCAACTTTTCCAATTCGTAACACCAACTGTAATCCATTGGCTTCACAGTCGTACAATTGCAATGATTCTTTCTACTGAGTGCATCAGCAACTACATTCGCTTTTCCAGGGTGATAGTGTACTTCTAAATCATAATCCTTTATCAACTCAAGCCACCTTCTTTGCCTCATATTCAATTCTGACTGAGTAAAGATATACTTTAAACTCTTGTGATCTGTATACATGTGGCAAGTATTACCTAACAAGTAATGACGCCATATTTTTAATGCATGAACCACAGCTGCTAATTCAAGATCATGTGTCGGATAATGTTCTTCATGGCGCTTCAACTGTCTTGAGGCATAAGCAATGACTCTGCCTTCCTGCATCAATACGCAACCAAGGCCAATACCCGAGGCATCACAGTAAACATCAAATGGCTTTTCTATATCTGGCTGTGCCAAAACTGGAGCGGTTGTCAATGACTTCTTTAAAATTCTAAAAGCTTTCTCACATTCTGTAGACCATATGAACTTAGTTTGATTCTTCAACAACTCTGTGATTGGCTTGGCTACCTTTGAAAAGTCAGGTATGAATCGACGGTAATAACCCGCCATTCCCAGAAAACTTCGGACTTCATGAACTGAGATTGGTGGCTTCCAATTCAGAATATCTTCCACCTTGCCAGGATCTACTGCTACTCCTTCGGCTGACAACACATGTCCTAAGAATTGCACTTCTTTTAACCAAAACTCACATTTACTGAACTTGGCATACAATTGATGATCTCTCAGACGAGTCAGAACAACTCTGAGATGCTCAACATGCTCTTCTTCACTTTTGGAGTATACCAGAATATCATCAATAAAAACAACCACAAACTTGTCAAGTTCTGGCATGAAAACTGAATTCATCAGATACATGAAATGTGCCGGTGCATTAGTGAGACCAAAAGACATAACTAGGTACTCATACAGTCCATATCTGGTGGTGAATGCAGTCTTTGGAATATCTTCAGGTCGAATCTTAATTTGATGGTATCCTGATCGAAGATCGATCTTTGAAAATACCTTTGCCCCCGCAAGCTGATCAAAGAGCAGATCAATGCGAGGCAACGGATATTTATTCTTAATGGTTACTTCATTCAGCGGTCAATAGTCAACACACATCCTTAAAGTCTGATCTTTCTTCTTGACAAAAAGAGCTGGACATCCCCATGGTGAGGAACTGGGTCTGATAAAACCTTTGTCACGTAACTCTTGCAATTGATCCTTAAGTTCTGCTAATTCATTGGGTGGCATTCTGTAAGCTCTCCGGGATATTGGGGCAGTACCCGGTTTTAACTCAATCACAAACTCTACATCTCTGTCTGGTGGCAGACCTGGTAGATCATCTGGAAACACGTCTGGAAATTCACAGACTACCGGTATATCACAAATCTCCTGTACTGAAGTTGCACATACCCTTTCAACTGTTCTCTTTGGGATAGGAAGTTGGATAAGAAGATGAGATTTATTATCTGACAGGTTCAACCTTATAGTTCTGTGCAGTGCATCTATAAGGGCTCCTCTTTGGTACATCCAATTCATACCCAGGATTACATCTATATCCTGTTTCTGTAATATTATCATTGAGGTAGGGAATATATGCCCACCTAACTCTATAGGTACGTCACGTACCATCTCCTTAGTACACAGTCGTCCCCCGGGCGACTGGATAAAGAAATCTTCTTGTGTTCCCACAATTGGAATGTCATGCTTAACAACAAAGGTGCGATTTATGAATGTATGCGATGCACCTGAATCAAATAACAGTACTGCTGGATGATTAGCAACAGGGAACATACCCATCATAACAGGTTCTCCCTCTAGGATTGCACTTGCTTGAGTATAGAATACACGTCCGGTCTTCCTCTTCTCACCCTTACCCTTCTGAACATTCAGATTATTATTCTTGCTCTGAAGTTGCTGCTGTTGTGGTACGGGAGCTCTGGGATAATTGGGATTGTACGGCCTTGGATATGGGCAGTCCTTGGAAAAGTGACCTGGCTTTCCACAGTTGTAGCAGGGAAAGTTATGGGTTACCGGAGTCTGGTTTCGAATACCAGGGGCATTCGGCTGTTGTAAGAATTGCGGGGTTGCGGCAGGACGGAAAAACGTATGCGGCTGAGCTTGGTATTGCGGTGGACGATAAGTTGGGCGGAAATGGTTCTGAGGGTGATAAACAAACTTATGGCGCTTCTTAATGCCGCCAGACGGACTTGAAAACACTGGCTTCTTTTTCTTCAACTCTTTGTGCAGTCGGGACTTCTCTTCTGACGCAATAGCCACATTGACTATCTCATGGTAAGTGGCATTATAGCAGGTAACTAATGCTTCCTGGATTCTGGTACTCAAACCTCTCATGAACCAACTTTTCTTCTTCGCATCGGTGTTCACATATTCCGCTGCATACTGGGACAGATGATTGAATTTGCCCACATACTGCAGAACTGTTTGGTTCCCTTGCTTCAGCGAGAGAAACTCCTCTAGCTTCATGGCCATGACACCATCTGGGATATAATGTGCTCTAAAGGCTTCACGAAACTCCTGCCAAGTGACACGGTGGCCAGCAGGCTGTGCGGCGACCAAATTCGCCCACCACGCCCCTGCGGCACCTCTAAGCTGCTGCGCTGCAAACACGGGCTTCTGGTGCTCCGTGCACTGTAACAGTTCAAACTTCTGCTCCATGGTACGGAGCCAGTCATCCGCCTCTAGCGGCTCATCTGCCTTTGAGAACACTGGTGGACGGGTATCAGTGAAATCCACATAAGTGGTTTCCCCTCCATTGTTACGGCCTCGACGACCCTGATTTCCATTCTGATTCTGATTCTGATTCTGATTCTGAGCCAACAGGGTAGTGGCATTAACCAGTGCGGCAATAGCTTTTGCCAAGGTGGGTGGAAACGGTGGGGGATTCGGAGTATTGTCCCCTCCCTGGGAAGTTCCAGTACCGTCCATCTGTTGTTCACAAACCATGTTTATTTTCATTGCTTTATTGAATTAAAAAGCAGTTAGCACAGAACTTGTATACACATACAAACTCATCTTACATATTTCATTACAAACTGGCTTGCAAGCAAGAAACTACCCACTAAGGTTCTTAGAAAGCAGGAAAAACTACTATATTACACAACCATTCATGTCAACACTTCACTCCTCATCATCATCGCTGATCACGATTACTTCATCCTCATTCTCTGGAGCACTTGCACCCGTGACATGACTTGCATCATCCCCACTTTCCATCATGGGTTCATCTTCTTCCGGATCTTCTTCATTGTCCTCTCCATCAGGAACAACCACAGCACCGACATCATCTTCTACTGCCTGGGGCTGATGATTGGGATTCATTAGATCATTTAGCCTATGAACTTCCTCATGCAGAACTGTGTTGTACTGCTCCAGGTGTGTCACATAAAGCTCCAACTCACGAACACGAGCCCTGGCTTCTGTCTCCTTTTCCAGCGACTCATTCTGGAACTGTTTCCAAAAACGCATGTTGCGCTTCAGTCGCTCTACTTCTGATGTAAGCCTTGCAACCTCTGACTCCGAATCCGGGTTCGGATTACGGCTACTGCTTGCTCCATCAACTCTGGCGGCCAACTGATGACGCGGCACTCCTTGCGGACCCGTTTTCTTACGAGGAGTCGTCTTCACACGTGCCATCCTAAAGCAAGATAGAATTAGGACGATGAGAACAGATAGGGGGATCTGAAGGTTAGCATGAATAGGATTGAACCTTACTTAACCCAAACCACTTTAAAAGGGAAGATAACTTAAGCAGGTTAATTAAACATGATGCATGCATCGTACTTACGATCTAACAGAAAGATTTAAGTAACACATGCAATCTTTATAACATAGGGCACTATACATGATACTTCACTACGAAGCTTTCAAATATGAGCTAAGGAAACTAGAATAGATTAAGAGAAGCAAAAGCAATTTGGACCCAAAATATCAGTATTAAATTTGTTTGACCCAAATCATTTTGAAGTTTTACAAAGTAATACTACAATAACTCAAGTGATTATGCTCTGGTACCAGCTGTCACAGAACCTCCTAATTATGATGGCCCACAAGCACACGTCATTGCCATAATGACCTCTGACAGTCGTACTTATGTTCACCATAACTTAAAAGGCCTGCTTTCCTCCGAACAGGATCCAATCACAGGAGTATTGCAATATTACAACAGTTTATTCAAAATATTCAACAGAGTAAAGTAGCGGAAGTCTTACAATAACTTAGGTTACAAACCAGTTTTCAAACTTAAAACCTTATGTAACATTATTACAAACCAGTAGTAGAGAAGTATCGGTAGTAACTTTATTACAACACACAAGCGAGATGCCTTGCCCAAAGGCCACACAATCTACTCGTCGTCACTGTCTTCAACCACGACGGTCATGCAACAAGGCTCGAAGCAGACTTGTTCATGAACCGCACCTGCAACAAGGGGTTAACAAACCCTGAGTACGAGAGTACTCAACAAGACTTACCCGACTAAGACAAAGACTCCAAGGGCATGCTAGCTTTAGGGAATCAAGGTACGGGTAATCAAGAATCAAATTTTCTTTTTGCAGAAAAGCTTATTAAAGTAAGTCCTTATCTTCAACATTTTACTTTTACCATTGATGGTTCATTAACCAATTCTAGGTGATCCTAATCTAGATCAAAGTAATTATCATCAAAACCTTTCTCATACTTTCTTTCAATTCCAGTTCTTAACTACGATGTTGGTGCAAGGCCAAGACTCCTTTCTCGTGGAGTAACGACGATTCGAACCGCTTCATTTACCCAGCTGGGGATTCCTAACCACACGACATATGTAGAACTGAATCTTGCATATATCAACTCTTACCCGAATAACCCAAAACCAGAACGTGTCCATCGCCACCCGAGAGCACAGTACTCCTCGAACCCGGCCCAATTCTAGCCCCGAGGGTACACGTTACTCTCGCCATCTCTCCACTCCCAGTGCGAGGTTAGACGTTCTCGTAATGGACTAACCAAAGTAAGGCTTACCCGACATGGGCACATGGCTAGTACTAATAAAAACTCCATGACGCGAGGGCCAACAACGTACGGTCCTTAACTGATAAGGCGGAAACAATGCAGTGGGACTCCTTTCCCAATGCATGTTAGCAGTGGCCAAACCACCCGCCCGATCTTACAAGTTCATTCACATATTTCAATATTCATTCGATATGCCGTCATGGCTATGTAAACATTCATTTAAAAGCTTAACTTCTAAGCATAGCAAAGCATACTACGCATTTTCTGTAAAACAGGTATCAAGGTTGATATCACAATAATCAAGGATGATAATGCAGCAATTAGGTTATCACTCAACTCCTAATTACTTAATGCAGTCAACCATAATATAAATAATAAAACATTTGTAAAACTCAAGGTAGGGTTTAAATGCACCGGGGCTTGCCTTGCTCAAACACGACGACCGACTCAGACTCGAGGACTTCACCCCCTGGTCCGGAACCCACCGACGATCGCTCTTCTCCGGAAGCTTGATCGACGACTTCGGCTTCCTCGAAAGCGGAGACTACACGAATACATAACATGCTTTAACATGATGCTCGATGATAAACATGATGCTTGATGATAACATGCCACGGTTACGATTTGAGTACAACTTTTCTTCACGGTACAAACGTAAACAGAAAAACCTACTAACTAGTAGCGACGTTTTCCCGCGATACCAGCTTTTAACCTAACAAGTTACTAACGAGCTCAATCATGAAATTAAGGTGCCAGAGATCACAAAAAGGTAGTGACCTAAGGACATCACTCAATTAAAAGGCACACAACACTTAAAGTTCTCAAATTAATATTTATTTTCTATTTAATAATTAGGGCATAATTAGAAGTTGATCAAATTTTACCTAATCAAGCTCAAACTTTTTCTATGGGTTAAGAATGACTTATAACAGTGCTATAATAAATTTCATAATTTTTGGATAAATAAATTAATTATTAAAATTACTGGAAGTTGCATTTAATTTTTAATGAAACTAATTAATTCTACTGCTCAAAGTATTCAAATTCATGATTTAACATTTTTCCTAGATAGTTTATACATTGAAAAGCTTACACAAAAATTTTCATGAATTTTGGAACTCTACACAATTTTTAATGAAATAAACAAATGATAACACTATTCATATTTTTGAAAAAAGAAAACCAAAAACGCTGATCGGGCTGACTTTTCTTTTTCCCCGCGGTCCGGCCCAACCAGACGGCCCGCTCACGCGCGCCCGCGTTTGCGCCCGCACTCGCCCGAGCGGCCCAGCACCGCGGCCCAGCCCGCGCGCGCTCATTCTCCCGTTCTCTCTCACTGACAGGCCGACCCCACCTGTCATCGCCTACCTCCCGTGTCTCGCTCACTCCCGCGTGCTCACTCACCTTCGCGCGGTGGCCGGCCGGTGACCGGGGCTTCGGTCGACCAACTGACCCGACCGACACCAACTACACCTTCCCACGACTCCATTTTACTAATTTGCCCCACGGTTCGAGCTCCGGTGACACTTCACCGACGACGGTGGCGGCTCGGCAACTACGGTGACCGACGACTCGACGACACAAAGGTGCAAAGCTTAAACTATCTAGCCAGGGAGCATCAGGGGCGTACCACGATCACAGAGGCGTGATCGGTTGAAGTGGAGAGGCACTGGAGGCGGCTGGTCACGGTGGCGGGGCTCAACCGGGACGGCGGCGACCCGAGGTGGAAGACGATGGTTCCCCGGTGATCCTGAGCGGTAGCATCTACACCAAGAGGCGCAACAGGTTCGCAAGGTGATGGCGGAGCGATTGGCGAGATGGAGATGGATGCGGTGGAGCAGGGAGGGCGAATTTGGCCGGAGCAATGAGGACAGTGGCGGCGGCGATGATGAAACCGGACGGCGACAGTGGCGGTGTCGGTCCCTTTTATAGCGCTGTGAAGCAAAGGAAGCAGCTAGAGAGCGCGAAGCGGTCCCTGTGGTCGCGGTGGCAGGATGGAAGGTCGTGGAAGCGGCCAGCGCGACGTCGGCGGCTCGCCGGCGCCCATGCCGCGCGCTGCCGGTGGGTGATTCGCCGGTGCACTGTAGCTGTTCCCCCCCAACTTTTGAAATTCAAACTGGTTTCTCAAATTACTCTCAAATTTGTATAGCAACTTGAAAATCTTCCAATGTATGACATCTTCAGATTTTCAAGCTCTACAAGTTTTGTATTGAACGCTTTTTTCAAATTCTAACTGGATTTTGAAATTTGAGTTTAAATTCAAAAAGGGACACATTTTTCAGATTTGGCAATTTAGAAATTACTTTTGATTTTATATTGAAACTTCAAAATCTCCAAACATCAAAGTTGTATATCTTGACCAGACCTACAACTTTGCTGTTCAAAACTTTTTAAAATTCAGCCTCCATTTTGAAATCATAGTTTGGGGACAAAAATGAATTAAATTTGAAATTTGTTTATTTTCAAAATTGCTCCACATTTTTCACTAAAACTTTGAAAACTCAAAACACCAAAGTTGTAGCCCTTGAAAAGTTCTACAAACTTGGTTTTGAACTTTTTTCCAAATTTTGCTTAGATTTTGAATTATTTCAAAAGGGGTAAAACAGGGTTTTGAAATTTAGGGTTTTCGGAGGGATTTTAAATTGGAATTTGTTGCTACTTTGATTTGTGATTACTTAGTGATCAAAACCTCACCCAAGGGCATCATTTGGACCAACATAACATGGTTGACCAAATGCCACTCTTGGTTGACCAATTAGCTTTAAAAATTCTTTTACATTTCTTCCCAGATTTGAATTTAAATTTGAATCGGAAAACTCGTGACAAGTTTTGGGACTCCAATTCAAACTCAAATTTAGAGCTTCATTTTAGATGTTGTACTTGAGCTCATACCCTACACTTGACACTAGTGTGCAACACAGTCGCACACCTCAAATTACGCAGGGCATGGACTAAGTATTTGCGGTGGCATTCGAAATTAGGGTTTTCGGGTTCGGAGCACACCACTGAGAAACACATTCAACCTAGATAAGTAAACTTGTTTTAGTTGATGCATAACAATGTTAACCTAATAGAGATGCTTTGCAATGCATTATGATGACATGGCAGATTAATTAGCACTATAACACCCGGGGTGTTACACACTATTGCTTGATTGTCTAAATGTTCTAGTGGTATGTATATGAGTTTGTTCATGAGCTAGTAAACCCAAGTACTTGATCTAGTTTGGATTGCTAACAAGTGACAAGTACAACATTGGCAAGATAACCCTTAGCATGAGGAGTGAAGAAGCTTGTCATTGGATCAAACCGGACTTGGAATCTTAGGCAAATCAACATAGTTCAAGTCATACAAGAAGCTCATGACAATGATAAGAGTACAAGCACAAGACAATAATGAAAATAGATATCTAGTTTGTTTCAAGTGGTATCTAGACTCAAATTGATCTTCCAAGTGGTATTCACTAGTGGTGTCTAGATCATCAACTTACAAGTGATATCTTACAAATGGTACTCATGAAGATAGTGAATGTTCAAGAAGTGAATATTATTGTCAAATCCTTCAAAGTGGATCCATACTAGAAAATTCTTTCAAAAGGTATCACATTCCTACTCATGGTATCTTCACGTGGTATCATTCATGCAAGACAATGGTTTCACAAGTGATCCTCAACTTTAAGTGATCAAATCAAGTAATGCTACCCTCATTTTCAAGTGGTATCTCAAGTGAATGACACATGCTATGACATAGGGGGAGGAGCCCCACCAATTGGTATCAAGGTCAAAGATCCTATGTGGAATCTCAAGAGCAACCATAAAGTTTGTTATTCCAACATATGTGGTAATGTCCATCAAAAATGCAATATTCAAGTCTCAACCATCTACCCCAAATACAAGCCTTTGTATCAATTGAGAAGAACACCTTTTATGGAAATTGATGACAAAGGGGGAGAAGTTGGACAAAGATATGAAAGCTTTTGAGCTTTGGGGAGAGATTGGAAAGATTGGACATGAACATGGACAAAGAGGGAGTAACATTGAAGAATGTAAGGGGATCAAACATTCCTAGACAAAGAAAGCACACAAGTAGGGGAAGCAAGCTCATGAACTTTGATTGATTACATTTGATATATGTGCTTGCTTGCATTGCATAAAGTTCTTAAATTCAATATGCATGCTTGTGTGGTGTATGCTAGTTATAGAACTTGAATGATGATTTGATAACTAGCATGCATAGGATGTTAGCTAGACTTATGATTATCATGCAAAAACTAGAACCTTGCTTATAATGTTGATCTCACGGGGTTTCTAGTGTTTTTGATGTCTAGCTACTCATGATGCTAAGGATGATGGCAAACTTGTGATTTTCAAATGGTATCAAGCTACTAATTGGTAGCGAGCTACAAAGGTTTATTCTATACACCTTAGCATCACTTAGTAGTGCTAACCCTCCCACAAATTTCATATTTATACATATGGGCAAGCTTGAAACCAAACCATTTGAGCACATATGTAGGGGGAGTTATCACTACCAAGTCGGATTTTATGGTGCTTATCCAAATCTTAACATAGAGCTTAAAAGTTGGATAAGTAACATTAAATCCAAAAACAAGTTAGCAATTTACACTTATGTGAAGTGCTAGCTTGAAAAAGCATAAATTCCATATCTTTGTAGAGTTGTCATCAATTACCAAAAAGGGGGAGATTGAAAGGTCCTTGTTTGGTTTTGGTAATTGAGTGACAACTTAGGTGGACTAATATGTGGTTATGTGAGATACACAGGAGATTAGTCCACATGTGATGGTGTCATGAAGGAGCTCATTGCATATGAGACATGACATGGAGTCATGTGACCAAGGTGGAGAAGATCAAGATGAGGCTTGGCTTGATGGACCGGTTGCTAGGGTGAAGGGCAAGTTGTGTGATGGCTTGGCGCCGAAGGACCAAGGCAACGGTGAAGAGCAAGTGAGGTCAAGATCGATGAACCAATACGGTCACGTGATGATATGAAGTGGATCATATCATTTGGTGATTGGTTGGTGCATGTGTTGCATCAATGTCAGAGGAGATGGAGTGGAATGCGCAAGGCAAAGGTATAACCTAGGGCATTTCCATTTCACCGGTCATAGGTGTGTAGAGAAGTTTATGACCGGATTTAGGATAGATGGCCGTACTATCAAGAGGGGCAAACTTGTTTGCATATCGGTCATCTAGTGCCACTTGAGCGATCTAACTTTGCATACGTGTTAGGATCGAGTGGCGAGGCAAGTTGAGTGGTTAACTCCTTCGATAAAATGATTATGAAAATGCTAACACACGTGCACAAGGTGGTGATCACTTGTTGGTGTTGGCACATTTACGAAGGCAGTGGAGTTTGAGTGGTAGAGAGGGTTTGGGTTCCTCTCTCCCTCCCGCCGAGCTTGCGAGCGCGGGATTCAGGCGTTTTTGAGAAGTTGAAATGCCTATTTTCCACTACGCCGGAAGTCGGAAAAGGAATGGAGGTGAACGGAGGTCACAGAGGTGACCGGACGCTGCACCGGACGCGGTCATGGTATGACCGGACGCGTCCGGTCAGTACAGCGCAGGCGCGGATGCTAGGGTTTGCAACCGGCGCGTCCGGTCACTCGCGGGACCGGCGCGTCCGGTCAGGTGTCCAGAGGAAGCTGAGTACGATCGGACGCGAGGCGCGTTCGGTCACACATGATCGGACGCGTCCGATCATCGAGGGAGCTTACTGGACTCAAACCGGACGCGGGCACTGTCGCGTCCGGTCGTCGCAAGGAGCGCGTCCGGTCATATCGTTGCGCGCGCGGTACTGTGCGATCGGCGCGTCCGGTCGTTGCTAGGGGCACGTCCGGTCGTGGCAGCGGCACGTCCGGTCATGACAGCGGCGCGTCCGGTCGCTGGTTTGACCGTTGGGTGTCAGTGACCGTTGGAGAATCGGACGCGGCTGAGCGCGTCCGGTCAGTTACGACCGGCGCGTCCGGTCGTCCCGAAAAAGACCCAGTGAAGGGGTAACGGCTCTATTTGACCGTGGGGTTATAAATAGATGCCTTGGCCGGCCATGGCCGGTAGCTGAGCACACTATAGTCTTTGTGACTTGTGTGGTAGTGCTTGGGAGCCATCTAACTCACTCATGCTTGATAGTGTTCATCGGATCGAGTGAGAGAGCGATTCTAGTGCGTTGCTTTGAGAGATTGCATCGTGTGGCACTAGGTGATCGTGTTGCAAGCAGGTGGTGCTTGTTACTCTTGGAGGTTGCCACCTCCTAGACGGCTTGGTGGCTTGTGGCTCCGTCGAAGCTCGCAAGAAGATTGTGCGAGGCTCCGGAGAAGCTTTGTGAGGGGGATTGTGCTCACCCCGCGGGGATCGTGAAGAGCAACTCTAGTTGAGCGTGTCATTGAGCTACCACACTTTATGGTGGGTTCTTGCGGTGCCTTTTGAGAGGCTCGGTGTGTGACCGATTAGCCGCCGAACCACGAAGTGTTGGTCGACACAACGGGGACGTAGCTTGGTGGCAACCAAGTGAACCTCGGGAGAAAATCACCGTGTCAACATTGTCTACTCTTCTCGGTGGTTTGCTTTCGTACAACACAAGCTTGTATTTACTTTCATATATACTTGTGCTTGTGTAGTTGCTCTTGTTCTAGTTGTGCTTGTGTAGCTTGCTAGTTGTCTTCTTGCTTGTGTAGCTAGAAGCTTCCATTTGCGTGACTAATTTGGTTTGTGTAACCTTGTTAGTCACATTGCTTAGTTTGTGTAGCTAAGTGTTTTGCGCTCTCTAATTTGGCATTAGTTGCCTTGTTATTGAGCTTTGCTAGCGAGCTTAAGCTTTGTGCTTTTGCTTCACTAGTTGTGTAGGAGCTCCCTCGTTTGGCAAAGTACTAGTGCATAGGTTTGTGTGACCTTGCTCTAAAATTGATTAGGTGAGCTCTTGGTAAGCTTAGCACCTTAGTTGCTTAATTAGGATCTTTGCAAGGTGCTAGAGAACTTAGATAGAGGGGTGTAGTCTTGGCTAGACCGATAAGTTTATTTCCGCATTTGTTTTGGTTAGCCTACGCGTTTAAGTTTTAAGAAAGGACTATTCACCCCCCTCTAGTCCGCCATCTCGACCCTTCAGAGGGCCACTTGGCCACCCGGCCTGTGGAGAAGGGCCACCTTGAGGAGTCGGGTTTGAACCCACCGACTATGGCTGCACAAAGGAGAAGCGAATTCATGAGTATTTGTAGGAGGGCCGCACAAGCTAAAGGAATAAACAACCATATATACTCATCAGAGTCTCTACAGGACGAGGAGGAGCCACAACTGGAGCGAGTAGCGACTAGGTGTAACACCTCTGGGGTGATGGAGATTAAAAATTTGTCATGTCATCATATTGCACCGCAAAGCATCCATGATTAGGTCAACTATGATATGCATCAACTAAAATGAGTTTAAATTCTTAGGTTGGATGGGCTTTTGAGTTCTGTGATTCGAATCAAAAACCCTAATTTCGAATGTCACCGCAAATACTTAGTTTATGCCCTGCATAATTTGAGGTGTATGACTGTGTTATACATTAGTGCCAAGTGTAGGGTATGAACGGAAGTCCAACTTATAAAATGGAGCTTTAAGTTTGAGTTTGAATTTGGAATCCAAAACTTGTCACGAGTTTTCCGATTCAAATTTGAATTCAAGTTTGGGTAATTATTAAAAGATTTTCAAAAGTCAACTTGGTCAACCAAAAGTGGCATTTGGTCAAACATGTGATGATTGACTCAATGATGCCCTTGGATGATGGTTTGATCACTAAATAATCACCAATTAAAATAGCAACAAGTTTCAATTTGAAATTCTTCCGAAAACCCTAAATTCAAAACCCTGATTTTACCTCTTTTAGAATAATTCAAAATCTAAGCAAAATTTGGGAAAAAGTTTTAAACCAAGTTTGTAGATCTTTTCAAGGGCTACAAGTTTGGTGTTTTGAGTTTTCAAAGTTTCAGTGTAAAATTTTGAGTAATTTTGAAAAGAAGAAAATTTCAAATTTGACCCCTTTTCATCCCTAAACCCAAAATTCAAAATGGAGGTAGAATATGAAAATAGTTTGAATAGCAAAGTTGTAGGTCTCGTCTAGATGTACAACTTTGGTATTTTGAGTTTTTGAAGTTTCAATATAAAATTTAAATTAATTTCTAAATCTAGTTTGAATTTGAGAAAGTTTTCAAAATGAAAGTTGTAGAGCTTGAAATTCTAAAGATTTCATATTTTGGAAATTTTTCAAGTCACTACATGATTTTGGGAGTAATTTGGCAAAAACAGATCAAGGGTTCATGTGTGTTGGGGGGTGCTACAGTACACCGACGAATCAACGCTGGGCAGTGGACGACATGGGTGCCGGTGAGCCACCATGGCCTTCCACGGCCTTCTCGTGTACCCCAGCTGGCCAGCTCGAAATCATGTGCACCTTCCTGCAGCCGTGTCAAGCGCCCTGGTCGTCTACTTAAGCGAGCTGCACAGTCGCCGTTGCTCTCCTCTTTTCCCTTTTCTCTGTTTTCACCGCGACCGAGCTCCGCCGCTCACCGCTGCCTCCGTCGCGCTGTCTCTGGCTGTGCAACAGGCTCCACCACAATTGCCTCACTCCCACACACCTCCCTGGCCGCTCACACTAGCCAATTCCGCCCGAATCGCCCGCACGGCCATCTCCTTTCTCTTCTCCGGCGAGCGCAGCCACCGTGCCGCCTCACCGTGGCCAGCCACCCTCGTTGCCTCTCTGCGTCCGCCAGTTGCACCGCTACGTTCGTGGTGAGCTACTCTTGCTCCCGGTCCCCTCCATTTAGTCGCTACCGGCTCGTGTCATCGGAGTGCCACGAGCCGCGGCCACCGTGCCGCCATGGCCGGTGAGGTACTCCCTTCGGGGGGTCTACAATCGTGCGAGTTATCAGATGATGTTCACGGAGTGCTATAGATCGTAATGGTCAGGTTGGTTGGGTCACCGGTATCATAGTCGCCGGCCGGTCACCGTGCCATCGTGGCCGGGCCACAGGAATAGAGGGAGGAGAGGGATGATAGGCGGGGCCGCCTCGTTAGTGAGAGGAAGGAGGGAGAGCGCGAGCGTGGGAGCAGGCTGGGACGGCCTGGTGTTGCTGGGCCACGAGCGCGCACGGATGGGCTGCGAGCACGGGCGAGCGTGACCATGCACGACTGGGCCGCGCGTCCTACCGGGCCGAGCGAAGGTGGGAAGAAGGAGGAGTCGGCCCGAGCTGCCGTTTTCGTTTTTCTTTTTCAAAAATGTGAAATAGTAGTAGTTTTTGTTTATTTCAATAGAATTTTGGTAGAGCTCCAAAAATTGTGAAAATTTTTGTGTAAGCTTTTTAGGGTGTAAACTATTTAGGAAAAATATAAAATGCCAATGTTGATTATTTTTGTAAGTCATTTAATTAGCTCAATTAAATGTTAAATGCAACTTTCAGGAATTTTAGTAATTAAAATATTAATCCAAAAATCATGAAATTTGTTTTGACACTGTTTTAGACCATGACTAATCTATAGAAAAAGTTTAAGCTCAATTAGAGGAAGTTTGATTTATTCTTAATTTATGCCTTAATTATTTAAGTGATTAATTAAATATTAAATCAATAACTTTAAGAGTTGTGTGCTCTTTTTGATTGAGTGATGACCTTGGGTCATTAACCCTTAATGATCCTTGGAACTTTAATTACTTGGTTGAGCTCATGATTAGCATGTTCTTTAAGAAATAATAATGTTACTTAGTGAAGTACTGTTAGTTAGTAGGTTCAGTTGTTTTGCAACTGTACCGCGAAGGAAAGTTGTACTCAAGTTATTAATCATAGCATATCATCGTTAAGCATCATGTTTCTCACTGCATCATGTTGAAACATGTCATATGCTCGTGTAGTTTCCGCTTTCGAAGAAGTAAACTTTGTCGAGCAAGCTTCCGGAGAAGAGCTGTCGTCAGTGGGTTCTGACCAGACGTCGGAGTTGTTGAGCCTGAACCAGTCATCTTGTTTGAACAAGGAAAGCCGCGGTGCATTCAAATCCTTCCTTGAGTTTTACAAATCTTTATCACTGGTACTATGGTTTAATGCATTATGTAATTAGGAATTGAGTGATAACCCAATTGTTGCATTATCATCCTTGATTATTGTGATATCATCCTTGGTACCTGTTTTATGTATAAATGTGTAGTATGCTTCGCTATGCTTATTAAGTTAGGCTTTTAAAATGAAATGCTTATATGGCCACGATGGCATGCTTGATGAATAATGAAATGTAAGAATGAACTTGAAAGATCGGGCGGGTGGTTTGGCCACTACTAACTTGCATTGGGAAAGGAGTCTCAATGTAGTGTTTCCGCCTTATCAGTTAAGGATCGTACGTTGTTGGCCCTCGTGTCAAGGAGTTTTAAATAGTACTAGCCACATACCCCTATTGGGTAAGCCTTACTTCGGCTATTCCATTACGAGAACGTCTAACCTCGCACTGGGAGTGGAGAGATGGCGAGAGTAGCGTGTACCCTTGGGGCTAGAATTGGGCCGGGTTCGAGGAGTACTGTGCTCTCGGGTGGTGATGGACACGTTCTGGTTTTAGGTGACCCGAGTAAGCGTTGATACATGCAAGATTTGCTCTAGCTAGGTAAATCAAGCGGTTCGAATCGTCGTTACTCCGCGAGAAAGAAGTCTTGGCCTTGCACCAACATCGTAGTTAACAACTGGAATTAGGAGAAAGAATAAAGAAGGATCTTGATGAGAATTATTTTGATCTAGATTAGGATCACTTAGAATTGGTTAAGGAACCATCAATGATAAAATAAAAGGTTGAAAGTAAAGACTCACTCTAGCAAGCTTTTCTGCAAAATAAATTTTGATTCTTGAATACCCTTACCTTGATTCCCTAAAAGCTAGCATGCCCTTGGAATCTTTTTCTTAGTCAGGTAAGTCTTATTGAGTACTCTCCATACTTAGGGTTTGTTAAACCCTTGTTGCAAGTGCGATGCATGAGCAAGTCTGTTTTGATCCTTGCTGCATGACCGTTGTTGTTGAAGAAAGTGACGACGAGTAGGCTATGTGGCCTCTTGGCAAGGCACCTCATTTGGGTGTTGAAATAAAGTTACTACTGATACTCCACTACTACTGGTTTGTAATAATGCTACTTATGGTTTGAGGTTTGAAACGGTGATTTGTAAACTTAAGTTATGTAAGACTTCCGCTCTTTTACTCTGATGGTATTTTGAATAAACTGTTGTAATATTGCAATACTCCTGTAATTGGATCCTGTTCGGAGGAAAGCAGGCCTTTTAAGTTATGAGGGATATAAGTATGGCTGTCAGAGATCATTATGACAATGACAAGTATATGTGGGCCATCATAATTAGGAGGTTCTATGACACTGGGGCACGACCACACCTAGCAAGGCTTGAAGGCTCGCCATGAAGCTAAACATGTCCTGCATCCTCTGCACCTTGGCCGCCCTCTGGGCTTGTACAACCTCCATCTCTAGCCGATGGGCCTCTGCCTGGGCCGCCTGCTGGGCCTCTAACCTCCGCAAGTCGGCCTACAACATTCCACCCGCAATGTTTAAACAATGCAAAGGCAAGGTAGATGTGTAAAAGCATTGAACGACGAATAAAACAGTAGTAACCTAGAGTTCCGCCATCTACTGCTGTGAGCTCTGCTACCGAGAGCGTATGGGAAGGGAGGAGCTCGTGCTCCTTGCTCGAATATCGGCAAGGTTGGGAACAGAGGCGGAGTCGACTGTGTTGTCCGCCATCCAGTACCGGCCGTGTTGCTTCCCTCCTCCCAGCCTCATCAGGGGATCTATGTTTAGGGGTTGTGTTCAGGAGCTCGCTAAGCTTGCTATGGACGCTCGCGTTGGTGTACGCCTCAGGCCCATCCGTCGGGTTGTAGGTGACTTCTAGGGCTGTCGCCTTGCCCTTGTGTCCCAGGGAATATGCCATGAACTCATTGCATTCCTGGCCTTGGTGCACCTGGGACTGCGAGGAAAACACAAAGATGATTACAAGTAATGAGAATTAAGCGTTAGAATAAATAAATAAAGATGAAAACACAAAGAAGATTACCCATATCTAGGCATACGCGCTGAGGCTCTGGTTGCCTTGGTGGTGTGGCACCCCACCCATCTGCAGGTGGCAGTCCCGACGGATGTTGTGCTTCTCCGCCCACTCCTACGAGAGCCACCTGTCCATAATGGCCTCCCAGCAGAGGCGGAGCCTGGCGCACCAATCAGGACATTGCTGCATGCCATCAAGTTATTGATATGTCAGAAGATGAAATGAAGCCTACCTATTCTTCATAGAAGGAGTCAGTATTAATGTTTCGTACTTACCGAGAGGTACTGCTCCCTGGTGAGCGTCCTGGTCCTGGCATCGGGCTTCCTCACCACCTGACCAAGGACGTCGGCGCTGTAGTTGATGATGCACTGGAGCCGCGTCTTGTGGTATAGGTCCGAGAGTCGAGACCTACAGACCTTGTCCTGCACTCGCGCCGCCCAGTCCTCAAACCCTTTGTCGCACCTGAAGAAGTCCTGCATACAGACAACATGTATCGTTTCATTATTTCAAGAACGACCAATGAATGCGTAGTATTGACTAATTTAGTGCGATGAAGACTCACCCGGAACTTGGCCTTGATCCGCGCTGCAACGGTGCCGAACTCGCTGTCCTCGGCGGCGTAGAAGTGGTCCCACGTCCAAGGCGACGAAGTCACCCCGACGTAGGTGACCATGCCAGGGTAGTGGTGCCGAATCAGAAGGCCCATGGTGCCATTGATGTGTCGGCCCATTCCAGACACAACTTCCCAGTTGCTGTAAGAGTCATTAAGAAGAATTGTTAGTCTCCAGTTCGATTTTCAACATGTCATATGAAATAGTAGTGAAATAATAATTAATTATCACCTAGTCAAGCCCGATTTATGAGTCCACTGGTGTTCCTCACCATATCCAATAAAACTACCTTTCTCTTTATCATCTTTGAGAGCCTCTATCTCAGCACAGACCTCGGCACCGGTCATTATCTGAGGTGCAGGGTCGGTGACTTGAACCCCTTTCCTGAAGTTCTTGACGTCTCATCTGAATGGATGGTCAAGAGGGAGGAATTGACGATGTTGGTCAAACGAAGAAAACTTGCCACCCCTCTTCAGCCAAGTAAACCTCACAGCTGTCTTGCATATTGGGCATGGGAACATCCCATGAACACACCACGCGCATAATATGCCATACGCCAGGAAGTCATGTAGGGAGTAGTAGTACCACACATGCATTGTGAAGTTCTTCTTTGTAGCTCAGTCGTATGTCAGTACCCCCTTTTCCCAAGCAAGGATCAATTCATCAATGAAGGCTCCATGAATACACCCATCTTGTTCCCCGGGTGTCCAGGAATTATTAGTGACAAGAATACGTTCTTGGGTTGAAACATGATGTCAGGGGGGAGATTGAGGGGGATCACGAACACGGGCCAACAAGTGTATGGGGCCACCAACAATCCATAGGGGTTGAACCCATCTGTTGCCAGCGCTACACATACATTCCGAGCCTCCTCAGCTTTACCATGATGTATGCCATCAAAATAGGTCCATGCATCGCCATCCGATGGGTGTACCATCTTGTCAACATTGTATCTTTTGCCATGTTTGTGCCATGTCATCTGTTTTGCGGACTCCTCTGTCATATATAGCCGTTGGATCCTCGGTATGACAGGAAGGTACCGTAGGACCTTCGCAGGGATACCAAGCTATTCCTTCTTGCCATCACTAGTGTTGACCTCCAGATACCTAGAGGCTTTGCACTTTGGACAGTGCGTTGCTTTCTCGTGATCTTTCCTAAATAGGACGCAACCATTCAGACAAGCATGGATGTGCTCATACGGTATCTTAAGGGCACAAAGAAGTTTATGTGACTCATACAAGTTCTTCGACAGAATGTGACCCTCCGGAAGCAGGGATCCAACAACTGCCAACATACCATCGAAGTTGTCTCGACTCATGCTACACTGCGACTTGAACGCCATTTGGCATCCAATGGCATCCAGTTGCAAAACCATTATCTTTTCGTGAAGGGGCTTCTGTGCCGAAGATAACATATCGTAGTACGCCTTTGCGGATTCCTCTGGCTCTTCCTTTAATCCTTCACCGAACCATGCCTCCTGAAAGTCATCCATCCAGTCTGCTACCCCGACATCTCCATCCAAAGTCTCAAGGCATGGTCTCACCACCTCCTCTCTAATACGATCGGCTTCACCATGGTGGATCCAGCAGGTATAGTTTGGCGTGAATCCATACTTGCAAAGATCTTCCCCCACATTCTTCCTATTCATTCGTACACGGTTGTCACATTTGCTACAGGGACACGGCATCCGACTCGACCCTCTAGCAGCCTCGCCAAATGAATGCTCCAAGAAAGAATTAGTCTTAGTCATCCATTCTGGGTTCATACTTGCGTGGCCTGTGTACATCCAATCATGGTTTTCCATCCTCTGGCATATACATATGTAAGCGCGTAATATAACCACCAATTGCATCTACACGGCGTTCCTACCATTTAATAGGTGAGGATAGGTCCTAATCCCACCCGCGGATGCATAGATGAGGTCAGTTTCAATGCTCCGCTCCTATCCGAGATAGAATTTCGGCAGCACCTCCCCGCTGTTCTCCCGATACACGTCCTGCAAGGGAGAGTGTGTATCCAGAGAACAACAGGAGGTGATGCCGAAAGTCTATCTCCAATGGGAGCGAACCATGGAAACTAACCTCATCTACGCATCTGCGGGTTGTCCAAAATACATAGACAATCCGAAAGAGATACGGTCACAAATATGCAAAGATCTGCATACCTCTACCCGTATCTCTTTCAAACGGGAGATGCCTAACTGGGCTACGTGACCATATAAAACATGCATGCAAAGGAGGAGGGGGTTATACCTAGGGTGGCGGTGGAGTCAGGCTAGCGAGGCAGTGGCGAGGTGATGAGGTGCAGGCAGACCAGCAGCGCCAACGAAGATGATAGGGGTCGCCGAGTCCCTCCCACGAGTCCTTCTCCTACATAAAAAGGCAATAGGTTAGAATCCATTGAAAATTTCGGCAGCACCTCCCCTTCACGGGAAGGTTTCCAAAACCTGCAAGAAACGTAGGCGCGATGGTCAACAACCACATATATACCGAACATAGGCACGAAGGTCAACAAACATATATATACCAAGACGAGCCATGTACTTTAGTTCTCTTTCCATGCAGATGAAAGTATCGAAGTAGTACAACAACAAGTACTACTACCACTACAACTACTACTAACACTAACACTACACACTACAACTATCACTACTTACTACTAACAATACTACTAACACAACTAACTACTAACTACTACTACTTACTAACTACTACTAACACTAACACTACAACTACTACTAACACTAACACTACTACTACTAACACTACTACTATCACTACTTACTACTAACAATACTACTAACACTACTAACTACTACTACTTACTAACTATTACTAACACTACTAAGTACTACTACTAACTACTATAGGTGTAGGGCATACCTTCGCGACGAGAATGGCAACAACGAGGGCCGGCGACGACGGCGGGGACGACCGTAGTGGCGTGAGGGTTTAGGGCGGTGGCCGCGGGGATGACGGAGGGCGGGCGATGGAGGCTATCCGGGGGTGGTGCCCGCGGCGCGCCTCCTCCTCCTCTCTTCTGTAGTGGCCGCCGGCAGGGGAGGTGTCCGCCGAGGGGGGCGCGCAGGCGGGGGAGGTGGCCACCGAGGGGGCCGGCATGGGCGGTGGAGGCCGGGCGAGGGCGGTGGTCGCCGCACAGGGAGGCCGCGCGAGGCACCGTTGCAGGGAGGTGGCGCGGGGAAGGGCCGCGCGGGCTGTCACGCGAGGCGCCGGCGCGGGGAGGCGGACGGGGAGGCGGACAGGGACGGGCCCGCGCTGGGAGGCGCGGTGGCCGGGGCGGAGCGCAGGCCGGTGGCGGTGGCTGAGGGAGAGAGAGGTGAGAGGGAGAGAGAAATGAGAGAGAGAGAGAGAGAGAGAGAGCGTCGGCCGGGGGTGAAGGGATAAGGCGGCTTTGCCGAGTGCCAGATCGGCGACACTCGGCAAAGTCAATTTTCTTCGCCGAGTGTTGTGATCTGGCACTCGGCGAAGTTTAAAAAAAATTCAAAAGCTCTTTGCCGAGTGCCCCACGTTTGGTACTTTGCCAAGTGCCAACCCTAGGCACTTGGCAAAATATTTTTTTTAGTTTTTTGCCACCAATTTTTTTTGAATCTTTAGTACACTACCACAAACCACATGTTTAAATTTGGGACATTTTCATTGCCTTTTGGCATATTTCTATAGTTTATTTTGTTTTGTTGAATTTTTCCAGAAAATGAAGGTTTGAACTGCAGGTGCATCGAACAATGGATTACATTCGTTCAAAAAATGTTATCCTTGTTTCTTTTTGTAAATTTAGGCTAAATCCCGGAACTGTCTCGAAATGTCGATCAACGTGCTCACGGGGCAACGCCGCCAACTTGTGTGCGAGTGGTTTTTTAATTGTATAAAATGCGAACGAATTCCGAAAATCATGAAACTTGTCGAGTTGTCGTCATATTGTATGTCTATGTCGTGGTAAAAATTTGAAAAAAGTTTTGAGCACGTTGGCACGTACGATGCTCACAAACCAAGACGACGCTAGATGTCGTCTGCCCCCCTTCAATCTTTGTCGAGTGCCTGACTTTGCCGAGTGCTTGGACCTTTGCCGAGTGCCAGGCTACCTCTTTGCTGAGTGCCAGGTTTTGCCGAGTGCGGCACTCGGCAAAGCAGGTCTTTATTGAGTGCCCGAAATTTGGCACTCGGCAAAGACGCTCGCACTCGGCAAAGAGCGGGTTTCCCGTAGTGTCACGAGGAGACGCACATGTGATGTATCTAGGTCCAACCATTCAGATAAGGGGTATTGGTGTTCCTGGTGCATAGCGTGCCTCTAGTGGGCCTAGCTCAGTTTTATCTAAACTTTTCAAACCAAACCACTATGAAGACCGCTCCAATAGATCTATATGATGAAACATTTCGTATTAGATGATATAGGTGTAACATTTTGAAGATGTTCATAGATATAGGGTGTGTGCGTATGTTCATAAAGATGAGTATATCGTCCATATATGTAAACGTTAGTGTTTTACTCTGTTTGTAAAAAATATAAATAAAAGAATAAAATACATCTCTATTTAATAACATAACAATATAAGCATGTATTCTTTTTTTGCGAGGAAGATAAGCATGTATTCTATTTAATAACAGCTGCCATGCACACCTCTTTTGAGCTAGTACACACCCATCACACAGCCCCTATACGCAGCGTTTGCCGACAAGAGTGGCTTCTTTTGTTAATTCCTAGTTCAATCTCCTTTTTGTCCAAATATTGATGCTTGTCATTCAAAACAAGCCACCCGTGAACTTCTCCAGCAGCCTGTGCACGTAGCCCTCTCTCTTCCTATCTCTCAGGCCGTGCCCAACATGACTTCCTCTGACATGCTGAACTGCAAAAAGGCAACCTGCTTGGCTTGGCATGGAGCTGCTGCTACGTCCCTGACAAAATGGTGAGGCCCATCTTGCACATTGAAACTCCACTCGTACTAGTCTCTTACCTCTTTCTCATCTCATGTTACTTTCAGTTTCAGCATCCAACAAAGTAGTACTGCATGCACCTAAATCTAGGTGTTTTTAGTTTTTCTATGATATTTCTTGATATAAATTTTTCTTATTAGCAAACGGTTTTAGTACTGCATGCACCTAAACCGGTTTTTACTTTCACTCTTACCTCTGCATGCGACCTGTGACTTACCGCATGTGGCGGTTCGGGGAATCTGCTTTTGGTTTGGTCGGCAACAAATGAAGCAAGTCCGCTAGTCCCCTTGGTCTGATCAGCAGGTGTCTGCGCCGTTTTGGGGTGGGTAGCTCTACGGGTCGTGCTAGGGTCCAAATAGGATGGCGCCCAGCCCCTCGCCGACAGAGCGGGAGGGGCCGCCATCCCTGGTTGGACCCTCGCCTTGCCCCGCCGGCCCACCAGCCTTCTTTTCCTCCTCCAAAGGCGCCGACGCTGCCCCACCGCCTCGCCGCGGCGCGGTAGGGTCTCACCGGAGCTCCTCGGCCCGCGGCGGCCACTTTCTTCGCCTCCCACCACTCCCGCCGCCGCCACGACCACGCTCGCCGGTGAGCACTGCCGCGACGCCCCCGCCCCAACCTGGCATGGTCACCTCCACCGCTGCTAGGACTCTAGCGCCGCCCGGGTGCCGTCCCCACCGCCTGGCCAGCCTTCGTCCCCCCGAACCCCCTTCTAAGCCTGCCGGAGTTGGAGGCCGGAACCCTAGCCACTGCCATCGCTGAAACCCTAGCTGTCGGCGTCTCCTTCCTCTCTGTCGGGACGCGGGCGCCGGGTCACGTGAGAGAGGGAGAGGGTGGGCCAGGCCGCGTCGCGTCGCGTGGGAGAGGGAAGGGGTGGTCGGCGTGCGTCTTCAATCCGACCGGTCGGACACAAAGATTTCCGTAGCTCAATCCGGTGGGGGATAGATAACACGGGTGCAAGCGCAAGGAGGATATCTGAGATAATATAATAATAGGTATAGACTTGACTAATCACTTCACAGTTCACACAATCAACCAACTGGTCCTGGCGTCCGTCCATAAAATAAAACCCAGCCCCAGATCCAGCACAACCAACATTTGTTCACCCCCTCCCCTCCGACGCGATCGATGATCCTCCCGGCATTTCAATTCGAGCGAGAGAAATGTCTATCTGAAAGTTGAGCGAGCGAGAGAGAGGATGATCTGAGCACCGATCGGCGCGCGAGAGGTGCAGTACGGTCACCGGCCGGCCAGCCATGTCGACCTACGACAAGGCAATCGAGTCGTACAAGAAGGCGGTGACGATGGCCGCGTCCCTGGCGGCGTGGGCGATGCTGGTGCGTGGCGTGGCGAACGAACTGGTTCCCAACGAGGTGCGGGACTTTCTCTGCTCCGGCTTGGGCTACCTGCGGTCGCGCATGTCGTCGCAGCACACGGTGGTGATCGAGGAGACGGAGGGCTGGGCCAGCAACCAGCTGTACGACGCCGCGCGCACGTACCTGGCCACGCGGATCAACACTGACATGCGGCGCCTCCGCGTCAGCCGCGTCGACGAGGGCAAGAGCCTCGTGTTCAGCATGGTGGAGGGCGTGGAGATGACCGACATCCACGACGGCGCCGAGTTCAGGTGGCGCCTCGTCTGCCGCGACGCTGCCGGCGCCGGCGCCGGCGCCGGCAACGGCAATGCCAACGGCCACGCCCGCGGCGGCGGCAACTACCGCGTCGAGGTCCTCCGCTCCTTGGAGATGAGCTTCTACAGGAAGCACAAGGAGAAGGCCATCGCGTCCTACCTCCCGCACATCCTCGCCGAGGCCAAGAAGATCAAGGACCAGGACAGGACGCTCAAGATCTACATGAACGAGGGCGAGTTCTGGTTCGCCATCGACCTCCACCACCCGTCCACCTTCACCACGCTCGGCATGGAGCACAAGATGAAGCAGTCTGTCATGGACGACCTCGAGAGGTTCGTCAGGAGGAGGGAGTACTACAAGCGGATCGGCAGGGCCTGGAAACGGGGTTACCTGCTCTATGGCCCGCCTGGAACGGGCAAGTCCAGCCTGATTGCGGCCATGGCCAACTACCTCAAGTTTGACGTCTATGATCTCGAGCTGACCGAGGTGAACTGGAACTCCACGCTTCGGAGGCTGCTCATCGGGATGACCAACCGGTCGATCCTCGTCATCGAGGACATCGACTGCTCCGTCGATCTGCAGCAACGTGCAGAGGAAGGTCAGAGTCCTTCAGCTTCAGAGGACAAGGTAACAAACAAACAAACCTAAACCTGCCCTGTCTTTTTTGGGTTCCTTACCCTAGCTAACTTTAATTTCTGTTTCAACAGGTGACACTATCTGGGCTACTCAACTTCGTGGATGGCCTCTGCTCAACAAGCGGGGAGGAGAGGATCATTATCTTCACAACAAACTACAAGGAGCGGCTCGACCCGGCGCTGCTTCGCCCAGGCAGGATGGACATGCACATCCACATGGGGTACTGCTGCCCGGAGTCGTTCAGAATCCTGGCCTCCAACTACCACTCCATCACCGACCATGACACATACCCTGAGATAGAAGCATTGATCAACGAGGAGGAGGTGATGGTGACTCCAGCAGAGGTCGCAGAAGTGCTTATGAGGAATGATGACACCGATATCGCACTTGAGGGCCTTATTCAGTTCCTCAAGGGAAAGAAGGGTGATGCATGCCAAGGATAGTGAAAATGTGGAGCATGTGACGAAAGAGGATGATGAAAGAATCTGGTATTTATGGCCCTTTGTTTCCTTCATAAAGCCATATATCACATTGTATGTATATATAGTAAGTACATGGGATAGGCCCCGTTGTATTCTGATGAGTATTTGCAGCAGCTTTAAAGCGCCACTTTATTTTATATTATATATAAACAATCAATGCTGCACAACCTACAGACTACAGGGCGTTTTGCATACCAACACTGCTTCTCACAATTCACAGCGATCAATCTTCAGAATTGGTGTTCACCACATTTTCTCCTTGTAGCTCATTTTCTTCTCGTAGATCATATTCAACAACTAGACCAAGATTATTATCAACAAACTTGTGGTACACCTGGCACCCTGCATACTATTTGTGCAGTGTATGTTAGAGCATAAATTTACAGCATGCGTAATTAAGAAAACGTCAATCGTACTCATACGAATGTGGGCTTGTCTCATACAGCGACCCAAAATGAGCAAAGCAGTAGGTTGGGAGTTTGCATTTACACGGAACAAAGTTTTTACCTGAAGAAAAACTGTCCCTCTTTCATATAGGCTACTCTGTTTTATCAAGCGCTTGAACCTTTCACCACATGATTGCATGTAAATTGAACAAGCAAGCTTCTTCTAGGAAGCTTTATATCAATAGTGGCTTCCTGAAACATCACACAAACACAAGTTACATTTAGGACATTATGGCCTACAAACTAGTCTGCTGTTTGCCGCTTCACTATTCAATCTGCCAGCAAAGTTGAGCACTTATTATTCATTTCTGAACCTAGTTTGTCCCTCAATCAGCAAGCAATTTGTTACGTTGTCTTTCATGCAATAGACCGCTGAATTATATATAAAATAAAATAAAATGCAAGACCCTATCATTATTTCTTTTTCATATTTTCACATACTAGTGGAAATGCATGTGCGACATGCACATGTCTAAAAAAACTTGTTTCTTTAATAGGAGAAGTGAGTTCATGACTAATACATTTTACAAAGACAAAAACATACATTTACTCAACAATACAAATTCAACCCCTAAAGTGTATGAAAAAAATGTATCTTATAATTATATTAGATTAAAATTTTGAACCTAAAAAATTTCAAATATATCAGCACTGGGTTCATGGAATGTTAATACACATTTAGCCAGCATTACTTTCAATTTATTTTATTATATAAAATATTAAAATCAGTTAATCACCCTAACTAAACCTATATCAGCCTGCTATCATAAATCTTAAAAAATGAGAATAACAGTGAATCGGCATTTAGAAGGGCTTTCACTTTTCTAGTTTCCATGCTTATCCTCCAAAGCACCTAAAATGTTTAGAGACATTATGTTTGTATACATTTTTCATATACCAAAGCATAGTACAAATAGTTAGAAAACAATATAAACCGACAGCTCCCTATAGAATTTTTCACTTTGTACATACAGAAGCGTAGTGCTAACAATAGCCTAACCTCTATAATGAGAAGGATAACTGGTTCACATACATACGGCAAACTACAATCATTTTTTTTTTGGAAAACTGATGTATCCCCATATCCAGAGTTGATGAAGAAAATTGCTGATGAAGGAAATCAAGTACTTAAAAGCTGGTAATACATGGATTTCATCTAATTTCTGCTACTGTTAATATTCCATGAAATTAGTCTTTGATAGAGTAAAAGAGTTCCATATTATACAAATTATATGGTAAGAAAGAAGTATATGCAACCATTGAATTCAAAAATTAAAATACTTCTACCAAGGATTTTTTATTCATTCTATCACCTCCGTCCACCTATCTATTTGTGCCCACTTCCCCTCTTTGTCTATTATCCAGTCTCATTCTCCATTGAGTGCAATGGTCTCCGGTTGTCATATGAACATAAACCTGCAATGGGAAATCTGATTAAAGAAAGATTCATGAATACATCAATTCAAAGTTTACAAGCAAAAAAAGAATGAGTGAACTCAACGAAGATGAAATTAACATAATTAACTGGGAGGGTCTTTTGCTCATACATTTTCAAATTATTACTGCATTTGAGAATAATCCAACCCCAATCTTCAAAGGAGCCAACTTTGTGTTTGCTTTTCTAGGCTAAAGTAAACCGCATAATAATTAACATGTGCGTTTCACAATCCTTGTTATATTAATGCACGAATTGCCTTGTGTAATCACAAGTGTTGATTATGAAGTATAGTACTCAAGGAGACAATGAAATAAATCATAGAGTAATTGTAATATAGTAACTTCATTATCTACATATTCCTAGCTTGGAGTATTTATTAGAAATTAAACAAGGCTAGTTCCTAGCTATCATGTCCATTTTGTACACTGTATCATAATGTTTGAACTCTATAAAGTAGAAAAAAAAGTATTGAACAGGTGATCTGTTCTTGGGCATGCACCAACACGACGCCTCTTGCTCATTGTCTATGGAGGGCTCTCAAGGCTTGAGCAAGTCCATCTTGGCAATCCTTGGTGCAATAGCATCATGTCTAATATGGTTCATTCTATTTTTATTTATACAATATTTTTTACAAAGGTTGTTGCAGGAAATTATAAAACATTTTCAAGAAACTTAAGCGTGCCCAATACAAGCATAATATATAGTGTGTGGTACTATGGTAGTGAAAAATAAATTGATGAATAAAAAAACTCAACCTACGGGGGATAAGGCCACCCCCAGGCATTGTTGTGATAGAGATGACCTTCTTACACACAGGCTGAGAAAACCCCTGAACCCTGCCCCCACATTGACACAAGGGCACCGTTGCCCAGTGAGAACTGGGCCGGGCCATTGGCCTGTGCTTGGACCATGGGTCAGACGACGTTTTTTTAACCTCAGCCTGAAATTCACTCCCACGGGGAGTCTGGCCCAGGAAATGAGGGGTGCTACTCGAGCGCTCTAATCGTCACAGCTAGCTGAAAGGTAAGAAACAATACTATTGAACAATGATAGTAGGGTTCATCCTATTGTACATACCTGTAGTGCAACTACTATTGTTTCCATGGCATACAAACAGTTTCATAGGCAAAGCTAACCAGGCTGGGCTTAGAAAACATAAGTTATGTCCTTAGAGAAGGCATACTTTCCATCGGTTGTGAAGGCATCATAGTGGCTTGAACTAAATACGCAGAAATGATAATCTTTAAACTCCTATGCTAGCAAGGTATAATAAATGTGGTAGAACAAATTATACCGAACTATCATTCTATTTAAGCTTAGACCTGCGGATTGGTCTTCTTGGTAGTCTGCAGGAGTGAAGCTTGTTCCGTAAGTTTGAAGCATCAACTTTACAAAATCTGTGAATTTCAAGGCAGAAAATAAGAGGGGTCAAAATTGTTATTAGCTGTGAATTCACATGAAAACAAATTATCATATAAATTTTTCAGGATATGGCATTTGAATACTGCACCCCGAATTTAGAATTGTTGCATTGCCACTAATGTGCCACAAGACTCACCTTGCATGCTATATCGAGAGTGATAGTTGTTACCACAAACTGATTCTTGAGAATTGAGATCACCACTCAGCATTACTGAGACACTTATAACATGTAGATGGTGAGGTCTCTGAAAATTCCTTTCAGGTTCCCCCCTGCATTTGAAAGTTTAAGTCACTGTTACACGATGATAAGACAGTTCTAGGGTTAATTGAACTTTTTCCATGATGAGAACATGAGAATTTTTACCTTGCTAACACACAAGCTCTTAGATGTGCTACGAACAAAGACCCCCACATTTCATCTCATGATTTACAAGAATTGTCAAGGATAAATCTAACACACAGGCTCTTAGAATTGGAAGGAGAGGAATGCACGGACATGCAATGGAGTTTCCAGAAGTGCGGCAAGCTTGGCATTTCAGATTCAAGATGAGGCCGATGAATGGTCTTTAGCAGGTTACAAGCGCCTGCTGTGGTTGCTATCGCTCTATAGGATTAATGGCTCAACAGTCGCAAATTAAAATTCTGTAAATCACAATCGCTCGCTGCCAAAGGGCCGTGAAACCTCAGTAATCAGTGGATTACTGCTGTTTCAGTTTGTATTTTACATTGAACTTTCTAGTCCTGCTTAATGAATTCTGTGCTAATGCACGTTCGAGGAAAAAAAATCACAACTTTATAGTTCTCTTTATTTTTTTTCCTTTTATAATAGCATGGTATATTAGCCATCGTACGTTTTAGCTCTATTTTTTCCTTTGCTCTGGACAAGGTACTTGATGCACTGCCTCATAAGCTTTGATCACGCGGAAATGAATTCAAGATTGTTATCTATGTCTTCCCAACACTGAACCTGCATCACCAAAATCAGGATCAACAACTTAAATATTATTTCAGCCAACAGTTGAAACTACGATATCTAAGATATTACCACAATTAGTATTAACCAGTAGAAAATTTGCTTGCTTTGAAATAGAATCTAGCAACTAAAGTAGTACTGAAGGTTATGGCCATACTGGTGTTGCCGGTCAATCTATTTATAAAACAATTTCAGTTTTAAAAATTAATATATTGAACTTTACTTGACATATGGCTATGTTTCTAGTCCAGTGTGTAAACTACAAAGTTGATTCTGTACGGGCTACCTGTCTCTGTTACCAGAAGAGCCTTCACTAATCTTGAGATGATGCTGCACAGGAAAGATGCACATATTCAAATTAGCATGAGCAGTTGTATGAAAAAGTGTGCAGGGGGCAACACTTTTGCTTAGATTAAAATCGTAATAAGCCAGCCAATCAGGAACCAAATGAGTTTTGCAACTGAGGCTATACATTACTAACCAGGATTTGAAGAATGGCATGACACCGACTTCACATATTTTGATGGCACGCTGACCTGACAAGATTCCAATGCATTTCATGTTTCCCACACATCATATTTTTCCTTGATATAGAATCGTAATAATGAGAGTTCGCAGAACACAAAAGACTTTATAGCTCAAGTCAAAGGACTATGATAGATGGATCAGAAGAGATTGCACAAGGTACCAAATGTAGGGAAAAAACATTAGTATCAGATCAAACCGGGAGGGGAGGGGAGGGGACGGTTGCCAACTTACTTGACTTCTGTATGATAGACGCAAGACATGCCTCGGTCGGTTTGTGTGACTCCAAATCTAGAAGGCGTCCTGGTTGTTGTGCGCGGGGGACCGGCCGGGGGATGGGGTGGCTCCGGCCGACGGCAGCGGCGTGGCTGCGTGGTCGGGGCGGAAGGGGTGATCGAAGTTGTCCACCATTAGGGCCACCAGCAACCGCGGCGATCCCAACCGTCGCCAGTGCGCCCACATGCGCTCCACCTGCTCCTCCGCGGACACCTGCAACGTGGCTGGAGCGGCGGAGGAGTTGTCTACCATCGGGGACGCAAGCAACCACGGGGATCTCAACCGAGCAGGGACAGATGGGGTTTTAGGGCGTGGCGGCGGTTACTGCAGCGCTTGCGTCATCTCGTCTCCCCTTCCGCTTCTTTTCCACCGCTCTAGCGAGGTATGGAAGGAGTTACACAATGGAGAAAAGGAAGGGAGGGTGGGTATGCGGGCAGGTATGCTGGCGGTGAGGAAGCGCGGCGTTTGACAATGTCGGAGGAGTGGGTACGTGCGGGCTGGTAAGGTTTTCGGTGTAAAAACTTTGGACCAGAGTCGATGTTTCTCCACAGATACATGGGTTTCATATGTCAGGATGCCAGGAAATGCTTCGAACCCACAGTTAACCACCTAATCAGATTCGTTAGATATAAATCTAAGGGTGGGATCCTAGGTGGGTAAGATATTTTCTGGCGACAGGTATTTTCTAATTCATTCGCTCCTTTATAGTATAGATGTATGCTATCAACCTACCAAATTTACAAAATGTGTTGTCTTTTGAATGCCATAATCTGCAAGACACCCAAGCATCGAAAGACCTACAAGAAATGCACACAAAGTACAATCTCAGGAAAGAATTAGCGATTTCAAATGAGCGACACACGGTTGTGTTCATATATCTCTACAATACGAAATCTGAGCCAAAGTTCGGGCGGTGGATATGGCCACGTCACCCACTAACCCACTAACCGTTGGATCTAATAAAAACATGATATAGACCGTTCGACCGCGGTCATAGCGGGTCTCGCACCCGTTAAGCTGCGAACCCGAACAATCGTGAACGATCGCGAACCCTGCACCTGCGGCGCCCCTCCCGCCATCAACACTGCCCTATTCGCTGCCCACAGTCAAGGCATCCTATGCCATCGCCATAAGCGCCGGCTTATCTCCCTCTCCCACGTCCCGGATGTGGACGTCGATCGCATCGTGAGGGGCTAGGACCGGTGGTTTCGGATCCATGAGCTTGTCGCCGAGTGTTGACGAGATATGGTCAGCAGTCTACCGAGGGGTATGCCCATAGTAGTAGATTATCGGCGGAGGTGCGCAAGATGATGATCTAGATGGTGACGCAAGAGGAACACATGATTTATCCGGTTTGAGCCGCAAATTGCGTAATACCCTATGTCCTGCGTCTTTGTGGATTGTATTGATGCGTGATGAGATGTTTTGAGGGGGGTCCTTACCCACCTTATATAGTACGGGGGGCAAGGTTACAGATCTAAGGAATCTAATCCCAGCCGATTACAACTCCTGTATCCATAGAGGACACGATGTCTATCCTAACCGACTAGGTTCCTTGATCATCAAATAGTCTCTACTTGCTCCGCACGGTTCGCCGAGAAATTCGGAGACCCGCGCGACCCTTTTTGGCGTATTGGGTCACCTCGTTTGGCGTGGCCCATGTGGAGCCATGAGGGTATACGAGTCTATACCCCCATAGCTAGTCCCCGAGCACTATGTATTTTGAAGCGACACGCCGTCTTGTCCTTCTTCGACTAGTGAGGCCTGAAGCCCTAAAGCCCCCGACCAGAAGGAAGGTCTGCCGAGGAATATTTCTGTCCTTCCGACCAGTTCAGCTAATAGCCGACCAGTTCAGCTGATAGCCAATCCTAAACCACCGCACTGGTCGGAGAAATGCCTTGTCGGAAAAATACATGGTGCTCTGAGAAAAAAGAAAAACAGTTCATCCCTAATGAAGTGTGCCCACTTAAGTTTCATTGAGGAAAGTTAATGATGCGCGACACCATTGGCTCTGCCATAATGTCAAGAGACGTGATCCTCAGGATTTAATCGTGTGAAGGTAGGGGCCACACCTCTGGCACTATACAACAAATCATGTTTGCAAAAAAAGCCAGCACATTCACCGCAAGGTGAAGTGTGCCCACTTAGTCCCCAAGCCTGACAGCAGGTGACTGGATCACGTGGTTCTAGGGTCCCAAGAACACGTTCCCAACTCAACGGAGAACGATGCACCGTGGCTCCGTCATGGTACATTCCCTAGCTCTGCTGTGAGGTCAGTGCCCAACTCTGTTGTGGACCCAATCCACAGCTCTGTCATGGATAAAACCCCATGGTTCAGCCATGTGGCAACTCTCAGCTCTGCTGTGAGACATCCCCCAACTCAGTTGTGGGACCTAAAAACATCCTATGGCTCTGCCATAGGGCAGCCCCTAGCTCAGCTGTGAGGCGACCCACAACTCAGTTGCGGGCCCATTCCGCAGCTTAGCTGCAGATTCAGTCCCCAGCTCAGCTGTGGGGCCATAACACGAACGAGCACGCTAGAATTGGACCGTATGTAACAAAGCAGGCCCACGCTGGGGTCCATACCACTGGCAAGGCCCATGTACGGCCCACTTGTAGATAATAATTGAGGGAGCTGAAGTAGCACATCGGGCACGGTTACCCAAAAACCCTAGAAGTCAAAGAGTCATTCCGCTCTTATAAATACCCGCATGACGGCGCCTCACTTCTCCCACTACATCCATTGCACGTCATTTCATCTTCCACACATCTCACTCTGCCTTCCCCGCTAGTTCCATCACCGTCGCGTCCACAAGCCAAACCCTAGATCTAATCGTCACCAGATCTAGTCGCTCCAACACCACCCCTCACACCGCAACCGCATTCCACGACCGAAGAAGGAAAGAAGGATGGCATGCGGGAGCCGTGGAGCAAGAGCGCAACTGATGGCGGCGGAATGGAGCAAGTCGATGAGCACTTAGGCGACCCTGGTGAAGCTCATAACCATTGGAGCGATGGTGGAGGCTGCCATCGGCGGATGGAGGACGTCGAACGGTGAGAGCTATCTAGACCCCCGACCTGGTGAAATAGTTGTATTAGAGGATTTTTACTATCGCAGATTTGGGATTCTATGCCATCCCTTTCTTCGCAAGTTATGTGACTACTATAGGTTTAGCATCTGCAACCTCCACCCAAATTCTATTCTATTGGTGTCGATTTTCATCACCCTCTGTTAGTCATTTCTCGGCATCGAGCCCCACTTCAATCTGTGGAGGCACTTTTTCTGCCTGAAGAAGAAAGGAGGCGCGGGAGGATCCAAGGTAGCAGGGGAGCCTACCTAAACCTTCATGATGGAATGAAGGCCGAGTACATCAATGTACCCCTCAACTCATCAATGAGAGATTGGTACAAGAAGTGGTTCTATGTACAGCAAGAGCAAGGGCCCTTCGTTGCCTGTGACGTTGCGTAGATCCCCAAGCAGTAGGAGAGCTGGTTGGCAAGGCCAACTAGCGCCGAAATGATATAGGTGGAAGAGCTGCATGGGATGGTCGACGGGAGCCAACTTGACGGGCCAATAATAGCCCTGAACTTCATCTGCAGGCGGGTGCAACCGTGCAAGGAACGGGTGCACCAGTTGTTTGAGTACTTGGGGTCAGGTGACCCCACCAGGGAGTCTACAAGGAACCTCTCATATGAAGAGGTGAACTGGTGGTTGGCGTAGCTATTCGACCTGATAGGATATCGCCATCTGTCAACCACGATGAAGGCGTACAAGTTGACAACACCACCACCTCAGGTATGCCTAAAATTGCCTCGTGCCAATTTTGATGTTTATAGTTACTGGGACACAACCGTAACTTCTGATCTGATGTCTGCAAGATCCGTGGACTGGACCGAGCAGTAGTGTACATCTCCGACGTGCCCGCGATGACTGGCTAGCCAGTGTAGACACGCGGGGAGCCTCGGATGACAAGGAAAGCAGCTGGGAAGCGCCTCGCACCAGAGGGGCCTTCCTAGAAGAGGAAGTCTGTGGACCCCCTAGGCACGGGGGTCCATTGATTATCGACAATGAAGATAGCAGCTGGAAACAACGTAGAGTCGTGGCTGGCTTGACTAACGATGAAGAAGACGAGGTTGAAGTTCCACTGGCACGCCGGCAGAGGGCACAAGGGGTGCCCCGCATGCCGATGCCGCCTAGAGCGCCCACACCACCCCGAGCAGTGACGCCTCCAAGGGAGCCCACACCGCCCTGAGCAGCGACACCCCCAAGGGCACCCACACCGCCCCGAGCAGCGACACCGGCCCAGGCGGCCATACTGAGCACGGGGCGTGCTGGCTCAGCAGTCCCCGAGGGTGTTCAAGCTGGGAGGGAGCGGGCGAGCGGTAGCCAGACGACTAGGATCTGCACTGCAGGGAGCAGAAGCCAAAGCGGTTGGCCGTTCAGGGCCACATTCAGACGCTTAGAATTGTAAGTAATTTCATAACCCCCTTTGTAATACTCGAATGCAGTAGCTTATTAGGCTGGTGTTGGCCAGAATCCACGGAAGATGTGGAGCACCCTGCGGGCAATCAACCGCCATCAGCTGGGGAGAGCAGCCGCACTATCGAGGAGCGTGCCGGGCCCAACGGGACTGCTGACCAGAGTAGCCCCACGCAACAGCGTGTAGAGCCCATGCCCATAGCCGAAGAGCCCAGTGCCACCTCAGATGGTACAATGGGCATTGTGGTGGTCGAAGAGAGCAACACTGGTAACCCTGCCACGGAGGCTCTAGCAGCTGAGGCCACTGCAACTGAGGAGGAGGTAGAGATTGAAGAAATCATCCGCCCAGAAGAAGAAAAGGTGGCGCCACAATGCGTACGCATCGCGAGAAAGCGGGGCGACGAGTGGGTGTTCTATGAGGAAGACCACTCGGTCTGGGCTGTTCGCAAACTGCAGCGGACCGTAGAAGACCAGATGGGCCAGATAAAGGTAAGAGCACTGAAACTCTGATCTTTCCTATCAAGCTTGTGCTCAGGAATTTCCGTTACTGACACCTCATTGTATTGCAGAGTATTGAAAAAACATCGGAGTACTGAAAATGGTGCTTCGACACAATCGTCCTGACAGTAGAGGAGAACAAGGCCCTGAAGGGGGACATAGTACGCCTGCAAGAGGCGTTACAGCTGGTCCAGAGTGAATGGGACGCGCTGCAGACCAGTGTAGATGAACAGTGCCACCTGCTTGACCAGGAAAAGAGAGGTATATGACAAAATCTTTACACATTACTCCGATTATGACTGGCTGACAGACATCGCTCTGCTCGGCAGGCATGGAGGTAGAGAAGACACTCCTTGTTGACAAGCTAGCTCAGCTAACAGAGATCAACAAGGTGCTGATGGAGAAAAACACCCAGCTCAACAAAGAGCGCAAGGACGATGTTGCTCACTTGACCAACGAGAACACCAAGCTAATGGAGTGGGTGACCAAACTGGACAAGGACTTTGCAAGTAAGTTGTTGACCATCCAGTCATTGATGCCCCTTAGTATATTTTATCATGCTCAGTGTGGTCATATGCTCGGATGCAGTCATGCGCCAAAACGCCAAGACGCACCTCAAAGCGCTGATGAAGGAAAAGGACCATTGGGCGTCGAAGTGCAAAGCGATGGAGGAAGGAATCAAGCCCATGCTGGACCTGATTGGTATGGAACTGAAAGAGGGGACAACTGACCGGCCAGTCTGACCAGAAGCCATCGTCGAGAAATGCAAGAGCTCCTAGGTCTGCTTCAAGCAATACATTTGCGATGCTGGCGAGTATGTGGCTGCCCACATCCTGGCCGTGGTGCGGTCGCATTATCCCGGGGTGGACCTGAAAAGGCTTGAAGCCGGTGTGTCAAGCAACACCGTCCTAGTGAATGCAGAGCAGCTCAGAGCCACCTCTCAGGCGGCAGCCGGAAAAAGATGATTAGCGACGTAGACCTGCATGGCGAGACTGGGCAGACCAGTCAAATAGATTAGAGCTAGGAAAAACTTTATGTTTTGTAGTTCAAGTTATAACAAAGCAGTTGGTGCTTTTGTAAATACATGGAGCACTCAGTGCCCATGTGGACCTGTTATTATATCTCTGTATAATACATAGTTGTGATGTTAGTTGTAAAAACTCTGTTTTTATCATGTCGTATGGTAAGCCTGAATAGTCATTTCATCCTAGAATTACTCCGGCCCGTGCCTAATCAATAGTCTGGAGCGTGAGGCACGGAGCCCAAGCACGCGTAAGACTACTGACCACAGCAGGGGGCTACTGCCGACCACCTGGGACATAGTGAACGGATCTCATGCACGCATGGGGAGAAGTCAGAGACAGCACCGGCTCTGGGAAACTCAAGTAGAAGAAAAAACTAGTTGGCAAACCACCGAACAAAAATTTGCGATGCAGATAAGAGATGGTCACAAAAATAGGATAAAATATTTATTACATACTTGGGGTACAAAAAGAGTACATATCTTTCTTAGTAGCGGATTAGGCATAGAAGCGCCTAAGATGATCGATATGCCACAAATTCGGGACGTCGACTCTGTCGAGATCACACAACCTATAAGAAGTAGGCCGAGTGATCTGCTTGACCATATAAGGGCCCTCCCAATGTGATGCTAACTTATGCAATCCTTCTGTCTTCTGCTTCTTTCGCAGAACTAAATCGCCAACCACAAAGAATCTATCCTTGACATTACGGTTATAGTACCTGCGCAAGCCCTCCAAATATTTAGCCGTGCGCGCAGGTGTCAAGGCGGTGTTCCTCTGTGCAATTAACCTCAAGCTCTCTGGCCTCGGACGATCTCTCCTCATCATGGTTCTCTACCTGTGGTGACTGGAAAGCATTGTCAGCTAGCAACACAACATCAGAGTCAAAGACCATGAAGTACGGGGAGACGCTGGTATTGCGATTGGGCTGGGTCCTCAGTCCCCAGACCACGGCCGATAGCTCCTTCAACCATCTCCCAGGATACTTATCGTTTGCCCTGTACAACCTTTTCTTCAGAGCATCAAGGATCATATCGTTTTGCACGCTCAGTCTGCCCGTTAGCCCTGGGGTGCGCCACCGAAACGTACTTAACTACTATGTCTCTGTCATCGCAGAAGTTCCAGAAATCATTGTCGGTGAACATGGACTCTAGGTCGGTAATGATGCTGTTAGGCAGGCTGAAGCGGTGGATAATTTCATCGAGCAGTTCAGCTGCCTTCTTCGCAGTCCCCGAAACTAAGGGCTTGTACTCAATCCACTTGGAGAATTTATCGATAATGACGTAAACCCAATGGTAACCTCCCGGAGCCAGCTTGAAAGGCCTTATCATATCCAGTATGAGGCATTCCATCTCATTTTTGTCCTGAGGAACCTCTGCAGAGGTAAGATATCTGATGAATGGTTCTCTCTAGTCTGTGGTGGTGGTCAAAATCATAGCGACCAGCTGGTCTGTAGACAGCTGTTCGGCCATCGGCTTCTCTTATTCCTCGGGGACGGCTTGACAAGGTCATGAACAAAAACTCCATGGGGAATCGCTGCCCAGGTTGATCCTAGCTTTGACAGCTTATCAGCTGCCTCATTCTCAGTCCAAACCACGTGATGGAACTCGAGACCATAGAATTTGTTCTCTAGCTTTCTGATTTACGCACAATAAGCATCTATCCGTTCGCTGGTACAATCCCAGTCCTTGTTCACCTGGTTTATGATAAGAGCAAAATCATCGAACACTATGAACCTTTTTATGCTGAGCTCAATGGTGATACGAAGGCCGTGCAGGGCCGCCTCATACTCGGCGGCATTATTGGAGGCCTTGAAATGAATGCGGAGGACATAGCTCAGCCTGTCCCCAGATGGTGAGATGAAGTACACCCCCGCCCCGGCACCGTTGATATTGAGGGAGCCATCAAAATACATCTTCCAGTGCTCGGGGGAACTATCGGAGACAGGTGTATTCATATCTATCCATTCGACAATGAATTCAACCAGCGCCTGTGACTTGATGGTCGTGCGGCTTCGAAATTCCAGTGAATATGGGCTAAGCTCCAATGCCCATTTGATGATACGTCCATTGGCGTCTTTATTGTGCAAGATATACCCCAGTGGAAACTCAGTGACCACTTCGATAAGGTAAGTATCAAAATAATGGTGCAGTGTGCGAGAGGTGATCAAGATAGCATAGAGCAGCTTCTGGACCTAGGGGTAACGGGTCTTAGATTCGTTGAGTACCTCACTGATGAAGTATATTGGTCATTGGACCTTGTACACGTGTCCGACCTCCTCGCGCTTGATGATGATGGCAGTACTGACTACCCAATTGGTGGCCGCAATGTAAAGCAACAAAGTCTCGCCTTCCTTGGGCACCGTCAGGATCGGAGGAGATGTAAGAAACTACTTGAGCTCTGCAAAAGCAGTGTTATCTTCCTCCGACCACTCAAACTTCTCCTTTGCCTTGAGGAGTTTGAAGAATGGAATGCCCTTTTCACCGAGCCACGATATGAATCGACTCAGGGCAGCCATGCACCCGGTTAGCTTCTGGATGTCCTTGATGCACTTTGGCAGGTTCATCTTCATGACTGTTTTGACTTTTTCTAGGTTAGGCCGTATGCCCTCATGACTAACTATGTTACCGAGCAGTATGCCAGATGGCACACCAAATATGCACTTCTTGGGATTCAGCTTCCATTGAAACTTATTGAGTGCCTTGAAGGTCTGATCAAGGTCATCGACTAGGGTAGAGGCTACTTTGGTCTTCACCACTATGTCATCAACATATGCCTCAACGAGCTGATCTCTGATCTGATCCTTGAGGCACTGTTGGATGGCCCATTGGTAGGTTGCGCCTATGTTTTTTAGCCCAAATGACATGGTCATGTAGCAGTAAGCACCAAAAGGCGTAATAAAGGACGTCTTAATCTAGTCCTCCTCTCTCAGAGAGATCTGATGGTAACCAGAGTAGCAATCTAGAAAAGATAAGAGCTCGCAGCCAGCGGTAAAATCTACAACCTCATCTATACAAGGCAAACCGAAGGGGTCCTTAGGGCAGTATTTGTTGAGATCGGTGTAATCAACGCACATCCTCCATTCATTATTCTTTTTTCTTACAAGAACCGGGTTGGGAAGCCACTCCGGGTGATACACCTCTTTGATAAAGCCGGCAGCTAAGAGCCGGTTTACTTCTACCCTAATCGTCTCCTTTTTGTCCCGAGCGAACCGTCGTAGCTTCTATTTTATGGGCTTGGTGGTCTTCAAAACATCCAAGGAGTGCTCGATCAACTCCCGAGGTACTCCGGGCATGTCTGCAGGTTTCCATGCAAACACGCTAACGTTCTCCCTCAGGAAGCTGATGAGCGTGTCTTCCTATTTGGGGTCCAGGGTGGCCCCGATGCGAGCCGTCTTGGACTTATCGTCTGGGACCAGTTCCACCTCTTTGGTCTCCTTGGACTTCACAGCAGCACGGGTGACTTCTTTGCCGAGAATCTCAAGATCGACGGGAGGAATCTTCTTGGCGTCGGTGATAGACTGCTGCATGTGGATCAAGAGCTCGAGGGCTTTAGCAGTTGCATAGCCCTCCTTCTCGTAGTTGTAGGCAATGAGAACATTGCCCTTGAGAGAGAGTACGCCCTTCTCAGTTGGCATCTTCTGTAGCAGGTAGACATAGTTAGGTATTGACATAAACTTGGCTAGAGCTGGTCGGTCGAGTATGGCGTGATATGTTCCTTCAAAGGTTGCTATGATGAAATTGACGTAGTATATACGGAAGTGGTCAGTGGTGCCGAACTAGACTGCTAGTGTGATCTGTCCCAAAGGTTGAGAGGTCTGCCCCGGGAGCACTCCCCAGAAAGGTGCATCGTAAGGCTCGAGGTCTTCCGGCTTAATGTCTAACTCAGTTAGAGCATTATGAAAGAGGATATCGAGGGCACTGCCGTCGTCGATGAGCACCTTCTCGAATCGTACGTTCCTGATGATGGGGTCTAAAACAAGGGGGAAGTGCCCTGGCTCTAGAATATTGGCCCACTGGTCAGCTCTGCTGAACGTGATGGGTTGGTGCGACTAGTTTTGATACTTGGGGTTGGCAACTCTTCTGTCAGGGTTGTTGAGGGCCATAACAGCTCGGGCGGTAAGCTTCCTCTATCACCCGTTCTCCAGGGCAACTTTCCCACCAAAGATGTTGCGGACGCTTCTATCAGGGTCCTTGTAAGGGCAACGAGGGTCCTTGTCGCGTTCGTCTTCGGTCTTGTCCTCCCCATCAGGCCTCTTATCGTCACAGTGGTCATTTTTGTCACCGACTTTGTCGCCGCTACGCTGCCTTTTGTGGGCGTTCGAGCGGTAGATAGAATTTAGACCCCTGCAATCTCCCATTGTATGACCGGAGTTCTGATGAGCCGAGCAAGGACCCTGAAGGACTTTGGAGTAGGCATCCTCATAATTGCGCTTGGGTGTTGGTTTGACAGCATGGATGGTGTTATCCACTATTCGGTTGTGGCTCTGCCGCCCCCTAAAGTCATCCTGTCAACCCCGATCACGATTGTCATTGCGGTGATCGTGGTTATTGTTGCGCCGATCGTCGCGGCGGTCATCACGATGCCGATCATCGCGCCGGTCGTCTGGGCAGCGATTTGGCTAGTCGGGGCGAGGAGCCCGGCCAATGTCCTCCTTGATCTGCTGGTCGGCCTCATCAGCATCTGCCCACTTCTTTGCCACCGTGAGAAGGTCCTGAACAGAGCCAGGTTTCTTGCAGAGAAGTTTGGTCCTGAGAGCATCATGGTGGCAGAGGCCTCTGATAAACGCGAAGATAGCCTCATCACTGTTAATGTTAGGGATGGATATCCACGTCTCCGAGAAGCGGTGAATATAGTCGCGCAACAATTCATTCGGATAGTCTGTGACTTTCTCCATATCGTACTTGTTGTTGGGCTGCTGACAAGTGGCCATATAATTGTCAATAAAAGCCCTCCTGAGCTGCGCCTAGGTGTCGATGGAGCCTTCCCTCAGGCTAAGAAGCCATTGGTTCGCAGACTGGTTGATGACCACAGGTAAATAATTAGCCATCACATCTTCATCACCATGTGCTGCTCGGACAGCGATTTCATAGAGTGTTATCCACTGTTCGGGATTAGCCTTCTCATTGTAGGTATCAAGATCGTGGAGCTTGAAGTTTCTTGGCCAGATGACAGCACGAAGCCCATCAGTGAATGGTCGGAGGCCAGGGATATGGCCATCACGTGGTGCATGGCCACGGCCGGGTGCGCCATGTGCTTCATCGTATTCCTGCCTGCGTTGCATCTCAGATGCATGACGCTCTTCTTGATTGTTTTCGATGTGATCCCTCAAATTCAGATTGGTGCTGAGATGGTCACGGAGGTCACCTCCAAGCTGCTCCACTTCTTTGTCGACACCGCGTTGTAGACCACGGCCGCCACCACAGTTTGCAACACGCTCTCCTCCATGACGTGCGCCGTGCCCGCCTTGCTGATTATGTTCGCCCCCTTGATCGGCGTCATGCTCGCCTCGCTGGTTGGCATTGCACCTTCCGCCTTGATCTCGGGGACGGTGTGCCTCATAGTTCACGCCGTGGCCCTGGTAAAGATAAGGACCTCCTCGTTGCCAGGGGCCTCGTTGGCGATGACTTCAGGTGGAGGACGCCGATGGAGCAGGTGTACGCCTCTCGTTGACCTGGACTGTGGCCGCCTTCAAATAAGCCTTGATAGCGTCAAGTGCCAGGGATTCTGGAAGGTTGTTGAGTTCGTTCATGGCGACAACAATGTTGGCGCTCGGTGTCTTGAAAACCTACTGGTTGTCGCACATGTCGAAAGCGTCAGTCATATCGCGGTGGATATCGTGCTGGCCAACCGTGGCTGCATCAGCCGCATCTTCTTCAGCGTTCTCTAGGTCGACTCTTCGAGCCCTAAGATCGGCGTTTCTTTCCTCCCAAGCAGCCCTCTCTTGATCGGTTTCCCCGTCGCGAGGGGGCTCATCGTTGCTAACGGCGAAGACGGTGCCTCCGAAGTCGGGTGGAAAGGCTGGGAACTTCTGACCATATGGATCGATGAGGGTGCGGGTATAGCTAGTCTCGTGAGATTCGGTGGACCCCGGTACCCTCTTTTGGGATTGTAGAGAGCGAATCCTCTCCAATCTGCCTAATCTCCACCACGTTAACAGTAGGCGCAGGGTGGTCTGGTTCAGGCAGGTCTATCAAACAGAGATCTGAAACATGGTCATGCTTGACGGGATCCACGAACAGGTGTGGTATGCGGGCGACGTACTTGGATGCTGCGTTCACCATTCCATATGGGTAGGTGTTGGGTGAGTGCTCCGTTAGGGCTTCGTAATCCCCTGACCTCAGGCCGGTTGCGGGTACTGGTCGATAACGAACTGTCCGCCCTTCTAGAGTCACCGTGATCACGAGATCAGGGTCCGGGCGTCCCTGGCGGCCACCCCAAGCTGGTCAGGAACGACGATCCTCAGCAGACCAATCTCTGATCGAATCTACTAAGGTTAGGGTTTCGACTAAATTCATAATGACCCGATCGATGGACTGGACCATATCTGTATTGTCAAGACGCCTCCCTTGATAGCAGGGAAGCGGTCGGCGGGTGGTCGGGGGAGGCGACTCCGATACTGGTCCCGAGATTGAATTCGCCGTTGTCGATGTAGATTCGGTTGGCGCAGGGGGAGCCTGCACCGCCTCCACGGCTTCAGTGGGGGCGTCAGCGCCGGTGGTCCGGGTGAACGTCCCGATCATGAACGTCAGTCCCGCTGGAAGGACCATGGAAGCAAGGAAGTTAACCATCTGGCTCGTCATAGAGTCTGCATGCACACCCCCTACCTGGCCGCCACTGTCGACGAGATATGGTCAGCAGTCTACCGAGGGGTGTGCCCACGGTAGTAGATTATCGGCGGAGATGCGCAAGATGACAATCTAGATGGTGACGCAAGAGGAACATAGGATTTATCTAGGTTCGGGCCACAAATTGCGTAATACCCTACGTGCTGCGTCTTTGTGGATTAAATTGATGCGTGATGAGATGTTTTCAGGGGGTCCTTGCCCGCCTTATATAGTACGGGGGGCAAGGTTACAGATCTAAGGAATCTTATCCTAGCCAATTACAACTCCTGTATCCACAGAGGACACGATGTCTATCCTAACCGACTAGGTTTTCTTGATCGTCAAGTAGTCTCTGCTTGCTCCGCACGGTTCGCCGAGCAGTTCCGAGACCCGCGCGGCCCTTTCTGGCGAATTGGGCCACCTCGTCTGGCGTGGCCCATGTGGAGCCATGAGGGTATATGGGCCTATACCCCCACACCGAGACACCAACCCACCCGCACAGCGCCTTAGACCGGCCCCCGCATTCCGCGTCGCTAGACTCTGCGCCCCTACTGGAGCCCAAAGAGCGGTTGCACAACTGCCCCAATGGTAGAGGCGGGCCGGCAGGTGACCATGGAAATCGGTAGCGTCGATGACGTCTCGCGGCCTAACACCACTGCCCCCATGGAGTTGGACGACGCCGATCCGACCTCGGCCTTGGCGCGCTCCTTGCTGCCCGGCCCTACCCCAAGGGTGCCAACACCGGCGACATCCATGAGCTGCTCGAATGCCTCTGCAACAACTCCATTTCAGTTTCGAATGCGGGCAGTCCACACTTCCAGAAATTTGTACTAGATTGGCTTGCCATCGGATTATAGCTCCATCTGTCTAGAATGTGTTCAATTTATTTCTCATGCCCAAATCTTGTTCAATTTGCGATTTAACTAGAAATTTGGGTTACCATCGAATCATTCAGTACTAGATTAAACCTGTGATATGTGAACCTTGGACCATGCATTCAGCATTTATCAAACTTGTGGTTATATAAATTGGATACTCTCAACCATCATAACATTTTGTGTTGAAGAGGTCTCCTACTCTGCAATAGGAATATTATATCCACTATTCATATGTATTGGACAAAACCTTCTTTCGTTTAATTCCGTTAGTCTAACCAAATGTGTTTACTGAAAATACATTGACCAAGGAAATTAAACAGGGTTCATTGACATGACTGCACTTATCCCTTATATATGTTCTTGCTAGCTATCAATTGCTATACTTTGATGGCTTCTGTTCTAGAAGTCAAGCAACTTTACAAAATTCATGTGCTACAATGTATATGTGTAACTGCAGGTTCTCCAAGACACAGGAAAAAACACTTATCTAAGCAAATAAAAAATGCACTTTTATCATAAAATATCTGAACCATCCCCTCTTCTTTGTTATTGAACAAAACATTATACTGCCTCAAACAGCAAATTTGAGAGGCCTGAAATTCAGTTGCCTCTAGTACACATGAACTGTGTCATTGAATGAATTTCGCACAACATCAATAGCCAGACTTCCTGATATATTGGTTTGTCTTGTTATCCACTGCACAAACACCAAATTCTACACTAACCAAGATATAGGGAAGGCGTCCACCTGGATACAGCACTGACTTTTTTTTATACCATAATTTGGATAGCCATCATCTTCCAACATGAAATTTGTGAAATTAACTTGTCAGCTCAATTTTTGGTGGTCATGCTAGCTACGGCTCAGCCTAAAAAATGGGCAATGAAGAAGAAAACTGAACATTCAAATGACCATTCATTTAGATAGCCTCTTGATCAAAACTAGAGTTCAAGACAATTTTACTGCTCATAACTATTAAATTCTCCTGGAATTTTTGCCGACTCCTGACCATCAGAATTTTGATGACCTACAACCTGGTTTGGATTTCTTACTGTCAGCTCCGTGAAAGCTGCAGCCTTTCATTACTGGCTTATCCCTTTCTATTTTCTAGCTCCAGTTTCTTTCACTGGGCTGATTGTGAATGAATCTATTGTTTTGTGTGGTGGATGCATAGTTGATTGGGGGCCAATCAACCTTGCTTCTGAAGTTCTGTGTATGCCATGGTAGTAAGAGTAAAGCAATTATGGCACTAACTCAGATTCACTTTGAACAGCATGGAGCACACTGAAGCCACAGAGCTCTGGCGAGACCCTACCGCGCCCGCGGTGGCCTCCCTCTTCCCCTCCCCCCTCCTGCCACCGCTTTCGTCTCCAACTCCGGCGAGAACGGCCGCGACGCCTCGATCCCCACCGCCTGGCCAGCTTGCCTCCTCCCGAACCCCCTTCTATGCCCACCGGATTTGGAGAAGAAAGAGGGGGAGAGGCCGGAGAGACAGGGCGCTGGACTTACCCGACGCCGGCGAGATCATCGTCTCCAACACCGGCCAGGTCTTGCCGGAACCCTAGCTGCGGGCGCGGGCACTGGTTGAGCGTGGGGGCGCTTGGGAGCGGCTGCAGGGCATGGGCATCGTCGCCTGAGCGTCATCCTCAATCTCAGGCGACTGAGACGTAGGAGATGTGGAAAAACAAACATACAGCAATTGGTTACCTTTAAGAATTGGAATCAAATATCATGCAAGAAAAATGAGTATTTAATGTTGTTTCGAGATATTGCTCTCATATACTTGTTTGCATTTCCAGTGCCAACATGAACATATATACGTTATGTCCCGCATACAAGGCTAGAGCACAGAACCGTTGCCCTACCAGTAGACAAGAGCTTGGTGATATCAGGCCGTTTGGCACTGGAAAAAGTAGCGTAGCCGCTTGAGCTTCCCTGCAAGTACTACTACTCTTTTGGGGGCCCAGAAATCTACCAACCCTCATTTTGATCGTGGACATATATACTTCATGTAAAGACATATTTACTTGCAATCCAATATGTAAATTTCTATGTTAATACCCTATAGTTAAGTACCTTCAAGGAAAAAAAACTCTACGACTAGTTATCATAGCAGCTACGAGTATCACCTTAATCTTAATTTAACCAGCTGTGACTCTGTACAAGTAGTGGAAAAAACTTTATGCTGGCGTGCACAGGTTTTTCTAGTATAGTTTACTAAAGCCAATCTGCCAATGGACAAAGAAGATGTGGTGCTAGAAAACCACAATTATTCTGACTATATGAATCATTAAAGTTGAATCTTGTCAGTTATCCAATTTCAGGGTTAATAAACAGTGGTCCAAAAGCTCAAGCAATTACTCTTTCTCCGTTGCTGGTGGCTACTTATCCAATCCATTCCCTAATCGCCTCCACTAAGTAATTCCAAGGAACAAGAAGCACATCCATAACCCAAACCAATTCACCCCTGACAATCTGGAAACATCATAGAGAGAAAGGAGAGAGAGAGAGAGAGCGCTAACCCGCGGCCGTCGTCGGCTCGTCGCCATAGCCGCCTACTCGGCTACAGCAGATTGCCTGTCACTGTCAGGTATCAGTCGGCTCCCGTCCATGGCAGTGCTCCTCTTCTCCGCATGGAAGCGCCAGGGCACGACGCGCTGCCGAGCTCGCGGCCAGCCGGCGCGCCCCCAGCAACTAACGTGCGGCCACAAACCATGGACGAATGGCTCTGGCTCTCTGCAAGTCTGCAACAAGTCTCTGTCGAGGCTGGGCGGACGCTCGACCATGGATGGCTGGCGCCGCAGCCATGGCATGGGCCCGGCAGGGCGGCAGGTGCACGTGCATCCGAGGCCGAGCAAACTCGCAGTTGGGGACGGCCATAGCGCGAGGGCGACGCATACGCATGGGTATGGGTACGGACCGGCGAGCCCCATCCCCCCAGGACGCGGGACGGCGAGGGGCCTGCGTCCATGGATGGATATGGTGTGTTGTGCAGCCGGAGGAGAGTAGACAATAATATATGGGCGCTGCTAGCGCCCGGACGTCCGGATCCGGACGCTAGCGGCCGGACGCCGGAACAGCCCACTCCGCCCCCCGCCGCAATAGTCCCCCCCTCCAACGAAAAATGAAAACGGAAACGCGACCACCGCCCCCGCTCCCTCCGCGCGGGAAACCTGCGAACCACCGCCCCCGCTCCCCCCGCACGAGAAACCTGCGAACCCCCACCCCGCACCCGCACCCGCACGGAGAAGGAAGGCGCGCACCCCCGCGCGCACGGATTTTGCCCACGCCGCAAACCTCGCCGACCCCCACCAGATCCGCCCCGCCGCCAACTCGCCCCCAGAGCCCACCCCCATCCCCATGCCGCTGCAAAAAGAGTAGGGAGAACTGAAACATCAAAGCAATACTACTGCAAAAAAAAAAGCTACCGCAACAAGAAGAAGAAGTTACTGCAACAAGGAGAAGAAGCTACTGCAACAAGAACAAGAAGCTACTGCGCCAAAGGGGAAAAGAAGATACTGCAACAAAAGAGAAGAAGCTGCTGCAACAAAGGAGAAGAAACTACTGCACCAAAGTGGAAAAAAGATACTGCAACAAAAAGAAGTTACTGCAACAAAAGAGAAGAGCTACTGCAACAAAAGAGAAGAGCTACTGAAACAGCAGAAGCGATGCTAATGAAACATCGGGAAACATCGGGATGCTGCTGCAAAAAAACAAGGGGAAGAAACTATTGAAACATCTCAAAAATAACTACTGCAACATCAGAGAATCATGCAAAAAGTATTTCACATCATCTGTTGCATGTAGATCTGAAAATCACCACCAAAACGTTTAGATCCATAGGAGGGAGGAGGGAGGAAGGAGGAGGAAGAAGACGACCAGATCCAGAGAAGGAGGAAGGAGTAGAGCTCAAATCCAGAGGAGAACGAGGAGGGGGAGTAAGGAACAGCTCAGATCCGTGAAGAATCCCCCTACCTCGTCGGAACCCACCGTCGTCGAGCATAGCTCCGGTGGCTGAAGGTCGCCAGAGCAAGAGAGGAAGCAGGGGGAGGGGGGAGCCGCGGCTCGCAGGCTCCGCCGCCGCTCTCTCTCTCTTGGCGTCGTGGCTGTCGTGGGAGCACAGAGGGAGGGAGCGAGGGAGGGGAGAAGGGAGAGGGAGCCCCGGCAAGTGCACCGTAGAGCGGCTCGCAGAGCGAGTGCGCAGCGGCGGAGAGAGCGAGGCGAGAGCGGCTGCGAGTGGAGGAAGAAAGAAGGCGAGCAGATGCGTGGGAGCGGGCTGCGGGCGTGGGAGCACGGCGCGGGTGCGGTCTGTGAGTAGATAAGGAGAGCGGACAGGAGCGGGTTGGGTCGCGCCGCTTCGCGTGGGCGCGCGTCGCGTCCATCCGGACTCGTCCGGACGTCTTCACCCTATCAATACCGATAATATATTTCTGTGGTGCCCACTTCTATTAACATTAATATATTTAAATTTGATAGAAGTAAATATACATATTGTGTCATCATGCATATCACATTGTAATAATAGAAGATGTCTCTATGTATTTCTATTAATATTAATATATATTTCTATGTATACATGCTTGCATGAACATCAATACATATATGTTATGTTACTTTAGATATATTTATACATTTTAACTAAACCGTTTAACATATCTAAATAGATAGTATAACCATTACTGCACATATGTTCCTTGATAAGAAAATCGAAACATCTTAAGTGAGAGAGGTTAGTGCATACTAAAGGTGGGTATTTCTTCATGGCCTTTCAGATACCTTTAGAGTAAATAGTAAATATAAGGCTTAAATATTAATATTTTCTTGAGGATAGTACTGCTTCCTCATCGTATATCTCACTTTAAGCTCTACCATCGATTTTAAGCGATGTGGTGCAGGTTTCCAATAATTCTTTATGCCATGGTAGTACTTAAAATAGTGTAGTCTATGTCCTTTTTTATTTTTAAAAGGTACAAAAAGGAGAGTTAGGGTGTGTTTGGCAGGCCCCTCTTGAGGGGCTCCTCTAGAGGAGCCGGAGCCGTCTCCTCCAAAACGGCTCCGACTCCTCTGTTTTTCACTGAAAAACGGCTCCTCCAGGAAAACGTTTGGTAGGACTCATCCGGAGGAGCCAAAGCCCGAGCCGAGGAGGAGCCCTACCGAACATGCCCTTAATAAAAGGATACAACAAGTATACAAGAGCTTCAACTTAACTTGAGGATAAAAAATCTATTGCAATTAATATTATTAGAAATTGAAAATAAAAATTTAGATCCATGAATAGGCTATGTTTTTAACTAAATGTATTGAAGATACACATAGGTTTCGCGTCAAGAAAAAAAACTATAGATATGGATGAAAGAACATATAGATCAGGGAGGCACTCCAAGACTTCATGGACACAACAGGTCTCACACCTCAACAACTTATTGGGGGAGGGTCGATACCAATAGCCACATTTGATATGTACCGGACCTATGTGTATGGCAGGAGTCTTGTCAACCCTAAGTCCTAGCCATCACTGGGTACGCAAATGTTCTTGTTAAACAAGTGGTACTTAAATGCATGTGCGAAGGAAGAAGCATGGCTTCTTGCCAGAGTTAGACCAGAGCATTACTTCAATGGCTATGATATTGTACATATTGAGTTAATGAATTACACCAACTATTAAATTGGCAAGCTTTTGACAAATCTCTCCTCAGCTGCTGGTGTCTGTAAGTGATTCTTTCTACAATTAAAGTAACTTGCATGTTAGTTCGTTGTCTATATATAGTTATCCTCACACTATATATATTCTTTTGTACTACATATATGCAGATATGAGATGTTAAAACTAAAGAAAAAAGGGATGACCGATGTTGGTTTTATGGATCCAAATCACACGTTCAAGAACACGGTTACACCATATGATAGATGGCGACCTCAAGTGGAGAAGAATCTGTTTAGGTTCTTAGATAAGCAATATGACAAGACACTGATACTCTTCTCTTACAATTTCAAGTGAGTGTTAATGTCTTGTGCACATTTTATTTTGTTTACTCCATGTTAACTTTAGTTAATAAGTTATGCCTGCGTATAAACATGTAGCTTTCACTGGATACTGCTGGTCATTGATATGCCCAGGAGTCTTGTAAAAATCTTTGACTCAACGACAAAACCCCGAAAAGATTACCAAGAAATGATAGATATTCTCTAGTGGTAATTCCGGTCTTGTAGACTATATACTCTCTTATGCCATTTTATTGATATAACTCTATTTATTTATTTTGTTGGGCAGTGCTTGGGCTATGTTCGCCCAGAAACACTATTATGGTAATTAAAAAGTGATATAGCCCAATACTCAATAAGTACTAGCTAGGTCACCGCATCTTTATTTAGTTCAATTCATTATTACCATGCTTCATTGGTTGATGATGAATCTTTTTCTCGTAAAGTGGTGTCTACAGTAGGGATCGGAGAACAACTTATGTGGATACTACGTTTGCAAGTTCCTCATGCAGTACTCAATGAGAACAAGTGAAGAGTTCCTCGAAGTACGTAAAAAATATACACAATTTATTTATTACCATTGTGTTGATATATATAATTATATATATTCATACTTTTCCTTTCATTCGAATTAAAGGTTGAATGGAGGAAGGAAAATGTCCTTACAAGCTGACCAGATCAAAGCAATTAAAGAAGCATTGTCAGGATTTCTTATGGATGAGGTCATAGATCCCAAAGGCGCGTATTACTATGACCCAAAAGAATTATTACCTAGTAGCCATACGACTGAAAAGTAGGGTTGAATAAAATCCCAAGGACATGAGTACAAGCTTTTTGTGTCCTTATTATGTACATATTGCATGTACAACCTCTTGAAATATTTGTATATATATAGTTTTATATATTTTAGTGTGTTATTTATGTATAATGATCGAACGGAACTTATACGTACGTATATTAGCAGCGTAGTATTCGTATACGAAAAGCTAATTGAAACAAAAAAAAATTAAATTGAAAAGAAACTATAAAAGGAAAAGGAAAATAAAAGAAATGAAAAAAAACATTTAGTACCGGTTGAAAACACCAGCCCCGGGGCAAGGTATGGGGCCCATTTAGTCTCGGTTGGTAATAGCAACCGAAACTAAAGGTCTACTTTCAGTCCCGGTGAACCGGGACTAAAGATGGGGCCTTTAGTCCCGGATTGGCAATCCTAACTGGAAACCGGGACTAAAGGGGGTTTCCCAACCGGAACTGATGCTCAGTCCTACATTAGTGCTTGTTTTCTTGATTACCCCCCAAACACCATCCTCCTTCCCCCACCCACACACACTATTTTCTGTTATTTATGGGTCTATCGCATGGAGGTTCTTTGTAATTGTTCTCTCCCTATTGTTATTCGATTTTCCCTTTTTTGTCTTGATTTCCCTACGAATTCCTATGATTATGGGGGCTGCCTGTGGGTTCTCGCAGCCGAAGAAAGCTTGTTTTTTTTACCCAAGGGGAGGAAGCTTGTTTATTTTTTTTCCCCAAGAAGAGGAGGTTAGGAGGGTAGGGAGCGGACTCGCGCGAGGAAAAGAGGCATGTAGAAGCAGAAGGTGGAAGTGGCTACACAAACTTGAATTCCAACGCCATGGCTCAGTGCGTCCGTGAGCTGTACGTGGTTATGGATGAATGCGGGAGGTGACAGACGAAAATAGGGTGTTGAGAATTTTTGTCTATTTAATATTCACTAGCAAAAATCCCTGTGCGTTGCAACAGGAGATAAAAAAGCTATCAAACGTTAATAGAAAGCAAGGACGGGATGTTACATATCTACTGAATGGCGTGTGTCGTGTGTCTCACTATTGCCGAATGGTGTGTGTTGTTGGTATAGATGCGGAACTATCCTGATAACGTCTGGACTCGTCTTCTCAGTGCGACAGTGTTGTCAATGTAGATGTGGAGCCGTTATGGATGATGTACGGTCTCGCCTCCTCGATGCGCCGACATCGTTGGCGTGGAGGCCATTGTTGATGGCGTCCATGGTTGTCTCGACATCGTCTAGTGCAGTGATGTTGTCTCTTTATTAATAGGTATAGAGACATAGATATGCTTACTTATGGCTACTTCTTCTATACGTTTCCATGAAGACGTGGTCTGGCCCGTTGACATTACCTTGGAATAGTGATATGGAAGTATGGCTCATGAAGTTACGGCTGCCGCAAGGGTCGAGGGGAAAAAATTCGGTGAGCTACAGTACCACGAACAGTGCTGGGTGGAGTAGAGTTCGAACTTTTTTTTCGGCTCTTCTTGTTACCGTGGCCGGGCAGAGATCTGGCTTGCGTGGCCTGTTCACTTTTATTTTCTGTTTTTTTTCCTATCTTGATCTCATCTGATTAGGCTGTATCTTTAGTCCTTTTTGGCCAAACCGTGGCTGCCAGCTCCAGATCCTTTTTTTCCTCTCTTCCACGCTCCGGAAACTGACTTGATTTAGATATTGATGACATCAATATCAATATGGATTTTTTTCTATTTAGATTTGGATTAGGATCCCTATTCAACTTACACACGATTGGAAGTATCTATTTGATTAGGATTCGTAGGGATCCAGGTTACCTAAAAAACGTGTCCGAGCCATAAATTAGGATTCTTATTCAGCTTACTCTGATCGGAGAGATCTATTTAGATTAGAATTCATATCTATGTAAGTCACCTCAAGAAATATATATATATATATAAAGCAGAGCCGGGGAGCTATGAGTTAGTTAAGAGGGCCATACCAAAAAAATGGGAAGAAAATTTTACATCTTTATTTTATTTAAAGATAATTAGGTGTGAATGATAAATAGGTCCACATATAGTGTTCCAGATTGTAACAATAGTTTATTTAAGAACCATAGCAACAGATGTAACAGACAGCTAGGGCCACGTTTCGTTCCTAAAAATTTTCAAGATTTCATATCACATCGAATGTTTGGACACATGCATGAAGCATGAAATGTAGACGAAAAAAAACTAATTACACAGTTTGGTAGAAAAGCACGAGACGAATCTTTTGAGCCTAATTAGTCCATGATTGGACACTAATTGAAAAATACAAACGAAAGTGCTACAGTAACTAAAGCCAAAAAAATTCGCAAACTAAACACAGCCTAGTATTAACCAAAATCAAGCTTCCAGGCCAAATGGTCGGTGGAAAGGACTCAATGAGTGACGTCTTGAACAAGCCTGATTTAATTACCTGCAGTGTATCAAAGGCAATACTACGTGGTTCAAAGAACAGGAGCCAAAACAACTTGGAATTACAGGAGCTGCAGAACCCTACACAGAGCCACATCCTGGAGAATAAAGCACTGGTGAGTCCATTTTAACAGAAAGAACATACTAAAACAAATAGACCTAAAGGTTGTAAAAATACTAAATATTATAATGTATATAGACAGCCTTGATACAGTAAATTGTACATTGTAAGAAATAAAACAATAAGCATAGTTAGCAAAAGGGTTCTCCATTAATACATGATACTGCTAGACTGCTGGTTACCATCTATGGAAGGGTGTGTAAATAGATAAAATGTCATGATGAAAAATGAGAGAGGAGAAGAAAATTTTCCTCTTTATTATTAGATATAGAATTGCTCTGGTCAACCCGTTGTGTATCGAAAAAGGAAAATAATTAAAAACAGAAAAGATACGACAAAAAAAGGAAACAAAATATTTAAAAACAGAAAAGATAAATACGTACCTGAACTGAGCTCCCATTGGACACCGCTCGGTCGGATCTCCGTCGCCGACGGACAAGAGTTTTCCTACGCTGTTCCTTTTATTTTGTTTTTAGTCAGTTAATTAATTGTCCGTGTGGGAAATAAAAAGTCGGGTTGAAAGAGACGCTTTGCTATATAGAAAGTAAAATAACGTTTTGTCTAATTTATTTTCTATTTGAATTAGGATTTCTATTTGTATTCAGTTTATTCCGGCTTGGAGATATCTATTTGTCCTACCTATCTAGGGTCATGTAAGTCTAGATGGAAGAAACTCTCAACTACCGGTAGTTAGGGAGAGGTGGACGAAAAAAATGGATTGATGAAAAAAATGACCGGAAATTTTGCCTCTTTATTATTACTAGTAAATATGCCCGTGCGTTGCAACGGGATAAAAAAAATCCAATACATACATTCATGGAAAATGATGATAGAGAGTGCAACTGCTACATGTATATTTATGTTTCCCCTTTCTATGTAATTTAAGACCTCTAATTTATTATAAATCTTAAATATCCTCAAAAAATATTACGAAAACATACTTAAAAATTACTTAAAGATCACTAAATAAAATAGATAATTAAACTTTATATCAAGTGTGAATCTATCATTATGAGGGCATTAAACGTATTTATATACTTAAAACAATAATTAAACTGGTAGAAATAAATTTAAAATAAAATACTAAATATAATAAGGGCACTAAGAGCTCAAAGCCTAGCTAAAACATTTAAATAATGCGCTGAGATTAAATAATCAAAGGAACTTAAATTCAGGAAAAAAAAACAAAGCTTAATTCGGCTCTTTTATAAGAGAAAACAGCCCTAAGGTTAAGAAACTGGCCAGAGCACAACGTAGGTTCCTGGCTAGTGCCGAGCACGCAGCCTGTGCGGGCCACTTTGCCCAGCCCACTTCCCTTGCTGAAAACCTGATGCAGGAGTGGTGTGAGCCGTCGGATCGAGTTGGATGGCCAGGATTTAGCTACCCAAAAACAACTGGATATAAAACACTTGAGGCCGGCAACAACCCTAGTTTTCTCAGCACACAGCCGCATCTACCGCACAAGCCACGAACACATCCTGCACACAGCCGCACTCTCTCTCCCTACTCTTCCCACACACAGCCACATCCACCCTCGGCGCTGCATTGGTGTCTCTCACTGGCGCGCGTGCAGTCCTTATGGGTGGCAGCGGCGGCCCGAGGCCCGCAACTGATGCGGCCGACGCGGACGGCGGCTCCCTCATGCCCGCGCGGTGGGCCTCTCATGACACGAGCTGCGGCGGAGCCTGCGCGAGCGGCAGCGGCGGCCGTGATGTTGCGGGCGCGAGCCTTGCACGCGGCGCAGGGGACGGCGGCAGCCACGTGGCCTAAACCCGACGATGATGGTCTTTCCCGACGTTCGCGCCCCGTGACATCTCCGCGAGCACACCTCCAAACAGCCGAGCTCCAATCGCCGACCTCCATGCCTACCCCGAACCGTGCCGCCGCTCCCGCGGGCGCCTACGACTTCCAGCAAAAAAAAAGTTTGAATCCCTTTCTCGATTCGATTTGCTGCTGTTTTATTCGATTTGGAGCTCCTTTTAAATTCGATTTGGATCTCTCTTTGTCCGATGCTAGTATTACCTTGTATAAGTGGGAGAGAGATTTGAGGAACGCTGGCTAGTATTATCTTGTATAAGTGGGAGAGAGATTTGAGGAACGTTGTTTTCGTGATGCAATTTTATGGTAGGGCTTGTGTATATTCGTACAGTAATAATAAAGACAGTTTAGATGTGGTCCGTGATATGTTTGTGTTTGTGTGCTGAGGAAAATCTTTCTCCTTTTTGATTCAATTAGATCTCTTTTCGATTCGGTTTGGAAAATCTTTCTCCTTTTCGATTCGATTTAGAGTTCCTTTTTTATTTGGTTTGGATTTTGGCAGATTTCTTCTTTCCTTCTATTTGTCCGAGGCTACTATTATCTTGTCCCCTACATATTCAAGTCTCCATCGTATATAAGAGGGAGTTGATTGGATTGAATAGGCGGACCAAATTGAATGGGCTGGACGAAAAAAAGGGTCTGAAATTTTGCCTCTTTATTATTAGGTATAGATTAGATTAGTTATAGATATAGATATAGATGCCGCCAAACGTCATGATTTTATTGGCCCAAGGACATGCAGCGGGTCTCGTAGCAGTGCCTTTCATTACGCATCGAGGAATCCCTAGTTAGGTATAGAATTCAAAGTTTGATTATAAGATCAACAGTCCCATGGCTAGGCACAAGGGCGCGGCTTGGCTTGTTGTGGCGCGTGGGCGGCAACGCAGATGCTGCCGCGGCTCGGTCAGGTATCCAGCACCGCAGCAGCGTGGTGGCGCCTGGCATGGCGTGCAGGTGCACGACGACGAGGCATATATACACAAGCGTCAGTGGCGTGGTCGGGCAGTCCGGTCAGGCACTGCCCACGGACGGGGCAGGCCACAGCGGCCGCGTGAACAACGCAGCGACGAGGCGACGGGGCTGGCGTGGACGCGCGGGGCGGAACGCCTGTGCGTGGCGCACGTGCCGAAGCAGGTTTCGAGGATGGCGGCGTGCGTGTCGAGGCGAGCTAGCGGTCTGCTCGGCAGGGACATGCCTATGGGCGGGCAGGACCAGCACCAGAGCAGCATGGGTGCATGGTCTGAAGCAGCAGGCGAGCGTGGCAATTCCTCGAGCAGGTGGCATGCAGACTTGTGACCACATTGGGACTAGTTTTCTGGCTTCTTCGAAGTGGCAAATCAACCTGCAATCGGTGCTCCTAATCATGACCCTCCACTCCATGCATGCGAGAAGCGGTTCACGAGTCGAACCTGCTCCATTTGCACGGTTGGCTAGCAGATCCGCGGATAACCACGGTTGTAAATTATTTTAATACTTTAACGTTTTTGCTGATGTAAATTCTTTTATATAATTTATAATTTCATGATAAATATTATATAAATAATGATTGATTAATTGATATATTTAGTTATTAAATATTTGTTGATAACTATATTACTTTTTTATGAGTATTCTTGTCTATGTTATATACCTAAATATTTTATTCTGTACCTGTGTAAATTAAAAAAATTGATAAAGCAAAATAACTACTTGTTGCTACCATTATTATTTAAATTTCTATTAAATAATATGGTAAAAGGTGACATCCGGATCCGATTCCATGTGAATCTGATCCGTTCCATCCCTACTCCCATCACTCTACAACTTCTATTAAGAGGGCGGTTCAGGTTATAGGTTAGGAGATAATGGTGTCTAAACACAGGTTTGTCGATGTCTATGCAGTCATTGAACTGAGGCCAAGAATGATTAAAGTATCACTGTTTGTAATTAATTTAGGTGATCAAAACTAATTCAAACATCACCGATAACCATCTAAAGCTCTTGTACTATGTTTAAAGTGTGTTTTTAGTCAAGGAACCAACACGAGTTGTTCAGGAGAAACGAGAGAACGTGGCTCGTCAATATAGCAATGTCAGCAAACTCTCAGAAATTCTACAAGTCGCATTAGGATTTATATTTTATCCAAACTTCGGAGCCCCAAGTAAACTATCTAATTAGTATTAGTATTAGTACTCTCTTTAAGCGCCCAGGAATTCCCGGCCTCTCAGGGCTTCGGCCACTGTCAGACACTGTAGCTGCCACGATGTTTTTTTATAATACATTTACATTTTTTATTTTTTAATTTTTTAATTTTTTATTTTTTTTTTATTTTTCCTCTTACCATTTTTCCTTTTTTATTTTTCCTTTGCTTTTCTTTTTCGGTTTTGATTTTCCCTCCTTTACGCGCGTGCAGTGAAGCACGCGTATCTTCCTAGTCAACATTTGCTCACTAAAAAATTGTGCTGCTGTCAAGTTCATAACTTATATAACAACTTTTATATTGATATATCCTGAAGTGTTTAATAAAATAATCATTTAAATGGCTCCTTAAAATATCTATTAGATAATAAGTGCCAACTTAGGTACTTCATAGTTTTTATCATTCTCCTTATATAACTCGTACATGAAACCTTAAAGAAAGTTGTTTAGTAACTTAATTAGGGTGTAATGGTCACATGGTTGACTTTTGGTCACATGCTATGTATATAGTTCATTTAATAAATATGTTTAAAAGATTAAAATGAATATCGTTTCGTGTGAGGCTTACTTTGTTCTTTTTCTTTCTTTTCTTTTCTTTTTAACCATGAGCTAAGGTTTGTACATCATGTGTTTGATAAATTGAATATTTTATTTTCTTCTTTTTCTTTCTTTTCTTTTCTTTTTAACCATGAACTAATGAGATCCACAATCCTACCTTGTGTTTCCTTCATCGTTGGATAGGAGTAACCTTATTTTCTCGTGCCGACATGAGATCCTAGAGAAATGATGATTTAAGATTGCTATATGCGATGGTTCACAAAATCAGTGTCTCTCATGTGAAAACCATGGTTGCTCATTGGCAAGGTGCTTCTCAAAGAGTTGGACCTATTGAATTCACATCCATAATCACTAGACTTGCCGACTCTTTGTGTTTACTAAATAACTCTGTGCAATATATTACTACGCCTAGAAGCATGATAACCGAAGAATATTTTATACAAGCTCACATGCTTAAGAAAGGTTCGAGAGGTTCTGTGGTCATGATTTATCGTGGCCATGCAGCTAAAGTTCCACTCCCTTGTGAGAGACTTCAGTTGTATAGGGTTTGCCAACTAACCTTTGATTTGGACCAAGTAGCTAGGCGAAGAAGTTTTGCAGGAACAAGCACAGGACGACGAGTGACAAGGAGGATGACACAGGCTGCACAATTTGAGCAAGGCGGCACTTCACACCACGACGACGACGACGACGACGACGACGACGATGATGATGATGAGGAGGAGACATCGAGTGCCATGCACATCTCGAGCTCGAGCGGGATGCCTCCGCCGCCTCCATCACACACTCAAAGTGCGCGGTTTTACTTCTCGTCCTCACGAGAGAGGTAATATCATGGCTTGCGGCATGAGGTGAACCAACTCACCAACCAAGTTGGTGAGATCTGCATCGAACAAGAGGCCAACGAGGTGGCATTGAGCAAAACCACCAACTTCTTCTTGCCATCCAACAAGAGTACGTGCGCCAATGGACGGCGTATTGGGCACAACAAGGTGTCTATCCACCACCACCTGGACCGTGAAAGAGACAACCTTGGGGGAGGTTCCCTCCCCCACCAAGGTAAGTTTTAGTTTTTCTTGCATTTGCTTGTTGTATTCCTTTCTTTATTTGTATAAAAAAAATCTGCATATCAAAAAAAATCTGAATATTATAAAAATACCAAAAATATTTGCCCTTTGTTTATATATATGCTTCATGTATGTTTAACTCTTCCCATGTTTGAAATGAGGAATAGCTGCTCTTCCAATATTTCTCTAGTGCCTAGTATACAGCTTGGTATTTCTCAAAGTTTGGAATATTTAGCTCACATGAAACCATCATGAACCTAAAACTTTATGGGATACAAGTGTTGTAAGTCTAAATTGTTGTGAGATATGAAATAGCAAAGACAAGAGCTGCTATAATATTGTTCCAAATGAGTATGACTATCGGAGTTTTGTCCTTGAAAAATAATGAAAAATCTTAGTGTTCCTCAATGGTGATAAATTCCCACCAAAGCCATATATGATCATGATATAAGCTTTCTACATAAGCTACTTATTGTGTGTTGAGTTTTGTCAAGTCCTGTTGACCCTTGTTGAGAAACTTATCATGCTTCCAAGATCAAGATCACGTACACCCCAATATATATGCTATTTCTACACTGGAAGTACGCAAAAACATGTCATTTATTTTCCACCAAATAAATGCTCTATGTTCTAAAAGTGTGATCTCTCTCTAAATATGTTTTTAGTAGAAGAGACATAAGGCTATGCAAAAGTATGAGAATATATATATATATATATATATATATATATATATATATATATATATATATATATATATATATATATATATATATATATATATATATATATATATATATATACCATGAAGGTCCAATGTATTGAAAAAAGTGAGCACATGAAGGCTCATGAATAGAAAAATGGTGATAGCCATGTCTCGAAATAATAAGTAGAGGGAGAGATCATATCAAATAAAGGAGTATTTTCATATACCATGTTCCACATACATGCACATCTCGATCTAAGAATATGACACTTCTCTCCTTGGATCCGAGCTTCGGCTTTACAATATATGCAAGGTAAGTATGCTACATCTTTATCCTACCCAAAGCTCCACATAAGCCATTAGTAGTAGGATAAGGAGGCAACTTCAACATATGCCCGTCTTGGTGAGGAATCATAAACCATATGAGCGACATGAGAGTACCATATGAGGAACATTAAGCCTTCTTTTTTAAAATATTGCAAAACCTCTGGTATGAAACTTGTGCGGGATGAGAAAAATAGTGCTCAAGTCAAATCTGTTTTGTCTTTCAACTGCCCAAGACAAAGGAAAAGGCCACATGCCCCATGGAGGACTAAGGTAATATTCTATAACTAAATAGAAGATCTCCACTATAATATTTCTCTAGCTTCTCATGCTGCCACATCATCAAATATTCATCATCTCTGGTCTTCATACTTCAAGCCTCCCCTACGTGCCCACTTACTCTATGATCCCCACTAAATGCACAAAAACCTGCTAGAAAGTGGAGGGATTTGAGCAGTCATTGGTTCCAAGCAGTCCTTAGATATTCTTGCTCTGAAACATACAAATTTATCTCCACCAAGCAAGGATTTAATTTGATGCAGTGTGTCTCTGTACATGGGCATACGAAGGATCATCCTGCTGCTCTCTACAATCTCCCCATCTTGCCATCCCCATATATATATATATAGAGACGAATTTTTGAAGTCTATTTAATCCATGATTTGATAATGTGGCGCCACAATAAACATGTGCTAATGACGGATTAATTAGGCTTAATAAATTCATCTCGCGGATTGCTGACAGACTCTTTAATTTATTTTTTATTAGTATCCGAATACCTCATGCGACACCTCATGTGACAACCGATAAGACACCTCTTAAACTTTAGTCCCTACATCCACGTTCGGATGCTAATTAGGAGAATTAAACATGAGCTAATTATAAAACTAATTGCACAGGAGTAGACTAATTAGTGAGATAAATCTATTAAGCATAATTAATCTATAATTAGCAAATATTTACTGTAGCACCACATTGTCAAATCATGGACTAATTAGACTTAATAGATTCGTCTCGTAAATTAGCCTCAATCTGTGTAATTAGTTTTGTAATTAGTCTATATTTAATACTCCTAATTGATATCAAAAATTCGATATGACAGGGCTAAACTTTTGCAAAAAAAACAACCACAGCCTTAAGTCAAGTTAGGTACATTAAAGTAAAGTGCCGAGTGGGTGCATAAACAGATAGAGATTTGTCTCCCTAAAAAAAAAGACAGATAGAGACTTGTCCACTCGGTGGGGTATTAGAGAGGGGACCGCATTGGGTGCTGTGCAGGCAGGCTCCTATTGTTATCTGCGCGCGCAAGGACCACCACACCCCGAGTGGTACTCAGCGTTTTCCGATATATCCGGTAAGAAACCGAGAAGACAGAACTGTTTGCCTGTTTTGGTGGTTCAGGTACCTACCACACCCGGGTAGCCAGGTACCACCCGTTGTAGCTGAATATTCCCCCTCAACCCCGCCCCCCCCCCCCCCACCCCCCCCCCCACACACACACACACACACACACACATATATATATATATATATATATATATATATATATATATATATATAAAAGATGAAAACGGAACCGAAATATTCTGAACTGACCGTTTTCGTTTTTTATATTATGAACCGTTTTTTAATATGAAAAATTGTCAGTTTTAATTGGTTTCACAATTATTTTCAACCATTTTTTTACTCTTTAATTGCTAAATTTAGAAATATCCTGAACCGACCGCTTTCGTTTTTCTATATCGTAAGTCCGTTTTCGACCGTTTCCCTATATATATATATATATATATATATATATATATATATATATATATATACTCCCTCCGTATCGGATTTAGAAGTCATTTAGGATAGCGACACGGTCTTCAAAACACAACTTTGACCTCTTGTTTTTATAAAAAATATTTATGAAAAAATGATATATGTATACTTTTATGAAAGTATTTTTCAAGACAAATCTATTCATATAATTTTTACATTTACAAACTCAACAACTTAAAAGTTATTAATGATTTATATTTCCAATGTTTGACCCAAACCTTATCCAAAACGACTTCTAAATTCGATACGGAGGGAGTATATATATATATATATATATATATATATATATATATATATATATATATATATATATATATATATATATATATATATATACACACGTGTAGCTACTCCAACCTACCGCACGTGGTCTACCCTTCCCATCGCGCTCCAACGAGCCACGCTCGCTCTTAGCGGGTCAGGAATTAGTAGACCCGATAGAGATTACACATTCCGATTTTTATGCCGATAGAATCTAGATATTTCAACAGCGCCACTCCTCCCCGTCTCCTCGCGTCCGTCCCTGCTCGCGTCCGCGCCCCTCCCTCTCCTCCGATGGCGGTGGCGGCGGGCCTCCACCACCACCGATGGCCCTCGCAGCGCGCGGCGCCGCCTCTCCCCCAACCCTCGGAGGTGCGGCCCTGCCCTATCCCCGACGATGGCGGCGGTCCATCCACCTTCTTGGCATCGGCGGCGGCCCCTCTGGAGGCTCACACGACGCTCCCCGTCACCAACAGCAGAGTGACTCAGCGGCGGCATGGCCAGGCCATCGCGGGCTGCGGCCCATTGCAGCGGCGTGGCCCCCACACCGTAGCGTTGCGACCTGCGGCGAGCCCCTTCCCCACGTGCCACTGTGGATTTGGATCAGCGGACGGTGGCCGTCAAGGTGCTTCAATGGCGCCTCCTTCCTCCTCGCATAACGACTGATCCGGCGGCGGCCCCTATCTCGGTGAGGAGGGCAACCCGTTTTCGGTTCATCACCATGTTGCCATGCACCCAGCAGGTAAAAAAAAAAATCTGATCCGATACACATCCATCTATTCGTGTGTTTCTCATTTAATTTATTCAGTTCGGTAGGCAAATCCCTCACACGTGTTGCTTATTTCCTGATCAAGAGCACCTAGCCCCCCGTCTGTCATCTGTGTTGAACACCTGCAGTTGAAATGTTTTTTTTTCACTTTAATTAATGATTATTGAAAAATCACACACATATGTTATGCGGATTGGAATAGGCTGTGGTAATTTTCATTATATGCATGTAGAATTGTAGATCCCATACTAGAATTGTAAGATTGGATTATGGTGGTATTCCATCTGGAGGTCAGCAGGTATATCAGCATACTAATTTCTTGTTTTCTTTTTTTTTTCTGATGATGAGTATCATCCGGTACTCTTTTTAGACTCGCCAATGATTACCAGATATCTTCTTCTGTTTCTTACCTACTGGACAGCTTCTAATATGGCTGCAGATTGTGTTGATCCATATAATATGATACGATTTCCACTACCAACAACTTAATGTCACGTTTGTTTTTAATTTCCGATTAGGTTCGTTCTCAGTGAGCAATTCATATACATATGACTAGAGATGACAAGCTCCAACATGTGTGTTCGTATTTTGAGTTTATTTTTCAGAAAATAGATTGTATCTCTGCATACGTTTTTCAGTAAGTGTATTGTTGAATACTTCTTCACTGATTAGAGTATCAGTTGACACTACTACAGACAGGTCCTTTAGTCCCGGGTCCTAAGGACTTTTAGTCCCGGTTCCAGAGCCGGGACTAAGAAATCAGGACTAAAGGTCCCAGCCTTTAGTCCCGGATACACATGACTGGTCCTAAGGACTTTTAGTCCCGGTTCCAGAGCCGGGACTAAGAAATCGGGACTAAAGGTCCCAGCCTTTAGTCCCGGATACACATAACTGGGACTAAAGCCCGTCCTCGGATGAAAAAATAAATGAAATTCTACAGGCTTCTCTTGTGGTGCGTGAGAATCAAACTCAGGACCTCTCACCTCGCGCGTAGATTCTTTACCAACTCAACTGAACACAACATGTGACAAAGTCCTTTGCGCTCTTCCTTTTGATTTGACTCATGGGGACCTTTAGTCCCGGGTCGGAGACCTTTAGTCCCGGTTCGTAACACCAACCGAGACTAAAAGATCACCCTTTAGTCCCGATTGGTAATACCAACCGGGACTAAAAGTTAGAGGACATTTAGTCCCAGTTCGTAATACCAACCGGGACTAAAAGATGACTTTTAGTCCCAGTTGGTGTTACGAACAGGGACTAAAAGTGGTCCGGCCGTTGGGCAGGGTACCAACCGGGACTAAAGTCGTTTTTTTTGTTCCGGACATAAATTTCGCCGGGACTAATACCCATTTTATTTTAGATATCGACGAAAGGTCTGTTCTCTAGTAGTGTGGTACTTGCTAGGATTAAAATAATGGTTTTCCAATAGGTATATGCAGGAAGAATCGTTACCAGCCTAACTGCTGCCTGCATGCAGTGTGCTATGTATTACTAAATGAAGTTTCTCTTGCATTCATGGACTAATCTGTCGCAAAAACTTTCAGAATATCATCTTCAGAATGTGCCTGACCGAAAGACTCACCATACTTCTTGTCAATTTAATCTTTAGACAACAGAATAGAACAGACTGTTGGGAGTATGTTCTAGACAAATACCTTTTTCTTAGTTTTTCAGCCTCTCCCTACATTTGGAATACCTTTTTTTAGTTTTTCAGCCTCTCCCTACATTTGGAGGGATTTTGTAATTAAAATTTTCATATAGCCTGAGACATAGTATGTGTATATACTAGCTTGCAGAGTATATAGGTATGTAAGCATACTATATCAAAAATTTCTGTCAGAAGCATGTATAGATACTCCCTTGTAGAAGCCTAGAAGGTATGCATGCATACTTTTTTTTTTAAAAAAAAAACTTATATAGTATACGCATACCCTCGTTTACAAATGGTATATGCACATACATCTTCTCTAAACAGTATGTGTATTTATCAAAGTAATAAAATAGTATGTACATATACTCTCTTGTCACATAAATTATATGTATATACTCAGTATGACTTAAAAACTAGTATGGACACATACCCTCTTGTCACGTGAAGTATATGGATATACTCAGTATGAATGCATACGTCCATCTAAAAACTAGAGTATGCATACTATCATTTCAAAAAGTATATATAAATACCATATATTCTAGAGTATGTACACGTACTCTAATTTGTTACCGTTTTTTTCTCTTTGGCGGCATTCAAATTTGCCGTGCATTCATGGAGCCGAGAATCTAGTTGGCAGTCAACAGAGCCGTCTTCCCTATTGGATTTCTGCCATACCCGTGCGTGCAGGAAAGGTGTTCAGTTTCCACCTAAAAATTTTTCACCTCATCAAATCAAATATTTAGACACATGCAAGAAGTACTAAATGTAGATAAAAAAAATTAATTACACAGTTTGGTTGGAAACCACGAGACAAAATTTTAAGCCTAATTAGTCCATGATTAACCTTAAGTACTACAGTAACACACATGTACTGATGACAGCTTAATTAGGTTTAATAAATTCGTCTCGTGGTTTCTTGACGAGTTATGTAATTATTTTTTATTAATATAAAAAAACCCATGAAACATCTTATGAAAAAAAAAACTTTTCACGCACCAGCTATACACCCCCCGCCCCGACCGGAGCGACCCTCTCGGCACCGCCACTCACGCGTCCACCCCCACACCACCGACCACGTCGGCGCTGTGACCTACCCCGCCGGCCCCTCACCCCTGCCTTCGCCCCCCTCGGCGCGGGCGCAGGCGCCGCCCCCACACCACCCGACGACGGAGGCGTTCACCGCTCCGACGTAGAGGCGACGATGGCGCGGGCGCCCCCCACGGCGAGGACCAGCGCGGCGGAGGCGTTGGCGAGGCCCGCCTGCACGGCGCTACCCTACAGGCCTCAGCAGCGGACGACTTTGGACGCGATGGTCTCGACGGTGCAGGAGAAGCCGTCGCTGGCGATGAGGATGCGGAACCCGCCGTCGGCCTGTGCGGGGAACCCGGCCGCCCGTCGCGCCACCACAGGACCTCCCGGAACCAGAGCCCGAGCCGGAGGCCCACATCGACGTCCGCGAGGCCCGTTGTAGAGCCGTCGGAGCATCCCGGCCCCATTTGTGGTGCGGGCATGGACGGGCAGCAGAAGAGCGCTGCCTCCTTGCGTGCAGCGAACCAGTGCTTCCCATGTTCAGATCCGGTGTTGGTCAGATCGTGGATGGTTTTGCTCACATATACTGCGGGCCTGTTTAGTTTCTAAAATTTTACAAAATTTTTTAAGATTTTTCGTCACATCAAATATTTGGACGCATGTACAAAACATTAAATATAAATAAAAAATAAAATTAATTACACAGTTTAGACGAAATTAATGAGACGAATCTTTTAAGCCTAATTAGACTATGATTGGACATTAATTACCAAATAACAACAAAAGTACTACAATATTATTTCCCAAAAAAATTCACGAACTAAACAAGGCATAAGATATACTACTGAAATACTATCAAATGATTATGTTTATACTGCGGCAGCATGCTGAAATTATACGACTGTATCAAGCTACCGACAAGATATTGACAAAATACTTAAACATACTGACAATTACTTAAAGGGTACTAGCAACCGCTGAAGTTATAGGCCCTGTTCGGCTGAAGGTTTCTACGACTGATAAGTTGGCTGATGCTGTTTTGTTGTGAGAGAAAAACACTATATCATGGCTGATAAGTTCAAGCGAACAGGATCATAAGACTCGTTGTACCAAGGTACAGACAAAAATATTGATGAAATACTTAAAAATACTGACAAAATACTTAAACATAGTGACAAATACTTAAAGGGTACTAGCAACTATTGAAGTTATAAGACTTTCTCTACCAAGGTACTAACAAAAATACTGATGAAATGCTTAAAGATACTGACAAAATAATTAAACACACAGACAATTACTTAAAAGGTACTAGCAACTACTGAAGTTATAAGACTGGCTATACCAAGCTACTGACAATATACTGATGAAATACTTAAAAATACTGACAAAATACTGATAACTATTTAAATATACTAGTAATTACTGAAGTTATAGTAACGGCTGTACCAAACTTGTGATGAAATACTTAAAGATAATGGAAGTAGCAACTGAATTTGTCGTACCAAGCTGCTAGGAACACATATATGGCCACACAGTGGGCTAGAACACTGGATCCGGGAGGGTCAATGCATTGGGTGCTGGGCTGGTGGCTTTGAAAAAAGCACATGGAGGCAGCAGGAGTGGGCGCCTGGCAGGCAGGAGTGCAGGACTGCAGGAGCGGCACGGGAGTGGGGCAGCGGGCGTGCATGGCCGCGTGGGTGGGAGCGGGCAGGCCCACCAGGCGCGCCTGGGGTTCACGTGGGTGCGTCGCTCCTTCCAGTGTGTGAGAGCGTGTAAGGCCCCGTTTAGATGGCAAAATTTTTGGGGAGAAATTTCTGCAGCACTTTTATTGTTATTTGGTAAAATTTATCTAATCATAGACTAACTAGGCTCAAAAGATTCATCTCGACATTTACAAACAAACTGTGCAATTAGTTATTTCTTTACCTACATTTAATACTCCATGCATGCGTCCAAAGATTCGATGTGATGGACATTATACAAATTTTTTGGGTGTTTTTGGATCCAAACCTGGCCTAAGCGCAAGTGGTGCGTCGGGGCGCGTGCGGTGGGCTGCGAGGACCGAGGCGCATGGGCAGGGTCAGGTCGGGGCACGCGCTGCAGGTCCTAGGGAGCTGGTTGGGTCCGTTAGGCTGTCCGCACTCGTCGTCCTCTATATTCATCTCTAAAAAGAATATTCTAGTCTGATCATCAAGATTCTCTCATCTATACTGCTTTCTTCCACACTCTTTCGTACTCTATATCATCCTCTATCCACTGTAGGGCCCACCTGTCAGCTTTTTTTATTAAAAACCCACCGCCGCCTCCCTCCCTCCCATTCTCTCTCTTTCTCCCACCTCGACGGTCTCCTCCCCACTGTGCCTCTCTCCGCTCTCCTCCCCACCTCGCCTCTCTCCATCGCCTCAACGGCCGGGACGACGCCAGGCGGACCAGCGCGCGGCGAGCGGGCGGGCGAGCGCGCGGTGGGCCTCGGCGGCCGGACCAGCGGCGGGCGGGCAAGCACGGCTCCGGTGCGGTGGCGGCCGGCGGACCAGCGCGCTCCATCGCCTTCTGCTGGGCCTGGCGCCGGACGCGGTGCGGGGTGACCTCCGGGCGGACGCGGCAGCGAGCTCCGACTCCGAGCACAAGCGCCTCTGGGCGAGCGTGGGGCAGCAGCGGTCGCGGTGGCCCTCCTCCTCCCCGGTCCCTCTCTGTCTCCATCCGTCGGCGGCGGGCACGGCTCCCTCCGCGGGCGGCGGCCGCGGCAAGCGCGGCTGGCGGCCGCGAGGGCGGCGTGCACGGCGGCCCTGGCTCCCCTCCCCTCCACTCGACCTAGCTCCCATCCCCTCCACGCGGTGGCTCCGGTGCGATGGCAGCCGGCGGTAGCGGACGACCGGCGAAGGGCGAGGTCGCGATGCGGGCGAGCCCTCGCGGCGCGCGGCGGACGCCAAGCTCGCAGCGTGAGCGAGCGCGCAGCGGAGGGCGAGGTCGCGGCGGTGGGGCCGACGCGGATAGCGGGCATTCGCTACCCCACTACATATAGCGGACGGACGCTCCTCCACTAAGATAGCGGAGGCTTTTACAGTTGCCGTTGCGGGCGTTTTTTATGGTATATGCTCCTGCAGGATGGTTTAGCGAGTGCCGGTGCAGACAGCCTTAGTCTGCGTTTACTTCACGCCTAAAAAATTTCCGTACCATCACGTCGAATGGTTGACACATACATAAAATATATCAAGTTTTATTGTAACACAAAGATACATGTGCTAATATAGAAAATAATAATAGAAGGAGTGGGAGCTGTAAAGATGGATAAGAAAAAAATAGAAAACAAGAATAGAAAATATTTTACGAAAGGATGGAAACAAAACCAAAAAAAAGGAAAAGCAAGAAACAAAAAACGACAAAGAAAAAAAGACTTCTAGATGGAGGGATGTAAATCAAAACAGAAAAATGAAACATAAATGGAAACGAAAAATAGCTGAAAACATCGGGACGGACCAAAATACGGGTATTTTAAGAATAAAAAAGCCAGATGGAAAACACTTTGCTCTTTAATATTAGATATATATATTAGAGTGGAAATAGAGCTAGGAAATATGTCCGTGCATTGTAACGGGAGAAAAAAAATTATATATCCCTCGTCGTTGAAATATTATCTGGCATGACACTCATAGGTGTTGATGCGTACGATTGTACGAGATTGTTATAGATGCACTAAGGGAGGGAAAAGTCTATGCCCTCGAGATAATTGTTGAGAAGAGGCTCACTGCGGTAGGCACGAGATCACACTACTACAGACGGGCTCTTTGCCGAGTACCACACTTGGCTAGAGATGGCAACGGGTACGTACCCGACGGGTAGTGGCCACCCGTACCCGCACCCGCACCCGCCACTTTGTACCCGTCGGGTTACCCGCACCCGCACACGGGTAGAAAAGTGCTCTCATACCCGTACCCGCGCGGGTAAATTCTACCCGACGGGTAACCCGCACCCGACACCATACCCGAAAATTACATATAAATATCAAACATTCACATACAAAAATAAATCATTTCAAGCTTTCAACAAGTTACAAACTAACATTCATATAATGACATCATTGCAATATATATAATAGAAGGGTTTAGTTGGATTTTGGCCAAATTCATAGGTTGTATGGACTAAAATGATGAGGGTGGCTTGGTTCTTTTGCGGGTATTTTTTACCCCTGGGTAGGCGGGTATGGGTAGATACACCCGCACCCGTACCCGTCATACCCGATGGGTATAGGATTTTGCCCAATAACATACCCACGAGTAGAAAATTCATCCCATACCCGCCTCTTTATCGGGTAAAACCCGTCGGGTACTCGGGTTTCGGGTACCCGTTGCCATCTTTACACTCGGCAAAGAACCCGTCGGCACATATCGGGCACTCGGCAAAGCCTTTACCGAGTGCCACGTAAGCACTCGGCAAAAAAATCTGTCGTCAACTATGACGACCTCTTTGCCGAGTGCCACGTCAGCGGCACTCGGCAAAGAATTTTTTTTTGAAAATTATTTGCCGAGTGCCGGAGCCTTGCACTCGGCAAAGAATTTTTTTATTTTTTTTAAATCTTTGCCGAGTGCCATGGCTCTAGCACTCGGCAAAGCTTGAAAATTAGGTCTCTACTTCCCAGCTTTGCCGAGTGCCATGGTCATGACGATGCTATTTTTTTTTGTTTTTTTTTTCTTTCCATCAGCACAAACAAAGAAATCACATATATATCAACATACAACATAGGATATATCACATACACATCCATATTCCATTACATACACATCCATAACCCATCACATACACATCCACCATTCATAATACATCTCATACAAATCCATTGTCCATAATCCATCACATACATTTGTATCATCCATGACAATATCCATCACATTATATATATGTCTCTAGTAGTAGTCCACATAAGGCTAAGTCTAACACAAGTCCATGCAACATGAAAAGAAATAAATAAACGGTACCTACTGCCACCCTCCCCAGCCTGAGTGTGAACTGCCACCTTGAGGAGGGCCACTTGGCCACCCGGCCTGTGGAGAAGGGCCACCTTGAGGAGTCGGGTTTGAACCCACCGACTATGGCTGCACAAAGGAGAAGCGAATTCATGAGTATTTGTAGGAGGGCCGCACAAGCTAAAGGAATAAACAACCATATATACTCATCAGAGTCTCTACAGGACGAGGAGGAGCCACAACTGGAGCGAGTAGCGACTAGGTGTAACACCTCTGGGGTGATGGAGATTAAAAATTTGTCATGTCATCATATTGCACCACAAAGCATCCATGATTAGGTCAACTACGATATGCATCAACTAAAATGAGTTTAAATTCTTAGGTTGGATGGGCTTTTGAGTTCTGTGATTCGAATAAAAAACCCTAATTTCGAATGCCACCACAAATACTTAGTTTATGCCCTGCATAATTTGAGGTGTATGACTGTGTTATACATTAGTGCCAAGTGTAGGGTATGAACGGAAGTCCAACTTATAAAATGGAGCTTTAAGTTTGAGTTTGAATTTGGAATCCAAAACTTGTCACGAGTTTTCCGATTCAAATTTGAATTCAAGTTTGGGTAATTATTAAAAGATTTTCAAAAGTCAACTTGGTCAACCAAAAGTGGCATTTGGTCAAACATGTGATGATTGACTCAATGATGCCCTTGGATGATGGTTTGATCACTAAATAATCACCAATTAAAATAGCAACAAGTTTCAATTTGAAATTCTTCCGAAAACCCTAAATTCAAAACCCTGATTTTACCTCTTTTAGAATAATTCAAAATCTAAGCAAAATTTGGGAAAAAGTTTTAAACCAAGTTTGTAGATCTTTTCAAGGGCTACAAGTTTGGTGTTTTGAGTTTTCAAAGTTTCAGTGTAAAATTTTGAGTAATTTTGAAAAGAAGCAAATTTCAAATTTGACCCCTTTTCATCCCTAAACCCAAAATTCAAAATGGAGGTAGAATATGAAAATAGTTTGAATAGCAAAGTTGTAGGTCTCGTCTAGATGTACAACTTTGGTATTTTGAGTTTTTGAAGTTTCAATATAAAATTTAAGTTAATTTCTAAATCTAGTTTGAATTTGAGAAAGTTTTCAAAATGAAAGTTTTCTAAATCCAGCTTGAAATTCTAAAGATTTCATATTTTGGAAATTTTTCAAGTCACTACATGATTTTGGGAGTAATTTGGCAAAAACAGATCAAGGGTTCATGTGTGTTGGGGGGTGCTACAGTACACCGACGAATCAACGCTGGGCAGTGGACGACATGGGTGCCGGTGAGCCACCATGGCCTTCCACGGCCTTCTCGTGTACCCCAGCTGACCAGCTCGAAATCATGCGCACCTTCCCGCAGCCGTGTCAAGCGCCCTGGTCGTCTACTTAAGCGAGCTGCACAGTCGCCGTTGCTCTCCTCTTTTCCCTTTTCTCTGTTTTCACCGCGGCCGAGCTCCGCCGCTCACCGCTGCCTCCGTCGCGCTGTCTCTGGCTGTGCAACAGGCTCCACCACAATTGCCTCACTCCCACACACCTCCCTGGCCGCTCACACCAGCCAATTCCGCCCGAATCGCCCGCACGGCCATCTCCTTTCTCTTCTCCGGCGAGCGCAGCCACCGTGCCGCCTCACCGTGGCCAGCCACCCTCGTTGCCTCTCTGCGTCCGCCAGTTGCACCGCTACGTTCGTGGTGAGCTACTCTTGCTCCCGGTCCCCTCCATTTAGTCGCTACCGGCTCGTGTCATCGGAGTGCCACGAGCCGCGGCCACCGTGTCGCCATGGCCGGTGAGGTACTCCCTTCGGGGGGTCTACAGTCGTGCGAGTTATCAGATGATGTTCACGGAGTGCTATAGATCGTAATGGTCAGGTTGGTTGGGTCACCGGTATCGTAGTCGCCGGCCGGTCACCGTGCCATCGTGGCCGGGCCATAGGAATAGAGGGAGGAGAGGGATGATAGGCGGGGCCGCCTCGTTAGTGAGAGGAAGGAGGGAGAGCGCGAGCGTGGGAGCAGGCTGGGACGGCCTGGTGTTGCTGGGCCACGAGCGCGCACGGATGGGCTGCGAGCACGGGCGAGCGTGACCATCCACGACTAGGCCGCGCGTCCTACTGGGCCGAGCGAAGGTGGGAAGAAGGAGGAGTCGGCCCGAGCTGCCGTTTTCGTTTTTCTTTTTCAAAAATGTGAAATAGTAGTAGTTTTTGTTTATTTCAATAGAATTTTGGTAGAGCTCCAAAAATTGTGAAAATTTTTGTGTAAGCTTTTTAGGGTGTAAACTATTTAGGAAAAATATAAAATGCCAATGTTGATTATTTTTGTAAGTCATTTAATTAGCTCAATTAAATGTTAAATGCAACTTTCAGGAATTTTAGTAATTAAAATATTAATCCAAAAATCATGAAATTTGTTTTGACACTGTTTTAGACCATGACTAATCTATAGAAAAAGTTTAAGCTCAATTAGAGGAAGTTTGATTTATTCTTAATTTATGCCTTAATTATTTAAGTGATTAATTAAATATTAAATCAATAACTTTAAGAGTTGTGTGCTCTTTTTGATTGAGTGATGACCTTGGGTCATTAACCCTTAATGATCCTTGGAACTTTAATTACTTGGTTGAGCTCATGATTAGCATGTTCTTTAAGAAATAATAATGTTACTTAGTGAAGTACTATTAGTTAGTAGGTTCAGTTGTTTTGCAACTGTACCGCGAAGGAAAGTTGTACTCAAGTTATTAATCATAGCATATCATCGTTAAGCATCATGTTTATCACCGCATCATGTTGAAACATGTCATATGCTCGTGTAGTTTCCGCTTTTGAAGAAGTAAACTTTGTCGAGCAAGCTTCCGGAGAAGAGCTGTCGTCAGTGGGTTCTGACCAGACGTCGGAGTTGTTGAGCCTAAACCAGTCATCTCGTTTGAACAAGGCAAGCCGCGGTGCATTCAAATCCTTCCTTGAGTTTTACAAATCTTTATCACTGGTACTATGGTTTAATGCATTATGTAATTAGGAATTGAGTGATAACCCAATTGCTGCATTATCATCCTTGATTATTGTGATATCATCCTTGGTACCTGTTTTATGTATAAATGTGTAGTATGCTTCGCTATGCTTATTAAGTTAGGCTTTTAAAATGAAATGCTTATATGGCCACGATGGCATGCTTGATGAATAATGAAATGTAAGAATGAACTTGAAAGATCGGGCGGGTGGTTTGGCCACTACTAACTTGCATTGGGAAAGGAGTCTCAATGTAGTGTTTCCGCCTTATCAGTTAAGGATCGTACGTTGTTGGCTCTCGTGTCAAGGAGTTTTAAATAGTACTAGCCACATACCCCTGTTGGGTAAGCCTTACTTCGGCTATTCCATTACGAGAACGTCTAACCTCGCACTGGGAGTGGAGAGATGGCGAGAGTAGCGTGTACCCTTGGGGCTAGAATTGGGCCGGGTTCGAGGAGTACTGTGCTCTCGGGTGGTGATGGACACGTTCTGGTTTTGGGTGACCCGAGTAAGCGTTGATACATGCAAGATTTGCTCTAGCTAGGTAAATCAAGCGGTTCGAATCGTCGTTACTCCGCGAGAAAGAAGTCTTGGCCTTGCACCAACATCGTAGTTAACAACTGGAATTAGGAGAAAGAATAAAGAAGGATCTTGATGAGAATTATTTTGATCTAGATTAGGATCACTTAGAATTGGTTAAGGAACCATCAATGATAAAATAAAAGGTTGAAAGTAAAGACTCACTCTAGCAAGCTTTTCTGCAAAATAAATTTTGATTCTTGAATACCCTTACCTTGATTCCCTAAAAGCTAGCATGCCCTTGGAGTCTTTTTCTTAGTCAGGTAAGTCTTATTGAGTACTCTCCATACTTAGGGTTTGTTAAACCCTTGTTGCAAGTGCGATGCATGAGCAAGTCTATTTTGATCCTTGCTGCATGATCGTTGTTGTTGAAGAAAGTGACGACGAGTAGGCTATGTGGCCTCTTGGCAAGGCACCTCATTTGGGTGTTGAAATAAAGTTACTACTGATACTCCACTACTACTGGTTTGTAATAATGCTACTTATGGTTTGAGGTTTGAAACGGTGATTTGTAAACTTAAGTTATGTAAGACTTCCGCTCTTTTACTCTGATGGTATTTTGAATAAACTGTTGTAATATTGCAATACTCCTGTAATTGGATCCTGTTCGGAGGAAAGCAGGCCTTTTAAGTTATGAGGAATATAAGTATGGCTGTCAGAGATCATTATGACAATGACAAGTATATGTGGGCCATCATAATTAGGAGGTTCTGTGACACTGGGACACGACCACACCTGGCAAGGCTTGAAGGCTCGCCATGAAGCTAAACATGTCCTGCATCCTCTACACCTTGGCCGCCCTCTGGGCTTGTACAGCCTCCATCTCCAGCCGATGGGCCTCTGCCTGGGCCGCCTGCTGGGCCTCTAACCTCCGCAAGTCGGCCTACAACATTCCACCCGCAATGTTTAAACAATGCAAAGGCAAGGTAGATGTGTAAAAGCAATGAACGACGAATAAAACAGTAGTAACCTAGAGTTCCGCCATCTACTGCTGTGAGCTCTGCTACCGAGAGCGTATGGGAAGGGAGGAGCTCGTGCTCCTTGCTCGAATATCGGCAAGGTTGGGAACAGAGGCGGAGTCGACTGTGTTGTCCGCCATCCAGTACCGGCCGTGTTGCTTCCCTCCTCCCAGCCTCATCAGGGGATCTATGTTTAGGGGTTGTGTTCAGGAGCTCGCTAAGCTTGCTATGGACGCTCGCGTTGGTGTACGCCTCAGGCCCATCCGTCGGGTTGTAGGTGACTTCTAGGGCTGTCGCCTTGCCCTTGTGTGCTAGGGAATATGCCATGAACTCATTGCATTCCTGGCCTTGGTGCACCTGGGACTGCGAGGAAAACACAAAAATGATTACAAGTAATGAGAATTAAGCGTTAGAATAAATAAATAAAGATGAAAACACAAAGAAGATTACCCATATCTAGGCATACGCGCTGAGGCTCTGGTTGCCTTGGTGGTGTGGCACCCCACCCATCTGCAGGTGGCAGTCCCGATAGATGTTGTGCTTCTCCGCCCACTCCTCCGAGAGCCACCTGTCCATAATGGCCTCCCAGCAGAGGCGGAGCCTGGCGCACCAATCAGGACATTGCTGCATGCCATCAAGTTATTGATATGTCAGAAGATGAAATGAAGCCTACCTATTCTTCATAGAAGGAGTCAGTATTAATGTTTCGTACTTACCGAGAGGTACTGCTCCCTGGTGAGCGTCCTGGTCCTGGCATCGGGCTTCCTCACCACCTGACCAAGGACGTCGGCGCTGTAGTTGATGATGCACTGGAGCCGCGTCTTGTGGTATAGGTCCGAGAGTCGAGACCTACAGACCTTGTCCTGCACTCGCGCCGCCCGGTCCTCAAACCCTTTGTCGCACCTGAAGAAGTCCTGCATACAGACAACATGTATCGTTTCATTATTTCAAGAACGACCAATGAATGCGTAGTATTGACTAATTTAGTGCGATGAAGACTCACCCGGAACTTGGCCTTGATCCGCGCTGCAACGGTGTCGAACTCGCTGTCCTCAGCGGCGTAGAAGTGGTCCCACGTCCAAGGCGACGAAGTCACCCCGGCGTAGGTGACCATGCCAGGGTAGTGCTGCCGAATCAGAAGGCCCATGGTGCCATTGATGTGTCGGCCCATTCCAGACACAACTTCCCAGTTGCTGTAAGAGTCATTAAGAAGAATTGTTAGTCTCCAGTTCGATTTTCAACATGTCATATGAAATAGTAGTGAAATAATACTTAATTATCACCTAGTCAAGCCCGATTTATGAGTCCACTGGTGTTCCTCACCATATCCAATAAAACTACCTTTCTCTTTATCATCTTTGAGAGCCTCTATCTCAGCACAGACCTCGGCACCGGTCATTATCTGAGGTGCAGGGTCGGTGACTTGAACCCCTTTCCTGAAGTTCTTGACGTCTCATATGAATGGATGGTCAAGAGGGAGGAATTGACGATGTTGGTCAAACGAAGAAAACTTGCCACCCCTCTTCAGCCAAGTAAACCTCACAGCTGTCTTGCATATTGGGCATGGGAACATCCCATGAACACACCACGCGCATAATATGCCATACGCCAGGAAGTCATGTAGGGAGTAGTAGTACCACACATGCATTGTGAAGTTCTTCTTTGTAGCTCAGTCGTATGTCAGTACCCCCTTTTCCCAAGCAAGGATCAATTCATCAATGAAGGCTCCATGAATACACCCATCTTGTTCCCCGGGTGTCCAGGAATTATTAGTGACAAGAATACGTTCTTGGGTTGAAACATGATGTCAGGGGGGAGATTGAGGGGGATCACGAACACGGGCCAACAAGTGTACGGGGCCACCAACAATCCATAGGGGTTGAACCCATCTGTTGCCAGCGCTACACATACATTCCGAGCCTCCTCAGCTTTACCATGATGTATGCCATCAAAATAGGTCCATGCATCGCCATCCGATGGGTGTACCATCTTGTCAACATTGTATCTTTTGCCATGTTTGTGCCATGTCATCTGTTTTGTGGACTCCTCTGTCATATATAGCCGTTGGATCCTCGGTATGACAGGAAGGTACCGTAGGACCTTCGCAGGGATACCAAGCTATTCCTTCTTGCCATCACTAGTGTTGACCTCCAGATACCTAGAGGCTTTGCACTTTGGACAGTGCGTTGCTTTCTCGTGATCTTTCCTAAATAGGACGCAACCATTCAGACAAGCATGGATGTGCTCATACGGTATCTTAAGGGCACAAAGAAGTTTATGTGACTCATACAAGTTCTTCGACAGAATGTGACCCTCCGGAAGCAGGGATCCAACAACTGCCAACATACCATCGAAGTTGTCTCGACTCATGCTACACTGCGACTTGAACGCCATTTGGCATCCAATGGCATCCAGTTGCAAAACCATTATCTTTTCGTGAAGGGGCTTCTGTGCCGAAGATAACATATCGTAGTACGCCTTTGCGGATTCCTCTGGCTCTTCCTTTAATCCTTCACCGAACCATGCCTCCTGAAAGTCATCCATCCAGTCTGCTACCCCGACATCTCCATCCAAAGTCTCAAGGCATGGTCTCACCACCTCCTCTCTAATACGATCGGCTTCACCATGGTGGATCCAGCAGGTATAGTTTGGCGTGAATCCATACTTGCAAAGATCTTCCCCCACATTCTTCCTATTCATTCGTACACGGTTGTCACATTTGCTACAGGGACACGGCATCCGACTCGACCCTCTAGCAGCCTCGCCAAATGAATGCTCCAAGAAAGAATTAGTCTTAGTCATCCATTCTGGGTTCATACTTGCGTGGCCTGTGTACATCCAATCATGGTTTTCCATCCTCTGGCATATACATATGTAAGCGCGTAATATAACCACCAATTGCATCTACACGGTGTTCCTACCATTTAATAGGTGAGGATAGGTCCTAATCCCACCCGCGGATGCATAGATGAGGTCAGTTTCAATGCTCCGCTCCTATCCGAGATAGAATTTCGGCAGCACCTCCCCGCTGTTCTCCCGATACACGTCCTGCAAGGGAGAGTGTGTATCCAGAGAACAACAGGAGGTGATGCCGAAAGTCTATCTCCAATGGGAGCGAACCATGGAAACTAACCTCATCTACGCATCTGCGGGTTGTCCAAAATACATAGACAATCCGAAAGAGATACGGTCACACATATGCAAAGATCTGCATACCTCTACCCGTATCTCTTTCAAACGGGAGATGCCTAACTGGGCTACGTGACCATATAAAACATGCATGCAAAGGAGGAGGGGGTTATACCTAGGGTGGCGGTGGAGTCAGGCTAGCGAGGCAGTGGCGAGGTGATGAGGTGCAGGCAGACCAGCAGCGCCAACGAAGATGATAGGGGTCGCCGAGTCCCTCCCACGAGTCCTTCTCCTACATAAAAAGGCAATAGGTTAGAATCCATTGAAAATTTCGGCAGCACCTCCCCTTCACGGGAAGGTTTCCAAAACCTGCAAGAAACGTAGGCGCGATGGTCAACAACCACATATATACCGAACATAGGCACGAAGGTCAACAAACATATATATACCAAGACGAGCCATGTACTTTAGTTCTCTTTCCATGCAGATGAAAGTATCGAAGTAGTACAACAACAAGTACTACTACCACTACAACTACTACTAACACTAACACTACACACTACAACTATCACTACTTACTACTAACAATACTACTAACACAACTAACTACTAACTACTACTACTTACTAACTACTACTAACACTAACACTACAACTACTACTAACACTAACACTACTACTACTAACACTACTACTATCACTACTTACTACTAACAATACTACTAACACTACTAACTACTACTACTTACTAACTATTACTAACACTACTAAGTACTACTACTAACTACTATAGGTGTAGGGCATACCTTCGCGACGAGAATGGCAACAACGAGGGCCGGCGACGACGGCGGGGACGACCGTAGTGGCGTGAGGGTTTAGGGCGGTGGCCGCGGGGATGACGGAGGGCGGGCGATGGAGGCTAGCCGGGGGTGGTGCCCGCGGCGCGCCTCCTCCTCCTCTCTTCTGTAGTGGCCGCCGGCGGGGGAGGTGTCCGCCGAGGGGGGCGCGCAGGCGGGGGAGGTGGCCACCGAGGGGGCCGGCGTGGGCGGTGGAGGCCGGGCGAGGGCGGTGGTCGCCGCACAGGGAGGCCGCGCGAGGCACCGTTGCAGGGAGGTGGCGCGGGGAAGGGCCGCGCGGGCTGTCACGCGAGGCGCCGGCGCGGGGAGGCGGACGGGGAGGCGGACAGGGACGGGCCCGCGCTGGGAGGCGCGGTGGCCGGGGCGGAGCGCAGGCCGGTGGCGGTGGCTGAGGGAGAAAGAGGTGAGAGGGAGAGAGAAATGAGAGAGAGAGAGAGAGAGAGAGAGAGAGCGTCGGCCGGGGGTGAAGGGATAAGGCGGCTTTGCCGAGTGCCAGATCGGCGACACTCGGCAAAGTCAATTTTCTTCGCCGAGTGTTGTGATCTGGCACTCGGCGAAGTTTAAAAAAAATTCAAAAGCTCTTTGCCGAGTGCCCCACGTTTGGTACTTTGCCAAGTGCCAACCCTAGGCACTTGGCAAAATATTTTTTTTAGTTTTTTGCCACCAATTTTTTTTGAATCTTTAGTACACTACCACAAACCACATGTTTAAATTTGGGACATTTTCATTGCCTTTTGGCATATTTCTATAGTTTATTTTGTTTTGTTGAATTTTTCCAGAAAATGAAGGTTTGAACTGCAGGTGCATCGAACAATGGATTACATTCGTTCAAAAAATGTTATCCTTGTTTCTTTTTGTAAATTTAGGCTAAATCCCGGAACTGTCTCGAAATGTCGATCAACGTGCTCACGGGGCAACGCCGCCAACTTGTGTGCGAGTGGTTTTTTAATTGTATAAAATGCGAACGAATTCCGAAAATCATGAAACTTGTCGAGTTGTCGTCATATTGTATGTCTATGTCGTGGTAAAAATTTGAAAAAAGTTTTGAGCACGTTGGCACGTACGATGCTCACAAACCAAGACGACGCTAGATGTCGTCTGCCCCCCTTCAATCTTTGTCGAGTGCCTGACTTTGCCGAGTGCTTGGACCTTTGCCGAGTGCCAGGCTACCTCTTTGCTGAGTGCCAGGTTTTGCCGAGTGCGGCACTCGGCAAAGCAGGTCTTTATTGAGTGCCCGAAATTTGGCACTCGGCAAAGACGCTCGCACTCGGCAAAGAGCGGGTTTCCCGTAGTGTCACGAGGAGACGCACATGTGATGTATCTAGGTCCAACCATTCAGATAAGGGGTATTGGTGTTCCTGGTGCATAGCGTGCCTCTAGTGGGCCTAGCTCAGTTTTATCTAAACTTTTCAAACCAAACCACTATGAAGACCGCTCCAATAGATCTATATGATGAAACATTTCGTATTAGATGATATAGGTGTAACATTTTGAAGATGTTCATAGATATAGGGTGTGTGCGTATGTTCATAAAGATGAGTATATCGTCCATATATGTAAACGTTAGTGTTTTACTCTGTTTGTAAAAAATATAAATAAAAGAATAAAATACATCTCTATTTAATAACATAACAATATAAGCATGTATTCTTTTTTTTGCGAGGAAGATAAGCATGTATTCTATTTAATAACAGCTGCCATGCACACCTCTTTTGAGCTAGTACACACCCATCACACAGCCCCTATACGCAGCGTTTGCCGACAAGAGTGGCTTCTTTTGTTAATTCCTAGTTCAATCTCCTTTTTGTCCAAATATTGATGCTTGTCATTCAAAACAAGCCACCCGTGAACTTCTCCAGCAGCCTGTGCACGTAGCCCTCTCTCTTCCTATCTCTCAGGCCGTGCCCAACATGACTTCCTCTGACATGCTGAACTGCAAAAAGGCAACCTGCTTGGCTTGGCATGGAGCTGCTGCTACGTCCCTGACAAAATGGTGAGGCCCATCTTGCACATTGAAACTCCACTCGTACTAGTCTCTTACCTCTTTCTCATCTCATGTTACTTTCAGTTTCAGCATCCAACAAAGTAGTACTGCATGCACCTAAATCTAGGTGTTTTTAGTTTTTCTATGATATTTCTTGATATAAATTTTTCTTATTAGCAAACGGTTTTAGTACTGCATGCACCTAAACCGGTTTTTACTTTCACTCTTACCTCTGCATGCGACCTGTGACTTACCGCATGTGGCGGTTTGGGGAATCTGCTTTTGGTTTGGTCGGCAACAAATGAAGCAAGTCCGCTAGTCCCCTTGGTCTGATCAGCAGGTGTCTGCGCCGTTTTGGGGTGGGTAGCTCTACGGGTCGTGCTAGGGTCCAAATAGGATGGCGCCCAGCCCCTCGCCGACAGAGCGGGAGGGGCCGCCATCCCTGGTTGGACCCTCGCCTTGCCCCGCCGGCCCACCAGCCTTCTTTTCCTCCTCCAAAGGCGCCGACGCTGCCCCACCGCCTCGCCGCGGCGCGGTAGGGTCTCACCGGAGCTCCTCGGCCCGCGGCGGCCACTTTCTTCGCCTCCCACCACTCCCGCCGCCGCCACGACCACGCTCGCCGGTGAGCACTGCCGCGACGCCCCCGCCCCAACCTGGCATGGTCACCTCCACCGCTGCTAGGACTCTAGCGCCGCCCGGGTGCCGTCCCCACCGCCTGGCCAGCCTTCGTCCCCCCGAACCCCCTTCTAAGCCTGCCGGAGTTGGAGGCCGGAACCCTAGCCACTGCCATCGCTGAAACCCTAGCTGTCGGCGTCTCCTTCCTCTCTGTCGGGACGCGGGCGCCGGGTCACGTGAGAGAGGGAGAGGGTGGGCCAGGCCGCGTCGCGTCGCGTGGGAGAGGGAAGGGGTGGTCGGCGTGCGTCTTCAATCCGACCGGTCGGACACAAAGATTTCCGTAGCTCAATCCGGTGGGGGATAGATAACACGGGTGCAAGCGCAAGGAGGATATCTGAGATAATATAATAATAGGTATAGACTTGACTAATCACTTCACAGTTCACACAATCAACCAACTGGTCCTGGCGTCCGTCCATAAAATAAAACCCAGCCCCAGATCCAGCACAACCAACATTTGTTCACCCCCTCCCCTCCGACGCGATCGATGATCCTCCCGGCATTTCAATTCGAGCGAGAGAAATGTCTATCTGAAAGTTGAGCGAGCGAGAGAGAGGATGATCTGAGCACCGATCGGCGCGCGAGAGGTGCAGTACGGTCACCGGCCGGCCAGCCATGTCGACCTACGACAAGGCAATCGAGTCGTACAAGAAGGCGGTGACGATGGCCGCGTCCCTGGCGGCGTGGGCGATGCTGGTGCGTGGCGTGGCGAACGAACTGGTTCCCAACGAGGTGCGGGACTTTCTCTGCTCCGGCTTGGGCTACCTGCGGTCGCGCATGTCGTCGCAGCACACGGTGGTGATCGAGGAGACGGAGGGCTGGGCCAGCAACCAGCTGTACGACGCCGCGCGCACGTACCTGGCCACGCGGATCAACACTGACATGCGGCGCCTCCGCGTCAGCCGCGTCGACGAGGGCAAGAGCCTCGTGTTCAGCATGGTGGAGGGCGTGGAGATGACCGACATCCACGACGGCGCCGAGTTCAGGTGGCGCCTCGTCTGCCGCGACGCTGCCGGCGCCGGCGCCGGCGCCGGCAACGGCAATGCCAACGGCCACGCCCGCGGCGGCGGCAACTACCGCGTCGAGGTCCTCCGCTCCTTGGAGATGAGCTTCTACAGGAAGCACAAGGAGAAGGCCATCGCGTCCTACCTCCCGCACATCCTCGCCGAGGCCAAGAAGATCAAGGACCAGGACAGGACGCTCAAGATCTACATGAACGAGGGCGAGTTCTGGTTCGCCATCGACCTCCACCACCCGTCCACCTTCACCACGCTCGGCATGGAGCACAAGATGAAGCAGTCTGTCATGGACGACCTCGAGAGGTTCGTCAGGAGGAGGGAGTACTACAAGCGGATCGGCAGGGCCTGGAAACGGGGTTACCTGCTCTATGGCCCGCCTGGAACGGGCAAGTCCAGCCTGATTGCGGCCATGGCCAACTACCTCAAGTTTGACGTCTATGATCTCGAGCTGACCGAGGTGAACTGGAACTCCACGCTTCGGAGGCTGCTCATCGGGATGACCAACCGGTCGATCCTCGTCATCGAGGACATCGACTGCTCCGTCGATCTGCAGCAACGTGCAGAGGAAGGTCAGAGTCCTTCAGCTTCAGAGGACAAGGTAACAAACAAACAAACCTAAACCTGCCCTGTCTTTTTTGGGTTCCTTACCCTAGCTAACTTTAATTTCTGTTTCAACAGGTGACACTATCTGGGCTACTCAACTTCGTGGATGGCCTCTGCTCAACAAGCGGGGAGGAGAGGATCATTATCTTCACAACAAACTACAAGGAGCGGCTCGACCCGGCGCTGCTTCGCCCAGGCAGGATGGACATGCACATCCACATGGGGTACTGCTGCCCGGAGTCGTTCAGAATCCTGGCCTCCAACTACCACTCCATCACCGACCATGACACATACCCTGAGATAGAAGCATTGATCAACGAGGAGGAGGTGATGGTGACTCCAGCAGAGGTCGCAGAAGTGCTTATGAGGAATGATGACACCGATATCGCACTTGAGGGCCTTATTCAGTTCCTCAAGGGAAAGAAGGGTGATGCATGCCAAGGATAGTGAAAATGTGGAGCATGTGACGAAAGAGGATGATGAAAGAATCTGGTATTTATGGCCCTTTGTTTCCTTCATAAAGCCATATATCACATTGTATGTATATATAGTAAGTACATGGGATAGGCCCCGTTGTATTCTGATGAGTATTTGCAGCAGCTTTAAAGCGCCACTTTATTTTATATTATATATAAACAATCAATGCTGCACAACCTACAGACTACAGGGCGTTTTGCATACCAACACTGCTTCTCACAATTCACAGCGATCAATCTTCAGAATTGGTGTTCACCACATTTTCTCCTTGTAGCTCATTTTCTTCTCGTAGATCATATTCAACAACTAGACCAAGATTATTATCAACAAACTTGTGGTACACCTGGCACCCTGCATACTATTTGTGCAGTGTATGTTAGAGCATAAATTTACAGCATGCGTAATTAAGAAAACGTCAATCGTACTCATACGAATGTGGGCTTGTCTCATACAGCGACCCAAAATGAGCAAAGCAGTAGGTTGGGAGTTTGCATTTACACGGAACAAAGTTTTTACCTGAAGAAAAACTGTCCCTCTTTCATATAGGCTACTCTGTTTTATCAAGCGCTTGAACCTTTCACCACATGATTGCATGTAAATTGAACAAGCAAGCTTCTTCTAGGAAGCTTTATATCAATAGTGGCTTCCTGAAACATCACACAAACACAAGTTACATTTAGGACATTATGGCCTACAAACTAGTCTGCTGTTTGCCGCTTCACTATTCAATCTGCCAGCAAAGTTGAGCACTTATTATTCATTTCTGAACCTAGTTTGTCCCTCAATCAGCAAGCAATTTGTTACGTTGTCTTTCATGCAATAGACCGCTGAATTATATATAAAATAAAATAAAATGCAAGACCCTATCATTATTTCTTTTTCATATTTTCACATACTAGTGGAAATGCATGTGCGACATGCACATGTCTAAAAAAACTTGTTTCTTTAATAGGAGAAGTGAGTTCATGACTAATACATTTTACAAAGACAAAAACATACATTTACTCAACAATACAAATTCAACCCCTAAAGTGTATGAAAAAAATGTATCTTATAATTATATTAGATTAAAATTTTGAACCTAAAAAATTTCAAATATATCAGCACTGGGTTCATGGAATGTTAATACACATTTAGCCAGCATTACTTTCAATTTCTTTTATTATATAAAATATTAAAATCAGTTAATCACCCTAACTAAACCTATATCAGCCTGCTATCATAAATCTTAAAAAATGAGAATAACAGTGAATCGGCATTTAGAAGGGCTTTCACTTTTCTAGTTTCCATGCTTATCCTCCAAAGCACCTAAAATGTTTAGAGACATTATGTTTGTATACATTTTTCATATACCAAAGCATAGTACAAATAGTTAGAAAACAATATAAACCGACAGCTCCCTATAGAATTTTTCACTTTGTACATACAGAAGCGTAGTGCTAACAATAGCCTAACCTCTATAATGAGAAGGATAACTGGTTCACATACATACGGCAAACTACAATCATTTTTTTTTTGGAAAACTGATGTATCCCCATATCCAGAGTTGATGAAGAAAATTGCTGATGAAGGAAATCAAGTACTTAAAAGCTGGTAATACATGGATTTCATCTAATTTCTGCTACTGTTAATATTCCATGAAATTAGTCTTTGATAGAGTAAAAGAGTTCCATATTATACAAATTATATGGTAAGAAAGAAGTATATGCAACCATTGAATTCAAAAATTAAAATACTTCTACCAAGGATTTTTTATTCATTCTATCACCTCCGTCCACCTATCTATTTGTGCCCACTTCCCCTCTTTGTCTATTATCCAGTCTCATTCTCCATTGAGTGCAATGGTCTCCGGTTGTCATATGAACATAAACCTGCAATGGGAAATCTGATTAAAGAAAGATTCATGAATACATCAATTCAAAGTTTACAAGCAAAAAAAGAATGAGTGAACTCAACGAAGATGAAATTAACATAATTAACTGGGAGGGTCTTTTGCTCATACATTTTCAAATTATTACTGCATTTGAGAATAATCCAACCCCAATCTTCAAAGGAGCCAACTTTGTGTTTGCTTTTCTAGGCTAAAGTAAACCGCATAATAATTAACATGTGCGTTTCACAATCCTTGTTATATTAATGCACGAATTGCCTTGTGTAATCACAAGTGTTGATTATGAAGTATAGTACTCAAGGAGACAATGAAATAAATCATAGAGTAATTGTAATATAGTAACTTCATTATCTACATATTCCTAGCTTGGAGTATTTATTAGAAATTAAACAAGGCTAGTTCCTAGCTATCATGTCCATTTTGTACACTGTATCATAATGTTTGAACTCTATAAAGTAGAAAAAAAAGTATTGAACAGGTGATCTGTTCTTGGGCATGCACCAACACGACGCCTCTTGCTCATTGTCTATGGAGGGCTCTCAAGGCTTGAGCAAGTCCATCTTGGCAATCCTTGGTGCAATAGCATCATGTCTAATATGGTTCATTCTATTTTTATTTATACAATATTTTTTACAAAGGTTGTTGCAGGAAATTATAAAACATTTTCAAGAAACTTAAGCGTGCCCAATACAAGCATAATATATAGTGTGTGGTACTATGGTAGTGAAAAATAAATTGATGAATAAAAAAACTCAACCTACGGGGGATAAGGCCACCCCCAGGCATTGTTGTGATAGAGATGACCTTCTTACACACAGGCTGAGAAAACCCCTGAACCCTGCCCCCACATTGACACAAGGGCACCGTTGCCCAGTGAGAACTGGGCCGGGCCATTGGCCTGTGCTTGGACCATGGGTCAGACGACGTTTTTTTAACCTCAGCCTGAAATTCACTCCCACGGGGAGTCTGGCCCAGGAAATGAGGGGTGCTACTCGAGCGCTCTAATCGTCACAGCTAGCTGAAAGGTAAGAAACAATACTATTGAACAATGATAGTAGGGTTCATCCTATTGTACATACCTGTAGTGCAACTACTATTGTTTCCATGGCATACAAACAGTTTCATAGGCAAAGCTAACCAGGCTGGGCTTAGAAAACATAAGTTATGTCCTTAGAGAAGGCATACTTTCCATCGGTTGTGAAGGCATCATAGTGGCTTGAACTAAATACGCAGAAATGATAATCTTTAAACTCCTATGCTAGCAAGGTATAATAAATGTGGTAGAACAAATTATACCGAACTATCATTCTATTTAAGCTTAGACCTGCGGATTGGTCTTCTTGGTAGTCTGCAGGAGTGAAGCTTGTTCCGTAAGTTTGAAGCATCGACTTTACAAAATCTGTGAATTTCAAGGCAGAAAATAAGAGGGGTCAAAATTGTTATTAGCTGTGAATTCACATGAAAACAAATTATCATATAAATTTTTCAGGATATGGCATTTGAATACTGCACCCCGAATTTAGAATTGTTGCATTGCCACTAATGTGCCACAAGACTCACCTTGCATGCTATATCGAGAGTGATAGTTGTTACCACAAACTGATTCTTGAGAATTGAGATCACCACTCAGCATTACTGAGACACTTATAACATGTAGATGGTGAGGTCTCTGAAAATTCCTTTCAGGTTCCCCCCTGCATTTGAAAGTTTAAGTCACTGTTACACGATGATAAGACAGTTCTAGGGTTAATTGAACTTTTTCCATGATGAGAACATGAGAATTTTTACCTTGCTAACACACAAGCTCTTAGATGTGCTACGAACAAAGACCCCCACATTTCATCTCATGATTTACAAGAATTGTCAAGGATAAATCTAACACACAGGCTCTTAGAATTGGAAGGAGAGGAATGCACGGACATGCAATGGAGTTTCCAGAAGTGCGGCAAGCTTGGCATTTCAGATTCAAGATGAGGCCGATGAATGGTCTTTAGCAGGTTACAAGCGCCTGCTGTGGTTGCTATCGCTCTATAGGATTAATGGCTCAACAGTCGCAAATTAAAATTCTGTAAATCACAATCGCTCGCTGCCAAAGGGCCGTGAAACCTCAGTAATCAGTGGATTACTGCTGTTTCAGTTTGTATTTTACATTGAACTTTCTAGTCCTGCTTAATGAATTCTGTGCTAATGCACGTTCGAGGAAAAAAAATCACAACTTTATAGTTCTCTTTATTTTTTTTCCTTTTATAATAGCATGGTATATTAGCCATCGTACGTTTTAGCTCTATTTTTTCCTTTGCTCTGGACAAGGTACTTGATGCACTGCCTCATAAGCTTTGATCACGCGGAAATGAATTCAAGATTGTTATCTATGTCTTCCCAACACTGAACCTGCATCACCAAAATCAGGATCAACAACTTAAATATTATTTCAGCCAACAGTTGAAACTACGATATCTAAGATATTACCACAATTAGTATTAACCAGTAGAAAATTTGCTTGCTTTGAAATAGAATCTAGCAACTAAAGTAGTACTGAAGGTTATGGCCATACTGGTGTTGCCGGTCAATCTATTTATAAAACAATTTCAGTTTTAAAAATTAATATATTGAACTTTACTTGACATATGGCTATGTTTCTAGTCCAGTGTGTAAACTACAAAGTTGATTCTGTACGGGCTACCTGTCTCTGTTACCAGAAGAGCCTTCACTAATCTTGAGATGATGCTGCACAGGAAAGATGCACATATTCAAATTAGCATGAGCAGTTGTATGAAAAAGTGTGCAGGGGGCAACACTTTTGCTTAGATTAAAATCGTAATAAGCCAGCCAATCAGGAACCAAATGAGTTTTGCAACTGAGGCTATACATTACTAACCAGGATTTGAAGAATGGCATGACACCGACTTCACATATTTTGATGGCACGCTGACCTGACAAGATTCCAATGCATTTCATGTTTCCCACACATCATATTTTTCCTTGATATAGAATGGTAATAATGAGAGTTCGCAGAACACAAAAGACTTTATAGCTCAAGTCAAAGGACTATGATAGATGGATCAGAAGAGATTGCACAAGGTACCAAATGTAGGGAAAAAACATTAGTATCAGATCAAACCGGGAGGGGAGGGGAGGGGACGGTTGCCAACTTACTTGACTTCTGTATGATAGACGCAAGACATGCCTCGGTCGGTTTGTGTGACTCCAAATCTAGAAGGCGTCCTGGTTGTTGTGCGCGGGGGACCGGCCGGGGGATGGGGTGGCTCCGGCCGACGGCAGCGGCGTGGCTGCGTGGTCGGGGCGGAAGGGGTGATCGAAGTTGTCCACCATTAGGGCCACCAGCAACCGCGGCGATCCCAACCGTCGCCAGTGCGCCCACATGCGCTCCACCTGCTCCTCCGCGGACACCTGCAACGTGGCTGGAGCGGCGGAGGAGTTGTCTACCATCGGGGACGCAAGCAACCACGGGGATCTCAACCGAGCAGGGACAGATGGGGTTTTAGGGCGTGGCGGCGGTTACTGCAGCGCTTGCGTCATCTCGTCTCCCCTTCCGCTTCTTTTCCACCGCTCTAGCGAGGTATGGAAGGAGTTACACAATGGAGAAAAGGAAGGGAGGGTGGGTATGCGGGCAGGTATGCTGGCGGTGAGGAAGCGCGGCGTTTGACAATGTCGGAGGAGTGGGTACGTGCGGGCTGGTAAGGTTTTCGGTGTAAAAACTTTGGACCAGAGTCGATGTTTCTCCACAGATACATGGGTTTCATATGTCAGGATGCCAGGAAATGCTTCGAACCCACAGTTAACCACCTAATCAGATTCGTTAGATATAAATCTAAGGGTGGGATCCTAGGTGGGTAAGATATTTTCTGGCGACAGGTATTTTCTAATTCATTCGCTCCTTTATAGTATAGATGTATGCTATCAACCTACCAAATTTACAAAATGTGTTGTCTTTTGAATGCCATAATCTGCAAGACACCCAAGCATCGAAAGACCTACAAGAAATGCACACAAAGTACAATCTCAGGAAAGAATTAGCGATTTCAAATGAGCGACACACGGTTGTGTTCATATATCTCTACAATACGAAATCTGAGCCAAAGTTCGGGCGGTGGATATGGCCACGTCACCCACTAACCCACTAACCGTTGGATCTAATAAAAACATGATATAGACCGTTCGACCGCGGTCATAGCGGGTCTCGCACCCGTTAAGCTGCGAACCCGAACAATCGTGAACGATCGCGAACCCTGCACCTGCGGCGCCCCTCCCGCCATCAACACTGCCCTATTCGCTGCCCACAGTCAAGGCATCCTATGCCATCGCCATAAGCGCCGGCTTATCTCCCTCTCCCACGTCCCGGATGTGGACGTCGATCGCATCGTGAGGGGCTAGGACCGGTGGTTTCGGATCCATGAGCTTGTCGCCGAGTGTTGACGAGATATGGTCAGCAGTCTACCGAGGGGTATGCCCATAGTAGTAGATGTAACACCCAAATTTTAGGAGTAACAAATTTTAAATAATTTAGAGAAAGGGAATTAAAATTTAAGAAATATTTGGTGTTGCATTCATGCTGTTGCATTTATTTTATTTTGTGGAGTGGATTTATTTTATTTTATTTTGGATTAGAAAATTTTATTTGAGATATTTTTGAAAACAAGTAAACAAAGAAAAGAAAGAAAAATAAAAAAAAACAACTTACCTTCAGCTGGTGGCCGCGGCCCGTTCAGGGAGGTCTGCTTCCTCCTCACTATGCCGCGTGGGCCGTTCGGTGGCGTTGCGGGCCGAGCCAACCGAGCCCAGTATCGCCGCGCCCTCCCTCCTTTCTACCGCTGACAGGTGGGGCCCGGACGTCGGTCTTCTTCCTCCTCTCGTACTCGAGCCGGACTCCGAACCGGAGGATCACCGCCGTAGCGGCAACGGGTTCTTCGGGATTTCCTACCCGATTACGGTGAATTGAAGCTACAAATAAGAAGCCGTGACCCCCTATGTTCCGTTTTCCATCTAAAACTCGAGCTTCATCACGTGAGATTGAGCGTAGGAGGCCGGAACCCTAGGTTCTTGCGGCCGGTTCGTCGGTGGAGCTCGTGGGAGGGTTCAAGCTCTTTTCTTAGCTTTGGTGAGTTCGCTATCTTCTCCTCTTTCTTCCCGTGCTTTCCTTTTGGTTGGAGAGGCTTTGAAGTGAGTTTTTGAAGCTCACCGTTGGTCAACAATGGTGCCGCCGTCCCTCTCCTTGCCGCGCTCTCTCCTCGGTTGGTCATAGCTCACCAAAACCGTCTAGGATAGATCGGGTTCATCTTCTCTTTCGATTTGAGTTGATGGCGGGTCAAGTAGTGGTCGGAAAAGGGGGAGACGGAGTTCTCCGGCCATGGAGGAGTCGCCGGCCATGGAGGAGCCGCCGGCCGGACATGGAGGGGATGATCGGATGGTCACTGTGCACTTGATGATGAACATGAACCGTTGGATTCGAGATGAAGGGCTGAGATTAGAAGATACCCCTTCGCGGGTAAAATTGATAAAGAGCCCCTAGACTTTCTCAGATTAAAACCCGCCGTCCTAAGCGTAATTCCTGAATTACGTTTCTGAGTTTTGAAAGCGTATTTTCTCTCGGTTAAATCAAAAATACGTTTTCAGATATTTACAGTTTTGCCACTAGAATTGTTTTGGTCATAAAATCTTCGTTTTAACTCCGATTTGATCCGTTCAAATTGCGTTAGGTTCGTATTTGCGAGCTCTACATGTTAGTGTAGTTGTACAGTTAGTTTTGATAATTTGTTTTTCGAGGTTATAATTAAGTATTTATTTATCTATAGGAAATCTTAGAAAATTCATAACTTTCACGTTTTAACTCCGAATTTGGTGATCTTTGCGTCTGTGTGATCGTAGAAACGTGTAGAAGAGTTTTATAAGCTTTTATTACTGTTTTATTACTGTTGGTGTACTGTTCTAATTATATCTCTTTGTTTGCTTCGTGTATGTTTGATTGGATGCATGTGTGTTGTTGATTGATGATCGAATATAGAAGGTGAGCAGTATTTGGACGATTCGGAGTATTACTTTGAGCCAAGTCAGTAGTATCACTTGGAGAGCTTTGATCAAGGCAAGTATAACACAGGACTATCCTTGTTACCTATACACTGAATTGTCATACATATGCATGTGCTTACCTTGACAACTTTAGAGATTATAACTTAGTGATTGTTATCTTGATTCCTTGTCAACCTTGGGAATGCATATGGGTAGCTACTGCTAGTGCTTAAACTAAGAACAATGATCTTGTAATTTGATTAATGGAGTAAGCAATCAACTATTAAGATGATTTTATTATTGTTAAAAGGGGCTAGAGCATGTGTATTATTTTGATGCTCTGGTTTCTCTCCATAAGGACTTATCTGTAAGTGATAACCGGGATATACAGTACAGCTGTGAGGGCTATATGGCTCTGGCTTTAGTTGTTCAAGAGACCTTTTCTAGCTTGTTAGAGGTTACCTTAAATGGCGTAAGAATGGCTTGCCATGTTGGGTGTAGTGCGAGCCCCTGGCCTAGTGAGTATAGGCTGCGGTTGTTGTGCCACAGGGAAGGGGGGTTCTACATCTGCCTGCCGAGTGAATCTAATGGCCCTAACTTGTTAGACGAACTTTTGAGTGGCTTTATATGGTTCTCGGGTGTTTGGGCTTGATCTCCCCACTCATTTGGAAATCATGACTTACAGTGAAAGTGTACACCTCTGCGCAGAGTTAAAAACTGGTATACTAGCCGTGCTCACGGATACGAGCGGCCTTGGGAATTCTTATGGAATAGTTGATCATAACTGTTATATCATGCTTAATTATTGTTGATTATTATTATGCTCATGTTAATGCTATTCATTATCCTTATTACAATTGATCATTGGTTCTTTAATGGGAAGTGGTTTATCTTGATGCTACTCAATTGCTAATATATGATTAAAAGCTAAATGTAGTTAAACAGTGTCTAGCCTTTTTGAGCCTCATGAACCCTGTGTTATATTTGTTGAGTTCGACATGGACTCACCCTAGCTATTTCCACCATAACAGATGAAGATATAGAGGAAGATTATCGGAATGAGTACTAGTCTTGGTGTCAACCAGTCAACCGTGTCCCTGTGTGGAGTTTCCGCTGAAGAATTATTATTAGTTATTATTATCTATCGTTCAAGACTATGTCTTAAATACTTATTCGTTATGTAATAAGCACTGTGATGATACTTTGTAATTTGTCAACTTATGTGTGCGACTGTTTCCTGGGGCGCACATGAGTCTTTTATGCATCCTATTTTTGTCCTTAAAAAAATGGGTGTGACAGATTGGTATCAGAGCCGTGTTGACTGTAGGACGCAAGCCTAGTTAGAATGGTCGTTAATAGCATCCATACTCCATTTAATTCATGCTTCCTCTTTTCACCTTGTTAATTACTAAAGTTTTATGCTTCCTCTACTTTATTCCATTGCGAAAATACATTGATTCTATCTAATCTATGTCTAAATTTTATAGATGCCTCCTCATCCCCGTTTGTCAGCTGCACAGTACGTTGCCCGTTTCAAACCTCAGGAGCTGTATGAAGATGGTGAGCAAGAGCTATCTGATGCTGAATCAAGAGTTGGTGATACACCAATGGAGAATGTAGTTATGGGATGGACTACGAAGTTTCATATCATGGTTCCTAAAGCTGATGCTTTCTTCCATGACATGTTGACAAGAACCTTGGACAACTACTACTACGACTGGGAAGCTACGTTGGAGTATCGTAGTGCAGAGTATAGTCATCCATGGATGGATTCCTATTGGGAAACGGAGTTATGGGTTAAGAAAAGGGATCCTACCACTAAGGAGCCTAAGGTGGAGTCAAATTTCATTACCAGAGTGAGCCGGGCAACTGTGGAGATAAGCATGAAGGATGTCGCTTTCAATGCATTTGTTTACTACCATGGTCTACGCTCGGACAAGACGTTAAAGGGTGCACTCCGGCATTTTCCTTGTTTCTTACATGACAAGGGTATTTGGACTGTGCCGCCTGCAGATGATTCCTCCTTGACTTTACAAGCTACGGTGGGATTAGCTCGCGAATTGACTCTCCATGAGGTGGATTTGAAGGATGAGTTGCTGAAGGAAAAAGAACTTAAGGAGCAAGCTTATAAGGAGATTGACCAATTAAGGGCGGAGTTAGGTCGTCCCAAGATTTATGAGAAGCTTAATTAGGCAATAGGAAAAATCCCTATGTAATAGGAACGATAGTAGTTGTGAGTTCATTTTAAGTTTGGATTAGTTTAAGAGTCAGTTTGTGGTGTGAACAATTGTGTGATTGATGGATTGTTATTATGATAATGTGTGATTTGGATCTTTGTAATGTGTGCTGGAGTTTTGTAGACATGCCTACAAGTTCCATGGTTAAGAATATTAAGTTTGATCAAAATATACTAGTTGAATATGAGGTTAACTTAGTTCTGTCCTTTGCTGATTTTTAGATCAGTCTGGGATGTTTTAGAAATAACTTAAAATCCGTTCATGAGAAATTTAAGAAACTTTACTGGGAATAATTAGACTTCTATATCTTTCCAACCTCACAAGAATCACTTTAATATCTATTATGAGCTAAGAGATATACCTGTTCCAAGTTGGAGTTACTGTGCAGTCTGGAATTCTGAAACAGTTTCGGTTAAGTTCAGTTTTTGGCCAATTTATTGACAGAATCAGAAAAAGTGTTGTGAATAAAAGTTGCAGATAATTTTGAAAGCTTTCCAACCATGTAAAGATCATCTGAATTGGACGTCTGTAGCTCGAGATATGACAGTTTTACTGAGTTGCTGAAATTGGAGCTCGTCCAGAAAAATCAGATTTTGCTTATCTATTGAATACATCATCTCGGATCGTACTGAATTTCAATTTCTGTGTTTTTGGAAACAGATGTCAGGCAGAGGTCGTGGCAGAGGTCGTGGAGGTGCTAACTTACCCATTACTATGGAGGAACTTATGCAAACTCAGAACCAGATGATGCAGATGTTTATGCAGCACATGCAGAACAATCCCCCTGCAGGAGGACCACCGCCTGTGTAAGTGAGGGATAAGCGTGGGGAATTTTTGAAGGGACGCCCTCCAGTGTTTTCTCATGCTGCTGATCCTTTAGAGGCAGATGATTGGGTGAGAGCAGTGGAGAAACAGCTGAATATAGCCCAATGCAATGATATGGAGAAGGTGTTATATGCATCTGGTCAGTTACAGGGGACAGCTCAGACTTGGTGGGAGTCGTATCAAGCTGCACGCCCTGACAATGCTCCTCCTATCACTTGGAATGAGTTTGTTAGAGATTTTCGAGCTCGTCATATTCCTGAAGGTATAATTGAGCTGAAGCAGGAAGAATTCAGAAACCTTAGGATGGGACAGATGAGCGTTAGCGAATATCATGACAGGTTCACCCAGTTGGCTCGCTATGCTCCTAATGAAGTGAGAGAAGATGCAGACAGACAACGTCTCTTCTTGAAGGGAATTTATTATGATCTTCGCTTGCAGTTGAAGGGGAACAACTATGCTAGTTTTCAAGAGCTGGTAAATAAAGCTATTGTGCTTGATAATGAGCGCAGAGAGATGGACAGGAAGAGGAAGATGAAGGTACAAAGCTCAGGAAGCAACAACCGTCAGCGCACTAATTCTCAGCATGGTTTTCATCAGAAGTTTCAGGGACCGGTTAGTCAATGGAATCGCAATCCGAATCAGAGGTGGTCCCAGAATTGGCAAGGTAATCAGTCACAACAGCGTTCATCATATCCACAACGTCAACAGTATCAGCAGACTGGGCAACAGACTCCTCGCACTGGGAATTCCAATGTTACCCCCATGAAGAATAGTGCTCCCAGCACTCCTACTAGATGCTTTGTCTGCGGTAAAGAGGGGCATATGTCTTACCATTGTCCTGAGAAGCAGAATCAGCAGACTCCTCAGAGCCAGAAGAGCAACCAGAAGCAATCTGGTACTGGAAGGGTGAATCACGTGTCTTCTGATACAGTTCATGATGCCCCAGAAGTTATGATTGGTACGTTCAATGTACATTCCACTCCCGCAACTGTTCTTTTTGACTCTGGAGCATCTCATACATTCATATCCAACATTTTTGTTAAAATGCATAGTATACCCATGCTAGCTATGAAAGAATCTCTCTTAGTAAATTCACCTGGAGGTACCATGCAAACCAGTAATCGTTGTCTTCCAATTAGTATGGTATTAAGGGGGGTAGAGTTTAAGATAACTCCTATAGTGTTGAGGACATCTGGTATTGATGTGATATTGGGTATGGACTGGATGAAGCAAAATCAGGCAGAGATTCAGTGTCAGCAAAAAGTGGTAGTTGTGACTGCACCTAATGGAGATAAAATCAATGTGGATGTAGCAGTGCAGAAGCAACCAACCGCTGTGGTGAATCAGCTTGAAAATACTATTAAGGAGAATTCAGTGATTGAGGAATTTCCGGATGTCTTCCCTGATGAATTGCCAGGTATGCCACCTGACCGAGACATTGAATTTCTTATTGAATTACTTCCTGGAACTGCACCTATAGCCAAACGACCATATAGGATGGGAGTAGATGAATTAGAAGAACTTAAGAAACAAATTAAAGAATTACAAGAAAAAGGTTTTATTAGACCTAGTTCATCACCTTGGGGAGCACCAGTTATTTTTGTTGATAAGAAAGATGGTGGTCAGAGGATGTGTGTTGATTACCGGTCACTAAATGAGGTAACTATCAAGAATAAGTATCCTTTGCCCAGGATTGATGACTTGTTTGATCAGTTGAGAGGTGCATGTGTGTTCTCTAAGATTGATTTACGTTCTGGATATCATCAGTTGAAGATTCGTGTTTCTGATATTCCAAAGACAGCTTTTACTACAAGGTATGGATTGTATGAGTATACTGTTATGTCATTTGGATTGACCAATGCACCTGCATACTTTATGTACATGATGAATAAGGTGTTCATGGAATATTTGGATAAGTTTGTGGTAGTGTTTATTGATGATATACTGGTATTTTCCAAGACAGAGGTAGAGCATGCTGAACATTTGAGGTTGGTATTGCAGAAACTTAGAGAGCATAAACTGTATGCGAAGCGAAGTAAATGTGAGTTTTGGTTGAAGGAAGTTTCTTTCCTTGGTCATATTGTTTCTAATGGAGGGATATCAGTGGATCCAGGTAAAGTAAAGGATGTATTAAATTGGAAACCACCTATTGATGTTAGCGAGATTCGTAGTTTCTTGGGATTAGCTGGATATTACAGACGGTTCATTGAAGGGTTTTCTAAACTTGCTAAACCTATGACATCTCTGTTAGAGAAGAATGCCAAGTTTGTGTGGTCAGATAAATGTCAAGCTAGTTTTGAGGAGTTGAAAAAGAGGTTGACTACAGCGCCTGTTTTGGTTTTGCCAGATTTGAGTAAGAAGTTTTCTATTTATTGTGATGCTTCTCGTCAAGGTTTGGGATGTGTTCTTATGCAAGAAGGCAGAGTTGTGGCTTATGCATCTAGGCAGTTGAGAAAGCATGAGTTGAATTATCCTACCCATGATTTGGAATTAGCAGCTGTAGTTCATGCTTTAAAGATTTGGAGACATTATTTGATTGGACATAAGAGTGATATATACACTGATCATAAGAGTTTGAAGTATATTTTCACTCAGTCAGATCTGAATTTGAGGCAACGCAGATGGTTAGAGTTGATTAAGGATTATGATATTGAGATACACTATCATCCTGGTAAGGCTAATGTAGTAGCTGATGCTCTTAGTAGGAAAAGCTATGTCAATGAGATACGGACATTGTCTATGACTAGTGAGTTATGTGCTGAATTTGAATATTTGAATTTGGGAATTGTTACTAATACAATGGAATTAGTGATAGAGCCTACCTTAGAGCAAGAAATTTATAAGGGGCAGTTGAAGGATGAGAAACTAAAGAAGATAGCGGAAGATATAGTGATTGGTAAGTCACCAGGCTTTCGAATGGATGATAATGGAATTTTGTGGTTTGGAAAGAGGCTGTGTGTACCTGAGGATCAAACTGTTCGACAGGCAATTCTTCGCGAAGCTCATGAGTCAGCTTATTCTATTCATCCTGGTAGTACTAAGATGTATTTGGATCTGAAACAGAAATATTGGTGGGTTGGATTAAAGCGAGATGTGGCTGAGTATGTGGCATTGTGTGACACTTGTCAGAGAGTGAAAGCAGAGCATCAGAGACCTGCTGGATTGTTACAACCAATGAAGATTCCTGAATGGAAGTGGGAGGAAGTTGGTATGGATTTTATAGTAGGGTTACCTCGTACTCAGAAAGGTTATGACTCTATTTGGGTGATAGTAGATCGGTTAACTAAAGTTGCTCATTTTATACCAGTTAAGACTACTTACCATGGACCAAAATTGGCAGAGTTGTATATGGAGAGAATAGTCTGTTTGCATGGAGTACCAAAGAAGATTGTATCTGATCGAGGATCGCAGTTTACGTCGCATTGGGAACAAAATTGAATTTTAGTACAGCATATCATCCACAGACAGATGGACAGACTGAAAGGACCAACCAGGTATTAGAGGATATGTTGAGAGCTTGTGCATTGCAATATGGAACTAGTTGGGATAAGAGTTTGCCTTATGCAGAATTCTCTTACAATAACAGTTATCAGCAGAGTCTTAAGATGGCACCGTTTGAAGCTTTGTATGGACGTAAGTGTAGAACTCCATTGTTTTGGGATCAGACAGGTGAATCTCAGGTGTTTGGTACAGATGTTCTTAGAAACGCAGAAGATCAAGTGCGAGTGATTCGTGAGAATTTGAGAGTAGCACAGTCTCGTCAGAAGAGTTATGCTGACAATAGAAGAAGAGATTTAGTTTTTGAGGTAGGTGATTATGTTTATTTGAAGGTGTCACCTATGAAAAGTGTGAAGAGGTTTAACATGAAAGGTAAACTAGCACCAAGGTATGTTGGACCATTTAAAGTTATTACTAGACGTGGGGAAGTTGCTTATCAATTAGAGTTGCCTGAGAATTTATCTGGAGTACATGATGTGTTCCATGTTTCACAACTTAAGAAGTGTTTGCGTGTGCCTGAGGAGTAGATACCTTTAGAAGAGTTGACTGTTAAGGAAGATCTTACATATGAAGAGTTTTCGATCAAGATTTTAGAAACTGCTGAGAGAGTTACTCGAAGTCGGGTTATTAAAATGTGCAAGGTGCAGTGGAATCGATATTCAGAAGCAGAGGCAACTTGGGAAAGAGAGGATGAATTGAGAAAATCATATCCGCAGTTGTTTGAGTAAGCAGTTCAATCTCGAGGACGAGATTCTTTTAAGGGGGGTAGAATTTGTAACACCCAAATTTTAGGAGTAACAAATTTTAAATAATTTAGAGAAAGGGAATTAAAATTTAAGAAATATTTGGTGTTGCATTCATGCTGTTGCATTTATTTTATTTTGTGGAGTGGATTTATTTTATTTTATTTTGGATTAGAAAATTTTATTTGAGATATTTTTGAAAACAAGTAAACAAAGAAAAGAAAGAAAAATAAAAAAAAACAACTTACCTTCAGCTGGTGGCCGCGGCCCGTTCAGGGAGGTCTGCTTCCTCCTCACTATGCCGCGTGGGCCGTTCGGTGGCGTTGCGGGCCGAGCCAACCGAGCCCAGTATCGCCGCGCCCTCCCTCCTTTCTACCGCTGACAGGTGGGGCCCGGACGTCGGTCTTCTTCCTCCTCTCGTACTCGAGCCGGACTCCGAACCGGAGGATCACCGCCGTAGCGGCAACGGGTTCTTCGGGATTTCCTACCCGATTACGGTGAATTGAAGCTACAAATAAGAAGCCGTGACCCCCTATGTTCCGTTTTCCATCTAAAACTCGAGCTTCATCACGTGAGATTGAGCGTAGGAGGCCGGAACCCTAGGTTCTTGCGGCCGGTTCGTCGGTGGAGCTCGTGGGAGGGTTCAAGCTCTTTTCTTAGCTTTGGTGAGTTCGCTATCTTCTCCTCTTTCTTCCCGTGCTTTCCTTTTGGTTGGAGAGGCTTTGAAGTGAGTTTTTGAAGCTCACCGTTGGTCAACAATGGTGCCGCCGTCCCTCTCCTTGCCGCGCTCTCTCCTCGGTTGGTCATAGCTCACCAAAACCGTCTAGGATAGATCGGGTTCATCTTCTCTTTCGATTTGAGTTGATGGCGGGTCAAGTAGTGGTCGGAAAAGGGGGAGACGGAGTTCTCCGGCCATGGAGGAGTCGCCGGCCATGGAGGAGCCGCCGGCCGGACATGGAGGGGATGATCGGATGGTCACTGTGCACTTGATGATGAACATGAACCGTTGGATTCGAGATGAAGGGCTGAGATTAGAAGATACCCCTTCGCGGGTAAAATTGATAAAGAGCCCCTAGACTTTCTCAGATTAAAACCCGCCGTCCTAAGCGTAATTCCTGAATTACGTTTCTGAGTTTTGAAAGCGTATTTTCTCTCGGTTAAATCAAAAATACGTTTTCAGATATTTACAGTTTTGCCACTAGAATTGTTTTGGTCATAAAATCTTCGTTTTAACTCCGATTTGATCCGTTCAAATTGCGTTAGGTTCGTATTTGCGAGCTCTACATGTTAGTGTAGTTGTACAGTTAGTTTTGATAATTTGTTTTTCGAGGTTATAATTAAGTATTTATTTATCTATAGGAAATCTTAGAAAATTCATAACTTTCACGTTTTAACTCCGAATTTGGTGATCTTTGCGTCTGTGTGATCGTAGAAACGTGTAGAAGAGTTTTATAAGCTTTTATTACTGTTTTATTACTGTTGGTGTACTGTTCTAATTATATCTCTTTGTTTGCTTCGTGTATGTTTGATTGGATGCATGTGTGTTGTTGATTGATGATCGAATATAGAAGGTGAGCAGTATTTGGACGATTCGGAGTATTACTTTGAGCCAAGTCAGCAGTATCACTTGGAGAGCTTTGATCAAGGCAAGTATAACACAGGACTATCCTTGTTACCTATACACTGAATTGTCATACATATGCATGTGCTTACCTTGACAACTTTAGAGATTATAACTTAGTGATTGTTATCTTGATTCCTTGTCAACCTTGGGAATGCATATGGGTAGCTACTGCTAGTGCTTAAACTAAGAACAATGATCTTGTAATTTGATTAATGGAGTAAGCAATCAACTATTAAGATGATTTTATTATTGTTAAAAGGGGCTAGAGCATGTGTATTATTTTGATGCTCTGGTTTCTCTCCATAAGGACTTATCTGTAAGTGATAACCGGGATATACAGTACAGCTGTGAGGGCTATATGGCTCTGGCTTTAGTTGTTCAAGAGACCTTTTCTAGCTTGTTAGAGGTTACCTTAAATGGCGTAAGAATGGCTTGCCATGTTGGGTGTAGTGCGAGCCCCTGGCCTAGTGAGTATAGGCTGCGGTTGTTGTGCCACAGGGAAGGGGGGTTCTACATCTGCCTGCCGAGTGAATCTAATGGCCCTAACTTGTTAGACGAACTTTTGAGTGGCTTTATATGGTTCTCGGGTGTTTGGGCTTGATCTCCCCACTCATTTGGAAATCATGACTTACAGTGAAAGTGTACACCTCTGCGCAGAGTTAAAAACTGGTATACTAGCCGTGCTCACGGATACGAGCGGCCTTGGGAATTCTTATGGAATAGTTGATCATAACTGTTATATCATGCTTAATTATTGTTGATTATTATTATGCTCATGTTAATGCTATTCATTATCCTTATTACAATTGATCATTGGTTCTTTAATGGGAAGTGGTTTATCTTGATGCTACTCAATTGCTAATATATGATTAAAAGCTAAATGCAGTTAAACAGTGTCTAGCCTTTTTGAGCCTCATGAACCCTGTGTTATATTTGTTGAGTTCGACATGGACTCACCCTTGCTATTTCCACCATAACAGATGAAGATATAGAGGAAGATTATCGGAATGAGTACTAGTCTTGGTGTCAACCAGTCAACCGTGTCCCTGTGTGGAGTTTCCGCTGAAGAATTATTATTAGTTATTATTATCTATCGTTCAAGACTATGTCTTAAATACTTATTCGTTATGTAATAAGCACTGTGATGATACTTTGTAATTTGTCAACTTATGTGTGCGACTGTTTCCTGGGGCGCACATGAGTCTTTTATGCATCCTATTTTTGTCCTTAAAAAAATGGGTGTGACAGTAGATTATCGGCGGAGGTGCGCAAGATGATGATCTAGATGGTGACGCAAGAGGAACACATGATTTATCCGGTTTGAACCGCAAATTGCGTAATACCCTATGTCCTGCGTCTTTGTGGATTGTATTGATGCGTGATGAGATGTTTTGAGGGGGGTCCTTACCCACCTTATATAGTACGGGGGGCAAGGTTACAGATCTAAGGAATCTAATCCCAGCCGATTACAACTCCTGTATCCATAGAGGACACGATGTCTATCCTAACCGACTAGGTTCCTTGATCATCAAATAGTCTCTACTTGCTCCGCACGGTTCGCCGAGCAATTTGGAGACCCGCGCGACCCTTTTTGGCGTATTGGGTCACCTCGTTTGGCGTGGCCCATGTGGAGCCATGAGGGTATACGAGTCTATACCCCCATAGCTAGTCCCCGAGCACTATGTATTTTGAAGCGACACGCCGTCTTGTCCTTCTTCGACTAGTGAGGCCTGAAGCCCTAAAGCCCCCGACCAGAAGGAAGGTCTGCCGAGGAATATTTCTGTCCTTCCGACCAGTTCAGCTAATAGCCGACCAGTTCAGCTGATAGCCAATCCTAAACCACCGCACTGGTCGGAGAAATGCCTTGTCGGAAAAATACATGGTGCTCTGAGAAAAAAGAAAAACAGTTCATCCCTAATGAAGTGTGCCCACTTAAGTTTCATTGAGGAAAGTTAATGATGCGCGACACCATTGGCTCTGCCATAATGTCAAGAGACGTGATCCTCAGGATTTAATCGTGTGAAGGTAGGGGCCACACCTCTGGCACTATACAACAAATCATGTTTGCAAAAAAAGCCAGCACATTCACCGCAAGGTGAAGTGTGCCCACTTAGTCCCCAAGCCTGACAGCAGGTGACTGGATCACGTGGTTCTAGGGTCCCAAGAACACGTTCCCAACTCAACGGAGAACGATGCACCGTGGCTCCGTCATGGTACATTCCCTAGCTCTGCTGTGAGGTCAGTGCCCAACTCTGTTGTGGACCCAATCCACAGCTCTGTCATGGATAAAACCCCATGGTTCAGCCATGTGGCAACTCTCAGCTCTGCTGTGAGACATCCCCCAACTCAGTTGTGGGACCTAAAAACATCCTATGGCTCTGCCATAGGGCAGCCCCTAGCTCAGCTGTGAGGCGACCCACAACTCAGTTGCGGGCCCATTCCGCAGCTTAGCTGCAGATTCAGTCCCCAGCTCAGCTGTGGGGCCATAACACGAACGAGCACGCTAGAATTGGACCGTATGTAACAAAGCAGGCCCACGCTGGGGTCCATACCACTGGCAAGGCCCATGTACGGCCCACTTGTAGATAATAATTGAGGGAGCTGAAGTAGCACATCGGGCACGGTTACCCAAAAACCCTAGAAGTCAAAGAGTCATTCCGCTCTTATAAATACCCGCATGACGGTGCCTCACTTCTCCCACTACATCCATTGCACGTCATTTCATCTTCCACACATCTCACTCTGCCTTCCCCGCTAGTTCCATCACCGTCGCGTCCACAAGCCAAACCCTAGATCTAATCGTCACCAGATCTAGTCGCTCCAACACCACCCCTCACACCGCAACCGCATTCCACGACCGAAGAAGGAAAGAAGGATGGCATGCGGGAGCCGTGGAGCAAGAGCGCAGCTGATGGCGGCGGAATGGAGCAAGTCGATGAGCACTTAGGCGACCCTGGTGAAGCTCATAACCATTGGAGCGATGGTGGAGGCTGCCATCGGCGGATGGAGGACGTCGAACGGTGAGAGCTATCTAGACCCCCGACCTGGTGAAATAGTTGTTTTAGAGGATTTTTACTATCGCAGATTTGGGATTCTATGCCATCCCTTTCTTCGCAAGTTATGTGACTACTATAGGTTTAGCATCTGCAACCTCCACCCAAATTCTATTCTATTGGTGTCGATTTTCATCACCCTCTGTTAGTCATTTCTCGGCATCGAGCCCCACTTCAATCTGTGGAGGCACTTTTTCTGCCTGAAGAAGAAAGGAGGCGCGGGAGGATCCAAGGTAGCAGGGGAGCCTACCTAAACCTTCATGATGGAATGAAGGCCGAGTACATCAATGTACCCCTCAACTCATCAATGAGAGATTGGTACAAGAAGTGGTTCTATGTACAGCAAGAGCAAGGGCCCTTCGTTGCCTGTGACGTTGCGTAGATCCCCAAGCAGTAGGAGAGCTGGTTGGCAAGGCCAACTAGCGCCGAAATGATATAGGTGGAAGAGCTGCATGGGATGGTCGACGGGAGCCAACTTGACGGGCCAATAATAGCCCTGAACTTCATCTGCAGGCGGGTGCAACCGTGCAAGGAACGGGTGCACCAGTTGTTTGAGTACTTGGGGTCAGGTGACCCCACCAGGGAGTCTACAAGGAACCTCTCATATGAAGAGGTGAACTGGTGGTTGGCGTAGCTATTCGACCTGATAGGATATCGCCATCTGTCAACCACGATGAAGGCGTACAAGTTGACAACACCACCACCTCAGGTATGCCTAAAATTGCCTCGTGCCAATTTTGATGTTTATAGTTACTGGGACACAACCGTAACTTCTGATCTGATGTCTGCAAGATCCGTGGACTGGACCGAGCAGTAGTGTACATCTCCGACGTGCCCGCGATGACTGGCTAGCCAGTGTAGACACGCGGGGAGCCTCGGATGACAAGGAAAGCAGCTGGGAAGCGCCTCGCACCAGAGGGGCCTTCCTAGAAGAGGAAGTCTGTGGACCCCCTAGGCACGGGGGTCCATTGATTATCGACAATGAAGATAGCAGCTGGAAACAACGTAGAGTCGTGGCTGGCTTGACTAACGATGAAGAAGACGAGGTTGAAGTTCCACTGGCACGCCGGCAGAGGGCACAAGGGGTGCCCCGCATGCCGATGCCGCCTAGAGCGCCCACACCACCCCGAGCAGTGACGCCTCCAAGGGAGCCCACACCGCCCTGAGCAGCGACACCCCCAAGGGCACCCACACCGCCCCGAGCAGCGACACCGGCCCAGGCGGCCATACTGAGCACGGGGCGTGCTGGCTCAGCAGTCCCCGAGGGTGTTCAAGCTGGGAGGGAGCGGGCGAGCGGTAGCCAGACGACTAGGATCTGCACTGCAGGGAGCAGAAGCCAAAGCGGTTGGCCGTTCAGGGCCACATTCAGACGCTTAGAATTGTAAGTAATTTCATAACCCCCTTTGTAATACTCGAATGCAGTAGCTTATTAGGCTGGTGTTGGCCAGAATCCACGGAAGATGTGGAGCACCCTGCGGGCAATCAACCGCCATCAGCTGGGGAGAGCAGCCGCACTATCGAGGAGCGTGCCGGGCCCAACGGGACTGCTGACCAGAGTAGCCCCACGCAACAGCGTGTAGAGCCCATGCCCATAGCCGAAGAGACCAGTGCCACCTCAGATGGTACAATGGGCATTGTGGTGGTCGAAGAGAGCAACACTGGTAACCCTGCCACGGAGGCTCTAGCAGCTGAGGCCACTGCAACTGAGGAGGAGGCAGAGATTGAAGAAATCATCCGCCCAGAAGAAGAAAAGGTGGCGCCACAATGCGTACGCATCGCGAGAAAGCGGGGCGACGAGTGGGTGTTCTATGAGGAAGACCACTCGGTCTGGGCTGTTCGCAAACTGCAGCGGACCGTAGAAGACCAGATGGGCCAGATAAAGGTAAGAGCACTGAAACTCTGATCTTTCCTATCAAGCTTGTGCTCAGGAATTTCCGTTACTGACACCTCATTGTATTGCAGAGTATTGAAAAAACATCGGAGTACTGAAAATGGTGCTTCGACACAATCGTCCTGACAGTAGAGGAGAACAAGGCCCTGAAGGGGGACATAGTACGCCTGCAAGAGGCGTTACAGCTGGTCCAGAGTGAATGGGACGCGCTGCAGACCAGTGTAGATGAACAGTGCCACCTGCTTGACCAGGAAAAGAGAGGTATATGACAAAATCTTTACACATTACTCCGATTATGACTGGCTGACAGACATCGCTCTGCTCGGCAGGCATGGAGGTAGAGAAGACACTCCTTGTTGACAAGCTAGCTCAGCTAACGGAGATCAACAAGGTGCTGATGGAGAAAAACACCCAGCTCAACAAAGAGCGCAAGGATGATGTTGCTCACTTGACCAACGAGAACACCAAGCTAATGGAGTGGGTGACCAAACTGGACAAGGACTTTGCAAGTAAGTTGTTGACCATCCAGTCATTGATGCCCCTTAGTATATTTTATCATGCTCAGTGTGGTCATATGCTCGGATGCAGTCATGCGCCAAAACGCCAAGACGCACCTCAAAGCGCTGATGAAGGAAAAGGACCATTGGGCGTCGAAGTGCAAAGCGATGGAGGAAGGAATCAAGCCCATGCTGGACCTGATTGGTATGGAACTGAAAGAGGGGACAACTGACCGGCCAGTCTGACCAGAGGCCATCGTCGAGAAATGCCAGAGCTCCTAGGTCTGCTTCAAGCAATACATTCGCGATGCTGGCGAGTATGTGGCTGCCCACATCCTGGCCGTGGTGCGGTCGCATTATCCCGGGGTGGACCTGAAAAGGCTTGAAGCCGGTGTGTCAAGCAACACCGTCCTAGTGAATGCAGAGCAGCTCAGAGCCACCTCTCAGGCGGCAGCCGGAAAAAGATGATTAGCGACGTAGACCTACATGGCGAGACTGGGCAGACCAGTCAAATAGATTAGAGCTAGGAAAAACTTTATGTTTTGTAGTTCAAGTTATAACAAAGCAGTTGGTGCTTTTGTAAATACATGGAGCACTCAGTGCCCATGTGGACCTGTTATTATATCTCTGTATAATACATAGTTGTGATGTTAGTTGTAAAAACTCTGTTTTTATCATGTCGTATGGTAAGCCTGAATAGTCATTTCATCCTAGAATTACTCCGGCCCGTGCCTAATCAATAGTCTGGAGCGTGAGGCACGGAGCCCAAGCACGCGTAAGACTACTGACCACAGCAGGGGGCTACTGCCGACCACCTGGGACATAGTGAACGGATCTCATGCACGCATGGGGAGAAGTCAGAGACAGCACCGGCTCTGGGAAACTCAAGTAGAAGAAAAAACTAGTTGGCAAACCACCGAACAAAAATTTGCGATGCAGATAAGAGATGGACACAAAAATAGGATAAAATATTTATTACATACTTGGGGTACAAAAAGAGTACATATCTTTCTTAGTAGCGGATTAGGCATAGAAGCGCCTAAGATGATCGATATGCCACAAATTCGGGACGTCGACTCTGTCGAGATCACACAACCTATAAGAAGTAGGCCGAGTGATCTGCTTGACCATATAAGGGCCCTCCCAATGTGATGCTAACTTATGCAATCCTTCTGTCTTCTGCTTCTTTCGCAGAACTAAATCGCCAACCACAAAGAATCTATCCTTGACATTACGGTTATAGTACCTGCGCAAGCCCTCCAAATATTTAGCCGTGCGCGCAGGTGTCAAGGCGGTGTTCCTCGGTGCAATTAACCTCAAGCTCTCTGGCCTCGGACGATCTCTCCTCATCATGGTTCTCTACCTGTGGTGACTGGAAAGCATTGTCAGCTAGCAACACAACATCAGAGTCAAAGACCATGAAGTACGGGGAGACGCTGGTATTGCGACTGGGCTGGGTCCTCAGTCCCCAGACCACGGCCGATAGCTCCTTCAACCATCTCCCAGGATACTTATCGTTTGCCCTGTACAACCTTTTCTTCAGAGCATCAAGGATCATATCGTTTTGCACGCTCAGTCTGCCCGTTAGCCCTGGGGTGCGCCACCGAAACGTACTTAACTACTATGTCTCTGTCATCGCAGAAGTTCCAGAAATCATTGTCGGTGAACATGGACTCTAGGTCGGTAATGATGCTGTTAGGCAGGCTGAAGCGGTGGATAATTTCATCGAGCAGTTCAGCTGCCTTCTTCGCAGTCCCCGAAACTAAGGGCTTGTACTCAATCCACTTGGAGAATTTGTCGATAATGACGTAAACCCAATGGTAACCTCCCGGAGCCAGCTTGAAAGGCCTTATCATATCCAGTATGAGGCATTCCATCTCATTTTTGTCCTGAGGAACCTCTGCAGAGGTAAGATATCTGATGAATGGTTCTCTCTAGTCTGTGGTGGTGGTCAAAATCATAGCGACCAGCTGGTCTGTAGACAGCTGTTCGGCCATCGGCTTCTCTTATTCCTCGGGGACGGCTTGACAAGGTCATGAACAAAAACTCCATGGGGAATCGCTGCCCAGGTTGATCCTAGCTTTGACAGCTTATCAGCTGCCTCATTCTCAGTCCAAACCACGTGATGGAACTCGAGACCATAGAATTTGTTCTCTAGCTTTCTGATTTACGCACAATAAGCATCTATCCGTTCGCTGGTACAATCCCAGTCCTTGTTCACCTGGTTTATGATAAGAGCAAAATCATCGAACACTATGAACCTTTTTATGCTGAGCTCAATGGTGATACGAAGGCCGTGCAGGGCCGCCTCATACTCGGCGGCATTATTGGAGGCCTTGAAATGAATGCGGAGGACATAGCTCAGCCTGTCCCCAGATGGTGAGATGAAGTACACCCCCGCCCCGGCACCGTTGATATTGAGGGAGCCATCAAAATACATCTTCCAGTGCTCGGGGGAACTATCGGAGACAGGTGTATTCATATCTATCCATTCGACAATGAATTCAACCAGCGCCTGTGACTTGATGGTCGTGCGGCTTCGAAATTCCAGTGAATATGGGCTAAGCTCCAATGCCCATTTGATGATACGCCCATTGGCGTCTTTATTGTGCAAGATATACCCCAGTGAAAACTCAGTGACCACTTCGATAAGGTAAGTATCAAAATAATGGTGCAGTGTGCGAGAGGTGATCAAGATAGCATAGAGCAGCTTCTGGACCTAGGGGTAACGGGTCTTAGATTCGTTGAGTACCTCACTGATGAAGTATATTGGTCATTGGACCTTGTACACGTGTTCGACCTCCTCGCGCTTGATGATGATGGCAGTACTGACTACCCAATTGGTGGCCGCAATGTAAAGCAACAAAGTCTCGCCTTCCTTGGGCACCGTCAGGATCGGAGGAGATGTAAGAAACTACTTGAGCTCTGCAAAAGCAGTGTTATCTTCCTCCGACCACTCAAACTTCTCCTTTGCCTTGAGGAGTTTGAAGAATGGAATGCCCTTTTCACCGAGCCACGATATGAATCGACTCAGGGCAGCCATGCACCCGGTTAGCTTCTGGATGTCCTTGATGCACTTTGGCAGGTTCATCTTCATGACTGTTTTGACTTTTTCTAGGTTAGGCCGTATGCCCTCATGACTAACTATGTTACCGAGCAGTATGCCAGATGGCACACCAAATATGCACTTCTTGGGATTCAGCTTCCATTGAAACTTATTGAGTGCCTTGAAGGTCTGATCAAGGTCATCGACTAGGGTAGAGGCTACTTTGGTCTTCACCACTATGTCATCAACATATGCCTCAACGAGCTGATCTCTGATCTGATCCTTGAGGCACTATTGGATGGCCCATTGGTAGGTTGCGCCTATGTTTTTTAGCCCAAATGACATGGTCATGTAGCAGTAAGCACCAAAAGGCGTAATAAAGGACGTCTTAATCTAGTCCTCCTCTCTCAGAGAGATCTGATGGTAACCAGAGTAGCAATCTAGAAAAGATAAGAGCTCGCAGCCAGCGGTAAAATCTACAACCTCATCTATACAAGGCAAACCGAAGGGGTCCTTAGGGCAGTATTTGTTGAGATCGGTGTAATCAACGCACATCCTCCATTCATTATTCTTTTTTCTTACAAGAACCGGGTTGGGAAGCCACTCCGGGTGATACACCTCTTTGATAAAGCCGGCAGCTAAGAGCCGGTTTACTTCTACCCTAATCGTCTCCTTTTTGTCCCGAGCGAACCGTCGTAGCTTCTGTTTTATGGGCTTGGTGGTCTTCAAAACATCCAAGGAGTGCTCGATCAACTCCCGAGGTACTCCGGGCATGTCTGCAGGTTTCCATGCAAACACGCTAACGTTCTCCCTCAGGAAGCTGATGAGCGTGTCTTCCTATTTGGGGTCCAGGGTGGCCCCGATGCGAGCCGTCTTGGACTTATCGTCTGGGACCAGTTCCACCTCTTTGGTCTCCTTGGACTTCACAGCAGCACGGGTGACTTCTTTGCCGAGAATCTCAAGATCGATGGGAGGAATCTTCTTGGCGTCGGTGATAGACTGCTGCATGTGGATCAAGAGCTCGAGGGCTTTAGCAGTTGCATAGCCCTCCTTCTCGTAGTTGTAGGCAATGAGAACATTGCCCTTGAGAGAGAGTACGCCCTTCTCAGTTGGCATCTTCTGTAGCAAGTAGACATAGTTAGGTATTGACATAAACTTGGCTAGAGCTGGTCGGTCGAGTATGGCGTGATATGTTCCTTCAAAGGTTGCTATGATGAAATTGACGTAGTATATACGGAAGTGGTCAGTGGCGCCGAACTAGACTGCTAGTGTGATCTGTCCCAAAGGTTGAGAGGTCTGCCCCGGGAGCACTCCCCAGAAAGGTGCATCGTAAGGCTCGAGGTCTTCCGGCTTAATGTCTAACTCAGTTAGAGCATTATGAAAGAGGATATCGAGGGCACTGCCGTCGTCGATGAGCACCTTCTCGAATCGTACGTTCCTGATGATGGGGTCTAAAACAAGGGGGAAGTGCCCTGGCTCTAGAATATTGGCCCACTAGTCAGCTCTGCTGAACGTGATGGGTTGGTGCGACTAGTTTTGATACTTGGGGTTGGCAACTCTTCTGTCAGGGTTGTTGAGGGCCATAACAGCTCGGGCGGTAAGCTTCCTCTATCACCCGTTCTCCAGGGCAACTTTCCCACCAAAGATGTTGCGGACGCTTCTATCAGGGTCCTTGTAAGGGCAACGAGGGTCCTTGTCGCGTTCGTCTTCGGTCTTGTCCTCCCCATCAGGCCTCTTATCGTCACAGTGGTCATTTTTGTCACCGACTTTGTCGCCGCTACGCTGCCTTTTGTGGGCGTTCGAGCGGTAGATAGAATTTAGACCCCTGCAATCTCCCATTGTATGACCGAAGTTCTGATGAGCCGAGCAAGGACCCTGAAGGACTTTGGAGTAGGCATCCTCATAATTGCGCTTGGGTGTTGGTTTGACAGCATTGATGGTGTTATCCACTATTCGGTTGTGGCTCTGCCGCCCCCTAAAGTCATCCTGTCGACCCCGATCACGATTGTCATTGCGGTGATCGTGGTTATTGTTGCGCCGATCGTCGCGGCGGTCATCACGATGCCGATCATCGCGCCGGTCGTCTGGGCAGCGATTTGGCTAGTCGGGGCGAGGAGCCCGGCCAATGTCCTCCTTGATCTGCTGGTCGGCCTCATCAGCATCTGCCCACTTGTTTGCCACCATGAGAAGGTCCTGAACAGAGCCAGGTTTCTTGCGGAGAAGTTTGGTCCTGAGAGCATCATGGTGGCAGAGGCCTCTGATAAACGCGAAGATAGCCTCATCACTGTTAATGTTAGGGATGGATATCCACGTCTCCGAGAAGCGGTGAATATAGTCGCGCAACAATTCATTCGGATAGTCTGTGACTTTCTCCATATCGTACTTGTTGTTGGGCTGCTGACAAGTGGCCATATAATTGTCAATAAAAGCCCTCCTGAGCTGCGCCTAGGTGTCGATGGAGCCTTCCCTCAGGCTAAGAAGCCATTGGTTCGCAGACTGGTTGATGACCACAGGTAAATAATTAGCCATCACATCTTCATCACCATGTGCTGCTCGGACAGCGATTTCATAGAGTGTTATCCACTGTTCGGGATTAGCCTTCTCATTGTAGGTATCAAGATCGTGGAGCTTGAAGTTTCTTGGCCAGATGACAGCACGAAGCCCATCAGTGAATGGTCGGAGGCCAGGGATATGGCCATCACGTGGTGCATGGCCACGGCCGGGTGCGCCATGTGCTTCATCGTATTCCTGCCTGCGTTGCATCTCAGATGCATGACGCTCTTCTTGATTGTTTTCGATGTGATCCCTCAAATTCAGATTGGTGCTGAGATGGTCACGGAGGTCACCTCCAGGCTGCTCCACTTCTTTGTCGACACCGCGTTGTAGACCACGGCCGCCACCACAGTTTGCAACACGCTCTCCTCCATGACGTGCGCCGTGCCCGCCTTGCTGATTATGTTTGCCCCCTTGATCGGCGTCATGCTCGCCTCGCTGGTTGGCATTGCACCTTCCGCCTTGATCTCGGGGACGGTGTGCCTCATAGTTCACGCCGTGGCCCTGGTAAAGATAAGGACCTCCTCGTTGCCAGGGGCCTCGTTGGCGATGACTTCAGGTGGAGGACGCCGATGGAGCAGGTGTACGCCTCTCGTTGACCTGGACTGTGGCCGCCTTCAAATAAGCCTTGATAGCGTCAAGTGCCAGGGATTCTGGAAGGTTGTTGAGTTCGTTCATGGCGACAACAATGTTGGCGCTCGGTGTCTTGAAAACCTACTGGTTGTCGCACATGTCGAAAGCGGCAGTCATATCGCGGTGGATATCGTGCTGGCCAACCGTGGCTGCATCAGCCGCATCTTCTTCAGCGTTCTCTAGGTCGACTCTTCGAGCCCTAAGATCGGCGTTTCTTTCCTCCCAAGCAGCCCTCTCTTGATCAGTTTCCCCGTCGCGAGGGGGCTCATCGTTGCTAACGGCGAAGACGGTGCCTCCGAAGTCGGGTGGAAAGGCTGGGAACTTCTGACCATATGGATCGATGAGGGTGCGGGTATAGCTAGTCTCGTGAGATTCGGTGGACCCCGGTACCCTCTTTTGGGATTGTAGAGAGCGAATCCTCTCCAATCTGCCTAATCTCCACCACGTTAACAGTAGGCGCAGGGTGGTCTGGTTCAGGCAGGTCTATCAAACAGAGATCTGAAACATGGTCATGCTTGACGGGATCCACGAACAGGTGTGGTATGCGGGCGACGTACTTGGATGCTGCGTTCACCATTCCATATGGGTAGGTGTTGGGTGAGTGCTCCGTTAGGGCTTCGTAATCCCCTGACCTCAGGCCGGTTGCGGGTACTGGTCGATAACGAACTGTCCGCCCTTCTGGAGTCACCGTGATCACGAGATCAGGGTCCGGGCGTCCCTGGCGGCCACCCCAAGCTAGTCAGGAACGACGATCCTCAGCAGACCAATCTCTGATCGAATCTACTAAGGTTAGGGTTTCGACTAAATTCATAATGACCCGATCGATGGACTGGACCATATCTGTATTGTCAAGACGCCTCCCTTGATAGCAGGGAAGCGGTCGGCGGGTGGTTGGGGGAGGCGACTCCGATACTGGTCCCGAGATCGAATTCGCCGTTGTCGATGTAGATTCGGTTGGCGCAGGGGGAGCCTGCACCGCCTCCACGGCTTCAGTGGGGGCGTCAGCGCCGGTGGTCCGGGTGAACGTCCCGATCATGAACGTCAGTCCCGCTGGAAGGACCATGGAAGCAAGGAAGTTAACCATCTGGCTCGTCATAGAGTCTGCATGCACACCCCCTACCTGGCCGCCACTGTCGACGAGATATGGTCAGCAGTCTACCGAGGGGTGTGCCCACGGTAGTAGATTATCGGCGGAGATGCGCAAGATGACAATCTAGATGGTGACGCAAGAGGAACATAGGATTTATCTAGGTTCGGGCCACAAATTGCGTAATACCCTACGTGCTGCGTCTTTGTGGATTAAATTGATGCGTGATGAGATGTTTTCAGGGGGTCCTTGCCCGCCTTATATAGTACGGGGGGCAAGGTTACAGATCTAAGGAATCTTATCCTAGCCAATTACAACTCCTGTATCCACAGAGGACACGATGTCTATCCTAACCGACTAGGTTTTCTTGATCGTCAAGTAGTCTCTGCTTGCTCTGCACGGTTCGCCGAGCAGTTCCGAGACCCGCGCGGCCCTTTCTGGCGAATTGGGCCACCTCGTCTGGCGTGGCCCATGTGGAGCCATGAGGGTATATGGGCCTATACCCCCACACCGAGACACCAACCCACCCGCACAGCGCCTTAGACCGGCCCCCGCATTCCGCGTCGCTAGACTCTGCGCCCCTACTGGAGCCCAAAGAGCGGTTGCACAACTGCCCCAATGGTAGAGGCGGGCCGGCAGGTGACCATGGAAATCGGTAGCGTCGATGACGTCTCGCGGCCTAACACCACTGCCCCCATGGAGTTGGACGACGCCGATCCGACCTCGGCCTTGGCGCGCTCCTTGCTGCCCGGCCCTACCCCAAGGGTGCCAACACCGGCGACATCCATGAGCTGCTCGAATGCCTCTGCAACAACTCCATTTCAGTTTCGAATGCGGGCAGTCCACACTTCCAGAAATTTGTACTAGATTGGCTTGCCATCGGATTATAGCTCCATCTGTCTAGAATGTGTTCAATTTATTTCTCATGCCCAAATCTTGTTCAATTTGCGATTTAACTAGAAATTTGGGTTACCATCGAATCATTCAGTACTAGATTAAACCTGTGATATGTGAACCTTGGACCATGCATTCAGCATTTATCAAACTTGTGGTTATATAAATTGGATACTCTCAACCATCATAACATTTTGTGTTGAAGAGGTCTCCTACTCTGCAATAGGAATATTATATCCACTATTCATATGTATTGGACAAAACCTTCTTTCGTTTAATTCCGTTAGTCTAACCAAATGTGTTTACTGAAAATACATTGACCAAGGAAATTAAACAGGGTTCATTGACATGACTGCACTTATCCCTTATATATGTTCTTGCTAGCTATCAATTGCTATACTTTGATGGCTTCTGTTCTAGAAGTCAAGCAACTTTACAAAATTCATGTGCTACAATGTATATGTGTAACTGCAGGTTCTCCAAGACACAGGAAAAAAACACTTATCTAAGCAAATAAAAAATGCACTTTTATCATAAAATATCTGAACCATCCCCTCTTCTTTGTTATTGAACAAAACATTATACTGCCTCAAACAGCAAATTTGAGAGGCCTGAAATTCAGTTGCCTCTAGTACACATGAACTGTGTCATTGAATGAATTTCGCACAACATCAATAGCCAGACTTCCTGATATATTGGTTTGTCTTGTTATCCACTGCACAAACACCAAATTCTACACTAACCAAGATATAGGGAAGGCGTCCACCTGGATACAGCACTGACTTTTTTTGATACCATAATTTGGATAGCCATCATCTTCCAACATGAAATTTGTGAAATTAACTTGTCAGCTCAATTTTTGGTGGTCATGCTAGCTACGGCTCAGCCTAAAAAATGGGCAATGAAGAAGAAAACTGAACATTCAAATGACCATTCATTTAGATAGCCTCTTGATCAAAACTAGAGTTCAAGACAATTTTACTGCTCATAACTATTAAATTCTCCTGGAATTTTTGCCGACTCCTGACCATCAGAATTTTGATGACCTACAACCTGGTTTGGATTTCTTACTGTCAGCTCCGTGAAAGCTGCAGCCTTTCATTACTGGCTTATCCCTTTCTATTTTCTAGCTCCAGTTTCTTTCACTGGGCTGATTGTGAATGAATCTATTGTTTTGTGTGGTGGATGCATAGTTGATTGGGGGCCAATCAACCTTGCTTCTGAAGTTCTGTGTATGCCATGGTAGTAAGAGTAAAGCAATTATGGCACTAACTCAGATTCACTTTGAACAGCATGGAGCACACTGAAGCCACAGAGCTCTGGCGAGACCCTACCGCGCCCGCGGTGGCCTCCCTCTTCCCCTCCCCCCTCCTGCCACCGCTTTCGTCTCCAACTCCGGCGAGAACGGCCGCGACGCCTCGATCCCCACCGCCTGGCCAGCTTGCCTCCTCCCGAACCCCCTTCTATGCCCACCGGATTTGGAGAAGAAAGAGGGGGAGAGGCCGGAGAGACAGGGCGCTGGACTTACCCGACGCCGGCGAGATCATCGTCTCCAACACCGGCCAGGTCTTGCCGGAACCCTAGCTGCGGGCGCGGGCACTGGTTGAGCGTGGGGGCGCTTGGGAGCGGCTGCAGGGCATGGGCATCGTCGCCTGAGCGTCATCCTCAATCTCAGGCGACTGAGACGTAGGAGATGTGGAAAAACAAACATACAGCAATTGGTTACCTTTAAGAATTGGAATCAAATATCATGCAAGAAAAATGAGTATTTAATGTTGTTTCGAGATATTGCTCTCATATACTTGTTTGCATTTCCAGTGCCAACATGAACATATATACGTTATGTCCCGCATACAAGGCTAGAGCACAGAACCGTTGCCCTACCAGTAGACAAGAGCTTGGTGATATCAGGCCGTTTGGCACTGGAAAAAGTAGCGTAGCCGCTTGAGCTTCCCTGCAAGTACTACTACTCTTTTGGGGGCCCAGAAATCTACCAACCCTCATTTTGATCGTGGACATATATACTTCATGTAAAGACATATTTACTTGCAATCCAATATGTAAATTTCTATGTTAATACCCTATAGTTAAGTACCTTCAAGGAAAAAAAACTCTACGACTAGTTATCATAGCAGCTACGAGTATCACCTTAATCTTAATTTAACCAGCTGTGACTCTGTACAAGTAGTGGAAAAAACTTTATGCTGGCGTGCACAGGTTTTTCTAGTATAGTTTACTAAAGCCAATCTGCCAATGGACAAAGAAGATGTGGTGCTAGAAAACCACAATTATTCTGACTATATGAATCATTAAAGTTGAATCTTGTCAGTTATCCAATTTCAGGGTTAATAAACAGTGGTCCAAAAGCTCAAGCAATTACTCTTTCTCCGTTGCTGGTGGCTACTTATCCAATCCATTCCCTAATCGCCTCCACTAAGTAATTCCAAGGAACAAGAAGCACATCCATAACCCAAACCAATTCACCCCTGACAATCTGGAAACATCATAGAGAGAAAGGAGAGAGAGAGAGAGAGAGCGCTAACCCGCGGCCGTCGTCGGCTCGTCGCCATAGCCGCCTACTCGGCTACAGCAGATTGCCTGTCACTGTCAGGTATCAGTCGGCTCCCGTCCATGGCAGTGCTCCTCTTCTCCGCATGGAAGCGCCAGGGCACGACGCGCTGCCGAGCTCGCGGCCAGCCGGCGCGCCCCCAGCAACTAACGTGCGGCCACAAACCATGGACGAATGGCTCTGGCTCTCTGCAAGTCTGCAACAAGTCTCTGTCGAGGCTGGGCGGACGCTCGACCATGGATGGCTGGCGCCGCAGCCATGGCATGGGCCCGGCAGGGCGGCAGGTGCACGTGCATCCGAGGCCGAGCAAACTCGCAGTTGGGGACGGCCATAGCGCGAGGGCGACGCATACGCATGGGTATGGGTACGGACCGGCGAGCCCCATCCCCCCAGGACGCGGGACGGCGAGGGGCCTGCGTCCATGGATGGATATGGTGTGTTGTGCAGCCGGAGGAGAGTAGACAATAATATATGGGCGCTGCTAGCGCCCGGACGTCCGGATCCGGACGCTAGCGGCCGGACGCCGGAACAGCCCACTCCGCCCCCCGCCGCAATAGTCCCCCCCTCCAACGAAAAATGAAAACGGAAACGCGACCACCGCCCCCGCTCCCTCCGCGCGGGAAACCTGCGAACCACCGCCCCCGCTCCCCCCGCACGAGAAACCTGCGAACCCCCACCCCGCACCCGCACCCGCACGGAGAAGGAAGGCGCGCACCCCCCGCGCGCACGGATTTTGCCCACGCCGCAAACCTCGCCGACCCCCACTAGATCCGCCCCGCCGCCAACTCGCCCCCAGAGCCCACCCCCATCCCCATGCCGCTGCAAAAAGAGTAGGGAGAACTGAAACATCAAAGCAATACTACTGCAAAAAAAAAAGCTACCGCAACAAGAAGAAGAAGTTACTGCAACAAGGAGAAGAAGCTACTGCAACAAGAACAAGAAGCTACTGCGCCAAAGGGGAAAAGAAGATACTGCAACAAAAGAGAAGAAGCTGCTGCAACAAAGGAGAAGAAACTACTGCACCAAAGTGGAAAAAAGATACTGCAACAAAAAGAAGTTACTGCAACAAAAGAGAAGAGCTACTGCAACAAAAGAGAAGAGCTACTGAAACAGCAGAAGCGATGCTAATGAAACATCGGGAAACATCGGGATGCTGCTGCAAAAAAACAAGGGGAAGAAACTATTGAAACATCTCAAAAATAACTACTGCAACATCAGAGAATCATGCAAAAAGTATTTCACATCATCTGTTGCATGTAGATCTGAAAATCACCACCAAAACGTTTAGATCCATAGGAGGGAGGAGGGAGGAAGGAGGAGGAAGAAGACGACCAGATCCAGAGAAGGAGGAAGGAGTAGAGCTCAAATCCAGAGGAGAACGAGGAGGGGGAGTAAGGAACAGCTCAGATCCGTGAAGAATCCCCCTACCTCGTCGGAACCCACCGTCGTCGAGCATAGCTCCGGTGGCTGAAGGTCGCCAGAGCAAGAGAGGAAGCAGGGGGAGGGGGGAGCCGCGGCTCGCAGGCTCCGCCGCCGCTCTCTCTCTTGGCGTCGTGGCTGTCGTGGGAGCACAGAGGGAGGGAGCGAGGGAGGGGAGAAGGGAGAGGGAGCCCCGGCAAGTGCACCGTAGAGCGGCTCGCAGAGCGAGTGCGCAGCGGCGGAGAGAGCGAGGCGAGAGCGGCTGCGAGTGGAGGAAGAAAGAAGGCGAGCAGATGCGTGGGAGCAGGCTGCGGGCGTGGGAGCACGGCGCGGGTGCGGTCTGTGAGTAGATAAGGAGAGCGGACAGGAGCGGGTTGGGTCGCGCCGCTTCGCGTGGGCGCGCGTCGCGTCCATCCGGACTCGTCCGGACGTCTTCACCCTATCAATACCGATAATATATTTCTGTGGTGCCCACTTCTATTAACATTAATATATTTAAATTTGATAGAAGTAAATATACATATTGTGTCATCATGCATATCACATTGTAATAATAGAAGATGTCTCTATGTATTTCTATTAATATTAATATATATTTCTATGTATACATGCTTGCATGAACATCAATACATATATGTTATGTTACTTTAGATATATTTATACATTTTAACTAAACCGTTTAACATATCTAAATAGATAGTATAACCATTACTGCACATATGTTCCTTGATAAGAAAATCGAAACATCTTAAGTGAGAGAGGTTAGTGCATACTAAAGGTGGGTATTTCTTCATGGCCTTTCAGATACCTTTAGAGTAAATAGTAAATATAAGGCTTAAATATTAATATTTTCTTGAGGATAGTACTGCTTCCTCATCGTATATCTCACTTTAAGCTCTACCATCGATTTTAAGCGATGTGGTGCAGGTTTCCAATAATTCTTTATGCCATGGTAGTACTTAAAATAGTGTAGTCTATGTCCTTTTTTATTTTTAAAAGGTACAAAAAGGAGAGTTAGGGTGTGTTTGGCAGGCCCCTCTTGAGGGGCTCCTCTAGAGGAGCCGGAGCCGTCTCCTCCAAAACGGCTCCGACTCCTCTGTTTTTCACTGAAAAACGGCTCCTCCAGGAAAACGTTTGGTAGGACTCATCCGGAGGAGCCAAAGCCCGAGCCGAGGAGGAGCCCTACCGAACATGCCCTTAATAAAAGGATACAACAAGTATACAAGAGCTTCAACTTAACTTGAGGATAAAAAATCTATTGCAATTAATATTATTAGAAATTGAAAATAAAAATTTAGATCCATGAATAGGCTATGTTTTTAACTAAATGTATTGAAGATACACATAGGTTTCGCGTCAAGAAAAAAAACTATAGATATGGATGAAAGAACATATAGATCAGGGAGGCACTCCAAGACTTCATGGACACAACAGGTCTCACACCTCAACAACTTATTGGGGGAGGGTCGATACCAATAGCCACATTTGATATGTACCGGACCTATGTGTATGGCAGGAGTCTTGTCAACCCTAAGTCCTAGCCATCACTGGGTACGCAAATGTTCTTGTTAAACAAGTGGTACTTAAATGCATGTGCGAAGGAAGAAGCATGGCTTCTTGCCAGAGTTAGACCAGAGCATTACTTCAATGGCTATGATATTGTACATATTGAGTTAATGAATTACACCAACTATTAAATTGGCAAGCTTTTGACAAATCTCTCCTCAGCTGCTGGTGTCTGTAAGTGATTCTTTCTACAATTAAAGTAACTTGCATGTTAGTTCGTTGTCTATATATAGTTATCCTCACACTATATATATTCTTTTGTACTACATATATGCAGATATGAGATGTTAAAACTAAAGAAAAAAGGGATGACCGATGTTGGTTTTATGGATCCAAATCACACGTTCAAGAACACGGTTACACCATATGATAGATGGCGACCTCAAGTGGAGAAGAATCTGTTTAGGTTCTTAGATAAGCAATATGACAAGACACTGATACTCTTCTCTTACAATTTCAAGTGAGTGTTAATGTCTTGTGCACATTTTATTTTGTTTACTCCATGTTAACTTTAGTTAATAAGTTATGCCTGCGTATAAACATGTAGCTTTCACTGGATACTGCTGGTCATTGATATGCCCAGGAGTCTTGTAAAAATCTTTGACTCAACGACAAAACCCCGAAAAGATTACCAAGAAATGATAGATATTCTCTAGTGGTAATTCCGGTCTTGTAGACTATATACTCTCTTATGCCATTTTATTGATATAACTCTATTTATTTATTTTGTTGGGCAGTGCTTGGGCTATGTTCGCCCAGAAACACTATTATGGTAATTAAAAAGTGATATAGCCCAATACTCAATAAGTACTAGCTAGGTCACCGCATCTTTATTTAGTTCAATTCATTATTACCATGCTTCATTGGTTGATGATGAATCTTTTTCTCGTAAAGTGGTGTCTACAGTAGGGATCGGAGAACAACTTATGTGGATACTACGTTTGCAAGTTCCTCATGCAGTACTCAATGAGAACAAGTGAAGAGTTCCTCGAAGTACGTAAAAAATATACACAATTTATTTATTACCATTGTGTTGATATATATAATTATATATATTCATACTTTTCAATTCATTCGAATTAAAGGTTGAATGGAGGAAGGAAAATGTCCTTACGAGCTGACCAGATCAAAGCAATTAAAGAAGCATTGTCAGGATTTCTTATGGATGAGGTCATAGATCCCAAAGGCGCGTATTACTATGACCCAAAAGAATTATTACCTAGTAGCCATACGACTGAAAAGTAGGGTTGAATAAAATCCCAAGGACATGAGTACAAGCTTTTTGTGTCCTTATTATGTACATATTGCATGTACAACCTCTTGAAATATTTGTATATATATAGTTTTATATATTTTAGTGTGTTATTTATGTATAATGATCGAACGGAACTTATACGTACGTATATTAGCAGCGTAGTATTCGTATACGAAAAGCTAATTGAAACAAAAAAAAAATTAAATTGAAAAGAAACTATAAAAGGAAAAGGAAAATAAAAGAAATGAAAAAAAACATTTAGTACCGGTTGAAAACACCAGCCCCGGGGCAAGGTATGGGGCCCATTTAGTCTCGGTTGGTAATAGCAACCGAAACTAAAGGTCTACTTTCAGTCCCGGTGAACCGGGACTAAAGATGGGGCCTTTAGTCCCGGATTGGCAATCCTAACTGGAAACCGGGACTAAAGGGGGTTTCCCAACCGGAACTGATGCTCAGTCCTACATTAGTGCTTGTTTTCTTGATTACCCCCCAAACACCATCCTCCTTCCCCCACCCACACACACTATTTTCTGTTATTTATGGGTCTATCGCATGGAGGTTCTTTGTAATTGTTCTCTCCCTATTGTTATTCGATTTTCCCTTTTTTGTCTTGATTTCCCTACGAATTCCTATGATTATGGGGGCTGCCTGTGGGTTCTCGCAGCCGAAGAAAGCTTGTTTTTTTTACCCAAGGGGAGGAAGCTTGTTTATTTTTTTCCCCAAGAAGAGGAGGTTAGGAGGGTAGGGAGCGGACTCGCGCGAGGAAAAGAGGCATGTAGAAGCAGAAGGTGGAAGTGGCTACACAAACTTGAATTCCAACGCCATGGCTCAGTGCGTCCGTGAGCTGTACGTGGTTATGGATGAATGCGGGAGGTGACAGACGAAAATAGGGTGTTGAGAATTTTTGTCTATTTAATATTCACTAGCAAAAATCCCTGTGCGTTGCAACAGGAGATAAAAAAGCTATCAAACGTTAATAGAAAGCAAGGACGGGATGTTACATATCTACTGAATGGCGTGTGTCGTGTGTCTCACTATTGCCGAATGGTGTGTGTTGTTGGTATAGATGCGGAACTATCCTGATAACGTCTGGACTCGTCTTCTCAGTGCGACAGTGTTGTCAATGTAGATGTGGAGCCGTTATGGATGATGTACGGTCTCGCCTCCTCGATGCGCCGACATCGTTGGCGTGGAGGCCATTGTTGATGGCGTCCATGGTTGTCTCGACATCGTCTAGTGCAGTGATGTTGTCTCTTTATTAATAGGTATAGAGACATAGATATGCTTACTTATGGCTACTTCTTCTATACGTTTCCATGAAGACGTGGTCTGGCCCGTTGACATTACCTTGGAATAGTGATATGGAAGTATGGCTCATGAAGTTACGGCTGCCGCAAGGGTCGAGGGGAAAAACTTCGGTGAGCTACAGTACCACGAACAGTGCTGGGTGGAGTAGAGTTCGAACTTTTTTTTCGGCTCTTCTTGTTACCGTGGCCGGGCAGAGATCTGGCTTGCGTGGCCTGTTCACTTTTATTTTCTGTTTTTTTTCCTATCTTGATCTCATCTGATTAGGCTGTATCTTTAGTCCTTTTTGGCCAAACCGTGGCTGCCAGCTCCAGATCCTTTTTTTCCTCTCTTCCACGCTCCGGAAACTGACTTGATTTAGATATTGATGACATCAATATCAATATGGATTTTTTTCTATTTAGATTTGGATTAGGATCCCTATTCAACTTACACACGATTGGAAGTATCTATTTGATTAGGATTCGTAGGGATCCAGGTTACCTAAAAAACGTGTCCGAGCCATAAATTAGGATTCTTATTCAGCTTACTCTGATCGGAGAGATCTATTTAGATTAGAATTCATATCTATGTAAGTCACCTCAAGAAATATATATATATATATAAAGCAGAGCCGGGGAGCTATGAGTTAGTTAAGAGGGCCATACCAAAAAAATGGGAAGAAAATTTTACATCTTTATTTTATTTAAAGATAATTAGGTGTGAATGATAAATAGGTCCACATATAGTGTTCCAGATTGTAACAATAGTTTATTTAAGAACCATAGCAACAGATGTAACAGACAGCTAGGGCCACGTTTCGTTCCTAAAAATTTTCAAGATTTCATATCACATCGAATGTTTGGACACATGCATGAAGCATGAAATGTAGACGAAAAAAACTAATTACACAGTTTGGTAGAAAAGCACGAGACGAATCTTTTGAGCCTAATTAGTCCATGATTGGACACTAATTGACAAATACAAACGAAAGTGCTACAGTAACTAAAGCCAAAAAAAATTCGCGAACTAAACACAGCCTAGTATTAACCAAAATCAAGCTTCCAGGCCAAATGGTCGGTGGAAAGGACTCAATGAGTGACGTCTTGAACAAGCCTGATTTAATTACCTGCAGTGTATCAAAGGCAATACTACGTGGTTCAAAGAACAGGAGCCAAAACAACTTGGAATTACAGGAGCTGCAGAACCCTACACAGAGCCACATCCTGGAGAATAAAGCACTGGTGAGTCCATTTTAACAGAAAGAACATACTAAAACAAATAGACCTAAAGGTTGTAAAAATACTAAATATTATAATGTATATAGACAGCCTTGATACAGTAAATTGTACATTGTAAGAAATAAAACAATAAGCATAGTTAGCAAAAGGGTTCTCCATTAATACATGATACTGCTAGACTGCTAGTTACCATCTATGGAAGGGTGTGTAAATAGATAAAATGTCATGATGAAAAATGAGAGAGGAGAAGAAAATTTTCCTCTTTATTATTAGATATAGAATTGCTCTGGTCAACCCGTTGTGTATCGAAAAAGGAAAATAATTAAAAACAGAAAAGATACGACAAAAAAAGGAAACAAAATATTTAAAAACAGAAAAGATAAATACGTACCTGAACTGAGCTCCCATTGGACACCGCTCGGTCGGATCTCCGTCGCCGACGGACAAGAGTTTTCCTACGCTGTTCCTTTTATTTTGTTTTTAGTCAGTTAATTAATGTCCGTGTGGGAAATAAAAAGTCGGGTTGAAAGAGACGCTTTGCTATATAGAAAGTAAAATAACGTTTTGTCTAATTTATTTTCTATTTGAATTAGGATTCCTATTTGTATTCAGTTTATTCCGGCTTGGAGATATCTATTTGTCCTACCTATCTAGGGTCATGTAAGTCTAGATGGAAGAAACTCTCAACTACCGGTAGTTAGGGAGAGGTGGACGAAAAAAATGGATTGATGAAAAAAATGACCGGAAATTTTGCCTCTTTATTATTACTAGTAAATATGCCCGTGCGTTGCAACGGGATAAAAAAATCCAATACATACATTCATGGAAAATGATGATAGAGAGTGCAACTGCTACATGTATATTTATGTTTCCCCTTTCTATGTAATTTAAGACCTCTAATTTATTATAAATCTTAAATATCCTCAAAAAATATTACGAAAACATACTTAAAAATTACTTAAAGATCACTAAATAAAATAGATAATTAAACTTTATATCAAGTGTGAATCTATCATTATGAGGGCATTAAACGTATTTATATACTTAAAACAATAATTAAACTGGTAGAAATAAATTTAAAATAAAATACTAAATATAATAAGGGCACTAAGAGCTCAAAGCCTAGCTAAAACATTTAAATAATGCGCTGAGATTAAATAATCAAAGGAACTTAAATTCAGGAAAAAAAAAACAAAGCTTAATTCGGCTCTTTTATAAGAGAAAACAGCCCTAAGGTTAAGAAACTGGCCAGAGCACAACGTAGGTTCCTGGCTAGTGCCGAGCACGCAGCCTGTGCGGGCCACTTTGCCCAGCCCACTTCCCTTGCTGAAAACCTGATGCAGGAGTGGTGTGAGCCGTCGGATCGAGTTGGATGGCCAGGATTTAGCTACCCAAAAACAACTGGATATAAAACACTTGAGGCCGGCAACAACCCTAGTTTTCTCAGCACACAGCCGCATCTACCGCACAAGCCACGAACACATCCTGCACACAGCCGCACTCTCTCTCCCTACTCTTCCCACACACAGCCACATCCACCCTCGGCGCTGCATTGGTGTCTCTCACTGGCGCGCGTGCGGTCCTTATGGGTGGCAGCGGCGGCCCGAGGCCCGCAACTGATGCGGCCGACGCGGACGGCGGCTCCCTCATGCCCGCGCGGCGGGCCTCTCATGACACGAGCTGCGGCGGAGCCTGCGCGAGCGGCAGCGGCGGCCGTGATGTTGCGGGCGCGAGCCTTGCACGCGGCGCAGGGGACGGCGGCAGCCACGTGGCCTAAACCCGACGATGATGGTCTTTCCCGACGTTCGCGCCCCGTGACATCTCCGCGAGCACACCTCCAAACAGCCGAGCTCCAATCGCCGACCTCCATGCCTACCCCGAACCGTGCCACCGCTCCCGCGGGCGCCTACGACTTCCAGCAAAAAAAAAGTTTGAATCCCTTTCTCGATTCGATTTGCTGCTGTTTTATTCGATTTGGAGCTCCTTTTAAATTCGATTTGGATCTCTCTTTGTCCGATGCTAGTATTACCTTGTATAAGTGGGAGAGAGATTTGAGGAACGCTGGCTAGTATTATCTTGTATAAGTGGGAGAGAGATTTGAGGAACGTTGTTTTCGTGATGCAATTTTATGGTAGGGCTTGTGTATATTCGTACAGTAATAATAAAGACAGTTTAGATGTGGTCCGTGATATGTTTGTGTTTGTGTGCTGAGGAAAATCTTTCTCCTTTTTGATTCAATTAGATCTCTTTTCGATTCGGTTTGGAAAATCTTTCTCCTTTTCGATTCGATTTAGAGTTCCTTTTTTATTTGGTTTGGATTTTGGCAGATTTCTTCTTTCCTTCTATTTGTCCGAGGCTACTATTATCTTGTCCCCTACATATTCAAGTCTCCATCGTATATAAGAGGGAGTTGATTGGATTGAATAGGCGGACCAAATTGAATGGGCTGGACGAAAAAAAGGGTCTGAAATTTTGCCTCTTTATTATTAGGTATAGATTAGATTAGTTATAGATATAGATATAGATGCCGCCAAACGTCATGATTTTATTGGCCCAAGGACATGCAGCGGGTCTCGTAGCAGTGCCTTTCATTACGCATCGAGGAATCCCTAGTTAGGTATAGAATTCAAAGTTTGATTATAAGATCAACAGTCCCATGGCTAGGCACAAGGGCGCGGCTTGGCTTGTTGTGGCGCGTGGGCGGCAACGCAGATGCTGCCGCGGCTCGGTCAGGTATCCAGCACCGCAGCAGCGTGGTGGCGCCTGGCATGGCGTGCAGGTGCACGACGACGAGGCATATATACACAAGCGTCAGTGGCGTGGTCGGGCAGTCCGGTCAGGCACTGCCCACGGACGGGGCAGGCCACAGCGGCCGCGTGAACAACGCAGCGACGAGGCGACGGGGCTGGCGTGGACGCGCGGGGCGGAACGCCTGTGCGTGGCGCACGTGCCGAAGCAGGTTTCGAGGATGGCGGCGTGCGTGTCGAGGCGAGCTAGCGGTCTGCTCGGCAGGGACATGCCTATGGGCGGGCAGGACCAGCACCAGAGCAGCATGGGTGCATGGTCTGAAGCAGCAGGCGAGCGTGGCAATTCCTCGAGCAGGTGGCATGCAGACTTGTGACCACATTGGGACTAGTTTTCTGGCTTCTTCGAAGTGGCAAATCAACCTGCAATCGGTGCTCCTAATCATGACCCTCCACTCCATGCATGCGAGAAGCGGTTCACGAGTCGAACCTGCTCCATTTGCACGGTTGGCTAGCAGATCCGCGGATAACCACGGTTGTAAATTATTTTAATACTTTAACGTTTTTGCTGATGTAAATTCTTTTATATAATTTATAATTTCATGATAAATATTATATAAATAATGATTGATTAATTGATATATTTAGTTATTAAATATTTGTTGATAACTATATTACTTTTTTATGAGTATTCTTGTCTATGTTATATACCTAAATATTTTATTCTGTACCTGTGTAAATTAAAAAAATTGATAAAGCAAAATAACTACTTGTTGCTACCATTATTATTTAAATTTCTATTAAATAATATGGTAAAAGGTGACATCCGGATCCGATTCCATGTGAATCTGATCCGTTCCATCCCTACTCCCATCACTCTACAACTTCTATTAAGAGGGCGGTTCAGGTTATAGGTTAGGAGATAATGGTGTCTAAACACAGGTTTGTCGATGTCTATGCAGTCATTGAACTGAGGCCAAGAATGATTAAAGTATCACTGTTTGTAATTAATTTAGGTGATCAAAACTAATTCAAACATCACCGATAACCATCTAAAGCTCTTGTACTATGTTTAAAGTGTGTTTTTAGTCAAGGAACCAACACGAGTTGTTCAGGAGAAACGAGAGAACGTGGCTCGTCAATATAGCAATGTCAGCAAACTCTCAGAAATTCTACAAGTCGCATTAGGATTTATATTTTATCCAAACTTCGGAGCCCCAAGTAAACTATCTAATTAGTATTAGTATTAGTACTCTCTTTAAGCGCCCAGGAATTCCCGGCCTCTCAGGGCTTCGGCCACTGTCAGACACTGTAGCTGCCACGATGTTTTTTTATAATACATTTACATTTTTTATTTTTTATTTTTTTATTTTTTTATTTTTTTTATTTTTCCTCTTACCATTTTTCCTTTTTTATTTTTCCTTTGCTTTTCTTTTTCGGTTTTGATTTTCCCTCCTTTACGCGCGTGCAGTGAAGCACGCGTATCTTCCTAGTCAACATTTGCTCACTAAAAAATTGTGCTGCTGTCAAGTTCATAACTTATATAACAACTTTTATATTGATATATCCTGAAGTGTTTAATAAAATAATCATTTAAATGGCTCCTTAAAATATCTATTAGATAATAAGTGCCAACTTAGGTACTTCATAGTTTTTATCATTCTCCTTATATAACTCGTACATGAAACCTTAAAGAAAGTTGTTTAGTAACTTAATTAGGGTGTAATGGTCACATGGTTGACTTTTGGTCACATGCTATGTATATAGTTCATTTAATAAATATGTTTAAAAGATTAAAATGAATATCGTTTCGTGTGAGGCTTACTTTGTTCTTTTTCTTTCTTTTCTTTTCTTTTTAACCATGAGCTAAGGTTTGTACATCATGTGTTTGATAAATTGAATATTTTATTTTCTTCTTTTTCTTTCTTTTCTTTTCTTTTTAACCATGAACTAATGAGATCCACAATCCTACCTTGTGTTTCCTTCATCGTTGGATAGGAGTAACCTTATTTTCTCGTGCCGACATGAGATCCTAGAGAAATGATGATTTAAGATTGCTATATGCGATGGTTCACAAAATCAGTGTCTCTCATGTGAAAACCATGGTTGCTCATTGGCAAGGTGCTTCTCAAAGAGTTGGACCTATTGAATTCACATCCATAATCACTAGACTTGCCGACTCTTTGTGTTTACTAAATAACTCTGTGCAATATATTACTACGCCTAGAAGCATGATAACAGAAGAATATTTTATACAAGCTCACATGCTTAAGAAAGGTTCGAGAGGTTCTGTGGTCATGATTTATCGTGGCCATGCAGCTAAAGTTCCACTCCCTTGTGAGAGACTTCAGTTGTATAGGGTTTGCCAACTAACCTTTGATTTGGACCAAGTAGCTAGGCGAAGAAGTTTTGCAGGAACAAGCACAGGACGACGAGTGACAAGGAGGATGACACAGGCTGCACAATTTGAGCAAGGCGGCACTTCACACCACGACGACGACGACGACGACGACGACGACGATGATGATGATGAGGAGGAGACATCGAGTGCCATGCACATCTCGAGCTCGAGCGGGATGCCTCCGCCGCCTCCATCACACACTCAAAGTGCGCGGTTTTACTTCTCGTCCTCACGAGAGAGGTAATATCATGGCTTGCGGCATGACGTGAACCAACTCACCAACCAAGTTGGTGAGATCTGCATCGAACAAGAGGCCAACGAGGTGGCATTGAGCAAAACCACCAACTTCTTCTTGCCATCCAACAAGAGTACGTGCGCCAATGGACGGCGTATTGGGCACAACAAGGTGTCTATCCACCACCACCTGGACCGTGAAAGAGACAACCTTGGGGGAGGTTCCCTCCCCCACCAAGGTAAGTTTTAGTTTTTCTTGCATTTGCTTGTTGTATTCCTTTCTTTATTTGTATAAAAAAAATCTGCATATCAAAAAAAATCTGAATATTATAAAAATACCAAAAATATTTGCCCTTTGTTTATATATATGCTTCATGTATGTTTAACTCTTCCCATGTTTGAAATGAGGAATAGCTGCTCTTCCAATATTTCTCTAGTGCCTAGTATACAGCTTGGTATTTCTCAAAGTTTGGAATATTTAGCTCACATGAAACCATCATGAACCTAAAACTTTATGGGATACAAGTGTTGTAAGTCTAAATTGTTGTGAGATATGAAATAGCAAAGACAAGAGCTGCTATAATATTGTTCCAAATGAGTATGACTATCGGAGTTTTGTCCTTGAAAAATAATGAAAAATCTTAGTGTTCCTCAATGGTGATAAATTCCCACCAAAGCCATATATGATCATGATATAAGCTTTCTACATAAGCTACTTATTGTGTGTTGAGTTTTGTCAAGTCTTGTTGACCCTTGTTGAGAAACTTATCATGCTTCCAAGATCAAGATCACGTACACCCCAATATATATGCTATTTCTACACTGGAAGTACGCAAAAACATGTCATTTATTTTCCACCAAATAAATGCTCTATGTTCTAAAAGTGTGATCTCTCTCTAAATATGTTTTTAGTAGAAGAGACATAAGGCTATGCAAAAGTATGAGAATATATATATATATATATATATATATATATATATATATATATATATATATATATATATATATATATATATATATATATATGGACACATGAAGGTCCAATGTATTGAAAAAAGTGAGCACATGAAGGCTCATGAATAGAAAAATGGTGATAGCCATGTCTCGAAATAATAAGTAGAGGGAGAGATCATATCAAATAAAGGAGTATTTTCATATACCATGTTCCACATACATGCACATCTCGATCTAAGAATATGACACTTCTCTCCTTGGATCCGAGCTTCGGCTTTACAATATATGCAAGGTAAGTATGCTACATCTTTATCCTACCCAAAGCTCCACATAAGCCATTAGTAGTAGGATAAGGAGGCAACTTCAACATATGCCCGTCTTGGTGAGGAATCATAAACCATATGAGCGACATGAGAGTACCATATGAGGAACATTAAGCCTTCTTTTTTAAAATATTGCAAAACCTCTGGTATGAAACTTGTGCGGGATGAGAAAAATAGTGCTCAAGTCAAATCTGTTTTGTCTTTCAACTGCCCAAGACAAAGGAAAAGGCCACATGCCCCATGGAGGACTAAGGTAATATTCTATAACTAAATAGAAGATCTCCACTATAATATTTCTCTAGCTTCTCATGCTGCCACATCATCAAATATTCATCATCTCTGGTCTTCATACTTCAAGCCTCCCCTACGTGCCCACTTACTCTATGATCCCCACTAAATGCACAAAAACCTGCTAGAAAGTGGAGGGATTTGAGCAGTCATTGGTTCCAAGCAGTCCTTAGATATTCTTGCTCTGAAACATACAAATTTATCTCCACCAAGCAAGGATTTAATTTGATGCAGTGTGTCTCTGTACATGGGCATACGAAGGATCATCCTGCTGCTCTCTACAATCTCCCCATCTTGCCATCCCCATATATATATATATATATATATATATAGAGACGAATTTTTGAAGTCTATTTAATCCATGATTTGATAATGTGGCGCCACAATAAACATGTGCTAATGACGGATTAATTAGGCTTAATAAATTCATCTCGCGGATTGCTGACAGACTCTTTAATTTATTTTTTATTAGTATCCGAATACCTCATGCGACACCTCATGTGACAACCGATAAGACACCTCTTAAACTTTAGTCCCTACATCCACGTTCGGATGCTAATTAGGAGAATTAAACATGAGCTAATTATAAAACTAATTGCACAGGAGTAGACTAATTAGTGAGATAAATCTATTAAGCATAATTAATCTATAATTAGCAAATATTTACTGTAGCACCACATTGTCAAATCATGGACTAATTAGACTTAATAGATTCGTCTCGTAAATTAGCCTCAATCTGTGTAATTAGTTTTGTAATTAGTCTATATTTAATACTCCTAATTGATATCAAAAATTCGATATGACAGGGCTAAACTTTTGCAAAAAAAACAACCACAGCCTTAAGTCAAGTTAGGTACATTAAAGTAAAGTGCCGAGTGGGTGCATAAACAGATAGAGATTTGTCTCCCTAAAAAAAAAGACAGATAGAGACTTGTCCACTCGGTGGGGTATTAGAGAGGGGACCGCATTGGGTGCTGTGCAGGCAGGCTCCTATTGTTATCTGCGCGCGCAAGGACCACCACACCCCGAGTGGTACTCAGCGTTTTCCGATATATCCGGTAAGAAACCGAGAAGACAGAACTGTTTGCCTGTTTTGGTGGTTCAGGTACCTACCACACCCGGGTAGCCAGGTACCACCCGTTGTAGCTGAATATTCCCCCTCAACCCCGCCCCCCCCCCCCCCCCCCCCCCCACCCCCCCCACCACACACACCACATATATATATATATATATATATATATATATATATATATATATATATATATATATATATATATAAGATGAAAACGGAACCGAAATATTCTGAACTGACCGTCAGCCCTGGGCGTTCGGTTCTTCGGTTCGGTTCGGTTCGGTTCCTCGGTTCCCCCGCTAATTCGGTTCCAGCAGAACAAGGAACCGATCGGTTCCTGAGAAATCTCGGAACCGAGGTAATTCGGTTTCGGTTCCTTCGGTTCGGTTTCGGTTCTAACCGAAGGAACCGAAATTTTCAGGAACTTAAAAAATAGCTCATTCAATTAAAAATTTCAGCAGCATTTTGTCTCATTTTCATGCACTCAACAGGGATAATTTTAAGAGCAATGCATCACAATAAACAGTACCACACAATATGATTGTTCTCTCAAATGCTAAGGCAAATAAATAACAATTCTCAAAGACTCAAACAACAAACAGTAATGAAATGAAACATGCAGCCTCCACTCCAGGCTCCAGCCGTACAGCACACTAGCACACAACCACACACACTTATTCAAGTTTCAAGCGTAGATGAGGTCATGATTATGAAGAGGAATAAGAAAACAAGTTCGGTTCCTGCGGGTTAATTCGGTTAACCGAACCCTGGAACCGAATTGACCCAGGTTATTTCGGTTCCTGGATTTCTGGAACCGAATTAGGAACCGAAACCGATCGGTTCGGTTTTTTCGGTTCGGTTCTCGGTTTTTTCGGTTCGGTTCTCGGTTCTCGGTTTTTCGTGCCCAGGGCTACTGACCGTTTTCGTTTTTTATATTATGAACCGTTTTTTAACATGAAAAATTGTCAGTTTTAATTGGTTTCACAATTATTTTCAACCATTTTTTTTACTCTTTAATTGCTAAATTTAGAAATATCCTGAACCGACCGCTTTCGTTTTTCTATATCGTAAGTCCGTTTTCGACCGTTTCCCTATATATATATATATATATACTCCCTCCGTATCGGATTTAGAAGTCATTTAGGATAGCGACACGGTCTTCAAAACACAACTTTGACCTCTTGTTTTTATAAAAAATATTTATGAAAAAATGATATATGTATACTTTTATGAAAGTATTTTTCAAGACAAATCTATTCATATAATTTTTACATTTACAAACTCAACGACTTAAAAGTTATTAATGATTTATATTTCCAATGTTTGACCCAAACCTTATCCAAAACGACTTCTAAATTCGATACGGAGGGAGTATATATATATATATATATATATATATATATATATATATATATATATATATATATATATATATATATATATATATATATATATATATATATATATATACACACGTGTAGCTACTCCAACCTACCGCACGTGGTCTACCCTTCCCATCGCGCTCCAACGAGCCACGCTCGCTCTTAGCGGGTCAGGAATTAGTAGACCCGATAGAGATTACACATTCCGATTTTTATGCCGATAGAATCTAGATATTTCAACAGCGCCACTCCTCCCCGTCTCCTCGCGTCCGTCCCTGCTCGCGTCCGCGCCCCTCCCTCTCCTCCGATGGCGGTGGCGGCGGGCCTCCACCACCACCGATGGCCCTCGCAGCGCGCGGCGCCGCCTCTCCCCCAACCCTCGGAGGTGCGGCCCTGCCCTATCCCCGACGATGGCGGCGGTCCATCCACCTTCTTGGCATCGGCGGCGGCCCCTCTGGAGGCTCACACGACGCTCCCCGTCACCAACAGCAGAGTGACTCAGCGGCGGCATGGCCAGGCCATCGCGGGCTGCGGCCCATTGCAGCGGCGTGGCCCCCACACCGTAGCGTTGCGACCTGCGGCGAGCCCCTTCCCCACGTGCCACTGTGGATTTGGATCAGCGGACGGTGGCCGTCAAGGTGCTTCAATGGCGCCTCCTTCCTCCTCGCATAACGACTGATCCGGCGGCGGCCCCTATCTCGGTGAGGAGGGCAACCCGTTTTCGGTTCATCACCATGTTGCCATGCACCCAGCAGGTAAAAAAAAAAATCTGATCCGATACACATCCATCTATTCGTGTGTTTCTCATTTAATTTATTCAGTTCGGTAGGCAAATCCCTCACACGTGTTGCTTATTTCCTGATCAAGAGCACCTAGCCCCCCGTCTGTCATCTGTGTTGAACACCTGCAGTTGAAATGTTTTTTTTTCACTTTAATTAATGATTATTGAAAAATCACACACATATGTTATGCGGATTGGAATAGGCTGTGGTAATTTTCATTATATGCATGTAGAATTGTAGATCCCATACTAGAATTGTAAGATTGGATTATGGTGGTATTCCATCTGGAGGTCAGCAGGTATATCAGCATACTAATTTCTTGTTTTCTTTTTTTTTTTCTGATGATGAGTATCATCCGGTACTCTTTTTAGACTCGCCAATGATTACCAGATATCTTCTTCTGTTTCTTACCTACTGGACAGCTTCTAATATGGCTGCAGATTGTGTTGATCCATATAATATGATACGATTTCCACTACCAACAACTTAATGTCACGTTTGTTTTTAATTTCCGATTAGGTTCGTTCTCAGTGAGCAATTCATATACATATGACTAGAGATGACAAGCTCCAACATGTGTGTTCGTATTTTGAGTTTATTTTTCAGAAAATAGATTGTATCTCTGCATACGTTTTTCAGTAAGTGTATTGTTGAATACTTCTTCACTGATTAGAGTATCAGTTGACACTACTACAGACAGGTCCTTTAGTCCCGGGTCCTAAGGACTTTTAGTCCCGGTTCCAGAGCCGGGACTAAGAAATCAGGACTAAAGGTCCCAGCCTTTAGTCCCGGATACACATAACTGGTCCTAAGGACTTTTAGTCCCGGTTCCAGAGCCGGGACTAAGAAATCGGGACTAAAGGTCCCAGCCTTTAGTCCCGGATACACATAACTGGGACTAAAGCCCGTCCTCGGATGAAAAAATAAATGAAATTCTACAGGCTTCTCTTGTGGTGCGTGAGAATCAAACTCAGGACCTCTCACCTCGCGCGTAGATTCTTTACCAACTCAACTGAACACAACATGTGACAAAGTCCTTTGCGCTCTTCCTTTTGATTTGACTCATGGGGACCTTTAGTCCCGGGTCGGAGACCTTTAGTCCCGGTTCGTAACACCAACCGAGACTAAAAGATCACCCTTTAGTCCCGATTGGTAATACCAACCGGGACTAAAAGTTAGAGGACATTTAGTCCCAGTTCGTAATACCAACCGGGACTAAAAGATGACTTTTAGTCCCAGTTGGTGTTACGAACAGGGACTAAAAGTGGTCCGGCCGTTGGGCAGGGTACCAACCGGGACTAAAGTCGTTTTTTTTGTTCCGGACATAAATTTCGCCGGGACTAATACCCATTTTATTTTAGATATCGACGAAAGGTCTGTTCTCTAGTAGTGTGGTACTTGCTAGGATTAAAATAATGGTTTTCCAATAGGTATATGCAGGAAGAATCGTTACCAGCCTAACTGCTGCCTGCATGCAGTGTGCTATGTATTACTAAATGAAGTTTCTCTTGCATTCATGGACTAATCTGTCGCAAAAACTTTCAGAATATCATCTTCAGAATGTGCCTGACGGAAAGACTCACCATACTTCTTGTCAATTTAATCTTTAGACAACAGAATAGAACAGACTGTTGGGAGTATGTTCTAGACAAATACCTTTTTCTTAGTTTTTCAGCCTCTCCCTACATTTGGAATACCTTTTTTTAGTTTTTCAGCCTCTCCCTACATTTGGAGGGATTTTGTAATTAAAATTTTCATATAGCCTGAGACATAGTATGTGTATATACTAGCTTGCAGAGTATATAGGTATGTAAGCATACTATATCAAAAATTTCTGTCAGAAGCATGTATAGATACTCCCTTGTAGAAGCCTAGAAGGTATGCATGCATACTTTTTTTTAAAAAAAAAACTTATATAGTATACGCATACCCTCGTTTACAAATGGTATATGCACATACATCTTCTCTAAACAGTATGTGTATTTATCAAAGTAATAAAATAGTATGTACATATACTCTCTTGTCACATAAATTATATGTATATACTCAGTATGACTTAAAAACTAGTATGGACACATACCCTCTTGTCACGTGAAGTATATGGATATACTCAGTATGAATGCATACGTCCATCTAAAAACTAGAGTATGTATAAATACTCTATTCTAAAAAGTATGTACAGATACTATCATTTCAAAAAGTATATATAAATACCATATATTCTAGAGTATGTACACGTACTCTAATTTGTTACCGTTTTTTTTCTCTTTGGCGGCATTCAAATTTGCCGTGCATTCATGGAGCCGAGAATCTAGTTGGCAGTCAACAGAGCCGTCTTCCCTATTGGATTTCTGCCATACCCGTGCGTGCAGGAAAGGTGTTCAGTTTCCACCTAAAAATTTTTCACCCCATCAAATCAAATATTTAGACACATGCAAGAAGTACTAAATGTAGATAAAAAAAAATTAATTACACAGTTTGGTTGGAAACCACGAGACAAAATTTTAAGCCTAATTAGTCCATGATTAACCTTAAGTACTACAGTAACACACATGTACTGATGACAGCTTAATTAGGTTTAATAAATTCGTCTCGTGGTTTCTTGACGAGTTATGTAATTATTTTTTATTAATATAAAAAAACCCATGAAACATCTTATGAAAAAAAAAAACTTTTCACGCACCAGCTATACACCCCCCGCCCCGACCGGAGCGACCCTCTCGGCACCGCCACTCACGCGTCCACCCCCACACCACCGACCACGTCGGCGCTGTGACCTACCCCGCCGGCCCCTCACCCCTGCCTTCGCCCCCCTCGGCGCGGGCGCAGGCGCCGCCCCCACACCACCCGACGACGGAGGCGTTCACCGCTCCGACGTAGAGGCGACGATGGCGCGGGCGCCCCCCACGGCGAGGACCAGCGCGGCGGAGGCGTTGGCGAGGCCCGCCTGCACGGCGCTACCCTACAGGCCTCAGCAGCGGACGACTTTGGACGCGATGGTCTCGACGGTGCAGGAGAAGCCGTCGCTGGCGATGAGGATGCGGAACCCGCCGTCGGCCTGTGCGGGGAACCCGGCCGCCCGTCGCGCCACCACAGGACCTCCCGGAACCAGAGCCCGAGCCGGAGGCCCACATCGACGTCCGCGAGGCCCGTTGTAGAGCCGTCGGAGCATCCCGGCCCCATTTGTGGTGCGGGCATGGACGGGCAGCAGAAGAGCGCTGCCTCCTTGCGTGCAGCGAACCAGTGCTTCCCATGTTCAGATCCGGTGTTGGTCAGATCGTGGATGGTTTTGCTCACATATACTGCGGGCCTGTTTAGTTTCTAAAATTTTACAAAATTTTTTAAGATTTTTCGTCACATCAAATATTTGGACGCATGTACAAAACATTAAATATAAATAAAAAAATAAAATTAATTACACAGTTTAGACGAAATTCATGAGACGAATCTTTTAAGTCTAATTAGACTATGATTGGACATTAATTACCAAATAACAACAAAAATACTACAATATTATTTCCCAAAAAAATTCACGAACTAAACAAGGCATAAGATATACTACTGAAATACTATCAAATGCTTATGTTTATACTGCGGCAGCATGCTGAAATTATACGACTGTATCAAGCTACCGACAAGATATTGACAAAATACTTAAACATACTGACAATTACTTAAAGGGTACTAGCAACCGCTGAAGTTATAGGCCCTGTTCGGCTGAAGGTTTCTACGACTGATAAGTTGGCTGATGCTGTTTTGTTGTGAGAGAAAAACACTATATCATGGCTGATAAGTTCAAGCGAACAGGATCATAAGACTCGTTGTACCAAGGTACAGACAAAAATATTGATGAAATACTTAAAAATACTGACAAAATACTTAAACATAGTGACAAATACTTAAAGGGTACTAGCAACTATTGAAGTTATAAGACTTTCTCTACCAAGGTACTAACAAAAATACTGATGAAATGCTTAAAGATACTGACAAAATAATTAAACACACAGACAATTACTTAAAAGGTACTAGCAACTACTGAAGTTATAAGACTGGCTATACCAAGCTACTGACAATATACTGATGAAATACTTAAAAATACTGACAAAATACTGATAACTATTTAAATATACTAGTAATTACTGAAGTTATAGTAACGGCTGTACCAAACTTGTGATGAAATACTTAAAGATAATGGAAGTAGCAACTGAATTTGTCGTACCAAGCTGCTAGGAACACATATATGGCCACACAGTGGGCTAGAACACTGGATCCGGGAGGGTCAATGCATTGGGTGCTGGGCTGGTGGCTTTGAAAAAAGCACATGGAGGCAGCAGGAGTGGGCGCCTGGCAGGCAGGAGTGCAGGACTGCAGGAGCGGCACGGGAGTGGGGCAGCGGGCGTGCATGGCCGCGTGGGTGGGAGCGGGCAGGCCCACCAGGCGCGCCTGGGGTTCACGTGGGTGCGTCGCTCCTTCCAGTGTGTGAGAGCGTGTAAGGCCCCGTTTAGATGGCAAAATTTTTGGGGAGAAATTTCTGCAGCACTTTTATTGTTATTTGGTAAAATTTATCTAATCATAGACTAACTAGGCTCAAAAGATTCATCTCGACATTTACAAACAAACTGTGCAATTAGTTATTTCTTTACCTACATTTAATACTCCATGCATGCGTCCAAAGATTCGATGTGATGGACATTATACAAATTTTTTGGGTGTTTTTGGATCCAAACCTGGCCTAAGCGCAAGTGGTGCGTCGGGGCGCGTGCGGTGGGCTGCGAGGACCGAGGCGCATGGGCAGGGTCAGGTCGGGGCACGCGCTGCAGGTCCTAGGGAGCTGGTTGGGTCCGTTAGGCTGTCCGCACTCGTCGTCCTCTATATTCATCTCTAAAAAGAATATTCTAGTCTGATCATCAAGATTCTCTCATCTATACTGCTTTCTTCCACACTCTTTCGTACTCTATATCATCCTCTATCCACTGTAGGGCCCACCTGTCAGCTTTTTTTATTAAAAACCCACCGCCGCCTCCCTCCCTCCCATTCTCTCTCTTTCTCCCACCTCGACGGTCTCCTCCCCACTGTGCCTCTCTCCGCTCTCCTCCCCACCTCGCCTCTCTCCATCGCCTCAACGGCCGGGACGACGCCAGGCGGACCAGCGCGCGGCGAGCGGGTGGGCGAGCGCGCGGTGGGCCTCGGCGGCCGGACCAGCGGCGGGCGGGCAAGCACGGCTCCGGTGCGGTGGCGGCCGGCGGACCAGCGCGCTCCATCGCCTTCTGCTGGGCCTGGCGCCGGACGCGGTGCGGGGTGGCCTCCGGGCGGACGCGGCAGCGAGCTCCGACTCCGAGCACAAGCGCCTCTGGGCGAGCGTGGGGCAGCAGCGGTCGCGGTGGCCCTCCTCCTCCCCGGTCCCTCTCTGTCTCCATCCGTCGGCGGCGGGCACGGCTCCCTCCGCGGGCGGCGGCCGCGGCAAGCGCGGCTGGCGGCCGCGAGGGCGGCGTGCACGGCGGCCCTGGCTCCCCTCCCCTCCACTCGACCTAGCTCCCATCCCCTCCACGCGGTGGCTCCGGTGCGATGGCAGCCGGCGGTAGCGGACGACCGGCGAAGGGCGAGGTCGCGATGCGGGCGAGCCCTCGCGGCGCGCGGCGGACGCCAAGCTCGCAGCGTGAGCGAGCGCGCAGCGGAGGGCGAGGTCGCGGCGGTGGGGCCGACGCGGATAGCGGGCATTCGCACCCCACTACATATAGCGGACGGACGCTCCTCCACTAAGATAGCGGAGGCTTTTACAGTTGCCGTTGCGGGCGTTTTTTATGGTATATGCTCCTGCAGGATGGTTTAGCGAGTGCCGGTGCAGACAGCCTTAGTCTGCGTTTACTTCACGCCTAAAAAATTTCCGTACCATCACGTCGAATGGTTGACACATACATAAAATATATCAAGTTTTATTGTAACACAAAGATACATGTGCTAATATAGAAAATAATAATAGAAGGAGTGGGAGCTGTAAAGATGGATAAGAAAAAAATAGAAAACAAGAATAGAAAATATTTTACGAAAGGATGGAAACAAAACCAAAAAAAAAGGAAAAGCAAGAAACAAAAAACGACAAAGAAAAAAAGACTTCTAGATGGAGGGATGTAAATCAAAACAGAAAAATGAAACATAAATGGAAACGAAAAATAGCTGAAAACATCGGGACGGACCAAAATACGGGTATTTTAAGAATAAAAAAGCCAGATGGAAAACACTTTGCTCTTTAATATTAGATATATATATTAGAGTGGAAATAGAGCTAGGAAATATGTCCGTGCATTGTAACGGGAGAAAAAAAATTATATATCCCTCGTCGTTGAAATATTATCTGGCATGACACTCATAGGTGTTGATGCGTACGATTGTACGAGATTGTTATAGATGCACTAAGGGAGGGAAAAGTCTATGCCCTCGAGATAATTGTTGAGAAGAGGCTCACTGCGGTAGGCACGAGATCACACTACTACAGACGGGCTCTTTGCCGAGTACCACACTTGGCTAGAGATGGCAACGGGTACGTACCCGACGGGTAGTGGCCACCCGTACCCGTACCCGCACCCGCCACTTTGTACCCGTCGGGTTACCCGCACCCGCACACGGGTAGAAAAGTGCTCTCATACCCGTACCCGCGCGGGTAAATTCTACCCGACGGGTAACCCGCACCCGACACCATACCCGAAAATTACATATAAATATCAAACATTCACATACAAAAATAAATCATTTCAAGCTTTCAACAAGTTACAAACTAACATTCATATAATGACATCATTGTAATATATATAATAGAAGGGTTTAGTTGGATTTTGGCCAAATTCATAGGTTGTATGGACTAAAATGATGAGGGTGGCTTGGTTCTTTTGCGGGTATTTTTTACCCCTGGGTAGGCGGGTATGGGTAGTATACACCCGCACCCGTACCCGTCATACCCGATGGGTATAGGATTTTGCCCAATAACATACCCACGAGTAGAAAATTCATCCCATACCCGCCTCTTTATCGGGTAAAACCCGTCGGGTACTCGGGTTTCGGGTACCCGTTGCCATCTTTACACTCGGCAAAGAACCCGTCGGCACATATCGGGCACTCGGCAAAGCCTTTACCGAGTGCCACGTAAGCACTCGGCAAAAAAATCTGTCGTCAACTATGACGACCTCTTTGCCGAGTGCCACGTCAGCGGCACTCGGCAAAGAATTTTTTTTTGAAAATTATTTGCCGAGTGCCGGAGCCTTGCACTCGGCAAAGAATTTTTTTATTTTTTTAAATCTTTGCCGAGTGCCATGGCTCTAGCACTCGGCAAAGCTTGAAAATTAGGTCTCTACTTCCCAGCTTTGCCGAGTGCCATGGTCATGACGATGCTATTTTTTTTTGTTTTTTTTCTTTCCATCAGCACAAACAAAGAAATCACATATATATCAACATACAACATAGGATATATCACATACACATCCATATTCCATTACATACACATCCATAACCCATCACATACACATCCACCATTCATAATACATCTCATACAAATCCATTGTCCATAATCCATCACATACATTTGTATCATCCATGACAATATCCATCACATTATATATATGTCTCTAGTAGTAGTCCACATAAGGCTAAGTCTAACACAAGTCCATGCAACATGAAAAGAAATAAATAAACGGTACCTACTGCCACCCTCCCCAGCCTGAGTGTGAACTGCCACCTTGAGGAGGGCCACTTGGCCACCCGGCCTGTGGAGAAGGGCCACCTTGAGGAGTCGGGTTTGAACCCACCGACTATGGCTGCACAAAGGAGAAGCGAATTCATGAGTATTTGTAGGAGGGCCGCACAAGCTAAAGGAATAAACAACCATATATACTCATCAGAGTCTCTACAGGACGAGGAGGAGCCACAACTGGAGCGAGTAGCGACTAGGTGTAACACCTCTGGGGTGATGGAGATTAAAAATTTGTCATGTCATCATATTGCACCACAAAGCATCCATGATTAGGTCAACTACGATATGCATCAACTAAAATGAGTTTAAATTCTTAGGTTGGATGGGCTTTTGAGTTCTGTGATTCGAATCAAAAACCCTAATTTCGAATGCCACCACAAATACTTAGTTTATGCCCTGCATAATTTGAGGTGTATGACTGTGTTATACATTAGTGCCAAGTGTAGGGTATGAACGGAAGTCCAACTTATAAAATGGAGCTTTAAGTTTGAGTTTGAATTTGGAATCCAAAACTTGTCACGAGTTTTCCGATTCAAATTTGAATTCAAGTTTGGGTAATTATTAAAAGATTTTCAAAAGTCAACTTGGTCAACCAAAAGTGGCATTTGGTCAAACATGTGATGATTGACTCAATGATGCCCTTGGATGATGGTTTGATCACTAAATAATCACCAATTAAAATAGCAACAAGTTTCAATTTGAAATTCTTCCGAAAACCCTAAATTCAAAACCCTGATTTTACCTCTTTTAGAATAATTCAAAATCTAAGCAAAATTTGGGAAAAAGTTTTAAACCAAGTTTGTAGATCTTTTCAAGGGCTACAAGTTTGGTGTTTTGAGTTTTCAAAGTTTCAGTGTAAAATTTTGAGTAATTTTGAAAAGAAGCAAATTTCAAATTTGACCCCTTTTCATCCCTAAACCCAAAATTCAAAATGGAGGTAGAATATGAAAATAGTTTGAATAACAAAGTTGTAGGTCTCGTCTAGATGTACAACTTTGGTATTTTGAGTTTTTGAAGTTTCAATATAAAATTTAAGTTAATTTCTAAATCCAGTTTGAATTTGAGAAAGTTTTCAAAATGAAAGTTTTCTAAATCCAGCTTGAAATTCTAAAGATTTCATATTTTGGAAATTTTTCAAGTCACTACATGATTTTGGGAGTAATTTGGCAAAAACAGATCAAGGGTTCATGTGTGTTGGGGGGTGCTACAGTACACCGACGAATCAACGCTGGGCAGTGGACGACATGGGTGCCGGTGAGCCACCATGGCCTTCCACGGCCTTCTCGTGTACCCCAGCTGACCAGCTCGAAATCATGCGCACCTTCCCGCAGCCGTGTCAAGCGCCCTGGTCGTCTACTTAAGCGAGCTGCACAGTCGCCGTTGCTCTCCTCTTTTCCCTTTTCTCTGTTTTCACCGCGGCCGAGCTCCGCCGCTCACCGCTGCCTCCGTCGCGCTGTCTCTGGCTGTGCAACAGGCTCCACCACAATTGCCTCACTCCCACACACCTCCCTGGCCGCTCACACCAGCCAATTCCGCCCGAATCGCCCGCACGGCCATCTCCTTTCTCTTCTCCGGCGAGCGCAGCCACCGTGCCGCCTCACCGTGGCCAGCCACCCTCGTTGCCTCTCTGCGTCCGCCAGTTGCACCGCTACGTTCGTGGTGAGCTACTCTTGCTCCCGGTCCCCTCCATTTAGTCGCTACCGGCTCGTGTCATCGGAGTGCCACGAGCCGCGGCCACCGTGTCGCCATGGCCGGTGAGGTACTCCCTTCGGGGGGTCTACAGTCGTGCGAGTTATCAGATGATGTTCACGGAGTGCTATAGATCGTAATGGTCAGGTTGGTTGGGTCACCGGTATCGTAGTCGCCGGCCGGTCACCGTGCCATCGTGGCCGGGCCATAGGAATAGAGGGAGGAGAGGGATGATAGGCGGGGCCGCCTCGTTAGTGAGAGGAAGGAGGGAGAGCGCGAGCGTGGGAGCAGGCTGGGACGGCCTGGTGTTGCTGGGCCACGAGCGCGCACGGATGGGCTGCGAGCACGGGCGAGCGTGACCATCCACGACTAGGCCGCGCGTCCTACTGGGCCGAGCGAAGGTGGGAAGAAGGAGGAGTCGGCCCGAGCTGCCGTTTTCGTTTTTCTTTTTCAAAAATGTGAAATAGTAGTAGTTTTTGTTTATTTCAATAGAATTTTGGTAGAGCTCCAAAAATTGTGAAAATTTTTGTGTAAGCTTTTTAGGGTGTAAACTATTTAGGAAAAATATAAAATGCCAATGTTGATTATTTTTGTAAGTCATTTAATTAGCTCAATTAAATGTTAAATGCAACTTTCAGGAATTTTAGTAATTAAAATATTAATCCAAAAATCATGAAATTTGTTTTGACACTGTTTTAGACCATGACTAATCTATAGAAAAAGTTTAAGCTCAATTAGAGGAAGTTTGATTTATTCTTAATTTATGCCTTAATTATTTAAGTGATTAATTAAATATTAAATCAATAACTTTAAGAGTTGTGTGCTCTTTTTGATTGAGTGATGACCTTGGGTCATTAACCCTTAATGATCCTTGGAACTTTAATTACTTGGTTGAGCTCATGATTAGCATGTTCTTTAAGAAATAATAATGTTACTTAGTGAAGTACTATTAGTTAGTAGGTTCAGTTGTTTTGCAACTGTACCGCGAAGGAAAGTTGTACTCAAGTTATTAATCATAGCATATCATCGTTAAGCATCATGTTTATCACCGCATCATGTTGAAACATGTCATATGCTCGTGTAGTTTCCGCTTTTGAAGAAGTAAACTTTGTCGAGCAAGCTTCCGGAGAAGAGCTGTCGTCAGTGGGTTCTGACCAGACGTCGGAGTTGTTGAGCCTAAACCAGTCATCTCGTTTGAACAAGGCAAGCCGCGGTGCATTCAAATCCTTCCTTGAGTTTTACAAATCTTTATCACTGGTACTATGGTTTAATGCATTATGTAATTAGAAATTGAGTGATAACCCAATTGCTGCATTATCATCCTTGATTATTGTGATATCATCCTTGGTACCTGTTTTATGTATAAATGTGTAGTATGCTTCGCTATGCTTATTAAGTTAGGCTTTTAAAATGAAATGCTTATATGGCCACGATGGCATGCTTGATGAATAATGAAATGTAAGAATGAACTTGAAAGATCGGGCGGGTGGTTTGGCCACTACTAACTTGCATTGGGAAAGGAGTCTCAATGTAGTGTTTCCGCCTTATCAGTTAAGGATCGTACGTTGTTGGCTCTCGTGTCAAGGAGTTTTAAATAGTACTAGCCACATACCCCTGTTGGGTAAGCCTTACTTCGGCTATTCCATTACGAGAACGTCTAACCTCGCACTGGGAGTGGAGAGATGGCGAGAGTAGCGTGTACCCTTGGGGCTAGAATTGGGCCGGGTTCGAGGAGTACTGTGCTCTCGGGTGGTGATGGACACGTTCTGGTTTTGGGTGACCCGAGTAAGCGTTGATACATGCAAGATTTGCTCCAGCTAGGTAAATCAAGCGGTTCGAATCGTCGTTACTCCGCGAGAAAGAAGTCTTGGCCTTGCACCAACATCGTAGTTAACAACTGGAATTAGGAGAAAGAATAAAGAAGGATCTTGATGAGAATTATTTTGATCTAGATTAGGATCACTTAGAATTGGTTAAGGAACCATCAATGATAAAATAAAAGGTTGAAAGTAAAGACTCACTCTAGCAAGCTTTTCTGCAAAATAAATTTTGATTCTTGAATACCCTTACCTTGATTCCCTAAAAGCTAGCATGCCCTTGGAGTCTTTTTCTTAGTCAGGTAAGTCTTATTGAGTACTCTCCATACTTAGGGTTTGTTAAACCCTTGTTGCAAGTGCGATGCATGAGCAAGTCTATTTTGATCCTTGCTGCATGATCGTTGTTGTTGAAGAAAGTGACGACGAGTAGGCTATGTGGCCTCTTGGCAAGGCACCTCATTTGGGTGTTGAAATAAAGTTACTACTGATACTCCACTACTACTGGTTTGTAATAATGCTACTTATGGTTTGAGGTTTGAAACGGTGATTTGTAAACTTAAGTTATGTAAGACTTCCGCTCTTTTACTCTGATGGTATTTTGAATAAACTGTTGTAATATTGCAATACTCCTGTAATTGGATCCTGTTCGGAGGAAAGCAGGCCTTTTAAGTTATGAGGAATATAAGTATGGCTGTCAGAGATCATTATGACAATGACAAGTATATGTGGGCCATCATAATTAGGAGGTTCTGTGACACTGGGACACGACCACACCTGGCAAGGCTTGAAGGCTCGCCATGAAGCTAAACATGTCCTGCATCCTCTACACCTTGGCCGCCCTCTGGGCTTGTACAGCCTCCATCTCCAGCCGATGGGCCTCTGCCTGGGCCGCCTGCTGGGCCTCTAACCTCCGCAAGTCGGCCTACAACATTCCACCCGCAATGTTTAAACAATGCAAAGGCAAGGTAGATGTGTAAAAGCAATGAACGACGAATAAAACAGTAGTAACCTAGAGTTCCGCCATCTACTGCTGTGAGCTCTGCTACCGAGAGCGTATGGGAAGGGAGGAGCTCGTGCTCCTTGCTCGAATATCGGCAAGGTTGGGAACAGAGGTGGAGTCGACTGTGTTGTCCGCCATCCAGTACCGGCCGTGTTGCTTCCCTCCTCCCAGCCTCATCAGGGGATCTATGTTTAGGGGTTGTGTTCAGGAGCTCGCTAAGCTTGCTATGGACGCTCGCGTTGGTGTACGCCTCAGGCCCATCCGTCGGGTTGTAGGTGACTTCTAGGGCTGTCGCCTTGCCCTTGTGTGCCAGGGAATATGCCATGAACTCATTGCATTCCTGGCCTTGGTGCACCTGGGACTGCGAGGAAAACACAAAGATGATTACAAGTAATGAGAATTAAGCGTTAGAATAAATAAATAAAGATGAAAACACAAAGAAGATTACCCATATCTAGGCATACGCGCTGAGGCTCTGGTTGCCTTGGTGGTGTGGCACCCCACCCATCTGCAGGTGGCAGTCCCGACAGATGTTGTGCTTCTCCGCCCACTCCTCCGAGAGCCACCTGTCCATAATGGCCTCCCAGCAGAGGCGGAGCCTGGCGCACCAATCAGGACATTGCTGCATGCCATCAAGTTATTGATATGTCAGAAGATGAAATGAAGCCTACCTATTCTTCATAGAAGGAGTCAGTATTAATGTTTCGTACTTACCGAGAGGTACTGCTCCCTGGTGAGCGTCCTGGTCCTGGCATCGGGCTTCCTCACCACCTGACCAAGGACGTCGGCGCTGTAGTTGATGATGCACTGGAGCCGCGTCTTGTGGTATAGGTCCGAGAGTCGAGACCTACAGACCTTGTCCTGCACTCGCGCCGCCCGGTCCTCAAACCCTTTGTCGCACCTGAAGAAGTCCTGCATACAGACAACATGTATCGTTTCATTATTTCAAGAACGACCAATGAATGCGTAGTATTGACTAATTTAGTGCGATGAAGACTCACCCGGAACTTGGCCTTGATCCGCGCTGCAACGGTGTCGAACTCGCTGTCCTCAGCGGCGTAGAAGTGGTCCCACGTCCAAGGCGACGAAGTCACCCCGGCGTAGGTGACCATGCCAGGGTAGTGCTGCCGAATCAGAAGGCCCATGGTGCCATTGATGTGTCGGCCCATTCCAGACACAACTTCCCAGTTGCTGTAAGAGTCATTAAGAAGAATTGTTAGTCTCCAGTTCGATTTTCAACATGTCATATGAAATAGTAGTGAAATAATACTTAATTATCACCTAGTCAAGCCCGATTTATGAGTCCACTGGTGTTCCTCACCATATCCAATAAAACTACCTTTCTCTTTATCATCTTTGAGAGCCTCTATCTCAGCACAGACCTCGACACCGGTCATTATCTGAGGTGCAGGGTCGGTGACTTGAACCCCTTTCCTGAAGTTCTTGACGTCTCATCTGAATGGATGGTCAAGAGGGAGGAATTGACGATGTTGGTCAAACGAAGAAAACTTGCCACCCCTCTTCAGCCAAGTAAACCTCACATCTGTCTTGCATATTGGGCATGGGAACATCCCATGAACACACCACGCGCATAATATGCCATACGCCAGGAAGTCATGTAGGGAGTAGTAGTACCACACATGCATTGTGAAGTTCTTCTTTGTAGCTCAGTCGTATGTCAGTACCCCCTTTTCCCAAGCAAGGATCAATTCATCAATGAAGGCTCCATGAATACACCCATCTTGTTCCCCGGGTGTCCAGGAATTATTAGTGACAAGAATACGTTCTTGGGTTGAAACATGATGTCAGGGGGGAGATTGAGGGGGATCACGAACACGGGCCAACAAGTGTACGGGGCCACCAACAATCCATAGGGGTTGAACCCATCTGTTGCCAGCGCTACACATACATTCCGAGCCTCCTCAGCTTTACCATGATGTATGCCATCAAAATAGGTCCATGCATCGCCATCCGATGGGTGTACCATCTTGTCAACATTGTATCTTTTGCCATGTTTGTGCCATGTCATCTGTTTTGCGGACTCCTCTGTCATATATAGCCGTTGGATCCTCGGTATGACAGGAAGGTACCGTAGGACCTTCGCAGGGATACCAAGCTATTCCTTCTTGCCATCACTAGTGTTGACCTCCAGATACCTAGAGGCTTTGCACTTTGGACAGTGCGTTGCTTTCTCGTGATCTTTCCTAAATAGGACGCAACCATTCAGACAAGCATGGATGTGCTCATACGGTATCTTAAGGGCACAAAGAAGTTTATGTGACTCATACAAGTTCTTCGACAGAATGTGACCCTCCGGAAGCAGGGATCCAACAACTGCCAACATACCATCGAAGTTGTCTCGACTCATGCTACACTGCGACTTGAACGCCATTTGGCATCCAATGGCATCCAGTTGCAAAACCATTATCTTTTCGTGAAGGGGCTTCTGTGCCGAAGATAACATATCGTAGTACGCCTTTGCGGATTCCTCTGGCTCTTCCTTTAATCCTTCACCGAACCATGCCTCCTGAAAGTCATCCATCCAGTCTGCTACCCCGACATCTCCATCCAAAGTCTCAAGGCGTGGTCTCACCACCTCCTCTCTAATACGATCGGCTTCACCATGGTGGATCCAGCAGGTATAGTTTGGCGTGAATCCATACTTGCAAAGATCTTCCCCCACATTCTTCCTATTCATTCGTACACGGTTGTCACATTTGCTACAGGGACACGGCATCCGACTCGACCCTCTAGCAGCCTCGCCAAATGAATGCTCCAAGAAAGAATTAGTCTTAGTCATCCATTCTGGGTTCATACTTGCGTGGCCTGTGTACATCCAATCATGGTTTTCCATCCTCTGGCATATACATATGTAAGCGCGTAATATAACCACCAATTGCATCTACACGGCGTTCCTACCATTTAATAGGTGAGGATAGGTCCTAATCCCACCCGCGGATGCATAGATGAGGTCAGTTTCAATGCTCCGCTCCTATCCGAGATAGAATTTCGGCAGCACCTCCCCGCTGTTCTCCCGATACACGTCCTGCAAGGGAGAGTGTGTATCCAGAGAACAACAGGAGGTGATGCCGAAAGTCTATCTCCAATGGGAGCGAACCATGGAAACTAACCTCATCTACGCATCTGCAGGTTGTCCAAAATACATAGACAATCCGAAAGAGATACGGTCACAGATATGCAAAGATCTGCATACCTCTACCCGTATCTCTTTCAAACGGGAGATGCCTAACTGGGCTACGTGACCATATAAAACATGCATGCAAAGGAGGGGGTTATACCTAGGGTGGCGGTGGAGTCAGGCTAGCAAGGCAGTGGCGAGGTGATGAGGTGCAGGCAGACCAGCAGCGCCAACGAAGATGATAGGGGTCGCCGAGTCCCTCCCATGAGTCCTTCTCCTACATAAAAAGGCAATAGGTTAGAATCCATTGAAAATTTCGGCAGCACCTCCCCTTCACGGGAAGGTTTCCAAAACCTGCAAGAAACGTAGGCACGATGGTCAACAACCACATATATACCAAACATAGGCACGAAGGTCAACAAACATATATATACCAAGACGAGCCATGTACTTTAGTTCTCTTTCCATGCAGATGAAAGTATCGAAGTAGTACAACAACAAGTACTACTACCACTACAACTACTACTAACACTAACACTACACACTACAACTATCACTACTTACTACTAACAATACTACTAACACAACTAACTACTAACTACTACTACTTACTAACTACTACTAACACTAACACTACAACTACTACTAACACTAACACTACTACTACTAACACTACTACTATCACTACTTACTACTAACAATACTACTAACACTACTAACTACTACTACTTACTAACTATTACTAACACTACTAAGTACTACTACTAACTACTATAGGTGTAGGGCATACCTTCGCGACGAGAATGGCAACAACGAGGGCTGGCGACGACGGCGGGGACGACCGCAGTGGCGTGAGGGTTTAGGGCGGTGGCCGCGGGGATGACGGAGGGCGGGCAATGGAGGCTAGCCGGGGGTGGTGCCCGCGGCGCGCCTCCTCCTCCTCTCTTCTGTAGTGGCCGCCGGCGGGGGAGGTGTCCGCCGAGGGGGGCGCGCAGGCGGGGGAGGTGGCCACCGAGGGGGCCGGCGTGGGCGGTGGAGGCCGGGCGAGGGCAGTGGTCGCCGCACAGGGAGGCTGCGCGAGGCACCGTTGCAGGGAGGTGGCGCGGGGAAGGGCCGCGCGGGCTGTCGCGCGAGGCGCCGGCGCGGGGAGGCGGACGGGGAGGCGGACAGGGACGGGCCCGCGCTGGGAGGCGCGGTGGCCGAGGCGGAGCGCAGGCCGGTGGCGGTGGCTGAGGGAGAGAGAGGTGAGAGGGAGAGAGAAATGAGAGAGAGAGAGAGAGAGAGAGCGTCGGCCGGGGGTGAAGGGATAAGGCGGCTTTGCCGAGTGCCAGATCGGCGACACTCGGCAAAGTCAATTTTCTTCGCCGAGTGTCGTGATCTGGCACTCGGCGAAGTTTAAAAAAAATTCAAAAACTCTTTGCCGAGTGCCCCACGTTTGGTACTTTGCCAAGTGCCAACCCTAGGCACTTGGCAAAATATTTTTTTAGTTTTTTGCCACCAATTTTTTTTTGAATCTTTAGTACACTACCACAAACCACATGTTTAAATTTGGGACATTTTCATTGCCTTTTGGCATATTTCTATAGTTTATTTTGTTTTGTTGAATTTTTCCAGAAAATGAAAGTTTGAACTGCAGGTGCATCGAACAATGGATTACATTCGTTCAAAAAATGTTATCCTTGTTTCTTTTTGTAAATTTAGGCTAAATCCCGGAACTGTCTCGAAATGTCGATCAACGTGCTCACGGGGCAACGCCGCCAACTTGTGTGCGAGTGGTTTTTTAATTGTATAAAATGCGAACGAATTCCGAAAATCATGAAACTTGTCGAGTTGTCGTCATATTGTATGTCTATGTCGTGGTAAAAATTTGAAAAAAGTTTTGAGCACGTTGGCACGTACGATGCTCACAAACCAAGACGACGCTAGATGTCGTCTGCCCCCCTTCAATCTTTGTCGAGTGCCTGACTTTGCCGAGTGCTTGGACCTTTGCCGAGTGCCAGGCTACCTCTTTGCTGAGTGCCAGGTTTTGCCGAGTGCGGCACTCGGCAAAGCAGGTCTTTATTGAGTGCCCGAAATTTGGCACTCGGCAAAGACGCTCGCACTCGGCAAAGAGCGGGTTTCCCGTAGTGTCACGAGGAGACGCACATGTGATGTATCTAGGTCCAACCATTCAGATAAGGGGTATTGGTGTTCCTGGTGCATAGCGTGCCTCTAGTGGGCCTAGCTCAGTTTTATCTAAACTTTTCAAACCAAACCACTATGAAGACCGCTCCAATAGATCTGTATGATGAAACATTTCGTATTAGATGATATAGGTGTAACATTTTGAAGATGTTCATAGATACAGGGTGTGTGCGTATGTTCATAAAGATGAGTATATCGTCCATATATGTAAACGTTAGTGTTTTACTCTGTTTGTAAAAAATATAAATAAAAGAATAAAATACATCTCTATTTAATAACATAACAATATAAGCATGTATTCTTTTTTTGCGAGGAAGATAAGCATGTATTCTATTTAATAACAGCTGCCATGCACACCTCTTTTGAGCTAGTACACACCCATCACACAGCCCCTATACGCAGCGTTTGCCGACAAGAGTGGCTTCTTTTGTTAATTCCTAGTTCAATCTCCTTTTTGTCCAAATATTGATGCTTGTCATTCAAAACAAGCCACCCGTGAACTTCTCCAGCAGCCTGTGCACGTAGCCCTCTCTCTTCCTATCTCTCAGGCCGTGCCCAACATGACTTCCTCTGACATGCTGAACTGCAAAAAGGCAACCTGCTTGGCTTGGCATGGAGCTGCTGCTACGTCCCTGACAAAATGGTGAGGCCCATCTTGCACATTGAAACTCCACTCGTACTAGTCTCTTACCTCTTTCTCTATCTCATGTTACTTTCAGTTTCAGCATCCAACAAAGTAGTACTGCATGCACCTAAATCTAGGTGTTTTTAGTTTTTCTATGATATTTCTTGATATAAATTTTTCTTATTAGCAAACGGTTTTAGTACTGCATGCACCTAAACCGGTTTTTACTTTCACTCTTACCTCTGCATGCGACCTGTGACTTACCGCATGTGGCGGTTCGGGGAATCTGCTTTTGGTTTGGTCAGCAACAAATGAAGCAAGTCCGCTAGTCCCCTTGGTCTGATCAGCAGGTGTCTGCGCCGTTTTGGGGTGGGTAGCTCTACGGGTCGTGCTAGGGTCCAAATAGGATGGCGCCCAGCCCCTCGCCGACAGAGCGGGAGGGGCCGCCATCCCTGGTTGGACCCTCGCCTTGCCCCGCCGGCCCACCAGCCTTCTTTTCCTCCTCCAAAGGCGCCGACGCTGCCCCACCGCCTCGCCGCGGCGCGGTAGGGTCTCACCGGAGCTCCTCGGCCCGCGGCGGCCACTTTCTTCGCCTCCCACCACTCCCGCCGCTGCCACGACCACGCTCGCCGGTGAGCACTGCCGCGACGCCCCCGCCCCAACCTGGCATGGTCACCTCCACCGCTGCTAGGACTCTAGCGCCGCCCGGGTGCCGTCCCCACCGCCTGGCCAGCCTTCGTCCCCCCGAACCCCCTTCTAAGCCTGCCGGAGTTGGAGCCCAGAACCCTAGCCACTGCCATCGCTGAAACCCTAGCTGCCGGCGTCTCCTTCCTCTTTGTCGGGACGCGGGCGCCGGGTCACGTGAGAGAGGGAGAGGGTGGGCCAGGCCGCGTCGCGTCGCGTGGGAGAGGGAAGGGGTGGTCGGCGTGCGTCTTCAATCCGACCGGTCGGACACAAAGATTTCCGTAGCTCTATCCGGTGGGGGATAGATAACACGGGTGCAAGCGCAAGGAGGATATCTGAGATAATATAATAATAGGTATAGACTTGACTAATCACTTCACAGTTCACACAATCAACCAACTGGTCCTGGCGTCCGTCCATAAAATAAAACCCAGCCCCAGATCCAGCACAACCAACATTTGTTCAACCCCTCCCCTCCGACGCGATCGATGATCCTCCCGGCATTTCAATTCGAGCGAGAGAAATGTCTATCTGAAAGTTGAGCGAGCGAGAGAGAGGATGATCTGAGCACCGATCGGCGCGCGAGAGGTGCAGTACGGTCACCGGCCGGCCAGCCATGTCGACCTACGACAAGGCAATCGAGTCGTACAAGAAGGCGGTGACGATGGCCGCGTCCCTGGCGGCGTGGGCGATGCTGGTGCGTGGCGTGGCGAACGAACTGGTTCCCAACGAGGTGCGGGACTTTCTCTGCTCCGGCTTGGGCTACCTGCGGTCGCGCATGTCGTCGCAGCACACGGTGGTGATCGAGGAGACGGAGGGCTGGGCCAGCAACCAGCTGTACGACGCCGCGCGCACGTACCTGGCCACGCGGATCAACACTGACATGCGGCGCCTCCGCGTCAGCCGCGTCGACGAGGGCAAGAGCCTCGTGTTCAGCATGGTGGAGGGCGTGGAGATGACCGACATCCACGACGGCGCCGAGTTCAGGTGGCGCCTCGTCTGCCGCGACGCTGCCGGCGCCGGCGCCGGCGCCGGCAACGGCAATGCCAACGGCCACGCCCGCGGCGGCGGCAACTACCGCGTCGAGGTCCTCCGCTCCTTGGAGATGAGCTTCTACAGGAAGCACAAGGAGAAGGCCATCGCGTCCTACCTCCCGCACATCCTCGCCGAGGCCAAGAAGATCAAGGACCAGGACAAGACGCTCAAGATCTACATGAACGAGGGCGAGTCCTGGTTCGCCATCGACCTCCACCACCCGTCCACCTTCACCACGCTCGCCATGGAGCACAAGATGAAGCAGTCTGTCATGGACGACCTCGAGAGGTTCGTCAGGAGGAGGGAGTACTACAAGCGGATCGGCAGGGCCTGGAAACGGGGTTACCTGCTCTATGGCCCGCCTGGAACGGGCAAGTCCAGCCTGATTGCGGCCATGGCCAACTACCTCAAGTTTGACGTCTATGATCTCGAGCTGACCGAGGTGAACTGGAACTCCACGCTTCGGAGGCTGCTCATCGGGATGACCAACCGGTCGATCCTCGTCATCGAGGACATCGACTGCTCCGTCGATCTGCAGCAACGTGCAGAGGAAGGTCAGAGTCCTTCAGCTTCAGAGGACAAGGTAACAAACAAACAAACAAACCTAAACCTGCCCTGTCTTTTTTGGGTTCCTTACCCTAGCTAACTTTAATTTCTGTTTCAACAGGTGACACTATCTGGGCTACTCAACTTCGTGGATGGCCTCTGCTCAACAAGCGGGGAGGAGAGGATCATTATCTTCACAACAAACTACAAGGAGCGGCTCGACCCGGCGCTGCTTCGCCCAGGCAGGATGGACATGCACATCCACATGGGGTACTGCTGCCCGGAGTCGTTCAGAATCCTGGCCTCCAACTACCACTCCATCACCGACCATGACACATACCCTGAGATAGAAGCACTGATCAACGAGGAGGAGGTGATGGTGACTCCAGCAGAGGTCGCAGAAGTGCTTATGAGGAATGATGACACCGATATCGCACTTGAGGGCCTTATTCAGTTCCTCAAGGGAAAGAAGGGTGATGCATGCCAAGGATAGTGAAAATGTGGAGCATGTGACGAAAGAGGATGATGAAAGATGTCCCAGTCGATCAAAATCTCAATGATGCAGATGCAGGCAAACAATGATGCCAAAGTAGCGTGCATATCAAGTATTAGTACCGTATGATCAGATCAGTAGTGCCAGAATAATCTGCCGAAAATGTATGCTTTTGATATTATTATTAATATATCATTTTTTGGAACTGCGGAGTACTCTGGTATTATGGCCCTTTGTTTCCTTCATAAAGCCATATATCACATTGTATGTATATATAGTAAGTACATGGGATAGGACCCGTTGTATTCAGGCCTCGTTCACTTCCCCCTCCCAACCCAAAATATTTCCTCTTACACACATCACATCAAATCTTTCGACGCATGCATGGAGCATTAAACGTAGGTAAAAAAGATAACTAATTGCATAGTTTGTCTGTAAATGTCGGGACGAATCTTTTGAGCCTAGTTAGTCCATAATTGGACAAATTTTGCCAAATAACAACGAAAGATGCTACAGTAACTTTTCAGCTACTTTTCGCAAAGTGAACACACCCTCAGATGAGTATTTGCAGCAGCTTTAAAGCGCCACTTTATTTTATATTATATATAAACAATCAATGCTGCACAACCTACAGACTACAGGGCGTTTTGCATACCAACACTGCTTCTCACAATTCACAGCAGATCAATCTTCAGAATTGGTGTTCACCACATTTTCTCCTTGTAGCTCATTTTCTTCTCGCAGATCATATTCAACAACTAGACCAAGATTATTATCAACAAACTTGTGGTACACCTGGCACCCTGCATACTATTTGTGCAGTGTATGTTAGAGCATAAATTTACAGCATGCGTAATTAAGAAAACGTCAATCGTACTCATACGAATGTGGGCTTGTCTCATACAGCGACCCAAAATGAGCAAAACAGTAGGTTTGGAGTTTGCATTTACACGGAACAAAGTTTTTACCTGAAGAAAAACTGTCCCTCTTTCATATAGGCTACTCTGATTTATCAAGCGCTTGGTCCTTTCACCACATGATTGCATGTAAATTGAACAAGCAAGCTTCTTCTAGGAAGCTTTATATCAATAGTGGCTTCCTGAAACATCACACAAACACAAGTTACATTTAGGACATTATGGCCTACAAACTAGTCTGCTGTTTGCCGCTTCACTATTCAATCTTCCAGCAAATTAAAGTTGAGCACTTATTATTCATTTCTGAACCTAGTTTGTCCCTCAATCCGCAAGCAATTTGTTACGTTGTCTTTCATGCAATAGACCGCTGAATTATATATAAAATAAAATAAAATGCAAGACCCTATCATTATTTCTTTTTCATATTTTCACATACTAGTGGAAATGCACGTGCGACACGCACATGTCTAAAAAAACTTTTTTCTTTAATAGGAGAAGTGAGTTCATGACTAATACATTTTACAAAGACAAAAACATACATTTACTCAACAATACAAATTCAACCCCTAAAGTGTATGAAAAAAAATGTATCTTGTAATTATATTAGATTAAAATTTTGAACCTAAAAAATTTCAAATATATCAGCACTGGGTTCATGGAATGTTAATACACATTTAGCCAGCATTACATTCAATTTCTTTTCTTATATAAAATATTAAAATCAGTTAATCACCCTAACTAAACCTATATCAGCCTGCTATCATAAATCTTAAAAAATGAGAATAACAGTGAATCGGCATTTAGAAGGGCTTTCACTTTTCTAGTTTCCATGCTTATCCTCCAAAGCACCTAAAATGTTTAGAGACATTATTTTTGTATACATTTTTCATATACCAAAGCATAGTACAAATAGTTAGAAAACAATATAAACCGACAGCTCCCTATAGAATTTTTCACTTGTACATACAGAAGCGTAGTGCTAACAATAGCCTAACCTCTATAATGAGAAGGACAACTGGTTCACATACATACGGCAAACTACAATCAATTTTTTTTTTTTGGGAAAATGATGTATCCCCATATCCAGAGTTGATGAAGAAAATTGCTGATGAAGGAAATCAAGTACTTAAAAGCTGGTAATACATGGATTTCATCTAATTTCTGCTACTGTTAATATTCCATGAAATTAGTCTTTGATAGAGTAAAAGAGTTCCATATTATACAAATTATATGGTAAGAAAGAAGTATATGCAACCATTGAATTCAAAAATTAAAATACTTCTACCAAGGATTTTCGATTCATTCTATCACCTCCGTCCACCTATCTATTTGTGCCCACTTCCCCTCTTTGTCTATTATCCAGTCTCATTCTCCATGGAGTGCAATGGTCTCCGGTCGTCATCTGAACATAAACCTGCAATGGGAAATCTGATTAAAGAAAGATTCATGAATACATCAATTCAAAGTTTACAAGCAAAAAAGAATGAGTGAACTCAACGAAGATGAAATTAACATAATTAACTGGGAGGGTCCTTTGCTCATACATTTTCAAATTATTACTGCATTTGAGAATAATCCAACCCCAATCTTCAAAGGAGCCAACTGTGTGTTTGCTTTTCTAGGCTAAAGTAAACCACATAATAATTAACATGTACGTTTCACAATCCTTGTTATATTAATGCACGAATTGCCTTGTGTAATCACAAGTGTTGATTATGAAGTATAGTACTCAAGGAGACAATGAAATAAATCATAGAGTAATTGTAATATAGTAACTTCATTATCTACATATTCCTAGCTTGGAGTATTTATTAGAAATTAAACAAGGCTAGTTCCTAGCTATCATGTCCATTTTGTACACTGTATCATAATGTTTGAACTCTATAAAGTAGAAAAAAAAGTATTGTACAGGTGATCTGTTCTTGGGCATGCACCAACACGACGCCTCTTGCTCATTGTCTATGGAGGGCTCTCAAGGCTTGAGCAAGTCCATCTTGGCAATCCTTGGTGCTATAGCATCATGTCTAATATGGTTCATTCTATTTTTATTTACACAATATTTTTTACAAAGGTTGTTGCAGGAAATTATAAAACATTTTCAAGAAACTTAAGCGTGCCCAATACAAGCATAATATATAGTGTGTGGTACTATGGCAGTGAAAAATAAATTGATGAATAAAAAAACTCAACCTACGGGGGATAAGGCCACCCCCAGGCATTGTTGTGATAGAGATGACCTTCTTACACACAGGCTGAGAAAACCCCTGAACCCTGCCCCCACATTGACACAAGGGCACCGTTGCCCAGTGAGAACTGGGCCGGGCCATTGGCCTGTGCTTGGACCATGGGTCAGACGACGTTTTTTTAACCTCAGCCTGAAATTCACTCCCACGGGGAGTCTGGCCCAGGAAATGAGGGGTGCTACTCGAGCGCTCTAATCGTCACAGCTAGCTGAAAGGTAAGAAACAATACTATTGAACAATGATAGTAGGGTTCATCCTATTGTACATACCTGTAGTGCAACTACTATTGTTTCCATGGCATACAAACAGTTTCATAGGCAAAGCTAACCAGGCTGGGCTTAGAAAACATAAGTTATGTCCTTAGAGAAGGCATACTTTCCATCGGTTGTGAAGGCATCATAGTGGCTTGAACTAAATACGCAGAAATGATAATCTTTAAACTCCTATGCTAGCAAGGTATAATAAATGTGGTAGAACAAATTATACCGAACTATCATTCTATTTAAGCTTAGACCTGCGGATTGGTCTTCTTGGTAGTCTGCAGGAGTGAAGCTTGTTCCGTAAGTTTGAAGCATCAACTTTACAAAATCTGTGAATTTCAAGGCAGAAAATAAGAGGGGTCAAAATTGTTATTAGCTGTGAATTCACATGAAAACAAATTATCATATAAATTTTTCAGGATATGGCATTTGAATACTGCACTCCGAATTTAGAATTGTTGCATTGCCACTAATGTGCCACAAGACTCACCTTGCATGCTATCACAACCGGAGCCGGCTGCTTTGCCGAGGGCCCCAGGCTCTCGGCAAAGCCTCTAAGACCCTCGGCAAAGCCTTTGCCGAGCGCAGCTCTCGGCAAAGCGCCCTCGGCAAAAATCCGATCGGCAAAGGCTTCTTTGCCGAGAGCCGTTTATCGGGCACTCGGCAAAGCCTTTGCCGAGAGGCCGACGCTCGGCAAAGCGCGAAATAAAAAAATACGAAAGAAACCTGGAAAAAAAATTTTCAATCGGGGGAGGGGGCCCACTGGCCAGCGCCCGCCCGTCTCCGTTTTTTGCAAGTCGCGGCATTTTTCGCGCAAAATTCGCGGCTACGCGGTCGGTGGGATTCGAACTCGTGACCTCTCCCTCACGCGATACCTCCTCTGCCACCTGCACTACACACTCACATGCGTCTATATGCCATTTCAGTTACTCAAATATTATACTAAACCAATTGAAAATTGATTGTTTGAGCCCCTAAACGAATTCAAATCAAAAAGTTGTCAACCACAAAGTTTCATAACTTTTCGAGCACTACATTTTTCATATAGAAAGTTTTTCCATCCGAGGTCTTTTGAAAAATTCAAATTTTAAAATTTTGAATTTCAAACGTAGTTTTGCATGACAAGATGAATTCAAATGAAAAAGTTGTCAACCACAAAGTTTCATAACTTTTCGAGCACTACATTTTTCATATAGAAAGTTTTTCCATCCGAGGTCTTTTGAAAAATTCAAATTTTAAAATTTTGAATTTCAAACGTAGTTTTGCATGACAAGATGAATTCAAATGAAAAAGTGGTCAACTACAATGTTTCATAACTTTTTGAGATCTACAAATTTCATTTAGGAAGTTTTTCCATCCGAGGTCTTTTGAAAAATTTGAATTTTAAAATTTTAAAATTTTGAATTTCAAACGTAGTTTTCCATGACAAGATAAATTCAAATTAAAAAGTGGTCAACTACAATGTTTCAATACCTTTCGAGATCTACAAACTTCATTTAGGAAGTTTTTCCATCCGAATTGTGGTGCTAACATTGTTCACAAATCTTATATATCTCTCTTGTAGTTTCATGGAACTACATGAGAGACATATAGATTTTGTGAACAACGTAATTATTACTTTGTCGCATAAAGAAATGACCAATATAAAGTTTGTAGATCATGAAAAGTTATGAAACTTTGTAGTTGAAAACTTTTTTATTTGAATTCGTTTAGGGCACCAAAATGTGGTTTGAAAAATTGCTTTGCCGAGTGTTTTACTTTGGCACTCGGCAAAGAAGCCTTTGTCGAGTGCTTTTTTTTTGGCTCTCGGCAAAGAAGTTTCTTTGCCGAGTGTTTTTTTTGGCTCTCGGCAAAGAAACTTCTTTGCCGAGAGCCGTTTATCGGACGCTCGGCAAAGGCTTCTTTGCCGAGTGCAGAGGCTTTGCCGAGTGTTTTTTATTTGGCTCTCGGCAAAGCCTTCTTTGCCGAGCGCCCGAAAAAAAACGCTCGGCAAAGCCTCCGGCGCTCGGCAAAGAAGTGGATTCCGGTAGTGTATATCGAGAGTGATAGTTGTTACCACAAACTGATTCTTGAGAATTGAGATCACCACTCAGCATTACTGAGACACTTATAACATATAGATGGTGAGGTCTCTGAAAATTCCTTTCAGGTTCCCCCCTGCATTTGAAAGTTTAAGTCACTGTTACACGATGATAAGACAGTTCTAGGGTTAATTGAACTTTTTCCATGATGAGAACATGAGAATTTTTACCTTGCTAACACACAAGCTCTTAGATGTGCTACGAACAAAGACCCCCACATTTCATCTCATGATTTACAAGAATTGTCAAGGACAAATCTAACACACAGGCTCTTAGAATTGGAAGGAGAGGAATGCACGGACATGCAATGGAGTTTCCAGAAGTGCGGCAAGCTTGGCATTTCAGATTCAAGATGAGGCCGACGAATGGTCTTTAGCAGGTTACAAGCGCCTGCTGTGGTTGCTATCGCTCTGTAGGATTAATGGCTCAACTGTCGCAAATTAAAATTCTGTAAATCACAATCGCTCGCTGCCAAAGGGCCGTGAAACCTCAGTAATCAGTGGATTACTGCTGTTTCAGTTTGTATTTTACATTGAACTTTCTAGTCCTGCTTAACGAATTCTGTGCTAATGCATGTTCGAGGAAAAAAATCACAACTTTATAGTTCTGCCGAGGTACGTTTCAGCTATCGTACGTTTCAGCTCTAGTTTTTCCTTTGCTCTGGACCAAGGTACTTGATGCACTGCCTCATAAGCTTTGATCACGCGGAAATGAATTCAAGATTGTTATCTATGTCTTCCCAACACTGAACCTGCATCACCAAAATCAGGATCAACAACTTAAATATTATTTCAGCCAACAGTTGAAACTACGATATCTAAGATATTACCACAATTAGTATTAACCAGTAGAAAATTTGCTTGCTTTGAAATAGAATCTAGCAACTAAAGTAGTACTGAAGGTTATGGCCATACTGGTGTTGCGGGTCAATCTATTTATAAAACAATTTCAGTTTGAAAAATTAATATATTGAACTTTACTTGACATATGGCTATGTTTCTAGTCCAGTGTGTAAACTACAAAGTTGATTCTGTACGGGCTACCTGTCTCTGTTACCAGAAGAGCCTTCACTAATCTTGAGATGATGCTGCATAGGAAAGATGCACATATTCAAATTAGCATGAGCAGTTGTATGAAAAAGTGTGCAGGGGGCAACACTTTTGCTTAGATTAAAATCGTAATAAGCCAGCCAATCAGGAACCGAATGAGTTTTGCAACTGAGGCTATACATTACTAACCAGGATTTGAAGAATGGCATGACACCGACTTCACATATTTTGATGGCACGTTGACCTGACAAGATTCCAATGCATTTCATGTTTCCCACACATCATATTTTTCCTTGATATAGAATGGTAATAATGAGAGTTCGCAGAACACAAAAGACTTTATAGCTCAAGTCAAAGGACTATGATAGATGGATCAGAAGAGATTGCACAAGGTACCAAATGTAGGAAAAAAACATTAGTATCAGATCAAACCGGGAGGGGAGGGGAGGGGACGGTTGCCAACTTACTTGACTTCTGTATGATAGACGCAAGACATGCCTCGGTCGGTTTGTGTGACTCCAAATCTAGAAGGCGTCCTGGTTGTTGTGCGCGGGGGACCGGCTGGGGGATGGGGTGGCTCCGGCCAACGGCGGCGGCGTGGCTGTGTGGTCGGGGCGGAAGGGGAGATCGAAGTTGTCCACCATTAGGGCCACCAGCAACCGCGGCGATCCCAACCGTCGCCAGTGCGCCCACATGCGCTCCACCTGCTCCTCCGCGGACACCTGCAACGTGGCTGGAGCGGCGGAGGAGTTGTCTACCGGCGGGGCCACAAGCAACCACGGGGATCTCAACTGAGTCGTCTCCCCTTCCGCTTCTTTTCCACCGCTCTAGCGAGGTATGGAAGGAGTTACACAATGGAGAAAAGGAAGGGAGGGTGGGTATGCAGGCAGGTATGCTGGCGGTGAGGAAGCGCGGCGTTTGACAATGTCGGAGGAGTGGGTACGTGCGGGCGGGTAAGGTTTCCGGTGTAAAAACTTTGGACCAGAGTCGACGTTTCTCCACAGATACATGGGTTTCATATGTCAGGATGCCAGGAAATGCTTCGGACCCATAGTTAACCACCTAATCAGATTCGTTAGATATAAATCTAAGGGTGGGATCCTAGGTGGGTAAGATATTTTTCTAGTGATAGGTATTTTCTAATTCATTCGCTCCTTTATAGTATAGATGTATGCTATCAACCTACCAAATTTACAAAATGTGTTGTCTTTTGAATGCCATAATCTGCAAGACACCCAAGCATCGAAAGACCTACAAGAAATGCACACAAAGTACAATCTCAGGAAAGAAGTAGCGATTTCAAATGAGCGACACACGGTTGTGTTCATATATCTCTACAATACGAAATCTGAGCCAAAGTTCGGGCGGTGGATATGGCCACATCACCCACTAACCCACTAACTGTTGGATCTAAGAAAAACGTGATATAGACCATTCAATCGCGGTCATAGCGGGTCTCGCACCTGTTAAGCTGCGAACCCGAACAATCGTGAACGATCACGAATCCTGCACCTGCGGCGCCCCTCCCGTCGTCAACACTACCCTATTCGCTGCCCATAGTCAAGGCATCCTACGCCATCGCCATAAGCACCGGCTTATCTCCCTCTCCCACGTCCCAGATGTGGACGTCGATCGCATCGTGAGGGGCTGGGACCGGCAGTTTTGGATCCATGAGCTTGTCGCCGAGTGTTGATGAGATATGGTCGGTAGTCTACCGAGGGGTATGCCCACGGTAGTAGATTATCGGCGGAGGTGCGCAAGACGATGATCTAGATGGTGACGCAAGAGGAACACATGATTTATCTAGGTTCGGGCCACAAATTGCGTAATACCCTACGTCCTGCGTCTTTGTGGATTGTATTGATGCGTGATGAGATGTTTTGAGGGGGTCCTTACCCACCTTATATAGTACGGGAGGCAAGGTTACAGATCTAAGGAATCTAATCCTAGCCGATTACAACTCCTATATCCACAGAGGACACGATGTCTATCCTAACCGACTAGGTTCCTTGACCGTCAAGTAGTCTCTGCTTGCTCCGCACGGTTCGCCGAGCAGTTCGGAGACCTGCACGACCCTTTTTGGCGTATTGGGTCACCTCGTTTGGCGCGGCCCATGTGGAGCCATGAGCGTATACGAGCCTATACCCCCATAGCTAGTCCCCAAGCACTATGTATTTTGAAGCGACACGCCGTCTTGTCCTTCTTCGACCAGTGAGGCTTGAAGCCCTGAAGCCCCCGACCAGAAGGAAGGTCTACCGAGGAATATTTCTATCCTTCCGACCAGTTCAGCTGATAGCCGACCAGTTCAGCTGATAGCCAACCCTAAACCACCGCACTAGTCGGAGAAATGCCTTGTTGGAAAAATACATGGTGCTCTGAGAAAAAAGAAAAATAGTTCATCCCTAATGAAGTGTGCCCACTTAAGTTTCATTGAGGAAAGTTAATGATGCGCGACACCATTGGCTCTACCATAATGTCAAGAGACGTGATCCTCATGATTTAATTGTGTGAAGGTAGGGGCCACACCTCTGGCACTATGCAACAAATCATGTTTGCAAAAAAGCAAGCACATTCACCGCAAGGTGAAGTGTGCCCACTTAGTCCCCAAGCCTGACAGCAGGTGACTGGATCACGTGGTTCTAGGGTCCCAAGAACATGTTCCCAACTTAGCGGAGAATGATGCACCGTGGCTCCATCACGGTACATTCCCTAGCTCTGCTGTGAGGTCGGTGCCCAACTCTGTTGTGGACCCAATCCACAGCTCTGTCATGGATAAAACCCCATGGTTCAGCCATGTGGCAACTCTCAGCTCTGCTGCGAGACGTCCCCCAACTCAGTTGTGGGCCCTAAAAACATCCTATGGCTCTGTCATAGGGCAGCCCCCAGCTCAGCTGTGAGGCGACCCACAACTCAGTTGCGGGCCCATTCCGTAGCTTAGCTGCAGATTCAGTCCCCAGCTCAGCTATGGGGCCATAACACGAACGAGCACACTAGAATTGGACCGTATGTAACAAAGCAGGCCCACGCTGGGGTCCGTACCATAGGCAAGGCCCATGTACGGCCCACTTGTAGATAATAATTGAGGGAGCAGAAGTAGCGCATTGGGCACGGTTACCCAAAAACCATAGAAGTCAAAGAGTCGTTCCGCTCTTATAAATACCCGCATGACGGCGCCTCACTTCTCCCACTACATCCATTGCACGTCATTTCATCTTCCACACATCTCACTCCACCTTCCCCGCTAGTTTCATCACCGCCACGTCCACAAGCCAAACCCTAGATCCAATCGTCACCTGATCCAGCCGCTCCAACACCACCCTCACACCACAACCGCATTCCACGACCGAAGAAGGAAAGAAGGATGGCATGCAGGAGCCGTGGAGCAAGAGCGCAGCTGATGGCGGTGGAATGGAGCAAGTCGATGAGCACTGAGGTGACCCTGGCGAAGCTCGTAACCGCTGGAGCGATGGTGGAGGCCGCCATCGGCAGATGGAGGACGTCGAACGGTGAGAGCTATCTAGACCCCCGACCTGCCGAAATAGTTGTATTCGAGGATTTTTACTGGCGCGGATTTGGGAATCTGTGCCATCCCTTTCTTCGCAAGTTATGTGACTACTATAGGTTTAGCATCTGCAACCTCCACCCAAATTCTATTATGTCGGTGTCGATTTTCATCGCCCTCTGTGAGTCGTTTCTCGGCATCGAGCCCCACTTCAATCTGTGGAGGCACTTTTTCTGCCTGAAGAAGAAAGGAGGCACGGGAGGATCCAAGGTAGCAGGGGAGCCTACCTAAACCTTCATGACGGAATGAAGGCTGAGTACATCAATGTACCCCTCAGCTCATCAATGAGAGATTGGTACAAGAAGTGGTTCTATTTACAACAAGAGCAAGGGTCCTTCATCGCCTGTGACGTTGCACAGATCCCCAAGCAACAGGAGAGCTGGTCAGCAAGGCCAACTAGCGCCAAAATGGTATAGGTGGAAGAGCTACATGGGATGGTCGACGGGAGCCAGCTTGATGGGCCAACAGTAGCCCTGAACTTCATCTGCAGGCGGGTGCAACCATGCAAGGAGCGAGTGCACCAGTTGTATGAGTACTTGGGGTCAGGTGACCCCACCAGGGAGTCTACAAGGAACCTCTCATGCGAAGAGGTGAACTGGTGGTTGGCGCAGCTATTCGACCTGATAGGATACCGCCATCTGTCAAGCACGATGAAGGCATACAAGTTGACAACGCTGCCACCTCAGGTATTGCTAAAATGGCCCCGTGCCAATTTTGATGTTTATAGTTACTGGGACACAACCGTAACTTCTGATCTGATGTCTATAAGATCCGTGGACTAGACCGAGCAGCAGTGTACATCTCCGACGTGCCCGTCGATGACTAGCTAGCTGGCGTAGACACGCGGGAGCCTCGGATGACAAGGAAAGCAGCTAGGAAGCACCCCGCACCAGAGGGGCCTTCCCAGAAGAGGAAGTCTATGGACCCCCTAGGCACGGGGGTCCATTGATTATCGACAATGAAGATAGCAGCCGGAAACAACGTAGAGTTGTGGCTGGCTTGATTGACGACGAAGAAGATGAGGACACAGTCCCACTGGCACACCGGCAGAGGGCACAAGGGGCGCCCCGCATGCCGATGCCGCCTAGAGCGCCCACACCGCCCCGAGCAGTGACGCCTCCAAGGGCGCCCACACCGCCCTGAGCAGCGACACCCCCAAGGGCGCCCACATCGCCCCAAGCAGCGACACCGGCCCAGGCGGCCATACCGGGCATGGGGCGTGCTGGCTCAGCAGTCCCCGAGGGTGTTCAAGCTAGGAGGGAGCGGTCGAGCGGTAGCCAGACGGCTAGGATCCGCACTACAGGGAGCAGAAGCCAGAGCGATTGGCCATTCGGGGCCACATTCAGACGCTCAGAACTGTAAGTAATTTCATAACCCCCTTTGTAATACTCGAATGCAGTAGCTTATTAGGCTGGTGTTGGCCGGAATCCATGGAAGATGTGGAGCACCCTGCGGGCAATCAATCGCCATCAGCTGGGGAGAGCAGCCACACTATCGAGGAGTGTGCCGGGCCCAACGGGACTGCTGACTAGAGCAGCCCCACCCAACAACGTGCAGAGCCCATGCCCACAGCCGAAGAGGCCAGTGCCGCCTCAGGCGGTACAATGGGCGTTGTGGTGGTCGAAGAGAGCAGCACTGGGAACCCTGCCACGGAGGCTCTAGCAGCTGAGGCCACTGCAACTAAGGAGGAGGTAGAGATTGAAGAAATCATCCGCCCAGAAGAAGAAAAGGTGGCGCCACAATGCGTACGCATCGCGAGAAAGCGGGGCGACGAGTGGGTGTTCTATGAGGAAGACCACTCGGTCCAGGCTGTCCGCAAACTACAGCGGACAGTAGAAGACCTGATGGGCTAGATAAAGGTAAGAGCAGTGAAACTCTGATCTTTCCTATCAAGCTTGTGCTTAGGAATTTCTATTACTGACACCTCATTGTATTGCAGAGTATTGAAAAAACATCGGAGTACCGAAAATGGTGCTTCGACACAATCGTCCTGACAGTAGAGGAGAACAAGGCCCTGAAGGGGGACATAGTACGCCTGCAAGAGGTGTTATAGCTGGTCCGGAGTGAACGGGACACGCTACAGACCAGTGTAGATGAACAGCGCCACCTGCTTGACCAGGAAAAGAGAGGTATATGACAAAATCTTTACACATTACTCCGATTATGACTGGCTGACAGACATCGCTCTGCTCGGCAGGCATGGAGGCAGAGAAGACACTCCTTGTTGACAAGCTAGCTCAGCTAACGGAGATCAATAAGGAGCTGATGGAGAAAAACACCCAGCTCGACAAAGAGCGCAAGGACGAGGTTGCTCGCTTGACCAACTAGAACACCAAGCTAATGGAGCGGGTGATCAAACTGGACAAGGACTTCGCAAGTAAGTTGTTGACAATCCAGTCATTGATGCCCCTTAGTATATTTTATCATGCTCAGTGTGGTCATATGCTCGGATGCAGTCGTGCACCAAAACGCCAAGACGCACCTCGAAGCGCTGATGAAGGAAAAGGACCACTGGGCGTCGAAGTGCAAAGCGATGGAGGAAGGAATCAAGCCCGTGCTGGACCTGATTGGTATGGAACCGGAAGAGGGGACAACTGATCGGCCAGTCTGACCAGAGGCCATCGTCGAGAAATGCCAGAGCTCCTAGGTCTGCTTCAAGCAATACATTCGCGATGCTAGCGAGTATCTGGCTGCCCATGTCCTGGCCGTGGTGCGGTCGCATTATCCCGGGGTGGACCTAAAAAGGCTTGAAGCCGGTGTGTCAAGCAACACCGTCCCGGTGAATGCAGAGCAGCTCAGAGCCACCTCTCAGGCAACAGCCGTTAAAGATGATTAGCGACGTAGACCTGCATGGCGAGACTGGGCAGACCAGTCAAATAGATTAGAGCTAGGAAAAACTTTATGTTTTGCAGTTTAAGTTATAACAAAGCAGTTGGTGCTTTTGTAAATACATGGAGCACTCAGTGCCCATGTGGACCTATTATTATATCTCTGTATAATACATAGTTGTGATGTTAGTTGTAAAAACTCTATTTTTATTGTGTCGTATGGTAAGCGTGAATAGTCATTTCATCCTAGAATTACTCTAGCCCGTGCCTAATCAACAGTCCGGAGCGTGAGGCACGGAGCCTAGGCACGCGTAAGACTACCGACCACAGTAGGGGGCTACTGCCGACCACCCGGGACATAGTGAACGGATCTCATGCACGCATGGGGAGAAGTCGGAGATAGCACTGGCTCTGGGAAACTCAAGTAGGAGAAAAAACTAGTCGGCAAACCACCGAACAAAAATTTGCGATGCAGATAAGAGATGGTCACAAAAATAGGATAAAATATTTATTACATACTTGGGGTACAAAAAGAGTACATATCTTTCTTAGTAGCGGATTGGGCATAGAAGCGCCTAAGATGATCGATATGCCACAAATTCGGGACGTCGACTCTATCGAGATCACACAACCTATAAGAAGTAGGCCGAGTGAACTGCTTGCCCATATAAGGGCCCTCCCAATGTGATGCTAACTTATGCAATCCTTCTATCTTCTGCTTCCTTCACAGAACTAAATCGCCGACCACGAAGAATCTATCCTTGACATTACGGTTATAGTACCTGCGCAAGCCCTCCAGATATTTAGCCGTGCGCGCATAGGTGTCAAGGCGGTGTTCCTCGGCGCAATTAACCTCAAGCTCTCTGGCCTCGGATGATCTCTCCTCGTCATGGTTCTCGATCCGTGGTGACTGGAAAGCAATGTAAGCTGGCAACATAGCCTAAGAGTCAAAGACCATGAAGTACAGGGAGACGCTGGTATTGCGACTGGGCTGGGTCCTCAGTCCCCAGACCACGGCCGATAGCTCCTTCAACCATCTCCCAGGATACTTATCATTTGCCCTGTACAACCTTTTCTTCAGAGCATCAAGGATCATATCGTTTGCTCGCTCAGTCTGCCCGTTAGCCCTGGGGTGCGCCACCGAAACGTACTTAACTACTATGCCTCTGTCATCGCAGAAGTTCCAGAAATCATTGCCGGTGAACAAGGACTCCAGGTCGGTAATGATGCTGTTAGGTAGGCTGAAGCGGTGGATAATTTCGTCGAGCAGTTCAGCTGACTTCTTCGCAGTCCCTGAAACTAAGGGCTTGTACTCAATCCACTTGGAGAATTTGTCGATAATGACATAAACCCAACGGCAACCTCCTGGAGTCGGCTTGAAAGGCCTGATCATATCCAGTCCCTATCATGAAAAAGGCCAGGACGCTGGAATGGTCTGGTGTTTGTGGGATGGAACATGAGTCTGCTTGGCAAAGAACTGGCACCCCTCACAATGACAGGCCAGCTTCTCGGCATCGGCGACAGCTGAAGGCCAATAAAAACTTGCTCGGAAAGCCTTACCAACCAGTGTGCGTGAAGCGGCATGGTTGCCACAACTGCCAGCATGGATCTCTTCCAAAATCTTTAATTCGTGTTCCTGAGACACATATTTTTGCAATAATTCCTCCTTCGTGTTTTTGCGCATAAGATTCCCCTCAACCAGCACCTAATGCTTGCTACACCGTATGAGGTGTTCCATCTTGTTTTTGTCCTGAGGAACCTCTGCAGAGGTAAGATATCTGATGAACGGTTCTGTCCAGTCTATGGTGGTGGTCAAAATCGTAGCGACCGGCTGGTCTGTAGACGGCTGTTCGGCCATCGGCTTCTCTTATTCCTCGATGGACGGCTTGACAAGGTCATGAACAAAAACTCCATGGGAAATCGCTGCCCAGGTTGATCCTAGCTTTGACAGCTTATCAGCTGCCTCATTATCAGTCCGGACCACGTGATGGAACTCAACACCATAGAATTTGTTCTCTAGCTTTCTGATTTATAGCTTATCAGCTACCTCATTGTCAGTCCGGACCACGTGATGGAACTCAAGACCATAGAATTTGTTCTCTAGCTTTCTGATTTACGCACAGTAAGCATCCATCCATTCGCTGGTACAGTCCCAGTCCTTGTTCACCTAGTTTATGACAAAAGCAAAATCACCGAACACTATGAGCCTTTTTATGCCAAGCTCAATGGTGATACGAAGGCCGTGCAGGGCCGCCTCATACTCGGCGGCATTATTGGAGGCCTTGAAATGAATGTGGAGGACATAGCTCAGCCTATCCCCAGATGGCGAGATAAAGTACACCTCCGCCCCGGCACCGTCGATATTGAGGGAGCCGTCAAAATACATCTTCCAGTGCTCGGGGGAACTGTCGGAGACAGGTGTATTCATATATGTCCATTCGATAATGAAGTCAACCAGCGCCTGTGACTTGATGGTCGTGCGGCTTTGAAATTCTAGTGAATATGGGCTAAGCTCCAACGCCCATTTGATGGTACGCCCATTGGCATCTTTATTGTGCAAGATATACCCCAGCGGAAACTCAGTGACCACTTCGATAGGGTAAGTATCAAAATAATGGTGCAGTGTGCGAGAGGTGATCAAGATAGCATAGAGCAGCTTTTGGACCTGGGGGTAACAGGTCTTAGATTCGTTGAGTACCTCGCTGATGAAGTATACTGGTCATTAGACCTTGTACACGTGTCCGACCTCCCTCGCGCTTGATGATGATGGCAGTACTGACTACCCGATTGGTGGCCGCAATGTAAAGCAACAAAGTCTCGCCTTCTTGGGCGCCGTCAGGATCGGAGGAGATGTAAGAAAACTACTTGAGCTCTGCAAAAGCAGTGTTATCTTCCTCCGACCACTCAAACTTCTCCTTTGCCTTGAGGAGTTTGAAGAATGGTAGGCCCTTTTCACCGAGCCATGATATGAATCGACTCAGGCAGCCATGCACCCGGTTAGCTTCTGGATGTCCTTGATGCACTTTGGCGGGTTCATCTTCATGACTGCTTTGACTTTTTCTAGGTTAGGCCATATGCCCTCACAACTAACTATGTTGCTGAGCAGTATGCTAGACGGCACACCAAATATGCACTTCTTGGGATTCAGCTTCCATTGAAACTTATTGAGTGCCTTGAAGGTCTAATCAAGGTCATCGACTAGGGTAGAGGCTACTTTGGTCTTCACCACTACGTCATCAACATATGCCTCAATGAGCTGATCTCTGATCTAATCCTTGAGGCACTGTTGGATGGCCCATTGGTAGGTTGCGCCTACATTTTTTAGCCCAAACGACATGATCATGTAGCAGTAAGCACCAAAAGGCGTAATAAAGGACGTCTTAATCTAGTCCTCTCTCATAGAGATCTGATGGTAACCAGAGTAGCAAGCTAGAAAAGATAAGAGCTCACAGCTAGCGGTAGAATCTACAACCTCATCTATACGAGGCAAACCGAAGGGGTCCTTAGGGCAGTGTTTGTTGAGATCAGTGTAATCAATGCACATCCTCCATTCATTATTCTTTTTTCTTACAAGAACCGGGTTGGGAAGCCACTCCGAGTGATACATCTCTTTGATAAAGCCGGCAGCTAAGAGCTGGTTTACTTCTACCCTAATCGCCTCCTTTTTGTCCTGAGCGAACCGTCGTAGCTTCTGTTTTATGGGCTTGGCGGTCTTCGAGACATCCAAGGAGTGCTCGATCAACTCCCGAGGTACTCCAGGCTTGTCTGCAGGTTTCCATGCAAACACGCTAACGTTCTCCCTCAGGAAGCTGATGAGCGCGTCTTCCTATTTGGGGTCTAGGGTGGCCTCGATGTGAGCCATCTTGGACTTGTCGCCTAGGACCAGTTCCACCTCTTTGGTCTCCTTGGACTTCACAGCAACATGGGTGGCTTCTTTGCCGGGAATCTCAAGATCGGCGGGAGGAATCTTCTTAGCGTCGGTGATGGACTGCTGCATGTGGATCGAGAGCTCGAGGGCTTTAGCAGTTGCATAGCCCTCCTTCTCACAGTTGTAGGCAATGAGAACATTGCCCTTGAGAGAGAGTACGCCCTTCTTGGTTGGCATCTTCTATAGCAGGAAGACATAGTTAGGTATTGACATAAACTTGGCTAGAGCTAGTCGGCCGAGTATGGCGTGATATGTTCCTTCAAAGGCTGCTACGATGAAATTGACGTAGTCGATACGAAAGTGGTCAGCGGTGCCAAACTGGACTGCCAGTGTGATCTGCCCCAAAGGTTGAGAGGTCTGCCCCGGGAGCACACCCCAGAAAAGGTGCATCGTAAGGCTCGAGGTCTTCCGGCTTAATGTCTAACTCAGTTAGAGCATTACGAAAGAGGATATTGAGGGCACTACCGCCGTCGATGAGCACCTTCTCAAATCGTACGTTCCTTATGACGAGGTCTAAAACAAGGGGGAAGCGCCCTGGCTCTAGAATATTGGCCCATTGGTCAGCTCTGCTGAACGTGATGGGTTGGTGCGACTAGTTTTGATACTTGGGGTCAGCAACTCTTCCGTTAGGGTTGTTGAGGGCCATAACAGCTCGGGCGGTAAGCTTCCTCTATCACCCGTTCTCCAGGGCAACTTTCCCACCAAAGATGCTGCGGACGCTTCTATCAGGGTCCTTGTAAGCATGACGAGGGTCCTTGTCACGTTCCTCTTCGATCTTGTCCTCCCCATCAGGCCTCTTATCGTCCCAGCGGTCATTTTTGTCGCTGACTTTGTCGCCACTACGCTGCCTTTTGTGGGCGTTCGAGCAGTAGATAGACTTTAGACCCCTGTAATCTCCCATTGTATGACCAGAGTTTGGATGAGCCGGGCAGGGACCCTGAAGGACTTTGGAGTAGGCATCCTCATAATTGCGCTTAGGTGCTGGTTTGACGGCATTGACGGCGTTATCCACTATTTGGTTGTGGCTCTGTCGCCCCCTAAAGTCATCCTGCCGACGCCGATCACGATTGTCATTGCGGCGGTCGTGGTTATCATTGCGCCGATCGTCGCGGCGGTCATCACGACGCCGATCATCACGCCGGTCGTCTAGGCGGCGATTTGGCTGGTCGGGGCGAGGAGCCCGGCCAACGTCCTCCTTGATCTGCTGGTCGACCTCATCAGCATCTGCCCACTTCTTTGCATGAGAAGGTCATGAACAGAGTCAGGTTTCTTGCGGAGAAGTTTGGTCCTAAGAGCATCATGGTGGCAGAGGCCTCTAATAAACGCGAAGATAGCCTCATCGCTGTTAATGTTAGGGATGGATATCCGCGTCTCCGAGAAGCGGCGGATATAGTCGTGCAACAGTTCGTTTGGATATTTTGTGACTTTCTCCAAATCATACTTGTTGCCGGGCTGCTGACAAGTGGCCATATAATTGTCAATAAAAGCCCTCCTGAGCTGCGCCTAGGTGTTGATGGAGCCTTCCCTCAGGCTGAGAAGCCATTGGTTCACGGACTGGTTGATGACCACAGGTAAATAATTGGCCATCACATCTTCATCACCATGTGCTGCTCAGACAGCGATTTCATAGAGCGTTATCCACTGTTCGGGATTAGCCTTCCCGTTGTAGGTATCAAGATCGTGGAGCTTAAAGTTTCTTTTCCAGATGATAGCACGAAGCCCATCAGTGAATGGTCGAAGGCCGGGGATATGGCTAGCACGCGGTGCATGGCCACGGCCGGGTGCGCCATGTGCTTCATCGTATTCCCGCCTGCGTTGCATCTCAGATGCATGACGCTCTTCTTGATTGTTTTCGATGCGATCCCTCAAATTCAGATTGGCGCTGAGATGGTCACGGAGATCACCTCCAGGCTGCTCCACTTCTTGGTCGGCATCGCGTTGTAGACCACGGCCACCACCGCGGTTTGCAACACGCTCTCCTCCGTGACATGCGCCGCGCCCGCCTTGCTGATTATGTTCGACCCCTTGATCGGTGTCATGCTCGCCTCACTGGTTGGCATCGTGCCTTCTGCCTTGATCTCAGGGACGGAGTGCCTCATAGTTCACATCATGGCCCTGGTAAAGATAAGGACCTCCTCGTTGCTAGGGGCCTCGTTGGCGATGACTTCAGGTGGAGGACGCCGATGGAGCAGGTGTACGCCTCTCATTGACCTGGACTGTGGCCGCCTTCAAATAAGCCTTGATAGCGTCAAGTGCTGGGGATTCTGAAAGCTTGTTGAGTTCGTTCATGGCGACAACAATGTTGGCGCTCGGTGTCTTGAAAACCTGCTGGTTGTCACACATGTCGAAAGCGTCAGTCAGATTGCGGTGGATATCGTGCTGGCCAACCGCGGCTGCATTAGCCGCATCTTCTTCAGCGTTCTCTAGGTCGACTCTCCGAGCCCTACGATCGGCGTTTCTTTCCTCCCAAGCAGCCCTCTCTTGATCGGTTTCCCCGTCGCGAGGGGGCTCATCGTTGCTAACAGCAAAGACGGCGCCTCCGAAGTCGGGTGGAAAGGCTGGGAACTTCTGACCATATGGATCGATGAGGGTGCGGGTATAGCTAGTCCCGTGAGATTCGGTGGACCTGGTACCCTCTTTCGGGATTGTAGAGAGTGAATCCTCTCCAATCTGCCTAATCTCCACCACGTTAACAGTAGGCGCAGGGTGGTCTGGTTCAGGCAGGTCTATCAAACAGAGATCCGAAATGTGGTCATGCTCGGCGGGATCCACGAACAAGTGTGGTATGCAGGCGACGTACTCGGATGCCGCGTTCACCATTCCATATGGGTAGGTGTTGGGTGAGTGCTCCGTTAGGGCTTCATAATCCCCCGACCTCAGGCCAGTTGCGGGTACTGGTCGATAACGAACTGTCCGCCCTTCTAGAGTCACCGTGATCACGAGATCAGGGTCTGGGCGTCCCTGGTGGCCACCCCGAGCTGGTCAGGAACAACGATCCTCAGCAGACCAATCTCTGATCGAATCTACTAAGGTTAGGTTTTCGACTAAATTCATAATGACCCGATCGATGGACTGGACCATATCTGTATTGTCAAGATGCCTCCCTTGATAGCGGGGAAGTGGTCGGCGGGTGGTCGGGGGAGGCGACTCTGATACTGGTCTCGAGATCGAATCCGCCGTTGTCGATGTAGATTCGGTTGGCGCAGGGGGAGCCTGCACCGCCTCCACGGCTTCAGCGAGGGCGTCAGCGCCGGTGGTCTGGGTGAACGTCCCGATCGTGAACGTCAGTCCTGTTGGAAGGACCGTGGAAGCAAGGAAGTTAACCATCTGGCTTGTCATAGAGTCTGCATGCACACCCCCTACCTGGCGCGCCACTATCGACGAGATATGGTCGGCAGTCTACCGAGGGGTGTGCCTACGGTAGTAGATTATCGACGGAGGTGCGCAAGACGACAATCTAGATGGTGACGCAAGAGGAACATATGATTTATCCAGGTTCGGGCCACAAATTACGTAATACCCTACGTGTTGCGTCTTTGTGGATTATATTGATGCGTGATGAGATGTTTTGAGGGGGGTCCTTGCCCGCCTTATATAGTATGGGGGGCAAGGTTACAGATCTAAGGAATCTTATCCCAGCCAATTACAACTCCTGTATCCACAGAGGACACGATGTCTATCCTAACCGACTAGGTTTTCTTGACCGTCAAGTAGTCTCTGCTTGCTCCGCACGGTTCGCCGAGCAGTTCCAACCCGCGCGGCCCTTTCTGGCGAATTGGGCCACCTCGTCTGGCGTGGCCCATGTGGAGCCACGAGGGTATACGGGTCTATACCCCCACACCGAGACACCAACCCAACCGCACAGCGCCTTAGACCGGCACCCGCATTCCGCGTCGCTAGACCCTGCGCCCCTACTGGAGCCCATAGAGCGGTTGCACAACTGCCCCAATGGTAGAGGTGGGCCGGCAGGTGACCATGGAAATCGGTAGCGTGGATGACGTCTCGCGGCCTAACACCACTGCCCCCATGGAGTTGGATGACGCCGATCCGACCTCGGCCTTGGCGCGCTCCTTGCTGCCCGGCCCTACCCCAAGGGTACCAACACCGGCGACATCCATGAGCTGCTCGAATGCCTCTGCAACAACTCCATTTCAGTTTTGAATGCGGGCAGTCCACGCTTCCAGAAATTTGTACTAGATTGGCTTGCCATCGGATTATAGCTCCATCTGTCTAGAATGTGTTCAATTTATTTCTCATGCCCAAATCTTGTTCAATTTGCGATTTAACTAGAAATTTGGGTTACCATCGAATCATTCAGTACTAGATTAAACCTGTGATATGTGAACCTTGGACCATGCATTCAGCATTTATCAAACTTGTGGTTATATAAATTGGATACTCTCAACCATCATAACATTTTGTGTTGAAGAGGTCTCCTACTCTGCAATAGGAATATTATATCCACTATTCATATGTAAAACCTTCTTTCGTTTAATTCCGTTAGTCTAACCAAATGTGTTTACTGAAAATACATTGACCAAGGAAATTAAACAGGGTTCATTGACATGACTGCACTTATCCCTTATATATGTTCTTGCTAGCTATCAATTGCTATACTTTGATGGCTTCTGTTCTAGAAGTCAAGCAACTTTACAAAATTCATGTGCTACAATGTATATGTGTAACTGCAGGTTCTCCAAGACACAGGAAAAAAACACTTATCTAAGCAAATAAAAAATGCACTTTTATCATAAAATATCTGAACCATCCCCTCTTCTTTGTTAATGAACAAAACATTATACTGCCTCAAACAGCAAATTTGAGAGGCCTGAAATTCAGTTGCCTCTAGTACACATGAACTGTGTCATTGAATGAATTTCGCACAACATCAATAGCCAGACTTCCTGATATATTGGTTTGTCTTGCTATCCACTGCACAAACACCAAATTCTACACTAACCAAGATATAGGGAAGGCGTCCACCTGGATACAGCACTGACTTTTTTTGATACCATAATTTGGATAGCCATCATCTTCCAACATGAAATTTGTGAAATTAACTTGTCAGCTCAATTTTTGGTGGTCATGCTAGCTACGGCTCAGCCTAAAAAATGGGCAATGAAGAAGAAAACTGAACATTCAAATGACCATTCATTTAGATAGCCTCTTGATCAAAACTAGAGTTCAAGACAATTTTACTGCTCATAACTATTAAATTCTCCTGGAATTTTTGCCGACTCCTGACCATCAGAATTTTGATGACCTACAACCTGGTTTGGATTTCTTACTGTCAGCTCCGTGAAAGCTGCAGCCTTTCATTACTGGCTTATCCCTACAACCTGGTTTGGATTTCTTACTGTCAGATCATAACAAGCACACTGAAGCCACAGAGCTCTGGCGAGACCCTACTGTGCCCGCGGTGGCCTCCCTCTTCCCCTCCCCTCTCCTGCCACCGCTTTCGTCTCCAACTCCGGCGAGAACGGCCGCGACGCCTCCATCCCCACCGCCTGGCCAGCCTGCCTCCTCCCGAACCCCCTTCTATGCCCACCGGATTTGGAGAAGAAAGAGGGGGAGAGGCCGGAGAGACAGGGCACTGGACTTACCCGACGCCGGCGAGATCATCGTCTCCAACACCGGCCAGGTCTTGCCGGAACCCTAGCTGCGGGCGCGGGCACCGGTTGAGCGTGGGGGCGCTTGGGAGCGGCTGCGGGGCACGGGCATCGTCGCCTGAGCGTCATCCTCAATCTCAGGCGACTGAGACGTAGGAAATGTGGAAAAACAAACATACAGCAATTGGTTACCTTTAATAATTGGAATCAAATATCATGCAAGAAAAATGAGTATTTAATGTTGTTTCGAGATATTGCTCTCATATACTTGTTTGCATTTCCAGTGCCAACATGAACATATATACGTTATGTCCCGCATACAAGGCTAGAGCACAGAACCGTTGCCCTACCAGTAGACAAGAGCTTGGTGATATCAGGCCGTTTGGCACTGGAAAAAGTAGCGTAGCCGCTTGAGCTTCCCTGCGAGTACTACTACTCTTTTGGGGGCCCAGAAATCTACCTACCCTCATTTTGATCATGGACATATATACTTCATGTACAGACATATTTACTTGCAATCCAATATGTAAATTTCTATGTTAATACCCTATAGTTAAATACCTTGAAGAAAAAAAACTATACGACTAGTTATCATACCAGCTACGAGTATCACCTTAATCTTAATTTAACCAGCTGTGTCTCTATACGAGTAGTGGAAAAAACTTTATGCTGGCGTGCACAGGTTTTTCTAGTATAGTTTACTAAAGCCAATCTGCCAATGGACAAAGAAGATGTGGTGCTAGAAAACCACAATTATTCTGACTATATGAATCATTAAAGTTGAATCTTGTCAGTTATCCAATTTCAGGGTTAATAAACAGTGGTCATTAAAGTTGAATCATTAAAGTTGAATCTTGTCAGTTATCCAATCATTAAAGTGCTAGAAAACCACTTACTATCTGTTGCCAAGGATATTGGTGTAGTAATCTAGGATGGAAATGCTGGTGTAGTTAGTGCTATGTTAGAATTAGATTCTGATAGAAGTAAAGATTGTGATTTACTTTGCAAACATCCCAAGTGTTGTCCTTCTTCTGATCCAGGATTGGATATAGAAGAAAGTCTACATAAAGTAGACCAATCTGTTGATTCTACTGTGCAGCCTACCAGGACTGGTGATGCTGTGGAAATTTTAGAGGATCAAGAGAAGGGTTGGTCCAAAGTAGGCCGTAGGAAGAAAAACAAAAAGAATACGAAATGATAGGTCTTCTATGGAACATTAGAGGTTTGGGTAAAATTGATAGAGTCCCAGCTTTAGTAGGGAAAATTAGGGATAATCATGTTGACTTTGTTGGTATCATGGAAACCAAAAAGATGGATTTCTCTTCTGGTTTCCTGAAATGTCTAACTTGGAATGTACCTTTTGGCTGGTGTTATCTGGAAGCTCTGGGTGCTGCTGGAGGAATTCTGGTAGGGGCCAACACAGATGTTTTCTCTATGACTGTGTTAGAGATTCTTAATTTTTCTATTAGTGTTATGCTTACCAATAAGAAAAATGGTTTTTCCTGGAAACTTGTTGTGGTATATGGCCCAGCCTATGATGATAGAAAAGTAGACTTTTTAGATGAACTAGAACACATCATGGTCTCTTGGCAAGGACCTCTCCTTATTGGTGGAGACTTCAACTTAGTTAGATTCATGAGTGATAAAAGTAATGGTCAGATCCATCATAGGTGGGCTGATATGTTTAATAGTTGGATTAGTATGTGGGGTTTGATAGAGCTAAGTGCTGCTAATAAGAGGTTTACTTGGACTAATAACCAGGATAATAGGATTCTTGCTAAGATAGATAGGATCTTTGTTTCTACCACCTGGGAAGCTGCCTTTCCTCTGTCTACTGTTAAGGCTTTAGATAGATTTCCTAGTGATCACAATCCTCTCCTTCTCAATGCTAGGGAGAATTGTTGCTTTGGTAAAAAGAGGTTTAGGTTTGAAAAATGGTGGTTAGAAAAAGATTCTTTCAGGGAAATAGTTGAGAGAGCTTGGAAGACTCCTTGTTCCTTAACCAAAAGTCTTGATAGGTGGCAGTTTAAGATTAGAACCTTAAGAAGGGTAGTCAGGGGTTGGGCTGCCAATGAGGTAGCTGACCTCAATAGAACTAAAGTATCCCTTTCTAAAGAGTTCACTAGGTTGGAGGGGATTGCTGAGATTAGAGATTTATCTCCTGAGGAAAATAAGGATCTTAGGCATATAGAGAGCCAGTTAGAGAAGATTTGGGCTCTAGAAGAGATTAAGAGTAGACAAAGGTCCCGAGATAGAGATCTGCTTGAAGGGGACAGAAATACATCATATTTCCAGGCCATAGCTAATTATAGGAGTAGGAAAAAAAAGGATAGAGTGTTTAGCTGGTCCTAATGGGTTAGTATATGACCAGAAAGGTATGTTGAACATTGCTGTTGACTACTATAAGAAACTCTTTGATAAGGAAATTAACTCTGGGGCTGACCTTAGCCATGATTTTTGGGATTCTGTAGACATGGTCTCTGAGGAAGAGAATTTGCTCCTCACTGCTCCTTTTTCTGAAGCTGAGATCAAAACAGCAGTGTTTAGTTGTTATGCTGAGGGGGCTCCTGGTCCTGATGGTTTGTCCTTCATCTTTTATCATAAGTTTTGGGATTTAATTAAGGGGGATTTGGTAGCTCTCTTTGATGATTTTCATAAAGGCTCCTTGGATTTAAGTAGATTGAATTTTGCCCTGGTTACTCTCATTCCCAAAGTAGGAGAAGCTTCTGATATGAAACATTTTAGACCCATTAGTTTGCTGAACTGTAGTTTTAAAATCTTTTCTAAGCTTTTAACCCTCAGGCTAAGTCCTATTGTTCAAAGGATTGTTGCTCCTTCTCAATCAGCGTTTATCAAGGGCAGGTTTATTTTGGAGAGTGTAGTTGTAGCGCATGAATTAGTGCATAGCATTAATAAAACTAGGGAACCAGGAGTGGTTCTGAAGCTAGATTACGAAAAAGCCTATGATAAAGTTAGTTGGAATTTCCTTTTTGATATGTTAAAGGCTAGAAAATTCGATCCTCTCTGGATAGGGTGGATTAAACAGATAGTTACTGGTGGCTCTGTTGGGATCATGATTAATGGGGAGGATAGCGCGTACTTTAAGACGAGGAAGGGGCTTAGACAGGGTGATCCCCTATCCCCTCTCCTTTTCAACCTGGGGGGATGGTCTTTCCAAAATGCTTTCCAAAGCTGCTAAAAGAGGTTTGATCCAAGGTTTGTTGGGAGATTTTAGACCTGGAGGGATTCTTTCCCTTCAATACGCTGATGATACCATACTTTTCTCTTCTGCTGAGGAGAGTCATATTAGGAATCTTAAATATATTCTAATGTGGTATGAACAAATCTCAGGAATGAGGATAAACTTTCATAAGAGTGAGTTAGTTCCCATGAACATTGATCCTGATATAGCTCATAGGTTAGCTCATATTCTTTGCTGTCCTCTTGGGTCTTTTCCTCTGAAATATTTAGGCATTCCTCTGCATTATGATAATCTGTCAAGGAAATACATTCAACCTTTGGTAGATAAGCTCCTTAAAAAAATTGCAGGTTGGAGAGGCAAACTACTCTCTTTAGCTGCCAGAGCCCTGCTAATTAAAACCTGTTTGACCAGCATCCCAGTTTATCTCCTTTCTTTTATAAAGTTTCCTAAGTGGGCTATTAAACTCTTAAATACTCAGATGGCTAACTGCTTGTGGAATGATACAGAGGATATGCATAAGTTTCATTTAGCTAATTGGGAATTAGTTTCCATGTGCAAAGAATATGGGGGTTTAGGTATTCCTAGTCTGAGGGACTTGAATATAAGTTTGTTGGCATCTTGGTTAAAAAGATATAATAATGATAGGGATAAGCTCTGGAAAGAGCTGCTTGACTTTAAGTATGATACTGAAAAGCCCAATATCTTTCTTTCTCGTACTATGGGGGCTTCTAGTTTCTTTAAAGGTTTCATGTGGGCTGCTCAAGCTGCTAAACTAGGTTATAGGTGGAAGGTTGGTAATGGCAAGAAGGTCAGGCTGTGGGAAGACAACTGGCTTGGACCATCTAGCCTAGCCATCCAATTCTGGCCTTTGTATAGGATAGTGGTTGAACAAGGTAAGACCATTGCAGATTTATGGGATGAGAATGTGTTGAAATGCTCTTTTAGAAGAAATCTTTCTCCAGAATTATATGGAGTTTGGTTAGAAGTCAATGAACTAGTTTCTACTATTCATCTCTCTAATGATGAGGATTCTCTGATTTGGCAGTTTTCCACCAAGGGAACTTATTCCTCGCAATCTTTGTATAAGATTATTAACTTTAGGGGTATTCATTTGGTACATGTTCCTGCCTTATGGTCTATTAAGGTCCCTCCTAGAGTCATGTTCTTTCTTTGGTTGTTGGCTAATAATAGAATTCTGACTAGAGATAATTTGGCAAAAAGGAAAAAGATGGAAGATAAGAGTTGTCTCTTTTGCTGTGAAGAGGAATCTGTGCAGCACTTGTTCTTTCAATGTGTAGTGGCAAAACAATGCTGGTGCATTATTTCTAATATTCTGGGAATTAGTGTAGAAGAGTCTTTGATTGATATAGGGAAATTTTGGTTGAGTAATAAGAAACATACTGTTGTTAATATTGTTACTGCTGCAGTTTTATGGAATTTATGGAAACTCAGGAATGAGCTTTGTTTTCAGAGAGCTGGTTGGAGGAGTATGGAAATACTGCTTCACAGGATAGGTGGTGTGCTGCAAAACTGGGTTATCTTATGTCCACAAGAAAAGAAGCAGCAACTGTTGAAGGTGATCAACAAAACTCAGGAAGCCGCCAGGGAAGTTCTTTGGCTGCCCTTTCAAGTGGTGATTTGAAAGGCTTGGTGGAGGATGGTTTCAGCAACAACAAGAGGGTGACCGGCCATCCGGGGGAGAAGAGTGGGCAAATCAGCGTCAGTGGTATACCCTGGTGGAGGTCGCTCAATGAGGCTTTGGAGACTGTCTGAGTTGTCGAGAGTTTCTGGCTTCGAACTCTCTTATGCTTTTTGGTTCTCTTTTCTGCGGTCTTTAAATAGGACTTTCCCCAGCTCTGGCATGCTGCGCTGGGTGGTGGATGTTAAACCAGTGCTGTAACTGAATGATCTGTGGTCTTTTATGTTAATGAAAGGCCAGGGCAGTGGCCCTCGAACTCTAAAAAAAAAGATGTGGTGCTAGAAAACCACAATTATTCTGACTATATGAATCATTAAAGTTGAATCTTGTCAGTTATCCAATTTCAGGGTTAATAAACAGTGGTCCAAAAGCTCAAGCAATTACTGTTTCTCCATTGCTGGTGGCTACTTATCCAATCCATTCCCTAATCGCCTCCACTAAGTAATTCCAAGGAACAAGAAGCACATCCATAACCCAAACCAATTCACCCCTGACAATCTGGAAACATCATAGCCGCCTACTCGGCTACAGCAGATTGCCTGTCACTGTCAGGTGTCAGTCGGCTCCCGTCCATGGCAGTGCTCCTCTTCTCCGCATGGAAGCGCCAGGGCACGACGTGCTGCCGAGCTCGCGCCCCCAGCAACTAACGTGCGGCCACAAACCATGGACGAATAGCTCTGGCTCTCTGCAAGTCTGCAACAAGTCTCTGTCGAGGCTGGGCGGACGCTCGACCATGGATGGCTGGCGCCGCAGCCATGGCATGGGCCCGGCAGGGCGGCAGGTGCACGTGCATCCGAGGCCGAGCAAACTCGCAGTTGGGGATGGCCACAGCGCGAGGGCGACGCATACGCATGGGTATGGGTACGGACCGGCGAGCCCCATCCCCCCAGGACGCGGGACGGCGAGGGGCCTGCGTCCATGGATGGATATGGTGTGTTGTGCAGCCGGAGGAGAGTAGACAATAATATATGGGCGCTGCTAGCGCCCGGACGTCCGGATCCGGGCGCTAGCGGCCGGACGCCGGAATAGCCCACTCCGCCCCCCGCCGCAACAGTCCCCCCCTCCAATGAAAAATGAAAACGGAAACATGACCACCGCCCCCGCTCCCTCCGCGCGGGAAACCTGCGAACCACCGCCCCCGCTCCCCCCCCCCCGCACGCGAAACCTGCGTACCCCCGCCCTGCCCCCGCACCCGCACGGAGAAGGAAGGCGCGCACCCCTGCGCGCACGGATTTTGCCCCGCCGCCAACTCGCCCCCAGAGCCCACCCCCATCCCCATGCCGCTGCAAAAAGAGTAGGGAGAACTGAAACATCAAAGCAATACTACTGCAAAAAAAAAGCTACCGCAACAAGAAGAAGAAGTTACTGCAACAAGGAGAAGAAGCTACTGCAACAAGAACAAGAAGCTACTGCACCAAAGGAGAAAAGAAAATATTACAACAAAAGAGAAGAAGTTGTTGCAACAAAGAGAAGAAGCTGCTGCAACAAAGGAGAAGAAGCTACTGCACCAAAGCGGAAAAAAGATACTGCAACAAAAAGAAGAAGTTACTGCAACAAAAGAGAAGAGCTACTGCAACAAAAGAGAAGAGCTACTGAAACAGCAGAAGCGATGCTAATGAAACGTCGGGAAACATGGGGATGCTGCTGCAAAAAACAAGGGGAAGAAACTATTGAAACATCTCAAAAATAACTACTGCAACATCAGAGAATCGTGCAAAAAGTATTTCACATCATCTGTTGTATGTAGATCTGAAAATCACCACCAAAACGTTTAGATCCAGGGGAGGGAGGAGGGAGGAAGGAGGAGGAAGAAGACGGCCAGATCCAGAGGAGGAAGGAGTAGAGCTCAAATCCAGAGGAGAACGAGGAGGGGGAGTAAGAACAGCTCAGATCCGCGAAGAATCCCCCCTACCTCGTCGGAACCCACCGTCGTCGAGCATAGCTCCGGTGGCTAAAGGTCGCCAGAGCAAGAGAGGAAGCAGGGGGAGGGGGAGAGCCGTGGCTCGCAGGCTCCGCCGCCGCTCTCTCTCTCTTGGTGACGTGGCTATCGTGGGAGCATAGAGGGAGGGAGCGAGGGAGGGGAGAAGGGAGAGGGAGCCCCGGCAAGTGCACCGTAGAGCGGCTCGCAGAGCGAGTGCGCAGCGGCGGAGAGAGCGAGGCGAGGGCGGCTGCGAGTGGAGGAAGAAAGAAGGCGAGCAGATGCGTGGGAGCGGGCTGCGGGTGTGGGAGCACGGCGCGGGTGCGGTCTGTGAGTAGATAAGGAGAGCGGGTAGGAGCGGGTTGGGTCGCGCCACTTCGCGTGGGCGCGCGTCGCGTCCGTCCGGACTCGTCCGGACGTCTTCACCCTATCAATACCGATAATATATTTCTGTGGTGCCCACTTCTATTAACATTAATATATTTAAATTTGATAGAAGCAAATATACATATTGTGTCATCATGTATATCACATTGTAATAATAGAAGATGTCTCTATGTATTTCTATTAATATTAATATATATTTCTATGTATACATGCTTGCATGAACATCAATACATATATGTTATGTTACTTTAGATATATTTATACATTTTAACTAAACCGTTTAACATATCTATATTGATAGTATAACCATTACTGCACATATGTTCCTTGATAAGAAAATCGAAACATCTTAAGTAAGAGAGGTTAGTGCATACTAAAGGTGGGTATTTCTTCATGGCCTTTCAGATACCTTTAGAGTAAATAGTAAATATAAGGCTTAAATATTAATATTTTCTTGAGGATAGTACTGCTTCCTCATCGTATATCTCACTTTAAGCTCTACCATCGATTTTAAGCGATGTGGTGCAGGTTTCCAATAATTCTTTATGCCATGGTAGTACTTAAAATAGTGTAGTCTATGTCCTTTTTTATTTTTAAAAGGTACAAAAAGGAGAGTTAGGGTGTGTTTGGCAGGCTCCTCTTGAGGGGCTCCTCCAGAGGAGCCGGAGCCGTCTCCTCCAAAACGGCTCTGACTCCTCTGTTTTTCACTGAAAAACGGCTCCTCCAGGAAAACGTTTGGCAGGGCTCATCCGGAGGAGCCAAAGCCCGAGCCGAGGAGCCCTACCAAACAGGCCCTTAATAAAAGAATACAACAAGTATACAAGAGCTTCAACTTAACTTGAGGATAAAAAATCTATTGCAATTAATATTACTAGAAATTGAAAATAAAAATTTAGATCCATGAATAGGCTATGTTTTTAACTAAATGTATTGAAGATACACATAGGTTTCGCGCCAAGAAAAAAACTATAGATATAGATGAAAGAACATATAGATCAGGGAGGCACTCCAAGACTTCATGGACACAACAGGTCTCACACCTCAACAACTTATTGGGGGGAGGATCGATACCAATAGCCACATTTGATATGTACCGGACCTATGTGTATGGCAGGAGTCTTGTCAACCCTAAGTCCTAGCCATCACTGGGTACGCAAATGTTCTTGTTAAACAAGTGGTACTTAAATGCATGTGCGAAAGAAGAAGCATGGCTTCTTGCCAAAGTTAGACCAGAGCATTACTTCAATGGCTATGATATTGTACATATTGAGTTCAAAGAATTACGCCAACTATTAAACTGGCAAGCTTTTGAGAAATCTCTCCTCAGCTGCTGGTGTCGGTAAGTGATTCTTTCTACAATTAAAGTAACTTGCATGTTAGTTCGTTGTCTATATATAGTTATCCTCACACTATATATATTCTTTTGTACTACATATATGCAGATATGAGATGCTGAAACTAAAGAAAAAAAAGGGATGACTGATGTTGGTTTTATGGATCCAAATCACACGTTCAAGAACACGGTTACACCATATGATAGATGGCGACCTCAAGTGGAGAAGAATCTGTTTAGGTTCTTAGATAAGCAACATAACAAGACACTGATACTCTTCTCTTACAATTTCAAGTGAGTGTTAATGTCTTGTGCACATTTTATTTTGTTTACTCCATGTTAACTTTAGTTAATAAGTTATGCCTGCGTATAAACATGTAGCTTTCACTGGATACTGCTGGTCATTGATATGCCCAGGAGTCTTGTAAAAATCTTTGACTCAACGACAAAACCCTGAAAAGATTACCAAGAAATGATAGATATTCTCTAGTGGTAATTCCGGTCTCGTAGACTATATACTCTCTCATGCCATTTTATTGATATAACTCTATTTATTTATTTTGTTGGGCAGTGCTTGGGCTATGTTCGCCCAGAAACACCATTATGGTAATTAAAAAGTGCCTCTGGATATAGCCCAATACTCAGTAAGTACTAGCTAGGTCACCGCATCTTTATTTAGTTCAATTCATTATTACCCTGCTTCATTGATTGATGATGAATCTTTTTCTCGTAAAGTGGTGTCTGCAGTAGGGATCAGGGAACAACTTATGTGGATACTACGTTTGCAAGTTCCTCATGCAATACTCAATGAGAACAAGTGAAGAGTTCCTCGAAGTACGTAAAAAATATACACAATTTATTTATTACTATTGTGTTGATATATATAATTATATATATTCATACTTTTCCTTTCATTCGAATTAAAGGTTGAATGGAGGAAGGAAAATGTCCTTGCGAGCTGACCAGATCAAAGCAATTAAAGAGGCATTGTCAAGATTTTTTATGGATGAGGTCATAGATCCCAAAGGCGCGTATTACTGTGACCCAAAAGAATTATTACCTAGTAGCCATACGACTGGAAAGTAGGGTTGAATGAAATCCCAAGGACATGAGTACAAGCTTTTTGTGTCTTTATTATGTACACATTGCATGCATGTACAACCTCTTGAAATATTTATATATATATAGTTTTATATATTTTAGTGTGTTATTTATGTATAATGATCGAACGGAACTTATACGTACGTATATTAGCAGCGTAGTATTCGTGTACGAAAAGCTAATTGAAACAAAAAAAATTAAATTGAAAAGAAACTATAAAAGGAAAATGAAAGAAATGAAAAAAAACCTTTAGTACCGGTTGGAAACACCAACCGGCACTAAACGTGCCAGCCCCGGGGCAAGGTATGGGGCTCCATTTAGTCCCGGTTGGTAATAGCAACCGAAACTAAAGGTCTACTTTCAGTCCCAGTCCCGGTTCCTAGAACCGGGACTAAAGAGGGGGCCTTTAGTCCCGGATTGGCAATCCTAACTGGGAAACCGAGACTAAAGGGGGTTTCTCAACCAGAACTAATGCTCAGTCCTACATTAGTGCTTTTTTCTTGATTACCCCCCAAACACCATCCTCCTTCCCCCACCCACACACACTATTTTCTGTTATTTATGGGTCTATCGCATGGAGGTTCTTTGTAATTGTTCTCTCCCTATTGTTATTCAATTTTTCCTTTTTTGTCTTGATTTCCCTACGAATTCCTATGATTATGGGGGCTGCCTGTGGGTTCTCGCAGCCCAAGAAAGCTTGTTTTTTTACCCAAGGGGAGGAAGCTTGTTTATTTTTTTCCCAAGAAGAGGAGGTTAGGAGGGTAGGGAGCGGACTCGCGCGAGGAAAAGAGGCATGTAGAAGCAGAAGGCGGAAGTGGCTACACAAACTTGAATTCCAACGCCATGGCTCCGTGCGTCCGTGAGCTGTACGTGGTTATGGATGAATGCGGGAGGTGACGGACGAAAATAGGGTGTTGAGAAATTTTGTCTATTTAATATTCACTAGCAAAAATTCATGTGCGTTGCAATGGGAGAAAAAAAAAGCTTTCAAACGTTAATAGAAAGCAAGGACGGGATGTTACATATCTACCGAATGGCGTGTGCCGTGTGTCTCACTATTGCCGAATGGCGTGTGTTGTTGTTATAGATGCGGAACTGTCCTGATAACGTCCGGACTCGTCTTCTCAGTGCGACAGTGTTGTCAATGTAGATGTGGAGCCGTTATGGATGATGTACGGTCTCGCCTCCTCGTCGTTGGCGTAGAGGCCATTGTTGATGGCGTCCATGGTTGTCTCGACATCGTCTAGTGCAGTGATGTTGCCTCTTTATTAATAGGTATAGAGACATAGATATGCTTACTTATGGCTACTTCTTCTATACGTTTTCATGAAGACGTGGTCTAGCCCGTTGACATTACCTTGGAATAGTGATATGGAAGTATGGCTCATGAAGTTACGGCTGCCGCAAGGGTCGAGGGGAAAAACTTTGGTGAGCTACAGTACCACGAACAGTGCTGGGTAGAGTAGAGTTCGAACTTTTTTTCGGCTCTTCTTGTTACCGTGGCCGGGCAGAGCTCTGGCTTGCGTGGCCTGTTCACTTTTATTTTCTGTTTTTTCCTATCTTGATCTCATCTGATTAGGCTGTATCTTTAGTCCTTTTTGGCCAAACCGTGGCTGCCAGCTCCAGATCTTTTTTTTCCTCTCTTCCACGCTCCGGAAACTGACTTGATTTAGATATTGATGACATCAATATCAATATGGATTTTTTTCTATTTAGATTTGGATTAGGATCCCTATTCAACTTACTCACGATTGAAGGTATCTATTTGATTAGGATTCGTAGGGATCCAGGTTACCTAAAAACGTGTCCGAGCCATAAATTAGGATTCTTATTCAGCTTATCGGAGAGATCTATTTAGATTAGAATTCCTATCTAAGTCACCTCAAGAAATCCTATATATATATATATATATATATATATATATATATATATATATATATATATATATATATATATATATATATATAAAGCAGAGCAGGGGAGCTATGAGTTAGTTAAGAGGGCCATACCAAAAAAAATGGGAAGAAAATTTTACCTCTTTATTTTATTTAAAGATAATTAGGTGTGAATGATAAATAGGTCCACATATAGTGTTCCAGATTGTAACAATAGTTTATTTAAGAACCATAGCAACAGATGTAACAGACAGCTAGGGTCACGTTTAGTTCCTAAAAATTTTTAAGATTTCATGTCACATCGAATGTTTAGACACATGCATGGAGCATTAAATGTAGACGAAAAAAACTAATTACACAGTTTGGTAGAAAAGCACGAGACAAATCTTTTGAGCCTAATTAGTCCATGATTGGACACTAATTGACAAATACAAACGGAAATGCTACAGTAGCTAAAGCCAAAAAAAAATTCGCGAACTAAACACAGCCTAGTATTAACCAAAATCAAGCTTCCAGGCCAAATGGTCGGTGGAAAGGACTCAATGAGTGACGTCTTGAACAACCCTGATTTAATTACCTGCAGTGTATCAAAGGCAATACTACGTGGTTCAAAGAACAGGAGACAAAACAACTTGGAATTACAGGAGCTGCAGAACCCTACACAGAGCCACATCCTGGAGAATAAAGCACTGGTGAGTCCATTTTAACAGAAAGAACATACTAAAACAAATAGACCTAAAGGTTGTAAAAATACTAAATATTATAATGTATATAGACAGCCTTGATACAGTAAATTGTACATTGTAAGAAATAAAACAATAAGCATAGTTAGCAAAAGGGTTCTCCATTAATACATGATACTGCTAGACTGCTGGTTACCATCTATGGAAGGGTGTGTAAATAGATAAAATGTCATGATGAAAAATGGGAGAGGAGAAGAAAATTTTCCTCTTTATTATTAAATATAGAATTGCTCTGGTCGACCCGTTGTGTATTGAAAAAGGAAAATAATTAAAAACAGAAAAGATACGACTAAAAAAGGAAACAAAATATTTAAAAACAGAAAAGAAAAATACGTACCTGAACTAAGCTCCCATTGGACACCGCTCGGTCGGATCTCCGTCGCCGATGGACAAGAGTTTTCCTACGCTGTTCCTTTTATTTTGTTTTTAGTCAGTTAATTAATGTCCGTGTGGGAAATAAAAAGCCGAGTTGAAAGAGACGCTTTGCTATATAGAAAGTAAAATAACGTTTTGTCTAATTTATTTTCTATTTGAATTAGGATTCCTATTTGTATTCAGTTTATTCCGGCTTGGAGATATCTATTTGTCCTACCTATCTAGGGTCATATAAGTCTAGAAGAAACTCTCAACTACCGGTAGTTAGGGAGAGGTGGACGAAAAAAATGGATTGATGAAAAAAATGACCGGAAATTTTACCTCTTTATTATTATTAGATATAGATATAGATATAGACGCCGCCAAACGCCATGATTTTATTGGCCCGAGGACACGCAGCGGGTCTCGTAGCAGTGCCTTTCATTACGCATCGAGGAATCGCTAGTTAGGTATAGAATTCAAAGTTTGATTATAAGATCAACAGTCCCATTGTGTGTGGTTTCTGTAGCCCCCACATCAGCAAGACCACTGCTGGTAGATACTCCATCGTACTCTCTTTGTCCTATTTTTATTGTCATTTTAACTTTGATTGAGGTGCATTAAAGGTTCTCTGTACCAGGACATTGGCTCCGTCCATATACATGGATGAATGAATGAATCTGAAAATAAGACAGAGGGAGTCCAAAATAAATCTTTGTCAGTTTGCCTTCTCTCTCCGCCGTCACTTTCCCTCTGGTCCTCTTCTCCGCATGGCAGTGCTCCTTCTCTCTCCCGTGGAGACAGGAAGGCAACAGGGATCCTAGCCATGGCTAGGCACAAGGGCGCCGCTTGGCTTGTTGTGGCGCGTGGGCGGCAACGCAGATGCTGCCGCGGCTCGGTCAGGTATCCAGCGCCGCGTGGCGTTCGCGAGCGCGCGGTCCCGCGGCCGGTCGTGTGGTGTGCGCGCGCGAGGGCGAGGCGTCCAGGACAGCTACGGCTGGCAGCACAGCTAGGGCTGCAGCGGACGGGACCTGAAGCAGCAGCGTGGTGGCGCCTGGCATGGCGTGCAGGTGCACGACGACGAGGCACAGTGGCGTGGTCGGGCAGTCCGGTCAGGCACTGCCCACGGACGGGGCAGGCCACAGCGGCCGCGTGAACAACGCAGCGACGAGGCGACGGGGCTGGCGTGGACGCGCGGGGCGGAACGCCTGTGCGTGGCGCACGTGCCGAAGCAGGTTTCGAGGATGGCGGCGTGCGTGTCGAGGCGAGCTAGCGGTCTGCTCGGCAGGGACATGCCTATGGGCGGGCAGGACCAGCACCAGAGCAGCATGGGTGCATGGTCTGAAGCAACAGGCGAGCGTGGCAATTCCTCGAGCAGGTGGCATGCAGACTTGTGACCACATTGGGACTAGTTTTCTGGCTTCTTCGAAGTGGCAAATCAACCTGCAATCGGTGCTCCTAATCATGACCCTCCACTCCATGCATGCGAGAAGCGGTTCACGAGTCGAACCTGCTTCATTTGCACGGTTGGCTAGCAGACCCGGATAACCACGGGTCCAACCTCGCAGGCAGGCAGTAACGTTGCTTTTGGTTGAGCTGCTTGTGTGGAGTATATACGTTGGTATATCGTATACACAACAGATCACGACCAGACGAAGCGGTGGCAGACTGGGTCCCCGGAACTGGCGTCGGCATGGAGCGCGAGCGCCGCTGACCCCAGCCTGTTCGTTTCGCTGGTTTATTGTGCTGAAAGCACTGTTCGCTGGTTTGTTGTGAGAGAAAAACACTGCTGGATGGCTGCTGATTCTGCTGATAAGTCCAAACGAACAGGGCGCCCGTCTCTTCGCCTTTAGCCAACGCCGATGTCGACGCTACACGCCGGCGGCGAGGAGGACACCGTGCCGCCGACGCAGGAGGCTGCCAAGAGGATGGCGACATGCAGATTGAACAGCCAAACCAAATTGAAACGGGAAGGCTTTGAATCTACTGGGCGGCGGCAAGTTGCTTTGGCCGAGCGGAAGGAACATTCACGAAGAGCACTAGTGCAGCGATAGGGTCAAACCGAACCCCTTGCAGTCCGTGGCCTCCCATCTAGGGGTGGAAATGGATGTCTCAAAATCCAAATTATTTGAATCTGTATCCGCTAAAGCTTGTAATATGGATATCCGTATTTGTATCCGTTTGTAATGTGGATACTAAATGGATGTATTTAAATTCGTTTTTAGTATTTTTCTCTATCCGGTTCCAAATCCGTATTCGATAAAAATATAGAATATCCGACATTTATCCGCGAAGAACAATGGTATAATGAATCTATTTAAAAGTTTTCTCTCCATGACTAATTACTAATTATTGAATTTAAATAGTACTAATGATGCATTGGAACTGTTAAGTAGTATATCTATAAGTAACTTTTAATATTAATTTAATACTATTAATGATACATAAATATTGAATTAATTTTAATATTTTTCTAATTTAGTTTAAACCTAATATATTTATTGTTGTAAATTATTTTAATACTTTAACGTTTTTGCTGATGTAAATTCTTTTATATAATTTATAATTTCATGATAAATATTATATAAATAATGATTGATTAATTGATATATTTAGTTATTAAATATTTGTTGATAACTATATTACTTTTTTATGAGTATTCTTGTCTATGTTTATATACCTAAATATTTTATTCTCTACATGTGTAAATTAAAAAAATTGATAAAGCAAAATAACTACTTGTTGCTACCATTATTATTTAAATTTCTTCACTTAACCTATCCTTTTATTAAATATTATCCACTATAGTTTAGTTCACTTCGATATTGGAGATTTAGAAGTGTACTTTGATTTTATTTCACTTTGGTTATCGATAAACTTAGTAGTAAAATTTTATTAGTCTATGTTGAATTTAACAATATGCACTTTGAGTTGAATTGATTAAATATCCGAATAGAAATCTGAATTCGAGACATTCGTTTGTAATCATATTCGAAGAGATCTGTATCCATATTCGAATCCGGATTAAAATATGGTAAAAGGTGACATCCGGATCCGATTCCACGTGAATCTGATCCGGTCCATCCCTACTCCCATCACTCTACAACTTCTATTGAGAGGGCGGTTCAGGTTATAGGTTAGGAGATAATGGTGTCTAAACACAGGTTTGTCGATGTCTATGCAGTCCGTGAACTGAGGCCAAGAATGATTAAAGTATCACTGTTTGTAATTAATTTAGGTGATCAAAACTAATTCAAACGTCACCGATAACCATCTAAAGCTCTTGTACTATGTTTAAAGTGTGTTTTTAGTCAAGGAACCAACACGAGTTGTTCAGGAGAAACGAGAGAACGTGGCTCGTCAATATAGCAATGTCAGCAAACTCAGAAATTCTACAAGTCGCATTAGGATTTATATTTTATCCAAACTTCGGAGCCCCAAGTAAACTATCTAATTAGTACTCTCTTTAAGCGCCCAGGAATTCCCGGCCTCTCAGGGCTTCGGCCACTGTCAGACACTGTAGCTGCCGCGATGTGTTTTTTATAATATATTTACATTTTTTATTTTTTATTTTTAAAATTTTTATTTTTTTATTTTTCCTCTTACCATTTTTCCTTTTTTTATTTTTCCTTTGCTTTTCTTTTTCGGTTTTGATTTTCCCTCCTTTACGCGCGTGCAGTGAAGCACGCGTATCTTCCTAGTCAATATTTGCTCACCAAAAATTTGTGCTGCTGTCAAGTTCATAACTTATATAAAATAATCATTTAAATGGCTCCTCAAAATATCTATTAGATAATAAGTGCCAACTTAGGTACTTCATAGTTTTCATCATTCTCCTTATATAACTCGTACATGAAACCTTAAAGAAAGTTGTTTAGTAACTTAATTAGGGTGTAATGGTCACATGGTTGACTTTTGGTCACATGCTATGTATATAGTTCATTTAATAAATATGTTTAAAAGATTAAAATGAATATCGTTTCGTGTGAGGCTTACTTTGTTCTTTTTCTTTCTTTTCTTTTCTTTTTAACCATGAGCTAAGGTTTGTACATCATGTGTTTGATAAATTGAATATTTTATTTTCTTCTTTTTCTTTCTTTTCTTTTCTTTTTAACCATGAACTAATGAGATCCACAATCCTACCTTGTGTTTCCTTCATCGTTGGATAGGAGTAACCTTATTTTCTCGTGCCGACATAAGATCCTAGAGAAATGATGATTTAAGATTGCTATATGCGATGGTTCACAAAATCAGTGTCTCTCGTGTGAAAACCATGGTTGCTCATTGGCAAGGTGCTTCTCAAAGAGTTAGACCTATTGAATTCACATCCATAATCACTAGACTTGCCGACTCTTTGTGTTTACTAAATAACTCTGTGCAATATATTACTACGCCTAGAAGCATGATAACAGAAGAATATTTTATACAAGCTCACATGCTTAAGAAAGGTTCGAGAGGTTCTGTGGTCATGATTTATCGTGGCCATGCAGCTAAAGTTCCACTCCCTTGTGAGAGACTTCAGTTGTATAGGGTTTGCCAACTAACCTTTGATTTGGACCAAGTAGCTAGGCAAAGAAGTTTTGCAGGAACAAGCACAGGACGACGAGTGACAAGGAGGATGACACAGGCTGCACAATTTGAGCAAGGCGGCACTTCACATCATGATGATGATGATGATGATGATGATGATGATGATGATGATCAGGAGGAGACATCGAGCGCCATGCACATCTCGAGCTCGAGCGGGATGCCTCCGCCACCTCCATCACGCACTCAAAGTGCGCGGTTTTACTTCTCGTCCTCACGAGAGAGGTAATATCATGGCTTGCGGCATGACATGAACCAACTCACCAACCAAGTTGGTGAGATCTGCATCGAACAAGAGGCCAACGAGGTGGCATTGAGCAAAACCACCAACTTCTTGCCATCCAACAAGAGTACGTGCGCCAATGGACGGCGTATTGGGCACAACAAGGTGTCTATCCACCACCACCTGGACCGTGAAAGAGACAACCTTGGGGGAGGTTCCCTCCCCCACCAAGGTAAGTTTTAGTTTATCTTGCATTTGCATTTGTTTGTTGTATTCCTTTCTTTATTTGCATTAAAAAAATCTGCATATCAAAAAAATCTGAATATTATAAAAATACCAAAAATATTTGCCCTTTGTTTATATATATATATATATATATATATATATATATATATATATATATATATATATATATATATATATATATATATATATATATATATATATATATATATATATATATATATAACTCTTCCCATGTTTGAAATGAGGAATAGCTGCTCTTCCAATATTTCTCTAGTGCCTAGTATACAGCTTGGTATTTCTCAAAGTTTGGAATATTTAGCTCACATGAAACCATCATGAACCTAAAACTTTATGGGATACAAGTGTTGTAAGTCTAAATTGTTGTGAGATATGAAATAGCAAAGACAAGAGCTGCTATAATATTGTTCCAAATGAGTATGACTATCGGAGTTTTGTCCTTGAAAAATAATGAAAAATCTTAGTGTTCCTAGCGCTCTTCTGGCATGAATCTGTTGATGTCTCGCTGATTGAAAAACACCAGAGATATATTGATGTTCATGTGAAGGAAAATGCTGAGGCAGTCAGGATGCGCATCACGTTTGTGTATGGTGAACCACGTACTGACCAGCGACATGTTATGTGGGAACTGATGCGACATTTACATGGCAGATCATCAGAGCATTGGCTGGCGATTGGTGACTTTAATGAGGCTATGTGGGGCTTTGAACATTTCTCGGCGTGTCCCAGACCAGAGCGTCAGATGGCTGCCTTTCGTGACGCCTTGGCTGACTGTGGGCTTACAGACTTGGGGTTCTCAGGCCTGCCTTATACTTATGATAATCGGTGTGATGGTGATGACAATGTAAAGGTCAGGTTGGATCGAGCAGTAGCATGTTCTGATTGGAGGGATCTGTTTGGTGATGCAGTGCTTCATGATCTTGTTTCTTCCCGATCGGACCACTGCCCTCTCTTTCTGGAAATTCGTAAAGAGAGCTGGGAACGCCATAAGCCAAGAATATTCAGGTACGAGATTATGTGGGAGCGGCTCGAGTCCCTTGCTGTAGAAATCAAGACAGCTTGGTGCACCGACTCAAGTAGAGAAGGTCTGGGGGGGTGTGGTTGCTGCGTTGAGGCGCGTTCAAGTTGCTCTACGCTCCTGGAGTAAGAACACTTTTGGCAGCGTGACCACAGAATTGGAGGAGTTGCGGGTGAAGCTAGAAGAGGCAAAATCTGATCCATCCTGTAGCTCATCTAATATGCGTCAGATTACTGATCGAATGGACGAACTGTTGTATAGAGAGGAGATGATGTGGTTACAACGTTCCCGGATTGCCTGGTTAAAGGAAGGTGACCAAAACACAAGTTATTTTCATAGACAGGCAGTCTGGCGTGCTCGCAAAAATAAAATTAAAAAGTTGAAGGATTCAGCTGGGGAATGGTGTGATAATCCGAAGCAAATGCAGCAGATGGCGACTGAATTTTTTTACTGATCTATATACGACTGATATGAGTGTGGAACCAGATGATCTTATACACCTGATTGAGCCAAAAATTTCTGAAGAAATGAATGAGGATTCATGTCGGCCTTTTTCAGCAGAAGAGATATCGGATGCCTTGTTTCAGATGGGGCCGCTCAAAGCACCGGGGCCTGATGGTTTCCCAGCACGTTTCTTTCAGAGACATTGGGATGTGGTTAAAGGTGATGTGGTTGCAGCAGTGCAGGGCTTCTTTCGGGATGGTTATATGCCCCCTAGAGTCAATGATACAGCTATTGTGCTTATTTCTAAAGGATCAGAACCAGTGGAGCTCAAAGACTTCAGGCCGATTAGTTTGTGCAACGTGATATATAAGGTGATCTCAAAGTGCTTGGTGAATCGGCTTCGACCCATACTGGACAGTATCATATCAGTGGAGCAAAGTGCTTTTGTTCCAGGTAGGCTTATCACGGATAATGCTTTGATTGCATTTGAATGCATTCATGCGATACAGAGAGGCAGTGGCAAGAATTTTTGTGCGTATAAGCTGGATTTATCGAAGGCGTATGATCGGGTTGATTGGGGATTTTTAAAAAGTTTGTTGGAGAAGCTGGGCTTTCAAAGTCAGTGGGTGCAGTGGATCATGACATGTGTTTTAACTGTACGCTACTCAGTACGCTTCAATGGGGTGCCATCGCGCTCCTTCTCCCCATCACGTGGTCTGCGACAAGGTGATCCGCTTTCACCATATTTGTTCTTGTTACTAGCCGATGGTCTCTCTACTTTGTTGAAGCATAATGAAGGGCTTGGTGAAATTGATGGCCTAAGAGTTTGCCGGAGGGCACCGAGTGTGTCTCATCTTTTATTTGCAGATGATAGTTTACTATTTTTCAAGGCAACTGTGGACCAGGCCCAGGCTGTCAAGTCGATGATTTCTACTTTTGAGAAGTGTTCGGGACAATTACTAAGCCCGAACAAATGCTCCCTGCTGGTAAATCAAGATCTGGATGAGGAGATCACTGACCAAGTGCGCTCAGTTTTGGGAGTGGAGATAGTTGATTTTGAGGCCAAGTATCTGGGCCTGCCAACTCCAAATGGCCGGGTTCAAAGAGGGCTGTTCCAACCTCTTGAGGAGCGCTTCCACAAAAGAATGGTTGCATGGAAGGAAAAAATATTTATCTGCAGCAGGAAAGGAGGTGTTGATCAAATCGGTTGCTCAGGCTCTGCCAGTTATATTGTGAGTGTTTTTAAGCTTCCTCTAACCCTGTGTGATGAACTCATGAAGCAGATTCGTGCTTTCTGGTGGGGAGCTGAGAAGGGTCGTCGGAAGGTGCAATGGATCCCATGGGAGAAACTGGTGTTGCCGAAGGGTTTGGGCGGTATGGGTTTCAAGGATCTTCTCTTGATGAATCAAGCGTTGCTTGCCCGTCAAGCCTGGAGACTTGTGGCTTTTTCGGATAGTCTCTGCGCAAGAGTGCTGAAAGCTAAATACTACCCTAACAGTAGACTGCTAGATCGGGCACCGGCAGGTGATGCATCACAGACATGGAGAGCTATTGAATATGGCCTGGAATTGCTAAAACAGGGTGTCATCCATCGGATTGGTAATGGTAAATCCACTTAGATTTGGCGAGATAACTGGCTACCAAGAGGATATGGACTAAAACCGATTGGTCCTAGGCGCTCTTGTCGGCCCAGATGGGTTCATCACCTCATTGATGACAGTGGATCTTGGGACGAAACGGCTATCCGGAGGTATTTTTACTTTTGTGATGTTGCTGAGATTTTTAAAATTAAGTTGCCAGTTCAGGAGACTGAAGATTTTGTGGCCTGGCATTATGAGAAAACGGGCATCTTCTCGGTTCGTAGTGCTTACAGGCTAGCTGTCAGGAATTTCTACGGGGCCGGCAACATTGGGAGCAGCTCCAGTTCTGATCAAGGCCGGTTCGGTTGGAAGAAATTATGGCAGGTTGACGTACCATCCAAAGTCAGCGTGTTTGCTATGAAGGTTGTTAATGATGGTCTGCCGACTCGTGTAAATAAGAAATACCGCCATCTTGAGGAGCAGGATGTATGTCAGATATGTGGGCAACATGCTGAAGATGTTTACCATGCCTTGGTGGCTTGTCCACATGCTGTGGCCCTGCGGCATGCTATGAGGGAGCACTGGGAATTACCGTCAGAGCAGATTTTAGCCAATGCTGATCCAGAATGGTTGATGATGCTGATTCACAATAATACTCGGGAGGTATTGGCAAATGTTTTCATGCTCTTTTGGCATACTTGGAGTATACGAAACAAGGTGATTCATGAGGATACTTGCCCATTTATTGCCAGCTCGGTCACCTTCCTAACCAGGTATATGACATCCCTGAATAATATCTGACAACAGCTTGATCATATGGATCCCAAAGGAAAACGCTGTGCAGAGCTTGTGGCTAGTAATATTCAGAGGCAAACTGCAACTCAGAGGAGGAAGTGTTGAGTGTTACAGTCGCAGGGTACCTTCAAGATTAATGTTGATGCTGCTTTTGATCCCGTATCCGGTGATGCTGCAGTGGGGATTGTGATCCGAGATTGGCAGGGCTCCTTGAAACTAACCTCTTGGCACACTTTATCTCATTGCAGGGATGCTGAGGAAGCCGAGGCGTTACCATGCCTGGAGGGTGTTCACATGGCGCTGAGATGGCCGGAAATTCCAATGATCTTGGAATCTGATTGTCAAACGATGGTCGTCAAGTTTCACATCAAGGGTTGTGATCGTTCTGCTCTATGGAATGTCTTCGCAGAAATGCATGACGTTGGCAGGCAGTTATGCAAATTGGAGGTTATTAAGATTAGTAGGGATCAGAATAATATGGCGCATGAGTTGGCACGTTTTGCTTCTAGGTCTAGGGAGTGTCAGTGTTTTTTTTTTGCTTGTTTTCCAGAGTGGGTTGTGTCCCTCTCTTGTAAGGATGCTACTTAATTTTTAATAAAGTTATTTCTTTTGCAAAAAAAAATGTAGGGTAAAAATGTGTAACATTAAATTAAGTACGGAATATATGTGTATAATAAATTTATTTGAAGATATAAATATTTAACATTATTTATTTAGATTTTTAACTAAATTTAAAAATATATGACTTCTTGAAACAAGACTTAGGTTTATCTTAGGACCTGAAGGCAGACCTGGTGTCCCGGGGAAAAGCGGCGGACGGCCTTTGGGAGTCCTGCTCCTGCCTCCTCTGCAGCCGCCGGCCACATCCCCTGCCGTCGTAACCGACCTTGAGGCGACGAAACGACGAAGGTCTTCCTCTGTATGAACAAGTAGTGTTAACCTCTAGATCTATCTGCCGGCTGTCCCCGATTCATTAGTGATCCCTTCCGAACGGAAAGGATTCCAATTACTCTTTCTGGAAGGCTAGATACTACATTACTGCTCTACAGAAGGGAGTATCCGGTCCTGGCCTCCTGGGTCGGCTATATCTATCTTCTGGAGGTTGCTCTCACCGGCCGCTCCCTAATCCGTGATTTGTTTGGTTTCCAGCAGCAGCAGCGTATGGAGGAGGACCTGCGGGCGGCCAAGCTCAGGAGAATGGAGGACCACCAATGCCTTAGCGACGCACTCGAGTTCTCCCCATTCCAAATGGAGGACCTTCCGGAGGTAAAAATTCCTTTTTTCCCCCTCCCTCCTGCCCTGTCGTCTCCTCTCTGTTAGATTGGGTTGAAGAATGCACTCAGCCTTCCTTTCTTTTGGACATGAAGAAAAGATTAATCTTTAATGTTTTTATATGCTATATATATAAGTATGCTATCCCAATTCTAAAATATAAGTATGCTACCCTTTCCTTCATCGACCTGCGCACCCATTAACCAAAGCGTTTTGAGATGCTTTTATTTTATCTCTGATTTGTGATTTATTGTTTCTCTGTTCTGTGTGGCTGCTGAGATGCTGATGCTTTCTGGTAGGACAGCAGAATGTAGAAGGTGACCAGTTTCTGCTCACGTAAAAACTCCATCTTGTTCAGCAATTTGTGTATTGTACATTTCCACCTAAAGAATAGATAGAAGGAAAAAACAGCATTTCAGAATTCATCTGCAACCTAGCCATTTGGACCGATCGGCCATTTGAAGTCCCCTTGCTGCAGTTTGTGCACAAAGTCCAGAAATCATCTTTCATTTTTGCAACTAGTTTGGATCCAGTCAATTACAAATTTGCAACCTGTAGCACTATTTAGGTCGTCTCAGTTCATTCGCTCCCAGATGCTGGATGTTTCCTTACAAAAGTACCACATACTTTTTGAATGTTCTCTTGCCCCACTTAATTTTCTCAAAATCTTATAATTTGGTCCCAGACTTCTACTATGTTTGCTTTGTCTTCCCTCCTGACTTTGTCCTGGCATCCATATTTTACACTCTTCAGTGCTTCTATTGAAACACCTGACCTAGGCTTCTATTGTTCTCTAGCTTGAAACAGGTGCATCATAAATTTTTAGCTCTCCCTCCTGTGTGCAGTTTCCTCAGTGTTGTTTGTGACATTAAATATACAATGAGCTTGGCTTGAAGACTCACCAATTTATCAATGGAATTCTGTGGAAGGCCATTAATTAGCTGAGCACATTTCTTTTTCTACTTTGGTTCTTTTGCACTATCTTATCTGCTCAGTGGCCGATTTACATGTGCTACGCTTTTCCTTGCAAAAACATAAAAGCATTTGAAGTTCTGTAATTATTGTGTGTGCTCACTACTGAGTACTGTGTGATTATTGTACTTTTGATCAAAACTCAACCCTTGTTAGGCCAGTCTCAGTGGGGATTTCATGGCTCTGTTACCTATGCATCTATATTTTGGAAACAGTGCAGAAAAGTTTCATCCCCATGAAACTCTCTCTACTCCCATAAAACTCTTATCATCTCTCTCTTCATTAATACGGTGCCACATCAGCTTATTTAATGTCCATGAAACTCTGATGAAACCCCACTGAGACTGGCCTTAGTATCCTTTCTTGTGACAGGAAATTCAGCATTTGGTGTTGTCCCTACAGTCACCGAAAGAGGCTGCAAGGACAAGCATTGTGTCAAGAAAGTGGAGAGAGGTCTGGACACGGTACCCTAATTCATGCTTTGATCGCACCGAAGATGGGTCCACTGATGACGATAGTGTCAAAATAAAAGGAGCAAAGTTCATTGAGACAGTAAATTCTGTTATTCGGCGATCCCCAAGGTAACGTGGCTCACATTGTCTGGCAGGAGAGCAGAGTTCTTCGACGGGGTTGCGCCGCCGCCTGCCCGAGGGGACCACGCCCTCACTTGCAGGGTGCTTGTGCACCTGGACCGGGTGGAGGACCCACCGGGGAGAGATGGCCGCGTCACGCCTCGTCGCTACACGTGGTACCATGGCGTCGTCGACGGCGAAAGGGTGCCACGGGACCGCCACGACCGGCTATCCGCGAACCGCTCCAACTCTCGCCGCGACGACGACGACCACCACCGCCGTGACCGCTGTGACGATGAAGACGACCGACGCGGCCGCCGTGAGCGAAAGGATGATAGTTGGAGCTCGCGACTCTTCCGCAGCATCTCGCGGGCCCCCGGGGGAGGGAGCGCGAGCGGTTCGAGTCGCGACACGGACGCCGTCGCGACGGCACCTCCGCCCACGGGTCTCGAGCTCGACACCGTCAACACAACGACAGCGTGGCTGCCATGGAGGATACGCCGCGCCAATCAGATGCAACGCCCCCACGCTCCAGCGATTCTGAGCCTGTCCAGGGCCCTTCACCGACACGGGAGGCCCTGGTGGACACGCACGGGGCCCGAGGACATCCACGAGGCAGTAGCCCGGCCCGAGAACGCGGCAGAAGCAGAGAGCGTGCCTCGCACCATCGCGGGTCCAGGACGGCGCGCTCGGAGCAGATGCAAAGATCGCTGCGCCCGGTGTCGCCCGCTCCGCGTGCGCGCTGCAGTTCGACCAGCCCCAAGCATGGCAGCGGCAACAATCATCGCCAGTCATCAAACCCTCCTGAGGAAAACGCCGCAACAGCACCGGAGCCACTGCAGGTCGTTCATGGAAGCGTGCATCACCGCTTCATCCCGGGGCGGGTCTACTCCAGGCGACCCCGCCACGACAGCGAGCCCCCTGCTGCAGATGCAGTGCAGCCACCAGCGGACGAGGCTGCACAACGCTTCAAGCCCGGCCTCGTGTACTCCAGACGCAGGGCCCGTGGACCAGGCAACGGCAGGGCACGACGGGGCTGCGCGTCCTCCAGTTCGGCAGCCACGTCTCCAACTCAGATGGCCGCTGCAGCAACAACCGTCGACGAGCAGGGGGGAGCGTGTGACGTGGACCATGCGGCGTCTGCATTCATCGACACCGTCTCACGCACGCTGCCCCCACCCCTGCTCCAGCCACCCCGGCGCAAGAACGAGCAGCCACAGCGGCGCAAGAGGTGTCCAGCCCACCCAATGCGGAAGAGTGTCCGCATTGCAGCCAGGAACTGGCCCGATGGCGACACCCACACTCGAGCCCGCCAAGTCCTCATGAAGAAGCTCGGCATCATGGAGGAAGAGGGTCTCACCCCTGATGATCATTTCCTGCGCTACATCGACCTCTTCAGGGGCCCGCTCGACGGTCCGGCAGTCATGGCCTTAACGGCCCTGTCCGGCCTCGACACTGCTATACCAGCGGCCGCTGCCAAGGACTAGATGCGCAGCGTCCACCCTTCAGGGATTCAGCTTCTGACCAAATGTTAGCCTTCATGCATCTTAATTTCCGTTGTGTCGTGTTCGTCATGTATAGGCGCTGCCCACTGGTTTCCTCGATGGGTGGGATGACAGTCAGGGGCCTCAAGTCATCGCCCCAACCATCCAGTGAACCAGAACGCCTATCCGTCCGTTGTCGTCATCCTAGGATCCTTGCTCCCCTGCATATGGTCACCATACCGGCAGCCTTTGGCCTTCAGTCTAGCCGGCAATGGGTACCTGCACAAGCTCCTGAATGTAAGGCTGTCGTGCTGCTGTGTGTTTTGAACTCTGCTGCTTTCTTCCATCAGGAAGTTTACTCCTCCAGGCTGCTTGTCCTGCTGTTTCAAAGGGTTGTCAGATTGTTTCTAAATGGCCCAGCATAATTGTCGCTTGCTAAATTGGAATGTGAGGGGGCTAAATGATGGCGCCAAACAGGATGCTGTAAACGAGCTTGTGAGAGACACAGGTGCCACAATTGTTTGTCTTCAGGAGACCAAACTACAAATCATGGACCAGAGCGCCGTCAGTCGAACAGCAGGTCCAAAATTCGCTAACTCCTTCGCTGTGCTACCTGCGGCACATACCAGAGGTGGTATCCTGCTAGCTGTAAATGAGGATTTCTTTGATTTATCAGATATCCAACTATCCACACATGCTATCACCGCGACAATTACCATGAGGGCAGACAGGATACAATGGCAAATTACTGTGGTCTATGGACCACAAAGGGATGATGAAAAGATTCAGTTCCTCCAAGAACTAAAAAACATCCCAGTTCCCGCTCACGACAGATGGCTCATTTTGGGAGATTTCAACCTTATATACCAAGCGGAAGACAAAAATAATTCAAACCTCAACCGACGTCTGATGAATTCCTTCAAGGCGGCCTTAGATGTTATGCGGCTCAAAGAAATCAAATTAAATGGTCGTCGCTTTACCTGGAGCAACGAACAGACGAACCCAACGCTAACCAGAATTGATAGGCTCTTCTGCACCCCCGAATGGGATTTATTGTTTCCGGCTTGCTTCCTTCACTCCTTGCCGTCTCTTATGTCCGACCACACACCGCTCCTACTTCAAGGAGACCTTGACCATCGCCCCAGCCCAGCTTTCCGGTTTGAGAATTTCTGGACCACCATGCCGGGATTCCAAGACATGGTCCAAGCCACTTGGGTCCGGCCGGTTAGCTCCCAGCTACCCCTCAAATGCCTCCACATCAAAATGGCAAGGGTAGCAAGAAGTATCAAAAGATGGCGTAGAGACAAGATAGGGGACACCAAGCTGCAGCTAGCCATAATCAAAGAAATCTTGCTGCAATTGGAAATGGCACAGGAATCCAGGACACTCACGGACCAAGAGTTGGACCTACGACGACGTCTCAAAATTCGCAGCACCGGTCTTGCGGCCATTGAAAAATCAAGGATAAGGCAAAGATCGAGGCTCACATATATCCGTTGCGGAGACGCCAACACAAAATTCTTCCACATAAGAGCAAGCGCCAGACGGAGAAAAAATTACATCCACTGCCTGCAAACAAATGAGGGGATGGCTTTCAGCCATGAGGAAAAGGAAAATGTGGCAGGAGAATATTTCAGGAACCACCTGGGCACGTCCATCCAAAGGACCAGGACCATAGATTGGCAGGCACTGGGATACACCCCACGAGATCTCTCGGAACTGGAAGTGCCATTCTCACAAGAGGAGATCAAGGACACAATAACTTCGATGCCGTTGGATAAGGCCCCGGGCCCTGACGGGTTCACCGGCGCCTTCTTCAAATCATGCTGGGAAATCATCAAAGACGATGTCACGACAGCCATAAATAATTTGTTCCATCTGAACTCCCAGGGTTTCGAACTCATGAACTCGGCGAACATTGTCCTACTCCCAAAAAAGGAGGATGCACTATGGATCACAGATTACAGACCCATCAGTCTCATACACAGCTTTGCAAAGATCTTCTCAAAGCTCCTGGCGAACAGGCTCGCCCCCATTCTCAACTCGCTGGTCTCCAATTGTCAAAGTGCCTTCATAAAGAAGAGAAGCATCCATGATAACTTCTTATATGTCCAGACCACAATACAAAAGTTGCACAAACAAAAAAACCCGGCCCTCTTCATGAAACTAGACATCCACAAAGCTTTTGACACGATCAACTGGAGTTACTTGCTCGAGGTGCTCGAGGCACTGGGCTTTGGGCCACGTTGGCGCGAATGGGTATCCATCCTTTTCCGCACGGCCACTTCGTCGGTGTTGCTGAACGGTCAGCGAGGGCCTAATTTCAACCACGGCAAGGGGGTCCGCCAAGGTGACCCTCTATCGCCCATGCTTTTCATCCTCGCCATAGATCCCTTACAACGGCTGCTAGAGCTGGCCACGCAACAAGGAATCCTCTCTCCTCTACCATCGGCTACAGCAAGGTGGAGGACCTCCATGTATGCAGATGACGCGGCCATCTTCATAAACCCCATAAAAGAAGACCTGGAAGCTACCAAAATGGTCCTGCAAGCATTTGGGAATTTCTCAGGCCTGCACATAAATTTGCAGAAAAGCTCAATTCACCCAATCAGGTGTGAAGAAGTGGACCTGGACCACATTCTGTCTTCTTTTGCGGGAACCAGAGGTGCTTTCCCTTGCCGGTATCTAGGACTACAGCTGCACGTCCGTAAGCTTCGGAAAATTCATGTCCAACCGCTTATAGAGCGCATTGGCCAAAGACTGCCTGGGTGGAAAGGAAGATGGCTCAACAGAGCTGGTCGCCTCACTCTTGTCTCCTCGGTCCTCTCATCCATGCCGACCTACCACCTAACAGTGTTTCCCCTTGCGGCTTGGGCTAGGAAGAAAATCGACAAAATCAGGAGATCCTTCCTTTGGAAAGGTGAAGAAAATGCAAATGGTGGTCACTGTCTAGTGAACTGGCCAACAGTTGCTAGACCCAAAGACCTTGGCGGTTTGGGGATACTGGCAACAACAACAACAACAACAACATAGCCTTTTGTCCCAAGCAAGTTGGGGTAGGCTAGAGATGAAACCCAAAAGAGACGAGAAACAGGGAGACACATAAAGGGACATAAAGGGCACAAGACAAAAGATGTCACGGTTCAGGCACGTTGATTGCTAATCTCCAAGCGCTCCTGTCCATAGCTAAATCCTTGGGGATATTCCACTCCTTAAGATCTCTCTTAACGGACTCGTCCCAAGTTAGTTTAGGTCGACCTCTACCGCTCTTTACATTATCGGCCCGCTTTAGAACTCCACTACGCACCGGCGCCTCAGGAGGCCTCCGTTGGACATGTCCAAACCATCTCAACCGATGTTGAATCAATTTCTCCTCAATTGGTGCCACCCCAACCCTATCCCGAATATCGTCGTTCCGTACTCTATCCCTCCTTGTGTGCCCACAACACCAACGCAACATACGCATCTCCGCTACACTCAATTGCTGGACATGTCGCCTTTTTGTAGGCCAACACTCAGCACCATATAACATCGCCGGACGAATCGCCGTCCTATAGAACTTACCTTTCAGCTTCTGAGGCACCCTTTTGTCACAGAGAACGCCAGAAGCTTGACGCCATTTCAACCAGCCGGCTGAAATTCTATGCCTAACATCTTCATCAATGTCTCCATCCTTTTGTAGCATCGACCCTAAATACCGAAAAGTATCCTTCTTGGCCACCACTTGCCCATCGAGGCTAACGTCTCCCTCCTCGTGCCTAGTCGCGCTGAAATCGCACCTCATATACTCGGTCTTAGTCCTACTAAGTCTGAACCCTTTCGACTCTAACGTGTGCCTCCATAGTTCTAACTTCCTATTAACTCCCGCCCTACTGTCGTCAACTAGCACCACATCATCAGCAAAGAGCATACACCAAGGGATATCACCTTGTATGTCCCTTGTGACCTCATCCATCACCAAAGCAAATAAATAAGGGCTCAAAGCTGACCCCTGTGGATCTAGAAAAATTCGGCAGGGCGCTTCGCCTACGTTGGCTTTGGCAGGATTGGGTGGATGAATCCAAACTTTGGGCGGGCGCGGAACTGCCTTGCAACGAAGCCGACCGGCTGCTCTTCAACTCATCAACCAAGGTCACGATTGGCGATGGCGCAAAGGCCCGTTTCTGGCACAACAGTTGGCTGGACGGTGAGGCACCCAAATATTTAGCACCACACTTGTTCGACTTGGTTAGAAGGAAAAACAAATCGGTCCAACAGGAACTTCGAAACTATGGTTGGATCCGATCGCTAAGAGGCAGGATCACCTCCGCAGTCCAAGTCGAGGAGTTTGTCTCCCTTTGGATAAGGCTCCAAAACATCCAGTTGGCACCGAGTGTTCGCGACTCCATAGTCTGGAGGTGGACAGCCGATGCTTCTTACTCCACCCGTTCATCGTACAGGATCCAGTTCGAAGGTTCCTATGGCGGATTCCGAAATGACCTCATTTGGAGAGCACATGCTGAGAATAAAGGAAAAGTGTTTGTTTGGATCCTGGTGCAAGAAAAAGTCTTGACGGCGGATAATCTTCAGAAGAGAGGTTGGCCTCATCAAGACCAATGCGCCCTATGTAATGGACCTTTGGAAACATGCCTTCACCTATCACTCCTTTGCCCTTTCGCCAAGGCAGTGTGGAGCCAAGTTCTTTCATGGGAGCATTTCGATGTACAATTGATCCACCCCACTCAAGACCCACCTCACCTGAAGTCTTGGTGGGAAGAGGCCGCAACCAAGATAGTGAAACAAGAAAAACGGCGCTTCAACGGGATGGTCATATACACGCTATGGAACATATGGAAGGAAAGGAACAGAAGAACTTTTGACAACGCCCACGAGTCGGCAATGCAAGTGGCATTAAGGGTAAAAGAGGATATCGAGCAAAGAAAGAGGGCTTTAGCTTGGGGAGGGGGCAATATCGCGGAAGGCATCGTGTAATCATAATGGGGGCAATGCCCCTTCTGATCTGTATATAAACCTCTTTACCCTTCTTAATTGAAAGGCAGAGCTCCTGCCATTACGTTCAAAAAAAACACTGGTACTAGGCTCAATAAGTTCAGCATCAGGTGCTACCTTGAGAAGAACTGCTCAGATCATCTTGATAGGTGGGTATACTTTGCCACTGCATCAAAGGCGGCCAAGATTATAGATATGAATCTGGGGCCGCAAAGCAAAGATATGGGACCTACCAAAGAGGTTTATCATTTCCCTCTCGAGGCTTTAGATGGTCAAGATGGCCCTTTTGTCCAGTCCTTGTTTCTCACTAATGTTTCTATAAAGCCACACTCGGATATATGTGGCTTCAAGAAACTTGGGAAGCTTCGTTTGCATGGTGCTCAAATAATTGGAGATCTTCCAGAATTGTTACTAAATTGCCCTATTCTTGAGGACTTAGAGGTCATAGCATGCTCTGGTGTCGCAGAGCTGAACATACCACACCCACTCGATAAACTTTAGACATTTGCTAATTTGCAATATGAGTCTCAAGATGGTTGATTTTCATGTTACTGGTCTTACTCATTTTGGGTACCAAGCATGTGTGATTCCCATAGTGCTTCATGGTTGCTCAAATCTAGAGAAGGTAACCATCACATTTTTTCGGATGCCGGCTGAACAAGTCAGTAATAAAGGATTCGTCCATGGCATCACTGGAATTATTCCCAGTATTTCAGCAGTCAAGGAGCTACATGTATGTGCTTCTATGCTGGAACATAATCCGGTCTGGCTCTGGTCCTTGCAGGTACCTGGTGTTCATCGTTGCTCCGCCCGTAGTTGTTCAAATTATTTGTTAGTGTTTGATTGCTTGTTTTGGTCATCATGTTTCAGGTTCGTGGGACGACAAGACCGACATGCATGCTTGTAAATTTGAGGAAGCTGACTTGTGAAATAACTATTTTCACTAATGGCCCAAATAGCCACGATGGAATTTTTCAGATGGCTCATTTTTTGGATCTTGCACCCCGATTGGAGACGTTGGAACTGCATGTGAGTTTTTTTTTCTGTTTTCTTTCTTGGGCAATGAACAAAATTAGGCTCCTGTTGATTAAGCCAGACTAACATGTGAGTTCTAAATCTTTGGGGAAACAGATGTGTTATTCTGTTGTGATTGGCGGCAGCTGCTTCTGGTGTGGAGGGCAAAGTCTTCCCTATGCGCCGACTCGGTCACCTCAAAACGGTGTACATGCTACCGACCTCAGATCAAGCTGCTACATGGCATTCTGGAAAACGGTGATGTGCTTGAGCATGTAACCATTTAACCAATGGTGAAACTAGGTACAAATCCTGATGACACAGTGAATATTGGCATACCAGAGGACGACAGGATTTGTGACTGGGCACGCCTCGCTTCTGAACGCTTTGGTAAAGAGATTGTTGTCGTCAAAGCCCCTCGACAGCGGGATTTGTGAATGGGTTGGTGGCTGGAGTATTAAGGTGAAGTGAGTAATATAAACAAAAGTGTGCTGTGTACTTCTGTTTCCATGACAGACTGAGTGTAAATTATGTTGAGTTAATTAAGATTATGGGCACGATAATAAAAGCCCTGGAGTGAGTTGTTTAATTTTGTTTTATCGGTTGGATCTAATAAGAGTTGTATTTGGCTAGTTTCATCCAGCGGTCTAGATTGATGTGTGGTTGCAGTGTGCTTAAGGAAATTACTGATTTCCACGTGTCTTTGATCAGGAGCGGATTCAAGGGTATTCCCCAGTATTCCCGAGAATACCCAACTATTTTGGTACACTTTTATATATATATATATATATATATATATATATATATATATATATATATATATATATTGGTGTTAATTCGTTGTTTTTTGAGTAGAAACTCAGCCCATAGCTACCTAATCGTCGCCTCGTTTTCTTTCCAACTGTATGCATTAATTAGATTTAAAACCTATGCTATGTATTGGATTTTTTTTTCAGAAGCGGGAATATCCAACTTCAAGATCCTGGCTCCGCCACTGTCTTTGATGTACATGTGGTTAGCTAAACCCTCGTCACTACTAGGGGTGGTTCACTTATCACTTAGGGCTCGTTCGGCAGCAGCCACACCAGTTTTGGATACTGCCCAAGGTACTCCATTTTTTAAAACAGATGGCTCCGCCGGAAGAGGCTCCAGAACGGCTTGTTCCGGACTAAACGAACAGCGTCTTAGTAAACTGCGTACTGTAGCTTACGAACCGTTCCTATGGGTATGTATTTTTTGGAGGTTAGACAATTGTGTCTAAAAATCACATTTTAAGTGCGATTCACATAAGCGCAGCACCCCTAGAAATAGAAGATCTTTTTTATAATGGCAGACAGGTGTTCGTCCAAGCGTGTTCCGTCTAGACAGCTCATTCTCGGGCCTGCCCAACAGGCCTCCTCCGCTCCACTTTCAGTACGACGTGGTTTCTCAAAAAAAAAAAAAAACAGTGACATTTTCTTTCCCCAGTGCCGCACGCATGTGACCGCCAGGGGCGCATCCACCACGCCGCCCGCCCGCCGCTGGCCTTCTCCAACGCGGTTGCCTTCTCCAGCCGCAGCCTTCTCGTCTGGACGCCGTGCGCCCACTTCGCCTCGTTGCTGTCACGCACCCATCTCGTGCAGCTCGCTCCCGCCCGTCGCACTCGCCCATCCTGCGCCGCTTGCTCCCGCCCGTCTCGCGCGCGCGCCCGACGAAGCCAAGCCCGGTGCTGCTAGCGATGGTGGTGGTCGTGGCGCTCGCGCGGTGCCGGCTCTGACCCCGACAGCTATAATCGCCCGGCCCCAAGCTCTCCCATGTTGCAAGCGTATGTTTCAAGTGTTTCAGATGTTTTATAGGTATGTTTCAAGTGTTTCATGCGGATGTTGCAAAAGTAGATCGGGATGTTGCATATATTGCAATGATTATACACGTCTGTTGTAAGTGTCTGTTCCTAATGTTTCATCTGTTTTTTTAGACGTATGTTGCAAGTGTATTTATCTGGATGTTGCATATGTTTGCAATTGTTTTTCAAGTGTTTTTATGTGTGTTTTGCATGTGCTTTAGGCGCATGTTTCGAATGTTTTAGCTCTTTCGTACCTATGTTGCAATTGTTTTATTTTGATGTTTCAAAAGTAGATCGAGGTGGTGTGCATGTTGCAATTTGAGCCGCTTGCCACAGCTGCCTGTTGCAGCTGCTTGGGCGCCGCACATGGAAGGGAGTGGCGCAGCAGGCGTAGAGGGGCAAGGAAGCAAGGAAGCGTGGGGACTGGGGAGTGGCACGGCCTGGCCCCGCCCTTGCGTGTAGCAGGCGCGCTGGCGCGGGGAGCAAGGGGAATAGCACGGGCAGGCCCCACCAGTGCATCAGCAGGCATGGGCGTTCGGATGCGGGGGATCCGTCCGGACGTCCAGACACTAGTGCTGCCATTTTATTTTTTTTCCTGTTCCAAGGAGCTGATTGTACAAGTGTAAGTGAATACCATTTGTTGTTATAAGTTGTAACCTTAGAAGAGCGGTAGGGGCTTGTTTGGTTGGAGGCCTCCCAAACAACAATCCTACAGAGCAGAGTAACTAAACCTCCTCTGAGCTGCGTAGGCATGTGTTACTACTCAAATCTTGGTCGTGCGTACGTGTCTTGATCATCGTATATATCGGTCGCCAAAGCTGTGTAGAATTCACATGTACGTACAATAGCAGCAGCTCGATCTGTAGCTGTCAGGCTTGGAAGCTGGCACACCATTTCTCGTCCAGGTCCTGTCAAGGTAAGCTGCAGTGAGAAGTGAGAAGCCCCTCATCACTGGCGTGGTGCGTGTGTGTGTCCCATGCCAAGGCACAAGGCAGGGCAGGCTCCATCTGTGTGTGGCGGCGGCACGAGATGGCTGGTGCTCTGCAGCCATCTCTCTGCTCTGCAGTAGTGACCTGCTCTGTTCTCACGCTTACCAGGCACCCCACCCAGTCTGCTGCGGCTGCAAACCATACGGCCCAGCCCATCCATCCAGATCCAGCACCTACATATACGTCCCACAGCCAAGACGTACCCAACAACCTCTGCAAGCGACGCTTTATACTACTTCATTCACCTTGTTCGACAGACATGGCTGCTAGAGCTCTCTTCCTCGTCGACGCAGTGACGGCCGTGCTCGGAGTGGCGCACGGCGCCAGCTACACTGTCGGTGCATGCCCCGCCCGGGTCGTGTGGGACCTCCAGACCAACTACACCCGCTGGGCTTCCGCCATCACCTTCCGTGCCGGCGACCAGCAACATACAATCCCTCCCATCCAAACACGCCCTTAGTTAGTTAACCATTTATTGGTATATGCGTATTGCTGGGCATGCATGTATATATTAATCCTGGTATATGCGTATTGCTGTGCATGTATATACTGGTATATCATATAATGATAGTTACATTATTTTTTATGATGTACTATACTCCATGTGTGTCCTTCCATAGATGTCATTTTCTAAATTAGTTATTATACATACCATCAGATCATTTGACACGTGTCATCACGTGGATATATATGCGTGCAGTGTTCAAGTACGCCCGCAGGGTGCAGGACGTGGTGGAGGTGAAGCAAGAACGGGTACGACTCCTGCTCCGCCTGCTTCCGCTCGCCTCCTTCGCCAGCATCGGCTCCTCCACGATATCTCAGCTCTTTCTCGCTCCCTCCGTCACCTGCTCGCCTCTTTCTCACTCCCTCCGTCGCCTCGCCCTGGATCCGCGCCCACGCCGCCCGGCGCCACCGCTCTCTCCTGCCGGAGCGGGAACGTCGCCCTATTGCTCGCTGATGTGACGCCCGTCCCAGATATCGGCTATGCGTCAGATCGCTGTGTCGCCTCTTCCCTCTCTCCTTCCTAGCTCACATTGGGAATGGGCGGCGGCGTCGTAGTTTGGGGACAAGGCCGGGCAGGAGACGCCTCGCGTTGTTGAGGCCATCGCCATCGTCGTGCTGTGGAGTGAGTGAATACGCTGGAGCGCAGCCAGATCCGCCCGTGTCGGAGGACGTCGGTGTCACCGTCGTCGTTGCCGTCCACTTCTGCTGCCATCAGGCGAATAGAACCCGCGGCCGCGGCGCACCCGAGGTGAACAACTCCGTCCGCAAATACTCGATCTGAGGGCATTCTCCTCGCCCATAATCTCTAGGCGCACCAGGCCGACGAGGCCCGCATCCGCCGCGCCATCGGAGGCCTCCTCTGTCCACCTGCCCAAATCTCTGCAGATATGCATCTGTTTCTATGTATGCGACGCCCATCAGGATGCGAGCCACCCAGCATCGAAGTCGTCGGAACTGCGACTGAGGAAGAGCGACTCAACGATGCGACGACCACATCGATGGCAACCACTGCACAAAGAACAACCTTCTTCCACCATTTATCTCTTTATCTTATTTATTTATTCATGACCATCACACTTTCTCAATTCCAGTTTGTTTGGCGCAATGCAGAGCACTCTGCCACTCAGGTCCTAGCCAATGCTCCCTTCTCTTTTATCCCAATGCCTAATCCCCACATCAATAAACCTTAAGCCTACGTAGTTTGTTGTTAGCTTTCCATTCCATGCTTTTTTTTCCTTTTTTTTATTCAATGAGGTTTTGATTTATTCCCCATCAAAGAAGTAACACACTACGAGTACTTTACGCCTTCCTATCATATGAGGTTATTGACAGATATATGAACCTGTTCTAATGTTTATGTCAGGAATTAGATATGTTTAGAAGAATTTGTTGTGGTTTTCAGTTCTGTAATTTTTTTTTGTTACAACCATATATGCTTTCCTGTGCTCATTTCATATATAAGCAAAGATCCGCTCTTTTTTCCAATGCATTATGACTCTGCTTTAGTAGTAATTTTCTAAACTACACTTACAAGCTACACAAAATATTTGCTATGGCATGACAATGGCATATAGGAAATAATCATAATGCGATACTTCTATGTTAAGCATAATTTAATCCTACATATTATGGACTTAATCCTAAGTGATCAGGAAAGGTATACAACATAAACGTAATACCTGAATTAATCATGCTGATAGCCAAGAGTTCACGTTTTCCTCTCGTTGACATCGTTTTTTAGCACGTGTCAAGATGGTCAGGAAGGGCTAATCAGCAGAGGAAAGATTATTGTGTAGATTGATAGCTGATGAAAATGAGTTTGCTTATGAGTAGTAGCGGCGTATGGGTTCAAATTGAAATGTTGCCAATAAGGTTAAGGGTATTATTGCCGATGCCGATGAAAGATGGTTTGAAGACTGCTGCCGATGAAATAGGGAACGTACCGATGGAAGGAACTTGAAGGCTGCTGCCGATGGAACAGGGATTGTGCCGATGGAACAGGGATTGTGCCGATAAAAAGGAGGTCGATGAGAATACCATCGTGACTGAGGCGGACTATGGAATAAGATAGGAGTTAATTTCCTTATATACGTTTATTAGAGTCTGAGTTGTATCAAAGTCATGTGTTTCCATAGATTTGGATTTAGTGTCCTAGTCGTATTTAGTTACGTTTCTGTAGATCAGGATATAAATATAGGGTGAAGGGCAATGTAAAAAAAGGGATCAATCAATACATCAAAAACAGCTTTTATTCTTATTTACATCTACTTTCGACGACTTCGTCAATTTGCATATTTTTCTTTTACGAGTTCTCATCGATTCGGCGAGTTGCATTGCTCCAGTGCAATCTTCGGCGATCCTCGAGTTCCGCGTGAGTACCTCTTGGCCGTGACTTCCGGGTGTATCGCTGTTGTCAGGACCAAAGTGCTCGTATCTTCATCCTTGTCGATTAACAGGTCAAATCGACTGGCACGCTTTGGATATCGATTTCGGGTATTAGCCCTTTGTGTTTGCAGATCTACTTTTGCATCAACACATCTTTTGGCACGCCTGGTGGGACAGATCTAGTCAAGATGCTTAATCCTGAGATCGATGCGGGGAACATCATCGCAGTAACAGAAGAAGATCTTAAGGACGATCAGAAGCAGGCTATGGAGAGGGCTATAGAAGAATACAGACAGCTCTGCTTGAAGTCATTCAGTTTGAACAAAAGTGGACAAGTCATCCAGAAGCAAGACTTGCCGTTGCCTCGGCAAGTTACCTTTGATTCTAATCCGGGTAAACTTCAAGAGATGGTTAATTCTGCAGTGAATCATGCTTTAATTAATCATTCCAATGTGCTGTCCAATACTGTTCATAATGCTGTGATTCGAACTTTCAAAGAAGGGCAAGCGTCACCTCATTACGTTGGGCCTGCTTATCATCAACCAGAATTAGCATCTGCAATTGCTCCATCGGCTCCCCCGGCCGTTGCGGGTATAGAGATTTCTTTTCTTCCAGTATCAGCAGGTTTATCTAACGTACAGTCTATACCGATGCGTCCGGATTCAGCATTATCAGGACGAGTTCAGCTTAATACAGATCTATCAGCATCGGCTTTATCAGGTCCTGTACCACAGAATAATCAGACTCCTGCTAATTGGTGGGGATATGGTATGCCTCCAGAGCCATCTGTTTTTAACCATGGATCACCTCAAGTGTTTGATGCAACGGGAAAAGCTCCTATGCTATCGGCCGGTTCACCGATAGCTCAAGTACCCCAATATACTACAGCAACTACTGTACAACCAACTCTAGGAGGTTTCCAGGTGTCTTTGGGTCAAACATCTAGTTCAAGTCCATCGGCAAATTTGTTACCGATGCAACAGAAGGCTCCAATCGTAAGTCAACCTAGAGTTCAGGTTTTACCTCAAGTTAGTTGTAATTATCCGGCAATGCCAACAAGTTACCAACCATCGGCAAATTTTGTACCGATGAACGCTAATAATTGGCCAGGGCAGTTTCCCACTCAACATTCAGTTCAGCCAAATCAGCAAGCCACAGGTGTTCATCAAGGTCACATGCATGCTGGTTTTCAGAATCAAACATCGGCAGCTCAACCGATGAACCCTTTTCAGCAGGTTAATGGACCACAGATAGTGACAAATATGCCAATTGCTGGAGATCGTGGGCCACAAAGGTATGCAGAAGGGTATCAGCAAGTACCTCCAGTGGAGATTCAACCACGTCATCAACAAGATGTTGATGCTTTTTGGGCCGATAAAATAGCAGAAATTATGAAGGATCAGTTTGGGATCAAGCCCAAAGTTAATACCTATTCTTATCGGACTTCGTATCCTCCGGCATATGATTTAATTCCTCTCCCAAATCGTTACAAGGTGCCAGATTTCACTAAGTTTTCTGGGCATGACGATACATCAACCATGGAGCATGTTAATCGTTTTATTATTCAATGTGGAGAGGCAGCTTGTAGAGATGAATTGAGAGTTCGTTTGTTTTCATCATCTCTATCTGGATCAGCATTTACATGGTTTATCTCACTACCGCCAAATTCTATTATTACTTGGGCTGATCTGGAAAAGCAATTTCATAAGTATTTCTTTGCTGGAGTTCATGAAAAGAAGCTTACCGATTTGGTAAAGATGAAACAGCGCAATGATGAATCGGTAGAAGGCTTTGTGCAAAGGCTACAAGATGTAAAGAACAAATGTTATAGCCTGGTGTTGGATGATCGGCAGCTTGCCGATTTGGCCTTTCAGGGATTGTTGCCACACCTTAAGGACAGATATGCTTCTCAGGAGTTCAAAAGCCTAAATCATCTAGTGCAAAGAATTTCTGATCAAGACACTAGGGTTTTTGAACCTAAAAGGAATTGGAATAAGAAAGTTCCATTTGTCGAAGAAGTAGAAGATTCTGATTCGGATGAAGAACCAGTTATCGGTTTGACTGAGTGGGTTAAGAATAAAAAGCCGATATCTTGTCCCTTTGGTCACAAAGAGCCAGAGAAGTTTACTTTCGACGTCACCAAAGCCGATAAGATATTTGATCTTTTGCTTCAGGAGGGCCAAATTAAGTTGTCACCTAATCATGTGATCCCATCGGCAGAAGAGTTGAAGCATATGTTGTATTGCAAATGGCATAATGCAACTTCACATAGTACAAATGAGTGCAAAGTATTTAGACAACAATTACAGTTAGCTATTGAGTCTGGGAGAATAAAATTTGGCAATTCTAAGATTCAGAAGCCGATGAAAATTAATCAACATCCTTTTCTAGCAAATATGTTGGATACTAAAGGTAAAATTAAGGTGTTGACATCGGAAGCTGCTAAAAAGAATGCATCAGTAGATCCCCAACATCGGATAACTACCGATGATGCAAAAGGCAAGGGGCTATTGACAGAAGGTGGCAGTTCTGGAAAGCCTCCTCGATCTGGCATCATGATTACTCAACAAAGACAACAGGAAGGCTGGCGTCAGCGAAGGGACCGATATCGACAACAGCAAGAGGAAAGATGTCAAGAAGAGTGGAATCGGCATAAGGATCATTGGAATTGTCCATTTTTTATTCATTGTTGGGAGGAAGGTATTAAGTTACCTACTTTGAAGATTGCCCAGAGTGCAATGGTTATTATGGAGTTAATCGTCCTATAAGAAGTTTTCAATCTGGTAATCAAGGTTTGTTCATTAATGAGCCGATCAGAAGGAGAGCATCAATATATGATCGGCTGAGGGCAGGCTCAGTGTACATAAAAGGCTTGTAAACACGTTGCATATTTTCCGAGAAACCAAGAGGAACTTGAAGAGATGACCAATGATGGCTATTTTTGAGAAGCCTGTCGATGATGAGAGACAACACCTCAAGGCTTTGTTTGTAAAAAGCAGAGTTGATGGGCAGCCTGTATCTAAGATACTTATTGATGGAGGAGCTGCAATTAATATTATGCCTTATGTGATGTATCGAAAGCTTGGTAAGGGAGATCAAGACTTAACTAAGACTGATATATGATGCTAAAGGACTTTGAAGGCAATGTATCACCAGCTAAAGGGGCAGTGTGTGTTGAATTGACCATCGGCAGTAAAACCTTACCGACAACTTTCTTTGTTATTAATGGCAAGGGTGCATATAATCTGCTTTTAGGAAGGGATTGGATTCATGCTAATTGTTGTGTTCCTTCTACAATGCATCAGTGTCTTATACAATGGGTTGGAGACAAATTTGAAGTTGTTCCTGGTGATTCTTCTTATATCATCGCATCGGCAGAATCAGACACTTATGAGCGAACTAGGTGCATATCAGGAGAAGCTTGGGAAAAAGAGTTCCTCAAGGTTGCCGATTACGAAATTCTACCGATCCAAGCAGTCAGTTCTAAAGAAGAGTTTTAATGGATAGATTTGCTGATGATGGAAAATTAGGTCAAGAATTTACATCGGCAGATGATTTAATAGAAGTAGATATTGGTGAAGACGATGGACCAAGGCCCACTTTTATTAGCGCTAAGTTAAATTCCAAGTGTAAACAGCAACTAGTTGATTTGTTAAAGGAATATAAAGATTGTTTTACTTGGGATTATACTGAAATGCCTGGGTTAGACCGATCTATAGCTGAACATCGGTTGCCTATTAAATCTGGATTTCGGCCACATCAGCAGCCGGCACGCCGCTGCAATCCTAATATACTTCCTGATATTAAGGCCGAAATAACTAAATTAATTGAGGCAAAGTTTATTCGGCAGTGTCGATATGCAGAGTGGATTTCTAATGTGGTTCATGTATACAAGAAAAATGGGAAACTTTGTGTTTATATTGATTTTAGGAATCTTAATAAGGCCACACCGATGGATGGTTACCCAAGCCGATTGCTGATTTGTTGATTGATGCTGCAGCAGGGCATTAGATTATCAGTTTCATGGATGGTAATACAGGTTATAATCAAATATTCATGGCTGAAGAAGATATTTCTAAGACTGCTTTTAGATGTCCAGGACATGTGGGATTATTTGAGTGGATAGTTATGACATTTGGTTTGAAAAATGTCGGTGCTACTTATGAAAGAGCTATGAACTTTATTTTCTATGAATATATCGGTACGTTAGTGGAAATCTATATTGATGACATAGTGGTTAAGTCTGGAGACATCACAAAGCATCTAACCGATCTACAGAAGATATTGGAGTGCACAAGAAATCATGGATTAAAGATGAATCCTAATAAATGTGCATTTGGTGTATCGGTAGGACAATTCTTGGGTTTTATGGTGCATCAGCGGGGTATTGAAATTAGTAGAAAATCTATTGAGGCAATCAACAAGATTGTTGCTCCTGCCGATAAAACTGAATTACAATCCTTGATCGGTAAGATTAATTTCATCAGAAGATTCATATCTAATTTGTCGGGTAAGATTAAGGCTTTCAGTCCATTATTGAAATTGAAAGCCGATCAGGAATTTAAATGGGGGGATGAACAGCAGTTAGCCTTAGATGAAATTAAGAGTTATTTAACAAATCCTCCAGTGTTAGTTCCACCTCAATATGGAAAACCTTTCAGATTGTATTTATCAACTGAAGATACTGTTATCGGTTCGGCTCTTATTCAAGAATTTGAAGGAAAGGAGCGTGTTATCTATTATTTGAGCAGACGGTTAATAGATGCTGAAACCAGGTATTCGGCCATTGAGAAATTATGTCTATGTTTATACTTTTCTTGTATTAAGCTGAGACATTATTTACTATCGGCTGAATGTACTGTCATATGCAAAGATGACGTGGTCAAGTATATGCTATCAATGCCGATACTGAATGATAGGATTGGTAAATGGATTTTAGCATTATCAGAATTTGACCTATGTTATGAATCGTCTAAGGCAGTTAAAGGACAGGTTATGGCCGATTTCGTTACTCAATATTGCAACACGGTGGATTCTCTGGAAATTGCTCCGTGAACACTTTTCTTTGATGGGTCTACTTGTGGTGAAGGGGCGGGCATTGGTATCGTATTAATTTCCCCTCAGGGGAAGAAGTATGAGTTCTCATTGCCGATTGTTGCTACATCGACAAACAATCAAGCTGAGTACCAAGCCCTGATAAAAGGGTTAGAATTGCTCAAGGAAGTACATGTTGATGCTGTTGAGATCTTTGGTGATTCTATGTTAGTTATAAATCACTTGACTGGGATTTATGAATGCCGAAGTGAAATTCTAATTTCATATCATGAAAAGTGTTTGAGATTATTAAAAGGGTTCAGGAGTTTTCATCTAGAACATATTTCTCGGATGCATAATGAAGAGGCTAACCGATTGACTCAGCATGCTTCAGGATATCAACCTGTTCAAGAAGTATTAATATCAGCAGCTGATACCGATGACTGGAGGAAGGAAATTATTGATTATTTAAAGAATCCATCTAAAAAGGTTGAAAGACGTATAAGGTTCCAAGCTACCAAGTATGTACTCCTCGATGATGAATTGTATTACCGTACCATAGATGGAGTTTTACTCAGGTGTGTTAGCATAGAGGAATCAAAAGGCCTGATGGGTGAAATTCATGAAGGAGTATGTGGGGCTCATCAGTCAGCCTTCAAGATGAAATGGATGATCAGAAGAAATGGATATTATTGGCCGACTATTCTTGAAGATTGTTTTAAATATTTTAAAGGATGTCAGGAATGTCAGAAATTTGGTAATATTCAAAGGGCACCCGCATCGGCTATGAACCCTATAATTAAGCCTTGGCCGTTCCGAGGTTGGGCTATTGATCTCATCGGTCAGATTTATCCACCATCGAGTAAAGGGCATAAGTTTATTCTGGTTGCTACCGATTATTTCACAAAGTGGGTTGAAGCAATTCCTTTAAAAAAGGTGACATCGGCTAATATGATTGATTTTGTGAAGGAGCATATTGTTTACCGATTTGGCATCCCTCAAACCATCACTACCGATCAGGGCACTATGTTTACATCGGGTGAATTTGATGAGTTTGCTATAAGAATGGGGATTAAAGTTTTGAATTCTTCATCGTATTATGCCCTGGCTAATGGTCAGGCTGAAGCATCTAATAAAGGAATTATCAAGCTCATTAAGCGCAAGATTAAAGAGTATCCTAAGAAGTGGCATACAATATTAAATGAAGCTTTGTGGTCATATCGGATGGCGTGTCATGGTGCAACCAAGGTAACACCTTATCAGTTGGTGTATGGACACGATGCAGTCTTACCTTGGGAGATTAAAATTGGTTCTAGGCGAATACGCTCTCAAGATCAATTGACAGCCGATGATTATGATATCCTTATGAAGGATGAGTTGGAAGATGTAGCAGGTCATCGGTTAAAAGCTTTAGTTAGCATCGAGGAGAATAAGAAAAGAGTAGCTAGATGGTATGACAAGAAGGTGAAGGTAAAGGAATTTGTCGATGGAGAATTGGTTTGGAAGTTGATTTTACCGATTGGGACTAAAAGTTCTAAGTTTGACAAATGGTCACCTAATTGGGAAGGTCCATATCGGATAAATCAATATGTTCCTGGTAATGCATATATTCTTGAAACTCTTGAAGGAGTTGTATTTTCCAGAGCATTAAATGGAAAATATTTAAAGAAATATTACCCTAGTGTCTGGATGGATGCATAAAAGAGTAATTGGCGATAACAGTCCTATCGGCTAGAGTCAAAACAAAGTATCAACCATTGTCGATGCGCTAATTTAACAAAGCTTGGATAGCCGATATCGCACGCATGTGAATTTCATCGGTTTCTTTTAATTCCTTGGCATCTTCATCGGCACTTCCTTCCAGAGGCTTGAGTTTCTTCTTGAGAACCAAGGCCTTGCGAGCTTGGACGTCTCGTTCTTGCTGAAGGGCCTTGATAGCGTCAGGAAGCTAGTCTTCTTCTTGCTTGGCTTGAGTCAGGGCTGTTTCAACCTTTTCCAGTTCGGCTAGCAGAGCTGCCCTTTTTGCCGATAGGTCTAAGATTTTCTGTTTAAGATCAGCACCGGAGGCTTGCAAGTTGCTGATGCTTTTGTGCTTCTCATCGGCAGTTTGCTTCAGCTGCAGCATTTCTTCCTTAAGTTGAGCCTGAGCTGCTCTGTCGGCAATACGATGAACAACCTTTTGATATTGAAGTTGTCTGCTCTCCAGATGGACTGCTGGAAAAATGATTTCTTCAACATCGGCAGGGACTTGGCCACGGATTGTTGTGAAGATGGTCCTTGCAGGGTCTGAATCGATCACCAGTTGAGCAGTATCTTGTTGCAGCAGATTCAGGAGAACTTCTAGTGTGCCATAGGTATCTGCCGATATTGTTCCCAATGCCAGGGAAGAACTCGCCTCTTCTCCGTCATCATCGGAGACGTCGATAGCAAAAGAAAACAAGCTATCGGGAGAATCTTGTTCCTGTGAAATAAAGAGAGTTAGGAATCCTATTTGTGGTATCTAGGGATATTATAAACCAAACAGTTAATCGGTTTACCTGCTTCAGGGCAATTTCTTGAGCCTGGCTTGAGGGAGCGGCTTGAAAAAGATCATGCGAAGGATCGACAGAGGATGCCGATGGAATGTCTTCTACGACCTCATCAGTAGTCGGCCCTTGGGGTATAATGGCTGATGGTGTATCTTGTACAGAAGAAGCGGCTTGTTCAATTATATCAGTGGGTCGATTGACAGGTGTTAGAGCGGATGAAGGGGTTGGTGTAGATTTCTGTCGCTTTTGTTGAGCTTCAACATCGGTTAAAGCTTTGCGCTTTGTTTGGGCCTCAGCGACAATTGACTGGGGGGCATCGACATGTGTTGATTGGGGAGCTTGCATGCTTGGTGTGCTTGCCAATGTGCCCGTTTGTTGCTGCAAAAACAAGTATAAGATTGGATATTTAACAGAAAAATGTAAAAATAAGAGAATACCTCTGAAGGAGGAGTAGAGGTCGTGGTGCTTGATATTGGAAGAGTTGCTGATGACGATCCAGCTGCAGCTCTCACATCCTAATAGTTATATGTTAATATAGTGTGCATTGACAGAAAAACAAAGTAAGCAAGGTTATTACCTTAAAAACCTTGATTAGGCTTGAAGCAGCAGCCATTGGAGTGACCCTGGATGTTGCTAGTCTTGGTCTGGAGGTGATAGTTTTGGCGCGAGTCCTTTGGAAGGTTAAGGCCTCTAAGGTAGGGGCGTTGTAGCAAATTATTGAGACTGGAGAAATAGGGTGGAGGTTGAAGGGTCTTCCACTTTTGCTTATTGATGAAACTGGATCATCGGCCTGTTTTAGGGAAGATTAGTTACCAATATACATATAAAAGGAAGGAGAGAGACGAAAGTTAAAAGAAACTTACTGCATCGTCAGGAACAGCATAGTCGGGATCGATCATGTGCCGATATGTATGAACGGATGTTGAAAACAACTGTTCTTTCCACTCTTGCCACCATTGCTTATATGACTCTGTGATGAAAGACGCTGGTGACCAGGCGGAGAGATCAACATTTGAAATATCGGCATCAGGAGAAAGTCTTACTACTCTACTCCATTCAGTTCCAGCTGTAATAATTTCTCTGGGCTTAATCACATCGGCAAAGCATAGCTTGATTGGCAGTTGCCCAAAGGCTAATTGGTGAGACACTGCCGATGGATTGTAGAATTCATAAGTGATATGGGAATTCTTCCTGCTACCAAATGTGTTTACTGGGATTGCTCTGGGGGTAATAATAGCCATCATAAGATTATTATCTTGGTTCAGATCACTATCGGCAAAATTGAAAAGAAGAGGGAACTTGTTATCCTCATCGATATAGGGTACCCAAGCTCTGAGATCACGAGGGAGACCATGGTAGAAATTCTGAAAAAACCTGCCAATTTGATCTTCATTGGACTCTGTTCCAGGAAGGACGATTATGGCTTCGCCGAAGTTGAGAGGAGGGCGTGTTGCCGATTCATCATCTCCAAGGATGTAATCTTCAGCAATCTCTCGTGGGAATTCTTGGGCAAAGAAATCCCATTGTAGACGCTTATGCATGTGAGCGTTTAACCACATATTGATGAACCACCACGGGCCTCCCAGATTGCCGATGGGTTCACCAAGTAGAAGCTTCTAAGACGCTTGGTGGAGAAGGTGGTAAGTTGAGCTCAGGAGGTATCGGCCAAGTGGGAATCTGACATCGTTGGCCAAGAGTTCCGCTGCTGGGAGGAAGACGTTAGTTGGTCCTACCGATCGACCACAGAAGATAAACTTCTCCAGCCACATGTTCAGGAATATGGCGTGTTCCCTTTGATTGACAGTACCAGTTTTTTGATACTCTTGGATGTATCCTGTCCAGCCGCCGATGTTGCGTGTATTTACTCTATACTCAGTTTTTCTGCCAAAAATATGGCCTTCATCGACAGTTGAGATATCCAAGCCGGTGAGCATATATACATCGGCAAGAGTAGGGGCACATGGGCCATGACCGAACATGAAGGTATTTGTGGTATCTGACCAAAAATGAGCAGCAGCTATCATCATGGATTCATTCCTTTGCATATCAGCAATGGATAGCCTGATACATTGATCTATCTTCCGTTCTGCCCAGAACACTTGCATTGATCTGTTGACTCTCAAGTACCAGTTTTTCTACCCTTTGGTAGGTTTGGGCCAAGATCGAAATGTTTCTTTCCATAGATTCAAAGAGAAATTTTGAGCTTTGAAGGGAATACGATTAGCCTCTGCATTGATCAGGTCAGTTGGATCTAGATCACCAATTGGACCTAGGCAATGGAGGGGAGGTTGGTTGGTTGGAATAACCAGTGTGTTGTGTAGTTCCTGAGTTTGGAAGATCAAGAGAATGGAAGAAGTAGAAAAAAATACCAACTGTAAGAATTCACAAGAGGCCAGAAGGGTCGAAGTAAAAGTAATAAAAAAAAGAACGAACCGCAGGGACGTTGAAGTTGACCGCCATTGTTTCGAGAAGGATGAGGGCACGAGCTGGAGATTGGAAAATGACGATGGAAGGAGCTCTGGTGGGTTGAGGATGCGTAGTTAGGGTTGCCGTCGGAGAGAGAATGCCAAAGATTGCAATTTGAAGGTAGAAGATGAGCAGTTCGGAGAAATCTATTTATAGGCCATTTGGGGTAGGGGTATTCTTGACTTATCTCTATGCCGTACGCGGATGGATCGAGGTGGTTTAGATAGATATGGTAACTGTTCGCACGACAATCAAGGGATTGTACAGAAGATTTGATGGCATGGCAAGTAGTCATGACTTGAAGGATATTTTGATACAGGATCTTTCAGTTCTAAAATGGTGATGTTGTTGTGATAAGATCTTGCCGATGGATTGTTATTTTGGTATCTCAACCATAATTGAGGCAAAAAACAGTTGGAAAATATGCGATATTTGCTGAGATACATGGATTAGATCTAGATTTGATTAAATCTGGTAACAGATCATGTTATGCTTGGAGAATGGGTTGAAAAATAGGTAATAGCCGGCATTATCTGGAGTAAATTTCGGAGCATCAATATCTTATACTCCGAAATTGGGGGGCATGTGTTGACATTGTTTTTTAGCACGTGTCAAGATGGTCAGGAAGGGCTAATCAGCAGAGGAAAGATTATTGTGTAGATTGATAGCTGATGAAAATGAGTTTGCTTATGAGTGGTAGCGGCGTATGGGTTCAAATTGAAATGTTGCCAATAAGGTTAAGGGTATTATTGCCGATGCCGATGAAAGATGGTTTGAAGACTGCTGCCGATGAAACAGGGAATGTACCGATGGAAGGAACTTGAAGGCTGCTGCCGATGGAACAGGGATTGTGCCGATGGAACAGGGATTGTGCCGATAAAAAGGAGGTCGATGAGAATACCATCGTGACTGAGGCGGACTATGGAATAAGATAGGAGTTAATTTCCTTATATACGTTTATTAGAGTCTGAGTTGTATCAAAGTCATGTGTTTCCATAGATTTGGATTTAGTGTCCTAGTCGTATTTGGTTACGTTTCTGTAGATCAGGATATAAATATAGGGTGAAGGGCAATGTAAAAAAAAGGGATCAATCAATACATCAAAAACAGCTTTTATTCTTATTTACATCTACTTTCGACGACTTCGTCAATTTGCATATTTTTCTTTTACGAGTTCTCATCGATTCGGCGAGTTGCATTGCTCCAGTGCAATCTTCGGCGATCCTCGAGTTCCGCGTGAGTACCTCTTGGCCGTGACTTCCGGGCGTATCGCTGTTGTCAGGACCAAAGTGCTCGTATCTTCATCCTTGTCGATTAACAGGTCAAATCGACTGGCACGCTTTGGATATCGATTTCGGGTATTAGCCCTTTGTGTTTGCAGATCTACTTTTGCATCAACACCTCTTATCTTTACAGATGCACTGCATTTGTTCCTTTCAGTTATGATTTCAGGGACATGGTATAAATTGTACTATATCAGATTTGTACTTAATGCAGGTTATGCTATGTTCTTTATGATATTCAGTATTCAACATCATTAAATCTAGCCTGGTTCTAGGCATTATCCCCTTCTTTTGCATTCAGTGATGAATGAAAAATCAGAGATTCAATTTCTGTTGATTTAAATTCATGTTTAGATTCTGCTGTTGATGACAGAAATTGGTTTTATCAGCTTTTTAAGGAAGTACAGACGCACTATGTTCTATACTCCTTTAAGATGTAGACAATGAGCATGTTACCTGAATGCTTCACTTGTGCTTCAGAAACTTGTCCTTACTGTACCACAAGGTAAGTTAACTACTATGTGCTTTGATTTCCATTTTTCGTAAGCATGGACACAACCGACCCTGTCCAAGAATATTGCAAAGCCATGTTCACCTTAGTACAAACATTCAGTGATAATCCATGGGATATGTTTCTTCTAGCTTTGCTGATTTATGTAAGGTGGCCTATATGGAGATCAATATTCGTAAAACTATGAATATTTGGTTTCTCAAAGCCTTTATGAAACAATTTTAAAATTTTACAATAATTTCCACAACAAATAGGCAAAACTTCATACTGTAAAGATTTGTTTCTTCTTTGTGGTAGTTATGGTACCTAGGATGATCTGAACCTAAATAGTTTGTTACTATATATCTTCTGAAAAATACTGCTTTGCAAATTGCAAAATTATGTATCATTTTCTAGCTATTATTTGTATTGCCTCTCATTTTCTGCATTGTGCATTGTACAATGTGAAGTTTATCTATGCATTTTACATGTCAATCAAAGGTAATTAGTGACCACTGATTCCATTTAGACAGACCCATGTAACCATATGGTTTGTGATATAGGTTCCAGAATCCTTCAAGGTCTGTAGTCAGTTTCAAGGCTATCACAGATAAGGGTCAGACTCCTTGCCGATTTTATACTTCTTTGGTTGGAGTCCAAGAGTCTAAGCAAAGGAAAGTTTCTGTTTGGACAGATGGTGCAGATGCCTTCTTATTTCCTATATATTTGTACATGCAACTTAATCATTATTTGTTCACATCAAATCAATGTTCAGACAAATACTATTTTTGTTTAAATGATCGTTGCCAAGCTGTGTGAAAAAAGCAGCACATAACTACAACTTTACAAGCGGACAAGCCCAGGATTTGGAGGCGTTTGAGAGCCTCCAATTATTGTTCCCATATTATACTCAAGCGATTGGCAAACTGTGCCACGACCTGCCTATGTACCTTGTCATCGATCTGTGCTTCACTCTGTAGTATGCGAGCGCAGCGAAGCGCACCTCCCATCCTAGTTATTTACATATACACTATGAAATATAACACTACACGAACATCATAAAGTATAGCATAGAACATCATAATTATGTATACTACGTGAACATCACATATATCATGAAATGTAAAAATAAAAAAATAAAATTAGTGAGGTAATTAATTGGAGTCAAATAAAAAGAAGAAAAAAATACTACCAAACATCACAAAATATATCTTAGAACATCAATGTATGCTCACTGAACATCACAAATATATCGTAGAACATCACATTTCTACATGCGGGCATCAAAAATACATCATACAAGATTACAAGTATACTACATGGACACCACATGTATCTGTATATAAAAAAAGTGAAACATAAAATTATAAATAGAAGAAAAGAAAGGAAAATAAAAAGGAATAAAATACGAAAATAAAAGGTGAAATAAAAAATAAGTAATTCTAGCAAAAAAAAGAAATTAAAATGTACAAATGTTAAAATTTAAAAATATAAGAAAACAAAAAAGAAAGAAAAATAAAAACTAAATAGAAGCAAGGATAAAATAAAAATAGTAAAAGAATAAAGGAAATGAAAAGAATGACAAAAGACCACAAAATGAAAAAAGAAAAGGAAATAAATGAATGAAAGGAAAGAAAAAAAGAAAAAGAAAACATACAATAAAAAATAAATGAAAATAGAAACAAGAAACACAAAGGGTAATAAAAGAACACTAAAAAGAAAAAGGAAAAAGAAAGAAAATGAAAAAAGAAAAGAAAAACATAGAATAAAAAAACCTGACCCATGGGACATCCGCTCGTCCGACTCGCTGTGGGACTCGTATGGGAAGGCCAACACCGCAGCAGCCCAACAGGATCCCATGCTAATGGGCCAAAGCAGAACTGGGCCGAAAAAATAATAAGCAGAACACCGGCAGCAGGGGTGGGGTCGTCGGCGCGCCGACTGGTTGGCAGCGAAGATTGGTGGCTCGAGAGGCCACCGATCGCCACTCCAGGGCGGCGGGGCTGGGTGGTAGTGGGGTACCAGCCCAAGGGGAAGTAGGGCAGCCACCCTATCTTGCCCTATAGGTCGGTCCGCCTATGAATGCAGCAGGTGTAAATACTCTTTTCTTTTCTTCAACCCGTTCAAAAACTTGTAATGGTTTAAATTAGAGGACAATTGAAAGTCCATTCTATTTTAGGATAGAACTAGGTCATATGATTTTTGATCCTCCAGGAAACTAAGAGGGTGTTTAGGACTGCACCACTCCACGTTTTCAGTTACTCTCCAAGTTTTTTAGCCAAACAGGGTCAGCTCCACGCATTCTGTTCGAGAAAAAAAAGGTAGAGTTGTGAGAGCACCTAAAGAGACGCTCCACAAACTCTAAGTTTTTTGGGAAGCTGTTCTACGGTGGAGTTTGCGGAGCAGTCCCAAATACGCCCTAAATAAAAGGAACAAACATTATCTTGATTCCTCCACTCAAAAATAGGTCGTTGGAGCTTTCACCCAATAATTAATAATGACACTCAATCATAGTATACTAAGATAGTTTACATACTTGCTAATTAATATAGACACTACGTACACATTAAAACTATATTTCCAATGAATAATTACTTTCAGTCATCCATATTCTATCTCCTAGCTATCAGATCATCTATCTATTACAGATCTTTGAATCTTGATTCCTGTGTAGATATAGTTTCTTGTTTATATAAATAACCATTTTCTTATATCTCCTCCTTAACTCAATGCCATATCAGCCACACTTGGCATCCTAACTAATGCCACCATTGGGACTGCTCTTTTTTAGATTAAGGAATAAATCATTCCGGCCTTCACAATCACAGGTGATTGCTTGGAGCCAAATCTTACAAGAACGGGACATAGCCCAGAATCCGCTAAGCGGGCAGTCCAGCTAAAGAACCTGGAATCTTACAAGACCAAACAAGAACGGGACACAGCCCAAAGTTCAGCTCAGTGAGCAGCCAAAACCGATACCTGGCAACGACCAAGACAGAGACCTGGAGACTTATACAGCTAACGATCAGCTAAGAGGACAAACAAGAGAGCGACCTGGAAGCAAGCAGCATCATACCAGCAGACTGAAACCAAAATCACCAACTGACTCTACATTCCTATCCTCTTCTGATTTTTCCAATCACAGGAACCAAAGAATTGTAGAGCCACTCCTTCCAACTGTCTGCAGCCATCTTTCATCATTCTTCTCTCTTCCTCTTTAGACAACAGGGACTGCTCTTATATTGACACTATAAGAGAGAGACAGATTACCTTCCTCCAGAGTCCAGATAGACTTGTAATGGTAGTAGCCACCGAGGGGGGTGGTTCAAGGACTAGGCTAGTATCTGTAATAGCAAGATAATCTGGCGAAAACTCCGGCAGAGGCAGGTCTCCGTCGAGGTACTGCATGACGAGGCGCATGCCAGGCCTTGCGGCGGGCAGCGGGTGTGAGCACAACAAGCCAAGCTTGAGCATCAGCTCCGCCTCAGCAGCATCATAATCTTCCAACCTTGGGTCCATGGTGTCGACGACAGAGCCAGAGGACGCCCATATCTGGCGCACCCAGTCGACGAGCACCAGCAGCTCGCCGCGGGCATTGAGACCCATTGGCCGCCTCCCGCAGGCAATCTCCAGGACGAAAGCGCCGAACGCGAACACGTCCGTCGCCTTGGTGGCCTTGCCGAACCTCAGTAGCTCCGGGGCGAGGTACCCCCTCACTACTGCAGACCGCGGCTTTGCCTAGCGCCTGAGACGCTCGGCAAAGGCCGAATTGCGCTCGGCAAAGGCTTTGCCGAGCGCAACGCTCGGCAAAGGGGTCCCGGCAACGAAATGCTCGGCAAAGCCTCCTTTGCCGAGCGTTTTTTATCGGACACTCGGCAAAGCCTTTGCCGAGCGCCTAGGCGGCACTCGGCAAAGAAAAGCGACGGTCACGGCGGTAGTCACGGCGTGACGTTTTCTTTGCCGAGCGCCTCCAATAAGACGCTCGGCAAAGAGCAAACTGATTTTTTTTTTAAAAAAATTCTTTGCCTAGCGCTCCAGCCTGGCGCTCGGCAAAGAGCAAACTGATTTTTTTAAAAAAAAATTCTTTGCCTAGCGCTTCTAGCCTGGCGCTCGGCAAAGAGCACACTGATTTTTTTAAAAAAATTCTTTGCCTAGCGCCTCCTGCCTGGCGCTCGGCAAAGAGAAATAATTTTATTTTAAAAAAAATCTTTGCCTAGCGCTTCCAGCCTGGCGCTCGGCAAAGACCACACCAATTTTTTTAAAAAAATTCTTTGCCTAGCGCCTCCCGCCTGGCGCTCGGCAAAGAGAAACAATTTTTTTAAAAAAAATATTTGCCTAGCGCCTCGAGCCTGGCGCTCGGTAAAGAGCAAACTGATTTTTTTAAAAAAAATCTTTGCCTAGCGTTTCTAGCCTGACGCTCGGTAAAGATCACACTGATTTTTTTTAAAAAAATTCTTTTGCCTAGCGCCTCCCGCCTAGCGCTCGGCAAAGATAAACAATTTTTTTAAAAAAAAACTTTGCCTAGCGCCTTCAGCTTGGCGCTCGGCAAAGCTGGGTAAACTACCGTTTTAGATAGCTAAATATGGCAGCTCTTTGCCTAGCGCTGCGCTAGGCAAATCTGGAACCCAGATTTTGTTTTTTTTTTGCTTTCTATCGCTGCAAACACAACATATCATATATATATACATCAAATGGATATCACCATGAACACAAATAACACCATTTATATCACAATTTCATCGCTTCTGTCACCACCGTCACCATATACATCACAATAGCACATATATCTTATAATAGCATCACTTATTCGGCGATAAAGTCCATTACAACAACTTGATGTTCATGAAGTTCAACACAACAAGTCCAAGTCCATGACATGAAGTTCAACACAACAAGTCCAGGTCCATCACCAAGAGAAGGAATACGTGACAACAACTTCGACGTTACTCACTGAGGTGGCGGTGGAGGTTGGTACCCGGGCCACCCATCTGACGGCAGCGACGGTCCCCCATGCTCGTTCGGCACGTGGTTCGAACCCGCCGACTGAAGCTACACACAGGAGCAGCGATTGCATGAGACAAAGTTAAATAGCTAAATAACATGCATGTATGATATATATTACTCACCGGAGTAGTGTTGAGAGCAACGAAGGGAGGAACGACGGGAGGAGGCTGAGGTGGACCCATCAAGCTGGGTGGCAAAGTAACACCCAGAGAACTCTGCAGAAACGCCAGCACGTCCGACATCCTCTGGTCACTTGCCAGCCGCGCCGCCCGCTCAGAAGCCACAACCGCCTCCAGCTCGTCGGCCCTCTTGTTCGAAGTTTCCACCTGAGCCTATACATTGTTGCAAAGGTAATGTTAGTGAAGCGACAAGGAAATCCTCGTGTAATGCACGACGAGTAAACCAAAACTAACCTGTAGTGCCTCGATCTGGGCCTGTCCATAGGCCGACCGCTCGCGTATCGGCGGGAGTCCGGAGCCACTCGTGGTCTGTGCTCGGATCTGGGAGAGAGTGGGAGTAGTGGCGCTGTCGATCACGCTGTTGGCCATCCAGTAGCGCCCATGCTGCTTTCCCTTTCCAAGACACATGACGAGGCGCGCATCGATGTTGTCAGTCGTTGCGGGCGCGGATAGGGATAAAAACATGAATAATTGAGAATTTTAAAGGTTGGATTTTGATTGGAAACAGTAGTTATTGTGGCCAAGAATAAAATTGAATTTTTGTTTAGTGCAAGAAACGAGTAATATGTTCAAATGACCATGCATGACATAAAAGATAAATCTGCATATATATATTACTAAGGGCAGCGGAATTTGTAGCCAATACTAACCCAAAATAAGAAGATGTACTGTCAAGATAACTCATGATGAAAGACAGAACCATCCAATATTACCATTTGCAAATCACAATCATTTGCATGTTATTAGCAAATAGCTCAAAGAAGGGCTTCAGAACTAATACAGAAAATTAACTAGCTAGGTTGGAGAAAAAATGATTCATATTAGGGCCACTGATAATTCATATAATGAATGAAACACTAGGCTAATATAACATTAGAGACACCAATCGTTACATATCTAAAAATCTTATACATCTGACATTACTTTGTTGCATGCACAGTTAAATTGTCGCTTGAGACTATTGTAATATACAAAAGTCATCCGGCATCACTTAGGAGATTAAATTCTACTATATGCTTGTTATTTAGTCCAATGTTGTTCACCCTTTAAATGAAAATACAACCTATAGTGAAATAGATGCCACAAAAACAATATAGCCTTTAATTTTATCACAAGTAAATTAGAAAATGAAATATTGATGCCACAAAACCCTAATTATTCAATGAGTTTTAAAGATGAAGAAAGAGGGACAAAGGAAATATGTAGAGCTATCAAATTTAAACCAACTTCAGAGCTGCAACTTCAAAAAATAACAGGACTGCGCTGCTACATAGACCAACTACCCACATATATAGCACATGTAATGTGACCAAGAACAATAAAAAGATGGTGGCTAGGTCATTGTGATAAACAGAAATAGTAAACGACAGATGATTGAGATGGGTAAACTATAAGTGATGCAGATACTCCTAAATATGAAATTAATGAATACAAATATGATTGGAATTTTTGAAGAGAATTAACTCACTTTGAGCAGTCTTATTAGCCTTTTCATTCCCTTCAGGGACAGCAACTCGGCATGGTTTCCCACAAATCTGATGATGGTGTTTGAGAGAACAAGGTTAACAGTCAATATTCATAAGCATGCAGAGAAAGGCAAATAAAGAAGTATTAGTTAACTAGCTCATTGTACAAGAACCAACATTTTTCGGTCAAGATCCATTTTTTCGGTCAAGGAGAGAAAGGGTGAAATTTCACCAATAACAAGTATCCGATACAACAAACAAATACAGAAGACTAGACTAGAATGATCAACTTGGTGAAGTTAACTAGTTCATTGTACAGATAAGTAGTCAATTAATCAACATGAAAGCAAAAAGAAATTAAAGATGTTACAATGTCAGGAATTTCTCGTCCATTATTCATCTAACGATTAAAATTCAAAAAAACAAATCATGCCCTGATTTATGGTGTGAATGTGATATCTGCAGCTGGTTACCATAAAATGGGTAGTAGATCAGCACAGCACGTACATAGAGTTGATGAGCGAGAAGTGCAGTAATATAATGAATCTATCCTATATATGCAACCAGTCAAATATATCAAGAAATTTAAAACAAAAAAAATTCATCCAAGCAATTGGCAAGCACAACCACCTTCACATTGCCGAACTCGGCGACGGCCTTGCTGGCCATGGCGGCGTCACGGTAGGCCACGAAGCAGTAGCCTTTGTTCTTGCTCGTGGTCCTATCCATGAACATTCGGACCTGTGTGATCTCCCCGGCCGCCGAGAGCACGGCCCTGACGTCCTCCTCCACAGCGTCCCTGCTGAGCCCGCCGATGAACACCTCCGGAGATCCGAGCCCGCCAACGAACGTCCTCCTCCACGGCATTGCGGGCGCGGCCTGCCGGTGGCCGGGCGGGCGCGAGCACGGCCGGCGGGCGCGGCGCAGGGGCGGTTGGCTGGGCGCGGCGAAGGTGGCCGGCCGCGGCGCGGGGCGGCACGCGGCGCGGCACGCGGGGCGGCACGCGGCGCGGCACGCGGCGCGGCACGCGGCGCGGGGGGCGGGGGCGGGGGCCGGCCGGGCGCGGCACGCGGCGCAGGGGGCGGGGGCGGGGGCCGGCCGGGCGCAGCACGCGGCGCGGCGGCAGCGGCGGCCGGGCGCGGCAGCGGCGGCGGCGGACGGGCGCGGCGCGGGCTAGCTGCTAGCGGCGGCCCCTGCACGAAACTTTACCAAATTTTCACATGTGAGATGTCTAGGTTTCTAACTAACTTACGTGACAACGTGCACGAAACTTTACCAAATTTTGACCATAGCCTCCATATGTGCTCCAAAGACGTTTCGCTAAGTTTCGTGATTTTCGAACTTTGTTTGCTTTTTTTAAATTTAATAGCACTTCACGCGCAACTTGGTCGCCGTGTTCCGTGCGCTAGATGTTCGATATTTCATGCGTGCTCCAGGATACGGCCTTAACATACGCTAAGTAATGCGAATATCAATTTTCGAACCGTCCAATTCGGAGATTCGATGCACCTACAGTTCAAACACGCGTTTATCGGAGAAATTCAATTAAATCAAATAAACTAACGATAAATAGTAAAAATATTTAAAAAAGTACCAAAACTTAACATATACTTTTAAATAATGTGTAATGCATGACAAAAAAGTTTGAAAGAAAAAAACAAAAAAAAAAGAAAATTCTTTGCCGAGCGCCAAATGTCAGCGCTCGGCAAAGAGGTGCCTTTGCCGAGCGCCAAGGTTGGCACTCCGCAAAGAGCCACCTTTGCCGAGCGCCTAACGCAGGGCGCTCGGCAGAGAGCCACCTGTGCCGAGTGCCTAACGGAGGGCGCTCAGCAAAGAACAACGATATATTCCGCGGTGGCTCTTTGCCGAGTGCTATCCTTTGCCGAGCGCCAGGCGCTCGGCAAAGACGTTCTTTGCCGAGTGTTTCTCTTTGCCGAGGGCATGGCGCTAGGCAAAGGAGTCATTGCCGAGCGCATTCTTTGGCGAGAGCCCGGCGCTAGGCAAAGGTGGCCTTTGCCGAGCGTCCGATAAATAGCGCTCGGCAAAGACCCAGGCGCTAGGCAAAGGCACTGTCTGCCGTAGTGCCTGGTGCCGGCGACGTGCGTGGTGTGCGCGTCGGCACCATGGTCATGTAGCCTCGCGAGGCCAAAGTCGCCCAGCCGCCCGTTCATCTCCGTGTCGAGCAGCACGTTGCTGGCCTTGACGTCACGGTGCAGGATGACCTGCTCCCAGTCCTCGTGGAGGTAGAGCAAACCAGAAGCGACGCCTTTGATGATATGCAGCCTGTGAGGCCAGGTGAGCGCGCGCTTGGTCTGCTGGCCGTGCAAGTACCTGTCCAAGCTGCCATTGCGCATGTGTTCGTAGACCAGGAGGAGCTCGTCCCCGTGGCGGCAGTAGCCGACGAGGCGCACGAGGTTCCGGTGCCGTAGGCGGCCAAGGATGACGATCTCGGCCGTGAATTGCGCCAGCCCCTGCCTGGACTCGGAGGATATCCGCTTAACCGCGATGACTCTGCTGTTGCCTAATGCGGCAATAACCCCTCCGTAGACACGGCCGAAGCCACCTTGTCCCAGCAGCTGCCTGCCGCTGAACCCGTTGGTAGCTTTACAAAGGTCTCTGTGCGAAAACCGACGGGGCCCTAGCTCGGCCTCCCAGTCTTCCTGTGCGCTACTCTTAGACCACCATCGTCGGAGCACAAGGCACGCTGTTATGCCTGCCAGCATGGTAAGCACGGAGAAAGTTGCAGGCAACAGCCACCTGAAGAGACTCTTCTTGCTCACTCCGCTTTGTATCTGCTGCACTCGCTTCAGTGGCAACAGCGAGTAGTTGAGCGGCTGGGCCGGTCCGACGAGGCTGAAGCTCCAGCCGAGAACCTGATGGGTGGCGCCGCCGTCACGCAAGCCCCCCGTGGACGCGGAGAAGCCGACGTAAAGCGGGGCGACGGAGTTGTCCCTGTAGCCCCTCATCAGCAGCAGGTCTGACATGTTGACGGCATAAGACAGCAGCGGTGGAGAAGGCATGTGCATGGGGACGAGGCCCAGCGCCACAGTGAGCTCCATGGAACTTCCATCGTAGTCCACCCACACCTGCATCCAAGGTTTTTTTTACCGGTAGGAAAAAAAATTTAGTCCCCGGCCATAAATATGAAATTTCAGAAATATCGGGTCAAATTTAAATAAATTCAAATTGACTTTTAAAAAAATTGGCAGCATTTCACTGGAAAAACTCTCTAATCCACCACCCATCACAAATTTATATGACATCGATCAAATAACACAATATATCAACGTGGTAATACAACGGCCTGATGGTGGGCAAGCTACATATGCTAGTGCCATCGAATGTGTGAGTGAGAAAATTAAATAAATTTGAAGAAATTTAGGACTTTGATAAGACTAGATGATATAGAGGGTCATTTTAGTGTGGTTTGATGTAAATTTGAAGCAGAAGATGAATTTAATCAAAAAATTTTGACCGATATAAAATTTTTTTAGGCCTCAGCGAAAAAGGTGATATTTTGGAAATTATTTTGCCGAAATTGTAAACCTTGCCTGCATCGGGTTGCCGCTGGAAAGCCTCAGCGCCTCGAAGTTGGTTCTGGTGAGGTTGGTGCCCTCGGACACGATCTCGTCATACCTGTAGCCTGCTGAGCTTGAGTTGACCGACACCATGCTGTTGAGATCGATCCCGACATGGTTGCCGTCCATGTCCTGATACTCCACGTTCGAGACGGTGTCGAGCTCTACGGCGAAGAAAGGTGGCCACCTGTACGGGTTGACGAGGCCGATGCATGCTCCAGGGTAGCTGCCGGAGAAATCTGGCGCCGTGGAGATCACGAGCGCCATCCCATCCCCTCGTCGGGCGTGATGGCGAAGACAAAACTGGATGAGAAGGAAACTGTCGTACCGTCGGCGCCGATCATGGGAAGAGGCTGCGGGTGGAAGGCGTGGCCGGTGATGTCAAAGCTACTGGTCGTCGTCAGAGAGAGGATGCCATCTTCTGTGACGGAAGCCGCGGGTCACGGAGGAGGTTAGTGCTGCCGGAGAACCCAGCATACATGAACTCGAGGTCGCCGACGACAACGCGGCCGCAGTTGAGGCAGATGATGATCAGTAGTAGCCGTAGGATGCAGAGCAAGGTCGGACTGAACATGCTGCGCGCGGCTCTACCCTGCTCTGCTTGCTTGCTGTTGCTTTGGTTCGTTCTTTTTCCTGATATTTTCTTTTGTTTATAATTATAATAATAAATGGCATCGGCGCAACTAGCGAGCTCTCTGGCGAAAGTTGCATGCATAACAATGCCAGGGTCACTTTGGATCACATATCTTAGTCCAACCATAGTCCACAGACTGTCTCTACCTCCATTGACCCGAGCAAACAACAGCAGACGAGTCTTTGCCACTGTATACACACAATAATTGATTTTCCGTGACTCATACAGGATAAGCGGATGACTATTCGCCTCCCACTCCATTCAGTGGAAGTCAAATATTTCACTGTCGATTTGAATTTGTGTGTCAAATCGACGGTGAAATGCTTGAAAAGACTTTTTTTTTAAAGTCTGTACGTGGTGACTAAAGAACCATTTAAAACCTACGCCCCGCATTGCTTAAGATCGTTGGTAGAGCTTGAAAAGACTATGTTCCTGCAAACTGTTGGCCCAATGTTCGCATGATGATAGATCGAGTCCTCAACAACTGTGAGCTTAGTTTCGCCTACTTAATTGATCAGTGACAGTGTAGTACCGTTCCAAGGCAAGGCCCATACTCTAAGCTAGGCTCCGAAAGTATTGCTTTTTGACGAGTGAGTGTGATTGATACCAAGAACTAGTGACAAGTAAATATAGAATGGAACTAGATGTAGCTACAGCCGCCGAGTTTGAACGAAGATAAAGGCACCGTCCTCATCTCGTTTTTGACTGAGTAGGATAGGAGTACTATTATTTGTGTATAGCTGCTAGCTAATATAATAATAAGGAACTACACGATCTACTAGCTACATTTTCCCGATCAAACCAGACGGCGCCATGACCCATGATACGCGAGTTTTCCCGATCGTAGACTCGTGGTCAACTCGCCTCTTCTTCTTGCTAGATCTCTTCACTGTTTTTGCGTGCCCATCCCATGTGCCTTGAGTTCTTCTTATTATCGATCTCTGCCAGATCCCAGCTGCAGCTTCTCTCCGGCCGCTTTCTCGCTCACCTACGGCGTGGCTTACCATCTTTCAGTCCCCACCGGAGTAGTATGCCACAGCCTCTTGTCATGTGGCTCCTCCTCCTCCTCGCCGCGGCGGCAGCGAGGACGGCGGCCGGAGCCGACTGCAGCGTCGGTATGGGCTGCGACCTCGCGCTGGGTTCATACTACATCTCGCGGAACCAGAACCTCAGCTACATATCGAGCCTCTTCGGCATCGACGATTACCGCACCCTCGCGCCCTACAACACGGGGTACTCCAACCTCGATTACATAGAAGTCGGCAGCCGCGTGAACGTCTGCTTCCGCTGCCGCTGCCTCGCCCTCCCGTTCGCGCCCTTCTCCACCTACCTCGCCGGATCCTTCCCCTACAGGGTCTCGCAAGGAGGAGAAAGCTACGCCAGCGTCGCGGCCGAGTTCCACAACCTCACCACGGCAAACTTGCTGCAGCCTGCCCCCAGCAGCAGCGTCTACGATGTTCTTGACGCCGGCACGGTGGTGAACGTCACGGTCACCTGCTCCTGCGCCAACTCGGACGTGTGGCCGGACTACAAGCTGTTGCTTACCTACCCGCTGGGTAACGGGGAGACGCCCGACTCTGTCGCGGCGAGCCACGGCCTGTCGTCTCAGGCAGAGCTAAACCTGTTCAGGAGGTATAACCCCCGCGCGGACAACGTCAAGGAGGGAGACGTCGTCTATATCCCTCTCAAAGGTGACATCTATCGTCTCTGAGCCTTCTAGTATACTTTTGTTGTGGCATTGGATTGGGTAGAAATTTGTTTGGATTTGATTCAAGAGAAGAAGGCCCAATTGCACGGCTCCAACTCCATCAAATTAAAGCCGCCTTAGCAAGGGGTGCACGTACGAGCAATTATCAGCTCACTGTTTTATTTTTCTATATATGTATATGTCCAGATGGCTACTATAATGGAATAATCGCACGGAGCACTGGTCGAAGGAAAATCAAGAAAGTCATCATAAGTAAGATATAAATCTCTCACTACCTCTTTGACAATTCTATCTCATATATCATAGTCATATACGAGTCATCTTTATTTTGTGTTTAGTAGAGTTAGAGGCACAGACGAGTCATCAACATTTGAGATTCATTGGACACCCGATAAGTGGGACCCACACATCATGTTCTGATCAATGTTTTGGGATTCATTTTAGAAAAAAAATTCGGAGCTCACCGAATTGGACGAAATTCAGAAAATTCGGACCAGTATCCACTCAAAAATTGAGTAAAATTTGAGCAAATTTGAACCAAATTTCCCCAAACTATCAGACATGGCAATGGGCTTGGAGAGGGTGCACAGGGTGCCGGCGTGGAGCGCACAGGTGGCAGGGAGGGCAGCAGCGACGCGGTGGGGGCAGCAAGCGTGCATATGGCAGCGACGACGCGTCAAATGCGGTGATGGCGTGGGCGCGCGGCGGAGGGCGTGGAGGAGCGGCCATGGCATGTGGGTGGCGCCGAGGAACCTACCTGGTGCGAGCTCGGATGTTGGGAAGCAACCACAGACCTCGCGGTGGCTGCAGCAATGCTAGCGCAGGCAGCGAGCAGCGGAGGCAACGCTGCTGGCGGCAGGCAGCGGAGACGAGGCTGCTGGCGGCGGCAAGCGACGGAAGGAGTTTTTCAGCTTCCAGGAACGTGTGTGGACTCTTGTTGGACCATAAAATGGGCTCCAAATTTAAATTGGGCCGAAATATTTTGACTGGTTTGGTTTTATCTCGGGCCGGACCGAATTGGATGAAATTCAGTGAGATTCGGGCCGAATCCCAGAACCTTGGTTCTGATCGACTTCCTCCCTTCTACTCCACAGTGACCCAACCTAGTCTACCACCGCCCACGACCCTAGCCGCCCCTTCTGCCACAGCCCCTCAGCTACCTCGTCCATCACCGTCCCTAACCCTAGGTGCACCATATGCCACGCTCGCTCCCAACCACTAGGTCTTCTGCCGCCTTTTTTCAGCACATTCGTTGAACCCCTACTGACCCCAGCCTCGACCACAACTGCCCTCCTCGCACGCTCATGCCGAGGCAGAGCTCGTGCACTACCATGGCCCCACCGGGATCGAATTCGCTCACCCGCCCACTGCTTGGGCAGAGGTCGCCCAAGCACGCTAGGGCGGAGCTCAGGGTGGATTTGAGGCTGCCCGCCCCCACCAGAGCACTCATGGGCGGTGGAAGAAGAGAAAGGCGACACGATGAAGAAGAGAGGAGCACTGATGGAAGAAATGTCATTGGTTGGAGACGAGCACGCTCCTCCGATTTCTAGAGAGGAGCACCAAAAATTAGTGCGTCGACTCAGTGGGTATTTAGTATTTACACCAAACTTTATGTTTCGGGTAGTGGGTCATTGTGTTGATGCAATTAGATTTGCATGCCTAGATGTGATGTCGAAGCTAGGGAGGAAGAAGACATTTTGTTCATGTTTGTTGTACACTTGTACTCAGCCGGACCTATAGCTAGTCCATGTTTGTGTGGTCCATACATCTGTATATTCTTAATACTCTAACATCAATTTACAGGGGTGTAAATGTGTGAGATATGGTGCAAGCTAAGTTGCACAAATAATTGAATAAGACATACTAGTACTCCACTACTTGTTTAGAAGGAAGCAGAAAAATTGATGTGGAATCTTCCTTTAGGATATTGATTCGAGTGAATGTACAGGCTCGCTCTATCCTCACAGAGTAAATACTAAGATCAGAATAATGTTCCCCTTGAATCTTAATGGATAAATCCTAACTATCTACCTATGTTAGGCAAACATCTCTAAAGTATCACACTGCTCAAATGTGAAATCTCAGCATTGAACATTTAGAAGCATCTTTGATATATTTTTAGTGCTTTATATATTATCTAACATTAGGTATATGCATGATTTCCATTCATTGACAGGTGTTATCTCCATATTCGGGGCAGGCATAATCCTTGCCTTGTTCTTCTTCCTCTGGTACAAGAAATATTATGGCATGCTGCCATGGCAAAATTGGTCAAGGAATGCTCCAAGGATTGAATCTTTCCTGCAAAAACAAGGAACATCACACCCTAAAAGGTACAGTTATCAAGATGTGAGAAGAATGACCAAATCTTTTGCTCACAAGCTTGGCCAAGGTGGATATGGAGCTGTCTACAGAGGCAACCTGGCTGATGGCCGTGAGATAGCTGTCAAGACACTGAAGGATACTGAGGGTGATGGCGAGGACTTCATGAATGAAGTGGCTAGCATCAGCAGAACATCTCATGTCAACATTGTTACTCTCTTAGGGTTCTGCCTGCAAGGGAGAAAAAGAGCTCTAATATATGAGTACATGCCCAATGGTTCGCTCGAGAGATATACGTTTGGAAGTATGTCTGCAGAAGGAGACAACAGTCTATGTTGGGATAAACTTTTTGAGATTGTTATCGGGATCGCACGAGGGTTGGAGTATCTCCACAATGGCTGCAACACCCGCATTGTGCATTTTGACATCAAGCCTCAAAATATCCTTTTGGATGAGAACTTCTGTCCAAAGATCTCAGATTTTGGGTTAGCAAAGTTGTGCCAACAAAAGCAGAGCAAAATCTCCATGGTCGGGATGAGAGGCACGATAGGCTACATAGCTCCTGAAGTATTCAACAGAAGCTATGGAGCAGTGAGCAACAAGTCAGATGTGTATAGTTATGGTATGATGGTTCTCGAGATGGTTGGGGCAAGGAAACAAATTGATGTTGGCATAGACACTAGCAGCAACTATTTTCCCCAGTGGTTGTACGACAAACTGGATCAGTTCTGTGGCGCCACCATCTCTGAGGTCAGAAGCGACACCACAGAACTTGTGAGGAAGATGGTCATTGTTGGCTTGTGGTGTATCCAGTTAAGACCTATAGATCGGCCATCCATGAGCAAGGTCCTTGAAATGTTGGAGAGCAACACTCTAGATTTGCAGTTGCCACCGAAGGCCTTCTGGACTGGCTAAATAGAGCAGCGTCCAACTTGTAAATTTTGCACTCTTTTTCATGGTATAACGTTTTATTTTAGTGAGTTTTTCACTCTGCGGCTCCTTTTGCTCTTTCAGAGAACAAAGTTGAAATCGGAGTATCGATGTTGGTTCGTAAACAAAAAGAATTTCTTCTATCTTCTATCTTCTATATCTAAATAGAAGAACCTCACCACAATATTTTTTCTAGCTTCTTGTGCTGCCACGTCACCTATATTCCAACTATTCTAGGGTGCCTTTTCAATCCACCGTGGTCACCATACCTTAATTGCAACCAAATAAACAAAGAGTTTCCACCGCACTCTGCCCATCCGTTTCCCCCACTGCACGCCAATCTCTACTAAAAATCTGAAACGGGCAAACGGCACTGCCTTCATTAATCAACCACTAGATCTATCCCTTTTCCTTCCCCATCAATCCATTATTCAATTGGACTTTATTTGCTGGCTTCCTATATAAAAAGCCAAACAATAGCTCACGGCAAACCCATCAGCTTGATGTGGGATCTAGGATTGGATAGCTGTGCTAATTTTAAGAGGGTATTAATACTTATAAGCCTCGTAATGATTGTTTACTCTAAAGGAATCTCAAAGGCTAGAAATACAAAACCACCTTTGGTCCATACAAATCTCTTTCGCTTCTCATGATGTTTGAATTTTCTTATCAAGAAATAATATGTACAGTAATGGTTCTACCGTTAATATCTAGAAATGTATAAATATATCTAAGTAACAACTTAGATAAATATTATCTCATGATTATTAATACAATTTTAAATAGTTAGTATCATTGGTATATGAGTTAAGGAAATATTTTTCATGATTGCTGAAACATAACATATATATTCATTGCTCATGCGTGCATGCGAAATAGATTTACATGATGGCACAAAATGTATGTTTACTATAAATCAAATTTTAATGTATTAATATTAATAGAAGTAAGTAATGTAGAAACATATATGCTTTATGGTTATTAAATTTGTTAAGAGAAGATTATGACAATTTAGATATATATTTGAGGAGATATTTGAGCTTTTAGACAACAACTCAAATATTTTTTTAAAAAATATAGAGTGCTTAAAATAGAATTACCATAATAAGGTTTCAGTCCAAATGTATAAATTATTTAAAACAATAACTTACGAAATTTATTATCATAGAGTATTACTGTAACTTAAAGTGAATTGTTAGTGTCGTTACTATGAGTTTAGTCAAGACAACATTTTTTCACACTTGATAAGCTATTAAAATAAATATTTACCTTGATGTATATATCTTTATTTGCTGGATATCGTGCATAGCACTATTCTTACTTTTAACTTTGCAATGGTAAAATGTGTATATAAATATATGTACCACAGTTTATAGATATTTAATTACTGTTTGCAATAACTTATAGTAGTATTTAGATGTAGAATGGAATGATATTTTTCTTTTTTATAATATGAATGTTCCTTATAATAGATGTTATTATATGTTATCTTTAATTATAGCATATATGAGTAATTTGACTTAGGGCTTTCTTTGCATTAACATTCATATAGCAAGGTGGGTTATTTATAAATAATATTAGGGGATTATGTTAAATTATTTTTCATAATGGTAGAAGTGCGTAATTTAGATATATCTTTCATAATGACTGTGTTGGGTAATTTAGATACAAATTTAGGGGTTTATTCTAAAATATCTTTCATAATGGCAAAGAGTGGGTGAAAGGTCGTCCTTAATGGCTAGAAGGGGTGAATAGCCTAATAAAAAATTCTACAAATCACTAGAGCAACTTGATTAATACAATAAATGGCGATAGCAAGTTTTGCTCTAGCTCTATTAAGTGTTGCAAGCCACCTATCCAATCAATATAGGGAATTATGATCTCTATGGCACACACTTTGCTATGTTGCTCATTCTAGTCTAGTGAGCTATCTAGCACAAGATAAAGCTAAGTATAACTAGCTACTCAACTAATTACTCAAACTAAACAACTAGCTAAGCAAGGCTACAACTTATCACTACACAAGAATTAATAAAAGTAAATACAAGTGATAAATTTATGCTAAGCCTGGCAAGAGATGTATCAATCACAATGAATACCAACAAAGCCAATAAACCAATTGACACACATTTTCTTCTGAGGTTCACTTGCTTGTCAGCAATCCCGTTGTGTCGGCTGTTCACTTGGTGGTTCACGCGCTTATAGGCACCACGCCTAGCCCAACACTTTAGGCGCCGTAAGAACCTACACAAATGAAGGCACTCAATTGAGGCCACTTGGACCAATAAAAATACGACATTTGGTCCAACGAAGAAGTGACACGTGACCCAACCACAAACACGACACGTGTGCCAATAGAAAACTGACATGTGGAACAACAGGTCCCGACACGTGGTCCAGTAAGAACCTGAAACATGCAAGAACCAAGATGGCCACGTTGTGCAATAAGAAGGTGACACGTACCTGAACCATCTCCAATGCAACCGGCTATAGCATGTATATATACGTAGAAAGCATCTCCAATGGAAACACCCGCCAGTGTGGCTGCCCCCTGCCATGCATGCCAAAGCAGTTCTATGATGATCAATTTTCGCCATAGATCTATCCAATTCTATGACGAATTTCTAGAATTGTCATAGAATTGCAAGAATGACACTACTTCTACGACAAACTGTTTTTCGTCATAAAACTGAAATTATGATGAATTTGACTCCTTCAATGACGAAAGATGTTCGTCGTAAAAGTAGATATTTCTAGTATGCAATGACATGAGCGATTTACTAGAGTTACCTTTGACGCTCTGCCAGGGAAGACACAACACCCCTCACAATCAACCGATCAGCCGGAAATAATCACCACTTCTTCTCAACGATCCTCCAATCTCCAGGCCGTCTAGGTGTTGACAAACACCAAGAGTAACAAGAGAAATACTAGCCCAATGCGCCCAACTAGTGCCACAAGATGCAACAATTCAATGCAATGCACTAGAGGCTCACCAATCTCACTCAAATGATGAAATCAAGTGTGCAAGTGAGTGAGTTGTGTTTCTTCAGTTCACAAAGGGTTTACTCAAGTGTATGGGGTTCCAAGAGTGTAGCCAAGGCCGGCCACCAAGTCTATTTATAGCCACACAAGCAAATAGAGTCGTTGAACCCTTGGAGCTGAGTTCTGCGCGGTCACCGGAAGGGGAGGTACCAGCATCGGACAATGGTGGCGGTGCCCCAACCGTCGAATTACAACGGTTAGTTGGGTTCCCTGGCACCAAACAGTAGGGGTGGTGCAACCGTCTGCACACGGCGGTGCCTGCAACAGTGCCCAAACACCCGTTTTCTTCCCTCTCTAGATAATTATGGCGGTACCACCGGACAGGGGGGGTGGTGCCCAACTTTTCTCAAATTAGTTTTGGCCAGCCTCAGAAAAATTAGGGCGGTGCTAGTGACGGTGGCACCGGACAGGGGTGGCAGTGCACTGCCCACACCATGGCGGTGTACACCGGACAGGGTGGTGCCCCCTGTCGCTTGGCTACGCATGGCTGCAAGTTTGGTTGCTTTTTCCGACCCACGGACAACCCAAACATCTCTCCACAAGCGATGTTAACTCTCTAAAGTTTTGTCAAACAAGTTAAGAGCCGAGTTAGCATTTCCAAAACATTTTTATAGATATTTTCGCTTGCTTTCCGACATGCACTGGGCCTAAATGCAAAGCATGAATTCCGACAACTAGTGGCATTGGATGACCAAATTGTCCAATAAGAACTCCCCTTAATAGTATGGACATCTATCCTAAACCCAATCACATACTATATTGCGTCTTGATTGGTGAAACAAAAATCCCTATCAATATCTTTGCCTTGATCTCCATATGATTTTGTTTTTCTTTCTTCTTTTTCGAGTTAAAGCACTTGATCATATCACATGTGGCCATCTCCATCACTTGAGTGCCATTTAGCTCCACACCTTGGAGTGAACCATCTCCAACACTGAGCGACTTCCTCTCAGACGCTCTCTACTCCAATACTGTACCATGCATGCATGCATCTAACACACCAATCATTTGATCTTTAACTAATGAAATTCGGATGTTACAAAGTTGTAAGCTCAAATGAAATACTACTACATTACTATATTCGTTTGTTATTGATTTGGCTTACGATTAATTGGGCAGAGAAATGGCTTCTTCACGAGTTCACGTGCATTTAGGCCACAATAAGAATGATCAGTGCCGTGTTAGGGACGGTAGCTTTTGTAACACCGCTGGGTGTTAAGCATGCATTAACATTCTAAAGCATGAGCATTAGCATCACAAACATGTTCATCATCACATGCAATATAAGTTCATTTGAATTGAAATGTGAAAAAAAACATCTATTTGAACCCTAATTGTTGCATTTGCTTGCTAGAGTTGTAGAACTTGTTTAGCTACAATTTTAGATAATCTAGAATTAATTAACATGATTTTTGGAGCAACTTTGGTATTCAAAATCGCCCCAAATTTTGCTTTTTAAAATATTCTGGAAAAGTGAGTTTTTATTTAAAAACTGGACTTTAAATCTTTAATTCAAAATCTGTTTGAAATTTTAAAAAGTGCCCTAAAGAAAAGTTGTAGAGAATTAAATTTTGAACAACTTTGGTTTTGGGGTCAACTTTTGAAAATGTTTTTTTCTTCTTCAAAATTCAAATTTGAATCAGTTTGGAATTTCTGGAATTAATTTTGGAAAAAGAAAAGGGATTTCTCGGCTTACTGGGCCGGCGCCCCGTTTCCGGCCCAGCTCGGCAAGCCAGCCCGGCCCGCGCGTCTGCCCGTGGCAGGCCGCGCACGCCGCGTGGCGGCCATGCGCCGGCGAGCTCGCCGCGCGGCGTCTTCGGCTGGCCTTCACCCCCACCTGGGCGCCCACTGCTCCGCCTCCATCGCCTTTGCTCACTGCTCACCTCCTCGCCCACGCGCTCCTCCTCTCCCTCGCACAGCCACCGCTCCGCCACCGCGCGCCATCACCGGCGCCTCCCACCTCCGCGCCGCCGTTCCCGCTCAACGACCGCGCCTCCCTTCGATTCGTCTCGCCACCACCTTCGCCATCTTCTCCTCTGTACCGAACGCGGACCAGCGCCTCGAGTCGAGCTACGGTGAGGCCATATCGGGCGTTTTCCCCCTCCGCTGTCCGCCACGGCCGCCGTTGGCCGACGTGCATGGCCGGAGCTCCCTCCACCCTCTCTCCCTCTTCGGTCTCGGTCACCAGCACCGCCTCCACCTTGCGGTGCTCGTGCGCGCCTCCTCGGCCGCCACCACAGCCTGCGCCGCCTGGCCACCGTGCGCCAGCGCCGCCTCCCCGCCATGAACGCCGGTGAGCTCAGTGCCGAGCTCAGCTGGCCGCGTTCGAGTCAACCCTGGCTTTGCCTCGGTGCGGGGAGCACGGTGGTGGCCTCCCCGTCACCGGAGGACTCACCGGCGGCGAGTTGGCCGCCGGTCAGCGGCCGCCCCTACCTGCCTCACTGACGGGTGGGACCGGTCAGCGCCTGGGGCCCGTTTGTCAGCCGCAGTGCGCAGTCTTAGGTACATGAGCTCGGGTGTGCGTAGCGTTTAGGGCTGAGTAGATTTCGGATTTAAAGAAAATAGATTTTCAGAAATTGTGAAAAAGCTTCTAAAATTATTATCTCAAGATTTATAGCTCCAAAAATTGTGAAACAAATTTTGTAGTGTTTCTCATAAGCAGATCTACAGTTTAAAAATGTTGCATGTTAGTTTTGTGATACTTTTCTGTGTAGATTTATTTAATTATTATAAGTGCTGATATCTTAGAAAATGTGTAGTAAATTAAAGAAAGATCAGAAAAATATGGTTCTTGTTTCATTAGTCTCCCTTAGTGATGTACTTTCTAGGAAAAATGTTTATAAGGCATGTTCTGTGAAAAATTATTGAAATGTAGTTCAAATGCCTTTCATGGATGTTTTTTGTTAATTTTGGTATCTGGCAAAAATTGTATGACACATGCATGTTATAATGTTTGTGATGTGCTTGTTTACTGTGGGTAATATAGGAAAATTATGAAATATGTTGTTTGACACTTTTTCTAGTATAAAGAATTTTATTGCTCATTATTATGCTATAGATTGTTTATTTTGTACAGATAGTTTTACTTATTCAAATTCTATGAAATTTTTATATTATACTATTTAGAGTAGAATTGTGCCACTGTAATTTTTGTAGATTTTTACCTACAACAGAAATAGGTGTTAATGTGTAACCCTAGTTTAAATAGGAAATAAAAGGTTATTCTTTATGAATAAATAAAAGTAATAAAAAGTGTTTGGTGTATCTTTGAAGCACCAAACTACCTTTCTGGTATTACTTGATGGGTTAAGATATTAGGGTTTGGCAAATAGTAACAACATTTGTGAGAGCATTATATGCTAACTAGTATAAGAGTAGATGACGTGTTTTGTGGTACATGTTCTTGGATGATGTGGACTACCTTGTAGAAGATTTTATCTTTAATCCATACTATCAGTTCAATGTGCTCATTTACATATCATGTCATCATAGCATTCCACCACATCTGATGCATCGTCTACATGTTTACTTATGCAATTGCATCATACAGGATCGCAGGAGAAGTCGCAGGTAGCAGTGCCGGAAGAGCAGACTTGGACCGATCCGCAAGAGCTCCAGGCACAGAAGGTGCCCGAGGAAGAGGAACAAGAAGAGGAGTTGTCCGAGTGCGCAGATCACCAGCCTAGTTCATTTGAAAGAGGCAAGCCCCGGAGCATTCTAAGTCTCCTACTTTATACAAAGCAATTCTTTATATATGAGTTTTATATATTGTTGCATTAAGTTATAGGAGTTGAGTGAAACCGTTGTTGTATTTCTTATTATCCTTGTCCACCTGGTTACCTTTTTACCCTGTTAGGTTAGGAATCGAATAATTGCTTAGTCATGCCTAGACCGGTAGAAGTCGGGTGATTTTCTGTCACCTGCGAGTTATAGGTGGATACCTGGTTATGGTTAGCTATAATTGTTATCATGGAAAGTAACCAAGTGTTGATGGATAAAGGGAGACCGGGCGGAGTCTTATAGGGTTTTGTACTATAGTGATTCCGTCTGTGTCGATTAAGGACCGATCGTTGCTCGTCTCTCTTGTCATGTTGAACGCATGCCTCACATTTAGCTGGCCGAATAAAGTACCTTTCGACCGCGAAGCTAGTGACACTATTTCGAGTCGGGATAAACTCGGATTGGCAGACTGGTGCTGAAGGGGGTATGACGGGGACGCGAAGAGTGAGCCCAAGGTGCGTCCTGGCAGTCGGGCGGTCCTTGGATAGTGCGGTCCATGACTGTTATCCCGCGGCTACTTGGAAAGTGTCATTGGTGATCTAAGCGACCCTGACAGGGGAAGCGTGGTTTGTGTGAGGAACAAATCACCAGCTGGTTAGGAATCGATTCGAATCGCCGTCGCTCTTGGATAGTGAGCACTTGACTCGAGCTACAGCATCGTAGTAACAATGATGGAACCCGGATGGTTATATGAATGATGTTGGAAATGTTAAACCTGATATGGTAACTTTTGATGTAAATGGTTAATCAAGTGATTGCTCTAGCATAGGTGCTCACTTAGACTAATAAGGTATAATTAAGTTGATGCTTACAGTTTAAATGGTTCATAACTGATAACTTATGCTTTTCGCAAATGAGTCAAGCCAGTCCACTTTATAAAGGCCTTACATACTCCTTGGTGTCTTTTATTTCTGGTTTACGACGGGTAAGTCTAGCTGAATACCTTCTCGTACTCAGTGCGTTGTTCCCATTGTTGTTGCAGATGGTCAGATGTACTATAGTTATTGCGTCAACTGTCTGTATCCGGCGATGGGCGACAACTAGGACCAAGGGCAATGGGCACTCCGTTCGTCTTATCTCATGCTTTTGTGGGCTATGACTACCTGCTGGCACTGTAACTGAACTAAGTGTGTGTGGTTTAAAACTACTTGCTTCCGCTATGTTAATTTGAACTCATGTTGTAATAACTTTTTATTCTAAACTCCGATGTATTCAACTCTCGTTGAGAACTTTATGTAGCATGTGACTGTGGCTGCTAAATCAGTACGATCTTGGTGGAATGTTGGTTGGTTTGAAATCCTTCGTGATTTCACGGAAACTCGGGTTATACGGGCTTAAGTTTGATAAATTATCTGTCTCGGTGGAAGATTTTCTTACTCAATCTTGTATAATCATGTTGATCCGTTACATGTTCATTTCTATGCCCCCATCTGGATCCGATGTCTCCTGAACAATTTCCTCTTCGGCACAAGATGTCTGTCCTGTAAGCTGTGACCGCAGTACTCGGCGAACAATATACTTAGAAACCAACTCTTTTTTTCTCTAGAATTATTTATAACAAACAAGTAAACCAACATGTAAATTAAGCGATAAGCGATCAAGACTCTATGTATGACTCTACCCTTGGACTATATATACAACTTTAAAAAGGAGGGGTAGGAGTCTCTAATCGATGATCCCAACTTAGATCCTAAGATCATCCAAACTTCGGACCCGGATAGATCGACCTTATCTTCAAGATAGCTCCGCCCATAGATATATTGTTGTGATCCCTTACTTGCAACTGACCCTGGTTTAAAGATCACTTCTCCATTTATACCGGGGTCAGAGCTAAAAAGAGATCTAGCTCATAGCTCCATATTCAATCCCCACTAGAATCACTCTAAAAATCAATTTTCACTTGCTCACCATCCTGCTCCTCCACTTAAATCAATTAGAATCACTTCATTAGAGAATTAAGGAGCAGAGCTAGATAATATCTTAGTACAGCCCTGCCAAGCAGGCACTTAGAATTGATTGATTTAGGAAAAACTTAGAATCCCAGTTATCTATGGATGGAGAACTAGTTAATTGCCTCTTTGGTAGGGTTTGACTTCTTAAAATGGTGGAGTCAAGAGAAGCCATGTTTTGGTGGTTTTGTCTTTACCAATTTTTCTTGGCAAATTTTGCTCAGGGACATCAGTGAAACGCGGTATTTGCTGATGGACACCGCCAACTCGGAAATATGCCCAGTACCATTATGAAAGCATGCATATTTGCTATAACACACCACGCCGATTATTTTATTAATTTCTCAGATTTTAGGAGAGAGAAGAGGAAGGAATGTCTATTTTGCCCTTGTCTTCAACCTCTCTCTTCTCTCCCTTGTCTTCAGCGCGTGGATTTCCCTGAGCAGTGCGCACGAATTGCGGTGGTCCTTGCGCTTGCCCTCCTCGGCGAGGCGTTCCTGGAGCGTGAGGAGCGGCGGCGCCCAGGGGAATGTGGCGCGCGGCGGCACGGCCAGGAGGTGGCGCACCTGGAGCATGGCGGCGCGGTCTGGGTAGGGGACGGTGGTGATGAGCGCCCAGGCGGCAAGGTGGAGCAGGCAGCCCATGGCGTAGGCTGGCGCGGCGCGGCCAGGCCGGCCCCGATGGCCGCCTGCAGTTGCCTCGCCGCCGACCAGGTGTGCGACACGCTCCATGAGAGCAAGCGGAAGTGGACGGAGGGTGAATAGGACGAGGAGCAGAGGAGGCGGTGCGGGAGGGAGATGAACGCGTGCGGCCAAAGGAGGCGGCGATGCAGAGCATGTTCTCTTGGCGTGTGCCGCGGATCTAGCACGCGATGGGGTCATCCATGGTCATCTTCTTGCCGAAGGAGCAGGAGGCGGAGAACACGTTGGGCGGCAGCGGGCGAGCGGAGCACGCATTGGGCAGGTAGGCTAGGTAGACGAAGGTGCCACCGGGTCGAGGGAGCTCCTCTAGCGAGTACACCCTTCGCCGTTGGTGCGGCTAGGGGCGAGGCCACCCAGGCCGACGCAGCCACCCTGACCAACATGGCTAGTGGTGGCGGCACGGCTGGGGTCGAGGCGGCCACCCAGGCCAGCGCGGTTGGGCCGGGCGGCGTAGCTGGGGGCGACACGGACACCTAAGCCAGCGCGGTTGGGGGCAGCGGCGCAAGCACCCAAGCGGCGCGGCTAGGTGGGCTGCTGTGGCGCGAAGGATGGGGAGATGTGTACTGGTGTGTCACGGCAAAGATCAATGAAGAGCCGGAGGTTGAAGACAAGGGTATAAATGATATTTCCCCTAGCTTCTCTTTCTTAAAACATGAGAAATGAATAAAATAATAGGCGCGGTGTGTTACGGCAAATACATGCGATTTTATAATGGTACTGGGCAAATTTTGCTATTGGCGGTGTCCATCAGCATATTATGTATTTTAACAGTGTCCTACAGTAAAATTTGCCATTTTTCTTTGGTTTTGGCTTCAGAAGCTGTTCTTTTAAGTTCTCGTTTGGTGGGGCTTTTGATTATGCCGATGAAAAAGGCACAACAAAAGCCATGCCAAAAAGGTCTAAGAAAAAACGTAAGTAAAACCACAGAGGGAGAGCTATTCTGGTATGGAAACTAATTAAAACTAATCTCTATTAATCTTAGAATTTATTCTTTGAAGTGTCCATGCATGCGCTGAACTTAAATCCGGCCACATTTCACTAACAGCACATAAATGAGTGGTCAACGTACGCTATGTAAACAGGCCGTATAATTAGGGTTCATGCATCCTCCACAAGCAAGCTGCTCCGGAAACCTAGTAGCTACCTTATGTTGCCTCTAGATTTGGACCTAACAACCAATATAATGTAGGATTATTCTATTGTGACGAACGCACTACATAAACACCAGTAGCGTACGTGTTCATTCAGCCCCTTCAATCCTTCAAAACAACACAAGAAAGTGAGAAACAAATGGATGTCCCTAATAGAATCGGCAGTGCCAGTTCCTTCCTTTTCCTCGCATTTGTATGCTTCGCTACAACTCTCCCTCTCTCTGCCAACGCAAGATATTTCCCTCACAAGTATGGCACTTCTAGCTCTAATAATGCCGGCAGCAAGCTCTCCTGGCCACTGTTACCATGGAAGAAGTCCGGCAGCAGCCATGGCTCAGGGAGCGGCCACGGCTTCGGCTGGACCATCTCACACAACGGGTCGGACACCAACATCGGATTCGGCGGCGGCATCGGCGGCGGCGTCGGTACAAACCGCTCCGGCGGCTCGAGCGCGGGCGGCGGAGCTGGTCTGGGGGTCGACATCAGCATCGGCAAGGGTGGAGTGGACGTGGCGATCGGTGTCGCCGGAGGCGGCGCCATCAGTACCGGCAACGGCAGCGCGAGTGTCGGCGCTGGTGGTGGAGAAGGCGTTGGAATCCACTTCGGCCCCGACGGCGTGACCATCACTCATGGTGGTAGCGCCGACGTGGGCGTTGGCGGTGCCGGCAGCGGAACCGGCGTTGGACGTGCCGGCAGCGCTGTGGGCAGCGCCCATGGCTCTGGAGATGCAAGCGGTGGAACAGGGGCCGGAGGAGGGAGTGGAGCTGGCTCTGACCAAGGTGGCTATGGAGGCGGTGGCGGCGGCGGCACCGGAAGCGGCGGTGGCGGCCATCCGTGAGGAACTACTGACTGTATTGTGTATGTCGTGAAGGACGTCGTAAGGTTAATTAATTATGTGCAATATATATGTAGCGTGTAACCATGCATTGTTGTGTGATGGTTAATTGTCGTGGTGAACTGTTAAGCATGTAATGTAGGTCAGTAGGTGTAGGCCGGGATTATGTGGTGTTTTTAGCTTTTGTTGAATGAACATTTGAGTGTGGATTATTCCACATATTGGTTTGTTCATGGAGTTTAAGACATACATGCATGCATGAGTAGTGAATGATCTGGCGAGATGAAGTGAAAAACTGCTGTTGGCGACTGATCTGAAGAATTACATGTCGCAGCAGCTAGAGACTTACTATTGAAGCAATACTCGATCGATCAACTGGTTGAGGAACAGTACTAGTAGTTAGTCCAACAAGACTTGGTTAAAAAAATTGGTTTCATTGGATCAAGCGCTTTTGGGGGTTCTATATCCAAGCAATATTTTTGCCAAGTGTATGACGAAAGCATTCAAGAACATGTGTACACTGAGCAATATCTGAGAATGGACGAGTAAACCAAGGTAACAAGAATGTGCTTTGCTTCCCACAGGTACAAGCTAGCTGTTTATAACATGCATGTGGTTACTTTGTTATTGGTGTAATAAGCGGCGGTGGACTTGTGCACGCACACATTGGTTGCTTGCTAGGTAAGGTTTTGTTGATTATATAGTACTATATGCAGAACTGGTAATTCATGTGATCCCAGCAGTAATAAGCGACTTACACTCATCTTGGATCCAGTGTTATTTTGGGTATTCTACAGTATCTCTGTTTAAATAAAACAACTAATATGTGTTGCTTGGATCTTGTGTATCGATTAAGTAACCAGTTGGAGTACATGCAACACTTTGTTCATTGATAATTTGAAATGGTTGTCCAAGTTGATTTAATCGACGTTTTCTTCCACAATATATAGATCTTGGAAATTGGAATAGACTAATTATTATTTAATCAAATTGACGTTTTCTTTCGCAATATATTGGAATAGACTAACTATATATTAACTGATCATATGTAATTTTGAACGAGAACCGATCGTATATAATTTTGAACGAAAACTCATCATACAAATGGTTGGATCCAAATTAAATTGCACCTATTTTCTTCATCTCAGCGTGTTCATAAAAGAATACAACAATCTATTTTTATTTTACTGTGCCCAAATTTGGAAGGGAGAGCTCATTTTTTTGTCATTCAACTATTGCCCGAGTTTGGTTTTGTGCCATTCATCGAGTGACACGTGTATGGTTGCCTCGTATGTGAAAAAGCATCTACATCACAAATGTGTTCCAATTACATGTTACTTACACGTTTTCTTGAGCCGCGTCTGTGATATGTGCCCTCAACTAAAGACTTATCTTTTTGTATATCAAAGACACGTTTAGACTTGATGCGCCTGCGATCACATATCAGAGATGCGATTTATTTGCGCATCACTGAGATTAGAGTTTCTTCTTGAGCCAAATTCGCCACCGGTCCCCTAACTTCGCCGACGACGTCATCCAGGTCCCTAAACTTCTAAAGTGATATATGCGGGTCGTTAAACTTGGCAAATGATGTCATCCAGGTCCCTAAACTTTCAAGGTGATCACCGCAGGTCCCTAAATTTGGCCGGCGGTGTCGTCTCGGTCCCTGAACTTTTAAGGTGATCACCGCAGGTCCCTAAACTTGACAAGCGGTATTATCCCTGTCCAAATGTGGTCTAACCTACTCTATAAGCTAGCATGGCACACTCACTGTACGTAAGACGTGGATCCAACATGTGTCAATTAATCAATAATTTTTTATATAATATTTATCATGAAAATATAAATTATATAAAATAATTTACATCAACAAAAAATAAATTAAAGTATTAAAATAATTTACAACAACAAATATATTAGGTTTAAACTAAAATAGAAAAATACTAAAATTAATTTAATATTTATGTATCATTAATGGTACTAAAATAATATTAAAATTCCTATAGTAGTAAAAATTTTCTCTATTAAAAGTTACTTTTAATTTTAATATTTTATTCTAAAAGGTTTAATACTAGTACCATAGATGTAACTTTTCTCTATTATTAATACTATAATACTATACTACTTTTAGTAGTGGTATTACAGTATTATAACTTTCAATAATAGTATTATAGTATTAAAAGTTTTTATAATATTGTTATAGTATTAATAACCGAGAAAAGTTACTTCTATAATACTACTATTAAAACTTTTGAAATAATACTAAAATTAGAAGTAACTTTTAATAGAGAAAACTTTTAATACTATAGGTAACTTTTAATATTATTATATTTGAACATGGATGACACCGCTTGCCAAATTTAGGGACATGTGATGATCATCTTGAAAGTTCAGGGACCGAGATGACACCGCCCACCAAGTTTAGGCACCTGCGGTGATCACCTTCAAAGTTTAGGGACTTGAATGACACCGTCTGCCAAGTTTAGAGACCCACAGATATCACTTTAGAAGTTCAGCGACGTGGATGACACCGCCGGCCGGCGGTGAATTTTGCTCTTTCTTCTTTGTACAGTTTTGGTACAGTGCCAACTGCCAAGGCCTCAGCCATTCATCTGTCTTGCGTACTTTTCCCATACGATAATGATAGATTAAGACGCCCTGACGGACAAACACCTCTCACCGCTCCTTCTCGCGCGCTCGCTCCTCTCCCCATTCTTATCCCTTCTACGCTCACGCCATGCCCCACCCCGACGATGTGGCCATGGCTGCTTCTCTGGCCAGTGGCGGCGCCCTTACTGTCACGCCCAAATTTTGAATAACAAATTTGGATGCAAACCATATGTGTGGAACATATAGAACAAATTGTAAAGGAGAATATCAAACTCTATGCCTTATTACAATAACGAATGGTAATTCAGTACATAAATATAACACTCTCAAAGCCTGAATAACTGATAAATAAAGTTAAAGCAACTCCAGGGCGTCTCCATCACCACAGGATCTGGTCGACTGGTTGATCCAAAACCTAGTTGTCCTCATAGTAATCATCATAGCCATTGTCATCTGTACCCATCCAGGATTTTTGTCCAAATAATAAAAATAAACAAGCATAAGTACATCTCGTACTTAACAAGATAATATGGGGTTCATGAGGCTCAAAAAGGTTAACACTAGTTGTACTATGGTTTGCTTTTAATAAATTACACCTTAACATTAATTAGTTTATGGCTATGCTTAAGCCCCAATCAACCACAGTAGTATCATGAATAAGTAGACATCACATTAATCATCATCAATAACATCATCAGCATGAGATCATCTATTTCATGAGTTTTTCGGGCCGCCCGTGACCGTGGGCACGGCTATTATAATAGTTTATTAAACTCTGCACAGAGGTGTACACTTTCACTGTGAGTCGTGTTTTACCCTTTTGCCCGAGGTGATCGACATCTTAGCCCACTTCCAAGGAAGACCGACAGGGTTCACTATGAAGCCTTTCAAAAGTTCGTCTAACATGTTAGGGCCGCTAGGTTTCGGTGGCAAATAGATATAGGTCTTCCCTTCCCAAATGGCACAATGACACGCATTCTATACACATAGGGACATGAGTCAAACTATACCCGAGTCGACAGACCCCTTTTGCGCCCTTTTGGGTAACCTCTAATATGCTAGAAAAGGTCTTCATACTTGACTAAAGCCAGAGCCATGTGGCTCTCACAGCTATACTATAAGTCCTAGCTTTTACTGATGAATAAGTCCTTATGGAGGGCCTAGAGCATCATGATAAACAAAAGCTCTCTCGCCCTAATTTCAGATTTCTCAAAAACAAGTTTTAACATATGTTGCATATAATCGTTAGTCATGGTTAGGATCCAATGTATTTAAGTTGAGCGCTAGCAACTACCCATATGCAAGTGCAACCCTTCGGTATCAAGGTACAAGATAATCAAAGGCTAGGACATCCTTATGTTGAGAAAATTGACACCTGCATATGACTAATTAAATAATGAATAAGACGACAAGGAATATCCCATATTATACTTGCCTTGCTCGTAGTGCTCCTGCTGGTCCGGGTTTTCACAGTAGTAATTCTCGTCACCGGCGGAGCACTCACCGTCTACTAGAACAACAGGCATCAACATGCATTCCAAGATCATTCATGCAAGACAAACAAAGGCTATAGATTATAATAGTACACCAACAGAGAAAAATTAGTATAAAAGGTTTATAAAATAAATCTATGTCTCGCTACGATCACGCAGACGTGAAGATCACGCAAATCGGAGCTAGAACACGCAAGTTACGAATTATTTATGATTTTCTAAAGCATTCTAATAGATTAAATCTAAACATGAAATTTAACAATGTATATCGTGACTAACAGTATGATAAACATGTAGATTACTTCGCTACGATCCTAAAGAAACTTGAACAGATCGAATCGGAGTTAAAATGTGGATTTTATAACCATTTGAACGCAGTGGCAAATATGTAAATTACTCAAAGTATTTTTGAAATAAAACAATTCGTGAAATTCGAATTTTCATTCAGCCGAGGACCGCGCATTTGAAATCAAGGAAACCTGGGGATCTTTAAGAAAAATACCCCCGAAGGGGTATTCTCCATCTAGGACCGTCCGATCGAATCTGGACGGCCCAAATTAGATCAAGGGGGTAGAGACAGTGCACCCGGCCGGAGACAAAGCCGACGCGGTGGTCCGCCATGTCCGGTGGTGAGAAAGCTCGCTGGTGTAGCCGTAAACGGCCCCAGAGGGCACGGTTTGGAGCGGAGTTTGCATAAATCGAAAGAGGAGGATGAGGGGGTTCTCACCAAGGTAAAAACGGAGGCGGAGATCGATGAGAAAGCGGAACCCGAGCTCAGTGCTCGTGCTAGGGTTACGGGAGAGGATGGCGAGCTCGTTTCAGCGAGTTGGAATGGAAAAGGAGCTCGTAAAGGGGGCGGCTAGCTTTATAGCATAGCTAGTCGAGGAAATCCGCGTCCAAAAGGAAGGAATCGGGGGTCACTTGCTTGATTTCCGGCGTGGCGAGAAGAAGGAAAGCTCCCTCCATTTCGGGAAGGAGGTAGGAGACGACCCCGGGCAGTGGCGGGTCCACCTGTCAGCGAAAAGAGGTAGCAGGGCCCGTGCATCAGCGGCCGAGATGGCGGGAACACGTGCGCGGCTTCGTCCGTTGTTGGGCCGGCCCAAGAAGGCGAGTAGCGCGCGGGCCTGAGGAAGGGAAGCAAAGGGGGAGCGGGCGGGCCGTCATGGCCATTGGGCCTGCGGGAGAGGGTATGAGGAGGAGGCGCTGCTGGTTGGGCCAGCAGGCCGAAAGCCAAGGAGGGGGAGGGAATAAAGGAGAATTTTTTTAAAGCTATTTTGAATTTCATTTTCAAAGGATTTTTGAATTCTGTTTTGATTGGAACAAAACCAAGCATCACATAAATAACTATGCAGCAGCATGAATGCATCAACATGTGTCTATCCTTATATTTGATTTTAAATTCATAAAAATTATTATTCCCCTAAGTTAAATGCTCACAAAAATACATAATTAAATCCATTTCTCCTATTTTAAAAGGTGCAAAATTTTGGGTGTTACACTTACCCACCTCGGCGTGCGCTCCCCTACCTTGGCGTCCTCCTTCCCCACCTCGGTGGCTCCTTCCCCCCACCCTGGCATCCTCACCCACCGAGAGCGCCCAACGCCTGCGGATATGGTGCCCCTCTCTCCCACCCTAGAGAGACCCATGAAGCACGAGCGAGATCCGTGGAGATGGCAAACGGTGTTGCAGGGGAGTGGGCGGCTCTCCCCCACCCCAGCGTGGCACCCTCTCCACCCCCGACAGCGCCATCTCTCACCCCGACGACCGAGCACCCCCACCCTGGCGGCCAAAATTGACTAGTCCAGCCTTCCCCTCCCCTATGTTGTATATGTATGTTTCAAGTGTTTCAGACGTTTTAAATGTACGTTGCATTGTTTCATATGGATGTTGCAAAAGTGGATCGGGGGATGTTGCATTTGTTGCAATTGTTTCAGAGGCATGTTGCAAGCGTATGTTTCGAGTATTTCAGATGTTTTAGAGGTATGTTTCATCTGTGTTTCCCGGACGCATGTTGCAAGTGTATTTATCTGGATGTTGCATATGTTTCCCACATACGTTGCATGTGTTTTATTTGGATGTTGTGTATGGTTGCAATGGTTTTCAAGTATTTTCAGGTGTTCTTTTCAAGTGTTTCAAAAGCATGTTTGAGGTGTTTCAACTGCTTTCAGATATATGTTGCAACTGTTGTATTTGGATGTTTCAAAAGTAGATCGGATGTTGCATCTCTTCTCCCCACCTTCTGCTGCATCGTCTCTCTCAGCGCAGGTAGGGCATCCATATGACGCCACGGCTAGGTCCTTTCGAATCGAAGGCGCCGCACACCTTTCCCCTCTTGTCGCTCGGGCGGCGTAGGCCCCACGTGGAGCGCGAAACGAAGTGCAAGCACTACCATTTCCCATATAGCCATGTCGGCATGGACACCCTCAAGCATGCATGCATGCATGCATAATACCAATAATATATTAGTATTATTACAGTATATGATGGACACGCGTGACGAGCGAGTCCAACATCTTTGACCTTTCATGGGTTGTTAGCTAGCTTCTTCGCTGTTGAAGGCGAGCGAGTCCGACACTTTGACCCAGCACCATCTACTATCTATATATACGTGCTTGCAAGAGGATCTTTGCATCCCAGCTAAACACTGAAAAACACCATACCATCCAACCCAGTTTCTTCATCGATTGACCAGCTGCATCTCCAATCGATCACTCGTTAGACACCCAGCGCGCGTGATCCAGGGCGGCCGTCACCAGCATAGGCATGGCAAGCAGCAGAACTCTCCTCGTCGCCGTGGTGGCCCTAGCGGTGACGCTCGGGACAGCGCACGGCGCCAGCTACACCGTCGGCGCGCCGGCGGGGTCGTGGGACCTCCGGACCAACTACACGCTCTGGGCGTCCGGCGTCACCTTCCGCGCCGGCGACCAGCTAGTGTTCAAGTACCCCCGCGCGGCGCACAACGTGCTGGAGGTGAGCAGGGCGGACCATGACGCCTGCTCCAGCGCCAACCCCCTCAACGCCTTCAGCACCGGCGACGACGTCGTCCCATTCCCCGCCGGCGGCGTCACCCGATACTTCATCTGCGGGGTGCCCGATCACTGCGACAATGGCATGAAGCTCGCCGTCAGAGTCCAGGCAGGCGCCCCCGGCGCTGCCGCAACTCCGTCACCGCCAGTGGCGACGAGCGCCACCCCTCGTGCTGCGCTGCCGCCCGTGAGCTCCGCCGGGGCACCCGCGGCGATGACTCCGGCGAGCTCGCAGGCGTCGGCTGGTGTTGATGGGTCTCTCGCGGGGCTCGTCTTGTCCGCTGTCGTGGCTAGTCTCATGGCATTCTGTTGACACAGTCAAAAAGTCAAGGCTCTAGCTTCATTTCTTTTCTTTTTCTTTTTTTTTTTGTATGTGACACGTGATTCTACGTGGTGTGTTATGTTGTGGTCGTACGATATGTACTTATTTAGAGATCATGATCTCATATATACATTGGATTTGTTCACAAACACCCCCATTTGTTTACCCCGCACGCACATTAACATTTTAATTTTGGCTATACGAAATGTTTTGCAGAAACGAGGAGTTTCCTCCAAAACAAAATAATATAAAGTACTCCTTCCTATCTAAATTATAGGTCATTTCGGTTTTATAGATACGTAGACTTCGCTATATATCATATAGCAAAAGTTATGTATACTTAAAAAAATGACCTGTAATAAGGAACGGAAAAGTACTAGCTTAGCATACGATTTTTTATCTACTACTAGTTAGTTCGAGAATGAAAATATCCAATGATAAAACTTTTATCTGCTAAGCATAAATTTGTTTAGAATGATCCTTAGTCAAAATTTATAAGTCTGACATTTTTAATCTCAAATAGCCCTATATGGTGGTTAGAGTGGAGAACTTCTCATGCCTCTCTGTTATGTCCCATTTATATGGTGGAGCTTCAGATAAGGCTGGACGAAAAACTCGAAGCTCATTAGCTCGCTTGGCTCGTGGCTGGCTCGGCTCTGCTCGGCTCGGCTCGTTATGATAACGAGCCGAGCCGAGCCAGGATTTTAGCTCGTTAGCTATAACGAGCCAACTCGAGCTGGCTCGTGAGCCGCTCGCGAGCCAAACGAGCCGTAGTTTTAGAAAAAAAAATCATCATAACTTATATTAGTTTTGTATTACTTCATGTTTTGCACTTCACAAATAGATGATATGTTAGCTCATATGAATATTTTGTTCGATTTAAAGCTATTGAATATATTATTTTTATATTATTAATATTTTTATGCTTTAGATAAATACAAATATTATATTTTATATTTTTTTTCCTGGCTCGCGAGCCTAACGAGCCAGCTCGAGCTCGTAACGAGCCGAGCCGAGCTGGCTTTCTGGCTCGTTAAGATAACGAGCCGAGCCGAGCCGAGCCGAGCCGAGCCGGCTCGTTAGCCAGACTTAGCTTCAGAGTTCAGATGGCTCTGGCTCTCTCCTCTGTGTACTTTAGCAAAAAGTTTTTTTAAATCTCTCCTTCTAAAACAAACTGGGAACCGATGACATCACTAGCTCCAGCCACTCCATGTGTTGTAGCAAGGACCGGAGCTGTTTTGAGCCGTTCCAAATAAGGCCTTAATACATATACTATTATATTACCTCTGTGTCAAAGTAGACCAATTCCTAGAAACACACTAAGTTAAACTACTATCTTAAGTTTAACCAACATTATAAGAAAGAGTAAAAAAACTATTAATTGACCAAATAAGTACATTATAAAAATATCTTTCATGATTTATCTAGTGATACTAATTTAGTGTCATAAATGTATTAGTGTCTTATAGGAATTTTATCAAACTTAAAATAGTTTGATTCGATTTGGACTGAGAAAGTACTCCCTCAGTCCGAGAACCGTGGTAGTCCGAGCGTTCAAACTCCTGCTGCTAGCTCCTACAGTACTCTATACTAGAGTACAGCATCCGTCCATCAGTCATCTCCTGTCGTCCACTATAGGAATAAAAAAAAGTGAAAAAAAAAACAGACAGTGTGGCCAATGTGGGAGGAGGCTCCCAGCCAGCCAGAGCGCTGCTCTGGGGCTGCATGCGCGCTGCAGTCTGCAGACGTCGCCGTCTGGCAAGGTTCCCGTGGGGGTTTGCAGCGTCTTTTTGCGTGGCCTTCTTTAGTTCCCAATTTCTCAAATTCTACTACGTAAAAAGAAGATTCCCTATCACATCAAAATGTCGGCAAATGCATGAAACACTAAATGTTGATGAAATCAAAAACTAATTGCATAGTTTTGTTGTACTTTGCGAGACGAACATTTTAAGCTTAGTTAGTCAAAATTTGGATAATTTTTACCAAATACAAACGAAATGCTACAGAAATTCTGATACAGTATTTTTCTCCCCTGTTCTGTGAACTAAACGAGGGCTCGGTCTCTAGGACAGCATCTCGGATGACTTTTAATCGTTGAGCCTGTTTAGTTGGCGAAAAGTCAAAAAAAAAAGTTTGTACAGTAACTGTCACGTCGAATCTTTGGACGCATGCATGAAGTATTAAATATAGGTAAAAAAATAACTAATTACACAGTTTGTCTGTAAATGTCGAGACAAATCTTTTGAGCCTAGTTAGTCCATGATTGGATAAATTTTGTCAAATAACAACGAAAAGTGTTACAAGAACTTTACCCAAACTTTTCACCGTCTAAACAGGCCCAACCTTCCTGGTTCTTTTTAGAATAAAAAACGTCCCTATATTTTGCAACGGGGAAGAGGATTTTAATTTTTGATCGGCGCCAAATTTGACTTTTTGTGTGTGTTTGTGATGGCCCAAGAAAATGGTTTGACAACACATGATATATTGGCTGCGACTTTTGCACATCAGCCACTAGTACAGGATTTATTTTGCGTGGCGTTGGGGTTTTTTGATTGGAGGCGGGCACCATTGTTCCCAGCCAAGCCAGCCATGGCTGGCCCCCAAATAGCCCGCCTCGTTTAAATGTTAATGGAGGCGGTCGTCTTAAGGTGCCCGTCTCCATAAATCCATTAACGGATGGCCTCCTAAAATGCTGGAGCCCGGCCAGAGCCCATTTGGCCTTAGGGTTTCAGCCTCAACTCCCTCCCTTCCTTAGCCGCACTCCCTCCCAGCACCCCCTCCCGGCCGCCCCGACAGCGCCCCTCTCCCTCCCTCCCTTAGCCTCTCCCGATAGCGAGCCGCACCTCCTCCGCTCCTCGGCTCCCCTTCCCGGCGGCGAGCCGCGCCCCTCCTCCGGGCCGAGCATGGTGGCCGGATCCCCTTCCTTAATTCCCGGCGGCGAGCATGGTGGCCGGATCCGCGGCGCCCCACCCCTTCCTCACTTCCCGACGGCGAGCCGCGCCCCTACCCACGGAGCACGGTGGCCGAATCCCCTTCCTCACTTCCCGGCGGTGAGCATGGTGGCTGGATCCGCGGTGCCCCACCCCTTCCTCACTTCCCGGCGGCGAGCGTGGTGGCCGGATCTGCGGCGCCCCACCCCTTCCTCACTTCCCAGCAGCGAGCCACCCCCTACCCGCGGCGCCCCTCCCCTTCCCCGAGCCGCACCTCCTTCCCGATGCGCTCCCTCGGCAAATCCCCAACGCGCTCCTTCCCGTGACCATGGTGGCCAGATCCACGGTGGCCAGATCCGGCGGTGGGAGGTGTTGGTGCGGCAGCCCTACTCCGGCGAAGATGTAGCCTGGGTTGCTCGATCCGCCACCAGGGGTGCTCAATCGGCGCGCAGGGGTGGCGACGTGAGGTCTAGGCTAGGCTTCAGGCTAGGTCTGGGCTGCGGGTTTTTTCTATTTTTTTTGTTTTCTCGTCCCGATTAACCGAGGCGGGCAAAAGCACTTGCCTCCATTGTCACCGCATTAACCGAGGCCTTCCATTGGAGGCGGTTACCCTTGCCCGCCTCCATTAAACAAAAACGACTGCCTCCATTAAGATTTGTGTACTAGTGAGCTGCAGCTGCTGAATACGGTTAGATCATTGTAGTTGGGGCTGAGTTTTGCACCCTACGCTACTGCAAAGAAGACTCGTCCTCGCACCCCACACACACCCACCACACAACACAAGGCACACCAGCGTCGCACAAAAAAAAAGGACATTGACTGAAGTCAACGAACAGAACAGTGGAGAATGTGAACACCGCCGACGTCAACGTGGTAGCTGAAAAACAAGTTCCACAAATGATAAATCAAATCTTCATCACATGAGACCAAGTCTAGCCTTTAATTAATCTATATATCCAGTGCACCATAGAGGCCACCTGCTGCAAAAATTAATTTAATTATATACTGTACTTGACTAAGTTAATAATCGAATTCGTCCACACGTTTCATTATGCAAACGCGGATGATTAAGCTAAGCTAAGCTAATAGACCATGTCATACGTTCAAACGCTACACTCTCTCCACCAGCTCCTCCATCACAGGTCACCCTCACCCTTATATATTCACCGTCAAATCCTTAATCCATCGCCTCTCAAGTCTCAACTCTCAGCTAGCTAATCACCTTCATTCAACTTCAACATCTGCTATCATCTTCTAGCTTGTCGAAGATGATGGAGAAGGTTAGGGTACAAGCGTCTCTGCTCGCCATCACGATCATCGCGACAGCAGCGGCGGCCACGTTCGGAATAGCGTCCGGCGCCAGCTACACCGTCGGTGAGCCAGGGGGTTCATGGGACCTACGGACCAACCTCACCGCCTGGGCGTCCACGATCACCTTCCACCCGGCCGACCAACTCCTGTTCAAGTACGACGCTTCGGCGCACGACGTCGTGGAGGTGACGCAGGGCGGGTACCGCTCCTGCTCGGTGGCGAGCCCCGTCTCCGCCGCGCTCCAGACCGGCAGCGACGCCATCCGGCTCGACGGCGGCGCCAGCAGGAGGAGGCGCTACTTCATCTGCAGCACGCCGGGGCACTGCGCCGCTGGGATGAAGATGGAGGTCAGGGTCACGGATGACGACGCCGAGTGCACCAACAAGTTGCCGCCGCCGGGGCCAGCGCCGCCCGGTGCGCCGTCAGGCATCACGATCTGCTCGGGCGGACCACCGGTGGTCATCTCGACGCCTGGCGTTGTCTCCTACGGCGCAGCGCCGAGGTCCTCGGCCGGTCTCGGTGCTGTACATGCCACCGTGGTCATGACGGTGTCGCTGCTGCTTAGCCTCGCAATTGTCTAGCTCGTCCATGCTGCAAGCCTGCAACTGCAACACAGCTTTGCAATTCTCACAGCACCGTTGAACATAATGTGTCTGTTCCAAATGTTAGTGCCACGCATATTCGTCGAGATTGACGTTGGTGAACGCGGGCTTGTTTCCCGTGCTTGATTCCCATATTTCCGATTGGCATATGTATAGGATGCGCGCGGTTAGGGCAGCGCTTCCGGTGTGTGCCGAACCGTGAAGTCCCCCATAAACGAACACAAAACTTTTTTTTTTTTGCGAAGCCCTATTTCATTCTTGTGTTAACCTTTGATGCATTGATCTAACTTCGTCCACAGGAAGTCAAGAAGCCCTTAACTCGAAAATCGGCTTTTAAATGGCTAAACCCAACTAACGAAGCACAAAAAACAGTTCATTGAAGTGTTTATTTATGACGATAAATTTCATCGGAACATGTGTACCGTGTCAATTGCCACATCAATAGTGTCATGTCACTGTCCATGTGGTGGCATGTTACTCAACGTGATGTGACAATTTTTTTGATGATTTGGAGGAGGGTCATAATTGTTTATGACGAAAATAAACTCGTCATTAAATCTATGATAATTTTTGTTGATTCATCATAGAAGGAGTTTAGAGACCTATAGTGACGACTGGACCCATGCCGGTGCTGTCTCTCCCACCGTGGCGGAGTTCACCGTCAAAATACATATTATCATTATTATCATCATTTTTTTTGAAATAACGTCCAGCCTATTGAAAATTAGCATTACTTATTCTCATAGCCTTATGGAATACCTTGTTCAGACCATAATTTCAATGGGCCATTAATGTTGGCTTTTCCCTCGAGAAAATTAAGCAAATTTCTATTTCACTTTTGTGCATTTGGGCTATATAATGTGTATCCTTTTATTATTTACGGGCCAAATTTGAGCTAAGTTTTTTAAGTTCAGTATTTTTAGGGAATTTCATTATTGTGTGAATAATTATGGCATTTTTATGATATCTTGTGTATAATGTTTTACTAATAACATAATGATTATTTCTACTACAAAATTTTAATTGATTCTTTAGTCAAAATGTAGCCAACGAGAAATTCTAGTTAGAGAATTTGTTATGGCTCATGTATATATATTTGACCAACGTTAATTTATATACATGTGTTCGCACGAGTATTGTTTGGTTACTTTTTGTTTCTGTCCAAAGGTGATATGAATTTAACCTATCATTAGCATGTTTGTTTTCAATCAAACCAACTTAGGGTTAAATTCATGCACGACATAATTTTTCACATACTATCCTTACTTACGTTATTTCATCTTATTTATTTTGAGTTAGCTATAAGTCTCTCAGAGGTTGTCAATAGATTAAAGACATTCCTTTGCTCACATGGACCGACTTCCTATTATGGAAAGGGGAGTTTCAATTGGTCCTCTTAATTTTGGAGTATGAACATGCCATCCGCGAGGATGCTCCTCTTGCCCTGACTACAGAAGGTGATTATGATAACACCTTTTTTGAGAGGGTTAAAGAATATGAGGCCAGTAAATATCAGTCGAAGCGCTCAAACAGAATATAATTCATGATCACAAACGAAAAGGTGCATTAGTGTTGAAGTTAGGGGATAGACATTGGCAATGCCAACCAATCCTTAGATATATTGGAACAATAGTATAAAGGTTGGTGAAACTTATTGCCCAAAAGCCATAAGAATAAGCTCAACTTAAGGATGTAAGAACTCAAAAGATCATGAGCTGAGTATAGTATTAAGACTTTAAGAAACCAAAGTGTTACTTCTATAAGAAAGATGGGCATGTGTAGAAGAATTGTGATGGCTTTAAGAATTGACTTGACAAAAAAGGGTAATTATAAGTTATGATGCAATTTTAAATATGAATCCCTCATGTTGATACTTGGAGGATTATTCCAGGTGGGTTGAATGGCATGAGTTAAGACGATGAGGCCATTACACTCCAACTGTTATTAGTTGAGTTTTTTTAAACAATGTAATCTATGTCCCCATATGAAAGGAACATTACTTGAAATTCTTTATGAGTTGATTATGTTTGAAAGCTTGGGAACAATAGATGTTTTGAGTGAATATAATAATGATATTATTTTCTTATTTCTTAAAGCAAGTCATTATTTACATATTGCCTCCCAATGATTCTTTTATGGTGATCATGATCTATACTAATGATAAACAAAAGAGAATTAAAACCACAACAGTAGTAAAACATTAGTAACCTAAGCTATCCAACATTATACTCATATTGTCTAAAAAAATACAACAATCCTATGGAAATCGTAATGCAATAAATTGTTCCATGGAACCAATTCTATACGTACGTCAAATCCACAGGTAGAGCATACACTACGCCTCAGCTATATATCCGATCCAACAAAACGAACAACTATTGCAACTACACTACAATTCAAACAACAAACCATAGTTACCTACAACTACAAAAATGCATAAGGGGGGATTTCTTGGAGTACCTTCTAGGGATGAGGGGGCCACTTTTCCCTAACCAATCAGGGCTCCCAGCGGTGGGATTCTGGCCAGCAGGGCTGGGTGGCGCTGGGCTGCATTCTGCGCCGGATGGCATTGCAACCATGCCAAATGCTATGGTGCGACAAGGCTCGACGCCATCTGCTGCCAATGTGTCCAACCTTGTCGCGTGTGCATGTGGCGGCCCTGTTACAATAACCTCACTAGCATGACCAAAAGAACTAAATCTGCAAAATCTTTGCCAACACGGTTATTATTAAATATTGAATAAATAAGTTAAAACTAAAAAAAAGGAGGTGAGGGAGGTTTAGGCACTGGCCAACCTTGAGATGGATTTCAAAACTAGAAATGAATTTTGGTGCCAAAAATAAATTATAAAAATATGAGAACTCCTACATGCATATGGTGAATTTTTGTACAGACATCAGAAATATTTTCGAAAATAGCTTTTTATACAAACAAGCAAACCAATTTTTAGTTTGTTGTGAAAATTTAGAAATTTCAAATTTTTTGTGGTTTTTAGCATGAGGAAAAAGCACATGGTATTACTGGCATGTTGAACAATTAGTACTTGTATAGATAATTTCAAGATATGCTCAATTCTATGAATATATATGAAGTCATGAATAGTTATGTGTTATCAGTAATATATAATACAATTATTATTTGTGGTAATTCAGTAGGGGCGCAAGCCCCTCCTATTCGTTCAAAAAAAATTATTATTTGTGGTATTATATAGGCCAAATATTAGGTTTTAGGCTATCAAAAAAAATTAATAAAGCCATTCAAATTTTGAACACACAACCTTAATAAAGCCATAGCCTGCCGCTGACTAGTGGGCCATGTTGTTGGCTTGATGATGCATGCAGGTGGCTCTCTCTTGAAGCTAGGAAAGTAGGAGTCAAGCATTGGCAGCATTTCGGGGCAAGGGATCGTTGATCTGGCTATATAAACAAACATGTATGCAGGCTTGGGCCACCGTCGTATAAAAAGAAACATGTATCTGATACCAGGAGAGTCTGGCAAAAGCAACGGATAAAGCTAGCGTGATGAAGCACTACGTGGATGCCACGTTCAAAACGTCGAAATATAATGACAGTTTCCCCTTGGTCTCATTAGTGTTAATTAGACTGTTGCACTGGCGCCATGGACGACGTGATCGGTAGTAGGGCAGACACCATTGACGAGAGGATGGCCAAGGCAACCGAGAAGCTCGAGGCCGATTTCGCCAAGGTGGACACCAAGATCAGCAGGTTCCCGCACGGCATGCGGGGGATCGGCGGCCAGGAGGAACCCTTCGTCTTCGTCGCGCCGAGCGCGGTGGCCGTCGGCGGCCAGAACGACCCCTTCGTCGCGCCGAGCGTGGTGGCCATCAGCCCGTACCACCATGGGCCATGGCGCACCTCATCTGCAGAAGATGGAGGAGGTCAAGCTGGCGGCGGCCTACAACCTCTGCCGGAGCTCAGGCCACTCTACGGCAGAGGTGTACGGGAAGGTGCTCTCCGTCGCCGGAGCCGCCCGCGGCTGCTACGACACCGACGACCCCGCGGTCATGCGCGTTAGCAACGCCTACGACTTTGCGACCATGATGTTCCTCGACGGCTGCTTCCTGCTGCAGTATATGGTCGCCGGCGGCACCAACGAGATGATCCGGCGACAAATCATGTCCATGAGGACCAGCATCCAGAAGGACATCGTTTTGCTCGAGAACCAGATCCCGTGGGTCGTGCTCGACGCCCTCGCGGGGTTCGTGCCCGTCGACGTGCGCCGGTTCGTCTACAGGATGGGAGGCAAGTTCCAGACGTGGACCGTCGGGGGTGGCCATGGCAACGTTGACGTTGACCACTACAAGCCGCCGCATCTCCTTGGCCTCCTCCGCTTCACTCTGTTCGGCTGCTTGTCCCCTGAGGAGATGCTCAACTACTACGGCTTTTGTCTTGGACCAGTCGTTGCCGAGGAGCGCGAGCGCCACGGAGCTCGCGCAGATTGGTGTCACCCTGACCCCTAGCACGGCGCCGTGGTTCGGCGACATGAGCTTCCGATGGCGCCACCGCGTGCTCGGCAAGCTGTCCCTGTCGCCGGTGTTCCTGGACCATGTCACCGCCTGTTGTCTCGTCAGCATGGCGGCATTCGAGGCAAGAAGAAGCGAGCAAGGAGCCCGGCGGCTTCGCGGTGTCGCAGCTGCCATCATATCCATCACAAACGTCGTCAGCAGTGTCTGTACGGTCCTTCAGACGTTCAAGAATAATGGTTCTAATAAATAGCCTGCTACAGCATCGCTATGCTTTTCAGAATGTACGCATTTGCCAAGCACTGTTCTCCATTCGAGCGAGAGGTATAAAGAAATGAATAATGGTTCTAATACGGCTGGGTACCCAATTCGAGCGAGAGGTATAAAGAAAGAAAATGATCATGAAGATACGTTGTTAGCCCAAATAATCATATTGTTCATCAGACAACAAAATCTAACTTAATGGCTCATAGGGTTCATTTTCTTTACACCTATATATAAGTCAGCCGGAGGTGAAGAGATCATGAAGTGACACGCCCTCTTCCTGTAGCTTCGCCTCTGTCGACAACTTATATTAGGAGTCTTGATCCTTAATTTCAACAATTGCACTTTATAATGTGCACAAGAAATGCAACCAAAATATGGATGGATAGAGAGTTTGTACTAATACGTGAGTTCATGCAAAGTTTGAGCTTAAAACAAAAAATGGTGCGAGAAGAAAATGTAAAATCAGTCTATGAACAGAAGTTGGATGACATACGTACGTTTTTATTCACAACCTAATACTATTCACATGTTGATTCTAAATATTTATTTATTTATTTATTTATTTATTTATTTATTTATTTATTTATTTATTTATTTATTTATTTACACACACACGTTTTTAAGCTCAAGTATGCATGAACATAGATTAGCTAGCTGTCCATCCATATTTTGGTTGGAATTTTTTTGAAACACTTGTAAAGTTGCATTTTGTGTGTGGGAGCATTTAATCCACTAGGAGCACATGTTCTCCAACGTATGAATCCATGTGCATATATGACCGCCGACGTCAAAACGTGGTAGCTGAAAGATGACTTCCACGTGTCCTCATCAACGTGACTACATAAGGCCAAGTCTTCTGTTTGATTGATTTACATATAGAGCTCGTTCGCTTCGCTGAAAAGTTATGGCTAAAAGTACTATTCGCTGATTTGTTGTGAGAGAAAAACACTGTTCCGACTGAAAAATAAGCTGAAAAGTATGAATTATAAGATAAGCAAACAGTCCTGTATTACAAGTTCGTTAACGATGGGATGCAATTTATGCACGCGTTTAATCATGCAAACCTAATGGACCATGTCATCCTTGCACACTACATTCCATCTCTACCAGCTCCTCCGTACCCCTATATATTCACCTCCTTGCACACAACAATTGCTCAACCATCAGATTAAACCCAGTCTCAACTAGCCCATCATTTCCATTCACTCAAGAATCAAGATTAGCTAGCAGCTGTCGAATTAAGCTGATGGCGAGGGCACAAGCATCACTGGTCGCCGCCGTGGTCGCGATCATTGCGGCGGCGACCGTGCTCGGAACGGCGTCCGGCGCCAGCTACACCGTCGGCGAGCCAGGGGGCTCGTGGGACCTGCAGACCAACCTCACCGCCTGGTCGTCCACCATCGACTTCCACCCGGGCGACCAGCTGGTGTTCAAGTACGACGCGTCGGCGCACGACGTCGTGGAGGTGACCCAGGCCGGCTACGGCTCCTGCTCGGCGGCGAGCCCCGTCGCGGGCGGCACCCACCAGACCGGCAGCGACGCCGTGAAGCTCAACTACGTCGGGAGGCGCTACTTCATCTGCAGCAAGCCGGGGCACTGCGACGCGGGGATGAAGCTGGAGGTCAGGGTCACGCCCATGTGTGCACCAACGACAGGGGCTTCAACATGTGTTACACTATGCCCCTCGGAGCCGCGCCGGGGTATTCTTCAGCCAGTCTCGGCTCTCTACTTGTCACCATTGTGTCGCTGCTGCTTGCCCTCACCCTCACCATTGCCTAGCTCACTGCTTCATTTCATTCATCCATGCAGCATCTCATAGTACTGTTGAACGAATAATGTCTCTGTTCTGAATATTCATGCCAGACAATTTGCTTGTATCACAAACATGATTAAATATGACACACAGATAATGTGACATTGTTGCTAGGGAGAATTGGCTGTGGGACACTGCCAAAGCCGAAAATTGGGTGCCACACACCTCCATTCTCGTTATTTGCTGAGGAACACCGCGTTTTCGTTCACTTTGGCCAGTGGACACCGCCGACCGGCTCCACCCAGTACCAGAGAGAAACTTTGCGAGATGACGACCGGTGCCCCTGACCCATGTCTGGTTGGACCCAACCGACTGTTGCGAACGGGTCTGGTTGGACCAGCTTAAGTCCCAGCCGGTCGAGTCTAGATTAGGGTTCAACTCCAGTCCGTCCCCGTCCCCAATCCCTTCGTCGCTGCTCCACTTCGTCGCTCCCGTCGCCGCCGCGCACCATTGACCGCCGCCGCTGAGCTTCTGGAGCACACCCGCCGTCTGTCATGTGGGGCTGAGCTTCGGGAGCACCACCGCGCACAAGGAGATGGCGTCCCCCAGGAAGGACGCCCCATGCCCTAGGTCTCCGCCTAGGGTTCTACCTCAATTCAATTGGATTCGACCAAGGTGAGATTTCTATGCCCCCCTTACTGCTTTCCCTTAGATGTATGTGTTAGAAATGTTGCGTTGAGTTTTTTTTGGATAATTTAGGATGGATCCGGCTAGTGCTTGTAGACTGGTGATTAAGGTTCCCGCATATGTAGAGCAAAAACCAGATGGGTTCGGTGATTATCACGTGACTGAGAATTGGATGTGTGCGGTTGACAAGGATACTTTCAATTGGATGGGTTTTCATGCATTGCTTGATGAGGAGATTGTCCACGGTCAGGATCAGGAACTGCAGGTTACATATTTGGACAAGAACATGAATGAGACAACTCGTATAAATTCTGATAGTTCTTTGCTACATGCATTTGATATGTACTGGGACAAGAGGAAGCTGCCAGTGACTGTGGAGGTTGTGGACACTCGAGCTTGGGACACTATGGGGAAACAATTCCCTGATTCTGTTGTTGATGATCCTCCACAGCCATTAGATGTGATTATGCCTACTGACAATGCTCATAATCCTGATACTGATGCCACTCCAGAAGATGCTAATCCAGAAGATGCTACTCCAGAAGTTGATACTCCAGAAGATGAGGCTGAGGGTGAGGTTCAGGATGATGACAGTGATGAGTCTGATTTGTCTGATAAGCCTGATGAGGCTAAGGCTGATTCTGATGAAGACTGGGGAGAGAATGATGAAGTGGAGTATGTTGGAGTAGATGATGAGAAAGAGAAGTACAGGGATGAGCTGGCTGATAATGAAGCTGAAGGTGGCTATGCTTATTATCCTGACACTGATGAGGAAGATGGTGACCCACTAACTGTCAATGATGCAGAGGAGTGTGATGGTGTGGTGCATGTGACTGACTTAGAAAATCCTAAAATTGTTGTTGGTGTCACTTTTGAGGATGATTTCCTTTTTAAGAGGTGTATTAGGCAATATGCTGTTCTAAAAGAAGTTGAACTTACAGTTCCTTATAGTGAGTCACGGCGGTACAAAGCATATTGTAAGGCCAAGAGGTGTAAGTGGAGGATTCATGCATCTCAGTGTGCAGATGGAAAGACATGGAAGGTACTTGAGTCAATTGTTTCATTTACTCTATATTGCTTCATTTACTCTATATTGCTTCATTTAATTGCTTCATTGATTTGTTTTCATTGATGGTTGCAGATTAGGAAGATACCGTTCAAGCATAATTGTGCTGAGGGAAGACCCAACTATACAGGCCAAGGCTTTGAAGAAGAAGTTGGAGGACCATTACCCAGTCAAGTTGAGTTACTGGAAAGTTTGGGATGGCCGGCAAATGGCACTAGATGTGCTTCAGGGTGTATGGGAGGACAGCTTTGTACATGTGTTTTCTTGGAAGAGAGAGATTGAGAAGAAGTGTCCTGGTAGTGTTGTAGAGCTTGAGTGGGATGTTATGAATAATAACAGAAGATTTAGTAGGATGTTTGTAGCACTGAAGCCTTGTATAGATGGCTTCCTTGAAGGTTGCAGGCCTTATCTAGGCATAGATTCCACTGTTTTGACAGGAAGGTGGAAGGGGCAGTTAGCTGCTGCAGTAGGCATAGATGGCAACAATTGGATGTTCCCAGTTTCCTATGGAGTTTTTGGCAGTGAGACCAAGGAAAACTGGTCCGAGCGCTGGCACCATTTATGCAGGGTTAGCCCACGGCCTATGACTAGGAGCCTGGCTACCTCCACAACTAGTCCGAGCGCTAGCACCAGGAGCAAGAGGAAGCTGCTTGATGCATAAGTGCGCTGCAAGGAAGGCATTTTGAGGCTCCTTGCCATTTGGTTAACTTTTGTGTACTTTTGGGCCTGCTGAGCCTGGTTATGTAATGTAGTGAACCTGGTTATGTAATGTCGTGCACTGGTACTGATACTGAAATATTCTGCACTGCTAATGTATTCTAGGTATTTGGTAAAACTTGTAGCTCTTGGTATTGTAATGTAATGAACTGGTACTAAAATTAGAAGGCTAATGCATGTAACTTCTTGTCTCTTGGTACTAAAAGTTGGCATAAATGCCTTTCATTCATTTTACAATGGCATTACAAAGCATAGTTCATGCTAGTTTGTACATTAACATGCACAGCATGACAAAGCACACAACTCCACACACACTAGCAACTTTCATCCACTTTTCCACACTATGCTGCATATCCATGCTTCTAACAACAACGCCCAAAGCTTGAACACTAGTGTTCATCACCGAGATAGAGTCCTCCAAAGCATGCAATTGGGCCACCATTGTTGCAATCTGGGCACCAATGTCAACGGCAGAGCTTTCAGGCTTCCACATGAAGAAGTTGCACCTGTTGTTGCCCTGTGACAAGCATATGAACACATGAACCCAAGATCTAGACGTTGACACCCAAACGAAATTGAAAAACACGAACTACTCACCCAGTCCCGTCTCTTGCAAGTGTAGAACGGCTTGTCGGGGTGCTTCAAAGTCCTCGAGACACGCTCCACGACGGTGGGCGTCTTGCAGAACGGGCATAGCAGCTGGCCACCCTCCGGCGGCTGCCCCTGCCCACGCGAACCGATCGAGCAGGAAGCGCTAGAACCGGTCGCCATCTTCAGGCCTCCTTTTCGCCCACCACGCCAGTCGAGGAGAAAGCGCCGGAACCCTAGCCCGACCGCCCGCCGCCTGCCAAATCACCGCCGCCGCCGCCGCGCTTTCGTTGTGAACAGAGGCAGGGAAGGGGAATGAAATGAACAAAGGCAGGGGGAACCAGAGGCTGGGACTTAAGGTGGTCCAACCAGACATGGGTTAGGGGCACCGGTCATCATTTCGCAAAGTTTCTCTCCCCGGTACTGGGTGGAATCGGTCGGCGGTGTCCACTGGCCAAAGTGAACGAAAAAACGATGTCCCTCAGCAAATAACGAGAATGAAGGTGTGTGGCACCCAATTTTCGGCTTTGGCAGTGTCCCACAGCCAATTCTCCCTTGTTGCTATGGAGAACAAGACGAACCAACATTCTTCTTTCGGCTTGCTAACGCCCGGACGTCCGAACGCCTGCGCCTACAGTCATTTTTCGTGCCGTTTCACGCGCCCACATGGGGCCTGCGCCGCCCCGAATGTCGCCAGCATCGAGAAGAGAGGAAGGAGGCGGCGGATGCCTGACCGGCGCAGGAAGGAGGAGGAGATACCGAGGCAAGGCAACAGAAGCTGAGGAGAGAGATACAACACCTGATCTACTTTTAAAACATTCAGATACAACACTTACAACATACGTCTGAAGGTAGATGAAACACTTGAAATATGCATCTAAAACACTTGCAAAAACACCTAAAAACACTTGAAACCTTTGCAAAAATATACTTGCACACATATGTGAGAAACATATGTAACATCCAGATAAACACACTTGCAACAAACGTCTGAAAAAATAGGGAAACAAAAGCTTGCAACATACGTGTACAACCATTGCAACATATATAATATCTCGATCTACTTTACAACACTCATATGAAACACTTGCAATATACCTTTGAAACATCTGAAACACCTAAAATAGACGCTTGCAACATGCGCTTTCAAACGCAATATCTACTTGCTGCTTGGATGAAAATGGAGGCTCGTCGACGCGGAGCTCGACACTGACGTGGAGCTCGATGCTACGGAGTGGCGCGGAGATCACCAGTGTAGAGCTCATCGGTGGCACAGACCTCGGCAGGGGCCATGGTAGGCGGATGGAGTGCGACCGCAACGGGAGGCGCGAGTCTGGGCGGGGGCACGCGGCGACGGGGTGGGGGAGGGTGTTGCGCGAGCAGGGGTGGCGAGGGCGAGGGCAGGGTCCGTCCCGCAAGCAGGGGTGACGCAGACAGGGGCGGCACGGGCAGGATCTGTTCCACGAGTGGGCGACGCAGGAGGGGTCTGTATGGACGGACGTCCTGTCAGGAGCATTACCGTTCTTCTTTTCTCCACCCTTGTACAACCATTGAAGGGGAAGCGGTAGCCTCTATGGTAGGGCGCCCCCCTGCCATAAATATCAGCTTACTTGGTAAACAACAAACTACCACATAAGAACAATAGTTACACCCAATCAATGGATCGACAACTAGGGGGATTCAGTTGCGATTAATTCACATGGTGCAAGCGTGACCAGCCGATCGAAGCGATTATGAAACAGGGCATATGCAGGGCAGCAAGCAGCATGCTGTTGTCGTTGTGCATCTTGCAGCCTCGATCGCCAGCTACTGCAATCATGAGAAGGCTAACACAAGGTAGGTTGCGAAGTGTATGCGGTTATGAATCACAACTCAAAGAGAGCAAGTTAAGAACTAGAGTAGCACCACAAAAGTCAACATGATGGACTCACTCACAAAAAGTAAAAGAGATCTCAAAGTAAAAATGATGAACTCACATGATACCCAAAACAGGAGGAAGGTTATCAGAGTAGAAACCACAGTTCAGCAGCTGAAACAGCATGATGGGAGACATTCCTGTTGGAAGTGATCTCCCTCCATTAGGCCCAACGGCCTTTTGGGCCTTGTTCTCGTGCCCTGATCGGGGGCGCCCAACCCAATATGGTTGGAGGCCCCCCGTCGCACAGCGCTATAAATAGGAGGTGGGGGCCGGGGCTCGAGGTACGAGGTTCGCCGCGCAGCCAGTTCCCCACCAACATTCCTAACCCTAATCCCGATCTTGAGAGGGGCGCTGCTAGCGACGGGAAGTACCACCGACGCCGTCAACACCACCCGACGCCACTGCACCGGTCATCTACATCACCAGCGAGTCCATGGCGTCCACGAACGAGAACGCTCCAACCACTACGGCTTTTGATGGTTTGCGATACTACTGCACTTCAATCTTTTCTCACTCTCTCACTTGCAGTAGTATGGATTAGGTTTTTTGTATACACTGTGAATCATTGTTCAGTTATTCTCCATGACGAAAACAACCCGATCTAATGAACTGATGAACTTTGAATCACAACAATGGTATCAAAGCGAGGTTAAGAAATAAGAACCCTAGATCGAGATACAATCAAACGAAATACTCGAACAACACGAACTCGATTTAGATTTCGGATCCGAAAGAAACCAGTCAAACGAACCCGAATCAAACCCTAATGAACCGTTTTCGAACCGGATCAAATCGATAGAATGAACCCTAGAAGGTGAAACGATGGAGAAGTAGAGGAAACTACCAAGTTTGCCGCCGCCGTTCACCGACGCGCCACCAGGGAGCCGCCGGCGGGGCGCGGCAACACATCGGGCACCGCCCGCTAGGCCGCTCGACGGCGACGAGCTCAGCCTCGGACGAGCTCGTGCGCCAACGAGGAGGCCAGCGGCGATGCCACCCTTTTCCCTCTCCAGCCGCCATGGGTAGCCACTGGCTGCTGCTCTTCGAACGGCGCTGCGAGCTAAGAAAGGAGGAGGGAGGGAGAGTAAGAAAGGCAGGAGGAGGGGAAGCCGCCCAGACTTGCTCCGGCGGTGAACCCTTTTCCGTCGGAGCCGACGGCCGCCGCGCGGTGCTCTCGGTAGAAGAAACGAGAAAGAGAAAATGAAACTAGGGTTAGAGAGGGAGCAGCCGGCCGGGCGGTTTTTATTCGGCCGAGAAGCGCGCTCAGCCGTTGGATCGAATGGACGGTTAAGATGAAGCCGCGCCTTGAAACCCTAGGGCGCTGCCCTGGCCGGGCCGCTGGTGGGTCGCTTCACGCGCGTGGGCCGTGGCGTATAAGAAAGGCCTGCAGGCCAAATTGAAGAAGAAAATGAAATTTTCGTTTTACTTTTTCCAGAAGCAGTTTTTTGAAATGTATTTGATGAATTTGAATAGAATTTTGATATGAACTTTCCATGCAATTTTGTCCAACGACATTTTGCTCAGAAATAATGAAATTTTTTAGTGCTTCTGGAAAACAACACTATGAGAATTTTATTATTGTTTCCGCTGCGTACTTGATATAATTATTTTCATTATCAAATTCAAACCAACGGGAGAATTTGGTTTTGAAAATTGAATAATTATTGAAAATGAATTATAGTATTGTTATTTTCTGACCAACGTTGTTAATAACAATATTATAATTTTGATTCATGAAAATTGTGCATTAATTTTATTTCTGCCCAACGGTGATGTAAAATTATTGCATAGATGAATTATATGTTTCAATTTGACCAACGTTGAGTTAAAACTTATGATTCCATGTATAAATATTTCTCACTTACTCTGATGTGGTTTCAGGAGGCAAATGCATTGTGAACATCGCGAACATTCCGACACTCAACGGGACCAATTACCGTGTGTGGCGGGAGAAATATGAACTTGAACTTGCGTTGGGAGAGGTCGATTATGCCATCATCTCACCGTGTCCCACTGAACCTGTGGATCCGGTGAGAGAAGAAAATGAATCTGACGCTGATTTCACTGCTCGAAAGCGTGATCATGCTGAGATAAGAATGAAATATGATCTTGAACATAGGCAATGGACCCTCTCCAACCGCAAGTACTTATTGGTAGCTAAGGCCACCATAGAAGAACAGATAAGGGGCTCAATCCCTGAATGTGCTACTGCCACAGAATATCTTGATAAAATCAAGAGTCAGTTTACTGGGTCTACCAAGGCCACAGCAAGTTCACTGATAAAGAAGCTTGTAAATAAAAAATATACTGGTGGTAGCATCAGAGAGCACATTTTAAAGATGAACACCACGGCATCTAAGCTAAAAGAGATGAATTTGAAGGAAGATGATTTCCTGATTCATTTGATTTTTGCTTCCCTGCCAAAAGAATATGATACTTTCATTGTGAACTATAATATGCAGCCTGAAAGATGGGGCATAGAAAGACTTATCTCAATGTGTGCTCAAGAAGAGGAGAGGATAAAATCCTCACAGAGTGAGTCCGCCCATTTTATGAAGGATAATAAAAGAAAGAACTTTAATAGCAAGAATTCTAAACCACAGGGGAAACCCAAGTGGGACAAGGCCTCTTCCTCAAACTTACAGGGAAAGAAACCCCGGGAACCTAAAAATCAGCAGAGCAACTCCTATGGTGGAGCTGAAAAGGATCAATGCAAGCACTGCTTTAAGAAGGGACACTACAAGAGAGACTATCCTGACTTCCTGAAATCTCTACTGAAAAGAGGTGATGAATTTATTACATTTGTAGATGAATCCCTGTATTTATGTTATGCTAAATCCACTTGGTGGGTTGATTCAGGAGCAACTACTCATGTTGCAAATTCCTTATAGGGGTTAAGTGGGACGAGAACCTTGCAAAGAGGAGAAAGAACGATTAAAGTGGCAAATGAAGTACAAGCCGACGTTGAAGCGATTGGAGATTTATCTTTAGAATTAAACAACGGCTTTGTACTTAGAATTAAAGAAGTACTTTATGTTCCCTCTTTGCGAAGAAATTTGATAAGTGTTTCAAAACTTGATGATGACAGAATTGATTGCTATTTTGGTGATGGCAAATGTAAGATACTCGTTAACAATAAATGTGTTGGTCTTGCCTTCCGACAAGACAAGCTTTATTTGTTATCTCTTGATGAAAATGCGAACAATGTATGCGATGAGAATATGAATGATTCCCCATCTGCGAATGTAACTAAGAAGCGGAAGCGAATTGATGATGCCTCTTCGAAATTATGACACTGTCGCTTGGGCCATTTTTCGAGGGGGAGAATGGAACGGCTAATCAAAGAATCAATTCTTCCGCACTTAGAATTTTCAGATTTAGAACAATGCGTTGATTGCATCAAAGGAAAGTATGTCAAGAAAATTAAGAAAAATGCCAAACGAAGCACAGGAACTTTAGAAATAATCCACACTGATATATGTGGTCCATTTCCTGTGAAAAGCGTGGATGGTTATGATTCGTTTATAACATTCACAGACGACTACTCTCGTTATGGCTATATTTATCCAATTAAAGAAAGATCGGAAGTATTGGATAAATTCAAAATATTTAAAGCTGAGGTTGAAAATCAGCATGATAAGAAAATAAAGATAGTACGATCAGACCGAGGTGGAGAGTACTATGGGCGACATACCCCATATGGCCAAATTCCTGGACCGTTTGCAAAGTTTCTACAGAAAAATAGCATAGTCGCTCAGTACTCCACACCGGGGGAGCCTCAGCAGAATGGAGTGGCTGAAAGACGTAACCGTACCCTAATGGATATGGTAAGAAGCATGATAAGTTACTCCACTTTGCCGATTAGTTTATGGATGGAGGCACTGAAAATCGCCATTCACATACTAATCGAGTACCAAGCAAATCGGTGCCTAAAACACCGTATGAATTATGGACAGGAAGGGAACCCTCACTTAACCATTTGCGTGTGTGGGGCTGTCCAGCTGAGGCAAAAGTGTTTAACCCAAACATAGGAAAGTTAGACTCTAAGACAGTCAGTTGCCATTTCATTGGCTATCCAGAAAGATAAAAAGGATATCAGTTTTATTGTCCTGACAGACATACGAAAATTGTAGAAACAAGACACGTTGTGTTCTTGGAGGATAACATGATCAGGGGGAGCATGGTAGCACGAGAAATAAGCCTACAGGAGAAACGGGTACATGTACCCACTCCAATGGTTGAAGAACCATTCTTTATGCTACCTGTTGCTGTTGAGCCCACAGTGCAGGACACTATGGAGCAAACACCTGTTGCAAGTTCTCCCGTGGCGACAATAAATGAACATGAGGAACCTGTCCTTGAGGAACCCATAGAACCAAATGTCGCACATGAGGAAGAACAACAACAGCCCAATGTGGAACAAGTGCCAGAGGCCCCTAGAAGGTCTCAAAGAACAAGAAGGTCAGCTATTTCTAATGACTATAAAGTTTATGAAACAGAAGAATTTCAGATGAGAGATGATCCCACCTTATTTGAAGAAGCCATAAGAAACGACCACTCATCAAAGTGGCTTAAGGCCATGGAAGATGAAATGAAATCAATGAGTACCAACAAAGTTTGGGACTTGGAAATTATTCCTAAAGGAGCCAAAACAGTAGGTTGTAAATGGATCTACAAAACAAAATATGACTCCCAAGGGAACATAGAAAGATTTAAAGCGCGACTTGTGACGAAAGGTTTTACGCAAAGAGAATGGATTGATTATAATGAGACGTTTTCTCCAGTCTCATGTAAAGATTTCTTCAGAATTATAATGGCACTTGTGGCCCACTATGATTTGGAGTTACATCAAATGGATGTAAGAACGGCGTTCCTTAACGGGGATTTGGAAGAAAATGTTTATATGGCACAACCGAAAGGTTTTGTTGTAAAAGGAAAAGAAAATATGGGATGCCGCCTAAAGAAATCAATCTACGGATTGAAGCAAGCCTCAAGACAGTGGTATTTGAAATTTGATAGAACAATAAAAGGTTTTGGATTTAAAGAAAATGTTGAGGACAATTGGGTTTTGGATTTAAAGAAAATGTTGAGGACAATTGCGTTTACGCAAAATTCAAGAATGGAAAATACATATTCCTAATCTTGTATGTGGATGATATCCTGCTTGCTAGCAGTGATGTCAATCTACTAATGGAAACGAAGAAATTCTTGTCCTCAAACTTCGATATGAAAGATCTTGGTGAGGCCTCGTTTGTTTTGGGAATAGAGATTCACCGAGATAGAAGAAAGGGGTACTGGGATTGTCACAGAAGGCATACATAGAAAAAGTTTTGAAGAAATTTAGTATGCATGCGTGCAGTTCTTCACCTGCTCCTATTGTCAAGGGCGATAGATTTGGGGAACATCAATGTCCCAAGAATGAATATGAGATTAATCGAATGAAAGCGGTACCGTATGCTTCAGCAGTTGGAAGTTTACAATATGCTCAAGTGTGTACACGCCTGACTTGGCTTTTGTCACCGGGTTACTTGGCAGATATCAAAAGAATCCAGGAATAGAACATTGGAAATTGGTGAAGAAAGTCATGCGTTATTTGTAGGGTACGAAAGGCCTCATGCTAACGTATAGAAGATCTGATACCCTGAAGATAGAGGGGTATTCAGATTCCGATTATGCAGGAGAAGAAAGAAAATCAACGTCAGGATATATATTTACTCTCGCAGGAGGGGCTATATCGTGGAAAAGCTCCAAACAAACTGTAACTACATCCTCGACAATGTATGCCGAGTTTGTAGCATGCTATGAGGCAACGGGGCAGGTGAATTGGCTAAAGAAATTCATACCCGAATTGAAAGTGATTGATAATATCAATGAACCGATGAGGTTGTATTGTGATAACAACCCAGCGGTACAATATGCTTACAACAATAGGTCAAGTGTTGCTGCCAAACACATTGACATAAAGTACTATGTTGTGAAAGATAAAGTTCGGGATCATATAATAAATCTTGAGCATATAAGTACAGAGAAAATGCTCGCGGATCTGCTCACTAAGGGCTTACCACCCAACATGTTCAGAGAACACGTAGCCGGCATGGGTTTAAGGGAAAGCCTATGATTCCCGAACATACGAAGGGCCCAGAAGAAACTTCATTCCAAACAGAGAAATGTGTTGTGACGGTTAGTCTAACGGCACTAATTGTTGTGACGATGAAACAGTTCAATGCACTAATCTGCAATGGAATAGGATAGAAACAAGAAAAATATGAATCGAAAGATTGAGTATGAAATTAAAGAACAAAGAAAGTGATGAGAGATCAAGGGGGAGAATGTTGGAAGTGATCTCCCTCCATTAGGCCCAACGGCCTTTTGGGCCTTATTCTCGCGCCCTGATCGGGGGCGCCCAACCCAATATGGTTGGAGGGGCCCCGTCGCACAGCGCTATAAATAGGAGGTGGGGGCCGGTGCTCGAGGTACGAGGTTCGCCGCGCAGCCAGTTCCCCACCAACATTCCTAACCCTAATCCCGATCTTGAGAGGGGCGCTGCCAGCGACGGGAAGTACCACCGATGCCGTCAACACCACCCGACGCCACTGCACCGGTCATCTACATCACCAGCGAGTCCATGGCGTCCACGAACGAGAACGCTCCAACCACTACGGCTTTTGATGGTTTGCGATACTACTGCACTTCAATCTTTTCTCACTCTCTCACTTGCAGTAGTATGGATTAGGTTTTTTGTATACACTGTGAATCATTGTTCAGTTATTCTCCATGACGAAAACAACCCGATCTAATGAACTGATGAACTTTGAATCACAACAATTCCACCATTCCACCCTAATGTCTTCAGTATGACATCTTAGTCTAATGGAACAAATATCTCATGACAAGCAAGCATATATGTTTTGCCTGGAACCAGCATGACGTGGCACACCCTACTACTGTCTTCAGAATGCCATCTAATCCGAAAATGTGAAAAGACAAGTTCAGCAGCAGCAGTTTTGTCTACATTAACTCAGTCCGATACGGAACAAAGAGCTTTTAGTGAAGATGGCACGGCACTAGTAACCCAGAAACCAAAGAGGCGAGCTGATTTGTCCGTCACTGTTATCTTCTCTCACTGGTCAACAACCTGAATCATAAAGAAAAAATAATTGTTAGCACAATTCCAATTGCCTAGGAATCAAACAGATTGGATTTTGATGACAAAGTAACAAGTGTATATAATTGGTAAATAAGCCAAACTGGCTTGCAACCAGAAAATGGATCCCAGGTATATGTGATGAAGTTCAGAAGTGCCTAACAGCGTTCACAGTATACTGTTATAGGTCTAGAGGTTTTTTCTAGTAACTCATTTCATCAGCAGAAATTCATGCAAAGATAAGAGAATAAAACCATCTAAGTGACCAAGTTGATAAAGTGCTCAAATCCCGGCACCATTGTGCATTGTCCTAATCAATTGCAAAGATAAGAGAATTGAGTCGCAACTCTAGTTAAAATTGAAGGAGCAATCAATCATAGCTTAAGAATCATCAAATTCGTATGTAGATTCTCTAGTTTTATGTAAAGACCTTTCGATTTCTAAGTTCCAGCTCAAAATGGGCATGGCTGACAATACACAAGTACTACTATCTGGCAGATTTCAGACACATGAAATGCATGCGTACATATCACACGAGAGTTGAAACTATGCTAGCAAATATATAAAGTTGGCCAGACTAAATCAGGTATGAAGATAGTTATTATCTGTTCTAGCAATTCTAAAGAATATAAAGTTTGGTTGCTTGTGTTTATTAAATATTGTGAAATTTAGTTAACTAAATAGCATAAGCAAAGAGGCTCAGTAGTAGATTTAAACTAAACCTAGACCTCATCAGACTAAAAATTTTGAAACCACTGTTTAAGCAACAAAGCAAACAAACTAAAAACAACAACTCCTTGGATTCAAGCAACAATCAAATAGACCTGCAGATTCAAAACCTAGCCTAAAAGCTATTATTTAGTAGCAAGCATAGAACTTCTTTTTGTTTGGAAAACCCAAATCTAAGGAACAAAACTGCTATGTAAAAGCAAAGTATTAAACAGATTCCGAAACACAAAACGAAGACATTAAAAACATTTTGTTTGTTAGAAATATAACACAGCCTACCAAAGCCACTGCGACGTACATAACACATCAAATGTAGGATTATCAAGTATCCTTCTAATAGGTGCCTGGAAAATACATTAGATCATTGGATGACATATTCTAATTTCAACAACTGGCTCCTACTATACAAAGATCTGCCACCACATATATTTAGCCAGTAGATCATAACCATCAGAAACAAGGGAATATGCTAGCGCCTTCCACTACAGTCTGCAACCAGCTTACACACCCAGGACACATACACATAAAAAATTTATCTCTATTTGATCAAGCAACTTTGCATAAACAAGTGACATGAACATGGAAGCCAAGGAATGTCTCAGCAAAAAATCAACAAGGAACACAGGCATTGAGAACACAGGCTTCAAGTTTCAATTATATATAGTATTCCTTTGTGTTGACCACTCAGGTTTATATCTAGACACAAGGTATATATAACCTGTAAAAGGCTCAATTGCACAAGTGCAAGTTATAACAAAGCCTGAAGTAGACGAAACTCAAAGATTTGTGAAGTTGACAACTGAGAAATGAAATAACCAAAGCAGTTCCTTAAATTCACACATAATAACAATTACTACCAACAATTCAGAAGGAAGTCAATCTGGAGTGTTGAATAATACTGCGATGTCCAACACAAACTTCAAATTTGGTACCTAAGTATATAGAACTTATTGAGAAATATAATTAGTCTGTTCCAAATATAAGTATATACCACATCCTACAGCTACTTGCTACCGGAGGGAACACAATTCACCAAACCGATGACCATCAAGCTTTCTACAGCTATATGTGCTAATTTCCATGTTCTAAAATTTTGCGAGTAAGTGAGAGTAATAATTGTATAACAAATCCAAAAAGATAAGGATACGCTCCCTCTACTTGTACAAGATGCTATATGACAAAATATGAATGCATCAGAGCATATACAGAAAATCATAAAGAAAAATAATTAATGGAGCATTTGATCAAAGCAAAACTTGTTATAAACAAAAAGTTGTGGAAATCACCAGAAAGTGATCAGTTTCTTGGAGCAGCGAGGAACTCAGGCGGCCAGGCCAAGGTAGAGATGGCAACGGGTACCCGAAACCCGAGTACCCGACGGGTATTACCCGATAAAGAGGCGGGTATGGAATGAATTTTCTACCCGTGGGTATGTTATTGGGCAAAATCCTATACCCATCGGGTATGCGGGTACGGGTGCGGGTGTATACTACCCATACCCGCATACCCGCGGGTAAGACATACCCGCAAAAATAACTAGCCAACCTCAGTTATTTTAGCGCATATAAGTCATGAATTTGGTCCATTGAGACATCCACTATATTTCTAGTAGATTGTCTTTGTTGTAATGATGCTAATAATATTTGTTAGTATGTTTGTAACTTGTTGGAAACTTAGAATGATTTATTTTTGCATGTGACTATTTGATATTTTTAGGTAATTTTCGGGTATGCTATCGGGTACGGGTTACCCGTCGGGTGAGAATTACCCGGCGGGTACGGGTATGAAACTATTCTTTTACCCGCATGCGGGTACGGGTAACCCGACGGGTAAAATTTTGCGGGTGCGGGTACGGGTACGGGTGAGCACTACCCGTCGGGTACGTAACCGTTGCCATCTTGAGGCCAAGGTGTAGGCATAGATAGGATCTCCGTGCTCCTTGCCATCCTTCATCACCAAGCGCTCCAGCTTGCCGGTCTTCAGATGGAACGAGTAGCGCCCATATCCCCATGCAGTGATGAACACCTTCCCGGTGCGTGTGTAGTCCACGTGGCTGAGCCAGGTGCAAAGCATCCGCATCATCCTGTCCTTGGGAAGCCCAGGCACGTCGTCGAGCACTTAGGTCATGCAAATCTCCCTCTCCAGCCACCACCCCCTGTCGCTCCACCTGGGCTCTCCTCCACGCACCCAGATCTGCAGACTCTCTTCGTCCACGATCGACGCCATGCACAGACGGCCGTCCTCGGGCGTCTCTCCGATGCGGTACTTGTTGAAGCCATCCCCCACGGCGGCAGGCACGGGCATGAACGAGAACTCCAGTGTGCGAGGATCCAGCTGGAGCACGCAGCTGGAGTTGCAGATGTGCCAGTAGACGTTCCCAGCGGTGTGCATGCAGCGGGCCTCGAACCACCACGGGTCGAAGTCGACGACGACGCCCTCGGCACTCGGCAACGCGCGCCAGCTGGCGCAGGTGCCGTCGCGGACGGACGCGACCCAGGGGCACGGGCGGTCGCCGTCGACGGTGAGGCAGACGGCGTCGAAGGTGAGCCTGCTCGGGTGCGCGCGTGCGAGGACGGCGATGCCGATGACGCACCTGTCGCGGCGCCAGCGATCGACGCCAGGCAGCGCGTCGCGCGGCGGCGGCGGGAGCAGGACGCGGCGGCGTGATGCTGGGTCGACGGCGAGGATGCGGGGCAGCAGCGACTTGGGGCGTGAGTGAGGGAGGAGGAGGACGAGGCCGAGGTGCATGTCCTGGATGGACAGGCTGCTGGCGGCGCCCGGGGTGAGGTCGAGGGAGATGCGCGGGGAGGAGGCGTCGAGCGGGACGAAGACGACGGGGTGGTGGGTCTTGTCCGACGTCGGCATTGGGGGCGGCTTGGCGGGGCCCTTGGGTGGAAGAAGTATCTGAGGAGCGGCGGCTCACGTGGGAGGGCGCGGACGGCGGCGCGGCGCCAGCAGTGGCAGGCGAGCGCCGCGCGGAGGAGGTCGGCGGGGGCGAGGCGGACGAGGATGGCCTGCAGGACGAGGTCCGTAAGGTCGGCGACCGTCGTCGTCTCCACCATCGGCGCAGGCGCCGCCAACGCCGGGGGGCGAGGGGAAGCGGCAGCAGAGGACGCTAGGGTTTGGTCGTCGTGGCCTCGGCAGCTGCTTTGGGGCGCCATGAGTCCGTCCGACCCGAGACGAGGCGAAGTAGCAGGAGTTGAGTCGAGGCTTAGACCGACTGCACTGCATCCGGTAAACTCATCCTAGAGGAGTGTATGGCGTAAAAAAATGAGCTACAGCGTGTCCGGTATCACATGCTGTAAATTCTTCCATCCGCTATATACAGAGGAGATAGCGGTCGTCCGGTACCGCACGCGTTCGCGTGAGAGCGCGCGCGAGAGTCACAGGCAAGAGAGAGTGTGTGTTTCGAAGTGCGTGTTCAACTTTTTCACTTATAAAAAAATATTATAACTCACCAACTAAAACACCAAATTAAAATTCCGATCGCACCATTAAATTCGTTTCAATAAATTCTTCAAAACAAGATCTCACATGGATATATCTAGACAAAGTAACAAGTGAGCCCTATAGTGGATAGAGTATGATTTAGATGATGGATGAGTGCGGAAGAATTGGATATAGAGGAGAGAATCTTAATGACTAGGATGCATAGAGGATGAATTTAGAGTACCACGAGTGCGGATACTCTTAGGGGGACCGGCACTTTCCACTCACACCGGCTGACCCATCCCAGTTCCATGCCAGCTGGTAGGCTCTTTTCCGAATGTTCGCTCCAGGGGTCGGTCCAGGCTTTTTTTTTTAGCCCAAAACCAAAAGGCTTCTCCTAGCGAATTTGAAAATATGCTATTTTGTAAGAACTATTTTGAAAATATGCCGAATTATTTGATTTTGCAAAGATTATACTTTCTCAGCCCGGAAAAGAAAGAATGCAACTTTAGCATTTTGTTAACAAAAAAAATCATATCAGCTCTCATAGAGACCACATAGGATCAGCTAGCCGATCATTTCCATTCATTCAAGATCATCTAGCAGCGTCGAATTAAGCTGATGGCGAGGGCACAAGCATCACTGGTCGCCATTGTGTCGCTGCTGCTTGGCCTCACCCTCACCATTGCCTAGCTTACTCTTTCATTTCATTCAACCATGCAGCATCTCATAGTACTGTTGAACGAATAATGTCTCTGTTCTAAATATTCATGCCAGACAATTTGATTGTATGTATCACAAACATGAGTTAAAGTCACGACACTGTTATATATAAAATATATATGACATAGATAATGTGACATTGTTGCTATGGAGAACAAGAACGAACATTCTTCTTTTCTCCACAAAAAATTGTACAGCCATTGAAGGGGCAGCAGTAGCCTCTATATAGTAGGACGCCACAGATATCAGCAGCTTACTCCGTTACCAACGAACTACCACATAAGAACAATAGTTATACCCAATCAATGGATCGACAACTAGGGCTTCAATTGCGACTAATTCACAAGGTGCGCTCATGACCGGTCCGATCGAAGCGATTAAGCGACAGGAGGGCACGCTTCGCTGTCCTTCGATGTGTCAACTTCTGAAGGCGGCATGAACTGCCACATTGGGTACCCCGGATAGCTAACAAAGGGCATCATCAGCTTCTGCCCTGCGGCTTGCCCCTGGGCATGGAATGGCGCTAAGGGTGCCTGAGGGAAAGGCGCCGGCAACAGGGTCGGATGAGGCATGTAGGCTGGAGTCGATGTCATAAGCTTCATCTGGTGCTCTAGACTCTCCTTCTCTAATTTCAACTTCTGCTTCTCATCACGAAGCTCATCCTTCTCAGCCTGGAATTTAGAGAAACAATAGTCTGATCATAGAAAAAAAAAATATAAGAAAGGAGTAACTTTGTGGCCTCATGAAATTTTTTCCACAGCTGAGTATTGAGAGTAGTTGAGCCATAGCAGCCACATTGAACAGTATAATATAATCAACAGTCTGATCAAATTAATAACAAACTCAGACTCTACATAAAGGGTTTATCATGGACTGTGAATTTCCCAACAACAACAACATCAACATAGCCTTTTGTCCCAAGCAAGTTGGGGTAGGCGGACTGTGAATTTCCCAGAATTACAGATATTTCAAAAGCTTGATAGCAAATTGTATCCATCATAAAAAAATGAAGGGTTTAGACCTGTCATTGGATACCCTAACATGTTCCCCAAATTCACACCCATGTGATTTGGGTCGGGCATGTGTTGTAAGTAGCTTGCTACCCCTAGGATCAAGGGTAAGGTACGGGTCTCCCCATTTCTACCTGTAATCTCCTCTCCTTCCCTTGCGTCCTTCCAACATAGTTGTTTCTCAGAGATATCACAAGAAGCACAAATCCCCTCCGTAATAGTCACCTCACCACACAACCTGTAGTGCTACATGTGGCATGGGTAAAGCCCGGGTGTGTTCATACCCTCCCCATTGACAGGTCTAGAAGTCTTTATATGATCATCAATTCATGCTTTGTGCTCTGTCGTGCATAATCAACATATAGGTACCTAGTTATGTAGTCTGTTGTCAGCCAAGGGCTGATTTGGTGTAAGCTACTGGGAAATGTCTTGGGTGAGCTATGCATGAGCAATCATAGTGTATTCATGTGTGGGCCATAAGCTACCATAAAGCATTGCTAGCCTTAGATAAAGATCTCATAATTGTAGATGAACATAAGAGTGCTATTGGGAAATGTTATGGATTCCTGAATAACATGGGGCATGCTCGCACCATAAAAGGACAATGTATTATATGTGGGTCAACAGTGTTCAAAAGAAAGAGCTGAATAACCTTTAGTTCTTTAATCTTTTCTTCAAGACTACCATTAGTTTCCTTCAGCTGCTGTGCTTCTGAACGAAGCTGAATAACCATGCGAGTAGCATCACTTAGGATAGCAGCTTTGTCAGCTTTTACTGGCTTCCCAGGTTCTAATGTAGACCCCAATTCAAGAAACCTAGAAACCATAAGAAACAATTGAAAAGGTATGTCAATGACATGGCAATCCATCTTTGATACTCCAGTGTCAACAAAATTATGTCGATGATTTACCTGTCATTCAGTTTGTTCCTCCTCATTTTTTCCCTAGAAGCTTTAGATGTTGGCACATCATTGGATCCTGACCTTAAACTGCAAGTTGCAATAGAGTTACAATTGTAAAAATGATGGTCGCATACAGCAAGACAATATGAATGCTTTTTTAAGCCGTAAGTGTGTGTCTGTGGAGCCGTTCGGCTGGAATTATAAGCCGGCTGAAAAACACTGTTGGCTGATTTTTTGTGAGAGAAAAATACTGTTCCGGCTGAAAAATCAAGCTGAATAAGACGGATTATAAGCCAGATGAACAGGGCCTGTATCTGAACAGATACTACAGCTGTACCTAGATGAGAAGACTAAATAAAAATTAAAAAAAATAAACAGACACACCGTTTATTGCTGCCAGGCTCCTTGAAGACATCATTGGGCTCCTTGAAGACATCAGTGGTGTTCACATAGCTGCCCACTTCCACACTGTAAAATAAGGGGAAAATCAATTAGCAGTTCCAACTGTACATGAACTTTCTCTTTCCTATTTGCTAGTACCTAATTTCAACCAAACAACTGAAAATAATTCATTGATGAAAGTAATCAGAAAACTAGCTACATGTGAGGAATTGAGCTCTGCCCATATGGAGTAGACACTTTGCTTTCATTAAAGCAAAAAAGGGTCAAACAACAGGATCACTGCAAATTACTCCCAAATTAATATCATAACAGTGTCAACACATACATGACAGACGGGAAATTATATCCTGCAGTCCAGTTTTATGATCCCATCCATGACCTAGCAGCACATGCACATCCCATTGCTCGCATACATACTTATCATCGAGATGGGTAATACAGTCCCCCATCAATTAAGTCACCCGCATAAAACAGTGTACGTTAGAGCGGACTATCTCAATTGTTTCTTGTTTGGGCGAATCATTGTATCATCACACATAATCCATCCATTCCACCAGCATAAACACAATCGCTGCAAATCTACCAAAACAAATTACCTTGAAAAGTCAGCAACCTGGTTCTTTAGGGAACCATTTTTTTTCTTTGGGAATTCTAAAATCTAATTTAACCTATACAAAAGCAGCCTCGGAAAGTTTATAGCAAGAATACTGGAAGATCTGCAGTATAAAGCAACCACCTCTACGGATCAGATCATCAGATACCTCCCCGCGCATGCATCTACTACCCATCCCAAATCCCAAAAATAATTCACCCTTCCGTCTCGACCCCCCACGATTCCACGATACTCAACGCAGAGATACGGAACGCCGCGGCCACGGAACCGATCGCCAGAACCCTAGGCTAAACGAAAGCATCCGCGCCTCCTGGAACTAGAAGGGGGCGTGGAGGGGGAGGGAGGAATCGATCGGTCAATCGGGGCGGGCGGACCTGGGGTTGGACGAAGACGGGGACGCGTCCCACGGGAAGGCCCCGCAGGTCGCGCCCGGGAGGTCGTCGAGGATGCCGCAGTCGAGGAACCAGTCGTCGCCGGTGCAGCCACCGCCGTCCGCCGGGCCCGAGGGAAGAGACATCGCCGCCGCCGCCGCCGCCGAAGAGACCTTTTGGGTGCTAATAGCAAGATTCGTGGATCTTTTGGTGCCTCGCGTCGCGGACCCGAGATTAGGAAGGCGGGCCGTGCTGTGGGTGACAGGTGGGCCCTGGCGCGTTTCGGTGTGTGTTTTTCTTTCGTGTGGTCGCTGGAGAAGAAGATAGGAGGGAGGAGCAGGTGAGGGGGATGACGTGGCGTGGCGTGGGTGGAGGAGAGCCAGCGAGGATGAAGGCCGCCAGGGGCGAGTGCGAGTGGGACCCTTCGCAGCTTCGCTTGCCAATACTAGTAAGGCCTTGTTCACTTCCACATCCCAACCCCAAATATTTCTTCTTCCACCAATCACATCAAATCTTTCAACGCGTGCATAAAATATTAAATGTAGGTAAAAAAGATAACTAATTGCATAGTTTGTCTGTAAATGTCGGGATGAATCTTTTGAGCCTAGTTAGTCCATGATTGGACAAATTTTACCAAATAACAACGAAAGATGCTACAGTAACTTTTTACCTACTTTTCACGAAGTGAACACACCCTAAGAGGCTGTTTAGTTGCAAATTTTTTGGCGAAACGCTACTGTAGCAGTTTCGTTGTTATTTGGTAAATATTATCCAATCATAGTCTAATTAGGCTTAAAAGATTTGTCTCGTCCATTTCGTCTAAACTGTGTAATTAGTTTTATTTTTTATCTATATTTAATGCTTCATGCATGCGTTTAAAGATTCGATGTGACGGGAAATCTGAAAATTTTGGCAAAATTTTTGGCATCTAAACGGTGCCTAAGCTAGTACTAACTTGATTTGACTGATTTTCCCCCAAAAAAAAAAACTTGATTTGACTGATGAACACTTAATTAGTTAACAAATGGAGGCATGGACCCATGACAGCGAGTTTTTTTTCACAACAAAAACATGCATGCCACCGTCACCATTGCCCTGATCTGGTGTGGCTACTGGCTAGCGACCGGAGCATGGACCATCATCGCTCCTCTTCGTCTACACTACACTTGATTGGTCAGGTCACCTCTCAAGGCTCAAACTGATGCTTAGAAAGACAAATTTGATAGTTCTACATGAACTATTATACTCTCTCGGGTCATAATTAGATGACGTTTTGCACAGCAAAAGATAACTAGCTGTCACAAGTTAAAGTCACTATCCAGTAACTCATATGAGCGTGAATCATGAATACAGAGGTGATATGGAGGACGCAAGGGCAGGCAGCAACATTTGAAGCAAATGAGCAAATCTTTGCCCAACTCCTATCCTAGTTCTTATCCCATTTCCTCCAATCGCGCATGCGTTTAGATTCATCACAGAGCTCAGTCGTAAAATTTGAGTGTTTTCTGTTGTTGAATAGGCCACGAGGAACTGGCTCGGCAATATACCAGACAGGTTTTTGCTAGGCGTGACGGAGGAGGCCAGCTCGTTCCCTTGCCGCCAGTGGCGGATGCAGGATGAGAATCAAGGGGGGCTAAAACAATGGAGATGTTGATTTGCATGAAGATTTAACGGTGATTTGAGGTTTTTGCTATAGTATTTTTAGTGGTAAATCAAGTCATTAGGGGGGCTGGAGCCCACCCAGCCCCCCTGTAGATCCGCCGCTGCTTGCCGCTCACCGTCACAAGCATGCTACTCGGAGATGATGGCGAACACCTCCAGCCCCCCTGTAGATCCGCCGCTGCTTGCCGCTCACCGTCACAAGCATGCTACTCGGAGATGATGGCGAACACACGGAAATAACAATTGGATACTATTGTTCTTATTATACGCCAACGCCTTGTTTTGTCATGAAAGTGCCCAAAGTGGTGCCGGAGTGCTGAGTGGAACGCATGGCTATCCAATTACTCCCTCTGTCTCAAATTATAAGAATTTTAGAAAGTCACAGCATCTAAAGACCAAATTTACAAAGAGAACCACAAAGAATTATGACATCAAATAGGTATATTATGAAAATATAATTAATAAAGAATCTAATGGTACTTAGGCTCCGTTCGGCTGTGCTGATAAGCCGGCTGAAAAACACTGTTGGCTGATTTGTTGTGAGACAAAAATATTATTCCAGTTAAAAAAACAAGCTAAAAAAGACGGATTATAAAACGGATGAACAAGGTCTTAGTTGACATCATAAATGTTATTATTTTATCATATAAGTTTGATCAAAATTAAGATGCTTTAACTCTCCAAGATTCTTATAATAACTTATAATTTGGATCGGAGGGGTAGGACGTATTCTGTTTTTTTCACAATTGCTGTATTCATGATTCGGAATATGGCCACAACAAAAAGATCATGAAAAAAACAGAAAAAAAACAATGTCCGCTCAAAAACCAGGTGGACAGGAAAAAGTAAAAAAAGAGAAAGGAAAAAAAGGAAAAGTGGAAAAAGGACGTGGATTGACGCACCAAAACCGAGGGTATTTAAGAGAAAAAAGAAAGCGGGTTGAAAATACACTTTGGCTGTAGGAATCACGCAATAGCAAGGTAGCGTATGCAGTATGCTATCCATAAACAAATTGGGATGCATACATGTTCCTACGAATATACTCAAGCAGACTCTGTCTCTACGAGCATCTCCGATAGGATAGGTTGAGCTGGCGGATCTCAATTTAAAATGAACTTAAGATTCTTTAGCTCTCTGAGAAAGTTAAGATAATTTATAATTATAAATGATATTAAGGGTCTCGTCGAAAAAACGGCGGCCAAACAAACCACCGCGGTCCTCGTCAACTTACCTTCAAATGAGCCTCTGTGAAGTGGGCCCGATATGTCAGGAAACTGTATTGACTGGCTGACTGGTCGTCCTCTCCACCTTCGTTTGGCTGCGGAGCCTAATCCGCAAAACCCAAGGAAAACCCCCACCACTTGGCTCGCCATGGACCTGCAGCTCGCGCCACCGCCGCTCGCCAACCTCCGCCTCCTCGCCCACCGCCCCAAGGCCGCCTACGCCTCCACCTCCACCTCCACTGCCACCGCCGCTCCCTCCACCTCCTGCTCCTCTTCCACGGAGCAGCCCCTCAAGCCCCGCCCACGCCTCCCGCGCCAGAGCCCAGCGCCCAGGCCGAACCCCAACCCCGCCCGCGTCCCCGCCCTCTGCGCCGCCATCGAGCGGCACGCGGCGGCGGGTCGCCACGCCGAGGCGTTCGACCTGTTCCGCCTCGCCCGCGCGGGGGCTCCCTTCACGCCGCTCCCGGCGCGCACCTACCACGCGGTGCTGCTCGCCGCCGCCGCGCTGCGGGAGCCCGGGGCGGCCGCGGCGGTGGCCTGGCACGTCGAGAGCTCCGGCTTCGAGCTCGACCTGTACACGCACAACCACGTCCTGCGGGCGTACCTCGAGTGCGGGATGCTTACCGAGGCGCGCCGGGCGTTCGACGGGATGCCCGACCGGAACGGCGTCACGTGGGGGATCATGATGGGCGGCCTCGTCGACCGGGGCCGCCCCCGCGCTGCGCTGGCGCTGTTCCGGGAGATGATGCGGGCGGAGGAGGCCTGCGGGCACGCACCGCCGCCGAGGTCCCTCGTGGTGGCTCTCCGCGCGGCTACAGCCTCGGGGTCGGCGCGAGCCGGGCGGCAGCTGCACTGCTGCGTTGTCAAGGCCGGGGCGTGCAGTGACGTCGCTGACCGGTACCTGGCGTGCGCGCTGCTCGACATGTACAGCAAGTGCGGCTTGATTGATGAGGCGAGGCGGGTGTTTGACGCGCTGCCACAGCCTCATCGGACGAGCGTCGTGGCGTGGAACTCCATGTTGGCGGCGTATGTGCTCCATGGACGCAGCGAGGAGGCGCTGGAGCTGTACCAAGAAATGTGCAGGAGTCGTGTCTCCATGGACCAATTCACATTCTCGACCATGCTAGGAGTGTTCTCTAGGCTGGGGCTGCTGGAGCACGCGAAGCAGGCGCACGCTGGCTTGATCCAGAGAGGATTGCCACTGGACATTGTTGGGAACACGGCACTTGTGGACTTGTATTGCAAATGGGGAAGGATGGAGGACGCGCGGAATGTCTTTGAGAGGATGCCTAGGAGGAACTTGATCTCATGGAACGCTCTGATAGCTGGATACGGCTACCATGGCATGGGGGATAAGGCGATCGAGATGTTTGAGAGGCTCATAGCTGAGGGTGTTGCGCCAAACCATGTGACGTTTCTGGCAGTGCTGAATGCGTGTAGGTTTTCAGGCCTTGTTGACAAAGGGAAGAGGATTTTCCAGTTGACTGAAAATCTGAGGATCAAACCTCGGGCTATGCATTATGTTTGTGTTATTGAGCTTTTTGGTAGAGAAGGCCTACTTGATGAAGCCTATTCAATGATAAGGAGAGCACCGTTCACCCCAACTGCAAACATGTGGGGGGCCTTGCTTACTGCTAGCAGGATCCATAAGAACATGCATCTTGCAAAATTAGCTGCCGAGCAGCTATTGGCAATGGAACCTGAGAAACTAAACAGCTATCTTGTGCTCCTCAACTTGTATGTTAACTCTGGTAGACAGGACGACGCCTGCAAGGTAGTTGAAACATTGAAGAGGAAAGGTTTATATATTCGTAACGCTTGTAGCTGGATCACAGTCAAGAAAACGGATCACAGGTTTTTCTTTAAAGATACTTTGCATCCACAAAGTGCTGAAATATACAGGAGGCTAGATACATTAATGAAGGAGGTACGAGAAGCTGGCTTTGTTGCTGAGGAGAATGAGTTGCTCCCTGATATTCATCCCGAAGAGCAAAAGATATCGAGAGCTTACCACAGTGAAAGACTGGCAATTGCTTTTGGCCTTATCAGCACATCTCCACATACTCCTTTGAGAATTACTCAAAGCCATCGTTTGTGTATTGACTGCCACAAGGTAATTAAGTTTGTGGCAAAAGTTACCAAGAGGGAAATTGTTGTAAGGGATGGTAGCAGGTTCCACCACTTTAAACTCGGGATCTGCTCTTGTGGTGACTACTGGTAATTGGGTATGTCCAACTATCTAATGGTTTTATTTTCTGACACTAAAACTGAGAAAGGGTTATGAGATTGACCAGCAGTAGTGTCATTTTTCACTTTACGGATTACCAGATGTGAAACACTATATGTTTCATCCAGAATGTGACCTAGTTTATTTTCTGATCAAATATGCTTTGCTTAGCACATGGAAGAAAGGTGCATGTGCTGCAGAAGCTAATACATATTTTGCTGACAGCTAATGACTCCAGATGTTTCAAGCCAATTCTCTGGAAATTACTTTGATTAATGAGGATAAAGCAGATTGGTCGACCATGATGCTTCAGTGTCTGTGCTACATGCAGGCTTGGTAAGTTTGGAGTTCTTTATTTCTTAAGATGTCGAAAGAGTAATCTACAAGTTTCACTCACATGGATGTGTCCATTTGCCCTTTCTTTTTCCCTTCTTTAACTGTTGGGTGTCGGCAAAAAATTTGTGTGCCTTTATCTTGGTAAGCAACATCTTGTGTGCCTTTATCTCTGTAGAAAAGATGGCTGTTGTGATGTGTTCAGTAGAAGTGTTTTTTTTAGCACAATCAGATAGATTGTTTTTCCCTGCGTTTTCACTAGCTTTACAACCCTTGTGTAAAAGCAGATCTTTAAAAGTAGGCTGAATATGTGTGGCTTTCGCATTGGAGATACCAATCTTTAATTGTGTCCTGTAAGGAAGGAATAAAGCTCTGATGTAACAAAGGATCAAAGGGAAGTATAATACTTTGAGCATCTTGGGACAGCTAGTTTCTTCTTGCTTCATAACTGCATCCTAGTTGGAGAACAAATACCCTGCTGTACTTGTGCCTCTATTTATTCAGCAATCAGCCATAAAACAGGTCGCAGCTCACAAGGCTATTGTAAGTAGGTGATCTTCCTCCAATAACCTAGCAGAAGTCTGAGAGCATGCTACAATGGCGAAGATGGGAGCTGCTATTCTGGTCTGCATAGTGGTTTTAGCCCTGGATGTCACAGCTGGCATACTAGGAATTGAGGCACAGGCTGCTCAAAACAAGGTAATCTTTCAAGATATTGGTATTTTTTTACCCAAATCTCAGGGATTTTGAAAATGTATGATTTTGCTTCATCATGCGTGGTTGGTATTTTAGCTTAATGGTCTCTGATTATAGAATTGATGACTGATGTTGTTGGTATTGTATTTGATACTGTTTCCACAGGTTAAGAAGGTGACAATTCTCTTCGTCCAATGCCAGAAACCAGTTTACAAAGCATACCAACTTGGCCTTGCAGCTGCAGTGCTCCTGGTAGTTGCCCACGCGATAGCCAACTTCCTTGGTGGCTGTGCCTGTATCTGCTCTCAGCTGGAGTTCATCAAGGCGTCCATTAACAGGAAACTGGCAGCCACTACCATCATTCTCTCATGGTAACTTCGCTTGTCTATACAATTCCTTTGCAAAGCAGCGAGATGGAATATTTAATAACACCCTATTTGATTGAGCCAAATCATGGTGACTGTCAAGACGTGCAAATAGTGCACAAGAAACAACCCTGCTGTCCTTGCTTAACAGGAAATTTATTTATCAGTGCTAATTGCAATTGCTCTGCAACTTGATAGGATTGCCCTGATTGCTGGATTCTCGCTGCTGCTTGCCGGTGCCATGTCCAACTCCAAGTCCCAGACATCATGCCGATTCACTCAAGGCCACACTTTGGGCCTTGGAGGGATCATGTGCTTCGTCCACGGCGGTATCACCGTCGCCTACTATGTCACCGCCACTGCTGCAGCGCACGAAGTTCCTTAGTCGAGCGGCAAAGTATAATATAATATAATGCTTTTGCCCAAGAAATCATCACTATTCTTTCCTTGTTTCAGCTGCTTCGTGCTTTTCTGCTTGTGATTTGGCTTTTACAAGCATCCGGTTCTGTCTTGTACCAGAGTAAAACAAAAAGGAAAAATATATACCTGTTGTTTGATTTGTTGCTATTGCTGAGAAAAACATGTGAAAGTTAGTGGCAATGCGCCATAGTATGTACGTTGTATGTTCGAAAGTTTTATACAAGTATATCTATCTATTCTATTCTATAAAAGAGCGAAGGAATTGTAAAATACATGTTACCTGATAAAATCCTACTCACCCTATGTTTTAGCCCTTAGATTACATATCCAACGTATCTAATCTCCCGTCCTAACCTGACGAACGGGCCCGGCCAGAAAACTTTTAATTCTTTACGCGTGTTTATACGTGTGGTTCTTCATATCGCTATTTTTTTCTCACCAAAAAAATTACCCAACCCACACCCGTTCTTCCAGGTAGTTCGATCGTAATCACCAAAAATTGTTAGCCACCTTATATCAGAACCCTCGGTTGCATTATTGTATTTAGATCTAACGGTGCTTATCCATGTAACCGTGGGGCTCGCCGTAAGAATCTTACGTGTTCCTGCCGTTGTAGAATCTTATATGCGACGCCTCAATCGCGTTTTCTTTTTCACCCACCCGCCGCATTCCCATCCGCGTGTACCCACCGCTAACTCCCGAATCCCCGAGATGCAGACGTCGGACGATCCTCCTTCCCTCGCTCAGCGCACATCCATCACCATCCACCCTGCGCCGCCACCGCTGAGGCCCTAGGCTGGCCTTCTCCTTCACGACAGCGCCCAACTGCCGCCGGCTGGAGGAGCGGCTCGTGCTCATCCCCTCCGCCTCCGAAAAATTGCCCAGAGTTCGCCCCGATCTCGTCGTCCTCGTCTCCCCGCTCCGCTAGCGCCCACCGGTCACCTCGCCGTTCCGCTTCCGGCGCCCGTGGAGCACGCCACGGCCGGAGCCCTGCCTTCTTCTGGCATGGGACAGCGACGGCGCCCTCACCCTTACAAGCGGCGCCATTGTCTCCAACTCCCCCGCACCGCCCCCCCCCCCCCCCCCCCCCCCCCCCCCAATCAACGTCGATGACTTCGAGGCCGATGCGCGCAGGATGGAGGACAACTACGATGCCTTCACGGCCTCAAAGACCGACAACCTCGCCGGGCCACTCAAGGTCGCGGGCATCCCCTACAAAAATCCATATCTGGGAAGCAGCGTGAGCGACTACTGCGTGCATCGCCGTTGTGGTGGTGCGTCTCTACAGAGGATGGGGAGTCTGAGTGTTTGTCCATGGCGGCTGGTGTTGAGGAAGTGGGGATGTACTGCACCGGGTGCCAGAGGGGGTGGAGGCTGAGTACATGACGCTACCGAGGAGCACAAGGGTAACTGAATTTCTATTCTTATTATACTGCTTAAGGATAAAGTTGCCATCATGGAATTAGAGTTGCTCTGATGACATTTTGCCTTGGTTTGTTGTCTGACTGGTTTTTGTATCTCATGCAATTATTAACAAGTAATTTATGCTTGCAAGTTGCAGAAGGCTGTGCTAAAAGCCTAAAAGGAGTGATTACTGGTTGCAGTTGCAATATACGTTGCTTTTGTCTGTCCTGTAATGGCTCAAAGGTATGGGTTCCGTAGTCTATCAACTGTTAAAGAACAAAAACTTTTTATTTATTATGCTACTCTCCTTCTCATGTTACAGGTTGTTTCGGCCTATTACTTTGAACAACATACTGGAAGCACCAAAAAACACCCTGCGGATTACATTTACTTAGGGAATGACAATAGTTTGCGTGACATGCTGCAAGCATCTGACAGATCTCCCTTGGAGGCTGTGGAAAAAACGATTTGTTCCTCCATTGATCCAGTAGTTAAAAGGACCTACGTTAATTGTTTAAATTGTAACGGTAAGAACTTCATGCTTTGAGCAATTTTCTAAGTGCATCCGCAAGTTCCTCTAATACATTTCACAACATCTTCAAATGCTGCAGAGCTTGTTCTTTCGTCATCACAAACTGAAAACATACTGTGTCAAGGTTGCCTTGGGTCAAAGCAACCCCTTGCCGCATCATATACATGTAATAGCAGTTGGAGGTAAGCAGTTTGAGCAAACAGTGTGCTACATATTCTTGTGCCCAAATAGCTATGTTGTCACCATTGGTTAGATAATTAATATGAGATATCTGCCTGATATGATTAGATGCTAAGTAACTTTTTTTTTGTTCTATCTAGGTTCATAGTTTGAGTTTTGATTGCAAATTTTGCTTAAAAATGACAATTTCCTGCTTACGCATGGTTGAGTCATGAGTGGTTAGATGCTCTGTGAAGCTGATCTGCTTTGTATGAATTCAGTGCTAATAATCCTGGCCAAATTATCTGAAGCTTATGGTCTCCTTTATGTGAATTCAGTGCTAATAATCCTGTGCCAAATTATCTGAAGCTTATGGTCTCCTTTATTATGTGAATTCAGTGCTAATAGTCCTGTGCCAAATATCTTCCATGAAATTCCAATGGCACTTTCCCCTGTCTTCTCTTTTGCGAGAGGTGCACACTGTGCAGAGGCGGATCTTGGGGGTGCTTGATTCAGTGGCGTTCAGCTGCGGGTTCCGATCTGCTTAGGCCTGTTCAAGGTCACCTCACTTCGCCTTCGTGTTCAGCTGCAAATCCTGCTGTATGTGGGAGTACTTTAGTCATATAAAAATCTTGACAAAGAACAAATTGCCATACCCTGTTTTGTTGTGGAAACTCTTTCATCATCTACGACATATTCATTATACATCCATCTCTCCATCCATCATTGATGGAAAGGGATGCAGCCACGACGGCAATGGACTTTATCACTTTCCATTGTTTGATATTGTTAACCACTTAGCCAGCATGAAATTAACAATAATGCTATGGCAAATGTAAAATAAATGCATATTATAGGATAATAGTCGATACTTTGTTTTAAAAAAGTAATGGTTGCTATCTATTACAAAAATGCTATGAAGAACTACTAGCCTTGTCCTAAATATTCTTTATGTCTGTGTTTGTCCCTAAATTCCTTGCCTTCTCCAATTGACTGCAGAATTGTCCAGAATTTTTCCCCTGAATATTCTATTATTCAACTCTCCTAAATCAAGCAAGGTCAGTCCACAACTTTTATTTGTATATGGAGTTACTTGTTAATGAAACTGAACCATATAATTACTAAAATCAATGATTTTTCCTTTAAAACAAAGGAAGCGCTGTTTCCTTGACTAAGGGTTGATTAACAAATATGGACACTGAAGAAAGTGCCAGATGTCTAACTTATTGTGTTTTCCATTTTCAGATTAATAGGTTTGCCACGATAGTTGATCTTTGTACCCTATTGCTATTGACGGCTGGATTTCTTGATTCTTCTATTTGGAAAGCAGAGCAAATCAAGGATATAGCGGCATAGATAGCAATGGAGGAAAGCATTTTCTATAAGAACTTTCATTTTCGATTTTTGTGGGCAAAATCTCCCTTTTTTTTTTTTGGAAATTTAGTGTCCATTGATGTATGTGTGAATAGTTTCAATATTTTTTAATCTAACAAATAGAAGTTCGGTAAAAAAATATGTTCTCTTTCACTTCTATATGATGGAGTAATTTTGTTCGTGTTGGATTCACTTCTTTTTGAGGTCAATGTATCTATGTTTACACGTCATGCAAACAAAAAAATAAGATCGACCTATAGATCATGGAATTGAGCCACGGACCTTCATTTTTTTCTCTGAAAGGACCTAACCGTACAAGAAGACCTAACATATCACTTTTTTAGCTATTGAAACATACACTGCAGCATCAATATCCTAAGTGGCATACCTTGTACCCTGGTCGAGGGGGTGAGCATACCATGATTAAATTGTAAAATAGATTTATTATTAGTTTGTATCTTCTACACGGACCTGGTTGAGGGAAGGAGCACGGCATGATTAAATTGTTAAATACATTTACTATTAGTTTGTTGTATTCCGAGAGAGAGAAATTATTTCATCATTGCGTATGATTTTTTTTATACACACGTGCGTGCCGCACGTGCATTTCTACTAGTCATATATAACATATAAACATTGTTATCCAGTTTTTGCACTTAACAAAAACATTTTTTTTCCATGGGGCTTCTTCAGCACAACGTAGCGTCGTTTGAGCATTTTGCACCTGCCGTAAGAATAAGAATGAATGACTGTCACCTGTCATTCTTTATGCACAGCTGGCAGAGCTGCTGTTCTTCGGTTGCTGAATTTATTGGACCCACCAGTCAGACACCAGAACCTCCAAATGTTTAGCTTCTTCATGGGCCCGCATATCAGCTGCCAAATTTTAACTCATTACAAAATAAAGTAAACAAACCCTGATTACCAAGGTTAACATCACTATTATGTTTCAGACGAGGTTACAAATCCCAGCAGCCCCATGGGTAATAAGCAAATCACAGTTCGGGAGTACTTAAACATAAACATAACTAAATCTGCAATAAGTTGATGGACAATGATCTAGTTGGGACCCTGTCGAATTAAAAATTAACAAACCGAAATTGCAAGGAAAGTACAGTTGTGCGCCTCCTGATCTCCTGACTGAGGAAGGCAGTGGCAAAGGAGATGGTAACAATCAGCTTCTATATATCAAGTAGTCACAATGCATTCTATACAACACAGTAACACACTTACAATTGACTTCACACCAGTTACCCACCCTTACTGATCAAAACTGCATCTCTATCCAACAATCCATCCTTGATCATTGTGAAATTTTTATATGAACAAAACAAAAGAATTGCTCAGACCAAGAAACTGAGCCAAGAACTGGAAAATTCAGTTAATATCGGTCAGACATCTGGCAGATCTGAAACGCTGCCAACTGACTCCTCTCTCTGAAGACCAGAGAAGGACGACTGAACCTCGGACCCCTCCAGGTCGACAGATTCATCGTCTGCCCTTGCCTGTGGGTGCCTGTTGCTGTGGTGCTTCCTGCTGCGGCTGCGCTTCAACACACGGGTCAGAGCCTGGACGACATCTCGCATCGCCGGGCGCTTGCGGGACACACGACTCACGCATCTGTAGGCAACTGCAGACATGTCATTGAGCTCCTCCACGTCGAATGCGCCTTCTAACCGAGAATCTGCAATTTCTTCCCACCCAGTTTTCGCATCAGCGTTGATTGCAGCCTGTGGTAGAATGCTATGTAATCAGCATCTGGAAAAGCTCATAACCTCAAACCAAAACCTACTTAGAGTAAGGGGCAAGGCAGCTTACGAGCTCGACATATTCCATTAGACCCTGTTGTGGGTTTCTGCCAGCAATCAGTTCGAATAGCAAAACACCGTAGCTGTACACATCACTCTTCTTTGTGAATGATCGTGTGGATACATACTCTGGATCAAGATATCCATAAGTTCCTCGTATATTGGCTCCATTGCGAGTAACCATTTCCTCTCTAGATAATCCAAAGTCAGCAACCTGGCCAGAAAAAGGTTATTTACGTCTGAGAGCAGAACTTTTATACAAAATGCAACAGACACAGTGGTGTGCAGGAAATTCTGGTGTATGTGAACCCAGGGTTTTTCCTTTCTTTTTCTTTCTTCTAAAACAAAAATGGGTCCTAGCAATACTGGACAGGAAGCCTTTGAGTATCAGGAAAGATATGTTTCAATGATAAAATATCAGAGAGATGATTAACATACCCTAGCATGCATTGCCTGATCCAGCAAAATGTTAGGAGATTTGATGTCACGGTGGACTACTGGAGGAACAGCCTGCATATAAGTAAAACCAGATCAAGCACTATGTTTGCATTATGTGCCATGCTACGAATTCTGCATTACAAGAGCCTACCCCATCATGCAAGTACTCCAAACCCCTAGCAACATCCAGAGCTATGTTCACTCTTAAATCCCACTTCAGTGGTGCACTGTTTTCACCTGAACAACAAAAAGAATGTTCAGTTAGCTAAAAAAAAGGATATACTATTGTACAGGTAAAGTGTTCGATGCTGACTTCAAACAACAAACTTTTACATAAGATGCACTGATGAGTATATTCATTCCATTTCTTTTTTTTCAAGAATATGGTGTGCTGACTAAAAATCAATGACTAAAAGCAGCATTCGTGGATTTAATTGATACAAAGAATAATAAGACCATGTGGGTATTCAGATAAAAGCAGCTGGAATGGTGGTAGTTATGTTTATCAGTAACCTAGCATTTCCATGGTTCAAGATATAAAGCCTCAAATTTTGACACACTAATGCATTACACGCCTGATAAAAAATCTTAGTTGTAATTTAAGAATATCCTATTATCTTTCCTCAGAAGATTATCAGTCCAGCTATGAGCTATCCCGGATTATTTTAAAATTCAGCCTTACTGAATTTCTTTAGTTATATCACAAAGGTTACCCCTAAACAAACATGGATATGCCATAATAATTACTATCATGAGAGAGAAACACGGGATCACATAAAGAGAAGACATGCCATATAAGTGTGATGCAAGGCTCCCATTAGGCATGTATGCATACAATAACATATGTTGCCCTTTGTCAGCACAATAGCCAACCAAATTCACCAGATTCCTGTGGTGCAATCGCCCAAGAAGTAAGACCTGAAGTCAAGAATGAATCAAACACTATGCATGTCAAGTTTCTAGTGAGGACTGGATCCAAATCAAACAATACAGGTGTACAAATATTAGCTTACCTCATTTTGAAACTCCTTTTCACCTTGCTTTGAATTGTTCGAAAGCACTTTAACAGCCAATATCTCACCAGAAGACATTTCTGCTCTGTAAACAGGACCGAAGGCTCCTTGACCTAATAATGTTGTGAAATTACTGGTAGCTTTCTGTAGTTCCCTAGAGATGAGACAAAATCGTGGAGTTCAGCAAGAGTATGTGCCATTCTAAATCAACCATTGGAAGTACCACAAGAATTATCTGAGCAGTCAACGGTTACGTAAAATACATCATGTACAAGCAACTGAAATTTGTAGCAGTAATGTCGAAATGATTGAATACTGAATTCTCATTGAAAATATGGAATATGATATTTGATATGATCCGTTGATCGGTTGCCCCTGGGAGTAACGGTTTGTCCTACCCACAGGGAGGCAGTAGCATACCCAGGAAGACTTTAGAGCCTGGGCAAATTTTAATATGATGAGTATTTGCTACAGAAAAAAATATTCAATCCTTTAGATAGCATAACAATTTCATTGCGTATTCGTCGAGGAGCCCGGGCGGCTGGCCGGGGTCACCGGGAGGTGAGTCCGCCTATGCAGGGAGGGGATTTTGGGTTTGATTTAGGAAAATGTCATTACAGTACATTGACTCTGAACATAATGTTATGATGAGTATTTGCGTGCAATGTGTATTTTATTATATTTTTGGAATAAAAATTGCATTAATAATACTTTTGAAAACAAAAAACACTATATACTTAAATACTAACAAGTCACAAACTAATGAATGATGTCATATCAGAACTTTTGACCATATTGTGTTGGGTGGAAAACTGGTATTTTTCAAAAGGTTGTAATGTTGGTTCCTACCACCTGCAGTTTGATTCACTCAAACATCCACATGTGGCTGGATGCTTTGGTCAACATAGAAGCACATGCCCTCCATGTATACAGTTCAACCAAATTGGATTTGATCTCGTGAGATCCACATCCACATGAATGTTTTACTTTGACACATAACATTATTTTAAGTTATGACCGATGTTCCCATCCTTCACTCTTGTTTCTCCATCTATTTAGCTAGCGATAAATCTGGCAAATGCTCACCCTCCACCATTTAATTTCTCCACATCAAACATTCTGATGGAAACCACTTTCATGAGATCATTGTCAAATGTTCCATGAAACAATTGTCAAATGTTTCAGCAGTAATTAAGTAGATTTAAATGAAGGATGAAATAACCAACTTCTCCTAGCAACAAAACCGATCATTTGCTAAGCAAATTAATCAAACAATAAGAATACATAAGAATTCGTGAAACATACTTGTATGCATATTTGGGTATCCCAGAAGCTGAAATCATGCTCTTTCTACCAGGCCCTTCGATCCACAGAGAACTCACACGGTCTTCAAGCTCCCTCGGAGACTCCTGCCCTGTAGTCGAGTTTGAGAGCATGGCACAAGTATTAACACCATTGGTACGGATGGGGACTGTCGATGCCCTCCTTGAGCTGCTACTCCTTATCTGCGTCTGGGAACGCCGATAACTCAAGCACAGCAGTGTCCCAAGAGCCAGCAGCACACCTATCACCACCCCAACCGTGATTCCGATGATCAGACCTTCGGATACTCCTTTCATTCTCCCCACTCAGTAACCAGATCCTAACACAAGGGATGTTTGCTTCCACCTCATGGACACTCCACCAAGGAAGAAAAGCAACAGCTATATGTCCTGCCGAGAAGTACAATGAAGAATAGTAAGCAAGTTGGAAGCATTGAATTGTGAGAACGTGTGGCTCTGGTAGTTAGGTGGGTGTGCAAGGACATGGACGCACTGCAAGTTAAACCAATCTTTGATATTGATACATAGAAAAGAGAAGTTTTACGGCAATATTGTGAAAAATGGTAACCATAGTGATGGGACGTGTCAGATACAAAATCACAGTTGGACCTGGACAGAGACGATATTTGGTGAACAAACATCCAAAGTGAGACATCGCTTTCCTTATTCGTCAAACCATATGTGGGACAATTGTTTTTCAGATGAACCACTACCTTAGACTCTAATGCCACCCAAATATCAATTGGGCTTCTAGAGCACATCAAAATCTCCATCTTCCTTAAATGCGAGAAACACACAAATCAAAACTGCTTCCTTTATTACAATGAAACTTTCAACTGAAAAGACCAAACTATGGTACTAAAAGCTCTCAGCTTTCACATCATCAGAACAGATGAACTTACATAAAAAAGAAAAATTACATATATGCTCCCTTTGCGCTTGTCTCCACAAACACTAAAATCGCCAACGCCAAATGCAAAAGTGTCCCCTTTCCCCTTCACTGAAGAATCCAGGACTCTTCTGACGCTAATCACCATCATAACACAATAATTTGAGCAAAAGAAAGAAAAATGTAATCGGGAGACAAACGAAAGCTGAAGCAAGGAACAAATCCTAAACCCACAAATATAGCAATATAAAGAGAGCGGTCCAACAGCTAGACAAACCGAAGACGAGATTTTTCCTCGACCAGAGGAACGAACAAGGAACAGCAGATCAGAACCGAATCCGGCAAGAAAAGAAACGCAGGAGCAAAGCAAGGCTTACCCAAATGCGGCCGGAGACGGAACCATGGGGCGGGCGAATCCGGGCTCGTCGGGATCAGGGCTCGCAGCGGATCCCGATTCCGCGGCTCGTGGGCGTGGGCAGGAATGCGGGATGGATTGGAGCGGGATCGGTGGATGGAAGGGGAGGCCTCGGTGCTCTCGTTCACGTGGGTTTCGAGACAGAGGCGAGGGAAAGACGACGACGACTTTTGATTAGAAGGGGAGTGTAACTTCCTGTTGAGAATAAAGCAAACATGGAAAAAGAAAGGCTGAAAAAAAGGAAAGTTCGGAAAGAAAAAGATACAAGGAAGGAGTACGGAGGGTAGTTTGGTAAATGCACTGCACATAGTTTCAAAATTGCATTGAACGCTTGATTATGCCAAATAATGGACCAAGAAAATCTTCTTTAGAAAAGCCGAAAGGAATAGTTTAAGATTAATTACCGTCATCAAAACCTCTGGCATTGCGAGATTTATCACACTATAAAAGAGCAAAACTAATAGTTTTCAAAAAGAAGAGCAAAACTAATAGAAAGTACTTTAAAAATAAATCAAAGTCATATTCCACGATCTACAAATTATTAGGTACATCAGTAAAATATTATAAGTTTTCTCCAAATCTTGATTAATTGGCGTAAAATAAATGGAGAGCATACATTCTTGTCGTTTTGGATATCGGTTTTCATAATTTTAAAGAAAAACCTATGCGAAAGAAACATCCAATTGGAGATTTGGAAGGACCCAATGGATGTATGTATGAAAAAAGAGAAAAAAAACATGCGCACACATTTATGATGAATTTGGTATGGTCAAACCTACACATTGCAAGGAAAAGAAAGCTTATTAGTGCGGGCAAACCAAATTCTGCTTTTCTGGCTCAATGTTTGCTTTATTAACACTATCAATTTTTCTATGGCAGAATAGTCGTTTTGGTTCTAGAACTATTGCTCAAGGCTCAATTTCATCCTTGAACTTTCAAAACGGTCATTTTAGTCCTCAAACTATACTTTTAGGCTTAATTTCATCCTAAAACTATAAATATAATCGTTTTAGTCCTCAAATTTTGTATATTGGGCTCAATTTCATCCTAGAACTATAAAGATGATCATTTTAGTCCTCAAACTTTGTATATTGGGCTCAGTTTAATCCATAAACTATCAAAAGTATATATTATATATATCCTACTAAATCATTTTTTTGAGCAATTATAGTTGCTTCGAACGCCATTTATTCCTTAAGAAACTTGGATATATTGAAACAATAACAGATCTATAATTTTTTATTAGCTACTTTTAGAGTTAGGCCAAACTAATAACCATTTGTGTATAAAATAAAATTTTTTATCCATAGGCTAACAATAAATCATATTTAAGAATATTTAGATCTATATTTATATTCATCTTAGAATATGAATATAAATGTTGAAAGTGTGCTATCCGATTTGGTAGTTAGGGCGACACCAGGGACAATAGTACCTAACGATGACTATCCATCTCAAATTGCATGTGGTGCTGGACAAAGGACGAAGTTAAGCCAAAATTCATTTTGATAATTCATGGATGAAATTATGCCTAAAATATAAAGTTTTCTTTTTGGATAGATAAAATTGGGTTGAAAATAAAAGTTTAAAGACCGAAATACACTTTTGATACTTTATGGATGAAATTGAGTTCAAAATATAAAGTTTGAGGACTGAAACGATCATCTTCGTAGTTTTGGGATGAAATTGGGCCTAAAAGTGTGTTTGGGGACTAAAATGGCCGTTTTGAAAGTTAAGGGATGAAACTAAGCCTCAAGAAATAGTTCGGGGGACCAAAATGACCATTCTGCCTTTTTCTATAAAGTTTCTTTTTGGTTTCGAGGAAAGATCAAATATTCACCATTGGCTCTTGCAATAGCAAAGAAAAAGAAGAATGTTTGTAAGGTAAGATTCAAGATAATATCGATGGTACTCCCTCCATCCAGGAAAACATGCAATTCTAGTACAGTACCATGTTTTAGTATATCATGTTTGACCAATTATAGATAAAAACTATAAATATTTATACTATCAAATAAATATTATTAGATCGAATATGAAATATATTTTCATAATAAATTAATTTGGAGTCATAAATATAAATATTGTTCACTAAAAACTTGGTCAAACGTGAATAACTTTATCTGGCACGCAACCTATATTTGCATGTTTTTCTGGACAGAGGGAGTACTATGCACCGAGAAGAATCTAAGGAGAATACAATGCTTAAGTTTACTATAAAGTAAGAGGGTGTTTGATCCCAACTGAATTATACTATTAATCAAATAAAAAAATCAGAAGGTGACTCAAACATCTCAGATTATGGATTGGATTATTACAGTCCAACCATAAGATTTTAATAATCATATAATCTCTCTTCAAAGGGATCCAAATGGTCTATATATTATTAAATTTTACTAGTATAGTATAATTAGGATCCAAACAAGCCATAATAAGTTAGTTTGTATTTATTAGTATTAGCACACCATTTTTGTTATATAAAGCTCGACCTTTTACATAAAATGGTCTCCATGAACACCTACTATGTGCCGAACACCATGCAGTGTGCATACACTAGGGCCCATAAATAGTGCTCGATATTTGGTTAGGCTAAAGTTAAAGGTACTGCTGAAATGTATCAAAGCAGCAACCCACTGAAGAAAAGCATGAAGGCATGAAGCACCCTTTCCGGCTTGGAGGCTGGCCGACGTGTCAACTGTGAACCCCAACGGAAGCTAATCATGTACTGATGTACGGGGGTGCCGATATATTCCATAGTACATTATGTACAATCTATTGATACATCATAGTACATAGTACAATAAATGAGGTTGAATCACATCGAATGCAAAATGTCATTTTCTTAAATACAAATAAACTACTTTAAGTTTTTTTCTCGAAATCTAGTGGGCATGGATGCTCACATACATACTACATACATATACACAGGGGCCTATGAAGATATACACATGCTACACTCATGAGCACCTTCGGAGGCCTAAGCTGGTCCAACAAATCTTGAGATTGGTGAAGACATCCACACATATACCTTGTCTCACTCACCTTTAACATCTTACCCTTACGAGCAATTTCGAAGGATTAGGTTTCTTATGGGTTCAAAGTTTTTGATTTAATGGGTAGCTTGCAATTTTCTGAATTTATTCCAAAATTTAATATATAGCACCATTCTTTATAGTGGTACGTGACGTGTCTATCAATTGTAAGGCGACATGGTGACTTTGTCAACGTTGAGACCTAATAGCTAAGTCTTTCAGAGATGTTATAGAGATAAAATGCGCGTTTATAGGAATGAATATATGTACATATACATCGTCCTCTTTGTACCATGATTTGCAAAAAGTTATTTTAGAGCGGAGCAACTACATGTTAATTTTTTATATAAAAAATGCTTAATGATGTGGAATACCACCCAGCGTGCATACACCCTATAGGTCTCTAGGCCATAATTTAAGCTTAAGCTAAAGCTAAAACTCCTGCTGAAATGTGTTAAAGCAGCAACCCACCGAAGGAAAGCACGAACGAAGCACACCCCTTGCTTTCCGGCTTCGAGACGTGCGCTCGGCACTACTACTGGAATGACCAAACTGCCCTTGTTCTTCTTACACACGGACGCCCAGTCCCCTGCTGTGCTGGCACGTTGTACGGTTGTAGTGGAGTGTAGCCCCGACACCAGCCAACAACACCCAACAGCTGTTGGATGGCCGACTATCAACTGTCAACGCTAACTGTAAGCTACTCGTTCCGTACCAAAAATAATACTATAATTTAAGTTTAGAATCAAATCAAGTTTTCTTAAATTTAAAAATTGTTACAACAATGAATTTTTTATTTGAATAATTTTTCACTGATGCTGGTCGTATCAGGAATGGAGGATGCATTACACTAGATATATAAGAGAAGAACAACATGATGCCTATCATAATAATAGAACAAAAATGTATGGTTTGATTACCAGATTCTCGTAAGTACCTACAAATCCATTCCATTTTAATTTACTATATATTTTAGAGATTCACTCATTTAACAATTTTTTTATTGCACGGGCCTACAGATCTGGATGTTCTTCAATTGTTAATGTGACTGCATCCACCGTGCCCGTGCAGTACTCTATCTTGCACACTCAAGTCGCAGGTAGCAGGAGAATGGTAGCTGAACGTACACACCCTGCTGCCTTCCCTCTGCGTGCGCCCACAAAAAGGTACACCGTACACCTGCCTTTAATAACATGCATATTTTCTAATGCATTGTTAAATATTTAAATAATTTGCAGTAACAAACAACGCTAGCTAAAAATAATAATGAAATACGTAGAACCGCCTGCAGCGACGTCAGAATGACAGGGAAAAAGGACAACAGATCAGCAAGCTTGGCCGTGTTTAGATCCAGAGTTTGGGCGCCGATTCGGCACCTGCGCGCTACAGTGTTCCTGTCGGAACAAGCGTGTTTTGTTTTTTAGTGTAAAAAATTGTCTAAAAATTGATTAATTAGACTCAAAATGTTCGTCTCGTAAAGTACAACAAAACTGTACAATTAGTTTTTGATTTTATCTACATTTAGTACTCCATGCATTTGTCGACATTTTGATGTGATGGAGAATCTTCTTTTTGCACAGTGAATTTTGGAGGGTGGAATTGGGAACTAAACAAGGCCCTTCTTAGAAAGTACTATCTATGTCTTTAAAAATATAATTTTAGATCTGATCAAAGTCCAACTATTTTAAATTTATCTTATTAAAATATATTTCATGACAGATCAAATGATATTTTTAGTATGATTAATATTAGTATATTTTTATGTGAATTTGGTTAACCTTCGAATCGTTGGACTTAGCACTGTTTGAGAACTACTCTATATATATCCTTTCCAAGATGAAGGGAATACTTTTTTTTGTTCCTTCGAGAAAAATGTTACTTTTTGTTTGGTCACAGAAACATTGTTAGTTTCTAGCAGTCCGTGACCAATGCAATCAGCTGATCAATGGCACGATGGATGATATATGACGGATAGCAAAGTCACGTGTTAGTTAGGCGTACTCATGTGTAGGTAAGTGGGTGATGAGTACGTAGTATAGCATAGTAGACACACCCACGTGGATGCATGACTCGTGTAAGCAAGTACACGCGACTTCTGTAGCACCGCACGTTCCTGTACATGGTTATTCATTGTACATGTACATATATGTATTTATACACTGCATGTGCATGTGTGTTTATTATGTCTTCCTAAGTTCAGCATAGCACACATATTGGAAAAAGTCTACTTAACTCTCTGAACTATCAGCTAGTGTCTAACTTACACCTCCAACTATAAAACCGTCTGTTTTACACCTTGGACTTTTCAAAACCGTTCAAAGTACACCCTGGAGCGGTTTTGGACGGCGGTTTTACTACCGTAACCATGGTTTTGCTACGGTAACGGCAGTTTTGACTTTTTCTTTTTCTATTTATTTCCACTGAATCTTTGAAAAATCATAGTAAAGCACAGAAAAATCATAAAATAGAAAATCTAATTTTGTTGGACTCCACATGAGTAGATCTACACAGTGAATATAATATATAGTATGCTTTAGTACAATTTTTTTTCTGTAGCTTTAAATTAGTTAGAAAATCAAATTTTGTCTGTAATTAATTGGAATAATTCATAGCTACAACTTTTATGGTCCAATTGTGGTTAAATTTTTATAGTGAACTAATTATTGTATGTTTGAACTGTAGTAAAAATTTCATACTGATTGGATCACATATAATTTAGTTATAGATTTATTTATATTTAACAAGCATAAACCTAAACATAAACCTAAATAGTTGGGGGTGATTTGGCCGGTTTTGCAAAGTTCAGGGGGTAAATTAGACTGTTTCATAGTTGAGGGGGTAAACTAGACCACCTCCAATAGTTGGGGAGGTCAATTAGACTTTTTCCTACGATTCAATGAGTATGAAATTTTTACTATAGTTCAAGCATATAATAATAACTCCATCATAAAAATTTCACCACAATTGGACCATAGAAGCTGTAGCTATGAATTATTCTAATTAATTATAGACAAAATTTGATTTTCTAACTAATTTAAAACTACAGAAAAAATTTGTACCAAAGCATACTATATTATATGTTTATTGTGTAGATCTACTCATGTGGAGTCCAAAATAATTATATTTTTCTATTTTATGATTTTTCTGTGATTTACTATGATTTTTCAAAGATTCAATGGAAATAAATAGAAAAAGAAAAAGTCAAAACTGTCATTACTGTAGCAAAAATCATGGTTACTGTAGCAAAATCGGCATCCAAAACTGCTCCAAGGTGTACTTTGAACGGTTTTGAAAAGTTCAGGCTGTAAAACAGACGGTTTTATAGTTGGGGTGTAGGTTAGACACTAGCTGATAGTTCAGGGGGTTAAGTAGACTTTTTCCATTTATAAACAACATATTGGTTATTCACAAAAAAAAAAAGATTTTCCACATGTTGCAAGTTGCAAATTTTTTTTAAAAAATAATATTTTTAATGAATAATTGCAAATATAGCATTTGAATTGTGAGAATTGTAAATATAGTATCCTGTTGGCTGCTGGCTAGCCGATAGGTCCCTATCGGCAACTAGCGGGCCAACATGACTCTATCGGCAGGGCAGTAGCTGACTGGGCCCCTGACCAGGCCAGACATGGCCGGCCAGTGTACCCTTATCGGGCCGATTGGCCTGTCGGCCCATGGAGAGCCGATAGGGTCTTATCGACCAACCGTGAGCTGAGAGGCCACAAAATATCTACCGCAGCCTCTCTCCCTCGCTCGCCTCTCCCTCTCTCTCTCTCTCTCGGCTGCGCCGTTGCCTGCCGCCGCTCGCCCTGCCGTCGCGCGGCCGGGCCGACCTCGCTGGCGACCGCCGGATCTGGTGGTGGGCTTGACGCCGCCACCCCTACCCCGGCGGCGCTGCACCTCGCCGGCCTCGTCATAGGTATGTGTTTTTTTGTTGTTAAATGTAGTTAGTTCAGATAGGATTTGTTAGTTTTGTTAAATGTAGTTAGTGTAGTTAGGATTTGTGTAGTTAGTTTAGTTAGGATTGTTAGTTTTGTTTAGTAGTTAGATTTAGTTAAATTAGGTTAGTTTATTAGGGTTAGTTTGGGTTAGTTTATTTTATTAGTTTAGTTTAGATTACTTTATTTTATTATGGTTAGGGGTTAGGGTTAGTTTAGATTGATTTTGTTAGTTTAGTTTATTTTTCCAGGGGTAGGGTTAGGTTTAGATTATTTATTACTTTTTGTTTGGTAGGGTTAGGGTTAGTTGTTGTTAAGCTTAGGTCTACGGCTAAAATTTTCATGGTACCTCAATTAACTTACATAATATTTTGCACAATGCGAACAGGAATGTCGACCGATTTACCCCCTTTCAGAATTTACTATAGCAACGGTGAAACCAGATATAGGGACAACGAGGTAGACCTTAGCGAGTTCCAGTTATTTGACACAGGACTGAATTCGCCGTTAAATTATAGCCGGAAACAAGTTTTAGCCTGGCTGCACCTCTGCCGGCTCAGCCGACTCAGGAGGGTACTCAGCCTATAGAGTTGACCCTGCCGGCATGCTAGTGCCGTCCTCCAGACCAGCTCACTTACCCTACGATACAGATTCGTCACCGAGAAGCATAGGCTGTCAAATGTGGGCGTCGTGGTGGTTGACCTATATTAGTCGTATGGTTGCACGGATGTGAACTAATGTACTCTTGGATTTCTGATGCTTGGAACCGTATTAGTCGCTTTGCAACCATTTAATGGAGGCAACGCTCCAATAACTTCCGACGCCTGCATCGAGGCAAAGGACAATTCAGCGGACAAACGACGTTGTCTTTGCAGGTTCATACGCTTTTCAGGGACGAACCATGTAGTTTTCGCATGAAATAGTGTAACTGGGTGCCTGGCCACGGCCAGCTAAATGCCGTTAGGGCACGTCAGCTACCCAAAAGCCGGCAGGTCGCAGGCTGTGGGAGCTGTCAGCCCCGATAAGGACCCTATCGGCAATCCAATGACCGACAGGATGTCATATCTGTAGTTTTTATATAACAACTACTAGATTTGCAATTATCCATTAAAAAATATTATTTAATTTTTTTCGCAAGTTGCAACCTTATCCTAACAGTGAAACAATGCCAAACCGTGTAGCATCGCGTGGGCTTGGCCATGGAGGCCTGCAATGTGACTTGGATACCCGTGGTTCGGGCGCACAGAGTGAACGGCATATCCCTCCCTACTGGACATATACCTCCATTGGGGACTGGTACCTAACCAACTATAATGCTTGGATGATATCATTTGTTTTCTAACAGTAATAATAATGCCGACGACAAATCGAGTCACCTGCACTGCACAACTTTGCCTGCCTACTTTACTTGCCTTTCCCCTAGTTTTCCCTTTTCCTGATTGGCATAGGAAAACAAAAACGATCTGTATAATATCTCAGATCCCTTACATACATTTGTTCCCGATTCCACAAAGACACATGAAAAACACCTGCATAGTGTAGCATTTCTCGATTCTACAAACTGAGCAAACAAATCAACACAACCTGCATAGCATCTAGGGGAAAACAAACTGAGTTTTCCAGAGTGTAGCATTTCTCGATTCTACATGCAAACAAATCAAGAGTGACACCTGCATAGCATCTACAACATAAACAGGGCACCAGGTAAATTCCAACGCTCAAGAACAACCAACACAACCGCACAAAGACCAATTAGGTTTACTGAGTTATTATTATCACGAACAGAATATTTACTTAAGGCTAAACACCATGGCAGTTAATTCTCGGAAACTTGGCCTAAGAGTCAAGAAATGAGTCGAGAGGATCAGCTGACTGCTGACCCAAGTTCTGACCCATGTTGGCACATACTACAAAGAAAAGAAGCCATTCCACAGATATAGCTTGAAATGACAATAACGGAAAGCCCTAGTTTAGAGCAAACTCAGAATCTGTCTCCGCGCAAAGTAGCCACTGTAGCACCCTGTAGAGAGAACAGTATCTGTTAAAGAAAACACTGCTATCATGGAATGAAACGGAACAGGGAGCATTGTCTTCATGATGTAATTTAAAGCGCGATTGTACAGGAAAAACTCTCTTACCTCAGGTCAAGGATCAGCTCAACAATCAGCATTGCAATATTTACCTGGTGTCCAGTGGCCACAAAGCTTGTTACCTTACCTACAAAGACACTAGATGAGGCTACTAGCATGCAAAGCAATATTGAGATTGAGAGAGGGAGGGGGTTCACCTTCTATACAGAGCTTTGATATCCTGGCGGATTGCTTTAGTGTCCAATAGTTTGTCCCCAGAGTCATCAATATCAACTTGACCAAGCTTGAAGTCTTCAGTAGTACAGTGCTCACTCCATTCAAACCACAGCTTCGGTATGACTTCTTTCTTGAATGCTGTCTCATGGACCTTTTCCTCATCAGAATCAGCAGCTACAAGCCTGTATACAAACACCTTCTTCTGCTGTCCAGGCCTGAATGCACGCCCAATCGCTTGACGGGTGACAGATGGGTTTAGGTGTACATCTAGAATGACAACTCTCGATGCACCGACGAGGGAGATGCCCTCTCCACATGCCTTGATAGAACCAAACAAAACTTTTGCATCGGCAGAGTTGTTAAAATGGTCCACTGCCACTTCTCTGTCTTCTTGACTAGTATCACCAGAGATCATAAAAATCTCTTTCCCCACATGCCAGCCCTTCATCTTAACCAGCAGCCTCTCAAAAAATTTCATGGGAAGGATATACTGACTGAAAGCAAGTACTTTCTCTCCTGCAGAATTAGCAAGTGACAGGATATTCATGAAAACATTGGCCTTCACACCATCTTTCACATTGATAGAATCCAGCAGGCTATCAACTAAATCATCTCTCAAGGTGCTAGCCCTGTTCTCAGCATTAACCTCTGAAAGTTGTGAAAGACAGGGATGAATGTACAGTGCAGTCCCTACTGCACTTCTTTTGAACCTATCATGTGATTCTAACTTGTTGCGAATAATGTCTTTCTGCTTGGGTGTGAGCTTCAAAAACACGCTGAAGTCTACTAAGCCAGGCAGCTCATCTAAGATATCGCCCTTATAATAGTGAAGCACATCCTTTGTTAGTTCTCTAAGACCTCTAATAACATGTGCTTTTCTCTTGAAGTTTTCATCATTCAACAAGGTTCCTTCAACTGCCTCAGTGAATGCGGCATCAGCAAACCCTTTTGAACCTCTACCAGATATCTCAACTTGACTCATTATACGTCTGGCAATAGGGCGGGATGATTCCATCCTGAGAAACTTTGGGCGAACAAGATTCAAGATATTGAAGACTTCCTCAACGTGATTCTGGAAAAGTGTACCTGAAAGAACCACTTTGCGTGGTGTTTCCACTCTATTTAGCGATTCTAGTACATCAGTCTCCCGATTTCTAGGTGTATGACCCTCGTCAAGTATCAGAAGGTTGGGAACCTTAAGCAGCCTGTCCCGACATGCAGCTGTGACGTTGCTGCCCCCATCATCAGTGACGATTGTGGCGAACTGCTTATATCCAAGAAACAGTATACTCATCTTGTCTTCCCAAGATTTGAGGATTTGCAACTGTTCTACTCTTTTTTCAGCCTTAACAGAGTAGAAATCATACAATGGTATATCCTGCACTTGCCATCTTTGAATTTCTTTCTTCCATGTACCTAGTATCCCTTTGGGCAGCACAACAAGGGGCCTTGCAGATGGATACCTTGCCATGAAGCTCTGAATGAAGCTTATAAGCATAAATGTTTTCCCAGAACCTGGGGCATGAGCCAGAATGCAACCTCCAGGCTTGTCTCCAATCAAATTCTTAACCAAAAAGTTGAAACCTTCCAACTGATGCGGTTTCATTGCCTGAGCATGTCTAGGATGAATAGCAACATCTGCGATTATGAAATCTTCAGACAGTTTAACAGTACTACAGTCTATCTCATCAGCATCCTTTGAATGTCCTCCATAGCAATTCGTTTTTCTCCTTGAAGCCTGAAAAAGATAAGTAGTCATGAAAATCACTCGCTTTCTCCAATTCTATTCAGACTTTACACGCATGCTTCATGATTATAATATAAAATTGAAGTTACTTTATGAAGTTGTCAAACAGTTGCTCCTGAGCCAATACTAGCATGTTGTATATTATGTCATAACTCATGTACATCTTGACAGTAAAGCCATAACATCGACGAAACGACAGAAACTATATCATACACAGTAACAACCATTACCCAAACAAGAGACAGAGTAAAATATCCCCGATTGCTAAAGAGTAAACAGTAATAACCAGATCAAAGAGATAATAGCAAAACACACCCCCTTAAGTTAGCAAGTTATTCAGGGGAGAAAAATAAAAAACACAAGCCCTCCTGTAGTCTCAGGCTTCCAGCAAAATGCCCTAATTTCAAGGTTAATCTGGAAGCAAACATTTATTTAAAAAACACTGAGTTAAATCCCAATAGTTTTCTATTGTTTGATATTAGTTGGCATTGCCGACGATGATGGTTTTGATATTCTCGATAGTTTATATTCACAAGCTTTCCATGTGCATACAAGGTGAGGATACCCAAATTATAAAGGCAGACTATAGAACTTGTGCATATCAAGTAGAATAGGAAGATAAGCTAACAAAGTGTTCAAAAGTTAAAACTGTAAAGAGTATGTGAACGAGTATGGAACTAGTGCATATCACATGAAATGAGCAGATAGGTTAACAGCACAGGTGTTCAAAACTTGAAACTATAAGGTGCATGAAGTAGAACTAGAGAATTAAAATTAACTACCAGACATTTTGCCAAAAAAAAAAGAACACCCCAACTCGGTGACTGTGCTTAGAATTTTCACACGGCAAAAACTATATGCATGTATAAAAAAAACTTTATGGAAAAATGAACTAGAGAGCTGGAAAAGCCTCATATATCTTAAACAAATTACAAACCTTTTTCCACTGATAATCAATTATTGAATCAGCTCTTCTCACAATCATACCACACACACGGCACACATGGCCCAAATCTTCATGAATCCGAATGTCATGATTGCAGTCGATGTCCTCCATCTTTCCATCATCTTCGTTTTCATTTGCCGCCTCATCAACTTCGTCAAGCTGGACCAATAAATATAACCAAATCACAAACAGTACAACTGGTGACTAACAATTGAACTGAACAGTAAGGAATGCATTTTTGAACACTTTAGCTAATGAATCTCAGTGAATTATTTAAACACTTAGCTCTTGTATAATGAGAACCCCCTTTTCTTGGGAATTATCATTTCACAATACAAGTCACAATTGAAAATTACCACAATGTTGAAAATTACCACAATACAAGTCACAATTGAAAATTACAAATCAATATCTGTAGTCACTGTTACGGTCGTCCATGAAAATTACCACAATACCAACAGCGAAAAAGTTCTTGGGATCTTTTGTTTACTTGCAGGTACACATGGTTGACTTGACCTTACATTGAAAAATCGAGTGTATTTCTTGCCAGCAAGCAGGCAAAATATAATGTATTAGCAAGAAAATGCTCCATAAAGATCAGTGTTCAGTATTAAAAAAAAAGATGATACAACATGTACTCACAAGCAGAACTAGCAGTCAACTGGGGAAAAAATCGAAGATTTTCATGTGGCACTGCAATATAAATCAATATCTGTGGTTCACAATCATACCTTTGCGCTTTCAACAGCCAATGCAAAATCTTTCCAATAATCCTCAAGACCATCACTTTCATTTTTATGTTTCTCTTCTTCCTCTATAGCCATGTCAGGTTCTGGTTCTGGTGATGTAGCAGTTTGTTGTAAATCCAATGGCAAATCAGCTGCTGCTAGACCTGTGTCACCTTTTCTTCTTTGTTTAGGGACAAATGAGTCGAGCATCAGCAAACTGAGGTCTGATCTCCTTCGCTTTTTCTCCGTAGGAAGTGAAAGGAACATTTGTGTTTCTGCTCTCTTCTCCGCTATGCTAGCAGCCTAGAATGAGAAACACGAGTTAAGAGTTGGAATGCAGAGTCTTTCATCATGGTACACATATAGTAGAATAAGCACAACAACAAAGATTTATATAAGTTAATATTAGTCTTTTTTTTTTCTCTAACACGTAGGAGAGCTGCACATCATTATATTAAGAAGTTAAAAAGAATATGTTAGTTTAACAAACTGGAATTTGAAGGTCATACCACAAGATCTCGCATTCGCTGTTCCTCAGGCCTTTTCTGCAACACAACTCTTTCAAACTGAATAGACGGTTGCCAACTGGTTTGCAAAGGAAACTGATTCACTAAAGCAGAACCTTGACCATATGGAACAATCTGCGTGTTCTTGTCTCCATAAGCATGCATAGTTTCAAATGCCTGGCTCTTATTAAACGCCATCCTTTCTGTGATATTACTAGCCACTTCAGATGTTCTGAGATCTTTGTTCACCCCAGATGCCAACTTATTGTATTCTGAACCGTTTCCATCCTCATCATCTGAATCAAGAACTATTATGTCACCCTTTTCTTTTTGTTCAGTTGGCTCCATGATTTTGCCAGCTAGCGCAGAATTTCCAGAGGCAGTTTCCAGACCAGCAAGGAAGTTGACCAATTGAAGCTTGCGGTGACGAATGTTGTCCCAATCCTTCTTCATGCTACCAAATACCAAATTGGGGCTCCTACTCACATCAGGAAGCGCAAGACCACCGGAATACATTGCAGCTATGGGTGTAAACACACTGCTACTGCGCTCAGAAGGTTTCCTCTGCCTGCTGTAGTATATGCCTACAAACACAGAGAGTTGGTCACATATCAGTATCACAGGAGTATTTGTTTTTCCATACACACAAACACACACAATAGGGGACAGTGATTGTGCTGATCATTTTCTATGAAAGCATCATCAATCCAAATGAAAGGGGATGGATAAGAATCAAACGGATTTCTTCAACCCTACAACACGGGACATGAAAGGGGGGGGGGGGATAAGAATCCAACCTAGCCCTGCATTCTAGCATCGATGGGCCTCGATTCCTGATGACGATCACATACATGCATACATACAGAAAGCGATGGAACAAAAAACTCTGCACCCACAACGGCGTATGGGCATGGACGAATCGCTTCCAGATGAAACGGAGAAGAGAAACGGATTCTGGATCGCGCGACTCGGTGGCTTTGAGCCAGGATTTTCTAATATCTCGTATTCCCGAGACAAAAACCTCGAATCAATCGATCTACGCTTCTGCATTTGTCAAAGCTCCAGGATCTAGACAAAAAAATCGAACACACATAGGTACTGATCAACATCGTGGTAAACGTACCTTCCCGTCCTCCCGGTGACTGAGACATCGTGAGTTGATGCGTCTCGCGGTTGCGGCCACACCTTCCCGTCCTCCGCCCTCCCGGTGACCCAGCGCCCCAGCGTCTGCGGCTCCGAACTCCCACTCTCCCAGTGATGGGGGGCGACAGTGGAGCCGGGACAGGGGCGGCTTCCGGGGGCTCAGAAGTCGCGCGGGCGCACCGCCGGCCGGCAGCAGTCGTCGCTACCCGGCACCCGCCATGGCGCTTAGGGTTTAATCGATTCGAGGATTGGGGATTTTAGGAGGAAATGACGAGGGGAGTCAGCTGAGAGAGAGGGAGTGCAGATGCTTGAAAAGAAAAGGAATAATAACAAGGGGTGTGTTCCATTCGCGAAAAGTAGGTGAAAAGTTACTGTAGTATCTTTCGTTGTTATTTGGCAAAAATTATTCAATCATGGACTAACTAGGCTCAAAAGATTCGTCCCGACATTTACAGACAAACTATGCAATTAATTATCTTTTTTACCTACATTTAATGCTTCATGCATGTGTTGAAAGATTCGATGTGATAGGTGGAAGAGGAAATATTTTGGGTTGGAATGGGAAGTGAACAAGGCCAAGGCCGCGTTCACTTCCCCCTCCCAACCCAAAATATTTCCTCTTACACACATCACATCAAATCTTTCGACGCATGCATGGAGCATTAAGCGTAGGTAAAAAAGATAACTATTTGCATAGTTTGTCTGTAAAGTTCGAAACGAATCTTTTGAGTCTAATTAATCCATAGTTGGACAAATTTTACCAAATAACAACGAAAAGTGCTACAGTAACTTTTCAGCTACTTTTCGCGAAGTGAACACACCCCAAGGTGAAGAGAGAGCGAGCATACCGTACCTCGTGTCTCGTGCGTCGCGTCCTCGTGTGACCGTGCGCGCATCAGGTGAAGGGACAGGGTGCCATCTGGGCCTCAGAATTTGGGTTGGATCCGAACGAATCCGGGCCAGTCAGCACGGGACGGGACGGGACGCTCTCGATTCGGGGCGAGAGGAGTACTAGGGCCTTGTTCGGCTGGCCGGTTGTCAGCCAGCCAGCAGTGCTTTTCTCTCACACCAGTTCAATATCAGCCATCAGCTACTAGCCAGCCAGTAGTATTTTTCTCTTACAATAAATCAGCCTCAGCCACCGGCCACCAGCCAGCTGATCGAGGCCTAGGGCGCTGCGGGATCGAACGGTCTGCTCGTGCTCGTTGGGCTCCGCCTCCTGGCTCCTCCTGCTTGAAAACGGGGGAGGGAAGGGACTGTCTCGCGGGCCCGGGTGGCAGAGAGACAATGAAGGCACTGGGCAGCTGCGCGCTATGGCCTATGGGCCGCGGTTGGTGCTCAAGGAGAGGGCAGGGCTGAGGGAGGCGGCTGGGCTTCGCGGGCCAAGAGCAGAAACAGGCCGGAAACAAGGAAGAAAATGGAGGAAAGGAATGGGTTTTTAACCACTTTCCAGACTATTTAAATTTGAAAACTCCCAAACTATTATAAATGATTATAAAATACAATTGTGAACATATTTCAAGTATTTTTTTTACTTTCTGAACGTATTTTTAAAACCTTTTAAAACTATATTTTGAGAGAATAGTTCAAAAATTTTAAACCCTTTTCTAAGCATGCTTAACATCTTTAAAATACAGTTTTAAAAATTTTGCAACTCAAAATTTAACTTATTTTAGAACTAAGTTTTCAAGATTTATTTTTAAAAAATAACACAAAACCAATTCAGGGCTTAATCGAATTTTAGAAATCTATTTTTCACACAGTAAAATAAGTGCAAAGGCATCAGTGCAAAGAAACAAATTACATTGACTTGTTTATAAACCACATTTTTTACTCTTTGAATTGTCAACAAAATAAATCTTGGAAAATTCATTAAATCATTGATTTTATTTAGTGTTTTCTATTCACAACCTAAAATGGAAATTTTGGGATATGACATAGTGGCGACTGTGGCAGCCAAGAGGAGTGGGCCATGAGCCAAGGCGTGTGAGAGGTGGGTGTGATGATGCGCGAAGGTGAGTAGCGGGGAGATGTAGCTGACATTTGAGCCCCATATATCAGTATGCCACATTTTGCGTATGAGCATGGGTCTAGACCCGATTGAGGACCTACGGGTGATTTACATGTTTAGCGATCAAGATAGCACAACCAAACAAGTTTGAGAACCACCGATGTGAAAGGAACAAGATGCCCAAGAGGAGGATAAATTAGGCTTTTCTAAAAAAAATCAATTGCAAGAATTAAATCCTACAAGCCAAATTTTACCCCTAGTGCCTACTAGTATTCCTTGTGATTCTACCAAATTTTACCCCTAGTGCCTACTAGTATTCCTTGTGATTCTACCGGTAAAAAGTTTTGCACCATAAGTCCATAAGTTCCAATTAAAAATGGCAACGGGCACGTACCCACTGGATACAACTGTAACACTTCAAGTGTTTAGCTCCATAATTGCATTGCATTTGCATGGCATAAACATAAGCATGCATCATTCATGTTTGTTATTTTATGTGATGCAACACATGTAACTATTCTAGGGTTAGTTTGATTTATTTCATGAAGTGCTTGACAGTTGGTGTAACAAAAAGGTAAGGTAGCCAATCATGACCTACAACACCTTAGTTATACTTAGGATAACATTTGGAACAATGTTCATGTTGACCAAAATTACCAAATTGCCCTTTCAAATGTGGTTGACCAAGTTTGGAACCCTAGAGTGCTCTGGTTTGACCAATTAAAAAGTCCAATTTAGAGATCTTGCATGAAGGAGTGCTCTTAAGCAAAGTTGTAGAGAATTTCATGAGGAACAAAAGTTCTAATATGGCCATCTCATGAAAATGACCAGAACATGCTCAAAAGTGGCCCACAAGGCAGTAGAGAGGTAGCTCCAAGACTTAGAATTTTTCTAAGTCTGGAATCTGACCCTACAGTTTTGCTGATGCCTACTTTAGGAGCTTGTAGTTTGCAAACCAGGCCAAACCAGCTTTCACTCATATTGACAAACTTGTAGATCACATGTAACCCTACAACTTTGTCAACATCACCCAAGTCTGGTTCTCAATGGTTCAAGAGTTATCATGTCATGAACTTGGGCTGTCAGTCGGCTTTGTTAACTGAAACCCGGTTTCAGTTTTATCGTGCACTACTTTGAGGCCATGTAGTTTGAAATATAGGCCGAACCAGTCTAAGCTCCAATTGACAATTTTGTTGCCCTCACATAGCTCTACAAACTTGATGTTGCCACCTTGGACTGAAACCGGCTGGTTTAGAAGTTAATCACGTTCGAAAACACGCTGTCAGTCACTGCCGTTGGCATCGCTGAACTCGGGTTCAGTTTCGTCAGTGGCCGACCGGCCACAGACCGTCGCCGCCGCGTGTCCCTCCACGCGCCGCGCGCGACCTGGCGTCGCGGCCAGCTGCTCGACATGTAGAAGAGGTCCCTGCTGCCTCGCCTAAGCCGCCCAGCCCTTTCCTTCTTTCCCGTGTGCAACCGAGGCGGAAGCCGGAGACACCATTGCCGCCGTAGCTGTCTCCGAGCTCTCGCGCACTCACCACCGCACCACCGCTCGCCTGACCTCGCCAATCTCTTCGCCTCACCACCCTCCACCTCCTGGACCCACCGAAGCCCGTGATTTGACTCGAGGTGAGCCGCATTTCCTTCTTCCCCATCTCCGAGAGGTCGCCGGAGCCCGCCATGGGACCTCACCGTGGTCGGGGTGCTTCGGGTCTCTCTCCGTCCTCCCTTCTTAGCAAAATGGAACCGCCTAGCTTCGGTGAAGCTCGCACCGAGCCTGGACCGCACCGTGCATCTTCACCGGCGACGGCGCGCCGCCACCGGACACCACCGGCCGCCGCTCGCGGTGACAAGCCCCTTCCACCCCATCCCCATCCGTTCCACGAGCACCAATCGACGCACCGGGTGACGGAGAACACGAGGCGGTGTCCGATTGGCCGAGCGAGCCCTTCTCCGGCGAGCTCGAGCTCGTCGGAGCTCGCGGGTCTCCGCCTCCCCTGTTCCTCTGTCCCTGACTACGGGGGCCCGCCTGTCAGTTGCCAAGCGCGGGCGGGACGGCCGAGCAGGCCGCGCGCGCGCGAGTCGTGGGCCGAGTTCTTCCGGGCCGGCCCAGTCATCCGAAATGAAATTCATTTTTATTATTTTGTCACTGATTTTTGTACAAGTTGGAAAAATGTAGATCTAGGGTTTTAAGGATCCAAAAATCATGAGATAAATTTTATTAGGGTCCACATGATGTGTAGTATTTTAGAAAAATATAAATCTGGAATGTGGTGTTTAATTTTTAGGAGAATTTAATAGATCCTTTAAATGTGTTTTGGAATGCATGCAAAGTTGTTAAATTTATAACTTGAGCTGTAGTGTTCCATAAATCATAAAATTTGATGGGTAGGTTACTCTATGCTAGTCCTAGCTCTGGTAAAAATTTGGGCATCAGTGCTTAATGAATTTCCAAGTTATAATGCTATCTTGTGATTCTAGGAAATACTTAAATGAATTTTTGTAATTTTTCTACATGTGCAATGTTCATATAACTTTTTGGAGAATGTCTTGGTATCTTAAAGTGTCTAAGAAAAATATGAAATCTGTTGTTTGACACTTTTCAATAGGGTTTCCTAATTATGCAAAAATCAGCCTTATTAGCTTGTGAATTTTGTGTAGGGAGTTTCTGTGAATAAAACTTGTTCAAATTTTTACTGTGGTCTCTTTTTGGGTCAAAGAGTCCTCTGTAATTTTTGTAGAATTTTGGGAGCAGTTTACATATATGTTTAAAATTCTACTTAATTACTTAAGTAAATTGAGAAATGGGTTTATATAAATGTTCTAGGTGGGCACACCTTACTTTCTGGTGTCTTTGTGATATTTGTGAACTTATAGTAGCATTAGTTTGGTTTGAGAGAATGTTTGCTACATCAATAAATATTTAACCTTTGTAATTTTAGGTTTTCTGGACAGTTAAGTAGTAATTCTAAATTTGGCTTTGATAAAATTGGTTGCTGGACAACTTGTAAATACCAAAGTTGGAGTAAACTTGGTGAACTAGCTTGTGTTGAAATTTAAAAGCATTTGGCTTAGTAGTTTGAGAGTTACTGTTGTTTAAAGTGGCAGTTCAAAATCTGCTACTCTCTGTTTTGGAGAGGACAGATTCTGGAACTTGTGAAGTTTGACATGGAAAACTTAGGAGTTTGGAGTTGAGGTCTGAAAATGAATTGTAGTACATTTCTTAGGCTTTCCAGATTGTCTTAGATCATATCTTTTGGAATTATAAATCTCCAGTTGTGATAAAAACAAGTAGCTGCTGTCCAGAATGCTTACTGTGGTGTTTTGCTGATTGTTATGGTGAGATATCCTAAGACATGCTACTTTTGTAATTGTTAGGTGTTAGGGCCTTAACTGAGGATGAGCAGCTTTATCTTAGGTTAAGTAGATTAGGTGAGTACTTCTCTACTAGAGAAGAGATTTGCACGTACTAGTAAAATAACTTAAATAGAGTATTTTATTCTGAAATGCATTTCATTCCGAGCATGTTGCACCCATTTATGCATCCATTATATTTATTGTGCATTCATGCAATAGGTGCACCGGAGGGGGTGACACTCCTCGAATTCGAGCCAGTAATTCCGGAGGAGAGCCAGGAGCAGCAGGAGCCCGAGGAACCAGCCGGCGACGAAGCTCTGTCAGAAGGTCTACCCGAGTGCCCTGACCACAGGCCTGCAACTTTTCTGAAAGGCAAGCCCCGGTGCATGCTGAACCCATCGTTTTATAAATATATCTTGAGTACTTTTAATTGTTTACTGCATTAAGTTGTAGGAGTTATATGAAAACACTTGTTGCATTACACCTGTCCTTGTCCAGATATCGTACTTAATCCTATTTTAGGTTTAGGCACGTGTCAATGCTTAGCCCTGCTTAGTACGGTAGAAGTCGGGTGATTTCCGGTCATCCGCGAGATGTAGGAAGGAGTCACGAATGGCTTTATGGCTATCGTGGATGGAACCATGCTTAAAAATGAAATTGAGACCGGGCGGGAGTTCGATAGTACAGCCGCAAGACACTTCACGTCTTGGGTGTGGAGCTATGCCCGTCTGAGTCGTTTAAGGACCGATTCGCTGTACGTCCTTGAGTCATGTTGAACGCAGTCTAACACTTAGTTGGCCGGATAAGTCGTTCCGACCGCGAAGCCGAGTAATGTGGTTCAGGCCGGGAATCGAATGGTAGGTTGCTTCTTGGAGGAGAGAAAGGATGTGCTTGGGGACATTGGCGTGAGACCAAGGGGGGGTTAGAGTCCCTATCACCTGGCAGAGTGTCGCCCTTGGGGTCGCGACATTATTCGGACCCGCGATTCCTGAATCATATGACAAGGTGGCCTGTGCGACCCTGGCAGGGGTCTGCACGGTGAGTGTTAGAAATACCCCTCCAGCTGGATAGGAATTCGATTCGAATCGCCGTCGCTCCCGGTTAGTGAGCACTTGACTTGAGCAGCGGCAACGTAGAACTCATTAAATGAACTGGTGGTTAAGGGAATGATACAATGTTGCCATAATGATATACCTGCTATGGATATAATAATCATGTTGTTTGATTATAATCAAGTGTATGTTTAGTACAGGTGCTAAGATAGATGACAGGTAAATGCTAAAAATAACTGCTAGTACAGGTTATAAGAGTTTCAACTACTTATGCCTTTATGCAAAATGTGATGTCAGCTAGCCTCTTGTGTAAGCCTTGCATAATCCTTGGTGTCACTTTATTTCTGGTTTTCGACGGGTAAGTCTAGCTGAGTACATTCCAGTACTCAGGGTTTATTCCCTCCTGTTGCAGATGACATGCTTTATCAGGGATTCTGCAAGACGTGTCTCCACCCTGCGGGTGACGATGACTAGATCACAAGGGCGTGATCGTCTTTATGTACTTTCCTCATGCTTTTGCGAGATGTCGATCATCCGGACTGGCAGTATTTAAGTAACTAGTGTGTGTGCTATGCTTCCGCTACTTTCAAACTTGGTTTGTAATAATTGCTACTCCGTGGTGTAAACTTATTTCAGAACTACTTGTGAAATGTATCGTATGATGTTGTATGTTGAATGATGCGATCCTGGTTGTAAGCAGTTTGGTTCGAAATCCTTCGTGATTTCGATTGACTACCGGGATTATATGAGCTCAAGTTTGAAAATTTGAGCGCTTCGGTGCTTGTTTTCGTACTTGTGCTCTTATAATTTGGTCGGTTCTGTTACAGCTGGTACCGGAGCATAATTCAACATTAAACACATCATATGAGTATTTAAAAACAAAAATATTTGATTATGAAAAAGGGTTAAAACACTAAAAATTATTTTTTAGGTATGCCAGTGATCACATCCCTTAGCCCAAATAAGGACTCTTAGGTGGCTTATTGTAAAGACTAACTTGGGGGCCTTGTTTGTTTTTATTTCGTCGTCCATACGGCGTGATATTGTATGGATGCCATCCACTTGGGTGGTAATGTATGGATCAATTACCTCGACGCTCTGGTAAGTGTGAGTTGTGAGAGCATGATCGTCCAACCGGCGGTCTAGGGGAGAGTAGTTGTGGTGACTTACATCTTTACATGTTTAAACCATGTAACTATGTAAAAGCACTTAATTGTGGGAACCTTTATATCGGGTAGCTTGATACTGAAGTATATACATTTGGGGATGTATATATGGAAAGTATTTAAATTACTGCTTTCTTGTGTGCTTATATTGGGAATTGTTGGGCTGCAATGAAGTTTTCTGCAGGTACACTAACAGCGTAACGAGTAGACCGATAGTTTCGCTTATATGAGAGAACGTATGTATGCCACCGCCTAGCGTTAGAACTCTAGGTTTCTACTAAGGTGAGAGGACGTACGAAACGTGCATGCATCATGTTTAATTATATCATACATATCATTTACTCCCTCCTTAAAAGTTCTGTACTCCCGACTAAAGTAAATTTCGTATCCCCTAAATGATCCTCACTTTAAGTCGTATCTTATCTTGTTGCTACAGATGGCACGTACCAAGAGGACCGCTCGTAAGTCCACTGGGGGCAGGGCACCGCGTCACCAGCTCGCTCCACGTGAGCCCCGCCCTGAGCCTACTGAGGTGGAAAGGCTGAGGGCAGAGCTGGCAGAGGTGACTGCTGCTAGGGATGCAGCACGGCAACAACTGGAACAAGTGATTCATGATCGTGATCAAGAAACGCTTGCAGTCCAGAGGTTGACAGTGGCAAACCGCAACTGTCAACGCATGTTGGTCCGTGTGATGGAACAGAGGGATGAAGCCTGGCACGAGGAGAACGTTCTGAGAGTTCGCCAGTTTGAGCTCGAGCGACAGTTAGAGAACGCTGAAGAATACAACGATAATCTTCATGAAGAAGTGCACCGCCTGAACAACGAGCTTAATCCCCTGCTACCTAGAAACAACAATGTAGATGAAGATATGGGATCAGGCATCTTCATAGCTGAGGATGATGATGAAGTGGAGGTTGATGGACCACAGGATGCCCCACCTGCAGAAGCACCAGAGGAAGAGCCAGAAGAAGAAGAAGACGAGGAGTTAGAGCCTGTCAGTGATGAGGACGGCGGGGAGATCCATGACACCGACTCGGAGGATGATGCTTAGAGTAGTCATCACGTGCCTATAATGTTAGGATCGTCTTTTGTGCCCTCCCTGTGAAGGAGTGAGGCCTTGTAATAACTTTACTTGGGATGTAAGGTTGAACCGTATGTTTCCTGAATGTAGTTTGAACCTATTAATTTCGATCACAACTTGATGTCTTATTATGTTGCGTTCGATGATGGTGTCACGATTAGCACCCTTCGGTGCCGCGACGAGACCGAGGGCCTCCTATGGCGCGCGACATAAGGCTGTGCTGCTTGGCACGCGCAGGTATCGAGGTGGCTAGTCATGATCCACCATGGAACTCTTCATTGAGGAATCTCTTTGTGGTCAGTTTGAAGTAGCCTTTCACAGTCAACTAAAAATCTTGAGATCGAATCCAAGCACTGTGCGAAAGGTCAAAAATCACATAGATAGCAACGTAAGCGGTCCGGTAACCGTTGTGCTCCCTGTGAGTAAGCCTTCATCAAAGAGCATCTTGTTGGATTACCAAGTATGATCTCGTCAAATGATGCGCTTGAATGGATTGTGCGGTTATGGTGAATTATTGTGCCTTAATTATTATGAGAAGTCTATTTCATGAAGTCAGTTTGACATATTTACAATAATTCATCTACAAGTTTCCCACATCGTCAGTGCTCATTGGCTATGCCTTTTGCAGATGTCGTACAATCTTCGTCGGGGTCGTGGCAATGAGGATGAGGAACAGCCACCCCCTCCGCCACCACCTACTCCGGCCGAATTGATGCAGACAGTGGTCGAAGGGCAGCGCATGTTGGCAGATGCTATGCGCCAGCTGGCTAACCGGGAGGCTCGTCCTGGCCGCCAGGGCCCAGAACCCAATCAATATAGTGATTTCAAGGACTTTCTGGATACTAAGCCCCCGCTCTTCAAGGAAGCGGAAGAACCACTGCAAGCTGATGAGTGGTTAAATACTATTGAGCAAAAGTTTCGTCTGCTACGCCTAACTGATGAGCTGAAGACTGAATATGCGTCTCACCAGTTGCATGGTCCTGCGGGTATTTGGTGGAGCCACTATCGCTCCACGCTACCTGCCAATGTCCCGATTGCTTGGGACCAGTTTAAGGCTGCATTCCGTGGGAATTATATTCCTCCAGGTCTTATGGCAATCAAGCACACAGAGTTTATGAGGCTGTCGCAAGGAAACAAAAGCCTGACTGAATACTTGCAGTCCTTCAACAACCTGGCAAGGTATGCCACTGAGTTTGTGGATACCGATGCCAAAAAGATTGCTAGCTTCAAAAGGGGCCTCGGCCCAAAACTGATGAAAACAATGGGCACTAGCAAATGTACTACTTTCAATGATTTCATCAGCGATGCTCTAACTCAAGAGAACAACAATGCTATCTATTCTGCTTCTAAGAGCCGCAAGAGGGCCATTGAGGCGAGTGCTTCACAGTCTCGAGCTCCAGCTGCCCCGAGAGCTCCTCCTCGCCCTCCTGCTCAGAATACAAAGTTCCGTCCGCCGCAGAAAAAGCCTGCCGCAAAGACTGGGTTTCGTAAGGCATATACAGTGGCTCTGCCAAAGAGTAATGCGGGCCAAGGCAGCTCCAGTGTTCCTCCTAGCAACATGCCTTGCTGGAACTGTAACAAGCCAGGCCATTGGTCCAGGAACTGTCCGTACCCTAAGAAAAATGTCAACCAAGGTAGTCGTCAGGGACACGCCCATTATAACAGCATTGAGGAAATTCCATCTGGTGAGGTGGTCACCGCTGGTAAGTTTCTAGTTGACCAACACCCCGCAGTGGTACTTTTTGATTCAGGTGCTTCGCATTCCTTTATCAGTCCTAAGTTTGCATCTAAATTTGCACACAAGTTGCATACTGTTGAAGGTGTGGGTTATTGTATTAGCGCTGCAAGTGGGAATATTTCCACAAACAAAATAGTGGGGAACCTTAAGTTTGAGATAGAAGGGCGAAGTTATTCGCTTGCCCTATTGGTTTTACCTGGTTTAGACATAGATGTTATCTTGGGCATGAATTGGATGAGTCAGAATGGGGTACTCATTGACACATCCGCTCGGGTAGTTATGCTCAGAGATCCTACAGATCAAAAGGGTTTTCTAGTACAACTTCCCAGAAAGGTTGAATTGTCGGGGGAAATTCATGCTGTGCAAGCAAAGGCGTTGGCCGAAATTCCAGTAGTAAATGAGTTTCCGGACGTTTTTCCCGATGATTTGCCGGGACTCCCTCCGGATCGGGATGTGGAGTTTAAAATTGAGTTGTTGCCTGGCACGGCTCCCATCTCTAGGAGACCCTATAGGATGCCTCCAAATGAACTCGCTGAACTTAAGGTGCAATTGAATGAACTTTTGAAGAAGGGGTTGATTCGTCCTAGTTCATCGCCGTGGGGATGTCCTGCTATCTTTGTAAAGAAGAAGGATCAGTCGTTGCGGATGTGCGTAGATTATAGACCTCTCAATGCAGTCACTGTCAAAAATAAGTACCCTCTACCGCGCATCGACATCTTGTTCGATCAGTTGTCTAAAGCTAAAGTTTTCTCCAAGATCGATCTAAGATCTGGCTACCATCAAATTAAAATTCGCCCGGAAGATGTTCCAAAGACAGCCTTTTCTACCAGATACGGCCTTTATGAGTATCTTGTTATGTCTTTCGGCTTGACAAATGCCCCCGCACACTTCATGTACTTGATGAATTCGGTGTTTATGCCTGAATTGGACAAGTTTGTGGTGGTATTTATTGATGACATCCTGGTATACTCTGTGAATGAGGAGGATCACGCTGAACATCTGCGTATAGTCCTCACAAGACTGCGTGAACATCAACTATATGCAAAGTTCAGTAAGTGCGAATTCTGGCTTCGTGAAGTACCTTTCCTTGGGCATGTGTTGTCCGATGGAGGAATTATGGTGGACCCCGCCAAGGTACAGGAAGTGCTGAACTGGAAGGCTCCTATCTCGGTTCACGAGGTCCGGAGTTTTCTTGGTTTGGCTGGCTATTATCGTCGCTTCATCCCGGATTTCTCTAAAATAGCCAAGCCAATGACTCGGTTGCTGCAAAAAGACACCAGGTTTGTCTGGACTCCTGAGTGTGATGCGGCTTTTCACCAACTGCGAACCCTCCTAACCTCAGCTCCGGTTTTGGCACAACCGGATATCGAGAAACCATTTGATGTTTATTGTGATGCCTCAGGCATAGGTTTGGGAGGTGTGTTGATGCAGGAAGGCCGAGTAATTGCATATACTTCTCGACAACTTCGGAAGCATGAGGTGAATTACCCAACACATGACTTAGAACTCGCCGCAGTTGTTCATGCTTTGAAAGCCTGGCGACATTATCTGCTGGGCAATGTCTGCAACATCTATACCGACCACAAAAGCCTCAAATACATCTTCACCCAACCCGAGTTGAATATGCGTCAAAGAAGATGGCTCGAGTTGATTAAAGATTATAACCTTCAAGTGCACTATCATCCAGGGAAGGCAAATGTAGTTGCGGATGCTTTAAGCCGTAAGTCTCATTGCCATTCCTTAGTTGAAACTGATTTTCACCGATCTCGCCTTCTACATCCAGCAGTCTTGTACAACATCACTGTCAGTTGTACTCTCAAAAACAGAATTATTGAACTCCAAAAGACTGACACTGGTATATTCCACATCAAGCGTAAGATGAAAGAGCAAGAGACTACACAGTTCAGGATAGATGAAGAGGGTGTACTATGGTTCAAGGATAGGTTAGTTGTGCCTAAGGACCGAGAGCTTCGAAATGATATTATGTCTGAAGCACACTCCTCTAAGTTGTCCATCCATCCTGGTAGTAATAAGATGTATTATGATTTAAAGCCATTTTATTGGTGGACCAAGATGCGGAAAGAGATAGCTGCATATGTTGCTAGATGCGACACCTGTTGCAGAGTTAAAGCTGTGCACATGAAAGCTGGGCTACTTCAGCCACTTTCCATTCCAGGCTGGAAATGGGAAGAGATAAGTATGGATTTCATTGTCGGACTTCCTCCCACTGTCAAAAATCATAACTCTATTTGGGTAATTGTTGATCGTTTGACCAAATCAGCTCACTTCATCCCAGTGAGAGTGGACTATCGTCCCACTGACTATGCTGAGTTGTACTTCAATCAGATAATCCGGCTTCATGGGATACCTCGTACTATCGTTTCTGATCGTGGTCCCCAGTTCACTGCTCGCTTTTGGGAGCATTTGCATCACCTTCTGGGAACCAAGTTAGTGAGAAGCTCTGCTTATCACCCCCAGACATCGGGACAGACAGAACGAGTTAACCAAATCTTGGAAGATCTGTTGCGAGCATGCGTCATTTCATCCAAGGGTTCTTGGGAAAAATGGTTACCTTTAGCCGAATTCTCGTACAATAACAGTTATCAAGAGAGTATTAAGATGGCCCCATTCGAAGCGTTGTACGGTCGAAAGTGTCGAACTCCATTAAACTGGGTAGAAGCTGGGGAGAGAAGGTATTATGGTATTGATTTTGTTCATGAAGCTGAGGAACAAGTCCGTACCATCCAAAAACATATGGCTGCAGCCCAAGCTAGACAGAAAAGCTATTCGGATCGTCGTAGAAAACCACTCGAATTTGAAGTTGGAGACTTCGTTTATTTGAAAGTTTCTCCAATGAAGAGTGTCCAACGTTTTGGTGTTAAGCGGAAACTTGCACCAAGATACGTGGGTCCTTTCCAGATCATAGGCAAGAGTGGAGTTGTTGCATACAAAATCCAGTTGCCTCCTGAAATGAGTGCCATATTCAACGTTTTCCATGTATCTCAGCTTAAAAAGTGTCTTCGAGTTCCTGAGGAACAAGTTCCTTTAGGTGATATCAGGCTGGAATCCGACCTAACCTATGAAGAAAAGCCAGTCCGAGTGATCGATACTCAGGAACGAGTGACTAGAAGTAAAGTGGTTAAGTGGTACAAAGTGATGTGGAGTAATCAGGGAAGTGAGAGTGATGCTACGTGGGAACGGGAGGATTATTTGCGGGATGGTTATAAAGAATTCTATGAAAAATGGTACGCTTTCCAAATCTCGGGACGAGATTTTTATAAGGGGGGAGGGCTGTAACACTTCAAGTGTTTAGCTCCATAATTGCATTGCATTTGCATGGCATAAACATAAGCATGCATCATTCATGTTTGTTATTTTATGTGATGCAACACATGTAACTATTCTAGGGTTAGTTTGATTTATTTCATGAAGTGCTTGACAGTTGGTGTAACAAAAAGGTAAGGTAGCCAATCATGACCTACAACACCTTAGTTATACTTAGGATAACATTTGGAACAATGTTCATGTTGACCAAAATTACCAAATTGCCCTTTCAAATGTGGTTGACCAAGTTTGGAACCCTAGAGTGCTCTGGTTTGACCAATTAAAAAGTCCAATTTAGAGATCTTGCATGAAGGAGTGCTCTTAAGCAAAGTTGTAGAGAATTTCATGAGGAACAAAAGTTCTAATATGGCCATCTCATGAAAATGACCAGAACATGCTCAAAAGTGGCCCACAAGGCAGTAGAGAGGTAGCTCCAAGACTTAGAATTTTTCTAAGTCTGGAATCTGACCCTACAGTTTTGCTGATGCCTACTTTAGGAGCTTGTAGTTTGCAAACCAGGCCAAACCAGCTTTCACTCATATTGACAAACTTGTAGATCACATGTAACCCTACAACTTTGTCAACATCACCCAAGTCTGGTTCTCAATGGTTCAAGAGTTATCATGTCATGAACTTGGGCTGTCAGTCGGCTTTGTTAACTGAAACCCGGTTTCAGTTTTATCGTGCACTACTTTGAGGCCATGTAGTTTGAAATATAGGCCGAACCAGTCTAAGCTCCAATTGACAATTTTGTTGCCCTCACATAGCTCTACAAACTTGATGTTGCCACCTTGGACTGAAACCGGCTGGTTTAGAAGTTAATCACGTTCGAAAACACGCTGTCAGTCACTGCCGTTGGCATCGCTGAACTCGGGTTCAGTTTCGTCAGTGGCCGACCGGCCACAGACCGTCGCCGCCGCGTGTCCCTCCACGCGCCGCGCGCGACCTGGCGTCGCGGCCAGCTGCTCGACATGTAGAAGAGGTCCCTGCTGCCTCGCCTAAGCCGCCCAGCCCTTTCCTTCTTTCCCGTGTGCAACCGAGGCGGAAGCCGGAGACACCATTGCCGCCGTAGCTGTCTCCGAGCTCTCGCGCACTCACCACCGCACCACCGCTCGCCTGACCTCGCCAATCTCTTCGCCTCACCACCCTCCACCTCCTGGACCCACCGAAGCCCGTGATTTGACTCGAGGTGAGCCGCATTTCCTTCTTCCCCATCTCCGAGAGGTCACCGGAGCCCGCCATGGGACCTCACCGTGGTCGGGGTGCTTCGGGTCTCTCTCCGTCCTCCCTTCTTAGCAAAATGGAACCGCCTAGCTTCGGTGAAGCTCGCACCGAGCCTGGACCGCACCGTGCATCTTCACCGGCGACGGCGCGCCGCCACCGGACACCACCGGCCGCCGCTCGCGGTGACAAGCCCCTTCCACCCCATCCCCATCCGTTCCACGAGCACCAATCGACGCACCGGGTGACGGAGAACACGAGGCGGTGTCCGATTGGCCGAGCGAGCCCTTCTCCGGCGAGCTCGAGCTCGTCGGAGCTCGCGGGTCTCCGCCTCCCCTGTTCCTCTGTCCCTGACTGCGGGGGCCCGCCTGTCAGTTGCCAAGCGCGGGCGGGACGGCCGAGCAGGCCGCGCGCGCGCGAGTCGTGGGCCGAGTTCTTCCGGGCCGGCCCAGTCATCCGAAATGAAATTCATTTTTATTATTTTGTCACTGATTTTTGTACAAGTTGGAAAAATGTAGATCTAGGGTTTTAAGGATCCAAAAATCATGAGATAAATTTTATTAGGGTCCACATGATGTGTAGTATTTTAGAAAAATATAAATCTGGAATGTGGTGTTTAATTTTTAGGAGAATTTAATAGATCCTTTAAATGTGTTTTGGAATGCATGCAAAGTTGTTAAATTTATAACTTGAGCTGTAGTGTTCCATAAATCATAAAATTTGATGGGTAGGTTACTCTATGCTAGTCCTAGCTCTGGTAAAAATTTGGGCATCAGTGCTTAATTAATTTCCAAGTTATAATGCTATCTTGTGATTCTAGGAAATACTTAAATGAATTTTTGTAATTTTTCTACATGTGCAATGTTCATATAACTTTTTGGAGAATGTCTTGGTATCTTAAAGTGTCTAAGAAAAATATGAAATCTGTTGTTTGACACTTTTCAATAGGGTTTCCTAATTATGCAAAAATCAGCCTTATTAGCTTGTGAATTTTGTGTAGGGAGTTTCTGTGAATAAAACTTGTTCAAATTTTTACTGTGGTCTCTTTTTGGGTCAAAGAGTCCTCTGTAATTTTTGTAGAATTTTGGGAGCAGTTTACATATATGTTTAAAATTCTACTTAATTACTTAAGTAAATTGAGAAATGGGTTTATATAAATGTTCTAGGTGGGCACACCTTACTTTCTGGTGTCTTTGTGATATTTGTGAACTTATAGTAGCATTAGTTTGGTTTGAGAGAATGTTTGCTACATCAATAAATATTTAACCTTTGTAATTTTAGGTTTTCTGGACAGTTAAGTAGTAATTCTAAATTTGGCTTTGATAAAATTGGTTGCTGGACAACTTGTAAATACCAAAGTTGGAGTAAACTTGGTGAACTAGCTTGTGTTGAAATTTAGAAGCATTTGGCTTAGTAGTTTGAGAGTTACTGTTGTTTAAAGTGGCAGTTCAAAATCTGCTACTCTCTGTTTTGGAGAGGACAGATTCTGGAACTTGTGAAGTTTGACATGGAAAACTTAGGAGTTTGGAGTTGAGGTCTGAAAATGAATTGTAGTACATTTCTTAGGCTTTCCAGATTGTCTTAGATCATATCTTTTGGAATTATAAATCTCCAGTTGTGATAAAAACAAGTAGCTGCTGTCCAGAATGCTTACTGTGGTGTTTTGCTGATTGTTATGGTGAGATATCCTAAGACATGCTACTTTTGTAATTGTTAGGTGTTAGGGCCTTAACTGAGGATGAGCAGCTTTATCTTAGGTTAAGTAGATTAGGTGAGTACTTCTCTACTAGAGAAGAGATTTGCACGTACTAGTAAAATAACTTAAATAGAGTATTTTATTCTGAAATGCATTTCATTCCGAGCATGTTGCACCCATTTATGCATCCATTATATTTATTGTGCATTCATGCAATAGGTGCACCGGAGGGGGTGACACTCCTCGAATTCGAGCCAGTAATTCCGGAGGAGAGCCAGGAGCAGCAGGAGCCCGAGGAACCAGCCGGCGACGAAGCTCTGTCAGAAGGTCTACCCGAGTGCCCTGACCACAGGCCTGCAACTTTTCTGAAAGGCAAGCCCCGGTGCATGCTGAACCCATCGTTTTATAAATATATCTTGAGTACTTTTAATTGTTTACTGCATTAAGTTGTAGGAGTTATATGAAAACACTTGTTGCATTACACCTGTCCTTGTCCAGATATCGTACTTAATCCTATTTTAGGTTTAGGCACGTGTCAATGCTTAGCCCTGCTTAGTACGGTAGAAGTCGGGTGATTTCCGGTCATCCGCGAGATGTAGGAAGGAGTCACGAATGGCTTTATGGCTATCGTGGATGGAACCATGCTTAAAAATGAAATTGAGACCGGGCGGGAGTTCGATAGTACAGCCGCAAGACACTTCACGTCTTGGGTGTGGAGCTATGCCCGTCTGAGTCGTTTAAGGACCGATTCGCTGTACGTCCTTGAGTCATGTTGAACGCAGTCTAACACTTAGTTGGCCGGATAAGTCGTTCCGACCGCGAAGCCGAGTAATGTGGTTCAGGCCGGGAATCGAATGGTAGGTTGCTTCTTGGAGGAGAGAAAGGATGTGCTTGGGGACATTGGCGTGAGACCAAGGGGGGGTTAGAGTCCCTATCACCTGGCAGAGTGTCGCCCTTGGGGTCGCGACATTATTCGGACCCGCGATTCCTGAATCATATGACAAGGTGGCCTGTGCGACCCTGGCAGGGGTCTGCACGGTGAGTGTTAGAAATACCCCTCCAGCTGGATAGGAATTCGATTCGAATCGCCGTCGCTCCCGGTTAGTGAGCACTTGACTTGAGCAGCGGCAACGTAGAACTCATTAAATGAACTGGTGGTTAAGGGAATGATACAATGTTGCCATAATGATATACCTGCTATGGATATAATAATCATGTTGTTTGATTATAATCAAGTGTATGTTTAGTACAGGTGCTAAGATAGATGACAGGTAAATGCTAAAAATAACTGCTAGTACAGGTTATAAGAGTTTCAACTACTTATGCCTTTATGCAAAATGTGATGTCAGCTAGCCTCTTGTGTAAGCCTTGCATAATCCTTGGTGTCACTTTATTTCTGGTTTTCGACGGGTAAGTCTAGCTGAGTACATTCCAGTACTCAGGGTTTATTCCCTCCTGTTGCAGATGACATGCTTTATCAGGGATTCTGCAAGACGTGTCTCCACCCTGCGGGTGACGATGACTAGATCACAAGGGCGTGATCGTCTTTATGTACTTTCCTCATGCTTTTGCGAGATGTCGATCATCCGGACTGGCAGTATTTAAGTAACTAGTGTGTGTGCTATGCTTCCGCTACTTTCAAACTTGGTTTGTAATAATTGCTACTCCGTGGTGTAAACTTATTTCAGAACTACTTGTGAAATGTATCGTATGATGTTGTATGTTGAATGATGCGATCCTGGTTGTAAGCAGTTTGGTTCGAAATCCTTCGTGATTTCGATTGACTACCGGGATTATATGGGCTCAAGTTTGAAAATTTGAGCGCTTCGGTGCTTGTTTTCGTACTTGTGCTCTTATAATTTGGTCGGTTCTGTTACAACAACCAACCCAAACCCGTGCCCGCTAAGAAAAATTATGCCCGTTAAAAAACCCATACCCGCAGACGGGTACAAATAGACGCCCATACCCGTGCCCGAGCGGGTAGCGGGTACCCGCGGGTTACCCGTGCCCGACAAACTACAGGCTTTAGCTGTATTGTGCCTGTCCCTATTTTGCCTTGGTTTTATATAGAGTGCGCGCACCTTCAGCTGTGCTGACCCAGCGAGGTGGGACTAATGCGCTTGCTGTCTGTGAACTTGTGAAGCACTACTGCACTAGCACTGGAGCCTGAAGAGCAACTGAGCAAACCATTCTAGCAGTTGGGCCCAGGAGGCAACCGGCCCATAATAGGATCGGAGGCTCAGGAGCAGTTCAGCCTCCAAGCAACATAAGAGTCGGTTTATTCTTTTTGTCTTTCAATTTGTAGTTGGTTTCTCTAGAATATTTCTATATGCAAAAGTTTCTAAATATATTTAGTGAGCTTATATATAAAATTATTTGCTAATCCAAGATCTAAAAATTAAAGGATTTGTTTACATATGCATGCCTTTATCAAGCCATTTGGGATGGGAAAGCCGTCATATGCGCCTTTAAATGGATCAATCTAGTTGAGAAATTTAGGACATTTGTAGGATGATTTGAGCTACTATTCTATGATGGAACGGGTTTAAAAAACCCATGGGTTTGCGGGTTTGGGTACTGCATGTCCAGACCCATGCCCATAAACCCACTGGGTTTGGCTTTTTCCCCATTAACAAACCCATGGGTAGAGAAATTGACTCATACCCATGCCCTAATAGGGTAAAAACCCGTCGGGTTTCGGGTCACGGGTACCCGTTGCCATCTTTAGTTCCAATCCTAGTCTAGCATGGCAATTCTAGAAAAGTAAACCAAGCAATGAAAGTAATACAAGAAAGTAAATGCTTGAAAGTAAGGGTTAGGAACACGGCGATGTTTTTTCGAGGTATGGGAGAGTCGCCACTCCTCACTAGTCCTCGTTGGAGCACCCGCGCAAGGGTGTAGCTCCCCCTTGATCCACGTAAGGATCAAGTGCTCTCTACGGACTGATTCTTTGACGTTCCGTCGCGGTGAATCGCTCAAAACCGCTCACAAGATGAGTTGGGTCATCCACAAGCTCCGTCGGATGATCACCAAACTCCCAATCACCACCAAGTCGTCTAGGTGATGGCGATCACCAAGAGTAACAAGCTAGAACTCTCACTTGACCACAACAAGACTAATGAGAAGGTGGATGCACACTTGCTACTCCCTAGTCACTAATGAGGGATTCTCAAACTTTGATTCTCAAATCACTACCCTCATTAGAGCTCTTGCACATCCTTACACTTGAAAGGTGTTTCTCAGCTGAACAAATAAGCAAGAGAGACCTCTAAAAGAGGTGGAGGGGATGTATTTATACACCCCACAGTCAAATCCAACTGTTACCTGCCAACTCAGCAAAATACGACGTGACCGGACGCGCGGGTCGAATGTAACGGTCGAAAATCTAATAGACAGCGCTGAGTGACCGGACGCACCGATCAGGGGTGACCGGACGCATCCGGTCATGTAAGGACCTTACTGTACTTTGACTTGACGCTCGGTCGCGTCTGATTAGTGATGACCGGACGCATCAGGTCAGCAAAGTACCTTACTGGAACATGACCGGACGCGTTCGATCATTTTCCAGTCGCGTCCAAATAGTTCTTTTACCCTCTAAGACACGTGTCAACATGATCAACGCGTCTGGTCCTCGCAAGGACCGCGTCCGGTCAACCAAGTTGAAACACAGTGACTGTCAGCACTGACCGGACGCGTCCGGTCGAGACAGAGAACGCATCCGTGAAAGTCTCTAGTTTGGTTTTGGCTAATTGATGAAACCTAGGACTAAACTTTGTATCTAAGTGGATGATTTAGATAAAGGTGGTCATTGAATATGAAACATGACATTGACTCATGTGACCAAGATGATGAAGACCAAGATGATGCTTGGCTCGATGGACCGGTTTTAAAGGTGAAGGGCAAGACGAGGCTTCGAAGCAAAGGACCATGCGATGGTGAAGCTTGAGCAAGACTTGGCGCCGACGGACCGATGCAACGGTGAAGAGCAAGTGAAGTCAAGGTCGATGGATCGAGACGGTCATGTGATGATATGAAGTGGATCATATCTTTTGGAAAAACAAAATAGGCTCAAGGCAAAGGTATAACCATAGGGCCATTTTGTTTTGCACTCAAGACACCATAGAGGGTGTGAGTGTTTTAGGATCGATAGCCAAACTATTAAGAGGGGAAGTCTTACCGGTTATTCGACGGATGGGTGCCACTAGGTGAATTCATGAAGTGCATTGCATGTAGGGCCTAGTGAGCTAACTGGAAAACCTTCAAAAATGATTATGAAAATGCTAACACACGTGCACAAGGTGGTGATCACTTGTTGGTTGAAAGGATCAAGATTCCCAAGAGGGGGGTGAATTGGGCTTCTCTAAAAATTAATTTCAAGAATTAAATCCTATAAGCCAAACTTCACCCCTAGTTCTTACTTGTGTTTCTTGTGATTCTACCGATAAAAGTTTTGCACCCTAAGTTCCAATCCTAGACTAGCAAGGCAATTCTAGGAAAGTAAACAAGCAAGAAAGTAATGCAAGAAAGTAAATGCTTGAAAGTAGGGAAAAGGAACACGGCGATGTTTGCCGAGGTATCGTAGAGTCGCCACTCCCCACTAGTCCTCGTTAGAGCACCCGCGCAAGGGTGTAGCTCCCCCTTGATCCGCACAAGGATCAAGTGCTCTCTACGGGTTGATTCTTCGACACTCCGTCGCGGCGAATCACCCAAAACCGCTCACAACTTGAGTTGGGTCACCCACAATCTCGTCGGATGATCACCAAACTCCCAATCACCACCAAACCGTCTAGGTGATGACGATCACCAAGAGTAACAAGCTAGAACTCTCACTTGACCACAACGAGCCTAATGAGTAGATGGATGCACACTTGCTACACTCTTGTCACTAGAGAGGATTCTCAAACTTCGATTCACAAATCTCTATCCTCACTAGGGCTCTTGCACTTCCTTGCACTCTAAAGGTGTTTCTCAGCTGAACAAATGAGCAAGAGACCTCTAAAAGAGGTGGAGAGGGTGTATTTATAGACCCCTCAAACAAATCCAACCGTTACCTTTCAAAACAGCCAGACGCGCACTGACCGGACACGCCTGTCGATATGACCGGACGCGTCGGTCAGGTGTAACGGTCGAATAATGGAAACCTGTGCTGAGTGACCGGACGCGTCGATCTGTGATGACCGGACGCGCCGGTCTGAGATGACCGGACGCGCCGATCAAGGACCCATGCAAGAGCTCTCTAGAAAACTGACCTGACGCACCACCGCGTCCGATCATAGGTGACCGGACGCGTCAGGTCACCACTGGACCTTACTAGAACATGACTGGACGCATGACCACATCCGATCATAGGTGATCGGACGCGTCAGGTCACCACGGGACCTTACTAGAACATGACCGGACGCGCCGATCATTTCACAGTCGCGTCCGATTACCCTGTTTACCCTTTGGAACACGTGTCAGACTGACCACAGCGTCTGGTCCTCTCAAGAACCGCGTCCGGTCAGTCAGCTGAAAATGCAGTAAAGATTTAGTACTGACCAGACGCGTCCGGTCATGACCAGGACCGTGTCCGGTCATAGGTAAACAGCTCAAACGTCTTCTAAACGCGATGCAACTTGAACCAAGTTGCTTCTAACTGAACTCTGAGCTTTTCTCGAGCTACCTAGTGCTAAGTTTGACAAGTGTGCACCACACCTAAACACAAGACTCACCTAGGTCAAGCTACTCGCTCATGCCCCTCTTCATAGTATGGTCAAAGGAAGAAACAAAGATCCTAACGACTATTCCAGATGTATCTCAACACCTTGACATCTAGAACTAACCATCCTTAATCTTATCGTTGATCCTTTGAAAACCGAAATGATTTCCATCAAGGGACATGAATACCATATTGCCCAAAGCAGTTATCATCTCCATGACCTAACTTACCAACATTTCTACAAAACACACGTTAGTCATGGTAATTATGTGTTGTCATTAATTGCTGAAACCAACACCGGGACCTAGATGCTTTCAATCTCCCCCTTTTTGGTGATTGATGACAACACTTAGATTCAGAAGATATGAGTTGAGGTTTTCGATCATGCTTGGTTCACATAAACATAAAGCTGTAAGCACAAGGGGTTAGACAATGCTTATGTGTTCCAAGCCAACTGAGTGTACTCATAAGATAAAACATGAAGAGTTAGTACACATAGAATATAGCTCATATGAAGTCGGAGTAAGGCACGGAAGCACAACCTTATGAGCTATAAACAAACAAGTGACATAATTTAAACTGTGACTAGATAAACCACATAAGACCACATGTCATAAGAATGCAAATACCATAAAGTAAATATGATGCATGAGTGTAGCACACAAGAGAAGAACGAAAACCCTCTACCAAAAACTCCCCCTAAATCTACTCTCTCTCTCCCCCTTTGGCATCAACCGCCAAAAACTAATCTAAGGACCTGACGGGGGAACAGACGGAGTCGAGTCGGGTGCCGAGGAGCGCGTAGTAATCACAAACTGAGAAGTGTCTTCCTCGAACTCGGAGCTATCAGGCTGACCCTGTGAAGAAGCATGCGGCTGTGAAGCGGTCTGGGTCTGATCAACAGGAATAGGTACTGCCGAAGTAGCAACAAGTGGAGCAGTCTCTGTGACCTGAGCCTGAAGTGAGCCAAAAGCTGGGGGATCTGTCGAGGCAACGGACGAAGGAACTGTCTCTGTAGTGCCTGTCCCTATCACAGGAGGAAACTCTGCCTCTGAAGCTGACAACCCTGATGAAGTAGCAAAAGTGGTGTGCGAGGGCGTCGGCTGACCAGTCAACTCGCTATATGTGGCACTAAGATCAATGAAAGGTGTGTCGGTCAACATGTGAGGGCGAGGTTGGTCTGAAGGAGTAAACCCCATCTGAATAGGCGTGTAGCTCGGGGACTGGAACGACTGAGGAACCTGCAGCTATGGAGAGGTGAACTGAAAGCTCGGCTGATCCTGACTTGAAGGTCCACTGAATGGTAAAGCTGAAGTCAGGACAGATGCAGGTGGAGGAACCCCAACTGTGACTAGGTGACGCAGAAGATCCAGGTACTGTTGCTGGCTAGCTGCACTCTGTCGCTGCATCTCATACTACTGACGCTGCATCTCGACTTGTTGGCGCTGTATCTCAAGCTGCTGTCGCTGAAACTCATCCTGTCGAGCCTGTATCTGTGCAAACGCAGCAGCTGTGTCCTGAGCCTGTCTCTGTAGCTGAAGCTCCTGTCGCTCCTGTGCCTGGGTCAGCCTCTCAAGAATAGCCACCATGGCTGGGTCTGAGCGAGAGACTGAACCAGAGCCACCGGCCTCGTGGTCATGAGGCCGAGGAGACCGATACCTGGGGATGGGCTGATAATCCTCGTCAGTGCTGTCAGAGGCCTCATCTTCAGCTATATTAGTGGGCTGAGCATCTAGATCTGCAAGTTTTGCCTCAGCAAGACCCTGTACGGTTGTGTCCTGCTCAGCCGCTGTCTTAGGTACCTCAGGTCTCTCTCTCTGTCCTGGCACAGAGGCCTGCTCTCTCGTAACTGAAGCCCATAGCTGACGAATATCATACTCAGGAAAAACAGTAGTAGTTTCAGTTATCTCAACACTAATCTCTGAAGGCAGCTCAAGTGCAGATCTAATGATGAAGCAAATCCAATGAGCATAGGGCAGCTGACGGTGTCCCTTGAAGCCTTCTGCCAGGGTGTTCTCCATCTCACTAACCATAAGATCCCAAATGTCAAAAGGTGTCTGTGAGAGAAGGTGATGAACTACCCATAGCTGCATTCTGGTCAATCCCTCTCTGTAACCAAGCCTGGGAAGAAGAGTACGCCTGACAATAGCATCCAGTACTCAGGCAAGTGGTGTCAAACTGGCAGGTGTGCGACGAGACCCTTCGCCAAAAGACTCACGGAAGTAGGGTCGGATCAGATCAGTAGGTGGCACAGTGCCGCCATAAGGGCGTCTAGGTGGAGCTGTCTGACCGAAACAGAGCTAGTGAATCTTCATGTCTGAAGCTGGGAGTCTGAGAATCTCCCGCACTCTTGTGTTGTATAGTCTGCGGTCGCGGCCTCTGAATGCAAAGTGTATGAACTCATGGGCTGGATCAATCCATAGTGAAGCATAGAATTCCCTAACCCAAGTGCCGTAGTATGCACCTGTCCGTCCAAGAAAATCTAATAAGCCTGGTAGATAGGACAGGTGCGGACGAAGCTGCTCACCCACTACCTCAACAAGTGACTCAATGCGACAGACCCTCTGTGGTCGAAAGGCAATGCCACTGTCAACAAGAGCTCTGTAAAAATCCTCCTGTAGAGGAGTATAAAAACCCTCTGAAGCTCTGGAGTCCCTCTGAGGTGGAAACCACCTGCTGACCTCAACAAATCTCAAACTTTGCACCTGACGTGCAGTAGCACCTCTCAAGTCAAAGTGCTCGACAGGAGGTGAACCTCTAACTCTGGGAGGTGGATGTCCTCCACAACGCTGGCCCTCTAGCCTGGGAGTCACCTGAGCCCGTGTGCGTGTGGAGCGGCGACGCTGTGGAGTCTGAGCTGACTGCTCCTCTGTCCCCTCTGGAGCCTTTGCAGGTGGATCAACTGACATAGTATCTGCATCCATTTGCACCTCTGTGCCCTCAGTGGTCTCAGTAGTCTCTGTACCAAGCTGTCGTCCTTCAAGATGAAAACAACTGTCGCCAATGCGTATACCACTGCTCATGCCACCTCTCTCAGCTGCATCAGCTGCATCTGCCACTGCCTGAGCTATCTCTGCATTAGTAAGAGTCTTCTTCTTCTTTCTGGCCATGATCTTGATGCGCTTTCCACACGCAACCTCAGACATACGAGGAGGACTGTCGTCCCCATCACTAGGAGCACCACCAGCATTCTTGCAACGAACCATGCTGTCACACTATCGGAAAGCCTCTGAAAGATGGTGTACTGACACTTGAGAGCCTTGGCCTCAATCCGTATCCACAGGCTTGGCCTCGGATTCAATCACTGAATAGCAGTCACCCCGACACACCGACAAACTCGCTGAAAAGACAGAATATATGGATCTACTATAAGCAACATATATGATCTAAAGGTACGAAACCCTAGAGATAGCAAGTATAAGATAAGATGTGAATCGAAACGCGATAGCTACCTCAGATCGACGAGAAAACGGTGATGAGATGAGATGACCTAGGTCGCGAGACTTCCCGAAGCACCAGACGAGCGCTGATTTGCCGAAACAAGAGTCAATTAGGATAATGATAATGAAATTTCGGCAAACCCTAATACGAAGTTCAAGGATATGCGTGACAACCTCGGAGTGAAGACGTCGCGCGAAGAAACTTTCGACGTCAAACGAAGGAGACGCCGCAGTGCGAACCCTAGGGTTAGGGCAACGCGTGGTGGCCGAAGAGCGAGGATGGTCACGAGGGAAGGCCGGGGCCTACCGAAGGTGGCGTAGGTGGTGGAGGGCGTGGCTCAACGGCGGCAGCAGCACTCGGCGGCAGTGGCGCAGGCGCGGGCGCGGCAGAGGCGGCGCTTCGCGGTGTGGGCAGAGCTGCGGGCCGGGTGGTGCTCGTGCGGGTGACCGGAGAGGACGGAGACGGCAGGGCGCGGCGGTGATCTCTGGCGAGCGGCTATGGCGAGCTTCCCCAGCGAGTTAGGGCAGGGAGGCGGTGGATTCGCGAGGAGCACGGCGGCGGATGAGGAAAATAGAATAAACGCGAAAGGTTATACGAAGGGTTAGATCCGCTCGTCACGCGATGATAGGACGCGGTGGTCGATATGACCGAACGCGGTGGAGGCAGCGTCCGGTCACATTCCAGTAAGCTCCTGGAATGACCGGACGCGTCCGATTATCCACGATCGGACGCTGACAGCGTCCGATTTTGATTTCCTCGGAAAACTGAGACGGATGACCGGACGCGGTGGTGGTTACCGGGACCGGACGCGGTGGTCAACAGGGGCGTGTCCAGTGCAGCGTCCGGTCACTGGATCAGGAGATGGTCTTCAGGATGACTGGACGCGCTGGTGGTCGCCGGGACCGGACGCGGTGGTGAAGCATCACTGCGTCCGGTGCAGCGTCCGGTCCAGCGTCCGGTCACTGTTTTTCGCCCTTCTTCATTCCGAACTTCGACGCGACTTCTCCCAATCAAGTTCCAATTCAAAGAGACATAAATAAACACCGATTGGAACAAGATATGAGTGACCTCACTCAAACCCTCAAGTTTCTCAAAATAGTTTGCCTTAGGCTAATATTATTTTTAGGAAAATAGGCAACAAACACTCGAGGAGCAACGTATGGCCATGCAATAGAGTTTTTTTGAACCTTTGGGAGCGTCAAAATGCTCTCTCTACCCATGGACAAACACAGAGGTTGCTCAAAGCTTAACCGAAAAGAAACGACAAAGCAACAACCATGCAAATGCAATGCAAAACAAGTAAGTAAGGCTAGGTTGCTTGTCAAGTTTGATCCACGGTTAGGCTTCTTCACTCCTCCAAAGGAGGGTTATCGTAACCGTGTTAGCCAAACCCTAGATGCATTGCGAGTAATTAAACATGACATATAATACAATGCAATGCAATGCAAGGGACAACACAAGCTCATTTTTTAAAGTTACTAGAGTCAAGCACATTGAGTTCACTTCTTAACCTACAAAAGGTAGCTTCATCTAAAGGTTTAGTGAAGATATCCGCTAATTGATTTTCACTTCTTACACCTTCTAGTGATATGTCATTTTAGCAACGTGATCTCTTAGAAAGTGGAGGCGGATATCAATGTGCTTGGTGCGAGAGTGTTGTACCGGATTATTGGCAATTTTAACCGCACTTTCATTGTCACATAAAAGCGGCACCTTTTCAAGAACAACTCCATAGTCTAGGAGGGTTTGTTTCATGTATAGGATTTGTGCACAACAAGCCCCCGCGGCAATGTATTCCGCCTCGGCGGTGGACAAAGCCACACTATTTTGCTTTTTAGATGACCATGATACTAAAGATCTCCCAAGCAAATGGCATCCTCCGGATTTGCTTTTTCTATCAATTTTGCAACCGGCATAATCCGAATCGGAGTAGCCAACTAGTTGGAATCTAGCTCCTTTGGGGTACCATAGTCCGATGCTTGGAGTATACTTAAGGTATCTTAGGATTCTTTTTACGGCACTTAGGTGAGGTTCTTTACGGCACTTAGTCGGTTGCGGCTCTAAGGCACCCAACATCTATGGCTTCGAGGTACGCCTCCATACGAATTTTCCAATACGGAAAATCATCTCCCTCAAAAGTGGGAGGTGGTCCTTCCCCATTAGACATCTTGCTCTAGGCGGTAAAGCCTAAATTAAGAGCAACAAGGCTCCGATACCAATTGAAAGGATCAAGATGCCCAAGAGGGGGGTGAATTGGGCTTCTCTAAAAATTAATGCAAGAATTAAATCCTATAAGCCAAACTTCACCCCTAGTGCTTACTTGTGTTCCTTGTGATTCTACCGATAAAAGTTTTGCACCCTAAGTTCCAATCCTAGACTAGCAAGGCAATTCTAGGAAAGTAAACAAGCAAGAAAGTAATGCAAGAAAGTAAATGCTTGAAAGTAGGGAAAAGGAACATGGCGATGTTTTGCCAAGGTATCGGAGAGTCGCCACTCCCCACTAGTCCTCATTGGAGCACCCGCGCAAGGGTGTAGCTCCCCCTTGATCCGTGCAAGGATCAAGTGCTCTCTATAGGTTGATTCTTCGACACTCCGTCACGGCGAATCACCCAAAACCGCTCACAACTTGAGTTGAGTCATCCACAATCTCGTCGGATGATCACCAAACTCCCAATCACCACCAAACCGTCTAGGTGATGGCAATCACCAAGAGTAACAATCTAGAACTCTCACTTGACCACAACGAGCCTAATGAGTAGATGGATGCACACTTGCTTGACTCTTGTCACTAGAGAGGATTCTCAAACTTCGATTCGCAAATCTCTATCCTCACTAGGGCTCTTGCACTTCCTTGCACTCTAAAGGTGTTTCTCAGCTGAACAAATGAGCAAGAGACCTCTAAAAGAGGTGGAGAGGGTGTATTTATAGACCTCTCAAACAAATCCAACCGTTACCTTTCAAAACAGCCAGACGCGCACTGACCGGACGCGCCTGTCGATATGACCGGACACGTCGGTCAGGTGTAACGGTCGAATAACGGAAACATGTGCTGAGTGACCGGACGCGCAGATCAAGGATGATCGGACGCGTCCGATCATGCAAGAGCTCTCTGGAAAACTGACCTGACGCACCACCGCGTCCGATCATAGGTGACCGGACGCGTCAGGTCACCACGGGACCTTACTGGAACATGACCGGACACATGACCGCGTCCGATCATAGGTGACCGGACGCGTCAGGTCACCACGGGACCTTACTGGAACATGACCGGACGCGCCGATCATTTCACAGTCGTGTCCGATTACCCTGTTTACCCTTTGGAACACGTGTCAGACTGACCACAGCGTCCGGTCCTCTCAAGAACCGCGTCCGGTCAGTCAGCTGAAAACGCAGTGAAGATTTAGTACTGACCGGACGCGTCCGGTCATGACCAGGACCGCGTCCGATCATAGGTAAACAGCTCAAACGTCTTCTAAACGCGATGCAACTTGAACCAAGTTGCTTCTAACTGAACTCTGAGCTTTTCTCGAGCTACCTAGTGCTAAGTTTGATAAGTGTGCACCACACCTAAACACAAGACTCACCTAGGTCAAGCTACTCGCTCATGCCCCTCTTCATAGTACGGTCAAAGGAAGAAACAAAGATCCTAACGACTATTCCAGATGTATCTCAACACCTTGACATCTGGAACTAACCGTCCTTAATCTTATCGTTGATCCTTTGAAAACCGAAACGGTTTCCATCAAGGGACATGAATACCATATTGCCCAAAGCAGTTATCATCTCCATGACCTAACTTATCAACGTTTCTACAAAACACACGTTAGTCATGGTAATTATGTGTTGTCATTAATTGCTGAAACCAACACCGGGGCCTAGATGCTTTCATTGGTGTTGGCACATTTGCGAAGGCGTTGGAGTATGAGCGGTAGAGAGGGTTTGGGTCTCTCTCCCTCCCGCCGAGCTTGCGAGCGCGGGATTCAGGTGTTTTCGAGGAGTTGAAATGCCTATTTTCCACTACATCAGAAGTCGGAAAAGAAACGGAGGTCACAGAGGTGACCGGACGCAGCACCGGCGCGCAGTACTGTGCGATCGGCGCGTCCGGTCAGTTGAGCGGCGCGTCCGGTCGATTGGTTATAAATACTTGTTGGCCAGCCCTTGGGGAGGTCTCTCATGATTTCTAACACTCTTGTGCATCCTTTGAGCTAGAGCTTCTCCCTCCTACTCATCTCTCTTGCTTGATTGCAAATCATAAGTGAGATTGAGTGATCCCAAAGTGCATTGCATAGCTTGAGGGCATCTAGTGGCACTTGTGGGTGGTTTAGCCGGTGGATTTCTTGTTACTCTTGGAGAGTACCGCTCCTAGCCGGCTTGGAGATTGTTGGAGGCGTTGGCAAGAGAAGGAGTTTGTTCTTGGCCACCTCCGGTTGATTGTAAGAGGTTCTTGTGCTTTCCTCGGCGGAGCACTAAAAGCAACTCTAGTGGATTGCGTGTGTCATTGAGTTACCTCACTTGAGAGTGGTGTCTTGCGGTGCCTTGCGGGGGCGTGCCTTGAGGGGCAAGTGACTTGAGGGTCACACCAGGAAACCATCTAAGTGTTGGTCGACACAACCGGTGACGTAGCTTGTCGGTGCACAAGTGAACACCGGGTGAACAAAAATATTGTGTCTCTTGTCTCCCGGTGGTTGGTCTTCATATTGTGTTGTTGTCAATATTGATTGATTGTATATCATCTTGGTGATAGGCTACATCTTCACTTCACCATCGGTATAAGATTCATAATCCTCTCTCTCGCATTTACTTTACTAGTTTATCTTGTGTAGCTCTAGTAGTAGCTTTGCTAGTAGTGTTGTTAGCTTGCTCACTAGTGTAAAATTAGTGACATAGCCCTTGTATGAACTAGAGATCATAATCTACTAGACTTGTGGATAGGAGGCTTGCATCACAACCGTAGGCTAAGCAAAACTTGTTTTACGCCGTTTGTTATTCTAACAAGTTTGTTAAGTGGTTCTTGTAGAATTTTTTTATATGCTATTCACCCCCCCTCTAGCCATCTAGGACCTTACAAGTGGTATCGGAGCTGTGGTCACCATTTTAATCAAGGCTTAACATCCTTCGGTGTGAAAAATGGCTCAAATTATGTTTAATCATGTTGGGGGCAAGCCACCGTTCTTTGATGGTGTTAGTTCTTTTGCTCATTGGAAGAGAAAAATGACAATGTACCTTAGTTCTATTCATGAGAGAGTATTGCAAGTCACCGAGAATGATTTTGCTATCATTGATCCCGATCATCTCACCGATGAAGATAGAGCAAATAGAACATGCAATAGAATGGCTCTCAATACACTTTACAATAATATTGACACAAAAGTATTTGAGGGCATCAAGGATTTAGAATTGGCAAATGAAGTGTGGACAAGGTTAAGTGAAACATATGAGGGCACTAAGGTTGTGAAGAGTGCCAAGCTATATGTGCTCAAGAGTGAGTTTGAGACCTTCAAGATGAAAGAAGAAGAAACAATCTTAGAGATGTTTCATAGATTGCAAGTCATTGTGAATGATCTCAAGAGCTTAGGGCACAAGACACAAGATCAAGATTTTTGCCACAAGTTCTTGTTGAGCTTACCAAGAAGATTCAAAATATTGATCATGATGTTACAAAGAGATGGGCTTGATACAATGAAGCCTAATGATTTACTTGGTGAAGTCTTGACATACGACAAGTATGATTAAGATGCCAATGAGAAGGAGAAGAAGGAGGAAGAAAAGAAGAAGAAGACAGTAATGAAGGTGAAGATTTTGAAATTGATGATGAGACACTTGCTCTTGTAGTCAAGAAAATGGGTCACATGTTCATTAAGAGAAGAGGCTTCAAAAGAAGAAATGACAATTTCAAGAGCAATGAGCAACAAAGGAAGTGTTTCAATTGTGATAGCACCGAACATCTTTAAGCCGAATGTCCCTATGACAAGAAGAAGAACAACAAGAGAGGGCAAGTTTGAGAAGAAAAAGAGAGAAGTCAAGATGACTTTCAAGAAGGGCAAGAATAGAGCCTATGTGGTCACTTGAGAAAGTGATGATGATGATGAAGAAGAAGAATCATCATCCAACAAGGCTTTTGCTTCTATTGCTATCAACAAGAAGCCCTCACTATTTGGTTCATCCTCTTCATGCTTCATGGCCAAAGAAGCTAAGGTATTATATGATGAGAGTGATGATGAAAGTGAAATGGAATATGTTCATGATAGTGATAATAATAATGATAATGATAATGAAAATGATGATGATGAACCAACTAAAGAACAACTATATGACTTGATGCAACAAACTAGAGACATAGCTATTGCCAAGGACAAGGAGTGTAAGAAGCTTTCAATGAAAGTAGCAATACTTGAGAAAGTTCTTAGTGAGCTTAAGACCACTCATGAGAGTCTAGTGGAAGACCATGAGGATCTTGGTAAGGCTCATTCCAAGCTTGAAAAAGCTCACTCATTGCTACTTGAGCAACAAGCAAAGAAGGAGGTTGTTGTATCATGTGATATAGGTGTTACATGTGATATAATTGATGAATCCTCTTATGAACCTATCATCACGTCAAATGCTAACCCTTCTTGTAGCTCTTCATCCACTACCACTGACTCTACCTTCTCTACTAGTGATGGTTTTACTTGTGATGTCTTACTAATGGTTGAGAATGAGACTCTCAAGAGAGAGGTGGATGAGCTCACTCATGCCCTAGGCAAGGCCTATGGTGGTGAGGCCCGCTTGCTTAAGTGCTTGGGTAGCCAAATGTTCTCTCTTAACAAAGAGGGATTGGGCTACACCCCCAAGAAAGGCAAGTCAGCCTTTGCAACTCCAAAGCCTCGCTTTGTGAAGGGCAATGGTCGGTTTTGCAATAGATGCAAGCAAGTCGGGCACCTAGAGCATAATTATAATAAAAAGAACCAAAGCAAGAAACTTGTTAATGCTATACCTTTTGATTCTTGCTATGTGCTTACCAAGAGTGTGGTTGACTTCAATGCTAGAGAAACTTCTTTGACAACTTTCTTAATCTCCAAATCAAGTATGGGTTGGCTTTGGCATAGAAGGCTTGGTCATGTTGGCATGAAACAATTGAAGAAGCTTACAACTCATAATCTTGTCAATGGTTTGAAAGATGTTGAATTTGAGAAGAATAAGCTTTGTAGTGCATGTCAAGCCGGGAAGCAAGTTGGAAGCTCACATCCAAAGAAGAGTACAATGAGCACATGCAAAGTATTTGATTTGATGCACATGGATCTATTTGGCCCAACAACATACACAAGCATAGGCGGCAACAAGTATGGCTTTGTCATAGTGGATGACTTCACAAGATTCACATGGGTATTCTTTCTTAGTGACAAAAGTGAAGTGTTTGACATCTTCAAGACCTTTCTCACTAGAGTTCACAATGAGTTTGAGATTAGAATTAAGAAAGTGAGAAGTGACAATGGAAGTGAGTTCAAGAATACAAGAATTGAAGAACTTTGTGATCACTATGGCATTAGACATCAATTCTCGGCCAAGTACACTCCACAATCAAATGGCCTAGTTGAGAGAAAGAATAGAACATTACTTGATATGGCTAGATCAATGCTTCACGAGTACAATGTGAGTCAATTATTTTGGGATGAAGCAATCAATACCGCTTGATATTACATCAATAGACTATATTGTCATCCATTGCTAGAGAAGACCCCATATGAGCTACTTCATGGAAGAAAACCAAATATTTCTTACTTTAGGGTGTTTGGTTGCAAATGCTATATCTTGAAAAAGAGCACTAGATTGGGAAAGTTTAACAAGAGATGTGATGAGGGGTTCCTACTTGGTTATTCAACTACAAGCAAAGCTTATAGAGTTTGGAACAATTTAAGTGGCATTCTAGAAGAAGTCCATGATGTGCAATTTGATGAAACCAATGGGTCACAAGATGAAGAAGAGAATCTAGATGATGTTGGTGGAACTCAATTGGTGGAAGCAATGAAGAACATAGACATTGGGGACATTAGAGCAAAGCAAGTAATTGATATTCAAGATGATGATAAAGATCAAGTGCTCAATTCTCCATTCAAGCTAGCTAGTGACTCTCAAGTGCAAAATCATGGTGCTAGTTCATATCATCGAGATACATCAAGTGATCAACCAAGCTCAAGCAATCAAGTGCAAGTACTCCAACCACAACATGTTGCAAGAGATCACCCCATTGATAGTGTTATTGGTGATATTAGAAGTGGTGTGTAAACAAGATCAAGATTGGCTATGTTTTGTGAGCATGCATCATTCATGTCAACCATAGAACCAAAGAAAATAGAAGAAGCTTTGAGGGATGCCGATTGGATCATGGCCATGCAAGAAGAACTTAACAATTTCACAAGAAATGATGTTTGGGAATTGGTAGAAAGGTCAAATGACTACAATGTGATTGGAACCAAGTGGGTGTTCAAAAACAAGCAAGGTCAAGATGGCATTGTGGTGAGAAACAAAGCAAGACTAGTTGCTCAAGGTTACACTCAAGTAGAAGGTCTTGACTATGATGAGACATATGCTCCCGTGGCAAGATTGGAGGTAATAAGGATTCTATTGGCTTATGCTTGTGCACACAACATCAAACTATATCAAATGGATGTCAAAAGTGCATTTCTCAATGGAATCATCAATGAGTTAGTCTTTGTTGAGCAACCTCTCGGATTTGAAGATGATAAGAAACCCAACCATGTGTACAAGTTGAAGAAGGCTTTATATGGCTTAAAGCAAGCACCTAGAGCATGGTATGAGAGGCTAAGGGATTTCCTTCTCTCTAAGGGATTCAAGATGGGCAAGGTTGATACAACTCTATTCACCAAGAAGATTGGGAATGATCTATTCATAGTGCAAATATATGTTGATGACATCATCTTTGGATCAACCGATTAAGCATATTGTGAAGAATTTGGTGCTATGATGGCCAAAGAGTTTGAAATGTCTATGATTGGTGAACTTAGCTACTTCCTTGGTCTCCAAGTCAAGCAATTGAAGAATGGGACATTTGTGAGTCAAGGGAAATACATAAGAGACATGTTGAAGAAGTTTGGAATGCAAGATGCAAAGCCAATTTCAACTCCAATGGGTACAAATGGCAATTTGGATAGTGATCTTGATGGCAAAATGGTGAATCAAAAGGAATATCGGTCTTTGATTGGAAGTCTACTCTATATCACCGCATCAAGGCCGGATGTCATGTTTAGTGTTTGTATGTGTGCTAGATATCAAGCCTCATCTAGAGAGAGTCATCTCACAGCCGCAAAGAGAATATTGAGGTACTTGAAGCAAACAAGAGATGTTGGACTATGGTATCCCAAGGGGTCAAAGTTTGAATTGATTAGATATTCGGACTCCGACTATAGGGGTTGCAAGATCAATAGAAAGAGCACAAGTGGCATATGTCAACTACTTGGAAGATCACTTGTGTCATGATCCTCAAAGAAACAAAATAGTGTGGCAATCTCTACCGCCGAAGCCGAATATGTGAGTGCGGGGAGTTGTTGTGCAAAATTGCTATGGATGAAATCAACTTTGAAGAATTATGGCCTCAGCTTCAAGAATGTGCCATTGCTATGTGATAATAAAAGTGCAATCAAGATGACACAAAACCCGGTTCAACATGGAAGAACAAAGCATATTGACATAAGGCATCATTTCATTAGAGATCATCAACAAAAGGGAGATATTGCCATTGAAAGTGTTGGCACCGATGATCAACTTGCCGATATTCTCACCAAGCCACTTGATGAAAAGAGGTTTTGCAAGCTAAGGAATGAGTTGAACATTCTTGATTTCTCAAACATGAGTTGAATGCACCCCACCCACTTATTGACATGCCTCTCCTTCGATATTGCAAGGTAAAGTTGATTGACATGTCATTCATCCTATGTTCAGGACCTATTAGAGCATGTAGACATAATAAGTGGTATGCATGAGCATTCATGATAAATCAAATGAATTTGATGGATATATGTTACCACTATTGCTTCTATGCTTGTTTTGATCTAGTGGTGGCATATGACATGTTTGTGAGCTTGCAAACCTAGTGTTGAATCTAGAAGATTTGCTATATGTGTTTAATTCAACATAGGCAAGATAACCCTTTTTATGAGGTGTGAAGAAGCTTATCTTTGGTTCAAATCGAATTAAATCTCTTTGGCAAGTGTTCTAGGTTGAACCAAATTTGATAAATTTTAACCTACTCCATCAAACATTGTTTTTCTCTCCACAATTTGATCCCATTTTTAGGTAAGTTGTTGACAAAGGGAGAGAAAAAAAGATGATTCAACATGATAAAGGGGTAAATAAAATTTTGATGCACACAAAGAAAAAGATGATTCAACATGATAAAGGGGTAAATAAAATTTTGATGCACACAAGTAGGGGGAGCAAGCTCATAAACAAAGTTGTTGCATTTGTTTGTGCATTCTCATATGACTTGCTCATTGCACATGTATTTAAATTCAATATACATGCTTGTGTGGTGCAATGCTAGTATAGAACTTGAATGATGAAATGATCTACTAGCATGCGTAGGAATAGTTTACATGTGGTATCTAGACGTGCCTTAAACTTTACAAGTGGTCTAAGAACCTTTACTATAATGTTGATCTCACGGGGTTCTTGAGTTGTGATGGATGTCTAGTTACTTCATGATGCTAAGGATGGTGTAAAAGGCAACTCCGATTGGTATCACGCTTCAAAGGTCTATTTCTTACACCTTAGCATCATTTTGGTAGAATTACTCTCTCAACACTTCTATCCATACATATGTGCAAAGCTTTCAATCCAAACTCTATGCACATATGTAGGGAGAGCTAAAGCTACCAAAACCGAGCTTGTGATAATTGTCCAAACTTTACTTACGAGTAAAATGATTGGATAAGTATGACAAGTTCAAAACTTTTATTATCAAAATCATCTTTGTGAGGGTTTTCATCAAATACTAAAAAGGGGGAGATTGAAAGTCCCAAGTTTGGTTTTGGCTAATTAATGAAACCTAGGACTAACCTTTGTATCTAAGTGAATGATTTAGATAAAGGTGGTCATTGAATATGAAACATGACATTGACTCATGTGACCAAGATGATGAAGACCAAGATGATGCTTGGCTCGATGGACCAGTTGTGAAGGTGAAGGGCAAGACGAGGCTTCGAAGTGAAGGACCATGCGATGGTGAAGCTTGAGCAAGACTTGGCGCCGACGGACCGATGCAACGGTGAAGAGCAAGTGAAGTCAAGGTCGATGGATCGAGACGGTCATGTGATGATATGAAGTGGATCATATCTTTTGGAAAAACAAAATGGGCTCAAGGCAAAGGTATAACCATAGGGCCATTTTGTTTTACACTCAAGACACCATAGAGGGTGTGAGTGGTTTAGGATCGATAGCCGAACTATTAAGAGGGGAAGTCTTATCGGTTATTCGACGCACGGGTGCCACTAGGTGAATTCATGAAGTGCATTGCATGTAGGGCCTAGTGAGCAAATTGGAAAACCTTCGAAAATGATTATGAAAATGCTAACACACGTGCACAAGGTGGTGATCACTTGTTGTTGTTGGCACATTTGTGAAGGCGTTGGAGTTTGAGCGGAAGAGAAGGTTTGAGTCTCTCTCTCCCTCCCGCCGAGCTTACGAGCGCGGGATTTAGGTGTTTTCGAGGAGTTGAAATGCCTATTTTCCACTACGTCGGAAGTCGGAAAAGAAACGGAGGTCACAGAGGTGACCGGACGCTGCACCGAATGCGGTCACGGTTTGACCGGATGCATCCGGTCAGTTCAACGCAGCAGTCAGGCGCGCGGGTGTTAGGGTTTGCAACCGGCGCGTCCAGTCACTCGTGGGACCGGCGCATCCGGTCAGGCGTCCAGAGGGAACTGCAGTTCGCAAGGTCGATCGGACGTGTGGCGCGTCCAGTCACACACGATCGGACGCGTCCGGTCATTGAGGGAGCTTACTGGACTCCAACCGGACACTGGCACTGTCGCGTCCGGTCGTTGCCTGGAGCGCGTCCGGTCGATGCTTCGCGGGCGCGCAGTACTGTGCGATCGGCGCGTCCGGTCAGTTGAGCGGCGCGTCCGGTCGATTGGTTTGACCATTGGCGCAGTGACCGTTGGAGGATCAGACGTGGTTGAGCGCGTCCGGTCAGTTTCAACCGGCGCGTCCGGTCATCCCGAAAAACGTCCAGTGAAGGGGTACAACGGCTCTATTCATTTGGTATGCTTATAATTACTTGTTGGCCGGCCCTTGGGGAGGTCTCTCATGATTTCTAACACTCTTGTGCATCCTTTGAGCTAGAGCTTCTCCCTCCTACTTATCTCTCTTGCTTGATTGCAAATCATAAGTGAGATTGAGTGATCCCAAAGTGCATTGCATAGCTTGAGGGCATCTAGTGGCACTTGTGGGTGGTTTACCAGTGGATTTCTTGTTACTCTTGGAGAGTACCACTCCTAGCCGGCTTAGAGATTGTTGGAGGCGTTGGCAAGAGGAGTTTGTTCTTGGCCACCTCCGGTTGATTGTAAGAGGTTCTTGTGCTTTCCTCGGCGGAGCGCCAAAAGCAACTCTAGTGGATTGCGTGTGTCATTGAGTTACCTCACTTGAGAGTGGTGTCTTGCGGTGCCTTGCGGGGCGTGCCTTAAGGGGCAAGTGACTTGAGGGTCACACCGAGAAACCATCTAAGTGTTGGTCGACACAACCGGTGACGTAGCTTGTCGGTGCACAAGTGAACACCGGGTGAACAAAAATATTGTGTCTCTTGTCTCCCGGTGGTTGGTCTTCATATTGTGTTGTTATCAATATTGATTGATTGTATATCATCTTGGTGATAGGCTATATCTTCACTTCACCGTCGGTATAAGATTCATAATCCTCTCTCTCGCATTTACTTTACTAGTTTATCTTGTGTAGCTCTAGTAGTAGCTTTGCTAGTAGTGTTGTTAGCTTGCTCACTAGTGTAAAATTAGTGACATAGCCCTTGTATGAACTAGAGATCATAATCTACTAGACTGTGGATAGGAGGCTTGCATCACAACCGTAGGCTAAGCAAAACTCGCTTTACACTGTTTGTTATTCTAACAAGTTTGTTAAGTGGTTCTTGTAGAATTTTTTATAGGCTATTCACCCCCCCCCTCTAGCCATCTAGGACCTTACAGTCCGGTCAAGGCTAAACGGCTTAAACGACTTCGAAACGCGACGCAACTTGAACCGAGTTGCTTCCAACTAAACTTTGAGCTTTACCTGAGCTACCTAGTGCTAAGTTTGACAAGTGTGCACCACACCTAAACAAAAGACTCACCTAGGTCAAGCTATTCGCTCATGCCCCCCTTTATAGTATGACCAAAGGAAAAAAGCGAAGATCCTAACAACTATTCCGAAAGTAACTCAACACCTTGACATCCGGAACTAACCGTCCTTAATCTTGTCGTTAATCCTTTGAAAACCGAAACGATTTCCATCAAGGGGCATGAATACTATAGTGCCCAAAGCAGTTACCAATCCCATGATCCAACTTATCACAGTTTCTGCAAAACACACGTTAGTCATGGTAATAATGCATTGTCATCAATTGCCAAAACCAACTCTCGAGGCCTACATGCTTTCAATCTCCCCTTTTTGGTGATTGATGACAACACTTTGATTTAGAAGATTTAAGAGTTGAGGTTTTAGAACATGCTTGGTTCGCGTAAGCAAAAGGCAATAAGCACACGGGGTTAGGAATTGCTTATGTGATCCAAGCCAACAGGGTGTACTCATAGGATAAAACAAGAAGAGTTAGTACACATAAAACATAGCTCATATAAAATTGAAGTAAGGCATGGAAGCATAACCTTATGAGCTAGAACCAATTAAGTGACATGATATATAATAGTGACAAGATAATCCACATATGACTCAAGTATCTCACAAGCACACATGTCACAAAATGCAAGTGCGGGAATATAAACATGATGCATGAATGTAGCACATAAAGAAAAAAAACAAAACCCTCTATCAAAACTCCCCCTGAATCTACTCTCTCTCCCCCTTTGGCATCAAACACCAAAAAACTAAGGATCCGACAGGGGAACAGAAGCAGTCGTGACGGGTGCCGAGGAGCGTGGAGTGATCACAAACTGTGAAATGTCCTCCTCTAACTCTGAGCTATCAGGCTGACCCTCTATAGATACACGTGGCAGTGAAGCAGTCTGGGTCTATAGAGCAGGAGTAAGAACTGATGAAGTAGTAGCAACAATAGGAGCAGACTCTGTCACCTGAGCCTGAAAAGCACCAATTGTGGGAGGATCTGTCGAGGCAACTGACGACGGCACTGTCTCTGTAGTCCCGGTCCCTGTCACTGGAGGAGCCATAGTCTCTGAAGCTGACATCCCTGAAGTGGTCACAACTGTGGTATGCGAGGGTGTCGGTTGACCAGTCAGCTTGCTGTAAGAAGCACTCAAGTCAGGGAAAGGAGTGCCTGTTAGAAGATGAGGTCCGGGCTGAACTGGTGGAGTAAACCCCGTCTGAATAAGAGTGTAGCTCGGGGACTAAAAGGTCTGAGGAACCTGCTGCTGGGGGGAGGTGAACTGAAAGCTCAGCTGTCCCTGACTCTGAGGTCCACTAGACTGTAGTGCTAGAGTAAGGATAGATGGTGGTGGAGGAACCCCAATAGTGACGAGGTGTCGCAGGAGCTCAAGATATTGTTGCTGGGTGGCTACCTGCTGCCTCTGCATCTCAAACTGCTGCCTCTAAAACTCAAGCTGCTGCCTCTGGAACTCGTCCTGATGAGCCTGAATCTGAGCAAATACAGCTGATGTGTCCTGAGCCTGTCACTGCATTTGAACCTCCTGCCTCTCTTGGGCCTAGGTTAGCCTCTCAAGGATAGCCACCATGGCTGGGTCTGAGCGGGAGGCTGATCCCGAACCACCGGCCCCATGGTCATGAGACCGAGGAGAGCGGTACCGAGGAATAGGTTGGTAATCCTCGTCTGTGCTGTCAGTGGCGTCATCCTCAACTAGATCAGCTGGCTGAGCATCAAGATCTGCAAGCTCGGCCTCTGCAAGACCCTCAACGGTCTCGTCCTACTCAGCTACTGTCTTAGGAACCTCTGTCCTCTGACGCTGTCCCGGCCTAGGTGCCTACTCTCTAGTAACAGAAGCCCACAACTGTCGAATGTCATACTCAGGGAATGCAGTAGTGGTATCTGAGATCTCAGCCCTAATCTTTGTAGGTAGGTCACACGCAGATCTAATGATGAAGCAGATCTAGTGCGCATATGGTAACTGTCGGTGACCCTTGAAGCCCTCTGCCAAAGTGTCATCCATCTCACAGAGCATCAAATCCCAAATGTCAAATGGTGTCTGAGAGATGAGGTGATGGACTACCCATAGTTGCATATGTGTCAGGCCCTCTCTGTATCCCAGCCTCGGAAGAAGAGTCCGCTTCACAATGGCATCAAGCACTCTAGCAAGGGGTGTCAAGCTGGCAGGTGTACGTCTGGACCCCTCGCTAAACGGCTCACAGAAGCAAGGTCTGATCAGGTCTGTAGGTGGCACTGAACCTCCATGAGGACGTCTCGGTGGTGAAGTCTGACCAAAACACAATTGGTGAATCTTCGTCTCTAAAGCAGGGAGTCTGAGAATCTCCCATACCCTGGTGTTGTATAGCCTGCGGTCACGACCTCGGAATGCAAAGTGTATGAACTCGTGAGCAGGGTCAATCCACAGTGAGGAATAGAACTCTCTGACCCAAGTCCCGCAGTAAGCTCTAGTTCATCCTAGAAAATCTGACAAACCAGGTAAAAAGGACAGGTGTGGACGGAGCTGCTCACCAACAATAGCAACTAAAGCCTCGAGTCAACAAACTCTCTGAGGTCTGAAAGCAATCCCGCTATCAACATAGGCTTTGTAGAAGTCCTCGTGCGGAGGTGTGTAGAAGCCCTCTGAGGCTCGGAGGTCCCGCTGAGGTGGGAACCATCGACCAACCTCGACAAACCTGAGAGCCTAGACCTATCGTGCTGTAGGTCCCCTCAAGTCAAAGTGCTCGACTGGGGGGTGACCTCGAGCCCCTAGGAGGTGGATGACCTCCACGTCGCTGGCCCTCTGGCCTAGGTGTCACCTGAGCACGCGTACGTCCTGAGCGACGACGCGGTGGAGTCTGAATAGTCTGCTCCTCTGTCTCCTCTGTCTCCTCTGTGGGCTACTCTGTAGGTGGGTCCTCTGTCTTCTCAGTGGCCTCAATACCAAGCTGTCGACCTTCAAGATGAAAGCGACGCTCGCCAATGTGAATCCCACTGCCTCTGTCACCTCTCTCGGCTAGATCTGCTGCATTAGCAACTGCCTATGCTATCTCCACCTCAGTGGGTGTCCTCTTTCTCTTCTTGGTGGTAATCTTTTTACGCTTGCCACGGGCAACCTCTGTCAACCTAGGAGGACTCTCGTCCCCATCACTCGGTGCACTACCAGCATTCTTGCAATGAACCATGCTGACGAATCTGTGTGACTGAGAAACCCTGATAGTGAAAGATGATGAACTAACTCTCGTGAGGCTTGGCCTCAATCCGTATCCGCAGGCTTGGCCTCGGATTTAAAAATGAACAAATGTCACACACAGAGCACCGACAAGATTCTCTGTAAAGATAGAATAGATAGAGCTACTATTAAGCATTTTATTTTAACTAACAGATGAGCGAGATCCTTATGAAAGCAAGCATACGAGATAAGGAAAGAATAGATCGCAATAGCTACCTTAGATGAGCGAGACTCTGGTGAAAAGATGAGGGACCTTGACGCGCGAGGGTTCCACGGAAACGTCGGACGAGCGCTGGAGTGCCGAGACAAACAAGTGAATTAGAATTCAACGGGATTTCATCGACAATCCAAGAGAAAAGATCAAGGCAACGCGAAACAACCTCATGGAGACAAAGTCACACGAAGGAACGTCGACGGAGAATGGCCGGAGTGAAGTCAAAAAAATGTCACGACGATTAGGGTTAGGTCAAAACTCTATCAATGGACGGTGGTGGAGTCGCGGAGCCGGCAGAGCAGCAGCTGTATGACAGCGGTGGTGCGCGCGGCTAAGGAGGGGCTGCTGCACCGGTGCGCGTGGCTACGACAGTCATGGCGGCGCACGAACGGTGCAGGCGGCGTATGGCTGTGGCAGCACGGTGCGGCGGCGGAGGAGGACGAAGGCATGGCGGAGTGGCTCGGCTGCGGAGGAGGGAGAAGGCACGGCGGAGCGGCTCGACTGAGGCATGGTGGCGCGGCTCGAGACGGTGAGGCAAGCTAGGGCAAGGCGGCGGCGGCGGATTGAAAAGGGTGAAGAAAAAAAATAGATCTGGATGAACGGTTAAAGGAGCGTAGATCCGCTTTTCACACGGTGAGCAGCGTCCGGTCAGAGTCCAGTAAGCTCCTGGCGCGACTGGACACGTTCGGTTAGAGCTGACCGGACGCGGACAGAGTCCGGTCAAAGATCACTTGGGAACTCATCGCGCATGACCAAACACGGTGGTGGGGTCTAGGACCGGACATAGTGGTCACAACATCACGTCTGGTCCAGCATCCGGTCACAGGTCCTTGAGATTTATCTTCGGGATGACCGGACGCGCTGGTGGTTGCCGGGACCGGACGCAGTGGTGAAGCAGCATCGCGTCCGGTCCAGCGTCCGGTCGCTGTTAAACGCCTTCCTTCAATCTGACCTACGACGTGACTTCTCCCAATCAAGTTCCAATTCAAAGAGACTCAAATAAAACCAATTAGAACCTGATAAGAGCGACATCTCTCAAACCCTCAAGATTTTCAAAATATTTTGCCTTAGGCTAGTATTATTTTTAAGAAAATATGCGATAAACACCCGAGGAGCAACGTATGGCCATGCAATAGAGTTTATGAACCCTTGGGAGTGTCAAATGCTCTCTCTATTCATGGACGAACACAGAGGTTGCTCAAAGCCAAACCAAAAAGAAACGACAAAGCAACAACCATGCATATGCAATGCAAAGCGAGAAAGAAAGACTAGGTTGCTTGTCAAGTTTGATCCACGGTTAGGCTTCTTCACTCCTCCAAAGGAGGGTTATCGTAACCGTGTTAGACAAGTCCTAGATGCATTGCGGAGAATTAAAACATGACATATAGTACAATGCAATGCAAGGGACAACACAAGCTCATATTTTAAAGTTACTAGAATCAAGCACATTTAGTTCACTTCTCAACCTACAAAAGGTGGCCTCATCCAAAGGTTTAGTGAAGATATTCGCTAATTGATTTTCACTTCTTACACCTTCTAGTGATATATCATTTTTAGCAACATGATCTCTTAGAAAGTGGTGGCGGATATCAATGTGCTTGGTGCGTGAGTGTTGTACCGGATTATTAGCAATTTTAATGGCACTTTCATTGTCACATAAAAGTAGCACCTTATCAAGAACAACTACATAGTCTAGGAGGGTTTGTTTCATGTATAAGATTTGTGCACAACAAGCCCCCGTGGCAATGTATTCCGCCTCGGTGGTGGACAAAGCCACACTATTTTGCTTTTTAGATGACAAAGATACTAAAGACCTCCCAAGCAAATGGCATCCTCCGGATGTGTTTTTTCTATCAATTTTGTAACCGGCATAATCCAAGTTGGAATAGCCAACTAGTTGGAATCTAGCTCCTTTAGGATACCAAAGACCAATGCTTGGGGTGTGCTTAAGATATCTTAAGATTCTTTTTATGGTACTTAGGTGAGGTTCTTTAGGGCACGCTTGAAAGCGAGCACACATGCACACACTAAACATGATATCGGGCCTAGATGTGGTAAGGTACAATAAGCTACCAATCATAGAACGGTAGAGAGTTTGATCAACCGGTTTACCTCCCTCATCTAGGTCGAGATGTACATTAGATGGCATTGGGGTCTTGATTGGCTTACAATCTTCCATCTTGAATCTATTGAGAAGATCCTTGGTATATTTTTCTTGAGAGATGAAAATCCCTTCTCTCATTTGCTTGACTTGAAAACCAAGGAAGAATGTAAGTTCACCAATCATAGACATCTCGAACTCCTTCGACATCAATTCACCAAATTCCTTGCAATAATCCTCATTTGTTGATCCGAAGATAATATCATCAACATAGACTTGACAAATGAAGATCTCCTCATTAAGCTTCTTGGTGAATAGTGTGGTGTCGACCTTCCCAATAGTGAAGCCCTTCTCAATAAGAAAGTCCCAGAGGCGCTCATACCACGCTCTAGGGGCTTTCTTGAGCCCATATAGCGCCTTAGACAACCTATAAACATGATTAGGATATCTAGGGTCTTCAAACCTGGGAGGTTGATCAACATAGACTAGTTCATTTATGAAGCCATTTAAAAACACTTTTCACATCCATTTGATATAGTTTCATTTCATGATACGATGCATATGCAAGAAGGATACGGATGGCTTCAAGTCTTGCAACAGGTGCAAAGGTCTCTCCAAAATCAAGACCTTCAACTTGAGAGAACCCCTTTGCAACTAGTCTTGACTTGTTCCTCACTACTACGCCTTGGTCATCTTGCTTATTGCGGAACACTCACTTGGTTCCAATGACTCTTGCACCTTTTAGATGCTCTTCAAGTGTCTAAACTTGATTGCGGGTGAAGTTGTTTAATTCTTCGTGCATAGCATTCACCCAATCCAGATCTTAAAGAGCTTCTTCTACATTCTTAGGTTCAAGACAAGAGACAAAGGAGTGATGTTCAACAAAAGAAGCAAGCTTTTGAGATCGAGTCATTACACCCTTTGTAGGACTCCCTATGATGAGATCTTGTGGATGTGCTTGAAGTAGAGTTGAGTTTCTTATTTCAACCACTTGAGGAGGAGGTTGAGGAGCATCAACATCTTGAGCTTGTGCCTCGGCTTGTTTATGAGAGACATGAGTGTCTTTATTTTCAACCCTCTCATTCTTGTCATCATCTTGAGGCACATGTGATGAAGATGGTGGATTGAAAATTTGTACATCATCTTTAGGCATGATATCTCCCACTGGCATGTTCTTCATTGCCTCCCTTAATGGTTCATCACCTACATCATCATAATTCTCAATTGCTCCTTGGGAGCCATTAGATTTATCAAATTTCACATCATATGTTTCTTCAACCAAACCGGTAGCATGGTTAAATACTCTATATGCTTTGGACTTTAATGAGTAACCAACAAGAAAACCAATATCACAACGTCTTTGAAACTTCCCTAGGTGTTGAAGTTTCTTGTAGATGTAGCATTTGCAACCAAACACTCGGAAGAATGAGACGTCCGGCTTCTTCCCATTTAGCAACTCATAGGGGTATTGCCAAGAAACTTTTGTATGAAGAGGCGATTTGAAGCATAGCATGCGGTGTTGATTGCCTCGGCCCACAATTTTTCTGGTGTGTTGTACTCATCTAGCATTGTTCTTGCAAGGGTAATCAATGTCTGGTTCTTTCTTTTAACTACACCATTTTGTTGAGGAGTGTAGGTTGATGAAACTTCATGCTTGATTCCAATCTCATCACAATAAGCTTCAATGTTTGTGTTGTCAAACTCTTTGCCATTGTCACTTCTAATCTTCTTTATATTGACTTCAAATTCATTTTGAGCTCTCTTAGCAAACTTCTTGAAGCAATTGGCCACTTCGGATTTGTCATGAAGAAAGAAAGTCCAAGTGTATCTTGAATAGTCATCCACAATCACAAGACAATAAAGATTTCCACCCAAGCTCTTGTAAGTTGTTGGACCAAACAAATCCATGTGTAGAAGTTCTAACACTCTTGATGTTAACATGTAAGATTTTGTTGGATGAGTATTTGCAACTTGTTTGCCGGCTTGACATGCACTACAAGGTTTGTCCTTCTCAAACTTTACATCCTTCAAGCCCCTCACTAATTCTTTCTTTAATAGCTTGTTGATAGTGTTCATTCTAACATGAGCAAGCCTCCTATGCCAAAGCCACCCAAGTGAAGTCTTGGTGAACAAGCATGTCATCAAGTTTGCCTCTTCGGAGGTGAAATCAACAAGATAGAGATTGTTGTATCTAAAGCCTTTGACAATCATTTGCTTATCATCTATCTTTGAAACTACCACTTCATTTGGTGTGAATAAGCATTGGTAGCCAAGGTCACAAAGTTGCCCAACGGATAGTAAGTTAAAACTCAAGGAAGCAACATAGAGCACATTTGAAAGAGAGTGATCATTTGATAATGCAATCTTGCCTATACCCTTGACTTTACTCTTTGAATTATCCCCAAATGTGATCTTCTCTTGACATTCTCCATTCTCTTCAAGTGAGGTGAACATACGAGGGTCACCGGTCATATGTTGAGTGCAACCACTATCAATAACCCAATGAGATCCACCGGTCTTGTAGTTCACCTACACACAAGAGATCAAGCTTTTTGTTTAGGGACCCAAACTTGAGAGGGACCCTTGACTTTCTCAACTAGTGACTTGGCAACCCAAATTTTCTTAGGCCTATTCTTGTTTGGGGGACCCAAGAACATGACTTTCATCTTTCCACTTGAATATTTTCTAAGCATGTAATGAGCATTGAAAGCAAAGGGTCTAGCATGCTTGGGCAAGGGTTGTGGTGGTGGAGTTTTACACTCATGAGCAAAATGCCCTCTTGTCCATACTCAACACATCTTTTTGGCTTGGGCTTTGACTTGCTTTGTTATTGTTGAGCTTTAGCCTTCTTCTCTTGAGCTAGGTAACCAATGCCACTTCTATCCATCTTCATGACGGTGTTCATAAGTAGCTCACTTTGCAAATATTGCCCTCTTGTGAACTTGCTTAGGCCGGTCTTGAGATGCTCTTTCTCTTGCTTGAGATTTTGGTTCTCTTCAATAAGTGACTCATTTGATGTTTGCTTTTCAAGAGCCATCAACCTTTTTATCTTCTTGTTCTCATTTCTAAGCATCTCATTTTCACTCTTGACCTTGACATAATCATCATGATTGTCGGACTCAACCACTTTCTTGTCTTTGCCACTAGAGCCTTGCTCAATGCTCTCAATAATCAAGTCATCACATGATGTAGCTATATCAATCTTAACAACTTAGTTAGTAGCATCATGTGTCTCAAGAGAAAGCTCATTAGCAACAACAAGACTATCATAATTGATTTTCAATGTAGTATATTTGTCTTTTAGCGAGTTGTGCCTAGTGTTGAGCTCATCATGCTTCTTCTTAAGTTTATCATGTTCATCTCTAAGCTCTTTGTTAGAAGTTTTGAGCTCCTTGAGAGTAGAAGACATAATTTCATTTTGATCTTTGAGCTCATCACTAGTCTTTTGTGCATTCTCAAGCTTAGTTGAAAGTGATTCATTTTCATTTTGAAGCTCATCATTTTCATTTCTAGTTCTTCTTATGACTTTAGAGTATTTGTTTAGCAATTTTACTAGTTCATCATAAGAAGGTGCATCATATTCATCATCACTATCACTATCATCATCATCATCATCACTCTCATTGTTTTGTACCTTTCGTTCACCCTTGGCCATATGGCATAGGTGAGTAGTGGATGATGACGATGAAGGTGGTGATGAAGATGTCGGTGAAGATGATGATGGTCCAATCACAAATGTGGCGACCTTCTCTTTCTCATCGTCGCTTTCATCACCGGATGACTCACATGATGACTCAATGTCGGTGAGCCAATCACCAACAATGTAAGCTTTGCCTCCCTTCTTCTTCTTGTGGAACTCTTTCTTCTTGCCATCCTTCTTCTTGTATGGCTTCTTCTTCTTCTTCTCATCTTCTTCATCACTAGAATCATTTTTCTTGCCCTTGTTCTTGTTCTTGTACTTGTCTTTTGAAGGCTTAGGGCATTGATGAGCTAAGTGGCCAAGTTCACCACAATTATAGCAATCCATCTCGGATATTGGCTTTCTCTTGCTACTTACGAAGAACTTCTTCTTCTTGCCATCAAACTTGATGCCACTCTTGTTGAGCTTCTTTAGCATCTTGGTGGTCTTTCTCACCATGAGTGCAAGTGATGCATCATCAATATCACTTTCACTTGAGCTTTCTTGCACAATCATGGCTTGACCCTTCTTCTTTTTCTTGTCATGGCTAGCTTTGAAGGTCATGTCCTTCTTCTTGGAAGATAATGAGCCCTCTTCCGGAGTGATGTGCATGTACATCTCATGTGCATTGATCTTTCCTAATACTTGTGTCGGTGTTGCGGTGAAGAGATCACTTTGGTGAAGCACGGTGACAATGTGACCATACTTCTCAACGGGAAGAATACTCAAGATTCTCCTTGCAACATCTGATTGACTCATTTGAGTGAGCCCAATAGCATTGAGATCCTCTACAAGAACATTCAATCGAGTGTACATGTCATTAGCACTTTCTTTGGGAAGCATCTCAAAGGAATTAATTTTCTTCAAAGTAATACGATAGCGTTCCTCACGCTCACTCTTAGTTCCCTCATGGAGAGCACAAAGGTTTTTCCACAATTCATGAGTGTTTTTTGCATTACGCACACGATTGAAGATTTCCTTGCCTAGGCCACGGTAGAGTGTATTTTTTGCCTTTGTATTCCACCGGTCGTACTTCTCCTTATCACCACTTGGGTTGGCAGGATCCTTGATAGCGGGAAGCCCTTTGGTGGCGGCTCTAAGACATCCAACATCTATGGCTTCGAGGTACGCCTCCATGCGGATTTTCTAATATGGAAAATCATCTCCCTCAAAGATGGGAGGTGGTCCTTCCCCATTAGACATCTTGCTCTAGGCGGTGAAGCCTAATTTAGGAGCAACTCGGCTTCGATACCAATTAAAAGGATCAAGATGCCCAAGAGGGGGGTGAATTGGGCTTTTCTAAAAAAAATTAATTGCAAGAATTAAATCCTACAAGCTAAAATTCACCCCTAGTGCCTACTAGTGTTCCTTGTGATTCTACCGATAAAAAGTTTTGCACCCTAAGTTCCAATCCTAGTCTAGCATGATAATTTTAGGAAAGTAAACCAAGCAATGAAAGTAATACAAGAAAGTAAATGCTTAAAAGTAAGGGTTAGGAACACGGCGATGTTTTTCCAAGGTATCGGAGAGTCGCCACTCCCCACTAGTCCTCGTTGGAGCACCCGCGCAAGGGTGTAGCTCCCCCTTGATCCGTGCAAGGATCAAGTGCTCTCTACGGGCTGATTCTTTGACGCTTCGTCACGGTGAATCGCCCAAAACCGCTCACAAGATGAGTTGGGTCATCCACAAGCTCTGCCAGATGATCACCAAACTCCCAATCACCACCAAGCCGTCTAGGTGATGGCGATCACCAAGAGTAACAAGCTAGAGCTCTCACTTGACCACAACAAGCCTAATGAGAAGGTGGATGCACACTTGCTACTCTCTAGTCACTAATGAGGGATTCTCAAACTTTGATTCTCAAATCACTACCCTCACTAGAGCTCTTGCACTTCCTTGCACTTGAAAGGTGTTTCTCAGCTGAACAAATGAGCAAGAGAGAGACCTCTAAAAGAGGTGGAGGGGATGTATTTATACACCCCACAGTCAAATCCAACCGTTACATGCCAACTCAGCAAAATACGCACTGACCGGACGCGCCGGTCGACGTGACCGGACGCGCCGGTCGAATGTAACGGTCGAAAATCTAACAGACAGCGCTGAGTGACCGGACGCACCGATCAGGGGTAACTGGACGTGTCCGGTCGTAAAAGGACCTTACTGTACTTTGACCTGATGCTCGGTCGCGTCCGATCAGTGATGATCGGACGCGTTAGGTCAGCAAAGTACCTTACTGGAACGTGACCGGACACGTCCGATCATTTTCTAGTCGCGTCTGAATAGTTCTTTTACCCTCTGAGACACGTGTCAACACGATCAATGCGTTCGGTTCTCGCAAGGACCACGTCTGGTCAACCAAGTTGAAACGCAGTGACTGTCAGCACTGACCGGACGCGTCTGGTCGAGACAGAGACCGCGTCCGGTCAATGGTAAACGGCTCAAACGACTTCGAAACGCGACGCAACTTGAACCAAGTTGCTTCCAACTGAACTTTGAGCTTTACCTGAGCTACCTAGTGCTAAGTTTGACAAGTGTGCACCACACCTAAACAAAAAGACTCACCTAGGTCAAGCTACTCGCTCATGCCCCCCTTTATAGTACGGCCAAAGGAAAAAAAAAAAGCGAAGATCCTAACGACTATTTCGAAAGTAACTCAACACCTTGACATCCGGAACTAACCGTCTTTAATCTTGTCGTTAATCCTTTGAAAAACGAAACGATTTCCATCAAGGGGCATGAATACCATAGTGCCCAAAGCAGTTACCAATCCCATGACATAACTTATCACAGTTTCTGCAAAACACACGTTAGTCATGGTAATAATGTGTTGTCATCAATTGCCGAAACCAACTCTCGGGGCCTAGATGCTTTCACGATGGATTTTATGATCCATAAGAAGCAAAAAAAAGGTCTTTCCAATTACAATTATTTGATAGCTAGCATATATGATATAGAGAAAATTCCTTATATGCCATCAAAACATATACTTACATCAGAAAATATAGTTTCCCTTGAATGCCATCAAATTTGATTTTTCTCTCCTTGCTAATGTCTATTTCTTATTGTCATTCAACCACCAAAATCACTAAACTCTTACTAGGGTCTATGTTTGAATGTTTCTTATACAGAACAATATACCATCGATGACATATACTAAAAAATGACTGAAGCCCATCAGCTGATGGCCCATATATTATTATTATTATTATTATTATTATTATTATTATTATTATTATTATTATTATTATTATTATTATTATTATTATTATTATTATTATTATTATTATTATTATTATTATTATTATTATTATTATTATTATTATTATTATTATTATTATTCCTTTGCAGAAAAAATGGACCCATATATATTTATATCTGTGTGCAATGACTGGCTTTCAGCTGGTTCGGACCCACCTGTTGAATGTGGTAAGTTGTCCAAGGAACGAATTGGATTATCTAATCCACACATATTTTACTTGTTTTAACAAATAGGGTAGAGCTCAATCTTGGAATTATCTAACCCACACATATTTATTCATTCATTTTTTTAACCAAAAGGTAGAGCACAGCTGGACTGTTATGGCAATATATCATCTTGCTTCATATATTCATTGTTTTATTCAAAATACCTTTTTGGTAATAACTACAACTTTTGTTTTTTAAAGTTGCGTGCAGCAGGCGGAGGAGTTGAATAAAATCTTTTCCTCTCCTCATTGGTACTGTTCGTTAGCAATTCTCATCAGTGATAAACATATATATACACACGTCCAACAATCAACTTGAATACAGACTTCGATAATCTATTAGTTATAGTATACTATTTCATATATATATACTAATAATTATGTACGTGACATTTACACCATGTATGCGAAGGTTTATAGACTAGGTCATGCATGCCACACATATATGTGCACCACTCTAGCTGATTCAAATCATCACATATATGGACACGTACGTCACACATACACACGCACATGCATAGCTAGTACACGCGCGCTATCTCTCGCGAAGAGAGAGAGAGAGAGCTTTATTCAGGTCCGACGGATGCATATAGATCCTTGGTTCTACAATACGTTGATAGTAATCTGCATATATGCTTCCCATAGCAGTTTTGGTTGGTGTTTGACTTCGTCGTCGTCGTCGTCGATGACTGGCCGCCGTCGCCGAGGATGCCGACGCCATGATCAGAACAAGAACGCCGTCGGCGCGAACGCTGGCATGGACGACGCGCTCTCAAGGTGCCTGTGCAAAGCATGCATCGTGTTCTCATATTAGATCGAGTCATCGAGAGAGAACAGGGAGAAATAGCGTCGACAAAACTTATAGAAAATGGCCGCGGAGAGAAAATCAGCAGATGAATCTCCATCCTATGCTGTGTCCGATGATGCCGATAATCTTTCATCGATCATATGCGTTTTGGACGGGTTCCAGAACCGCCTTGTCTAGGGTAGTATGGAATGCGCTCTGGCTCCGATGTTCGATAAGAATCTGTTCATCTAGAGCATCGACTGCATGCATCGAGAGAAAAGCCACCAGGGAAGAAGACGATGGAAGAATTTTGATAGAATATTGTACATTATTTATTTTAGACCTTTTTAATGTTTAATTTAGGGATGTAATATGCTAAGTTTTAAGTAGTATATATAATTCCCTCTTTTCTTTGGAAAAAAAGTCATAGGAAATGGTAGTGACATATATACCTGTATTCATGGCTAAGCGCGCGGGGCAGCACCCGGGCGACGTCCCAGGACGCCGCCTTCCTGACCCTCACCGGCCCGGCGGCGGCGGCCTTGGCCGCGTCGGTGCTGTCGTACTCCTCGTAGATGTCCCCGAGCGAGGGGCTCCACTGCGCTGCAGCAGCCCCCAAGGCGGACCTGTTGGCGGCGATCCTCCTCCGGCGCCTCCTCGCGGCGGCGACGGCGTCTCCGGCAGCAGCAGCAGCAGCAGCGTGGTCCGCGGGCGGCGCGTCGTCGACGGGTCCAGCACGGCAGCCGAAGGGCACGAACGACAGGAGCCTCATCAACTTCCTGTGCACGCTCTCTGCCTCTATCTTGGGCCCCGGCCCGCCCTCTGATCCCCTCTCTCTCTTGCCTCTCTTTCTTGCTCTATATTTCTCGATCTTGGCCAGTTTTTTCTCTTGAGAGAGAGAGAGCGCTGCGGCGGCGGCGAGACCTCGTCGGCGCCTACTGACCAGCCGGAGGAACGAATGAATGCCAACCGGCAATGAGTGGCTAGCAGAAAGCTGAGCGACGAGCAAGCCGAGCGGCTATGTGTGAGGGGATTTCAAGTGATCAGGTGCTGCTTTATAGAGTTCTCCAAGGGGGTTAAGATGACTGAAATGCCCTCGGATCCTGTGGGGCCATGAGGGTCAATTTTGGGATCGTGAAATCTGCTGGGGTGGCGACGATGAAGACGACGGACAGCGATGGCATGCAGGGCAGGGCAAGGTAATACATTTTTGAGGGAAACTAAACTACATTTATGCGCGTGAATATATAATATCAGTAGGTGCTTCGCTTTCCTAAATCGTGTGACGCAAACAGTGTTACACGTCGACCGTGGGCCCATGGCATGGGCATTGGGTGGGACTGTATATGCGTTGGATGTGGAAGTCGACTACGTCTATAAGAGCATCTCTAACAATATAGGGACTTAAAAATAGGGTCCTTATTTTTAAAAAAAACTTAATTCAATAAGGTACCAACTTAAATCCCTACTTTACAAAGGCTCCTATTTTTTCCGTTAGTATCATCCTTCAAAATGCGTAGGGAAGCTTCCTACTTCTTACGAAAATTTTCCCTACAATAACTCTCTCCCACGCATTTTTTTGTGCCGACACTCTTCCACGCTGTCACCAAGTCCAAGCTCACACCTTCTCGTAAAGCTCCCTAGCGAGCCCCTCGTCCCCCAGCCTAGCTCCTCTTAGTGAGCCCGGGGCCCCTCACCCCGCTAGGCGGGGACGGGAGCAGAGGAGCCCCTTAATGAGCCCCTTGTCCAGCTAAGCGAGGATGGGAGCAGGGAAATAGGAGATATTTTCTTTTTTAAAAAAAATAAGAGTAATATGATTAACAAATAGATCCAAAAAAATAGAGATCCAAAATTGACAACAGCTACTGGAGTTGAGCCTAGTAAACAATGCCCTTAAAATAGGAGAAACTCTAAAATCCCAAGTATAAGAGGTTTTGTTTTAGGGGATTATTGTTGGAGTTGCTCTAAACAGATACTTTGGCACACACGGAAACAGTATCCATATTATTAACCTAAATTTTCAAAAAGTAGCGATCAAGAATGTAAGGTTAGATACTGTATCGTCTCCTACATGAGAAAGTAAAATGAAAGGACACCTTTAATTACCTTTTTGTAGTTATATACATAGTTGTTCTAGAAGCATTTGTGGAAGAGGTGGTGGCATTGGTTTCTTCTCGTGTTTAGCATAAAGCACCAGAAAAGGTTGGTTGATCATGTGCAGGAGTTCTAGTTCTGGGATTGAGAAGATCCACTTTCAATGTTAATATCAACAACTTTGTGTTATTATTGTGCACCAAACCACAAGAGTTTTGGAACACGTGGTCAAACAATCTGAAGTTTTGATCTATATACAAGTATCCAGTATCCTCCATGTTTTAGTCATGCCAAAATGTCCGTTTAAGCTAATAAGAATCTTGTAATAAATACTCCCTTCGCCTAGAATGATATATAATCGTATTTTATCCAAAGAAAAGTCAAATTTTACAAAATTTAGTTCATATATATACAAGTTTAGAACATAAAATTTGCATCAATAGATTTGTATTCAAAGTGCCCGACTCTGAGACGATATTGATTCTTTAGCAACTAACAACATATTGTAAGGGAAATTTATTTTGTATGCCTTTCCCCTAATCAAAATACGTTTATCATTTCGGAACGGAGGTACTTCAGAGTACAAATAAAGAGAATGAATTCCACAGAATTACAGCTATTCATGGTACTATTCCAAAACTTAGTATTGCAGAGGTAGCTGAAGTTTTAAGAGGCAGTTGTAATTATACTGTGCTAGGTGTTAAAATAGTTGTAGTGTTTGTGACGCATGTTAAAATAGATCAAAAAATATTTTAAATTATGTAAAATCAACTTTAAAATTAAAACAACAAAAACAAAAACAAAAAATCGGGACTTAGACAAAGGCAATCTAATCTACACGATTGACATCTTCCTCCGACCTCAGCAAAGGTCCCGTTTGGATTGGTTTGGGATTATGAGAATCTAGTATCTCTACTCCCTCCGTCCAAATTATAAGTCGCTTTGACTTTTTTGGTTTATCCATTTTGTTATGTATCTAAACATATTATTATATCTAGATGCATAGCAAAATGAATGTACCAAAAAAGTTAAAGCGACTTATAATTTGGAACGGATGGAATATTATTTAGGTTTTTCGATTGTAGGATTTTTTAAAATATGTGTTCTGGGATTTTTAGAATCTCACCTGTTTGGGTGTGTTATTTTTTTAAAAAAAAATCAGATACGTCCCCCCAAAAAAGAGGCCAGCCTTTTCCTTCTTGCTGTGTGGATTAGCTTCAGCTACACCTGTGCTATGTAGTTGCTATAGGTCACCGTCTCATTTTGGTTTGGTTCAAGTCACTGTTGACGCATTCAAACACCACCCCATTTAAGATTTGGATATAAACAGCCGTGCAAGGAGTGTAATCCACGTAGCTGGACTGGACGAGGTGCTTTGCCTGCGACGCCGGGCACCTCTCGCCGTCACTTTGATCTCGCGCTGCCCATATCTGCAGCGCGCGCACGACCCCCTGAAAGGCACCCCTGAGGCAGTCCGGTCACCTCAGTTCACACCAGCTCCGCCCGGATCACCTGGATATCTCATCGCCGACGAGGCGACGACGAAGATTGTGGCGCCAGATCACCTGGATATCTCATCGCCGACGCCGATGACGAAGCTTGTGGCGCCCATGCTCGGATTCGACAGCGACGACACCCTTGGCCTAGGGTTCCCGATGGCGAACCTGGGGAGACCACAGAACAGTGGAAGCATCTACAGGTGCACCAGAGGCCACACCATTGAGGCTGAACACCCCAGACCATTTTATTGTAGCACGACACCATGACAGCACAGCGCACAGCAGTGTCGTGCATCACCAGCTGGCTGGCTGCAAGCACACCAGTGGAGACTACCGGCATCAGCAGGCAAAGCGCACCAATGGTGAAATCAACAGCATCAAACCATATCAAGCAACACGAGCCCAAACCACTACTGGAAACCATGTGGGCAAATCAGAAGCCAGACAAGCACAGCATGCAACAACAAAAATTGATGATCATGCAGCCACTGCCGATCAGATCACGGATGAAATGTGCTGCGCAGACCAGCCCAGAACCGACGGACCGCTCCCACCAGACGTCCTTACTCCGTGAGATGCCGAGTCGTTATCCAGCATAGGCACAGCATATGCACATGCCACAAGCTGAGAAGAGCGACGACAATTCAAACAAAAACAACATTTCCACAGCATGACAAGCACAACAGCAGGCATTATTCGCAAAGGTTTTCAACTGTTTTCTCGACTGTTGCAGATTGACAGTAATACATTTGTTTTGGTCCGTATCCAGATCTACTACAACTACCACTTCATGTGGAAAACATGGACGCGAGAAAAACGACCACCCAAACACAGTGGGAATATTGGAACGGCAACGGCATTCACACCTGGGACACCACTCACAATATATCTATGAATTAGATGCTGAATTGACGGCTTCTCGATCCACGGAGAGCCCTGAGCCTCAGGCTGGATGGGAGCTCTCATGATATTCTTCCTCTACTGTGCACCCCAGGAACTTGATGGAGCACCCCATGATTGCTGCGGCTGCGAATTCGTCTCTGCTTGCTCCGGCGGTGCTCTGGGTCTAGCGTATTCCGCAAAAATAACCCATCCATCAAGGAACTGCACAAAAAATGGAGCTGTCAGGGGGGTGTGCGAAGAGAAAGAATTGCATATCAGGATGCATTGAAGCATGGCTACACAAGAAAGAAAACAAACTTTGACATGCTGCTCATCAATATCTTTCATAAAGATTAAGACTAAGACACATGATAGACTGAATTTTGCTCAGAAACCATATTCAGTCTTGGTATAATCAGAAAAGGTACACACTTAAAAAGCTAACCCCTTCAGATACCGTCCTAACAGGAATCCTCACGGCTAATATAAAGAACAAGCATGATCCAAAAATGGAGACAGAAGAAATCTGTGCAAGGAAACAGGAAAGGGCAATCCCAACACCATAATAATGTTTGCATTTGTAAAGTAAAGAATGTAACTACATCAATCAGGTTGAACAAAAAAAGAGGCAAATCATTGGCTGGGTTCCTCGGAGGCGTGGTTGGATTTGCTCAGAAACCATATTCAGTTTTGGTATAATCACAAGGGTTGCACTTAAGAGTCATACCCTTAAGATACCGTCCTAATAGGAGTCCTCACGGCAAACATAAAGAGAACCATGATCCAAAAAGAAGTCCTCATGGCAAATATAAAGAACAAGCATGATCCAAAAATGGAGACAGAAGAAAGCCCTGGAGACAGGAAAGGCCAATAACAACACCATAATAATGTTGGCATTGGAAAGTGAAGAACATAACCACATCGGTCAGGTTGATAAAAAAAAGGGAAACCATTGGCTGGGTTCCTTAGAGGTATGGTTGGATTTGCTCAGAAACCATATTCAGATTTGGTATAATCAGAAGGGCTGCACTTAAAAGTCATACCCTTAAGATACCATCCTAGGAGTCCTCACAGCAAACATAAAGAACAAGCATGATCCAAAAAGAAGTCCTCATAGCAAATATAAAGAACAAGCATGATCCAAAAATGGAAACAGAAGAAAGCTGTGCCTGGAGACAGGAAAGGGCAATCGCAACACCATAATAATGTTGGCATTGGAAAGTGAAGAACGTAACCACATCAGTCAGGTTGATTAAAAAAAAAGGGAATCATTGGCTGGGTTCCTCAGAGGTATGGTTGGATTGCTCAGAAACCATATTCAGATTTGGTATAATCAGAAGGGCTGCACTTAAAAGTCATACCCTTAAGATACCATCCTAGTAGGAGTCCTCACAGCAAACATAAAGAACAAGCATGATCCAAAAAGAAGTCCTCATGGCAAATATAAAGAACAAGCATGATCCAAAAATGGAAACAGAAGAAAGCTGTGCCTAGAGGCAGGAAAGGGCAATCGTAACACCATAATAATGTTGGCATTGGAAAGTGAAGAATGTAACCACATCAGTCAGGTTGATTAAAAAAAAAGGGAATCATTGGCTGGGTTCCTCAGAGGTATGGTTGGATTGCTCAGAAACCATATTCAGATTTGGTATAATCAGAAGGGCTGCACTTAAAAGTCATACCCTTAAGATACCATCCTAGTAGGAGTCCTCACAGCAAACATACAGAACAAGCATGATCCAAAAAGAAGTCCTCACGGCAAATATAAAGAACAAGCATTATCCAAAAATGGAAACAGAGAAAAGCTGTGCCTGGAGACAGAAAAGGGCAATCACAGCACCATAATAATGTTGGCATCGGAAAGTGAAGAACGTAACCACATCAGTTAGGTTGATTAAAAAAAAAGGGAATCATTGGCTGGGTTCCTCATAGGTATGGTTGGATTTGCTCAGAAACCATATTCAGTTTTGGTATAATCAGAAGGGTTGCACTTAAAAGTGATACCCTTAAGATACCATCCTAGTAGGAGTCCTCATGGCAAATATAAAGAACAAGCATGATCCAAAAATGGAGACAGAAAAAAACTGTGCCCAAAGACAGGAAAGGGCAATCCCAACACAATAATAAGTTGGCATTGGAAAGTAAAGAACGTAACCACATCAGTCAGGTTGATAAAAAAGGGCAAATCATTGGTGGGGTTCCTCAGAGGCATGGTTGAATTTGCTCAGAAATCATATTCAGTTTTGGTATAATCAGAAGAGCTGCACTTAAAAGTCACACCCTTAAGATACCGTCCTAATAGGCGTCATCATGGCAAATATACAGAACAAGCACCCAAGAAGACAAAACTGTGCTAGAAAACAGATAAGGGAAATGCCAATAATATTAATAACATTGGCACTAGAAAAGCGAGAAATGTAATTACATCAATCAGGCTGATCGAAAAGGGTAAATAATTGGCCGGGTTCTTCAGTGGAACAGCTGGATTTGCTCAGAAACCATATTCAGTTTTGGTATAATCAGATGGGATGCAACAAAAGTCGTCCCCCCCTTCAGATACCGTCCTAATAGGAGTCATCATAGCAATCGTCCATAGACAAGAATTACATGTACAACAAATCAAAATATTACTAGAAAGCTACAATATCTTAAGATACAAACAATGATAGGACCAGCAAAATAGTTTTGCTGAAAAGTCGTTCGATTTTCGATATAATAAGTGATAATACATTCCTTGTATAAGTCATCAGGGCAAACAACTGTTGTGAAAATAGCTATGTTCACACACAAAAAATAAAAGGATGTAGATAGCTACAAAACACTTAGTACAAGGAATATATAAAACCAAAAGGCAACAAAAAGCTTTGACAGAACTACATGGAACGGAACAATAACAATGAGCATATGGGGTTTATTGCAATATAAAGTTGGTTCAGATTTTCAATCTCAGTTTTGGATGTAATCATGTAAGGAATGGCCTTTAGAGAACCACCTCGCTCATATACCGTCCTTGTACAGATCATCACAGCAAACCAGGGGTGGAATAAAACTCAAAACCTAAAATATAATATATGAAAACTTGCACACTAGTCATGCTTGACAACTATAGGGACTAGAATGTTGTATGCAGAAGAAGTAGCAACTAGAAAGGGGCCATACCCATACTGAGATGCATAGAAATGGAAATCCAAGTTGGTCACTTAGCCCACAAATTTTAACTTCACCTTTTTATAGTACAATCACAGCATAGTTTCATTTATGTGCTGACCATGTGTCTTGGGCAAGCAAGATTAAGCAGATACAGTAGTTCCTAAGTTTGACACAAATAGTGAGTCATATACTTGTGAGGAACCAAATTGGCACTAAAAGTCAGCCTCATGGCAAGACAAAACGTCCATAAAATTATGGCAGTTGGTAGGTAATCTACAGTTCACGTATAACAGGCCCTGTTATCAAGGTTGCAAAAGGGAAGGCCCAGCCTATCACCTGGTCCACTATGCAATGAAAAACTAAAGGTTCTAGGGCCAACAATAATATTCTGTTGATGGCAACAAGTCCCAGCCACTGGGCCTTACAGGCCAGAACAATTTTTGGAGCTTGTGGAAAGTGGAATGAGGTTGCACTATTGAGAAATGGAACACTCTAGTCCATCTAATGGAGTTCCTTTCTTTTGCATTTGTCACTAGCAAATAATGCTCCTGCTCTAGAGTGGTATTGCAATTCACACACTGAACAGATCTGGGGCTCAATTTTGAAACAAGGTACTGCATGTAAATAACTATATTCCATTACTACAAATGCTACACGGCCATTTTGATAGCAAGCCAAGTCATTTTCAAAGGAAGAGGTGAAAAATGAAAAGATCCATTTTAAAAAGATGATAGAATTGAGTATATGGCTCAGAGAACCTTTCGCCGAGTCACATCATGCTACTACCATCCCACTCCTAGAAGACAAGAGACTCATCATATCTGGGAAACAGGGAGGCAGCCGTAAGACCGGCCTTTCAGATCTCCTCACTGCCATCTCATAACATAAAGACAAAGTAGACACAAAAACCTGGGATGCCTCCCAATTGCCACTAAATGGGTATACAATCGGATCAGGTTCATCTTCACCAGCTCTCACTATGCATCAGGCAGCATAGAACACACTGCTGGGAAACAATCAAAAGGCATGACAGCATGGAACAAGCGCCTAGGGTTGACAGAAGTGTCTGCCTGGTGTGGCACAGTCTCACCAGAAGAGAGGGTACAGGCATGTGACCTCGAGCAGAGGAAAGAATAGTCAGACAGGAAGAAACCAACGAAAGGGTCAAATCAAAGAGAGGCTATGGACTGTGTCCACCGTAACACGGTAAATCTATGTTCCGAGCACAGTTCGCACTAATGTTTTGCCCCTTTAGAGAGACTTTTTAGGCAGGATTGCTGCATTGTGTCCCAAAATCGACAGCAGCAAGCACTATAAAACAGAAGCACTCCAATTTAAGACAAAATAAATGTAAAGTAACCATACCTTTCCATCCATTCCTTCTATTCCTTTAGTTGCCTCTTCAGTTGTAGCATACCTTACAAAGCCAAATCCCTTAGAAAACCCACTGACACGGTCAGTCACAACTCGAGCTGCAATTGGAAGAGAAATGATAAGCTTCAAATCCTTAGCACGAAAATAATGGCAAAGGAAGGAGAAAGCCATACCATGCACAACTTCACCGAACTTCGCAAAGGCATCTCTAAGTCCTTCAGTTGTGGTACGCTTGCTTAGTCCTGCAAGTTAGATGTTGAAATCAGAATTGAATGCAAAACGAAGCGACAGAATATCCTAATTCTGATTCTGTAATAGAAGTGACTAAGTGAGCTTACTACTGCATCTTTATATTTTGTTAAGACTGTAAAAAATTAGTAACATGCAGACCAATTAGATACCTTTTTCTGTCACGGACTTCTTGTGAACTCAGAAGTCAAAGTGTATCCACGCTGTGTTCAAGTTGTGCTTTTAGGTCATTTTCGAGTTTCACTAGTTTGAAATTATGAAGTTCCTCATATGTCCACAATCACAAACTAAGGTGGCTAAAATTTCACCACCCCAAGTGTAGACGATTGAAACTATGGGACGACAAGGAAATGGTCAGGCATTTTAATTATTGGGCTCCCCCATTCTCATGTGATCTGAATATTTGATTCTCTAGTAGCCTGTGGGCAATTTTTTCTATTGGTAGCCAACACCACCGTTGATGTGCAGACAATTGAAACTATGGGATGAAAAGGAAATGGTCAGCGATTTCAATTATTGGGCTCTCCCATTCCCCTGTGGGCAAATTTTTCTATTGGTAGCTAACACCAACGTTGATGGGATAAATAAATGGAAATTAAACCAATCACCAGGAGTATATAATAAAACCCTAAGTTGGACATGAGGATTGAGGTGAATACATGCAGATCCAATCAAGGCCTAGGCTGGAATGAAGGAAACCTACATGGTCATTCTCCAGCACCGTGGACGCATATGCCGTGATTTCATTCGCAATCAGTACACACCTCAAAATTTTACCCAAATTTCCAAGGACCAAGCTAACAATTACACCATTTCTATACATTAACCAGGACGAGATCCAGCGCTACCAAACCTAACGGACATGTAAAATCACGACCGCACGACCATCCACCAACGCCAGAGATTCAATATTCGAGCTACTTGAGCTAAACGGATAGAGGAGATCGCCACAATAGGTTTCACCAGAAAAAAGGGAAACAGGAGAGAAGGGAGGAGGAGGAGCCGCACCGGAGACGAAGAGGTTGGGAGAGGGGTCGGCCTGGGGGCGCGGGGCGGGCGCCTTCGGCGGCGCGAAGGCAGAGACAGAGAACATGCGCCGGAACCCTGACCTCGCCACAGCCGCCGCCATCGCCGCCGGAATTTTGGTGCCGAGAGACTGGAGGTGGAATTAGGGATACGCCGCCGCTGCTGGACCTGGGGTTTAAGAGCTTTCTAGGGCGCCGAGTTAAATGACCATTCTACCCCTTCGTGGCGGCGGCAGGGTTTTACTCTGAAATTGACCAGAATACCCTTCTCTCGTTTTGCTTCTCTTTTTCAGCAAGCAATATCTCGTGGCCGTCGGATTAGCAGCTGAATGCCTGAGATCTTCACTGCTCGGGTCCTTTGCCTGAACTGTTTGGAGTAGCGTTCTATAAAACTCATGCGGAAAGATTTGAACATAATGCCAAGTCTGATCGTTTTGAAAGGCTGATGCAACTGTTAGTCACCAGACGATATTTCATCAAAATTTACACCAGTTCTGCATTTTTCTCATAATTTTTAAGTACAGGTTGTTTGACCACTGGATTCTCAATAAGTTGTGGTCAGTGGCTGTGGAACAAGATAACCAAGCCTGATAGGATGGAGCCGTTCGGCTGGAATTATAAGCCGGCTGAAAAACACTGTTGACTGATTTTTTGTGAGAGAAAAATACTGTTCCGGCTGAAAAAACAAGCTGAATAAGATGGATTATAAGCCAGATGAACAGGGCCGATGTGTTTGCTGGCTGATGCAGCACAATTCAGCAAAAGCAGAAGTTGAACAATTCTTCCCTAAATTCAACCGAAAGGTTGACCTTGTTAGTTCTAATGGTTAGCCAGCTAGGCCATTCCATAACAAACCAACCACCTTGGATAAAAATGATGAACAATCGACGGTTCAAAGTTCATGAACGAGAGAGAACGTCAAGATTCATATCCTACGATCAAACATTAGCCAGCATTTCACGATGACACAAAGTGCGCAAGAAACACATCAGATTCGAAGGACCTGCAAATCTCACTACATTCAGCGATTCAATACGCAAATCTGAACATAACAATGCTGAGTATGATCCCAATTCCCATGGCTAAATGCCAACTTCAGTCTAAACATGCCCTGAGGGAAAAGCCACACATTTCACACAATCAGCAATACAGCTACACCAGTCGGCATCACACATTTACTAGGAGTCCCGAGAATAGTAGGGTTTTCAGTTTCTGTCACACCTAGCTCAAAATATCAGCACACACAACCACGTGATCCAGATACAAGCTGCCCAGGCTGCTTGGACAGTACGGCGTGACATTTTGGGCTGATGAATGATGGATCTGCCTGTCCTGCCCATATGTGGTGCCAAAGTGCCAAAGTGACAGAATTAGGCGTGCTCTTTTGTTTTAGTAAGTATTTGGATAAATGCCTGCAAAACTGATACAAGAAGCACCGGGTTAAGTTTAGACACCAATCTGAACATATGGTTAGATTTGGATGCATTTTTCTACCTCATCATGAAGATGCTGACTCAGTCTGAGGCGCCTGTTGCCTTGGTTTCCTGCTGGCTGGGGGACCATCTCTTCGCCTCTCATACCGTCTACTCTCATACTTGGATGTTCTCCGCTCCTTTGGTTGGTAGGTTGGGTACGTGCAAGGAATTATCTCACCGTTGATGTACTTGTCACCTGAATGAATGGAGAAAAGCGACAAGGGTTGAACAACGTGTGATGAAAGAAGCCAGAAGCATCTAAAAGCGCCGCTGCATGCAGATATCGACAGCGCTGCACTGACCTCCATAGTCCTTGTTTTTCACATCGATGTAGGAATCAGGAAGCACCCACAGAACTCCGGGCAAACCTACATGAAGCGGAATGACAGCTTGAGCCAGGGTCATCCAAAAATATTTGGAACAATTGGTTAGTTGGTTTAGTCAATTGAAGATTTACCCTTGAACTTCTCTGACGTCTCCTCATCCACGGTGCACTGGAACCCAGTGTAGGTGGTTGTGCTGAAGGCATACATGTTCTTCTTGGCCTCCTCCATGCTACCAAGTCCCACCGCAACAAAACATTCAGTCTAGAAACATATGTGCATTGCGCACAATTATTTAATTTAGCCAAAAAGAAATCATGCCACAGCCATCTTATCAGGTCGATGAACTAGAGGACAAGTCTTCATATGGCATCACAAAATGGTAGCGCTAAACTACACAGCTGGTTACACCAGGCAGCGAAATGTCACTCTTTATATATGTGCAGTAACCATGGAAAACAAAAATGTGTTGTATGTTCTAACCTCTAAGTGCTATCTAACGGCCACTCCCTGTGTGACAGGGCTAGACATTTTTCAATCTTGTCAACTAGGCTTGTTTGTTATCTCACATATCTACTACCAACATGATTAATGTGTGAGATTTGTGGGTTTCCAATACCCATCCCTATCCAAACTATGACACCCATTCCTATCCAAACTACAACACGCTCTGCCTTTTACCGTATCACTGGTACCCCCAACCACATTTCCCTTGCAATTTAGCATATGAGCAATCGGCGCATAAGCGCACACGCAAGCATCGGTGAGGTTACCAGAGGGGGTGTATACCTGCCGAGGACGGTGGCGAGGGTGTTGAGGTAGGTGTCGATCATCTGCTCGCGGGTGGGCGCGGGGTCCTTGGGGAACTCCATGACGATCAGCCAGTGGTTGTAGTCGCACCCGGGGAGCAGTATCGTCTCCCTCTCGTCGCCCCCGGCCCCGGCCGCCGTCGGCCTCGGCTCCCGCGCGCGGCGCGGGCGCAGGGGCGCCGCCGCGGCGGCGAATGAGGGGAAGGCGGCGGCACGCGGGAGGGAGGAGAAGGCGGAGGCGGAGGTAGGCTTGAGCGATGGGAAGGCGAAGGCCTGCGCCGCGAGGCGCGCCGCGGCGGCGGTGGTCGGGAGGGAGGCCGCCATGGGAGCGCGCGAGGTTTTTGCCGCAAGGGGATAAGGTGAGAGCGGAAGAGAGAGAGGGCGAGTGTCCGTCTCCGTGCGCACTTTAAAGAGGACGGCAGGATGGAGAAGATTTTTTTCGAGGGTTTTAGCCGGCCCATTACAGGCGTGAGTGGCCCGGGCCAGATGATGGCCACAGAGGTTTTCTATTTTTTTTAAAAAAAAAATCTTTTTACCACCGAACTCTTAGGACATGATTGATTTTTTTTTTGGCAAACTTAGGACATGTTTGATGTTTGATAGAAAGGCTAATTGGACAGGTGTAAAAACTAGCCTAAATTAGCTCTACTAAACTTAAAGGCTAATAAATGGACTAATTTGTTAAACAAGTTTTCAAGTAGTTGTTAATCAACTAGCTAGTTAATCATAACTAATTTAAGTCAGTTTTTAGTCCCAGCCGGTAACTAGACTCTAATGGTATGTTCAGTTGGTGAAAAGTGGGTAAAAAGTTACTGTAGCAACTTTCGTTTTTATTTGACAAATATTATCCAACCATGAAGTAACTAGGCTCAAAAGATTCGTGTCGCAAAAACCAGACAAACTTAGCAAATAGTTATTTTTTTACCTATATTTAATACTCCATGCATGCGTCCAAATATTTGATGTAATGGGTGGAAGAGGAAAATGTAGCAACTTTCGTTTTTATTTGACAAATATTATCCAACCATGAAGTAACTAGGCTCAAAAGATTCGTGTCGCAAAAACCAGACAAACTTAGCAAATAGTTATTTTTTTACCTATATTTAATACTCCATGCATGCGTCCAAATATTTGATGTAATGGGTGGAAGAGGAAAATTTTGGGTTTGTATGGAAAGTGAACACACCCTAAAACCACGTCGCTGTGGAGTTGATGTGGCGATCCAACGTGACACAGGCCCACATGTCAATCTCTCACCTTTCCTTCTTTCTCTTCCCCGTTTCTTTCTTTAGCCATGGGTTACGTCTTCAAAAAAATTTCTATCATGTTTTTTACCCATGGGTTGACGTCTGCAATTATTTTTTCTACAATAATGCTACCATTAAGACGTTCGGAAGGCCGGACATCTCGCTCCACTCGTGCAGCTAGCCTAAAAAAACAAATCCCCACGGAAGCTTGTCTCCCCCATTCCGCGCTCGTGCGTCGCGGCTTCACGGCACCGTGTGGCCGTCCAACTGTCCCAATCTGCCGCGCTTCCGCCTCCATCCCACGCTGCCGCCTGCCATCCCTCGCAGCACCTCCGTCTCTCGCGGAGAGTAGGAATCCTCCGCGTGAGATACGCTGCCAATCGCCCCACCGACTATAGCTGTCGCGCAGACCCGCTGTGCTCCGTCCTTCGCCGTGCGCTAGTCCAGGCTGCCAGGAGAGGGGGCGTCGTTGACTAGGCCCAGGCCAGGCGCAGGTGCAACTGGCCGCTGCCAAGCCGCGCCACCATCCTCGGTTGTTAGCTGGCTAGAACCGACCGTCCCCCGCTCTACGCTGTATCGTACGGAAGAAGGGTGAAAAACACATGTTGTAAGCGTCTGTTTCAAATGTTTCAGAGGTATGTTGTAGGTGTTTCATACGGATATTGCAAAAGTAGATCGGGATGTTGCACATGTTGCAGTGGTGGTACATGTATGTTGCAAGCTCCTGTTCTCAATGTTTTATCTGTTTTTTTTTAACGTATGCTGCAAGTGTGTTTATCTTGATGTTGCATATGTTTTCACATACATGATGCAAGTGTTTTATCTAGATGTTGTGTATGTTTACAATGGTTTCAAGTGTTTTTCAGATGTTTTTACAAGTGTTTTAGATGCATGTTTCAAATGTTTCGTTTGGCAAGTATTTTGCAATTGTTGCAAGTGTTTTTCAATGGTTTCAAGTGTTTTTCACCTCAATTTGTGTTATTTAGATATACACAAAATGCGGGCAAAATGAATCAATGGTTTCAAGTGTTTCAAGGTGAATAACATGTAGAATTGAGGTAAATACATGTATATCTAAATAAAGCCTTAAAATTCATTTTGTGTGTCGGTGTGTATCACACACAAACACTTGCTAAAATCTACCTTTTGGTCCTCCGTTCTTAGCATTAGGCACTATCTTGAACAGCATGTCACCATTCAACTTGTTCAGGGAAATACTTCTATTTGGAATCAACCATGGTGCCCTATATAGACAGAAATGTATGATCTGTAATACCACTGGTGTTATAGTGACTAAAATTTGCCATGTCATCATATTGCACTGCAAAGCATTAATGATTAAATTAACCATGTTGTGCATCGACTCAAATAAGTTTATGTTTCCTAGGTTGATTGTGTTTCTGTGGTGAGTGACTCGAATCCGAAAACCCAAATTTTGAATGTCACCGCAAATACTTAGTTTATGCCCTATATAAGTTGAGGTGTACGACGGTGTTATACATTAGTGTCACTTGTAGGGTATGAGCTCAAGTCCAACTCATAAAATAAAGCTTCAAGTTTGAGTTTGAATTGGGAATCCAAAACTTGTTGCAAGTTTTTCGATTCGGATTCAAATTCAAATTTGGGGAATTATTAAAAGAATTTCCAAAGTCAACCTGGTCAACCAAGAGTGGGATTTAGTCAAACATGTGATGTTTGACTCAATGATGCCCTTGGGTGATGGTGTGACCACTAAATACTCACCAATTAAGTAGCAACAAGTTTCGATTTGAAATTCTTCCGAAAACCTTAAAATGCAAAACCCTGATTTTACCCCTTTTTGATTAATTCAAAATCTAAGCAAAATTTTGGAAAAGTGTAATACCAAGTTTGTAGATCTTTTCAAGGGCTACAAGTTTGGTGTTTTGAGTTTTCAAAGTTTTAGTGTAAAATCTTGAGTAATTTTGAAAAGAAGCAAATTCCAAATTTGACCCCTTTTTATCCCCAAACTCAAATTTTAAAATAAAAGCAGAATTTTAAAATGATTTGAATAACAAAGTTGTAGGTATTGGCTAGATGTACAACTTTGGTATTTTGAGTTTTTGAAGTTTCAATATAAAATTCAAAGTAATTTTGAATTTACATATTTCTAAAAAATGTCCCCTTTTAAATTCAAATTCAAAATTCAAAATCTAGGCTGAATTTGAAAATGTTTTTATTGAGAAAGTTCTAGAACTTTGAAAATGGAGCAACTTTTGATTTTACAGATTTTCATCTTCTGTAGAAAATTTGAGAGTAATTTATAAAATTTCATCGTTGGCCATCGGCCGGCGGGAGGAGGACAATGACGGGCGGGGTCGCCTCGTCAGTATAAGAGGGAGAGAGAGAGCGCGCGAGTGGGCCGACCTGCGTTGTTGGGCCGAGCCAGTGCGGGCAGGGTGCGCGTGTGAGCCGCGAGCGCGAGGGGTGCGCGACTAGGCCGCGCGTTGCTGGGCCGAGCCGGAGGAGGAGGAGAAGTAGCCCGAGTGGCTGGTTTTTGTTTTTTTTCTTTTTCAAAAATATGAATAGTATTAGTTTTTTTTATTTCAATAAAATTTTTGTAGGGCTCCTAAAATAGTGAATTTTTTTGAGTAAGCTTTCTAAGGTGTAAACTATCTAGAAAAAATATTAAATGCCAATTTTGATTACTTCTTGTAAGTTATTTAATTAGCTCCATTAAATGTTAAATGCAACTTTCAGGAATTTTAGTAATTAAAATATTAATTCAAAAATCATGAAAATTGTTTTGATACTATTTTAGACCATGACCAATCTATAGAAAAAGTTTGAGCTCAATTAAATGAAGTTTATTTTATTCTTAATTTATGCTTTATTAATTAATTAGTTAATCTTGTAATTAGAACCTAATGACTTAGGGTTGTTTGACTTTGAGATTGAGTGTTGACTTTGGGTCATTAACACTTAATGACCTTTAGCACCCTTAATTGATTGTTTGAGCTCTCTTACCTTTGTTGTTAAGCCTTAATGGTGTTATTTCATGTGATAACGAAAATCCTTAATGAAGTAATTAACTTAATCAACCCTAGGTTAGAGTTAGATTTGAATCATTTGCTTTGCAATTGTACCGTGAAGGAAAGTTGTACTCAAGTTATTAACCTTGTTATTCACCCATCAAGCATCATGTTTATTATTTCATCATATTGAGCATATATTATCGTCGCGTGTAGTCCCCGTAAACGAGGAGAGTTTTGAAGTTGAATCCGTCCCCGAAGAAGAGTCGACGTCCGTGGAGGGGGATTTGATATTTGTGGTACTGACCTAGAGCCTAAACTTCCCGTCGACCAAGGCAAGCCTCGGTTACATTTAACCCTTCCTTGCGTTTTGAAAAGTTTTACTTCACTTACATTAATGCTTTATTGCACTAAGTGATAGGAGTTGAGTGATAACCTAATTACTGCATTACCATCCTTGATACTTCGATATCATCCTTGTTACTGTGTTTATTTGAAAATGCTTAGTATGCTTAGTCATGCTTAATGAGAAAACTTTAAAAATGTTAAGTAAAGTTTGAAGGGTTGTTGGATAACTACTTGATGAATATTGATGATGATAATCTAGGACCGGTCGGTGGACTTGCATTGGGAAATGAGTCCCCATATAGTGTCTCTGACTGAGTCAGTTAATGACCGTACCGTTGTTTGAATTGTGTGCGTCGAGAATTTGTAACTGACCATATACTCCGGTGAGCCTAAGACCTCGGTAATTCTAACATGTGAACGGTCAACCGCGCAATGGGAGTGGAGAGATGGCAAGAGTAGTGTGTACCCTCGTAGCCAAGGGCTGAATTGGAGGTGTACTGTACTCTCGGGTGGCGCTGGACCCGGTCATGTTTTGGAGGATCCAAGTGAAGGTTGATATCTGTAGGTTAAAGTCCTATATGTGTCGTGTGGTTAGAAATGCCCAACTGGGGATAATCGATTCGAATCGTCGCTGCTCCTCGGTTAAGGAGACTCGATTCTCTGTTCAACATCGTAGTTAAGAAATGGAACGTTGGTCGGAGAATAAGAAAGAAGTTATATGAGTTATATAATCTAGATTAGAAGCACTTACATTCTGTTGATAACTAATATTGAGATAAAACATTGATCATAAGGATCCACTATTAGTAGCTTTTATGCAAAAGAACCTTGATTCTTGCTAAAACCTCACCCTGATTTCCCTGAGCCTGCATTCCGGTGTCATCTTTACCCCGTCTAGTCGGTTAAGCCTTGTTGAGTACTTTCATACTCAGGGTTTGTTGAACCCCTGTTGCAGGTGCGTCTCATGAACAAGTGTGTTTCGGACCCTGTTGCATGACCGTCTTTGCGGTAAGCGATGACGAGTAAGATGTTTGGCTCTTGGGCAGAGCATCGCGTTTTGGTGATTGTAATAATGTTCCTAAGACTACTCCACCATTATGGTTGTAACACTAAACTTAAGCTTTATAAATTCGGAACAACGGGTTTGTGAACTTATGTTATGTAAGACTTCCGCTTTTGTACTCTGATGTAATTTATTATATAAACTGTTGTAATATTGTAATGCCTCTGAAATGTGATCCTGCTCGGAAGATTGTGGATGATTCGGGTTTCCTGAGGACACCCGACAGACTTCTTAAGTTCTGTGGTGCGCATGTACGGTGGTTAAAGGTCTTTAAGACAATAACAAGTACATGTGGGCCATATTATTTAGGAGGTTCTGCCACATGATCGCTTAAATCTTGAACAAACAACTTATCAAATTCCAAACACGGTTAGTGATTTATGGTGGCCTAACTCTAAGGATTGGGATTCTAAAAAAATTGTAAGTCTGTTTGGCATCAAACTATGGAAGTTCTTTTGCAGGTTTCTGTGATCGTAGGTGATGGACCCGACATTCTTTGCTGGGAGCTGAACTCAGATGGACTTTGCTCTTCCAAGAACGCTTACAAAATGCTAGCAATGGAAGAGGCGGCTGCTACACCTCCCACAAACATCCCTACTCAGGTTGTGCAAATTCTTAGGCATGTTTGGGCTGACAAAACCATGCAATCTAGAGTCAAAATTTTTGCTTGGCGACTTCTCAGGCTTGCACTAGGCACTGCAAGTCGGATTCATAGAAATATTCCTAGCATTGAGGAAACATGCTCACGTTGTGGCTTGGTTGAAAATGAGGCCCATTTGTTCTTTGAATGCAGTTTTGCCAACGCGGTTTGGTTTGTCTCCACATTGGGTCTGAGAACCCGTGCACTTTCTTCTTCTGGGCGTGGCATTCATCTGCAAATCAGTTCAATAATGCAGCAAGCCCCATCTCAAGCCACAGCTAATTTAATATTTTCTATTATGTGGTGCCTCTGGAAATCACGCAATGACCACAGGTTCAACAAAATATTTTGGTCACCCTCAAGAGTGCTCCATAAAACCTGGACGATTGAGATGTCCTGCAATTTACCATATGAAGACATAACCAATGCTACTCCTCCACACCTAACAAATAACAATATTTATCAAAAAAAAACAAATAACAATAACTCGCCACAGTGTACGCATCCAATTCTACAAATGCTTCCTTCCAGGTGCTTAATGGACCAAAGGTGTTTTGTGATGCTACAGTGTGCATGCAAACACCACCTGGACAACACAGAACAGGCATTGGCATTTTCATTCTAACGGCTCCGGCAAATTCTCTTTGCTCTGGTTCTTTCTTTCAGGTTGCTACACAGGAGTACATGGATCCTATAGAGGTGGAAGCACAGGTTCTGCTGCTAGGTGCCAAGCTAGCAAGGGCTCTGAATCTACAGGATGTCAATTTTCTTACAGATAATGAAGTACTTGCTAGAGCTGCTCAAGCTGGTTCCCCACGCTTTCACCCAGGACATTGGTCCATCAGACCTACTCTTGCTCTACTTGCAGAAGCCACACAAGGGATGAGACATTCCACACTAAAGATTAGAAGACAAAGCAATGGAGTTGCAGATAGGCTAGCAAAACAGGCAAGACTAGCTGCTATTCAAAGTGCTTACCTTTTCTTATGTCAAGCTATCGTGCATTCACCTAGTTGTTGTGTGCAAGTGGCACCTCAAAAACTTTGAATGGGGTTTTACCCCATTTCTGTACTATGCATTTAAAGTATGAATGAAAACTTTTGCCTTTCAAAAAAAAAACACATGATAGGACAAAGGGCTGATACAACACTCGGGGCATAGGACCGACCCCTATTCTAGTCACTGTGGATGAATAATATTGTAGCCTCGGTGTGACAGTCTTATTGGGCTCTTATCGCGTGCTCAGTCGTTGCTGACTGCTGAGGGTAGCAACAAATGAAGTTCACTGGACATGTAAGGAAACTAATCAAGAGATAAACTAATTAAGGATATTTATGGGCATTCAAGTAAGAATAGATAGAGTAATTAAGAAGCTGATATGCAATAAAAGAATAGATATTCATGGGATAAAATAAAAATCAACTATGCAAGGAATTAGATGGAACTTGAAAGAGACCAGTAAAAAACTGTACGCTAGGGACATGTCCTATAATATAGTGCATCATAGAAATTTTAGGATAAATTAAAAGAGAACACAAAAGACGCATGTGCTCTCACTTTATTTTCTAAAATAAGGTGCTATCATCAACACGATTGGTGATGATTGGTTGATAAATAGAAAGTATTTAATGCAAAATTGATCTCTTTCTTCTAGAATGTCTTATATTTGAGAACAAATTTTGACTGCTAGAATACGCTATATTACAGGACGGAGGGAGTAGCACACAAGTATTAAATACTCCCTGTATCCAAAAAAATTGTCACTATAGGGTTCATACTAGTCAATTTTTCTTAAATTTGACTAGATTTATATAAAATATATTAGCAATATTTATACCTCTAAATAAGTTTATTATAAAAACATATTTAGTGATTAATCTAATAATACTAATTATACGTCGTAAATATTAATATTTATATGTATATTTGATCAAATTTACAAACATTTGACTTTTCAGGAGAATGATATTTTTTAGGACGGATTGGAGTAAAGATTTTGTCTCTTACCAGTTACCACCAACAAACAGGCCCTAAATTCCTTTGGCAAGATGCTGGGCCTGATTAGTTGGCTACCAAAATTTGCCATGCCTAAAATTTGGCAATAAAAAGTTGTCAAAACTTAGGCAAAAATATTTACCATAGATTTGGCATGCCAATTGTAACATATTGGCAAATTTTGGTACCAAATGGCTGCCAAAATCTTGACTTCTAAGTTTTGGCAACCAAATTCTGGCTATCAACCAATTAGGCCCGTTGTTCCTGAGGTGCTTGTGGGCTGGAAATGGGCTAAAGCAGAGGGCGCCAACGATGATTGCTAGCTAAGGGCCCATGGGCTGCACATGCAGCACCGGGATTACGCGAGCCTATTGATACAGGGGAAATATTTAGTGCAAACCACTTTCTCGTGAAAATATTTAGTGAAAAAATTGTGGTGGCCTCTCCTCGACTTGTCAACAAGTTTGCCATTGATACACGGGAAAATATTTAGTGAAAACCACTTGCTCGTGGAAACGCGAGAAATTCCCTTAAAAAACATACCTAAATGCTTTCAAATTGCATCTATAGCATTCAAACTCTATTTTTAAAAATTTGTATGAAAATAACAAATTTTAGATGTATACGCACTATAAGACAAATTCTCAGAAATTCTATCTTCTAGTGCATATGCAGTTGAAATTTGTTTATTTCAAATTATTTTTCTAGATGAAGTTTGACCCTTCAATTGGGTGACAATGTACATATATATAGATATACTATGGATGCACATCGTTTAAAAATTTTTAGAAACTCCTAAGTGTGTTTTTAAGAGGGTTTTCACGATTTCATGGAAAAGGTGGTTTGCACCGAATATTTTTCCTATATAGGACATTAAACTTTTTTTTTATCACTATTAGTGTTATCATGGTCCATATAATATCTCTCATATTTAGCTGTTTCATTGGTATATTGGCAAATCATTTGCTATGCCTATGCATCCCCACTATTAGCAATGAATCATAATATAGATGCAGGCACGTAAACACACCTTACGTCCACCATACGTGAGCAAGAGCATCCACACCAAGTCGAAAACTTGAATCCGGATGAACACGTTTCAGCATAAAGAATCTAACCTGTTGAGCTACGTTGAGTTCATATAATGACTAGTTAAATATCGGTGGATACTGGATACAGTCCTTCCTCTTTCTCCTATCTCCCACCCAACTGGTTTGAAAGCTTCATCCTCTTTCCTTCTCTAGTCTCTATCCCTATCATCCGACCTTAATTTCAGCACCTAACCCGTCCTGACCGGTAAACATGAGTCTCACAAGCTCGTGAATCGTGATGACGTTCTAGTAGAAATAAAATAATCTCCCTTCATCGGCCAATTCCGAACTTTGGTCATACTACCCTCTTCGACAAGTTAGGCGGACATGTTATATGTTTGACCAGCAGGTCCACTCGCTACTAGTCGCTGCTATACTTGCTTCAAACCTCAGTAATTAAAGGGAATAACTGCATGGAAGAATCTCCAGATACAAACAAAATCACCAAAACATGTATATGTAGGTAGTGAACACGATCTCATCTCTCCGGATACCCAAAAAAAATCGTGTGAAAACTAAAAAAACACTTGGAGATTTTTGTCTTGTAGTGCATATATGCATATGGAACATGTTACTTATTTCCGTATGTTGAGTTTTTTAATCTCAACTTTATCGACAATATATCGATAATGATACAATTAAGACGTCCGGACGGACAGATGCCTCTCTCCGCTCACTCCCGCGTGTCGCTCGTCCAACGACCCCATCCGCTCATCCCGTCCGCGTGCCCCGATGCTCGTTGCGCGGTTTCCTCCCTTTGTCGTCGTGCTCATCCGCCCACCCCACTCTGCCTCGCCGCTGCCGGTCCTCCGCAGCGCCGCACCCCATCCCCAGCGGCCTCCTCCGCGTCGCATTCCTTACCGGGCCCAGTCTGCCTCGTCTGCCTCCACCGCGCTGCATCCTCACCGTGGCAGGCCCGCTCACCGTGACCTCCTCCACCGAGCATGTGAGCCTCCACGACGGTTTCTCCAACAAGCAGGCGAGGGGGACAAGATTTGTATGACGCCGCGTCCACCGGCGAGTTGCTCCTGTCGTTGCCGCACAATGAGGTCCATGCGCCGTCGTCGACCTCCATGTCGACGTGCCTTCATTCGTCCGAGCGAAGCCCATGTTGCAAGAGTATGTTAAAAGTGTTTCAGATGTTTCATCTGGATGTTATAAGTGTTTCATCTTGATGTTGCAAAAGTAGATCGAAATGTTGCACATGTTGTAGTGGCTATACACGTATGTTTCAAGTTATGTTCTAAATGTTTCATCTTGTTTTCTAGACGTATGTTTGGAAGTATTTTCGTCTAGATGTTAAAAATGTTTTCACACATACGAAGTGTTTTCAGGTGTTTTTTGCAAGTGTTTCATACATATGTTTCAAGTGTTTCAGCGGTTTCGTACGTACTCCCTCTGTCCCGCTTTATTAGTCGCTTTAGCTTCCTACCAAGTGCAGCGTCGATTGAATGTGTCTAGATGCACTGTCCTATGCTGTGAATGTGGACGGTTGAAAGCAGTGCCAGAACGACGTTTAATGAGGGACAGAGGGAGTATGCTGCAAGTGTTTTATATGGATGTTTTAAAAGTAGATCTGGTGTTACAGCTAGTGTTTCAGATGCATGTTTCATCTGCCTTCAGACTTATGTTGTAAGTGTTGCATCCGGATGTTTCACAACTAGATTGGGTGTTACAGCTAGTGTTTCAGATGCATGTTTCATATGTTTCATCTGCCTTCAGACTTATGTTGTAAGTGTTGCATCCGGATGTTTCACAAGTAGATCGGGTGTTGCATCTCTGTCTTCGCTTTTTCTGCTGCCTCACCTCCGCCTCGGTGTCTCATCCTCCTCCTCCTCCTCCTAGCGCAGGTTGGGCATCTGCCGCCCCCTCCTCCTCTTCTAGATGATGGTGTAGCCACCTGCTGTAGTCACATGCTGCAGCTGCTGGCTACATGCATGCGCTTGAGAAGCGGAGGGGACACGAGCGAGGAGTCCCCATGTGCAGTCGGGCGCGCGTGGGATGTAGCGGCGCTGGGGGAGACAGAGTGTAGGCGCACCATCCGGACATCCGAACGCTAGCACTACCACATTATGGCCCTATTCAGCCGGCTTATAATCCGTACTTTTTAGTTTGTTTTTTCAGCGGGAACAATGTTTTTCTCTCACACAAATCAATCGGAACAGTGTTTCAGCTTGTTTTTCAGCATAAGCGAACATGGCCTATATACATCTATAGATACACCGTGGACCGTGTAATGTTTTGATTTTTTTTACACTTGTAATAAGCATATTTTTTCTATTAGGAGATTTTCATGATTCTATTGAAGATATGATTTGCACCGATTATTTTTGTCCCAAACACTCGGAGCATCATCAATCAATCAAAGAGAAAAAACACGTCGCAATCTGAAGGACGAATGAGAAACATCCAATGCAATGAACCCATAAAAAGAGCCCAAACAAATGGTACACGGTACGGTACTAGCCAACGGGTACCCCGCGCCCACTAGGCACTGCACACCGGCCGTCGTACCACTGGACACCGGTGGCGCCAATGATCCAGGGCGAGTCGACAAGTGGCGCGGTAGGCACGCACAAGGGATCAAGATCCCAGGACGCGAGGATTAGAAGTAGCCCACCAGGCCACCAGTCCCCCACCGTCCGTCCGTCTCGGTTCCACTACTTTTCCCCTCCGAGCCTAAGATGTTCATGTTCTTTCTTGCCTTCTTCTGGTTCTTGACAGGCCAACCACCCATCTAGAACCCTCTTCCGTTTACTTTGGTTTGGCCGTCTGAAAGACGTTGTGAATCCAACGAGTCCCAATGCAACATGATTGTGCTCCTCTCGGGTGTTTGTGAGACAGAGAGAGATTGCGAGTTCTACAAAGCAAATGCCATTGCTTCTCTTGCTCTGATCAACATGTGCCAAACTAGGGGCCTCTAAAACCGATTCAGGCAACGACACTGTACACGCGGACTCTTCCTAGGCGCCTTCTTTTGACAACATCTGCCGGCCATTGGACTCTTCCTTGGTCCTTGCTGCTGCTGCTACTACTACTATACTAATACTAACGACTATATTAGCTCCACCATCTGTTTTTTTTAATCTAATACTACCTCCTTGTCTGCCTTATCCTCTGCTTACGGTCGCTGGCACAGAGGCCCCACTTCCCGGCTCAAGCAGTTGTGCAGCCCACATGTCAGTCACTGACAGCAACTCATGACGTTTGCCGTCTTGCGTTTTGGATTCATCAACCATGATCAGCACACATCTCCTAACCATGGATGCATTTATCCTTCTTGTGACGCAATTTATCTCCTACCTGCGTGCTCTGTGATCCTGATCCCTACCTACCAACTCTGCAGGGAGTTCAGACAGTGTTTAGTTCCTTCAAAATTTCAAAAATTTTACAAGATTCTCCGTCACATCAAATCTTTAGACGCATGTATGGAGCATTAAATATCGGTAAAAAAAATAACTGATTGCACAGTTTGTCTGTAAATGTCGAGACGAATCTTTTGAGCCTAGTTAGTCCATGATTGGATAAATTTTACCAAATAACAACGAAAAGCGCTACAGGAACTTTACACACACTTTACCACCATCTAAACACACCCTCAATCCCAATAGGCAATGATTGATATTACTAATGACCTGATGGAGGGAATGGACGTTAAAGGCACTGTACTTACCATAAATCCACAGTCATGGAGCAGACGATGATGAACTCATCAGCAGGTTGTGTTGTACCATGCCATAACTTTTTTCTGAACGACAGACATATCATATTCAGATCAGGAAGCAAGCAACCAATGCATAGATAGGCCTTGTTTAGTTGCAAAATTTTTTTGTAAAATGGTACTGTAGCAATTTTTGTTGTTATTTGGTAATTAATGTCTAATCATAGTCTAATTAGGCTTAAAAGATTCGTCTCGTCTATTTCGTCTAAACTGTGTAATTAATTTTAATTTTTATCTATATTTAATGCTTCATGCATGTGTCAAAGATTCAATGCTATAGGGAATCTGAAAAATTTTGCAAAATTTTTTTAGAACAGCGCCATAGATCTGCCGCTGCCGCACACCACAACCAGAGGCAGGAAAAAAAAAAGGAGGCAGTGACAGGATCACAGGAACCAGAGGAAAGAAACAGAGCGTGTTTCAGGAAACAGCTGCTGCCCCCATGCATGCTATTTCAGCATCAGTACCCAAATCTGAGCAGCCTCAGGTCCATCCATCCATCCATCCATCCATCACAATGCTACCAAAGCGGTGCTACAACGGGAAAGGCTTTCTGAAAGGTGTTTGACATCACAATTCTTCACACCAATCAGCAGCTCCTCCACCCATTCATCACTGATCACTCACTGCAATGCTAAGAAAGGTGTGCATGAGCACATCAGAACTGCACAGGATGGGTCACCACTCACCAGTCAGAGAACGAAGCTGATTATTGTGTATTCGGCGTGATCGCTAATCCTGTCCACTAAACGCAATCACCGGTTAGATCCCCGTGTTTCAGCTTTGAGTAATGGCGCCAACAGACTTTTGTTGGTTTAGAACAGGCCATGCGTTCAGAATGGACATGCCAACCACCCCTGACCCCTCACCCCCAGGAAAAGCTTGTGGTCAAGGTCAACCCTTATCTTACGGTTGCTAGGTTTCCATTCAGACATTGTCAACATCACCGCCACATTACCACTGCATAATAATGCACATTAAGGCCTGTACTATATATGCGGTTATACTTACGAAAGGTAATTCGATAACTAATAACTAATGAAGGGTTAGCCATCTTTATGGCAAATCAAATCAAAGCGAAATAGTTAAGATATTTTTCCCCGTAACCCATAGTAGGGCTTGGAAAGCATGCATATAGAAATTCATCAGAGGATGAACACTCACCTCCCTGAATGAAGTAGAGGGTGAAAAGAAAAATATCAGCCACAAGCAAAAGTCGCCTAATTTCTTGGGCGTTTCCTGATGATCCGGTCGGAGCTCAAGAATCCCCACTGCTTTGCCGCCGACTAATGAGACAAAGGCGTGCTTATATTATTATACCTCTCCATAATTAATTTGATGTCGAGATTGTAAGTTAGTTGACATAGCGGAAACTGGGCCATCTAAAAAAAAACTAGCAAGTCCTTGTCAAACAAAATGATAATCAAAGCTGCGCGATAACCACTCACTTCTCTCAAGGACAAAAGTGACACAGGCAAAATGGAGTGATTCACATGGTTTTGGTTGCAGGACCTCTTCTATTGGTATAATAGGTTTCCACATAAGAGCACTCTCAAAGTTTTATTCCAGACCGACTGATAGAATATCGTATAATTTATAGAGCAAAAGTTAGCCTATCTCAAATCCATGGCCGTACCCGGATTTGAATAAGGGACACCAGTTGCGCAGTCTACTGAGTAATTAAGACTCTAGGATGATGCAAGAGATCCTGAGGGTCCTACGCGAGTTTCATCAGGATCTCTATTGGTTATATAATATGGGCTCATCCTAAGTTATTTAATTGCAACGTGGAAAACTTAGTACAAATCACGAGCTTTCAATGCACTGCATAAAAACAATATATAGCCCCAAATGTCAAACCTAGTAGAGCAAATAGCTGATGAAGTACACATCAAGTTAACAAGCACAAAAGATTTTCTGAGCAGACAGGAAGTCACAGCCTCTTTACTTCTGATGAATTTCATTTCTTATCATAAGTCGATCACAAGGAGATGATAGGCTACACACACAATCCAATTCTCCTCATGTAATCATGTAAAACTATAGAGCACAGCAAAGGAAGAAAGAAAAAGACTAGCGATCCTACTTGATTGAGCCACATTTGGTCACTTTCACTAGATCATCAAATGAATCATTGTGAACAACATCTCAGACTGGATGATCTGGTGATTCTCTGAAACACGGAAGCAGTTCTAACTGACAAGTTCAGGAACCATACTCTTCTCTCTTGCTTTTGGTTCTAAGGATATGAACATAAGCTAAATTCTACTGTTTTTTTTTTCCGGCGCAGCTACAACATGGAAAGAGAAGGGAAATGAAACAGAGTAACATAAAAAAAAAAGGTTCACCTTTGCTGTTGCTACCTCTGTACAATGAGGCCAACACCCAATCAATCGAGCAGGTGCAGAATCAAAACCCATGACAAATTTCATCTTTGGACAGCACAAATCCAATTCTACGGTTTCTCGAGCGTCCGGACCAGTTCGACCGCGTTCTTGGCGATCTTGCAGTTGTCGTCGTTCACCAGAGCCTCACAGAGGTCGAAAGCTTGCAGCTTGATTGCTTCCAATGCCAGTTCGTTGCTCTCGGAACAAATCCAGTTGAGGACGGGCAGGGCCTGCTCGATTGCACGGGCGTTGCCGCTCTTGGCGACGCCCGTGAGCACGGAGACGACGCCGGGGATCCTGCACAGCTCCTGGCGCCCCTCCCGGCACCTGGCGAGGAGGCCGAGCACCTCGACGGCGCGCGCGGAGCCCTCGGCGGCGAAGTCCGCGAGCGCGGGCGCGGCCCCCTCGCGCACCGCGCGGCGGCGGTTCTCCGGCAGCTTGCAGAGCTCGTAGAGGGCCGTGGCGGCCTCGCGGCGCTCCCGCGGGCCGCCGCGGCGGAGGAGCCCCGCCAGCGCCGGGATGGCGGAAGGGTGCGCCCCGATGGTGCACTTGTTGACGTCCACGGTGGCGAGGCTGGTGAGCGCCGTGGCCGCGGAAGCCGCGGCCGCGCCGCCGCGGGACACCGCGGCGGAGAGCGCGTCCACGGCGCCGTCCGCCACGAGCCCGACGCGCGTGTCGTCGCCGTCCAGGCTGAGGTGCAGGAGCGCCCTGGCCGCCGCATCATCCCCGGCCTCCGCGTGCCGCAGCAGCACCGCCGCGTTGCCGGACTCCAGCACCTCCCTCCGCCCGGCGGGGCCGGACTTGGCCAGCCTCAGCAGCGCCGGCACGGGCGACGCGGACCGAGCTGGCGCCGCGGGCACCACCGCTTCTTGCCTCGCGTGAGTCCCTCCAACCGCAGGGACGGGAGCCGCCGCCGCCGCCGCCGCCGCAGAAGGCGAGACGGAGGCTATGAGGCGGCGCAGCGCGTGGTTGGGGATGAGCGGCGGGCAGGGCGGCAGCGGGAGGTTGGTGACGGGGCAGGTGAGGTGCCCCCCGTCGAGCCACTGCTGGATGCTGCGGCGCTCGAAGGTGTGGCCGGAGGGGAGGATGACGGGGTCCGTCATGACCTCCAGCGTGATGGGGCATAGGAAATCGTCCGGCCACGCCTCCATTCTTGAGCGGCAGGATCCGGGGCGCCGGCGCGTTCACGCGAAAAGGGGACGAGCCGAATGGGAAGCGTGTGGGACTCAGTCCTGGAGGAAGCCGAAGACGACGACGAAGAAGAGGAGGTCAGGAGGGGAGGAGGGGTTGGGGAGCGAGTGGGGAAAGGCCGGCACTTCCCGTGGACGGAAACGGGATGCCGTGGGAGCGAGTGGGGAGACCACCCGGTGGGCTTAAGTGTGCTCTCACTCTCACACACGCTATGCAAGCCTCGCGGGAAAAATTCTGCATGTACCTTTCGTTTTGTCCACCCGATTTTTCTGTAAAATATATTCATTTTAGAGGTGGTAAAGAAGCTTCTAGTATACACTATTGTTGTGGAGCTATAGTTATCTCTCTGTATTATCGGTATGTATTTTTATTTTAAAGTTGGCAAAGAAGCTTTTAACATACTCGTTGGCATGAAATAATCGTGGTTTTGTTTACCTAAATTGTCCATAGATGCGTTCACCTGCCCATAAATACGTTTATCCATTTTCGCACAGCAGTTAGTAACGGAACCTCTAGCATACTCATTAGCGTGGTGCCGTGGATTATCCGTATTCGTTTTCATTCTAAAGTTGGCAAATAAGCTTTTAGCATACTCGCTAGCGCGAAGCCGTGGCTTTAATTTGTCTTTTCAAGTTGTGCGTAAATACGTAAATGTGGGAGTGAGTAGGGAAAGGCTAGCGGTTTCGGTGGACAAAAACAGGAGCAAGTGGGGAGACCACCAGATGGGCTTAAGTGTCTCACACACACTATGCAAGTCTCGCGTGCAAGTGAATTTTGCGTGTATGTTTCATTTTGTCCACCCGAATTTTCTGTAAAATATATTCATCCCCTTTCATTTTAGAGTTGGTAAAGAAGCTCCTAATATATATTATTGTTGTAGAGCTATGGTTATCTCCCGTATCTGTTTTTATTTTAAAGTTAGCAAAGGAGCTTTTAGCATACTCACCGGTGCGAAACCGTGGTTTTGTTTTCCTAAATTGTCCATAGATATGTTCACCCGTCCATAGATATGTTCATCCGTTTTCGCACGGCAGTTAGTAACGGGACTTCTAGCATATTCATCAGCACGGTGTCGTAGATATTTTTCCAAATTATCTGTATCCGTTTTCATTCTAAAGTTGGCAAATAAGCTTTTAGCATACTCGCTAGCGTGAAGCCGTGGCTTTAATTTGTCTTTTCAAGTTGTGCATAAATGCGCATTCAACTATTTTCATACTAAAGTTGGTAACAGAACTTAGCATACTCATTAGTGCGGTGTCGTGGCTATCTTCTCATATTATATGTATCCGTTTTCATTTTTAAAGTTGGCGAAGAAGCTTTTAGCATACTCATTAGTGCGGAGCCATGGCTATCTTCCCATATTATTTGTATGTATTTTTATTTTAAAGTTGACGAATAAGCTTTTAACATACTTATTATTGTAGAGTCGTGACTCAAATGTGGGCTGGTTAGGTGGAGCGTGTCTTGCATTATCTATTTTCATGCAAGACATTACGATATATGAAGTATTGTATATAACGTAATGGAACAGTAAATCCTAAAATCAATTATATTAGCAAACATTTAAACTATCTATTTTCATGATTCCAACCTACGCATGATGAATGCACCTTCAACGAGAATAATTCAAAAACATTTCTCTTGTGGCGTAGTTCGCAAAGAATTGTGTGATGCTATCTAAATTTTTAGCTATCAAAAGGTTGTATAGTATCAAAATCATGTATATTTTGGTTAGTATTAATTAGATGGAGGATTTATGTGTTTAATGACAAGATATGGTTGAAATAGTTTTTTTTTGAAATAGTTGAGATGGACCAAATTTAATGATATTGCCGTTGATAAGGATTCATGCTCCTCGTGCCAAAATTGGTTGGACAGACGCCACAACCTTAATGTCTGGAGACATATTGTTGTTCTGTTTTTGTAGTATGTAATCAATGCCCCAAATTTTGGACTAGGAGCAGGGCGCTTTGCTCTTTTGCTATTGTGCCATGACGTATGTTTCTTTCCTGCGTGCTTTACATGGCAATAGGGTTTAAAATAATATTGTTGATTGTTGTGGGGGCTAGGAAGACTGGGACTTGATGGGCTCTTTGATGCCTTTTGTTGGGTTGAAGTGCCCCGAGACGGAACTATGTAGATTACCAGTTGCAAATATCCTCTCGAAGAAACCACTTGCAAATATGCATCAAAGGAATATTCCACCTCGGAAATCCATTTATTCTGCTCTTTAAGTCCTTTTGTTGGACTTTGCGATCTTTCTAGAACAACTTATTAAAGAAGCATGAAAATCTTTGTTCAGTCAACCGTCATATACCGTATATGCTATGTAGGGGTTCAATATATATGGCAAAAGGTAAATAGTTAATCATTCATCATGATATATAGGCTAGCCAAAATTCAATGAAATCTTTTTAAAAATTGAACAATAAATATAAAAGATCTCTGGATCTTATTGATTTTGAAAAGGAAAGTATTATTCCAGTGCTTAAATGGGTTATGTTAGTTATATAAACTTTTATTTTATATACATACACATGCCGCTCACACACAAATTGTTATTTATGGTGTGGGATATTTGAAAGCCCATAGAGTGATAAAACAAATGTTTCGAGCAGTGTTATCAAGTTGTCTGATTAATCAGGGGGTGTTTTTGGCTGTGCTCCTATGGAGGGGCTCCTCCGAAGGAGCCGGAACCATTGGCTCCGGCTTCTCTGTTTTTCACTGAAAAACAGCTTCTCCTACAAAACATTTGGTAGGGCTCCACTAGAGGAACCAGAGTCAGAGTTGAGGAGTAACCCTACCAAACAGACCCTAATTGTGATTAGTTGTCCTAATAGCTACCTTTGGTCTCGACTTGGGGCTATCGTCCGATTAGATCAATAAGTTTTCTGACAATCTGAATTGTCATCGACTAATCACAATTAATCTAACGACAGGGGGTGGATGGACAAAAACATAAAGGGAGCCCTAGACAATTAATGATATGGACTGTATTTGGAATGACTTGGACCTCTTAGAAATTTGGAACCCTACAGCCTCTCACCCTCAGTCTCTCGCATCTCACTCTCTCCAACTCCCTCTGTTCCAAATTATAAGTCATTCCAACATTCTTGGAGAGTCAAATTATCTCAAGTTTGACCAAAATTATAGAGAGAATTACAAAGATTTATGACACCAAATAAGTATACTATGAAAATATAATTAATGAAAAATCTAATAATACTTATTTAGTATCATAAATGCTATTATTTCATTAGTCAAACTTGAGATGCTTTGACTGTCCAAGAAAGTTGGAATGACTTACAGTTTGAGATGGAGGGAATAACCGCCAGTTGCATTCCAGCCATCACTAGCACCCGCGCAGGTGAGATCCCGATGTGCAGGCGGGAGAAGTTGCTCTGTTGGACGGCGCCCCATCCCTCCCTTCCTTTCCTACTGTTGCCTCCTCTCCATCCTAGTTCTTGGGGCCAGGATGACTGGACAGGCCGCTGGGAGAGCTTTTGTAGGCAGGTGAAGGAGGAAAGTCACAGAAGCTATCACTGCAAGGCGCTGACCGACTCCTCCCTTCCCATCCTAGTTGTCAACCGCCTCCTCCCTTCCCATCCTAATTGCTGTTGCCTCGTCCACAAAGATGAGCTCTGTCTTCGATGGTACTTCTCCATTACTCCACCATTTTCTTAATGTTCTTGATTCTTGACTGTTGCTACTAGCAGTTCCGACTAATCACCCTATCGATGATTAATCGTGACTAGTCGCCTGGTCAATCCATTAGAGACTAGGATTGAGTTGACGGTTCCAAGTTTAGTGGCTAGAAGGCTTCTCAAATTTCTAAGTTTCATAAAGATGTATGTATTGTGATTATGACCTAATTGTACCTTGTAACAAGGATAATAAGGAGAATTGAATTTTATGCTAATTCATGGTTTCTAAACAAATGTTTTTGTAGTTGTTCATAAAGTTCTTGTAACTAAGTTTGTAGACAAGTGGTTGTTGTCGTGATGAAGCCACAACATGCATGGTTATTGACAAAAATGGTAAATATCCACAACAATAATATTTGATAGTCCAACACCAGTTGCTGAGAGCTAGCCAGATGAAGAAATTGCAATGCAGCAGAGCCCACATCTTCCAAACCCACCTCCAGGGAGCAAATTTTATAGTACCCACAAAGAATGCCACATAAGCTGATTTACTACTATATACATATAATAAAAGTTACTTCAACCATCAACCATTTGATTTATAGCTCCTAGGAAATTAGCAACGAGACATCTCAACCATTTCAAATGAGCAAAATATACATTAAAAAATTCTTATTGCTTTCTTGATAATTTTGCAATCGCATGCTGATAATATATATCTATCTATACCCAACATTTAGGCTCCGTCTTAGTATCTATATGCTACATATGATGGAATATACCATATAATATATGTTGTTTCGATAGTATCTATATGCTACATATGATGAGAAAAATATACACCAATAATATCATTATGCATGAACCAATGCAAACAGCTAATGAACGCAAGAAATCGGGATAGGGACTTTGTTGCCAATCAGAAAAGTAAGACAGAGTCATTTCACAAACACAATATTTGAAGTCCCATTAAACTGATTATCCTTATTGTATGCCACTAAATAAAGTTTATTTATAGTCAATCAAGAAGTTAGCTTAATGTAATTTGTTTTTTTTTTCATAAAATTAACTTTTGAAACAACCCCAAATAAAAGGAATTAGCCACCATATAAATGTACCAATTTCAATTGAGTAGATATCATAATAATTGTTGATTGTAGGACAATACCATGCCCAACAATCTAGATATACCAAGTAATTAGCGAAGTCACTAGCACTAGTGAGCCAAGCATTGACTAGGGGATAGTAGGGTGCCTAGCTGCCTACCATGATAAATCAGCATAATTATTCCACACAAGGTAAGGAAAGATGATGCATATATATTGGATGATTATTATTACTACTATGAAAAACTTGTTCTAACGCCATTCCTCAACTAAACTATACACATTTCTTGAAATCGTCTTATAAATTAAATTACCCTTCTACCTACATACAATAGAAAAATAACTAAATGATAATATTCCACAAAATAGGTAAGGAAACCATCTATTAGATTTCAACTAAGTATAAGGCATAAAATTTGCTTTTCTGTACTATCACATAGCCGGTGCTTGCGCTTTGGTTCATTATCTATAGCCTATAGGTTATAGTGCTAGCACTTGTGGTATCGTCATGTATGAACCAATTGAAATAGGTAGCTAAGGTCGCTGCCTATTAGGAAAACAACATGACAAAAGGCGTTTTTAGAAAACTCAGAGGAAGCAAACTTGCTATGCTTATTCTTATTATATGGTTGACTAAGGATGCGTTGGGTTGAACTCCTGTAGGAGCCAAGCCAAACTTCGGCCATTGGCCATAGGCGAAGCAGCTACATTTGGTTTGTTGCCGCTATTTGACTTGCCCCCACTAGCGTTGCCAACTTGTAGTTCATTTTTCTCCCTTAGTAAGGTCAAATCGGGACGACCATTTTAGCCACCTGATTTTGACCAGTTGTCGATTTTGGCAGGGCGTCCACATGCTGAATCCAATAACACGCCCTAATCAATACATTAGTTGTATAAACTCTTATTTATTTATATCTCTTATGAAGTTAATCCCCACTAGAAGTCTATCTCAACATGGGCAAGCCATCCACATCATCCTCCACTAACTGTCCACATCATCTTCTACTAATAGCCATGTCATCCCACTAACTTCCAACATCTTAATGCAAGCTATCCATATCATGTCCACTTAGTTTCAATCCAAATTCTTTGCAATCCCTGCAGGAACACTTGAGATATCTTCTAGTTTTATATATACCCACACACGGACGCGCACGCACGAAGACACAAACAAATTGTTCAGTTTGCTGTGAGATATTTCAAAGATTAGAGTGAGAAAACAAATGTACCAAGTTTAGTTGGATAGAAGGTTTCTCACATTTCTTAAGTTCATAGAGATGTACGTATTGTGACAAGAACGACCTATTGTACCATGTAAGGATAATAAGGGGAACTAGATGAAAAAAAAATTATACGCAAACTTAAATCTTGTGATTGATGCTAAAATAGATGTTTGTGTAGGTGGTCTTGTTCTTGATTTGTAGACAAGTGGTTGTAGTTGTGACAAAGCCGCAACATGGTTATCTAACATAAAGGAAAAATACACTAATAATATTAAAATATATAGAAAGAACATAAAAGCCTTTGTAGTTAGCACTTAGCAAGCTATCAATTTGTATCTTCTTGTTTTGAACTACATAGTCCTTTCCACACACATTAAAACTTGCAATGCCAATTTCTACCACATTATAAGTTTTGGAGGTTGACGACTAAATACAAGGTTGCTCATCATGCTTGATAAGTTTGTATGAGGGTTGCTATCATGATAAAATCAACAAGGTCATCCCATGCAAGGACAAGGAAACATAGTGCATATTTGACATATACTTCAGAGTGATTGTGCATATTTGACACATACTTCAGAGTCAAAGTTCTATATATGTTTTGACCAAGTTTATAGGAACATGCACAAACATCTACAACATCAAACTAGATACATCAGATACACTATGAAACATATTTTGATATTGCCTTTACTTGATATTGTAGATGTTACTAAATTTCTCTACGAACTTAGTCAAAGTTAAATAATTTTGACTTAGGACAAAACTAAAATGCCTTACAGTTTGGAATGTGAGGAGTATTTATTACAATATGCAATCACTCATTCAATTCTAGTATGATGGCTTGGTCAATAATTCCCGTTCCATCGTCAACCCTCAACATATGCTTGAAACCATCTCATAAGGTAAATTTCTCTTGTGCCAACATATAAATACAAGTTACCTAAACCATGCATTAGCCATTTGCTTTATAACTCCTAGGAAATCAGTGACTAGATATCGCTACTAGTTCAAATAGCAAAATATACTTAAAAGTTTCTTATAGCTCTGTTGATTGATATAATCTCAGAATCACATACTGATAATACATATATGTATACTATGCACTTGTGCTTCAGCTTATATGATGATACTAGTGATATCATATCATGCACGAACCAACATATGATGGTACTAGTGTATCATCATGCATGAACTAACACAAAAGAGCTAATAACCGTGAGAAATCAGGGTAGGGTCATTGCCAATGAGAAAAATAAGTAGAGTAATTTCCAAAACACACTAGTTTAAATCCTGAGTATACCGATTATCCTTATTGTTTGTTCCTAAATAAATAAGTTTTTGTATAGTATGCCGATGAGTTAGTTTAATGGAAGCTTTTTTTAACATAAAAGTAACTATCCAAACAACCATGCAACTAATTTGTAATATAGTGACCTATGGCAAAGAGCCGCCGCCTAGGGTAGAGCCACCACTACCCTAGGCAGCGTAGGGTTTGTGTACGTGTGTTCATATGGGTGAGTGTGCGTGCGTGTCGTGGGCGTCTACGTTGTACTGCGTAATTCTAAAAAAAAAAGCTATCCAAACAGCCTTTGTCAAAAGAGAAGAAGATTAACAACCGTAACCATATACCATTAATAATGTATTATCAAATGAATGGGAAGAGGTGGTAAAAATCCTTTTCTGTTGTTAATCTCACGCCAAACAATTGTGCTTATATGTGCATGCAGCCAAGGAGTGTGGACTGTGGCACTTGTGACTGCTGACTTGTGCGCCAGACCTGTGAGCGTAGACTGCGCAGGGTTGGTAGGGTCACCGCCCGACGCAGGCAACCGTCGCCGAGCCACACCCACGGTACCGCGCCTTATCCGTTTCCTCGTCACCGGCCGGCGGGACCCGCGGGACCTGGGCTCCACGTGCAGGTACGTACCCATTTACCCATGACGACCGTTTCACCGCACGGTGAAGGTGAAAGCGAGAGCGGAGGGCGCGCGCTGCCGGCGGGGCGACCGTCGCTGTCCCAACGGCTACGAACCAAGCCTGCCTGCCAGGGGGATGAAAAAAATTTGGAATTTTGATTCCCTAGCACTTTCGTTTGTATTTGATAATTAGTGTTTAATAATGAACTATTTAGGTTTAAAAGATTCGTCTCGTGATTTATAACCAAATTGGGTAATTAGTTATTTCTTTTACCTACATTAAATGTTCAATACATACGTCTAAAAATTAATGTAACCAAGACAACGCGTAAAAAATTAAAATTTTGAAGACTAAACACCCCCCAATGGAAGGCTCCAGGTCGTTGGCTCGTTGCCTGCCTGCCTGTTTGCCTCGTTGGTTACCGCGTGTACTTTGAATGACAGTTTGACCGCGTGGTGGGCCCCGGAGCCGGAACCAGTCAGTCAGTCTCAGTCTCTGTCAGTCAGTCAGTCAGCAGGCGTGCTCCTTCGGTTACGCTGGGAGGAATAAATGCCCTGTGGTCTAGTTTAGTTACTAGAAAATTTTGCAATTTTTTTTAGATTCTCTGTCACATTAAATCTTTAAGCATATATATGAAGCATTAAATATAGATAAAAAATAAAACTAATTACACAGTTTAGACGAAATGGACAAGACGAATCTTTTAAGCCTAATTAGACCATGATTAGACACTAATTACCAAATAACAACAAAATGTGCTACAATGTCGTTTTGCAAAAAAATTTGCAACTAAACCGGACTTCAAAAATCTTTGATCAAACTTCATTCTCCGTCGTACCGTGCTCACTAGTAGTACTAGTACTCCATACCGCGTCAAACTATTTTACTACTTCTGTCGTAAAAAAACTATTTGACTACTTCCCTCAGTTCAAATCTGGTCTTAAAAAGAATATAATTATGATGTAAGATCAACTTTTCTAATGGAACCCACCTATTAAAATACCACTACTTTATCGGTCATAAAAAGAACACTCTAAAATGCAATGATTATTTTTCAGTTTCTACATGTGGGGAGAACGATGGAGGAGGGGTAAATACGTAATTTCGTATCTACACTAATCTTACCTTGAAAAGCGAGATTTACATCCTTTCTGGGACGGAGGTAGTATATTAGTACATATTTGATCAAATTTGTACTCTTTCATTAAAAATGCAATTAAGATTTTGAATAAATCAAACTTTCTTAAATTTAACTATATTTATAGAAAATAGTTCCACAATCTATATCTCCAAATATATTTACTATAAAATATATTTTATAATTAATCTAATGATACCTATTTGGTATCATAGTAAATATTTTCTACCCTCTTTGTTCTAAATTATAAGTCGTTTAGCTTTTCTCGATACATATTTTTTATTATACATTATGCCTAAATACAAAGCAAAAGCTATGAATCTAAAAAAAAGTTAAGACGACTTATAATTTGGAATAGAAGAAAATTTTTACATAAATATAATGAAACTTAAAAGCTCCTTTGAAAATGAGAATTTTGCATTCTTTTTGGGACGGAGAGAGTAGTAAAACCGTCAATACTCACGATACCAAATTGGTATAGTTCTTCGTATTATATCTATTCATTTATACTTATGATATCAAATTTGTCTGTGTGTTATAACAGTTTATTGCACAGTTGTCTAGAGGATTTGCGATTCAGAGATATATTTAACTATTACAACATCTGTTTCAATATGTCTTCGATTTGGGCTATATAAGTGGCTAGAGGTCGCGTTGCTCTAACTCATATAATATGGATCATGAGTTCAAGTCATATATTAGATAGAGAGGTTTGCGAGGGCATTGTGAATATTGATAGTTTTTTATAGACTTGGTTAAACATTACAAGGTTTAATTAGAATAGAGCTATAATAATTACATCATTTTTGAACGGACGAGTACTAGAGAGGCTTAGCGGCATGTGGTGGCGACCGGTGACAGCAGCAAAAGTAATACTGTCACTGTCCAAAAACAAAACATTTTGAGGGGTTAAAATATTACGATATATAACTAGATTTATAGAAGTAATATTTATATCTCCTATAGATTACTATAAAAACATATTTTATGACTATTTTAATTATACTTGTTACATTCACAAATATTAGTATTTTGATGTAATTAGTTGAATTTATAATTGACTGCCTTTTAAAAATGATATTTTTGGACGGAGGAGTGAATAAGTTCACATATTGTGCTCGTGCGTGTGTCGAGCGTATCAATCACAGGGCGGGCGATTCAGAGGCGCAGTTTGAGGTTTTTTTTTTGATAGGAATTCGCATTCCAAGCCCAGTTTGAGGTTCTGGCTGCCTAGACTAGTAGCGTGTGCCTAGAACATGAAATGGGCTGGATGACCCGCGGTGGCCCAGAGCAGCAACCTCCTCCGCGGAGCCGCGTTGCCGAGGCATCCATGATCCATCTCGCCGCGGGCCGGCCTGACGCTCTGTTTCCGCGATGGGGCCATGGCCCATGGGTGCAGAAAAGGGAGAGCCCGGTGTCTAGCGTCTTGCGGCCAGAGGGAGTGCAAGTCGCATGATCAGGCTTGATCCTGCTCGTACTGGGTGTGGCCTGATCCTGCTCGTACTGGGCCTTCACAGCTTAGAGTTCTACTGCTACAACATACCTGGAAGTGGACTCCTTGGTTTGGGTGGGCCTAGGACGTCTGCCCCGTTCGCCCACCCTAGGGCCGGCCCTGTACTCACAACTGGTTTCCATCACCGATTTGTGTTTTAAATTAGCAGTAAAAATCAATCTAGTTTTTTCCGCCAGTTTAGGGCACAAAACTTGCAGTATAATTCATCACCGTTGGTTTTACCAAAACAGACCGTGTGAAATGGTTTTTGTAGTAGCATCTAGCTCCACTTTTATAACATATAGGAGTCTTAGTCACGCAGATGTTCATACGTGTGTATACTCACTCACACCCTATAAACATAAGTTTGCATACCTGCTAAGGGTAGGGCTCCATCGAGGCTCGTGAGCCGTGGACTGCTAGCCTAGTAAAATTAGAAAATTACAACTATCTTTTACGTCCTCTTTTCTTTTTCATTTGATTCTTCCCGATTAGCTTTAATACTACTGTAGTGTTTAATATGTTGATGAAGAGTGCTTTCAGTAGTAAACTGGTGGCAGATATATGGGATGGCTCGATTGAGAACAATCTCTTCTTCTTTGGAATGCGGTAGGTACCACTTAATTGAGAGCTAAAATAATGCTTCGGATCGGGGGCCCTGTAGAAAACAAGACTCACTATACCATGTATGTATAAGTTTGTACACGAAAATAACCATAAAGGCTATATTTTGAACCCAAATACACATAAATAGGATAATACAACTATTTTAATAATCTAGGGATTAAATGTACCCTTAGGAGACATTAAGCCAATCCACAAACATCTAAAAGTATGCTCACACAGAGTTGACGTACATTGAAGCTATAACATCCTGGAGGCTGAATGATAGGGTGAATGCGTCTTCACGCTTGTACATGAAATCCATTGTTCTTGCAACGTTGACCGCTGTCTCTAAAAGTACCATGGGACGTTTTTGCTCAAGGCAGTCTTCGACGATGTCCATCCATGCTTCTTCGATTATAATTCTAAGCTTTTCATTGGCTTCCTCTACTGTCACCCCATATTCCTTCATGCAAGTTTGCACCGTGGATGCGACATGCTCCGAAGTTTGTTCACGCTTCAAGGGGTGGCGGAAAGTGCAAATAGTTAGAATATAAACATTTCCATTGCTTACAAAAACATTTAAAAATGAGCTAATAACATTTATAAGAAGTTTATTTATATGTGGAGAGATTTGGTAAACCTCGTGTGACATGATGTCATTGCCAACACGCCCCACGATACAAGCACCTTTGATGATTTTGGGGAAGGTGAGAGCCCAATCAACATCCTCCCTAGTAGTCACCTCTCCAAGCGAAATGAGCGCAAGGTTTGTTATCTGCATACAAACACTACTACGGGTGGAAACTTGGAGGTGTTCTTCGACACTAGTTGGTATGTAGTGTTTATCACGCCATTCAACCTCAGCATGGTAGAATTTGGCAGTGTCAATCACCTAAATAGATAAATGTCATGAGTTAAAATGAACTGAAAAAACTCATCATGTTTCTTGCCTTAATGTGATATTTTGGAGTTCATTACCGGTCTTTTGATCAAATCAGCATGCTTGTTTTCCGTAAGTTTTAACTCCTCCACAATCTTATTTGTAGTGTTTAATATGTTGATGAAGAGTGCTTTCAAATATGCTGGAAGCTGTTCTATGGTTTGTTCATCCCACCTGGCATTAGTTTTTCGAGCAAAGGTAAATTTAGGTGATGCATGAATTTTGTTCATCCTGTTACTTGTGATCCAACATAATAATTCAAGAACGTATAGCTAGGAAAACCTTTGCATGGGCACGGTGAAGGTAGTGCTCTCCATTGTGGTGCTATAGTTGTCATAAAGGTCATCAAGCAAGGATGCAAATACGATGAACTTTGTCATCATTATCCTTGAATATGAATAATAGGGCTCGTAAACCACTCCGAGCATCCAAAAATGTAGCTCCACCATTCTGTCCCGCGCAAATCTCAGATCTGTTTGTGATTGGAAATCCTTCCACCATCTATACATGAGTATTATTAGTGTTGTATCACAATGCACACTATAATCGGTTCATCATGTAAACAATTCAGTTAAGTAATTTATATGCCAATGTTTGTTTCCTTACACTGTTATTATTATATTGGTCAATTGCGTAAGTAACTCGCCTAAGTAAATTATTGCTACCAACATATACTAATGCGTGGGGTTTCCTTACACTGTAAGTTCTTTCAACTCATCACAGTAGATAGCTTGCAAGATTTTGTAGTCTAGTTTTGCAAACTCCAGTATGGTCGCATCCCATGTAGCCTTCTTCTCATATACTGAGATGTAGCACCTCGCCTCGACTTTGTTGACCCGCCTCAACCGAGGTGTCTCCAAAGTGCACTGGACTTCCTCTCGTAGCTCTGGCTCCAAATTTTCCAGCAGTAGAGATTGGAGGTGGCTCTTGTTGAAAGTGATGATGTTGTCAAGTATCTCCTCCCCATGAGTTCTTAGGTGCGCAGCGTCATACAACATCAGCAAGCAGCTGGTAGCATCACTTGAAATGTTCCCTTGCTCATCCCTAAATTTCTCAAACACATCTGCACACATAATTGAACATTCATTCATGCATATGTTAACACAGCTCAAAATTTCACACTGCACATAATACTAGTTTACCCAAGACACATTTAGCATCACCATATATCGATGAAAAGGAAACAAATACTACTTGTAGTTGACGATCTTATATATGTACCTGAAGAGACTCCGTATCCATGCTTCCTGAGCAAATAGAACCTCAGTGAGGTGATGTAGAGATTGCTAGAGCCTCCATCTTTGTCGTTGTAGACATAGCAAAGCAAATCATTGATCTCCTTCTTGTAGTGGTAGTCCACCCCAAGTTGTTGAAGCCTATCAACGAGCTCCATCTTCTCAACCAGGTTGGAGGAGGCAAGGGTTTCTAATATAATCTGCCTCACTTCTTCCTTCTTGATTTGTGCCTTCTCCTTCATTGGGAAGAGCGGCAATGGATAAATTGATAAAGGGAAATATGCAGCCACAAGCAAGCACCATTTGATTCACATATGGGCAACAAAACCTCATTAAATCAACATATTTTTGTTTGAAAAATTAGTTTGGAGTCAATATATGCATGGTTTGTTGTATAACATGCTTTGAAATTTGAAGCTCTACTCAAAGTATATGGGAAGAAACAAAGTAAAAAGTTTGCCATGAAAACCACTATTTGCCTTAGTGTAGCTTTTTAAAACACATTAATATCACCTAATATACATACAATGGCTTGCATCCACAATGAGCCTGGTTCCAGAAAGCCCAAATCTATCCATGTGTCTCTGCAACGACAGGAAGGAAACAATAATGGCAGTCGGCTTGCACAGGGCCGTACCTACGATTTGGAAGACCCTGAACGAAACTCGTGATGTGGCCCTAAAATCTATAAGAAAATAATATAACAAAAGCATAATTTTACTTCATTATAAAGTTTCAAATATACGTTGTTCTTACAATACTTAGAACATATCAAATCTTGATGCTAAAACAATACAAAAGTACTTAAGCAACAAACTGACCTTATATTCTAGTTTCTACTAAAAAGCATCATTCTCCTAGTATTCTTCGAAATGAAGTCTTCAATTATATCTTCATACTTGATCATCTCCAAGATATCATTTTCAAGTGCTATTGTTGCCAACCCATTGAGTCTTTCTTGTGTCATTGCACATCGCAAGTAGGACTTCAATAACTTGAGTTTAGAAAAGCTTCTTTCCGCAGATGCAACGGTAACTGGAATGGTTAACAAAACTCTGTATGCAATAATGGCGTTTGGGAAAGAACCATGTTGTTTCAAATATTCCAGAATATCAAGAGGGCCCATAGATCTGTCAATATGATCTTGAATGAATTTTAACTCCACGTATAATTCTCTTCCATCAATATCTAAATGTTCTCCACTTTTAAGTTTAGCTTCTAGATTGACACAAGAAGAAAGCATTTTCTATCACCCAAGGAACACAACTTATATGAAGTAAATAGGAAACCAAAATTATTTTGAATTCCTCATATTGTTCAAATCTCCTAGAAAGTGAAACTATGGCTTGATCAACAACAGGTATAAAATAATCACGCCGAAATGAATCTTCTGCAGATTGCGAAGGAGAAGATGCATCATCAGGGCTCTCACCAAATTGTATTTTCCTTTTGATCTTATGTTTGGTGCGAAAAATCAGATAAATTTCCATCTCTAGTGCAATTTCTGTTGCAACTTGCAAAGCTTTTGAAAAGCCCGTTTCTCTGTACTCTTTGAAAAAGGATATTAGCTCTCGTACATTCTCAATGGCAGTATCAATAATCATATCCTTTGCTTGTAGCTGCTTGCTGACCAAATTAACAGCGGATAATAGTTCATACCAGGTGAGTATTGCCACTAAAAATTCAAAGCTACCAAGCTCATTGTCTGCTAAGGATTTAGCTTCATTACTTGACAATGGATCATCATCACTTTCAGCCACTTGCAGCAAGGCCTCCCGTATTTCTTGCATCTTCCTTTTAGCCTTAACACTGTCAACACGACTCTCCCAACGAGTAGTTGACAATGGCTTGAGTGTCAATCCTGTAATGTTATCCAAAAGAATCTGCCATTTCTTAGTGGATTTACCAAATGTCATATAGATGCGTTGTATGACTCCAAAAAAATCTTTTGCTTTACCACAAGACTTGGCCATGTCACATAATGTTAGATTCAGACTGTGACAACCACAAGCTGAATAAAAAGCCCTAGGATTTATATCCAAAAGTTTCTTTTGTACCCCTTGATGTTTCCCTTTCATATTTGACCCATTGTCATATCCCTGCCCTCTCACATTGTCTATATCAAGGTCAAGATTCTTCAATTCATTCTGTAAGACATCAAACAATCCTTGTCCACTAGTATCTTTTACCTCCAAAAATCCTAGAAAGGATTCTTCAACACAAACAGAATCTGAGGACATATCAACATACCTTATGATCAAAGACATTTGTTCCTGATGGCTTGCATCAGGAGTGCAATCAAGTATAACCGAGAAGTACTTTGCTTGTTTTACCTTTCTAATGATTTCACTCCTAATTGCATCAGCGAGCAAACTTATTAACTCGTTTTGGATGCCATGACCAAGATAGTGCTTATGAATTTCATCATTGGTGATGCGCCGAACATGCTCTTGGATAACAGGGTCAAATTCAGCAAGCAATTGAACCATTCCTAAGAAATTTCCATTGCTATCTTGGGTATAACTTGCTATTACTGCCACAGAATGCTAGATTATGTGATGCAAGAAATTTTACAATTAAGATAATTCTGTACAAAACTTTTCTCCAATGCTCCCTTTCCTTTTGGATTTCTCTTTGAGCAACGTTGTCAATTGTTTGATCATTCTGCAACCTGAGGCGCAATTCATACCAAGAAGCCATATTTGAGACATGCTCTGCACTAGTTTCATGCTCTTTAAGTCTAGTGCCAAAATGATTCCAATCACTGAACCCATCATTTGCCAACTGTCCTTTTGCATGCCCCTTTCTCAATAATTTGCAACAAAAGCAAAATACTCTATCTAGAGGTTTGCAATATACAAGCCATTCTCTGTCACAAGTTTCACCATTTGCGAGAACTCTAGTGTAAAATGTTGCAGAAAATCTTCTAGAAAATCTATCTTTGGGACCTTTAAGAATTGATAAATCTCTTTTAGGACCCTTCTGCAGCAATATATCAATCATTTTAGAATCAAGTGAATCCCAATATCTTGGATCATATATGTCAGGCTGGAAAGAACTATTGTTGTCATTGTCACTTTCAGTTCTAGCATGTGCTTCATCAACATGTTCGATACCTTCGCTGTTAATTTCTGGCCCAACTTCTACTGTGTTTCTACCATCATCAACATGACCCTCGCCAACATTAGCATCAGGGGTTTGATTTTGAGAAGTAAACTGAGAATCTTTCAAAACATATCTATCAAGAGCACCCCTTTGAGTTTGAGCTGCTGCTTCTAATCTCTGTTTCTTCTTACGTTTTTCATGACCAGATTCAAACCTCCTATTTCTTGAAGACATGATGCAAATCTGAAATCTCCTGTGAAATTCCCTAATTATAATGCATATTTAGACTAAAATGCTTTTCAAGGTACAAGTGTACAACTGCACACAATTGGGGATGAAATTTGTGTGCGTACCGACTACCGAGCTGCTGACGGCGACGTGTTAGTGTTGGTTCTCGGCGCCGGCGGATGACAGCTACTTCTTGGCGATGCCGATCTTTGCGTGAATCGTGATCGCCGCGTGCCCACGATGCCATGCCGAACAGCCACGTCTAGGTCTAGCAGCTCCAGCTGCAGCGGCGCAACGATGAAAGGATTGTGGCAAACGTCGCTGCCGAGTGCTGACTTCCAGGCCTATAAGTATATGCGTACGTATGGGCTATGGACTATGGGGAAGAAGGAGTCCGATGGTCTGCCAAGTTTCATGGGCTGATGGACTATATGTGTACTAAATTTGGTGGCCCTAGAAATATGGAGGCCCAGAACAGGTGCACACTTTGCACCTGCTGATATACGGGGCTGGGCTTGCATGTACCTTACCTGTGATGGAGTGCATGGGATGTGGTGGAACGTGGAAGAAGAAGTCGCCCCATGGGCAGGGGGTCTATGGCCGGGGCTTCCGCTGCTGCACCTGCGAGATCAGAGCGACAGGGCTGCTGGTGGTCATATCGATCTATCTTAATGCCTGATGGGTCGTTGGCGAGGATGGCTATAGCCTCGAGAGGATGGCTGCTGGGGTTCCCTAGGTAGCTTGGAGGAGATGGCCAAGATTGCCTGCCTTTATATAGACCTCCGAACCGGAGGAAACGAATAAATCAATATTCCACTACCACTAGTTAAAAACACCATTTTTGAGATAATATATGTGACAGAACCGCCCAATCTATACAATATCAAGTATGGCTCCTCCCGCTTAGCATGTTGGCATGCACATACTTTCACATATGTAAATCCGATAGTCCGTCGAGTGTCACGAAGGACCTCGATAAATCCACATTACAACCAAGATCGCATGATTAAGCAAATACACATCACATGCCTGGAGTTTGCAGTGGAAATAATATTACAATTGAGTACACAAATATTTAGTATAACACTGAGTTCAAATCTGATTAGTGAAAACAACGTAACTTAACATAAGTTGAAATACATGGTTAGCTTAAATAACATCCTCCAACAAAAGCATATAGATGAGGAATAAATATAGAGCTGCCGCAGCCCACCGGCACTTAGTCACCAAGAAAGAACTTCACCTGCAACTGGGTGGGATAAACCCTGAGTACTAGAATATACTCAGCAAGACTTATCCGACAGGAGAGAAATACAAAGACTCAAGATTTCATAAGTTCTCGGGAAATCTAAGATCACTCTGTTGGATGCCTATAACTCTAGTTATGATTAGAACAAGCAATTGTTGTGCTGCAGTCCAGAAAAATACTTAAGTTGATTGCTTTAGCTTGCTCTTGTTTGAATTTTTGTTAGTATTAGCTCATGCCCCAATAAAATTAACTTATACCGGAGACCTTGTGAAACTGTGCCATGATGTGCAACTTGAACTAATGATGATCAACCTAGGGAACTAAAGGGTCAATTTTGTTGCGCATACCTACCTGTAGTCAGATATCAACAAACACAAGTTGCTGCTTGATGGTCCAGGACTACAATTTCTCTTGTCCACTTATGGCAAATACACGTGATGAAGACATATTTTCCACATGTTCCACATGACAACGACATATGTATTTATGTATATGTATATGTATATGTATATATGTCCTCTGAATTTTAGACGTTGTTCACGCATGCATCATCGCAATCATCCGCAGTCTGATTATTAGATGTCTTGGTTTTGTTTTTCAGTTTCACTGAGTACTGTGATGTTGGGCACGCGGGGCCGCACACCTAAAATATAATATCAATGCTATCACATGTATGTATACTTGGCCATAAGGCACTAGGCCCGATGGCCCGCCCGTGGCTGACCTAAGCATGGCACGGCCCGGTGGCCATTGGGCCTAGGCCGGGCCAACCCGACCCTAGGGCCGTGCCTAGGCCACACCCTCGGCATGGCATACAGGCTTGGTATGGCCCAATAAGTTGAAGGCCAGCGAAGGCCCATGTAAGCCACCCTTATCTCTCATATATAACAATCAGTAAACCCTACATTCTTTCCCAACTTCCGTCGCCGCCTCTTCGCCTCCCATTCTGACTCTGCCTCTCTCTCTCTCTCTCTCTCACACACACACACACACACACACACACACACACACACATCTGCGCTTGACAGCCAACGCCTAGCGGTGGCGCAACAGCTCGCGTCGGCAGCGCAGCAGCTCCTAGCGCACGGCGACGGTGCAGTAGCGGCTCCCGCCCGTGGTGGCGCAGCAGCTCCCCCCGCGGTGACGGCGGCATAGCAGCTCGTGCCTGGCCGGCTCTAGTACGTTGGGCCAATCAGGCCGTCGGACCAGCATGACACGACATGAGGCCTTTAGGGCCGTGCTTGGGCCGTTGGTGCTGTTCGTGGGCTGGCATGACATGGGCTGGCACGACACAGCCCGTTGCACCTGACAGACCATGCTAGTCCGTGACCACTGGGCCGTGCCGACCGAGATGTGTCAGGCTTCAAACGGAGAGGATATTGTCCCTAAATAACAAGATAATACTTGTAATTAACCTGGGACACTAGAAATAGGAGATGTCCAAACATTGCAATAATGTAACTAACCAGGTCACTCTGATTACATGGAAGAGCACAGAAGTGCTACCTAATAATTTGAGGGGAGATAAGAGCATCGCGAAGGTGTAAAGAAAGGGGCATGAGTACATAGTAGGCAAAGATGTAGCGCCAACGGTAAAGGAAAGGGGCTTGTGCTACTTTTCAACCGTGGAACAATATTTTTCTCTCTCTCAACATTTCAACATAAACATCAACATAGATCAAATTTCAGCATAAACGAACAGGGTGAGAGAGATCACCACCCTCTCAAATCATGTGTACCACGCAGCCAGTGTTGGAGGGAGGGAGGCATGAGCGTCATCGTGTTCAATGAGTTGGCGAGCTGCAGGCTGCTGCTGATTCCAACCAAAAGCAATGGCACTATGGCAGAGAACGCTCGGCTGCAGCGGACGCTTGAGGTCGAGGGCCAAGAAGACCTGGCGTTGGGCCACGCGCGAGCCGGGCCAGAATAGACTTGAAAGGTGACGGTTGATGGGCTGTACAGTGCTGGCAGACCGGGCCTCCTTGTTGCCAAGAAATTGTTCCTCAAGACCAAGCCACACAGCTGACCGGGGCAGTAGCTTCATTTGACAAATTAAGAAAGCCGTGCTAGGTGTTTGGTTCAGTGCTGTGTATGGCAATGGTAATGGGAGCAGCTGACCGGGCCAATTTCTTTTTCACGAGTCAGGAGCGGATAACGGCAGGGGATCAAGGAGGGGGAGTGGTCGTGTATGGTCGGATCCGTTCACGGTGTTATCTGTTACGGACCGGGCCATCCAAACGCGAAACAAGGTTGTCTCTTTGATCACGCTGTTAATCGATGCGGGGCTGAAAAGCGCGAACCAAACAGCTCCTTACACTATCCGCACTCATGGACCTCTATATTTATCCTCTATACATCCTAGTCACCGAGATTCTATCCTCTATACTCAATTCTCCTGCATCCATCCATCCTCTATATCACCCTCTATCCACTGTGGGGTCCACTTATCACTTTATCTAAATATATCCATGTGACATCTTGTTTTGAAGTATTTATTGAAACAAATTTAATGGTATAATCAAAATTTAATTTGATTCTTTGATTTACGAGTTATAACATTTTTTTTATTAATTAAAGCAGTGGGGCCCGCCACTGCAACCTCTCACCTCTCACTCTTCTCTCTCCCGCTATATCCCCGCCAGGCGCTATATTTAGCGGAGCAGCTGCCGTAGCGGAGGCTGTTCAGTGCTCCGGTGCAGCAATATTCATCCTGGAGGAGCCTATACCGGATGGGATAGAGGTGCCGGTGCAGATAGTCTTAGTGCCAGCCATGCCAAATAGTGCTAGTGTCATGTCACCCATTTGGCCATCTTTAGGTCCGGCTAGTTCAGCCTCTACAACGAAAGCACTTCGTACGTGAGGAAATCTCGATGACAACAGAGAGATTTTTTTCCTTAAAATTAAAGGGACACGCTATATTTCAGATGCCTGAAATTAGGCTTGTTTTCATGTGATAGATTCTAGCCGTTAGATTTGAATCGAACGTCCAGACTGTCTTGTTCCGTTTCGTTAAAAACCAGGGTGAAGTCGGGGGTGCAAGGATCGAGGAAAACGAAAAAGAATTCGAAGAAGTGTGGGCAGCGGGCACAATTAGGATCAGGTCGAGTGACGTGTTAAAAGGTCTCTCGTTTCTATTGAACTAGGAGGTATGTCCCACGTGTTACTGCGGGTCTAAAGTAGAAATATAAAGAAGTTAGACTAAAGATTAGAAGATGTATATGTATAGATGTATTAGCACAATTATACAGATTGTATCGATTGGTATATAGGTTGCATCAGAAGATTTTATGTTACTTTAAAAAAAACTTGTTGCTACTATATCATATTGTTTTTCTCATTCTCATAGCTTATGCTTAACTTGTCCTTGCATGATTTGTGATTCTCTTGTTAGACTTTTGACCTGTCCACAAATCAAATATAGATCGCCCAATTCTCATCCACCCGAACCCCTCATCCCTACTATACCTGAGGGTCATCCCCCGTCCCAAAAGTTTTAGGAGTTTTCCTTCACAAAATCATATATGTTTCGGAGGACCACATGTAATCCATATGATTTGCAGTTTTGCTAGTTTTTTTCTTAGAAACGGTAGTTTTGCTAGGCTTTGCTTAGAAGTGGTTTAAATGTTTGCAAAAAAGTTATCAAAATATATCCATGTGGGATCTTGTTTTGAAGAGTTTATTGCGAGGAACACCATGGTGCAATTGGATTTTAATTACGATACTTGGTTTAGGTGCTATGATTTTTTTTCTATTTCAAAATAAATAGCCAGTGGGGAGATAAATATGGCTGAGTGGGCGTACGATGTCACTTAGTGAGCGGATGACATCACTTCTTAGGATTGGACCAATGAAAAGCTAGAGAATAGACTAGAGAGTGTTTGCTTTATTTCCGAATTGAATACAGTCGCGTCGCCTGAACGCCTCACACAGATCAGGCGACTGATCAATAGGAGAAGTGCAAATTAAAATACCATTCCACTTATTTTTACCAGATTCCGGATTGAATTATTAGTACACTATTTATTACCATACTACATCTGGTCCAATCTGTGTAGATTGTAGTTGACTTCAGCATGGGGACGTGTCCTCAGCAGCTTGCATGGAGTGATCAGAAGTAGCACGAAGTTTGGGAACGGGAACAAGCATGAGCTTCTCCTTTAGATGCACCGTCACTCCAAACACCTCTGTCATGTCAACACCCTTCTCCTCCATGCCGACGACGGGCAGCTGCCAGTCAAAGCAGTACATGAGGTTTGCTAGCATGATCTCAACAGCAGCCATCCCAAAGTTGATGCCAGCACAGATCCTTCGTCCAGCTCCGAACGGCAGGAACTGGAAGTGGTTCCCTTTGAAGTCGACGGCGGCAGCGCTGCCACCGTCCATGAACCTCTCGGGCATGAACTCCTCCGGCTTCTCCCATGACTCTGGGTCTCTGCCAAGAGCCCATGCGCTGACGATGACCTTGGTGCCGGAGGGGACATAATAGCCGCCATCGACGATGCAGTCCACCATGGAGAGGCGAGGCACGAGGAGCGGCGCAGGCGGGCGGGTGCAACCTCAGTGTCTCCTTCACGACGGCTCTCAGGTAGGGCATGTTTGGTAGGTTCTCTTCCTCCACCGTTTCTTGTCCCTCTGGTGTGTGCTTTCTCACCTCACCTTGTAGCTTAGCCATCTGCTGTGGGTTGCGCATCAGCTCCGCCATGGCGAGCTCCAGGACCAAGGATGACGTGTCTGTGCCCGCGCCGAACATGTCCTAGGTATCATCATCAAATTTGTAGTTCAGGACGTATATAAATGAGAGGATCGATTCTGTTGGGTATACGTATACCACATCTACTACGGTACTCACCACCAAGATGGCCTTAACATGATCTCTGGTCATACCATACTCTTTTTGAACGGAGAGCAACACATCGGTGAAGTCACCTCCGCCATGGCGATGCATAGAGTCTCTTCTCTCGTGGTCGCTCAGTATGGTTTCAAGCAGCTCGTCCCATCTCTTGTGCGTCTCGTGGGCCCTGTTGCGCAGAAACCTTCTGCTAAGGAAACCTAACGACCTCGCCAGCCCGGGGAAGTAGTATTCCAGGTTGAACCCTCCAAACAGAGCCGTGTTGGCGTCCACCAGCTCTCGGAAGAGCTTGTTCCGGCCTTCTGCCCGGAAGAACTTGCCCGTCACGGCGCGGCTCACGATATCGTTGGCGAACGTGTTCATCATCAAGCCCAAGTCCACGGCTGTGCCCGCCGCCGCCTCCTCCTGTACCTTGGCCAGCACAAGGTGCACCTCTTCTTTGCGGGCGCTACGGTATGCGTGCACTTTCTTGACGGTGAGGAGGTGCGCGGTGACCAGCTTTTTGGCCTGCCGCCAGTGCTCGCCGTAGGGGCAGAAGACGATGTCGGAGGACCCGTACATGAGCTCGTCGCTGACCGTGGACACGGGACGTGATGCGAACACATGGTCGTGCGTGCGCATGATCGCCTCCGCAGCCAGCGGGGATGACACGATGAGAGTGGGGACGACGCCGAGGCGGAGGAGCATCAGGCCGTCGCGGCCATGCTTGGCCGAGAGGTCATGGAGGGAGACGTGCGGGAGGTCGCCGATGAGGTGAAGGTGGCCGATGATGGGCAGCCCCAGAGGCGAAGGCGGAATCTGCTGCTTGTCGTCGCTGCAGCTGCTGCCATGACGGCGGCTTGACCTTGACCGTCGGGACGCGTAGTAGTGCAGCAGGAGCAGGAGAGGAACGAGGAGCAATAGGAGCCATTGTGCCAGGACTAACGGTGAAGAGGCGAGTAGGTATGCCACGTCCAGGTGACTCATGGTTGCTACTAGCTAGCCAAGCGAGGTTCAGCCAGGTGGTGTGTGTGCGCTTCTGCCTTTCTGCTGTGCTATGAAAGGTGTCTAGTCCTTTGTGTGCTTTATATAGAACTAGAACGTACGTTTTGGCTAGACATTCTGGAAAGTACGGTATACATGTGTGACTCATCCTTGTTTGTCTCTCACATCTCACATCTTTTTTTACACGTAAAGATGACTGGATTAGTTCTGTCCTTGTCCTTGAGGTGTCATGTCTCTATCCAAACGTAGAAACTGATTTCCCATCTATACCTCTTATAAAGCTAATCGCCACTACATGTTCTATTTTAACATGTAAGACATCCACATCATTTTCCACTAATAGTCATGTCATGTTACTAACTTTCAATCTCTTAATGCAAGCTATGCACTTCATCTTAAGTTCTATCTCAACATGCAAGTCATCCACATCATAGCCATGTTATACCACTGACTTCTAACCACTTAATGCAAGATATCCACGTCATCACAAGTTCTATCTCAACATGCAAGACATCCCCATCTGCAAGATCAATCCACTCAAATTCAGATTCAGATTCAGATTCAGCTGTGAGCTATGTACCCCTGGCAATTCCTAACTCCTTATCTACGTTATACTCTAGATAACCTGTGAAACTAACGTTTGGTTTGAGCTAGTCACTTCAACTATTTAATTTCAGTCCAATTTAGCCCTTACCAAGATTTGTTACTTTTGTTTACTTTTTGGTTTACAAGTTGAGTTTTAATTTCAAATTATTTGTCAAGCTATATACCTTATAAAATGGACCGGAGGAAGTACTCTACGTCCCTAACTAGCTATTTGTCTTATATGCTTCTTGTTGCTGACGATGAACCTAACAAAGTAACAGTCGCTACATATTTTTTGTCCTTTTCTCATCTATGTGTGTTGGATGTGTCACCATGTCTGACTTATGAAATATATAGTCCCTCCTTTGTCCTAAAATAATTGAGAAGTCAACTCATTTTAAGTTTGGGTAGATTTATTAAAATTATCAACAACATTTCTATCTCTAAATCAATTTACTATGAAAATATATGGCACGAATAATATAATAATACTTATTTGATATCATAAACATTAGTATTTTATATTTTTGGTTAAACTTAAGATTATTAGTTAACTCCGCAAAATATGGGATGTACGCTTATTTTAGTACGGAAGGATCACAATATTTGGTTCCAGATTCAAAGCACGTATGGTACGTATGACTAAGGTGCTGTTTGGTTGGGCTATTTTAGCCCGTCGATGGTTCACGACGTGAATAGATAACATTGCTTCACGTTTGGCTGATCCAATCTGTAATCGATCGCGCCGTGAATAGTTATGGTCCTGTACAAACTCGATTCCACTCCTAACCCGCCCTTATCTGGATTCCGCTCCCTTCGGCGCATTATCTGGACTCCGCTCCATTCGGCTTCCCCGTGACTTCTTCTCCCTCGCGAGTCGCAACTCAGCAATCGGCGAGGTAACCCTGATGACCTCGCCACGGCCGGCTGCGGAAGGGGCGCTGCGCTCCGCGACCACCACGACGACGGCGATGTGATGGGGTCCGTGCCAATCCACGGCCGCTCGAGCAGCAGACTAACGCGGAGTAAGATGCACAGGAGGAGGGGCTGCGGCGACGACGGCCGGCCGCGGAAGGGTGCAAGAACTGCAGCCAACGCCCCCGGGCCGAGGGAGCGAGCCCAGGCATGGGAAGGGTGAGCGAGCGGCTAGACCCCTTTCATCCACGGCAACTGCAAACTGAATGCGCGGCCTGCTTCTTCAACAGTAAATGGAAACTCTTCTAATAAAGCAAACCAAACAGATCTTGCGATTCGTTCCCCTGTAATACGTAATAGGGGCAGCTGATTACATTCCCATTATTGCCGCTTCTATCAACGAACCAAACAACACCTAAGTGCAAGTTGTTCGGCAAATTTAAAATTGAGCTGGCCAATTTAGGTCTGGGGACATATCAATCCCTAGAAAATGTTCTCTAAAGAGGAATATTCCTTTGGATCCTAGGACACATCAATCCCTAGAAATTGGAGATATCTCGTGGGTGGCGTAGGTGACAGGCGGGCTCGATGCTGGTGGGGAGCTCTGCCCTAGGGTGCACTCAGTGCAGGGGGGAGCTCCGACCTATTGTAGGCAGGCAGGCGAGACTAGAGGCGGCAGGCCACGTCAGATAGCAGATTTTGGCTACAAAACATAATGTCACGAGCATCACAAAAATATCTTTTTTTTTGTTAATAGTGCGACACACAATCGAACATGAAATATCATGTTATTACTATTTTTGTTCCCTTTGTATTTCTGTTGCAACGCACGAGCATAAATCTAGTTAAAAAAAAGAAACTCTGCGTCCATGGGTGTGAGCTCGATCAGTTCCCCGGATGCGACACGACGTTATTACTTCTTACCACTAACAGGTGCTCACCTCAACTTGCTCCATCCACGTCCATAACCTCACTCTTTGCCGAGGCATGTGAACTGTGAAGTGCCTTGTTTGATCCACACGAATAACGTGTCAGCAGAACTTTTTTTTTTCAAGTTTCTCATAAGTTGGCCATATGATCAACAAATATATCCACACTGTTGCAACGAGACATACATCATCGCGTTGTGGAGTCACAAGGCACGTAATTAGCTAGCTATCATGTTGGATTTGACTAGATTTAGCCTAACCATATTTTAATTAATCATAAGACCCATAATAAATACTAGCTGCAATAAAAGATTAATTATGTATAAGAAATTGATTAGAGATTGACTTAAGGATCTGTTTGCACTACGTAAAAAAAGCACATCACGGATGTGCGTTCAGGCACATCACAGACGCGCAAAAAGCGCATATGTAATAAGCATATACTATAGATGCATGTTACAAAAACACGACTATGATAAACAAACATGCGTCTATGATAAGCCCTTACCTGGTGGGTGTCAACAAGCGTCTATAGTAAGCCCTTACTGGAGTGTTGCCAAGACGCGTCTGTGACAAGATTAAGACACGTCTGTGACAAGAACCATAGTGCAGACGCACCATCGTGTTGACCAGCAGCCTACTCCTGGTCTGAGTCATTGACACCTTCTCCGTGTTGACCAGCAGTCTACAAAAGAAGATTGAAAATGGAAGAATATAAGTCAATCTACTTGTTTCGCTACAAAGTTGACAATGCAGGTTCACAAATTTCACAAACGCAAGCTCATCACAGTTCACAATGCAATGCAAGTTCACAAATTTAGCTTACCTCTGAATCGGTGGGGGAGATTGGCTAGCGCGATTGGCGGTAGAGATGCTGCATGCGCCGGCTGCCCCCTGCTGCTATGAATATGTTGTGTTTCATAGTCACACAAGAATTATGATGCTAGCTATTTAGTTGAATTAGCTCGCCGGTTACCTACTTGCTGCTGATGGAACCGATTTTGTGATGGACGGAGATCGAGCTCAGCTGAGCATGCGGGACCAAGGAGGAGAGCTGAGCACGGCAGCGAACCACTAAAGATCAAGATGACAAAGAACAAAGCAGAGCAGAGCGTGCCAAGGACTAGGAGGATGGAGAGCAAAGCACGCCGAGGACCAAGGAGGAGAGCTGAGCAAGGCGGCCACCGCCCGCCTGTGCGGCGTGCCACTCTGGCTGCCGCTCGCTTGTGTAGCGTGCCCCTCCGGCCGCCGTCCACTGCCCGCATGCGCCTTGCGCCCCTCTGGTAGCCACCCGCCTGTGAGTGCGGCGGAAGCCCCCGCCCGCCGCCCACCAATGAGCTCCGCGCGCCTCAGAGCCACAGGCCTGCGCCGCGCACGACCACGGCCGCAACCCGCCTGAGAGCCGTAGGCGCCCTCCACCACCGCTCGCTTGAGCACTCTGCCCGTCCGTTAGCATGTGCCAACAGCTAAGTCCGTAGGCCAAGTACTACAGACGCGTCCTAAGAACACACGTCTGCCACTAATTACAGACGCGTATAGAACATGAAGCGTCTGCTCCAAGTACAAACACTAGAGACGCGTGTTATAGCGTCTGCTCCAAGTACAAACACTAGAGACACGTGTTTATAATACACGTCTGAAAGATACAAGCATTTGTAATAGGGCAATTGCTCCAGATGCGTCTATAAAATAACATGCGTCTGTAATATGTGATAGAGTTAAAACACTCGTCTGTAGCACTATCACAGACATGTTTTACCAACGCGTGTCTGTAGTAAGCTCTTATTAGAGACGCCTGTTGACCTTGCAGGACCGGCGCCCCACCGGCGACTTACTATAGACGCGCCTCGGGAAAGCGTGTCTGTAAATTCATATCACAGACGCGCTTTTGTGCAAATCTGTAGGTGTCACTGGTGGATATGTGGCTTTTTACATAGTGTTGATTCAGCTGTAAGCCGTGGAAAGGCTATTGTGAGCTATGTGACGTAAACAAGCTACAGTGGCAGAGCCAACAATATGGCGTGGTTTGGCAGCCGCCATACCTAAATCACATAAAAAACGAATATATATAGTATATATATATGTATACGTGAATTTGTGATGATTGAGTACGTACATGACCCGCTGGCCATTGGCCTGTTCACTCCACTTGATGGGCCATAAGCCAGTCGCCCAGAAGCTAGAAGGGCAGAACAGAGGGAAGCTAGGGAATAGGGATCGGATCGACATCGTCAGTTTCGTCACATTGAGTCGGCGAGTCTGTCTGTTCGACTCTTGCCATTCTAATCTAAATCTGATCAGGCGAATTTGGGCGTAGACGCTGCGGACGGCAGACAACGGCAGCCACATACGGCTTCGGCATCCTTGCCATCACCGGCGACGAGCCAACAACACAACGAGACGCGGTGCACGAGCACCGAGCGGAGCTGTGGAGCGAGTCTTGATCGCTTGCAAATTGTAATTGCAAGTTGCATCTGCAAGTGGAACATGGCACCAAAGAAGAAGAGTAGATATGTGATGCAAGGTAATTTTTATTTCATAAATTAGAATTCTACAAAGTCTGACTTTGAGTGTTATTTCATTTAACAAGCATGTATATGTAGATTGATACACATTTATTAATTTATACAGATTTGAAGACTCTTTTTTCCAAAGCATTTACCATTAGCAACTCCAACCCAGCTATGTCAGTAGATGGTGTTGCTGGACAACAAGAAGAGGCAGAGGATGTGGGCATTGAGCTGGTTCCGGTGGGTATTCAAGAGGCAGAGAATGAAGAGGACATTCATGTTGATGATCAAGCCAACGTTGATGATCAAGCCGCTATTGATCATCAGGCCACTGTTAATGATCCGATAGCTAGCCAAGGGGAAGGGGGTCGGCTGATTGAAGTGATGAACTTAGACCACATTGAGCCTGATCCAGGGCATCGGATTCCAATTGATGATTTTCATCCCAACATCAGAGATGAAGTTAGATTGGCTTATGTGGCAAAGGGTCCAACTCGACCAGTTGGTCATGATTTTCCTCGTGACCATTTTGATAGAAAATTTTGTGAAACATGGTACACAAAACATCCTTGGCTGGAATATAGTGTGGAGAAAGATGCACTTATTGCTTCTATTGCTTTCTTTTTAGGCAATATCCTATGGATGACAAATTTGGTCATACTACCTTCACTAAAGAGGGTTATAATACTTGGAAGAATGCATAAAAAGCATTTCCTCTTCATGTAGGTGGTGCCTGGAGTGTCCACAATCAAGCAAAGACAGCATATGAAAATTTCAAAAATCAAAGGTCAAGTCTAAAACATAAGGTTACAACCTATAGCAAAGAATCACTAGTGAAGTATGAAACCCGTTTGGACACATCTTTGGGAATTGTTAGTTATCTTGCACTCCAAGGTGAGCCATTTCGTGGACATGATGAATCTGTTTGTTCCATGAATAAGGGTAATTTTCTAGAGATGCTTGATTGGTACAAAGAAAGGAACAAAGAAGTAAAGATTGTGTTTGATGAGTTATGTCCTAAAAATGCCCAAATGACTTCTCCAACAATTCAAAAAGAGATTGCAAATGAATTAGCAGAGGGGGTTAGTAGAGCAATAAAGAAAGAGATGGGTGATGGCCTCTTTTATGTCCTTATTGATGAATCTCGTGACATATCAATCAAAGAACAAATGGCTGTTGTTGTGAGGTAATTACTTGACTATTTCTATTATGTGTTAGAGAATTTGCATTGTTCTACTTAAGCTAAAATATTTACCCCATTTCTCAATAGGTATATAAACAAGGGAGAAGTCATTGAAAGATTTTTGGGTATCAAGCATGTCAAAGAAACAATAGCAGAAGCACTGAAGAAAGCATTGGTTGAGATGCTTCATAAGCATGGTCTACTTATTGCAAAATTACAAGGGCAAGGGTATGATGGGGCTTCTAATATGAGAGGAGAATTTAATGGGCTTCAAAAGCTGATCCGTGATGAAAACCCGTATGCCTTCTATATGCATTATTTTGCTCATCGGTTGCAGTTGGTAGTTGTTGCTATCTCAAGATGTTGTTCTTCTATCGAGGATTTCTTTGAATATGTGACCTTGATTATGAACTCCGCTGGTTCATCATGTAAGTGTCACACCCATTTTTAAGGACAAAAATAGGATGCATAAAAGACTCATGTGCGCCCCAGGAAACAGTCGCACACATAAGCTGACAAATTACAAAGTATCATCACAGTGCTTATTACATAACGAATAAGTATTTAAGACATAGTCTTGAACGATAGGTAATAATAACTAATAGTAATTCTTCAGCGGAAACTCCACACAGGGTCACGGTTGACTGGTTGACACCAAGACTAGTACTCATTCCGATAATCTTCCTCTATATCTTCATCTGTTATGGTGGAAATAGCAAGGGTGAGTCCATGTCGAACTCAACAAATATAACACAGGGTTCATGAGGCTCAAAAAGGCTAGACATTGTTTAACTGCGTTTAACTTTTAATCATATATTAGCAATTGAGTAGCATCAAGATAAACCGCTTCCCATTAAAGAACCAATGATCAATTGTAATAAGGATAATGAATAGCATTAACATGAGCAAATAATAATCAAAAATAATTAAGCATGATATAACAATTATGATCAACTATTCCATAAGAATCCCCAAGGCCGCTCGTATCCGTGAGCACGGCTAGTATACCAGTTTTTAACTCTGCGCAGAGGTGTACACTTTCACTGTGAGTCATGATTTCCAAATGAGTGGGGAGATCAAGCCCAAACACCCGAGAACCATATAAAGCCACTCAAAAGTTCGTCTAACAAGTTAGGGCCATTAGATTCACTCGGCAGGCAGATGTAGAACCCCCCTTCCCTGTGGCACAACAACCGCAGCCTATACACACTAGGCCAGGGGCTCGCACTACACCCAACGTGGCAAGCCATTCTTACGCCATTTAAGGTAACCTCTAACAAGCTAGAAAAGGTCTCTTGAACAACTAAAGCCAGAGCCATATAGCCCTCACAGCTGTACTGTATATCCCGGTTATCACTTACAGATAAGTCCTTATGGAGAGAAACCAGAGCATCAAAATAATACACATGCTCTAGCCCCCCTTTTAACAGTAATAAAATCATCTTAATAGTTGATTGCTTAATCCATTAATCAAATTACAAGATCATTGTTCTTAGTTTAAGCACTAGCAGTAGCTACCCATATGCATTCCCAAGGTTGACAAGGAATCAAGATAACAATCACTAAGTTATAATCTCTAAGGTTGTCAAGGTAAGCACATGCATATGTATGACAATTCAATGTATAGGTAACAAGGATAGTCCTGTGTTATACTTGCCTTGATCAAAACTCTCCAAGTGATACTGCTGATCTAGCTCAAAGTAATACTCCTGATCGTCCAGATACTGCTCACCTTCTATACTCGATCATCAATCAACAACATACATGCATCCAATCAAACATACACGAAACAAACAAAGAGATATAATTAGAACAGTACACCAATAGTAACAAAACAGTAATAAAAGTTTATAAAACTCTTCTACACGTTCCTACGATCACACAGACGTAAAGATCACCAAATTCGGAGTTAAAACGTGAAAATTATGAATTTTCTAAGATTTCCTATAGATAAATAAATACTCAATTATAAACTTGAAAAATAAATTATCAAAACCAACTGTACAACTACACTAACATGTAGAGCTCGCAAATACGAACCTAACGCAACTTGAACGGATCAAATCGGAGTTAAAACGAAGATTTTATGACCAAAACAATCCTAGTGGCAAAACTGTAAATACCTGAAAACGTATTTTTGACTTAACCGGGAGAAAATACGTTTTCAAAACACGAAAACGTCTTCAGGGTTTACGCTAAAAGACGGCGGGTTCTATAAGCTGAAAACCCAGGGACTCTTTAACAAAACTGCTCACGAAAAGGTATCTTCTAATCTCGTGCGTCCATCTAAGAATGGATGGCTACCAATCATTCTCGACCTCACAGAGAAGAGGCCGGTCATCTTCTCCAAACCCGGCCGGCGGCCGCCATGGCTGGCGCGAGCTGCTTGCCGGAAAGCTTCGGACCCACCTCATCCGACTATGATTCGCCCCGCAACTGACACCAATCGAAAGAGAAGCTTAACGCGAATCCATCTATGCGGTACAAACTAGCTACGGTGGATTGAGCAAGGCACGCGACGAGAGGAGGGCGGCGGCGCCATTACCGACTCGTCGGTGATCTTCAAAAGCTCGATTCGAAGCCTCTCCAACCAAAAGAAAAGCATGAGAAGGTAGAGGAGAAGAGTGCGGACTCACCAATGCAATGAAATCGGCTTCAAAAGCGCCCGCAGGCTTCACCCGCGCTCAACCGAAACCTCCAACTACCTCAAACCCTAAACCTCGATTTCTCACGGTGGAACTCACGGTTTAGATGAAAAACGGGAAGAGGAGGGTCACAGCTTTCTATTTGTAGCTTCAAGTTGCCGTGTTCGGGTAAAAATCCCCAAAAATCGCGGCGGTGGGATTCGATGATGGAGTTCGTCTCGGTTACGACCGGAGGAAGAAGAAAACGCGGCTGACAGGAGGGCCCGACTCGTCAGCGACCGGAAGAAGAGAGGGAAACGCTGCTGCTGCGGTACTGGCTGGCTCGGGCCGACTGGGCTGCTCGTCTGCTGGGCCGGCCCACGCGGTCACGGCGCGAGATGGAAAACGGGGCAGCGGCCCACCTACGCGGGCGCGGTGAAGCAGGCCATCGGGCCAGGCTGTCGGCTGCCAGGTAAGAAGGTAAGCTATCTTTTTTTCTTCTTTCTTTTCTTTATTTGCTTATTTACCAAACTATTCCAAATAGAATTTTTCAAGCCACTTCAAAATAAAATAAATCCACTACACAAAAGAAAATAAATGCAGCAGCATGAATGCAACACCAAATAATTTTTTTCTAAATTTTAATTTGCCCTTAATTGTTATCTAACTTATTTGAAATTCATTAACTCTAAAATTTGGAATTTTTGGGTGTTACAGTAAGAGGAAGGACATATTGGTTGATCAACAACGTAGAAATATATTGGCTAAGTTACAGAGTGGAGAGATATTGTCAGGAAGAGGGAAGAATCAAGAAACATCATTGGCCAGACCGGGAGATACAAGATGGGGCTCTCATTATACAACCTTAGCTCATATTGAATCTATGTGGGATGCAGTCATAAAAGTGCTATGTAACACCCTAAAATTTTGAAAAGAAGAAAAATAGGAGAAATATGATTTTTTGTATATTTTTGTGAGCATGCAAACTCAGAATGATAATAATTTTTTATAAATTTAAAATCAAATATAAGTGTAGAAACATGATTGAGCATTCATGTTGCTGCATTTGAAGTTTTGTATTGAGTGGTTTAAATCAAATTCAAATTTGATTTGAAAATCATTTGAAAAATGGCTTTGAAAAATAAGAAAAAGAAAAAGAAAAGGAAATTCATCTTCATTAGGATTTCGGCCCAACTCAGTCGCAGCCCGCCGCCTCGGCCTGCCCAGCATGCGGGCCGTTGTTTTCTCCCGCGCCCGCATCTTCCTCCTGGGCCGAGCCCAAGTCGCGGCTGCTGGCCCGCCTTCGCGCGCGCGCGGCCGTCTCCCGCCCGAGCCGCTGACGAGTGGGTCCCACCTGTCAGTGACCGCCTCCCCTTTCCTTTCTTCGTCCTCCGGCTCTTTCCATCGACGAACACCGCCTTCCTCTCTCTAACCGATTCGGTGATTCGAATCCGCCTCCAATCTCCCTCCCTCCCTTACTTAGCGACGCCTCCGGGCTATAAAACGGAACCCCGTGACTCCCCGCTTCTCATTGAGCCTCTAAGACCCTAGCCTCGACCTCCCAAGAAGGTCACCGTCGGAGCTCCGCCTCCACCGCCGTCTTGCCGAGCTAGCCGCCGCCCTCCGGTTGCTCTCCAGTTTCGTTCTCGCGCGGGGTAAGGTCGCGATGATGCGCTCTTTCTTTTGGTGCATTTGGTTTGTCGAATGGTGCTCGGTATGGTCATCTTCTCAAGCTCCGGCGAGCTCGGGCTCCATCCGGCCATGGCGCCGCCGTCGGGGTTACTGTGGCCGCCGGCCGTTTTCTTTCTCTCACTCCGATTCAATCTAAACCGTCCAAATCCGGATCTACGGTCTAGATTAGAAGATACCGGTTCGTTCGTAATTTTGTAAAAGAAACCCTGAGTTTTTAGTATATCAACCCGCAGTCCTAAAACGTAAAGCTCAGAGTACGCTTTGATCGGTTGAAAACGTATTTTGTTTCGGTAAATGAAAAATACGCTTTCTGATATTTACAGTTTTGCCATTTAACTTGTTTTAGTCGTAGAATCTCCGTTTTAACTCCGATTTGGTCCATTCAAATTGCGTTAGGTTCATATTTGTGAGCTCTACATGATGATAGAACTGTTCAGTAGGTTTGTAATAATTTATTTTCGAGCTTGAATTAAAGTAATTATTTATCTATAGGAAATCTTCGTAAATTCATAACTTTGTCGTTTTAGCTCCGATTTTCGTGAATTTCGCGTCTGTGTGATTCTAGCGAGTTGTAGATTCGTTTTAAAGACTTTTTATCTTATTTTCTTACTGTTGGTGTATTGTTCTAATTATAGTCTTGTTTGTCTATGCATGATTGTTCTGGATGAATGCTGTTGCTATTGTTGATCGAGTATAGACGGTGAGCAATTCGTTGGAGATCAAGAGTTTTACTACGAACAAGATCACCAGGACCAGTTTGAGCAAGACAAGTATAGCATGGGATTATCCTTGTTGTCCTATTCACATTAAGCAAATAATATCATTATGCATATGTTTCCTTGTTAAGGATGACTTAGTGTTGATCTTATTCCTTGATACCTATTATACTGCATGGATTAGTATTGCTAGTGCTCAACTTGAACTATGATCATGTAATTTGACTAATGGAATATGCAATAAACATTAAAAGATGATTTTATTACTGTTTAAGGGTACTAGAGCATGGGGTTACTTTGGTGCTCTCGTTACTCTCCATAAGGACTTATCTGTAAGCGAAAATCCGGGATTTACAGTACAACTGTGAGGGCTAAAATGGCTCTGGCTTTAGTCATATAGAAGGACCTTTTCTAGCTTGTTAGAGGTATTCCTTTATGGCGTAAGAATGGCTTGACGAATCGGGTATAGTGCGGCCTCTGTCCTCATGTGTATAGGCTGCGTGCTATTGTGCCATCAGGAAGGGGGGCTCTACATCTGTTTGCCGAGTGAAATCTAATGGCCCTAACTTGTTAGACGAACCTTCGAAAGACTTCATAGTGAACCCTGCCGACCTTCCTTGGAAGTGGGTCAAGAGATTAGCTACCTCGGGCGAAAGGGTAAATCACGACTCACAGTGAAAGTGTACAACCTCTGCAGAGTGTAAAACTGTTATAACAGCCGTGCTCACGGTCACGAGTGGCCTTGGACCCTTATGGAATAGTGGATCATTAATAATGAATATGTTTTTGCTATTCGTTAATCATTTCACATGGATCATATGTTTATTGATTATATTGAGACACTTTGATATCATTGATATACTGAATTAATGCTATTTAAAAGCTACATGCTGATAAACCTATGTTATGCCTTTGAGCCTCATGAACCCCATGTTACACTTGTTGAGTACGAGATGTACTTACGCTTGTTTATTTTTCTTACTTGGATAAAAATCCCGGATGGGTAACAGATGGTGCAAGTAGTGACTACTTCTACTTTCCAGAGGATTACTAGACTTGCTGTCAACCAGTCAATGTGCCTGTGATTGGAGCTACCACGAGAGTTTTTATATTTTACTTCCGCTATATTATTGTAAAGACTATGTGTTATTAATCGTGATGTAATAACATTTGTGATGATACATCCTTTATAATTTGTTAACTTATGTGTGATTGATCTCTGGGCACACATAAGGGTATGCATTCCATTTGGTCGATAAATGGGTGTGACATGCTAGAAATTATGCACGAGGATGAGCGTAATCCATCTAGAGCAGGAGGATTGGTGCAGATAATGGAGTCATTTAGCTTTGTGTTCATCATGAAGTTGATGTTGCAAATCCTTCGCATTACAAATAATTTGTCACTTCTATTACAGAGGAAGGATCAAAATATTGTTCAAGCCATGTCATTGGTTATGGATGTGAAATCATGCTTGATGAACTTGAGGGCTCATGATTGGAAACCACTATTTGAGGATGCCAAAACCTTTTGCAATAAAAATGATATCCTAGTACCAAAAATGGATGAAGCTGTACCAAGATGGGGTCAGTCAAGAAAGGGGGGGGGGAGAAATAACGTCCCACAGAACATTTTTTCCGTGTTGATACATTCTATGCAGCTATAGATGCTATCACCATAGAGCTAGATCATCACTTTAATGACATAACTTCAGACTTGCTTCTTGGCTTCGCTTGTTTGGACCCAAGAGACTCATTTGCCAAATTTGATGTGGACATAGTTGCTAAGCTTACTAAAATCTATGATGCAGATTTCTCCGATGATGATCGTAACTGTATAAAAAAAGACCTCCAATTATTCATCAACCACATGAGAAGGTATGACGAATTTAGAGTTTGTTATGATCTTGCAAGCCTGGCTAAAAAGATGTTTGAACTCGAAAGAAATATTAGGTTCCCTCGAGTTTATCGTATTATTGAGTTGGGGTTGCTACTGCTAGTGGCGACAACATCGGTTGAGAGGGTCTTCTCAGTTATGAAGATTATTAAGACCGAGTTACGCAATAAGATGGCTGATGCTTGGCTTAATGACCTTATGGTGTGCTATATTGAGCGAGGCTTATTCAAGGGATTTGATCTTGCTGAAATTAAGAAAGAATTTCAAAACAAAAATAGAAGAATGCCTTTGCCAAGGTATGTACCCAAATAAAGCTTTATTATAGGTATGTATAAAGAATCTTCATTTAGTGAGGTATCTTAAGTACCAATGCTTTACTTTTGGATTTCTGTTATATTTGCTCATCACAAAGTAATATATATATATATATATATATATATACACACACACACACACTATTCTGGGGCGTGTATGCATAGTTGATCAATTGCCCTTTACAAACTCGCCACACCTGAAAATAATTCCTGCCTCCGCCACTGATAAGCTATAAGCTGTTAGGTTAAAGCAACTATGGAATATACCTCCTCTCTTTTATTTCCCTTTAAACAACTGTAAACGTCACTCTATTTTCACCTAATTGGAAAAGCTAAAAGCTGACGAAAGCCAAAAATAGAGTCCAAGATGTTGTGCGAATTGTATTATTTATACTAGCAGTACTCTGGGGTTAAAAGGTACCCTTGGCGGCAGACCTTAAGCACACCCACGTACGCTAAAAAAGTATTGGTTACTAATGCTGGATCAATAAGCTCACACGGAGTTGACATATATTGAAGCTATAGTGTTCTTGAGGCTAAGTGAAAGGGTGAATGCGTCTTCACTCTTGTACATGAAATCCATTGTTCGGGCAACATTGACTGCTACCTCTAAAAGTGCCATAGGACGTTTGTGCTCGATGGATTCTTCAACAATGTCCATCCATGCTTCTTCAATTATAACTTTAAGCATTTTGTTGGCTTCCTCTACTGTCACCTCATATTGGTTCATGTAAGTTTGCACTGTGGATACCACATGCTCCTTAGCTTGTTCACGCTTCAAGGGACAAACGAGTAGGGATAGTTAGAAAATATAAAAAAAAGCAAATGTCTAATTGCACTAAATATATATAACCTTTACACTACTGATTTAAATGTTTTGCAACTATCATTTACAAGAATTTTGTATATATAGTTGGTGAGATTTTCTAAACCTCATGCGACACGATGTCATTGCCAACGCGCCCCACGGTACAGACACCTCTAATGATTTTTGGAAAGGTGAGAGCCCACTCAACATCCTCCTTAGTAGTCACATCTCCCAATGAAATAAACCCAAGATTTGTCATATGCATACAACCACTGCTAGGCAAGGAAATTTGGAGGTGCTCTTCAACATTGGTTGGAATGAAATGTTCATCACGCCATTTCACCTCAGCATGGTAGTTTTTAGCCATGTCAATCACCTAAATAGTTAAATATAAGGATGTTAAAATTAATTGAGAAAACTCATCATGTTTCCTTAATGTGATCTTTAGGAGCAGCTTGCCAGTTTCTTGAACAATTCAGCATGCTTGTTTTTCTTATGTCTTAACTCCTCCTCGATCTTATTTGTAGTGTCATGTATGTTGATGAAGAGTGCCTTTATGTATGTTGGAAGCTGTTCTGTGATTTCTTCATCCCACCTGTCATTAGTTTTTTCAAGCAAGGTAAAAACTTCGGTGACGCATATATAAGTTTTGTTCATCTTAGTTACATGTAATCTAACTTTAAGAACATATAATATCTAGTAGCTAGGCAAACCTTTCCATGGCCGCAGTGAAGATATCGCTTTCCTCTGTGGTGCCATAGTTGTCATAAAGGTCATCAATTAAGGTCATGATTATGTAAAACTTTGTCATCATTTGCCGTGGATATGAGTAATAAGGCTCAAAAAGCACTCCGAGCATCCAAAAATGCAGCTCCACCATTCTGTCCCTTGTAAAGCACAGATCTATTCGTGATTGGAAATCCTTCCACCATCTAGACATTGTCAAGTAAATGTGTATTATTAGCTAGCGAATTAAGCAAGCAACTCCATTAAGTAAATTATTACCGCCAATTTACTATACCAATGTGTGGTTTCCTTACACTGTAAGTTCTTTCAACTCATCACAGTAGATAGCTTGCAAGATGTTGTAGTCTAGTTTTGCAAACTCCAGTATGGTTGCATCCCGTGTAGCCTTCTTCTCATATACTGAGATGTAGCGCCTTGTCTCCACTCTCTTGACCCGCCTGAACCGAGGTGTTTCCAAAGTGCACTGGACCTCGTCTTGTTGCTCTGGCCCCAAATTTTCCAGCAGCAGTAGAGATTGTAGGTGGCTCCTGTTGAAAGTGATGATGTTGTCAAGTATCTCCTCCCCATGAGTTCTCAGATGCGCAGCATCATACAACATCAGCAAGCAGCTGACATCATCACCGCTTGAAATGTTCCCTTGCTCATCCTTAAATTTGTCAAACACATCTGCACACATAATTGAACATTCATTCATGCATATGTCAACACAGCTCAAAATTGCACACGACTACACATTTAGTATCGGCATCTATGAATGGAAGTCAGCAAATTAAATAAGCTGAAACACTGTAAGATTTGGCTGTACATAGACGAAGAGGTCGAAAATTTTCCATTTTCTAAAAAAATCTATGAAAGGAAACAGATACTGGTTCTAGTAACGATCATACCTGATGAAACTCTGTACCCATGCTTCCTGAGCAAATAGAACCTCAGCGAGGTCATGTAGAGATTGTCAGAGCCTCCATCCTTGTCATCATAGACAGAGCAAAACAAATCATCGATCTCCTTCTTGTAGTGGTAGTCCAGCCCGATCCGTTGCAGCGTGTCGACGAGCTCCATCTTCTGTACCAGGTTGGAGGTGGCAACGGTTTCTAATATAATCTGCCTCACTTGTTCCTTCTTGCTCTTTGCCCTCTCCTTCATTGACAAGAACTGCAATGGACAATTTGATTATTAACGGGGGATCAGAAAAGTCTAGTTCACAAGAACCCTTTTTTTTTGACGATTTCTCCATTTTTACTGTATCAATGCGGAAATGCTAGCAAAATGATGACATTTTCAAGTTTTGCAGAAAGGGAACAATGGCGACGGGCATGTTTGTACCTGCGATGGAGTGCATGGGATGTGCTGGAGGAAGAAGTCACCCCATGGGCTTGGTGTGTATGTCAGTGGCTTGCGCTGCACCTGCGAGACCAGAGGGACGGGGCCGCTGGTGGTCATCTCGATGGCTCTGGATTGGACGGCCGGGTCGAAAAGGATGGCTGCTACTACTCGCTGGTTTGGAGCTGCTAGGAGAAGACGGCCTAGATCCCCTGTCTAATATATAGGCTCACGAATGCACACATCATTAGTAATCTATCTACGTGAGCGTTGTATATCTATATCTTTTATAAAGCTACCCCCACTACATGTTCTATCTCAACATGCAAGACATCCACATCATCTTCCACTAATAGTCATATCTATCAACGAGTGTTTCACATGACTTTTGTCTTGAACATAAGTTTCACATGACTTTTGTCAGGTGACGTGTTCGCTACCTCTCACATGCTACATCAGCCATCAGGGCAGTAGGTCATCGGATCCAACGCTGGTAGCCAGTCATGGTCTGTTGCTTGTTGGCACTGCTTCTCTTTGGCAGTTTGTTATCAATGCTGTACTCCCTCTGTCCCAAATTAATTGTCGCCGTTGCTTTCTGTGCCAAAAGTTTGACTCAAATTTTACAAAATACGTGTAACATTTATTTATCTAAATAAATTTATTAAAAACTAGATTCAAATATCTATCTAATGATATTAGTTATATACCCTAAATACTAATATATATATATATATATATAAAGTTATTTCTCGGGGAACGAAAACGACATATATTTAGGGACAAAGGGAGTACATGTACACTATAGCCATATGTTAGGTTTATCGTTCCTTTCGTTGTCAAAGGCCTCTATATCTGTGAAGTAGTAGATCTGGTATTCTGCTTTCTACTGGCACTGTTATTGCTATGTAACATGCGAAAATTGAGATTAGCAGGCAGTCCGAATACTTCTCCCGAGAGTTCATTCAACCCTAAATTCCAGTTCGGTCATGTCATTATTAACACCCCCCCTCAAAATTTTATCATTCTTTCTAGAACCCTGAAAAAAACTAAATCATCATTTCCAATCTAACAAGCAATCCCGCTTTGACGTTTCGTGATAAAGGAAGGGGTAGCCAGTAGCCAGGCCGGTCCATACACCTGACAGGGAGCGTCTCACCCCGCTTTGACTTGATGCGGACTGCGGTGATGGGATTTTGAGCCGAGCTGACGAGGCAGCGAGAGTCACGTGCCATTCCGAGGCCGGAACGGAAGTAGTAGTACTGTAGTCTGTAGGAGTAGCTGTCACACCCATTTTTAAGGACAAAAATAGGATGTATAAAAGACTCATGTGCGCCCCAGGAAACAGTCGCACACATAAGTTGACAAATTACAAAGTATCATCACAGTGCTTATTACATAATGAATAAGTATTTAAGACATAGTCTTGAACGATAGGTAATAATAACTAATAGTAATTCTTCAGCGGAAACTCCACACAGGGACACGGTTGACTGGTTGACACCAAGACTAGTACTCGTTCCGATAATCTTCCTCTATATCTTCATCTGTTATGGTGAAAATAGCAAGGGTGAGTCCATGTCGAACTCAACAAATATAACACAGGGTTCATGAGGCTCAAAAAGGCTAGACATTGTTTAACTGCGTTTAGCTTTTAATCATATATTAGCAATTGAGTAGCATCAAGATAAACCACTTCCCATTAAAGAACCAATGATCAATTGTAATAAGGATAATGAATAGCATTAACATGAGCATAATAATAATCAACAATAATTAAGCATGATATAACAGTTATGATCAACTATTCCATAAGAATCCCCAAGGCCGCTCGTATCCGTGAGCACGGCTAGTATACCAGTTTTTAACTCTGCGCAGAGGTGTACACTTTCACTGTGAGTCATGATTTCCAAATGAGTGGGGAGATCAAGCCCAAACACCCGAGAACCATATAAAGCCACTCAAAAGTTCGTCTAACAAGTTAGGGCCATTAGATTCACTTGGCAGGCAGATGTAGAACCCCACTTCCCTGTGGCACAACAACCGCAGCCTATACACACTAGGCCAGGGGCTCGCACTACACCCAATGTGGCAAGCCATTCTTACGCCATTTAAGGTAACCTCTAACAAGCTAGAAAAGGTCTCTTGAACAACTAAAGCCAGAGCCATGTAGCCCTCACAGCTGTACTGTATATCCCGGTTATCACTTACAGATAAGTCCTTATGGAGAGAAACCAGAGCATCAAAATAATACACATGCTCTAGCCCCCTTTTAACAGTAATAAAATCATCTTAATAGTTGATTGCTTAATTCATTAATCAAATTACAAGATCATTGTTCTTAGTTTAAGCACTAACAGTAGCTACCCATATGCATTCCCAAGGTTGACAAGGAATCAAGATAACAATCACTAAGTTATAATCTCTAAGGTTGTCAAGGTAAGCACATGCATATGTATGACAATTCAATGTATAGGTAACAAGGATAGTCCTGTGTTATACTTGCCTTGATCAAAGCTTCCCAAGTGATACTGCTGACTTGGCTCAAAGTAATACTCCTGATCGTCCAGATACTGCTCACCTTCTATACTCGATCATCAATCAACAACACACATGCATCCAATCAAACAAACATGAAGCAAACAAAGAGATACAATTAGAACAGTACACCAACAGTAGCAAAACAGTAATAAAAGTTTATAAAACTCTTCTACACGTTTCTACGATCACACAGACGCAAAGATCACCAAATTCGGAGTTAAAACGTGAAAGTTATGAATTTTCTAAGATTTCCTATAGATAAATAAATACTTAATTATAAACTCGAAAAATAAATTATCAAAACTAACTGTACAACTACACTAACATGTAGAGCTCGCAAATACGAACCTAACGCAACTTGAACGGATCAAATCGGAGTTAAAACGAAGATTTTATGACCAAAACAGTTCTAGTGGCAAAACTGTAAATACCTGAAAACGTATTTTTGAATAAACCGGAAAAAAATACGCTTTCCAAACACAAAAACGTACTTTCAGTTTTACGCTATGGACCGCGGGTTGATAACTAAAAAGCTGAGGGTCTCTTTAACAAATTTACCCGCGAAGGGGTAAGTTCTAATCTGGGCCGTTGATCACGATTTGGACGGCTCGTGTTCATCATCGAGTCTACAGTGCTCATACCGGTCTCCTACCTCAAGTCCGGCTGGCGGCCACCATGGCCGGCGTGCCCACCTCGCCGGAGAAATCCCGTCTCCCCCTTTTCCGACCTCTACTTGATCCGCCACCAACTCAAATCGAAAGAGAAACTTCCCCCGAACTCGTCTACCTAGTTTAGGAAGACTGCTATAGCGCGGAAACGGAACGTGGCTAGGTTAGGGCGGCGACGCCATTGCCGGTGCACCCGAGCTCACCACAAACCGATTCAAAGCATCCCAACACCAAAGAAGGCACGAGAAGAAAGAGGAGAAGGTTTGCGGGCTTACCAACTCGACGAATTAGCCTCCAAAGCACCCGAAAGCTCCTCCTACGAGCAACCGAAACCTCCAACTCTCCCCAATCCCTAGCGCTCGGTTTCACGTGGTGAAGTTCACGGTTTAGATGAAAAACGGATATGGGAAGGTCAAGGCGTCCTATTTATGGCTTCTATTGGCCGTGTTTGGGTAAGATTCTCCGGGAAATCACGAGAAAGACGGCGGCGGTACTCCGGTTCGGAGTCCGGCTCGAACACGAGAGGAGGAAGACGACTGACATGTGGGGTCCAGTGGTCAGCGACATGATGAACGCGCGGCTTCGCCTGGCTCGGCTGCTGGGCCGGGACGCGGAGACGGGCTGCTGGCTTGGGCTGGCTCGGCCGCGACGACGCTGATCGGCCCACGCGGGCAGACGCGGAGGAAAGCAGGCCGTCCGATGGCCTTCGGGCCAATCAGGTAAGAAGGTAAGTTGTTTCTTTTTTTTTTCTTTTGTTTCTTTTCTAATTTTCCAAACACATTTTCAAATCAAATTTTCCTAAACCAAATCAAATAAAACAAATATATCTACACCACAAAATAAAATAAATGCAACAGCATGAATGCATCACCAAATAATTTTAAAATTTTTAATTCCCTTTCTCTAAATTATTTAAAATTTATTACTCCTAAAATTTGGGTGTTACAGTAGCACTGCCGCATCGCCAGAAGCCCCAAACCGCAACCAAAACCAGCCGACGACCGTTCGTATACAACCCTAAAAGAAGGGAAGGAGAGCAATGCCGGCGCGGCGGCCCAGGAAGGGCAACCGCCGGATCGATGCGACCATCGACCACTTCGCCGCCATGGGCTACGCCGCACGAGACACTAGGGCCGTCGTCGGTGATCTCCTCAAGGTAATTTTCGATTAGGTCTCTTCTTTTTTCCCCCTGCAAGCAGCGTCGGTCTATGGCGGCATTCTAGGGTTTGGGTTTCCTGATCGATTGGGGGTTCGAAATCCGCCTTTTTTGGTGCCGTGAACAGCCAGTTGCAAGGCGTTCTCTTGTGTTTGCGGCGATCGGAGCTTGAATTCGAGCGTGAATATAATGAATGAATGCACTAGCTGATTGATCGATTGTGGTTTTTTCTCTGATACGGCTGTAGGTGAACGGGGGCCCTTGCCCTGAAGTGTGGCGCGTACTGGAGGAAGGCTCCTACGAGCTTGTGCAAAAACAGGCTCTTTGAGATCGAGGAAGAGGAGAAGCAGAAGCAGGACGCGCAGCTGCTGCTGGAGTATCAGTATCACCAACAGCAGGATGGCCAGCAAGTGGAGGATGAGCCTCCTCAGGTTGGGTGATTCCTCATTTCTTTTTGTTGCCTCACTCAAATTCTCACTTTCTCATTTCAGAACAACATGCTCAATATGGATCGTTTATTGTTACTCCTCATACTCTGAAAAACAAAAGAGTTAAATGCATGAGCGGCACTCAAACTTGTGAGGGCATTGTCACTTTAGGTCTGCGAACTTTAAAAATACATTTTTGGGTCTCTAAACTTGTTAGTGGTGCACCACAAGTCTATGACAGCCACGTGGGTGTTTCTAGCTGATGTGACATATAAGCGGGGCATATTTTTATACATATAAGCGTTCATCTTTCCTCTTCTCTCACGAATAGATCCCCATTCTTCTCCTTACTTCGCTCTTCTCTCATGGCGATTACAGTCCGTGGACGCCGATTCTCCCCTCACCTCGATACTAGCATGTCATATTTTTCTTCATTTAAGCACTCTTCTTTCCTCTTATCTTACGAATAGATCCTTTCTTCTTCTTGCTTCGCTCTTCTCTCATGGCGACTGCAGCCCGTAGACACCGAGGCTCCCCTTACCTCGATACTAGCGAGGCCCACGTGGGCAGACGCGGAGGAAAGCAGGCCGTCCGACGGCCTTCGGGCCAATCAGGTAAGAAGGTAAGTTGTTTCTTTTTTTTTCTTTTGTTTATTTTCTAATTTTCAAACACATTTTCAAATCAAATTTTCCTAAACCAAATCAAATAAAACAAATATATCTACACCACAAAATAAAATAAATGCAACAGCATGAATGCATCACCAAATAATTTTAAAATTTTTAATTCCCTTTCTCTAAATTATTTAAAATTTATTACTCCTAAAATTTGGGTGTTACAAATTCTACCCCCTTAAAAGAATCTCGTCCTCGAGATTGGACTGCTTACTCAAACAACTGCGGATATGATTTCCTCAATTCATCCTCTCTTTCCCAAGTTGCCTCTGCCTCTGAATATCGATTCCACTGTACTTTGCATATTTTAATAATCCGACTTCGAGTAACTCTCTCAGCAGTCTCCAAAATCTTAATCGGAAACTCTTCATATGTAAGATCCTCTTTAACAGTCAACTCTTCTAAAGGTATCTGCTCCTCAGGCACCCGTAAACACTTCTTAAGTTGTGAAACATGGAACACATCATGTACTCCAGATAAATTCTCAGGCAACTCTAATTGATAAGCAACTTCCCCACGTCTAGTAATAACTTTAAATGGTCCAACATACCTTGGTGCTAGTTTACCTTTCATGTTAAACCTCTTCACACTTTTCATAGGTGACACCTTCAAATAAACATAATCACCTACCTCAAAAACTAAATCTCTTCTTCTATTGTCAGCATAACTCTTCTGACGAGACTGTGCTACTCTCAAATTCTCACGAATCACTCGCACTTGATCTTCTGTGTTTCTAAGAACATCTGTACCAAACACTTGAGATTCACCTGTCTGATCCCAAAACAATGGAGTTCTACACTTACGTCCATACAAAGCTTCAAACGGTGCCATCTTAAGACTCTGTTGATAACTGTTATTGTAAGAGAATTCTGCATAAGGCAAACTCTTATCCCAACTAGTTCCATATTGCAATGCACAAGCTCTCAACATATCCTCTAATACCTGGTTGGTCTTTTCAGTCTGTCCATCTGTCTGTGGATGATATGCTGTACTAAAATTCAATTTTGTTCCCAATGATTCATGCACAGCTTTCCAAAAATGCGACGTAAACTGTGATCCTTGATCAGATACAATCTTCTTTGGTACTCCATGCAAACAGACTATTCTCTCCATATACAACTCTGCCAATTTTGGTCCATGGTAAGTAGTCTTAACTGGTATAAAATGAGCAACTTTAGTTAACCGATCTACTATCACCCAAATAGAATCATAACCTTTCTGAGTACGAGGTAACCCCACTATAAAGTCCATACCAACTTCCTCCCACTTCCATTCAGGAATCTTCATTGGTTGCAACAATCCAGCAGGTCTCTGATGCTCTGCTTTCACCCTCTGACAAGTGTCACACAATGCCACATACTCAGCCACATCTCGCTTTAATCCAACCCACCAATATTTCTGTTTCAGATCCAAATACATCTTAGTACTACCAGGATAAATAGAATAAGCTGACTCATGAGCTTCGCGAAGAATTGCTTGTCTAACAGTTTGATCCTCAGGTACACACAGCCTCTTTCCAAACCACAAAATTCCATTATCATCCATCCGAAAGCCTGGTGACTTACCAATTACTATATCTTCCGCTATCTTCTTTAGTTTCTCATCCTTCAACTGACCCTTGTAGATTTCTTGCTCTAAGGTAGGCTCTATCACTAATTCCATTGTATTAGTAACAATGCCCAAATTTAAATATTCAAATTCAGCACATAACTCACTAGTCATAGACAACGTCCGTATCTCATTGGCATAACTTTTCCTACTAAGGGCATCAGCTACTACATTAGCCTTACCAGGATGATAGTGTATCTCAATATCATAATCCTTAATCAACTCTAACCATCTGCGTTGCCTCAAATTCAGATCTGACTGAGTGAAAATATACTTCAAACTCTTATGATCAGTGTATATATCACTCTTATGTCCAATCAAATAATGTCTCCAAATCTTTAAAGCATGAACTACAGCTGCTAACTCCAAATCATGTGTAGGATAATTCAACTCATGCTTTCTCAACTGCCTAGATGCATAAGCCACAACTCTGCCTTCTTGTATAAGAACACATCCCAAACCTTGACGAGAAGCATCACAATAAATAGAAAACTTCTTACTCAAATCTGGCAAAACCAAAACAGGCGCTGTAGTCAACCTCTTCTTCAATTCCTCAAAACTAGCTTGACATTTATCTGACCACACAAACTTGGCATTCTTCTCTAACAGAGATGTCATAGGTTTAGCAAGTTTAGAAAACCCTTCAATGAACCGTCTGTAATATCCAGCTAATCCCAAGAAACTACGAATCTCGCTAACATCATTAGGTGGTTTCCAATTTAATACATCCTTTACTTTACCTGGATCCACTGATATCCCTCCATTAGAAACAATATGACCAAGGAAAGAAACTTCCTTCAACCAAAACTCACATTTACTTCGCTTCGCATACAGTTTATGCTCTCTAAGTTTCTGCAATACCAACCTCAAATGTTCAGCATGCTCTTCCTCCGTCTTGGAAAATACCAGTATATCATCAATAAATACCACCACAAACTTATCCAAATATTCCATAAACACCTTATTCATCATGTACATAAAGTATGCAGGTGCATTGGTCAATCCAAATGACATAACAGTATACTCATACAATCCATACCTTGTAGTAAAAGCTGTCTTTGGAATATCAGAAACACGAATCTTCAACTGATGATAACCAGAACGTAAATCAATCTTAGAGAACACACAAGCACCTCTTAACTGATCAAACAAGTCATCAATCCTAGACAAAGGGTACTTATTCTTGATAGTTACCTCATTTAGTGACCGGTAATCAACACACATCCTCTGACCGCCATCTTTCTTGTCAACAAAAATAACTGGTGCTCCCCAAGGTGATGAACTAGGTCGAATAAAACCTTTATCTTGTAATTCTTTAATTTGTTTCTTAAGTTCTTCTAATTCATCTACTCCCATCCTATATGGTCGTTTGGCTATAGGTGCAGTTCCAGGAAGTAATTCAATAAGAAATTCAATGTCTCGGTCAGGTGGCATACCTGACAATTCATCAGGGAAGACATCCGAAAATTCCTCAATCACTGAATTCTCCTTAATAGTATCTTCAAGCTGATTCACCACAGCGGTTGGTTGCTTCTGCACTGCTACATCCACATTGATTTTATCTCCATTAGGTGCAGTCACAACTACCACTTTCTGCTGACACTGAATCTCTGCCTGATTTTGTTTCATCCAGTCCATACCCAATATCACATCAATACCAGATGTCCTCAACACTATAGGAGTTATCTTAAACTCTACCCCCCCTTAATACCATACTAATTGGAAGACAACGATTACTGGTTTGCATGGTACCTCCAGGTGAATTTACTAAGAGAGGTTCTTTCATAGCTAGCATGGGTATACTATGCATTTTAACAAAAATGTTGGATATGAATGTATGAGATGCTCCAGAGTCAAAAAGAACAGTTGCAGGAGTGGAATGTACATTGAACGTACCAATCATAACTTCTGGTGCATCATGAGCTGTATCAGAAGACACGTGATTCACCCTTCCAGTACCAGATTGCCTCTGGTTGCTCTTCTGGCTCTGAGGAGTCTGCTGGTTCTGCTTCTCAGGACAATGGTAAGACATATGCCCTCTTTACCACAGACAAAACATCTAGTAGGCGTGCTGGGAGCACTATTCTTCATGGGGGTAACATTGGAATTTCCAGTACGAGGAGTCTGTTGCCCAGTCTGCTGATACTGTTGACGCTGTGGATATGATGAACGCTGTTGTGACTGATTACTTTGCCAATTCTGGGACCACCTCTGATTCGGATTATGATTCCACTGACTAACCGGTCCCTGAAACTTCTGATAGAAACCATGCTGAGAATTAGTGCGCTGACGGTTGTTGCTTCCTGAGCTTTGTACCTTCATCTTCCTCTTCCTGTCCATCTCTCTGCGCTCATTATCAAGCACAATAGCTTTATTTACCAGCTCTTGAAAACTAGCATAGTTGTTCCCCTTCAACTGCAAGCGAAGATCATAATAAATTCCCTTCAAGAAAAGACGCTGCCTGTCTGCATCTTCCCTCACTTCATTAGGAGCATAGCGAGCCAACTGGGTGAACCTGTCATGATATTCACTAACACTCATCTGTCCCATCCTAAGGTTTCTGAATTCTTCCTGCTTCAGCTTAATTATACCTTCAGGAATATGACGAGCTCGAAAATCTCTAACAAACTCATTCCAAGTGATAGGAGGAGCATTGTCAGGGCGTGCAGCTTGATACGACTCCCACCAAGTCTGAGCTGTCCCCTGTAACTGACCAGATGCATATAACACCTTCTCCATATCATTGCATTGAGCTATATTCAGCTGTTTCTCCACTGCCCTCACCCAATCATCTGCCTCTAAAGGATCAGCAGCATGAGAAAACACTGGAGGGCGTCCCTTCAAAAATTCTCCATGCTTATCCCTCACTTGCACAGGCGGTGGTCCTCCTGCAGGGGGATTATTCTGCATGTGCTGCATAAACATCTGCATCATCTGGTTCTGAGTTTGCATGAGTTCTTCCATAGTAATGGGTAGGTTAGCACCTCCACGACCTCTGCCACGACCTCTGCCTGACATCTGTTTCCAAAAACACAGAAATTGAAATTCAGTACGATCCGAGATGATGTATTCAATAGATAAGCAAAATCTGATTTTCTGGGCGAACTCCAATTTCAGTAACTCAGTAAAACTGTCATATCTCGAGCTACAGACGTCCAATTCAGATGATCTTTACATGGTTGGAAAGCTTACAAAATTATCTACAACTTTTATTCACAACACGTTTTCTGAATCTGTAAAATAATTGGCCAAAAACTGAACTTAACTGAAACTGTTTCAGAATTCCAGACTGTGCAGTAACCCCAACTTAAAATAGATATATCTCTTAACTCTTAATAGATATTAAAATAATTCTTGCGGGGTTGGAAAGATACAGAAGTCTAATTATTCCCAGTAAAATTTCTTAAATTTCTCATGAACGGATTTTAAGTTATTTCTAAAACATCCCAGACTGATCCAAAAATCAGCAAAGGACAGAACTAAGTTAACCTCATATTCAACTAATATATTTTGATCAAACTTAATATTCTTAACCATGGAACTTGTAGGCATGTCTACAAAACTCCAGCACACATTACAAAGATCCAAATCACACATTATCATAATAACAATCCATCAATCACACAATTGTTCACACCATAAACTGACTCTTAAAACAAACCAAACTTAAAATTAACTCGCAACTACTATCGTTCCTATTACATAGGGATTTTTCCTATTTTCTAATTAAGCTTCTCATAAATCTTGGGATGACCTAACTCCGCCCTTAATTGGTCAATCTTCTTATAAGCTTGCTCCTTAAGTTCTTTTTCCTTCAGCAACTCATCCTTCAAATCCACCTCATGGAGAGCCAATTCACGAGCTAATCCCACCGTAGCTTGTAAAGTCAAGGAGGAATCATCTGCAGGCGGCATGGTCCAAATACCCTTGTCATGTAAGAAACAAGGAAAATGCCGGAGTGCACCCTTTAACGTCTTGTCCGAGCGTAGACCATGGTAGTAAACAAATGCATTGAAAGCGGCATCCTCCATGCTTGTCTCCACGGTTGCCCGGCTCACTCTGGTAATGAACTTTGACTCCACCTTAGACTCCTTAGTGGTAGGATCCCTTTTCTTAACCCATAACTCCATTTCCCAATAGGAATCCATCCATGGATGACTATACTCTGCACTGCGATACTCCAACGTAGCTTTCCAGTCGTAGTAGTAGTTGTCCAAGGTTCTTGTCAACATGTCATGGGAGAAAGCATCAGCTTTAGGAACCATGATATGAAACTTCATAGTCCACCCCATAACTACATTCTCCATTGGTGTATCACCAACTCTTGATTCCGCATCAGACAGCTCTTGATCACCATCTTCATACGGCTCCTGAGGTTTAAAACGGGCAACGTACTGTGCAGCTGACAAACGAGGATAAGGAGACATCTACAAGATTTAGACATAGATTAGATAGAATCAATGTATTGTCACAATAGAATAAAGTAGAGGAAGCATACAACTTTAGTAATTAACAAGGTGAAAAGAGGAAACATGAATTAAGTGAAGTATGGATGCTATTAATGACCATTCTAACTAGGTTCGCGTCCTACAGTCAACACGACTTTGATACCAATCTGTCACACCCATTTTTAAGGACAAAAATAGGATGTATAAAAGACTCATGTGCGCCCCAGGAAACAGTCGCACACATAAGTTGACAAATTACAAAGTATCATCACAGTGCTTATTACATAATGAATAAGTATTTAAGACATAGTCTTGAACGATAGGTAATAATAACTAATAGTAATTCTTCAGCGGAAACTCCACACAGGGACACGGTTGACTGGTTGACACCAAGACTAGTACTCGTTCCGATAATCTTCCTCTATATCTTCATCTGTTATGGTGGAAATAGCAAGGGTGAGTCCATGTCGAACTCAACAAATATAACACAGGGTTCATGAGGCTCAAAAAGGCTAGACATTGTTTAACTGCGTTTAGCTTTTAATCATATATTAGCAATTGAGTAGCATCAAGATAAACCACTTCCCATTAAAGAACCAATGATCAATTGTAATAAGGATAATGAATAGCATTAACATGAGCATAATAATAATCAACAATAATTAAGCATGATATAACAGTTATGATCAACTATTCCATAAGAATCCCCAAGACCGCTCGTATCCGTGAGCACGGCTAGTATACCAGTTTTTAACTCTGCGCAGAGGTGTACACTTTCACTGTGAGTCATGATTTCCAAATGAGTGGGGAGATCAAGCCCAAACACCCGAGAACCATATAAAGCCACTCAAAAGTTCGTCTAACAAGTTAGGGCCATTAGATTCACTCGGCAGGCAGATGTAGAACCCCCCTTCCCTGTGGCACAACAACCGCAGCCTATACACACTAGGCCAGGGGCTCGCACTACACCCAATGTGGCAAGCCATTCTTACGCCATTTAAGGTAACCTCTAACAAGCTAGAAAAGGTCTCTTGAACAACTAAAGCCAGAGCCATGTAGCCCTCACAGCTGTACTGTATATCTCAGTTATCACTTACAGATAAGTCCTTATGGAGAGAAACCAGAGCATCAAAATAATACACATGCTCTAGCCCCCTTTTAACAGTAATAAAATCATCTTAATAGTTGATTGCTTAATCCATTAATCAAATTACAAGATCATTGTTCTTAGTTTAAGCACTAGCAGTAGCTACCCATATGCATTCCCAAGGTTGACAAGGAATCAAGATAACAATCACTAAGTTATAATCTCTAAGGTTGTCAAGGTAAGCACATGCATATGTATGACAATTCAATGTATAGGTAACAAGGATAGTCCTGTGTTATACTTGCCTTGATCAAAGCTTCCCAAGTGATACTGCTGACTTGGCTCAAAGTAATACTCCTGATCGTCCAGATACTGCTCACCTTCTATACTCGATCATCAATCAACAACACACATGCATCCAATCAAACAAACATGAAGCAAACAAAGAGATACAATTAGAACAGTACACCAACAGTAGCAAAACAGTAATAAAAGTTTATAAAACTCTTCTACACGTTTCTACGATCACACAGACGCAAAGATCACCAAATTCGGAGTTAAAACGTGAAAGTTATGAATTTTCTAAGATTTCCTATAGATAAATAAATACTTAATTATAAACTCGAAAAATAAATTATCAAAACTAACTGTACAACTACACTAACATGTAGAGCTCGCAAATACGAACCTAACGCAACTTGAACGGATCAAATTGGAGTTAAAACGAAGATTTTATGACCAAAACAGTTCTAGTGGCAAAACTGTAAATACCTGAAAACGTATTTTTGAATAAACCGGAAAAAAATACGCTTTCCAAACACAAAAACGTACTTTCAGTTTTACGCTACGGACCGCGGGTTGATAACTAAAAAGCTGAGGGTCTCTTTAACAAATTTACCCGCGAAGGGGTAAGTTCTAATCTGGGCCGTTGATCACGATTTGGACGGCTCGTGTTCATCATCGAGTCTACAGTGCTCATACCGGTCTCCTACCTCAAGTCCGGCCGGCGGCCACCATGGCCGGCGTGCCCACCTCGCCGGAGAAATCCCGTCTCCCCCTTTTCCGACCTCTACTTGATCCGCCACCAACTCAAATCGAAAGAGAAACTTCCCCCGAACTCGTCTACCTAGTTTAGGAAGACTGCTATAGCGCGGAAACGGAACGCGGCTAGGTTAGGGCGGCGACGCCATTGCCGGTGCACCCGAGCTCACCACAAACCGATTCAAAGCATCCCAACACCAAAGAAGGCACGAGAAGAAAGAGGAGAAGGTTTGCGGGCTTACCAACTCGACGAATTAGCCTCCAAAGCACCCGAAAGCTCCTCCTACGAGCAACCGAAACCTCCAACTCTCCCCAATCCCTAGCGCTCGGTTTCACGTGGTGAAGTTCACGGTTTAGATGAAAAACGGATATGGGAAGGTCAAGGCGTCCTATTTATGGCTTCTATTGGCCGTGTTCGGGTAAGATTCTCCGGGAAATCACGAGAAAGACGGCGGCGGTACTCCGGTTCGGAGTCCGGCTCGAACACGAGAGGAGGAAGACGACTGACATGTGGGGTCCAGTGGTCAGCGACATGATGAACGCGCGGCTTCGCCTGGCTCGGCTGCTGGGCCGGGACGCGGAGACGGGCTGCTGGCTTGGGCTGGCTCGGCCGCGACGACGCTGATCGGCCCACGCGGGCAGACGCGGAGGAAAGCAGGCCGTCCGATGGCCTTCGGGCCAATCAGGTAAGAAGGTAAGTTGTTTCTTTTTTTTTTCTTTTGTTTCTTTTCTAATTTTCCAAACACATTTTCAAATCAAATTTTCCTAAACCAAATCAAATAAAACAAATATATCTACACCACAAAATAAAATAAATGCAACAGCATGAATGCATCACCAAATAATTTTAAAATTTTTAATTCCCTTTCTCTAAATTATTTAAAATTTATTACTCCTAAAATTTGGGTGTTACAGTAGCACTGCCGCATCGCCAGAAGCCCCAAACCGCAACCAAAACCAGCCGACGACCGTTCGTATACAACCCTAAAAGAAGGGAAGGAGAGCAATGCCGGCGCGGCGGCCCAGGAAGGGCAACCGCCGGATCGATGCGACCATCGACCACTTCGCCGCCATGGGCTACGCCGCACGAGACACTAGGGCCGTCGTCGGTGATCTCCTCAAGGTAATTTTCGATTAGGTCTCTTCTTTTTTCCCCCTGCAAGCAGCGTCGGTCTATGGCGGCATTCTAGGGTTTGGGTTTCCTGATCGATTGGGGGTTCGAAATCCGCCTTTTTTGGTGCCGTGAACAGCCAGTTGCAAGGCGTTCTCTTGTGTTTGCGGCGATCGGAGCTTGAATTCGAGCGTGAATATAATGAATGAATGCACTAGCTGATTGATCGATTGTGGTTTTTTCTCTGATACGGCTGTAGGTGAACGGGGGCCCTTGCCCTGAAGTGTGGCGCGTACTGGAGGAAGGCTCCTACGAGCTTGTGCAAAAACAGGCTCTTTGAGATCGAGGAAGAGGAGAAGCAGAAGCAGGACGCGCAGCTGCTGCTGGAGTATCAGTATCACCAACAGCAGGATGGCCAGCAAGTGGAGGATGAGCCTCCTCAGGTTGGGTGATTCCTCATTTCTTTTTGTTGCCTCACTCAAATTCTCACTTTCTCATTTCAGAACAACATGCTCAATATGGATCGTTTATTGTTACTCCTCATACTCTGAAAAACAAAAGAGTTAAATGCATGAGCGGCACTCAAACTTGTGAGGGCATTGTCACTTTAGGTCTGCGAACTTTAAAAATACATTTTTGGGTCTCTAAACTTGTTAGTGGTGCACCACAAGTCTATGACAGCCACGTGGGTGTTTCTAGCTGATGTGACATATAAGCGGGGCATATTTTTATACATATAAGCGTTCATCTTTCCTCTTCTCTCACGAATAGATCCCCATTCTTCTCCTTACTTCGCTCTTCTCTCATGGCGATTACAGTCCGTGGACGCCGATTCTCCCCTCACCTCGATACTAGCATGTCATATTTTTCTTCATTTAAGCACTCTTCTTTCCTCTTATCTTACGAATAGATCCTTTCTTCTTCTTGCTTCGCTCTTCTCTCATGGCGACTGCAGCCCGTAGACACCGAGGCTCCCCTTACCTCGATACTAGCGTGGCATATTTTTCTTCATTTAAGCACTCCTCTGTGCTCTTCTCTGATGAATAGATCATTTCTTCTCCTTGCATCCCTCTTCTCTCATTGCGACTGCAGCCTGTGGATGCCGAGGCTCCCCTCGCCACGCCGCTGTAGAGCACAACATGCTACTGCAGCTGGTGCATATATAGGGAAGCTAGCTGCTGCTTTATGATGCACGCACATAGGAGTAATTTCTGTGACAGTAGTTGTTGTTCCATCTTTTACTATCTAATGGCCGGCGACCTTGGTTAGTCCACCCCACATGCTGACACACATGCATGTTGTATGTGTGACTGCATCCTTTTGCACGACAAGGGATGGAGCAGCACTGGTACGTGCGCGGCGAGTCACCCTTCTTTGACCATCGAGCCCTCTCTATGCTTTTCTCCGCGCACCTAGCTCACGCCTAGCTCGATAGCAGTGACAAACTTCCACGCTATACAGATGATGAGGTGTTGGCTACTGGTGGGGTAGAATGGCGACATGCAGACTAGCAACAACGAGGTGAGGGCAGCCGTGGGTCAGTGTGAGAGAAGGGAGACAAGGATCCATTAGTGAAAAGAGGGAAGGAACGAGGTTAAATATAAAAACATGTCATGTTGGCATGCCACATCAGTAACAAACACCCATGGGGCTGGTATAGACATGCGGTGCATCAGTTAACAAGTTTAGGTAACTAGAAATGCATTTTCAAAGTTCGTAGACCTAAATGACACACCCTTAGAAGTTTGAGGGCCGCTAGTGCATTTCACTCAAAACAAAAACCGCCTGGTCTCTCCTTATCGAAAGACCCATTCATGGTTTGCCCAACATGTCTACTCAAAGATCCATCACCATCCATGGTTTCAGTTCTACCTAATTGCTACCAGGGCCACCTAGTTTCAATTGTGAATTATAGACCATATTTAGCAATCTGAATAAGAGGAGATTTGGACGTCGCAACTTGCTCCAAACATTTTCAAATTTTTACCATAGCCTCCACATGTGATGACAACACAACTCGTCAGGTTTCGTCAAATTCGGACTTCGTTTGGATTTTATATAATTCGAAAACACTTTTTGCGCACGTAACTACTCATGTTACGACACCAACATGGTCATAATTTCATGCGAGGTCCTGGATACGGCCTCAACATACTCCGAACGTCATGAATACCATTTTTCGAATCAACAAATTCTATTATTTCATGTACCTGCAGTTCAACTTTAGAGTTGTTAGAAAAATTCAAAGAAAAAAACCAAATATAGCAAAAAAAGTCAAAATTGTCCCAAATTTTGAAGTTGGGATGTATTTGGTGTAGGAATGCACCAAGAAAAAATTGGGATGAAAAAAACAAAAAAAAATTACCCTTTGCCGAGGGCTAGAAAAGGCCCTCGGCAAAGGTCCTTTGCCGACGGCCTGGCCAATCCGCCATCGGCAAAAGATTGCATCTTTGCCGACGGCCAGACGGCAAGCCACATACATTCACCCCAAGCCCATGGGGTGACTTCTTCCTCCAGCACATCCCATGCACTCCATCAAAGGTACCAACAAGTCGTCCGCCATTGTTCCCTTTCTGCAAAACTTGAGCATGTCATCATTAATTTGCAAGCATCTCCGCATTGCCTGGCCGTGATAAAAATTAAATGATGAACCAAAAAATGGTTCTTGTGTGCTACATAGTTCCCCTTAACACCAAATTGTCCATTGCAGCTCTTGGCAATGAAGGAGAGGGCACAGAAAAAGAAGGAAGAAGTGAGGCAGATTATACTTGAAACCGTTGCCTCCTCCAACCTGGTATGGAAGCTGGACACTACCGGAAGCCAGACGGCAAGGCCGTCGGCAAAGGGGACGGCGTGGGCTGCCGTTAGCCCCGGCCCTCTTTGCCGACGGCCCTTATTTACCGAGGGCCTGGTCGTCGGCAAAGAAGATTCTTTGTCGACAACGTTTTTTTGCCGACGGCCCGACCGTCGGCAAAGAGGTTCTTCACCGATGGTGCTTCTTCGTCGACGGCTCGGCCGTAGGCAAAGAATTCTTTGTCGACGACTTTAGATGGCCGTCGACAAAAAGGTTCTTTGCCGACGAGTTGCTTTTACGATTGTCGGCAAAATAAAATGCCGTCGGCAATGTCTATTTTTCCGGTAGTGTCCAGCTTCCGTACCAGGTTGGAGGAGGCAACAGTTTCAAGTATAATCTGCCTCACTTCTTCCTTCTTTATCTGTGCCCTCTCCTTCATTGCCAAGAGCTGCAATGGGCAATTTGGTGTTAAGGGGAACTATGTAGCGTACAAGAACCATTTTTTGGTTCACCATTTAATTTTTATCATGGCCAGGCAATGCGGAGATGCTAGCAAATTAATGATGACATGCTCAAGTTTTGCAGAAAGGGAACAATGGCGGACGACTTGTTGGTACCTTTGATGGAGTGCATGGGATGTGCTGGAGGAAGAAGTCACCCCATGGGCTTGGGGTGAATGTCTGTGGCTTGCGCTGCACCTGCGAGACCAACGGGACGGGGCCGCTGGTGGCCATCTCGATGTCTGCTGGGTCGCTGAGGATGGCTGTTGGCAGGCCTGGTAGCTTGGAGAAGATGGCCAAGATGCCTAGCTTTATATAGACTCCCCGAGCTGGAGGAACTGCATAAATATGCTTTCATAATATATAATAACTCATCTTGATAAAGAGATTGTCAACTTTATAATTATAAATAATGTTTTCATAATACATAACTGCTGTGTGCAGCTTGCGGGGCTTTATTATTATTTTTTACTAAAACTGATTCAGAGTTCAACGTGGTACCCACCCTATTCCAAATTATAAAATATTTTTGGCTTTTCTAGATACATTGATTTTACTATGTATCTAAACACCATTCCAAATTATGCGCTTGTGTGTATACAAGGGAGGTTTGGGCACAACTGCGTTCAACAATCTCCCTTGTGCAGCCCGTCCTAGAGGAGGCGTCTACTATGGAGCAATGGCTCGGCGAGAGAGTTTTTACCGAAGGAATAGCGGAGAGGTTTCGATGCTCTCTTCCTTCTGGTCTCTTGGTTGATCTGGAAAGAGCGGAATAGTCGGTTCTTTGAGAGATTTGCTACCATGCCGGCGTGGCTACTACCCAAGATACATGATGAGTGTGATGTTTGGGTTCAGGAAGCTCGCTCCCCTAATTGCTTCTTGGTCACAAATTGGTTTCATGTAATTGCGCATGGTGTTTTCCGGTTTTTCATTTCTCTTCCTTTGCTCATTATTGTGTAGCAAGCCATGGCTTGCGTTCTGTACTTGTCTGCTACTCTCTTAATGAAATACAGGCTCATTTGAGCGCGGTCACAAAAAAAAGAAATAAATGTATATCTAGATATAGAAGTAAGTTAAGTTCAGTTATTTAAACATTACTGGAATCTAACACGTACCTTTGAGAGAACTCTTACCTAGGGCTCTTCAAATTTGGATGCATAAACTAGATCGTAGAAGTTTGTTTTATTTTTCAACCTCTAGCAACTCCAAGAACATGTGGAAATTTGGATTTTCTAAATTGGCTCTCCGAACTAACTAATATAGACACTCCAATAGATTTTTTTTCTAAATCAGGTTTTTCATTTATTCTCTTTTGTAGTCGCTTCTAGGTAGGATGCAAATGGTTGATCTACACACCCGCATATAGATTTAACTTTGTGGGTTGTGTGGGTCAACCTGCTTGCATCCCTACTCTAGTAGGGAGCTATCCTATGTGTCCTTACATTTTCGCTACGGGCAATGCCGTGCAACCATAATAAAAATGACGACCGGTGGACGTACTGTAACAAAGAGGTGGAGAGGAAGCTCAAGAGGAGAGATTCTGAAATGTACTCCCTCTGTCCCTTTCTAAAGTGTTGCTATTATATTTGTGCTGGTCAAAACTTTCTTAAGCTTAACTAGATTTATAGAAAATATTAGCAACAAATTGTATCTCTGAATAAATTATTTGTTATGAAAATAGATTCAACGATCTATCTAATGATACTAATTATGTACTATAAATATTAATATTTTCTTATAAATATTTAGTCACAGTCAAGTACGTTTAACTTCCGGTGAACTGGTAACACTGGTTAAAAAGGACGGATCAGAGGGAGTATAGCTCTCGTTGAGCTGGTAACACCGGTTAAAAAGGACCGATAAGAGAGATTCAGGGGCGAGGGAGTATGGCTCTCTCGTTGTGGCTTGCCAGATTGATTCCTTCGCGTTTATGGCTGTATTTAGTTTCCCTGAAAATGGTGAAAAATATATTGTAGCACGTTTTGGATTTATTTGGTAAATAGTGTCCAACCGTTGACTAATTAGGTTCAAAACGTTGGTCTCGCAAAGTACAACCAAGCTGTACAATTAGTTTTTGATTTCATCTATATTTAGTACTTTATGCATGTATCGCAAGTTTGATATAACGGAGAATCTTTTTTTTGCATAGTGCATTTTTGAACACAGCCTATGGCTGCGTTCACTTCCCATCCCAACCCAAAATATTTCCTCTTCCACCCATCACATCAAATCTTTCGACGCATGCATGGAGCATTAAATGTAGGTAAAAAAGATAACTAATTGCATAGTTTGTCTGTAAATGTTGGGACGAATCTTTTGAGTCTAGTTAGTCCATGATTAGACAAATTTTGTCAAATAACAACGAAAGATGCTACAGTAACTTTTCACCTACTTTTCGCGAAGTGAACACACCCTATATTTGTTTTCCTATGCCTGACCTTTCACGTGCACTTTCGTTGTCCCTGTCCCTGCTCTGCTCTGCTGCAGTGCTGAGGCGCTGCGCACTGCGTAGGAATGCATCCACTTTTGCATCCGCGTGGCCACCAAAAAAAAAGCAGGATATATAGCGTACTCCTACTCTGTATTGTTACATACGCCGAGGCTCTTGGAGCAGATTTTTTTTTTTCTAGTTTTGCAGACAGCGAGTGGGATAATACATCAGCTATATTGGATTTCTCACTAGAGAAAGATACATCAGCGACCAAAAAAAAGCAGGATATATAGCGTACTTCTTTAATTAGATCTCATAATATTATCGACCTCTATTATAGATTTCTCACTAGACAAAGATAAAATAGAGAGTACGGTTGGCTCACCATAGTGCGCATAGAAAACTTGTTGGAGGGTGGAAAGTGATTTTTATTTAAATGGCTCTCTAAATAATAATCTAGGGACTGAATTTAAGAGCATCTCTACGAGTCTTTCTAAACTCATTGTCTTAATAATCATTTTGAGAGCCATTTGAATATAAAATCGCTCTTTTTATCTTTCCATCCTCCAAAAGTTTTTCTATATCTTGTGTGCGCTCTAGAGAGTTAATCTCACTCTCTGGCGAGAAAATAACGGAATAGAGGATGCCAACATTTGGAGATCTAATTAAAAAAAGGTTGTTGTAGATTTTTTTTCACTAAAATCTCAAATTGTATGGATATAGAGAGCCTTCTCCAATAGCTTAAAAAAGACTGTTCGAGATGATATCAACAAACATGTTGGTGGTCCTAGACGGGGAACAAGAGTACAATTTCACTTGTCAGCATGTCCCAAATGAAAACACGTGAAACACATGGCAAGACAGGAGACCATTATTTATGTACGTTGTCCATGCATGCACTCATCTGTAGTCTGAGATTAGACGAGTGACCAAACTTGCTTGAATTTTCAGCTTTACTGTTTCAGTGCACTGTGATGTTTTAGGATCGCCGCAATCCAACACATGCATGCACACTTAGACGAATAATGTTATCACATATAACACATATGGCAATCTACATGTGAACGACACCGGGGTCAGCTCCATTAAATGATTGATGGGGTAAATTTTTTTTTTCCGAGAGTGTGCCTAAGCATGTTTTTCTACTACTACAGACTAGTTGCAGGTTCAAAATCCCCATAATTGCCGGATTTTGAACCAGCAATACCAAATCGACAGTGATGAGGGGGGGCTCATCACTGATGAGGTTTCCAAGAAACCAAAAAATAGTTTGAAAAAATAGCAAAAAAATTTATACTAGGAGAGACCCTAAACAAGTCACGCACATTTTTCACGCAACAAAAACTTGCTTTGTAGCCGCTAGCGCTTGAACCCATGACCTCAGGGGTCACATGTTCATCCTTTAACCACTCCACCTATAAGACACTTGTATTAATTAGGGGTATTCGTCTTAGCCGTTTTATGTTCATGTGATTTTGAAATGAGTATTTAGGACCCTAAATGAATCCAAATAAAAACGTTGTCAACTACAAAGTTTATAACTTTTCGAGATCCACAACTTTGGTTTTGGTCATTTCTCCATCCGAGGTCGTTTGAAGAATTTGAATTTCAAAAGTAAGGAAATTTTGTCATAATTTTTCTTCGATAGATGACTTCAAATGAAAATGTTGTCAACTACAATTGCATAACTTTTTGAGATCTACAACTTTTGTTTTAGTCATTTCTCCATCCGAGGTCGTTTGAAAAATTTGCATTTCAAATATGAGAATTCAAACATCATTTTTGTTGGATAGATGATTTTAAATGACAACATTGTCAATTATAAAGTTGCATAACTTTTCAAGATCTACAACTTTTATTTTGATCGCTTCTCTATCTGAGATCCTTAACTACCACTATACACTCACTTATGACTATAGAGCATATGGATTCCTTTGGTATGAACTTCTATAAAATCTTGTGAATCAAATATTTCGGCATCAAAATGACTTCAAATAAAAAAGTTGTGAACTACAAAGTTGTATAAATTTTCGATATCTACAACTTTTGGTTTGGTTGTTTCTCCATTCGAGATCCTTCTCTACCACTACACACTCACTTGTAACTTTAGAGCATATGGATTCCTTTGATATTAGCTCTATAAAATCTTGTGATGCATATTTTGACATCCAAACAATCTCAAATAAAAAAATTGAACTTTGGTATAAAGTTCATCTTCATCCAACATCCTAGTAGAAAGTTATGAAGTTTTTCGTGTAGCTTATCACTGCCGATTCAAGGCACGAACCGGCAGTATGACCCAATACCACTGCCGGTTCTTGTCTAAAACCGGTAATGATATGAACTGAAAGTGATGACCTATCATTGTCAGTTTTAGCCACAAACCGGCGAAGATGTGTCGACAGGCCTTTATTTGCTGGGTGCCTCCAGGCCTGGCACCCGGCAAAGATTTCCTTTACCGGGTGCCCGATAAAAAGCACCCGGCAAATCATTTTGCTCCCAGCAAATCAGCCGTTTCCTGTAGTGTACCCGGTCCGTTAGTGAGTATGATGCATGCCTCACTTGTATGCATGTATCGTACTCACTTGTATCATACAATGTTAGGTACATGCCTCACCCGGTAGTTACACTCGTCCAATCACTAACGGACGGGTATGGTCTTGACCTAGCAATGACGTTCATCCTGTCACCGCTGGGTGGAGGGATGACCCGGCAGGGATGTTCATCCTATTAATACAGGTTAAAGGGTAAGACCCAATAGTGATATTATCCTATCATTGTCAGGTCTGAAACAAGTAGTGATAAGAAAGCCTCATCACTACTGATTGTCGTCTATCAAATCAGTGTTGGCGGGTTTAGACCTGGTAGCGATCCATGGATCTGAGGTAGTGTTCGAGGCAATGGCGTGGACACATACACGATCCGGAATCTCTTCTTGCCCATCACTGTCTTCAGTGTTTGGTCCAATGCACGGCTCAGCGAGTGTTTCACATGACTTTTGTCAGGTGACGTATTCGCTGCCTCTCACATGCTGCATCAGCCATCAGGGCTGTACATCATCATGGTGTGGTGGGGAAGCGAGTGCGCAACTGCACACACGTCCTTCTTTTGTTCGTGCCGTGCCTCGTGGGGCTCGGTACAACGGGGTTGGTAGCATATCTCATGCTCCCTCCCTACTGGTAATTCAAGTCGTTTTGACAGTAATACAGTCTTCAAAACATAACTTTGACTTTTTATTTTTATAAAAATATTTATTGGAAGTGATATATGTATATATTTTATGATAGTACTTTTGAAGACGAATCTATTCAGATGGTTTTCACATTTCCAAACTCAACAACTTAAAAGTTATTCATGATTTATATTCCCAATGTTCGACCCAAGCCTTGTCCAAAACGACTTAAATTACCAGCATGGAGGAAGTATAACATATCTTAATATAGGCAACCAAATTACCTCTTTTCTCAGCCAAGCAAAATAGATATAGTCAATCAACCATGACAGTGTTGTATGAGCTCAGCCTATCTCACGGGAGCCTGAGCCAGGCTCAACTTATACATATACCAATCACCCGTTACATTTTTTTTGAGCAAATCCAAACACCCCTTACATGCAAGCGTTACTGCATGCTTCGTCAGAGGACAGAACCAACCACGCCCCCAAGTTGTTCTGGTTCATCCTGCGTGGTACTAGGTTCTTACCTTGGCTCCAATATAATGCACGGCTCGGCGAGTGTTACACATGAGTTTTGTCAGGTGGCGTAAATTCGCTGCCTCTCACATGGTCTGTTGCTTGTTGGCACTGCTTCTCTTTGGCAGTTTCGTTAGATGCTGTACCTGTACACTGTACCCATATGTTAGGTTTATTGTTACTTTCATTCTCAAAGGCCTCTATATCTGTGAAGTAGTAGATCTGGTACTCTGCTTTCTACTGGCACTGTTATTGCTATGCAACATGCATCCAACTATGAGCTGTAGATTGACATGTTTATCCTTTTTTATATGATTTTGATGGTATTCAATCATTGTCGATGTGCTTTCGATTTGATTATTGCGTTTCAAATGTTACAGTAATATCGATGCCCTTTTTGTTATTGTTAACATTGTATGGACTTGGTTTCTTATGTTAAAAAAGTTAAATGCACCGGCGGTCCTCAAATTGTAACGGTGTGTCACTTTTTTTTTCATAAACCGAACTTTTCTTAAAACCTCAAAGGTCTGGCTAACATGTGGCACACAGCTAACAAAAGAGCTAAAATCTAACACATTCTAGTGACTATCAATTCTTGAACTAGAAAAACTCAGTGCCTAGGAGAAAAAAAATATTCTTTGCCACCTGCGTCAACTGTCGTGATACCGCTACAACTATATTCTGCAAATCTGGCTTCTGTTGAATAGCCCAAGTACGTAACCAGTGGGTAACCAAGTAATACAGGTTAAAGTAATATTCTGCAAATATTTTTCTTGATGACCTAGCAATGACGTTCATCCTGTCACTGCTGGGTGGAGGGATGACCCGGCAGGGATGTTCATCCTATTAATACAGGTTAAAGGGTAAGACCCAATAGTGATATTATCCTATCACTGTCAGGTCTGAAACAAGTAGTGATAAGAAAGCCTCATCACTACTGATTGTCGTCTATCAAATCAGTGTTGGCGGGTTTAGACCTGATAGCGATCCATGGATCTGAGGTAGTGTTCGAGGCAATGGCGTGGACACATACACAATCCGGAATCTCTTCTTGCCCATCGCTGTCTTCAGTGTTTGGTCCAATGCACGGCTCAGCGAGTGTTTCACATGACTTTTGTCAGGTGACGTATTCGCTGCCTCTCACATGCTGCATCAGCCATCAGGGCTGTACTGCCTGTACATCATCATGGTGTGGTGGGGAAGCGAGTGCGCAACTGCGTACACGTCCTTCTTTTGCTCTGCCGTGCCTCGTGGGGCTTGGTACAGCGGGGTTGGTAGCATATCTCATGCTCCCTCCCTACGGGTAATTCAAGTCGTTTTGGACAGTAATACGGTCTTCGAAGCATAACTTTAACTTCTTATTTTTATAAAAATATTTATTGGAAGTGATATATGTATATATTTTATGATAGTACTTTTCAAGACGAATCTATTTAGATGGTTTTCACATTTTCAAACTCAACAACTTAAAAGTTATTCATGATTTATATTCTCAATGTTTGACCCAACCATTGTTCAAAACGACTTAAATTACCAGTATGGAGGAAGTATAACATATCTTAATATAGGCAACCAAATTACCTCTTTTCTCAGCCAAGCAAAATAGATATAGTCAATCAACCATGACAGTGTTGTATGAGCTCAGCCTATCTCACGGGAGCCTGAGCCAGGCTCAACTTATACATATACCAATCACCCGTTACATTTTTTTGAGCAAATCCAAACACCCCTTACATGCATTTGTCGAAAAAAATTCAAAGAAATTAAATAAACTAAAGAAATATAGCAAAATTTCATAAAATTGTGCCAACTTTCAACATGTTGGTCAAGGTATAGCTAAAATCAAAAAAAGAAAAAAATATTTTGCCTAGTGTCACTACCGGAATCCGGTTCTTTGCCGAGTGCCATGTGGTTTGCCGAGTGTTTTTTTTCGGGCACTCGGCAAAGCTCTTTGCCGAGTGCAAAATAAAAAACACTCGGCAAAAAAAACACTTGGCAAAGAAGCTGCTTTGCCGAGTGCAAAAAAAAACACTCGGCAAAGACATTCTTTGCCGAGTGCCAAAAAAAACACTCGGCAAAGAAGCTGCTTTGCCGAGTGCCAAAAAAAACGCTCGACAAAGAAGGTCTTTGCCGAGTGTTTTTTTTGGCACTCGGCAAAGCAGTTTTTCGAAACACATTTTGAAGCCCTAAATGAATTCAAATTAAAAAGTTTTTAACTACAAAGTTTCATAACTTCTTAAGATCTATAAAGTTTATTTTGGTCATTTCTTCATTCGACAAAGCGATAGTAACGTTGTTCACAAAATCTACACGTCTCTCATATAGTTTTATAAAACTACAAGAGAGATATATAAGATTTGTGAATAATGTTAGAACCACGATCTCAGATGGAAAAACTTCCTAAATGAAAATTGTAGATTTCAAAAAGTTATGAAACATTGTAGTTGACAACTTTTTAAGTTGAAATCATGTTGTCATGTAAAACTGCATCCGAATTTCAAAAATTTAAAATTCGAATTTTTCAAAAGACCTCGGATGGAAAAACAACCAAAATAAACTTTGTAGATCTCGAAAAGTTATGAAACTTTGTAGTTGACAACTTTTTAATTGGAAATCATCTTGTCATGCAAAACTACGTTTGAAATTTAAAATTTTAAAATTCGAATATTTCAAACGACCTCGGATGGAGAAACTTCCTAAATGAAAATTGTAGATCTCGAAAAGTTATGAAACTTTGTAGTTGACAAATTTTTAATTTGAAATCATCTTGTCATGCAAAACTACGTTTGAAATTCAAAATTTTAAAATTTGAATTTTTTAAACGACCTCGGATGGAGAAACTTCCTAAATGAAAATTGTAGATCTCGAAAAGTTATGAAACTTTGTAGTTGACAACTTTTTAATTTGAATTCGTTTAGGGCCTCAAACAATCAATTTATACTTGATTTGGTATAATATTTGGGGAACCGAAATGGAATATAGACACAAATGAAAGAGAGGTGTAGTGGTAGAGGAGCTCGCGTGTGTGTGAGAGGTCGCAGGTTCGATTCTCGCTGGGCGCAAAGTTTCAAAAAATTGCTTTGGCTGGTCACTTGGCAGCACTTGCCATATGACTGGCCGGTGGGGTCCCTCCTCTAATTTAGAAAACATTTTAAAATTTTTTTCCTATTTTTTTCAGAATTTTTCGGTTTGGCCTTTGCCGAGTGTCGGGCATTCGGCAAAGCCTTGGCCGAGTGCCCGATAAAAGACACTCGGCAAAGGCCGCTTTACCGACAGCTTTTTTGCCGTGTGCTCCCTCGGCAAAGCCTTTGCCGAGTGTGGCACTCGGCAAAGCCTTTGCCGAGTGTATTTAGGGCTTTGCCGAGTGCCCTGGACACTCGGCAAAGCGGCTGATTCTAGTAGTGTGTCTCTGTAAGACACTAGGCAAACTGGCCAGTTTGCCTAGTGTCGTCCGGAGACACTAGGCAAAGTTCTAATTTTGCCGAGTGTTAACGGAAGACACTCGGCAAAATGGTAACGGCGGTTGCCCTCCGGCAGCCTTTGCCGAGTGTGATGGTATGCCTAGTATTGACACTAGGCAAAATGGTCATTTACCGAGTAGATTTCTTTGCCTAGTGTCGACACTCGGTAAATCGTTATTTTGCCTAGTGCCTTTATTTTGCCGAGTGCTCCGGGGTCTAACACTCGGCAAACAAGCTCTTTGCCTAGTGTCCGACGATTGGCACTAGGCAAACCATTAAACACTAGGCAAATCTCAGTTTTCCAGTAGTGATGCTTCGTCAGAGGACAGAACCAATCACGCCCCCAAGTTGTTCTGGTTCATCCTGCGTGGTACTAGGTTCTTACCTTGGCTCCAATATAATGCACGGCTCGGCGAGTGTTACACATGAGTTTTGTCAGGTGGCGTAAAATCGCTGCCTCTCACATGGTCTGTTGCTTGTTGGCACTGCTTCTCTTTGGCAGTTTCGTTAGATGCTGTACCTGTACACTGTACCCATATGTTAGGTTTATTGTTACTTTCATTCTCAAAGGCCTCTATATCTGTGAAGTAGTAGATCTGGTACTCTGCTTTCTACTGGCACTGTTATTGCTATGTAACATGCATCCAACTATGAGCTGTAGATTGACATGTTTATCCTTTTTTTATATGATTTTGATGGTATTCAATCATTGTCGATGTGCTTTCGATTTGATTATTGCGTTTCAAATGTTACAGTAATATCGATGCCCTTTTTGTTATTGTTAACATTGTATGGACTTGGTTTCTTATGTTAAAAAAGTTAAATGCACCGGCGGTCCTCAAATTGTAATGGTGTGTCACTTTTTTTTTTCATAAACCGAACTTTTCTTAAAACCTCAAAGGCCTGGCTAACATGTGGCACACAGCTAACAAAAGAGCTAAAATCTGACACATTCTAGTGACTATCAATTCTTGAACTAGAGCCACTCAGTGCCTAGGAGAAAAAAAATATATTCTTTGCCACCTGCGTCAACTGTCGTGATACCGCTACAACTATATTCTGCAGATCCGGCTTCTGTTGAATAGCCCAAGTACGTAACCAGTGGGTAACCAAGTAGATAACCTGCACAGGAGAAACATTTTTTTTCTTTTGAAAAACAATATCATTTCTGCTGAGCCAAATGGACCAACAAGTCACATTTGCTCCTAGCAGAAGTAGAAGCGCTTCACATCCTTATTGACACCTCTTAGCCAGCCACTATAAACATATGACATATATTGTCGGGTTTTAAAAGTCTTGTTGTTACATGAGTAAAACGTACCCTTGGAATACCTTAAGCCCACCCACAAATGCCAAAAAGTCTTGCTTACTACTGTTGGATAAATAAACTCACATGGAATTGACATATACTGAAGCTATAACATCCTTGATGCTAAATGAGAGGGTGAATGCATCTTCACGCTTGTACATGAAATCCATTGTTCGAGCAACGCTGACCGCTATCTCTAGAAGTGCCATAGGACGTTTGTGCTCGAGGTATTCTTCAACAATGTCCATCCATGCTTCTTCGATTATAACTTTAAGCATTTTGTTGGCTTCCTCTACTGTCACCTCATATTGGTTCATGCAAGTTTGCACCGTGGATACCACATGCTGCGAAGCTTGTTCACGCTTCAAGGGACAGCGAGAAGTAGGGACAATCAGTAGAAAATAAAGATGTAAAATGTCTAAATGCGTAAATATATAACATTTACACTACTGATGAAAATTGTTTTGCAACTATCATTTACAAGAATTTTATATGTATAGTTCAAGAGATTCTCTAAACCTCATGCGACACGATGTCATTGCCGACACGCCCCACAATACAGGCACCTCTAATGATTTTCAGAAAGGTGAAAGCCCATTCAACATCCTCCCTTGTAGTCACATCTCCCAGTGAAATGAACCCAAGATTTGTCATCTGCATACAAGCACTGCTACGGGTGGAAATTTGGAGGTGCTCTTCAATATTGGCTGGGATGAACTGTTCATCACGCCATTTAACCTCAGCATGGTAGAATCTAGCAGTGTCAATCACCTAAATAGATAAATATAAGGATGATAAAATTAAATGAGAAAACTCGTCATGTTTCCTTAATGTGATGTTTTGGAGCAGCTTATACCAGTTTCTTGACAAATTCAGCATTCTTGTTTTTTCTTAAGTTTTAACTCCTTCACGATCTGATTTGTAGTGTTTCGTATTTTGATGAAGAGTGCCTTTAAGTATGCTGGAATCTGTTCTGTTATTTCTTCATCCCACCTGTCATTAGTTTTCCAGCAAAGGTAAACTTTAGTTATGTATATATAAATTTTGTTAATCTTAGCTACAAGTGAACTATCTTAAAAAATGTATAATAGAATATCTAGCTAGGCAAACCTTTCCATGGCCGTAGTGAAGATATTACTCTCCTCTGTGGTGCCATAGTTGTCATAAAGGTCATCGAACAAGGTTGCGAATACAAAAATCTTTGTCATCATTATCCGTGAATATGAGTAATAAGGCTCAAAAATCACTCCGAGCATCCAAAAGTGTAGCTCCACCATTCTGTCCCTTGTGAAGCTTAGATCTATTCTTGTTTGGAACTCCTTCCACCATCTGTACATTATCAAGTAAATGCGTATTATTAGCAGGTTAGAACACTGCATATTATTGGTGATTAATAAGTAAGCAACTCCATTAAGTAAATTATTACTACCAACTTAGTATATAGTAAATTATTACTATGATTTACATTATTATTCATGAATTAAGAATATATACCAATGTGTGGTTTCCTTACACTGTGAGTTCTTTCAACTCATCACAGTAGATAGCTTGCAAGATGTTGTAGTCTAGTTTTGCAAACTCCAGTATGGTCGCATCTCGTGTAGCCTTCTTCTCATATATAGAGATGTAGCGCCTTGTCTCCACTCTCTTGACCCGCCTGAACCGAGGTGTCTCCAAAGTGCACTGCACTTCCTCTCGTAGCTTTGGCTCCAAATTTGCCAGCAGTAGAGATTGTAGGTGGCTTTTGTTGAAAGTGATGATGTTGTCAAGTATATCCTCCCCACGAGTTCTCAGATACACAGCATCATACAACATCAGCAAGCAGCTGACATCATCACTTGAAATGTTCCCATGCTCATCCCTAAATTTCTCAAACACATCTGCCGGAATTTTTGCATATGTCAACACAGCTCAAAATTGCACACGACTACACATTTAGCATCGGCATCTATGAAAGAAAGTCAGCAAATAAGCTGACAGCATTGTAAGACTTGGCTGTGTGCAGTCACAGAGGCCGGAATTTTTGCATTTTCTAAAAAAAAATCTATGAAAGGAAAGAGTCAAACAGATACGTACTGGTTCTAGTTGACGATATTACATACCTGAAGAGACTCTGTACCCATGCTTCCTGAGCAAATAGAACCTCAGCGAGGTGATATATAGATTGTCAGAGCCTCCATCCTTGTCATCGTAGACAGAGCAAAGCAAATCATCGATCTCCTCCTTGTAGTGGTAGTCCACCCCGATCCGTTGCAGCGTGTCGACGAGCTCCATCTTCTGTACCAGGTTGGAGGTGGCAACGGTTCCTAATATAATCTGCCTCACTTCTTCCTTCTTGCTCTGTGCCCTCTCCTTCATTGACAAGAACTGCAATGGACAATTTGATTATTGCTGGGGATTCGGAAAAGTCTAGTTCACAAGAACCTTTTTTTTTTGACGATTTCACCATTTTTTACTGCATCAATGCGTAGATGCTAACAAAATGATGACATGTTCAAGGTTTGCAGAAAGGGAACAATGGCGGCCGGCTTGTGTTGTACCTGTGATGGAGTGCATGGGACGTGCTGGAGGAAGAAGTCACCCCATGGACTTGGGGTGTATGTCTGTGGCTTGCGCTGCACCTGCGAGACCAGAGGGATGGGGCAACATAATTAGTTACTAATGAGTATGGCCATTTGTGGAGAATGAAAATTCATCACTAGAGTATTTGTGACGCGAGTATTTGTGGCGACTAGTGGCGATTAAAAAAGTCGCTACAAAGGTTGCTTTGTGGCGAAAAATATGCTTTTGTGATGAAAATTTTCGCCACAAAAACTCTTTGCCGTTGTGGTGGCTGCTGGTGGCCATCTCGATGGCTCTGGATTGGACAGCTGGATCGGAGAGGATGGCTGCTACTAGCTGCATCCCTGGTTTGGAGCTGCTTGGAGAAGATGGCCTAGATCCCTGTCTTTATATAGGCTCGCGAATGCACACATCATCAACAATCTCACTTTTGTATATTCTATGACTTATGGATCCCATGAGCCGCCGGCGTCTAGGCGGGTAGCGTATGATGGTCAACACATTTTTGTAAGTACCAGATTGATGGCCGACCAATAGGTTCCATTAGCTAGGATTAATGTCATGATGGCGTCTACCAACAAGTTAACATGTGCAGCCCCCGCCGGCCCTAGGGATTGAAACGCTCTACCAACCTCTGATTTTACATTACACTAGTCCATCGACCCATACTCTCGCACGGACTAGAATTTTAGAAGATATAAGTATCCGTTATTATTTAATACATTTGACTAATAAAAAATTATTATATTAAATTATGTTTTTCTTTGTTTGTTTTCTAGCACAATAGACATACTATATCTAGTTATCACAAACTTATTTATTACTATTTTTAAGGGACTAATCAATATGTTTTGCATCCATATTTATATTTTTTCTTTGTATGATATCTCTATATATTTCAAACATGCAATTTGTTCGAAATCTTTCTATTAATTATGGATGCTTTTGTTTGTCACATATCTTATGAACTCATGAATCTGAATTTTGATTTTTTTTCAAAATTTATTCTTGTTGACTACTACAAATTTTCTCTCTTATCAAGTTATTGAAACTCTTGTGTTTATTATACCTTTCATTAACTCTCCTTTTTGGAGTTTTTTAAAATAAAGAATTTAGGTCGTAGAGTATGTTCTTAAATACTACAATAGAATAAGCCATCATTTCAAATATGCACCCGAGAATGCATGACAAATATAGATTTATTTTATATGGATTAAGTAATTTATATAGCAGAGTTGAGCGGCTTTTAAGAGAGACAGAAATTTGACTTTTTGATCCATTGTTCAGATGGATAAACGGAGACCACCGATGTGTAGAGCTTGTCAAATAATTTTCATTTGACTAATTGGCGCATTAATCGGACCTTGGATGGATAAGTTATGTTAATTGCTAGTTTTATAAGAAGAAAAAAAGAAAAAGAATATTTCCGTACGTGACTTGGAGTCAATCATGTGCGTGGCTTTTGGTCTGCTGACCGAACTCCTATAGGCGCCGCCACCCCTTGTTTCTGCCGCACGGAGAAGGTAAAAAAAGGAAGACACGAGGAAAGAGGGAGAAGGGAAAAGGTAGAAGACGACAGTGTCAAGGCTTGCCGCTGCCATCGTCCATGGTGCCATTCCTTCTCAGATTTTGGTTAGGCATCGTATTTTCTTCTTGTTTTTGCCCTCAATTTTTTTTCCCTCGCTGTCCATGATGGATGTCCTATGTTCGTTGTACATCGGAACCGGTGAGACAGTCGTAGCGGCATAGATCGCCGTGAGGAGGAGAATAGGAATGAAGGAGTGGATTGTCAGAGGCTTGTCGTTGTGGTTGCTGTGATTGCCTATGTGAGATGCCGAATACTAACCCCCTTCTTTGGATCAAGTTTTTTTTGACCGAATCATTGAATTAGAAGGGGTTTAGTCAGAGTAATTCACGAAATTCTCGAAATTAATTTTTGTCCACGTTCTGACATTTTGTCAGACTGAGCAGTTTCTATTCATCGCCATTTTAGGGAAACTTAGTGGCCTTAATAAATTTTGACACTGTGGACAAAGTTGTAGACGACTTCAATAACTTTGTTTTGACACCAAGATCACCCTCATAGACTGTAGTTTTGGAGAGATGATTTTTCTAAGAAGGATGTTTCGCAGTGACGAGAATCTAGATACTTTTAGATCTATTCGACTTTTGGCCCTCCTATTGGATGAATTTGGTCTTTTGATCTAAAGAAACATTGTAGGGTTTTTCTTAAACTTTTCAAATTGTTATAGAATATGTTTTTTTATGATTATATCGCCTGTTATGAATTTTATAAGATTGCTGTCCTGTTTTGACCATCAGAAAAGTTAAGTTGAGGGGATCTCTTATGCCAAATTTTATAATACCAAGGATGTTACAATGTAGTGTTCTATCATCGGGTAGCTTTGAGAATTTTTGAACGCATGGTTAAATGTTTATGAAAAAAGAGAAGGGACAGTGCTGCTGTCATGATCGGTAGCGAAATGGCAGATGCTTGAACAGCGGGTTTGGGACCCTTTAGTCTCTAGGATCACTAAACCGAAGGGGCACCCCTGCACTGTCATAGCATCAGAGAGACCACAATGTGTATCTATGAGGACTCAAACCCAGAATCTGTTGACTTGCGCGAGCCTCCTATCCCGCTGTGACATATAGTAACTTGTGACCAAGTATAGAATGCTATGCTTTTATGGTATTATACGCTAATCTTGTATTGAATGTTTTGATCCCTAACTGATCCCAAATGAAAAAAAATCAACTAAAAGGTTTTATCTCTGTTGAGAACTACAACTTTGGTATACATCATATCTCCATCCGAGATAGTTCGAACAGTTCAAAAAATTAAATTTTAAAACTGAATGTTTTAATCGAATATTTTGATATCAAAACGGTCTTAAGTAAAAACTTTGTGAACTACAAAGTCGTAGATCTTGTCACGCACTATAACTTTCTACATCTGGAAATCGATTTTCAATGGTGGTTCGTCAATAGAACCATCCCGAAAAATACACACATTTTTGGAGACGGTTCTACTAAGAGAACCACACCTGAAAATGATTTTCAGGATCGGTTCATATGCTATGGTGCAGGCGATTTCCCATGTGCTCAAGAAAAAGCAGCAGCTCTGAAAAAAATTGGTTTTCGTAGTAGTGTATATTGTTCAACCCAGCTATTAATATTAAGTATGTGACACACCATACAGGATATGGAGCCATATATGATCGAATTGGATACCAACACATTTACTATTTGCGTGTAGGGGACCGAGGATATGAAAGCTTGGTCGTGAGATACGCCAGCATTGATGTGGCATTTAAGCGAACAATTAATTTGGTTATTATAATAGTATATATAAACGAGCACAAGCTCTTGCCCATGCATATGAACCCCTGAAACACAAGACTTGCTAGTGTTTGTCGTTGATACGATGAGGGCCGTGCACTCGACATCTGCTGCTATCTGCATCCTTCTCGTGGTCATGTCTTGCACCCTCGTGACATCTACCTGGGCCGCATCAGGTACGTATATATGTACACACAAATAAAATGAAGCTACTTTATTTACTTATTTTATTTACTCTATATCTATATGTATAGTATAAATTCTCCCGTACAATATATGGGCCTGTAATTTGGATCAACCAACTAAACTTTAGCTGACTAAATTTAGCTAGCTGCTAGGGATCCAAACGGCCCACTAGAAGATTAGAAGTTTAGCTGAGTCTATTACTTGGAGGATCTAAACATCCTAGCTAAAGTTTAGCTGGGAGAACTTTTAGCAAGCTAAAGTTTATCTTTGAAATTTTAGCCAGCTAATCGCTAGTTGGGTGGATCAAACATACCCGTCGTAGGTACGTTTGTGCTGACTAACTGACTTTTATTACTAGGTGGTAGTGATCGATACGGAGGAGAGTTGCTGGCAGCAACATCCGAGATGCGAGGGCGCCGCGTGCGAGCGCAAATGCAAAGGCGAATTCAACTCCAAGCTCATCAGTTTCCACTGCAAGCTTTTTCTTCGCATCCCCATGTGCTGCTGCACCCACATCAAGAATAATAAGGCCATCCTGCGGGGATGACCACTGCGGCTGGCGATGGCAATCGATCCGCGGGCATGCCGGAGCCATTTACATATGTACTGCATGCGATCGATCAACATGATGATGGCTAAAATATAAAGATCTAAGTATGTAATGGGTCGGCTTTCTCTCTTGCATAATGTGTAATAAAAGAATGAGAAAAGGTCCCTAGAAAAACTTCTTGTCCCTATTTGTCACCCAAAGTTCAAATCTTTCCTTTTTGGCACCTCTTACATTTTTCTTACCTAACTGGCACTACTGTCTATTTGGGCATCCTCTACCGTGAACTATCACGTGGGGCTACTCATAAAAAGACAAGAATGCCCCTCTCTAAATACATAAACAAGCAGTTAGAGAAGCCTCTCGGACGCTCGCATGGTCCCCCATAGAAGGTGGATGGCGGTGCTTACTTGTCGGATGATTTAGCTCCAGCAATACCTAGTAACGTGATCGCAAAGACGGAATCAGATGGTAGCACACGAGACACAGAGATTTATACTGGTTCAGGGCGCGGTGGCATGCTAAACCCTACTCCAGTGGTGTTGTGGCTGCTCTTGTATTCGTATGCTCGGTTACAAGGGCTGTTGTTCCTAGCTACGGGGTAGATTGGAATGTGACGATGGTGTCGTTGTGGACATGCCGATCGCGAGATCTTTACCCCCCTTTAATTTATATAGGCAGAGCGGTAGGGTTACAATGAAGGCGGTTGGCGCTACAGATTGGATTTCTAGTTTGTTACAACAGATCAATTATATCCTACCATAGCTACGATGGCGGCAGATATCTCCCTTGATACGTCATGATCTCCACGTTTGTGGTCGCACCTAATCCTCGTGGGCTTTCTCCTCAGATGTCCTCCACTCGATGGGCTAGATACATGGTCGATGAGGGTACCCGGGCCCATATATCCAACACTCCTAACCCTAGATCGACACCAGCATGGTGGGCAGCGGCATGTAGATCAGAGGTTGGCATAGTCAGGTGCTCAACCAAGGATGGTGCCCCGCTCCATGCTAGAATTTTTGAGCGCACCCTTGGAGCCTGTCGGACCAGTGGCCATCCTGGCTATAGAGGATGGCGTCATGGTGCCTGGCGCGCGGCCGCCACGGGTACTCCACACAAGCCTGGCCGCCATGACAGGGATGTCGCTCAAGGCTGGCTCGGCTAGGGCGGGCACGTCATAGGCCGACGCGGCCAGGCCCGGCGCTGGATGCCCGCCAGCAAGCACAAACAAGAAGGCCGACGCCCCCTTCTATACTAGTTTTCTGCTCAAAATCAAATTGCTTGGTAATCACAAAAGGGCTAGAAAGGGTGTCAAATGTTTCACCTTTGATATGGTTGTTGATTCAGACTTGTCAAATTATTTGGATTTGGTTGAATCAAACATGCATGCACTAGCATTCGTGACCTCACTTACCAGCGATCGCCAATCAGGTCAGTTCGTTACTACTATATTCGTTCATCCAATTGCTTTTTTTGTTATTTCTTTTGGACTTTTAGGGTACCTTTTGTATTTTGTGCAAATTTTAGGCTTTGGTTCCCATCTATTAATATTATAAAAGTATTACAGGCCATCAATTAGGCGTAAGTAGGTGTATCTTATTTGTTTAATGATTTTTCTTGTATCTATGAACTCTATAAAGCTAAACCCCACTAGCTATTTCTCTAAATATGCAAGCCGTCCACCTAATCAGTCCACTATCGGATGCATTTATGACTAATTAGCATTTGCAATTATGATCTACATGTCAACAAGACACATCATCTACTAACCTGCATTTAGTTGTCCACATCAGCGTGCCACATCATCCACTAACATTAACTTATAATTGTTGATCCCTTTATATAAGTAATTTTATTCCAAATCATCAGCAATTTCCATGCACGCGGGTTATTCACCTAGTTACTGTTGATTAAGTGTCTATTTTTAATTTACTAGATAAATGTCTGTGCGTTGCATCGGGGTCATGAACTTTTGTACACGCTTACCGCGTGGCAGATTTGATCATGTCAAGCAGCAATAGTTGCCATAGCCACCTGCTTCATCTCAGCAGTGGTGCTGACGCATCGCATGTGCACATCGTAGGCTCCCATCACCGGTGACCATGGCTACAAAAATAATTTGTAGAAATGTCCATATTTTATATCAGAAGCGACGCATACGAGAGAATCACTTCAAACGGTATCTAAACATACATCTTTAGAAATTGCTGTTGTTTTAGTTGGTTTTTAGGAACGTTTTAATCCAGACATGTGGCACCCAAGTTGGAAATTTTAAGTAGCGCTGCCGCCTGCTACCAGGGTAAATCGGACACTGTCTTGGGGTGTGTTCACTTCGTGAAAAGTAGGTGAAAAGTTACTGTAGTATCTTTTGTTGTTATTTGATAAATTTTGTCCAATCATGAATTAACTAGGCTCAAAAGATTCGTCCCGATATTTACAGACAAACTATGCAATTAATTATCTTTTTTACCTACATTTAATGCTCCATGCATGCGTCGAAAGATTTGATGTGATGAGTGGAAGATGAAATATTTTGGGTTGGGATGAGGAAGTGAAAGTCCTTGATCGATGACTCGGACCATACTCGGGACATCGTACTCGGAGCATTATCGGAGATTTTGTTCTTCCGGTAGATGTATTTTTTTTGGTCCGGTCCATTAATTACTTTCTCGAGTCCAATTTGTTTTTTTTACAAAGTCCGATCTGTTTTGTAGAGATTTTTCACCGGAGGTAGATGTATTTTTTTCTGGTCTGGTCGATTACTTTTGCATGTCTGATCTGTGGCGGTAGTTTTTTTCGGTCCGCTCCAGGTCTAGTCTCATCCTAGTTTTTTTCGATGAAGATTTAGCGGAGTTTTTGTTCTGCCAGAGTTGGACGATTCCGCTAGAAGCTTATTAGGTATAGAGATTGCATGTAAGTAGGCCAAAGCGTATTTTTTAAGACCGTTCCGGATTGCATGTGGGCAAGCACCACCATATCCTTGGGACGTGGGCGCGTACCTGTGGCTGTGGACGAAGGAGCCGTTCGGTTGTGCTGATAAGCCGGCTGAAAAACATTGTTGGCTGATTTGTTGTGAGAGAAAAATACTGTTCTGGTTGAAAAAACAAGCTGAAAAAGACGGATTATAAGCCGAATGAACAGGGCCGAAAGCTCTTCTTGCTTTTTAGATGGTATTTTTAGATGGTATAATAGATTACAGTGATAGACACCCTTCTAACTTTTTAATTCTATATATTTATTTTTCACGTTAAATATTGCCTAAAAGCATTTATCGAGTGCTTAGAAAAATTAGTTTAACGAATTCTTTGCCATCTTGCTTGTTTAAAGGCCATGAAATCGCGCATGGGACGACACCACCACGGGCGTCTTCCTGTCCTTCACGCGGTTTCCAATTTGCACGCACGCCTTTGAGTGCCAAAGGCAGCAGCCATTTTTCCTATCGTGTTTGCCTGTCGGCCTAGTGGAGCCCGATGCAGTTTTGTTCTCCTTTCCTGCCTATGCGTTGTGCCTTGGTGCCCGGTCCTTGTTCCGACTACGAGCAGGTGCTGGGCGCCCAAGAAACAGTCTTGGACTGGATCCAATCCATATTAGGCCGCACAAGCACAAGCACAAGCACAACCACAGTATCAGCCCAAGGCGTTTTCCCCGCTCCTTCTTCAACCTGGGCCGGAGCTTAAGGCCTAGCAAGGCCGGCAGCACCTGATCCTTGGCCCAGTTCGTCACAGGACCAAGGGCCGCCCTGATGACAACAGAACTGGGACCTCCTGTGGGACCCACTAGTCAAGGCCCAAGCCGCCGAGCCCACGGGTTAGCCAGCCCCACCGTTTTTTTTTTTACAATTGTTCATTATTACAAATGTTTATTGTAGTCCCACAAATAAGAAAGGCAAAATGTCCTATATAAATAAGAATTATAAACCTAGAACGCTTGGATCGCAAACAAACCAAACACACATAGCTGGCGTTGTGAAAAATTTAGTTTGGCCATGTGCAATATGTGTGGACATGTGGTGCATTAACAGTGCCAGAGCTTGATCAATGCAAACAAACAAGGGGCTGTCCATGTAATATAGATTATTAATTAAACACTGATAATAAGAAATACAAAACTATTATTTTCTTTGTTCCAAATTTGAAGTTAGTTTTTTCTAGGTACATTACTTTTACTATATATGCACCTAGATGCTCTACATATCTTTATAAAGCTATGTAGTCAAAATGACTTTTAATTTGGAACGGACGGAGTATTTACTTAGTGGATACTTGATTGGGCAGGGACTATGGACCCTCTTGCTTGTGTGGCCTTAACCACGCTCCACCCGTTAAGAAGAATGAAAATTACTTGATGCTGAAAACGACGGCACGTTCAATAACAATTCGACATGATGCAATGGATCACTACCGGAAAACAGATCTTTGCCGAGTGTTTTTTACTTTGCCGAGTGTAATTTTTCGGGCACTCGGCAAAGACCCTCTTTGCCGAGTGCCAAAACAAAAACACTCGGCGAAAAAAAACACTCGGCAAAGAGGGTCTTTGCCGAGTGTTTTTTTTTTGACACTCGGCAAAGAGGACCTTTGCCGAGTGTTTTTTTTGACACTCGGCAAAGAGGGCCTTTGCCGAGTGTTTTTTTTGACACTCGGCAAAGACTCTCTTTACACTCGGCAAAGAGGGTCTTTGCCGAGTGTTTTTTTTTACGCTCGGCAAAGAGGGTCTTTGCCAAGTGTTTTTTTTATTACACTCGACAAAGAAGATCTTAAAAGCATATTTTGAGGCCCTAAATGACTTCAAATTAAAAAGTGTTCAACTACAAAGTTGTATAACTTCTCAAGATCTACAACTTTTGTATTGATAATTTCTTCATTTGACAAAGTGATATTAACGTTCTTTATAAAATCTACATCTCTTGTATATAGTCTCAGGAAAACTAGAAGACAGATCTCTAAGTTTTGTAAACAATGTTAGTATCGCTTTGTTGAATGAAGAAATGACAAAAATAAAAGTTGTAGATCTTGAGAAGTTATACAACTTTATAGTTGAACACTTTTTAATCTGAATTAATTTTGCTAGTGAAAAGTACGTCTGAATTTCAAAAAAATTAAAATTTGAATTTTTCAAATGACCTCGGATGGAGAAACGGCCAAAACGAAAGTTGTAGATCTCGAAAAGTTATTAAACTATGTAGTAGAAAACTTTTTGATTTAAAATCATCTTGTCAACGAAAAGTACGTTTGAATTTCTCAAATTTAAAATTCAAATTTTTGTAAACGATCTCGGATGGAGAAACAATCAAAATGAAAGTTGTAGATCTCGAAAAGTTATGAAACTATGTAGTAGAAAACTTTTTGATTTAAAATCATCTTGTCAACGAAAAGTACGTTTGAATTTCTTAAATTTAAAATTCAAATTTTTGTAAGCGACCTCGGATGGAGAAATAATCTAAATGAAAGTTGTAGATCTCGAAAAGTTATGAAACTATGTAGTAGAAAACTTTTTGATTTAAAATCATCTTGTCAACGAAAAGTACGTTTGAATTTCTTAAATTTAAAATTCAAATTTTTGTAAACGACCTCGGATGGAGAAACAATCTAAATGAAAGTTGTAGATCTCGAAAAGTTATGAAACTTTGTAGTAGACAATTTTTTGATTTGAATTCGTTTAGAGCCTCAAATAAGCAATTTACACTCGATTTAGTATAATATGTATAGAACGAGAATGAGATACAGACACAAGTGACAATGTGGTGCAGTGGTAGAGAGGGTTACACATGAGGGAGAGGTCACGGGTTCGAATCCCGTCGGCCGCGTTAGCCGTGCCTTGTCGAAAAAATACCGCGAAAAATGCGTGTTTGAAGAGACCGGTGGGCGCTAGCCGGTGGTGCCCTCCTCCGATTAAAAATTTTTTTTCCTGTTTTTTTTGGATTTTTTTCGATTCGCGACTTTGCCGAGTGCTCAGTCTTTGCCGAGTGTTTTTTCAGCACTTGCCCGATAAAAAACACTCGGCAAAGAGCCTTTGCCGACGTAAATTTTGCCGTGTGTTCTTTGCCGAGTGTGGCACTCGGCAAAGCCTTTGCCGAGTGCAAAAAGGTCTTTGCCGAGTGCCACAGGCACTCGGCAAAGCACTGAATTCCAGTAGTGGATCATGGATGCATCCATATGCGTCCATGTTCCAATAAAGCTAAAACGCTGACCTTTTTTGAAAAAAAGAGGCTGGAAGAACACGTATGCTAGCTAGCTGCACGTAGTAAAGTAGGACTTGTAAAGCACATCTGTGTGAACCTGAGGGATCGATCGATCGATGCCATGCCAGACACGAGTTCACTCCAAATTTGGACAGCGCAAGTTCGTAGCCTTCCGTCGGTCCTCGACTCTGTATAGCAATTTTCAGCCGATTCATGTGGATGTAACAAAACCCGTGCGAATTGAACTACTGCTAGCCGGTGGTGCCCTCCTCCGATTAAAAATTTTTTTTCCTGTTTTTTTTGGATTTTTTTCGATTCGCGACTTTGCCGAGTGCTCAGTCTTTGCCGAGTGTTTTTTCAGCACTCGGCAAAGTATTTGTCGAGTGCCCGATAAAAAACACTCGGCAAAGAGCCTTTGCCGACGTAAATTTTGCCGTGTGTTCTTTGCCGAGTGTGACACTCGGCAAAGCCTTTGCCGAGTGCAAAAAGGTCTTTGCCGAGTGCCACAGGCACTCGGCAAAGCACTGAATTCCAGTAGTGGATCATGGATGCATCCATATGCGTCCATGTTCCAATAAAGCTAAAACGCTGACCTTTTTTGAAAAAAAGAGGCTGGAAGAACACGTATGCTAGCTAGCTGCACGTAGTAAAGTAGGACTTGTAAAGCACATCTGTGTGAACCTGAGGGATCGATCGATCGATGCCATGCCAGACACGAGTTCACTCCAAATTTGGACAGCGCAAGTTCGTAGCCTTCCGTCGGTCCTCGACTCTGTATAGCAATTTTCAGCCGATTCATGTGGATGTAACAAAACCCGTGCGAATTGAACTACTTGGGTCGGACTAAGTCACCTGTTCGGCACGGGTGCATGCATAGCTACATGATGCACATGCATATATAATAAGACACGTCGATCGCTTTCACTTGGGACGGGGCGAATTGTAAACCAATCTCTAGTATTTCACCAACGTTGGCAATGTCGAGTCTTCGCGACCAACCACGATGCATTGCTCGCCTGTTTCCAAGCGTGAAGCGCCTGACTGCTATACGTCATTCAAATGCGTACGTGCATGGCTAACCTGTTTTACTGCGATACGCACGTACTCATAGCTCAAAAATATTGAGCATGATCTGTTTTTTTTAACCATTTTTAGAGGCGTTGTTTATCCAACCAAGGATAGGGCCCTGTTCGCTTATCTTATCAGCCGTACTTTTTTTTAGCGAAATAATAGTGTTTTTCTCTCACAACAAATCAGCCAACAGTATATTTCAGCTTGTCTTTTCAGCAAAGTGAATATGGCCACAACAATATAATTACACCTCTGAAAACTGTTTCTATAGTAATGTTTGCGAGAAGCTCTGAGTATCTCTGCATGCATTTATTATTTGCCATGGCACTTTGCTATTTTTTCAATATAATAATGCCAAGGGAGGTAGGACTAAGGTATTGTCGTAAATTGTGAAAAAGTTGTTAGACAGCCCTGTATGTATGCTAGGTGTATGGGACAACTTTAGAGCAGTTCCACTAGTTTTAAATTGCTATGTCATGTCATCAAAATGCTTTTGTGGTAAGCATAGGTCCTGGTTGTTTGAGTTTTGGACCACTTTTAGTCAACTAGCTTTTAGATTTTTTAAAAGCCAAACAGCTTCTATATATAAGCCAAAAAGCTCAAAAACTCATTATAGTGAGTTTCTGGCTTTTTGGCTTCCGAGAGCTTTTTGGCTTTTGATGGTCCAAAAGCTCTCGAGAAGCCTAAACAAAGAAGCTCTTAGTTAATGTAAGAAACTACATTGTCCAGACTGCCATTAATTTTTAAATCCGGATTAAGTGGTTGACCCTGTCTAATGAGAAAAGGTGCCTCGATGGTACGGCGTCACGTTGGTTCAACCATCATCTTCCGAAGCCAAATACCCCAGCTGGACGTTTTAACTTCAGTCACTTTTAGCGTGCATGGTTTAACAAATTAGCTCATCCTTATGGGGTACGGTGATGGATCATTATTTGTTTACATTCTATGAGTTTAGATTAGATGGGATGATTATATATATTATGCCACATGCTTATAACAATTACGTACATATATATAAGGCATGATTTAATTTGGTGATTGATCAACCACTTCTGGAAACAAAATTCAAATGTGATAATAAATGAGAAAGTGAGGGATCACCGTGTTCTTCAAACTGAACACCAAGCAATTGGATAAGAAGAAACCGCACAATTGTAGTTGAACAAAACTCTCTACTACCTAGTGGGAAAGAAATATTTACAAAGCAATTGCACACGCCATTCTGACGTATGTGATGATTGTGTTGCAACTACAGGATGACCTTTTCAGAACCGATAAAAAGTATTACTGGTCGCGTGGATTTCATGGGTTAAATTGCCTAGGATATAATTTTTACTACCTCCATTCTTTTCTATTAGCTTTGTCATATGTCACATATCCATCCTTGACCATCAATTTTATGAAATCCATGCAGTTTCAAAATATGTAAATTATATATTATGAAAGTAATTGCCATATATAATTAATGAATCTAAAAACATAAATCTTATGTTGTTAATATAGGTATAATTTTTTAGAATTGATGGTCAAAGCTAGAAAGTTTTAGTTTAGGACAAAGCTAATATGATCTAAAAAAACAGAGGGAGTAGTAACTAAAATATTAGTGGTCGTCCTAAGTTTAGGACAAACCTAGTATGACAACCATACTTCCTCTCTCTCCTACAGCCGCCACTCTCCCACAGGCCACAGACAACACTCTCCTGCCTTTGTTCTCTTCCACCGGTCCCTCAATCTCTTCTAGATCTATTGTAACTCCACACCAGGGCGCTACATGTGGAGGGATCATGGCAGGTTCTGTGTGCTAGGAGCCTAGGATGACGGGGCTAAGGTGTCTCTGCACCGGAGGAGGTGGGGCCGAGGCACCTTGCCAGAGGAGAGGCTTGGCCGAGGCGCTTCCTATGTGGGAGGCTGCACCAGAGAGATCCAAGCATTGGAGCTGCAGATGTGGCAAGGTGAGGGCAAATGTGGCGAGGTGGTGGAGGTTCCGGCAATGGGGCTCGAGGATCTGGCGAGGCGATGGAGGATTCAGTGAGGTAAGTTTGACTTCTCTTCGAGTTCGCACTTTGCTATCACCACCCCTCACGTCCTCAATCTTTGTTGCTCTCCTCAATCACATAGCACGGGTCGATGGTAGTAGGCTCAGGAGTGCCATGCTTTGCGGCATTGAGCTCAGCAGCGTGGGATCATATGCTTAGCGGCTGCAGACACAGCAAGCATGAGAGCATGGGGGGCAAGGCTCCCCATTCAGCGACAGCACAGTATTGCGATGTCGCCATATAGATCCATCTGCTAGCGGCGCTGGGTCACAGCGGTGGCATTTTTTTGGGATTTACAGAGGTGGACCTGTGGCCCATCTCTGAAGTTCTCGATTAACAGTGACCATGGGATAGAGGTGGGCGTGATGCCTGTCTCTGGAAACCCATTTTGACTGCCTCTGAAAATTTTGTTGTTTTAGCGTTAGGCATGGCTATAGGGCATAGGCTATAATCTATGGAGTAGATGGTAGAATCATAACTTTATGTTAGAAAAATATAACCATTTGATTGGTGGAGATAAGGAACACCGTACCAAACGATCAAGCCATGAATAATCTCCATAGCTAGATCGAACGATACAGAAGGATATAAGTTGCTATAGTACGGTTTAATCCCACATTAGTTTGGTGGTGTGAATACTTATATGCATCTACAAGGAAATTAATGGACAAAGCTAATGAGATCAAGAGTAGCATCTCCCCTATCCCCAATATTACTACCATATTGGGGGAGTTGAGCCTAATTTCTTGCTCCAGCAGATCCCCTTTTGTGGTGGTCACCAATATTTCACCCAACTCCCACTAAATAGAGGGAAGATAGACCTCCCCCATTACACCACACCAATCTCGACCATTGGTTGAATTCCTTGCTCCAGTGCAGCCATGGATATGCCGCCCCCACGCCTGCAGTTCACCGAGCTGGTCATCGCCGGTGCCTCGAGCACGTGCCGCTCGCACTAGGCTCAACCACGGACACCAAGATCCATTTGCACCGCACCGAGCATGCAGAGACAACTTTGGCCATGGAGATTGCATCGTGCGAGAAGGGATGAAGAGGCGCACTGAAAGCAAGTAAGGCAGTGGTGTTCGACGACGTTGGAGAGGCGCGCGGGAAGTGAGGAAGGCAACGGCGTTGCATGATGGAGGGGGAGGGGCCTGGGAAGTACCAGCGATGGATGACGCGGAAAGGGGCCGTAGTTGAGGGCGACAAAGAAGACCATGTGAGAGAGAACACTGTGTGGGAGAGAAAGAGATAAAGAATAAAAAGGAGAACTGGTGATGGGTGATGTGTAAAAATATCTCTCCCAATAGATCAAAAGACAGTATTAGTGCTCACCAATACTATCTTATTGGGGATGGATTTTTGGTGAGCCGCTAAGGTTTTTTTTACCGGTAGGAAAAAAATTTCAGTCCCCGGCGATAAATATGAAATTTCGGAAATATCGGGTCAAATTTAAATAAATTCAAATTGATTTTTTTTAAAAAAATTGGCATTATTTCACTAGAAAAACTCTCTAATCCATCATCCATCACAAATTTATATGGCATCGATGAAATAACACAATATATCACCACGGTAATACAGCGGGCTGACGGTGGGTGAGTTGCATATACTAGTGCCATCGAATGTGTGAGTGAGAAAATTAAATAAATTTGAAGAAATTTAGGGCTTTGATAAGACTAGAGGATATGGATGGTCATTTTAGTGTGGTTTGGTGTAATTTTGGAGAGGAAGATGAATTTAAGCGAAATTTTTGAACGATATAATTTTTTTTCGGACCTCAGCGAAAAAGTCGATATTTCAAAAATTTCGGTAATATTTCACCGAAATTGTAAACCTGCCTGGAGGTGCTCTAAATCACTAAATGAACATTGTTAAGGAGGGTAGTCGTGACCGTGAGCCACCTCTAGTTTTATACTTACAACAGAAGTGAAGTATTCAAAGTAAAAGTAGTAGGAGTAAAATTGGCACACAAAGGAAATTAAAGTGACAGATGGAGAAGTCCTACCCTACCTACCAAGACTCTAATAACAGAAACAAATTCCAAATAAAACACATAAATGGATTCGAGGATCAACCATCGCTTGGACAACTATAGGGATTTATCACGATAGAGCTGACACGTTTACTAGTCCATACATACACGCCGGATCACCGGAGATGGCATGCCAGGACACGACGACGCATATAGCAATTGACCGCCTCACTGGACTAACTCGTGCGCCTTGGCACAGCCGAAGTCCGAAGACCAGAACCAATTCTCTTCTCCTACCAACCTCGTCTCCCCCGAGCAACAGTCGCACGTACGACCCCGCCGACGCCCTCGTCCCCACGCCACTCAGTTGCTGCCTTGCCTCCTCCTCCATCTGCATGCCTATATAGCCCAACCCTAACTTCCGCCTTCTTCCCCACCAAACCTCTCCGAGCCACTGAGCGAGCTCAGCTGCAGCCTCGTAGCTCGATCTCTAGCTTCAACTTCCCAGCTGTGGTAAGCGATCCATCAGCCATGGGCAGCTTGGACACCAACCCTACCGCCTTCGGCGACGACGCCACCGCTTTCCAGCCGCTGAACCCCGACGATGTCCGCTCCTACCTCCACAAGGCTGTCGACTTCATCTCCGACTACTACAAGTCCGTCGAGTCACTGCCCGTCCTCCCGGACGTCAAGCCGGGGTTCCTGCAGAACGAGCTGCGGTCCGCGCCACCCACCTCCTCCGCCCCGTTTGATGTCACCATGAAGGAGCTGAGGGCGTCCGTCGTCCCCGGCATGACCCATTGGGCCAGCCCCAACTTCTTCGCCTTCTTCCCGTCCACCAACAGCGCCGCGGCCATCGCCGGCGACCTCATCGCGTCCGCCATGAACACCGTCGGCTTCACGTGGCAGGCCGCGCCCGCCGCCACCGAGATGGAGGTCCTCGCGCTCGACTGGCTCGCGCAGCTCCTGCGCCTGCCGTCCAGCTTCATGAACCGCACTGGCGCCGCTGGGCGCGGCACCGGCGGCGGCGTCATCCTCGGCACCACCAGTGAGGCCATGCTCGTCACGCTTGTCGCCGCGCGTGATGCCGCCCTGCGCCGGAGTGGCTCCCAGGGCGTGTCTGGCCTGCCGCGCTTGGCCGTGTACGCCGCGGACCAGACGCACTCCACCTTCTTCAAGGCGTGCCGCCTCGCCGGCTTCGACCCTGGCAACATCCGCTCCATCCCCACCGGCCCGGAGACGGACTACGCCCTCGACCCGGCGAAGCTGCTCGAGATCATGCAGGCCGACTTGGACGCCGGCCTCGTGCCGACCTACATCTGCGCCACGGTCGGCACCACGTCGTCCAACGCCGTCGACCCTGTCGGAGCCATTGCTGATGTCGCCGCAATGTTCAACGCGTGGGTGCACGTCGACGCCGCCTACGCCGGGAGCGCGTGCATCTGCCCGGAGTTCCGGCACCACCTCGACGGCGTCGAGCGGGTGGACTCCCTCAGCATGAGCCCGCACAAGTGGCTGCTCACCTGCCTGGACTGCACGTGCCTGTGGGTGCGCGACACGCACCGGCTCACCGACTCGCTGGAGACCAACCCGGAGTATCTCAAGAACGACGCCAGTGAGTCCGGCAACGTCACCGACCTCAAGGACATGCAGGTCGGCGTCGGCCGCCGCTTCCGAGGGCTCAAGCTCTGGATGGTCATGCGAACCTACGGCGCTGCCAAGCTCCAGGAGCACATCCGGAGCGACGTCGCCATGGCCAAGATGTTCGAGGACAGTGTCAGGTCCGACGACCGGTTCGAGGTCGTGGTTCCCAGGAACTTCGCGCTCGTGTGCTTCAGGATCAAGCCCCATGGCGGCGGCATGACGGAGGAGGACGCCGACGAGGCCAACCGTGAGCTCATGGAGCGCCTCAACAGGACCGGGAAGGCGTACCTCGCGCACACGGTGGTCGGCGACAGCTTTGTGCTGCGGTTCGCCGTGGGTTCGTCGCTGCAGGAGGAGAGGCACGTCCGGAGCGTGTGGGAGCTCATTAACAAGACTACCACTGAGATCATGCAGGAGCAGGACCAGATCATTGCAGCCGTGGAGTAGTAGTTGTATCATATATTAAATTGTTTATATATAAATATTGTCGTCCATGAGCGAGTTACTTTGATTGATTTATGTTTGATTCGTTGTTGTTTGCCCAAAGGAGGAATAATAAAGCCAATTAAAGATATATTTTGTCCAAAGGAGGAATATTACATATATTATTTTCTCTAGCTAAATTGAAAATGTGAGGCATATATATGATAATTCAAAAAAAGTTCAAACATATATACAGTATATAAAAAAAACTCCGACCGTATGCCATCCTTCTGCGCCCCTCTTCCTGTATATGATTTGGCCATGAAATACATCATTGCCGGTTCTCACACAACTGGCGGTGAAAGTCATGTCGGTAATCATTTTTCTATAGTAGTGTTTCAGGATTTGAAATAATCGCCAACTTATCAATTCCTGGCATTAGTGAAATGAAAATCATCAAGAGAGTACAATCCGTGCCGCTGGTCTATGCTACAAGACCATTAGCAAAATTACAACCTATATCATTAATTCATTATTGCTACAAAATATTGTGCCTTGCACAAATGTTGATGAAGATCTTAAGGAGATTTTGAACAGGGACGATCGAGCTCTCAAGAGGACCCAAAGTCAGCCATCCATTTTTGATGCAATTTTATGTCTTCAGGCGAGACACTCTACACCTTGCCTACAGTCTCCACAAAGTCCCACCTAGCCAGTAGGTCATAGGCCACTTCCTTCACTATGTTCATCACCTTGTCATTGGTCTTGCCCGCTATCTTGTGCCATACTGTTCATTGAAGCATCACGATAAACATTTACCTACTCATCTCTACTAAAGCCTTGTCTCCCAAGCAACCTCATCGATGTTAACATCTTAGCGATCTGTCCATGTAAAAAAGGAATTGAAGTACAACAATAAGCCACTGGAATGAAAGATATGACGTCGTGATTATTGATAATCCAAATATACCATGCATCGAACTTTTTTTGAATCTAATTAATGTCAATGGAACACGAATTAGGGAGCATATTAGCTTGAAAAAGTATCATGGGAGTGCTGAGATAAGTAGCTATTTTTCATGGGCTTACATATGTCATTACAAAATAAGAAACTTAAAAAGGAAAAATGGCAGGCCAACAATGATTATGATACAACGAGTAGCCACCGGTTACAGAAAATTAAATGCTGACAAATTTGACATGTGCAGGCACACAATATGTTGTCTGATCAAAGCAATTTGTTCAAAAAGACAACAAATGAATCAAAGGAAACAGTTAAAGATATCATAAGATGATGTAGAAAGATATTTGTACATGTGCATCTTTGTAGAAAAATAAGTGCCTCTCTACTTTCCAAATCTAGATGTGGAATATAAATACACTTCTCCAGCCTCTACCCAAGTAAAATCAAGAGAACATAACACATTCTCCAGCCTCTACCCGAGTAAAATCAAGAGAACATAACACATTCACGTGAACAGCATTCACATGAACATGTGTTATGTTGACTCTTGATTTTACTCAGACGAAGGCTAGAGAAGCGTATTTATATTCCACTTGCAGATTTCAAAAGTAGAAAGGCACTCACATCAATATTAGTCTTAGAAATGTACATGTATTGATATATTTCTACATCATCTTATGGTATTTTAAAGTGTCCCCTATCCTTAGTTTCATTTGTTATCTTTGTAAACAAATTGCTTTGATTAGATGACATACCATGCCATTCCTGCACATGTCAAAATTGTTGGTATTTAATTTTCTGAAACCATTGGCTACACGCTGCATCATAACCATTGTTTTCTTATTTTGTAATGACATATGTAAGACCATAAAAAATATCTACTTATCTCAACATCCCCTGATACTTTTTCTCCAACTAATATGCTCACTACTCTTGTTCCATGGTACATTAATTAGATTCAGAAGAAGTTCGATGCATGGTATATTTCAATTATCAATAATTACAACATCATATCTTTCATTCTAGTGGCTTATTGTTGTACTTCAATTTCTTTCACAAGGCAGATCGTTGCGGATAATAACATCAACGATGTTGCTTGGGAGACAAAAGGTTGTAGTGGAGATGAGTTGACAAATGTTTGTCATGACGATGCTTCAATGAACAGTATGTGGTGCAAGATAGCAGGCAAGACCAACGATGAGGTGATGAATATGGTCAAGGAACTGCCAATGACCTAGTGACTAGGTTGGACTCATGAGAAATGGATGCTTGACTTTGGGTCCTCTTGTGAGCTTGGTCGTCCCAGTTTGAAATCTCCTTAAGATCTTCATCAGCATTGCTGTGCAAGACACAGTACTTCGTAGCAATAATGAATTAATGATATAGATTGTTATTTGCTTATGGCCTTGTAGCATAGACATGAGGCACGGATTGTACTCTCTTGACAATTTTCATTTCAGTGATGCTAGGAATTAATAAGTTGATTATTTTCAAATCTTGAAACATACTATATAGAAAGAAGGATCACTGGCGGGACTTCCACCGCAGTTATGTGAAAACCGGCGTTGATGTATTTTGCCACTGGATCATATATAGGAAGAGGGGGTGCAGAAGGATGACATACAAGTGGTGTTGAACCTTTTCACCGCCGGTGCGACGTATAGTCTGGTGGCGAAACTAGTGCAAGTCTCTGCCACCATATCATAAGCTGAACCAGTGGTGAAAACACTTAGCATTGCCGATCCACCCAATGCACAATGCAATTAGAAGCCAGTGGTGATAAGAAGTTTGACCGCCTATTTGAAGATTGAAGGTCATAGCGCCAATTATAATTAGAGCCGGGAGTGAAAATCACAATCACTATCTAATCATTGTGTATTATCTAGCGGTGGAAATGGTAATGGTTCGAGCAGGTAAATTGGTGCTCACGGCATTAAACCAACTCTACTCACTGCATTAAACTTGCTCTATTCACTGCATTAAACCTGCTATACAATTATTTCTTCCAAGGGCTACCATCATATGGCCCTAGATTGATGACCCTTTTGTCTGTGCCTCATGCTAGTTTAGCTCGTTTAGTCATATATTCGGTGCTAAATTGGTCCACGACAATTTTAGTGACAGTAGGAGTTTGGTCAATCTTTCGCTGTCGTCCTCCTCCTCTTTTCCTATTTTTAGCTCCTGGTGTTGTTCCTCCTGATGCCGTATTTCCTTCCCCTCATTTTATTCCTATCGTTCCTCTGCTTCCTTTCATGCTGGGCACAGAGGATGCTGGAGTTATTTTCATGCTAGTCACAATGGTTGTTGAAGTTCCTGTTGATGGCGATACTATCTGCATATTGTCAGCATCTTCATCCTGTTCGTGCTCGCGTTGTTCCTCCACTGGATTGTTCACAAAGTACTCTTCCGTCTAAGTATCATCAACAAAAAAATGTTAGATAGACCTGGTTATTTTATGCACTCTAGAACAAGTTGTTCCAACTAAAAAATTCTAACATACTGTAAAAGCATAGACCATGATAGGTTTTTTGTATGAGCGCAAATGTTTCAGGTTGCGCTTTGAATGGAGCGGCCTCGTGCATATTCTGAAGCTAAAGTTTTTCCATTTCTGTTTATACAAGAGAAAGTAGTGCACATCATATAGCAGTTTTTCTTTCAGTCTATGACAATTTAGAATTGAAAATAATTGGAAGACTCACATTTGTGAAATCATGAGTCATTTGTTCTCCATCCCATGCCAGCATATATTTTATTACAAACACCCCACATGAATGACTACAACGGAACATAAACATAAGTAGTTGGAGTACAACATTAATATACAAAGGAAAAAGAGTACGTGTCTCTTGTTGCGGTATGTTATGATAGAGAACTATTTCTCAGTCATGCAAGTTAATTCGTTTTTCAAATTTAACCAAGTCTTTCTTGACCGAAGTGTCAATGTATGACTGTGTGCTTTCCACCTTAACATGTATCTCACCATCCACTAGGTGGAAGGCATACAGTCATGCATTGACTCTTTGGTCAAGAAAGACTTGGTTAAACTTAAAAAAGCAATTAACTTGTGCGACTGGGAAATAGTTCTCTATCATAACATACCACAACAAGAAGACATGTACTCTTGTTCCTTTGTATATTAATGTTGTACTCCAATTACTTATGTTTATGTTCTGTTGCAGTCATTCAGGTGGGGTGTATGTAATAAAATATAAGCTAGCATGGGACGGAGAACAAATGGCTCAGGATTTCACAAATGTGAGTCTTACAATTATTGTCAATTCCAAATTGCTACAGACTAAAACAAAAACTGCTATATGAACTGCACTACTTTCAATTGTATAGACTAAAATGGATAATTTTAGCTTTAGAATATGCATGAAGCTGCTCCGTTCTGAGTGTAACCTAAAACAATTGCACTCATACGAAAAAGCTTTCACAGTCTGTACTTTTACTGCATATTAAAATCTTTCAATTGGAACAACTTGTTCTAGACTGAACAAAATAATTCGGTCTATCTAACATTTTTTGTTGATGATACTTACGTGGAAGAGTACTTGCGAACAATCCAGAGAAACAACAGGGGCACGAACAGGATGAAGATGCAGACGATGTGCGTATAGTATCGCCATCAACGGAAACTCCAACAACCGCTGCGACTAGCACGAAAGTAACTCCAGCATCCTCTTCGGCCAGCATGAAAGGAAGCAAAGGAAGGAAAGGAACCAAAAGGAGGGGAAGCAAATACAACATCAGGAGCTGAAAATAGGAAAAGAGAACGAGGACAACCGCGAAAGATTGACCAAACTCCTCCTATCACTAAAACTGTCTTGGACCAATTCAGCACCGAATATGTCTAAACAGGTTAAACTAGCGTGAGGCACATGCAAAAGGGTCATCAATTCAGGGTCATACGATGGTAGCCCTTGGAAGAAATACTTGTATAGAGGTTTAGTGCAATGATCATAGTAGGTTTAATGAAGTGAGCACCAATTTACCTGCTTTGCACTTGCCCTTGTGGCTTGACCAGATGGTTCTGAATGCTGTTTGAAATGGTCGCTTCTCATTTGTAACATTGATTAGCAGGGCAACATCAGGCACTAAGTGTTGCGTATATCCTGTGTCGATGAGCCATACCTGCATGCAAAAATAAGAGCTAAGTCAATCATCTAATTTCTTTTTTCTCAAACAAGCAAGAGAACTAGCCCATCATTATATTAAGAAGGTGAAAATCATCTAAACATTAGTTAACCAGCATGTGAAAGCTGAGACAAGTAAAGACAGATCACCTTCTGTGCTTGTTGTTCATCATTCCATTCATGTGTATTATTCTTGGGGATTTCAACCAACTTCTCAGCTTCTGGTGACCATTTCAATGTCCTGAAAACATTTTCATTCTATTTGTTATATAAAATACGTGCTCTATCTTCGGCTTTGAGTCCACGGTCTTCATAAGTGAAACAAGCGCTCTAATCATCTTACATTCGTACCTCCTGAAAAGTAACAGCCATGTTTGGATATGATCATGTAGTGGAGAATATATCACAGAGAGAGAGAGAGAGGGGGAGAGGATGCGGCACTCACCAGCGCCAGATCCATTGGAGAGCTGGTCGAGGCGGAGGCTAAGGGCCATCGCACGGTGTAGTAGGTTGACCTAGGCATCCTCCACACTGGTGGCCAATGCGAGGACATCCAATCAGCGCCTCATCGAAGCGCCACTTTGCCGGATCTGCCGGGGAGCCATTCTATGTGGACGGACACTTATGAGATAGACTGGAAATGCTGAGTATATCAACATAGATAATATAGATAAGACGTACACTTACGTTTGGTTAAGTTGTAATTATTTGATTGAATGGATATCTCATCTTCTAGATTTGGTTGTAGTGCTCTGGCCCAGGCAGCCACCACAATCCACAGCGCCTGGACATCTGGGTGGGTGGGTCATTACGAAGGCAGCCGGTTAATCAGGACTGCAGACTTGGCGGTCCTAGACAGACATACACAAACAGGTACGCAAGGGATAGATGATGACGATGATACTGCAGTAGTCATCTTTTGTCAGATTTGCATTAAATTAACTATATTTTAATGACCAATTTAGGTACATTTTATTCTACACTTTAACTAAAACCACCTTGCAGAAAAACAGGGGGTTAAGTGGCAATACCCCATAATAAATATGTTTACTGAAATTCTGTCTACACCAAGAAGGCACTAGCTAGTCTAAAAGGTACAGAGACCCATTCTGCATTGTATACATATACACATGAGAATTAATTATAAAAGAAGTATATATTCTAGATACTTAATTAATACAGGTATTTTTTGTAGTATAAAGATTGTATATAGACGATATACTTCTAAAAATAAAAACACAAACCACTAGTACATCAGTTAGAGTCAGATTGTTTGACCATGCCAATATGATGCTCACAGTAGAAATTAGAACGAAAACACAGTGTATTTGATATATAGGAAATTACCGTCCTCGTCACAAGAGCTTGGTTAAGGGACTTTGATTCAGCAATCAGCATCCACCTGTTTCACTTCACCAGGTCCAAACTCTTTATCGACTGCTTCCAAGTAGTTCATCCATTCCGTACGAGCATCGTCCAAAGTAGCTAGATGCCTGTATGTTTAAGATTATAAGCTTAATAATGACATGAAAGCGCAAGGAAAAGACATTATGTAGGCATTTCAGTGTCTTTATTATATACATGGCAATGGCATGGCCGTGAAAGCTTGTTTTATTTACTCAAAAGAATATCACCATGATATGATACTGAATACAAGATCGATCGAGTCGGATAAAACTTCATAGAAGATGTAGCCGCACGTTTTACCGACCTTCACGGCTTTGAAAGAAACTCATGGTGTACGCTATAATCTGAGCACTAATAATGAATAGTTTCCAAATAAATGAGGATACTGTCCGCCCACAGGAATCTGGGAACGCAAAAAAAAGTAGATCGAGTAGTCTGTCCGTCCACCAACACCAAGATGCAAATGATAGATGTCTATAGATATCGGAAAGCTCACTTGTCGATCAGGGCGATGGCGCAGTCGAAGGAGATGATGGAGGTGTTGAAGTGACAGCCGGCGGTACTGCTGCGCGCGAGATAGATGTGGCGCTGCAGGCCTGCAGCAGCGCGAGGGGGGTTCGCCGTTCCCGCCGCCGCCGCCGCCGCCGCCACCGCGAGATTGAAGGAGATCGATGGCGGAGGTGTCCAAGTGGCCACCGGCGGCGGCTTTGCTGCGGGTGAGATCGACGTGGCGCTGCGGCCGCGTGAGGGTGATCGGCGCCATTTCCGCCGCCACCGCCGCTGCGAGATCGATGTGCAGTGGCGCTGCAGCCGCGCGAGGGGGCCGGGTCGCAGCTTATCTCCTGGAGTTTCGTTGGCGGCCAACCCTTTCGGAGGAGATGGAGATCGAGGACGCCGGGGATTTGAAGGGCTGAGCTAGGGCTAGCTGACTCTGTCAAGGGCCCACAGTTGCCATTTTTTTTGCCATTATCACGAACGTTTCGACGTCAATTGCGCTCCCACGATTATATTAGAGAGTATTATTTTAATAAATATATAATGCAATCAGAAGACGATGTTCATCAAGGGACCATCATATCCTTTTGAGAGTTTAAGTACGTCCACAGTTTTACGGCCCAACTCAAGAAGAAAATCCCAAAGTTTTTTTAAAGGCCCCATTGAAATGTGAAGATTTTGTTTGAATCTTTGTGCTTTTCATGTAAGACTGAATTGGTTCCTGTAAAATTCCTATACAACTATTATTATGAATTTTTTGTATTCGGAAGAGACCCTAAAAGCACTGACGGAGGGCAGTGGAGGCAGATACTGGGCTTAGCTGCCCTGCCCCTTGAGTTCTCATATGCATTCATATCCACCGACTGCCATATTCTTTGCTTGCACTGCAAAAAACTGAAGTATGCAGAACATGTATATGGTGCAAACTACTAATTGACCCCATTTAGTTTACCCAATTCCAATTCAACGAACGTTCACTCGTTTTGAAACGAGCAAACAATTCCACCCTGCCGCACGCATCCCCACCAATCCTGCTGCAAGCGCTTTCCTGCATGTTTGTGTGAAGGCATAAAGCAATAATTTTTTTCAACACTGTTGCATGTGCCCACTCCTACCGCACGCACGCGCTTCTTTCTCTTTTTTTTGTTATTCTTTTTATTTTTATTTAGTTATTGTTTTATGTGATTTTTAGTATTCTTTTCATTTTTTACATTTTGATCCTTATTTTATTTATTTTTCTTTCTATTTCTTTTTGGTAGCATTGGCAAGTTGTATAGAATAACTAATGTACGCAAGTTGTATTTAATAACTTTTGTACATAAATTGTGCTTCTAAGTTTTTCTTTTTTATTTCTAATTTTTTCCTTGCCTTTTAAATTTTTTATACATTAACTTATGTATTTTACATGATCGTATATGATTCATATACTAGTTGTACACGTATAATATAAATTTGTACACCATGTTTTTATATTTCAGCTAATATGCTATGATATTAATTTGCACATCTAAGTTCTAGAATATAATTTATAATAAGTCCAACTTTACATCTAAGTTATTAATCAAGTTATATATTTAAGTTATACAAACAAGTTATTATAATATAAGTTATCAATGTTGACTTTTACATATAAGTTTGTTCATCTACTTATAAGTTATACAAACAAGTTATCATAATATAAATTATCATTGTTGAGGTGTATATAAGTTTGTTCATCTAACTTATAACTTATACAAACAAGTTATTATAATATAAGTTATCAATATTGACTTGTACATCTAAGTTTGTTCATCTATATCTTATAAATCTAACTTTGTACATGTAGGCCATCTAATTTTGTCACATAGTAAGTTATATGTATAAGTTATGTGCATAACTTGTGACATAAAGTTATATGTATAAGTTATGCGCATAACTTGTCATGTAAAAGTTATACGATTAAATTATGTACATTTTATGTTATAAGTTAGTACACGAAAATTGCTACTAGTAAAAATATTCTTCGAAACATATGCAAGTGGGGTCTAGTTTTATTCACCTCGTCGCATAGAATACACCGGTGCAGACGGAATTAAAAACGGATACACCGTTTAGAAGTTATAGCAATTTGAAATAAATGTTTTACTTTTTTTAGCTGTGTCAGGGCTGACGTCAGCATACAGGGGTGAGCGCGCAGCCGAGAAACCAAAAGAGAATGACTGAGAGCACGCTCCACCATAAAAAAAAGGTGAAATTATTTTTTTTCCAAAAAAGGAAACAAATGCATGTCGGAAATTTATTTGCCAGATTTAATGCTAATGAACGTTCGCTATTTAGTCTAACCGGTTAGTCTCGATCCGCCACTGCCTCAAAGGGCACGTTTGGACCCAGGATTTTGAACATTAAATAAAGGATTGAACTTGAACTGATCTGAGCTAATGGAGGATCATCATTAACCATTACTAGAAGCATACCTTGTGCGCATTGCTATGTGGATCTCAGAATGATTTTAAAAGAAACTACTATGCAAATTTTGAATGATTGTAACTGAAATTAAACTACTTATATTATATGAAGTGATAAACTATCGTAAATGAATATTAGTAGATAATGTTGCACTTTAATGTATATACAGCTAAATGCATGTTAATTAGTGGATGATGTGTCTGGTTGACCTGGATGTTATAATTACATGTGCTAGTGGGTTGCAATTGCACGTGACAGTGGATTTCGAGGTGGATAGCTTGCATGTCGAGATAGAATGCCAGTGGGGTTTATGATTATAAGATATACTCTCTCTCCTAAAATATAAGGGATGAGTTTTGTAAGCCATCTATTTGTGGCCGGGAATTGGCAAGTTAGGTAAGACATCATATATTATAATAGCCCATACACGAAAATTGCAAGTCATCTATTTTCTCTCTCTTCCCTTCTTTTCTTGGACTGTATCAACCTGCACTAAATAAAAATGATTTCGCGAGACACAGCCTAGAGGCAGGCACATGAAAATGCCCACCTAATCATTTACGGAGGTGGGCGTCCTAACTCGTCTTAGGACGACCGCCTCCGTAAATCGATTTTTAGAGGTGAACGTCTCAAGATGTCCATCTATGTAAATGGCATTAGGGGAGGTCGACATATTAGGATGCACGCCTTTGTTAATGGGATTAACGACACCTACCTTCAGAAAGCTTGATTAACCGAGGCGTTTTACTGGAGGCGGACGCTGTGTCCATCCACGTTAATCAAAACCATCCACCTCCAAAAATGATTTCAGCAGTAGTGCTGACTCTAAGCTCGATTGAATGTGCTGCTAGCCCTAATCGCCTCTGCCTTTGCCTCCCCACATGGCTTTGGTGGCTCCCCCTACCTCCGTCCACTACGGCTTGGTTCTAAAATCCATCGGATGTGCCTTAACCCCACCGTCCTATTCATCTCTAGCCTTGCTCCCTCGCCGCCACTACCTTCTGCCCAGCTCTGGTGGTGCCCCACCTACAACCGTTGCCACTCTAACCAGAGGAGGTTGCATGGGCTATCACCATGAAGCCCCCATGCTCGTCTCGCCCAACCACCTCCCTGCACTGCTCGGTCGGCAGCGCCGCCACCGCTGGGCTAGCCTTCTTCCTTGACGATCCCTTTAACGACTCAGGTCAGGCTCTTAATCTTGAACCCTAACCATAATCTTGCCAGAGTTTCCTTCACTGTTAGGAAAGAAGGCCACATGGAATCCTTGGATTGGGTAGAAATTTCGAGTCACCCTGTGTGCTATTCAAGAAAGTGGTTACTTATTCATGGTATCATCCTAGACGTAGGACAAAGAAATTAAAAGCCAGCTCCATATATTATATAGCCCATATATATATATAAAATACATGGCAGTTATATATACTAGCTGGTCCATCCAACATACACATATTTCTTGCATATACATGCATAACGAAAGGCTTTATTGGGCGCTACCTTTCGATTGGCATAACAATATTTATTAATCCAACAGAAATAAATAATAAGAATAATAATCAATTGTAATATTCTCTATATCTCTTCCTCCATGATCTCGGTGGTCGTCTTCTTGATGAGCTCCCACGCGCTTCGCACGTGCCTCTCCTCCTGCAGTGACGACCCCACCGCGAACCGCAGCACGAACTTGCCGCCGACCGCCGTGTGCGCCAGGTAAGCCTTGCCTGTCCTGTTCAGCCGCTCCATGAGCTCACGGTTGACCTCCTCGGCGTCCTCCTCCGTCATGGCGCCTTGCGGCCTGATCCTGAAACACACGAGCGCGAAGTTCCTCGGAACCACGACCTCGAACCGGTCGTCGGCGCGCACGGCGTCCTCGAACATCTTGGCCATGGCGACGTCGCTGCGGATGTGCTCCTGGAGCTTGGCGGAGCCGTAGGTGCGTATGACCATCCAGAGCTTGAGCCCCCGGAAGCGGCGGCCGACGCCGACCTGCATGTCCTTGAGGTCGGTGACGTTGCCGGACTCGCTGGCATCGTTCTTGAGGTACTCCGGGTTGGTCTCCAGCGAGTCCGTGAGGCGGTGCGTGTCGCGCACCCAGAGGCACGTGCAGTCCAGGCACGTCATGAGCCACTTGTGCGGACTCATGCTGATGGAGTCGACGCGCTCGACGCCGTCCAGGTGGTGGCGGAACTCCGGGCAGATGCACGCGCTTCCGGCGTAGGCGGCGTCGATGTGCACCCACGCGTTGAACACGGCGGCGACGTCGGCGATGGCTCTGACAGGGTCCACGGCGTTGGACGACGTGGTGCCGACGGTGGCGCAGATGTAGGTGGGCACGAGGCCGGCGTCGACATCGGCCTGCATGATCTCGAGCAGTCTCGCCGGGTCGAGGGCGTAGTCCGTCTCCGGGCCGGTGGGGATGGAGCGGATGTTGGCAGGGTCGAATCCAGCGAGGCGGCATGCCTTGAAGAAGGTGGAGTGGGTCTGGTCAGCAGCGTAGACGACGAGCCTGGTGATCCCAGCGACGCCAACGGAGCCGGCCCGGCGCAGGGCGGCGTCACGCGCGGAGACGAGCGTGACGAGCATGGCCTCGCTGGTGGTGCCGAGGATGACGCCACCACCGGACCCGCGCCCAGCTTCCGCGGTGCGGTTCATGAAGGTGGACGGCAGGCGGAGGAGCTGCGCAAGCCAGTCGAGCGCGAGCACCTCCATCTCGGTGGCGGCGGGGCTGGCCTGCCAGGTGAACCCGACGTTGTTCATGGCGGAGGCGACGAGCTCGCCCGCGATGGCGGCGGCGCTGTTGGTGGAAGGGAAGAAGGCGAAGAAGTTGGGGCTGGCCCAGTGGGTCATCCCCGGGACGACGGCGTCGCGGACCTCCTTTAGGGCAATGTCGAACGGCGCGGAGGAGGTGGGCGGCACCGACTGCAGCAGGCGCCGCAGGTAGCCTGGCTCCACGCCTGGGAGCACCGGCAGCGACTCGACGGACTTGTAGTAGTCGTAGATGAAGTCGACCGACTTGTGCAGGTAGGAGCGCACGTCGTCGGCGTTGAGCGGCTGGAAACCGCCGCTGCCGTTGATGTCGGCGAAGGCGGCGGCGGCAGGGGTAGTGTCAAGGATGCCCATGTGGGTCAGTTGATTGAGTAGTGATGATCGTTGGTGTGTCTCTGTTGTGTCTTGTGAGCAGGAATGATGAAGGAGCTAGCTGCGGTGGTAGCTCCAATGGCGAGGAGGACTAGCTCGATCGCTTGGAAGCTGGAAGGTGTGTGTGGTGTGGTGTCATGGGCTGCTGGGTGGTTTTTATATAGGCAGCTGGGTTGGACGTGGGTGGAGGAGCGAGAGGACGGCGACGACCGGGCATGGGAAGCGGCGTGGCGAGATGGGCGTTTAACGGGTACAGCAGCTAGCCTCTGCCAGCCAAGTGCCCCGCTGGGAAGGACGCGGGGTAGGTAAAATATGCTAGTCGTGGTAGTAGTACACGCTTGCACGCGGCGGCGTCGGCATCGTCGTCGTCGTCGCCGCCGCCGCCGCCGTCCGATGTTTCGCGCCACATCGTGTCGCCGTGGCCGGTCTCGTCTCGTCGCATCAAATCACGTTGCGCGCCCGCAAGGGTGGTCGCGGCCACCAGCATGTATCCCTGGTCCTGGGAATAATACGGACCCAGCCGTTATTAAAGTACATGAGACAGAGAGACACGTGGTATGGGCCGCCTCGGGTGCGAGGTAGGTGGGGTAGCGATCCATTCCTCAGTTTACCCAAGTGGCCGAGTCAGGCGAACGCTATCCATCGTATTTTTACTAGAATTTTTTCAGAAAATTTTAAGAAAGACGCAAACATACGTGTTCGCAGTGACGGAGCACGGCACAAAATCAAGGGGGGGCCAACTTGACAAAAACACAAGTGAAATATGTTGACATCGAAATAAAACCATATATACTATGTTAAATTTAACTAGTCACATATCAAGTGACTACAGAAACTGTCAGCCTGCTCTTAACCAAGTTATGGAGTAAAACTAGCTAGTTATATATATTTATAGTTGTGTCACATTTCACATAATACTTGGGAATTTTGTTTTGGACAAGGGGGGGGGGGGGCGGAGCCCAGTTTGGCCCCCATTGTGCTCCGTCCGTGCGTGTTCGGTGGTACTACTCTCTTCTTTACATGTGTACGGATGCATACGTGTATGTGAGTGTGGAGTTTGTGGGTAGTGTGCGTCCAAGTTGTATCCGATCAAAAAAAGTGGCCAAGTCAGCAACCAAGCTTAAGTTTTAGTAAAGACATCTGTGTTTATATCTAGGGTATATCCGTCATCTAATTTTGTGTTTTTTGTTTGTTGATGAATTGTACAGCGCAATCTTCCATTTAATTCCAGCCTAATGTTCGGGGTACCTAGTTGCTAAGGTATCATGTCCAGCAACAAAGATAGCTACCTCATTATCATTGACATGAGCACGCAAATACATCCCACTAAATATGTTTGGGCCAATTGTCAAACAAAAAATGTTTGGGCCAAGCCCAAAAACCTCAACAGCTCTGTTTGGCACAACTTTAGAGTTCCGTTAAAAAAAACTGTGCAACTTGAGTTAATGTTGGACAAAGGTCGTGCTAGGTACGAGGAATGCCTTTTGCAAATCTAACCATATATATAAAATTTGGTGGCACTGCCCCTCTCACAGATCACTGTAGCACACTGGTCTACCCGCTGTGAACAGTACATACCTGTTAATAAACAGTCCAAGCGCGGACGGTACCTGCCGCTATGAACAGTACATACCCGCTAATAAACAGTCCAAACCCATTACCAACAATAACAGATTGCATGAACAGTACCATTCGAACCCGTAAGCAGTCGTACGAATCCCGTTACCATTACGCATCCGCTAAAAAAACAAAACAAAACACCCGTGCTTTGCACGGGCTTGCTGCTAGTATAACATAAAGTTTGGGGACTAAAAACTGAAACAAAAATGAGAAGGATGTTATGTGAATATAAGGCTAGATAACGAGCTGGCTCGGCTCATTCTGGCTCGTTGAGATAACGAGCTAGCTCGGCTCGGCTCGTTATATTAACGAGCCAAAAAGCCAGCTCGGCTCGGCTCATTTACGAGCTTGAGCTGGCTCGTTAAGCTCACGAGCTAGGTATAAAAAGTACATAAATATAATATTTGCATTTATCTAAAGCTTGAGAATAGTAATAATACAAAAATAATACATCTAATAGTCTTAAACCGAACAAAATATTTATATGTGCTAACATATCAACCATTTATAAAGTGAAAGACATGAAGTAATACAAAACTAATATAAGTTATAATGACTTTTTCTCTGAATCCGTGGTTTGTTTGGCTCGCGAGCTGACTCGAGTTGGCTCATTATAGCTAACGAGCAAAAATCTTGGCTCGGCTCGGCTCCTTGTCATAACAAGTCGAGCCGAACCGAGCAGTGCCAGCCACGAGTAAAGCGAGCTAACGAGGTTCGAATTTTTCGTCCAGCCTTACGAGAATACAGACCAAAATGCATTAACATTGTTCACTTATATGGATCAGAAATCTTGTGCGTTCAGATGCCAGCATGGTAAAACCTGTGGGGAAAGGTTGATGTAATTAATTCCATTGACTAGCAGTACTACATTACCATGCATACATTCATGGAGAATCCTAGTGCTCCGCCTGGTCAGTCCTTAGCGTTCACATGGTGCCGATCATCCTAAATGTAGTACTCGATCGACCCAAGTCTGACTTAGGATGTGTTTGATAAGAATCTAGATTCTTATAGAAACATTTCAGTTTCAGATTCTCTCAAGAAGTGTTTCAGATAATGAATCAGAATCACTTCGTGAGATCGTTTTGACGGTAGACTGGATTCTGATCACAAGGAAAATATTTTTTTCTTAGTAGTATAAATAAAAGTTTGCTTAGATCTTGACACTCTGGGTGATCGAGTACAAATTATACCAGAGTAGTCATTATCGCTGTAGTCACATCCAGTACTCTTGGTAATACGAGGAAGATTGATGACGAGCTAACTAATATTCAATAATGTGGTAAATAAATTTTGTGGGGTGAGGGAGCAAGCTGCAAGAGACAAGAGCCAAGCGGACATCCCCAACAAGACCGATGCGGTACATACATTTTGTTTCCGGTGCTTCATTTGATGGAGCCTGTGGCATGGTACCCAGAATGGCAGGAAGCTGCGGCACCATTGCCTTCTTAGCCACACTATGGCCTGTTTGATGCATGTGTATCCACCTCGATCCACATGTGTTGGAGAGGAATGGAATGAAATTTAGTTCAATTTCACCTCAATCTACTTCATCACACGTGGATTGAGATGAATATATGCGTATCCAAACAAGGCCTATAGAGGCCACCGTTACTGGTATATATCTTCCCGTGCTCAGTCTCTCCAACATCGTCAAGAGAGGCGGAGCGGCACCTCACCGACGAGAATGACATGTCCCATGGCACAAACTGAAGTTGTCTAGTTCGCCACACAATAAGTTGTATATCCCATTGCAAAACACTGATATGCTTGGTTAGTGATAGACTAACAAAGAAGGCAAGCTGAGACAACCAAATGAGTTGGTCTAGAGTGTCTGATATTGGTTCATATGTCTGAATTGGATGTAATGTAAACGTGTAGGATAGATTAGAACAAGCCACGATCACAAGCATGTTGTGTAGAACTGACAAGCAGTACATTCAGGGCGAAGCCCAGTTATGGCTGCCGGGTGCCCAGGCACCCCCCCAAAATTCCGAAAATACTTGAGGACTAAAAGATTTGGCCTAATAGGCACCCCCATGGCCCAAGATGAGGCACCCACTACAGCCAAGAAGCCCACGTCGCACTTCCAGGTTCCAGTGCAAGCATCGTTGACTCCCTGCATCGGTCGAGTCCGAGGTCCAGACTCCAGAGGTGGCGCAGTTCCTTCCGCAGTTCCGCTCGAAGCCACGAGTACGCGACGCCTCGCCTGCCTGCCTCCGTTCGTAGCGAATTGCAATCAAGCCGCCCGCCGCCCACGAGTTCACGCGCCCTGCCTGCTCGGCGAGCACGAGCCGGCGACACTGATGTCCCTTTCTCTTCCATCTCTACGGCAGTACGGCTTTACGCAGGGAGTAGCGGAGCAGAGCACCGGACAATGCAACAAGCAGGCGGCGCCTGGAGGAAGAACCCGCCAGCCACCCTCAGTCCCTCACGGCCTCACGCCTCTCCGGCTCTTTCTCTTCTGGTCCAAAAGAAAGAAAAGGCAAGGCATCACATCCGATTTATAGTGTTCAAATTGAAATTAAGGTTTACTGGTTTAATTAGGGTTAGTATTAGCTGGGGTTTTCTCTCTTTCTATATGTACATTATAATAGTGCAAATCTACAATTTGATTATGCTTGCAAATGTAATTTTCTTGTTTCAGATATTGTAGACAAGCCGATCGAGAAGTTTATTCCGGGATGAGTTTGGAAGTTTCATGACCATGGAAGAAAAAGAGCATAAATATGATCTTTGGCAGGTAATGCAACACATCTACTTTTAATAGATAATAATTGTATAATTTGTTTGCTAAATAATTGACCTATCTATTCTCTTTATTTTAGGCTAGTGGAATCTTGATCCTGGTCTCCTGGACTGGATGACATATTTTGCTAAAGTGCTCAACATGGTCTTCTTTTTGTTAATGGTGAGTGTTATTTGACCGCCCAAAACCGCTTAGGGGATTATTTGACCGGTTTTAGAAAGTTCAGGAGGTAGAAAATCTGGTTTTATAGTTTGAGGGGGAGGTGAAATAGTCCACCCTAAATAGTTGAGGGCGTTATGTAGACTTTTTCCATTACCATTTACCTCTACCTTATGTTTCGACCAAAATCTCATTGTTATTGCTAGAAGTCAAAATTTAATGTTAAAATATGGTAATTGCGCATTATGTATGCTGTTTTCTTTGAACATCATCTAGGTCACTGTAGTTATGATTAAGTTGGGCAACCCCCATCAATCTGCTCTAGCTTCGCCACTGTCACGATGTGCATCTCAAAAGTCTAAAGTCTTCACCTACCAATTATATTGGTTCAACGTCGTGCGATACTCAACAAGCGTGAGTCATCTCCATTCTTGAAACCGAAGGACTCGAGAAGTAACAAACACTACCAATCTTTCAGCTTTGCTAATCAGGTTCTTTTTTTCACATGCTAAACCTCACAGGATGTGTTAGAAAAATACACAAATCTTCAGCACCAAAAAAAAAAGAGAGCAACCAAGCCGTTTCAAATTTGTTGGCAATCACAGTTTTCCTAACTTCGCCACGCTTTAGTCTTTAGATGAAAATTTCACTAAATAATCTATTTCTCGCAACGGTAAAAGAAAATGTCTATACAAGCGAGCATCCACAAAACTCCCTCCAGCCCTCCATTTCTAAAAATAGTAAGGATTTACAGGAGTCGGCAGCCAACCGCACCTCGAAATATCAAATACGGAGTACTCCTGGTGGGAAACAATAAGGCCCTGTTTAGATGCGTTCTAAAAAATTTTACAAGATTCTCCGTCACATCGAATCTTTGGACGCATGCATGGAGCATTAAATATAGGTAAAAAAATAACTAATTACACAGTTTGGTTGTAAATCGTGAGACGAATCTTAAGAAACTAATTAGCCCATGATTGAATACTAATTGCCAAATAAAAACGAAAGAGTTACTGTGCTTCCAAAAATTTTACACCCATATCTAAACACAGCCTAAATAAAGGTCGCATCTACAAATCTATTAATTAAACAATAAATAAAAGTACGCCACCTGCCACTGGTCACGCTCGTCAATCCGTATGTTGGCCATGCTTACCTCCTATGCAAGAGAAATGACAACGATAGCAGGTTGAATAGCAGATGCCAGCAATAATAAATGTAATATTTTTTTAGTGTAACATAGATATATTCATTTGATATAATCATACTACAAGTGTTCTATATATAGAGACATATAGTCACCATCTATGGTAAAAATCCTCGCTGGCTAGTTTATCCACACAAGATATATTCATTCCACGTAATGTTGCTCTATATATAGTCAACATCCATGGTAAAAATCCTCGCTGGCTAGTTTATCTACAGTTCTACACAAATGTAGGTAGCTAGTTTGGACATCAGCGTAGACAGGAAAGATGCCGTTGCACTGTGATTTGCTAAGAGTATACCGAAGATAATTAAAGTAGGCTGTACTTTCAGTAGTGTATTATTGAAGCAGTCATGTATATTGACCTGATCCCCTCAGTAAAAAAATAATAATAATGTAACTGGGACAACGTTGGAACACTTGCGGCGTTTGACTAGTTTGACTGTATATATGCGTAGAACTCATATATTCTATACACTTATATTCAAAAGTACGTCAGCTCTCTGATTCGATTTTGCCCTTGTTTAGTTCCAATTCCACCACCTAAATTCCACTATACAAAAAGGAGATTTCCCATCACATCAAAATGTCGGCAAATGCATGGAGTACTAAATGTAGATGAAATAAAAAACTAATTGCACAGTTTTGTTGTACTTTGCGAGACGAACATTTTGAGTCTAATTAATCAATTTTAGATAATTTTTTACACTACAAAACAAAACTGCTACAGTGTTCCGGCAGGAATCCTGTAGCAGCCTGAGCCGAATCCGTGACCCCGACTTGGGATCTAAACACGGCCTTTGACGTCTCAAATAGTAATCTACATGAATTTATTGGTTTTGTAATGGTCAAAGCTTTATTTACATCTGAGTAAACAGTATGCGTAAAATTAATTCAAGACCAAGACAAGAGAGACACATACGTAATACATCCTTTTGATCTCTCCTTCCTATGAGGAGTTACGATCCTTTTCTTGTCAGGACGGCGAAAACATCTGGCGGTCCATATATATATATATATATATATATATATATATATATATATATATATATATATATATATATATATATATGTTCAACCCCATGCAAGACCAAAGAAAGTAAGGATGTCACTTTCGTGGTTAAGTTGTTGTGATTCGTATTGGACACTTGAAGCACATCACAGACGCACCTTTAGAGACGTCATAGACGCGCTTCGGCGCGTCTCTAATAACGCGTCTGTAATAAGGTCTAATTACAGACGCGCTTCAACACGCGTCTTTAGTATACCAACACGCGTCTATAATTATGTTTCAGACAGACGGGTAGAGGTAAAGACGCGTCTGTGACAACCCTTATCACAGACGCTTGTAACCAACACGCGTCTATGACGAACCCTTATCGCAGTCGCACATAACCAACACGCGTCTGTGATAATGATTTACAAAAACAAAAAAAAGATAAAAAACCCCAATGCCATTGTCTTATATATCATACATGACACGTCAAATTACATACAGCGGTCAATTGCTAATTAGCAATTTCATACACATGAAGTAATATCAAAAGCCATTACATGTCCCTCATATACTGCTAATAAACCTACTTTCTACTTGAACTAAGAAGATAAGTTGCAGGCATGTAACTAATAATCTTCTTGAAGGAAATATTCAAGTCATTGGATTCTGCATAAGTGATGTAATCACACAGTGAAGTTCAGTATGCCATTATATGTACCAACTATCATTTCCTTGATATCAATACCCTGGCAACAACCCCTCATGTGTTAATTTGGAAGTGTATGAAATCAACAAAGGGAAAATGGGAAAGCACTGACCTGCAATGCAACTGGAAGTAAACACATAGATGACATTTCTAAAGTCCTGCCACCAACCCAGTCAAACATGGGAAACCAAGCTATGTTTCTCAATTTCTGTTCCAGCTTCTTGTTAATTAGACAAACAATGCCAAAACTTGAATTTGGATATTTCTTTATCATAAACACTAAAGGACTTCCGGAGTGTATACTAAGAAAAAGAATTTTAAAGCAAAGAAGGTCTCACCTGCACTGTGCAGCAATCTTCCCCTTACCCATCTTCAGATCATTCCTTTAAGATGCATGCTGGAAAACGTGAACTGCATGTCAACTGAAGCAAAACATTCCGCTAAAATTTATTTCAAAACAACTAAAAGCTGAAACACAATGTATATCATTGACAGAATTACTAAGAAGTCGAATTGAGTAACTTTAAAAGCATCTAGATTCACAAACAACCAAAATGGTCATAGAGTATGACAGCTATCCAAAATCTGGTCCCGTTTAACTTATAGCTGATGCAAATCACAATAGAAGAAACTGTCACCTCACTACATATGTCTGTAGCATCATTAGAAGGCCACTATTTGATCCATAAGCATCAGCCTCACATTGGAACTTACATGGGGGGATGTCACATCCCTGCACAGTATGTCACTTCCCTGACAGGTCTAAAATTGTAGGCAACTATATGATCGAAGAATGCAGGATAAATATATGGACAAATTGAACCAAGGAAGCTAAGGAGGACGCTGCTGAAAATGTCAAATGCATGGAGAATTTTCCATTAATAAGCCAACCTTTTTATTTGGAGGGCAGTAGGCACTATCATAGATCAAAAGCATAGAATTCAAGTCAAATTAGAACACACTTGCTATCAGGAGAAGGTTGACTTAAATTGAATTCAAGTCGAATGAATTTGAAATTATAACTTGCACCCAACAAAAAGTGACATGAACATAACTTGCACTCAATGTTCTAATTTGTTGACAGTACTGCAGATAATACATTTTGCCAAGAACAAAGAGTAAAATGGATTTGTTGTTTGCATTTTACCATGAGAGCTGGTTTAGATTTCGGGCAAGCAAGATACTGATATGTAAACATGAACCACAAGTTTACTGCAAATAGCTTGTCTTACAAGCTGTAGTTGCCTCTGAACTATAGCTTAGTACTAGTTGTAGTTGTTTCTGAACTACAAGGTGCAAACAACATATCATGCAGCGTTGTAGGTAATTAAATAGTAGAGTTATGCTACCTGGAATACTACACTGCAAGACATAGAAACGATCAAATTTCTAATTAAGTAAAACTTAAAGAAAGGTAGAGTTATGCTACCTGGAATACTAGAAGCTTGTCCAAATCAACAGTAAAGGCTGCTGCAACCATTTCCAGTAATTTAATCAGCCACTTAATTTAAGAATTGGCTCATACTAAGATCTCATATACAGTATCTTGCTACATTCCTAGATTGGACAAGAATAAATAACACGCATCTCACGGAGACGAAGAGAAAACATCAATAATAAAAAAAAAGCAGGACGAAACTAGTAGTACGACTACAGCTTGAGGAAGAGGATCGGATGGATCACCTTTTTTTGAACTCCAACGAAGCCGTCGATTCGTACCTCGTCGGCCCATCTCCAACGAAGTGCCAACCAGATCTGGGTGGGGGGATGTGGAGAAGGCGCCGCCCATCTCCTCGTCTTCGACTGCTGCCACCGCGAGCGCCAGCGGTGCCGCCCCGCCATTTCCCCATCTCCTCTTCTTTGGCTGCCCCACTGCCGTCTACCACTCCTAGGACGCGGGCACGGGCGCTAGGGTTTAGGGTTTTGGCGAGAGCAAAGGCGCAATCGAGGGTGAAGTGGAGGAGGTCAACGGGTAATGGTGAGAGGACGGCCAGGGAGACAGGAAAGAGATGTGGACTAGGCAGGCGGCAGCAGCGTGCTGGCAGGCCGGCACCGGCAATGAGAGAGATGGGGAAGATGAGGAGATACAGAGGGAGGAGATGAGAGAGTGATTCGGGGGGTGGAGGGGGGCTCGACGCGGACGCGGACTCCAGACGTCGGTAAGCTGCATTGTATAATTTTTTCGGGTCCATGACCTTCACCGGCTGACGCGGATGTAGTTGGCGCGTCTGTGAATTGGCACCTGATGTTACAGACGCGTCCCAAGTTTTACTACAGACGCTTGTTGCCAACACATGTCCGTAGTAAGGCTTATTACAGACGCGTGTTGACCCTGTCGGACTGGCGACCCCGGCTGGCGAAATATTGCAGGCGCGTGTTGGGAACACACGTTTGTAAACTCATATTACAGACGCGTGTTTGTCCTGGCGTCTGTAGGGGTGTGGTGGATATATGGCTTTTTTACATAGTGAGAAATCATGACACTACTATGTAAAAACTTTTGCACGGCGTTTCCAAATGAGGCTCCGAAGCGAGCAGCCTGGTTGCTCGCCTCGGTTAGTCGAGGCAGGGCACCCGGACTAGCAACCGCCTCGGTTAATCATTAACTAAGGCGGGCATTATAATAGAACCACCTCGGTTAATGCCTATTGTATAACGCAACCGCCTCAGTTAATCATTAATTGAGGCGGGCATGGTAACAAAACCGCCTCGGTTAATGCCTATTAACCGCTGCGGTTATTGTAACGCAACCGCCTCCGTTAATCCATTTTTGGAGGCGGTTACACTATAAAGCCTGCCTCGGTAAATGATGTCCCAACAGGTAGCCCATCTCGACCCGATATCGCGCTGATTGTATATATACTAGAGATTTAGGGTTTCCTTAGCCACTCAGCAACCGCCTCGGTTAATCATTAACTAAGGCGGGCATTATAATAGAACCACCTCGGTTAATGCCTATTGTATAACGCAACCGCCTCAGTTAATCATTAATCGAGGCGGGCATGGTAACAAAACCGCCTCGGTTAATGCCTATTAACCGCTGCGGTTATTGTAACGCAACCGCCTCCGTTAATCCATTTTTGGAGGCGGTTACACTATAAAGCCTGCCTCGGTAAATGATGGCCCAACAGGTAGCCCATCTCGACCCGATATCGCGCTGATTGTATATATACTAGAGATTTAGGGTTTCCTTAGCCACTCTAACTCCCCAGCCGCGCCTCCGACTCCCCAGCCACGCCCCTCCCCTCGCCCTCCAATCAAAGATCACGGTTTATCAACCTTTTTTGGAGGCGGTTGTTTTTGCCCGCCTCGGTTAATCAATTAATGGAGGCGGTCGCGTTAAGCTGTCCGCCTCCATTAATCGATTTAAATAAATAAACAAACCCTAGCGAGCCCAATCGAGCCTACCACCAGGCCCAATCAAGCCCGATGTTGTCGTGTCTGTCGCATCTGGGCGCGCCTCCTCGTCGCGAGCCCACCGGAGCCGGAGTTGACGAGGAACGAAGCCTGCCGCCGCACCCATGCCGCCGCAGCCATCGGAGTTCACCACAGCACCCATGCCGCCAAGCTGAGGGGGATCGGAGCCCGCAATAGCACCCACGCCGCTGTAGCACGCACATCATCATGGATCTGCGAGGGAGGTAGGTTTAGGGACGGATCTACACCGGATTTGAGAGGGAAGAGTGAGGTCAGAGGGGAAAAGAGAGGGAGATGAGAGTTGTACCTTCATCGGTGCCACCAACGCGACCTCAACTGGATCCGGCCGGGATCTGTCGGATCCAGCCGCCCTCCTCCCAGATCCGGTAGCCCTCCACCGAATCTGTGCGCGGGCGTCGACGAGGAGGGAGGGAGCGCTCTGCCGTCGGAAGGTGAGGGCAGCCTCACCACAACTGCTAGGCTGCTCGGGAGGTGGGGGATGGTCACCACCGCTTGGGGAGGTGAGGGACTAGGGGTGCTCGAGGGGAGCCGCCGGATCCGGGAGGGGGGAGGGAGAGGGTCCTGCGCCGGCGTCGACGGGCTCAGGAGGGAGGGAGTCAGCCTCCCTGCGTGGGGGAGTGAGGGAGGAGAGAGTGAGGGAGAGAGTGTGGTGGGAGAGGGAGGCGAGGGTGCCGCGTTGGCTCGGTGGGAGAGGGAGCGGTGAGACAGAGAGATTGAAGAGTGAAGAAACCCTAGTCTACGTATTTATACTTCAAGCTAGAAATCGGGCCTCGTTAGGCCTGTTGGGCCTCGGCCTTTTCGGAGGCGGGCTTTTATAGCGTGCACGCCTCTAAAAATCGATTTACGGAGGTGGGCAATGTAAGACAACCGTCTACGAAAATAGGCTATTTTTGGAGGCGGTTGTCTTAAGACGCCCGTCTCCGTAAATCGATTTTAGGAGGTGGTTGGATTTCGCCCGCCTCGGTAAATAAAAACGCTCGTCTCCATTAATCGTAGGCATTAACCAAGGCGGTTGGATTTTGTGACTGCCTCCGTTAATAAAAGGGCACCGTCTTGCAAAATCATTTGTGTAGTAGTGTGGGGAGGAGTGCACCAGAAGTAGATCTAGCGGCATGGCGTCGGCGGGGAGGCCTAGATCCGGTGTCAGGAGCAGATTCGGCCACCTAAGGCTGCGGCGGCGTGGATCGTACCACGGACAACAGTGCCGTGTGGTACCGGGCTCGGTGGGCTTTTTTTAATTTCCTAAAATTATTAACCGTGGCGGGCTACATAACTCAACCGCTTCGGTTAAGGCCACGATTAACCGCGACCTTTACTCCGAAGTGGTTGCAAAAACCGCCTTGGTTAACCCTTTTTACCTGCAACAGTTAAGATTTGTGTAGTAGTGTGATTTGAGGGGAAACTTTTTAATTGAAATCATGTATGGGTACATACGTCATTTGAGTGTTCACTTAAGTTGTCTTAAAATTTTTATAATACACTATATTATAGGACGGAGGAAGTGACACCGTTTCGTTTAATTAGGGAGTCAAAGCTAAGCTAAAATCTTGATTGATAGAGCTGTGTGAACATTCGTTCTTTTCTTTTGTGCATTAATTTCGTAAAGCTTTTTTTTCTCTGAAAAAAGTTTAATTAAAGTACTACCTGCATCTAAAATAAGTGCACGTCTTGTACTTCGAAGAGTCAACTAATCTTAAATTCGATCAAATATGTACAAAACTATACTAATGTTTATGATACCAAATAAGCATGCATCATTAGATTAATCACACCACTATTTTTGTAGTAAATTTATTTTGAGATACAAATGTCGATACTATTTTCTATAAATAAATCTAGTAAAACTTGATATTGGTTGACTCCTTAAATTAGGATATGTGCACTTATTTTGGGACCGATGGAGTACGAAATATATAATAAAAGATAGATAATTCTTCACGCCGCCTTTTTATCTAGGGCTGTGTTTAGTTGAGAAAATTTGGGTGAAAAGTTACTGTAGCACTTTTCGTTGTTATTTGGTAAAATTTGTCAAACCATGGATTAATTAGACTCAAAAGATTTGTTTCGAACTTTACAGACAAACTATGCAATTAGTTATTTTTTTACCTACATTTAATGCTTCATGCATGTGTCTAAAGATTCGATGTGACGGGTGAAAGAGGAAATATTTTGGGTATGCATGGAAAGTGAACGCGGCCTAGGACGAATCATCCCTCCCAGGATGGAGTATTGCAGGAAGTAGTGTACTTCTTGGGCCAGCTCTGCGTCCCAAGGACACAAATCCATCGACGTCCAACTCAATGTCTCGTCCATGCGCATGCTTCAATCTTCTTCAAGTCAACCTCTGTATGTGGCAGCCTCGAATTCCTGGTTCATATTTTTTTTCGTCAATTCCGCTGGATTCTTCCACGGAAAAAAACAGATCTCGATCTCAGTTGATGAATTGACCCATTGTCTGCACGGCTATTGAAGGAAAACTATACACAAACTCTATATGAAGTTGCCTCGGTCATGTTCACACACTACTATATGAAGTTTCTTGCAGAACTTTTGACCACGGTCCTAAAATCACCGTCAAACACGCAAATAAGATACCGTGATGTCCACGACCCAAATAAGTAGATAGATATTCGCTAGGAGCACAGTGGGACACCACAAAGTCAATGCGATAGACGAAAATCAAATCATAGCTCAAACGAATAAACCGCGGACGAACTAGTGAGCTCAGGAATTCCTAAGTCTACGACTGGAAATTCCAGGGACTGAAGAGCAACCACAGGGCCGGACTGCACACCCACTGCGAGAGATCTAATCAGGCTGCCTTGCTGCTCCTGGACCGCGAGCAAGAGCAAGCGCTACTGGAGACGCTCGGCGCTGGTGGACGATGCCGCCTCGCAGCGCTTGCGAACTAGAGAAGGAAACGAGCGAACGGAGGAACAGCGAGGAGATCGACCAACACCGGCTCGGCTGCAGAGGCAAACGACCGGGGCTGCTGCCCACACCTGTGCGCCCGACTGCAACAAAGGACCGACGGGCTACGAACAGGAAAAAGCCGGTCCCAAAAATCAAGAGAAACTCGATCAAACCTCCACGATTGGCTCCCAAACTTTACACAGATAATCACCACGGAGTGGATGAGCTATCCCGAAAGAATATCGCCCAATTTCTATCCAATCTTTGGGAAATTTCAGATTGAGCCAAGAACACGAAAAATGTTCCCTAAAACGAAAATCATCAATTTCTCCGTGCTCGAGTCGATTCAACCAAATTAACTCTGAGGATAGCTTCAACTCATGTCATAGCACTAATCAACGCAAAAAGAACGACTCAATTTAGTCTAGAATCGACAAAACGAAAAATCCCAAAACTAGCTCCACAAATCACAGAAAATTGAAAAAGCTCATATTGAAGCGGGCAACAAGTGGTGCACGAAATTGATCCTTAGATTAAAGAGGTCAGATTACAGGCCACTGCTAGCCTAATCAAAGTTAAGATAATAAAAAGCTCAAGAATAAGAGCCACTCTTTTCTCTCTAACCCTAGCCTCCTCTTAACACCACACAAATGAGAGTGACCCTCCAAGGATGGCTGCCCAACTGTTGGAACCGAGGATCGATGAACGATTATAGTAACATAAACAATAGACAAGTAAATTCCGGCGACGAACGCTACGGCAACAAACGTCTGTATCTTGGCTATTATTAATGATAACACAACTCGGGACACATTTGGAACACGAGAGGAGACTCGCCGGGTGACCCACGCCTGCCGGGGCGACGAACGCCGCAGCGGCGACACAACACCGGCGCTCTCTCTGTTTCTCTCGGCTCAACTCACACAAAGCTTACAAGGCGGCTTTATAGCCCACACCAACACAACACTCATGCAGCCTTGGCCATCAATACGCGCACGAACGCTTCGTGCTGGTGACCGCGAACTCCTGGCCACGAGCCGCTGCTCTCTCCATAAGAATAGATCTCCATCTTGACCATAGACTTGGGCCATGAGCCATTGCTCTCCACAGGAATCAGTCTCCAGTCTGACCGTAGACTTGGCACACATGCATATTCCAGCCTTCGTCGCCGAACATCGAAGACCTGGCCAACACCGACTCGATGCACACTCGCGCATGCACACTTGCATACACCCGCACACACCACCACCGAACATGGCGTGGTTTATTCCAACACCAACTAATCCCTTCACATATATATAGGCGCCCGTCAAAAGATAAAAACGTCCTCACATGAAGTACTTATCCTAAATACCCGCTAGAGGTAAATCCATCCAAGTTTTTCTGCATCAATCCAATGGACCCGGCGCCTTCTCGACACCGCTTCGCCTCGACGCAAGCTTCGAGATGCTACCACGTGTCCGCCGATCCGCCGCCAATGGTTTTGAGGCCCAAACCACCAAACCGTCCACGCCTGGTTTTGAGGCCCAAATCAGCAAACCGTCCTCCAATGTTTTTGAGGTCGAAACCACCAAACCCCTCCGATGGTTTTGAGGCCGAAACCACCAAACCCTTCCGATGTTTTTGAGGACGAAACCACCAAACCCGTGCACGCCTCGCCAGACGTGACTAACCGATGTTGACGCGTGTCTGACCTCCGCCAAGCTTGACGTCTTCGCCTTCCTTCTTGACTTGACCGATGCTATCTACATCACCCATGTAGATGCGTGTCCGGCCTCCGCCAAGTGCCACAACATCATCGTCTTTATCTTGACTTGGTCAACGCCACGTACTCTTGCACTTGTCGATGTCCCCAAGTGTCAGCCACCGCGGCTGGTCACCCGGCGTCTTGGTCCCTCGGTCCAAGCCTCACATCCGTCCTTCACCGCTCCCAGTCCATCGGCACGACACGTCCTACTTGACCTTCACCTCGCCGTCAACCACCGCCTCCGAGCTCCACATTTGCGCAATACAAGTCAAGAGACATGTTACACAATACACTTAACACAACACAGCTCAACACAACACCTCCGGTTAGCCATTAGCATAATCAAGCACATATGAAATATGACTCAATCGGAAAAGCTTCAAACCTCTCACATATGTGTCAATCATTCATCACACACACATGGGCTCATTTGCACCATGTGTTCACATAAATTAAACATACCCGTAAATGCACGGAGAGATGAATCCTTTGTTCCACCGATTTTTTTTGTTGAAACTACTAGCTTCTGATGGCTTTTGCATCAAGCCAAAAGAGAACGGACTCAAAGGGTAAGTGGCACCGCTTCCTTTAATTAAGGACTCAATGCTAAGCTAAAATCTTGATTCATAGAGCTGTGTGAACATCCGTTCCTTTTTGTGCGTTTCATAAAACTTATTCCTTGAAAAGAACTTTAATTAAAATATTCTATCTGTTTCAAAATAAGTGCACATCTCACAGTCTGAAAAGTCAACTAATGGTCAACTAATAAGTGGCACCGCTTCTGTACAAAACCCTAGGTGCCTCCTCTCTCCCCTTCGCTCTCTCTCTCCCCGACGTGGATAGGGCACCAGCGGCTGGCGCGAGCACGGCGCGCTGGCTGCAGCCACCCTCCTTCTCCTCCACCGTCGCGTCCCCGCGTGCCAGCTGGGGCCGCACCGCTGGCTAACGACACGACACGCTTGCAGGGCGCGACGGTCTGTGGCGAGGCACCGCCCGTTGGCCCCGGCAGTGCCAGTCACTGGCCACGACGCCCTCTGCTCAGGTGAGGCAAAGGCACATTCCTCTCTCTTTATTTCCTTCCCCTCACCTTTTGTACGGCTGTCCCAGAGCGTTTTTTTCCCATTTTGTTCAGCCTCTACTGAGTCTTACATATGCTGATTTGGCCTGCAACTATATGCTATTATCATGATGCATGTATCTATCCAAAAAAACACATTGCTATAGGCCAATTTTAGTGTTCAGACGCATGTAAAAAATTATCTTGCTGATGCACCATGTACTAATGTCACACTGTCAGACGACAGCCGTGCAGGTGATGAAAATCTTTGCTTCTCTATAATAGCCGACAGCTCCACGATCAGGGAGGCTGTCCACGTCGCCTCCAATTGTGAGAGCCGTTCTATCTTCCATCCTGTGGCCACCTTTCTTTGGAGCCGCAAAAAACACATTGCTATACGCCAATTTCAGTGTTCAGGCGCATGTAAAAAATTATTTTGCTGATGCACCATGTACCGATGTCACACCGTGCAGGTGATGAAAATCTTTGCTTCTCTATAGCCTGTGATGAAAATTATATCATGTAACTTGAAAATATAGGCTGATGATCTTGAAAGTCCCACATCATGTTCATGTGTATACATATATTGATGACAGGCTTTGCTCCCGTTTGGTTACCTGCGGGTTTTTATAATCCGGATAAAATTAATAACATGTTTCACTGGATTCCATGTTTGTGTGTTAAAACCCAACAGAATTTTACCCATTTGGATGTAATTCTAGGATTCTGAGATTTATTTTATCCGGATTCTGAAGAACCCATGCTAACCAAACGAGGCCTTAGTTGTCATATCACGCCCTCTCCCTGTGTTCTATCAAATACTGTGTCCCCTCACGGTCTGAACTGCACCCCTCTCTTCCTCTCTACATGTGTTGTTTTATGTATGTGTCGCCAGCGTTGAGGTTCTTCCAAAGCGTACCCATTTGTCAATTGCATGCTGTGGTTAAGTCACCACAAAAGATCAGATGAGGCCATTGTGTTCATTTCTGAGGCTACCTCTTGGTTCCATCTTTGTCAATTTATTTTTATTTTTTTTTCACTCTCCTACATACTAATTGTTAGGAAAACAGAGGCAGAGGTGACCACCTTCTCTCTTTTCCTCCCTCTGAATTGTAAGCAGATGACTAGAGACTCATTCATGTTGCAGTTTTTTTTGGCTGATTTGCTATCTATCTCCCCTATTAATTCCTGAATCTTAATGTCACAATTATTGATAAGTTCTGGACAAGATCTGAACACAGGATCTTTGATTCTATCTATCTATTATTATTTATGTATTTATAGAAGTAATTCTTTGTGGTTATCTGAATACAGTATTAGACATGTATTGTAGACATGTATAGTCCTGTATACATTGTATCTGGACATGATGTAACCCAAGCCCCATTGGGCTATATACATGAAAGGTCACCCCCTAAGATGGTGTGTGGTGTTTCCCTACATTTATCTCTCTATATGGTATCATTCACAATCAGATCCTAGCCTTCCGCTTCCGCCCCTTCCTTCCCTCGCACGTGCGATCAGCGCTCGCGACTCCCCCTCCGCTTGCGACTCCTCGCGATTGTGCCTCCCCCTCGGCTCTCGACTCCTCGCGACCATGCCTCCCCCTCCGCACGTGAGACACTCACGCCCATCCACCCTTCCTGGCGGCGCTCCTCCACCCTTCCTCCCTCCCGATGGCCACCAGCACCACACCGGCCATCGCAGATGGCACCATGCCAGCAGTCAGCACCGGCACCTTGCCAGCCATCGACACCGGCACCGTGGGTGCCACCGGTGCTGGCCTTGCAGCCCCGCAGCCGCCCATCGTGGCTCATCCCTACGCCACGATCGACATCAAGTCCCACGTCCCGATCACGTTGGAACTCACCTCGAACTACTCGAAGTGGGCATTCTTCTTCAAGTCGCTGTGGGGGAAATTCAGGCTTCGCTGGCACATCGACGGCACCGCTCCTCCTCAACCTGATGACCTGCAGTGGGACATTGCGGAGTGTTGCGTTCATGGCAAGCTCTCCGGCTCTGTCGATGACTCCGTCCTCGACCTCGCCATGGAGGACGCTGATCCCATCGCTCGCGATCTGTGGGTGGCCATTGACGGGATCTTCCGTGCCAATAGGGAGCCGCATGCCATCTTCCTCCTCAACGAGTTCCACTCATGGTACAAGGCGACTCCACTATCTCCGCCTACTGCCAGCGCCTCAAGATCAAGGTTGCCACCCTCCGTTACGTCGGCCACCCTGTGGAGGATTCGCAGCTTGTCCTCGCTCTCCTGTGTGGCCTCAACCCTCGCTTCTCCAACACCGCCGACGACATCGCCAACTCTGTCGTTCTTCCCACGTTCACTAGAGCCCACGACATGCTGGTTCTCAAGGAACTTCGCTTGGCCAATGCCGAGAAGACCATCGTCAACACCGCCCTCCTTGCTGTAGCTGGGTCTGGCTGCACCAGCCCGGGCGGGTGCCGCTCCACCACCGCCAGGGCTACCTCTGGTGGCTCCTACAACCCCCACATCAGCGGCTACGGCAGCGGCAGCAGGGGCGGCGGCGGCGGGAAAGGCAAGGTCAAGGGCAAGCGCGGTCCGGGCAGTGGTCAGCCCCACGGCAGTGCTGCTGGCGCCCCTCAGCAGGTCGCCCAGTACCAGCAGGCCGGCCAATACAGGCCCATGGGTCCCTAGATCTGCTACAACCCGTGGGCTCCGTAGGGCCCTCCTCCGGCTCAGCAGGGCCCCAGTGGCTGGCATCCAAGTGTCCTCGGTGCGCCCCCTCAGTCCCACACGACGTTCGCATCCGTGCAGCCTCTGATGACCTTCGCACCGCTTCAGTTCTCCCAGCTGGCTCCTGTGTGGAACCAGGCTGGCCTCGTCGCCACGCTCAACCAGATGCATCTCCATGACCAATAGCCCTGGGTGACGCATTCCGGTGCTTCCTCTCATATGAGCTCTTCAGATGGTATACTTCTTTCCCGCCATCCTTCTTCTCATTCCTCCATTACTGTTGGCAATGGTCACACACTTCCTATTTCGTGTCATGGCGAGTCTATCCTTCACACACCAGTGTCCAATTTTCCACTTCGTAATGTTCTAGTTGTTCCATCCCTAGTGCACAACCTGCTCTCAGTTCGTCAGTTCACTAGAGATAACAACTGTTCTATCAAATTTGACGCTCTTGGTTTTTCTATCAAGGATATCTAGAACTGACGCGTGATGCTTCGCTGCAATAGTGCCGACGATCTTTACACCATTCCCACTACACCTCCCACTCCACACGCCAGCATCGCCATCTCCACCGACCTCTAGCATCACCGTCTTGGTCATCCTAGCTCCGCCACCATAGATATTCTTCCCCATAGTGTGTCTATCAGTTGTAATAAAGTAGTGCATACTCTATGTCATTCATGTCAGCTTGGCAAACATGTGCGGCTTTCTTTTTCAAATTCCAGTTCATTTAGCACTATGCCTTTTGAACTCATTCATTGTGATGTGTGGACATCTCCTGTTGCCGGTATTTTGGGCTTTCAATATTACCTCATTTTACTTGATGATTTTACTCATTTCTGTTGGACGTGTCCCCTCGTTCGCAAATCTGAGGTTGCAGCCCATTGTTGACGGTCACTAAATGCCTATTTTGACCATCAACATTGCACCAAAAATGGGAGAAAACAACAACATATGTAGTGATTTATGTTTATAATTCACATATTTCCACTTGTACTTGGAGATGTATTTGTATGCAGCTATTTCTTCTTCTTCCTCCATGAAATTTCACTCACCGCCACGGCCACGCCATGCTTCTTCAATCCCCCAGGCCGGCCACGCTCGGCACCCACCCCCTCTTCCACATCTGCGGCCGCGCTCGCCACCCGCACCGTGCGCCCGTCTCGATCTGACACGTGCGGCCTTGCCTCCGACGGCCATTCTCGCCCTCGTCATCGGCTCCGGCGCGCGTGGCCTCATCTCGATCCGGCCAGCCTTGCCCTCGTCCGGCATTGTCTCCCCGACGCGTGCGTGCGGCGCCCTCTTCCTCGTCTCCGGTGGCCAGCCTCGCTATCGTCCTCGATCCAGCCGGCCTCGTCCTCATCCTTGTCCTCTCTCCCCAGCGTGCGCGGCCTCGGCCTTGCCCTCATCCTCGATCTGGCCGGCCTCGGCCTCGTCCTCGTCCTCTCTCCCCGGCGTGCGCGGCACCCTCTCCCTTGTCTCCGGTGGCCGACGTCGCCCTCGTCTCCGGCTGGCCTCGACCTCATCCTCGTCTCTGACGCGCGTGGCGGCTCCATTGCCCTTGTCTCCACCAGCGCCTTCATCTCCGGCCTCGACATCGTCTCCACCGGCGCCTTCGTCTCCGTCCTCGCCCTCGCTGCTGCCACTAGGTATTCGACCTCGATTGCCTCGCCTCATCCCTTCCTGCTGTGTGAGACCGAGCGCTAAACATACAGCACAAGTATATATATACATTGCACATATCCGAGTGGCACTCTAGGCAACTGCAATTTTTTTCGTAACATACTGATCATAAGGTTTAAATAGACAATTTATATTGTTGGTAGCTTTCGTTACACTAAAAGTAGACGTCAATGCCATTGGAGGTCTAAATTTTTTTTGACTCAAGGGCTGAGTAGGAGCTAGATGTTTTTTATGATATTATAGATATGGAATTAGGAACATTCTAATTGTTCGTCTTATTAAATTTTGATATATTGATTTTAGTGTGATATATTGTATATATTTGATATGCATTTGGTATATATAGGGTCCAGTTATATGTATTTTGATGTATAAGGTTTTACAGATGTGAATTTTGATACGTAGACTTTAATGATATACATTTTGGTATATAAAAAATATTGACTTTAGTGATATATATAGGTAAATTCTTATGAATATATGAATTTTGGTGTATGAATTCATATATTGACTCTAGTGATATGAATTTATATATTAACTTTAGGTAGAAGAGATGGCTGGATATCTCCCTGAACCGATTGTTCCGAGTTGGGGCTATTGTATTGCTTGGGGATTCGAACCAAGGTTGTTGGATGTACCGTTCAATCATCCTAGCATAGTAAGCAACGATATATGTTTTAATACATTAATATGTTTTAAATATGTTTGTACATAATATATTTTTCTGATATGTATATATATGTGTTTCTTTAATGGACCGTAGGTAATTGACTCAATCATTTGGCTTGAAGAGACACTTTCATATTTTAGGGTTGAGGGAGTGGATGTTGAGAGCTTTGATGTCGATAATGGTCAATTGGTCCAGTCTCGAATTGGCTTTTCCATCGCCGCTAGGATGGGTGGAGGTGTTGTACAAATCTCAGAGGTATGAGTAAAGGCACCTGAGAAGAAAGTTCCAATTAAATATGCTGACAAATCATGTTTGAATAAGCTTGCGAATATTGGGTACACCCTGCCTACACTATCCTCCATGATGAAACAAGCAATAGATGCGGACTCGTATCATGATGTTGCGGGCTTCTGTACAAGGATTGCTCGAACCAACCGAAATGATGTGGTAAAGTCGAAGTCGAATTCATAGCTTATATTCAGATTTGTTGTTATTCAAAAGCTTTGTTCTCATATCCATTTTTTTGTGCCAACAATTACAGGTTGAGGACTATGAATTAATGCAGGTTGTAGCTTTAAAGCCATTCTAAACCAGATAATGCATGCATTGGGTTTTGATTGGAAATATGCTGATGAATGGCCAACACTCATTACGGAAGGATTTCAGGAAAAGCTGATTATGACTCAGAGGGGATCATCTGACCCACTGATTTCTCGACCACCGCTTACCGTCGTTAGTAGACCATGTGCTCGTACTTTTGAAGCAAGGGAGAGTGCACTACTTCATACGTTGCTCTACATCAATAATATTTGTGGATACAAAATCGGTGACCTACATTTTGCCGAGTACATAATAAGATGTAGTCAAACTTGGCGGTGATCTACTTGCGCTTGCATGAACTTGGTGTGTAATTGAACTTTGGGGATGGACATCTAGTTTATTGTAATGACTTTTAAATTATTATGGTTTGTATGAACTTGTTGAATGGGGATGATCATTGTAATATATAAGCTCTTAATTAGTTCCATTCTTATTTATGGATGATGCACAATAGTATAGCATATAATACATGTACGAAAACTATTTGAAACGAAAACAAATTGAATGGAAAGAAATCGCCAAAGAAAAGAAAAGAAAAAACAAAAAGAGTAATATTTAGTCAACCAACCGGGTCTGGAGGTGCTCGCCCTCGAGGTCGTCCTAGAGGCCCCTTTAGTCTCGATTGATATAAGCAACCAGGACTAAAGGGCCTCCATTCAATCCCGGTTAACAGACCCGGGATTAAAGGGCGGGTTGGCAGTCCCGGTTGAGAAACCGGGACTAGAAGGGGTTTCCCAATCGGGATTGCTACACAGTCCGCACTAGTGTTCAGAACCAGGTATATGTGCGTTCCTAGCAGGACAAAAGGAAAAACAGCGTCGCTTTCAGTTACAGTCACTCTGCTTCAAGTTACAATTAATTGTTCTACTCTACATGTCACTGGGTGTGCCTCTACTTGTGCTTTTTGACAATGTGTTTTATTGTTTGAGTGAGCAGTACACTCCTTTGCTTTCTATTTTCCCCTTCTACATTGCGTTTTTTTTGCCTTATGCTCAGAGTCTTCCTTCCAGCCTGTTGTTGCTTGTGCTTATTAAGATACATATATTCACATATTCAGTATATTTACTTTGTATTTGCGCTGCTAAGATAGATTGCGGTTCTACCTTTTTTCTAGAAAAAAAATTCTGCTCTGTCTCTGCTGTGCTTTTCAGCTATGCCTATACATTTGCTTGCTGAGTCTTTGTTGTTCTGGTTCCCACCAATTGGTTTCCACAGGGTGTAATTTATTTATGTGCCCCCATATTTATTTCACTCTTCCATATTAATAATACATTTTAGCTGATTTAGGCGGTCATTAGGGTTTAGTTGTTCTGAACAATCTCCTGATTTGATATGCTGTACCCAAAGAAATCTTATTGAAGCCTTTTGTTTTCTTCAATTGAAATCACAAGTTTAGCTTCCTGCTGCATGACAGTGCCGTGTATGACAAGTGATTTGTGGCAAACAGCTTTTGATATCTACTTTCTATTCCGGTTAATTTAGTGCATGAAATGATTTTTGATTAGTTCAGTTAATCGTGTTGCCGCTTTTCCATCTGGAGTCGTAATGCTTATAGTGATATTTTAAAATATAATTTGACAAAACCATAAAAAGAGTGCAAAGTTTCATGATATTTCATATGAAAGTGTCCAAAATAAATATTTGATGGCTCTTCGCTGCCTCATACTTTAGTGTGATACTTATGGATTTATTTTCTCATAAACTCTTTGCTCTCACCAGGAGTTCCGTCTTTTCGCTCTTTCTCGGGTAAGGCACGAGTGGTCTGATCTTTCTATGTTCTTTGTTCCTCGTTTTTGTTAATAACGCAAGAAATAATTTACATGGCTGCGTTCTTGCTTCCGTAGTACAGTCTCGTTTTTTCATTGCCTCTTTTAATTCTTGTTGTTTTCATATCAGTGATTACGCTCTTTTCCATCAGCCTTCATCTGCTTACGGGTTCATAGTTCAGCACACAGTTTGTGGCTTGCGTTTATTTTGAGCTTGTATTTTTTAAAAAAGATTCCAGCTGCCTTCGACCGTCAATAGGTTTTAGTTGCTTTGCACAGTTCCTGCTCCTGGTTTGTTATGCCTTTATTTTCTAATCAGCCTGCTACTAATGGTTGCATGGTATTTTTATTTCCATGATTTGTGCAGAAATACAAATTTCTTTTGCCCATGTAGGGTTTGCCTATTGCTCTATGGAGATGATAGGGTCTCAAAAAAGTTTATTTAGGTATAAATTCAGGTATGGAGCTACTACTTCAGGTTCCCACGTACTTAATGGATTTGTCTGTGTTCAGGTTCTACAATTAAAACACTTTTATGAAGTGATAATATCAATAGTCCTACTACCACAGATTCATCCAGTTGGGAAACTGCGACTCATTCGCGAGTTTACCAGATCGAGAGCCGAAGTCGTGACACCGAAGATATCTGAAAACTGCTCCAACCAATCTAATGCAACAAACAAGAAGCCAATTTTTATAGTAGGACTCTTGCTGTACGATCTATATGTGCAGTGTGTTTGCCAATCACCGCGTTCACTCCACATGAACAACATGTATAATATATCTGCACGACCAACTTAAGTGACATACAAATTTATCACCATGATGTTTTTATCACCATGATGTTCATACTTCCAATCTAATGTATATGCATCCTATAGTATATACCAATCATGTTGCCGTAATTATGTGCATCACAACTGCATCTACAACATATGAACCCTACCTGTATAAAGTATAAACCCAAACATGGTCGCTTGTCGTTGCGCGCGATGGCGCGCGGGTTATACTAGTATATATTACATGAAGTAGTATAGGCAAGTTCTTGGGATTGACCCATTGTTTGCACCGCCGTGGTCAAAGTGAAATGCATGTCTAGATATTATACATCACGACGTTATATACTCCCTCTATCTAAAAAGAATGCGACTATGCTTTACTCCGACTGTTCTAAATTATAAGTCATTTTAACTTTTTTGAGAGTTAAAGTATCTAAAGTTTGACCAAATTCATATAATAAAATAATAACGTTATGATACCAAATAAATATCATTAGATTTTTTATTAATTATATTTTATTGTATACCTATTTGATGTCATAAATCTTTGTAATTCTCTCTATGATTTTGATCAAAGTTGAGATTTTTGACTCTCCAAGAAAGTTAAAATGACTTATAATTTGAAACGGATGGAATATGTGCCAGTTAAACCGCTCCCCTCCTCTGGTCTGCTGAACAATTCAGGAGGGGAGGAAGGAGCAGTGCATGCATGGATTATATATACTACACAAAATGAAAAAGAATGGATGATCTAGTATGTAATTATTTTTTGAATTTCCAAATAATTTGCAGACTAGTCTTTCCCACGTTAGCAATCAGGATGCCAGCATGTTGTTGGTGTTTCTTAGCGTCACTACCAGGTTTGGAGATAGAATCCATCCCTAGCAGGGGCACCAGAAACGCCAATTGGTATTTCTTAGCATCATCACTAAGATTTGGATAAATCTTAGCGACGCCGTCAAGGAACACCAACACGATAGTTCTTAACGATTATAGAAAATATCCGCAAGTGCATGGATTTATCATTGTAGCATTTCACCTAGAAGTATTCAGGGTATCGTTATTTATATTTTCCCAACGAAAGGCAAGACGTAAGAGTCTAGCATGGATATGAACAAGATTACATACTTGCATAGTGAACCAATAGTCTATGACAGGGGTAAAATGGTAATTCAAGGATAGTGGACACACATCTGGGCTAACCTCAAGGATAAAAGGAAAACAAAGAACAAAAGAATGTTCCTAAGTGGAGCAGACATGTTCTAATATAGCCGTGCAAATAACAGTTGATGATCATACAAATTACATGGTTAGAGCTTGACCTAAGTGTAAGATGGACGGGGAGATCTCCGAGCACTGGTCTGCCAGCAAGCGCGAGAGACTTTAACACTCCTACACAATACCCGAATGTAGGGGATTCCAAGGGACGGATAGAACTGTCACCACCTGCCGCCTACCCCTCAACCGGGGAGTACCGTCATATCCGAAGGTTCCCGTGCACCCGAGCACCACGCCCATGTACAAAAAACTACCCATATCCCCCGGGACTCCGACCCTACGGATCAACAAGCATAGAACATGGGCAAACCCGAAGGAACGACGAACCCTCACCTCAACTTAGCTCTATTTCTAATCATACAAGTTATATGAATGTTTAAGCACAGAGTTCTACATGTTAAGCATATAACACAAACTATACACTAGTTCATATATCAAGATTATAACATGTAGACTATACTCTAATTCTATGGCACAACTATATTGTAGATATGAGAGCAAGACTTTGGAAGAAATTCTCATTGTATTCATAACGAGATTTCTCTCTTTCTCCCAAGGAGCCAAGCTCTCCTTAATAGATTTGCTAGCTCCAAATACTACTAAAAAGTAAAAAGAGTACAAGTGGAGATGGAGGTGTAGAGCCCAAATGAGGTGTGTTGAAAGGTGAGCACTACCCCTACATTTATACTACTCTATGGTCGGTTTTGGCGCTGGTAAATTAGGCAACCACCATGAGCCGCCTTTGCATGTCGCCATGCAACCGCCGGAGCAAGGTGGGCCTGGGAGGCGATGGTGGGGGTGCGGGCGCACCCCTGGTGCGGCCGCACCAGGGCTGGCCCCGCTCGCCACTGCCTTGCTCTGGTGGGCTGCTGGCTGGGTCTGGGTTTGCTTCCTTAGTGGTACTCGGCCCAGTTTTGGCGTGTAGGTGGGCTTTTGCTTTGCGCTTTTCTGCTTTACGCTTTCCTGTGTTGCGCCTTTTGATCATATTCACATGTATTTTGTAAATAAGTCATGCAAAACACTGAGTCTTCAATACATGTGGAAATACGTTAATAGTAAAAGTATATGTGTTGAAAGTTTGTTTATTTCTCCCGTTTTGGATATAAATTGGCGGTCGGATATGGTCGTTAAGGACCGCCAACAATCACATCAGTCCATGTCAGCATAGGGTGAAAGTGACCTTGTTTTGTTTTTGAGAACTGGAAAAAAAGGTTGTAAAGAGTGGATTTGACTATTCTTTTCGTGCCACGTGATATGCATATATGTATCTCCATCGCATATTAGATTTCAGTTGACCTTTAAATTTGTCTAAATATGTCACATCACATGTATTGCTGTCGTCCGAAACATTTGGTTTTTTGATGTCTCCTGTCACATATTATATTCTGATGTTTGAACTGAGAAGTAGCCTCGCGCGCACATACTTTTTGTTGTTGTTGTATATATGTATATCTGGTCAACCTGTGAAATAAACGGCGCCTTTTAATTTGGTCGTCTAGCATGTAGTCTATATATCTCATGCGTCTGGTGTGTCGTTGGTGCCGGCTCCTTTCCGCAAGTATAAAATAAATAAAACATGCTACACGTAAGTGTACGTTGGTTGCATTCGACCTCTGGAAAGTGTGGAATCGCGACGACTGCATGCGTGCTGGTTTTACTCAGATTATGCGTTGATCTGATGACAGCGACTGGATGCATGTTTTACCCATATAGTATGCCCATATTCGTGTACAGAAAAAACGTTAAATAATGTGTCTCCGGCTCTCCGCATGCCAGTTCTATCGATGTCTCCCTCCAACTACTGTTACGTGTAAGGTGAGTTACGGAGATACAACTTTCAAATAAAGTTTATCTTCATCTTACTTGATTTGTAGAAAAATTATAAATTTTACTATGTTGCATCTATTTTAGAGGCAACCAAATTGCAAACCAGAAATCCATTTATCTTGAGACATGTAGAATTTCTAGCTAGCCACCTCTGGAAATGTTATTTTAGAGGTGGTTGGGCTTTCTAGCCTCCTCTAAAATAGAGGGTATTTGTAGAGGCGGATAGGCTTTCCAGCCGCCTTTAAAAATCGGCTTCTAGATGCAGGCCGGTTTAGAAACCATTTTTAGAGACAATCTCGATAGAGCCATAAGCTTGATTAAAATGAAGGCGTATCACCAACTCTTGATTCAGCATCAGATAGCTCTTGATCACCATCTTCATACGACTCCTGAGGTTTGAAACGGGCAACGTACTGTGCAGCTGACAGACGGGGATAAGGAGACATCTACAAGATTTAGACATAGATTAGATAGAATCAATGTATTTTCGCAATAGAATAAAGTAGAGGAAGCATAAAACTTTAGTAATTAACAAGGTGAAAAGAGGAAGCATGAATTAAGTGAAGTATGGATGCTATTAACGACCATTCTAACTAGGCTCGCGTCCTACAGTCAACACGGCTCTGATACCAATCTGTCACACCCATTTTTAAGGACAAAAATAGGATGCATAAAAGACTCATGTGCGCCCCAGGAAACAGTCGCACATATAAGTTGACAAATTACAAAGTATCATCACAGTGCTTATTACATAACGAATAAGTATTTAAGACATAGTCTTGAACGATAGGTAATAATAACTAATAGTAATTCTTCAGCGAAAACTCCACACAGGGACACGCAGGGACACGGTTGACTGGTTGACACCAAGACTAGTACTCATTCCGATAATCTTCCTCAATATCTTCATCTGTTATGGTGGAAATAGCAAGAGTGAGTCCATGTCGAACTCAACAAATATAACACAGGGTTCATGAGGCTCAAAAAGGCTAGACACTGTTTAACTGCGTTTAGCTTTTAATCATATATTAGCAATTGAGTAGCATCAAGATAAACCGCTTCCCATTAAAGAACCAATGATCAATTGTAATAATGATAACGAATAGCATTAACATGAGCATAATAATAATCAACAATAATTAAACATGATATAGCAATGGTGATCATCTATCTGTAAATGTTCCAAGGCCGCTCGTATCCGTGAGCACGGCTAGTATACCAGTTTTTAACTCTGCGCAGAGGTGTACACTTTCACTGTAAGTCATGATTTCCAAATGAGTGGGAAGATCAAGCCCAAACACCCGAGAACCATATAAAGCCACTCAAAAGTTCGTCTAACAAGTTAGGGCCATTAGATTCACTCGGCAGGCAGATGTAGAACCCCCCTTCCCTGTGGCACAACAACCGCAGCCTATACACACTAGGCCAGGGGCTCGCACTACACCCAAAGTGGCAAGCCATTCTTACGCCATTTAAGGTAACCACTAACAAGCTAGAAAAGGTCTCTTGAACAACTAAAGCCAGAGCCATATAGCCCTCACAGCTGTACTGTATATCCCGGATAATCACGTACAGATAAGTCCTTATGGAGAGAAACCAGAGCATCAAAATAATACACATGCTCTAGCCCCCTTTTAACAGTAATAAAATCATCTTAAAGGTTGATTGCTTAATCCATTAATCAAATTACAAGATCATTGTTCTTAGTTTAAGCACTAGCATTAGCTACCCATATGCATTCCCAAGGTTGACAAGGAATCAAGATATCAATTACTAAGTTATAATCTCTAAGGTTGTCAAGGTAAGCACATGCATATGTATGACAATTCAATGTATAGGTAGCAAGGATAGTCCTGTGTTATACTTGCCTTGATCAAAGCTTTCCAAGTGATACTGCTGACTTGGTTCAAAGTAATACTCCGAATCGTCCAGATACTGCTCACCTTCTATATTCGATCATCAATCAACAACATACATGCATCCAATCAAACATACACGAAACAAACAAAGAGATATAATTAGAACAGTACACCAACAGTAGCAAAACAGTAATAAAAGTTTATAAAACTCTTCTACGCGTTTCTACGATCACACAGATGCAAAGATCACCAAATTCGGAGTTAAAACGTGAAAGTTATGTATTTTCTAAGATTTCCTATAAATAAATAAATACTTAATTATAAACTCGAAAAATAAATTATCAAAACTAACTGTACAACTACACTAACATATAGAGCTCGCAAATACGAACCTAACGCAACTTGAACGGATCAAATCGGAGTTAAAACGAAGATTTTATGACCAAAACAATTCTAGTGACAAAACTGTAATTATCTGAAAACGTATTTTTGATTTAACCGGAAGAAAATACGCTTTCAAAACACGAAAACGGATTCAGGATATTGCGCTAAGGATCGCGGGTTCTATTTAGAAAAAGTTCAGGGGCTCTTTATGAAGTTTACCCCGCGAAGGGGTACCTTCTAATCCTAACCGTTGATCATCCGATGGACGGCTACTGCTTAACCCGAGAGAGAGAAAGAGAAGAACTGGCCGTCTCCTTCAACGCCGGCCGGTGGCCGCCATGACCGCCGCGACCCATGTCGCCGGAAACAGCGGTTCTCGCGACTTAGACCACCAATCGGGCCGTGACTTGTTCCAAACGAAAGAGAAGCTTATCGCGAACTCACCTAGAGTCTTTTCTTCGGCCAAGAGAACTCGTCGGTGATGCTTGGCTCGGAAAGGCGGAGGTCCACCTCCTGTGAATCCCGGCGTCGATGGGTGAGCTCTTAGAACAAGAGGAAGAAAAATACAGCTACTACGGCTACTTCACCTCAAGACGAATAGCACCAAAAAGATCTTTGATAACAAAGATGCGGCTACCGTCGAGCTCAATCGCGACAGCCTTAGCTTCAACCCGGCGAGATCCAAAATCAACTCCCGACGACGAGTCTATGACCTAGGGCAGCGCGTGAAAGGAAAAACAGAACGTGGGGGTCACAATTCCCTTATAGGGGTACACGGCTTGCGGTCCAAGACTTTGAAACGGAGAAAATCGAATCCCATCGGTGATAGAGTCTGCCTCGGTCACGAACCGGAGATGGAAGAGGATACTGACAAGGGGGCCCGGTTGGTCAGCGAAACCAGGAGGGAGAAACGCTGCCGCTGGCTCGGGCCGACTGGATGCTCGTCTGCTGGGCCGGCCCACCGACGCGGCCTGCCACAACACGAGCGCGGGAGCGGGCTCAACAGCTGGGCCGCCGGCCAACAGTTAGGTAAGTTATTTTTTTCTTTCTTTCTTTATTAATCTATTTTCCAAAATCTTTTCAAATGAAATTTTCTCAACCAAACAAACTAAAATAAATCCACACAAAATAAATTAAATGCAACAGCATGAATGCAACACCAAATATTTTCTTAAAAATTTTAATTCCCCTTCTCTAAATTATTTAAAAATTTACTACTCCTAAAATTCGGGTGTTACAGTATGTGTCTCTTGTTGCGATATGTTATGATAGAGAACTATTTCCCTGTCATGCAAGTTAATTCGTTTTTCAAATTTAACCAAGTCTTTCTTGACCGAAGTGTCAATGCATGACTGTATGCTTTCCACCTTAGCATGTATCTCACCATCCACTAGGTGGAAGACATACAGTCATGCATTGACTCTTCGGTCAAGAAAGACTTGGTTAAACTTAAAAAATCAATTAACTTGTGCGACTAGGAAATAATTCTCTATCATAACATACCACAACAAGAAGACATGTACTCTTTTTCCTTTGTATATTAATGTTGTACTACAATTACTTATGTTTATGTTCCGTTGCAGTCATTCAGGTGGGGTGTTTGTAATAAAATATAAGCTGGCATGGGACGGAGAACAAATGACTCAGGATTTCACAAATGTGAGTCTTACAATTATTGTCAATTCTAAATTGCTACAGACTAAAACAAAAACTGCTATATGAACTGCACTACTTTCACTTGTATAGACTGAAATGGAAAATTTTAGCTTCAGAATATGCATGAAGCTGCTCCGTTCTGAGATTAACCTAAAACAATTGCACTCATACGAAAAAGCTTTCACAGTCTGTACTTTTTACTGCATATTAAAATCTTTCAATTGGAACAAGTTGTTCTAGACTGAACAAAATAATCCGGTCTATCTAACATTTTTTTGTTGACGATACTTATGTGGAAGAGTACTTGTGAACAATCCGGAGGAACAACAGGGGCACGAATAGGATGAAGATGCAGACGATGTGCATATAGTATCGCCATCAACGGAAACTCCAACAACCGCTGCGACTAGCACGAAAGTAACTCCAGCATCCTCTTCTGCCAGCATGAAAGGAAACAAAGGAAGGAAAGAAACCGAAAGGAGGGGAAGCAAATACAGCATCAGGAGCTGAAAATAGGAAAAGAGAACGATGACAACCGCGAAAGATTGACCAAACTCCTCCTATCACTAAAACTGTCGTGGACCAATTCAGCACCAAATATGTCTAAACGGGCTAAACTAGCGTGAGGCACAGGCAAAAGGGTCATCAATTCAGGGCCATACGATGGTAGCCCTTGGAAGAAATACTTGTATAGAGGTTTAGTGCAGTGAGCATAGTAGGTTTAATGAAGTGAGCACCAATCTACCTGCTTTGCACTTGCCCTTGTGGCTTGACCAGATGGTTCTGAATCATGTTTGAAATGGTCGCTTCTCATTTGTAACATTGATTAGTAGGGCAACATCAGGCACTAAGTGCTGTGTATATCCTGTGTCGATGAGCCATACCTGCATGCAAAAATAAGAGCTAAGTCAATCATCTAATTTCTTTTTTTCTCAAACAAGCAAGAGAACTAGCCCATCATTATATTAAGAAGGTGAAAATCATCTAAACAATAGTTAACCAGCATGTGAAAGCTGAGACAAGTAAAGACAGATCACCTTCTGTGCTTGTTGTTCATCATTCCCTTCATGTGTATTATTCTTGGGGATTTCAACCAACTTCTCAGCTTCTGGTGACCATTTCAATGTCCTGAAAACATTTTCATTCTATTTGTTATATAAAATACGTGCTCTATCTTCGGCTTTGAGTCCACGGTCTTCATAAGTGAAACAAGCGCTCTAATCATCTTACATTCGTACCTCCTGAAAAGTAACAGCCATGTTTGGATATGATCATGTAGTGGAGAATATATCACAGAGAGAGAGAGAGGGGGAGAGGATGCGGCACTCACCAGCGCCAGATCCATTGGAGAGCTGGTCGAGGCGGAGGCTAAGGGCCATCGCACGGTGTAGTAGGTTGACCTAGGCATCCTCCACACTGGTGGCCAATGCGAGGACATCCAATCAGCGCCTCATCGAAGCGCCACTTTGCCGGATCTGCCGGGGAGCCATTCTATGTGGACGGACACTTATGAGATAGACTGGAAATGCTGAGTATATCAACATAGATAATATAGATAAGACGTACACTTACGTTTGGTTAAGTTGTAATTATTTGATTGAATGGATATCTCATCTTCTAGATTTGGTTGTAGTGCTCTGGCCCAGGCAGCCACCACAATCCACAGCGCCTGGACATCTGGGTGGGTGGGTCATTACGAAGGCAGCCGGTTAATCAGGACTGCAGACTTGGCGGTCCTAGACAGACATACACAAACAGGTACGCAAGGGATAGATGATGACGATGATACTGCGGTAGTCATCTTTTGTCAGATTTGCATTAAATTAACTATATTTTAATGACCAATTTAGGTACATTTTATTCTACACTTTAACTAAAACCACCTTGCAGAAAAACAGGGGGTTAAGTGGCAATACCCCATAATAAATATGTTTACTGAAATTCTGTCTACACCAAGAAGGCACTAGCTAGTCTAAAAGGTACAGAGACCCATTCTGCATTGTATACATATACACATGAGAATTAATTATAAAAGAAGTATATATTCTAGATACTTAATTAATACAGGTACTTTTTGTAGTATAAAGATTGTATATAGACGATATACTTCTAAAAATAAAAACACAAACCACTAGTACATCAGTTAGAGTCAGATTGTTTGACCATGCCATTATGATGCTCACAGTAGAAATTAGAACGAAAACACAGTGTATTTGATATATAGGAAATTACCGTCCTCGTCACAAGAGCTTGGTTAAGGGACTTTGATTCAGCAATCAGCATCCACCTGTTTCACTTCACCAGGTCCAAACTCTTTAGAGACTGCTTCCAAGTAGTTCATCCATTCCGTACGAGCATCGTCCAAAGTAGCTAGATGCCTGTATGTTTAAGATTATAAGCTTAATAATGACATGAAAGCGCAAGGAAAAGACATTATGTAGGCATTTCAGTGTCTTTATTATATACATGGCAATGGCATGGCCGTGAAAGCTTGTTTTATTTACTCAAAAGAATATCACCATGATATGATACTGAATACAAGATCGATCGAGTCGGATAAAACTTCATAGAAGATGTAGCCGCACGTTTTACCGACCTTCACGGCTTTGAAAGAAACTCATGGTGTACGCTATAATCTGAGCACTAATAATGAATAGTTTCCAAATAAATGAGGATACTGTCCGCCCACAGGAATCTGGGAACGCAAAAAAAGTAGATCGAGTAGTCTGTCCGTCCACCAACACCAAGATGCAAATGATAGATGTCTATAGATATAGGAAAGCTCACTTGTCGATCAGGGCGATGGCGCAGTCGAAGGAGATGATGGAGGTGTTGAAGTGACAGCCGGCGGTACTGCTGCGCGCGAGATAGATGTGGCGCTGCAGGCCTGCAGCAGCGCGAGGGGGGTTCGCCGTTCCCGCCGCCGCCGCCGCCACCGCGAGATTGAAGGAGATCGATGGCGGAGGTGTCCAAGTGGCCACCGGCGGCGGCTTTGCTGCGGGTGAGATCGACGTGGCGCTGCGGCCGCGTGAGGGTGATCGGCGCCATTTCCGCCGCCACCGCCCCTGCGAGATCGATGTGCAGTGGCGCTGCAGCCGCGCGAGGGGGCCGGGTCGCAGCTTATCTCCTGGAGTTTCGTTGGCGGCCAACCCTTTCGGAGGAGATGGAGATCGAGGACGCCGGGGATTTGAAGGGCTGAGCTAGGGCTAGCTGACTCTGTCAAGGGCCCACAGTTGCCATTTTTTTTGCCATTATCACGAACGTTTCGACGTCAATTGCGCTCCCACGATTATATTAGAGTATTATTTTAATAAATATATAATGCAATCAGAAGACGATGTTCATCAAGGGACCATCATATCCTTTTGAGAGTTTAAGTACGTCCACAGTTTTACGGCCCAACTCAAGAAGAAAATCCCAAAGTTTTTTTAAAGGCCCCATTGAAATGTGAAGATTTTGTTTGAATCTTTGTGCTTTTCATGTAAGACTGAATTGGTTCCTGTAAAATTCCTATACAACTATTATTATGAATTTTTTGTATTCGGAAGAGACCCTAAAAGCACTGACGGAGGGCCGTGGAGGCAGATACTGGGCTTAGCTGCCCTGCCCCTTGAGTTCTCATATGCATTCATATCCACCGACTGCCATATTCTTTGCTTGCACTGCAAAAAACTGAAGTATGCAGAACATGTATATGGTGCAAACTACTAATTGACCCCATTTAGTTTACCCAATTCCAATTCAACGAACGTTCACTCGTTTTGAAACGAGCAAACAATTCCACCCTGCCGCACGCATCCCCACCAATCCTGCTGCAAGCGCTTTCCTGCATGTTTGTGTGAAGGCATAAAGCAATAATTTTTTTCAACACTGTTGCATGTGCCCACTCCTACCGCACGCACGCGCTTCTTTCTCTTTTTTTGTTATTCTTTTTATTTTTATTTAGTTATTGTTTTATGTGATTTTTAGTATTCTTTTCATTTTTTACATTTTGATCCTTATTTTATTTATTTTTCTTTCTATTTCTTTTTGGTAGCATTGGCAAGTTGTATAGAATAACTAATGTACGCAAGTTGTATTTAATAACTTTTGTACATAAATTGTGCTTCTAAGTTTTTCTTTTTTATTTCTAATTTTTTCCTTGCCTTTTAAATTTTTTATACATTAACTTATGTATTTTACATGATCGTATATGATTCATATACTAGTTGTACACGTATAATATAAATTTGTACACCATGTTTTTATATTTCAGCTAATATGCTATGATATTAATTTGCACATCTAAGTTCTAGAATATAATTTATAATAAGTCCAACTTTACATCTAAGTTATTAATCAAGTTATATATTTAAGTTATACAAACAAGTTATTATAATATAAGTTATCAATGTTGACTTTTACATATAAGTTTGTTCATCTACTTATAAGTTATACAAACAAGTTATCATAATATAAATTATCATTGTTGAGGTGTATATAAGTTTGTTCATCTAACTTATAACTTATACAAACAAGTTATTATAATATAAGTTATCAATATTGACTTGTACATCTAAGTTTGTTCATCTATATCTTATAAATCTAACTTTGTACATGTAGGCCATCTAATTTTGTCACATAGTAAGTTATATGTATAAGTTATGTGCATAACTTGTGACATAAAGTTATATGTATAAGTTATGCGCATAACTTGTCAGGTAAAAGTTATACGATTAAATTATGTACATTTTATGGTATAAGTTAGTACACGAAAATTGCTACTAGAAAAAATATTCTTCGAAACATATGCAAGTGGGGTCTAGTTTTATTCACCTCGTCGCATAGAATACACCGGTGCAGACGGAATTAAAAACGGATACACCGTTTAGAAGTTATAGCAATTTGAAATAAATGTTTTACTTTTTTTTCGCTGTGTCAGGGCTGACGTCAGCATACAGGGGTGAGCGCGCAGCCGAGAAACCAAAAGAGAATGACTGAGAGCACGCTTCACCATAAAAAAAAGGTGAAATTATTTTTTTCCAAAAAAGGAAACAAATGCATGTCGGAAATTTATTTGCCAGATTTAATGCTAATGAACGTTCGCTATTTAGTCTAACCGGTTAGTCTCGATCCGCCACTGCCTCAAAGGGCACGTTTGGACCCAGGATTTTGAACATTAAATAAAGGATTGAACTTGAACTGATCTGAGCTAATGGAGGATCATCATTAACCATTACTAGAAGCATACCTTGTGCGCATTGCTATGTGGATCTCAGAATGATTTTAAAAGAAACTACTATGCAAATTTTGAATGATTGTAACTGAAATTAAACTACTTATATTATATGAAGTGATAAACTATCGTAAATGAATATTAGTAGATAATGTTGCACTTTAATGTATATACAGCTAAATGCATGTTAATTAGTGGATGATGTGTCTGGTTGACCTGGATGTTATAATTACATGTGCTAGTGGGTTGCAATTGCACGTGACAGTGGATTTCGAGGTGGATAGCTTGCATGTCGAGATAGAATGCTAGTGGGGTTTATGATTATAAGATATACCCTCTCTCTCCTAAAATATAAGGGATGAGTTTTGTAAGCCATCTATTTGTGGCGGGGAATTGGCAAGTTAGGTAAGACATCATATATTATAATAGCCCATACACGAAAATTGCAAGTCATCTATTTTCTCTCTCTTCCCTTCTTTTCTTGGACTGTATCAACCTGCACTAAATAAAAATGATTTCGCGAGACATAGCCTAGAGGCAGGCACATGAAAATGCCCACCTAATCATTTACGGAGGTGGGCGTCCTAACTCGTCTTAGGACGACCGCCTCCGTAAATCGATTTTTAGAGGTGAACGTCTCAAGATGTCCATCTATGTAAATGGCATTAGGGGAGGTCGACATATTAGGATGCACGCCTTTGTTAATGGGATTAACGACGCCTACCTTCAGAAAGCTTGATTAACCGAGGCGTTTTACTGGAGGCGGACGCTGTGTCCATCCACGTTAATCAAAACCATCCACCTCCAAAAATGATTTCAGCAGTAGTGCTGACTCTAAGCTCGATTGAATGTGCCGCTAGCCCTAATCGCCTCTGCCTTTGCCTCCCCACATGGCTTTGGTGGCTCCCCCTACCTCCGTCCACTACGGCTTGGTTCTAAAATCCATCGGATGTGCCTTAACCCCACTGTCCTATTCATCTCCACCCTTGCTCCCTGGCGGCCACCACCTTCTGCCCAGCTCTGGTGGTGCCCCACCTACAACCGGTGCCACTCTAACCAAAGGAGGTTGCATGGGCTATCACCATGAAGCCCCCATGCTCGTCTCGCCCAACCACCTCCCTGCACTGCTCGGTCGGCGGCGCCGCCACCGTTGGGCTAGCCTTCTTCCTTGACGATCCCTTTAACCGACTCAGGTCAGGCTCTTAATCCTGAACCCTAACCATAACCTTGCTAGAGTTTCCTTCACTGTTAGGAAAGAAGGCCACATGGAATCCTTGGATTGGGTAGAAATTTCGAGTCACCCTGCGTGCTATTCAAGAAAGTGGTCACTTATTCATGGTATCATCCTAGACGTAGGACAGAGAAATTAAAAAAGCCAGCTTCATATATTATATAGCCCATATATATATAAAATACATGGCAGTTATATATACTAGCTCGTCCATCCAACATACACATATTTCTTGCATATACATGCATAACGAAAGGCTTTATTGGGCGCTACCTTTCGATTGGCATAACAATATTTATTAGTCCAACAGAAATAAATAATAAGAATAATAATCAATTGTAATATTCTCTATATCTCTTCCTCCATGATCTCGGTGGTCGTCTTCTTGATGAGCTCCCACGCGCTTCGCACGTGCCTCTCCTCCTGCAGTGACGACCCCACCGCGAACCGCAGTACGAACTTGCCGCCGACCGCCGTGTGCGCCAGGTAAGCCTTGCCTGTCCTGTTCAGCCGCTCCATGAGCTCACGGTTGACCTCCTCGGCGTCCTCCTCCGTCATGGCGCCTTGCGGCCTGATCCTGAAACACACGAGCGCGAAGTTCCTCGGAACCACGACCTCGAACCGGTCGTCGGCGCGCACGGCGTCCTCGAACATCTTGGCCATGGCGACGTCGCTGCGGATGTGCTCCTGGAGCTTGGCGGAGCCGTAGGTGCGTATGACCATCCAGAGCTTGAGCCCCCGGAAGCGGCGGCCGACGCCGACCTGCATGTCCTTGAGGTCGGTGACGTTGCCGGACTCGCTGGCATCGTTCTTGAGGTACTCCGGGTTGGTCTCCAGCGAGTCCGTGAGGCGGTGCGTGTCGCGCACCCAGAGGCACGTGCAGTCCAGGCACGTCATGAGCCACTTGTGCGGACTCATGCTGATGGAGTCGACGCGCTCGACGCCGTCCAGGTGGTGGCGGAACTCCGGGCAGATGCACGCGCTTCCGGCGTAGGCGGCGTCGATGTGCACCCACGCGTTGAACACGGCGGCGACGTCGGCGATGGCTCTGACAGGGTCCACGGCGTTGGACGACGTGGTGCCGACGGTGGCGCAGATGTAGGTGGGCACGAGGCCGGCGTCGACATCGGCCTGCATGATCTCGAGCAGTCTCGCCGGGTCGAGGGCGTAGTCCGTCTCCGGGCCGGTGGGGATGGAGCGGATGTTGGCAGGGTCGAATCCAGCGAGGCGGCATGCCTTGAAGAAGGTGGAGTGGGTCTGGTCAGCAGCGTAGACGACGAGCCTGGTGATCCCAGCGACGCCAACGGAGCCGGCCCGGAGCAGGGCGGCGTCACGCGCGGAGACGAGCGTGACGAGCATGGCCTCGCTGGTGGTGCCGAGGATGACGCCACCACCGGACCCGCGCCCAGCTTCCGCGGTGCGGTTCATGAAGGTGGACGGCAGGCGGAGGAGCTGCGCGAGCCAGTCGAGCGCGAGGACCTCCATCTCGGTGGCGGCGGGGCTGGCCTGCCAGGTGAACCCGACGGTGTTCATGGCGGAGGCGACGAGCTCGCCCGCGATGGCGGCGGCGCTGTTAGTGGAAGGGAAGAAGGCGAAGAAGTTGGGGCTGGCCCAGTGGGTCATCCCCGGGACGACGGCGTCGCGGACCTCCTTTAGGGCAATGTCGAACGGCGCGGAGGAGGTGGGCGGCACCGACTGCAGCAGGCGCCGCAGGTAGCCTGGCTCCACGCCTGGGAGCACCGGCAGCGACTCCACGGACTTGTAGTAGTCGTAGATGAAGTCGACCGACTTGTGCAGGTAGGAGCGCACGTCGTCGGCGTTGAGCGGCTGGAAACCGCCGCTGCCGTTGATGTCGGCGAAGGCGGCGGCGGCAGGGGTAGTGTCAAGGCTGCCCATGTGGGTCAGTTGATTGAGTAGTGATGATCGTTGGTGTGTCTCTGTGTTGTGTCTTGTGAGCAGGAATGATGAAGGAGCTAGCTGCGGTGGTAGCTCCAATGGCGAGGAGGACTAGCTCGATCGCTTGGAAGCTGGAAGGTGTGTGTGGTGTGGTGTCATGGGCTGCTGGGTGGGTTTTATATAGGCAGCTGGGTTGGACGTTGGTGGAGGAGCGAGAGGACGGCGACGACCGGGCATGGGAAGCGGCGTGGCGAGATGGGCGTTTAACGGGTACAGCACCCTGCCAGCCAGTGCCAGCGGGAGGAAGGACGCGGGGTAGGTAAAATAGGCTAGTCGTGGTAGTAGTACACGCCAAGGTTTTGGGATTCGACCGAATTAGTCTGAATTTTGGTAAAATTTGTCTATTTCGATGAGATCCAAAATGAATTTTATGCTTTACATTCCAAAATTTCACCGAATTGAGTCCGAAATTTATCCAAATTTTCCCGAAATTCATCCAATTCGGTTGGGACCGATTTTTTTTTCTAAAACGAATCCCAAAACCTTGGTACACGCTTGCACGCGGCGGCGTCGGCATCGTCGTCGTCGTCGCCGCCGCCGTCCGATGTTTCGCGCCACATCGTGTCGCCGTGGCCGGTCTCGTCTCGTCGCATCAAATCACGTTGCGCGCCCGCAAGGGTGGTCGCGGCCACCAGCATGTATCCCTGGTCCTGGGAATAATACGGACCCAGCCGTTATTAAAGTACATGAGACAGAGAGACACGTGGTATGGGCCGCCTCGGGTGCGAGGTAGGTAGGGTAGCGATCCATTCCTCAGTTTACCAAAGGCCTCATTTAGATGGCTATTTTTTTTTAATTTTTGCTATTGTAGTACTTTCGTTTGCATTTGGCAATTAATATCTAATCATGAACTAATTATGTTTAAAAGATTCGTCTCGCAAATTACAGATAAACTGTGCAATTAGTTATTTCTTTTACCTACATTTAGTGCTCCATGCATGCGTCTAAAGATTCGATGCGAGCGAGAAAGAGTATAAAAATTTGAAATTTAGAAGGAACTAAACAAGGCCCAAGTGGCCGAGTCAGGCGAACGCTATCCATCGTATCTTTTGCTAGAATTTTTTCAGAAAATTTTAAGATACATGCAAGCGTACGTGTTCGGTGGTACTACTCTCTTCTTTACATGTGTATGTACGGATGCGCACGGGTGTGTGTGAGTGTGGAGTTTGTAGGTAGTGTGCGTCCAAGTTATACCCGATCAAAAAAGTGGCCAAGTCAGCAACCAAGCTTAAGTTTTAGTAAAGACATCTGTGTTTATATCTAGGGTATATCCGTCATCTAATTTTGTGTTTTTTGTTTGTTGATGAATTGTACAGTGCAATCTTTCATTTAATTCCAACCTAATGTTCGGGGTACCTAGCTAGTTGCTAAGGTATCATGTCCAATTAATTCCATCAAAGATAGCTACCTCATTAGCATTGACACGAGCACACAAATACGTCCCGGCCTGGTTGAGTTCCCAAAATTTTTTTTGTCTCAATCCATCACATCGAATGTTTGGACGCATGAATGAAGTACTAAACGTAGACGAAAAAAAACTAATTGCACACTTCTCGGGGAAATCGCGAGACGAATCTTTTAAGTCTAATTAGTCCATAAAAAGCCTTAAGTGCTACAGTAACCAACATGTGCTAATGATGGATTAATCAGTATCATTAGATTCGTCTCGCAGTTTCCTGGCGGGTTCTGTAATTTGTTTTTTTATTAGTATCCGAAAATCCTTCCCGACATTCTTCCGACACATCCGATGTGACACCCAAAAAATTTCTTTTCGCGAACTAAACGCAGCCTAAATATGTTTGGGCCAAGCCCAAAAACCTCAACAGCTCTGTTTGGCACAACTTTAGAGTTCCGTTAAAAAAACTGAGCAACTTGAGTTAATAGTTGGACAAAGGTCATGCTAGGTACTAGGAATGCCTTTTGCAAATATAACATAAAGTTTGGGGACTAAAAACTGAAACAAAAATGAGGAGAATGTTATGTGAATATAGACCGAAATGCATTAACATTGTTCACTTATATGGATCAGAAATCTTGTGCGTTCAGATGCCAGCATGGTAAAACCTGTGGGGAAAGGTAGATGTAATTAATTCCATTGACTAGTACTACATTACCATGCATACATTCATGGAGAGTCCTAGTGCTCCGCCTGGTCAGTCCTTAGCGTTCACATGGTGAAACGTTTCAATTTCAGATTCTCTCAAGAAGTGTTTCAGATAATGAATCAGAATCACTTAGTGAGATTATTTTGATGGTAGACTGGATTCTGATCACAAGGAAAATATTTTTTTCTTAGTAGTATAAATAAAAGTTTGCTTAGATCTTGACACTCTGGGCGATCGAGTACAAATTATACCTGAATAGTCATTATCGCTATAGTCACATCCAGCACTCTTGGTAATACGCGGAAGATTGATGACGAGCTAACTAATTATTCAATAATGTGGTAAATAAATTTTGTGGGGTGAGGGAGCAAGCTGCAAGAGACAAGAGCCAAGCGGACATCCCCAACAAGACCGATGCGGTACATATATTTTGTTTCCGGTGCATCATTTGATGAAGCCTGTGGCATGGTACCCAGAATGGCCGGAAGCTGCTGCACCATCGCCTTCTTAGCCACGCTATGGCATGTTTGATACATGTGTATCCACCTCAGTCCACATGTGTTGGAGAGAAATGGAATATAATTTAGCTCAATTCCACCCCAATCCACTTCAATACACGTGGATTGAGATGAATACATTCGTATCCAAAGAAGGCCTATAGAGGCCACCGTTACTGGTGTATATCTTCCCGTGCTCAGTCTCTCCAACATCGTCAAGAGAGCGCGGAGCGGCACCTCACCGACGAGGATGACATGTCCCATGGCACGAACTGAAGTCGTCTAGTTCGCCACACAATAAGTTGTATATCCCATTGCAAAACACTGATATGCTTGGTTAGTGATAGACTAACAAAGAAGGCAAGCTGAGACAACCAAATGAGTTGGTCTAGAGTGTCTGATATTGGTTCATATGTCTGAATTGGATGTAATGTAAACGTGTAGGATAGATTAGAACAAGCCACACGATCACAAGCATCCATGACGACCATGGAGTCATTTCGTGTTGTGTAGAACTGACAAGCAGTACATTCAGGGCGAAGCCCAGTTATGGCTGTTGGGTGCCCAGGCACCCCCCAAAATTCCGAAAATACTTGAGGACTAAAGAGATTTGGCCTAATAGGCACCCCCATGGCCCAAGATGAGGCACCCACTACAGCCAAGAAGCCCACGTCGCACTTCCAGGTTCCAGTGCAAGCATCGTTGACTCCCTGCATCGGTCGAGTCCTAGTTAGGCGGAGCACTTCCGCGTATTGAATAATTATTTATTTACCACATTATTGAATAATTAGTTAGCTCGTCATCAATCTTCCGCGTATTACCAAGAGTGCTGGATGTGACTATAGCGATAATGACTATTCAGGTATAATTTGTACTCGATCGCCCAGAGTGTCAAGATCTAAGCAAACTTTTATTTATACTACTAAGAAAAAAAATTTCCTTGTGATCAGAATCCAGTCTACCATCAAAACAATCTCACTAAGTGATTCTGATTCATTATCTGAAACACTTCTTGAGAGAATCTGAAATTTAAACGTTTCTATAAGAATCTAGATTCTTATCAAACACATCCTAAGTCAGACTTGGGTCGATCGAGTACTAAATTTAAGATGATCTGCACCATGTGAACGCTAAGGACTGACCAGGTGGAGCACTAGGACTCTCCATGAATGATCTGCACCATGTGCATCGGTCGAGTCCGAGGTCCAGACTCCAGAGGTGGCGCAGTTCCTTCCGCAGTTCCGCTCGAAGCCACGAGTACGCGACGCCTCGCCTGCCTGCCTCCGTTCGTAGCGAATTGCAATCAAGCCGCCCGCCGCCCACGAGTTCACGCGCCCTGCCTGCTCGGCGAGCACGAGCCGGCGACGCTGATGTCCCTTTCTCTTCCATCTCTACGGCAGTACGGCTTTACGCAGGGAGTAGCGGAGCAGAGCACCGGACAATGCAACAAGCAGGCGGCGCCCGGAGGAAGAACCCGCCAGCCACCTTCAGTCCCTCACGGCCTCACGCCTCTCCGGCTCTTTCTCTTCTGGTCCAAAAGAAAAGGCAAGGCATCACATCCGATTCATAGTGTTCAAATTGAAATTAAGGTTTATTGGTTTAATTAGGGTTAGTATTAGCTGGGGTTTTCTCTCTTTCTATATGTACATTATAATAGTGCAAATCTACAATTTGATTATGCTTGCAAATGTAATTTTCTTGTTTCAGATATTGTAGACAAGCCGATCGAGAAGTTTATTCCGGGATGAGTTTGGAAGTTTCATGACCATGGAAGGAAAAGAGCATAAATATGCTCTTTGGCAGGTAATGCAACACATCTACTTTTAATAGATAATAATTGTATAATTTGTTTGCTAAATAATTGACCTATCTATTCTCTTTATTTTAGGCTAGTGGAATCTTGATCCTGGTCTCCTGGACTGGATGACATATTTTGCTAAAGTGCTCAACGTGGTCTTCTTTTTGTTAATGGTGAGTGTTATTTGACCGCCCAAAACCGCTTAGAGGGTTATTTGACCGGTTTTAGAAAGTTCAGGGGGTAGAAAATCTGGTTTTATAGTTTGAGGGGAGGTGAAGTAGTCCACCCTGAATAGTTGAGGGGGTTATGTAGACTTTTTCCATTACCATTTACCTCTACCTTATGTTTTGACCAAAATCTCATTGTTATTGCTAGAAGTCAAAATTTAATGTTAAAATATGGTAATTGCGCACTATGTATGCTGTTTTCTTTGAACATCATATAGGTCACTGTAGTTATGATTAAGTTGGGCAACCCCCATCAATCTGCTCTAGCTTCGCCACTGTCACGATGTGCATCTCAAAAGTCTAAAGTCTTCACCTACTAATTATATTGGTTCAACGTCGTGCGATACTCAACAAGCGTGAGTCATCTCCATTCTTGAAACCGAAGGACTCGAGAAGTAACAAACACTACCAATCTTTCAGCTTTGCTAATCAGGTTCTTTTTTCACATGCTAAACCTCACAGGATGTGTTAGAAAAATACACAAATCTTCAGCACCAAAAAAAAGAGAGAGCAACCAAGCCGTTTCAAATTTGTTGGCAATCACAGTTTTCCTAACTTCGCCACGCTTTAGTCTTTAGATGATAATTTCACTAAATAATCTATTTCTCGCAACGGTAAAAGAAAATGTCTATACAAGCGAGCATCCACAAAACTCCCTCCAGCCCTCCATTTCTAAAAATAGTAAGGATTTACAGGAGTCGGCAGCCAACCGCACCTCGAAATATCAAATACGGAGTACTCCTGGTGGGAAACAATAAGGCCCTGTTTAGATGCGTTCTAAAAAAATTTTACAAGATTCTCCGTCACATCGAATCTTTGGACGCATGCATGGAGCATTAAATATAGGTAAAAAAAATAACTAATTACACAGTTTGGTTGTAAATCGTGAGACGAATCTTAAGAAACTAATTAGCCCATGATTGAATACTAATTGCCAAATAAAAACGAAAAAGTTACTGTGCTTCCAAAAATTTTACACCCACATCTAAACACAGCCTAAATAAAGGTTGCATCTAAAAATCTATTAATTAAACAATAAATAAAAGTACGCCACCTGCCACTGGTCACGCTCGTCAATCCGTATGTTGGCCATGCTTACCTCCTATGCAAGAGAAATGACAACGATAGCAGGTTGAATAGCAGATGCCAACAATAATAAATGTAATATTTTTTTAGTGTAACATAGATATATTGATCATTTGATATAATCATACTACAAGTGCTCTATATATAGAGACATATAGTCACCATCTATGGTAAAAATCCTCGCTGGCTAGTTTATCCACACAAGATATATTCATTCCACGTAATTTTGCTCTATATATAGTCAACATCCATGGTAAAAATCCTCGCTGGCTAGTTTATCTACAGTTCTACACAAATGTAGGTAGCTAGTTTGGACATCAGCGTAGACAGGAAAGATGCCGTTGCCCTGTGATTTGCTAAGAGTATACCGAAGATAATTAAAGTAGGCTGTACTTTCAGTAGTGTATTATTGAAGCAGTCATGTATATTGACCTGATCCCCTCAGTAAAAAAATAATAATAATGTAACTGGGACAACGTTGGAACACTTGCGGCGTTTGACTAGTTTGACTGTATATATGCGTAGAACTCATATATTCTATACACTTATATTCAAAAGTACGTCAGCTCTCTGATTCGATTTTGACGTCTCAAATAGTAATCTACATGAATTTATTGGTTTTGTAATGGTCAAAGCTTTATTTACATCTGAGTAAACAGTATGCGTAAAATTAATTCAAGACCAAGACAAGAGAGACACATACGTAATACATCCTTTTGATCTCTCCTTCCTATGAGGAGTTACGATCCTTTTCTTGTCAGGACGGCGAAAACATCTGGCGGTCCATATATATATATATATATATATATATATATATATATATATATATATATATATTCAACCCCATGCAAGACCAAAGAAAGTAAGGATGTCACTTTCGTGGTTAAGTTGTTGTGATTCGTATTGGACACTTGTGCACCTGGTGGAAAACCCTTTCTTGTACGGCTCTATTAACGAACTTTGCTAGCATTCAACCATCGATCTGTACTTGATCATCAAGTTAAAAGAGAACGAACTCATAAATTAAACGCTACTCCTCCGTCCTAAAATATAGTATATTATAACTTCTAAAATTTGTACTTAAATATAATGCGTTCTGTGTAATGATTATGTCTAGATTTAGCAAAGTTTATTAAAAAAGAAATCATGACACTACTACATAAAAACTTTTGCACGGCGTTTCCAAATGAGGCTCCGAGGCGAGCAGCCTGGTTGCTCGCCTCGGTTAGTCGAGGCAGGGCACCCGGACTAGCAACCGCCTCGGTTAATCATTAACCAAGGCGGGCATTATAATAGAACCACCTCGGTTAATGCCTATTGTATAACGCAACCGCCTCAGTTAATCATTAATCGAGGCGGGCATGGTAACAAAACCGCCTCGGTTAATGCCTATTAACCGCTGCGGTTATTGTAACGCAACCGCCTCCGTTAATCCATTTTTGGAGGCGGTTACACTATAAAGCCTGCCTCGGTAAATGATGGCCCAACAGGTAGCCCATCTCGACCCGATATCGCGCTGATTGTATATATACTAGAGATTTAGGGTTTCCTTAGCCACTCTAACTCCCCAGCCGCGCCCCCGACTCCCCAGCCACGCCCCTCCCCTCACCCTCCAATCAAAGATCACGATTTATCAACCTTTTTTGGAGGCGGTTGTTTTTGCCCGCCTCGGTTAATCAATTAATGGAGGCGGTCGCGTTAAGCTGTCCGCCTCCATTAATCGATTTAAATAAATAAACAAACCCTAGCGAGCCCAATCGAGCCTGCCACCAGGCCCAATCAAGCCCGATGTTGTCGTGTCTGCCGGATCTGGGCACGCCTCCTCCTCGTCGCGAGCCCACCGGAGCTGGAGTTGACGAGGAACGAAGCCTGCCGCCGCACCCATGCCGCCGCAGCCATCGGAGCTCACCACAGCACCCATGCCGCCAAGCTGAGGGGGGTCGGAGCCCGCAACAGCACCCATGCCGCTGTAGCACGCACATCATCATGGATCTGCGAGGGAGGTAGGTTTAGGGACGGATCTGCACCGGATTTGAGAGGGAAGAGTGAGGTCAGAGGGGAAAAGAGAGGGAGATGAGAGTTGTACCTTCATCGGCGCCACCAACGCGACCTCAACTGGATCCGGCCGGGATCTGTCGGATCTAGCCGCCCTCCTCCCAGATCCGGTAGCCCTCCACCGAATCTGTGCGTGGGCGTCGATGAGGAGGGAGGGAGCGCTCCGCCGTCGGAAGGTGAGGGCGGCCTCACCACAACTGCTAGGCTGCTCGGGAGGTGGGGGATGGTCGCCACCGCTTGGGGAGGTGAGGGACTAGGGGTGCTCGAGGGGAGCCACCGGATCCAGGAGGGGGGAGGGAGAGGGTCCTGCGCCGGCGTTGACGGGCTCGGGAGGGAGGGAGTCAGCCTCCCTGCGTGGGGGAGTGAGGGAGGAGAGAGTGAGGGAGAGAGTGTGGTGGGAGAGGGAGGCGAGGGTGCCGCGTTGGCTCGGTGGGAGAGGGAGCGGTGAGACAGAGAGATTGAAGAGTGAAGAAACCCTAGTCTACGTATTTATACTTCAAGCTAGAAATCGGGCCTCGTTAGGCCTATTGGGCCTCGGCCTTTTCGGAGGCGGGCTTTATAGCGTGCCCGCCTCTAAAAATCGATTTACGGAGGTGGGCAATGTAAGACAACCGTCTACGAAAATAGGCTATTTTTGGAGGCGGTTGTTTTAAGACGCTCGTCTCCGTAAATCGATTTTAGGAGGTGGTTGGATTTCGCCCGCCTCGATAAATAAAAACGCTCGTCTCCATTAATCGTAGGCATTAACCAAGGCGGTTGGATTTTGTGACTGCCTCCGTTAATAAAAGGGCACCGTCTTGTAAAATCATCTGTGTAGTAGTGTGGGGAGGAGTGCACCAGAAGTAGATCTAGCGGCGTGGCGTCGGTGGGGAGGCCTAGATCCGGTGTCAGGAGCAGATTCGGCCACCTAAGGCTGCGGCGGCGTGGATCGTACCACGGACAACGATGACGTGTGGTACCGGGCTCGTTGGGCTTTTTTTAATTTCCTGAAATTATTAACCGTGGCGGGCTACATAACTCAACCGCCTCGGTTAAGGCCACGATTAACCATGACCTTTAGTCCGAGGTGGTTGCAAAAACCGCCTCGGTTAACCCTTTTAACCTGCCATGGTTAAGATTTGTGTAGTAGTGTGATTTGAGGGGAAACTTTTTAATTGAAATCATGTATGGGTACATACGTTATTTGAGTGTTCACTTAAGTTGTCTTAAAACTTTTATAATGCACTATATTATAGGACGGAGGAAGTGACACCGTTTCGTTTAATTAGGGAGTCAAAGCTAAGCTAAAATCTTGATTGATAGAGCTGTGTGAACATTTGTTCGTTTCTTTTGTGCATTAATTTCATAAAGCTTTTTTTCCTCAGAAAAAGTTTAATTAAAGTACTATCTGCATCCCAAAATAAGTGCACATCTCGTACTCCGAAGAGTCAACTAATCTTAAATTCGATCAAATATGTACAAAACTATACTAATGTTTATGATACCAAATAAGCATGCATCATTAGATTAATCACACCACTATTTTTGTAGTAAATCTATTTTGAGATATAAATGTCGATACTATTTTCTATAAATAAATCTAGTAAAACTTGATATTGGTTGACTCCTTAAATTAGGATACGTGCACTTATTTTGGGACCGATGGAGTACGAAATATATAATAAAAGATAGATAATTCTTCACGCCGCCTTTTTATCTAGGACGAATCATCCCTCCCAGGATGGAGTATTGCAGGAAGTAGTGTACTTCTTGGGCCAGCTCTGCGTCCCAAGGACACAAATCCATCGACGTCCAACTCAATGTCTCGTCCATGCGCATGCCTCAATATTCTTCAAGTCAACCTCTGTATGTGGCAGCCTCGAATTCCTGGTTCATATTTTTTTTCGTCAATTCCGCTGGATTCTTCCACGGAAAAAAAACAGATCTCGATCTCAGTTGATGAATTGACCCATTGTCTGCACGGCTATTGAAGGAAAACTATACACAAACTCTATATGAAGTTGCCTCGGTCATGTTCACACACTACTATATGAAGTTTCTTGCGGAACTTTTGACCACGGTCCTAAAATCACCGTCAAACACGCAAATAAGATACCGTGATGTTCACGACCCAAATAAGTAGATAGATATTCGCTAGGAGCACAGTGGGACACCACAAAGTCAATGCGATAGACGAAAATCAAATCATAGCTCAAACGAATAAACCGCGGACGAACTAGTGAGCTCAGGAATTCCAAAGTCTACGACTGGAAATTCCAGGGACTGAAGAGCAACCACAGGGCCGGACTGCACACCCACTGCGAGAGATCTAATCAAGCTGCCTTGCTGCTCCTGGACAGAGAAACAGCACTAGAAAGTGCTGGACGAGGTGAGCAGCGCAGCCATGGGAAGCAGCTCTGCTGCTGTGAGCGTACGGACGGCTGGCTGGGCTCCACGGGAAGCACCTGCTCGACGAACACAGGGAAGAGCAGAGTGGAGGGGCTGCTCACCGCGAGCAAGAGCAAGCGCTACTGGAGACGCTCGGCGCTGGTGGACGATGCCGCCTCGCAGCGCTTGCGAACTAGAGAAGGAAACCAGCGAACGGAGGAACAGCGAGGAGATCGACCAACACCGGCTCGGCTGCAGAGGCAAACGACCGGGGCTGCTGCCCACACCTGTGCGCCCGACTGCAACAAAGGACCGACGGGCTACGAACAGGAAAAAGCCGGTCCCAAAAATCAAGAGAAACTCGATCAAACCTCCACGATTGGCTCCCAAACTTTACACAGATAATCACCACGGAGTGGATGAGCTATCCCGAAAGAATATCGCCCAATTTCTATCCGATCTTTGGGAAATTTCAGATTGAGCCAAGAACACGAAAAATGTTCCCTAAAACGAAAATCATCAATTTCTCCGTGCTCGAGTCGATTCAACCAAATTAACTCTGATGATAGCTTCAACTCATGTCATAGCACTAATCAACGCAAAAAGAACGACTCAATTTAGTATAGAATCGACAAAACGAAAAATCCCAAAAATAGCTCCACAAATCACAGAAAATTGAAAAAGCTCATATTGAAGCGGGCAACAAGTGGTGCACAAAATTGATCCTTAGATTAAAGAGGTCAGATTACAGGCCACTGCTAGCCTAATCAAAGTTAAGATAATAAAAAGCTCAAGAATAAGAGCCACTCTTTTCTCTCTAACCCTAGCCTCCTCTTAACACCACACAAATGAGAGTGACCCTCCAAGGATTGCTGCCCAACTGTTGGAACCGAGGATCGACGAACGATTATAGTAACATAAACAATAGACAAGTAAATTCCGGCGACGAACGCTGCGGCAACAAACGTCTGTATCTTGGCTATTATTAATGATAACACAACTCGGGACACATTTGGAACACGAGAGGAGACTCGCCGGGCGACCCACGCCTGCCGGGGCGACGAACGCCGCAGCGGCGACACAACACCGGCGCTCTCTCTATTTCTCTCGGCTCAACTCACACAAAGCTTACAAGGCGGCTTTATAGCCCACACCAACACAATACCCATGCAGCCTTGGCCATCAATACACGCACGAACGCTTCGTGCTGGTGACCGCGAACTCCTGGCCACGAGCCGCTGCTCTCTCCATAAGAATAGATCACCATCTTGACCATAGACTTGGGCCATGAGCCATTGCTCTCCATAGGAATCAGTCTCCGGTCTGACCGTAGACTTGGCACACATGCATATTCCAGCCTTCGTCACCGAACATCGAAGACCTGGCCAACACCGACTCGATGCACACTCGCGCATGCACACTTGCATGCACCCGCACACACCACCACCGAACATGGCGTGGTTTATTCCAACACCAACTAATCCCTTCACATATATATAGGCGTCCGTCAAAAGATAAAAACGTCCTCACATGAAGTACTTATCCTAAATACCCGCTAGGGGTAAATCCATCCAAGTTTTTCTGCATCAATCCAATGGACCTGGCGCCTTCTCGACACCGCTTCGCCTCGACGCAAGCTTCGAGATGCTACCACGTGTCCGCCGATCCGCCGCCAATGGTTTTGAGGTCCAAACCACCAAACCGTCTACGCCTGGTTTTGAGGCCCAAATCAGCAAACCGTCCTCTAATGTTTTTGAGGTCGAAACCACCAAACCCCTCCGATGGTTTTGAGGCCGAAACCACCAAACCCTTCCGATGTTTTTGAGGACGAAACCACCAAACCCGTGCACGCCTCGCCAGACGTGACTAACCGATGTCGACGCGTGTCTGACCTCCGCCAAGCTTGACGTCTTCGCCTTCCTTCTTGACTTGACCGATGCTATCTACATCACCCATGTAGATGCGTGTCCGGCCTCCGCCAAGTGCCACGACATCATCGTCTTTATCTTGACTTGGTCAACGCCACGTACTCTTGCACTTGTCGATGTCCCCAAGTGTCAGCCACCGCGGCTGGTCACCCGGCGTCTTGGTCCCTCGGTCCAAGCCTCACGTCCGTCCTTCACCGCTCCCAGTCCATCGGCACGACACGTCCTACTTGACCTTCACCTCGCCGTCAACCACCACCTCCAAGCTCCACATTTGCGCAATACAAGTCAAGAGACATGTTGCACAATACACTTAACACAACATAGCTCAACACAACACCTCCGGTTAGCCATTAGCATAATCAAGCACATATGAAATATGACTCAATCGGAAAAGCTTCAAACCTCTCACATATGTGTCAATCATTCATCACACACACATGGGCTCATTTGCACCATGTGTTCACATAAATTAAACATACCCGTAAATGCACGGAGAGATGAATCCTTTGTTCCACCGATTTTTTTTTGTTGAAACTACTAGCTTCTGATGGCTTTAGCATCAAGCCAAAAGAGAACGGACTCAAAGGGTAAGTGGCACCGCTTCCTTTAATTAAGGACTCAATGCTAAGCTAAAATCTTGATTCATAGAGCTGTGTGAACATCCGTTCCTTTTTGTGCATTTCATAAAACTTATTCCTTGAAAAGAACTTTAATTAAAATATTCTATCTGTTTCAAAATAAGTGCACATCTCACACTCTGAAAAGTCAACTAATGGTCAACTAATAAGTGGCACCGCTTCTGTACGAAACCCTAGGTGCCTCCTCTCTCCCTTTCGCTCTCTCTCTCCCCGACGTGGATAGGGCACCAGCGGCTAGCGCGAGCACGGCGCGCTGGCTGCAGCCACCCTCCTTCTCCTCCACCGTCGCGTCCCCGCGTACCAGCTGGGGCTGCACCGCTGGCTAACGACACGACACGCTTGCAGGGCGCGACGGTCTGTGGCGAGGCACCGCCCGTTGGCCCCGGCAGTGCCAGTCACTGGCCACGACGCCCTCTGCTCAGGTGAGGCAAAGGCACATTCCTCTATCTTTATTTCCTTCCCCTCACCTTTTGTACGGCTGTCCCAGAGCGTTTTTTTCCCATTTTGTTCAGCCTCTACTGAGTCTTACATATGCTGATTTGGCCTGCAACTATATGCTATTATCATGATGCATGTATCTATCCAAAAAAACACATTGCTATAGGCCAATTTTAGTGTTCAGACGCATGTAAAAAATTATCTTGCTGATGCACCATGTACTAATGTCACACTGTCAGACGACAGCCGTGCAGGTGATGAAAATCTTTGCTTCTCTATAATAGCCGACAGCTCCACGATCAGGGAGGCTGTCCACGTCGCCTCCAATTGTGAGAGCCGTTCTATCTTCCATCCTGTGGCCACCTTTCTTTGGAGCCGCAAAAAACACATTGCTATACGCCAATTTCAGTGTTCAGGCGCATGTAAAAAATTATTTTGCTGATGCACCATGTACCGATGTCACACCGTGCAGGTGATGAAAATCTTTGCTTCTCTATAGCCTGTGATGAAAATTATATCATGTAACTTGAAAATATAGGCTGATGATCTTGAAAGTCCCACAGCATGTTCATGTGTATACATATATTGATGACAGGCTTTGCTCCCGTTTGGTTACCTGCGGGTTTTTATAATCCGGATAAAATTAATAACATGTTTCACTGGAATCCATGTTTGTGTGTTAAAATCCAACAGAATTTTACCCATTTGGATGTAATTCTAGGATTCTGAGATTTATTTTATCCGGATTCTGAAGAACCCATGCTAGCCAAACGAGGCCTTAGTTGTCATATCACGCCCTCTCCCTGTGTTCTATCAAATACTGTGTCCCCTCACGGTCTGAACTGCACCCCTCTCTTCCTCTCTACATGTGTTGTTTTATGTATGTGTCGCCAGCGTTGAGGTTCTTCCAAAGCGTACCCATTTGTCAATTGCATGCTGTGGTTAAGTCACCACAAAAGATCAGATGAGGCCATTGTGTTCATTTCTGAGGCTACCTCTTGGTTCCATCTTTGTCAACTTATTTTTATTTTTTTCACTCTCCTACATACTAATTGTTAGGAAAACAGAGGCAGAGGTGACCACCTTCTCTCTTTTCCTCCCTCTGAATTGTAAGCAGATGACTAGAAACTCATTCATGTTGCAGTTTTTTTTGGCTGATTTGCTATCTATCTCCCCTATTAATTCCTGAATCTTAATGTCACAATTATTGATAAGTTCTGGACAAGATCTGAACACAGGATCTTTGATTCTATCTATCTATTATTATTTATGTATTTATAGAAGTAATTCTTTGTGGTTATCTGAATACAGTATTAGACATGTATTGTAGACATGTATGTATACGTTGTATCTGGACATGATGTAACCCAAGCCCCATTGGGCTATATACATGAAAGGTCACCCCCTAAGATGGTGTGTGGTGTTTCCCTACATTTATCTCTCTACATGGTATCATTCACAATCAGATCCTAGCCTTCCGCTTCCGCCCCTTCCTTCCCTCGCACGTGCGATCAGCGCTCGCGACTCCCCCTCCGCTTGCGACTCCTCGCGATCGCGCCTCCCCCTCGGCTCTCGACTCCTCGCGACCATGCCTCCCCTCCGCACGTGAGACACTCACGCCCATCCACCCTTCCTGGCGGCGCTCCTCCACCCTTCCTCCCTCCCGATGGCCACCAGCACCACACCGGCCATCGCAGACGGCTCCATGCCAGCAGTCAGCACCGGCACCTTGCCAGCCATCGACACCGGCACCGTGGGTGCCACCGGTGCTGGCCTTGCAGCCCCGCAGCCGCCGATCGTGGCTCATCCCTACGCCACGATCGACGTCAAGTCCCACGTCCCGATCACGTTGGAACTCACCTCCAACTACTCGAAGTGGGCATTCTTCTTCAAGTCGCTGTGGGGGAAATTCAGGCTTCGCTGGCACATCGACGGCACCGCTACTCCTCAACCTAATGACCTGCAGTGGGACATTGCGGAGTGTTGCGTTCATGGCAAGCTCTCCGGCTCTGTCGATGACTCCGTCCTCGACCTCGCCATGGAGGACGCTGATCCCATCGCCCGCGATCTGTGGGTGGCCATTGACGGGATCTTCCGCGCCAATAGGGAGTCGCATGCCATCTTCCTCCTCAACGAGTTCCACTCATGGTACAAGGCAACTCCACTATCTCCGCCTACTGCCAGCGCCTCAAGATCAAGGCTGCCACCCTCCGTTACGTCGGCCACCCTGTGGAGGATTCGCAGCTTGTCCTCGCTCTCCTGTGTGGCCTCAACCCTCGCTTCTCCAACACCGCCGACGACATCGCCAACTCTGTCGTTCTTCCCACGTTCGCTAGAGCCCACGACATGCTGGTTCTCAAGGAACTTCGCTTGGCCAACGCCGAGAAGACCATCGTCAACACCGCCCTCCTTGCTGTAGCTAGGTCTGGCTGCACCAGCCCGGGCGGGTGCCGCTCCACCACCGCCGGGGCTACCTCTGGTGGCTCCTACAACCCCCACATCAGCGGCTACGGCAGCGGCAGCAGGGGCGGCGGCGGCGGGAAAGGCAAGGTCAAGGGCAAGCGCGGTCCGGGCAGTGGTCAGCCCCACGGCAGTGCTGCTGGCGCCCCTCAGCAGGTCGGCCAATACCAGCAGGCCGGCCAATACAGGCCCATGGGTCCCTGGATCTGCTACAACCCGTGGGCTCCGTAGGGCCCTCCTCCGGCTCAGCAGGGCCCCAGTGGCTGGCATCCAAGTGTCCTCGGCGCGCCCCCTCAGTCCCACACGGCGTTCGCATCCGTGCAGCCTCTGATGACCTTCGCACCGCTTCAGTTCTCCCAGCTGGCTCCTGTGTGGAACCAGGCTGGCCTCGTCGCCACGCTCAACCAGATGCATCTCCATGACCAATAGCCCTGGGTGACGCATTCCGGTGCTTCCTCTCATATGAGCTCTTCAGATGGTATACTTCTTTCCCGCCATCCTTCTTCTCATTCCTCCATTACTGTTGGCAATGGTCACACACTTCCTATTTCGTGTCATGGCGAGTCTATCCTTCACACACCAGTGTCCAATTTTCCACTTCGTAATGTTCTAGTTGTTCCATCCCTAGTGCACAACCTGCTCTCAGTTCGTCAGTTCACTAGAGATAACAACTGTTCTATCAAATTTGACGCTCTTGGTTTTTCTGTCAAGGATATCCAGAACTGACGCGTGATGCTTCGCTGCAATAGTGCCGACGATCTTTACACCATTCCCACTACACCTCCCACTCCACACGCCAGCATCGCCATCTCCACCGACCTCTAGCATCACCGTCTTGGTCATCCTAGCTCCGCCACCATAGATATTCTTCCCCATAGTGTGTCTATCAGTTGTAATAAAGTAGTGCATACTCTATGTCATTCATGTCAGCTTGGCAAACATGTGCGGCTTTCTTTTTCAAATTCCAGTTCATTTAGCACTATGCCTTTTGAACTCGTTCATTGTGATGTGTGGACATCTCCTGTTGCCGGTATTTTGGGCTTTCAATATTACCTCATTTTACTTGATGATTTTACTCATTTCTGTTGGACGTGTCCCCTCGTTCGCAAATCTAAGGTTGCAGCCCATTGTTGACGGTCACTAAATGCCTATTTTGACCATCAACATTGCACCAAAAATAGGAGAAAACAACAACATATGTAGTGATTTATGTTTATAATTCACCTATTTCCACTTGTACTTGGAGATGTATTTGTATGCAGCTATTTCTTCTTCTTCCTCCATGAAATTTCACTCACCGCCACGGCCACGCCATGCTTCTTCAATCCCCTAGGCCGGCCACGCTCGGCACCCACCCCCTCTTCCACATCTGCGGCCGCGCTCGCCACCCGCACCGTGCGCCCGTCTCGATCCGACACGTGCGGCCTTGCCTCCGACGGCCATTCTCGCCCTCGTCATCGGCTCCGGCGCGCGCGGCCTCATCTCGATCCGGCCAGCCTTGCCCTCGTCCGGCATTGTCTCCCCGGCGCGTGCATGCGGCGCCCTCTTCCTCGTCTCCGGTGGCCAGCCTCGCTATCGTCCTCGATCCAGCCGGCCTCGGCCTCATCCTTGTCCTCTCTCCCCAGCGTGCGCGGCCTCGGCCTCGCCCTCATCCTCGATCTGGCCGGCCTTGGCCTCGTCCTCGTCCTCTCTCCCCGGCGTGCGCGGCACCCTCTCCCTTGTCTCCGGTGGCCGACGTCGCCCTCGTCTCCGGCTGGCCTCGACCTCATCCTCGTCTCTGACGCGCGTGGCGGCTCCATTGCCCTTGTCTCCACCAGCGCCTTCATCTCCGGCCTCGACATCGTCTCCACCGGCGCCTTCGTCTCCGTCCTCGCCCTCGCTGCTGCCACCAGGTATTCGACCTCGATTGCCTCGCCTCATCCCTTCCTGCTGTGTGAGACCGAGCGCTAAACATACAGCACAAGTATATATATACATTGCACATATCCGAGTGGCACTCTTGGCAACTGCAATTTTTTTCGTAACATACTGATCATAAGGTTTAAATAGACAATTTGTATTGTTGGTAGCTTTCGTTACACTAAAAGTAGACGTCAATGGCATTGGAGGTCTAAATTTTTTTTGACTCAAGGGCTGAGTAGGAGCTAGATGTGTTTTATGATATTATAGATATGGAATTAGGAACATTCTAATTATTCCTCTTATTAAATTTTGATATATTGATTTTAGTGTGATATATTGTATATATTTGACATGCATTTGGTATATATAGGGTCCAGTTATATGTATTTTGATGTATAAGGTTTTACAGATGTGAATTTTGATACGTAGACTTTAATGATATACATTTTGGTATATAAAAAATATTGACTTTAGTGATATATATAGGTAAATTCTTATGAATATATGAATTTTGGTGTATGAATTCATATATTGACTCTAGTGATATGAATTTATATATTAACTTTAGTGAGAAGAGATGGCTGGATATCTCCCTGAACCGATTGTTCCGAGTTGGGGCTATTGTATTGCTTGGGGATTCGAACCAAGGTTGTTGGATGTACCGTTCAATCATCCTAGCATAGTAAGCAACGATATATGTTTTAATACATTAATATGTTTTAAATATGTTTGTACACAATATATTTTTCTGATATGTATATATATGTGTTTCTTTAATGGACCGTAGGTAATTGACTCAATCATTTGGCTTGAAGAGACACTTTCATATTTTAGGGTTGAGGGAGTGGATGTTGAGAGCTTTGATGTCGATAATGGTCGATTGGTCCAGTCTCGAATTGGCTTTTCCATCGCCGCTAGGATGGGTGGAGGTGTTGTACAAATCTCAGAGGTATGAGTAAAGGCACCTGAGAAGAAAGTTGCAATTAAATATGCTGACAAATCATGTTTGAATAAGCTTGCGAATATTGGGTACACCCTGCCTACACTATCCTCCATGATGAAACAAGCAATAGATGCGGACTCGTATCATGATGTTGCGGGCTTCTGTACAAGGATTGCTCGAACCAACCGAAATGATGTGGTAAAGTCGAAGTCGAATTCATAGCTTATATTTAGATTTGTTGTTATTCAAAAGCTTTGTTCTCATATCCATTTTTTTGTGCCAACAATTATAGGTTGAGGACTATGAATTAATGCAGGTTGTAGCTTTAAAGCCATTCTAAACCAGATAATGCATGCATTGGGTTTTGATTGGAAATATGCCGATGAATGGCCAACACTCATTACGGAAGGATTTCAGGAAAAGCTGATTATGACTCAGAGGGGATCATCTGACCCACTGATTTCTCGACCACCGCTTACCGTCGTTAGTAGACCATGTGCTCGTACTTTTGAAGCAAGGGAGAGTGCACTACTTCATACGTTGCTCTACATCAATAATATTTGTGGATACAAAATCGGTGACCTACATTTCGCCGAGTACATAATAAGATGTAGTCAAACTTGGCGGTGATCTACTTGCGCTTGCATGAACTTGGTGTGTAATTGAACTTTGGGGATGGACATCTAGTTTATTGTAATGACTTTTAAATTATTATGGTTTGTATGAACTTGTTGAATGGGGATGATCATTGTAATATATAAGCTCTTAATTATTTCCATTCTTATTTATGGATGATGCACAATAGTATAGCATATAATACATGTACGAAAACTATTTGAAACGAAAACAAATTGAATGGAAAGAAATCGCCAAAGAAAAGAAAAGAAAAAAACAAAAAGAGTAATATTTAGTCAACCAACTGGGTCTGGAGGTGCTCGCCCTCGATGTCGTCCTAGAGGCCCCTTTAGTCCCGATTGGTATAAGCAACCAGGACTAAAGGGCCTCCATTCAATCCCGGTTAACAGACCCGGGATTAAAGGGCGGGTTGGCAGTCCCGGTTGAGAAACCGGGACTAGAAGGGGTTTCCCAATCGGGATTGCTACACAGTCCGCACGAACCAGGTATATGTGCGTTCCTAGCAGGACAAAAGGAAAAACAGCGTCGCTTTCAGTTACAGTCACTCTGCTTCAAGTTACAATTAATTGTTCTACTCTACATGTCACTGGGTGTGCCTCTACTTGTGCTTTTTGACAATGTGTTTTATTGTTTGAGTGAGCAGTACACACTCCTTTGCTTTCTATTTTCCCCTTCTACATTGCGTTTTTTTTTTGCCTTATGCTCAGAGTCTTCCTTCCAGCCTGTTGTTGCTTGTGCTTATTAAGATACATATATTCACATATTCAGTATATTTACTTTGTATTTGCGCTGCTAAGATAGATTGCGGTTCTACCTTTTTTCTAGAAAAAAAATTCTGCTCTCTGCTGTGCTTTTCAGCTATGCCTATACATTTGCTTGCTGAGTCTTTGTTGTTCTGGTTCCCACCAATTGGTTTCCACAGGGTGTAATTTATTTATGTGCCCCCATATTTATTTCACTCTTCCATATTAATAATACATTTTAGCTGATTTAGGCGGTCATTAGGGTTTAGTTGTTCTGAACAATCTCCTGATTTGATATGCTGTACCCAAAGAAATCTTATTGAAGCCTTTTGTTTTCTTCAATTGAAATCACAAGTTTAGCTTCCTGCTGCATGACAGTGCCGTGTATGACAAGTGATTTGTGGCAAACAGCTTTTGATATCTACTTTCTATTCCGGTTAATTTAGTGCATGAAATGATTTTTGATTAGTTCAGTTAATCGTGTTGCCGCTTTTCCATCTGGAGTCGTAATGCTTATAGAGATATTTTAAAATATAATTTGACAAAACCATAAAAAGAGTGCAAAGTTTCATGATATTTCATATGAAAGTGTCCAAAATAAATATTTGATGGCTCTTGGCTGCCTCATACTTTAGTGTGATACTTATGGATTTATTTTCTCATAAACTCTTTGCTCTCACCAGGAGTTCCGTCTTTTCTCTCTTTCTCGGGTAAGGCACGAGTGGTCTGATCTTTCTATGTTCTTTGTTCCTCGTTTTTGTTAATAACGCAAGAAATAATTTACATGGCTGCGTTCTTGCTTCCGTAGTACAGTCTCGTTTTTCATTGCCTCTTTTAATTCTTGTTGTTTTCATATCAGTGATTACGCTCTTTTCCATCAGCCTTCATCTGGTTACGGGTTCATAGTTCAGCACACAGTTTGTGGCTTGCGTTTATTTTGAGCTTGTATTTTTTAAAAAAAGATTCCAGCTGCCTTCGACCGTCAATAGGTTTTAGTTGCTTTGCACAGTTCCTGCTCCTGGTTTGTTATGCCTTTATTTTCTAATCAGCCTGCTACTAATGGTTGCATGGTATTTTTATTTCCATGATTTGTGCAGAAATACAAATTTCTTTTGCCCATGTAGGGTTTGCCTATTGCTCTATGGAGATGATAGGGTCTCAAAAAAGTTTATTTAGGTATAAATTCAGGTATGGAGCTACTACTTCAGGTTCCCACGTACTTAATGGATTTGTCTGTGTTCAGGTTCTACAATTAAAACACTTTTATGAAGTGATAATATCAATAGTCCTACTACCACAGATTCATCCAGTTGGGAAACTGCGACTCATTCGCGAGTTTACCAGATCGAGAGCCGAAGTCGTGACACCGAAGATATCTGAAAACTGCTCCAACCAATCTAATGCAACAAACAAGAAGCCAATTTTTATAGTAGGACTCTTGCTGTACGATCTATATGTGCAGTGTGTTTGCCAATCACCGCGTTCACTCCACATGAACAACATGTATAATATATCTGCACGACCAACTTAAGTGACATACAAATTTATCACCATGATGTTTTTATCACCATGATGTTCATACTTCCAATCTAATGTATATGCATCCTATAGTATATACCAATCATGTTGCCGTAATTATGTGCATCACAACTGCATCTACAACATATGAACCCTACCTGTATAAACCCAAACATGGTCGCTTGTCGTTGCGCGCGATGGCGCGCGGGTTATACTAGTATATATTACATGAAGTAGTATAGGCAAGTTCTTGGGCCAACTCATTTCTACATCAAATCTTCTTTAACGTCAACCTACTGTATGTGGCAGCCTCGAATTCTTCCACAGGAAAAACCAGATCTCGATCTCAGTTGATGAATTGACCCATTGTTTGCACCGCCGTGGTCAAAGTGAAATGCATGTCTAGATATTATACATCACGACGTTATATACTCCCTCTGTCTAAAAAGAATGCGACTATGCTTTACTCCGACTGTTCTAAATTATAAGTCATTTTAACTTTTTTAAGAGTTAAAGTATCTAAAGTTTGACCAAATTTATATAATAAAATAATAACGTTATGATACCAAATAAATATCATTAGATTTTTTATTAATTATATTTTATTGTATACCTATTTGATGTCATAAATCTTTGTAATTCTCTCTATGATTTTGATCAAAGTTGAGATTTTTGACTCTCCAAGAAAGTTAAAATGACTTATAATTTGAAACGGATGGAATATGTGCCAGTTAAACCGCTCCCCTCCTCTGGTCTGCTGAACAATTCAGGAGGGGAGGAAGGAGCAGTGTGAAAGCATCTAGGCCCCGAGGTTTGGTTTCGGCAATTGATGACAACGCTTTATTACCATGACTAACGTGTGTTTTGCAGAAACTTTGGTAAGTTAGGTCATGGAGGTTTTAACTGCTTTGGGCACCATGGTATTCATGCCCCTTGATGGAAATCGTTTCGGTTTTCAAAAGAGTGACGTCAAGATTAAGGACGGTTAGTTCCGGATGTCGAGGTGTTGAGATACATTTGGAATAGTCGTTAGGATCTTCGTTTTTCTCTTTTGGCCGTACTATAAAGGGGGGCATGAGCGGGTAGCTTGACCTAGGCGAGTCCTACTTTTAGGTGTGGTGCACACTTGTTAAACTTGGCGCTAGGCAGCTCTAGAATAGCTCAAAGTTCAGTTGGAAGCAACTTGGTTCAAGTTGTGACGCGTTTCGGATAGTTTCGGGCTGTTTTCCAGTGACCGGACGCGGTCCTCGGCATGACCGGACGCGTCCGGTCAGTACAGTTCCGCGACTAGGGTTTCAGCTCTGACGACCGGACGCGGTCCTCGCGAGGACCGGACGCGGTGGTCAGAAGTTGACACGTGTCACTAGAGGGAAACACCCGATCGGACGCGACCTGGGTGTGATCGGCGCGTCCGGTCACAGTCCAGTAAGGTCCAGAGACGACCGGACGCGTCCGGTCATCACCGATCGGACGCGGTCGCGCGTCCGGTGCGAGTACAGTATGCTCTCTGCATGATCGGACGCGTCCGGTCGCCCCTGACCGGTGTGTCCGGTCACTCAGTTGTCTTTCGGTTTTCGACCGTTACGAGCGACCGGCGCGTCCGATCAGTTCAACCGGCACGTTCGGTCAGCTCGTGTTTTGCTGAGTCAGCGGGTAACGGTTCGTTTTGTCTGTGGGGTGTATAAATACATCCCCACCACCTCTTTTAGAGCGCTCTTGCTCATTTGATCAGCTAAAAAACACCTTTGGAGTGCAAGGGAGTGCAAGAGCACTAGTGAGGATAGAGATTTGAGAATCAAAGCTTGAGAGTTCCTCACTAGCGATTAGAGAGTAGCAAGTGTGCATCCACCTTCTCATTTGGGCTCGTAGTGGTCAAGTGAGAGTTCTAGCTTGTTACTCTTGGTGATCGCCATCACCTAGACGGCGTGGTGGTGATTGGGAGTTCGGTGATCATCCGGCGGAGCTTGTGGATGACCCAACTCATCTTGTGAGCGGTTTTGGGTGATTCACCGCGACGGAGTGTCGAAGAATCAACCCGTAGAGAGCACTTGATCCTTGCGCGGATCAAGGGGGAGCTACACCCTTGCGCGGGTGCTCCAACGAGGACTAGTGGGGAGTGGTGACTCTCTGATACCTCGGAAAAACATCGCCGTGTTCCTTGCCCCTTTACATTCAAGCATTTACATTCTCGTATTTACTCTCATTGCTTGTTTTACATTCCTAGACTTGCCATGCTAGACTAGGATTGGAAACTAGGGTGCAAAACTTTGTATCGGTAGACTCTCTAGGAACACAAGTAGACACTAGGGGTGAATTTCGGCTTGTAGGATTTAATTCTTGCATTTAATTTTTAGAAAAGCCCAATTCACCCCCCTCTTGGGCATCTTGATCCTTTCAATTGGTATCGGAGCCGTGTTGCTCCTTTTTAGGCTTTACCGCCTAGAGCAAGATGTCTAACGGGGAAGGACCACCTCCCACCTTTGAGGGGGATGATTTTCCATATTGGAAAATCCGCATGGAGGCGTATCTCGAAGCCATAGATGTTGGATGTCTTAGAGCCGCAACCCAAGGGCTTCCCGCTATCAAGGATCCCGCAAATCCCATTGGTGATGAGGAGAAGTACGACCGGTGGAATGCAAAGGCCAAAAATGCACTCTACCGGGGCTTAGGCAAAGATATCTTCAATCGTGTGCGAAATGCAAAGAACGCTCATGAATTATGGGAAAATCTTTGTGCTCTCCATGAGGGAACTAAGAGTGAGTGTGAGGAACGCTATCACATAGCTTTAAAGAAAATTAATTCTTTTGAGATGCTTCCCAAAGAAAGTGCTAACTACATGTACACTTGCTTGAATGTTCTTGTAGAGGACCTCAATGCTCTTGGGCTCACTAAAATGAGCCAATCGGATGTTGCAAGGAAGATCTTGAGTGTGCTTCCCGTTGAGAAGTATGGTCACATTGTCACGGTGCTTCACCAAAGTGATCTTTCCACCGCAACACCGACTCAAGTATTAGGGAAAATCAATGCTCATGAGATGTACATGCATATCACTCTAGAAGAGGGCTCATCATCTTCCAAGAAGAAAGACTTGGCCTTCAAAGCTAGTCATGACAAGAAGAAGAAGAAGGGTCAAGCCATGATGGTGCTAGAAAGCTCAAGTGAAAGTGATGTTGATGATGAATCACTTGCACTCATGGTGAGAAATACCACCAAGATGCTAAAGAAGCTCAACAAGAGTGGCATCAAGTTCGATGGCAAGAAGAAGAAATTCTTCACAAGTAGCAAGAGAAAGCCAATCTCGGAGATGGATTGCTACAATTGTGGTGAACTTGGCCACCTAGCTCATCAATGCCCTAGACCACCAAAAGACAAGTACAAGAACAAGAACAAGGGCAAGAAAAATGATTCAAGTGATGAAGAAGAAGAGAAGAAGAAGAACAAGCCATACAAAAAGAAGGATGGCAAGAAGAAGGAGTTCCACAAGAAGAAGAAGGGAGGAAAGGCATACATTGTTGGTGATTGGCTCACCGACATTGAATCATCTTGTGAGTCCTCTGAAGATGAGAGCGATGATGAGAAAGAGAAGGTTGCCGCATTTGTGATGGGGCCATCATCTTCACCGATATCTTCATCACCACCTTCACCGCCTCCTTCACCATCATCGTCCACTACTCACCTATGCCTTATGGCCAAGGGTGAACGAAAGGTACAAAACCATGATAGTGATGATAATGATGATAGTGATAGTGATGATGAATATGACTCACCTTCTTATGATGAACTTGTAAAATTGCTAAACAAATACACTAAAATCATAAGAAGGACTAGAAGTGAAAATGATGATCTTCAAAATGAAAATGAATCACTCTCATCCAAGCTTGAAAACATTCAAAAGACTAGTGGTGAGCTTAGAGTTCAAAATGAAGTGATGTCTTCCACTCTCAAGGAGCTCAAAACCTCTTATAAAGAGCTTAAAGATCAACATGATAAACTTGAGAAGAAGCATGATGAGCTCATCACTAGACATAATTCTCTAAAGGACAAATACACCACATTAAAAATTGACTATGATAGTCTTGTGGTTGCTAATGAACTTGCTCTTGAGACACATGATGCTACTAACTATGTTGTTAAGTGTGATATAGCTACATCATGTGATGATTTGATCATTGAAAGCATTGAGCAAGGTTCTAGTAGCAAAGGCAAGAGTGTGGTTGAGTCAAGCAACTATGATGATTATGCCAAGATCAAGTGTGAGAATGAGAAGCTTGCAAATGAGAACAAGAAGCTAAAAGGTTTGATGGCTCTTGAGAAGCAACCAACAAATGAGTCACTCATTGAAGAAAACAAAAAGCTCAAGCAAGAAAAAGAGCATCTCAAGACCGGCCTAAGCAAGTTCACAAGAGGCCAACATTTGCAAAGTGAGCTCCTCATGAACACCGTAATGAAGATGGATAGAAGTGGTATTGGGTACTTGGCAAATCAAGAGAAGAAAGCAAAAGCTCAACAACAACAAAGCAAGTCAAAGCCCAAGCCAAAGAGATGTGTTGAGTGTGGTCAAGAAGGTCACTTTGCTCATGAATGCAAAACTCCACCACCACAACCCTTGCCCAAGCATGCTAGACCTTTCGCCTTCAATGCTCATTATATGCTAAGAAAAGATTCAAATGAAAAGATGAAAGTCATATTTTTGGGTCCCCCAAACAAAAATAGGCCAAAGAAAATATGGGTTGCCAAGTCACTAGTGGAGAAAGTCAAGGGTCCCTCTCAAGTTTGGGTCCCTAAACAAAAAGCTTAATCTCTTGTGTGTAGGTGAACTACAAGACCGGTGGATCTCATTGGGTTATTGATAGTGGTTGCACTCAACATATGACCGGTGATCCTCGTATGTTCACCACCATTGAAGAGAATGGAATATGTCAAGAGAAGATCACATTTGGGGATAATTCAAAGAGCAAAGTCAAGGGTATAGGCAAGATTGCAATATCACATGATCACTCACTCTCAAATGTGCTCTATGTTGCTTCATTGAGTTTCAACTTGTTATCCGTTGGGCAACTTTGTGACCTTGTCTTCCAATGCTTGTTCACACCAAATGAAGTGGAAGTTTCAAAGATAGATGACAAGCAAGTGATATTCAAAGGCTTTAGATACAACAATCTTTATCTTGTTGACTTCACCTCCGAAGATGCAAATTTGATGACATGTTTGTTCACCAAGACCTCACTTGGTTGGCTTTGGCATAGGAGGCTTGCTCATGTTGGAATGAACACTCTCAACAAGCTATTGAAGAAAGAACTAGTGAGAGGATTGAAGGATGTGAAGTTTGAGAAGGATAAACCTTGTAGTGCATGTCAAGCGGGCAAACAAGTTGCAAACACTCATCCAACCAAAGCTTTCATGTCAACTTCAAGAGTGCTAGAACTTCTACACATGGATTTGTTTGGGCCTACAACATACAAGAGCTTGGGTGGTAATCTCTATTGTCTTGTGATAGTGGATGACTACTCAAGGTATACATGGACTTTTTTCCTTCATGACAAATCCGAAGTGGCAAATTGCTTCAAGAAGTTTGCAAAGAGAGCTCAAAATGAATTTGAAGTCAAGATAAAGAAGATTAGAAGTGACAATGGCAAAGAGTTTGACAACACCAACATTAAAGCTTATTGTGATGAAATTGGAATCAAGCATGAGGTCTCTTCAACCTACACTCCTCAACAAAATGGTGTAGTTGAGAGAAAGAACCAAACTTTGATCACCCTTGCAAGAACAATGCTAGATGAGTACAACACTCCGGAGAAGTTGTGGGCCGAGGCAATCAACACCGCATGCTATGCTTCAAATCGCCTCTTCCTACAAAAGTTTCTTGGCAAGACCCCCTATGAGTTGCTTAATGGGAAGAAGCCGGACGTCTCTTTCTTCCGGGTGTTTGGTTGCAAATGTTACATCTACAAGAAGCGTCAACACTTAGGGAAGTTTCAAAGACGTTGTGATATTGGTTTTCTAGTTGGTTACTCATCAAAGTACAAAGCATATAGAGTATTTAACCATGCCACCGGTTTGGTTGAAGAAACATATGATGTGGAATTTGATGAATCTAACGGCTCCCAAGGAGCAATTGAGAATTGTGATGATGTAGGTGATGAACCCTTGAGGGAGGCCATGAAGAACATGCCGGTGGGAGACATCAAGCCAAAAGATGATGATGACGATGTACAAATTGTTGATCCACCATCTTCATCACGTGTGCCTCAAGATGATGACAAGAATGAGAGAGTTGAAAATGAAGACACTTATGTCTCTCATGAACAAGCCGAGGCACAAGCTCAAGATGTTGATGCTCCCCATCCACCTCCTCAAGTAGTTGATAGAAGAAACTCACCACTACTTCAAGCACATCCACAAGATCTCATCATAGGGAGTCCTACAAAGGGAGTAATGACTCGATCTCAAAAGCTAGCTTCTTTTGTTGAACATCACTCTTTTGTCTCTTGCGTTGAACCTAAGAATGTAGAAGAAGCTCTTCAAGATCCGGATTGGGTGAATGCAATGCATGAAGAATTGAACAACTTCACCCGCAATCAAGTATGGACACTTGAAGAGCATCCTAAAGGTGCAAGAGTCATTGGAACCAAGTGGGTGTTCCGAAACAAGCAAGATGACCAAGGCATAGTGGTGAGGAACAAGGCAAGACTAGTTGCAAAGGGGTTCTCTCAAGTTGAAGGTCTTGATTTTGGAGAGACCTTTGCACCCGTTGCAAGACTTGAAGCCATTCGTATCCTCCTTGCATATGCATCACATCATGATATGAAACTATATCAAATGGATGTGAAAAGTGCATTCTTAAATGGCTTTATAAATGAACTAGTCTATGTTAATCAACCTCCCGGGTTTGAAGACCCTAGACATCCTAATCATGTTTATAGGTTGTCCAAGGCGTTATATGGGCTCAAGCAAGCCCCTAGAGCGTGGTATGAGCGCCTCCGGGACTTCCTCATTGAAAAGGGCTTCACCATTGGGAAGGTCGACACCACACTATTCACCAAGAAGTTTAATGGGGAGATCTTTATATGTCAAGTATATGTTGATGATATCATCTTCGGATCAACAAATGAAGATTATTGCAAGGAATTTGGTGAATTGATGTCGAAGGAGTTCGAGATGTCAATGATTGGTGAGCTCACATTCTTCCTTGGTTTTCAAGTAAAGCAAATGAGAGAAGGGATTTTCATCTCTCAAGAAAAGTATACCAAGGATCTTCTCAAAAGATTCAAGATGGAAGAATGCAAACCAATCAAGACCCCAATGCCATCAAATGGACATCTCGACCTAGATGAGGGAGGTAAACCGGTTGATCAAACTCTCTACCGTTCTATGATTGGTAGCTTGTTGTACCTTACCGCATCTAGGCCTGATATCATGTTTAGTGTGTGCATGTGTGCCCGCTTTCAAGCGTGCCCTAAAGAACCTCACTTAAGTGCCGTAAAAAGAATCCTAAGATATCTTAAGCTCACCCCAAGCATTGGTCTTTGGTATCCCAAAGGAGCTAGATTCCAACTAGTTGGCTATTCTGATTCGGACTATGCCGGTTGCAAAATTGATAGAAAAAGCACATCCGGAGGGTGCCATTTGCTTGGAAGATCTTTAGTATCTTGGTCATCTAAAAAGCAAAATAGTGTGGCTTTGTCCACCGCCGAGGCGGAATACATTGCCGCGGGGCTTGTTGTGCACAAATCTTATATATGAAACAAACCCTCCTAGACTATGGAATTGTTCTTGAAAAGGTGCCACTTTTATGTGATAATGAAAGTGCCGTTAAAATTGCTAACAATCCGGTACAACACTCTCGCACCAAGCATATTGATATCCGCCATCACTTTCTAAGAGATCACGTTGCTAAAAATGACATATCACTAGAAGGTGTAAGAAGTGAAAATCAATTAGCGGATATCTTCACTAAACCTTTGGATGAGGCAACCTTTTGTAGGTTAAGAAGTGAACTCAATGTGCTTGATTCTAGCAACTTTAAAAAATGAGCGTGTGTTGTCCCTTGCATTGCATTGTATAATATGCCATGTTTATTTTATCGCAATGCTTTTAGGGCTTGGCTAACACGGTTACGATAACCCTTCTTTGGAGGAGTGAAGAAGCCTAACCGTGGATCAAACTTGACAAGCATCCTAGCTTTACCTTCTTGTATTGCATTGCATATGCATGGTTGTTTGTTTGGCGTTTCTTTTCGGTTTCGCTTTGAGCAACCTCTGTGTTCGTCCATGGATAGAGAGAGCATTTTGACGCTCCTAAAGGTTCAAAAACTCTATTGCATGGCCACACGTTGCCCCTTGGGTGTTTATTGCCTATTTTTCTTAAAAATAATACTAGCCTAAGGCAATCTATCTTGAAAAATTTGAGGGTTTGAGTGAGGTCACTCATATCGTGTTCCAATTGGTGTTTATTTGTGTCTTTTTGAATTGGAACCTGATTGGGAGAAGTCGCGTCGTAGTTCGGAACGAAGAAGGGCGAAGAACAGTGACCGGACGCTAGACCGGACGCTGCACCGGACGCAGTGATGCTTCACCACCGCGTCCGGTCCCGGCGTCCACCAGCGCGTCCGATCATCCAGAAGACCAACTCCAGATCCAGTGACCGGACGCTGCACCGGACGCGCCGCTGTTGACCACCGCGTCCGGTCCCGGTTACCACCACCGCGTCCGGTCATTCGTGATGAATTCCCGAGCTCCCCTTGACCGGACTCTGACCGTGTCCGGTCAGTCCTCACCGGACACGTCCGGTCACTCCAGGAGCTTACTGGAGTGTGACCGGACGCTGCACCACCGCGTCCGGTCATAACGACCACCACGTCCGGTCATCACGCGTCGAGCGGATCTCGCCCCTTTTTAACCGAACGTTTGGATCTCATACTCTTTACATTCTAGCCATCGCTCTCGCTCGTGAGTCCGCCGCCACCGCGCTATCTCCTCCGTCGCAGCCGCCGCCGCGCCTCCGCCACAGCTGCTGCCCGCGCCTCCGCCGCAGCCGCTGCCCGCGCCTCCGCCGCAGCCGCTGCCCACGCCTCCGCCGCAGCCACTGCTCGCGCATCCGCCACAGCCGCTGCCCGAGCCGCCACCGCAGCTGCTGCTAGCGCCGCCACCGCTGCCGTGTCTGCTGGCCCCACTTGCCACGCCGGTTTCTCCACCGCAGCCACCACGTGCTCCCCCGTGCCAAGCATCCTCGCTAGCGCCTCAATTCCATCCTTTGGCCGAGCCCTGTTCTCTAGGGTTTGCCCTAACCCTAGCTCGAGAGCTCGTTCGACGAATTCGGGGAATCTCGCGATCTAGGTCATCTCATCTTGTCACCGTCGTCTCGTCGATCCGAGGTAGCTTCGCCTTTCGATTCACATCGTATCTCATATGCTTGCTATCTCTAGGGTTTCGTACCTTTTAGTTATATATGTGCTTATAGTAGATCTCTCTCTTCCGTCGTTGCAGCGAGTCTGTCCGTGCGTCAGGGTGAGATCAGTTTGCTGAATCCGAGGCCAAGCCTGCGGATACGGATTGAGGCCAAGCCTCTCGAGTGATAGTTCACCATCTTTCAGAGGTTTTTGGTCAGTTTGTCAGCATGGTGCATTGTAAGAACGCCGGTGGTGCTCCTGGTGACGGGGACGACAGTCCTCCTCATCGGTCTGAGATTGCACGTGGGAAGCGTATCAAGATCATGGCCAGAAAGAAGAAGAAGACACTTACAGAGGCAGAGATTGCTCAGGCCATGGCAGATGCAGCAGAGCAGGCAGAGAGAGGTGGCAGGAGCAGTGGCATACGCATAGGTGAGCGTCGCTTTCATCTAGAAGGTCGACAGCTCGGCACAGAGGCCACTGAGGGTACTGAGGATACTGGAGCTACAGAGGGTATGTCAGTTGATCCACCTCCAGAGGCCACAGAGGCTCCAGAGGCTACAGAGGACACAGAGGAGCAGCCAGCTCAGTCTCCACCACGTCGCCGCTCCACACGCGCATGTACTCAGGTGACTCCTAGGCCAGAGGGCCAGCGTCGTGGAGCACGTCCTCCTCCCAGAGCTAGAGGTTCACCCCCTGTCGAGCACTTTGACTTGAGGGGTGCTACAGCACGTCAGGTGCAGGGGTTGAGGTTCGTGGAGGTCAGTCGGTGGTTTCCACCTGTGAGGGATCACAGAGCTTCAGAAGGCTTCTATACCCCACTTCAGGAGGATTTCTACAGGGCTCTAGTTGACAGCGGTATTGCTTTCCGACCACAGAGGGTCTGTCGACTTGAGTCACTAGTTGAGGTTGTGGGAGAACAGCTACGTCCGCACCTGTCCTTTCTGCCAGGCTTGTTAGATCTTCTTGGACGGACAGGTGCATACTGCGGCACATGGGTTAGAGAGTTTTATGCTTCACTATGGATTGATCCTGCCCATGATTTCATTCACTTTGCATTCCGAGGCCGCGATCACCGTCTATACAGCACCAGAGTGCGGGAGATTCTCAGACTCCCAGCTTCCGACACGAAGATACATCAGCTGTGTTTTGGTCAGACTCCTCCACCGAGACGCCCTCACGGCGAGGCAGTGCCACCTACAGACTTGATTCGACCCTGCTTCCGTGAGCCTTTTGGCGAAGGGTCTCGTCGCACGTCTGCCAGTTTGACCCCACTTGCCAGAGTTCTGGATGCTATAGTCAGACGCACTCTAGTTCCCAGACTTGGCTACAGAGAGGGACTGACTCGGATGCAGCTATGGGTTATTCACCACCTCCTCTCACAGACACAGTTTGACATTTGGGATCTCATACTTAGTGAGATGGAGGACACCATAGCTGAGGGCTTCAAGGGTAATCGTCAGCTGCCCTATACACACTGGATCTGCTTCATCATTAGATCATCCATTCAGCTACCAGCAGAGATCCGAGCTGAGATATCAGATACTACTACTGCTTTCCCTGAGTATGATATCCGTCAGCTTTGGGCTTCAGTCACTAGAGATCAGGCCCTAGTGCCAGGACAGCGTGTGCGACCTGAGGTTCCTGAGACAGCGGCTGAGCAGGACGCCACAGTTGATGAGCTTGCAGAGGCAGAGCTTGCCGATCTTGACGCTCATCCTGCTGATCTTCCTGAGGATGTGACATCTGACAGCACTGATGAGGACTACCAGCCCATCCCCAGGTACCGGTCTCCTCGGTCTCACGACCACGAGGCCGGTGGCTCTGGTTCAGCCTCCCGCACAGACCCAGCCATGGTGGCTATACTTGAGAGGTTGACCCAGGCACAGGAGCAGCAGCAACAGCAGATACAGCGACAGGCTCAGGACACAGCTGCAGCACTTGCACAGATTCAGGCTCGTCAGGACGAGTTTCAGCGTCAGCAGCTTGAGATCCAGAGGCAGCAGGTTGAAATGCAGCGACAGCAGTACGAGATTCAGCGACAGAGTGCAGCTAGTCAGCAGCAGTACTTGGATCTCCTGCGCCACCTAGTCACTGTTGGGGTTCCTCCGCCTGCTTCTGTCCTGACTTCTGCTTTACAATCCAGTGATCCATCGAGTCAGGGACAGCCGGGTTTCCAGTTCACATCTCCACAGCAGCAGGTTCCCCAGTTATTCCAGTCCCCGAGCTTCACGCCTATTCACACGGGGTTTACACCTTCAGACCAGCCTCGCCCTCACCTCCTGACAGGCACACCCTTCGGTGATTACAGTGCTACCTACAGCGAGTTGACTGGTCAGCCGACGCCCTCGCACACTACCTTTGCTACTTCTTCAGGGTTATCAGCTTCAGAGGCAGCTATTCCTCCAGTGACAGGGACCGGTACTACAGAGACTTTTCCTTCGTCAGTTGCCTCGACAGATCCTCCTGCTATTGGCTTGCTACAGGCTCAGGTCACTCAGACGGATCCTCTTATTGCTACTACGTCAGTACCTGTTCATGCCGCTCAGACTCAGACCACTTCACAACCACGTGTTTCTTCAGAGGGTCAGCCAGATAGCTCAGATTCCGAGGGAGATTCTCTACACTTCGTGTTTACTCCGCGCACCTTAGCACCCGACACGACTCCGTCTGTCCCCCCGTCAGATCCTTAGATTAGTTTTTGGCGCTTGATGCCAAAGGGGGAGAGAGAGAGTAGTTTCAGGGGGAGTTTTGAGAGAGGGTTTTCGTTTTTTTCTTGTGTGCTACATTCATGCATCATGTTTACTTTTCAGTCATTGCATTCGTGTGGCATGTTGTCGTGTGATAAACCTTGAGTCTTAATGTTTTATCCAGTCGCAGTGTTAACACTTGTCACCGTTTTTATTTATAGCTCTAAGGTTGTGCTTCTGTGCCTTACTCCGATTTCTTATGAGCTATATCTATATGTGTACTAACGTTCTTTGTCTTATCTTATGAGTACACTCTTTTGGCTTGGGGCACATAAGCAACTCCTAACCCCTTATGCTTATTGCTTTTTGCTTATGTGAACCATGCATGCTCGAAAACCTCAACTCAAATCTTTTATATCTTAGTGTTGTCATCAATCACCAAAAAGGGGGAGATTGAAAGCATCTAGGCCCTGAGGTTTGGTTTCGGCAATTGATGACAACGCTTTATTACCATGACTAACGTGTGTTTTGCAGAAACTTTGGTAAGTTAGGTCATGGAGGTTTTAACTGCTTTGGGCACCATGGTATTCATGCCCCTTGATGGAAATCGTTTCGGTTTTCAAAAGAGTGACGTCAAGATTAAGGACGGTTAGTTCCGGATGTCGAGGTGTTGAGATACATTTGGAATAGTCGTTAGGATCTTCGTTTTTCTCTTTTGGCCGTACTATAAAGGGGGGCATGAGCGGGTAGCTTGACCTAGGCGAGTCCTACTTTTAGGTGTGGTGCACACTTGTTAAACTTGGCGCTAGGCAGCTCTAGAATAGCTCAAAGTTCAGTTGGAAGCAACTTGGTTCAAGTTGTGACGCGTTTCGGATAGTTTCGGGCTGTTTTCCAGTGACCGGACGCGGTCCTCGGCATGACCGGACGCGTCCGGTCAGTACAGTTCCGCGGCTAGGGTTTCAGCTCTGACGACCGGACGCGGTCCTCGCGAGGACCGGACACGGTGGTCAGAAGTCGACACGTGTCACTAGAGGGAAACACCCGATCGGACGCGACCTGGGTGTGATCGGCGCGTCCGGTCACAGTCCAGTAAGGTCCAGAGACGACCGGACGCGTCCGGTCATCACCGATCGGACGCGGTCGCGCGTCCGGTGCGAGTACAGTATGCTCCCTGTACGATCGGACGCGTCCGGTCACCCCTGACCGGTGTGTCCGGTCACTCAGTTGTCTTTCGGTTTTCGACCGTTACGAGCGACCGGCGTGTCCGGTCAGTTCAACCGGCGCGTCCGGTCAGCTCGTGTTTTGCTGAGTCAGCGGGTAACGGTTCGTTTTGTCTGTGGGGTGTATAAATACATCCCCACCACCTCTTTTAGAGCGCTCTTGCTCATTTGATCAGCTGAAAAACACCTTTGGAGTGCAAGGGAGTGCAAGAGCACTAGTGAGGATAGAGATTTAAGAATCAAAGCTTGAGAGTTCCTCACTAGCGATTAGAGAGTAGCAAGTGTGCATCCACCTTCTCATTTGGGCTCGTAGTGGTCAAGTGAGAGTTCTAGCTTGTTACTCTTGGTGATCGCCATCACCTAGACGGCGTGGTGGTGATTGGGAGTTCGGTGATCATCCGACGGAGCTTGTGGATGACCCAACTCATCTTGTGAGCGGTTTTGGGTGATTCACCGCGACGGAGTGTCGAAGAATCAACCCGTAGAGAGCACTTGATCCTTGCGCGGATCAAGGGGGAGCTACACCCTTGCGCGGGTGCTCCAACGAGGACTAGTGGGGAGTGGCGACTCTCCGATACCTCGGAAAAACATCGCCGTGTTCCTTGCCCCTTTACATTCAAGCATTTACATTCTCGTATTTACTCTCATTGCTTGTTTTACATTCCTAGACTTGCCATGCTAGACTAGGATAGGAAACTAGGGTGCAAAACTTTGTATCGGTAGACTCTCTAGGAACACAAGTAGACACTAGGGGTGAATTTCGGCTTGTAGGATTTAATTCTTGCATTTAATTTTTAGAAAAGCCCAATTCACCCCCCCTCTTGGGCATCTTGATCCTTTCACAGTGCATGCATGGATTATATATACTACACAAAATGAAAAAGAATGGATGATCTAGTATGTAATTATTTTTTGAATTTCCAAATAATTTGCAGACTAGTCTTTCCCACGTTAGCAATCAGGATGCCAGCATGTTGTTGGTGTTTCTTAGCGTCACTACCAGGTTTGGAGATAGAATCCATCCCTAGCAAGGGCACCAGAAACGCCAATTGGTATTTCTTAGCATCATCACTAAGATTTGGATAAATCTTAGCGACGCCGCCAAGGAACACCAACACGATAGTTCTTAACGATTATAGAAAATATCCGCAAGTGCATGGATTTATCATTGTAGCATTTCACCCAGAAGTATTCAGGGTATCGTTATTTATATTTTCCCAACGAAAGGCAAGACGTAAGAGTCTAGCATGGATATGAACAAGATTACATACTTGCATAGTGAACCAATAGTCTATGACAGGGGTAAAAATGGTAATTCAAGGATAGTGGACACACATCTGGGCTAACCTCAAGGATAAAAGGAAAACAAAGAACAAAAAAGAATGTTCCTAAGTGAAGCAGACATGTTCTAATATAGCCGTGCAAATAACAGTTGATGATCATACAAATTACATGGTTAGAGCTTGACCTAAGTGTAAGATGGACGGGGAGATCTCCGAGCACTGGTCTGCCAGCAAGCGCGAGAGACTTTAACACTCCTACACAATACCCGAATGTAGGGGATTCCAAGGGACGGACAGAGCTGTCACCACCTGCCGCCTACCCCTCAACCGGGGAGTACCGTCATATCCGAAGGTTCCCGTGCACCCGGGCACCACGCCCATGTACAAAGAAACTACCCATATCCCCCGGGACTCCGACCCTACGGATCAACAAGCATAGAACATGGGCAAACCCGAAGGAACGACGAACCCTCACCTCAACTTGGCTCTATTTCTAATCATACAAGTTATATGAATGTTTAAGCACAGAGTTCTACATGTTAAGCTTATAACACACAAACTATACACTAGTTCATATATCAAGATTATAACATGTAGACTATACTCTAATTCTATGGCACAACTATATTGTAGATATGAGAGCAAGACTTTGGAAGAAATTCTCATTGTATTCATACCGAGATTTCTCTCTTTCTCCCAAGGAGCCAAGCTCTCCTTAATAGATTTGCTAGCTCCAAATACTACTAAAAAGTAAAAAGAGTACAAGTGGAGATGGAGGTGTAGAGCCCAAATGAGGTGTGTTGAAAGGTGAGCACTACCCCTACATTTATACTACTCTATGGTCGGTTTTGGCGCTGGTAAATTAGGCAACCACCATGAGCCGCCTTTGCATGTCGCCATGCAACCGCCGGAGCAAGGTGGGCCTGGGAGGCGATGGTGGGGGTGCGGGCGCACCCCTGGTGCGGCCGCACCAGGGCTGGCCCCGCTCGCCACTGCCTTGCTCTGGTGGGCTGCTGGCTGGGTCTGGGTTTGCTTCCTTAGTGGTTCTCGGCCCAGTTTTGGCGTGTAGGTGGGCTTTTGCTTTGCGCTTTTCTGCTTTACGCTTTCCTGTGTTGCGCCTTTTGATCATATTCACATGTATTTTGTAAATAAGTCATGCAAAACACTGAGTCTTCAATACATGTGGAAATACGTTAATAGTAAAAGTATATGTGTCAAAAGTTTGTTTATTTCTCCCGTTTTGGATATAAATTGGCGGTCGGATATGGTCGTTAAGGACCGCCAACAGTCACATCAGTCCATGTCAGCATAGGGTGAAAGTGACCTTGTTTTGTACTAAGTTGGTGGAGCTAGGTTGCCATAGCTAATCCGTTGTTTTGTTTTTGAGAACTGGAAAAAAAGGTTGTAAAGAGTGGATTTCACTATTCTTTTCGTGCCACGTGATATGCATATATGTATCTCCATCGCATATTAGATTTCAGTTGACCTTTAAATTTGTCTAAATATGTCACATCACATGTATTGCTGTCGTCCGAAACATTTGGTTTTTTGATGTCTCCTGTCACATATTATATTCTGATGTTTGAACTGAGAAGTAGCCTCGCGCGCACATACTTTTTGTTGTTGTTGTATATATGTATATCTGGTCAACCTGTGAAATAAACGGCGCCTTTTAATTTGGTCGTCTAGCATGTAGTCTATATATCTCATGCGTCTGGTGTGTCGTTGGTGCCGGCTCCTTTCCGCAAGTATAAAATAAATAAAACATGCTACACGTAAGTGTACGTTGGTTGCATTCGACCTCTGGAAAGTGTGGAATCGCGACGACTGCATGCGTGCTGGTTTTACTCAGATTATGCGTTGATCTGATGACAGCGACTGGATGCATGTTTTACCCATATAGTATGCCCATATTCGTGTACAGAAAAAAACGTTAAATAATGTGTCTCCGGCTCTCCGCATGCCAGTTCTATCGATGTCTCCCTCCAACTACTGTTACGTGTAAGGTGAGTTACGGAGATACAACTTTCAAATAAAGTTTATCTTCATCTTACTTGATTTGTAGAAAAATTATAAATTTTACTATGTTGCATCTATTTTAGAGGCAACCAAATTGCAAACCAGAAATCCATTTATCTTGAGACATGTAGAATTTCTAGCTAGCCACCTCTGAAAATGTTATTTTAGAGGTGGTTGGGCTTTCTAGCCTCCTCTAAAATAGAGGGTATTTGTAGAGGCGGATAGGCTTTCCAGCCGCCTTTAAAAATCGGCTTATAGATGCAGGCCGGTTTAGAAACCATTTTTAGAGACAATCTCGATAGAGCCATAAGCTTATTAAAATGAAGGCGTTTCTAAATGTAGTAGTCATTTTTCGTTGCCAGGCCTTCACTCTAATTTTATTTTACCAGCACTCCAGCAGTCACCTTAAGAAAAACGTTACTTTCTACCACGGCCAGAAGGGGTATAGTTTGACCCTATGGCTAACTCAAGTCAAGTGTTAACCTCACTCGTTGATGACAGCATTTACCCTTGTAGCATGCAATGGTTCATCAGATGCAAACGCTGACTGCTCAATCGCCAGTGAAATTGCTTACTAACTCACCAACTTGATTGTTACTGTTCGTCCGCTCCTAGTAGTCCGGCTAGTTAGCAGGTTGGACAATTTCATTGACCGTTAGGTTGCTCTTCGCAAATATCTACGGATGATGCATGCATATCTGTGAGCCAAAGTGATCAGATAAAACGTGATAATTTTGAGTTTTTGACTGACATATGACAGGAGAAATAGAGTGGACATACGCAATGCTTCCACTTCTCTTCTTATTTCTTGTAATATTCTCTCTCTTTTCTTCTTCCTCTTCTTGACGAAAATTACATTAGGTCATGTTTCCAACATCATAAAAAGTACAAACTAGCTACTACCATTGTTGAGAGTAAAGAATCTGTGGCAGAACCTCCTAAATAATATGGCCCACATGCACTTGTCATTGTCTCAAAGACCTCTCATGGTCATGCATGTGTATCACAGAACTTAAGAAGTCTATCGGGTGTCCTTGGGAAACCTGAATCATCCATGATCTTTCGAGCAGGATAACATTACAGAGGCATTGCAGTATTACAACAATTTATATAACAAATTACATCAGAGTAAAAGTGCGTAAATCTTACATAACATAAGTTTACAAACCATTTGTTTCAAACCTTACAAACCTTAAGTTTAGTCATTACAACCATAGTAGTGGGGTAACATTAGTAATTTTATTACGAACCACCAAAACGTAGCGCTCTGCCCAAGAGCCAAACATTCTACTTGTCATCGCTTACCACAAAGACGGTCATGCAGTAGGGTCCGAAACAAACCTGCTCATGAGACCAACCTGCAACAAGGGTTTAACAAACCTTGAGTACAAAAGTACTCCACGAGACTCAACCGACGAAAAGGGTGGAGAAGACTCAGAAATGCAAGCTTAGGGGAATCAAGGTGAGGATGTAGCAAGAATCAAAGTTCTTTTGCATAAAAGCTACTAAAAGTGAGTCCTTACTATCAACCTATTAATTCATCGTTAGTTATTACAGAATGAAAGTGACCCTAGTCTAGATCAGGTAACTCATACAACTTCTTTCTTAATCTCCAACCAAAGTTCCACTTATTAACTACGATATAGGTCAGATGATCGAGTCTCCATGACTGAGGAGCAACGACGATTCAAATCGATTATACCCAGCTGGGGATCTCTTAACCACACGACATATGTAGGAATTTAACCCACATATATCAACCTTCACCCGGATCCTCCAAAACGTGACCGGGTCCAGCGCTACCCGAGAGCACAGTACACCTCCAATCCAGCCCATGGTCACGAGGGTACACGCTACTCTCGCCATCTCTCCACTCCCAGTGCGCGGTCAGTCGTTCACATAATAGACTAGCCGAGGTCTTAGGCTTACCGTAGCATGCGGTCAATCGCAAAGTCTCGAAACACAGGCGGGCCTACAACGGTACGGTCCTTAACCAACACAATCAGAGACACTACATTGGGACTCCTTTCCCGATGCAAGTTCAACGACCAATCTCAAATTAACATCATCATTTATTCATTATGTTGTTCAACAACAACCCTTCAAACTTTGTTAAACATTTTCAAAGTTTTCCCATTAAGCAAGGCTAAGCATACTAAGTATTTTCAAATAAAACAGTAACAAGAATAATATTGAAGTATCAAGGATGGTAGTGCAGTAAGTAGGTTATCACTCAACTCCTATCACCGAATGCAACAAAGCATTAACAAAGTGAAGTAAAGCTTTTCAAAACACAAGGAAGATTTAAATGTATCTATGGCTTGCCTTGATCGACGGGAATCTCTAGCTCTGGGTCAGTCCCACAAATATCAAACCCAACCTCCACTGACGACGGCTCTTCTTCGGGGACTGGTTCGACCATGTTAATCTCCTCGTTCACGGGGACTACACGAGATGATAATGTATGCTCAATATGATGAAGTGCGAACATGATGCTTGGTAGATGCATAACAAGATTATGAAGTTGAGTACAACTTTCTTTCACGGTATAGTTGCGAAACAACAAAACTAACTAATGAAGTATATTAAGGTTTCGACAAATTTTACTTCACATGAAATGGCATTAGGGTTCACTAATTACATGTTAATGATGAGCTCAAATAACTAAATAAGATGCCAAAGATCATTAAGTGTTAATAACCCAAGGTCTACACCCAATCCCAAAGTCAAACAAACCCTAAATCATTAAATACTAATTACTTGATTAACTAATTAATTAATAAAGCATAAATTACGTATAAAATCAACTTTGTCTAATTAAGCCAAAATTTTTATTTTAAGAAGCTTACATCATAACTAATTGGAAAAACAAGTTTCATAATTTTTGGACCAATATTTAAGCCTAGAAAAATTATTGAAAACTCATTTATCAATTAAAAGGGATAATTAATTAACATACAAAAAGTAATCAAAATTAACATTTAATATTTTTTATAAATATTAAACATCACAGAGAGGTTATATAAAATTTTTTGTCATTTTTGGAGCTCCAAATAATTCACAATGAAATAAACAAAAACTGATACTATTTAATATTTTAGAAAATAATAAAATGTAAAAATCTAATTCCCAACCGGCCCACTCCACCTCTCTCCTCCTTCTTCCTCCCCCCGGCCCACTTCCTTTCCCTCACTACTGGGCCGCCCCCCGACCACAGTTGGCCGAGCCCGATCAAACCGGTCCAAGGCGTCAGGTGCCCCCCTTCTCTCTCTCACGCTGAGACTAACAGTGGGGTCCTGCACGTCATCCTCTTCCCCCTTCTCTGCTCAGGCCGCGCACGACCACAACAACCCCGGCCGACCAGAGTTCACCGCCGGTGACTCCTTCGGCGATGTGGGTTGCTCCGACGTGATCAGCGGAAGGCACTGAACCGATCTATGGTACCAGACTTAGCATCAAGAGCAATGCAACCGGCTCACCGCCGGCTATGGCGGACATGGCGGGGCAGCGACGGCAGGCCGGCAAAGCGGAGCAGTAGAGACTAAATTGGGAGGTCGAGGAGCATAATAGGCTCACCGAGAATTGATTTGGCGGCTCAGTGAAGCTGGGGACGCGACGGAGAGAGCTGGCCACGGTGGCGGGCTTACGGTGGCGCTGTAGACGGCTCTGGATACGATGGCCGCGCTCGGTAGCTCCGCGTGGCTAGCGGCAAGGCGAGCAAGCCAGAAAGGAGCGCCAAGGCGAGGTAGAGGTGCTGGAGAGAGCAATTGGGTGGAGAAACTGCGGGGGCAGCAATTTTCACGGCGAGGTGGACTCATCGGTGGCAGCGGTGGCGAAACAAGGGAAAGAAGAAGAAGTTGGCGCGGCCGGTTCGGTCCAGATAGAGGCGAGCGAAGCGGTGACGAGGTACCAGCAGCTGCTTGCGACGCAGCAGGCAAGCAGCTGCGTGTCCCCGCCCGGGCAAGCGATGCGGCGGCGACGGTGAGCGGCAAGCAGCTCGGTGGCGCCCGGCTTCAAACGGATTTTTGAAATAATTACGAAACTGCCAGTGAGTTTAAATTCCAAATTACTTTCAAATTTGCTATAAAAGTTGAAAATATGTAAATATAAAAGTTTCTCAACTTTTCAAACCCTACAACTTTCTCAATAAAAACTTTTTCAAATTCAGCTTAGATTTTTAAATTTGAATTTGAAATCAAAAGGGGACATTTTCTGGATTTTGGTAAATTCAAAATTACTTTAAATTTTACAATGAAACTTCAAAAACTCAAAACACCAAAGTTGTTCCTCTTGGAAAAACCTACAACTTTTCTATTTTAACCATTTCCAAATTATGCCTCCATTTGAAATTGGAATAGGGAAATAAAAAGGGGTCAAATTTGGGATTTGAATCTTTTCAAAATTACTCCAAATTTTATACTAAAACTTTGAAAACTCCAAATACCAAAGTTGTACAACATGACCAGATCTACAACTTTGCTTTTTGGCTCACCCTCAAAATCGTTTTAGATTTTGAATTACACAAAAGGGGGTAAAACGGGGTTTTCCCGGAAATCAGGGTTTTGAATCAAATTTAAACTCGATTTGGTTTCTACATTAATTGATGATTAATTAGTGATCACAACTATCATCCAAATGTACCATTGAGTCAAATCACATGTGACCTACCCAATGCCACATTTTTTTGAACCAATTTTGAATTATAAATTTATTTTAATAAACCTCCCAATTAGAATTTGAATTTGAATTGGAAAACTTAGAGCAAGTTTTGGAACTCAAACTCAACCTCAAACTTGGAGTTCATTTTTAAATGTTGCACTTGGGTTATCCCCTACACCTGACACTAGTGTAGAGCACAGCTTTACACCTCAAATTACATAGGGCATAATCCAAGTATTTGAAATGACATTCAAAACTAGAGTTTTGGATTCAAGTCAAACATCACAAGAACTCAATCAATCTATAAATGTAAATTTGTTTTAGTTGATGCACATCAGAGTTGACTAAAACATGAATGCTTTGCAATGCATATGATGACATGGCCAGTTTTAGTTACCATAACACCTGAGGTGTTACAAAATCTGATTTTCTTTTTAAATTTTTTTTTCATGAACGTGCCAATTCGCCCATATTTCATTAAGAGGAAAGAAGTTCCAAGATTACAACAACAATATCACGCATTTTCTTTTTCAAATCACATGGTACAGATGTATGCCCATGTATATGCAATGCAAGCACACTCACTATGACAGGCGCGTAGCCCTACCACCTGTGTAAGTCAAAAATTTAAACCTAGACGGATAAGTTCCACCACAAGGAGCCTTTAACAGCTAAGTTCGTAAGTTCAGAACCAGCTTCCAAGTCACTTCCATCATATTACTACAAAAATGAGTTTTAGAGGCTTGCTTCTTTTAGAGAGGCAATTATAATTTTGGCCGCCCATAGAAATGTCATTTGATGGACTTAGCTAACGAATCACCCCTAAAAATATATTTCTATAAGCGGTTAGTAATATTGGCGCACCTGAAATTACCATCATTTTCTAGTGACCAGAACTTTACCAATCGCATGTATTCTATGTATCACCTCTGAATAGGTGCCACACAAATAAATTCATAACTTTTCAAATAAAGTTGGATGAATTAAACATTATACTAACATTCTATAGCTCAACGAGATATAAAACTATGTAATTAATATTTTTTATTTTACTTAGCTTTTTTGAATTTTTAAACGATCTTAGACGGAGGCACGTTCTATACTAAGGTTGCAGTGTTTGACGAGATATAAAGTTTCGTAGAAGGTTTTTTTTCATTTGACATCATTAATTTAGAGGGGGGATATTAAATAAAATATTTGTAAAAGTCAATATTAAAGAATTAGTACGGTGGTAAGGAGGGGTTTTTACACGAGGCTTATAGGTCATGGACTCAAATTATCAAGAATGCACATAAGCAAGTTTGTAGACCGATCCTAAAAATGTTTGGATCTGAGTAGAATGTCAGCAGCAGCCAGCAGCTAAAAAAATCTTGGTCGTGTGTATGCCCGTCATGTCATATAGTTGGAGGATTACTTTGAACATTAGATTCTAGTATAATCTATTATAACAAGTTACTACAACCCAACATCTTAATAAAAGAGGGCATGTAAAAATATGAATCTATTGATAAATCTTTTGAGCACTAAACATGCATATATGCCTCACATTTTTCATCTTTAGAGAAAAAATATATAGCTCCTTTAGACGAAATATGTTTAATTGGCTTTATTATTCCTCCTTTGGGCAAACAACAAAGAATCAAATATCTCCAATCCAAGTATAAATAACTACTACAGTACTACTCAGCATCGATATGTTCCTGCATGATCTCAGCAGTGGTCTTGTTGATGAGGTCCCACGCGCTCCGGACGTGCCTCTCCTCCTGCAGCGACGAACCCACGGCGAACCGCAGCACAAACCTGTCGCCAACCACCGTGTGTGCCAGGTACGCCTTCCCCGTCCTGTTGAGGCGCTCCATGAGCTCACGGTTGGCCTCGTCGGCGTCCACCTCCGTCATGCCGCCGCCATGCGGCTTGATCCTGAAGCACACGAGTGCGAAGTTCCTGGGAACCACAACATCGAACCGCTCGTCGGACCTGACACTGTCCTCGAACATCTTGGCCATGGCAACGTCACTGCGGATGTGCTCCTGGAGCTTGGCGCAGCCGTAGGTGCGCATGACCATCCAGAGCTTGAGGCCCCGGAAGCGGCGGCCGACGCCGACCTGCATGTCCTTGAGGTCGGTGACGTTGCCGGACTCGCTGGCGTCGTTCTTGAGGTACTCCGGGTTGGTCTCCAGCGAATCCGTGAGCCGGTGCGTGTCGCGCACCCACAGGCACGTGCAGTCCAGGCAGGTGAGGAGCCACTTGTGCGGGCTCATGCTGATGGAATCGATCCGCTCGACGCCGTCGAGGTGGTGCCGGAACTCCGGGCAGATGCACGCGCTGCCGGCGTACGCGGCGTCAACGTGCACCCACGCGTTGAACACGGCGGCGACGTCGGCAATGGCTCCCACAGGGTCGACGGCGTTGGACGACGTGGTGCCGACGGTGGCGCAGACGTAGGTCGGCACGAGGCCTGCCTCGACGTCGGCCTGCATGACCTCCAGCAGCCTCGCCGGGTCGAGGGCGTAGTCCGTCTCCGGGCCAGTGGGGATGGAGCGGATGTTGGCAGGATCAAATCCGGCGAGGCGACACGCCTTGAAGAAGGTGGAGTGCGTCTGGTCGGCAGCGTAGACCGCCAAGCGCGGCAGCCCGGACACGCCCTGGGAGCCACTGCGGCGGAGGGCAGCGTCACGCGCGGCGACGAGCGTGACGAGCATGGCCTCGCTGGTGGTTCCCAGGATGACGCCGCCGCCGGTGCCGCGCCCAGCGGCGCCGGTGCGGTTCATGAAGCTGGACGGCAGGCGCAGGAGCTGCGCGAGCCAGTCGAGCGCCAGGACCTCCATCTCGGTGGCGGCGGGCGCGGCCTGCCACGTGAACCCCACGGTGTTCATTGCTGAGGCGATGAGGTCGCCGGCGATGGCCGCGGCGCTGTTGGTGGACGGGAAGAAGGCGAAGAAGTTGGGGCTGGCCCAGTGGGTCATTCCCGGGACGACGGAGGCCCTCAGCTCCTTCATGGTGACATCAAACGGGGCGGAGCATGTGGGCGGCGCGGACCGCAGCTCGTTCCGCAGGTACCCCGGCTTGACGTCGGGCAGCACGGGCAGTGACTCGACGGACTTGTAGTAGTCCGAGATGAAGTCCACGGCCTTGTGGAGGTAGGAGCGGACGTCGTCGGGGTTGAGCGGCTGGAAGCCGGTGGCGTCGTCGCCGAAGGCGGAGAAGGCGATTGGGTTGGTGTCCAAGCTGCCCATTCTTGTTAGTATCTTTGTTAGCTGACTCGCTAGCAGTGGTCGGTCAGTGGGCCAAATGAAGAATTCGAAGCTGATCGAGCTGTGAACTCGTTTGCTAGCGAGGGCTGGTTACTTTGGTGAGGAGAAGCTGGAGAGCTAGGGTTTGGCTATATAGGTCACTCTGCTACTGGATTGGACCGAAATAGATTTAACGGTTTGGATTCTTCATCGGTTAGCTTTGGATTGGGAGCAGTGGTTTTCACATGCATCTTGGGCTGGTCAGACTTGGGGACACAGGCCTAATGGACTGGGCTGGTTTGATTGGAGTTTACAGGTTCCAAAACGTTCCCAACCCATGGGTGCACGTCTCCATGACTCCACTACACCTCGTCACCGCACAGCCGCCGGCGCTTCGCACACGCACGGCCGCCGCCGCCGCTGCAGCTGCAAGTACTCGGCTTTATCTCCTCAAAAGCACATCACCGTTGAGTGCAGCTCGAGGTCATCAGACTCGGATCGACAGGCGGAAAGCAGCCTCCACGCTCTAGCGCTGACCTGTGCGATGCCGTCACGGTCGGTGCTGGCGTGGAGGACGCCCACGAGTTCGTCGGCGTAGGAGAGGAGTCTTTCCACCCCCTGGATCTCACTCTCGCCACCCGCGCCCACCGCCATCAGACTAGTCTACGCTTGCACCGACAAGAACCCTAGCTCGCTGCTCTCTAAGATGTGCGTGCTTTCTCTCCACCTCCTTCTCCCTTTCCTTCCTCTTCTATTGCTACTTACTGCTAATTTCCCAGTTTAGTTATTTATACACCCTTGTTTTTTCTACTCTTCAGCTACTTCCAGAGTTGCCGAGGTGGATTTCACTTATTGGAGATGCAACCAATTATCTGGTCACCATGATCCCAATCAACATTGTCTTTGGTGAGCACACCCTCGATCTCAGGTCTACTTACTCCTGTCCAAAGCCAGATCCATCTATGATTAGTGGTTTTTGGTCTGTCCTTACTTATCACTGTTACTGATATTGCAATATGAAAGAGGAACTTATGGAGTTTCATTCTGTTTCTTTTGCTATGTGCATTCATGCTGTCGAATGTATCATCTAATTCGTAGGAAGTCTTAGCCTAGACTTTTATTGTTTCCTCAAAAAGATTGCTGCATGTTCAGTTTCATGTGAGTGATACCTTGTCGTAGTCCAAGTTCATTGGAATATTCAGTTTCCATTGTCTTGTTTGCATGAGGTGAAAGGTCACGTAATTGGTTGGTCATTGACTCCTTGGCTGCGAAGTCATTCCTTTTTTCACCAGCTCATGAGTCATGAAGCTATTTCAGCTCCTACCACGTCAAATGTTATACTGCATCTATTTTCTATACTTTACTAGGAGTAGCTTCTTTTGCCAAGCACTTTGCAGAGCCAGAGCTTGCTGTCATTTTCAAGTTTCAGTGTATCTTTCAGTTCATGTGGCAACTAGCAGTTTATTTCGCTTTGGTTGTCCAGACCTATTTCTGCATGGTGATGAAGTTCTGATGCATCCCAATTGGTTGTTCAGATACCTATCTCTGTCGTACACATCACAGGACAGGTCAATCAAAGTAGTAGCTCTTGTCGTACACATCGCGCTTGGCACATATCTATCATCTCTAGACTGTAGTTTCTATACAGTTATGTAATTTCTTACTGTGTAGTTGCAGATTCTACCATTCTGCACATTCTCAACAAACTGTGCATATATGGGAACTTGGATATGTCTCCTTTCATGTAAATAATTACCTTTTCTTTTTTTTCAGCTTGGTTTTTGGTCTGCCCTATCTATGATTAGTGATTTGTGAAGGTGTTCTTGAAGCCGAGGTCTACTAAAACAAAAGTTATGTCTGCTCATACCTCAGAAAGTTCGGGAACTGAGGGTTTATCTTCTGCATCTCATTCACAACCAATCCGCAGGTCAAAGGTATGGCAATACTTTGAGCCAAATCTCGTGGCAGTAGATGATAATTTAAAAGCTGTGTGCAAGTATTGTGGACTTCACTTAAGCACTAAATCTGGTACAAGTAGCCTTAGAACTCATATCTCAGAGTATTGTCCTGCCATAGATGATGCTTCTAGAAAGGAATTCATATCAACCATGAAGAAACAACCCTCAAAAAACTTTGTCTTTGACCCTCAGTTGTCTTGTGAGCGTATGATTGAGTGTGTACTACATGCTGAAATCCCATTTAACAAATTTGAGGACCCATACTTTGAACGATGGATGAAAACTGTTAATCAAAATTACTGTTGTGTGAAGCGTCAAACTGTTCGCAATGATAGTTTTAAGAATTATGAGAAAATGAAAATGGATCTTCAGATTGAGCTTGGTAGCCTAGACTCTCGTGTGTGCCTCACATCTGACTTATGGACGTCAGTTCAAAACTTAGGTTACATGGTTGTAACAACACACTACATAAATGCTGACTTCAAATTGAAGAAAAAGATTATAAGTTTCAAGGAAGTAAAGTACCCACATATAGGAATCGCGATTGAAGAAGCCCTTGTGAGCTGCCTAACAGAATGGGGCATAAGAGAGAAGGTCTTTACTTTGACAGTGGACAATGCGGGTAACAATAATAGAGCATGCGAGGTTTTTGTAGAATATCAGAAGCGTGAGTTGATGCTGGAGGGTGCACATTTTCATGTAAGATGTTGTGCACACATCTTGAAAATCTTGGTTCAAGATGGTATGAACATAATTCATGACGCGATAAGAAAGCTTCACGAGCTCTTGAAACACATAGTTTCCTCACCATCAAGAATCCAAGCCTTCAATCAGATTATAATTGGAGTTGGTCTTCCTACAAAACGTGGGATTGCTCTAGATATTCCAAATCGGTGGAATTCGACATTTAAGATGGTTAGAGAAGCATTGAAATACAAGGTGGTCCTCAATAGTTATGCACATCAGTATGCTGAAAGTTCTCCAAATGAACAAGAATGGTCACAAGCTGATGCAATATGTGAGTTCCTAAAAGCTTTTGAAGAGGCTACAAATTTGGTGTCGGCTGATAGGACTCCGATTGCACAAATGTTCTTGCCTTTAGTTCTTTCTATCCGCCATTGCTTAAATGATCCGGCTTGGCAAACAAGTATAGTGCTAAAAGATGTAGCTGCTGCCATGAAGATTAAATTTGAGAAGTACTGGGGCGCTGATGTTGATGAGTCTAATCCATTTAGTCTTCGCAAAAAAGACTATGATTTTAACCTTGCAATTGCTATTGCCACATTATTAGATCCAATAAGGAAAGGTGAATATGTGGAGTTCTTTTATCACAAGGTTTGTAGGAATATGGATCAAGCGAACACATGTCTTACAGCTGCTCTTGAGTGGATGAGAAAATATTTTTCAGTGTATGAGAGACGTGTGATGCAAGATGGTTCATACTACATGACATATTCACCTGCGGCTAGCAGCAGCCTTGTGGGCTCACCAGTTCTTGGGAAAAGACAAATCGAAGAAGAGTTTGAAAACTTCAGGACAAGTCGGAGAAGAGCTTGTGCACCAAAATCTAAAATTGACACCTACTTCGAAGAAGAATATGTGGCGGACAGCAACAGTTTTGATATTTTAGTCCGGTGGAAGACACATCCTGAAAAGTATCCTGTGCTTTCAACTATGGCACAGAATTTCCTTGCGATTCCTCTTAGCACTGTATCTTCTGAATCTGCCTTTAGCCTTGGAGGTAGGATACTTGGAGAGGCAAGGAGTTCACTAACCCCTGAAATGTTGGAAGCTCTTGTTTGTGGAGAAGATTGATTGTTCCTGAAAAAAGATGTGGGTATGGATAATCAGGTACAACATTGATTCACTTTTTTTGTATTTATTTGTAGCATATAGGTTTGTTCTGTTTTTACTAAAAAACCTCTTAAATAGGTGGAACTAGCTGAGCCGGCGGGGCCTTAACCTTGAAGGTGTTGGCACAAATCTGTAGTCAAGAATGGTAAAGAGTTCTCTTCTGAAATTTTATACATGCATCCCTTTTTTAAGTGCAGTTCACTTGTGCTATGCATAATTTAGATTTAATAAGTATATTGTATATTGATTACTACCTGCAACTTCATGGTGATTACTACCTGCAGCAGATTTTATTAATGATTTTTTAGAAGTGTATATCATTTAATGGTTTGTCTTAGTTGCATAAATAAGTACAGGATGCTCCAGTTACCTCACTGTTGTTTATCTCACTATTAGTTCAACACTAATTGTTCACTATGAGTTAAGCTCAGTAGGTTCTTTCATTTAGCGTTGGCATTTTAAGTAGTACTAGAGCTGAGCCATATACACATTGCTATGGTTGTTCTGAAAACTGACATTGCAGCAGGACAGTGTTTATTTATTTCACTTTTGTGTGTCTCTATTTCTTTTACTTTTGTGTTGACTGAATGTTCACCTTGGTCACTACCCACTGGAGTTAGTTTCATGATAGAAATGGACATTGCTGCAATCAGCTATACATTACATTGTCTGCAATTCTAGAGGAATGCGCGGTGGTAGCAATAGTTCAGATTTCAGGTTTGATGTTGTGGTAGCAAAAGTTCAAATTCATAACTTTGCATTTGCATAGAAACTGTTCATTACATATTACACAGAAACTGAAACTTCAGTCTCAGTTAATATGCCGTTTAATGATTTCTGATCTAACTTAGTTGGAGGTTATCAGTAGTAGTGAGGGTAGGTTGTTCTTTGTAGTAGGCATGATATAGAGTTATCCATCCTCAGGCTATCATCTCGTTTTCTTAAAATTTCAGCTAATATGTCGTACCAGTAATGTTCTAATTGGTAGAACTCAATGTGCAGTTCTCTTTGGAGTTTAATCCAGTGAAGTTTAGAACTCACTGCTTACCTGCTTGTCAAAGCACTCCAAAGTATATTGGCACTCAAAGAGGTTGATGTCGTTTAGAAGCTGGTCATGTCCTTTCTTAACGGCTTTGCGATGTGGGGGATATTTCAAAGAGGGATTTGAAAGCTAGTCTTTTTTCTGTCCACTGGATCATGATATCTGACCATTGATGCAAGACAGTTTTGGCTGATGCGCATTCCTCTGTTATATGTTAACTAGCAAATGTTTAATTTGTACCTGCCTAGTTATCTTGCTGTGTTTCAATCTCAATTCAGGAAGCAGATCAGTGAACTTTCAATGAAGCTTTAGCTGGATGGAGTTATGCTTGGCATGTTGAGTCTTTTTTTCATTAGCACCATTCTCAAAAGAAAAAAAATGATGTATAAATTATTGTCTAGTTTCCTAATTTGTTTGGAGCTGTAATTTTTGTTTCTTAATTTGTCAAATTCTTCTTTCACCTAATTTGGAATTGTATAATCTGTTCTCTTTGGCTATTATTAGCTTTGCTGCTGTTATTTAACTTGCTTCCCTGTGTACAGAGCGGCCCTTCCGTCTGTGTACGTTATTTAACTTTGCTTGTTGTTTATCTGGTTTCTTCCGTTTGCAATCTGCAGAGCAAGTTTATACACGTACGTATGCAATCGTGGGTTAGGAAATTGGCTATACCCATGGGTTGCCAAATGGATTGAGTTTATTTTGTACAGTACGGGCTGGAAGAAGAAGAAGAAGTCGGGAGGCTGAGGGTTGGCTTCTGCAGATTACGGATAGGATTGGAGTGGATTTATTTTTTAATGAATTCTAGTATGGATTGGTGTGGTTAGGGGTTGGATTTCAGCCCACTAGCAGAGTGATTTATAGGGGAGGTAAGTGAAGGCGTGAAGCGGCGTGGCGAAGCAGGCGTTGCACGGGTCGTGGACGCGGATATCGGAGGTTGGTGAGAAGGAAGCTACGGATGAAGCGAGTTGACTTCGTCAGCGCGAACGAAGGGAAGGCCGGGAGTCAATCTCAAGCGGTCATGGCATCTTTGCATGAACGCAGTCTTATGCTGGGGACGGCATTATTCTCCAAGTCATCCGTACGACAAACATATACACGCCTTAGCACGAATGAAGCATGTGCAAAAACTACACAATATATAATATTTAATAATTTAAACATCTTTGGGGTACGTCAAGCTGCTGAATTGACCCATCGTCTGCAGTCATGTAGTGTGTATTCACAGCCTCAAACGTCCAAAGGCACAGCTCTAGTAAACATCCCGTTTCAAAATATGGGATTTGCTATTTTTCGGGTACCGGAAAAATAACATCTATTCAGGCAACGGTTGTGAGCCAATAGATGATCTAAGTTGACAAAAAGATACACAAGTCTTCAAGCAAGACCAAAGGACAACGTCGTCCTGAGAAAAAGACATATTTCAGGCGTCTGCTTTTTTTTTAAAAAAAGTGTCAAAGTATACTTCATTTCATTATATATAGGTCATGGTTCATAAAACTAGGTATAGTCATATCATACGGTAATACACTAGTACATGAATGTTTTTTTTTATAGACGGTCAAAACCGATCTTCAAAGCCGGTTAGCAAAACCGTTACTATGACATCAATTATAAAAGAAAGTTACTTTTAAAGACGGTTTTAAAACTGTCCCTAAAAATTAATTTTCAGGGACGATTTTCTTAAGAGAATGAACCTTAAGAATCAATTTTCAAGGTTGGTCGACTTAAGGCAACCATATTTAAAAATAATTTCAAACTTTTTAAAAAATATTTAGAAGTTGTAAAAATAAGAAAAAAATTAATATGGCCGGAAGCCAAGAGAACCAACCTGACACACATAAGTTTTATTTTAATTCTAAACAAGCGGAAACGAACCCACAACTCTATTTTATCTTCATTCGACTTTATTTGAAAAGATTATGAATTTATTTGTGCTGCAACTAAAATCGATTTCTAGGGGTGATTGGGCTTAAGTCAACTGTCTCTAGAAATGACCTAGGGCCTGTTTGATTCCCTACTCTAAACTTTAGAGCTTTAAAAGTTTTAGAGCACTTTAGTTCACTTTTGAGCTCTAAAGCTCTAATATGAGGCCGGCTAAAGTTTAGAGCTAACTTTAAACCACTTGTTTAAAGTTTTAGCTATAAAATTTAGAGAAGTATATCCAAATAGACCCATGTTCTCAGAGGAGATTAACATAAGCAACCGTCCCTGGAGTATGTGCAAAAACTACAAAATATATAGTATTTAATAATTTAAATATCTTTGGTGACGTCAATGTAAGCTGCTGAATTGACCCATCGTCTGTAGTCATGTACTCCCTCTGTTCCGATTCATTCGTCGTTTTCGGTTTTCATGTCATAAGTTCGACTCGATTTGTAGAAAATATGTGCAACATTTGTATGTCCAAATAAATTTATTAAAAAACTAGATTCAAAGATCTTTCCAATGATACCAATTATGTATTATAAATATTAATATTTTTAATATATATTTTGTCAAAGTTGTTTCTCGGGAAGCGAAAGTGATATGTATTTTGGGACAGAGACGGTAGAAAGTGACAGATATTTTAGGACAGAAGGAGCCGTGTGTATTCACAGCCGCAAACGTCCACCCATCTTCTGCAGTTATCTAGGTCCTCGCTCTCTCCTTTGTACCGCCGCCTGCAGGTGCCCTGCGCGCCGCGCCGTCGCCCACCATCCACCAGTCCTCTGCGGCTCTGCCGGTAAGGCTAATCGACGCGTCGATTGGACGGCTGACCTTGGGCATCTATAAGGCGTCTCTGCATGCACTTGTGTGCGAGCCACAGCGACCAGCCGACTACATGGCGTGGCTGCACACAGGGCGCTGCCGGATGCGGCACGTTGGCATCCCGGCCGGCCTCACGCGGTCACGCCCCTGTCCTCGCATCGCCGCATGGACGATACAGCTTCATAGGCCCAGTTTTTATCAAATCCTAGATCTACCACTGCTTCTAATAAGATGGACTCAAGCATAGTTCAGGCTATCGTTTGCTGTAAAAAAATCGGTGCCCAACGGTAGAAACGAATTTCGGGAATTTCGGCGACTATCGAGTTTTCTCGGTGCAAAAGATGCCCAAACTGACTTTAAAGAAAATAGCGAAATCTGTCCGAAATTTGAACGAAAACGGCGAAATTTATGAACGAAAATCAGCGAAAATCGTCCGAATTAGACAAATTAATATACCAAAGCAGATTTTTCACACCTTTTTGTTTACCAAATCACAGAATAGTGCTTCAAGTCTGTACTATCATTTAAGCACTATATCTGACTGCTTGGTAACTTGCTGAATCGATGAAATAATTAATGAAAACACCAACAACACGGACGAGAGGTCGAACTCCTATACGCTACTGGAATCAGCCGCTTTGCGGAGTGTCCAGGACACTCGGCAAAGCCCTAAATACACTCGGCAAAGGCTTTGCCGAGTGCCACACTCGGCAAATAGCACACGACAAAAAAAACTGTCGGTAAAGCGGTTTTTGTCGAGTGTCTTTTATCGTGCCCGACACTCGGCAAAGGCCAAACCGAAAAATTCTGAAAAACAAAAATATGAAAAAAATTTAAAATAATTTTTAATTAGAGGAGGGACCCCACCAGCCGCCAGTCATATGGCAAGTGCTGCCAAGTGACCAGCCAAAGCAATTTTTTGAAACTTTGCGCCCAGCGAGAATCGAACCTGCGACCTCTCACACACACGCGAGCTCCTCTACCACTGCACCTCTCTTTCGTTTCGTTTGTGTCTATATTCCATTTCGGTTCCCCATATATTATAACAAATCAAGTGTAAATTGATTGTTTGAGACCCTAAACGAATTCAAATTAAAAAGTTGTCAACTACAAAGTTTCATAACTTCTCGGGATCTACAATTTTCATTTAGGAAGTTTCTCCATCCGAGGTCATTTGGAAAATTCAAATTTTAAAATTTTGAATTTCAAACGTAGTTTTGCATTACAAGATGATTTCAAATTAAAAAGTTGTCAACTACAAAGTTTCATAACTTTTCGAGATCTACAATTTTCATTTAGAAAGTTTCTCCATCCGAGGTCGTTTGAAATATTCGAATTTTAAAATTTTAAATTTCAAACGTAGTTTTGCATGACAAGATGATTTCAAATTAAAAAGTTGTCAACTACAAAGTTTCATAACTTTTCGAGATCTACAAAGTTTATTTTGGTTGTTTTTCCATCCGAGGTCTTTTGAAAAAATCAAATTTTAAAGTTTTGAAATTCGGATGCAGTTTTGCATGACAACATGATTTCAAATTAAAAAGTTGTCAACTACAATGTTTCATAACTTTTTGAGATCTACAATTTTCATTTAGGAAGTTTTTCCATCTGAGATCGTGGTTCTAACATTATTCACAAATCTTATATATCTCTCTTGTAGTTTTATAAAACTATATGAGAGACGTGTAGATTTTGTGAACAACGTTACTATCGCTTTGTCGAATGAAGAAATGACCAAAATAAATTTTATAGATCTTAAGAAGTTATGAAACTTTGTAGTTAAAAACTTTTTAATTTGAATTCATTTAGGGCTTCAAAATATGTTTTGAAAAACTGCTTTGCCGAGTGCCAAAAAAAACACTCGGCAAAAAGACCTTCTTTGCCGAGTGTTGTCTTTGCCGAGTGTTTTTTTGCACTCGGCAAAGCAGCTTCTTTGCCGAGTGTTTTTTTTGGCACTCGACAAAAAATGTCTTTGCCGAGTGTTTTTTTTGCACTCGGCAAAGCAGCTTCTTTGCCGAGTGTTTTTTTTGCCGAGTGTTTTTTATTTTGCACTCGGCAAAGAACTTCTTTGCCGAATGCCCGAAAAAAAACACTCGGCAAACCACATGGCACTCGGCAAAGAACCGGATTCCGGTAGTGATAGTACCTGCTGATTTTCAGTACCGCAGGTTATGCCACTGCAGCGTCTCAGCGGGGATGTCTCGAGCTGCGCCGGCTCATCGGCTCCTCTCATGGTCGGACGTGCATGCAGAGGAACGCGAGGAGAGAGATCACAGCGATGGGACAGGAGCTGCGTGGCCTTGCGTGCCGCGTGTACGCCTCCGCCAGCTCCGTGCCGGAGCACGCAGGTCCTGAGCGAGCCAGGGAGGAAGCTGGGACGAAGCGAGAAAAAAATTTAGGAGGGGCTGAACAACGGCGTCGGCGTACCCGCCGGGTGTCAGTCGTCAGCGCCCGCTCGCCTGCCCTCCCACCGCGCCTGGCTGCCCACTCACTGCTCGCCAGCCACGCCTGGCGCTGTCTGGCTGCTCGGTAGCTCCCCACTCGCCCGGGACCCTGCGTGGCCGCGTCGTTGTAGGAGTCGCGCGCCCACGCCTGAAGCCGCCACTCGATGGGTTGGGGACGGGCACGGTGGATTGGGAACTTGGGACGGGCAACGCGTCGATTGGACTGCTGACCTTGGGCATCAATAAGGCGTCTCTCTGCATGCACTTGTGCGCGAGCCACAGCGACAAGCCGACTACATGGCTCGCTCACTACAAATCCAGTCACAAACAGACTGCTATTCCTTCTAGCTTTCTATCACTGCCCATGACTCACTACAAATCTAGTCACAAAAAAAGACTCACTACAAATCTATGCATTCACTATCATGAATTTCATAAATATAAAATGAACTATGCAGTACCGCATCAATTCAATTGATAAAACAAAAAGAGGGGGTCATATCTACCTTTTCTAGCTGTTCCAAGGGGATGAAGCTGTCAACAGCGTGGAGACAACAATGCCGGGTTGGAACAGCGGCAGCTGGCGTGTAGACAGCGGCGGCCGGCGGCTTTGGCGAGGGGCGTGGACCAGCTTGAGGCAGTGGTGGCCGGTGGCTTTGGCGAGGGGCGTGGACCAGCTTGAGACAGCGGTGGCCGGCGGCTTTGGCGAGGGGCATGGAACGGCCGAAGATGGCGACCGCCGGCGGGCAGACAGCGGCGTCCGCCGTGGAGAAAGCGGCAGCCCGCGGCTTTGGCCGGCGGCGCGGACCTGCAGCCGGCGGTGTGGATCTGCAGCCGGCGGCGGACCTGCAGCCTGATGCGTCGAGTGTGCGGATGCGGGCAACAGACTGAGATGCCAAATTTTGGATCTCTTTTTGCCTGCATCCAGACTCCAGAGTACAAAAATAGATGAACACTCTCTCTAGCATCAACAGCAACTTGTCTTCAGTGGTTAGCTTAGCCGGTTTAGGACCGGGAGGTTGCAGGTTCAAACTCTGCAAGGGCCAGCAGTTTTTTTGAGGTTTTCCCCTTTAAACCAGAATACTGAAGTTGACGTGGATGTAAAGACTCCACCTAGGACATATGATAGTGTGGACCAGCGGCCATGTAGGATAACATGACATTTTTTTTTGAATTTTTTTCCTTCAGACCTACATAAGACTAGGAGTGACGTTGACGTGGACGGAAAGACTCCACCTAAGACATATGATAGTGTGGATCAACGACCACATAGGATAACATGATACTCCCTCCATCCCAAATTATAAGGCATTCCAAGAATCTTGAAGAATCAAAGGATCTCAAGTTTGACTAAATTTATATGATAAGATAATAATATTTATGACATCAATTAAGTATCATTAGATTGTTTATTAATTATATTTTCATAGTATACCTATTTGATGTTATAAATTTTTGTAATTTTCTCTATAATTTTGGTCAAACTTAAGATGTTTTGACTCTCCAAGATTCTTAGAATGTCTTATAATTTGGAATGGAGGGAGTATTTTAAAAATAATTGTAATAGATTTATATTTTGTAACAATTAACTATTGTCACGATCTATCGTCACAAATCCCAAACAGATTGATATTATGACGATGTTTATGACAACGACATAGCTTGGTCATAAACAGTTGTCATCCTGTAAACAATTGTCATAAACAGCCTCTGTTTATGACAGATAGGTGCTCTGTCATCTGGTAATCGTCACAGAAGCCCAGATTTCTTGTAGTGGCTGCACACAGGGCACGTTGGCATCCCGGCCGGCCTCACGCGGTCACGCCCCTGCCCTCGCATAGCCGCATGGACGATACAGTTGCATAGCCCCAGTTTTTATCAAATCCTAGATCTACCACTGCTTTCTAATAAGATGGACTCAACTCAAGACAATACATGATAAAAGCCCTAGTCACTGTCATGATCTGGTGCGGGACTAGGGTTTGTTTTGCCACTTGGGCCATTTGATGACAGGAGTTTTGGGAGTTTTTGTTCGTCATGACGTGAGTTACGGGAGTTTCTCCGCGATGATGGGAGTTACAAGGTTTTCTGTTTCTACGATGAGTTTCTTTTCTGAACTTCTGATCTCTCCCATACCCGACACTGACGCCTGATCCTCTAGACTTCCGAGAGACTTTTGTGTGGGAGAGAGAGCGAAATAAGAGGCATGTCCCGGCAACCTGTCTTCTCTCTTGCACACATATCTCCACAACTTCTGTTGCAACACGAGGATCTCTATTCTAGTTCGTGCGCACACAAGAACGGGAAGAGCAAGCCTCCGAAACCAAGCCATCTTCTATGTCCATCTGCTCGGGTAAAGGCCGGTAAACAGGCTTTTGGGAGGAGCGTCTTCCAAGAGACGCAATTGCTTGACTTGGCTACTTCTTCGTCCTGCTACTTCCCAATGGCTTCGTTGGTGTTGGTGATCTGCACTACTATCTTTCTACACTTTGACAAGCGGGACGACTACATCAATAAACACTATGTCGACTAGCGGAAATGAGTCTTGTGCCACTAGATATGCTGCTGCAGTGACCCGCCTTTTATTTTCTGTGCTTGGATCCATGATTAGTATCATGCTCGTTAACTTGTTTGCGACTAGATCAAACATGCATTTGTCTGATGCCACAAACATGATGGGTAAATTAGTACTGAATTCGCATTGCCTAAATGTTTCAACAATATCTAATAATATGTTGAAAGAATGCAACAACAATCGTTTGCATCAATCCATTTTTTCTCTCGCTCAGAACTTCTAATAACAAAAACGAAGTCTCAACAGATAACTGGTCAGGTGCATGCACTCGAAATTCTATTAGTTTTTGTAGTCGCAAAAAAATATATATATATTAGTTTGTTGGGATGATGTAGCAAGAACACTTTGCTGTTTGCTCCCGCCGTGCAACAAAGCTGCTAGTCTCGTTCTCTCAAAAAAAAGCTGCTAGTCTCGTTCTTTGTCTGTTTGCTATATATTTCCAAACTTTAAATTACTTTGCTGCGTTTCCAACTTCACTTTTACCGGTCCTGAAAAGGGTTAGAAACACCAAATTTTGCTGGATGCTGATCCTGACCACATTATGCATCAGCCAGTCCTCTAGCTACTAATTCAAGTCAAAAGCTGTGTTGTTAAGAATCTAGTCGTCGAGCTGCACCACATTAGCCGGCTGCTTGGCAGCACATTTAACTGCATGCTGGACGCCCGTACAGTACCGTTACTGATCACGTACCAACACAGGTAACAACGGTCTTCGTATGTTTATGATTCATCAGATTTATTCAACCGCTGACTGTGTACTCTCGATCAACAGCGAAATTTCTCACCGACAAAATATCACTTTTTTATTTTACTATGGCTAGCTGCAACTACAAGGTCGGCAAGGTAGGTGGGTAGGTGGGTAGTAACAAAAGGTGCACGCGTGATGGAGCCAAGTCGTCGTTGGATTAGACGTGGTCGATTTTTAGCGCATGTGTATGTGAATATGGAAAAAAAAATTGGATGGGCGATGGGTCCATTTTGCATCTCGCGTGCGATCCCCTGGCTGATGGACGACGCCGCGTGTACGGAGACTCCATCAGACGGCAGCTGTGCAGGATCTCTGGATTGGAGAAAAACCAGACGGCTCGGCTCCAATTTGGCTCAGCTCCACGGTCTTCTCACGTACGAGACATGCAAACAGATCGAGCCGTAACCAGTGCGGTTGTTGCACGCCGCCGTGGCGCCGTGACGCCGTCGTTGCTTCCATGAATGAAGCAGCCTCCATGGCAGGCAGAGGTGGGCGCCGCGTTCAACGACCTGCTGCTGTGCTGCACGGTGGCGAGGCCGCTGCTATCACAGGCGCCGGCGCCGCCGACTCCTGAGATGTGTGCAGTCTCCACGGCGGCAGCCAGGTGGCCGCGGCTGCTCGTGGCCGATTTGGACGACCTGCGGCTGCTTCTATATACTCGATAAATAAACTACGGAGAAGCCTGCCTGAGCTGAGGAGCTGCGGTGGAGCCTCGTGTACGCGCGCGAGGAGCTGAGGGGAGACGTGCGCCCTGGCCGTTTGATTAGAACCGGTGCCACGCGGGGTCGCACGCGAGATGCAATGAACCCATCGCCCACCAGACCGGGAAAATTACGTGCTCCCGTTCACAAGCGCAATGCGCAGATGCATGCATGCATCATCACCGATTATTCGATGCTAGCTTTTGACTAATTAACTTGACCCCCCATCCCCCATAGGTTAGCTAATTTTCTGGCAAGTCACACTTGGTTTGCAGCTGGAAGGATTTCTTGGGCGATAACCATGCCATGCATCATCTTGCCGTAATGTTGGAGAGAGAATTCGGATTACATATTTTAGTTGGTTTCACGATGCCTAAGGCTTGTGATAGACCAGGAAATTTCAGCGAAATTTCATGAATGTTGGTAATTTCAGAGGTGGCCAAAAGAAAATTCTAAAATTTTGTATTATATTTATGCATGTGCTTTATTGTAAATAATATATAACTCTAAACTCACTGGTTTTGTTGTATTTATTCTACTCAAATACTCAGTAGATGTGTAGTCATAAATCATGCTAATATTTTGTTTAGATCTAAATATTTTAGAAAATCACTTCTCTCATTCACTACCGGAGACGGCTTCTATGCCGAGTGCCGCACTCGGCAAACTATGACACTTGGCAAAGAGCGCTCTGCCGAGTGTCCGAGTGCCGAGCACTCGGGAAAGTGTCTTTGCCGAGAGTGCAGCTCTCGGCAAAGATTTACCCTCGGCAAAGACACCCTCCTCTGACGATAATCACCCAACTGTGACCCTTTACCATGTGCATGCTATTAGGCACTCGGCAAATTTTTTTTTTGTAATTACTTTGTCGAGTGCCAAGAACCTGACACTCGGCAAAGAATTTTATTTTTTTTCTTTTTGCACCTAAATTTTTTTGCAGTCCTACTATAGTATTAGGAGCTAAATTTTCAAATTTGGTACATTTTTTATGTTTTTGCTATATTTAGTTAATTTGTTTCATTTACTTGAATTTTGTCGTAAAAAGCAAGTTTGAACTGCAGGTGCATGGAATAATGGAATTTAGCCATTCAAAAAATGATATTCATGCTTTTAAGTGTATTGTGATGCCGTATCCAGGAACTCACCCAAAATTTTGAACATCTTATTCACGAAATATGGCCACCGACTTGCGAGCGATTTGTTTTTAAATTCTATTAAATGCAAACGAAGTCCGAAAATCACGAAAATTGTCAAGATGTCGTGATATCGCATGTGGAGGCTATGATAAAAAATAGAGAATGTTTCGAGCAAGTTGTGACATACGTTTCACATGTGGAGATTTCTGGGTTTTAAGCAACGTATGTCACAACTTGCTTGAAACATTCTCAATTTTTTATCATAGCCTCCACATGCGATATCACGACATCTTAGCAATTTTCATGATTTTTAGACTTCGTTTGCATTTAATAGAATTTAAAAACAAATCGTCTGCGCCTGCCCGCGCGCCGCCCGCACGCCCGTGCACTGCCCGCGCCCGCGCGCCGCCCAGCCCCACCTCGGTGGGTGGTGGGGTGGAGGGGAGGAGCAGAGGAGGAGGAGAAGGGAAGGAAAAGTAGAGGAGGAGAAAGGGAGGAGGAAGTGGAGGAGGCAGCCGCAGAGGAGGTGGAGAGGAGAAGCGAGGAGGAAGAAGGAGAAGGGAGGATGAGCCCCTGGCGACAGCCACGCCCCGTTAGCGGCGGTGCTCTGCCCTCGGCGTCTCGCTCGCCGGCCCCAACACGTAGGCCGACTCCGCCTCGGCATCTTCACCGCCGACGAGCACACACTAGGTTCGCCCATCCCTTTCTATTCAATTCGTGTAGTGCGAGAAGTAGTCGTGTTAGTAGTAGTAGTTGTATGTGTTGTCATTGTATGTGGTTTTCGGACATCGAGCCGTTGTATGTGGATGTTGGCCATCGAGCCATTGTATGTGGATGTCGGCTATCATGTTGTTGTTTTTTTTGCAGGTTTTCGAAATCTCCCCGTACAGGGGAGGTTTTGCCAAAATTTTTAATTGACAGTATTATTTTTCTTTCTTTTTTGCAGAGAAGAGCCTGTCGGAGCGGAGCCGGAGTACGCCGATCGTCTTCCTCGGCGTTGCGGGTCTATCTGCACCATGTCGCCTCACCACTACACCGACTCGGCACGGCCCCGCTAGCATAACTCCATCGGCACCCTAGGTATAACCCCCCTTTCCTTATCATAGTCGTAGCTCGCGTAACTCAGTTAGGCGTCTCCCATTCGAAAGAGATACGGTTGGTGGTATGTAGATCTTTGCATATCTACGACCATATCTATTTCGAATTGTCCACGTATTTTGGACAGCTCGCAGATGCATAGATGGGTTAGTTTCCTTGGTCTACTCCGATTCGAGACAGGGTTTTGGCATCATCTCTCTATTGTTCTCCGGATACACACTCTCCCTGCCAGGACGTGTATCGGGAGAACAGCGGGGAGGTGTCGGATAGGAGTAGAGCATGCAAACTAACCTCATCTACGCATTCGTGGGTGGGATTAGGACCTATCCTCACCTATTAGACAGTAGTAACGACATTTAGCTGCAATTGATGGTTACTTTGCTCGCTGGTATATATGTTAGAGGATGGATGACCGTAAGTGGATGTACACGGATCGCCCAAGTCAGAGTGATTCCACCACTGAATGGATGATGAAGACCAATGATTTCTTAGAATTAGCATTTGACGAGTCTACTAAAGGAGCTATTCTAGTTTTGTGTCCCTGCAAGAGATGTGCAAACAGAAAAAGGAAAAACAAGGTGGACATGGGTAAACATCTTTTGAAGAATGGATTTACGCCAGACTATACTCGGTGGGTCCACCATGGTGAAGCCCATCGTCTAAGAGAGGAGGTGGTGAGACCCCGCATCGAGGATTTTGATGCTGGTGCCGGGGTAGCAGACATGCTAGATGACTTTCATGAAGGACAATACACTGAAGGACGTACGGAGGAGGAGATGGAGGCAACTGCAAAGACGTTCTACGACATGATGTCTTCAGCACAGAAACCCCTTCACGATCGAACAATGGTTTCTCAACTGGATGCCATTGGACGCTTAATGGGGTTCAAGTCCGAGTGTAGCATGAGTCGAGAACACTTCGATGGTATATTGACCGTGATTGGCAGCCTGCTTCCGGATGGCCACATTCTGCCAAAGAGCATGTACGAGTCATAGAAACTCCTTCGTACACTCAAGATGTCATATGATCAGATACATGTTTGTCCGAAGGGGTGTGTCCTATTTAGGAAAGAAAAAAAGATACAAATTATTGTCCAAAGTGTAAATCCTCCAGGTACCTGGAGGTAGACTCTGGTGATGGCCAGAAGAGGCAGCTTACGATCCCCATGAAGATCCTACGGCACCTCCCTTTCGTACCGAGGATCCAACGGCTATAGATGACCGAGAAATCTGCGAAACAGATGACATGGCACAAAAAGGGGAAATGATACAATGTTGATAAACTGGTACATCCATCTGATGGTGAAGCATGGACCCGCTTTGATGGCATTCATTGTGAGAAAGCAGATGAGGCTCGTAATGTACGTGTTGCGCTGGCAACAGATGGGTTCAATCCTTATGGATTGATGGCTGCCCCATACACATGTTGGCCCGTGTTCGTTATCCCCCTTAATCTCCCCCTGGTGTATGCTTTCAAAGACATAATATATTCTTGTCATTGATAATTTCTGGACACCCGGGGAGTGATATGGGTGTGTACATGGAGCCTGTGATTGATGAATTGGTCAGTGCTTGGGAGGAAGCCGTATGGACATACGACCGAGCTACAAAGACAAGCTTCAAAATGCACGTTTGGTACCACTACTCCCTGCATGACTTCCTGGCCTATGGGATATTCTGCGCCTGGTGTGTTCACGGGAAGTTTCCATGCCCAATATGCAAGGAACGTCTGAGGTTCATTTGGTTGCAGAAGGGTGGCAAGTATTCGTCATTCGACAAACATCATCAATTCCTCCCTCTTGACTATCCATTTAGACAAGACATCAAGAACTTTACGAAATGTGTCGTAATGAAAGACCCTCCACCACAGATGATGACTAGTGCCAAGGTTCATGCTCAGATAGATGCTCTCGTGGCCAATCAAGAAGGTGGTGGTTTTGTGGGGTATGGTGAGGAACACATGTGGACTCATAAGTCGGGCTTGACGAGGCTCCCCTATTTTGATGACCTTCTTCTCCCACGTAACATTGTTGTAATGCACACTGAAAAAAATATCGCCGAGGCACTTTGGGGAACCATCATGGAAACTAAAAAGTCAAAGGACAACCCTTAGGCTAGAGTAGACTTGGCAATGTTATGCGATAGACCAAAGCAAGAGATGCAGCCTCCTAGAGGCGGCAAGACATGGAAAACGCCTAAGGCTGATTTCATCTTGGCCAGGAAACATAGGAGAGAAGTACTTGAATAGATGCGGACGCCAATGTTCCCTAATGGGTATGCAGCGAATCTGAGGAGGGGAGTGAACTTATCTACTCTGCAAGTCAACGGGATGAAGAGTCATGACTACGACATATAGATTGAGCGGCTTCTTTCGGTGATGGTTTGAGGCTATATCCCTGAGCATGTGTGGCTAGCGCTGGCAGAGTTAAGCTACTTCTTTCGCCAGCTTTGTGCCAAGGAGTTATCTCGGACCGTGATTGATGACTTAGAAAATGTGGCGCCTATGTTGCTCTGTAAGTTGGAGAAGATCTTTCCATCCGACTTCTTCAATCTGATGCAGCATTTGATATTACACCTCCCATATGAGGCACGAATGGGGGGCCCGTGCAGGCCCGTTGATGCTATCCAATCGAGATATGACTAAAGACTCTTCGTAAAAAATATAGAAATAAAGGCAAAATTAAGGCTTCCATTGCAGAGGCATACATTCTGGAGGAGGTGTCAAACTTCATAGAAAAATACTACGCTGAGAATCTTCCTAGCGTGCATAATCCACCCCCTCATTACAATGCTGAAGAAAATGAATCGAACCTCAGCCTTTTCTGAGGGCAACTCGGAAGCGCAAGTGCATCGACCACTAAGACCTTGACACATGAAGAGTGGCGCTGCATCATGCTATAAGTGTTGAACAACCTTGACGAGGTGGTGCCATACATTGGGTAAGTTCTCAATGAACTTGTTTCAATACGCCATCACTGTTCCTCATCCAACCCCTTGTTTCACGTTGGTACAGGAAATTTCTTCATCACTTCTAGAATCAATCAAGAGATCCTACCCCGCAGAAAGCTGATACCCTTCTTTCAAAGGGGGCGGAACCAGGGAGGCCCGATTTCATTTCTTGGTTCAAAAACAAGGTACTTTCTAATTTAGCTCGTACTTAGTTCGACCTTCTAAGTTGCTCGTATGTTCAAATAATATAATGATTTATCCTGTTTGAGCTTGCAGTCCTAAACTGATGCATCTATCAGTGGCGAGTTGAGACAGGTTGCAAACGGTTGTGCCTATAGGGTCAAGTCATTTACTGGTTATGACGTGAATGGATATCGCTTTCACACAGCAAGCTACGAGCAGAGTCGGCCTAATCGAAGAACCACAAATAGCGGAGTTTTTACCCCCGGTACTGATGGCCTCGACTATTATGGAAGAATTGAAGGAATATACGAACTTTCATTTGCAAATGCCATCGGTTGCAAACCTCTTAGTCCTATCATATTCAAATGTCATTGGTTTGATCCTAGAGCAACGAGATGGACCCCTCATCTTGGGCTAGTCAAAATTTGACAGGATTCCATCTATCTAGGAGATGATGTTGATATTATGGCTCAACAGGCCACGCAGGTTTATTATACCTCATACGCATGCCAAACCAAAGAGCATCTTAAGGGTTGGGCTATTGTGCACAAGGTATCGCCACACGGTAAACTACCTGTCCCAAACGATGAAGATTACAACTTCAATACAAACACATATGATGGAGAATTCTATCAAGAAGAGGGGTTACAAAGGAGGTTTGAGATAGACTTAACCAAATCGATAGGAATGGATGTAGACAATGATTGGGTTGATGACGAGGACAATGGAGATGACGTGCAAGATGTGAATGACTTACAAATGCTTGAGCGATTATGTTTAGACAATGGCAATGAAGACAACATTCCTCCTTCAGATAGTGTTGATTGTTTCGACATGGTTGATAGTGATGATGAGACTAATGATCCAGCTAATCCTGATCATGCAGATTATTTCTAATACATGTAATACTATGTTATTTTGTAATTATGTTTTGTTTATTTTGCATCTATATCTAATTACTTCTTGTTTATTCTTTCTAATTTCTAATTAGCTCTTGTTTATTCTTTCCAATTGCAGTTGATTGAACAAAGATGGTGGGCAACTGTCAGAGGAACTTGTTCTCGATTTACTGAAGGACACGCCCTACGCCGGCTGTAAAAGAGGAGTCGTCGGACAAGAGGAGGAGGAGGGGCAGCAGGAGGCAGGCTCGTCCTCCCACGCCGGTGGAGGATGAGGTGGAGGAGGAGGTGGTGGCCAGGACGGGGACGAGGAGGAGCAGGCTTGGTAGACGGACGAGGAGGGGGGTGGGGACACGGACGACAAGGAGGAGGCAGTAGGTACAGGTTCCGCTTCTTCTAGTTCATCGAGTGTCTACTTGCGAGGTCCCGTGAGCCTCCTGCCTCCGCCGGCAATTCATCGACGCCCGGTGATTTGCCCCAAAGGGCAAAAGTAAGTAACTTAAGATGTTATCAATACTTCTTCATATGATATGTTGAAAATTAAAGTAGAAACTAATATTTTTTCTTAATCACTTATGCAGGAACTAGATCATTGTGTCGGGTGGTGGTATCGCACGCCATGTCAATAGCATCATGCGTCTTCTGTGCAAGACCCACTTCCCTAACCTGGTTGACTACGCCGGGAAGAGGGAGCCGACCTACACCTTTGACCACTACGCCAACGCCCCTGACGCAGAGGCTGAGAACAAGGCGGTGCGGGTGAAGCGGGACTTTTGGTTAAGTCTTTATCGCACCACATTGCTCAATACATCACATTCATTGGACTTTTCTTAAAATAATGAATGGATATATCGTGTCTGTATGCAGCTTTATTACAGATGCGAGCAAAGATTTGAGGCCAGGGCGGAGGCGGTGCTTACCAAAGCCTGCAAAAAGCTCATCGTGGACATCCATTATGAGGCGCGCGTCTAGGCCATCGTCACTTACCACAGGCCGTAAGCAAGAAACATGACGCTGACCCGAGACCAGTACATACAGGTAGATAAAGAACATTAATATTGATTCCTTTTAAGATTAAGTAGTCTTAATTTGTTCCTCTTATATGTCAAATACTTGATGACGTGCAGATGTGTCCCTGGTGGTGTGCTGCGTATCCCTAGTGCTGGGAAATGATAGTGGACAGGTGGTGCGGCCCCGAGTGGGCCGAAGCGCACAACGCTGCCCGGGAGCGGCGATTGCTGATGCCAGGTGTACCGCACCATCAAGGCAGCCGCAGCCTCGCTGCATACGGACAAGCATAGGTACTCGGATTTATTTCTCTATTCTAACGCTCAATTCTGCCTGATTTCTAATCATCTTGCTGTCTTTCTCGTAGTTGGCATCACATGCGGGCCAGGAGTGCACCACATTCATTTCATATGCTATGGCCCACAAGGGCAAGGCGACGTCCGACGTCTCCTATAACCCGGAGGATCCGCCCGAGGCGTACAGCAACCCGACCATCTACACCTACATCAATGAGTACACATCAGCGGCAAGGTCTCTCTATGGAGATGACTACGACCTGAGCTCCCAGGACTTTGATCCAGAGGTCATCATGAGGATTGAAGGAGGCAAGAAGCATGGGCGGTACTATCTTGGCGACAGTGTCATTGACGCAACCTCTACTCCCTCCCTCTCCCAAATCCGAGCACGGAGCACGAACGCAAGCATTCCCATACGCCCACGGCTGGATACTTCACAGCAACGGATTCTGTCACTCCAGGTGATTCCTGTTTTATTCGTCGTACATTGATATTTACATACCTTATCTTTGCATTATTCAAACATTATGGTGAAATGTTGCAGGCTCAGGTTGAGTAATTGGAGGCCCTGCGGGAGGCCGATCGGCAGAGGATGGAGGCTTTGGAGGCCCAGCGCGTGGCGATGGAGCAGAGGCAGCAACAGCAGATGACGAAGGTTCTCCAGTACATGCAAGCTCTTGGGCAAAAGACGGGTGTAGCTCCGCCAGCTTCGCTATTTGTTACACCTCCACCTCCACCTCTCCGGCACGCTACTCCTGTAAGTATGAGTATGATTGTTTAAGTTTGTATGTTCATGCTTAGGGTTAAACCGCAACTCTACTTGTAGCCTAGTGGATTTATTGTCTGACACATGCAATGTCTTCTCCTTTGTGCAGCCTCAATCGGCGGGTTCGAATAATCCACCTCCAGGGCCCTCGAATGATCCAGTTCATGGTACGCCATAGTCTTAGTGGGAAGCTTGGGGATCCGGGTAGTTGTCTTTGCATTTGTTGTTCACTTGGTGATGGACTTGTGATGCACTTGTGTTAGTTATTTGGACTTGTGATGGACTTGTGGACTTGTGTTAGCTATTTGGATTTGTGATGCACTTATGGTTATATATGTGACATATATTGTGATGCATCTGATCTATGTGAGATATATGTGATGCATGTGAGATATATGTGATGGATGTGATATATATGTAATATATATGTGAAATATTATTTTTGTCGTGATGGAATGTAAAAATACAAAAAATAGGTCGGTTATGGTCACTTTACCGAGTGCAACACTCAGCCAAGTGCAATGCCAAAAACACTCGGCAAAGCTAGGAAAACGAAGCCAATTTTGGTCAGTTTTCCAGCTTTGCCGAGTGCCGGGGAAGCAGGCACTCGGCAAAGAATTTTATTTTTTTTCTTTGCTGAGTGCCATGTAGAGGGACACTCGGCAAACAAATTTTCAAAAAAAACTTTTTTCTTTGCCGAGTGCCAGGATGGTAAGCACTCGGCAAAGAATTTTTCAAAAAAAAATTCTTTGCCGAGCACCATGCAGAGGGACACTCGGCAAAGAAATTTTTTTAAAAAAAATTCTTTGCCGAGTGCCAGGATGGTGAGCACTCGGCAAAGATTTTTTCAAAAAAAATCTTTGCTGAGTGCCATGCAGAGGGACACTCGGCAAAGAAATTTTCAAAAAAAAAATATATTTTCTTTGCCGAGTGTCAGGGTGGTGAGCACTCGGCAAAGAATTTTTTAATTTTTTTTCTTTGCCGAGTGCCAGGGTGGTGAGCACTCGGCAAAGAATTTTTTAATTTTTTTCTTTGCCGAGTGCCATGCAAAGGGACACTCGGCAAAGTTTAAAAAAAATAAAAAGAATTCTTTGCCGAGCGCCCAGCAAAGGGGCACTCGGTAAAGCATCCGTTAACATGCCGTGCGCCGTCACGACAACTTTTCTTTGCTGCCTTTGCCGAGTGCCTTACAAAAAATACTCGGCAAAGAGATTTTTGCCGACGAAATTTTTGACGTGTACTCTTTGCCGAGTGTGGCACTCGGCAAAGCCAGTGCCGGCAAAGCATGCGTTTCCAGTAGTGATTAAAGTCTTTAAAAAATATTGGCAAAATTCTGTGAATTTTGGGGGTGATCGAAAAAATGAATACCAAAATAATTGAAAACACCGCATGATGATATACTACTATTAAACCTGTGAAATCCTCAGTACCAGATCCTTTTTAAAAAAATCTTAAAAAGCAACCCGCTGTTTTGATTTGTCTTTAATGCAGACAAATTTTGGGCCGCTACTCTCGCTTCAGGGTTCGGGCTATTTAGCTGTTAGCAACATTAGAGCAACTCTTATAGATAGGCTAAATGGATCCGTGAAGGCTATGTGGCCAAAAAAAAAGCTATCCAACAATCTTTCTATCTCGTCTTCTATTTTTCCCCGCTGTGTATCCCACAGTTGTCGCTGGCCAATTTTCCCGAGCGAGACCTGCTTGCTAGCCGCGGCGCCAATCGACTCCCGCGCTCGATTTCCTTCTCTGCGCGCCGGCCTCTACCGCATGTGCCCCCTTCTCGTGATGATGTGGTTCATTGCCAATATCCGTTGCTACTATGTGGGCAGCAGCAATATGTAATTCATATTTCATCATCCGAAGATGATGAATCCACCACTTCATTCAATAGATTGAACTCAACATCAGAATCCATTACACACCTACGGCTGTAGGGCAAAGCTGAGGCAGTTGTGATCGGAAACACACGATGGGTTGACCTAACAAATTCTGAAGCATAAAGTGGTCACCACGGTTGACTACCGCTCGGCTCCACCGTCGTGCCGAGCGGCCAGGCAAGGGACAGCCGTACAAAGTGGTGCGCCGCCAAGGGCTCTAGCCGTGCGTTGCGAGCAGACCTGGCGGCGAACGTATATTGTGAGCTAGACCTGGCGGCCAAGGACCAACCATCCTGATGATGTGGCCGATTTATAAATATAGAAAAGGAGCGTGTTTAGCTAGGCTGCTATAGCACTTTTGTTTTTGAGGGATTTTTCTATTTTCCATGATGGCTAAATCAAGGGATTTAGCATTTATTTTTAGCTAACATAGGAGTTGCTCTTAGGCCTTCTGCAGTGTTGTTCCAGGAGTGAAGCAAAGAGAGGAGAGACAGGATTTGACCACCGCTCCTTCCACTGCAACCGGTGGTGCCAAATTCGAGTGATGCCCAGAAAAGAAGGAGCGATGCATGTACAAGCTGCGCTGCCCGCACAACAAAAAAAACTAATTTGTTGGTCCGGTCTCTGCAACGATTGGTCAGTGCAGTCTACCTTGTTTGGGGAGAAAGAGTGATGTACCGATTATTTTATTTGAAGAATCACGGATGGCTGAGATACAAATGTCAGATACTATTTTCTATAAATCTAGTTAAACTTATACCGGTTGGCTCGTTAAAGTATCCCTCCGTACTAAAAAAAATGAAGTTGTTTTGAACAACGACACGGTCTCAAAGCATAACTTTGACTCCTTGTTTTTATAAAAATATATTCAAGGCAAATCTACTTACGTGGTTTTCACGTCTCCAAACTCAACAACTTAAAAGTGATTCATGATTTATATTCTCGATGTTTGACATAAGTCTTGTCAAAACGACTTCATTTTTTTTAGTTAGGAGGGAGTATAATAAAAAGATGGATAATTCTTCACGCCGCCCATTGAGTATTACAGGAAGTAGTGTACTTGGGCCAGCTCTGCGTCCCAAGGACAAATCCATCGACATCCAATTGAATGTCTTGTCCCTGCGCATGTTTCAATCTTCTTCAAGTCAATCTACTATTTGTGGCAGCCTCGATTTCCTGGTTCAGAATTTTTTTCCGTCAATTCCGCTGGATTCTTCCACGGAAAAAACCAGATCTCGACCTCAGTTGATGAATTGACCCATTGTCTGCACCGTTATTGATGCAAAACTATACACCAACTCTATATGAAGTTGCCTCGGTCATGTTCACACACTACTATATGAAGTTGCGCATGCAGTGATGTTGGTTATGGACAGAGACTCACCTCCCCCCGTCTGCATTTTTGTTTTCCAATTCAGGAGCGGAGGAAGGACTAGTGCGTGCTTTGTATGGCCATACAGCTAAAACACATGGTTCTGTTTGGCACAGCTTGTCCACCGGCTTGATGAGCTATTTGAAGCTATTTTGTGCCAAATAGGTTTTTTTTAAAACAACTTTACAGGTGGAGCTTATAAAAATCTACTCGTACATAGGACTGGTGTGGGAAAAGATAAAAATAATAGCTTCACCCAGCTCCCAGTCACTCATATATAGGGTCCAACATTTATAGAGGTTGTCCGATTTGCTCTAGATTACCGAGGGTGGGTACAACCGAACGGCAGGACGCACAACCGTTAAGGCTTGGTGCACGACCATTGAGGTGTGGGCGAACAAGATTGGGTGTGCGGCCATCACCGTCGCGGCCGAATAACTTCGAAGTAGGGACCCTCGGGGCGGGTCCGCAGTCGTCGAAACCCAAGCATTGGGGTGCAACGAATGCGGGCATGGGGCACACGGCCAAACAAGAGGTGGCGCGACCATCACGGTGTGGCATCGCCATCGCAACTGAACGAGGTCGTGGTAGGGACCGTCGGGGCGGGGCCACAATCATCGAGGCACAAGCGTCCGAGTGTGGGGCACTTGGGCCGATGGGCCCACAGGGTGGATCAGAGGAGGTAGGGAAAGAAGAAAACCCGAGCAGATAAGGAAGGAGAAGAAATTGGAGAGAAGGGGAAAAAGAGTAGACCCGTCATTTTATTCTTTTTTCCTACTGCAAGGAGTGTTGTTTTGCCAAATAGGTCACTAAAATAGCTAGCTTCAGCTTCACTGGTAGAGCTTCTCATGAAGCTAAAGCTAAGAAAAATGTTGCTTCGCTAGTAAAGAGCTGGCCGTAGAAACTTAACTATATATGGCCAGTCCTACCGAGCAACATGTACTATTTATCATCTAAATTGTAGTTTATCTTCAACAAATATGGTTGAAATCTAGTAGCGGAATTTTTAGCCTTTTGTTACTTTAGCACCCCCTTTCCTTTACTTGTCCTTTTGTTTCTTTTTATGAAACTCATGTTGGAAATGTGATAGGTGCCTGCTTTGAGTTTCATCTAGGACGTTTGAGATGCTTTTATTAGCCATATTCATACTGTTCAAAGATGAAAACGTACTAGTGGCCAATGTTAAGAAAATATGAGTGCATGTATGCATGTAATTATTTTTTGAATTTCTAATTAATTTGTGGACTACTCTTTCCCACGTCAGCAATCAGGATACTGGCATGTCACCAATGTGAAATTTGACCCATTATGTGAACTCACTATAGTTCAGTTGGTTGAGTTCCTTATGGTGGAACATGCCCACCCGACTTTAAGTTCTCGACTTGGCATAGGTGCTCGTATTTTCTTAGATTTATTTTATTCTAGGATTTCACAGTGCTATGTTTTTAGTGGTAAGCAATGTCCCCGTCGACATTAAGGCGTCTGTGGTGACTTCATGAATCTCGAGATCCGCGGGCTCGGTCCTTTGGAGGTGCTTATAGGGTAGGGTTTACCTATGTGTATTCATATAGGGATGAATGTGCGTGTGTTGTGAGCATCTACGTTTGTACCGTGGAATTCGAAAAAAAATTGACGCACTATATTTATTCAATTATAAATTTGTCTAAATATGTAACATCACATGTATTGCTATTGTCCAAAACCCTAGATAAACACTTGGTTAAATTATTGCTGTCTCCTGACTCTAGCTCAGAATACACATATATTCTGATTTCTGAAGTTTGAACTGAGTTGTAGCCTCGCACGCACGTAGGTCTTTGTTGGTCAACCAGTGAAATAAACGGTGCCTTTTGGCTATGGGTCGTCTATCTAGGAAGTCTACTAGTCTAGCATGCGTCTGGTGTGTCGCTGGTGCCGGCTCGTTTCGGCAAGTAAAATATGGTACACGTACGTGTACGTTGGTGGCGTTGGAGCTCAGCAATCGCGACGACTGCATGCGTGCTGGTTTTACTCAGATTATGCTATTCGTTGATCGGATGACAGCGACTGCATGCATGCTGCTCCCATATGGTAATATTATTCATATGTACAGGAAAAGAAAAAAGAAAATCTGTTGTAGACATGCCAAGGGATGGCTCTTTGCTGGCGAACAAGCAAAATTTGACGATTCACTAATAGATACTATGGTTCTTTACGATTTTACGGGTGGACAATTCGTCGAATAAAATATTAATTTTTGAATGTTGAGGAGAGAGAATTGGAGTAAAATGTCCAATTTGCCCCTATCCTTTTCTTCTTCCTCTCTCACTTTCTTCCTATGAACCAGACTACTGCCGGCCGCAGGCAAGCTGACGAGCACGACGAGCGGGCCACGGGCGTGGGCACCCGCGCGGCCGGCCTGCTTCCCGGCCGCGGGTGCGGGCTGTGCTCGCGTGCAGGGATTGGAAGGGCGCTTAGCCACACACTCCCCGGCTCCTCGCTCCCTTGACTGCTGCCGGCCGCCACCGCCGCCCACCAGCGAGCAAGCAGGAGGCATGGGTGCGGACCCGCCTAGCCAGGCGCGGCCACGAGCAGCGGCGCAGCCATGATGAGGCGCGAAAAGGAGGCTCCGCCTGGGGAGGGGGCCGGCGCCGCCGTGGTGCGCCGGGGGAGGGACCGCTGCTTGGGGAGGGGCCCGGCCGCCGAGGGAGGGTCGTGACTGGGGGGTCCGCCACTGCCGTGGTGCGCCGCGCGCCGGCGTAGGGGCTGCTCCGCTCCGGCATCGCCAGGAAGAGCGAGGGTCCGTCCGCGGTGGTGGCTGTGCTGGCCGACGCAGTGGGGCCGGCTGGGACGGGCTCTCTGGCCGCAGCCTCGCCAGAGCTCATGGCCAGAGCTAGAGTGGCCATGGCGTGGGGGCGCGTGCTGGTGCGCCCTGCGCCCACAGCTGGTGCACTCGCGTGGCTGGCCTGCTTCCCTGTGCCCACACCCGTGTCAGTGCCTGCGCCGTGCCATGGGCGCTGCCTCCCTGGCCATTGGTTCCTCCCAAGCAGACCAAGGTAGAAGAAAGGGGCAGGGGTAAAAAGGACCTTTGACTGCCCTTCTCTCTCCTCAATAGCCGAAAATTAACATTTTATTGAACGGGATGTCCACTAGCAAAATTGTAAAGAACAAGAGTGTCTACCAGTAATCGTCAAATTTTGCATATCCGCCAACAAAGAGCTATCACTTGCCATGTCCAATAGCAAATTTTCAAATAAAAAAAGTCAAGTAATGTGTCTCCGCATGCCAGATCGATCGATGTCTCCGTCTAGCCAGTCACGTGCAAGTTAAGTTTTGGGCACATACACCGTTTCCTAAAAATATATAATTTTAACTAATATTGACTACTACAAAATTGATTTCTAGCAAACGAGCCCTTTTAGCGTAGAGGAGGTTAAATTCCTAACTGCCTCTATAAAATAGTAGTCATTCTTAGAGACAGATGGGATTTGCACTGCTACACAAATGATTTTGCGAGGCAGTGTCCAAAAATTAACCAAGGCGGTCATAAAATTTAACCGCCTCCAAAAATGTCGAACGATTAACGAAGGCGGGTGTTTTTATTTACAGAGGTAGTCACTTTTGTCCGCCTTGTAAAATTGATTTACAGAGGCAGACAAAAAAATAACCACCTCCTAAAATCGATTTACAGAGGCGGGAGTCTTAAGACAACCGCCTCCAAAAACAGTCTATTGGGCTAGATCCGGCCATGGCGGGGAGCCTCGAGCTAGATGTGGCAACATGAACTCAACGGCGGTGGGCTCGATCGGGCCCGATGGTGGGCTCGTTTAGGCTCGCTCAGGGTTTTTTTATTTTTCAAAACGATTAACGTAGGCGGGCACCCTAATATGCCCGCCTCCGTTAATGGATTAATTGAAGCGGACAGGGCAACCACCTCCGCTAAATCACGATTAACCGTAACCTTTGATTGGAGGCGGTTGCAATGCCCGCCTCTATTAACCATTTTTGCCCGTCTTCATTAAAATTTATGTAGTAGTGTTGGAGCCACCGCAGAAGATAACAACCAATAGAGGCAGTCGGGAATTGCAAAAGTACTGGCACGTGAAGAATATGTTGGTGAGGAAGCAAATGAGCCTGTGGTATAGTGGTAGGCCTGTCCAGTGGGATGCTATCCACCAAAGTTCAAACCCTGGTGATCGCATCTTTTTCTAGAATTTTTTTAGAAATTTCAGGGTACACGCACACGTGCGCGTTCGGTGGTATTGCGCGTTTCTCGTGCACTGGAGGCGATGTCGCCTCCCAATCTCTTCTTTGCGTGCGTACGGACGCGCACGCTTGTGTGTGCGTGTGGTATGAGTGTGGAGTGTGTGGGTTGTGTGTGTCCAAGTTGTACCTGATAAAAAAAAAGAATGTGTTGGTGAGGAGGGGTGAAGTACTGTTGCCTCTAGAAAATGTTTTATGGAATTTCTTGAGGCGGGACGAGTTACTGCTGCCTCTAGAAAACGTTTTAGAAAATTTCTAAAGGCGGGCTGAAATACTATTGCCTATAGAAAATATTTTAAAGAATTTGCAAATCAGACCCCAAAAAATACCAAACTTTTACCATGTCGCAAGTCAAGCGATTTTTGTGCGTGTGCAGCCGCGGGGATCAAACTCACAGGCTTAGGGCTCGTGTGTTGCTTCCTAATCACTCTATCATCTCAAAGTCACTTTTGACCAAGTGGCTCATGTAATCCTTTTGAGTATTTACTTTAATGAATATTTAAGACCCTAAATGAATTAGGTTAAAAAAAGACCCTAAATGAATTCAAATGAAAAAAATCTTAAACTAAAAAAACCTCCTCAAGTATATTGTATATAACTTTGGTTTAGGTGGTTTCTCCATCCAATGTCATTTGAAAATTACAAAATCAAAAATCTTAAAACATAATTTTTGGGTCTTAAATGATTTCGAATAAAAAGGTCATCAACTACAAAGTTGTAGATCTCTTGGAGATCTACGACTTTCAAATAAAATTTATCTTCATCTTACTTTGATTTGTAGAAAAGTTTCAAATTTTACTTTGTTGCACCTATTTTAGAGGTGGCCAAATTGTCAACCAGAAATCCATTTCTAAAGACAAGTAGAATTTCTAGCCGCTCTAGAAATAGTATGTTAGAACTGGTTGGGTATTTTCAGTCTACTCTAAAAATAGAGGATATTTTTAGAGACGGCTGAGCTTTCCAGCCACCTTTAAAAATCGGTTTCTCGGCGCTGGCCAATTTACAACCATTTTAAGAGTCAATTCTTGATAGAGCCGTTTCTTGATTAAAGTGGACGCACTTCTAAAAATGGTTTCTGTAGTAGTCCTCTGTCGTTGCCACGCCTTCACTCCAATTTTTTTATTTTTTTATTTTTACTAGCACTCCAGCAGTCATCTTAAGAAAAATGTTACTTTCTACCACGGCCAGAAGTGGTATAGTTTAACCCTATCTATAGCTAACTCAAGTCAAGTATGTTAACCTCACTCGTTGACGACAGTATTTACCCATGTAGCATGGAATGGTTCATCATATGCAAATGCTGACTGCTTGATCGCCTGCGAAATTTCTTACTGACTCACCAACTTGATTGTTACAGTTCGTTCTCGTAGTAGTCCGGCTAGTTAGGAGGTTGGATTTCGTTGACTTTTGCTCTTGGCAAATATCTACGGATGATGCATGCATATATGTGAGCCAGATCAGATAAAACGTGATAATTTTGAGTTTTTGACTGGCATATGACCGGAGAAATGGAGCGGACATACGCAATGTTTCCACTTCTCTTCTTATTTTTTCTATTATCCTCTCTCTTTTTCTCTTCCTCTGCGTTGTTCATGCATGGTGAAAATTGTAGGAGCGCTGTATATATCCTGTCCTTAACGAAAATTACGAGCTTAGGGCATCCCCCCTCCCACCGCCGGCGGCCAACCCGGCCGCCGCCGGCCACCAACCACTCCCCAACCCCATGCCGGTTGCCACTCCGGTGCCAGCGTCCACCCCAGCCGCCATGGAGTTCGGTTCTCCCTCTCCCCAGCCGCCATGGAGTTCGGTTCTCCCTCTCGCCGTTCCTGGGCCGATGAGGTCGACTCGCTGGCTCCCTCTTCGTCGCCACCCCTCAACACCAACGTAGAGCCTTTCGTCCCGGGCTCGTCGCCGGCTGTTTCATGGTTCAGTCGGGGGGAGAGACTCTGCTTCTCCGACTCCGAGGCCTCTCTTGGTTCTGCGGCCCCCTCGCCAGCCAACGTCGCTGTGGATGGGGAGATCCGGGAGAGTCGCAGGCGCCCGCGGCGCCGGCGTCGTCATCGACGCCGCGCTGCGCAGGATGCCTCCGCTCACCAGGCTGCCACAGCCTCTCCTCCGCCCGCGGCCAGGCTGCGCTCGGTCGCGGTCCACCCGGCCAGGCTTTCGGCTGAGCAGGACGCCGACGGCTTCCGTGAGGTTCACAGCCGCCGGCGTTGGCGCCGCAGGCCATCGCCTACCCTTGCAAGGCCAGTTCCGCCGGATCTGGTTGGCCTTTGTTTCAACTGCCTACGTGATGACCACATCCGGGCGAACTGTCGTTTCCCTCCGCGCTGCCGTACCTGTCGCCAAGAGGGCCATCGTGCGCGCTTCTGCCCGGAGGCCACCTTTGTCACCGGGGCCAAGCGAGGCCGCTCGCCAGGCATTGCTCGTCTTGCCCCCGCTCGGAGGCACCGTTCCCCTGAGCGCTGGAGGCCGCCTCGAGATGACACGGTCTTGCCCCGCTCTGTGTCCACTGGCCGCTCGCCGTCGGTCCCCCGTTGTTGTGCGCCTCCCAGCCCTAAAGCTGTGGATCAGCCGGCCTCTGCTGATGCTACCGTTGCACCGGCGCCCGCCGCGGTGGTTTCTGGGGGCCTCGGCTCTGACCACACTGAGCGACCCGCAGCGCCGCAGGCCCAGGCGCCGCCGGATGGGGGCCAGTCGTTGCGACCGCGTCTGCAGCTCCGGCGTGGCAGCCGCCGGCGCCTTCATCCTGTTCAACGCCCGACGGTTGAGTTGGTCATCGTCCCACGCATTACGGAGATTCAAGCCGTGGAGGACGCCTTGTCGCTCGCTCTGGTGGCCTTGGTTGGCGGTACCAGGCCGCCGGTGACACCCGCTATGGTGCGCGAGCACCTTCGTCACCAGTTCAACATCCAGGACGACGCGATGTCGGTTCTGCGGCACGCCCCAGAGGACTTCATCGTTCGTTTCCGTAGTCGGGATGACCTCGAGCGCGTCCTCAACTCCAGGCCACCACCGGTGGCAGCTTCGCCGTTCGTGTTGCTCTGGCGACGCTGGTCTCGCCTTTCATCGGCGACGGCCGCTGCATTCACCTACAAGGTCCTAGTTGGGATTAAGGGCGTTCCTGCCCATGCCCTCAGCGAGGATGTGGCTGCGCACCTCCTTGGGTCTTCCTGCACCCAGGTCGAGATCGCCACGGCCGATGCTGACGGGGTCGACGACGACGATGCGCGTGAACTATTCATCGCTGCCTGGTGCCTTCACCCGCTCTTGGTGCCGGAGCAGAAGCTCCTTGTCATCCCGGAACCGCGGGAGCCGCGTCACCCGGGCATTCTGTTTCTCCGGGAACACGAGATCATTCACTCCGAGCTGCCCATCCTGCATTACCTCGCTCGGTTGCGTGTCGTCGAATATCAGGATTGGGACCCTTCAAGCTCCTCTGATGATGGTGGCTTCCCGGGCGCTGACGACTCCGACGACTGCGGTGACAGTAATTACAATGGATATCACCCTGGTCTGGAGGATGGCCCGTCGCGTACTAGGTCGTTTGGCCCGGCCACCTTCCGTCCGGGTGGGAGGGACGGCCCGTCGCTGGGGCGTGGCTCCGGTCCGGCGTTCTGGCCACAATACCATGCCGCCGGAGTTGCGGACGACGTACGCGCATGCATAGGTGGTTCAAGGTGGGTCCCTCATCCGCACGGGCTTCTGCATGAGGGCCAATCGTGGCTCGGGGGCAGGGCATGGTCCTGGTGCGGGACGCGTCGCTTCGGTGCTGGTCCCCGGGTGCGCGAGATAGCGGATGTCGCGTCGCCGCGGAAGCAAGACCGAGAAAAGTCTGCAACTGTTGCTGTTGGTGCTCAGATGTCAGGCACGCCTACGGGCGCTGGTAGCCCTAACGCGCGGTCATTGATTTGGGAAGTTGACTTCCAGGCCAGGGATGCCGACACCCCCATTCCTCTTGGGGTAGAGGAGGATCCGATGCTGATTGAGGCCGGGATTGTGACGAGGCCTTCTGTGATGGCTTGCCATGGGTCGTTCTCTTCGCCGGAGCTGGCACCTGTGCGTCTGGCCCAGCCCATGTTGGCGAGTCGTTTTATTGCTGATCACTTCGATTGCAGCCCGGGCATTCGCGTGGGTACCAGTGGGCTCCTTGCCTCGGTTGGGCCGGAAGATGCCGACGCCTCCGAGCAGGACGATTGCAGCTTGGGCGTTCGCGTGGGTACCAGTGGGGTCCTTGCCTTGCTTGGGCCGGATGATGCCGACGCATCCCAGCAGGACGTCGCTGCGACTGTCGCGTCACCGGCTACCCCCGCGGACACATCCGGGCATGTCGCCCAGGCCGGGACTGCTACACCCGCCGTCGTCGACACTACTACCCCCACTGAACAAGGAGAGCCGTGCGTGGAGGCGGAGCCTGACGAAGCCGCCGTTCAGAAAGAGCTCGAGGACATGATCTGCGTCCCCTTGCAGTCCCCCCTCATTCGCAGCAGGCCACGCCTTCGTCGTTCCCGCACACCGATCTCCGTTGGCTCCCTGCGCCGCAGCGGCCGGCTTGCAGCAAAGCCGCGGGCGGCGAACGCCACCAGGCAAGCACAGTTTGTGCTACTTAAGAAGCTCGGGGTGCATGTGGATACCAGCGCACCAGACCCGGAGATCGAGCGGAACTTCAAGGCCACGTTCCGTGGGGGCAACATGTCGGCCAACAAGCAGCAGGCACTGCAGATCCTTTTTAACGGCGACTTCGACCCAGTGGCCATGGGCCTTGACATGGCTGAGTTGGATGCTGTTGAGACGTAGTCTCCGGCGTCCCATGTTTCGCCCGTCGCACAATTGTCTCTTTATGTCGTCTTTACCCATATGCTTCGTCCGGAACGTGTGCGGACGAAACGGTCGCGCACGACGCAATGTCGTGAGGGAATTCTTGGTCCACGAAAGGGCCACCCTCGTCTGTATCCAGGAGACGAAGATCTCTTGGGATCATTGGCTCAGGAAGCTTCATCGTCAGGAAGTTATTGTCGTACAGGAGGAGTCGGTTATGCAGTGGTGGCTGCGTTGCAGAAAACTGGTCTCTAAGGCTGCTCGCCGTGGTTTCGACTCCCTCTTCTTTCTCATCGGATGGTTGATTTGGAAGGAGAGAAACGCGAGGACTTTCGGCAGGGATGCTACATCGCCGGCAGGGCTGCAGGTGGTCATTCAGGAGGAGATACACGCCTGGTGCTTGGCTGGCTACAAGCACCTAAGGACCCTGATGGCGGCGACTTGATCCCATAGTAGCTCTTCTTTGTCGCAAAATTAATGTTTGTGTAATCACACTCACGTGTTCTGCTTTGCTTGTGTAGCTTCTGGCATTGGTAACCTTGGATTACCGTGGCCATAAGGATTGTAACAAAAACTTCTTTCTGCTTAATGAAAAACGTGCTTCGGCACGATCGCTAAAAAAACGAAAATTACACACTATGTCATGTTCTCAACATCATAAAAAAGTACAAACTAGCTACCACCCTGTTGAGAGTTCAGAATCTGATTTTTTTTTCAAAACACATGGTACACACGCATGTATATCCGATGCATGCACACTCCACTGGCATAGAATAGACCTTCGGTCTAGCACAACTAGAGTTGGGCCCGGGACCAACGTGAGTATTAGGCCCGGGTCCAAGTTTGATGGACGTAAGATGATGTCTTTTGTTAATACTAACCGGGATTAAATGGTCTTTATTAGTCTCGGTTGGTGTTATCAATCTGGACTAAAAAGCTCACTATGATGGGCACGTCGTCTACCACCGAAAGGACGGCAAATATGTTTGCAAATAATATATGTTTTAAATCAGTTGTCTTTTCTTTTGTACCGCTTGGGATTCTTGGGCCGGGCTAAGCTTTTTTTTTTTGTCAGGCTGATATTGATCGTGGCCCAAGAAATGAGGATTTCCTAGGATCTAAGCCATTCTTTGTCGTCGAATTTTAGCTCGGTCCAGGGGCACGCTTCACCCTTTTAAGCCAACATAGATGAAGTCCAGGGCAACATAGATTAGTCAATGAATACCGGTGAGTTATAGACAAATTAGGTGGTACCATATCTATATGTAGGTGAACTGTCTTCTCTCTCACTCTCTCTCTCTCTATTTTCTTCTTCTGATCTTTGAACATTAGGTTCTCGTACAATATATTATAACAAGTTCCTACAACCAGTACCCATCAACACCTTATTCAAACAGGACATGTAAAAATACGAATCTATTGATAAATCTTTTATGCACTAAGCATGCACATATTTTGACTCATCAATGGTCAAAGTTTTTATACTATATATGTTTAACTTTTCTGAATTTTATTTTTGGTTTTTGAAAGGACGGCAAGAGAATTAGGGATGAAAACGGACAGAAACGGACGGAAAAAACGAGACCAGGTTCGGAAAAAAACGAGATCAAGTTCAGAAAAAACGGAATTAAAAACAGATGGAGATATACGGAAATACGGAAATGAGATCAGGTTCAGAAAAAACGGAATTAAAAACAGATGGAGATATACAGAAATACGGAAACGAGATCAGGTTCGGAAAAAACGGAATTAAAAACAGATGGAGATATACGAAAATACGGAAACAAACAAATAAGGTGGAGAGCCAAAAAATTAAGTTAGAATAATATGATCAAACATTCTCGAGTATACATGAACAAAGTCACAAAATAATATACAGGTACGAAGTTATCGGTCCAATATTCACAAGCATGTCATGTGTTAACGTTAACGTGTTGACATTCATAATTGGTGATTAGTTGGTTCATGAACATATCAATTTCTAGATATATCTCACATAGATTGAAAACGGGATGAAAACGGAATATATATACCAGTCAATTCCGGATGAAAATGAAATCCCTCGGAAACGGGCGGAAAAAATAGTCCCGTAAATATGGAAACAGGCAAAAGAAAATAGAAAACAGGATGGGTCGGAACGTGATGTTTTTTCGTCCGTTTTCAACCTTAAAGAGAATTATCGTGATTTTTATTAGACGAGAAAAAGGGAAACAAAAATATTACAAGAAACACCACAGCCAAATGGCCCCGACCGTACTACGAATGAACAAAACCAACAAAGTAAAACAGCCTATGCCCCAACCAGAAACACATAAGAAAAAGGGAAACAACCACCACACTATAAAAAAAAACTAAGAAGAGCTGGCTTCTAGTCGAGTCGCAAAGTTGAATTGTTGGATGTCATCTTTGATCAAGACCGCTACATGAGATGGTTGCAAATCCTTATGTTGCAAAGTTCTTCGGTTTCTTTCCTTCCAAATGTGTTCCACCACAAGACATAAATGAGAATCTCGTTGAAGAGAGCCTAATGAGTTTTGTCAAATTTATCTTAGCCAGGGGTGAGGATGGATCCGGATGTCCAAATATCCCAAACATTCGACATCCGTATCCGTTTTAGTATGAATATGGATATCCGTATTCGTATTCAATTTAAATATGATGTTAAATGGATGTATCCGTATTCATTTTTGAAAAAAAATCCAATTCCACATCCGTATCTGATAAAAATGTGAAATATTCATATCCGCGAACTACAAATTATTTGGAAACCATCTAAACCTTATAATTATGACTAATTAACTATGTAAATGACTATTTAATTAATTTTAATATGAATAATCATATTGATTACTTTTATTTTATTTATATAATTTTAAAATTTATTTTTACTTGAATTTAGTAATTAATATATAATCAATAATTTTCTTTATACTTTATAAATTTAATTATTAAAATCTTGATTAAAATATTTTATTTTTGGTAGTTGTCTTTATCCATGGTGTTATATAGCTATATTTTAAATCTCTTCATTCATGATGATTTTATTAGACTATGAAACTATCGATAAGCAAATAGATACATGTTATCTTCAAAGTCAGGTGGATATCCGAATTTGAGATATCCGTTTTGCAGTAGTATCTGACAATATGTTTCTTCGTATAAAAATTCGAATTAAAATATGGTAAATAGTGATATCCGAATCCATCCATAGCAGGGGCATGCTTCACCTCTTTAAGCCAACATAGATGAAATCTAGGGCAGCAGTCTGGGCCGGAGCTACAAAGGATCAGTCAATGAGTACCGGTGAGTTATAAGGTAATTAGGTGGTAGCATATCTATATGTAGGTGAACTTTGTCTCTTCTCCTTTTCCCTCTCTCTCTCTCTCTCCCTCTCCCTCTCTCTCTCTCTCTCTCTTAATTTTCATCTTCTGATCTTTGAACATTATAGGTTCTCGTACAATCTATTATAACAAGTTACTACAACCCAACAGTTTAATAAAAAGAAGGCATGTAAAAATACGAATCTATTCATAACTATTTTGTGCACTAAACATGCATATATTTTGACTGACAATGGTAAGAGTTTTATATATACTATATATGTTTGAAGTTTTTGAATTATCATATGCTGATATGCCTCACATTTTCTTTTTTGAGGAATTATGCCTCACATTTTGAACCTAGTTTCAGTAAAAAAAACATTTTCAACCTAGAGAAACAAATACATATTCCTCCTTTGTGCGAAATATGTTTAATTGGTTTATTATTTCTCCTTTGGGCAAACAACAAAGAATCAAATATCTCAATCCAAGTATAACATGCATATAAATAATTAAATAAATACTATGTAATATGCTACTACTACAGTGCTACTCCACAAAGTTATGTTCCTGCATGATCTCAGTAGTGGTCTTGTTGATGAGGTCCCACGCGCTCCGGACGTGCCTCTCCTCCTGCAGCGACGAACCCACGGCGAACCGCAGCACAAACCTGTCGCCAACCACCGTGTGTGCCAGGTACGCCTTCCCCGTCCTGTTGAGGCGCTCCATAAGCTCACGGTTGGCCTCGTCGGCGTCCACCTCCGTCATGCCGCCGCCATGCGGCTTGATCCTGAAGCACACGAGTGCGAAGTTCCTGGGAACCACAACCTCGAACCGCTCGTCGGACCTGACACTGTCCTCGAACATCTTGGCCATGGCGACGTCGCTCCGGATGTGCTCCTGGAGCTTGGCGGCGCCGTAGGTGCGCATGACCATCCAGAGCTTGAGGCCCCGGAAGCGGCGGCCGACGCCGACCTGCATGTCCTTGAGGTCGGTGACGTTGCCGGACTCGCTGGCGTCGTTCTTGAGGTACTCCGGGTTGGTCTCCAGCGAATCCGTGAGCCGGTGCGTGTCGCGCACCCACAGGCACGTGCAGTCCAGGCAGGTGAGGAGCCACTTGTGCGGGCTCATGCTGATGGAATCGATCCGCTCGACGCCGTCGAGGTGGTGCCGGAACTCCGGGCAGATGCACGCGCTGCCGGCGTACGCGGCGTCAACGTGCACCCACGCGCTGAACACGGCGGCGACGTCGGCAATGGCTCCCACAGGGTCGACGGCGTTGGACGACGTGGTGCCGACGGTGGCGCAGACGTAGGTCGGCACGAGGCCAGCCTCGACGTCGGCCTGCATGACCTCGAGCAGCCTCGCCGGGTCGAGGGTGTAGTCCGTCTCCGGGCCAGTGGGGATGGAGCGGATGTTGGCAGGATCAAATCCGGCGAGGCGACACGCCTTGAAGAAGGTGGAGTGCGTCTGGTCGGCAGCGTAGACCGCCAAGCGCGGCAGCCCGGACACGCCCTGGGAGCCACTGCGGCGGAGGGCAGCGTCACGCGCGGCGACGAGCGTGACGAGCATGGCCTCGCTGGTGGTTCCCAGGATGACGCCGCCGCCGGTGCCGCGCCCAGCGGCGCCGGTGCGGTTCATGAAGCTGGACGGCAGGCGCAGGAGCTGCGCGAGCCAGTCGAGCGCCAGGACCTCCATCTCGGTGGCGGCGGGCGCGGCCTGCCACGTGAACCCCACGGTGTTCATTGCTGAGGCGATGAGGTCGCCGGCGATGGCCGCGGCGCTGTTGGTGGACGGGAAGAAGGCGAAGAAGTTGGGGCTGGCCCAGTGGGTCATTCCCGGGACGACGGAGGCCCTCAGCTCCTTCATGGTGACATCAAACGGGGCGGAGCATGTGGGCGGCGCGGACCGCAGCTCGTTCCGCAGGTACCCCGGCTTGACGTCGGGCAGAACGGGCAGTGACTCGACGGACTTGTAGTAGTCCGAGATGAAGTCCACGGCCTTGTGGAGGTAGGAGCGGACGTCTTCGGGGTTGAGCGGCTGGAAGCCGGTGGCGTCGTCGCCGAAGGCGGAGAAGGCGGTAGGGTTGGTGTCCAAGCTGCCCATTCTTGTTAGAATCTTTGTTAGTTGACTCGCTAGCAGTGGTCGGTCAGTGGGCCAAATGAAGAATTCGAAACTGATCGAGGCAGGCGATCGAGCTCTGAACTCGTTTGCTAGCGAGGGCTGGTTACTTTGGTGAGGAGAAGCTGGAGAGCTAGGGTTTGGCTATATAGGGGAGGTAAGTGAAGGCGTGAAGCGGCGTGGCGAAGCAGGCGTTGCACGGGTCGTGGACGCGGATATCGGAGGTTGGTGAGAAGGAAGCCGCGGATGAAGCGGTCATGGCATCTTTGCATGAACGCAGTCTTATGCTGGGGACGGCATTCTCCAAGTCATCCGGACGACAAACATATACACGCCTTAGCACGAATGAAGCATGTGCAAAAACTACACAATATATAATTTAAACATCGTCTGCAGTCATGTAGTGTGTATTCACAGCCTCAAACGTCCAGAGCTCAAGAAAATTAAACATTCCGATTCAAAATATACTTCATTTCATTGTATATAGGTCATGGTTCATATAACTTGGTATAGTCGTATTTAATTTATCATACAGTAATACACTAGTACATGAATGTTTTTTTATAGATGGTCAAAAACAATCTGCAGAGAGAGTTAGCAAAACCGTTACTATTCCATTGATTATAAAAATAATTTACTTTTTTAGACGGTTTTAAAACTGTTCCTACAAATTGATTTTTAGGAGTGGTTATTTTTAAGAGAACCACCCTTAAAATTTTATTTTTAGGGTTGGTTGACTTAAGTCAACCATCCCAAAAAATAATTCTAGACGTTTTGAAAAAACATTTGTAAAAATAAGGCTCTGTTCATCCGGCTTATAATCCGTCTTTTTCAGCTTGTTTTTTCAGGCGGAACAGTATTTTTCTCTCACAACAAATCAGTCAACAATGTTTTTTAGTCGGCTTATCAGCATAGCCGAACGGGGCCTAAGAAAAAAGTTAATGTGGCTGGAAGCCCAGAGAACCAACCCCGCACACATGAGTTTTAATTATGAACAAGTGTAGCCCCCAAGATTCAAACCCACAACTCTCACCTCGCGTGTTCGGTCTCCTACCACCACACCACACAGTTGCTTGTAATCAATATTTTAACTCGTGAACAATCTAAAATGAGAAAACTTTTAACTACAAAATTTTATACCTTGTCGAGCACTACAATTTTGAAAGAGGACATGTCTCAATCCAAGGTCATATGAAAAATTTTAAATTAAAATTTGAAAATAAACGATCTCGAATAAAAATTTCATCATCTACAAAGTTTAGATCTTGTCAAGCTCTATAATTTTGATATAAATTTTATCTTTATCAGACTTTATTTGAAAAGGTTGTGAATTTATTTATGTTGCATCTATTTTGAAGAGCGGTTGACTTAGTCATCTGCCTATAAAAATTAATTTCTACGGGCGGTTGGCTTAATTCAACAGTCCCTACAAATAACCTATTTTTAGAGGCAGTTGACATAAGCAACCATCCCTGAAAATTATATTTTCAAGAATGGTTCTCTTAGAATGACCATCCTTGAAAATAGATATATTTCAGTGACAATTTACTTAACAAAAACTACCTCTAAAAATGTATTTTCAAGGATAGTTTATAAGCTACAGTGCTCTCAGAGCCAGATAAAACGATTTGCTAAGTAAACCATTCTTCAGAGAAATAGGCAACGCCTGTAAAAAATCATTTATGTACTAGTAATACATTATCGATCTATATCCACAAAATCCTTTGCTAACCACAAGAGAGCACAGTACATTCAAACGTGCTTTGCTACAATACTCCGGGTACCTCATAAGAGGTAAAATTTCAAAATCTGATGCCTTAATTTTGATTTTTAAATTACACAATGAAATAATTAGGTAAAGAAGAAAATTGCGGCCACAAAACAAAAAATGAATCATTAACATCACGGGCGTGCCTCACCGGTCATCCTATTCGCTTGAACTTATCAGCCTGCCTTATCAGTCATGATATAGTATTTTTCTCTCACCACAAATCAGCTAACAGTACTTTCAGCCATAGCTTATCAGCCAAGCGAACAGGGTGCGCTATTCAGGCGAACCAGGAATTTAAACATTCTCACGTGAAAACTATGGTTGTCGGCTCGAGTCCCTTTTGTCATTAATAAAACCCCTTTCTTTCCGTATACCTCTCTCTCAGGAAAAAACTATGGAGAACGCGGACGGCAACTACCAAGACCCCACTGCGCGAGTGAGTGGCCGCCGACGAACAAGAATATGAGCACGTGGTCGCACTGGGTGGCCATGCCATTGCCGAGCAATCGAGTGGGCGGCCACGCTGGGCCAGCAACGCCACGGGCCACCGCCACTTGAGTGGATGGGCTATTAGAAGGAGAATTGTTTGTGAGAACTGAAGACCGAAAGCTGAAGAACATAAGATAAAGACTGAAGACCCTCTAAGCAGTTGCACATTGGGTGTGTTTACTTCGCGAAAAGTAGGTGAAAAGTTACTGTAGCATCTTTCGTTGTTATTTGGCAAAATTTATCCAATCATGGACTAACTAGGCTCAAAAGATTCGTCCCGACATTTACAGACAAACTATGCAATTAGTTATCTTTTTTACCTACATTTAATGCTACATACATGCGTCGAAAGATTTGATGTAATGGGTGGAAGAGGAAATATTTTAGGTTGGGATGGGAAGTGAACAAGGCCATTGTGTGAGAAGCAATGTAAAAGGAAGGCGGGTATAACATGAGTATTTCTTGTTGCCTATTACTCCCTCAGTCCTAATATATAACATGTAACCACTTTTTAATCTAGTCCCATAATATAAGATGTGTTTTCTCTGGAGGCACACATGGGCGGACCCAGGGCCCGGCGACTCTGGGCCCTTGCCCGGGCTCCCCTCCTGGTAATCTCTTAGGGCCTAGTAGATTGTCCATTAGCTGAGCATGGTTTCTGGTGCTGGAAGCCGGGTGCTAGTGCATCACAGTTGTCTTGCCCGGGCTCCGTCGTGTTCCTGGGTCCGCTACTAGACGCACATACTTCGATACAGTAGTACTTGTATTGAGAGAGATAATTAAATACGTTTCTTAGTCTTTGTGTTGGATATATGGGCTAGGGGTACCTGTACCGCTCGTATAAACGGTCATGTCCAAGCTATCGGCCCAAGAGCCGTCAAGGAAAGAGGTTGACGAGGGCCTAGGCGGTCGATCAACGTGAAGACCAAGGCAAATCAAGAATATCCAAGATAGACGTATCTGGACGATAGCTAGGATCAATCCGTTGTGGATACCACGTAATAAACTAGGAATTCAATCTGTTAGCCCGATCGCCCTCATTGTAACCCTACCTTCTCTATCTATATAAAGGAGGGCAGGGACCTCACGACTGGGATCAATCTCCTCTCATTCTAATTTACTACGTAGCTAGGAGCAACAACCCCTGTAATTGAGCATACGAATACAAAAGAGCAACAATACTACTGGAGTAGGGTTTAACACACACCGCATTCCGAACCAGTATAAAAAATCTAACACGCCTAAAAAAATCATTTCTATACTAGTAATACATTATCTATATCCACAAGATCCTTACTCCGGTTACCTCATAAGAGGTAAACTTTAAAAAAATCTAAGGCCTTAGTTTTGATTTTTAAAATACACAATGAAATAATTAAAATAATTAGGTAAAGAGCCACAAAAAATAAATCATTAACATCACGGGCGTGCCTCAACGGTCATGCTATTCACGTGAAAATGTTTAAATTCCTGGCTCACGGTTCTTCATGTTAACCATTTTATAATGTGACGGAGATATGCTCCTAAGATAAAACTTCTCAAGTGTTAAGAAAGTTTCCTGGCACATATTTATGTTTCTATTTCATAACGATAATGATACTGTACTGGCATCTGTCCCGTCTGGATGGACCCGCACAAACTTGATCGAGTGCGCGAATCGCAACCCCGGCCCCGTGCCCACTCGTTCGCTTCGGTTGCCCGCTCTCCCCCCTCACTCCTCCCGCACCCACTCACTGCCGCGCGACGCGCCGTTCTCCGGGCGCCCCCAGGACGGACGCCGTGCCAGCACGCCAGGTCACTGCCGCCCCTCCCTCCCTCCCTCTGTGACCTCCATGCGACCTCCATCGGAGACAAGGAGGATGGGGGCGGCTCTGATGAGGTAGATCAGTCCTTCTCCTCCTCCTCCTCTAGATCTGAGCCCTCCTCTGGATCTGAGGGACGTGGCGATGACTAGGATTCCGGCGAGCTCTAGGATCCTATTCCCTCCTCACTCCGGCGAGCTCGAGGGTGATGGGCCTGGGACTATTTTGTACGCTTTTTTGCTATTTCTCCCGTGTTGCAATGGATTTTTTGAATGTTGCAACAGATGATTTTTTCGAATGTTGCAATGGGATTTTTGGGTCGTTGCAACATATGTTTTTTCAATGTTGCAGTACTACTGGTTGAGATGTTGCAGTACATAATTTTCGATGTTGCAGCACATAATTTTCGATGTTGCAATACATATTTTTTGATGTTGCAGTATATGTTTTCGATGTTGCAGTATATATTTTTTCAATGTTGCAGTACTTAATTTTTGTTGTTGCAGTACATATTTTTCGATGTTGCAGTACATGTTTTTCAATGTTGCACTACATATTTTTGCGGTGTTGCACTACATATTTTTGCGATGTTGCAATACATGTTTTTCAATGTTGTAGCACGTAATTTTCGATGTTGCAATATATATTTTTTGATGTTGCAGCACGTGTTTTTTCGATGTTGCACTGCATAATTTTACGATGTTGCAATATTTATATTCTGATGTTGCGATGTTGCACTTTGAAGTGCTTTTTGTGCTCTTTGGGACAGGGGGAGCGGTGGGGGAACGGGGTGCGTTGGGAAAAGGGGCGCGATGAGGGGAATGGGGGCGCGGTGGGGAACGGGCCGCCATGGGGAACGGAGCGCGGTGGGGGAACGAGGACAAGGGCGTGATGGGAAACGGGGACAGGGCCGCAGTGGGGAACAGGACGCGGTGGGGCAACAGAACGCGGTGGGATTAAGGGCGCTACCGGAGACCTGCGTCTGGGCGCCGCCAAGGGGCCGGACGTTCGGACGCTAGGTATGCCGATTTCATAAACAAGGCACATGTTGACACTAAAAAAAACTGTGCATAAAACAACAAGTGTGCCAAAAAAATGGTACACAATAAATCACGTTGTCATAGTCGTGTCGTGTTAAAAAAAAACGTTACAATTAAGGAAGAGTCACATTGGAACCATAGTCGTGTGACTCGTGTCGTGTTATTAGTTAGCCCATCCAAGCACCCAGACCGACAACGGTAAGGCACAGGGCTGCTGCTCTTGGCACTCGTTCCCTCGCCCGTGCCTAGGTCCTCGCTATCTCCTTCGCACGGCACCGCCGCCTGCTGGTGCCCCGCGCGCCGCGCCGTCCAGTCCCGGCCGGTTCTGCCGGTCAGGCTAATCGACGGTTGCCTGGCCGGCTGGCCTTGGGCGTCAATTAGGCGTCTCTGCACTTGTGCGTGAAGTCACAGCGACCAGCCGACAACATGGCGTGGCTGCACACAGGGGGCTGCTGCACGTTGGCATCCCGGCCTCACGCGGTCACGCCCCTGCGCCCGCATCGCCGCATGGACGAACACGGGCGCACAGTTCCTCGAGAAGCCGAGAGAACTCGAGCAGCGAGCAGGACGGCTAGCCGGTGTTTCTCTACTAATTTAAGAGACGGCTGCTCCTTATAAGAGATAATATGTGATAAAAGGGACTCACACAATATGTGATAAAAGCCGGCCTGTCACGACATGATGTTGTGCGAGACCAGGGTTGGTTTTGCACTTGGGCCATTTCATGATAGGAGTTTCGGGAGCTTCTGCTCGTGATGACGGGAGTTACAGGAGTTTTTGTTTCTACCATGAGTTTCTATTCCGGACTTATGATCTCCCGTACCCAACACTGCGATGCCTAGTCCGCTAGACTTTCGAGAGACTTCTGGTCCTCTACGGGAGAGAGTGAAATAAGAGGCACCTCCCGGCAACATGTCTTCTCTCTTGCACACATATCTCCACAACTTATGCTGCAACCCGAGGATCTCTGTTCTGGTCCTTGTGCGCACATAAAGCCATCTTCTGTATTCATTTGCTTAATTGGGTGAAGGCCGGTATCAAGTTTTTGGGGAGCATCTTTCGGAGACGCGAGTGCTCGACTCAGTGACTTATTCCTCCGGCTACTTCCTGACGGCTCCATGGTGATGGTGATCTGCACTGTGACAAGCGGGACGACTAAATCAACAAACGCTATGTCGAGTAGCGAAAACGGCTCTGGCACCGCTGGATATGCTGCTGTGCCAACCCGCCTTTTATTTTATGTGCTTGAAGCCTTGAACCCATGATTTGTATCATGCTCTTAACTTTTTTGCGACTAAATCACACATACAGTTTTCTGATGCCACAAACATGCTGATTAAATTAGTACTAAATTTGCCTAAATTTTTCGACAATATCTAACAATATGTACCTCACTGTTCAAAGAATGCAACAACAATCATTTGTGTCGATCCATTTTTTTCTCTCGCTCACAACTTCTAACAAAACAACGAAGTCTTAACAAACAACACGTCAGGTGCATACACACTCGATCGAAATTCTTAGTTTGTTGGGATGATCTAGCATGAACACTTTTCTGTTTGCACCCGCCGTGCACCATAGCTAGTCTCGGCACGCTTTTCGTATGAGAAAGCGTTTTTTGTCTGTTTGCTATATATTTCCACACCTTAAATCACTATGCTGCGTTTCCAACTTCACTTTTACCAGTCCTCGAAAGGGTTAGAAAAACCAAGGTTTGGTGGATGCTGATGCTGACCACTTTATGCATCAGCTAGTCATCTAGCTATTAATTCAAGTAATCAAGTCAAAAGTTGTGTGGTTAAGAATCTAGTCGTCGAGCTGCAATATAATCCACATTAGCCGGCTGCTTGGCAGCACATTTAACTGCATGCTGGACGCCCGGAGAGTACCGTAACTGAACACGTACCAACACAGGTAACAACGGTCTTCGTATGTTCATAATTCATCAGATCAATTCAACCGCTGCCGCTGACTGTGTACTCTCGATCAACAGCGAAATTTCTCACCGACAAAAATCACTTTTTTACTATGGCTAGCTAGCTAGCTGCAACTACAAGGTCGGCAAAGGTAGGCAGGTAGCTTAGTAACAAAAGGTGCAGGCGTGGTGGAGCCAAGTCGTCGTTGGATTAGACGTGATCGATTTTTTGCGCATGTATTAAGTGAAATGACCGGGGAAGATTACGTGCTTGTGCTTCCGTTCACAATGCCATGCATCATCATCCCGTAATGTAGGAGAGAATTCGGATTATATATTTTATTAGTTGGTTTCGCGATGCCTAAGGCTTGTGATAGACCAGGAAATTTTCAGCGAAGTTTCACGAATTTTGGTAATTTCAGAGGTGGCCAAAAGAAAATTCCAAAATTTTGTATTATATTTATGCATGTGCTTTATTGTAAATATATACTCCCTCCGTCCAGAAAATAATGCAACTATAGGTTGCGTGCGAGCATAAGTGGTTTACGTTTGACCAAATTTTTAGTAAATACTATTCACATTAACGGCTCCAAAATAATTTATTATAAAAATACATTTCGTAGTTAATCTAATGATATTTATTTCACGTCTGATCGAACTTAGGATACTAAACCATGATACTGCGCTAGAATTGCATTCTTTCATGAAATGAGGGAGTAACTCTAAACTCACTGATTTTGTTGTATCTTATCTTAGGCTGTCCGCACTGGGGTGCTGTAAAGCACCCTGCAGGACCGTTTACCGGATGAAACCGCCGCAGCGGGCGACGGGAAACGTCCTGCTACGTCACGGACGTGGCGCTTCTCCGGCAAATATAGCGGGGTAGCGGGAGCCCGGTAAAGGACGGTGCGGGCCCTGCTCGAGGAGAGAGAAGAAGGCCGCGTCCGTCGTCCCGCGGTGGAGCAGGACGTCGTGGTCGTCGTCGACGGCCACCACCGGCGCTCCTCGTTCGCCGCTCGCCCGGGCCCGCGCCACCGCGCACGCCCGCGCCTGCCCGACGCCATGGCCGCGCCGAGCTCGCCGGAGCAGGGAGGCCCCGCCCGCCGCAACCACCCCGTCGCGCCGAGCTCGCACGGGTGGAGCTCGCCGCTGCAGGACCACCACCACCACCACGGCGGCGGTGCCCGGCGAGCCCGCCTCGCGGCGGCGGCGGCGGTTTCGCGAGGATGGCGCGGCTCCGGTGCTCGCCCACGCCACGGCCACCATCGGCGCTGCTCGCCCACGCCGCGGCCGCCCTGCTCGCCCACGTCGCCGCCGGAGCCCGCGCCCATGGCTGTCGGGGTGGGAGAGAGAAGGGGAGGGTGGGGTTTTTAATAAAAAAAAACTAATAAGTGGGTCCCACACAATGAATAAAGGATGACATAGAGTATGGATGGGTGCGGGAGAAGCAGTATAGATGAGAGAATCTTGATGACCAGACTAGAATATTCCTTTTAGAGGGTGAAAATAGAGGACGAAGAGTGCGGACAGTCTTATAAAGCTAAGCCCCATTAGATGTTTTCTCTCTTTATGCAAGATGTTCACATCATTTTCCACTAAGTGTCCCACTAACTCGCAATCCTTTCACACAAAGCTATCCATGTCATCCCTTTATTGATTAAAAAAATATACACATCGTCTCAATTATATGCAATACCTTTAATCTTTAATCTATTAACGTGAAGTCATCTACATATACTATTTGTTTCATCACCTATCTTCTATAATGTTTCTCTCAAAAAATATCTTCTATAATATGAGCAAATATTCTATTAGTTTTTCTTCTATTAGCTTACCGATTTTTTACCAAATCAGATATAATAAAATAATATACAAGTCAAATTCATATATATACACAGTATACAGAATATCATATAGTAATAATATATATAAGATTTATTTTTAATAAAATCCCACGGCAACGGGCGGGGCATGCTTCTAGTTTATTCTACTCAAATACTTGGTAGATGTGCAGTCGTAAATTATGCTAATATTTTGTTTAGATCTAAATATTTTAGAAAATCATTTCTCTCATTGAAGTCTTTAAAAAACATTCAGAAAAATTCTGTGAATGTGATCGAAAAAAATGAATACCAAAATAATTGAAAACACTGCATGATGATATACTACTATTAAACGTGTGAAATCCTCACTACCAAATCCTTTTAAAAAAAATCTTAAAAAGCAACCGGCTGTTCTGATTTGTCTTTAATGCAGACAAATTTTGGGCCGCTACACTCGCTTCAGGGTTCGTGGTCATCCTGTTGGCTATTTTGGCCTTGTTCATTTCCATTGGAATAGGGACTACAGACTAAATTTTAGTTCCTTTTAGTCTCTTTGAACCAAACGGTAGCGACTAAAACAAGGACTAGAGACTAATTGACAGAAGTCCCAAAGGAGAGGCTTTTTGGGACTTATGGGCCCAAATTGACACCCCGTACCTTCAATAATTGCTCGCATTCCCAAACCCTCAGCGCCGCACTCACCCTCATCCATCCATCCCGAAACCCTCAGCGCTGCAGTCGCCCTGACTCGCTCCCTCGCGCACTCACCCTCACTCGATCCCTCGTCGCCGCGCATCAGATCCGCACGCCGCCACGCATCTTGCCAGCACGCCGCCACCGCTCCCCCTTCTCCCCACACCACACTTGCCATGGACGGCTACGGCAACAACTACCGGGATTACTTCACCCATCCATCGTCTTCTTCCTTCACCGCCACCAAATCGGGGCCCTACCCTCAATTCCCCGTCACCGACGAGTTCGGCGTGTACTCCCAAGCTCCTTCTTCTCCCTATGCCTCCCGTAGCCTCTCTACACCACGGTCGTGGTTGGAGAGCCTAGATCTGAACTCCTAGGCCAACGTCCCCAACCTCGACATCTTCCCCAACCAGGACCAGTTGTAGTCCTAAGGTGTTTGTCGTGGCAGTGAGCTCCCTCCCCTTGGCCCTAGCGGCAGATCCGGTCAAGGTTAGTTCTTGCCTCCACGCTCGGTCCAGATTGGATCTCGTACTAGAACTGGTCGTGGAGGTAGCCAGGCTGCGCGCCCAGGAGGTACCTGTCACAAATCCGGTAAACAGCCTGCAGCATGCCTTCCTCTTTTCAGAATCGGCGGTGGTGGCCACGGAGTTAGGTTCAGGCAGCCGGTGTCCCGTGGATCCACATATGTGTAAGGTCCTAAATGGCTAGAGGGGGGTGAATAGCCTTTTTAAAATTTTACAAACTTTACTCAACAACAAAGTTAGTATAAAAGATGACGAAGCTAATTCTAGCACTAGCTCAACTATACTATACAAGCCATCTAAATAATTCTAGTAGATATGAAGGCTATAATCTCTAATCCACACCAACAAGGCTAAGTCACTACTTACTCTACTCCTATGTGAAAGAGATACACTACACAAACTAGAAACTAGAATCTACAAGAGATAACAAGCTGAGCAGCTAGCAAGGTAGACAAGTAAGTAAAGGAGTGAGCATGTATTGTTATACCAACGTTGAAGAATAGAGATATTTCTAATGAACCAATCAATCAATGCAATCAAAATCACAAGATGAAATCCTCAGAAAAGATATGACACAAGATTTTTTACTGAGGTTCACTTGCTTCCCGGCAAGCTAGTCCTCGTTGTGGCGATGCACCCACTTGATGGATCGTGAGCTAATTAACTATCAAGAGTTAAACCCTCAGCGGGTGCCACACATTCACTCATAAGATGGGGATCCTCCAAGCCACGAGCTTCACTAGAGTAGCCAATTCGCGAACTCCCGTGGGAAAGGCTCAAGAACCCCTCACAATCACTTGGTGAGGCTCGAAATAATCTCCAATCACGAGCTCAACACCACCGCTGCTCCAAGCCGTCTAGGTTGTCGGGAAACACCCAAGAGTAACAAGAAATCCGCAGCCAACTCAAAGATCAAGTGCCACTAAATGCAAATCACTAAGCAATGCACTTGAATCTCACTCAATCTCACTAGAGTATGCAACCAAGCAAGAAGATGAGTGGAGGGAGTGTTCTCTAGCTCAAAGTATGCCTCAAGTATTCAGATCTGCAAGAGAGAACCCCCAAAGGCCAGTCATGCTCATATTTATAAGCCCTCAAACAAATGGAGCCGTTGGCCTCCTCACAGCAGCCTGATCAGGGGCATCAGACGCGTCTGATGCCTACGCAACAGACGCATGCTGCCGCGTCCGATGCACCATGAAGCGCCATGCGTCCTGCCACTTCATAGAACCAACGGTTGATTTCGTAAACACCAGACGCATCTGACGCTGCGAGCCCGCGCGTCCGACGATGCAACAGACGCAGTCTAGAGAGGGTCAAAAATGCTTGAACTTGCAACAGACGCGTCCGTTGGTGTGGCAATAGACGCACTCCAGCGTCAGGTGCTCCACACTCCTCTGTCGCCTCTGCTCACAGCTCACACCCACGCCAACAGACGCTGACGTCACGCGTCCGACATTTCACCGTCAGCGCGTCTGATGCACAGCCACCAGCGCTCCGCAAGCTAGAGTTAGGCATTAGACGCCAGGCCAGCGTCCGACGCTGCCCAACGCCGCGTCTAATGCGTGATTTTCAGTATGAAACACTTCCGTGACTTCGCTACTTCTTCCCACTTCTGGCGTAAAGGAAAATAGTCATTTTATTTTCTCGAAAACGCCTGAATCCCGCCCCAAACCCTCTCTACCGCTCAAACTCCACCGCCTTAGCAAGTGCGCTAACACCACCAAATGTACATCACCATGTGCATGTGTGTTAGTATTTTCACAATCATTTTACAAGACGTTACGTTAGCTCTCTACTAGATCCTAATGCATATGCTCAAGATGATGACCTAGTAGCACTTTATTCACGAGCTAACCGTGATTGCCCCTCTTGATAGTCGGCTATAAATCCTAAACCCGGTCAATCACTTCTCTACTCATCTTAGACCGGTAAAAACAAACCCGTAAGAGGGGTAGTGCCTGCACTGGTACAGATGGTGAGAGTCCATCCAAGAAGGCCAAGACACCTTTGCTGAAGGTTGTGGTCAATGGTATAATGGCCAAGTTTGATCAGGACAGCAAGGTTGCAAATGAAAACCTGGCTCAGTTTAGAAGCAGCAAGGAAGCCAGACACATGAAGAAAAAGGAGCAGAAAAATGCAGAGATTAAAAGATGCATGTACCTGGTTAAGGAGCGTGGAGCTAAACCTGGCTCAGATGAACACTTCATGGCTACAACTTTGTTTGAGAAAGAATACTTTCGGCAGATCTTCATGGGCATTGATACAGTGCAGCGAAGACTTGTGTGGTTGCAAAAATGTGTTCAGAAGGGTACATGAACCATTGGATTGTAGAAGTTAGATTTTTAAGCATGTAGTTGAACCTATGCATTTTAATCTTCCAATTTGTGTATTTGTGTTGAACCTATGCAATGCGTGTGACTTGTGTGGTTGTTTAAATTATGATTCTTCAGAATGATTTGATATTTTTGTGGGCTTCTGATTGGCTTGTGATTGGTTTGTTGCTTTGTGATTGGTTTGTTCAGCTGTTCGGCAGTGTTTGATTCAGTTTGTATTCATGTGTTCAGGATCATGATGCCAATGCCGTAGCAATGGAGACAGATGGTGCTGCAGGTGTCCATGGTTGTAGTGATGATTCATCTTCAACAGCAAGTGATGTTTCATCTTCATCTGATTCTGAGGAGGCTGAAGTAGTTGATTACTACCTGAGAGCCCAGAAGAGGAGGCGACAAATGGACATTGTTGCTTCCATTGTAGGTATGTATCACCACGAATTCCACATGAACAAAGCTGAAAGAAGAGTGCCGTTAGAATCTGGTTACTAATGGGTCACTAGAACACTAGACCACATGACACAGTGCTACAGAATGTTTAGGATGAGGAGAGATGTTTTTGATAAGCTTCATAATCTGCTTAAGAGTTCATATGGATTGAAGTCCACTAGTAAGATGACATCAATTGAGGCTTGTTCATATGGATGTGTGCATCTCAACCATCAGTTAGGCAAGCTGACAACAGGGTCACACGTTCATTGGACACAGTCCATAGGAAGTTTGATAATGTGTTGGCTTGTGTGAGCAAACTAGCAGCTAATATAATAAGGCCAAAATACCTCGAATTTAGGTGTGTGCATAGAAGACTGCAGTCCCCTCGGTTTTCTCCTTTCTTTGATAAGTGCATTGGAGCACTAGTTGGAACACATGTGAAGGTAGTGGTGCAAACAAATCAGGTAGCACCTCATATGGGAAGACATGGATACACTAGTCAGAATGTGTTGGCCCTTTGTGATTTCGATATGAGATTCAATTTTGCTGTGGCAGGATGGCTTGGATCGGTTCATGATATGAGGGTTTTCAAAGATGCAATTGACAAGTATGGCGACAGGTTTCCACATCCACCTGAAGGTATTGATTTGTCCTATGATCTCTTGTTTCACCTAAATGCTCTTACTTTGCATTTGCCTTACAAGAAATTGCAACTGTGTAGGGAAGTTTTATCTTGTCGACTCGGGTTACCCAAACCGACCCGGTTATTTACAAGGGTACAAAGTATCATCACCAGGAGTATCGAGATGGACCCCTCCCACCCCCCCAAGAGGTAAAAAGGAGCTCTATAATTATACACATTCTTCACTTCGAAATGTCACCGAGTGGTCATTTGAAGTCTTGAAGATGAAGTGGAGGATTTTGTTAGACTTACCGAGTTATCCGATGTCAAAGCAAAGCCAAATAATTCTCGCGTGCATGGCCCTCCATAATTTTGTTAGAGAGAATGATAAAAAGGATAGGGACTTTGAGAAGTGTGATGAAGATGAAAACTACATTCCACTGGAAGAACCTCCATCTAGCCAAGCTAATGGAGCTAGTACATCTCATGGCGAAGAAGATCAAAGTATGAATCGGTTTCGGGATTGGATAGCTGATGGTTTGTATTCTAGGTCATAGCTTTGATATTTGTAATAATGGAGATTCTAGAACTGCATGAACACTATTTTGAACAAATGAAATTTGGTGAATTTTATGCCTGCCTAGCAGCGTGGCCAGGAATAGCAGGGAGGGAGAAGAAAGCGCGCGAGCAGAGCTAGCGCGGGAACACAGCCGCGCAGGAGCAGAGCCAGCGCTAGAGGCAGCAAACAAACAGCAGATTTAAGCATTAAATAGGGGCACCTGGGTCTTTGTTCAGGTGCATTAATGATGTTTAGTCCCTTCTAGTTCATTCAACCAAACACCATTAGACCTACAAACTACATGCACACCACACGTCCTTCTGGATATCGACAAAGTCCCATGGGCTCCGTAAGCGACGGGCACGCCGCACTACCATTGTGGCCTCCACAATGGGACTCTAGGAGAGCGCCCCATCTGAGCTACACCTGGGTCCCTCCTTTTCTTATCGATAATGTTGTGGGCATTGCGTCTGTTTCGTCCGGATGTGCGTTGCTGGGCCTCGACGCCCGAACGGCCCAACAGGCAACACTGCCATCCGCATGGAAATAAAAATAAAAAATCGCCGCTCTCACCTTCTTCTCGAATCGCTGCTATGTCCCCATCCATTCTCGAACCAACTCTCCACGCCCGCATCGCCGTGGCTTGCTCCATCGCGACCGCGCTACCACGCCCGCCCCGCCATGGCCGCAATGCAGCGGCGTGCTGCACCATGCCCGAGCATCGCCGCCTTCTTTCCTGTCTCCCCACCGCCACTCACCACATGCCGCTGAGTTCTTCGAGCCGATACGGCATAGTCCACGACGACTGCTCCGGCACAGTGTTCTTCACCACGCCCAATCGCTTGCCTCCCACCATCCTCCCTCTCCACTGCACCCAAGCACCACTTGCTGGCTACCACAGACCCCCACTAGGTAGGCCATAGCTGCGGGTGGTGCCATCTTTTGTTTCAAGAGTGTTTCAGAAGTTCTTTCCAAGTGTTTCATCTATATGGTATGTTGCAATGGATATATACGTATGTTGCAAGTATCACTACTACAGAAATGATTTTGCGTGACGTTGCACTTTAATTAATGGAGGCGGTAAAAATTCAACCGCCTAAGAAAATACTAGACGATTAACGAAGGCGGGCATTTTTATTTAAGGAGGCCGTCACTTTTGCACGCCTCTAAAAAATGATTTATGGAGATGATCATCTTTAAGACAACCGCCTCCAAAAATAATCTATTTTCGGAGGCGGTTGGCTAAAGATGTCTGCCTCCATAAAACAATTTCCGGAGGCGGGCACACTATAATGCCCGCCTCCAAAAAGGCCGAGGCCCAATAGGCCCAGGCGAGCCCAATAAACATCTTCAAATATAAATAGAAGATGACTTAGGGTTCACTCCTCTCTCTTTCTCAGACACCGAGCGGTGTCCTTCCCCTTCCCGTTCTCTCCGACACCGAGCCTGAGCTGTGACTCCGTCTCTCCCTCCTCGCGACCTCCCTCTCCTCCGAGACAGCCCCAGCACCGCCCCTCCTCCCTCCTTCTCCCTCCAGGATCTCCCTCTCCCTCCTTGAGACCTCTTTCTCCCCGCGACCTCACGAGCGGCATGGCGCGCGGAGGACGGGTGCCGGCGGCGCGACACCTCCCTCTCCCTCTCACGTGTGGTCCCTCCTCCACTCCTAGCGGCGCACGGTGGCCCCCCTCTCCTGGCGGCGCACGGCGGCCCCCCTCTCCTCCTAGTCCCGACGGCGCTCCTCCCTACGGTGGATCCGGCGGCGGGCAGCTCGATCCGGTGGCGGGCAGCTCGATCCGGTAGCGTGCGGTCAGATCCGGCGGTGGGAGGCCGGATCCGGCGGCTAGAGGCCAGATCCCGACGGGGCGCGCGGTCCAGGCACCAGCGTGCGGCGGCTGCTGCTGCAGCGGCGAAATGGGTTTTTTTTTTGTTTTTCATGTTTGATTTACGGAGGCGAGCAAAGCAACCGCCTCCGTAGGTCACGAATTAACCATGACCTTTGGTTGGAGGCGGTTGCAATGCCCGCCTCTAGAAACCAAAATCGTCCGCCTCCAATAATCATTTCATGTGTTTTATTTATATGTTTCATGTGTCTCATCTTGATGTTGCAAAAGGATCTGATATTGCATATGTTGCAATGGCTACACAAGTATGTTTTAAGTGTATGTTCCACATGTTTTATCTATTTTAACGTATGTTGCAAATATATGTTTCAAATGTTTCAGCTGTTTCAGACGCATGTTTCATATGTTTCATCTAGATGTTGCATTGACTATACAAGTATGTTTCAATAGTATACTGCATATGTTGCAACTGTCGGACGGATGTTGCAGAGGAGATGAGACCTTAGGATAGGAGAAGAGGCGCGGCCGAGACAGAGTGCGGCGCGGCAAGGGAGGAGCGCGGCGGGCTTGACGCTGGTGGTGCACGCAACCAGGATGGGGATCGAGTCGCAGATGGTCGGACGCGGTCACTGGCACGGGATCGGTCGCGGACAGACGGACGGGGATTCGCTGGCGCAGGATCTGATGCGAGCGCAGAGGGTGTCCGATATGAAGCAGTTGCGGGTGTCGGAGCTGCGTCCGGCACGGGCCTGGGGCCGGACGTCCGGGCGCTAGCCCTACGGGGAATTTCTTATTGTTTGTTTGGTTTTGGTTTCTCTAATAATTTGCATTATATGTTTAATGCATATAAGTTACAATTCATCTAGATTAAAACTAATTTAATTACTATTTATTGAGCTTTAGTTATCGTTATTTATCCAAAGTAATTCTTTATTTTAATTTTTTAGCTCATAAGGAGATAAATGATACATGTTAGTATTACTTCTTCGTATTGCTTATATCTGTCTACAGCTAAAAAAATAACCTCAAATGCAGCTGTCCAACCGACAGAACATTGGGTCCCGCAATCGCACCCTCTGGCGCTCGCCTCACTCGCCCATCGCTCATCGCACACAGTCTCACACAGGAATGGGATTTTGAGCATACTAATAGTCAGCAACTACTGTCTACTAGCACTCTCGACCTTACTAATAATGTGATAAAGGCGAACAACACACCTATTAGTAAGAAGCTTATTTAAAAAGTTCATCTGCAGATGAATTTGCATTAGCTGCTTGTGATGCTGATGGACTTATCTGTGACAAAATCTCTGCAGACTGAAAATCCAGGATGAGATAAGCTCGAGGATGTTCAAAAAGGAGCTCTTCCATCGTATCTATCTGACAGTGAGCAGACATAACAGGCTAAACTAACTGCTTCATCTTTACTGTCCTCTTGCATTCACCTTTAAGTAGCACACCTGACTATTATATTTCAATGGTATGCAGACTCTAAGTAGTATATGTATGGCATTGCTTAGCTTATGAAGTCTTGCAGTGGAAAATAATGTCAAACAATGGGTCTACGTGAAATATATGTGATCTGCACTAGATCGATATGAGAATCGATCTTCTGTAATAAAATGACATGTCTAGCTGAGAATGAATCGATTGATGCACAATTTTCTCTTGATATACGTCTTACATGCACACTCAACAAGTGCATCTCTCGATATTTCTGTATTTTCATTTTTCAATTCCCTTTCTGTTTTGATAGTAGAACGAAGGATTCAAACAATAACCAGCTAAGTGCAATGGTTTTCTCATGTACTCAGATATTCTAAAATATAAAAAACCCTTCGGCCCCCGCGTCGCTCTCCTCGTCAGGGGACGACTTGGGCGACACCACAAGCCGCCACCAGTTCCCTCCCCCGCGCCTCAGCAGCCCAGCCGCCGCCGGAGTTCGACGCCGAAGGTCCGGCGTGGAGCAAGGACGGCAGCGGCTGGGATTCCTCTCTCTCTCTCTCTCTCTCTCTCTCTCTCTCTCTCTCTCTCTCTCTCTCTCGGTGTGGAGCCCTCGGACGCACGGCGAGGGGAGCGTGGAGGCAGTGGCCGGTGGCGCGTTTCAGGCCCGAGTATGGCCAGATCCGATGTCCAACCGCCCGGATCCGTCACCTCCACGCTTGCACCAGGCCGCTGGTGGAGTGGCGGCGCCGGAGGCGATGGCCGCATGCGAGTGCTGGGAGGTCCTGGCATGGTGCTGCAATGATGCATTGGTCATTGGTGTGGAGGCCGTGCCCTGGTGCTGCGTCGGCGACGGCAGGCGTGGGGCGGTGACGAGTGGCCGGTAGTGCACTCCTCTGCAGGCGGTGGCGGCTCCCTCGGCTCCGGCGGGCGGATCCGCTTCCCGCTGGCCGGATCTCCGAAGGACGACCAGATCCGGTGGGTCGGAGCCTGTTCCGGCCCTACTACCGGCCTGGACACGAGTGAGCGGCGCGGAGTGGTGGCGTCCCGGAGGTCGTGCGACGCGTTGACGCGTGGCAGCGGTGCGAAAGGGCGCGCGAGCGGCGTGGACGGCTGCGCGAAGCTCCGAGCGGCGGCGTGGCGGAGTGCCGCGCGATGGCGGCGTGGCGGAGCGCACACCGCGCTCTGCAGAGTTGCCGCCACGTGATGGCTGGCGCGGTGAGCCGAGCGGCGACGGCTTGTAGGGCCCGGGCAGGCCGCTGAAGAGTGAGCGTGGAGCCGCCCATGTGCGACCGGTTTGGCTGATGCGACGGCCGGGTGTGGGCGGCGCGGTGAGATGGCGACGTGGTGGCAGTCTTGGCTCGCAGAGGCAAGAAGGCAGCAGAACTGGGGAGCGGTGCTAGGCGGATGGCATGGTGTCACTGTTGCTGCGAGGGTGGCGATGGTGCCTCGCGGGAAGGCGCAAATGCCATGGCAGCCTGGCAGTGGTGGTGCTTCGATGATGGTGGTGGTCTTGAGGTCGAAGGCCTAGCTGTGGAATCGAGGTACAAGTGTCTTGCGGTGAAAGGCGTCTGAGGGCATAGCACAGCCATTGGGACTTGGCTTCTGTGTAGCCATTGTTGGGTGGCGGTCTTAGCCGTGCACCAAAGGTGTCTGCGAAGTTGGCAAGAACGCCGGCGCAGGAGAGGTGGGCTAGCATAAATGACTTGCCATGGTCTACGAGGTGTCTAATGGCTGCTAGACACTGCTTGGCATTTCTCCTATCTTGAAGAGACAGCTTGGTTTATGGGAGCTACAATGCGAGGAGTTCCTGGAGGCGGCGATCAACTTGGCAATGACTAGAGGCAATTATTCATGTATCGTTTTGGCAGCTTGCAGCGGACTGCGGCGGCTAGCCTAGTCCGACGTGGGACAGCGTCGGCAAGCGGCGCAAGCGAAGGCGATGGCATGACGACTACATGGCTTGCAGCAGATCGCGGCGGTTAGCCCTGCATGGTAGCGGCTGGCACGGCGTGGGACATCTTATGACGGCGTAGGCTGTGACGATGGTGTTTTAGGTTTCTTTGTCGTCCAGTGGCACTGCTGCATAGTGGTGCCCACAGAAGGGTTATGTTCCTTGGAGTGGTAGTGGTGGAGCAGGGAGTGCTTTGGTGTTGTGCAGTGTGTGTTGAGGCCCTAGTCTAACCCGTCAGTGTCGATAGTTGCTTACAGTTGTTAGTCTGTTAGTTTAGCCAGTTGTCTTCGGTTGTTATTTTGTTGACCCTTTTGGGTTTTTATTACTATGTAGTATTACCCAGTCTGAATACTTCTACTTTTTAATACAATCGGCAGCTCCTGCCTGATTTGTTTCAAAATAAAAAGATATTCTAAAATCTATATGGTGCCATCACCACAATGTACGTCCACCATCTCACCTCAAGTTTTTTGGTATTTATGTTTATTTCTGTATCAAGGTTTCTATGCTTCAGTTCATATTACACTTGGGTTAGCAACGTCTTACTCAAAATTGGTCAGTACCTCCGCCATCTAATGTCTACCCTGAATTATATGACCGGACACGTATTCAGCTCAACTTTCTCAGGTACAATAGAGCATACAATATGTGAGCCGTCTATCTATTTGAATTGATGCTTCATTTTTTTATCGGGTACAATTGGGACGTACATAATCCATACACTCCACACTCACAGCACACGCACACACGCGTGCACGCGTACAAACCTCCACACTCACACCACACGCACACACGCGTGCACGCGTACAAACGCAATGCTTCTGGTTGATCTTGGATTGTTTGTCGGTGCACTTTTGCAAATTGAGACTAAAAGGATTATGGCCTAATTAGTTGAGGCTGAGATGAACACAAATAATGTTTATTCAGATGTGGTAGCTTCATAACTATGGATTCTGTTGTAAAGTTGGCTTATTGAATTTGCAGGTAATCGAATCTATATAGTTCGCCACTGCAACACCATCCCTTTGGTATGGGCCGATGCAGCCCAACACATTCCTTTAGTCTGGGCCGACGCAGCCCAACACCTCCATTCCTTTGCTCTTGGCAGACACAGCCCAACACCATTCCTTTGATCTGGGCCGATGCAGCCCAACAGGCACTTTTATTGAAAAAAAGGGAAAACAGGAAAAGAAAACAGAACAAGTAGCCTCCCATGAGATTCGAATTCGAATCGAGCTTACATATAACAACGTGAAGCAACTAAGGCCTTCAGCCTAGCTGAGTAGAGTAACCACTTGGGCGATCACAGTTTGGTACCATGTTGGTAGTTTCCAATTTTATTCTCTTGTTATATACATATAATAAATTACTGTGAAGAGGAGTCACCAATTACAGACCACATGATCCTTTTTGATTTACTCTTTATTTTATACCAATCTACCGAGCACTCAAGGACCAAATAAAACTTTACGAGACCTGAGATACAAGTAGGGTTGAAGACAAAGATGGAACATCCCATTTACAAGGAATTGTTTTTTTGAAAAGTGATATCGTTTATGACTATTCAACCATTACTATATTTGAAGTTAGTATTCAACCTAGACTGACTACTGCAACTTTGCAGGATCGATTCATACTAATATAGACAATCAGAGGGGGGTGAATGACTGCAGAAGCTAAAAAATAATTTTAAGACTTCACCTTAAACACAAAACCAAATTACTACCCTTTTTAAGTTTTGGACCCTTAATAAAAATTGATCTTGACAAAAAAAACTATAACTCCGATTGATCCAAAAAAATTATCACAATAAAATTGATGAAATTTATGAATTAACCCAATTGAAATCACAACAAACGGAGGTCTAGAACTCAAGAAATAAAAAAAAAGAAGCATTACAATGAAACATCTATAACTTCGTGATGATACAGAACATGATGAGAATACATTAAACCCTAATTTCGCAATTCGGACGAGCAGTAGCTCGGTTGGTAGCATCCCGGTGATGAGAAGCTCCATGTTAGGAGTTCGACTCTCCACCTCCGCATGCACAGTTTTGCGCGTTGTGGAAAAACTCTCTCACCTGTCCCACGACAAAGAACAGGTTTGAGGTCCGGCCCAGTCTCATGTAGATTGTGATGTCGTTGGGTACGGATGGGACAGGAGTTCAGAGGGTTTTCTCGATCTGCATGAGAATGTCACCTTCAATTTTATCCTAAGTAGAAATGCTCGGGGGCCGAAGGGTTTTCTCGATCTACATGAGAATGTCACCTTCAATTTTATCCTAAGTAGAAATGCTCGGGGGCTGTCTATGTAACACCCCAGGTGTTAGTATAAGGCTAAGCAGTGAGATTACTCTTAAACAAGTTTTGTCAAGTGGTGACAAGATGAGAAGCTAACTCTTCTAACGTGAGTCTTAGCCTAAACTTGTTGACATGTTAACATTTTCAAAGTATGCATGAGTAGTTTAAATCATGTCTTTTCATGTGCATCACCTAATCATGAACATATCTTGGGCATATGAAAAGTTGCATGTTGTTGTGGATCAAAAGGTTACATGAAATGATAGTTTCAACTTTGCTTAAAAACACTTTTGGAATGGGAATATGTGATGTTAACTAAACCTTGCAATCATGTTCAAACAACTCTATTTTTACTCTTGAACAAAAGTTGTTTAGGGTTTATTATGGAAAAGTGTGAAGAAAATGCTTAAAAATGGATAAAACTCTAGTTTAAACCTTTTCATGTTACTTCTTTGATCAATAGAGAACTTTGGTTTTTGTTTTAGTTCTGAAGTTTTGCCTTAAATAAAAGTTGAAGTATTAGTTGTGTACTACAAACTTTGTTACAGGACTCAGGGCTGTCCTAACTGTAGCTCCAAATTTGAATGTGATGCTATGTTAGGCTTTAAAAATATTTCTAAGTCTGAAATTTTCAGTTAGTAAATTCAATGTTTGAGTAATTATATAATCAATTTTCATAAATAAAACTTGTGCAACAATAGAACTATTTCATAGTATAAAGTTTGCATATTGATACTGTACATTTGTTTATGATTTTAGCACAGTGATTAACTCCTAGTTAATTACCCAAGTTAGCTAATAAAATCTGTTGTAACATTCTTTAACTGAATGTGATTTTCAGTTTCAACGTAGGGGTTTTCAAAACTCTTGATCTCACTAACCTTTGAGTTTTACTCTTGGACCCTTAAAGCAATGTTGGAGACCTTACTTAGCCTTACAACTTTTGTTTTTGGACCTTGAGCTATAGGTGAATGGATCGAGAGATAGAGAGGGAGGAAGAAGCCCTGTCAGTTTGCTACAGTGCCGCGCAGACAACAGCAGCTTCTCTGGCTGCTCACCGTCGTGTGCCGTTTGGCAGTGGCGGATCCAGGAATCAAAACCTGTGGGGCCAGTCAGCAGAAGCTGTGGAACCAAACCATATATGCTACAGTAATTTTACACTAGATTCGTCAAAACCTACGTCCGCCACTGCCGTTTGGCCACCTTCCCGGCGCTTCTCGTGCCCGGGCACGTATCCGTCCGCGTGGCCAAGCTCATGCGACGCTGGCGAGCTCGAGAAGGCGCCAGACAAACCGAAGTTTGCGTCTTCGCCGTTATAAGCACCTCGACGTCGGCGCTCTTTCTTTTTCCTCTCTTCTCCACCGCCGGCCAAATTCGCCGTGGCTGCGCCGCCTCTATCCAATTTTTCTCACAGACAACACTACCACCTCCTTGCGCATCTATTGAGCTCGGCCGCGATGCCCTTTCCTCGCCGGAACTAGTCGTGCGCCCGTTTTCCCACCGCGGCCGTCCGCCATAGCCGAGCAGAGCAAGCTCCACTGCCGCTGCTCCTTGCTCGTCCCTCCTCCGCCCAAGCCGGCTACGCCACTGCGTTCCTCGAGCCTCGCACTCCTCTCCGCTTGGCACACCTCAGCCGAGTCTGGAGCCACCGGCTGCGCCGCTGCCGCCATACAGCCGCCCGCCATGCCACCGCTCGCGTGGCCAGGCCTTCACCGGCCGTGCCGGGCCAAGATAACCGCGCCACCACTTCTCACTAACCGCGCCGCCCCTCCCGCACTCCTCCTTCGGCTCCACAGCGCCCCACAGCGCCGCCGTCGCGGCAGCCGCCGTCTGGAGCCGCCGGCGCACGTGGCCGGCCCGCTGCCGGTCATCTTCGGCCACGCTGCGGGCACCATATGGTGTGGCTAGTCACCCTGGAGCTCGCTGGCCAGTCCGCCTCCGCCACCGTGCGCCCCTCCGCCGGGAATCGGCCGGCGCACTACTCCTCTGCTCTGTCTCTGCGTATGAAGAAGAAGAAGGGTGAGAAAAATAGAATAGAAGCAAGTACAGGGGTCTTTATGCAAAATCAATGACTCATATGAATAGTGACGTAGATTGTTTTTTTACTGCGAGTTAATTTATGTGAAGCACAGGGGTTTATTTGAAAAACCCGCCAGGCCACACCAGGCCAGGCCACGCTGGGCCAGCCTGCCCGTGTGCTGGGCCGCGCGACCGCATGCTGGGCCGCAACTGCTCGCGCGGCTGGGTCAGTCAGGCCACTTTGAGCCCAAGCGGTCATTTCTCAATTTTCAGTGTTTTATTAAAGTGCTGATCTTTGTTATTTCATAACCAAATAGTGGCGCAAGATAAAAACGTGAAAATTTGTGTGTGGCCTTGTTATGTTGTGATATACATAGGAAAAATAGGAAACCTGTAAAATTTATAGTTTTAGAATGTTTTAAAATTACCTCTTTTAATTAAGAAATGCAACTTCTATGATTTTGTAGGCCAATATAAATATCCAAATATTATGAAATTTAGTTTGCCACTGTTTTATGTTAATACCAACCTCCACAAAAAGTTTGGTACCAATTGGATAATGTTTGATTATATCTTTAGTTATATGCTTTAATTATTAGTTTATAATTATCTGAGGGACTAACCTAAATCATAACATGACTTAGGCGTGTTTTGGGTTGATTGGTGACCATGAGGCATATCCACCTCTGCTGTTTCATGGTAAAGTGACTACCTTCCTAATAGGCTCATAATCAACTGTGATATTAAGGATTTACAAATACTTTTTCGTTAAATAAGCCTTTCATTAGTGGATGCAAGTATGTGATCTTGATTGCCTAGTGGATGCAACCTAATGGGTAAAAAGATTAGGTTATGTATGTTTCCTCTTGTAAAGATCTTGATCCTCTATGCTAACCTAGTCTTTTGTGATAACAACTTTTAATTTGATGTTAAGTAATAAAGGTGGTTTAAACTAATGTTTGAGTGATGCTTTTTGTGAGTGGATACATGTAGTTAAGCCATGACCTTTTGCTTTCTTTCATGCTTGAGACATGTAGATGTTCCATGGAATCTTGTAATGACCTAGAGTAGGGTCTCATGTTGACTTAATAATTGATAAGCATGAAATGATAATAACTTGTATGTTTAGATGACTTGCAAACTTTGTCTTCTCTACTAGAGAAGAGATTTGCACCTACTCAGTAAACTAAGTTTAATCTTGTTATCACCTTGTTGCCATGTTTAATTAGGAGTGTGTGTTGTGTATTGCACCATATCATACATGACATCCATCTATTGCATCTCCTGTGTATTCCTTGTAGTTATGCATCATATATTGCTCTTTTATGCATTCATATCTTGCATTGTTGCATATCATCTAGGTACGTTAGATGCACGACAAGAAGGTGGAGTACGTGGTGTTGGAACTGACCCAAAGATGGTGTAACAATAACCAAGTCCAGAAGATAAAGATGATGGTTGAGCATGATCTGAAGATGAAGCTAACTAACTGACATTGTGCTTCAAACCCAGGCAAGCCCCGGAGCATTACAAGCCTCCTACCTCTCTTTTAAAAATTCACTTGATTTTATATCTTATGTTGTGCATTAAGTTTAGGAGTTGAACTGAAACCGTTGTTGCACGACCTACCTTGTCTACAATATATATACCTGCAACCTTACTAGTATATCTAAGCCGCTATATGCTTAGTTATGCTTAGACCAGTAGAAGTCGGGTGAGTCCTGTCATCCGCGAGACATAGGTGGCTACTCTATCACGGTTGGCTATATTTGCTATCGTGGAAAAGAATCATGTGATAATGGATAACTGGAGACCGGGCGGGATCCGGTGTTATTATATTGTTGTTGATGCCGGTTAGGCATGTATTCTTTGATCCCGTCTGTGTCATTTAAGAACCGTTCCGTTGTCGGACCTTGGTTGAGATTGAAGGTACCAAACACATAACAGGGGCCTGAGTTACAGTTGACCGTGAAGCCGATCCTCGTTCGGGCTGAGAATTGGACCGTTAGCATTACCGGGAGGAGAGTTTGAAGGAAGGGGACTGATCCAAGACCATGAGTTTGCTACGGGCTATGGGCTGAATGGGCATGTCTCGTGAGGATGCAGGACCATGAGTTTTGCGAAGCGGTCCAGACTTACCGCCGAATGGAGTGAACGGTGATCCACACGAGCTAATGTGCGCTCGTATGGGTGTGTGTTTGGGGTTTGTCCAGCTGGATATAATCGATTCGAATCGCCGTCTCTCCCGGATAGTGAGAAACTCATACCTTGCTTCGGTATACGTAGTAACTGATAAAACATGATGGTTCTATGGACTATGATAATTGAATATGGTTACTATTGTGATGCTTAGTAATTGAATGATTGCTATAGAACAGGTGCAAACTTAGTTCTAAATAGTCCTACTTAAATCAATGCTAAAACATTGATAAAATATTGAAAGCAAGGACTTATGTTAGTAATGCTCTTTTGCAAAGTTATGTTATCCAATCAGCTCCACTAAACAAACCTTGCATATCCTTGGAGTCATTTTTTTTATTTCCTCCTGTCGGGTAAGTTTTGCCGAGTACAATTGAGTACTCAGGGTTTTATCCCACCCTGTTGCAGGTGAAGTGGTTTATCTGCTGAAGGTGGTGACTAAGTGCCGGTGGGCTCGGCTACTCCGTATATACTTCTCACCCATGCTTTTGTTGGAAGTTGTCATCTAAGCTAGCAATATGATTCAAACTTATGATTTGGTAATCATTTCAAAGTTATGTTGTTTTAACTTATTGAATTGGAAACTAAACTTGTATTAAGTACTTGTGACACTACTGTAATATTATTTCCGCTGCAAACTCTGTGTATATGACGTGTATTTGCTTAATCAAGTACAATCTTGGTTGTGAAGTTGATTTATTGAGACCCTTTGTGGTACTCAACGGACTACCGGATTCATATGAGTGACGGTATGCGCGTGTCAACCTGTTTAACGGGGACTATCATACTTAATCTTATATGAATTGGGCGGTTCTATCACATCCTACACCGCAACCCCCCAGGATCGAGTTATTTGATTAAGTAAAATCTATAAAAGATTCAACAATGAAATTTCTCGGACCACTACCTTGGTGCCCTAGCAATTAGCATAGTTTTAGATAGATCAAAACAAGTCTGCGATTGAGAGTAAGAAATCAATCCCTAAAAATTGAAATATTTTGTATACGACAACATGTAAAATAAATGCCTTATCTATTGATCACATTGCATATTGCTAATGAGAGGAGAGGAGACATGAAAGATATGAACGGAAGTTGTAGTGAAGCATATGACTACCATGTTTTGATGTGTTTTCGTCCTCATCTAGATTTCAGAATTTTCATGTTGCTCTCATGCAGCATGCATGTACTGTTCTTCGTCCTTATGTAAATTTCAGAATTTTCATGTTGCTCTCATGCAGCATGCGCTGTTCAAAAAGACATCTAGGGTTAAAGCAGAGCACGGCCAATGGGGCAGCAAAACGTGGTAAATCTCACCTGAGCAAGAAAAACACCATCATTCATTATTGGCGCCCTACTGAGTAGTCGCAATCTATAGGCAACAAGAGTTTGGAACAAGACATACTCTCCTGAAAAAGGATGTATTGCATTTTTCATAAACAGATCAAAAGTGCATTTAAATACTGAAAAAGGACAAAAAAAAGTAAATTAAATCATTTACATAGACAAAAATATGGAATGCTAGGAAAACTAAAGACAACAGTAAAGATATATAAATAAAGTCATGAAATGCTAGAGCGTCGTTTTAGAAAAATTGAGGAAAAAGGGAATCAAGTCATCTGGAGGTATAGCATGAGGGAGAAAGACTAACTCAAATTTTTAACCGCAAATTTAAAAGAGAAAAAGGAATTGTTCATAAGAACTACCAAAAAAGACATGTGGCGGTCCATTTTATCGTCTCCAGTGTAGGCGCTTGGTAGTCTCTTGTCGGAATTACTTGAGGGAAGACCAAAAGATCATACAAGTTATATGAATGTTTAAGCACATAGTTCTACATGTTAAGCTCATAACACACAAACTATATGCTAGTTCATATATCAAGATTATAACATGTAGACTATACTCTAATTCTATGGCATAACTATATTGTAGATATGAGAGCAAGACTTTAGAAGAAATTCTCATTGTATTCATACCAAGATTTCTCTCTTTCTCCCAAGGAGCCAAGCTCTCCTGGATAGCTTTGCTAGCTCCAAATACTACTAAAAAGTAAAAAGAGTACAAGTGGAGATGGAGGTGTAGAGCCCAAATGACGTGTGTTGAAAGGTGAGCACTGCCCCTACATTTATACTACTCTATGGTCGGTTTTGGCGCTGGTAAATTAGGAAACCACCTTGAGCCGCCTTTGCATGTCGCCATGCAACTGCCGGAGCAAGGTGGGCCCGGGAGGAGGTGGTGGGGGTGCGGGCGCACCCCTGGTGCGGCCGCACCAAGGCTGGCCCCGCTCACCACCGCCTTGCTCTGGTGGGCTGCTGGCTGGGCCTGGGTTGCTTCCTTGGTGGTGCTCGGCCCAGTTTTGGCGTGTAGGTGGGTTTTTGCTTGGCTCCTTTGCGCTTTTTTGCTTTACGCTTTCCTATGTTGCGCCTTTTGATCATATTCCCATGTATTTTGTAAATAAGTCATGCAAAACACTGAGTCTCCAATACATGCGGAAATATGTTAATAGTAAAAGTATATGTGTCGAAAGTTTGTTTGTTTCTCCCATTTTGGATATAAATTGGCGGTCAGATATGGTCGTTAAGGACCGCCAACAGTCACGTCAGTCCATGTCAGCCTAGGGTGAAAGTGACCTTGTTTTGTACTAAGTTGGTGGAGCTAGGTTGCCTTAGCTAATCCGTTGTTTTGTTTTTGAGAACTGAAAAAAAGGTTGTAAAGAGTGGATTTCATTATTCTTTTCGTGCCACGTGATATGCATATATGTATCTCCATCGCATATTAGATTTCAGTTGACCTTTAAATTTGTCTAAATATGTCACATCACATGTATTGCTGTCGTCCGAAACATTTGGTTTTTTGATGTCTCCTGTCACATATTATATTCTGATGTTTGAACTGAGAAGTAGCCTCGCGCGCACATACTTTTTGTTGTTGTTGTATATATGTATATCTGGTCAACCTGTGAAATAAACGGCGCCTTTTAATTTGGTCGTCTAGCATGTAGTCTATATATCTCATGCGTCTGGTGTGTCGTTGGTGCCGGCTCCTTTCCGCAAGTATAAAATAAATAAAACATGCTACACGTAAGTGTACGTTGGTTGCATTCGACCTCTGGAAAGTGTGGAATCGCGACGACTGCATGCGTGCTGGTTTTACTCAGATTATGCGTTGATCTGATGACAGCGACTGGATGCATGTTTTACCCATATAGTATGCCCATATTCGTGTACAGAAAAAAAACGTTAAATAATGTGTCTCCGGCTCTCCGCATGCCAGTTCTATCGATGTCTCCCTCCAACTACTGTTACGTGTAAGGTGAGTTACGGAGATACAACTTTCAAATAAAGTTTATCTTCATCTTACTTGATTTGTAGAAAAATTATAAATTTTACTATGTTGCATCTATTTTAGAGGCAACCAAATTGCAAACCAGAAATCCATTTATCTTGAGACATGTAGAATTTCTAGCTAGCCACCTCTGGAAATGTTATTTTAGAGGTGGTTGGGCTTTCTAGCCTCCTCTAAAATAGAGGGTATTTGTAGAGGCGGATAGGCTTTCCAGCCGCCTTTAAAAATCGGCTTATAGATGCAGGCCGGTTTAGAAACCATTTTTAGAGACAATCTCGATAGAGCCATAAGCTTGATTAAAATGAAGGCGTTTCTAAATGTAGTAGTCATTTTTCGTTGCCAGGCCTTCACTCTAATTTTATTTTACCAGCACTCCAGCAGTCACCTTAAGAAAAACGTTACTTTCTACCACGGCCAGAAGGGGTATAGTTTGACCCTATGGCTAACTCAAGTCAAGTGTTAACCTCACTCGTTGATGACAGCATTTACCCTTGTAGCATGCAATGGTTCATCAGATGCAAACGCTGACTGCTCAATCGCCAGTGAAATTGCTTACTAACTCACCAACTTGATTGTTACTGTTCGTCCGCTCCTAGTAGTCCGGCTAGTTAGCAGGTTGGACAATTTCATTGACCGTTAGGTTGCTCTTCGCAAATATCTACGGATGATGCATGCATATCTGTGAGCCAAAGTGATCAGATAAAACGTGATAATTTTGAGTTTTTGACTGACATATGACAGGAGAAATAGAGTGGACATACGCAATGCTTCCACTTCTCTTCTTATTTCTTGTATTATTCTCTCTCTTTTCTTCTTCCTCTCCTTGACGAAAATTACATTAGGTCATGTTTCCAACATCATAAAAAAGTACAAACTAGCTACTACCATTGTTGAGAGTAAAGAATCTGTGGCAGAACCTCCTAAATAATATGGCCCACATGCACTTGTCATTGTCTCAAAGACCTCTCATGGCCATGCATGTGTATCACAGAACTTAAGAAGTCTATCGGGTGTCCTTGGGAAACCTGAATCATCCATGACTTTCGAGCAGGATAACATTACAGAGGCATTGCAGTATTACAACAATTTATATAACAAATTACATCAGAGTAAAAGTGCGTAAATCTTACATAACATAAGTTTACAAACCATTTGTTTCAAACCTTACAAACCTTAAGTTTAGTCATTACAACATAGTAGTGGGGTAACATTAGTAATTTTATTACGAACCACCAAAACGTAGCGCTCTGCCCAAGAGCCAAACATTCTACTTGTCATCGCTTACCACAAAGACGGTCATGCAGTAGGGTCCGAAACAAACCTGCTCATGAGACCAACCTGCAACAAGGGTTTAACAAACCTTGAGTACAAAAGTACTCCACGAGACTCAACCGACGAAAAGGGTGGAGAAGACTCAGAAATGCAAGCTTAGGGGAATCAAGGTGAGGATGTAGCAAGAATCAAAGTTCTTTTGCATAAAAGCTACTAAAAGTGAGTCCTTACTATCAACCTATTAATTCATCGTTAGTTATTACAGAATGAAAGTGACCCTAGTCTAGATCAGGTAACTCATACAACTTCTTTCTTAATCTCCAACCAAAGTTCCACTTATTAACTACGATATAGGTCAGATGATCGAGTCTCCATGACCGAGGAGCAACGACGATTCAAATCGATTATACCCAGCTGGGGATCTCTTAACCACACGACATATGTAGGAATTTAACCCACATATATCAACCTTCTGAAAGGTCCTTGGTTGGTTTTGGTAATTGAGTGACAACTTAGGTGGACTAATATGTGGTTATGTGAGATACACAGGAGATTAGTCCACATGTGATGGTGTCATGAAGGAGCTCATTGCATATGAGACATGACATGGAGTCATGTGACCAAGATGGAGAAGATCAAGATGAGGCTTGGCTCGAAGGACCTGTTGTGAAGGTGAAGGGCAAGTTGAGGCTTCGAAGCGAAGGACCATACGATGGTGAAGCTTGGGCAAGACTTGGCGCCGACGGACCAATGCAACGGTGAAGAGCAAGTGAGGTCAAGATCGATGAACCAATACGGTCACGTAATGATATGAAGTGAATCATATCATTTGGTGATTGGTTGGTGCATGTGTTGCATCAATGTCGAAGGAGATGGAGTGGAATGCGCAAGGCAAAGGTATAACCTAGGGCATTTCCATTTCACCGGTCATAGGTGTGTAGAGAAGTTTATGACTGGGTTTAGGATAGATGGCCGTACTATCAAGAGGGGCAAACTTGTTTGCATATCGGTCATCTAGTGCCACTCGTGTGATCTAACTATGCATCGTTGCTAGGATCGAGTGGCGTGGCAAGTTGAGTGGTTAACTCCTTCGGTAAAATGATTATGAAAATGCTAACACACGTGCACAAGGTGGTGACCACTTGTTGGTGTTGGCACTTTTGCGAAGGCGTTGGAGTTTGAGCGGTAGAGAGGGTTTGGGTTCCTCTCTCCCTCCCGCCGAGCGTGCGAGCACGGGATTCAGGCGATTTCAGGGAAATGAAATGCCTATTTTCCACTACGTCGGAAGTCGGAAAAGAAACGGAGGCGAATGGGGTCACTGAGGTGACCGGACGCTGCACCGGACGCGGTCACGGTGTGACCGGACGCGTCCGGTCAGTACAGCGCAGGAGTCAGGCACGCGGGCTAGGGTTTGCAACCGGCGCGTTCGGTCACTCGCGGGACCGGCGCGTCCGGTCAAGTGCCCAGAAGGAACTGCGGTTCGCAAGGACGATCGGACGCGGGGCGCGTCCGGTCACACGCGATCGGACGCGTCCGGTCGTCGAGGGAGCTTACTGGACTCCGACCGGACGCTGGCACTGTCACGTCCGATCGTTGTGAGGAGCGCGTCCGGTCGTTGCTTCGCGCGCGCGGTGCTGTGCGACCGGCGCGTCCGGTCGGTTGAGCAGCGCGTCCGGTCATAGCGTTTGACCGTTGGCGCGCAGTGACCGTTGGAGGATCTAACGGTCGCATTTGAAATTTGAGGGACACGTGGACGTCGCAGGGCGACCGGACGCGGTTGAGCGCGTCCGGTCAGTTACGACCGGTGCGTCCGGTCATCCCGAAAAAGGACCCAGTGAAGGGGTAACGGCTCTATTTGACCGTGGGGTTATAAATAGATGCCTTGGCCGGCTGTGGCCGGGAGCTGAGCACACTTTAGCCTTGGTGGCTTGTGTGGTAGTGCTTGGGAGCCCTCTAACTCACTCATGCTTGATAGTGTTCATCGGATCGAGTGAGAGAGCGATTCTAGTGCGATTGCATCGTGAGGTTGCATCGAGTGGCACTAGGTGATCGTGTTGCAAGCCGGTAGTGCTTGTTACTCTTGGAGGTTGCCACCTCCTAGATGGCTTGGTGGCTTGTGGCTCCGTCGAAGCTCGCAAGAAGATTGTGCGAGGCTCAGGAGAAGCTTTGTGAGGGGGATTGTGCTCACCCCGCGGGGATCGCGAAGAGCAACTCTAGTTGAGCGTGTCATTGAGTTACCTCACTTGAGAGTGGTGTCTTGCGGTGCCTTGCGGGGCGTGCCTTGAGGGGCAAGTGACTTGAGGGTCACACCGAGGAACCATCTAAGTGTTGGTCGACACAACGGGGACGTAGCTTGGTGGCAACCAAGTGAACCTTGGGAGAAAATCACCGTGTCAACTTTGTCTACTCTTCTCGGTGGTTTGCCTTCATGCAACACAAGCTTGTATTTACTTTCATATATACTTGTGCTTGTGTAGTTGCTCTCGTAACTAGTTGGCTTGTGTAGCTTGCTAGTTGTCTTCTTGCTTATGTAGCTAGAAGCTTCCCTTTGCGTGACTAATTTGGTTTGTGTAACCTTGTTAGTCATATTGCTTAGTTTGTGTAGCTAAGTGTTTTGCGCTCTCTAATTTGGCATTAGTTGCCTTGTTATTGAGCATTGCTAGTAAGCTTAGGCTTTGTGTGCTTTGCTTACTAGAATTGTGTAGGAGCTCCCTCTTGCTTGCAAAGTACTAGTGCATAGGTTTGTGTGACCTTGCTCTAGAACTAAATAGGAGAGCTCTTGCTAAGGAAAGCACCTTAGTTGCTTAATTAGGATCTTTGTGAGGTGCTTGTGAACTTAGTTAGAGGGGTGTAGTCTTGGCTAGACCGATAAGTTTAATTCCGCATCTGTTTTGATTAGCCAACTCGCCTAAGTTTTAGAAAGGACTATTCACCCCCCCTCTAGTCCACCATCTCGACCCTACAAGTGGTATCAGAGCCGGGTCTCTCATTTGTGGTATTCACCGACCCGAGAGGATGGCGGCTTATGGGCTAGATGTTGAGTGTCCACATATTTTTGATGGCACACACTTTGCACGGTGGAGAAATTGGATGACATGCAATTTTAAGTTTATTTCTCCTCAATTGTGGTGGATCGTAGATGTGGGCTTTTCCTTTGCAATTGATAAAAAGAATGCAACTCAAGCGCAAAGTAAATGACTACATCTCGATAGCCAAGCTACTAACACTTTATATCGATCTATGGATAGTAGCATACTTCATGAGATCATAGACTTCGAGTCCGCCCATGAAATTTGGGTGTTTCTAAATGAGAAATATGGGGTGATCTCCAATGAAGATGAGCCCAAGGAAGAGGCGCATGAGGATGTTGAGCATGACCACAACAAGGTGGTTGTGGAGGATTGCTCCACCTCACGGTCAAGTGATGACAAAGATGATCATATCACAAGATCACTTGACAAGAAAAATTATAATACCACAAGTGATGCAAGCAATGATTCTACTCCATGCATACTTGATGGTGAAGATGATGGCTATGAGAGTGATGCTTCAACAAGCTCTTCAATATCACCACATTGTTCCATGTCACATGGTGACACTAAGGTATCTATTGGTGGTTTTGTTGTTGATTGTGATGGTCCAAATTTTGAGCTTCTATATAAACTCTCAAAGGCCCTAAGAAATGAGATGGCAAAAACAAGTAAATTGAAAAATGAAAACTCATTTCTAAAAACCACATGTGAACAACAAAGGCATCTACTTTATGTTACTACTTGTTCATATGAGGAGCTAAAATTGGCTCATGAGGAACTTAGTGTTGCTCATGATAACTTGGCACAAGAACATGCTTTACTCACTAAGAAGCCTTCTAATGAAGAAATCAAATCTAGTGAGAGATCATCATTTGGGTCAAATGATCAATCACATATTACTAACCCTTGTGATGTAGGCAAGAAGCATGTATCCACCTTTTGTGATGATTTATTAGATATGCCATGTTCTTCACAATTAAATGCTTGTTTTACTTCTATGTCTTGTGAGACTAACCTTTTGAAGGAGAACAATGAGCTTAAAAGTGAAGTGAAGAATTTGAGCAACAAGTTAGAGAGGTGCTACAACTCAAAAGTCACCTTTAAGCACATGATGAAGACTCAAAGAAACGTTGGTGACAAAAGTGGCCTTGGCTCCAAGAAGAAAATAACAAGGGGCGAAAGAAAGCAAGAAAAAAGGATGAAGAGGCTACTCCAAAAGAAGCTCTCGCATTCCATGTGCTATCGATGCCATGAAGCGGGACATCTTGCTAATGGTTGCTCAAACATTGAGAAGCTCAAGAAGATGAAGGAAGAAGAGAGGCTCAAGCATGTCAAGTGCTTCAAGTGCCGCACTTGGGGTCATCTCACCTCAATGTGCCCAACCAAGCAATTGGTGAAGCAACAAGTAAAGCCTCAACCAAAGCCACTAGTTGAGCAAGAGAAGACACCCCAAGAGCAAATCAAGATCAACCATGAAGATGATGGTGACTTGATGAAGAAGAAGAAAACAAGAAGGGGTGGAAGAGCAAGACATCCAATGCAAATTCAAGATGTCAAGATGATGAGCAAGAATCAAGATGAGAAGAAAGTACATGCTCACATCAAGTGCTTCAAATGTGGAGACATGGGACACTTCGCCTCGGGGTGTCCTACCAAGCTTGAGAAGAAGGCTCAAGCAACTCATGAGAGGCAAGGCAATAAAGAGCATCACATGAGCAATGAAGAAAAGGCTCAATCAAAGAGAAGATGCTATTCATGCCGGGAAAGGGGACACATGGCACATTCATGTCCCCTAGGTAACAATTCTAAGCCTAGTTCAATTAATAATACTAATATGCTTAGAAAGGATGTAAATGGTATCTCCATGGTTGCTATTGCAAAACATCCCGCTACTCATACTAAGGCAATGCCTAAGTATGTTGCACCTAACTTGAGAGGACCCAAACTTGTTTGGGTACCATCAAAAAGTGGATGAATGTGTGTAGGTACCATGGAATTGGAGGCTTGACTCAAATTGATTTCATATTTATCATTATATGTTGACTCAAGTATTGAAGCTTATTGCAATTCTATCCCAATGCCAAGTCAAAATGAGTGAAGTCCAAAGTACTACAACATACAAGTGTCATGATCAAGTTGTGGATGATTTATTGGAATTATTTGATGGCTTGCAAATGTTCAAGTTGAAAGCTTGCTATGAATAATCATGAGCTAACCAAGGTATATCTCTTATTTATTATTTCATTTGGGTGCATATGAGTTGATTGAATTGGATAAATGTGCAATGTTGCTTGCGATGAGATGATTGAATGGATTAAAAGCTTAGTGATCAAGTTTGGATTGGTTTGTGTTGGATAAATTCATAAGATGACATTTAGTAAGTGGATTGGATGGATATATGTCTTGTGAAAGTATTCAAACAAGTTAGTTTCAAGTTTGATTCATATTTGATGAAGTATTGCTCAATGTATTGAAATCTGTCCAAAATTAAAAATCTGAGCTAGCAGTGATCTTAGCCATGTTTGAGTGAACAAATCTATTTGGATTGGCTTGAATTTTGGTATACATGCTCTACACTTATGAAAGAAGATGCTGTAGAAATTTCATGAGAAGTGGATAAGAGATGCTTCGGTTTTGGAGTGCATCTTGTCAGCTATAGTGCAGCAGTTTTCAGCATGTAGCAGTTGTGGAAGATTTGAAATCTAGTAGCAATCTAGAAGTCAAAAGAAGTTCAAATTTTTACAGTTGCTAGATGACTTAGTGAAGCACATCTCCACCAAATTTCATGGCATTTAGATCCGTACATTGTGAGATATGAATTATTCTTTGAAGGGTACAGAATCTGCCAGAAAAGTGACAATCATTGGATTAATCTAGAGTCACTTTGATTGAAAGGTCCTCAAGTTGGAAACTTGCTTATAAGTGGTTGAGGTACCTAAGTTTGGTTTTGGATTGATCTAGAAGCATGAAAAGCAATGAGTACAAGAACATTTGATTATGGAATGTACTTGGTGTACTTATTTGGTACTCAATTTGAAGATCAAGATCAAACTTAAGATGAAGATGAAGTTTAAGTTCTAGTGATAATTAGAGATCATTTGGTAGAAAAAAAAGGACTTAAACAAGTAGAAAGAGTTGGACTCAAATGTAGATTTAAGGATTATTCATCAAGATTGAGTTCATTATTTGGATCAATCAAACTATATCATTTCAAGTGAGTATCAAGAGTGGTTCTTTGGAGAAAGGTCACTTCTCCCTAGTGAGGGGCTTGCCGCCGTGTGTAGGTGAAACCAAGTTTGGGACTTGGAAGGCTAATATGGAAGTGGTGATCTGAGGAACTTGTGATGCTTAGTTGAAACAATCAAAAGGGTTGATCAAGAAAAGCAAGCAACACCCAAAAGAGAGCTAGTCATGTATTTCAAGTGATATTCTAAGTAGTTCTCTCATACAAGCAAATATGATATAATGAAGCAAGCCAACCACAACAAGAAAGTGCACTTGATCATAAGTGGTTTTCATTTCATATGGGTGAAGAATGGATTTATCTATGATAATTGGTCTTCACCAAGCTTATAAATTGGACTTCACATTGCTATTGGAGTAATGAATTGGAATCTATGTGACTATCCTCTACTCCAACATAGCAAAGGTATCATTGAAATGTGCATGATCATTTCATTCCTTACTAGTATGCGGTTAGTGCATATAGTACATGCTTATTAGGATCATGCATGACAAATGAAAATTTTAGACTCATTGCCTACCACTATTGCTTGATTATCTAAATGATCTAGTGGTATGAGTATGAATTTGTTCATGAGCTAGTGAACCTAAGTACTTGATCTAGTTTGGATTGCTAACAAGTGACAAGTACAACATTGGCAAGATAACCCTTAGCATGAGGTGTGAAGAAGCTTGTCATTGGATCAAACCGGACTTGGAATCTTAGGCAAATCAACTTAGTTCAAGTCATATAAGAAGCTCATGACAATGATAAGAGTACACGCACAAGACAACAATGAAAATGGATATCTAGTTTGTTTCAAGTGGTATCTAGACTCAAAATGATCTTCCAAGTGGTATGTACAAGTGGTGTCTAGATAATGATCTACAAGTGATATCTTACAAGTGGTACTCATAAAGATAGCAAATGTTCAAGAAGTGAATATTATTGTCAAATCCTTCAAAGTGGTTTCATACTAGAAAATTCTTTCAAATGATATCATATTCTTACTCATGATATCTTCACATGGTATCATTCATGTAAGACAATAGTTTCACAAGTGATCCTCAACTTTAAGTGATCAAATCAAGAAATGCTACCCTCATCCTCAAGTGGTACCTCAAGTGAATGACACATGCTATGACATAGGGGGAAAAGCCCCACCGATTGGTATCAAGGTCAAAGATCCTATGTGGAATCTCAAGAGCAACCATAAAGTTTGTTATTCCAACATATGTGGTAATGTCCATCAAAAATGCAAGATTCACGTCTCAACCATCTACCCCAATGCTAGCCTTTACATCAATGAGAAGCACACCTTTTATGAAAATTGATGACAAAGGGGGAGAGATTGGACAAAGATATGAAAGCTTTTTGAGCTTCGGGGAGAGATTGGAAAGATTGGATATGGACAAAGAGGAAGCAACATTGAAGAATGTAAGGGGATCAAACATTCTTGGACAAAGAAAGCACACAAGTAGGGGGAGCAAGCTCATGAACTTTGATTGATTACATTTGATATGTGCATAATTCATGTGCTTGCTTGCATTGCATAAAGTTCTTAAATTCATTATGCATGCTTGTGTGGTGTATGCTAGTTATAGAACTTGAATGATGATTTGATAACTAGCATGCATAGGATGATAGCTAGACTTATGATTATCATGCAAAAAACTAGAACCTTGCTTATAATGTTGATCTCACGGGGTTTCTAGTGTTTTTGATGTCTAGCTACTCATGATGCTAAGGATGATGGCAAACTTGTGTTTTTCAAATGGTATCAAGCTACTAATTGATAGCGAGCTACAAAGGTTTATTCTATACACCTTAGCATCACTTAGTAGTGCTAACCCTCCCACAAATTTCATATTTATGCATATGTGCAAGCTTGAAACCAAACCATTTGAGCACATATGTAGGGGGAGTTATCACTACCAAGTCGGATTTTATGGTGCTTATCCAAATCTTGACATAGAGCTTAAAAGTTGGATAAGTAACATTAAATCCAAAACAAGTTAGCAATTTACACTTGTGTGAAGTGCTAGCTTGAAAAAGCATAATTTCCATATCTTTGTAGAGTTGTCATCAATTACCAAAAAGGGGGAAATTGAAAGGTCCTTGGTTGGTTTTGGTAATTGAGTGACAACTTAGGTGGACTAATATGTGGTTATGTGAGATACACAGGAGATTAGTCCACATGTGATGGTGTCATGAAGGAGCTCATTGCATATGAGACATGACATGGAGTCATGTGACCAAGATGGAGAAGATCAAGATGAGGCTTGGCTCGAAGGACCGGTTGTGAAGGTGAAGGGCAAGTTGAGGCTTCGAAGCGAAGGACCATACGATGGTGAAGCTTGGGCAAGACTTGGCGCCGACGGACCAATGCAACGGTGAAGAGCAAGTGAGGTCAAGATCGATGAACCAATACGGTCACGTGATGATATGAAGTGAATCATATCATTTGGTGATTGGTTGGTGCATGTGTTGCATCAATGTCGAAGGAGATGGAGTGGAATGCGCAAGGCAAAGGTATAACCTAGGGCATTTCCATTTCACCGGTCATAGGTGTGTAGAGAAGTTTATGACTGGGTTTAGGATAGATGGCCGTACTATCAAGAGGGGCAAACTTGTTTGCATATCGGTCATCTAGTGCCACTCGTGTGATCTAACTATGCATCGTTGCTAGGATCGAGTGGCGTGACAAGTTGAGTGGTTAACTCCTTCGGTAAAATGATTATGAAAATGCTAACACACGTGCACAAGGTGGTGATCACTTGTTGGTGTTGGCACTTTTGCGAAGGCGTTGGAGTTTGAGCGGTAGAGAGGGTTTGGGTTCCTCTCTCCCTCCCGCCGAGCGTGCGAGCACGGGATTCAGGCGATTTCAGGGAAATGAAATGCCTATTTTCCACTACGCCGGAAGTCGGAAAAGAAACGGAGGCGAATGGGGTCACTGAGGTGACCGGACGCTGCACCGGACGCGGTCACGGTGTGACCGGACGCGTCCGGTCAGTACAGCGCAGGAGTCAGGCACGCGGGCTAGGGTTTGCAACCGGCGCGTTCGGTCACTCGCGGGACCGGCGCGTCCGGTCAAGTGCCCAGAAGGAACTGCGGTTCGCAAGGACGATCGGACGCGGGGCGCGTCCGGTCACACGCGATCGGACGCGTCCGGTCGTCGAGGGAGCTTACTGGACTTCGACCGGACGCTGGCACTGTCATGTCCGGTCGTTGCGAGGAGCGCGTCCGGTCGTTGCTTCGCGCGCGCAGTGCTGTGCGACCGGCGCGTCCGGTCGGTTGAGCAGCGCGTCCGGTCATAGCGTTTGACCGTTGGCGCGCAGTGACCGTTGGAGGATCTAACGGTCGCATTTGAAATTTGAGGGACACGTGGACGTCGCAGGGCGACCGGACGCGGTTGAGCGCGTCTGGTCAGTTACGACCGGCGCGTCCGGTCATCCCGAAAAAGGACCCAGTGAAGGGGTAACGGCTCTATTTGACCGTGGGGTTATAAATAGATGCCTTGGCCGGCTGTGGCCGGGAGCTGAGCACACTTTAGCCTTGGTGGCTTGTGTGGTAGTGCTTGGGAGCCCTCTAACTCACTCATGCTTGATAGTGTTCATCGGATCGAGTGAGAGAGCGATTCTAGTGCGATTGCATCGTGAGGTTGCATCGAGTGGCACTAGGTGATCGTGTTGCAAGCCGGTAGTGCTTGTTACTCTTGGAGGTTGCCACCTCCTAGACGGCTTGGTGGCTTGTGGCTCCGTCGAAGCTCGCAAGAAGATTGTGCGAGGCTCAGGAGAAGCTTTGTGAGGGGGATTGTGCTCACCCCGCGGGGATCGCGAAGAGCAACTCTAGTTGAGCGTGTCATTGAGTTACCTCACTTGAGAGTGGTGTCTTGCGGTGCCTTGCGGGGCGTGCCTTGAGGGGCAAGTGACTTGAGGGTCACACCGAGGAACCATCTAAGTGTTGGTCGACACAACGGGGACGTAGCTTGGTGGCAACCAAGTGAACCTCGGGAGAAAATCACCGTGTCAACTTTGTCTACTCTTCTCGGTGGTTTGCCTTCATGCAACACAAGCTTGTATTTACTTTCATATATACTTGTGCTTGTGTAGTTGCTCTCGTAACTAGTTGGCTTGTGTAGCTTGCTAGTTGTCTTCTTGCTTATGTAGCTAGAAGCTTCCCTTTGCGTGACTAATTTGGTTTGTGTAACCTTGTTAGTCATATTGCTTAGTTTGTGTAGCTAAGTGTTTTGCGCTCTCTAATTTGGCATTAGTTGCCTTGTTATTGAGCATTGCTAGTAAGCTTAGGCTTTGTGCGCTTTGCTTACTAGAATTGTGTAGGAGCTCCCTCTTGCTTGCAAAGTACTAGTGCATAGGTTTGTGTGACCTTGCTCTAGAACTAAATAGGAGAGCTCTTGCTAAGGAAAGCACCTTAGTTGCTTAATTAGGATCTTTGTGAGGTGCTTGTGAACTTAGTTAGAGGGGTGTAGTCTTGGCTAGACCGATAAGTTTAATTCCGCATCTGTTTTGGTTAGCCAACTCGCCTAAGTTTTAGAAAGGACTATTCACCCCCCCCCTCTAGTCCGCCATCTCGACCCTACACCTTCTCCCGGATCCTCCAAAACGTGACCGGGTCCAGCGCTACCCGAGAGCACAGTACACCTCCAATCTAGCCCATGGTCACGAGGGTACACGCTACTCTCGCCATCTCTCCACTCCCAGTGCGCGGTCGGTCGTTCACATAATAGACTAGCTGAGGTCTTAGGCTTACCGTAGCATGCGGTCAATCGCAAAGTCTCGAAACACAGGCGGGCCTACAACGGTACGGTCCTTAACCAACACAATCAGAGACACTACATTGGGACTCCTTTCCCGATGCAAGTCCAACGACCAATCTCAAATTAACATCATCATTTATTCATTCTGTTGTTCAACAACAACCCTTCAAACTTTGTTAAACATTTTCAAAGTTTTCCCATTAAGCAAGGCTAAGCATACTAAGTATTTTCAAATAAAACAGTAACAAGAATAATATTGAAGTATCAAGGATGGTAGTGCAGTAAGTAGGTTATCACTCAACTCCTATCACCGAATGCAACAAAGCATTAACAAAGTGAAGTAAAGCTTTTCAAAACACAAGGAAGGTTTAAATGTATCTAGGGCTTGCCTTGATCGACGGGAATCTCTGGCTCTGGGTCAGTCCCACAAATATCAAACCCAACCTCCACTGACGACGGCTCTTCTTCGGGGACTGGTTCGACCATGTTAATCTCCTCGTTCACGGGGACTACACGAGATGATAATGTATGCTCAATATGATGAAGTGCGAACATGATGCTTGGTAGATGCATAACAAGATTATGAAGTTGAGTACAACTTTCTTTCACGGTATAGTTGCGAAACAACAAAACTAACTAATGAAGTATATTAAGGTTTCGACAAATTTTACTTCACATGAAATGGCATTAGGGTTCACTAATTACATGTTAATGATGAGCTCAAATAACTAAATAAGATGCCAAAGATCATTAAGTGTTAATAACCCAAGGTCTACACCCAATCCCAAAGTCAAACAAACCCTAAATCATTAAATACTAATTACTTGATTAACTAATTAATTAATAAAGCATAAATTACGTATAAAATCAACTTTGTCTAATTAAGCCCAAATTTTTATTTTAAGAAGCTTACATCATAACTAATTGGAAAAATAAGTTTCATAATTTTTGGACCAATATTTAAGCCTAGAAAAATTATTAAAAACTCATTTATCAATTAAAAGGGCTAATTAATTAACATACAAAAAGTAATCAAAATTAACATTTAATATTTTTTCTAAATAGTAAACATCACATAGAGGTTACATAAAGATTTTTATCATTTTTGGAGCTCCAACTAATTCACAATGAAATAAACAAAAACTGATACTATTTAATATTTTAGAAAATAATAAAATGTAAAAATCTAATTCCCAACCGGCCCACTCCACCTCTCTCCTCCTTCTTCCTCCCCCCGGCCCACTTCCTTTCCCTCACTACTGGGCCGGCCCCCGACCACAGTTGGCCGAGCCCGATCAAACCGGCCCAAGGCGTCAGGTGCCCCCCTTCTCTCTCTCACGCTGAGACTAACAGTGGGGTCCTGCACGTCATCCTCTTCCCCCTTCTCTGCTCAGGCCGCGCACGACGACAACAACCCCGGCCGACCAGAGTTCACCGCCGGTGACTCCTTCGGCGACGTGGGTTGCTCCGACGTGATCAGCGGAAGGCACTGAACCGATCTATGGTACCAGACTTAGCATCAAGAGCAATGCAACCGGCTCACCGCCGGCTATGGCGGACATGGCGGGGCAGCGACGGCAGGCCGGCAAAGCGGAGCAGTAGAGACTAAATTGGGAGGTCGAGGAGCATAATAGGCTCACCGAGAATTGATTTGGCGGCTCAGTGAAGCTGGGGACGCGACGGAGAGAGCTGGCCACGGTGGCGGGCTTACGGTGGCGCTGTAGACGGCTCTGGATACGATGGCCGCGCTCGGTAGCTCCGCGTGGCTAGCGGCAAGGCGAGCAAGCCAGAAAGGAGCGCCAAGGCGAGGTAGAGGTGCTGGAGAGAGCAATTGGGTGGAGAAACTGCGGGGGCAGCAATTTTCACGGCGAGGTGGACTCATCGGTGGCAGCGGTGGCGAAACAAGGGAAAGAAGAAGAAGTTGGCGCGGCCGGTTCGGTCCAGATAGAGGCGAGCGAAGCGGTGACGAGGTACCAGCAGCTGCTTGCGACGCAGCAGGCAAGCAGCTGCGTGTCCCCGCCCGGGCAAGCGATGCGGCGGCGACGGTGAGCGGCAAGCAGCTCGGTGGCGCCCGGCTTCAAACGGATTTTTGAAATAATTACGAAACTGCCAGTGAGTTTAAATTCCAAATTACTTTCAAATTTGCTATAAAAGTTGAAAATCTGTAAATATAAAAGTTGCTCAACTTTGCAAACCCTACAACTTTCTCAATAAAAACTTTTTCAAATTCAGCTTAGATTTTTAAATTTGAATTTGAAATCAAAAGGGGACATTTTCTGGATTTTGGTAAATTCAAAATTACTTTAAATTTTACAATGAAACTTCAAAAACTCAAAACACCAAAGTTGTTCCTCTTGGAAAAACCTACAACTTTTCTATTTTAACCATTTCCAAATTATGCCTCCATTTTGAAATTGGAATAGGGAAATAAAAATGGGTCAAATTTGGGATTTGAATCTTTTCAAAACTACTCCAAATTTTATACTAAAACTTTGAAAACTCCAAATACCAAAGTTGTACAACATGACCAGATATACAACTTTTCTCTTTGGTTCACCCTCAAAATCGTTTTAGATTTTGAATTACACAAAAGGGGGTAAAACGGGGTTTTCCGGAAATCAGGGTTTTGAATCAAATTTAAACTCGATTTGGTTTCTACATTAATTAATGATTAATTAGCGATCACAACTATCATCCAAATGTACCATTGAGTCAAATCACATGTGACCTACCCAATGCCACATTTTTTTTGAACCAATTTTGAATTATAAATTTATTTTAATAAACCTCCCAATTTGAATTTGAATTTGAATTGGAAAACTTAGAGCAAGTTTTGGAACTCAAACTCAACCTCAAACTTGGAGTTCATTTTTAAATGTTGCACTTGGGTTATCCCCTACACCTGACACTAGTGTAGAGCACAGCTTTACACCTCAAATTACATAGGGCATAATCCAAGTATTTGAAATGACATTCAAAACTAGGGTTTTGGATTCAAGTCAAACATCACAAGAACTCAATCAATCTATAAATGTAAATTTGTTTTAGTTGATGCACATCAGAGTTGACTAAAACATGAATGCTTTGCAATGCATATGATGACATGGCCAGTTTTAGTTACCATAACACCTGGGGTGTTACAAAATCTGATTTTCTTTTTAAAATCTTTTTTCATGAACGTGCCAATTCGCCCATATTTCATTAAGAGGAAAGAAGTTTCAAGATTACAACAACAATATCACGCATTTTCTTTTTCAAATCACATGGTACAGATGTATGCCCATGTATATGCAATGCAAGCACACTCACTATGACAGGCGCGTAGCCCTACCACCTGTGTAAGTCAAAAATTTAAACCTAGACGGATAAGTTCCACCACAAGGAGCCTTTAACAGCTAAGTTCGTAAGTTCAGAACCAGCTTCCAAGTCACTTCCATCATATTACTACAAAAATGAGTTTTAGAGGCTTGCTTCTTTTAGAGGGGCAATTATAATTTTGGCCGCCCATAGAAATGTCATTTGATGGACTTAGCTAACGAATCACCCCTAAAAATATATTTCTATGAGCGGTTAGTAATATTGGCGCACCTGAAATTACCATAATTTTCTAGTGACCAGAACTTTACCAATCGCATGTATTCTATGTATCACCTCTGAATAGGTGCCACACAAATAAATTCATAACTTTTCAAATAAAGTTGGATGAATTAAACATTATACTAACATTCTATAGCTCAACGAGATATAAAACTATGTAATTAATATTTTTTATTTTACTTAGCTTTTTTGAATTTTTAAACGATCTTAGACAGAGGCACGTTCTATACTAAGGTTGCAGTGTTTGACGAGATATAAAGCTTCGTAGAAGGTTTTTTTTCATTTGACATCATTAATTTAGAGGGGGGATATTAAATAAAAGATTTGTAAAAGTCAATATTAAAGAATTAGTACGGTGGTAAGGAGGGGTTTTTACACGAGGCTTAGGTCATGGACTCAAATTATCAAGAATGCACATAAGCAAGTTTGTAGACCGATCCTAAAAATGTTTGGATCTGAGTAGAATGTCAGCAGCAGCCAGCAGCTAAAAAAATCTTGGTCGTGTGTATGCCCGTCATGTCATATAGTTGGAGGATTACTTTGAACATTAGATTCTAGTATAATCTATTATAACAAGTTACTACAACCCAACATCTTAATAAAAGAGGGCATGTAAAAATATGAATCTATTGATAAATCTTTTGAGCACTAAACATGCATATATGCCTCACATTTTTCATGTTTAGAGAAAAAATATATAGCTCCTTTAGACGAAATATGTTTAATTGGCTTTATTATTCCTCCTTTGGGCAAACAACAAAGAATCAAATATCTCCAATCCAAGTATAAATAACTACTACAGTACTACTCAGCATCGATATGTTCCTGCATGATCTCAGCAGTGGTCTTGTTGATGAGGTCCCACGCGCTCCGGACGTGCCTCTCCTCCTGCAGCGACGAACCCACGGCGAACCGCAGCACAAACCTGTCGCCAACCACCGTGTGTGCCAGGTACGCCTTCCCCGTCCTGTTGAGGCGCTCCATGAGCTCACGGTTGGCCTCGTCGGCGTCCACCTCCGTCATGCCGCCGCCATGCGGCTTGATCCTGAAGCACACGAGTGCGAAGTTCCTGGGAACCACAACCTCGAACCGCTCGTCGGACCTGACACTGTCCTCGAACATCTTGGCCATGGCAACGTCACTGCGGATGTGCTCCTGGAGCTTGGCGGCGCCGTAGGTGCGCATGACCATCCAGAGCTTGAGGCCCCGGAAGCGGCGGCCGACGCCGACCTGCATGTCCTTGAGGTCGGTGACGTTGCCGGACTCGCTGGCGTCGTTCTTGAGGTACTCCGGGTTGGTCTCCAGCGAATCCGTGAGCCGATGCGTGTCGCGCACCCACAGGCACGTGCAGTCCAGGCAGGTGAGGAGCCACTTGTGCGGGCTCATGCTGATGGAATCGATCCGCTCGACGCCGTCGAGGTGGTGCCGGAACTCCGGGCAGATGCACGCGCTGCCGGCGTACGCGGCGTCAACGTGCACCCACGCGTTGAACACGGCGGCGACGTCGGCAATGGCTCCCACAGGGTCGACGGCGTTGGACGCCGTGGTGCCGACGGTGGCGCAGACGTAGGTCGGCACGAGGCCTGCCTCGACGTCGGCCTGCATGACCTCCAGCAGCCTCGCCGCGTCGAGGGCGTAGTCCGTCTCCGGGCCAGTGGGGATGGAGCGGATGTTGGCAGGATCAAATCCGGCGAGGCGACACGCCTTGAAGAAGGTGGAGTGCGTCTGGTCGGCAGCGTAGACCGCCAAGCGCGGCAGCCCGGACACGCCCTGGGAGCCACTGCGGCGGAGGGCAGCGTCACGCGCGGCGACGAGCGTGACGAGCATGGCCTCGCTGGTGGTTCCCAGGATGACGCCGCCGCCGGTGCCGCGCCCAGCGGCGCCGGTGCGGTTCATGAAGCTAGACGGCAGGCGCAGGAGCTGCGCGAGCCAGTCGAGCGCGAGGACCTCCATCTCGGTGGCGGCGGGCGCGGCCTGCCACGTGAACCCCACGGTGTTCATTGCTGAGGCGATGAGGTCGCCGGCGATGGCCGCGGCGCTGTTGGTGGACGGGAAGAAGGCGAAGAAGTTGGGGCTGGCCCAGTGGGTCATTCCCGGGACGACGGAGGCCCTCAGCTCCTTCATGGTGACATCAAACGGGTTGGAGCATGTGGGCGGCGCGGACCGCAGCTCGTTCCGCAGGTACCCCGGCTTGACGTCGGGAAGCACGGGCAGTGACTCGACGGACTTGTAGTAGTCGGAGATGAAGTCCACGGCCTTGTGGAGGTAGGAGCGGACGTCGTCGGGGTTGAGCGGCTGGAAGCCGGAGGCGGCAGCGTCGCCGAAGGCGGAGAAGGCGGTAGGGTTGGTGTCCAAGGTGCCCATTCTTGTTAGGATCTTTTTGTTAGCTAACTAGCTAGCAGAGTTTACTATAGATGGACGAAATGAAGAATTCGAGGCAGATTGAGCTCAGAACTCGTTAGACAGAGAGAGCTGTTTACTTGGTGAGGAGAAGCTGGAGAGCTAGGGTTAGCTATATAGCTATATAGGGGACGGGGAGCGGGCCGGGAAGCTAGGAAGTGAAGCGGCGTGGCGAAGCAGGCGTTGCATGGGTCGTGGACGTGGATTACTGGATTTCGGAGGTTGGTGAGAACGAAGCTGCCGACGAAGCCAGTTGACTTCGTCAGCGCAAACGAAGGGAGTCAAGCTCAAGCGGTCATGACATCTTTGCATGAAGCCATTAACGCAGTCTTATTCTCCAAGTCATCCGTACGACAAACATATACACGCCTTAGCACGAATGAAGCATGTGCAAAAACTACACAATCTATAATATTTAATAATTTAAACATCTTTGGGGTACGTCAAGCTGCTGAATTGACCCATCGTCTGCAGTCTTGTAGTGTGTATTCACAGCCTCAAACGTCCAAAGGCACAGCTCTAGTAAACATCCTGTTTCAAAATATGGGATTTGCTATTTTTCGGGTACCGGAAAAATAACATCTATTCAGGCAAAGGTTGTGAACCATCAGATGATCTAAGTTGACAAAAAGATGCACAAGTCTTCAAGCAAGATCAAAGGACCACGTCGTCCTGAACAAAAGACATATTTCAGGCGCCTGCTTTTTTTTAAAAAAAGTGTCAAAATATACTTCATTTCATTATATATAGGTCATGGTTCATAAAACTAGGTATATAGTCGTCTTTAATTTATCATACGGTAATACACTAGTACATGAATGGTTTTTTTATACAGTCAAAAGCGATCTTCAAAGCCGGTTAGCAAAACCGTTACTATGACATCGATTATAAAAGTAAGTTACTTTTAAAGAGGGTTTTAAAACTGTCCCTCAAAATTAATTTTCAGGGATGATTTTCTTAAGAGAATGAACCTTAGAAATCAATTTTCAGGGTTGGTTGACTTAAGGCAACCATATTTAAAAATAATTTCAAACTTTTTTCAAAAATATTTAGAAGTTGTAATAATAAGAAAAAAAATAATGTGGCCAGAAGGCTAGAGAACCAACCCGACACACATAAGTTTTATTTTAATTCTAAACAAGTGGAAACAAACCCACAACTTTATTTTATCTTCATTCGACTTTTTTTTGAAAAGGTTATGAATTTATTTGTGCTGCAACTAAAATCGATTTCTAGGGGCGATTGGCTTAAGTCAACCGTCTCTAGAAATGGCCTAGGGCCTGTTTGGATTCCCTCCTCTAAACTTTAGAGCTCTAAAAGTTTTAGAGTACTTTAGCTCACTTTTGAGCTCTAATATAAGGTGAGCTAAAGTTTAGAGCTAACTTTAGACCAAGTTTTAGCTCTAAAATTTAGAGGAGTTTATCCAAAAAAGACCCTTATTCTCAGAGGAGATTGTCACACCCGGTTTTAAGGACAAAACCAGACATACACCATATGTGAAATAAAGAAGACAAATCTCACATATAGCCACAGATAAGTGTAATATCAAAAGACAAATGCTTAATATACATTACACAATAGTATAAAATATACCTTAATGAGCAACACAGCGGAAAGACAACTCCGAACACCGGGTGCAAACTTCACTCCAAGATCAAACTAACTGGTTGATCACAAGCCTAACAATTCCAGAATCTAACAGTCTGGTACCCTCCCTGAGATGTGGGGAAATAGCAAGAGTGAGTCCATGTCGAACTCAGCAAATATAACATAGGATTCATGAGGCTCAAAAAGTTTGACACGGGTTTACTGCAATAGCTTTTAGTGAGTCATCTCTTTAACAATTGAGTAGCAACAAGTTTACCAAAATCCCAAATAACCTCATGATCATGTAAACGAGAATAATGTATAGCAAGAAACAATAATCATTAGTGAGCATCAATATCATCAGTATTATCATTATCATCAGTGTTCATCATTTATTCTGTAAGGGTCCAAGGCCACTCGTAACCATGAGCACGGCTGTTATAACAGTTTTACACTCTGCAGAGGTTGTACACTTTCACTGTGAGTCATGATTACCCATATGCCCGGGATCGCGACTCCCAAAACACTTCCAAGGTGAGCAGGCAGGGTTCACTATGAAGCCTTTCAAAGGTTCGTCTAACAAGTTAGGGCCGCTAGGTTTCCGGAGTCAGTCCGTGTGATACACCACGCAGGGATCCACAGTCTGCTCTACCCCATTTGCGCCACAAGGGTAACCTCTAACAAGCTAGAAAAAGTCCTCATACTGAGCTAAAGCCAGAGCCATATAGCCCTCACAGTTGTACTGTAAGTCCCGGATGTTCGCTTACAGATAAGTCCTTATGGAGAGAAACTAGAGCACCATAAAAACCACAAAATATGCTCTAGCCCTCTTGAGCCATATTGCTTTAAAGCATCATTTAAACGTTTATTGCATATACCATTAGTCAAGTTACAGATCATGATTATTCAAAAAGAGCACTAGCATCACTACCCAATGCAATGTCCCATAGGTGTCAAGGTACAAGATACAAAAACTAGGGTATCCTTAATGGTAACAAGGTAGACACATGCATATGAATTAAGTATATTAAAGATGAATAGGAAACAAGGATAATCCCATGCTATACTTGCCTTAAACACCGATCCTTCGGTAAGCTTTAATCTTCAACGTTCTTCTTCTTCTTCTTGATAACCACGTATATCTCACCGACTGGACTTAATCAATAAATCACCACACACACATCGAGCAATCATACACGAAGCAAACAATAGATATAAATTAGAACAATACACCAAACATATGAAACAATATGTGAAAAGGTTTTAAAGATGTTCTACGCATTACTACGAACACACAGACGCGAAAAGCACACTAATCAGAGCTACGGTTGAAAAGATACATCTACCGAAAAATTTGCTCATAGAAAAAAATATAAAACTATTTAGCTTCATGAGTTTTAATTATATAATAACATATATAAGATATTTTATAAATACTATATACGGAATTAAGTCAAATTTAGATTCAAATTATGAAACTAAAGTAAAACAAATTATATTTTATTTACAAAACTCAGTTGCATAATTATTAATCAAGATATGACTTTAACCATAAAATTTCAGAATTAGTAATATGATAAACACTGTCACTAACGCGTAGATCTCGTTGCTATGAATCTAACGCAACTCGAATGAGCTAAAACGGATCTAAAACATAGAAGATATGATTTAAACAAGATCTACTTTATTAAAGTAATAGATTAAATCTAACATCGAATCTTAAGGGTAGAAAACCTAACCAACAGCAGCACTAACAGTATAAAAAGTTTGTAAAACTCTTCTACACGTTACTACGATCACATAGATATAAAGATCACGAAATTTGGATTTAAAACATAAAAGTTATGAATTTTCTAAGATTTCTTATAGATAAATAATTACTTTAATATAAACTCGAAAATAAATTATCTCAAACCTACTGTACAGTTCTATAATCATGTAGAGCTCTCAAATACGAATCTAACGCAATTCGAACGGATCAAATCGGAGTTAAAACGGATAATTTATGACTAAAACAAACTCAGTGGCAAAACTGTAAATATCAGAAAACGTATTTTTCAATTACCGAGACGAAATACGCTTTCAACAGATCAAAACGAACGCGGGATAATACGTTTTGGACTGCGGGTTAATCAATTGAAAAACACAGGGTCTCTTTAGCAAAAACGCCGGCCGAATCGGTATCTTCTAATTTAGACCGTCGGATTCAAAATCAACAATCCAGATTGGATCGGGGAGAGAGCCGGCGGCGCTCCGGCCGGAATCGAACCCGACGGCGACCTCCCGCGGCGGCGCCATGGCCGGAGACGGCTAACTAGCGCTACAAGGCACGAGCTTGCGAAAGAAAAACACCAGCGGGTAGAGAACACAAATGCGAACTCACCACGAGCGAAAACGAAGTCGATGGTGGACCGAGGAAGGCGTGCGGCTCGGGGAGGCGGACGGTGGAGGCGGCGGTTTGAGCAATGTCGTCCCGGGGTATTAGGGCTGCGATTTGTGGACGAATATGGAGCGGGAAGGTACGGCGGCCCCGTTTTTATAGCCCGGAGCGGCGCTAAGAAAGGAAGGAGGAGGGTTTGTAGAAAGATTCACCGACGGTAAGAAAGGAAAGAGAGATTCCGGCGGCGGCTTGGGGAAGGAGATGAAGGTGAAGCCGCTGACGCGTGGGCCCCGGATGTCAGCGTCACGCCAGGAAAGGAAGACGCGCGCGCGTTGAGTTGGGCCAGCGGCCTCGACTGGGCTCGGCCCATGACTGAAGCGGGGAGCGGGGAAAGGCGGGCTGCGCGCAAAGTGGGCCAGCCGAGGTGGGGCGCTGGCGGGCCTTTTGGCTGGACCGGGCTGAAAACCGAAGAAAATGATTTTCCTTTTCTTTTTTTTTCTAATTTTTCAAAGCAAATTTTCAAATGATTTTCAAATCCAAATTTAAATTTGATCAAACCACTCATCTCAAAAATTTAAATGCAACAGCATGAGTGCACAAACATGTTTCTACTCTCATATTTGTTTTTAAATTTATAAAAATTATTCTTATCCTAAATTTGCATGCTCACAAAATTATATAAAAATCATATTTTTCCTATTTTTCATTTCTTCAAAATTTCAGGGTGTTACAATTCTACCCCCCTTAAGATGAATCTCGTCCCGAGATTCGGAAGATGATGACAAAAGAGATAGGGATAGTTCGTCTCTAGATTGTTCTTTACTTCATCGTGTAGTTCCATCGTCTTGATAAGAATTCCGTCTTACTTTGCATACATGTAACTAATTCAAGATTTTTGACAAATGCTCCAAACAATACTCTGGTATCTCCAATCACTAGGCACCTTTCCTATAATATGAATTTTCTTCCTTAAAATACTTATCTTCCAACAGAGCCTGACGAATCTCTTAGTCAGAAAGAATTTCTACTACCAACCTTCAAAACATTAATGATTCTGGTCAAGTTGCTCAAATTTGGAATACGATTCTTAATCCTTGGTGTCACCCGAACCTTCTTAGCATTATTCTCCATTGCTAAGGGCATCGGCTGCGACTTTTACTTCTCCAAGTAATAGCACTTTTTCCAAGTCCTAATCCATTTCATTCCAACGAGGATATCACAAATTCAAGACCAACTTAGCGAAGATGTCCTGTGGATTCTTGTGACCCTCCTATATGTCACTTTTCTTCCAAAAGACAGTACTCCATAGTGGAAAACTCCAAATAACACGTTAGGTAATTCAACCCACACTTCCTTAGTTGACTTAATGAACAAGGTACTATATTTTTCTTCTTGCATAAGGACACATCCCACACCTTGACAAGGTGCATCATTGTAGATATGAAGCTCTTGTCTGGATCTGACAAAGCTAATACTTGGGTTTTACTTCAACCTTTTCTTAGACTCCTTCAAACATTTGCCTGAGGTCTCTTGATCTAAACGAACTTAAAAGCTTCTCCAAAGTTATTTATTCCTCTGCTATGACTTCAGTAAACTCATGGTCCACTTTGCTATCCTTGGTGTACCTATCTTCTAATTGATCATTCCCGTCTTCCTCAGGTAAAAGTCGACCACCTTGATACTCAATTCTTTTCCCTGACGATGTTGTTAAGAACATTGTGCACCGAGTACCCTGAATCACTCCTTTATGTGCACAGAGCCATCCATTACCAAGAACCACGCGAATTTTAAGTGACTCCAACACAATGAGTGTCGCGGTGAATTTTTCCTTGTTTATGACCAGACTGACATTCGGGCATATCTGATCTGCATGCATTTCTCCCACTGGGGTTTGAACTAGTAAAGGCCTCCTCATTGGACACTTCACCATCTTGCACGTCTCTACCATGTCGGCGGAAATGAAAGAATGCGAAGCACTAGGGTCAAATAAAGCAAAAACTTGTACTGAGCTTACTTGAATATAGCCTCCCACTACTTTGGTAACTCCATGAATTTTATCCATATCCACATTGCTTAGTCTTCCATTGACATAGTTTTGCTGCGCTTTGCTTCCTTGAGCAGGCTTCTTATGGGCTTTCCTTTTTCGCTTTCGTTGTTGTGGATTCTGACTTAGTTCACTCCCAACTTGCTCTTCAACATTGTTGTTTTGATAGTGCTCGGCTTCATCATACCCATAACATCCTTCAATGGCAGAAACATCAACCTTTTCCCACATATTAGTGTGAGACGTCATATAGGGCTCCTGAGTCATGAGACACTACACTTCCTGTCATCAAGTGACCATCATCAGCAACACGAGCAAGTATAGATGATCATAATCATGAACTATCCAAAAGGACAACTCTTGTCTCCATGGATCCAAAATTATCCACCTTGTTCACATGACATTTTTGCTCAAGAGTGGCAACTCAATCATGGAGACTAACCAATACTTCCAACTAAAGAGTTTAATCTTAATAATCCTTCTTTACAATGGCTACCCCCCTTAAAATAAGAGACACTAAATAGGGTAGCTTGAACCTTTTTCTAGATGAGCTACCTAGCATAAAAGTGTTCTGACATCCCAATAATACTCTTGTGCATGGGTAAGAATAAGAAATCTGAAATTTCGCACGAGCAGAAAATCAGCAGTGCAGTAAAACAGCTGTAACTCTCATTTTGTTAATCCAATGAAGCTATAGTTTACACCGATGGAAAGCTTATAAAATTCTCTGCAACTTACTTATAGAACACACTTCCAGATTCTGCAGCTAACATGACCGAAAACAACACTTAACAGATTCTGTTCCAGGTTTCAGACAGCACAGTTGCATCGTCTTGTGATTTTGTGTATCTCCTAATCCCAAAATAGCTATGAGGGTAGTTCTTGCATTTAGAGATAGATGTTGAAGTCCACTCTTTGTCTAGAATTTTCTCATGATTTTTGGTCTTTCAAGAACAGATATATAAGTTGATAAAGACAGGCTGCTCCGAAAGACAAGATATAGAAAGCAGGAGATAACCAAAACCCAGCTATTTATTTCATTAATCCTTATACCTTATACATATAAACTAAATGAAATCATGGTCAGAACCTATGAGATCATTCCACTCATTACAAAATTCCAACCCAAGCATAAACATAAGCACAAAACAACTAAACACTTAAATGCTCATTAGCCACACATTAAGACGACTCAACTTGGCTACTAACGGTTTTATTACACGGGACATAACTCCTATTCCTTAAACATGGTGTGATTGTAGCAGCATCCAGAGTAGATAATGTCTCTTACATTCCTTATTGCTTTATATGGACATCTAAATCTCTGCATCCCTCTTTACCATTCTTATAACTCATACCTTAAGATGGGTCAACCTGGTATCCCTCAGGTATAGATTTAATACCCTCATACTTAATCCTTTCTCCTGAAAGTGTAGTTAGAAACACTGAACATTGAGCATACTCAATCACTCCTTTATAAGTAGATAACCAGTCTATTCCAAGGATAACATCAATGCCCATTAATTCCAAAACATTGAGGTTTACCTTAAAATTTACCCCCTTTATGTCCAGACTAACTTTTGGGCATACGCGGTCTGCCTTTATTTCACCTCTTGGAGTTTCAACCATAACTGTTTTCCCCCTTGGAAGCATAAGTATGTTATGATCTTTTGCATATTGTCTAGATATGAACGAATGTGTGGCACTGGGGTCAAACAAAACCTTGGCATTTCCTGAACTTACTGGAATTGATCCAAACACGACCTCCTTAGCTCCGGGAAAGGTGGAAGTATCCACATGTTTCAACCTACCATGATTGTAATTTCTCTTTAATTTATTTCCCTGCACATGCTCCTTTTGGACATCCTGTCCTGGGTCTCGCTGTTGTGGATTCTTCTGTGGGCAAGATTTGATATAATGTCCTTCCTGCTGGCAATGATAACACTTTCTCTTAGCTGGATCTTTTGTGATGTCATACTCTAAGGAACTGTTGTTTGGTATGTTGCTATCCTGCTGGCCATAAAAGTTCACCTTCGTCCCTTTGGCTTGTTTCTTAGCTTGTTTGGCCTTTCGGGGTTGATACTCCTTATAGGTAATTGTCCACCCATCTATGACTACTTCATGGGGAGTAGTTTTAGCGGGAGGGGCTTCTAACTCTTCAGGGTTTGGATTTGTTTGACAGGGGATCAGGACTGCATGTGACAATGTAGTAGAACTCGCTTGCTCATTGCTTTCCACTAGTGGTTCTAATGAGATTGCCTTTCTCTTCTTATCCATGTTGATCTCAAAATTTGGATCCACCTTGACTTTCCCCTTATTAGACTCGTTTCGAAGACAGGGAAAACCATAATGCTTACAGCAGTGACATTGTTCCTGCTCTCCAAATGCCTTACTATCAACATCTTTATTGGATTTCATATTCTTCCAAGCTTCTACTACTTGTATCTTCTCTGACCCCTTGGATATGTTGGCTCGACCTTGAGATAAGCATCGTTGAGAATTCCCATGTTGAGCCATTTCCTCTAGTAATTGGTTTTGCATCGCTAATGGTTTCTTGTCAAAAGTGAGCAAGAGCGACACAATTCAGTCCTCTTAACCTCTGAAATCCACAGTCTTCTCGTCACGAGCCGTCTAATAGACAAGGAGAAAGGGTTCAAAATAGAGACAAGGTTTTTATAACAGAACAGGGATAGAATTAAGCATAACTTTGAGAAAATAACAAAGTTAAAGAGAAGCAAGAAATAGGCAACAATGAGAACATGCTAAACGTCCAGTTCTAACTAGGCTTGCGTCCTACAGTCAGCATTGCTCTGATACCAATCTGTCACACCCGGTTTTAAGGACAAAACCAGACATACACCATATGTGAAATAAAGAAGACAAATCTCACATATAGCCACAGATAAGTGTAATATCAAAAGACAAATGCTTAATATACATTACACAATAGTATAAAATATACCTTAATGAGCAACACAGCGGAAAGACAACTCCGAACACCGGGTGCAAACTTCACTCCAAGATCAAACTAACTGGTTGATCACAAGCCTAACAATTCCAGAATCTAACAGTCTGGTACCCTCCCTGAGATGTGGGGAAATAGCAAGAGTGAGTCCATGTCGAACTCAGCAAATATAACATAGGGTTCATGAGGCTCAAAAAGTTTGACACGGGTTTACTGCAATAGCTTTTAGTGAGTCATCTCTTTAACAATTGAGTAGCAACAAGTTTACCAAAATCCCAAATAACCTCATGATCATGTAAACGAGAATAATGTATAGCAAGAAACAATAATCATTAGTGAGCATCAATATCATCAGTATTATCATTATCATCAGTGTTCATCATTTATTCTGTAAGGGTCCAAGGCCACTCGTAACCATGAGCACGGCTGTTATAACAGTTTTACACTCTGCAGAGGTTGTACACTTTCACTGTGAGTCATGATTACCCATATGCCCGGGATCGCGACTCCCAAAACACTTCCAAGGTGAGCAGGCAGGGTTCACTATGAAGCCTTTCAAAGGTTCGTCTAACAAGTTAGGGCCGCTAGGTTTCCGGAGTCAGTCCGTGTGATACACCACGCAGGGATCCACAGTCTGCTCTACCCCATTTGCGCCACAAGGGTAACCTCTAACAAGCTAGAAAAAGTCCTCATACTGAGCTAAAGCCAGAGCCATATAGCCCTCACAGTTGTACTGTAAGTCCCGGATGTTCGCTTACAGATAAGTCCTTATGGAGAGAAACTAGAGCACCATAAAAACCACAAAATATGCTCTAGCCCTCTTGAGCCATATTGCTTTAAAGCATCATTTAAACGTTTATTGCATATACCATTAGTCAAGTTACAGATCATGATTATTCAAAAAGAGCACTAGCATCACTACCCAATGCAATGTCCCATAGGTGTCAAGGTACAAGATACAAAAACTAGGGTATCCTTAATGGTAACAAGGTAGACACATGCATATGAATTAAGTATATTAAAGATGAATAGGAAACAAGGATAATCCCATGCTATACTTGCCTTAAACACCGATCCTTCGGTAAGCTTTAATCTTCAACGTTCTTCTTCTTCTTCTTGATAACCACGTATATCTCACCGACTGGACTTAATCAATAAATCACCACACACACATCGAGCAATCATACACGAAGCAAACAATAGATATAAATTAGAACAATACACCAAACATATGAAACAATATGTGAAAAGGTTTTAAAGATGTTCTACGCATTACTACGAACACACAGACGCGAAAAGCACACTAATCAGAGCTACGGTTGAAAAGATACATCTACCGAAAAATTTGCTCATAGAAAAAAATATAAAACTATTTAGCTTCATGAGTTTTAATTATATAATAACATATATAAGATATTTTATAAATACTATATACGGAATTAAGTCAAATTTAGATTCAAATTATGAAACTAAAGTAAAACAAATTATATTTTATTTACAAAACTCAGTTGCATAATTATTAATCAAGATATGACTTTAACCATAAAATTTCAGAATTAGTAATATGATAAACACTGTCACTAACGCGTAGATCTCGTTGCTATGAATCTAACGCAACTCGAATGAGCTAAAACGGATCTAAAACATAGAAGATATGATTTAAACAAGATCTACTTTATTAAAGTAATAGATTAAATCTAACATCGAATCTTAAGGGTAGAAAACCTAACCAACAGCAGCACTAACAGTATAAAAAGTTTGTAAAACTCTTCTACACGTTACTACGATCACATAGATATAAAGATCACGAAATTTGGATTTAAAACATAAAAGTTATGAATTTTCTAAGATTTCTTATAGATAAATAATTACTTTAATATAAACTCGAAAATAAATTATCTCAAACCTACTGTACAGTTCTATAATCATGTAGAGCTCTCAAATACGAATCTAACGCAATTCGAACGGATCAAATCGGAGTTAAAACGGATAATTTATGACTAAAACAAACTCAGTGGCAAAACTGTAAATATCAGAAAACGTATTTTTCAATTACTGAGACGAAATACGCTTTCAACAGATCAAAACGAACGCGGGATAATACGTTTTGGACTGCGGGTTAATCAATTGAAAAACACAGGGTCTCTTTAGCAAAAACGCCGGCCGAATCGGTATCTTCTAATTTAGACCGTCGGATTCAAAATCAACAATCCAGATTGGATCGGGGAGAGAGCCGGCGGCGCTCCGGCCGGAATCGAACCCGACGGCGACCTCCCGCGGCGGCGCCATGGCTGGAGACGGCTAACTAGCGCTACAAGGCACGAGCTTGCGAAAGAAAAACACCAGCGGGTAGAGAACACAAATGCGAACTCACCACGAGCGAAAACGAAGTCGATGGTGGACCGAGGAAGGCGTGCGGCTCGGGGAGGCGGACGGTGGAGGCGGCGGTTCGAGCAATGTCGTCCCGGGGTATTAGGGCTGCGATTTGTGGACGAATATGGAGCGGGAAGGTACGGCGGCCCCGTTTTTATAGCCCAGAGCGGCGCTAAGAAAGGAAGGAGGAGGGTTTGTAGAAAGATTCACCGACGGTAAGAAAGGAAAGAGAGATTCCGGCGGCGGCTTGGGGAAGGAGATGAAGGTGAAGCCGCTGACGCGTGGGCCCCGGATGTCAGCGTCACGCCAGGAAAGGAAGACGCGCGCGCGTTGAGTTGGGCCAGCGGCCTCGACTGGGCTCGGCCCATGACTGAAGCGGGGAGCGGGGAAAGGCGGGCTGCGCGCAAAGTGGGCCAGCCGAGGTGGGGCGCTGGCGGGCCTTTTGGCTGGACCGGGCTGAAAACCGAAGAAAATGATTTTCCTTTTTTTTCTAATTTTTCAAAGCAAATTTTCAAATGATTTTCAAATCCAAATTTAAATTTGATCAAACCACTCATCTCAAAAATTTAAATGCAACAGCATGAGTGCACAAACATGTTTCTACTCTCATATTTGTTTTTAAATTTATAAAAATTATTCTTATCCTAAATTTGCATGCTCACAAAATTATATAAAAATCATATTTTTCCTATTTTTCATTTCTTCAAAATTTCAGGGTGTTACAGAGATTGACATAAGCAACCGTCTCTGCTGCACAACGGGGCTTTAGTCCCGGTCCAAAAGGACCTCTAGTCCCGGGCTGCGAGCCGGGACTAAGGTTTCGGGACTAAATGTCCCACCATTAGTCCCGGTTCGCAGGCCCGGGACTAAAGGTGCTGCCAGGCATCGACGTGGCGCAGCACCTTTTAGTCCCAGTTGGTATTACCAACCGGGACTAAATGTTCTTTTTTCTTTTTTTTTCTTTCCAATTCATTATTGATTTTGGTTTTTCAGTTATATTGTTTTCCAATTTATTCTTCGCTGCTATTATCCATATACGTTGCACCTATACAAGGGCGTTATTATTGCACACAAATAAAGTATGAATATATATATATATATATATATATATATATATATATATATATATATATATATATATATTATAGAGATATACATATACGTACATACATATTACATTTACAATAATATATAAGTAACCAAGTGTTTGGCCACCGGTTAATGAGTTACACAAATATTTGTCCACCAATCAAAGCTCATATAAGTGTTCGTCCTTGTTTGGACTCTTCAAATCTAACCTAGGGTTGTGGTGGAACTCGCCGTCTTTCGGGATGACATGATAGTTGATGAAACCTGCGATCGTCTCCTAGATTGCGACGAGTATTGTGTGCTTGAACACTTGTTCTTTCAATTCCTACTCCTTCCATTTGCATTAATTAAAGGAAAAGATATTAATTTACATAAGATTTATTTAGTTTCAACAAATAAATAAGATATGAATTTACTGTATACACATGTTACTTACTTTTAGCATCTCTTTAGCAGGTGTAAATTTGCTACACCGCATGTACTCGCAAACGTAGTATCCACATAAATTGGTTCCGTACGGTTGTCTGGGCACCCACTTATGTAGAATAGGAGGGGGAAGTGGCACTTTCAGATCCGTACGATATCTTTGTTGTAGCCAAGCCCAAGCCCTGCCCAATAAGTCGGTCGTTGATTAGGTATAGCATAGTAAAGTAAAGGAACAGGTATCGATATTTAAAGAATGATAGAACTTACCTCTGGATCATGTCTTGGTACATTGCCAGCTTTTTTTCTCATTGAGTCCCACACATTTATAGTTTGTTCCTTGATCTTAATCTCAATGAGTATCCAGTGATCCCTGCATTCGTTTATATATATATATATATATATATATATATATATATATATATATATATATATATATATATATATATATATATATATATATATATACATATCGTAAGGGAAGAGTATCAACTCCTTATGCCTTTGCTTATAAAAGAACCTCCGGAGGTTTTTCTCCATTTCCTTGATCTTCAGATTGAATGGATCTTTAGTCTTTGTGTCCTTGTACACGACATACGGATCGATAAAACCAATTTGATCGTCTTGTTTCAATCTGAGTTCTCTCATCATGTGTCTGCACATCGTGAGCATAGTTATTACGAATACGTACGTATGCTAGAGTGGGATTATATTGATTAAAAGGAAGAATCACTTACAGACAGTAGCAGCTTATGAGAGATTTGTCGAGAGCATCCATATAGAGAAGCTGGTGTACTTCACTAAACTCTACCTAGATGACGTCATCTCCACGGAAGTAGTGACAGTCTCTGACTTGGACGCCCAGATATTGTTCAATTTGATGTTGTGCACAGAATCTCAAGTAGTACTCATGCAGCTTGTACATTTGTGTACCAAGATTTTTTACCTTTGCAGGGTCGCATAGACTCCTGCCATATACGTACTTCCTTCGCCATTCATCAACAACTTCAGACTCTTTACTAGTTCTCAGTTTCTCCCGATCGAGAAGTTGTTCTAAGGAAAGCCCAGTCACATTCATCCACTTGGCGAGTTCATCTAAGTCCACATCATCAGGTACCGACATTTGCATCAAGTTCATATTGGAACCATATTGATTCTCAACCACTAGTGGCGGCACTGATTGTTGCGCTTGTTGGCCGAGCTGTGCAACATCTTTCTCGACCGCCTTCTGTTTCCTTTTGTCCTCCTTGATTTTCTTTGTGATAGTACTCTCAAAGTCTGATAGTGGTGGCACTGGTTTTTTACTAGCGGCACGCTTCTCGTCTTGCATAGCCTGCACCACTTGACGTAGCTTTACACGTGGATACATTAGGTATGGCTTCTCTTGCTTTGCTCGTATGTCAGCTTTGGTCTTTTCGAAGAACGCTTTCACTTCAGCCTTGACTGAAGCATTAAGTTCTTCATCAGTCTTCTCGTATGAAAGCTTGGTCATCTTCAGGATCTTCGTGACCACAGCTTGTTTCTTTGGCGGAGGTGGTGGGACCGATCTCTGTGGGCCAGTGGGCCTCTTGTTCCTCGATGGACCAGTCGGTGCCAATGAGGCGGCCGTTGTCGGCATTGGCGGAGGCGACGACGGCGCGGTTAGAGCTTGCTGTTGTGGAGGAGATTGGGCCGCTGGCGGCGTTGGAGTACGTCATGGAGGAGATACGGCCGGCGGTGGGGATGCAGCCTTGTCTTGTATGAAATCGTCATCGTCGTCGTGTCCCACGGCACTGTGGTCATGTGGTGAATGGATAGACGGACTTGGAGTGGTCCTAGATTTGAAAAAAATGAGCAAGGTATATACATGAGTGAACCGTAATTAGATATAATACATAATTATTGAAAAGCAATTGCGTTCACAATCATCCACACCTATGGTTCAGTTGTGGTGGCGACACCCCAGGAATAATGATGTACCATTTCTTCCAACATATGAATGTCTTCTCCGCTTCACCTAGGGTCTTCTCCCCATCACCACCTTCGATATCCAGAGCCACATTTTCATGGCCTTTGACCACTCTATCCACTGAGATACTAGCATATCCGGGTGGTATTGCGACCGAGTGGATCCTTGGTGTCTTGGTGGGGTCGATAGAAGATACAACACCGGTAGCCACCTTGACTGTGGCATTCCCCTCCGGAATATGCAGCTCACAGGACATCAACGGAGCGATGACGTCATCCATCGGGAAGCGCATCCCTGCGTCATCATCTTACCTCATCGGCACCTCCGTAGAAGCACAACTGCTTTTCAACTGAGCTGAGCCGGGGCTGATGTTGGCGGTCGGCTGTGACAAGCTCTGGAGGCGGGAACTTACAACTTCCTCCATGGCCTTTCTGATTTGCTCATTCATAGTGGCCTTAAGCGCTTCCTCCCGCTCTAGTGCCTTACGAGTTACTTCACTGGTCTTCATAACAGCCTCCTCCAACTTGCGTAACCGTTCTCTGTCCTCTTCCTTCTTTCTCTGGCGGCTTCTATAAGTTTCTCTGTCCTGAGGGAAGGCATGCTCCCACGACATGGAGCCATAGCCTCTCGTCCATCCACCATGCTCAGGGTTCCCCAGGGCGTATGTCAGCTCATCTTTATCTCTGTTCGGCTGCCACTCTCCACTTTGAGCGACGAAGCGGGCTTGATGAAATCTTTCTACTACAGCTTGGATGCGTTCCCCATACACGACCTTTCCGGTCTCTTGGTCCAGGCGGCCTCCGTGAGCGAAAAACCAATGCTTGGCGCGCTCAGGCCAGTCGAGGGATTTCGGCACCAACCCCCTGTCAATTAGCTCTTGCTCGGCTTTTTCCCACTTAGAAATGGCAGTAGGGTAGCCACCTGATCCTATCGTATGGTGGTAGGTCTTGTGTCGGGCATTCTCGGTTCCTTCTTGCCCGTTGCTGACCCTCTTCTGACGTCTTGAACTTTACAAACTCGTTCCAAAACGGCCGCAGCTTGACAAAGTGCTTACAGTTGAAATCCGAAGTCTTGTTCTTCTTGATATAGTCGTTATATAGCTTCTTCTTAAAGCACTGGAATTGTGGGGCCATCTTCTTCATAGACCAATCCCGAACTCTTTCCTTCAACTATTCATCGTTTGTGTCTAGCGTGAAATGTTGCAACATGTCACCCCAAACTAGTTCCTTATCACGGTCGGAGACATAACTAATTTCTGGGTGTTGCTTATTTTTCTTTCATTCACGGACATTGATCAGGATCCTATCCCGGGCAAGGTACCCTAAGTGCTTGACAAATGCCCTTGCATGGGGTCTACGTGGCTGGCCTATTCCCTTGTCGAAATCCGTGATAACCAACCGGCCCTCTATCGGCTTCTTCAGGCCTCGTACTTTTCTGCTGGTCCCCGTGGTTGTCGTCGAGCCAGAGGGCAATGTAGGCAGAAACAAGACAATTAATAAAGAATTTTTTTTGAATTTCATGTATATAAACATAGGAGGCTGCATATATTACAGACCTCGCCAACATTGTCTTGGTCATTCGGGTCGACCAAGTACTGAGAACCATCATCGATGCCCTCAGGGTTCTCATCGCCTTCGCGATTGTCATAACGACCTTCTTCAGCGCTACCGCGGATCATGTTCAACAATATTTCTTCGTCTTCTCTTGGGTCGGCCATTTCTACAAAAATATGTGTGTACACGTGACGTCAATTAGGGCTTAGGGTTTAGAGCTTAGGGCTTAGGGTTTACGACCTAGGGTTTATGGTTAAGGGTTAAGGGTTAAGGGTTTAGGGTTTAGGGTTTATGGTTTAGGGTTTAGGGTTTAGGGTTTAGTGTATGTCATTTGATTATGAATATCATTTTTCAAACAAATATACCACTAATTTATACCACTAATTGTACCACTAATTATAGCACTAATTTAAACAATACTTGTATTTTGAAGCCGGTGAGACAGCGGAGAGACGATGTCGGAGAGACGGCGGTCGGTGCGGAGACGATGGGGACTTCGGTGACAGCGGTAGAGAGACGTCGATCTGGAAGGAGGAAGAAAGAGAGAACAAATGTATTATAAGAGTGTGTGTTAATACATATGAAATATTATATCACATTTATATATATCACATTATTAATATATATGTGTGTGTGTTAGTGTGTGTATCCCTAATTATCCCTAAATATTAATTATTACATCACTATTTATATGTATACTAATTAATATATAATTATTATATACTAATGCATTATTATATACTAATTAATATATAATTATTATATACTAATTATCCCTCTCTCTGTCTTCGACGGCGGTGGAGATGGCAGCAGGGCGGCGGACGCAAACGCCGGTGGTGCCGCACGCGCGAGGCGAGGCCGGTGGAGGAGTGTGCGGAGAAGGAGGAGGGCGCGCGCTGCCGCGCGCCATGATCTGAAATAAGTGTTTTAATTATTATATGCATTGCAAAAAATTTTTGAAGTGTTCATTTCCATTTTTTTGGACTGTTAATTTGCATTTTTTCATAAATTTTCGAGTGTTCATTTGCATTTTTTTCATAAATTTTGGAGTGTTCATTTGCATTTTTTTTCTCGGCGTCGGCGTCGGCGTGGGGCGGCGCGGGGCGGCCGCGTTGGGGCCGGATGACGAGACGACACGCGGACGACGAGACGACCCGGCGCGGCGGCCCGGACAACGAGCGAGACGACGCGCGCGCGGGCGGCGGCGGTTGGCGGCCCGACCGGCCCCGTAAGTACGAGGGCGCCATGCGCGGCTCGCCGAAGGACACGCTCGCTGGAGGACGCGCGGGGCCGGAGGACGCGTGGCTCGTCGGCGAGAAGAAGATAGAGAGAGACGCCGGGGAGCTCAGGCACGCGTGTGCGACGACGTACGGCGGCGGCGGTCCTCGGGGCGACGCTCGGCGTGGCGGTGCGCGGGGCGTTGACGTCGGCGAGGACGACGCGGCGACGAAGACAGCGGCGGCGGTTTAGGGTTCGGCGATTATAGGGCCGCGTGCGGGTGGGGGAGGAGGAGGAAGAAGCCCCTGCCTTTACAGGGCAGGGGACCTTTAGTCCCAGGCCTAGCCACCGCCCGGGACTAAAGGTACTTTAGTCCCGGTTCCAGCCAGGAACCGGGACTAAAGGTCTCACCTTTTAGTCCCAGTTCCTGGCTGGAACCGAGACTAAAGGCCCTTTGGTCCCGGGCAGTGGCCAGGTTCTTCCACCAAATTCTGGCGCCTATTTAGGCGCCATAATTTGGTGAATTTTATTTTTCACCTTTTTTTCCTTTCATCTTACTAAATGCATAGTAAATTAAATATTTATCATAATTTTTTTAAAAATACACATTAGTTTAGTTTGACTCTATTGTGCATTACAAAAATTCTAAACATAATTTTTTTTCAAATATTTCATATTATCCAAAATAAATGTTATTTATAATGAATATTGTGTTAATGCAAAAAATATAATGGGCAATTAAAATATATAAAATTATTGGCTTTCGATAGAAAATTTGTTTTTAGGTCATTTGAACGTTAAACTTTTGTTTCTTTAATAATAATTATCCAAATGCGCGACATTGGTTGTCTAAATTTTAAAATTTAAAATTTTTAGAGATATATGTTGGTTTTTGAAACTCTGGATGGTCTCGAATGGAAAACTCATGAATACAAAGTTTGTTCCACTCATCAAGACCTACATTTGGTCTAATGGTCAACTTTTCATTTGTAAAAGTTTGAACCACTCAATTTTAAATTTTGAAATAATTCATAGTCAAACGCCAGTTTTCGAAACCCTGGATGGTCTCGACTGGAAAAGTCATGAATACCAATATTGTTCCACTCATCAAGATCTACATTTCATATATAGACCATTTTGCATTTGACAAAGTGTTGGCAAAGTGTAGTTGAAAATTCATAATTCCCACATATAGTTTCATATAATTTGTGTGAGATTCAAGATTTGGTGAGTATTGTTTATTTAAACTTTTTCAAATAGAAAAATGGTCTATATAAAAATTTTGGATCTTGATGAGCTCTAACAACTTGGTATTCTAAAGTTTTTCATTTCAAGTCATTTAGTCTGTCATTTGACCAAGTTTGACCAAAACCCGTTTTCGATTTTGAAAACATGTGCCTGGGACTTGCTAAAATGTATCCAGATGAAAATATGGTCCATGTATCAAATGTAGATCTTGATGAGCTCAAACAACTTGGTATTCAAAAGTTTTTCATTTGAAGCCATCAAATGGGTCATTTGACCAAGTTTGACCAAAGTCAAAACTCTGGTTTTTAGAAATACATGCTTTGACCGAACCCTGGATGGTCTCGAATGGAAAACCCATGAATACAAAGTTTGTTCCACTCATCAAGACCTACATTTAGTCTAATGGTCAACTTTTCATTTGCAAAAGTTTGAACCACTCAATTTTGAATTTTGAAAGAATTCATAGACAAACGCCGGTTTTCGGAACCCTGGATGGTCTCGACTGGAAAAGTCATGCATACCAATATTGTTCCACTCATCAAGATCTACATTTCATATATAGACTATTTTTGCATTGGACAAAGTGTTGGCAAAGTGTAGTTGAAAATCTACAATTCCCACATATAGCAAAGTTTGAACCACTCAAATTTGAATTTTCAACACATAATGTTACAATTATATTACACAAGATGTCAAATACACATTATTAATTTAAGTTCACTACCTATATCAAGAGAGCACAGTGGTAAACTTTTTCTTGACGTAATGCCATTGGTTATGATCATTTCGTAACCATAGAGTGTCCTCAGCAGCGAGTAGGATGCTTAAGTCTTTGGCCACACAGAAGGGTGGGATTCGTTCATCCTTTTCATAATCCTCTAACACGTTTGACTTGTCTTCAATTCCCACGATGTTTTTGTTTCCCTGTAAGAACTATGTGGCGCTTTGGCTCGTTGGTTTTTTTCTCGTCGTGTTTCCCTCTCTTGGGTTTTGTAGACATTTCTTTCACATAGAACACCTGATTCACATCAGCAGTAAGGACGAATGGATCGTTTCTATACCCAATATTGTTGAGGTCCACTATTGTCATTCCGTACTCCTTATCGACTGATACCCCTCCGTTCATCTTCACCCATTGGCATCGGAATAGAGGGACTTTAAAATTATGTCCATAGTCTAGTTCTCAAATCTCCTCTATGCGACCATAATATGTGTGTATGTTCCCATTCGGTTCCGTAGCATCCATGTGAACACCACTGTTTTGATTAGTACTCTTTTTATCTTGGGATACGGTGTAAAATATATTTCCATTTATCTCGTACCCTTTGTACCTGAGGACGTGCCATGTTGGTTGCCTAGCCAACAAATACAGTTCATCTCCAATAGTTTTATCACCCTGACATTTTTTCACAACCAATCACCGAATGTTTCCATGTGATGACGCGTAATCCAAGCCTCATTTTTCCCAGGATTCTTGGATCGTACAAAATACATGTGGTTCTCAATATACGGTTCCACCACAGTGGAGTTTCAAAGAACTGTGTAGTGCGCTTTATTGAAAGAATCATCACCCTGGCTGATATATGTTTTCTTTTCTAGTGTACCCTTTCCACCAAGTCTCCCCTCATACCGTGATTCAGGAAGACCAATCGGGTCAAGGTCAGGAATGAAGTCCATACAGAACTCAATGACCTCCTCTGTCCTGTATCCCTTGGCGATGCTTTCTTCTGGCCGACCCCGCTGGTGAACATATTTTTTCAGTACACCTATAAATCTCTCTAAGGGAAATATATTGTGTAGGAACACAGGACCTAAGATATTAATCTCTTTGACCAGATGAACTAGGAGATATGTCATGATATCAAAGAAGGATGGAGGGAATACCTACTCAAAGCTGATAAGACATTGAACCACATCATTCTGTAGAGTAGCTAGATCAAAAGGATTAATCGCCTTCTGAGAAATTGCATTAAGGAATGCACACAGCTTCACGGTGGCCAGACGTACATGTGGAGGTAGAATTCCTCTTAAGGCAACCGGAAGCAATTGCGTCATAATCACGTGGCAGTTGTGCGATTTTAAGTTGACAAATGTCTTCTCTGGCACATTTATTATACGCTTTATATTGGAGGAGAACCCAGATGGGACTTTGATGCTGCTTAGGCACTCAAACATGCTTTCCTTCTCCTCATTGTTAAGAGTGTAGCTAGCAGGTCTTAAGTAATGACGTCCATCATCTATCTTCTTTGGATACAGATTGTCTCGTTCTTTCATGCGCTTCAAGTTCTCTCGTGCCTCAAGGGTATCCTTAGGCTTTCCAAACACACCCATGAACCCTAGGAGATTGACACAAAGATTATTTTTCCACATTAGGGCACGCCCCGAAGCGTCTTTCGGAACAGGTTCACTGCCTTGTCCCTTTCCAAACACTACTTTCAAATCCTTGACCATCTTGAATACCTCTACCCCATCTCGGTTGCCTGGCTTGGACCGGTGTTCTGCCGTACCTTTAAAATGTTTGCCTTTCTTAACTGGTGGTTCTTAGCAAGAAATCGACGATAGCCAAGGTACATGACCTTTCGACATTTTTTAAATAGACAGCCTCAAGGTCACCAAAACAATGGGTGCATGTATTATATCCCTTATTTGTCTGTCCTAAAAGATTACTTAGAGCTGGCCAATCATTGATTGTCACGAACAGTAATGCTCGCATGTCGAATTCTTCCTGTTTATACTCATCCCACACACGCACACCTGGTTTGCTCCATAGCAGCTGGAGTTCCTCAACTAATGGCCTCAGGTAGATATCGATGTCATTGCCAGGTTGCTTCGGGCCTTGGATGAGCACCGGCATCACAATAAACTTCCGCTTCATGCATAACCATGGAGGAAGATTGTAGATACATAGAGTAACGGGCCAAGTGCTATGACTAGAGCTTTGGTCCCCAAAAGGATTAAATCCATCCGTACTCAATGCGAACCTTAGGTTTCTTGCGTCGTCTGCAAAGTCCGAGAATTCTCTATCTATTTCTCTCCACTGGGACCCATCTGCAGGGTGTCTCAACATGTTGTCCACCTTACGGTGTTCTTTGTGCCATCACAACAACTTTACGTGCTCCTTGTTTCTGAACAGTCGTTTTAGGCGTGGAATTATTAGAGCATACCACATAACCTTGGCAGGGATTCTCTTCTTCGGACGTTCTTCATCCTCAACATCGCTAGGATCATCTCGCAAGATCTTGTACTGTGACGCATGGCAAACAGTGCATTCATCTAAATTCTCGTGCTCGCCACGGTATAGGATACAGTCATTAGGACATGCATGTATCTTCTCGATTTGTAATCCTAAAGGGCAAACGATCTTTTTTGCTTTGTATGTAGTGGTGGGCAATTTATTAGGCTTCAGAAGCATATTTTTTTTGGATCTTCAGTAATTTTCCAAATGCCTTGTCAGATATACCATTCTCTACCTTCCACTATAACAACTCCAGTGTCGTGCCTAGCTTTTTCTGCCCATCTTCGGCCGATGGGTAGAGTAACTTCTTATGATCCTCTAGCATTTGGTCAAACTTAGCCTTCTCCTTTTCACTTTCACAATCTCTCTGTGCGTCGCGAATGACATCACCAAGAGCATCGTCATCTTCTGCGATACTGTTTTCTGCATCCGCCTCTTCTTCACCTTCCTCCCTCGCGAAGTCACAGTATTGAGCAAAAACATCGTCAGGGTCCGCTTGTTCTTCTTCACCTTCTTTCATCATAACTCCGGTCTCTCCGTGCTTGGTCTAACAAATGTAGTTTGACATGAAACCCGACTTGGACAAGTGCAAGTGAATACTTCTTGAGGAATAAAATTCTTTTAAATTCATACACATGGCACATGGGCAGCACATAAAATAATCCCGCTTGTTTTGCTCTACCACTCTGCAGAATTCTCGCACGCCCTCAATGAACTCGTTAGAGTGGCGATCGGCATTGTACATCCAATGGCGTGTCATTATCTGTATTATATGGTATCACATAATTAAAAGCCCAGCATGAGAAAAGAGCGCGGCACAACCTTGTCTAATTGAGTTCAAAATTTTATAAGTGGTTCATCATTTCATAAAATTAATTTGTGGACGTTAATAAAAAGATAGCAAAATCATAAAATTTGTATTTTTCTATTAAAAGGTGTAATTTTATCTCTAAATAAAATTAATTTAAAGAATTTTTAAAGTTAAAATTAATTTGTTTCAAAATTACAAAGAATCAACATTATTTAATATTTTAAAATGAGAACATGAACAAATTAAAGTAAAAAGTATCCTAAAAAGTCTATAATAGAACTAAACATTATATGTGTATACTACTTTCTAGGTACTATAATTAGCATCGTTCATAAAAATTCAAACATGAAAAGTAATTGGAGCTAGCAATATGAAATAAAATAGCCATATACAACATGGATTTACATATGGTGCTGCTAAAACATAGGAGGATGAAGCTAGCAACCTTTCAAACAAATCGATAACGGCCTAGAAGCGTTTGAAGTGGATTGATCACTGGAGATGAGACAAGCAAGAACAATAGAAGAACAAGCAACAAGAACATGAACAAGGAAGCTCGGGCTCGGGCAGGGAGGAAGAAGAGGGAGGTTCAATTTATAGGGGGAGGTTTTGATCCCTGTTGGTAACACCAACCGGGACTAAAGCCAGTCCTATAGTCCCGGTCGGTGCCACAAACCGAGACAAGAGCTGTAGTCCCGGTCGCTGGCACCAACCAGGACTAAAGACAGGGTTTAGTCCCAACCGGGACTAAATGTCCCTCCCGTCAGTGCCTGACAACAGAGCCGTTGGCGAGGGACCTTTAGTCCCGGTTGATAACACCGACCGGGATTAAAGTTCTATTTAGTCCCGGACGCCGAAATCGTCGAGACTAAAGGCATTTTGGGCGATCAACGAAAGATCAGTTGTGTAGTAGTGCGTCCTCGGAGCATGTGCAAAAACTACAAAATATATAGTATTTAATAATTTAAATATCTTTGGGGACGTCAATGCAAGCTGCTGAATTGACCCATCGTCTGCAGTCATGTACCCCTCTATCCTAATTTATTTGTTATTTTTGGTTTTCGTGCCACAAGTTTGATTCGATTTGTAAAAAATACGTGTAACATTTGTATGTCCAAATAAATTTATTAAAAAAACTAGATTCAAAGATCTTTCCAATGATATCAATTATGTATCATAAATATTAATATTTTTTAATATATATTTTATTAAAGTTGTTTCTCGGGAAGCCAAAGCGACAGATATTTTGGAAAGGAGGAGTAGTTTGTATTCACAGCCGCAAACGTCCACCCATCATCTGCAGTCATCTAGGTCCTCGCTCTCTCCTTTGTACCGCCGCCTGCAGGTGCCCTGCGCGCCGCGCCGTCGCCCACCATCCACCAGTCCTCTGCGGCTCTGCCGGTCAGGCTAATCAACGCGTCGATTGGACTGCTGACCTTGGGCATCAATAAGGCGTCTCTCTGCATGCACTTGTGCGCGAGCCACAGCAACCAGCCGACTACATGGCGTGGCTGCACACAGGGCGCTGCCGGATGCGGCACGTTGGCATCCCGGCCGGCCTCACGCGGTCACGCCCCTGCCCTCGCTTAGCCGCATGGACGATACAGCTGCATAGCCCCAGTTTTTATCAAATCCTAGATCTACCACTGCTTCTAATAAGATGGACTCAACTCAAGACAATACATGATAAAAGCCCTAGTCACTGTCATGATCTGGTGCGGGACCAGGGTTTGTTTTGCCACTTGGGCCATTTGATGACAGGAGTTTTGGGAGTTTTTGTTCGTCATGACGTGAGTTACGGGAGTTTCTCCGTGATGACGGGAGTTACAAGGTTTTCTGTTTCTACGATGAGTTTCTTTTCTGAACTTCTGGTCTCTCCCATACCCGACACTGACGCCTGATCCTCTAGACTTCCGAGAGACTTTTGTGTGGGAGAGAGAGCGAAATAAGAGGCGTGTCCCGGCAACCTGTCTTCTCTCTTGCACACATATCTCCACAACTTCTGTTGCAACACGAGGATCTCTATTCTAGTTCGTGCGCACACAAGAACGGGTAGAGCAAGCCTCCGAAACCAAGCCATCTTCTATGTCGATCTGCTCGGGTAAAGGCCGGTAAACAGGCTTTTGGGAGGAGCGTCATCCAGGAGACGCAATTGCTTGACTTGGCTACTTCTTCGTCCCGCTACTTCCCAATGGCTTCGTTGGTGTTGGTGATCCGCGCTACTATCTTTCCACACTTTGACAAGCGGGACGACTACATCAATAAACACTATGTCGACTAGCAAAAATGACTCTTGTGCCACTAGATATGCTGCTGCAGTGACCCGCCTTTTATTTTCTGTGCTTGGATCCATGATTAGTATCATGCTCGTTAACTTGTTTGCGACTAGATCAAACATGCATTTGTCTGATGCCACAAACATGCTGGGTAAATTAGTACTGAATTTGCATTGCCTAAATTTTTCAACAATATCTAATAATATGTTGAAAGAATGCAACAACAATCATTTGCACAATCCATTTTTTCTCTCGCTCAGAACTTGTAATAACAAAAACGCAGTCTCAACAGATAACTGGTCAGGTGCACGCACTCGAAATTCTATTAGTTTGTAGTCGCAAAAAAACTATTAGTTTGTTGGGATGATGTAGCAAGAACACTTTGCTGTTTGCTCCCGCCGTGCAACAAAGCTGCTAGTCTCGTTCTCTCAAAAAAAAGCTCCTTGTCTCGTTCTTTGTCTGTTTGCTATATATTTCCAAACTTTAAATTACTTTGCTGCGTTTCCAACTTCACTTTTACCGGTCCTCAAAAGGGTTAGAAACAACAAATTTTGCTGGATGCTGATCCTGACCACTTTATGCATCAGCCAGTCCTCTAGCAACTAATTCAAGTCAAAAGCTGTGTTGTTAAGAATCTAGTCGTCGAGCTGCACCACATTAGCCGGCAGCTTGGCAGCACATTTAACTGCATGCTGGACGCCCGTACAGTACCGTAACTGATCACGTACCAACACAGGTAACATCGGTCTTCGTATGTTTATGATTCATCAGATTTATTCAACCGCTGACTGTGTACTCTCGATCAACAGCGAAATTTCTCACCGACAAAAAATCACTTTTTTATTTTTACTATGGCTAGCTGCAACTACAAGGTCGGCAAGGTAGGTAGGTAGGTGGGTAGTAACAAAAGGTGCACGCGTGATGGAGCCAAGTCGTCGTTGGATTAGACGTGGTCGACTTTTAGCGCATGTCACTACGGGAAACAGACGCGGTACTCGACACTACCGGAATCCACTTCTTTGCCGAGCGCCGGAGGCTTTGCCGAGCGTTTTTTTTCGGGCGCTCGGCAAAGAAGGCTTTGCCGAGAGCCAAATAAAAAACACTCGGCAAAGCCTCTGCACTCGGCAAAGAAGCCTTTGCCGAGCGTCCGATAAACGGCTGTCGGCAAAGAAGTTTCTTTGCCGAGAGCCAAAAAAACACTCGGCAAAGAAACTTCTTTGCCGAGAGCCAAAAAAAAAAGCACTCGGCAAAGGCTTCTTTGCCAAGTGCCAAAGTAAAACACTCGGCAAAGCAATTTTTCAAACCACATTTTGGTGCCCTAAACGAATTCAAATAAAAAAGTTTTCAACTACAAAGTTTCATAACTTTTCATGATCTACAAACTTTATATTGGTCATTTCTTTATTCGACAAAGTAATAATTACGTTGTTCACAAAATCTATATGTCTCTCATGTAGTTCCATGAAACTACAAGAGAGATATATAAGTTTTATGAACAATGTTAGCACCACAATTTCGGATGGAAAAACTTCCTAAATGAAGTTTGTAGATCTCGAAAGGTATTGAAACATTGTAGTTGACCACTTTTTAATTTGAATTTATCTTGTCATGGAAAACTACGTTTGAAATTCAAAATTTTAAAATTTTAAAATTCAAATTTTTCAAAAGACCTCGGATGAAAAAACTTCCTAAATGAAATTTGTAGATCTCAAAAAGTTATGAAACATTGTAGTTGACCACTTTTTCATTTGAATTCATCTTGTCATGCAAAACTACGTTTGAAATTCAAAATTTTAAAATTTGAATTTTTCAAAAGACCTCGGATGGAAAAACTTTCTATATGAAAAATGTAGTGCTCGAAAAGTTATGAAACTTTGTGGTTGACAACTTTTTGATTTGAATTCGTTTAGGGGCTCAAACAATCAATTTTCAATTGGTTTAGTATAATATTTGAGTAACTGAAATGGCATATAGACGCATGTGAGTGTGTAGTGCAGGTGGCAGAGGAGGTATCGCGTGAGGGAGAGGTCACGAGTTCGAATCCCACCGACCGCGTAGCCGCGAATTTTGCGCGAAAAATGCCGCGACTTGCCGAGCGTCGGGCTCTCGGCAAAGGCTTTGCCGAGTGCCCGATAAACGGCTCTCGGCAAAGAAGCCTTTGCCGATCGGATTTTTGCCGAGGGCGCTTTGCCGAGAGCTGCGCTCGACAAAGGCTTTGCCGAGGGTCTTAGAGGCTTTGCCGAGAGCCTGGGGCCCTCGGCAAAGCAGCCGGCTCCGGTTGTGCGACAAAGCCTACACGGTTATAAAAAGTGTGGGCAAAAGCTGTTTTGCTGAGTGCTTTTTATCGGACAACTACAAAATTATAAAAAAGTTATCAACTATAAAGTTTCATAACTTTTCAAGATCTACAAAGTTTATTTTTGTTGTTTTTTCATCCGAGGTCTTTTGAAAAATTCGAATTTTAAATTTTTGAAATTTAGATACAGTTTTGCATGATAAGATGATTTCAAATTTAAAAGTTTTCAACTACAAAGTTTCATAACTTTTCAAGATCTACAAAGTTTATTTTAGTTGTTTTTTCATCTGAGGTCTTTCGAAAAATTCGAATTTTAAATTTTTAAAATTCAGAGGCAGTTTTGCATGACAAGATGATTTCAAATCAAAAAGTTTTCAACTACAAAGTTTCATAACTTTTCAAGATCTACAAAGTTTATTTTGGTTATTTGATCATTTGTGCATTCGACATGATAGTTCTAACATTGTTCACAAATTTTATATACCTCTTTCATAAACTACAATAGAGTTACGTAAGATTTATGAATAAATTTATTTTCACTTTGTCATATGAATAAATGACCAAAACAAAAAATGTTCATCTTTATGAGTTATACAACTTCGTAGTTGAAAATTTTTTCATTAAAATTAATTTACACCTTCAAAATGTGCTTCGAAATTTATCTTTGCCGAGTGAAAAAAAACACTCAACAAAGAGCTTCTTTTATTTGCTGAGTGTTTTTTTTTTGCACTCGGCAAAGAAGCTGAGTGTTTTTTTTTCTGAGTGTTTTTAATTTGGCACTCGGCAAAGAGCCAAAAAACACTCGGCAAATCATGTAGCACTCGACAAAGTTTGATTCTCCGGTACTGTGTGTATGTGAATATGGAAAAAAAATTGGATGGGCCATGGGTCCATTTTGCATCTCGCGTGCGACCCCCTGGCTGATGGACGACGCCGCGTGTACGGAGGCTCCATCAGACGGCAGCTGTGCAGGATCTCTGGATTGGAGAAAAACCAGACGGCTGGGCTCCAATTTGGCTCGGCTCCACGGAGTCTTGTCTTCTCAGGTATGAGACATGCAAACAGATTGAGCCGCCGCCTCCTGAGATGTGTGCAGTCTCCACGGTGGCAGCCAGGTGGCCGCGGCTGCTCGTGGCCGATTTGGACGACCTGCGGCTGCGTGGCACGGACGTGAGCCCGCCGTGGCCGCCGTCTCTGTCCTCGGGTAGCGTCTATATACTCGGGCCTTGTTCATTTCCCCATTCTAACCCAAAATATTTCCTCTTCCACCCATCACATCAAATCTTTCGACGTATGCATAGAGCATTAAATGTAGGTAAAAAAGATAACTAATTGCATAGTTTGTCTGTAAATGTCGGGACGAATCTTTTGAGCCTAGTTAGTCCATGAGTGGACAAATTTTATCAAATAACAACAAAAGATGCTACAGTAACTTTTCACCTACTTTTCGCGAAGTGAACACACCCTCAATAAATAAACTACGGAGAAGCCTGCCTGAGCCGAGGAGCCGCGGTGGAGCCTCGTGTACGCGCGCGAGGAGCCGAGGGGAGACGTGCGCCCTGGCCGTTTGATTAGAACCGGTGCCACGCAGCGTCCATCAGCCAGGGGGTCGCACGCGAGATGCAATGAACCCATCGCCCACCAGACCGGGAAAATTACGTGCTCCCGTTCACAAGCGCAGTGCGCAGATGCATGCATGCATCATCACCGATTATTCGATGCTAGCTTTTGACAAATTAACTTGACCCCCAATCCCCCATAGGTTAGCTAATTTGCTGGCAAATCACACTTGGTTTGCAGCTGGAAGGATTTCTTGGGCGATAACCATGCCATGCATCATCTTTTCGTAATGTTGGAGAGAGAATTCGGATTATATATTTTAGTTGGTTTCACGATGCCTAAGGCTTGTGATAGACCAGGAAATTTCAGCGAAATTTCATGAATTTTGGTAATTTCAGAGATGGCCAAAAGAAAATTCTAAAATTTTGTATTATATTTATGCATGTGCTTTATTGTAAATATATAACTCTAAACTCACTGGTTTTGTTGTATTTATTCTACTCAAATACTAAGTAGATGTGTAGTCATAAATCATGCTAATATTTTGTTTAGATCTAAATATTTTAGAATATCATTTCTCTCATTGAAGTCTTTAAAAAACATTGGCAAAATTCTGCGAAGTTTGGGGGTGATCGAAAAAAATGAATACCTAAATAATTGAAAACACAGCATGATGATATACTACTATTTAACCTGTGAAATCCTCACTACCAAATCTTTTTAAAAAATATTAAAAAGCAACCGGTTGTTGATTTGTCTTTAATGCAGACAAATTTTGGGTCGCTACTCTTGCATCAGGGTTCGGGCTATTTAGCTGTTAGCAACATTAGAGCAACTCCTATAGGTTGGCTAAATAGATCCGTGAAGGCTATGTGGCCAAAAAAAAAAACTATCAACAATCTTTCTATCTCGTCTTCTATTTTTCCTCGCTGGGTATCCCGCTGTTGTCGCTGGCCAATTTTCCCGAGCGGGACCTGCTTGCTATCCACGGCGCCAATCGACTCCCGCGCGCGGGCTTCGCCTCTCCCGCTTCGATTTCCTTCTCCGCGCGCCGGCCTCTACCGCATGCGCCCCCTTCTTGTGATGATGTAGTTCATTGCCAATATCCGTTGCTACTATGTGGGCAGCAGCAATATGTAATTCATATTTCATCATCCGAAGACGATGAATCCACCACTTCATTCAATAGATTGAACTCAACATCAGAATCACACACCTAGGGCTGTAGGGCAAAGCTGAGGCAGTTGTGATCGGAAACACACGATGGGTTGACCTGACAAATTCTGAAGCATGAAGTGCTCGCCACGGTCGACTACTGCTCGACTCCGCCGTCATACCGAGCGGCCAGGCAAGGGACAGCCGTACAAAGTGGTGCGCCGCCAAGGGCTCTAACCATGCGTTGCGAGCAGACCTAGCGGCGAACGTATATTGTGAGCTAGACCTAGCGGCTACTGCTGCACAACGGGGTTGTAGTCCCGTCTAAAATGACCTCTAGTCCTGGGCTGCGAGCTGGGACTAAGGTTTTGCGACTAAATGTCTCACCTTTAGTCCCGGTCCTCAGGCGCGGGACTAAAGGTGCTGCCAGGCATCGACGTGGCGCAACACCTTTTAGTCCCGGTTGGTAGGTTCTTTTTTCTTTTTTCTTTTTCTTTCCAATTCATTATTGATTTTGGTTTTCAGTTATATTGTTTTCTAATTTATTCTTCGCTGCTACTATCCGTATACGTTGCACCTATACGAGAGCGTTATTATTGCACACAAATAAAGTATATATATATATATATATATATATATATATATATATATATATATATATATATATATATATATATATATATATATATATATATATATATATATATATATAGCCATTACATTTACAATAATATACAAGTAATCAAGTGTTCAGCCACCGGTTAATGAGTTACACAAATGTTTGTCCGTCACTCAAAGCTCATACAAGTGTTCATTCTTGTTTGGACTCTTCAAATTTAACCTAGGGTTGTGTTGGAACTCGCCGTCTTCCGGGATGACATGATCGTTGATAAAACCTGCGATCGTCTCCTGGATTGCGACGAGTATTGTGTGCTTGAACACTTGTTCTTTCAATTATCACTCCTTCCATTTGCATTAATTAAAGGAAAAGATATTAATATACATAAGATTTATTTAGTTTCAACAAATAAATAAGATATGAATTTACTGTATACACATGTTACTTACTTTTAGCATCTCTTTAGCTAGTGTAAATTTGCTACACCGCATGTACTCGCAAACATAGTATCCACATAAATTGGTTCCGTACTGTTGTCTGGACACCCACTTATGTAGAATAGGAGGGGGGAGTGACACTTTCAGATCCGTACGATATCTTTGTTGTAGCCAAGCCCAAGCCCTGCCCAATAAGTCGGTCTTTGATTAGGTATATCATAGTAAATTAAAGGGACAGACAACGATAATTAACGAATGATAGAACTTACCTCTGGATCATGTCTATCATGTCTTGGTACATTGCCAGCTTTTTTCTCATTAAGTCCCACACATTTATAGTTTGTTCCTTGATCTTAATCTCAATGAGTATCCGGTGATCCCTGCATTTGTTTATAGAGTCAACTTATATATATATATATATATATATATATATATATATATATATATATATATATATATATATATATATATATATATATATATATATATATATATATATATATATATATATATATATATAAATGTTGGATTGACTAAGACATGATATAACACAACACTTTATCCCATATTGTAAGGGAAGAGTATCAACTCCTTATGCCTTTGGTTATAAAAGAATCTCTGGAGGTTTTTCTCCATTTCCTTGATCTTCAGATTAAATAGATCTTTAGTCTTTGTGTCCTTGTACACGACATACGGATCGATAAAACCAATTCGATCGTCTTGTTTCAATCTGAGTTCTCTCATCATGTGTCTGCACATCGTGAGCATAGTTATTACGAATACGTACATATGCTAGAGTGTGATTATTAATTAAAAGGAAGAATCACTTACAGACAGTAGCAGCTTATGAGAGATTTGTCAAGAGCATCCATATAGAGAAGCTGGTGTATTTCACTAAACTCTACCCAGATGACGTCATCTCCACGGAAGTAGTGACGGTCTCTGACTTGGACGCCCAGATATTGTTCACTTTGATGTTGTGCACAGAATCTCAAGTAGTACTCGTGCAGCTTGTACATTTGTGTACCAAGATTTTTTACCTTTGCAGGGTCGCATAGACTCCTGCCATATATGTACTTCCTCCGCCATTCATCAACAACTTCGGCCTCTTTAACAGTTGTCAGTTCCTCCCGACCGAGAAGTTGTTCTAATGAAAGCCCAATCACATTCATCCACTTGGCGAGTTCATCTAAGTCCACATCATCAGGTACCGACATTTGCATCAAGTTCATGTTGGAACCATATTGATTCTCAACCACTAGTGGCGGCACTGATTGCTGCGCTTGTTAGCCGAGCTGTGCAACATCTTTCCCGTCCACCTTCTGTTTCCTTTTGTCCTCCTTGATTTTCTTTATGATAGTATGCTCATAGTCTGATAGTGGCGGCACTGGTTTTTTACTAGCGGCATGCTTCTCGTCTTGCATAGCCTGCACCACTTGACATAGCTTTACACGAGGATACATTAGGTATGGCTTCTCTTGATTTGCTCGTGCGTCAGCTTTGGTCTTTTCGAAGAACGCTTTCACTTCTGTCTTGACTGAAGCATTAAGTTCTTCATCAGTCTTCTCGTATGGAAGCTTGATCATCTTTGGAATCTTCGTGACCACAACTTGTTTCTTCGACGGAGGTGGTGGGACCGATCTCTGTGAGCCAGCGGGCCTCTTGTTCCTCGATGGACCAGCCGGTGCCGATGAGACGGCCGTTGTCGGCATTGGCGGAGGCGCGGTTGGAGCTTGCTGTTGTGGAGGAGATTGGGCCGCTGGCGGCGTTGGAGTATGTCGTGGAGGAGATACGGCCAGCGGTGGGGATGCAGCCTTGTCTGCTTGTATGAAATCATCGTCATCGTCGTGTCCTAGGCACTGTGGTCATGTGGTGAATGGATATACGGACTTGGGAATGTCCTGGATTTGAAAAAAAAACGAACAAGGTATATACATGAGTGAACTGTAATTAGATACAGTACATAATTATTGAAAAGCAATTGCGTTCACAATCATCCACACCTAGGGTTCGGTTGTGGTGGCGGCACCCCAGGAATAATGATGTACCGTTTCTTCCAACATATGAATGTCTTCTCCGCTTCACCTAGGGTCTTCTCCCCATCACCACCTTCGATATCCAGAGCCACGTTTCCATGGTCTTTGACCACTCTATCCACTAAGACACTAGCATATCCGGGTGGTATTGCAACCGAGTGGATCCTTGGTGTCTTGGTGGGGTCGATAGGAGATATAACACCAGTAGCCACCTTGACTATGGCATTCCCCTCCGGAATATGCAGCTCACAGGATGTCAACGGAGCGGTGACGTCATCCACCGGGAAGCGCATCCTTGCATCATCATCTTGCCTCACAGGCACCTCCGTAGAAGCACAACTGCTTTTCAACTGAGCTGAGCCGGGGCTGATGTTGGTGGCCGGCTGTGACAAGCTCTGGAGGCGGAAACTTACAACTTCCTCCACGGCCTTTCTGATTTGCTCATTCATAGTGGCCTTAAGCGCTTCCTCCTGCTCTAGTGCCTTACGAGCCACTTCACTGGTCTTCATAACAGCCTCCTCCAACTAGCGTAGCCGTTCCCTGTCCTCTTCCTTCTTTCTCTGGCGGCTTCTATAAGTTTCTCTATCCTGAGGGAAGGCATGCTCCCACGACACGGAGCCATAGCCTCTCGTCCGTCCACCGTGCTCAGGGTTCCCCAGGGCGTATGTCAGCTCATCTTTATCTCTGTTCGGCTGTCACTCTCTACTTTGAGTGACGGAGCGGGCTTGATGAAATCTTTCTGCTACAGCTTGGATGCGTTCCCCATACATGACCTTTCTGGTCTCTAGGTCCAGGCGGCCTCCATGAGCGAAAAACCAGTGCTTGGTGTGCTCAGGCCAGTCGAGGGATTCTGGCACCAACCCCCTGTCAATTAGCTCTTGCTCGGCTTTTTTCCACTTAGGAATAGCAGTAGGGTAGCCACCTGATCCCATCCTATGGTGGTAGGTCTTGTGTCGGGCATTTTCTTGGTTCCTTCTCGCCCGTTGCTGACCCTCTTCTGACATCTTGAACTGTACAAAATCGTCCCAAAACGGCCGCAACTTGACAAAGTGCTTACAGTTGAAATCCAGAGTCTTGTTCTTCTTGATATAGTCGTTATATAGATTCTTCTTATAGCACTGGAATTGTGTGGCCATCTTCTTCATAGACCAATCCTGAACTCTTTCCTTCAACTGTTCATCGTTTGTGTCTAGCGTGAAATGTTGCAACACGTCACCCCAAACAATCGGAGACATAACTGATTTCTAAGTGGTTGACAAAGGCCCTTGCATGGGGTCCACGTGGCTGGCCTGTTCTCTCGTCAAAATCCATGATAACCAACCGACCCTCCATCGGCTTCTTCGGGCCTCGTATTTTCTGCAGGTCCCCGTGGTTGTTGTTGAGACAGAGGGCTATGTAGACATAAACAAGAAAATTAATAAAGGAATTTTTTTTGAATTTTATGTATATAAACATAGGAGGCTACATATATTACAAACCTCGCTAACATTGTCTTGTCATTCGGGTCGACCAAGTACTGAGAACCGTCATTGATGCCCTCAGGGTTCTCATTGCCTTCACGATCGTCATAACGACCTTCTTCAGCGCTACCACGGATCATGTTCAATAATATTTCTTCGTCTTCTCTCGGGTCGGCCATTTCTGTAAAAATATTTAGGGTTTAGGGTTTATAGTTCAGGGTTTAGGGTTTAGGGTTTACAGTTTAGGGTTTAGGCATTACTAAGCATAAGAGATCAACTTACACATATTAGTGGGATATCATCTGGATATAAGTGTACATCAAGGTAATCATGCAGCAACGGTATCGACCAACTCCTACTAACTTAATACATCTAATAACAAGTAAGTCTATCACAAGTTGTATTTCTTAATTAAAATAGATAATTTTAACTCATGGAAAAACTATTCAAATTTCAGGTTTAATAGTTTTCCTATATATATATATATATATATATATATATATATATATATATATATATATATATATATATATATATATATATATATATATATATATATATATATATATATGTATGCAGGTAGTGAGGAAGAGTGAAGAAGGGCTAAAAATTATAACGTCAACACAATTATCATGCAAAATTAAGTGCTAAGGTTGAGGCTTCCAAAATGGACACAACATGTATATTAACTTAAATTCTTCCCAAATATACATATCGTTGATGAATAATCGATGCAAATATACATACATATATATATATACATATATATATATATACATATATATATATATATACGACGGCGCCGGAAGCAGCTGCTCGGCTCCGGAAGCAGCAGCAATGGGGCGGCGCGCGGAGACGAACCTGGCGGCGCGCGGCGGTTCTCGGGGCGGCGCTCGGGGCGGCGCCCGGCGGTGCTCGGGCGGTGGTGCTCGGGAGATCGAGATCAAGGCGGCGGTTCGTGTGTCTACATGCGGGTGAGGAGGAGTAGGAAGAAGGTCGGGCTTTATAGGCCAGAGACCTTTAGTCCCGGGCCCCGCCCGGGACTAAAGGGGCTTTAGTCTCGGTTCCAGCCACGAACTGGGACCACCCTTTAGTCCCGGTTCGTGGCTGGAACCGGGACTAAAGCCCCGGCCCGAGACTAACGGTCCCTCCACCAAATTCTGGTGCCTGTTTAGGTGCCAGAATTTGGTGGATTTTATTTTCCACCTTTTTTTCCTTTCATCTTTATAAATGCATAGTAAATTAAATATTTATCATAATTTTTTTTTCAAAAATACACATTAGTTTAGTTTGACTCTATTGTGCATTACATAAATTGTAAACACTATTTTTTCAAATATTTCATATTATCCAAAATAAATGTTATTTATAATAAATATTGTGTTAATGCAAAAATATAATGGGCAATTAAAATATATATAATTGTTGGCTTTCGACAGAAAATTTGTTTTTGGGTCATTTGGACGTTAAACTTTTGTTTCTTCAATAATAATTATCCAAGTGCGCGACATTAATTGTCTAAATTTGAAAATTTAAATTTTTCAGAGATACACGTCGGTTTTCGGAACCCTGAATGGTCTCGACTGGAAAAGTCATGAATACAAAGTTTGTTCCACTCATCAAGATCTACATTTCATACATAGACCATTTTTGCATTTGATAAAGTGTTGGCAAAGTGTAGTTGAAAATTCACAATTCCCACATATAGTTTCATATAGTTTGTGTGAGATTCAAGATTTAGTGAGTATTGTTTATTTAAACTTTTTCAAATAGGAAAAATAGTCTATATAAAAAGTTTGGATCTTGATGAGCTCTAACAACTTGGTATTCCAAAGTTTTTCATTTCAAGTCATTTAGTCTGTCATTTGACCAAGTCTGACCAAAACTCGTCTTCGATTTTGAAAACATGTGCCTGGGACTTGCTAAAATTTATCCAGATGAAAATATGGTCCATGTATGAAATATAGATCTTGATGAGCTTTAATAACTTGGTATTCAAAAGTTTTTCATTTGAAGTCATTAAATAGGTCATTTGACCAAGTTTGACCAAAGTCAAAACATTGGTTTTTAGAAACACACACTTTGACCGAACTCTGTATGGTCTCGAATGGAAAACTCATGAATACAAAGTTTGTTCCACTCATCAAGACCTACATTTGGTCTAATGGTCAACTTTTTATTTGTAAAAGTTTGAACCACTCAATTTTGAATTTTGAAAGAATTCATAGCCAAATACCGGTTTTCGAAACCCTGGATGGTCTCGACTAGAAAACTCATGAATACGAAGTTTGTTCCACTCATCAAGATCTACATTTCATACATAGACTATTTTGCATTTGACAAAGTGTTGGCAAAGTGTAGTTGAAAATCCACAATTTCCACATATAGTTTCATATAGTTTGTGTGAGATTCAAGATTTGGTGAGTATTATATATTTAAACTTTTTTAAATAGGAAAAATGGTCTATATAAAAAGCTTGGATCTTGATGAGCTCTAACAACTTGGTATTCCAAAGTTTTTCATTTCAAGTCATTTAGTCTGTCATTTGACCAAGTCTGACCAAAACTTGTCTTCGATTTTGAAAACATGTGCTTGGAACTTGCTAAAATTTATCCCGATGAAAATATGGTCCATGTATGAAATGTAGATCTTTATGAGCTCTAATAACTTGGTATTCAAAAGTTTTTTATTTGAAGTCATCAAATAGGTAATTTGACCAAGTTTGACCAAAGTCAAAACATTGGTTTTTAGAAACACACACTTTGATCGAACCCTGGATGGTATCGAATGGAAAACTCATGAATACAAAGTTTGTTCCACTCATCAAGACCTACATTTGGTCTAATGGTCAACTTTTCATTTGTAAAATTTTGAACCACTCAATTTTGAATTTTGAAAAAATTCATAGCCAAACGCCAGTTTTCGGAACCCCGGATGGTCTCGACTGGAAAAGTCATGAATACCAATATTGTTCCACTCATCAAGATCTACATTTCATACATAGACCATTTTTGCATTTGACAAAGTGTTGGCAAAGTGTAGTTGAAAATCCACAATTCCCACATATAGCAAAGTTTGAACCACTCAAATTTGAATTTTCAACACATAATGTTACAATTATATTACACAAGATGTCAAATACACATTATTAATTTGAGTTCACTACCTATATCAAGCGGGCACAGTGGTAAACTTTTTATTGACGTAATGCCCTTGGTTATGATCATTCCATAACCATGGAGTGTCCTCAGCAGCGAGCAGGATGCTTGGGTCTTTGGCCACACAGAAAGGTGGGATTCGTTCATCCTTTTCATAATCCTCTGACACGTCTGACTTATCTTCAATTCCCATGATGTTTCTTTTCCCTGTAAGAACTATGTGGTGCTTTGGCTCGTTGGTTTTTTTCTCGTCGAGTTTCCCTCTCTTAGGTTTTGTAGACATGTCTTTCACATAGAACACCTGATTCACATCAGCAGCAAAGGACAAATGGATCATTTCTATACCCAATATTGTTGAGGTCCACTATTGTCATTCCGTACTCCTTATCGACTGATACCCCTCCGTTCATCTTCACCCATTGGCATCGGAATAGAGGGACTTTAAAATTATGTGCATAGTCTAGTTCCCAAATCTCCTCTATGCGACCATAATATGTGTTTATGTTCCCATTCGGTTCCGTAGCATCCACGCGGACACTACTGTTTTGGTAGCTACTCTTTTTATCTTGGGATACGGTGTAAAATGTATTTCCATTTATCTCATACCCTTTGTACGTGAGGACGTGCCACGCTGGTTGCCTAGCCAACAAATACAGTTCATCTCCAATAGTTTTATCACCCTGATATTTTTTGTGCAACCAATCACCGAATGTCTCCATGTGATGACGCGTAATTCAAGCTTCATTCTTCCCAGGATTCTCGGATCATACAAAATTCATGTGTTTCTCAATATAAGGTTCCACCACAGTGGAGTTTCGAAGAACTGTGTAGTGCGCTTTATTGAGAGAATCATCACCCTGGCTGATATATGTTTTCTTTCCTAGTGTACCATTTCCACCAAGTCTCCCCTCATACCGTGATTCAGGAAGACCAATCGGGTCAAGGTCAGGAATGAAGTCCACACAGAACTCAATGACCTCCTCTGTCCCGTATCCCTTAGCAATGCTTCCTTCTGGCCGACCCCGCTGGTGAACATATTTTTTCAGTACACCCATAAATCTCTCTAAGGGAAACATGTTGTGTAGGAACACAGGACCCAGGATATTAATCTCTTTGACCAGATAAACTAGGAGATGTGTCATGATATCAAAGAAGGATGGAGGGAACACCAACTTAAAGCTGACAAGACATTGAACCACATCATTCTGTAGAGTAGCTAGATCAAAAGGATTGATTACCTTCTGAGAAATTGCATTGAGGAATGCACACAGCTTCACGGTGGCCAGATGTACATGTGGAGGTAGAATTCCTCTTAAGGCAACCGGAAGCAGTTGCGTCATAATCACGTGGCAGTCGTGCGATTTTAAGTTGATAAATTTCTTCTCCGGCACATTTATTATACGCTTTATATTGGAGGAGAACCCAAATGGGACCTTGATGCTGCTTAGGCACACAAACATGCTTTTCTTCTCCTCATTGCTAAGAGTGTAGCTAGCAGGTCTTAAGTAATGACATCCATCATCTGTCTTCTCTGGATGCAGGTTGTCTCGTTCTTTCATGCGCTTCAAGTCCTCTCATGCCTCAAGGGTATCATTAGGCTTTCTAAACACACCCATGAACCCTAGGAGATTGACACAAAGATTCTTTGTTAGGTGCATCACGTCGATCGAGTGGCGGACCTCAATGTCTTTCCAATATGGTAGGTCCCAAAATATTGACTTCTTTTTCCACATTGGGGCACGACCCGAAGCGTCTTTTGGAACAGGTTCACTGCCTTGTCCCATTCCAAACACTACTTTCAAATTCTTGACCATCTTGAATACCTCTGCCCCATCTCGGTTGCCTGGCTTGGACCGGTGTTATGCCGTACCTTTAAAATGTTTGCCTTTCTTTCTCAACTGGTGGTTCTTAGCAAGAAATCGACGATAGCCAATGTACATGACCTTTCGACATTTTTTTAAATAGACAGCCTCAAGGTCACCAAAATAATGGGTGCATGCATTATATCCCTTATTTGTCTGTCCTGAAAGATTACTTAGAGCTGGCCAATCATTGATTATCATGAACAACAATGCTCGCAGGTTGAATTCTTCCTGTTTGTACTCATCCCACACACGCACACCTGGTTTGCTCCGTAGCAGCTGGAGTTCCTCAACTAATGGCCTTAGGTATACATCGATGTCATTGCCAGGTTGCTTCGGGCCTTGGATGAGCACTGGCATCATAATGAACTTCCGCTTCATGCATAACCATGGAGGAAGGTTGTAGATACATAGAGTAACGGGCCAAGCGCTATGACTAGAGCTCTGGTCCCCAAAAGGATTAAATCTATCCGTACTCAATGTGAACCTTAGGTTTCTTGCGTCATCTGTAAAGTCTGGGAATTCTCTATCTATTTCTCTCCACTGGGACCCATCTACAGGGTGTCTCAACATGTTGTCCACCTTACGGTCTTCTTTGTGCCATCGCAACAACTTTGCGTGCTCCTTGTTTCTAAACAGTCGTTTTAGGCGTGGAATTATTGGAGCATACCACATAACCTTGGCAGGGATTCTCTTCTTCGGACATTCTTCATCCTCAACATCGCCAGGATCATCTCGCAAGATCTTGTACCGTGACGCATGGCAAACAGAGCATTCATCTAAATTCTCGTGAACGCCACGGTACAGGATGCAGTCATTAGGACATGCATGTACCTTCTCGATTTGTAATCCTAAAGGACAGACGATCTTTTTTGCTTCGTATGTAGTGGTGAGCAATTTATTAGGCTTCGAAAGCATCTTATTTGGATCTTCAGTAATTTTCCAAATGCCTTGTTAGATATACCATTCTCTGCCTTCCACTGTAACAACTCTAGTGTCGTGCCTAGCTTTTTCTGCCCATCTTCGACCGACGGGTAGAGTAATTTCTTGTGATCCTGTAGCATTTGGTCAAACTTAGCCTTCTCCTTTTCACTTTCACAATCTCTTTGTGCGTCACGAATGACATCACCAAGAGCATCGTCATCTTCAGCGATACTGTTTTCTGCATCCGTCTCTTCTTCAACTTCCTCCATCGCGAAGTCACAGTATTGAGCAAAGACATCGTCAGGGTCCGCTTGTTCTTGTTCACCTTCTTCCATCATAACCCCGGTCTCTCCGTGCTTGGTCCAACAAATGTAGTTTGGCATGAAATCCGACTTGAACAAGTGCAAGTGAATACTTTTTGAGCTACAAAATTCTTTCAAATTTATACACACGGCACATGGACAGCACATAAAACCATCCCGCTTGTTTTCCTCTGCCACTCTGCAGAATTCTCACACGCCCTCAATGAACTCATTGGAGCGGCGATCGGCATTATACATCCAATGGCATGTCATTATCTGCATTATATGGCATCACATAATTAAAAGCCCAGCATGAGAAAAGAGCGTGGCACAACCTTGTGTAATTGAGTTCAAAATTTTATAAGTGGTTCATCATTTCATAAAATTAATTTGTGGACATTAATAAAAAGATAGCAAAATCATAAAATTTATATTTTTCTATTAAAAGGTGTAATTTTATCTCTAAATAAAATTAATTTGAAGAATTTTTAAAGTTAAAATAAATTTGTTTCTGTTGACATCATTTTTTAGCACGTGTCAAGATGGTCAGGAAGGGCTAATCAGCAGAGGAAAGATTATTGTGTAGATTGATAGCTGATGAAAATGAGTTTGCTTATGAGTGGTAGCGGCGTATGGGTTCAAATTGAAATGTTGCCAATAAGGTTAAGGGTATTATTGCCGATGCCGATGAAAGATGGTTTGAAGACTGTTGCCGATGAAACAGGGAATGTACCGATGGAAGGAACTTGAAGGCTGCTGCCGATGGAACAGGGATTGTGCCGATGGAACAGGGATTGTGCCGATAAAAAGGAGGTCGATGAGAATACCATCGTGACTGAGGCGGACTATGGAATAAGATAGGAGTTAATTTCCTTATATACGTTTATTAGAGTCTGAGTTGTATCAAAGTCATGTGTTTCCATAGATTTAGATTTAGTGTCCTAGTCGTATTTGGTTACATTTCTGTAGATCAGGATATAAATATAGGGTGAAGGGCAATGTAAAAAAAAGAGAGATCAATCAATACATCAAAAATAGCTTTTATTCTTATTTACATCTACTTTCGACGACTTCGTCAATTTGCATATTTTTCTTTTTTATGAGTTCTCATCGATTCGGCGAGTTGCATTGCTCCAGTGCAATCTTCAGTGATCCTCGAGTTTTGCGTGAGTACCTCTTGGCCGTCACTTCCGGGCGTATCGCTGTTGTCAGGACCAAAGTGCTCGTATCTTCATCCTTGTCGATTAACAGGTCAAATCGACTGGCACGCTTTGGATATCGATTTCGGGTATTAGCCCTTTGTGTTTGCAGATCTACTTTTGCATCAACACATCTTTTGGCACGCCTGGTGGGATAGATCTAGTCAAGATGCTTAATCCTGAGATCGATGCGGGGAACATCATCCCGGTAACAGAAGAAGATCTTAAGGACGATCAGAAGCAGGCTATGGAGAGGGCTATAGAAGAATACAGACAGCTCTGCTTGAAGTCATTCAGTTTGAACAAAAGTGGATAAGTCATCCAGAAGCAAGACTTGCCGTTGCCTCGGCAAGTTACCTTTGATTCTAATCCGGGTAAACTTCAAGAGATGGTTAATTCTGTAGTGAATCATGCTTTAATTAATCATTCCAATGTGCTGTCCAATACTGTTCATAATGCTGTGATTCGAACTTTCAAAGAAGGGCAAGCGTCACCTCGTTACGTTGGGCCTGCTTATCATCAACCAGAATCAACATCTGCTATTGCTCCATCGGCTCCCCCGGCCGTTGCGGGTATAGAGATTTCTTCTCTTCCAGTATCAGCAGGTTTATCTAACGTACAGTCTACACCGATGCGTCCGGATTCAGCATTATCAGGACGAGTTCAGCTTAATACAGATCTATCAGCATCGGCTTTATCAGGTCCTGTACCACAGAATAATCAGACTCCTGCTAATTGGTGGGGATATGGTATGCCTCCAGAGCCATCTGTTTTTAACCATGGATCACCTCAAGTGTTTGATGCAACGAGAAAAACTCCTGTGCTATCGGCCGGTTCACCGATAGCTCAAGTACCCCAATATACTACAGCAACTAATGTACAACCAACTCTAGGAGGTTTCGAGGTGTCTTTGGGTCAAACATCTAGTTCAAGTCCATCAGCAAATTTGTTACCGATGCAACAGAAGGCTCCAATCGTAAGTCAACCTGGAGTCCAGGTTTGACCTCAAGTTAGTTGTAATTATCCAGCAATGCCAACAAGTTACCAACCATCGGCAAATTTTGTACCGATGAACGCTAATAATTGGCCAGGGCAGTTTCCCACTCAACATTCAGTTCAGCCAAATCAGCAAGCCACAGGTGTTCATCAAGGTCACATGCATGCTGGTTTTCAAAATCAAGCATCGGCAGCTCAACCGATGAACCCTTTTCAGCAGGTTAATGGACCACAGATAGTGACAAATATGCCAATTGCTGGAGATCGTGGGCCACAAAGGTATGCAGAAGGGTATCAGCAAGTACCTCCAGTGGAGATTCAACCATGTCGTCAACAAGATGTTGATGTTTTTTGGGCCGATAAAATAGCAGAAATTATGAAGGATCAGTTTGGGATCAAGCCCAAAGTTAATACCTATTCTTATCGGACTTCGTATCCTCCGGCATATGATTTAATTCCTCTCCCAAATCATTACAAGGTGCCAGATTTCACTAAGTTTTATGGGCAGGACGATACATCAACCATGGAGCATGTTAATCGTTTTATTATTCAATGTGGAGAGGCAGCTTGTAGAGATGAATTGAGAGTTCGTTTGTTTTCATCATCTCTATCTGGATCAGCATTTATATGGTTTATCTCACTACCGCCAAATTCTATTATTACTTGGGCTGATCTGGAAAAGCAATTTCATAAGTATTTCTTTGCTGGAGTTCATGAAAAGAAGCTTACCGATTTGGTAAAGATGAAACAGCGCAATGATGAATCGGTAGAAGGCTTTGTGCAAAGGCTACGAGATGTAAAGAACAAATGTTATAGCCTGGTGTTGGATGATCGGCAGCTTGCCATTTTGGCCTTTCAGGGATTGTTGCCACACCTTAAGGACAGGTATGCTTCTCAGGAGTTCGAAAGCCTAAGTCATCTAGTGCAAAGAATTTCTGATCAAGACACTAGGGATTTTGAACCTAAAAGGAATTGGAATAAGAAGGTTTCATTTGTCGAAGAAGTAGAAGATTCTGATTCGGATGAAGAACCAGTTATCGGTTTGGCTGAGTGGGTTAAGAATAAAAAGCTGAAATCTTGTCCCTTTGGTCACAAAGATCCAGAGAAGTTTACTTTCGACGTCACCAAAGCCGATAAGATATTTGATCTTTTGCTTCAGGAGGGCCAGATTAAGTTGTCACTTAATCATGTGATCCCATCGGCAGAAGAGTTGAAGCATATGATGTATTGCAAATGGCATAATGCAACTTCATACAGTACAAATGAGTGCAAAGTATTTAGACAACAATTACAGTTAGCTATTGAGTCTGGGAGAATAAAATTTGGCAATTCCAAGATTCAGAAGCCGATGAAAATTGATCAACATCCTTTTCCAGCAAATATGTTGGATACTGAAGGTAAAATTAAGGTGTTGACATCGGAAGCTGCTAAAAAGAATACATCAGTAGATCCCCAACATTGGATAACTATCGATGATGCAAAAGGCAAGGGGCTATTGACAGAAGGTGGTAGTTCTGGAAAGCCTCCTCGATCTGGCATCATGATTACTCAACAAAGACAACAGGAAGGCTGGCGTCAGCGAAGGGACCAATATCGACAACAGCAAGAGGAAAGACGTCAAGAAGAGTGGAATCGGCATAAGGATCATTGGAATTGTCCGTTTTTTATTCATTGTTGGGAGGAAGATATTAAGTTACCTACTGTTGAAGATTGCCCAGAGTGCAATGGTTATTATGGAGTTAATCGTCCTATAAGAAGATTTCAATCTGGTAATCAAGGTTTGTCCATTAATGAGCCGATCAGAAGGAGAGCATCAGTATATGATCGGCTGGGGGGCAGGCTCAGTATACATGAAAGGCTTGGTAAACACGTTGCATATTTTCCGAGAAACCAAGAGGAACTTGAAGAGATGGCAAATGCAAGAGTTCCTGATGAAGAAATATTTTACAGGGATCCTAATATACGTCGTGTGGAGACAACCAGGACCTATCAGCCAGTGTAGAAAACTAAACTTCCTCAATGGTGTCCAGAGGGTTTGACAAAGACACAGCAGAGGAAAATGCAGCGAGAGCGTCAAAAAGACTTTTACCAAGAAGGAAGTCCCTCCAATGAGAAATCTGGTAATCAGCAGTGGCAGATAAGGTATAAAAATAAAGGCCCATCGGCAGATGTCAATATGGTGTTTATGTTGCCGATGGAATTTTTGGCTCTATCTGATAGCGAAGAAGAAGTTTTTTTCTCTGACCAAATAGCTCAATTAACACTAGATCCAATGATGTCTATTTTTGAGAAGCCTGCCGATGATGAGAGACAACACCTCAAGGCTTTGTTTGTAAAAGGCAGAGTTGATGGGCAGCCTGTATCTAAGATACTTATTGATGGAGGAGCTGCAATTAATATTATGCCTTATGTGATGTATCGGAAGCTTGGTAAGGGAGATCAAGACTTAACTAAGACTGATATGATGCTAAAGGACTTTGAAGGCAATGTATCACCAGCTAAAGGGGCAGTGTGTGTTGAATTGATCATCGGTAGTAAAACTTTTACCGACAACTTTCTTTGTTATTAATGGCAAGGGTGCATATAATCTGCTTTTAGGAAGGGATTAGATTCATGCTAATTGTTGTGTTCCTTCTACAATGCATCAGTGTCTTATACAATGGGTTGGAGACAAAATTGAAGTTGTTCCTGGTGATTCTTCTTATATCATCGCATCGGCAGAATCAGACACTTATGAGCGAACTAGGTGCATATCAGGAGAAGCTTGGGAAAAAGAGTTCCTCAAGGTTGCCGATTACGAAATTCTACTGATCCAAGCAGTCGGTTCTGAAGAAGAGTTTTAATGGATAGATTTGCCGATGATGGAAAATTAGGTCAAGGATTTACATCGGCAGATGATTTAATAGAAGTAGATATTGGTGAAGGCGATGGGCCAAGGCCCACTTTTATTAGCGCTAAGTTAAATTCCAAGTGTAAACAGCAACTAGTTGATTTGTTAAAGGAATATAAAGATTGTTTTGCTTGGGATTATACTGAAATGCCTGGGTTAGACCGATCTATAGTTGAACATCGGTTGTCTATTAAATCTGGATTTTGGCCACATCAGCAGCCGGCATGCCGCTGCAATCCTAATATACTTCCTGATATTAAGGCCGAAATAACTAAATTAATTGAGGCAAAGTTTATTCGGCAGTGTCGATATGCAAAGTGGATTTCTAATGTGGTTCCTGTATACAAGAAAAATGGGAAACTTCGTATTTGTATTGATTTCAGGAATCTCAATAAGGCCACACCGATGGATGGTTACCCAATGTCGATTGCTGATTTGTTGATTGATGCTGCAGCAGGGCATCAGATTATCAGTTTCATGGATGGTAATGCAGGTTATAATTAAATATTCATGGCTAAAGAAGATATTTCTAAGACTGCTTTTAGATGTCCAGGACATGTGGGATTATTTGAGTGGATAGTTATGACATTTGGTTTGAAAAATGCCGGTGCTACTTATCAAAGAGCTATGAACTTTATTTTCCATGAATATATCGGCACGTTGGTGGAAATCTACATTGATGACATAGTGATTAAGTCTGATGACATCACAAAGCATCTAACCGATCTACAGAAGATATTGGAGTGCACAAGAAAACATGAATTAAAGATGAATCCTAATAAATGTGCATTTGGTGTATCGGCAGGACAATTCTTGGGTTTTATGGTGCATCAGCGGGGTATTGAAATTAGTAGAAAATCTATTGAGGCAATCAACAAGATTGTTGCTCCTGCCGATAAAACTGAATTACAATCCTTGATCGGTAAGATTAATTTCATCAGAAGATTCATATCTAATTTGTTGGGTAAGATCAAGGCTTTCAGTCCATTATTGAAATTGAAAGCCGATCAGGAATTTAAATGGGGGGATGAACAGCAGTTAGCCTTAGATGAAATTAAGAGTTATTTAACAAATTCTCCAGTGTTAGTTTCACCCCAACATGGAAAACCTTTCAGATTGTATTTATCAACTGAAGATACTGTTATCGGTTCAGCTCTTATTCAAGAATTTAAAGGAAAGGAGCGTGTTATCTATTATTTGAGCAGACGGTTAATAGATGCTGAAACCAGGTATTCGGCCACTGAGAAATTATGTCTATGTTTATACTTTTCTTGTATTAAGCTGAGACATTATTTACTATCGGCTGAATGTACTGTCATATGCAAAGATGACGTGGTCAAGTATATGCTATCAATGCCGATACTGAATGGTAGGATTGGTAAATGGATTTTAGCATTATCAGAATTTGACCTATGTTATGAATCGGCTAAGGCAGTTAAAGGACAGGTTATGGCCGATTTCGTTACTCAACATTGCAACACGGTGGATTCTCTGGAAATTGCTCCGTGGACACTTTTCTTTGTTGGGTCTACTTGTGGTGAAGGGGCAGGCATTGGTATCGTATTAATTTCCCCTCAGGGGAAGAAGTATGAGTTCTCATTGCCGATTGTTGCTACATCGACAAACAATCAAGCTGAGTACCAAGCCCTGATAAAAGAGTTAGAATTTCTCAAGGAAGTACATGCTGATGCTGTTGAGATCTTTAGTGATTCTATGCTAGTTATAAATCAGTTGATTGGGATTTATGAATGCCGAAGTGAAATTCTAATTTCATATCATGAAAAGTGTTTGAGATTATTAAAAGGGTTCAAGAGTTTTCATCTGGAACATATTTCTCGGATGCATAATGAAGAGGCTAACCGATTGGCTCAGCATGCTTCAGGATATCAACCTGTTCAAGAAGTATTAATATCAGCAGCTGATACCGATGACTGGAGGAAGGAAATTATTGATTATTTAAAGAATCCATCTAAAAAGGTTGAAAGACGTATAAGATTCCAAGCTACCAAGTATGTACTCCTCAATGATGAATTGTATTATCATACCATAGATAGAGTTTTACTCAGGTGTGTTAGCATAGAGGAATCAAAAGGCCTGATGGGTGAAATTCATGAAGGAGTATGTGGGGCTCATCAGTCAGCCTTCAAGATGAAATGGATGATCAGAAGAAATGGATATTATTGGCTGACTATTCTTGAAGATTGTTTTAAATATTTTAAAGGATGTCAGGAATGTCAGAAATTTGATAATATTCAAAGGGCACCCGCATCGGCTATGAACCCTATAATTAAGCGTTGGCCGTTCCGGGGTTGGGCTATTGATCTCATCGGTCAGATTTATCCACCATCGAGTAAATGGCATAAGTTTATTCTGGTTGCTACCGATTATTTCACAAAGTGGGTTGAAGCAATTCCTTTAAAAAAGGTGACATCGGCTAATATAATTGATTTTGTGAAGGAGTATATTGTTTATCGATTTGGCATCCCTCAAACCATCACTACCGATCAGGGCACTATGTTTATATCGGGTGAATTTGATGAGTTTGCTATAGGAATGGGGATTAAAGTTTTGAATTCTTCACTGTATTATGCCCAGGCTAATGGTCAGGCTGAAGCATCTAATAAAGGAATTATCAAGCTCATTAAGCGCAAGATTAAAGAGTATCCTAAGAAGTGGCATACAGTATTAAATGAAGCTTTGTGGTCATATCGGATGACGTGTCATGGTGTAACCAAGGTAACACCTTATTAGTTGGTATATGGACACGATGCAGTCTTACCTTGGGAGATTAAAATTGGTTCTAGGCGAATACGCTCTCAAGATCAATTGACAGACGATGATTATGATATCCTTATGAAGGATGAGTTGGAAGATGTAGCAGGTCATCGGTTAAAAGCTTTAGTTAGCATCGAGAAGAATAAGAAAAGAGTAGCTAGATGGTATGACAAGAAGGTGAAGGTAAAGGAATTTGTCGATGGAGAATTGGTTTGAAAGTTGATTTTACCGATTGAGACTAAAAGTTCTAAGTTTGGCAAATGGTCACCTAATTGGGAGGGTCCATATCGGATAAATCAATCTGTTCCTGGTAATGCATATATTCTTGAAACTCTTGAAGGAGTTGTATTTCCCAGAGCATTAAATGGAAAATATTTAAAGAAATATTACCCTAGTGTCTGGATGGATGCATAAAAGAGTAATTGCCGATAACAATCCTATCGGCTAGAGTCGAAACAAAGTATCAATCATTGCCGATGCGCTAATTTAACAAAGCTTGGATAGCCGATATCGCATGCAGGCGAATTTCATCGGTTTCTTTTAATTCCTTGGCATCTTCATCGGCACTTCTTTCCACGGGCTTGAGTTTCTTCTTGAGAACCAAGGCCTTGCGAGCTTGGACGTCTCGTTCTTGCTGAAGGGCCTTGATAGCGTCAGGAAGCTGGTCTTCTTCTTGCTTGGCTTGAGTCAAGGCTGTTTCAACCTTTTCCACACTACAAGAAATATGTGATTTTTTGACATTCTATTATGTCATAATATATAGAATTTACGTCACAAATTGAGATTTTTGACATCTAGTTGACGCAAATACAAACGTCAAAAAACCACCGTCATAAATTGATTATGTGACGTTTGTATATTTAACGTCACAAGCTTATGACAATGAATTATCGTCACAAGTCCTTACACCATGTCATATAGGCACATGACGTGGCGCTGAGTTGGCAGGTCAAAAAAAACGTCATAGAAGTGAAATAAGGCCTGTTAAGGCCCATGTAGTTAGCCGACATACAACAGGCCCAAAACATTATTTGGCCTGCTGTTTTTTACACCACGGCCCACTTGTTTTATAATTTTTCAGCCCATTTAGCTTCAAGTTTTTTTGCAGCCCAAATTTTCTATCAGCCCAGCCCAACCCAGCAGGCACGCAACCTGATTTTAATTTGGTACAGCCCCATCAAAGAAGCCCAAACATAATAGATAAAAGCAGCCCATGTAACAAGTACTACGTATACGCCAACAGAATATATTTAATCAACTATTCACAGTACAGTATTATCATATCCACCCAAATTTCACAAATTTCACTAATGAACAAAATACACAATTTTACAAATAGGCGCAGCTCTCATCAGGTTCTCAATTAAAGTACTTCTTATAACAATACACATGCAGTGATCTTTCATCTCCAGTCTTGGTTCTTGTATTCTTCAGAGAGATGAACCAGTACGGATTTCCCTAAAATTGGTACACAAAAACACGAAGTGTACAGTCAGTCACGATGTTCCAAAACCATGGTTAATCAAAAAGCTAACCAACGAGCTAGTTGTAGCTCATGCAAACACATAACTGCATTTGAATTGAAATTAATGTAAGAGTTCTGGTGGAAGTAATTTGCAAAAGACCACAAATTGTTAGGAATTATATGTAGTCCAGCAGCTAACATTTGCCATTAAAATCAGTATGTATGAAGTTCAAACAGACAAGATGTCTACTTGCTAGCCTACGAACACAACATCATGATAGGAAGCTTATAAAATTATAAAATTATTGTACAGATCTACAAGTCCAAAGTTCACTTGTTTCCCTTGTACAGATATAAGTACAGTTCGGAGGAATAACTTTATTTTAGTTAATCACAACAAAAATGCATATCCAAAAAAAGATTAATCGGAGAGCCTCACCTTTGGAGACTAGCGTCGGATCTGGCACACCCACAGATGCCAGCCTACCTTGACCGCATTTGTGCACCTGCAGATCCAGGCCACCTACCTGCCTACATCAAAACAAATCGGATGAATATACGAACACAGAGCATATATAGAAGGAAAAGTTGAATGGGACAAAACAAGGTACCAAAATCAACAACAAAATCGAGCGGAATCGAATCCGAAAGCTGCGAGCTAAGGACGATCCAAGATGAGCGGGCGTCGGTCTCACCTGTGAACATCCAAGTCGACAGGACGGTGATGAGGACGGCGGAGGCCGGCGCGGATCTCACCCCGGGCGTGGCGTTTCCGCCGCTCAGCGAGTTAGCGAGCGAGCGGATGCTCGAACGTCGAACCGTGTGCACGCACGGGGACGGTCGTAGTCTCGCAGAGCACCTTAGATGGGCTTCCTACCGAACCGACCAAGGGGCGCGGCGCGCATCTCCATGGCCCGCCCGAGCGCACCTTCTCTGTGCTGCTGCGCCGATTGAAAGGGCCATCTACGGAGGGGCGGATCTGGGAGGGGAGCGGCAGATGGAGCTAACATGAGGAAGACACTGAGAGCTGCGGGGGTGGAAATGATTTGGCTAGGGTTTCTGCTGGAAGGAGCGTGTGGTGCTGGTTATATACAGGCACAGAACCATTGCTGGCCGTTCCTCTTCCAAATCAACGGCCAGAAAGACTACGGGCCAACAGTGATGTTGTCCGTCCCGTTACTGTATATATTTTTTCTTTCTAGTGAAGTTTATTATTTTCCTGTACATTCTATATGAACCTTATGCACCCAATATAATTTTAATATGAAGTAGAATTAGAATCGGAATACATGGCCATACACCAAAATCATATTGTTATGCAAGTTTGTAGATTTTTGCAACCAAGTTTATATATTATTACATTTGAATTTCAATATCTTTCTTGATTTTATAAAAATATGTAAATATATGAATGGTTAACTAATACAACTGGATAGATACCAAGTATACAAATATCTAGAACATTGTGCCAAAAAAGAGGTAAGTATCCGGCCACCTCTACAAATAGACGTCAAATAGTAAATGTTAAGCTCTAAAATTTGAATTTTTTTTTCAAACGACCTCGGATGGTGAAATGACCAAAATAAAAGTTGTAGATTTCAAAATGTTATGGAACTTTGTTTTTTATAACTTTTTTATTTGAAACCATTTACTGCTTCAGAATGTTGTTTGAAGTTCAATTACTGTGATTTCTCCTTTTAATCTCTCGCTAAAACTTGTAACTAGTCTTTCTCCCTCAAACTAACTTCAAATTTGATGATTTTTTTTCTAAAATTTTCTAAAATCATGCTCTATCAATTTATTATATTCTTACAACTAGTATTTTGTCCATCTTTTCATGTGACTATGTTTTATCTATTTGAATTTTGAATTTCCAAAGATGGCAACTCCAAACATCATTTTGAAACATTATATGATTTCAGCTGAAAAAGTCATGAACATAAAACTTGTAGAACTCATTAAGATCTACAACTTTTATTTTGGTCATTTCTTCATCCGACAAAATGGTTCTAACATTGTTCACAAAATTTATATATCTTTCTTATAGTTTCATAAACTATAAAAGGACTATGTAAAATTTGTGAATAATGTTATTACCTCTATGTCGGATGAACAAATGACCAAAATAAAAGTTATAAATCTCAAAAAGTTATGAAACTTTGTAGTTGGCAACTTTTTCATTTGAAATCATCTTATTAAGGAAAACTATATTTGAATTTCTCAAAATTGAAATTCAAATTTTGTAAACGACCTCGGATGGAGAAACTACCAAAATGAAAGTTGTAGATCTCGAAAATGTATAAAACTTTGTAGTTAATAACTTTTTCATTTGAATTCGTTTACGGCCTCAAACAATCAATTTAAACTCGGTTTTCAGAGTTGGTTTGCTATTTTCTACGGTTTAAATGATTTTTTATGTGATGGTGCGAATTAGTTAGGGCTGTATTTAGATCCATTAAAAAGTGCACTATGCAAAAAAAAGATTCCCCATCACATTAAACTTGTGATACATATATGGAGTACTAAATGTGGATAAAATCAAAAACTAATTGCAGTTTGGTTGTACTTTGTGAGACGAACGTTTTGAGCTTAATTAGTCAATGGTTGGACAATTATTACCAAATACAAACGAAAATGCTACAGTATATTTTGGCACTCCAAAATTTAGATCTAAACACAGCCTAGATGTTGAACTGAGGCTATCTTCGAAATGATCCAAAGTCAGTACCAATTTTTTATACTTGGTCTAGTATGGCCTAATGAACAAGTTTGTTTGAACCTGCATATCACGTGAGTTTTTTTTAATTCTAATGATAAATATAAAACATTGCTGTGTCGCACGGAAACCAGACCTTCAGGCGCCAGAGCAACAACAGCAAGGACCCGAAGGCAATACCTTTTCTATTTAGAGTGAAATGTCATTTATTTTTTTTAAAAAAGAGGCTCGGCATTTTTGTACATTAAAATTGTTTTTCAAACTTCGCCACCAACACATCGCTAGCCTAGCCTTGGGATTGTTTTGCTGTTTTCCTGACCATCGCAGGTTCGAGTCCTAGGCCGTGTTTAGATGCGAAGTTGGGGCGCCGATTCGGCGCCTGCGCGTTATAGTAGCGCGTTTTGTTTTTTATGCAAAAAATTGTCCAAAAATTAATTAATTAGACTCAAAATGTTCGTCTCGCAAAGTACAACAAAACTGTGCAATTAGTTTTTGATTTCATCTACATTTAGTAATTCATGCATTTGTCGATATTTTGATGTGATGGGAAATCTCCTTTTTATATAATGAAATTTTGGGGAGAAATTGAGAGCTAAACAAGAGCCTAGTTCACGCAGCGGCTTTTGCTTTCCTACCCCCCTTATTATTATTTATGAAATCCTGGGCGCTGTGCTGTGGCTGGCGCGCACGACGGGGCGACGGGCCGGCCGGTGCGCCTGGCACCCAGCAGCGCCGCGCCTCTCACCTGGGCTGCCCCTTACGCACACATAGGCCCAGCTGGCCCTCTATTCTCTATAACAAAAAAAAAAGTCTATTTTTCCTCCCTCAACTTTCGCGAAAATCCGCTTTTCCTCCCTCAACTTCAAAACCGGACAAACCACCTCCCTCAACTTTTCAAACCATGCATTTTACCTCCCTGGAACGGTTTTAAAGGCGGTTTTGCTACAGTAAACGGTGGTATGCTACAGTAAACGATGGTTTTGCTACAGTGCCCGTTTTTTGTCTTTTCTTTTTCTTATTTATTTTGTCTGAATCTTTGAAAAATCATAGTAAATCACAAAAAAATCATAAAATAAAAAATTCAATTTTGTTGCACTCCACATGAGTCGATCTACACAGTGAATATATAATATGATATGCTTTAGTACAGAGTTTTTGCTATGAAGGTTTTGTCTTTTTCTTTTTTATTTATTTGGCTGAATCTTTGAAAAATCATAGTAAATCACAAAAAAATCATAAAATATAAAATCTAATTTTGTTGGACTCCACATGAGTAGATATACACAGTGAACATATAATATGGTATGCTTTAGTCCAACAAAATAATTATAGAAGCTGCAGCTATAAATTATTGCAATTAATTACAAAAAAGCATACATCTAAAGCTACAACAAAAATTTTGTACTAAAGCATAGCATATTATATGTTCACTGTATAGATATACTCATGTGGAGTCTAACAAAATTTGATTTTCCATTTTATGATTTTTCTGTAATTTACTATGATTTTTCAAAGGTTCAGCCGAAATAAATAAAAAAGAAAAAGGCAAAACCTTCATAGCAAAAACTTTGTACTAAAGCATATCATATTATATATTCACCGTGTAGATCTACTCATGTGGAGTGCAAAAAAATTGGATTTTCCATTTTATGATTTTTCTGTGATTTACTATGATTTTTCAAAGATTCAGCCGAAATAAATAAAAAAGAAAAAGACAAAAAATGGACATTGTAGCAAAAACATTGTTTACTGTACCACCTTTTACTGTAGCGAAACCGCCTTTAAAACCGCTCTAGGGAGGTAAAATGCACGGTTTGAAAAAGTTAAGGGAGGTAGTTTGTCCGGTTTTAGAGTTAAGGGAGGAAAAGTGGACTTTTGTAAAAGTGAGGAGGAAAAGTAGACTTTTTTCCTTCTCTATATCACTCAAGAGCACAATCCATTCGTTCCTTTTAGTCCACAACAGCAATAAGAAGAACTGCTCCAATAATAAAAAGGTCATGGCCCAACTGGGCAGCCAAACTCCACCACGTCATGCATGAGCCCCTAAGCCACATCCCTTCATGATGTGATTTTAATTTCAGAATTTATTTAACAGCTACCTTATAAAATTAATATCTCCCACATATAAACTCTGATTCCATCGATTTAATCCTGGCCTTCCCGATCCCGATCCTATTTCCAGTGATAAAATGTAGAAATGGAAATGACAAGGGGCTTTCCACCCGTTTTCGTCTATTTTCAACCTTATTTACAACTACATGTTTTGTTTATGTTTTTCCCTCCAGTGATTAGGCACATATGGCAACGTATCATGTGAAAACCACGCTCTTCGTGAAAACCCGTGCAAACCATGGTAAAAAAGTCGTCTAAATTTGTTATTTTTACATCTCACAAACGAAGTCGAGTTTGGACAAGATATTTTACAAGGTTGTGTATCATCATATCATCTACATATGTGATTTTTTTTGTTGAATTTAGATGACTTTTTTATCGTGGTTTGCACGGGTTTTCACGAAAGGTGTGGTTTCCACATGATAGGTTGCCTATATAAATAAAGCAGCATATTTAACAGTGTGGGCCATGAAATTTATATACCACGTGGTTGTGGAAAATGCCAACATGGACAACAATATTTAAGAATATAAATAAATTACTTTCTAATGCACAAAGTCTATAATACGTTGATGACATTTGTAAATTAGAATTTATGACATAGAAAATGCCCCTGTGACGTAGCAAATATCGTCATTGGATGGAATTGGACTAGCTGTATGACGTTTTTTGTGACATACCACTTTTTATTGTCACTAAGTCAAAATGTCTAAAACATAACGTCATAAAATGGAAGATATAATGACATTATGACTTGTTGTCATACTAAATACGTCAAAAAGCCACACATTTCTTGTAGTGCCAGTTCGGCTAGCAGAGCTGCCCTTTTTGCCGATAGGTCTAAGATTTTCTGTTTAAGATCAGCACCGGAGGCTTGCAAGTTGCTGATGCCTTTGTGCTTCTCATCGGCAGTTTGCTTCAGCTGCAGCATTTCTTCCTTAAGTTGAGCCTGAGCTGCTCTGTCGGCAATACGATGAACAGCCTTTTGATATTGAAGTTGTCTGCTCTCCAGATGGACTGCTGGGAAGGTGATTTCTTCAACATCGGCAGGGACTTGGCCACGGATTGTTTTGAAGATGGTCCTTGCAGGGTCTGAATCGATCACCAGTTGAGCAGTATCTTGTTGCAGCAGATTCAGGAGAACTTCTAGTTTGCCATAGGTATCTACCGATATTGTTCCCAATGCCAGGGAAGAACTCGCCTCTTCTCCGTCATCATCGGAGACGTCGATAGCAAAAGAAAACAAGCTATCGGGAGAATCTTGTTCCTATGAAATAAAGAGAGTTAGGAATCCTATTTGTGGTGTCTGGGGATATTATAAACCAAACAGTTAATCGGTTTACCTGCTTCAGGGTAATTTCTTGAGCCTGGCTTGAGGGAGCGGCTTGAAAAAGATCATGCGAAGGATCGACAGAGGATGCCGAGGAAATGTCTTCTACGACCTCATCAGTAGTCGGCCCTTGGGGTATAATAGCTGATGGTGTATCTTGTACAGAAGAAGCAGCTTGTTCAATTATATCAGTGAGTCGATTGACAGGTGTTAGAGCGGATGAAGGGGCTGGTGTAGATTTCTGTCGCTTTTGTTGAGCTTCAGCATCAGTTAAAGCTTTGCGCTTTGTTTGGGCCTCAGCGACAATTGGCTGGGGGGCATCGACATGTGTTGATTGGGGAGCTTGCATGCTTGGTGTGCTTGCCAATATGCCCGTTTGTTACTGCAAAAACGAGCTAGAGATTGGAAAATGACGATGGAAGGAGCTCTGGTGGGTTGAGGATGCGCAGTTAGGGTTGCCGTCGGAGAGAGAATGCCAAAGGTTACAATTTGAAGGTAGAAGATGAGCAGTTCGGAGAAATCTATTTATAGGCCATTTCGGGTAGGGGTATTCTTGACTTATCTCTATGCCGTACGCGGATGGATCGAGGTGGTTCGGATAGATATGGTAACTGTTCGCACGACAATCAAGGGATTGTACAGAAGATTTGATGGTATGGCAAGTAGTCATGACTTGAAGGATATTTTGATACAAGATCTTTTAGTTCTAAAATGGTGATGTTGCTGTGATAAGATCTTGCCGATGGATTGTTATTTTGGTATCTCAACCGTAATTGAGGCAAAAAACAGTTGGAAAATGTGCGATATTTACTGAGATACATGGATTAGATTTAGATTTGATTAAATCTGGTAACAGATCATGTTATGCTTGGAGAATGTGTTGAAAAATAGGTAATAGCAGGCATTATCTGGAGTAAATTTCGGAGCATCAATATCTTATACTCCGAAATTAGGGGGCATGTGTTGACATCGTTTTTTAGCACGTGTCAAGATGGTCAGGAAGGGCTAATCAGCAGAGGAAAGATTATTGTGTAGATTGATAGCTGATGAAAATGAGTTTGCTTATGAGTGGTAGCGGCGTATGGGTTCAAATTGAAATGTTGCCAATAAGGTTAAGGGTATTATTGCCGATGCTGATGAAAGATGGTTTGAAGACTGCTGCCGATGAAACAGGGAATGTACCGATGGAAGGAACTTGAAGGCTGCTGCCGATGGAACAGGGATTGTGCCGATAAAAAGGAGGTCGATGAGAATACCATCGTGACTGAGGCGGACTATGGAATAAGATAGGAGTTAATTTCCTTTATACGTTTATTAGAGTCTGAGTTGTAGCAAAGTCATGTGTTTCCATAGATTTGGATTTAGTGTCCTAGTCGTATTTGGTTATGTTTCTGTAGATCAGGATATAAATATAGGGTGAAGGGCAATGTAAAAAAAGAGAGATCAATCAATACATCAAAAACAGCTTTTATTCTTATTTACATCTACTTTCGACGACTTCCTCAATTTGCATATTTTTCTTTTTTACGAGTTCTCATCGATTCGGCGAGTTGCATTGCTCCAGTGCAATCTTCGGTGATCCTCGAGTTCCGCGTGAGTACCTCTTGGCCGTGACTTCCGGGCGTATCGCTGTTGTCAGGACCAAAGTGCTCGTATCTTCATCCTTGTCGATTAACAGGTCAAATCGACTGGCACGCTTTGGATATCGATTTCGGGTATTAGCCCTTTGTGTTTGCAGATCTACTTTTGCATCAACAGTTTCAAAATTACAAAGAATCAACATTATTTAATATTTTAAAATGAGAACATGAACAAATTAAAGTAAAAAGTATCCTAAAAAGTTTATAATAGAACTAAACATTATATGTGTATACTACTTTCTAGGTACTATAATTAGCATCGTTCATAAAAATTCAAACATGAAAAGTGATTGGAGCTAGCAATATGAAATAAAATAGCCTTATATAACATGGATTTACATATGGTGCTGCTAAAACATAGGAGGATGAAGCTAGCAACCTTTCAAACAAATTGACGACGGCGTAGAAGCGTTTGAAGTGGATTGATCGCCGGAGATGAGACAAGCAAGAACAATGGAAGAACAAGCAACAAGAACATGAACAAGGAAGGGCTCGAACAGAGAGGAAGAAGATGGAGGTTTAATTTATAGGGGGAGGTTTTAATCCCGGTTGGTAACATCAACCGGGACTAAACCCAGTCCTATAGTCTCGGTCGGTGCCACGGACCGGGACAAAAGTTGTAGTCCCAGTCCGTGGAACCGACCGGGGCTAAAGACAGGGCTTTAGTCCCGGTTGGTGTTACCAACCGGGACTAAAGGTCCCTCCCGACAGCGCCTGACAACAGAGCCGTTGGCGATGGGCCTTTAGTCTCGGTTGGTAACACCAACCGGAACTAAAAGTCTATTTAGTCCTGGTCACCGAAATCGTCGAGACTAAAGATATTTTGGGCGATTGACGAAAGGTCAGTTGTGTAGTAGTGGACCAAGGATCAACCGTCTTGATGATGTGGCCGATTTAAATATAGCAAAGGAGCATGTTTAGCTAGGCTGCTATAGCACTTTTGTTTTTGAGGGATTTTTCTATTTTCCATGATGGCTAAATCAAGGGATTTAGCATTTAATTTTAGCTAACATAGGAGTTGCTTTTACTTCTGCAGTGTTGTTCCCGGAGTGAAGCTAGGAGGAGAGAGATGATTTGAGCACCCCTTCTTCCACTGCAACCGGTGGTGCCAAATTCGAGTGATGCCCAGAAAAGAAGGAGCGATGCAAGTACAAGCTGCGCTGCCCGCACAACAAAAAACTAATTAGTTGGTCTGGTCTCTGCAACGATTGGTCAGTGCAGTGTACCTTGTTTGGGGAGAAAGAGTGATGTACTGATTATTTTATTTGAAGAATCACGGATGGCTGCGATGCCTTTTTTCCTTCCACACTGCAGCTGTGCTAGGGTGATGCCTCGTTTCCACCATGGCGTCTGCTTTTTTCTGAGCACCACTTGCACGCTGTGGACGGCCATGGGTCACTTTCTGCCACGGCCATCCAACTTTGTTTCATCAGCTTGTTTCTCTTTGCTACTCGGCGTCCTTTTCTTCTTCCTTTCCATTTCGTTTTCTTGTCTTTTTTTCAGCCTGGAGTATTAAGATACAACTGTAATATCTGAATGCACACTTAAATGCACTTACACACACCGCACCCCCACACGCACACAGACACACCCTCTAGAGTGCACGCTAGACCTACAAATTACATGCACACCACACGTCCTTCTGGATATCGACGAAGTCCCATGGGCTCCGCAAGTGACGGGCACGCCGCACTACCATTGTGGCCTCCGCACTGGGACGGGGAGAGCACACCATCCGAGCTACGGCTGGGTCCCTCCTTTCCTTATCAATAATGTTGTGGGTATTGCGTCCGTTTCGTCTTGACATGCACTTGTGGGCCTCGACGTCCGAACGACCCAACAGGCAACACTGCCATCCGCACAGAAAAAATAAAAAATCGTCGCTCTCACCTTCTTCTCGAATCGCCGCTGCTTCCCCATCCATTCTCGAACCAACTCTCCGCAGCCTCCCTGCCACGACCGCAATGCAGCGACGTGCTGCACCGCGCCCGAGCGCCGCCGCCTGCTTTCCTGGCTCCCCACCGCCACTGACCACTCGCCGCTAAGTTCTTCGAGCCGACCCGGCGTGGTCCACGGCGACTGCACCCGTGCAGCGTTCTTCACCACGCCCAGCCTCTTGCCTGCCGCCATCCTCTCCCTCTCCACTACACCCAAGCACCACTTGCTGGCTACCGCAGTTTCCCGCCGGGTAGGCCATGGCTGCCGGCGGCGCCATGTGTTTACTTCAGGTGTGTTTCAGAAGTTGTTTTCCAAGTGTTTCATCTGTATAGTATGTTGCAATGGCTATATACGTATGTTGCAAGTATATGTTTCAAATATTTCAGTTGTTTCATACATATGTTTTACACGTTTCATCTGTATGTTTCATGTGCTTCATCTATATGTTTCTTGTGTTTCATTTTGATCTTGCAAAAGGATCTGATGTTGCATATGTTGCAATGGCTACACAAGTATGTTTCAAGTGTATGTTCTATATGTTTCATCTGTTTTAGATGTATGTTGCAAATGTATGTTCTAAATGTTTCAGCTGTTCCAGACGCATGTTTCACGTGTTTATCTAGATGTTGCAATGACTATACATGTATACTGCATATGTTGCAATGGTCAGATGGATGTTGCAGAAGAGATGAGACCTTAGGACAGGGGAAGGGGCGCGGCTGAGACAGAGCGCGGCGGAGGACAGGGGCGCGGCGGGGATGGAGCTGCAGCGAGGGGAGGAGTGCAGCGCGGTAGGGGAGGAGCGCGGCATGGCGGGGTAATAAGGAGCGCGGCGGGCTTGACGCGGGGGGCGCGTGCAACCGGGATGGGGATCGAGTCACGGATTGTCGGACGCGGTCACTGGCACAGGATCGGTCGCGGGGAGCCGGACAGGGATTCGCTGGCGTGGGATCTGATGCGAACGCGGAGGGTGTCCGATATGAAGTAGTTGCGGGCGTCGGAGCTGCGTCCGGCGCGGGCTTAGGGCCGGACGTCCGGGCGCTAGCCCTACGGGGAATTTCTTATTGTTTGTTTGGTTTTGGTTTCTCTAATAATTTGCATTATATGTTTAATGCATATAAGGTACAATTCATCTAGATTAAAACTAATTTAATTACTATTTATTGAGCTTTAGTTATCGTTATTTATCCATAGTAATCCTTTATTTTAATTTTTTTGAGCTCATAAGGAGATAAATGATACATGTTAGTATTACTTCGTATTGCTTATATCTGTCTACAGCCGAAAAACATCAAATTCAGCTGTCCAACCGACAGAAAAAAAAAAACATAGGGTCCCGCAATCGCACCCTCAGACCCTCTGGCGCTCGCCTCACTCGCCCATCGCTCATCGCACACGATCTCACACAGGAATGGGATTTGCTCCGTCAGAAGTGATCCTTTTATTCGCCAAATTATCTCAAATCAAAGGCGCGCTGATTGTCTGCTTTACTATAGCGAGTATATGGATGCAATGTTATCTCGTCATGTAGGCAAAGGACAAGGCCTCTTCTGAAAGTCTGAATGTCTGGCCTAGATTAGTGCTACTTGCTGATGTATTGCTATTGTTTTGATATCGATTTTCTATGGCCTATTTGAATCCAACTAAAATTTTGAACATACTGATAGTTAGCAACTATAGCACTCTCGACCTTACTAATAATGTGATAAAGGCAAACAACACACCTATTAGTAAGTTCCTTTAAAGGAAAAAGTTCATATTACTCCCTCCAAGTTTGGTCTATGTCCAAGTAACCCGCAAACTAACATTTGGTTTAATTTACTCCCTCCAACTATTTAAGTTGGTCCAACCAACACCTTAAAGAGATTTTTCTTTTTTGTTTCTCTATGTACAAATTATATTTTAGTTTCAAATTTTGTGAGGTGATAGAGGTCATTGTATTTTGTGTTAGAAAAATGCACTATGAATTTTTCATCATTACGTTTTATACGATATTGTATCTCTAGTGTTAATTTATTATTAAATTTCTTAAGCTATCAAAATAGTGGCAAAAAGTTAAGATATATTTTTCTAACATAACTTATGATGTTCTCTATCATATCACAAAAGTTGATATTAAGACTCAACTAATACGTGGGAAAACAAAAATAACAAATCATGTTAAGGGGTAAATTAAACCAACTGAAATAGTTGGAGGGAGTAAATTGAACCAAATGTAAGTTCAGGTGGCAATATAGATATATGCCAAACTTGAGGGGAGTAATTTGGACTTTTTCCTTTAAAAAATCATCTGCAGAGATTTGCATTATCTGCTTGTGAAACTGATGAACTTATCTGTGACAAAATCTCTGCAGTCTGAAAATCCAGGATGAGTCAACTAAGAGGGAATAAGCTCGAGGATGTTAAGAAGGAGCTCTTCCACCGTATCTTTCTGATCAGGAGCAGACACAACGGGCTATAAAAGTAACTGCTTCATCTTTCTGTCCTCTTGCATTCACTCTTAAGTAGCACAGTTTCTCTGGTTCTTGATTGAGTCTTTGTCTTGCAGTTGCAGGAGTGATGTCAAACCTCTTGCTTGAGTTGTCTGTATTGGAAGTCGTGTAAGCGGCTTCTTCCGAATTTGCCTATACTCCGGGTCTAGTACGTATGAAAAGATGTCAGCGTCGTGGCGATTGCCTTTCCTGGTGAAGCTGAACGCAAATACACATGCAAATTGCGTCGACTACCTCATCACTGTCCAAAATGGGGGATACCGCTATTCATACATGGATGGACGAGGGACTCCGCTGACAACATCAGCAGATGACTTTTCTCTTTTCTCGCGGAATGCTATTAACGTTGGAAAAAACACAGCTCTCAAACTCACCCGGAGGGTGATAGGTAGAAGCATTAGTACCTAACGGAGCGGTATCTAACCAAAAAGGGAGGTGATGTTCTTTTTATAAACAGGATGGAGCATGGCTTCCTTTCTTCTTAGATACATTTCATTCATTCCATTTCTCTATAGTTTACACTATAACATCTTGCTAATCCTGAAAGATCTCGAAAAGGGTGGGGGCACTAGAACCAAATCTACATACACATCGAAACTTCCTATCTCAGCCAAGCTAGCACCTACATCCCACCAATGCATTGTACGACTCTCCACCCTCCGCCTCGCCTTTTCCTCCCTCATGAAATAAAAATTTCCCGCAATGAAATTCGATTTCGTTCATGTCGGCGGTTGGCAAAACGGCCCTGAGATCCGGGACTAGTAAAACATGGGTGCCCCATTTTATTTTCCGTGCTCCGCCTTAGTGCCCTTATGACTAATATATTTCATGCCATGCAGATTCTAAGTAGTATATGTATGACATGTGCTTCTGAAATCTTGCAGTGGAAAATAATGTCAAACAATAGGTCTAGGTGAAATGTATGCCATATGCACTAGATATGAGAATTGATCTTTTGTGATAAAATGATATATGTCTAGCTGAGAATGAATCGATTGATGCACAATTTTCTCTTGGTACATCTTACATGCACACTCAACTAGTGCATCTCTAAATATTTCTGTCTTTTCAATTTCGTTTTTGTTTTGATAGTAGAACGAAGGATTCAAACAATAACCAGCTAAGTGCAATGGTTTTCTCATGTACTCAGAGTCTCAGATATTCTAAAATCTGTATGGTGCCATCACCGTAATGTGTACCTCCACCACCTCACCTCAAGTTGTTTGGCATTTCAGTTTATTTCTGTATCAGGGTTTCTATGCTTCAGTTCTGATTACACTTGGGTAGCAACGTTTTACTCAAAATTGGTCAGTACCTCCACCATCAAATGTCTACCCTGAATTATATGATAGGACATGTATTCAGCTCAACTTTCTCAGGTACAGTACAATAGAGCATAGAATATGTAAACTGCCAATCTATTTGAATTGATGCTTATGCAGTTTTGAGACTAATAAAAGGATTCTAGCCAAATTAGTTGAGACTGAGATGAACACTTTTCCAGAGATGGTAGATTCATAACTATGGATTTTGTTGTAAAGTTGGCTTGTAATTGAATCTATATAGCTCACCACTGCAACACCATTCTCCATTCCTTTGGTCTGGGCCGATGCAGCCCAACACGTCCATTCCTTTAGTCTGGGCCGACGCAGCCCAACACGTCCATTCCTTTGCTCTGGGACGACACAGCCCAACACCTCCATTCCTTTGCTCTTGGCAGACACAGCCCAACATCATTCCTTTGATCTGGGCCGATGCAGCCCAACAGGCACTTTTATTGAAAAAATGGGAAAACAGGAAAAAGAAAACAGAACAAGTAGCCTCCCAAGAGATTCGAATTCGAATTGAACTTACATATAACAACGTGAAGCAACTAAGGCCTTCAGCCCAGCTGAGTAGAGTAACCATGTTGTTGGTACCATGTTGCATTGGTAGTTTCCAATATTATTCTCTTATTATACACAAAAATTACTGTGAAGAGGAGTCACCAATTACAGACCACATAATCATTTTTTATTTACTCTTTATTTTTACCAATCTACCAAGCACTCAAAGACCAAATAAAACTTTACGAAACCTGAGATACAAGAAAGGTTGAAGACAAAGATGGAACATCCCATGGAGGAAATGTTTTCCGAAAAGTGATATCGTTTATGACTATTCAACCGTTACTATATTTGAAGTTAGTATTCAACCTAGACTGACTGCTGCAAATTTGCAGGATCGAATCATTCATACTAATATAGACAATCAGAGAGGGTGAATGACTGCAAAAGCTAGAAAAATAATTTTAAGACTTCACCTTAAACACAAAACCAAATTACTACTCTTTTTAAGTTCTCGATGGACCCTTAATAAAATTGATCTCGACAAAAAAAAATTGTAACTCCGATTGATCCAAAAAATTATCACAATAAAATTGATAAAATTTATGAATTAACCCAACTGAAATAACGGCAAACGGAGGTCTAGAACTCGAGATATAAAAAATAAGAAGCGTTACAATGTAACATCTATAATTTTGTGACGATACAGAACATGATGAGAAGATATTAAACCCTCATTTCACGAGAGTTGGTAGCATACCGGTGATGAGAAAAGCTTCAGGTTGGGAGTTCGACTCCAAACCTCCGCATGCGAAATTTAGCGCGTTGTAGAAAAACCCCCTCGCCTGTCCCACGTCAAAGCACAGGTTTAAGGTCCGGCCCAGTCTCACGTAGACTGCAGTGCCGTTGTGTACAGGTGGGATAGGGGTTCAGGGGTTTTTCTCGATCTGCGTGAGAATGTCCCCTTCAATTTTGTCTACCCCCACGGATCGAGTTATTTCATTAAGTAAAATCAATAAAAGATTCAACAATGAAATTTCTCAGACCACTAACTTTGTGCCCTAGCATAGTTTTAGATAGATCAAAACAAGTCTATGCTTGAGAATAAGAAATCAATCTAAAAGATTGAAATATTTTGTATATGACAACATGTAAAATAAATGTTTTATCTATCGATTACATTGCATATTGCTAATGAGAGGAGAGGAGACCTGAAAGATATGAATGGAAGTTGTAGTGAAGCACATGACTACCATGTTTTGATGTGTTTTCGTCCTCATCTGGATTTCAGAATTTTCATGTTGCTCTCATGCAGCATACGCTGTTCAAAAAGACATCTAGGGTTAAAGCAGGGCACGGCCAATGGGGCAGCAAAACGTGTAAATCTCAGCTGAGCAAGAAAAACATCATCATTCATCATTGGCGCCCAAGTGATAAGCAACAAGAGTTTGGAACAAGACACTCTCCTGAAAAAGGACGTATAAGCATTTGAGATCTTATTTGGACTATATGTAAATCAATTATGAAGCATTTATCATAAATGGATAAAATACATTTAAATACTGAAAAAGGAAAAAAATAAATTAAATGATTTACATAGACAAAAATATGGAAGGCTAGAAAACTAAGAACATCAAATCATTTACATAAATAAAGTCATGAAATGCTAGATCTGTGGTTTCAGAAAAAAAAATAGGGGAGAAAGACTAACTCAAAGTTTTAACTGCAGATTTATATGAAAGAGAAAAAGGAATTGTTCACCAGCAAGATCAGATCGAAGACGTCAAAACGGCGGCAAAGCCGTGCCTACGTGTATGTAAACGCTAGGATTAGCTCAGGCCGAGGTGCCGTGTGCAAGTTGGTCCTAGTTTATAGAACTGTCTACGTCGCGGCGTTTGAAGAAAAATTGCAATTCTGCTGCTGCTACACGTACTATCTATATATAGGCATGCATCCCCCCTCGTATGTTATATTAATCCAAAATCCAAAATAAGAAATAAAGTACTTGTCACACTCCAATTAACGGACAATATAGAGTGCATACATCTTATGTGCGTCCCAGAAATAGTCACACACATAAGCCGACAAATCAACAGAAGTATCATTATTGTGTACATACATCACGATATTACATCACGTAGTTCTCAACATAACAAGCGGAAAGTAAATAACAACTCTCAAGCGAAGTCTCTCCTCCACAGGGAAGGCCGACTAGTTGATACAAACCTAGTAATATTCGGGGAAATCCTCGTAGAAACTGTCATCTGTTACCCATCTGGGATTTTTATCTAAAAACGAAATAATAACAAGTGTGAGTACACTCGTACTCCGCAAGTATAGTATGAGGGTTCATGAGGCTAAAAAAGGATAGACACGGTTGACTGCAGTTAGCATTTTTAGTAGATCAACATTTTATTACTAATTATCATCAAGTTATGCATAAGCTCCCATTTAACCAACATGATCACCTACTAGAATTAAGGAGAGAAATTGATCATCATTATAATCTCATCATCATAGTCATAAGTTATCCACATGTCAAGTAACCATTTATTATGTGAGTTTTTCGAGCCGCTCGTGACCGTGAGCACGGCTGTTATAACAGTTTTAACCCTCTGCAGATGTTGTGCATCTTTACCCGTGAGTCGTGTTGCCCATTTGCCCGGGCCCGTCGACCCCCTAACACTCCCAAGGTGAGCAGACAAGGTACACTATGAAGCCTTCCATAGGCCTCTTCTAACAAGTTAGGGCCGCGGAGTTTTCTCGGTAGGCAGATATAGAGGACCCCCTTTCGATGGCACAAATCCCGCAGGCTATACACATCAGAACAGAGACAGTTCTATACCCAAAGTGACAAGCCCCTCTTGCGCCCTTTCGGATAACCTCTAATAAGCTAGAAAAGATCCTATTACTGAGCTAAAGTCAGAGCCATGTGACTCTCACGGTTGCACTGTTAATCTCAGCTTTTGCCAACAGATAAGTCCTTACGGAGGGTTTAGGGCAACATGATCAACATCATTTGCACCTTCACCCTATAGTTCATCATGTTTATCCGTTGGTTCTATTAGTCATAGTGTAGATCATGTTTAGTTAGAGCACTAGCATTCTACCCATGTGCAATAAAACCCATAGGAATCAAGGTACAAGTCATCAATGGCTAGGACGTCCTTATAGTCAAGCAATATTAGACACATGCAATAATGAGTAGTTTTCAATGAGTAGGACAACAAGGTAAGCCCATGTTATACTTGCCTTGGTTCATGAACTGCTGTTGGTCCTGCTGCTCCTCGTACGTGTTCGGGTTCCCGAAGTACTCCTCATCGTCTGAACTCGATCGACACGAAGTACAACACGCATTCCAGAATAGACATACAAGCAAAACATTACTACGATTAGAACAGTACACCAACAATAAATAAAACTGTATAAAATGTTACCAAAATCATCTACGTCTCGCTACGATCACAATGACGCGAAGTACACGAAAAACGGAGCTACAACGCAAAAGTTACGAGCTAAATAAGGTTCCAAAAGCTAGCTATTAAACTAGACTTAATCGAGAAATTCAAAAGCTCCTAACAGGTCTAACAGTAGTACTAATGCGTAGATTATGAAATTATGAAACTAACGCAAGTTGAACGGGTCGAAACAGAGCTAAAACGATGATTTTACAAGCGTTTTATGGCAGTGACAATTCTGTAATTAATATGAAAATGTATTTTTCATTTAAACTGAAGAAACTACATTTTTAAAATGAGAATGTGTATTTCGGGAGTACGGCAAGGACGGCGGGTTCAAAAAGATGAAAACTGGGGGTTCTTTAACAAAAGGACCCGCGAAGGGGTATGGATCATTCTGAGCCGCCGGATTAGAATCGGACGGCTCGGATTGTTGGAGGGGAGGAGGGGCGGTGCGGCTCGCCGGAGAAGACGAGCCCGCGGCGGTGCAGCCATTGCCGACGGTGGAGAGCTCGCCGGCGCGGGGAAAACAGGACCTATGGCCACCAAATCGACCACCGGAATCACCGGGATGACGCGGGGAAGAAGACGAGCTCGCCCCGGAACAAATCGCGGCCACGGAGTGGCCAGCGCAGCGTGTGCGCCATGGCCGGTGGCGGAGGGCTCGCCGGAGTCCACGGACACGGCCCGAGAGGCCACCATTCGGGAAAATGAAGGCATGGGGAGGAAGAGGGGAGCGAGGCGAAGCTCACCGAGCGGAATAACGGAGTCGAGGCGGCTCGGGGACGATGGCCGACGCGGAGGGGCGGACGACGCTCCAGTGGGTTGCCGCTGCGGTTCTCTGCGGTGCTGTAGTGAGTGAGAGCGAGGGGAAATTGGAGAAGAGAAGGGCGGAGACAGGGTCGCGCTCCCCTTTTGTAAACCGGGCACGGGTCGGGACGCTCCCATGACGCGAGGAGGTGGGCGCTGTCAGCGGCGGTTGCTGCCTCGACCGAGAGAGGCGTGGGAGGTTAAGGAAGGGGCTGACGGCTGGGCCCGGCGCGTCAGCGGCTCAAGGGGGGAGAGCAGCAGCGGTTGCCTGGCCGGGCTGGTTCGGGCCGGCCCAGCAAGCGGAGGGGGAAAGAAGGCGCGCGGGCGCAGGCCCTATCGGCTGGAAACGGCCAGCAGGCCGAGCTGGGCCAAAAGCAAGGAGGGGAGGAAGAAATAGGATTTTTCCTTTTTCTTTTTCTGAAATGACTTTTCCAAATACATTCTCAAATAATGATTTTTAATTCCTTTTGGCATTTGGATAAAACCACTTATCACATAAAATAAAATGCAGCAGCATGGGTGCATCAACAAGTTGCTAACCTTATGATTAATTTTAATTTCAAAAAAAATTATTATTTCCTACATTTGAATGCACACTTAAATACCCAATAAATCATATTTAGCTATTTTGAAATAATGAAAAATTTAGGATGTTACGGTACTCTTGCGAGAGCTAAGCTAGCGAGCATTCATTCGGCTTGATTAATTGGGCTCCATCTTGGCCTCTTGCATTGGGGAAGATGACGACTCTGCCCAAATCAGATGCGACCGACAAGAACATGGTATGTATATATGGCACCAGAAATCCAGAATTCGTTTTAAAGGCTTTTTTTTAGATCAAAGGCTATTGCCCTGCTTATTACGTGTATTGAAAGCAGAAGGTTTTAAAGGCTTACATACAGTGTTCAAATGATCTGCAATTAAGTCCAGTTGTTTGTTTACTGATTTTATTTATTTATTTATTTATTTGTTTATTTATTTATTTATTTATTTATTTATTTATTTATTTATTTATTTATTGACTTGTTGCAATAGGGTTAAGAAAGACCATGCCATGCTGGCACCGTTCACAGCCGGTTCGCAGACTAGCCTCCGTTGATTATCGAGAGATCTGAGGTTTTAAATTTATATATAATAATTCATTCGCACATAAATATAGCTAGCGCACTACTTTGGTTTATTTCACTTGGAACATCATACCTCCGTTCATATATAAACAGATAACGTTTAAGATATATACCCCTACCTTTTTATGTGGCTCCCATCAGTATGTTCTCACGTTTCTCGCAATGAATAATTACTAGGGAATAGTTAACGAACACCTTTTTTGCAATAAAAGGTAGGGGTTTCCTTACCAACTTTCATGGAAAAGTGGGTTACTACCTATAGGGTTTTAGGAGACAACTGTAAATGGTCAGGCATCAGGCAAGCACCTGTTCTATTCAATCATTTTCAAAGACGTGCATCCTAAAGTCATCATGTCCTTGTTGATAGATTAATGGCCGTTAACTTCTTAAAATGTCCGCCTCTAAAAATGACTATCAAAAGAGGTGAGAATTCTTAGGATGTGTCTTTAAAAATCGATTAATAGAGGCAACCATTCTAAGGTCCCCCTCTATAAATAGTTATCTCAAAACAATATAATTTTACATATGAACTCAGATAAGACAAATTTTAATACCAAAATTATAGGTCTCGACGTCATCTACAACTTTATAGTTGACAAAAAAATTATTTGAAACTATTAAAAATCCAAAATTTTCATTTTACGCTCTCAGATTTTAAAATTTAAAATCTATAAATTTTAAACAACCTCGTATGTTGACACAGTCTGCACAAAAGTCATAGTTCTCAATACGTTAGAAATATGGAAATACGGAAACAAACAAATAAGGATGGAGAGTCAGAAAATTAAGTTAGAACAACATGATCAAATATTCTCGAGTATACATGAACAAAGTCACAAAATAATATACAGGTACAAAGTTATCGGTCCAATATTCACTAGCATGCCACGTGTTAACGTGTTGACATGCATAATTGGTGATTAGTAGGTTCATGAACATATCAATTTCTAGACATATCTCACATAGACTGAAAATGGGATGAAAAATGGAATAAATACCGGTCAATTCCGGATGAAAATGAAATCTCGCGGAGGAAAAAATCCTCCCGTAAATGTGGAAACGGGCTAAACAAAATAGAAAACGGGAGGGTCAGAACGGGATGTTTTTCCGTCCATTTTCAACCTTAAAGAGAATTATCGTGATTTTCATTAGATGAGAAAAAGGGAAACAAAAAGATTACAAGAAACACCACAGCCAAATGGCCCCGACTACGAATGAACAAAACCAACAAAGTAAAACAGCCTATGCCCCAACCAGAAACACATAAGAAAAGGGAAACAACCATCACACTATAAAAAAAACTAAGAAGAGTTGGCTTCTAGTCGAGTCGCAAAGTTGAATTGTTGGATGTCATATCAAGACCGCTACATGAGATGGTTGCAAATCCTTACGTTGGAAAGCTCTTCGGTTTCTTTCTTTCCAAATGTGTTCCAAAAGACATAAATGAGAATCTCGTCGAAGAGAGCCTTATGAGTTTTGTCAAATTTATCTTAGCCAGGGGTTAGGATGGATCAGGATGTCCAGATATCCCAAACATTCGATATCCGTATCCGTTTTAGTGTAAATATGGATATCCGTATTCGTATTCAATTTAAATATGATGTTAAATGGATGTATCCATATTCATTTTTGAAAAAAATATTCTCTATCCAATTCCACATCCGTATTCGACAAAAATGTGAAATATCCGCGAACTAAAAATTATTTTGAAACCATCTAAATCTTACAATTGTGACTAATTAACTACGTAAATGACTAATTAATTAATTTTAATATGGATAATCATATTGATTACTTTTATTTTATTTATATAATTTTAAAATTTATTTTTTTATTTGAATTCAGTAATTAATATATAATCAATAATTTTCTTTATACTTTATATATTTAATTATTAAAATCTTGATTAAAATATTTTATTTTTGGTAGTTGTCTTTATCCATGGTGTTATATAGCTATATTTTAAATCTCTTCATCCATGATGATTTTATTATACTATGAAACTATCGATAAGCAAATAGATACATGTTATCTTCAAAGTTAGGTGGATATCCGAATTTGAGATATCCGTTTTGCATTAGTATCTGACAATATCCTTCTTCGTATTCTAATTCAAATTAAAATATGGTAAATAGTGATATCCGAATCCGATCTGAATCCATCCATAGCCAGGGGCATGCTTCACCTCTTTAAGCCAACATAGATGAAATCTAGGGCAGCAGTCTGGGCCGGAGCTACAAAGGATCAGTCAATGAGTACCGGTGAGTTAGGCCAGTCTCAGTGGAGATTTCATGTCACTATTTCCAATACATCAAGATTTTGGAAACAGTGCAGAAGAGTTTCATCCCCATGAAACTTTCTCTACTCCTAAGAAACTCTTATCATCTCTCTCTTCATTAATATGGTGCCACATCAGCATAATTAATATCCATGAAACTCTAATGAAACTCCATTGAGACTGGCCTTATAAGGCAATTAGGTGGTAGCATATCTATATGTAGGTGAACTTTGTCTCTTCTCCTTTTCCCTCTCTCTCTCTCTCTCTTAATTTTCATCTTCTGATCTTCGAACATTACAGGTTCTCATAGAATCTATTATAACAAGTTCCTACAACCCAACAGCTTAATAAAAGAGGGCATGTAAAAATACGAATATATTCATAACTATTTTGTGCACTAAACATGCATATATTTTGACTGACAATGGTAAGAGTTTTTTTATATACTATATATGTTTGAAGTTTTTGAATTATCATATGCTGATATGCCTCACATTTTCTTTTTTGAGGAATTATGCCTCACATTTTGAACCTAGTTTCAGTAAAAAAAACATTTTCAACCTAGAGAAACAAATACATATTCCTCCTTTGTGCGAAATATGTTTAATTGGTTTATTATTTCTCCTTTCACTACCGGAGAACGGAACTTTGCCGAGTGCTAAATGGTTTGCCGAGTGTTCTTTTTCGGGTGCCAAAAAAAAACTCGGCAATGCCGAGTGTTTTTTTTACGCACTCTGTGTTTTTTAAGCACTCGGCAAAGACAAAATTCAAATCAAAATTTGAAGCAGTAAATTAATTCAAATGAAAGAATTTTCAACTACAAAGTTGTAGAACTCATCAAGATGAACATTTTTTGTTTAGGTCATTTCTTCATACGAGAAGGTGAAAGTAAATTTGTACATAAATTTTAGATCTCTCTCTTGTGGTTTATAAAAATAAAACAACCAAAATAAACTTTGTAGATCTCGAGAAAGTGAAAGTAAATTTGTACATAAATTAAATAACCAAAATAAACTTTGTAGATCTCGAGAAGTTAAGAAACTTTGTAGTTGAAAACTTTTAAATTTGAAATTATCCTATCATGCAAAATTGTATCTGAATTTCAAAATTTTGAAATTCGAATTTTTCAAAATACCTCGGATGGAAAAACAACCTAAACAAAAGTTGTAGATCTCAAAAAGTTATGAAAGTTTGTAGTTGACAACATTTTCATTTGAGTTCATTTTGTCATGCAAAACTACCTTCTCGTGAGTTCATTTTGAATTTCAAAATTTTAAAATTTGAATTTTTCAAACGACATCGGATGGGAAAACACCCTTAATGAAAGTTGTAGATCTCGAGAAGTTATGAAAGTTTGTTGTTGACAACTTTTAAATTTGAAATCATTTTGTCATGCAAAAGTATGTTTGAATTTCTCAAATTTGAAATTCAAAATTTTCAAACGACCTTGGATGAAAAAACACCCTAAATGAAAGTTGTAGATCTCGAAAAGTTATGAAACTTTATAGTTGACAACTTTTTGATTTGAGATCGTTTAGTATATCAAATAATCACTTTAGTATCGGAAATACATAACATAACAAGAGCAAATATCATATCTGTACATGAAAATCAAATAGGTGAAGTGGTCAGCAGAGGCGGTGGTAAGTCTCGGGGCGCAGGTCGCAGGATCGAATCTTGTTGGTTGCATCTGCCTTGCAGACTGGGGTCCTCCCGTAAAAAAACCTCTCTTTTTTTTTGGGTTGTTTTTTTCGGTTCAAACTTTGCCGAGTGTCAGGTACTCGGCAAAGAAGGCTTTGCCGACAGTTTTTTTTACCGTGTGTTGCCTTTGCCGAGTGCAAATAGGACTTTGCCGAGTGTTTCAAACACTCGGCAAAGAACGCGTGTAATATGCTACTACTACAGTGCTACTCCACAAAGTTATGTTCCTGCATGATCTCAGTAGTGGTCTTGTTGATGAGGTCCCACGCGCTCCGGACGTGCCTCTCCTCCTGCAGCGACGAACCCACGGCGAACCGCAGCACAAACCTGTCGCCAACCACCGTGTGTGCCAGGTACGCCTTCCCCGTCCTGTTGAGGCGGTCCATGAGCTCACGGTTGGCCTCGTCGGCGTCCACCTCCGTCATGCCGCGGCCATGCGGCCTGATCCTGAAGCACACGAGTGCGAAGTTCCTGGGAACCACAACCTCGAACCGCTCGTCGGACCTGACACTGTCCTCGAACATCTTGGCCATGGCGACGTCGCTGCGGATGTGCTCCTGGAGCTTGGCGCAGCCGTAGGTGCGCATGACCATCCAGAGCTTGAGGCCCCGGAAGCGGCGGCCGACGCCGACCTGCATGTCCTTGAGGTCGGTGACGTTGCCGGACTCGCTGGCGTCGTTCTTGAGGTACTCCGGGTTGGTCTCCAGCGAATCCGTGAGCCGGTGCGTGTCGCGCACCCACAGGCACGTGCAGTCCAGGCAGGTGAGGAGCCACTTGTGCGGGCTCATGCTGATGGAATCGATCCGCTCGACGCCGTCGAGGTGGTGCCGGAACTCCGGGCAGATGCACGCGCTGCCGGCGTACGCGGCGTCAACGTGCACCCACGCGTTGAACACGGCGGCGACGTCGGCAATGGCTCCCACAGGGTCGACGGCGTTGGACGACGTGGTGCCGACGGTGGCGCAGACGTAGGTCGGCACGAGGCCTGCCTCGACGTCGGCCTGCATGACCTCGAGCAGCCTCGCCGGGTCGAGGGCGTAGTCCGTCTCCGGGCCAGTGGGGATGGAGCGGATGTTGGCAGGATCAAATCCGGCGAGGCGACACGCCTTGAAGAAGGTGGAGTGCGTCTGGTCGGCAGCGTAGACCGCCAAGCGCGGCAGCCCGGACACGCCCTGGGAGCCACTGCGGCGGAGGGCAGCGTCACGCGCGGCGACGAGCGTGACGAGCATGGCCTCGCTGGTGGTTCCCAGGATGACGCCGCCGCCGGTGCCGCGCCCAGAGGCGCCGGTGCGGTTCATGAAGCTGGACGGCAGGCGCAGGAGCTGCGCGAGCCAGTCGGGCAGTGACTCGACGGACTTGTAGTAGTCGGAGATGAAGTCCACGGCCTTGTGGAGGTAGGAGCGGACGTCTTCGGGGTTGAGCGGCTGGAAGCCGGTGGCGTCGTCGCCGAAGGCGGAGAAGGCGGTAGGGTTGGTGTCCAAGCTGCCCATTCTTGTTAGAATCTTTGTTAGCTGACTCGCTAGCAGTGGTCGGTCAGTGGGCCAAATGAAGAATTCGAAGCTGATCGAGGCAGGCGATCGAGCTCTGAACTCGTTTGCTAGCGAGGGCTGGTTACTTTGGTGAGGAGAAGCTGGAGAGCTAGGGTTTGGCTATATAGGGGAGGTAAGTGAAGGCGTGAAGCGGCGTGGCGAAGCAGGCGTTGCACGGGTCGTGGACGCGGATATCGGAGGTCGGTGAGAAGGAAGCCGCGGATGAAGTGGTCATGGCATCTTTGCATGAACGCAGTCTTATGCTGGGGACGGCATTCTCCAAGTCATCCGTACGACAAACATATACACGCCTTAGCACGAATGAAGCATGTGCAAAAACTACACAATATATAATTTAAGGAAAAAGTCTACTTGACCCCCCAACTATGGGGGGTCGTCTACTTTACCCCCGAACTATGAAACGGTCTAATTTACCCCCTGAACTTTGTAAAACCGGCGAAATCTCCAAGTTTTTTTTGCTGTAAATTTGGATCTATTTTTTTCTGTAATTAATTTGAATAATTCATACAACAAAAACTTTGTACTAAAGCATACTATATTATATATTCACTGTGTAGATCTACTCATGTGGAGTACAACAAAATTGGATTTTCCATTTTATGATTTTTCTGTGATTTACTATGATTTTTCAAAGATTCAGACGAAATAAATAAAAAAAGAAAAAGACAAAACCGTCGTTACTGTAGCAAAACAGCTGTTACTGTAGCAAACCCACCGCTCAAAACCGCTCGAGGGGGTGATTTCGCCGGTTTTACAAAGTTCAGGGGGTAAATTAGACCGTTTCATAGTTCGGGGGTAAATAGACGACCCCCTATAATCGGGGGGTCAAGTAGACTTTTTCCTATAATTTAAACATCGTCTGCAGTCATGTAGTGTGTATTCACAGCCTCAAACGTCCAGAGCTCAAGAAAATTAAACATTCCGATTCAAAATATACTTCATTTCATTGTATATAGGTCATGGTTCATATAACTTGGTATAGTCGTATTTAATTTACCATACAGTAATACACTAGTACATGAATGTTTTTTTATAGATGGTCAAAAAAATCTGCAAAGAGAGTTAGCAAAACCGTTACTATTCCATCGATTATAAAAATAATTTACTTTTTGAGTCGGTTTTAAAACTGTCCCTACAAATTGATTTTTAGGACTGGTTATTTTTAAGAGAACCACCCTTAAAATTTGATTTTTAGGGTTGGTTGACTTAAGTCAACCATCCCAAAAAATAATTCTAGACGTTTTGAAAAAACATTTGTAAAAATAAGGCCATGTTCATCCGGCTTATAATCCGTCTTTTTCGGCTTGTTTTTTCAGTCGGAACAGTATTTTTCTCTCACAACAAATCAGCCAACAATGTTTTTTAGCCGGCTTATCAGCACAGCCGAACGGGGCCTAAGAAAAAAGTTAATGTGGCCAGAAGCCCAGAGAACCAACCCCGCACACATGAGTTTTAATTATGAACAAGTGTAGCCCCCAAGATTCAAACCCACAACTCTCACCTCGCGTGTTCGGTCTCCTACCACCACACCACATAGTTGCTTGTAATCAATATTTTAACTCGTGAACAATCTAAAATGAGAAAAATTTTAACTACAAATTTTTATACCTTGTCGAGCACTACAATTTTGAAAGAGGACATGTCTCAATCCAAGGTCATATGAAAAATTTTAAATTTAAATTTGAAAATAAACGATCTCGAATAAAAATTTCATCATCTACAAAGTTTAGATCTTGTCAAGCTCTATAATTTTGATATAAATTTTATCTTTATCGGACTTTATTTGAAAAGGTTGTGAATTTATTTGTGTTGCATCTATTTTGAAGAGCGATTGACTTAGTCATCTGCCTTTAAAAATTAATTTCTACGGGCCGTTGGCTTAATTCAATAGTCCCTACAAATAACCTAGTTTTAGAGGCAGTTGACATAAGCAACCATCCCTGAAAATTATATTTTCAAGAATGGTTCTCTTAGAATGACCATCCTTGAAAATAGATATATTTCAGTGACAATTTACTTAACAAAAACTGCCTCTAAAAATGTATTTTCAAGGATAGTTTATAAGCTACAGTGCTCTCAGAGCCAGATAAAACGATTTGCTAAGTAAACCATTCTTCAGAGAAATAGGCAACGCCTGTAAAAAATCATTTATGTACTAGTAATACATTATCGATCTATATCCACAAAATCCTTTGCTGACCACAAGAGAGCACAGTACATTCAAATGTGCTTTGCTACAATACTCCGGGTACCTCATAAGAGGTAAAATTTCAAAATCTGATGCCTTAATTTTGATTTTTAAATTACACAATGAAATAATTAGGTAAAGAAGAAAATTGCGGCCACAAAATAAAAAATGAATCATTAACATCACGGGCGTGCCTCACCGGTCATCCTGGTCGCTTGAACTTATCAGCATGGTTTATCAGTCATGATACAGTATTTTTCTCTCACAAAAAATCAGCCAACAGTACTTTCAGCCATGGCTTATCAGCCAAACGAACAGGGTGCGCTATTCACGCGAACCAGGAATTTAAACATTCTCACGTGAAAACTATGGTTGTCGGCTCGAGTCCCTTTTGTCATTAATAAAACCCCTTTCTTTCCATATACCTCTCTCTCAGAAAAAACTATGGAGAACGCGGACGGCAACTACCAAGACCCCACTGCGCGAGTGAGTGGCCGCCGACGAACAAGAATATGAACACGTGGTCGCACTGGGTGGCCATGCCATTGCCGAGCAATCGAGTGGGCGGCCACGCTGGGCCAGCAACGCCACCGGCCACCGCCACTTGAGTGGATGGGCTATTAGAAGGAGAATTGTTTGTGAGAACTGAAGACCGAAAGCTGAAGAACATAAGATAAAGACTAAAGACCCTCTAAGCAGTTGCACATTGTGTGAGAAGCAGTGTAAAAGGAAGGCGGGTATAACATGAGTATTTCTTTTTGCTTATTACTCCCTCGGTCCTAATATATAACATGTAACCACTTTTTAATCTAGTCCCATAATATAAGACGTGCTTTCTTTAGAGGCACACATGGGCGGACCTAGGGCCCGGTGACTCTGGGCCCTTGCCCGGGCTCCCCTCCTGGTAATCTCTTAGGGCCTAGTAGATTGTCCATTAGTTGAGCATGGTTTCTGGCGCTGGAAGCCGGGTGCTAGTGCATCACAGTTGTCTTGCCCGGGTTCCGTCGTCTTCCTGGGTCCGCTACTGGACGCACGTACTTCGATACAGTAGTACTTGTATCGAGAGAGATAATTAAATACGTTTCTTGGTCTTTGTGTCGGATATATGGGCCAGGGGTACCTACACCACCTGTATAAACAGTCATGTCCAAGCTATCGGCCCAAGAGCCGTCAAGGAAAGAGGTTGACGAGGGCCTAGGCGGTCGATCAACGTGAAGACCAAGGCAAATCAAGAATATCCAAGATAGGCGTATCTGGACGATAGCTAGGATAAATCCGTTGCGGATACCACGTAATAAACTAGGAATTCAATCTGTTAGCCCGATCGTCCTCATTGTAACCCTACTTTCTCTATCTATATAAAGGAGGGCAGGGACCTCGCGACTGGGATCAATCTCCTCTCATTCTAATTTACTACTTAGCTAGGAGCAACAGCCTCTGTAATTGAGCATACGAATACAAAAGGAGCAGCAGTACTGCTGGAGTAGGGTTTAACACACACCGCATTCCGAACCAATATAAAAAATCTAACACGCCTATAAAAAAATCATTTCTATACTAGTAATACATTATCTATATCCACAAGATCCTTACTCCGGTTACCTCATAAGAGGTAAACTTTAAAAAAATCTAAGGCCTTAGTTTTGGTTTTTAAAATACACAATGAAATAATTAAAATAATTAGGTAAAGAGCCACAAAAAATAAATCATTAACATCACGGGCGTGCCTCAACGGTCATGCTATTCACGTGAAAATGTTTAAATTCCTGGCTCACGGTTCTTCATGTTAACCATTTTATAATGTGACGGAGATATGCTCCTAAGATAAAACTTCTCAAGTGTTAAGAAAGTTTCCTGGCACATATTTATGTTTCTATTTCATAATGATAATGAAACTGTGTGGGCATCCGTCCCGTCTGGATGGACCTGCACAGACTTGATCGAGCGCGCGACTCGCGACCCCCGTGCCCACTCATTAGCTTCGCTTGCCCACTCTCCCCCCTCACTCCTCCCGCACCCACTCGCTGCCGCGCGGCGCGCCGTTCTCCGGGTGCCCCTAGGGCGGACGCCGTGCCCACGCGCCAGGTCACTGCCGCCCCTCCCTCCCTCCGCGACCTCCATGCGACCTCCATCGGAGACATGGACGATGGGGAAGGCTCTGATGAGGTAGATCAGTCCTTCTTCTCCTCCTCCTTCTCTAGATCTGAGCCCTCCTCTTCCTCCTCCTCTGGATCTGAGGGACGTGGCGGTGGCTAGGATTCCGGCGAGCTCTGGGATCCTATTCCCTCCTCCCTCCGGCGAGCTCGAGGGTGATGGACATGGACTGTTTTGTACGTTTTTTTTGCTATTTCTCCCGTGTTGCAATGGATTTTTTGAATGTTGCAACAGATGATTTTTTCGAATGTTGCAATAGGATTTTTAGGTCGTTGCAACATATGTTTTTTCAATGTTGCAGAACTACTGGTTGAGATGTTGCAGTACATAATTTTCGATGTTGCAGCACATAATTTTCGATGTTGCAATAAATATTTTTTGATGTTGCAGTATATGTTTTCGATGTTGCAGTATATATTTTTTCAATGTTGCAGTACTTAATTTTTGTTGTTGCAGTACATATTTTTCGATGTTGCAGTACATGTTTTTCAATGTTGCACTACATATTTTTGCAGTGTTACACTACATACTTTTGCGATGTTGCAATACATGTTTTTCAATGTTATAGCACGTAATTTTTGATGTTGCAATATATATTTTTTGATGTTGCAGCATGTGTTTTTCGATGTTGCACTATATAATTTTACGATGTTGCAATATTTATATTCCGATGTTGCACTTTGAAGTGCTTTTGTGCTCTTTGGGACAGGGCGAGCGGTGGGGGAACGGGGTGCGTTGGGAAAAGGGGCGCGATGGGGGGAATAGGGGCGCGGTGGGGAACGGAGCGCGACGAGGGAACGAGGACAGGGGCGCGGTGGGAAACGGGGATAGGGGCACAGTGGGGAACAGAGTCAGGGGCGCGGTGGGGAACGGAGCGCGACGGGGGAACGAGGACAGGGGCGCGGTGGGAAACGGGGATAGGGGCGCAGTGGGGAACGGAGTCAGGGGCGCGGTGGGGAACGGGACGCGGTGGGGGAACGGAACGCGGTGGGATTAAGGGCGCTACCTAGGACATACATCCGCCCCCCCTCCCCACCCCCGGCGACGTCCGGGCTCTAGGTATTCCGATTTCGTAAACAAGGCACATGTTGACACTAAAAAAACTGAGCATAAAACAACAAGTGTGCCAAAGAAAAATGGCACACAATAAATCACGTTGTCATAGTCGTGTCGTGTTAAAAAAAACGTTACAATTAAGGAAGAGTCACATTGGAACCATAGTCGTGTGACTCGTGTCGTGTTATTAGTTACTAAGTACTACTTCACAATTCAGCCCAACAAGCAGCAGTGAAGCCCATCCAAGCACCCAGACCGACAACGGTAAGGCACAGGGCTGCTGCTCTTGGCACTCGTTCCCTCGCCCGTGCCTAGGTCCTCGCTATCTCCTTCGCACGGCACCGCCGCCTGCTGGTGCCCCGCGCGCCGCGCCGTCCAGTCCCGGCCGGCTCTGCCGGTCAGGCTAATCGACGGTTGCCTGGCCGGCTGGCCTGGGCGTCAATTAGGCGTCTCTGCACTTGTGCGCGAAGTCACATCGACCAGCCGACTACATGGCGTGGCTGCACACAGGGGCTGCTGCACGTTGGCATCCCGGCCTCACGCGCTCACGCCCCTGCGCCCGCATCGCCGCATGGACGAACACGGGCGCACAGTTCCTCGAGAAGCCGAGAGAACTCGAGCAGCGAGCAGGACGGCTAGCCGGTGTTTCTCTACTAATTTAAGAGACGGCTGCTCCTTATAAGAGATAATATGTGATAAAAGGGACTCACACAATATGTGATAAGAGCCCTACTCCCCGGCCTGTCACGACATGATGTTGTGGGAGACCAGGGTTGGTTTTGCACTTGGGCCATTTCATGATAGGAGTTTCGGGAGCTTCTGCTCGTGATGACGGGAGTTACAGGAGTTTTTGTTTCTACCATGAGTTTCTATTCCGGACTTCTGATCTCCCGTATCCGACACTGTGATGCCTAGTCTACTAGACTTTCGAGAGACTTCTGGTCCTCTACGGGCCGGGAGAGAGCGAAATAAGAGGCACCTCCCGGCAACATGTCTTCTCTCTTGCACACATATCTCCACACACTTCTGCTGCAACCCGAGGATCTCTGTTCTAGTCTTTGTGCGCACACCAAGCCATCTTCTATATTCATTTGCTTAATTTGGTGAAGGCTGGTATCAGGTTTTTGGGGAGCATCTTTCGGAGACACGAGTGCTCGACTCAGTGACTTATTCCTCCGGCTACTTCCTGACGGCTCCGTGGTGATGGTGATCTGCACTATGACAAGCGGGACAACTAAATCAACAAACGCTATGTCGAGTAGCGAAAACAGCTCTGGCACCACTGGATATGCTGCTGTGCCGACCTGCCTTTTATTTTATGTGCTTGAAGCCTTGAACCCATGATTTGTATCATGCTCTTAACTTTTTTGCGACTAAATCACACATACAGTTTTCTGATGCCACAAACATGCTGATTAAATTAGTACTAAATTTGCCTAAATTTTTCGACAATATCTAACAATATGTACCTCACTGTTCAAAGAATGCAACAACAATCATTTGTGTCGATCCATTTTTTTTTCTCTCGCTCACAACTTCTAACAAAACAACGAAGTCTTAACAAACAACACGTCAGGTGCATACACTCGATCGAAATTCTTAGTTTGTTGGGATGATCTAGCATGAACACTTTTCTGTTTGCACCCGCCGTGCACCATAGCTAGTCTCGGCACGCTTTTCGTATGAGAAAGCGTTTTTTGTCTGTTTGCTATATATTTCCACACCTTAAATCACTATGCTGCGTTTCCAACTTCACTTTTACCAGTCCTCGAAAGGGTTAGAAAAACCAAGGTTTGGTGGATGCTGATGCTGACCACTTTATGCATCAGCTAGTCATCTAGCTATTAATTCAAGTAATCAAGTCAAAAGTTGTGTGGTTAAGAATCTAGTCGTCGAGCTGCAATATAATCCACATTAGCCGGCTGCTTGGCAGCACATTTAACTGCATGCTGGACGCCCGGAGAGTACCGTAACTGAACACGTACCAACACAGGTAACAACGGTCTTCGTATGTTCATAATTCATCAGGTCAATTCAACCGCTGCCGCTGACTGTGTACTCTCGATCAACAGCGAAATTTCTCACCGACCAAAAATCACTTTTTTACTATGGCTAGCTAGCTAGCTGCAACTACAAGGTCGGCAAAGGTAGGTAGGTAGCTTAGTAACAAAAGGTGCAGGCGTGGTGGAGCCAAGTCGTCGTTGGATTAGACGTGATCGATTTTTTGCGCATGTATTAAGTGAAATGACCGGGGAAGATTACGTGCTTGTGCTTCCGTTCACAATGCCATGCATCATCATCCCGTAATGTAGGAGAGAATTCGGATTATATATTTTATTAGTTGGTTTCGCAATGCCTAAGGCTTGTGATAGACCAGGAAATTTTCAGCGAAGTTTCACGAATTTTGGTAATTTCAGAGGTGGTCAAAAGAAAATTCCAAAATTTTGTATTATATTTATGCATGTGCTTTACTATAGGTTGCGTGCGAGCATAAGTGGTTTACGTTTGACCAAATTTCTAGTAAATACTATTCACATTAACGGCTCCAAAACAATTTATTATAAAAATAATTTCTGTAGTTAATCTAATGATATTTATTTCACGTCTGATCGAACTTAGGATATTAAACCATGATACTGCGCTAGAATTGCATTCTTTCATGAAATGAGGGAGTAACTCTAAACTCACTGATTTTGTTGTATCTTATCTTATAAAGCTAAGCCCCATTAGATGTTTTCTCTCTTCATACGAGATGTTCACATCATTTTCCACTAAGTGTCCCACTAACTCGCAATCCTTTCACACAAGCTATCCATGTCATCCCTTTATTGATTAAAAAAATATACACATCATCTCAATTATATGCAATACCTTTAATCTTTAATCTATTAACGTGAAGTCATCTACATATACTATTTGTTTCATCACCTATCTTCTATAATGTTTCTCTCAAAAAATATCTTCTATAATATGATCAAATATTCTATTAGTTTTTCTTCTATTAGCTTACCATTTTTTTACCAAATCTGATATAATAAAATAATATGCAAGTCAAATTCATATATACACATAGTATACGGAATATCATATAGTAATAATATATATAAGATTTATTTTTAAGAAAATCCCGCGGCAACGGGCGGGGCATGCTTCTAGTTTATTCTACTCAAATACTTGGTAGATGTGCAGTCGTAAATTATGCTAATATTTTGTTTAGATCTAAATATTTTAGAAAATCATTTCTCTCATTGAAGTCTTTAAAAAACATTCAGAAAAATTCTGTGAATGTGATCGAAAAAAATGAAAACCAAAATAATTGAAAACACTGCATGATGATATACTACTATTAAACGTGTGAAATCCTCACTACCAAATCCTTTTTAAAAAAATCTTAAAAAGCAACCGGCTGTTTTGATTTGTCTTTAATGCAGACAAATTTTGGGCCGCTACACTCGCTTCAGTGTTCGTGGTCATCCTGTTGGCTATTTAGGCCTTGTTCATTTCCATTGGAATAGGGACTACACACTAAATTTTAGTTCCTTTTAGTCTCTTTGAACCAAACTGTAGGGACTAAAACAAGGACTAGAGACTAATTGGCAGAAGTCCCAAAGGAGAGGCTTTTTGGGACTTATGGGCCCAAATTGACACCCCTTACCTTCAATAATTGCTCGCATTCCCAAACCCTCAGCGCCGCACTCGCCCTCGTCCATCCATCCCGAAACCCTCAGCGCTGCAGTCGCCCTAACTCGCTCCCTCGCGCACTAACCCTCACTCGCTCCCTCATTGCCGCGCATCAGATCCGCACGCCGCCACGCATCTTGCCCGCACGCCGCCACCGCTCCCCCTCCTCCCCACACCGCACTTGCCATGGACGGCTACGGCAACAACTACCGGGATTACTTCACCCATCCATCGTCTTCTTCCTTCACCGCCGCCAAATCGGGGCCCTACCCTCAATTCCCTGTCACCGACGAGTTCGGCATGTACTCCCAAGCTCCTTCTTCTCCCTATGCCTCCCGTAGCCTCTATACACCACGATCATGGTTGGAGAGCCTAGATCTGAACTCCTAGGCCAACGTCCCCAACCTCGACATCTTCCCCAACCAGGACCAGCTGTAGTCCAAAGGTGTTTGTCGTGGCAGTGAACTCCCTCCCCTTGGCCCTGGCGGCAGATCCGGTCAAGGTTAGTTCTTGCCTCCACGCTCGGTCCAGATTGGATCTCGTACTAGAACTGGTCGTGGAGGTAGCCAGGTTGCGTGCCCAGGAGGTACCCGTCACGAATCCGGTAAACAGCCTGCAGCATCCCTTCCTCTTTTTAGAATCGGCGGTGGTGGCCACGGAGTTAGGTTCAGGTAGCCGGTGTCCCGTGGATCCACATCTGTGTAAGGTCCTAAATGGCTAGAGGGGGGTGAATAGCCTTTTCAAAATTTTACAAACTTTACTCAACAACAAAGTTAGTATAAAAGATGACGAAGCTAATTCTAGCACTAGCTCAACTACACTATACAAGCCATCTAAATAATTCTAGTAGATATGAAGGCTATAATCTCTAATCCACACCAACAAGGCTAAGTCACTACTTACTCTACTCCTAGGTGAAAGAGATACACTACACAAACTAGGAGCTAGAATCTACAAGAGATAACAAGCTGAGCAGCTAGAAAGGTAGACAAGTAAGTAAAGGAGTGAGCATGTATTGTTATACCAACGTTGAAGAATAGAGATATTTTTAATGAACCAATCAATCAATGCAATCACAATCACAAGATAAAATCCTCAGAAAAGAGATGACACAAGATTTTTTACTAAGGTTCACTTGCTTCCCGGCAAGCTAGTCCTCGTTGTGGCGATACACCCACTTGATGGATCGTGAGCTAATTGACTATCAAAAGTCAAACCCTCAACGAGTGCCACACATCCACTCACGAGATGGGGATCCTCCAAGCCACGAGCTCCACTAGAGTAGCCAATTCGCGAACTCCCACGGGGAAGGCTCAAGAACCCCTCACAGTGACTTGGTCAGGCTCGAAATAATCTCCAATCACGAGCTCAACACCACTGCTGCTCCAAGCCGTCTAGGTTGTCGGGAAACACCCAAGAGTAATAAGAAATCCGCAACCAACTCAAAGATCAAGTGCCACTAGATGCAAATCACTAAGCAATGTACTTGAATCTCACTCAATCTCACTAGAGTATGCAACCAAGCAAGGAGATGAGTGGAGGGAGTGTTCTCTAGCTCAAAGTATGCCTCAAGTATTCAGATCTGCAAGAGAGAACCCCCAAAGGCCAGTCATGCTCATATTTATAAGCCCTCAAACAAATGGAGCCATTGGCCTCCTCACAGCAGCCTGATCGGGGGCATCAGACGCGTCTGATGCCTACGCAACAGACGCGTGCTGCCGCGTCTGATGCACCACGAAGCGCCACGCATCTAGCCACTTCATAGAACCAATGGTTGATTTCGTAAACACCAGACGCATCTGACGTTGCGAGCCCACGCGTCTGACGATGCAACAGACGCATTCTAGAGAGGGTCGAAAATGCTTGAACTCGCAACAGACGCGTCCGTTGGTGTGGCAATAGACGCACTCCAGCGTCAGGTGCTCCACACTCCTCTGCCACCTCTGCTCACAGCTAACACCCACGCCAACAGACGCTGACGTCACGCGTCTGACATTTCACCGTCAGCGCGTCTGATGCACGGCCACCAGCGCTCCGCAAGCTAGAGTTAGGCATCAGACGCCAGGCCAGCGTCCGACGCTGCCGAACGCCGCGTCTGATGCGTGCTTTTCAGTACGAAACACTTCCGTGACTTCGCTACTTCTTCCCACTTCTGGCGTAAAGGAAAATAGTCATTTTATTTTCTCAAAAACGCCTGAATCCCGCCCCCCAAACCCTCTCTAGCGCTCAAACTCCACCGCCTTCGCAAGTGCGCTAACACCATCAAGTGTACATCACCATGTGCATGTGTGTTAGCATTTTCACAATCATTTTACAAGACGTTACGTTAGCTCTCTACTAGATCCTAATGCATATGCTCAAGATGATGACCTAGTAGCACTTGATTCACGAGCTAACCGTGATTGCCTCTCCTGATAGTCGGCTATAAATCCTAAACCTGGTCAATCACTTCTCTACTCATCTTAGACCGGCAAAAGCAAACCCGTAAGAGGGGTAGTGCCAGCACTGGTACAGATGGTGAGAGTCCATCCAAGAAGGCCAAGACACCTTTGCTGAAGGCTGTGGTCAATGGTATAATGGCCAAGTTTGATCAGGACAGCAAGGTTGCAAATGAAAACCTAGCTCAGTTTAGAAGCAGCAAGGAAGCCAGACACATGAAGAAAAAGGAGCAGAAAAATGCAGAGATTAAAAGATGCATGGACCTGGTTAAGGAGCGTGGAGCTAAACCTGGCTCAGATGAACACTTCATGGCTACAACTTTGTTTGAGAAAGAATACTTTCGGCAGATCTTCATGGGCATTGATACAGTGCAGCGAAGACTTGTGTGGTTGCAAAAATGTGTTCAGAAGGGTACATGAACCATTGGATTGTAGAAGTTAGATTTTTAAGCATGTAGTTGAACCTATGCATTTTAATCTTCCAATTTGTGTATTTGTGTTGAACCTATGCAATGTCTGTTATAAACCTATGCAATGCGTGTGACTTGTGTGGTTGTTTAAATTATGATTCTTCTGAATGATTTGATATTTTTGTGGGCTTCTGATTGGTTTGTTGCTTTGTGATTGGTTTGTTCAGCTGTTCGGCAGTGTTTGATTCAGTTTGTATTCATGTGTTCAGGATCATGATGCCAATGCCGTAGCAATGGAGACAGATGGTGCTGCCGGTGTCCATGGTTGTAGTGATGATTCATCTTCAACAGCAAGTGATGTTTCATCTTCATCTGATTCTGAGGAGGCCGTAGTAGTTGATTACTACCTGAGAGCCCAGAAGAGGAGGCGACAAATGGACATTGTTGCTTCCATTGTAGGTATGTATCACCACGAATTCCACATGAACAAAGCTGAAAGAAGAGTGCCGTTAGAATCTGGTTACTAATGGGTCACTAGAACACTAGACCAGATGACACAGTGCTACAGAATGTTTAGGATGAGGAGAGATGTTTTTTATAAGCTTCATAATCTGCTTAAGAGTTCATATGGATTGAAGTCCACTAGTAAGATGACATCAATTGAGGCTTGTTCATATGGTTGTGTGCATCTCAACAATCAGTTAGGCAAGCTGACAACCGGTTCACACGTTCATTGGACACAGTCCATAGGAAGTTTGATAATGTGTTGGCTTGTGTGAGCAAACTAGCAGCTAATATAATAAGGCCAAAAGACCTCGAATTTAGGTGTGTGCATAGAAGACTGCAGTCCCCTCGGTTTTCTCCTTTCTTTGATAAGTGCATTGGAGCACTAGATGGAACACATGTGAAGGTAGTGGTGCAAACAAATCAGGTAGCACCTCATATGAGAAGACATGGATACACTAGTCAGAATGTGTTGGTCCTTTGTGATTTTGATATGAGATTCAATTTTGTTGTGGCAGGATGGCTTGGATCGGTTCATGATATGAGGGTTTTCAAAGATGCAATTGACAAGTATGGCGACAGGTTTTCACATCCACCTAAAGGTATTGATTTGTCCTATGATCTCTTGTTTCACCTAAATGCTCTTACTTTGCATTTGCCTTACAAGAAATTGCAACTGTGTAGGGAAGTTTTATCTTGTCGACTCGGGTTACCCAAACCGACCCGGTTATTTACAAGGGTACAAAGTATCATCACCAGGAGTATCGAGATGGACCCCTCCCACCCCCCCAAGAGGTAAAAAGGAGCTCTATAATTATACACATTCTTCACTTCGAAATGTCACCGAGTGGTCATTTGAAGTCTTGAAGATGAAGTGGAGGATTTTGTTAGACTTACCGAGTTATCCGATGTCAAAGCAAAGCCAAATAATTCTCGCGTGCATGACCCTCCATAATTTTGTTAGAGAGAATGATAAAAAGGATAGGGACTTTGAGAAGTGTGATGAAGATGAAAACTACATTCCACTGGAAGAACCTCCATCTAGCCAAGCTAATGGAGCTAGTACATCTCATGGTGAAGAAGATCAAAGTATGAATCGGTTTCGGGATTGGATAGCTGATGGTTTGTATTCTAGGTCGTAGCTTTGATATTTGTAATAATGGAGATTCCAGAACTGCATGAACACTGTTTTGAATAAATGAAATTTGGTGAATTTTATGCATGCCTAGCAGCGCGGCCAGGAATAGCAGGGAGGGAGAAGAAAGCGCGCGAGCAGAGAGCTAGCGCAGGAACACAGCCGCGCAGGAGCAGAGCCGGCGCTAGAGGCAGCAAACAAACAGCAGATTTGAGCATTAAATAGGGGCACTTGTGTCTTTGTTCAGGTGCATTAATGATGTTTAATCCCTTCTAGTTCATTCAACCAAACGCCGATAGGGACTACTATTTAGTTCATGTTTAGGCCCCGTTCGGCTGTGCTGATAAGCCGGCTGAAAAACACTGTTGGCTGATTTGTTGTGAGAGAAAAATACTATTCCGGCTGAAAAAACAAGCTGAAAAGACGGATTATAAGCCGGATGATCAGGGCCTTAGTCTCTAGTATTTAGGATTAGAGAACCAAACAGGCCCTTAGCTGTTAGCAACATTTATGCCCTCCGCAATGTAAGGCCTAAATGATGTCTACAGTGGAGAGAGATGACCGAGGAGTCACTCCTGCACGCTGTGGCTAGCGGAGCCAAGTTTCAGTGATGCCGAGAATTCGTGGAGCGGAGCAAGTTCAGGCATTGGTGCTCGCTCAGTAAAAAAGTACTTTATCGCCCAAACCAACTCAGTCCATGCAGTTCCCATCTCTAGGCGTGTGCCTGGTTTGCTCCCTTTTTTATTTGCCGTGTGGGGGATGTCTGGTTTGTTTCTGTATTGCAACGGATGGAGAGAGATGCTGTTTTTGTGTGGTGGGACTCAAATTTTATTAGGCATCACTAGCACACTGTGGTCGGCCTTATGGGTCACTTTCTGCCACGGCCAACCAACTTTGTTTCATCGGCTTGTTTCTCTTTGCTACCTAGCGTCCTTTTCTTCTTCCTTTTCATTTTGTTTCCTTTTCTTATTTTTTCAGCCTGGACTACTAAGATATAGCTGTAATATCTGAACGTACACTCAAACGTACTCACACACACCCCACAAGTGTGTAGACACACCCACTAAAGCGCACGATAGACCTACAAACTATATGCACACAACACGTCCTTCTGGATATCGACAAAGTCCCATGGGCTCCGCAAGCAATGGCACGCCGCACTACCATTGTGGCCTCCGCACTGGGACTCTGGGAGAGTGCACCATCCGAGCTACAGCTGGGTCCCTCCTTTTCTTATCGATAATGCTGTGGGTATTGCGTTCGTTTCGTCCGGATGTGCGTTGCTGGGCCTCGATGTCCAAACGGCCCAATAGGCAACACTGCCATCCGCATAGAAATAAAATAAAAAATCGCCGCTCTCACCTTCTTGAATCGCTGCTGTGTCCCCACCTATTCTCGAACCAACTCTCTGTGCCCGCATCACCGCGGCACCGCGACCGCGCTGCTGCGCCTGCCCCACCACGGCCGCAATGCAGCGGCGTGTTGCACCACGCTCGAGTGTCGCCGCCTGCTTTCCTGTCTCCCCACCGGCACTCACCACACGCCGCCAAGTTCTTCGAGCCGATGCGGCGTGGTCCACAGCGACTGCTCCAGCGCAGCGTTCTTCACCATGCCCAGTCGCTTGCTTGCCGCCATCCTCCATCTCCACTGCACCCAAGCACCACTTGGTGGCTACCACAGTTCCCCACCAGGTAGGCCATGGCTGCCAGCGGTGCCATCTTTTGTTTCAAGAGTGTTTCACAAGTTATTTCCAAGTGTTTCATCTATATAGTATGTTGAAATGAATAGTATCACTACTATAGAATTGATTTTGCGTGACGTTGCACTTTAATTAACGGAGGCGGTCAAAAATTCAACCGCCTCAAAAAAATACCGGACGATTAACGGAGGCAGGCATTTTTATTTACGGAGGCGGTCACTTTTGCCCGCCTCCAAAAAATTATAGAGTCGGTCATCTTTAAGACAACCGCCTCAAAAAATAATCTATTTTTGGAGATGGTTAGCTAAAGATGTTCGCCTCCGTAAAACAATTTCCCGAGGCGAGCACCCTATAATGCCCACCTCCAAAAAGGTCAAGGCCTAACAGGCCCAGGCGAGCCCAATAAACGTCTTCAAATATAAATAGAAGATGACTTAGGGTTCACTCCTCTCTTTCTCAGACACCGAGCGGCGCCCTTCCCCTTCCTATTCTCTCCAACACCAAGACTGAGTCGCGACTCTGTCTCTCCCTCCTCGCGACCTCCCACTCCTTCGAGACAGCCCCAGCGCCGCCCCTCCTCCCTCCTTTTCCCTCCGAGATCTTCCTCTCCTTCCTCGAGACCTTTGTCTCCTCGTGACCTCTCGAGGGGCACGACACGCGGAGGACGGGTGCCAGCGGCGCGGCGCCTCCCTCTCTCTCTCGCGTGCGGTCCCTCCTCCACTCCCGGCGGCGCACGGCGGCCCCCCTCTCCTCCCAGTCCCGGTGGCCCTCCTCCCCTCCTGGCGGCGCTCCTCCCTACGGTGGATCCGGCGGTAGGCAGCTCAAGCCGGTGGCGGGCGGCTCAATCCGGCAACGTGCGGCCAGATCGGCGGCGCGAGGCCGGATCCCGGTGGTGCGAGGCCAAATCCGGCAGCTGGAGGCCAGATCCCGGCGGGGCGAGCGGTCTAGGCACCGGTGAGTGGCGGCAGCCGTGGATGGGCTTGGCGGGCCCATGGATGGGCTCGGTGGGCCAGTTGCCATGGGTTTTTCTTTTTTTTTGTTTTTCATGTTTGATTTACGGAGGCGGGCAAAGCAACCGCCTCCAATAATCATTCTGTTGTAGTGTATATGTTTTAAATGTTTCAGTTGTTTCATACGTATGTTTCACGCGTTTCATCTGTATGTTTCATGTGTTTCATTTATATGTTTCCCGTGTTTCATCTTGATGTCGCATATGTTGCAATGGCTACACAAGCATGTTTCAAGTGTATGTTCCACATGTTTCATCTATTTTAACGTATGTTGCAAATGTATGTTCCAAATGTTTTAGCTGTTTCAGATGCATGTTTCATGTGTTTCATCTAGATGTTGCATTGACTATACAAGTATGTTTCAATAGTATACTACATATATTGCAACGGTCGGACGAATGTTGCAGAGGAGATGACATTTTAGGATAGGAGAAGGGGCGCGGCCGAGACAGAGTGCGGCGCGACAGGGGAGGAGCGTGGCGTGGCGGGGAAAGGAGCGCGGCAGGCTTGACGCTAGTGGTGCACACAACCAGGACGGCGATCGAATCGCAGATGGTCGGGCGCGGTCACTGGCATGAGATCGGTCGAGGGCAGTCTGACGTGATTCGATGGCGTGAGATCTGATGCGAGTGCGGGGGGCGTCTGATGTGAAGCTAATGCGGGCGTTGGAGCTGCGTCTGGCGATGGCCTGGGGCCGGACGTCCTGGCACTAGCCCTGCCGGGAATTTCTTATTGTTTGTTCGATTTTGGTTTCTCTAATAATTTGCATTCTAAGTTTAATTCATATAAGTTACAATTCATCTAGATTAAAACTAATTTAATTACTATTTATTGAGCTTTAGTTATCGTTATTTATCTAAAGTAATCCTTTATTTTAATTTTTTGAGCTCATAAGGAGATAAATGATACATGTTAGGGTGTGTTTAGTTCCCAAAATATTTCATCCCAAAACATCACATCGAATCTTGCGGCACATGCATGGAGTATTAAATGTAGACGAAACAAAAAAAACTAATTGCACAGTTCACCGTGAAATCGCGAGATGGATCTTTTGAGCCTAATTAGTCTATGATTGAACAATAATTACCAAATAAAACAAAAGAATACAGTACCCAAAACCAAAATATTTTGGGAACTAAACACACCCTTAGTATTACTTCTTCGTATTGCTTATATCTGTCTACAGCTAAAAAAAACCTCAAATGCAGCTGTCCAAGCGACAGAACATTGGGTCCCGCAATCGCCTCACTCGCCCATCGCTCATCGCACACGGTCTCACACAGGAATGGGATTTGCTCCGTCAGAATTGATCCTTTTATTCTCCAAATTATCTCAAATCAAAGGCTGACTATCTGCTTTACTAGTAGCGAGTATATGGATCAATGTTATCTCGTCATGTAGGCAAAGGACAAGGCCTCTTCTGATAGTCTGAATGCCTGGCCTAGATTAGTGCTACTGGCTGATGTATTGCTATTGTTTCAATATCCATTTTCGATGGCCTATTTGAATCCAACTAAAATTTTGAGCATACTGATAGTTAGCAACTACTCCCTCCATCTCAAATTATAAGGCATTCAAAGAATCTTGGAGAGTCAAAGAATCTCAAGTTTGACCAAATTTATATGATAAGATAATAATATTTATGACACCAATTAAGTATCATTAGATTCTTCATTAATTATATTTTCATAGTATACCTATTTGATGTTATAATTTTTTGTAATTTTTTCTATAATTTTGGTCAATATTGTTTCAATATCCATTTTCGATGGCCTATTTGAATCCAACTAAAATTTTGAGCATATTGATAGTTAGCAACTACTCCCTCCATCTCAAATTATAAGGCATTTAAAGAATCTTGGAGAGTCAAAGAATCTCAAGTTTGACCAAATTTATATGATAAAATAATAATATTTATGACACCAATTAAGTATCATTAGATTCTTCATTAATTATATTTTCATAGTATACCTATTTGATGTTATAAATTTTTGTAATTTTCTCTATAATTTTGGTCAAATTTAAGATTCCTTGACTAGGGAGTACTGTCTACTAGCACTCTCGACCTTACTAATAATGTGATAAAGGCGAACAACACACCTATTAGTAAGAAGCTTATTTAAAAAGTTCATCTGCAGATGAATTTGCATTAGCTGCTTGTGATGCTGATGAACTTATATGTGACAAAATCTCTGCAGACTGAAAATCCAGGATGAGTGAACTAAGGGCCTGTTTAGTTTGAGTGTTAAAGTTTAATAAACATTGTAGCATTTTCGTCTTATTTAACAAAAAGTTTTCAATTTTGGACTAATTAGGCTTAATAGATTCGTCTCGTAAATTACTCCTAAGTTGTGTCGACATGCATGCAATTAGTCTACATTTAGTACTCCATACATTTGCCGCAACATTGATGTGACGGGAGTTAAACTTTAATCTGTTGTAACCAAACGGGCCCTAAGATAGATAAGCTCGATCGAGGATGTTCAAAAAGGAGCTCTTCCATCGTATCTATCTGACAGTGAGCAGACATAACAGGCAAACTAACTGCTTCATCTTTACTGTCCTCTTTTCACCTTTAAGTAGCACACCTGACTATTATATTTCAATGGCATGCAGACTCTAAGTAGTATATGTATGGCATTGCTTAGCTTATGAAGTCTTGCAGTGGAAAATAATGTCAAACAATGGGTCTACGTGAAATATATGTGATCTGCACTAGATCGATATGAGAATCGATCTTCTGTAATAAAATGATATGTCTAGCTGAGAATGAATCGATTGATGCACAATTTTCTCTTGATATACGTCTTACATGCACACTCAACAAGTGCATCTCTGGATATTTCTGTCTTTTCATTTTCCAATTCCCTTTCTGTTTTGATAGTAGAACGAAGGATTCAAACAATAACCAGCTAAGTGCAATGGTCTTCTCATGTACTCAGATATTCTAAAATATAAAAAAAAACCCTTCGGCCCCCACGTCGCTCTCCTCCTCAGGGGGCGACTCAGGCGGCACCACCGCCGCCAGTTCCCTCCCCCGCGCCTCAGCAGCCCGGCCGCCGCCGGAGTTCGACGCCGAAGGTCCGGCGTGGAGCAATGACGGCAGCGGCTGGGATTCCTCCCTCCCTCCCTCTCTCTCTCTCTCTCTCTCTCTCTCTCTCTCTCTCTCTCTCTCTCTCTCTCCCCGGTGGAGCCCTCGGACGCACGGCGAGGGGAGCGTGGGGGCAGTGGCCGGCGGTGCGTTTCAGGCCCGAGTATGGCCAGATCCGATGTCCAACCGCCCGGATCTGTCACCTCCACGCTTGCACCAGGCCGCCGGTGGAGTGGCGGCGCCGGAGGCGATGGCCGCGAGCGAGTGCTGGGAGGTCCTGGCATGGTGCTGCAATGATGCATTGGTCATTGGTGTGGAGGCCGTGCCCTGGTGCTGCGTCGGCGACGGCAGGCGTGGGGCGGTGACGAGTGGCCGGTAGTGCACTCCTCTGCAGGCGGTGGCGGCTCCCTCGGCTCCGGCGGGCGGATCCGCTTCCCGCTGGCCGGATCTCCGAAGGACGACCAGATCCGGTGGGTCGGAGCCTGTTCCGGCCCTACTACCGGCCTGGACACGAGTGAGCGGCGCGGAGTGGTGGCGTCCCGGAGGTCGTGCGACGCGTTGACGCGTGGCAGCGGTGCGAAAGGGCGCGCGAGCGGCGTGGACGGCTGCGCGAAGCTCCGAGCGGCGGCGTGGCGGAGCGCACACCGCGCTCTGCAGAGTTGCCGCCACGTGATGGCTGGCGCGGTGAGCCGAGCGGCGACGGCTTGTAGGGCCCGGGCAGGCTGAAGAGTGAGCGTGGAGCCGCCCATGTGCGACCGGTTTGGCTGATGCGACGGCCGGGTGTGGGCGGCGCGGTGAGATGGCGACGTGGTGGCAGTCTTGGCTCGCAGAGGCAAGAAGGCAGCAGAACTGGGGAGCGGTGCTAGGCGGATGGCATGGTGTCACTGTTGCTGCGAGGGTGGCGATGGTGCCTCGCGGGAAGGCGCAAATGCCATGGCAGCCTGGCAGTGGTGGTGCTTCGATGATGGTGGTGGTCTTGAGGTCGAAGGCCTAGCTGTGGAATCGAGGTACAAGTGTCTTGCGGTGAAAGGCGTCTGAGGGCATAGCACAGCCATTGGGACTTGGCTTCTGTGTAGCCATTGTTGGGTGGCGGTCTTAGCCGTGCACCAAAGGTGTCTGCGAAGTTGGCAAGAACGCCGGCGCAGGAGAGGTGGGCTAGCAGAAATGACTTGCCATGGTCTACGAGGTGTCTAATGGCTGCTAGACACTGCTTGGCATTTCTCCTATCTTGAAGAGACAGCTTGGTTTATGGGAGCTACAATGCGAGGAGTTCCTGGAGGCGGCGATCAACTTGGCAATGACTAGAGGCAATTATTCATGTATCGTTTTGGCAGCTTGCAGCGGACTGCGGCGGCTAGCCTAGTCCGACGTGGGACAGCGTCGGCGCAAGCGAAGGCGATGGCATGACGACTACATGGCTTGCAGCAGATCGCGGCGGTTAGCCCTGCATGGTAGCAGCTGGCACGGCGTGGGACATCTTATGACGGCGTAGGCTGTGACGATGGTGTTTTAGGTTTCTTTGTCGTCCAGTGGCACTGCTGCATAGTGGTGCCCACAGAAGGGTTATGTTCCTTGGAGTGGTAGTGGTGGAGCAGGGAGTGCTTTGGTGTTGTGCAGTGTGTGTTGAGGCCCTAGTCTAACCCGTCAGTGTCGATAGTTGCTTACAGTTGTTAGTCTGTTAGTTTAGCCAGTTGTCTTCGGTTGTTATTTTGTTGACCCTTTTGGGTTTTTATTACTATGTAGTATTACCCAGTCTGAATACTTCTACTTTTTAATACAATCGGCAGCTCCTGCCTGATTTGTTTCAAAATAAAAAGATATTCTAAAATCTATATGGTGCCATCACCACAATGTACGTCCACCATCTCACCTCAAGTTTTTTGGTATTTATGTTTATTTCTGTATCAAGGTTTCTATGCTTCAGTTCATATTACACTTGGGTTAGCAACGTCTTACTCAAAATTGGTCAGTACCTCCGCCATCTAATGTCTACCCTGAATTATATGACCGGACACGTATTCAGCTCAACTTTCTCAGGTACAATAGAGCATACAATATGTGAACCGTCTATCTATTTGAATTGATGCTTCATTTTTTTATCGGGTACAACTGGGACGCACATAATCCATACACTCCACACTCACAGCACACGCACACACGCGTGCACGCGTACAAACCTCCACACTCACACCACACGCACACACGCGTGCACGCGTACAAACGCAATGCTTCTGGTTGATCTTGGATTGTTTGTCGGTGCACTTATGCAAATTGAGACTAAAAGGATTATGGCCTAATTAGTTGAGGCTGAGATGAACACAAATAATGTTTATTCAGATGTGGTAGCTTCATAACTATGGATTCTGTTGTAAAGTTGGCTTATTGAATTTGCAGGTAATCGAATCTATATAGTTCGCCACTGCAACACCATCCCTTTGGTATGGGCCGATGCAGCCCAACACATTCCTTTAGTCTGGGCCGACGCAGCCCAACACCTCCATTCCTTTGCTCTTGGCAGACACAGCCCAACACCATTCCTTTGATCTGGGCCGATGCAGCCCAACAGGCACTTTTATTGAAAAAAAGGGAAAACAGGAAAAGAAAACAGAACAAGTAGCCTCCCATGAGATTCGAATTCGAATCGAGCTTACATATAACAACGTGAAGCAACTAAGGCCTTCAGCCTAGCTGAGTAGAGTAACCACTTGGGCGATCACAGTTTGGTACCATGTTGGTAGTTTCCAATTTTATTCTCTTGTTATATACATATAATAAATTACTGTGAAGAGGAGTCACCAATTACAGACCACATGATCCTTTTTGATTTACTCTTTATTTTATACCAATCTACCGAGCACTCAAGGACCAAATAAAACTTTACGAGACCTGAGATACAAGTAGGGTTGAAGACAAAGATGGAACATCCCATTTACAAGGAATTGTTTTTTTGAAAAGTGATATCGTTTATGACTATTCAACCATTACTATATTTGAAGTTAGTATTCAACCTAGACTGACTACTGCAACTTTGCAGGATCAATTCATACTAATATAGACAATCAGAGGGGGGTGAATGACTGCAGAAGCTAAAAAATAATTTTAAGACTTCACCTTAAACACAAAACCAAATTACTACCCTTTTTAAGTTTTGGACCCTTAATAAAAATTGATCTTGACAAAAAAAAAACTATAACTCCGATTGATCCAAAAAAAATTATCACAATAAAATTGATGAAATTTATGAATTAACCCAATTGAAATCACAGCAAACGGAGGTCTAGAACTCAAGAAATAAAAAAAAAGAAGCATTACAATGAAACATCTATAACTTCGTGATGATACAGAACACGATGAGAATACATTAAGCCCTAATTTCGCAATTCGGACGAGCAGTAGCTCGGTTGGTAGCATCCCGGTGATGAGAAGCTCCATGTTAGGAGTTCGACTCTCCACCTCCGCATGCGCAGTTTTTGCGCGTTGTGGAAAAACTCTCTCACCTGTCCCACGGCAAAGAACAGGTTTGAGGTTCGGCCCAGTCTCATGTAGATTGTGATGTCGTTGGGTACGGATGGGACAGGAGTTCAGAGGGTTTTCTCGATCTGCATGAGAATGTCACCTTCAATTTTATCCTAAGTAGAAATGCTCGGGGGCCGAAGGGTTTTCTCGATCTACATGAGAATGTCACCTTCAATTTTATCCTAAGTAGAAATGCTCGGGGGCTGTCTATGTAACACCCCAGGTGTTAGTATAAGGCTAAGCAGTGAGATTACTCTTAAACAAGTTTTGTCAAGTGGTGACAAGATGAGAAGCTAACTCTTCTAACGTGAGTCTTAGCCTAAACTTGTTGACATGTTAACATTTTCAAAGTATGCATGAGTAGTTTAAATCATGTCTTTTCATGTGCATCACCTAATCATGAACATATCTTGGGCATATGAAAAGTTGCATGTTGTTGTGGATCAAAAGGTTACATGAAATGATAGTTTCAACTTTGCTTAAAAACACTTTTGTTAATAGAATGGAAATATGTGATGTTAACTAAACCTTGCAATCATGTTCAAACAACTCTATTTTTACTCTTGAACAAAAGTTATTTAGGGTTTATTATGGAAAAGTGTGAAGAAAATGCTTAAAAATGGATAAAACTCTAGTTTAAACCTTTTCATGTTACTTCTTTGATCAATAGAGAACTTTGGTTTTTGTTTTAGTTCTGAAGTTTTGCCTTAAATAAAAGTTGAAGTATTAGTTGTGTACTACAAACTTTGTTACAGGACTCAGGGCTGTCCTAACTGTAGCTCCAAATTTGAATGTGATGCTATGTTAGGCTTTAAAAATATTTCTAAGTCTGAAATTTTCAGTTAGTAAATTCAATGTTTGAGTAATTATATAATCAATTTTCATAAATAAAACTTGTGCAACAATAGAACTATTTCATAGTATAAAGTTTGCATATTGATACTGTACCTTTGTTTATGATTTTAGCACAGTGATTAACTCCTAGTTAATTACCCAAGTTAGCTAATAAAATCTGTTGTAACATTCTTTAACTGAATGTGATTTTCAGTTTCAACGTAGGGGTTTTCAAAACTCTTGATCTCACTAACCTTTGAGTTTTACTCTTGGACCCTTAAAGCAATGTTGGAGACCTTACTTAGCCTTACAACTTTTGTTTTTGGACCTTGAGCTATGGATGAATGGATCGAGACATAGAGAGGGAGGAAGAAGCCCTGTCAGTTTGCTACAGTGCCGCGCAGACAACAGCAGCTTCTCTGGCTGCTCACCGTCGTGTGCCGTTTGGCCACCTTCCCGGCGCTTCTCGTGCCCGGGCACGTATCCGTCCGCGTGGCCAAGCTCGTGCGACGCTGGCGAGCTCGAGAAGGCGCCAGACAAACCGAAGTTTGCGTCTTCGCCGTTATAAGCACCTCGACGTCGGCGCTCTCTTTCTTTTTCCTCTCTTCTCCACCGCCGGCCAAATTCGCCGTGGCTGCGCCGCCTCCATCCAATTTTTCTCACAGACAACACCACCACCTCCTTGCGCATCTATTGAGCTCGGCCGCGATGCCCTTTCCTCGCCGGAACTAGTCGTGCGCCCGTTTTCCCACCGCGGCCGTCCGCCATAGCCGAGCAGAGCAAGCTCCACTGCCGCTGCTCCTTGCTCGTCCCTCCTCCGCCCAAGCCGGCTACGCCACTGCGTTCCTCGAGCCTCGCACTCCTCTCCGCTTGGCACACCTCAGCCGAGTCTGGAGCCACCGGCTGCGCCGCTGCCGCCATACAGCCGCCCGCCATGCCACCGCTCGCGTGGCCAGGCCTTCACCGGCCGTTCCGGGCCAAGCTAACCGCGCCACCGCTTCTCACTAACTGCGCCGCCCCTCCCGCACTCCTCCTTCGGCTCCACAGCACCCCACAGCGCCGCCGTCGCGGCAGCCGCCGTCTGGAGCCGCCGGCGCACGTGGCCGGCCCGCTGCCGGTCATCTTCGGCCACGCTGCGGGCACCAGATGGTGTGGCTAGTCACCCTGGAGCTCTCTGGCCAGTCCGCCTCCGCCACCGTGCGCCCCTCCGCCGGGAATCGGCCGGCGCACTACTCCTCTGCTCTGTCTCTGCGTATGAAGAAGAAGAAGGGTGAGAAAAATAGAATAGAAGCAAGTACAGGGGTCTTTATGAAAAATAAATGACTCATATGAATAGTGAGGTAGATTGTTTTTTTACTGCAAGTTAATTTATGTGAAGAACAGGGGTTTATTTGCAAAACCCGCCAGGCCACACCAGGCCAGGCCACGCTGGGCCAGCCTGCCCGTGTGCTGGGCCGCGCGACCGCATGCTGGGCCGCGACTGCTCGCGCGGCTGGGTCAGTCAGGCCACTTTGAGCCCAAGCGGTCATTTCTCAATTTTCAGTGTTTTATTAAAGTGCTGATCTTTGTTATTTCATAACCAAATAGTGGCGCAAGATAAAACGCAAGATAAAAACGTGAAAATTTGTGTGTGGCCTTGTTATGTTGTGATATACATAGGAAAAATAGGAAACCTGTAAAATTTATAATTTTAGAATGTTTTAAAATTACCTCTTTTAATTAAGAAATGCAACTTCTATGATTTTGTAGGCCAATATAAATATCCAAATATTATGAAATTTAGTTTGCCACTGTTTTATGTTAATACCAACCTCCACAAAAAGTTTGGTACCAATTGGATAATGTTTGATTATATCTTTAGTTATATGCTTTAATTATTAGTTTATAATTATCTGAGGGACTAACCTAAATCATAACATGACTTAGGCGTGTTTTGGGTTGATTGGTGACCATGAGGCATATCCACCTCTGCTGTTTCATGGTAAAGTGACTACCTTCCTAATAGGCTCATAATCAACTGTGATATTAAGGATTTACAAATACTTTTTCGTTAAATAAGCCTTTCATTAGTGGATGCAAGTATGTGATCTTGATTGCCCAGTGGATGCAACCTAATGGGTAAAAAGATTAGGTTATGTATGTTTCCTCTTGTAAAGATCTTGATCCTCTATTCTAACCTAGTCTTTTGTGATAACAACTTTTAATTTGATGTTAAGTAATAAAGGTGGTTTAAACTAATGTTTGAGTGATGCTTTTTGTGAGTGGATACATGTAGTTAAGCCATGACCTTTTGCTTTCTTTCATGCTTGAGACATGTAGATGTTCCATGGAATCTTGTAATGACCTAGAGTAGGGTCTCATGTTGACTTAATAATTGATAAGCATGAAATGATAATAACTTGTATGTTTAGATGACTTGCAAACTTTGTCTTCTCTACCAGAGAAGAGATTTGCACCTACTCAGTAAACTAAGTTTAATCTTGTTATCACCTTGTTGCCATGTTTAATTAGGAGTGTGTGTTGTGTATTGCACCATATCATACATGACATCCATCTATTGCATCTCCTGTGTATTCCTTGTAGTTATGCATCATATATTGCTCTTCTATGCATTCATATCTTGCATTGTTGCATATCATCTAGGTACGTTAGATGCACGACGAGAAGGTGGAGTACGTGGTGTTGGAACTGACCCAAAGATGGTGTAACGATAACCAAGTCCAGAAGATAAAGATGATGGTTGAGCATGATCTGAAGATGAAGCTAACTAACTGACATTGTGCTTCAAACCCAGGCAAGCCCCGGAGCATTACAAGCCTCCTACCTCTCTTTTAAAAATTCACTTGAGTTTATATCTTATGTTGTGCATTAAGTTTAGGAGTTGAACTGAAACCGTTGCTGCACGACCTACCTTATCTACAATATATATACCTGCAACCTTACTAGTATATCTAAGCCGCTATATGCTTAGTTATGCTTAGACCAGTAGAAGTCGGGTGAATCCTGTCATCCGCGAGACATAGGTGGCTACTCTATCACGGTTGGCTATATTTGCTATCGTGGAAAAGAATCATGTGATAATGGATAACTGGAGACCGGGCGGGATCCGGTGTTATTATATTGTTGTTGATGCCGGTTAGGCATGTATTCTTTGATCCCGTCTGTGTCATTTAAGAACCGTTCCGTTGTCGGACCTTGGTTGAGATTGAAGGTACCAAACACATAACAGGGGCCTGAGTTACAGTTGACCGTGAAGCCGATCCTCGTTTGGGCTGAGAATTGGACCGTTAGCATTACCGGGAGGAGAGTTTGAAGGAAGGGGACTGATCCAAGACCATGAGTTTGCTACGGGCTATGGGCTGAATGGGCATGTCTTGTGAGGATGCAGGACCATGAGTTTTGCGAAGTGGTCCAGACTTACCGCCGAATGGAGTGAACGGTGATCCACACGAGCTAATGTGCGCTCGTATGGGTGTGTGTTTGGGGTTTGTCCAGCTGGATATAATCGATTCGAATCGTCGTCTCTCCCGGATAGTGAGAAACTCATACCTTGCTTCGGTATACGTAGTAACTGATAAAACATGATGGTTCTATGGATTATGATAATTGAATATGGTTACTATTGTGATGCTTAGTAATTGAATGATTGCTATAGAACAGGTGCAAACTTAGTTCTAAATAGTCCTACTTAAATCAATGCTAAAACATTGATAAAATATTGAAAGCAAGGACTTATGTTAGTAATGCTCTTTTGCAAAGTTATGTTATCCAATCAGCTCCACTAAACAAACCTTGCATATCCTTGGAGTCATTTTTTTTTATTTCCTCCTGTCGGGTAAGTTTTGCCGAGTACAATTGAGTACTTAGGGTTTTATCCCACCCTGTTGCAGGTGAAGTGGTTTATCTGCTGAAGGTGGTGACTAAGTGCCGGTGGGCTCGGCTACTCCGTATATACTTCTCACCCATGCTTTTGTTGGAAGTTGTCATCTAAGCTAGCAATATGATTCAAACTTTTGATTTGGTAATCATTTCAAAGTTATGTTGTTTTAACTTATTGAATTGGAAACTAAACTTGTATTAAGTACTTGTGACACTACTGTAATATTATTTCCGCTGCAAACTCTGTGTATATGACGTGTATTTGCTTAATCAAGTACAATCTTGGTTGTGAAGTTGATTTATTGAGACCCTTTGTGGTACTCAACGGACTACCGGATTCATATGAGTGACGGTATGCGCGTGTCAACCTGTTTAACGGGGACTATCATACTTAATCTTATATGAATTGGGCGGTTCTATCACATCCTACACCGCAACCCCCCAGGATCGAGTTATTTGATTAAGTAAAATCTATAAAAGATTCAACAATGAAATTTCTCGGACCACTACCTTGGTGCCCTAGCAATTAGCATAGTTTTAGATAGATCAAAACAAGTCTGCGATTGAGAGTAAGAAATCAATCCCTAAAAATTGAAATATTTTGTATACGACAACATGTAAAATAAATGCCTTATCTATTGATCACATTGCATATTGCTAATGAGAGGAGAGGAGACATGAAAGATATGAACGGAAGTTGTAGTGAAGCATATGACTACCATGTTTTGATGTGTTCTCGTCCTCATCTAGATTTCAGAATTTTCATGTTGCTCTCATGCAGCATGCATGTACTGTTCTTCGTCCTTATGTAAATTTCAGAATTTTCATGTTGCTCTCATGCAGCATGCGCTGTTCAAAAAGACATCTAGGGTTAAAGCAGAGCACGGCCAATGGGGCAGCAAAACGTGGTAAATCTCACCTGAGCAAGAAAAACACCATCATTCATTATTGGCGTCCTACTGAGTAGTCGCAATCTATAGGCAACAAGAGTTTGGAACAAGACATACTCTCCTGAAAAAGGATGTATTGCATTTTTCATAAACAGATCAAAAGTGCATTTAAATACTGAAAAAGGACAAAAAAAAGTAAATTAAATCATTTACATAGACAAAAATATGGAATGCTAGGAAAACTAAAGACAACAGTAAAGATATATAAATAAAGTCATGAAATGCTAGAGCGTCGTTTTAGAAAAATTGAGGAAAAAGGGAATCAAGTCATCTGGAGGTATAGCATGAGGGAGAAAGACTAACTCAAATTTTTAACCGCAAATTTAAAAGAGAAAAAGGAATTGTTCATAAGAACTACCAAAAAAGACATGTGGCGGTCCATTTTATCGTCTCCAGTGTAGGCGCTTGGTAGTCTCTTGTCGGAATTACTTGAGGGAAGACCAAAAGATCGATGTCCTTTTAATGATAACGAAAACTAAATAAAGTAAATGATCGATTACCACACTAAATAGAGTACACGAACACCAATTTTTATCACACACATACATGACCTCACAAACTTTTTCACCGAGGCATGCATGTAATTCACGGAGCATATGTTAGCGATCATGTTTAGACTAAGAGATTATATCATGTTTATGTGTTAACCACATTAGTGTTGTTTATGCTAATACTAAGAACTAACACTAGAGACGACTAGCTGCTAGTTGACAGTAAAACAACGAAGAGGCACGTTGATAACGGTTCAGATATCAGGTGGGTAAGAAAAATCCAGGTAAAAAGTATTTTCAATTCCTTCACTCCTTTATAGTATATAGATTAGGCCTAGATAGCGACGGCTTTACAATTTCTCCACTTGTCAAACTGGAAGATATGGTGTGGAGGACGAAGCTAGACCACCAGCAACAAGATGAGATCGAAGACGTCGAACGGCAGCGGGCGTGCCTACGTGTATGTAAACGCTAGGATGATTAGGTCAGGCCGAGGTGCCGTGCAAGTTGCTCCTAGTTTATAGTACATCTGTCCACGTCGCGGTGTTTGAAGAAATTGCAATTCTGCTGCTGCTACACGTAATATCTATATATATAGGCATGCATCCCACCTCGTATGTTATATTACTTCCCAAATCCAAAATAAGAAATAAAGTATTCTTGCGAGAGCTAGCTAGCGAATATTCATTCGTCTTGATTAATTGGGCTCCATCTTGGCCTCTTGCATTGGGGAAGATGACGACTCTGCCCAAATCAGATGCGGCCGACGACTCTGCTCAAGAACATGGGTATGTATGGCACCAGAAATCCAGAATTGGTTTTAAAGGCTTTTTTTAAGGCCTTGTTTAGTTTTCAATTTCAACCCCAAATTTTACTATGCAAAAAGAAGATTCCCATCACATCAAAATACCGGCACATGCATAGAGTACTAAATGTAGATGAAATTAAAACTAATTGCACAGTTTTATTGTACTTTGCAAGACGAACATTTTGAGCTTAATTAGTTAAAGTTTGAACAATTTTTATCAAATACAAATGAATTGCTACCGTGCGCATTTAATACGCACTGTATACAGCGTTCAAATGATCCGCATTTAAGTCCAGTTGTTTGTTTACTGATTTTATTTATTTATTTATTTATTATTGACTTGTTATGATAGGGTTAAGAAAGACCATGCCATGCTGGCACCGTTCACAGCCGATTCGCAGACTACAAACTCGCCTCCGTTGGTTATCGAGAGATCTGAGGTTTTATATTCAGTTCGGCACATACAGATAGCGCACTACTTTCGTTTATTTCTCTTGGAACATCGTACCTCCGTTCATCATATACAAACAGACAACGTTTAAGATATACCCCTGCCTTTTTATGTGGCTACCAATACCATCAGAGCAAGGTTAATAATAGAGCCAAGTTATACAATAAGTGTCTCCTATTTATCTTCAAAAAGTCTCTCTTATTTCTCCTCACAACACTCGCTACTTGAGCCCACTAATACATATGCTTCCGTGTCCAGTTTGGTGTTTGCATGGGAGCCAAGCTCTCAAGTCTCTTCTCTCTTCTCTCCTCCACATCAGTATTATCTTGGCTATAAGCCCATTATTGTACTCAATACGTCCTCACGTTTCTCGCAATGAATAATTACTAGGGAATAGATAACGAACACCTTCTTTTTTGCAATAAAATGTAGCGGTTTCCTTACCAACTTTCATGAAAAAGTGGGTTACTGCCTATAGGATTTTAGGAGACAACCGTAAATGGTCAGGCTTCAGGCAAGCACTTGTTCTATTCAATCATTTTCAGAGACGTGCATCCTAAAGTCATCATGTCCTTGTTGATAGATTAAGACGGACGCTGACTTCTTAAAATGTTTGCCTCTGAAAATGACTATAAGATGTGAGAATTCTAAGGATCCGTATTTAAAAATCGATTAAGAGGCAACCATTCTAAGGTCCTCCTCTATAAATAGGTATCTCAAAACAATATAACTTTACATATGAACTCAGAGAAGACAAATTTTAATACCAAAATTATAGATCTCGACGCCGTCTACACCTTTGTAGTTGACAAAAAAATTATTTGAAACTGTTAAGAATCTCAAATTTTCATTTTACGCTCTTAGATTTTAAAATTGGAAACCTATAAATTTTAAACAACCTCGTATGTTGACACAGTCTGCACAAAAGTCATAGCTCTCAATACGTCTATACAACTTTGTAGTTAGCAAATTTTCTATTTGAAGTCCTCTAAATTCCTAAATATTTGTATAGAAAAAGTCTAATTGGCCCCCCAACTATTGGGGGTGGTCTAGTTTACCCCTCAACTATGAAACAGTCTAATTTACCCTCTGAACTTTGCAAAACCGGTCAAATCACCCCTCGAGCGGTTTTGGACGGTGGTTTGCTACAGTAACAACGGTTTTGCTACAGTAACGGTGGTTTTGTCCTTTTCTTTTTATTTATTTCGTCTGAATCTTTGAAAAATCATAGTAAATCACAAAATGAAAATTTCAATTTTGTTGGACTCCACATGACAAGATCTACACAGTGAACATATAATATAGTATGCTTTAGTACAAAGTTTTTGTTGTATGAATTATTCAAATTAATTACAGAAAAAAAAAGATCAAAATTTACAGCAAAAACTTTGTACTAAAGCATACTATATTATATGTTTATTGTGTAGATCTACTCATGTGGAGTCCAACAAAATTGAATTTTTCATTTTGTGATTTACTATGATTTTTCAAAGATTCAGACGAAATAAATTTAAAAGAAAAGGACAAAACCACGGTTACTGTAGCAAAACCGTTGTTACTGTAGCAAAACCACCGTCCAAAACCGCTCGAGGGGGTGATTTGGCCGGTTTTGCAAAGTTCAGGGGGTAAATTAGATCGATTCATAATTGAGGGGGTAAACTAGACCACCCCCAATAGTTGAGGGGGTCAATTAGACTTTTTTGTATTATGTTCTAAGATGTTGAAATTTAAAATTTTAGAATTTGAAACAACATCAAACATTGACATAATATCTACCAAAGTTGCAGTTATAACACAATTATTACATTTTTTTGCTGTTAAAAAGTTTTTTATTTCAAAAAATAGTTCTAAATATTCATTTTGAATTTCTCGGATTTTGAGATTCAAATTTATGAATTTTTCAAACTAAATTTATGAATTTTTCAAACTATCTTGGATGATTAAAATTTTAGACCTTACCAAATCTAAAAGTTCTAGTGAAACTTTTTCCTTTCAAATCATTTAGAGGCTAAAATAATCACTACAATATTTTGAAATGTTGATACAAAATAATAGTGTCCTATATGTACCCACCCACAAATAAGTAGCGCAGTGGTAGAGAAGTGTTATGTGGGTTTGAATCATGAAAGACACTTAGGCAGAACAAAGGTTACTTGACAGAAATGGTTAGTCTGCTCGCCTCTATTAATAAAAAACATGCGCCACAAAATGATTTTGTACTAGTAGTAGGGAAAAGAAAACCGATGCATCCCATGGTCATGTGTTAGTGGTGTTTTATTTTGAGGGTAACTAAACACTGAGGCGGAGTTATACTATTATTCTTCACTCGTACCAAAAATGAATGGCAACGCTATTTCTCTGTGACAAAAATTATTGGCCGGAATTGGAGGGAGAAATGAATTTGAGGATTTTGGGTGTGTCACACATATGTTTATCTCTTCTTTTATGTACCCTTGCAAATTTATATAAATGTAAGAGGTATTTCCCCCCCCCCCAATTTTCTTTATTTTTTGCAACTTTTTCCAAAAGTGTTTCTAGTCTTGCCAAAAGGGAATAAATATTTTGTTAGGATAAAATTATTCTAGTGCATAGACAAATAAGGGGAGCTAGTGATGTAGGAGTATATCACTACTAATTTATAAAATTATGATTATGAACTTGTTAGCATTGCACGTCTTAAGATTTTTCACTTTAGTAATTTAAATTCTTTTTTAAAATAAATTAATGGTTAAATTTAAATAAAGCTACCATCATATTTTACTGTGGCAACTCTCTTATCTTGAAACAAGGATGGTACTTCCTTCATCCCAAATTATAAGTCGTTCTAACTTTTCTAGATATATAGGTTTTTCTATGTATCTAGACATAGTACAAATCTAGGTGCATAGATAAAATTGGGCACCTAGAAAAGCATTCTTCAACATTCATTTGTCTTCAAAATTCATTTATCTCCCTTCTTTTGTCTTATAATATATATGCCATATATGTAACATTTGTATGCAGGGTTGTTATGTTTATGATGCTAACGGGAATAGGTATCTGGATGCACTAGCAGGATTGTTTTCTACAGCTTTAGGTATGTCCATTCCTTTGAACGAGAACTTCTTTTATCTGCAACCAGATCACCAACGAACTTTTGGATTGAAAGAAAACAAACTGCAATTCAACAATAGAAATTTTGTGAATCGCTAATGTGGATAAGTGCATGAAAGAAGTGTAGACTTGAGAAAGAGTGGGGATAAAATATCTAGTCTTCTCTTTGGAAAAAAAAAAGCAAAGAAATTTTTTATTAGCTAGTTGATCAATTAGGGTTCATGCTAGCTCAATTGGAATTTTGGATGAATCAAAAATTACTCAGAGCCTTGTTACTTGTAGATGTTGGCGCAATTCACTTTGACATGACATGCTAGTTAATTAAAATTTGATGTGGCCATACATGAGGATTTATTGCGTTTGGGATTTTTTTATGGAAGAACATCCTTTATGTTTGAAGTCTTAGCTGAACGTTTTTTTATGAACTGCAATTGTTTAGCCCAACAACTTGTGTTACCACGGGTATGAGTTTGTAGTTGTGTTTCGTATAGGCTTGTTTAATTTATAATCATATATGGCGTTAGCAAAAATAAATTGCTAAATGGCACGCATTATCAAATGTTTAGATCTTCCAATGTAATGCACCAGCACTTTTCAAATGTCTAACTTTGACAAAAAAAAATCCAATAGTATAACTTTGTTATAGTTAGAAATCACAACAACGGGAAAATGCTTTTAAGTATGAATCCAAGTATTAACCTTTATAATATAATACACATGTTACTGAACTAACTATTTGTCAAAAGTAGTTCTCAGAAGGCATGAGCACCTTATATTGTCCAATAGAAGGATTAGTGAATAATTGGTGAACTGGAGTTGTTTCATATATCATACCATGCATGCTACTTTACAGGTGGTACAATCGAACCTTGATTAGTGAAAGCAGCAACTAATTATTTCAAATGTCATACCATTCATGCTACTTTACAGGTGGTAGCGAGCCTCGGTTAGTCAAAGCAGCAACTGATCAGTTAAACAAGTTGCCCTTCTACCATTCCTTTTGGAACCGTACAACTAGACCGTCCTTGGTACATATCCTGCATCTTTCATCAAATGTTGATTCATTTGCATTTATTTTTTCAAAACATTAATAAAAGATTGAATGTTAGTTATGCCTTAAATATCAAAGAATTATGCAAACACTAATGACAAGAACCTTGTTGCTACTTGCAGGATCTTGCGAAAGAACTTATTAGTGTGTTTACTACTAGTGAAATGGCGAAAGTATTCTTTACATGCAGTGGTTCAGAAGCAAATGACTCTCAAGTAAGGATGTTAAAGTATCAACCATATTCTTGTAGGTTACACCTAGAAAATTTGTATCATTTAGAAGAAATACTAAAATGTTGAGTTACAGTATGAAATAATTCAAGTTCAAGTTTGAATATGTGTGAAAATTAATAAATATTATGAAATATGAAAGAAATGAACTATGTTTTAAAATACATGTGAAGTAGTGATCGAAATGTAGATGATTCCTGAATAAAATGATCAAAACCAAACATGAATTTAGGCCAAACTAAGTATCGTAAGCCAGTTAGTATTCTTATAGTCTTACTACCTCCCACAAGTATTACATGTGATCAATAACTTGTAGAACCACACATTGGTTTACACGTTATATTACCATTGTCATGATTCAGTTCTTTCAAAAGTACTATCGATGGTACATCTCTTACTATAATCATATACATAAGTTTAATTTGAGTTCACTGAAAGTTGTTTTTTTATGTATCATGAAAGAGTAAATGTTGCAAGAACTTGTGATATAAAGACTAGATGTACCAATAGATAATGAATACTGTAATTTATATTGTTTACATGATGGTTGCACATAGTTCAAACATCATGCTTTTGCAATATTTGTACAATCTCTATATTTCTCTCATGCAAGGATTGCATGTTGTATCGTATATTAGAAGAGTATATACTATGTTACTGCTTTACTTTTTCTGTGGTCGCATTTCTTATCTATTTTATTTCCTTCATCATGTTTATGCCTTTTGTATACCTGCGATGGATGAAATAGACGTAATAGATACAGATATACTCTTAACTTCTATATCTTGTTCATTTCCTTCATTGTAACTTTCATAATGTTGGTTTCACATATTCATCTTCTTACTCTCATAATATTGGTTTATATATGATTATATTCAATTCTTTTATAGGTCAAGCTAGTATGGTTTTATAACAATGCATTGGGGAGGCCAAAGAAGAAAAAAATCATTGCACGATCACAATCGTAAGCTATATATTATTTATCCACTTATGTGCCTCATACAAAGAATGTAATTTTTACTTTGTTATATTTTGTTTTTTGCACACTTTTTTTATATAGCACATCCACTGTCATTTATTTTAATTGATCCTCTCTAAATTTCCCATTTTGTAGATGTTATTGTTAAGTTTTATGGAATCACTTTTAATATCATGCTTAATGTTTATTGCAGATACCATGGAACAACATTCATATCGGCTAGCCTATCTGGGTGAGTGTTGTTTTCCTTTAAAAAATTAGCTTGAGATCAAAATGTATCCAACATTAGAGATTTCACTAATGAAATCGCTACCTCATATTTGAAATTGTTTCATTGATTCCTTCTACATGTTTAGTCTTCCTGCCATGCACCAGGACTTTGATCTACCAGGAAATTTTGTCCTGCACACAGACTGCCCTCACTACTGGCGTTTCCATCTACCTGGTACTCCTCAAAATTATGCTTTATGATTATCCCAAAAAAATTTTGGATGAAATGATTTTTGAGGCAAACAGGTGAGACGGAAGAGGAATTTGCAAGTAGATTAGCCAACAATTTAGAGAATCTTATCCTCAAACAAGGACCAGAAACGGTAGAGCTCTTTTGATGGGCCTCAAATAAGCTTAATTAATACCAGACTTTATAGATCTAATCTATTTTCTTTTTCCCTTAGATCGCTGCCTTCATTGCTGAACCAGTGATTGGTGCTGGTGGTGTCATCCTTCCTCCAAAGACATATTTTGAGAAGGTGGTTCTTCATGTTATAATGTAAAGCTATATGGTGTATTTTTTTCTAAGTGGCACTAGTATGCAAACGGTTTTTGTCAGTGCTAGGGCTTTTTGTCCACTGGCGGTTCATAAAGGACAGGCGCAAGTAGAAATAGCACTACGGGCCCATAGCTATGAACTATGAATGGAGACAGATCTCTACTAGTGGGTTTCTTATAGTTACACCAGCACAAATAATTTGAAATCAACTTTTTCTGATTTTTATGACCTCAGATGAAGAAATTACCTAAATCAAATTTGTAGTACTCAAAAAGATCCGCAACTTTTGAAATCTGGCAATGTACATATGTTTACATAGGCAGTTTTCTTAACCTACCGGTAGTCCAAATAATTTGAAATCAACTTTTTCTGATTTTTATGACCTCAAATGAAGAAATAACCTAAACCAAAGTTATAGTACTCGAAAAGATCCACAAATTTTTAGTTGACTAATTTTAAATTTGAACTTGTTTAGAGCCCAAAAATTTTATTTTAAGATTAATGAGTTTTTTTAAAATATTTTTATAATTTTTTCAAATGACTTCGGATGGAGAAATGACCTAAACCAAAGTTGTAGTACACGAAGGGATCTAAAACTTTTTAGTTCAAACTTTTTCGTTTGAATTGATTTAGTATTTTAAATATACATTACAATATTATTCACTAAAGTGAATACAAATGGAATCCGCACATGTGTGTATTTCGCGTGAAAAATCATGTGACTTGTGTGGCAGGGTTGCCTAGTGGGGCTTCTTCAAGGTAAAACTTTTTGCTATTTTTTGCCCGACTTATGGATTCTATTAAACTATTTACACTGGCGATTTGTGTAGGCATGCCGCCTATGTAAATCGATTTACACTAGCAGCAGCCTTAAACCAGTTGCCCGTGGAAGTATTTACACAGACAGTTCTTAAGTGACGCTAGTAAAACATCACCGTTTTCATTTGGCTTTCATACTAGTTGTTCACAAAAACCACCAGTGAAAATTGAAAAGGTGCCGCTAGTGGAGACATTTTCTACACTAGTATAGAAACCCATCTTATTCATTTATTTAATGTCATACTACAAATTTTTTGTGCTTCATTGCACCCTAGTGGTTCCACGAAAATGTTGATGCTTACAGAGTCTCTAGCAATAGTGTCTTACCGCAAATAAAATTTGTATTCTGTTTGTTCATTGTCTATTATTTTCTTGCCTTAATTTCAATAGATTCAAGCCGTGGTTAAGAAGCATGACATCCTTTTCGTGGTAGATGAGGTATGTTGACATTGTTGCTTACTGAGGCCACATATATAAGAAGGTGAAAGAAACAATAATACATTTTTTGGGCAAAAGGTGTGAACTTACCAACATTCCATTCTAGGTCATTACTGGATTCGGAAGGTTGGGAACCATGTTTGGATCTGATTTGTATAACATCAAACCAGATCTTGTATCCTTGGCCAAGGTGAGTTCTCTAGTACCAAACCGCTAGTACCATTGAAACCTTTTTTATCTAATATCTTACTCTTGTTAATTCACCTTGATAGGCTCTTTCTTCTGCATATGCCCCTATTGGAGCAATAATTGTTAGCCGGGAAATATCAGATGTGATTCATTCTCATATCAATAAGCTTGGTATGCCATTATTTGAACTCATCTGTGGTTTGTAGTCAAAATGAGAACATTCTGAGCTCTTGCCTTTTGGCACAGGTATATTTGCTCATGGCTTCACATACTCTGGCCATCCTGTTTCCTGTGCTGTGGCTTTAGAAGCACTAAAAATTTATCGGTACACTCATTTTACTATTCTCAAAACATATGTACAATGCCACTTTAGTTGCATAGGTTTTATTTATTTTTGATAAATGTTTTGCAAAATTACTGGTACCAGGGAAAGAGATATTCCGGGTCATGTAGCACATGTTTCTCAAAGGTTCCAGGAGGGAATCAAGGCCTTTGCAACTGGAAGTGCAATTGTTGGGGAGGTATTCATTTCTATGTTCAGATTTTCAAACACTTCCAAGTTTCTGATGGTGCTCATGTACCACACAAGCATGGATTTATTTTTCTAACCAAGTGAACAACATGGCTTTTATCTAGTTGTGCTCTTGTATATGCAGACACGTGGTATCGGATTGTTGATAGCAACTGAGTTCACTGACAACAAATCACCACATGAGTTATTCCCTTTCGAGTGGGGTAAGTAATAGTAGTGACCACATGCTCTTAATTATTTAATAAATTATTAGCTTGTCTCCAATAATGTTGCTTGGAATTCTATTAGCATGACCACAACTAAGAACGATTGTCCATAATTAGGTTCAGAAATATGTTATGTGTATTGCCATAGACCTTTGGCTCATACATGTGACCTATTTAAAGTAAAGTTTTATCTTATTATGTTGACATATGCCAAGTTATTAAAATGTAATAAGTGTGTTCAACATAGACCAAACCATTGATTGTAGAGGGCAAATTTTGAACTAGGGTAGCTGCTCGACTTGCCTTTTCTACTGAAAGAAATACAATAATAAAGAGAGTGACTTATGTTGCCTCATTGTAAATAATCTAGTGTCCTATGTTAGACCATCTGTACCAAGCATTGTTTGAATAAAGTTTGAACGAGTTTAATGAACTGATCATTGCAAAGATCGATTATTATTGCACTTTTGTTTACTTATGTTTGACACGTACAATTTGGTTTTCTAAATATGTAGGGGTTTTTCATTAAAGGTTTCTTCGAATTTGTGAATTCATATGTTTTCATTGTTCCTTCCATTTGCATTTATCTTGTGGTGTGTCCGCACATGCTCATATCATGTCTATGGATGGTCACGTGCCGAAAGGAATATGGCTTATAAAGTTCTTATTTATGTCCCATGCATATATGTGATGTACAAAATAGCTAGATTCAACCCCTAAAGCCGGGTGAGCAAAAGCTTCTTGTTCATCTGAACACACATGAATAGAAGTTGTAACTAAAGGGGCCCTGGTGCATGTACCAATGGAACTCTCACTAGTGGAGTAAGTTAAGATACATTCGTACAAAGTAAGTTCTAATGATTTTGATGGCATTTCCAGGAGTTGGTGAAATATTTGGAGCAGAGTGTAAGAAACGTGGCATGATCGTGAAGGTTCTTGGAAACTTGATAGTAATGTCCCCACCACTGATAATTACCCATGAAGAAATTGATGAGGTAAGAACAAAATTCACAGCATAATTAACCCTCAATACCTATACCTCTCTTTTATATGGGTCATAAATGAAAAAATTGTTTGATATGTCATGGCTCATTACTGAATATATGTACCTCATGCATGTACTCAAACTGCTTTTTCAGTTAGTGGGGATATATGGAGAAGCACTAAAGGCCACAGAGGAAAGAGTGGCAGAGCTAAAATCCAAGAAAAATAGTTATGTGATTATGATAGTAATGTATGATGATCGATGGCGGCAAGGTTGAAGGCGATGACATTTGTGCCTCCATGGAATAAATTCCTTGCTATTCATTCTTGTAATAATGTGTTGAGACACTGAACTTGTTATTATTGTTGCAATCAACAAAGCAATCAACACTACCATTTGTCAGGTCATAGTATGGATAATTAATTGTTGATGTTTTTTATTGTTATGTGATTGTGAATAAAAATGCAATTTTTTTCTCTGTCACGGTGATTTTTCTTCTTGAGATTCATGTGTTGCAAAATGTGGTGCTTGGCCCTTTTTTTAGATGGTTCATGGTTTAGGGTCTCTTCCCTTTCTCAGTTTCTTTGGGCATCTTTTTTTGTAATTGAAATCACGCTTCACAATTAAATTATCCAAGCTTACAAGGCACTAGCTAAAAACCATAATAGCCAAGTTGTCTGTAAGTAATTAATAACCATTTTTCATTCTTTCAATTAAACCGAAGAAATTTGAAACCATTTTTTTCATGGTTTGGATCTCAAAACCCACTAATTTTGATTTTACTAAAGACTGTTGGCAATGAGAAATGCATTTGAGCACCTTCTTATAGTAGTCTCTTAACTACTAATGCTCTATATTGTTGCATGGCAGTTTTCTTCCGTTTAAATTATTGCACTATACTTGATTTGGAATTCTCATATTTGGATACTGCGAGGAGCCTATTTGATAGATGCAGCAGATAGCAAACCAATAGAACAACAGTTTGGGAAAGAATGATCGGAGTAGTGAGTCAAACACAAATATTTTGCCTCCCAGATTTGACATAGTTTTGTTTTAATTGACATATTTGTATGTGATTTCTTTGATGCAAATATTCCCTTAAGTTTGTATTCTAAGGGGTTCTAATACTTGACCCTTGGATGACTAATGGGTGAATCGCCTTTTAAAAAAAAAGGAAAAATCAGGTGTACAACTATTATCACCTCTCTATTTTTTGTTTGTCCGTAGCAACTAGTATGAAAAGAAAATGGAAACCACGGACTGCAGGGCCTGCCTGTGTGTCACCCTTCGGCTAATCATAGTGGGCTTACTAGTAATAGTGTATTGGGCTTATTTTGGACGTTTAACAATTTGGGCTATACATAGTACTACGTGGCCCAGCTTGTCACATAATTGGGCTGGAAGAGGGTCGCGAAGGGTGGAAAGGCCAACTACTGTGCGTGCGTATGTGAACCCAAGATATTTAGAAATAGGAAAAAGTCTAATTGACCCCCAACTATTGGGGGTGGTCTAGTTTACCCCCTCAACTATGAAACGGTCTAATTTACCCCCTGAACTTTGCAAAACCGGCCAAATCACCCCCTCGAGCGGTTTTGGACGGTGGTTTTGCTACAGTAACAACGGTTTTGCTACAGTAGCAGCGGTTTTGCTCTTTTCTTTTTTATTTATTTCGTCTGAATCTTTGAAAAATCATAGTAAATCACAAAAAAATCATAAAATGAAAAATTCAATTTTGTTGGACTCCATATGAGTAGATCTACACAGTGAACATATAATATAGTATGCTTTAGTACAAAGTTTTTGCTGTAAATTTTGATCTATTTTTTTTGTAATTAATTTGAATAATTCATACAACAAAAACTTTATACTAAAGCATACTATATTATATATTTACTGTGTAGATATACTCATGTGGAGTCCAACAAAATTGGATTTTCCATTTTATAATTTTTTTGTGATTTACTATGATTTTTCAAAGATTCAGACGAAATAAAAAAAAAGGGCAAAACCACTGTTACTGTAACAAAACCGTTTGTTGCTGTAGCAAAACCACCGTCCAAAACCGCTCGAGGGGGTGATTTGGCTGGTTTTGCAAAGTTCAGGGGGTAAATTAGACCGTTTCATAGTTGAGGGGGTAAACTAGACTACCCCTAATAGTTGGGGGTCAATTAGACTTTTTCCTTTAGAAATACCGAACATGATTTGCCTTCCTATCTCTCAAGGACTGAAGCAAAGCAAAGCAAAGCAAACGAAATGTATCCTTTAATTATTTCTTTTATCTGTTTTTACTTTGGAGAAAAGGTGTGAAAAGTTGCACGTTTTGTTTTCGACGAAAGGAAGACAAATGCGAAGATCATTAAATATATTATGCTCTTTGTCAGCCCTGAGAAGTGAGAAGCACAGCGTAGTGGAGTAGTGGCGTACGTCATGCGACTTCTTCTGGTGATTACTCCTAGCTAGCTTATTTCGACTTTGATTGCAAAATGGTAATTTAGGGTTTATTTGGCATGGGTTCTCCTTAAGCGTTGGAGCACTCGAAGAGGAGTCACAAATTGCAGTTTCCTCCTCTAGACCTAAAGAATGGTGCCAACTCCAGTACTATTTAGGGGAAAACAACTCTTTTTTTAGAGTGTTTGGTATGACTCCTCCGCTAAAACTATTGTTAGAGCCAAAGTGTAGAGCTGTGTCAAGTCATTAAATAACTGAAGTCTGACTATGAGTAATAAAAATGCAGCAACACCAATAGATAAATCAAAATAACTCTAAATAGAGCATTAATACTCCATAGTTTATTTTTTTTAAAAAAAAGACAAAGTTCTATATTTTTCTGATTTAAAATGAACCATTTTCGGTAACGGTGGTTGCCTTAAAAATGGGGAAAACTCTTTCAGTAAAGTATAAATAAAATTAGCAGGAGTCAGTAGACGTTAAAGCTCCTGGAAGGCTGTACAAGTGAGGTTACGAGAATGCCCGTGCGCACTGGACTGCAGGATCGGAGGCGGTCAATGTCCTGGTGTGCAAGGCTAAACTTTTCGTTGTTTTGTTGAGCCAGCGTGCATACAAAGACGTGTGTGTGTGGTGGTAGGCAGTGTCCATTGACTCGCTGCAGACTCCACCACCCATCACATTCACATCTCCGCAGGCAGCGGCAGTTGCTGTCTGGTGGATCGTCCATGCGTAGTAGGAGTAGTCTAGTTCAAAGTTGAAACGTGACTGGTCCCTCGTTGGTCCGCTGCTCGTCGTAGACCGGGCCTGCAACTTTTCCGTGCGTTCCGCTCGAGCCAAAACACGGAGACCTGACTCCCTGACCAGTGAAGTCTTCTGCGATACTCTATTTAGGCCAGTCTTAGTGAAGTTTAATGAAAGTTAAGCCTGAAATAAACTGACGTGGTATAATATAAATGAAAAAAAGAGATGATAAAAATTTCATGTTGATAAATAAGTTTCATTGAAATTTAACTTATGTACACTGTTTCCAACACAAGGCGGTCTTAGAAACTGGGTCATGGAGCCTGACCGAGGACCTTAGATGTATCCTTAGTCAATATAAAAAACAATATTGATATTTATAACATCAAATCAAATAGGTATAGTATGAAAATACATTACACTATAAATCTGAGTTGGTATCATAAACATTTGATACCTCTTTCATTTAGATTTCATCAAACTCAAGATCGTTTGACCCGGCCTATACATTGGTAGAATTGTATTCGTTTCAAGATGGAGGTTGTACAACAAAACACGTTGTATATATAGACAGATAGATCCTAATACTATTCCAAGAGAATGCTTTGTTGAAACTGAAAAACACCTTACGAGCCCTTTTTTTTAATAAAGTATACAAGGCATGAATACATACATATAAAGTGTCTTCTCCTTCGTTTATTTGCCTCACTCCGGGCAGGCCCTCCCTGATTGCTATGCTAGTAGCTGGAACCGAGCTCAAGACCTCCCGTGCAAACGCGGACGACGTTGCTGTCGTCCAGCCGTGTATGTGAGGTCAGATTCCGCTCCGACGTGCCTTGCCGCTGCCAGCCGAACGGACGACTGCAGACTGCACAGACTCTAGCTCCCGTCCCGTCCATTGACTTGCCAGGCCGCCTGCGCCGAGCCTGGACCATAGCACGTCTTCACTGCAGCCACAGGACACCTCTTCTCTTCTCATCCCAAACTACGGCTGCGTTTAGTTCGGGAGAAGAAAAAAAAAATTCGTCACATGAGTGTGTCGGAGGATATTAGGAGGGATTTTCAGATACTAATAAAAAAATAAATTACAGAACTCGTCAGAAAACTACGAGACAGATTTAATGATACTAATTAATCTATCATTAGCACATGTTAATTACTATAGCACTTAAGGCTTTTCATGGACTAATTAGGCTTAAAAGATTCGTCTCGCGATTTCCCCAAGAACTGTGCAATTAGTTTTTTTTCGTCTACGTTTAGTACTCTATGCATGTGTCTAAACATTCGATGTGATGGGTGGAGGCAAAATTTTTTGGAAACTAAACCAGGGGCGGGTTTAGATCTAAATTTTTTTGCAAAACGGCACTGTAACTCTTTTCGTTGTTATTTGACAAATATTGTCCAATCATGGTCTAATTAGGCTTAAAAGATTTGTCTCGTCCATTTCGTCTAAACTGTGTAATTAGTTTTAATTTGTATCTATATTTAATGCTTCATGCATGTATCCAAAGATTCGATGTGACGGGGAATCTGAAAAATTTTGTAAAATTTTCTAGGAACTAAACAGAGCTCAGGCCTATGTGTTTAGTTGGTGAAAAGTTTTTGGGAAAATATCACATCGGATGTTCCGTGCGATATCGGAAGGGATTTTCAGATACTAATAAAAAACTAATTACATAGCTTGCCTGAAAACTACGAGACGAATTTATTAAGCCTAATTAATCCGTCATTAGCACATTTGTTAATGTAGCACTTTAGTGTCCAATCATGGACTAATTAGGTTCAAAACGTTCATCTCACAATTTACACGCAAACTGTGCAATTAGTTTTTTATTTCGTCTATATTTAATATTCCATGCATGTGTCGCAAAATTCGTTACTGTGGTTTTTCGTAAAAAGTTTTTGCATCTAAACAAGACCTAACTGATCAATTTTTCTTAAGTCTGACTAGAGCTTTATACAAAAATATTAACGATATTTGTATCTCTAAATAATTTTATTATTCAACGATTTCTCTAATTATACTAATTATGCACCATAAATATTAATATTTTCTAATATATATTCAGACAATATTGAAAGTGTTTGACTTCTTGGAAAGCGACAATATCACTCCTTTAGGGGCACATGGAGTACTACAGTAGGCTTTCCTGTAACCATAGGTACTTTTGTGTAACACTTTATCTCATTTAAATTATAATTTAAGTAAATTACACCAGTAGTCCCTAATTATTAGACAATTTTCATCTATGTCCCCAAACTAGGAAATTGCATATCTAAGTCCTAAATTATTTAAGTATATTATCCCGGTCCAAAACAGTCACGTCCCATTCTATTAGCTAACGTGGCACTCCAACGTGGAACCGATATGTGGGTCTGTAGCTCATAGTCCCTACACTATCATGTGATTCTCACGTAGGTCTCAAACTATAAAATTACTCCTTGGTCTCTAATCTATTAAAGTACTACAATCCTAGTCCAAAGCAATGTCTCCACGTCATCTGCTAGTACGCTTGGATCAGGGGACACGCCGAGACAAGTTATTGTTGTCAAGTGTGTGCTAAGACACCTCACTCACTCATGGTGATAGTGAACAATTGGCCAGCAACAGCTTCTCGGGTATGCCAACCAGCTATTCCATGTCACCGTGAGCGAGTGACTTGTCTTAGAACACACTTTAGAACACGTCTTTCGATCCAACCATACTAACCTATGGCGTCAAGATATTGCTCTCCAAGATAAGATGAGAACAGACGATGATAAGTTCAAAACTAGCAAAGGCTCGGAAGCCTATATCTGGCAATCTACGCGATGATGAATGGAATGTCAAGAGGTTTCTTTGGACTAGGATTGTAGTACTTTGATAGATTAGGGATCTAGATGAATACTTTTATAGTTTGGGACCTAGGTGAGAATTATACAATAGTTTAGGGACCGCGCCTGTAATTATAAGCTACGGACCCACATGTCGGTTCCATGTTAGAGCACCACGTTAGCTAATGGACAATGACCTAGCTATTTTAGACCATGATGGTGTACTTAAATAGTTTAGGGATCTAGATATACAATTTTATAGTTTGACCTAGATGAGAATCGTGTAATAGTTTAAGAACCACCAGTATAATTTGCTATTATAATTTATTTTAGCTTTATTCATTCCAAATTATAAGTTATTTTGATTTCCTAAAGTACAATAATAACATCAATATATTAAATTCATAACAAAATTGATACATCTAGATAATCAAAACGACATACAATTTAGAACAAAAATACTAAACTATATAGAAGTACTTCTTTCTCTGCCAATTGTCTTTTTTCATATCTATACGTGAGCACTTTACACGTCCCTTTTTCAAACTTTTGTAACAGGGGATAAGCACGAGAGTAAAGAAGACATGGCCCACGTGTCCATAGATTATCAGTAATGCGCACTATCATTCTATCCTATCGAGCTTCAGTCAAGAAAGAAAAGAAAAATAGCACCGCATCCACATCCACCCAGAGCAAAGGTGCCCTGGACCCAAAAGAAAAAGATTGCTTAACGAGTCTCCAAATTATATTGGCATCTTTAGTTTTGCAGGCCATGGAGTCAACTGACACCCTCTGGAGAAGCCCGTGACAAAGGTGAAGCCAAAAGCGCGTGCTAGATCAGGTCAAACCATCCATGCTACTGCTTCAGTTGTACTGTACATAAAGTTTTTATATTGTTTTTTATATTATAAACTTTTTTGGGGCCTAGAGTGGGCCAGGCATGGCATTAGGGATTAGGTCTATCCTTCTCTATCGCCGTAGATCATATCGCCCTGAAAGTGGAACTAGGCCTGCTTGCACATTTTCATACAAAAAGAGCACCATATCGACATTTCTTTTTCTTTTAGCACTCCAACCCTCTCCAAAAAAAAAATACAATTCTTACTTTTTAATAAGTTAAATAATTTTAAAATTGATCATCTATATAAAAAGTAATAACACCTATGATACAAAATTGATCCAGTCGCACGGAAATATATGCATGTATCAATCGATCAATCAATCTAGAGGTGAAAAGACGCGAGAAAGAATAAAGATAAAGAGTAAGGACATGGTTCCCGACGCAAATATACAAGAGAGAAAAAAGTATAAAAATAGTTGATGTGATTTGTAAATAGTCTGGATTTTAGATGCAAAATTATCTTTTATTGTTTAGGAGTGTGATTTTAAAAACAGTAGAAGTAACCCAACAATTGTGATCCCAAATTTTTTTAGCCACTTGAAAAACTTATTGATTTAGCAATTTCTTTTCAAGAACTATTTAGCACATATATTTCAAGACATGAATATTGATAGTAGTTTGTATAAATTTCATTAAACTTAAGAAAATTTAACTTGGTTTAAATCTGGAATTATATATTTTTTTAGACGAGAGTGAATGAGTACAACACAAGGAGGCGGAGAGACTAAATATGGATACAGAATAACAGATGCCTAGTTCCACTTCCCTCTACTTTCTAGTATTCTCTTCAATTAGCTCTATTGCTTAGGCAAAGCATTCATTGGTTTACGTCGACCAACAAGCTCTGCTGATTTTTTGTTGTTGTCTTGGTTCAGTAAATAGATCACAACTTACACCCTCAAGTTTGTATGGAAGCAAGCATTAGGTCTAAAATGACTTAGTTTTTGATAAAAAGATACTATCAGAAAAGATATATCTTCTTATTTACAAGTTGTTTTCAGGGTTTCTCATTAGACACGTTTCTGACCCATTTTACAAAAAGGACCAAGACCGACCAATGTTAAGTGGACAAGTCGTATCCTAGAAACAATAGCAACGAAGATCTTCACCAAACATAGGTAGCTGTTTTCCAATAAGCTTACTGCATAGATTACTGTTACTTCTTGTGAGCTTTTTGATAACTTGTTTTTTGTATGCTAAAGACTTGTTTTGTACTAAACTTTAATCGCAACCGCTCCGGTACTCCTCTTCTAAAAATGACACGAATCTCAAAAGCACTGATTAAAGAAATTAATAATTTTCTGCTTGATTTGTTGTCTGGGTCACGCTTGGATCCAGCCCGTTCAGGTCCAACCCAGCCCTGAGTCCTCTCCGTATCATACGTGCCCATCCCCGCCTCTCCCGTGTGGCTTTGGCCGCGCCGTGGTCGTCGTCTTGCTGCACCGCAACCACGTCGACAAGCGCTCTGCTTTGTCCTACAAGCATCAAGCAAGGTTGCGCCGTGGTCGGCTGGTGTCAGCCGGAGTTGCTGCAGGCGCCGGTGGCGGGCGCTGTCCATCCACGCCACGGCACCGACTAGGTGGCTTCACTCAAGATCGTGATTCGTGACTAGGCCACAACTTTGATCGTTTCACAACGTAGCATTTCTTGGTCCGGTTTGTGAATGGATTGCTCGTGTTTTGATTGGGTAATTTCCGCAAAGCGCAGTGTCAGCAGGGCCGGTGGCGGCTGCTGTACAGCACCGCGTTCTCGTCGCGGACGCTCGACGGCAGCCGCCATGGCCCCCGCCCACCGGCCACCTCCTCCATATCATGCTCGGCTAGGTCAATGTGACACAGTAGTTAGGCGACGAACTCCAAGCCATCTATTAGCACTTCTTCAGCTGGAAGCTGACTATCACCACCGAGCTCCGTCTGCCGGTTGCCGCTCGGTCGCTGCTCAGAAATGGTCACAGTGGCGGCGGCGGCACGGTCTCCTTCGTCAATGTAACATCCAGTCCCGACATACACAGCTCAGGGCCACTCTGCCGAGGAGTCGTCCTACCTGCGTAGTAACCTGCTTGAGTTTTCGTCCTCGCTTCGCTCAAAACGGTTAACCGAAGGTTACTACACGTCCCTGGTTCTGGTATTTAAGTCGGTCTGGCGAACTCAGAATTCACGGTACGGTACTAAACACTGGCTACAGTGTCCGAGCTACGGTGTTATCGGCCTGGCCCAGTTCGGCTCTGCAGTCTTGGGCTGCTACAGTGTCCAATCTATATCATGCTGCTATAGTACCCCGGAGTCCGGATGTATAGTGCCCCCAACTACGGTATCCGACCCACTACCTAAGCTACGGTACATTGGCTCATTCCACGAATTGGGCCCACTTATCCATTTTTGGGCTGTTACAGTCCATCACTAAACGAAGGGCAGAAATGAATAGCAGACGGTGACTTTACTTTAGGGCCAGGGCTGGATTGGACGGGCTAGGTCCAATCGTGGCCCAAACAGAAAATAATTAAGAAACAAATTTAAGACTTTAATTGTTGCTTTGAAATTCGTGCAAAAAAAATTTAGGGGGGAGTACCGGAGCAGATGTCAACTTTAATTGAGTGTGTAACTTATGTAGAGATCAGAATAAAACTTCATTTAAAAAAAAAAGGCAAAATGATCATCCTTTCATGTGATTAAACCTGATAACCTGAGGCCAAATTTTGCCAGGCTTTTTATTCCAGTTGGCAATACCAGTCGAAGGTAACCGAACCACAGCAGAGGCCAAAGTGGAAGCACCCGACCACCATGCCATGCCACCCAACGAAACCGCTACTACTTAAAAGATGTTGTATGGTTCAACGATTTTTATTGATAGCGTTGTAAACAGATACAACCCCATTCAACACCGTTACCCCTCAACAACCCCCCTCTCCACCCACCCCCCGCGTGCGCTATCCGCTCCCCTCCCAATCGGATTACGCATGCAGAAGTCTTGTGAAATAGAAAGAAAGCGCCGCCCCCGCCCCCGCCCTGGCCCCCATACGCGTCGCCGCCGCCCTCGCCCCCGAGCGTGCGACAGAAAGAAAGCACCGCCGCCCTCGCCGCCGAGCATGCGACAGAAAGAAAGCACCGCCGCCCTCGCCCCCATGCGCGTCTCCGCCCTTACTGCCGTGCCGTCGCCTCTCGTGTGTTGCTCGGCTCTTGTGGGAATGGTTTTCATTTACATTCCCTTTCTTTTTGCTAAACCAAACGGCACCTTATTACTACTAACAATCATCATCACTAAGCAGGCACGAGCACACAAATACACAATGACACAACACAAAAACGATTATTGGCGCGGTGGGGCCCACCATTCATCCACTGAACAGCCCAGCCCAGCCCAGCGTATAAGATAGGCCGACGACCCCCTTCACTCGCTCCGCCCGTCGTCGCAATTGACATTTCCACACACGCTCGCACGCACACCGGTGCGTCGCCATCGCAATCATACTCTCCCTCTTCGGTTCCCCTCCACTTCCTTCCCTCCCCGGGTCTTCCAGTTCCACCCCCTCCTCCTCGTTCTTCTCTCGAGAAGCACTCCCAACCATACGTCTTCCGGCGCCCGACGCGGACGGCGAGCCGCTGCTGCTGCTTCGGCCGCCGCCACCGGAGGAGGAGGAGAGGCACCGGGGCCAGCGGGAGGAAGAGTATCAGAAGGGCGCCGGCCGCTTGGGGTTGGGGCTGTGCCACATGCCGCTCTGGGGGTCCGCCGCGTCCGCGCCGCCGGCAGCCGAGGGCGACGCCGCCCGCGCGCCGTCAGGCTCCGCCGGCGGGGGCGGCGGCGGGGGCGTCAAGGTGATCCGGTCGCTGCTCCCCACCCGGCGCCGCCTCCGCCTCGACCCGCCCGCCAAGCTTTACTTCCCATGTAAGCAATTTGCGCGCGGGGCTCTGTTGATTTCTCTCTCGCCCCCCTGTCGACTACTCTTGCTCCTGCTGGAGGTGGTTTACTGCTTTCTTTCGACTAGCAACTCTGTTCATTTCGACTAGCAACTGCTGGCGATGCCTTTCAATCGTTTCCGCCTCTGCGGCGTCCGTCTCCCGCTGCTATTCGAGTTCTTGATTCGATTGCGCTGTCTCGTCAAGGCATCGCCTTTCGTGTTGTTTGCTCAATTTTTCTGCTTCTGCAACTCTCCTCTCCCTCTGTTTGTTCGGTGAAAGCTTGTGTTCCTTCTCAACTCTTATTCGTGAGAAAAGGGACTTTTTCATAGACGAATAAAAAAGACTTACTTTGTACGACTGTTCGTGTATAGAGATTAAATCGATGGATAGTAAAAGGCCATGGGAGATGTGGGAAAGAAATTTTCTGTTCATCTGTTTTTTAGCCTAATTTTGGTCTCTAATTTTGACTTGTACAGATGAACCTGGCAAGCAGGTCCGGAGCGCGGTCAGGATCAAGAACATCAGCAAGTCCCATGTGGCCTTCAAGGTAACAAACAACTGTCTCTTATTCAGTTATGCTATTATAACCAGATGCTTTTCTCTGAAATGTTTTTTATTGCAAAATTCCCAACCAGTCTGTTCCTAACTAGCTTACCACTGATTGCTGCAACTAGTAGAATTGTTAAGCCCTCAGCTGCACAGTTCACATCAGCAGAGCATTAATTTTAAGCATGTTTGCTGTTCCAGTTCCAAACGACTGCACCAAAGAGTTGCTTCATGAGGCCTCCTGGCGGTGTACTTGCTCCAGGGGAAAGCATCATAGCAACAGGTAATTCAATTTGAGAATTGAGACTGATGAATGAATATCATCGCTAGCTGTGGTGCTCGCAAGTTATAATGACCTAACCCGTGCATTCCCTTGCATCAATTGCAGTTTTCAAGTTTGTTGAGCATCCGGAGAATAACGAGAAGCCATTGGACAAGTGCAAGGTTAAGTTCAAGATTGTCAGCCTCAAAGTCAAAGGGCCGGTGGAGTATGTCCCTGAATTGGTAAACCCTCTCTCCACCAGCCCTGGTAGACTCAGTGTAGTGTCCATTTCAAATGTTGGAAACCTTCACTTAGTGATCAGCCGTCACCATTTGAATGGGTGCCTAGACTGAAGTGTTTATCCCTTATGTTGTAGTTCGATGAGCAGAAGGACCAGGTTGCAGTCGAGCAAATCTTGCGGGTAGTATTCTTGGATGCTGAGCGCCCGAGCCCAGTAAGTCTGAGCAAAACCTCTTCTTTCTTTTGATTTTTCTCTTTTTCTCTTTTGATTTTTCTCTTAATGCGATGCAATTAGTGAAGAATAGCAAGGTTTCTTATACATTTTGGCAACATTTTTTTTGGTAGCAAATTGACAAACTCAAGCGCCAGCTTGCTGAAGCAGAAGCAGCGCTTGAGGCTCGCAAGAAACCTCCAGAGGACAATGGTCCCCGTATTGTTGGTGAAGGCCTTGTGATTGACGAATGGGTAAGATTATGGCTCTGTAGTTATTAATGACAGTTCCTAGTCTTTTAATATAGTGTCCAAGTATTCGAGATGCAGCTCTGCCTCATGTGCTCCAACGTTTATTTCTTGATTATATTATTCCAGAAGGAACGAAGAGAGAGATACCTTGCTCGCCAGCAGATTGAAGGTGTTGATTCAGTGTAGACACGAGGCAGCCCTGCAAACTGTGCAGGTTGAACATACCATTTTATGGGCAGTTGTCAAATGGTTTTGGAGCTTAATTTTGTGAAGGTTCGGACTGGAGCAATCAAGCAACAATGAGGCTTTGTGTAATTAGGATTTGAGTTTCACGAACTTCTGTCTTGTGTGTGGATGTGTGTAGATAATCAGCCACTGCTTGATAATAATACCTCCTGTTCTAGCCATGTACTCGGTGTTGTGGAATGTGGGACTCAACATGTGAATGCGATACATTCCCTAGCTGCTGTCCTGTCAATATTAAAAGTGTAATTGTAATATCGAAAGGCACACTCCAAGGTGATTTAGTGATATAGTTCTGCCATCATGTTGCAGTAATTCTTCCATCCACTTGCTTATACAACTCATACTGCAGCTGGAAAATAATATTAAGAAGTCAGCTTAGTAGCAATCATCCAGGGAATATTCTCTGCAGAGCTGCTATTAAAAACATGTCATGACACCCTGAGATTTATGTCAATCAGTTGTCAGTTGCTTTGGTTCCATGAAACATTCTGGGCTAGGATTAGCATCTTGTAATCTCATGTTCCTTCAATTTTGATGTGTGTGTGTGTGTGATCTGTGCTGTGCTGATATAATTGTTCTTGTTCCTTTGTGTTCATCTGATCTGTACTGATGCAGCTGTTGAGCTGGAGGAATTAGGTACAAGTATACCTAACCCACCAACCAAAGAGGTGGATGATAATGGAACTTTATTTTTCGTCCTTTTTGTGGCCCGGACAAGCTGTTGCTTTCATGGAATTCGAGTATTGGGTGATTTGTTAAATGCTTATTTCAGTTTCATAGCCAGATAGATGTGATCATACATCCTTGACTTTTGAGATTGAATATGTGCAAGTTGCCGCTTGTATATAGTATTAATTATTTCACTTTCAAAGAGACAAACATGCATGCGTGAGAATAATTCTTTTGTGCAATATGGACACTTGTTTAGTGAAGGGTTATATTCATTGAACACCTTAAAACCGGTATTTTGCCGCCAAGCGGTGATGCAGTTGCAATAGGATTGCTCCATGTAGTGCGCGTTCTAGAATGGTTTGAAAAATTCAGATTCAAACTTGGCTCTCTCTTTCAAAGAGAGACATGGAAGGATCAACTTGACTTTGAATTTTCATCTGAGATGTTGAAATTTACCAGAGAGAACATTTCTTAAAAGATTTGGACCAATGAACCATTCTCTGTTTTGCTGCAACCTCCCTGTTCATCGGGAATATATGTTTTCTAGTACATCTCTGTCTTAAATTGCATCTTGCCCTGTGTTCGAGGGAACTATCTGCCCCACTGACGATTGTAGGCCGTGTTTAGATGCCGACCGAATCGGCACTACGCGCTACAGTGTTCCTGTTGGAACACTGTAGCACGTTTTGTTTTTTATGCAAAAAATTGTCCAAAAATTGATTAATTAGACTCAAAATGTTTGTCTCGCAAAGTACAACAAAATTATACAATTAGTTTTTGATTTCATCTACATTTAGTACTCCATGCATTTACCGATACTTTGATGTGATTGAGAATCTTTTTTTTTTGTATAATAGAATTTGGAGAAAAATTTGAGAACTAAACAAGGCCGTAGTGTTCAATGGTGTCAAACACACAGACAGTTATTACGAGGCAACTCAACTAGTCCCTCTCCCCATGAAAGAACGAATTCCTAACTACTCCCTCTGTCCCTAGAAGAATAAATTCCTAGCAACTTTAGGATAGATTAGCAAAGAAGATAAAAGACTATGCTGCCCCTCATTAAACTGCTAAACCTAAATAGCTCTCCAGTTACCAAAAAGCTTAATTAAGTAGTATCGTTTGGAGTATCCAATAGCAGCGTAGGAGAGAGATTATGTTAAATGCAACCCGGACTACAAGATAGATTAATATATATCGGTGGACTGTTCACCTCTAAAAATCGATTCTTTTAGAGACAAATTTTTAGGCTAGAAATTAATTCTTTTATGAACAGATGGAGTACAACGTTATCAGCTCAGCTCATAGCTGCTCCATAAACTTGCCAGAATGTCAATACTGACTACCAACTTTTGGCACCAACATTTTACCAAACGCCAGAAAAATCATGCAACCAACTGAACCACTAGTTCACTACCATGGGCAGGACAGCCAAAACAGGATTTCATGCAACAAAATCAGGTCCAAACTGACCCTTTTCCATATCACATCTTAGTGGTAAAAAAAAAGCTATTAAATGAATCTGAGTTACTCAGGCCGCAGAAGTGCAGTACAACTCTCCAAAAAAAAGTAGGTACAAAGGAATTTCTTCGTGGTGCACTATACAAAGTGCAAGGGAACTCACATTCTTCCCTTAACAAAAAAAAAGAACATTTATGTGAAATCAGACTGAAAAAAGTGGGAAGAGGCTCTATTGGCCCCGTTCATCTGAATATATATTATAGTATGTCACAGCAAAATCTTTTCCCTCTTGATTATATGCAACTCGAGTCTCTTCCGAAAATGAATCGGCGCGTCCAGTCAGATACCACCAGCATCCTCGTGCGCCAGCTGATTTGTTTGCTGAATCCATATAACAGAGAACAGCATCAGACATACTGCTGATGACTCACAAATATGGGCAGAAGAGTGGTAGCACAATCTACTTTGTTATCACGGAAAGGGAAATACTTACGTTGCGTACACGGAGTACCAGAGCCACTGGGTGCTGTGGCCAATGGAGATCCAGTCCCCGGGAAGCTGTGCAGCAGTTTGCTCCCCTCCTAGTGGGGCGAATTGGCCCAGATGCCGGTACCTGGAGGGTCAGGAAAGTAATAGCATTAGATGCTGTACAGAAAAAGTGGATGCTTTTGGAGGGCAAAGCATGGTAAACAGCATTTGGATCAGAGTGAAGGTCATGATCAGCCAACTATAGGCCTTGTTCAGTTGCAAATTTTTTTGCAAAATGACCCTGTAGCACGTTTCGTTGTTATTTGACAATTAGTGTCCAATCATGGTCTAATTAGGCTTAAAAGATTCGTCTCGTCCATTTCGTTTAAACTGTGTAATTAGTTTTATTTTTATCTATATTTAATGCTTCATGCATGTGTCTAAAGATTCGATGTGACGGAGAATCTGAAAAATTTTGCAAAATTTTCTGGGAACTAAACCGGCCCTATGGAAACATTGAGCAAATGAGTGGTGGAATAGGAACCTGAAAGGGCGGAAGCGATGGCGGCCTTCTCCCCTGATGCGGATTGGACCTTCAGGGTTTTCTTCAGCATCCTTCATCTTGTTAAAGCACCTAGCAAGATATTGGCCCTGCTGCGACGCAACCTGTCAGAGGAACAAGCAAGTCAGAAATTGGGGCAAGAGCGTGATCCTTCAATTCAATTCAGTTGCTTTGAAGCCATCAAGCCAGTTGTTGAAACTCTGGAGAAGAATAAAACACCACCTGCGCAGTTGCAGGTAAGAATTTGACTTGTGAATCCACGAGTGCAAGAGCCTTCTTGAATTCCTCGATGTTCAGTTCCATGGATTCCTTTTCAGCATCTCCTTTGGCACTCCTTACTAGATCAGCGATGCCATTCATCTGCTTGCTCTTAAGGTAGAGCTGTACTTGCGGGTATCTCACGTAGATATCATCCAGGATATCTTGAATTTCTTTCACAGTCAAGGTTCCAGACTTATCTTTATCTGCGACTCTGAATATTTCTGAAATGTCCTCCTGCAACCATTACACATCAAGATCATAAATACCTGAAGGCAGATAACATAGTTTAGCAAAACATCTACTACTAGTTAGCTTAAATCGTGTGTTACAGATAATCAACACTGGACCACTGGATTGCCAATACATTCAAGTTTCCTACGAAGTACCAACCATATCTGATAGTACACATCAAGTGAACCAGTGGCCTTCATGGGAACTCCTATTGAGAAACATTGGCTTATGAATTTCTTTTGAGGGAATATTTTTTTCATGGCATTTCACTTATGAATCAATAGACAAAACTTAGGAATATAGTACTGAAATTTCCATATATAGGTCTGTGTGCAAAAGATTGCATTGCCGACATGGCAGAACCTTTTCCTGAAGGGGAATAATAAGGATTCAGGCAAAACATAAACAAATAAGTAATAAGCTTCTGTTACATACCATTACTTTCCTCTGGTTTATTGTAGCACAGTCACCTATTGCATAGACACCATCACATTCACGGACCCTTAGCCATTCATCAGTAGCTAAGACACGCCGATTGGCCTGTATATGCAGATAAATGTTCAGATGGCTTACTTAACTGCAGAAGAATACTGAATGAACACTTGGATTTTATATCTACCTGGCCAATTTGTTTCATAAATTCCACAACGAATGGACGAGTTCCAATACCAGTCGACCAGACAGCCATCCCATAAGGAACTGAAATATCCCCAGTGGCAGGATTTTGCATGGTAATAGCATCCTTAGAAACCTTCACAACTTTATATCCAGTTTTCACATCAATGCCATCCCTTCCAAACTTATCCTCAGCGAAGTTAGTTATCCTCTTGTCAAACCTTTAGGAAATGCAAGCAACTGTTAGTCTAGGAAGCAATGTAACTTACTCCAGGTAAATTTGCTGACAAATTGTTGGTGCAATAGTTAACCGTGGCATGGAACAAAAACATAAAAGGTGAAACCCAATGTAAAGCATCAAAAGTATGAAAAGAAACATATATCCATATGCCTTACATGGTCAGTATGTGATCTGCAGCTTCAATCAATGATATCTTGACAAGGTGCTGAATCGAGGGATAAAGCTTGGATAAATCTTCGGTAACAAAATCATGCAAAGATGCTGCAAATTCCACTCCAGTAGGCCCACCACCCACAACAACAAAATGAAGATTCTTCTTCCTCTCTTCTTCATTCAGGAAGGGGAGGCTTGCTCTCTCAAAGCAGTCCATCACACTCCGTCTGATCTTTTGAGCATCCTCTACTTCCTGCAATTAAAGGAGTACAAAATGAGTAAAAAATACTGCTTAAAGTGAAAAAACCATGCGAATTAAGCAAAATATTATCTTTAGGAAAAAAATGAAATCTTTATCTTAGGTAAGTCAAGAGTCAGATAAGGTTCATTTCCGTGCAGACAAGTTACAGCTATGGGCCTAACAATATACATATACGAGGGAATCATGTCCTGCATTCATAGTGGAGGGTTACCTTCAAGAAGTGGCAATTCTCTACCACACCAGGAGTATTGAATGTATTTGTCCTAGCTCCAACTGCTATCACGAGATAGTCATAGTCAACCGAGAACTCGCCATTCCCCTCAAGATTTGTCCCAACATTCGAGCGACAATGGATTTTCTTGCTTTGTGGATCAATCTTGAAGCACTCTGCTTCCCAAAATTTGATTTCTCCACCTTTCTGTAGGCATCAGAGACAACAAAACGAATATCAGTCCGTTGGCAATAAATGTAACCATCTAATTGAGGTATAGTGTACTAGTTTTCAATATTTTGGAGTGATTCAAACATGAATAGTGTTTGTTCCTTGTTTACAAAAGGGAAAAAACGAAATATGGCTGTTCCCAAATGAAATGAGTCATCCACTAATTGTATGTGTGGGACTCAACTTGCTGACTTGCTGAGGTGCAAGATGCAAGGTCAGAAAGACGCCAAGTCTTCATTGGTGCATCATAAAAAAGAAAACGTCCTAATGTTTTCAGTAAACAGGGTTGAATGAATTTAGACTAAAAGAATTCAAGCTGCTGCTAGACAAACATTCAAGTTATGCAATGTAGGTATATATACAACAATGATACAGTGGTAGTGTGGTACTTTTACTGCATACTGAACATTGTCAGCTGCCATTGTTCTATTGCTCTGGTCCACAAATAAATCTTAGATTAAGGCAGAAGAACTGCGTCCAAAACTGACAAATGGCTCTTTCAAAACAAGGATGACCAAAGCACAGATAATAATGTAAGTGCTAGAATCTATTAGCAGTGAAAAAGAACCTGCATAAATTCTGGAAAACAGCATACCTTCTCCAAGATCCTACGGATTGGCTCAACAATGCTCCTAGGCTCAACTGTTCCAGAAGTGACACTCGGCAGCAGTGGCGTAAACGCAAAGTAGTTCCGAGGAGATATAACCTGCACATCATACAACCTGCTATCGAGGTTCCTCAGGAATGTGGTGCCGCCCCAACCAGTTCCAAGCACCACAACTTTTTTCCTTGGAGGAAGTTGCGGCTTCTCAACAGCAGCATCTGATCCGGAATCAGCATATGCGACGAGGCCTCCACTACTGCAGATACAGTAACTTATGAGCAAGGGAGCTGAAAATATGATAGCAGGACATATGGCGTGACAGATTAATGACGTTGCAGCAATGTTCAGACATCTTAGAGAATGTAATCTGTATATATTCTACATTAAGGCCGCCTCATTATAGCCTAGCAGCATTCGAAGAAATGGAATGGCATGGCGCAGACCTTGGCAGAAAAATAAAAAAATAGAAGCTGCATAGTCTGCTTGTTGGGTGTAAATGCAAAATGAATCATTTTGCATTTACACCCAACAAGCAGACTATGCAGATTACTTTTCGTTGTTCATTTTGCATTAATACCCAAGAAGCAGACCATGCAGATTACTTTTCGTTGTTCATTTTGAATTTATACCCAACAAGCAGACTATGCAGATTACTTTCGTTGTTACATTAGGGAATCCGAAGAAAAAGGGAACGCCTAGTACTTATGAAAGACAGCAGCATGTTCCACGTTAGTTCGGCACATGGTTCCCATGACACGGTACACACCAAACAATGGTTGTTGTTTCTACTGGTTTGTGGCCGTACCATAACGACCTCGCCTTTTTAATTAAACAAGGAATACTTGCATTAAGGAAATGCTGAAACATCGTGGTGCTACCGAACTGAGCCCTCGTTTAGTTCACAGAATAGGGGAGAAAAACACTGTATCAGAATTCCTGTAGCATTTCGTTTGTATTTGGTAAAAATTATCCAAATTTTGACTAACTAGGCTTAAAATGTTCGTCTCACAAAATACAACAAAACTGTGCAATTAGTTTTTGATTTCATCAACATTTAGTACTTCATGCATTTGCCGACATTTTGATGTGACGGGGAATCTTCTTTTTGCATAGTGGAATTTAGGGAGAATCGGAGAACTAAACCAGGCCTGAGAAATGGAAGGCAAGGTTTTTTTTTCTTGTTGGACACTTGGACTGGCCATCCAGCGTTGAAAATTCAGAGCTGGAGTCTCACACCACACCTCACCACGACGTGGGGACTCGCATCACAATTCACATGTAGTGGAGAAATCAAAGGAAGGTTTTTGCTCTTGGGCACATGGACCACTACGGCATATTCATTCATTTGCAGAGACCACGGAGTCCACGACGACGTGGGGACACCTCAGATTTGCAAATTTTTATATTAGGTGAGGGAAAACAGGGTTTTTTTTTGCAATATATATTTTTGTTCATCTTGCTCATCTAACATCATCTGAGAGGGACTGGAGCTCCGTATGCGAAAGCAGAATCGAACAGGGCAACTGGGCAAGCGAGATTTCAGAGGTTGGGAAGGTGAGAGAAGTCAGGCACAAGGCTCAACAACATCTATTGCTCTCCAAGATCCGTGGGGAACGAGACGCCAAGGTAGCAGGAAGGAAGAACTATGGTACAGGTCCCTTCGGATCCTGATACTAGAAAGGGAGCGGAAGAGGCCAGCCGCCTCCGGCGAAATGGATGGCAGAAAGTCGCAAGATCCCAATGCATGCATGACCCAATTTCAGAGCGACACGGAAGAAGAAGAAGAAGAATGGTACTAGTAGTACAAAACAGAGGCGGCTACTGGCTGCAGAGTACAGATAGATGGGCGGAGGAGGAGAGGGAAGAAGGGGCGGATGAATCGATCAGGTACCTGGCGGCTGCGACGACGAGGAGGAGGTTGGAGACCCCCGGGCGGCGGCCGGACCCCCGGGACGCGCCCTCCCACAGGAACGCCGCCCACCTCATCTCCGGCTAGCTCCTCGGCTGCTTGCTCGCTCCGCTCCGCCTCCGGTGATCTTGGAACAAGCAGCACACGACCCACCCACGCGGCGGCGAAAGAGAGGAGAAGGAAGGCTCGAAAGGAGAATGGACGGCGCGGCACGGCAGGGCAAAGGAAAAGGAGGCTCCTTTATACTGGGAGGAAGGAACAGCTTCTTCAACGAAGGACTACTCGGAGGCTCGGAGCCTACAACGAAGCGAGCGGCGACCTCCGCCGACTGCGATTTCCATTTCCTGGTCCAACCTCGCCAGCCTTTTTCTTTCTGTGCTCGTGGCTGGCGGCGAAGCGGAGGTTGGTGACTGCTGTGTGGGCCCCCCGGGGGGGCCTCCATTTTCTCCGCAAAGCGGCCAAGGGACGGACACGTGGTCGGCATGCTAAAGCGAACCCTGTGCCGTTGCTGTGTCGTTGTGTCATGACACATTGACATGTGGGAGAGTTGGCAGCTTCGGCCTTTTCGCCTTTTCTAATCGGCGGCCAGCAGTGCTCTAGAATCGTGGAGATTTCTGGCCGCATTTTCTTTCTGAACGCCCTTCCTTACTAATAATTAGTAAATACTCCCTTCATTACTTATTATAAAATATATAAAACATATTTTGACTTGGGAATGGCACTCTTTCTCGTATGGAGAGAGTATCAAACCGTATTCGATATTACTAAAATTTTGAAATATACTAATAGTCATGATATCAAATAAATATCATAAAATTCACCTTTAAAAATATTTTCATAATATATATCTATCTCAAAACATAAATGTTGAGCCTATTTCTTGTTAACCTAGTTCAGCATTAGAACCCAGGGAATACGCGTTTATACACACACACATTCCTAACTTCTAGTTATAATAACATCAAAGAACGAAATGTTTTCTTCAAATCTGTTTTTTATTCCAAAAATCCCCCTGTACGTGGTCCTTTCTTTTGTCCTGTCTCTTTTTATTTCGCAAACAACCCTCGTGTCCTCGGTATCTCGTATGTGACTCGAATTCATGACCCGTGCTCGTACGAATTAAAATAACTCACGTCCAGAGACCAAGATGCAGTAGATTTCGTGTAACGTACGGGCACATTTGCTAGATAATATTAAAGAGAGAAGAGGTACTTTCTATCTCTTTCATATGGGATATTAAATACATGATCGATGCTCATAGGATTAAGAACTATGGCCTTGTTCGGCTGGCTGGTTGCCAGCCAGCCAGCAGTGCTTTTCTTTCACACCAGTTCAGCATCAGCCACCAGCCACCAGCCAGCCAGCAGTATTTTTCTCTCACACTAAATCAGCCTCAGCCACCAGCCACCAGCCAGCCGAACGAGGCCTATGTGCCTTTGTGCGCGCCTATATATGGTAGAGAGTATGATCCCACGATATATTCCAACTGATGACGCGCTGAATAAATCTTTGAACGGCAATTCATTCATGATTCATATGATCATATATGAATATGCTCATGAATAAGTTTTGTATTGAAGAAAAAAAGGACGGATAGGGAAGGAGGTCTTTCTTGCCTAGCTAGGTGGGCGGATTTTATTTTATTATTCCCAGCCGTATGGAGTACTTGTATATGCAATAATATGGTAGTGTTTAGATGGTGTAAAAGTTGGTGTAAAGTTCCTGTAGCACTTTTCGTTGTTATTTGGTAAAATTTATCCAATCATGGACTAACTAGGCTCAAAAGATTCGTCTCGATATTTACAGACAAACTGTGTAATTAGTTATTTTTTTACCTACATTTAATGCTCCATACATACATCTAAAGATTCGATATGACAGAGAATCTTGTAAAATTTTTGAAAGTTTGAAGGGATCTAAACACTGCCTATATTTGTCTCGTGCATGTGAGGGCTGGTTCGGCTGGTAGAAAAGCCGGCTGGTTTCGACTGATTCAATAGTATTCTGTGAGGGATAATAAACTGAAACAAGCTGAAACAAGCCGAAACAGCGTGACCTGTGACCCAAGAAGAAGGCAAGTATATTCCCCAGATCCGCGCGCGGGCGCATCAGATCGGTGGAGAGGACGGACAGCGCGAATCAGGTGCGGAATGCGGTGAGGACGTGAGGGCCCAAAACCTTAGGAAACGCGCATACGTGTCGGTGGCACGGTGAGTACTAGAGAAGACTGCAGCGGCAGGTGTGGACGTGTGGTCAGCCGTCAGCGGCCGCCCGCCCGGCTCCTTCCAGGCCCCTTCCTTCCTTTCCCTTTTTTTTTTTTTGTGGTGGACGGAATTCATCGCCTGTTCCTTGACTTTTGACGTCCGCGGCAAGAAAGAAACCAACCCAACGAACCAATTGTACATTAAAAAAAACTAAGGTCTTGTTTAGATTGAAAAAAAATTCAAACTGATAAATAGTACCACTTTCGTCTTATTTGATAAATATTGTCCAATCATAGACCAACTAGGCTCAAAAGATTCATCTCGTGATTTCCAACTAAACTATGCAATTAATTATTTTTTTACCTACATTTAATACTCCATGCAAACGGCTAAAAATTGATGTGATGGAGAGAGAGCGAAAAAACTTGAAATTTTGAGGGGAACTAAACAAGACCTAAAAAAACGAATCAATTGTAATGCGGGAGTGGAGAAGGACCTAAACAAAAAAAAAACGAATCAATTGTAATGCGGGAGTGGAGAAGGCGAGCGTGGCATAGGCCTGAAGCCCATGCAGGCGCGCTTGAAGGTCTAGCCCTGTGGCAGATAGGCGTAAGGATGAAAACGGTCGGAAACGGTCGAAAACGGACCTACGATATGGAAAAACGAAAACGGTCGGTTCGGAATATTTCTACATTTAGCAATTAAAGAGTACAAAAAATGGTTGAAAATGGTTGTGAAACCAATTGAAACTGACAATTTTTCATGTTAAAAAACGGTTCATAATATAGAAAACGAAAACGATCAGTTCGGAATATTTCTGTTCCGTTTTCATCCCTAGATAGGCGACATGGTACCGGGGATCTGGCAGGGGAACTCCACGCGCTCGGACGTATTTTAAGAATCCTGGATACATTTCCCGTTGGAACCTATTTTGTGCCCCCCCAAACATCTCTCTTGAACGAAGTTGCTCTGGAATTCTAAACTTTTCTCTTATCAACCTCGGACTTGCTAGCGCTCGGACGTCTGATCTAAGGCGCTAGCGTCGGACGATACCCACACAGTGAGCAAGCGGGTGCCCTAGCAGTGGGCTTGCGCCACCCTGGACGTCACCCACGCCGCCAGCCGCTTCCCACACGTATCCCATATGCAACATCTGATCTACTTTTGAAACATCCAGATGCAATAGTTGCAACAAACAAAAGAAGAAAACACTTGAAAACCATTGCAAACATATGTAACATCCAGATGAAACACTTGCAACATACGTATGAAACATCTGAAACACTTGAAACATATGCTTGCAACATCCAGATATACTTTTGGAATATCCAGATAAAACACTTGCAACATACGTCTGTAATAGATGAAACATTTAGAATATACACTTGAAACATACATATATAGCCATTGCAACATGTGCAATATCCCGATCTACTTTTGCAACATCCATATACAACACTTGCAACATACATCTGAAATATCTGAAACACTCGAAACATACTCTTGCAACATACGCTTTTAGCGTAGCATCTACTTGTTGCTTGGATGAACAGAGGCTCGTCGACATGGAGCTCGACGCCGAGATGCTGTGGAGTGACGCGGGGGAGGGGGATGCCAGTGGGCGGGTGGTTGCGCGGCCCCGGTGTGCGGATGTAATACTCCGGTGTTACGTAAGCATTTGCATTTCAATCATGAGCATAACATGTCGTGGCATTCATAATCACATGTGCTTGAAAGGTACCTTTAGTAAAATAAAAGTGTGGAAACTAGTAATGCATAACATGTTGTGATAATGTGATAATGAAACTCATCAAATTTGTTCAACTATAAATTTCATATCATCTAGAATGATAAGGAAAATATTTTGGAGCTACTAAATCACTCAAAGTTTTGTCAAAGATTTGTTTTAAAAATATATTTGAAAATATTCAAAAATCCTCTCTAAATTAGCTTTTATTCTAAAAATCAAAATCTATCCAGATTTGAACTTTGGTCTTAAAAGCAAAGTTGTAGAGAATTAAATTCTAAGCAACTTTTATTTTTGGGCCATTTTTTAAAAAAAGTCGTTTGCTTGCCCAAATTTGAATTTGAAAACTGCAAATAGAATTTTTATTTGAATTTTCTCTGGAAAAAAAGAAGAACAAATTCAGCGCTAGCAGGCCGCCGCCACCCGTTCGGCCCGTCGGCCGAAGCGGCCCGCGCCACCCCCGCGCGCGCGCCCGCGCAGCGCAGCGGCCCGGCCCGCGTCCGCGCGGCCGCCTTCTTCTCCCGCCCGCTCGCGCGCCTCGCTGTCCGCCGCGGCAGAGCACGCTCGCCGCGTGGCGGCCGCATGCCGGCGACGACACCCCGCGTGGCCGCCCGTGGACCCCGCGCGCTCCGCCTCAAATCACCGCGCGCGCCTAGCCTCCATTCCACTCGCCCCCTCGCTCGCTCCCCATCCGCTCCCCTCTCCAAGAACCGAGCGGGCGAGCGGCTCACCGCCGAGAGCCCCACCCCCGCTCCCTCGTTCCGGCGGCGACAGTCCACCACCACCAAATTACGCTTGCACAGAGATCCGCCGCCCCCTTGCCTCCTCCGAACAAGCCTCGTTGTCCTCCTGCTCACTCCGGTAGGGCATCGATTTGCCTTCCCCGCCGCGCCACCGTGACGGAGCCGCCGCGCTCGCGCTCCGGTCACCGGCACCTTCACCCACCCACTTTGTCTCTCAACCTCGCTCGCATGTTCACTGTTTTCCTGTGGCCATATTGCGCGCTTTGCCTCGCTCGGTCGGGCACGGAAGCGGCCGCTGGCCGTCGGCGGCCACCGCACCGCCGCGGTGTCGAGCACCGGCTCGGCCGTGTGCCGTTCCCGCTCGCCCGCGGGTGACGCGGGTGACTGGGCCGGCCTGCTCCAACAGGAGACGGCCCATTTTCTTTCACCCGGCGCGCGCATCTATGGGCTGAGCAGGCCGGGCCGTCTGCCCCTTCTGATGTCGGCCCAGTTTCATTAATAAAAATCGTTTTCCCATTTTCTTTTATTATTCTTGATTAAAATGCTTTGGAAAATTTCTTAGCAGTCATTTCAGCTCCAAAAATAGTGAAATAAATTTATATAGATTCATTGGAACCAGATCTACAATCTAAAAATATTGGATGTCATTTTTGGAATACTTTTCTGTAGAGCTTTAATTAATTCTTAATATTGCTGATATCTTGTAAAATAGCTAGTAAATCCTATATGTATCAGAAAAATATGATTTTAAGTTTGTTAATCTTCATATATCATGTACTTCCTAAGAAAAATATGTTCCATGCATGTGCTGTGGGAAAATGTTGAGGTGTAGTTCAAAGTGTCTTTAATGGCTGATTTCTGTTATTTTTGCTAGAGAGAAAACTTTATATAAAACATGCATGTGATAATTTTTGTACAGTCATATTATGTGGAAGCAGGTTAAAACACAGAATACATGGGAACTTACTCTTTTCAATCCTTGCTTTCTGAAGCCACTGCACAAATGCCCATGGTCTATTCAGGACCACATATCCAGCAAAAGAGCATTGGAATGTCAGGGTACAGGCTATAAAGACTAAATATCAGACAACCAAATCAGTCGAATAGATACCTGAATCACGAGACATCAACATCAACAGATTCCAGAGTCCTTTGCTACATGATTTTTTTATTGAGCGAGTAAGCTTCTTGCCAAATCATAATCCAAAAATAAGAGTTTTTTCACCATCTGCAAGTTGAACCGCGGCAAGAAATTTTACATGTACAAAATATTAGAATGCATATAAATCTTCTATTGCCCCACATTGCACCATGTTGATGAGAAAACAAACATACAGGCTGAAGGAGATTGTTTATACGATTGCGTACATGGTCCTTGCCAGCGGGCAGCGGGTCGACGACGAAGGTGAGGATCTCGTCCATGGCCTCCCCATCCGGCCGTGCCTGCATCCGCTTGAACCAGAAGTACATGACTTGGCACTGCCATCGGCTGTAGGGCGAGGCCGTGCCTCTGTGGCCGTGAGCGCCACATGGAATGGCCGCCGCCGCGCCTCGGTGTCCGCCGCCTCGCGCATCCACGCAGCCGGGGACGAGGAGGCCGGGTGCCGGGGTCGGCAGCGCGGCGTCCTCCTGCTGCCGAGGATATGGGGCGTCTCCAGCTGGGGCGCCCTCGCAGCGGGGATGAGGAGGCGAGGTCGACGCAGGGTGAGGTCCGGAGCTGAGCGTCGTGCGCGGGGGCGGCGGTTCTGTGGAAGAGAGGAAGAGAAAGCAGGGCGGGCTGCGGTTCCAAGGAGCGCTCCGAAGCTGGGCGTCGTGCGTCGGGGGCGGCGGTTCCGCGGAAGAGAGAGCGGGACGGGTGATTAGGAGCGGGGCGGGATTAAATCAGGAGCGGTCCGATTATTTGGCGGTGACGATACGTCTTTTTAGTTGTAGAGATTTGGATCAAACAGATCGACCTAACCAGCAGTTGATGGAATGAGCAGCAACACGAATTCAAGGAAAAGGAGACGACACAGTCACCTTCACATCTATGCAAGCCACCCCAAGTTCAATCTGTCGACTAACACATCCATGTTGATTAGAATTGAAGGAGCAACAGTGCACATCATCATCATCATATCGAGAGCCATTTTCACCTACTAGCTTAAACTTCAAATACATCAGACTATCATCCGGGACGGCCACCACGAACCTGCTTTCCGTGCCTAGCTCAGCAACCGCGCCATGAAAAAGCTGAGCTTCTTCAAGCCCGTGCCAGTCGACATCGATAGCGGCAACAAGAGACAAATGACGACGACTGAGAGCACTCTGCTGGACTACTTGTGATGTCACCACCACTTGTATCAAGGCCTCCATCCCGTGCTCTATGCGTGCTAAACGCATGTCAACCGCACCGCCACAGCTGCCGCCGCCACGAAGCGAAGCGTCGATGGCTCCGTTGACAGGCGTCAACATAAGCATGTTAGCCCATCAATCAGCTGGAGGTCATCATCATCTGCTTCTGCGGCTTCCTCTGAATATCCCTCTTCTCCGGTCGTCGTCTTGATGATCCTCATGTCGAACTCGATGAACACATCTGTAATCAGCACGATGCCTCTCGTGGGGCCTGTCATCTCGATGAGTTGATGATGATCCTGCTGCTGTATGACGAGAGGATTAACCCTGCTACGGTTGAAAATGTAGTTGAGCTTTCCATCGTCCGTACAATCCCGGGCTGCAATGTATCCGTACAACATCATGGGGCGACACTGACACTGCTGATAGTGGCTGGAGGTTTAGCCAATCTTAACGAGAAAACCTGTATCATCTCTGCTGTCGGATGGTCCAGGCAACATTCCTGATCAGGGAAGCAAGGTGAGGAAGCCGCCTCTGAAAATTTGTTCATGTCCAAGACGGTCTCTGTACGGTCAGCAAGATCGATACGGCGACCAGGTCTCCAGTATCCCCAATTCTTCTTGTATATGGCGCCGTCGCGGTGGCTGCTCGCCTCCAAGATCGAAGCACGCCATATCCCACCTGTACCGTTTGCAGGCCATCTATCTTCAGTGACGATTTTGCCTTCGTAAACATCATTGGACAACTTCCTTATCTTTGCTATGATTTCATCAGTGGTCAGGTCAACCTTTAACTGGCCGGTCGTTCTTCATGCCATGATCGGTATTCGTAGGAGAACAGCTTCCCCGATCTTCCTCCTTACATATAGCACCATCATGTGCAATGGTCGATGATGCAGGCCGTGCACCATCAGCGGCCGTGATTTCGCACGCCAAATCACGTCGTGCAGATGACGCTGGAGGAGGATACCAAGGAGCAGGGTTTAATTTATCGGTAGCAAAAAAAAAATACCGGAGGACACCGATAAACGGGTTTATCGGAGAATTTCTCGGTCAAAAATAAAACAAAGTAATACCTAATTTCACTAGAAGTTGTCTCTAAAACATTTAGCATCAAGAACTAACACATAATAGTATTGATATAATAGAGTATCATACTTTCGTCTAGGTGGACTAATGAAAATTGGAATCTCGGCGATAAATAAATTTTACCGGACTTCAGTAATAAACGAGATTATCGGGTTATAAAATTTCCTCTGCCAAGGAGAGCCGCCGCCGCCAGGCGCCAGGAGCGATGCGGCGGCCGAGTATCATACTTTCGTGTAGGTGGACTAATGAAAATTGAAATCTCGGCGATAAATAAATTTTATCGGACTTCAGCGATAAACGAGATTATCGGGTTATAAAATTTCCCCTGCCAAGGAGAGCCGCCGCCGCCAGGCGCCAGGAGCGATGCGGCGGCTGGCGCCGGACTTTCTTCTGATGGATAGAAGAGGCCAGCGGCAGCGCAAGATGCATAGCATCTCTAATCCGCCTCGGTATCTTCTACGAACTCAACGAGGAGGAGGGGCTCCGGCGGCGCTGCTTCTTCACGACTACGGAATGAAAGGAAAAGGAGCCGTTTTTTACGACCGGGCCGGGCCGCCAACAATTTGGGCTTTCCATATCAACCCTGGGTCGATTCCAGCGAGCGTCAGGTAATTTTCTTTCCCCGTGACTTTTTTCTTTGGCCCAACAGGCCGGCCTAGCAAATGCGCACACCCTAAATAGGCCCAGCAAAGGTTCTATGGTTGTTACCTTTTTTTATTTTATGGTTATACGTAGCAAAAGATTTAGAGTAAAGTCCACTCTCGAGCTCCACGAATGTGTTTGTTTCCATTTTTTCTATAAAAAAGAAACCAAATGCTCAAGTCGGAAAGGCTACTCTCGGCTGCAGATGCAGCTATTGGTCATGGTTGGCCGTTAATGCCTTGCAGCTGCAGCCTGCATTGCTACAACAGAAATCACAACTCATCAAATCCTAAATTTTTTCTAACTTTTGCCTTGCTTAAATTTGTAGTCGGAATAAGTGCCTCATAATAATTACATCTACATATACCCTAGGTTCCCCAAGATTAATTTAGAGTTGGTCTAAAAGGATTTCGTGAAAATTTTTAATGCCTTGTTGGATGTTAAGTGAGTTATATATCCACCTTCCTTTATTAGTTTAAATTTTGAATTGTACCGCTGGTCGATCTATACAACTCATACCGAAAATTTCATCTTCTCATCTAGATCTTCCACAACAAGTTGAACTAATCGTTTAAATTAATTCTTTATTACAGCAATCGTATCCAATATTCCAGCTTTATAAGTTTGAACCTTAGCTTCAGTAATTCTACTCTCTGAATATGTAGTTTTGGTTATCCTCAAAAATGAAATGAGATGACATAAAAAATTAGAAAAGATATATATTTCAGGAAAATGGGAAATCAATTTTATTAACAGTCACCAAGTTAGTCCAACAGGACTAATTTGGCAATCACATACTCCCAACAACAAAATACGTGTCACACTCTAAAAATTCTGTTTTTGAATGTGACTACAAAACACTAAATAAAATAGATGATTTTAATATTTTACTAAAGTCATCCAAAATTTATTTAAGTTGTTGTCAATTTGGAGAGTGCAAAATGTGACTTTATTAAACTATTTACAATTTAATATGACTTGTTTCTTGTATTTCATGCCTCTGCATTGACTTTAATGTGTGAAAAATGAACTTAGAAAATTGTATCTATTTACGATTTAATATGACTTGTTTCTAGCATTTCATGCCTCTGCATTGACTTTAATGTGTGAAAAATGAACTTAGAAAATTTGATCTACTTACAATTTAATATGAGTTGTTTCTTGCATTTCATGCCTCTACATTGATTTTAGTGTCTGGAAAATAAATTTAGAAAATTTGATTAAGCCCTGGACAGGTTTTGTTCTATTTTCAAAAAAGTTTAAAACAATTATAATTTTAAAACATGTTTCCAATAGTGAGTTTAAGGTTGACTTGAAAGTTTATGTTTAAAAAAGATTTAAGTTCTCAAACTAATTCAAATACATGTCTAAAAATAATCTGAATTATTGGTTGAAAATTTAGTTTAAAAAAGCTTTAAAAACAAGCTTTGGGAGGCAATAATGGGAGTTGCTCTGAACGAATCAGTCGAAGATAGTTATTTGGAGATGGACGGCAGATGGCGAATACACTAGTTCTTATCAGGTTCAGTTTGCCGGAGTTTTCAATAAGCTTAAATTGACACCGATCTGGAAGGCCAAAGCGGAACAGAAATGTCGGTTCTTTACATGGACATTGATGCATAAGAAGATTCTTACAGCAAATAAGCTTTTCAAAATAGGATGGACCGATAAGACGGAGTGCAAGCTGTGTTCAAGTGATCAAGAAACTCCGGCGCATCTGTGCAAAGACTGCCCTTTTACCAAGGTGGTTTGGGCCTTTACAAAACAATGGTTCAATCTGTCAGTGTTGGATTCAGTCAATGTATCAGGTTCCCTACACACTTACTGGTGGAGATACCAGTGGAAAATTGACAGAAACCAAAGAAGGTAGGTGGATGGGATCTTCATTTATTTCTGGTGTAGTATTTGGAATGAGAGAAATCAAAGGATTTTCCAACACACCTCCCTTAGCCCTCTGCAGGCCACTAGACTTTGTAAGGATTAGGGATGAAAACGATCGGAAACGATCGATAGGAGGCCAAATCACTTTCATTTTTAAATTTTTTCTCGAAAACAGAATCGATACGATATTATCGGAAACGAATACGACACTGATATTCTGGTAATTTCAAAAACGATAGGAGTCGATGAGAAAATACATCAATAACGATCGGAACCCATGAGAACGATATTCTCAAAAACGATAAACACGCCAAACCGTAGAACATGAGAAGATCCATATAACTCGACCTATCTCACGTGACAATAATAAATAAACCACAATTGACAAGACCACACAAGCTGAAACCACATAGTTCACACCATCTTAGGTCTCAAACAATGGTGAGGGCGCTCGCCGCCCCAGAGTCCGTTCACGTACATGGTGACTGGCTAGAGTTACGGGTGCAGTGCGTGATTGTTGGCTAGTTGCCTTCTTGTTCCTATACACGTGAAATACTTGCCATATAGTTCCATTCCAAAAAATTACCTTATGTGCTTGTGTGTGCAGATGGATGGGCATGCTTAGATGTGGGCCAACTGGACCTAAAGTATGTGTTGTATCGGTAATTACCGACGGTAAATTATCGGTTAAATACGGCAATCTTCGAAAACGATCGAAAGAGGGTAAAATCTATCACTTTCGCTTTCATTTTCTTTTTCGGTGAAAGGAGTTGGAGTGGAGGAGCAGTATAGGCTGCGTCCTGTAAAAATTTCTTTGTACAGTTTTTCCCTTTATTTCAACTAATAAAACTTACGACAAAGCTTTTGCCGTCCTTTCAAAAAAAAGTTTTCAAAAAATAATCTTTAAATAACGTTTGGAAATTAAGCTCCAAAAAGGATTTAAAATAATTTGCATGGTTTTCTTAAAATGGCTTCAAAATAGATTCTAAAGGGCTTCTCAAGTATAGTGTAAAATGGTTTGCAATATGACGAACCTTAATGGTGTAAACATTGCCATCCATTCCATCTATCCCAGTCTGTTCAACCAAATAAAAAACTAATATGTTCCATCTTCAACATAGCTAGGCTCCAATTGGTAATTTAGGGTTTCAGTGATTGATGAACACAAGTGTTATGACTGACATGTGATTTAAAGTAGTATTCACATTGGATTTAGTCAAAAGTTGAAGGTCCACAGGTGTCTTGGCCCCAAAGACTTGGATTATTGATTGGTGTATGTCACAAAAGGATATTCGTGAAGACTAAGACCACAGTAGAGCTAATGTAAGATTGGTGCTTGGAGGACATTCACTCTAGTGTGCATCAAGGATTTGTTTTTCATTTGGTCCTACTATTGGGGAGAGGGGTGCAAGGCGTTCATCTTGAGTGAGTTCAAGCAAGAGCATTGGAATGCATAAGAGGCTAACTCTTGGTCAACATCTTGGCCTTAAATTGCCCCACCAAAGTGGTTTTAAGTCAATGATCACAAAAAATTGAAGCAGACAAGACCAGACTTAAAAGGGGCGTGGATAACACGCCGGAACATGCACCGAGCAATAAGGTTGAAACTGGCGAATCATCTAGTGACACTATATATGCCCAGGGCATTAATGACCTAGCCTAGTGACAAAGTGGTCACCATTAGATTCAAAGCACCTTCGTGGTACTCGATAGATCATCCGGTTAGTGCTTGACTTGGGCCAAATGGCCATCTCACTATTGCGTGTTGTATGATCTGATGTGTGCCTATGTGGAACCCAGTACATCATCCGGTAAGGATCTACTTGACTTAGTGATAAGTTGCTGGGGTGCGCCGTATGATTCAATAGAGACTATATGTGACTGATCGGAGGATCGTCCGGGGGGACTTTTGACTTCACGACAAGTTAGCAAAGTAGCATTTGTGAGCCATATGATCCGGTGGAGACTTTGTGTCTCCTGGCAGATCATCCGGTGGGGAATATTTTGGTGCATTCCTTTCTATCCATTGGGGAAATAGGTCGGCACAACATAACCGTATGTTCCGGTGATGACAATGGAGGCTGACTGATCATTAGGTGATGACTGTGTTTGCCGGCTTTTTTCAATGGCTAGCAGCCCCTTCGCCAACTATATAAATGCCACCTCTAGATTATTTGGAGTTGCTCTTTCACCCCCATTGTTTTCAATACTTATAGTGATGATAATGAGGCTTTTGGAGAGCGATCCAAGCCAATAAGTGAGATTTGTGAATTTTCCTTGAGTGCTACCAATCTCGATTAGATTTCTTTGAGTTGGAGCTTAATAAGATTCGTTATTCTTAGTGATTGCCACCATCTAGATGGCCTAGCGGAGGACTTGGTGATCTTCCTCGGTGGAGTTCGTGTTGAGAAGGCTTGAAACATTGTTCATGGTTTGAAACCTGCTATTCCAGAGTTGATCGAGAAGAGGTATTCAATAGTGAAGTGGAGCATAACCGAGTCTTGGCAACTCTTTAGTGCTCCAACATGGACTATGGGGTTGTGGCAACAACCCAATACCACTGGGAAAAACACGGTTGTCTCTTTGCCTCTCTTTTGCTTCTTGCATTACTTATTCTTGCCTTACTATCGGTTGTGTGTGAGCTCTATTGAGTTACAACTAGGCTTGCATGGTATAGTGCTCAACAAAGGTTTTTTTCTTGTTATTAAAAACCTACTATATCTTAGTGTGAAACTTGCTAAGGACTCGATTAGGTATGATGCCCTTAAGGACTTTTTAAATTGGTTTTGTAGAAGAACATAACTAGGTGTCACGGTGTTTGGGGTTAGAACTTGCATAGGTTAAGATTGTTGCTTTTACATCTCCCACTCAAACCAAACATGATATGGACGATCCCATCCCAAAAATCAAGGAGGGAACCATCCTATCCCACCGTATCCTCGAATCAAGCACATGCTAAATGTTAAAGTTGGGTACCTTGCAAACCGAAACTATTCCCTGATCTTTTCTTAGCAGGGAATGATCCATTCAACAAAAGGTAGTTTAATTTCTTATCAGATCGAAAACTACTGAAGCTGTTTTGCCAAAGTACAAGGTCTAGTACATTAGACAAAATAATAGCCCTATCTACCATATATGCAAGTTCGTATGAAAACAAACCATGTATCGAGGTATCTACCACATACCTTGTTTTTTTATACCATTTCTGCTCCCTCATGAGGCCATGTCGCTGGCTACTGTAGCGAAACTTCCTAAAGACTTGATTAAGGACCTACTATATCTACTATATGTTTTTGTTTTTATTAAGGACCTATTATATCTTAGTGTGAAACTTGCTAAGGACTTGATTAGGTGTGATGCCCTTAAGGACTTTTTAGATTGCTTTTGTAGAAGAACTTCTAAGTGTTAAGGTGTTTGGGGGTTAGAACTTGCATCGGTCAAGATTGTTGCTTTCACATGTCTCAATCAACCAAATATGATATGGACGATCCCATTACAGAAATCAAGGAGGAACCATCCTATCCCACTGTATCCCTCTCGAATCAAACACACACTCAATGTTAAAGTTGGATACCTTGCAAACCGAAACTGTTCCCTGATCTTTTATTAGCAGAGAATGATCCATTCAACCAAAGGTGGTTTAATTTATTATCAGATCGGAAACTGGAGAAGCTGTTTTGCCCCAAGTACAAGGTCTAGTACAATAGAGAAAAGAATAGCCCTATCTACTATATATGTAAGTTCGTACGAAAACGAACCATGCATCAAGGTATACATGTTTGGAGCTAGCAAGATTACATATACTCGTGAGAGGTACAAAATAAGACAGCTCGATCTTGTGTATTTTTTAGAACCTTGGAGGTAAACTATATATATACCCTTGACATCTGATCTTAGTTCGATTCACTGACAATGTTTTATGCCAAGAAGCCATACGTATCGTATGTACTTGGCGCCTGCTGGATCTTATCGATCAGCAAATTAAACTCAAACGATGAGCTTCGTGTACAATGAAGTTATAGTGTCCTTGAGGTTGGATGGGAGGGTGTATGAATCTTCTCTCTTGTAAATGAAATCTAGTGATCGTCCAACGCTGACCACCTTGTGCAGAATGGCCATGGGATATTTCTGGTCGAGGCATCCTTGGACGATGTCCATCCATGCTTTCTCACATGTAAACTTGACTTTTCAATGGCTTCCTCAACTGTGACCCCGTACTGCTTCATGCAAGTTTGCACCGTGGATGCCATATGGACCGAAGCTTGTTCTCGCTGCAAAAGAGTAATAAGCAGTGGCGGCATACAGGAATCGATCGATCGTCAGAAAAAAATATATTCATATTTTCAATGCATCCAATCTTGAAGAGAGAGTTGTTAGTGTGTATGTGTGTACCTCATATGACATGATATCGTTCAGTATACGAGCCGTAGCAGTAACGGCCCTGATCATTTTCGGATAGGTGAAAGCCCAATCAATGATGTCCCTAGTAGTCACATCTCCCAGAGAAACCAGCGTAAGGACGACGACTTGCATAGCCATAATGCTTCCCAATGAGATCTGCAGATGTTCGTCAACGTCGGCAGGCACGTACTGCTCATCACGCCATTTGACCTCAGCATGGTAGGACTCGGCCACGTGAAACATCTGAATATGTATAATAGTTATTACATGTCTAGCTAGATTATAAATTTGACGTATTAGAAAGCAAATCTTTTTCCTTTTTTTTTTTTTGCAATGGTCTGATAGATCTTTTGAGCGAGCTGCCACTTACCACTTCTCTTACCACCTCCGAATTCTTGTTATTCTGAACTTTCAACTCCGCCACAATCTCATCTGCAGTACGGATTACACTCTTGTAGAAGGGCCTCAGGTGTTCAGGGATTTGTTCCACCGCTGCCTTGTCATCCCACCTATATATTGCCGTTTTTCATGCAAATAAATAAAGTGGAATTATATCTGTCTTTATATATGGGTGCATTCAGTGAGCGAGATATATATGTATGTATGTATAGACTAACCTTTTCAAGGCTGTAGTAAAGATGTTGCTCTGATCTGTGGTGCTATAGTTGTCATAGATGTCATCCATCAAAGCCATGTATAGAGCCAGCTTTGTAAGCATTATCCGTGAATACGAGTAATACGGCTCATAAACAATTACCGTCATCCAAAAATACATCTCCACCAATCTATCCCTTGAAAACGTCATGTCCACCTGTGACCGCAGATCCTTCCACCACCTGTGTGAATCTATGAACAAAGATGATGAATTAGCACAGTGCATGCCATTACATAACATTATGTGTAATAAATCATCATAAATTATTGTGCAAAATGAAAAGCAAAAGAAAGAAAAATGTAACTCATTATGCAAAAAACTGTATATACCGATGATTTCTCTATCCTTATCTACGTGACTACGTACATTGAGAGTTGTTTCAACTCGTCGCAGTAGACAGCTTGGACGACGTTGTAGTCCAGCTTTGCAAACTCCAGTATTGTGTCATCTCGTGTCGCCTTCTTCTCGTACACCGAGATGAAGCGCCTCGCCTCCACTCTTCCCGCCCTCCTGAAACGAGTCGTCTCCAACGTGACCCGCACCTCCTCTGCCAGATCCGGCTCCAAATTTGTGCTTTTTATCAGGGTCTGGAGACGGCTCTTGTTGAAACCGATGATGCTGTCAAGTATGTCCTCCCCACGAGTCCTCACATGTGCGGCATCGTACAACATCATCAATGTGTTCACATCGTCACTCGAAATGTTTCCTTGCTCATCTCTAAACTTCACAAACACATCTGCATATATGGAACACATGCATGCATGTTAACAGATGCGGACATTTTTAGATGCAGCCTCTGTTGTATAGAGGCAGACATCCTAAGATGACCACCTCTGTAAATTATTACCGGCGACTATTTAACAGAGACAGTCAGCCTACCCACCTATGAAAATTAAAAAAAATAACCAGTCTCTAGAAAAGCTTTCTATAGCAGTGAACGTTGCACCAACAAAATTAAAGTAAAAACACACCCTATACATTTGGTATGCTTACCAAGTATTTACACTATAAAGAAGAAGATTAAATTTTGTCAAGAGAAATATAATATGCACAGGTCGAGTGCTCTTTTAAAGCTAATTCTTTGAATTTGTATCAGCTTCGGACACAGTTTATAAAATAAACAGTTCTCAATCTTTGAAGTTGCATGTCTTCATGCACTACCAGAGCCGGCTGCCGCCTCTAAGGCTCTCGGCAAAGCCTTTGCCGAGCGCAGCTCTCGGCAAAGCGCCCTCGGCAAAAATCCGATCGGCAAAGGCTTCTTTGCCGAGAGCTGTTTATCGGGTACTCCGCAAAGCCTTTGCCGAGAGCCCGACGCTCGGCAAAGCGTGAAATAAAAAAATACGAAAAAAACCTGAATTTTTTTAATCACGAAATAAAAGTCTTTGCTGAGAGCCCGACGCTCAGCATTTTTTGCGCAAAATTCGCGGCTACGCGGTCGGCGGGATTCGAACTCGTGACCTCTCCCTCACGTGATACCTACTCTGCCACCTGCACTACACACTCACATGCGTCTATATGCCGTTTCGGTTACTCAAATATTATACTCAACCAAGTGAAAATTGATTGTTTGAGGTCCTAAACGAATTCAAATCAAAAGGTTGTCAACTACAAAGTTTCATAACTTTTTCGAGCTCTACATTTTTCATATAGAAAGTTTTCTCATCCGAGGTCTTTTGAAAAATTCAAATTTTAAAATTTTGAATTTCAAACGTAGTTTTGCATGACAAGATTAATTCAAATGAAAAAGTGGTCAACTACAATGTTTCATAACTTTTCGAGATCTACAAACTTCATTTAGGAAGTTTTTCCATCCGAGGTCTTTTGAAAAATTTGAATTTTAAAATTTTGAATTTCAAACGTAATTTTGCATGACAAGATGAATTCAAATGAAAAAGTGGTCAACTACAATGTTTCATAACTTTTCGAGATCTACCAACTTCATTTAGGAATTTTTTTTCCATCCGAGTTCTTTTGAAAAATTCAAATTTTAAAATTTTAAAATTTTGAATTTCAAACGTAGTTTTGTATGACAAGATGAATTCAAATTTAAAAGTGGTCAACTACAATGTTTCATAACCTTTCGAGATCTACAAACTTCATTTTGGAAGTTTTTTCATTCGAAATTGTGGTGCTAACATTGTTCACAAATCTTATATATCTCTCTTGTAGTTTCATGAAACTACATGAGAGACATATAGATTTTGTGAACAACGTAATTATTACTTTATCGAATGAAGAAATGACCAATATAAAGTTTGTAGATCATGAGAAGTTATGAAACTTTGTAGTTGAAAACTTTTTTATTTGAATTCGTTTAGAGAACCAAAACGTGATTTGAAAATTTTCTTTGCCGAGTGTTTTACTTTGGCACTCGGCAAAGAAGGCTTTGCCGAGTGTCACTGTGCAAAAAAAAAAAACACTCGGCAAAGCCTTCTTTGCCGAGTGCAGAGGCTTTGCCGAGTGTTTTTTATTTGGCTCTCGGCAAAGTCTTCTTTGCCGAGCGTCCGAAAAAAAACGCTCAGCAAAGCCTCTGGCGCTCGGCAAAAAAGCAGATTCCGGTAGTGATGTATCTATGACCATACAATCTTTAAAATGTCTCTTATAACATGAAAAAATTAATAAACATTAGAGAGAGGTGACGCTGCTGTGTATAGCTTAGTGTGTCATAGTCAAGGTATCTGGGTCAAATATATTTCTTAATGAGTAGGTGCTATAATATAATTAATATCTCTAATTCATCCACTACAATGCTGCTATGATTTTTCAGTAGTGGAATATATATATATTGTATCCCGGTCTCTACTACATCTGCATATGTATAGAACAGTTTTGGCCATACACAAATGCAAATATTATACATAAATCACAATGGTCCGTCAATAGAAACCCATGTTTATTCATAGAATTGAAGGAGGCTAATAGATGACAAAGACGAGCCATGTTGTGATCTAACTAAAAAGGTGCATCAGAAGGAAGAGCACAGTCCTAATCTCAATACATAATCCTGTATTTTGTTAGTACCAAGAATTTATTAATTTATAAACAAGATTTATAATGTTTTCCAACTGATGAGAAAATAATATTTGAATTGTATTTCCATATTCTATTTAATGATCCATGTATAATCCATAATATAAACATGTTAATAAACTATCTTACTATTACTAATTAGAGCCCCAATGGAGGCTCCACGTTAATTCTCATTAGATGTGCTAGGAAAAAGATAAATTATAGAAATTATCACATAATAAAAAATCTGGCATTTAATTTGATATACTATAGTCATCAACGTCAATAATAATAGTTGGATCTATTTTTTATTAAAAAATTACCCACATCTGTCATTAAATCGTAGGACCAAAACATTATATCACACAAAGGGATGCAATAAAAGCTTATATACCTCACGAGACCTGCTAAATATAAAAAAGATAAATTCTAAAATTCTCACAAAAATCATAAATATTTGGCCATTAAATCGGTAGATTATAATCACCATTTATAACAATAGCAACTAAATCGGTAGCAATTAATAAGATTAAAATTTGAAAAAAAAAATCAGAATTTAGATTCTCATGACGTCAAAACGTAAAGTCATCATAGTTTTAGCAAATATTTCAACTAAATATATAATGGACATACAAAGAGATGTTGTGCAAAGAAAAAACTATGAATATGTAGGAAAATACATATAGATTAATAATTTATAGATTATCACAACTGGATAAAGACTATAAATTATCTGTTATTGCTATTGTTTTAGAAAATTAATAAAGAGAAAAAATATTTAACATAAGTAGATTTTATTATCAGTGTCTCCTAAGATTTTAGCCCGTGCAAGAGCACGGGTTGATGAACTAGTGTATACAAACTGAAATTACAAGCTTGAGACGTCCTTACCGGAACAGACAGCGTACCCATGCTTCCTGAGCAGGTAGAACCACAGTGAGGTGACATAGAGGTCATCCGAAGCTGAAGCTCCATGGTCATGGTCATCGTGAACAGTGCACAGCAGCGCATCGATCTCCTCCTTGTAGTGGTAGTCCACTCCGAGCCGCTGCAGCGCGTCGACGAGTTCCAGCTTCTGCGCCATGTCGCCGCCGGAAGTGGCAGCGGCGGCGGCGTCCAACACGATCCGCCTCACCTCCTCCTTCTTGGCCTGCGCCTTCTCCTGCATGGACAGGAGCTCCTCCGGCGTGCACAGCTGGTGGGTGATGAAGAAGTCGCCCCACACGCTTGGGGCGTACTGCCGGCGACAGTCCTGCTCCGCGGCCGATGACGGCAGCGGGGACGACGACGGAACGGCGCCGGGGCTGCAGATGGTGAGAGTGGTCGCCATAGAAACGGCTGGGGGTACGACGCTGGTCCCTGCCGGTCTACAGGTCGGTTGCTAGAGTTAGACTAGTAGTGCTAGTGCTAGACTGCTAGCACTGGCAGCTGGGGTTTGGTGCGATGCTTGAGAATGGACTAATGGAGGGCCAGCTCTAGCTGTGTGGATTGGATTGAGGAAGATCGCTGGCCTCCCGGCCCCTTATATACACAAGCACACGTGCAATATGCGTGGGAACATGCTTGACTGCCGCATGTGGGCCAGTATCTCGTGTCTTACACCACCCGCACCGGGGACGATAAAGCTCCCTGCACGAACACATAGCAAAAAAAAAAAAAAAAAGCTGCAGCGGGCACAGTAAAGCTTACTTCATGTGCGCGACGTCCGCTATATTTAGAGCTGAAGCGTTCGTCGGCTACCGCCACAGGTCCCACCACATGTGAGACAAACAGCATGCACGCGAGCCAGCGTGGGAGAGAAAGCATGCGCAGGTGGCGGGCCCTACTTTTTATACTAACTAAAAACTGTTATAGCTCGCAAACTAAAAAACCAAATTAAATTCTGATTGCACCATTAAATTCGTTTCAATAAATACTTCAAAATAAGATGTCACATGGATATATTTAGATAAAAGTAACAAGTGGGCCTCACAGTGGATAGAGGATGATATAGATGATGGATAGATGCGAAAAAACTGTATATTTTATGATGACTAGAATGAAATATTCTTTTTAGAAGATAAATATAGAGGTCCGTGAGTACGGATAGTCTTAGTCTCGAGGAAGATAGCCGGAACATGCATCCATGCAGCACATGCACTTACCGTACGTGTCTTCCAATTGACCGGTGCTTTACCTCCGAGCATTTGTCAAGATATACAAACATCTGTAAAGATCCTAATAAAATATAAAGCACATATATCTCAAATATATGCATGTTTGTTTCCAACTTTTTCTGTCAAAAAAAACCTAACCACTACGCCAGCAGGTATTTGTAGCCGCAGTTTTGCCAACCTTCCCTAAGGAACCGCAGCTACAAATGCCCGGTTTGTAGGGCGGTTGGCCAGCCATCTTCGTACAAATCAATTTTCAAAAATCATGAAAAAAATTGCCAAAAATAGCAAAAAAAATAACCTGGGGAGGCCCTCACTAATCAGCCACACACCAGCTTCGTAGTCGCATCTTTTGAGACTTCGCGTCAACTAAGATTCGAACCTGTGACCTTGGCCTCGCACGCTCCTTCCTCTTACCACTGCACCACACTATCTCTTGTGTCTATGTTACATTTTCTTTCCCCACATATTATCTTAAACCGAGCATAAATTGATTGTTTGAGACCCTAAATGAATTCAAATGAAAAAGTTGTCAACTATAAAGTTTCATAACTTTTCGAGATCTATAACTTTCATTTTGGTGGTTTCTTCATCCGAAGTCATTTACAAAACTTGAATTTCAAATTTGAGAAATTCAAACGTAGTCTTCCTTGACAAGATGATTTCAAATAAAAAAGTTGTCAACTATAAAGTTTCATAACTTTTTGAGATCTACAACTTTCAATTTTGTTGTTTGTCCATCCAAGGTCGAAAAATTCAAATTTCAAATTTTTGGAAATTCAAACATAATTTTCCTCGACAAGATGATTTCAAATCATAAAGTTGTCAATTATAAAGTTGTATAATTTTTTGGGTTCTACAACTTTTATTTTGGTTGTTTCTTCATTCGAGGTCGTTTGAAAATTTTGAAATTCAAATTTGAGAAATTCAAACGTAGTTTTCCTTGACAAAATGAATTCAAATAAAAAAATTATCAACTACAAAGTTCTATAAATGTTTAAGATCTACAACATTTATTTTGGTCATTTAGTCACCCAACATAGTGGTAGTAACATTGTTCACAAATTTTACATATCTCTTTTATAGTTCCATTAACTATAAGAGTTGTAAATCTTGATAAGTTCTACAACTTTTATGTTCATGACTTTTTACAGCTGAAATCATTTAATGTTTCAAAATAACGTTTGAAGTTGTCATTTTTTTAAATTCAAAATTTAAATAGATAAAACACAGCCACATAAAAAGATGGACAAAATAATAGCTGTAAGAACACAATATGTTGATAGGGCATGATTTTAAAAAAAATTTATGAAAAAATCATCACATTTGAAGTTAGTATGAGGGAGAAAGACTAGTTACAAGTTTTAGCTAGAGATTAAAAAGAGAAATCAGTGTTCTTCAATAATTTCAAAATTGAATTTTAAACAACATTTTCAAGCAGTAAATGATTTCAAATGAAATGGTTGTAAACAGCAAAGTTTCATAATTTTTCGAGATCTACAACTTTTATTTTAGTTATTTCTTCATCCGGGGTCGTTTGAAAAAATTCAAATTTTAGTGCTTAATTTTTACTACTCGGCGTTTATTTGTAGCCCCTACAAATCTGATTTGTAGGGGTGACTCTATATAGAGTCGTCCTAAAAAAAGGTGGTGTTGCTACAAATCCCTTTTGTAGTAGTGAATGTTTCAGAGCAAGTCCAAGAGACTCTTTGTACGATATCATTCCATACTGGTAGAGATAGAGATTTTTGGTAAAAAAGTGCCCTCCACAAGTTCTTCAATTAGATCTACAAATATTTCCAAATTTTTATTTTTGATTTTTCACTAGTCAAATATGGACAGCGGAGCTGGCTCTCTAGAGCGCACATAGGATATAGAGAAATTGTTGGAGTGTTAAACGATATAGTGATTAATTTTTGTTCAAATGGTTCTCCAAAATGAAATAAAACCAACCAGCTAAGCCAAGCTCAGCTCTATCAGATTAATGCATATAGGTTCCACTCGGTATAATTAAGTGCCCACAAAAAGAAGATTAATGCATTCAAAAACAATTACTAACATCATGAAAATTAAGTTTGCCAATTGGCTAGGTAAAATTTGGCACATATGTTTGGAAAATGGGGTTTCCAGTAGGAATAAAAGCGGTGGAGTCTTCGCCTAGGCAGAGGTCCTAGGCGAAGGCTGAGAGAGTGGTAGGTGGGCCCAAGCACAATTAGAGTTTCATAAATGTATTCACCAGCCTCCCTTTACATATATCCTAAGACTAGTTCAAATCTTCAGGGGCTTCTCGGGTCTTTTCCTTCTACACCGCCTTTGCCTCTCGTGATGAGATCATGACCATGCTTGGAGAATTACATGGAGGCCAAGGAGTTCAGCAAGGGCATCCAAATCGAGAAGGAGGCCCAAAACTTATCCGGTTCGAGTCACCAAGGTGGAGGCCCAAATCAAGTTTGAGTCCACCTCGGAATCCAGAACCATTCTGCCTTGAACTGGTCACCCAGGACGCGTACGGACTCCGTTTTCGATGATCCATATATGGATGGAAAGCTTATTTGATAAGCAAGCCAACCCAAGTGGTCCTATGTCAAAATATGTTCGGAATCAACAGGAATCGTCTAAACAATTCACCGTCCAGAATCTGTCAGGGCGCTGTGTCGCCGTCTTTTGGGCCGATTGGCCATGTATCGTGTTGGGCCTTAAGCCCAAGTTGTGGGCGCCCAACCCCTGGCCGTTTCCAACCCTAGGTTGGGTCTTAGACTATAAACACAGCCACCGCCGCAGTTAAACAGATGGGTTTTGTTTAGAGTTTAGTTTTCCATCGAGAAACTGAATCGTTCATTGTAACTGTGGTGACAAATCCTTTTACAATGATCCAGGGCCCCTGTTCTTGATCTCCTCCACTGTGTCGATTAGTCCTTTGGAACCAAGTTCTTGAACCCTCTATTGATATTCGTATCATTCATATTTGCAATTTCAGATTGCGTGTTTTTACCTTCTTGCTTGTGCTCTTCGATTCGCTTGCAGGAAAAGCCTTTTTGGCGAGGTCAATCAAGTTGTGCTTGGTTGATAACCAACGGAGTAGTGGTGTAACGGTTGCAGGGTTCGAATCATGTCTGATTTGAAACCGGATCGCCAACGTCGAGATCTCCACAAATTGAACTTACCGGTTACCTCTCGGAAGATCGGGCCAGTACTCATCAATTGGTATCAGATATTTCAGGTTTACCGCGAGGTATAATCTCGTTTGCCTTAGATTCATATTTGTTCATTACCTAGAGTCCACAAAAAGCCTAATAATATTTCAATTTCCGCTGTCCTATCACCTTTGTGCCTTTGCAATTTCGTTTCAGATTCGTGTTGTTGAGTTTGTATCCGTGGTCGAGTCTTGTTGCTGGTTTAGGATTATGTTTGTAGTCGTAGTTCAATCGCCCGTTGCTGTGATTTTTGTTTTCCACCGCTATCCCATCCACCGTTTCCAAACAACAAGTCGAAGCCACCACATTACTCGACTTGCCCCGCTAGCCGCCTTGTGTAACTTCTCGCCACCGCGCAAACCCTAGATAGGTTGCCAGCCGCTCTTATTTTGCCTCCATCGTAGCTCTCCTTTCATCATCAGGCGAATTCCTACTGCTGTTAGTCACAGGAACAATTTTGTGATTGGTGTTTGAGTTTAGGGACGTTTTGCCCCAACTGCCGCTGTTGTATTGTGTCTTCCAGAAAACATAACTTGAGATACCTTCGGTAAAACAGGCATAACTTTTCGCTCGTTTATCAGAAAAATCTGAAATGTTTTGAGCAGCTTCTTGACACCATTTGGAGCCGACCCAAACTAGCTTTGCCCTATTTGGTTTCATCAAAATTGCCAAAAAAAATTCAGGAACATAAAGAAAAAAAATTGTCAAAGTTTTTGCACGCTTTTCAGAGATTGTGTTGTATTTCTGTAGACCATATCCCACCTCAGTTGTAGGTGCTAATTTTTTTGGTTGCATCTTTTCTGATCCTTGTTCCGAGAAAAATATAAAAAAATAGCAAAAAAATAAAAAAGTTTGATTCCTACTGGTGCCTTTTGGAAAATTCCGGGAAAAATTCAGGAAAAAGGAAAAATTCGGGTTATTTGCTTGTTCTGTGAGTTCTTTCCATCGTCCTTTGCTTTCACCTTGTTGCGCTATGTCTCGACATGTCTTAGCCAGCAGCTGTGATTTGTACTTTGGATCCGGATTAAACAATCGTTAATCTGCATTCGTTAATTGCTAATCCTTGCTGTCATATTGTGTGCCTACCCATAGCTCCACATATTCTTCTGTCAGCACAGGTTCATCTTGCAACTGTTACCCACGCTCAACAACAGATTACTTCGCCACTTTGGTTTAGCTCCTGTTTGGCGTTGGTATGAATACTGGCAAGACGGTGATAAGCCGCTTGTGATTTTGCATTCCACTTTCACCACCACCACTTGTTTTCTTTTAGTAGCTTATTAGGGATAACTTTCATTGTTTTGTTCCTCTTTTGTGTCTACAATGACAGGTTACAACACTCATCGATACGAGACAACAATGATGCATGAGCCACGCACTGTTGCTGCTACACCTCCTTCCGCAGGTCGTTCTATTCTTTCTTCTCCACCTACTTATGATGGTGTTGGTGCTGATGAGTACATTGAGTGGGAAAGTAAAATAGATAATATTTTTGCACACTGTCATATGTGTGAGCGGAGGAAGATTAAGAATGCATCTAGTGTTTTGAGACATTTAGCATCAATTTGGTGGGAGTTTTTAAGTTCTTCAGATAAACCTCATACATGGAACGATATGAAAATTCTTATGAGAGAAAATTTTGTTAATCCATCTCTTGTAATTAATTTATATGATGAGGAACATCAACTAGACCAATCTCCTATTATTCCTCCTGTTGTGCCTAACCTTTTGCAGGATAATGCACAAAAGAGCGGGGATGACATGACAGAAAATGAGGTGTTCTCAGTTTCATGTGAACATTCAACACATGTTACTTCTGCTGACAGTGAGAGCCAAGGTAATGCCAATGATGATAATCTCACAGAAGATGATAGTTCTCTTGATGTGCTGAATTTTTCCACCAATCATGTTATGATACAGCAAATATTAGTGGAACCTTCGCTTGATTTACCTTTGTCACAAGATGATTTGCTTGATGTTCCTTGTGATAAAGATGACTTGAATGATGATATTTATATTATTCCAATAATGAATGATCATACTATATGTATGTTGGAATCGAACAATACTAATAGACATGTTATTCATAATGCTAGCGATGTTGATGAGCTACTGTTGATGTCTTCTTTAAATACATTGGGATACATTGATTTTAATGTTCTTTGCAATCTTAATTATTTAGAGGAAAAACTTTATGCATATGCTGATTTTCCATGGTTGTCTAGACATACATATCATGTTTTTGGCAAATATAGCAACCAAGGACAATATATGGTACAACGAGTTTATATTTGTACAACTATGAATTCTTCTTTTGTTGTGCAAAATAATGATCAATTAGAGGACTATAAAATCAACAATGTTGTCATGCCATATTCCTCTCGTTTTGCTTTACAATCCCAAGTGAAATCCAAAGAAGGGGAGCATATGTTTCTTGTTAGTACTAATCTTTTGCTGGATAGTATTGACAAAGATCGTGTGTATTTTAATCGAGGAGACTACATGTTTGTAGGAGAAGGCATGCTGCAAACCAAAACATGTGGTCATATTCTTTCTTCCAACATTGTCAATTCCCAATATTTTGGCAACCTCGTTTGTCTTCATGTTGTGCAGAATGGCATTCAAGCAACATCGACGCCGAGGACGGCTTTTCATCAAGAAGGGGAGGATGATGAGATCATGACCATGCTTGGAGAATTACATGGAGTCCAAGGAGTTCAGCAAGGGCATCCAAATCGAGAAGGAGGCCCAAAACTTATCCGGTTCGAGTCACCAAGGTGGAGGCCCAAATCAAGTTTGAGTCCACCTCGGAATCCAGGACCAGTCTGCCTTGAACTGGTCACCCAGGACGCGTACGGACTCCGTTTTCGATGATCCATATATGGATGGAAAGCTTATTTGATAAGCAAGCCAACCCAAGTGGTCCTACGTCAAAATATGTTCGGAATCAACGGGAATCGTCGAAACAATCCACCGTCCAGAATCTGTCAGGGCGCCGTGTCGCCGTCTTTTGGGCCGATTGGCCATGTATCGTGTCGGGCCTTAAGCCCAAGTTGTGGGCGCCCAACCCCTAGCCATTTCCAACCCTAGGTCGAGCCTTAGACTATAAACATAGCCGCCGCCATTGTTAAACAGTTGGGTTTTGTTTAGAGTTTAGTTTTCCATCGAGAAACTAAATCGTTCATTGTAACTGTGGTGACAAATCCTTTTACAGTGATCCAGGGCCCCTGTTCTTGATCTTCTTCACTGTGTCGATTAGTCCTTTGGAACCGAGTTCTTGAACCCTCTATTGATATTCGCATCATTCATATTTGCAATATCATATTGTGTGTTTTTACCTTCTTGCTTGTGCTCTTCGATTTGCTTGCAGGAAAAGCCTTCTTGGCGAGGTCAATCAAGTTGTGCTTGGTTGATAACCAACGGAGCAGTGGTGTAACAGTTGCAGGATTCGAATCGTGTCTGATTTGAAGCCGGATCGCCAACATCGAGATCTTCACAAATCGAACTTACCGGTTTCCTCTCGAAAGATCGGGCCAGTACTCATCATCTCGGGCCTTAGCTATAGGCCCGTGGGAGGCCCATTTCTGTCTATGGGCCGTAGTGGTGTAAGAGCTCTCTTATCTCGGACGGGGATCACATAGCCTTCACCCAATCTGCCTGAGCCTCCGTCTAAGCTCTACGACGTCCACTGAGGAGCTCATCCGAGTACCTTCAAAGTTTGCGCTTGGACCTCCAATTTTCCGGTGGCCGGAGGCGAAGGCTTTCCTTGGCGTTCCTATGCTTTGACCTTCGCCACGTCAGCGGTTGGGCCCGAAGGATCCTCCTGATACACCTGCGCACCATGAAACATGTAAACAATTGTTGTTAGGTAGGGGCCTCTACTACTCATATGTTAATGTCCCAATAGTTCCCCCCTTGAGGGCGTGGTCTGATGTGAGCGGTCCATGACCCTCAATTTCATCGTTGATATTGAGTTATGGAGGCTCCCCCTTTCCCCTAGGTCGCCTAGATCAGACCGTTGCGGTTTTGACGTGCCATTTTCTTATTGGTTGCGATGGCACTGGAACCGACGTGTTGCTGGACGGACATGACTGTTGGCTGTGGAAGCTAAAGCATCCGGCTACGGGTTATATAATGGGGGCAGTAGGTGAAGGTCCCCTCACCCCCGTACGAGCTATCGCTTTCACCTGCTAGCGCCTTCTAAGTTTTCCTTCGCCAACTTAACCTTCACTCAAGTTCGCTGAGCCTTTGCTTCTCTGAGCTTGCTTTGGTGCTTAGAGGTGGCTTCTTCTTCCGGTTCCCACCCCCACTGGGCCTTCTTGTTTGGCCCTTATTCTCACCTACTCAGTGTTAGGGCTAATAGTTGGTCCTAGCACTTTGAGGAGTGTATGCTGGCTAGTGCAGAGGCTATTGAGTTGGAGGAGGATCTTGCTAGTGTCGAAGCCTCCATTGTTGATCTAATTACCGCCGAGGAAGCAGAAGACATGGCTGGCGTGGGTAGGACATGGGATTTTGGGCCTTCGCTCATGATGAAGGATATGATTGAGGCTTTGGAGAAGGAGGGCTGTTTTGGTGCGGGGAAGGTGAAGCCTCTACAGGATGAGATGGTGCCTAATCCACAGGCTGCTGATGCCATTGTTTTTCGTGATTTCTTTGCCTACAACCTTCGCTTTCCTGCCACGCGGTTCCTTCACCATGTTATGGAGGCTTTTGAGGTACAACTGCACCATCTCACTCCAAATGGTATTCTTACTTTGAGTAAGTTTTGCTGGGCTTGCCTATCTTATGGTGCGGAGCCACACATTGGCACATTTTGTGAGTACTGTGAGCTTCAACGACAACCCAAGAAGGTGGGCGAAGACCAGCTTGTTGCCTAGTATGGGAGTTGTTCTTTTATGCCTAAGAGGCAGTAGAAGGGCGAGAGGTTGGGAATCTTCTTTACTTAGAAGAATAAGTGGAATAAGGACTGGATGCAGTATTGGTTCTATGTCAGGACTAGTGGCATAACTTCCACGGATAGCGAAGGGAAAAAGCATACTCGCTATCCGTTAGCTTCGGTTATGATCCCGATGGAGCCTTTGACCCAAGAGACTCCTGGAGCAAAGGTTGTTGAGGGACATGAAGCTTGTGAAAAAGCCTTCACTTTGGCATGCCATTACTCTGGAGGCCGTGACCTGGTAGAGGAGATGGTGACATCCAAGTGTTGCCCGCTTGGCCGAAACAGACCAACGATGAGGATCGAGATGGTTAGTTTGCCTATTTTTGGCAATGGGGTTGGGGTCCTATTTCCCTATTTTGATGTGAAGTAGGTGGAGGATGTGAGTGCTAGTGATTGTGTCTCTAGCGTGGAGGAGGAGACATGCGAGATCCTTGGCGAGATGTCTGACAAGGAATACCTAGCCTGAAGGTCCATTGCGGGCACCATGCCTTGCCTTAATCGTGTGTTTGAGGAGTTAGGGATACATCATGAGGAACACAAGGTTCCTGCAAAGGTGCTAAAGTCCATTGAGGAAAAAGCCAAGAAGGCTACTGCGAAGAATGATACCGCGGCAGTTGAGTTAAAGAAAAGGAGAGGTACCGATGCGGTGGAATCCATCAGTAAGAAGTGGAAGGTCAATGCTGCCTCCACTGGTGCTTCTGTGGATGCCATTGAAGAAGTCACGGAGAGTGTTCATGAGGGCTCTACTTCTGCGGCAGTCGACATGGAGGGCGAGCATTCTACGGCCTCCGCTGACCTCCGGGGGGATGACTTTGTTCAGACCGCTCTTGGAGGCATGGTCGGTGGCACTGCCGCTGAAGCCTTCATCATGGCACCCATGCCTGGCGTGCTGGGCGATGAGTCGTCTAGTTCTAAGGGTGAGGATGGCGGAGGAGATAATGCCTCTGCTCTTAATGAAGTGGAGGTTAGGAGTGTGGGTCACCGCCCTTCGACGACTCCTTTTGTTGAGGAGTCAGAGGATGAGCCTGAGCATGAGCTGCCCCAACGCGGCCTTTAAATCTGATGCCTCTGATCGGCTCGCAGTGGGAGGAGGACATAGAGATGGATGTTACTAAGCTACTTTATTTTTGGGTAAGTGTTCTCTTGCTTTTGGTTTTTACCTTATGTTTTCTTTTTTGCTTTCCATAAACATCTTTTGTTTTTACTTTTTCTAGGTGACTTGACTAAGGCTATGCATACTCCTTTGCCCAGGGTGGTGCCTCTGCTAGTTGACCTGGACCTTGCCCGAGTTGGGTTGGACGCTGCTCCGAAGGCGCCGCTGCTGATGGGAGGGGCCGGACCTTTGGGTCCTAGTCATATCGGCGGTGAAGGTTTGATTGTTTCATTCTTTTTTTGTGTTTTTGTTATACTGGTTTGGTGTTACTGACATATGTTGTTTGCCTTTCTCTTCAGGGAGCTCCACGGATACACTAAGTGGGTGGGCGGAGTATCTCCATGCTCTTTACACGGAGATAGGAGGTTGATTGCGACCTCTGCTTTTTGTTCTATGTTTTCTCTTATGTTGCTTTTGTTTGACTTTTTGATAGGCCGGGCTTGCCATCATTTTGTGAAGGTTAATTTCTATCAGCTGCTACGGTACAACTTAGAGCAATAGTGCTTGGTGAGTGCACCCCTTTTTCTTTGTTTTGGGTACTCTTTTGGTTTTGGAGTATTGAAACTCTCCTTTACAGAGTCACCACATGGCAGAGGCTCTTGAGGAGTGGGGGACGACGAAGATTATTGATCACGACGTCGCCATTGAGGCACTAAAGAAAGAAGTGGAGGTGGTGGAGGTCGAGAAGACCTAGCTTGCAAAGGAGGTCGTGGGCCTCCACGTGGCCCGTGCTGATTTTGAGGACCTATAGGGAAAAGTAGAGTCCCTGGGCAAGGATCTTGAGGGTGCAAAGGCTGCCGAGCAACTCACTGCTGAACGTGCCCTAAAGGTCCTTGAGACGGTTAAGAACCTCTACAAGGAGGTTGTCGGGTATCAATATACCAGGGTACCCAACGGATGGCGAAATATGGCACCTTGCACATCTGCTAAAGCCTAATCGTAGGGGCCCCAGTAAAACCGACCCGCTAAAGGCACTGATAGTGTGACAATCGCTCGAAGTCGAAAGCCAACCTCTGTCCTACCCGATCCTTGCAGAAAGGTCTCAGGAGAGATAGGCACCACGGGCGGCAGTTTTCGCCTCGCTTGAGCCCCATGACATCATCAAAGCGCCCGACCCTTGCGCCCCTTCGGGAACGATTTCTGTCTCGCCCGATCCCCGCAACGTAAGCATGAGAGCACCTGACCCCCTTGGTATACTTCTGCCTTGCTCGAGGGACACGTGGAGCCCTCTAGCAAGGCAGGGAGCCACAGGGGCCCTCACCACGGCACCCATTCCCGCCGATGGGACGGACTTGACCGTGCACAGTGAACAGGAGTGTGGGAACCGTGCTTTGACCCAACATGACCCCGATCATTCCCCCACAACGACATCCATACCTCTATAACGATAGGAGTAATGGCAACTATACCACCTACCCCCCTCTCTACGCAAATCTGGGTGCCCGTACCGCCCTTCCTTGACGACACAGAAGCACACAGGATGAAGCATGGCCACATCATGTTACACTAGTGGATGGAGAGGCCAAAAGATCAACGCCCATTTGCATCTCTATGCTACAGGGGAAACTGCTCCCATTGGATAAAGAGGAAGACGGTTGCACCTGAGGCCACCTTTTTGTTTTTCTCTTTCGTCTTTTCCCATTTCACCTTTTTACTATAAATGTAACCCGAGCCCCCCTTTGAAACTATAAAAGGGGAGGCAGGGGCCACATCTAAGGACGGCTAACACAGAAACGACAGACACACTCCTCGCTAAGACAACACAGACACCTCCCCCGAAGAGACCTAGGATCCGCTCTCTCTCTTGAAAACTTGTAACCCCTACTACGAGCACTCCGGTGCAAGGCAACACGAGCGGCTATAGAATCCACTGGACGGCCATTCTTGCCTGAACCAGTATACACCCTTGTATCCGCTTTGCACACCATTATTGATATTTACTACTGCTATTACTAAACTAACAACACCAGTAAATGCATGGTAATGATTAACATGTCTTTAGAACACTAGTCACCTATCACATACCTACACTCCTAAGCTTGAACTAAGTTGTCATTCCTAGTTTTATAGCTAGAAATGTATATTGATACTATATAAAGGAATCTATCATTTTATGTGACTAGACAGAAATAATAAGAATGAATATATAAATAAAACTGGTTCTACAAGCGGACAGATAATTATACCATTGTAGCATTTTACCTAGAGTATTACCAGGTTGTCGATTTATATTTATACCACTGGGAAGGTCTAGCTAAACATGAAATCTATAGTATTGATAACTTTCTATATATATGATGAATGAGAGATAAAACCAATATCATACACTCTACTCATAACAGGGATAAGTCACATGATAAAGATATATATGATAAGTAATGATCAGTCATCATAATAATATGATAATAGATTCACTCAGAGCACTCTAGCTACTACAATAACGTCGTAAGACCCGAATATTAGAGAGATAATTCCTAATGTAGTTCTTTAAGCACAAGTCAACGAATACTCTCATTAGTGCAACTACATCTAACAATTATTGTTAATATTACTACTATGTCATTATCCACACATAAGGAGCATCAACTAGAGAGGCTTTTAAGATGCAACCGTCACCTCCGACTCAACCTCGCTCTACATAACCTATGCGCAGGGGATGGACTACAAAGGACTAAACGAAGCTATAATAGTTACCTTCGCGATCTACCACACGTCCCAAAACATCAGGGAGCACTCGCAGATATGCAATATATCTAAGCACCATGCCTACATAATGCAAATCATCTACCCTAGGTACCTTAGGATAAACGCTATACGAGCATATGCATGAACTCAATAATAACAAAGTAACTATGCTAGACATATAATTAAAGGAGTCCATTTCACGTGCTCTCGATCTTCATCTTGAAAAGTGTAAAACTTGATCAATTTTATAGGAAATATATCGATATTTATGATTATTACAATTCAATTTGTCATGTAATATAGTTAATAGGATACACCCGTTCCAAATTATAAGTTGTTTTTACTTTTTTGGTTCATCCAAGATACATAGCAAAATAGATGAACTAAAAAAATCGAAGGGACTTATAATTTAGAAGGGAGGGAGTACTTATTTACTGTCATATGTTGATGTTTTATCTATATACGAATGAATAGTGGAATTTATGTTCAGCTTTGACTAAACTTATGAAGTCTTTTTTTTAATTTCATAGAAAAAAGGGAGGAAGTAATAGTCTTCCCTCGTTGATTGAAAGTTTCGAGGCAATCAGTTGTTCTCTGACCGTTGGTGAATAGTCTTTGGGTGTGTTTAGTTATGCGAAAAGGTGTACAAAAAGTATTGTAGCACGTTTTGGCTTTATTTGGTAAATAGTGTCCAACCGTTGACTAATTAGGTTCAAAACGTTCGTCTCGCAAAGTACAACCAAACTGTACAATTAGTTTTTGATTTCATCTACATTTAGTACTCCATGCATGTATCGCAAGTTTGATGTGACGGAGAATCTTTTGTTTGCACAGTACTTTTTTTTAAGGAAGTAAACACAGCCTTTGACGTAGAAAATGCTCCCTTGAACTATCCATACCATTATAGTCATTCACGCGGCTGGAAAACACTAGTCATCAGTCATCACATTTCACATTTTCCGGACTGGGCTCAACTCATTATTATTTCTGACCAAGCATGTCCTTGACATGTCCTTTTTTTGCGAAAGAAACAAGTTTATTAAAAATTAAGTAACATCTTTACAAGAGATATGTGCTTGTTATTGAGAATTAATGGCCACGTGGAGCATAGAAAAACATTCACCTTTGAATAAATCCATATATATGCCAACTAGTCCTTCGTGACTTCATGTGGTTGGAAAATATTCAGGCATATGTTTTGAATCCGATCAAGTCATTTTTTTTTTCTTTTGTGACTATCTTCGTGTAAGAAACTTGACTTCCTAAGGTTCAAATTCTGTTCTAAAACACACGTCATGTGATGTCGTTGCCATCATACGACTTTTGACTTGCTTTCCTTTTTTTACTGAAGTGAAAAACAATTGGTCCAGATTTATTTTAGGACAATGGTACACAGGAGACAAAATGTAAGAATTCTCAGGCTATTCTGCAAGAATTGGATCAATAGGAGGATAGAAGAAGAAGAAGCAGCAGCAGCAAAAGATCCGAAATGCAAATCTCCAAGGCCAATAATGTATTGATTCCCATCATCAAGAAAAGAAACACGGAAGGCACGTGTCTCAATAACCATAATTCCTTATTTGGATAGAGGTAATATATGGGGTAAACATAGATATGAATTTTGCTGCACTTGATATGTTTGGTGATTTAGAATGTGCTACACACAACTTAGCCTCGAAAAAGGATAACCATGTCCATAATATGAATAGTCCTTAAAATTGGAATATCATTATCTAATATAAGGATCGGTAATGCTTGGAACAGGCCGTCCGTCTGCCTGTCCGCTCCCATTGGGGGGACACGATGCCTAGAAGGCTCTCCTCTCTGTTCCTATCGGCTCCCCTCTAGTCACCACAGTCTCTCAAAAATAAAAAAAAACTCACGCAGCGCCGTGACCGTGCTCCGCCGTGCCTCCCGCCTGCCTTCCGCTCCACCACACCTCCTGTCCACCTTCCTCTCCACCGTGCATCCCTCTCCACTATGTCTCCTTCCCACCTTCTCCACTAGAGTGACTTGGTATGGCCTTCTCCTCCGAACCTATCGTGGACTTCTCCACCATAGCGGCAAGCTCCACGCCACCGGTGAGCTCTACACCGGTGACCTTCACACACCAGCAAGCCTCCATTTTCTCAAGCAGCAAGAAGATGTTGCACTAAAAGTGCATGGTGCAAACATATGTTTCAAGTGTTTCACATGTTTCAGAGGTATGTTACAAGGGTTTCATTTGGATATTCCAAAAGTAGATCTGGATATTGCATATGTTGAAATGTCTATACACGCATGTTGCAAGCGCCTATTCTAGAGGTTTCATCATTTTCATACGTATGTTACAAGTGTTTTATCTGGATGTTGAATATGTTTTCACACATATGTTGCACGTGTGTCATCTGGATGTTGCATATGTTTGCAATGGCTTTTAAGTGTTTTTAGGTGTTTTGCAAGTGTTTCAGATGTATGTTGCAAGTGTTTTAGCTGTTTTGGACATATGTTGCAAGTGTTTCATCTGGATGTTGCAAAAGTAGATCTGGTGTTGCACATGTTGCAACGGGACCCATATGTCGTAGTTGCTAGGGGCACCGCTGAGCCAGCGAAGATGGTCCCTGCGTACGGGCATGTGGCGCGGGTAGGTGAGTCATCCAGGCGGGTGGCGGGCACGGACCCCCACATGGGCGCACAAATCAGGGTGCAACATGAGAAACAGAGTGTGGGAATCTGGACGTCCGAGCACTAGCCATGCCGACTCACCAAAGTTTGGGATAGGAAGAGAAAATATGAGATAACTAAAAGGTTATCAACCATAGTGAAGGACCCTAGATGTAGGAATTGGAAAAGGGAATCTAAATCGTCTCCTGTTTGTAAGGAAAATGGCACCTAGCTAGGGCCATTAAGTGATTTTGGTCATTGGATGACAACATAATCATTGGGACTAATGTTGTGTGATAGTATAGAAGGTTTTCCCCCATCCCCTCAGATCCATGTGAAGGTCCAGTAGTGATTGTCTGTTCTAGTGTAGCGCATGATTGCAAGCATTGATGATACTCACGAGGAGAAAGGATATGGTAACTTCTTGTCATCTGTTCTGCAGCTTTTTCCCCATCCCCTCATATCATGTTGAAGCAGTAGATCGGGAACAAACTTCACAAGACTAACATAGGGACTAGGTAGCATGAGCATGGAGGAGCACCGAGGATGAAGGGCTTGTCGTGCCTGAGAATCCTTATGACCTAAGGTTGGCGGAGGCGCCCTACTTATGGATCTTCTTCTTATACTCTTTGGTGGCAATGGAGGAGCTTGGCAAGGGAGGTGGGAGGTCCCAGATGAAGGAAGGGGGTGTTGCGTGGAGCGCCCGTCGTTGGAAGGAGTTATGAGATGGTTGGTGACACTTGTGACGGGAGAGTGTGAGGTGGTAGGTGGAGGGTGGCATCTGTGAGAGCGAGAAGGCTACGGTGCCAAGTATAGCGATAGGTTTAGGTTAGATTGCTATTAGCGTTTGGTTTGGCTACTGGGCCTACAAAATTTAGGCGTGATGGGCCAGCCAACTACGTGAGCCCAATTCATATGTAAATACGGTAAAGTAGAATAAAAAAATAATGACCGAGAAACCATTACCAATCTTTACCATCGGATCTTCCTGTTAAAGTTAGTTGTGTCAATGTGTTTGGTCATTGCAATCTTACTAGCTAGATGAATACCCCACGCGTTGCCGTGGGATTTGCATGGATTACCACTGCTCCCTCCGTTCCAAATTATAAGTCATTTTGACTTTTCTGGTTCATCCATTTTGCTACGTACCTAGACCTATTATTATATCTAGATACATAGCAAAATGGATGTACCAAAAAAAGTCAAAGTGACTTATAATTTGGAACGGAGGGAGTATATAGGAATGTGCACAATATATAGAGAAATGAAATAAAATATGAAAAGCTATTGCTACGACTAAGATGAAATCAAGTTTTATAAAATATTTAATGATACTCCATAGTATATATGATGGAAGGTGACATCATTTTCTTAGATAATTTGATGGGAACAATGTACATTATCCTAAAGATTTAATAATGCTACTTGACATGACATTTTTTATTTACTTACTAGAGTGCAAGTGAAGAGAGGAGATAAGGAAAACCAAACTAAAAATTTAATATTGCAGGCATAGTCTGTTAGCAGCAGGGGTGAAGAACAGGAGGAATCAGATCAAAGGTAGGAGAAGAACAGCAGGGGTTTGGATGGAGGACGAGTTCTTAGCATAATGAACGATAGGTTTATTACAATGTTCGATGATCCCTTCGACAAGAAGGTCTTGGCTCATATAGCCAGCGCACACACGCGAGAAGCAAGACGCACACACGCAACTCAAGTCCTCATCACTTGTTCACCCAACCTGGGCCGTAGAAGCACGGGTTCGCCGTCCTGGGCCTTGGTTGCCGGCCCGGTTGTAGCCCATCTGGAATGTCCTACTCTGTTGCCGTATTGCCCCCCAGTTGGAGTAGCTGAACTGGTGGCCTGATCACGATCAGCAGGTGGGGTGCTGACATTCCCCCTCCCTTGCGTGCCGTGTTGCTTCCACAAATCGGCGCGTGGAAACTGCTGCTATAGAAACTCCAAATCCTCCCAAGTAGCCAAAGAAGCAGGAAGATGAGTACACTGGATAAGTCCTTGCTAAATGAGTTTCTTACCATGAGGCACTTGGTGACGCTGCAGGATGCGTTCAGGAATGCTCCACGGAACAGATGCTAGCGACAGAGAGGATGTAACAGAATGACGAGTGCCAACCGCTTTCTTCAATTGAGACACATGAAAGACATGATGCACCGAAGAAGAAGATGGAAGTGCTAGCCGATAGGCTACTGAGTCCCACGCTCAAGTACCTGATATGGACCAAAAAATTTGAAGGCTAGCTTTCTGACTGCTCCTGTCGGCCACAGAAGACTGGACATAAGGCTGCAGTTTCAGAAACACCCAATCATTGACGTGGAACTGACGCTCAGAGCGGTGACCATCTGCATACCACTTCATTCGTTGCTTGGCATGAAGCAGATGCTGTCTGATGACTTCAGACATCAACTCTCGATCGTGCAACCAACTGGCAATATCAGTGACTGGTTGCTCATCGGCTGGATTGATGCCAAAATGAGAGGGTGCATAGCCATAGAGTACCTCAAAAGGAGAACGCCCCAAAGCTGAGTGCCAACTGGTGTTATACCAAAACTCTGCTAAATCCAGCCACTGCCATGGACAAGCATGAACGAAGCAGAGCAAGAACGTCTCAAGACATTGGTTGACGCGTTCGGTCTAGCCATCGGACTGGGGATGGTAAGCTATACTCATGTGAAGCTCCACCTTGGCCAATTTGAACAACTCACGCCAAAGAGCACTTGTGAAAATCTTGTCACGATCAGAGACCAGGGCTGATGGCATACCATGGAGATGATAGACTTGTGAAATGAATACCTTGGCCACGGTTGCTGCCCTAAAGGGGTGACGAAGACTCAAAAAGTGCGCATACTTCGTGAAGAGATCCACCACCATGAGAATACAATTGCAGCCTTCAGATAAGGGCAGCCCTTCCACAAAGTCCAGGGACACCACCTTCCAGGCACGCTCGGGCACCGGTAGTGGCTATAAGAGACCGAGCAGCTTGCTCTGATCTGGCTTGGCCTGCTGGCAGATCAAGCATTTAGAGACAAAAGTTTGTATAGCTGCTTTCATACCTGTCCAAGTAAAATGCGTCTTGGGACGGCGATAAGTGACTAGGATGCCACTGTGTCCACCGATCGTGCTGGCATGTACATCATTGAGCAGGCGCTTATGAAGATCAACATCATGCCCAATCCACAGACGCCCTTTGTAATGAATAAGACCATCAAGTAGAGTATAGGGTGGAGAACCAGCTGGGTTGGCCTCGAGCTTGGACAAAAGAGTTTGGGCTGCAGGATCCTTTTCATAAGAATGCTGGACTGCAGACACCCACTGCGGCTGGCACACTGTCAGAGCATCACACTACACCGGAGGGGCCCGAGATAAAGCATCCGCAACGCCATTGTCAATACCCTTGCGGTAGACAATCTTGTACTGCAGCCCGAGCAGCCGAGTGAATACCTTTTGCTGCCATGGGGTATGAAGACGTTGCTCCTCCAGCTGCACTAGGCTCTTGTGATCTGTCAATATGAGAAATTCAACCAACTGCAAGTAGCTGTGCCACTGTTCAACGTCCATGAATATCGCCAGATACTCTTTTTCATATGTGGATAGACCTTGCAGTCGGTTGCTCAAAGACTTGGTCAAAAAGGCCAGAGGGTGACCCTGTTGCATCAACACAGCACCAATACCAGTGCCACTCGCATCCATCTCAATAACAAAGGGCTTGGAAAAATCAGGTAAAGCTAGAACCGGGGCTGAGGTCAGAGCAGCTTTGAGAGCAGAAAAGGACTGTTCCTAAATCGAAGTCCAAACGAACATGGCCCCCTTCTTGAGCAAATCAGTTAGAGGTCTTGAGATTATCCCAAAATGACGCACGAAGCACCGATAGTAACCAGCTAAACCCAGAAAACTGCGTAACTCCTTAACAAACATGGGAGCCGGCCTGAATCTTCTCAGGATCGGTGGCGACCCCCAGCTCAGAAATAACATGCCCCAAGTAATGCAGCTTGTGCTGAGCAAAGACGCATTTAGATAATTTGACCTGCCACTGATCCCTCTATAGCAACTGTAGTACCAAGCGCACATGTTCCACATGTGCTTCCAATGAACGACTGAAAATCAATATATCGTCGAAGAAGACGAGTACACATTTGCGTAGCAAGGGACCCAATGTAATGTTCATTGCCTTCAAAAATGTAGTTGGAGCTCCGTTCAAACCAAACGCCATCACACGAAATTCATACTGACCAGTGTGAGTCTGAAAGGCGGTCTTCGGTTCTTCCCCCTGCTTCAAACATATTTGGTGATATCCTATGGTAAGATCCAGACAGGTGAACCAGGATGCTCTGTGAAGTTCATAAAGCAACTCTTCAATGATGGGTACCGGGTACTTTGCTTTGACAGTAATTGCATTCAAATGACGAAAATCAACGCAAAACCGGTAGGATCCATCCTTCTTCTTGACCAAAAGGACCGAGGACGAGAAAGGGCTTTGACTAGGCTGCATAATACCAGACTGTAGCATTTCAGATATCTGGCGCTCAATTTCATCCTTGATGGCTGGAGGATATCGATAAGGGCGCACATTGACTAGTGAGGCCCCGGGCACCAATGGAATTTCGTGAGCAAAAGCGCGCTCAGGAGGATAGCCTTGTGGAGGAGCAAACACCGACTGAAATTCTTGGAGTAACTGTGCAATAGCTAGAATGGTGGAAGGAGGTTCTGGACTATCAACTGTCATGGCAGTGACCTGAATCACTGCTCCTGGAGGAAGAGAGGTCAAGTCCCCCTGGAGCAACTTGGACTGCCCCTCAAATGGAATGACCAACCATTTATGCGCCCGATCAATTTGCATCGGACTATGCTGCATCAACCAGTCCATACCCACGATGACATCATAATGAGCCAATGGAAGAATCTTAGCATCGATACCAAAAGAACATCCCTGTATAGACCATTCTAGCTACTGAAACTGGTGAGTACAGTGCAGAATTTTTCCATCCACGATCTTCACACCAAGTGGATTGTGTGGTGGCGACTGCCCTGAGAGCTTGGAACTAAATTTGGTACTCACAAAGGTATGTGAACTCCCTGAATCCAACAGGATCTTGGCCGGGACACCTTGTACTGAGCCCTAAAACCGAATGGTACTAACTGTGTCACACCCATTAAGTGCAGCAAGAGACACAGCTAAGCAAGCCTGAGCTTTCGGTGGTTCTTCGGTAGCCTAATCATCATCAAAACACTCTTCATTATGGCATATATCCCAAAATTCTTGGAGAACATGAAGCTGAATATTCTCAGAGCAGCGATGATCCCGGGACCATTTCTCCCCATAGTGGATACACAGAACCCGGGCATGGCGATAATTGCGAAGGGTGTTCAGCTGATCCTCAAAACCATGGCCACACCTCTTGGGACCTGTAGCCGGTACAACCTTGTCACATTTATCAAATTTCTCCAGTGTGAGGGAAGCCTGTGCTACTGTGTTGCGGAGGCCAGTAAACTTGTTTTGAGTAAAGCTATCAAGGCGCCTGCCCTCCCTGCACTGAGCAGAGTCAACCAGTTCTTCCTGTAATAGCGCCAACACACAAGCTTCATCAAAAGAACTTGGATGCTTCATATGGACCGCACTGCAAATGTCATCACGAAGCCCATCCATAAACCTCATAGCAAAAAAAAACTGGATCAATGTTACGAGTGTACGCCAACAACTAATCCACCGGCTTAACAAATTTGTCAATATATTCTTGCACAACTGATGACTGCTTGATTCGAAAGAGCTTCTGAATCAAGGCTTCATACTGACTTTTGCCAAAACGATCCATCACTAGCTTGCTGAATTGCACCCATGACAGGTGACGACCACGATGGTCCAGAGACTGCACCCATCTTGCTGCAGCCCCAGAGAGGTTCATGGTGGCTGCCTTGATCCAGAGATGAGGCTCCACTGAGTACATGTCAAAATAATCTTCGCAATTGCTGATCCAAAACTTTGGGTTCTCTCTAGAAAACATTAGGAAGTCGAACTTGGGTAGTTTGCTGTTGGGATATCGCTTGCCCAATTGAGAGTGCCGACCATGCAACCCCTCGACAGCATCGCCAAATAGGATTTCATCAGTGAGTAATTCAGGGTTCGACAGACAACGATATAGAGGATGAAAAGGCTTGCGAACTGGAGGGATTGTAGGACCAAGCGTACCCTTGAATGGGAGCTGAGTCATGGACTTGGACTCCTGGTGATGTGTGTCGACGCAGGGCCTGACATCAGGGCGATGTCCAGCGGAGGACGTGGGCGCGGTCACCATGGGTTGTGCCAGGATCCCCGCTGGAGTAGCTGGCGCGGTGTCGAGCACCGCACGGCAGATGGACTTGCACAACGCCATCATCTCCTCGCGCATCTTCTCGATCATGCCTTCCTGCTGGCGCAGCGTGCCGATCTCGTCACGAAGCTCCTGCACAGACTTGTCGATGGAGGGGCACCATTCGTCGAACACCTGGACGACATCCTCCACCCGCCCGAATTGGTCGGAGATCCGACTGCCCATAGACACCTCCACTGCACCAACACGGGAGTCAACCCCGTTCACCGCCGCCTTCACCGACTTAATCTCATCGAGGATAAGCTAGAAGGTAGGATCCATGGCTCCTAGTTGCTTGCAGAACCGAGTGAAATGATCGTGATTGATCTGGTGCGGCTCCAGCACGACGGGTGGGATGGGAGGGAATTTGCGGGTGGATTTGGTGGATAGGCTGAGGAATCCATTGGCTCTGGTACCAAATTGTTAGCAGCAGGGTGGAGAACAGGAGGAATCGGATCAAAGGTAGGAGAAGAACAGCAGGGGTTTGGACAGAGGACGAGTTCTTAGCGAACGATAGGTTCATTACAATGTTCGATGATCCCTTCGACAAGAAGGTCTCGGCTCATATAGCCAGCGCACACACACGCGAGAAGCAAGGCGCGCACACACACACAACTCAAGTCCTCATCACTTGTTCACCCAACCTAGGCCGTAGAAGCGTGGGTTCGCCGTCCTGGGCCTTGGTTGCCGGCCCGGCTGTAGCCCATCTCGAATGTCCTGCTCTGTTGCCGTATTGCCCCCAGTTGGAGTAGCTGAACTGGTGGCTTGATCATGGTCAATAGGTGGGGTGTTGACATAGTCCTACCTAGGCATATATGAAGAGTAATCTAGATGATGAGACCTCTTGTATCCATCACTTCTGTAGCCAAGCAGCAGCAGGTGGTTGCAGGTTGGTGATTGTGACAATCCGTCAGCACACATGCATCCGAAAATGCTGCAAGAAGGAAGATATATGGGAAGGCCGTTGACTGGCATACCTATTGAGCTACGCATGGAATTAAAGTGCACCAAACAAAGGCCATGCAATTGGTTGAGCCAGTGGTGGAGATCAGAGGAATTTACATGCATGCTGCCCTTTTCATCTATGCGATAGTAACGAGGGTTGCAAATGCCTACCAAGGCTACGTCAGTTTTAGCTTTCTGGCACATACATAAAAGGGTTGTTGGCCTAGTGGTGGCGGTAGAAGAAGTGGAGTAGCCATTGCTGCATGTTGACAAAACCCGGTCGACAGTCTACTGAGGGGTATGCCCAAGGTAGTAGATTGTCGGCAGACAGGTGTGCAAGCCACGAACGAGATGGTGATGCAGGACAACACGCAAGTTTATCCAGGTTTCGGCCGCCGGGTGGGCGTAATACCTTACGTCCTGCTCTGCTTTGTTATTGCTGTTTCGAACAATGTATTACAAGCTAGTTTGCCCTAGAGTATGTTTTGATGTTTTTGAGGAGGGTTCCCTGCCCTCCTTATATAGTCTGGGAGGCAGGGTTACATATCTAGAAACTAATCTTAGCTGGTTACAATTGCCATACAGAGCCGAATAATAATTCCTAATCTAACCGACCAAGGCCTTGCTTGATTGCCAAGTCTGGTTTGATGCCTTGCGCGAGACTCCATCCCGATGATCTGGATCGCGCGTCGTCATGTAATGGGCCGGACCGTCTGGTCTGGGCTTGCCCATGTCTAGACGTAAGGGTGTAGGGGTTTATACCCCCACAGCTAGTCCCCGAGCACTATGTATTCTATATCGACACACTGTCTTAGTCTTCTTCAAGTTGCGAGGTTTGTCTTCACATCACCTTGAAATGTTAGCTGAGCGCTTATGTTCCGTCTGGATCAGGAATTAGTAAACCATGATTGTTGATGAAGACTGCAGTTGTCGGTGAAGATTGCATAGTGGTCCAAAAAGAAAAATTTTCTTTCCTGGTGATGTGTACCCACTTGTATTTCTAAAAAGAAATGTAAGTGTGCGTACTTGATGGAAGTAACTTATGAAAAATTCCCGATCGTAGGGGAGAAAATAGAAACAATTCACCGTCAGGTGAAGTGTACCCACTTAGTCCCTGAGCCTGGTAATAGGTGACGTAGACACGTGATGCTAGGGTCTAAAAAAGAATCATCAAGAACCAATGATCATTGTGCACCGTCAGGTGCATCATATATGATGTAGTCCCCGAGCTTGCTGGAAGGCGAAAAATGAGCCCTGTAGCAAGGTCTAAGAATATCAAGCATCCATCGATTGTATGCAAGCATAGTACATGTAGTCGAGCAAGATGAATCCTGTGGCAGGAAGTGGTGTAACAAGCCCCCGAGCTCGAAGGTCTAACGATGAGTCCCCGAGCTCAGAGGTCTAACGACGAGTCCTCGAGCTCAGAGATCTAGGAATGAGTCCCCGAGTTCGAAGGTCTGGCGACGAGTCACCGTGCTCTGAGTTCTGACTGCAGGTCCCAGAGCTCAGAGGTTTGGCTGCAGGTCCCAGAGCTCAACAATGTTTTTCTAAATGCTAGACGGTAAACAGTCGGTCACCCTTCGTTTAGCGTTTAGACCGTTTTAAATGGTGTTTAAACAGAGTTAAACGGCCTAAATAGTTTTGTACAATAACAATAAAATATACATATTTATGTAGGTAAAAATAAAATTTGCTAGAACCCATACATATTTACACATGTAAAAATCAAATATTCTACCAAATAATCTTGTTGGAAGATATCTAAATCCCACAACACTTCATATAATTACAATGCTAATTAGTTTCATGTTGATTGTGATAGACATAGTCCTTTAATTCACTTAATTATGGATTAAATGGTTGTTTAGCTCATTTAATCATGTTTAATCTGATTTTTCTTAGACTATTTAGACGAGATTGAATGGTTTAAACGGGTTTAAACGGCCCAACCGTTTAATTCACCGTTTAGAGCCTAAACAACACGGCTGACTTCTGTTTACCGTTTAAACGATGTTTAAATGGACTAAACGGCTGTTTAGGCAAACAGTGGAGCTCAGAGGTCCGGTTGTAGGTCCTAGAGTTCAGAGGTCTGGCAGAGCTCCGAGGTCTGGCTGCAGGTCCCAGAGCTCAGAGCTCTGGCTACAGGTCCCAGAGCTCCGAGGTCTGGCTGCAGGTCCTAGAGCTCAGAGCTTTGGCAATCGGTTCCCGAGCATACTGGTCTTATCTAATCCATCACCACGCTGTCTCGGTAGATCTCTGTTTTTTATTTTTTATTTTTTTAAACTGGTCCAATCTGACATGATGATGACATGGGCAACACCACAGTGCCTTCCTGGCGCATCCTGTGAACAGTGACCCAGTGTATGTAACAAGACACGTTTGGGTCACCTACGAAACGACGCCAAAAATGAAGGGACACAATTTTTGTGGAGGAAATCTGTCAGTTACCGCAAATATCGCCCCACGTGCGCCATTCTCTCGGAAACTGAATCGACCCTGCCTCTTAAAGACCGGGGAAGGGAACGATTCAGTCTACTCACATTCGTAAATCTGCAATCAACCGTCTTCTTGCTGCCGCTACCGGCCATTGTCATCACAGAGCCCATTTGAGCCCCCGTGTCAAAACCATAGTGTAATCCAAAATCGCCGCCGTAGGTATCGACAAAGTTGCCCCAATTTCCTCATGCCCCGCCGCCACTTAAATCGCCGCCACCAAACCCTAGCCACTGATAAGAGCGGCGCCCTCCTTTTCCTCCGTAGAAAGGAAGAGTCAAAAGAGTTGAAGAATGGCCGCGAAGAAGACGAAGATGGAGGCCAAAGTTCGCAAGGAGATCATGAAGAGGGAATGGAGTATGTCAAAGTGCACCCCACTCAGTCTTGAGCGACTAGTGTGGATTGGTGTGCTACATGCCCAAGAACTGGTGGGATGGCGTGCACCCGATCTGGAGCCATTCCCAGATCCCAAAGGAGGTGAAATTGTTGTTTTTGAAGAATACTTTACTCACAGATTTGGTGTTCCCTTACATCCAATCTTGCAAGGGCTCTGTAACTACTATGAGATCAGCATTTGCAATCTGCATCCAAATTCTGTATTGCTTGTTTCTTGCTTCATCCATCTCTGTGAAGCATACGGTGGTTTCCAACCTCACTTCGATTATTTTCATCACCTATTTTGGTTGAAGAAGAAAGGAGGTCGAGGCGGCTCTAATGTTGCTGGTGGCTGCTATCTGAACATGCAAGAAGGGATCAGGGCAGAATACCTACACTGTCCGTGGAAAACCACATTAGAGGACTGGTACAGGCACTGGTTTTACATTTGTGAAGAACCAAGCTAGGCCTCATACTACGATGTATCTTTGGTTCCAGAGAAGACTGACAATTGGAAAGAGCTACCGCAGAACATAATACAGATCGAAGCAATTATGCAGCTACTACCTTGGTCGAGGCTGGATGGACCAAGTGTCGTCGGTAATTTTATCAGTCGTCGGATCCAACCGTGCCAGGCCAGGGTGCACGCGGCATATGAATACCAAGGTCACATGGACCCGACCAGGATGAGGAATGAAGACCTCGAGCCGAAAGAAGTGAAGATGAGGGTCCGAGACCTGTTTAACCTGAAAGATCCCAGCTTCAAGAAGCTGACAGTCAATGAGCCAGCGTTCAAGCTTACTCGTCCACCACCACAGGTAAGTCAAATATTGTCTGATAGTTTATCCTTGAGATTAAAACTCTACGTAACAACCATGTAGTTGGTGTACTGGCATTCTGAAAGTCATGTTGTTGTTTGCTACCCAGTTTAATGGACAGGAGAGAGCACAGGCATTCATCTCTTGCCCTCCAGGCGTGGAGTGGCCAGAGGTCGTGCCATGGGTCCAGGATGCACAGCCGCTGCCCGTGGTTGACGATCCTTCTAAAGTGGATTGACTTGAAATTGAAGATGAATCAGAGCAAGCCAGCCGACTTGCAGGGAAGAAACCAGTGGCTGCCCCCACGAAAAAAGGGGCAAGACCTCACTAGGAACCTCTGCAAGTGAAAAGCCAAAAGATATAATTGACCTGAAGGAAGCAGAGGACCCAGCAAGTAAACGGCGACACGTTATTGCAGATTGTCCAGAAGATGAAGACGAGGAGGTTGAGGAGGTATCCGGTATCATAGCAAGCAGTCGAAGGGAGCGACTTGCTAGGAGGCAGGAGCTGATGCCGTTGTTGCAAACAACTGAACCACCACCGCAACCACAGGTGCAGGCCGCCAGAATCCCAAAGCCAGCTGCCGCTGTTAGGAGCAACATGGCTAAGCCTATCCCGACCATCGGAGCAGTAGCAGAGAAGGGCGCTGGGCCCGAGAAGACAAAGAAATCTCAGTTTGCCACCGTTTTCCGTGCTACAGACCTATAAGTGGCCGAAAACTCGTTTAAATATAACATAATTGGTCAATATCATCGCCTTTGTAACTTGTTATTGATTTGTATAGCTCTGCATCGACCCAAAGGTCGAAAGAACTATCTGGCAGTGCAACACCACCAGCAACTGATACTGCTAGCGCCGAGCAGCAGGTCCTAGAGCAGACCAGAGCAGAGAGAGTAGTCCCCGAGCCGCAAGCTCCGTCAACATCTACTCCTGGTCCACAAGCTGAAATTTTGGGGGGAGGCAGAAGATGATGGGGCCCGAGAGCTGCCAGAACAACCACAAGAATCCCTAGAACCAATAATACAGCACCAGCCAGCCCCAGAAGACACAGAACAGCCCTAGCCGGCCGCAGAGAAACCAGAACAGCCCCAGCCGGCTGTAGAGCTACAAGTCCCAAAAACTACAGAAGTTGGTGGAAGGGCTAAACCAGGAGAAGAAGCCGAGCCTTTAGCCCTAGCCATAGAAGAAATCATCGGGCATTATGAAGAATAAAGCAGATTTTGTGGCACCCGCTCCTACACTGTGGAGATCCCAGTAGGAGACGAGGCCGGGGCCATAGAAGTAGTTGGCAAAATATTCCTAGAGGAAGTTAAGGTAAGCCTCACATAAATGTATAAGCTGTTGTTGTATAATCCATAAAAATTGTTGTATGATCCTATATACTGTAGACTGTAGCCGAAAAGAACAAACAGCTGAGTGCAGAACAGAAGAAGCTGCAACAACAATTAGAGAGCTATGCGAAGCAAAATATTGATCATGAAGAAAAGATGCGCACTGTACTCCAACGGCTAGAAGTGGTCGAGAAACAGAAATTGGATAAAGATTCTATCTGTTGTTAGGTACTCAAGCTCTGTAGGGTCCTATATTACTTGTACTGTTTATAATCAGAGTATTGACATAGGTCTGGACATCGAAGTCAGCCGGCTTCATGTGGAAAATGCTCAGGTAGCTGCTGAGCGTGACCGGCTGATTGAAGAGAAGACCAAATGGCTGCAAGTACAGCAAGCCATAAAGGAAGAGAAGGCTAAATTAGCCAAGGATCTGGAGAGTAAGTATTCTGCAGCATTGTCATAGCATTTGTTGAATTTTGCGTCGTTAAATTCTTATCAGCATGACACCTTGCAATTGTAAATAAAAATGCCAAAATGCACCTTGAGAAGATGAAGAAAGATTGCGATGACCTGGAGCTTCAAAACCAGGCAGGTGCAAAAAAGATCGAGGTGTGGTCCCAGAAGGGCAGCAAGCTTATGACGGAGCAAGAGGCCCTTAATGAGAAATGCAAGACGCTCATCAGAGAGCGAGAAACTTGGAAGCACTCCTGTGCAGAGATGGCAAAAGGGATCGCACTAGTGCTCGACTTCATTGGCCCCGACTCCACTGAAGCTGGAGCGGAGGCACCAAAAATAGGCCTGGTCGAGAAATTCCAAAAAGCCTAGGGATGGCTCCAACAATGGATGAAGGATATCAAGGAATATGTGGGTGCACATGTACTTAGCTTGGTATGTGCCCACTACCCTTTGTTGGAAATTGCTCGCCTGGAAGCCGGTTATCCCAGGGAGGTCAGGGCAGAGCGAGGTGACGAGCTGCGGTCAGAGGAGATGAAGCATGATGCCGCGATTACTAAGGACATCATCCTATGCCTAGCTACAGCTCCATCGACTGGAGGGATAATTCAATTGTACGTGGGTCAAATACTCGTGCCGCCATCTTTGGCTTCCAGCGAAGCACAGTCTGCTCCATCTTCGACCACGCCAAAAGTCGTCGAACTACCAAAGGTCCACAGTAGGAGGAGCCTACGAATAGTTTATAGGATTAGTTAAGTTTCAAAAACTTATTGTAAACTCGTGCCTGTAAAGAGGCGAGCTTGTAATAAGATAACGAATAGTACAATGTAAAGCTGTTTATGTTTTTGTATAAAAAACATTAAAGCTTTGTATTGCGTGCAAATTTAACTAAGTTAGTATAGCAGGGGGTCTGTTTTAGTTGTTCTGGCGTAATCGACGAGAACTAAGTTAGAACAGGAAAATGTTCTATTGTTAGTTGTTCAAGTGTAGTCGACGAGAACTAAGTTAGAATAGCGAAATGTTCTGTTTTTAGTTGTTCCAACATAATTGATGTCATCTTGTAGGTCTGTACGGCTTTGGAGAGACCAGTGATCCGAGTGTAAGGCTGTCAAAGCCTGTATACACATAAGAGTTCGATTGGTCTGGCCAAAGAGCCTCTGTCGACCACCCAAAACGCAGAGGACGGATCTCGTGCACGCTATGAGTGAGGTCGAGGACAGAGCTGCTCCGAGAACCTAAAGGGATTGGTGATCGATATACTGTTGTTTCAAAAAGGTGTTGTAGTTGCAGGATCAACAATGTAAACAAGTGTAGTCTATATATATATATATAATTCAAAGTACAGGAAAAAGATACATATATGTAATTGAGAATTAGGGGTAAAAATGTCTAAGCTTGTCGATATGAACGAAGTTAGGCACGTCAGTGTCGTCAAGTCTTGCAAGTCTATATAAGGTAGGTCGTGTAACAGCCTTGACGATGTATGACCCTTCTCATGGAGTTGCCAACTTGTGGACACCATCTTGGCTAGTCTTCCATTTCAATACCATATCACCGACCACAAAGAAACGTTCCTGAACATTTTTGTTGTAGTACCTTCGTAACTTAGCTAAGTACTTAGCCGTGCGTATACAAGAGTCAAGGTGTCATTCCTCTGCACTATTCACCTCAAGCTCACGTTGTTCAACAACTTGATCTTCATTGTAGTTCTCGACCTGAGGTAAGCGGAATTCAATGTCTGCTGGGAGCACAGCCTCAGCGTCGTAAACCATGAAATATGGAGAGACACCAGTATTGCGACTAGGCTGTGTCCGAAGTCCCCAGACCACGACTGGTAACTCCTTAATCCACCGTCCAGGGGCTTTGTCATTCTCTCTGTACATCCTTTTCTTCAATGCATATAGAATCATTCCATTAGCCCGCTCGACCTATCCATTAGCTCTGGGATGTGCCACCGAGACGTATTTCACTACAATGCTTCATTCATCATAGAAGTCCCAAAATGTGTTCCTGGTAAACTGAGTCCCCAGGTCTGTAATGATATTGTTGGGTATACCGAAGAGGTGGATGACCTGGTCGAGGAACTTGACTACTTTTTCAGAAGATGCCTTGACCAAGGGCATATACTCTATCCATTTGGAAAATTTATCAATCAGCACGAATACGAATTTGAAGTTACCTGGTGCTGGTTTGAAGGGTCCGATCATATCCAGTCCCCAGCACGCAAAGGGCCAAGAGGTTGGTATGGTCTGGATCTCATTGGCTGACACGTGGACTCTTTTTGAGAAAAACTGATAATTAGCGCAATGTCTGACAAGTTTCTCTGCATCTGCTACGGCAGATGGCCAGTAAAAACCTGCACGAAACGCTTTACCGACCAATGTCCGAGATGCAGCATGATTACCACAGGTGCTAGAATGTATTTCTTCCAAGAGTTTAATATCGTCTTCTTGCTCAATGCACTTCATCAATACTTCTACTTTCATATTTTTGCGCCATAGCTTACCCTCGACCACCAGGTATTATTTGCTCCGGCGTATAAGACGTTCATTCTCAGTTCGATCAGAATACCCGGCGCCATCTGTTAGATACTGAATGAATGGAACGCGCTAGTCTGATATCTTAGTCAAGGTCTGAGATGGTCCTGCGGATGCGGGAGATAGTGCCATAGTGGTCGGTGATAAAACCATAGTTGCTAGAGGCTCATCCGGGGGCTTCTCGACCATGGGGTCGCCCTCTTGCTTAATTGATGGTTTTAAAAGGTCTTGAACAAAAACGCCATGCGGTACTTGAGCTCTGGATGATCCTAACTTTGACAACGCATCGGCTGCTTGATTTTTGTCTCGGACCACATGGGAATTTGCCTTCAAGCTTCCTAATTTCTTTGCAGTATGCATCCATCTTCTCGCTAGTTGTATCCTAGTCCTTGTTGAGCTGGTTAATAACTAGGGCCGAGTCATCGTGGACGTAAAGGCGCTTGATACCAAGGTCGACTGCAATGCGCAAACCATGAAAACATGCCTCGTATTCTGTAGCATTGTTAGATATGCCTGCTCCGTGGATGTAGCGCAATTGCTCATTGGTTGGTGATATGAATAATATGCCCGCTCCCGCACCATCAATGGTCAGTGAGCCATCAAAATACATTTTCCAGTAGTCAACGGGTCCTTGAGAGGTCAGGATACTTAAGTTCGTCCACTCAACCATGAAATCAGCCAACATTTGGGACTTAATAGTATCACGACGTGTAAACTCTAGGTCGAAAGGACATAGCTCCATTGCCCACTTGGAGATGCGCCCATTTGCATCTTTGTTGCGTATAATGGTACCAAGGGGAAACTCAGTTTTGATCACCACGTGGAACCCGTCAAAGTAATGCTTCAACTTTCTGGTTGTAATGAGTATGGCGTAGATCAATTTTTGAATCTGAGTGTACCTAGTTTTGGATTCGTTGAGCACCTCACTGATGAAATAGATTGGGCGCTGAACACCATAAGCGTGGCCGAGCTCCTCGCGCTCGACCACGAGGACAGTGGAGATGACTCGATCAGTCGTGGCAATGTAAAGTTGAAGGACTTCTCCTGACTTGGGGGCAGTAAGGATCGGAGGTGATGCAAGGTACTGCTTCAACTGGGTAAAAGCAACATCTGCTTCCTCCGACCACTCAAACCTCTCGCCTGCCTTGAGTAACTTGAAAAAAGGTAAGCCCTTATCACCAAATCAAGATAGAAATCAGCTTAGGGCGGCCATACACCCTGTAAGCTTCTGGATATCCTTGACATTTGCTGGTCGCTTCATATTAAGGACAACTTGTACCTTTTTTGGGTTAGGTCGTATGTCGTCATGACTGACGACATTGCCTAGTAATATACCAGAGGGAACGCCAAAGATGCACTTTTTAGGGTTCAACTTCCATTGATATTGATTGAGCGCTGCAAAAGTACGTGTCAGATCGTCAATCAAGGAATGGGATTCCTTGGTTTTGACAACTACGTTGTCTACATAGGCCTTGACCAGTTCATCTTGTATCTCTTTTTCGAGGAACTCTTGTATTGCACACTGATAAGTAGCTCCGGTATTTTTGAGCCCAAACAACATGGTCGTGTAGAAATAAGCGCCGAAAGGTGTAATAAGGGACGTTTTGATCTGATCGTCCTTGTTTAGAGTGATCTGGTGATAACAAGAGTAATAGTCGAGAAAAGATAGTAGCTCGCAGTCGGCCGTGGAGTCCACGACTTCGTCAATGCGAGGTAGGCCAAAGGGGTCTTTATGGCAGTGCTTGTTGAGATCAGTGTAGTCAACGCACATTCTCCATTCATTATTCTTTTTACATACAAGAACCGGATTGGCTAACCAGTCCAGATGATACACCTCTTTGATAAAACCAGATGCAAGAAGTCGTGTAACTTCTACCCTAATAGCCTCCTTTTTGTCCTTCCCGGACCGCCACAACTTCTGATTGACGGGTTTTGCCTTGGGGTCAACGTTCAAGGAGTGCTCGATCCAGTCTCGAGATACACCGAGCATGTCCGATGGTTTCCAAGTGAACACGCTTACGTTCTCTCTCAAGAACCAGACGAGCGTGTCTTCCTATTTAGGGTCAAGGTTTGACCCAATCAGTGTTGTCTTGCTAGAGTCGCCCTTGACCAGCTAGATCTCCTTGTACTCCTTGGACTTGATAGACTTTCGTGGTGCTTCGAGCTCTGGAATTTCCAGCTAGTTTGGAGAAGTCTTCTTGGCCTCCATCGTCGTTGCCGCCATGCGCAGGGAGAGGTCGTGGGCTTCGGCTACGTGAAAACTGTCCTCTTCACACGTATAGGCAACTGATACATTGCCTCTAAGAGTGAGGACTCCCTTTTCTGTTGGCATCTTAAGCACCAAGTACATGTAATGAGGTACGACCATGAATTTGGTGATCGCGGGACGACCAAGGATAGCATGGTAAGTACCCTCGAAGTCAGCGACCACAAAGTTGATGTAGTCGGTACGAAAGTGGTCTGCCGTGCCAAACTGCACATGTAGGGTAATCTGCCCGAGAGGCATAGAGCTCTGTCCAGGAAGGACCCCCCAGAACTGTGCGTCGTATGGCTTCAAGTCAGCTTCAGATATGTTCAATGCTGAGAGGCTGTTTTTGAACAGGATGTCAATAGAACTGCCTCCGTCAATGAGCACCCTGTCAAATTGCACTTTATTGATACAAGGGCTAAGGACAAGAGCGAAACGACCTGGTTCGGGGATGGTGGCCCATTGATCCGCCCTGCTGAAGTTGATTTCTCGGTGTGACTAGGGGGGTAGTCTTGGGTCCGCGATGAGGTCGTCTACCTTGGCCACGTTTAGGCAAGCACGGGCGAGTAGCTTCCGCTCGCGTTTACTTTCAACATACACCCCCGACAATGGTTGCAACATGCCTCACAGGTTCCTAATACTGGTGCTTGGGGTTCTTGTCAGGATCGTCCTCGTCATCGTCCCTGCGGTTACGCTGGTCAGTTGCGTCATTAGGCTTGTCGGTATTTTCTGAAGCCTATTTTCGATGGTAGATTTCCTTGAGGACCTTGCAATTTTTCAATGTGTGGTTGGACTTAGGATGAGCTGGGCAAGGCCCCTTCAAGGCTTTAGCATAGTCTTCTTCGTAATTGCGATGCCCCCAAATTTCTTCACGGCGTTGACCTCGTCGTCGTCATCGCGAGCACGCTTGCCCTTAAAGTTGTCACGGCGATCGCCATGCTGGTTTCTGTTGTCGCACCGATCACGATTGTCATTTGCGGTGGTCCCTAATGTCGCTACGACCTCTAAAGTCGTCACGGTGACAGTTGTCGCGGTAGTCGTCATGCCGTGGAGAGTATGGTGCTTTGCCGATGCCTTCGTTCAGCAGCTTCTTAGCGTCGTCGGCATCCGCATACTTCTTAGCGGTGGTGAGGAGGACGACCACCGTTATAGGCCATTTATGAAGGAGCTTATCCCTGAGATCATTGTGGTAGCGTAGACCAGTAATGAAGGCTTCAATAGCCTCGTTGTCGGTGATCCGGGGAATCCTGATGCGCATATCCGAGAAACGTCAGATGTACTCACACAATAGTTCGTCCCTGGCGTCGTGGATGCGCAGTCGATCGTACTTGTTGCCTGGCTATTCATAGGTAGCAATGAAGTTTTTGACAAAGGCTTGACGCAAAGCATACCAGGAGTCGAATTGGTTCTCTGGGAGACTGACAAGCCATTGATGTCCCATCGGGCCGACCACCATGGGAAAGTAATTGGTCATGATGTGCTCATCACCCATAGCAGATCTACAAGCTGTCTCGTAAAGTTGGACCCAGAGCTCAGGATTAACCTTGCCGTCGTAATGGTTAAGCTTTTCAAGCTTAAAACCTCTAGGTCAGATGACTTGCATAGGTGGTTGGTGAATTGCTTGGGGCCCGGGGGACCGTGAACCATATCATACACCATGCGACGACTAGTTTCTTGGTACGCACAGTCCCGAGCTCTCTGTTCAATGTGAGGATGTAGGTCACGGTTGTTGAGGTCGCGATGGAGATCATGATTGCCATCATGGCGATCTCATTCGTCACCGTGTTGTTGTCCCCGACGACGGTGGTCCCGGTGGCATTACGCCGGTTATCGCTGCGTCGGTCGTCATCATTGTTATTGTGGCGGTGGTCGAGCTGGTGATTGTCGTTGCGGGGAGGGTTCCCGCGATTGCCGTCATTGCCTCCGTCAGCCCCTGGATTGACGCTAGGAGCCATGTGATCATCGTTTCCTATGTGGTGGTCTGGGCCGGTGGTTGCGTGTAAGCCACATTGACCAGACCTAAAAAGGTTGACTGGAGGGCTGGCGGCTCCTGCTAGTCGTGCCAGATGTCGATGGGCCTGCGGCACGTTCATTAGTCTGAACCATAGCCACCTGGAGATAAGCCTGCAGATCCTCTCGGATGTTTTGGATTTCTAGGGTATCTGGTAACCTATTCAGGCTCTCAATGGCAACAACCACGTTGGCGCTTGGGGTTTTGAATACTGGTCTATTCCCCACCATGTCGAAAGCATCATTGATGTTGCACCCTTGCAATCAGTTACATCTTGCTGGTCGTGGTCTGCTTGCTGTTGTGCTAGGCGCGCGTCTTCATCTATGCGACGTTGAGCTCGGTCAGCATTGCGCTGTTGTCGCCCTCGTCGCTGTTGATCGGTCTTGCCCCCAGCAGGCGGGTCTTCATCTTGCCTAACCACGTTGATCATGGCGCCACGCCTTGGAGGGAAAGCTGGGATTTGAGGAAAGCCTGGAGGATGTAGCATCTCTTCATCACTGCTACTCACATGGTGTAATACCATGGTTTGAGTATTTTCGTCGGACGCAATGCTCGATCTAGGGCTCAAACGGCTGTCTAGGTGGTATGGATTGAAACTTGATCAGAGCCCACCATATTGACAAAGTTGCGTTGTCGAGGTTGAGGCTGAGCGGAGTGCCCTTCAGGAGTTGAAGTGACCACTAGATCTGTACCCAACCGTTGAAAACGGGTGGCTCGAGCGGGTCGAGTAGATCTGTTGTAGTTGTTCGAGTCCTGCCCGGTAAACTGCTCTTGGAGCGAGTCGACCAGAGATAGGGTAAGCGAAAGTTTCCCACCGAGCTGGTCGATGGAGTCGATCAAGTCGGTGGAGTCGAGTTTCCTCCCCTGGTAGCGAGGAAGGAGTCGATGAGTTGCCGGCGTGGTCGATGAGGGTGCTGGTGCAGGCAGAGCCGAAGCCAGCGTAGTCGTAGTCGACGTCAGTGTCGGGGAAGTAGTTGATGCAGATCGGATCCGCACCTTCTCCATGGCTGTGATGACGAAGTCGTTGGAGCCGACGGTCCAGGTGATCTGGCCGATCGTGAACGTGAGGCCCGCCACCGTGGCCATGGAGTCGGGGAAGATGACCATCTCACACACCTGAAAAGCAGTACACACACCCCCTACCTGGCGCGCCACTGTCGACAAAATCCGGTCGACAGTCTACCGAGGGGTATGCCCAAGGTAGTAGATTGTCGGCAGACAGGTGTGCAAGACACGAACGAGATGGTGATGCAGGACAACACGCGGGTTTACCTAGGTTCAGGCCACCGTGTGGGCGTAATACCTTACGTCTTGCTCTGCTTTGTTATTGCTGTTTCGAACAATGTATTACAAGCTAGTTTGCCCTAGAGTATGTTTCGATGTTTTTGAGGGGGGTTCCCTGCCCTCCTTATATAGTCCAGGAGGTAGGGTTACAGATCTGGAAACTAATCTTAGCTAGTTACAATTGCCATATAGAGCCAGATAAGAATTCCTAATCTAACCGACCAGGACTTTGCTTGATTCCCAAGTCTAGTTTGATGCCTTGCGTGAGACTCCATCCCGATGATCTGGATCACGCGTCGTCATGTAATGGGTCGGACCGTCTGGTCTGGACCTGCCCATGTCTAGCCGTAAGGGTATAGGGGTTTATATCCCCACACTGCATCAACATAGGTGGAGAGAAGTGGGTTCTAAATGGTGACGTGGCCTCACGAAATCACAGAGAAATATGGTAGTGGGGTTTCGCTTTATAAGAGTACTAGAAGAACACCCCGTGCGTTGCTGCGGGAACTACAGATTTAGAATAAAATTTAACTATTCATATAATTCTTCGGAAGAGATTAATTATTATAAACTAATGTTAGTGGATAGCGTGGCACACTGATGTGGACAACTAAATGTATGTTAGTGGATGATGTGTTTCACTTACATGGATGTCATAATTGCCTGTGCTAGTGAACTTTAATTGCAAGTGATAGTAGTGCTGAGGTGGACACCTTACATGCAAGTGATAATGGACTACTCAGGTAAACACCTTGCATGTCAAGAACTTTAATTGCAAGAGATAGTGGTGCTGAGGTGGACACCTAACATGCAAGTGATAGTGGACTACTAAGGACCTTGCATGTCAAGAAAAATTGCTAGTGGGATTTTATTTTATAAGAGTATAAGATAAGTTTAGCAACCTGGGCCTGCTTAGGCCGGAAGGATCTATCTTTTCTTATTTAATTGTTAGGGATAAACTTCGGTTAGTTTTTGTGGATCCGATCGGCCTGCTCTCTGGTTTTGCTTTAGCCCCTAAGTAAAGGCCACGCATAGGGCTTTTCTGTGCTAATGAAACACGCAACCCCAAGCGACTCAACATAGGGCATCGGTATTCTCTCACCTTCCTAGCGCCTGTTTGGTTTGTGGAGTTAAAGTTTAACAAATACTATAGCATTTTTTGTCTTATTTGATAAAAAAATTTCAATCTTGGACTAATTAGGCTTAATAGATTCGTCTCATAAATTACTCCTAATCTGTACCGACATACATGCAATTAGTCTACATTTAGTACTCCATACATTTGAGGGAACATTTAACAAAATGAAACCAAATAGGCCCTAAGTTATATTGGTATTTTTAGCAACCCACATCCGACGTCGATTTTGGGCTGTGGTACAGTGTTTGGAGAACTGTGAAATTTTAGGCTGTGTTGTATATCGATTTCGGGGATTTGTGAAGTTCTGAAAGTATGTCCTCTGTTTTGTGACGCGGAAAAATAGAAAATCTCATCGAAGGACAAAAAGCGCCAACACTCGGACCTTCAGTACCTGTTGTGTTTTAGTGCTGGTTCTGTCATTCGTTCCTGCTCTTGTTGGAAACTAAGATCACCAATTTTGTTCAATCACATGTTCACATTCAGATTATAGAGGTTTTCATTTCAGCTCCAGCCGGAACAAGAGTACAAAGACAGCAACTACCACTGAACGACATGCATGCGTAGCAACTTCAACGAAACGGCCAGCTTGAACCGGAAACAAGCTAGCTCATCAGCGAGACTAGCAGCTAGGGGTTCATGGAGCCAGGAGCCCCGCCAAAGATCAAGGTGCCCAAATCATACGCGACTGTGGTCCGGTCTTTGTCCTCCGCGTTCAGGGCGGCCAGCGGCGTGCCGGCGGACAGCCCTTTGCCGCAGGCCTCCATGGCGGCCACGGCGGCCTCGAGCTCCTGCGCGGCGTGCCTCGCACTGGGTGAGCTCGTCCATCACGCCCACCATCTGGATGCGTGCCGTGGTGTAACTGTCGATGCACTGCTGGTAGGACGCCCGCTGGTCGCCCGGGAGCGACCCGCCGGCGATCAGCTGCTCCGCCCTGCCCACCGTGTCGTCGTATGACCACTTGGCCAGCCTCGCCGCCACGATCACGTACGCGGTCATCTCCGCCATGTCCGGCCTGTGCTGCAGCGTCTCCTGGCAGACGTTGGTCCAAATCCTGTGTTCGACTCCTAAGTACCAGACCTTTTTTTGACAAAGTAAACCTCGACGGCACACATGGTACAAAGTGACATGCAATTCGTCGGGTCCCACAGGTCGGATGGGGATGGAGGAAGGTCCCACAGGTACACGTGACACCGTAAGTCGTCTAGGTCCCACAAGTCGGATGTAGAAGGACCGAGCGGAGCTTTCATGACGCGTCAAGTTACACGCAAGTCGTCGGGTCCCACAGGTCGAATAGAGATGGAGAGCGGTCCCACAGTCCCACGGGTCAGAATGGAGAAAGGTCCCACACGTACATGTGACACATAAGCTATCCGAGTCCCACAGGTCAGATGTAGAAGAACCGAGCGAAGACTTTTATAACGAATTGCAAGCGTCGGGTCCCATAGGTCGAATGGAGATGGAGAGTGGTCCCACAGGTCAGAATAGAGAAAGGCCCCACAGGTACACGTGACACATAAGCCGTCCGGGTCCCATAGGTCAGATGTAGAAGAACCGAGCAGAGACTTTTATAACGAATTGCAAGTGTCAAGTTACATGCAAGCTATCGGGTCCAACAGGTCGAATGGAGATGGAGAGCGGTGCCATGGTCCCACAGGTCGGAATGGAGAAAGGTCCCACGAGTACACGTCGGGGAGAAAGGGACCGAGGCTAGACATTTATGATGAATTGCCAGCGTCATGGGTCCCGCAGGTACACGTCAGATGGAGAAGGGTCCCATAGGTACATGTCGCAAGGAGAAAGGATCGAGCAGGAGACTTCTCTGACAGAATTGCAAGCGTCACGGATGACGAATGGAAGCATCACGCATGAGTAACTGCAGGTCCCACAAGTGCACGTCAGATGGAGAAAGGACCGAGTAGAGACTTCTATGACGAATTGGATGAGTAACTACAGGTCCCACAGGTACACGTTGGATGGGGAAGGGCCCCATCGCATGGAGAAAAGACCGAGCGGAGACTTCTATGACGAATTACAAGCATCATGGATGAGTAACTGCAAGTCCCACAGGTATACGTCGGATGGAGAAAAGGGTCTCATCCCAAGGAGAAAGGACCGAGCGAAGACTTCTCGAATTGCAAATGTCACGGATAAGTAATATGACGAATTGGATGAGTAATTGCAGGCCCCATAAGTACACGTCAGATGAAGAAAGTACCATGTGAACGTCTATGACGAAGACATTCGTTATAGGAACAGTGTTCATCACAGATGTGTAATTAGTTCAATGACGAAGCCCAGATCATCACAGATTCAAAGGAGTTCATCACAGATGAGTCGCACCCATGATCTGTGATGAAACCCTTCGCTCTTCTATGACGGTATTTATGACGATGCCTGTTTTCATCATAGAATTGGAGGGTTGCAGGATCGTCACCGTTTATCCATGACGAAACGGAAATTTTTGTCATAGAAAGTGATCTTCTATGACGGTTTCGGACCCGTCATTAGCAAATTCGTCATAGAAGTTGAAATTTCTACTAGTGTTTATATAGATAAACTTGTTAGTTAATAAAACTCAATCTAAAGCCCTACCCGTGAGGTTCAAACAGATCGATACAACTATAGTAATGACTATAAATCGAATCTTATTGACCACTGAATCCATCTATAAACAGTTCATGTCTCTGAATGCGTTCCACGTATGGTCAAGATTGATATAGAATAGTCGATCTAGCCGGACTAGTCGTCATATTCAGAATTCAATTACGATATAATTAGGAGACGACTAATCAATATGATATGATCCCGATCTATTTCAATCTTAACCAAGTAGGTGATATTATTATAACTAACATAGATATTAATTATAATAAGATCGAGAACTCAAGAATTAACCAAGAAGAATAAGGGAAAATCTTACTAATATTGAGTTAATCTGTAACTAGCGATTTTGTATTAAACAATAAATTATTTAACACAAGATCGATAAGTGTGATTGATATCAGAAATTCACAAGAGGTCAATCAGGTGATGCAGTCTTATAACTTTAAGATATAATCGATAACTAACTTATATTACAAATATAAGAAATCAATCGACTGATGCAGCCTTACAAGTAATATGAGTCGTGACGGTACTCACAAGCAAGCTGGAGGTTGATCAGTCGATGCGGCCCTGTTTGCTGAAGAACTCGTCGAGCCTATAGTACTCCTACTCCTAATGCGATGGCGAAACCCGGAAAGATTGTATTGATTGAGTGTTCGTGTCCTTGTACAATAGTCGGGGCTTAATATTTATACTCGGAACCTAAACATGACTCCTAGTCGAATACGACTTATTACAATTCTTGGAATAAAAGAAAACGTTCTATCTTTAATGATAACTTGGACTCTAATCTTTCCCCTTCTGTAGAGTCCAACACGTCTTCTCTGGCACCAACCAAACATAGTCCACCGACGTTGATTGCTGACGTCATCTGTAAAATAACCGATTCTGATTCATATCTAAATCAGTCGTTACCGATTCACCTCTAATCGATTCCTTAATGATAAAACCTAGGAAGCTTCGAGTTCCCGCGTTCTCTTTCCAAATTTTGGTGTAAACACCGACTGCGTCCTCCGTAGCCTCCTTCTTCCCAAGCAGCGGCCCCGCGCTGCGTCCTCCGGGACCTCCAGTGCAAGCAGCCGTGCTGCCACCACCTATGAGGATGTGTGTATGAGGCCAGGTGCTCCAGGGTTAGCGTCGTGGCCGCGCTAGGCTCGTCCATCCTGGCAGAGACCCTCGTTGGTGGATGGGAGACAGGGCAAGGGTGGGACAGTGGCGGTGGCAGGGGAGGGCCATGGAGACGGCAGAGGGCGGGGCAGACTTGGCCGCGACGCTGATGGTGACACGCTAACTCCGCCGATGGGACGCTGTCGTGCCTCTACCGGGACACCGCGCTGCCTAAGCTGCCGATGGTTGTGCGGGCGGCAGGGAAGGAAGTGGATGTCGTGCGCGAGACGCGGGGACGAGCTTGGCCTAGGTGACGGTTCCGCGGACGGACCGTAGAGGGAGCGAGGTGGGGATAAGTTGACGGGGATTAGCGTGTGATGATGGAGGTTATTAGTGGGACGAGTACCATAACACGCCGGTCTTTTTAATTGTGGAGAAGAGATTTCCAATCCCAATTTTACACGGCTTCTGTCCTAACCAAACAATGAGTCCTCCGAATCCGAACACCAAAGGTGCATTGCTGGTGACAGGATCCACATCTGGACCCACCGTAGAAAAGAATGGGCTTATGGGCTCTACGGAACTATCTGGAAACGTGATCAAAGAGTCTCGCTAACAGCCAGTCCAGCGGACTGGCCCAAGAGGCCTGCGGGGCAGAAACGAGATCCTCTAACATACTGCGATCTACGGCAGGGGGACGTCGCTGCGCCTGATGCTGTTCGTTTATCATCCGATGGTACGCAGCAAATGGCACGGCTAGACGCATCAGGAAACACACCAAGCTCAATGAGGAACCTCCTCATCCAAACACCTTCCTTTGCAGCTCTAGAGGCTGCAATGTACTCGGCTTCTGCAGTAGAATCGGTCACCGTCTCCTGCTTGGAACTTTTCCAACTTACAGCACCACCATTTATTGTGAACACAAAACCTGATTGAGATTGTGAATCATCCATGTCAGTTTGGAAGCTAGCATCGGTGTAACCATTTACAACGAGTTCCTCCTCACCTCCATAGACTAGGAACACATCTTTAGTCCTTCTCAAGTACTTAAGGATGTTTTTAACAAGTGTCTAGTGACTCTCACTTGGATCAGCTTGGTACCTGCTCGCAACACTTAGAGCATATGAGACATCTAGGCGAGTACATATCATGGCAACATTATAGAACCAATAGGCAAGGCATATGGAACCTTACTCATGCGCTCCAGCTGTTCAGCTGTTGAAGGACACTGTTTCTCGCTGAAGCGCATACCATGTGACATAGGCAAGAACCCTTTCTTGGACTGCTCCATGTTGAACCGTTTCAACACCTTGTCAATGTACGTATCTTGGCTTAAACCTGTAAGCCTCTTTGATCTATCTCTATAGATTTTTATGCCCAAAATGTATGTTGCTTCTCCTAAATCCTTCATAGAAAAAGTATTATTCAGTGAAGTCTTTACAGATTGCAATATAGGAATGTCATTTCCAATCAATAGTATGTCATCCACATACAAGATTAGAAATACTACAGCGCTCCCACTTTCCTTCTTGTAAACACAAGGTTCTTCATCATTTTGATGGAAGCCAAACCCTTTGACTGCCTCATCAAAACGAATATTCCAACTCCAAGATGCTTGCTTTAACACATAAATAGATTTCTTAAGCTTGCATATTTTTCCAGCATTATTAGGATCAACAAAACCTTCAGGTTGTATCATATACACATCCTCTTCCAAATTTCCATTCAGAAAGGTTATTTTAACATCCATCTGCCAAATCTCATAATCAAAATAAGCAGCTATTGCTAGAATGATCCGGATAGATTTAAGCATTGCTACCGGCAAGAAAGTCTCATCATAGTCAATTCCTTGAATTTGCCAAAAACCCTTTGCGACAAGTCAAGCTTTATAGACGTGAATATTTCCATCCATATCCTTTTTCTTTTTATAGATCCATTTGCACTCGATAGGTTTAACCCCATTAGGCTGGTCAACCAGGTTCCAAACTTCATTTTCACTCATGGAATCTATCTCGGATCTCATGGCACTTTGCCATTCCTCGGAATCTGGGTCCATCATTGCTTCCGCGTATGTCACAGGTTCGTCATCGTCTAACAATAATTCCCTCGCCTCTCTTCTTCTCTCACGGCCCTCTCCGACAAGCAGGTGCCACTGCGAGCTCGCCATGGCCGTACATGCGCGTCACCACACCGCAGCCCACCAAATCATGCCCACAGCTCCACCACCACCTCACGAACCTCGTCGACCACTCCATTGGAGTAGCTGAGCTCAGGGTAGCGGCATTGCCAATTTTTCCCCGCTCAGAGTTAATCGGACCACCGCTGCCCTCGCAGTCCTCCATGGCCAGCACTGCACAGCACTCCTCCATCCCATCTCACCCTCGTTTCATCTTTCTCGTGGTCCATAGAAGCTTAGGTGAAGACGTCATCTCTTGGTTTGAGCTGTAGAGGTCAGAACGGAGGGGAACCATAGCGAGCTCTCACTGCGGTCACCATTGCTGCATGGGCGAGCTTCTTCCCGTTCTCTCTCTATAGCTGGCCCTTGGCCGAGTTAGGGTGCGCATGGGGTGCGCCGTTGGTCGTAGTGCATCCTCCGAAGATGTAGTGCCCTATCCCATCGTAGTCTAGCCGAAACGTGGAGCTCGCCGGAGTGACCCGTGCGCCGCCGTGGTACAGAGCACGTGGCCCGGCCTCTCCATCGCACCACCATCCATTTCGAGCACCTCATTTTCTCCACCATCGTTCACCAATCCTTCTACCTCTCTGCCCTTGCCATTTTGGTCACCGGAGATGACCGAAGCACGGCGTCCTACCACTGCCGAGCCGCCATCACCGTCGATGAGCCACCTCCGGTTGACCTAACCCCACCATCCTACCTCAATCGACTCGGGGGAAGTTGAAGGTCGCGTTGGTGTGGCTAATTTCGCCGGAGCGCTCGCCGCCGATGAGCTATAGCTCGCCATTGGGTGCTGCTCTTCCCTCCCCTGTCTTCTATCACCGATGCGTGGGTCCGGTCCGTTAGCCGCGCGCGGACGAGAATCAAATGTGGGCCGCGTGTTGTGTTGGGCCGCGCTGGCGTACGCGGGCCGGCCCAGTGGTTGGTTTCAGTTTTCATTTTGATTTTTCCTTTTATTCTTTCATAGATTTGTATGCCATATTGTAAATTTCATATCTCCCATTTGGTAGATCAAATTTAGGTGATTCTAAGTTTGTTAGGATCTGTGTGAAGTGTAGTATTTAGGAAAAATATAAAATGTATATGTGTTATTTCAATTCTGAAAGAATTAAATGGACCTTTGAAATGTGTTTTAAAATAGATGCAAACTTGTTAAATTGATAACTTGAGTTCTAGTGCTCCAAAAATTATGAAATTTGGTGGGTGGGCTATTTCATGTATATGCTAGCTCTGATAAAAATTTGGATGCTATTGCTTGAGTAGTTTTCAAGTTATGCTCTTGTCATGTTATCTTAGGAGATAATTGAATGAATTTTCATAATTTTTCTATATGTGCAATGCTCATGAAATTTTATAGAGAGTGTCTTCGTACCCTAAGATTGCTAAGAAAATATTGTTTCTATTGTTTAATACTTTTCAATACAATTTCTTAATTATGCAAAAATCAGCCTTTCTGGCTTGTGAATTTTGTGTAGGAAGTTTACTTAGATAAATTTAGCTCAAATTTTTACAGTAGCCTCTTGGTAGGGCATATAGTCCCCTGTAATTTTTGTAGAATTGTTTGAGCAGTTTGTATATATGTTTATTTTCTCACTTAATTAATCAATTAAATTAAGAAAAGGATTAAAATAAATGATTTGATTTGGTGTACTTTACTTTCTTGTGGTTTTAGCTCATAGGTGAACTTGTAGTGCCTTTGGTTGGGTCAAAAAGTTGATTTGGCACTTAAGTAAATAATTAATTTTCACATTTCTGGGTTCTCTGGATAGCTGGTAGCATTTTTGGGTTTAGACCTTGATAAAGGTGTTTGCTGGGAATCTTGTGAATACCAAAGTTGTAGTGAACTTCTTAAACTAGCTTGTGTCAAACTTTGGTGGCATTTGGCCCAGTAGTTTAGGAGTTATAGCTGTTGTTAATGGTAGATAAGCATCATTTTGTAACCGTCAATGTAGCATGAGAAATGATATAAATATAGGGGTTATACTATCTAGATATAGGGGTTATACTAACAAAATTTTATGAGTTTTGGTGAATATCTATTTCTACAGGGGGTTATCAGGAAAGAATCAAAGGAGGTCCACATATCAAATTTATATAGAGAGAAATCAACCATACTATAAAAAAGAATATTCTAAAATACTCGAGAAGATCCCCCGGAGGGGAGGGCCCACAGGCTAGGCAGGTGGGGCGGCCGCCCCCTGGCCTGGGCACCCGCCCCGCCCAGGTGGCCAATCAGGGTCAAGCTCCTGGATCATGCCTCCACCGTCTTTGAGGATCAATAATAATCGTTCATCAAGGTTGGTTTGATACAAGGGCTGTGGTGCTTCCTAGAGGGCTATATAAGTAAGGATGGGCATTTAGGTTACCCGAAAATTTCGGGTCGGGTAATTCGGGTAGTTGGGAATTTGGGTATTGAAAATTGCTACCCGAATTTTGCCCAAAAAAACATTACCCGAAATTTCGGGTACCCGATAATTCGGGTTCGGGTTCGGATTTTACTCGATATACCCGAAATTGACAAAACCAACCAATTTGGAAGAATTCAAGTACCATTTTAAAGCAATAAACAATAGTCCTTTATATCACATCATGTTTTTATATCAATTACCAACAAATCACTTATCAAGTTAGCATAAATCTACATTAATTCATGCCAAATAATATATTTATATGGCATTGAACTACCTCATGTCTTCATATTAGGAATAGAAGAGCAAATATTTGAGATATTTCGGGTAATTTGGGTAGTTCGGGTACCGAAAAACATTACCCGAATTATTCAAACTAATTTTAGGTTTTTACGATCACTATCCGAAATTGTGATCGGGTAATTCGGGTTCAGGTACTTCGGGTCTAGGTTCGGGTAATTCGGGTTCGGGAATTGGGTATCGGGTATTTTGCCCACCCTTATATATAAGCAAGTCCCCTGGCCCTAGGAGAAACCCTAATTCATTCAATTCATTCATCTCATTCCATTCAGAGAAGTCTAGAGCCACCATCTCAATTAGGTCTCTAGTTTAGCATAGCTACATAGGATTAGAACTAGAAGGAGGCAAGCATTGCTTGGTTTCCAGATCTGTCAAGAGAATATTTGGTAATTCTCTCCTACTTTTGTATTTGTTCTTATATTGTTCATCTAGTTTATCATTTGCTATGAATATGACTTTAGTCTATTCTATCATATTGGATATGATTTTGTTCTATTTGATTATGTTCTCAATTATATTGTTCTTAGTCTACTTTGATTATATGCTTGGCATAGTTCGATCGGAATTATATTTAAGTATAGGATCGTATAGCGCTTGCTCATTGATATCATGGGTGAGTGGTAAACATTTTGTAGGCGTGCTACCTATACCGTATTTACCTGCGATTGCACCATATATTCCAGACCGTGTGGTAGATCGTGAGAGTGACAGTCCTATTGAGTCCTTTGTAGTCCACCTCCCGAGTATAGGGCAGGTAGAGCACAACTATTACAGGGAAGTGACGGCTATGTTCTATATCTTCCTTAGTAATATCACTATGCGTAGATATAACCTTTTCTTGCCATGATTACCAAGTGTAATTGCACTAGTCATCATATGCTTTGACCTTATAGTTAGAATAACTTAGGATTTATCCTTATAGTTCATCCTAATCCATGCTAGTGCTATATACTTAGAGTAATCTATTGAGATATTTATTATTATATGTGGCTATGTGCTTACTAGTTATGCTTTATTATTTATATACATATTATTTATCTTGTGACACTTACCGTGTATGAGAATATAGATAAAGACATGGTTATGCTCTCCATTATCACATGCAGTGATGCTCATTGCTCATTATCCTTAGCATTCCTTCCCAGTGGTAAAAATATAAATAACGATACCTGGATTACTCCCGGTTAAAATGCTACATCGGTATTATCTGTGCGCTTGTGGATTTCATATTTATTTCAGAGGAGCATTTGCATATTTTAGTACCAGCACCTTTAGTTTCATGCTGGGGATGACAACCTAGCTTAGGTGGTGTTAGAGGTGTCAACAGCTGTTTGAAGTCGCTGTCCAGAAATGGCTGCTCTCTGTTTGGAGAGGATAGAGTTCTAGAACTTTGGGAATTTGACTAGGTAAACTTTGGAATTAAGTCTTGAGGTCTGAAAATAAATTGTAGAGCATTTTATAAGCTTTCCAGATTATCTTGTATCATGTCATTTGGATTTATAGATCTCTAGTTATGGTTGAAAAACCAAACTACTGTCCAGATTTATGTGTTGCTAGATTGGGTTAGAATTGTGATAAGCTTAAGTAATGTTGTTGTTGTTGTTGATTGTTTAGGTGTTAGGTCTTTAACTGAGGAAGAACAACTATACATTAGGTTGAGTAGATTGGGTAAGTACTTCTCTACCGGAGAAGAGATTTGCACATGTTGTAAAGTGATTTGAATAGAGCATTAGTGTTGTTGTAGTTTACATTGCATTCACTGAGCATGTTGCATTCATTCTTATGCATCCATGAGATTCATTTGTGCATTCATGCAATAGGTGTTCTGGAGGGGGTGACACTCCTGGAATTCGAGGGAGCTCTTCTGGAGGAGGATCAGGAGCAACCGAGGGAGCCTGAGGAACTAGCCGGCGAAGGAGTTCACGAAGACGAGCTACCTAAGTGCCCGGACCACCGCCCTTCTTCCTTTCTGAAAGGCAAGCCCCGGTGCATGCTAACCCAACTTTTGTATACACATACCTTTGAGTACTTTTACTTGTTTACTGCATTAAGTTGTAGGAGTTGAGTGAAAACACTTGTTGCATTATATCTACCCTTGTCCAGATATAGAACTTGAATCCCAATTAAAGTTTAGGCACGTGTTAATGCTTAGCCATGCTTAGTGCGGTAGAAGTCGGGTGATTTACGGTCATCCACGAGTTTTAGGATGAAGTGGGTCATGGTTGGCTATATTTGCTATCGTGGAAAAGAACCATGCTGAAAAATGAATTGAGACCAGGCAGGAGTTCGATAGTGCAGCCGCAAGACACTTCACGTCTTGGGTGCAAAGCTATGCCTGTCTGAGTCGTTTAAGGACCGATTCGTTATACGTCCTTGAGTCATGTTGAACGTAGTCCAACACTTAGTTGGCCGGATAAGCTGTTCCGACCGTGAAGCCGAGTAATACAGTTCAGGCCGGGAATCAAAGTGTATGTCACATCTTGGAGGAAGTAAGGATGTGCTTGGGGACATTGGTGTAAGACCAAGGGGGGTTAGAGTCCCTATCACCTGGCAGAGTGTTGCCCTTGGGGATGCGGCATCAGTCAAACCCACGACTCCTGAATTGTACCAAAGGTGACTTGTGCGACCCTAGCAAGGGCCTGCGCGGTAAGTGTTAGAAGTACCCCTCCAGCTGGATAGGAATTCGATTCGAATCGTCATCGCTCTCGGTTAGTGAGCACTTGACTTGAGCAGCGGCAACGTAGATTCCATTAATTGAACGGATGGTTAATTAGATGATGATTTAATGTTGCCTCAATTTATACCTGCTATGCTTATTAATGTTTGCTTAATAATCAAGTGAATGTTTAGTACAGGTGCTAAGATAGCTGACAGGTTAATGTTAAAAATGACTGCTAGTACAGGTTAAAAGAGTTACTACTACTTATGTTTTACCGCAAAATATGATGTCAGCCAACTCCACTTATGAAAGCCTGGCATGATCCTTGGTGTCTTTTATTTTCCGTTTCGATGGGTAAGTCTAGTTGAGTACATTCCCGTACTCAGGGTTTATTCCCTCCTGTTGCAGATGACATGCTGTATCAAGGCTTCTGCAAGAATTGCCTCCACCCGGCGGGTGATGAGGATTAGATCACTGGGGCGTGATCATCTTTTAGTTCACTTTCCTTAATGCTTTTGTGGGATCATGATTTGTAAGACTGACAATCGTACTTAAACTAAGTGTGTATGTGTGTTTATGCTTCCGCTACTTTATGAACTCGGTTTGTAATAATTGCAACTCCGTGGTGTTGTAAACTTTTATTTAAGTACTTGTGAAATGTAACGTGTGATGTGTTATATTGAATGATGCGATCTTGGTTGTAAGTGAGTTGGTTTGGAAATCCTTCGTGGTTTCAAATGACTACCGGGATTATATGGGCTCAAGTTCAAAAATTTGAGTGTTTCGGGCGCTTGTTTTTGTACTTGTGCTCTTATAATTTGGTCGGTTCTGTTACAACCTCAACCATATTCCTGTGTTTGGGTGTTAATTTGTTCCAACAACGAGAATGTACGGCCCCCATACGTTGCTGGATGTAAGGTGTTATACCCATATATGCGAGGATATAGATGAGACATACATAAAAGGAACTCATACTGTCTAGTTGATAAAACAGAAATTTGTGTCCTATGTTCAGACGAGGTAAAGATGATGATTGTTACTACAAGGTGACATGCTGGAAGGTACATTTTTAATAATTAGAATATCCATAACTTGCTTCAAGTCTGCATGGTATTCCTGGTGACCACGTTAGTTATCAGATTTTCCTGGCAATTACACCTACGTTAATTTCTAGATACAAAGCTATGCGCACAGATCAATACTTCTAAAACACAAAGCATCACCAGGCAGTCTGGTACCATCTGCACTTATGGATTTTGCTAGGTTGGCTACAAAACCATCTGGAAACTTGATACCCTGAAGGAACTTGCAAAATTCTTCTCTGTGTTCTTCTGTCATGACATAGCGAGCTTCCGAGAATTTAGTCTTGGTGCCTTGCTGCATGCCGTGATATTGAGGCCTTATTTCCATATCATACAAATCAAGCCTCGCATTTGTTGTGTCATTTGTCTTGCCATTCACTTTTAGCAATGTCCAAATAATGTTTTCACATATGTTCTTCTCAATGCGCATGACATCAAGATTGTGTGGCCGCAACAGGTCCTTCCAATAAGGCAGCCCCCACCAAGCAGATTTTTAATTACAAATCAATCACTCTTCTCCATGCTTTCATTTCCTTTTTCCACTGTGCTTACCTAGGCAAACATCTTTCACCTTCTCGAGTTCATCAAGGACCTCCTGTAAGGTGAACTTTTCCGGCGCATCTCGTTCCTCAGTGTTTCAATCAAAATCCTTGCTCTTCCTCCAAGGGTGATCCTTAGGAAGGTAACGACGGTGTCCAAGGTAGCATAGCTTATTTCTTTGGCCCCTTGACAATGGATTTTTGTTGCAATAAATACATGCATAATAACCTTTTGTTGTTCGGCCTGACAAGGTGCTTAATGCTGGAAAATCATGTATGCACCAAAGCACGGCAGCGCACAGAGTGAAGCCTTCCTTATTATCAGGATGTTGTGCATCAAAAGTACCGGAGACACCCTTCCACAGATCTTATAGTTCTTCTATAAGAGGCTCCAAAAAATACATCAAAATCCGTTCTTGGAGAGGTTGGGCCCAGGATCAGTAGAGACATAAAGCAATTCGCTGGGTTCACACATTCCATGGTGGTAGGTTTAGAGGCGTTACTAGAACATGCCACATACTATATGTCGAGCTAAGGTTGCCAAATGGATTGAAACTATCTGTGGCGACGGCAAGCCTCAAGTTCCTTGGATCATCCGCAAAATCTGGGTACCTACTATTAAAGTGCTCCCATGCTGCCCCGTCTGCTGGATGGCTCATTGTACTGGTATTCTTCACTCGCTTAGTCTCGTGCCACACGACGTCCGCTGCTGTTCCTCGAACAACAAAGATCCTCTGCAACCTCGATTTTAGAGGAAAATGCCTCAAAACCTTATGAGGAACCTTCCTACTATCATCTACATCCTCCCATCTAGACACTTTGCACTTTGGGCATGCGTCCTTATCCTCAGGTTGACCCCTAAACAACACACAGTTATTCTTGCACACATGGATATTTTTATAACCTTGTCCCAAATCTCGAATACATTTGCATTCCTCCTCACATGATTTTTGTACCTTGCTCTTAGGGAATGCATCTAACAGCAACTTCAATATTCCATAAAAATAGTTTGTTGCTAACTCGATGGTGGGACTTGAGATAGAGCAACCTGACAAGGAAGGAGAATTTTGAGAAGGTAGATTTAGAACAAATTGGTTGCTTCAACTCATCCAACAACACTACAAGAACACCCCACCTATAGATACGCTTTCTATAAGGGTTTGAAACGTTTTATTTCATCTTTATGGGATTATAGATATGCTTTGGTAAAGCGTGTCTGGAGCATCTCCCTATGGACCGTGTCTAGATATACGAATTAGGAAATGTGTCTAGAGGCTCTGAGACGTTTTTATAGATGTGTTCCTAGCGTGTCTATACCATATCATGTCAAGATTTGTAGACATAAACTTTAAACATGTCTAAGAGCTTTGATATGCTTTCATAGATGCACTTCATGCGTGTCTACACATGTAGGAATGCTTTTGTATATACTATTACATTACGCATCTACTGATGTATAGACAGATTGTATAGCAACGTTTTACTATGTGTTAAAGAGAATAATTGATGCGCTTTTATAGATACATTTATGTTCGTGTCTACTAGCTGCACATGTTTTTTGTGTAATACACAAACCATTTTAAGCATATTTATATTACACTCACGTTAACAAGATTAAGAGATACTATTTTGGCAAATAAACAACAAAAGCGTAAAATTGTACACCACACATACTTTTATAAAAATGCATTTAATAATGGAGTCAAACATCCATAGAACTGCTACATAGTGAATGAGCCATATCTGTAAGTAGAAAAAACAAATCTATCAGCAATATGTACATATCCATAAATAAGTTCTACAAACTTCTTGATTAGCTAATTCATCTCCAATCTTCATTCATCTGAATCATTCCATTCTGCTGCAAAATAAGAGTGAAGAAAATTAGGCAATGGCCTTTTCAACATTAAAGGACAGTAAGTTTTGTAGCAACTACAGAAGAATGTAATTAACCAAGTTATCATGCACATCTTGGAGTTGAAGTCTTAGGTATTTTCACCAATATAAACATGGACATCTTAAATTAGTAACATTAAGAAAAATAATAATAATTGGAATGTTCTATAGGTCAGTGTGGAATTGAACTTACACGTGATCTAGGTCAAGCAACAACACAGCCAATGGCATCTGTTACTGTGCGAAGACTTTCATATGGTCTAGGCAAGTTCTCATCCCCAATGTCAATAACATTGTAAACAGCAACTGCGACATATTCATATCAAGCATGTTTCATCCAACCACATGTGTGCTATCAGTAGAGACTAAGTTCCCTTTTGCCACAGCTTTATTTTCATGCCTTAGTGACATCAAGTAAACCCGTTTTTTATCCTACCATTCAAAAATATTGAATACTATTACATCTGAACATTTGATTTGAGTAGATTTATTTTACTTGGTGCGTATGTATTTTAACAAGGACAGAATAAACGGTGTATGAACAAATGTGTATATGTGGTTACCTGGTAAAGTGGTTAGTTTTGTTTCACGGGATCTTGAGTTCAAAGCTTACGCAGCCACTCATATTTCATTCTTTTGGATTTTTAATTAATTCTAAGTCATTCATAGTTCATTTATTTCAGATTTTTTCAATAATCTATAAGCCATCTATATTTTATTCTTTTGGATTTTTGAATAATTCATAAGCCACTCTTATTTTGTGAGTCATGTTCAAAAAACATATCAAAAAGTGCATCGATTACTGTGTGATGCTTGATGTGTTTCTTAAATGTTTCAACAGTCATGTCTACCAATAGAACTTAGATACGTTTTGTTTAAACGTGTTAACAACCATATCTATTGGAGGAGCCACTTACGACATAGATATGTTTTTTAAAAACGTGTCAACAACCGTATCAAACTACGGAATCACTAAGGATGTTGATACGCTTACACTAGCGTAGTAATCTAAACGTATCTATAGGGGGTCTTTTCTTGTAGTGCAATGTATCCCACATTGGGGCTCTTCTAGCCGACTTTTCAGATTGCAACAGGTTTTTAACTAAATCATCAAGATCTGGTATTATGTTATGGTTGTGGTTTCGGTCCTCTTGCTACTCCGCAATCCAATCATCATGATGAGATCCATGCACATCTAATGGCTCTATAATGTCAGTACCTCCTCCCCCTTCCCCATGATAAATCCATGTGGTGTATGAGGGTGACATGCCATGTAAAAATATGTCATTCTCAACCTTGTCCAAAGATTTATCCACGAGGTTAACACATTGTTCACACGGGAAACGGATGTTTTGCCTCTGGTATCTTTGTTTCATCGTAGCCATGAAGTCTTCAAGTCCTGCAATGAACAGTGGCGAGAACTGTTTTGCTTTAACCCAGGATTTGTCCATCTATTGCAGCAAAAGTATGCAAAGTCCATTAGAGTTTGGACCATTGGGTGGTCAATGGCAAAACTAGCATTAGAACAAAGCATACAGTGTTCAAGAGCACCAAATGTGTGCATTAGTTCATATCATACTATGGGACAGTCTGGTTTTCTATTTTTGTGTGACAAAAGCATTGATTTCAATTGAAATTCATATAGAATAGCCTTGCTTTGTGTGTTCTTTACTTTATCGTGTATAGAAAATAGAGTCCTATAATCATAGAAGAAGGTACTAATACCTTTGTTCTACTGCCATGGCACACACCAGGTAACATGGACGCCAATGCCGCCATGCTCCACGGGGAGAGGCCCGCCATGCCACCAATAGGGCGCTGTTGGTAGAAATTAAGTGCAACTAAAATATGAAGGATTCCACAAGCGCATAGAATATACCATTGTAGCATTTTACCGGGAGTAAACTAGGTATCGTTATTTATATTTTACCACAGGGAAGCAAGGGTTAAAGAATCTGATAATTTACCATCATGTATCTACTAACTTAGTAAACCAACTAGACTAAAGCAGGGGGTAAATGATATATGATAGGTATATGAATAAAAGCACACATAGGAGAATTCTAGCATAAATGAGTAGCTAGCTAAAGTGAGAGGACAACGGGAGAGATCAAGGTTTCTATGTACTTCTCTATTACTTTGGTTCTTTAATAACTAAAGCATGAATAGATACAACGATCATACACATGACACTTTGGAGCAACAATACCTTTCCGACTCTCGAAAGAGACTGGGAAGAAAGTAGTCAGGGGAAGGCTGCCAAAAGCTCTACGAACATCAACCCGAACGTGGTGGAATACGAAGGCCTTACAGAGCTGTCACCTCTAGGGCTACCATAACTATACGTGGGGCTGAGTGCAACCTCAGGTAACCTATAGCCTAGACACCATGCCTAAACTATCGATTACTACTCTAGCTATGCGCAATAACTAAAACACTCAATACGAGCTAAGATCCCATGTCAAGGTATAACAACTATACTAACCATACATAATAAAGGCATAAAGTAAATAGAGAAGATGAAAATATATAAAGCATAAGTCTTCTAAAGAATAGATACAAAGACATACCAAATCTCTAAAGACTTCTCCAGAACCGGAGCGCAGCTCCGCTCTCCCTAACTCCCATCTAGATCTAATCTACTACATTGCAATGTCTAGCCCTAATTCTCTAGGGAGGAGAGGTCATCCTTTCATGGGACACCTCTGCCTCTGATCCCAGCTAAGAGATAATGAAATTAGGGTTTATGGGGATGCCTCCTCTAGGGGCCAGGGGCCTTGCTTATATAGCTCTCTAGGAAGCACCACAACCCTCGAATCAAACCGACCTTAATCTACGATTATTATTGATCCTCAAAGGCGGTGGAGTCATGATCCGCGAGACGGAGCCTGATTGGCTCTGCAGGTGGGGTGGGTGCCCCCATCCCTTGGGCGGCCACCCGGCTTCCGGGGCCGTTTTGCCTCCCGTTTGTTTCTAGAGTCTTCTCGTATCTTCTAGATTACAAAAAAGTTATGCGTGGCCCTGTTGTCTCTATGTAAACCTGACATGTGGGCCTTCCTTGGTTCTTTTTAGCTGACACCCTGCAGAAACAGACATTCACCAAAACTCATGGAATTATGTCAGTAAACCACCTATATCTAAGTGGTAATTATTGTTTAGTCCTTTTTCATGTTTCGTTGACGGTTAAAATTGACACTTATCTACCATCAACAAACTCCCCCAAGCTTACCCTTTGCTCGTCCCTGAGCAAAGATAAACTCAGTGATGGATCAAGAGTTGCTATAATGCTTTCACGCCTCAAAAGTACACAAGCATTCAAACAAGAACTCTTCTCTGGTTTAGAGTGAACCACTCTGACTTTCAAACTTACCCATATTACCTTCCACCATGGAGCTTGTAGCCATCATTTGGGTCTTGAGCAGTTGAAAGACAGAACAGTCAAGTCAAGCACTATGTCTCGAGTTCTTTGATTAACCTTTATTCTGGAGTTTTTGCAGATTTTCAAATAAAACTCAAAGATTCCTTTGTATGACCCTCTCAAGTCTCTCCTTTGTGGTATTCATGGATCCTTGCCAAGGCATTACTGGTGTATGCCTTCTCTGTTCTCTCAAGATATATGGTATTTTTGGCATAAGGCAGAGTAACATTGTGCCTTCTCTCTCTCACCCAACAACTAATAGGCTTATATGGATCTCATAGGTGGGGAGACAGCTAATACATACTTGCAAACATTTATTGCACAGTCAAACCATGGATCTAGAGGAATGAGTCTAGCCATACAGTCAAATCAAGATGTGCATGTGTGTGGTCCTAAGTATATGGTTTGAGTGGATATATGGTGGTAGTGGAAAATGGTGATGATGGTGTGTAGAAATGAAGGGGTAAGAAAATGATAGTGGTGAACACCTAATTCTACTTTTGCTCCTTATAGAGATTTATACCTCTCTTGAACTTTGAAGAACTTGGGGAGAACTTGGGCTACTTAAAAACCTCTCTATGTTGTCCTCTTTCCTTTATTCTCTCTCTCTCTCTTTTCAGAGCACCCAAACCTCTTTTTTGGATATATGGATAGAGGTAGTAGCAAAAGGGATACTTGGAGCTTTATTGCATAACAAAAGGGGCTAGCGATGGATGAAGGGAATTTTATTTTATGCTCACTCCTAGTGTAGGACTAGAACAATTTTAGGATGTGTCTAAATGGAAAGTATGTGGATGCGTACTTCTAGGGTAGAAGCAGCATATATGGGTGGAGTGTTCATGATCTTGATTTTAACCATATGACCAATCCCTAAGGGTCGACACAGCTTGACCATACTCAACGCTCACAAGCAGTAAATATAAGTGGAAGTTTTTCTAGTCTACAAGCATGTACATATGGCTATGGTAGGAATTCAAGCTCTCGTCATATAGGAACTCATCATGCAACATTTTTTATGTTTTTCAAAAGATAAAATCTCCAGAACTCTAGTATCTCTAGGAAGCAGCTCAGACCTTCCTATATCATATCTGCCAACTACGTAGACTTAGATCAAGCATTTGCTACCCACAAGTTTTAGGTTCAGAGCAAATCTTAGATCAAAATAGTTGTGTTCAAAACTTGGAAGAGTTCGAGGTTGAAAACTAGGTACTTAAAAGGAATTACGGCAGAGCAACTATTCATCATTTTCATGCAAGAGATTATTCTAGGGGTTCACTTTAGCAAGGTAAAACTTTGCACACTCTCCTATATTTATTTAGCAAACTTAAAGATCATACAGAAAACATATATATGTATAAGAAAACATTTATTTGGGTTTCTATAGGTTATGCATTTTTTTATTACATATATCAAAACAAAAATATGTAAATAGGTAGGTAAGAAAACACTTAGCTGGATACATGGGGGATGCTCTCCCCCATGCTGGATGTTGACATAGTCTTGCTTGATGAAGCTGGTAGACAGTGAAGTTGTACTTCCCTCATCAGAGTACTCATGATGATGATTGTTGAGACAGCACTCCGACAGGGGACAAATTATCCTTCTGTCTGATTGCTTTCCTTGATCCTTCAAATTCTGTGAAGCTCAAATAGACAACAAAGCTTGTGGAACTTGATTAAGTGTTAGTGATAAACCACTAAGCCTTGAACATCAGAACCTCTTAAAATATCTATCTTTCTAGCAGGATCTTTGTAGCAATATTTACTTTTACACTATGCAAAAATTATAAAGAATGATGAATGTAAATTTATTTTATTTTTATGCCACCTCAGCAAATAGACTTATGGGTTTTATGCCACAAATTTATTCACATGGGGCTTAGTAGTTTAAGATGCAATGCAAGACATATTTATTTTCTTTTCTAATGTAGATCTAGCAAAGTGAATATACAACCTAAATTGATTATGATAATGTGGGAAAGTAGATATGCTTAATGAGAATGCAATGTCATAAAGGGAAATATGGATAACTACCAAGTTTACCTCCCTGGCGAGGGTTCGGCGACTTAGGTCCTCTGAACAGGACTTCTTGGCATGTTCACTCCTTAGGTGCATCATTTGGTCCCAAAGGTAGAAACCTTGATAACTGCACCTCATAAGAGGGTAACTCTAAGGAAGGTGTCACCCATGTTCTTTGCTTGTCCAGCAGTTTAAATTGAAGCTTTTATTGTGGAAGCTGGTAGCATCATGTTTAGTGTTGCACGTTCAGAACTTCACTTGAAGGGTTTGGGAAATCAACTAATTTCCCTTCATTTTTCTTGAAGTGTGTCCTGCTTGCAAAGACAAGGTAGAGATCAAGTGCATAGGTCCTGTTGGTGGAAAAACACCAACAGAACCATAACCCTATTTATTCTTCTTTAACCTTAGGCACATTGAACATGATTAGATTGATGTGTGTTGTTCATTTTATGGGTGGCAAGATCAGAAGGATGAGCATGAATGTAGCATTTAAATACTTTTGTCAAAAAGAGTGGAATTTGCTTAACCAATGGAAGAATTGTCAACTTTATATTTATGTATCAAACATTTTCAGGATTAAGACAATCATCTCCCAAAGATGCAACATTTAGTTTATTTAATTATGTCTATGAAATCAAGATAGTGATGTTATGAACAAGCTAAAAAACAAGACATGTTTAGTTAGCTTGAATCAAGCAAGTTGTAACTCGAACATGTTTCTCCTTTCTTTATGTGCATACCAGAGTCAAGGAAAGCTTTTTAAATATTTACCACTTACCTTAAGATGTTACCTTTATCACTAGAGCACTGTGATAAAGAGTAGATGCTTCTAGTGGTCCTTTCCTTCTTCTTGGGGTTTGTCTTGCTCAATTCACCTCTCTCCTTGACTTGTTCATGGTCCTCTAGTGGCTCCACTTATTGTTTCTTCTCTGCAGAGGATTAGTGGACAACACATACACAAAGGAATAATAAGGTCATAGAGCTAGAGGTCATATTCTAATGCTACAGAAAAGTTGGTTTGAACGGTTTACTTAGCATAGAACATTTACTCACCATTACTTCTTCTCTTAAGGATTGATTTTACTTTGTCTTAAGTTTGATTTGCATATATGACATCTATACAAACATTATAGGGAGAAAGTAATTATGAGTGGAGAGATTGCAAACTAGCGTGCTAGAGTGACGGGGGCTTGAGAAGAGAAAGAGCATTGCTAGATCATCATTAGAGGAGTCGGTGGCCTTTTTCCCCCAAGCTTGAGCCTTGCTGTCGCTCGTCACTTGAAGCCAAGTGTGAGTGTTGAATCATCCCTCAAAGTGTGTTATAACTCCATGTCCTTAGACACTTCGTCCTCTGTTCTTCAATCTGTCAGAGCGGGCTCTTGATTCTAGGTCCGTTGAGCAAAGATCTCTCCTTTGCATTCTGCTTTTCTTTGGACTGTCCAATCTAGGAGATGAGGATACAGACAGTTGCATGATCTTCTTTCATCAACCACTCTTGATTTTTTTGTTGAGTCTTGGTTGACGAATTGATGTTCATTAGAGATATAGACTCGAGTTCTTCCTTGACGGTCTTTGTCTTCTGGCGGCACGGCGAAGAGTTGTTCAGTTAATGATACACCATCTGTCTTGATGATCAAGGAAGGAGCTTCATTAATATTTGCATGCAGGCTTCATCTCCAATAGCTTAGGGACATCATCTTGCAACCATAGTCATGGTCTTTCAAGGCTTGGTCGGTAGTCGACCCTTGATTGGTGATTGGTTGACACAAGGATGCATGCTATCATGTCATCCTTGTCTTCGCCGCCGACGTGCAAGATGGTGTCTTCAAGAACAATGAGAGCAGGTCTTTGGTTGGCTAAAATGAGGTTAGTTGCGCCCTGCTCCTCATTGGCATCCTAGCTCAAGTTTTGAGCTCAATGTTATGATGTCTTCAAGGTTGCTCATAGCTTGTCGCCTTGTTCATCCACTTCTTTTGAGTGAGTTCAAGATGTTGATCCTTCTTGTGGCACTCTTGTCCCCTTCTTTGTTCCATCACCGAAGTGGTGATTTGGCAGGTTCATGACAAACCATGAACAGGCACATTGTAGATTCTTTCCTACAAAATGTTAGTGGACACATACCCGAAGGATTGCAACAATTTTAAGCTATGGGCTATTATCCACTATCTATTTGAATTTCATCTATGCTAACAAAGAGATGGTTTTCGAGTTAATTTAGCATAGGATTTATTTATCATGTTTTCTAACAACTTTTTTATGGCACTTTAACATGGTTCAAGGCAAAGGTAACATGCAGCAAAAGACAATGTGAATGATATTTGATAATTACAATTCTTCCTTGGACAATGAATGAGTTGTGTCTTTTGTGCAAAGTTGTTGGAGTTCATCATATGCCTTGCTTCACCTCTCATGTGTGTTCTTCTCTTGACTTACCCGAATTGGATTTGTGAATTTTCTGCAGGGGTTAGTCCGACAAAATAACCAATATCTACTAAAGCACAATTTTAGTTCAATAACCAAACTAGACTCCATGTCTAATTGGATTAAGGAAGGCTATTTAACCTAAGCACCACGCTTAATTTAAAAGCCTCTAGAAGTATAGCTAGTACTTCCAAACCAAAACATACTTTAGCAAACAAAAGTAGCATAAAAGCACTATAGAGATTTTACTCAAGTGGAGATGAAAGAGCATGATCATGGTGAGAATTATTTTTATATATATAAAGATGCAGGCAACATGGATTATATGCAAGGAACTAATCATGCAATGGATGAGAAAACACTATAAACTAAATGGAGTGAATGCATGAATTGTTGAAAGTAAACACGCTATGAGATACAAGAATTTAAAAGATAACTACTCATCAATTTTAAAGTCTATGAGCAAGACTATCTCACCTTTCTTGATCATACTTACCATGACTCACAAAATGGTTGTGAGTGGTATAGCTTCTAATTTCGTCACTTGAGATGTGAGTTGAATTCTTATGACGACGACAATGTCTCCAATCTACACATAGTTAGAATAACATATATGTATATGCAAACCTAGCAGGGTTCCAATGTTGATGAATGTTGAGGCACCCTGGGTTCTTCAATCTTGTGGAAACTTGTCAGAAGGTCGAAACGACATCTTTTGTCCTATCTATTCCACACTCAACAGAACAAGGGGTAATCCTACTAAAGCTAATGATACACTAAATTAGCAGACATCAAGATCATTATCAAAATCTTTACGCCACATTGTTTCCCCGGCAACGGCGCCAAAAATGCTTGTTCATAGAAATTAAGTGCAACTAAAATATGAAGGATTCCGCAAGCGCACAAAATATACCATTGTATCATTTTACCGGGAGTAAACCAGGTATCATTATTTATATTTTACCACAGGGAAGCAAGGGTTAAAGAATCTGATAATTCACCATCATGTATCTACTAACTTAGTAAACCAACTAGACTAAAGGAGGGGGTAAATGATATATGATAGTTATATGAATAAAAGCACACATATGAGAATTCTAGGATAAATGAGTAGCTAGCTAAAGTGAGAGGACAACGGGAGAGATCAAGGTTTCTATGTACTTCTCTATTACTTTGGTTCTTTAATAACTAAAGCATGAATAGATACACCGATCATACACATGACACTTTGGAGCAACAGTACCTTTCCGACTCTCGAAAGAGACTAGGAAGAAAGTAGTCGGGGGAAGGTTGCCAAAAGCTCTATGAACATCAACCTGAACGTGGTGGATTACGAAGGCCTTACAGAGCTGTCACCTCTGGGGCTACCACAACTATACGTGGGGTTGAGCGCGACCTTAGGTAACCTATAGCCTAGACACCATGCCTAAACTATCTATTACTACTCAATACGAGCTAAGATCACATGTCAAGGTATAACAACTATACTAACCATACATAATAAAGGCATAAAGTAAATAGAGAAGATGAAATATATAAAGCATAAGTCTTGTAAAGAATAGATACAAAGACATACCAAATCTCTGAAGACTTCTCCAGAACCGAAGCGTAGCTCCGCTCTCCGTAACTCCCATCTAGATCTAATCTACTACATTGGAATGTCTAGCCCTAATTCTCTAAGGAGGAGAGGTCAGCCTTTCATGGGACACCTCTGCCTCTGATCCCAGCTGAGAGATAATGAAATTAGGGTTTATGGGGATGCCTCCTCCAGGGGCCAGGGGCCTTGCTTATATAGCCCTCTAGGAAGCACCACAGCCCTCGGATCAAACTGACCTTAATCTATGATTATTATTGATCCTCAAAGGCGGTGGAGGCATGATCCGTGAGACGGACCCTGATTGGCTCTGCAGGTGGGCGCGGGCGCCCCCACCCCTTGGGCGGCCGCCCGGCTTCCGGGGCCGTTTTGCCTCCCGTTTGTTGCTAGAGTCTTCTCGTATCTTCTAGATTACAGAAAAGTTATGTGTGGCCCTGTTGTCTCTATGTAAACCTGACATGTGGGCCTTCCTTGGTTCTTTTCAGCTGACACCCTGCAGAAACAGACATTCACCAAAACTCATGGAATTATGTCAGTAAACCCCCTATATCTAAGTGGTAATTATTGTTTAGTCCTTTTTCATGTTTCATTGACGGTTAAAATTGACACTTATCTACCATCAACAGGCGCCTGAGCCACCATAGCAGACCGGTGATCCTCCGCCTCTGCTGTCACCGGTGCTATCGCCGAAAGTCCAGCGAGCACAGATTTGTTTCCACTTGTAGGGGATATATCCAGTTTAGGTCAACTTGTAGGGCATCCACACAGCCAATAGGATACTATAGCCACTTCAAAGAGATGTGAACATAGCCAGGCGTCTAGCGCAATGGTAAAGATGCTGCAGCCCAAAACACATGTCATGTGATGTCATTGCGATCATACGACTTTTGATTTGCTTTCCTCTTTTTACTGAAGTGAAAAATAATTGGTCCAGATTTATTTTAGGACAATGGTACACAGGAGACAAAATGTAAGAATTCTCAGGCTATTCTGCAAGAACTGGATCAACAGAAGGATAGAAGAAGAAGAAGCAAAAGATCCAAAATGCAAATCTCCAAGGCCAATAATGTATTGATTCCCATCAACAAGAAAAGAAACACGGAAGGCATTTGTGTCAATAACCATAATTCCTTCTTTGGATAGAGGTAGTAATATATGGGGTAAACATGGATATGAATTTTGTTGCACTTGATATGTTTGGTGATTTAGAATGTGCTACACACAACTTAGCCTCTAAAAGGGATAACCATGTCCATAATATGAATAGTCCTTAAAATTAGAATATCATTATCTAATATAAGGATTGGTAATGCTTGGAATAGGGTGTCCGTCCACCCACCCGCTCCCGTTGGTGGGCCATGACGCCCAGAAGGCTCTCCTCTCTATTCCTATCATCTCCCCTCTAGTCACCACAGTTTCTCAAAATAAAAAAAAACTCATGCAGCACCGCGACCGCGCTCCACCACGCCTCCCACCTGCCTTTCTCTCCACCGCACCTCCCGTCCTCCTTCCTCTCCACCGTGAGTCCCTCTCCACTATGTCTCCGCACCTCCCGTCTGAAAGCCCAAGTTTGGTTTTGGTAATTAATGACATCAAGTTGCTAATGCTATTGTATTAAGTGTTTTGAGTTAGGCATAAGCAACGCATGTGATGAAGGAGCATGTGGCATGGAGTGATGGCCACAAGATCACAAGTGGTGGAGATGCACATAATATGGCGTACATGATGATCAAGTAGAAGAGAAGGAACTAAGAGCGCAAGGCAAAGGTATAAACCATAGGGTTTTCCTTTTGCCGGTCTAAGTTGAGTAGAGAAGTGATTGACCGGATTTAGGATACATAGCCGACTATCAAGAGGGGCAATCACAGTTAGCTCGGGAATCAAGTGCCACTAGATCATTGTCTTGAGCATATGCATTAGGATCTAGTAAAAGAGCTAACATAACGCCTTGGAAAATGATTGTGAAATGCTAACACACATGCACATGGAGGTGTACACTTGGTGGTGTTAGCACATTTGCGAAGGCGGTGGAGTTCAAGCGGTAGAGAGGGGTTTGGGTTCCTCTCTCCCTCCCGCCGAGCTTGCGAGGCGGGATTCGGCGCTTTTTGGAGAAGTGAAATGCCTATTTTCTACTGCGCCGAAAGTCGGAAAAGAAACGGAGGCGAAAGGAGGTCACTGCGTTGATCGGACGCTGCACCGGACGCTGCACCGGACGCTGCACCGGACGCGGTCACGGTTTCACCGGACGCGTCCGGTCAGTTCAACGCGGCGCGAGCGCTAGGGTTTGTGACCGGACGCGGGTCTGGCCTGACCAGCGCGTCCGGTCAGTTCAACTGGGCGTAAGAAAGAAGCGCGCGACCGGCGCGTCCGGTCCTTCACGGGACCGGAGCGTCCGGTCACGCGTCCAGAAACACAGAGCGAAGCGGAGTGACGATCGGACGCGCGGCGCGTCCGGTCACGTGCGATCGGACGCGTCCGGTCGCAGCTGGAGCTTACTGGAACGCGACCGGACGCGGGCACTGTCGCGTCCGGTCACTCGGTTGAGCGCGTCCGGTCAGGGCAACGGCTAGTTCTGACGCGCACTGTTCACGGTTGTCGTGTAGTGACCGGACGCGTCCGGTCACCCTGACCGGAGCGTCCGGTCAGCACGATTTTCGCTGCGTCGTCCGTAACGGCTAGCTGCGTACCCCTTCGTTATAAATAGAGGGTGTCCGGGGTTTGAGGGTAACCCTCGCACACTTTGAGACATAAAGACATACTTTGAGCTAGAGAACAACCCCTCCACTCATCTCTTTGCATAGTTGCACATCTTGAGTGAGATTGAGTGAGATTCAAGTGCATTGCTTGAGAGTTGTATTCTAGAGGCACTTGATCTTCGAGTTGCTGCGGATTTCTTGTTACTCTTCCGTGCTTCCCGACACGGTAGATGGCTTGGAGCAGCGAAGGTGATTGAGCTCGCAATTGGAGATTGTTGGAGCCTTCACCAAGTGTTGTAAGGGGTTCTTGATCCTTCCCCGCGGGAGTTCGTGAATTGGATACTCTAGTGGAGCTCGTGGCTTGGAGGATCCCCATCTTGTGTGCGGTTGTGCGGCGCCCGCCGAGGGCTCGACTCTTGATAGTCGATTAGCTCGTGAACCGACAAGTGGGTGTATCGCCACAACGGGGAGTAGCTTGCCGGGAAGCAAGTGAACCTCGGGATAAATTCTTGTGTCATTGTCTTCCCGAGGATTTCTCTTGTGTGATCGATTGATTGGTACATCTCATCTCTACACGGCGGTATAATCAATCAAAGCTCTTCTCTCGTATTACTTCTAGTTTCTAGCTTTTAGTTGTTGTTGTGTTTAGTGAATAGCCTTGTACTAGACTTGTGTAGGTGGCTTGCTTAATTAGTTAGAGCTAGTGCTTTTGCTTCGCCACCTTTCGTACTAACTCGTGGTTAAGTAATTCTTGTAGAAGTTTTAATTAGGCTATTCACCCCCCCCCTCTAGCCTATTTGGACCTTACAAGTGGTATCGGAGCCGAGGCACCGTTTATTTGAGGCTTAACAACCTACGGTGAAATAGAAATGGCTCAATTAAGCTTGCACATCAACAACACCAAGAAGGCACCTCACTTTGATGGCACAAATTATGCTTATTGGAAGGTTAAGATGACCGCACACCTAAAGTCAATCAATAGAGAAGTGTGGAAGGTCACCGAAACAAAATTTGAGGTTGCTAATCCGGAAGCACCTACACCGGTAGAAGAGAAGAAGCTCCAATGCAATGATATTGCCATTAGTGCTCTTCATGAGGCACTAGATGACAAGACCTTTGAGCAAGTGAAGAACATTGAGATTGCTCATGATGCTTGGGCCAAGCTAGAAGAAACATTTGAGGGCACCGAAGGCACAAAGACCGCTAAAGCATATATCTTGCAAGAAAAATTTTCAAGCTTCAAGATGCAAGATGATGAGAGTGTACCGGAGATGTTTCATAGGTTGCAAGTCATTGTTAATGAGCTCAAGGCACTTGGTGAGGAGGTCAAGGACAATCAATTCTCTATGAAGTTCTTGAGAAGCTTGCCCAAGAGATTTGATACATTGATCACCGTGCTAGTAAGGACTACATTGAAGGATTCAACTCCTCAACAAATATTTCAAGAGGTGATGACCGATGATTCATATAGAGAAGATGATGAGAAGGATGAGTTGGTCAAGAAGAAGAAGAAGGAAAATGAAAAGAAAGATGATGAAAAAAAGAAGAGTGTGGCATTCAAAGCCACCACATCCAAGGGCAAGTCCAAGATTGAATCATCAAGTGATGAAGACTCAAGCTCTTGTGATAGTAATGACATTGATGAGAAGATGGCTCTCTTTGTCAAGCAATTTGGCAAATTCATGAAGAAGAAGGGCTATCGTGCAAGGAGGAGGAAGAACTCATCTAAGAAGAATGAGCATAACATGAGATGCTTTAGATGCCATAGCAAGGATCATCTTATTGCAAAGTGTCCTTATGATAGTGATGATGAAGATGCTATCAAGAAAGAGAAGAAGAAGCAAGAAAAGAAAAAGAGCTCTTATAAGAAGAAGAATGATTCTCATGTTGCTACATGGGATAGTGATGATTCCTCAAGTGATGATGAGGATGACTACAAGAGCAAGAAGAAGGGACATGCTAGCATTGCCATCCAAGAGAATGTCTCCCTCTTCGACACTCCATCGTGCTTCATGGCTAAGGCCGCTAAGGTATCATCCGACGATGAGAGTGATCATGATAATGCTAGTGATAGTGATAGTGATGAAGAAGAATTCACTAAAGATGAACTAATCACTATGCTAGAAGATTGCACTCAACATTTTAAAGAATCTAGAAAGGAGTGCAAGGGCTTGCTTAAGGAAAAGAAAAACCTTATGCAAGAACTTGATGAGCTTAGGGCATCTTATGAGAGTCTAAAGGTAGACCATAAGAAGCTTCAAAAGTCTCACACTAAGCTTGAAGAAGCTCATTCCTCTCTAGTTGAAAAATGTGAAAACATGCCAACTAATATTGAGAAAGCTAAAACTTGTAACATAGGCATATCATGTGATATAATTGATGAAACTTTTCATAAGCCTATTATTGTTGCTCCTACTAACCCTTCATGTAGCTCATCTACATCATCCTCATCTAGTAGTGATGGTTTCACTTGTGACTCCACACTTATAGTAGAGAATGAAAATCTCAAGAAGGAGGTAAAAGAGCTCAATCACACATTAGCTAAGGCTTATGGTGGTGAGGACCGCTTGCTTATGTGCTTGGGTAGCCAAAGAGCTTCTCTCTACAAAGAGGGATTGGGCTATAACCCCAAGAAAGGCAAGGCCGCTTTTGCTCCTCACAAGACTCGTTTTGTGAAGAACAATGGTAGCTATTGTAAAAGTTGCAAGCAAGTTGGTCACAAAGAGCAACATTGCATGAACAAGAAATCCAATGCAAATGTATCCTCAATCAAGTTTAATTCTTTCTATATGCTTACCAAGGGTACAAATGGTGTTCATGCTAAGTTCATTGGTGCACCATGGATGGGCTCAAAGAAGAAAGCCATTTGGGTACCAAAGAGCTTAGTCTCTAACCTTGGAGGACCCAAACAAGTTTGGGTACCTAAAAAGAATTGATCTTGTCTTGTAGGTCAATTACAAAGCCGGAGGAAGGCATTGGGTGCTTGATAGTGGGTGCACTCAACATATGACCGGGGATTCTTGTATGTTCAAATCAATTGATACAAGTCAAAATGGTGGTTTTGATGCTATCACTTTCGGAAATAACAAGAAAGGCAAAGTCAAGGGGCTTGGTAAAATTGCTATCTCAAATGACATGAGCATATCTAATGTGTTGCTAGTTGAGAGCTTGGATTTCAATCTTTTATCGGTGGCACAACTTTGTGATCTTGGCTTCAAGTGCATATTTGGTAGTGATGATGTTGAAGTCATAAATGTTGATGGATCAAACTTGATATTCAAAGGATTTAGACATGGTAGCTTATACTTGGTTGACTTCAATGATAGTGAGACACAATTGACATCATGCTTGCTTAGTAAATCTAGTATGGGTTGGTTATGGCATAGAAGGCTTGGTCATGTTGGAATGAAACAATTGAACAAACTTTTGAGGCATGACTTAGTTAGAGGATTGAAGGATGTCACCTTTGAGAAGGATAAACTATGTAGTGCTTGTCAAGCCGGCAAACAAGTTGGAAATATACATCCTAGTAAGAGTGAGATGAGCACATCAAAAGCATTTGAGCTATTGCACATGGACTTGTTTGGGCCAACAACATACACTAGCATTGGTGGCAACAAGTATGGTTTTGTGATAGTGGATGACTACACTAGATACACTTGGGTGTTCTTTCTCTATGACAAGAGTGATGTACATGATCTATTCAAATCTTTTGTCAAGAGGGTGCAAAATGAGTTTGAGACTACCATCAAGAAGATTAGAAGTGACAATGGTAGTGAGTTCAAGAACACAAGAATTGAAGCTTTATGTGATGATCTTGGTATTGGGCATCAATTCTCACCAACATACACTCCTCAATCAAATGGTGTAGTTGAAAGGAAAAATAGAACCTTGATTGATATGGCTAGATCAATGCTTAGTGAATACAATGTTAGTCATTCATTTTGGAGTGAAGCCATAAACACGGCTTGCTATTGTAGCAACCGTCTCTATTGCCATGGGAAGCTTGGAAAGACACCATATGAGCTATTGAATGGAAGAAAGCCTAACATTGCATACTTTAGAGTGTTTGGTTGCAAATGCTATATTCTCAAGAAAGGCACTAGATTGAGCAAGTTTGAAAAGAAATGTGATGAAGGGTTCTTACTTGGTTATTCTACCACAAGCAAAGCATATAGAGTTTGGAATCTCACAAATGGCACCTTGGAAGAAGTTCATGATGTTGAGTTTGATGAAACCCAAGGGTCTCAAAATGAAGCTCAAAACCTTGATGATGTGAGAGGGGATCAATTGTCAAATGCAATGAAGAACATGGACATTGGTGATATAAGGCCGATGCAAGTTGATGATGATGATATTCACGTGATCAACCAAAGTGTGCAAATTGATACAAATCAAGCAAGCTCTAGTGGTTCTCATGATGAAGCTCAAGTTCAAGGTCAAACAAGTGGAAGCAATCAACTCCCAATACTCCAACCTACTAGCATTGCTAGGGATCATCCATTGGATCAAATCATTGGTGGAATTCAAAGTGGTGTTCAAACTAGATCAAGATTAGCATCATTTTGTGAGCATTACTCATTTGTCTCATTAGAAGAACCAAAGAAAATAGAAGATGCATTGAAAGATTCCGATTGGGTAAATGCCATGCATGAAGAGCTAAACAACTTCATTAGAAATCAAGTTTGGAAACTTGTTGAGAGGCCAAAGAACTACAATGTGATTGGTACTAAATGGGTCTTTAGAAACAAGCAAGATCAAGATGGCATAGTTGTGAGGAACAAAGCAAGATTAGTAGCACAAGGATACACTCAAGTTGAGGGTCTTGACTTTGGAGAGACATATGCACCGGTTGCAAGATTGGAAGCAATTAGAATCTTATTAGCATATGCTTGTGCACACAATATCAAGCTCTATCAAATGGATGTCAAGAGTGCATTTCTCAATGGCTACATAAATGAAGAAGTTTATGTTGAGCAACCTCCCGGTTTTGAAGATGACAAGAAGCCCAACCATGTTTACAAGCTAAAGAAGGCTTTGTATGGCTTGAAGCAAGCACCTAGAGCATGGTATGAGAGATTGAGGGACTTTCTTCTCTCTAAAGGGTTCAAGATGGGAAAGGTTGACACCACTCTCTTCACCAAGAAGCTTGGAAATGACTTGTTTGTGTTGCAAATCTATGTTGATGATATTATCTTTGGATCAACTAACCAAGACTTTTGTGAAGAGTTTGGAAATATGATGGCTAATGAGTTTGAAATGTCTATGATTGGAGAGCTTAGTTACTTCCTTGGACTTCAAATCAAGCAAATGAAGAATGGCACTTTTGTAAGTCAAGGCAAGTACATCAAGGACATGATCAAGAAGTTTGGATTGCAAGAAGCTAAGCCAATGAGCACACCAATGGGCACTAATGATCAATTGGGTATTGATGCTAGTGGCAACATGGTAGATCAAAAACAATACCGATCTATGATTGGAAGTTTGCTCTATGTCACCGCTTCTAGGCCGGATGTGATGTTTAGTGTGTGCAAGTGTGCAAGATATCAAGCTTCACCTAGAGAAAGTCACTTGAAAGCAACCAAGAGAATATTGAGATATCTCAAGGGCACTTATGATGTTGGATTATGGTTTCCAAAGGGGTCTAATTTTGAGTTGATTGGATATTCGGACTCCGACTATGGAGGATGCAAGATTGATAGAATGAGCACAAGTGGCACTTGTCAATTGCTTGGAAGGTATCTTGTTTCATGGTCATCAAAGAAACAAAATAGTGTTGCACTATCTACCGCCGAGGCCGAATACATTAGTGCCGGTAGTTGTTGTGCACAATTGCTTTGGATGAAAGCCACCTTGAATGACTTTGGAATCAAATTTAAGAAAGTGCCTTTGTTTTGTGACAATGAAAGTGCTATCAAGATGACTCAAAATCCGGTTCAACATTCAAGAACCAAGCACATTGACATAAGGCATCACTTCATAAGAGACCATCAACAAAAGGGTGATATTAGCATTGAGAGCATTGGCACCGAAGATCAACTAGCCGACATTTTTACAAAGCCACTTGATGAAAAGAGATTTTACAAGTTGAAGAATGAATTGAACATACTTGACTTCTCCAACTTGAAATGAGTGCACCCCCACATTCTTATATGACATGCCTCTCCTCCAACATAGCAAGGTAAAGTTGTTTGGCATATCATTCATACTTTGCTAAGGACATGTTTAGGACATATAGACATATTTGCATGACAAATAAGCTCATTCATGAAAATCAAATGATTTTGATGTATATATGGTACCACTATTGCTTCTATGTTTGATTGATCTAGTGGTAGTATATGACATGTTTGTGGGCTTGCAAACCTAGTGTTAAATCTAGTAAATGAGCTCATGATGTGTAATTCAACATGGTCAAGATAACCCTTATACTTTATGAGGTGTGAAAAAGCTTGTCCTTGGATCAAACCGAATTACATATTCTAGGCAAGTGATCTAGATTGAACCATAATTTGGACTCCCTCATATTGACTTATCTCTCACTAAATCGGCACCTTTTTTGGTGATTGTTGACAAAGGGGGAGAGAAAAGTCACAAAGATTTTGCAAAGAGGAAATAAGATAATAAGGGGGAGAGAAAAGTCATAGGGGAGACAAAGATAAAAAGTTAAGTTACAAAGGGGGAGAGAAAAGCAAAAGATATGACTTTGGGAAGAGAAACTAAAATTGAGCACACAAGTAGGGGGAGCAAGCTCATGAATTATTTGTTGCATTTATATGTGCATTAACATGATGAAATGTTGCATTGCAAAGTTTAATTTCGATATTCATGATTGAATGGTGTATGCTAGATATAGAACTTGAATGATGTTTTGTTAAGAGTAGCTTTACATGTGGTATCTAGACACCTTTGCTTTTAATGTTGATCTCACAAAGTACTTTAGTGTTTGTGATCTTTACAAGTGATGCATTACAAGTGGTGTCTAGCTACTTCGATGCTAAGGATGGTATATAAAGGCAACTCTGATTGGTATCACGCTTCAAAGGTCCATTCTATATACCTTAGCATCAATTTGATAGTAGTAACTCTCCCAAAATTCAAATCCATACATATGTGCACAATTGAACCAAACTCATAGAAGCACATATGTAGGGGGAGCTAATACTATCGAAATTGAAAATTGATTTCATATCTTTGTGATGGTTGTCATCAATTACCAAAAAGGGGGAGATTGAAAGCCCAAGTTTGGTTTTGGTAATTAATGACATCAAGTTGCTAATGCTATTGTATTAAGTGTTTTGAGTTAGGCATAAGCAACGCATGTGATGAAGGAGCATGTGGCATGGAGTGATGGCCACAAGATCACAAGTGGTGGAGATGCACATAATATGGCGTACATGATGATCAAGTAGAAGAGAAGGAACTAAGAGCGCAAGGCAAAGGTATAAACCATAGGGTTTTCCTTTTGCCGGTCTAAGTTGAGTAGAGAAGTGATTGACCGGATTTAGGATACATAGCCGACTATCAAGAGGGGCAATCACAGTTAGCTCGGGAATCAAGTGCCACTAGATCATTGTCTTGAGCATATGCATTAGGATCTAGTAAAAGAGCTAACATAACGCCTTGGAAAATGATTGTGAAATGCTAACACACATGCACATGGAGGTGTACACTTGGTGGTGTTAGCACATTTGCGAAGGCGGTGGAGTTCAAGCGGTAGAGAGGGGTTTGGGTTCCTCTCTCCCTCCCGCCGAGCTTGCGAGGCGGGATTCGGCGCTTTTTGGAGAAGTGAAATGCCTATTTTCTACTGCGCCGGAAGTCGGAAAAGAAACGGAGGCGAAAGGAGGTCACTGCGTTGATCGGACGCTGCACCGGACGCTGCACCGGACGCTGCACCGGACGCGGTCACGGTTTCACCGGACGCGTCCGGTCAGTTCAACGCGGCGCGAGCGCTAGGGTTTGTGACCGGACGCGGGTCTGGCCTGACCAGCGCGTCCGGTCAGTTCAACTGGGCGTAAGAAAGAAGCGCGCGACCGGCGCGTCCGGTCCTTCACGGGACCGGAGCGTCCGGTCACGCGTCCAGAAACACAGAGCGAAGCGGAGTGACGATCGGACGCGCGGCGCGTCCGGTCACGTGCGATCGGACGCGTCCGGTCGCAGCTGGAGCTTACTGGAACGCGACCGGACGCGGGCACTGTCACGTCCGGTCACTCGGTTGAGCGCGTCCGGTCAGGGCAACGGCTAGTTCTGACGCGCACTGTTCACGGTTGTCGTGTAGTGACCGGACACGTCCGGTCACCCTGACCGGAGCGTCCGGTCAGCACGATTTTCGCTGCGTCGTCCGTAACGGCTAGCTGCGTACCCCTTCGTTATAAATAGAGGGTGTCCGGGGTTTGAGGGTAACCCTCGCACACTTTGAGACATAGAGACATACTTTGAGCTAGAGAACAACCCCTCCACTCATCTCTTTGCATAGTTGCACATCTTGAGTGAGATTGAGTGAGATTCAAGTGCATTGCTTGAGAGTTGTATTCTAGAGGCACTTGATCTTCGAGTTGCTGCGGATTTCTTGTTACTCTTCCGTGTTTCCCGACACGGTAGATGGCTTGGAGCAGCGAAGGTGATTGAGCTCGCAATTGGAGATTGTTGGAGCCTTCACCAAGTGTTGTAAGGGGTTCTTGATCCTTCCCCGCGGGAGTTCGTGAATTGGATACTCTAGTGGAGCTCGTGGCTTGGAGGATCCCCATCTTGTGTGCGGTTGTGCGGCGCCCGCCGAGGGCTCGACTCTTGATAGTCGATTAGCTCGTGAACCGACAAGTGGGTGTATCGCCACAACGGGGAGTAGCTTGCCGGGAAGCAAGTGAACCTCGGGATAAATTCTTGTGTCATTGTCTTCCCGAGGATTTCTCTTGTGTGATCGATTGATTGGTACATCTCATCTCTACACGGCGGTATAATCAATCAAAGCTCTTCTCTCGTATTACTTCTAGTTTCTAGCTTTTAGTTGTTGTTGTGTTTAGTGAATAGCCTTGTACTAGACTTGTGTAGGTGGCTTGCTTAATTAGTTAGAGCTAGTGCTTTTGCTTCGCCACCTTTCGTACTAACTCGTGGTTAAGTAATTCTTGTAGAAGTTTTAATTAGGCTATTCACCCCCCCCTCTAGCCTATTTGGACCTTACACCGTCCTCCTTCCTCTCCACCGTGAGTCCCTCTCCACTACGTCTCCTTCCCGCCTTCTCCACAGGAGTGACTCGCCACGGTCTTCTCCACCAAACCTGTCGTGGCCTTCTCCACCGGAGTGGCAAGCTCCACGCCACCTGTGATCTCTACACCGGTGAACTCCACACGCCAACAAGCCTCCATTTTCCCAAGCAGCAAGGAGATGTTGCGCTAAAAGTGCATGATGCAAACATATGTTTCAAGTGTTTCACATGTTTCAGAGGTATGTTGCAAGGGTTTCATTTGGATATTGCAAAAGTAGATCCAGATATTGCATATGTTGCAATGTCTATACATGCATGTTGCAAGCGCCTATTCTAGATGTTTCATCTGTTTTCATATGTATGTTGCAAGTATTTTATCTGGATGTTGAATATGTTTTCACACATATGTTGCACGTGTGTCATCTGGATGTTGCATATGTTTGCAATGGCTTTCAAGTGTTTTTAGGTGTTTTGCAAGTGTTTCAGATGTATGTTACAAGTGTTTCAGCTGTTTCGGACATATGTTGTAAGTGTTTCATCTAGATGTTGCAAAAGTAGATCTGGTGTTGCACATATTGCAATGGGACCCATATGTCGCAGTTGTCGGGGCACCGCTGAGCCAGCGGAGATGGTCCCCGCATACGGGCATGCGGCACAGACAGGTGAGTCATCCATGTGGGTGGCGGGCACGGACCCCGTGTGGGTGCGCCAATCGGGGTGCAGCGCGAGAAACAGAGTGTGGGAATCCGTACATCCGGGCACTAGCCATGCCGACTCACCAAAGTTTGGGATAGGAAGAGAAAATATGAGATAACTGAAAGGTTATCAACCATAGTGAAGGACCCTAGATGTAGGAATTGGAAAAGGGAATCTAAATCGTCTCCTGTTTGTAAGGAAAATGGCACCTAGCTAGGGCCATTAAGTGATTTTGGTCATTGGATGACAACATAATCATTGGGACTAATGTTGTGTGCTGGTATAGAAGGTTTTTCCCCATCCCCTTAGATCCATGTGGAGGTCCAGTAGTGATTGTCTGTTCTAGTGTAGTGCATGATTGCAAGCATTGATGATACTCACGAGGAGAAAGGATATGGTAACTTCTTGTCATCTGTTCTGCTGTTTTTTCCCCATCCCTTTAGATCCATGTGGAAGCAGTAGATCTGGAACGAACTTCACAAGACTAAAATAGGGACTAGGAAGCATGAGCGTGGAGGAGCACCGAGGATGAAGGGCTTGCCGTGCCTGAGAATCCTGATGACCTAAGGTGGCGGAGGCACCCTGCTTATGGATCTTCTTCTTATACTCTTTGGTGGCAATGGGAGGAGCTCGACAAGGGAGGTGGGAGGTCACAGACGAAGGAAGGGGGCGTCGCGTGGAGCGTCCGTCGCTGGAAGGAGTCATGGGATGGTAGGTGGCACTTGTGACAGGAGAGTGTGAGGTGGTAGGCGGAGGGTGGCATCTGTGAGAGCGAGAAGGCTGCGGCGCCAAGTATAGCAGTAGGTTTAGGTTAGATTGCTATTAGGGTTTGGTTTGGCTAGTGGGCCTATAAAATTTAGGCGTGATGGGCCAGCCAACTACGTGAGCCCAATTCATATGTAAAGACGGTAAAGCAGAATAAAAAAAATAATGACCGAGAAACCATTACCAATCTTTACCATCGGATCTTCCTGTTAAAGTTAGTTGTGTGCATGTGTTTGGTCATTGCAATCCTGCTAACTAGATGAATACCCTGCGCGCTTCCACGAGATTTGCTTGGATTACCACTACTCCCTCTGTTCCAAATTATAAGTCGCTTTGATTTTTTTGGTTTATCCATTTTGCTACGTAACTAGACGTATTATTATATCTAGATACATAGCAAAATGGATGTACCAAAAAAGTCAAAGTGACTTATAATTTGGAATGGAGGGAGTATATAGGAATGTGCACAATATATAGAGAAATGAAAGAAAATACGAAAAGCTATTGCTACTAAGATGAAATCAAGTTTTATAAAATATTTAATGATACTCCATAGTATATATGATGGACGGTGACATTTTTTCTTAGATAATTTGATGGGAACGATGTACATTATCCTGAAGATTTAATAATGCTACTTGACATGACATTTTTTTATTTACTTACTAGAGTGAAAGTGAAGAGAGGAGATAAGGAAAACCGAACTAAAAATTTAATATTGCAGGCATAGTCCTACCTGGCATATACGAAGAGTAATCTAGATGATGAGATCTCTTGTATCCATCACTTCTGTAGCCTAGCAGCAGCAGGTGGTTGCAGGTTGGTGATCGTGACAAACCGTCAGCGCACAGGCATCCGAAAATGCTGCAAGAAGGAAGATATATGGGAAGGCCGTTGACTGGCATACTGGCATACCTGGTGGAGATCGGAGGAATTTGCATGCTGCCTGTTGAGCTATGCGTGGAATTAAAGTACACCAAACAAAGGCCATGCAATTGGTTGGGCCAGTGGTGGAGATCGGAGGAATTTACATGCATGCTGCCCTTTTCATCTATGCGATAGTAACGAGGGTTGCGAATGCCTGCCAAGGCTATGTCAGTTTTAGCTTTCTGGTGCATACATAAAAGGGTCGTTGGCCTAGTGGTGGCGGTAGAAGAAGTGGAGTAGCCATTGCTGCATCAACATAGGTGGAGAGAAGTGGTCCTAGATGATGGTGACGTGGCCTCACGAAATCACAGAGAAATATGGTAGTGGGGTTTCGCTTTATAAGAGTATTAGAAGAACATCCCGTGCGTTGCTACGGGAACTACTGATTTGGAATGAAATTTAACTATTCATACAATTCTTAGGAAGAGATTAACTATTATAAACTAATATTAGTGGATATATAGCATGGCACGCTGATGTGGACAACTAAATGTATGTTAGTGATTAATGTGTCTCGCTGACGTAGATATCATAATTGCTTGTGCTAGTGAACTTTAATTGCAAGTGATAGTGGTGCTGAGGTGGACACCTTGCATGCAAGTGGTAGTGGACTGCTGAGGTAGGTACCTTGCATGTCAAGAACTTTAATTGCAAGAGATAGTGGTGCTGAGGTGGACACCGAGCATGCAAGTGACAGTGGACTGCTGAGGTGAACACATTACATGTCAAGAAAATTTGCTAGTGGGGTTTTGCTTTATAAGAGTATATGATAAGATTAGCAACCTATGCCTGCTTAGGCCGGAAGGATCTATCTTTTCTTATCTAATTGTTCGGGATAAACTTCGGTTAGTTTTTGTGGATCCTATCGGCCTGCTCTCTGGTTTTGCTTTAGCCCCTATGTAAAGGCCACGCATAGGGCTTTTCTGTGCTAATGAAACACGCAACCCCAAGCGACTCAACGTAGGGCATCGGTATTCTCTCACCTTCCTAGCGCCTCTAAGTTATATTGGTATTTTTAGCAACCCACATCCGACGTCGATTTTGGGCTGTGGTATAGTGTTTGGAGAACTGTGAAATTTTAGGCTGTGTTATGTATAGATTTCGGGGATTTGTGAAGTTCTGAAAGTATGTCCTCTGTTTGGTGACACGGAAAAATAGAAAATCTCATCGAAGGACAAAAAGCGCCAACACTCGGACCTTCAGTACCTGTAGTTTTTAGTGCTGGTTCTGTCATTCGTTCCTGCTCTTGTTGGAAACTAAGATCACCAATTTTGTTCAATCACATGTTCACATTCAGATTATAGAGGTTTTCATTTCAGTTCCAGCCGGAACAAGAGTACAAAGACAGCAACTACCACTTAACGACATGTCGACATGCAAGCGTAGCAACTTCAACGAAACGGCCAGCTTGAACCGGAAACAAGCTAGCTCATCAGCAAGACTAGCAGCTAGGGGTTCATGGAGCCAGGAGCCCTGCCAAAGATCAAGGTGCCCAAATCATACGAGACCATGGTCCGGTCTTTGTCCGCCGCGTTCAGGGCGGCCAGCGGCGTGCCGGCGGACAGCCCTTTGCCGCAGGCCTCCATGGCGGCCACGGCGGCCTCGAGCTCCTGCGCGGCGTGCGTGAAGTCGCACTGGGTGAGCTCGTCCATCACGCCCACCATCTGGATGCGTGCCGTGGCGTAGCTGTCGATGCACTGCTGGTAGGACGCCCGCTGGTCGCCCGGGAGCGACCCGCCGGCGATCAGCTGCTCCGCCCTGCCCACCGTGTCGTCGTATGACCACTTGGCCAGCCTCGCCGCCAGGATCACGTACGCGGTCATCTCCGCCACGTCCGGCCCGTGCTGCAGCGTCTCCTGGCAGACGTGGTACAGCTCCGACGTCTCACCCGTCTTGACGCACGCGTCTGTCCACCGCATCAGGGGGACGTTGCCGCAGGCGTCGATGGCGACGAACAAGAAGGCGGTGAGGACAAAGATGGTGGCTGTTGTCTTCATGTTTCTCCTCTTGGTGGTCGTGGACAGGTGGGTGACTTTCTTCTTTTGTTTCTTTTTTTACTTTGGTTTGGTATAATATATATACCACTGGTGAAGCTAAGTGATTTTTGATTTTTCTGACGCAGTGAAGAAGCCAGGTAGTATACGAGGACACTACACTATATATAGGGTGACAGCATTTTGAATTAGTATAGACAATTAAAATGTGGATCTAAGCATTAATAACTTTATTTCTTCCAATAATCTAAAAAAAGGTTTATTTCTTCCAATACAACAGAAGAGGCCAATTAGTTTGTGATTATTTCCAGGATATCAGAAATTTTTGTATTTCTTTATAGGTCATCATGGGTGCTTTCTGCGTGGTTTATATCTTTCTTGACACTCAAGTCAGTAGTGTAACTATATATAGAGTGCGAATAAGAAAGAAGATCAAAACTAAACTTATAGACGGATTTGGTTTTATCACACTAGCTGTGCTTCATATCTTTCACTTTATTTGGTCATTTTTTCTTGTGCACTATATGTTAACCAGGATTCACAATTATAAACGTTGCTTGTATAGGTTTTACGGTGTCTGTATGACGATGCAAAAAGTTACTCCCTACATTGCAAATTTAGGTCATTATAGTTTAGCTTTACCATAATTCAAACTCCTCTAGTTTTGACAAAGTTTATAGGAAAATGAATATAAACACACCTACAACATCAAACTAGACTTTTTAGGTACACGTGGGTTTTCTTTTTGATAGTGCATTTATTTGATATTGCAGGTATTAATATATTTTCTATAAAATGGTCAAGTTAGACAAGCTTCACTCGAGATTAAGTTAAAATGACATACAATTTGAACTAGATGGAGTAATAGGAAAGATTGTCATTGCCTGTGGCCAGTAATTTGAATTCAAGAAAAGAAGATTTCTTGGTTGATAATGCAAGAATCCGAATGCTTATTACATTTTCTAAAAAAAAGTAAACCAAGATTTCATTACATCTTTTACTAAATATAAGCACTTCTCTAACAATTGTAGGATCAATTATGTGAAAGAAAGAGGATTTGTGACTCAAGAAATGAGGAGGAGGAGGAGGAGGAGGACAAAAGTGTCAATTCCCCAACCATCTCTCTCCTCAAGTCATATGAATGAGTATTATAATAGCTCCAATGTTCTAGAGGGCAATGAATTTTGTGGTTTGTGATTTCCAGGATCTCAAAATTATTTGTATTTTTATAGGTCATCAAGGATGATTTCTGTGTGGTGTATCTTTCTTGACACTAAAGTCAGTGTACCTATATATAGAGTGCCAATAAGAAAGAAAATCGAAACTCAACATATAGTGCGATTTGATTATATATGACCAGTGGTGGAACCAGGGGGATAGCAGCTGGGGCCATGCCCCCCGCCCCCAACACAGTGGAAAAGCTTTTTTAATACCTCTATATATATTTTAATTGATGGCACAAAAAGGCATCAATTCACCCATTTTTCATTATGAATACGGACATATTATGTAAAAACATAGAAAAGTTATTGATATATACACATGTATATATTTATCACTCTTAGGAGTCATCATGTTTCCTTCGCCACCCTTAATCAAAATTGCTTTCCTTTTGAACAAACTGGTTGGAGGACAACCAGGGCTAAAGGATAAGGCTCCTTAGCTCGGGTTGGTGTTACCAAACGGGAATAAAGGATTTCGACGCCCAAGAAACTTGGATCTGGGATTCAAGGTCTATTCTCTAGCAGTGAATATAAATTATACATGGAATTCCTTGAGTATACTATATTACAGAAACTAAAGAAACAAAAAGGTACGGGTAGAACAGAATTGGATATGGGTATGTAGCAGATAGACAGATACGGAGTACTTATATATCACAAAAAATGTCCTGATTTGCATACTTTATAAGCAACGACGTTCACATAACATAATATATTAACTCATCAGAAATTCAGAATTAATGACAAAAATCGATCATGAACCACTCATTATCTTTTCGCGAAAAGCACAAGATCGTCCGCAATGCAACGCAAATTAAACCTGCTGCTGCTGTCTACTCTAGAGAGTGTCTACCTGCCAACAATGATAGCGCCTAGTAAATACGCGACCAAGGTCAAATCATGTTCGGTAGAGACCTTGGCGAACAACGGCAAGAACTGGTACGGTTGCAGTCCTTCCTGGCATGAACGGACGCCGGCCTCGGCGTCGATGTACCTTGCTGGCGAGCGAGAAGTCGCAGGCGGACATGTGGTCCACGACGCCGGCCATGTTGCTCAACGCCGCGCTGTACTTCTCCTTGCAGTTGTCGATCGCCAACCGCTCAGCGCCGGGGAGGTTCCCGGCGCCCAGCATCGAGTCCAGCTCCGCCAAGGTTTCCTCGTAACTGCTCTTGGCCAGCCTCGTCGCGATGAGCGCGTACACGGTCACCTCGGCGGTGTCCGGCGCGGTCTGGAGCGTCTGCTGGCACAGCTGCTCCCACTTGTTCGTCTCCTTGCACGCCGCGGTCCATGTCATGGACGGGACATTATCGCAGGCCACGCCGCCGGCGAACAAGGCGGTGAGAGACGCTGCTGCGAACACTGCTGCAGCGACGTAGGCCATCTTGGTTGCTATTCTTTTTCTTTTTCTTTTTCTTTTGCTCAAGGCTTTGGGTTGATGTTGAAACAAAGCACTGAGGGACCTTATATATGTGTGTTGCTCCAGGCTCTTCTGGAGTAGAAGGCAACAAATCACTACTCATGGTGTGACTTCGCATGCATGATATGACTACGAAAATGGTACTTCTTGCCTTATACTATTTTATTAAGGAAGTGCCATTTCACAAGATATGATTGTGTTTAGGCTTATGTCCTTCCTAGCTTGATCCTAATTATAAGTGCCGTTATAGAAGTATATCTTTTACGACCCACATTTACATAGATCGAAAACATGATTGCACTCCACCAAGCATTGGATTTAGTTTAGTGAGGTCACTATGTCGAAGTTTGTATGTACGTACTCATCAAAACAAGACAAGCGTCTATGACTATGTACGTCCATCTCCCATTTCGTTAATCATATATCAACGGCCCTATAAATAAAGATTCATGTCTTCGATAGAATTGTAGCAAATAGGAAACTTATTATTTATGATTATTTCATCATGTATATAATGCTATCATGAAAATAAATTGATGTCTTTTCTAGCTAGGCCATAAAGTGCTATATGGAGTACTATTTCTTGCTTCAGACCAAGTATAATCGACGCATTTTGGCCTCACAAGATACGATTCCCATCTTCACTAGCAAGATTAAAATGATATGCATATATTAGATATATGCCCGTGCATTGCATGGTGCCACAGATAGAGCGAGACAAATCTGTTGATGTTTATTATTTTTTATAGGCCCGCATACATATACATATACGTATACAATCATATTTCTCTGGTTATTTTGGAAGGGAAAATGAGTCAATGTGAAATCACAATGACGTCACATGTCCTCACGTCGCGTGGCCATGCATTTAGCAAGGCCACATTAATGTTACACAATATAAGACCTTGTTACTTTGTTAGAAGAAATTTGTTTCTCTGAATTATCTTGACTGAAATTGTTAGACGTGGGTTGCCTTGCACATTTGCTCAGCGATCCCAAGGCTAAGTCGAACTGAGTCAGGGTGATAATCAGTTCCAAAGTCATTAACATAAGACATGAGATGACCGGAGTCATCCATCAGAGGCTGTAAAACATAGCCACAAACACTTCACTCATAAATTCTGGACTGTGCAACAAATTAATAGCATCCTTCTGATGTTAGTGTTCATCGTCATCGTTTTTTTTTGCAAACATGGAAGAGGCCATAGATGTGTTAATCGATGGTCTTTCAAGCAGACAACAACCTATAAATCAGTTTCCTTTGCCATGGGGCAAAGATCCGTGGAGCTGCGGGAGCAACAGAAAAACAACAGGACTGGAAGAGGCAGTGGGGCAGGAAAGACGACAAGAACGCGGCCTGCATGCACATTGCCCACATAACTTGGTGGCGCGGTGGCGTGGCGGGGAGGCACAGCCAGCCTCAGTCTTAGGGCCTGTTTAGCTCGGGAATTTTTTTAGTTTCAGCTACTGTAGCATTTTCGTTTTATTTGGTAATTTATGTTCAATCATAGACTAATTAGTCTCAAAAAATTTGTCTAGTGATTTACAACTAAACTGTGTAATTAGTTTTTTCTTTCGTCTATATTTAGTACTCTATGCATGTGCCGCAAGATTTGATGTGACAGGTACTGTAGCACTTTTTAGGTTACCTTTTTGAACTAAACAGGCTCTTAACCAGAGCAGTCCGGCACTGCCACGGCCCACGGGTGGCGCCCTTGCGGGCGGGCGTGCGAGAGTCTTTAGGGATCGGACGTGCACAGGAGTATCAAGACTCGACGGACGCACAGGCTCGTATCAGACTCTGACTCGGAGACTCGTATGGGCACTGGGCAGGGATCTTATCGGCAGCGTTCAGGCGCACACGCGAAGGAGATTGGACGAAAGCGATCGGTATTTTTTAGGTGTAACAGATTAGATATGCCGTTGTTCACATGGATCAAGCACTGCTGGTTAATTTTTGGGGAAACAAACTGTGCATCATTGTTGTTCACAATACTAACGGTTTTGTTAAGGCCACAATTATTAGTATAAATCAAAGGATCTATGCCAGCGTTGGCCTTAAGAAAACCGTCTAGCAAGTTGTCCCAAGTCTACATGATGATGGCGGACCAAGAATTTTATAAAAGGGTGCGGCACATAAAAAAATTGTACACATAACTTTTTTGAAGGCAAGTTGTACACACAACTTGATAAATTTTATTTAGCAATTCATTAGAAAAAACATAAATCTTGTTCCGTGGTTCTGTATAGAAGTACTCAATAACCTAAGAAGTCATAATTTCAATAACTAAGTTCAAATTTTCCACATGTTACAACAGAAATAGTCCAATCACTATTCTATTAGTTCGAAATATGCAAAAAGGAGGCTTGCAACTACTTGTCTAGCCTATGATTTATCACTGTGTTTATGGATTTTAACTTCAGACGACAAGCTTTGGAGTGGAGACTTAGTTGCAAAATAAAGGACAAAATATGTTATTTGTACTTGTTATAACATCCGCGGGGCACAAAAATTGAAAAATAAAAACTAAACAAACTGAGGTCTCATGGGACAAAACAAGAGGTTATATAAAATAAGAAAAGTAAAGGATGAAGTATATTATCTCTAGTTAATTTTATTCAAAAAGAACCAAAAAATGAAAATCTAAAATGGCATTGTACATAGCTACTGATAAGTGATAATGAAACGATGACATGATATCGCTTTTATCTGTCATTCTATTTGTAGAGGCGGCTCGATCAGGAGCCGCTCTACAAATGCTTCTTCAAAGGTGGTTTATTTCGGGAGCCACTACAGAGGTTGCCCTAAAAAGCCCCAGTTGCTACAAATTGGTTCTGTAATAGTCATGGGAATTCTAAAAGGTACGTCACTATGCCAGAAAACGCTATCTGTGACGCGTCTAGAGGGTCTTCAGTGACGCGTATAACACGCGTCATTGTTTTTGCGTCACAGATACTGGTAAGAAAAAATCTGTGACGCGTATTTACAACATGTGTCACGGATAACGGTAATACGCGTCACTGATCAGAAAGAAAGGGTGACGCGGGTTTAGAACACGCGTCACGAATAATGGTAACACGCGTCACTGATAAGACAAAAAGAGTGACGCTGGTTTAGAACACGCGTCACGGATAACGGTAACACGCGTCACTGATAAGAAACAAAGGGTGACACGAATTCACTACACGTGTCACTAATAAGGCTATATGAGTGACGCGAATTGAGAATGCGTGTCACTGATAGAATATAACTAGTGACATGTGCTAACGATATAGTGACGTCACAATTTCATCAGAATCACACATTGTTATATATATATATATATATATATATATATATATATATATATATATATATATATATATATATATATATAACAGTTTCACACCAGAAGCTCCTCAAATAGTTCACAAATATATATATTTATGAAAGCCATTAATATATAACATGTTCACATATTCACGTTTATATCAATTGTTCACAACTTCAAAATCCATCTAAACATCACTGGGACCCAGAATGATAATAGCAAACACACACACAAAAGTGGTGATGATGGAACTCTCCATTCTTCTTGATGACCTGTTCCACTAAGAACTTGGCCAGCTGTTCTCTAATCACAAGCATGTTGATGGGCGCCATCAAGACTTCAAATTCCTGTGTCAAGATAAAGCTTTGGTCAAAAATAAAACTTGGTACATTTACAATATATAAGATCAATGTTGCTCCTAGCATAGTAACAATGCATTGCATTTTTAGCTTAGTTTTTTTGGCAGATCAATAAAGAGTATGTGACAATAAAGAAAATATGTGTTCAATCAGTTTACAGATCAAAATAAAGGATGCACACAAGAGTATGTATTGTTCTTCATTAAGACTTTGATCGTGCTAAAGAGCACTAAAGTACCAAGTAACAAGTGGAAACGAAGAGCTTAATCTGCATTGATTTTGTTTTGGCATGGAACAAAATCAATTTACCTCTGAATTTTTACCTACTTCCATGGCTGTAGATATGAGACTGAACTTCACAACAGATATAAATAGTAGTGAAGTTCAGTACTAGAGTCACATGCATATTTTGACTTAGCTGTGATTCCTTTCCTTACTAAACAGAATGATAACCATAAGTATGACCAAATGTTGCATAAAAAGAAAATTCACAAAATGAAACCTGTGCCAAGTGATGCACTATGAGAACTAAACTAGCTCCACAAAATTCAGAAACTGAAACTCTGAATATTGACTGAACTATCTGGTAAAATACTGAAAACTGAAACAAACTACAGAACAAAAATTCACTCACTGAAGAAGAAAACTGAAAACTGTACTGAACTGCAGTTCCTGTCAACATGCAAACAACAAGAAAGCTATCGGCCAGCTAATCTGAGCTGATGTACCCTGAAAATAAAATGTAATTGCCGGCCAGCTAATCTGAAGATAAAATGTAATTGCTTCCTGTAGCCTGAAAATGGCACTTCGAAACTGAAAAAGCAAGCCACATACTGAACTGCTCTATTGTTGTTGTACTTGCAGCTAGACAGTTGCCTGCTACTATAGCTGCACTTGATTTTTTTTTCACTTGTATCAATACATCAGGTTGTCATGGGTAACAAACAAAACAACATAATAAAACCTACATCAATGCTAGAGAACTTGTATTTATCTACCAGGGCAAATAGAACTCACCTAGTGCAATGGAAAGTGCAATAACTCAAATGGCAATTTGCTCGATGATTCATAACCCTTGTGTAAGCTGCAAAGGTCACAGTGTGGTTTTAGAATATGCTACTGAAAATATATGGCATCAATTTTTGTATAGAACTATTTTCCCAAATATTACGTCTCAGTCATTCACCAAATAGGGCAAATGAAAAAGAAATTTATATCTTTACCATAAATTAGATAGGTAACGAAGCGATGCTTACTGTAAAGAGAAGGATTGACATGGTGGTACCTGCCCCTGTTCCACACAGAGGTCGGGAGGTGGATGACAAGCTCAAACTGCCAAGGATTTCGTGGGTTAGATTTGAGATGGAGAGCAAGATACAGATCGATGAAAATGGAAACGAGAACCTGCTCGGATGTACCCTCGACTCGCAATACCTCCATCAGGTCATCGTTCGCCCGTTGTCGCCAGCCGTCGTCGCTTGCAAACACGCGGATCTGCCGGCTAACTCGCTCCCCAGCCAGGTTCCTAGGTCGATGGTGAGGAGGGAGGCTAGAGGGGCGCTACCATACCAGCGCGCTGCCAGCCCGCCTCGGAGGAAGAGAACGAAGGGTGGAGGCGCGGATCAAAGAGGGTGTTGTAGCCGGTTGCAGACGGGGGCTAGGCCGCTCGGAGCTGCCACGCTAGGCGCTCCGCAATGACCCCGCGCCGAGGCCGGGCTGCCGCGTCGCTGCGACCCCGCACACAGGCACGGGCACGGCGCACAGGGCCTCCGCGTCGCGCGCCAAGAGAGGCGCGAGCGCCAGCCTTGCTCCGCATCGTGGCCGCCATGGCCGGAGGGAGGCACGCTGAGCGGTGGTGGCGACATCTGCCTCTGTGCGGCTGCGGCTGCGGCTGCTCGTGGGAGGCCAGGTGAGGGAAATGGCTAGGATTAGGGTTAAAGGGAGGCAGGAGGCTTATATTGCTCACATGATGAATCTCAACCGTCCGCCTACAGATCAAACGGCCAGAAGACCGTGGGCCGAATACAAACGGCCAGAAGACCGTGGGCTAGAATACACATGATGCAGAGCATGAAAATTGAAGTTTAACGTCTGTACCTGTACCTCAACTCATGCAAGTTTGGCCAGTATTCTTCTGCTTGTCAAAGACAAAAGTTGTTTAGCACAACTATGACACAGAGAAGCACAGATGTGACCAAAACAGCCCCCCTGCTCAAAAAGAAGTCTAGCGATTGAAGTTTCAGAAGGAAAAAATTAAGACATGTTTCTCCATCAGATTATCTCGACCTGCTATGGCTGCGGCAAACTTATTTTTCAAGTCCAGAAAATGCTAAGACGTTTCTCCTCAACTCAGCATGGCTGTAACAGCCTAATTTCAATCAAGCTCAGAAAATTATGAGACATTTCTATAGCGAATATATTACCATCAGTCTAAGAGCAATGCAAACAAGAGGAGGGCTCGGAGACAGTGACAAGACGGAAAGAGAGACAAATAATGCTCGGACGGACCTGTTTGGATAGGCAGAGGAAACAGCAGGCCTCCCTGGATCTGGATCGCGGCCGGGCCCAATGCAGAAGCACGAGGTCGGAGCGCCCGGGCAGCTCGCGTCGGGTTGCGCCGTGTGCACGCTGCGATTCGGCTGGATCCGATGGAGCGCTGCTGCTTTCTTGCAGAACCAGAGAGAAAGAGAGATCGATCCGTCGGCTTTGACGAGCAGCGCTCGGAGCGCACGGCGTCGAGCACTCGAGCTGCACACGCACTGTGGACCTGCACGTGGCTAGCTGCCCAAACGGCCAGGCTGGGGCACGCCGGCGAGGGGCTGCTGGCCGTCGGCGAGGCGCTCTGGCAGTGGAAGGTGGGGGATGGGGCGAGGAGGCGGCGGAGGGTGCGGGGCCACGAGGCCGGAGCTGTACGGTGCGCACGGATGCCTTGCTGAACGCTTCAGCTCCGGTGGTGAGTCCGGCTGAGGCCTGGGGCACTTCGATGCTGGGCAAGATGGCTCAAATCGGCGCTGCGGCGCTAGGCAGGTGGGCTGCGGCGCTGGACATGGCGGGGGACGGGTCAAATCGACGGAATCACGACGCCCCGGCCTAGTTCTCGCGAGCACGGGGAGAAACAACGATTCGATCTGATATTTTCTGGCCAGATAATTTGTGACGCGGCTCAAGAAAATGAGTCACAGATATCACCACAAATCAGTGACGCGTCTACAGAACATGCGTCACATCTAATATCTGTGACGCGTTTTGTCGAGAAACGTCACAAATATGATTTTATATCAGTGACGCGTCTAGGAATAACGTGTCACATTCCTTATCAGTGACGCGTCTTATTCACCAGCGTCACCAATATGTCCATATATCTGTGACGCACCACACAAATACGCATCACAAATTTTATCAGTGACGCGTGTTCTATTCAAGAGTCACTGATATGATGTTATTAGTGACGCGTCTTGTTCCTGGGGCATGGGCAATAGCTAGTCAGTGACGCGTCTCGTCAACCCGCGTCACGGATAGATTATTAGTGACGCGTTTTGTTTCTGAGTCACGAATTGCAACGTCACTGATAAGCTTTTTTGGCATAGTGCGTGTAGAAACAGAAATGGATATGGGTATATACTAGTACTATAGCAGAAAGACAGGTACTCATATATCACAATTTTTTTTTTGGTTTGCATACTTATAAAGAGCAACGACTTTCACATAACATTTTTTGAGAGGAAACAGGAGGGTTTGACCCCCTACTGTGCTTTTATTGCAAACTTTAAACAAATTGTTCCAAGTACAGGGATCAGACGTTCACATAACATAATATAGTAACATCAGAATTAATGACAAAAACCGATCATGAACCACTCGTTATCTTTTTGAAAAGCACAAGACCGTCCGCAAAACAATGCAACTTAAACCTGCTGCTGCTGTCTACTCTAGAGAGTCTACCTGCCAAGAAAGATAGCGCCTAGTAAATACGTGACTATGGTCAACTCATGATCATCAGAGACCTTTTTGAACAACGGCCAGCTTTGGTACTGGTTCGGCAGCCGCAGCAGTCCATCCTGGCAGGAACGGACGCCGACCTCGGCGTCGATGTACTCCTGCCTGGCGAGCGAGAAGTCGCAGGCGAACATCTGGTCCGAGACACCGGCCATGAGGCGCCGCGCCGAGCCGTACTTCACCTTGCAGTTGTCCAACGCCGCCCGCGACTCGGCGGGGGCGTTCCCGGGCCGCAGCAACGTGTCCACCTCCGACAAGGTGTTCTCGTACCTAAGCTTGGCCAGCCTCGTTGCGATGAGCGCGTACATGGTCACCTCTGCGGTGTCCGGCGCGGTACCCTGGAGCGTCTGCTGGCACAGCTTCTCCCACCTGTCCGTCTGCTGGCACGCCGCGGTCCATGTCATGGAGGCGACGTTGTTGCAGGCCTCGCCGCCAGCGAACAAGGCGGTGAGTGACACTACTGCGAACACTGCTGCAGCGACGTAGGCCATCTTGGCTTCTTTTCTGCTTCTTTTGATCTTTCAACGCTTTGGGTTGATGTTGAAACTAAGCACTGAGGGACCTATAGATATGTGTTGCTCCAGGCTCTTCTTGATTAGAAGGCAACAAATTACTCATGGTGTGATTTCGCATGCATGATATGATTCCGAAAATGGTGCTATATATATGGAGAGTTATCTTGCCTTGTACTATTTTTTAAGAAAGGAAACATTATTTGCCAATTCTGCAATTAACAAAAAATATGTCTTTCCTAGCTTGATCCTAATTATAAGTGCCGTTATAGAAGTATATCTATTACAACCCACATTTATGGAGAATTAAAACATGATTGCACTTGGATCTAGTTTTTTTTTCTGAGGTCATATGTTTCTTGATGAAAACGGTACGGATATTTTCCGACCGTATTCGAGACCGAATTCGTTTAGAGAGGTTTTAATCCGTCCATATCCGAGTCCGGATATTTAACATCCGATACCGTATTCGTATCCGAATATTTAAATCACATATTTATGATGTCGATATCCAATCGTATTCTATCCGACATTTTTCATACTATCCGTATTCGAATCCGAATCCGGACATAAATATGAAAACAAATACGATATCAGTGATATCCGTCCTTATCCGATCCGTTTTCATCCCTACATATGTTAGAAACCTGTATATGTACTCCCTATGTCCAATAGTAAATAAGCGATACTAGCGCCCAGACGTCCGGACAAACACCCGCGCCTGATGCACGCCCACTTCCCCGTGCCCCGCGCTCCGGTGTGTTCGCTTCCCTCTCACGCCTTCACTTGCAAAGGCGGGGACCGCCCGTGCCACTCCGTTTCCTGTGCGTATGCATGTGGGAACTGCCCGTAGCCGCTTGGCTTCCTGCGCGCACACTGGGATCGCCTGCACCCGCTCCGTATCACGCACATGGGGAATGCCTGCTCCTGCGTCCGCTTCCTGCACCTGATCATGAAACACTTGCTGCAATATACTTCTGAAACAGATGATGAGACAATTAGATCATACGCTTGCAACATATGTGCATAACCACTGCAACATATGCAACATCTAGAAAAAACACTTACAACATACGTCCGAAGTAGATAAAATATTTTGAATAGACACTTGCAACATACGTGTAGCCATTGCAACACATGCAACATCCAGATCTACTTTTGCAATATCCCAGTGAAACACTTGCAACATACCTCTTAAACATCTGAAAACACTTTGCAACATGGGCGAACGCACGTGGCGAACTGGTGTGGTGGAGGCGGTGGCGGCAGGCAGAGCATGAGTCTGGGTGAGCGCGCGTGGCGAACTGCCACGGTGGAGGCTTCCCTACGAAACAAGTCTGGGTGGGCAGGTGGCACGGTGGAGACAGCCGTGGCCGTGGTAGGCAGATGGAGAATTTGTGTAGCGATGGGCGAGGCATGCGACGGGTGGGAGCGAGCGGCACGGGCGGTGCGAATCGTCTGGACGGATGGAGACCATAATTGTATTATTATCGATACAGATTTTCACCTACAAAATTTATCCCAAAATAAATAACATTCTACATAAACATGGAATAGTCTCCAAATGCGGAACCTAATTACGAGTGCGTGTAAATCATAACTGCCAAATTCAAGAGATATCCTTCGGAAAAGAAAAGGAGATAAAGGTACATGCATCTTTTGCTAACATCCTTTAATCTATCCTAAATTTTACAGATACAAATTTATCATGGGACGGAGGAAGTACTCAAGACAAGACAAGCATCTATGACTTTGTACTCAAGACAAGACAAGCGTTTATGACTTTGTACGACCATCCCATTTCGTCAGTGATCAACGGCCCTGTGCCCTATATAAATATAAGATTCATCCTCCAAGTGGAACTAAATATATACAGATAAGAAACCACTACAACAGAGAAGGACATCACTGGCGGTTCAAAACCTCCCTTCACTGGCGGATTTTGAACCGCCATAACCAACTCGGCAGTGATGAGCTGATCACATCACTGCCGGTTATGCCAAACCGGCAGCGATAGCTCATGTATCACTGCCGGTTCGTGTTACAAACCGGCAGTGATACTTGAGCCATCACTGCCGGTTGTTTTAACCAACCGGTTGTGTAGATTATATTATCACTGCCGGTTTTCTTTGAACCGGTAGTGATATACTTTTCACAATTTGCATTTTAATAATTGTTTTATTTTTATTTCGAGGGGAGGTGGTGGGGTGGGAGGTCGGGGAGGTGGAGGTGGTTGCTATCGATCAATTTGATATCGATGTGAAGGTGGTTGTTGATCAGCGACAATACAAACCCATCAACATTTATATTACAAAAGTTTCAAAAAAAACTTTAAGTATCGAATTAAGAGTCGCATTACAATAGCCTATCAATGTGGTCTCTTTCGTACTGCGCCTTGTACTTCTTAGTCCTCGCAATGGAGAATGATCCTTTCTTGGTCAATATCTCGTCCATCACAAACCTTGCTATCTCCTCTTGAATTCCTCTCATCTCAAAATCTAGCAACTGGTTGTGATTGTTTGCTTTGCGCTGTAATTGAAGCAAGATGATATTGAGATGTACAAACGTAAGACAAAACAATAGAAATGGGATGCATACGTACCATGTCATCTCCCTTATTTGTTTTTGCGCCAAAGTATTTTAGCATTGCCCACATCACATAGAACCCGCATTCGTTGTTCCCCATCGGTTGATCTAGGGTCTTGAGATCCTCCATATACTTTACACTAAATGGGGCACTCCATTGCTTTTGCATCTTGCTATCGAGATTTTTCCAATTAGGTAATGCCTTCATTCTATGTTACATTGTAAATGAAGTGTGAAGACCGAGGACATTACAATATCCTATGTGATTAGAAAGTGTTGTGATATTGGGTTCACTTACTTATTCAACACTTTGACTAGGGGGTCGATAAGAGAAAGTGGCTTTTTCTTTGAGTCCCACACCTCGATATGTGAATCTTCAAGATAGATATCTACGAGGATAAAATGGTTGCTGCAATCACAAAGTCCATGTTATTGAATGACATATCAAGAAAAGAAACACTAAAATAAGGGTCGAGAACACATACTCGCAGTTGTAGGGTAGGAGTATGTTTGTTTTGTTGTTTCTGAACATCCTTTCAAACTCAATCTTCAAACTTGTTGGTACATAGTCATCTTCACCAGGGGCGGTGCATGTTGTCTCATTTACAAATATGGGATCCAAGAAGTCTATATTGCTCAATTGCTTCTTTAGGCACCATTTTGCCATACACCTGCATAATAAACATATGATATATTCAAATGCAAATCACGTAGTTTATTATAACGTTGTGAGGGTAGGGTACTTACATAGACCATATCATCAAAATCTGCGTATCGAGCGAGCGCCGTTGGAAGAGCTGAAAGAGGTGTTCATAATAAATAATATGCACCGTTTCTTCAGGATGATTAAAAACCATTCCGGGAGGGATGCAAACTTCAAAACCAACACAGTCTCCGTTGGCAGTATCTAGGGAGTAATAATCATGCAACTGTCGCATGTATGTTGGCAAATCTCTATACTCTTATTCGGTGGCGACCAAAGGATTGCCTCTTGAATACTTGTATACGACCGTGGCTTTTTCAAAATCTCTCGTTCCGTAATACAACTCTGTGGCCCTCTCCATGGATATGCCCATGTTGTTGGCTAAGTTCTATATCTCTAGCAATTCTTTGGTGTGTATTTCTCTAGCTCTGATTTGATTACTCTCTTTGTTGTGTTGCCTTTCAAATTCGGTCTGTTGTCTCCACTTAGGTAGACTGGCTATTCGATTAAAGAAGGCAACGGCGGCTTTCTTGCTTGGAGGCTCCACAGTCGGGTCCTTCATCTTACTCGTAATGCTAGCATCCACCTTCTTTTTACTTGTCTAGGGAGCACTACCAATCAAAACTGATCACCTCTTGTGTTGCGAGGTCGAACCTGATCGCACTTTGGATTTTCACGGAGGAGGAGGAGGTGTCTTCTCCTTTGGCTATGGAGGAGGTGGAGGAGGTAGAGGAGGTGTTTTCTCCTTTGGCGGTGGAGGAGGTAGAGGAGGTGTTTTCTCCTTTGGCGGTGGAGGAGGTGTCTTCTCTTTCGAGGTAGGAGAGAGAGAATGAGGATCTTGCAGAGAAGAGAAACCTCTTGGCAGCGGCGATGCCGATGATTCACTGTCATCCTCATCATCCGAAGATGGCTGCTCATCCAGCTTGATGAAGCATTTGCGCCAAGCCACATGAGTGCCCAAGTTGTGAACAAGACGCGGCCTATCTTCCTCCACTGAGAAATCAATGTGTATCTTATTGTACTTCTTATCCAAGATCTTATCAATGCTGACCCTGGCATACCCGGGTGGCATTGGCTTGCCATGAATGATGCCGTCTCCTCTTGGAAATGCTTGTCCGACCACCACCTTGTCTTTTGTCCACTGCTGACGGATGTACAACCTGACATTAATAGGTCCAGTGATGTTGTCCACCGGATGAGGAGCATTGACCTCTTCTTCGTCAAGCATAGGGGTTGAGCCGCAGCTACTGCGACCCTTGGGCACTGGGCTATTCAAAGTCAGGATAGGCTGCGGTTGTGTCGAACACATGGATTGCATAGCTGACATAACTCGTGCATCAACTTGAGCAGCTATCCGTGCTTCCATGCTATCTTCGATTTCCTTTCGAAACCTTTGGAGCTCTTCTTCTCTTTGCGTTCTAGCCCTCGCCCGTCTCCTATAGGATGAAGATTCACCTTCGAATGCTTTCACCCAAGGAACATTCCCGGCTCCTCTAGTGCGACCGGAGTGCTCCTTGTTTCCAAGTGCTTGTGTGAGCACGTCATTTTCTCTATCGGACTTGTGGTTACCTCTATTCACTTCCTCAGTTAAGGTTGAAATCCTCTGGAGGAGATTGCTGACAGTTTCACTACTGGCATTAAGGCTCCCATCACTATTGTATTGTGCCTCCCTTGCGAGTAGGTAGTTTACTGATCTGGGCTGCCAATCGCTTGTCTAAGGCCTAACGCCGCGCTGCTCTAGTTTCTGGACTTCCATTTCCCATTCCGGAATCTTCCTTACATAGCCACGCGATCCTAGGCGATGAGGATCCTTTACCTTAAGCGAGTTTGCTCTATTTCTTTCGCTTGATGCCTTGGCCTCTTCGGATAGCTTGTAAGCCTTGAACTCCTCCCAGAAGTCTCTCTGCTTGTTGTATTGACCTCCCTCAAAATTCGGTTCTCTGTCCTCCTTGATTAACTTGTACAAGGTTCCCTTGAAAGTCTTGAATGAGCGACCCATGATTTCCTTGGCCTTCTTCTTGACTGTCGCCTCGTCATAGTCATTAGGAAAAGTGAAATACCCTTTCAACTTGTTCCAAACTAGCTCCTTCTCACTTTCTGGAACCCTCCATGGGTCATCCTCACGACCAGTCCATTTTCTGTATTTGATCGGGATAAAGTCTCTTACAAGTGCCCCGATGACACTCTTGTATGGGCCTAATGCTTTAAGAGGCTCCACCGGCTCCCCTACTTGGTCGAACTCAGAGATGTGCCAATGTTTACTTGCTTGAGGAAGCTTTATTGCACCGCGCTTAGTCCTGCTGGTACCCTCACCACTTGGCTCTTGCGGCGGAACCTGCTTCAAAATTCATAAATAAGTCCCCATCAAACTTATCTAGCGTGATTTCTTACTATCGCGTTATTAGGTATGACCTAAGTTATTACCTCGTCTCCTTGGTCTAGCTGTAGATAATGGCTAGGGCTCCAATCGTCCTGATTATTACCACCACCATTAGTTGGATCCTGCGGCGCTCCTGTCGCAGTGCTCTCTGCTTGTGGGGTATCAGTAGTTCGGCGACGGGTGGTGAATTGGCGATGACGATTCATGTTTCCGGACATGCATTTCGACAGGCAATTAAAAAATAGAAACCTTATTTGCCTCTCAGAGCCGAGGGATACTACTGTCCTTCCATGTAGGCATATGGTAAGCATGCTGGCAATCTATTCAAGGACTGCATTTTTTTGTTAGAAACCTTAGTAACCAGGACGAGAATAGGGGAAAAGCTTGCAATAAGTACTGAAGTAAGTAAAAACTTGACAACTAAAATACATTTCTTGGAAGCTACAGAATGTCCCATTCTAATCTATCCATTATCAGCACACACACACACCCCAAGAATACATATCCTGATAGAGTAATATTTCAAGGAAGTGTTCATTTCTAAAAAGAAAGGAAAAAGAACAAAAGTTCGACAAGATTAAAACTACCTGTCTCAACCGAACAATCATTTCTCGGTACTAGAGATCATGAATACGAGCAACAAGCACACACATGCACAAGTTCACCCACACACAACCAGGAAGAAGGAAAAAAAAGACAATGTGAGGTGGGCATTCTATCGAACACCTTATGGGCACTCACCGAGTAAGCAGGGGTGGCGCGCTCAACAGCGACGTGGAGGAGCTCCTCGCGGCGTCGGCGTAGCTGTAGGGGACGGTGGCGTTGAGGAAGCGGTAGGGGACGGCGTTGTGAAGGGCGGCGTCGGGCTGCGGCGTCGTGCAGTGCGCGTCGGGCGGCGGCGGCGTGCACTGGCGAACAGCGTCGAGCGCGTAAAATGTCGTGCTGCCTTGGAGCGCGCCAACGCCTTATATAACCCACGCATCACTGCCGGGTGGTTATTAGAACTGGCAGTGATGCCCATATCACTGCCGGTTCTAATAACCACCCGGCAGTGATGTCCCATATCACTGCCGGTTCTAATAACCACCCGGCAGTGATGTCTCATATCACTGCCGGTTCTAATAACCACCCGGCAGTGAAATGGGACATCACTGCCGGGTGGTTATTAGAACCGGCAGTGATATTGATTATTTTTAAACATTTTGGGTCCCCAATTGATCTCAAATGGAAAAGTTGTAAACAACAAAGTTGTGGAACTCATGAATGTCTACAACTTTTTATTTTAGTCATTTCTCAATTTAAGAAAGTTTTATTAGGCATGTCTCATAAAGTGCTCTGTCTCACACAAAGTTATGTCACTTTGTTGGAAACATGGCATCCGTTATATCAACAAAGTTCCAAAATAATAGTGGTAGAACTCATCAATCTCTACAACTCCATATGATCTCAAATTTGAAGCAAATTACTAAAACAACATTTCATTAAGGATTACATAGTTTATGATATTCTAACTATGATGGCCTCATCGTGATCACTCCAGAGGTAAGCAGGTTTGTCACCCTATTCAAGGATTGGTAGGGTAATGCCTGCCCCAAAAGGAGCCATTTCTTGATAACCTTTGTACTCTTCTTCGTCCATCACTCCTTCAACACCGACAATCTTCCTTTTGCCATGCATGACTACTTGTAGTCTTCCCTTTGTATTGTTATCCCTTGCATAGAAGATTTGCAAAACATCCTTTGCAAGGACGAAGGGGTCATCTCTGTATGCGGTCTTGGATAGATCAACGGTAGTGAACCCATCATTGTCGGTGTTGATTTCATCTAGCTGGACCCACTGGCAATGGAAAATAGCGACCTTCAACTGTCGTCCATAGTCTAGCTCCCATATCTCATCTATGAAACCATAGTATGTTGCCTCCACCATGCCGTATTCATCGTGGGCGTCGAAACGAACCGCACTATTTTGGTTGGTGCTCTTTCCATCCTGTTTTTTTGTGTAAAATGTAAAACCATTTATATCATAACCTTGGTACATCATCACCGTAGTCGAAGGTCCGAGAGCTAAGAGATCTAGCTGACATCCCGTCACCATTCCTAGCCTGCGGCGTCGAAACCAGTCACCGAATTCCTCCTTATGTTTTTTCTCAAGCCAAGCCTGTGACCTACCGATGTGCTTACTTTGTAGTAACTGCTTGTGCTCATTAATGTATGCCATCACACCGTCGGCCTGCTGGAGAACAACGAAGTGTGCTTGTCTGAAGGAAACCATTTCGACTATTTTGACAGCCTTCTCACCTATCGTTCCTTTGCCCCCTAGTCTTCCATCGTGACGAGATACTGGAACTCCGACCCGATTGATGTCCATATAATATGTGCAGAACTCAATGGCCTCCTCCGTTGTCCATCCTTCTACCATGCTCCATTCTGGTCTGAATCTATTCCTAACATACCGCCTGAAAACTTTCATCAACCTCTCGAAAGGAAACATCTGGTGTAGGTACATTGGGCCAAGGGCTTTAATTTGGTCCACAAGATGAACAAGTAGATGCACTGATATGTTGAAGTAAGTCGGTGGGAAATGCATCTCAAGCCTGCATAGAATCTCGGTTATCTCCTGCTTCAGCTGGTCTAGCTTGGCCCCTTCAATGACCTTTTCAGAGATCGCGTTGAAGAACGAACACAACTTTATGATTGGGGCACGGACCTTGTCAGGGAGGATACCTCGCAGGGCAACTGGGAGCAGCTGAGTCATAATAACATGACAGTCATGGGCCTTCATACAACCATAGTTAAACTTAAGTTCTCTCATGTTAACTAGCCTCTTCGTGTTCGCACAGTAGCCAGTTGGCACTTTGAGATCATTGAAGAAAGAAATAAGCATTGCCTTTTCTTCCTTTTTCAGTGTCCATGATGCCACCGAAAGTTTCAAGTGGCCATCCTCAAGAGTTATTGGGTGCAACTCCTTCCTGAGGCCCGGGTGTTGCATGTCCAAGCGTGTCGCAAGAGAATCCTTTGTTGTTCCCCCGGTGTTCATCAACATGTTAAGTGTGTTACCGCACACGTTTTTAGTTATGTGCATTGGATCAAGACAGTGACGTACACTCAAAAGTGGCCAATAAGGTAGTTCCCAAAAGATTGATTTTTTCTTCCAGATACTACCGGCTGGCGCTGGTACTGAACCTTCCCCCTTCCCAAGGACAACATCTGTGAGTTTGCTTACTTGTTTAAGTATCTGTTTCCCGTCTCGATACTTTGGAGGTCCACGTTTCTCAGTAGTCCCATTAAAATCTTTTCTATTCCTGCGGTAAGGGTGATCCCTTCGTAGGAACCTACGGTGTCCCATATAGACCATCTTCTTGTTTTCTGGTAGATGTATAGCATCAGTCTCGTCCAAGCACTCGACACACCCAGTGTATCCTTTTGTCTTCTCTCCAGACAAGCAACCTCGCCCTGGCAGGTCAGTGATTGTAGCGATAAGTATAGCCTTTATCGTGACATGTTCTTTTTTGTACTCATCCCAAACATCCTTCACACCCGTCTCCCACATCTGTAGTAGTTCATCGATCACTTGTTGTAGAAGCACATCGATATCATTACCAGGTTGTTTTGGCCCTTGGATTAGTAGTGGCATGTGGATGTATGACTGTTTCATACAAAGCCAGGGTGGAAGGTTATATATACATAGCGTCACTGGCCAAGTGCTATGATTGCTTCTAACCTGGTCAAACGGATTCATCCCATATGTGCTCAAACCTATCCAAAGATGCCTTATCTCTCCACCGATGTTCTTATAGAACATAGTGTTGATAGTCCTCCAGTCCGACCCGTCGGCGGGGTGCCTCAACATTGTATCTTTCTTACGCTCTTCGCCGTGCCAACGCAACAGTTTGGCTGACTTTGCATTTGCAAACAACCTATGCACTCGTGGAGCTATAGGAAAATACCATATGACCTTTATGGGCCCTCCTCTGGTCTTGCTTCCCTGATTTGACGGCCCTTGCTTGTATCGGGGAGCTTTACACTTGGGACACGCATCCAAGTCTTTGTATTTTTCTCCACGGTACAATATGCAATCGTTGGAACACACGTGTATTTTCTCAACCTCGAGGCCGATTGGGCAAATCATTTGCTTGGCCAGGTAAGTCTTTTCTGGTAACTCGCTACCCTTTGGGAGCAGTTTATGTAGTATACCTAACAAGCTATCGAAGTCTTTATCACTCAATCCATTCGTTGATTTGAACTCTAATAGCATGATGTTGGCTTCCAGTTTGCTTATTGGGCAGGTCGGATACAATGGTGTTTTTGCATCCTTTCTCATGATCTCCAGTTTTTTCAACTGTGTAGCACTAAGGAATCCGCCATGCACATCATGTAGAAACTGTGAAATGTCATCATTTTCCTCTGTGTCGTCAACTAATGTATTCCTAAACACATTATCATTGGTAGGCACAGGTACTGTGTAGCATTGGTAATCATCAATAGGCAGAAATGCGTTTAGGGATACGCTAGGTATGGGCACATCATCATTGTTTTCTTGTGCAACATTTTGACCAACCTCCCCATGCAAAGTCCAAATCGTGTAGTCTCTCATGAACCCCCTGGTAATCAAGTGCAATCGTATATGCTCCACATCGCCCTATTTTCTCGTATTCTTACAATCTTTGCATGGACAGAATACAAGCTGTGAGTCCCCAGCATTGGCTCTAGCGAGCTTGATGAAATCGTCGATGCCCGTCAAGTACTGTTGGTCTGTACATGACAGATCGTACATCCACCCTCGATCCATGTCTGCACAGGTAAAATGGGCCGGGCAGAGGAAACATAGGAAAGTTTTAATAAGAAACAATTATTGCACAATATTGAAGAACAATTATTCTACTCCATGCAACATAAAAATGGAGACACTAATTTAAAAAGACTAAATTTGGAGACATAATCATGAATAACAATGTAGCTCCAAACAATGCCCATATAAATTAAAAATCGCAGCCCCATAAAAAAATAATTATTGCACAATATTGTAGAACAATTATTCTACTCCATGCCACATAAAAATAGAGACATTAATTTAAAAAAATACTAAAATTGGAGACATGATCATGAACAACAATGTAGCTCCAAACATGTGACGGATGCAGGATGATAATCAAAGGGGGGCTAAAAACAATGGAGATGTTGATTTGCATGAAGATTTAATGGTGATTTGAGATTTTTGCTACAGTGTTTCTAGTAGTAAATCAAGTCATTAGGGGGGGCTGGAGCCCACCCAGTCCCCTGTAGATCCGCCACTACTGCTCCAAACAATGCATTGTTTGGTGACACATGGGTTAATTTGCTCATCAACATTATAAAAGAATCTACTCTACTCCTAAGAACCAATTATAACATCACATACTAACAATGCATTATAGCCATGAATTAGAAAAGTGCTCTGTAGAAGAATGGAGAAATAAGAATGAGAATCAAGCATTATAGCCATCAAAACAAAGCTAATTAAGCAACAAAATCGAAGGAATGGAGGCTGGTTACTAACCTTAAAGTAAAAAAGATCAAGCCATTCTTCCAAATCCAAGTGGTAGCTTCACGGATTTGGGCGACCGCAACATTGGAGGGAGTGGCCCAAACGCGCGCCTTTGTTCTCGGGATAAAAGAGTGGAGGAAGAAGATGACGGCTACAACCTTTTTGTGCTGTCAGGCTCATCACTGTCGGTTCTATCCTAGAACCGACAGTGATAGAATCAAATCACTGTCGGTTCTTGGCTTGAACCGGCAGTGATAAGTGGAGTTGTCATCACTGCCGGAGGGAGGCACAAACCGGCAGTGATAGTTGTCATCACTGCCGGTTCTCACACCCCCCAATTATTTTCTGGTTGTCAGAGCCTAGAACCGGCAGTGAAGGGTCATCACTGCCGGTTGTCCTAATTTCGGCAGTGATGTGGCCGGCACTGATGACTGAATCTGTAGTAGTGAACTGTGTAGTGTCATGTCTTTGTTAGAGTTGTAACAAATAGGCAACTTATTATTTATTATTATTTCATATATCTTGGGTGTGTAGTGTCATGTCTTTGTTATCTTGGCTTGATTTGAATTCAAGGAAGGAAGTGGGTTTGGGAATTCAAAGCAAATAGTTTTGGTGCCACAAATAAATTCTAGAAAACACACAAGCACTCAAACACTCATAATGCATATGGTGAATTTTAATGCAAGGTTTTTGGAAAAAGAGTTTCAAAACGGTTTTACAAAAAAATAAACTAACCGAGTTTTAATTTGTTGTAAAATTTAAAAAGTTCAATTTTTTTTTTGAAGTTTAATATGAGAAAAAACACAAGGTGTTACACTGGTCTTAGTTTATGCCACGGAAGCATCAAAGCAGAAATGACATCATCACAGTTTAATCTTCACGGCTATAAGAAAACAATTTTTTTCTGAAAGTTAGTTAACCTGAAACGTTCTGATGTGCTAGCGCTAATTACTTTTGTGCAAAATTTGTTTTATAAAGTCTTGTTCCTGTAGAATAAAACTCAAAGTGTTCTGTCTTATGATAACTTAAAAAACTAATGATTGGACAAGACTTTTTTCTTTAGAAAAAAGGAATAATTCCGGCCTCAACAAAGGTGCACAGCCAAATCTTACAATTAAAGGGAAAGAACACACTTTAGAATGAAAAGTATAAGCAAATAAAGGACAAGACCTGACGCTATTGATGTTGTGCCCTTTCGGCCTCTTCTCGAGGACTAGCTCTCTTGCTTGGTTGTGTTGAGTATTTGACCATCACCCTGTTCGCTTATGCTGAAATTTGGCTTATGCTGATGTTTATGTTGATTTGTTATGAGAGAAAAACAATGTTCGTTAGCTGAAAAGTAGTTCAAGCGAACAGGGTTATTTTGGGAACCAAGCTTTGCTTCTTCTTGTGTTGGGACACGGATATATGAGCTGCGGAGGCTGCGCAGCACTCTAACCAAAAAGGACTGATATTCTGAATCGCATGAGTGATGATCTACAGGAATCACAAGAACCGCATGTACGCTAGAGAGGCGAAGGCTCTAGGGGCAATGGCGAAGGTCCCAGGAGGCGTCGACCCGAAGGCGCAAGGACGGCGGCGGAGGCCCCCACGGGTGGCGCAGGCTTAGAGCGGCGTGAAGGCGGAGGTCATCCAGGCGGAGGCTCCAAGAACCTGTGAGGACCTCCGCCCATTGAAGAAGGGATTCCCACGGTGCAAAAAGGTCCCGAACCAAAGATGGGCCTCCAACGAGCCTGCTGCTAAGGCCCATGCATGAAGCAATGGCGGTGGAAGTAGAGAAGACCCAAGATGTCCCCAGTAGAATAAACTTGTATGGAAATATCCTTAGGAATATGCCTTAGCTGTCAAAGGGCAAAATTGTAAAGCAGTATCCCTATAAATAGTGCCCTATAAAAGGGGAACCAAACCCTATGTAAAAAGAGAGGAACACCATATATGAAACCCTAATTGTCTTGTGGTCCCACTTCTGAGCTTCTTACTGAGCAAGCCTTCGCCTAAGCGAAGACCCCGTCCTACCTCACCCTGCTGGGAAGCAGTTTCCCAACATTGGCGCCCACCGCATGTAGGCCAAGCAAAACCCACGATGGCACAAACAAGAGTAGCCTCCGCTAGTGCGCCGGTGGAGACATCAACAAGGGGAGGGCCTAAGTGTACCACTCACCACATGTACGCTAGCGCTCCTGATACTTAGGTCAATACAGAAGAGCATGCGGTGGATGATCAACCTATAGCTGGTGAGGAGCAAACAAATCCCGACCCCACCCCGGAGCAGGTGCTCCAGCAATTGTAAGCCCAGCTGCAGAATGCGCATCAAGAAAGAGACAGGCAAGCGGCAACCTTCGCCCCAAGTCAGAGGGCAGTGCAAGCATCATTACGAGCAGCTGAAATCAGGCAACAGCTAGCCATCGTACAAGCTAAGATACAGAGTTTGCAACCAAGTCAACCACAATCAGCTAGCCATCTCTCTTGCTGGGTTGTGTCGAGTATTTGACCATGTATTTTGGGAACCAAGCTTTGCTTCTTCTTGGTTGTGTCTAGCCGTTGCCCATTGCATTGTGGACCGAGTTTTCTCATTTCAACGGACCTTGTTCTTTCCTTTTGATTCATATCTTTGTGTTGGTGTTGACAATGCACTTATCAAAGGGGAGATTTGGTTGATATGTGCTCATGTGTGAGTGATTGTCCAGAGGTGATCAGAGCTTTAGTTAAGTGCGCATGAGACTAACCATGGCATGAGTTGTGTGTGCAACATGTCTCTTGGTTTTTTGATGTGCAGGTGTTGAGCGTGAGACGGTCAACGGCAATAGAGAAGGTCAAGCGAGGAGCTTGTGTGGGATGGACCGGGAGCGGTGAAGGGAGGATACAAAGGCTTGGATCGAGGGACCAAAGGCCAGAGGATGGACCGTGGACAAGCAAGCATACATGTGAGGATGGTGATGGAGACGGTGTTGACCGAAGTCAAGATAATGATCAGACGAAGTCAAGGCAGGCATGCGAGCATTTGTGCGTTAGGCAATCAAGGACGAGTGGGACACACGTCGAGATCGTGGAGAAGGCATAGCAGCTACCTGACTCAAAGTGGGTTTGGCGGCTTAGGCCTCAAAACCGTGGGTGGTAGGTTTGCCGGGTTTGGACCTCAAAACCCAAGGAGGATCTCAGGGTGGCACGTGGCACCATCGGAGAGCTTGCATCGCGACTTTATAAAGGGCCTGCAGCCATCTGATTCTTGAAAACCAAAATGAAACATTTCGGCCTGGTGGCTATGTGGTTCAAGACTAATTCTAGGGGCACTCTTGGAATTGTTAAATAGCCCTATAAATAAGGATACTGGCTGCCTATCTCTTTCACTTCTAGTTTATTTCCTTCAGCTAGCCAAGTACTTATTGTATTTATTACAGAGACTAGTATATTGCCCGTGCTAACGTTACGGCGATATTTGGGGTAATGCAAATTAAATAACCAAAATATTCCTATCACCACCAAAATATTTGTATCACCAAAATAATTTGTTGCCAAATTCACCATACCACTTTGATTCGGATTACAGTGACAAAGTCTACTGTAATTCTAATGGCAGACATAGCACAGACGTTTGCCTGAGCTTTTTTTTTTTGAGAGAGGAAGATGTTCGCTTGAGCTGCATCCTGAATTATCATCTAAGAATATTGTAAACTATCACAATTTTGTGACATACTAAAAATGTAGTAACCAAAACCTCTTCTGGTTACAGCCCATCAAAATGGAAATATATAGCAACCAAAACCACTTCTGGTTACAGCCCATCAAAATGGAAATTGGATCAAACGAATTTAACTCACATACTATATATACATGTATATGCACATCAAGACCAAACATAACTTCAATCACCACAGAACACACTAATTCTCAACAAGAAATGTACCTAGATCAGCTATAGAGCAGCACAGGTCAAATGAGAGGAATGTTGTGATCAGCCTTGCAAGCTTGTTTAGGATGGCAAGTTGATAGTACAAGGTCTTCTTGAACACCAGTAACACCAAGAAATCATAGCCTTCTTCTTACAGTTCGATTAAGACTCCAAGCTGCAAGTGTGGGACAGAACATGCAAATCATCAACCCCATCTTTGCTCAGTGACACAAATCTGATGTCAAAACAGTGCAAGAAATTGACAACACAGAGACTTCAATATGTGAGTGCTAATAGTGTTCACACCAATTTCCTAGTGTAGCCAAAAGTGGGTGCTTATAACCTACAAGTAATAAGCCTCAAATCTTGGCTAAATGCATTTAGTTTGGTTCATAAATCGTGCCTCTGTCTGAAATCAGCAGCCTGAAACAAACACAGGAGCCAATGTTCTGTTTCAGTTCTTCTCTTCTGTCTGAGACAGGCAAGTTACTGAAGAGATACTTGGTTATGACGATATAAACAGAAAATTGCAACAAACACAGACATCATCGTGGAGCTGCTCTGTCCTTGTGACAAGCCCATCGATCTGTTGTCCGCGATCAAAGGCCTAAAATATTTGCACCAAATCAATTCCTCATTCAGAAGTACTATTTCAATATAAGCTAGTCAAGGCCAAAGATAACTCAAGAATGAAAGCAGAATTATTGAAAGTTTCAGTCAAGGTAAGCAGATGCAGGAATCCATCATCATGTCATGTATGCCTGGGAAAGCATATACTGATATACGTTGGTTATTACCATGTCAATGTTTTCCATCATGATGCTTTTCACTTGTTCGACCTGAGCCTTCACTTTGGACAGCTTACTCACCTCCTCTGGGTGATCCCGTACGGTACTGCAGGTGGTCTCTAAGCCTCGGTCTGTATTGCCAGTCCCCAAGCATGAGCAAAATACAAATACAAACTGTGTTCAGATCAAAGTAATTGGATTCTACAAAGAATGGGCATTAGAGGAAATCAATATTATATATGATATAATCTATAAATAAAAAGGAAAATCCTAAGGCCACTTGTTGAATGAACACTGTGCTCAGTTCATATTCAGATCACAGGAAAACATAAAAAATATTTACTATGCATGGTAGCTTCAGACATCTATTATGGAAGATAACTGAACTTGAGTCACAACTTACCTTCGAGTCTGTCAATCGAATTTCGATGGTTGGCTTCAGAACATTAATTGTACAACTGTAGAAGTAAGCAATACTGGAGTACTACTGTCAAGAACAACGCAAATGTCAACGAACTCTCCATTCAACCATCCTGGTCAAGCATCCATCCTAGCATCTTCACATCCCTTCTTTAATCAGATTAAGTGGTTTTTTAAATATAAGTGTGACCCAAATTGCGCACAGTTGAATGAACGAATGGACCTCACCTCATCATATCTCAAAAGCTTTAGCACCTCATCCTGTCCCGTGACTGGAGGTTGGAGACGTGCGCGGACGGGAGTGGGTTTGCTCCTCCCGCACTGCTCAGGAAACCGCATGTGGAGGCAGCGGCGTGTGCGGCCCTGGCAGGCGCGCGCAGAGGCGGCGTCGCGTGCGGCCCCAGCGAGGGCATCGCTGCACGCCATGGGGCGGGCCGGCGAGCGTGGCTCCCCTCGACATTGCGAGGCCTGCTGCCGGGCGTCCTGGTCCAGGACTGCGAGCATGACAGGAGATGGCTGGCAAGCGGCACCGGCGGGGAACCCTAGCCGCGGGACGGGACGAGTCTTGAGTCACGGGATAGGGAGCTGAGGGGGAGGAGAGGATAATGTTTTTTTCAGGGAAAAAAAGATAACCGAGGAATCGAGCTGTGGACGATGCATGCGGGCGTGGGCGTGGGGGGCGTCGGGGGCCGCGGGGTGCGGGAGATGTGAAGGATGAGCAGGATGATAAACACGACCGTTGGATTTGAATGAGCAAGGAGAGAGAAGGGTTAGAATAAATCATGGACAGTCTGTTTTAAAGATGTCATTTTTCTGGTAGATGGATGGGAGGCTTCTCAGCGGGAGACACTTTTTGATGTAGATCTAGGAAAGAAAAAGATGGTAAATTAGTATGATTATTATTATTAGTAGGATAGATTAGCACTAGAGAGAGAACGAGATCCTCTTGTTCTATTTTCCATCTTTAGGCCGTGTTTGGATGCGTATGTATTCATCTCAATCCACATGTTTTGAAGTGGATTGAAGTAGAATTAAACTAAGTTTCATTCCATTCTACTCCAACACATGTGAATTGTAGTGAATACACATGCATTCGAACAAAGCCTTAGTGGGAGGACAAAGGAAGGAGGCTAGACCTGGTTTATATAGAGGAATTCATGATCTGGTAATCGAAGTGTTGGCTGAAATCTCGAGTTCATCCCTTCCCTGCTCTGGTTTTTCCCTTTTTGGGGCTTTTCGTGGTCTTTTTTTGGGAGATTTTTGAGCTGCAACTTTGTATGGTTGTTTGGCACGTTTTTTTGGAGTCTTTGGGATATTTGGAACTTATCTAAAGCATGGCTTGAGGCCTAGCACGTATCTATTTTGTTCCAAGCCCCAAAATCCCTCTGTTCTTGCCTTTTCGGTAAAATTCATGAGGATCTTTGAGCTATAGTTTTTGGATTGATTTGTTGTGCTTCCTAGGTGCAATGAACTCTTGGGATCATGTCTAGGCTTTGCCTTAACCAGTTTTTCCACGAGCGCCCCCATCTCCTCTGTTTGAAGAAAATCACAAAAACCCCAATGTGAGAGCTTATTTTTCAGTCTGCCATCCAAGTTTGATCTTTTGGAGGTGAAAGTTTGTGGACACCTTCAAAACATACCAGTCAAGGTCTGTGGAAAGTTTAATAACTTTTGGACCTCGTTTGAATTGATTTCAAATTTTTCTTGAGGGGATTCTGCTGAGAACTGCAAAGACGAGGTCATTAAGAACACACCACGTGCTACCAAGTAGTTACAAAAGAGGCTAGAAAAACCAGGACAAATTAAGTAAAAAAAGAGAGGTTATAAAAAAGAAGAGTAAATGTTCTACGAGAAATTATTTCCATAGGTTAAACTGATGGAGTTTTTTCTTCTTTGCTCTATGAGAAAATAGAGCCATTTCTTGGAGAAAAAGAACACGGCAACTGTCCAGGTTTGGTTGCAGGTCTTTGAAGATCCAATTGTTTCTTGCTGTCCAATACACCAGGCCATTAAGATTATTGCATTCATGAAGAAAAGGGACTGAAATTGATCTCTTTTTATTGTTTTTCAGAGCCTCTAAAACACTGCAGTTAATAGGGTATTGCAAATTTATCAGTCTAAAATGTTTTTTTAGCAAAATCACAGTCTAGACTAGAAAGAGTTGGTCTAGAGTCTCTTCATTACCGTGGAGACATAAAACACAGTTATAACTTTCCGGATGCATATCCTTTCTTTTAGAATATTACTTAGCCTATCTTTAAGAAGAACAAAAAGAACACTTAATGCTTAGGCTGGTGAAAGGTTTTCCACATGAATCTGAGAATGTCCTGAGAGAGAGATTCCACACATCTTATAGAAACCTAATCCCTATAATGAGTTTGCTCCTGAACAAATCTTATAGAAACCTATTCCCAAGCTAAACGTTGAGGTACACAGCCAAATCTTAACCCTCACCACAACAATAATGGACTTTTAGAACTCATTCTTGCATGCAGTATAAATTACATGGGAATTGCTTGAGTATGTTATAGATAGACAGATAATACTCATAGATCACAAAAATGTTATGGGATTTGCATAGTTTATAAAGAGCAATGACGTTCACATAAACTATCATGAACCACTCATTATCTTTTTAGAAAGCACAAGATCGTCCGCAATGCAATGCAAATTAAACCTCCTGCTGCTGTCTACTCTAGAGAGTCTACCTGCCAAGAAAGATAGCGCCTAGTAAATACGCGACCATGGTCAACTCATGATCATCAGAGACCTTGGTGAACAACGGCCAGCTATGGTACGGGTTCGGCAGCTGCTGCAGCCAATCCTGGCAGGAACGGACGGCGACCTCGGCGTCGATGTAAAACTGCCGGGCGTACGCGAAGTCGCAGGCGGACAACTGGTCCGCGACGCTAGCGATCCGGCTCAGCGCCACGCCGTACTTCACCTTGCAGCCATCCAACGCCTCCAGCGCGTCGGGGTTGGCGTTCCCGGGCCACAGCAACATGTCCACCTCCGACAAGGTGTTCTCGTACCTGAGCTTGGCCAGCCTCGTCGCCATGAGCGCGTACTCCGTCACCTCGGCGGTGTCCGGCGTGGTACCCAAAAGCTTCTGCTGGCACAGCTGCTCCCACCTGTCCGTCTGCTGGCACGCCGAGGTCCTTGTCATGGAGGGGACGTTGGTGCAGGCCTTGCTGCCGGTGAACAAGGCGGTGAGAGACACTACTGCGAATACTGCCGCTGCAACGTAGGCCATTTTGGCAGCTTTTCTCTTTGTATTGCTGAAGGCTTTGGGTTGATGTTGAAACTAAGCACTGACGGACCTATATGTATATGTGTGTGTTCCTCCAGGCTCCAGTAAGCATTTTTACTACTGGAGAAGAAGGCAACAAATTACTCATAATGGTATGATTTCACATGCATGATATGATTCCGAAAATGGTGATATACTATATGCAGTCATATCTTGCCTTATACTTATAATAATTATGAAAGGAAACATTATTTGCCATTTCAAAAGATATGATGCGTTTAGGCTTATGTCCTTCCTAGCTTGATCCTGATTAAGAAAAGAAACATTATTTGCCATTATAGAAGTATATATTTTCCGATCCACAATTAGGGCTCGTTTGGTTCCATGGTAATGATTCCTGGAACGATTCCTGGCTGGAATGATTGGCTAATTTGTGTATAACCTTGTATCAGCCGGAATGGTTCTTAGGCTCATTTGTGCTAACCGAACCGGCCCTTAAAGAGAATGAAAACATGATTTAGTTTGCTCAGGTCATATGTCGAAACATGTATGTACTCAAAACAAGAGAAGCGTCTGTCTATGACTTTGTACGTCCATCCTATTTCGTCAATCATCAACAGCCTACAAATAAGATTTATCCTCCATGTGGAACCTTAATTATATACGGATAAGAAACTGTGTAGCGTCATGTCTTTGATAGAATTGTAACAAATAGGCAACTTATTATTTATGATTATTTCATATACATAATGTGATCATGAAAATAAAATGTCTTTTCAGCTCATAAATGCTGCTATATATGGAGTACTATATCTTGCTTCAGACCAACTATGGTTAACGCATTTGTGGTCTCGCAAGATACGATTCCCATCTTCTCTAGCTAGATTATAAACGAGACTATGTATGTACTGGATATATACCGTTGTTCACGCGGACCAAGCACTGCCGGTTCATTTGGGGAAATAAAGTGATGTATCGTTGTTGTTCACTACACTAGCGGTTTTGTTAAGGCCACTGCCAGTGGCTTTAAGAAAACTGCCTAGCGGTTGTACTGCCAGTGTTAATAGATGATTTGTACTATGGTAACCTAAATCTGCCAATAGAAATGTATCTTCAGTTGGAAAATTAGGCAAATTCCGATATACTTTATTCCAGAAAAAGATGAACAATATGTTTATGACATCACACATGTGCATGTGTGATCTAATCACAAATGAGTTAGCGAACAAGATACTGGTCATGATTTTAAATACAAAAAACAGAAAACGGGTCACTACAGTAGCATACCCAGTGGCACCAGAGCTATTACCGAGGGGTAACGAACATGATACTGGCTTGCGTATATAGTGTTCCAATCCTTCCTTCCAGTAACTGATGGCCTCCCTCTGCGTATCCGTGAGCTTCCCACCAGCCCTCCACAGCTGGTTGATGGCGCTCAAGGTACCCTCGTACTTGATAATGGCGTGACTTGCCGCCGTGATCATGTAGTCAGTGAACTCGGCGTTCTTGGGTGCAGACAAGGACTTGACGTCACCCAGAAGAGGTGTGTCCACTCGGGTATGGGCATTTTACCGCACACATCAAGCATTTTCATGGTGGGCACCTTGGGGCAGGTGGCGCTGGCGGTGAAGACGAAGGTGGACAGAGTGACTAGGATTATTGCTGGGACCGCATGGTCATAGCAGCGGCTTTTTTCATGTTTGCTGGTGATGGCTCTGGTTGATGTCAAATAAGATATGCCACGTTATGCTTTTTTTTATTTCACATGATATCCCACAACAATATCTTCTTACTGTGAGGACTTAATTAAATAAATCCTGCCACAAGGTGTCAGTGGTCCCGTTCGGCTGGAATTATAAGCCGGCTGAAAAACAATGTTGGCTGATTTTTTGTGAGAGAAAAATACTGTTCCGGCTGAAAAATAAGCTGAATAAGACGGATTATAAGCCAGATGAACATGGCCACTATATCTAGCTTCCGGGCTTCACGGTATCATACATGCACACGGAATGGAAACAATAGCTAGCTGCGAATACCATGCAAATGTCAATGGTCATTTAATATTGTCACCTATAAGAGATCCATGAGGATTATTTTGATAAATTAACAGATTTGCTATATCACCAGGGTGATTTTTCATTAGGGTGACTCTGTACACCTGTTGACAGATTTGACAACAACAGGTCTATCAGATTTTTGGCCAATCAAAAAAGAAGATAGCTCACCAAAAAAAAATCAAACAGATAATACACTCCCTCTTCTGTTGACAGTTTTATTGGCTTTGTATCCGTTGAATTTTGCATTTGAGTTTTGAACCTTGCAGTACAAAGTTTATAATGTTATAGTTCAAAGTTTTGAATCTAGTAGTATAAGGTTTGTAAATGTCATAGTTGAAAGTTTATGAATCTTGAGCGTAAAGTTTTGAACCTAGCAGCACAAAATTTTATAATGTCATAGTTTAAAGTTTTGTACCAAGAAGTATGAAGTTTGTAATGTCATAGTTGAAAGTTTATAAATTTTGACTGTAAAGTTTTGAATCTTGCAGGGCAAACTTTATAATGTGATAGTTCAAAGTTTTGAACCTAACAGTATAAAGTTTATAATGTCATAATTAAAAGTTTATAAATCCTTAGTGTAAAGTTTTGAACCTATCAGTGCAAAGTTTCTAATGTGATAGTTCAAAGTTCTGAACATAGCAGTATAAAGTCAGTTTTTTTCTCTGAATTGTCATCTCTATATTGGTCAAAATTGGACAGATTTTAATAGAACAAATCTATCAACTGGTAGCTAGACAGTCAGCCTAGAGGACAACACGAATCTTCAAACAAAATAAACGTCTCACAATCTGACAGATATGAATTAACATTTTCTGTCGACATAAATATAGCAATTTTCTTTTTTTATTATTTTTTCTATTTTTTCTGTGTGAAGACGTTTACCGGTACAGCCAGTGCCCGGATGTCCGGGCGGACGCCCACGTCCTAACGCTCGAGCCTGCACTCCGTTTCCTATGCCCTACGTGAGGGCCTGCGCCGCCCGACCCCATGCAGAGACCACTCCCCCCTTCCCCCACCCGGACGCCTACGCTTGCTTGGGGGCGCACCAGCAGTTGCAGCAAACAGATGCGACAGGCGGATCCCATTGCAACATGAGCAATATCAGATCTAGTTTTGCAACATCCAGATACAACACTTGAAACATATGTCTGAAATACTTGTAAAACCACCTAAAAACACTCGGAAAACATTACAAACATACGCAACATCCAGATAAAACATTTGCAACATATGTATGAAAATATATGCAACATCCAGATAAACACACTTGCAACATACATATGAAAAAATAGATAAATCATTTGGAACAAACTCTTGCAACACACGTGTATAGCTATTGCAACATGTGCAACATCACGATCTACTTTTGCAACATCCATCTGAAATAATTTGCAACATACCTCTGAAACATCTAAAACACTTAAAACATACACTTGCAATATGTGCTTCTTTCTGTTGTGGTGTCTTCAGCGAATCGTGAGAGACGATGTCTCGACTGGCGATGACCTTCTCCTGGTGACGCTGGGGCGGTGGGGGCGGGGAGCACACCGTGGCCGCGATGGGCGAACACGGTGTGGGGTGCGGCGATGGATGGCCGTGACGAGCGAACACAGAGTGCGGCGCGGAGCGGCCTGGAAAGGCGACGTCTGGATGGACGAACGCCCTGACCCATCATTACGGATAAATAAATACTATCAACGTATCAATATCTAGCTTTAGGGATTCACTCTAGAATACATGCACGCGGAATTTCAATATCTAGCTTTAGGGATTCACTCTAGAATACATGCACGCAGAATAGAAAAATAGCAGCTAATAAATACCATACAAATATCAATGGTCATTTAATATTGTTATTGTTATATTAATTGGGCCTAGCACATCGTCCCTAGTCTAGCAATTAATCAAAGAAATTCCAAATGCAGCAACAGTGATGGACAAGACATCACCGTCAGGTCAAACCCAAGCGCGGAGGTGATGCACAAGACATCACTGCCTGATAGTACGCTAGACTGATGTTGGTATCACCATCACACCGCCGGCCGGACCGACCGCCGACCGGTTGTGCTGGTACCTACATTAGTGCTGGATCATAAAAGCCAGACTGACATTGATGTCTCGTTCATCGCCGTCGAATGGTATGTCCGACCGACATTGATGTCTCCATTAGCACCGCCACATGGTACGCCCGACAGACATTGATGTCTCCATCATCACCACCAGTTCGTTTCCCAAAGTAACGATGGTATTCAACCCATTGCTGCCGGATCGAACTTTGACACGACGGTGATAGTGATGATAGCACCGCCAAATTGAAAGCTTTTTTTCCGAAATCATGCATTGCACGTTCTTCATTAAGAGAAGTGGGAATAAAAGTACAGTACCCGGTAGGTGTAACAGCGAGTTGCCATAAACCACACGGGTTGAACACTAACAATGATCACCGGCTTAAACGGTGGAGCTTAGAGTGGCGTACTAAGGAATGAACTAATGTGCGACTAACTCGACGAGGATGGCTACTCAGTCGTCGAGCGCTGCTTCGTACTCCGCCAAGGAGCTCAAAATGCGATCAGCGAGCAACGGGAATAATATACTCATCGCTTCCCTCCTCGCAGTTGGAGATGTCTCGGCGAATACTTTGTGGAACTCGTTGTGGATTGTGGAGTCCGGCGTGTCCGAATTGACATGGCCAGGCTTCCACTTGTTGATCAGAACGCGCTTCGCAACCACTGCAACCTCAGCACTCTCCTCCAGCACCTCAACCTCCAGAGGTAGACACAGAGAGTCGAGGAAGGCCGCGGTAGCCGGATCAGCAGCAGCAGGGCCAGTCGGCAGTCGTGCCCCGGTGTCATCAGAGGCCACTACCGTGGCCTCCACAACATCCACCCCTGCCGCCTTAGCATCTACAGAGCTGAGTGGAGAGGCCACGGTCGTGGTGTCCTCGCCAACCTCCTCCGGCTTCTCGTCAGCTGCGAAGCCTAGCCGGATCAAACGTAGCGGCGACAGGGGGTCCGACGGTGCTTCCCGAGACTGCAAAGAGGCGGTTGTCGGAGCTAGGCGCGCGACGAGAGAGGCATCGAGCTCGTCAAACATCGGGTCGACCCAAATAGGAGGCCCCGCACCCTCAGATGGCACAAGTGCCAGCGGGTCAGTGGCGGTGGCCGCGGCGGTGGTCACAACATTGACCTCCCTCGGCCACTTGCCTTGGCGCCTGCTTCGATGACGGCCACCGCGTGGCGTGTCTAGTGCGCGAGCAGTCCCCTGGCCACCACTGTCGTAGTCGCATGGCCCCCCCACCCCCCACTGCTAACTGACTGTGGGTCGGGCAGGGGATCTGACCGACGAGGAAGGACACCTGCGGTTCCGGTGCGCGATCCGCGCCCTGATGATCGCTGCCGTTGTAGGGAGGTTGGTGCAGCAGCGATCTAGGACGACCATGCCCTGGGGACCCTCCCACCTGGTCCGAGGGGAGGTGCCGAGGCAGACGACGACCGTGTTTGCACTTCCTCACTCGATTCCTCGTGCTGAGGCAGAAGAGGCAGCGGGACAGGAAAGTGCACCTGGCCGCGACGTGGTCATCTGCAAAACAGTTGAAGCAACGACCGATAAGTGAGGACGGCACGGGCCGCTGGCGACGAGGCTTGGGGACGCCCGCGTCGACGACTTTGCACAAGCGTGAAGCCATCCGCATCGGCAGGTGCGGCTGCACGGGGCGCACGACATGGAGGAGGCGCGTGCGTCGGGGCCGAAGAGCGCCGCCGCCAGTTGAGGCGCTGATGCACGGGCATACGGTCGACCGACTGCGGGCTGAGTCGCAGGTGCGCAGGCACCCTAGCAGCCGGTAGTGGGGGTCTTGCTGGAGGACCGTCGGCGACAGCGATCTTGGAACTGCGGCGGCGGCAGCGCCTCTTCTTGGTGATGATGACCGGACGTGGGGCCGAGCTGCCCCCTCCTGTGGCGCTGCAGGCACGGGCGAGACCGTCGCCTCGACAGCCCAGCGAGCGGCGCCAAGGTAGGATGGGGGCACGGCAGGAGAGCCGGGCACGTATAAGCTGTACTTGTCGTAGTCTTCCTCCCAACGCCAGGATTTACTCCTGCCCTGATCTGGCGGTGATGAATGATACCACCGCCGGTTTCAAACTGGCCGTGACAACCGAGGCTATCACCAACGACTTTCACCAACAACGGTCATAACCGGCGGTGAAGGGGGTTTGAAACTAGTGGTGGTGAACTTTCTGTAGTAGGCCTAGACAAACTTAATAATGTTTCGCTATCATAAATCCTATAGCGACACTCTTTCTGGAACGAAGGGAATAAGTGACTTTAAGTGCAGTGGTAAGCGAAGTAACGTGGGAAGCTTCACGTTGTGAGTTTGATCTTCGGTGATAGTCATGCGCGACCTTGGGGCAGGCTAGTGGGCCTCTCCTGGTTTTTTGTTGCTATTTTTTGGTCTGATCTAGAAATTGTAGAAACCATTTCTACAAGCGATTTGTGTAAGGATATCGTCAGTAAAGTCAGCTACGAGTGTAAATATTTACAAGTGCGGTTCTCAAGGCGCTAGTGAAATACTCTGATTTTTACTGACCTTTTATACTGGAGGTTCACGGATCCGCCGGTGAAAAACGAAATAGTGCCGCCAGGAGAGATGTTTTCTGTACTACCGGTGATATTAATTGAGGGCATCCGTCTTCTGGCTCATCTCATAAGCAAGAATAATTCCCAGGAATCCTCACTCATGCAATTTTTGAGTTAGGTTTCTGTTGCATTAATTGAAACGACCATCTTTGCTATAAATACACTTCATTCTACATTTATGATAACATATCTATCTTCCACCATAGTATCTAGCAAAGGATTATGTGCATCTCCGGCATTAAACCCACAAAAGCTTGCTAGCTAGCTCGTGGGGTGATTTCGTTGGTTCCTATACATATAGAGGCGCTCATATGCAAGAGTATTAGACAAAACATCAGGATCCTTATTACTTTTACAGCCACCTGCTAGTAGTGTCGTAGCACCACAATGTTGCCTGCCAAAGTGACATTTCTTTTCCTGTTAGTGTGTGCAGTAGCTTTTTTGCTAGGTCAGATAGGTGCTGGCGAGGAATGCACAATGGATCAGAGGGACAAGATCACACAGGACTGCAGAGAATACATCAAACTGAAAGGACCCGTCACAGCCCCATCATACGATGACGAGTGCTGCGTGGCCATAAGAGCAGTGCCTAATCTCGACATGGAATGCATCATTCGTCTGCTTTCCAATAAACAGAAGAAGAAGTACGATGTAGGCCAGGGATGAAAACGGAACAGAAATATTCCGAATTAACCGTTTTCGTTTTCTATATTATGAACCGTTTTTTAACATGAAAAATTGTCAGTTTTAATCGGTTTCACAACCATTTTCAACCATTTTTTGTATTCTTTAATTGCTAAATGTAGAAATATCCCGAACCGACCGTTTTCGTTTTTCTATATCATAAGTCCGTTTTCGACCGTTTTCATCCTTAGATGTAGGCAAGATCCAGTGACTCGGCAGTGTTTTCTGCCATCCACATCTGGTAAGAATGCGCTGCGCTGCACAAAAAAAAAGGGTGTTGTTTCTGATGGTTGAAGAAATATATGCACGTACTCATCCTTGTAGCTAATTCTTGTCCTTCAAATGTCATCTGCAGGTTATGACGTAAAAAGGGGTGGCAGTAGTTTCTGATGGAGTGCATGACGACAATATGTACGGAGTTTGAATTATACAAACCCACTAATAATGCGTCACCATTTTATATGTATATGCACTCCATTAATCTATGCTATAAAGAAGCGAAGAAATTAGAAACTATTTGTCACCTAACACCATCCTACCCATCTTAGACCTTCTCCCTTGGATGTACATCTAACACATCTGATTAAATGTTAATTGTGGGCCTAGAATGTTTCCTGACATCCTGACTCCAGAAACGCTTGTTTTGCCAAAGGAACGAGCGACTCTGGGCGAACTTTTTTTCACCGAAAAGTTTCTTACCCACCCGAGCATACCCGCGTCCACGACACCGAATAGCCAAGCGTTGATTCACGAAAAAAAAAAAGAAAAATATTCTGTCGTCTGTGTCGCCTCAAAGAAAAGAAACCGTCGTCCACTCCCCTCCTCTTCAATCCCAACGCAAAACTGCCGCCTCCGCAAACATGCCCAAACCTCGTCGTCCCCGTCTTCCACTCCGCTAGCGACCACTGCTCACCTCGTCGGCGCCTGTGGAGCACGCCACGGCCGGAGCCGCCACGCTTGTGCCTGCGTGCATGGGGCGTCTGGCGTGAGGACGGCGGCGGCATGCGAGCAGAGATCCATCGCCTGGCCGGAGCTGCCGCGCCTATGCCTACGCGCGTGGGGCACCCGGCGTGAGGTCGGCGTCGGCATGTGAGCAGAGATCCATCACCTGGCCTGCCATGGATTTCTCGTGGAATCAGTCCTGCCCCACCTGGCCTGACGGGTCGGCACCGCGGCCGGCACATACACCACAGCCTCGGCCGGTGCGCTGCCTCTGCTCCCATGGCGTCCTCGGGCGGGCAGCTGCAGAGGAGCTCCTTCGGGCCCACCGTGGCCTTGGCTGGGCTGCCGCAGGGTGACTCTACGCCGAAAGTGGTGCGCCAGCCGGCCCCCCGTGCGCAGCCGCCGTACGCAGGCCGCGGCAGCACCGACAAGCCCCCAGCGTGTTCACCTGCGCGGGTGGCCCCCGGATCGGCGGCGCCATGGATGTAAGTCTTCGACCCTGCACGGATCTCCTTCCTGGTTCGATCTGATTTTGTCCCCTTTTCATCGACAGAAATCCCCTAGCAAGCAAACTCGATGCATGACGTGAAGGGGATGGGGTAGCGCACTTCCTCGACAACAATGACGTCGTAGAAGTCCACGTGAGCCACGTCGGCAAGATGGAACATGGGTGAGCGAGCACGCCTTCATTACCTTCTTGTCCCATGCCTCTGCCTGACGGCCTCCCTTGCTTCCAGTCGAATCTTGATTTCCTGCTTCCGGTGCCATAGCGCTCTGTGCTACGTGATGTGACTGCCTGTGGTTGATCTGCTTCCTGTGTTCCATTTGATGTGGTTATAACACGTCGTAGCACATTTTATGTGGCAAGGAGACGATGGCGTGATTGTGCAAGGCGGCGAGGGCTGTAAACTGTCGTATAGTCATATGGTCGATTGTTACGTCTACTCAAATTACATTAATAGCACTTTCCTTGACTTTATGAAGTTTAGGAATTGAGAAACATAATTTGCCTCCCATAAACGTAATTATCGAGTCCATCTCTGGATAGGCTCAATTGGCAGGGTGACGAGCAGGTACTGGCGGAAGCCAGCATCGGACTGGATGAGATGATCTTCGAGTCACATAATTCATGGATGGCTGCTAATGTCCAGAATCTCAATGTTAGTACACTTAAGTTGATTTAATTTGCGTGTACATTGCAATTGGAATCTTCACTGTGTTCTTCTTTCTATTTAGATCGTTAGCACTTTGTTCTTGGGGTCCAGACATCAAGATCTTTATTTTCCCAGTTTCTCAACTCATTGTTCCGTGCACCAATGTCCTTTTTTGATTCTACCCCTCTTTGAAGGGTACTTAGCCGAGTAAGGATACTTAAACAAATTTTTCATCTCCCTGAGATATATTGGGTAGCGAGGTACTGAGGTTGGTTGTCAACTTGCACCTCCTACATATTAGTTGTAGCGCGAACGTCTCTACCAGCAATCAAAGCAAATCTTTAAACTTACTAGACAGAAAATATGATAGACCAAAGTTCTATTTTAGATTTGGATAATTCCTATTAATGGATGAACTTACAAATTCTCTTATGAAGGTCTCTTCAGATTTGAATATTATTGACCTTGATGTTCCATTTCGTTTGCTTTGCTGCTGTTTTTTTTTCTCGAGGGAATGAAATAACATGTCTTTCGTCCTTAATTACCAGTTTACCACTGACTGAAATCTAATGTGCTTGGTCATGCAGAGGTACTATTTAGCCTCAGCTAAGGAATTGATGAGGATCAATGGCACTACAAAATCAGCTCTGGCTAATTACTTTGGTAAGTCAGTTGCTGGGGCTATAACAATATAAGGGCTTTTGAGGAATAAGATCGTTTCTTTGAGAACAAAATTGGAACTTGTTGACAAGAATGCTGGTTCATATTCTATAATTTTGCAGCAACTGAATATCTGATTCAACTTCTGGAGACAACGAGTGTTGCAGTTCTTTCTTTTTTCTGCCTTTGTTATGACACTTCTTCCTCTAGGAACTTTTAGCTCTGTGAGCATTTTTAGAAGTTGCAATTTGCATGTATCACGAGTTCACCAAATCTATGCAAAACATTGGGTAAAAGTTTCTTTTCCGAAAAAAGAGCCTGGAAATTCTGTGATAGTTCATCACATCTTGCACTTGATGTGCAATAAATTATTCAATGTACTGCAGGGAAAATTTTATTGTCTTCATAGCTTCCTGAAGTAAAGCCCTGAAATATTAAGATCTTACTATGTATACCTGATAATGTTGAATCACAAGTAAAGTTATATTTGTTCAAGAATGCAAGGCATGATATTTGGTGAATAATGCAGAATATTTCTTAATCACTTGTGATTTTGTATAAGAACTACTAAACTCCGAGCCCAAAGGGTTCAGAATGGAAACACCAAGATTAATTCATGACTACTTACCAAAAATACATGCATTTTGTATCGTTCAAGTTATGAATATTTCAGTATTGTCATCAGAAACACTAATGACTCCATTTTGTACATGTGCAGGCTTTGTAGGAATGGCATTGTCTTATGGTCTATCATATCCCTAAATAATTACTTTGTTTTCTGTATCCAAAACCAGTGACAGCTATCAAATTGGTGTTGGAAAATGAGTTAGTATCTGGTGATAGTGGAGCTCGTTTACTTCATCCAGTCCAAACTATGCTGGTACTACTCATGTGGAAATAATGTTAACCTTTTATATTAGTTGTGGGTTGGATTTTGATATGAATGTAAACATGGTGCTGGTGCTTAGCAGCCAACTCTTGTTGTAAACACACACTTTATTTCTCTATCTAAATTCTTATCATCCATTACATGAATCGAGCAGCCTACTCTTGTTTCAAATATACATTTTATTCCCGTCACTTGTTACACGAATTCTCTCAAATGTACACTACTGTTTCATGAATTTTTTTCAATGTTTTCTTCTTTATCAATGAACTTTTTAGACATGTGCGTGTTGCACGTGCCTATCCATTAGTTAACAAAAAGGTATTTTATAATTATATTTCTATGTACGTTATTAGGGCTTGTTCGCTTAAACCCCTTTCCAAGGTATTAAAGGGCATTGAAAGAAATTTATAAAGATTTTGATTTATAGGAAAACAAATTCATCCCTAAAATCCCTTCCATCTTTCAATTTTGTTGAATCACCACCCACAGAAATCATACTGCTAGCAATTCCTTTGACTTGACCTCAAGCCAGAAGACCTCTAGACACCAAGCCCCACTCCCGTATCTGCAGCCACCCACGGCCCACCCCGCTCTACTTGTGCCGCCTTTCCCAGCAAGGCCCACACAAACTGAAGAACTCGCCATCTTCCTCCCGAGTGCCACCTCCATAGCCGCCACACGTCCTAAAATAGGCTCCCTCCTGGGCAGGGTTTGATGTTTCAAAAAACTTCGTTGGCATGGATCTTGTATATGGTGCTTCCAAGGAGGATCTTCTGTCAACGTGTCTGGTGTATCATTCTCATCGCTGGAGGCAGTGAAGCGTTCATGCGTGTGAATACGCTTTTAGGGGACAACCGACTTATTGAGAGTCAGCTAGGCTTTAGGGTGTCTCGGTCAAAAGATCTAGATCATTATGGTGTGCACTTGATCTAAGCGTCAATAAAAAATTATAATGATAAACAGCATACAACACAAAATAGTAGAAATTGCCATATAAAATATATCAAGAAAGAACCACGCATGGGAATCTTGCTGACTTCTATTTTTTTAAGGAAAACACGAGGGATTGTCCCCTACTGGAAGTTGAAAGTCTCAGGTACAACATTAAGGGAAAAAAGATTACAAAGAAAATAAAAAGATTATTAGACAAAGGCCAAGAACCACGCATGGGAATCTTGCTGACATCTTGGAGCATCTACTTGCCAATAAGCATGTTTCCCAATTCAAACACGACCATGGCAAGAATTTCATCGTCTTTAACGTCGTAGGTGTACAGCGGCATCTTCTCGAGGAGTGATGCTCTGAGCTTGTCCGCGCAGGACCCAACAGTGTCCTCCTTCGGGATCTGGGTGAAGTTGCAGCGGTGCAGCTGGTCGTCGAAGCTTGCCATTAGACTGAGCGCCTCTAGGTACTGGTCCCTGCAGTAAGTGTAAGGTTCCCTCAGCTTGCTGGGGAGCCTCTGACCAGCCGTCAACATCTCCTTGACGCTGTACAAGGTACCCTCGTACCTGAGATGGGCGTGCCTTGCCGCTATGATCACGTAGTCAGTGAGCTCGGCGGTCTTCGGCAAAGAAGACGAGTTGAGCGTCACCCAGCAGGCGTGCGTCCACTCGGGATTGCGCAGCTCATTGCACACGTCATTCATTTTCATGGTGGGCACGTTGGGGCAGGCAGCGCCGGCGGTGAAGACGAAGGCGGACAGGGTGACCACGATTATTGCTGGGAGCAAGGTAATAGCGGCGGCTCTCTTCATGTTTCAAGCAGTTTTGATGGCTGGTTGATGCTTCTGTTGGGGAACTTCCGGGGCCCTATAAATAGGAGGATGATTGTCAACTAAGAAAAATACCCAGTACAAAATTAGTTGCTAAAAATTAATTACGATCTTGTTTGGATGCTTAGCTAATACACCAAGTAATGTCTTACCTACCATTAGCTAACAATTAGCTATGAGCTGTGTTACAATGGTTGGAAAAGTACCATTAGTACTTCCAGGTGCTTTTGTTTTTCTTATTTTCTAGCCATTTAATTGAGGATGATTATTTTTAAAAATTAATTAGTATTATTTGGGGTATATTGGTAATTGACCTTCCTCCTCCCATAGTCCCATGCCGCTCGCTAGTTGCTCCACGGCCGCCTCGCTCTCCGCCTTTGCCCCCACACCCTCAACCCCACTGTGACATCAGTCGATGTGCCTGACAGCGGCGGGGGCGCAAAGCAGATGCAGCACAGGCGCTGTCCACAGCGGGCGGCGGCGCGGCCGTCATCGCCAACAACACCATGGCACCACGTCAAACTTGTCAGAGAATTGTTTCATCGCATTCAGTTCAGGCATGGAATCCTGGACACGTGATGTGGCGACGGCGGCGGGCGGCACATACAGCTACGACGACGCTGCGTTCTGCCTTGAAGGCCACAAAATCAAGCGACGCACGTGGAATAGTTAGTTGGATGGATCCAAGCATGATCTATATCCAGCTTTCAGGGCTTCACTCTGTCATACATGCACGTGGAATGGAAAGAACAGTTGTGTATACCATGCAAATATCAACTAATGGCCATTTAGGTCTTATTTGAATCCATTAGCTACTAATAGTTAGCTAGCTAATATTATCTAGGAGCTATTAGCTAGCTAACTATTAGATGCTATTAGCTAGATTGGTCAAACCGGTGAGATAGGTATTTAGCTAACAATTAGCTAGTGTGATTTTTCATTATTAGCTGGACCTATTTTGATCAAAAAGGAGTTTATTATTAGCAGCTAACTATGAACCCTATAGATCTAATTGAATAGGGATTTAATGTTGTCACGGGTAAGAGATCCATGAGGATTGCGTTGATAAATTAACAGATTTACAATAGCATACCAGTGTGATTTTTCATTATTATTATTATTATTATTGTTATTGTTATTATTATTATTACTATTATTATCATTATTATTATTATATTATTGTTATTACTATTATTATCTCTGTGAAGTCATTTAATAAATGCTGCCAACATATCACTATCGATCTTTTGAGATTCACTCTACCATACGTGCATGCATAAAAGGAAAATTGCAGCAAGTACCATACATATGTCAGTGGTCATCTAATATTGTAAGTTCTTACCTAAGAGATCTATGAGGTTTGCTTCAACAAATTAACAGATTTGTTATATTAAACCGTTTGATTTTGTATGCTATGAACACATCAAGGTTATGTTTGGTTCAGCTGCTAGAAGTGCTTGTTCCGCAGCACCATGGACCCTGCTTCTGGCTTTCGGTCTTTTTTTTCCAAATGGGTTAAAACAAACAGAGAGAAGTTTCGAAGTTGTTTCAAGCGAGACAGAGAGAAGGGGTGAGTTTTTCATAGTTGTTTCCACAAAACAGATAACTCTAAATAAATGCTGCTAGCAAATACCAGTCCGTGACAAATGAACGGCGCCACCTGACCACCGAAGCCCTGCACCGAATAGAGGTGAAGTAGTCCTCTTCAAAGCCTTTGTTGAGAGGGGATTGGGGTTGCCAAGCATATCATTATGAGAGAATTATTTCCTTGGTCCTAACAAAAGTGCCTCTAAGTTTCTTGGCCCTTTTTTGCCGAACTTGCTTATTTGGCCTAGATTCGAGTTTTGTTTGGTTTCTTGGCCTCTCCGTCAATTTATGGAGGTAACGGGGTTAAGTTGCACACGAAAAGACTATTTTACCCCTAACGCCGAATGAAAAAGATCAACAGCCTACAGATGCACTGTACGGGTTTTTCAGATTGCTTAGTATCAATAATTTCACAAAATGATCTACAATAATTTTTTGACCATGCGCGAAACTCAGAAGTTCTAGTATGGGGTCAGAAGTTCTAATTTCTGCACAAAGTCAGAACTCCTATGCGAAACTCAGAAGTTCTGGTAGGGGGTCAGAAATTCTAATTTCCGCACAAAGCCAAAGGACAATTTACTCCTTCATCCGGACTCTAAATTAGACGTTCCATATATGTTTTTTTTATCATCTCAACGAGAGGAACGCAATGGTGAAGTTCGTTTCACATTTTGACAACTTCACAAAATGGACAATTTTGGTTGTCAACACATATGCAATAATAAGTTGACAAATATAAGAGATATTCAAGTTCACATGACAACATCGTGCATAAGATGTTCAAGTTCACAAATAAGCCTTCATACAGAACATGTTCAAGCTCACTGATATCAAATATGAGAACAAGCATATCTAAAATCAAAGACTAAGCCTTCTTTTACTTCTTGTGTTCATTGCAGGGATAGGTGGTTGTTTTTTTTTTTGCTTCTAGTATCCATGGAGGGGCTGTCAAGTGGCACATTTGTAGTTTGTAACATTCTTACTACCTAGCACTTGCTTCTTCTTTGTGAGATTCACCTTCTTGTTACCCTTGGCCTTGACAGGTGGTTCTATGTGTGAGGGATGCTCGATGGAAAGTGCTTCCTGCTGATTTGAGCCACTTCTTGACCTACAAACATTTATTTTCAGCAACAAATGATGGTAGTTCAATATACAATAGTCGAATGGAAAAAAAAAATCAGAAGTAGAAAAAATACCCTTTTGATAGTCCAGAGCTAGATTTATTTAGTTTTCCCTTAGTCTTACTTGAAATCTCCAAGCTTTGGTTGTTATGATAGACACTATGTATTTAGTTTCATTACCAAACTACCGTTAATACTAACACAAAAATTCACCACTAGTGTCAATTACCTTCTAGATGCTTCAGGAGTACAATCATCGCTTTTTCTTTTTTTTTTGCTACTTGTTGTTTCCAAGTTTTGACTAGAGGGGCAAAGTCAATAATTAGTATTGATGACAAGTTTGAAATAACATCTAGAGGAAGTAATAATTTGCAAACCTTGGTGGAAAAGACATGGATGTAGCCGGCGCATCATCTTCCAAAGGAACAATAGAACTTTGAGTAGATTTGGCCCTCTTCTTTGGTGATCCCCTACAAGTACAATACATGTCATCACTATGTTTTGCAGGAAGGAAAAATAGAAATGATAGTAAAAGTAAACACATTATGACCTGATCACTTTCATAGCTTCAATGTCTTCTGGTTTGCCCTTCTTGCAATTATGCCAATGATGTCCGTAGCCCTCACAAATAGGGCACTTGTGTTGCCCTTTCCTTTTTCCTTGTCACCATTTCCTTTATGCCTTTCAGTTTTAGGTCTACCCGCTACTGTTGTCAATAAGGGTGGATGCATGAAAAATCCCTTATTTAGGCCATTGTGACTTGTCAGGCATAGTAGGAATAAGCTAACTATATATAAATCTAAATTTCTCAACTGAGTAATACAAGTCAACATCCTTCTTAATTGGTTCATTACTAAGCGAGGTGATGAATGCTAATGCATCCTTGCAAGGTATGCCTGAAACCTGCCATTTCCTACAGGTGCAAGTCCTCTCTTATAGGTTGACCACAAAACCGAAATCCACTACCTCCCATTGCAGTCACTTCAGCAACATCTTCTGAACATTCTTCCACTTCCAAATTTAATTCTCTGCTCTTCTCATTCAAATCCTTTATTAAGTGGGGTAGAATCAAACCATGAAATTTCTTTGATACTTTCCTTCTTTGGTTCCACTTGCTCATGAGCATTTGCCTAATCTTGTCCATCAAATCATCCAAGTTCACAGACTTGTGTTGCTTAATCCAATTGTTGAAGCATTCTGCAAGGTTGTTGGTCACGTAGTCTACTTTGCTTCTAGTAGAGAATTGGCTTCTTGTCTACAATTTTTTGTGGTAATTCCTTATATAGTTAGTTGCAGCAGGATTTTCTCTCTCCATGGCAACCCAATTTTTTTCAAACAAATATAGGTTCCATGAGTAAGCAGCTGCCCATAGGTGGTCATCAAAAACCTTTCCATGGAATCTCTTCTTAAAGTTGGTCACCAAATGGAACATACATTCCCTATGTTCAGCCCTTGGAAATACTTGAGCCTCCCCAACCATCACAGCCTATCCTGCATCATTACATATGGCTAAGCCCGTAGGTGATCCAATAGCCTCTCTAAGCTGACTCATAAACCAAATCCAATTTTTATTGGTTTCTGAATCATAGACTCCACAACAAACAAGATACAACCAATTATGACCATCAACTGCAGAAGCACTAGCTAATTGCCCTTTGTATCCTGTTTGCACGGCCAGCTCGGGCGCATGCAACCAGTCGTACCACCGTCGTATGGCGCGGCCGCGGTGGATCCGCTGGCTAGCCCTCCTCCATGGTGGCACCCTTGTCCATCTAGGGTTTGGACGTCGGTGTCGGCCCTTCCCCGCTCAACCGGGTCCACTTCGACGTGACGAGCAGGATAGAAGGTGAACGAGTGAACAGGTAAGGCAGGGGCATTTCAGTCTTCTGGCGCCGCTCCAAAGGGCGCTTTCACGATAGATGCAGACGGACCTGACGGAAGGGCCAAAAAACCAAACAAAACTCATTTTAGGGCCAAATAACCAAATTCGACAAAAAAAAGGGCCAAGAAACTAAGAGGCACTTTTTTTAGGGCCAAGGAAATAATTTGCTCTATCATTATCTGCATTCATGGATTGACTCTACCATACATAAACGTAGAATTAGGGATGGCAACAGGTCAAGTATCGTGTAGGTGAAGCAAATACCTATCCACGACAACACCCACAAAACATTAGTCTCGTATAGGATTTTCACTAAACCATTGACTTAAATGGGTGGAATAGGTGTCTACCTGTTGTAGTGTGGTTTGTGTGCGGCATGCACACTCTGGAAAAACACAAACAGAGGTGTCTACCTGTTGTGAAGTTTTGAGGGGCGAAGGGGGTGCCACACGTGCGCACGCAAGTTCCAAGCTAAGCTCAGCCAAGCCTTGGCATGGAGTGAACGTGACGTGCACGTGCATGGAGCGAGCTGCGCTAGGCCATGACACGTTGTGGTGCGGGGTAGGCTTGGTTTTGGCACACTCTTCTCCTTGTTCATGCAGCAACCTTGCGTGAAGAGTAGGTTGGAAGAGCATGCCTCTGGAATCGACGCCCGTCTACGCTGCTCGGGTGTGCGCGCGAATTTGATTTTTGGATAGTGCACCGCGCGATTTATTTGCACCTGTTCCCAGTGACCAATACGTGTACGACGTCTTCTTCCTCGTGGCCACTTCATGAACGAGACTGTCGTCTACTTCTTGTTGGATGTTCGTGAGACTGTACCGTGAACATTTCTACCTGCGTCATCGACGCTACAAGAAACTTGTTAATCCGTGACGGATTCTATGTGATGGGTTTATAAACCAGTACTGACAAACGCATTCTTTGACGATAATTTTTTTCCATCATGGATGTGCACCAGTGGATATTTCTAGCCCGCTACGTCATACTCTTGTGAGCCCAAAACAATAAGTCTGCTATCATATATTTAGTGCAAAGAAAATTAAAAAATGTGATTGTGAATCGAGTGGGCCCTATATTTTTTCAGAAATGGGCTGTGCAACAAGTCAGCATAAAAAAGTCCATCAGAAATGGACTACGCAAAAAGTCGCACAAAAAACTAAGACCATTGCTGCGAGGACTCTTGTTTTTAAAAAAAGCATTACTGTCAAAGCTGGGGCGCTTAGGCCACAAGGAGCAGCAACAAGTCCAAGTCGAGCAGTAGGCCACGCGAGGGTACCCAACGTCGGGCCTACCGAACATAAGCGGGCGCAGGCGCAGCAAGGCCCGCGAGGTGGCCCAAGGCAGGCGCACGGGATTCGAACCCAGGAGCGCCTGGTTTAGGAGTTGACAGCTCTACCACTGAGCTACGTAAGATATTGTGTTTTCTTATTTGGAAAATCAATTTGTACATAGCCTATCTGCCTATATGTGCCAGCGAGTATGTCACAAGAGCATCTATCTGTTGTCACAAACTTGTTATTTCTCTTGATTAAGTTATCCCTGAAATTATCTAAACATTTTTAGACAAAAGAAGAATTTTATTAAATTATAGCTAAGTAATCATCTTGTTACGAGCACTTTGAAATATAATACATATACCTAGAAATTGTTCTTCGTCTACAATGTACTCATGCTTCGTATAGCTCCAAATCTCAATCCCAAATTTGTATGACGATTCATATGGATGACAACACAGTTAAACACTTAGCAAAGTGCCTGGGAACAGGTGCCTAGTGAACGGCGGCCAATATTCCTATAGACGGAATTGAGCATAAAATTCTTCTTTCTTATGTCTTTCTTCTTCTTCCTTCTGCCACCGAAGAATAAGAAACTTGATCTGAATCTTCCCAACTTAATACCATTAATCAGCTTGAGGGGGAGATTATTCTCACTAGTACTTCTTTCATCGTGGACAGATCTAACTACAATAAATGGAGAAGAGACCGGAGAAAATTATTCCATGACGGCAACATTATCTCTGCCTTGACGTCACCATCCGAAAACCTAATTCTCCATGTCATCGTACCGAGGAAGTTGCTGACGCTGTAGTTGTCGCCCTCATCTTCATCAAAGTCGGCATGGAGAAACCAAATCCACCCAACGTCTTCGCCTTTGCAGGAAAGTAGGAGGAGGAGACAAATCCCTAATACCAAAAAAACTTCATATACAGAGACACTAACCCAACAGGACTAGATTTATTGTAAAACTTATTAGAGAGATGGTCCCTAATCCCTCCTACCTAAAGCGAGTTGCCAAAGAGGGAAGGGAGGGGGACCAGTGGTGGTGGAGGTGGGGGCTGGGCCAGCTGCGACGGCCTCGGTTACGCCCTAGGGGCTCCCAATGAAGTCCGTTCGAGGCTGCGAATTCGTTTATCACCTTGCGTTGAAAAATTATCTAAATTAAACATGTAACATAAACAGCATAACAAGGAACAGTACGCAAGGCCATGTAAAATATATCAAGAAAGAACCATGCATGGGAATCTTTTTGCCATCTATGCTTTTTTAGACCACTTTAGAATCAAGTCTGCCAGTTCAAATATGATTTGCTCCAAAGTATTAACCGTCTAAGACCTTGTACAACACCTAAGACAATCTCTCACATTGTGATTGTGACAATTTGGCGAGCCTGATATAGCAGTGCATAAGGGGGGCTCTCCATCCTGGCGTGCGTGAAGTCGCAGCGGGACAGCTGGTGGACCAATCTCGCCGCGAACCTGCGGCCCTCCACCCTTGCAGTAACTGAGGTCTTCCCTCTCGTCGCCGGTGAGCTTCCCACCAGCTGCTTGATTGCATTGAAGGTACCCTCGTACCTGGGAATGGCGTGCCTCACCGCCGTGAGCACGTAGACCGTGACCTCGGCGGTCTTGGGCGCAGACTTGAACATCTCCCAGCAGATGCCCGTCCACTCGGGAATGTCCGTTTTAGCGCACACATCAACCATCCCATCTCTCGTTTTTTTATAATCTCCATCCCATCTTTTTTTTTTTGGGGGGGGGGGGGGGGAGTCTGATGGGCCTAGGCCGATGGGCCTGCGCGAGGAAAAAAAATATTTTGGCGAGGGAGGCTTCCTCTGATGTGCCGAGGCCGTGATGGGCCTAGGCCGATGGGCCTGCGCTAGGAAAAAATATTTTGGCGAGGGAGGCTTCCTCTGATGTGTGTGCCGAGGCCGTTGGGCCTGCACCGGGAGGGAAAATGGCCGAGGCCACTGCAGCTATTGGGCTCACTAGGGCCAAACTGGCTGCGCTCGACCACTGCAGCTGTTGGACTCGCTAGTAATTGAACAATTCAACATTTTGGTGTAGCCTAATCAAGTTCAAAACCACTCCAGGGTGTAATTTGAGCGGTTTTGAAAAGTTCAGGGTGTAAAACAGACGGTTTTATAGTTTGGGGTGTAGGTTAGACACTAGCTGATAGTTCAGGGGTTAAGTAAACTTTTTCCACTATTTGCATATACATAGTTTGCTGACTCCTTAACAGTGTTTTAGGGGGATTTGACAATACCGTATTATGAGCAAAAGATGCATGTGGTTTTGCTGAACTACTATTGGCTCATGTGGTAGAAACTGATGCTTTCACAAGGTAACCATCGGTAAACTAAGTACCATAACCCTCTAAGTTGGCCGTCTCGGTTTCCGGCGCCGAATAAACCAATTTCGGCTGGTTAGGCAATGCATAGCTCGCCTGCCCCTCAAAAAGCCAAACGGTATCCCATATTGAGGTTGACAAGCAATCGGGTCCGATCTACTAACAAATGCGTCTTAAGAAACATCAATTTCAGATTTCTTTTTCTCCCTTTTGTCAAAACCAGCCATAAACTTATTGACATTTTCTTGCATTTAAATTCCAACCAATCTAGTATGTTCATTAAACATATATAGTAGGGTATTCAAAAAAAATGTGTTGGCACCGATTCTGGGCAACACACTAGTAGGGGCTAGATCACATAGGGTTGAACATGGTCTAGATACATAGCGGAGGGAGATCTAAACGAAGAGGCGGACCAGCAAGTCGACGAGGCCAATTTGACACTCGTTCTTCACTCAAAAAAACTCACAAATGCCTCCCGAGAAGACCCCTCAGGTAGACATGTAGAGAGGGAGCTCTAGGATTGGCGAGGCCACGTAGAACGCTGACAAATCTCATCAAGAGAAGTGTTGGACCGCAAGGAGGTTGGAAGAGATAGGGTTTGGAGTTAAAAAGTAAAGATAGATTGATTTTTGACGATTATATAGATGAATCTCTCAATCGGACGTGATCCTGTATTATAAATAGAGGGGGTGGTCTTATCCCCGGTAGAGAACTTATTCTACGCGAAATCTACAAGCTTCACACAAGATCAGAACAGTTCCCAACAAAAAACAAGATTTGGACTCGAGCAGCCAAAACCAGCTCAGGTTAGTTCTCAAAACTAGCCTAGGCCTGTTTAAATAGTCTATAGTGGCGTCCCCGTTTGTTTTCCTATTTCTCAAAAAGTTTGTCCGAATTCAATCTCTTTTCATCTCTTTTGCTTGCATGTGATTTTCTTGTTAGATCTTCAACTCCCCAGTCATATTTTAGCTATCAACATTCATCAACGGTGTAGAGATTGGACTGAAAAGAAATAGGTGTGCGATTAGATAGTTAGCTCCACACTTCAACCCAACATCGGAGTGTCATATACCTGCAAATCTGTTCAACTAGTATTGAGAACCAGCCCGTCCACACTCGCCATTGAACAGACTCCAGAGATAAATATATATATGTATATATATATATATATATATATATATATATATATATATGTATATATATATATATGTATGTATATATATATATATGTATATATATATATATATATATATATATATATACATACATATATATGTATATATATATATATATATATATATATATATATATATATATATATATATATATATATATATATATATATATATATATATATATGGCAGCTAGTTTATTGTTTCATCAGCCTCTCTTATCTGATGAAATTAATCAACCGGAAAATTAACTTGTCACACAGCAGAGCAGCATGCATGGAGCCGATTCAGCCAGAATTCAAATGGTCACCAGACATCACATATATCAATCCAAGATCCATGACGCCAGCTGCTAGCTAGCATTACTGAACGCCCAGCAATTTGCCGAGGAAGTAGGCGAGCACGGCCAAGTTCCGGTCGACCAGGCTCCGGGCGTAGAGCGGCGACGCCGGCAGCTTCATGACGCGGTCCCTGCACCCCTCCACCTGCGCGACGCCGTCCCTGTACACCTGCCCGAGGTCGTCCCCGTCCAGGAACCGGCACCCGACCAGCGCGGCGGCGACGCGGTCCATGGTGTCCGTGGCCACGCGGTAGGACTCCTCGCAGGACGCGTAGGCGTCCCTCTCGTCGCCGAGCAGGGAGGCGTTGCCGCGCAGCGTGCCCGCGGCGCGCGCCGTGTCGTCGTAGGACGCGAGCGCGCGCTTGGCGCCCACGAGCGCGTACAGGTCCACGCCGTTGGACGGGTAGGTGACGTCCCGCAGCGCGTCCTTGCAGAGCTCGTACATGAGCCGCGTGCCGGTCGCCTTCTCGCACGCGGCCTCCACCGTCATGGAGGGGACGTCGGGGCACGCGGATACGGGAGGAATGGGGTGGTGGAGCAAGGAGAAGAAGGCGAGGGGGAGGAAGAAGAAGAAGAAAGCTGCCATGGCCATGAGTTGGAACGCGGAGGTGTGATGAGCTGATAAAAAATATGAACGTGGATCTACTACATATAATAAGCTTGGTGTGCCTTTGAAGTAGTGCCACAAATGTACCAGGCTTTGACTAGTAAAAAAAACTCCTTTGTTCAGTATAAATTGCCAGATTATTCTTGTGCTCATTCGTTCTAAAAAGTAGTTGGGTGACAAATATTTTGAATTGGTAACACATGTTTCGGCCACCTTAGTTCATTTCCGTTCCATAAGAATAGTTGGGTGATAAATTTTGATTTGGTAACCCTTTTACTTAGCCAACTTATTCCAAGAGTTCTCAATAAAGCCTCTCAATTTATGATTTTTAGCAAGAATGGAAAAAACTCATCTCCAATGGTTGCCAAACCCACCTTCCAATCTTTCTGTGCTTGGAAAATAGACCGATCGCACGGATATGTCTCCCACGCGCATATCCATCGGCTAATCTAAAGGTGTAAGGACGTGACAAAGAATAACAGTACTAAAAAAAGAGTAGAAAAGCGTTTCTGATGCAAATGTACAAGAGAGAAAGAATATATATATAAAAGTTGTTAGAATAATTTAGAAACAGTATATAATTCCTGATGTAAAATTATCTTCTATATTTTAAGAGTGAATTATTAGAAATTGTTAGAGATGATCTTATTTATTCTTTTCAATAATTTTTGGCGAGTTGGAAAACTTCATGATTTTGAGAAAAAAATTGTTGGAAATTCTTGGAGATGCTCTGTTAACTTCGATGGTAAAATAAAAGTTGCTGAAACCGTTGGCCACCAATTCGGTTACAAGAATTTAGCTCATTTGCCTTCACTTGTGTAGTATATATACATGGCACGTTTGGGTGGAAACCAAACCGGTCCAAGGTTACGTTTCTTTTGCTGTAAGTATTGTACGTTTCTTGAAACTGAATACGGTCTTTACAAATCGAACGTCACGGTCAAATTTGTCTTCTATGATTGAAAGCTGTAATTGTTGGGCTTCATCGATGACCTATGTGTTTATGTCTCTAGGCGGCAGTGACACAAATTTTGCAACGGAAAATTATTGCAGGAAGTTTATGTCGGTGGATGGAAACCAAAAGGTCAAGTCAAGTTTTGAATATTAAGGCAGCTCAACAATTGACTCTTAAACTAGCTCTAAATATTTTTCTCATATTAATGGAGGCGACGCTGCTATGACGACCGCCTCCATTAATGGACTACTAATGGAGGCGATTGCCCTTAGCCAGCCCCCCAACCACCCCCATCTTCTTCCTCCACGAGCTTCCCCTTTCATTTTGACGGGGTTCACTATACCACAACCAATCTGTAGCGTAAGTGGTTGTGTTGTGTACCGGTTTCATTATGTTTTATCGACCGTTGTCCGACGCTAATTGTTTCCATGCTTGTTTCCACGAGCTCCCCCTTTCATTATGTTTTAGCGACCATTGTCCGACGCTAATTGTTGACTGTGGTATAGTGGTTGGAGCTCTAGAACTCTGAAAAATCATCATTTTTAGAGGGGCGAGTTTTGCTCTTGGATTTCTTGAAGGAGAACACGTACCGTCTTGGCCTAGGCACGGCACTATGGCCGCTTATCCGTGCCGTGCCGTGCCACCGAGCACGGCAGCCCACCGTGCTAGTGCCGTTCATAGGCACTATTGAGATCCCCAATTCATAGCGACCATAGAACAAATCGAAGAGGAAACTTAAATCACAGATCAAGAAGGGAAACAGATCGATGAATCAAAGAAAAATACATCAAAGAACACAGATCGAGAAATCCCCAATATTTATCTCATAAATCCACACATCACAGGTTAGGCCGGGGCCGCCGACGCCGCCAGGAGGCCGAGGCCGCCGCCGCAAGTGCGCCATCGGGAGGCCGGAGCCGGGGCTTGGGCCACCGCCTGTAACAACCCGTGAATTTGCATGTAATGAAAAACCCAACTTTTTAAATTTTTTCTTAAAACATTGCTTGTCGTTGTGTTGCATGTAATATTAGGTCAAACTTAAGTCATCTATTTCCCCTTCTAACCCTGATTTCAAATGAAGACCTAATTCGCTCCCATCTTGTTCAAATTGAATTTACAATAACTTTGTGCACCATGTAGTGTAGATGCATGTGTGATTTGGTTCTTATCTTGTGTGTGCTTGGAGGTAGCCCTTCTCCAAAAATCCTTGTGTAGGAAATGAAGAATCCTTCTCCTTAATCTCCTATCCAGCAGGCTGCATGAGCATGCATGCTCCTGTGCCGTTCCTCTAGTTTCATGAATCACGTCATTAGGCAGCCAACCCTTCATGCATGTTGTTTTCTATACCACAGGAGCCTGCACAAGATCACGTAATCACGTAACAGGAGCCTGCGGACAGCAGTATACACCGCCATGCAAGGCTATACACGTTCGTACCTTGTACGTGTATCAGGCGCCCCAAGACCGTTTCGCAGCTAGGCCCTGAATGCGCCACCTCCCTCAGGCCCACTCGATCCCATGGCCCAGTCCACCGTCGTGGCCCAATCTGGGCACCAGCACGCAGCCCATCCGCCCCTTCCTTGCCCCTCACGTGTGCTGCACGCGCAGGGAGGCACCGCACGCTCTCGCTCGGGCGCGCTCGTGAGTGGATGACGCCGCTACCTGTAGCCCCCACCGGTCAGTCACGGGATCGACTCTTTCTGTTTTCCATCCGTCTCTCCTTTCTGTCGCCTCCCGGTTGAAACAACGGCTTCGTCTTCCTCCGTACTGACGCTCCTCTGCTTTTCCCTCCTGTTGCACTGAATTCCGTCGGAAGCCACGGTGCTCGGCCTCGGATGCCTCGCGTGACCTCAGCCACGGACCGAACCGCAGCGCCAAGCCGCGACCTACGCCTCGATTCGCGGGATGCCCTGGACCCACAGCACCCAAGCGCCAGCCCTAGCCCTTCGCGAAGCTTCTCGGACCGCTACTTGCTCCGGACCTTGGATGACCGCCACGTCACGCCGGCCGTCCCATCAAACGGCACGGACGATGGCGCACCACCCCGGAACCCTAGCCTGCACGCCTATAAGAGCCCCCAACCGGCCGCTCCCTCGCCATCTCCTATCCGCCGCCACTCCACCTTCCCCTGCGTCCATGCTCCATTGCCGCGACGAGCCAGAGCGCGGCCACGGCGCACGCTAACCGGAGCCGGCCGCGCCGCGCGACCTTGTCGTCGCCAACGCCGAAACCTTCAACCTCGTCAGGCCACGCGACGACGGCCGCGTCGTGAAGCCGCAGCCTCGGCCCCGTGTTCGGCCACAAACCGATGGAGCCACTACCTCAGGCGTGAGCCGTGGGCGCGTCCGCGACGGCAACACGCCACCCAGCTGTGACCCGCCTACACCGAGCGGAGCTACTGCTTCTAAGTCCGCCGACAGCACGGTCAAGCTGCCGGTGAGCCGCCCCTTGCCAAAGCCTCAACCTTTCGCTTCCTTGCCGTCGCCTTCGCTGAAGATCAGCCTGAGTGCCTTGTGTTGTTCACCGCAGGAAAGCCACAGCTTCGGTTTGCCATGGAGCCGCGCCGCGAGCCAGCGTGACGTCGACGCAACTCTTGCTGTCCCTGACCGACGCCAACTGCCTCTGCACCAGGACCACCTCTGCTCTGCGTTCTGCGACATCCCAAGCCCTCCGGTGAGCACCCCGCCTCAAGCCCCCGCCTTTGTGAGATGCCTTGATGCACTGCCTACCAGGCCTTCGTGCCGCTGTTTCCTTCCCACGAAGGCACGAAGCCGCTGGACACCATGAGCGCGTCACGCGCTGCCGTGCCTCCTGCGGCTCACCAAGCCACGCACGACACCGAGCACAGACACCGCGCGGCCTCGTACCTCACGCGGGAACGCTCGCACCTATGGCCTTGGCATCTCACGGTCACGGACATGCCGGCCCGGGTGATGTTCGCACCGCACGCGAACGCCGGACACTGCGAGCAGATGCACGAGCACACCCACGTCTTCATCCTGGAGGTACCACAGATGGCCGCGGTTGGCCACCACACGGCTGCCACCTTGCCACAGCCTTGGCACTAGCACGCACGGCCACGCCGCCACGGACCGGAGCGCCGCTGGACACCCGCGGCCGTTGCGTTGCGAACGCACTGCCGTGCTCTGCCTTGCACGAACGGCAGCCATGGCCTCACTGGCCCCTGCTGTGACCACATCCTCAGACACACACACGCACGAAGCCAAAAGCTTGGCCTTTGATGACAAGCACGAACGCCCAGACCGCCGCCCGCCATGGCGGCGAGCTTAGCACGTACACGGTGCAGATGCACCCACGGCATCAAGCGCACGAGCCAACCGGCCGCCGTCATCCTTTGTCCGGCCTCCGTGCCGCAGCCCGCAGTGACCCTTGCCCTCCATCCTGACCACACGTCCACACGAAAGAGCACGCATCGCGGGCACGCCACTCCCATGGCCGAGGCCACCACCTGGGCACCGAACGGCATGGCTGCGCCGCACCACTCACACTCGCCATGGCCTCGCCGCCCCAACTCCTTAACCGGCCCCGAGACCTCGCCTTGGCTATGAACCCACACAGCACAGGCCTAGCCACCCAGCTCCACCCGCTGGCCACCATAGCACTAACCCGGCACACAAGCCCAAAGCTTCGGCCTACCACCTCCCATTGCCGTTCACCGATGGCCACGCTCGGCCACCAGACGGCAGGAACGCCATCACAGTCACGCACGTAGCCTTGGACCACGCTCACGAGGCGATGCCCTCCCTCGCTGCACCGGCACCCTGCACATCGCAGAGCGGCACCTGGACACGGCTTGCCGTGGGCGCGACATCCCGCTGCTCGGACGCACCTGCACAGCGATGCCCTTCACACGCCGCCCTGGTGTGTACGGCACAACCGTGCTCGCCGTGTCACACCTCGCATGGCACAGCGGCGCTGCGTAGCCCACCGTGGCCTTGTCTCGCACACAGGAGCACAGACGGTCCGACGGACGCCTGGGCGCGGCGCCATCCTGCCTACTTCCCTGTTCGTCGGCACCGCTCCTAACAAGCCCAAGCACCGGCTTCTCCTGCTGCCCAGCTCCACCCGCTCGCGCACGCGGGCGTCGACCACGCGAGCCGCGGGCAAGGCGAGCCCCCGCGGTCTCGGCGTCGAACACCTGGAGGGACGCCCTGCTCTGCTCTGGTTTGGAGCAAGCCCACAGGCCGACAGGCCAGCTCATCTGGTTTGCAGCCCAGCGAAAGACCCAGGCCTCGGTCTCTAGCCCACCTAGCCCAACAGCAAAGCCGGCCCGAGCCGCTGTTCTCCTGGAAGGCCGATTGGCCCAGAACTAGCCAACCCTGAGCCTTTCTCCTTTTCTCCAAATGTCTCCACCTTCAAAAAAAATTCACAGCAAATTCATCCCGGCTCCTGTTGGAATTTATATGGGCTGGGCCCAATAACCAATTGTGAAATTCCTAATAAATCTCAAAGGCCCATTCATGTGAGCAAGAGGGGATGTGGGAACTCTTTAGTACCACCTTGCTTATTGAAGTGGAGGTAGTCATACTTAAATATGGAAGTCCTCCCCACTTCCTCAAGTCTAGTGTGAGGAGGAGTAAGAGAAGTCCACACGCTCGCTCGCCTCGCCGGGCGGGGCGAAGGGCACGGGTGCGCGGCACCTGCGTGAATGGTCCGCCGAAATCCGGCTCCTCGCCTTGCGGGAGCGTGATCTCCTTTTGCTGTTTTCGTTTTTGGTTTCTTGGCCTTCAAGTTGCATGAGTCCTAATCGGTTACAAATTAATAGTCCTAAATCAATTTAGATCGTGATCGCGACACGAGATTGGTTGGACAGGACTATATAAGCAACCTGCCGGTCACGCCAAAACGTATCTAGTTAATCCTAGGGTTTTTGCCTCTACTCGCTATTGCGCCGCCGCTTTAGCTACTCCAGTCCGATCGCTTGCGTGCACCAGCGACCGGGTGAGCAGGTCTCCGGAACCCTCGTCTTTGCGATCCTGCACCGGGAGAAGACGAATAAGATTTTTGGGAAGCGTTCTTCGCGCGACTGCTTCCAAAGCTTCCACAACGGCTCGTCTTCCGAAGGGTGCATCGGCGCGTCGGCTTCGTCGTGCTAGAGCTCGCGGGGTCGTCATCAAGAATACTCCTCCGCCTCTCATCGACGACTTTGACGACGACTTCAACATCGACGACATCGACATCAGCGATCTCGCTCCATCACCACCGCCAGCTACATCTTCAACACCATCTACTACTGCTACAACCGAAAGGTATAATTCTCTTGATCTAATTTTGACGTTCGTACAATCTAATCTATCTGCTGGACTATCAATGCTTGTCATGTTGATGCTGTGGAATATGCTGATCTGCTATACTAGTATGCCATACATGTTTAATCTAGTTCATATATTTGTCATGATTTATGTTCTAGATTTAATCATGCTTTTAATCTGGAAATTGCCTAATTCGTTAACAGCTCCAAAAATTATAAAACCAGTTTCATAATTTTTCTAAAATCCTATCCTACCTCCTAGTGCTATTCTTTGGTTTAGATGAGCTAGGTTTTATCGCTGTTTATTGGATCTTATTGCTAGTAGTCGCTAGTATTTATTCCGCGTTACGTTTTGCATAGCTTCGGATCCAAGGAAGCTCTCGAAGGACGAGACAGACCGTGCTGAGTACGACTACATCGACAAATTGGAGCTTACCATCCCGACAACGCAGGTGTCATGGCTGCACCATTCTCTTAGTAACCTATTTAGACATTGTAGTAGTTGTGCTAGCGCTTTTATTTTGTTGCTTGCTTGCTACTTGAGTGCATTGATTGAGCCCCTGCCTTGGTTGAAACCCATATACCCTGGCATACCTGCTCCTATTTTATATTCGCGCATGCTTATGCTATACCTTGCTTGCTTGCATATACCTCACTACTTCGATTATCGAGACTCTTGATGGACGTTGGATGGTGGATGTGAGTGGAGGCTTTTGAGCTGATGCCTTGTGTAGTGATACTTGGGATGAGCGATTCTCCTTTTCCTTAAGAGTGAGGTGTTAGAGATGAGGTATGAGGGAAAACTTCGGCTGGAGCGACTGACGTGACATGCCGGGGGAATACTTGGGGCTCCCTGAAGGTACCTGTGGCGGGTACAACTTGTGGATACGGAGGTGGTGTGGTGATTGTGCCGTCGAGGGCACGGGTCTTTTGGTGACCCATTGGAGGAGATGGTTGCTCTAGCCATATAAGGACTGATATGTTGGTGTGATCATGCTTCACAGGACTTTACGTGCACACCACACGCTCCATGGGAGGGGTCCCAGGCTTGTGACTTTGCTTAGGATGGCACCATTACTGTAGGAGTTAGCGGATAGTGTTAGGGAGGGTGAGCATGGGGGCTCACACCGTTCCAAGACTCGGCCACCACTGGCCCGGTTGGTTCGGATTCACAGCTTCAGGTACCCGGTGGTGACTCGGTGTTTTCCCAGGCCTGAGAGAGGCAGGATGGTGCCATTACGGTGGGTCCGAGTTTGGGTGTTGTGTTCCCTAGTCGGATCACTACCTGCTAGGGTCACTTCGTGTGGGATTTCCAGGTTGTACACACTCTGCAGAGTTTATAATCTATACGTATAGCCGCGTCCTCGGATATGGACAATATCATGTGTTCTGTTACCCCAAATAGTGTGAGATATTATTTTCTTCCCTCCCCCTGGTTGATCTAAGGTCCGGCTTCAGGCCGTTGAGGCAAGGATGAGAGGGAGTTGTCCTTGTCGCCTAGAGAGCGAGGCGGAGGTGTGACTGTGGAAGAAGAGGGATGATGGGTGAGATGACTTGAGGTGATGTGCGAGAGTGGGAACCTGAATCCTCGGGTGGACTCAGGCTGTGAGAATGAGAGTGGGAACCTGACTCCTTGGTGGACTCAGGACTTGGAGATGTTTTGGTGGATACTATTATTATTATTTTATTTATTGCATATTAGGATGCAACCCACAGCCTAAAATAATAGGATCGCCAGATCCCTTAGAAATAGGCCACTTGAAGCTCATCGGTGCTGACCATGGCCTGCATGCATCTGGCGGCGTGCAGAATGATGGACTTGCAGGATTGTTGGGAATGGTATAAGGTCACGACCGCACTCAAGGATGCCTCTGGATGTGGACTTCGCCAAGCTTCGTTGTTACGCTCTGATAGATCGACGTGATTTCCTTACTTATTGATTGATTCATGTGAAATCAATCTTGTAGTTTGTAGTAGGTTGTTACCCAAGTGTACTCGGAATTTTGTAATGAATGATGTGTAACGCTTTGTATGGAAATGAAATCAGTTGAAATAGAGATTGCACGTGGTAGCTTTTATTCCTGGGACTATCACATCTGTGCAGGGATTGAGATTTCTATCTTGGAATTCTCGGTTCGTTTCACCGCCGCCGTGCCGAGGTCGGGGCCTGGGTTGCCGCCGTAGTGCCGAGGCTGGGGCCGCCGCCGCACGCACCTCCACGGGCAAGGCCGCGCACGCGCCTGTGCATCTCCCCTGTCTGTGTGTGAGAGAAGTAGTGAGGGTCGGGGAGAGGCCGAGAGTGAGAGCGCAGCTGCACAGGAGAGCTGAAGAGGAGAGGTTAGATATGGTTCCAGGCACATTTTTCTTTATATATGACACTCTCAGGTCATCCAATGGTGCTGGTGCTTCCTAAGACCATCCAACGGTGACAAATAATCGGGCCACTATCGTGCTGGCCCATTAACCGTGCTGTGCCCGTGCCGGCACTGCAGGCTGGACCAACGGCCTAGGCACGGCCCTAGATCGTGCCCGTGCCGGCCCAGGCACTATGGAGCCGTGCCCGTGCCATGCTAGTGTCGTGCTTTTTCAAGCCGGGCCTATGTCGGTCCATCGTGCCTGGCCCATTTGGCCAGGTATACAGATCTTTCAAAAAAAAATGTGTCTTGGACAATACAATATATACTAGCTATATAAAGCTACCATTAGCATGCACATGGCAGCATAAACATGATCGGTGCACAGCGGATTATTGAAAGCATGCAAACTATAATAAGTACATATATATGGAAGCAAAAATACAGTTATATATAAATCCTGACTGGATTGCATATATATCGTCGATCAGGCTGCCGACTGCAGTAGTGCAATGCTTACGATGCATTCTCAAATCCGCCGGTCGGGTGACAGAAACTAGCGCCGCGCGTGTCGCGAGCCTTCATTTTGCAGCATGCATCGGCACAACTTGCTCGTCAGTATATATCTCAGACCACGACGAGGGCGTCGCCTCGCCGCCAGATGTTCCGGTTTCATCTCTGGTGCCCTGCCCGGTGCGGCGGCCCCATCCTGCTCTGTTTCGTGGCCCAACAGAAATCGTTGTGGTTGCATAAGAGAACCAATCAGTGCTATACCATAAGCCATCTGTCTAAATGTAAGGAACCGGTATTACTTAGTGGGCTTGGGTCTCGGCCCATGTGTGCGTGTGCTGCCTTCGGGCCTTTTCTGTAATCAGTGGGTCGGCAGTATATAAGCCGGCTCGGGAGAGGAGGTGGGTACGAATGTCACAAACTCCTAATCGTCTCTGAAATCCAGTCGTCGTCCCGCGGAAGTCAGCCGCGTTCTTCCATTTCTACCCAAATTCTTGCTATTCTACCCCAGATTCCTCCTCCAGATTACCCAGAACACAACAATTGGTATCAAGCCTGGTTGATTTGGGAAGAAATTTTTTCTCCCCCAAATCATCTTCGCTCTGGCGCCGAAGAAAAAGGTCACCAAATTCCAAACAGAGATGGCGACATCGATGGACGACCTTAAGTCCACTATGGAGTCCATGGCGCAGCAACTCGCGGGCGTTCAGGAGATGGCGAAGCAGTTCTCCAGTCTCCAGGAGGCGGTTTCGACTACCCTGGACAAGCTCCAGGACCTTGAGGCATGGCGTACCGTGGCGGAGACGTCCATGGGCTCTATGTTGCAGCAGTCCCAGAGCGCGACCCAGCGGATCCAGCAGCTGGAGTCCCGGCCACCACCTCCGCCTCCGCCGCCACCGTCTCAACAGTTGCCGCGGATACCGCAACCTCCACCCACGGGCGCGGCTCCAGCGACGCTTCCCCAACCCCTGTCCGGATGGTTGGACCACAACACCGCTCCGCAGCTATCGTCATCTTTTGCGTCGAGTTCTCTGTTGCCCAATGGGCACGGCCTTCCACATGACCACCGGGATGTGGGTGGTGGGATCCTTGGATTTCCACCACCGCTCCCGGTCACGGGTATGCCTCTCCTCAATCCCTTGCCTCAGCCGTTGGTTCGCTCGGATGTTGATGGATTTCAGTTACCGCGCTCACCACCTATTCCCAAAATTGAGTTTCCCAAATTCTCTGGTGATAACCCTCGTTTATGGCGTGACAATTGTAACATGTACTTCGAGGTGTATGCGGTGCATCCTGCCATGAAGACAAGGTTTGCAATCCTCAATTTCAAGGGCGCGGCGGCAACGTGGATGCAAACAGTGGAACGGCGAGGAAGAATCACGGATTGGGACAACCTCTATCAACTCGTCCTTGACAAGTATGACAAGGATCAGTATCCAATTCAACTCAAATGGCTGGAATCTCTGAGGCAAACCGGATCAGTTACCGAGTATCAGACCCAATTCGAGCAACTCGCACATGGTATTCTCCTTTACAATCCTGCCTACGATGATGTGTATTTCGTGACCCGATTTGTGGCTGGCTTGCGTGAAGACATTAGAGCAGCTATAGCCTTGCACCGCCCACACAATGTTGATACGGCTAGTGCCCTCGCTCTGTTACAAGAAGAAGAGTTGAACCAGAGCCGAGTTAAGTATTCAGGTAGGGATTTCAGTAAAGGCTACTCCAAAGGCTCTACATCTGAACAAAAGAAAGGAACCAATTCAGAGAAGCCCAAGGTTCAGCAAATGACATCAGATTCAGAAGACAAGTTGCAAACTCTGAAAAGTTACCGGCGCAAGAATGGCCTGTGTTTCCGTTGTGGTGAAAAGTGGAATCACAACCACAAGTGTCCGGAGCAGATCCCCTTGCATGTGCTTGAAGAACTATGGGATGCTGTTGATGATGAATCTGACAATCAGATGTCTGATCAGGCAACTCAAGAAGTTGAAGAGAGTATAATGGCTGTGCATGATTCAGACAAACCGGTGTCAGCTAAATGCAAGACATTCCGATTCATTGCAAATGTGGGAAAGGACAAGGTGTTGGTTCTGATAGACTCAGGGAGTGTTGGCATGTTTGTCAGTGAACAGTTGGTGCAGAAGTTGAAACTCCCAACTCAATCTTGTCCGTCTGCTACATTCAAAGCTGCGGATGGAGGGATCCTTACCTGTACACAAATGGTTCCAGAAATGAAGTGGTATGCTCAGGGACACACCTTCTCCTCTGCAGCACAAGTGTTGCCCCTAAAATGCTTTGACATGATATTGGGTGAAGACTGGTTGGAGGCCATGAGCCCTATTTGGGTTGATTACAGGCAAAAGAAGATGAAAATCACTTATGAGGGTCACAGGCTTACTCTGCAGGGTATTCAAGATACTGTATCTCCCTGTCAACAGTTATCTGGCAAAAAGGTGAAGGGATTGCTTAGAACTGGTATGGTGTCTTGTTGTTTTCAAATACTCAGCTGTACTCAGAAACCTGAATCCACAACATCAGGGGCTCAGTCAACAAATCAAGTGGTACCCCAGAGGTAGAACAGCTAGTGCAGGCATATGATTTCCTTTTTGCTACTCCAACTGCCCTACCCCCTCACAGGAGGGCTGATCATAGGATTCCTTTAATACCTGGGGCACAACCTGTGAAAGTCAGACCTTACAGATACAGTCCAATCCAGAAAAGTGAAATTGAGAAGCAACTCTCAGAAATGCTAGCATCTGGAATCATCAGACCGAGTAGCAGCCCCTTTGCTTCACCTGTTCTCCTAGTCAGGAAGAAGGATGGAACATGGAGATTCTGCATTGATTATAGACAACTCAACTCTATCACAGTTAGAAATAAGCATCCTATGCCAGTGGTAGAGGAGCTTTTGGATGAGTTGGCTGGAGCTGCCTGGTTTACTAAGTTAGACTTTAGATCAGGGTACCATCAAATTTGTATGGCTGAAGGAGAACAATTTAAGACTGCATTTGCCACTCATCAAGGGTTGTATGAATTTATGGTGATGCCCTTTGGGTTGACTAATGCCCCTGCAACATTTCAGTGTCTCATGAACACAATCTTTGAGAAGTTGCTTAGACATGGATTCTTGGTTTTCATGGATGATATCTTGATTTACAGTACAACCTTGGAGGAGCATTTGGTGTTGTTAAAGCAAGTGTTTGACATATTGCATATCAACAAATTTCTCATAAAAAGGTCTAAATGTTCTTTTGCTCAGCCACGAGTGGAATATCTTGGACATGTGATCTCAGCTCAAGGGGTAGCCACTGAACCCACAAAGGTTGCAGCAGTTGCAAGTTGGCCAACTCCAACTAACCTGAAACAGTTGAGAGGATTTCTTGGTCTGACAGGCTATTATAGAAAGTTTATTGCTCATTATGGCATGATCAGCAGGCCCCTCACAGAATTGCTCAAGAAGAATATGTCTTTCTGTTGGTCCCCAGACGTGGATAAGGCTTTCAAATTGCTCAAACAGAAATTGGTTCAGGCACCAGTGTTGGCTGTGCCAGATTTTGAATAGGAGTTTGTACTGGAAACAGATGCTTGTGACACCGGGGTGGGGGCAGTACTCATGCAAAACAATCACCTTGTAGCCTATTTGAGTAAACCATTATGTCTGAAAAACCTGGCACTATCAGTTTATGAAAAGGAGTGCATTGCCATACTTCTAGCTATTGAGAAGTGGAGACCCTATCTACAGCACAAGAGGTTTACCATCAAGACAGACCATAAAAGTCTAATGCAATTAACTGAGCAGAGAGTGAATTCTAAACTCCAACATAAGGCTTTAGTCAAGCTTATGGATCTGAATTTTCAGATCCAATACAAAAAAGGGACCCTCAATGCTGCTGCAGATGCCTTATCAAGATGCACTCATTCTGAACCTAAGGCAGTTGCTGCCATATCTGAATGTGTGCCTTCCTGGTTACAGAAACTGCAGGATGGGTATGCTGATGATGATGACTCCAAGAAATTGTTGACTGAGCTCAGTCTCTCTTCTGATAAAGTCAAGGATTATACATTGAGGGATGGAGTGATCAGATTTAGAGGAAGAGTATGGGTGGGCAACAATAAATTGGCTCAGCATCACATTTTAGTGGCACTACATGATAGTGGCCTGGGTGGACACTCAGGTATGGCTGCAACCTATCAAAGAGTTAAGCAGTTATTTGCATGGCCTAGTCTCAAGCAGTCGGTCCAAGACTTTGTACAGCAGTGTCAGATTTGTCAGCAGGCCAAATCTGAGCATGTGAAACCTCCAGGCTTGTTGGAGCCATTGCCGATACCTGACCAAGCTTGGGACACAGTGAGCCTGGACTTCATAGAGGGCCTCCCACCTTCTGATAGATATAATGCCATCTTGGTGATCATCGACAAATTTACCAAGCATGCACATTTCATCCTGTGCATCACCCGTTCACTGCATTTCAGATAGCAAAGATATTTTTGGACAGTGTATACAAATTGCATGGATTGGCAAAGGCCATAATTTCAGACAGAGACAGGGTGTTCACTAGCACAGTCTGGCAGGAACTATTCAAGTTGACCGACACTAAACTGTTGATGAGCTCCTCTTACCATCCACAGACAGATGGTCAAACGGACTTAATCAGTGTTTAGAAGGGTTCCTAAGATGTATAGTGCACTCCTGTCCAAAGCAATGGAGCAAATGGCTCCCAGTTGCCGAGTTCTGGTATAATACTAGTCATCATACTGCTCTGGGCAAATCTCCATTTCAGGTCTTGTATGGATACTCTCCAAGGCATCTGGGCATCAAGAACCTACAGACTTGTACAATTCCTGATCTGGAAGATTGGTTGAAAGAGAGAGCTCCTCAATAGATTGATCCAGCAGCAGCTACTTCGTGCTCAGCACAGGATGAAACATCAAGCTGACAAAAACAGAACAGAAAGAACATTTGAAGTGGGTGACAAGGTATATTTGAAACTCCAACCACATGTTCAGTCATCTGTTGCTTATCGAACAAATCAAAAACTGGCGTTCAAGTACTATGGGCCATTTCAAGTGCTGCAGCGTATTGGTAATGTGGCATATAAGTTGGATTTGCCGGAAACAAGCAGAATTCATCCAGTTGTTCATGTTTCACAGCTCAAGAGACATATTGCTTCTTCAATTCAGGCTACCACAGACTTATCGTCAGTTTGCACTGATCCATCACAAGCTCTTGTTCCTGAGGCCTTCCTGGAGACACGCTATGTGATGAAGGGTGGTTCCACCGTAAAGCAATTCTTGGTGCAATGGACAGGTCTGCCAGCATCTATGGCAACCTGGGAAGAAATGGAAGACTTGAAGAGGCGTTTTCGGAAGGCGCCAGCTTGGGGTCAAGTTGGCGGTTAAGGGAGGGGCAGTGTAAGGAACCGGTATTACTTAGTGGGCTTGGGTCTCGGCCCATGTGTGCGTGTGCTGCCTTCGGGCCTTTTCTGTAATCAGTGGGTCGGCAGTATATAAGCCGGCTCGGGAGAGGAGGTGGGTACGAATGTAACAAACTCCTAATCGTCTCTGAAATCCAGTCGTCGTCCCGCGGAAGTCAGCCTCGTTCTTCCATTTCTACCCAAATTCTTGCTATTCTACCCCAGATTCCTCCTCCAGATTACCCAGAACACAACACTAAAGTTCATGGGCATGATATGTCGCACACTCGCACCATGTTCATGGGTGCGAGCTGCAGCTTCTCCGTTGCTGGATTGGTCCAAAGGCTGAAGTCAAAGGCGTAACTTGGCTGTTCTGGCCTTCGTCCAAAGTTACTTCCTTCAGCTGGCACTACTGACCCTGGCTCGGGAAAGCCAGGATATGAGGTCAGGAGGTTCACCTCCGTTGCTGCATTGCCAAGGCCATGATGCAGCTTGAGTAACCAGACAAAGGTGAGGAGCTCACATCCGTTGCCAAGGTGCCGCGCGTGTAGCTCCCCGCTGCACTTGCCGGCCGCGTAGACGAGCAGCCTCATCCACATCTCCCTATTCTCCTCCAGCGATTGTTTCAGATCTGGCTCGAAGGGAGAAGCCGGGGTCTGGTTCGAAGGGAGAGCCCGAATCAAGCTCATTGACCAAATCTTTCTGCATGCTCTTTCACGATACTTAGCCTGTCACCGTTTACTTTTTTGTTGTTATTAGGTAAGATTCCATCATTTACTACACTGCTGATCGGCAGCATGGATGGATACGCCTCCTTGAGGTAGGCCATGTAGTTTGATAGCTTCTCACAGTCTTCCTTGAGCAGCGTCACATCAGCTGCATGACTTTTTTTTGGGGAACAATCAGCTGCATGACTTGTTGATGTTCCAGAAACGTCGAAATGCTTGCTGATGTGCAGGTCCGTTTATATTTATAGACGGTAAAGGGCGTGCTCAAAGGGTAGACAGAGTGTGTAGTTCAATCTCCGTCGACGAAGCTGTAACCGTCTGCTGAAGTAGTCCTCCGGCGGTCTATTTTTTTAACCGGATGTAACCCCATTTCCATTATCACTAACGAAAATACAGCATTCTTGAGACATACTAGAGTGAGATAGAATAGAAAACAGGCAAAGGGCAGACTTACTACTGTGGCCTATTACAGACAGTTTTGACTTAGATGACTGATAGAAAAAGGAAACTATGCCACCCTGGCAAGAATTCAAGCTAAATCCAGCTCTAACGCAAGGCTAACTACTTGAACCATGTAAGACCCAGAAGGGAATCAGAGGGATTGAGAAGCAGGGAATACAGGAAGATAGCAAGCAGGAATTTGGGGCGGTAGAGTTCGGAGGACGGAGACGGCTCTCGGCCGAATCTCATAGAGTTTAGGATGTTTGTTTACATCGTCATGCCCTACTTCTCATTACATCCAGAATATATGTAATACATCAGTGGAGCCACTCTGGGCCAGAGACGAGCGAATTGGGCTTGCGAAGTCTTCGGCCTGGTGGTGCTGACGACTTGGCCCAGGAGGGAGCACCACCGGCTTAGTCAGGCTCCAGGTCAGCTTCTCCAGTAGGCAGGTCGCTGACATTCCCCGGCTCTTCAGAACCGGCGTGTCCTCATGCCGGTGCACGGGGGAACTGCTGGCGCAAGGTGACCAGCGGCTCCCAAGTAGCCAGCTCAGGCGGCATATGAGACCATTCGACAAGGCCCTGTTCGACTGGGTGCTGCCCACCCGTCCAGCGCCGCTGAAGAACTTTGACAGGAACTTGATAAGCCTGCAAATCTGAAACAACAAGGGGTGAAATCTGGTGATTGCCAGCATAACTCTTCAGCTGCGAAACGTGAAAGACCGGATGGATGGCGGCCTTTGGTGGAAGCTCCAGCTTGTATGCAACTTGGCCAATCTTCTGCAATATCTTGAAGGGGCCAAAAAACTTGAAGGAAAGCTTGTTGTTTGCACGCCGCGCCAACGAAGTTTGCACGTAAGGCTGTAACTTGAGGAAGACTTGGTCACCCACAGCAAACGACCTTTCAGACCTCTTCTTGTCGGCCTGTCGCTTCATCCTGGACTGAGCACGCGCCAAATGTTGCTTCACGAGGCTGTGCATCAGGTCACGGTCTTCCAGCCAAGTATGCAGCTCAGGTACAGGGGCAGCCTCGGTTAGATCAAAGCCCAGGTGTCGAGGCGGAAACCCATACAAAACCTCAAAAGGGGAGCGCCCAAGAGCGGAATGAGTGGATGTGTTGAACCAATACTCAGCCACAGAGATCCACTGACTCCAAGAAGCTGGACAGGCGTGGACAAAGCAGCGTAAAAAGGTTTCAATGCACTGATTAACCCGCTCCGTCTGCCCGTCGGTCTGTGGGTGGTAGGAAGAACTGAACCTAAACTCTGATCCTGCAGACGTGAACAAGAGTTGCCACAGCTTGCTTGTAAAGATTCGGTCCCGGTCCGAGATGATCACCTTGGGAAGGCCATGGAGGCGGTAAATCTGGTCCATAAAGAGCTTAGCGACTGTAGCAGCTGTAAAGGGATGCTTGAGGGGAATAAAATGTGAGAACTTGGAGAATTTGTCCACCACTACCCATAAAGCATTATAGGAACCAGATGTAGGAAGGCCTTCTATAAAGTCCATTGTGATAATCTCAAAGGCAGCGGCCGGAATGGGAAGCGGCTGGAGCAAGCCGGGGTAGCGCACTCTATCGGGTTTGGCTTGAAGGCAAGTAGCACATTGTTGAACATAAGCCCACACATCAGACTTCAGTCCGGGCCAGAAGAACAGCTGCTTAATGCGTGCATAAGTTACAGGCGCTCCAGAATGTCCACCAATCGGGCTAGCATGAAGAGCCTGAAGAACTTGAGCTTGCACTGCCTTGTTAGAACCCAGCCATATCCTGCCTTTGTAGCGAATGACACCCTGAGTCAGAGAATATGGGGGCCGGGCAGCAGGTGTAACAGCGAGCTGGGCAAGTAAGGAGAGTGCAAATGGGTCGGACTCATAGCCGGCAACCACATCAGATAGCCAGGAATGGTGAACAGCAGACACCGCAGTCAGGACATCAGAATGCTCGCGTCGAGACAGAGCGTCAGCGGCGACATTGTCAGCACCTTTCCAATACACCACCTTGTATTGCAGCCCGAGCAGACGAGTAAAAACCTTCTGCTGCCAGGCTGTATGGAGCCGTTGTTCGTTGAGGTGCACCAGACTGTGATGGTCGGTGTGGATAACAAACTCTCCCTAGAGAAGATAGTGCCGCCATTGATCCACTGCCATGAGAATGGCGAGGTATTCTTTCTCATACACTGATAAACCTTGGTTGCGAGGGCTCAGAGCCTTTCTGAGAAAGGCAATAGGATGGCCATTCTGCTGTAGGACTGCACCTACGCCAGTCCCAGAGGCATCGGTCTCAATATGAAAGGGCTTGGAAAAGTCCGGAAGAGCAAGCACTGGAGCTGAGCACAGGGCCTGTTTCAGCAAGTCGAAGGCATGCTGATGTTCATCGGTCCAGACAAAATACTGATCCTTCTTGAGCAAATCAGTTAAGGGTTTGGCAATGACTCCAAAATGTTGAACGAACTTCCTGTAATACCCCGCTAAACCCAGGAAACCGCGGAGAGCCTTGACATTACCAGGGGTCGGCCAATCAAGCACGGCTTGGATCTTCACAGGATCAGTAGACAGACCATCCTGGCCAATAACATGTCCCAGGTAGTGAATGGACTGGCGTGCAAAAGTGCATTTAGAAAGCTTGAGCTGCCATTGATCTTGTCGCAGCCACTGGAACACTTGCCGCAGATGTTCAAGGTGCGCATCCCAAGTAGGGTTGTATACCAAGATATCGTCAAAGAAGACCAGCACAAACTTGCGCAAACCCGGAGCCAAAGTGACGTTCATTGCTCCCTGAAATGTCCCCGGCGCTCTTGTAAGACCAAATGCCATTACAGTGAATTCATATTGGCCTAGGTGTGTCTGAAACGCCGTCTTATGTTCTTCTCCCGGCTGTAACAGAATCTGGTGGAAACCCGCACGAAGATCCAAAGTGGAAAACCACTTGGCATTGGCAAGCTCGTCCATGAGCTGGTCAAACACCGGTACTGGAAACTTGGACTTCCGAGTCAAGGCATTCAAATGGCGGAAATCAACGCAAAACCTGTAGGTTCCATCCTTTTTCCGTACCAGCAAGACAGGCGATGAAAAGGGACTGGAACTAGGACGGATCAGACCTTGGGACAGCATATCCTGGACTTGGCGCTCTATCTCATCCTTCAACTTAGGCGGATAACTGTAAGGCCGGATGAACATAGGCTGAGCACCCGGAATGAGAGGAATCGCATGGTTGCATGCCCGGGAGGGAGGAAGTGAAGACGGAGGTCGGAATACATCCTCAAATTCCTGCAGTAGACCCTGGAGGACCGGGTGCAGATTTTCTGGAACCTCAGAAGCTGGAACAGCTGCAACTTGGAGCAAGAGTTGATCTGGACTGTCATCAGTCAAACCTTGTAAGATGTGTGTACTGCCATTGTACGGAATTGCCAACCATTTGTGCAGCCAATGCACTTGCATGGGGCTGAAAGATTCAAGCCAGTCCATTCCGACCACAACATCGAACACTGCGAGAGGCAACACCTTGAAATCCGACTGGAAGTTGCAAGAACCGACTGACCATGGCACTTGACGAAGCAACTGAGTGCACTGAAGAATTCCACCCCCAGCAATCTGAACCGAAGCAGACATGGGAACTGCAGAGATGTCAGGCAGCCGAGTCAACAGGGCTGCATTGATGAATGAGGTTGAACTGCCCGAATCCACCAAAATTTGCATAGGAACACCAGCAACATGACCCAACAAGCGAACTGTACGAGAAGCAGGAACACCCGAAACAGCAGCTTTGGATATGGCAAGGCAAATCTGCTCGGTAACCTCAGATGTGTCAGAATCCTCAACGGCAACTTCTTCCTCATCAGGGCAAGCATCCCAGAATGCTTCAACGGCATGAAGAACCTCCGGGGCGCACTGATGATCTTTGCTCCATTTGGCATTACACTTGAAGCAGAGGCCCATAGCACGACGGTATGACTTGATAGCTGCCATCTCCGAATCAGGGGAAGGAGTTGCAGCAGGCATTGGCTTGTTGGCACGAGGCAGAGCTGGAACAACTGGTGCCGGAAGTAGAGGCCGAGTTGCTGACGAAGATTTTGTGGCAGACCAATCACCAGAACGAACAACACGCGATGGGTGCAACGGGTTCACTTCTTCCTGCAACATAGCAATAGTGCAAGCAGTATCCAAATCCGGGGGTCGCAGAACAAGCACGATGGCTTTGATTTCAGGACGAAGCCCATCGATAAATCTCATAGTGAAGTACATGGGATCAGTGTTGGAGGAATAAGCCGATAGCTGATCGACTAATTCCGTAAACTGGGTGATGTAATCGGCCACCGAAGAGGTTTGTTTAACATGGAACAACTGGCGAATAAGAAGCTCCTTCTGATCGCGGTCGAAACGATCATGAAGTAATCGACAGAAGTTTTTCCAATCGGAGAAATCCAATGTAGGCTCAATGGACTGAAACCAACGTGCTGGGCCTTTGTCTAAGTGTTGCTTAGCGACACGGATCCAAATCGTGCTGGGAACACTATACATGTCAAAATAATCTTCACACAGCGAACGCCAGTGGCGTGGATTGTCGCCGTCAAATCGAGGAAAAGGAAGCTTAGGAAGTCGACCTGTGTGCGGTGGTGCAGTGGGTTGAGCGGCAACGAACTGGTTTGTCTGATGGGTATGAGCAGAAGCAATGGAACGCAGTGGAGGGTTGGGGGCAGGGGAGGCTTGGTGGCCGAAAACAGAGGAGATGGAGGGGGAAAAACAACAGGAGGAGTGTGAGGCGTACCCTTGGCCGGGATGTGAGTCCAGGTCGTGACGACCCCGGAAACAACATCCCGTGTAGTCGGATCGAAGCTGTGCCCATCGGGCGGTTTGGCGTTGAGGCCAGCGATGAACTGCGCCGGGGCTGTTGGAGATGACGCAAGGATGCCCGGCTGGTGTGACATAGCGTCGAACACCTGGCGGTCGCGTGGTCTGGTGAGCTTCTGGACCTCCAACTTGATGTCGTCTAACAAGCCCTCCATGCCCGGGCGCCAAGCGGCGAGATCCGCCGTGGCCTTCTCGAGTGCGGCGACGCGGACGTCGTGGCCGGCCGTGGCATCCACGGCACGGGCGGCCTCCAAGTCGACGTAGTTGGCCTCGAGCGAAGCCAAGCGCTGCTCGACGGTCGCCGCGATCGGATCGACGCGGATCGACTCGAGCCCGGCCACGCGCTGCTCCAAGGCCGAGGTCGCGGCCACCAGCTCGCCGAAGCGGGAGTCGACGGGCGCCGCGTGATCCATGAACTCGCGGTCCCGGTCGGAGAAGCGGGAGTTGAGCTCGTCGAAACGCTGGTTCATGGTGTCGAAGATGAGCTACAGAGACGGATCCATGGCACCTCTAGCACGCTGCAGGCGGGTGTAGTGGGAATGGCCCAGATCGGCGAGTCTCTGATACCAGATGTAAGACCCAGAAGGGAATCAGAGGGATTGAGAAGCAGGGAATACAGGAAGATAGCAAGCAGGAATTTGGGGCGGCAGAGTTCGGAGGACGGAGACGGCTCTCGGCCGAATCTCATAGAGTTTAGGATGATTGTTTACATCGTCATGCCCTACTTCTCATTACATCCAGAATATATGTAATACATCAGTGGAGCCACTCTGGGCCAGAGACGAGCGAATTGGGCTTGCAAAGTCTTCGGCCTGGTGGTGCTGACGACTTGGCCCAGGAGGGAGCGCCACCAGCTTGGTCAGGCTCCAGGTCAGCTTCTCCAGTAGGCAGGTCGCTGACAAACCACCTTCCAAAAGACACTATGAATACTCAGTTCACAGAGATCAGAGCAAAAGGACCCATCATCCCTGCTTGTTGTCATCGTCACCATCCTTCAACAGTAAGTCCATCCTTGCCCAGCTTCTTGCCCAGCAGAGAAGCTGCAATCTTTAGCATTGTGTTTGCTCCAGCTTCAAGTGCTTCCTTGTCGATCTCCATGAATAGACCTGCCCAATGATTCATGAGGGCACATGCATGGCATATGATTGATTATAGGATTTGTCAAAGGTTTCCCTTCAAAACAAACTTTGTTCATGGCTTTCCATTGCTTCCCCATGCCAATTGCCAAGTGCACTGATCACCTTACAGATTATTCTTGGTGTAGAGGTATGAGAGATGACAAAGTCTATGTGGTTAAACTGCCCAATTGAATAACTTGACGGCCGCAGGGACAACCACTGCATGTTTTTTGCGTCGGACGATAGCCTTCGTCATAGGAGAGAAAGCTTTGCTGCTGCTGCTGTAAAGCCATCCAAGAAAGGGACTACTTTCGTCCAAATGCGCCCTTGTCCATGGAGACCCTATCACCGTAGCAACAGAACAAGCTTCCATAACAGAACAAGCTTCCATAAGTATGGCCCCAACGAATAAGGTATAGCTGATAGCAGTATCAGCCCTGCTGCTGCTGTGCTTGTGGGCATGCTGGTCTTGCACCACGAAGAGCACAAAAGCAACTACATGGAGACATGTTTGCTAGGATATATAAAGACAAGATCTGACATGAAACTCAAGAAATTTGCAAGTGTGAACGATAAATAACAAGCCGAATAGAAAGAACTGTGAACCCAATACAATACGATATGATAAAGTAGAATCCAACATACACAGGCACTCATCATATATATAAGTAAGGACGAAAACGGTCGAAAAACTCCTAAATTGTATTTTACTTTTACATTTGAAATACGAAAACGAAAGCGAAAACAGTAAAGCAGAACACGAAGTTACGAAATATCGAGAATTCTGAAAACGAATCAATTCGAGCGAATTTATGTCGAACACGGTCGATGTACGAAAACTCGATACAGAATACCGGCCCGTAGGACCAAGTGCATGACTAAGTACATACATCATCGAGTTTAAGTGCATATAATAATTAACAAGTGCATGATCCTTGGTCTTAGGTATTTAACACAATAGCCGACACATAAATACAAGTCTGGAACAAGCAATTAGTAGCTAGCAGGATAATAGGAATTAAAATTAGATGTAGCAACTAGCGTACCATTTTAGAATCTGAACTAAAATGAGATGTTATAGAAACATGAACTCGAACTGAGTAAAGATAATTTTATTAATCTTTTTGAAATAGATGTAGTATTTTATTTTAAAAATTTATTCAGATTTTTCTTTTGAGTAACAAAGCTTTATTCGGTTGAGGCAAAAACTATCAAATGATTGACTTCGCAAGTGGGGATTAAACCGATAAGCTTGATGGGCTATGACCCAGGTGGGATTTTGTGTAGATGCTGCTGGTACCTGCCATTTAGCACCACCTCGTGAGGTGAAGGGAGATGAGGTTGAGCGTTGTCTATAAGAAAGGGTAGCTGGCCACCAGTTGAAAGAACGCAACTGCGCGGTGAGTAAGGATGAAAACGGCCGAAAATAGTCGAAAATGATATTACAATATAGAAAAACGAAAGCGGTCGGTTCAGGATATTTCTATATTGAGCAATTAAAGAGTACAAAAAAAATGTTATGAAACCAATTGAAACTGACAATTTTTCATGTTAGAAAACGGTACCATAATATAGAAAACAAAAGCGGTCAGTTCGGAATATCTCTGTTCCGTTTTCATCCTTAGTGGTGAGCAGCCTGTAATTGGGTTGCATGACCTGTGCAGTTGGCCAAATTCAATTTAAACTGAATTTTAAATTCGGAATATTTCAAATTAAAAGTAGAAAAATAGAAAACGGTCGAAAAATATCTAAACCGCTTTCTACTTTTACATTTGAAATACGAAACATCTAAAATGCGAAAGCGAAAATGATAAAGTCAGACGAGAAAATGCGGATTCGATCGGATTAAATATAGAAAACGATGTAATTCGGTTCGAGATATTTCCGTTCTGTTTTTATCCTTATATATAAGGCAGTCCAGTAGGAGCAGTCGAGTGGCACAAACTAGCGCTGCGCGTGTCGCTAGCCTTCATTTTGCACCATCGGCACATCTTCCTCAATCTCAGACAATGACGGTGTCGCCGCGTCTTCTCGTCCCGCCTCGCCGGATGTTCCAGTTTCATGGTGCTCTAATGCCCCGCCCGGTGTGGTGGCCCCATCCTGCTCTGTTTCGTTGCCCGGTGGAGATCGTTGCATAACACAATGAATAATCAGTGTTGTACCGTCAGCCACAGACTGTCCCGCGTTGGCCATGACCTGTGGCATAATCTGTTGCATCAGGCTTGCGAGCTGCAGCTGTTGTCTTCTCTCTTCCTCTGCCTGCGGGGAATTGGAATCCAAGTCCATCTGACTGTGACGGCGGCAGAAGTCGAAGGCATAACGTGGCTGTTCTGGCCTTGGTCCCCAGTTACCTCCTTCAGCTGCGACTACTGACCCTAGCTCGGGTAAGGTAGGATCATCAGAAGTCAAGAGCTTCACCTCCGTTGCTGCGTCGCCAAGACCATGATGCAGCATGAGTAACCAGACAAAGGTGATGAGCTCATCTCCATTGCCAAGTTGCCGCGCGTGTAGCTCTCCACTGCACTTGCCGGCCGCGTAGACGAGAAGCCTCATCCACATCTCCCTAATCTCCTCCAGCGATCGTTTCAGATCCGAGTCGTCTTCGTTTCTTCCTGCAAGTACTGGTTCGAAGGGACAGGCTGAATCTGGCTCCCGAGGATTGAACAACGCTTTTGCTTCGTCTTCCAGGACAGTTAGCCGGTTTCGTCGCTCAGGTTCTGGATTAAATCCTCCACCTCTTACTGTATTGCTGATCGGCAGCATGGAAGGATACACCGTTGTGAGGTAGGACATGTAATTTGATAGCTTCTCACAGTCTTCCTTGAGTAGCATCACATCAGCTGCATGACTTGTTGATCTTCCTCCAGCTGGGGCAGGAACGTCAAAGTGCCTGCTGATGTGCAAGTTTGTGTATATTTGTAGACGGTAAAGGGCGTGCTCAAAGGGTAGGCAGAGTGTGTAGTTCAATCTCCGTCCAAGCTGTGGCCGTCTGATGAAGTAGTCCTCCTCCTGCACCGGCGATCTAATGTCAGAGTCAAACCATCTCACAACATACTCGACTATGCCCTGGGCCTCAAGTCCCTCAACACGCTTGGTGCACCCATGGTAGTATAGCTTCCCCAGGCCAAGTGCACCCATGACCTTACAGATTATTCTTGGTGGAGGGTCATGAGAGGTGACAAAGTCTATATAGTTATTCTGCCATATTGAATAACTTGACGGCCGCTGGCACAACCACTGCATGTTTTTGCATCGGATGATAGCCTTCATCACAGGAGAGAAAGCTTTGCTGCTGCTGCTGTAAAGCCATCCAAGAAAGGGACTAGTACTGTCATCCAAATGTGCCCATGTCCACGGCGATGCTATCACCATAGCAACAGAACAGGCTTCCGTAAGGATGGCCCCAACGAATAAGGTATAGGTGATGGCAGTATCAACCCTGCTGCTGCTGTGCTTGTGGGCATGGTGGTCTTGAAACACGAAGAGCACAAAAGCAACTACCATGGAGACCTGGGCAGCACACCGAAATATGCGTCCGGTTTTTCTCTGCAGCACCATGGCCTTAGTGTACAAGAGATCGAACATCATGCCAAGCTCCATCATTATGATCTTGATCTTCTCTTCTACTGCTACTCCGTCTGTCTTGAAGTACTTCTCAAATTTTGCTTTAGCTCCATCTCCCAGCTGGTGCACGGTTCGCCCAACAAATAATCCTTGAGCAAGATGCACCGTCTGAAGAGCGTACGATGCCCTAGCCCTACGGACGCCGTCTTTGCCATGGATTTGTCCGTGTGCGGTTGCGGCCTTCTTCAAACTTGATTTCCCAAGGCCATCTCGGCTTCCAGTCCTCAGCGCCCATGTTCTCTCCCCATACTTTATAATTCCAGAAACAAATATGAATGGTGCAGGGAATAGCACCTCCGAATTCATTCTGTGTATTGATTTCCAGAAGACATACAAAGCTAGAGTCCCCTGGATTCCGAGATTCAGCAGGTGTCTCAGCCATAAGTTGTTATCCTCGATGGAAAATGCAGTTATGGAATCTTGGCCACCCAGGTGCACTAGGAGAAAAGGCACCCAAAGGAAAGGAGATGTGTCCCTAAACGACTTCCTTCCTAAAATGTATTTCTCCTCATACTGGGAAAACAGACCAAGGGCATAAACAGCAACAAAATCTGCCCCAACGTAAGCCAACCATATGGAAACCCTAAGGGGCCCGCTGATGTTTCGGTGCCTGAGGCTTCCAGTAACAAACAGAAAGAGCTGCAGCACAAAACTTGTGAGTACCATCAACTGAATCTCCCACTGATTCCATATTTCAGGTAAGCTTGACATTGTTGATTGGGTCTTGTAGCCGATTCCATTCACAGCGGCATCTAGTACTCAGAGAGAAAAAGACAATACGTTAGCTAGTGACCCCAGCCCATATGGATGATATATAATTTGTGTTTACTCCATCCGTTTCAAAAATACATGTCTTCTTAAAATTGGGTACAGAACTAACACTACTAGAAAACGAAATTGGTCTGTCGATATTGCATCGACCGACTGGAAAGATATTAATCTGTCGGTGGCTAGTAACTGACATGAAAAATATGCAACCGACAAAGGAATTTATTATCCTATTGGTTAACGAAACACATACAGAGAAATTTATTCATTTCTGTCAGGTACACACTGCAAAATGCCAGCGATAAATCCTAGCGCACCCGAAACTTCCGCTGAGCCTAGCGTGGGCGCCAAACAAAAACCCACAAAATCCAAAACCCATCTGTGTCGATAGGGGTGGGCATTTAGGTTACCCAAAAATTTTGGGTTGGGTAATTCAGGTATTAGAAATTGCTACTCAATCCCGAAAAAGCATTACCCAAAATTTGTTCAGTACTTATGATCGACAAGGTATTCGCTAATCGCTATGTTGATGAACTGAGATCGTCAGTCTAACTTAATGAATCTTCAGAGAATTATGTCCCGTAAATTTTTTTCAGAATTCGCTATGTTGCTGAACTGAGAAGGGGTAAGGACGAAGACTTGAACCATGTAGGCATTGCAAAGATATGAACATGGTGCAACCATCCAATGCTTAATAAAGATTGAAGGTACTATGAAATATCAATAGGTTCCCATTCATTTTTATTATGAACTTCAGTCTAGTGAAGCAAATAAGCCTAGCAGATTGTATGGTTTTGTGGGTACAGATTGTTTTCTACATTCTGTAATATATTCACAATTCTGTAGTAGCTAACGGAATATAGAAAATAGTCTAGTGAAGCAACTAAACCTTGCAAATCTCAATATCTGGACTCTACAGAATTTTGTTCTAGCTTTCTATCCTTTGTAAGATAAAATGTCATAACTGTTGTAGTTCAGGGGTTATGCCTGTTTTGAAGTTCAGTATATGAACATACAGTTTTTTAGTCAAATCTAGTAACACCTGAAAAAGTTGATATGGGAACCTGCTATCCAAGTTATTTAGGGGAATAGCTGAAAATAGATGTGTCTGATCATGCTTTCTAATTTGTTGCTGGTATCCCTCAGGCAGCACGGGAAAAACCATTATTATACCTTAGTTTAACTAAAGATTCTACTGTTATCCTTTTTCATTCTGTTTGTCCTGACTATACTATTCGAGTGAGAGGGATATAATTCTAGACCCAATGGCTGGTAATTTGCCTGATGATGGCCCACTGACAAGGAAATTGGTGTACCAATAGAGAAATTTGTTCAACGACAGCTTTCCTGTCGCTTTTGTTCCGTCAGTGTATTCTTATCGATGAACTGACAAGGAAATTGATTTTCCAATTTCCCTATCGGTATTTTGTATTTCCCTGCTAATTTCGTATACTAAGAGAGAAATTTTGGTTTCTAGTACTGCAATATATCAGAAGGTACTCCCTCGACTTGCTTCACAATTCCTGTCTACATATATCTTCACACCATCTATATATGTACTATAGAGACCTTTGTAAAATTATTTTTGGGTGAGGTTATAGCCGAGAACTGATAAGAAAATAGCATGTTAACATCACAATAATTTTGCCTAAATCGTCAGAGAAATTAGAAAACACATAAGAAAATTGTACGTTAACTTTTGGATGCAAAAAAAAAGAAAGAAAGAAAAACTGAATCTCCCTATCGATTCTCACAATACACATAGGAAAATTGTGCTAAAATTTATAGGGCGAGCACAACTGTCTGCAGTGGACCCAGTGTCACCTTAATAAAAAAAATCTCCAACATCCAACATCTCTTGGATCTTCGCACTACTACACAAACCATATTCACTATTGGACCCAGTGTCACCTTAATAAAAAAAATCTCCAACATCCAACATCTCTTGGATCTTCGCACTACTACACAAACCATATTCACTATTGGCCCATCACTTTCGAAAATTTAAAACTGTAGGTTCATAAGCAAAAAGGATATTACTGCTGGATTTAGAAACCAACTGCAGTGACAATAATTATTCTAGTCCCCAGACCCCAAAAGGAGTGAGGCGGTGGCAGCTCGTCTTCGATGATGATCTGCTATTTAACATTCGCCAACATTTAGAACATTCGGTGGCGCTTGGACACGATGAGGTTCAGGCTCAGACCGGGTCGAATATGTCAGGTGAGGACCTCTAGGTCGGCTCCCAGGAGCCTAGTGGGGGGTAAGGTGTCAGGGACTCGTTGTCCTCCAATGAAGTCTCCTCAAGAGGTTTGCTGTTGCGGTCAGTGACGTAGTCCATGCTCCCATAGCTGAGAACTTGACCGAGGGAGAAGGAACCGCCGGCGATAACAATTTTGCTAGAGAAGCGCATGCCACCCTCGGGAATGGCGTCACCAGCTCCGGCGGCGAAGCTTGTGGCCCTGGCCACTGCACAGCAATGGTCACACATGATGCGCTACCCTACGTAGCGCGCTAGCTGTTGCGGGTTCGGAACCATGACAAACATCGAGGCTGCTTGTCGAAGGTCAGTGTGTGGGTCTCCAATGGCTCGGACACTCAAAACATGGAAGGGACACATATCGGTTTATCCTGGTTGGGGCCTCTGAGCCCTATGTCCAGTAGCAGTACAGTATATATTCTTCGTGTTAGAAATGCTCAGTCGGGGGATTACAATAGTGGAATCAAGAGAGATTGGTAGGGGATTGCGTGACGCTATCCTAGAGTTCTTGGCTTTCAAGTCCGGTTGAGCGGTCCAGGACCCAATCCCCTTCTAAGGAGCCCATGACTCCCCTTATATCGTGACAAGGGTATGGTTACAAGTTAGTTTCGGTTCTATCCTAAGGCTTCTATGCTGGGTGCTCACCGTCCTTCAACTCAGCATTGTCTAGTGTTTCTTTGTTGCACAGAAGGGGCTGATAGCGGTGCAACCACTCCATGTTGTGTTCCCGCGAGGCTAGAATGCCTGGGCCCCAAGCTGCTGATAGGATCCATGGATGGCTAGAGTGGGGTTGAATTGCCTATTAAAATTTCTACAAAGACACAATCACTAGGCAAGTTGCATTGATTAGTACAAAAGACAATTCAAATAGCAACTAATTGCCTAGCATAAACACCCAAAAGCAAGTCTTCCTAAATAATTCTAGTTGCAAGCTATTGATTAATCACAGAAGCACACAAGCAACTAGAGGCACCTTGTAACACCTAGTGAGATAGCAAAGAAAGCAACTAAGTTACACTACACATTAAAGAGCCAAACTAAACTAGCTACTAGCTAGAAGGCTACCACTACTCAGCAAACTACAAAAGCACAAGTAATTAATTGTAATTGCATGTGTAGAGAAGGCAAACCAATGACATCCTAGTTGAGGCGGATTCTTTAGTTCACTACTTCACTAGCCTCGTGGGCACACAAGTTCGGCCCCTAGATAAGGGCACTAGTGTGGATGCCGGTGCTACCAAAATAGTGGTGTCCATTTTGAGGCCCATAATGAAAACGACAACATGGAGACAACGTACTATGGTTTCATAGAAGAGATATGGGAGCTAGACTATGGTGCATTGAAGGTCCCTCTTTTTCGCTGTTTGTGGATCTGGCTCGAGCATATCAACACCGACAGTGATGGTATCATAACCATTGAATGGAATCCTTTGCGAGGGGCTCTAACGCGTATTAGATGGAATTCTAAGCTTCTCGATACCTCGATAAAAATACCAGAGTCATCAATGAGAGTTTGCATCTCTATCTTACTTAAGCTTCTGTATTTACTTTATGTACCTAGCTAGGTTATGTGCTTACTATTCTAGTTTAGCTTGCTAGGCTAGATGATAGCATTGGAACTTAAGTTACATAACTCTTTTACAGTAGAGATAGCAACACACTCCTTAAAACTTTAGTTGCACATCTGGATAGAGTAATTATCTGGCATAGGTTTTGATAAGTGAATTTAGAGGCCAAATTTTTTTTTGAAGGCTAGCGGGGGAGAGTTTCCCCACCTAGATTTATATTAAAAAAAAAGAAGATCCTAATTCACTCCCTTGCTCGTCGAATCGAGAAAGGAGCAGCAACATCGGTGTAGGAACGTATTAGGATAAGAGATGTAAAAAGTTGATTGGTTTGTGTTTTGTTCGCTTTTGTCATATCTCCTTGTATTTATAAAGAGAGGACGTGGTCTTATCTCACTAGGGGTCAAAGTACCTTATAAATTGTGACAAAATACTACACATTCTCGGACTAGGATACCAATACTAGTTTAGCTGGTTTCTAAAACTGGTTTAGCCGGTTTCTCACTGCTACAGACTAAGACATCACTGCCGGTTCAAAAATCCTCATCACTGCCAGATTTAATTTTAAACCGGCACAACCAAATCGGCAGTGATGTGGCAGCTCATACCGGTAGTGACGATGAGGTTTCCAGGAAACCCAAAAAACAGGCTAAAAATATAGGAATTTTTTTTAATACCAGAAGAGACCCCACTGGGTAGCCACATGGTCAGAAGTCATGCAATTTTTGCGCGAAAAGTGCGCTCTTCGTGACCGGCAGCGCTCGAACCCACAACCTCAGGCTTCACACATTCGTCCCTTAACCACTCTGCCTGTAAGACACTTGTGTCTATTTGGGATATTCGTCCTCCCCATTTTATGTTCATCTGGTTTTGAAATGAGTATTTAACCCTAAACGAATTCAAATGAAAAGGTAGTCAACTAAAAGGTTTTATAACGTTTCGAGATCTACAACTTTGGTTTTGGTCATTTCTTCATTCGAGGTCGTTTGAATAATTTGAATTTCAAATGTGAGGAAAGTCACACGATTTTTTCCTTGGATAGATGATTTCACATGAAAAGTTTGTCGACAACAAAGTTGCATAACTTTTCGAGATCTACAACTTTTGTTTTGGTCATTTCTCTTTCCGAGGTCATTTGAAAAATTTAAATTTCAAATGTGAGAATTTAAACATAATTTTTGTTCGATAGATGATTTCAAAGGAAAAGGTTGTCAACTTCAAAGTTGCATACCTTTTCGAGATCTACAACTTCTGTTTTGGTTGCTTCTCCATCCGAGATCCTTAACTACCACTTCACACTCACTTATGACTATCGAACAGATGGATTCATTAGGTATTAACTTCTATAAAATCTTGTGAAGCAAATATTGTAACATCAAAAAATGAATTCATATAAAAAAGTTATGAAATACATAGTTGCATAACTTTTCGATATCTACAACCTTTGTTTTGGTTGTTTGTCCATCCGAGACCCTTTCCTAGTATTACACATTCACTTGTGACTATAGAGCATATGGACTCATTTGGTATTAACTCTATAAAATCTTGTGATGCATATTTGTTAATCCAAATGATCTCAAAAAAGTTTTAACTACAAAGTTGTAGATCTCGTCGAGTACTACAAGTTTGGTATAAAGTTTGTCTTCATCGGACATCATATAAGAAAGTCTAAAGTTTTTCGTGTATCCTATCACTGCCGGTTCGAGCCACGAACCAGCAGTGATGGCCCAATATCATTGCCAGTTCATGGCTAAAACTAGCAGTGATGACCCCCAATATCACTATCAGTTCTTCCTAACCAGCAGTGACGGGCCGGTAGTGAAGCTCAATTCTGTAGTAGTGTCTACAAGGTGAATTCTTTCCAAGAGCATAATTTTTTTATCTGGACTCTAAATGGGATGTTCTATATATGTTTTTGGATATCTCATTGAGAGAAACTCAATGAAGTCCATTCTTCAATGTGAGGAAGTTTTACAACATGGGGTTAGCCAAAATGGGAAACTAACTAAGCTGGTTTGTGTTGGATGATTTTCCTAAAGTTGCATTTTTTTTCATTTGGACTTTAAATTAGATGTCGTATATTTGTCTTTAGATTGTCTTGACGAGAGGAATATAATGGTGATCCATTACACACAAAGTTACCAACACTGACTAAGCCAGTTTCCACTAGAAATTCTACGATCATCCCGTTTGATTTGTCAATAGGTACCTTGTTATCTGTGGACATGTATATATCGTTTATAATGAGATATACGAGCTGCATGAAACCTTAGGTTTAATTCCTAACGGATGGGAGGTATATAACTATCTTCGCTGACATCCAAGCTATTGCTCGGTTCTAGCAGGATAATGACTTTAGATGGCTGGATGGATGATGAGTAACATTTGTCGAGCAACAAGTTGAAATATTTGAAGACTAGGAAATCCATGGAAAATGAAATGGGACAAGCTTCTTTTCCACTATCAACAGGTACGCAGTAAAGTTCTATATCCATAGATCTCTAAGCGATTCAAATCGTTCATTACAATATTATCATTTTCTCTCACGTTTTTTTTATATAAGTGGCAAACATGTGGGTAACATGTTTGCGGGGTTCTTAATATATGTTGTGGTAAATTATATCGGCACTGCTATTATTGTGAAAGATAGCTAGTCCACGAGTACTAACATATAATATAATATATAATATATTTGTAGTTCCTATATAGGTACTGACACTGTAGGGTCACTTGTAGACAATGTTTTAAATAGCCGGCTATAGCGGCGGATTGGCAAGACCGGAGTTCCCTTTTAGTGACAAGGATAAGTGCTAACTGATCATGACCGCTACGCTAATAGCGGCAATTAGTGCGCTAAAAACGCTAAACGGGATTGATTTAGCACCACTAAGCAGTTCTGGCAGACTGGTGGGTCGAAACAAAGTGAACTTTGCTATATTTTTCATCAGCCGGCGGCCCAAAACAACAGCGGCGGCACAAAATGCCACCCTAACCCTTAGCAATTCCCTAATCTCACATTCTCACTCATCCTCTCGACCTGTATACTCTGGAAAGAGCTACGGCGGCGGCTGTGTTCCTGAGGAAGACAGAAGACCAGAGACGCCGACTGCGGCGATTTGTCGCTGCCACTACGGCCATCTCGCCCCGGCACAGCGGCGACGTGCAGGCCTCCTCGCAGCCACAGCGGCCATCTCGCCTGGCATTAATCTTGGCTGTCGGCAGCAACGCGTTGCTGCCGGCCACGCAGCCGCTGGTTTTGGCGTTGCTGTAGGCTGTACCAATCGAAGCACTAGGCACCTTATACCAATCGAGCAACAAGGAAGCAAGTTCTTCTCCTCTTCTCACGGTAGTCCGTCCACTGTCCTAGTGGACTCCTCGTTGCTTCTTACACAGATTTGTGACATATATTTCACAAAACCGCTAAATGAATTAGCGGACGCTATACCCGGCTATAGCGTTTCTAGCGCCCACAGAAAGCCAGAAACTTGCCGCCAAATGCCTTATTAGCCGGCGATTTTAAACACTACTTGTAGAGAACTTGTTGGGAAATTAAAGATGGAATCTCTAGTGGTTCCATTACAGATTCAGGACTTGCTAAAAGAAAAAGCTTTTCTTTGTTGCAGAAGACAATGTGCAATGAAGCCAACCGTCGAAAACAAGGGAACTTAAGGCACTGTGCTGTACATACTAACAAAATGCTTTGTAAAGAACGACTCCTAAGAGGAGAAAACCAAACCAAACGCTTGTGTGTGTGTGTGTGTGTATATCGATGAAAAGGAGTCTTAAGGTGTGGGTACCTTTGATGGTAGTTCCACCGATTGGCCGCATGCTTGCTAAATCCTCGTTCCACACGAACCAGAGCAATGATTCTCTTCCCTCTCTTTCTCGCGCTGCTGGCTACCACCTAACAGCAGGTCCTGTTCTTGTTCTTGGCTGTGAAGAGTGAACAGGCTAATCGAGAGGTAGCTGGGCAAATGGCTCAGGTCCTGTTATTGTGCAATCACTGTACTGCCACTGTTTAAACTTCTGTTCGGTTAGTGTTGCCTGCTGCCTTAATTTACTGTTCACGCGCTTTTACAATCATCGGGCTCGCCGCTCGGAACGTCCTCGTTTATTAAAACCAGGAAACAGGTGGATGCCGGCCCAGGCGGAGGGCGGAGGATCTTAACAGGAATTTCAATAGAATCTTCTTCGCTATGTCACGTAGCGTTTGGAATGGAGGAAAGCAACTTCCACGTTCCAGGAGAAAGAATTGATCTCATTGGCAAAACACAGGAAAAAAAGAATCCAATCCAACCCAAGGGAATCGTTGGCACTCGTGCAGCTCTCTGCTTAACATGAGTGCTTACCTCGCTGTTAAGCACTCAGGAGTCGTTAATGGCGTCATGCCGTCATGGACCGAGACATCTTGCGCTCTCACGGTCTAAAGAGCCCTGGAGTGCACCCCCAAAGACTAGCAGTAGCCCACACTTCTTGATTGTTGCCTGTTCCATTTGCCAATTGCCATGTGCTGGAGCCTGGAGCTACTAGCTTCTTGATTTGAGAGATCGAGAGTAGAGAGAGTGGAACAGAGAACAACTACAAGCCATGGGAGACAGGAGAGGAAGGGGAAGGATAGAAGAGGATAAGGACAAATACTGGACTGTTGGTGCGTGAAGAACCTGTGAATGGACTAGGTCTATGGACCAGCCCTAAATAGTGACTGAAGAGGAATTGCCACCTGTACAAAACCATTTACACGCATCTCTTAATTCAGAGAAAATTATTGTGTGAAATGTTATTTTATTCACTATTACACAAATGATTTTAGAATGCAGTGCCCAAACATTAACCGAGACGGTCATTTTCAATTACCGAGGCGGCCACGTTTGTCCGCCTCGTAAAATCGATTTACGGAGGCGGATGTCTTAAGACAACCATCTCCAAAAATCCTTTATTTTCAGAGGTGGTCATCTTAAGGCAACTGTCATCGTAAATCCAATTTCGGAGACCGTCACATTACAAGGCTCGCCTCCAAAAAATAATGGACCAGCTCCCAGCCCATATAAGGCCCATCTCTACCATTCCACCGGGCTCATATATAAGCAGGACTTACCTTAACCCTAGCCTTCTAACGCCCCTCCCCTCCTGAGTCCTGACCTGAGCGCGACGCTCTTCCCCTCCCGAGTCCCGACCCAAGCGCAGCACCCCTCTCCCACACAACGCCCTTCCCTCTACTCTCCCTCACAGTGCAGCGCCCCTCTCTCTCTCTCCTCCCTCTGGCGGTGCGCGGGGTCCCTCCGGCGGCATGGCGCCCTCAATCTGGCCCTTCGGCGGTGCGGCGCCCTCGATCCGGTCTCCGGCGGCGCGCAGGGTCCCTCTGGCGGCGTGGTGACCTTGATCTAGCCCTCCGGTGTCGTAGCGCCCTCGATCCAGCCCCCGATGGCGCGAAGCACTCGATCCGGCCCTCCAGCAGCGTGGCGCGGACACCCTCCCTAGCTCGGCGCGGTGGTCTTGCTCTCGGGGTCGGATCTGGCTCGGTGGCGTGACGAGAGGCTTCAACGGCGGTGGCACGACATGCTCATGCTTGGGAGCTGTGGATCCAGAGCGTGGCGAGCGGCGGCAGCGCATGTGCTAATCTGGCGGGCGGTGGCGGCGCACGCGTGGATGGGCCTAGTGGGCTCGTCGATGGGCTCAACGGGCCTCACTGACGGGCTTGCTGGTTTATTTTTTATTGATTAACCAAGGCGGGCATATCACCCGCTTTAGTTGTTCACATGATTTACCGAGGCCTTTAAATAGAGGTGGTTGCGTTGCCCACCTCCATTAATCTTAAATGCCCACCACCAATAAGATACGTGTAGTAGTGATTAGTCTCATTTTTCATATTCCTGCGTTTTCTCAATCCTCTGTTTTCTCACTTCATCTATCCTCATTTCCTGTGGTTTTTTTTCGTTCCTCTGTTTTCTTTTCCTCCATTCCAAACAGGTCCTCAGTCAAGTCTCCATCCTCAAAAAAAGGTCTCAAGTGACATTGTGGAGTATAGTTGTTATAAGGCCATGTAAAGCGTTTTCTAGCTTCATTTACCAAATGGACACTTGTGAAAGAATTTCACCGATGAAATCCTGCAATATCCGGTCTCAAAAGCGTGCGGCGTTAGATGAAGCTGAAAAAACAAGCTTCGCCCAGCTTCATCCCGCACTAGTGCGCCCCCGTGCAGCCTTGGGCAGCAGGCCGGTGCATGGAAAAGCAACGGCATCGGGGCGGTGGGGGAGACGTCGTGGTGTGCAGATCCGGAGTCGCCAGGCCGCCCTTTGCGTAGACTTGCTGGGGCGTGGACCTGAAATGCCAAGGTCATGTTGTGGCGGGCGTGAGCTTGGCTAAGGCTTGGGCGCGGAGATATGTCGGGGGCCGCACGAGCTTGGCCAAGCTTGGGCACGGAGATGCACCGCGGTGGACAGCAGGGACAGGATGAGCCCGGCTGGGGCTCCGGGTGGGACAAGAGATCTAGGACGGGAGGAGTGGTTGGTTGAATGAATGAATAAGGAAGAAGGTGAAACCGTGAAAGAATTAGGGAGGAGAGAAAAAAGGGGGAAAAGGGGCAGTTTGGTCATTTCATACCTTTTGTTTACTGGAAAAAGCTGTTTGCTAAACGGCTCACTAAAACAGATTCAGCTCCATCAATAGAGCTACTTCTAGACTCCAAGCTGAAAAAACTGATTCACTGGTGAAGCTAGGCTGCACCAAACATGCCCTAACTCAGTACTATAGAACTCACCTTCACTGCCAACCTATTATTGCCGATTGCTCTCAAACCGGTAGTGATAACCCCGGTTCATAACTTAAAAATCCAAAAAATAATTAGAGGTCTTAAAAAACCAGCAGTGAAGGTCCCTATCACTGCCGACTTAGGACACGAACCGGCAGTGACATATCACTGTCGATTGAAGCCATGAACCTGTAGTGATACTGAGACTATCACTGCTGGCCAGTGGCTTAAACTGGCAGTGATATGTCACTATCGGCTCGTAGCTTGAGCCATCAATTATGTAGAGCCTATCACTGCCAGCTTGTGGCTTCAGCCGGCAGTGATAGTTGCACAATAAAAAACCCTCCTTCCTCCTCCCTCCTCCCTCCCATCCTGAGCACACTCATCTAAGGAGGCGCCTTTCCTCACCTCTTTCTCCACTATTGCGGTTATTTTTTACCAAAATGTTCATGGAAGGTCTTGGATTTTGAAGGATGGGCATGATCTTCTTGCTTTAAGGTTAGTAACAGGCATCCACTCCTTTTAATTTATAGGTTTTCAATTATTTTGATGGCTAGATTCCTTGATTCTGATGCTAGTTGTTTCTCCAATTTAGAGAGCACTTTTCAATTAGATATTGAGGAAGGCATTCAAATGGTGGTGAATCCATCTTCCAACATGTTTGTGTCTGTGAGCCCATTTAATTCCTGGTAATTTACGTGGTGGTTTGGATGATTGTTAGTATGCAATGCTTTAGTTCTTGCATGGAGTAGAGTATAATTTTTTTCAATAGGGCTACCAATTTTAATTTTGGTTTGATCTACAATTATTATTCATGAAGGCTCCAATTTTTATTTTTCTATAATTAGTTTCCCTATTTTTATGTGGCATGAAGTAGAATAATTGTTCTTCAAGAGGTCTACCAATTATAATTTTGATGAACACATCCATGTGACACCTAGGAACACATTAAATTTTTAACAAGGATGGTTGTTCTCGATGGCTCTAGTTTTTCATTCTATAATTAGTCATGTCATTTTTGTGTGGCTTGATGTAGAATATATTTGTTCTTCAAGAGGGCTATCAATTTTAATTTTTATGAACACATCCATGTGACACCTAGCAAACCATTAATTTTTTTTAGCTACGATGTTGTTGTTCATGACGGCGTGGCTCTAGTTTTAAATTTTCATGATCGCACACATGTGACACCTTTTCTGTGAAGAGATGGATCGAGGGTGGTTGCTGGAGCTCGCAGACCGCCATGGCTTGCCGCCGGAGCTCGCTGGACCACGAGACCTCCGTGTGCGCCTCGGCCACCATGGCTGCGCGTGCTGCGGGAGCCTCCGGCCATGAGCCCACGAGCGCCCCACCCGCCGGGGCTCACCAGAGGTTAACGGCCCCGCCCACTAGAGCTCTCCCCGCCCGTCTCTGATCCGAGAAGGAAGACGAAGTGTGTTTTTTTTCTTTTTTTTCCTGACATGTGGGTCTAGTTTGGCAGTGAGGGGTACCAAAGAGTACTAATAATAACATCAAAGGAAAAGAGAGGACAATAGTAAGAAATACTGAACGATTGTACTAACAAATACTGAAGCAACATATCAACATGTACTGAATGAAAACACTAAGGAATACTAAAGAAAAACTAAGAAATACTAAAGACTACTGAAGTTATAGTACTAATAAACGATACTTATAGAAAAATACTGAAGAAAATACTGAATACTGACATGTGCTCAGATCTGGAAAGTATAGTGATAGTATTGACTACTACTTAAAGATACCTAATACTGAAAACAACTGAAAAGAAAAGACAAATACTGACAACTACTTAATGGTACTAGAATATAGACACATGAGACTATCACACATTGTTGTCTTGTTTATTACTAAAACCCTGATCAGTATTCGTACTGCGACCCTAACGAGTATAGATGTTGCAACCCTAATCAGTATTTGTACTGTGGCCCCTAAACAATATACCTGTTGAAACCCTAATCAGTATTCAACTATGACCCTAACCAGTATGGATGCTGCAACCCTAATCAATATCCGTACTGTGGCCCCTAATCAGTATGGGTGTTGCACCCTAATCAATATTCGTAGTACGGCCCCTAATCAGTATTCGTACTATGACCCCTAATCAGTATTAATTCCTTATGCGCCCTCTAATCAGTATACCCCTCCCCTCACCGATGGTAGCGGCGGTGGGCCCCTGATTTGGTCGCAACTATCCCTCGCACGCGATGTCCCGTGGCGCCAACGTGACTTGCCCTCTGGCGGTGGCATGTCTTGCCCCGTGCATGCGTGTTCCAACAGCGGCGTCACGGAAGATACTGACAAAATACTTACTACTACTAGAGTCATAGAACTGACAAGAATACTTAAAGATACTAACAACTACATAAAAGGTGCTAGCAATAGTACCGGTTGTACTAAGCTGCTGACAAAAAACTGACAAAATACGTGAAGATACTGACAAAATACTTGAAGATACTAACAACTACTTAAAAGATACTACCAACTTCTGAAGTTATAGTAGCAGTTGTATCAATACTTGAAGGTACTGACAAAGTATTTGAAGAACACTGACAAAATACTTGTTGAATTTGTTCTACACTAAGCGGTTGTACCAAGCTACTCCCTCCGTCCCACGATACTTGACGTCCGAGCGTTCAAAAAAAGTTTCAAAATAGAAGTCATTTTAGCTCCTGCACCTATACCTAGTACTGCAAGCCCATCCATCCATCACGTTGCTGTCTCCCACTACATGAATAAAAAAATAAAAAAAGGACGGTGGGAAGGCTTATCCTCTCGGAGTCTCGGTCATGGACGAAGGAAGCACATAAATCTAGATTCGAGCGAAGCAGAATGCAGGAGAGAGAGGGAATAACGTGAGGGATGGAGGGATAGAGGACTGGGCACTGGATAGGGGCATGCAAGTCTTTTACCAGTGTTCTTGGTAGTCGCGTCCGATCCTAAAACGATAACTATTCTGAGACGGAGGGAGTACTAGCAACACATAGATGTCCACGTGGTGGGCTAGGACATGGGATCCGAGGAAGGGCTCTGGCTGCATTGGGTCGCTGGCTTTGAAAAAAAAAGGTGCCCGGGTGGAGCGGGCCATGAAGTTGGTCTTATTATTTTATTTTAAGATATAAGACAATATCCTTGTGCACTTAAAAATGTGGATAGAACCGACAAAAATACCGAGGAATACTAACAACCTTATTGAAATACTGATAACACTACTGACAAAAGTAATGAGAAATACTATTGGTCACGTAGGCGAGACAAGAACGAGCTAGCGACGAGATTCTCGCTAGCATCGCACGTAACCCAAGGAGGCAGCCTCTCTCGGCTCTGATCTCGGGTACCTACAATTCCAGTTTTTTTCTTTTGTTTATTGTTTTCAGGCGCCAGCTCAGCTGATGATTTGATCACGCCACCGAGGACGGCCTAAGAGCTAAGACTACAATAGTGGATACTCTAAAGCGATACTCTAAATCCTTAGAGTATAAATATGGAGTAAAAACTGCTACACTGGGTACTCTAAAACGATACTATATCTTTTTTCTTACTCTAAATTTAGAATGGTACAGTGCTTACTTTATAGTGGGCAGTGGTGGGCCCCACTAGCTAAACAAAGGGAAAAAAATGCTATAACTCACAAACCAAAAATCTAAATTAAATTTCGATTGCACCATTAAATTCGTCTCAATAAATCCTTCAAAACTAGATCACACATGGATATATTTAGATAAAGTGACAAGTGGGTCCCACAGTAGATAGAGGATGATATAGAGGATGGATGGGTGCGGGAGAATTGAGTATAGAGGAGAGAATCTTGCTGACTAGGACGTATAGAGGATGAATATAGAGGTCCATGAGTGCGGATACCGCCGGCTTGTTTGCAGTAAGTTTCCTTGTAGCCATCTCTCACGCACCTATACAGTAGCATGGTCTACTTCTCTGTCACAGAGGTACTAAATCGGCTATAAGTTTATGGCCCGCTTCTCCTTTCTCTCCTCCCCTCTCTTTTTCACCTTAGCATTTAGCCAGCTTATAGCCTGTTATTATACTTGCTCTAAGCCTTGTTTAAATTCAAGGTGTAAAGTTTTGGAGTGTCACATCGGATATTACATGACGGTATCGCATGGAGTGTTGGGATACTAATAAAAAAATAAATTACAGAATCCGTCAGTAATCCACGAGACGAATTTATTAAGCTTAATTAATCCATCATTAGCACATGTGTTACTGTACCACCACATTATCAAATTATAGACTAATTAGGCTTAAAATATTCGTCTTGCAAATTAGATATAATCTGTGCAATTAGTTTTTTAGTCTATATTTATTATTTTATACATATGTAACATCGGATGTGATAGGAAGTAAACTTTAATACAAGAAACTAAGAAACTAATCCCCTGTTCGGCTGAGCTTATCAGCACGGCTTATCAGCCGTGAAATAGTATTTTTCTCTCACAGCAAATCAGCCACAGCCGGCTTATAAGAAAAAAAAAAAAAAAAAACAGCCTGCCGAACAGGGCCTAAACAAGCGACGATAGCTCGTGCTCCCAGGTGTACTCGTGGTCTGATGCAGCGTGCTGTACAGGGTCGTCGTCTCCTAGCGACGAGGCATCAGATCCAGCTGCGGCGTGCGGGAGAATGCAAGATACGCGCTAAAATCTTCCCCGCCCCCGCGAGCACACCCAAGCATCGAGCGCGGCGGCGGCGGGTAACCTGGATGGGGAGGCAGGTGGTGCAGCCTCCACATACACCGCACCGAGGGTGAGCTAGGATGGTGAGGCCGGCGGTGCACAGGGGCCATTCGCGGAGCTCCAAGGAATGAACTACCGGATTTCGCTGCAAAGCTGGATTGTGCGGGATTGAGGTGTGTCCGTCTTCTCCTGCAATCGGTCCTCACGATGGGACCAGCGGGTTGGGGCTGCGTGTGACGGTGCAGCCCGCACTCGTCCGCTGCCGCACGACGCTGGAGACGAAGGTCGTCCCCTCCTCCGCTAATGGCGATGGCGTCAATGGCCTGGGTCTGGGCCACCTGCTCGGCTCTCGTGGGCCTGACTGCTCGTCCATCCAGCCCATGGGCACCTGCGACTTTGATGGCACCGGCATGCTCGTCAATGCCAACCCATGTAAGCCACCAAGATCTGCTCAAAAAAAATGTAAGCCACCAAGAAGCAAGAACACATTCTGTTGGGAAGAAAAGAAAAAAAACCCCCGAATTGCTTGCACTGCACTGTTGCACATCTAACACTTGCATTGGCTTTTGCCAACCTTTGCAGGTTCAGAAACTTGCATGTACCGGATTGGAGGTTGCTTGACGAGGTGCAGCAATTTTGCTTGCATGCTGGTGCTCGAGAAAATTTCCATGAAGTTCTTTATAAGATTTTTTTGTTTCGAAGATTGATCATGGTTACATGAAGTTGTTTGTACCCCGACCCTGACCCACTCCTCTCCTTCCTCGTCCCCGCCCCACCATCACTTCCCCCGCCTAGATCCACCTCTCCCACAGCTCCACCCCACCAACCGCCACTAGATCCGAACTCCCTAAAGCCAGATCTACACACTGATGGGCATCTCGGGGACGGGCACTCAACAAGCACGGAGATCAAAGCTGCTCAAGACCGGGGCCCGGGGGCCTGAAGTCGCCGGCACCTCCACCGCATGCGCCGCCATCAACCCAGACGGAGGCGCCTGTGGCGATGCAATCCCAAGCTCGAGAAGGCTTCAGTGAGATCCAAGCAAATGAAACTGTCGCTACGGATGGGTTCCAGGCGCCGGCGCCATCGCCGCAAGCACTTACTTAGGACCTGGCTCAACATCAAGAGGAGATTCTTCCCCAACCAGCAAGTCCTACAGAGATAGACCGTGATCTGCAGGAGATGTGCTGGGCGCTGCTTCCGGATTTGTCAAGGGATTTGAATCAATTCAAACAGCGAGGGGTGGGCTTGGTGGAGACTGATTGCAGGGCCGTCTCCAATCCATCGGTTGCAGACCTGATGGTGTCTTCCCACATAGAAGGTACGGTCAATGAGGACTCCCTCCTCCGTTCTAGGATTCCAGCGAACCTTAAGGGGAAAGCGATTCAAGACGGTCAGAAGCCAGCGGCCACCTGTTCAGAAAACCAGCCCTCAGCTACGCCGGGGAAGCAGTCCTCCGACTACCTCCATGGATCCCCGTGCGCACTTCAGGAGGGCCAACAATCAAATTTTGCCATCAGTGAAGATGGATGGGAGCCAACAAGGAAATCTCATAGGCAGAGGAAAGCGGATACAGAAGACAAGGCCATTCAATCCTCCGACCTACCAGCAAACAAACCAACGGGCTTGGAGTTTTTCAGAAACAAGATGGTGGGGAGGTGCTATAATTGTTTTTCCCAAAATCACATTGCTCGCTTCTGTCACTCCCCTCACAGGTGCTGGAAATGCTTCCACTCTGGGCACAGATCCTACGACTGCAGCTCCAATACACAAGACCAACGGCATAAATCAAGAGCAACCCAGCCCAGAAGCTATCCACTCTCAACCTCGTCTACCCGCCACCAGCCAACACCTCACACAGAGCGAATTTCCGCTCGTTTGCGGAGGTGGTCCGGGGCACAGGTCCTATGGCAGTGGCAAGGTACCCTGGCGACCCGCGGGCCAGGCCGGCTTGTAGCTTTTATGCTGTGACAACTACTGGCTCCATCAAGCGCCGGCGTGACGAGCTCATCGGCAAGGCTGCGGTTTGCTAGCTCAACAGCAACAGCCATGACACGCAGAGCTATCATGTCAGCGACGCCCTCCGCCGCAAGCTACATCTGTGCCAAGGTGACTTTCAGGTGGTCAAGCACTTCCCCAAGCAGTACCTTGTCATCTTCTCCGACCCGGCGATCAGGCAGCGCATTCTGGACATGGAGGTCCTCTCTGATGGCGGACGAGACTTCAACTTCGCGCCATGGAGCGAGCGCCGCTACGCCACCAACACCAACTGGGAATATCGTGTCAAGGTGCGCATCGAGGGCATTCCGCTGCACTGTTGGGCTAAGGATGTAGCAGCCCGGGCGCTTGGCAAGAGCTGTGCGGTCCACTACCTAGAGGAGAAGACGTGCCGCCGCGAGTGCATGGGGTCCTTTGACCTATGGGCCTGGTGCAATGACCCCTGTGACATCCCTATCGAGGTCCTGCTCACCGTCACTGAGCCGGATAGGGAGCTTCCTCTGACCTCGCACTACGACGACCTAGTCGACCTCAAGCGCGGACATGTCTACCTATTGCGCAACCACCTCGAGGTAGTGGAAGACCTTTCCTTCCTGCAGGGTCAAGGCAGAATTGGTGGCCCCCCGAACCGCAAGCCTCGTCGTGACTTTGTCTAGAGCTATGGTGCGCCAGACTCGGTTGGGGAGCGTGTGCTGGGTAGGCATGGTGACGACTGCGGCCGCGACCCGGGGTGTCACCACAGGAGGGACGATCACAACCACGATCACGACTTGCGCTCCAACAGGTGGCGTGGACATAGGGAGTCTCCACCAAGAAAGAGAAGAACTGTACCAACAACCCAGGCGACTACTACTCTGGTCGGGAAGGGGAAGGAGAACAAGGAGGGTAAGAAAAAGAAGGTGTCCTTCGCCGATCCAATTGAAACTGAACTCAAGCCGGCCAAACCAACCCTGCAGGATGACAGTATCACGCTTATCAAGGGAAACCTCAATTACCAGCCGCCTTGCTTTTCTGTTTCTCCTTGTGTCGATCCTCTTGAAGTGGAATGTTCCATTCTTTACTATCTTTCAGTAGGCCAACACACTGAAGTGGCGCCCAGTAAGGAGTACGCACTGGTGGAGGCGGCTACAGACATCAACAACAACGACAGTTCCCTTTCCCCCACAATGCCCAAGGCTGACAAAGGGGATGCCGGAGCTGCACAGGTGCTGTTTGAGGTAGCAGACAATCTTCATAAGATGGAGGGAGACACCAACATTGCACACAATCTGCTGGTGAGCACTGAACCGCACTCTCCTACCCTTAGCTTGTCTGAATGCTTGTTAGTAGAGAGTGGTAATCAAGGTTTTAAATCTCCGGCTATAGCTGCAGCTATAGCCGGAGATAGCTGCTAGGGATGGGAGCAGCTAAGAGATTCGATTTTTTGCGCTAAGAAAGCTGAGGCGCTAATAGCGCCATTTAGCCGGTGATAGCCGCTAAATCAGCCTTCAGTTAGCGCAGCTAAAGCGCAGAGCCCGGCCCAAGAAGTAAGCCAGCCCAACTGGCCCAACACCAGTACGTAACCCTACCTCAGCAGTCACTGTTCTCCCGTATCCAGCGTTCGCTCTCCAGCTCTACACAAAAAGATGTGGCGGCGGCGGCGGCTGTGCCCTTCGGCTGCGGCGTTGTAGAGGTGACCAGCGGGCGGCGGCCATGCCCTTCGGCTGCGGCGTTGCAGAGGTGACCAGCGGGCGGCAGCCATGCCCTTCGGCTGTGGTGTCGCGGAGGCGACCGGCGGCAGCGGCTTCGAGGGGTGCGACCAGCGGCGGCGGCGGTGTGGGGGCGACTGGCGGCGACTGCTGCTTCGAGTGGAGCGACCGACCGGCGGCGGCGGCGGATTCGGACGGAGTCAGCTGAGCATGCTACGGTGCGGAGGTAGCTGAGCGTTGAAGCACTGAAGCAGCAGCACCAAAGGCGACGCCATAGCACAACGATCTGCCAAGCTTCTTCTCTGGTCAGCGCTCACCATTCTCCTCTTTGTTTTTTGCTTGTATGTTGTAGATCTTACTATATGTAAACAAGATGTCAATATTTGTTACCTGGGATCTCTCCTATGAACTGGTTATGAATCAATTAGTGATGGTTATCAAGTTATGCCAATGTCTTTTGTGTTTTTTTTCTTATTTTTTGCAAAAACAGCTAAATGGCTTAGCTGCAGCTATCTCCGGCTATAGCTACGTTTAGCTGCTGAGGAGGTCAGCAGCTAAGAGGCTTAGCCAGAGATTTAAAACCTTGGTGGTAATTCACAAGGTTCCAGTGAGATGCAAGTAAAGGAGACCCAAGTAGATGTTTTTTCTGAACCAATGCCAACACCCTCAAACTCCCTCACGGACATCGTTCCCATTGTCAGTGCTCCTAGGCCCTTTATGCAAGCCGCAATACCTACAATAGATGAACAACCTCCAATAGTCATAGCGGGAGATGACCAAATTGAAACAGCAGGGGAGGGTAGTTCAGCCCATATTTCCAACACTACTCCTATCACGGTGCAAACAACAGAGGTAGCTAGTCCGAGACAAACGGCCAATGGAGATGCACTTACACATGCCCCCTCTATTGATGATTTTTTAGAATCATTGGCGATACCACTACAACAACCTCTAATTGAGGAGGGGTTTCATATGCCACACGCACAGGCTGAAACCTGTCATAGTCCACCACAAACCTCAACAAAAAAGGAAAAGTACTAGGCTGGCAAAAAGGCAGAATTAAATGAAGGCAAAGACACAATCCAAGTGGCACAAGACCTACTAATAAAAAAACTAGGTGATCTAGCGGGTGAGGAAATTAATCAGGATGAAGCTGATTTTGATTTCTATGCGTGGCATTTCGAGAGGCCGATTAACAAGACCAAGATGGAGGCCATCTAGATGCTGATTGAGCAGGGCAATAGGAAGACGAAGAAGAGCACCAACAGCAAGAGGATGGCTGCTCGGGTGGGCCTGGAAGCCTAGATGGGCGTCCAACATCATTAGATTCAGTAAGCTATGTTAGTCCCTCCATTCAATGGGGGCTGGGCCGAGTGCCCAGTGTATCGTAGAGCCAGAAAGTGGCGGTAGTGGATGTCGAACTGGATGGTAGCTCATGGATTTGCTCCTACTGGCCCAGCGGGCTTTGGCGCTTTATTTTTAACCTTAAGACCAAGACCAGATTCAGCCTGCTGCTAGTTCTGTTGCCTTGGAAGATATGTTGGGCCAAAAGGCACAAGAAGCAAGGACCCTAACCCAGGATGAGATGAATTTCAAGCGCTATCTGAAGAATAAAGCGTTGGGACTGACGGCAATGCAAAAAGCTAGAGCAAGGCGACACTCTAGACTAACCCGGATGCCACAAGTTGTGCTCGTTGGTGTTGCTTGGCAGGTCGTCGTATTTTCTTCAGTCCTTTTGTTTAGTTGTTAGTTGAGTTGATATTTAAGTTGTTAGTTGAGTTGAGTTGTTAGTTGGAACAAGTAGTGGTGTGAATTTTGTTAGCTACTCGGTTGTTGTACCTTAGTTGTGTAGGATGAGTGGTGCATTCTCCTCAGTTGTTTAGTTTTTGGGCTCAGTTTTCACTCAAAAAACTGGGCAGGCACTTGCCTTTTTTTCTTTCATCTTCTAATAGAAATCGCGGCAAAGCTTTTGCCATCCTTTCTAAAAAAAAAGAATCTGAACCAATGCAATGAGTTGTGCTAGCCTGTGAATCAATTAGCAACACAGTGGTATATAGAAATGATATTCATGGAATGATTGGTCATGGTTATATGGAAACATTCAATAACTTATAGACACAACAATGTTTTAAATAACGGGCTAAGCCTCTTGGCGGCTGGCTTTCTCAAAGGCTAAGAAAGGCTATAGAGGGCTAAACCATTTAGCGGTAGAGCAAAAAAAATATTAAACATTAGGTAATTTTACACATAACAAACATAGAAGACAACAAATACTAATTACCATCTAACTAGTGAGAGATAGTTCAAAGTTTTACTAACACATCAGAGCTTCATAGTTCGTACATGTCTAGACATTACAATTTACATGTATTAAAAAAAGTAAAGAATAGAGAACAAACGGAACTCGGAAGCCACGCGTGCACCGGGAGGAGAAGCTAGCAAAACCACCGTCGTTCATGGCCATCTGCCCTGGTCCTCTGCCCCCGCTCTCCTCATAATCTCAGGCTAGGACGCCAGGTTGCAACACCCGCCGCCGCCGCTAGGGGCAGCAGCAGTCGCCGCTACCGCCGGACGCACTGGCGCCGCTGCCGCTACCTCTTTTCATCGTGACATTTGGCGAGGAATGGATAGGGTTACCCGCCGCCGGCTCTATACAGCGCCGTGATGGACTAGATCCTCGTGATTTTGGGCCGAGGGAGTTCGCACGAGCTGATTTGGACCAATAGTGGCGCTGAATAGAGGTCAGTTTAGCGGATTTAACGCACAATTAGCAGCTATTAGCGGCTGAAAAATTATAGCACTAGAAGCGTGAAAGCCTAGCGCCAGCCCTGCTCAGACGCTAAATCCCGCTAAAGCGGACGCTAATGTAACAGAACCGACTAATTATACAAAATTAAGTAAGAAAATCACCCACCGAAGCAGATAATTTATTAAACTTAAGCCCGTATAATCCGGTAGTCCGTGAAACCACGAAGGATTTCAAACCAACCAACATACAGACGGAAAACTAATAACACCCCAGAACCCTGTCTGGTTCCCTCTAACTTTTCTATCCGGTCTCCAATTATCCATCAACACATGGTTATTTTCACGATATCATCCATTCTATAGCTAAATTATTTCAGTAATCACCTATAATTGCAGGTAATCAGAAATCACCGATCGCTACCGGTCTAAGCAGGGCTAAGTAGTATTCGATCCTAAACCTATCAAGATAAGAATATCATAAGGTAGACAAGGATAGTAATAAATGCATCAACGATTTCACACAACTCCTATAACTTAATGTAACAATATATAACTCATATATATAAAGAACTGTTTTTATAAAGTATGAGACTTAGAATGCTCTAGGACTTGCCTCGCTCGAACGAACTAGACTGATGATCCACGCACTCGGGCAGGTCCTCTCCTTGCTCCTCTTCCTCTGGCACCACCTGTGCCTCGATTTCCTGTGGATCGGTCCTAACCTGCTCCTCTTGAACTGATACCGACAATTCCTCCTGTGATCCTGTATGATGCAATTGCATAAGTAAATATGCAAACAGTGCATCGGATGCGAAGGCATGTGATGATCATGATGGCATGATATGCAGATGAACGCATTGAGACTTTATGGGATGGAAAAGATTTAAAACCTTTCTACAAGGTAGTCAACCTCATCCAAGGACAGTTACTACGAATATGTGCATTCTTCTCTGCCACTAGCCCCTGTTACTTTTCCACTAACTACTATATAACCCTAACACAAGTGCTACCACACTTTATCAATATAACAACACCAACATGCCCAATGATATCAGCAAGTGATTTGATGCTTCAAAGATACACCAAAAATTCACCATTATACTAATTATGCAATAAGAATTATATTTTATTTCACTTTTAAACTATGGTTACAACAGCAACCTATATTTTTATTGCATATAAAAAACAAGAAAAATTACAGTAGCATAGTCATACCCTAAATAGACTGCCACAAAATTTTCATGGTATTTGGATAAGTGAATCAATCTACACAAAAATGACAAGCTAGGGTATATGAAAGAGCATGAAAATACTGTGTACTATGAAATGTATCAAACAACAGATTTAGTATTTTTTTCATATTCGCCATAGTAAACAAACACTGTATAAAAATTATCACATGCATGTTTTATACAAATTTTGCTCTCTATCAAAATTAACAAAAATCAGCCAATAAAGGCACCTGAACTAGACATCAATATTTTTCTACAGAAGATGATTGACATATATTTTTCATGCAAAGCACATTACAAAAGAAGACTAACCAAACTAGAACCATATTTTTTGATAAATATTATATTTACTATGCATTTTCTAAGAAAATAGCAATTACAAGAATTAAATAAAACCATATATAAAAGTATCAAAAATTTGACATGCAATATTTTTATACTGTAGCTCTAGTTATGAGGATCACACCAAAAATTGTTTCATAAATTTTGGAGCCATAAATCTCAAGATATGATTTTCTAAAGCATTTCAATAATTTCTGAAAATTCATTTTTCAAATCTCTTTAAAAAATAGCCGCTAAAATCATTGGGTACACCCAAAGATGCACCTAGCCTCAGCCCCATGTGACTGACAGTGGGACTCGAGGTCCCACATGTCACACACATGCACACAGGGGAGGTCACCGGCGGCGAGATCTCGTCGCCGATGAGGTCTTTGGTCCAACCACCACCACCTACACCTTCCCTATGTGAACGCGAGTCGGAGGCACTAGCTAAACGAGCCGGGGAGCACCGGTACGGGCTCGCCGGCAGCGATGGCGGAGCGACCGCGCGGCTCAACGACGACCCGCTGCTGTAGGCCATGCCGGAGGGGAAGAAGGTGCGCATGCGCTGCCTGAGACGAAGGCGAACCTGGTGCGCTAGGTAAGCAAGATTAAGAAGGGGAGGAGAAGGCCTGTCTGTTTTTGGGGAAGGCCTGCGCGAGGAAAAAAAATATTTTGGCGAGGGAGGCTTCCTCTGATGTGTCGTGGCCGTTGGGCCTGCACGGGGAGGGAAAATGGCTGAGGCCACTGCAGCTATTGGGCTCACTAGGGCCAAACTGGCTGGGCTCGACCACTGCAGCTGTTGGACTCGCTTGCAATTGAACAATTCAACATATATAGTAGGGTATTCAAAAAAATGTGTTGGCACCGATTTTGGGCAACAGACTAGTAGGGGCTAGATCACGTAGGGTTGAACATGGTCTAGATACATAGAGGAGGGAGATCTAAACGATGAGGCAGACTAGCAAGTTGGTTGACGAGGCCAATTTGACACTCGTTCTTCACCCGAAAAAACTCACGAATGCCTCCCGAGAAGACCCCTCAGGGAGATGCGTAGAGAGGGTGCTCTAGGATTGGCAAGGCCACGTAGAACGCTAACAAATCTCATCAAGAGAAGTGTTGGACTGCAAGGAGGTTGAAAGAGATAGGGTTTGGAGTTAAAAAGTAAAGATAGATTGATTTTTTACGATTATATAGATGAATCTCTCGATCAGACGTGATCCTGTATTATAAATAGAGGGGGTGGTCTTATCCCCAGTAGAGAACTTATTCTACGCGAAATCTACAAGCTTCACACAAGATCAGAACAGTTCCCAACAAAAAAACAAGATTTGGACTCGAGCAGCCAAAACCAGCTTAGGTTAGTTCTCAAAACTAGCCTAGGCCTGTTTAAATAGTCTATAATGGCGTCCCCGTTTGTTTTCCTATTTCTCAAAAAGTTTGTCCGAATTCAATCTCTTTTCATCTCTTTTGCTTGCATGTGATTTTCTTGTTTGATCTTCAACTCCCCAATCATATTTTAGCTATCAACATTCAACAACGGTGTAGAGATTGGACTGAAAAGAAATAGGTGTGTGATTAGATAGTTCAACACTTCAACCCAACATCGGAGTGTCATATACCTGCAAATCTGTTCAACTAGTATTGAGAACCAGCCCGTCCACACTCGCCCTTGAACAGACTCCAGAGATAAAAAATATATATATGGCAGCTAGTTTATTGTTTCATCAGGCTCTCTCATCTGATGAAATTAATCAACCGGAAAATTAACTTGTCACACAGCAGAGCAGCATGCATGGAGCCGATTCAGCCAGAATTCAAATGGTCACCAGACATCACATATATCAATCCAAGATCCATGACGCCAGTTGCTAGCTAGCATTACTGAACGCCCAGCAATTTGCCGAGGAAGTAGGCGAGCACGGCCAAGTTCCGGTCGACCAGGCTCCGGGCGTAAAGCGGCGACGCCGGCAGCTTCATGACGCGGTCCCTGCACCCCTCCACCTGCGCGACGCCGTCCCTGTACACCTGCCCGAGGTCGTCCCCGTCCAGGAACCGGCACCCGACCAGCGCGGCGGCGACGCGGTCCATGGTGTCCGTGGCCGCGCGGTAGGACTCCTCGCAGGAAGCGTAGGCGTCCCACTGGTCGCCGGGCAGGGAGGCGTTGCCGCGCAGCGTGCCCGCGGCGCGCGTCGTGTCGTCGTAGGACGCAAGAGCGCGCTTGGCGCCCACGAGCGCGTACAGGTCCACGCCGTTGGACGGGTAGGTGACGTCCCGCAGCGCGTCCTTGCAGAGCTCGTACATGAGCCGCGTGCCGGTTGCCTTCTCGCACGCGGCCTCCACCGTCATGGAGGGGACGTCGGGGCACGCGGATACGGGAGGAATGCGGTGGTGGATGAGCGCGGAGAGGAAGGCGAGGGGGAGGAGGAGGAAGAAGACAGTTGCCATGGTTTTGAGTTGGAACGTTGGATGAGTTGATTTTGAATTAGTGATACTACATATATAACCTTGGCGTGCCTTTGAAGTAGTGCCACAAATGTACATGGACTTGTAAAAAAAAACTCCATTTTCAAAAACTCCTTTGTTCAAAAAATCGAACGTCACGGTCAAATTTGTCTTCTTTGATTAAAAGCTGTAATTGTCGGCCTTCATCGATGACCTACGTGCATGTTTATGTCTCTAGCGAGGTAAGTGACATAAATTTTGCAACGGAGAATTATTGTAGGTAAGTGACATAAAGGTTGAATATTAGCGTTGAACATGAAGCTAGCAGTGCGTACCTTTTTAATTGATAAATATGCACGAAATAATATAAGATTTTATATAAACTAGGCAAATTAGGCATCTTCATGCCCAAATTCCTAATGTGTTGGGACAAACACAAGTATAGTTGAAATATTTTTAAAAAATATTATTTTTTATTGATTAATTGTAGATCTAAGCACGGTTAAAGGTCGAATAATTATACAAGTAACACCCTGTGTACACTTGTACGTTAATAATAAAAGCACAGTAACACCCTGTGTCGGCTCTTGCTTGGCTGATAGGACACCTATCGGCCGTCCAGCAATAGGTAGGGTTACGTCTCTCACTGACATGGCATCCGTCCGTTGCCCTAAGACCTTTTGTCGGCGCCTACGGCCAGGCCAGATTCTAAAGCCATTGTGAAAGAATTAAGCTGCACCAGCGCGCCAGGCCAGATTCTGAAACTGGCCAGATTGGTTTTCCCTATGTGTTGGTGGTTGGCCCAGTAGAGCCGGCTAGGTCAGTTTTCGAAGCCGGTCAGACCGGTTTTCCTAGTGATACACATACACTGAATCGGCTTGAATTTTACCATGGGGATTTTTTGGATCCATTTAGGTGATTGGAGGGCTCCCATTATAAAATATCTATGCGATCCAAGTGCTAAAGTTGATAAAAGTATTTGGTGGTGTGCGTTCAAATTTATTTTGCACAAAGATGAGATCTACCACAAAGAACTGCTGAAGACTTCCTACTTACATGCTCTGATGTTGATCAAGCAAAAGTGGGTATGAGAGAAGTTCATGACGACATCTGTGGTTTGCATCAATCGGCTCTGAAGATGAAGTGGATATTACGACAGGCTGGGTTTTATTGGCTTACTACAATTGCCGATTGCTTTTGCAACATCAAATGATGCAAGAGGTGCCGATGGTTTGGTAATATTCAGTTGGTTTCTGCCACCATGATGCATCTAGTTATCAAACTGTGGCTATTTCAAGGTTAGGGCACTAGACTTTATTGGCCAGATTCATCCCCATCGTCAAAGGGATATCACTTTGTATTGGTTGCAATAAATTACTTCGCAAAATGGACCGAGGTTGATGCTTTGAAGAATATGGCGCAAAAAGAGGTAATTGAGTTTATTACTAAGTATATCATACATAGATTCAACATCCCTGAGACATTAACTATAAATAAATAAACTTATTTGTGTCAAAGGAGGTATGAGATCTTGCAAATTATATAAGATTATGTTCCTCAATTCGTCTCCATATTATGTTCAAGCTAATGGCCAATCTGATTGAGCTTATCAAGAAGAAGATTAAGGGCCGGACAATCCAAGAAGGTGACATAATAAAGTTTTGCCTGAGGCTATGCGGGCTCATCGTATATTTAGACATCATGTTACTAAAGTTACTTCTTTTGAGCTTGTATATGGACAAGTCAAAGTGAATTTGGATGCATATAAATTGACAAAAGCAAAATAATCTATCTACTGCTATGTATCATAATATAATGACGGACAATATTGATGAGGTGACTAGTAAAAGAATCAAAGCTCCGAAGGACATTCAGAGGGACAAAACTCGAGTTGCCCAAGCTTATAACAAGAAAGTAAAAAAGAAAATCTTTCCAACTTGGAGATTTAGTGTGGACAACTGTTCTACCGCTTGGGACAGAAAGCAACAAGTTTGGTAAGTGGTAGCTGGGAAGGTCCATTAGAGGTGATCGAAGTGATATTCAGAAATTGATCGTCTTTCAAGAGCAATCAACAGGAGGTATCTGAAAAAATATTTCCCAAGTGTTTGAAATGACGCCTCAGTGCTGTCCAAACAATGGCCACACAGCTAGAACCCTCAAACGCAGCAAGGCCGACTAGCAGGATGGCCACGCAGATTTGAAGTCTGTTCTTCGCGCAAAAGGCCCGCAAACACCTCCCAGAACGACTTGTCGCGGATGGGCACAATGAAGCTGTTTTAGGGTCAACAAGGCCACCTAGATCACCAACGAACTTCGATTTGTTGAGAGATACGCTGAACAACAAGGAATTAGAAAAGCAAAAGTTAGGGGAAGAGCATAGTAGATTGGTTTTCTGTTGACTGTGTGTGGTTCACTTGAATCGGCCATGATCCTGTGATGGATATAGACGGAAGAGGGTGGTATTATCCAGTAGGAAACGTTCCCAAGTCGTGATCTACGTGAAGTTTTCTATGAGGTTGGAGCAGTTTGGACTGAGCCCCTGGACTGATTTGGATTCAGATAGGACAGTCGGAACTTCTGACAAAAGTCAGAACTTCTGACGCTCGGAACTTTCCTGTAGGTGATGTGGCGCCACCGGGGAGTTTTGCACAAATCTGAACTTCCGACCAAGAGTTAAAACTACGTACGACCTGTAGCAAGCAAGAGAGTAACGTGGCTTATCGTAAGAGTATTGTGCAAGTCCGACCTTCCGATATCTCTGAGCTAGACAATCTCCCATGATGTTCAAAGGTAATCTCGTCTGGCCCTTTTTTATGTCAACAACAGAAAAATTTGCTAGTATAAATAAAAACAAGATTTGACATGGAACTCAAGAAATTTCCAAGTGAACAATAATAGGTTGTGAACTGATAACATATATAACAACGGTAACGCTACGATTACGGCGTCCGTCCGGGCATGTACATCCGGATGCCCCTGTTCATAGGCATACGCAGTAACTGGATCCAATAGGCAATCGGTCTGCTTCCTTCTATGCTCTCTCCATCTCTACCCTAAGACAGAATCTCCATCAACAGAAATCCCCATTCGCTTATGCTCATTGCAGCTTCACTGCATCGGACGTCCGCCCCACTCCGCCTCGCCTTGCACGCTGCTTCTGCCGCCACGCCGCGCCCACTCCTCTTACAGAACCTCATCAACGCCCGCCCCACTCCACCTCGCCGTTGTGCACCACGTCTATCGCCATGCTGTGCCCACTCCTCTTACAGAATGTCGTCGATGCGGCGTGGTTGATGAGTCGAACGTCTTCGGTGGGGGTGGCGTACGACAACGATGACTTCCTCCGAGCACTCATCAACATGGACCTCCCTGGTGGGGACCTCGACCTCGGCATGTGGAAGCTCCTTGCCGTCGCAGCGCTCTCCTTCACCGATGTGCCCACCCTGCTTGGGTACCTCGTCCAAGCAGCAAGGTGATATTGCACAGTGCATGTTGCAAGCTTGTGTTTCAAGTGTTTCAGATGTTTTATCTAGATATCGCAAGTGTTTGATCACTACTAAAATGGTGGACTTCTCCTAGTGTTTTTAAGTAGTAGTAAAACACTACCACTAATCATAGCACATGGAAATCTCACTAGGAGACATTTAAGAGAAAAAATTTAAACTAAATTCTGAATGCTAAAACATTAGGAAAAACCCACCTTACTAGGAGAAGTCTAAATTCTAGTTATGGATCTTGATGTTGCACATGTTGCAATGGCTATACACGTATGTTTCAAGTGTTTGTTCTAAATGTTTCATCTGTTTTTTCATATATTCGTTGTTAATGTTTTATCTGGATTTTGCATATGTTTTACACGTATGTTGCAAGCGTTTTATCTAGATGTTATATATGTTTGCAATTGTTTCTTTCAAGAGTTTTCAAGTGTTTTGCAAGTGTTTTAGACGCATGTTGTAGATGTTTCAACTATTTCGTACGTATGTTATAAGTATTTTATTTAAATATTTTAAAAGGAAATCGGGATGTTGCATATGTTGCAATATGACCCACCCTGCCACAACCGCCTGCTGCAACTGCTTGGGTGCCGTTCATGTGTGTGGGGGAGTGGAGGGATGGAGTGCTTCTCAACAACGGGCGCGAGAATCGTAGAGTGATGGCGGTAGGGGTGCAGGCGGTCCCTGCGCGGCATGCGGGTGCGGCAAGCGGAGGGTGCGGGGGCGAAAGCAGATAGGGTGCGGGCGTCTGGGCAGAGGCACGAAGTGGGGGCGCAGTTTCCTAGGAGCAGCAGCGTCAGGCGCAGAAACGAACTGCAGCCACAGGCGTCCAGACGTCCGGGTGATAGCAATGCGGATATAACAAGCCGAATAGAAGAAACTGTGAACCCAATACAATACATCAATTAGAACCTTGAGTAAACATATACTATACAACCCAGTAGAATCTAGCATATAGACATATATAAGGCAGTCTGATGATCCAGTAGGTAGCTAGTGGTTCTTGGACAATATACAATACTACCTATATATATAGCTAGCATTAGCAACTAGCTGAATTAAAAAAAAGCATTAACAACTAGCTAGTGCACATGGCAGCACACACACACGACCGGTGGGGAGCGGATTATTGAAAGCATGCAAACTATAATAATAAATACAATCTTACTATTACTAATTAGAGGCTCTAACGGAGGCACCACGTTAATTCTCACCAGACGCGCTAAGAAAAAAGATAAATTCTAGAAATTCTTACAATAATCTGAAACATCTAGCTTTTGATTTGATGGACTCTAATCATCATCAGTAATAATAGCCATTGGATCTATTGTAATATATTAAGAAAATTACCCACCGCTGTCATTATGAAAAAATATAAAGTAACCCCCTAATTTTGCATATAAATTACCCACCTTTGCCATTACAACATATAATTAAAAACAACCCCTATATTTATATATAAATTACCCACATATGTCATTATGAAAATAATTCATAATAACCCCTTAAATTTGCATCTAAATTACCCACGTTGGCTATTATAAAATATAATCTAAAATAACCTCTAGCATTGCGTCCAAATTAACCAGCTTGGTCATTATGAATGATAATTTAAAATAATCCTCTAACTTCTGTACCTAAATTAGCCATATCTAGGCTCAAAGAAAATTACCCACATCTACCATTATGAATGATAATTTAAAATACGTCCTAATGAGTTTATAAATTATCCACCTTTACTATTATAAAAGATAATGCAAAATAATATTCTAAGTTTGCATTTAATATATTCATATATGTCATTGTGAAAGATAATATAAGGTATTACCTTTATATTTGTGTACACCATAGCCACGATAAAGAATAAATAAAAAATATCCAAAATCTACACATAAATAGTTTTTTATATATTGTTACAAAAAGATAAATTAATATTCATGAAGTATGATACATATATATATTTCTAAATACTTCTATAATTATGAAATAAAAAAATTATACGCTATGTTCCACCATGTATATCAAATAACACATGTATATATATTAGAATAAGTATTTATTTTAACAAGTTATGAAAAATGAAAAAATGTTCACTTAACAAACCACGTAGCAATAACACTTTATATTAATACTCCATGATAATAAATTTTATAAGTTATTATTTTAAATAAGTGTATACATCTTTACTAAAACATTATGCCATATCAATGTTATTAATTAAATTTTATGCACTTTATAATGTATAAATAGTACTACACATATATTCCTATGGTATAACAAATTCAACATGTTTATAGTTGAGATGCAAGTCGTGTTCCAATTTACGTGGAAAACAATACTATTAAGACCTAGACTATTTTTAATTTAAAATAATCCTCTAACTTTTGTATCTAAATTAGCCATGTCTAGACTCAAAAAATTACACACGTCTACCATTATGAATGATAATTTAAAATACCTCCTAATGAATTTATAAATTATCCACCTTTACTATTATGAATGATAATGCAAAATAATATTCTAAGTTTGCATTTAACATATTCATACATGTCGTTGTGAAAGATAATATAAGGTATTACCTTATTTTTGTGTACACCATAGCCATTATAAAGAATAAATAAAAAATATCTAAAATCTACAAGTAAATAGTATTATATATATTGCTACAAAAAGATAAATCAATATTCATAAAGTACGATACATATTTATATAATCATGAAATAAAATAATTATAACGCTATGTTCCACCATGTATATCAAATAAACATGTATATATTAGAATAAGTATTTATTTTAACAAGTTATGAAAAAAAATATTGACTTAACAAACCACGTAGAAATAACACTTTATGTTAATACTCCATGATAATAAATTTTATAAGTTGTTATGTTAAATAAGTGTATACGTCTTTACTAAAATATTATGCCATATCAATCTTATTAATTAAATTTTATACACTCTATAATATACAAATAGTACTACACACATATTCGTGTGATATAACAAATTCAACAGGTTTAGTGTTAGTATGCAAGCCGAGTTTCAATTTATATGAAAAACAATACTACTAGGACCTAGACTCTTTTTAATATAAAAATAATTTTTGAATAAATATAAAGAATACTAGAATTTTTAATTAACATGTGAAAAAATTACAACAACTTAATTAAAGTTAAAAGATAAACTATAGATTCGTGACTAGAAAAAAAAGATAAATACTAGAAATTCTAACTAGAGGTGCCCACTGAAACTTCATGTTAATTCTCTCAAGACTTGATAGGAAATCAAATCCTAGAAATTTTTATGAAAATTAGAAACATTTTACCATCAATTATGTATAACTTAATCACCGTTGATACTAACAATAGCTACTAGATCTATTCTATTTTCTAAATAATTATCCACTTCCGCTATTGTGTAAAACAATATAAACTAACTTATGACTATAATTTATATTACCCGCATATATAGTTAAGAAACATGATCTAAAGTAGACCTAAATTTAAATTTAGCTAACATCTGCTTATTATGATTGATTACATAACTCAACTTTCATCTCATTATTGGAAAAATTAAATACCCCCTGAAATCTACATCTAGATTATCAACATTTCCGATTACTACAAATTTCATTAGTTAACAAGAGCATATATATATTTCTACGTTACTCAACCTCTATCAATTAATATAGTAAGATTTAATTAAAGATAATATAAGCATTGTGCATGAGCAATAAAATACATATGTTATGTTTCATCACATAAAAACTATTTTCTTAATTAAAAACTCATATACTATTGATACTAACAAAATATTTATATCATATTAGTAACCATAACATATAATTTATATAGATCGTTACTTTAGACATATTTATGTATTTTAACTAAAATATCTAATACGTTTATATTGATAGCACAACCATAACTATAAATATAATTCCTTGATAGGAAAATTCAACCATCTTGAGCAATGTGAGAAACTAAAAGTCGAGCATTATAAGATTTGAGTATTAAAATTATTTTGAGTAAAAGTGAAGCATTATAAGGTTTAAGTATTAAAATTCTCTTGAGGTTAGCACTAAATCTCACTTCAAGCTCTATGACTTATCTTAAACGATATGTTGCAAGTTTCAAATAATGGCTTATGCTATTGAAGTACTTAAGAATATACTCTATGTCCTAAAATTCTAATTTTCAAAAAGTGCAAAAAGGAGAGTTAATCAAAGATACAACAAGGACAACAGTTTCAACTTAACTTGAGGAGAGAGAGAATCCTTAGTAGTCAATAAGAATAAAATTTGAAAAATCAAAAATTTAGATTTATGACTTCAGAATATATATGATGCAACCAGAGCCACCACGATTAATGATAAGGTTTCAAAGTAATTGCATATTTAAAATATATAGAGGTTTCCTGAAAAGAAAGAAAGTTCCTTGAAAAAATAGTAATTAATAAGTTTACGATAACTTGATGTTATGATTACTAGATGTAGACTACAAAGTATCTATTTTATCTATTATGTTAGAAAATAAACAAAGAAAACTTACGATTTAGTAAAAGTAATTTTTTATTAGTTAGATGTACTCTCTCCATTCCAATGTATTAAACAGTATATAATACATATATCTTCTAAAATTCTAACCTGTGCGAGAGCACGGGTTGATGGACTAGTTATATATAAATCCTGATTGGATTGCATGTCATCGTCGATCAGGCTGCCGACTGCAGTAGTGCAATGCTTACGATGCATTCTCAAATCCGCCAATCGAGTGACACAAACTAGCGCCGCTGCGCGTGTCGCGAGCCTTCAGTTTCCACCATGCATCTAACGGCGGCGGAAGTCGAAGGCGTAACGTGGCTGTTCTGGCCTTGGTCCAAAGTTCCCTCCTTGAGCTGCCATTACAGACCCTAGCTTGGGTAAGCTAGGATAATCAGAGGTCAGGAGGTTCACCTCCGTTGCTGCATCGCCAAGACCATGATGCAGCATGAGTAACCAAACAAAGGTGAGGAGCTCACCTCCTTTGCCAAGTTGCTGCGCGTGTAGCTCCCCGCTGCACTTGCCAGCCGCGTAGATGAGCAACCTCATCCACATTTCCCTTATCTCCTCCAGTGACCATTTCAAATCTGAGCCGTCGTTTCCTGCAAGTACTACTGGGTTCGAAGGGACAGGCCACGCTACAGGAAAACGCCTCTTTGCCGACTGCTTGCCCCGGTCGGCAAAGGCATAAACCCAGTCGGCAAAGGCTTTGCCGACCGCAAAGCCACGTGGCAGTCGGCAAAGAGCAGTCGGCAAAGCCTGGGTCGGCAAAGGCGGATTTGCCGACTGCCACGTGGCACACAGTCGGCAAAGCCTTTGCCAACTGCCACGCCAGCAGTCGGCATAGCCACGTGGCGCCGTCAGCCCTGACGGCAGGCTTTGCCGACTGCTGGTTTCTCGGTAGTCGGCAAAGGTTTTTTTTTTCAAAAATTGTTTGCCGACTGGCCGCCAGCTCGGCAGTCGGCAAAGAAAGAAAATATTTTTTTTTGAAATGTTCTTTGCCGACTGCTTTCGGAGTTGCAGTCGGCAAAGGTTTGACCTCTTTGCCGACTGCCTCCCATTGCAGTCGGCAAAGACTCAGTCCTAGGTTTTTTTGCCCAGCTTTGTCGAGCTGGAATTTTTTTTTTGCTTTTGTTTTCTGTTTTCTCGCATCAAAACCCTGCAAAATCACAAATTATAATCCAATTTCACCAGAAGCACCGGTAGCACCATTTATATCACAATTTCATCACATTTGTCGCCAACATCACCACATATATCACAATAACGCACAACATCACATATATCTCACATATATGTCACAATAACAACCACACAAGTGCATTACAACCATCACATGAAGTCCAACACGTCGAACACCACAAGTCGACGTCCATCACACGAAGTTCAACATAACAAGTCTAGATCCATAACGAAGAAAAGAAATACATGACAACAACTTCGACGATACGGTGGATACATGATAACAGAATCGACAAGTACCTACCTCGTCGCACCGTCCCCGGTCTCGTCGTCCGCTCCGCCCCCAGAGCCCCCAGGGTTTGCCCACGGAAACCCCCTTGGACCAAACTGAGGCGCCTGCGCGTACTGCCACCCTCCGCGCACCGGCGGCCACGAGTACGTCGGAGGAGGGCCACGCGGAGGTGGATACGGTGGATAGGGTGCAGGTGGTGGATATGACATCATCTGATGGCCGGGACCTCCAGGAGACGGGTTCGAACCCGCCGACTGTACCTGCACAAGTTAAACGCCAAGTGATGTCATTAGTATCTGCAGCATGGACGCACAAGTTAAAGCAAGAGTCAATATACTCACCGGGGTCCCTCCAGGAGCGACAGGAGCAGGCACAGGAAAAAACTCTGGAGGAGGAGGCGGTGGAGCGAACATTGGAAGAGGAGGCGGTGTAGACGCCCCGGGCGTCTGCATGGACTGGAAGAAGCTGGCCATGTTCTGCATCTGAGTGTTGTAGTGCTGCTGCAGGCTTTGTTGGTAAGCCATCTGTTGCGCCATCATCTGCGCGTGCAACGTGGCGATCCTCTCCTCCATCTTAGCCTCCATCTGGGCCTGCAATATTACATCCGCAGTGTTGATTGTATGTACAGGTGCGAAACGAGTGAACGACGAACGAAACGGCACTTACCTGTGACGCTGACTGCCGCCGGGGCGCTACGGGGATGTCGCTGGAGCTCGTGGGCGTGGATCGAACCTGGGTCAGCGTAGGAACCTGGGACGGGTCGAGGGCGCTGTGGGCCATGTAGTAGCGGCCGTGCTGCTTCCCTGATCCCAACCTCTGCAGGTTTTAGCCACCCGACGTCGCCACTTGCTCGAAACTTTCTCAAATTTTTACCACAGCCTCCGCATGCGATGACAAGACATGTCGTCAAGTTTCGTCATTTTCGGACTCCGTTTTGATTTTATAAAATTTTAAAACACTTTTCACACGCGTGACTCGGCGTGTTCCGACACCAACACGGTCGAAATTTCACGCGAGGCCCCGCACACGGCCTCAACATGCTCCAAACATCATGAATATCATTTTCTGAATGGCCGGATTCCATTATTTCATGTACCTGCAGCTCAAATCTAGAGCTACCGGGAAAAAATCAAAGAAACAGAAAAAAATCTATGGAATATAGCAAAATAAATCAAAATGATCCCAAACTTGGAATATATCATGTACTTACTGTATCAAGGCAACACAAAAAACTGGGATCAAAAATCAAAAAAAATAAAAATTCTTTGCCGACTGCCACGGAGGATGGCAGTTGGCAAAGCCTGCACCTTTGCCGACTGCTGACGGAGTGGCAGTCGGCAAAGGTGACGGCGTGGATGGCGTCAACCATGGCCTGCCTTTGCCGACTGCAATTCTTTGCCAACTGCCTGGCAGTCGGCAAAGCTAGGCAGTCGGCAAATTCTGCTTTGCCGACTGCAGGAAATTCCAGTTGGCAAAGGGACCTCTTTGCCGAGTGTCGAAAAAAAACAGTTGGCAAAGAAAATTGCAGTCGGCAAAGAGCCAGTTTCCTGTAGTGCCGAATCTGGCTCCGAACCATTGAACAACGTTTTTGCATGCTCTTCCAAGAGACTTAGCCTGTCACTGTCTGATCTACGCCTGTGAGGTTCCGGTTGAAGTGCACCATCCGTTACTACAGTGCTGATCGGCAGCATGGAAGGATACGCCGCCTTGAGGTAGGTCATGTTGTTTGATAGCTTCTCGCAGTCTTCCTTGAGTTTGAGTAGCATCACATCAGCTGCATGACTAGTCGTTGATCTTCCAGGGGCAGGAACGTCAAAGTGCCTGCTGATGTGCAAATCTGTGTATATTTGTAGACGGTAAAGGGCATGCTCAAAGGGTAGGCAGAGTGTGTAGTTCAATTTCCGTCCAAGCTGTAGCCGTCTGAAGTACTCCTCCGGCGATCTGTGAAACCATCTTGCAACATACTCGACGATGCCCTGGACCTCAACACGCTTCAGGTTCCATAGGTTACCCCATTGCTTTCCCAGACCAAGTGCACTGATGACCTTACAGATTATTCTTGGTGGAGTGGTATGAGAGATGACAAAGCCTATCTGGTTAAACTGCCCTATTGAATAACTTGACGGCCGCTGGCACAACCAGTGCATGTTCTTGCATCGTCGGACGATGGCCTTCATCACAGGAGAGAAAGCTTTGCTGCTGCTGCTGTAAAGCCATCCAAGAAAGGGACTACTGTCATCCATGGCGATGCTATCACCGTAGCAATAGAACAGGCTTCCATAAGGATGGCCCCAACGAATAAGGTATAGGTGATGGCAGTATCCACCCTACTGCTGTTGCTGTTGCTGCTGCTGTGCTTGTGCGCATGGTGGTCTTGCAACACGAAGAGCACAAAAGAAACTACCATGGAGACCTGGGCAGCACACCGAAATATGCGTCCGGTTTTTCTCTGCAGCACTATGGCCTTAGTGTACAAGAGATCGAACATCATGCCAAGCTCAAGCTCCATCATTATGATCTTGATCTTCTCTTCTACTGCTACTCCGTCTGTCTTGAAGTACTTCTCAAATTTTGCTTTAGCTCCATCTCCCAGCTGGTGCACGGTTCGCCCAACAAACAATCCTTGCAAGATGCACCGTCTGAAGAGTGTACGATGCCCTAGCCCTACGGACGCCGTCTTTGCCATGGATTTGTCCGTGTGCGGTTGCGGCCTTCTTCAAACTTGATTTCCCAAGGCCATCTCGGCTTCCAGTCCTCAGCGCCCATGTTCTCTCCCCATACTTTATAATTCCAGAAACAAATATGAATGGTGCAGGGAATAGCACCTCCGAATTCATTCTGTGTATTGATTTCCAGAAGACATACAAAGCTAGAGTCCCCTGGATTCCGAGATTCAGCAGGTGTCTCAGCCATAAGTTGTTTTCCTCGATGGAAAATGCAGTTATGGAATCTTGGCCACCCAGGTGCACTAGGAGAAAAGGCACCCAAAGGAAAGGAAATGTGTCCCTAAACAACTTCCTTCCTAAAATGTATTTCTCCTCATACTGGGAAAACAGACCAAGGGCATAAACAGCAACCATGTCTGCCCCAACGTAAGCCAACCATATTCAAACCCTAAGGGGACTGCTGATGTTTCGGCGCCTGAGGCTTCCAGTAACAAACAGAAAGAGCTGCAGCACAAAACTTGTGAGTACCATCAACTGAATCTCCCACTGATTCCATATTTCAGGTAAGCTTGACATTGTTGGTTGGGCCTTGTAGTCGATTCCTTTCACAGTAGCATCTGATACTCAGAGAAAACAACAATAAAATTAGTGACCCCTTTAGGAAGACACTCTCTCTGTCTCTAAATAAATTCATTTTTGGAGTTGTCTTGAGTCAAACAATTTCCTGTTTCATAGTATTTATAAAAAAATATGGCACTAAATGACCAAATTATGAAAATATGTCTTATGGTATATATATATCCAATGGTACTAATTTGGTGCCATAAATTTTGGCACTCTTTTCTATAAACTAGAAGATAACCCACACATTACTGCAGAGATTGCAAAGAATTTTGAATGAAATTAAGTGGAGATGATGATATGAATAGCTTGCACTATGATATTGGAAGTTAGTGGAATGACATGGCTATTAGTGGAGATGATGTGGATAGTTAGTGGAGGATGAACGATGTGGGTAGCTTGCATATTGAGATAGACTTGTAGTGAGGATTAGTTTTATAAGAGATAAAGATTTGGTCAAACTTCAACAAAAAGTTTGACTTATGACAACTCTAGAAATTGATTTGTTTAGAAACGGAGAAAGTTCTTTGTATTTACTCCATCTGTTTCAAAAATATGCATCTTCCTAAAATTGGATAGTACAGCTACCAAGTACTCGATTCCCTTCTAGACATGCTTCACAATTCGTATCTACATATCTTTATTCACACAGCCTTTGTACCATAGAGACCTTGTACAATTTTAATTTTGGGTGATGTTACACTAATAGAACAAAAAATCAATTTATAGAGTTGTCACCAATAGAACTGAAAATTACCGAAAATCAGCGGAATTCCGATCCAAACCCTGGGTTATAGCCGAGCTAACAAGGAAATGGTACATTAACATGATATAATAGTTTTTTCCTAAACTGACATGAAAATTAGAAAACACATAAGAAAAGTGTATGATAACCTTTAGATAAAAAACAAAGGGAAACTAGATCTTCATGTCGATTCTCACAATACACTCGGCGAAATTGTGCTAACATTTACCAGGCGCCCAACTATGGGCTGTGGGCTTACTGCAACCCTAATGAAAAAGTTCCAACGTCCCACATCTCTTGGCTCTTCTAACCTTAGGTGTCTTGATCAATCATGACAATTGGCACCTCTGTCCCGTCTAAACCACCTGTGCTTCTCCTATAAGATGACACACTTACCTCATGTGTAGGGAATATGGGCTCAATGCCATATACCTTACTGTGGTTTCAGTGATTGTAATGATAGCTCGATCAATAGGACTTAACATGCATCTTAAGATATGTTAGCCATGTTTATATAGGTCATACAAATGCTAGGAACAATATGGAACAAGAATGAACAAGATCTGAATTAAAATGAAGAAGATACAACAAAAGTGTGAACACAAGGTTCATTTGTGCCCTTATGGGTCGAGTTTGTGATGAGTGATTGTCGGAGGCTTTGGTTGAGTTTGGAGACTAACTATTGCATAAGTACATGTGCAACATGTCTCTTGGCTGTGTTGGTGTGCAGGTGTGGAGCACAGAGATGAACGATGGTCAAGGAGAAGGTTAAGTAGAGACGTGTCATGCCGATGGACTGGGAGCGGTGAAGGACAGACGTGAAGCTTGGACTAAGGGACCAAGATAGCCAAAAGACTGACCTTGGTGGCTAACACTTGGGGACATCAACAAGCAAGAGGACATGCAAAGGAGTAGACTGTGTTGACCAAGTCAACACAGTGGCTAACTAAGTCAATGCAAGCAGAGGTGCTAGAGGACTTGGTGATCGGGCGGTTTAGTGGTTCGGGCCACAAAACCATAGGCGGACAGTTTTTAGGTTGGAGTTCCGACGAGAACTAGAGGGAGCACGCATCATCATCGCGAAGCTTACGTCGTGGCAAAGCAAGTAGTGAAGAGACCGTGGCCATTAGAATCTTCTATCTCAAGAAGGACCATTATGCCCCTGGGGTTAAGTGGTTGAGCCTAAATATCTAAGGGCTTCTTGGGAATGTGTAATAGGCTTATAAATAAGATAGGAGGCTACCCCAACCAGCCATCTCTTCCATTAGCTTTTATTTAAGTCTTTAGGTTGTTTAGCCCGTTGTAGTATTTGCAGTGTTGGAGATCCACAGTGAGAGAATCATTCATGTGGTGTGTTTTAATCATTCCTCTATAAGACCAGATTGTTTGATGATATTTTTTCATATTTTTCAACAATTTTTGTGTCAGCTAGAAAAAGAAATAGAAAATATTAAATGGTGTAAATTTGGTACATGACGTGTAATTTGATCCTCATGCACCATGCAAGTGTGAGATTTGTTTATTTTTATTATAAAAGCCTTCCAAAGAATTTGACGTATATGGTTTTGGCATTTAACAACAATTATATGAAATATAGGATAAACGATCCAATCGTTAGGCTTACTAGCATTGGAACAGCTTTTTGAACAGAAATACATGTATGTATTCTCATGGCATACACATGTACGAGGCAATATTTTGTCTCAACTGCTTTGAACCACATGGTAGATAGACTATCGGGTATAAAAAGCAGTCGCAACCGCAGGCCGCAACCGCTCAACTGGACAGTCACAGAGATAAGCACATACATGTACGTATACATGCACATACACCAAGACGTGTGTAGGGAAACAAAACCATGACCATTTAAATCCATGAAATTGTAGCCAATGAGCCAGTGATTAGCACATACATAATCAGATTTTTCCATCTCATTATTGGCATCTGGCTTGGCTTGGTCAAAGCATCACGTGAAGTTCTCTACTGTGAACGAGTTTCCTAACATGCGATAAGCCACCACTGCGTCGTAAGCAAGAACCACGACAACCACCTCCACCTCCTCCCAGGGGCTTCCAGCCCCTTGCTGGTATCATTCTTTTCACTTCTCTTCTGTCAAGATCGCGAATTGGTTGAATCTTGCATCGATTTTGTCAGGATGTGGTTTCAAAACATGTGGTTCAGAGTTGTTCTAGATTCATCACCTTCTTTGTGTTTTGTAGGATCATACAGTGTGGATTTTGTCAACATGTGAATTCAGAACTTAGATTCAGAGTTGTATGTTTCTAGATTCATCACCTTCTTTCTGATTCACACGGCGTAGATTTTTGTAAAGATGTGATTCATAACTTAGGTCCAGAGTAGTATGTTCTAGATTCATCACCTTATTTGTGATTCTTAGGTTCATACTGTGTGAATTTTATCAGCAGGTGATTTAGAACTTATATTCGAGAGTTGTATAATCTAGATTCACCACCTTCTTTGTGATTCCTAGATTAATACAGTGTCAAGGTTGTCAACATGTGATTCAGAACTTAGATTAAAAGATTTGCATTTTCTAGATTCATCACCTTATTTTTGATTCCTAGATTCATACAGTTCATAAGAAAAATAGAACTCTAAGATTCATCCTTCTGCTACCTTTTGTTCTTTTAGATGGTTAAAGGAAAAAGTGTCTCGAAGCATCTGAAAATGCAATACAAGGAATACTGCAGGATCAGAGCGAGTGTTCCAGTTAGCTCATGTCATTGCCATATGTGCTTTTTTGAGATGCCACGTCATGATCATATGATAATTCTTAAGCGTGAGATGACAATTCTAACCGTTAAATCTAATTACATTTACTAATGTTCTATGTCTAATTTTAAATTGCTTATGCAGATGATTAAACATTACGATGATATGCACCTCGGAACAGGTAAACCGTGTGAAGTTGTTGATTGCAAAGTCAGAGTTAGCACAGAGCATGACTACCAATTGCATATGCACTTCTGCCACCCTGATGTGCCTTTCTAGAGGTGATTCTTTGCTATTGTAAAACCAAAGTCTTTCTTGATTATATAAAAGGTTGTATTATTACAATAAGTTGATTAAATCAATCAAAGTTGGCAAGGAAATACACATTCAGTTTGTGGTTGGCTCCCCCTTGAAATGATCAAAAAATTGTTGAGGGGCAAGATGAAAAAATGCTAAGAATAGTAGTTAGTTAGTAATTGTTGGGATAGCAACTGCATTAGGGACAGTGTATGCATTGGCCTTGACTTTTGGGCTTTGTTGCAGGAAGAAGGAATGGACTATGAAGATTAAAAAGAGTGCTCAGATGGTGGTGATTGTAAGGAGCAAAAGCTGGATTGTTCCATTTTTGTTGCTCTTCTGCTTTAGAACTGCATGTGTTTCTTTCATGTTCGTTGAAGTCCAAACTCCATGAAGCATCATCCAGCAGGAGTGGTGGCCATTCTGTTGAAATTGCTATAACTCATACATTCTGTTGGTCTTTGAGGCAGAACCTCCTAAATAATATGGCCCATATGTACTTGTCATCGTCTTAAAGACCTCTAACAACCATACATGTGTACCACAAAACTTAAGAAGTCTGTCGGATGTCCTCGGGAAACCCGAATCATCCACATTTTACAATCCACACAGGATCAACAAAGGAGTAACTACAACATTACAATAGTTGTTACAAAACTTTACATCAGAGTGCGGAAGAATAACAATAAATTTACAAATCATGATTAAGTTAACTTTTTACAAACTTAACTTAAATGGCGGAAGTCGAGTAGAACTACAGAAGATAACTTAGGTAGAGCACCTAAGTTAGGAGAGGACAACCAGATCATATCGAACCCACCGATATGACCTGACTAGCCGCACCTAGTCAGCACCTGCAACAGGGGGTTAAGAAACCCTGAGTACTCAATTGTACTCCGCAAGACTTACCCGACGAAAAGAAAAGACTCCAAAGATATGCTGTCTTTAAGGGAAATAGTAAAGCTAGAAAAGAGGAGTTTTGCAGAAAAGCTTTACTATAGTGGATCCTTACTTTCAATGTTTTAGTCAAGTTTTAGCATTAATTTTAGTGAAGCTTATTATAGATAGATTTGCACCTGTTCTATCTCAATCACTTGTATCAAGCATCACATCTCATATCCATCTCTTCATTTTCTTTCCATGGTCACTATTTTCCATTATTAACTACGATGATGAACAGAAAATTAAGTCTCCGTAACCGAGGAGCAGCGATGATTCGAATCGATTATACCCAGCTGGGGATCCCTAACCACACGAGATATGTAGGACTCTAACCTACATAAATCAACCTTCACTCGGATCCTCCAAAACGTGACTGGGTCTAGCGCCACCCGAGAGTATAGTACACCTCCAATCCAGCCCTTGGCTACGAGGGTACACACTACCCTCACCATCTCTCCACTCCTAGTGCGCGGTTGGCCATTCACATGATGGCATTACTGAGGTCTTAGGCTTACCGGAGCATGTGGTCAGTTGCAAAGTCTCGACGCACGTAATTCAGTCAACGGTATGGTCCTTAATCGACACTAGCGGAAACACTACATTGAGACTCCTTTCCCAATGCAAGTTACCCGTCCGGTCTCAGCTTAATATTACCATATTCATATTCATATTCATATGCTCTCATGAGCCGTCATTAGGTCAGGAGAAGCAAAGGTAAACCTGTTTCTCGCGAACGATGAAATCACCATTCGACTTCTACCAAAGTCTAAGCATTACTAAGCATAAGGGATCGACCTACATATACTAGTGGGATATCATCTGGATATAAATGTAGATCAAGGTAATCATGCAGCAACAGTATCAACCAACTCCTACTAACATAATGCACATTACACTAGACTTATGGTGTAATAAAGCATTTAAAAACAGAAGAGTGATTGTATGTCCGGGGCTTACCTTCGTTGCAGCGGTGGTTAGTTCTCGTAGAAGTCAAGTTTGACACCAACACCACAGGTGGATCACCTTCTCCGAAGCTTAATCGACACGATCCAAAATGCTCTCATATAACTACACATATACAAATGATGCGAGGCTTAATATGATGGAATGCATGCCATGATGCATGATGATGAACAAAGCACAGTATACAAGAGACATTTAGAAATGATAAACATTAGTTATCTACTTGAGTACAACTTTTCTTCGCGGTACAGTTACAATCCGACAGAACTATTAAACAATTTTAGTTACATTAATATGTTCTTAAGAAAACTACTTAACTTTACTTTTTACCCAAGAGGTCGCATCTAATAAGCAAGTAAGTCTATCACAAGACCACTAATTACTTACACAAGAAATCATTAACCATTAATAATCTATGTTAAACACATTAATTATCATTAACAAATCATAGTTAACAAGTTAATCGTGAGCTCAAGCAACTCAATAAGATGCCATGGTTCATCACATGTTATTGATCCAAGGTCAACAAGAAATCTTAAAGTCACATAAATCCTAAATTATCAAGTTAAACACATGTTTAATTAATTAATTAATTAAAGACAGAAATTAAGAATAAAATAAATTTTATCCAATTAAGTCCAAACTTTTTCTAAAGATTAATCTTACCCTAAAACAGTACCTAAATTAATTTCATGATTTTTGTACTTTTATTACAATTACTAAAATTCATGGAAGTTGTATTTAATAATTAATTAAGCTAATTAAATAACTGTCAAAAAGTAAACAAAATTGGAATTTAACATTTTTCCTAAATAGTACACACTACAAAGAGGTTACACAAAAATTTTTACTATTTTTGGAATTCTAAATAATTCACAACAAAATAAACAAAACTGATTACTATTTATATTTTTGAAAAAGAAAAACAAAAACCGCAGCACAGGCCGCTTCCCTCTCCCTTCTCCCTCGCTCAGCCCAGCACACTGCGGCGGCCTAGTCGCGCGCGCTCGCGCTCGTGGCCCGCACGCGCGCGCGCTCTCCCTCTCTCTCCCTCGGCCTGCTCAGCTCCGCCCGGCCCAACAAAGCCAGGCCGGCCCACTCGCGCCCGCGCTCTCTCCCCTTTCCCCTCCGGTGCCCGACCACGGCGCCACGGTGACCACCGACGGCGACCCCCAGCGAGGCGGAGCCGCACCAACAACACTACCCGAACCCCGCGAACACTACTACGACGTCAATTGGTTTCAACAAAGCTTGGAGGGGGCTTGACCGCGCCCATGGCGGCCACGGTGGCGACCCACCCGGCGGTGTGGAGGCGAAACGCCCCTTCCGACACGGTAGTGACTAAAACAACGTGAGCATCATACTCAGGAGCTCACGACGAACGTTGTGGCGAACTTGGTGAAGGCGGAGGTGGTCTGGAGTGGCCGGTCCACGGTGAGGCAACCGCGGCGGCTCTCTGCTCGGCAGCGAGGAAGATGGTAGCGCGTGGGAGAGCTCGGACGGCTAATGCATGCGCTAGTGGGCTCAGGCGATGCGCTTCAGCGAGGCGAAGGTGCTGGCAACGCAAGGGAGCGCGAGATGCTACGGTGACGATGAATTTTGCAAGTGTAGCGAGGAGCAACGGCGGTGACCAGCGGAGAAGAAGAAATCGAAGACAGTGTCGATGGCCATATATAAGGGTGACCGGTCGACGTGAGGGTGACAAGCGGATCGGACCGACCATGCCGAAACGGCCGCTGGCGGTCGCGGGCGTGCCTGGAAGCCGTTCGAAGCTTGCCGGCGTCGAGCGGGAGGTGGCGCCCTGCCGTTGGCTAAATGTCAACAATATTACGAAAATGCCACTGAAGATAAATCCCAAATTACTCTAAATTTTTCTACAGAAGCTGAAAATCTGTAAATATAAAAGTTGCTCAATTTTCAAAGTTCTACAACTTTCTCAATATAAACATTTTCCAATTTGGCCTAGATTTTGAAATTTGAATTTAAATTGAAAAGGGGACATTTTCTAGAAATCTGTAAATTCAAAATTACTTTGAATTTTATATGGAAACTTCAAAAACTCAAAATACCAAAGTTGTACATCTAGGTAGGACCTATAACTTTGATATTTAAGACATTTTCAAATTATGCCTCCATTTTGAAATTGTATTAGGGAGATGAAAAGGGGTCAAATTTGAGATTTCAATCTTTTTAAAATTACTCCAAATTTTATACTGAAACTTTGAAAACTCAAAACAACAAACTTGTAGCCCTTGAAAAGATCTACAAACTTGGTTTTAAACTTTTTCCCAAATTTTATTTAGATTTTGAATTATTCAAAAAGGGTAAAATCAGGATTTTGCTTTTTAGGGTTTTCGGAAAGATTTCAAATTGAAACTTGATGTTCTATTAATTGATGATTATTTAGTGATCACACCATCACCCAAGGGCATCATTCAGTCAAGCATCACATGTTTGACCAAATGTCACTCTTGGTTGACCAGGTTGACTTCGGAAACTCTTTTAATAATTCCTCAAATTTGAATTTGAATTCGAATCGGAAAACTTGCAACAAGTTTTGGATTCCAAATTTAAACTCAAACTTGAAGCTCCATTTTAAATATTTTTGACTTACAAAATATTATCAAGCCTTGATCCCATATTATAAAGCACATTTAGCACTACAACCTTTATTTAAACAAAACTTTATTTGCTTAAGCCAATTCTCATATATAAATTCATAAAGAACCTAATGTATCAACATGCCATCATTTCATGGGATTAACTAAAACACTAGATTTGCAATATGTGAACATGACAAAGAAACATATGAAACATTTCATATGGCAACATTACATATGCAACATAGACATGGTATATGCAACATAACAATGCTATAAATACAACATGTAGCGTATGTTTGAAACAGGGCAATTATCATCTGAAACATTCTAAAAACAATACTTGAAACATATACAACATATGATATCTATTATTGAAATATGAATGCATTTATGGCATAACACTTGATATTTATGCTTGATGATGCATCATTATCACATTTTAATTATTTCTTAACATCCGGGATGTTATAGTCTTGACTGAAAGACTTGTTTTGTGGCTTAACTGTCAGTTTCTTAGGCATATAGTACATATTGATAATTGAAAAGAGTAGTTCTTTATCTTGGAGGTGACAAAAAGTTTCACACTGGATTTTGTATTACAACTGAGATAAGCCTTTTTGCTTGGAACATCAGGGCATTTTTTTCATTGGAAAGTCACTATGTAGAGAGTTCCGCAGCATTGATAGATCATGGATAATTCATGAATTCACAAATTCTCAACAACTTTTTTGACTGTTCATGAGTTCCAACATTTAACTTATGGGTTGCGATGATCAGGTTTAGTTCCACTTCATTCCCTTTTAACTTTCTATGAATCATATGATGTTCACTATGCAAAATCAGCTTTGAGTTAATATGTAGTATGCAATCCAACAGTTTGTGAATACACGAATTGCATTTGTAGAAAAAAAAATGATGCATTTTGTTCTCCTTACCTGAGTGTGCCAGTGCAACAAATGCTGATTACCACAAGCTTCTATGGCAAACCTGAAAATTATTTGCAACGTTGGTTTGGGAAAATTTGATGAGGTTAACGTGCTGTCTGCATGTTTCCAGTTTCCTGTGACAATCCGGATCAACATGCCCAGCACCTTTAGATGCTGTACATTTTTGTTTAAGGTGATGTGTCTAGAAAATACAAATCGAGTCTGTCTTCTCCTAATGATTTAGTAGTGCAAGTCTGATAATTCACTGGTGGTACAGTGTATAACAAATTTGTTCTGTTTGTTTAGCAAATTTATTAGTGGGATCTTGTTAGTCATTTTGGTTAGCGACAAACACAGGACACATGGACAAATCCATTCATACCACTGAAAAATTGGCTCATTATATCTTGATGATACTGGTCATTGTGACATCAATGGCATAAAAAGAAAGTGTCTTAGTGGTGTATACATTCATCAAAGGTATCAAGAGTGAAAATTCCATTCCTCAACCGTTAAACCATTGAGAAAACAGGGTAACTGGCATCGTCAGGGAATAGCAGTATGGCTACAACAGATCTCACTGCAACACTTATGAGGTTATGAACTATGATATTGATTTAAGCTCTCGTCTTATGATTCATTTGAGTAGGTATATGCCAAACGACAGCAAGCTCAGATGCTTCCAGAGAAGCATGCCATTTGGCAGAACAGTGTAGTCATCGGCCAAGGTATACCTGAAGAAACAATTTGTAAGGACGGCTCATTTGGCAACAATTTGTCACTATGCCAAAAAGGCTAATTAGTGACGCATCAACTAAGACTCAGAAGTAAAACGCGTCACTAATAAGTCAATTAGTGACGCGGGTGAACAAGACGCGTCACTGATTAGTTGTTACCCATGCCCCAAGAACCAGACGCGTCACTAATGACAAGGTATCAGTGACTCTTCATATGAAAACGCGTCACTGATAACATCGGCGATGTGTTTTATCTAGCCGCGTCACTGATATGTGACCATATTAGTGACTCTTATCAACAAAACGCGTCACTGGTAAGAAAAGTGACGCGTTTTGTCTAGACGCGTCACTGATATCTAGACATACCAGTGACTCTTCTCAACAAAAACGCGTCACTGATAGAGCAGAGGCAGGACAACAAGTGGGATGTATTTGGGCCGCAAACCTGGCAGGCCCAAGTACTACGCGCATCCATTCTCGAACCCGAAAATACTATTAAGTTTGGTATAGACAGACTCAAGTCCGGACTCCACAAGCCGCCCCATCTCGTCTCATCCCTCACCACCGCAGCCCCTCTTCGTTCGTCTCCTCTCGTCGCATCCGTCCCCATCTCTCGTCGCATCCCTCACCACCGCAGCCCTCTTCGTCCCTCCGTCGCCACCACTGCTCAGTCGCCCCCGCCCCCGCCCCTGCCCCCACCCGACCCCGGTTCCCTCTCTCTTGCCATGAATGATGCGCCGCCCATGGGTCCAGCATAGGATGGGCGGCCCCACATCACCCATCGAGGATGGGATCTCCGACTCCGGCGGCAGTGAAGGAATGACCGGATCCGGGGAAGGGAGGCGCAGAGGACGTGGAGCCCCTCCGGTGGCAGCATGGGGCCTAAATCCCAGATGGACATGAAGCGGGGTGCCTCCGGTGGCGGCGCGGGTGGCTCCTGCGGTTGTGCGGTTGCGCGGCGTGTCTCTGGCGGCGACGCGGGTCCTGGACCCCGGATCGATGCGGGGCGTGGCCCCTTCGATGGCGGCGCGACTAGAACCGCTGTCGGCGACCTCGGCGGCCAGAGAGTTCCTCCGGCGGTGGCGCTCGTCTCAGGTCTTCCCTCAACCCAGGTACTCTGCTCTGTATTTTTCTACTTGCTTCTAGCCTCTTCTCTCGAGCAGGACAGCAGCATGCCAATTTGTTAAGAGCCCCCACTTCCTCTGTCATTGCAACCGCTCGATGAACACACCCAGGGTGTTTGATGAAATGTCCATTTCGAACGCGGTGATTGGAAACCCATTTCTCGCTCCTTTTGCTTGAACCGTTAATTTTGTTAGGGTTCAGTTTAGGTGCAGTGGATGTGAGTGCTTGCTAACCTCAAAGCAAACCTAAAGAATTATATGATTGTCCTTGTGTACTTTCCTTCTTAATTGACTTCCATGCGTGGATGCCACGTCTAATTCTTAGTGTACCAAATGTGATTTGTCTGTTCCATCCGGTGACTTGCTGTTGCTGAACGGAATCTGATTACTGGATAGATTTTTTTCCCAATTGGAGTGTATCAAGATTTGATCTGTGGATAAGATTTGATGTGTCGACAATAGCCAGTAGCCATAGCCTTGTATTACCATCTTAGCACCACAGCTACTGTTGCCTGTTGGTCAAAGGACGAATTACAAAATTCTCACAATTTATCGGCTCAAGGTTTGGATATTCGGCTTGTTCAAAAGTCAATTTGCCTTGCAACACGATTCCGAATTTGGGATGGCCTCATCCGAGCAATATAATGCTTAGCAGTTGTGCGTAGTGATTTACAGTGAACTGTGAAATATGTGCGAGAACCTATGTTTTACTTCCATGTAAGATCTATATGCTTCTCATACTTCAACATTTGTCTAATGTTTGCGTGGGAAACATTTTACTATCTATCGATGTCGTATCACAATCATGAATTGTCAGGACACATATTTTTTTTATTTTAAAATAATTCATGACTACTTTTCTAGGTGTGAGCTGCTATCAAAGTTAAAGCATCAGTCATCATTTGCTTCACCTATTCTGAGCGGACTGCAATGTATATATATACAAATGAATATTGCTTGTACAGGGCTGCAAGGTGATCTTACTTATTTAGTTATTTACAAATGTTCTTTCCACTTCTACAGCTCTGCTCTTCACTTTACTCATGTAGTCATGCGTTTTAGGCACTAGAGATAATTGCAGCTCCTAGGTTTTTTAGGCATAAGTTAGGCGCAACTAAATCAGAGTTATCCTTATAATTAAACCTGCAGTTTACTTTCAGCCTTGGATACAAGAAATGTCAGCATATATTAAGGGTTTGGACACAGAGCATCATTACAGTTGGTATTGAAGGATTTCATGGCCCTGGGAGAGGTGAGACGCTAGGTGTAAATCCTGGACACTGGCCACCTTCACTCTGCTCTGACTTGATACAGAACTCAGCTCTCAAAGATGTTGATTTCGCCTCGGTTCACGCTTATCCTGATACCTGGTCTGTATCGTTCCATCTTTCTTACTGAATAAATTTAATTGTATCATGTCACTGACGCATCTTTTTTACAGGCTACCAAAGGCAAGTAAGCAAGAAGTCATGAATAAATTTAATCTGTCCAGGTTCATTCACACTTGAATGATAGTGAAAATGCTCAGGTTTTTCTACAGGAGTTATCTTATCTAGCCATGAATCATATGACTCTGAAGTCTCTACAGAAGTTATCTTATATTTTTTAATAAAATATAGTGGTCAGAGTTAATTTCAGTATGGCTTAGTGATTTTATGGATCTCACGAGTTGATTTCAGTATATGTTGCATAATTAATGCTTATTAATAATCTGGACTTACAATCCTTATAAGAGGAGCTGTCGTTAAGGCTTCATCTACCTTCTAACTAGGCAGGGGATACTCTTTTTTACCCTTTTCTTAGAGCATGTAGATTTGACCTTCATCACATTAGTATTCATGCACTGTCAGTACATGATCCCTTCTCTGCAAAGAGAAGACTTGGCTTTACTTTACCAGTAAGTTAACACAACATCTGGGTACTCTAATCTGCTAGCATGTGGCATATTTCTCCATAGCCTGTAGTTTGTTGTACCGTTCCTTATAGAAGGCAGGACTAGGTGTTTCTGTCATTACTCTGTATACTGAGTGTTCTATGCCTCTGTTTTCGTCCTCTGATGTTGGTCATCGTTCATATTCCGCTTCAGCAACTCGTAGCACTTGATACAAGTTAATTGCATTTGAATTTTAAGCAATGTAATCAGATTTCCTCATTGCTTGGTATTGATTCAGTCTTCATTTTGTAAAGTCCCTAACTGATATTTGGATTTTTGTGATTTTGCGTGATATTTTGTGATCAACAATGTACAGTGTACTTCCATTGTAACTAGGCTATGTGTTTTCCATTTAGAGTGGTACTCTGAATGATATTTGGTTCCTCTGCAGGCCTCTTCCACCTCTTCCTAATCTTGAGATTTCAGATGGGGTTGAAAAAGCTGCAGATCATGCTCTTGTATGGATCAATAAGCTGTTGGCTGTTGGCCATGACATCGCCACCGAGAAAGATAGGAATGTTTTTATAAAGGTATGTCTCTTTCTCTGAGAATCTCAGTTTCTCACACACTTTACTGTATATCTGTTCCTAATTATGTATGCTCTTCCTTTTCCCTGTTCTCCTTGGTGCAAAGGAGTAGCTGCTCAAAGCGCTGCCCATCGTACTGTTAGCATAGACTTATTGTAGGCAAATCTAGCTGTTGATACAAATGCATTCACTTGAGATTTATGCCGCTAACATTCGTGGTTCTGTCTCAGTTTTCCACTCTTTTCTCATGATCTTTTTTCCTTTTGGTTTGTCACAATTTAGTTTTCAAGGTCTGCACTTGGAAAGAAACAGTATCCATTTCTGTTACGAAGATCCATGAACATCAACAGGTTTGCCACTAAATGCTTATTATGTGAATAAGGTATAGCAAACATAGGATTAGATACTAATTAGTGAATCCAAAAGTTAGATGGTTATGTATGGTTATATGTGTCCCTTTTATTATACTGACAGAGTTAGATCAGCTGAAAGACTATGGTCACTAGATTTCCTCCTAGGTACATAATACCAATTGAATGTCGCTTTATTTATTTTACTTATTATGGTCCCTAAAAAAAGTTGGCAACCTCATATTATTTTTTCCATGGTATTCTTTACACATGCTGTTGAATCAAGTATGTATAAATCTTTCCTGGCTCCCTGTGCCACAGAGGTGCAAGTATTTTGAGATTGGTGGAGACAAGAAGGGCAAGGGAATATATGTGCATTGATTTTTGATAATCTGAGTTGTGCTCAACTGCTGATGTGGTAAATGTGTAATGTTTTAAGCATAGTCAAGATTGTGCAGATCAACAATTGGAATGGAAAACTTAGTAGATCTTGCCTGTACCTATTCGCATTTGTCAATGTCAATGAAATTTGTAAAGAATTTGATTATTGTAATGGATAAAATATGTGGAATGCAAAAAGGACCAGGGCAGAGATTTTTCTCTTTTTTTGTTTTCATAAATTGTCATTAGTGACGCGTTTAGCCAAGAAGCGTCGCTGCGGAGACGAACACCAGCGACGCATCCTGGGTGTACGCGTCACTGATAAAGGTTATCAGTGGCGCGTCTTGGCTGTACGCGTCGCTGATAAAGGTTATCAGTGACGCGTCTTGGTCACACGCGTCGCTGATAAAGGTTTATCAGTGACGTGTTTTTACGCGTCACTGATTTGCCCTTATCACAGACGCAAGAACAGTGACGCGTCTTTTCCGCGTCACTAATGACTGTCTGGACGCGTCACTGATAAGCTTTTCTGGCATAGTGTGTTGGGGTGGCTCAATATAGAGCCGTCCTAAAAAAACAGAGGCATTGCTACAAATAGTTTCTGTAGCAGTGTCCTTTACTTTGTTTCTATCTTTAGTAGGCTCATTGTGTATAAGGCCTTGTTTAGTTCCTCCAAAACTCCTTAAAAATGCGCTATGCAAAAAGAAGATTCTCCGTCACATCAAACTTGCGATACATGCATGGAGTACTAAATGTAGATGAAATCAAAAATTAATTGCACAGTTTGGTTGTACTTTGCGAGACGAACGTTTTGAGCCTAATTAGTCAACGTTTGGACAACAGTGTCACTACAGCAACGTTATGCAAGGCATAGCGAGAATAACATGTAGTTTTTGGTTCCTCTCTGACCGGCCGTTAGAACGTTCTTAACATCTACGCGGTTCCGATCCGGTACCTGAAACTCATGCTGCACTGGCTAAACAATTCCATGCTGCTTCCTTGGTCTACATTGCATGGAAGTGCTGACCAAATGTGCATATATACAAGTTCATGCAACCACTACCTCACTAACATTCCATGCTAGCTAGGTTGAACACTGAGTGTGCCCCTTTGTACATGTTTTATGTACAGCAAAAAGCTATTGTGAAACCACAGCCACAAAAAGCTAAAGTGAACACTTATTTCGTTTGTTGAAATGGTTGCTGAAATTTTTTTATTTGCAAAATAAGGATAAAGATTAAGTGTGCTCACTATTGGATTGTCTTTTTGTTTTATTTCATAAGTCTGACACAGAGTGTTCTCTAAAAATGGTTCTCAGCCAATGTACTATATATATTGAGACTTTATTTGTTCGTTACCATAAGACACCTGCAATGCACATCATAATTGCTTTCTTTTTCATACATAAATGCCTTGTGCATCATACTAAATTGCTAGTTTTTATTCCCACGTACTTGGCCCAACTTTAACTCGTCCCTCCAATTTATTTCATTATCGTGGTGTGTCACCCACTTGTGTGTCAATAGCTTTCATATATTGAGAATATCTTTCTCCTTGAAGTTGTATATTATACGGCCATCCCAGTGCTCAGCATGCATGAGCATATGAAATCTACAATCATGGCTGCAATAACACAATGTGCAACACTTATTAGATTTAGTCAATGTATAGAATCTGTAGCACAAGAACCGATTTTAATTTTCAACTTACTTATTCGATTGTTTTGGCACACCAATGTCCACGGCCTCGTAGTTTTCTATCTTTTTTTGAGTTTGAGTAGTGTTTCCTCAATAAAGTTTTAATGCCCTCCATGATGGTGTTGTAGCTTTTTCTTAGCCTTTCATCTTCCAAACTCCTCATCGAGTCCATACCTCGAATCTTTTTTCCCTTAGGTTTAGAACCAGCAAGTAGTAGTGTCCCGCTGTATCTGATCCATTGTTTCCCATGGCCTCAAGCACAGGAATCATTACCTATGTTGTTTTTGTTCACATCTCGCTAGTAACACAACAAATCTGAATATTCTGAATTTTAGGAAAACATGTATCTAATCCATCGTTTCCCATGGCCTCAAGCACAGGAATCATTACCTATGTTGTTTTTATTCACATCTCGTTAGTAACACAACAAATCTGAATATTCTGAATTTTAGGAAAACATTCATATGTGAACACGGTGGTCGAGGTTGTTATCAGCACGCCTAAATACGCGAGTCACCTGATTCCTATCAAGCTGGCCCAATTGGTTGCACCGTCTGTCAAAAAAGTATCTCATTCTCAATTTTGTTCCAAGTGCACAACTTGTAATACTCCATGTGCATTGATCTATTTTTTTATCCACTTTATGTTACCTTCCACTGTCAACATTGTCTTCAATTATCACATTTTTTCATCGTATGCAGGAAAATGGCTAGAGGACTTTGACAGCAGCAACACGTATCTTCTTCCAATCAGGTATGACCATACTTTATGTTTTGTAATAATTATATATGTTGTATCTTTTCTGGCACATATGTGTGCCCCATATAGCATTTTTGTGTGTCCCGTGTAACATTTTTCTATATTTTCTTAAGCATTTTACATTTGACTATTGTTCAGGGTACAAGGAACCATGCTTCCTCTTCTCGGCTTGTTAAGTTGTACAAGAAAATGAGTGAATCTCAATGCAATAGGGTAAAGGCAATCAGGTTTGGAGGCCTACTGAATATAAAATGTGGTACACTACCACCAAGGTTAGCAAATTGGCTAATGGTGGATTGTTTCGATGAGGAGTCTTCGCAGCTGGTGCTTCCTAGAAGAGGTGTAATTAAAGTCACAGCTGAAGCTGTGCACTCTGTCATGGACTTGCCAAACAATGGTGATGAAGTGAAATATGAGCTTGATGTCAATACAATAAACTTCTTTCAGGCCAAGTACAAAATTGCTCGAGGAAAAGCACCTAAGACTAGGGTAATAGTGAATAGAGTGGAGTCCACTAAGAGAGCTAGTGATGATTTTTAAAGGTCTTGGTGGATGCTTGTTGTTTCAACATTCTTGTGCCCCCCTACCAGCTTGGGAATCAGTCCTAGATGCTACCCATCAATCATGGACCTTTCTCATGTCAAAGACCTCAATTGGTGTCAGTTTGTGGTTGATCAGCTGAAGAAACCGGCTTCAAAAATGGAAAAAAGGAGTTCTATTAGGGGTTGCGTTCTTTTCTTATTTGTAAGTTCATTTCTTCTTCTTCTTCTTCTTCTTCCACCAATGTCTACTTTTTCTATTGTGCCTTATTTGTATTTGATACCATTTTGTTTTGTACATGTGCTTCTTTTCAGATCCTATATGTAGACTCTTTGCTGGTTGAAAATATTGACATCCCAGCGGCACAGCATGGTCAAGGAGCTTGGTAGATCAGGTAGTTAAGTTAGACACCAATCGTGACAGCTCCTTTAGAAAGCTCTAGGTATGGATTATAACAATTGTGCATTTTTTCTTTTTCTTATCACAAAAAATAACTCATGTTCCTAATTTACTCTTATTCTTTCTCTTTTAATTAATTCAGCTTAGAAGTTCTGCCCATACAATTGTATAATCTTCATTATTCCAGATAGATGATTTGCGCAGATTCGTGTCTTCAAAGGTGTCATCAAACATGTCTGACCAGGTCTGTCCATAAATCTGATGTAGTATTTTTAAATGATTTGTTGGGCAATTACACTATTTGTGCTAGGCAAATATAACATATCAGTATAGTGATCATTAATCTGCTGTTTATAATCGTCTTTCATCCCATGCTCTTCTTGTTCATTAATTTCTATATCCGCATTTAAAATTTAGTCCAAGGTTTTTTGCCATTTCCTCGCATTTGTTTAATGATCATGTCACTGTTTTCACTTGCAGAAAAAGAGGAAACTAACTACTGCTGTGAGTGAGTTTTGTGCTGGTTTTACTAACCTTATGGGTACTTTCTTAGAAAAAGTATCCAAAATCGAAGAACCATCTTCCACAAGCAGTTCTCATGGAGATGGTGCTGCATCTGAATGCCAACCATCACGTGCAGAACAAAGGCATACCTGGTCTAGGCAAACAAGACAAGCACCTGAGGATGATCAGCTGCCTGATGAAGAAGATGAAGATGATGGCATTGATGATGATGAAGATGAAAGTAATGATGAAGAAGAAGATGACGATGAAGATGATGGCATTGATGATGAAGAAGATGACAGTGGTGATGATGAAGAAGAAACTGCAAGAGAGTGTTCTTCTTCAGAGGATACAAAAGAAGAATCAGATCCAGTTGAAGATGGGGGAACTCCACCCCCTGATTTGGATGATCTAGTTGATGGCATGTTTACTGGCAACATCAGTGAAGATGAGCACAGTAGTCAAGATCATGTGCCTATGATTGCGTGGTTAAGGAGGATGTGTAAAGGTACTGAAGCTAAAATTCAAGATAAAGGCTCTGACAAGCATTCAAGTCCACCTGTGTCTGCAGATGGTAAATCTCCAATACACTCTAGCCCTAAGAGAGCAAATGATGATGAAAGGCCAGCCAAACCTCAACCTCTTGCATATATCCTACCTGAAAATCTTAAGAAAGTAGGAATTGCACACAAAAGGAAGTTGAAGCTACAGTTGCCAAGTAATCCAGTTGAACAAAAAGATGCAGGTAATGTTGAAGCTACCTGTTGTAACATTTTATTTTCTTTTTCTTCCATCTTTGCTTATATCTTCTTTTATTTTATATGCAGGTGATGGTGCTGCCACAGCCACTTCATTGCACAATGTTGGAGAAGTCTACAGTTTCAAGGTTCCTGGTTCAGAAAATATTGTCCAACAAGAAACAGGCAGTGCAGCAAAGATGGATCCTCTGGATTTCACCCCTCCAGTCTTCAAGCTTTTTGATGAAGACAACATCTCTTCCATCAAGTCTGCAGGAGGTTTTGGTGGTGCTACATGCTCACTTGATGAGATATCAGAAGAAGAATTTCAGAAGTTAGAAGATGATGCCATAAAAGAGAATGAATCAAGAAAGAGAAAAACACTGGTTGAGGAGCCTAGTAGTGGAAAACTTTCAATTACACCTGCATATCAACCTCCACCTAAACAAGCTTTGAAAAGGCTAGCTACTTTGCGATCACCATATGTTGATGACGCATCAAAGCTAGATTTCAAGTGCACCAAAGATGTTTGTGATGTCTATGATGCAGTGTGTGCGCATGCAAGGTCTACTAGAGGAAGTCAACATACAAAGTATGTGTTTATGCTTAAGCAATTTACTTATTGTGCCTTAGCAATTTTTCAATTGTAGCTTGACAATTTAGTAATGTGACTTGACAACTTTTATTGTGTGGCTGCATGCAATAGCATATGTTGTTCCCTAACACATTCACACAAGCAATCTACGGTTCCCTAAATAACACAAATCCAGTAATAAGCACATTTATAGTAGCATGTCAGCAATAGAATTTGGAGGCACATACTAGCTAGTTGTTGAGGACTCATGGTAGGGGAAAGGAGAGATGGTCTATTGTGTCTGCTTGCCTGCAGCACCTACTGAAGATTTAGCTACTTATTAAGGTTCAATCTTTGTTCAATGTTTGCTAACTGTTGCAATGCATTCAGTTCATTTCCTTAGTAGTAGACTCTTATATAAATATTGCAGGTAGTGAAGGCAGCTGCTATAAATATTCAGAATACAAGTGGTAGCAGCAATAGAATTGCACACTTGGACAGTACTAGTACTGAAATACTTCTAGTGATCATTCAGTTCAGTTTTGCTGCACATTCAGAGTTGCTGAGCTGCTGCTTGTGTGTGTGTGTGCACTCTGTTCTCACCCTTTCTTCTACCTCTTGCCGTGAGTGAGTGTGGTGTGGTTCTAGTGAGCTTGCTGCTCACCTGTGCATGGAGTCGAGGGCCAACAGGGACAGGATGGCACTGAATCTGAGCATCGCCAATGCCAATCCATCTCTCACATGTGAAAAAAAACTAGCACTACTAGCAGTACTATACTGACATGTGAAAAAAAACTAGCACTAGTAGCAGTACTATACTGATTTGAATGCAATATTATCTTCTCCCACAATTTTTTTCAGTCTAGCATTCATTTATTTTGCCCTAGCAATTTTTTCAATTGTATCTTGGCAGTCTTGCATCATTTTTCAGTTTAGTTGTGTGCCAATAGGGGAGGTTGTGTTTCTGACAAGTTTATCAAATGATGGCATAGCATGGTCATGGGATCTCAACTGCATGTTTTTATGAATCTTAATGTCTATGGAACACTATTAGTTTAGTCCAGTGTTTTATCTAGTAATTTTTTCAAATCCAATGTTCTATTAGTACTTCCATGTGATTATGCATGCCCATTATATCATTTCTAGCATTTTTCAGTTCAAGCTAAGCAGTTTACTTAGTGCCTTAGCAATTTTTCAATTCTAGCTTGGCAATTTAGTAGCTTAAGCAGTTTACTTATTTAGCATAGATGTTGCTAAATTTCTCTATCACCTCAGTATACTTGGGTTTTGTAGCACCCGATTTTAAGAACAAAACCAAATACATACTATATGTGAGACCAGGAAGTTAAATATCACATATAGCCACAAATAAAGGTAATATCAAAACATAATACTTAATATATAACGTAATTAGTTCAAAGAAGATAACCTTAGACACAAACAATGGATATACATCTCCGATCCTCAGGTGTAAACTCCACTCCACAGGGACATCTAACTGGTTGATCACAATCCTAACTTCTTCAAACTCTAGCAATCTGATATCCATCCAGGTTTTTTATCCAAAGTATTGAAATGTAAAGCAAGTGTAAGTACATGTTGTACTCAACAAATATAACATGAGGTTCATGAGGCTCAAAAGGCATGACACAAGTTTGATTGCATTTATATTTTAGTTGTCATAGTTTTAGCATGTGAGTAGCATCAAGTTGTCAAGATTCCCATAATAAACTCATGATCAGGTAATATGAATAATGAATAGCATAAACAAATAATTTAATAGTGATCATCTATTCCATATGGGTCTAAGGCCGCTCGTGACCGTGAGCACGACTGATATACCAGTTTTACACTTGCAGAGGTTGTACACTTTCACTGTGACTCATGGTTCCCATATGCCCGGGGTCATGACTTCCCAAAACACTACCAAGGTGAGAGGGCAGGGTTCACTATGAAGTCTTTCCAAGGTTCGTCTAACAAGTTAAGGCCGCTAGGTTTTCAATTGGCAAGCAGATGCAGGAACCCCCTTTTAAATGGCACAATTCCTTCTCGGCTATACTCATAAGAATAGAGGTTGTCCTATACCTATCGTGTTAAGCCCCTTTTGCACCATAAAGGTAACCACTAATAAGCTAGAAAGGGTCCTTTTATATGACTAAAGCCAGAGCCATGTAGCCCTCACAGTTGTACTGTAAGTTCCGGATGATCACTTACAGATAAGTCCTTAAGGAGAGAAACTCAAGCACCATAAAAATAGCCCAATGCTCTAGCCCTCTTTAATAATGTTGCTAAAAGTTCATCTTTTATGTTTATTACATATCCCATTAGTCAAATTACAAGATCACAGTTTATGTTGAGCACTAGCAATAGCTACCCAATGCAAAATTCCATAGGAATCAAGGTATAAGATCAATTCTAGGTAGTCCTTATCAAAGAGACACATGCATAATGATTTAAGTGCATTAAAGGTTATTAGAAAACAAGGATAGTCCCATGCTATACTTGCCTCAAAAATTTAGATCCTCAAATGGTGCCTTCAAAGAACTTCTTTATTCTTGATCACCAACTTCTTCTAGATCACCAACGCAAAGCTCACCAACTAGACATGATCAGAGAACACCACACAAACATTCAAGCAATCATACACGAAGCAAACAATAGAACTAAATTGGAACAATACACCAAATATATGAAATAACAAGTGAAAAGGTTTTAAAGATATTCTACACGTTGCTACGAACATATAGGCGCAAAAAGCACACTAATCGGAGCTACAGTGCAAAAGAAACGGCTACCGTAGGATTCACTTTATATGAGAAAAGAAAACTACAAGCTTCATTTATTTTGATCATATATAAAACATGTATAAGATATTCCATAGCAATATTTAAATCATTTTAAGTCAAATTGTATTTTGAATTAGAAAACCAAGATAAGCTAATTATATTTTATTTATAAATCTTGTTGCATAAACATTAATCAAGTTAATATTTAAATCATGAAATTCTAGAGCTAGTGACATGGTAAACATTGTTATTAACACGTACTTATGTTGTTATAAATCTAACGCAACTTGAATGGTTCAAAACGGAATTTAAACGGAGATTTTATAGATAAAACAAGATCAGTGGCAGTTCTATAAATATTGGGATCTAAATTTTTGAATTGCAATAAACAAAAATGATATTTTGAATGTGGCTGGAGTGCTGCGGGTACAAATAAGAAGGACAGGGACTCTTGAGCAAAATGAGCGACGAAGGGGTATGTTCTAATCTGGGCCATTGATCTCAGCACAGACGGCTTAGGATGATCATATGGATATGTGTATTTCCATTGTATTTCTAGATTTGTTTTTACAAAAGAAAACGGCCATAATGCGTGCGTGACGTGATGATGATGTCATCAACTGAGCATGCATGGCCGGGCTGCTCTACTGGCTCCGTGCGATGTCGAGTGTTTGCGCGCGTGTGTGCGCACCGGGAGGCGGGATGCAGGGGCTGCCGGTTCAGCAGACTTGGAACGGTGCTGGTGGCGGCGCCGAACGAGAGCTCAGCTCCTTGCCGGAATGGTGATTCCGGCCTCGGATGGCTATGCGAATGGTTTCGGGATGAAACTCTCGAGCTCGTGAACTCATCTAGGGCACTTGTGTAGGCGGATGCACGGGGTTTGCTAGCCGGAATAGGGACATGCGGAGAGGAACTCCATGAACGGAGGTGAGCACCTCGCCGGAGTTCAGCAAAAAACGACGTAGGAGCCTCGGATTTTGAAGGGAAGAGCACGGGAAGACAGAGGAGGGGACATCGATCTCACCGAGGGCCTAGCGGGGTCCGAGGAGGTTCGACGACGGCGTGCAGCTCGTTGGGGCAGACAGCAGTTTCCGCAGAAAAAAGCTCGGTGTCCTGCTCGGGTCGACGGAGAAGCTTCAAATGGCGGTCACCATGCGGCGGACGGAGCTAGGGCTTCACAACGGCACTGCGAGCTCGAGCAGAGGTGGCAGCTTGCAGTAGGGTTGAAATAGGTGACGCGCACGCGGGGCTTGGGTTTTATAGAGGCAGAAGGCGTGGGCAGCACGCCACAATCCCAGAGATTTCATGACGCGGCAGTGGTTTTGCTCGGACAGAGTCCACATCGGGCACGGCCAAGGAAGGAGATTACACTGTGGCGTGGGGTCACGGTGTCGGTGAGAGAGGAAGTGGGCCCTGCGTGTCAGCCAACAGGGAGAAGGGAACGGTGGGCGCGCCTATGCAGCTCGGCTAGGCTTTATCCTGGAAATGGGCCACGTCGTTGGGCCGGATTGGCGCCCTGGGCCTGCGGGGTTGGGAGGCCAAGCTGGGCTTCAGAGGGGAGAGGGCCGGCTGGCCAAAAAGTTAAAGCTGAGCTAGGTACGTGGGAATAAAAACTAGCACTTTAGTATGATGCACAAGGCATTTATGTATGAAAAAGAAAGCAATTATAATGTGTATTGCGGGTGTCTTATGGTAACGAACAAATAAAGTCTCAATATATATAGTACATAGGCTGAGAACCACTTTTAGAGAACATTGTGTTTGACTTATGAAATAAAACCAAAAAGGCAATCCAATAGTGACCACAGTTAATCTTTATTCTTATTTTGCAAATAAAAAAATTTCAGCAACCATTTTTCATTAACTTAAGAAGATGACAGAACATATTACATTAACTTAAGCATCATATCTGCAAATTAAAAAAATTATTCCTTGAAAACTAAGTCCTGGAATCCTTCCTCCCCTTCATCACTTCTCTCCTTCATCACTTCACTTCAATACTTCTCTTTTTCCTGCACGTTGTTGCATTGTGTTCTATAAAGCCACAAGCACCACATCTATTTGGCTTCCTTTTTTGATGCACTTCTAGTGCTGACTTCTTTCTCCTTGTCCTTATACGCCCTTTAGTCTTTGTAATGTCTAGATCCAAGACTATAGTGTTCTCATAGGGAGCAGCCAATTCAACTATAAGGTCTTGCCTTACAGCTGTGTTTGAGACCACAGAGGCTTCACCATTTTGTTGTGAAAGATGCCATTGGAGTAGTTCTTGAGGTGGAGAGATAATAGAAGATGTAGAAGCTCCAGGAGTTGGTTGTTGCTGCTCAATAGCACAGCCTTGCTGCTGAACCTGTTCAGAGCCTTGCTACAACACCTGTTGTGCTGCTGTACCTTCATCTTGTACCTTCTTCTGGTTCTTCCTTGCCTTTTTCAGAGCAGCAAATTCTATCTCTATTACACACCCATGAATGGTACCAATCTCACACAACTTATCTGATATACTACCCTGCTGAGAAATCTTTGCGAATAAGTGTGCAAGGTTTGCAAAGCGGACTACTCTCTTAGATTTCTCTAGCATTGTAGCTATTTGACCACCAACTTACAACGCAAATACATAAGTTGCATTCTCCTGCGGTGTCCACCTTTGAAGAATGTAGGGGTCTGGGATTTTTTTTGACCCCCTTGTCTGTCAACACTTTTATAACATGGCAGCAAAAAAGTCCATCCTTCTGGAATTTGCAGCATTGATTGCTGATTACATCATGCTCTTCATTGTAAGTAACATCATACGGCCTAGAGCCATATCCTCCAACAAAATCTTCAATAGGGCTCAACCGGTACACATTTGGATATATCTGGAGACAGACGTACTATGCCATCTTCTGGAGTTTAGCGGGAAACCTGTAGCAAATGTTCCTTGTGTACACCTGAATAGCATGCTTCTCCAAAGGATACCTTGACCATGGTGGAGGCAACTTTTGGTCCATCATGTAGTCCTACTTATCCTCTGCTACATCGGTCTTGTCCTAGATTTTCTTGTACTGGTGGACTAAATCCAGTATGGAGTTATGTGGATTCACATATTTCTTTAGGACGGCATTGAAGCTCTCGCTTCGCTGTGTCAACTGCAAGAATGGATAGAACATGTCCATGAAGTAGGCAGGAACCCAAAGATGCCTGATCTGAAACAAGTTGCAGAGGATTTCATTTTGAGCAGCTCCATACTTTTCTATCATACCTTGCCACCTGCTCTCAAACTCTTTTGGACTTAGGCTATGGTTCACAATCTCATTGTACTCCTCCAAGCCTTTTCTTGATGAGAAGTACACACCAAGCCTTGACTCAATCTTTGAAATGATGTGCCAACGGCAGCATCGATGCCAGGTAGATACAAAAACAGCCCTTATCATTGCTGCCATTGCCAAGTCCTGGTTTGTGATCAAATTGAGAGGCTCCAGCTCATTCATTGCTTCTAGAAAGGCTTGGAACAGCCAACAATAGGAATCTGCAGTTTCATTTCTCAAGAAAGCACAGCCCACTTGAATTGATTGTGCATGTCTATTAATTGCTCTGGATGGAGCAAAAGGCATATTGTATATATTTGTGAGGTATATGCTGTCAAAAGAGATGCAGTCATTATAAGTCATGTATGCTACCCTTGCTGCACCATCTACCCAGAAAATATTCTCCACTTTGTCATCACCATCTAGCTTAACTTTGAAGAAATCGCTATCTTCCTTCTTCAGCTCATTGAAGTAAGAATATCACTCCTAGTTGCATGTGCCCTTATCCCTGCCCTTAAGTTGCTCACATGCTTCTCATGATAAGGTACAGAATGTTTAGATCCATACATCTCAAACATGAGCTGCATCATCCGGCTCGTTTCCAAATTGCAATCATGCAAAAGTTTTAGGAACTCCACTTCCTCTTTTGGTATTCCGGCATGTGACCATAGAAACTTAGCAAGCGATGGTTTGTCCACTAAGCTATTGTTGTGATCAGCAACAAATTGCTTCACAAACCACTTGTTTCCATTGAACTTGATCAACATCCTTGCTCTGCAGCTCGTGTACTTCATCTTCTCTCTTTTCCTCTTAATGCCTATGCACTTTGCCTTTTTCCCTTTTGGTTCATCCAAATCAGAACCACTACTTTGAGAGGTACCAAGCTCAACATCATCAACGTTGGTGACCTCTTCATTAATACCCTTGCTCTTTTTACCTTTGCCTTTCTTGTTGCACACAAACAAGACCTTGTCAAGTTCCTTTGTAATGGCTGACCTCCTAGACGTTCCGGTTCTTACAGAGAAGCCGTTCCTTCTAGCATATTCATTGTAGCAAAGCCTAGCCTCTTCGATTGTATCAAACATCTTTCCAATATATGGCTCGTTGGGTGAAGAAATCACCGCTAGGAATTGCAAGTCAACATCACGAACGTCAGCCTCTATAGCTTCTGTGACACCAATAGCTGCCACTAGTTCAACTTCATTCTCAGTAGCAGTTGCCTCTATGTGTGTGTCTTCCAAGGAGCATTGCAGTTCTAAAATTGTAGACAGATCTGAGACTGCATCATAGGTACTAGGTACCTGTGTACAAAACATAGGATTTCTTGTCTCAACAACATCTTCGAAGAAATCATATGCCTCTGCAAGAAGTTCATTCAAATCCATAACCCTTTTCCCTGCACGTTTGAAACAAGCAATTACATGTTATCTTTCAAGCATTTTATTCCAAATTGTTAGGCAACTACTAACAAAACTAATAGTACTTTCATAGGCAAATGACAATGCATTCCAAACAATCTGTCCATAACAATCAATAGGCTTACCCCGCTTAATCTAATTTCTTTGTTCCTTTTTCATTTGTGATTGTTACTGACAATGTGTACATAAAAAAGAGAAACTTCATTGAAGGGAGAATCATTTCAGCTTATCACATACTTAGGTTACCGTTTGTACTGTGCATGATATCTAAAAATCAATTTAATTCTAAACTTATTATTGTTTAGCATTTGATAAGCTGAATAATCATCTTGCTCGATTGTGCATTTGTGTTTGCAATACACATATGCTGCTGAACCTAGCACTTTTGGTCACATGTATGCTGCTGCAACTTGCAACGCCTGTATGATGCTGAAAGTATTCAGCTTTGGTCACACAAATGCTGTTGTAACAGGCACTATTTGCTCACCATTATGCTACTAGAAAATGTCATGCATATGTGTTGCCAAAAAAAGAACTGTTGCTCACATTTGTGATGTTTGAGACACCTTACTAGTGACATGTTCCTTGACCTCTAGTTAAGTTTCTCTTAGTTACAATCCAATCCTTTCCCATGTATTGCAGATAGGTTATTGTTAGACAATTTTCTGATTCTTATAATAGACAATTTTTTGATTCTTGTCTCGTTAGTGTTGTGTTTCATGGAAATGGTAATGCAGTACATACGAGGGGCGATGCATGGCTGGTATTTTGTGTTACATTTGCCAACTTGAATTTGCAAACAAGAAGTGAATATGTAAATTGTTGGGCAGCCGGTATAATTCTGTTTAGCTCTAATATGCTCTTTTTTCCCACATGTTGGACAGCAATGTGAAGGCACCAGCAAATGATATGAAGACATGTGAAAATCTGTGAATATCTAGTAATGTGAAGGCACCAGCAAATGATATGAAGACATGTGAAAATCTGTGATTATCTACCGATCTGTAACTATCTACCAGTCTATAACTATCTACCAATCTGTGACTTCCTAGCAATCTGTGAAGATAAGTAGACAACTAGCAATCTATTACTTTCTGAATGTGTTGAAAATACCCATCACATGGTATGATGGAAGGAAAGCAGTAAGAATTGAAAAGGGAAGAACCTTGCGAGGAGATATGAACATGCATTAATCTGACTTGAAATACCTGTTATTGTTGATACTTTGCCTGAATAAATGCTTCAATCTCGGATGTATGTGATTTTTTTCATGATCTTGGATTCTGTGATTTCCTGGGTGATTTTTTTGGTTCTGTTGAGATCCAATCTGGGAGTGGTTACGGTGGGGAGAAATTGCTTGCAGGACAAGAAGATGTTGGGCGTGCTTTTTAGGGTGGGCCACGTCTGCACAGAAGGGAAGGCGTGTCCGGTGGCCTACGTCTGCAGAGAAGGGAAGGCGCACACGAGGAGCCCTCCCCGCCCCCATTTCCCTTTTTGGAACAGTAGTAAAATTCTTTCCTAAAATGGAGTGTGCAGTCGGATGGGGGTTTTCCTGCACGCCCAAGCAGTAGTCAAATTCTTTTTTTATTTACTAGCAAACCTGCCCGTTGTAACAGAAAAACATGCTTAAACTATTTATGTTTTACCTTTTTTATAAAATTTGATATGTATAATTTATTTTCTATCGACATCCAAAATATAAGCAAATGTCGGCAATAATATGATGATGTATAATTAAGACCGTATCAAATTAAAATATGATCTAGATTTTTTTGGTCCTGTTGCTAAGCACAAAAATATTTGCTCACAGATATATCATAAAATGTAATTTTTATAATATCTATGGCCTTGTTTAGTTACCTTCCAAATTCTAAATTTTTACACTCTCTCCATCACATCGAATCTTTAGACGCATGCATGGAGCACTAAATGTAGGTAAAAGAAATAACTAATTGTACAGTTTATATGTAATTTGCGAGATGAATCTTTTGAGCCTAATTAGTCTATGATTGGACACTAATTACAAAATAGAAACGAAAGTGCTGCAGTAGCAAAAAATTGAAAAAACTTGCAATCTAAACAAGGCCTATATGTTGGTAAGTTAAATATCAAGTTTCACGAATTATTTTGAAGATACTTAAAAATTTGTAACTCAAGTCAGCGTGGAGTTAGTTATCGATATGTGTCAAGAGCTATTATATCTAATGATTGTGATAGAAGGCAGTTCCAGATTTTTCAAGTCGTTCCATTGTCGGAGGATACCATAGTACATACGTACAAAAGATACATTTATTTTGATTGGACCGGGTAGCAAACTATTCAAGATCTAGTGTCATGGTTTTATTAATGAGACTGACTAAAAATTACATTGATAACTTGATTATGGGAATATTTGTTTCTCGTTGAAATGTTAGGAGTTCAAAGCCTATATTGTATTATTCTCATTCTTTATTTTTATTGTTATTATCTATCTGCCTGTTTCTATTTTCAAATTCATATTCAGTTGAATGTGAATAAAAATAACTGACTGGAAACACGTTTAGTTGAGCATAATAAAAAAAAGAAAAAGCAATAGAAAAAGAAAACTTAACTAAACATAACAGGAACCAGAGGAAAAAAAGAAAAAGCCAACAAAAAGACATCCGAACAGGCAAAGAAATAGGAGTACATAACCAGAACCTTGGGGAAAGAAAAGAAATCTATATTTAATAATAAAGAGGCAAAATTTCTCTCCACCTATTTTTTTTGTCCGGCCCTCCCCTAACTAACTTAGTGATGTGAAAATTGTTTCTATTCGTCCGTCTATAGGCTACAACCCTCTTGTTATATACGACATATGTTGAAAGTAAGCAAATATAAATTAGACAAAGCTATTTTTTATGAGGAAGAGAAAAAAAACAGGGATTAGGTGCAGCTCACAACGGATACAAAGGGCAGGAAAAGATTATTAATAAAAAATAAAAATAAGATACAAGAACAAATTGGATTAAGACACAAAGTCACAGTCCGAGTAGAATTGCCTTCGCAGACCGAATAGAATTGGATAGTTATAAACAAATACTTACATATACAAGGCACCCTGTCAGCTTCACAACTAATTTGATCTACAAGCTTCAATCGGTATGCCAGCAATACAGGATCTCGCCAGCTCAAACACAATATGCAACTTCACAGCAAATAAAACCTCTAATCTTACCACATAAAAGTGCTTAAATTTTTGTGTTCTACTATACTTTTTATCATCAATTGGATTTTCTATTTTTGGTATTTTTCTAAACGGTTTATCTTTGATAATGATCTTTTATCAACTTCTCTTTCCGAATCACATCGAGGCTGTCCAACCTCACTTTTGAGAACTCCACGATACCTACGGGCTGCGGCAGCCCCTTGTAGGCCTAGATCGTCCAGAGCTCGTCACAGTCGAGCAGACCGTCTTTCACACACTCGAAAGGCTCATCCATGCTGAGGCTCAGGGTCCAGGTCGTCACGGTGAACAAGAATCGGCTATATTCTCACATGCTCCTACCATGGTCACCGCAGCAGACGAACTCACGAACCTCACATCGCCAGCGCCGGCGGCCGTCCAAGACTCGAAGTAGTCCACCTCGTCGGGAGGCAGTACCGGCAGCGTCACGTATCGGAGGCCAGATCTTAAGGCTCGCGTCGTCCACGGCCATGTCGCAAAGGATGAAGCCGAGTAGGTAGTTAACCCAGCATAGGAACCAGTCTCCTACAGGGACGGCCGTGTCTACCTGCCACCGCCGCATCACCACGTCGCCCTTGCTGCCCTAATGATCGTCAAATATGATTTTATTCATTCACCGCTTGCTTGAGCTCCCTCTACTGACCGACGCGTGGAGGATGCAGAGAGAGGTCAGCCATGTCCAGGGCTTGTCGTTGGGTGACCTACTGTAGTAAAACCTGAAGATATTAAAAATCACAAAGAGTCGGTTCCGGCCCATTGGCTTTATCCGTTTTATTTATTCTAGTTTTATTTTTAATATTTTTAATTTTTTTCATCATGTTTCAATAAATAAATATCAAAAATAAAGAATAAAGAAAGGCATTAGAACCTTTATTTTTCATAAAAATAAAAGTTTTCTTGCAGATGCAATTTTGATTAAAAGCAAAACATATCTTATAAGAACCTGGTTGCATCGATTGTCTAACTAATTAAACGTGAACTAATATCTTGAGGTGTGTGTTGTTAATTCGGTTTAAACAAATTTGTATCTTGACTGTGTGGATGCACCAATGCAATCCTCGATGAGTCCCGTACTGTAGAAACTAGAGAGAGGTATCCTATCATAATCATCGGTGGATAGACCACGAAAATTTATGTTCTCGTCTTTCATGACCATTGCATAACTTATTTTTTCCCGTTACAACGCACGGATATATTTACTAGTTAAACACTCATACAACTTCTCAGACTGAATCAAGAGCCCGGACCATAATCATCATGTCCGTCTGAAATAGATGCACAACCAAGCGTATGAAAGGAAGAAGGAACAGAGAATAGCTTAACAATCCCCTAAACACAACACACTGCGGTATCCGGATTGTTCGCCGCAGTTAAGCAAATTCATAAGAGACACCACCAACAAACAGTAATAATACTACTTAGTATACTTGTAGCTTAGGTCCATTCCATTTCCACGCAAGCAAGTTAAGTAGGCAACACGATGAGCAAAGACATCCACCAACCTACATGACGAGGAAAGAAGGGGTGAAGAAAACCATCCGTCCTGTCCTGGCGAGAGGCACCTAGCACTACAGGATTCAGGCGCTTTGCCGGGTGCCGAAAACACCCGGCAAAGGCTACTTTGCACTCGGCAAAGCCTTTGCCGGGTGCAGCACTCGGCAAAGAGCCGCCGGCAAAAAATTAGTCGGCAAAGATTTCTTTGCCGGGTGCTTTTTATCGGACACCCGGCAAAGACTTTGCCGAGTGCAAATCCGGCACCCGGCAAAGAAAAGTGGCCGTCACGGCGCCGGCTCCATCAGCCTTTGGTTTGCCGGGTGCCATGTCAGAGGCACCCGGCAAAGATTTTTTTTATTTTTTTTCCATATTTTCTTTGCCGAGTGCCCTACCGGGAGACACCCGGCAAAAATTTTTTTAATTTTTTTTTTATAATTTCTTTGCCGGGTGCCATGTCAGAGGCACCCGGCAAAGATTTTTTTATTTTTTTTCCAAATTTTCTTTGCCGAGTGTCGCTCCTCTAGGCACCCGGCAAAGAGTTTTTTTTATTTTTTTTAGTATTTTCTTTGCCGAGTGCCCTGTCAGGGAGGCACCCGGCAAAGAAATTTTTTTTAAAAAAAAAAATCTTAGTGGTTGAATGTAATCAACTCGCATATATGGATAGCCTCATATATGTGAAGGTATTTTGGCAGCACAATGTAAACGTACACTAGCACAATGTAATCGAAGTAAAAAAAAGAGATTATTATATGCTGCATAGCACAATGTAATCAACTCGCATAGTGGTTGAATCAAGATAAAGATATCTGATGTGTACTAGACATTCAGAAACTATAGTTTCTGATATACTGCCAAAAAAAGTTGTGCCAAAAATATTCTGTGCATGGATATTAATGTTCTGGTTTATATTTTATATTTGCCATTTAGAAATGGATTGTCAAAAAATAGTTATTTATGGTAGCCCATGGAACAGCAAAGAATGGTTTGGAGGATCACACACAGTGAATGACACAAATAAAACATTTTGACCAAAGGTAAGAATAGCACAAGCAGGAATACCATGAAAGTAAAATACCACGATATAAAACAAACATTCCAATAGGCAGTGGTTGCTAAAAAGAATACCTTGATCACTCCATTTTCTGCAGTAAATCTCCCAGCAGCTATAGTTGCACCTCCTGCCAAAAAGCTGGAGTGCTGGAATACACCTCTCTGTTTCTGATGGATATATAGAAACTAGTGGAAGGGGCGCGCCCTCGTGCGCCGCATTAGCCAGACAACGATCTGAGGAAAAGTCAGATGAATAGCAGATTGGGAGACTTGATTTAGCTATGACAAAAAAAAATTTAAAAGAACATACATATTTGTATGCGTGTATCTCATGAGCAATCTGACAATTGACTATATATAAGCATAGTTGCAGCATCTACATATGTCCTTCTGCCTAATGATAGGTTCCTGCTGGCACTGAAGGTGTCGATTCAATTCATATCAGCTGTCCTGCATAAAGGATAGTAAACTCATTAGACCATCAGGAGACAACTGGAACCATGTAACAGTTTCTTTTGTCAGGATTCAATGCGGCCAGCACATAAGGATAAAAAAGAATTTGAGACAAACAACTAAAATATAAATATAACGGGCCAAAGGAACCTACTAAAACAGCGCATATTAACAGCAGGCCAAAGGAACATTTTAAAATAGCACACATCACATGGGGAAATGGCGTAAGCCATAGGAACGACACGAAAAGAACAGAACATTAACCACCTCGTGTGTAGTTTGGTGGTTATCATTTGCGGAGGCAAAAAAAACATAGATAGTTAAATGAAAGATTCAAATTTAGTGAGCTACAGGGAGAACATATATAATAAATGAAATCAGCATGATTAAAATCCCTTCCTTGCACGATGGCCTCCCCTCCTACTGCGTGTACATAATAAACAATATAGAAAAGGAATTTACATGAGGACGGAACCTATAGCACATTGAAAGAGTGAGCACTAATCAGACCGTTAAGGTACAGGATTGTAGAATGATTCTGGCATAATGTAACTTCTGAGTTTACTTAATTCCCATAGCTCATGCTAGAAAAGAATGTGATGATGCGAACCAGAAACATAACATGCAAGAAACAGAATGAGCTTCTAAAACCATTTTGGGTAGTGAACAAATTGCAGCGATGCTAAGCAGAGAGCTGAATGGAGAGTCAAATACTGGCCGATGAATGTTTACTGTATTTTCTCATAGACCATGGTCGATCATGTAGATGCTGATCATGTTAGGAGTAAAAAACAAAAAAAATGATGACAGCTTACCTTTGAAACCATGCCAACGGTAAATCACAAATTTGGTAAGCATGCCTATCAGTATAATGCAAAGTAATATCAATGTTGGAATCCGGGTTTTCTTTTTTGTGAACCATATATTTATATATTGTATCATCTAACATACACCGTACATAGAAATTAATAAAGGAAATTAAATGTAGGTAAATCAGCGGTACTGAATGAATAGCAAGCAATGAATCAGTGGCAGAGCGAATAGCAAGCAACGAATTAGTGGCAGTGCATGATGCCTAAGAGGAAGCTGGAGCAGTGGTCGAGCGAGGAAAAATAAGAAGGCAATATTTGTGCAGCCTAATGTTCCACCTATTAAATTAGCAAAACAGAAGTGCTAGCACTGATTACTGAAACACAACACTAATCGCAGCAGAATAGGCTGTACAGTATTGTGTCTGGCCCTAGGAAGGATCAAAGCCATATCTTATTTGTCGAAGCATGTAGAGCACTGAACTGGAGGAACAAGGAAATTTACAATGAGCGTATGTACATGGCAATTTAAAATATTTAATTATTATTTAATGGGAATGGCCTGTTTGCTTCATTGGTAGAGCAGTAGGTCTGTATAGAGTATTGACGCAACTATATAAAGTAGAACTACATTGCTGGTTTAACTGAACGTAAAATGAGACTGCATGTATACCGAGACGTAAAAAACCAAAGAATTGTATAATCAGTAATATGGAGTTACCAGAAACCATGATATAGTAAATAAATTAGCATTATGGTTGACGAGCTGACTCTGTAGATGCACACATTTTTAGGCATTATCTACAGCGCTGCTGCACACATTCACAAACTGTAGCAAAAGAAGTAGTTGAAAAGACCAAATGGATTAAATCGGATGGAGGAGAGATATCGAGTAAATGGAGACGTACGTAACCTGCCTTGATGACACGCATTTGACATGGTATTTAGTATAAGGAAAATCAACAACAAATGGTGCGTGTTCAGCCGAACCTGTGAGCAAATGAGCAGTAGAGTGTTCAGGCCACACCAGTTTTTATGTACGATCACACCAAGGAAACAAAGAAAATGCAAAATCCCTTAACTCTGCGCACTAATGTTGTGGAGCATTCAGCCGACAGAGGGTGGAAAACTAAATAAAGCATGGAAGAAACAGCAAGCTTAGAGCCCAGGTGGTAACAAAAAGCTAGAAAGGTAACATACGAAAATGGAAAAAATTGCAATCAGTAGGGTGTTTGGAGCAGAAATATTTCGCCAAAAGCGGTTAACCTGAACTTGTAAACATTTTGATAGCATGACTGCATGAGTACTGGCAGAGGGAGTTTAGTGTAGCAGAGTACAATACGTCATACGGTGGTTGTCCAGCCGAACCTGTGAGCAAATGAGTAGTAGAGTAATCAGGCCACACCAGTTGTTCTCTACGATCAAAACAAGGAAACAAAGAAATTGCAAAATCCCTGAACTCTGCGCACTAATGCTGTGGACCATTCAGGCGACGTAAGGTGGAAAAGTAAATAAAGCATGGAAGAAACAACAATCTTAGAACCCAGGTGGTAACAAAAAACTACAAAGGTAACCTACCAAAATGGCAAAAACTGCAATCAGGAGGGTCTTTGGAGCAGAAATATTCCGCCAAAAGAGGTTAACCTGAACCTGTAAACATTTAGATGGCATGACTGCATGAGTACCAACAGAGGGAGTTTAGTGTACCAAAGTACATTACATCATAATCATAATCAGGCAGTATTGAGTAGGCAGGGAAACGTAAATACGTTGAATGGCTGCTGCAAAAAAAATGGCCAGCATAACTAAGAACTCAGTTAAGCCGAGAACCCACGCTGTAAATATAATGAGGGAGATGGCATGACTATGTATGTGGTACCTACTTGGAGCGTGGAACATACAGCACAGCAGCATAAATAATCTGCAAATTAGAACATGTATTGTCAAAGACTGTAGACGTAGGGAAAATACAATTTGTATATCCATGTAACAAAGCTATTATATTCTGAAGTCATACTCCAGATTAGGAAAGTCATATTTCAGATAGAAAAGTTCATAGTAAAGTCATTTCTCACGATGTCGTGGAATAAAGCTGCAAATACACACAGACGCCTGAAGGCACGGGAATGAACTGCAGCACTAAATGGATAGGTCTGTCGCTGCAGATCTGAAAAACGAATATAACATGGGCCTGTATGTTTGCAGAAACTATATCAATTTCAGATCTGGATCGCAAGATGGCAACCAAGTTGGGGTATACAAAACAGAACCTATAAATGATGGTACATCCCTAAAAAGGAAGCCATATATATTCTTCTTCCCCTCGGCACCCTAGATGCGACAAGATGTTTAACTGCTGAAAAGATGCTTATATCAATTCGTAAGGATTACCTCAAATCACCAATCAAATAGAGAGCGTCATAACCTGATGTTGCATTATTGTGTTATTATCCATGAGTTGCTCATGCAACCAACCGCTTGTTCTGCAATTTTTAGATGATTGGTGTTGTTGTTCCTCTACCATTTTCTTTGTAATGGATCATTATTAGAAAATAGGCCAAAGGTTAGCTGCATCTGCAATTTTTCGTTTGACGTTTGCAAGCACGAGAAAATTAAAATGGTTTCCGTGATTCGTTAGAAATATAGTTAAACATCAGATAATGAGAGATCCAATGTACGGTATGATAATGAGAGGAAATCAGTCAAACTCTCATAGACTATTTAACTTAATGGAATCTACCGCAGTAAAATATTCAAACAAGCATCATCATTAATTAATTAAAGGAAGAAAGGGAACGAAGCTGGAGACTCACATAGCAGTAGTCGTGGTCAACTGTGAGCAGATTGGCGACCGAGTAGGTGCTGGTCCAAAGGACGATGGCCGTGCTGATGCCCCATCCAGCGTGTTTCCGCCATCGCCTCTGCTGGAGACAGCGAAGGTCGACCCCACCGCTGATCAAGGCGGCACCCATGTGCCGAGGGCCAAACGCGCCTGGATGAAGACTGAGAAAAGAAGCAGGATGAAGACCGAGGAAAATAGCAAGAAATTCAGGAAAAAGAAAAGGGCGTACAACCAGACTCGAAATCAAGAAATCCCAACCCAAAAGCACCAGTTCCATGAATATCGAACCCAAATCCAGAGAGATGGCACAAGAGGAATGCGATCGTCCATCTCTCTCACATGAGCAGCAATCCACTGCGCGGCCTGACGGGAGCGGCACCAGGAGGAGTAAGATGAGGATGGGAGAGGAGGGATAGGCGACAGCGGACAAGCTGTGCTCATACCTTCCTCACGCGAGCGGCAGCTGACGGCGCCGTTGCACGGCAGGGGCTGCCACACCCGGTGCCGGCCGCGCCAGGGCTTCCCGCGCCGGTCGTGGCTGCAAGGATCTGGGAGCAGAAGAGTCGGAGGAGATCCGCAGGCTGTCGCAGGCCGGCCGCCGGACGCGCAGCTAGGGTTTCGTCGAGCCCACGGGGATGGACGGGAGGAAGCAGCACCGAGGCTGAGTCCACGGGGAGGAGGCCGCTGGTGCGCCGGTCGCCGGGGGAAGCGTCGCTCCGGCCGTGGGGGGCGCCCTCGGCCGGCCAGTCGACACATGAGAGGATGAGGATGGGGAGAGTTTTTTTGCGAGCAAGAGGAGAGGGCGGGCGCGCCGGAGGAAGGGCGGGCGCGCCGGAGCGGCGGCGCCGGACCTACGGGCGAGCGGCGGCGTGCGAGTGGGAGGGAGGGAGGGAGGGAGAGAGTGACTGAGGAGTGTTGGGCCGGCGATGGGCTTTTAGGTTACTACCTTTGCCGGGTGCCTCTCATCTGGCACCCGGTAAAGCATTTTTTATTTTTTTTTTAAATTTCTTTGCCGGGTGCCGTCTAGCCTGGCACCCGGCAAAGATTTTTTTTATTTTTTTAAAAATTTCTTTGCCGGGTGCCGCTTAACTTGGCACCCGGCAAAGGTTTTTTTTATTTTTTAAAAAATTTCTTTGCCGGGTGTCCCCTGACTTGGCACCCGGCAAAGGCTTTTTTGCCGGGGGCCAATCTGGCACCCGGCAAATTATTTATTTTTTATTTTGTTTTTTTGGCCCTATTTTTTTGTGAGGCCTTGCTACAGTAAATAAATTCCTATTTTAAAATTTGGGACAATTTTGAGTTTTTGATCTATATTTTCTTAATTTTTTTCGTTTCATTGAATTTTTGCAACTATTCTAAATTTGAATTGTGGGTACATGAAATAATAGAATTTGGTTATTCAAAAAATGGTATTCATGATATTTAGGGTATGTTGAGGCTGTATGCAGGAAGTGGCATGAATTTTCGCGCATTATGTCACTACCAGAATCCTGAATTGCCTTGAGTGCCAAAAACCGCCAAGAAAAGGGGTTAAACCCCCAAGGAAATGATCCTTGTCCACAAACCGTCAAGCAAATGCACTCAAGAGTAGAAGCTAAGGGAAATTAATTTCCTTGACGGTTTTAGCACTCAAGGATTATTTCCTTAGAGGCTAGCCGCCAAGAAAACTATGACCAGACTTAATTTGCTAAAGAGCCAAGAAAATGTTGCAACCGCCAAGGAATGAAGTTTTCTTGAGAGTCGACAGCCGCCAAGTAAATTAATTTTCTTGAGGGTTGACAACCTCCAAGGAAAAACTCTAGACCGCCAAGGTAATTGTTGTTTTCTTGGCTGCTCTTCGCCTCCAAGGAAATTATTGTTTTCCTTGACTGTCATTAACCGCCAAGTTAACTATGATTTCCTTGAGAGCTGGCCCCCAAGGACATCTATACTAGCAATAAAAAAAATAATTGCAGTATTCAATATATTCTAGTATTCCAATCAGTATACTCAGTTGACACATGATGACATGCATATAAACATTTTGTTATTGAGCCCAACCATTATATTGACATTAACATATTCATAAGAATATTACAAGTGCATTCATCATTTATCCTTACATGAAGTCCATACATTATAACACACAAGTCACTAATAGTTTCCAAAGTGGTAGGGGTATTACTAACTCCTGTGTCATGAAACACCATGTGTTCAGGAAATGGTCGAGCTCCCTTCTCTAGCCTCCCAAGTTTGCAAAGATGGATCAGTGGCACAGACTCACAGTAGTATATGCTACACACTACCTGCAAGCCTCAACTTCATGATATGATGGACAGGAGAACTAGATCAAAAGTTCAGAACTGACTAAATATGCTCGATGAACAATACCATTTGTTCTAGTAAAAATATCAATTATTGGACCAAAAAATGGAGACAAGTAATTCCACCAACCAGTAATCGGGTGCTTCACCGCTTACAGTCCAATCTATCTCAAAAATAAGCTTACGGTCCAATCTCTATCAGGAGCAGTATATAGACAATTAAAAATGAAGAATTCCCGAGAGCATGAAAGAAGCACCTACCAGGAGCAGGTGAGTCCTGCCAGTGCCAGTGGCACAATTACCATGGTCACTGCTTCCATGTAGAATCAAATGTTAGCATTGTTTGAGGAAAAAAACATTCCTACTAAGATGAAGGTCACGCTCATAGCCACGTTTGGCAATCTGTCCACACCAAAGAAACAGCAGATGGACTGGATTCTTGGTTCTTTTGGATACTTGTGTTCAACTACAACTACAATATTATCTACAGAAATACTTAAGTACGAAAGATTGGGGAGATTTTTCCCTCATAAAGAAGCATAGTTTAGGCCCGAAGGTAGAATGCTGCACATATAATTGAATCGAAAATTCCTGCTGTTAACAAATGGTAAATAATGCCTGCATATGTATGTAAAATATCATCATGCATCATCCATATGTGCAGTGAGATCATGAATTTCCAGTACAAAATAAGATCCTGCTATTAATAGCTGAGAATGGAAAAGGCCACAAATTTGACCCTATATTTTGTGTCAAGAAATTTCTTGTACCTTGACCTCATTATTAGTTGAGAATGGAAAAGGCAAGCTAACAAGCTAACACATCCAGTACTTGTAAATTCAACCTGTAGGTCAACAAATTTGATTTGAACAGCAATGGATCAAGAAAAAATATTGTTACTACACTTGAACAGATATCTCAAGTTCAATTTCTGAACATCCAGAAATATAATTTTAAGTAGTGAATTGAGATAAGAATCTATATGACCACAAGAGTTACAGTCAATTAATTAACCAAAGAACTAAATATGAATTATTAAAGTGGTCAAGACATTAAATTTTCAAGTCATAAGCCAAGCTCAAGAACATTACAGTGAAGCTGTTGGCATCAAAGTTCTGCCGAGGTTCACAAAATCAGCAAAAGCAGATTATCGAATCAATATATGTTGAAGTAATAATATGCAAATTTACAGCCATTCGGTTTCAATGAGTATGCAAATTTACAGCCATTCGGTTTCAATACTGAAGCATATAGTTCAACTTGCAAATTTGATAACACAAACCACAACCTATCAGTACTACGGTTAGTTAACACACAAGGGTAGAGCTTAGCGAAAACAATGGAAAAATAAGTTAGAACAGAGCAGTAAACTAAGCGAGCGGCGCAAGGCGCAAGGCCTCACATCAGTTCATAGACATGGCATCCGCATTTTGCACAATAAATCGGGTCCCATATATATCTATCTAAACACATATCAATCCAAACACAACCTCAAAGGCTGGTATACAAGTGGAACAATCTTAAAATGTGCGAACGCGTGGGGATGAGATGGGGATGGTGGCAGCGGTGAGTAAACAACCTGGTATGTGGAGGTGGCGATGACGATGGCGAAGAAGTCGATGTGGGGTCACCACGAGGCCGCTGCCGCTGCTCGCGCAGGTGCCGCATCTTGCGCCGTCACCGCGGCCCGCGCTAGTGCCACATCCTGTGCCACCGCCCCGCCTCCTGCGCTGGTGCCGCGTCCAACGCCGCCATCACCCGCGCTGGTGTCGCATCCAACGCCGTTGCCACCGTCCGTGCTCGTGCTGCATCCAGCACCGCCGCCGCATCCCATGCCTTTGCCTGGATCTGGATCTGCATGGGAGCGCCGAAGGGAAGTGAATCGGTGAGGGAGGGGGCGGAGGGAAGGGGATCGGTGTTGTAGTGCGCAGGGGTGGGACGGAGGATGGGGATGCCCTAGGTTTCTGGAGGCAGCGTTTTTATTCCAAGCCTCTGTGAATCTCGGTCGTTCGTGTTATAATCTAACGAACAACAATGAAGCGGAGTATCATTTGGGCTGAGGTGGGCTGCATCTGTGATATGGGCTTCATTTCTGGGCCGAATAGTGTGAGATGGTTAATTATATGTAATCATTTGTGTTTTTTTTTCTTTCTAATTTTCAAGTAATTAAGTAAAAAGTAAACACTCTAATCCAATTGTATTCGTATACCCAAAATACTTTTTAAATAAAATAGAGTACATATATGTCCCTTTGTAGTAGTTTCACAAATTTTAGAACTGATTTACTATTTTCTATAGTTTAAATGAATTTCTGCGCGCTTTTGTAAAGTCACTATAATTTCAACTATGTGTCCTATCTAAAAATGTCCAAAATATTAGAAAATAATATATGTAAGAAGACATGTCTATTTGATCTCACATCCTGAAAATCGATGGGAAACTAAGTGTTTTGATAAACATTACTCAAACTACTATTTTGGTGACTCCGACGAAAAAATCAATAATATCATAAAGTGGTCTAAAAATTCTAAGAATTGGCATGGGCTCATAATGTGGGTGTATAAGATTCCCATAAAAATTTTAAATCATTTTGACAAAGTGAGACTATACGTTGTTCAGAAATGGATGTATCTCTCACGGAGCTATGTAACTATGTAAAAGATTTGTCCATTTGTGAATATGTATAGTCCAACTTTGTTAATATGATTTTAAAATTTTATGGCAAGATAATACAACCATATCATGATCTCATGCCAAAGTTTAGGATTTTCAGACACCTTTAAGATATTATTGTTGTTTTTCAGATGAAGTCACCAAAATACTTATAAGCATTTCATTGGGTGCCAACCTCCAAGAAAATTCATTAACCCCCAAGGAAACGATAATTTACTTGACGGTTTAGAATAACACCCAAGGAAATAGGTATTTTTCTTGGCGGTTAAGGATAACACCCAAGAAAATAGTAATTTCCTTGACTGTTTACAATAACACTCAAGAAAATATGTCATTTCCTTGGAGGTGGTTAGAAACTGCCAAGGAAACACCCATATTCCTTGGCGGTTTAATTCAACCTCCAAGGAATATATGTTTCCTTGGAGGTCTATGTAAACCGCTAAGGAAACTACCATTTCCTTGGCGGTTTGATCCTGGCACTCAAGGAAATTCGCAGCCCCCAAGGTAATTTCAGATTCTGGTAGTGTGTTGTCGTAACATAACGATGTACTCGCGGGAAAAGTGTATTTAAATTATATAAAATCCAAACGAAGTCTGAAAATCACGAAACTTGTCGATGTGTCTTGTTGTTGCTTGTGGAGGCCATGGTAAAAAATTCAAAAAGTTTCTAGCAAGTTGTGACATCGGATACCTAAAACCCAGACATCTCCACATATGTGATAAAAAAGTTTCTAGCAAGTTGTCTAGGTTTTAGGCATCCGACGTCACAACTTGCTAGAAACTTTTTGAATTTTTTACCATGGCCCCCACATGCAACAACAAGACACATCGACAAGTTTTGTGATTTTCAGACTTCGTTTGGATTTTATATAATTTAAATACACTTTTCCCGCGAGTACATCGTCATGTTACGACAACATGATGCACGAAAATTCATGCCACTTCCTGCATACAGCCTTGACATACCCTAAATATCATAAATATCATTTTTTGAATAGCCAAATTCTATTATTTCATGTACCCGCAATTCAAATTTGGAATAGTCGCAAAAATTCAATGAAACGAAAAAAATTAAGGAAATTTAGTTCAAAAACTTAAAATTGTCCCAAATTTTGAAATAGAGATTTATTTACTGTAGCAAGGCCCCACAAAAAAAATGGGCAAAAAAAACAAAAAAAAATAAATAATTTGCCGGGTGCCAGACTGGGCCCCCGGCAAAGAAGCCTTTGCCGGGTGCCAGGTCAGGGGGCACCCGACAAAGAAATTTTAAAAAAAATAAAAAAATCTTTGCCGGGTGCCAGGTTAGGCGGCACCCGGCAAAGAAATTTTTAAAAAAAATAAAAAAAATCTTTGCCGGGTGCCAGGTTAGGCGGCACCCGGCAAAGAAATTAAAAAAAAATAAAAAAATGCTTTGCCGAGTGCCTCACGGCGCGACACTCGGCAAAGGATGACGGCAGGTGGAGACGGTCACGTCGACCACCTTTGCCGACGGCCTTGCTTTGCCGAGTGCCCGGCACTCGGCAAAGGACAATTTTTGCCGAAGGCTGGACTTTGCCGAGTGTCCGGCACTCAGCAAAGACTGGTTTGCCGGGTGCATTTCTTTGCCGGGTGCCGTGGGGTCTGGCACTCGGCAAATAATGCCTTTGCCGGGTGCCCGATAAAAAGCACCCGGCAAACTATTTTGCACCCGGCAAATCGTCCGTTTCCTGTAGTGTAGGCACCTAGCTAGCCGGCGTAGATGTGGACGCGGATGGCGATGAGGAAGATGGCGATGAGCGCGAAGTAGAGGACGGCGTGGATGAGGATGGCGACGCCGCTGGTGTTCATGGTGCCGAAGCCCACGATGCGGCTGTGCGCCGGCAGCTGGAACAGCAGGCCCGGCGACAGCAGCACGAACAGCACCGTCGCGATCACCACGGGGCCCCAGTCAGCCATGGTTGGTCCGGACGGACGACGAGCTGTGGATCGATGATCTTCCTCTAGATAGATGAGATCGCTCGCTCTCTGTCTCAGTGTCTCTGGCTCTGTGTGTGTGTTTGGAACTTGAATCCCTCTCGCTCTCCCTTTCTCTCTCAAGCAACGAAGAAGGGATGGCGACGTTGCTCTTCTTTGCGTTTATAGGGTCAGCGTCGTGTATTCGGCTCGCGTCACGGCGCCGCTTGGTCTCGTGTGGCTGCCGGATCGCAGTGGCGCTGCGCGTTACGTTCCAACATGGATAAATTCCACCGCGTGCGCTCCCCCCTCCGTGTGGCTCACACGGTACAGCACGGTAGCGGTAGCCGGTAGGTGTTCGTGCTTGTTGCCTTGACGGTCGGGTTGGTCTTTCGTCACACACGCATACACAGACCTTCTTCCAAAAGCTAAGCCAAAAGAAATCAGCTCATCATCTATATATCATGCATCTGTTATGTTCGTGTAGAATAACACTAAGAAATCAGGCACAATTTTCCTTGTGCGCGTCGTGCTTCCTAATTGTCACGCAAGTGTTCGCCTCAAAAAAAAATTGTCACGCAAGTGCGACACAAGAGGATGCTTTGCTTGGGGCCTGCAGCAAAGCATCCTGACGGAGATGGGGAACCGGAATGTTGGAGAATCAACGCTGGGCCGCGGGCGCCACCCCGCCGGGCGCCGGCAGCCTAGTACGTCTTCTGTTGGGGAATAGTACTACGATATCGTGCAGACGACGCTCGCGCTCTGGCTTTCTTCTGGTAAAGAAAAAGAAAACAATGTTCGCTTGAGCTACTTTTCAGCCATAGAACAGTATTTTTTTCTCACAATATTTCAGCATAAGTATCAGCATAAGCCAAATTTCAGCATAAGCGAACAGAGTGCAAGGTCCGTGCAAAACACATACAGCTGTACATGCAGTACTACTGCCCCTCAGCATGCTTCAACCTGAAATCTGGATCGCATGAACTAACGTAAAGCGTGTTTGGATGCTCGGTTCCCACGAGCCTGCATCAGCCCATCCTTATAAACTACGAAAAATGGCTATTTGGAAGCCCGTTCCATTGTGATACGCTGCATTTGTCTGTGCAAATGCACGCGCGCAGCTAGGCTAGGGTGATGCGGCCAATTTGACCTTCACAGCAGAGCTAGGCTGCGGACGTAGGTTATGTCCTGTGGCCCCACATGTTAGCCTCTCATGGTGTTTACTATCTTATACCACCAGCCACAGCGCTCATGTGAAACAAGCAGCCCAACAGACCCGTAATCTATCTATCTATCTGTTCTAACTTATAAGTTGAAAACAAACGTATAAGTTGTGTTAGCTTTTGATGACTAAGATACATTAGACATAGTAGCGTATATATGTCAATTTATAGCAAAAGTGATTTGCTAAAATTCAGGTATCTAAATTTTAGTTTTCTTTCAGGCGACGGTTATTACATATATTTTATATTAAAATTGTATATTTCGTCTACTGTAATTTATGTAGGCATAATCCGCAATAAATTGACGCAAAGTCCAAGAATAAAAAAATAGTTAGACAAAACTAAAGTCCGATATAAGGGCACTCACAATGCAAGACTTTATCATAGAGTCAAGACTATTTATTACACCTTATTTATGGTATTTTGCTGATGTGGCAACATATTTATTGAAGAAAGAGGGAGAAAAAACAAGACTCCAAGTCTTATTTAGACTCTAAGTCCACAATATTCAAGGTAATAAATAGCTTTAGACTCTATGATAGAGTCTGCATTGTGAGTGTCCTAATATAATTTGTGTTGGCGCAAAGACAATTAACAACTTACAATTATTTCTATAAGAAGACAAAGACAAAATTTAATGTGTTATGACACAACGACAAATAACAAATAATAAATAATAAAAGTAACAATTTACTTGTACTAATTGGTAATACAAGAGTAGTGCCTAAAATTAACTTAAAATTCAGACATGTGAAATATAGGAGAAGTGCAAATCTATAGCCTAGAACTAAGGGAGTACTGGCTATTATCGCACTGTCGATGCGTGCAAAACCGATGCAATGCAAAGAGCCGTCCACGGCTTGCTCAGTTTTCGAATCCTTTGGGCGGCCAGGCCTGGCGTCTTCTCCATGCGCGTGCGGCGCCTCTCGGCTTGGCCGTTTCCTCCTCGACCTCGAGGATCTCCGTGTTGCAGCGTGCACTTGCCTCCTGTTGCAGCGTGCGTACGTAGTAGTCGGTGGATTGCCTGCCTGTCGCGGTGCGTCGCCTCGCCTGCCCCCAACAATTTCACCAAGGTTTCGTTCGACGGAGCCACACCACACAGCTTTCTGCCAACTTTTGAGCCAGGTGGTGTGCTGACTGGTGAGCCGACGGAATGCATGGTTCGTAACGTCCTGATGAATCCCCATCACACCACGGTCGACATGAAACACGATCAGATCCTTTTATTCCTTCCTGCAGAATAAATAAAACAGGCTGCTTTATCCCCTACGTGCTGCCTCCTGCGATGCGAAGCAAAGCAAAATAAACAAGCTTCCGCTGGGAAACACGATCAGAGCCGGTGTCAGAGCAGCAGACTGCACATGCGGACATGCCTCTCCCAAAGCTTTATCTACCATCCACTCCTCTCAGCGGAAGCTTCTTTATTTTGCTTTGCTTCGCATCGCAGGAGGCAGCACGTAGGGGATAAAGCAGCCTGTTTTATTTATTCTGCAGGAAGGAATAATAGGATCTGATCGTGTTTCATGTCGACCGTGGTGTGATGGGGATTCATCAGGACGTTACGTACCATGCATTCCGTCGGCTCACCAGTCAGCACACCACAACGGTCTGACTCTCTGAAGAGAGTGAGAATGTGATCGCCAAAAGCCCACGGACATGCGCAGTACTCGTACAGCGTTACAGATACCTTTGTGTGCGTACGAAGGATCGGAGGAGACAGGAATCGTCGACCTTGCACAACCATCACGTTACATACTACATACCCTCTTTTGAGGGGGTATTGGGATCCGGTGACTAAAATTTAAGAGGTGTCACATGGAAGTATCGCATGAGGTGTTCGGATGCTAATAAAAAATAAATTAAAGAATCCGTCAGTAATCCGCCAGATGAATTTATTAAGCCTAATTAATCCGTCATTAGCACATGTTACTGTAGCACCACATTGTCAAATTATAGACTAATTAGGCTTAAAAATTCGTCTCGCAAAACAGTTTCAATCTGTGCATTTAGTTTCGTTATTAGTCTATATTTAATACTCCATGCATGTGTCCAAACATTTGATGGGACAACGACTAAAGTTTAGGCGACTTTAGGTTGCTTGGAAATAAGAACTAAGAACTGTTATGATTCGTAGTTCATAGGTTCATTGGATCGGGGTTCTTTACAGTAGGAACAGCGAGATCTTGATCCACAGTGTATGCAACAAAACCGAGACAGAGAAGGAAACAGTAGAGGTCGCAAACCATCCGACGGAGCAGGAGTAGCCGATCCGCTGGAGGTGCCGGTGTTGGGGTCGTTCGCCGGCGCCATGGACTCGCTGAAGATGTAGATGACCGGTGCAGTGGCGTCGGGTGGCGTTGCCGGCGTCGGTGGAACTTCCCGTCGCTGGCAGCGCCCCTCTCTTGGATCGGATTAGGGTTAGGATGTCGGTGGGGTGACTGGCGGCGCGGTAAACCTCGTACCTCGAGCCCCGGCCCCCACCTTCCTTTTATAGCGCTGTGCGACGGGGGCCCACCAACCATGTCGGGTTGGGCGCCCCCGATCAGGGCGCGAGAACAAGGCCCAAAGGCCGTTGGGCCTAAAGGAGGGAGATCAGTTCTAACATTCTCCCCCTTGATCTCTCATCACTTTCTTTGTTCTTTAATTTCATACTTAAAACCTTCGATTCATATTTTTCTTGCTTCTATCCTATTCCATTGTAGATTAGTGCATTGAACTATTTCATCGTCACAGCAATTAGTGCCGTTAGACTAACAGTCACAACACATTTCTTTGTTTTGGAATGAAACTTTCTTCTGGGCCCTTCGTATTTTCGAGAATCATAGGTTTTCCCTTAAACCCATGCCGGCTACGTGTTCTCTGAACACGTTGGGTGGTAAGCCTTTGTGGGCGGATCCGCGAGCATTTTCTCTGTACTTATATGCTCAAGATTTATAATATGATCTCAAACTTTATCTTTCACAATATAGTACTTTATGTCAATGTGTTTGGCAGCACCACTTGACCTATTGTTGTAAGCATATTGTACCGCTGGGTTGTTATCACAATACAACCTCATCGGTTCATTTATATCATCAATCACTTTCAATCCGGATATGAATTTCTTTAGCCAATTCACCTGCCCCGTTGCCTCATAGCATGCTACAAACTCGGCATACATTGTCGAGGATGTAGTTCGGTTTGTTTGGAGCTTTTCCACGATATAGCCCCTCCTGCGAGAGTAAATATATATCCTGACGTGGATTTTCTTTCTTCTCTCGCATAATCGGAATCTGAATACCCCTCTATCTGCAGGGAATCAGATCTTCTATACGTTAGCATGAGGTCTTTCGTACCCTGCAAATAACGCAGGACTTTCTTCACCAATTTCTAATGTTCTATTCCTGGATTCTTTTGATATCTGCCAAGTAACCCGGTAACAAAAGCTAAATCAGGGCGTGTACACACTTGAGCATATTGTAAACTTCCAACTGCTGAAGCATACGGTACCGCTTTCATTCGATTAATCTCATATTCGTTCTTGGGACATTGATGTTCCCCAAATCTATCGCCCTTGACAATAGGAGCAGGTGAAGGACTGCACGCATGCATACTAAATTTCTTCAAAACCTTTTCTATGTATGCCTTTTGCGATAATCCTAGTACCCCTTTCTTCTATATCGGTGAATCTCTATTCCCAAAACGAACGAGGCCTCACCGAGATCTTTCATATCGAAGTTTGAGGACAAGAATTTCTTCGTTTCCATTAGTAGATTGACATCACTGCTAGCAAGCAGGATATCATCCACATACAAAATTAGGAATATGTACTTTCCATTCTTGAATTTTGCGTAAACGCAATTGTCCTCAACATTTTCCTTAAACCCAAAACATTTTCTTGTTCTATCAAATTTCAAATACCACTGTCTTGAGGCTTGTTTCAATCTGTAGATTGATTTCTTTAGGCGGCATCCCATATTTTCTTTTCCTTTTACAACAAAACCTTTCGGTTGTGCCATATAGACATTTTCTTTCAAATCCCCGTTAAGAAACGCCGTTCTTACATCCATTTGATATAACTCTAAATCATAGTGGGCTACAAGTGCCATTATAATTCTAAAGGAATCTTTACATGAGACTGGAGAAAACGTCTCATTGTAATCAATCCCTTCTCTTTGCGTAAAGCCTTTCGCCACAAGTCGCGCTTTAAATCTTTCTATATTCCCTTGGGAGTCATATTTTGTTTTGTAGATCCATTTACAACCTACTATTTTGGCTCCCTTAGGAATAATTTCCAAGTCCCAAACTTTGTTGGTACTCATAGATTTCATTTCATCTTTCATGGCCTTAAGCCACTTTGATGAGTGGTCGCTTCTCATAGCTTCTTCAAATGAGGTGGGATCATCCCTCATCTGAAATTCTTCTGTTTCATAAACTTCATAGTCATTAGAAATAGCTGACCTTCTTGTTCTTTGAGACCTTCTAGGGGCCTCTGGCACTTGTTCCACATTGGGCTGTTGTTGTTCTTCCTCATGTGCGATATTTGGTTCTATAGGTTCCTCAAGGACAGCCTCCTCAAGGACATGTTCCTCATGTTCATTTATTGTCGCTACGAGAGAACTTGCAACAGGTGTTGGCACTATAGTGTCCTGCACTGTCGGCTCAATAGCAACAGGTAGCGTAAAGAATGGTTCCTCAACCATCGGAGTGGGTACATGTACCCGTTTCTCCTGTAGGCTTATTTCTCGTGCTACCATGCTCCCCCTGATCATGTTATCCTCCAAGAACACAGCGTGTCTTGTTTCTACAATCTTTGTATGTCTGTCAGGACAATAAAATCGATATCCTTTCGATCTTTCTGATAGACAATGAAATGGCAGCTGACTGTCTTGAAGTCTAACTTTCCTATGTTTGGGTTAAACACTTTTGCCTCAGCTGGACAGCCCCACACACGCAAATGGTTAAGTGAGGGTTCCCTTCCTGTCCATAATTCATACGGTGCTTTAGGCACCGATTTGCTTGGTACTCGATTAAGTATGTGAATGGCGGTTTTCAGTGCCTCTATCCATAAACTAATCGGTAAAGTGGAGTAACTTATCATGCTTCTTACCATATCCATTAAGGTACGGTTACGTCTTTTAGCCACTCCATTCTGCTGAGGCTCCCCCGGTGTAGAGTACTGAGTGACTATGCTATTTTCCTGTAGAAACTTTGCAAACGGTCCAGGAATCTGGCCATATGGGGTATGTCGCCCATAGTACTCTCCACCTCGGTCTGATCGTACTATCTTTATTTTCTTATCGTGCTGATTTTCAACCTCAACTTTAAATATTTTGAATTTATCCAATGCTTCTGATCATTCTTTAATTGGATAAATATAGCCATAACGAGAGTAGTCATCTGTGAATGTTATAAATGAATCATAACCATCCACGCTTTTCACAGGAAATGGACCACATATATCAGTGTGGATTATTTCTAAAGTTCATGTGCTTCGTTTGGCATTTTTCTTAATTTTCTTAACATACTTTCCTTTGATGCAATCAACGCATTGTTCTAAATCTAAAAATTCTAAGTGCAGAAGAATTGATTCTTTAATCAGCCGTTCCATTCTCCCCCTCGAAATATGGCCCAAGCGACAGTGTCATAATTTCGAAGAGGCATCATCAATTCGCTTTCGCTTCTTAGTTACATTCACAGATGGGGAATCATTCATATTCTCATCGCATACATTGTTCGCATTTTCATCAAGAGATAACAAATAAAGCTTGTCTTGTCGAAAGGCAAGACCAACACATTTATTGTTAACAAGTATCTTACATTTGTCATTACCAAAATGGCAATCAATTCTGTCATCACCAAGTTTTGAAACACTTATCAAATTTCTACGCAAAGAGGAAACATAAAGTACTTCTTTAAGTCTAAGTACAAAGCCATTGTTCAATTCTAAAGATAAATCTCCAATCGCTTCAACATTGGCTTGCACTCCATTTGCAACTTTAATCGTTCTTTCTCCTCTTTGCAAGGTTCTCGTCCCACTTAACCCCTGTAAAGAATTTGCAACATGAGTAGTTGCTCCTGAATCAACCCACCAAGTGGATTTAGCATAACATAAATACAGGGATTCATCTACAAATGTAATAAATTCATCACCTCTCTTTAGTAGAGATTTCAGGAAGTCTAGACAGTCTCTCTTGTAGTGTCCCTTCTTAAAGCAGTGCTTGCATTGATCCTTTTCAGCTCCACCATAGGAGTTGCTCTGCTGAGTTTCAGAGTCCTGGGGTTTCTTTCCCTGTGAGTTTGAGGAAGAGGCCTTATCCCACTTGGGTTTCTCTTGTGGTTTAAAATTCTTGCTATTAAAGTTCTTTCTTTTATTATCCTTCACAAAGTGAGCGGACTCACCCTGTGAGGACTTTATCCTCTCCTCTTCTTGAGCACACATTGAAATAAGTCTTTCTATGACCCATCTTTCAGGCTGCATATTATAGTTCACAATGAAAGTATCATATTCTTTTGGCAAGGGAGCAAAAATCAAATGAATCAGGAAATCATCTTCCTTCAAATTCATTTCTTTTAGCTTAGATGCCGTAGTGTTCATCTTCAAAATGTGCTCTTTAATGCTACCACTAGTATATTTCTCATTCACAAGCTTCTTTATCAGTGAACTTGCTGTGGCCTTGGTAGACCCAGTAAACTGACTCTTGATTTTATCAAGATATTCTGTGGCAGTAGCACATTCAGGGATTGAGCCCCTTATCTGTTCTTCTATGGTGGCCTTAGCTACCAACAAGCACTTGCGGTTGGAGAGGGTCCATTGCCTATATTCAAGATCATATTTCATTCTTATCTCAGCATGATCACGCTTTCGAGCAGTGAAATCAGCGTCAGATTCATTTTCTTCTCTCACTGGATCCACTGGTTCAGTGGGACACGGTGAGATGATGGCAAAATCGACCTCTCCCAACGCAAGTTCTAGTTCATATTTCTCCCGCCACACGGTAATTGGTCCCGTTGAGTGTCGGGATATTCGCGATGTTCACAATGCATTTGCCTCCTGAAACCACATCAGAGTAAGTGAGAAATATTTATACATAAAATCATATGCTTTAACTCAACGTTGGTCAAATTAAAACATATAATTCATCCATGCAATAATTTTACATCACCGTTAGGCAGAAATAAAATTAATACACAATTTTCATGGATCAAAATTGTAATATTGTTATTAACAACGTTGGTCAGAAAATAACAATACTACAATTCATCTTCAACAATTATTCAATTTTCAAAATCAAATTCTCCCGTTGGTTTGAATTTAATAATGAAAATAATAATATCAAGTACGCAGCGGAAACAATAATAAAATTCTCATATTATTATTTTGCAGAAGCACTAAAAAAATTTACTATTTTCTGAGCAAAATGTCGTTGGACAAAATTGCACGAAAAATTCCTGTCAAAATTCCAGTCAAATTCATCAAATTCATGTCAAAACTGCTTCTGAAAAAAAAAACAAAATTTCTTTTGTTCTTCAATTTGGCCCGAAGGCCTTTCTTAGACGCGCGGCCCAGCCGGATTCGCGCGGCCCGGCGGGTGCCGCTCGGGAGTGCTCGGCCCATCAGCCGGTGGTGCGCGGCCCGGCAGGTGGCGCTCGGCCCAGCGGGTGGTGCGCGGCCCATCGCGGCCTGGTTAGAGGGGATGCCGCGCCCAGGCCGCAACCTGGGCCTGGGTCGGCAATCCGGCCTCCTGACTCGCCCCGCCTGGGCCAATTTGAGCCCAGCCGTTCGTTGGTTCATCCGGGCCGTTGGTTTTGATCGGACGGTCGAGCTTAGTTTTCGGTTGAACAAAAAGCCGCCGCCCGGCCACCCCTCTCAAACCCTAAGTTCATTTTTCATTTCTCAGTCCATCCGGTCCAAGCGCGCCGCCGGGAGGGCCGGTCACGACCGTCATGGCCGTCGGCGCCGCCGAGGGCGAGCTCTGCCGGAGGGAGTCCGAACATCCCCTTTCCTCCTTTCTTCTTCACCGCCGCTTCGGTAGGGTTGCAGCCACCGTTCATGGCGACTGGAGGACTACGGCACCGCCGGCCGGTCCCCTCGCCGGTGCGCGCGCCCACCGAGGAGTGGACGCGCCGCCGTCGAGCGGGTTGGCCGCGGTGCCGCCTTGGCGAGCACGCGTGTGCACCGCATGTTCTTCCACTCGCCAAATTCTTTTTCTTGTGCGCAGGCAATTCCACGCGACGGTGGTGGCCGCATTTCCTCGGCAACTTCATTCCCGCATGCAGGCGGTGGTGCCGGCGGGAGGATGACCAGGTAAGCCCCTCTCCGCGCCAAGCCTTTCTTTAGGGTTAGGGTTCGGTTATTGCCCGATTCAGAAAAAACGAGTTGTTCATTTCTTTATTTCTTCCCCGATCCGAAATCGGTTTACCCGATCTAGGTTTCTCGTCAATACACCGTGGCTCCGATACCAATGTTATGATTCGTAGTTCATAGGTTCATTGGATCGGGGTTCTTTACAGTCGGAACAGCGAGATCTTGATCCACAGTGTATGCAACAAAACCGAGACAGAGAAGGAAACAGTAGAGGTCGCAAACCATCCGACGGAGCAGGAGTAGCCGATCCGCTGGAGGTGCCGGTGTTGGGGTCGTTCGCCGGCGCCATGGACTCGCTGAAGATGTAGATGACCGGTGCAGTGGCGTCGGGTGGCGTTGCCGGCGTCGGTGGAACTTCCCGTCGCTGGCAGCGCCCCTCTCTTGGATCGGATTAGGGTTAGGATGTCGGTGGGGTGACTGGCGGCGCGGTAAACCTCGTACCTCGAGCCCCGGCCCCACCTTTCTTTTATAGCGCTGTGCGACGGGGGCCCACCAACCATGTTGGGTTGGGCGCCCCCGATCAGGGCGCGAGAACAAGGCCCAAAGGCCGTTGGGCCTAAAGGAGGGAGATCAGTTCTAACCAGAACTAGAAAGATTAGACGATTAGACGTGGTTGGCATCCAAATTATTCTCAACTGTGAAAAGTCTCTGCCTCGTGCAGATAATAACAGGAGTAAAAGAGAAAGCTTGCATTGGGGTATAGTCGTATAGATAGACATACAGCGTCTTCTTGAATTGCTGATGTCGGATACGTAGGCAGACATGTGGCTCCCTCGCTGTGCTGCCACGGCCATGCGCACACGCCAACGTGCGCCCAGTCAGGCAGCCAGCGAGCACAGCTGAGGAACGAAGAAAACCGACCTGCACTGAATCGGAGCACACGTACTCGTACACCTCAAATGAACCGACCGACCCCATTCCTACACAGCATAATATGGCCACAGGAGAGGAGGTGAGTCAGTGACCCAACACACTCTCGCTCATCACTCAATTGGTCCAATCAAGGATATCACCGTCGTCTGCTTGCTGGAGATGAGATCGTAAATTCGTAAGGGTTCTCAAGTTAGCACTTCCTGAAACCATCAGCTTCGTTAAAGAACTCAGAGCACACGAGGAGTGGAAAACGGAAGCCGGACACCTTTTTTCTTTTTCACTCCAATCCGCCTAATATTCACCCCAATCCACGTAGATTTGGGTAAAACCAGCCAAACAAGCATTGAGGGATCACAAGTTCAGAACACCCCTATAACACGTGTGTATAGTACACGCACAAGCACCCTGACGACCAAATATCGAGGTTTGACTGATCGTCCCTCGTAGTCGGAGGCAGCTGGCTGCTATTCTATTGCTGCGGATTGAGAGTTGGAAATACAGAGCATATGAACATGAGGACTGGAATTGCATTTTTGTGAGAATCGCATTTTTTTCCTGTCTGAGAAGCGAGAACTATTATTATTATTTGACAGATAAATTATTCTTTATTACCGATGAAGGACCATATATGCAAGGGACAATCGCTACTGCATGCGTATCTGTGGACCCATGGAGTAGGTTGAGACCTTGTTGGATATCCTCCTATTTACCTTAATTTTCATAGGTTAAAATGGATTAAGATGTAAATTAGTTTAAGTACCACAGAGTACATATATAGACTCAGGTCCTGACGGATTCAGAACACATCAGAGCATGAGTGTACTCCCTCCGTCCCTCGGAGTCGGAGGCACTGACCACCTGCGTTCCTGCGGATCAAGAGATGGAAATAAACTGGGAGTAGGTGAGGAAAAGGAAGAATTTTGGGTCAAAAAATATCACGATACTCGGTCTGTCTATTTATCTCCTTCATCTAAGTAAAATTATTTTTTTTCAAAAGTCTCCTTCATATTAGTCTAGGACCATGGGTTTGGCTTCCGCTGTACATTTGATGCTCATTGGCTACTTCTTGTCTGCATTTATCGTTCTTTGGCTGCTCATTGGCTGTGACTGCTTGGCTGCTCCTTACCTTAAATGCAAATCAGCATCATTGTGCCGAAGGCTAATACGATGGTGACTTATGGACTGAGGGAGTATTTTCTAATCCGAGGAAGGAGTATTTTCTTATCCGAGGTGTTTTCGTTTTCGACTCCGATTTCGATTCAAACTTGCCATGGGAAACGAGGAATTTTGGCGGCGCTGCATCGGACATGGAGGGAGGGAATCCAAAGCTGAACTCGGAGCGGCGTTTGGCGTGTGGGTATGGTGGCACTGCATCCGACATTGAGGGAGGGAAGTCTGAGCCGAACTCGTAGCGGCTCGTGGCATGTGGGCGCAGCGTGCCTGCGGATCTGCTCGGACGGACATGGAGTGAGGGAAGAACTCGGAGCGGCGTGTGCGTACAGCGGCGCAGAGTGAGTGTGGATTGGTGTAGGAATAAGGAAAAAAAGGAAAGCCACGTGCTGAATCACGGGCTGTAAGATTTTTCCCACATTTGTTGGCATTTTTTATAATGATTTTTTGCATAATTTTCTGAATTATGACTAGGACCCACGTAGTTTTCATTTAACTATTGAAAGTCCCAATCGGACCCAGCCTGTTCGCTTGAGATTATCAGTCAAATCAGCTAGCCAGCCAGCGTTTTTCTCAGATCAGCCAAGCGAACAGGCTGGGTCCTCATTTGCTTTTCTTTCGCAGACCCTCACGGCCGCACCAATCCGCTCAGCTGAATCGAGCTTCTGCCGCATTTTCTCCCTCTCCCTGCCGCCCCAACCTCATCCGCTCCCCGTATTTTGGATCTCCATCGCCCGCAGCCGCTCTGCGCCTCAGGTCCGAATCCGCCCCCGCGTGCTACTGCCGTCCACCGGATGCGCGGATCCCTCTGCTGCCGTCGTGGCGTACGACCACCGCGGCTCCGCGCAGGTGCGCGTGCAGGTGCAGCCACGCAGCGCAGGCCAATGCGCCGGCTACCGGTTTTACTCTGACTACAAACCTCCGATGCCGTCGTGGCTCCTGATGACCGCTTGTGAAGTGTTGACTTCTTAGTTCTCTCCCTCCCTGCTCTTTGGTATTAAATCTGCAACTGTTTGTTTTTGTTTGACAGAATGTTTTTCTTATAGGCCAGAGTCTGTAGAGGGTAGGCCACAGGATTTGTCTATGCGATGAAGAAGATTTAAAAGTCACAATTGCTTCGTGTAGGTCAGTTATAGCAATTTCTTTTGAAGTTGTGAATTCACTGTTTATTTTTTTTTCATATGTTGAGCATGCCATAGCTAAAAGGAATTTTTTTCCTAATTTGACTTAATCTGCATCTATTTATTAGTTAATTTTTTTGAGGGGTATTTATTAGTTAATTAATCTTAATCTGCATCTATTTATTAGTTAATTTTTTTGAGGGGTATTTATTAGTTAATTAATGCAGTGCAAAGCTTTTTGAATCTATCCTGTTATGCCCAAGTTTCTATTCGTTGTCCTGACCTTTTTTTATTGTGTACATGAATGTTCTGTTGCTATCTGTCTCGCTCGTGTCCATGACCCATTGTTCCCATATATATCTTTCCATTTTTAGTTTTTTTTTTGTTGATTTTTGAAATTTTGATGTTTTTATTTTTCCTGTAGTGTTGTGTCACTGGAAAAGAATATTATAACTTTGAAACAGGAAATAGAAATGTCATTGTCAAACAATAGTTTGTGTATATTTAACACCACTGGCAGAGAATAATAGAGCCGTCGAATATTAAATATATTTTTACATCGGATGGCAAACAAGGCATCACTTATTTGGTTAGGACCTCCGTGTAGACGATATTTTTAGTGTATGTCTCGCTTGTACCGATCTTCTTCGTTTTCTCCTTCTTCTTGTCCTCCTCCTCTTCTTCATGTTTTCCTGTGAGTACCTTTATATTCTTTGTCGCCGTCGCTCTAGAGAGTACCTTTATATTCTTTGTCGCCGTCGCTCTAGAGAGGGCGACATACAGTTGTCCATGAGAGAAAACCGGGTCAAGCAGGTAGACGCCCACATTTGGTATTGTCTAGCCTTGTGATTTGTTTATTGTCATTGCGAAGCTTAATCTGATTGGAAATTGTTTCCTCTTGAAACGAAACAGGAACATCTCATCGTCTGAGGGACACAATGGTATTCTAGGCAAGAAAACCCGCATTCCTAAGTGCTGTCCTAGCACAATCTCCGCATCAATGGCATTCTTCTGGAACACACGTACGACTAGTCTTGTGCCATTGCAAAGACCGTTAGCCAAGTCGATATTCCTGAGCAGTATGATTGGACAGTTAATTTTAAGCTTGAGCATATGTGGAGGCAGTCCATTGGGTGTAAAGGTTGTTCAGGAATTCTAGTGGATAGTAGTTGTGTGGGTCGTCTTCTACAGAATCGAAGCTGTGATACACCATCTCCTTCCCCTCGAAGCGATCAATCATTTTTAGGTTGATGTTGTCTACGCAGTTGTTTCTTGTGGATAGAATCGCTCTCGACGTGATGTATTTTGGATCCTTCAAGGAAGCGCCATCCTTTTCGTAGATATGGTCAATCAGTCTATTCAGTCCATTATCTTCTATCTTGTGTTCCATGCATATACTTTGAGGTTGATGGATTTCGCCCTTTTCATTCGTCTCTTCTGTGCCGTTTCCAACACACAGAAGGTATTTTGCAAACCTCGAGTCATTTTGAGCCCTCATGTTCCATACAAGCTTCAAATGTTGCATGCAGTTCCATAGCTCGGATCTGCATAGCGATGTGTCTACTATCTGGGCTCTTGAACCCTTTTGGACAACAGGTGGGACTTGCCTAAAACCTCCTCTGAACACAACAGTTTTTCCGTCGAATGGTAGATCTGGTCTGTCCATTATGTCCCGCATGCTTTTATCTAGCACCTCAACAGCCTGCCTCTTAGTCATAGATGCTTCGTCCCATATTATAGTGTTGCTGCATGTAGTAGCTTGGCTGTCCTGCATTGTTTTGTGAATCCACAAATTGATCCGTTGTCTATTCTTAGTGGTATCTTGAACCTCGAGTGCGCAGTCCTTCCTCTGGGCATTATTGAAGCCGCAACACCAGAACTGGTTGTTGCTAGAGCAATCTTACCTTGGGTGGCTAGGAGCGCCCTGTAAAGGAATGTTTTTCTCGTGCCTCCTGGGCCATGGACAAAGAAGAGGCCTCCTATTTTGCTGTTAGATGCTGACAGGATCTTCTCGTTGGCTATCTTTTGCTCATTGTTTAGGTGCTCATGCAAAGATGTGTCCTCTGGGTCCACCCCGATCGAGGATTCCTCAATAATCTCCCTAGGTATGTTGTCCACTGTGTCATGTTGTTTGTCAATTTCTAGAAGCGGAAACGATTTTATGTCTTTTCTCATTGAATGCAGCATGTCCCTGGTATTTCTTAGTACCATATGCTGGACTATGTGTTTGCACTTGCAGTGCCTGCTATAGTCTTCTGACATTGCCTCAAGGTGATTGTTCCAAAGACTACGGATGTCGCTTGGTTCGCAAAACACTTGTATTGTTGCGAACAATCTTCTTAGCGATGATGGCATTCGAAACAGCTCTGCTTGTGTCATGCATTCATCTATTGTGTTGTCTGCTTCAATGAGTCCCATTTTTTCTGTGGCATCCCGAAATGTTGGCATTATTTGATCGTTAACCGTTCAGAGGTCTTTGTAGCTTGTTGCGCCCATCACATGGTTTAGGAGTACCTAAAGATAGTATCATTCTCCTTTAGCTGGATGTGCTGCGACTATCTTGCCAATCTGGTATTTTGTTTTTTGTTTCCTCGGTTGTCATAGCTTGCCTTGTGTGTTCCAAGTATAATACACAGGAAAGTCTTTGTACCGTATGCCTCGGGCTTTTTCATCATTGGTATTTCTTTCGAAGTGTGCTGTCAGCATGGACCTTTCGGTGCCTCCTAGGTTGATAACATCCTTGATTTTGTCTTTGCCATTGTACGAAACCATGTGCATGTTTGGGAGGTGCAGCTGCTGCTGCTGGACTGGCGGGTTTATTTTGCTTAGTTCAAAGTCATATATTCTCCACAGTGCTTCTGGAGGCGTCACCCATCGTGCGTCTCTGTGCTGTCAAATCTCGTCGACTTGTACTTTGTTTTCTGCCCTAGTAACAGATATAGATGCCTTGTCATGTCCCTTGTATAGGTATTTATATAGGTACTTGACTGCTTTAATGCTCGAGCATATCTCAATATTTATGTGGCAGTTGAACATCATCAATAGGTAAGGGTTGCAAGGAACAACCCGCCTGTTATCTAGTTCGTATTTTCTGACTTTTGCGGTCCTTCCATCATTGCGTCTCCTATATAATGGGTAGGAGTGCTTGCCTGTTATTGTAGTTTCATTAAATGCCCTTGGGTAATTGTTCTTGCATGACGTACGATTCTTTGTGCAAGGACAATATCTATTCAATGCTCCGCAAGGACCATACATCATATGTTTGACCACCAATTTGTATAGCTCTGGGTATTTTGTGCTTGTTAGGGAGCTCCGTGGAGATGATTCTATCGTACTGTTCTAGGCTTGTGTACTTGTATTTTCTTGTCATCATCAGCAAGAAGTGAGCATGTGCTAGACCCCTCTTCTAGAATTCTACCACATAGGTATACGCCTTGACCTTTCTGGGAATGTCCTTTTCAAATAGCTGGTGCTTCATTTCTTCTAGCTTTGCCCTGAAAACACGAACAACCAGGTCTGGGCAATGCTGTGGTGTATGTCCAAACTTCAGTTTATTTTTTATCTCTGGGCCTTGACCTTTCTGAGAATGTGCATGTCATCGTAAGGAATATGTCTGGTTTTTCATATTTTCTGACCAGAGCCATAGCGTCTAGATACCGATGATGTTTATCTTGTGGCCCTCCAATAAATGATGACAGGAGTATTCTTTTCCCAATTTTATTCCTCCGTTGCTCGCCAGCTTGAAGGCTATCTAGAAGCCCTTGGTATAAGTCTGCTCTGATTTCTTTCTGATGATGATACATGTAGTCTAATCTTGAGTTTTCAATCTTGATGTATGTATCCACAGCAAACTGCTGGAATAGTCGTCCGCCATGTAACACCGGATCAAAAATATTTGGTCGCACATGGAATTTGTAGTAGTAGTATTCTCTCATGGTTACGCACAACCTACTGTTTGAATTTGTTTTAATATTATAAAATCAAGAGTCAGCTTCATATGGATGAATTTGCCATATATCATAATTTAATTTTAGATAAGACTAAAGTATATGATATACTAACCTGGGTCATCGCCATTATCTTTTTTCTTTGCACGAGCCTTTATCACATCTTCCATTCGTACACCGACTTTTGGGATATCTGGATGCCAACCTAGTTCGGCCCTTGGAAAGAATATAGAATATGATAATGGATCAAAGCATCCATGATATGATCGTATTCCCTGTATTTCATTGTTTTTGCCATGCAGTATTATATTCTTGTCAAAAGTATTTCTTCTTTCGTTTCCTTCTATCTATACTGCAGCTACCTCTGAAGTGATTGGTGCGTTGTATTACTCTCTGATCCAATCTCTGGTCAAGGTTTAAGATAACTCTGTAGTCCTCGAGGTTCTGGGCCTATCCCAAACTCCTAAATTGTTTTGAGTATCAGGGAACTGTCGGGTTATATTGTTTCAATCTTCATGTCAGCATGGAAAGGCGAAGAACTAAACTTGCCATTTTTATTGATAAATATCGTAATAATTTAATCCATTATTCTTTTACACATATATCTCTATACTACACTCACAATATTGATTCGTTTACTCACAATATTGATTGTACAGGATGGATATGAACTCAGAAAACAACTTTTGGGACAACTCCTGACATACAAGGATAATGAATGTGAAGACAACATGCCTGCTGGTGTCCTAGAATTCCTTAGATGTATTAGAAATACCTAAAGTTAGTTTTATAGTATTAATTCCTAGTAATAATTCTTATGTTTAGTCAAGAAATACTTAGACGAACTCATTATCATGTGTGTTAAACTATCTTCAGCTTTGATTGGTTGTTCTTTTTTATGACAAGTAATCGGTTGTTCATTGTCATCTTGGAGTAAAACTATTAAATAACTACCACACTCCAGCAACGAGTTATGGCCTCTTGAGCTATGGATTATAGTCGTATATGTTTGCAGTGCTACATGCAAGCCTTAATTCCTAAAACTATGGACATTCTATCTGTCATTGTATTTGTAAGACTAAAGTGTTATATTTGCAATAAATCGCACAAAGTATAAAAGACTGAAAGGCAATCATGATAGAAGATTGGCAAAGACACTTGAATTTAGAACCCTGTTCCTATAAAAGGTTGAATTTAACTGAAATTGCAATATATATCACAAAGGAATCATAATGATGGATCGATTTGTCAAGATTACAAGCAAAGCAAAAAAAAATGGACATCGAATAAACTAGAGCCAAACCTCATTGAAAGATGAGTCAGACATAACTGAGACATTCCATATTTTGCTAAAGATGGTTTGCAGTCTGTTAGTACATAGTTTCCCGACGATCTTCTTGTCGTCGAAGTCACCAGAGTCAGTTCTTTCAGGCAGCAGAAATTCTCTAACGTCTCAATCTTTTTCCTTCAACCTACCTTGCTGCTGCTCAGACACACTGCTTGCCAGGTCTTTAATAAAATATTAAAAGTCACAACGAACAATACAAGACCCAAAGGAGAGCTAGAATCTGCCGGTGGGCCATATGTACTATTACAATTCTACACTGATTAGAAAACATCAAGGCCCACCAAAATTGGTAAAATCAACTGTTTGACCACTCCATTATTGTGCAGCTGTCTAACGCGCTCAGCCACGAGTTAATAAGAAAAAAAAGCCTAAAAAATCTATCTACAGCTACAAAAGTGTTTCTAAGAAGATCCACAATCGAATCAATTTAAACCATGAGATGAAGATTTAACACACACTATTATTTCTAAAAAAATCCAATGTCTTCATCATAAAAACAAACATGGATTCTTTAACAAACACACAATGTCAACAAACTTCCAAAAAAATCCATGAACAAAATAAAATAAACGGTAAAATCAACCAAAAAAATTTAATTAATGGAAGCAAAAAAGGATCCTTCTAATAATTAAAAAAACAAAGGTAAGAACAAAATATAATTTTTTTAAAAAAGCGTAGCAACGCACGGGCATGTTTTATTTAGGTTGCTAGGGTTAGCCATACATAGGCGTATACCTGGGTGTCGGGTATATCTATGTATGTATAGATATCCTATTATTTTAGGTGATTGGGTATGGATGTATTCGAGTATGTGTGATGGTGTATACACGTACGCGATTATATGGGTTAGCCACTACTACGGTGATGGCCACTTCTATAATTACTATTTAAGAAATGGAAAAGCAACCAAACTAGAATTTAAGTGGGCACCAAATAATGGAACAAATGTTATGGATAAATGGAGCTTGAATTTAGAGGAATTTTGGTTGTGGAATCAGCTCATTTGGAGCTAGGATGATAAGGATATGATTTAACAAAGTTTAATAGGGAAAAGAATTTGTGGAATATAAACTTGGGAATTATTTCTAGAAAGTGGAACAACGAAAATAGGATGTAAATGCTTGGGCAAGATCTAGGGTGTACCTAGTTTATTTAGGAATTTTCTGGGAATTTTTTTATGCCTGAAAAGTGTTTTTTCACTCTCCTGTGTACACTGCTCGCGGTGTACATAGTATTTTCCTCCAGGGCTGGGTGACTGACGTGTAGGCTGGGACGGTGGGGTCAGTTGCTGATGGCACTGTACTGTGGACCGGGTCTTCCATTGTGTCGTAGACCGCTCTCTCTTTCCCACGGTCCATGTGAACCGAGTCTACGGAGATCGAGAGGAAGGGGAGGGCGGCTGTCCAACTGACGCGCGATGTCCACGTAGTGGTGCCAAGGGTCGCTGAGACTATCCGCACTCATGGTCCTCTATATTCATCCTCTATACATCCTAGTCATCAAGATTCTCTCCTCTATCTCCAATTCTCCCGCACCCATTCATACTCTATCTCATCCTCTATCCGACGTGGGCCCCACTTGTCAATATTTTTTATTAAATAAAATCCCCCCGCCGGTCTCCCTCCCTCACATTCTTTCTCTTCCTCCTCTATCTCTCTCTCCCACTTCCGCCGGCCCCTCCCCTCGTTCCCCCCTCTCTCTCTCTCCACGGCGTCTCTCCAGTGGCGCGGGCGAGCAGCCAGCGAGGGCGGCCGGGCGAGCCGGGCGCGGCGCGGCGGGCGGGCCGGCTGGGCGCGGCACGGACGAGGGCGGCCGGCCGGGCGTGGCGCGGCGCGGCGGGCGGGACGGCCGGGCGCGGCGCGGGCGAGCCGGCCGGGCGCGGCGCGGGCGAGGCGGGACGGTCGCGGGCCTCCTCCGCCGGCCGCGCGCCATCCCCTTCTCTTCCCCTCCGATGGCCGGGTGCGGCGCGGGCGAGCCGGCCGAGCGCGGCTCGGGCGAGGCGGGACGGTCACGAGCCTCCTCCGCCGGCGGCGCCGCCATCCCCTTCTCTTCCCCTCCGACGGCCGGGCGCAGCGCTGGCCTCCTCCGCCGGCGGCGCGCCATCTCCTTCTCTTCCCCTCCGACGGCGGACCTTCTCTCTCCTTCCCACATGACGAGCGGAGGACGAGGCCGCGCGGGCCCCGCGCCACGCAGGTGCATAGCGGAAGCTCTGCTCATCCGCCAGGAGTAGCGGACGCCCGCCCGTCCGCAACGATAGCGTGCGGGGTAGCGTACCCCGCTGTGGCCATTTCATCCGCTACACGCGTTTAGCGGATGACTTTAGCGGACGCGGTGCGGATAGTCTGATGCGTGCCATGCAGGATCCACCTATCTTAATGGGTGTAAGACTATCCGCACTCGTCATCCTCTATATTCATCCTTAAAAAAAATATTTCGTCATGATCATCGAGATTCTTTTCTCTATACACATTTCTTCTGCACCCATCATCATCTATATCTCATACTCTATACCAGTTACCAACAGCGGCCCCACTTGTCATGATCTATAAATTTTATCTAAATATATACATGTGAGATCTTGTTTTGAAGGATTTATTGAAACGAATTCCATGGTGTAATCGGAATTTAATTTGGTTTTTTGGTTGTAAGTTAAAATATTTTTTAGTTACTTGAAACAGTGGGGCCCGCCGCTGCATGCTCTCACCTCTCACCTCTCTCTCTCCCGTGTGCGCGTGGTGGGGCCAGAGCATTTGGTAAAGGACGTCCGGTACCACGCCAAATATGGCGGACCGAGAGGGCCTCCTTTATTTTAGCGTTGCATATAGAGTACCGGCTGCGGCTGCTTCATCCTCTATATGTTACTGTAGTGCGGTATAGCGTACCCCAATGCAGACAGTCTAACGCTATTGTGGCTTGGGCCCATGGATAGAGGAAGGGAGGGAGACGGGAGGCGACGGGAGCGGACGAGCAGGGACAGAGAGCCATCCAACCAGAGCAGGGACAGAGAGCGGGCGAGCAGGGCCGGGGAGAGCCGCGACCTGGGGGCCGCGGGGGCGGCGGCGGAGGGCCAACCTGGGGGGTGCGGCAGAGGGGTGGCGGCGGAGGTTCGGCCTGGGGGTGATGGCAGCGGGCTAGCGGTGGTCGCGCTTCTTTGCAGCGGCGGCGGCATGGGAAGGCAGAGCAAATCAGGGCGGCGGAGCAAGCTAACGTGGGGCGAAGGAAGGCATGGGGCGGTGGAGGCACCTCGGATGAACGACACGTGGCACACCTAACGGCCCAAAAATCGCGACGGCAGGGGCCAAAACAGAGTGACAGTTAGCAATTCTGAATATTATAACCCCTCTATAAAATTCTTGGTTTCGTTGCCGGACTAAGAAATAAATCAAACCAGTTCATATTCAATTATTCATCAGAGAAGAGTTCAAAGAACCCAAAATGGCAAATCATTTGGCACATTTAATCGCTTGCCTGGTTACAGTACACCGAATGCTTTCTCGCTAGTGACTATTTACATATCATGGTGTCTTCAAGCCAGCGGCGCTGGCACCAGGCTGCAGAGCAAGGCGGCGAGCAAGGTCACGTTCCGGTCGGCGAGGTTCCTGGCGTACAACGGCGACGCCGGGAAGTCGAGCATGGCCCTCGTGCACCCGTCCATGCCACGGAGCCTGCCCGTGTACCCCGCCTTGAGCTCCGCGGCCCGGTCGTCGTCGTCGCAGCCGCCGCTGGCCAGGGCCAGCCGCAGGTCGTCGGCGACGCGCGCCATGGCCACGCGGGCGCTGCCGTAGCCCACCATGCAGTTGCCGAACGCGGCCCTTTCGTCGTCCGCGGGGACCGCGCTGCCGTCCAGCAGCGACGTCGCCGCGGCCACCGTGGCCGCGTACGCGTCCAGCGCGCCGCGCACGGCCACCGCGGCGTGCCGGGTGACCGGTAGTCATGGGCGGAGCTACGTTGGCCCAGCTGGGTGCGGCCGCACCCAGGCCGAAATTCGAAAAGCCTTATAGTATATAGAATTTCACCCTGTTCGCACCCCCCGGCCCAAACAGGCGCACCCACAGCCTAGCGCGGAGAGCCCACAACAGCCCACAATCCACTGATCTCACGTAATGTCTCCCTGTTTGACCGTCCCTTCGACTACGCGCTTCGCTCACGGCCATCTCCCTTTCTCGTTCTGTTCGTCGATTGGTCTCTTCGAGTCCTCGGCTGGCCGGCTCCACGCACAAACACAAGCGATCAGGGAGGGGCTCAAGGCTCTGATCGGCGGTAGTGGGTGGCCTCCTGGCCGGCTAGCAGACGGCCGCGGTGGGCGCCTGGGCGGCGCTGCTGCTGCTGGGTGTTGGGAGCACCGCGCATGCAGCCAGGCAGCACGGCGTCGGCAGCCGGCAGCTGCGCCTCCCTTCCCTACTCTGCTGTTCCGTCATCCTTCAAAAGTAAGTAACTTCATCATTTTTTTATAATTTCCGTCAGTCTAATCGTCCAATGATTTTAGTTTGTGATTCTTGTTAGTTCGTTCAGATTTTAGGGTTACGATTTTTTTTGTTCTTCCTGTGATATTTTGGTGGGTTCTAGGAAATACATGGAAAGATTTTATAAAGGAAAAGCACGGACAGTGGTACTAGACTACTAGTGCAAGGAATTCATGTGGTCTAAATGATATTAACTGGGAAGAGGAGATCAAATATGATCCAGGCTTAAGGAAGAAAATTGATGCTTATCATACTAATCAGAGAGAGAAGGAAATATATGGAGAAGGAAGAATTAATGAAAGTTACAAATGGTGCCGTGGTTCACCGCTCCAAGGTTTTGGGATTCATTTTGGAAAAAAAAATTCAGTCCCAACCGAATTGGACGAATTTCGGGAAAATTCGGATAAATTTCGGATTCAATTCAGTGAATTTTCGGAATGTGAAGTGTAAAATTCGTTTTGGACCTCACCGAAATGGACGAATTTTGCCGAAATTCAGACTAATTCGGTCGAATCCCAGAACCTTGACCGCTCCATGAATATGGAAGGAAAGGGACTGTAGATTTGATCTATAAGAGGTATGCATCTATTTTTCATTTTCTAGTGAATCATTGTATAGATTATTTGGTTAAAACTGAATGGCTTATTCTCTTTTTTTATTTAGGTCAGTGAGGATCTTGTAGTTGAGGATATTGCATTTTTGCCAATGCCGACAATCTTTTGTTTGTAATTGTGGCATTCTCTATATTTTGGTAAATCGTAAGCAATTAACACTACATCATTGTTTATTGCTATTAAGGTACACTTTTATGTGAACATTATATATATATATATATATATATATATATATATATATATATATATATATATATATATATATATATATATATATATAAAAAGTAATTGCTATGAAGTAAGCCCGTACGGCCGCACCCCCCTCCATATTTCTCTAGCTCCGCCACTGCCGGTAGTGGCACTGTTACGCCGCCCGCGCTGCCGCGGAGCGTGCGGAGGCAGAGCTCGAGCATGTGCCGCGTCCCGGAGACCGCGCCGCATGCCTGCTGTGCGGTCATGGACGGGATGCGCGGGCACTGGCTGCTGCGGCTACTACCGACGACGCCGCCATCTGCGCCGCCGAGGGTGACGATGAGCACCGAGAGGAGGAGGAGGTCGAGGAGGGAGAAGAGAGTGTGGTGGGTGGTTCTAGCTTTGGCGGCCATGGTCGTCGTTCGTGCTGGGCGTGAGAAGCTAGGATCGAAGGACGTGTTCGTCGAGTGCCGTGGCCGGAGATAGAGCTGCCGGTCGGCGTGTATTTGAAGGGGCCGGGAGCGTTTCTTTGGTAGTACGTACGACGCCTGCTGCTTGCTTTGCTTGCGTGGCGAATTGAAACGGATGCATGGCAGCTCAGCTAGGTTGGTGGCGTGCGAGGAATTACAGGTCATGTCATTTTCTTATCATAACTTACGTCCGTTTTTTTTTTACTTTAACCAACATTTGGTTGTGCACTTATGTATATGCATGTAAAGAAATAGGAGTATAATGAATTACTGCTAAAACAAATCAGAAGTACTGCGTGGGTGTGGCGATGATGAGCTAAGCATGTGACTGTGACACACTAGTAAAGCTAGGGCTGGACACAGCAATACATTGTTGGCGCCGGCTGCCGAATTGCAGCTCGACGGCGATCGGCAACGGGCCGGCGAACGCGCTCACGACGTCGCCCACGCACGCACACACGCGAACACGAGGAACATGAAGACACAGTTTTGCGCCGCACAATATTGCGACCTTTTCCGGTTTTTTTTCTTGCCTTTATTCCACGGTGCTTACACGATCTGAGATCTCCACGCCCGCTCACGCTGCGTCGTGCCCGCCTAAAGCGCGAGAATGTTTCCTGCGTGGCGTGGCGACGGAACCGCTGGGCCGCACCATGAACGCAGCACTGGGCTTCTGGCCTTTACACCGTTCAACACATGCAGCTAGCTAGTCTTAGAATGTAAACATGATCCTAACATGCATCTACGTATTTACATCATGATCAAAGTGTGCACGGGATTGAGTTCAACATACATCTGGGTTTGGCTCGGTTCAGTGAAATTCATTTAAATAATATAAGCTGATCACGGCTCGAGCTTTTTGCTGGCTTAGATAGCGTTTAATTGACTGACAATATGGGATGGAATGGACCCATCTCAGTTTTGAAGGATGGGACCGTTCCGTCTTGTGTTTACTTGTGAAGGACGGAATCATTCCTGTTTTATATTTGGTTTGGAGGACTAAAAAAAGTAGAACGAGACATTCACAAATGGGCCCATCTGTCAACAATTTTTTTCTTTCTTTTTTCTCTCCCTCTTTCCACTCATACCTGCACCGGATAGTGTCAGAAGTAACGAGGACGGAGGACCCACGCCACGTATCTCGCACCACCACACTCCGCAGTCTGCGCCGCCACACGTGCAAATCCCAGCGTTCCCGCTTGCGCACCGCGCCTCCGCCCGTGCGCCTTCGTTGTCTACCCCCACGCCCGCAGATGGCGTGTCTGGGCCTCGCCGGTGGTTCCATCCTCTACCCAGTGGCGGAGCCACCGTCCGGCCACCCCGGGCGGCCAGCTGGGCTTGCCAAAGTTTAAAAGCAAATTTTCTTTATATCCATCTACAATTCTGTAATTTGATAGCTAAATATTTTTGCATAATGAGAATCGCCCGGGCTCCTAAGAGCTTCTAGCTCTGCCACTGCCTCTGCCCCCATGCCCACAGGTGGGGTGGGGTAATCCTTTCCTTGCTGATGTCTGGTTTTGAGGCACCGGGTGATAGGTCAAGCCTTGAAAGAAATATAACGCATAGATGCATGGTGAGTTTGTCCCTCCAAATCAAGGGCACGGACTTATTCCTATTCATAGTGTCACTCACCTTCATCGGCTTGAGGCAAGGGTGTCAGGGTGGGCACATTTACGCCGAAAACTGAAAACCAAACTGAGTCGAACCGAATATCGGTTTTCGATTTGGCTTCGGTTTTTGGTTCCAAGAACTTCGATTGTCGGCTCAGTGTTAGGTTTTTATGTAGAACCAAACCAATAAACCGTCTAAACCGAACTGTGGGCGACCTCGATCGAAGTTGTGCATGTTGTTCGACTTCCTCTTCTTGCGTCTCTTATGAAGCCCACCTCACCTGAGCCCACCTCGGCCCACCTTGACATACGAAGCCAAGCCACCCACCCCGCCAGTCCACCCTCGACCCAAACCTTATCTGTAGATAGCAGATGAGGGCAAGGAGCAGGGTCCGACAACACGCAGCGCAGCGCATATGCAAACTGCAGTGGGCCTAGGGTGCGAGCAGGGAGCAGGTTTATTCAGAGGCCTGACATGTTAAACATTAACAGAGGTGGCATCTCTAAGATGATGGCCTTTGTTAAAAGTTAACCGAGGAAAATTCTGATCTCATGATGGCTAGGGGGTTATACGGACTTACAATTTCTTAGCATGGCTAGTACTTGTGGTGCCAGATTGATGGTCTTCATGAACATCTTCGATGAAGACACGGACGATGCTCTTTCAATGTATGGGATGTGTCTAGGTAAGTTCTCGTGGCGTTGATCATGCGGTGTTTCCAATGTTTGGGGACCGCCATTTGGATGATTGAAGGGTGATGCTCTAATGATGGTCATTAGTGTTGCTGAGTTTTGACATATTAGAACTAGACAGTCCTCAAGGGCATGGATTGGAGATGAACAATATCATTAGGGGATCTAGATTTACTTTAGTGTATCCTTTTTATTGTCTAGAGACTTAAATACGAGAACGTTGCTAACTGACACTTAGGCGTTTTGGAGCAATCCAATGCTCTTGATTTTCAGGCATCGATCAGTGCACGATTGAATATCTTGTCATTTAATTAGCTTGATTAAGATTTAGGGTTGAGTGGCCTTCCTTCGCCAACTCCACTGGGCTTATACAAGAAAAATTTAGGGGGACCAAGGATGGACCAGCGGTGGTGGCAGGCTCGGCGGGAGACAAGGCGGCCAGTGGTGGTACCACCGGACGAGTGGCAGGGGAAGGTGGTTGGGCAGAGCAATGACAGGAGAGTCACGGTAATGTTCCGGCAACGGTAATGCTGCGGTGCGGGCGTCCGTCCACCTGAAGGTTCCATGGTGGGCCACGACGCTAGCCCAATTATCCCCTCCCATCCGCTCGGGAGTTTCTAAAAAAATCCTCTTGTCCAGTCACTCCTACCCTCTCGCCCACTTGTTCCTATCTGCTCTAGCACCATAGCCGCAAGCCAAGAGGCACGAACATGCCAAGGGAAGCCAGCAAAGATAATTTGGACAAGCACAAGCGCTGCCCCTGTCGAGGCCAACATGGCTTTTCCGGTGGGCTACTCAAAGCTGGTGCTCTCGAAGCAGCTACTCCACCTCCTGCTGCTACTGCTGCGGTACATCCCTCGCTTCCTCCTCTGGGCGTTCGACGTCGTGGGCCTCGGTGACCTACTGGATCTTGGGGATGACCACTAGGCGCTGCTGTAGGATGACGCGACTCATGGCTGCCCTCTCCCAGGCGTGCGGCCGCTACCTGCCTGCCACGTCACGGAGCCGCCAGGCCACTGCCTCCGACACGCCGACAAGACTCCATTCTTAACGCAACCGCCCCTAAAAATGGATACATTTCTAGAGGCGGTTTTCTTAATAGAACCGGCCCTGAAAATGGATCTTCAGAGGCAGTCACAGAGCTATAGTGCTCCCCGGCGCGGTTAGTGGCGGCGTGCTAGTTGAACCACCTCTGATAGAAAAGGGTGGCATCGCTGAAAATCTTTTCTTAAGTAGTGAAAGTGTTTCAAATGTTTTAGATGTATGTTGCAAGTGTTTCATATGGATGTTGCATATATTGTAATGGTTATACACGTCTGTTGCAAGCATCTGTCCCTAATGTTTCATTTGTGTTTTCAGACGTATGTTGCAGGTGTGTTTGTTTGAATGTTGTATATGTTTCACACATATGTTGCAAGTGTTTTATCTGTATGTTGCGTATGTTTGCAATGGTTTTCAAGTATTTTTCAGGTGTTTTTGTAAGTATTTCAGAAACATGATTCAAGTGTTACATCTATCTTAAGATATATGTTGCAAGTGTTGCATCTGAATGTTTCAATAGTAGATCAGGTGTTACACATTGCAATGTCACCCACCTACTGCAGCTGCTAGAGAGGGCGTGAGGGGTCGAGCAGGGCGCAATGCCACGTGAGGTTGGGCAGGGGGCACAGACGCCGCGTGGGGTTGGGTGGGGTGGGGCGCAGACGCCGTGTTTGGCTAGTGCGGGGGTGGAGTGTAGGTGCGGGCGTCCGGACGCGCGCGTCCGTCGGGATGTCTGAGCACTAGCACTACCATTCCAGCAAAGTCAGGTTAGCTTGGGGGTGGAGGTGCATCCGTGTTGACATCGTTTTTTGGCACGTGTCAAGATGGTCAAAAGGGGCTAAACAGCAGAGGAAAAATTACTGTGTAGGTTGGTAGCCGATGAAAATGAGCTTGTAAAGAAGGCTGCTTATGAGTAGTGACGGTGTATGGAGAAGTTGATTTAAATTGAAGTGTTGCCGATAAGGTTAAGGGTATTATTGCCGATGCCGATGAAAGAAGACTTAAGGACTGCTGCCGATGAAACAGGGAGTGTGCCGATGAAAAAGACTTGAAGGCTGCTGCCGATGAAACAGGGAGTGTGCCGATGGAAAGGAGGTCGATGAGATTACCATCGTAGTTGAGGCGGACTAGGGAGTAAGATAGGAATTAATTTCCTTTTCTATGTTTATTAGAGTCTGAGTTGTATCAGAGTCATGTGTTTCTTTAGGTTTGGATTTAGTGTCCTTGTCGTATTTGGTTACGTTTCTGTAGATCAGGATATAAATATAGAATGGAGGGCAATGTAATAACAGATCAATCAATATCAAAAACCAGCTTTTACTCTTATTTACATCTATTTACTTTTTGGCGACTTCGTCAACTTGCATACTTTTTCCTTATTACGAGTTCTCATCGATTCGGCGAGTTGCATTGCTCCAGTGCAATCTTCGATGGTCCTCGAGTTCCGCGTGATTACCTCTTGGCCGTGACTTCCGGGCGTATCGCTGTTGTCAGGACCAAAGTGCTCGTATCTTTATCCTTGTCGATTAACAGGTCAAATCGACTGGCACGCTTTGGATATCGATTTCGGGTATTAGCCCTTTGTGTTTGCAGATCCACTTTTGCATCAACACATCTTTTGGCACGCCTGGTGGGACAAGATCTGATCAACATGTTCAATCCTGAGATCGATGCGGAAAACATCATTGCAGTATCAGAAGAAGATCTTAAGGAAGAACAGAAGCAAGCTATGGACAAGGCTATAGAAGAATACAGACAGCTCTGTTTGAAGTCATTCAGCTTGAACAGGAGTGGACAAGTCATCCAGAAGCAAGATTTGTCGTTGTCTCGGCAAGTTACCTTTGATTCTAATCTAGGTAAACTTTAAGAGATGGTTAATTCTGCAGTAAATTATGCTTTAATTAATCACTCTAATGTGCTGTCCAATACTGTTCATAATGTTGTGGTTCGAACTTTCAAAGAAGGGCAAGCATCACCTCATTACGTTGAGCCTACTTATCATCAACCAGAATCAGCATCTGTTATTACTCCATCGGCTCCCCCAGCCGTTGTGGGTACAGAGGTTTCTTCCCCTCCAGTATCAGCAGGCTTATCTAACGTACAGTCTACACCGATGCGATCAGATTCAGCATTATCAGGGCGAGTTCAGCTTAATACAGATCTAACGGCATCGGCTTTATCAGGTCCTGTGCCACAGAGTAATCAGAATCCTGCTAATTGGTGGAGATACGGTATGCCTCCAGAGCCATCTGCTTTTAACCCTGGGTTACCTCAAGTGCTTGACACAGCAGGAAAAGCTCCTATGACATCGGCTGGTTCGTCGATAGCTCAAGTACCTCAATATACTACAGCAACTACTGTGCAACCAACTCTAGGAGGTTTCCAGATGCCTTTGGATCAAACATCTAATTCAAGTCCATCGGCAAACTTGTTACCGATGCAACAGAAGACTCCTACTGTAAGTCAACCTGGAGTCCAGGTTATACCTCAAGCTAGTGGTAATTATCCAGCAATGTCGACAAATTACCAGCCATCGGCAAATTTTGTACCGATGAACGCTCATAATAGTTGGTCAGGGCAGTTTCCAATTCAATATACAGTTCAGCCAAATCAGCAAGCTGCAGGGATTCATCAAGGTCATATGCACGCTGATTTTCAGAATCAAGCATCGGCAGCTCAGCCGATGAATCTTTTCCAGCAGGTTAGTGGACCACAAATAGGGGCAAATATGCCAATAGCTGGAGATCGTGGGCCACAAAGATATGTAGAGGGGTATCAGCAAGTACCTCCGGTGGAAATTCAGCCATATCGTCAACAAAATGTTGATGCTTTTTGGGCCGATAAAATAGCAGAAATTATGAAGGATCAGTTTGGGATCAAGCCCAAGGTCAATACATATTCTTATCAGACTCCATATCCTCCGGCATATGATTTAATTCCTCTCCCAAATCGGTACAAGGTGCCAGATTTCACTAAGTTCTCTGGGCAAGATGATACATCAACCATGGAACATGTTAATCGCTTCATTATTCAATGTGGAGAGGCGGCTAGTAGAGATGAATTAAGAGTTCGTTTGTTTTCATCTTCTCTGTCTGGATCAGCATTCACATGGTTTATTTCATTACTGCCAAATTCTATTATTACTTGGGCTGATCTAGAAAAGCAATTTCATAAATATTTCTTTGCTGGAGTTTATGAAAAGAAGCTTACCGATTTGGTAAAGTTGAGACAGCGCAATGATGAATCGGTGGAAGGCTTTGTGCAAAGGCTACGAGATGTAAAAAATAAGTGTTATAGCCTGGTACTGGATGATCGGCAGCTTGCCGATTTGGCTTTCCAAGGATTGTTGCCACACCTTAAAGATAGATACGCTTCTCAGGAGTTCGAAAGCCTAAGTCACCTCGTGCAAAGGATTTCTGATCAAGATACTAGGGTTTTTGAACCCAAAAGGAATTGGAACAAGAATGTTTCATTTGTCGGAGAGGTAGAAGATTCTGATTCAGATGAAGAACCAGTTATCGGTTTGGCTGAGTGGGTTAAGAATAAAAAGCCTATATCTTGTCCCTTTGGTCAAAAAGAGCCAGAGAAGTTTACTTTCGACGTCACCAAAGCTGATAAGATATTTGATCTTCTGCTTCAAGAGGGCCAAATTAAGCTGTCACCTAACCATGTGATCCCATCAGCAGAAGAGTTGAAGAAAATGCTGTATTGCAAATGGCATAATGCAACTTCACACAGTACAAATGAGTGCAAAGTGTTTAGACAACAGTTACAATTAGCTATTGAGTCTGGAAGAATTAAATTTGGTAATTCCAAGATCCAGAAGCCGATGAAAATTGATCAACATCCTTTTTCAGCAAATATGTTGGATGCTGAAGGAAAGACTAAGGTGTTGACATCAGAAGCTGCTGAGAAAAACGCATCGGTGGATCCCCAACATCGGATAACTACCGATGATGCAAAAGGCAAGGGGCTACTAGGAGAAAGTAGCAGTTCTGGAAAGCCTCCTCGATCTGGCATTGTGATTACCCATCGAAGGCAACAGGAGGGTTGGCGTCAGCGAAGGGACCGATATCGACAACAGCAAGAAGAGAGACGTCGAGAAGAGTGGAATCGGCATAAGGATCATTGGAGGTGTTCGTTTTTTATTCATTGTTAGGAAGAAGGTATTAAATTACCTACTGTTAAAAATTGCCCAGAGTGCAATGGTTATTATGGAGTCAATCGTTCAGAAAGGAGGTTTCAACCAGGCAATCAAGGTTTGTCCATCAATGAGCCGATCAGGGGTAAAGCATCAGTACATGATCGGCTGGGGGGCAGGCTTAGTGTACATGAGAGGCTTGGCAAACGCGCTGCATATTTTCCGAGGAACCAAGAGGAGCTTGAAGAGATGGCAAACGCAAGAGTTCCTGATGAAGAAATATTTTACAGGGATCCTAATATACGTCGTGTAGAGTCAATCAGGACCTATTATCAGCCAGTTTGGAAAACTAGACTTCCTCAATGGTGTCCAGAAGGTTTGATAAAGACATAGAAAAGGAGGATGCAGCGAGAGCGTCAAGCGGACTTATACCAAGAAAAGAGTTCCTCCAATGAGAGATCTGGTAATCAGCAGTGGCAAATAAAGCACAAAAACAAAGGCCCATCGGCAGAAGTCAATATGGTGTTTATGTTGCCGATGGAATTTTTGGCACTCCCTGATAATGAGAAAGATGTTGTTTTCTCTGACCAAATAGCTCAATTAACGCTAGATCCAATGATGGCTATTTTTGAGAAGTCTGCCGATGATGAGAGACAGCATCTCAAGGCTTTGTTTGTGAAAGGCAGAGTTAATGGGCAGCCTGTATCTAAGATACTTATTGATGGAGGAGCTGCGATTAATATTATGCCTTATGTGATGTATCGGAAACTTGGTAAGGGAGATCAAGACTTAACTAAAACCGATATGATGCTAAAGGATTTTGAAGGCAATGTGTCAAGGAAAAATAACAGGTGAGGTCAAGAAAGTTATCGGTTTCATTTGAAGGGAAAGAACGTGTTATTTATTATTTGAGCAGACGGTTAGTGGATGCTGAAACTAGGTATTCAGCTATCGAGAAATTATGTCTGTGTCTATACTTTTCTTGTATTAAGTTGAGGCATTATTTACTATCAGCTGAGTGCACTATCATATGCAAAGATGACGTGGTCAAATATATGCTGTCGATGCCGATATTACGTGGTAGAATTGGCAAATGGATTTTAGCGTTATCAGAATTTGACCTATGTTATGAATCGGCTAAGGCAGTTAAAGGACAAGTTATGTCTGATTTTGTTACTCAACATTGCAACACAGTGGATTCTCTGGAAATTGCTCCTTGGACACTTTTCTTTGATGGATCTACATGTGGTGAAGGGGCAGGCATCGGCATTGTGTTAATTTCCCCTCAGGGGAGAAAGTATGAGTTTTCATTGCCGATTGTTGCTACATCAACAAACAATCAGGCTGAGTACCAAGCCCTAATAAAAGGGTTAGAATTGCTTAAGGAAGTACGTGCCGATGCTATTGAAGTCTTTGGTGATTCTATGCTAGTTATAAATCAGTTGGTTGGGATTTATGAATGCCAAAGTGAAGTTTTAATTTCATATTATGAGAAGTGTCTGCAGTTGTTGAAAGGGTTTAGGAATTTTCATCTGGAACATGTTTCTCGATTGCATAATGAAGAGGCTAATCGATTGGCTCAGCATGCTTCAGGGTATCAGCCTAGTCAAGAAGTGTTAACATCGGCAGTTGATACCGATGACTGGAGGAAGGAAATTATTGATTATTTAAAGAATCCATCTAAAAAGGTTGAAAGACGTATAAGGTTCCAAGCTACCAAGTATGTGCTCCTTGATGATGAATTATATTACCGTACCATAGATGGAGTTTTACTCAGGTGTATTGGCATCGATGAATCAAAAGGCTTGATGGGTGAGATTCATGAAGGAGTATGTGGGGCTCATCAGTCAGCTTTCAAGATGAAATGGATGATCAGAAGGAATGGATATTATTGGCCGACTATTCTCGAAGATTGTTTTAAATATTTTAAAGGACGTCAGGAATGTCAAAAATTTGGTAATATTCAAAGAGCACCCGCATCGGCTATGAATCCCATAATTATGCCTTGGCCGTTCCGGGGTTGGGCTATTGATCTCATCGGTCAAATTTATCCACCATCGAGTAAGGGGCATAAATTTATTCTGGTTGCTACCGATTATTTCACAAAGTGGGTTGAAGCAGTTCCTTTGAAAAAGGTGATATCGACTAATATGATTGATTTTGTGAAAGAGCATATTGTTTACCGATTTGGTATTCCTCAAACCATCACTACCGATCAGGGTACCATGTTTACATCGGGTGAATTTGATGAATTTGCTATAGGTATGGGGATTAAAGTTTTGAATTCTTCACCATATTATGCCTAGGCTAATGGTCAGGCTGAGGCTTCTAACAAAGGAATTATCAAGCTCATTAAGCGCAAAATTAAAGAATATCCTAAGAGGTGGCATAGAGTATTAAATGAAGCCTTGTGGTCATATCGGATGGCGTGCCATGGTGCAACCAAGGTAACACCTTATCAGTTGGTATATGGACACGACGCAGTATTACCTTGGGAGATTAAAACTGGTTCTAGGCGAATACATTCTCAAAATCAATTGACAGCCGATGACTATGATTCCCTTATGAAAGATGAGTTGGAAGATGTAGCAGGTCATCGGTTAAAGGCTTTAGCTAGCATCGAAGAGAATAAGAAAAGGGTAGCCAGATGGTATGATAAGAAGGTGAAGGTAAAGGAGTTTGTCGATGGAGATTTGGTTTGGAAGTTGATTTTACCGATTGGAACTAAAAGTTCAAAGTTTGGCAAATGGTCACCTAATTGGGAAGGTCCATATCGGATAAATTAATATGTCCCTGGTAATGCGTATATTCTCGAAACCCTCGAAGGGGTTGTGTTTCCCAGAGCATTAAATGGAAAATACTTAAAGAAATATTACCCTAGTATCTGGATAGATGCATAAGAGTGTAATTGCCGATAACAATCCTATCGGCTAGAGTTAAAACAAAGTATTAATATCTTATTGCCGATGCACTAGATGAGAATTACAGGTTTAACAAAGATTGGATAGTCGATATTGCACGCAGGCGAATTTCATCGGCTTTCTTTAATTCTTTAGTGTCTTTATCGGCAGTTCCTTCCACAGGCTTGAGTTTCTTTTTCAAGGCCAAGGCCTTGCGAGCTTGGATGTCCCTTTCCTGCTGAAGGGTTTTGATGACGTCAGGAAGCTGGTTTTCTTCTTGCTTGACGTGGGTTAGGGCTGCTTCAACTTCTTCCAGTTCAGCTAGAAGAGCTGCCCTCTTTGCCGATAGATCCAGAATTTTCTGCTTAAGATCGGCACCGGAGGTTTGCAAGTTGCTGATGCTTTTGTGCTTCTCATCGGCAGTTTGTTTTAACTGCAGCATCTCTTCCTTAAGCTTGGCTTGAGCTGCTCTATCAGCGATACGGTGAGCAGCTCGTTGATATTGAAGTTGTCGGCTCTCTAGATGGACTGCTGGGAAAATAGTTTCTTCAACATCGGCAGGAACTTGGCCACGGATTGTCTTGAAAATAGTCTTTGCAGGATCTGAATCGTTTATCAATTGGGCAGTATCTTGTTGTAACAGATTCAGAAGGGCTTCTAGCTTGCCATAGATTTCTGCCGATATTGTTCCCAATGCCAGGGAAGAACTCGCCTCTTCTCCATCGTCATCAGAGACGTCGATAGCAAAAGAAAACAAGCTATCGGGAGAATCTTGTTCCTGTGAAGAAAAGGAAGTCAGAAATTCTACCTAAGGACAGATATGGATATTATAAATCGAATAGGTCAATTGGTTTACCTACTTCAAGGCAATTTCTTAGGCCTGGCTTGAGGGAGCAGCTTGAAGGGGGTCATGCGAAGGATCGGCAGAGGTTGCCGATGGGATGTCTTCTACGACCTCATCAGTAGTTGGCCCTTGGGGTATGATGGCCGATGGTATATTTTGTGCAGGAGGGTCAACTTGTTCAATTGCATTGGTTGGCTGACTAGTAGGTGTTGGAGCGGATGTAGGGACTGGCGTAGATTTCTGTCGTTTTTGCTGAGCTTCGGCATCGGTTAAACCTTTACGCTTTACTTGGGTCTCAGTGACAATTGGCTGGGGGGCATCGGCACTTGTTGATTGAGGAGCTTGAGTGCTTGGTATGCTTGCCGATGTACCCATTTGTTGCTGCAAAATAAAAGTGAGATCGGATATTTAACGGATAAAATGTAAAGATAAAAGGATACCTCTGAAGGCTGGTTAGAGGTAGTGGTGCTTGATGTTGGAGGAGTTGCCGATGACGATCCAGCTGCAGCTCTTACACCCTGATGGTTACATGTTAATATAGTGAACAAAAATAAACAAGGTTATCACCTTAAAAGCCTTAATTAGGCTTGTAGCAGCAGCCATTGGAGTGGCCCTGGATGTTGCCAGCTTTGATCTGGAGGTGATAGTCTTGGCACGGGTCCTCTGGAAGGTTAAAGCGGCTAAGGTGGGGGCGTTGTAGCCGATTACTGAAATTGGGGAGATAGGTTGGAGGTTGAAAGGTCTCCCACTCTTGCTTATTGATGGAACTGGATCATCGGCCTGTTACGAGAAAGATTAGCTGCCGATATATATATATATATAAAGAGAGAAAGAGAAAGACAAAAGAAAGTTAAAAGAGACTTACTGCATCGTCAGGAATGGCGTAATCGGGATCGATCATGTGCCGATATGTGTGGACGGATGTTGAAAATAACTGTTCTTTCCACTCTTGCCACCATTGCTTATATGATTCTGTAATAAAAGACGCTGGTGACCAGGCGGAGAGATCAACATTTGAAATATCGGCATCGGGGGCGAGTCTTACTACCCTACTCCACTCAGTTCCAGTGGTGATGGTTTCTCTGGGCTTGATCACATCGGCAAAGCATAGCTTGATCAGCAGTTGCCCAAAAGCCAGTTGACGAGATACTGCCGATAGATTGTAGAACTCATAAGTAGTATTGGAATTCTTCCCACTACCAAATGTGTTCACCGGGATTGCTCTGGGAGTAATGATGGCCATCATAAGCTCATTATCTTGGTTCAGATCACTATCGGCAAAGTTGAAGAGAAGGGGGAACTTGTTATCTTCATCGATATAGGGTACCCAAGCCCTAAGATCGCGAGGGAGACCATTGTAGAAATTCTGGAAAAATCTGTCGATTTGATCTTCATTAGCCTCTGTTCCAGGGAGGACAATTATAGCTTCACCGAAGTTAAGAGGAGGGCGTGTTGCCGATTCCTCATCTCCAAGAACATAATCTTCGACGATCTCTCGTGGGAATTCTTGGGCGAAGAAATCCCACTGTAGACGCTTATGCATATGAGCATTTAGCCACATATTGATGAACCACCATGGGCCTCCCAAATTGCCGATGGGTTCACCAAGTAAAAGCTTCTGAGATACTTGGTGGAGGAGGTGGTAAGTGGAGCTCAGAAGGTATCGGCCGAGCGGGAACCTTACACCGTTGGCCAAGAGTTCGGCTGCAGGAAGGAAGGCGTTGGTTGGTCCTACCGATCGACCGCAGAAGATAAATTTCTCCAGCCACATATTCAAGAATATGGCGTGTTCCCTCTGATTAACAGTACCAGTCCTTTGGTATTCCTGGATGTATCCTGTCCAGCCGCCGATGTTGCGTGTGTTCACTCTATATTCAGCTTTTCTGCCATAGATGGAACCTTCATCGACAGTTGAGATATCTAAGCCGGTGAGCATGTATATATCGGCAAGAGTAGGGGCGGATGGACCATGACCAAACATAAAGGTATTTGTGGTGTCTGACCAGAAGTGAGCAGCGGCTATCATCATGGATTCATTCTTTTGCATATCGGCAATGGATAGCCTAATACATTGGTCTATCTTCCGCTCTATCCAGTACACTTGCATCGACCTGTTAACCCTCAAGTACCAATCTTTCCACCCTTTGGTGGGTTTGGTCCAAGATCGGAATGTATCCTTCCATAGATTCAAAGAAAAATTTTGAGCTTTGAAGGGAATTCTGTTAGCCTCTGCATTGATCAAGTCAGTTGGATCTGGGTCGCCCATTGGACCTAGGCAGTGGAGGGGAAGTTGGTTGGTTGGAATAGCCAATTTGTTGTGTAGTTCCTGAGTTCGGAAGATCAAAAGAATGGAAAAAGAAGGAAAATACCAACTGTAAGAACTCGCAAAGAACCAAAGGGATCAAGGTAAAGGTAGTAGAAGAAGAACGAACCACAGGAACGTTGAAGTTGATCGCCATTGCTCTGAGAAGGATAAGGACACAAGCTGGGGGACTTGAAGTTGACGATGGAAGGAGCTCTGGTGAGTCGAGGACGCACGGTTGTTCGTTAGGGTCGCCGCCGGAGAGAGAATGCCAAAGGTCGAAGTTTGAAGGTAGAAGACGAGCAATTCGGAGAAATCTATTTATAGGCCGCTTGGAGTAGGGGTATTCTTGACTTATCTCTATGCCGTGCGCGGATGGATCGAGGTGGTTCAGATGGATATGGTGACTGTTTGCACGACAATCAAGGGATTGTACAGAAGATTTGATGGCAAGTAATCATGACTTGGAAGAGATCTTGGTACAGGGTCTTTCAGTTCTAAAATGGTGGTGTTGCTATGATAAGATCTTGCCGATGGGTTGTTATTTTGGTATCTCAACCGTAATTGGGATAAGAACAGTTGAAAATTATGCGATATTTACTGAGATGCATGAATTAGAGCTAGATTTGATTAAATTCGGTAACAGATTATATTATGCTTGGAGAATGGGTTGAGAAAAATAGGTAACAGCAAGCGTTATCTGGAGTAAATTTCGGAGCATCAGTATGTTATACTCCGAAATTGGGGGGCATGTGTTGACATCGTTTTTTGGCATGTGTCAAGATGGTCAGAAGGGGCTAAACAGCAGAGGAAAAATTACTGTGTAGGTTGGTAGCCGATGAAAATGAGCTTGTAAAGAAGGCTGCTTATGAGTAGTGGCGGTGTATGGAGAAGTTGATTCAAATTGAAGTTTTGCCGATAAGGTTAAGGGTATTATTGCCGATGCCGATGAAAGAAGACTTAAGGACTGCTGCCGATGAAACAGGGAGTATGCCGATGAAAAAGACTTGAAGGCTGTTGCCGATGAAACAGGGAGTGTGCCGATGGAAAGGAGGTCGATGAGATTACCATCGTAGTTGAGGCGGACTAGGGAGTAAGATAGGAATTAATTTCCTTTTCTATGTTTATTAGAGTCTAAGTTGTATCAGAGTCATGTGTTTCCTTAGGTTTGGAATTAGTGTCCTTGTCGTATTTGGTTACATTTCTGTAGATCAGGATATAAATATAGAGTGGAGGGCAATGTAATAACAGATCAATCAATATCAAAAACCAGCTTTTACTCTTATTTACATCTATTTACTTTTCGGCGACTTCGTCAACTTGCATACTTTTTCCTTTTTACGAGTTCTCATCGATTCGGCGAGTTGCATTGCTCCAGTGCAATCTTCGACGGTCCTCGAGTTCCGCGTGAGTACCTTTTGGCCGTGACTTCCGGGCGTATCGCTGTTGTCAAGACCAAAGTGCTCGTATCTTCATCCTTGTCGATTAACAGGTCAAATCGACTGGCACGCTTTGGATATCGATTTCGGGTATTAGCTATTTGTGTTTGCAGATCCACTTTTACATCAACAATCCGGTGGCGAGGAGCCACCAGAGACAAGGTAGGCAGGCATGGTGTGGGGGTGTTTTGCAGGAGACACCATGGATGACCGGAGGTAGAAGGAGACCGGAGGTAGAAGGAGACGGGAGGCAGAGACTGACCATTGGATTTGCATCCAATGACTGAAAATAAAGAGTGAGTACACTAAAAAAAATAAAAGAGTGCCCAAACCGTCTTAAAATATTCGATTGTGGGATAGACAGCTTCTCTAAATATAAACAGGAATATAAATTATTTGTCGGTTGAATGAATTCCTTCCATTAGCGGAGGTGTAGCTAACTGATGTCTCGCAGCCGTGCGAGGCGCGCACGCAGCGGCTGCTTCATGACTGTGAAGAACCCGAGGTGCGGCCGTAGGTCAACGCTGAGCTCGCCCTCGGCCTCCGCCCACTCGAACACCCTCACGAGATTGGCGACGAAGTAGCTAAGATGGAGCACGGCGACGCCCATGTCGGGACTCGGGACACATCCTCCGGCCGGCGCCAAACGGCATCATCCTGATCTCCCCAGCGGCCGCCACCAGGCTGACGCCCTCGCCCTCGCCGCCGGCCAGGAACCTCTCCGGCCGGAACTCATGCGGGTCGGTCCACACCGTCTTGTCACGTGCCAGCCGCGCGCCGTGCCGGCGGGGAGGCGAATGCCGTCCAGCAGCCAGCACGACATGGTCCTCGGCCATCACCTTGTCAATTATATAACACAAAGCTTATAAGCTTGCATGCGTGATGATTGAAAGCAATGACATTTGATTGTTTAGAAACTTTGGATTGATTTATTAATAATACTAAATCTCACCTTCCTAATCACCATGGGCACGGTGGGGTGCAGCCGGAGCCCTTCCATGATGACAGCGTTGAGGTACTCCAGCCTTCCAAGAACCTCCTCGCCGACCTCCTCGGCGTTGGCGCCCACGGCGGCGTCGATCTCCTTCCGGAGCGCGCGCTGCACGTCGGGTCGCTTCACCAGGTTCGCCATGATCCACTGCAGCGCCGCGGCAGCGGGCTCCGTGCTGGCGCCAAGAAACTCGGAGCAGAGACCCACGAGCTCACCGTCACTGAGCCTGCAGCTGCGCTGCCGCTTCCGACGACGTTTGCCGCTGCCTGAGGATGCGGCGGCGTGCTCGTCCGGCACGCGGAGGTCCACGAGCGTGTCCACGTACGCCAGGGGCTCGCCATGGCGGCCGTCGCGGCGGGCGTCGATGAGCGGAAGGTACGTCTCCTCCTGCTGCTGGCAGAGCTGGAGCAACTTGCTCCACCCGTTCCGGTAGATGAGTCCGGTGACCGCGGGGAGCGTGGCGAAGACGCGCAGTCCGAGGAAGCACTGGACGAGGTCGTCCTGGGCGTCGGCCATTGCCCGCACGAGGCCCGCGTCAACGCCCGCACCGAAGCACATGGTGGGCAGCAGGCCGAACATGGCCGCGCGCAGGCTCTCCGCAGCGAGCACCACGCCGCCAGACGCGCACTGCCGGTCGAGGTCTGCGACGAGACCGCCGAGGGCGTGGCGGCGCGCGGGACCGTACTGCCGGAGGCGCGACGGGTGGAAGACCTCCGAGGTGAGGTTGCGCCGGATCGCGCGCCAGAGCGGGCCGTACGGCGCCGAGTTGATGTTGTAGTGCCGGCGGCGCGAGAGCACGGCGCTGGGCACGATGGATGGCGGGCGGTCCGAGAACGCGCCGCCCGCGGCAGCGCCGCTGACGAGGAGGTGGTGCGCGGCGAAACGGTCGGTGACGAAGACTTCTGGTTGGCGGCTGAGAGTGGGGAGCTTCCTGAGGACAGCCGACTTGACTGCGGCGAGCCGCGTGTAGGCTGCCTCGCGCGCCAACGCATGCCGGCGCCGGCTGACTCTGAGGTTGGAGAGCGTCAAGGGGAGCAAGAGGAGGAAGATTAGGGCGTCTTGCATGGTTGTTTGTATCAGCTCTAGCACTTGTGCATAATGCTCGTAAGAGTCGCATTATAAATAATGATAGTATAAAGAAGTTTGTCTACGTGGCATTCCTGTATTTTGTCGGCTTGGCGGTGACTAGGCTAACAACCGTTTGTTGCGGACGCACGAATTTTGCTCCATCAGATCATAAACCAACGGCCAGACTAATTTCTTGTCCCGTTATTGTGAATGTTTCCAAGTAGCCCGATGCATGGATATTGGACAACTTTATCTCTGATGATGGTAGACGCATTCCCCCCCCCCCCCCAGAGGAGCATTTATTTTCCCCAGGTTCTCCTATCGCTACAGTTGTTATTAGATGTGCATAAGTGTACTCTCAATGCAAACTCTATAATGGTCTTCATATCTATTTATTATCCCTTTATTTATTTATTTATTTTTGCTTATGTGGACTATATTTATTGAAAACAGAGGTAAACCGTTTCTAAATAAGACTCGACGTCAAGTCGTTAATCGCATAACCCGGAACCGGCGTTGGGGACTTCTCCGTCGTTTCTTCAGATCCGGTACGCCCGCCACCAGCCGCCGCCAGGCACGGCAATCTGCTCGCGACCCCCTTCCAGCGCCGCCTGCTCGTGCGCTCCTAGCTGCCCCGGCACCGCGCGTGGTGTGTCTCTGCTGCCGCCCTGTTTCGTTGCCGGCGTTCGTTCGTCTGTCCGCTCGCGCTCTGTGAACTGGTCACCGTTACCGGCGTCCGTTCGTCTGTTCGGCGGACCTGTGCTCGTGTCTTCGTCGCGTTCTCTTCCCACCGTCGCTTCCTGTGCGATTGTTGTTCCCTGCCCTTTAAATACTCGATGAAATGCCAAAAGGGAGTGTGTTTGCTAATTTTGCATGTCCGCTGCTTTCTTGTGTTTGTTGACCATCCAGCGTTCAGTTTGTGTCAGTCCTGTATGGAGTTGTTGTGCAGGAGGACAAATGTCTGATGGTCTAAATATTGTTTAGTCGGAATTGAAATGCAGTGCAGCGAGAAAGGCTACGTATTGTTTGGCACAGCAGTTTGTTTATGTTGCATACAACTGTGCATTAAATTTCTCTCTATGAAAACTACTTGTACAAACTTTCATTGGGAAGGATGGTTTCCCATGCTGGAGTCTTGAAGCTATGACTCATCAAATGCCGCAGCGTGTGGGCAGTGTGGCACCGCTAGAGGCCCACCTGATATATGTTAAAACTGTAGAGCTGTTACATGCCTCTCTCGTACTTGCTGAGTGGTAATTGGAACAGGCTATGCAGAAAACATTTTTTAAAGAAGATAGCACCGGCGCAAGTAGATGCATCGCTCCCAGTTTTCTTAGCATAGGCATCGGTGCCTGCAGTGGTTCGAGTGATGCCCCAACTCTCTTTTTCAGTTTCATGCATCACTTTAGCTCGACACTGCAGAAAACCTAAGGATAGGTGTACTATAAACTAATATTATGGTCCATCCATCCTCATGTACCCTCAACAGCTACCCATGCCCTTGAGGACATATTTAACTTTCCATGGTTATACGGGTTAGATGTGATATTTTCAACTCCCCGAAGCATTTCGTCGCTTGCATGCCCTTCCTCTCCTCTGGGTGACTAGGTATCCATGGCAAGCCTTTACTCTTTTGAACCTCGCCATTAACTTTAAGGCTATGTCATCCTAAGGTACTACTAAATGGAAGGATTTTGTGGCGAAATCGCCCAGTTTAGCACGCTTTCAGGACGCTTGCCTTCCACTAGGCACTAAGAACCCTGAAAGTGAGCTAAACCAGATGATTCCGTCGAGCACACCCGACGGGAGAACTCGAACGCTCCACATTTTACACCTGGGATCCAATAATGAGTACAAACTTACAATACTTAGTCCATTTCATACAACATAGAGTCTTGAAATAGTTATTACAATACCAGAGGTTCAGAGTACAATAAATAACAGCGGAAATAAAATAACATCTAGCGGAAGCGATGAGGATCCGTCTGTGCCCATCAGAAGAATCCTCCACACAAGACAAACCTGCTCAAAGTGCACCTGCCCAAACTTGGACTCCTAGCTCCCGCATTCGAGGCCCGGCCTCAATACGGTGCTAAGACCTCCACCTATCCCCGCCTCCAATCAGTCGGTCCGGAAAGAGCCGGAGCCCATGACAAGAGAGTAACAAGTCTTCCTAGCCCCCACCGCTAGTATATGCTCGGGATAAGGAGATCTGTGACTTGACCAGGGTCCATGTAACGAACGGTCCTTAATTGACACGGACAGGGAAACAGTGCAACCCAATTGCGCCCCGTGGCCGCGGGACACAACTAGCTACACCCACCAATAACCATACCACATCCCTGCCCGGTCGCTATTTCCCTTCCACCATTTTACCCAATGTAATAATCATTAGAGTAACTCCCTATTGTGAGCAACGACTGGTTACTCACCCTACCGATGATCCTAAGCGAAGCAACTATACGATCCTGTACTAGTAAGACTCATGGGTATAAATATATATGCATGTGGGTATCATAGAAATTCCTGTAACTTAAATGCACAACATTTAAATATATATCAGATTTGCAAAAATAAGGGTTATGCACCGGGGCTTGCCTTGGGCAGGCGCACAGTCAGAGGTGTCAGTAGCGGGCGGCTCCTGGAACTCCTCAGGTACGAAGATTTCCTCCTCGTATTCCTCGATGACCTCCTCGTAGTTCGGCTCTTCCGCGGCCACGTACTCGACTCCCTCGTGATCTACATGCATGCAATGATAGTACCACACTTAAAAAGGTGACAACGGTAACTCTAATAGCTAATATGCTAAGCTATCATTCTTTCTACTAACAAGGTTGACTTGATGCAAAACGACTCCAGCAACTAACAAGCGCACCCTTTTCCGATTACCGATTTACTACAAGCACTACTTAGGGAAAAATTAGCTACCCGAACAAACAAGCGATTTGATGGCCATAAAAATTACAGTAAGCATCTAACAATATTAGGCAGCTACTGTAAAAAATTTTAGAGCTAGGGCTATCCTAGATTTGCCACGAAAAATCCTACAAAATTGGTTGCATTAATAAACGTCGCTTTATGCATCGATTTAAACGACCGAGCAACACTACAACACTGCACAAAAGGAAATTACTAACTGATAGAGCATGAATTTAGAAATTCAACAAAAGTGGTTTCATGATTTTTGGACATCTACACTAGTTGCAAAAATTCCTCAAAGTTTGCTTCAAAAACTAAATTACAAAGTATTTCTAAAATCGCTAAATCAAGAAAACCGATTTCCCGGGCGTGGCCCACTGCGCGGCCCACGCGCGCAGCACGCGTCCACGCACGCGGCCCACGCGGCACGGCCCACGGTCGGGGGAGCCCGCGCGTCCCCGGACGTTTTGCAGAAACGCCCTCCAGCAAACCAGATAACCCGCAACGCCTCTCGCGACTATTCCCACAGACTGCCATTACACAAACAAGCCCCCGGAAAAACCCTTCTTCCCAAAGGGGAGGTCCCCGACGCCCACCCCCTGCGCACCGGCGCGGCTCTGGCCGGCACTGGCCGGTTACGCCAGCCAGAGGAAGGCCTCTACCTCGCACCTAAGAGGAAAACACCCACTTACCGAGCGACGCGCGACGATGGGCGGTGGTTCGGAGAGCGGAGATGAAGCAGGGCGACTCCTCCACGGTAGCGGCAACCTGCAGGGAGTGGCGCTGCCGTTCCGGTGAGCTGCGGCCAAGGCAAACCGAACGAGGTGGTCTACGAGCATCGGTGACTTACCACGAACACGGCCGAGGTGGTGGCTTTGTCCGAGCTTGCCCGAGACGACCTGGCCACGCGCGCCCGAAGGGGCAAGGCGGCGCTCCGCGGCGGCACGGGCGCGTCACCGACGAAACAGGGTGCCACAGCCACGATGACGGTGAGCACCACGCAAAGGGGACCAAGGAGGCTCGAGAGGTGTGACCAATTGGCCTGGGACGGTCGGTGGAAAACGGTTCAAGAAAAAGGGGAAGTTCCGACCGAGAATGGCACGGTCGGACCTACACTCTAATTGGAAGCCGCCGCAGCTCCAAAAGCTCAGGTGCACGTCGGGGAGGTGGGCCAGGTCGCTGCGACCCTATGCCCACAGCGAATTGGCGTGAGATGGAGGAGACAGTGAGGGGCTCAAAGGCGGTCCCAAAGCGCCGATGGCGGAAACAGGGGAGAACGGCAAGTTGCCCAACTCGACAGAGGCAGCTGGGCTGAGTTGGTAGAGCTAGCACGGTGAGTTACTCCCAACCCGACACAAGCGCACGCCTGTTGCCCGCCTAACCCAGACGGTGCCGTGCCAGCGAGGCCGGGGCAGCCACCGACCAAGCGACGACGCGACGGTGAGGCAAGGGCGGCACGGTGCGGGACCACCCCAACAGCGGCGCTAAGTCGAGGGGGGCCGCGGTGCAGCGGTAGCGACGGCGCAGGACGGCCAGAGCCAGCCGGCCCACAAAGGCGTGGCCGAGCGTGCGACCGAGCCGGGCAAGGCCACGGCGAGGACAGACCACGGTGACCATGCACAGGGGGACAGCAATCGACGCCAGCATGCGTGCACGAATTTTAAAGCTCCGAAAACTCCTAGACAGTGACAACCGACCCTGAACCGACCTCACCCAACTCAAGACGACCTAGGAGACTACCCACCCGAGCCAACACACAGCAACACCTCCTAACCCGATTTCACAAACGAACGTGCTCAACACGGCAACGTCAGGCTGTTAAAACGACTTGGAAACCTAAGTCTAAAATATGTTGCGAATTCACTTTTCGGGTTACTGGAAAAGCTAGCTAGGAATGGAATTACTTGACAACACAAGTTGCACTAACAACTACGCCCTTAGCTCTTCATATTACGTTTAGGGTTCACATATATGTTTTGTAGCAGTTTCGTTTATAAAAATTTAGTTTCCAACCTAAGTCGCTAACTTCCGGTTGAAACGTCAAAATTCGAATAACCTTTTTATTTACTATTTTTAATTTACTGAAAGGGTTCTACGCACTTCAACATTAAACGAAACACAAGAAAAAGATGTGCATGCTCCGCTTAGATGCATTGTGACACGCGGTAACACCGAGGGTGTTACAGCTCTACCCCCTAAAAGCAAATCTCGACCCGAGATTTCTCGTGCCTAGTGTGGAGAAAAGAGGATAGAGAAAACTTCCTGCTTAACGAGTTACCTTCAGGAGCTAGGCAAAAGGCGGGGATAATGCTTCAAAATATAACTTTCAAGTTCCCAAGTTGCTTCCTCTTCCGAATGATGTTGCCACTGGATCTTGTAAAATTTTACCACATTGTTCCTGGTCACTCTCTCTTTTTTATCCAAGATTTTTATCGGATGTTCCTCATAAGAAAGGTCCGGCTGAAGGGAAAGTCCTTCAATTTCTACTGCCTCAGTGGGAATCCGCAAGCACTTTTTCAACTGGGACACATGGAAGACATCATGGACAGCTGACAAAATATCCGGGAGCTGAATGCGATAGGCCACGAGACCACGCCGGGCCAAAACCTTGTAGGGCCCAACATAGCGTGGAGCTAGCTTCCCACGGACACCAAAACGATGCACACCTTTCATGGGTGACACCTTGAGATACACATAGTCCCCAACTTCAAATTCCAAGGGCCTCCTTCTCTTGTCTGCATAGGTTTTCTGTCGGTTCTGCGCTGCCTTTAAATGACTCCAGATAATTCCAACCTTCTCCCTTGCTTCCAGCACAAAGTCAGGCCCGAAATAACCACGGTCTCCCACCTCAACCCAGTTGAGTGGGGTCCTGCATTTCTTGCCATACAAAGCCTCAAAAGGTGCCATCTGGATGCTCTCTTGATAGCTGTTATTATAAGAAAACTCGACCAACTTCAAACATTCATCCCACTTTTCAGGAAAAGAGATGACACAAGCTCTCAACATATCTTCAAGCACTTGATTCACCCTCTCTGTCTGACCATCGGTCTGGGGATGATAGGCTGAAATTCTGAGAAGGCGAGTACCAAGGCATTCTTGGAGTTGTATCCAAAAATGCGACATGAAAACTGCTCCACGGTCAGAAACAATAGTAAGCGGGACTCCATGGAGGGTCACAATGCGATCAAAATACAACTTGGCATACTGCGAGGCTGTATACCTCGTACCCACCGGAATAAAATGAGTAGTCTTAGTGAGGCGGTCCACAATGACCCAAATAGAATCATGGCCCTTGGCGGTGCGAGGTAATCCGGTAATAAAGTCCATGGAGATATCCTCCCATTTCCAGATCGGAATAGGCAAAGGCTGCAGAAAACCCGGCCTCCGCAGATGATCTGCCTTAACTCTTCCACAAACATCACACTCAGCAATGAACTTGGTAATATCCTGCTTCATGAATGACCACCAATACAACTGACGCAATTCATGGTACATTTTGTTACTCCCCGGGTGAATAGATAACTTGGATTGGTGGGCTTCCTCCAGAATCTTCCTTCTAAGTTCCTCCTTACCGGGAACCACTAACTGGTTCTTGTACTTCACCACACCTTGCTCATCAATGCTAAAGTGCGGACCACACCCTTCAGACATCAATTTCTTGATGTGGGGAATCTCCAAGTCGTCATACCTTTGCTCCGCAATGATTTGCTCAAGTAACTCTGAGACTAAAGCAATCTGTGCTAATACTGCAGAGTGAGAGAGAGGCACGGACTCTTCCTCAGGCACATGTGACTTGCGGCTCAAAGCATCAGCCACCACATTAGCTTTTCCCGGATGATAATGGACCTCCAAGTTGTAATCTTTAATCAACTCAAGCCATCTCCTTTGCCTCAAATTCAACTCAGGTTGAGTAAAAATATATCTAAGGCTCTTATGGTCCGTAAAAATATGCACTTTATTCCCCAACAAGTAGTGTCTCCAAATTTTTAGAGCGTGCACCACTGCAGCTAGCTCTAAATCATGGGTTGGGTAATTCACCTCGTGCTTTTTCAGCTGGCACGAAGCATATGCTATCACACGCCCATCCTGCATAAACACGCACCCAAGCCCAGTCCGGGAGGCATCACAATAAACATCAAAAGGCTTCTCAATATCCGGTTGAGCCATAACAGGAGCTGAGGTAAGAAACTTCTTCAAGGCCTAAAAAGCTTCTTCACAAGCTGAGCTCCATACAAACTTGGCATCCTTCTAAAGTAGCTTGGTCATGGGTTGGGCTATTTTAGAGAAATCCGGAATAAAACGCCGATAGTATCCGGCAAGACCTAGAAACTGTCGGATCTGATGCACGGAGGTAGGAGACTTCCAATTTAACACATCCTGAACCTTGCCAGGATCTACAGACACACCCTCAGGGGTCAGAACATGTCCCAAGAACTGAACTCGATCCAACCAAAACTCACACTTGCTGAACTTAGCGTACAGCTTCTGCTCTCGCAACCGGGTCAGGACGGTGCGGAGATGCCGTGCATGCTCTTCTTCATTCTTGGAATAAATCAAGATGTCGTCGATGAAGACCACTACAAACTTATCCAACTCCGGCATAAAGACTGAATTCATGAGGTACATAAAAAATGCAGGAGCATTTGTGAGACCGAAAGACATGACTAGGTACTCATACAACCCATACCTAGTAGAAAAAGCTGTCTTTGGTATATCCTGTGGCCGGATCTTTATCTGATGATATCCCGACCGAAGATCTATTTTAGAGAACACATTTGCCCCAGCCAACTGATCAAACAAAGCATCAATACGAGGTAAAGGGTACTTGTTCTTAATGGTCACCGCATTGAGGGGGCGGTAATCCACACACATGCAAAGAGTGCCATCCTTCTTCTTCACAAAAATGGCAGGACAACCCCAAGGTGAAGAACTAGGACGGATGAACCCTTTATTACGCAACTCTTCTAACTGTTTCTTCATTTCAGCTAGCTCCTTTGGTGCCATACGGTAGGGGCACCGAGAAATAAGAGCAGTGCCAGGCTCTAACTCAATGGTGAACTCCACATCTCTATCCGGTGGTAACCCTGGCAAATCATCAGGAAAAACATCCGAAAACTCACAGACCACTGGAATAGAGGTGAGATCAGAAGAGACTTCCACATTTGCAGCAACTGGCGAAGTGAGTTCCGAAGGAATGAGAAGAGACATCCTATCCTTAGACCCAGGAAGTCGCAACTCAACAACCCTCCGCTTAAGGTCCAACACTACCCCGTAAACCTTCAGCCAGTTCATGCCCAGTATTGCATCAATGCCGTGCCCGAGTAGCAACATGAACTGAAGGCGATAACTGTGGGTGTCTAGCACTAAGCTGACAGTATCCGTCCGGGTGTTGATAAACATGTTCGCACCCGGAGTGCTGATTCTATAGGCCTTAGGGATGGCCATAATAGGTAGATTATGCCTTTCCACATACCCCATGCTCATAAATGAATGCGATGCTCCAGAATCAAATAACACAAGTGCTGGGTGAGAGTTGATGGTGAACATACCAGCCATCACAGGTTGATCCTGTAATATTTCCTTAGCCTCCGTATAGTTCACCTGTCCCGAACGGCTCGCTGGGACTTTCTTCTTGATAACCGTCCTCTTAATCAGACGAGAGTTGGCAGACGGCTGGGTAGACTGAACAGGCCGGTTCTCGGGACACTCCCGAGCAAAGTGGCCCTCCTTGCCACACTTGAAACAGCCAGTAGACTTGACCATCTGTCCCTGACGAGGTGGAAACTGCTGTCCCTATGGCTGTTGCACCTGCTGGGAAGGTGCACGGTACTGAGTCGTCGGAGCCTGACGAGTCTGCTGAGGCTGTCGCGACGGCTGTCCGCCAGGAGAATGGTAGGACATCCTCTTAACCGCCTGCATCTTCTGCACCTGCTGGTGACCAGAAGACCCAGAAATCCCCCGCTTGCGCTTCCACTCAGCCTGAGTGTCACGCTGCAGACCCTCCATAGCAATGACTGCATTCATCAGGGTGCCAAAAGTCTGGTAGTTCCCGGTGTACAGCTCCTTCTGTAGAACACAAGAGAGGCCACGGTAGAAGCGGTCCCTCTTCTTCTCATCTGTGTCCACGTGGGTGCCAGCATACTGTGCCAAGTGGTTGAACTTGTTGACATAATCCATCACGGACAAGCTTCCCTGCTTCAGATCCAAGAACTCCAAGAGCTTCCTGTTCAGAACCCCCACAGGAATGAAGTACTCTCGGAAAGCGGCAGTGAACTCCTGCCAGGTCACCCGATGGTCCACCTGCTGCATGGCATTGAAGGTATCCCACCAAGCGCTGGCAGACCCCAATAGCTGCTGTGCGGCGAAGCGCACCTTCTGCTCATCGGTCACCGTGAGCAGCAGAAACTTTTGCTCCAGCACACGAAGCCAATGCTCCGCGTCCAGAGGCTCTGCAGTCAGCGCGAACGTGGGCGGGTTAGTCTTCAAGAAGTCCTGATACGAACAGGGCCTCCCAAGACCACGGGCACCGCCCCCGTCCCCACCGTTGCCACCGGGACCCCCACGAGCGAGGCCACCGACAGCCTGTGCCATCAGCTCCAGGGCACAGGCCGTCTCACGGTGAGAAGCTAACAACTCCGCCATCATTTCCGCTTGAGTCATCAGAGGCGGCGGTGGCGGTGGAAGAGGAGCCAAGCGTGGGGCGTCGTGACTCTCCCCGACATTCTCGCGACCATTCTCCGGGTCACGGCCCTCCGGGTCACGGCCAGCTCCAGCGCTGGTACTCCCGTGAACAGACCCCGCTGCCCCGCGATCGGACCTCAGGTTCATCTGTAACAGATAAGAACCACCCATTAGGGCACTTCTCCAGATTTAGAGAACGAGACTGAGACGATGATACGGCCTTCGAAAGAATTGAAGCAATTCCATTTAATTCTTATTCTACCCTATTACTATCTGTGATTATCGTGAAAGGGTTTTTAAATTAACCAGGTTTTTATCTTTGTGATGCATGCATCGCCCTACACGCTCACTCAAGCCGAAAATATAGCAGCCTTTCGCTAGACTTTGGCACATCGTACACTTACTTCCGAAACTAGCGTTTCCTTACGCAACGTAAGTTAGTGTACCTGCAGAAGATGGTTAGGAAAAAAACAGTGCCACTATCCTAGTAAACCATATTACTAGGGCTTAATACTTAACCACGTCGACTTTACCGCATCCTAATTTTTATAAACCTTTTGTTGGTCAAAGTTTTTAAGCCTTTGGAAATAGGTGATTAAGCTTGTAACCTCATTATTGGCTCTGGTACCACCTGTGGCGGAATCGCCCAGTTTAGCACGCTTTCAGGATGCTTGCCTTCCACTAGGCACTAAGAACCCTGAAAGTGAGCTAAACCAGATGATTCCGTCGAGCACACCCGACGGGAGAACTCGAACGCTCCACATTTTACACCCGGAATCCAATAATGAGTACAAACTTACAATACTTAGTCCATTTCATACAACATAGAGTCTTGAAATAGTTATTACAATACCAGAGGTTCAGAGTGCAATAAATAACAGCGGAAATAAAATAACATCTAGCGAAAGCGATGAGAATCCGTCTGTGCCCATCAGAAGAATCCTCCACACAAGACAAACCTGCTCAAAGTGCACCTGCAACATGGGTAAAAATAAACCCTGAGTACACAATGTACTCGCAAGACTTACCCGACTGGGAATTATATTTCCCGACTCTCACGGATCATGATAGGCTTTATGGCTGGTGGGTTTCTTGCATGCGGAAAACAGCACTAAAATTGTGTCCTTAATTTCTTAACTTTTAGAAGCCGTATTTTATTCATTAACCAATAGTCTATGTAAGCACCTATGCTATAATCAAGCAAGAGTTGAGCAAAATAGGATCATTTCTCCCTCTTTCAATTTCCAATTCTTACTACGATGCCAGAGCGTAGTCAAGCCGTACCGTCACGCAGAAACGGCGATTCGCGAATCAATGTGCCCAGCTGGGTACCCCGAAAAACACACGCCTCGCTTGTACCCTAGGCTCAAGCAAGACCAACCCGTTCCCCTCCTGTCACAGGTTTCCAGGTCCCCGTCCAAACTTGGACTCCTAGCTCCCGCATTCGAGGCCCGGCCTCAATACGGTGCTAAGACCTCCACCTATCCCCGCCTCCAATCAGTCGGTCCGGAAAGAGCCGGAGCCCATGACAAGAGAGTAACAAGTCTTCCTAGCCCCCATCCACTAGTATATGCTCGGGATAAGGAGATCTGTGACTTGACCAGGGTCCATGCAACGAACGGTCCTTAATTGACACGGACAGAGAAACAGTGCAACCTAATTGCGCCCCGTGGCCGCGGGACACAACTGGCTACACCCACCAATAACCATACCACATCCCTGCCCGGTCGCCATTTCCCTTCCACCATTTTACCCAATGTAATAATCATTAGAGTAACTCCCTATTGTGAGCAACGACAGGTTACTCACCCTACCGATGATCCTAAGCGAAGCAACTATACGATCCTGTACTAGTAAGACTCATGGGTATAAATATATATGCATGTGGGTATCATAGAAATTCCTGTAACTTAAATGCACAACATTTAAATATATATCAGATTTGCAAAAATAAGGGTTATGCACCGGGGCTTGCCTTGGGCAGGCGCACAGTCAGAGGTGTCAGTAGCGGGCGGCTCCTGGAACTCCTCAGGTACGAAGATTTCCTCCTCGTATTCCTCGATGACCTCCTCGTAGTTCGGCTCTTCCGCGGCCACGTACTCGACTCCCTCGTGATCTACATGCATGCAATGATAGTACCACACTTAAAAAGGTGACAACGGTAACTCTAATAGCTAATATGCTAAGCTATCATTCTTTCTACTAACAAGGTTGACTTGATGCAAAACGACTCCAGCAACTAACAAGCGCACCCTTTTCCGATTACCGATTTACTACAAGCACTACTTAGGGAAAAATTAGCTACCCGAACAAACAAGCGATTTGATGGCCATAAAAATTACAGTAAGCATCTAACAATATTAGGCAGCTACTGTAAAAATTTTTAGAGCTAGGGCTATCCTAGATTTGCCACGAAAAATCCTACAAAATTGGTTGCATTAATAAACGTCGCTTTATGCATCGATTTAAACAATCGAGCAACACTACAGCACTGCACAAAAGGAAATTACTAACTGATAGAGCATGAATTTAGAAATTCAACAAAAGTGGTTTCATGATTTTTGGACATCTACACTAGTTGCAAAAATTCCTCAAAGTTTGCTTCAAAAACTAAATTACAAAGTATTTCTAAAATCGCTAAATCAAGAAAACCGATTTCCCGGGCGTGGCCCACTGCGCGGCCCACGCGCGCAGCACGCGCCCACGCACGCGGCCCACGCGGCACGGCCCACGGTCGGGGGAGCCCGCGCGTCCCCGGACGTTTTGCAGAAACGCCCTCCAACAAACCAGATAACCCGCAACGCCTCTCGCGACTATTCCCACATACTGCCATTACTCAAACACGCCCCCGGAAAAACCCTTCTTCCCAAAGGGGAGGTCCCCGACCAACCCCCCCCCCCCCCCGCGCACCGGCGCGGCTCTGGCCGGCACTGGCCGGTTACGCCAGCCAGAGGAAGGCCTCTACCTCGCACCTAAGAGGGAAACACCCACTTACCTAGCGACGCGCGACGATGGGCGGTGGTTCGAAGAGCGGAGACGAAGCAGGGTGACTCCTCCACGGCAGCGGCAACCTGCAGGGAGTGGCGCCGCCGTTCCGGTGAGCTGCGGCCAAGGCAAACCGAACGAGGTGGTCTACGAGCATCGGTGACTTACCATGAACACGGCTGAGGTGGTGGCTTTGTCCGAGCTTGCCCGAGACGACCTGGCCACGCGCGCCCGAAGGGGCAAGGCGGCGCTCCGCGGCGGCGCGGGCGCGTCACCGACGAAACAGGGCGCCACAGCCACGATGACGGTGAGCACCACGCAAAGGGGACCAAGGAGGCTCGAGAGGTGTGACCAATTGGCCTGGGACGGTCGGTGGAAAACGGTTCAAGAAAAAGGGGAAGTTCTGACCGAGAATGGCGCGGTCGGACCTACACTCTAATTGGAAGCCGCCGCAGCTCCAATAGCTCAGGTGCACGGTCGGGGAGGTGGGCCAGGTCGCTGCGACCCTACGCCCACGGTGAATTGGCGTGAGATGGAGGAGACAGTGAGGGGCTCAAAGGCGGTCCCAAAGCGGCAATGGCGGAAACAGGGGAGAACGGCAAGTCGCCCAACTCGACAGAGGGAGCTGGGCTGAGTTGGTAGAGCTAGCACGGTGAGTTACTCCCAACCCGACACAAGCGCACGCCTGTTGCCCGCCTAACCCAGACGGTGCCGTGCCAGCGAGGCCGGGGCAGCGACCGACCAAGCGATGACGCGACGGCGAGGCAAGGGCGGCACGGTGCGGGACCACCCAAACAACGGCGCCAAGTCGAGGGGGGCCGCGGTTCAGCGGTAGCGACGGCGCAGGACGGCCAGAGCCAGCCGGCCCACAAAGGCGTGGCCGAGCGTGCGGCCGAGCCGGGCAAGGCCACGGCGAGGACAGACCACGGTGACCACGCACAGGGGGACAACAATCGACGCCAGCATGCGTGCACGAATTTTAAAGCTCCGAAAACTCCTAGATAGTGACAACCGACCCTGAGCCGACCTCACCCAACTAAAGACGGCCTAGGAGACTACCCACCCGAGCCAACACACAGCAACACCTCCTAACCTGATTTCACAAACGAACGTGCTCAACACGGCAACGTCAGGCTGTTAAAACGACTTGGAAACCTAAGTCTAAAATATGTTGCGAATTCACTTTTCGGGTTACTGGAAAAGCTAGCTAGGAATGGAATTACTTGACAACACAAGTTGCACTAACAACTACGCCCTTAGCTCTTCATATTACGTTTAGGGTTCACATATATGTTTTGTAGCAGTTTCGTTTATAAAAATTTAGTTTCCAACCTAAGTCGCTAACTTCCGGTTGAAACGTCAAAATTCGAATAACCTTTTTATTTACTATTTTTAATTTACTGAAAGGGTTCTACGCACTTCAACATTAAACGAAACACAAGAAAAAGATGCGCATGCTCCGCTTAGATGCATTGTGACATGCGGTAACACCGAGGATGTTACAGATTTTATCAACGTCCATGAATGCGAAATCATAGATCGAACTGACGAATTGGCAACCTTCGGTGTTATCGTAGTATCCGCTAAGTTCACGGACCGGAGATAAGCGGACTTGAACCGTTGACATCTGCCACAGGGTAAACCACCGGCTCTCAGCCCTCCTCAACGGAGCCGGTTGTGGCTGTTCTCATTTAGCCCGATGCTCTGTTGTTTGTTTTTTGGGTGGTTATTCAACTGTTGAGCCTAATAAACAACATAAATAAGGCCATAATACTAGCAAGGAGAAATATATATATATAATAAAAAGTCCATCTAATTATTTTGCACGTGAAAATTTGGAACGGATTACAGAGGAGGCGGTGCGCGGCGAAACGGTCGGTGACGAAGACCTCCTGCTGGGCAAGCATTAAGGAAGGGCTTCTTATTGAGGGCAGCATTAAGGAAGAGCGTCAAGGGCAGCAAGAGGAAAAGATTACGTAGTCTTGCATGGTTGTTGGCTTCGGCTCTTTGGCTCTAACAACTTCTGAACAACGGGCCTATACTCAGCTTTAAGGGGCTGCTGTTTGCTGCTTGTCGACGCAGCAGGAATCAGCAACCATTATTTGGTACAGTATTTGTTGCCGGGTGCCGGCCATCCAGAGCAGCATCATGCTGGCTGGCTGACCATGCAGGGAAAAGGCTGTGCTTAGTTTCCACCCAAAAATTTTTCACCCCATCACGTCGAATGTTTGAATATATGTACGGAGTACTAAATATAGATGAAAAAACTAATTGTACAGTTTGGTTGGAAACCATGAGACGAATCTTTTAAGCCTAATTAGTTCATGATTAGCCTTAAGTGCTACAGTAACACATATGTGCTAATGACAGCTTAATTAGGCTTAATAAATTCGTCTCGCGGTTTTCAAGCGAGTTATGTAATTAGTTTTTTAATTAGTATCCGAAAACCCCTTCCGACATCCCATCAAACATCCGATGTAACACCCAAAATTTTTTCTTTCACAAACTAAACAAGGCCCAAGTCCATGCCGGCAGCAGGCTAATCTCTCTCCCTCCTCCAAAATAGATGTCATTCTCGCTTCCCGAGAAGTTAAACATTTTTAATTTTGACCAAATATATATATATATATATATATATATATATATATATATATATATATATATATATATATATATATATATATATATATATATATATATATATATATATTTATTTATTTATATTTATATCACATAATTAGTATCATCAGATAGATCGTGGAATCTATTTTCATAATAAACTTATTTGGAGATAAAAATATTGATAATATTTTCTACAAAAATCTAGTCAAACTTGAGAAAGTATCTATTAATACCGTGACGTCATCTATTTTGGGATGGAGGAAGTATCTATTAATGAACCGTGGTTCGTCACTTGCTGACGTAAACCATCTGACTTTTGACCCAGTTGGAGCAGAGCCCCGTTTGACTTGTTGGCAGATATATTCTCTGCGTCCATGAATAACTGTTGCTTTTAGTTTCCGTGCAGTAAGTTTGACTGAATCTCTAGAAAGTACATGCAACATTTATATCTCCAAATAAATTTATTATGAAAATAAATTCAATGATCTATCTAATTATATTAATTTTGTGTCATAAATATTAATATTTGTATATATATATAGTCAAAGTTATTTGTCAGGAAGTGAAAACGACATATTTAAATTCCAAAATGTACTTTTCAAATTTCTGTATTAATAATATACGGGATATTTTTTGTTTCCTTAGCTAGTCTGGGCAAACAAAGTTAACTTATTTTTGGTTATTTGTCTTGCTTCTCTAGCTGGCGGGATGATTAATGGGTACTGTAGCAGTAACCATGCCTTTTACATGTGACCATCTCAAATAAAGTAAAGAAGCAACACCTGCTAGGACCCATGAATCAGTGACGCATGCGTGCAGCTAAGTAGTACTGGCAGCTTTTTCTCTTCACAGCACTATTTTTACATCGATACACCTTCATGCTTTGCCAACAAGGGGAGGAGAATTGGCTCTCTTGGCTCAACAAGCTTTTCCTTGATCTCTCAAGTTAGGTTACCTAGCATAGCAAGTTTCTAGAGCAGCTATGAAACACAATTTCTTGCTGAGCAAAGCTAGGTTAGACTGAGCAAGGGATCCAAAAGAAACCATAGTCATTGCACAAAGTGTTTTTCATATACATATTTCTATCAAATAAAACAGGTCTGGTTTTTCCAGAGGAGTGGATGTGTGTTGTTTTTAAGTTGTTTTTTTATTTTGAATTTCAGTATTTTTTTCACCACATGATAGTGAATCTGTAATGTATATTACACCTGCCTACTGTGTTCTCTAATAGGTTCCCTGTTCAAAAAACAAAACAACAGATAATGGATTCTGCCATAGTGACATCGATCACAAAACCATAACATGGACTGAGGAATGCATACTGTAATGTAAGAGAAACCCTATGAATGCATTTTTCTTTTTTTTCCCACTTATTGTATTACTGTTTTTCATTTCTCCATGCAAATTTGTTCTCCAGTCAATATATAGCTACTTGTATTTTTGGACATGCTACAATGTTTTTATAACCTAGCACTACAAAGTTTATAATGTGGTAGATCAATATACTGAACCTAGCAGCATAAAGTTTATAATGTGATAGTTCAAAGTTATGAACCTAGCAATATAAAGTTTGTAATGTCGTAGTTCACAATTTATAAATTCTGAGTGTAAAGTTTTGAACCTAGCGGTACAAATGTTATAATGTAATAGTTTAAAGTTTTGAACCTAACAATACAAAGTTTGTAATATCATAGTTTTAAGTTTATTAGTTCTGAGTGTAAAATGTTGAACCTAGTAGTACAAAGTTTATAATGTGACAGTTTAAAGTTTTGAACCTAGCAGTACAAAGTTTATAATGTTATAGTTCAAAGTGTATAAATTCTGAGTATAAAGTTTTGAACCTAACGGTACAAACTTTATAATGTGACAGATTAAAGTTTGAAAAATCTAGCAGCAAAGTTCATAATGTGATAGTTCAAAGTTTATAATTTCTAAGTATAAAGTTTTGAACCTACCAGTATAAAATTTATAATGTGTAGTTCAAAGTTTTGAACCAAACAGTACAAAGTTTGTAATATGATAGTTCCAAGTTTATAAATTATGAGTGTAAAGTCTTGAACCTAGCAGTACAACGTTCATATTGTGCTAGTTCAAAGTTATGAACCAAGCAGTACAAAGTTTGTAATACGATAGTTCAAAGTTTATAAATTATGAGTGTAAAGTTTTGAACCTAGCAGCATAAAGTTTATAATGTGATAGTTTAAAATTTTATAAATTCTAAATGTGAAGTTTTGAACCTACCAGTACAAAGTTTATAATATGATAATTTAAAGTTTTGCACCTAGCAGTACAAAGTTTGTAATGTGGTAGTTCAAAGTTTATAAATTTTGAGTGTAAAGTTTTGAAGCTAGCAGTACAAAGTTTATAATGTGATAGTTCAAAATTTTGAACCTAACAGTATAAATTTTGCAATGTGTTTGTAAGTTTTAAATTTATACACATGTCCTTTCATCTTGATAAATAAATATGTCAGTCTGGAATTAATTTTACAATTTGCTATTATTCATATTTTTTACATAAAAAGATGTAAAGTTCAACGTAACTTCATACATTTTTAATCTGTTTACCTTGTCTTGTTTTTTCTAGGGTATTAATGACAACTATTTAGCACTAAAAACGAAGGCTACATGTGCTTTATATTTGCTTTATGTAAAGACACATATATCTCAATAAATAAGATGTACTTCCTTTTCTAGTTTTTTCTGATAACATTGCATGTTTTTTATGAACCATTTTATATTTTTCTGTATTGGTTGAATCATTAATCCTTTACAAATTATTGTGAACATAAAGTAGTATGAATTTTGAAACTAGTACTTTTGCATCTATATAGATGTGAAACCATCCCCCGCCATTTTCATCTCCCACGTACCCGCTATCTCGAAAGAGAAATAAAAAACTTGTAGAATCCAAATTGGCCTGTAGGCCCAAAATCTAGACAGGAGAAATGCAAATGGGCCGACTTTAAGACTGTAAGGGCTTCTTGGGTGCTGGCCCAATAAAAGCTTAACACAAGAAAGAAGAAATAAAAGCCTAGAATATGCACGAGCCTGTCCAGGTTACGTGCGTTGCTACTGTTTTCGGTGCGTGTGCATCGGGATTGATAGGAGCGCACGCGCGCTGAGCAAGACCTCCGCTGGATATCAAATCCTATCATTACAAATATAACTGAGGATGAGTAAGGGCCTATTCGGATCCATTTGTGCTAACAGTTAGCAGCTAAAATTAGTACTAGTGGATCCAAGCAAAATTGCTAATAGACTATCATAGACCAAATCCCTCTTTTGGCCGGTTGATGTGCACATAATCTTACAAATTCCTCTTACCCCTGGGAGAGAGGATCTAGTGTGGCCTGGCATCATAACTGTAATGAGCTCTTCTCGGTCAGGTCAGCCTACCATCAGCAGTGGTTGCACAAATTCGGGGGAAATATCATTGTTGATCAAGCCAGCGGTGTGGGGGATGAAGTATGGTCACGACTCACGACTATGGCAACTGGCAGTGCCTGGCAAAATCAAAGTCTTCGGATGGAGGGTGCTGCATGGGCTTTTACCGTGCTGAGGCATTCTAGCTAATCGGCATATTGAAAATTCTAGCAGCTGGCCAGCTTGCCACGGCGTTCGCTTGAACTTATCAGCCATGAAATAGTATTTTTCTCTCATAACAAATCAGCTTCAACCGGCTTATCAGCCGCGGAAACCATCAGCCGAACAACTCAGTTATTTACATGCAACCGAGCTAAAGAAATTTGGCAGAGGCTTGGAGTATGGAATAAGATAGAAAGGATTATGGAAATAGACAGATCAGGTTCAGTCGTCGTGGCGGAGGTGATAAGTATATCTAGACCCCTGAAGAAGCTGAATCAAGTTGGGCTGGCTGAGCTCATTTTAACAGAAGGATAGTATATTTGGTGGGAACGGAGGAGATTCGTGCATGGCGAATCCATCCAACTACCAGCGCGATCAGCTCTATCTACTGCTACCTCGACGACGAATTATGAAATGGTATGAAGAAGACAGCCAGAAGGGCAGAAGTATGAAAAAAAAAACAGAAGGAAAATTGTGGATAAACGTCGATGCAAGCTTCAGACCGGAGAGTGGTAACGGAGGCACATGTGCGGTCATTCGTGATTAAAGGGGTCTTTCATAGCGGTCTCATATAGCTATTTAGACCGTGTGGATCGATGCACCAACTGCCGAGGTGATGGCGCTTAAGGAAGGACTGTTGCTAGCACAACACATTTGGTGCAACGGATTCATCATCATTCACTCAGATTGCCTGGAAGCGGTGCAAACAATGAGACAAGGGGGTCCCTCGGCAGCAGCTCGTGCTCCAATCTAAGATGAATGCAATATGCTCTGGCATGATTTTCAATCAGTATCCATTGAGCATTGTGGTCGAGAAGCTAATCAGGTGGCGCATGTGTTAGCTAGGGAAGCTTAAGCTTTATCTTTAAAAAATTCATGTATTCGGGTCGATGAACCCTGGCTTTATATTAGAAAGTTTAGTGAACGATGTAACTCTGTTTACAACTGAATAAAGTGTGCCACATTGCTTCAAAAAAAAAAAAAACCTATCATAGACCGGCTAACTATTAGCTAGAGGGCTGCTAATTATTACTAGTAGTTCCATTAACAAGTTTGGGACTGCTAATTGATGCTAATTAGGAGACTAACCACCGTCCACCTATTAGTATATTATTAGTAGGTGGATTCAAACAGCCCCTGTTAATAATTAGCTATAGCTAATATATAGTTATTAGCTAGCTAACTAATAGTACTAGTGGATCCAATAGTGCTTAAGTCTACAGTCAGATTCATATTCCAATTTCCAACTATATTCAGAAGGGACAAAAAAAGATAGAGCAAAAGCATTGGTGCCTGCAGTTAATCCACAGAACAGTATCTAATAATCAACTCAAGTCTGAAGTCACATGACCTGCAATTTACAAGTGAAGAACAGAACATGGAGGATCTCAGTTCCTGCCAAAGCGTCACAGTTTGTAGTCTGTACACGTCATAGCAAAATCCGAGCTCCACCAGCCGGTCCTTGAACATAACAAAAGAACGCATTCTGTTCTACAAAAGAAAACAGGAACTGGTACACATCAGCGCAAGATCTTGGAGTTCTTTGGGTGTTGCAGCAGTTTCCTGGCTTTCCGTGCACTCAAGATGCTCGAAATCAGATCGCTACCTACATCACATGTACTATCATAACCCATTAGCTTTACACCAAGATCCTTGCATAACACTCCTAGCCTAGTTTTATCATCTTCGCTTGACTTCTGTAGCTGATCTGCCTGTTCTCGAGAGACAGTGGCATACAAATGGAAGGCCCCAGATGCAGAGTTGTAGTCCTTTTGATCCCCATTTAACTCTGGATTATTGGGCTGCAGAAGCAAACGATTGTCGAGTGAAAACCGAAGTAACCCTGGAGCCTCTGGATCATCGGGTGTCAATGAGGAGAACACGAATGAGAATCTCCCGAATGCTAGGTCTGGCTCCAAGAACAGATCTAAAAGGGCACCACTGGGTGGCTTGAGGCTTTTAGGCAATGAATTCTTCTTCTGGTCAGAATTCACTAAGCTCTCTGATGCACGGCGAATTTTGGAAGCTTCTCTTAACCCACTCAATAAGGCCCCATGCATGGTAGCAGGGTATGCACGATTCGTAGCTTCTCCAGCGAAGAAGAGTCGGTCATTCACACTCTCAGCAAGAATGTCATAGTCAGCACCAGAAGACCCAACTCTGATGTGTGAGTATGAACCTGAGCAAAAAGGATCACTACCCCATCTCGTGCAAACTGATTGAACAGGATCAGGAACAGTAACACCTTTTGGGCCATAGATACCTAAACATAACAGGAGTTATATGTTAGTTCGTTGTTTATCATAATGATTAATGAAAGAAAATATCATAAATAATACATATATGCTTATTCTTGAACTTTATGTTCTTGGACTTACAAACGAGATGTACAATGCAATCATCTTGTTGATACATTCCTTCTGTGATCTTTATAATCGAATCATCCATCGAACATTATTCAAGGTAATATACAATAATGCTATCTTTCTTAAGTTTTCACATATTCCTCTGCTCAAGTTTATACCCACATACCAAAAGAACTATCTATGTTCGACCTCCCCATGTATCTCATCTATAAAAGGTAGCTATGCAATTAAGTCCTGAACAGCACTTATAGTATAATTTATCTCCCTTTTTCTCTCTAGCATTTTATCAAAGCAACCATTTGTAATACACATTTTATATTATACAAGTACATAACTAAAAGGGTAAATAACAATTCATATGCATAACAAGGACCTTAATACTAGTGGTATTTCACAAGTTTGTTAAGAGAGGTATGTAGATTAGTTTGTAGGTTACTAATACTTTAAGCTAGTCTTGTTGCATCCAAATCATAGAGAGTGGTTGACCCAAAAAATACATGCACATGCTCAGCAGATCATTAATGAGTTTGCTCTGCCAATCCCATAGTCAAAACTCAAAACTCCGCTGAGCCTATTTTTCTTTGTACTAATAGCTCTGTTGTATATGCGTAATCATAAGCAGAAAAGTTTGCAGCGTAATACAAATGCATCAAATGCTAGTTCATTCATCTAAACTGGCATTATGATCATTATCCATTAGGGCCTGTTTAGGAAATGTTAAAATATGCCAAATTAATAGGGATAAATGGTTCAGTAAACACAAAAACTAATTCATTTATAAGGAATCTCAACTTAAATCAGCTGAAGTGCCACAATAATAACTATGGAGTGTGTACTGTATAGTTTATGGTGTGAACAATTCCGTAATTCTAAATATATATGGTGTAGCATCATTTAAACCTAACCATAAACCAGCAAATGGTGCTTCAATTAATTATGGAGTGAGAGACAAGTATACTCTGTTCAGCCATCCAGTGAGCATATGACATACTTTGTTCAGCCATCCAGTGAGCATATGACATTATAAGACACATTGTTTAGTCACTTCCACTTAATATTAATCATTAAGTTATCCACACTAATACAAAGTATGCACTCGTCTCATAAATCCCAATGCACTTTTACTAGTAATGCACCAAGCAAAGCAGGCAGATAGCATTTAGTTAATGTATTTGAAAGCAATTTGTTTCCATTTTTGTAATTCTTGGAGTCCCTATTAAATTTTAAAATGCGATTAAACTAACCAAAATACATAGGACTATTAGTTCTAGATTTTACCTTTTAGAATGCCAAGTACTCGATGAAGTGAAACAACAGGATCAACCTTTTCAAACTCCAAAGCAGCCTCTCCTGCCACAAGTGCGATCAGAACAGCTCCACCAGAGACAGTGTGGTAGCTGTAGAAGAGAAAGAACTCCCCACGCTTGCTGCTCTCCTTATTCAAACACCCAAATGTGTCAATATCCTCATCCCAAAACACATGGGGAAACACCATGGCTACCTTGTTCAACAACCCAAATCCCAACCTCTGTATTGCCCCAAGCTTCTCCTCAGGCAACTCTGGGTCAAATATGATGCTCCCACCCTTGAGTACCCCAAGAGGCACGGTGCAGAGCACCATATCAGCCTGGAAAATCTGCCCTTCTTCCACTGTGACACTAACCCCCTCCCCTCCATACTCTATCCGCGACACCTTCTTCTCATAGAGTACCGGCACCCCATCAGACAATGCATGTATGAGGCGGTAATTCCCTCCAGCTAAGAAACAATGGTCTCCTCCCATCTCATAAGGATCGTCTTGGTCCCAGTATGCGAGTGAAAGCTCCGATAGGCAACCGGCATTGGAGAATTCCAGATTTGCAAAATGCCAATCCAAAACCATCCTCTCGTCATCCGTCCTGACCACATGATAGAGCCTCCTGAGCTTCTCTATAGCTTCCCCCAGCGAGATCCTCTCCGCAGCCTCATTGAGAGACTCCCGGAGCCTGGTAGCATGGTCGAGAAGCGTGTTGAACACCAGATCGATGCTCCTATCGAGATGTCTCTCCACTGTCCGGCCGTCGGGATAGTAGAGTGGGCAGCGGTCCCTCACCTTGTGCAGCGGAAGACCAAGCTGCCGCGCGAGCACGCCGAGCGGATTGGCGTGGATACCGGTGATGACACTGCCACCGAGCTCGACGGCGGCCTTGTCCTCACCTAGCCGGGCCGTGTAGACGCGGCCGCCGGGGCGCGCGCGGCCCTCGAGGACGAGCACTCGGAGACCGAAGCGGAGGAGCTGGCGCGCGGCGGCGAGGCCCGCGAGCCCCGCGCCGACGACGAGGACGGCCGCGGCGCCCTGGGTGGCGGCGTCCGGGGGCGGCGCGGCGGGGAAGGCGGCGGAGACGCCGAAGTTGATGTGGCCCTCGCGGGCGAGGTACCCGTGGGCGGCGGCGACGAGGCGGTCGTAGGAGGCGGCGACGGTCTCGAGGACGCGCGCGACCGGCAGCGGCGCGCCCGGGTCGGCGCGCCAGGACGCGAGGATGTGGTTGCGGACGACGATGTAATCGTTGGGCGCGTCGGCGATGTGGGCCGGGAGGAGCGGCCGCTCCTCCGGGAGCAGATCGTCGATGGGGAACCCCAGGGAGAGCGCGATGAGCGCCTCCGTCTCCGTCTCCCTCTGCCGCTCGTCCGCCGACAGCCGGCGCAGCCGCCGCACGCGGCGCGACGCGGCGTCGCCGAGTAACGCCTCCAGCTCCGCGTCGAGGAGGGACTCGTCGTACGACGCCGGACGTGTCGACGCCGTGCGGCGCTGCGGCCGGCGTGGCGGCGACGGCGACATCGCCGGAATCGGAGCGGCCGGCGGCGAGGGGTTTAGGTGTGGATGCGCAGCGCAGCCTCGGGTTTGGTTTTGGGGGAGGGGGAGGGGGTGGGTGGGAACTGAATGCTGGGTGTCGTGACGTGATAATGACGAGTGGGCCCGGAGTGGCAGCGTGGGAACGCGTGGAGTACTAGAAGCGGGCGATGAGGTGGAGTACTGGGCTCTGCAGTTTTGTGGGCCCACTGACAGTGTATGCATCGGGGCTGTTTGACTTCGCCGCGCATGTGAATGGGTCTGTGGGTCCATGTGTGGCGCCCACCTGTCATGCTGTGACATCGGGGCGCCCCTCGTTGGGACCCGCTGTAGTAGGGAAATTGAAAGGCCCATCGACTTTCTTGTGGGCCCCGCTGTAGTAGCACAATGAAACCGTGAGTGTCCAATAATTGGTGAGACTACGAGGGTCTAAGTTAAATTTAATTTTTAACCTATACGTCGTGACTAGCACAAATACCCTTGCATTGCAACGAGTCATATTTTCACTTTTAAGTAGTTAACATCTTTGTAATCCTCAAGTTTATCATCTTTGAATCCTTCGACGATAATATATGTTAACACTTTTAAAGCATTTTACAAACACATTGGTTAGTCGTTCATTTTCAATCTCCAATGCACGTGCTAGCAGCTTCATCGACGGTGGTTCAATATTCATTGTCTTTCTTAGTTGTACAACAAATATGTCTCTCTTTATGCACAGTCATGCTGAGTTGGACTGAGCTCATTCATCCACGTAAGCATGTTGTCCACGGAAGCTAGTGTATTCCAGTGTTGCTACAAGATATATTTTTTATTAGTTATTTTTGCTACACACAATACATAGCTAGCAGGCTCTAAAATTAGGAATATTTTTGCCTTTATATTGTATTCGAAAATATATGATAAGATTACGAACAAAATTTACTCTCTTTTTATCCTATCTGTCCTCCATTTCCTTTCTCTCTTTCTCTCCATCCTATCATCTTCCTCTTGTCAAATGTGAGACCACCACATGTGGCGATAGGGTGGGCGGAGGTGGGGCGTAGAGCAGACGCGGCAGGTAGGTGCAGCGAAGGGTCATGCTATGCTATCTCTAATATGCAGCGTAGTGTAGGGTCCACACGCCCGGATGAGCAGGTGCGGCTAGCGCGGCCTACAGAGTCCCAACGCACACATAGCCGGCGAGGCTCGAAACCTTGCGCAGTTGCATGGTGAGGGCGCGAAGCTAAAAAGGCGTGGGCATGGTGTGGCATGCAGGGTTGGCATAACAAACTTTGAGGAGTGCGCTGTGAAGGGGGGCGGGTGGTGCTGCTGACGAACCACGCGAGCGCGGAGAGTTGGGCGTGTGGGTAGGCTCGGAAGAAGACTGAGACGGGAAAAACGAAAGGAATTGTAGATGGTCTGAGAAAAAAAGCTCTTGCTTTGCAATGGGATACATAATTTACCTGTGCGTTGCAACGAATTTATAGATTGTTATGTGGCCACCTGAACAATTTGTGGCTCAAAGATTTATACAATATATTATTACTTGTTGTTATAATATACACCAATATTTGTGTGTGAAGTCTTATAAGAATTATTAAAATTGCGAGAGACAAGTCGGTACTTCATAGTGATGACGAATGAATAAAGAACAAACCCAAACATTCGATGGGGTTAAATTAGCTTTTCTTTATCATAATTATTATTATCCTTTAATTTAAGCATTGGGAGGAAGGACGATATGCCAACTTATCCCATGTAGTATGTATACGACATGCCCAAGCCTAGAGTACTCTATACTGTGTATAGTATTGGCGCATTTTACATCAAGCGCAGGGGCTTCTATTACAAATATACATTTCTTTAATCCTTGACCGATGAACTTGTGGTCCAGAAGATGCAATTCACCGTCCAATCCCATGGCGGAGGACCTTGTCCTTGGAACTGCAAACCGAGCGACGGAAGGAAGGACTTTACTCCAGAAAAAAGGAAAAGAATCGAGAAGGAAAAAACCGAACGGGTGTCAGTGATTAAGCTGGATGAAAGATTTTAATCCATAAATTTTGCCTTCTATTGCGTCGTATCTTTTTATTCACGCTGGAGTTCCGTTCGGTTGAGCATTTGCCCAATTAATTTTCTTTTCTTTCTATATCTGTGTTGTGTTCGGTTTTCTGTTGGCTTCGAAAGCGGTATTTTTATCCGATTTCCAATTCCAATATCCTCATGAAGTATTTAGAAAGAGCTCGAATTAGACTCTGTGTCGCGCTAGATAATAGCTATTCTAACTTATATAAGCACATGTTATATATATAAGTCTAGACAGAAGAAACTCTGCATTGTCCGGTAGTTAGAGGGAGGTGGACAAAAAAATAGATGGATGAAAAAAAAATAGCCTAAAATTTTGCCTCTTTAGTAGCAGGTATAGGTATAGATGTATTGATTGAGGACAGAGGTTGCCTGTGGAGATTATTTCTTAGCAAATATATATAGTAAAATTTGGGTGAAAATTGGATTTCCCACCCTCCGTACAGGACAGCGACAAGAATGGGGAGCCATTCTAGAATTCCCGTGGAGATTATTTCCTGCATGGAGATGGGCATAGACCAAATCTTTCTTGCAATTTTATACAAGAGGGGGATGGGAAACTGTAACACCCCGGGTGTTATAATGCTAATTAATCTGCCATGTCATCATAATGCATTGCAAAGCATCTCTATTAGGTTAACATTGTTATGCATCAACTAAAACAAGTTTACTTATTTAGGTTGAATGTGTTTCTCAGTGGTGTGCTCCGAAACCGAAAACCCTAATTTCGAATACCACCGCAAATACTTAGTCCATGCCCTGCGTAATTTGAAGTGCGCGACCGTGTTGCACACTAGTGTCAAATGTAGGGTATGAGCTCAAGTACAACATCTAAAATGAAGCTCCGAATTTGAGTTTGAATTGGAGTCCCAAAACTTGTCACGAGTTTTCCGATTCAAATTCGAATTCAAATCTGGGGAGAAATGTAAAACAATTTCAAAAGTAAATTGGTCAACCAAGAGTGACTTTTGGTCAACCATGTCATGTTGGTCCAAATGATGCCCTTGGGTGAGGTTTTGATCACTAAGTAATCACAAATCAAAGTAGCAACAAGTTTCCAATTTGAAATCCCTCCGAAAACCCTAAATTTCAAAACCCTGTTTTACCCCTTTTAAAATAATTCAAAATCTAAGAAAAATTTGGGAAAAAGTTCAAAACCAAGTTTGTAGAACTTTTCAAGGGCTACAACTTTGGTGTTTTGAGTTTTCAAAGTTTTAGTGTATAATGTGGAGCAATTTTGAAAATAAGCAAATTTCAGTTTTAATTCATTTTTGTCCCCAAACTAAGATTTCAAAATGGAGGCTGATTTTGAAAAAGTTTTGAACAGCAAAGTTGTAGGTCTGGTCAAGATAAACAACTTTGATGTTTGGATATTTTGAAGTTTCAATATAAAATCAAAAGTAATTTCTAAATTACCAAATCTGAAAAATGTGTCCCTTTTTGAATTTAAACTCAAATTTCAAAATCCAGTGAGAATTTGAAAAAGTGTTCAACATCAAACTTGTATAGCTTGAAAATCTGAAGATTTCATATATTGGAAGATTTTCAAGTTGTTATACAAATTTGAGAGTAATTTGAAAAATCAGTTTGAATTTCAAAAGTTGGGGGGGCAGCTACAGTGCACGACGTATCACCGACGGCCACCGGCCGGTATGGGCGCCGGCCGATCGCCGCCGTGGCCGTTTCCACGGTCTTCTCGAGCGCGCCAGGATCGCCAGCGCGATGGCACTGCAGTGCGGCTCTGTAGACGCGTTTTCCTTCTATATATACCGTAGTTCACAGTGACGATCAACGTTTTCGCCACCGCCGCCACCGCAGCTCCGCCGCTGCCGCCACCAAGCCATCTCCGGCCACGCCAACCGCACCACTAGCTCCGCCTCATCCTTGCGCATCTCGTGAACCAGTTAAGCTAGCCCAATTCCGCCTGGATCGCCGGGGAGCCGTTGTCTTCCACCTCGGATCGCCGCCGCTTCAGTCGAGCCCCGCCACCGTCGTCAGCCACCTCCAGTGCCTCTCCGCTTCAACCGATCACTCCGTCGTGATCGTGGTATGCCCCTGATGCTCCCTGACCTCTTGCTTTAATCGCTACCGCTTTGTACCGTCGAGTCACCGGTCACCGTCCCCGTCGAGCCACCACCGTCGTCGGTGAGCTGTTGCCGGAGCTTGAGCTAGGGTGTTTAGTAGCAAAACGGGTTCACTGGGTCGTGTAGAAGGTGTTGGTCAGCTCGGTTGGTCGACCGAGGCACCGTTCACCGGCCGGCCACCGCAGGCAAGCGCGCGGGTACGCGGGAGAGCGAGAGCGAGCGGGAGGAAGGAGATGACAGGTGGGGACACCGTGTCAGCGAGAGAGAGCGGGCGAGCGCGCGGACGCGAGGCAGGCCGCGCTGCTGGGCCGCGTAGCTGGGCCGGGCACGCGTGCGGGTGCGGGCGCGCGTACGCGGGCCGTTTGGGCCAGACCGAGGGAGGCAGCCCGAGTTCGGATTTCGTTTTTGTTTTTCTTTTCCAAATAAATGAATAGTGCTGTTATTTGTTTATTTCATTAAAAATTGTATAGAGTTCCAAAATTCATGAAAATTTTTGTGTAAGCTTCTCAATGTATAAACTATCTAGGAAAAATGTTAAATCATGAATTTGAATACTTTGTGCAGTAGAATTAATTGGTTTCATTAAAGATTAAATGCAACTTCCAGTAATTTTAATAATTAATTTATTTATCCAAAAATTATGAAATTTATTATGACACTGTTATAAATCATTCTTAACCCATAGAAAAAGTTTAAGCTTGTTTAGATAAAGTTTGATCAACTTCTAATTATGCCCTAATTATTTAAATAGTAAATAATTGTTAATTTGAGAACTTTAAGTGTTGTGTGCCTTTTGATTGAGTGATGTCCTTAGGTCACTACCCTTTGGTGATCTTTGGCACCGTAATTTCATGATTGAGCTCGTTATTAACTTGTTAGGTTAAAAGCTGGTATCGCGGGATAACGTCGCTACTAGTTAGTAGGTTTTCTGTTTACGATTGTACCGTGAAGGAAAGTTGTACTCTAATCGTAACCGTGGCATGTTATCATCAAGCATCATGTTTATCATCGAGCATCATGTTAAAGCATGTTATGTATTCGTGTAGTCACCGCTTTCGAGGAAGCCGAAGTCGTCGAGCAGGTCTCCGGAGAAGAGCGATCGTCGGTGGGTTCCGGACCAGACGGAGGAGTTCACGAGTCTGAGTCAGTCGTCGTGTCAGAGCAAGGCAAGCCCCGGTGCATTTAAACCCTACCTTGATATTTTATAAATATTTTTATTATTTATATTATGGTTTATTGCATTAAGTAATTAGGAGTTGAGTGATAACCTAATTGCTGCATTAACATCCTTGATTATTGCAATATTACCCTTGATACCTGCTTTACTAAAAAAGGCGTAGTATGCTTCGCTATGCTTAGAAGTTAAGCTTTTAAATGAAATGTTTACATAGCTATGACGGCATCCTTAATGAATATTGAAATATGTGAATGAACTTGTAAGATCGGGCGGGTGGTTTGGCCACTGCTAACGTGCATTGGGAAAGGAGTCCCAATGTATTGTTTCCGCCTTATCAGTTAAGGAGTTTTTGTTGGCCCTCGCGTCATGGAGTTTTTGTTAGTACTAGCCATGTGCCCGCGTCGGGTAAGCCTTACTTTGGCTAGTCCATTACGAGAACGTCTAACCTCGCACTGGGAGTGGAGAGATGGCGAGAGTAACGTGTACCCTCGGGGCTAGAATTGGGCCGGGTTCGAGGAGTACTGTGCTCTCGGGTGGCGATGGACACGTTCTGGTTTTGGGTTATTCGGGTAAGAGTTGATATATGCTAGATTCGGTTCTACATATGTCGTGTGGTTAGGAATCCCCAGCTGGGTATATGAAGCGGTTCGAATCGTCGTTGCTCCACGAGAAAGGAGTCTTGGCCTTGCACCAACATCGTAGTTAAGAACTGGAATTGAAAGAAAGAATGAGAAAGGTTTTGATGATAATTACTTTGATCTAGATTAGGATCACCTAGATTTGGTTAATGAACCATCAATGGTAAAAGTAAAATGTTGAAGATAAGGACTTACCTTAGTAAGCTTTTCTGCAAAAGAAAATCTTGATTCTGATTTACCCGTACCTTGATTCCCTAAAGCTAGCATGCCCTTGGAGTCTTTGTCCTAGTCGGGTAAGTCTTGTTGAGTACTCTCGTACTCAGGGTTTGTTGAACCCCTTGTTGCAGGTGCGGTTCATGAACAAGTTTGCTTCGAGCCTTGTTGCATGACCGTCGTGGTTGAAGAAAGCGACGACGAGTAAACTGTGTGGCCTTTGGGCAAGGCATCTCGCTTGTGTGATGTAATAAAGTTACTACCGATACTTCTCTACTAATGGTTTGTAATAATGTTACATAAGGTTTGAGATTTGAAAAACTGGTTGTAACCTAAGTTATTGTAAGACTTCCGCTACTTTACTCTGTTGAATATTTTGAATAAACTGTTGTAATATTGCAATACTCCTGTGATTGGATCCTGTTCGGAGGAAAGCAGGCCTTTTAAGTTATGGTGAACATAAGTACGACGGTCAGAGGTCATTATGGCAATGACGTGTACTTGTGGGCCATCATAATTAGGAGGTTCTGTGACAGCTGGTACCAGAGCATAATCACTCGAGTTATTGTAGTATTACTTTGCAAAACTTCAAAATGATTTGGGTCAAACAAACTTAATATTGATATTTTGGGTCCAAATTGCTTTTGCTTATCTTAATCTATTCTATAGTTTCCTTAGCTCATATTTGAAAGCTTCGTAGTGAAGTATCATGTATAGTGCCCTATGTTATAAAGATTGCATGTGTTGCTTAAATCTTTCTGTTAGATCGTAAGAACGGTGCATGCATCATGTTTATTTAACCTGCTTAAGTTACCTTCCCTTTTAAAGTGGTTTGAGTTAAGTAAGGTTCAATCCTATTCATGCTAACCTTCAGATCCCCCTATCTGTTCTCATCGTCCTAATTCTATCTTGCTTTAGGATGGCACGTGTGAAGACAACTCCTCGCAAGAAAACGGGTCCGCAAGGAGTGCCGCGTCATCAGTTGGCTGCCAGAGGTGATGGAGCAAGCAGCAGCCGTAATCCGAACCCGGATTCGGAATCAGAGGTTGCAAGGCTTACATCAGAAGTGGAGCGATTGAAGCGCAATATGTGTTTTTGGAAACAGTTCCAGAACGAGTCTCTGGAAAAGGAGACAGAAGCCAGGGCTCGTGTTCGTGAGTTGGAGCTTTATGTGACACACCTGGAGCAGTACAACACAGTTCTACATGAGGAAGTCCATAGGCTAAATGATCTGATAAATCCCAATCATCAGCCCTAGGCAGTGGAAGATGATGTTGGTGCTGTGGTTGTTCCTGATGGAGAGGACAGTGAAGAAGATCCGAATGAAGATGAACCCATGATGGAAAGTGGGGATGATGCAAGTCATGTCACTGGTGCGAGTGTTCCAGAGGTTGAGGATGGAGTGATCGTGATCAGCGATGATGATGAGGAGTGAAGTGTTGACATGGATGGATATGTAATATAGTAGTCTTTCCTGCTTTCTAAGAACCTTAGTGGGTAGTTTCTTGCTTGAGAGCAAGTTTGTAATGAAATAATGTAAGATAAGTTTGTATGTGTATACAAGTACTGTACTAACTGCTTTTTAATTCAATAAAGCGATGTAAATAAATATGGTTTGTGTACAACAGATGGACGGTACCGGAACTTCCCAGCAAGGGGACAATGCTCCGAATCCCCCACCGTTTCCACCCACCTTGGCAGAGGCTATTGCCGCACTGGTTAATGCCACTACCTTGTTGGCTCAGAATCAGAATCAGAATGGAAATCAGGGTCGTCGAGGCCGTAACAATGGAGGGGAAACCACCTATGTGGATTTCACCGATACCCGTCCACCAGTGTTCTCAAAGGCAGATGAGCCGCTAGAGGTGGATGACTGGCTCCGTACCATGGAGCAGAAAGTTTGAACTGTTACAGTGCACGGAGCACCATAAACCTGTGTTTGCAGCGCAGCAGCTTAGAGGTGCCGCAGGGGCGTGGTGGGCGAATCTGGTCGCCGCACGGCCTGCTGGCCACCGTATTACTTGGCAAGAGTTTCATGATGCTTTTAGAGCACATTATATTCCAGATGGTGTCATGGCCATGAAGCTAGATGAAAGGTCTTGATGGCTAGAGGGGGGTGAATAGCCTTTTAAAATTTTCTACAAAGACAAGCTAAACAAGTTTATCAATACAACAAATAGCGCGATGCGAGTTTTGCTTAGCCTAAGGGGTGTTTGCAAGCCACCTATCCAATTCATAATTCTAGTATATTTGCACTCAACCGCACAAGTCAAACCGAGAAGGTAACTACAACTACAACTAGCAAGCTACACAAAAGAGCTATTCTAGCCAAGCTAACTAGCTAGCAAAGATAACTAAGAAAGTAATGCGTAGTTGAGTTAGGAGAGATTCACCGAGGGGCGAAGTATTGAGCCAACCAATATGATCAACAATGAATACCAAGATAACCGAACACCGGGATCAATCAATCACAATTATGAAAGTGATGACACGAAGATTTATCCCGAGGTTCACGTGCTTGCCGGCACGCTAGTCCCCGTTGTGTCCCTTTTTACCACGTGGTTTGGTGGCTAATCGGTCTCACACCGAGCCTCTCAAAAGGCGCCACAAGAACCTACCAAATGGCAAAAGGTTGCAAATGACATGAGGAATCCACTAATGTTGCCTTTGGCGCTTCGCCGAGGTAGGCACAAACCCCTCACAATCACCGGAGGTGGCCAAGAACAATCACCAACTCTTGCCAACGCCTCCAAGCTGCTCCAAGCCGTCTAGGTGGCGGCAACCACCAAGAGAAACAAGAATCCCGCAGCAAATCAACCACCAAGTGCCAACTAGATGCAATCTCACAATGCAAATGCACTTGGATCACTCAATCTCACTTCGAATATGAAAAGAAGCAAGAGAGATGAGTGGGAGGGGAGTTGCTAGGCTCAAAGTGCTCACAAGTATGTCAAATGTCCAAGAGAGAGAGCCTTGAGCCGGCCAACGAGTATTTATAGACGTACCCCTTCGAATATAGCCGTTAGAAACTTGAAACAGCCGAACTCGCGTTGACCGGACGCGCCGGTCGTAACGACCGGACGCTCCGGTCGCGTAACGGCTAGTTCCGCGAAACGCCGACCGAACGCGCCGGTCGCAACGATCGGACGCGCCGGTCCCGTGACTGACCGGACGCGCCGGTCAACACTGAGTTGCGCAAAACGAACCAACGACCGGACGCGCTGGTGAACCGACCGGACGCCACAGTGCCCGCGTCCGGTGGGAGTCCAGTAAGCTCCCTGGACGACCGGACGCGTCCGGTCGCCTGTGACCGGACGCGCCTCGCGTCCGATCAAACACTGAAAAAACGCGCAGACACTGGACACTGACCGGACGCGTCCGGTCAAACAGTGACCGTGTCCGGTGCAGCGTCCGGTGCAGCGTCCGGTCACCACTGTGACCTCCGTTCGCTTCCGTTTCTTTTCCGTTTGATTTCCGACTTCCGGCGTAGCGGAAAATAGGCATTTCATTTCCCCGAAATCGCCTGAATCCCGCGCTCGCACGCTCGGCGGGAGGGAGAGAGGACCCCAAACCCTCTCTACCGCTTAAACTCAAACGCCGTCGCAAACGTGCTAACACCACCAAGTGATCATCACAATGTGCATGTGTGTTAGCATTTTCACAATCATTTTTTGAGGCGTTATTAGTTCTATCCAAATGCATATGATCATGAAATGCACACCTAGAGGCACTTAGGAGTTCAATGGCCGCGACATTCCCCTCTTTATAGTACGGCTATCTATCCTATAATGTAACCACACCCACTAGGTGTCTTGGTTACTAAAACACAACCCTTAAGCATATACCTTTGCCTTGATCACGTAGGGTTGCGTCCAAATCCAAGTGTGGCCATCATGATCACCATGTCCATCTTGCCACCAACCTTGGAATGTACTAATCCTCATATGCTACACACAACTTAGGCATAGGATTAGTACTTAGGCATTGTCACTAATTACCAACACCAAACATAGGACTTTTACTAGAGGAGTTTCTCTCGCTGAAGCAAGGGAACCAGACAGTTCTGCAGTATGTGGGCAAATTCAATCATCTGTCCCAGTATGCAGCGGAATATGTGAATACCGATGCGAAGAAGAAAAGCTGTTTCATGAGAGGGTTGAGTACCAGAATCCAGGAAGCATTAGTCACCTGCTATAATGCTACTTACCATGATATAGTCAATGTGGCTATTGCGTCAGAAGAGAAGTCCCGACTGCACAAAGAGTCGAAGAAGAAGAAGCCAGTGTTTTCAAGCCCGTCTGGCGGCATTAAGAAGCGCCAGAAGTTTATTTACCACCCTCAGAACCATTTCCGCCCAACTTATCGTCCACCGCAATACCAAGCTCAGCCGCAGACGTTTTTCCGTCCTGCCGCAACCCCGCAATTTATACAACAGCCGAATGCCCCTGGTATTCGAAACCAGACTCTAGCAACCCATAACTTTTCCTGCTACAATTGTGGAAAGCCAGGCCACTTTTCCAAGGACTGCCCGTATCCAAGGCAGTACAACCCTAACTATCCCAGAGCTCCCGTACCACAACAGCAACAACCTCAGAGCAAGAACAATAATCTGAATGTTCAGAAGGGTAAGGGTGAGAAGAAGAAGACCGGACGTGTATTCTATACTCAAGCAAGTGCAATTCCAGAGGGAGAACCTGTTATGATGGGTATGTTCCCTGTTGCTAATCATCCAGCAGTACTGTTATTTGATTCAGGTCCATCGCATACATTCATAAATCGCACCTTTGTTGTTAAGCATGACATTCCAATTGTGGGAACACAAGAAGATTTCTTTATCCAGTCGCCCGGGGGACGACTGTGTACTAAGGAGATGGTACGTGACGTACCTATAGAGTTAGGTGGGCATATATTTCCTACCTCAATGATAATATTACAGAAACAGGATATAGATGTAATCCTGGGTATGAATTGGATGTACCAAAGAGGAGCCCTTATAGATGCCCTGCACAGAACTATAAGGTTGAACCTGCCAGATAATAAATCTCATCTTCTTATCCAACTTCCTATCCCAAAGAGAACAGTTGAAAGGATATGTGCAACTTCAGTACAAGAGGTTTGTGATATACCAGTAGTCTGTGAATTTCCAGATGTGTTTCCAGATGATCTACCAGGTCTGCCACCAGACAGAGATGTAGAGTTTGTAATTGAGTTAAAACCGGGTACTGCCCCAATATCCCGGAGAGCTTACAGAATGCCACCCAATGAATTGGCAGAACTTAAGGATCAATTGCAAGAGTTACATGACAAAGGTTTTATCAGACCCAGTTCCTCACCATGGGGATGTCCAGCTCTGTTTGTCAAAAAGAAAGATCAGACTTTAAGGATGTGTGTTGATTACCGACCGCTGAATGAAGTAACCATTAAGAACAAATATCCGTTGCCGCGTATTGATCTACTCTTTGATCAGCTTGCGGGGGCAAAGGTGTTTTCAAAGATCGATCTTCGATCAGGGTACCATCAAATCAAGATTCGACCTGAAGATATCCCAAAGACTGCATTCACCACCAGATATGGACTGTATGAGTACCTAGTTATGTCTTTTGGTCTCACCAATGCACCGGCACATTTCATGTATCTGATGAACTCAGTTTTCATGCCGGAGCTTGACAAGTTTGTGGTTGTGTTTATTGATGATATTCTGGTATACTCCAAAAGTAAAGAAGAGCATGTTGAGCATCTCAGAGTTGTTCTGAATCGTTTGAGAGATCATCAACTGTATGCCAAGTTCAGTAAATGTGAGTTTTGGTTAAGAGAAGTGTAATTCTTAGGACATGTGTTGTCAGCTGAAGGAGTAGCAGTGGATCCGGGCAAGGTGAAAGATATTCTGAATTGGAAACCACCAATCTCAGTTCATGAAGTCCGAAGTTTTCTAGGAATGGCGGGTTATTACCGTCGATTCATACCTGACTTTTCAAAGGTAGCCAAGCCAATCACAGAATTATTGAAGAATCAAACTAAGTTCATATGGTCTCCAGAATGTGAGAAAGCTTTTAGAATTCTAAAGAAGTCATTGACAACTGCTCCAGTTTTGGCACAACCAGATATAGAAAAGCCATTTGATGTTTATTGTGATGCCTCGGGTATTGGCCTTGGTTGTGTATTGATGCAAGAAGGCAGAGTCATTGCTTATGCCTCGAGACAGTTGAAGCGTCATGAAGAACATTATCCGACACATGATCTTGAACTAGCAGCTGTGGTTCATGCATTAAAAATCTGGCGTCATTACTTGTTAGGTAATACTTGCCACATGTATACAGATCACAAGAGTTTAAAGTATATCTTTACTCAGTCAGAATTGAATATGAGGCAAAGAAGGTGGCTTGAATTGATAAAGGATTATGATTTGGAAGTACACTATCACCCTGGAAAAGCAAATGTTGTTGCTGATGCACTCAGTAGAAAGAATCATTGCAATTGTATGACTGTGAAGCCAATGGATTACAGTTTATGTTACGAATTGGAAAAGTTGAATATTGAAATAATTCAACAAGGTCAGTTGACTAATGTTACAGTAGAATCAACACTCAAAGATCAGATTGTATCTGCTCAGAGAACAAATTCTGGAATAGCTCATCTCAAAGAAAAAGTTAGAACTGGTCAACAGACAGATTTCAGTATTGATGATGTAGATGTGCTATGGTTTAAGAACCGGCTAGTGGTCCCAAAGGTTCCAGAGTTATGTCGGCTCATTCTTGATGAAGCACATAGTACAAGGTTTTCTATTCATCCAGGGAGTAATAAGATGTATCAAGATTTGAAACAAAGATTCTGGTGGACTAAAATGAAAATTGAGATCACCAAGTATGTTGCCCGATGTGATACTTGTCGCAAAGTGAAAGTTGAACATTTGAAGCCGGCAGGAATATTACAACCCTTGCCCATTCCATCCTGGAAATGGGAAGATATTAGTATGGATTTCATTACTGGGTTACCCAAGACCTCAAGACGCTTTGATTCAATTTGGGTCATTGTGGACCGTTTGACTAAGTCAGCTCACTTTGTACCTGTGAAGGTTGACTATAGAGCATCTAGATATGCAGAAATATATGTTGCTCGAATTATGAGTTTACATGGAATACCCAAAACAATTGTTACTGACAGGGGTACTCAGTTTGTTTCGCAATTTTGGAGACAGTTTCAAAAGTCATTAGGTACTAAACTTCTTTACAGTACAGCCTATCATCCACAAACTGGGGGACAGACTAAAAGAGTAAATCAAATTTTGGAAGATATGTTAAGATCTTGTGCTCTCACCTATCAAGATCAGTGGGATGAATGTTTACCGTTAGCAGAATTCTCATACAACAATAGTTATCAAGAGAGTATTAAAATGGCACCGTTTGAAGCATTGTATGGCCGCAGGTGCAGAACTCCGTTGAACTGGTCAGAACCAGGAGAAAGATGGTTTTATGGAGTTGATCTGGTGAAGAAAACGGAAGAAAAGGTTAGGCAGATACAAAAGAATTTAAAAGTTGCTCAGTCTCGACAGAAGAGTTATGCAGATAAAAGGCGTAGACCCTTGATGTTTAAAGTGGGAGATTATGTTTATCTGAAAGTGTCACCCATGAAAGGAGTTAATAGATTTGGAGTCAAAGGCAAACTCGCACCACGTTATATTGGTCCTTTTCAAATCATTGAAAAATATGGGAAGGTGGCATATAGATTAAAGCTGCCTGAACAACTGTCAGCCGTGCACAATGTATTTCATGTATTACAAATGAAGAAGTGTATGCAAGTGCCTGATCAAGTTGTTGATGTGGAGGGAGTTGAACTTGAGCCTGATTTGACATATTCTGAATATCCTGTCCGAGTTTTGGATCGAAAGGATCGTGTTACCCGGAGTAGAACAATTAAATGGTACAAGATACAATGGGATCAACATTCAGAAGAGGAAGCCACTTGGGAATCGGAGGATTACCTGTTGGAGAATTTCCCGGAGTTCTTTGCTTCTATCTAGGTTGCAATTTCTTCTTTAAACTGTAACCTATCCTTTTAAAATCTTTGTAATGCAGAAAACCCCTACCTATTTTGTAGACAAGTCTTGGACGTGTTTGCTTGGCACGTTTCCTTTTTCATTACTTAACTCAAGGCTTTAAATCTCGGGACGAGATTTCTTTAAGGGGGAAGGGCTGTAACACCCCGGGTGTTATAGTGCTAATTAATCTGCCATGTCATCATAATGCATTGCAAAGCATCTCTATTAGGTTAACATTGTTATGCATCAACTAAAACAAGTTTACTTATTTAGGTTGAATGTGTTTCTCAGTGGTGTGCTCCGAAACCGAAAACCCTAATTTCGAATACCACCGCAAATACTTAGTCCATGCCCTGCGTAATTTGAAGTGCGCGACCGTGTTGCACACTAGTGTCAAATGTAGGGTATGAGCTCAAGTACAACATCTAAAATGAAGCTCCAAATTTGAGTTTGAATTGGAGTCCCAAAACTTGTCACGAGTTTTCCGATTCGAATTCGAATTCAAATCTGGGGAGAAATGTAAAACAATTTCAAAAGTAAATTGGTCAACCAAGAGTGACTTTTGGTCAACCATGTCATGTTGGTCCAAATGATGCCCTTGGGTGAGGTTTTGATCACTAAGTAATCACAAATCAAAGTAGCAACAAGTTTCCAATTTGAAATCCCTCCGAAAACCCTAAATTTCAAAACCCTATTTTACCCCTTTTAAAATAATTCAAAATCTAAGCAAAATTTGGGAAAAAGTTCAAAACCAAGTTTGTAGAACTTTTCAAGGGCTACAACTTTGGTGTTTTGAGTTTTCAAAGTTTTAGTGTATAATGTGGAGCAATTTTGAAAATAAGCAAATTTCAGTTTTAATTCATTTTTGTCCCCAAACTAAGATTTCAAAATGGAGGCTGATTTTGAAAAAGTTTTGAACAGAAAAGTTGTAGTTCTGGTCAAGATAAACAACTTTGATGTTTGGAGATTTTGAAGTTTCAATATAAAATCAAAAGTAATTTCTAAATTACCAAATCTGAAAAATGTGTCCCTTTTTGAATTTAAACTCAAATTTCAAAATCCAGTGAGAATTTGAAAAAGTATTCAACATCAAACTTGTAGAGCTTGAAAATCTGAAGATTTCATATATTGGAAGATTTTCAAGTTGTTATACAAATTTGAGAGTAATTTGAAAAATCAGTTTGAATTTCAAAAGTTGGGGAGGCAGCTACAGTGCACGACGTATCACCGACGGCCACCGGCCGGTATGGGCGCCGACCGATCGCTGCCGTGGCCGTTTCCACGGTCTTCTCGAGCGCGCCAGGATCGCCAGCGCGATGGCACTGCAGTGCGGCTCTGTAGACGCGTTTTCCTTCTATATATACTGTAGTTCACAGTGACGATCAACGTTTTCGCCACCGCCGCCACCGCAGCTCCGCCGCTCGCCGCTGCCGCCACCAAGCCATCTCCGGCCACGCCAACCACACCACTAGCTCCGCCTCATCCTTGCGCATCTCGTGAACCAGTTAAGCTAGCCCAATTCCGCCTGGATCGCCGGGGAGCCGTCGTCTTCCACCTCGGATCGCCGTCGCTTCAGTCGAGCCCCGCCACCGTCATCAGCCACCTCCAGTGCCTCTCCGCTTCAACCGATCACTCCGTCGTGATCGTGGTATGCCCCTGATGCTCCCTGACCCCTCGCTTTAATCGCTACCGCTTTGTACCGTCGAGTCACCGGTCACCGTCCCCGTCGAGCCGCCACCGTCGTCGGTGAGCTGTTGTCGGAGCTTGAGCTAGGGTGTTTAGTAGCAAAACGGGTTCGCTGGGTCGTGTAGAAGGTGTTGGTCAGCTCGGTTGGTCGATCGAGGCACCGTTCACCGGCCGGCCACCGCAGGCAAGCGCGCGGGTACGCGGGAGAGCGAGAGCGAGCGGGAGGAAGGAGATGACAGGTGGGGACACCGTGTCAGCGAGAGAGAGCGGGCGAGCGCGCGAGCGCGAGGCAGGCCGCGCTGCTGGGCCGCGTAGCTGGGCCGGGCACGCGTGCGGGTGCGGGCGCGCGTACGCGGGCCGTTTGGGCCGGACCGAGGGAGGCAGCCCGAGTTCGGATTTCGTTTTTGTTTTTCTTTTCCAAATAAATGAATAGTGCTGTTATTTGTTTATTTCATTAAAAATTGTATAGAGTTCCAAAATTCATGAAAATTTTTGTGTAAGCTTCTCAATGTATAAACTATCTAGGAAAAATGTTAAATCATGAATTTGAATACTTTGTGCAGTAGAATTAATTGGTTTCATTAAAGATTAAATGCAACTTCCAGTAATTTTAATAATTAATTTATTTATCCAAAAATTATGAAATTTATTATGACACTGTTATAAATCATTCTTAACCCATAGAAAAAGTTTAAGCTTGTTTAGATAAAGTTTGATCAACTTCTAATTATGCCCTAATTATTTAAATAGTAAATAATTGTTAATTTGAGAACTTTAAGTGTTGTGTGCCTTTTGATTGAGTGATGTCCTTAGGTCACTACCCTTTGGTGATCTTTGGCACCGTAATTTCATGATTGAGCTCGTTATTAACTTGTTAGGTTAAAAGCTGGTATCGCGGGATAACGTCGCTACTAGTTAGTAGGTTTTCTGTTTACGATTGTACCGTGAAGGAAAGTTGTACTCTAATCGTAACCGTGGCATGTTATCATCAAGCATCATGTTTATCATCGAGCATCATGTTAAAGCATGTTATGTATTCGTGTAGTCACCGCTTTCGAGGAAGCCGAAGTCGTCGAGCAGGTCTCCGGAGAAGAGCGATCGTCGGTGGGTTCCGGACCAGACGGAGGAGTTCACGAGTCTGAGTCAGTCGTCGTGTCAGAGCAAGGCAAGCCCCGGTGCATTTAAACCCTACCTTGATATTTTATAAATATTTTTATTATTTATATTATGGTTTATTGCATTAAGTAATTAGGAGTTGAGTGATAACCTAATTGCTGCATTAACATCCTTGATTATTGCAATATTACCCTTGATACCTGCTTTACTAAAAAAGGCGTAGTATGCTTCGCTATGCTTAGAAGTTAAGCTTTTAAATGAAATGTTTACATAGCTATGACGGCATCCTTAATGAATATTGAAATATGTGAATGAACTTGTAAGATCGGGCGGGTGGTTTGGCCACTGCTAACGTGCATTGGGAAAGGAGTCCCAATGTATTGTTTCCGCCTTATCAGTTAAGGAGTTTTTGTTGGCCCTCGCGTCATGGAGTTTTTGTTAGTACTAGCCATGTGCCCGCGTCGGGTAAGCCTTACTTTGGCTAGTCCATTACGAGAACGTCTAACCTCGCACTGGGAGTGGAGAGATGGCGAGAGTAACGTGTACCCTCGGGGCTAGAATTGGGCCGGGTTCGAGGAGTACTGTGCTCTCGGGTGGCGATGGACACGTTCTGGTTTTGGGTTATTCGGGTAAGAGTTGATATATGCTAGATTCGGTTCTACATATGTCGTGTGGTTAGGAATCCCCAGCTGGGTATATGAAGCGGTTCGAATCGTCGTTGCTCCACGAGAAAGGAGTCTTGGCCTTGCACCAACATCGTAGTTAAGAACTGGAATTGAAAGAAAGAATGAGAAAGGTTTTGATGATAATTACTTTGATCTAGATTAGGATCACCTAGATTTGGTTAATGAACCATCAATGGTAAAAGTAAAATGTTGAAGATAAGGACTTACCTTAGTAAGCTTTTCTGCAAAAGAAAATCTTGATTCTGATTTACCCGTACCTTGATTCCCTAAAGCTAGCATGCCCTTGGAGTCTTTGTCCTAGTCGGGTAAGTCTTGTTGAGTACTCTCGTACTCAGGGTTTGTTGAACCCCTTGTTGCAGGTGTGGTTCATGAACAAGTTTGCTTCGAGCCTTGTTGCATGACCGTCGTGGTTGAAGAAAGCGACGACGAGTAAACTGTGTGGCCTTTGGGCAAGGCATCTCGCTTGTGTGATGTAATAAAGTTACTACCGATACTTCTCTACTAATGGTTTGTAATAATGTTACATAAGGTTTGAGATTTGAAAAACTGGTTGTAACCTAAGTTATTGTAAGACTTCCGCTACTTTACTCTGTTGAATATTTTGAATAAACTGTTGTAATATTGCAATACTCCTGTGATTGGATCCTGTTCGGAGGAAAGCATGCCTTTTAAGTTATGGTGAACATAAGTACGACGGTCAGAGGTCATTATGGCAATGACGTGTACTTGTGGGCCATCATAATTAGAAGGTTCTGTGACAGAAACCATTTCAGAATTCCCCCTTTTATCATTACTTCCTTCATTTTAAATTAACTCGAATGACTTATAATTTAGGAGGTGGAGTACCAAATATGCACGAAACCATCATACGGGTTAGGGCATACGTGCTTGTTCATAGGTGCTCAGTGTGCACTCGTGTATATGAAAGTCTACATTTGTATTGGGTCTTGCGAAAAAATTGAGATCAACATACTTTAAGGCCTCATTTGTTTGTTCCATATTGAAAATAGGCATGTTTCTCTTCATGTGCCGGATTGAGTGGATCCTGGTGGTTCACAAAGCTGGTTTGGTTCGATTCCAAGTGCCCCCCAGCTGTGGCTTCAATCCTGGTGGTTCACAAAGCCTGGTGGCCTGATTTCATTTTGGATCAGGCCTATCCAAACAGTCATTTTGAGTCAATCCCATTTTCAATTCGGGTCAAATAATTTCAGGTCGAATGGGCTGTGTTCCATACCATTCCAGGCCGAATCAAAAGAGGCCTAAATCTAGTTTTATAGCTGGGAGAAAAAAAAAGCTGATGAATGATGATCGCTATAGTGGAGAAAAAAAGAAGCTGATGAATGATGATCGCTATAGTGGAGATTTTTTTTAGCAACGCTATAGTGGAGATAGTAGATATGGATTTTGTTCCGAAAGCGAATGATGCAGGGATTAAAAGGCCGTTCTGGTTCTGTGGGCCGGCCCATTATGTCTTTTGGTCGTGCCCAACTATGATAACTCGACATTTTCAGCTGGGCCCATATGATATTCGGTCCAGCCCATCAGCTTGTGTGAGTTGACACGATTGCAACCACTGCCTGCTCTCCTGGCTGCAGCTCACACAGTGTGAGTAAGGCTGGGCATCTGGGTTACCCGAAAAAATTGGGTCGGGTAATTCGGGTAGTTGGAAATTCGGGTATTAAAAATTGCTATCCGATTTTTATCCCGAAAAAACATTACCCGAAATTTCGGGTACCCGATAATTCGGGTTCGGGTTTTACCCGATATACCCGAAATTGACAAAACCAACCATTTTAGAAGAATTCAAGTACCATTTTAAAGCAATAAACAATAGTCGTATAAATCACATCATGTCTTCATATCAATTACCAACAAATCAATTATCAAGTTAGCATAAATCTACATTAATTCATACCAAATAATATATTTATATGGCATTGAAATACTTCATGTCTTCGTATCAGGAATAGAAGAGCAAATATTTGAGATATTTCGGGTAATTTGGGTAGTTCGGGTACCGGAAAATATTACCCGAATTACCCAAACTAATTTCGGGTTTTTACAATCATTATCCGAAATTGTGATCGGGTATTTTGGGTTCGGGTACTTCAGGTCTGGATTCGGGTAATTCGGGTTCGGGAATTGGGTATCGGGTATTTTGCCCACCCTTAAGCGTGAGAGCTTCAGCTCAGCTGCCACCGCCTACCGGGAAGAGATCAGCGCCGCCGCGCGCCAAGTGGTTCACCGGGGAGAAGCGAAGCCACGCCGTGCTGAAGGGGCCGTGCGCGGCGACCTCGCGACCTCGCCTCGTTGATCGGCGCCGGAGCGGGGGTGTTGCCCTCGTCGCACGTGCGCGACGCCGACGCGGTGCCTGCTCGCTGCCCGTGCGGAACAACGGCGGCCTGCGCACCTCGCCACGCCACTCGCTTGTCGCGAGCGAGAGCTCGGATTCTCTTGGCGGCCTCCTTCGCTGTCCTCCCTCACTGGTGAGCGCAATCCCTCTTGAAATTTCGAGACTTCGCTTGAGGATCTTGCTCCTTCTCAGCGCATCTGAGCCAGTACAGATCCGGCTCAGCACCGTGGCCAATTTGGAGGTTCGATTTCACCGGAGAAAAGGTTTGACATTTTGAGATTCGGTTGAGCTAAAGAAGGGAAGGAAGACGCGCGCTTGCCGAGCGAATGAGGAAGAACTGGGGGCTCAGCTCGGGCCACGCGCGGCCGTTCGGTGACCGGCGGTGGCTGCTCCCCTTCCTGGCCAGCCTGCTCGTCACAGCCACGCTCCTACTCGCCGCCGCGTGCGGCCTCTTCTCTCCGCCCTACCCGAGCGGCGCCGGCGACGCGGCCCTGTTCGACGTCGTCTCCCTCGCCGACTGGGACGACGACGGCGGCGGCTTGTCGTCGGGCGGGGGCGCGCCCTCCGTCGAGGCGGGAATCAAGAACCGGCTGCTGGAAGATAACGCCGCCAGCGATGACGACGACGAGAACCCCGACGATGCCGCCGTCAACTCTGATGACTCCGACGCCGAGCCGCCGCGGATCGCGTACCTCCTCGAGGGCACCAAAGGGGACGGCCTGCGGATGCGGCGGACGCTGCAGGCCATCTACCACCCGCGCAACCAGTACATCCTGCACCTCGACCTGGAGGCGCCGCCGCGGGAGCGGATCGATCTGGCTATGTACGTCAAGGGCGACCCCATGTTTAGCCAGGTCGGGAATGTGCGGGTCATCGCCAAGGGCAACCTTGTCACCTACAAGGGGCCGACCATGGTCGCCTGCACGCTCCACGCCGTCGCCATTCTTCTCAAGGAGGGGCTCCAGTGGGACTGGTTCATCAATCTCAGTGCGTCGGATTATCCGCTCATGACACAAGATGGTCAGTGTTCTTTAGCCACCCTTTTTTCCCCTTAATTTTTTTTGGGAGGACAATCATTTTTGTGGTAAACTTCTGCAACTCTGTTTCTGCGGTCTGATTGATACCATTACTTATGGCAGCATTAGCATGCTTCAGAGGATTCAAGTGTAGCATAGGCACCATAGATTGCGCCCCCTCTCTCTGCACTAGTTTGCATTAAATTTATTTTGCATTATCTAAGCACATACTAAATCCGTTCTAAATTATAGTTCGTTTGACTTTTTTGACCCCAAATTTGACCACTCGTCTTATTCAAAAATTTGTGGCAACTTGGGGTTAAAAAAAGTCAAACAAATAGTATATGAATACCTGTTTTTAGGTGGCAACAAACAGAACACATTGCTTCACTGTTGTCAACCTAATCTGTCTACTTCTCATTTTGTAAGTTGTCATCTTTGGAAACACATGGTTCAGCTAAGAATGGAGATTTTTTGCAGAATTTGAGATTGATGTGAAAAATGTCTAGTTCCAATATTGCACGTTTATTGTCATAACATGAGTGAAGTAACATGGGCCTCAAATTGTATAGGCACACATATTAATTTTGTATGATCTAGACATCTATTCATATGGAAAGTTAGTAATAGCATCAGCGGTCATCGTTCATTCGAGCATACAGCCAGCCCTATAGTGAAGCTTAAATCTTCATATACAGAGCAGCAACATGTTGTTACATAGCTGTGGAAGTTACTGTACTTGTATGGTTAAATGCTTGTTTTTGTTTTCCAGATATACTTCATGTCTTCTCTTCTTTGCCAAGAAATCTTAATTTTATAGAGCACTTTCGGTTATCTGGGTGGAAAGTGTAAGTTTCCTTACTGTTCTGTTAATTTGTTCTCTTTGTACAAATGCTCTCTGTTTTTGTGCCCTTAATTTCTGACGCTTTCCCCCAATCACAGTAATATAAGGGCGAAACCAATTGTTCTGGACCCAGGGCTCTATCTGTCAAAGAAATTTGACCTTACTATGACTACTGAGCGGAGAGAATTGCCAACATCTTTCAAATTATATACTGGTAGGCCTGGTTCTCAATTCAATATTCAGAACATAGGCTTGAAGCTATTCTATCCATAAAATGGCAATACATTGATGTGGCAGTTGGCATGAATATTGGCATGTAGTCACTAACAATTTTGCATGCTACTTTATATTGTCATGTAGTTCCAAATTTGCTGGTTTACAACCAGTCAACCACAAGAAGAAAGTTTGGGCGCATTAATTTATGGTAGCAGATCCTAGTTGCCTCCTAAGCTAGCAGAGTATTGTTGCCTGCCATGGTCGAGCTGCAATTTCTTGATTCATCTTGAACTAATAATTGTGAATTCAAATTTTTAGTTCCTATTTAGTTTTTTTCCTTCATTGTGAACTCTTTCAGTTCTTCAGGCAGTTCTATGATCAGTTATCAATTATGCTTCTTATGTTCCACAGTGTCCTCATGTCCTCCCAAGTCTACAGTAGGTATAAACTCTTGCTCCGATATGCTCATTGAGGCTTGGCATTTTCTAGCAAAAAAAAAAAAAAAAGAGAGCCAAAAAACAATAATCGCTGCTGCATTGAATTGTCAGATTGGAGGTTTGTGATCAAGTTATTTGGACCGAGCCGGTAGTGTTTGGATATGTTGCTGATCAATTCTTCTGATTGACCGTGCTTAAGACTCTCGTTTTCTTTGTTTCAGCACATGCTGAAATGAATTAATAGTGGTATAGAAAAAAAAGCTATTTTCTGTAAGGTGTAATGATTTATATATATGCATCTTGGTAGTAGTATAAAATGTCATGATGCTTCGTCACTTTTTAACCTGTGCTATAATCATGGCCTTCCTATATTTTGATTGGCAGGTTCTGCTTGGATAATGCTCACAAAATCCTTCCTTGAGTACTGTATATGGGGTTGGGATAATCTCCCACGAAACCTGCTGATGTACTATGTCAACTTCATCTCCTCACCAGAAGGCTATTTCCAAACTGTCATCTGCAACTCTGATGATTTTCGGGGCATGGCAGTTGGCCACGACCTTCACTACATCGCTTGGGACTACCCTCCAAAGCAGCATCCGTTGATCCTCTCCATGAAGGACTTCAACAAGATGGTCAAGAGCGGCGCACCGTTTGCACGAAAGTTTCCCAAGGATGACAAGGTCCTGGATAAGATTGACCGTGAGCTTTTGCACCGCTCAGAGGGCCGGTTCACCCCAGGAGCATGGTGTGATGGGAGCTCTGACGGAGGAGCTGATCCATGTCTGTCTAGGGGTGAAGACTCTGTTTTTGAGCCTGGTCCTGGTGCTGAAAGGCTGCGAGGCCTGATGAAGAAGGTGCTCTCATGGGATTACCGCAATGGTAGCTGTTCCTCACTTGCTTATGATCAGACAAAGAGGGATTGGTATGTTCCTAAAAGTAAAGGATAATTCTGGTGCCTTGCTATGATTTCTTGTAAATGCAGCTCTTGACCCCTTCCATTGAAATGAACAACACTAGAAACACAACCTGTTGACCAAGAAAAATAGGTGTAGTACTATTCTTGCCTGTGAAATAAGAGAAAAGCAGTTATATGACGGAAATTAACGGCAGTGGAAAATGCTGGATCTTTCATTGGTTCAATACTACCCCGCATGTGCAAAACTAGAAAAGAACATTATTCTTCCGTTCTGGTTGTGGTCAAGGTCTCACTTTCCACCTATTTTTGTGCCTGATCACAATCAAATTGGAAGACCCCAGTTTGGACTGGACATGAAGTATGCAAAAAAGAAAGTCTGCCAGGAATTTTTCCTATCGTTGGACTGAATCACATGCTGCATTCTGAATAATCCATTTTTCCTACCGGTGATAATTCTTTCTGCTAGGTAGCATGATTCATAGCATTGTATTCCTTAGATGTTGATAACCTGAAATGAAATGTTCGACAGATGAAGATATATCCTTGGCAATGTTATCCACCATGAATTCTTCAGCAGAACTGTTACCAGATTCAGTAGTTCTGAATGAAGGGCAAACTGTCTGTCTTAAATCAAAACTTTGGTAAGCTTGGCACATTGGACTCTGGCTGGTGCACTCTCCATGGTGTCAGCCCCCAAAATCGATTTTGAATTGCCAAGGACTAATACTAATATATGGGTACTACTAGTAGCTACCTTTGGAACAGTTTGCTTGTATGGCACACAAATAGTCTCCCGGCGCACACACTTGTGGCTATTAGCAATATTCTCCCTTTGGTTACAAATCTCTGAATAATGTACTAACAGTCATTGAATGTAAATTTGACCAGTATTTTCTCCTCCTCAAACAATACTATGTAACGCAGCAAAGTTTTCATATTGTGAAGCTATTTGTCAAAACACATCCGTACTTATGGTTTCAATGTTCCATTATGAATGATATTGACCGTCGAAGTATAAAAAGAAGAAAAAAAAGGAGTGAGACAACAGGTTACCTGCGTTCCTGAATGGATGGATTAGGAATACTGAAGAGTGAAGGTGAATATTATCAATAAAACAAATACTTTTTTCGACCACGGGAGATGAAGATGACATCATGTGGCTTTGTATCTCGAGGAAGGAAGTAACGAAGAATAAGCCAGTATTTTCACGAGGATGAAGACTCTACCAATTGAGCTATCGTGCTTTCTTCTCGTATTACCATCACTATTTAGAGGCTCATTTTATAGCCTTTATGTTACACTCATCATGAAATGTGCTACGAAAAGAAGTTGGACTCGAGAAATTATCACGCGAAATAGAAACATCCGACTATCAATTCAGTAGCTAGACTTTAAGATCCATGGACAATAATTGTTATTAGAACTATTCTATTTTCTAAGAAAAACCTATATGCTTATGTACGAAGTCTTTTTTAAGTAAACATCTAAATCTGTCCTCCATAACAAATCAACCACCTCCATGCTTATGAAAATGAACCCATCTTTGTCTCTAAATTATACACCTCTATTACGATTAGAATAAAAAAGAACTTCTCATAGAGCATCTTCAATAGTTGGTAAACCAACTTCCAATTTCCGCATTTTTATTTGGGGAAAAAAGTGGATCATGCACAAGGGCGCCTTTCTTACCATGCACCTTGTGGAGCACGAGCCCAGTGTTTGCTTCGATAAGCAGAGCCAGCCGACTGCGCCATGTTCGTTTCGCTGAAATTTGGCTGATGCTGCTGCTGCTGCTGATTTCTTGTGAGAGAAAAACACTGTTCTTTCACTGAAAAGTATTGCTGAAGTAGTGCCGAAGAATATGACGCGCCTTTTTTTTAATAATAAGCTAGTGGACCCCACTAGAAAATACGGTGATGAAAATTTAAGTTAAGTTTTTTGTTTGTTTAGGGAACTATTGGAGGAGAGGTAGTACTCCTATATTTTGTTCTTAATACTTTTTTTCATGCTTCTAAAACTAGTTTTTCGAGTGTTTTTTTAGTTTGGAGATGCTCTTACACAAGTACTATAAAAAGGGCAGACCCAGTGCCAGAGGCTCCCACACGAGTGGGGTCTGGGGAAGGGAATAACCGAACTAAGTCTTACCCCTGCAGAAATTCTGCAGAGAGACGGCTTCGAACCCAGGACCTGGTGACTCGGCGAGCTAGCACTCACCAACTGCACCAGGCCTGCCCTTCTTTCTTACACAAGTACTATGTATTAAAAATTAGGAGGTATAACAAAAATTGGATTCAAAGTCCACGAGAAAAGTGTGACCAATATATTACTCCTAGCTCCGAGCTAAAAGTTTGACAAATAAAACACATGCCAAAGACACACCAAGGTAATTAAGATGCACGGGAAACGTTGTGAACAGAATATATAACCGCAATCAAGTAAGTATTACGCAAGGAATCTAAAGGCCCCGTTTATAAGTTTATAATAATTACTACACACGTTGTTTTATTTTACACGAGGTCTATTTCAGGCAGCTGGTCGGAGGCAGCGACACACCACACCTGTCACGTGTTACTCACTCACGAACATTAGCATGGTCGGCCGGAGTATATTTGCTGCTGCCTTTTGCAAGCAAGCAAAGCAACGACAACGACTGACTGACTGACTGACTTGTACTATTTCAGCGGCAGCAACGCCGTACCCACCTTTGGCCCTGTTGGTTTCCGTTCACGTATGCTAATGTTTATGTTGATTTGTCGCGAAAGAAAAACACTTCGTTCGCTGAAAAGTATTACTATCGTTTTACCGTGTGTGTATGATCACACCTGGCGCCGTTTTCGCCGGCCGCGCATGCAAAGGACAACGTGTGAAGAAGATCTGCATACGCGGCGCCGGCCGGCGCGTGGATGGTCTCTGGTCGTCCGCACACACATGGTTCATGCTGCAGCTAGCAGGATTAGTGGCTTTGTGAGTGGATTGGAGGCGTCACATACTACTACCACGGGTGTGTTTAGTTCCGCGAAAAGGTGTAAAAAAAGTACTGTAGCACGTTTTGGCTTTATTTGGTAAATAGTGTCCAATCGTTGACTAATTAGGTTCAAAACGTTCGTCTCGCAAAGTACAACCAAGCTGTACAATTAGTTTTTAATTTCATCTACATTTAGTACTCCATGCATGTATCGCAAGTTTGATGTGACGGAGAATCTTTTGTTTGCACAGTGTTTTTTTTTGAGGAACTAAACACAGCGCACTTTGCTTGGCTCAAGAGCTGTTCCATCATGCGTCGTCGTTGCAGGATCTCGACGGCCACTCATCATCATCGTCGAGTGATCCCATCCGTGTCGTCGGCTTACCGGCCAGTACCAGCCGAGCTGACCACCCAGCTATCTATTAGTCTAGTCATTGCAACGATTCAAGGGTCCACGTACGGATTCGCTACCTACTAGGGTTTTTGCTTCGTTTGCCATGTGTAGCTAGCCAAATACTCATGTATAGTTTTGCTATGACGTTTTATTTAAGCCGAAACTGTTTTAGATAATGTTTGATAAAACATCTCCTCCTTTTTATTCAAAATAGTGAAATGACTATAGCAACCTTTTATTTATTTTTATTTCCTCCACTTGGCTGGCCGACCTAAGGCTGCTGGCCTCCTGAGCGGCTGAGCCTGGCCAAGCTAAAGGCTCATGGCCTATGAAAAGAACAAAAAGGCCGTCTTCTTCATTTGTGTGTCATCTGTTTGTCCCCGGTGCCCATCCTACGGCCCCACCCACTTCCTACTCGTGACTTCGCCAATCACGCCACAACAACGGTTCCACCTTGCCTCAGCTAGCTACTCTTGCGCCATGCTGCGCCCCCGCGACTTCACCCTATCCCCTGTGCCGCGCTTGTTCCAGCGCCTCCATCCACTGTGCCTCGTCCACACGGAGAAGGGGCAGTTCGGGGAGAGCCTGTGCATCCACAAGAAAGAGCTAGGCGAAGCTAGTTTTTCAGCTTCCCTGGACATCGAGCCTTGTGAAACCGTGTTTTCTGGAGGTTTACGTGAGAAACATCAGTTTCTTCACCCGTTTGGTAGACGAACACGTAGAACATAGCTTTGAGAGCGGTCGAAGAATCAATACCAAACATGTTCTTATTCTATGGCCACTTTGAGTTACTATAACAGCTGCAACTTCTCATAAATGATTTATTATAACATTATAGTAAATATCATCATGAGTTATATTAACGCGTGTATTGTAAATACATATGCATTCACTTTATCGTAAATTATTCTATAGCCAGCCACATATTGGCTTTACCTAGAATTTCATTGTTTTTTGAGATAGAGGGATTATTTCATAGTGAAATTAATAAACTAAAGTTGGCCTACGTGATTTTTTCCCCTTTTGGTCTGGCATAGTAGTGCTTATTTTATTATTGTTTTTCATGATTCTGCTACGTGATCCTTAGGACCTACAAAATCCGATGACTCAAGACCAGAGCTCGATCGCGATCGCTCCACTCCAAGGTTTTTCTCCACACGATTGACGAATCTGCCGCACGAGCAAATCTCCAAGAATGCCACCTTTTTGTCTGCAACTTTGTGTACCGGTAACGAAAATTCAGCACGAGAGGAATATAACTACTTTTTTCATTTATTTGCTCGCTTTTTGTCCCCTCGACCCTCGTTTTATAGTTGGAAAAAGATAGCAAACCGGCCGGCCGTGTTAATTTCATACGCAAATCCAAGGTAGCGTCAAACTAGCTCGTGCGTGCATATATATGCTTGGTGTGCTAGTAGTTTCCTTTATTTTAGGTACTGACAAGTGACATGTCATCCATGGATATGGAATGAAATCGTACCACAGTACCACTACGACGACTACGTACATATACCAGATGAAATTGCGCCCCAATTACCGAAACTGGTAGTTGAAAATTTAAAGGACAATAATTTTGGGAAAATAATATATAATCCCCCTGTCCTAAAATAAGTGTCGATCTCTTTTCATGAGGAGTGAACACCTTTAACGTTGACTAAATATATACAAGAAAGTTTTAATACTTATAGCACATAATTATTAGAATTTGATAGATTGTTGGATCTATTTTCATAATAAACATCTTTGATGAAGATACAAATGTTGCAAATATTTTATACAAATCTAGCCAAATTTGAGAAATGTTGATCGACATGGATACCGTAGCGACACTTATTTTGGGGCAGAGAGAGTAGGCAGTAAGAAAAACACAAATGCACCCAAGCAACCTATTTTAGTTTTACAAACCAGCATCAGGGCCCTTGCGTGGGTCGACCCAATGTTGGAGGAGCTCGTTGCCTCGCTCATCGTGAGCGCACCAGCAAGAGCACCAGTGCTTGGGTGCTCGACTGCTCCGGCAGTGGCCTCGCAGGAAGTGGACGCATCGGTGGTGGACACCTGTTCTCCGGTAAAGACTGCACAGTGGATGACGGACTCGCCTCCGTCATCGCATGAGCATGGGACACCACATGGGATGCCACCACGGGGGACATCTCGACATCGTGGATGCCGAGGCGCGCCTTGACCAAGTGCTGGTCGAGGTTGATACCTCAGGAGACGCGACGGTCATGGATGTCATGGACGCCATCAACCGCACTCCATCCCCTCAGACGACCTCCGCCGACAGACGCCGCAAGCGCTTCACCGAGCGAGTCACAAAGACGAGGCAACCACCTCTCCTAGAGATGCCATAGATGGTATGGCCCACAACGGATGTGCACCGCCTGCGATCTCCAAGAGGAGCAGGCAGATAGCGACGCAAAGCCTGTCGCATATCCTGGCGTCCAAGCGAGATGAGAATCTTATCTTGAAGCGCCCGTGACTAACCAGCGGGATGTCATCTTCGTCCGCATCGGCTATAAAGACGTACGACGAAATTTCACTACCGGAATCTGGTTCCGAGTGCCATGTGGTTTGCCGAGTGTTTTTTTTTCGGGCACTCGGCAAAGAAGCTCTTTGTCGAGTGCTAAATAAAAAACACTCGGCAAAAAAAAAACACTCGGCAAAGAAGTTGCTTTGCCGAGTGCAAAAAAAACACTCGGCAAAGATATTCTTTGCCGAGTGCCAAAAAACACTCGACAAAGAAGCTGGTTTGCCGAGTGCCAAAAAAAAACACTCGGCAAAGAAGGTCTTTGCCGAGTGTTTTTTTTTGCACTCGGCAAAGCAGTTTTTCAAAGCACATTTTGAAGCCCTAAATGAATTCAAATTAAAAAGTTTTTAACTACAAAGTTTCATAACTTCTTAAGATCTATAAAGTTTATTTTGGTCATTTCTTCATTCGACAAAGCGATAGTAACGTTGTTCACAAAATCTACACGTCTCTCATATAGTTTTATAAAACTACAAGAGAGATATATAAGATTTGTGAATAATGTTAGAACCACGATCTCAAATGGAAAAACTTCCTAAATGAAAATTGTAGATCTCGAAAAGTTATGAAACATTGTAGTTGACAACTTTTTAATTTGAAATCATGTTGTCATGCAAAACTGCATCCGAATTTCAAAAATTTAAAATTCGAATTTTTTAAAAGACCTCGGATGGAAAAACAACCAAAATAAACTTTGTAGATCTTGAAAAGTTATGAAACTTTGTAGTTGACAACTTTTTAATTTGAAATCATCTTGTCATGCAAAACTACGTTTGAAATTTAAAATTTTAAAATTCGAATTTTTCAAACGACCTCGGATGAAGAAACTTTCTAAATGAAAATTGTAGATCTTGAAAAGTTATGAAACTTTGTAGTTGACAACTTTTTAATTTGAAATCATCTTGTCATGCAAAACTACGTTTGAAATTCAAAATTTTAAAATTTGAATTTTTCAAACGACCTCGGATGGAGAAACTTCATAAATGAAAATTGTAGATCTCGAAAAGTTATGAAACTTTGTAGTTGACAACTTTTTAATTTGAAATCATCTTGTCATGCAAAACTACGTTTGAAATTCAAAATTTTAAAATTCGAATTTTTCAAACGACCTCGGATGGAGAAACTTCCTAAATGAAAATTGTAGATCTCAAAAAGTTATAAAACTTTGTAGTTAATAACTTTTTAATTTGAATTCGTTTAGGGCCTCAAACAATCAATTTATACTTGATTTGGTATAATATTTGGGGAACCGAAATGGAATATAGATACAAATGAAAGAGAGGTGTAGTTGTAGAGGAGCTCACGTGTGTGTGTGAGGTTGCAGGTTCGATTCTCGCTGGGCGCAAAGTTTCAATTTTTGTCACTTGGCAGCAGTTGCCATATGACTGGCCGGTGGGGTCCCTCCTCTAATTAAAAAAACATTTTAAATTTTTTTTTCCTATTCTTTTCAGAATTTTTCGGTTCGGCCTTTGCCGAGTGCCCGATAAAAGACACTCGGCAAAGGCCGCTTTACCGACAGCTTTTTTTGCCGTGTGCTCTTTGCCGAGTGTGGCACTCGGCAAATCCTTTGCCGAGTGTATTTAGGGCTTTGCCGAGTGCCCTGGACACTCGGCAAAGCGGCTGATTCCAGTAGTGTTTCCAGCGGTGACCCCGGTAACATGTAGATAGTTCGTGAGTTGTTCTCGCCGGACGGTGACATGGATGCGCGCAAGCGGCGCCGCCACCGCTCGGCTGCCCGGGCATAGGCCTCCTAGCCGGCGCCGCAATTAGGGTTGGTCAGTGTCCAATGTAACACCATAGAGTGTAGTATACTAGGGTGGGTCTGAGCGTCCATGTACAACTCTTTTAACCCCATAGGGCACCGCCAAGGCATGTTGTATTAAACTTTTTTCTCTACCTTAATAGAAAGACATGTAAATATTTTGCGTGATCCAGAAAAAAAAAGCACGTGGTCTTGCAAATTCTCTGTATCCTCTCGGTTTGAACACATTTCTATTAGCCTCTTTTTATTGTATAAAAAAGATTGTAACTTTTCTCGGTCACGCATGCATTATTCCGTCCAAGGGGAGAATATAAATGTGAAAAATATTTTGAGATGGCGACATGCATCTCGCGAGCTCCACAAGGATCATCACAAGCAGGAAGCAACACAATGCTGCCTAATTGACGTGCTTTTGGACTTTAAAAATGGGTTCCGTTTTCTCTCTTTTTTTCACTTTTGTTTTTGATTCTGCTAGGAAAGCGAGCCCCGTCGGTTTCATTTGTCCCCTACTACGTAGTATCAATTTAGCTAGATTTCTCGGATCTGTTCTTCAGGAACAGCTCGTTATCACTTTTTAAATACGGTACGGTGATGCGATGGTAGATTGCTGCGGCATGTACCAGTCCAAAACCACGCATCCATGGTCAAAACAATCTTAACGAAATTTCGTCCTTAAATTTGCGAAAAGACAGGTGCGAAAGAAAAGACAGGTGCTCTGAAAATACGTAAATCGCGTGTCAAGTTTGGGCTCTCCGACAGATCTCCGTCCATGGAATTCTTCAATTAGATCCACCGGCCATCTGATTTGCATTGGCCGCAATTTATTGGGTTTTTAATTTAACTTGCGGCCTCATGCGGTCAGCAAATGTATCAATTTCATGCACGGATACGGTTCCACAAAGCATTGTCTTATCTAAATCAAGTAGCTCAACCGTGTGATTAATTTTAGATACATGTTTGGTTACCGTCAGATTTTTAGAATCCAGATAAAAAAGTCTCAAAATCTCATCCAAACGAGTTAGATTATATTGGATTTTAACAAACAGACACGAAATACAATAAAACGCGCCAGATTTTTTTTATCCAGATTCTAAAAGTGCCATGAAGATCTTTTTGGAAGAGACGGGAGGAGGTAGAAGATGATTGATGGCGTTATCTGGAAAGTTCCTGCAACCTGCAGTCGGAACTGCCAACTTGACTCTCCGTTTCGATCAGATTGCATGCCAACCTGCAGTCCACTTGTCACCATCACTTTATGCCTTACTCAATCTCTCCCCTCTGACTTTTAGATGATTTTTTTAGAGACTTTGTGACTTGTGAGTTCTGGCTCTCTACCTGATTTCGTCTTCTTCAACCCCGTGTCCCACTTTGGCAATGCAACCACAAATCACTACTGTATACGTATATATTGAGTTGACATTTCAAATTGCAAGTTAAAGCAGTGTGTTACATAGGCGTTGGGAATCCAACAAACAAATTTTAAGGAAGGATATGATATGCAGACAATGCGTGAATCCTCCCTCAAGTAACCCACATTTAAATAGGGAGACTAACACGTTTCATATATATTGATACAATTTGCAGTGTACAACAAGGTATCTAGCTAGTGGGTTTGGCCGGATAGAGCTGCAAGAGAGTCAACTCAGCCAGAGTGGCCTCTCGGATCACCCCTCAATCTCTTGCTCCAAATTTAAATTGGTGTATATGTTTTTTATAGTACTATCTCTTTGTCTATCAGTCCTAAAGTAAATCAACTAACTACTTATAGAAAAATATTGATATATATTTATGAAACCAAATCAGTATCGTTAGATACACCATGAAAATATATTTTCATAATATGCTTATTTGGTGTCATAGATGTTTCCTTTAAAGTTGATCAAACTTAAAATAGTTTAACTTGTGATGATTCTAGGAGTTTGGGGGCGGAGGGAGTACGAAAGAAAACAACAAGTCCCGGACGACATACAACGTTATATATATAAGATAAGATAACTAGGCTAGATTCTTGCATTGGTCTTCCAATGGTTTGCATGCATGTGTGGGGGTAAGTAGTTTAGGTGCGTGTTAGCGAGTCGTAATAATTTAAAGAACGCCACAGCATGCAGATAGACAGCATGTGCCGATAACATTCTTAGACTCAAGTCTTTGAGGAGCTGAGTTGCGCACTTATGATCTGTTTGGTAGAGTTCTATTCCCTGATTCTTTAGTAGGCGACTAGAATAGGGAGCGGGAAGTGATTTCGGTAGTTATTGAACAATTAAGGATTAGTGAGGAGCATTTTTCTTTAGCTTGTAGCTCTGAGTGTAAATAGAGAAGCGGTTATTGTGTGATCTCCTTACCAGAATATTGTTGTGTTTTGTTAGTTTGGCTGGCTAGGAGTGATTCTCATGTAGAATCTCAAGCTGGGAGCTCCCAAACGGTGGTTGCATGGCTTGTGCGGGATGATATTCCGATCCTAAACTTTTGTAGATATATAAGATTCTTAGCTAGGCTCAAAGCCTTTGGACGGCTGGCTACTGTTAGGATTTGAAATTCAACTATTCGTTAGATCGGGCTTCTTTACAGTAAGAACAACGAAATGCCGATGTACAGTAAACGTCGCAACTCCTATCAATGCTTCTACTAGAGAGAGAGAAAGGTGAGCAGTAGTGATCGCAAACCATCCATGGAGGCAGTAGTCGTAGCAGTCGATGCGTTGGCCGCAGTCTCATTTGCCGGAGGAGCCATTGACGCGATGAGGAGGTTCTGCGTGGAGACGGTGGCGGCTTCCCATCACTGGCTGCGCACCTCTCAAATCGGGATGGGGAATGTCGGTGGGAATGGCGGCTGAGGACAACCTCGTAGTCTGAGCCGGCCAGCCCCCCACCTCTATTTATGCACAGTGTGACGGGGGCCCACCAACCATATAGGGTTGGGCGCCCCCGATCAGGGCGCGAGAAGCAAGGCCCAAAAGGCCGTTGGGCCTAATGGTGGGAGATCAAAACCTAACATTCTCCCCCTTGATCTCTCGTCATTTTATTCGTTCTTTAATTTCATACTCAAACTTTCGATTCATATTTTTCTTGTTTCTTTCCTATTCCATTGCAGATTAGTGCATTGAACTGTTTCATCGTCACAGCAATTAGTGCTGTTAGACTAACAGCCACAACACATTTCTCTGTTTGGAATGAAGTTTCTTCTGGGCCCTTCGTATGTTCGGGAATCATAGGCTTTCCCTTAAACCCATTCCGGCTACGTGTTCTCTGAACACGTTGGGTGGTAAGCCCTTTGTGAGCGGATCCGCGAGCATTTTCTCTGTACTTATATGCTCAAGATTTATTATATGATCCCGAACTTTATCTTTCACAACCTAGTATTTTATGTCAATGTGTTTGGCAGCACCACTTGACCTATTGTTGTGAGCATACTGTACCGCTGGGTTGTTATCACAATACAACATCAGGGGTTCATTGATATTATCAATCACTTTCAATCCGGGTATGAATTTCTTTAGCCAATTCACCTGCCCCGTTGCCTCATAGCATGCTACAAACTCGACATACATTGTCGAGGATGTAGTTACGGTTTGCTTGGAGCTTTTCCACGATATAGCCCCTCCTGCGAGAGTAAATATATATCATGACGTGGATTTTCTTTCTTCTCCCGCATAATCAGAATCTGAATACCCCTCTATCTGCAGGGAATCAGATCTTCTATACGTTAGCATGAGGCCTTTCGTACCCTGCAAATAACGCATGACTTTCTTCACTAATTTCCAATGTTCTATTCCTGGATTCTTTTGATATCTACCAAGTAACCCGGTAACAAAAGCTAAGTTAGGGCGTGTACACACTTGAGCATATTGTAAACTTTGAACTGCTGAAGCATACAGTACCGCTTTCATTCGATTAATCTCATATTCATTCTTGGGACATTGATGTTCCCCAAATCTATCGCCCTTGACAATAGGAGCAGGTGAAGGACTGCACGCATGCATACTAAATTTCTTCAGAACCTTTTCTATGTATGCCTTTTGCGATAATCCTAAAACCCCCTTTCTTCTGTCTCGGTGAATCTCTATTCCCAAAACAAACGAGGCCTCACCGAGATCTTTCATATCGAAGTTTGAGGACAAGAATTTCTTTGTTTCCATTAGTAGATTGACATCACTGCTAGCAAGCAGAATATCATCCACATACAAAATCAGGAATATATACTTTCCATTCTTGAATTTTGCGTAAACGCAATTGTCCTCAAGATTTTCCTTAAACCCAAAACCTTTTATTGTTCTATCAAATTTTAAATACCACTGTCTTGAGGCTTGCTTCAATCCGTAGATTGATTTCTTTAGGCGGCATCCCATATTTTCTTTTCCTTTTACAATAAAACCTTTCGGTTGTGCCATATAAACATTTTCTTCCAAATCCCCATTAAGGAACGCCGTCCTTACATCCATTTGATGTAATTCCAAATCATAGTGGGCTACAAGTGCCATTATAATTCTGAAGGAATCTTTACATGAGACTGGAGAAAACGTCTCATTGTAATCAATCCCTTCTCTTTGCGTAAAGCCTTTCGCCACAAGTCACGCTTTAAATCTTTCTACATTCCCTTGGGAGTCATATTTTGTTTTGTAGATCCATTTACAACCTACTGTTTTGGCTCCTTTAGGAATAATTTCCAAGTCCCAAACTTTGTTGGTACTCATTGATTTCATTTCATCTTTCATGGCCTTAAGCCACTTTGATGAATGGTTGCTTCTCATGGCTTCTTCAAATAAGGTGGGATCATCCCCCATCTGAAATTCTTCTGTTTCATAAACTTCATAGTCATTAGAAATTGCTGACCTTCTTGTTCTTTGAGACCTTCTAGGGGCCTCTGGCACTTGTTCCACATTGGGCTATAGCTATTCTTCCTCATGTGCGACATTTGGTTCTATAGGTTCCTCAAGGACAGGCTCCTCAAGGACAGGTTCCTCATGTTCATTCATTGTCGCCACGGGAGAATTTGCAACAGGTGTTGGCACTATAGTGTCTTGCACTGTCGGCGCAACAGCAACAGATAGCGTAAAGAATGGTTCTTCAACCATCGGAGTGGGTACATGTACCCGCTTCTCTTGAAGGCTTATTTCTCGTGCTACTATGCTCCCCCTGATCATGTTATCCTCCAAGAACACAGCGTGTCTTGTTTCTACAATCTTCGTATGTCTGTCAGGACAATAAGAAGCGATATCCTTTCGATCTTTCTGGATAGCCAATAAAATGGCAGCTGACTGTCTTGGAGTCTAACTTTCCTATGTTTGGGTTAAACACTTTTGCCTCAGCCAGACAGCCCCACACACGCAAATGGTTAAGTGAGGGTTCCCTTCCTGTCCATAATTCATACGGTATTTTAGGCACCGATTTTCTAGGTACTCGATTAAGTATGTGAATGGTGGTTTTCAGTGCCTCCATCCATAAACTAATCAGTAATGTGGAGTAACTTATCATGCTTCTTACCATATCCATTAATGTACGGTTGCGTCTTTCAGCCACTCCATTCTGCTGAGGCTCCCCCGGTGTGGAGTACTGAGCGACTATGCCATTTTCCTGTAGAAACTTTGTAAACGGTCCAGGAATTTGGCCATATGGGGTATGTCGCCCATAGTACTCTCCACCTCGGTCTGATCGTACTATCTTTATTTTCTTATTGCGCTGATTTTCAACTTCAGCTTTAAATATTTTGAATTTATCCAATGCTTCCGATCTTTCTTTAATTGGATAAATATAGCCATAACGAGAGTAGTCGTCTGTGAATGTTATAAACAAATCATAACCATCCACACTTTTCACAGGAAATGGACCACATATATCAGTGTGGATTATTTCTAAAGTTCCTGCGCTTCGTTTGGTATTTTTCTTAATTTTCTTGACATACTTTCCTTTGATGCAATCAACACATTGTTCTAAATCTGAAAATTCTAAGTGTGGAAGAATTGATTCTTTAATCAGCCGTTCTATTCTCCTCCTCGAAATATGGCCTAAGCGACAGTGCCATAATTTCGAAGAGGCAACATCAATTCGCTTCCGCTTCTTAGTTACATTCGTAGATGGGGAATCATTCATATTCTCATCGCATACATTATTCGCATTCTCATCAAGAGATAATAAATAAAGCTTGTCTTGTCGGAAGGCAAGACCAACACATTCATTATCAACAAGTATCTTACATTTGCCATTTCCAAAATGGCAATCAATTCCATCATCATCAAGTTTCGAAACACTTATCAAATTTCTACGCAAAGAGGGAACATAAAGCACTTCTTTAAGTCTAAGTACAAAGCCATTATTCAATTCTAAAGATAAATCTCCAATAGCTTCAACATTGGCTTGCACTCCATTTGCAACTTTAATCGTTCTTTCTCCTCTTTGCAAGGTTCTCGTCCCACTTAACCCCTGTAAAGAATTTGCAACATGAGTAGTTGCCCCTGAATCTACCCACCAAGTGGATTTAGCATAACATAAATATAGGGATTTATCTACAAATGTAATAAATTCATCACCTCTCTTTAGTAGAGATTTCAGGAAGTCTGGACAGTCTCTCTTGTAGTGTCCCTTCTTGAAGCAGTGCTTGTATTGATCTTTCTCAGCTCCACCATAGGAGTTGCTCTGCTGATTTTCAGGTTCTTGGGGTTTCTTTCCCTGTGAGTTTGAGGAAGAAGCCTTGTCCCACTTGGGTTTCCCTTGTGGTTTAGAATTCTTGCTATTAAAGTTCTTTCTTTTATTATCCTTCACAAAATGAGCGGACTCACTCTGTGAGGATTTTATTCTCTCCTCTTCTTGAGCACACATTGAGATAAGTCTTTCTATGCCCCATCTTTCAGGCTGCATATTGTAGTTCACAATGAAAGTATCATATTCTTTTGGCAGGGAAGCAAAAATCAAATGAATCAGGAAATCATCTTCCTTCAAATTCATCTCTTTTAGCTTAGATGCTGTGGTGTTCATCTTCAAAATGTGCTCTCTGATGCTACCACCAGTATATTTTTCATTCACAAGCTTCTTTATCAGTGAACTTGCTGTGGCCTTGGTAGACCCAGTAAACTGACTCTTGATTTTATCAAGATATTCTATGGCAGTAGCACATTTAGGGATTGAGCCCCTTATCTGTTCTTCTATGGTGGCCTTAGCTACCAATAAGCACTTGCGGTTGGAGAGGGTCCATTGTCTATGTTTAAGATCATATTTCATTCTTATCTCAGTATGATCACGCTTTCGAGCAGTGAAATCAGCGTCAGATTCATTTTCTTTTCTCACCGGATCCACAGGTTCAGTGGGACACGGTGAGATGATGGCATAATCGACCTCTCCCAACGTAAGTTCAAGTTCATATTTCTCCCGCCACACACGGTAATTTGTCCCGTTGAGTGTCGGGATGTTCGCGATATTCACAATGCATTTGCCTCCTGAAACCACATCAGAGTAAGTGAGAAACATTTATACGTGGAATCATATGCTTTAACTCAACGTTGGTCAAATTAAAACATATAATTCATCTATGCAATAATTTTACATCACCATTGGGCAGAAATAAAATTAATGCACAATTTTCATGAATCAAAATTATAATATTGTTATTAACAACGTTGGTCAGAAAATAACAATACTATAATTCATCTTCAATTATTATTCATTTTTCAAAACCAAATTCTCCCGTTGGTTTGAATTTTATAATGAAAATAATTATATCAAGTACACAGCGGAAATAATAATAAAATTCTCATAATGTTATTTTCCAGAAGCACTAAAAAAATTTCATTATTTTCTGAGCAAAATGTCGTTGGACAAAATTGCACGAAAAATTCTTATTCAAATTCTATTCAAATTCATTCAAATATTCATCGAATTCATATAAATATTGCTTCTGAAAAAAAATAAAACGAAATTCATTTCCTTTATCAATTTGGCCCGAAGGCCCTTTCTTTTCGCGCGGCCCAGCCGGTGGCTCGCGGCCCAGCCGGTGGCTCGCGGCCCATGCTCCCGCCAGCCCACGCGCTGTCGGGCGGCCCAAACTGCACACTGTCGCGCCCAGGCCGTAACCTGGGCCTGGGCCGACATTCTCTCCGCCCGCCTGGGCTGATTTCAGGCCCAGCAGCAACCGGCCGATCTGAGCCCTTCATCCCGATCAGACGGTCGTCCACGATCATCGCGGGAACAAAACCAAGGAGTCGGCCGGTTGATCCCAAACCCTAAGTCACTTTTCCCTTCTCTTCTTGCCTTCGTTCTCAGTGTCACCTGGCGGCGGTCATGGCGTCCGCAACCGCCGGTGGCTCTCCAGAGCAAAACTTCTTCTTTCTTTCCTATCTCTCTCAGCCGCAGCCGGCTCTGCCCATGGTGGCCGGAGAAACCGAAGACGGTGAATCGTGGCCGGAGAAACCGAAGACGGTGGCTCATGGCCGGAGAAACCGAAAACGGTGAATCGTGGCCGGAGAAACCAAAGACAGTGGCTCATGGCCGGAGAAACCGAAAACGGTGGCGCCGCTGCTGCCCCCCTCGCCGGCGCGCGAGCTCGCCCTGAGCTGAGCACGCCGCCGTCGAGCGGGCTAGCAGACGGCGCCCTTCTCTCGCGCGCGTGCCGTGGCGGCCGCCGGCGACCAAACCTGGCCCCAGCGACCTCCCCGCGAGCACCGGCCACCGCCGGTTTTCTTCAACCGCGCACGGCGTCGAAGAAAAGACCGAGTCTCGGCCGACGGTTCTGTTCATCCTCTTTTCTTTCGATCTAGGGTTAGGGTTTCTTGGATTTAGTTTTCTGATCCGTGAAAACGAATCGTGTTCAAGTTCTTCATCACTGTACCCGGTTAGGGTTAGGGTTTATCTCCGATTTAGAGTCGGTTTACCCGATCTAGGGTTCTTGATTCATAACCACGGCTCCGATACCATTGTTAGGATTTGAAATTCAACGATTCGTTAGATCGGGCTTCTTTATAGTAAGAACAACGAAATGTCGATGTACAGTAAACATCGCAACTCCTATCAATGCTTCTACTAGAGAGAGAGAAAGGTGAGCAGTAGTGATCGCAAACCATCCATGGAGGCAGTAGTCGTAGCAGTCGACGCGCTGGCCGCAGTCTCATTTGCCGGAGGAGCCATTGACGCGATGAGGAGGTTCTGCGTGGAGACGGTGGCGGCTTCCCGTCACTGGCTGCGCCCCTCTCAGATCGGGATGGGGAATGTCGGTGGGAATGGCGGCTAAGGACAACCTCGTAGTCTGAGCCGGCCAGCCCCCCACCTCTATTTATGCGCAGTGTGACGGGGGCCCACCAACCATATAGGGTTGGGCGCCCCCGATCAGGGCGAGAGAAGCAAGGCCCAAAAGGCCGTTGGGCCTAATGGTGGGAGATCAAAACCTAACAGCTACCCCTTTCAGCCTACTGTCAGTGAGTCGGTCATCTGTGTAAGTGAGTTTTGAGGAAAAGTGCACGCCTGTTGGTTGTACTTGTACGTATACACGATATTATTGGAAGATAGTAATGAGACTACAAGTCTTTCAACAGCTCAAGTCGTTCAACGTACGTCAGGATATGCAAGAAGATTGCATCTTTACCAATGCCAGCAATTGTAGAAAGATGCCGGTGGCGAACTGCAGACTGCCTGCGTGCAGTCGACACAGCTGAGCTGGAATGAAGGACTCTTGTTGACGTTAGCTAGCTTCTGTTTCCAGAGCCATGCGCCTTCCTTCGTCTGAAAAAGTATGTATCGACCGAGATGGATCCATGTCTTCATCTTCAGCTCGATCGTTGAATGATGGGAACATTAATTACTTTTAATTACAGTAGTTTTCAGTCTCGAGTTAGGTATGTCTGCCTTGATCTGATGATCAGGATTGTCCAATGAGGATACGGTTAGATATAGAGAGAGTAGAGAGATCGATCTTATAAGCATGCATGCGTGGAATATGATAATCTTGTTTATTTAGCATCTCCCCCTCCTCTGGTGCGTCGAAATCCTGCATGGAAATCTGCTATAAATTAAATTAAATTAAATCTACATATAAAAATCATGCAATATTATATACTCCGTAGGTATGAATATGGATAATGGTAACGACCGACGAGGTTACATACTATGTAGATGAGAGCCGAGAGTCTTAGAGCAAGTATAATAAGAGGTTGTTAGCAAGGTGTACGCTGAGGTGGAAGGAAAAAAGAGTAGAGAGAAGAGAGATGGACTGTAAGCTTACAGCCAGCTGAAGCACAGTAACTAAGAAAATTTGTGAGAGAAAGAGGTGGGCAGTGGGCTATAGATGAACCAACCATCATATGAGTTGACTGTTAAGTGGACTATAAGTATCCATATAGCCAGCTAAAGACTGTTATTATTAGCCTTGCTCCTAGGATGTGTTTGGTTGATGACCAGCGGAAGACCAACCCAGCTACAATAATGTTCTGCTACATTCTAAAAATCAACCGAGAAAAAGATACGCTTTTCGAGGTCGGCAGAGGTTAGGTCTCTAATGATGTTCGACTTGTAACCCATGCAGCTAGGGAGGGAGGATCTCGTACTGGCTGACCACCACCACTTTCCAAACGTAGCAGTTGGTCGTGTCGTGGTCCCTTCTTTTTTAATAATTGGAAAAAGATGTTAGCAGTTAATCTTGGTCAGTCTTTGAGCTTTGCATAGCTGGTGAGAAAAATAAAAGTATTCGTATGCATGAAAATTATCTAGTCTTCCATTCGTGCACTGGCAGTGTTTTTCCAAGCCGAATAATAGCAAGCAAACAGCATCACCGAATCCAACGACCCTGTCAAAGCTATATATAGCGTTGTTTCGTAAGGGGAATTGAAGACCTGATACCACGAATAAGTATTTGCTCCAGAAGCATATATACAAGGCTATCCATTGACTTATAATTTATTTTCAGTGACAATATAATTTTAGACAAATAAAAGGAAGCAACAAATGTGTTATTTATTTGCTCTAATCCCTCTCTTCGTAAACACACGGAATTTTGAAAACTGACGCACAATACAAACAAATTCAGCTTCAGAGGCGGTTGACAGGAACGGTTAGCTAGGTCGGCTCACTATTAATTAAAGAAAAGATTTTTGATCGGAACCCGAGGTTTTTGGTGCATACAAGTATTTTTGTTAGAGCACCAATGGGCAACTAAAGGAATACTTATGGTCTTCCCACTACTTGATAAAATGATCTTGTAACTATCACTAGAAATGATCTTTTCCTCGCGTTCGGCTATAACGGAAACCCTCAAAAAGGTAAAAAATGACTACTAGGACCAGTTCTCAAAACTGTTATTATGCCATTGATTGTAAAAGGAAGTGGTTTTCAGGAGCGGTTTTAAAATTATTCCTTAAGACAACCACCCTTAAAAATCTATTTTTAATTAGAATCAGTTTGTTTGATCCAGCCCTTACAAAGGCGCTGACCCCCTTTGTAAATATTTTTTTTCAAAAAACAAACAAAAAAAGCTGAGAGAAAACAACAGTTGCACTATTATTCTACTTTGTGAACATATATATGTAACTTCATTTGACCACTATTGTATATAATAATCAAACATGTGAAACTACTAAGAAGTTTACATGACAAGTCCAAGATGACACACTATGTCCACAATCAAAGGTAGAGGGGGTTGACTGATGCCATACATTTTTACAAATAATGACAGTACCAGAGAGCCGTTCAATGTCATTGATCCAATATGGATGAGATCAAGGGTGGGTGTTGGAAAGAAATAACTAATTAATAATCACTCTTTCACCGGTAAGTCTCTTGCATTAGTATATGCCTTATTTGGAAAGAGGCAGCAAGAATTTGGTATTCATATCATATATCTCATATGATTTCCACATGAAACCGTTGAATAATTACCACAAGGATCGACCAGGACCAGGAAAGAGGGCAAAAAGAAACGTCTAGTATTACAAGCTAGCTAGTTACGTACATGCAACTGGGTATAAGCAACAACACGTAATAGCAACGCGATGCAAGTAACAAATACTTCCTTCGTCCTAAAAAGATTCAATTCTCTCTTTTTAGAAGGTCAAATATTTTTAAATTTGTTAAATTAAATCTATATAAAACTACTAACGTTTATGAATCAAATAGAATGTCATTAGATTAATCATAGAATATATTTTCTAAGAAAGATACAATTCACTTGTATTGACGTTGATCCACCTCAATACATGTAAGGTGCATTTGGTTTGAGGACAAGGGTGAGTGGGACATGGCCATCCATGGATTTTCGAATATGGATATCCATGTTTTCTGTTTGGTTGGATGGATGGGACGAGCTATTTTTCTATTTGGTTGGATGTATGAGATTAGATGGGATGAGAATACTTGACTAATTATATATATTATTTAAAATAATAACAACTAATTATACATTAATAAATATACACCGACACTAATCTTGTCGTTATAATCACTAATTAAAAATAAAATATGTTAATTAGCATTATACTACTCTAATTGTCACACAAAACATGCGTTAATCAACATATTAACACTTATCAAAACTTATCTAGTCATCATAATTACTAATTAATAATATATCATAATAATAATCCTTAATTTATTTGCTAATAACAAATATTAGAAAGCATGGATAAACTCATGCACAAGATTTTTGAGGGCCACGATATCCAGCATCTACTCAGAATATTCTTTATCTGTGGATATCCAAGTTTAGCTTGTTCATCCAACCAAACACCTTGTATCCAGATATCCATGTCCCATCCATAGATATCTATGGAACCAAACACACCCATATGAGATCTTAACATGGTAGACTTGCGTTGAAACCTAGCCTGTTCGACTGGTCAGGTCTGGGCTGAAATGGGCTGATCTGCTGCTGGCTGGTACAGGAAACCAGCCAGCTTTAGCCCTTGTTTAGTTCCCCCAATTCTCCCCCAAATTTCACTATGCAAAAAGAAGATTCCCTGTCACATCAAAATGTCGGCAAATGCATGGAGTACTAAATATTGATGAAATCAAAAACTAATTGCACAGTTTTGTTGTACTTTGCGAGACGAACATTTTAAGCCTAGTTAGTCAAAATTTGGATAATTTTTACCAAATACAAACGAAATGCTACAGGAATTCTGATACAGTGTTTTTCTTCCCAATTCCGTGAACTAAACGAGGCCTTAGCCACATTCAAATTTGAATTCAGCAGATCTGCTTGCTTGGTAGGGCAGTAAACTCTTAAGAAAAATGGTACATAGGTTCCTAGTAGCTTCACGGACAAATATGGGCCTCAAAATTGTAAATTACTTCCACATTTCCACGCGGTATTGCTGTTGCAAAATGATGATTCAATTAACGACATGAACAAAGGAAAAAATGTACTGCTAGTATTTCGACCTAACCTTCAGGTGGGTGAGGGAAAGTGGGTGTCGTGGATGGCGGGAGTGGGGCGGGGGAGGGGGAGGGGGTGGAGAGCGGACAGCAGCGGATGCAGGAGCACCGGATGTGAGCTGCCGAACCCTAGGATGGGGCGAGCGAATGAGAGAGGGAGTGGGAGAAGAGCGGCGGCTGCTGCGCTTTATGCCAGCCGAACGGCTGGGCTGGGCTGAAAGGCCCAGCCAGCTCCAGCCGAAATCAGCCTTGGCTTGCAAGCCTGTTCAATTCTTCTTACCTCCCTTCTTGTGTTGTTTCGTGTTTTCCCGGTACTCGTCATCGTCAGAACTTACACGTCCATGGCACCCTCTACTTTCTAGCTAATCATATGGTGCAAGATGTGATCTATGTTAGCTAGCTTCTTGTTTGTTTTTTTACAAAAATTCTAGATCATTTAGAATTAAAGAAGACTTCGATTCTAATCACCGATATAAATTTATGTTAATTTCTAATAAAAAAATTAGTAACTAATCCAAGTATATATCTAAAATGTTCCTACAAAAACAATCAAACCTATACAGATAAATTCTCAGGTTTATACTAGCACTGAGGTATTATTACCTCATAGCAATATATAAGTCTTGTTTGGTATAGCCCCGGATGGCGCCAACTCCTCCCTACACCATAGCGAGGAGCCATTTTTTTCTCTTATCTTAGAATGAAATAGGAGTTACTGAAGACACTATATTTTGCAGTGTAACAAGGAACCAGAGCCGTTTGGAGGCATACCAAATAGGACCTTACTTTAATAGGTAAACTAAATTAAGGAGGACAGAGTGCGGCCTTTGATCTTAAAAAAACAGAATTGAATCATTAAGCTACACCCAAATACTTGTGTAGATTAGTAGTTAGAATATTTAGTCCAAATAATGTCCTGCAAAGAACACCCAAAGACCAGAAGGAGTACCGAAGCATGATCGGATCATTGCTGTACCTGACGGCAACGAGACCGGACATTCAGTTCGCGGTTTGCTTGTGCGCGCGTTTTCAGTCTTCACCGCGCACATCGCATCGTCAAGCCGTCAAGCGGATCATGAGGTACCTTCGATTCACACCCGAATTTGGTCTTTGGTTTTTGGCTTCCTCCTATCTTTCTCTTTGCGGTTACTCTGATGCGGATTATGCTGGCTGTCGTACTGAGAGGAAGTCCACTTCTAGGACTTGTCAGTTTCTTGGGTCTTCTCTTGTGTCTTGGTCTTTTTGCAAGCAGTCCTCTGTAGCTCAATCCACCACAAAAGCTGAGTATGTTGTTGCTGCTGCTTGCTGTTCCCAGTTGCTTTGGATGGTTGCTACTTTGCGAGACTATGGCTTAGAGTTTAGGCGAGTGCCTTTGTTCTGTGATAGCACCAGTGCCATATGTGTAGCCAAAAACCTCGTTCTTCACTCTAAAACCAAGCACATAGAGGTCCGTTTTCACTTCTTGCGAGACCACTATGAGAAAGGGGACATTGACCTTATTCATGTTGACACCCACAACCAGCTCGTAGATATCTTCACTAAACCCCTTGACCAAATCCAGTTTGCTCGCTTGCGAGGAGAGCTTGGGGTTTGTTATCCTTTTTAGAAGAGGGAAGTTTGTGGTTCTTGTACATTAGTTTTTGGTTTTGTTTTTTGTCACACCCATTTTTAAGGACAAAAATAGGATGTATAAAAGACTCACGTGCGCCCCAGGAACCAGTCGCACACATAAGTTGACAAATTACAAAGTATCATCACAGTGCTTATTACATAACGAATAAGTATTTAAGACATAGTCTTGAACGAAAGATAATAATAACTAATAATAATTCTTCAGCGGAAACTCCACACAGGGACACGGTTGACTGGTTGACATCAAGACTAGTACTCATTCCGATAATCTTCCTCTATATCTTCATCTGTTATGGTGGAAATAGCAAGAGTGAGTCCATGTCGAACTCCACAAATATAACACAGGGTTCATGAGGCTCAAAAAGGCTAGACACTGTTTAACTGCGTTTAGCTTTTTAATCATATATTAGCAATTGAGTAGCATCAAGATAAACCACTTCCCATTAAAGAACCAATGATCAATAGTAATAAGGATAATGAATAGCATTAACATGAGCATAATAATAATCAACAATAATTAAGCATGATATAACAGTTATGATCAACTATTCCATAAGAATCCCCAAGGCCGCTCGTATCCGTGAGCACGGCTAGTATACCAGTTTTTAACTCTGCGCAGAGGTGTACACTTTCACTGTAAGTCATGATTTCCAAATGAGTGGGGAGATCAAGCCCAAACACCCGAGAACCATATAAAGCCACTCAAAAGTTCGTCTAACAAGTTAGGGCCATTAGATTTCACTCGGCAGGCAGATGTAGAACCCCCCTTCCCTGTGGCACAACAACCGCAGCCTATACACACTAGGCCAGGGGCTCGGACTACACCCAACATGGCAAGCCATTCTTACGCCATTTAAGGTAACCTCTAACAAGCTAGAAAAGGTCTCTTGAACAACTAAAGCCAGAGCCATATAGCCCTCACAGCTGTACTGTATATCCCGGTTATCACTTACAGATAAGTCCTTATGGAGAGAAACCAGAGCATCAAAATAATACACAAGCTCTAGCCCCCTTTTAACAATAATAAAATCATCTTAATAGTTGATTGCTTAATCCATCAATCAAATTACAAGATCATTGTTCTTAGTTTAAGCACTAGCAATAGCTACCCATATGCATTCCCAAGGTTGTCAAGGAATCAAGATAACAATCACTAAGTTATAATCTCTAAGGTTGTCAAGGTAAGCACATGCATATGTATGATAATTCAATGTATAGGTAACAAGGATAGTCCTGTGTTATACTTGCCTTGATCAAAGCTCTCCAAGTGATACTGCTGACTTGGCTCAAAGTAATACTCCGAATCGTCCAAATACTGCTCACCTTCTATATTCGATCATCAATCAACAACACACATGCATCCAATCAAACATACACGAAGCAAACAAAGAGATATAATTAGAACAGTACACCAACAGTAGCAAAACAGTAATAAAAGCTTATAAAACTCTTCTACACGTTTCTACGATCACACAGACGCAAAGATCACCAAATTCGGAGTTAAAACGTGAAAGTTATGAATTTTCTAAGATTTCCTATAAATAAATAAATACTTAATTATAACCTCGAAAAATAAATTATCAAAACTAACTGTACAACTACACTAACATGTAGAGCTCGCAAATACGAACCTAACGCAACTTGAACGGATCAAATCGGAGTTAAAACGAAGATTTTATGACCAAAACAATTCTAGTGGCAAAACTGTAAATACCTGAAAACGTATTTTTGACTTATCCGGGAGAAAATACGCTTTCAAAACACGAAAACAGATTTAGGATATTGCGCTAAGGACTGCGGGTTCTAATCTGAAAAAGTCTAGGGGCTCTTTATCAATTTTACCCGCGAAGGGGTATCTTCTAATCTCGTGCGTCCATCTGAGAACGGACGGCTCGTGTTCATCATCAAGTGCACAGTGAAATATCCGGCCATCCCTATCAAGTCCGGCCGGTGGCTGCCATTGCCGGCGGCTCCTCCATGGCCGGAGGTGGCGAATCTCCCCACTGAGACCACCAATCAAGCCCACGTTTAGTCCAAACGGTAGGGAAGCTCCGTGCGAACTCATCTAGGCATTTAGAACTAGCTACGTTCGACCATACGTGACGCGCGGCTACAAGGGAGCGGCGGCGCCATTGCCGGTTTACCGGAGCTCACCAAAACCGTGATTCAAAGCGTCTCAACACAAAAGGAGAGCACGGGAAGAAAGAGGAGGAGACAGCGAACTCACCAATGCGAAGAAAAAGAGCCCGAACCTACCCACAAGCTCCACCGGCGACCAACCGAAAGAGCCTAGGGTTCCGACCTCCTATGCCCAAAATCTCGTGATGAAGCTCGGGTTTTAGATGGAAAACGGAACATAGGGGGTCACGGCTTCTTATTTGTAGCTTCAATTTACCGTAATCGGGTAGGAAATCTCGAAGAAATCGGCAAGAATCGGTGGCGGCAATACTTGAGTCCGGCTCGGTCACGATTCGAAAGGGAGAAGACGACTGACACGCGGCCCCCACCTGTCAGCGGTACAGGGAGGGAGAGGGTGCGCGGCTGGGCGGGCTCGGCGGCTGGGCTCGACTGCTGGGCCGCTGCGGCGCTGGGCTCGGCTGCTGGGTCGCCGCGATGCTGGACCGGCCCACGCGGGCAGACGCGAGATGGAGCAGGCCTCCCTGAACGGGCCGCGGCCACCAGCTGAAGGTAAATTGTTTTCTTTTTTTTTCTTTTGTTTCTTTTCTTTTCTAATTTTCCAAAAGTATCTCAAATAAAATTTTCTAATCCAAAATGGAATAAAATAAATTCACACCACATAAAAGAAAAAAATGCAACAGCATGAATGCATCACCAAATAGTTTTTAAATTTTTAATTTCTCATTAATTGTTATCTAAATTATTTAAAATTTATTAACTCTAAAATTTGGGTGTTACAAATTCTACCCCCCTTAAAAGAATCTCGTCCTCGAGATTGAACTGCTTACTCAAATAACTGCGGATATGATTTTCTCAATTCATCCTCTCTTTCCCAAGTTGCCTCTGCCTCTGAGTATCGATTCCACTGCACCTTGCACATCTTAATAACCCGACTTCGAGTAACTCTCTCAGCAGTTTCTAAAATCTTGATCGGAAACTCTTCATATGTAAGATCTTCCTTAACAGTCAACTCTTCTAAAGGTATCTGCTCCTCAGGCACACGCAAACACTTCTTAAGTTGTGAAACATGGAACACATCATGTACTCCAGATAAATTCTCAGGCAACTCTAATTGATAAGCAACTTCCCCACGTCTAGTAATAACTTTAAATGGTCCAACATACCTTGGTGCTAGTTTACCTTTCATGTTAAACCTCTTCACACTTCTCATAGGTGACACCTTCAAATAGACATAATCACCTACCTCAAAAACTAAATCTCTTCTTCTATTGTCAGCATAACTCTTCTGACGAGACTGTGCTACTCTCAAATTCTCACGAATCACTCGCACTTGATCTTCTGCGTTTCTAAGAACATCTGTACCAAACACCTGAGATTCACCTGTCTGATCCCAAATTCAAATATTCAAATTCAGCACATAACTCACTAGTCATAGACAATGTCCGTATCTCATTGACATAACTTTTCCTACTAAGAGCATCAGCTACTACATTAGCCTTACCAGGATGATAGTGTATCTCAATATCATAATCCTTAATCAATTCTAACCATCTGCGTTGCCTCAAATTCAGATCTGACTGAGTGAAAATATACTTCAAACTCTTATGATCAGTGTATATATCACTCTTATGTCCAATCAAATAATGTCTCCAAATCTTTAAAGCATGAACTACAGCTGCTAACTCCAAATCATGTGTAGGATAATTCAACTCATGCTTTCTCAACTGCCTAGATGCATAAGCCACAACTCTGCCTTCTTGCATAAGAACACATCCCAAACCTTGACGAGAAGCATCACAATAAATAGAAAACTTCTTACTCAAATCTGGCAAAACCAAAACAGGCGCTGTAGTCAACCTCTTTTTCAACTCCTCAAAACTAGCTTGACATTTATCTGACCACACAAACTTGGCATTCTTCTCTAACAGAGATGTCATAGGTTTAGCAAGTTTAGAAAACCCTTCAATGAACCGTCTGTAATATCCAGCTAATCCCAAGAAACTACGAATCTCGCTAACATCAATAGGTGGTTTCCAATTTAATACATCCTTTACTTTACTTGGATCCACTGATATCCCTCCATTAGAAACAATATGACCAAGGAAAGAAACTTCCTTCAACCAAAACTCACATTTACTTCGCTTCGCATACAGTTTATGCTCTCTAAGTTTCTGCAATACCAACCTCAAATGTTCAGCATGCTCTACCTCTGTCTTGGAAAATACCAGTATATCATCAATAAACACTACCACAAACTTATCCAAATATTCCATGAACACCTTATTCATCATGTACATAAAGTATGCAGGTGCATTGGTCAATCCAAATGACATAACAGTATACTCATACAATCCATACCTTGTAGTAAAAGCTGTCTTTGGAATATCAGAAACACGAATCTTCAACTGATGATATCCAGAACGTAAATCAATCTTAGAGAACACACAAGCACCTCTCAACTGATCAAACAAGTCATCAATCCTGGGCAAAGGATACTTATTCTTGATAGTTACCTCATTTAGTGACCGGTAATCAACACACATCCTCTGACCACCATCTTTCTTATCAACAAAAATAACTGGTGCTCCCCAAGGTGATGAACTAGGTCTAATAAAACCTTTATCTTGTAATTCTTTAATTTGTTTCTTAAGTTCTTCTAATTCATCTACTCCCATCCTATATGGTCGTTTGGCTATAGGTGCAGTTCCAGGAAGTAATTCAATAAGAAATTCAATGTCTCGGTCAGGTGGCATACCTGGCAATTCATCAGGGAAGACATCCGGAAATTCCTCAATCACTGAATTCTCCTTAATAGTATCTTCAAGCTGATTCATCACAGCGGTTGGTTGCTTCTGCACTGCTACATCCACATTGATTTTATCTCCATTAGGTGCATTCACAACTACCACTTTCTGCTGACACTGAATCTCTACCTGATTTTGCTTCATCCAGTCCATACCCAATATCACATCAATACCAGATGTCCTCAACACTATAGGAGTTATCTTAAACTCTACCCCCCTTAATACCATACTAATTGGAAGACAACGATTACTGGTTTGCATGGTACCTCCAGGTGAATTTACTAAGAGAGATTCTTTCATAGCTAGCATGGGTATACTATGCATTTTAACAAAAATGTTGGATATGAATGTATGAGATGCTCCAGAGTCAAAAAGAACAGTTGCGGGAGTGGAATGTACATTGAACGTACCAATCATAACTTCTGGGGCATCATGAACTGTATCAGAAGACACGTGATTCACCCTTCCAGTACCAGATTGCTTCTGGTTGCTCTTCTGGCTCTGAGGAGTCTGCTGATTCTGCTTCTCAGGACAATGGTAAGACATATGCCCCTCTTTACCACAGGCAAAGCATCTAGTAGGCGTGCTGGGAACACTATTCTTCATGGGGGTAACATTGGAATTTCCAGTGCGAGGAGTCTGTTGCCCAGTCTGCTGATACTGTTGACGTTGTGGATATGATGAACGCTGTTGTGACTGATTACCTTGCCAATTCTGGGACCACCTCTGATTCGGATTGCGATTCCATTGACTAACCGGTCCTTGAAACTTCTGATGGAAACCATGCTGAGAATTAGTGCGCTGACGATTGTTACTTCCTGAGCTTTGTACCTTCATTTTCCTCTTCCTGTCCATCTCTCTGCGCTCATTATCAAGCACAATAGCTTTATTTACCAGCTCTTGAAAACTAGTATAGTTGTTCCCCTTCAACTGCAAGCGAAGATCATAATAAATTCCCTTCAAGAAGAGACGTTGTCTGTCCGCATCTTCTCTCACTTCATTAGGAGCATAGCGAGCCAACTGGGTAAATCTGTCATGATATTCACTAACACTCATCTGTCCCATCCTAAGGTTTCTGAATTCTTCCTGCTTCAGCTCAATTATACCTTCAGGAATATGACGAGCTCGAAAATCTCTAACAAACTCATTCCAAGTGATAGGAGGAGCATTGTCAGGGCGTGCAGCTTGATACGACTCCCACCAAGTCTGAGCTGTCCCCTGTAACTGACCAGATGCATATAACACCTTCTCCATATCATTGCATTGAGCTATATTCAGCTGTTTCTCCACTGCCCTCACCCAATCATCTGCTTCTAAAGGATCAGCAGCATGAGAAAACACTGGAGGGCGTCCCTTCAAAAATTCTCCACGCTTATCCCTCACTTGCACAGGCGGTGGTCCTCCTGCAGCGGGATTGTTCTGCATGTGCTGCATAAACATCTGCATCATCTGATTCTGAGTTTGCATAAGTTCCTCCATAGTAATGGGTATGTTAGCACCTCCACGACCTCTGCCACGACCTCTGCCTGACATCTGTTTCCAAAAACACAGAAATTGAAATTCAGTACGATCCGAGATGATGTATTCATTAGATAAACAAAATCTGATTTTTCTGGGCGATCTCCAATTTCAGCAACTCAGTAAAACTGTCATATCTCGAGCTACAGACATCCAATTCAGATGATCTTTACATGGTTGGAAAGCTTACAAAATTATCTACAACTTTTATTCACAACACTTTTTCTGATTCTGTCAATAAATTGGCCAAAAACAGAACTTAACCGAAACTGTTTCAGAATTCCAGACTGTGCAGTAACTCCAACTTGGAACAGGTATATCTCTTAGCTCATAATAGATATTAAAGTGATTCTTGTGAGGTTGGAAAGATATAGAAGTCTAATTATTCCCAGTAAAATTTCTTAAATTTCTCATGAACGGATTTTAAGTTATTTCTAAAACATCCCAGACTGATCCAAAAATCAGCAAAGGACAGAACTAAATTAACCTCATATTCAACTAATATATTTTGATCAAACTTAATATTCTTAACCATGGAACTTGTAGGCATGTCTACAAAACTCCAGCACACATTACAAAGATCCAAATCACACATTATCATAATAACAATCCATCAATCACACAATTGTTCACACCACAAACTGACTCTTAAAATAATCCAAACTTAAAGTTAACTCGCAACTACTATCATTCCTATTACATAGGGATTTTTCCTATTGCCTAATTAAGCTTCTCATAAATCTTGGGACGACCTAACTTCGCCCTTAATTGGTCAATCTCCTTATAAGCTTGCTCCTTAAGTTCTTTTTCCTTCAGCAACTCATCCTTCAAATCCACCTCATGGAGAGCCAATTCGCGAACTAATCCCACCGTAGCTTGTAAAGTCAAGGAGGAATCATCTGCAGGCGGCACGGTCCAAATACCCTTGTCATGTATGAAACAAGGAAAATGCCGGAGTGCACCCTTTAACGTCTTGTCCGAGCGTAGACCATGGTAGTAAACAAATGCATTAAAAGCGACATCCTCCATGCTTATCTCCACAGTTGCCCGGCTCACTCTGGTAATGAACTTTGACTCCACCTTAGGCTCCTTAGTGGTAAGATCCCTTTTCTTAACCCATAACTCAGTTTCCCAATAGGAATCCATCCATGGATGACTATACTTTGCACTACGATACTCCAACGTAGCTTCCCAGTCGTAGTAGTAGTTGTCCAATGTTCTTGTCAACATGTCATGGAAGAAAGCATCAGCTTTAGGAACCATGATATGAAACTTCGTAGTCCATCCCATAACTACATTCTCCATTGGTGTATCACCAACTCTTGATTCAGCATCAGATAGCTCTTGCTCACCATCTTCATACAGCTCCTGAGGTTTAAAACGGGCAACGTACTGTGCAGCTGACAAACGGGGATGAGGAGGCATCTATAAAATTTAGACATAGATTAGATAGAATCAATGTATTTTCGCAATAGAATAAAGTAGAGGAAGCATAGAACTTTAGTAATTAACAAGATGAAAAGAGGAAGCATGAATTAAATGGAGTATGGATGCTATTAACGACCATTCTAACTAGGCTTGCGTCCTACAGTCAACACGGCTCTGATACCAATCTGTCACACCCATTTTTAAGGACAAAAATAGGATGTATAAAAGACTCACGTGCGCCCCAGGAACCAGTCGCACACATAAGTTGACAAATTACAAAGTATCATCACAGTGCTTATTACATAACGAATAAGTATTTAAGACATAGTCTTGAACGAAAGATAATAATAACTAATAATAATTCTTCAGCGGAAACTCCACACAGGGACACGGTTGACTGGTTGACATCAAGACTAGTACTCATTCCGATAATCTTCCTCTATATCTTCATCTGTTATGGTGGAAATAGCAAGAGTGAGTCCATGTCGAACTCCACAAATATAACACAGGGTTCATGAGGCTCAAAAGGCTAGACACTGTTTAACTGCGTTTAGCTTTTTAATCATATATTAGCAATTGAGTAGCATCAAGATAAACCACTTCCCATTAAAGAACCAATGATCAATAGTAATAAGGATAATGAATAGCATTAACATGAGCATAATAATAATCAACAATAATTAAGCATGATATAACAGTTATGATCAACTATTCCATAAGAATCCCCAAGGTCGCTCGTATCCGTGAGCACGGCTAGTATACCAGTTTTTAACTCTGCGCAGAGGTGTACACTTTCACTGTAAGTCATGATTTCCAAATGAGTGGGGAGATCAAGCCCAAACACCCGAGAACCATATAAAGCCACTCAAAAGTTCGTCTAACAAGTTAGGGCCATTAGATTTCACTCGGCAGGCAGATGTAGAACCCCCCTTCCCTGTGGCACAACAACCGCAGCCTATACACACTAGGCCAGGGGCTCGGACTACACCCAACATGGCAAGCCATTCTTACGCCATTTAAGGTAACCTCTAACAAGCTAGAAAAGGTCTCTTGAACAACTAAAGCCAGAGCCATATAGCCCTCACAGCTGTACTGTATATCCCGGTTATCACTTACAGATAAGTCCTTATGGAGAGAAACCAGAGCATCAAAATAATACACAAGCTCTAGCCCCCTTTTAACAATAATAAAATCATCTTAATAGTTGATTGCTTAATCCATCAATCAAATTACAAGATCATTGTTCTTAGTTTAAGCACTAGCAATAGCTACCCATATGCATTCCCAAGGTTGTCAAGGAATCAAGATAACAATCACTAAGTTATAATCTCTAAGGTTGTCAAGGTAAGCACATGCATATGTATGATAATTCAATGTATAGGTAACAAGGATAGTCCTGTGTTATACTTGCCTTGATCAAAGCTCTCCAAGTGATACTGCTGACTTGGCTCAAAGTAATACTCCGAATCGTCCAAATACTGCTCACCTTCTATATTCGATCATCAATCAACAACACACATGCATCCAATCAAACATACACGAAGCAAACAAAGAGATATAATTAGAACAGTACACCAACAGTAGCAAAACAGTAATAAAAGCTTATAAAACTCTTCTACACGTTTCTACGATCACACAGACGCAAAGATCACCAAATTCGGAGTTAAAACGTGAAAGTTATGAATTTTCTAAGATTTCCTATAAATAAATAAATACTTAATTATAACCTCGAAAAATAAATTATCAAAACTAACTGTACAACTACACTAACATGTAGAGCTCGCAAATACGAACCTAACGCAACTTGAACGGATCAAATCGGAGTTAAAACGAAGATTTTATGACCAAAACAATTCTAGTGGCAAAACTGTAAATACCTGAAAACGTATTTTTGACTTATCCGGGAGAAAATACGCTTTCAAAACACGAAAACAGATTTAGGATATTGCGCTAAGGACTGCGGGTTCTAATCTGAAAAAGTCTAGGGGCTCTTTATCAATTTTACCCGCGAAGGGGTATCTTCTAATCTCGTGCGTCCATCTGAGAACGGACGGCTCGTGTTCATCATCAAGTGCACAGTGAAATATCCGGCCATCCCTATCAAGTCCGGCCGGTGGCTGCCATTGCCGGCGGCTCCTCCATGGCCGGAGGTGGCGAATCTCCCCACTGAGACCACCAATCAAGCCCGCGTTTAGTCCAAACGGTAGGGAAGCTCCGTGCGAACTCATCTAGGCATTTAGAACTAGCTACGTTCGACCATACGTGACGCGCGGCTACAAGGGAGCGGCGGCGCCATTGCCGGTTTACCGGAGCTCACCAAAACCGTGATTCAAAGCGTCTCAACACAAAAGGAGAGCACGGGAAGAAAGAGGAGGAGACAGCGAACTCACCAATGCGAAGAAAAAGAGCCCGAACCTACCCACAAGCTCCACCGGCGACCAACCGAAAGAGCCTAGGGTTCCGACCTCCTATGCCCAAAATCTCGTGATGAAGCTCGGGTTTTAGATGGAAAACGGAACATAGGGGGTCACGGCTTCTTATTTGTAGCTTCAATTTACCGTAATCGGGTAGGAAATCTCGAAGAAATCGGCAAGAATCGGTGGCGGCAATACTTGAGTCCGGCTCGGTCACGATTCGAAAGGGAGAAGACGACTGACACGCGGCCCCCACCTGTCAGCGGTACAGGGAGGGAGAGGGTGCGCGGCTGGGCGGGCTCGGCGGCTGGGCTCGACTGCTGGGCCGCTGCGGCGCTGGGCTCGGCTGCTGGGTCGCCGCGATGCTGGACCGGCCCACGCGGGCAGACGCGAGATGGAGCAGGCCTCCCTGAACGGGCCGCGGCCACCAGCTGAAGGTAAATTGTTTTTTTTTTCTTTTGTTTCTTTTCTTTTCTAATTTTCCAAAAGTATCTCAAATAAAATTTTCTAATCCAAAATGGAATAAAATAAATTCACACCACATAAAAGAAAAAAATGCAACAGCATGAATGCATCACCAAATAGTTTTTAAATTTTTAATTTCTCATTAATTGTTATCTAAATTATTTAAAATTTATTAACTCTAAAATTTGGGTGTTACATTTTTAGTTTAGCTTTTGATTTTGCTTTTGTATCATATTTGCATATCATATCATCATGTATCATATTGCATCTTGAGCTTCATCCTTATAGTAGCTAGATTGATACTATGCTCTTGTTGGGGATGTTATGGATATATATGATGTGCTTTGCTTAGGCTCACTTTGATCTCTTGATATGAGCTAAAAATGCCTCTTTCAATTGTGAACATGAATAACACTTGAAGAAACTTGAAACATGTTCACCACTACTTTGTAGCAACTGGCATGTATAGGTGTGTCGAGAACCCTTTTTTGCTTCGTATATATGCTTAGTTGCTACGGCTCATACCTTGAGTTACACACTTGCTTGAGAAACTTGAATTTGTGCTAAAACTTAAAAAAACAAGGCATGAAAAGATCAGGATGGGTCTTTGCTGTCCCATGTCAGAGTATCGAGACAGCTCCCTATTGCACTTAAGGGTAAACTTGAGCTCTGTAATGGATACCGAGATCACTGTCTTAAGCTTCTGATTGCTTCTGGCATAGGCTTGACATGATTGATAAGTCAGATTTTGATGGCATCGATAACCTCCCGCACACATTTGTTTGACAAACATTGGTGATAAGCTGCATAACTCCGATAAAATTCAATTGATTGAAAATTTGATCAAATCACAAGTTTGTCTCATGACATGATGTGTGAACTTTGTTTGGGGTAGTTCACTTTACATACATGTGTAGCACAAGGTTGATCTCCTGTCTATATTTGCTATGTGCTCTTTTGGTGGTGAACCCTCTTTTAAAATTGCTCAAACTTGATCAAACTTGCTACAATGCCATATTTCGTCTCATTTGATCACTTTGAGCATTTGCTAGCACTTGTATTTGTTGATATGTATACATGACAGCATCAACTAGAGCATCTTTTCAATCTACTTGCTATAATCTTGAAGCTTTTGCATTTGTGCATTTCTGTATTCATAGCATCTTTTGTTTCATAGCATGTTTTGAGGGGGGTTGCAATTTTTGGGCTCTAGCTTGATAAGTGCATGTGTCAACAAGGGGGAGAGATATGTCACACTCACCACGTCAACAAGGGGGACAAGTTGTCAACAAGGGGAGAAGGTTCCAATTCCACCCAAAGTAGAGATATGCATTCATTTCAGTGAGATTGCATTTGTTCAGGGGGAGTTGCACTTGAGCTGCTTTTGCTTGCTAGATGTGTTGAGCCTTTGCCTCTTCTAGAGGGTCTAACAGTTTTTTGGCTTTTCGAGCTTTGCTAGTGGTGTTGAGCCCATTGCCTCTTCTTGAGGGCTAGCTTTGTTTTACTTGGTTGCGTCGAGCCGTTGCCCATGTCTTTGGGGACCAAGTTTTGCTTATTTCAAATGACCTGTTTTGACTTTTCTTTGGCTTTTGGTCATTTGGTTGAGCTCTTTATTTTCTCTTCTTCTTTTTCTTTTGCTCAAGTTGTTCGTGTATTGGTGTTGACAATGCACTCATCAAGGGGGAGATTGCGAACACAAGGTTGACAAGTACCCTTGTGTGTTCGTTTTGTGATGAGTGATTGTCAATGTGATCCACGAAGTAGGTTGAGTGGTGACTAATCCTACCTTGGCGAAAGCCTTGTATGCGACATGTCTCTTGGCTTGTGTGTGTGCAGGTGTGGAGCACGGAGGCGGTAGCCGACGGCGAGGTGAAGGTCAAGGAGGACGTGCCGTGCCGATGGACTAGAGGGGTGAAGGACGGACATGAGGCTTGGACCGAGGGACCCGGAGGCCGGGTGGCTAGCCGCGGTGGCTGACACTTGGGACATCGACAAGCGCGAGAAGACATGGGAGTGACCGTGTTGACCATGGAGGTGACACGTGTCGAATGGCGGGGGACATGTATGGAGTACGCTACTCGCGGAGCGGTTTGATGGTTTGGGCCTCAAAACCATCAGAGGTGGGTTTACGGGTTTGGGCCTCAAAACCCAGGCGGAGGTTCCGAGGAGGAACAGATGACACGTGGCGGCATCGGGGAGTTTGCGTCGAGGCGAAGCTACCGGTGAGGAGGCACGGTGGCCGTCGGATGAAGATGACACAGGGTTGGACCTTTACGCCCTTGGGCTAAATGGTTTGGCTCTTTTATATCCAGAGGCAAAACTGGGAATGTGTAATAGCCCTGTTAAATAGGATGAGGGAGCCCCCATCTCCCTCACCTCCTCTATTTTCATTCTCTCCTTTAGGGTTTCATCCTCTAGTTGCTTGTGTGAGAGAGAGGTCCACTAATCCACTGATTAGTGTAAGAACCATGAATCTTTGAGGGAAGGAGGTCCCGAATCCTCCGGTGTCCTCCGGAGTTCGATGGAGAAATCAATTTGTGAGTTCATTGTAATACCCTAAAATTTGCACCTTTTTAAAAATAGGAGAATTGGATTTATTTACGCAATTTTGTGGACATTTTAACCTTGAGAAATAATTTTCGATAAATAAAATCAACTATAAGGTTAGATACATGCTTGTGCATACATGCCGTTGCATATTTTTATTTGTGATTGATTGGTTTTTATTACAAGAGGAAATGATTTCAAAAACTATTTGAAAATGCATTTGAAATATTGGAAAAGGAAAAGAAAATAGAAATCTTCTTCCTTCTCAACTTTCGGCCTTTCGGCCTAGCCCGCGCTCCGCAACCGCTCGGCCTCCTCAGCCCAGCAAGCCGCTGTTTTCTTCTCTACGTCGCGCGCCGCGTAACGGGCCGGCCCAGCTAAAGCCGCAAGCTTACCTCGCCCTTCCTTCCCTTTTCTCTGACTGACATTCCGGGCCCGCATGCAAGCGGTATCTTCTTCCTCTAGCTCATAACCGAGTAGGACTCGACGATGGAGTCCGCCTCCGCCTCGACGTCTTACCTGGCTTGGACCGCACGCCGAGCCTCTCCTCTTAAATAGAAGCCACGCTTGCACTGCCTCTCCACATAACCTTAATCGCGAGCCACGCCCCGAATCGATCTCGCAGTGGCGCCACAACCCTAGCTCCGCCATTGCCGAAGTTGACTCGTCGAACTCGTTGGTTGGTCACCGCCGTAAGCTTGTTGACAAGCTTTGGGTCGCTATCTCGAAGCCTCCAAGCCTCTTTTTCCTTCTCTCATCTCGGTTCGCTCACTGTGCGTCGTCGTTGTTCACAGGACCACCGTTGCCGCCATCCCGAGCTGTGCGTTGTCCCCGATTCATCCTCGGCCGCGTTTTCGTCTCCGGTGAGTTCGCCTTGAGCTTCTCTCTCTTTCTACGTTTTTCCCGTACCCGGTAGTGGTCTCTAGAGCCGGATTCAAGAACGCCGGCGAGATTTCTCGCCGCCGGCCATAGTCTCCATCGTCGGGCTACAGTGCCGGCCGGAATCCCCTTTTCCCTCTCCCTCAGTTTAATCTTAGCCGTCCGTTTTAGATCCAACGGCCCAGATCTAAAGATACCCTTTCGATGTCGATTTTGCAAATATGCCCTTATAATTAATGCTGACTCAACCCGCAGTCCAAAGCACGTTTACAGACTTTTGTTTTCTCTTTTAGAAAGCATACTTTGGTTCGGTTATGTTGAAATACGTTTTCAAGTATTTACAGTTTTGCCATTCAACTTGTTTTAGCCATAACTTCTCCGTTTTAACTCCGATTTGATCCGTTCAAATTGCGTTAGGTTCGTAATTTCATAATCTACATGATAGTGCTACTGTTTAGTAGGTTCCCCACTCTTAAATTTTGAGATTAGATTTAATCCATTACTTTAATAAAGAAAAGCTTGTTTAAATCATATCTTTTTCGTTTTAGCTCCGATTTGCGTGCAATTCACGTCTGTGTGATCCTAGTGAGATGTAGATTCGTTTTACAAACTTTTCAACTTATTTTGCTACTGTTGGTGTATTGTTCTAATTGTAGCTTTGTTTGCTTTGTATGATTGCTCTTGGATGATTGATGTTGGTGTGTTAATCGAGAATAGACGGTGAGCAGTTCGTTGGTGATCAAGAATACTATTACGAATCAGGTCAACAGGATCAGCTAGATCAAGGCAAGTATAGCATGGGACTATCTTTGTTACCTATTCACTTTAATTCATTTAATTCATCATGCATGTGTTTCCTTGTTAAGGATGCCTTAGTGTTGATCTTATTCCTTGAATCCTATGGTTATAGCATTGGGTAGTTTGCTAGTGCTCACATAAACAATGATCTTGTAATTTGATTAATGACATATGCAATAACACTAAAAGATGATTTTTAGCAACAAGGAACAAGAGGGCTAGAGTTTTCTCTAGATTCCTCTCCATAAGGACTTATATATAAGCGAACATCCGGGACTTACAGTACAGCTATGAGGGCTATATGGCTCTGGCTTTAGTCATATAAGAGTACCTTTTCTAGCTTGTTAGTGGTTACCTTTATGGCACAAGAGGGGTGTGTTCTGGGTTGGGTGTAGTGCGGCCTCTGTCCCTATGTGTATAGGCTGCGTGTCATTGTGCCATACGGAAGGGGGGCTCTATATTTGCAGGGCACGAAACCTAGCGGCCCTAACTTGTTAGATGAACCTTGGAAAGACTTCATAGTGAAACTTATCTGTCCAATGGAGTACTTTTGTGCTCACCCTTGCATTCCCCACACCTCAGGATGGACTTCCGAATGTGCAAATAGTGACTACTACTTCTACTTCCTTGAAGATTACTAGACTTGTGGTCAACCAGTTGACGTGCCAGTGATATGGAGCTAGATACCATAAGAATTATTTTATGTTTCCGCTTAGTTATGTGAAGACTCTGTGATATTATTCGTTATGTAATAAATATTTGTGATGATACTATTTATATTTGTCATCTTATGTGTGATTGATCTTTGGGCGCACGTAAGATTATGCACTCCATTTGTTCCTTGAAAATGAGTGTGACGGATTGATATCAGAGCCGTGTTGACTGTAGGACGCAAGCCTAGTTAGTAATGGTCGTGTTAGTTCCCTTTTCTTCACTTGTTTCATGCTTATCACCCTACTCTTGATAATTACTAAATTTTTTATGCTCCTTTCGTCCTATTCTATTATGAAAATATCGCTTCTATTCTAACTTATCTTTGGACTAAATTCTTTAGATGCCTCGTGGCCGTAAGACTGCCCGTATCACCATTGGAGGTTACTTTTCACCTCGTTCCCTATATGAATCAATGGAGCTTAGGGAAGAACCAGAAGACACTGCACCAACCCCGCCACCTTCACCAGATCAGGCACCAGAACCAGATATGCCCCAAGAAGAACTTGAACCTAAGGAGGAGGTTGTCTACTTGAGTGATGATGAAGATGCTAAGTTTGCCCAAGGTGGAGAACAGCCCCCGTCGCCTCCACAAGATGGTTTTGCTGAAGTTGATGTGCCGTCCTTTTCTATGGGTTGGACTACAAGGATTCATCATAAGTCAAGCTATGACACACCTTCGCACCATCAATTGTTGGTATGCTTAGTGCTTACTTCACGGATTGGGATCCTGCGTTTGAGTACGTTTGCTGGGAGCATAAGCATCCTTTGGAAGCTACTTACTGGAAGTGCAATGTGCGTATCTTCGTCAAGGACGAGGAGATGGATACTTATTTGCTGGACCGGTGTTTTTCCCATAGTGGTCGTCGTGCTACTATAGAAGATGGCATAGAAGATGCAGCCTTTGAAGCATGCTTGGGACTTCGTCACCTCCGCTATGATGTTATGCAAGATGATCAATATCGCTATTTTCCCCGTGGAGACCCGGAGCAAGGATGGGTAATGATGAACCCTGGGAATTTGGAGTTAATTCCTCGAGTGATGGTAGATTTTGGTCATGACATGACGGTGAAGAATCATCGGATGGAAGCCTTGGTTAAAGCCTTGGGGAAAGATGTCAAGAGGTACCAAGAGGTGATAGATGGTCTAAGGATTGATCAAGGCATGGAGGCGATCTATGACTATCATGAACATCAAGCCCGTCCTTAGGAGTTGGAATACCATCTATGTAATAATACGATAGTATGAATAGTGTCAAGTTAAGTTGAGTTTTGTGGTGTCGTGTGAACTATGTGTGGTTAGTTGAGTAATTATTGTGCTTATGTGTGAGTTGGTTTTTCCATGTAATGAGTGATGGAGCTCTGTGGGCTTGCCTACAAGAGTTCCTAGTTAAAGATACTAAGTTTAAGTATGAAAAATAAATAGTTTAGTTGGGATAACCTTTTCTCTCTGTTCTGTCCTTTCTGGAGCGGTCTGCCTTTCCTTTTATTCTCGGAACTAACTGTTCAGCGAAAAATTCTAAAATTTTTATGAGAGCAACTAGACCCACGTACCTTTCCAATGTCTCTAGAATCACCTTTTTATCTATTCTGGATCATGAGATATAGTCGTTACAAGATGAAGTTTCTATGCAGTCTGGAAACCAGAAACAGTTTCTGTTAGGTCCTGTTTTTGGTTAACTTCATGACAGAATTTGGATTTGTGAGTTAAAGAAAAGTTGTAGATAATTTCAAAAGATTTCCAACCATATAAAGTAAACCTCTACTGGATATCTGTAACTCGAGATAGGTCTGTTTTGCTGAACTACTAAAAATTGGAATATATCCAAAAGGTTATCAGATTCCGTTCGCTATCTCTAGAACTGACTAATGTGAGATAATCTCTAAGATTTGATATTGTGTTGGATAACAGATGTCTGGAAGAGGACAAGGTCGAGGCCGTGGTCGTGGAGTTGGTCCACCACCTACTATTCATGAGCTTTTGGCAATACAGACCCAGTTGATGGAGGCTTTGGTGAACAATCAGCAAAACTAGCCAGTTGGAGGAGCACCTACGCGAGATAAGCGTGGTGAATTTTTGAAGGGTCATCCCCCAGTGTTCACCCATGCCACTGATCCATTGGAAGCGGATGATTGGCTTCGTGCGGTGGAGAAGCAGCTCAACATCTCAGTGTAATGATCAACAAAAGGTGTTGTTTGCTTCGGGACAACTTCAAGGAGCAGCTCAAGACTGGTGGGATTCATATCAGTATGGCCGTCCTGTCAATGCTCCCGTCGTTACTTGGCAAGAGTTTACAAAGAGTTTCAGGTCCTATCATATACCTGAGGGAGTGATGGCGCTGAAGGCCGAAGAATTCCGCAACATAACACAGGGATCTATGCTTGTAGCTGAGTATCGAGATAAGTTTGCACAGTTGTCACGTTATGCGCCGAATGAGGTGGCTAATGATGCCGATAAGTAGCGACTTTTCTTGAGGGGTCTACATGATGGTCTTCAATTGCAGCTGATGTCCAATACTTACCCAGATTATCAAACATTAGTGAATCGCGCTATTGTGGTGGATAACAAGTGCAAGGAGATGGATGCTAAAAGGAAGAGGCTTCAGGGAAAAGTATCTGGAAACAACACTCGCCAGTGCACTGGTTTCCAACAAGGCTATTAGCAGAGGTATCCGCCTAACCAATGGAATCGTGGTCAACTTCCTCCACATAATCAGTTTCTGCAACGTCCTCCTTATCAGCCACAGAATGGCAATAACCGCCCTCCGCAGTAGCATGGGAACCAGAATCAGCGTCAGAGTACCCCTAACAACACTCCAATGAAGACTAGTGCTCCTAATACTCCCACCAAGTGTTTCCGTTGTGGAAAGGAAGGTCACCTGTCTTATAACTGTCCTGAGAAGGTCAATCAGCAAACCCCCCAGAAGCAGAACAGTAACCAGAAGGTACCATACTATGGAAAGGTGACTCATGTGTCTGAAGAAACCGCGATGGTGGAACCTGAAGTTATGCTCGGTACGTTCGATGTTCACTCCATTCCTGCTACTGTTCTTTTTGATTCTGGAGCTTCGCATTCATTCATATCTCAATTATTTGTTAAGACACATAGCATCCCTTTATGTGCCATGAGAAACCCCATATTAGTCAATTCACCTGGAGGAAGTATGCAAGCTTCCTACCAATGCCTCCCTGTTAGTTTAATTTTATGGAGGGTAGAATTCAAAGTGAGCCCTATAGTGTTGAGAATAGCTTGGATTGATCTTATTCTGGTACTAGATTGGATGAAGCAAAATCAGGTAGTGATTCAGTGTAAGGAAAAGACAGTAGCCCTGATAACACCGAAGGGAGATCGAATTAGTGTGGAGATCGTAGTGCAGAAGCCACAGACAGCCACAGTAAATCGACTTGATGATAGTGCCAATCAGGAGGATCCAGTTGTGGAGGAATTTCTGGATGTGTTCCCCGATGACTTGCTAGGTATGCCACCCGACCGTGACATTGAGTTTATTATTGAATTATTGCCTGGAACTACACCTATAGCTAAGCGTCCATATAGAATGGGGGTTAATGAATTAGAGGAACTTAAGAAACAAATAAAAGAGTTGCAAGAGAAAGGTTTTATTCGTCCTAGCTCTTCACCGTGGGGAGCTCCCATGATCTTTATTGACAAGAAGGATGGTTCTCAAAGAATGTGTATTGATTATCAGTCACTTAATGAGGTAACTATTAAGAATAAGTATCCACTGCCTAAGATTGATGACTTATTTGATCAGTTGAGAGGTGCTTGTATGTTTTCTAAGATTGATCTTCGTTCTGGTTATCATCAATTGAAGATTCGTGCTACTGATATACCAAAAACATCATTTACAACACGGTATGGTTTCTATGAGTATACAGTAATGTCTTTTGGCTTGACTAATGCTCCTGCGTACTTTATGTACCTGATGAATAAGGTATTTATGGAGTATCTCGATAAGTTTATAGTAGTGTTTATCGATGACATATTGGTATATTCCAAGACTAAGGAAGAACATGCCCAACATTTAAGGATGGTCCTGCAGAAGCTCAGAGAGCATAAGCTCTATGCTAAGCGTAGTAAAGTGTGAGTTCTGGTTGAAGGAAGTTGCCTTTTTGGGTCATGTGGTCTCTAATGGTGGAATATCAGTGGATCCTAGCAAGGTAAAGGATGTGTTGAATTGGAAGCCACCAACCGATGTGGGAGAAATTCATAGTTTCTTGGGATTGGCTGGATATTATAGAAGATTTATTGAAGGGTTTTCCAAGCTTGCTAAGCCAATGACAGCATTGTTAGAGAAGAATGCTAAGTTTGTGTGGTCTGATAAGTGTCAGGTTAACTTTGAGGAATTAAAGAAAAGATTAACAACAGCCCCGGTGTTAGTTTTGCCAGATTTGAGCAAGAATTTCTCTGTCTACTGTGATGCATCTCGTTTGGGTCTTGGTTGTGTGCTTATGCAAGAAGGCAAAGTAGTGGCCTATGTATCGCGACAATTGAGAAAGCATGAGTTAAATTACCCTACTCATGACTTGGAGCTAGCAGCAGTGGTACATGCTTTGAAAATATGGAGGCATTATCTGATTGGGCATAAGAGTGATATTTATATGGATCATAAGAGTTTGAAGTATATTTTCACCCAGTCGGATCTAAACTTAAGACAACGTCGATGGTTAGAGTTGATTAAGGATTATGATTTGGAGGTACATTATCATCCGGGCAAGGCCAATGTTGCTGTTGATGCTCTTAGTAGGAAGAGCTATGCTAATGAGGTACAAGTAGTGCCTATGTCGAATGAGTTGTGTGCTGAGATTGAACATTTGAACTTGGGTATTGCCATTAATGCAGTGGAATTGGTGATAGAGCCTGTATTGGAGCAGGAAATACGTAAGGGTCAGTTGATAGATGACAGAATAAAGGAGATAGTTGGAAATATACCGAAAGGTAAGGCACCTGGATTCCATTTGGATGATAAAGGAACTCTATGGTTTGGGAAACGATTATGTGTGCCTGAGGACAAGGCTATAAGAGAAGTAATTCTACGTGAAGCTCATGAGTCTGCTTACTCTGTTCATCCTGGGAGTACCATGATGTATATGGATTTGAAAGAGAGGTATTGGTGGTATGGTTTGAAAAGAGATGTTGCAGAGTATGTTGCATTATGCGATACATGTCAGAGAGTTAAAGCTGAACATCAGAGGCATGCAGGATTATTGCAACCAATGCAGATACCTGAGTGGAAGTGGGAAGAAGTTGGTATGGATTTCATAGTAGGGTTACCCCACACTTAGAGAGGTTTTGATTCAATATGGGTCATAGTGGATCGTTTGACCAAGGTTGCTCACTTTATACCAGTCAGAACAACATATTCTAGTGCAAAGTTGGCTGAACTGTATTTGGAAAGGATAGTAAGTTTGCTTGGTGTTCCAAAGAAGATAGTGTCAGATCGAGGCACTCAATTCACATCATATTACTGGCAGAAGGTTCAAGAGTCATTAGGGACTAAGCTGAATTTTAGCACAGCATATCATCCTCAGACAGATGGGCAGACTGAAAGGATTAATCAGATATTGGAAGATATGTTGAGAGCTTGTGCTTTGCAGTATGATACTAGTTGGGATAAGAGTTTGCCATATGCAGAGTTTTCCTATAATAATAGTTATCAGAAAAGTCTACAGATGGCACCTTTTGAAGCTTTGTATGGTAGGAAGTGTAGAACTTCGTTGTTCTGGAATCAGACAGGAGAAAGTCAGGTGTTTGGTCCCGATGTGCTTAAGAATATGCTGAGAAACAAGTAAGAATGATTAGAAACAATTTGAAAGCAGCTCAGTCACGACAGAAAAGTTATGCTGATACTCGACGGAGAGAATTGACTTTTGAAATAGGAGATTATGTCTACCTAAAAGTGTCACCTATGAGAGGTGTGAAAAGGTTTAACCGGAAAGGAAAGTTAGCACCGAGGTATGTCGGTCCTTTTAAGATCTTGGAGAGACGTGGTGAAGTGGCATATCAATTAGAATTGCCTGATAGCTTAGCAGGTGTGCATGATGTGTTTCATGTGTCTCAGTTAAAGAAATGTTTGCGTGTGCCAGAAGAGCAGATACCGCTAGAGGAACTCACTGTTAAGGAAAATCTCACCTATGAAGAGTACCCAGTAAAGATATTGGAGACAGCAGAAAGGGTTACTAGGAGCCGAGTTATAAAGATGTGTAAAGTTCAGTGGACTCAGTATTTGGAAGCAGTGGCTACGTGGGAAAGAGAGGAAGATTTAAGAAAAGCGTATCCACAGTTGTTTGAGTAAGCGTCGTTCGAATCTTGGGACGAGATTGATTTTAAGGGGGGTAGAATTGTAACACCCTGAAATTTGCATTATTTTGAAATAGGATAATTTGATTTATTCATGCAATTTTGTGAGCATGTTAACCTAGCAAAATAATAATTTTCAATAAATAAAAGCAACTATAATGTTAGACACATGCTTGTGCATACATGCCGTTGCATATTTTTATTTGTGATTGATTGGTTTTTATTACAAGAGGAAATGATTTCAAAAACTATTTGAAAATGCATTTGAAATATTGGAAAAGGAAAAGAAAATAGAAATCTTCTTCCTTCTCAACTTTCGGCCCGAAGGCCCAGCTTTCCTGGCCTACCCCGTCTCCCAATCCCGCGCGCCGCCTAACGGGCCGGCCCAATCAGCCGAAGCCGCCCGTAGCTTTGTCCTTTCCCTTCTCTGGCTGACGTCTGGGGCCCACTTGTCGGTGCCGTCTTCTTTCCCTTGCTCGTAACGAAGGTGGACTCGACGGTGGAGTCTGACGCCACCCCGACCTCCGCTTGCCTTGCACCGCACGTCGAGCCCCTCTTAAATAGCAGCCGTGCTCGTGTTGCCTGCTCCACAATCCTATTCGCAGTAGCAGCCATCATCTCGAGCTTGTAACCAGCCACAACCCTAGTCCCGCCGCTCCCCGAGCCCAACTCGACGAGTTCGTCGACATCGTCAACTTTGTAAGGTGCAGTTGAGTTTGCGTCACCTCTACGACCTCGCCAAGATACTACTCTTCTTAGTTTCTAGCTTTTTGTGTTAATTTCATCACGTCGGCGTATGTAGAGGACCGCCGCCCGCCATTGGAAGCTGCATGCCCTCCTCGGTCGATTCTGGTCGCTGGAAAGCATCTAGGTGAGTTCGCGACTCTCTCTTCTACCTTCCCATGCATTCGGTTCATCGGATAACGTGCCGTAGCGCTGGATTGATCAATGCCGACGAGCAATGGCTCGTCATCGGCCAAATCGCCGCCGTCATGTTACTGTTCATGGCTGGAATCCTCTTCTCTCATCCTCGCCATCTAATCTCGTCCATTCAATTCAAATCGGACGGCTGATATTAGCCGATACCCTTTCGGCTGTCAGATTTCTAAAAGAGCCCCTCTGTTTTCTATAAATCTAACCCGCAGTCCAAAGCGCGTTTACAGACTTTTGTTTTCTCTTTTAGAAAGCGTACTTTGGTTTGGTTATGTTGAAATACGTTTTCAAGTATTTACAGTTTTGCCATTCAACTTGTTTTAGCCATAACTTCTCCGTTTTAACTTCGATTTGACCCGTTCAAATTGCGTTAGGTTCGTAATTTCATAATCTACATGATAGTGCTACTGTTTAGTAGGTTCTCCACTCTTAAAATTTTGAGATTAGATTTAATCTATTACTTTAATAAAGAAAAGCTTGTTTAAATCATATTTTTTTTCGTTTTAGCTCTGATTTGCGTGCAATTCGCGTCTGTGTGATCCTAGTGAGATGTAGATTCGTTTTACAAACTTTTCAACTTATTTTGCTACTGTTGGTGTACTATTCTAATTGTAGCTTTGTTTGCTTTGTATGATTGCTCTTGGATGATTGATATTGGTGTGTTAATCGAGAATAGACGGTGAGCAGTTCATTGGTGATCAAGAATACTATTACGAACCAGGTCAACAGGATTAGCTAGATCAAGGCAAGTATAGCATGGGATTATCCTTGTTACCTATTCACTTTAATACACTTAATTCATTATGCATGCGTCTCCTTGTTAAGGATGCCTTAGTGTTGATCTTGTTCCTTGAATCCTATGGTTATAGCATTGGGTAGTCTGCTAGTGCTCACATAAACAATGATCTTATAATTTGATTAATGACATATGCAATAACACTAAAAGATGATTTTTAGCAACAAGAAATAAGAGGGCTAGAGTTTTCTCTAGATTTCTCTCCATAAGGACTTATCTGTAAGCGAACATCCGGGACTTACAGTATAGCTATGAGGGCTACATGACTCTGGCTTTAGTCATATAAGAGGATATTTTCTAGCTTGTTAGTGGTTACCTTTATGGCGCAAGAGGGGTGTGTTCCGGGTTGGGTGTAGTGCGGCCTCTGTCCCTATGTGTATAGGCTACGTGTCATTGTGCCATACGGAAGGGGGCTCTACATTTGCAGGGCACGAAGCCTAGCGGCCCTAACTTGTTAGACGAACCTTGGAAAGACTTAATAGTGAAACTTATCTGTCCAATAGGGAGTCATGACCTCGGACTTTTAGGGATCACGACTCATAGTGAAAGTGTACAACCTCTGCAGAGTGTAAAACTGATATATCAGCCGTGTTCACGGTCACGAGCGGCCTTGGACCCTTATGGAATAGAGATCACTAATAATTTACTTGTTCTTGCTATTCATTATTCTTTTTACATGATTATGTGTTTATTATTGGGAACTTTACCTACTTGTTGCTACTCAATTGCTTAAAACATGATCAACTAAAAGCTACATGCAGTTAAACTAGTGTCTACCCTATTTGAGCTACGTGAACCCCATGTTATATTTGTTGAGTACTTTTGTGCTCACCCTTACATTCCCCACACCTCAGGATGGACTCCCGAATGTGCAAATAGTGACTACTACTTCTACTTCCCTAAAGATTAGTAGACTTGTGGTCAACCAGTTGACGTGCCTGTGATATGGAGCTAGCTACCACAAGAATTATTTTATGTTTCCGCTTAGTTATGTGAAGACTCTGTGATATTATTCGTTATGTAATAAACATTTCTGATGATACTATTTATATTTGTCATCTTATGTGTGATTGATCTCTGGGCGCACGTAAGATTATGCACTTCATTTGTTTCTTGAAAATGGGTGTGACACTGCAGCATGCAAGGCGAGTCCGGAAGGAACGAAATGAATTTGTTTCTTGTGGAATGCAGCTTTTGTTGCTTTGAGGACCACGTGAGGCTGGCCTATGGTGCTCTCTAGTGAATCAAACTCGATATCTGCACATGCTAAACCACGGGCCCATTTAGTTTCTAAATTTTTTTAAGATTTTTCGTCACATCAATATGTATGAAGCATTAAATATAGAAAAAAAATAAAACTAATTATACAGTTTAGATGAAATTCACGAGATGAATCTTTTAAGCCTAATTAGACCATGATTAGACACTAATTATCAAATAACAACGAAAATGCTACAGTACCATTTTCCAAATAAATTCACCAACTACACAAGGCCCACATTTCATGGCTGAATCAGGCAAACAAACACGCCCTCGGTGGCTGGGCATGTACGGACGGGATGCTGACGGGCTGCCTGCTACTGCCCATCCCCAAGCTGGGAAATATTTTTTTATTGTTTATTATGTACTAATATCAACGTTCAAAAAAAAACACTAGACGCTAAGCGAACACTAGCCTATGGTTTAGAGTTTAGGAAGTTTAAACGTAGATTAAACGTGATTAAATGTTTTTATTTTTTATTTTTATTTTTGTGATGCTGAGAGCAAAATCAATAGTAATAACACAACTAGAAGTAATAACAGTGACCATACCTCTTGCTAGGAGTAGTACTAAGTAATAACACCTAGATTGGAGGTAGCTATGTCGAGGAGCCGAGGAGGGATGTGGGTGTGCAGCAGGGGCGCATGGATTTGCTGGCGACAACGGAAGGGGCCGGACCGCAGGTGAATGCCGCGCCCTGCACCAGCTGCTCCTGCACTCATTCCCCTCCAGGATGTGCCGATTTCTTGAGCAGCTCCCTGGATTCCCCTCCAGGCTGTGCGATTTCTCGAGTAGGGCCTCCGTTCACTACCAGCGGCAAGAGCGGCAACGGGTCATGGCCTCTCGTGTGTGAGGAAAGGACAGGAGCAGAGTAATTTCCATATCTATCTAATCCCTCCCGCCTGCTCTATTTTCGCGTGCACCACCCGCAGCTTGCGCTTTTTCCCGCACGAGTGTGCCCTCTCCTGCTCGCGTTTTCCGTGTGTGCGCGGCCGCCGCCCACCCGCCCAGCGACGCCTAGCGCCGATTTTTCACGTGTCCGCGTTCGCATAGACGCAGCGTCTAGGCACGCCCAGCGTTTAATTGGACGCCTAGGCCCTAAACGAGACGTTGGACCTCTATTTAGCGTTTAGTCTCGATTAAACGAAGTTTAATTGCGTTTTTTCAAACCTTGACTAATATATAACTGTATGCTGTTTGGATACATAACAATAATGCCATCGCGTCAACAATACCATAGACTGTAGAGTAGTTAATTCTTTATTATTAAGTATTTTTTGGGTTTTTTTTTGTCGAACAGCCACTGCCCTTTATTTGCATAATTATTGATCAGATTGGAGATCTCGACAACATGTACTTCTTGCGAGCAAGCTTCTTTGTGGCTTCAGTGAGCAGCAGCCACACCTTGTTTAAGGCTGCTAAGAGTGGCATTATCTGTCCCAATGCAACGACATGCATAAATGCATAGCCCAAGTACAGCTAGCTTGCTTGCTGACCAAGAGTTTCAGTTCCTATTCAGCAAAAGGCAGCTGCTTGATTTCATTTTTTTAAAAAAACTAGTTGCATGTGATTAGATTCTAAATGAATAAGTCCATTTTGTATCACGCACTCTTCTATTTGTCTACTTGTGTCCGTGAATTCCAGTATCATCTAAATGGTACCTCCAACTATCGATACAGTTCAATTTTGACCCTCCAAGATCCAATTGCAGTGTGGTTTCCAAGTAGTAGCCATGTTTTCATCTAAGTTGGCATTTTATTCTTGTCCGGTCCGGCCTTTCTCTTCTCATGGCCTACTTTCTTTGAACCTAATATAGGTCCACCTAGATATATTCTAAGTTAAATATCACTATGCCAGAAAAGCTTATTAGTGACGCGTCTAGAGGCTTATCAGTGACGCGTAAAAGACGCGTCACTGTTCTTGCGTCTGTGATAAGGGCATATCAGTGACGCGTAAAAACGCGTCACTGATAATCCTTAAACAGTGACGCATATATCCAAGACGCGTCACTGATAGCGCTTATCAGCGACATGTCCAGCCAAGATGCGTCACTGATAACGCTTATCAGCGACGTGTCCAGCCAAGACGCATCACTGAAAATGCTTATCAGCGACGCGTCTAGCCAATACACGTCACTGATAACTATTTTAGAAAACAAAAAAAATTACAATCACCCTATATATATGCAATGACCCTATATATATATATACACACACACACATCAGACATGTACCACCATTTCAACTGTAACACCCTAAAATTTGCATTATTTTAAAAATAGAAAAATTGGATTTATTTCCGCAATTCTGTGAACATTTCAACCTAGAGAAATAATTTTCGATAAATAAAATCAATAATAAGGTTAGATACTTGCTTGTGCATACATGCTGTTGCATATTTTTATTTGTGATGATTGGTTTTATTTCTAGAAGAAAATGATTTCAAAAACTATTTGAAAATGCATTTGAAATATTAGAAAAGGAAAAAAAATAGAAATTCTCTCCTTCTCAAATTTTGGCCCGAAGGCCCAGCTCTCGCGGCATGCTTGGCCTTTTCTCATCCCCTCTCAGCCGCTGGCCCGCTTCACATGCCGTTGGCCCAGCTCCTCCTTGGCCCAAGCAAGCCGACGCCGCTGGCTTCTTTCTCTGCCGCGAGCCGTAACGGGCCGGCCTAGCAGACCACCGGCCGAAGCCGCGCGCCCTTCTCCTCTCTCTGTGTCGCTGCCACCCTGGGGCCACTTGTCAGCATCGCCATCATCTTCCATCTCCTGCTCGTAACCGAACCGGACGCCATGGAGTCCGCCTCCGACCCGATGCCATCGAGTCCGTCCCTGTCCCGGCACCCCGTGAAGACGTGCCGCCCAAGGGACCCTGCCTCATAAAGAGCCGCCTACGCCGCCTCCCTATTCCAACAACCGTGAGTTTCTTCGCCCTAGCAAGCCGCAGCCGAGCTTCGTTCCGGTGCCGCCGTCGATCTCCGTTGCCACCGAGCGCCGAGCCGTCGTCGCTGTTTCCCGCTCGCGAAATCCAGTTCGGGTGAGATCCCCGTCCCTTCCTCTTTCCCCTGTGCTTTTCTTTCGTTGAGTAGTGCGCTGCAAGCCGGAAAATGCGAGCTCCGTTTGGCCGGCCATGGCGCCGCCGTTGCAAGCCGCCGGCGTACTGTTCCGGCTGCTCCCCTCTCTCTCCCTTGTGTCTGATCTCGGCCGCACATTTTAGATCTAACGGCTAGGAAAGCCCGATACCGGTTCGGCTAACATTTTTGCAAAAGAGCCCCTCCGGTTTTCTAAGATCAAACCCGCAGTCCAAAGCGTGTTTATAGACTTTTGTTTTCTCTTTTAGAAAGCGTACTTTGGTTCAGTTATGTTGAAGTACGTTTTCAAGTATTTACAGTTTTGCCATTCAACTTGTTTTAGTCATAACTTCTCCGTTTTAACTCCGATTTGACCCGTTCAAATTGCGTTAGGTTCGTAATTTCATAATTTACATGATAGTGTTACTGTTTAGTAGGTTCTCCACTTTTAAATTTTGAGATTAGATTTAATCTATTAATTTAATAAAGAAAAGCTTGTTTAAATCATATCTTTTTCGTTTTAGCTCCGATTTGCGTGCAATTCGCGTCGGTGTGATCCTAGTGAGATGTAGATTTGTTTTATAAACTTTTCAACTTATTTTGCTACTGTTGGTGTACTGTTCTAATTATAGCTTTGTTTGCTTTATATGATTGCTCTTGGATGAATGATGTTGGTGTGTTAATCGAGAATAGAAGGTGAGCAATTCGTTGGTGATCAAGAGTACTACTGTGAACCAGGTCAACAGGATCAGCTAGATCAAGGCAAGTATAGCATGGGATTATCTTTGTTACATATTCACTTTAATTCACTTAATTCATCATGCATGTGTTTCCTTGTTAAGGATGCCTTAGTATTGATCTTATTCCTTGAATCCTATGGTTATAGCATTGGGTAGTTTACTAGTGCTCACATAAACAATGATCTTGTAATTTGATTAATGATATATGCAATAACACTAAAAGATGATTTTTAGCAACAAGGAACAAGAGGGCTAGAGTTTTCTCTAGATTCCTCTCCATAAGGACTTATCTATAAGCGAACATCCGGGACTTACAGTACAGCTATAAGGGCTACATGGCTATGGCTTTAGTCATATAAGAGGACCTTTTCTAGCTTGTTAGTGGTTACCTTTATGGCGCAAGAGGGGTGTGTTTCGGGTTGGGTATAGTGCGGCCTCTGTCCCTGTGTATAGGCTGCGTGTTATTGTGCCATACGGAAGGGGGGCTCTACATTTGCAGGCCACGAAACCTAGCGGTCCTAACTTGTTAGACGAACCTTGGAAAGACTTCATAGTGAAACTTATCTGTCTAATGGGGAGTCATGACCTCGGACTTTTGGAGATCACGACTCATAGTGAAAGTGTACAACCTCTGCAGAGTGTAAAACTGGTATATCAGCCGTGCTCACGGTCACGAGCGGCCTTGGACCCTTATGGAATAGAGATCACTAATAATTTACTTGTTCTTGCTATTCATTATTCTCTTTACATGATCATATGTTTATTATTGGGAACAATACCTACTTGTTGCTACTCAATTGCTTAAAACATGATCAACTAAAAGCTACATGCAGTTAAACTAGTGTCTACCCTATTTGAGCTTCATGAACCCCATGTTATATTTGTTGAGTACTTTTGTGCTCACCCTTGCATTCTCACACCCCAGGATGGACTCCCGAATGTGCAAATAGTGGCTACTACTTCTACTTCCCTGAAGAATACTAGACTTGTGGTCAACCAGTTGACGTGCCTGTGCTATGGAGCTAGCTACCATAAGATTTATCTATGTTTCATGCTTATCACCTTACACTTGATAATTTCTAAATTTTTATGCTCCTTTCGCCTTATTCTATTGTGAAAATATTGCTTCTATTTTAACTTATCTTTGGACTAAATTCTTTAGATGCCTCGTGCCCGTAAGACTGCTCGTATCACCATTGGAGGTTACTTTCCACCTCGTTCCCTGTATGAATCAATGGAGCTTAGGGAAGAACCAGAAGACACTGCACCAACCCCGCCACCTTCACCAGATCAGGCGCCAGAACCAGATATGCCCCAAGAAGAACTTGAACCTAAGGAGGAGGTTGTCTACTTGAGTGATGATGAAGATGCTGAGTTTGCCCAAGGTGGAGAACAGCCCTCGTCGCCTCCACAAGATGGTTCCGCTGAAGTTGGTGTGCCGTCTTTTCCTATGGGTTGGACTACAAGGATTCATCACAAGTCAAGCTATGACACACCTTCACACCATCGATTGGTTGGTATGTTTAGTGCTTACTTCAAGGATTGGGATCCTGCGTTTGAGTACGTTTGCTGGAAGCATAAGCATCCTTTGGAAGCTACTTACTGGAAGTGCAATGTGCGTATCTTCGTCAAGGACGAGGAGATGGATACTCATCTGCTGGACCGGTGTTTTTCCCATAGTGGTTGTCGTGCCACTATAGGAGATGGCATAGAAGATGCAGCCTTTGAAGCATGCTTGGGACTTCGTCACCTCTGCCATGATGTTATGCAAGATGATCAATATCGCTATTTTCCCCGTGGAGACCCGGAGCAAGGATGGGTAATGATGAACCCTGGGAATTTGGAGTTAATTCCTCTAGTGATGGTGGATTTTGGTCTTGACATGATAGTGAAGAATCGTCGGTTGGAAACCTTGGTTAAAGCCTTAGGGAAAGATGTCAAGAGGTATCAAGAGGTGATAGATGGTCTAAGGATTGATCAAGGCATGGAGGCGATCTATGACTATCATGAACATCAAGCCCGTCCTTAGGAGTTGGAATACCATCTATGTAATAATACGATAGTACGAATAGTGTCGAGTTAAGTTGAGTTTTGTGGTGTCGTGTGAACTATGTGTGGTTAGTTGAGTTATTATTGTGCTTATGTGTGAGTTGGTTTTTCTATGTAATGAGTTCTGGAGCTCTGTGGGCTTGCCTACAAGAGTTCCTAGTTAAAGATACTAAGTTTAAGTATGAAAAATAAATAGTTTAGTTGGGATAACCTTTTCTCTCTGTTCTGTCCTTTCTGGAGCAGTCTGCCTTTCCTTTTATTCTCGGAATTAACTGTTCAGCAAAAAAATTTGAAATTTTTATGAGAGTAACTAGAACCACATACCTTTCTAATGTCTCTGGAATCACCTTATTATCTGTTCTGGATCATGAGATATAGTCGTGACAAGATGAAGTTTCTGCGCAGTCTGGAAACCAGAAACAGTTTCTGTTAGGTCCTGTTTTTGGTTAACTTCGTGACAGAATTTGGATTTGTGAGTTAAAGAAAAGATGTAGATAATTTCATAAGTTTTCCAACCATGTAAAGTACACCTCTACTGGATATCTATAACTCGAGATAGGTCTGTTTTACCGAACTACTGAAAACTAGAATATGTCCAGAAGGTTATCAGATTCCGTTCGCTATCTCTAGAACTGTCTATTATGAGATAATCTCTAAGATTTGATATTATATTGGATAACAGATGTCTGGAAGAGGACGAGGTCATGGCCATGGTCGTGGAGCTGGTCTACCACCTACTATTCATGAGCTTTTGGCAATACAGACCCAGTTGATGGAAGCTCTGGTGAATAATCAGCAGAACCAGCCAGTTGGAGGAGCACCTGCTCGAGATAAGCATGGTGAATTTTTGAAGGGTCATCCCCCGGTGTTCACGCATGACACTGATCCACTGGAAGCTGATGATTAGCTTCGTGCGGTGGAGAAGCAGCTCAACATTGCTCAGTGTAATGATCAACAGAAGGTGTTGTTTGCTTCGGGACAACTACAAGGAGCAGCTCAAGACTGGTGGGATTCATATCAGTATGACTGTCCTATCAATGCTCCCATCGTTACTTGGCAAGAGTTTATAGAGAGTTTTAGGTCCTATCATATACCTGAGGGAGTGATGGCGCTGAAGGCCGAGGAATTCTGCAATCTAACACAAGGATCTATGCCTGTAGCTGAGTATCGAGATAAGTTTGCACAGTTGTCACGTTATGCGCCGAATGAGGTGGCTAATAATGCCGATAAGCAGCGACTTTTCCTAAGGGGTCTACATGATGGTCTTCAGTTGCAGCTGATGTCCAATGCTTATCCAGATTATCAAACATTAGTGAATCGCGCTATTGTGGTGGATAACAAGCGCAAGGAGATGGATGCCAAAAGAAAGAGGCTTTAGGGATAAGTATCTGGAAACAACACTCGCCAACACACTGGTTTCCAACAAGGCTATCAGCCGAGGTATCCAACTAACCAATGTAATCATGGTCAACTTCCTCCACGTAATCAGTTTCTGCAACGTCCTCCTTATCAGCCGCAGAATGGCAATAACCGTCCCCCGCAGCAGAATGGGAACCAGAATCAGCGTCAGAGTACCCCTAACAACACTCCAATGAAGACTAGTGCTCCTAATACTCCCACCAATTGTTTCCGTTGTGGAAAGGAAGGTCACCTTTCTTATAATTGTCTTGAGAAGGTCAATCAGCAAACCCCCCAGAAGCAGAACAATAATCAGAAGGTACCATACTACGGAAAAGTGACTCATGTGTCTGAAGATACCGCGATGGTGGAACCTGAAGTTATGCTCGGTACGTTCGATGTCCACTCCATTCCTGCTACTGTTCTTTTTTATTCTGGAGCTTCACATTCATTCATATCTCAATTATTTGTTAAGACACATAGCATCCCTTTATGTGCCATGAGAAACCCCATATTAGTCAATTCACCTGGAGGAAGTATGTTAGCTTCCTACCAATGCCTCCCTGTTAGTTTAATTTTAAGGGGGGTAGAATTCAAAGTGAGTCCTATAGTGTTGAGAACAGCTAGGATTGATCTTATTCTGGGACTAGATTGGATGAAGCAAAATCAGGCAGTGATTCAATGTAAGGAAAAGGCAGTAGCCCAGACAACCCCGAAGGGAGATCGAATTAGTGTGGAGATGGTAGTGCAGAAGCCGCAGACAGCCACAGTGAATCAACTTGATGATAATGTCAATCAGGAGGATCTAGTTGTGGAAGAATTTCTGGATGAGTTCCCCGACGACTTGCCAGGTATGCCACCCGACCGCAACATTGAGTTTATTATTGAATTATTGCCTGGAACTGCACCTATAGCTAAGCGACCGTATAGAATGGGGGTTAACGAATTAGAGGAACTTAAAAAACAAATAAAAGAGTTGCAAGAGAAAGGTTTTATTCGTCCTAGCTCATCACCGTGGGGAGCTCCCGTGATCTTTGTTGACAAGAAGGATGGTTCTCAAAGAATGTGTATTGATTATAGGTCACTTAATGAGGTAACTATTAAGAATAAGTATCCACTGCCTAGGATTGATAACTTGTTTGATCAGTTGAGAGGTGCTTGTGTGTTTTCAAAGATTGATCTTCGTTCTGGTTATCATCAGTTAAAAATTCGTGCTACTGATATACCAAAGATAGCATTTACAACATGGTATGGTTTGTATGAGTATACAGTAATATCTTTTGGCTTGACTAATGCTCCTGCATACTTTATGTACCTGATGAATAATGTATTTATGGAGTATCTCGATAAGTTTGTAGTAGTGTTTATTGATGACATATTGGTATATTCCAAGACTAAGGAAGAACATGCCCAACATTTAAAGATGGTCCTACAAAAGCTCAGAGAGCATAAGCTCTATGCTAAGCGTAGTAAGTGTGAGTTCTGGTTGAAGGAAGTTGCCTTTTTGGGTCATGTGGTCACTAATGGTGGAATATCAGTGGATCCTAATAAGGTAAAGGATGTGTTGAATTGGAAGCCACCAACCGATGTGGGAGAAATTCGTAGTTTCTTGGGATTGGCTGGATATTATAGAAGATTTATTGAAGGGTTTTCCAAGCTTGCTAAGCCAATGATAGCATTGTTAGAGAAGAATGCTAAGTTTGTGTGGTCTGATAAGTGTCAGGTTAACTTTGAGGAATTAAAGAAAAGATTCACAACAGCCCCGGTGTTAGTTTTGCCAGATTTGAGCAAGAATTTCTCTATCTACTGTGATGCATCTCGTTTGGGTCTTGGTTGTGTGCTTATGCAAGAAGTTAAAGTAGTGTCCTATGCATCACGACAATTGAGGAAACATGAGTTAAATTACCCTACTCATGACTTGGAGCTAGCAGCAGTGGTACATGCTTTGAAAATATGGAGGCATTATCTGATTGGGCATAAGAGTGATATTTATACGAATCATAAGAGTTTGAAGTATATTTTCACCCAGTCGGATCTAAACTTAAGACAACGTCGATGGTTAGAGTTGATTAAGGATTATGATTTGGAGGTACATTATCATCCGGGCAAGGCCAATGTTGCTGTTGATGCTCTTAGTAGGAAGAGCTATGCTAATGAGGTACAAGTAGTGCCTATGTCAAATGAGTTGTGTGCTGAGATTGAACATTTGAACTTGGGTATTGCCATTAATGCAGTAAAATTGGTGATAGAGCCTGTATTGGAGCGGGAAATATGTAAGGGTCAGTTGATAGATGACAGAATAAAGGAGATAGTTGGGAATATACCGAAAGGTAAGGCACCTGGATTCCATTTGGATGATAAAGGAACTCTATGGTTTGGGAAACGATTATGTGTGCCTGAGGACAAGGCTATAAGAGAAGTAATTCTACGTGAAGCTCATGAGTCTGCTTACTCTATTCATCCTGGAAGTACTAAGATGTATATGGATTTGAAAGAGAGGTATTTGTGATATGGTTTGAAAAGAGATGTTGCAGAGTATGTTGCATTATGCGATACGTGTCAGAGAGTTAAAGCTGAACATCAGAGGCCTGCAGGATTGTTGCAACCAATGCAGATACCTGAGTGGAAGTGGGAAGAAGTTGGTATGGATTTCATAGTAGGGTTACCCCGCACTTAGAGAGGTTTTGATTCAATATGGGTCATAGTGGATCGTTTGACTAAGGTTGCTCACTTTATACCAGTCAGAACAACATATTCTAGTGCAAAGTTGGCTGAACTGTATTTGGAAAGGATAGTAAGTTTGCATGGTGTTCCAAAGAAGATAGTGTCGGATCGAGGCACTCAATTCACATCATATTACTGGCAGAAGGTTCAAGAGTCATTAGGGACTAAGCTGAATTTTAGCACAGCATATCATCCTCAGACAGATGGGCAAACTGAAAGGATTAATAAGATATTGGAAGATATGTTGAGAGCTTGTGCTTTGCAGTATGATACTAGTTGGGATAAGAGTTTACCATATGCAGAGTTTTCCTATAATAATAGTTATCAGAAAAGTCTATAGATGGCACCTTTTGAAGCTTTGTTTGGTAGGAAGTGTAGAACTCCGTTGTTCTGGAATCAGACAGGAGAAAGTCAGGTGTTTGGTCCCGATGTGCTTAAGAATGCTGAGAAACAAGTAAGAATGATTAGAAACAATTTGAAAGCAGCTCAGTCACAACAGAAAAGTTATGCTGATACTCGACGGAGAGAATTGACTTTTGAAATAGGAGATTATGTCTACCTAAAAGTGTCACCTATGAGAGGTGTGAAAAGGTTTAACTGGAAAGGAAAGTTAGCACCAAGGTATGTCGGTCCTTTTAAGATCTTGGAGAGACGTGGTGAAGTGGCATATCAATTGGAATTGCCTGAGAGCTTAGCAGGTGTGCATGATGTGTTTCATGTGTCTCAGTTAAAGAAATGTTTGCGTGTGCCGGAAGAGCAGATACCGCTAGAGGAACTCACTGTTAAGGAAAATCTCACCTATGAAGAGTACCCAGTAAAGATATTGGAGACAGCAGAAAGGGTTACTAGGAGCCGAGTTATAAAGATGTGTAAAGTTCAGTGGACTCGGTATTCGAAAGCAGTGGCTACGTGGGAAAGAGAGGAAGATTTAAGAAAAGCGTATCCATAGTTGTTTGAGTAAGCATCGTCCAAATCTCGGGATGAGATTCATTTTAAGGGGGTAGAATTGTAACACCCTAAAATTTGCATTATTTTAAAAATAGGAAAATTGGATTTATTTCCGCAATTCTGTGAACATTTCAACCTAGAGAAATAATTTTCGATAAATAAAATCAATAATAAGGTTAGATACTTGCTTGTGCATACATGCTGTTGCATATTTTTATTTGTGATTATTGGTTTTATTTCTAGAAGGAAATGATTTCAAAAACTATTTGAAAATGCATTTGAAATATTAGAAAAGGAAAAGAAAATAGAAATTCTCTCCTTCTCAAATTTTGGCCCGAAGGCCTAGCTCTCTCGGCCTGCTCGGCCTTTTCTCCTCCCCTCTCAGTCGCTGGCACGCTTCACATGTCGTTGGCCCAGCTCCTCCTTGGCCCAAGCAAGCCGACGCCGCTGGCTTCTTCTTTCTCTGCCGCGAGCCGTAACGGGCCGGCCCAGCAGACCACCGGCCGAAGCCACGCGCCCTTCTCCTCTCTCTGTGTCGCTGCCACCCTGGGGCCACTTGTCAGCGTCGCCATCATCTTCCATCTCCCGCTCGTAACCGAACCGGACGCCATGGAGTCCGCCTCCGACCCGATGCTGTCTAGTCCGTCCCTGTCCCGGCACCCCGTGAAGACGTGCCGCCCAAGGGACCCTGCCTCATAAAGAGCCGCCTACACCGCCTCCCTATTCCAACAACCGCGAGTTTCTTCGCCCTAGCAAGCCGCAGCCGAGCTTCGTTCCGGTGCCGCCGTCGATCTCCGTTGCCACCGAGCGCCGAGCCGTCGTCGCTGTTTCCCGCTCGCGAAATCCAGTTCGGGTGAGATCCCCGTCCCTTCCTCTTTCCCCCTGTGCTTTTCTTTCGTTGAGTAGTGCGCTGCAAGCCAGAAAATGCGAGCTCCATTTGGCCGGCCATGGCGCCGCCGTTGCAAGCCGCCGGCGTACTGTTCCGGCTGCTCCCCTCTCTCTCCCTTGTGTCTGATCTCGGCCGCACGTTTTAGATCTAACGGCCAGGAAAGCCCGATACCGGTTCGGCTAACATTTTTGCAAAAGAGCCCCTCTGGTTTTCTAAGATGAAACCCGCAGTCCAAAGCGCGTTTACAGACTTTTGTTTTCTCTTTTAGAAAGCGTACTTTGGTTCAGTTATGTCGAAGTATGTTTTCAAGTATTTATAATTTTGCCATTCAACTTGTTTTAGCCATAACTTCTCCGTTTTAACTCCGATTTGACCCGTTCAAATTGCGTTAGGTTCGTAATTTCATAATTTACATGATAGTGTTACTGTTTAGTAGGTTCTCCACTTTTAAATTTTGAGATTAGATTTAATCTATTAATTTAATAAAGAAAAGCTTGTTTAAATCATATCTTTTTCGTTTTAGCTCTGATTTGCGTGCAATTCGCGTCGGTGTGATCCTAGTGAGATGTAGATTCGTTTTATAAACTTTTCAACTTATTTTGCTACTGTTGGTGTACTGTTCTAATTGTAGCTTTGTTTGCTTTGTATGATTGCTCTTGGATGAATGATGTTGGTGTGTTAATCGAGAATAGAAGGTGAGCAATTCGTTGGTGATCAAGAGTACTACTGTGAACCAGGTCAACAGGATCAGCTAGATCAAGGCAAGTATAGCATGGGATTATCCTTGTTATCTATTCACTTTAATTCACTTAATTCATCATGCATGTGTTTCCTTGTTATGGATGCCTTAGTGTTGATCTTATTCCTTGAATCATATGGTTATAGCATTGGGTAGTTTGCTAGTGCTCACATAAACAATGATCTTGTAATTTTATTAATGATATATGCAATAACACTAAAAGATGATTTTTAGCAACAAGGAACAAGAGGGCTAGAGTTTTCTCTAGATTCCTCTCCATAAGGACTTATCTGTAAGCGAACATCCGAGACTTACAGTACAGCTATGAGGGCTACATGGCTCTGGCTTTAGTCATATAAGAGTACCTTTTCTAGCTTGTTAGTGGTTACCTTTATGACGCAAGAGGGATGTGTTCCGGGTTGGGTGTAGTGCGGCCTCTGTCCCTATGTGTATAGGCTGCGTGTTATTGTGCCATACGGAAGGGGGGCTCTACATTTGCAGGCCACGAAACCTAGCGGCCCTAACTTGTTAGACGAACCTTAGAAAGACTTCATAGTGAAACTTATCTGTCCAATGGGGAGTCATGACCTTGGACTTTTGGGGATCACGACTCATAGTGAAAGTGTACAACCTCTGCAGAGTGTAAAACTAGTATATCAGCCGTGCTCACGGTCACGAGCGGCCTTAGACCCTTATGGAATAGAGATCACTAATAATTTACTTGTTCTTGCTATTCATTATTCTCTTTACATGATCATATGTTTATTATTGGGAACAATACCTACTTCTTGCTACTCAATTGCTTAAAACATGATCAAGTAAAAGCTACATGCAGTTAAACCAGTGTCTACCCTATTTGAGCTTCATGAACCCCATGTTATATTTGTTGAGTACTTTTGTGCTCACCCTTGCATTCCCACACCCCAGGATGAACTCCCGAATGTGCAAATAGTGGCTACTACTTCTACTTTCCTGAAGAATACTAGACTTGTGGTCAACCAGTTGACGTGCCTGTGCTATGGAGCTAGCTACCACAAGATTTATCTATGTTTCCGCTTAGTTACGTGAAGACTCTATGATATTATTCGTTATGTAAGAAACATTTGTGATGATACTATTTATATTTGTCATCTTATGTGTGATTGATCTCTGGGCGCACGTAAGATTATGCACTTCATTTGTTCCTTGAAAATGAGTGTGACATCAACAATCAATTCTTTACAAACTTTTCAGATACAAGTTATACTACAAAATGTATTATCAGCCGTGGGCCATTATTTACAAGGTACAACCAATGTCCTTGATGAGCTCAAAGACAAGAAAAAACACTTAATAATCCTAGAAGAGTAAAACCTTGTTTCCTCATCGCTCGATCATGAAAGATAGCATCTGTCTCTATGTTCTTGGAAGAGCACCTGTAAAGGAGTGAAAAGTTAAGTGACCCAAGACATATTGTGTGGTGACAAAGCAATTATAAATCCGAAAAAGTTCCATGGCTGACCACTAAACTGTACGACGATTCATGTGTATGGACCTTTAATTCTATTTTCATATTCACATATTGACATACATCATGAAGAAACAAATATGAAAAGCATCACATGGACCTTTAATTCTATACTGACGATATAGTAAAATACAAAATAGGATAAAATTTGTATAACCAAATATTTTAACCATACCAAAATCAAGACTGCTCCTCCATAATAGCTGGTGAATCACTGATCAAAGAGCGAGCAGCCGCCTTAGTCTATAATTTTCATGGTAAAATTCATTCAACTACAGCTAACAGATCTGAGTTCCGACAGAAGCAGTGCTTCTCATCGGTACCAAGGCCCACTACAACACAATGAGCTAAGTCAGATAAGTTGACTCCAAAAATGTAGGGCTCAGGACAAGGCCACAAAATTATTTGAGTTAAGCAGAAACCAATCAGTTTACCTCGTAAGCATTGGTGTCTGAGAAGAGAATCTGCAAGTGCAAACCATGTTAGAGTACTGAAGCAAAATAAAGCATGTCTATTTTTAGAGTTTGCGATAGGCAGATTTCAGTAGCAGACAATGCCATAATGGTTGCAGCTTGCAAGTTAGCACAATGTATTTGTTTCAAAAACATAACCACTCTTCAATCTACTCAAGTAAACATAGTCCATTCATTTACATAATTACAGTACAGTTCATATGCCCAAAATTTGACTTCCTTCATCCAAGATAAGCAATAAAATAGCATGGTAAGATTACAGAAGACAAGAAACCACAAAGCACAATAGAAGAATTATCAGGCTCACTAATTATAACAAAGGAGGGTACATTGGCTGATGCTAAATAAGTATTTCATACTAAACAGTTTCCAATAGGGCAGTGCAATTAACTAAATAAAAATAATAGAAAGAAATGCACTATGGCATAAATGGGGCAGTACAAATGTATTACAACACTCTTATAGGAACAGTAGTAAATAGGTAGTTGAAAAAAGAACTAATTACTTATTCATTGAGACTGAAGTATTGAAGCAAGCTGCAAAATCATATGACACTAAATGACGATCTTACCAAGTATATATACACCTTATGCTCAAGCTCTTGAGTGTACCTCATCTTGTGCTCCTTTGACGGTACCACTGAATGTCAAAGTGGAAGAAATCCTAAGAAAAAACACAAATCGGAATGCTTAGTTCTAGGTAATAAGAAAAACTATAGCCTAACCACATGCTGCTATAACGTCCTCATCTGGTCAATACGCTGGAATAATTGACCTTCCTGCTAGAAAGTTATTGGCACTCATTATACCTGTTTTTTAGCTATCACACTTGTAGGGCCTTCAGAAGTTTTTTTCAAGTTAATAAATTCAATGGTGACTGAAGGTGCCAAATTTCATATGAATTGAGCAAGGCAATAAAGATAAATTTCCTAATTTAATATAAATGGCCTTATTTCCTAAATTTAACAATTCGGACAATGCCCTGCTACGGCCACCCACGCCAGCGAATCGTGTACCGCCACCGCAGCCCCGTGGTCCCAGTCCCCACGCCTCGCGTCTCCATGCGTCCTCGCGTGCCCACGCGTCTCCCTGCCGTGGCGCCGGCACATCGCCGCGTCAGCCCCACGCCGCCGGCGGTCGTAATCTGAACAACACAGAAAACACTTGACTTAGCTATCAAAAAAATTGGGGGGTGTCAACACAGAAAACACTTAACAGTTTCAACTGCTTGTGGCATTTTTACAGCCCGAGAAGAAGAGGAGCAGGCCTCAAGCATTCATGATTAATACCATAGTTTCTTTCAGATTGCAGAATGTTAGCCATTCACCCTATCATCTGTATGAATTAAGCAAAGGTATATTGCAATTCTCAAAATGGCCTAATTATCCAAGTCAAATCAGCAAAGGTATATTACAATTCAGCTGCCCCACATTTCAGATGAACACAGGGGTCACCAGCCATCAACAATGTTAGATCGATGCCACATCAATTATATTTTAGTAAGCAATAACACTGAAAACAGAAAATAGCAAACAAAAAATAGGAGGTATCACCCGAGGTTAGTACTTTAGCATCAGCTGTGATGGATATATCAAAGTTACTTGCTGCTTGGTACCCCACATGGAGGCACAAAGTCAAACTCTAACTCTATAATTCAATCGAGAGCTGAAAACCACAAGGCTTGGTGAAATAACCATTGGGTGCACATGTGGTTGGTGGAGCAAAGGGTGACACATGGTAGTGTTCCAGAATGAGCTCACTGGTGCCACATCTATTCTTAGGTCTAAGATGGTAGATTCAAACTACTGCATGTGTAAAGGCAATTCAAAGAAAAATAGCTTGCCAATCACAAGGTCAGAGCGTCAGGCCAGCCTGGTAAGTGTGTAAGGTGTTGAATTAGATTTATAGAGCTACATGTCAGCAAGACAATGAACATAGCAGATGGTACATGGTAGAAAAGGAGGGATAACATTACAGTATGAAGCAAAACGCTGCTAATTTGGGGACAGGTACAAGTAGTCTCCAAAATCTAGGGATTATTAGGTTGCTATTAGAGGTGGGGAATAACAAACAACCTAATCGAAATTCCACCACGCAACCAGAGTATATACCAATAATAATCTGAAGATGTTCGTTGATGAGGGACGGACTAGTAGGTGAAATCGAGCGCCGCACGCGCGAGTAGGTCGGGCGTTCCAGGGCCGCCTGGCCGGCAGGCGAGAACTCACCTCGCCGAAGGAGACGCAGGTGCGGGCGGTGACCGGACCCTTGGAGGAGGAGGAGGACTCGGCAACGGCGGCGGCCATGGCGGTGGGATCGGGGAAGGGAGGCAACCGGGCGAGAGCTTCTGCGGTCGGTTGGGTCGGTGAAGCAACGAGCGGATGTTGGCGACATCTTCCTCCGCACGCGCTCGCCGGACTGCTGCCGCGGACCTCCGTCGAGGGCAACACGGATCCGTCGAGGGCCGTGCCCAGCGCCCGCTCTCGGGCTGGCCTCCTCACCAGATCTGGCCCCTGTGGTGTCGTCGCGGTTGGAGGGAGCCGGGGAGGTGGAGGTGCGGTGGCGGCAGAGGAGGAAGAGGGGAGGTGGCGACGGCGGCGAAGGGGATGTGAGAGAGGGGCGGGGCGGCGGCCGGAACGGACCGAGGAGTGCGGGGGATGAGAGAGAGAGCAGCGAAGGGGATGAGAGAGAGGCGACGCACAGGGGTGCGGGGGAGAGAAGGGACGAGGGGGTGACGGGTTGGATTCCGGACTTAGTCATCAATCAGCTGAAATCCATAATTTTTTCGGGTCCGGTGTGACGCGGCGCTCATTACGCGTCACAGATATGTTACCTCTGGTAGAGACAAGCCATGGACCATATAGTAGTGACATGTATTCTTGAGCCGCGTCACTGTAAAAAGACATGAGTGACGCGTTTTAACTAGACGCGTCACTAATTTCATATGAGTGACGCGTTTTACTTTTGAGTCACTAAATTAGGTGTCACTGATAAGCTTTTCTGGCATAGTGTATTTTAACTCTGACCAACATCTACAATCTTATTATATGAATTGTCAACACAAGATTGGCATTACTAGACTTATTATGATAAATGCGTTTTCACAATACATCTATCCCTTCATTGAAAATAATATATTTTATAGATATATTGCTAGTCAAGGTTGTTACATTATTGACTTAGAACAAAGAGACCTTTGTGACTGAATGAAGTACAGTAGTTGGCCAAAAAAACCAACTTGGAGGTGGGGTTGGGGGGGGGGGGGGGGGGGAACGCTCTCATCACGTAAGGAAAAACACCAACGATGCTTAAAAGAAGAACTACTACTGTCCCAACAATATTCACAAATGTTTTGCCCACTAAGTAGAGCTACCTAGTTGCTGACCGAGGTTTCAGTTAGTCTTCAGAAAAAGGCAGCTGCTTGATTAAAAAAACTAGAATACAAGAAAAAGAAAAGGAAAAGGTAGTGAGAGCTGATCGATTCGAAGGAAGAAGACGGCCGATTCAAAAGTTGTTTTTTAATTTCCTGCATCAACTAATTGATGAGCTAGTAGCTCAGTGAACAGCAGCTGTATTACACACATACACATGTGGTTGTTGCATGTTGGACCAAACGACAACACTTACGTGATGTGCAGCAGTAGTTTATTTTTCCCTGATCATTCTCAGGTCAAAAGGTCTCCGACATCACGAGACAACGCCAGAAAGTAGCAGCTAACTTGGCTTGCAATGCAAAGCCTGTTCAATTCTTCTTACCTCCTTTCTTGTGTTTTCCCGGTACTTGTCGTCGTCAGAATTCTTTGCTTACAACGTCCATGGCACCCTTTACTTTTCCAGCTAATCAAACGGTGCAACATCTCTATCTCAAAATATCTGTACATCTCAATTTTTATGAGTCAATTTCTTTTTTAAGTTTCACTAAATATATAGAAAAAATACTAATATTTAGGATAGCAGCATTAGATTAATAAAATGGAGTATATTTTTAAAATAAACATATTAGGAGATAGTACAAATGTAGATAATATTTTTAAAAATCTAGAGGAACTTACAAAAAGTTTAACCCCTCGAAAGGCAAAACATGTGTTAGCTAGCTAGCTTCTTATTTTATTTTAAAAAAATCTCGATCAACATAGAAACAAGAATTCTGTTAGAATTATATTGTAACTATTACCAATCTAAATATATGTTATTTTTTATAGAAATTAGTAACTTATAATCAAAACTTATATAAAGATGAGTTCTCTAGTTTAGGTACAATTACTGCACTGAGGTACTATTATTACTTCATGGTGAGATTTACTTGAATAGGTAAATTAAAGAGGGGGAAAAGTATGACCTTGATCTTTCAAAAGAAATTTATAGGATTGAATCATTAAACTACATCCAAAAGCAATGTTTTTTATTACAATGAAATTAATAATTTAACTTCTCTTTATTAAAACCATTTTTATGTTAGACAAAAATGAAGCTATATTCTTTAACCTTTTTTGAAAATAGAAAAGTGTCGTGGCCTTGGCGACCACACAAATCTTCATACAAAATTTTAGCTCAATAGCTCATGACAAAAAGGGAACAGGGTGCACAAAATGAAAGTAAATATCACAGGCTTCTGGCCACTTTTGTCACATTATAAAAAGTATACAAGTACATTGTTATTCTAAAATGCTTTAAAACTATATTTGTTTTGTAGCTACAAATAATGCATCTTGTGACAAAATAGTGGTAAAATAAAAAATGAGCCAAAAACATAATAGATCTTGTCGATGTATGGCCAGAATGACTAATTTGGGCTTGTTTGGTAAATCTTATAAGCTGTTTATATAGCCAAAATAAGCCGAAACTAGAAGCCAATAATATGCTTTTTTTGCAGCTTTTTCTAGCTATGCTTCCTCCAACACACCTCCATTTCCCTACTAAAACGTATAAACAAGCTCATACTATCATATTTTGATCGTGTGTTTTTCCTCTATTTGTACAGCTTCTTCACTTGTACCAAATAGGGCCTTTGTAGGACTTCACACTAGTCTTGCTGCTGATGACCGTTCATATGGGTAGGACCTACAAAAAGACTAACCTTGTCAAGTCCACCCGCGGGAATAGCTCAAATCCATAAAAAATAAATTCCTTGGTTTATATTAGAAACAAATAATCACCGAGGTAAAATTAAGAGGTAGAAAATGTTGCCGCGCTCTTTCGAAAGAAATTTATAGCATTATTGAATCACTCAACATACGACATACAAGGGAACTTTTATGTAATAATAAATTATTAAGAATATGAATTTCTGTACTTTGCTTCAATTCTCCTTTTCACCGTCTAATAAAAATAGCGACAAAACATTTACCACTGCCCTTTTGTTTAAAAAAAATCCAAATTTCTTCTTAACTAATTTTGAACCTTTTTTATGTTGCAAAAAAGCCCACTTTCACAAGTCATGATTACATATCCTTGTGTAGACTTTTTTTTATCATAGTATATATAGTCAAAGAGAGGACTAATTTGTAGAATCAGGCTCTACTTCACACACGCATGCAGGTCTTGGCCACTGTTCATATGGATCAGCTGGTCCTACTCAAACATTGAATAATGTGTTATCCCAGTAGACATATATACGCGTGTAGATACGTGCGCCACCACACACTAGCTAAGGGAAACGGCTGCTTGGTCAAGTATTTTGAAAAGAGTTTATTTCCGATCAAGTTCTCCCGTTGTAGTCTTGAAATGCTATAAAAATGAGGAAACAGCAACTTTAGTTGCCATAGTATGCGTCGTGTAACAAACTCTAATTTCTTTTTAATGAAACACGGGCCAACGAGCCTATTCTCAAAAAAAAAAAACCACCACACTTAAGCTATCTGCCATTTTTTAAACATCGCAAGTAGGAGTATACTACCTCTATCCCCGAAAGATACAAATATAATATGCGTACTAGTTTAAATGTTTCACGTTTGACCAAATTTCTAGTAAATAGTATTCATATTTATGGCTCTAAATCAATTTATTATGAAAATATATGTTGTAACTAATCTAATGGTATTTATTTGGTATTATAATATTTATACTTTTTTATTTATAATTGGTTAAACTTGATATAATAAAACATGATATTGTTCTAGAAGTGTATTCTTTTGGAGACGGAGGAAGTACGTGTTATGATCCGCAGTAGCAGTAATTAGTAGTATTTCAATTCAATCGGAAATTAAAGAAGTTTATTACTTGTTCCAAGGAAATGCATGCATGGTATAAAATCTGAGCTAGCTAGCTAGGTCAACCCTACCAGTGTACTACAGTAGTATATATGTGCACCTGACCAGGAACCTACCAACCTCAGCTGGATTCTGTTACACAGCTTTGCGTCATGCATGCCGTCACGCATCTACGACGACCTAGCAGGTTTCGTCTACGCAACATTACCTGAGTTAATTCTTGCATGAATACTACCACTTGCCCTAAAAAAGTCTAATTCAAAATTTAGATCAAATGATTAGTTACTTGCACGCATGGTGTATTGGTTACTTATTGCATTCCGTTGCTAGTATGTGTGTGTGTTGCTGCTTATCAAAAGCTAGAGAGACCCAGTTGCACGTACGTAGCTTGCATTGTAATACTAGCTAGAAGTTTCCTTTTCGATTACTCTCTTTCCCGATTGATTCTCGTGGTAATTATTCAACGGTTTATATGTGGAATTCAAATGAGAAATCAGATATGCATACCAAATTCTTGCCTCTTTCCAAATAATAAGGCATACTAATACAAGACTTACCGGTGAAAGAGTCATTATTGGTTACTCCTTAATTCCAACATGATACGGCTCTCTGATACTACCCCTATTTGTAAAAATGTATATAGGGACTTGCTAGCGATCGCACGTCCGATCCAAACGCTAGCGTCTGGACGGTGCCCGCATGACGAGCGAGTGAGCGCCCTAGCACGCATCCCAGTAGCAGGCCCGCGCCGCCCCAGACATCACCCATACCGCCCAAAGGTCGCTCGTGCCACCGGCTACTTCCCGCATGCATCCTATGTGCAACACCCGATCTACTTTTGAAACATTTACATGCAACAATTGCAACATACAAAAGAAGACAAATGAAACATTTGAAACAAGCGTCTGAAACACTCGTGTGAATACCTGAAAATATTTAAAAATCATTACAAAACACATGCAACATCCAGATAAAACACTTGCAACATACGTATGAAACACCTTGAAGATCTACTTTTCCAATATCTAGATTAAACAGACAAAACATTTAGAACATACACTTGAAACATACGTGTATAGCCATTACAACAGGTGCAACATCCCGATCTACTTTTGCAACATTGATATACAACATTTGCAACATACCTCTGAAACATCTGAAACACTTGAAACATACTCGTGTAACATGCGCTTTCAACATAACATCTACTTGATGCTTGGACGAATGGAGGCTTGTCGACATGGACCTCGATGCCGTAGAGTGGCGGGGGGAGGATGCCATCGGGCGGGCGGGTGCGATTCCCCACAGTGGAGGCGACAACACTGGGTGACTGCATTGCCCGTGGCGAGCGCACCCCGCGCTAGGAAGGTGAGCGGCGGGTGGGCGGCGCGGTAGAGTCAGTCGCGAAAGATGCATGTGTGCGGTGAAAGAAGGCCGCTGCGGGAAGGAATGGGGAATCAACATTTTTTATGGAGAAGCGAGAGCAGGCTCCGTATTGGGCTCCGCAGGCCAGGAAGGGCATGTCCAGAGCGTCGGACGCCTTGAGGAGAGCATTTCTTATGTATATGGCATCCAAATAAACATACAGTCAACCTTCTCTACTTTTGAAGATTGAATTAATAATAAATATTTTGATGTGTGTATGGACACAGTGCCATTGGACTTGTCACTTAAACTTATTAGTAGTTTCACATGTTTGATTATTATTACCATTTTCCATAAAGAAAAAACTTACAGTAGTCAAATGAAGCTACATATATAGTGGAGAACGTGTTGGTGTCCAAAATTCCTATGTTTTTACAAATTAAGGGTGAGATTATCAGAACAATAATTTTGTCGTTGTTTTCTTTTGGTTATTTTTTGTTTTCTAAATAATATTTACAGAGGCGATCAAATAGCTCCGCCTATCGCTTCTGTCTACCTCTGTCAAAAACCACTGTCTCTAAAACTAGATTTGTTAGTAGCGCATATCGGTTTCCAAAACTCTATGCACTACTACAGGAAACTTAACCGAGGCGGACGAAATGGCTTAACTGAGGTGGGCATCACAACTGCCTCGGTCCAAAGGTCACAGTAAATGGGACCTTTTCCAAGGCGGTTGGATGCCCGCCTCTGTTAATCGAATAAAGAAAACAAAAAGAAAAAGAAAAACCCGTGGATAAGCCCTGCGAGCCCATCCACGGGCCCACCGAGCCCATCCAGGTGTCGCTGCTCCACTCGTTGAATCTGCACCTCCGTGACACCCACTCACTGGAGGAGGTCACCCGCTCACCGGATCCGGCCGCTGCTCGCCAGGTCCAGCCACCCGCTTGCCGGATCCAGCTACCTGCGCGTGGATCCGTCGAACCTGCGACCCAATCCACCGTCGTCGTGCCATGGGGGATAGGGAGCCTTGCCCATGCCTGGAGAAGCCGGATGGGAGCCATGACCCACACCTAGAGAAGCTAGAGGGGAGCCTTGCTCGCCCCTGAAGAAGTCGCACCGTCTAGCCACCACGGCCGCCGCATCTGCCTAGAGAAACCGCCGCACCACGCGAAGGGGGCCGCGTGAAAGCTCTAGTTTAGTTTTGGTGAATTGATGAAACCCTTAGTGCTAACCTAGTTTATCAAAGTGATCATGAGATAGGTAGCACTATTCCAAGTGGTGGAGCAATGGCGAAGATCATGATGATGGTGTGGTGACCATGTTGATCTAGTGCTCGGCTTGGAAAGGAAGAAGAGAAAAACAAAAAGCTCAAGACAAAGGTGAAGCTTGATCGGAGCTTTTTAGTTTGCACTCAAGACAACACAGAGGGTGTGAGTGATTCAGGATTGATAACCGTACTATTAAGAGGAGTGAAACTCGTCGTGAAATGCAGTGGAGAGCCCAATGGCTCTATTTGTGGGGGCTCTCTATTTAAGCCCTTGGCTGTCTCTAGCTCACTCTCTTGGCCATTTGAATTGACAAAGCAACCTTGTGAGCTTAATCAAAGCCCTCCCACTCATCTTCATCATTGATTCATCATCTTTGTGAGATTGTGAGTGAATTCAAGTGCATTGTTTGAGTGTTTGCATCTAGAGGCACTTGGTGTTCGTGTTTTGCTGTGGGATTCGCTTGTTACTCTGGTGGTTGCCACCACCTAGACGCCTTGATGCAGTGAGGATCGTTGAGAAGAGGTTAGTGATTGTCTCCGGCTCCAATCATGGTGATTGTGAGGTGTTCTTGAGGCTTCCCTGTGGGAGATCACGAAAGTCATCTCTAGTGGATTGCGCGTGGCTTGTGGATCCCCATCTTGTGTTGATTGTGCGGCACCCAGTTGCGGGTTTGGCGTGTGATGCCAATTAGTGTGTAAACTTCCAAGTGGGTGAATCGCCACAACAAGGACTAGCTTGATGGCAAGCATGTGAACCTCGATAAAAAATCATTGTGTCATCATTTGATTCCGAGTTGATTGGTCTTCATTGGTATTCATTCTTGTGATTGATTGGCTCCATTGGTGATTGGCTCATTTCTCTACACGGCAGTATAACACTCCATCATTCCTGTGTATTTACATCTCCTAGTGTAGCTTCACCCTTTAGTGTAGCTAGTTTTGAGGGCAAGCAAGGGTCATGTCTATTGGTTAGTAAGGCTCTTTAGTTAGTCTTTGAGAGCTCACTAACTTAGTGTAGTGACATAGACATTGTGTGGATAGAGACTATAGCAACTAGTACTGCGGTAGGTGGCTTGCATTTTTAGTAGGTTAGTGCAGCATTCGCTTCGCCGACTTTTTTGTCTAACCGGTTTGTTTAGTGTTGTTATAGAAATTTTGATAAGCTATTCACCCCCTCTAGCCATTAGGACCTTTCACCGTGCCACCCACGTGCCCTTGCCTGCGAGGCCGTGCCACTCGTGCCCGTGCTAGGCCACGCCGGCCGCGTCACCCGCGCTTGAGAGGGAGAGGGAGAGGGAGACCACCGGCTCAGAGGGGGAGAGGGAGAGGAGCGGCTCGGAGAGAGAGGCGCGCGCTCGGGGAGGAGAGGGCGCCGCATCCTATCGGGCTTCCGGAGAGGGAGCTAGGAGAGGAGTGGGAGATGGGAGAGGAAACCCTAACTCGTGATTTTATACTTGGTCGCGCCTATGGGCCTGGTCTGGGCCGTCTGGGCCTCGGCCTTTTTTTCCTAGACGGGCCTTATAAGTGGCCCGCCTCTGAAAATGGGGGTATTTTTAAGCCCGCCTCGATTAATAGATTTTAGGAGGCGGTTATCCGTATATTGATTTTGTGAGGCGGTTGACTATAATCGCCTTGGTTAATAAAAAGCGACCGCCTCGGTTAATTTAAGGCATTAACTGTGGCGGTTGAAATTCCTGCCTGCCTTCGAGGCCCATTCCAAAATGTCTTGTAAAATATTTTTTGTAGCAGTGATGTGTCCACAAAGAGAGGGATACACACAATGCACATGCTGTTTTCTTGTGGCTAAAATTGTGCAAGAGCTAGGATCATTAAAGTTAAATTATTAGTCAATGGATAGCCTTACATATACATTGCGAACACAAGGTTGATAAGTACCCTTGCATGTTCGTTTTGTGATGAGTGATTGTCAATATGATCCACGAAGTAGGTTGAGTGGTGACTAACCTTACCATGGTGAAAGCTATGTGTACGACATGTCTCTTGGCTTGTGTTGTGCAGGTGTGGAGATCGGAGGCGGTGGCCGACGGCGAGGTGAAGGTCAAGGAGGACGTGCCGTGCCGATGGACCGGAGGGGTGAAGGACGGACGTGAGGCTTAGACCGAGGGACCCGGAGGCCGGGTGGCTAGCCGCGGTGGCTGACACTTGGGACATCGACAAGCGCGAGAAGACATGGGAGTGACCGTGTTGACCGTGGAGGTGACACGCGTTGGATGGCGGGGGACGCGTATGGAGTACGCTACTCGCAGAGCGGTTTGATGGTTTGGGCCTCAAAATCATCGGAGGCAGGTTTACGGGTTTGTGCCTCAAAACCCGGGTGGAGGTTCCGAGGAGGAACGGACGGCACGTGGCGGCATCGGGGAGTTCGCGTCGAGGCGAAGCTACCGGTGAGGAGGCGCGGTGGCCGTCGGATCAACATGAAGACTGGGTTGGACCTCTACGCCCTTGGGCTTATTGGTTTAGCTCTTATGTATCCAGGGGCATTTAGGAGATGTAAAATATCCATGTTAAATAGATGATAGCAGCCCCTTAACTCCTCACCTCTCTCCCCACTCTCATTTCCCCTCTTTCTCTTAGGGTTAGCTTCTTCTAGTTCATGAGAGAGGTTCCAAAAATCTGAGATTTTTGTGGTGCATTTACTATGTTTTTTGGTTGGGAAAGGAGACCCAAATCCTCCTTGTGCCCTCTGGGATTCCTATTTTGAAGCTATAATTTTCGTTCTTATTTTGTTCCTATTTTCGTTCTCGGTCACGATTTGATTTTTCCGGAGTTTGGATCAATCCCAGGGGTTGATTTTTGGAGAATCAGTTCGTAGCTATGTGAATTTAAGCTGTGCAAAGTTTGGGATAGTTTCATGGAATTTTGGCCGAGGTTTCGTTGATTTTTGGACCGTCCCTTTCTCTGTTCTTGAGGGCGTCGTTCTTCTGTTCGTCAGGTCTCTGTTCGTGTTTTTCCAGGACGAGTCGGTGGTACAGATTGACCCAGCGGCAGCGCTATCCACGCCGGTTGCTCAGGCGCCATGCGCGCGCTCCAGCAGTGCTCGCTCCTGGCCCTGTGATGTTCCGGCGCCGACCGGCTCGTCTCCTTGCTCTGTTCGGTCTTGCGGTTCGTTTCCCTCTGCTCCATCGCCCAGGCCGGCTGCCCCTGCTGTAGCCCCTGCTGTTTCGAACACCAAGCTGAATGGTGTACGAGTACACCAGCACTGCAACACCGGATAGGAGACAGGAGCCGATCTGTGCAGGCGGCGGGTTTAGTTTTTGGTGCGGTGATGATCTCCAGTGCAGACCCTGGACTCTTCTAGCTGTGTGTGTGCAATCCGTGAATTGCTTTTCAAAGTAGTAGTCACTTTCATCTACAGGAAACAATCATTACATCTTTATAATTAGGGGTTGTTTAGTTGGTGAAAAAGTTTAGGTTCGGCTACTGTAGCACTTTCGTTTTATTTGGCAATTTGTGTCCAATCATGGACTAATTAGGCTCAAAAGATTTGTCTCGTGATTTACAACTAAACTGTGTAATTAGTTTTTTCTTTCGTCTACATTTAGTACTCCATGCATGTGCCGCAAGATTCGATGTGACAGGTACTGTGCAAACTTTTTGGGGTTACATGGGCAACTAAACAGACCCTTAATTTCAGTTTTGTGAAAGTGATTGTGTGTTGTTGGGGATTCAACTTCGCCACAAAAACACAGCCCCAAACTCTAGAGTAGAAAATACAATGAAACTTTATAACAATATTTTGTTGTAGGAAATAAGAAAGGCGAAGACATCTTTCGCACCACAGGAAAAAATCTAACTTCACCAAGAAGTAAAAGACCAAAAAGCAAGATTCAAGCGAAGGTGAAGATTTGACTTCGCGGTTATGAAAACTAACTTCGCTGATCGGCAAAGTCAAAAGAAGAGCAGAAACCAGAAGGCCAAAATTAGAGCGAAGACAAAGTTTGGCTTCGCAATATAAAAGATCAACTTCGTCAGCTAGAGATGTCGAAAGAAAATAAAGCCAAGAGGAGCGAAGGCGGAAGTTCGACTTCGTCTTAAATTTTTGAAGAAGTTGAAGAATCAACTAAAGTACGAATGAAGATCAGGAAAACTAGAGACAGGAAATAGAAGAACAAATGCTTAGAGAGAGGAAATTACCACTTCACCCTCATATTCAAGAAGGGTTGTAAATATTTAGGTTGAGGGCATAATAGTCATTTTATATAAAATACGAAGATCGGGGGCCTATAAATACCCCCTCTGACATGTACAGTGGGGAGATGAAATAAATACAACTTTGCACGCAATTTTGTCTTGTCTGAAATTTTTCTGATGATTGTGTGAATTGTGTCGTCCGACCTGAACTTTTCACCCAACATCTGGCGCCCACCGTTTGTGTGTGCATTTAAAGATCCTTGCGACCACAAGAAATCAAATGGCAAGACCAAACAAGAAGACCGTCAACGGAGAAGCCGAAGACGAACCACCACTTGGCGAAGACCAAGGTCTTACAAAAGATGTTTCCCAAAGTACAAACTCTTCAAAAACGGGTGAAGCTGAAGAACAAAGACTCAAAGAACTTGAAGAACAAGGTTTAAGAAGACAAAAAGAACTTGAAGAATGTCGCGCAAGAGCACTTAAATGAGCAACCGCAAAATGCAAACTATGAAGTTATAAATCAAGAAGAACCGCATCCGGCAACAAGAATCTCTCAAGAGAGAAACAACCAAAAATCATTCATATCAAAGAGGTGACTTCAACGCAAAAAGAAGAAGATGATGAGGAGACAAGAATCTCTCTTCCACGACGAAGACTCCCTTGTACCGACAAGTGTACCGACAAGAATCTCTCTTCAGGTTGTCACTAATAATCAACAATCACTTGTCGGTACAAGGGAGTCTTCGTCGTGGAAGAGTGCTCAGAGCAAATGCACAACACCATATCGCAAACAAATGACAAGCACCTGTTCTTGTTCCCACTAAGGGGCTTCGATCAGCGTCATGTCCCAAAAGGCCTTCCCAGACACCAAGCTTACCCTTTTGCAAGACTAAATGCATGCAACAAAAAGTATATCGACATCACTTGGATCTCGTCCAACAACAAGCTTGTGCAAAATGAAAGCAAAGCTACCACTTGCGAAGTTTAGGCCACTACGATGATTTGGCTAGGACAAAATTGGGTGCCAGACTAACTGAGAGAAGCGTGGCCCAAGGAAGCAATTCAGGTGCACTCCAACCAAATTTGCACCTAATACTAAGTTCGGATTCAGCAACTCACTTTACATTTACATTATTATTGTTTTAACATATTTCAGTTATATATGAACCTTTAAAAACTGACAGGTTCATGCAAGTACAGAACCGATGCTAGACTTCGTGAGATCATTAAAAAAATTCAAAAGCGCATGAAGACATTAAATTTTCTATTCAAATCTTTCTTATGAGCACATCTTTCGTATGAGCATTTTGTCATAAAAAATTCGCGTGTGAGAATTTGACCCTCTCAAGTTCCATCAAGTTGCAATAACATATTGTTGCTGTAATAGTTTGAGACCCATTTATTTCTATCGCGTGCACGCTAGACTCACTTTTTATACACTATTAACTTTAATTACAAAGATCTTTTAAGCTGGTAAGTTTTACCAATTTTGCGAAATCATTACGTTCCAAAGTAGACGTCACCTGTTCTATTTTTAAAAAAAATCATGGTGCTCTCACCTTCAGAAAATATTCTTGTCTGGGCATTATTCAAAATTCATGTTTATTTCCAAAGCTCTAAGGAGCAAAAATCTGCAACAAGCAGAAAACAAAGCTTTAAGGAGCAAAGATCTGCAAGAAGCAGAAACAAAAGCTCTATGGAGCAAAAATCTGCAGCAAGCAGAAAATAAACCAAAGCTCTAAGGAGCAAAAATCTGCAACAAGCAGAAAACAAAGCTCTAAGGAGCAAAGATCTGCAAGAAGCAGAAACCAAAGCTCTAAGAAGCAAAAATCTGCAACAAGCAGAAAACAAAGCTCTAATGAGCAAAGATATGCAATAAGCAGAAACCAAAGCTCTCAGGAGCAAAAATCTGCAACAAGCAAAAATTAAAGCTCTAAGGAGCAAAGATCTGCAATAAGCAATAAAAAAAGCTATAAGCAGCAAAAGAATTGCAAATCTGCAACAAGCAACCTAAGGGGCTGCTCAACCACTATACACCTAATAACATCCAAAGTCTTCACCATTCTTTCTTCAAATATCGCTGGAAATAAGGAAACTACTAAAGCGGCTCTCCTATAAAAAAGAAGAGACCCCAAATTATAGAGAAAGAAAGAGTACCAGAAAACAAAAGAAGGCCACGGAGCATCTTCACAAAAGAACTTGTTTCATTCATCACAAAGAAAAAGACTATGGCCAAACAACTCAATATAAATCGAGGCTCCCAGAAACAACTTTATGGATTAAAAATCCAATGGAAAATTAAAACCACCTAAAGTACGAACTTGATAAAAAAAAAGCTTGTATGAAAAAAAGCTTGTATGACGACGCCTTTAAAGAGCAAACAATTTAAATTGCACAAAGTAACATGGTGAAAATTATAATATACAAGATCCATAAAGCAATCTAATATTCCATGATAACAACCAACAGTAGGGGCTTCTAAAATTATTTCTTGAAAAGGATCTAATATTTAGCAAAAACTTTACTTAGTAACAAACAAAAACATTGATTGCGCTAGCTGGTCAACGAAGACAAGAAAAGGTGTAGCAGGAGATTTTAGATCCAAGGTCGAATCCTGATGGGAACAAGCTTTTTGCGAAAACCATACAAAATTCATTAGAAAACACTCTGAAGTTGGAAAGCAAAAATCTAGGCTCAGTTCGGCTGGCTATTTTATCGCCTTGTTCGCATGGCTGAAAAAGCCATGGCTAAATTACTGTTCGCTTATTTATTGTAAAAAAACACAACACTGGTAAGCTCAAGTGAATAGAGCCTTAGACTTCGGGCGTTGATGAAAACTCAAAATAAAATAAAATAAAAAACAGATTTGATGAAACCTCAAACCCACCCAAACCATACATAGAGGGGAAAACTTGAGTTAATACCAGACCCGAAGAATGCCTTCGTTGCCTAAAGCTCAGCGGCATCTTTAATAACACTTAGGGGCTTCATCTAGACAAAGGATTCTTTGTCCAATCACCAAAACAAATCCTTCTTCCTTCTCTTAAAAATATCACAAGAAAGTCTTTAGAACTTCTCCGAGGGGCTCACATAAATGACACACACAAATTTATAATGGATTTCCAAGCAATCAGATTGTTTTCAATTCGGTAGAAATTTTTTTGCATAATGAACAATCAGCAAAGCAGTCTCTATTATAAATTCTCATCAAAGTATAAATGAGAAAGCTAGTTCCCCTAAAAACAATCTTATCAATGGCCAAAGAGTATACTTTAAATATACTCATGTATCGGCAAAACACCCAAAGTAGGTAGCATCATTATTTGAACAAGCAAAAAATTATGCTAACTTATCAAAAGAATCATAAAATATATTCACTAAGGTCAATTTTGACTTTAAAAATGAAGTTTGCATGTTATCTTCGCCAGAAAGAGCGAATAATATTTTCAAATTCACTAAGGTGAATTTCGACTTCAAAAAATAAAGTTTGCATGTTATCTTCGCCGGAAAGAGCGAATAATATTTTCAAATTCACTAAGGTGAATTTTAACTTCAAAAAAGAAGTCTGCATGTTATCTTCGCCAGAAAGAGCGAATACTATTTTCAAATTCACTAAAGTGAATTTTGACTTCAAAAAAGAAGTATGCATGTTATCTTCGCCACAAAGAGCGAATAATATTTTTAAATTCACTAAGGTGAATTTTGACTTCAAAAAAGAAGTCTGCATGTTATCTTCGCCAGAATGAGCGAATAATATTTTAAATTCACTAAAGTGAATTTTGACTTTAAAAAAGAAGTCTGCATGTTATCTTCGCCAGAAAGAGTGAATAATATTTTCAAATTCACTAAGGTGAATTTTAACTTCAAAAATGAAGTCTGTATGTTATCTTCGCCAAAAATAGCAAATAATATTCTCAAATTCACTAAGGTAAATTCTGACTTCAAAAATGAAGTCTGCATATTATCTTCGCCAAAAAGAGCGAATAATATTTTCAAACTTCAAAAATGAAGTCTATGCGTCGCCTTCGCTAAAAAGTAAGGGGACGACGTTTTCAAATTCTTCGAGATAAAATTTGACTTCAAAAACGAAGTCTACGCGTCGCCTTCGTGAAAAAAGTATGGGCACGGCGTTTTCAAATTCATCAAGATAAAATTTGACTTCAAAAACGAAGTCTACGCGTCGCCTTCGCGAGAAAAGTAAGGGGACGGTGTTTTCAAATTCATCAAGATGAAATTTGACTTCAAAAACAAAATCTACGTGCCGCCTTCGCTAAAAAGTAAGGGGACGGCGTTTTCAAATTCATCAAGATGAAAATTGACTTCAAAAACGAAGTCTATGCGTCGTCTTCGCAAAAAAAGTAAGGGGACGGCGTTTTCAAATTCATCGAGATGAAATTTGACTTCAAAAACGAGGTCTACGCGTCGCCTTTGCTAAAAAGTAAGGGGACGGTGTTTTCAAATTCATCAAGATGAAAATCGACTTCAAAAAACGAAGTCTACGTGTCACCTTCGCTAAAAAAGTAAGGGGACGGCGTTTTCAAAATTCAACAAGATGAAATTTAACTTCAAGAACGAAGTCTACGCGTCGTCTTCGCTAAAAATAAGGGACAGCAGTTTCAAATTTATCAAGGAGAACTATAATTTCTAAGCAGAAGCAGAACCTACTAGACAATTCTGAGACATTCTTATTTCCACCATGAAAGCAAAACAATTTATTACATAAAAGATCACAACAAAAGTTACAATCACTCGCTTTCCGAAGCAACAAAAAATGCAGCTTCGCTAACCAACTCTTCAACAACCCTATCTAACACTTCATCAACTTTGCACCGTAGAAATTCTTCAGAAACACAACTTGGTGAAGCACTCGAAAATGATGACTAGAAAATAAAGAACGCCACAATTACTTCAAATATTATTACTACAAAAAAAACTAGTGCCACAATAACCTACCTAAGAAACACCGCTGAAGTCAACAATTCATGGCAAACAATATTTCTTGTTCCCAGTAATAAAATTTTTACATTCAAAATCTAAAAGCAACACTTCATCAGCAAATAAACTACAACGATCAAAAGTCAAAACTTCAGAATATAATGATCACAGTAGCTTACGAGCTTACGTTTAACAAAAGTATCAAACGTAGGGTCCACCTCATTAGTCGCATACTCCAACCATAGCGAAGGATCAACGACAAAGTTATCCTTACACATTAGCACCCACAAAACACCCAATCCATCCTGCTAAGTTTAAACATTTACAGATGTCAAATAGCAATACAAGTCTCACCCCTCAATAAAAACTAAAACTAACTAACTCCAAGACTAACTAAAACAGGTGGTCACCAACATCATCATCTCTTGCATTTTCTTCTTCATGTTTGTCTTGCTCCCTTTGCACCTTCTCATCAGCAGCGATCTCTTTTTCAAGCTGCTGCAAAAAAACAAAATATAAGTACAAAAAATATATACATGTATATAATAACAAAAAAAGAGAAGAGTCAATAAAATTTTCAATCCAACCTTCTCCATCTTCTTCTTCGCCTTTAGAAAAGCATTCTCCCTTCCACCCATTTTCCAATACTGATTAAAATATTTCTTGCAGAGCAATTGAGTCCGAGAAGTAACCTGACTCAATTGCTCCACAGAAGGAAACTTATAGTCCTTGTTCAACATTTGTTCATACAAAGGATCCTTTGCCTCTTTTATTAGATGAAAAAGCGCACGAGTTGCATAAATACAACTCAAATCCACGCTAGTCTCAATAACAGTCGGCAAATCTTCATACTGATGACACAGCCAAGCAAAAAATGGATGAAATTCTCCAAGCTCCCAACAAGGATCTTCAGGCTTCGCTCCAAATTTGTCATAGCAATTTTTGCAAAGCTCCCACAAGCGATTACACTTATTATGAAAATTTTGATCCTTTTCAGAAGAATTCTTCACAACATAATTTTTCTCTCTCACAATTTTCTCAAGTTCCTTTTTCAAATTATCATAATCCTCAATCTTCGCTTCAAGCTTGGCTCCAACAGAAATACACCTGGACTCCATATTATGAAGAGCTTCAACTGTCTCTATCCTTTCTTTCTCTTTAGCAGCAAGTTGAGATTTCAAAGACTTAATCTCTTCAACAAGACCTTTCTCGTGAAGTGCTGCATTCTTCGCATCATCTTCAATTGATTTACGAAAGCTCCTTTGCAAAAGAGCATTCTACAAAAACAAATTTTTTTCATACGCAAAGTCAAATATATATCACAAATCAATAAAAAAAAGTTTAATTAAACTTAAACAACAAAATCAAAGAAAACTTTTTCGAACCTTATAAATCATAGAAACACTGGTGTCTGCCAACTCAAGCGAAGATTTACCAACAATTTCAGCCTCCGCATCAGGAACTGCGAAGGCATCATCAATGCACTTTGATAACTTTAATTCTGGCTTCTTCGGCATAATACGAAGTTTATCCAAACCAATCCCAATAAATTTGAAAAGTGTCTAAATTCACACCTTGAGCCTGGCAGTATTCCATACATCATTTATAAGCAGCAGGATCAACTCCATCAGGAATGGTTTCTAAAATTTCAGCTGTGGTAGAAGGTTCCTAGGCAACTTCCTTCATCTTCCCAACATCCACAGTTGTCTCTCTATGAGACGAAGAGTCTGAAAAAAAATTCCTCTATACAAAATCAAACCACAAGTCATTTAAATGTCCAAAGTTAAAAGACAAATACAAAAAGTATATATACATATATATATACACAACAATTACCTGTAGTAACTCCCTTTTCAAGATGACATGCAACCTTTTCACCAGTATTTAGATCGATAATAGATTCAGAAAGACAAGAAGCACGAGCATTCTCGGCTTCTTCATCAAAAACATCATCATCAAATTCATCAAAATCAAAATTAACAGTAGTGGTACCCTTAGCCTTGAGAACCCTAACTTTTGGAGCTCCAGTCTCCTCAGGTTCACCTCCCAAAACAATATCTCCTTCTGCCACAACTTTGGGAGGTGACACAGCTCCTACAATCCTTGAAGGTGTTTCAGCTACAAACCTCTGAGAAGATGGCCTGGCAGTCTCTTGCGAAGTCAAAATAGCAATCTCACCTTCCTCTTGTGAATCTAAAACAACATCTTCAGCAGCGGCAGCACCAATATGAACTTGAACGCCAGCAACTGGAGAGGACAAAACATCTTCGCCAACATTAATCTGAGACGAAGACAAAATAGCTTCGCCCTAATTAACATCAGAATGAACATTAGCCTCCAAATTCTGGAAACAATCACCTAGCGGAGTCAACATTAACGGAGTCAACCCACTAGAATTAAAAACTAAACTAATCATCCTCACATCTTCATCACGAGCTAACTGGCTAAGAGTCTCTGAACCCATTTCTTCACCATCTCCTCCATGTTTTTCATAACCAGAAGACGTAGCAATCTTCTTCTTCTTGGCTATATTCTTGCTAAGTTGACCACCAGCTCTTTTTTTCTTTGTCACATTTTCTATACTCGGTTTTAACGTACGAGTATAAGCAGGTAGAGGTCTTTCACCATACTTAATTTGTGTAATATCAAAAATTTTGTTTAACCATTTATAATCTTTTCCTAAGATCTTGTCTATCAAATCTTTCTCTTTCTTCAGAAATTTATCAATAATCCCAACTGCTTTAATTTCTACAGCAGACACGAATTGTGCATCTTCAGAATATTTCTTCAAACGAAATGATTCGTTATCTAGGAAAATATAACTTTTCCCTCTCACCGTTTTTTCATGAAAACGAATAAAATTCCAACCTTTCTTTAACGGCCAAATCTGAGCTGTGATGTATTCTTCGCAGAGATCACGAGCACTTTGCATACTAGCAGTAATTTTGTAAACTTTCTCACAAGTTCTTGAACTCTTTGAGCTAGGAAACTCTGGTTTACAAACAAAGACATTCTTACTCATCTTCGCAGCTAAGGGATATCTTTTCACAATCCTTCTAGAGTCATCCCTTTCTTCGACAAGAGGAACTGAATGATAAAACCAATAACGATACCAATTTTCAGCCCACTTGTTCTTTGAAGCAGGAGAAATATGTTTGGCACCACGAGCGGGCTTGAAACTGCAGCAACCAAAATGCTTCATAATACTTCTGCCATCAACATTCTTGTTCCTGAATTGTGTATGCATTTCATGAAGAGAGCAAAAAGCACCAATATCCAAATTCCCTCTCTAAGACTTCACTACCCAAATAAAAAGTACAATCTTCGCTATTCCATTTGGAGTTAGATGATGAATTTTAATATTATATGCCTTCATAATCTCTTCAATGAAATCTTGACATGGCATACGAAGACCAGCTGCAAACTGATCTCGAAAAACAACACACTCATGAGGTTTAGGCTTAGGAATCATTTCATCATCAGAGGGCAACCTGGCATCAGCTTTTTCTAGCATCATATTTTTAACCAACCAATCCAACTCAGCTTCATCCATCAAAGTCTTACCAAAATTTAAAGATTTTGTGTCATCAGCGATTAGTTCAGACTCTGATGCAGAAACATCAGAAAAATCTTCTCCAGATTCAGAATGATTAGAACCTAATGGAAAATTTTTAGAGGCAATTTTCTCTAGATCAGACATCTACGACAAAATAATTATAATATATACAATAAATGATAACAATAAACAGAAATTCAAATAGCAAGAAAACGAAAATAAGTAAAAACATTTACCTTCAAAACAACCTTCACAAAAGCAAATCCGACTTCGCAACAAATCCAACTTCGCAGAAAAGATCGACTTCGCATCAAAGAATCAAACAACAGTACCTCCTCGTCTTCGATAAAACAGAAAAAACAGGAGGAATCACCGCAGTATATATAGGCGGCTTCGAGTCAAACGAAACGACTTTGGTCAAACTTGACCGTTACAAATTTAGAAAATAAAATATCCTTCAAACTTACGGACATAAACGGCCAACTCCAAAGTTTGGGACGGCGTTTTATGTCTTCGTTTGAAATTCAAACTTCGTGAAATTCAGACCTTTGGAGTAGGCCTTCGTCCGCGAGGGGCTGCTGTTGGGGATTCAACTTCACCACAAAAACACAGCCCCAAACTCTGGAGTAGAAAAGACTATGAAACTTTATAACAATATTTTGTTGCAGGAAATAAGGAAGGCGAAGACATCTTTCACACCACAAGGAAAAATCTAACTTCGTCAAGAAGTAAAAGACCAAAAAGCAAGATTCAAGCGAAGGTGAAGATTTGACTTCGCGGTTATGAAAACTAACTTTGCTGACTGGCGAAGTCAAAAGAAGAGCAGAAATCAGAAGACCAAAATTAGAGCGAAAATAAAGTTTGGCTTCGCAACATAAAAGATCAACTTCGCCAGCCAGAGATGTAGAAAGAAAATAAAGCCAAGAGGAGCGAAGTCGGAAGTTCGACTTTGTCTTAAATTCTGAAGAAGTTGAAGAATCAACTAAAGTACGAATGAAGATTAGGAAAACTAGAGACTGGAAATAGAAGTACAAATACTTAGAGAGAGGAAATTACCACTTTGCCCTCATATTCAAGAAGGGTTGTAAATATTTAGGTTGAGGGCATAATAGTCATTTTATATAAAATACGAAGACTGGGGCCTTATAAATACCCCTCTGACATGTACAGTAGGAAGATGAAATGAATACAACTTTGCACGTAATTTTGTCTTGTCTGAAATTTTTCTGATGATTGTGTGAATTGTGTCGTCCGACCTAAACTTTTCACCCAACATGTGTGCTTTCAATAGTGTTAGTTTGTTGCTAATTTCGTTTCTAGCAGCAGCGCTGGAGAGCAGCCCCTCCGCCTTGTTTCCTTCTCTCTGCTGGATGCTAAATTTTCAGGTGAATGTCTGACCATTTTTTCAGGCCTTGATTTCTTATTTTGCGCGCAGTTTGATCATTTGGGCTCTGAATCGTGTTCTGTCTTTTACGTTGGTTTACTTTCGTCCTAAGAAACATTTCTAGCTAATCTCATCATAAGTTGTCTTGGGTATTCTAGTTTTGGAAACTCGCTTGTGTTTGATGGTGATTTTGGGACAGCGGCCAAATATTTCGAAAGAAATTTGAGGCTCCCATTCACCCTCTCTGGTCGCCGTTTTCGGTCCTTCGTACATGCTTCTGGAGCAAGGTACTTATTCCTGGTATCAGTTCTTCCCCTTACGAAACAACGCTATATATAGCTTTGAAATGGTCGGTTGATTCGAGCACAAGGATCAGAATGTAATCTCGGTGATGCTGTTTGCTTGCTTACTATTAGTTATTCGCCTTGGAAAAACAGTGCCAGTGCACGAGTGGAAGACTAGTTTAGTATTGATGCATGCGAATAATTTTCTTTTTCTCACTGTATACCAGCAATTAATGCAAAGCTCGAAGACTGAATAAGATTAACTTCTAACAATTTTTTTCAGTTATTATTAAAAGAAAAGGGGAATCACGACGACCAACTGCTACGTTTGGAAATGGTGCTGGTGGTCATCCAGTCCGATCCATCGTCCCTGCTTTTGCTTGCATAGGTTACAAGTAGAGCTTCAGTAGAGACCTAACGTGCCGACCTCGAAAAGCGTACCCTTTCATGTTTGATTTTTAAATGAAGCAGGTAGTGTTTAGATGGTGTAAAAGTTGGTGTAAAATTCCTGTAGCACTTTTCGTTGTTATTTGGTAAAATTTATCCAATCATGGACTAACTAGGCTCAAAAGATTCGTCTCGACATTTACAGACAAACTGTGTAATTAGTTATTTTTTTACCTACATTTAATACTCCATGCATACATCTAAAGATTCGATGTGACGGGAAATCTTGTAAAATTTTTGGAAGTTTGAAGGGATCTAAACACTGTCAGTGGTTTGGTCTTCTACTAGCTAGTCTTCAAACTAAATACGTCCTAAACTTTTAGTTCTCATTGATGAGATAATTAAGTCGTTAATTAACTAAATGCGTCCTAAATCTCTAGCTCTCATTAATAAGATAAATAAGTTGATACAGTAACATTGTTCATATTGTTAAAATATATATAGGCTTGACCCAATTAAGAATTTTTAATTATTTCAAATAATAAATCTAAAAGGCTCCTTCATGTATGTATGTGTGGGAGTGGTAGAACTTTATTCCCACAATATTGCTATATGAAGTGTGGCATGCTTAAACATAGAAGCGCTCTCAACTTCACAAAATTTAGTGTGGGGAGAGATACGAGAACAACGCATGCGTTCGCTCGCTCTCCTCGCCAGGGCACGGGTCTAGGCCTCAGCCTACGTGAATGGTTCATTAAAATTACGCCTGTGACCCTTGCAGGAACATGACCTCCTTTTGTAATTTTAATTACTGGTTGCTTGTCCTTTAAGGCCTCGTTTAGTTCGGTGAATTGGGGAGAAAAACACTGTATCAGAATTCCTGTAGCATTTCGTTTGTATTTGGTAAAAATTATCCAAATTTTAACTAACTAGGCTTAAAATGTTCATCTCGCAAAGTACAACAAAACTGTGCAATTAGTTTTTGATTTCATCAACATTTAGTACTCCATGCATTTGCCGACATTTTGATGTGACAGGGAATCTTCTTTTTGCATAGTAAAATTTGGGGAGAATTAGGAGAACTAAACAAGGGCTAAGTATTCTGCGAATTAGAAACCTAATCGGTTCAGTTCGCGACCACAACATGAGATTGTACCATATATACTTCCTTATTTAAACAGGGGTTAGCTAGTATGACATTTAAATTGCGGTTAGCTAATATGACACAGGACGTTACCATTTGCCAGAGGCAGATGCCATGTCCGCCTCTGAAAATACTTTTTGATCGTCTCTAAAAATCCTTTCTATAGTAATGACACGGACTGTTCACAGAAAGTCAGTATAAATCTAAGAAGTACCACCAATAAAAAATATTTCTGTACTAGTGACGCATACTTATAAGATTTCTCTCCCTAACCGTATCCTCATTGGACAATCCTGATCATCAGATCAAGGCGAACATACCTAACCGGAGACTGGAAACACTACTGTAATAATAAGTAAATGTTCCCATCATTCAACGAGGTGAAGGAGAAGACATGTGAAGGACCGGAAATAGCGACCAGAGGGGGAGGGTGAATGGGAGCCTCAAATTTCTTTCAAAACTTTCGATCACTGTTCCAAAATCAACCCCTAAAAGGCACACAAATAAAAGCTACAAAAACACGAGCCACCGAGAGTTAAAAGACCTTAGAGATGTTCCTTAGATCACTAGAAACCCAACGCAAAAGACGGAACCCGAATCGAAAACCGAACGGGCGAGAAACAGATCGCAACAGCATAGACTGCGAGCCGCGGACAGTCCGCTATAGTACCGCAGACAGTCCGCAGGTTAAAAATCTGAAAACGAACTTCGCGGAAGCAGTTCTGTTCTCGACTGAAAAATAACTGCTACAGTACCACGGACAGTCCGGGCTTGGGGGCCGGACAGTCCGCGAGTACGGACACCGTGCAGCAATGAAAGCACAGAAAAAAAAATCTCAACTCCCGGACTGTCCGCTACAGTTCCGCGGACTGTCCGCGAATCGCGAAACAGCAGGAATAGAGAGCTCCGAAAATCGCCTTCTCACTTCGATCCACAAAATTGTGACCAAACCTTCACCAACTGCCATGAAACTTGGTGAGCATGATCACAAGGCAGTAGGAGAGCTACCTCTAAGAGGTCATCGCCCAATTTGATGCCAATCAATGGGAAATCGAAGGGGCACGAAAAACATCGGTTCTTGCAACCTAGACCAAGAAATCACCCGATCTACTTGCTCGTGAGGAATTGATGGATTTCCTTCGGTGGAAAGATTGTACTCACGTCATAGCACGAATCAAGGCAACAAAAACGAACTAAAATGGTCTAGAAACGACGAATCGAAGGAAGAACTAGAGGGTAGAAAACAAAGAACGCGAAGAACACATCATGAATGTCACACCCATTTTTAAGGAACAAATGGAGTGCATAATCTTACGTGCGCCCAGAGATCAATCACACGTAAGATGGCAAATATAAATAGTATCATCACAAATGTTTATTACATAATGAATAATATCACAGAGTCTTCACATAACTAAGCGGAAACATAAAATAATTCTTGTGGTAGCTAGCTCCATATCACAGGCACGTCAACTGGTTGACCACAAGTCTAGTAATCTTCAGGGAAGTAGAAGTAGTAGTCACTATTTCCACATTCGGGAGTCCATCCTGAGGTGTGGAGAATGCAAGGGTGAGCACAAAAGTACTCAACAAATATAACATGGGGTTCATGTAGCTCAAATAGGGTAGACACTGGTTTAACTGCATGTAGCTTTTAGTTGATCATGTTTTAAGCAATTGAGTAGCAACAAGTAGGTAAAGTTCCCAATAATAAACACATGATCATATAAAAAGAATAATGAATAGCAAGAACAAGTAAATTATTAGTGATCTCTATTCCATAAGGGTCCAAGGCCGCTCGTGACCGTGAGCACGGCTGATATACCAGTTTTACACTCTATAGAGGTTGTACACTTTCACTATAAGTCGTGATCCCCATAAGTCTGAGGTCATGACTCCCCATTGGACAGATAAGTTTCACTATGAAGTCTTTCCAAGGTTCATCTAACAAGTTAGGGCCGCTAGGTTTCGTGGCCTGCAAATGTAGAGCCCCCCTTCCGTATGGCACAATGACACGCAGCCTATACACATAGGGACAGAGGCCGCACTACACCCAACCCAGAACACACCCCTCTTACGCCATAAAGGTAACCACTAACAAGCTAGAAAATGTCCTCTTATATGACTAAAGCCAGAGTCATGTAGCCCTCATAGCTGTACTGTAAGTCCCGGATGTTCGCTTATAGATAAGTCCTTATGGAGAGGAATCTAGAGAAAACTCTAGCCCTCTTGTTCCTTGTTGCTAAAAATCATCGTTTAGTGTTATTGCATATGTCATTAATCAAATTACAAGATCATTGTTTATATGAGCACTAGCAAACTACCCAATGCTATAACCATAGGATTCAAGGAATAAGATCAACACTAAGGCATCCTTAACAAGGAAACACATGCATGATGAATTAAATGAATTGAAGTGAATAGGTAACAAGGATAGTCACATGCTATACTTGCCTTGATCTAGATGATCCTGTTGACCTGATTCGTAATAGTATTCTTGATCACCAACGAACTGCTCACCGTCTATTCTCGATTAACACACCAACATCAATCATCCAAGAGCAATCATACAAAGCAAACAAAGCTACAATTAGAACAATACACCAATAGTAGCAAAATAAGTTGAAAAGTTTGTAAAACGAATCTACATCTCACTAGGATCACACAGACGTGAATTACACGCAAATCGGAGCTAAAACGAAAAAGATATGATTTAAACAAGCTTTTCTTTATTAAAGTAATGGATTAAATCTAATCTCAAAATTTAAGAGTGAAGAACCTACTAAACAGTAGCACTATCATGTAGATTATGAAATTACGAACCTAACGCAATTTGAACGGATCAAATCGGAGTTAAAACGGAGAAGTTATGGCTAAAACAAGTTGAATGGCAAAACTGTAAATACTTGAAAACGTATTTCAACATAACTGAACCAAAGTACGCTTTCTAAAAGAGAAAACAAAAGTCTGTAAACGCGCTTTGGACTGTGGGTTGAGTCAGCATTAATGATAAGGGCGTATTTGCAAAATCGACATCGAAAGGGTATCTTTAGATCTGGGTCGTTGGATCTGAAACGGACGGCTAAGATTAAACTGAGGGAGAAGGAAAAGGGGATTCCGGCCGGCACTGTAGCCCGACGGTGGAGACCATGGCCGGCGGTGAGAAATCTTGCCGGCGTTCTTGAATCCGGCTCTAGAGACCACTACCGGGTACGGGAAAAACATAGAAAGAGAGAGAAGCTCAAGGCGAACTCACCGGAGACGAAAACGCGACGGAGGATGAATCGGGGACGACGCACGGCTCGGGATGGCGGCAACGGTGGTCCTGTGAACAACGGCGACGCACAGTGAGCGAACCGAGATGAGAGAAGAAGGAAAAAGAGGCTTGGAGGCTTCGAGATAGCGACCCAAAGCTTGTCAACAAGCTTACGGCGGTGACCAACCAACGAGTTCATCGAGTCAACTTCGGCAATGGCGGAGCTAGGGTTGCAGCGCCACTGCGAGATCGATTCGGGGCGTGGCTCGCGATTAAGGTTATGTGGAGAGGCGGCACGAGCACAACTTCTATTTAAGAGGAGAGGCTCGGCGTGCGGTCCAAGCCAGGTAAGACGTCGAGGCGAAGGCGGACTCCATCGTCGAGTCCTACTCGGTTACGAGCTAGAGGAAGAAGATACCGCTTGCATGCGGGCCCGGAATGTCAGTCAGAGAAAAGGGAAGGAAGGGCGAGGCAAGCTTGCGGCTTTAGCTGGGCCGGCCCGTTACGCGGCGCGCGACGTAGAGAAGAAAATAGCGGCTTGTTGGGCTGAGGAGGCCGAGCGGTTGTGGAGCGCGGGCTGGGCCGAAAGGCCGAAAGTTGAGAAGGAAGAAGATTTCTATTTTCTTTTCCTTTTCCAATATTTCAAATGCATTTTCAAATAGTTTTTGAAATCATTTCCTCTTGTAATAAAAACCAATCAATCACAAATAAAAATATGCAACGGCATGTATGCACAAGCATGTACCTAACCTTATAGTTGATTTTATTTATCGAAAATTATTTCTCTAGGTTAAAATGTCCACAAAATTGCGTAAATAAATCCAATTCTCCTATTTTTAAAATGGTGCAAATTTTAGGGTATTACAATTCTACCTATCTTAAAATGAATCTCGTCCCGAGATTCGGACGACGCTTACTCAAACAACTATGGATACGCTTTTCTTAAATCTTCCTCTCTTTCCCATGTAGCCTCTGCTTCCGAATACCGACTCCACTGAACTTTACACATCTTTATAACTCGGCTCCTAGTAACTCTTTCTGTTATCTCCAATATCTTTACTAGGTACTCTACATAGGTGAGATTTTCCTTAACAGTGAGTTCCTCTAACGGTATTTGTTCTTCTAGCACACGCAAACATTTCTTTAACTGAGACACATGGAACACATCATGCACACCTGCTAAGCTCTCAGGCAATTCCAATTGATATGCTACTTCACCACGTCTCTCTAGGATCTTAAAAGGACCGACATACCTCGGTGCTAACTTTCCTTTCTGGTTAAACCTTTTCACACCTCTCATAGGTGACACTTTCAGGTAGACATAATCTCCTACTTCAAAAGTCAATTCTCTCCGTCGAGTATCAGCATAACTTTTCTATCGTGACTGAGCTGCTTTCAAATTATTTCTAATCATTCTTACTTGTTTCTCAGCATTCTTAAGCACATCGGGACCAAACACCTGACTTTCTCCTGTCTGATTTCAGAACAACGGAATTCTACACTTCCTAACATACAAAGCTTCAAAAGGTGCCATATGTAGACTTTTCTGATAACTATTATTATAGGAAAACTCTGCATATGGCAAACTCGTATCCCAACTAGTACCATACTGCAAAGCACAAGCTCTCAACATATCTTCCAATATCTGATTAATCCTTTCAGTCTGCCCATCTGTCTGAGGATGATATGCTGTGCTAAAATTCAGCTTAGTCCCTAATGACTCTTGAACCTTCTGCCAGCAATATGATGTGAATTGAGTGCCTCGATCCGACACTATCTTCTTTGGAACACCGTGCAAACTTACTATCCTTTCCAAATACAGTTGAGCCAACTTTGCACTAGAATATGTTGTTCTGACTAGTATAAAGTGAGCAACCTTGGTCAAACGATCCACTATGACCCATATTGAATCAAAATCTCTCTGAGTGCGGGGTAACCCTACTATGAAATCCATACCAACTTCTTCCCACTTCCACTCAGGTATCTGCATTGGTTGCAACAATCCTGCAGACCTCTGATGTTCAGCTTTAACTCTTTGACACGTATCGCATAATGCAACATACTCTGCAACATCTCTTTTCAAACCATACCACCAATACCTCTCTTTCAAATCTATATACATCTTGGTACTCCCAGGATGAATAGAGTAAGCAGACTCATGAGCTTCACGTAGAATTACTTCTCCTATAGCCTTGTCCTCAGGCACACATAATCGTTTCCCAAACCATAGAGTTCCTTTATCATCCAAATAGAATCCAGGTGCCTTACCTTTCGGTATATTCCCAACTATCTCCTTTATTATGTCATCCATCACCTGACCCTTACGTATTTCCTGCTCCAATACAAGCTCTATCACCAATTCCACTGCATTAATGGCAATACCCAAGTTCAAGTGTTCAATCTCAGCACACAACTCATTCGACATAGGCACTACTTGTACCTCATTAGCATAGCTCTTCCTACTAAGAGCATCAGCAACAACATTGGCCTTGCCCGGATGATAATGTACCTCCAAATCATAATCCTTAATGAACTCTAACCATCGACGTTGTCTTAAGTTTAGATCCGATTGGGTAAAAATATACTTCAAACTCTTATGATCCATGTAAATATCACTCTTATGCCCAATCAGATAATGCCTCCATATTTTCAAAGCATGTACCACTGCTGCTAACTCCAAGTCATGAGTAGGGTAATTTAACGCATGCTTCCTCAATTGTCGCGATGCATAGGCCACTACTTTGTCTTCTTGCATAAGCACACAACCAAGACCCAAACGAGATGCATCACAGTAGATAGAGAAATTCTTGCTCAAATCTGGCAAAACTAACACCGGGGCTATTGTTAATCTTTTCTTTAATTCCTCAAAGTTAACCTAACACTTATCAAACCACACAAACTTAGCATTCTTCTCTAACAATGCTGTCATTGGCTTAGCAAGCTTGGAAAACCCTTCAATAAATCTTCTATAATATCCAGTCAATCCCAAGAAACTACGAATTTCTCCCACATCGGTTGGTGGCTTCCAATTCAACACATCCTTTACCTTGCTAGGATCCACTGATATTCCACCATTAGAGACCACATGACCCAAAAAGGCAACTTCCTTCAACCAGAACTCACACTTACTACGCTTAGCATAGAGCTTATGCTCTCTGAGCTTCTGCAGGACCATCCTTAAATGTTGGGCATGTTCTTCCTTAGTCTTGGAATATACCAATATATCATCGATAAACACTACTACAAACTTATCGAGATCATTGTTCCTTGTTGCTAAAAATTATCTTTTAGTGTTATTGCATATGTCATTAATCAAATTACAAGATCATTGTTTATGTGAGCACTAGCAGACTACCCAATGCTATAACCATAGGATTCAAGGAATAAGATCAACACTAAGGCATCCTTAACTAGGAGACACATGCATAATGAATTAAGTGTATTAAAGTGAATTGGTAACAAGGATAATCCCATGCTATACTTACCTTGATCTAGCTGATCCTGTTGACCTGGTTCGTAATAGTATTCTTGATCACCAACGAACTGCTCACCGTCTATTCTCGATTAACACACCAACATCAATCATCCAAGAGCAATCATACAAAGCAAACAAAGCTACAATTAGAACAGTATACCAACAGTAGCAAAATAAGTTGAAAATTTTATAAAACGAATCTACATCTCACTAGGATCACACAGACGCGAATTGCACGCAAATCGGAGCTAAAACAAAAAAAAAATATGATTTAAACAAGCTTTTCTTTATTAAAGTAATAGATTAAATCTAATCTCAAAATTTTAAGAGTGGAGAACCTACTAAACAGTAGCACTATCATGTAGATTATGAAATTACGAACCTAACCCAATTTGAACGGGTCAAATCGGAGTTAAAACGAAGAAGTTATGGCTAAAACAAGTTGAATGGCAAAACTGTAAATACTTAAAAACGTATTTCAACATAACCGAACCAAAGTACGCTTTCTAAAAGAGAAAACAAAAGTCTGTAAACGCGCTTTGGACTGTGGGTTAGATTTATAGAAAACAGAGGGGCTCTTTTAGAAATCTGACAGCCGAAAGGGTATCGGCTAATATTAGCCGTCCGATTTGAATTGAATGGACGAGATTAGATGGCGAGGATGAGAGAAGAGGATTCCGGCCATGAACAGTACATGACGGCGGCGATTTGGCCGGCAGCGAGCCATTGCTCGTCGGCGTTGATCAATCTAGCGCTACGGCACGTTGTCCGATGAACCGAATGCATGGGAAGGTAGAAGAGAGCCGCGAACTCACCTAGATGCTTTCTAGCGACCGGAATCGACCGAGGAGGGCGTACGGCTTCCAATGGTGGGCGGCGGTCCTCTGCATACGCCGACGTGATGAAATTAACACAAAAAGCTAAAAACTAAGAAGAGTAGTATCTTGGCGAGGTCGTAGAGGTGACGCAAACTCAACTGCACCTTACAAAGTTGACGATGTCGACGAACTCGTCGAGTTGGGCTCGGGGAGCGACGGGACTAGGGTTGCGGCTGGTTACAAGCTCGAGACGATGGCTGCTGCTGCGAATAGGATTGTGGAGCAGGCGGCTTGAGCACGGCTGCTATTTAAGAGGGGCTCGACGTGCGGTGCAAGGCAAGCAGAGGTCGGGGCGGCGTCGGACTCCACCGTCGAGTCCACCTCGGTTACGAGCAAGGGAAAGAAGACGGCACCGACAAGTGGGCCCCAGACGTCAGCCAGAGAAGGGAAAGGACAAAGCTACGGGCGGCTTCGGCCGATTGGGTCGGCCCGTTAGGCGGCGCGCGGGATTGGGAGACGGGGTAGGCCAGGAAAGCTGGGCCTTCGGGCCGAAAGTTGAGAAGGAAGAAGATTTCTATTTTCTTTTCCTTTTCCAATATTTCAAATGCATTTTCAAATAGTTTTTGAAATCATTTCCTCTTGTAATAAAAACCAATCAATCACAAATAAAAATATGCAACGGCATGTATGCACAAGCATGTGTCTAACCTTATAGTTGCTTTTATTTATTAAAAATTATTATTTTGCTAGGTTAACATGCTCACAAAATTGCATGAATAAATCAAATTCTCCTATTTTAAAATAATGCAAATTTCAGGGTATTACATGCAGCATCAGAGTATCAGACTTCGTGAAAGAGCAGTTGTGAGTGTATAAATGGTACATACGACCCACGCCTAGTACAGGCAAACAAACAAAGGGTGTAATGTTGTCCAGGCTCATTTGATGCAAGTGGACCAAACAAAACTATTTGCATCCCTTTAACCTGGGCACCGGCCTGGCCCTGGACAGCCTGCTTCTGTCTAGACGGGAGAGCCACTCTCGTGCAGGAATCAAACAGGCCCCAAACGATCCTTGCTTTGAAAATATGATATTTTTTTTTCAAAATATACAAGTTTTATTCATCGACGTGCACTTTGTATCTCCGATATGATAAACCATGTCGTCACGTCACAAATTCATGGAAGAAATAGAAAAATAGCAAGCCGGCCGTCACGTCACAACTTTAAGGTTGGAGATCGTAGTGCTTTGGCGCCAAAAAAAAATACATACAGTATATATAGATGAGACGACGAAGGAGAAGCCAGTACTCGTAGGTTAGCTACTGCGTGCTGCCGTTTTTTTTAAGCAAAAACGATGCAAAGGGCTTGTTTAGTTACCTTTTAAATTTCAAATTTTTACACTCTCTCCCTCACATCGATCTTTAGACGCATGCAAGAAGCACTAAATATAGGTAAAAAATAATTAATTACACAATTTATTTGTAATTTGCGAAACAAATCTTTTAAGCCTAATTAGTCTATAACTAGACATTAATTATCAAATACAAACGAAAATACTAGGACCCTAGTTTGAAAAAGTTACAATCTAAGCAAGGTCCAACTTCCAATCTCTGTATCTGTCAGTCGCTCCATCACCGTTCCCCGCTGCTGCAGTGCGTGCTTGACTACTCTTTTTTTTTTGTATTGTGTTTGCGCGCGCGTGTGTGATCACACACCTGCAGGCGCTTTTCAAGGACAACGTGTGAAGAAAATCTGCATATACGCTGCGCCGGCCGCCGCGTGGATCGTCCGGACAGTGGAGACAACACATGTACACACATGGTTCATGCTGCACTGCGCCAGGATTATTATATATATAATAATAAAATAAAATAATGGCTTTGTGACTTGTGAGTGGAGGTCGTCACATACACTTTGCTTGGCTCAAGAGTGATGGAGATCGCGTTGCGTCGTTGCAGGATGATGATCTCGACGGCCACTCATCATCCCATCCGCATCGTGTCGTGTCGGCCTACCAGCTAGTCATTGCATTGATTCGATTCAAGGGTCCACGGGATCTATCTACGGATCGATTCACTATCAAGCAGAGTAGGGTCAGCTAATATATATAAATACTTTTCTTTTATATATATATATATATATATATATATATATATATATATATATATATATATATATATATATATATATATATATATATATATATATTTATATATTTATATATATATATATATATATATATACATATATATATATATATACACACACTAAAATCAATTATAATTGTAGATGTACGGCCACAGATATTGTTGCGCTGTTCGTTGCCTAGAACAGTGTCCAAAAGCAATAACTAAGGCCATGTTTAGATCACAAAAACTTTTTAAAAAAGCACTGTAACACTTTTCGTTTGTATTTGACAAACTTTGTCCAATCATTAATTAACTAGACTCAAAAGTTTCGTCTCGATATTTACAGACAAACTGTGCAATTAGTTATTTTTTACCTACATTTAATGCTCCATACATGTGCCGGCATATGCGATGTGACGGGGAATCTTAAAAACTTTTTGTATTTTGAAGGATCTAAACATGGCCTAAATAGTTCATGTACAGTACTGGTACTGTTCACGTAACGACGTTTACTATTCCTTACCTGAACACCGTCTCTATGCAACGCCAATACCATTCACATCTTATACATGGGTGACACTGTAGTCCCTGCAGCCAAGGACATAAGCAATGCATATAGATCAAGTAGTCTTTGTAATAAGTGGTCCATATAGCAATAAGAAAATCCAACCGTTCCCCTCCTGTTCCTATCTTCCACGTCTTCGCCTCCATGCCATATTCCTGCTCCACCTAGATCAGCTACCATTGCCTCTTCCAGCCTCGAGCTGATCTTCCGCAGCCCTAAAAGGCATCCTTTCCTGCTGCTAGCCTTCACAGCTTCCGACGAACTCCCCAACGAACGAGATCTCCACACCTCCTGACGGATGCGGTCGCGGCCTGAGATGGGAACCGAAGGCTCGTAGCGGCAGGAGGAGGACCTGCAAGATGGGACATTAGCCCAACCTGTCGATTCACCAGTGGACGCCGATGGGTACCTCATCATCACTACCGCCTGCCTCGCGGGCATGCCATGCCCACCACCGAGGTTACGCTACAAGGCACCATAGTGGCGCAGCACAAGGAGACCTGACGGATGGCCCAGCTTCGCATCTCCACCGGTCAGCTAGCATCGAGGTAGCCGGACTAGAGGCTCGCGGGAAGCCACAGACAAGCCTGTGATTGGGAAACGATAATTTACTTGATGGTTTAGAATAGCACCCAAGGAAATAGGTAGCGGTTAAGAACAACACTCGAGGAAACAGTAATTTCCTTGGCTGTTTACACTAACACTCAAGGAATATGTCATTTCCTTAGAGGTGATTATAAACCGAAACACCCATATTTCTTGGCGGTTTACTTCAACCTCCAGGGAATACATGTTTCCTTAAGAGTTCAGCAACACTGCCAAGGAAACTATATATTTCTTGGCGGTTTTGTTTTGGCCCTCAAGAAAATTCATAGTATTCAAGGTAATTCCAGCCTGTAGTGTACATATAGACTACTTTTGCTATGGACTGCTATAAAAATTGGTGCACAATTTATAAAGACCACTTTAGATGGCTTATGGACCACTTTATAGCCACATTTGTGAGTGCCCTTGCGCGATTTGCCAACTACTGGACTGTTCAATACTGAAACTGTTCATATAACACATTTTACTGTTCCTTGTCCTGGACATTGTTCCTGTATAGTACCAATACTGTTCACAATTTATAAAAGTGCAGTTGCCGCAGCTAGGGCTTCTCCAGTGGTGTTTTTAAAGCGACTCATGGGAATATTTTAATTGGCACGAGTCAATGGAGAGACCACTGCACAAAACCGATGCATGGAGTGTGTCAGGAACCGACCACGAAACATGAGCCGATTCATACCGATTAAAATATCTACATCCTAATCGGGGAAAGAATCCCTGCGATTCCGGCGCCCCACGCCCTGCAGGGACCAGTCCTTTGCCACCACGTGTCGGCGTGTGTCTGCTGCCGATATGGATCGGTCATCCTGCGTGTGTGGCCATGTTTTCTTGTGGCTGTGGTTCGTCCGGCCTCTCATGCTGTGCGCCAAAAAAAAAGAAAAAAATCCTCGCTGCAAGCCTCGCCCCAGCTTCAGCTCCGTTCCCCATCGCCGCCGCCGCGGGAACAACGGGGTTGGCCCCGTCATTGGCGACCCCGCCGGCGCTTCCTTATCCGTCTGCCGCTACCGCGCCTGCTGAGCCCCCGTTCTTCTTCCTCTCCTGACCCTCGCATTGTGTTCTGTCTGTCTCAGCTGCGGCATTGCCTTCCTCGCTGTACATCTAGGGTTTCATTGCCGGCGTCCATCGTTCCTCCCTGGCTTCCGATTGCTTTGGTTTTATCTCAAATCAGGTGCGCCAGTGCCTTGATTGCTTTATTGTTGCTTTCTTGCTATCTAATATCTTTTTCCAGTTCTACTGCTTACCTGCTTACCGCTGCGTCCTCTCTTCATCTGCCCTGGCGGCAGCACCAGCGGATGCGGCGGCAGTCCCGGCTGGCGGCTGTGTACTTGGATGCGCCGGTCGGCCTAGCTAGCAGCTACGTGCAGGATCTTGGATGGACATGAAGCGACGGTGTCATCTCCCATGGCAGCAGCGGCCGCGGCTGCAGCAGTCCGCCCTGCTGGCGGCAGCGCACGCAGATGTGGCAGTCGGCTTTCCTATGCGGCCGCATGTTCCTACCCCCTCGCCGAGCTCCTCTTCAGGATTCAAGGACATTCATCGAGTGTGTCCAGCTCTATTGCTGCTACTGCTCCTTCCAATCTTATTGGAAGGATGCAAGGAGGCAGTGGACCTCGCAGGGGCAGGTGCTGCAGCTGCGGCTCTAGCTTCCTCTATTTAATAGCCAGTAACAACTCATTCGTAATCCATCTCTCTTTGTTCCTACATTGCCTCATTGCTGCCAATTTCCCCCATCGTGTGTATGATCCTGATTGTGGTTAGTGTAGACAATTTGTACATATACAAAATTAAACAAGCTGCAATGCCTGGCCTCTATGATTTCCTTTTTATGCCAAATTATTTAGGCTTAAATTTCAAGATAATATAAAAATTTACGTTCCTCATTAATAATAAATATGATTACAACAAAGAGAAGTGTGGCATACCTAGAGTCGTTTATCAGCTGGACTATTCCATGTGCAGACAAATCTAAAGTTGTACATAAATTCACACTGTTCACTCCTTTTTATGTAACATAATTATTTAAGGTGGAATTTCCTCCCTGAAGATATCAAGATATCAATATTGCCATACCATTATTCCTGTGTGCCACCCGTATCATGAGGATGGATTTTAAAATGCTGAGGAGATAGGTATCCAAAGTGCTGGAGCCCAAAACTGAATCTTCCAAGGTATTGTTTGTGAATGATGGGACATTAGGTTGTCCACTATACATGACAATACTTGGTGAGTAGTTGTTTAAAACAAGCTGGTTTTTTTGCCTCTGTGTTTTAGTCAGTGAGGGCTGAGGCAAGGCTACGTGAGTTGGTTGGAGGGCACTTAACAGCAAAAGGCCATGACCTCTGTGCTTATGCGTCTCAGCAGCAGTCAACGGGCAAGCAGGCAAGCATCAGCGCATGGCAGCAGGTCAGGTATCCTACTATTCTCCCCTCTCATTCTGATTTATATTCCCGCAATTTGTTCAAAGCAGCGGTGTTGTTTCTTCTTTATGCGAACTCTTGAATCAGCAATTGCCCACTGAATTCCTAATTATGCATTATAGATACAGTTATAGAATTTTGCTTTCCTTTATGTTCATGTTGCCGACATGTATGTTATTTTGCTATATGGCTGAATACTGATAATTCAAAATGATATGTTTAATACTTATAAGTAAAAACCTTTGCTCCATTTTCTGCCACCGATGCCTCAAGTCAAAATTTGTCTGCTTTGGCCCATCTCAAACCATACACACTCGACCTAAAAATTCCATAACTTACACTCCTATATATGATATCATGTATGCTTTGGTTATTTTTATTGTGCCCTAAGATTTTTAAACACTGTTATGCACTTTCAAAACTCATGGTTATTTAGGAATATAACCTCTACTACCATTAGTTACCAAGCCCGGATAATACGTATGTTTTTCTCTTTACATGGTAAGTACAATATAATGGCCCATGCAACCCGATTTAAATAATGGCCTCCTCAATCTGATCCTTCTTTTTCTTTTTACTTATTTTATTTGAAAAGCATGGCTACCTCCTGGCTAACATTATCTTCATCAGGGGTACAATGTTGCTCATTCCATTACCATATTGCAGTGATTGGAGACTGCTCATCACATTTACAATAATATTTGTTCATCTATTGTAATGTCCGTCGGTCTGTGTGTGTGGACATAGAGAAATCATATAATTATCCTTCTCCAACAGAAATCATCACATTGTGGTCTCACTCTTTTATCGTTCCATATTTCATCAGGTCCACATCGATTTAGTTTTTAGTTTAATGGCTCAACTACATTAATCTTTTTGGTACTAGCAACATCAGCAATTTACAGTAATCGATCGCTGAGAGGTACGATATTGCAATACTTTCCTGCCTTCCTCTTATTCCCGTGCCACCAAGCCACGCCTTATGTAGAACCAAGATGTATGACATCCTTCGTACAACACCTTTTCTTTGGTAATTATGCATGTATTCAAATCAGGAAGCATGTGTGAAGTAACTAATACAAAATCCAAGGTACCTAAACTACCCTGGCCTCTCTTTCTTCCTGCTCCCTTCCATCTTGTGCATGGCAAAAACAAATGTATGATGTATGTACTAAGGCTAATTTTTAATGAGTAGATGTTTAGACCATGCAATATGAAAGATATGTCATACTTTATAGAATTGGTATTGGAATAGTTTACAGAATTATTATTGGACTAGGTGACCTGAACAAATAGCTAGCCTAATGGGGAGATAGGGATCAGCGATGTTTTCATGCCTCTTGCCTTCGTACTAAGCCCTAATCAAAAGCCAAAGAGCTAAGTTTAATTACAAATGCATGTGTGGCCTCTACTAATTATATGTTTGGTGCTTTTCCTTTTTACTCTCTCATATAGAAGCTGATAATCTATTCTGTGTAATCAATGAGTCACATGAGCTGCCAAGTTCAAACTTAAATACTGAACACATCACTAAATTTGATGGCCACCTTTGCTTATTCACAAATTATATATGAAAATTTAGATCTATTTATATATCAAATTTTATTCCCTTCTAGGTTATTCGCATGTGTCACACCCGGTTTTAAGGACAAAACCAGATATACACTATATATGAAATAAAGAGGTCAAATCTCACATATAGCTGCAGATAAGTGTAATATCAAGAAACAAATGCTTATTAAACATAACATAATAGTATAAGATATAACCTTAGAGAACAACACAGCGGAAAGACAACTCCGAACACCGGGTGTAACCTTCACTTCCAGGATCAAACTGACTGGTTGATCACAAGCCTAACAATTCTAGAATCTAGCAGTCTGGTACCCTTCCTGAGATGTAGGGAAAATAGCAAGGGTGAGTCCATGACGAACTCAACAAGCATAACATGGGGTTCATGAGGCTCAAAAGGCATGACACGGGTTTAACTGCATGTAGCTTTTAGTTGGCAAAGTTTTAGCATATGAGTAGCATCAAGTTGTCTTTAATCCAGAATCAACATATGATCAGGTAATATGAAGAATGAATAGCAAAAACATAAGCATTTTACAGTTCAATAGTGATCATCTATTCCATAAGGGTCCAAGGCCGCTTGTGACCGTGAGCACGGCTGATATACCAGTTTTACACTCTGCAGAGGTTGGACACTTTCACTATGAGTCGTGATCCCCATAAGCCCGAGATTTGCAAGGCCTCAATGGGCAGATAGGTTTCACTATGAAGTCTTTCCAAGGTTCGTCTAACAAGTTAGGGCCGCTAGGTTTCGTGGCTTGCAAATGTAGAGTCCCCCTTCCGTATGGCACAATGACACGCAGCCTATACACATAGGGACAGAAGCCGCACTACACCCAACCCGGAACACACCCCTCTTATGCCATAAAGGTAACCACTAACAAGCTAGAAAAAGTCCTCTTATATGACTAAAGCCAGAGTCATGTAGCCCTCATAGCTGTACTGTAAGTCCCGGATGTTCGCTTATAGATAAGTCCTTATGGAGAGCAATCTAGAGAAAACTCTAGCCCTCTTGTTCCCTGTTGCTAAAAATCATCTTTTAGTGTTATTGCATATATCATTAATCAAATTACAAGATCATTGTTTATGTGAGCACTAGCAACTACCCAATGCTATAACCATAGGATTCAAGGAATAAGATCAACACTAAGGCATCCTTAACCAGGAAACACATGCATGATGAATTAAGTGAATTAAAGTAAATAGAAAATAAGGATAGTCCCATGCTATACTTGCCTTAAATCAAGATCCTTTCTCTGATCCAAATCTTCAATTAATAGCTTCTTGAATCTCCACGTAAATCTCACCGACTGGACTTGATCAATAAATCACCACACACGCATCGAGCAATCATACACGAAGCAAACAATAGAACTAAATTAGAACAGTACACCAATCATACAAAAATAAGTAAAAGAGTCTGAAACACGATTCTACGCATCGCTACGAACACAAAGTCGTGAAAAACACGCTAATCGGAGCTACGGTTGAAAAGGTACAACTACTGATAGATTTACCCATAAAACTATTAGCTTCATGTATCTTAATGGTATAAAAACATATATAAGATATTTTATAGAGATTATAATTTAAGTCAAATTTAGATTCGAATTATAAAACTAAAGTAAAACAAATCATATTTTATTTACAAAACCCAGTTGCATAATTGTTATTTAAGATATGATTCAAACCATGAAATTACAATATTAGTGACATGATAAACACTGTTACAAATACATAGATCTCGTTGCTATGAATCTAACGCAACTTGAATGGCTCAAAACGGAGTTGAAACGTAGAAGATATGAAATAAACAAGATTTCCTCTATTAAAATAATAGAGTAAATATAATCATGAATTTTAAAAGTAGAAAACCTACTTAGCAGTAGTATTAACATGTAGATTATGAAATTATGAACCTAACGCAAGTTGAACGGATCAAATCAGAGTTAAAACGGAGAAGTTATGGCTAAAACAAAATCAGTGGCAATTCTATAAATAGCTGAAAACGTAATTTATTCTTAACCGAAACAAAATACGCTTTCAAATGAAGAAAACAAAATCTGTAAACATGTTTTGGACTGCAGGTTTATTCTCCAAGAATACAGGACGGCGGCGGACTTACTTGTTGTCGAGGAGAGTATGGCCGGGCTAGGTAGCGCGGCGGCGACGGCGACGACGACGGCGAGAGAAAGAGGAGAAAAATATAATTTACTACACGAGAGATTTCCCAAACTAGGGGCTCCTCTTATGGTAGTTTTGGTGTGCTTTGCCCATGGGGCAGGTCTATACTTATTGGGAGAAAAACTCTCCACCTTCACATCAACTAGCAATATGGTACTAATTGAAGTTGCACCCTCCGTCTCTACTAACGGGCCTAATTAATCATCAAAGCCCATTAGTAAATAAATGTATGTGCCTTTGAGATTTATTAAGATTATTGCACATGAGCTTTGAGCGTTGGGGAAAATGAGAGATTTATTATTTTCAGAATTAATTATTTTCATGGATAAAATAATTCTAGAAAAGTCCAGAATTATTATTTAAGCCGCGAAAAATACTCCGAAAGCTCCGAAAATTTGGGAAAAAATTCTCAGAGACATTATGGAATATGAGGAACCCAAATAAAGTATTTGGAGCTCATGATAAGATATTTTGGAGCATCTAAAAATTAGATTATGCTCACAGATAAGTGGAAACAAGCTATAGAAAAGTCGAAAAAATTACCGAGAAGTTTGTAGAGGTTGATTGACGGATGAGAAACAAAGGATTTGATTGTAGAAAAATGATATATGTATATCGGAGAAGGAAAATTGACCTAAACGCATTTTGAAAGAACAACTTGAATTCATTTTGATCTTTGGTCAAAACCAAGCAATACAAAACACAAATGCATCAGCATGTATCCACAACAATGTTGCTAAACCTTATGATAAATTTCAATTTAGTGAAAAATATTATTTCCCTATGTTTTCATGAGCATAAAAATTCAAAATTAACTCATTTTAGCTCTATTTCTAAAGAAGCAAATTTTAGGGTGTTACAATTCTACCCCCTTAAGATGAATCTCGTCCCGAGATTCGGAAGATAGTGGTCAAAGAGATAGGGATACTTCACTGTAGAATCTTCTTCTCTTTCTCGAGTAGTTACCTCCTCTTGGTAGGGATTTTGCTTTACTTTGCACGTTGTTACAACCTTGATCCGAATGGCTTATTCAACTCTTAAACATTATTTCTTAGTCCTTTCTGCCATTACTTCCAATTAACCTTCATAATTATTCCTCTTGTTCAAAGGTGAGCTCCATTAATTACCGCCTTTTTAGTATTAGTGACATCATTCAAGTTCCACATGCCACTTCTCAAACCTAGGTGTAGTCCGAATCCTTATTAGCATAGCTCTACTTTGCTAAGGGCATCGGCAACGACTCTTACTTTGCTTCTCCAAGTGATAGCACCTTCCATGTCATAATCAGCTCAAATCCAATGATAATGTCACTAACTCAACCCCAACTTAGTAATGATGTCCTTTATATTCTTACAATCCATGTAGGTGTCACTCTTATAAACCGTGTAAATACCACACTTGTGTCCAATAGGATAATATCTCCAAAACCTTTAGAGCATAAACTGATATCTCCACTTCCTTGTGTCAGGTAGTTCAACTCATATTTCCCATGCTTCCCTAATGCTCAAGCCATCACATTTTCCTTCTTGCATAAGGACACATCCCTCACCTTGACATGGTGCATCACGATAGATGGGACACTCTTGTCTTGATGTGGCAGATCTAACTCATAAGTTTTACTTCTTCTTCAATGCCTTTATAATTTTTCTGAGGTTTACGAGTCCAAAGAGACTTAATATCTTCTCTAGTAGCAATATCTTGAGAGTCTTGAATAAACCTTCCTTCAACTTCTAACTAAATGTCATTATTTTTAAAAGAAACTCTGAGTCACTCTTACATCCCTAGGTGAATTCCCCGTCACCAACTTTCTTGAGCTCCTCTTCACCACTAGAGATAACTATCCAAATAGAGGACTTCCTTCCCTCATAGCTCACTTGCTAAACTAGTCATAATGTCGACATCCTTTGAACCTTCGTGGAATCAATTGTAGATGTCCAATATCGATGCCAACTTATCTTGAGTAAGATTGGACTCCCAAGTGATGATAGATCAGAGCGAAGACCAAGACCCGTCTTGACGATTACCCGAGCTCCTTGTAGACGATCCAACTAGTCATCAATCCTGAGAAAAGATGTCTGCACTCGATAGTGACTTCTCCACCGTGGGGATAACCGATTCTTCCAAGTGAAGCGCTGGAATGTTTGAACAACTTGCATCTTCTTTAACTCGGCTACCCCCCTTAAGAAAAGATCAACTAGGGGAACGAATGAGTAGCCTAAACCTTCTTCTAAGTAAGTTTACTATCATGATGACCTTCTGATATCCAATAAAAACTCGTGTGCATAAACAAGAACAAGTAATCTGAAATTCCTTGCGAGAAGAAAAACAATAGTGCAGTAAAACAACTATAACTCTTATTCTGTTAATCCAATGAAGTTGTAGCTTATACCGTTGGAAAGCTTATAAAATTCTCCACAACTTCCTTATAGAACACTTTTCCAAATTCTATGGTTAACTTGGTCAAAATTAGTGCACAACAGAAACTTTTTCAAGTTCCAAACAGTACAGATGCATCGCCTTGTGATTTTCGTATCTCCATACCCAAAATATCTATCAAGGTGATTCTTGCACTCAGAGAAAGATATTGAAGTCTAATGTTGTCCAGAATTTTCTCATGGTTTATGATTGTCCAAAATCAGAGATATAAAGCGAAGAGTGCAGGCTGCTTCAAAAAGACAGGATGGAGAGAATAGAAGAAAACCATATCCCAACTATTTATTTCACTAATCCTTATACCTTAGGCCTATAAACTAAATTAAATTATGGGAACACCCAACAAGTTCATTGCAATCATTACAAAGATTCAAAACAAGCATAGGCATAAAGACAATCCAACAAGGCAATATAGGAGCACAACTCAACATTGACTTAACTTGCGATGCTATCGTTTTCTTCATATAAAGGGAAAAGATCCTAATGCTTCTCTTCCGATGTCGCAAGAAGATGGTAAGATGAGGTTCTAAAAGCATACCAAATCAAGGAGTGAAGATGAGAACAAAGATTTTTAAAATAAGCAACAAGGCGGGGATAATATCAAGGGCAAGGATATAGTATGGAAGAAAATACCAAGGTTTATAGAACACGGATTTTAGTGGCAACTCTTAGACCTTATAACGACCAGTTTCCACTAGGCTTGCGTCCTACAGTTAGCATTGCTCTGATACCACTCTGTCACACCCGGTTTTAAGGACAAAATCAGATATACACTATATGTGAAATAAAGAGGTCAAATCTCACATATAGCTGCAGATAAGTGTAATATCAAGAAACAAATGCTTATTAAACATAACATAATAGTATAAGATATAACCTTAGAGAACAACACAGTGGAAAGACAACTCTGAACACCGGGTGTAACCTTCACTTCCATGATCAAACTGACTGGTTGATCACAAGCCAAACAATTCCAGAATCTAGCAGTCTGGTACCCTTCCTGAGATGTGGGGAAAATAGCAAGGGTGAGTCCATGTCGAACTCAACAAGCATAACATGGGGTTTATGAGGCTCAAAAGGCATGACACGGGTTTAACTGCATGTAGCTTTTAGTTGGCAAAGTTTTAGCATATGAGTAGCATCAAGTTGTCTTTAATCCAGAATCAACATATGATCAGGTAATATGAAGAATGAATAGCAAAAACATAAGCATTTTATAGTTCAATAGTGATCATCTATTCTATAAGGGTCTAAGGCCGCTCGTGACCATGAGCACGGCTGATATACCAGTTTTACACTCTGCAGAGGTTGTACACTTTCACTATGAGTCATGATCCCCATAAGCCCGAGGTTTGCAAGGCCTCAATGGGCAGACAGGTTTCACTATGAAGTCTTTCCAAGGTTCGTCTAACAAGTTAGGGCCGCTAGGTTTCGTGGTCTGCAAATGTAGAGCCCCCCCTTCCGTATGGCACAATGACACGTAGCCTATACACATAGGGACAGAAGCCGCACTACACCCAACCCGGAACACACCCCTCTTGCGCCATAAAGGTAACCACTAACAAGCTAGAAAAGGTCCTCATATATGACTAAAGCCAGAGCCATGTAGCCCTCATAGCTGTACTGTAAGTCCCGGATATTCGCTTACAGATAAGTCCTTATGGAGAGGAATCTAGAGAAAACTCTAGCCCTCTTGTTCCCTGTTGCTAAAAATCATCTTTTAGTGTTATTGCATATATCATTAATCAAATTACAAGATCATTGTTTATGTGAGCACTAGCAACTACCCAATGCTATAACCATAGGATTCAAGGAATAAGATCAACACTAAGGCATCCTTAACAAGGAAACACATGCATGATGAATTAAGTGAATTAAAGTGAATAGGAAACAAGGATAGTCCCATGCTATACTTGTCTTAAATCAAGATCCTTTCTCTGATTCAAATCTTCAATTAATAGCTTCTTGAATCTCCACGTAAATCTCACCGACTGGTGATCAATAAATCACCACACACGCATCGAGCAATCATACATGAAGCAAACAATAGAACTAAATTAGAACAGTACACCAATCATACAAAAATAAGTAAAAGAGTTTGAAACACGATTCTACGCATCGCTACGAACACAAAGTCGCGAAAAACACGCTAATCGGAGCTACGGTTGAAAAGGTACAACTACTGATAGATTTACCCATAAAACTATTAGCTTCATATATCTTAATGGTATAAAAACATATATAAGATATTTTATAGAGATTATAATTTAAGTCAAATTTAGATTCGAATTATAAAACTAAAGTAAAACAAATCATATTTTATTTACAAAACCCAGTTGCATAATTGTTATTTAAGATATGATTCAAACCATGAAATTACAATATTAGTGACATGATAAACACTGTTACAAATGCATAGATCTCGTTGCTATGAATCTAACGCAACTGGAATGGCTCAAAACGGAGTTGAAACGTAGAAGATATGAAATAAACAAGATTTCCTCTATTAAAATAATAGAGTAAATCTAATCACGAATTTTAAAAGTTGAAAACCTACTTAGCAGTAGTATTAACATGTAGATTATGAAATTACGAACCTAACGCAAGTTGAACGGATCAAATCGGAGTTAAAACAGAGAAGTTATGGCTAAAACAAAATCAGTGGCAATTCTGTAAATAGCTGAAAACGTAATTTATTCTTAACCGAAACAAAATACGCTTTCAAATGAAGAAAACAAAATCTGTAAACATGTTTTGGACTGCCGATTTATTCTCCAAGAATACAGGACGGGCTAGGCAGTGCGGCGGCGACGGCGACGACGACGGCGAGAGAAAGAGGAGAAAAATATAATTTACTACACGAGAGATTTCCCAAACTAGGGGCTCCTCTTACGGTAGTTTTGGTGTGCTTTGCCCATGGGGTAGGTCTATACTTATTGGGAGAAAAACTCTTCACCTTGACATCAACTAGCAATATGGTACTAAATGAAGTTGCACCCTCCGTCTCTACTAACGGGTCTAATTAATCATCAAAGCCCATTAGTAAATAAATAAATGTGCATTTGAGATTTATTAAGATTATTGCACATGGGCTTTGAGCATTGGGGAAAATGAGAGATTTATTTTTTTTCGGAATTAATTATTTTCATGGATAAAATAATTCTAGAAAAGTCCAGAATTATTATTTAAGCCGCGAAAAATACTCCGAAAGCTCTGAAAAATTAGGAAAAAAATTCCCAGAGATATTATGGAACATGAGGAACCCAAATAAAGTATTTAGAGCTCATGATAAGATATTTTGGAGCATCTAAAAATTAGATTATGCTCACAGATAAGTGGAAACAAGCTACAGAAAAGTCGAAAAAATTCCCGAGAAGTTTATAGAGGTTGATTGACGGATGAGAAACAAAGGATTTGATTGTAGAAAAATGATATATGTATATCGGAGAAGGAAAATTGACCTAAACGCATTTTGAAAGAACATCTTGAATTCATTTTGATCTTTGGTCAAAACCAAGCAATACAAAACACAAATGCATCAGCATGTATGCACAACAATGTTGCTAAACCTTATGATAAATTTCAATTTAGTAAAAAATATTATTTCCCTATGTTTTCATGAGCATAAAAATTTAAAATTAACTCATTTTAGCTCTATTTCTAAAGAAGCAAATTTTAGGGTGTTACAGCATGCTTCCTGCAGTATGTTCATGAAGCTGAATAGATCATGTATTGGCTATATATGATTTTATTGCCATATCTTCTACATGCTCTCATATCTACTTGATTTCTCTGTTTTATTCTTATCAGCCTCCAGTACATTTGATTTACCTTACCAGCATATATTCAGATGATATCATGTACATAGGGAACCAATATTGCTACTATGAACTCGAAGATGGCGGCTACTGTATACCTCATCCTGCCATCCGAATCAACAACTGACAAGTGATCCCCTCTGAGTTTGCTCCCCTTTTTCTATTCGTTCCTATTTCATCAAGCAAATGCAGTTATCTTCCATTAGCCACATGTGAACTACTACAAGGCTTTTATATTTATGATTTGGGTTGTCTGTTGCAGGTGCTTAGTGACCACTGTAATCGGCGACGCAATGAGCAAGGCCCCATTATTGACCTCTATGATTTACAGACGCCATTTGTTTGTATTTGAAGTTACATATTAGTATGGTTGTTTAATCTATTTGATTTTCTTAGTTCCGATCAGTATGGTTGCATGAACCTGCTTCTGTCTATATTTCATGAGCTTCGGCCAACATATTGCTTCCCGTTATCTGTTGGTCCAATACCTTCATAGTTACCTTATTCATGTAAGACGATGCATGAGCATGGTTTCCTCAGTTTGATTTGCATTAATTAGGACTTAGGTACTGAAGTTCCTTATTATCTTAAAGGATTCTAATATGCCCTGTTTCCGCAATTTCAAAGCTTCTAATATGCTCTACGAGACTACAAACATATGTTTATATGGTAACTTCTATCCATCTTATTATCTTAAAGATTTCTAATATGCCCTGTTGCCGCAAATTCCAAGCTTTTGCTATGCTCTACGAACGCATAGATTTACGGGGTAACTTCTATCCATCTTTTCTTATAGTCAAACCAAGATGACCTTTCTCAACTATTACTTCTGTCCATCACTGTTAACCAGGATAAGGTCAAACATACAGCTACGAATACAAAACATGGAACATATGCAGCACACAGGTGCGACCACCAGTTGCGCGCGCAGCAACACGCGCGTACCGTCCTAGTAGTATTCATGCAGAAAGAAGACGAGGAGAGAAGGGATGGAAAGCACCGGTTTACTTGTGCATGTGTCCTGCTCAAGAGAACAAAACAATTTTTCATTTGCTTGGCATCGACCCACCACTGGAGATCTTTGGAATCGATTCACTGCTGCAGCTTACGTGGTCTTCTCTCTCCTCAAAAAATCGACTCACCACTGCCTAAGCATGTCACACACATATAAAGGCAAAGAAAAGAATGGATATATGCAAGAATCATTTATACTTCCTTGGCTTTAAAATCAAATTCAAATCGATGCACTACGAAGGCATATTTCACCGTGGAATTAATAGAACTAATTAATCGGATATTTCAAACGTAGGTATTCTCTGTCCCTTAATATCTATCATCAGAAGATTAAGTTTTGTCCCTAAATAACTGTCGTCGCCTATTAAGGTACACGAGTAGCATACCATCCTGCACCAAGGTTGTCATCCGTCGAGCAGGCAGCTTTGTGCCTTTCCCCTCACACTATAGACTTCAGACCTGTTCATTTAACGGTGCAGCTGTTAAATGATTGTTGTACATATGGGTGTTTGAGTCTTGCAAATCGTTCTTGGTAACTAGGTCCAAGGCTATGATGACAAATATTAAGGGATGGAGGGAGTATAGAGAAACTTAACTTAGAACAAAACTAAAGAAAACATGGATACTTTGTGGTTTTTTCTTTTTTTCTTTTGGTAGGGCTTGTAGCGGTGCTTATATTTTATATTGTTATTATAATTCATGGTTCTGTTACGTGATCCCCTGGACCTACAAAATTCGACGACCGAAGAATACGACTAGATGGACAATAATGTGCACATAATAGTATTCAAATAGACCAGCTCGATCGCGATCGATCGACTCCAAAGGTTTTTCCACACGATTGACGAATCTGCCGCACTAGAAAATTTCGAATGCCACCTTTTTGTCTGCAGCTTTGTGTGCCGGTAAAGAAAATTCAGCACGGGTGGATCCCTTTTCAGTTTTTTGCTCGCTTTTTGTCCCCTCGACCCGCGTTTTAGTTAGTTGGAAAAAGCTAGCAAACCGGCCGGGCGTTTTCCTACGGAAACCCAAGCTAGTGTCAAAATAGCTCGTGCGTGCATATATGGTCATGCTAGTTTTATTTTAGGTACTGACAAGTGACATATCATCCATCGAATGGAAACGTACCACTAGGACGACTTCGTACCCCGGTGTGACATGCATTATATATTTCCAACCGGAACTCAAGCTCCGTTTGGACTGTGTGGGCTAACAACTAGTTGCTAAAACTTTAGTTCTTAATCGTGGATCTAAACTGGAAGGCTAATGGATGGGCTAAAGTTTGAAGGCCTCAACTAGTTGTTATAGTTTGCTAGTTCTTCAAATCCAGCTAACAAAGGCTAAATGTCCTACATATAGCAAAAAAAAGTCGTCTCTATCCTCTATTCTCTCTCTAGTTGTTTAGGAAAGCTATTTTTGTTTAGGAACTAATATTTAGTAGCCGAGGATCCAAACAGCAAGAACTAACGACTAGTTGACTAATTTCTAGTTGTTTAACGATATATAACAACTAGGGTGTGTTTGGTAACTAAGTGGGAAGAGGCATGTGAATTAGGGCTGGGAGTTGATAGAGGGAATTAAGGTGAAAAATTGACTTTTAGTTCCAATCCCTTGCTTGGTTCGTGGAGAAAAATAAGAAATAAAATTGAAGAGGGAATTCATATCCCCTATTTGGTATAGGGGTTTTGAGAACGAAATTAAAAGACAAATCATGATGGACATTGAGGATCTACTTTTCTTTTATTAAGAACACAACTCACATCCAATTCCCACCCCTCTCCTAGGGAATTGATTAATGGGAGTGGGTCCTCTAAACTCCTCTTCCCCTTCCTATCAAAACTCTCGTTCCCACAAAACAAACAGAAGATTTCTAAACTCCTATCTCTAAACTTCCATTCCCTGCTTTCAATTACCTCCAACTGAACGAGCCGCTAGTCCTAGTCTATCAAACAGGCTCTTAATTGTGAAAAAATATTTTGCGATGGCGACATGCATCTCGCGATCGAGCTCCACAAAGGGTGATCATCACGGACAGCAAACAAGCAACACAATGCTGCCTAATTGACGTGCTTTTGGACTTAAAAAATAGGTTCCTTTTTCTCCCTTTTTTACACTTTTTGTTTTTTGATCTGGTAGGAAAGCGAGCTCGTCGCCTTCGATTCTCCCTGCTATACGTATCGATTAGCTAGATCTCTCGAATCTGTTCATGATGAACAGAGCTCGTTATCACTTTTAAAACACGACGGTGATACGATGGTAGTTCGAAACCACGCATCGATCCACGGTCAAAACAATCTTAACGAGATTTTGTCCTTTGCGGAAAGCTAGACAGATGCTCTGAAATACGTAACCGCGTGTCAAGTTTGGCCTCTCCGATCTTCTCCGTCCATGGGATGGAATTCGAGCTACCCTCGGATTTAATTATTGGCTTTTTAACCCTGCATGATATCTACGGAATCAAAAATATATATAGGTTTCACATTCCGACCGACATGCCTTTTCATTTATATATTCCTTGCATATGTTACATGCCAATATATGCATATGCCATGCATTTACTTCATTTCCAGCATGTTCCAATGCAACTTTGTTCCACGAGTAGGAGACTTTTGTGCAACGCATGCATGTGCATGAGTTTTATTTGGAGAAACTGTCTGTACATTAAATTGATCAATATATACTATCTCCGTCTCTTTTTAACCGTCGTTCTCGTTTTTCAAAAAAATCTAATATACTTAATTTTGATTAAATATATATAAATATTAATATTTATAATACATAATTAGTATCAGTAGATGGATGTTGAATCTATTTTTATCATAAACTTATTTGGAGATACAAATGTTGCTAATTTTTTTTACAAATTTAGTCAACCTTAACAAAGTTTAACTAGCATAAATACCATAGCGATACTTAAAAGGAAACAGATGGAGTAGATGCTTTAACAACTACTGTATCTAAGAAATATTATATTATTTGATCATATATCATATCAACGCGTGCGCACACACTCATCCCTATATAAACGTGTAACACTCACCTTATATATACTATCCCGGCCCTACGAGAAATCTCAAAAGGCATTGGACCAGCAGTACTTGATGTTAACAAAAGACGCTATGGACACTTTGACACTTTTCTTACAGTTGAAAGAACAATTAGCCGAAAGTGTGGGCAACCATACGGAAATTAAAAAAGTTATAAGCCCAAGATGAATCGCGACTCAGCATTGTGAGGATACATTTTCTCTCTTCTTTTTTCTATAAATATGAAAAGAAGTGCTAATTAAACTGTGGATGTTTCTTCGCGCTCTGCAGGTAATTAAGAAGAAGATCTTTTTGGAAGAGACGGGATTATTTGGAAAGTTCGTGCAACAGTCGGAACTGCCAACTTGACTCTCCTTTTTTCGATGGGAACTGCCAACCGGCCTGCAGTCGGAACTGTCAAGCTTGTCCACGTCACCATAACTTTATACCTTACGATATCTCTCCCCTCTAACTTTTAGATGATTTTTTTTAGAGACTTTTGTGTTCTGGGTCTCCTCTACCTGCTTTCTTTCTTTCTTTCTTTCTTCTTCTTATTCTTCTTTTTCTTCTTCAACTCCGTGTCCCACTTTGAGAATGCAACAACAAACCATTATATTGAGTTGACATTTAAAAATACAAACTAAAGTAGTGTGTTAGCGTTGGAAATGCAATAAACAAATTAAGGAAAGACGACATGCAGCCATTAGGAATGCGATGCCGGTTGTCATCTGTCAATCCACTAATAGACTTAATATCTACGTGTAACCTGCAAAAATTAAGCCTATTTATGGATTCAAACACAACTTGCCTTGCATCCCTAGCAACCATACATGCAGGGCGAAGGGGTGTTGCGTATAGGGGGAGCAAATGCATCCCCAAAAATACAAAATTAGCGATTTTAAATAAAATTTCACTATATATGTACCCCTACGATACATGTCTATGCACACAAATGCACCCCTCTAACTGCTCTAACTTGTTCATTCAATGCATGCATCCTCCCTCAAGCAAACCCAAGATAGCTAACCCCAATTTAAATAAGGAGACTACTAAATGTCATATTAGTATATAATTTGTGGTGTACAATAAGGGATCTAGTGGGTTTGGCCGATAGAGCTGGAGGGTACACTGAATTGCGAAAGAGTCAACTGAGCTAGAGTGGCTCTCGGACCACCACTCAATCCCTTGCTCCAAATAATTTAAAGGTTCCTATGGAAATTGGTGTATATGTTTTTTTTATAGTACTCTCTCCGTCCTAAATAAATAAAAAGTTTTCCTAAGTAAATTACTTTAATTTTGATCAAATTTATAGAAAAAGAGTATCGATATTTATGACATCATATTAGTATCACTAGATATACTATGAAATATGTCTTTATAATGTATTTAGTTGATGTCATAAATGTCGTTACTCTTCTTTCTAAAGTTGGTTAAACTCAAGATAGTTTGACTTTATACGGTGATTCTAGCTAGGAGTTTGGGATGGAAGGAGTATGAAAGAAAAAAGAGTCCCAGACAACATACGATTGTTTTGTATATATAAGATAAGATGACTAGACTTTTGCATTGGTCTTTCAATCGCTTGGCAATTTGACATACATGTGTGGGGTGAGTAATTTATAGGTACGTGTAAGTGAGTCGTAATAAGTCAAAGAACACGACCATGCATACACACGATATTTCCCTAGTAGAGAAACGACTTTCGGTTCGCACCTTTAGTATCGGTTGTATTGGGCTCCGGGACTAATATGAGCATTAGTCTTGGTTCTAAGTTTTACAGGCACCAAAGACCCTTTTATCCCGGCTAGTAACACCAGCGGGGACTAAAAGCCACCCTTTAGTCCCAGTTGGTAACACCAACCGAGACTAAAGGGTGACCTTTTAGTTCCGGTTGGTGTCACCAACCCGGACTAAAGGTCTCCCACCCGGGACTAAAGGTCCTCCACGGGTGAATTCAAAAGAAGAGTGTCTAGGACTTTGTCACATGTGGTGTGCAGTTGAGTTAGTAAGGTAGCTACACATGAGGCAAGGGGTCTTGTGTTCGAATCTCACGCACCGCAAGAGAGGTCTCCTAGGATTTAAACTATTTTTTTTAGTTCCAAAGATGGACTTTAGTTGCGTGACCCAGGATTGAAGGTCTCGGCTTTTAGTCCCAGATCTGTAATCCTGGTTGGGAAACCAGGACTAAAGCCAGTTCCCAACGGGATTGAAACCCACCAGTGTACTAGTGTTTGCCGATAAGATCGCCATTAAGCATTATTAGGCTCCATGTCTTTGACGAACTAGGCTGTGCACCTAGGAGCTCCACACACTCTAAATAGGAAACAGTAATGAGAAACATGTTTTTAGCTTCTAGTTTTTGTTGTAAATGGAGAAGCGTTTCTTGTGCAATTCCCACCAGAATATATAGTTGTGTATGACTGTCTAAGATGATTTTCGCGTTAGAATCTGGAGCGGGGAACTCTCAAAACGGTACCTTAGGGTTGCATTGCTTGAGTGAGATGAGAGATTCTATAAAAACTTTTGTAGCTAAGATTCTTAGAATCTTAGGCCCAAAGTCTTTGGACTGTTTTTTTTGGTGTGTGTGTAAAAGTCTTAGGACTGTTGATAATACTTGTACGTACGTGAAAAATTTACAGTGAGACTAAATATATACGATATTCGAAGATAATAAGACTCCAAGTCTTTGAAGTTTGAACAGCTAGCTCAAGTTATGCAGTCGTTCAATGTACGTCTGGATATGCAACAAGTTGCATCTTTGCCAATGCCAGGAATGGTAGAAAGATGCCGGTGACGAACTGTAGACCTGCATGCAGTCGACACAGCTGAGCTGGAACGAAGGACTCTTGTTGACGCTAGCTTCTTTATTTGCGTTTCGTCCAACCAGGAGTTACCATGCGCCTTCCTTCGTCTGAAAAGTATGTATAGGACGAAATCGGTCCATGTTTCACCTTCAGCTCGATCGTTGAATGATGGCAACATTAATTACTATTACAATAGTTTCCAGTCTCCAGTTAGGTATGTTTGCCTTGATCTGATGATCAGGATTGTCCAATGAGGATACGGTTAGAGAGAGAATTGAGAAATCTTATGAGAATGCGTCACTAGTACAGAAACAATTTTTATTGGCAGGACTTTTTAGATTTATACTGTCTTTCTATGAACAGGCAGTGTCACTGCTATAGAAAGGATTTTTACAGACGGTTGGAAAGCATTTTCAAAGACGGGCATGGCATTTGCCTCTGGCAAGGTCATGTAAAAGTCTAGTGAAAATAGTTGTGTTTTCACTAGCGTCACTCGAGAACTGCTTGTGTAAATATTTATACTGATGATTTTCTTAATGTTGCCGTCGATGTAAACTGATCTACAGTAGTTGCATGCTTACACAAAACGCTAGTATAAATTGTTTTTTTAGAATTTACAAATTAGGCTAAAAAATAGCAAAACATTTTAGCCCAAGAGAGGGCCACTATCCAACCCCACGGTCGCGCGTCGCAAAACGTAAGTCACGTAATTTTTCGCGTGAAATACGCGCGCTTGCAATTACCAAAAATCAAACTAACGTGAGATTTAATATTTGGAAAAATTGAAAATTCTTAATTGGATCAGCCCATACGTATTTCAATAATATGAGTAATGTTACTGTATCAACTTAATTATTTATTATCTTATTGGTGAGACCGTGAGAGCCAAAGATTTAGGATGTGTTTAGTTGATGACTTATTTAATTATCTTATCAATGAGAACAAATTAGGACGTATTAGTTTGAAGACCAACACGGCTACAATGTCCTGATGTTTCATTTTAAAAATCAACCAAGAAATGGGTACGTTTTTCGAGGTCGACACGTTAGGTCTCTACTGAAACTCCACTTGTAACCATATGCAAGCAACAGGGAGGATCGGACTGGCTGATCGTATCACCGCCATTTCCAAAGGTAGCAGTTGGTCGGCATGATTCCCCTCTTTTTTTAACAATAACTGAAAAAAATGTTAGCAGTTATTGGTCAGTCTTCGAGCTTAATTTGCATTTCTGGTGAGAAAAAGAAAATTATTCGCGTACATACTAGTCTAGTCTTCCATTCGTGCACTGACACTGTTTTTCCAGGTCGAATAACGAATGGCAAACAAGCAAACAGCATCACCGAGATTACATTCTGATCCTTGTGCTCGAATCCACCGGGTCCTGTCAAAGCTACTAGTAGCGTTGTTTCGTAAGGGGAAGAACTGATACCACGAATAAGTACTTGCTCCACAAGCATATATATGCAAGGCTGTCTGTTGACTAATAATTTATTTTTAATGATGCTAGCTAGCTTGCACAAGTTTAGCCAAAAGAAAACATAATGATCCTAGCTAGCTTGCACAATTATAGCCAAAAGAAAACAGCAGATGCATTATTTGTTCTAATCCCGCTCTTCGTAAACACATGGAGTTTTGGAAACCAACACGTGCTACTAATAAATCTAATTTTAGAGACGGGACAGAGGTGGACAGAAGAGATCGGCCGAGCTATCTGACTGCCTCTATAAGTATTATTTAGAAAAAAAAAATAGCCAAAAAAAATGTTGAATTATTGTTCTAATAAGTAATGAATGACCGAAAATGGCGACCAGAGGGAGGTGAATGGGAGCCGTAAAATTTCTCGCTAAACTTTTGGCCGCTGTCACAAAATCACCACTAAACACAAGTGTGTTCCCAAAACTAAATAGTCAAGCCAACTAGTGACGAGAATACCTAAAAAGATTACTTGGAACGGTAGAAAGCTATCGCAACAGACGAAACACGATTCGGAGTTCAAACGAAGAAACCGCAGACGAAGCAAAATTCAGAATAGAAATTTGCCTGAAAATTTTGGGCCTGAACAACACAGAAAGAGAGCACACGGTGGATCTGCTCACTGCTGCCCCTGCGCCCTGCACCAACTGCAAGAAAATCAAAAGACAACCAATCACTATTTAGGAAGTAATGATTGTATAACTATTGCTTGAAAGTGACATCTCTGAAAGCTTGATTTTCATTTACACACGGACTCAGGTGCTGGCACAAGACGAACAACACAGCTGCTGCTAGCGGCTTTTCCAGAGAAGCAGGGAGAGAGGAAGAGCAAACTCACGTCAAGAACAAAAAGGGCAAAAGCCACGGACGGCCAGGGCAAGCTGTTCCCTACAGAGCGGACAAGCAGGCCACCTAGGCCTCACGAGCAGGCACTGCTCGTGGGTTTGCACGAAGCAGGGAGCGCTCCTATAGATGAACACCGATGCTGCGAAAACGAAGAACAACGAGGGGCTGTTTAGTTCCAAGAAATTTTGCAAAATTTTTCAGATTTCCTGTCACATCGAATCTTTAGACACATGCATGAAGTATTAAATATAGATAAAAAAATAAAACTAATTACATAGTTTAGACGAAATGGACGAGACGAATCTTTTAAGCCTAATTAGACCATGATTGGACAATATTTACCAAATAACGACGAAAACGATACAGTAGCGTTTTGCCAAAAAAAAAAAAAATTGGCATTCAAACGGTGCCCGAACGAGACGGAGCAAGTGAACGACAGAGAGCGGCTGCTAGGGGCACAGCATGGTCTGCGCTGCACGGCCCTTCATCACAACAGGAGCAGCGGTGGGGATTGCTCAGCACGCACGCCTAGGTTCCCACGCACGAAGAACAGAAAAAAGAGAACGACGAACAGAGAACGGGCGGACACAAAATCGATGAAATCCAACTCAAAACTCCATGAATCGACCTCAAAATTTGCACAGCTTAAATTCAGCTAGCTACGAACTGATTCCCCAAAAATCTTTACCTGGGATCGACCCAAACTCCAGGAAATAGAGATCATGGCTAAGAACGAAAAATGGAGAAAAAAAAAGAACAACAAAAATCACACCTTCAAATAGGAACCCAGAGGCCAAAAGGAGAATTTGGACCTCCATTCTCACACCAAATCTCAACAAATACACCATGAAAATCTCAGGTTTTTAATCTCTCACATAAAACACTAGAAGGCCTAACCCTAGGCGGAAGAGGGGAAAATGAAAGTTATGAGAGAGGTGAGGGAGATGGGGGCTCTCTCATCCTATTTAATATGGCTATTACACAATCCCGGTTTTGTCCCTGAATACAATTGAGCCAAACCACTTAGCCCAAGGGCGTTATGGTCCAACCCGATGTCATCTTCATCCGACGGCCACCACGCCTCCTCATCAGTAGCTTCGCCTCGACGCGAACTCCCTGATGCCGCCACGTGCCGTCCGTTCCTCCTCGGAACCTCCGCCCGGGTTTTGAGGTCCAAACCCGTAAACCCGCCACCATGGTTTTGAGGCCCAAACCACCAAACTCACTCGCGAGTAGCGTACTCCATACGCGTCCCCCGCCGCTCGACACGTGTCACCGCCGTCCTCGACCGGCCGGCACGCCAAGTCCCCTGAGCCTCGCTCGACCCGCACGTCCGCCGTCTTGACTCGGTCAACACCGTCACTCCTATGTCTTCTTGCACTCGTCGATGTCCCAAGTGTCAGCCACCGCGGCTAGTCACCCGGCCTCTGGGTCCCTCGGTCCAAGCCTCACGTCTGTCCTTCACCGCTCCCGATCCGTTGGCATGGAACGTCCTCCTTGACCTTCACCTCACCGTCAACCACTGCATCCGAGCTCCACACCTACACAATCACAAGCCAAAAAACATGTCGCACACATAGCTTTCGTCATGGTAAGGTTAGTCACCATTCAACCTACTTCGTGGATCACATTGACAATCACTCATCACAAAGAGTACTTGTCAACCTTGTATTCTCAAGTAATAACCCACCTCTTCGTAAACATATGAAATTTTGGACACTGACATGTTCTCCATCACTATGTGTAACTTTTTTTAAGGAAACGGCAGGGAAGCTCCCTACCTATTTTTTTTTATTTTTTTTCATTTTCTGTAAATATGGACAGAAACAAAGTTACATATGTACAGATTACAAGGCTTGTAAAGCCCAAAATAAAAAAGGAAGGAACAAGTACAAGTAACTCTCTCGCCACACTAATAGAGGATCCGAGATACTCTCCTTGGCTTTGATGCACACCCACCCAAGGTCTTCCTTGAGTTTTGCTCTCCATTCCACCAAGGAGGCAGCTTTGTTATAAAAAATAATCCCATTTCTAGCCTTCCAGATTGTCCAACAAGTCGAGATGAAGATTTCTCTGAAAATGTGACTTCCAAAATCTGATCTGGCTTGAATGATCATGTCCAGAGGTTGAAGATTTAAGTCCCAGTGGATGTTGATGGAATTCCAGCAGTCAATACTAAAAGGGCACTCGAAGAACAGATGGAAACTTGTTTTCTCAGGGCCATTGGGAAATAAAACAAAATATATGTTTTTTTTCTTCTTAAAAGAAAATGGTAAGAAGTTTACGTGACAAGTCCAATGGCACTATGTCCACACACACACACAATCAAAATATCTATTATTAGATTAATCTTCAAAAGTAGAGAAGGTTGACTGTATGTTTATTCGTATGCCATATATACATTTCCTTTTACAAATAATATAGCAATAATATCAGAGAGCCGTATTGCAAAAGTAAAACCCACCTTGATCCGACATAATGGATGAGATCAAGGTGGGAGTTAGTTTCAAAGAAGTACAAGTAACCAATGCAATAATCACTCTTTATTTCACCGGTAAGTCTTGCATTAGTATGCCTTATTTATTTGGAAAGAGGAAAAAAATTGGTATGCATATCTGATCTCTCATTTGAATTCCACATAAACCGTTGAATAATTACCACGAGAATCAATCGGGAAAGAGAGGAATCGAAAAGGAAACGTCGTCTAGCTAGAATTACAATGCAAGTTACGTACGTACGTGCAACTGGGTCTCTAGCTTTTTGATAAGCAACAACACGTACTAAGCTAGCAACGCAACGCAATTAACAAATACCATGCGTGCAAGTAACTAATCATTTGGTCTAAATTTAGAATTCAATTTTTTTAGAACAGTGGTAGTATTCGCGCAAGAATTAAGTCAGGTCATGCCTAGGTCGTCGTAGATGCGTGACGGCATGCATGACGCAAAGCTTTGTGTACACCAACACAACACCGACCAAGATTTCGGGTGCAAGGAGACGAATCAGAATCCAGCTGAGGTTGGCAGGTTAGTAGGTTGCTGGTCAAGTAGGGGTGTTTAAATCTAGGGGCTAAAGTTTAGGGGTGTCATATCGAGTGTTTGATAGTAATAATAAAATAAATTACACAAGTCCTCAGTAATCCGCGAGACGAATTTATTAAGCATAATTAATCCGTCACTAGCACATTGTCAAATCATGGACTAATTAGGCTTAAAAAATTCGTCTCGTAAATTAGTCTCAATCTGTGCATTTAGTTTCATAATTAGTCTATATTTAATACTCCATGCATGTGTCCAAACATCCGATGTGATAGGGGCTAAAGTTCAGGAGGGGGAAATAAACAAGGCGGACTACACTGGTAGAATTGACCTAGCTAGCTAGCTCAGATTTTATATCATGATGCATGCATTTCCTTGGAAACAAGTAAAAACTTCTTTAATTTCCAACCGAATTGAAATACTACTACTCGTTATTATTTTTTAGATTATATAGTACAACGTAGACTCTCACAACGCACATGTAAACGCACAAACGTAAACTCTAGCCCTATGAGCATCTTCGAAGACTAAGCGCCAAATCTTGGAGGTTTTAATTTGGATAATCTATCCCCAACGGAACACGAATACTCCTACTTGTCATGTTTAAAAAAACGGCGGCTTAAGTGTGGTGTGGTTAGGTACGCTGTTGAAACGAACTTGATCGGAAATAAACCCTTTTTAAAATACTTGACCAAGCAGCCGTTTCCTTTAGCTAGTGTGGACTGACGTACGTCGTACGTATCTACACGCGTATATTTGTCTCCTGGGTTAACAAATGTTTTAGCAGGACCTGATCTGATCCATATATATGAAGTCTCCAAAACCTGCATGCAAGTGTGAAGTAGCCTGATTCTGCAAATTAGTCCTCTCTCTGACTATATATATAATAAAAAGTCTACGCAAGGATATGTAATCAGGTCTTATGAAAGTGGACTTCTTTGCAACATAAAAAGGTTCAAAAGTTAAGGAGAAATTTGAATTTTTTTTAAAAAAAATGGGGGCAGTGGTAAGAGTTCTGTCGCTACTTTTTATTAGAGAGTGGAAAGGAGAAACAAAGTACACAAATTTGGATTCTTAATTTATTAACTACATACATAAATTTTTCTCTTGGATGTATGTTGAATGATTCAATAACGCTGAAAATTGAGCAGCATTTTCTGTCTCTTAATTAATTTACCTCGGTGATTATTTGTTTCTAATATAAACCAAGGAATTTATATGTATGGATCTGACTAGGTTATTCTTTTTGTATAGGTCCTATTCATATGAACGGTAATCACTGTCACACCCATTTTTAAGGACAAAAATAGGATGCATATAAGACTCATGTGCACCCCAGGAAACAGTCGCACACATAAGTTGACAAATTACAAAGTATCATCACAGTGCTTATTACATAACGAATAAGTATTTAAGACATAGTCTTGAACGATATGTAATAATAACTAATAGTAATCTTCAGCGGAAACTCCACACAGGGACACGGTTGACTGGCTGACACCAAGACTAGTACTCATTCCGATAATCTTCCTCTATATCTTCATCTGTTATGGTGGAAATAGCAAGGGTGAGTCCATGTCGAACTCAACAAATATAACACAGGGTTCATGAGGCTCAAAAAGGCTAGACACTGTTTAACTGCGTTTAGCTTTTAATCATATATTAGCAATTGAGTAGCATCAAGATAAACTGTTTCCCATTAAAGAACCAATGATCAATTGTAATAAAGATAATGAATAGCATTAACATGAGCAAATAATAATCAACAATAATTAAACATGATATAGCAATGGTGATCATCTATCTGTAAATGTTCCAAGGCCGCTCGTATCCGTGAGCACGGCTAGTATACCAGTTTTTAACTCTGTGCAGAGGTGTACACTTTCACTGTAAGTCATGATTTCCAAATGAGTGGGGAGATCAAGCCCAAACACCCGAGAACCATATAAAGCCACTCAAAAGTTCGTCTAACAAGTTAGGGTCATTAGATTCACTCGGCAGGCAGATGTAGAACCCCCCTTCCCTGTGGCACAACAACCGCAGCCTATACACACTAGGCCAGGGGCTCGCACTACACCCAAAGTGGCAAGTCATTCTTACGCCATTTAAGGTAACCACTAACAAGCTAGAAAAGGTCTCTTGAACAACTAAAGCCAGAGCCATATAGCCCTCACAGCTGTACTGTATATCCCGGATAATCACGTACAGATAAGTCCTTATGGAGAGAAACCAGAGTATCAAAATAATACACATGCTCTAGCCCCCTTTTAACAGTAATAAAATCATCTTAAAGGTTGATTGCTTAATCCATTAATCAAATTACAAGATCATTGTTCTTAGTTTAAGCACTAGCAGTAGCTACCCATATGCATTCCCAAGGTTGACAAGGAATCAAGATAACAATCACTAAGTTATAATCTCTAAGGTTGTCAAGGTAAGCACATGCATATGTATGATAATTCAATGTATAGGTAACAAGGATAGTCCTGTGTTATACTTGCCTTGATCAAAGCTTTCCAAGTGATACTGCTGACTTGGTTCAAAGTAATACTCCGAATCGTCCAGATACTGCTCACCTTCTATATTCGATCATCAATCAACAACATACATGCATCCAATCAAACATACACGAAGCAAACAAAGAGATATAATTAGAACAGTACACCAACAGTAGCAAAACAGTAATAAAAGTTTATAAAACTCTTCTACACATTTCTACGATCACACAGACACAAAGATCACCAAATTCGAAGTTAAAACGTGAAAGTTATGTATTTTCTAAGATTTCCTATAGATAAATAAATACTTAATTATAACCTCAAAAAATAAATTATCAAAACTAACTGTACAACTACACTAACATGTAGAGCTCGCAAATACGAACCTAACGCAACTTGAACGGATCAATTCAGAGTTAAAACGAAGATTTTATGACCAAAACAATTCTAGTGGCAAAACTGTAAATACCTGAAAACGTATTTTTGACTTAACCGGAAGAGAATACGCTTTCAAAACACGAAAACATACTTTCAGCAATACGCTATGGACGGCGGGTTTATTATTAAAAAGCTAAGGGGCTCTTTAAGAAGTTTACCCCGCGAAGGGGTAAGTTCTAATCTGGGCCCTTGATTTCAAATCGGACGGCTGTCATCGTCTCCGGCTTACAGAGATAGAGGGCGCGGCTTCCTTTCCCAACTCCGGGCGGTGGCCACCATGTCCGGCCACTCCACCTCGCCGGAAAACTCCGGATTCGCCTTTCTAGACCACAACTCACCCCGCCACCAACACCAATCGGAAGAGAAGCTTCCCCCGAACTTGTCTACCTAGTTTAGGAAGACTACCATAGCACGGAAACGAGACGCGGCTAGGTTAGGGCGGCGGCGCCATTGCCGGCTCACTGGAGCTTCGCAAACATGCGATTCAAAGCACTACAACTCAAAAGAAAAACATGGGGAGGTAGAGAAGGAGATGGCGAACTCACCAAAGCAAAGAAGAAGGGCTCAAACCAACCCGCAAGCTCCGACGACGAGCAACCGAAACCTCCAATTTTCCCCAATCCCAAGAGCTCGGTTTCACGTGGTTGGACTAGAGTTTTAGATGAAAAACGGAAACTAGAGGACCTAGGCGTCCTATTTATAGCTTCGATTTGCCGTGTTCGATTAGGAAATCCCGAGATTCTCGATGGATTCGGTTGGAGTCGACGTCGGTCTCCGGCTCGGCCACGATGAGAGGAAGAAGGCGACTGACAGCAGGGTCCCACCGGTCAGCGACAAAAGAACGAAGGAAAGGCGCGGCTGCTGGACATCGGGTGACTCGGCCGAGCTGGGCCGCTGCGGCGCGGTCCGGCCCACGCGGCAGGCGCGGGGAAAGCAACCTCGACCCGATGGCCCAAGGAGAGAAGGAGGCCGAGCGATCGGGCTTTCCAGGCCACTTTGCTCAGGTAAGTTGTTTTATTTTTTTTTCTTCTTTCTTTTCTTTATTTGTTTGTTTTCAAACTATTTCAAACAAAAATTTTCTAAACCAAATCAAAATAAAATAAATCCACACCACAAAAGAAAACAAATGCAGCAGCATAAATGCATCACCAAATATATATTTTTTTAAAATTTTAATTTGCCATTAATTGTTATCTAATTTATTCAAAATTCATTATCTCTAAAATTTGGAATTTTTGGGTGTTACAAATTCTACCCCCCTTAAAAGAATCTCGTCCTCGAGATTGGACTGCTTACTCAAATAACTGCGGATATGACTTTCTCAATTCATCCTCTCTTTCCCAAGTTGCCTCTGCCTCTGAATATCGATTCCACTGCACCTTGCACATCTTAATAACCCGACTTCGAGTAACTCTCTCAGCAGTTTCTAAAATCTTGATCGGAAACTCTTCATATGTAAGATCTTCCTTAACAGTCAACTCTTCTAAAGGTATCTGTTCCTCAGGCACACGCAAACACTTCTTAAGTTGTGAAACATGGAACACATCATGTACTCCAGATAAATTCTCAGGCAACTCTAATTGATAAGCAACTTCCCCACGTCTATCAATAATTTTAAATGGTCCAACATACCTTGGTGCTAGTTTACCTTTCATGTTAAACCTCTTCACACTTCTCATCGGTGACACCTTCAAATAGACATAATCACCTACCTCAAAAACTAGATCTCTTCTCCTATTATCAGCATAACTCTTCTGACGAGATTGTGCTACTCTCAAATTCTCACGAATCACTCGCACTTGATCTTCTGCGTTTCTAAGAACATCTGTACCAAACACCTGAGATTCACCTGTCTGATCCCAAAACAATGGAGTTCTACACTTACGTCCATACAAAGCTTCAAACGGTGCCATCTTAAGACTCTGTTGATAACTATTATTGTAAGAAAATTCTGCATAAGGCAAACTCTTATCCCAACTAGTTCCATATTGCAATGCACAAGCTCTCAGCATATCCTCTAATACCTGGTTGGTCCTTTCAGTCTGTCCATCTGTCTGTGGATGATATGCTGTACTAAAATTCAATTTTGTTCCCAATGATTCATGCACAGCTTTCCAAAAGTGTGACGTAAACTGCGAACCTCGATCAGACACAATCTTCTTTGGTACTCCATACAAACAGACTATTCTTTTCATATACAAGGTAGCTAATTGTACTCCCGTGTATTTAGTCTTGACTGGTATAAAATGAGCAACTTTAGTCAATCTATTCACTATCACCCAAATAGAATCATAACCTTTCTGAGTACGCGGCAACCCCACTATAAAGTCCATACCAACTTCTTCCCACTTCCATTCAGGAATCTTCATTAGTTGCAACAATCCAGCAGGTCTCTGATGCTCTGCTTTCACCCTCTGACAAGTATCACACAATGTCACATACTCAGCCACATCTCGCTTTAATCCAACCCACCAATATTTCTGTTTCAGATCCAAATACATCTTAGTACTACTAGGATGAATAGAATAAGCTGACTCATGAGCTTCGCGAAGAATTGCCTGTCTAATAGTTTGATCCTCAGGTACACACAGCCTCTTTCCAAACCACAAAATTCTATTATCATCCATCCGAAAGCCTGGTGACTTACCAATCACTATATCTTCCGCTATCTTCTTTAGTTTCTCATCCTTCAACTGACCCTTGTAGATTTCTTGCTCTAAAGTAGGCCCTATCACTAATTCCATTGTATTAGTAACAATTCCCAAATTCAAATATTCAAATTCAGCACATAACTCACTAGTCAAGTCAATGTCTGTATCTCATTGACATAACTTTTCCTACTAAGAGCATCAGCTACTACATTAGTCTTACCAGGATGATAGTGTATCTCAATATCATAATCCTTAATCAACTCTAACCATCTACGTTGCCTCAAATTCAGATCTGACTAAGTGAAAATATACTTCAAACTCTTATGATCAGTGTATATATCACTCTTATGTCCAATCAAATAATGTCTCCAAATCTTTAAAGCATGAACTACAGCTGCTAACTCCAAATCATGTGTAGGATAATTCAACTCATGCTTTCTCAACTGCCTAGATGCATAAGCCACAACTCTGCCTTCTTGCATAAGAACACATCCCAAACCTTGACGAGAAGCATCACAGTAAATAGAAAACTTCTTACTCAAATCTGGCAAAACCAAAACAGGCGCTGTAGTCAACCTCTTCTTCAATTCCTCAAAACTAGCTTGACATTTATCTGACCACACAAACTTGGCATTCTTCTCTAACAGAGATGTCATAGGTTTAGCAAGTTTAGAAAACCCTTCAATGAACCGTCTGTAATATCCAGCCAATCCCAAGAAACTACGAATCTCACTAGCATCAATAGGTGGCTTCCAATTTAATACATCCCTTACTTTACCTGGATCCACTGATATCCCTCCATTAGAAATAATATGACCAAGGAAAGAAACTTCCTTCAACCAAAACTCACATTTACTTCGCTTCGCATACAACTTATGCTCTCTAAGCTTCTGCAACACCAACCTCAAATGTTCAGCATGCTCTACTTCTGTCTTGGAAAAGATCAGTATATCATCAATAAACACTACCACAAACTTATCCAAATATTCCATGAACACCTTATTCATCATGTACATAAAGTATGCAGGTGTATTGGTCAATCCAAATGACATAACAGTATACTCATACAATCCATACCTCGTAGTAAAAGCTGTCTTTGGAATATCAGAAGCATGAATCTTCAACTGATGATAACCAAAACGTAAATCAATCTTAGAGAACACACAAGCACCTCTCAACTAATCAAAAAAGTCATCAATCCTGGGCAAAGGATACTTATTCTTGATAGTTACCTCATTTAGTGACCGGTAATCAACACACATCCTCTGACCGCCATCTTTCTTATCAACAAAAATAACTGGTGCTCCCCAAGGTGATGAACTAGGTCTAATAAAACCTTTATCTTGTAATTCTTTAATTTGTTTCTTAAGTTCTTCTAATTCATCTACTCCCATCCTATATGGTCGTTTGGCTATAGGTGCAGTTCCAGGAAGTAATTCAATAAGAAATTCAATGTCTCGGTCAGGTGGCATACCTGGCAATTCATCAGGGAAGACATTCGGAAATTCCTCAATCACTGAATTCTCCTTAATAGTATCTTCAAGCTGATTCACCACAGCGGTTGGTTGCTTCTGCACTGCTACATCCACATTGATTTTATCTCCATTAGGTGCAGTCACAACTACCACTTTCTGCTGACACTGAATCTCTGCCTGATTTTGCTTCATCCAATCCATACCCAATATCACATCAATACCAGATGTCCTCAACACTATAGGAGTTATCTTAAACTCTACCCCCCTTAATACCATACTAATTGGAAAACAACGATTACTGGTTTGCATGGTACCTCCAGGTGAATTTACTAAGAGAGGTTCTTTCATAGCTAGCATGGGTATACTATGCATTTTAACAAAAATGTTGGATATGAATGTATGAGATGCTCCAGAGTCAAAAAGAACAGTTGCGGGAGTAGAATGTACATTGAACGTACCAATCATAACTTCCGGTGCATCATGAGCTGTATCAGAAGACACGTGATTCACCCTTCCAGTACCAGATTGCCTCTGGTTGCTCTTCTGGCTCTGAGGAGTCTGCTGGTTCTGCTTCTCAGGACAATGATAAGACATATGCCCCTCTTTACCACATACAAAGCATCTAGTAGGCGTGCTGGGAGCACTATTCTTCATGGGGGTAACATTGGAATTTCCAGTGCGAGGAGTCTGTTGCCCAGTCTGCTGATACTGTTGACGCTGTGGATATGATGAACGCTGTTGTGACTGATTACTTTGCCAATTCTGGGACCATCTCTGATTCGGATTACGATTCCACTGGCTAACCGGTCCCTGAAACTTCTGATGAAAACCATGCTGAGAATTAGTGCGCTGACGGTTGTTGCTTCCTGAGCCTTGTACCTTCATTTTCCTCTTCTTGTCCATCTCTCTGCGCTCATTATCAAGCACAATAGCTTTATTTACCAGCTCTTGAAAACTAGCATAGTTGTTCCCCTTCAACTGCAAGCGAAGATCATAATAAATTTCCTTCAAGAAAAGACGCTGTCTGTCTGCATCTTCCCTCACTTCATTAGGAGCATAGCGAGCCAACTTGGTAAATCTATCATGATATTCACTAACGCTCATCTGTCCCATCCTAAGGTTTCTGAATTCTTCCTGCTTCAGCTCAATTATACCTTCAGGAATATGACGAGCTCGAAAATCTCTAACAAACTCATTCCAAGTGATAGGAGGAGCATTGTCAGGGCGTGCAGCTTGATACGACTCCCACCAAGTCTGAGCTGTCCCCTGTAACTGACCAGATGCATATAACACCTTCTCCATATCATTGCATTGGGCTATATTTAGCTGTTTCTCCACTGCCCTCACCCAATCATCTGCCTCTAAAGGATCAGCAGCATGAGAAAACACTGGAGGGCGTCCCTTCAAAAATTTCCCACGCTTATCCCTCACTTGCACAGGCGGTGGTCCTCCTGCAGGGGGATTATTCTGCATGTGCCGCATAAACATCTGCATCATCTGATTCTGAGTTTGCATGAGTTCCTCCATAGTAATGGGTAGGTTAGCACCTCCATGACCTCTGCCACGTCCTCTGCCTGACATCTGTTTCCAAAAACACAGAAGATGAAATTCAGTACGATCCGAGATGATGTATTCAATAGATAAGCAAAATCTGATTTTTCTGGGCGAACTCCAATTTTCAGCAACTCAGTAAAACTGTCATATCTCGAGCTACAGACGTCCAATTCAGATGATCTTTACATGGTTGGAAAGATTACAAAATTATCTACAACTTTTATCCACAACACTTTTTCTGATTCTGTCAATAAATTGGCCAAAAACTGAACTTAACCGAAACTGTTTCAGAATTCCAGACTGTGCAGTAACTCCAACTTGGAACAGGTATATCTCTTAGCTTATAATAGATATTAAAGTGATTCTTGTGGGCTTGGAAAGATATAGAAGTCTAATTATTCCCAGTAAAATTTCTTAAATTTTTCATGAACGGATTTTAAGTTATTTCTAAAACATCCCAGACTGTTCCAAAAATCAGCAAAGGACAGAACTAAGTTAACCTCATATTCAACTAACATATTTTGATCAAACTTAATATTTTTAACCATGGAACTTGTAGGCATGTCTACAAAACTCCAGCACACATTACAAAGATCCAAATCACCCATTATCATAATAACAATCCATCAATCATACAATTTGTTCACACCACAAACTGACTCTTAAAACAATCCAAACTTAAAATTAACTCGCAACTACTATCGTTCCTATTACATAGAGATTTTTCCTATTTCCTAATTAAGCTTCTCATAAATCTTGGGACGACCTAACTCCGTCCTTAATTGGTCAATCTCTCTATAAGCTTGCTCCTTAAGTTCTTTTTCCTTCAGCAACTCATCCTTCAAATCCACCTCATGGAGAGCCAATTCACGAGCTAATCCCACCGTAGCTTGTAAAGTCAAGGAGGAATCATCTGCAGGCGGCACGGTCCAAATACCCTTGTCATGTAAGAAACAAGGAAAATGCCGGAGTGCACCCTTTAACGTCTTGTCCGAGCGTAGACCATGATAGTAAACAAATGCATTGTAGGCGACATCCTCCATGCTTATCTCCACGGTTGCCCGGCTCACTCTAGTAATGAACTTTGACTCCACCTTAGGCTCCTTAGTGGTTGGATCCCTTTTCTTAACCCATAACTCCGTTTCCCAATAGGAATCCATCCATGGATGACTATACTCTGCACTACGATACTCCAACGTAGCTTCCCAATCGTAGTAGTTGTCCAAGGTTCTTGTCAACATGTCATGGAAGAAAGCATCAGCTTTAGGAACTATGATATGAAACTTCGTAGTCCACCCCATAACTACATTCTCCATTGGTGTATCACCAACTCTTGATTCAGCATCAGATAGCTCTTGATCACCATCTTCATATGACTCCTGAGGTTTGAAACGGGCAACGTACTGTGCAGCTGACAAACGGGGATAAGGAGACATCTACAAGATTTAGACATAGATTAGATAGAATCAATGTATTTTCACAATAGAATAAAGTAGAGGAAGCATAAAACTTTCGTAATTAACAAGGTGAAAAGAGGAAGCATGAATTAAGTGAAGTATGGATGCTATTAACGACCATTCTAACTAGGCTCACGTCCTACAGTAAACACGGCTCTGATACCAATCTGTCACACCCATTTTTAAGGACAAAAATAGGATGCATATAAGACTCATGTGCACCCCAGGAAACAGTCACACACATAAGTTGACAAATTACAAAGTATCATCACAGTGCTTATTACATAACGAATAAGTATTTAAGACATAGTCTTGAACGATAGGTAATAATAACTAATAGTAATCTTCAGCGGAAACTCCACACAGGGACACGGTTGACTGGCTGACACCAAGACTAGTACTCATTCCGATAATCTTCCTCTATATCTTCATCTGTTATGGTGGAAATAGCAAGGGTGAGTCCATGTCGAACTCAACAAATATAACACAGGGTTCATGAGGCTCAAAAAGGCTAGACACTGTTTAACTGCGTTTAGCTTTTAATCATATATTAGCAATTGAGTAGCATCAAGATAAACCGCTTCCCATTAAAGAACCAATGATCAATTGTAATAAAGATAATGAATAGCATTAACATGAGCAAATAATAATCAACAATAATTAAACATGATATAGCAATGGTGATCACCAAGGCCGCTCGTATCCGTGAGCACGGCTAGTATACCAGTTTTTAACTCTGTGCAGAGGTGTACACTTTCACTGTAAGTCATGATTTCCAAATGAGTGGGGAGATCAAGCCCAAACACCCGAGAACCATATAAAGCCACTCAAAAGTTCGTCTAACAAGTTAGGGCCATTAGATTCACTCGGCAGACAGATGTAGAACCCCCCTTCCCTGTGGCACAACAACCGCAGCCTATACACACTAGGCCAGGGGCTCGCACTACACCCAAAGTGGCAAGCCATTCTTACGCCATTTAAGGTAACCACTAACAAGCTAGAAAAGGTCTCTTGAACAACTAAAGCCAGAGCCATATAGCCCTCACAGCTGTACTGTATATCCCGGATAATCACGTACAGATAAGTCCTTATGGAGAGAAACCAGAGCATCAAAATAATACACATGCTCTAGCCCCCTTTTAACAGTAATAAAATCATCTTAAAGGTTGATTGCTTAATCCATTAATCAAATTACAAGATCATTGTTCTTAGTTTAAGCACTAGCAGTAGCTACCCATATGCATTCCCAAGGTTGACAAGGAATCAAGATAACAATCACTAAGTTATAATCTCTAAGGTTGTCAAGGTAAGCACATGCATATGTATGATAATTTAATGTATAGGTAACAAGGATAGTCCTGTGTTATACTTGCCTTAATCAAAGCTTTCCAAGTGATACTGCTGACTTGGTTCAAAGTAATACTCCGAATCGTCCAGATACTGCTCACCTTCTATATTCGATCATCAATCAACAACATACATGCATCCAATTAAACATACACGAAGCAAACAAAGAGATATAATTAGAACAGTACACCAATAGTATCAAAACAATAATAAAAGTTTATAAAACTCTTCTACACGTTTCTACGATCACACAGACGCAAAGATCACCAAATTCAGAGTTAAAACGTGAAAGTTATGTATTTTCTAAGATTTCCTATAGATAAATAAATACTTAATTATAACCTCGAAAAATAAATTATCAAAACTAACTGTACAACTACACTAACATGTAGAGCTCGCAAATACGAACCTAACGCAACTTGAACGGATCAATTCAGAGTTAAAACGAAGATTTTATGACCAAAACAATTCTAGTGGCAAAATTGTAAATACCTGAAAACGTATTTTTGACTTAACCGGAAGAGAATACGCTTTCAAAACACGAAAATGTACTTTCAGCAATACGCTATGGACGGCGGGTTTATTATTAAAAAGCTAAGGGGCTCTTTAAGAAGTTTACCCCGCGAAGGGGTAAGTTCTAATCTGGGCCCTTGATTTCAAATCGGACGGCTGTCATCGTCTCCGGCTTACAGAGATAGAGGGCGCGGCTTCCTTCCCCAACTCCGGGCGGTGGCCACCATGGCCGGCCACTCCACCTCGCCGGAAAACTCCGGATTCGCCTTTCTAGACCACAACTCGCCCCGCCACCAACACCAATCGGAAGAGAAGCTTCCCCCGAACTTGTCTACCTAGTTTAGGAAGACTACCATAGCACGGAAACGAGACGCAGCTAGGTTAGGGCGGCGGCGCCATTGCCGGCTCACTGGAGCTTCGCAAACATGCGATTCAAAGCACTACAACTCAAAAGAAAAACATGGGGAGGTAGAGAAGGAGATGGCGAACTCACCAAAGCAAAGAAGAAGGGCTCAAACCAACCCGCAAGCTCCGACGACGAGCAACCGAAACCTCCAATTTTCCCCAATCCCAAGAGCTCGGTTTCACGTGGTTGGACTAGAGTTTTAGATGAAAAACGGAAACTAGAGGACCTAGGCGTCCTATTTATAGCTTCGATTTGCCGTGTTCGATTAGGAAATCCCGAGATTCTCGATGGATTCGGTTGGAGTCGACGTCGGTCTCCGGCTCGGCCACGATGAGAGGAAGAAGGCGACTGACAGCAGGGTCCCACCGGTCAGCGACAAAAGAACGAAGGAAAGGCGCGGCTGCTGGACATCGGGTGACTCGGCCGAGCTGGGCCGCTGCGGCGCGGTCCGGCCCACGCGGCAGGCGCGGGGAAAGCAACCTCGACCCGATGGCCCAAGGAGAGAAGGAGGCCGAGCGATCGGGCTTTCCAGGCCACTTTGCTCAGGTAAGTTGTTTTATTTTTTTTCTTCTTTCTTTTCTTTATTTGTTTGTTTTCAAACTATTTCAAACAAAAATTTTCTAAACCAAATCAAAATAAAATAAATCCACACCACAAAAGAAAACAAATGCAGCAGCATGAATGCATCACCAAATATATTTTTTTTAAAATTTTAATTTGCCATTAATTATTATCTAATTTATTCAAAATTCATTATCTCTAAAATTTGGAATTTTTGGGTGTTACAATCACCAGCAAGACTAGTGTGAAGTCCTACAAATTAGTCCCTCCGGCCATCCGTCGACAAGCTCTATCATATTTTATTTTGTCTCAGGTTTTTATGGTAGATTTTACCACTATTTTATCACAAGATGCTTTATTTGTAGCTACAAATCAAGTATAGTTTTAAAGCATTATAGAACAAGAATATATTTGCATACTTTTTATAATGTGACAAAGTGGTCAGAAGCTTGTGATTATTTACTTTTGTTTTATGCACCCTGTTCCTTTTTTGTGATGAGCTATTGAGCTAATAAATTTTTTGTATGAACATTTGTGCAGTCGCCAAGGTCACAACTTTTATATCTTTCTAAATTAATAAATATGGCTTTAGTTTTTGTCGTACATGTCATCAAAAAATGTGTTGACACAAAGATTGATCATACACCAGTTAGAGCTATATCGTCCGGGTCGCCACGGACCGAAGAATGCAACGGATAACCAACATTCTTTTGTGGTGAAGAATGACGAGGTTTACGAGCAAACCACCAAAGAATAACCAATCGTGCTTATATTGATGAAGAATGACTAGTTTTTAGAGAAACTAACAAAAGAATCATCAAAGCTCTCATCCAAGAGGGACCCGTCTAGGTAAGGGCATCGCCGGGTTGCCCTAAGTCGGCCAGTAAGCCTACCTAGAACGTCATCCTTGGTCATTGGATCAAGCAATGAACCACAACATGGGGGTTGGAATAGATTAGAGCAAAAGGTGGGGTAATAGATGTAAAAAAGATCGATTGGAAGTTGGATTACTCAATTGGCCATAATCCTCCAATATGTATATAGAGGAGGTTGGTCTTATCCTGGAAAACCTTTTAAGATCAAAGGCCATACTCTTTTCCCTTTAGTTTAGTTTACCTATTCAAGTAAATCTCACAGTGAGGTAATAATACCTCAGTGCTAGCTAATAAGGTCCCGTTTAGGAGGGCTTCTGCAATGGCTTTAGGATGGAGCAGTTTGGAGCCGTTTTCTACCAAATTGGGTAAAATGAAATGGCTTCATTGGTGAAGCCCTTAAAACCTGCTCTCACAAAGGTTTGGGGGTGAGATAGAGGCAAAAAAAAGTGGCTTCAACTTGCTTTACTTCGCCCACGTAGACCCAGCGTGGATGAAATCCATGTTTGCCCCTAGCCACCGGGGCGGGCACACGGACCGCCGGGACACGGGGAGCATGGCGCATGGCACTTTTGCAGGCCGCCGAGGCTAGGGTATGTGTGAGCAAAAGCCAAACAGAAGAAGAAGAAAACAGGAGAGGAGAAAAAAATAAAAAAAAGAGAAGGGTATTCTGGTTTTTTCATCTCTTTTGTGTACAATAAGAAGCTATTTTACCAAATGGGGTACCAAAACAGCTTTGCTCCACTGGAAGAGTTGTTAAGATCGTGGAGCTGAAGCCAAACAAAATGGCTTCACTAGTGAAGTGAAGCCCTGTCAAAAGGGGCCTAATTATATCTAAACCAGAGAACTTATCTTTGTAGGTTTCGAATATTTTTGCAGGAACATTTTTCTAGATATATATGCCTAAACTAGTTACTAATTTTCTAAAAAAAATTAACATATATTTAGATTGGTAATATTTACAATATAATTCAAACTGAATTCTTCTTTCTGTATTTATCAAAAAAAATATTTTTTAAATAAGAAGCTAGCTAGCTACCATACTTCCTCCATCCTGAATTAACTGTGTGGCTTGTTTTTCGAGAAGTTAAACTTTTTCAAACTTCTTTAGATTTTGTGAAAATATTATTTCCTAATATGTTTATTATAAATATATATTCTTCATAAATATATTAGTATTTTTCTATATTTAGTGAAACTTAAAAAAGAAATTAACTCATAAAAATCCTGATGTACATATATTTTGAGAATTGAGATAGAGGTGTTGCACCGTTTGATTAGCTGGAAAAGTAAAGGGTGCCATGAACGTGTAAGCAAAGAATTCTGACGACGACAAGTACAGGGAAAACACAAGAAAGGAGGTAAGAAGAATTGAACAGGCTTGCAAGCCAAGTTAGCCGCTACATACCTTCTGGCGTTGTCTCGTGATGTCGGACACCTTTTGACCAGAGAATGATCAGTGAAAAATAAACTATTTCTGCACATGACGTAAGTGTTGTCGTTTGGTCCAACATGCAACAACCACAGGTGTATGTGTGTAATACAGCTGCTGATCACTAATAAGCTACTAGCTCATCAATTAGTTGGTACAGGAAATTAAAAAAAACAAGTTTTGAAACAGCCGTCTTCTTCCTTCGAATCGATCAGCTCTGACTACCTTTTTCTTTTCTTTTTCTTCTAGTTTTTTTTAATGAAGCAGCTGCCTTTTTCTGAAGAATAACTGAAACCTGGGTCAGCAAGTAGCGCTCTATTTGGGCAAAACATTTGTGAATATGGTTGGGACAATAGTAGTTCTTCTTTTATGCATCGTTGGTGTTTTTCCACATGTATGGTGAGAGCGTTTTTTCCCCTCCAAATTGGCTTTTTTGCCAACTACTGTACTGTACTTCCTTCGATCACAAAGCTTTTTGTTCCAAGTTAATTTAACAACCTTGACTAGCAATATATCTATAAAATACATTATTTGTAAAGAAAGGAGAGATATATTGTGAGAATGCATTTTTTTCTAAATAAGTCTATTAATGTCAATCTTGTGTTGACAATTCATATAATGAGAATATAGCTGTTGGTCAGAGTTAAAAATATTTGACTTAGGATATATATAGATGGACCAATAATATACGTTCAAAGAAAGTAGGCCATGTGAAGAGAAAGGCCGGACCACAAGGAGAAAAACACCAACGTAGAGGAAAACAGCTAGGTTACATGGAAACCACACTGAAAATGGATTTTAGAGTCAAAATTGAACGGTATCGATAGTTGAGGTATATTTCGATGATAATTCAAATTCAACGACAAAATTAGAAAAAAATAGAAGAGTCAAGTGGCAAAAAAATGGACCTATTCATTACATGATTTAATGAATCCAATAAAGTCTGTTCGTTTTGCTGGTTTATTGTGGCTGAAAGTATTGTTCACTGGTTTATTGTGAAAGAGAAATACTGCTAGATAGCTGCTGATTTGGCTGAATAGCTCAAACGAACAGGGTGCTTTTTTCTGAACAGGAAATAATTAATAGAACTCATAGTCAGCTAGCTGTACTTGGGCAAAGTATTTATGCATACTGTAGGGACAAATAATGCCACTCTTAGCAGCCTTAAACAAGGTGTGGCTGCTGATCACTGAAGGCACAAAGAAGCTTGCTCGCAAGGAAAGAAAGAAAAATGAAAAAAAAAAGAAACACATAAGACACAGAAAGGGCATACATATATGCTGCTGATCATCAGTAAGTTTGCAAGTAGGAACGGTGGCTGCTGGACTCAAAATAGAACCCACATACCCAGACACCAAACGGCTCTTTTTTTTTGTAAATTTCAAAACACAAGTTTATTCATCATAAGCCTAATATTTTTACCTCTAGTTATGAATAAGAAAAAATATTATATGAGTTGAGAACAAAAGGTCAGGATTACTTACTCCCTCTGTCTAAACATGAATGCAATTCTAGAATTATATGCTAAAAATTCAATTCTAGCTTTATACTCAGGTGTGATATCCTAAAAATATATGCTTTATATGTGTGGATGTGCACTTTGCATTTCCGATATGATAAACCACGTCAAAATTAAATGCTGGTCACAGGGAAAAAAAAAGTAAGCCGTCACGTCACAAATTGAAGGAAAAAATAGCGAGCTGTAACGTCACAACTTTAAGGATGAAATCGTTGCATTGCACTGTAGTGCTTTATATATATATATATATATATATATATATATATATATATATATATATATATATATATATATATATATATATATATATATATATATACACGCGCTATTCTACACCTTAGGTGTAGAATACTATTCTACACCGAGCTGTTATACTGAACAAAATTTAGTAATATTCAGTAGTCGCGTTTCAGTATTATTCAGTATTTCGTGGTACTGTGCGTAGTACTAACTGATACTGAACATGATTCAGTAGTACTTTATATATATATATATATATATATATATATATATAGAGAGAGAGAGAATCGTGGTAGCAGAGGAGAGGAGACTGAAAAAATAAAGAGAGGAGACGAAGAAGAAGAAGCGAGCAGGAAGGTGCTCCGTTGACGCGATCAACGCAGCGCCTATAAAAGAGCCCATCCAGGTCGCAGCTGTCCGATCAGTCAGTCACCTCCTCTGCCGGTCTCTCGCCACCGTTGCCGACTTCTCCTCTTCTTGTATGCCGCTCCATTTCCATTGCCGTCGCGACGACCACTCCCACTTTTGCCTTGCATGTCCACCGCCGCGGCGCCGCCGTCACTCTCTCTGCACCGCGCAGCGGTGACCGTCGCCAGCGCCAGAGTAACCACCGCCGCGGCACCAAGCAGCAACGCCGCGCACCTCGCCAGCCTCGACAAGCTCTTCCGCAACCGCGGCGGCGTCGAGAGCGCGGGGCCTGCCGTGCAGCCGGTGGTAGCCGGCACGCAGCAGAGGCAGCAGCCGCTGCTGCGGCTCCCGTCGTTCTTCACGCGGACCGGGGCCGCCAGGGGCGGCGAGGACTCGTCGGCGGCGTCGGCGGCGCCCGCGCTGTCGCCGCGCCGGCTCGAGCGCCTGCTCCAGCCCGTGGCGCCCGACGGCCCGTCGCCGCGCGGGAACATCGCGGCGGCGTGGCGCCGCCTGCACGGCGAGGACGGCTGGCGCAGCCTGCTGGACCCGCTGCACCCGGACCTCCGCCGCGAGATCGTGCGCTACGGCGAGTTCGTCGACGCCGCCTACGGCGCCTTCCTGTCCCGCCCCGACGCCGAGCCGGGCCGCCGCGCGCGCGTGCCGCTCCAGGACGCGGCCTACCGCGTCACCGCGCCGCTCTTCGCCACCTCCTCCGTCGGCCTCCCCACCTGGCTCGCCGCCGCCGCGCCGTGCGCCGCGCAGCGGACCAGCCTCGTCGGCTACGTCGCGGTCTGCGATAGCCCCGCCGAGATACGACGGATGGGCCGCCGCGACATCGTCATCGCGCTCCGCGGCACCTGCACCGTCCTCGAGTGGGCCGAGAACGTGCGCGCCGGCCTCGTCCCGGCCACCCACCATGACGCCGCCACCGGAGCTTCACCAGACACGTGCAACGCCAAGGTAGAATGCGGCTTCTGGAACCTGTACAAGACCGCCGGCGATCGCTCCCCGAGCCTGTCGGAGATGGTCGTGTCCGAGGTGCGAAGGCTGCTCGACAAGTACAAGGGCGAGGAGGTGAGCATCACGGTGACCGGGCACAGCCTGGGCGCCGCGCTAGCGGTGCTCATCGCGGACGAGCTCGCCGGAGGCGTCGCGGCCCGCGCGAGGGCGCCCGTGGCGGTGTTCTCCTTCGGCGGGCCGCGGGTGGGCAACCGCGCGTTCGCGGCGCGCGTGGAGGCCCGGGGCGCGCGAGTGCTCCGCGTCGTCAACGCGCACGACGTCGTGCCGCGGTTCCCGCCGGGCCTCCCGCTCCCGGGCTACGCCGACGTCGGCCCGGAGCTCCGCCTCGACAGCCGCGCGTCGCCGTACCTCCGGCCGGACGCCGACTTCGCGTGCTGCCACGACCTGGAGGCGTACATCCACCTCGTCGACGGCTTCCTCGGCTCGCATTGCCCGTTCCGGGACAACGCCAAGCGCAGCATCCTGCGCCTCGTCAAGAACCAGGGCGGCAACGTCAAGCAGCTGTACATGAGCAAGGCAAAGGACATGCGCATCCAGCTCGACGGCGGCGGCGCCGACATGGCCGGTTCCATGCTCGGCCGCGTCGACATGCCCGGCGCGGTGAGCACCGTGGTGGAATGTGTGCACTGACGGACGGACGGCCGCAACCGCAACGGCGGTGCGAGCTGGGTGTGGACTCGCGTACGTCGGCGCCCCAAAAGAAATGTTTCGTCAACACAGATAATGGGGGTTGACTTGGGCCATTTTTTAATTTGTTTTTTTTTGGTATTTGGTCTCAAATTTTTGGTTGGTGGATCCGTGGATATACCAAACAATCAAAGTGGTAGGTACATGAAAAACATTGTATAGGTGAACATTAACTGATTAGTTGGTTAATACTAATAGTGTTACATCATGTTATTGTGTCTTACATGATTCTTTTTTTTAATCACAGCCTTACATGGTTCTTGGGGCCCCATATGGCTATCTATACGTATATAACCTATAACACAATGTATTATTATGATTAAAAATGCTGCAAGGATGCTCACTCTTTATTTTAAACCCGTCTCCCTATGGATCCTCTGTTTTTTCTGACCTCTTTTAAGATACAGCAAACATTTAAAGTAGTAAAAATTGACTTCAAAATATTCTCCAAGCATTTTTGAAGCCACAATGAAACTATAGCAAAGAATAACATACATCCATGCCCCACGTATACACGTAAAATCTCAAAGTCCAAATTCATTCCCATTAGCAAGGTGCAAGAAAATGACAAATTATCAAATTGAGATGCAATAACTCACTCATCCCCTTAAGCCAGTCTCAGTGGGGTTTCATGTCCTAGTTTTTACTCATACGTTGAAATCGTGTAGACAAGATTTAATTTATCCCCACATAACTCATTTCTGTCCATGAAACTTTTATCATCTCTCTCCACATATATCTATATCTAATAATAAAGAGGCAAAATTTCTCTCCACCTACTCCGTCCGTCCCTTTATATCTGTCATCATTGGTGTGCATGCCATAAGTTTGACTCGATTTATAGAAAATACGTGCAACATTTGTATCTCCAAATAAATTTATTAAAAAACTAGATTCAAAGATCTTTCCAATGATACTAATTATGTACTATAAATATTAATATTTTTTAATACATATTTAGTTAAAGTTGTTTCTCAGGAAACGCAAACGACAGATATTTAGGGACAGAGGGAATATTTTTTGGTCTAGCCATCCCTTAACTAACTTTGTGAATATAGAAAACTGTCTATATCCCTTCTTTTTATATAACTATGAATCGTAATCCAATTAAATCTCTCCGATTTCGGGTGTATAGGAATCCAAATAGAAAAAATATAATAATATAGACAACTAGGACTCTGAGTAACCGGAATAGGAATCTTAATCCAAATGCAAAAATATAAGAATAAAAATCTAATAAAGTGGAAAGAAGGGGATAAATTCTTTGTTTCGTTTTTTCTGATCTTTTTTCACTTTTTTCTGGTTTGTCCATTTTTACTTGATCTGAGTACGTGTGCTTTACGTTCGTTTCAACGCTTTTCACTTGGCTCCGAATATGTTCTGATTTTTTTCGTGGCTATTTTCTAGAGTACATTCTAATTTTGGTCATGATTGTTTTCGATTTGGCTTTGAGTATGCTCAGTTTTTTTTCTCGTGGATTTTATGATACTAGTTCGACTTTTCTGATTTTGTTTTCATTGTTTTCTCCACCGGTTTTTTGTGTAATAATAATAATAATAATAATAATAATAATAATAATAATAATAATAATAATAATAATAATAATAAATAAGAGATCACAGCAATTTTAATCTTTGACTCCTTAAGGAACAAAGATTTTTACCACTAAGTTAATTTAATTGTTGACTCGAACTCATGACCCGTGCTACAACTCACTACGTATTGGATCTCGTTGTAACGCATGGACATATTTGCTAGTACTATATTATGTCATCTTATTTAATGCCCATAAAACATCCACTTAGAGTGACCTTAGAACAAATAGTTGCTCTAGTAGACAAAAGTGTTCCATTTACAATAACATCATTCTAAGAGCATCTCCAATGATAGCCTCCATATCAACGCCACTATTTTGAATTTGAAAACACCCAAATTACTTTTATGTGTCCTGCTTTTTTCTAACCCTAGTAATAGCCCATAAATCGGGGCCAATACTTTCTATTTTCTCTCTTTTCACACTTACTCTATGCGTTCTATATATTTGACCTAACATAAATTCAAAAACTATGAGTTTATATAAATGATTAATACTCAAATCTACAAATTTAAAATGTCAACTCAAATTTAGAAAAATATATAAAATGTCATACCAAAAACATAGCCTTGTCACAACTATAGTTTAACAAACAAAATTAACCAATAAAACTAGGTGGAGCTATGAATGTACCAAAGGTGCCTGACAAGATCCTCCCAAAGCCTCCCATGTGCTCATTTGTTAACATTACTTTTTTATTAAGTCCTATAATATAAGGTGTGCTCTCTCTATACGCGCGTATACCTATAAAGTAGTACTAGTGTTGAGAAAGAATTAAATGCGTTCATTGGTCGGTCTTTAGACCAGAGATGGTTATGCCTTACTTGTATATACTATGACAGAGGGGGTATATCTAGAAAAGTCAAAATAACTTATAATTTGGAATGGAGTGATATTGTACTATTAACTCCTTCCCATTTAGACAGGCATATTTTCTTCAGTTTGAGCAAGTCTACAGTAAAAGTAACATTAATATTTATGTCTCTAATGAATTTATAAAAATAGTTTATAAATAATATTGTCCTTTTTGTATAGATTCTATTAAATTTAAACTATTTGACTCTTCAAAATATGAGGCCTATATTTTCTTTAAGACGGAAGGAGTGCGTAGTAAAGTGGATTGACTTTTAATTGGCATTATTATGAAAAAGAAAAGAGACTTGGTCGGATCCCTGGTTGCTGGGACATGATGGAGCCACCAAGGTGGCTAGTGGGTGCAGTGTGTAGCCTTGAGGGCCAGGAGCTTCCCACCAATGTGAGCAGGGGGGATGATCCTGATTCCTGGGGGAAAAATTAAGGCCAGAATTCGACCTGGACACCTTGAGGTCAGGGCGTTGTTACTCATATGTAATGGTAACTTGATGTCTCCATGCAGTGGTTAGAACGAGTCATCAAGATAAATACAAGTGGCACACGAACAAGGCCGATGCGCCTAGATTTTTTTTTACTGTGACAGATGGAACTAGATGAAATTGCCACTAACACGGTTATATATATATATATATATATATATATATATATATATATATATATATATATATATATATATATATATATATATATATATATATATATATATATATATTTGATGTGCCAAAAAAAAGTCAAAACGACTTATACTTTAAAACAGATATTCTAGTAACTGAATACTAGATAAGTGGGCTGATAGATGGGTGATAAATATACATACAACTAGTAGTGAGCTGTATTAGGCCAGTCTTGGTGAGAAGTTGCTTGAGGTGGTGGTTTCTAAGACTGCCATGTTATATAGACTGAAATGAGATACACCCACTCTAAATGGAAAGTTTCATTATAAGATTTCACATATATTTAATTTTATGAGTCATAGAGAGTTGATAATCATACTAAGAGAGTTTCATCCCTACGAGACTTACTTTTTCCCTCTCTTCTTAAAAAAAGTTGTCTCGTCATATAGAAATACTTATATGGGAGTTTATTAAATACAAACAAAATTCTGATGATGCTCACATTGAGAATGGTCTTGTTAGACATACTCTTAAATTTCCTGGGGGCAATAAACATTGTACCTTTTGGGGTTTGCATAGGGATTTAATTCTAGATGTAACATCTCATGTCTCTGTGCGGTGGATTAGCAGTGAGTAACATTTAGGCCTTGTTTGGTTTCAAGATGTTAAAGTTTAACTCTCATCATATCAATGTTGCGGTAAATGCATAGAGTACTAAATGTAGACTAATTGCATGTATGTTGGCACAGATTATAAGTAATTTACGAGACGAATCTATTAAGCCTAATTAGTCCAAAATTGAAAACTTTTTGTCAAATAAGACGAAAGTGCTACAGTGTTTATTAAACTTTAACACCCCAAACCAAACAGGGCCTTATTCTCAAAAAGCTTTTCGTCACATCCAAAATGACAAAGAAAGTCATACGTGTTAATGTAACAGCTTCCTAATTTCTTCAATCTCTTTTGAAATTCTCATCGTCGACTTACCAAAATGACGATGATGTGGGGTTTTCATCTTTCAAGCCGACGGTGATAAATTTTGCATAGTAATGATCCCTGTGTGAAAAAAATGTGAGACGCCATTCACGTACGCCATGGGACTAAAGTATATATCGTAGTCATGGACCATGGAGTTCTAGAGATGTGGTCTTGTACAATAGGAGTTTTTGTTTTTGTTTTTTTTTGGGCCTGGTTTAGTTTCCAAAATTTTTTGGGTTCATCCATCACATCGAATGTTTGACACATGCATGGAGTACTAAATGTAGACGAAAAAAACTAATTGCACAGTTTGGTTGGAAATCGCGAGACGAATCTTTTAAGCCTAATTAGCCCATGATTAGCCTTAAGTGCTATAGTAACCCACATGTGCTAATGATTGATTAATTAGGCTTAATAAATTCGTCTCGCAGTTTCTAGGCGAGCTATGAAATTAGTTTTTTTTATTAGTATTCGAAAACCCCTTCCGACGTCCCATGAAACATCCAATATGCCACCCAAAAAAAAATTTCTCGTGAACTAAACACAGCTAATGAAACGTCCCACATGTGCTAATGATTGATTAATTAGGCTTAATAAATTAGTTTGTTTTTGCTCTCTTTAGTCATGACTCTCTTCTACGGAGTATCAATTCAATTACTAGACGTCATGGCTTGAGGACCATATTAAGGGGGTGTTTTTAAATGTAAAAAAATTTGGAATTTAGCTACTGTAGCACTTTTGTTTGTATTTGGCAATTAGTGTCCAATCATGGACTAATTAGGCTCAAAAGATTCGTCTCATGATTTACAACAAAACTGTGTAATTAATTATTTTTTTATCTATATTTAATGCTCTATGCATGTGTTTAAAGATTTGATGTGATGGAAAGAGAGTGTAAAAATTTGAAATTTGAGATGCAAAGGCCTAAGGCCAGTCTCAGTGGGAGTTTCACTGGAGTTTCATTTGCATTTAATAACCTGCCACATATGCATTTTGATGACATGTCAACGTTTTAATGAAGAGAGAGAAGAATTGAGTTTCATGGGGATGAAACTCTCTTGGCACAGTTACCAACTCTTTATGAGTCATAAAATTAAATGCCTATGAAACTATAGAATAAAACTTTCCATTGAGAGTAGGTGTTTCATCCGAGTTTCATTTCATTCTATATGACATGACAGTCTTGAAAACAACGAAATGAAACTCTCCCCTGAGACTGGCGTAAGTAGTACTGATGGATCGACGTCGCCTGTGTGTCTCTCGTCTCTTGTGGAGTACTCCGTATTAAGTAGTACTCGGGTTTAGTAGCAGAATCATACGTGACACGGACGAGATTGTGACCCCGCAAATAGGAGTGTGGTTTGGTTGGAGGGAGGTCAGACTCGCTGAGACCTCACTCACCTTTAAGGATGAAAACGGTCGAAAACGGACTTACGAAATAGAAAACGAAAGCGGTTAATTCGGTACATTTCTACATTTTAGCAATTAAAGAATATAAAAAATAATTGAAAATGGTTGTGAAACCAATTAAAACTGATATTTTTTTATGTTTAAAAACAGAATCATAATATAGAAAACGAAAACGGTCGGTTCGGGATATTTTCGTTCTGTTTTCATCGTTACTCACCTCACCCTGTTGCTGAAGATAGGGAGTGATGAGTGATCGAGCAGGCCATTATTACGAGGAGGACGAAGAGAGGACTAAAGACGAGACGAGACTGGGTCGGATCCCGGACTGTTGGGACAGCAGGCATGCGAGGCAGAGCCAATGCGGTGGGGTTGCCTTGGCGACCGGGAGCTCCCACCAATGTCTGCAGGGGGAATGATTCTGCCCATGGGGCCCGGCCTCCTAATCCTCCCTCCCTCTTCCCTCGTGCAGTGCAAGTGCAAGCGCGAGGCAGGCCGCATGGCAGTGGGGTTTTGTCTCGCCCCACCGATGGAGAGACCGGCCGGCAGATTATCAGCTGCCTTGCCTGCCACAGTCCACGTAACCTGACTTCAACAGTCGCATCGCATCCGTGCTGGGAGGTGCAGTGGTGCTGGGAGCATGTACTGACTTCCCTCTTGCCTCTGTTGCCTGTCGTTTTTATTAATATTTATATGGTACATAATTAATATCATTGAAAGGTATTTAAATCTAGTTTTTTAATAAATTTATTTGGAGATACAAATGTTGCACGTATTTTCTAAATATCAAGTCAAATTTGTGCAACGTACACCAGCAGCGACCGTTGTTTAGCGACAGAGGAATGATACGTATCGGTGCGTGCTTATGAGCCCGTCACGGCACCATCGGCGACTTTTCACCTGTTCAATTTCGTCAGGCAGGGGTTTTACCCTTTCCTACTTCCTTACTAGCAACGGTCCCCGTGTACATATTCAATTTATTTACTTACTAGCAACCGTACCGGTGGACACACTGTGTTATGCGATTAGCTGGGCAACTTGCAGTTTGAAGATTTATTCAATTTATTTATATTTACTTACTAGCACCCGTATCCGTGCACGGTTTGTTGTGCGCTTAACTGGGCAACGACTTGCAGTTAAAATATTTGTTCAGTGATTGGTTATGCACACTAATTCATCTCAGGATCAGGTATTATGCCTGGACAACGATGTTCTATTTCATATATGGATACAGAAGACTTGGATATTTATTTACCTATATTTGATTGACGAGGAAAAGGCAGAGAGAGATATAGATATTATATTATTATTATAAAGTTGTCTGTGTGTATTCAGTCCAATATTTCGTTGGCTACACTACACTTGTCAACGGATGAATTATATGTCTCCGGCCCTGGACTTGACCGGCACCGGCAGCCGATCAAGGTGGCCGCGTGGCCCACGTACACACCCCGGCCCAACCCCAACCCCAGCGCCGGCAAACCCACTCGTCTCGTCGTCCGCGTGCGTGCAGTGGTCGGTCTGGTCGGCACCCAGCAGCAAGAGCAGCAGCGTTTCCTTTCCTAACACACGATCTTCTTGATTTCCTTTCCTACTGATCTAGTCTTTTTCTACTGCTGCCTCCGTGCAGACAAGGATACCAATCTTGATTATTTTTTTTAAAAAAATTACATTCAAAATCCTCGTCTCATCTTGATAAATGTATTGTGCGAAAATATTCTATAACAAATCTCTAGTAATACTATCTGATACGAGAAGCAGTAATATCAAATAGTTTGATCAAACACTGTTTCTTTCCTCACCTCACCTCACATGGCACTGCTCCTGCTCCTATTTACAGCTTCAGCTTACACTGTTACACAACGCACCCAACAAGGAAGCTACCAGCCATTGCACTCTGCTGCAGCTCCATCCGTCCGTGCTCCTCCTCACCCTCCCGGGGAAAAACTGAGCGGAATTCTCTATCTAGAGCTGGAAGTGGTCTATTATGTGCTGTATCACATCCGCTCCCTCGTTCATGAACGCGTACTTCACCTGCCGTACACCAATAGAAAGCTTCAACAGCCGTTAGCCTCGCGTCACATGATAACCAACATAATGGAGGATGTTGAAAGGACAGAAGCGGACTACAAACCTGAATAATGCTGTGTGCCGCAAAGCTCGTCATGCTGCTGTGGAAGCTCACGTCCACCTTCTCCCACGACACCCTCCGGAGCCCCGTAACCATTTTCTCTACAGGATGACACGATCACGAGTTTAGTAAGAGTCATGACTCATGACACTAGCACAAGGAAAAACGTCTCCAAACGCATCTAGCAAATGGCTTTGCAGATTTTTTGGGACAAGTCAACTGGGGTTTTCTAAGATATCATCAGCTCCACCACAAATCTCCCAAAGCTTTGTAACAACAATAAACAAACCCATCTATCTACACAAGTTCACATGCTTCGTATGTAGTGCACACACTACAATCTATCGGTTCATCTTGCTGTAAATTATTTTACTTCTATTACATGTTCTTGTTCCATAACCATTTTTGTGTCAGTGAAATGGTGTCTCATCTACATCTACCTTACTGGTTACAACTACAACAAACATATAAGCACATCAAAAGTGTCTTAATGAAATTCATAACAAAATATGAGTCAATAACCAATCACAACATACAAAGGAAACAACAAATCCTTTGTCTTCAGGTAGTTTTTTCCCAGGTCTAATGTTGTTATAGTCTAGCCAACAATTTTGGTAAGCAGCGACACGGTGAGAAATATAGGACCAAAGAAGATGGCATTTGCAAGGAACCACCAACACCATGATTCCAGTCATCCAGTCAACTATTGCATTGGGGTCACGAACCTACTCATTTTCAAACCACACACCTGCTTGCTAATTAGTTATGACCAACACTCAGGGTCCTAGCCTTACATTCAGAAGTCAATAAACATATCATAACAAATAAAAAAAAGGCATGATGTCGTGGGAAAACATGCATTGCTCTAAGCTATGACGAATCTTGTTACTTGCCTATGTGAATCATGGAATTATAGAAGTCATCGCTATGTTTTCTTAAGGGTAACACAGAGGACTTAAACAACAAATTTCAACTAACTGGATTAAGAGGGACATTTTCCAAGAGCTAACTGATCTGAGACTTTGATTCCGTGTGGCACGACTACGAGATATACAAAATCATCTATGTCAAGCCTTATCGTCAAGGCCATGTATAATATGTCAATTCTTTCACACCTACGTCAAGTAGACTTAACCCCTAGTCATCCAAATCCAATCATGTTAGGTGCTCCTCCAGTCCGGAACTTCAACATGAGACCAACTACCCTAGGAATTTCGTATGAGCAGCCTACCCATGTCTCTAAGATGTGCAGGAGCTCGCGAATTAAGGGATTTCCAATGCCGCACGCTGGTCACCATGTCAAACATCCCAGTTCATACTGTATTCAATCCAGGATCATTCACATGGTATGGGGATAAATTAGCAAAACCATAACAACAGTTTCGGCCTTTAGGTGCCACATCATTGTCTCAGTGGAAACACTGATAAATGGTATGCTTAAGTGGCAGGACCAAAATGACAAGCTAGCACAAATTTAGTACCACGGTAGCTTGCTGCCTCATTGTTTTGAAGACTAAACTGGTAAGCTTATTTACTCAGATTCATAATAAAGACAACATTTTTTTAAAAAAAAATCATAATAAGGACAACATTTAAAAAAAAAAAAAGACTAAGGAAAAGGATCACCTTTTCCACATAGCACTGAAGCATCATTTACTGGTATCAGGCAAAACGAAAGGAGAAAAACAATAAAGCTTCTCGCAAAAAAAAAAGAAGTATTCTGCATGCAACTCTATAAACTTACCTTCCAGAATGTCCATATCACATTCTGTCATGCAATCTTGGCACTTATCATCATCGATTTCTTCTGAATGCTCCTCATGTACAATGTGGGGGTACTTCTCAGATGATGATACTGGCAACTGCAGATCAAAAGAAGCAAAAAAGAGGCTTCACATGTGAGAATAGTGCTACAAAAATTCATATAGTCCTTCCTAGATAGTTCATAGAATTAGGAAGTCAATAAAAAATACTTCAGGAAGCTCAGTGTTTCTTCTAATAGATGATGTTCTCCAGCCAACAATATCTGATTTGTGCATTAAAGAAGAGCATAGCCAAAAGTATACAATAACCATCATAAAACAAACAATATGAACACCACAAATAAAATTGCCAATAGCGCTAATAATAAGGATACGATCACAGTCAGCATTTGCATACACCACTCTTCGCTCGAATGCTCGCAAAGCAGATCTACAAAAGGTGCACATCATTAGTATAGTATGGCAGAACCAAAACAATGTATTACTAGTAGTAGAAAAATAGACCAACAACAAAAACAACAATTTCTTTTAGTTAAGAAAGTTGGGGTAGGCTGGAGTTGAAACCCAACATTTGCCACCAACAAAAACAGAAAAGGAAAATAAAAAAATACAAGGCAAATTGAAACAGAACACGAATGCAAAATAAGCAAAGAGCAAGATAAGACTTACATAAAGCAGAGATCGTCACGATCTTCAACCATCCGCAGCAGCAGTGGAGGCTGCCCTTCATCATCGTCAGTTAGAAAGAGATGTCTACCAGTTCTCCTAAATATCCAATGAACGACGCGGCAAGCAACCTTTTCCATTGCAACAGATCCAAACAGTAGTGGAACCTAGTTTGTAAATGAAGAAAGTTAGCATCAAATAAAGAGTGCAAATGACTTATGCCAATGTCTCATTGAATATGGCATGTAAATTAGATCAGAAGTGGAAGGTTGTTTTTTTTTTCCTCAAATAAAATCCACGCGAGAGCTGAGCATCATTGAATTAATAAGGACACAATAAATACAACAACCCCACAACATAAATCATTACATTTGCACCAGAAACATAAAAACAACGACCTCGATCACACCACTATGCAACCTCAAGAGACAGCCACATCCAACTGCGCTACTCCCCTAGCCTATGCTAAACACCACAGGTTACCTACTTCTATTTTTTTTTCTAAGGACCTGCATCACGCTACGGGAGGCGTCATTGAACACACAACCATTGTGATGTCTTCACGACATCCGAGCACCCAAAATAATCAACTAATTCAGACCTCGTTTCATGCTGCCCAGGATCAATTTTGATTGGATCTCCAGGTACATAATTGGGCAAGATTACTCCAAGCAACTTACAGGGAAAAAAGAGTGACATTTTGAAATTTTTTAGTTTCCAGTGGTTGTAAGGGTAAGAGTCAAGAAGTTTGGCAATGAATTTGTGAGTTTTCAGCAAATGGCACCGGTGTTGCTTTTCTCTTCCTCAAAAGGTTTCTTAGGTGTTTTAGCACCTCTGCATGACCCTTTCATGTGCTTCAAATGCTTTGAAATCAGTGAAAACAAAGTTAGCACCAAGTATTGCTACATATATTCTACCATCTAGTCAAACTCGGAGATGGATGAACCATTTATAGAAACATCTGACTTTCCTTTACAGAAAATGAGAAACATTGAGGGCATGACTCGCGAATTGTTCTTCAGTTCTTTAAAAAGATATTATAGAGTTAATGAGCAAATGGTTTTACAGTTGTTTCAATAGATGGATACAATATCATCTTTTTTCGTGTACCATCTTTATGGTGAACAAAAAAATTATCTAGAGACATGCAGATCACTGAGAAGAGGCAGTCAAAAGTTGAACCTGCTTGTTCCCTCGCGAACCAAGGTGAGGCGTTGCTACAGTAATAAAGTTTATTGCTTCCAACCCGCAGATGGTTCCTTTAGAATTTCCATCAGACATGCTGTCTGGATGTCTGTAAAGTTTTGCAATTGCATATCTTGCTGCTAATCCTCCGACAGAGTGTGCAAGGAAAGAAATTTTGGTGAGTTCTGGCCTTCGACTAATTACATCAAGCACCTGAATAAGACTTGAATGCAAGTTAGCATCTAGACTGTTGTTCAGACAATAGGAACTGTGCAAGAGAACGGTTTGATAAAGAATAAAATTTTATTACAAATTACTATGTAGCAGCAGCTAGCTCCTAAATTAGCTGCCTGCAACATTTACCTCATTTGCTAAGCGTTCCCCCATGACATCAACTCCATCTAAAGTCAACATTGATGCATTTTTTTCACTACCTGTAAAATGGAACAAATAAGTCTGTATACTACAAGCTAAGATAAACAGGCTAACCACTTCAAATTACACAAATTCAAGAAGGGAGCAACTTGCATTACACTATGGTAATTACATAGCAGAACTCAAAGTTTGCAGATGAACTATTCAGAATTGCAAGCATCAATGAGTAAAGGGAGAAGATGTAGAACGTAATGGTAGTTAGTACAATGAGATGAAATATTAAAAAAATATAAGCTCACAGTAGTAAAATTCAGTAACAGTCAACTACATTTCCAATCATATACCCCTTTTCTCAATAAATGTATTTGCTTTATGAGGGGGGTGAAAAAGGGCTCCAAACCAAGACTGCATCCAGTTGCAAGGATGCTGCATGTATATCTGACCCAACTAACATAACATCAAACCATTCTGGGTGCTACTCAAAAAATACTGCCCATGCTCCCACAGCTCAGAATGGAATCTAAAAGAACTGCAATGTATAACTGTGACAGTGTTGTTGGTCAAGAAAGAAAAGTCAGTTTCATCGGTGGATCGATTATATCATTTTGAAAATCAACACTAGTGCCCAAAGGTATACTCGTGTCATTGTTTTGTTACTCTAATGCCAAATTGCCAATATGGTTTAGTAAGGCAGGAAAGCAAGAAACTATTTCTTCATCTGCACAAGACAACATTATTTTATTTTCTGTTTTCACAGTAAAATCTGTTTCCAAAGAAAGCAAACAAAGAGCATATTCATAGAAATAAGAAAATGAAGCAAAGAAAAATGTAAAAGAAATTAAACTCGGTAATGGATAGTACAAAGTGGCACAACTTACAGTGCACAATTACATCGTCAGGGAGTTGCTTTACAAATTCGTTAGCTCCATATTGCCAATTAGCAGTACTGTCCAAAGAAAAAAAGAGCAAAGTGAATAAAATACAAAAATATAAAGAGAATACGTCATAAGTTCAGAGAGTTGTAACTGGAAACATGTCCACTGCAGGAAAAAAAAAACAAATTTGTAATGAAAACATCAGTCTGTGAGCTACAGTGAACAGGCAGATAACATCACTGAAATAGCTTGCAGCCTTGCATATGCTAGGTTCCACCCAATTGCGAATCATAATTCCCTACTTTGCCCTTTGCAGCGGAATTTTCCGCTCCTTGCATATATACTTCATGGTAAAATTTCGAGTATGGCATGATTAACGTTTGAAGTTTAAAGCAGCTGGAGATTAGCCTTTTTAATAATTTATTTATGTTTGAAGCATAGTCTTTTATTCGTCGTAGCAGTGGCTTTTTTCCTATGAAAACCAGCACGAATCTGGGAGGAAGGATTACATTTGGCCTCATTTGCAGAGCTTTGACTCAATGCCCAGTTTAGTTTGAAGTAACTAGCTTTTTGCATCAAATTGTTCGTTGGTTGTCAGTAATCGATTCTGCAGACAGAACACGTGAGTACAACAAGGCAATAGCGACCTTGATGCATCGATGGTGTTGCTCTCAAACGCAGTCCCTAGAACAAATTTCCACTGAAATGTACCATCTGATAGATTTCAGCAACAAGCCGAAGCACACCAGAAATACAAAAGCCATGCCCAGGTACAAAGTACAATCGCGAGCTGGCCGACCAGATCCCCCACATCCAGCTCTAGCGGTCTAGCTTACACGGCCTGAAGTCCCCCCATTTTGCAGAACATGTGTGGGTGCGGGCGTGCGGCACATTGCGCACGAATCCGTCACGATCTACTACGAACCGGGTGACAATCCAATCCAATGACCGGCTTGGAAACTGGAATCAGCTAAGAACCCTGGAGTGGAGAGCCAGAGGTGGCGGGGGAGGCCGCGCGCGCACCTGCCGAGGATGCCGTGGACCATGACGAGGAGGTGGTCCGGCGCGTGGGAGGAGACGGCGTCGCTCCAGACGTCGACGCCGCCGGAGACGAACTCCTCGGCGCGCACCGCCGCCGAGCGGTCCTCGTCGCCGCCCATGGCCGCCGGCCGCCGCGGTGTCGGTGTCGTTGTCGGTGGGGTCAAGGGGAAAGGGAAGCAGGGAGCCCGTGCCCGTGGCGTGTCGTGGAAAACTGGGAAAGCGGGAACGTGAGAGGCCGGACGGACGGACGGACGGACGGAAGCGTCGCGTCGGCGTCGAGCGAGCGAGCCTTCGTGGATTGTGATGGGGCCCGGCCAGCCAAGGCCGGAAGAAGGGGGAGCGAAAGCGACCCGACGGAGAGTCCCAGACGGACCCAAGTCCCCCCTTGGTTTCGCACGCAGCTACCGGTGCTACGGAATCGGGGAAGCAATCCAGCAAACCAGGCCACGTGTCACCGGAAGCTACCCAAAGGAGCACTTTGGCAGTCTGGCAGAGTAGTGAGAAAGGTGGCCGGCGACGAGGCGAGGTGTGAGGTGTCGCCGTGTTGGTGTCGGCAGGGCTGGGGCCCGCCGCACCGGCACCGGAACGGCCGGCTTCTGCTTCTGGACGAAGCAACGAGACAGGACGGGGAAGAAGACGCGGCGGCCCGCACGCCGACGCCGGGTTGCCCACGCCACGCGGCTCTTGGAGTTGGGCTTGGGCCTGATCAGGCTCCGGTGACCGGTGTGCCGGTTGTGGCGGTGTGGGGTGGGCTGGCTGTGGAGACCGTTGGCCCATTACGGCACCGTGTCTGGGCCGGACGGAGTCAGAGAAGAGAAGGCCCGGGGCTCTCACCTTCGTGTGGCACGCACGGAATCTACTGGGCCCGACGAAGTTTCTCCGCTGGCGAGCCCATCGCTCGTCCCTCTCCTTTTACTTTTTGTTTGGCTGTGTTCAGTTCCTAAAAAAAATACGATGCGAAAAAAAATTCTCCGTCACATCAAACTTGCGATACATGCATGGAGTACTAAATGTAAATGAAATTAAAAACTAATTGTACAGCTTGGTTGTACTGTACAAGACGAACGTTTTGAACCTAATTAGTTAACGATTGGACACTATTTGCCAAATAAAACCAAAACATGCTACAGTACTTTTTTTACCCTTTTCAGGATCTAAACACAGCCTTTGTTTTTTTGCCCGACGTTATTTATTACACGCACGTGCACGCCTGTAGTTACTGGCTGCGAGCGCACGTGCGCCTCCCGTTACCCAGAACCACTGCGAGGCCTGGTTCACTTTGAAAAAAAAAATTGAACCTGATGAATACTATCATTTTCGTTTTATTTGGTAAATATTGTTCAATCGTGGATCAACTAGACTCAAAAGATTCATCTCGTGATTTCCGACTAAACTGTGTAATTAGTTATTTTTTTACCTACATTTAATACTCCATGTAAGCAGCTAAAAATTAATGTGATAGAGAAAGAATGAAAAAACTTGGAATTTAGATGACATCTAAACAAGACCCTGACATGGAATGAAAGTTTTCGTTTTCGACTCCCGTCCACCCGTACCGTATCCATATCCGTATCCATGACTGCTGTGCCACAGTGCCAGCACGAAACTCGTGCGCCACTCACTCGTGCGCTGCAACTACGGTCCGGAGCCCCGGACCGGACGGCGGACGCTAGCTGATGCCGGCGACAACGACGACGCTGACGTGGAAAAGCGACCCTGCATCAGCACCTTACGTGGCTGGCGCGCCAAACGTGTGGACAGGACACGCTGCCTCTAAACATGAAAACGGACGGGATGCGTTCCCTCTGCAACCGTATATCGTTTTATCCTGTCCCGTTTTCTTTTTTTCCGGGAAAATATGGAAACGGGACGGAATGCACCAGGACCGGGACCAAAAACGGTTGAGCGTTTTTCCGTCCGTATTTACGGTATACCGTATTTTGCCGGGATAATCCTGTATTCACCCCGTTTTGTTCCTAACCGGGATAAGCCCAGTACTATTCCCTTAGGCTATCCGCACTCATGGACCTCTATATTTATCCTCTATATGTCCTAATCAGCAAGATTCTCTCCTCTATACTCAATTCTCCCACACCCATCCATCCTCTATATCATCCTCTATCCACTCTATCCACTGTGGGACTCACTTGTCACTTTATCTAAATATATCCATGTGTGATCTAGTTTTGAAGGATTTATTGAGACGAATTTAATGATGCAATCGAAATTTAATTTGGATTTTTGGTTTGTGAGTTATAGCATTTTTTCCCTTTGTTTAGCTAGTGGGGCCCGCCACTGCACACTATAGAGTAAGCATTGTACTACTCTAAATATAGTGTGAGAGAAAGGATAGAGTATCGTTTTAGAGTACCCAGTGCAACAGTTTTTACTCTATATTCATACTCTAAAACTTTAGAGTATCCTTTAGAGTACGCACTGCGGCCAGTGTTATGGGCCTTATCATCTGGCCTCCGTCCCTCGTTCCTCTCAGTTGGCGTTCGCGGCCTCCCGCCTCCCAATTCCTCTCGGCTGGATCCTGCGTTGCTGTTTCTTATCTCTGGCCTCTGGGTGTGGCAGCATGTGTGCATGCATATGCAGTGTAGCATCAAGAAGTAGCCTCAGGACATGCAGTGGGTGTGCATGCAGTGTAGGCCTTGTTTAGTTTTCGAGTTGGTGTCCCGATTCGGCGTCTGCTGCTACAGTGTTCCGAAACACTGTAGCAGTTTTTGTTTTTTAGTGTAAAAAATTATTCAAAAATTGATTAATTAGACTTAAAATGTTCGTCTCGCAAAGTACAACAAAATTGTGCAATTAATTTTTTATTTCATCTACATTTAGTACTCCATGCATTTACTGGTATTTTGATGTGATGGAGAATCTTCTTTTTGTATAGTAAAATTTGGACACCTGTGTTGGGAACTAAACAAGGCCGTAGCGTCGCTGTTCCTCTTAGATGCATGTGTGTGCACAGGCGGTCAGGACTCAGGACTTGGGAGCGTTACCGAGCGTAACAGCAGGAAGTAGCCAAGCTGAGCAGTTTAGCTTATTCACCTTTACTAATCATGCGAGATTTATTATTTGTTTACTTATTCTACTTTTGTATCTTGGTTATCATAGGTGATATGTAATCCCAGCTTAAGTTCCCAGCTACCGTCCGTTTCCGTTGATTTTCTAATCGTATTTATCCGTTTTCATATTACCATTTATCCCGCTACCGTTTTCGCTCCCGGCTGTCCCGCTCCCGCTCCTGTTTTCGTTAAAAAAAATATAAAAATAAAAACGGTAGAGGTATTTTCCGTCTGTTTTCATCCTTAGCTGCCTCCTCGTGTGTCGTGACTCACGCACGCACACGGCACACGTCCGCAATCTCTCCACAGATTAATTAATAAATAATTAATGATAATAAACATAAATAAACATGCTGATGATGCGTGGTGCCATTTCATCCCAAACACAACCATACAAGAATAGTACTACGATACAAATACAGAATAGAGACGAGAGATGATACGATGTGGATAAGAGGATCACGTTATCCATCCATGGAGATCGAGCAATGCATCCGTCCACATCGCCGGGCGAGACCACCGTACGTCTCTGTCACCAAACGGACATCAACGGTGGTCTGCTTGGCCCGTTGTCGGTTTTGTTTTGTTTCTCGTGGACGACGATGAGCCACCACCCACTCCTGCTCCAGTGTCATGGCCCCCAACTAACCCAATCATGCACCTTTTATTATAAAAAGAAAACATACTCCGTATAGTCTATCCGAGTTTTTGTTACTAGTCCAGATCCGACGTCAAAGGCGAATCTGCTTGCTAAAAGTTTACTAGTGCCGGCTTTTTTTTTTGACACAATCACAGAATCTGAACAAATAGTATCCAGCACCACCAGCGGGGTCTTTTCACCCTAGCTCTGTGGTTTATAATCCGTCTTATTCAGCTTGTTTTTTCAGCCGAAACATTATTTTTCTCTCACAAAAAATCAGCCAACAATGTTTTTCAGCCGGCTTATAATTCCAGCCGAACGGGGCCTATATCCCATTTTTTTAATTAATAATAATACCGTACATATAATATAATTCTCAACAATTACTTTGTAGAGAAAACTGATGACAAATTTTCTTATTAAATTTTACCAACAAAAGATGGGTGGGTATAATTTCTACGTAAAATATCAACCGAAAAAGTTAGTACAAAAGAATACATGTACATGTTATCAAATCACAGGTCATCTTATACGGAGCCATGCAAGTTTTTTTTTCCGATGGCATTGAACATGGGTGCGCAAGAAAGAGGTCGTTTGTTTCGTCAAACAGAGCCACACAACCACCTCATGGAGCATCAAAGTAGGATCACCGAAGCAGCTCACACACCATTGTATAGGTTATTGTCTCCATGTAACTCACAACATATCTTTGCTCAGTGCATCAATAAAAAGTGTGATTTACTATTAGACGACTCATTCTACAAGTTATTTGTTAAAGGCCACGCCAAACGCTACATCGTGGTTGGGAGCTACAGCTAACATGTTACTACAAAGAGGCTAATTCAGCCATTGCCAAGCGCGCGTTGCGAGCAGAAAGTGACGCTCGGCCACGCGCTTTGTTGGGACCGAAGACAAATAGGGGAGGTGAAAATCGATATTTCTAGGAGCTAGGAATGGCGGGACTGCAAATATAAGTTGGATTATTGGCTAGCGTAGCGAATATTGATAATCCAAGCCCTCTAAGTCTGCGTGAACTTTTTACTAGGCCAACACTACTAGGTGCCACCATTGCTCCTGTCCTAAGTAGAGTCAGAGATTTCGTGACACTGCATATAAAACAACTAGTGAGATAACACCAATGCACTTGCCTTAAGGAACACAACTAAGCTAGCATAAGAGCATGCAGCTCATGAATTGGCTTGGCCTGTTTCTTTTGGCTTGGCATGTTTCTTTTGGCTTGGGTGCCTCAACTTATTGCAACTGGTACCAAAATCTAGTTCAACTTTCAAGTAAATTGAATATTCTCGAATTAACCAAGCTAAAACAAGTTATTATACTTTGACCAATCTTAGCTAGCGCCAAAGATGAAAAAACAACTTACCAGACTTTAAGAATAACCGAAAACAACTGGTTATAAAAAATAATGGAAAATAGTTAATACCAAGCGATCCAGATTTTAGTTTTATTATTAAACTAAATATTATAAAATCCCTCATGTACCATATCATATATCCCAACCAAGTTCAAAAACTTTAGAGCATCTCCAACAGTTTTTAAAAACTCGCTCCTCAAATACAGATGACAATTTTACATCAGAAATCATATACTATTAAAATATCTAAGAAATCAAAGAGGGTTTCGTCCACCATACGTTTGGTACTCCCTTTTTTCCTTAAAAAACAACATGTCTGGATCATTGCGCGCTGCCCCACACTCCTGCTGATTGCACCCCACACCTGTCAACTGATAGTTAATCAATCAATCAAATATGTTGTGCTCCAGCCGTCATGATCCGTGGCCCCGAGGGACTGCTGAGATCCTTGTTGCCGCCGCACCTGGACTCCAGGCAACCGGTGAAATGTGTGCTCCATTGGCGTCGTCTGCAGCCACATACCTGTCCCGCTGTTTACTCAAGCCAGCACCATTTTTTTTTTTGCGAAAAGCCAGCACCATATTGTTGTGTGTGCAGCATCCATGCACGCAGTGCAATCGGTCATGGAGCACAAAACGCCCATCCATCCATCATTAAAAGCAAGCCACACCTTTAGTTCTTGCCAGATTAGTTTATATATACATCAAATACATGGCTGATGTTTCGTTCGAAAACTTACAGAGTAGAACCCAAGCGAGTGGGACAGTAATTATACATTAAAACCTAAAATTATATGCTAAAATATTATAAACATGACACTCGAAATATCGTTTTTAGTAATGGTATATTATGTACACGTTCAGAACTAAATTATTATGGTATTATTTTTTTCCTGTTGCAACGCACAGACATGATCCTATTAAGGAAAAAACAGCGCCGACCCTCAGTCGTCTACGTCCGATACAAATCATCCTCCACTCGGAGCTACGAAAACCGGATCCACGTATCTGTGTCCAATATGATTTTTATTGTTTTCTGCAAATCCGTCACCGTAAGTGTCAACAAAAATTGTATAGTCCGGTGCAACGCACGGGCATTTATCTAGTTATCCTAAATGTTTTTATACTTTCTTTCTCTCTTTTTATACTCCTTATTCTTTTCCAAGTCCTTCCATCTCTTGATTGGCTAATTGATGTGCGCGCCTATACTTCCACGCCACTGGATCAATTTTTCCAAGTGGGAAAGGTTAAGAGTTAAGATAGGAGTTGTTGGAGTTTTTTTTCGATCTTATAAAAAATATTCAAGATTAAGAGTGAATTTTGGAAACTTGTCCACTAGAAAAAGGATTTCCTTCCACTCAACGGAATTTAATTGCCAGCTCAGCAGCACCCGCCGTATCCTCCCACCCCACCTCTGGTACACGCTTTTTCTTCCCCAAATAAATACGGCCCATCGCTCCCAGAAATAAAAAAAGAAAATCCGGGAGAGGATAAAAAAAAATCCAGAAGAGAGAAAAAAAAAAGATTCCTCACACCAACACCAACCCTAGCCAATCCTCCTGCGCCATGGCGCGGGACGGCGTGCCTCCGGCGGCGCCCCCGCCGGCGGCCGGCTCCGGCGGCGCGGCGGCGGCGGCGGGCGACGGGCCTAGGCGGTGCTCGCAGTGCGGGCACCACGGGCACAACGCACGCACCTGCACCGCGCGGCCCGTCAAGCTCTTCGGCGTGCGCATCGGGGACAAGTCCATCCGCAAGAGCGCCAGCATGGGGAACATCGCGCACCTCGCCGCGGAGGGCAGCGGCGGCGGCGGCAGCAGGGAGGAAGGGTACGGCTCCGATGGGGAGCGCCCGCACAAGAAGCGAGGTGAGATGGCGGCCCGGGGGACAGGGTTTTGGGGAATCGTGATCCCTCTGTTTTCCCCAATATCTTGTTTTTGGTTTAGCCGTGATTTTTTTAGTGGTTTCGTGCTTGTGCGGGGGAGGTAGGCATTGTTGTACGAAAAATGATGCGTTTTTGATGCTCGTCGGCGTGATTGTTGCGCCGCTCATTTTCGTTGGGAGGCGAGAAGAATCGTAGGTCGACGGTTTGTTGAAATTGAAGGTTCCATAAGAATCGTAGGTTGACGATTTGTTGAAATTAATAGTTATTTGCGATTTTGATTCGGTTGCTTGTTGGGAGAACTTGAGGTTTGGTTTCCTGATTCGATTAGATTGCCTGCGGCAGAATTTGGGAGGTCTGGTGGTGTCACGCTGTTCCTGTATCGTCATGTGCTCTGTTATATTTTTATAGGATCTTCGAAGACCGAGGAGATTAAGGTTTATTTGGTTGTTCAAACATATATTGTTTTTTTTTTGTTTCTGCTGACTGCTAATGTCAAGTCATTGAATTTTGTTGTTAAGATGCCTACTGTTGACAATTTTTTTGCTTTACTCCTTTTTGGTTGTTTCTGGTTAGTTGTCTCTTTTGGTATGTCCTATGTTTCATGCATTTTGTGTATTTCAACTTATTAATTGGGTATCGCTTGTACATTGTGTTTGACCGTTTGTGCTGTTGTCGTTCAGGTTGTTGCTATTTGAGGTTGGTTGGTTGACAGCAAAATTAAATTCCTGTTATACTATTAATTTGGTTGCATACTTGCACCATGTGTGATAATAGTAACACACCCTTTATGTGCCTCTGAATACTGTTAAATTGCTTCTTTTCCATGTATGTTTCATATGATTGTTTTAGTTGGATTTCTATAACCTCAGTACTACTTCAATGCTTGTCCATCAGGATCTACACATTGCCATTACCACTCTGCACTATGTTTCATATGATTGATTGGTTGGATTTCCAATTTGCACAAACTAAAATGTCATGTTTTTGTTTTGGTGATAGGTGAGGCATGGACTGAAGAGGAACACAAGAAGTTTCTACTTGGGTTGAATAAACTAGGGAAAGGTGATTGGCGTGGTATATCCCGTAATTATGTTATTTCAAGGACACCTACTCAAGTGGCTAGCCATGCACAAAAGTATTTCAATCGCCAAACAAATGTGCATAGAAGAAAGAGAAGATCAAGCCTATTTGATATGGTGATTGATGACGTGAGCATCTCTTTCTGATCCTGGTAACGTATTTGTAGGTGCATCTTGCAAAGAAGTGCAGTTGCTTGCTTGCAGTCACATAAGCATGTGTATTCTTTCCTTTCGTCGGTAGCTATTGTGTTGGCAGTTTTTTTTTGCAGCATCTGTGGTTAAATAAATGCTTGCATAGGTTCTATGATATGTTTATTCTTTTTCTTGTCGTACCTGTTGCATTTGCTTCTGCTTAAGTTCTCTTCCTTTTTGCATGCTCACTCTTGACTTAGCTATGCTTATTCCTCTACGCTTTAATACCTTTTACCTCTGTTGCATTAATAAGTTGTGCAGTTGCTTCTGCTTACCTAGACATGCGTCCATAGGTTCTATTCTTTTTTGCATGCTCATGGTTGACTTAATTATTCTTACTTTAATACCTGTTACCTTCTTTGTCATATGGATGTAATATATAATGACGCTCTAAAGTGCAAGACTTATTACTGTGGCACCTCATTTGCTCATGTCTGTTTGTTGGAGCTCCTTATTATCTTTAAAGTAATTATTTATTTATTTATTCCTTGACCCCTCATATGCTTACGTCTGTTTGTTGTGTTTTTCTTTTCAGTCATCTGATCAGCTGCCGCTCTCGCGTTCATCTTCACAAGAGGTAGAGCAACAGCATTTAGATGATCCACAGCCTGTTGCAGCCGTGCCTGCCCCTGTGGTCTCTCCAGCTACTGTGGTACCTCCTGTGCCTGTGGAAGTGCCTGCTTCAGTTCCGTCACCAGTTCAAGTCCCAGTTCCAGTTTCAGCTCCAGTGGTGACATCTCAGCCTATGGAACAGGACTCAGTTGCCTCAAGTTCAAGTGCTGGAGAGGCAGGGACGGTGATGCCAGGAGCCATGCCAGGACCCTATCTTTATCCAATGATGATTCCTCCATACTACCATCCTGCATTTGTTCCAGTGCCCTGCTATGGTTATGTTCCTTTTTACTATGGGCCACCAGGTGCTGCACAAGCTCCACATGAGGTTGTCAAGCCAGTGGCTGTGCACTCAACACCCCCATTATACGTCAAAGACCTTTACAATATGTCTGAATTGAGCCTGAAGGGTGACTCAGATGCAAACGGTGGAGTGCCTGCTTCTCCCTTGCCCCCAAAGCCGATTGGTAGACCAGAGAGGCAATCTGCTTTCCATGGAAAAGGACCTACAAATGGCTCATCAGGCGGACTAATTCCTGTAGTCAAGTGACTTTGATTTTGCTCCTAAACATGCCTTCATGTGTATGTAATACTTAGGATAGCCCAATCATAATAGCCTGTGCTGCTAAAATGGTGTCATGATTTCTTGCAAAGTATCTATACTGCTCATTTTAGTTCTCACCAGTTTGGAAGTCATGATCTGTGGGTAAATATATTGTTAGTTTGTCGTTAATTTAGCAATAATCTTCTGTTTTCTTCTTCAATTTTGTTCCAATTTTATTCATCAATCCCCAAAGTTATCAATCGTGTATTATTTTGTCTTTTATTTTCATCAATTTTCTCCAGTTTTCTTCATCATCCCCAAAGTTAGCAATTATGTATAATTTCTTCGCTTTCTTTCTGCACATGCTTTTGTTGAATTCTTTCATAGTTTAGTAAACTTTATTTTCACGTGTAAGTTACTAGTCAGTAGCTCTGTTCGTGAAAGAACTTACCTCTGCACAACATGTGCTTGTTGCAGGACCTTAGATTTTTTAACATCAGATTGTTCATTTGTTAGCCTAGAACCAACAAGAACTTTGAATCTTTCGACACATTTTATACCAGACAGCTTTGCATTAGACAGCTCCATCAAATTAAGCATCGTATATTCATCTCTTCCCATATGAATTAAATGGTGTATGCATCATTCGAGAATTAATTTGATGTAGCAGCTGCTTGTTGCATTTTTGTTTTTCATGTCGTTCACGCATGTAGTATGTCTGAACTGGATCAGTGGTTCATCTTTTGCATACACAGTTTTGGTGTATCAGTTGGTGAATATGGACAGCTTATACCACTTTGCCATAGACTGATGACCAAAGAACACACACTATGACATAAGAAAGTGTATACACACCTCGTGCCTGTTGGACTAAATTCCGCGCTCTGTTTTTCACTTGCAAGCACTAGTTACCCGTCAGCAGCAGAGGTACGGTTAGTGCTCCAGTTTACCAGTGCACATGATACTTCTTCAAAATCTGCAACCTGTAATCTGCAAGAGAGAAACCTAAATTCCCTTTTCTGGCACATTGCTTACTGCAATTGCCAATAACTGCTTATGGCAATGACCAAGAAGAAAACTCCTTCAAAGCTACTGGCAGTTGTAGTGGTGCAGAATTATGTTTCAGTTTGCCAAAGAAGTTTCTGTTCACTAATCCCCTACACAACTAAGAGCTTAGCCTGAACAATAAAATTTAAAATCTTAGCAACTGTATTTTAGATTACACTTCCTACTATGATTCCCTCCTTATAGCTAGATCGGACATCAGACATACACACTGCCCCTCTACCATAGATCAGCCAAGATGAACACTCCAGGTCGAAGAGTGTGAACTCGTTCACTAGAAGGTAAAGACTTAGTTGTTCCATAGTGCACCCTTTCTCGAGCTATTCAACTTTATTTTGTGCTCCCGGTGTCTCCTATTTTGAGTGGACCTTAGCTAATGTCGTTCATTACTCTCATCTTTCCTACTCTCCACTCACCAAAATAAATGTACCTGGCATTACAAAATGGAGAAATGAGCTAGTTATAGCAGGCAACCATGCATATATTAGAGCATGAGGAAGTGGGATTTATGTGCACTGCTCCATAGATCTGTACTTATGGTCTATGGATGATGATTCATGAACCACTTTTTATATATGTTATTCCAGTTCAGACACGAGCACATAGCAACACAATGGCTAAGACCAAAAAACTCCTTTTCTAATCAGATGGCAATACCGTAGTGTAGGCAATTTTGTCTCGCTTTGCCATACATCACACACTATGCTTGCATGCACTAGCTAGGAAACTCAGCCAATTGTCCAATCGTGAAGCACATTCTGGCATGCGAGAGCTACAGTTAATCAAGTCTGGTGCTGCTGTTAATTATGTAGCACAACCTTTCACCACTCGTCTTGGTATCTGGAGTTTTCTCCAAAACGCCTAAAAAAGTTGACCAGAGGGAGTGATGATGAGGGAAAGGTTGTGGATTTATGCCGCTTGCTCTTGCTTTAGCTCTGGTACTTAATTTTGTGCTCCTGGTGTCTCCAATTCCCTATTTGTCTAAATTGGTAACGAAGTCCACGTGACCATTCCTCACACCAACCCATCTTTCTTCTCTCTCACTTGGCTTTATGAAACCGAGAAATGAATTAGGAATCATGGTGCTCTGCCCCCTATATATATAGAAGAAAGAGGAAGTGGGGTTATATACTTATATTTACATTGCTCCCTATTTCTATACCAACCGCAAGTGGAGAGACATGAGCATATGCACATCAGACATATAAAAGGAAACAACTGATCCTCACTTACACTCTCAGTCTGACGTCCTATTTGTTTTTTTGACGGAAAATACTGTGGGGGAGGTCCCCACAGTTTGGATTTTATAAATGAATTGCAGGAAAATTACAAGGGTACATACACACCTGTCTTAACTGAAAGCATCAAGCCAAAAGCAAAAGGAGGACCTAAGGTCGTCCTTAAATCTAACAGACTGAGCAAAACATTGATTTTTGAAATTAGCTAACCAAAGAACAGGAGTAGGGTCTCTACGCTAGAAGATCTTGTCATTTCGCAGCTTCCAGAGTTCCCACGCGCCAATTAGAGCAGCCTCCGTAAAAAACGGCAATCCTTGGGCTTCCTTCTCCTTCAGGAAGCGTTCTTGGAGAGGGAGGGTAGTGTCCCAGCTGAAGCTGAGAGCAGACCAACATTGTTGCGCGAAGGGACAAGAGAAAAAGAGGTGCTCGATGTCTTCCTCAATGCTGGCATTGCACAATACACAGTATAGATCATCTTGGGTATTGAGATGTCTTCTTCTCAACATTGCCTTTGTGTTGAGCCTGTCAACAAGAACAAGCCACGCAAAAAACTTGACACGAGGTGTGCAGCGAGATTTCCAAACCAGCTTGAAGATCGGGTGTCCCTCCACGTCCTTGTAGGCATGATTGTATAGTTTCTTAGATGTGTAACGGCCCCCCAGATAGGCTCCCAAGTGTCTGTTCCATCTTCGTCATACTGAATGGCACTGAGCTGAGCCTGCAAGAGCTGCAACTCATCATATGCCTCAACAGATAGTGGCAAGAAGAATATAGAATCCAAGTCCTCAGCCTGAATGATTCCTTGCATAGAGATGGTTTCATTTATAACAAAGGAGAAGAGCCTTGAGAATTCATTGGATAGCACCATATCAGACCAATTGTCATCCCAAAAACAAACAGTTGAACCGTTAGCAACTGTGCATTTAGCAATGCTTCTGTAAATGGGATTCAACCTCATAACATCCCGCCACCAGAAGGAGCCGATTTCTCTCGAGGCATGTGGCACTTTGTTGGTGTAATACTTGTCCCAAATGAGGCGAACCCAGGGAACATCTGCACTGTTGTAAAACTTGTGCAAATGCTTCATGAGAAGAGCGTCATTTTGGAGTCTCAGATTGATCACTCCTAGGCCTCCTTTTTCTTTCGGCTTCATCACAGTCGGCCATGCAACCAAGTTGCCGCCCTTATTAGCAGGGTCATTTCCTCGCCACAAACACTGCTTTCTGGCTCGATCAATGTTTTCGATGACGCCTTTTGGGATCTTGATGGTGGCAAGAGTATAAGTAGTTATGAGAGTGATGGCTGAATTTACCATTTCAAGCCTTCCTGAGTACGAAAGCCAAGCAGAGCAAGCTGATAGACGTCCCTCAATTCTATCCATCATCGGGGTGAGATCCTCCATACGTGGCTTCGTCGTGCCCATCGGAAGCCCAAGGTACGTGAATGGCAGGGAGCTGATCTGACAACCAAAAATGTTTGCCAAGATGAGCATTCTGTCATGCTGCACATTGATTGGGATCATTTGAGATTTTCTGTAGTTGACCTTGAGGCCCGATGACTTCTCGAAACTGTTCAACAGGGCTTTAAGAAAATAGAGTTGTCTAGCGTCTGCTTGGAGGATGAGTAGTGTGTCATCTGCATATTGGATAATAGGGAAGTCAGCATTTGGTTGTGGGATTGGGGCTTTTAACAGGTTTCTGTCTGCTGCCTTATTGACCAGGTACTGGAGTAGTTTAGCTGCAAGTACAAACAGTAGAGGGGACAACGGATCACCTTGCCGCACGCCCCGTTTGCACTTGAATACCTTTCCTGGCACACCGTTGAGGAGTACAGCCGAAGAACCAGAGGACAGAATACTGTGGATCCATGATATCCACTTACTTGGGAAGCCCATATGCTGCATCATTAGGAGAATTGTGGAATGCTTAATTGTGTCAAACGCCTTCTCGAAGTCGAGCTTTAGGATGATGGCTTCGCGCTTCGATTGGTGACACTGGTGTATATACTCAAAACACCAAGCTAGACAGTCCTGAATCGTGCGGGTACAGATAAAACCATACTGGTTTCGGTGAATGAGCTGCAAAATCACTGCCTGAAGCCTGTCAGCTAGGATCTTGGTCAGGACTTTCAGACTACCATTTAGTAAAGAAATCGGCCTAAAATCACTGACTCCTTCAGGGTTGGCAGTCTTTGGAACAAGTGTGATGAAGGATGTGTTGATGCATTCTAGGTTCACTGTACCATGATAGAAGTCATCACAGAGCCTGTAAAAATCATTCTTAATCACATGCCAACATTTCTTCAGAAATAAACCGTTGAACCCGTCCGGTCCTGGCGCTTTGTCTGGAGGCATTCTCCTCATGATGAGGTCAATTTCCTCATGCTGGAAAGGGACTGCGAGGGTCTCTAGGCCTAGGGTGACTTCAATGAAGCATGAGAGATCAAAGGCCATTGCTGGGTTAGAAGAAACGCCCATTCTCTTCTTAAAGGATTGCCACAGGAGGCCCGCTTTACCTTGGTGATCCTGAATCCAGATCCCTTCTTCATTTTGCAGCTAGGAGATGGAGTTTCTTCTAAAGGAGATAGTGGCCATTCCATGAAAAAACTTTGTACACTCATCTCCCAGTTGTAATCTGTTGACAGTGTACCTTTTTTTCCGGTAAATGTTTTTGTACCTCAAAAGTGTTGCTAGCTGCACTTTGACTAATCTTCTTAGATTGCTTTCAGTGTTATATAGCCCTCTAGCATCTTCTAATGCATCCAGAAAAGAAATGACTGTGTTGCAGTTACTAATCAAGAGGGATAGATTGGAGAGGCCTCTACTCTAACTCTTCAGTGCTGCTCTCAATTTTTTGAGCTTGGCAGACATGGATCTTGTAGAGGAGTCCAACACAGGAGAGGAGGACCAGCAGCTATTGACCGTGTCAATGAAGCCTGGGTGTTCAACCCAGAAGTTCTCGAATCTGAAGATATTAGAACGTGGAATATTGGTTCAAATGGAGATCTTGCAAGGTATGTGGTCTGAGGTGATCTTAGCCAAGGGGGTGACTTCAGTGTTGGGATATGAAAGGGTCCAATTCACCGAGGTGAAGAACCAGTCCAGCTGCTCCAAAAGCGGATCGCCCTGCATGTTGCTCCATGTGTAGGCCTGCCCTTAAGTTGCAACTCAACTAGACCAAGGTGGCCAATAGCCTCGTTGAAAGTAAGAGTGTCTGCAAGATTGCCGCCTGGTTTATTGCGGTTGCTGAGTGATCTGTAGAAGTTGAAGTCACCAAGGAACAACCAGTTATCTTCGTCTGCTATGTCATGGTGCTTGAACCAATCAATAAAAAGCGATCGGGCCGGGTCATCACAAGGTCCATAGACGGTGGTCAATTTCCAGAAGTCCGAGTTCTGCACAGAGGTGAACTCAATCGTGATGCCAAAAACCTGTTTGTCAACGACTGTACCCGAGAAGTGAGAACTGTTCCAAGTAACTAGTATACCCCCAGAAGCACCAACCGAAGGAACAAAGTCAAACTGATCAAAGCGTTTGGGGGCAAAATTCCTGATGTAGGCCGTGTCAAAATGTTCTCGCTTTGTTTCTTGAAGACAGATAATAGAACAAGCACTCTCTTCGAGTTTATCTCGCACGGCATCCCACTTGGAGGTAGCATTAATCCCACGAATATTCCAGCATAAGATGTTCCAATTGCGATTACTCATTGCAAGGAAGCGGGTGATAAAGATAAATTGTCACGGCTAGCGTGCACAGGTAGCAATCTATTGAGCAGACTGAAGTTTCAAACCAAGCATAAGATAGTTTGATAAACAAAAGGAAAATGGCCTCGAGAGGGAAGTGAACGATGATGTTTATAACAAAACAGAAGCAAAAGATAGTGGCAAGCAGGCCAATGGAGCGCAGATTGGGAGACACAGCTCCCCAGAAGGTATTAAGCCGAGGATTCATCATTGGCACTTGGATTGGGCGCGCTCATGAGTGCATCAGGAGTGAGCTCACCAGGAGGCACTCCACACTCTATTCCCTAGCCTTCCAGTATATCCATCGGGATGGGACCAACTTCTCCAGTATCTACGTTGATCACAATGCCAGCAGTCTTTCTCTTCTTGTTGGGCTCCTTTTCTAGTCTGAACTTGCGGTAGCCATCTTTGTTATTGCTCATTCTGATGCTTCTTCTGACACTCTGATCCACAACCGGCACAGTTGGGTTGGAAGAGGTGGTGGGGATGGACAGAACACCTTTGCCTGCATTTCTCTTTCGGGCTGCTTTCTGCTGTGGGCTGGGCTGAATCTGCTCAGTTTGAAATTCAAAGGCAGCTGAGCTGGAATGTTCTGGGCCGTCCTGATCCTGAGAAGATTGCTGCTGCTGCTGGTTCACTGTTGTCTGCTGACAAGCTGCTGCCTGGTACTCAACAAGTGCTGCATATATCTGAATAGCAGTAGCATCCGCAGTTGGCTTCCATGGCACAAGTTCCAATCCATTTGGGATGGTGTTCCCAGTCTGGGCTTTTCTTTTGTTCACATTGGGAAGTTCTTCAGGGAAGTCACGGAAGGCATTGTCTGCATGTTGTGGGGTGGGCCCCATTTCAGTGGTCTGGTTTTCAAGTGTCTTGGTCTTGGTCTTGAGCTTTTTCCTGTAATAGACCTTACTTATGGAAGTGGTGCTTTTGTATGTGGTATTCTGATTGTTGTTATGCTGGCCTTGTGAGGAAACAGATTCAAATGATAGGAGACGACCCAGGGAGGCATTGGGCCCACTTTGGTAGCCTTCTGTATCAGCAATGATGGGGTACTGAATGTTTGCAGCTTGCTCACTGCTGTGAAGATGATCAACAAGTACCTTGAGCATCACAGAATGCACAGCCGGCTTCCACAGGGCAAGTGCAACATCACCATGCTGAGGGTGTATCGCCTGCTGAACCGGGTTAGGATGCGGATTGCCATCATGGACTCCATGAGCAATATGAGCACCTTGATGCTCACTGTTACGGCCAGGAGATACGTTCCCAGGCGAGGTCTCCAGAGTAGGTTGCAACTGAATTTTGGGTTTCCAAATTATCTTCGGTTTGGCCTGCGTTGCATGTTCTGTCATGGTGACCTAAGGGTCGGGGAGGTTGTGCTTGGGCCTCCAGATGAGAACCGGACGAACTTTGGTGAGCCAGGCCTTGGAACGACTGTGTCTCTTAAGGTGACCGGAATTGAAACAGAGAAGACACCGTACTGGGAAATTACAAGCACTGCGACTATGGCCCAAGCCCAGGCACTTGGAGCACTTAGGGACCCAATCTGTGTGATTTGAATTTGAATTTGAAACGGGATCAGATGAGCCCGCCGTTGAACTCGCCGTGATGATCGGCTGTTGGTTAGGGAATTTGTCACATCGAGATCCAGAGGAAGTTGGCGAGCGTGAGGAGTGACGTCCAAACACCAGTTTCCGGCTAGCAGAAAACTGGGGATCAATACGACTGATGAAAGATCCAAAAGCTAGAGAAATATGAGGCTCAAATTTCACTTTGGGAGGAGACTGAATGATCTTCTTGGCAAAATGCACGTGTTTCTGAGTTTTTTCCATCTTTTTTGCCTCGCGCTTGGAAGATTTCGAGAGGATTTTAGTCCATTCTTTCTCCTGTTCAATCTCCCAAGCTCGCTTTTCACGCTCCCAATGTGGGGTGCCATTATTCCAAAGATGAAAATAGACATCAAACATGGACGTGATGACACGCCGGAGCTTGTAGGTCGCAAAACCCACATCCTTGGAAAAAACCGAGAAGCGAAAGTGGTTCGTGCTTAAGAACTGAACATGAAAATCCAACGCACGACCACCCAAGCAAGATTGCAAAGCAATGCCCACCGAATCCTCCGTCAATCGAAACAAGAACCTTCGGAAGGTGGCAAGTAGGAAGAAAGAGCCTTCAGGGGAGGGCGAGGGATGGTGTACCGGTGACTTGAAGCGTTGGCGTATGTTCTCCTGGAACTCCAGACCCAGATCAAAATCCAGGCGTGAGGCCAGGTCCGAGGAGGACCCCATGGCGTCCAGGCGATCCCCGGCCGGTCAGCAGGGGCCATGATCGCTGGTGAAGGGGAGCGGGGGGGGGGGGGGGGGGGGGGGGGGGGAGGCGGCGGGGAGGGGAGTCGTCGAGTCATTGCCGACGATTCCTCCCTCCGTCCGGCACTCAGGCGTCACCGTGTTGGCTCGGGGCAGGGGTCGTCGCTCTGTGGTGCGGACTGCAGAGGCCGGATGCCGAGCCGCGGAGAGCACGGCGGCGCGTGGGGGGGGGGGGCAGCCTAGAACCAATAAGAACTTCGAATCCTATTTGTTAGCCTAGAACCAATAAGAACTTCGAATCTTTCGACACATTTTATACCAGACAGCTTTCCATTAGACAGCTCCATCGAATTAAGCATTGTATATTCATTCTCTGCTCTGCTTGTTGCATTTTTGTTTTTCATGTCGTTCAGGCATGTAGTCTCAACTGGATCAGTGGCTCATCTTTTGCATCCACAGTTCTGGCATATCAGTTGATGACCAAAGAACACGCTCTAGGACATAAGGAAGTGTACACACGTCGTGCCTGTTGGACTAAATTCTGCACTCTGTTTTTCACTTGCAAGCACTAGTTACCTGTCAGCAGCAGAGGTACGGTTAGTGCTCCAGTTTACCAGTGCACTTGATACTTCTTCAAAATCTGCAACCTGTTATCTGCAAGAGAGAAACCTGAATTTCATTTCTGGCACATTGCTTACAGCAGTTGCCAAGAACTGCTTATGGAAATGGACAAGAAGAAAACACCTTCAAAGCTACTGGCAGTTGCAGCGGTGCAGAATTATGTTTCAGTTTGCCACAGAAGTTTCTGTTCACTAATCCCCTACACAACTAAGAGCTGAACCTGAACACTAAAATTTGAAATCTTAGCAACTGTATTTTAGATTACACTTCCCACTATGATTACACAACTATGATTCTCTGCCATAGACCAGCGACGATGAACACTCGAGGTCAATGAGTGTGAACTCGTTCACTGGAAAGTAAAGACTTAGTTGTTCTATTGTGCGCCTTTTCTCGAGCTATTCAACTCTATTTTATGCTCCCAGTGTCTCCTATTTCGAGTACACCTTACTGTAAGTAGCTAATGTCGTTCCTTACTCTCATCTTTCCTACTTTCACTCACCAAAATAAATGTACCTGGCATTACAAAATTGAGAAATGAGCTAGTTATAGCAGGCAACCATGCATATATTAGAGCTTGAGGAAGTGGGATTTATGTGCACTGCTCCATATATGTATACTTATGGTCTATGGATGATGATTCACGAACCACTTTCTATATATGTTATTCTAGTTCAGACACGAGCATATAGCAACACAATGGCTAAGACCAAAAAAATCCTTTTCTAATCAGGTGGCAATACTGTTGTGTAAAACATCATCATAATGTTTGGATGAGGTTCCCTTGATGAGTGTGATTTTTTTGGGCACGACCCCAAGTAATTTACTCTTGAATGTAGGCAATTTTGTCCCACTTTGCCATACATTACAAAATAATAATGAAAGGAGTTTTGTCCCATTTTGCCTTACATTACATACTAATGATTAAAGGAAAGGAAGTTTTGTCCCGCTTTGCCATACATTACAAACTAATGAAGGTAAAGGTTGTGGATCTATACCCCTTGCTACTCTGCCTACTCAGACCTATTTTTGTGCTCCCGATGTCTCCAATTCCATGTTTGTTTAAACTGGTAATTGGGGGGTGGGGGGGGGGGGGGTTGTCTATGTGACAATTCCTCACATCTACTCATCTTTCTTCCTTCTCTCTCACTTGGCTTTATGAAATTGAGAAATGAACTATGAGATGTGCTGCCTTGAACATACAGAAGCATGAGGAAGTTGGGCTGGCTATATTTACATTGCCCACTATTTGTAAACCAACTGCCAGTGGAGATATATACATGAGTGTATATATGCACATGACTATATTTACATTGCTCCCTATTTGTATTCCAACAGCCAGTGGATATACATGAGCATATATATATGCACACACGTATAAAAGGGAAAAACTCAAACTCACTTATTCTCATAGTTCATTGTACACGTCAGTCTCACAGTCTGGCATCCTATTTGTCAACCACGAACCAATAAGAACTTTGAAACCTTCGACACATTTTATACCAGAGAGCTCTCTGCATCTGACAACTCCATTGAATTAAGTATATCACATATTCTTTTTTGTGCGTGAGTAACCATCATATATTCATGTCTCTGTATCACTCGATGATTAATTTGATGCAAAGACGATTAAAAATCATACATCATTACAGCCACGTGCTTCAGTCCCTAATTGAATTATCTGCTTGTTGTATTTTTGTTTTTCAAATCGTTCAGGCAGGTAGTGTGTCTGAACTGGATCAGTGGTTCATCTTTTGCATAATAATTTTTCCTTATTAATTCGGTATTTAGGATCGATGCTATAAAAGGATGGTGACATTGATGAAGATGTTAGGTATAGAATTTCAGCCGGTTGGTTGAAATGACGTCAAGCTTCTGGCGTTCTCTGTGACAAAAATGGTGTCTCAGAAGCTGAAAGGTAAGTTTTATAGGATGACGATTCATCCGACGATGTTATACGGTGCTGAGTGTTGGCCTAAAAAAGGCAACATATCCAGCAATTGAGTGTAGCAGAGATGCGTATGTTGCGTTGGTTTTGTGGGCACGCAAGGAGGGATAGAGTCTAGAACGACGATATTCGGGATAGGGTTGGGGTGGCACCAATTGAGAAGAAATTGATTCAACATCGGTTGAGATGGTTTGGACATATCCAATGGAGGCCTCCTGAGATTCCGGTGCGTAGCGGGGTTCTAAAGCGGGCCGATAATGTAAAGAGCGGTAGAGGTCGACCTAAACTGACTTGGGACGAATCCGTTAAGAGAGACCTGAAGGAGTGGAATATCTCCAATGATTTAGCTATGGACAGGAGCACCTGGAGACTAGCAATCAATGTGCCTGAACCGTGACCTCTATCTATCTTGTGCCCTTTATATGTTTCTCTGTTTCTCGTCTGTTTTGGGTTTTATCTCTAGCCTACCCCAACTTGCTTGTGACAAAAGGCTATGTTGTTGTTGTTGTTGTTGTTGTTGTTGTTGTTGTTGTTGTTGTTGTATTGCCACCTCATTCGACTTCGCCATAGAATGATGACCAAAGAACAACTCAAGACATAAGAAAGTGTAGACACCTCATGCCTGCTGTAATAAAATTCTGCGCTCTATGTCTACACTTGCAATTGCAAGCACTAGTTACTGGTCAGTACCAGAGGTATGGTTAATATAATGTTCCAGTTTACCATTGCACAACACCACCTAGTTGAGCGACTTTGGATTTTCTGTCTCCTTAGTGCACAAGATACATATTCAAAATCTGTAACCTGTTATCTGCAAGAGAGAAACCTCAACTTTGTTTCTAGCACATTGCTTATGGCAATAGCCAAGAACTGCTTAGGGAATGGTGAAGAAGAGAACACCTTCAATTTAAACCTACTGAGAATGGTAGCGGGGCAGAATTATGTTTCACTTTGCCAAAGAAGTTTCTATTCACTAATCCCATACACAACTAAGAGTTGAGCTCAAACACTAAAATTTTAAATCTTAGACTGTATTTTAGATTACACTTCCTACTATGAATTCTATGCTTATAGATTGGACATCAGGCATAAACAGTGCACCTCTGCCATAGGCTAGCCACGATGAAGACTATCGAGGCCGAACAGGGTAAACTCGTCAACTACAAAGTCATGCAAGACTTAGCTCTACAGTCCACCGCCCCTCCTCGAGCTATTCAACTTTATTTTGCACTCCCGGTGCCTCCTATTTTGATTAAACCTTACTGCAGGTAGCTAGTGTCATTCATTACCCTCATTTTTCCTACCTTTCACTCACGAAATAAGTGTTTATGGCTTTACAAAATGGGAAAAATGGGATAGCAAGCAAGCTAAGCAACCATGCATATATTAGAGCATGAGGAAGTGGGCTGTATGTACACTGCTCCATATCTGTATAGTTATGGTCTATCGACGATGGTTCACCAACCGCTTGCTAGTACGACATGAGCATATGCAATTGGTATATATGTTATTGCAACTCAGAAGGGGAGGGGACTGTATGATCATATTCTTACTTTAAATGCATCATACACATCAATTTGCTGTCCTGTATATGTCAGCCTGAAACTAAGAGTTTTGATTCCTGCAACACAGTATGTATCAGACAACGCTATGGCTGACAACATTACTAATGTCTCTTCAATTGGACACATGGTGCATTCATTGTTTTCTGATTAGTTTCTCCAAAAAAATGAGTAAAAGGCAGTACATGGTTGGGGTCACTGTGGTCTTAGTCCCTGATTGCATTTTTTTTTTTTGCGAAAAGTCCCTGACTGCAACTATTGCTCCTTGCGTTTTGTTTTTCATATCATTCATGCACTTTGATCTGCATGAGCATGACGTGAATCGACAGCGGACAGTGCGGACCCATGACAATACAATGCGAACCAATGTAGACAGACTCAGGAGGTGGCAGGCAGTTGGATACAATATGCCATTCATGTAGTTTATCAATATGTGTGAGCACCATGTTGTAAGTGTTGCTTTGGATAACAGAAAGAGTTTGAGTGCAAGTGGTATGAAATAGCTGAAAAAGGAGCAGCTCCTCTGTCTTGAGCTCCTTCCAGCAAGCTCCTCCATTGTTCGGGCTCTAGACCAACTGGCTAGAGCAGCCGGATTGCATTCTAGAGATCCCGGGTTCGACTCCCAGCGGGAGCGGATTTGCGTGGCCTGGACAAGTATTTCCATTCAAAAATGAATGGGAATGGGGAATCTCCCTAATATGAAAAAAAGTCCTCTGCAAATTAAAAACTCTTCCATCATCCTCCAACAATTAGCTCTGCAAATTAAAAACTCTTCCATCATCCTCAAACAGGTAGCCAGGGGAAGAGCAGGAGAGCCAGGGGACTCAGGAGGTCCTGAATTAAAAGCCGAAAACATGGACCTACAACACTGTGAAAGGAACCAACAATGCATGGGGACTCAGGAGGTGGCGGCCGCCAGTAAACAATATGAGTTATATGAAGCCTATAAACTTGTATGAGCTCCATGTTGTAAGTGCTGCCTTGAATAACAGGGAGGGTTCGAGTGAAAGTGACCTCCTCTGTCTTGAATCCTGAGTGTGAGCCGATCCATTCAGATCCTCGTCCTTTACTGAGTCCTTTGTAAAAATTCTTCCATCATCAGGTGACAAGAGAGGTTATTATAGTGAGTCTAGTTGGTACATCATTCACAGCAGCAATAACTTGGATACGGATATCACTATACGCGTCATTTCTGTTATTATAGACTGAGGCATGGATATTTCACTATATCATATTATTGATGTCCAGCAATGAACAAGAAACGTCATATATAAAGAGTCTCCAATCCAATAATCCAGTGGCCACCAAAGCTAAGCTTGTGCTCCAGCTGAACTATGAATAAGGATCTTAATCAAGTTTAAACCTAGCATGGGGAATGGGGGTTGTATGAACCCAGCAGCAGATCCCATAACTGGGATCTTAAGTCATCTAGCAAGATGTCGACATGACATTCTATCCGCAGTGTATGGCCCATCATGAGACCGTCATGAAACAACCGTCCTCCAGGAAGTCCAAGGTTTTAAATCACTACCAGGCACCATCAAGTCCAAGGTCTCAACATGAGTGGAATACTTCATTACGGACCCAAATTATTATTCATTTCGGCTTTGTCCTTCGTCAAGTTTCTCTAAATTTAACCAAGTTTTTTCAAGAAAAATATAACATGTAAAATTTTAAATAATGTTGTATGAAACTAATCTTGTTCTACATGTTATTACAGATTTCTACAAATCTGGTTAAAGTTGACCCAGGACAAAGTGAAAATGATTCTCAAAATCTACATGTCCTCTCATAGAATTTTAGTTGCAAAATTACGAAAGATATGATTCTAGATGATGTAAAATTAAAATTGGTTGTCTGATTTTTAGTGTCTTCTTACCTTAAGTTCAACTCTAAGTTTGGTGCCCTGTATGTCCGCCGTAAGATGAGAGTTTTGATTCCTTCAATACATTATTTAGTGGATAATACTGCATGTGCCAGACAAACACTACTAAATTAATCATATATTCATCTTTCTTCAATTGAACTACATGGTACATGCATTGTTTGCTGAGTGGTTTCTCCAAAATAGAATTATTGAATCAGTCATGAGCACTGTGCTTTTGACCCTTACTGTAACTTTTGCTAAAAAAAAGAGAGAGTAGGCAGGCAGTATGTTTGAACTCATAGCCTTGATATTGAATCGGGAGCCCAAACGCTGAACCAACACAACGACCGGTGTTAAGTGATGTACATCTTCCAGGGCCATGCGCCCGTGCCATCCCGGGATTATAGGAGTACGCCTAGGATGTAGGCGTGTGTGTGTTGAGGCTGTTAGCCATCTTGTAAAGGAAGTAGATAGATATTTCTAGATGAGAATCTGTTGTAACAATCTCCTATGTATGTGCCACGGCAGGGGCTCTTCCTGCCTATATTAACATGGAACCAAGAAACCGGAGAGGTCATCTTGTTACCCTAAATTTCTACATGGTATATAGAGCCAGTTTCCTTACGGAAATCATCCATGGTGCTCCCCTCATCCTCCGCGCAATCTGCTGCGGCGTTTCTCGTTCTCTTTCTCATCCCCGTGACCGAGAAATTGACGCGCAACAACTTCCAATCGTGGAAATCCCAGGTTCTGTCCGTGATCAGGGGAGCCCAAGCGGCAAAGTACATCCAGCCGGGTGCCAAAACTCCATCGGAGTACCTGGCGCCCAAGAGCGGCGACGACAAGGAGCCCCCGATGCTCAACCCTGAGTACGAATCATGGGTGGCCAAGGACCAGCAGGTTCTAAGCTACCTGCTGGCCTCCTTGTCCAAGGAGATCCTCAGTCACGTCTCCACCAAGGTGACGGCGTCGGCGGCATGGGCCGCCATTGAAGCCATGTTTGCGTCCCAGTCAAGGGCGCGGATCATCACCACACGGATGGCGCTCGCCACCGCGTCCAAGGGGTCGTCCTCCATCAGCGAGTACTACTCCAAGATGAAGGGCCTTGCCGACGACATGGCGTCGTCAGGGAAGAAGATTGAAGATGAGGAGTTGATCTCCTACATACTGACCGGTCTTGGCGAGGACTATGATCCGGTTGTCTTTGCGGTGGCGGCGTGCGTCGAGCCGATCACCGTCAGCGAGCTATACACACAGCTCATTAGCCATGAGCAGCGCGTGGACATGCACAACAGCGGGGGGGGGGCATCCGTCTTCCGTGAATGTGGTGGCCAAGGGAGGCCATGGTGACCGCGGTGATCACGGCAACTCGCCGCGGAATCGTGGTGGTGGTGGAGGCCGAAGTGGTGGCCGCAACGGTCGTGGCGGCTATGGCTGCAGCGGCGGAGGCCGTGGCTCGTCCTTCCAGCAGGGCGTGTTCTGCCAATTGTGTGGCAAAGAAGGGCATGCTGTTGTTAGATGCTTCAAACGGTTCGATACCTCATTCACTGGACCTCCACAGAAGAGTGCATCTGCTGCTACCAGTTCGTATGGCGTCGACACGAACTGGTACATGGACTCCGGCGTTACCGATCATATAACCGGGGAGCTGGAGAAGCTAACCATTTGTGATAAATATCACGGTGGTGATCAAGTGCATGCTGCCAACGGATCTGGTATGGAGATAGATCACGTCACAGTACTTTGCATTCCCCTGCTGGTAAAATTCATCTACAAAATATCCTTCATGTACCTAAAGCAAAGAAGAGTCTTGTTTCAGTTAATCGCTTAGTTCGTGACAACAATATTTTTCTTGAGTTTCATCCAAATCATTTTTCTATCAAGGAGCAGCAGACGAAGGAAACCCTCCTCAGCGGCAGATGTGAAGGAGGACTCTATCCTTTGAAGTCGTCAAATAAAGAGGTGTTTGCTGCCGTCAAGCCGTCTAGTACCCTGTGGCATTCTAGGCTAGGCCATGCCTATGGTCAAGTAGTCCAGCAGATCCTTAGTCGCCATAATTTGCCTTTTCTTTTAGAGTCTAGTAATCATGTCTGTGATGCCTGTCAGCAAGGCAAGAGTCATCAGTTGCCTTATGCTGTTTCTACCAGTGTTTCATCGAGTCCCATGGACCTCATATTCTCTGATGTGTGAGGGCCGGCTCCTACATCGGTAGGTCGGCACTCTTATTATGTGAGCTTTATTGACGACTTTAGTAAATTTGTTTGGATATATCTGCTGCGAAATAAGTATGAGGTTTTTCAATGTTTCAATTATTTCCAGCATCTTGTTGAACATCAGTTCAACAGAAAAATTCGTGCTGTCCAGACTGATTGGGGGGGGGATACCAAGCTCTCAACTCCTTCTTCAAACGCATAGGTATAGCTCATCATGTATCTTGCCCCCACGCACATTAACAAAATGGATCTGCTGAACGAAAACATAGGCACATAGTAGAAATGGGCATCACACTTCTTGCTCATGCATCCGTACCTTTAAAATTTTGGAATGAGGCGTTCCTCATAGTAGTCTTTCTTATCAACCGATTGCCATCTAAAATCATTAATGGAAATTCACCCTTTGAGCGTCTATACGATCATCCACCAGACTACTCCTTCTTGCGCACTTTTAGGTGTGCAGTCTGGCCCAACCTCAGGCCTTATAATTCTCACAAGTTGCAATTCCGATCAAAGAGGTGTGTGTTTCTCGGGTACAGTAATATGCACAAAGGTTTCAAGTGCCTGGATCCGACAGAAGGGCGCGTATATGTTTCTCGTGATGTTGTGTTTGACGAACACGTATTTCCCTTTGCTCAACTTCATCCAAATGCTGGAGCACGCCTTCGGGCTGAAATTTCCCTCCTACCCGATGCCTTGTTGAGTCCTACTAGTAGCTTTGGGGATGCAAAAATACGTGATCAAGGTGCATCTTCTCCTGTACCAACTAACCCTCTACTAAGCCCTGTTCACAGTGTCCAAGATGCAGGAACAAACACGAGTGAAAAACTCCAAGAAACACGGTGCAGCGAGCGTTATTTCATGTGTCCAGGGAATGGCGGCAGCCTAGGCACAAGGATCGAGGATGATACGGCAGCACAGGTACCTGTAATCCCTTCTGCACCCAGCATATCTTCGTCGGGATCGGCGGCAGCTTTCTCTGCACAGTCTCTTGTCCCTTCGTCGTTTTCTGCGGGGGTCGGTGCGGGGTCTCGTCGATCCGGATCTTCTGCGCCAACTGAGCCCGAGCTGTCGTCAACGAACACATCTCCACCACCACAGACAGATCCTGGCCAAGGGGAGCAGAGTCCAGGCGCATCTTCTGTCCTTGGGTCGTCGGACGGCGTCGTCGCTGGATTTCCTACGACCGATTCGTCTGGAGGCGCTCCTGTGACTACGGCACCACAACGTCCGGCTACAAGGCTGCAGCATGGCATCAGCAAACCCAAGGTGTATACCGATGGGACTGTGCGTTGGGGAAATCTTGCCTCGTCATCACCATGCGAACCATCTACATTGTCAGAAGCTCTCGCTGATCAGAATTGGGTTTCGGCAATGAATAATGAGCATCAGGCCTTGATGACAAATCGTACTTGGCATTTGGTTCCTCGTCCAAAAGGAAAAACATTATTGGGTTCAAATGGGTCCATAAGATCAAGAGAAAGGCAGACGGCAGCATTGACATATATAAGGCACAACTGGTAGCCAAGGGCTATAAACAGCGATATGGCATCGATTATGAGGATACGTTCAGTCCGGTGGTTAAGGCTGCAACAATTCGACTCATTCTGTCCATTGCAGTGTCAAGAGGTTGGTCACTTTGATAGTTAGATGTACAAAATGCTTTCCTTCATGGTGTGTTAGATGAAGAAGTCTATATGCATCAGCCACCAGGTTATGCTTTCCTTCATGGTGTGTTAGATGAAGAAGTCTATATGCATCAGCCACCAGGTTATGCAGATAAAGTACATCCAAGTTATGTTTGTAAATTGGATAAAGCTCTTTATGGCTTGAAGCAGGCACCAAGGGCCTGGTATGCAAGACTCTGTGGGAAATTAGAAGAGCTGGGGTTTACACCATCCAAAGCCGACACCTCACTCTTCTATTATAACAAAGGAGGTCATACCTTGTTCGTATTGGTGTATGTAGATGACATTATTGTGGCAAGCTCTTCACAAACCGCAACTAATGCACTTCTTAAAGATTTACAATGCGATTTTGCCCTAAAAGATCTTGGTGATCTTCACTATTTTCTTGGTATTGAGGTTAAGCGGTTGGAGGACGGCTTGATACTCACACAACAGAGGTATGCAGCTGAGATTCTTGCCAAAGCAGGTATGAAAAATTGTAAGCCTGTTGACACACCGTTATACACTACTGAGAAGCTCAGTATAACATCAGGAGATAAACTTGGTCCGGAGGATTCCACAAAATACCGTAGTATGGTTGGAGCTTTGCGGTATCTCGCACTTACACGCCTGGACTTGTCGTTTGCGGTGAACAAGGTGTGCCAATTCTTGCATGCACCTACTACGGTACATTGGGGTGCAGTTAAGAGGATTTTGAGTTATGTGCGTGGAACTTGTGGAATTGGGTTAAATATCAAAAAATCCAAGTCAATGATGGTGAGTGGCTTTTCTGATGCAGACTGGGCTGGTTGTGTTGATGATAGGCATTCAACAGGTGGCTTTGCTGTGTTCTTAGGAAGCAACTTGATCTCATGGTGTGCTCGCAAACAGGCTACAGTATCACGGTCTAGCACGGAGGCTGAATACAAGTCACTTGCTAACGCAACGGCAGAGATGATGTGGGTACAAAAACTACTAGTCGAATTGCAGGTTCCTCACCCTCCAGCAGCTCGGCTGTGGTGTGACAATCTTGGAGCTAAGTACCTCTCAACTAACCCCATTTTTCATGCTAGAACCAAACATATTGAAATTGATTTCCACTTTGTACGTGAGTGTAGCTCAGAAGTTACTTGATATTCGGTTCATCAACACTGGAGATCAAATAGCTGATGGATTTACTAAACCAGTCAGTGCAGCCAAGTTAAAAGATTTCAGGTTCAATCTCAACCTCGTAGGTGGCTGAGATTGAGCGGGGGTGTTAGTGATGTACATCTTCCAGGGCCATGCGCCCATGCCATCCCGGGATTATAGGAGTACGCCTAGGATGTAGGCGTGTGTGTGTTGAGGCTGTTAGCTATCTTGTAAAGGAAGTAGATAGATATTTCTAGATGAGAATATGCTGTAACAATCTCCTATGTATGTGCCACGGCAGGGGCTCTTCCTGCCTATATTAACACGGAACCAAGAGACCGGAGAGGTCATCTTGTTACCCTAAATTTCTACAACCGGAACTAACAATGCATGGGGACTGAGGAGGTGACGGCCATAGGATACAATACATGGTTTATGTAGCCTATAAATAAATGTGAACTACGTATTGTAATAACAAAGGGATAGTTTGTGAATAATAAGATAGCTAAAAACAGAGCAGCTTCTCTGTCTTGGAAGATGAGCTTAGGCTCTGTTTTTTTTTTGCCGAGTTTGGAAAACCGAATAGAGGTTATTGTAGTGAGTTTGGTTAGTACATCACTCACAGTAGCAATAATTTAAATAATAGATATCACTATAAGCGTCCTTGCTATTCTTACTCTTGTATAGTAAGGCATTGATGGATCACTATATGCCATTATTGACGTCCAGCAATGCACAAGAGAGGTTATTATATAAGTATTTCAATATTATCCAGTGGCCAAAGCTAAGTTTCTGCTCTAGGTGAACTAGGAATAAAAGGATATAAGTTACCTATACAAACTTGGGCATGAGAGGCACGGGGAGTGTATTAACCCAGCAGTAGGTCACATAACTGTGGTGAAACCCAGGGGCGGAGCTAGGATGGTTTATCAGGGTCAGCTGACCGCTATAAAATGTGACAAATGCTATACAAATTTACTGTTAGCTAGTGTATCTAGGTGGTGACTAGTAGAGCTGTCCCCAATGGCTTCGCTGTCTGTCTTCGCTCCTCTCTGAAGACCAATGTATAAAACCACCACCATGGACCACATGGGCCGTCGTGGAATACATCAACCTCATCTATCATTCATGCGACCAAATTAATGACAAATCTGATCAGCGGGAGAAGAAGGCACATTCCAGATTAGTGCTAAACTTTTGATATATCGTGGTATTTACACAATCCAGATTAGTTCTAGAGCAATAGCCATGCAACCTGACACTTGTCCCCATGGACAGGGCCATTTATACACACCCAATGTCCAGCTACCATTGCATTCCTATAACTGATTTTGAATGATGCTGTATGAGGATTTTTAGGATGTGGTTAATATTTGTACAAGCTCCTTAAGTTCACAATTATTATTTGCTTTGACTTTATCTGTAGTCAAATAATTTCTCTAAGTCTGACTAAGTTTTTGAAAAAGTATAATAACCTCTAAAAGTGTAAATAATGTTCTTTGAAAATAATTTTGTTCTAGATGCTGTTACATTTTTCTATAAATTTGAACAAAGTTGACTCAGGAGAAAGTAAAGATGAAATATAATTTGGTACAAGGAACTAGTAAACAACCTATTTATTCACTTTTTAGCCTGAATAAGCGTTGAATCCATGCCAAGCGGTCCCTAAGTTAGCCTTAACCCAATACGAACTTTCAATCCTTCAATGCAATTTGTACAGACAGGACTTAGTCTAGCAGCGGCACTGAATTGAAGTCACCATTCATTGTTATTTTTGTTCTGTGAAGAAGCATTATATATTCCTCTCTCTTTAATTGAACTAAATGATTGGTTTACTCATAGTTCACCAATTAATTTGCTACAAAATGATTAATAAAATCTTAGATCTTTGGTGAACTATTCTTTTGAAGTATGTCTCAACTGGATTAGTGGGTTCACTTTTGCACCGACAACCATGGGCTAACTGTTGGCGATAGACTGAAAGGAAGGAGATCGGATTCCCCACCTTTGTGAGTAAGTTACACTGAAAAATCGTATTACATATGCGCACAGCACGGTCCATTAGAGCCACAATCGATTTGGCAGGCACGTGCATTAGGCCATGCGATTATGGAAGGAGCTGTGACAGCCATAGGAGCCACTAGCTGGACCAAGCAACAGCCACATGGCAACATGTGGAGAAAATCTGCTATCCAAATACATGGAGAAGAAGGCAGCTGACCACACACCAGGAGGTCGTTCCAGGCCAACGGACAGCTTCTTCCGGTGGATCTTCCATGCATCCTCATCCATCACTGGATCTGCCATGCCTCATCCCTGAATCATATCACCTTATTTTGTGTTCTTGATGTCTCCGATTCCAAATATACATCTTACCGTTTCTCCGATATATATATATATATATATATATATATATATATATATATATATATATATATATATATATATATATATATATATACTCTCATCTTCATTATATTCTCACTGATCAAATTCTCTAGCTACTACGCGGGCCTAATAATATGCCATGAAATGCCATACATATATATAAGAAAACATGGAAGTGGCGTATGTCCGTACATGTATCACTGCTCCCTCCCTTAATTAGGGAACCAATGATTCACCAACTGCATGCTGAGACACCATATATTAGTCCACCAATGAACTCATGCTCTATAGGCTATTAATATAGAGGAGTGGGGCTTTTGCTCCTAAAAAATGACTAGCTAAGTCTTCTCCGAAAACATAATTTCTTTGGGAAAACGTGTGGCAAAATGTTCATAGCACCTCTGCATATTTAACTTACTAGTTATACATATGGAAATTAATGATCAACCAATATTGAGTTATGAACTGCAGAGCTTAGGATGGGTTGCATGCTTCTACTCTTGGACTTTGCTGTGATACTCTCAAATGACTGTTAGATTGGATAGCTAGAATCATCCATTACTTACTAGAAGGTCCTGGCCTAGGCTTGGCTGGAAACAAGCAACCCAAGTGAAGCGAGGGCTCAGGGATAACAACGAACACAAAAGAGCACATGTGGAAATGGAGGAACGAGCAATGGTGGCGGTAGCCAAGGCAGGGCTGCAGTGCCTCACCCTCTGGTCGCCCCCTCCTTGTGGCCACACCTACTCACATGAGGGAGGGAGAGAGAGGAGCAGATGTACACAAAATGGCAAGAGTACAAGAACTTCTTGGCAGCGTTTCTCCTACCAGACGAATATGTTAAGTGTTCACAAGACCAATGCCTCAACGCTCCAACCCCCCTGCATAATCATAGTTCAGGGAGTATTATTTAGGACACCCCTTCGGCCGCCGCATCGCTCCTTCTCCGGGGTGGCTCGGGCGGAACTCCAGCCCCGAGCGCCGCCGCCTAGACCCCTCCCTCCCCTGCCTCGCTGCCCCCCGAGCAGGTCACCAGAGGCCCGTGTGCCCGCAAGGAAGGCGGCAGTGGGGCTCTTCCATCCATCTCATGCACAGAGTGGCAGGTCTAGCACCCATCTCAAGCTTCAGCCATGGCGAGCAGATCCAGCCATCCCCTGGCTAGATATGCAAGAAGATGCTAGATCCAGTTGGTCTATGTCCATTTCCGGCCGCTTCAGCTAGGTGGTGGTTTCTGGATGCGCCGTTGTGCTACCGCGCGGTGAAGCTGCTCTGGCACTGCTGCGGCTGCATTGGGGGCTGTCTTCGCCGGATCCGTTGTCCTCATGGGTGGATCTAGTTACGGCAGCAACGATGGCTGTGTGTGGAGGCTGTTCTGGCAGTGATGGCGGGGTGTCAAGTGGTGGTGGCTCGGAGGTCGTGCGCAACGCGCTTTGGTGCAGAGGATGCTGGAGCCTTGCACGGCATGGTGGATGTGGGGCCGGCTCGATAGGGGTTGGGCGACTGGGGCTTCTTCTAATCCCGGCCCTCTTCTCCCCGCCATCTACCTTCCCCCTTCTTTAAGCTAGCTTCGGTGGCGGAGCTGGCCAGATACACTTGCTGCTGACTGGTTTTGCCGGTTTCGGCGGGGGGGGGGGGGGGGGGGGGAGGGACTCTCCGGCGGGCTTCTTCCAGTGTTTCTCCTGGCTGGTGTCCCTAGGGTCAGCAGCCGGGTGGGGCTGCTGCTGAGCCATTGCCGCACCTTGCCTTCCTGGTAGGGTTGGGGCTCCGACGGCGATGGTGTGGAGGTTGCTCGAGGTCGGGGCGAAAGGTTGGACGATGACATCTACGACGTTACCTTTTCGGAGGCGTCCTTTCCTACCTGTCCTCCTACTGCACTAGATGTTGCAGGTGAAAACCTTCCCTTGGTGGGCTACTTTGTCGGTGCTTTTAGCATCATTTCCACCTTGGAGGCATTGCTAAGCTTTCCTGTTCTGCTGTTGCTCCTTGCCATCTAGCCATGGTGGTGCTAGGCAGGTCATTGTGTATTTCTTTGGTCCTTTTTAGTTGATAGTTGAGTTTTTAGTTGGGTCGATTCGACCAAGTTCAAGCAAACGGGGGGCTGAGTTTTGATAGTTGTCTGGTTGTTGTACCAAATGTGTGTAAGTTGAGTGGAGCACTCTCCATAGTTGTACGGTTTTTGGGTCCAGTTTCTATTTTAAAAAGTGGGTGGACACTTGTCTTTTTCTTTCTGTCTAATAGAAATCACGACAAAGCTTTTGCCGTCCTTTCTAAAAAAATAATCATTCAGGTGACCTTCATCTGCAGATCAGTCCTGATGGCGATGAGAGGTCTCTCTAGTGACTTTGTTGAATGCTGGTTGGATAGACTTTAGGAGGAAAATGAAAAGGAAAAATAGCAAAAACAAAAAAAAGATTGTGGCAGGTTAGACAGAGTTTAGAAGGAAAATTAACAGAGAAAATAGCAAAAAAGGTGGTGGTTTGCTAGAGAGGGAACAAGGGCCTAGGTGGGCATAGAGTGCAGCGGCTCGTTATCCTTCCACTGTTGGAAGCGGGTAGTATTCGCTGCCCACCACTGTAGGTGCCTTGACGCCAAGGCCTTCGCCAAAGCGCATGTGGCCCACTACACAACTTGGAATGGGAAGGCCCGCAGAATGCAACACTAGGCCAAAGTCCAAGTGCCACAATTGGCATCTACACCACCTGCTCGGCGATTGAGGCACTGAGGACTGGCTGTTTAAGTTCGTGTTATGCTCTATAAATAGGCAGTATGGTACTATACAGCACAAAAGTTTCATGCAGTTGGCAAATGCTGTTGTTGAGCTGTGGCGGAAGGGTGAGTGAGATGGACTGGGCTAGCTAGTAGTAATTGTTTTCATAATTTCTGGTAATTGTGTGTCCACTTCCATATCCAGACGCATGTGCCGACAAGGTGCTAGAGGAATGCATATAGGTGTGATTGCATTGCTCGATGAGGTGCTGCAGAAAGACCTCCCAATTGTGCAACTTTTGTCGGCCTTCGTGGAGCCCATAATATTCATCTAAAAACTATAAACTGCTGTGTGTAGGAGGGTAAACACGAATTTCCTTTTTGGTAGACGATGAGTGCTACTGCTTATGGCAATGAGTAAGAACTGCTTATGAAAAATTGGTAATGGCCAAGACTAAAACACGTTTAAATCTACTTGCAACAGCACATCAGACCTATTTCACTTTGTTTACCATGGCTAGCTGTATATGCACTCCGCACGCCATCCCACACAAGGGTTTCCACAGGATGCATCAGCTGAAGACCCATTCTGTCGTGATGAGGACACCTTGAGCTACAAATTAGACGTGGACAACCCAAAGACGTGGTCATGCTCAAGAATTATTCTTAAGTGCCAGAGACGACGTCAAGCACTCTCCTTGTGTCTCCTATTCTGAGTAGCTGTAAGTAGCTAATTTCGTCCATACCTACTGCTACCATGCATCTATCAGAGCGTGAGGAAGACAGGAAGTGGACTGTAGCCTGTATGTACTCTGCTTCCTACCCTATACTTTTGAATGTCTACAGGTGCAGGCCCAGATCAATTTATTGAATATCCATTATTTTTGCCAAAACATTATGTATATGTAGTATATGTACGTACATGTATAAAAAAAACGAAAATGACAGGCTGTTCAGACATTAATCCACCCAAAATAAAGGCTTGCCTGAAGCGTGACTCAAATGCAAAACGTCGAGTGCCTGCTTCTCCATTGCCTCCAGATCCGATTGGTGGACCAGAGAGGCAATCCGCTTTCCATGGAAAAGGACCTGCCTTGTGACGTGGACTGATTCCTGTAGTAAAGTGACTTTGATTCTGGTCCTAAACATGCCTTCATGTGTATGTAATACTTAGAAGACAGCCAAATCATGATAGCCCTGTGCTGCTGAAATGTTGTTGTGGTTTCTTAGAAAATATCTTTACTGCTCATTTTAGCTTTCACCAATTTGGAACTTGGAAGTCATAATCTATGGTTTAATACATTGCTAGTTTGTCATTAATTTAGCAATATGATTCTGTTCTCATCAATTTGCTCCAGCTTACTTCATATATAACTATCTCAAACTCATCACTGAACATAAACCAGCCATCAGCCCACGACATTGCTCTTCAGCTTCTCAGTCTCTTGATCTTGGAGTGCCATTGTGATGGGTACTGAGAATTGGGGTGGGGCGAAATGGAGGTAAATGAATATAGGAGATGGATATTCCCCACAACCCACAAGGATGCAATGATTATAGAGCACATTCGTCTTCCCCACGGGAACAATACTTTAGAGATCTCTTGCAAGTTGCCAGGGTAAGGGCAGGAGACCAGGGTGTAGTAGATTGGTCACTACTACAGATTCAGTCATCAGTGCCGGCCACATCACTGCCGAAATTAGGACAACCGGCAGTGATGACCCTTCACTGCCGGTTCTAGGCTCTGACAACCAGAAAATAATTGGGGGGTGCGAGAACCGGTAGTGATGACAACTATCACTGCCGGTTTGTGCCTCCCGCCGGTAGTGATGACAACTCCACTTATCACTGCCGGTTCAAGCCAAGAACCGACAATGATTTGATTCTATCACTGTCGGTTCTAGGATAGAACCGACAGTGATGAGCCTGACAGCACAAAAAGGTTGTAGCCGTCATCTTCTTCCTCCACTCTTTTATCCCGAGAACAGAGGCGCGCGTTTGGGCCACTCCCTCCAATGTTGCGGTCGCCCAAATCCGTGAAGCTACCACTTGGATTTGGAAGAATGGCTTGATCTTTTTGCTTTAAGGTTAGTAACCAGCCTCCATTCCTTCGATTTTGTTGCTTAATTAGCTTTGTTTTGATGGCTATAATGCTTGATTCTCATTCTTATTTCTCCATTCTTCTACAGAGCACTTTTCTAATTCATGGCTATAATGCATTGTTAGTATGTGATGTTATAATTGGTTCTTAGGAGTAGAGTAGATTCTTTTACAATGTTGATGAACAAATTAACCCATGTGTCACCAAACAATGCATTGTTTGGAGCAGTAGTGGCGGATCCACAGGGGGCTGGGTGGGCTCCAGCCCCCCTAATGACTTGATTTACTACTAGAAACACTGTAGCAAAAATCTCAAATCACCATTAAATCTTCATGCAAATCAACATCTCCATTGTTTTTAGCCCCCCTTGATTATCATCCTGCACCCGCCACTGATTTGGAGCTACATTGTTGTTCATGATCATGTCTCCAATTTTAGTATTTTTTTTAAATTAATGTCTCTATTTTTATGTGGCATGGAGTAGAATAATTGTTCTACAATATTGTGCAATAATTATTTTTTATGGGGCTACGATTTTTAATTTATATGGGCATTGTTTGGAGCTACATTGTTATTCATGATCATGTCTCCAAATTTAGTCTTTTTTAAATTAGTGTCTCCATTTTTATGTTGCATGGAGTAGAATAATTGTTCTTCAATATTGTGAAATAATTGTTTCTTATTAAAACTTTCCTATTTTTCCTCTGCCCGGCCCATTTTACCTGTGCAGACATGGATCGAGGGTGGATGTACGATCTGTCATGTACAGACCAACGGTACTTGACGGGCATTGACGATTTCATCAAGCTCGCTAGAGCCAATGCTGGGGACTTACAGCCTGTATTCTGTCCATGCAAAGATTGCAAGAATACGAGAAAATGGGGCGACGTGGAGCATATACGATTGCACTTGATTACCAGGGGGTTCATGAGAGACTACACGATTTGGACTTTGCATGGGGAGGTTGGTCAAAATGTTGCACAAGAAAACAATGATGATGTGCCCATGCCTAGCGTATCCCTAAACGCATTTCTGTCTATTGATGATTACCAATGCTACACAGTACCTGTGCCTACCAACGATAATGTGTTTAGGAATACATTAGTTGACGACACAGAGGAAAATGATGGCATTTCACAGTTTCTACATGATGTGCATGGCGGATTCCTTAGTGCTACATAGTTGAAAAAACTGGAGATCATGAGAAAGGATGCAAAAACACCATTGTATCCGACCTGCCCAATAAGCAAACTGGAAGCCAACATCATGCTATTAGAGTTCAAATCAACGAATGGATTGAGTGATAAAGGCTTCGATAGCTTGTTAGGTATACTACATAAACTGCTCCTGAAGGGTAGCGAGTTACCAGAAAAGACTTACCTGGCCAAGCAAATGATTTGCCCAATCGGCCTCGAGGTTGAGAAAATACACGCGTGTTCCAACGATTGCATATTGTACCGTGGAGAAAAATACAAAGACTTGGATGCGTGTCCCAAGTGTAAAGCTCCCCGATACAAGCAAGGGCCGTCAAATCAGGGAAGCAAGACCAGAGGAGGGCCCATAAAGGTCGTATGGTATTTTCCTATAGCTCCACGAGTGCATAGGTTGTTTGCAAATGCAAAGTCAGCCAAACTGTTGCGCTGGCACGGCGAAGAGCGTAAGAAAGATACAATGTTGAGGCACCCCGCCGACGGGTCGGACTGGAGGACTATCAACACTATGTTCTATAAGAACATCGGTGGAGAGGTAAGGCATCTTTGGATAGGTTTGAGCACAGATGGGATGAATCCGTTTGACCAGGTTAGAAGCAATCATAGCACTTGGCTAGTGACGCTATGTATATACAACCTTCCACCCTGGCTTTGTATGAAACGGTCATACATCCAGATGCCACTACTAATCCAAGGGCCAAAACAACCTGGTAATGATATTGATGTGCTTCTACAACCAGTGATCGATGAACTACTACAGATGTGGGAGACGGGTGTGAAGGATGTTTGGGATGAGTACAAAAAAGAACATGTCACGATAAAGGCTATACTTATCGCTACAATCACTGACCTGCCAGGGCGAGGTTGCTTGTCTGGAGAGAAGACAAAAGGATACACTGGGTGTGTCGAGTGCTTGGACGAGACTGATGTTATACATCTACCAGAAAACAAGAAGATGGTGTATATGGGACACCGTAGGTTTCTACGAAGGGATCACCCTTACCGCAGGAATAGAAAAGTTTTTAATGGGACTACTGAGAAATGTGGACCTCCAAAGTATCGAGACGAGAAACAGATACTTAAACAAGTAAGCAAACTCACAGATGTTGTCCTTGGGAAGGGGGAAGGTGTAGTACCAGCGCCAGCCGGTAGTATCTAGAAGAAAAAAATCAATCTTTTGGGAACTACCTTATTGGCCACTTTTGAGTGTACGTCACTGTCTTGATCCAATGCACATAACTAAAAACGTGTGTGGTAACACACTTAACATGTTGATGAACACCGGGGGAACAACAAAGGATTCTCTCGCGACACACTTGGACATGCAACACCTGGGCCTCAGGAAGGAGTTGCACCCAATAACTCTTGAGGATGGCCACTTAAAATAAAAGTTGTAGACATTCATGAGTTCCACAACTTTGTTGTTTATAACTTTTCCATTTGAGATCAATTGGGAACCCAAAATGTTTAAAAATAATCAATATCACTGCCGGTTCTAATAACCACCCGGCAGTGATGTCCCATATCACTGCCAGGTGGTTATTAGAACCGGCAGTGATATGGGACATCACTGCCGGGTGGCTGCCGGTTCTAATAACCACCCGGCAGTGATGCGTGGGTTATATAAGGCGCTGGCGCGCTCCAAGGCCAGTGCACGACATTTTACGCGCTCGACGCTGTTCACCAGTGCACGCCGCCGCCGCCCGACGCGCACTGCACGACGCCACAGCCCGACGCCACCCTTCACGATGCCGTCCCCTACCGCTTCCTCAACGCCGCCGTCCCCTACAGCTACGCCGACGCCGCGAGGAGCTCCTCCACATCGCTGTTGAGCGCGCCACCCCTGCTTACTCGGTGAGTGCCCATAAGGTGTTCGATAGAATGCCCACCTCAATTGTTAGCAATGCTCTGATGGATATGTATGCAAAGAGTGGGCGCATTGAGATGACATTTTCTGTGTTCCAAGAAGTTCAATCAAAGGATTCTTTTACATGGAAAACTATGATCTCATGTTGTACTGTCCAGGGAGATGGGAAGAAGGCTCTTGAGCTCTTTCAGGACATGCTTAGAGCTGGGGTAGTTCCAAACAGTGTAACCTTTGTTTCTGTTTTGTCAGCATGCAGCCATGCTGTCTTGATAGAAGAAGGTAGAGAGTTGTTTGACATAATGCGTCAAGTATACAAAATTGATCCCCTACTTGAGCACTATGGTTGCATGATTGATCTATTAGGACGGGGAGGACTACTAGAGGAAGCAGAAGCTCTAATAGCTGATATGAATGTGGAGCCTGATATTGTCATAAGATATATTTTTGTAGTATACTTATTTGGTGTCATATATATTAATTTTTTTATCAATATATTTGGTCAAACTTTAGGCACTTTAACCAAAGAATACTGTCAAATAACTTAGGGCACATATTATCAAAAGATAACTCTGTGTTTAATCTGGAATACCGTCAAATAATGAAAACTTATACCATGTTACTTCAATAATAGACTGCTAGTTTCTAATAAAAAAATGCAGTCCTTGAATAGATTGCCAGCAGGCTTACCATATGCCTACATGGAAGGACAGTAGTATCCCTCGGCTCTGAGAGGCAAATAAGGTTTCTATTTTTTTAATTGCCTGTCGAAATGCATGTCCAGAAACATGAGTCGTCATCGCCAATTCACCACCCGTCGCCGAACTACTGATACCCCACAAGCAGAGAGCACTGCGACAGGAGCGCCGCAGGATCCAACTAATGGTGGTGGTAACAATCAGGACGATTGGAGCCCTAGCCATTATCTGCAGCTAGACCAAGGAGACGAGGTAATAACTTAGGTCATACCTAATAACGCGATAGTAAGAAATCACGCTAGATAAGTTTGATGGGGACTTATTTATGAATTTTGAAGCAGGTTTCACCACAAGAGCCAAGTGGTGAGGGTACCAGCAGGACTAAGCGTGGTGCAACAAAGCTTCCTCAAACAAGTAAACATTGGCACATCTCTGAGTTCGACCAAGTAGGGGAGCCGGTGGAGCCTCTTAAAGCATTAGGCCCATACAAGAGTGTCATCTGGGCACTTGTAAGAGACTTTATCCCGATCAAATACAAGAAATGGACTGGTCATGAGGATGACCCATGGAGGGTTCCAGAAAGTGAGAAGGAGCTAGTTTGGAACAAGTTAAAAGGGTATTTCACTTTTCCTAATGACTATGACGAGGCGACAGTCAAGAAGAAGGCCAAGGAAATCATGGGTCGCTCGTTCAAGACTTTCAAGGGAACCTTGTACAAGTTAATCAAGGAGGACAGAGAACCGAATTTTGAGGGAGGTCAATACAACAAGCAGAGAGACTTCTGGGAGGAGTTCAAGGCTTACAAGCTATCCGAAGAGGCCAAGGCATCAAGCGAAAGAAATAGAGCAAACTCGCTTAAGGCAAAGGATCCTCATTGCCTAGGATCGCGTGGCTATGTAAGGAAGATTCCGGAATGGGAAATGGAAGTCCAGAAACTAGAGCAGCGCGGTGTTAGGCCTCAGACAAGCGATTGGCAGCCCAGATCAGTAAACTACCTACTCGCAAGGGGGGCACAATACAATAGTGACGGGAGCCTTAATGCCAGTAGTGAACCCGTCAGCAATCTCCTCCAGAGGATTTCAACCTTAACTGAGGAAGTGAATAGAGGTAACCGCAAGTCCGATAGAGAAAATGACATGCTCACACAAGCACTTGGAAACAAGGAGCACCCCGGTCACACTAGAGGAGCCGGGAATGTTCCTTGGGTGAAAGCATTCGAAGGTGAATCTTCATCCTATAGGAGCCGGGCGAGGGCTAGAACGCAAAGAGAAGAAGAGCTCCAAAGGTTTCGAAAGGAAATCGAAGATAGCATGGAAGCACGGATAGCTGCTCAAGTTGATGCACGAGTTATGTCAGCTATGCAATCCATGTGTTCGACACAACCGCAGCCTATCCTGACTTTGAATAGCCCAGTGCCCAAGGGTCGCAGTAGCTGCGGCTCAACCCCTATGCTTGACGAAGAAGAGGTCAATGCTCCTCATCCGGTGGACAACATCACTGGACCTATTAATGTCAGGTTGTACATCCGTCAGCAGTGGACAAAAGACAAGGTGGTGGTCAGACAAGCATTTCCAAGAGGAGATGGCATCATTCATGGCAAGCCAATGCCACCCGGGTATGCCAGGGTTAGCATTGATAAGATCTTGGATAAGAAGTACAATAAGATACACATTGATTTCCCAGTGGAGGAAGATAGGCCGCGTCTTGTTCACAACTTGGGCACTCATGTGGCTTGGCGCAAACGCTTCATCAAGCTGGATGAGCAGCCATCTTCGGATGATGAGGATGACAGTGAATCATCGGCATCGCCGCCGCCAAGAGGTTTCTCTTCTCTGCAAGATCCTCATTCTCCCTCTCCTGCCTCGAAAGAGAAGACACCTCCTCCACCGCCAAAGGAGAAAACACCTCCTCTACCTCCTCCACCGCCAAAGGAGAAAACACCTCCTCTACCTCCTCCACCTTCTCCGCGAAAATCCAAAGTGCGATCAGGTTCGACCTCGCAACACAAGAGGTCATCAGTTTCGGTTGGTAATGCTCCCCAGACAAGTAAAAAGAAGGTGGATGCTAGCATTACGAGTAAGATGAAGGACCCGACTGTGGAGCCTCCAAGCAAGAAAGCCGCCGTTGCCTTCTTTAATCGAATAGCCAGTCTACCTAAGTGGAGACAACAGACCGAATTTGAAAGGCAACACAACAAAGAGAGTAATCAAATCAGAGCTAGAGAAATACACACCAAAGAATTACTAGAGATACAGAACTTGGCCAACAACATGGGCATATCCATGGAGATGTCCATGGAGTTGTATTACGGAACGAGAGCTTTCGAAAAAGCCACGGTCGCATACAAGTATTCAAGAGGCAATCCTTTGGTCGCCACCGAACAATAGTATAGAGATTTGCCAACATACATGCGACAGTTGCATGATTATTACTCCCTGGATACTGCCAACAGAGACTGTGTCGGTTTTGAAGTTTGCATCCCTCCCGGAATGGTTTTTAATCACCCTGAAGAAACGGTGCATATTATTTATTATGAACACCTCTTTCAGCTCTTCCAACGGCGCTCGCTTGATACGCAGATTTTGATGATATGGTCTATGTAAGTACCCTACCCTCACAACGTTATAATAAACTACGTGATTTGCATTTGAGTATATCATATGTTTATTATGCAGGTGTATGGCAAAATGGTGCCTAAAGAAGCAATTGAGCAATATAGACTTCTTGGATCCCATATTTGTAAATGAGACAACATGCACCGCCCCTGGTGAAGATGACTATGTACCAACAAGTTTGAAGATTGAGTTTGAAAGGATGTTCAGAAACAACAAAACAAACGTACTCCTACCCTACAACTGCGAGTATGTGTTCTCGACCCTTATTTTAGTGTTTCTTTTCTTGATATGTCATTCAATAACATGGACTTTGTGATTGCAGCAACCATTTCATCCTCGTAGATATCTATCTTGAAGATTCACATATCGAGGTGTGGGACTCAAAGAAAAAGCCACTTTCTCTTATCGACCCCCTAGTCAAAGTGCTGAATAAGTAAGTGAACCCAATATCACAACACTTTCTAATCACATAGGATATTGTAATGTCCTCGGTCTTCACACTTCATTTACAATGTAACATAGAATGAAGGCATTACCTAATTGGAAAAATCTCGATAGCAAGATGCAAAAGCAATGGAGTGCCCCATTCAGTGTAAAGTATATGGAGGATCTCAAGACCCTAGATCAACCGATGGGGAACAACGAATGCGGGTTCTATGTGATGTGGGCAATGCTAAAATACTTTGGCGCAAAAACAAATAAGGGAGATGACATGGTACGTAGGCATCCCATTTCTATTGTTTTGTCTTACGTTTGTGCATCTCAATATCATCTTGCTTCAATTACAGCGCAAAGCAAACAATCACAACCAGTTGCTAGATTTTGAGATGAGAGGAATTCAAGAGGAGATAACAAGGTTTGTGATGGACGAGATATTGACCAAGAAAGGATCATTCTCCATTGCGAGGACTAAGAAGTACAAGGCACAGTACGGAAGAGACCACATTGATAGGCTATTGTAATGCGACTCTTAATTCGATACTTAAAGTTTTTTTTGAAACTTTTGTAATATAAATGTTGATGGGTTTGTATTGTCGCTGATCAACAACCACCTTCACATCGATATCAAATTGATCGATAGCAACCACCTCCACCTCCCCGACCTCCCACCCCACCACCTCCCCTCGAAATGAAAATAAAACAATTATTAAAATACAAATTATGAAAAGTATATCACTACCGGTTCAAAGAAAACCGGCAGTGATAATATAATCTACACAACCGGTTGGTTAAAACAACCGGCAGTGATGGCTCAAATATCACTGCCGGTTTGTAACACGAACCGGCAGTGATACATGAGCTATCACTGCCGGTTTGGCATAACCGGCAGTGATGTGATCAGCTCATCACTGCCGAGTTGGTTATGGCGGTTCAAAATCCGCCAGTGAAGGGGGGTTTTGAACCGCCAGTGATGTCCTTCTCTGCTGTAGACGATGAGTGCTACTGCTTATGGCAATGAGTAAGAACTGCTTATGAAAAAATGGTAATGGCCAAGACTAAAACACGTTTAAATCTACTTGCAACAGCACATCAGACCTATTTCACTTTGTTAACCATGGCTAGCTGTATATGCACTCCGCACGCCATCCCACACAAGGGTTTCCACAGGATGCATCAGCTGAAGACCCATTCTGTCGTGATGAGGACACCTTGAGCTACAAATTAGACGTGGACAACCCAAAGACGTGGTCATGCTCAAGAATTATTCTTAAGTGCCAGAGACGACGTCAAGCACTCTCCTTGTGTCTCCTATTCTGAGTAGCTGTAAGTAGCTAATTTCGTCCATACCTACTGCTACCATGCATCTATCAGAGCGTGAGGAAGACAGGAAGTGGACTGTAGCCTGTATGTACTCTGCTTCCTACCCTATACTTTTGAATGTCTACAGGTGCAGGCCCAGATCAATTTATTGAATATCCATTATTTTTGCCAAAACATTATGTATATGTAGTATATGTACGTACATGTATAAAAAAAACGAAAATGACAGGCTGTTCAGACATTAATCCACCCAAAATAAAGGCTTGCCTGAAGCGTGACTCAAATGCAAAACGTCGAGTGCCTGCTTCTCCATTGCCTCCAGATCCGATTGGTGGACCAGAGAGGCAATCCGCTTTCCATGGAAAAGGACCTGCCTTGTGACGTGGACTGATTCCTGTAGTAAAGTGACTTTGATTCTGGTCCTAAACATGCCTTCATGTGTATGTAATACTTAGAAGACAGCCAAATCATGATAGCCCTGTGCTGCTGAAATGTTGTTGTGGTTTCTTAGAAAATATCTTTACTGCTCATTTTAGCTTTCACCAATTTGGAACTTGGAAGTCATAATCTATGGTTTAATACATTGCTAGTTTGTCATTAATTTAGCAATATGATTCTGTTCTCATCAATTTGCTCCAGCTTACTTCATATATAACTATCTCAAACTCATCACTGAACATAAACCAGCCATCAGCCCACGACATTGCTCTTCAGCTTCTCAGTCTCTTGATCTTGGAGTGCCATTGTGATGGGTACTGAGAATTGGGGTGGGGCGAAATGGAGGTAAATGAATATAGGAGATGGATATTCCCCACAACCCACAAGGATGCAATGATTATAGAGCACATTCGTCTTCCCCACGGGAACAATACTTTAGAGATCTCTTGCAAGTTGCCAGGGTTAGGGCAGGAGACCAGGGTGTAGCAGATTGGTAGATCTGGTGGCTGCCATATAGCTCACTGTATCGGTGGATTTGGCACCTCCGCTATTGACCCAAGGTGAATACTTTCAAGGTAGACGAAAGTGAAGTTCTGCACAACTCAGCACATAGACTTAATGGATCTAAGGTGCGCCCTCGATCTGTTTGAGTCCAGCTTTATTTTGTGCTCCTGATGCCTCCTATTCCGAGTAGATCTCACTGTAAGAGCTAATGACATCCATACTCATCCCTACGTTACCTACCTTTCACTCACCAAATAAATACCCTGGTTTTACAAAATGGAGAAATGAGCAAGGAAGCAAGCAAGGAAGTGGTCTTCATCTACACCGCTCTCATACTTATGGATGATGGTTGGCCAAGTGCCTTCTAGTGATACAAGAGCATATGCAAATGCTATTTATGATGTCCCAACTCAGAGGGGGTGGGTATCGGAGCATAAGATCCTCTTCGTACGTCAACCTGAATATTACATGCATCGGCTTGGTCCCCTGTATATCATACCCAAATTAAGAATTCTTATTTCTTCAACAAACCATGTACTCCCGTGTATATCACCCTTGAAAAAGCAAACCAAAGACACACGCCTAGAAGAATCGTTTTTTTTACAGTGAGAAAGGTGTGGGACCGTCACTCCTTCATGGGGCGCGAAAAGAAAGGCTGTTTGGCCTCCTAACCAGGATCTTAATCATGTCACCCAGCAAGGTGTCGACGTGACTTTCTATCTCACCGCAGTGTATGGCCCATCATGAGACCGTGATGACTCATAAAACCACCTTTCTCTAGGAAGTCCAAGGTCCTTAAACACCACCAAGCACCATCAAGTCCAACGTCTCAACATGAGCCGTTGTGGTCTCATGGAATACTGATTTTGCATGCGATAGAAAGTTCATGGCAGTCTGATTTCACAGCTGTCATTATGTTTCTACAATTGATTTTGCATGTTGCTGCATGAGGATTTTTTGGGATGTGGTTAACATCGTATTCCTTCTGTTCCAAATTATTGTTTCCTTTGGCTTTATCTTTAGTCAAAATTATTTCAAATTTGACCAAGCGTTTCAAAAAAATATTAACATCAATCAATGTTTAAATAATGTTACATGTAACTAATTTATGTTCTAGATGTTACATTTTTGTACATTTTTTGTTAAAGTTGACTTAGGACAAAGTAAAAGTGAAATATAATTTGGCACATGGAAACAATAAACAACCTATTTATTAACTTGTTAATGTTCATAACTCTGAATTGTGCCCATACAAGTGTAGATTCGTTTCTTATGTCCCTCCACCAGGCAAATCCTCCATACATGTTTGGATTTACAACATCCATGTGCCCATCCAGAACTAGACTACTCAAAGCTAGACATGTTTCTGGTTTTGCATGTATAAATTCACCTACAAGAAAATTCTCCTTGAGTAATGTTGATTGGGACCTTGCTTCTGAGCATCACTTCCTAGTTCCTAGATGCCATCCCAAAGTTATTCTGCCACCATTGCTAGCTGCCCCCTAAAATTTGAAACCGGACCACGAGTACCAAGGCCCATCAAGTTTGATAATTTTATAGACATAGATCCGGTACCACAAACCGTCCGGTGTCCAAAATAGAACAGCAAGCCACTGGTTTGTAAGGTCTAAAGATTGCGGACCATCCAATGTGTACTACTAGACCAGCCAATAGTCTCGGTGAAGGCAGAACGTCTCACTAGATGTGGTGATGGTCTTGCCTTCTTCTATCTCTTCATGGCCTTCTCTTTACTCTCCACACTCTTATTGGCTAGCCTTTTCTTCGTCTCCTCCGATCCTTCACCACTGCCACTCTTGTTTCATGAGAGAGAGGAAAGGGGATGAATGCCGAGGGAGGGTGTCGGTTACCAATGAAAATCAAGTTTTTCTTACGTCAAATTACCAACAATAATAAACTGCAAGTAGCCCAGCCCCAAAGGAGCGAGGTTGGAAAGGTAACTGTACTGTGTTCTCTGTGGCAAACAGGAGACAGTCATCTTGATTGAAGCCATCACCATCTGGCTGAAGGACATCAACCCTAGTAACACAAGCACCATCTCGGATATCATTGAAATCGAGGTGATGTAATGTAATTAATAGGCTTGTATGTTTTTTGTTTAGCTGTTTTCTTTCTTGATGGTGACCCTAGCAGTACGCTGTATCAAGACCTTATGACTTTCTTAAAAGCTTAGATTTATCTCGATAAAAAAAATGACGAGTGAGGGAGAGAACGGATTCGGTGCAGCAGTTGTGTGTCAGTTTGTGCTATAGCAATTCGGGGACAAGGGAGAGAGGAGGCGGGCACTTCACCTAGCATGTTTCGATAATGTCGGACTTTTCGCAGCCTATGTCGTACTGTCTGTCATCATGATGGTTGACTGGACTGTGATCTAAGTCAAGCCATAAACCAGTAGGAACTTTGAATCCTTGAATGCAATTTGTACCAAAAAGCACTGTCTAGCAGCGCCACTGAATTGAAAGCACCATACAGTATTTTTTTTGTTCTGCCAAGAAGCATTATATATTCATCTCTCTTTAATTGAACTACATGAGTGGTCTTCGCATCGTTCAACAATTAATTTGTTACAAAATGATTAAAAAAATCTTACATCTGTGGTGAACTATTTTTTTAAGTATGTCTGAATTGGATTAGTTGGTTCATTTTTGCAGCAACAACCGTGGGCTAAATGCTGGCGATATAGACACCAAAGGAGATCAGAATCCCCACCTTTGTGAGTAAGTTACATCAAACAAATCATATTACACATGCGCACAATATATTTAATTAGGCCATGGGATTAGGAGCCGTGACAGACACAGGAGCCGCTAGCTCGACCAAGCAACAGCCACACGGCAACATGTGGAGAAAATGTGCTCTCGCTATACACAAGAAGGAAGCTGACCACACGCCAGTACGTACGTAGGTCCTTGTTTCACAGACACCGGGACAACGGACAGCTGCTTCAAATGGATCAGCTGCCAAGCATCCTGCTCCAGCTATCACTGGATCTGCCGTGCTTCAGCCTTGAATCATTTCACTTTATGTTGTGTTCCCAGTGTCTCTAATTCCAAATATACATCGTACTGCTTGTCTAAGTAGCTAAAATGGTGCCCATATATGTCTACTCTCATCTTCATTATATATATCCCGTTCTAACAAAAACAAATTCTCTTGCTATGCGGGTCTGAGAATGTGCTGTCAAATGGCATATATATATATAAGAAAACTTGGAAGTGGGGGGGGGGGGGGGGGGGGGGGGGGGGGGGGGGGGGGTTATGTCGGTATGTGTAGCACTGCTCCCAACGTCCTTAATTAGGGAACCACCAACTGCACGCTGAGACACAGTATATATTAGTCCACCATGCTCTACAGCCTATTACTATAGAGGAGTGGGGCTCTTGCTCCACCAAAATGACCAGCTAATTCTTCTCTGAAAACAGAATTTCTTTGGGAAAACATGTGGCAAAATGTTCATAGCGCTTCTGCACATTTTACTTATTAGTTATACCTATGAGAAATTAAAGATCATCCAATAATTAGTTATCAACTACAGAGCTTAGGAAGGGCTGCAAGCTTCTACTCTTGGGCTTAGCTGAAGTACTCTCAAATGACCATGAGCGATTCAGTTAATTAGATCGGATGGCTAGAATCACCCATTACTTCCTTGTTGGCCCGGCCCTGAGGGCGGTCAAGCTGTGCGGTCTAAGCACTGGGCCCTCAAAGCCACAGGCCCCAGTCCCATGTATGTCTACTATAGGTATTGATGGCTTCTGGCCGAACAGAGAATGGACAATGAACATTAGCGTGGCCCAACGGAAGAATGTAAAATGTCTTAGACCTGTGTGAGATGCCAACCGCCAATGCTTCGCTTTCCGTCTGCTGCTAGCCACTGGATCGATCTGGTGTCCGTGAAGCCACTCCATTGCACGCCTTTCCTGTCGTGGCGACCTGGCCGCTCGCCTGCAACATTGTCATCGTCGTTACTCGTGGCCTCGCTGACAGCCTGACAGGTGACACGCAGGCCGCAGCCGCATACTACGCAGTACGCACGACGCAAGTGACGAGCGAGTCTACATGATGATCTGGTGCTCCAGTTGAGGTATATATCGTTTGCTGAATTGCTCCTAATCTCTTTGTTCATCTATGGCAATTATATATTTAATTAATCAATCCTTAATTTGCTTTAATTAATGTTGAGTGTAGTATGGAAATTTTTTTAATTTATTGATTAGCACTACTAGAAATACCCCTATAGCGACGCTTTATTTATATATTAGACACGTTTTATTTTGTCTCTACAAGATTGTAGGCACACTTTTATAGAGCGTGCTAGAAGCGTCTTCACATGGACCGTGTCAAGACTTGTAGAGACGAGTTCCCTAAGCCTGTCAGGGTGATAGAGAGACGTTTCGTAGAGACGTTAGTTGCATGCCTATGCATATTGATACAATTTTATAGATACATTTATAAAACGTGTCTATTTGTGTAGTATAGCAGCACTTCGTTATGTCCTAAGAAATGTAGAAAAGTTCTCACATATACATTTATATTATGTGTGTACAAATGTAGTCACATTGTATAATGATGTCGTATTATGTATTGAGAAGTATAGAGAGGTTTGGGTAGATACATTTATATTATTTGTCTAGCAATATAGATACATTGTCTAGTAATATTATTTTGCGTTTCAAAAAAATATAGACAATGTAATACATACGTTTATATTTCGTGTCTACTAATATAGAAAAGTTATATAGTAATGTTTCATAACGTTATATAAAAATATAGATATTTATGCATCTATATAGTGTGTCTATTAATATAGGCACATTTACGATGTTGGCCCAAATAGATCTCAGATTTAGATGTGGGAACTACCAGATGATAGCTTGACTCTTGGCTGCTTGTTGGAATTGAAATGCAATATAGCACTGCCTTGCTTTTATAGGCAGAGGGCCTCTCTCTACCTGCTCCAGCATATTCTAACCACTAAAATGAATGTTGAGCATATTCCTAATACAAGGCTTGGAAGCCAAGATAAGTAAATATATACAAAAGTAAGATACAAGTGCTTTAACACTAGGCTTATCTATCAATTGTCTGCCTAAGCCTTATGCCGAGCACTGGAGTTGATCTGCTATAGCCCAATCATCTCTCTCATGTCGTGGAACTTGGACATGTTCAGCAACTTGGTGAGGATATCAGCTAGCTCGAGGATGCGATTGGCATAGTGGGTTTGGTGGAGGGTGATCCCGCTGGCGTCCTGGTGCACTGCGACACCGAGGTAGAAGCAGAGGAGGCCGAGGACGCTCATGTGGAACGCCTTCTTCATCTACGCCTTGAACGCCTCCACCTTCTGCTCTTCAGTGCCAGTGATGATGAGGTCATCAACGTAGACGCCGACTAGTCGGACATTGCGTCTACTACCCCGCTGGTACACCACTGCCTCGTGCACGCTCTGCTTGAAGCCCATCTTCTTAAGCGTGGCGTCGAGCTTCGCATTCCAGGTGCGCAGGGCGTGCCGCAGTAGAGGACCTTGCGCGGGTGGTACACCTTGCCTTCTTCTTCGGCGACGGTGAATCCTGGTGGCTGGCGCATGTACACCTCCTCCTTGAGGTTGCCATTAAGAAAGGTGGACTTGACATCCATGTGGTAGACTTGCCACCCCTCCTGAGCCGCCAGCGTGAGGACACGGACTAACTCCATGCGCGCCACAATGGCGAAGGCATCGTCGTAGTTGATCCCCTCTTGCTGGACAAGCTGCACGCCACCAGCCGCGCCTTGTACTTGATCATCATGCCCTTCTCGTCCTTCTTGAGCTTGAACACCCACTTCAGGGTGATAGGGCGGTGGCCGTCGGGCAATGGCACCAACTCTCAGGTGCGGTTCTGCTCGATAGACTTGAGCTCATGCTCCATCGTCGCCTGCCATGCCGGATCACCCTACGCCTCATCATAAGTGGTCAGCTCACCTACATGCGTCAGATGAAGCAGGGCGAAGAGCCGCTCTACCTAGTTTGGTGGAGACTGGTTGTTGAGGATGTTTGCCACCATGCGGTACAGGAGAGGCTCATCGTCGTAGTAGGTGACTAGGCGGTCTTCATCGTCCTCCAGCAGCGTCGCGTACTCGATCTCCAGCTGCCTTACGTGTGCTGGTGTCACAGGCGGCGAAGCAGAAGATGCCGTAGTGGTCGGCTAGGTGCCAGAGTGGTCTGCTGGGGTGATGGAGTGGTCCACTGCGGTGCTGAAGTGGTCAGCTAGGGTGCCGGAGTAGTCGACTGCGGTGTTGGTGTGGTCCACACCATCGCCGATGAGCTTCTAACCGCTGCAGATGAGCTTTCGACCAGTGCCGATGAGCTTCTGAGCACCCCCAGATTTGGTGATGCTAAGGGTAGTGGAGCTGATGTACTTGATGCTCCCCTAGCTTGTCCAGCCCACGCGTACTCGAAGGTGAAATCAGGCAGAGCTACCGCCGATCCATCATCCACCGCCTTGTCCCACGCCTAGCCACGACCTTCGTTGAACACGACGTCACGCGCCACCTGCACATGCTGCGTCACCAGGTCGAGCACGCGATGGGCCTTAGCCCCCTCAGCGTAGCCAATGAAGACTCTAGGCGAGCTGCGATCGTCGAGCTTGCCGACGTGGTTCAACTCCTTGACGAAAGCGAGGCAGCCGAAGACACGTAGGTAGCTGATCGTCGGCTTGCTCCATGCCATGCCTCATACAGGTCTTGCCGTCAAGTGCCTTGGTCGGTGAGCAGTTGAGCAGGTGCACGGCAGTTATCACGGCCTCATCCTATTACATCGCCGGCATGCCTCCCTGCTTGAGGAGCGTGCGTGCCATAGCCACCACCGTATGATTGCGGTGCTCGACCACACCATTCTGCTACGGTGAGTAGGGCGTGGAGTAGTGGCGCAATCAAACGTCCGGCGATCGTCGTCGTAGCCGACGCTGCCGATGTGGACTGTCTCCTAGAGATGCCGAGGCTGCAGCTTTACCTTCATCAGAAGGCTCCACTTGTGGTAGTTCGACTTGGTGAGCACCGGCCATGGTGTCTCACCTTTTGTTCCCACCAAAAGAAATGGTACATCACATCTCTTGCCGCGGGACTTCTAAAAGAATTATATAGAAAATTGATTTTTATGATAAAAACAAACGATCGTGCGTATTCTTTTTAGTTCAAATGACAATTTTGTGGTCCATTCACGTCCGATATTGCAGATTTAACTAGAAAAAAAATGCAAAAATCAACATTCAAATATATGCACTACCTAACTAACAGGAACGTATATCTCAAGAAAATTTTAGTCACTAGAAGAGATTTTTTGGGACACATTTAGAGGTGGACCGGGTCCGTGCCGAGTTGGGCCGCACATACAATTGGCTGAGATCAGGATGGACCCGGTCAGGGCCACCAGTTAGCATGGGATTGGTCCATTCAACCCTTGGTGGCTTGTTTCATCAGTGTGGCGGCATGATACAAAGGCACGACCATACGACGCGAGGTGAGTCGGCATGACACAAAGCATAGTGGCACGAAGGCGTCTACGCCGCGGAATTTAAGATGTTTGCATGAGCTCGCCCGGCGAGAGGTACAGAATAGGATATAGAGCTAAAGACAACGCATCGGAGGGGCATATGTCCTCATTTAGGCGGTAGAGTAGTGGTGATGGCATCTTGTTGTAGTTCCGACCATAGAGTTGTGTGGTACTGGCTCGTTAGAGTGCTATTAATGTGTTTGATGGTTATGTCCTCGACGTAGCAGCCGTGGGTCAAAAAAAAAAGATCCTTAGCACGCTCGGGGCGTGGCTTGAGGGGCGGTGGAGGGATTTGTCTCCTTATGTCATGCCGCCTGAGTGACTTTTTTTTTGGAGGAGTGGGCGACAGCAATGTGTGCACCCATTGGTCAGGGCAGTGACGGAGAGCCCCTGAGCCTTGGACGCTCGGGGCGTTGGGTTCCTGTCCGGCCACGGGCTCGGGCTGGAGTCGAGCTGGTCGGTTAGCAGCCCGGGGCTCCGGTGAGCCCCTGAACCCTGAGCAGAGGCCGAGGGCATGCTCAAGTTTGCCCGATCCTTAGTCGGCGGGTGCGCACGAGCGTACCCGATGGGTATAGCCCCCGAGCCCCCACTCAACCGTTTGTGCCACACATCATGAAAACAACATCACTGGTCCGTCCACCACCTCTCTCCCCGCTCCACTCACGCTCGCTCGCCTGATAGCATCTAGGCATAATGCCCTACCAGCACCGTCGTGGCGCCAGCTCATGGATCTGTACCCAGATCCCCGCCCCCTCAACGACCACGGTCGTTGGCACGCTATCTCGATATGCTATTCCTGTAAACTCCCTCTCCTTTCTGCCACACGCCATGGATGCATGCAGCACACACCTTGCATACACATATATGCATGCAACACTATAAAAAATAGGAAGAAATATTTTGCCTAAAAACCATTCTTTAGTTAGAGAAGAAAGCATGTCTCAAGAGAATTGTAGAACTAGAAGCAAATCTCATCAAATATAACTGAAGATAACAACACTGGTTGAAAGAAAATACTGACCCTATTAGTATGCCCGTTAATTCTAGTGTGCAAACAAAGGCTCTCTAGTCCTACGCTTCATTATTACCAGCAAGATTCTTCGGCCACTGGGAACCTGAACCTCTTGTTCTCCATGATTCGGATCATATTTACTAATATCTACATGGTCCCTTTGTTCTATTGGAACTAATCTAAAAGGAGCCACTGCACATCCACTGAAATGCACTAAAGCATACAATCTCTGCTTCTTGTACATCAAGTACAACAGGAGGTATTTCGTGATCTGGGAAATTAAATGAAGTTGTGTCAAAGATGGTCACATCTGAATCAATTGCAGCAGATGGTGAAGCCATGGAGTCTTGCATGGTTCTGAGACCTTGCACCTAGCAACCAAGAACACGTCCCCTGAACCTTTTGTCTTTCTGTTTATAAAGTGGAGTAGGTTAGGTTGGGTGGATGGATATCTCCAAAAAAATTAATTCGAAACTCATGTTCCAACTTCTCTCTAAATCATATCCATGTAGAGATCCACCTATAGCCCACTGAACCTCCACTCAACCGTGTGTACCACACACCATGAAAACAACATCACTGGCCCATCCAACACCTCTCTCCCCAGCTCCACTTATGCTCGTCCGACAGCATCCAGGCATACCGCCCTACCACCACTGTTGTGGCACCAGCTTGTGCATCTGTGCATGGATCCCCATCTCCTCAATCACCACAGCCTTTCGCACGCTATCATGATATGCTATCGCCACAACTCGATCTCCTTTCTGCCACACACCATGGATGCATGCATCACATACACCCTTGCATGCACATGTATGCATGCAACACTATGAAAAATAGGAAGAAATACTTTGCCTAAAAAAACTCAAGAAAGCATGTCTGAATAGAATTGTAGAACTAGAAGCAAATCTTATCAAATATAACTAAATACAACAACACTAGTTTAAAGAAATTTTGATCCTATCGGTATGCCCATTAATTCTAGAGCGAACAAAGGCTCTCCAGTTCTGCGCTTTGCTACCAGCAAGATTCTTTGAGAACTGGGAGCCTGAACCTCTTGTTCTCCACGATTTGGTTCATATTTAATAATATTTACATGGTGCCTTTGTTCCATTAGAACTATTCTCAAAGGGGCCGCATCTACTAAAATGCACATAGAGCATACAATCTCGTCTTCTTGTACATCAAGTACAGCAGGAGGCATTACATGAACGAGGAAATTAGATGAAGCAGCTTCAGAGATGGTCACATCTGAATAAATGTCAGCTGATGGTGAAGCCATGAAGTCTCCAACCGGCCACCAGTGGCGGATCCTGCCACCAACCACACACCGGCGGTGGTGGGGGCGTGGATCTGGTCAGCAACAGCGGCAGGGCCGTGGATTTGACACCAACAAGTGGATCCGGCCATCAGCGGCTATAGGCGCGTGGATCTAGCCACAAGTGAGTGGATCAGGTCACCAGAGCTGGCGGCGCAAGGGCGGGTAACGTGTCTAGCCACGAGCGAGAGATCTGGTGACTAGTGAGCTCTAGGCGAAGGGTTCAAGAGCGGCGGAAGGGTGGGCGCAAGGGCGTATCCGGCCACAAGCAAGCGGATCCGGTCACCAGAGTCGGTGGTGCAAGGGTGGGTGGCGTTTCTAGCCACGAGCGAGCGAATTCGGTCACCAGAGCAACCTCCCAGCACATGGGTGCAAGGGCTGCAGAAGGGCAGGCACAAGGGTGAATGTGGCCACGAGCAAGCGGATCCGGTCGCTAGAGCTGGCCACCGGCGATGCAAGGGTGGGTGGCGGCTCCCGGCGGTGCTCGCTGGGGTGGATCCAGGCGTTGGGCTTGGTGGGCCACTAGACTCGGTGGGCTTTTCTTAGTTCATGAAATTATTTATGCAGGCATGCATTTTTGCATGCCTCTGTTGTTTTGATTAACCTAGGCGGTCATTTGCGCCTGCCTACGTTATTTTGATTAATGTAGAACTTTCCATGCAGGCGGACCTGTTGCCCACCTTGGGAAATCTATTTGGCCTGCCTAGGATAAGTTCTCTATAGTAGTGCTAGTGACTCCATGGCTTCAAATTCAGCTGAAGTTGATTTAGATGCGACACGAAATACCTCCTCCTGTACTAGAAGCACAAGAAGAAGAGGTTGCAATGGAACAACGGAACAAAGAGGATGAGGTCCACCAAAAAATTACTTTAAAACTCATATTCCAACTTCTTCTCTAAATCATATCCATTTTGAGATCCAACTTCATTGCACCGAACCCCCACTCAACCGTGTGTGCCACTCACCATGAAAACAACATCACTGGCCCATTCACCACCTCTCTCCCCCGCACCACTCACGCTCATCTAATAGGAACCAGGCATAATGTGCTACCACAACTGCCGTGGCACCCGTGCATGGATCCATGCCCGGATCCCCGCCCACTCGACGACCGCGGTCGTTTGCATGCTACCATGATATGCTTTTCCCTTACACTTCCTCTCCTTTCTGCCACATGCCATGGATGCATGCGGCACACACACACCCTTGCATGCACATGTATGCATGCAACACTATAAAAATAGAAAGAAATACTTTGCCTAAAAAACTATTCTTCAGTTGGACAAGAAAGGATGTCTGAACAGAATTGTTGAACTAGAAGCAAATCCCATCAAATATAAATAAATACAACAACACTGGTTTAAACTAATTCTTATCCTATTAGTATGCCCAATAATTCTAAAGTGAACAAAGGCTCTCTAGTTCTAGGCTTTGCTACCAACAAGATTCTTCGGCAACTGGGAACCTGAACCTCTTATTCTCCATGATTTGGTTCATATTTAGTAATGTTTAGATGGTCCCTCATTCCATTGGAACTATTCTCAAAGGGGCGGGCAGATCTGGTCACCAGCGAGCTCCAGGTGCAAGGGTTCAAGAGCGGTGGAAGGGCGGGTGCAAGGGTGGATCCGGCCACAAGTGAGCGGATCCGGTCACTAGAGCTGGTGGTGCATGGCCAGGTGGCGTTTCCAGCCACGAGCGAGCAGATCCGGTCACAAGAGCAAGCTCCCAGCACAAGGGTGCAAGGGCTGCGGAAGGGCAGGCGCACGGGTGGATCTGGCCCCGAGCGAGCGGATCCGGTCACCAGAGCTGACCACGAGTGAGTGGATCTGGCCACCGACGGTGCAAGGGTGGGTGGCGACTCCCGACAGTGCTCGCAGGGGCGGATCTAGGCACCAGGTTTGGTGGGCCACTAGACTTGGTGGGCTTTTTTTAGTTTGTGAAATTATTTATGTAGGCGTGCAATTCTGCCTGCCTCTGTTATTTTGATTAACGTAGGCGGTCAGTTGCGCCTTCCTATGTTATTTTGATTAATGTAGATCTTTCCATGCAGGCGGACCTCTTGCCCGCCTGGGATAAGTTCTCTATAGTAGTGCTAATGACTCCATGGCTTCAAATTCCACAGATGTTGATTCAGATGCGACCATCTCTGACATGAGTTCATCTAATGTCCCATTTGACAAAATGCCTCATGCTGTACTAGAAGCACAAGAAGATGAGGTTGCAATGGAACAACGGAACAAAGAGGTTGAGGTCCCCCAAAAAATTTACTTCAAAACTTATATTCCAACTTTTTCTCTAAATCATATCCATTTCAAGATCCAACTATATCCCACCGAACCCCCACTCAACCGAGTGTGCCACACACCATGAAAACAACATAACTAGCCCATCCACCACCTCTCTGCCATGCTCCACTTGCGCTCGTTTGACAGGATCCGGGCATAATGCCCTACCACAAACGCCGTGGCACCAGCTCGAGGATCCGTGCCCGGATCCCCACCCCCTCAACGACCGCGGTCGTTTGCATGTTATCACGATGTGCTATTCCTATACATTTCCTCTCCTTTTTGCCACATGCCATGGATGCATGCAGCACACACACCCTTGCATGCACATGTATGCATGCAACACTATAAAAAATTGGAAGAAATACTTTGGCTAAAAACCATTCTTTAGTTAGATAAGAAAGCATGTCCGAACAGAATTGTAGAACTAGAAGTAAATCTTATCAAATATAACTAAATACAACAACACTTGTTTAAATTAATTCGGATCCTCTCAGCATGCCCATTAATTCTAGAGCGAACAAAGGCTCTCATGCTACGAGCAAGATTATTCGGCAACTAGGAGCCTGAACCATTTGTTCTCCATGATTTGGTTCACATTAACTAATGTTTACATGGTCCCTTCGTTCCATTGGAACTATTGTCAAAGGGTCAGGCAGATCTGGTCACCAGTGAGGTCTAGGCGCAAGGGATCACGAGCGGCGGAAGGGCCGGCGCAAGGGCAGATCTGGCCACAAGCGAGCGGTTCCGGTCACCAGAGCCGGTGGTGCAAGGGCGGATGACATTTCTACCCAAGAGCGAGCAGATCTAGTCACCAGAGCAAGCTCCCAGCACAAGGGTGCAAGGACTACAGAAGGGCAATTGAAACAGTGGATCTAGCCATGAGCAAGTGGATCCGGTCACCAAAGCTGGCCACGAGTGAGTGAATCTGGCTACTGGTGGTGTAATGGTGGGTGCTGGATCCTGGCGATGCTCGCTGGGGCGGATCCAAGCATTGGGCTTGGTGGGTTACTAGACTTGGTGGGCTTTTTTTAGTTCGTGAAATTATTTACATAGGCATGCATTTTTGTCCGCCTCTAGTATTTTGATTAACCTAGGCAGTCATTTGCGCCTGCCTACGTTATTTTCATTAATGTAGACCTTTCCATGCAGGTGGACCTGTAGCCCGCCTCAGGAAATCTGTTTTGCCTGCCTAGGATAAGTTCTCTATAGTAGTCCTAGTGACTCCGTGGCCCCAAAAAAAATCAGCTAAAGTTGATTCAGATGAGACCATCTCTGACATGAGTTCATCTAATGTCTCGGGTGACGAAACACCTCCTCTTGTACCAGAAGCACAAGAAGAAGAGGTTGCAATGGAACAATGGAACAAAGAGGTTGAGGACCCCAAAAAAATTACTTTAAAACTCATATTCCAACCTCTTTTGTAAATCATATCCATTTTGAGATCCAACTATATCCCACCGAACCCCCACTCAACCATGCATGCCACACACCATGAAAACAACATCACTGGCCCATCCACCACCTCTCTCCCATGCTCCACTCGCGCTCGTCTGACTGGATCCTAGCATAATGCCCTACCACAACCGCCGTGGCACCAGCTCGAGGATCCGTGCCCGGATCCCCACCCCCTTAGCGACCGCAGACATTCGCATGCTATTGCGATGTGCTATTCCTGTACACTTCCTCTCCTTTCTGCTACATGCCATGGATGCATGCAGCACACACACCCTTGCATGCACATGTATGCATGCACCACTATAAAAAATTGGAAGAAATACTTTGTCTAAAAAACCATTATTTAGTTAGACAAGAAAGCATGTCTAAAAAGAATTGTAGAACTAGAAGTAAATCTTATCAAATATAACAAAATACAACAACACTGGTTTAAATTAATTCTGATCCTATCAGCATGCCCATTAATTCTAGAGTGAACAAAGGCTCTCCGGTTCAGCGCTTTGCTACCAACAAGATTCTTCAGCAGCTAGGAACCTAAACCTCTTGTTCTCCATGATTTGGTTCACATTAATTAATGTTTACATGGTCCCTTCGTTCCATTGGAACTATTCTCAAAGGGTTGGGCAAGTTTGGTCACCAGCGAGGTCCAGGCGCAAGGGATCAAGAGCGGCTGAAGGGCTGGCGCAAGGGCGGATCCAGCCACAAGTGAGGAGATCCGGTCACCAGAGCCAGTCGTGCAAGGGCAGATGGTATTTCTAGCCACGAGCTTGCAGATCTGGTCACCAGAGCAAGCACCCAGCATAAGGGTGCAAGGTCTGCAGAAGGGCGGGCGCAAGGGTGGACCTAGCCACGAGCAAGTGGATCCGACCACCACCACCGTGGCACCAACTCATGGATCCGTGCCCAGATTCCCGCCCCCTGAATGACCGCGGTCATTCGCACGCTATCGCGATATGCTATTCCCGTAAACTCCCTCTCCTTGCTGCCACACACCATGGATGCATGCAGCACACACACCCTTGCATGCATATGTATGCACGCAACACTATAAAAAAATGGAGGAAATACTTTGCCTAAAAAACCATTATTTAGTTAGACAACAAAGCATGTCTAGAGAGAATTATAGAACTAGAAGCAAATCTCATCAAATATAACTAAAGCCAACAACACTGGTTGAAAAAATATTGAGCCTATCAGTATGCCCATTAATTCTAGTGTGAACAAAGACTCTCCTATCCTATGCTTCATTACCAGCAAGATTCTTTGGCCACTGGGAACTGAACCTCTTGTTCTCCATGATTTGGATCATATTTAATAATCTCTACATGGTCCCTTTGTAACATTGGAACTATTCTAAAAGGTGCCACATCCACTGAAATGCACATAAAGCATACAATCTCTCCTTCTTTTTATATCAAGTACAGCAGGAGGTATTTCATGAGCCGGGAAATTAGATGAAGTAGTGTCAGAGATGGTCACATCTGAATCAATTTCAGCAGATGGTGAAGCCATGGAGTCTTGCATGGTTTTGAGACCTTGCACCTAGCAACCAAGAACATGTCCCCTGAACCTTTTGTCTTTCTATTTATAAAGTGGAGCAGGTTAGGTTGGGTGGATGGATATCTCCAAATAGATTACTTTGAAACTCATATTCCAACTTCTCTCTAAATCATATCCATTTAGAGATCCACCTATATCCCACCGAACCCCCCTCAACCGTGTGTGCCACACACCATGAAAACAACATCACTGGCCCATCCAACACCTCTCTCCCCAGCTCCACTCATGCTCGTCCGACAGCATCCGGTCATACTACCCTACTACCAATGTCATGGCACTAGCATGTGCATCTATGCATGGATCCTTGCCCCCTTAATGACCGTAGCCTTTCACATGCTATCATGATACGCTATCATCAACTACAGCAGGAGGGGTTTCATAAATTGGGACACTAGATGAAGTAGAGTCAGAGATGGACACATCTGAATCAACTCTTTCCTGACATTGGCATATACATTCACCTCAAGAAACACATTCCACTCACATTGCTTGATTGAGATCGTATTTGAGTGACTTGAAGAGCAATCTTGTGTATTTGCATTGAGTGTTTTCATCTAGTGGTGCTAGAGAAGCATGGTGGCAGCTGCCACCTAGATGCCTCGGTGGTGTTGTGGTTGTCCATCTTGCACCGCTTTGTGATAGTGTGTGGGGGCTCCAGATGGAGACTTTGTGAGGGGCCTTGTGCTCATCACTGCAGGAGATCGTGAAGAGCAACTATAGTAAAGCAGATAGGTTTGCAGAGTGCCTTGGTGACCCATAAGCTTTTACATGAGTGCCCACTTTGAGGGCTGAGCTTCTGGGATCGCTAGGCTCATAAAGTGGTGGTCTAATAGGACTGACCTCAATGGGGACATAGGTTATTGACAGGCAACCAAATCTCAGGGTAAATCTTGTGTCTGTTTGCCATGTTGGTTTTGCATCTCTCTACACTTGCGTTTACATTCATATTCTTGTGCTTGTGTTGTTGTAGTTGTAGCTCTCTTTGTCAAGTATAGTAATTATAGTAGTTGTTTATGTTCTGTACCTCTCCACTAGATGTTTAATAGCCTAGAGTAGCTTGTGTGCTCTAGTAGTTGTTTTAATCCTTGCTACTAGACTTAGTTAGGAGGCTTGCGTTGAAGTGTGATAGGCTAGCCAATTAGTCCCTATTAGGGTTGCGTCTCTCACACTAATACATGTGCCTACTGTTTTGTTATTGAATCAAATTTGATGAGGTTATTCACCCCCTCTAGGCAACCATAGACCCTTTCAACTCTTTGTTTTTTGGATCGTTTGGTCCTATGTTATTACCCTTTATTTTAGCATGGATTAAATGTCTGCTTTCGTCGGAACTACTGAACTTAGACTATCTAAATGTAATATGTAATAATTGTGTACTAGCCTATTGATATTGTATAGTACATATTTGTGTCACATTTAAGTTCAAGAATGTCTAGAGGTGCTTCAGTAATGAAGCAAGCGACTGAAGATCCTTTGTTTGCACAGGAATTGATGGCACAGGCACTGCAAGTCAAGACTCTGTTGTTTCTTCCTACCTATTACCAGGTCGCTTTATCTAGGTTCCTGATGTCTCTTTTTTTTTTTGCGAAAGAAGGTTCCTGATGTCTCTAATACCAAGGAGTTCTAACTGCTTGTCAAACTAGATGATGTGGTCACCCCTTCTTATTCTAATTTTTCTTCTCATCTTCTCTCAAAAGACAGATTCTCTTACGAATACAAAATGGAGGCATAAACCAGGAATTCATGTATTTGTTGTTCCATGGTACTATTGAAATAAATATCTCACCCACTGCCTGCATAGAAAAAACATGTGACTATCCACTTGTTATGTTGTCTAAACTCAGACAGGGAGGGGAGCAGCTCTTACTTTGATTTCATTATACAAATTGGTTTTGTGTCAGAATCCTTTAACGCAATTAATAAAAAGGGTATTGTTTGGGGCGGCTAGAAACAACAATGGCCTCTTAAAATTGATTGTTACTTGTTAGAGGCTACCCGTGTTTGGAACCATTTTTAGAGGTGGTTCTTGATAGAGCTGTTTTCTAGAAAAAAAACAGGGGCCATCTAAAAATTGTTTATTTAGTAGTAGCTGCTGGCATGAATAGGAAGAACGGAGAGCTGGAGAGGAGATGTGTGAGATGGATTAACCCAGCCAGCAGTAGTCATTTTTTTCGTAATTTCTGCAGACTCTATGTCCACTTTCATATATATCCAGGAGTTGTGGCAATGAATGTTTTCTCTGGCTCTAGTTGTTACTTGTGTATGGAGCCATTTTCGCCTTCCCATTCTCTGCACTATGTTTTAAGTTGTAATCAATAGATACACGTGATTACACAAGTTGGTGACATAATTTACCATTGCCGAAAGGCCACCTAAATTTGCGCTGTGCTTTCTATTCCTTAGTGCACATGTTATTCATTTAAAACATGTACACCGCTGTATGCAAGAGGGAAGCATGAATTCCCTTTATGGTAGACGATGAGTGATACTGCATACATTTATGGCCAAAAACTAGTTATATTATTGGCCAAGAATAAAAGCCGCTTAAATCTTTGGTAGAAGCACATACTTCTATATTTATTGTGTTCCACGCATCTCCACTCCGTGAGCCACCCCGCATGTCGAGGTACACGGCTCCTTTCCACAAGCCAAAGACCCATTCCGGGGTGAACAGGCACAACACAGAGCTAAAAACACGCATAACCCAAAGGCATAGTCATATTCTAACTTCTAAGGAAACCGAAACAAAGAACCTTTGGTGAGGAGAGATCGAGTGGCTATAAAAGTTAAGGTATCAAAAGGTAACAAAGGACGAAGTATCCAAAGATACCAAATGCATACTAAATAATTTATGGGGTCAGTACAAAAGATTGGGTCCGTTAGCAGAATTTTATATAGTTTTAATTATTTAACTAAGGGCAATCTAATAATTGAATATTGAAGAAAAAATGATAAGTAGCGTAATGTTCTTCTGATCCGTAATCCATTATATGTCCGTTCGTCTCCGTCCCCTTCTTCTACGTTCCCTCAGACACCATTCATCTGCATTCCCCACAGCCACACACAGCATCACACCGGCCCTGTTGCCGAGGCCGGAGACAAAGCCCTCCCTGCAAGTGCCTGATGAACTGCGAGGTGGGGATCATCCTGGAGCACAGGCATGAGCAGATCTAGCAGCACGCGTCGTCGGAGTTGGACAACTCGTCGCAGGTGTCCCAGGTGTTCGAGAAGTCGTTGCAGTATGTGAAGCGCTTCAGCCGCTACAATAACCTCGACACCGTGCGCCAGGTCTGCGAAATGCTCAGCCGCTACAGCCTCGCCTTGTTTGAGTTCTGCACGCTCAGCCACCTCGCTCAACCCCAAGGACGAGAATACGGAGACGATGCTCAACGACCTCTCCCTCATCAAGAAGTTCGAGTAGCCCCAGGGAGGGCAGCAGATCTTACCTTGATTTGGTCATAAACAATGGTTAATAATGTGTGTCATCCCACATGATCCAGCCATGCTCATGCCACAGGCTTGTTTTAGACTGCTGTGAACTGTGCTGATGAGTGCCATGTCAAAAACCCATCCAGCCCACACGTCGTGCTACGTGTGCTCCAGCCATCATGTGGAGAGCAGACACAGGCATGAAGCCGTTTTGCTATGATTTTTTTTTGTGTGACATGTGTGTTGTCTGTGCTGATCGAACTCAAGATCTCAAGCCAACAAGCTTGCCTTACCATCAGACCACAAACCCATGGTATTAACTTCCACGAATCTTGTATGGTCTATATCGGATCCTAAACAATTTTAAATGAAAAGTTTGAATTGTAAAGTTTTAAATCTAGTCGAACACTCTAACATTAGTTTAGGGTGTCCCTCCATCCAAGATTGTTTAGAAAAAAATTAAAAACATAATTTAAAAATCTAAGAACTTTCAGATTTTTGACACTTAATGATTTAAAACAAAAATGTCTTAAACAAAAAAGTTATACATCTCTTTGAGCCAAACAAATTTAATATAAATTTTATCTTCATTCGACTAGATTTGAAAAAGTTATAATTTTTTTGTGCTGCACCTATTTTATAGGTGAGAAATATTTGACCTGCTTATAGAAATCGTTTCTAGAGATGGTTGAGAAGCTCAGCCACCTCAACAAATGCCTCTGTTCTTTGAGGCTGTAGGAAAGCCTAACCACCTCTAGAAATTGCATTTGTAGAAGTGGTTGTCTTCCGAGTCCTCTAAAAATAGAGGACATTTTAAGGGCGGATTAAAATAATAATCACCTATAAAAATGTATTTCTTGATGCAGACAATATCTAGGATAACTTTTAGAGACGCTTCTCGATAGAGCCATCTCTTGAAAAAACAGCAATCTCTTTGAAAATTGTTTGTGTAGTAGTGGTCGCCGCCCACATATGCGAGGGAAGAAAGGAAAAGACATATGTGAGATGGATTGGGCTAGCCAGTAGTCATTTTTTTTCGTAATTTTTTCTGAGCTCTTTGTGAACTTCCGTATCCACAAGGAGCAATAGAGATGGTGTAGAATCCATGTTTTCTTGCTCTATCTGGTAGTTCAAAACCAGCTATGGATCTTGGTGCACCCTAGACGGTGAACGCTCTGATGGTAGAAGAAAGTGATGTTTTTCACCATTGTGGATCTCGGTGCACCCTCTATCTCAACATGCTCTACTTTATTTTCTGTTCCTGATGTCTCCTATTGGGAGTACCAATATTATAATAAGTAGCTAATACCGTCCAAACAATCCCACCTTTTCTTCCCTTTACTAAATAAATAAATGTTCCTAGGGTTACAAAATGGAGAAATGAGCTAGGAAGCAAGAACCATGCATATATCAGAATATAAGAATGGGCTGCATTACATTGCTCCATGTATCTATACTTCTGAATGATAAGGCGGGACGAGATCAATTCATTGAATGCCCATTACTTTTGCTGATCAGTGGTGTATGCATGGTTCTCCAATCAATTTTCTACAAATTGATTGAAAAGAATCTTACATCAGTAGAATAATGAAAAATCACGGTGTTCTAGAACCAAATTGTAGCTAGTATGCTCCTCGCATTTTTTTTGTTTTTCATGTTTTCAGGCAATTTGATTAACGCAGGCAAGCTGGCAGTATGCCTAAACTGGAAATGTTTTAAGTTACGTTTGAACTGGATTAGCAGGTTCATTTTTGCACCAAAAATCTTGCACTGAAAAGCTTGGCGATAGATCGAATGATGCCACCAGTGAAAGTGATCGGAATTCCCGCCTTAAAATCTCTTCCGGTGCATTTGGCAACTGCATGTGAAGGGTTCGTATTACATGAGAGAAAGACATGAGCGTGTACGGTCGAATAGGGCCCCAAGGTGGCAGGCATGCGAATAGGGAGGCAGTTGCAAGCTGGGGCCAGGTGGGTGGATCTGCCATGCTGCCTCCTCTGCCATGCATCTTCATCCTTGAATCTTTCAGCTTTATTTTGTATTCCCGGTGTCCCTGATTCCAAATATACATCTTGTAGTTTTTCTATGTAGCTAAAACGGTGCCCATGTGTGGCTACTTCATCTTTATCAGCTCTCTCTCAGTAAACAATAATCTCTCTACAGGTCTGAGAAAGAGGCGTGAAATGCCATACATATATGAGAGAACTACAAAGTGGGGACATGTATATCACTGCACCCTACTACCCTCCTTAATTAGAGAACTGTCACACCCAATTTTAAGGATAAAATGGAATGCATAAATCTTACTTTGTTCACATTGGCTGTCCATGCACTCCGTGCAGCGTCCAACACATCAAGGCTATAAAGTACCATGTATTATCTAAAGACTATGTTCCTGTCATGATTCATGAACGAGCACAAGTCGAGCTGCACAAGCGCACAACCTGAAGATGTAGCGATTCTCAAAAATTACTCTGATATGTAGGAGACGTCAAGCACTCTCAAGGTATAACTGTCTATGTCTTTTGTTAATTTCATGGAGGGTGTGGCAGCTCAGCTCCTCTGCCAGCGGCGGGCACAGGCTCAGTTATTTTTATTATATTATCACTGCCAGTTTGACACCGGTGTTGATGAAGTTCTTGTACAATGCTGACTTTCCCCAATGAGGGAGAATGGTGCTGAGCACTTCAGAGCCGGCACAAACACAAAGTAATGAAGTTCCTGGTCACTGCCGACTTTCACCAGTGAGGACATAAACCTGGTGGTGATAAAAATGTCGTAGTAGTGTACTCTCGTGTAGCTTTATCTGGGTTCCTGACGTCTCTAATTCCAAGGAGTTCTTACTGTCTGTGTAACACCCAAATTTTAGGAGTAATAAATTTTAAATAATTTAGAGAAAGGGAATTAAAATTTTAAAAAGAATTTTTGGTGTTGCATTCATGCTGTTGCATTTATTTATTTTGAGAAGTGGTTTTATTTTATTTTATTTTGATTTGGCTTGAAAAATTTTATTTGGAATAGTTTGCTAAATAAGCAAATAAAGAAAAGAAAGAAAAAAAACAACTTACCTTCCGCCTGGTGGCCGAAGGCCCGTCGGATCGGCCTGCTTTCCTCCCCGCCTAGGCCGCACGGTTGGCCGCTGCCGCCTTCCCTCCTCCGCGCCCGACATCGGGTGGCCGGCCCAGTATCGGTGACGAGCCTCGCGCCCTCCTTGTTCCGCTGACCGGTGGGGCCCGGTGGTCAGTCGTCTCCTACCTTCCGTGAGAGCTCCGGACTCCAAACCGGAAACGACGACGACGATCGGCTTCGTGATTCCCGGGGAATCCTACTCGAACACGGCCAATAGAAGCTATAAATAGGACGCCTTGACCTTCCTATATCCGTTTTTCATCTAAACCGTGAACTCCACCGTAAGAAATCGAGGTTAAGGGTTTGAGGTAGTTGGAGGTGTCGGTTGAACGCGGGTGGAGCCGTCGGGTGGATTCGAGGCCGATTTCATTGCGTTGGTGAGACCGCACTCTCCTACTCTTTCGTTCTATGTTTTTTTTCTTCTGGGCGGAGGCGGTTCTAGTCGTGATTTTGAAGCTTACCGACGGTGCGGTGATGGCGCCGCCGCCCCTTGTTGCCGCGCGTCACGTATGGTTTATCGTAGCTAGTTTTTATCGAGTATTTGAGTTCGCACAGAGCTTCTCGTTCAGGTGGATCAAATTTGGGGTCGAACGGTGGTCTAGATGGGTAAATCCGCCATCTCCGATGAGATGGAGCCGCCGGCCATGGGGGGCCGCCGGCCGGACTTGAGGGAGGTGACCGGGTGAGCACTGTGGAGTTGAAGATGAACGTGAGCCGTCCGATTTGAAATCAAGGGCCGAGATTAAAAGATACCCCTTCACGGGGTAAACTTCTTAAAGAGCCCCTGGACTTTTAAATAATTGAACCCGCTGTCCTTAGCGTATTATCTGAAATACGTTTCCTTGTTTTGAAAGCGTATTTTCTCTCGGTTAAATCAAAAATACGTTTTCAGGTATTTACAGTTTTGCCACTAGGATTGTTTTGGTCATAAAATCTTCGTTTTAACTCCGATTTGATCCGTTCAAGTTGCGTTAGGTTCGTATTTGCGAGCTATACATGTTAGTGTAGTTGTACAGTTAGTTTTGATAATTTATTTTTCGAGTTTATAATTAAGTATTTATTTATCTATAGGAAATCTTAGAAAATTCATAACTTTCACGTTTTAACTCCGAATTTGGTGATCTTTGCGTCTGTGTGATCGTAGAAACGTGTAGAAGAGTTTTATAAACTTTTATTACTGTTTTGCTACTGTTGGTGTACTGTTCTAATTGTATCTCTTTGTTTGCTTTGTGTTTGTTTGATTAGATGCATGTGTGTTGTTGATTGATGATCGAGTATAGAAGGTGAGCAGTATCTGGACGATTCGGAGTATTACTTTGAGCCAAGTCAGCAGTATCACTTGGAAAGCTTTGATCAAGGCAAGTATAACACAGGACTATCCTTGTTACCTATACATTGAATTGTCATACATATGCATGTGCTTACCTTGACAACCTTAGAGATTATAACTTAGTGATTATTATCTTGATTCCTTGTCAACCTTGGGAATGCATATGGGTAGCTACTGCTAGTGCTTAAACTAAGAACAATGATCTTGTAATTTGATTAATGGATTAAGCAATCAACTATTAAGATGATTTTATTACTGTTAAAAGGGAGCTAGAGCATGTGTATTATTTTGATGCTCTGGTTTCTCTCCATAAGGACTTATCTGTAAGTGATAACCGGGATATACAGTACAGCTGTGAGGGCTATATGGCTCTGGCTTTAGTTGTTCAAGAGACCTTTTCTAGCTTGTTAGAGGTTACCTTAAATGGCGTAAGAATGGCTTGCCACGTTGGGTGTAGTGCGAGCCCCTGGCCTAGTGTGTATAGGCTGCGGTTGTTGTGCCATAGGGAAGGGGGGTTCTACATCTGCCTGCCGAGTGAATCTAATGGCCCTAACTTGTTAGACGAACTTTTGAGTGGCTTTATATGGTTCTCGGGTGTTTGGGCTTGATCTCCACACTCATTTGGAAATCATGACTCACAGTGAAAGTGTACACCTCTGCGCAGAGTTAAAAACTGGTATACTAGCCGTGCTCACGGATACGAGCGGCCTTGGGGATTCTTATGGAATAGTTGATCATAACTGTTATATCATGCTTAATTATTGTTGATTATTATTTGCTCATGTTAATGCTATTCATTATCCTTATTACAATTGATCATTGGTTCTTTAATGGGAAGCGATTTATCTTGATGCTACTCAATTGCTAATATATGATTAAAAGCTAAACGCAGTTAAACAATGTCTATCCTTTTTGAGCCTCATGAACCCTGTGTTATATTTGTTGAGTTCGACATGGACTCACCCTTGCTATTTCCACCATAACAGATGAAGATATTGAGGAAGATTATCGGAATAAGTACTAGTCTTGGTGTCAACCAGTCAACCGTGTCCCTGTGTGGAGTTTCCGCTGAAGAATTACTATTAGTTATTATTACCTATCGTTCAAGACTATGTCTTAAATACTTATTCGTTATGTAATAAGCACTGTGATGATACTTTGTAATTTGTCAACTTATGTGTGCGACTGTTTCCTGGGGCGCACATGAGTCTTTTATGCATCCTATTTTTGTCCTTAAAAATAGGTGTGACAGATTGGTATCGGAGCCGTGTTGACTGTAGGACGCGAGCCTAGTTAGAATGGTCGTTAATAGCATCCATACTTCACTTAATTCATGCTTCCTCTTTTCACCTTGTTAATTACTAAAGTTTTATGCTTCCTCTACTTTATTCTATTGCGAAAATACATTGATTCTATCTAATCTATGTCTAAATCTTGTAGATGTCTCCTTATCCCCGTCTGTCAGCTGCACAGTACGTTGCCCGTTTCAAACCTCAGGAGCCGTATAAAGATGGTGATCAAGAGCTATCTGATGCTGAATCAAGAGTTGGTGATACACCAATGGAGAATGTGGTTATGGGGTGGACTACGAAGCTTCATATCATGGTTCCTAAAGCTGATGCTTTCTTCCATGACATGTTGACAAGAACCTTGGACAACTACTACTACGACTGGAAAGCTACGTAGGAGTATCGCAGTGCAGAGTATAGTCATCCATGGATGGATTCCTATTGGGAAACGGAGTTATGGGTTAAGAAAAGGGATCCTACCACTAAGGAGTCTAAGGTGGAGTCAAAGTTCATTACCAGAGTGAGCCGGGCAACCGTGGAGATAAGCATGGAGGATGTCGCTTTCAATGCATTTGTTTACTACCATGGTCTACGCTCGGACAAGACGTTAAAGGGTGCACTCCGGTATTTTCCTTGTTTCTTACATGACAAGGGTATTTGGACCGTGCCGCCTGCAGATGATTCCTCCTTGACTTTACAAGCTACGGTGGGATTAGCTCGTGAATTGGCTCTCCATGAGGTGGATTTGAAGGATGAGTTGCTGAAGGAAAAAGAACTTAAGGAGCAAGCTTATAAGGAGATTGACCAATTAAGGGCAGAGTTAGGTCATCCCAAGATTTATGAGAAGCTTAATTAGGAAATAGGAAAAATCCCTATGTAATAGGAACGATAGTAGTTGCGAGTTAATTTTAAGTTTGGTTTGTTTTAAGAGTCAGTTTGTGGTGTGAACAATTATGTGATTGATGGATTGTTATTATGATAATGTGTGATTTGGATCTTTGTAATGTGTGCTGGAGTTTTGTAGACATGCCTACAAGTTCCATGGTTAAGAATATTAAGTTTGATCAAAATATATTAGTTGAATATGAGGTTAACTTAGTTCTGTCCTTTGCTGATTTTTGGATCAGTCTGGGATATTTTAGAAATAACTTAAAATTCGTTCATGAGAAATTTAAGAAATTTTACTGGGAATAATCAGACTTCTATATATTTCCAACCCCAGAAGAATTATTTTAATATCTATTAAGAGCTAAGAGATATACCTGTTCCAAGTTGGAGTTACTGCACAGTCTGGAATTCTGAAACAGTTTCGGTTAAGATCAGTTTTGGCCAATTTATTGACAGAATCAGAAAAAGTGTTGTGAATAAAAGTTGTAGATAATTTTGTAAGCTTTCCAACCATGTAAAGCTCATCTGAATTGGACGTCTGTAGCTCGAGATATGACAGTTTTACTGAGTTGCTGAAATTGGAGTTCGCCCAGAAAAATCAGATTTTGCTTATCTATTGAATACATCATCTCGGATCGTACTGAATTTCAATTTCTGTGTTTTTGGAAACAGATGTCAGGCAGAGGTCGTGGCAGAGGTCGTGGAGGTGTTAACCCACCCATTACTATGGAGGAACTCATGCAAACTCAGAACCAGATGATGCAGATGTTTATGCAGCACATGCAGAACAATCCCCCTGCAGGAGGACCACCGCCTGTGCAAGTGAGGGATAAGCATGGGGAATTTTTGAAGGGACGCCTTCCAGTGTTTTCTCATGCCGCTGATCCTTTAGAGGCAGATGATTAGGTGAGGGCAGTGGAGAAACAGCTGAATATAGCCCAATGCAATGATATGGAGAAGGTGTTATATGCATCTGGTCAATTACAGGGGACAGCTCAGACTTGGTGGGAGTCATATTAAGCTGCACGCCCTGACAATGCTCCTCCTATCACTTGGAATGAGTTTGTTAGAGATTTTCGAGCTCGTCATATTCCTGAAGGTATAATTGAGCTGAAGTAGGAAGAATTCAGAAACCTTAGGATGGGACAGATGAGCGTTAGTGAATATCATGACAGGTTCACCCAGTTGGCTCGCTATGCTCCTAATGAAGTGAGGGAAGATGCAGACAGGCAGCATTTTTTTGAAGAGAATTTATTATGATCTTCGCTTGCAGTTGAAGGGGAACAACTATGCTAGTTTTCAAGAGCTGGTAAATAAAGCTATTGTGCTTGATAATGAGCGCAGAGAGATGGACAGGAAGAGGAAGATGAAGGTACAAAGCTCAGGAAGCAACAACCATCAACGCACGAATCCTCAGCATGGTTTCCATCAGAAGTTTCAGGGACCGGTTAGCCAGTGGAATCGTAATCCGAATCAGAGGTGGTCCCAGAATTGGCAAAGCAATCAGTCACAACAGCGTTCATCATATCCACAGCGTCAACAGTATCAGCAGACTGGGCAACAGACTCCTCGTACTGGAAATTCCAATGTTACTCCCATGAAGAATAGTGCTCCCAGCACGCCTACTAGATGCTTTGTCTGTGGTAAAGAGGGGCATATGTCTTACCATTGTCCTGAGAAGCAGAACCAGCAGACTCCTCAGAGCCAGAAGAGCAACCAGAGGCAATCTGATACTGGAAGGGTGAATCACGTGTCTTCTGATACAGCTCATGATGCACCAGAAGTTATGATTGGTACGTTCAATGTACATTCCACTCCCGCAACTGTTCTTTTTGACTCTGGAGCATCTCATACATTCATATCCAACATTTTTGTTAAAATGCATAGTATACCCATGCTAGCTATGAAAGAACCTCTCTTAGTAAATTCACCTGGAGGTACCATGCAAACCAGTAATCGTTGTCTTCCAATTAGTATGGTATTAAGGGGGGTAGAGTTTAAGATAACTCCTATAGTGTTGAGGACATCTGGTATTGATGTGATATTGGGTATGGACTGGATGAAGCAAAATCAGGCAGAGATTCAGTGTCAGCAGAAAGTGGTAGTTGTGACTGCACCTAATGGAGATAAAATCAATGTGGATGTAGCAGTGCAGAAGCAACCAACCGCTGTGGTGAATCAGCTTGAAGATAATATTAAGGAGAATTCAGTGATTGAGGAATTTCCGGATGTCTTCCCTGATGAATTGCCAGGTATGCCACCTGACCGAGACATTGAATTTCTTATTGAATTACTTCCTGGAACTGCACCTATAGCCAAACGACCATATAGGATGGGAGTAGATGAATTAGAAGAACTTAAGAAACAAATTAAAGAATTACAAGATAAAGGTTTTATTAGACCTAGTTCATCACCTTGGGGAGCACCAGTTATTTTTGTTGACAAGAAAGATGGCGGTCAGAGGATGTGTGTTGATTACCGGTCACTAAATGAGGTAACTATCAAGAATAAGTACCCTTTGCCTAGGATTGATGACTTGTTTGATCAGTTGAGAGGTGCTTGTGTGTTCTCTAAGATTGATTTATGTTCTGGTTATCATCAGTTGAAGATTCGTGTTTCTGATATTCCAAAGACAGCTTTTACTACAAGGTATGGATTGTATGAGTATACTGTTATGTCATTTGGATTGACCAATGCACCTGCATACTTTATGTACATGATGAATAAGGTGTTTATGGAATATTTGGATAAGTTTGTGGTGGTATTTATTGATGATATACTGGTATTTTCCAAGACGGAGGAAGAGCATGCTGAACATTTAAGGTTGGTATTGCAGAAACTTAGAGAGCATAAACTGTATGCGAAGCGAAGTAAATGTGAGTTTTGGTTGAAGGAAGTTTCTTTCCTTGGTCATATTGTTTCTAATGGAGGGATATCAGTGGATCCAGGTAAAGTAAAGGATGTATTAGATTGGAAACCACCTATTGATGTTAGCGAGATTCGTAGTTTCTTGGGATTAACTGGATATTACAGACGGTTCATTGAAGGGTTTTCTAAACTTGCTAAACCTATGACATCTCTGTTAGAGAAGAATGCCAAGTTTGTGTGGTCAGATAAATATCAAGCTAGTTTTGAGGAATTGAAGAAGAGGTTGACTACAGCGCCTGTTTTGGTTTTGCCAGATTTGAGTAAGAAGTTTTCTATTTATTGTGATGCTTCTCGTCAAGGTTTGGGATGTGTTCTTATGCAAGAAGGCAGAGTTGTGGCTTATGCATCTAGGCAGATGAGAAAGCATGAGTTGAATTATCCTACACATGATTTGGAGTTAGCAGCTGTAGTTCATGCTTTAAAGATTTGGAGACATTATTTGATTGGACATAAGAGTGATATATACACTGATCATAAGAGTTTGAAGTATATTTTCACTCAGTCAGATCTGAATTTGAGGCAACGCAGATGGTTAGAATTGATTAAGGATTATGATATTGAGATACACTATCATCCTGGTAAGGCTAATGTAGTAGCTGATGCTCTTAGTAGGAAAAGTTATGCCAATGAGATACGGACGTTGTCTATGACTAGTGAGTTATGTGCTGAATTTGAATATTTGAATTTGGGCATTGTTACTAATACAATGGAATTAGTGATAGAGCCTACCTTAGAGCAAGAAATCTACAAGGGTCAGTTGAAGGATGAGAAACTAAAGAAGATAGCGGAAGATATAGTGATTGGTAAGTCACCAGGCTTTCGGATGGATGATAATGGAATTTTGTGGTTTAGAAAGAGGCTGTGTGTACCTGAGGATCAAACTGTTAGACAGGCAATTCTTCGTGAAGCTCATGAGTCAGCTTATTCTATTCATCCTGGTAGTACTAAGATGTATTTGGATCTAAAACAGAAATATTGGTGGGTTGGATTAAAGCGAGATGTGGCTGAGTATGTGGCATTGTGTGACACTTGTCAGAGGGTGAAAGCAGAGCATCAGAGACCTGCTGGATTGTTGCAACCAATGAAGATTCCTGAATGGAAGTGGGAGGAAGTTGGTATGGATTTTATAGTAGGGTTACCGCGTACTCAGAGAGGTTATGATTCTATTTGGGTGATAGTGGATCGGTTAACCAAAGTTGCTCATTTTATACCAGTTAAGACTAGTTACCATGGACCAAAATTGGTAGAGTTGTATATGGAGAGGATAGTATGTTTGCATGGAGTTCCAAAGAAGATTGTATCTGATCGAGGATCGCAGTTTACGTCGCATTTTTGGAAAGCTGTGCATGAATCATTGGGAACAAAATTGAATTTTAGTACAGCATATCATCCACAGACAGATGGACAGACTGAAAGGACCAACCAGGTATTAGAGGATATGTTGAGAGCTTGTGCATTGCAATATGGAACTAGTTGGGATAAGAGTTTGCCTTATGCAGAATTCTCTTACAATAACAGTTATCAACAGAGTCTTAAGATGGCACCGTTTGAAGCTTTGTATGGACGTAAGTGTAGAACTCCATTGTTTTGGGATCAGACAGGTGAATCTCAAGTGTTTGGTACAGATGTTCTTAGAAACGCAGAAGATCAAGTGCGAGTGATTCGTGAGAATTTGAGAGTAGCACAGTCTCGTCAGAAGAGTTATGCTGACAATAGAAGAAGAGATTTAGTTTTTGAGGTAGGTGATTATGTCTATTTGAAGGTGTCACCTATGAAAAGTGTGAGGAGGTTTAACATGAAAGGTAAATTAGCACCAAGGTATGTTGGACCATTTAAAGTTATTACTAGACGTGGGGAAGTTGCTTATCAATTAGAGTTGCCTGAGAATTTATCTGGAGTACATGATGTGTTCCATGTTTCACAACTTAAGAAGTGTTTACGGGTGCCTGAGGAGCAGATACCTTTAGAAGAGTTGACTGTTAAGGAGGATCTTACATATGAAGAGTTTCCGATTAAGATTTTAGAGACTGCTGAGAGAGTTACTCGAAGTCGGGTTATTAAAATGTGCAAAGTACAGTGGAATCGATATTCAGAGGCAGAGGCAACTTGGGAAAGAGAGGATGAATTGAGGAAATCATATCCGCAGTTGTTTAAGTAATCAGTCCAATCTCGAGGACGAGATTCTTTTAAGGGGGGTAGAATTTGTAACACCCAAATTTTAGGAGTAATAAATTTTAAATAATTTAGAGAAAGGGAATTAAAATTTTAAAAAGAATTTTTGGTGTTGCATTCATGCTGTTGCATTTATTTATTTTGAGAAGTGGTTTTATTTTATTTTATTTTGATTTGGCTTGAAAAATTTTATTTGGAATAATTTGCTAAATAAGCAAATAAAGAAAAGAAAGAAAAAAAAACAACTTACCTTCCGCCTGGTGGCCGAAGGCCCGTCGGATCGGCCTGCTTTCCTCCCCGCCTGGGCCGCACGGTGGGCCGCTGCCGCCTTCCCTCCTCTGCGCCCGACATCGGGTGGCCGGCCCAGTATCGGTGACGAGCCTCGCGCCCTCCTTGTTCCGCTGACCGGTGGGGCCCGGTGGTCAGTCGTCTCCTACCTTCCGTGAGAGCTCCGGACTTCAAACCGGAAACGACGACGACGATCGGCTTCGTGATTCCTGGGGAATCCTACTCGAACACGGCCAATAGAAGCTATAAATAGGACGCCTTGACCTTCCTATATCCGTTTTTCATCTAAACCGTGAACTCCACCGTAAGAAATCGAGGTTAAGGGTTTGAGGTAGTTGGAGGTGTCGGTTGAACGCGGGTGGAGCCGTCGGGTGGATTCGAGGCCGATTTCATTGCGTTGGTGAGACCGCACTCTCCTACTCTTTCGTTCTACGTTTTTTTTCTTTTGGGCGAAGGCGGTTCTAGTCGTGATTTTGAAGCTTACCGACGGTGCGGTGATGGCGCCGCCGCCCCTTGTTGCCGCGCGTCACGTATGGTTTATCGTAGCTAGTTTCTATCGAGTATTTGAGTTCGCACAGAGCTTCTCGTTCAGGTGGATCAAATTTGGGGTCGAACGGTGGTCTAGATGGGTAAATCCGCCATCTCCGATGAGATGGAGCCGCCGGCCATGGGGGGGCCGCCGGCCGGACTTGAGGGAGGTGACCGGGTGAGCACTGTGGAGTTGAAGATGAACGTGAGCCGTCCGATTTGAAATCAAGGGCCGAGATTAAAAGATACCCCTTCACGGAGTAAACTTCTTAAAGAGCCCCTGGACTTTTTAATAATTGAACCCGCCGTCCTTAGCGTATTATCTGAAATACGTTTCCTTGTTTTGAAAGCGTATTTTCTCTCGGTTAAATCAAAAATACGTTTTCAGGTATTTACAGTTTTGCCACTAGAATTGTTTTGGTCATAAAATCTTCGTTTTAACTCCGATTTGATCCGTTCAAGTTACGTTAGGTTCGTATTTGCGAGCTATACATGTTAGTGTAGTTGTACAGTTAGTTTTGATAATTTATTTTTCGAGTTTATAATTAAGTATTTATTTATCTATAGGAAATCTTAGAAAATTCATAACTTTCACGTTTTAACTCCGAATTTGGTGATCTTTGCGTCTGTGTGATCGTAGAAACGTGTAGAAGAGTTTTATAAACTTTTATTACTGTTTTGCTACTGTTGGTGTACTGTTCTAATTGTATCTCTTTGTTTGCTTCGTGTTTGTTTGATTGGATGCATGTGTGTTGTTGATTGATGATCGAGTATAGAAGGTGAGCAGTATCTGGACGATTCGGAGTATTACTTTGAGCCAAGTCAGCAGTATCACTTAGAAAGCTTTGATCAAGGCAAGTATAACACAGGACTATCCTTGTTACCTATACATTGAATTGTCATACATATGCATGTGCTTACCTTGACAACCTTAGAGATTATAACTTAGTGATTGTTATCTTGATTCCTTGTCAACCTTGGGAATGCATATGGGTAGCTACTGCTAGTGCTTAAACTAAGAACAATGATCTTGTAATTTGATTAATGGATTAAGCAATCAACTATTAAGATGATTTTATTACTGTTAAAAGGGAGCTAGAGCATGTGTATTATTTTGATGCTCTGGTTTCTCTCCATAAGGACTTATCTGTAAGTGATAACCGGGATATACAGTACAGCTGTGAGGGCTATATGGCTCTGGCTTTAGTTGTTCAAGAGACCTTTTCTAGCTTGTTAGAGGTTACCTTAAATGGCGTAAGAATGGCTTGCCACGTTGGGTATAGTGCGAGCCCCTGGCCTAGTGTGTATAGGCTGCGGTTGTTGTGCCACAGGGAAGGGGGGTTCTACATCTGCCTGCCGAGTGAATCTAATGGCCCTAACTTGTTAGACGAACTTTTGAGTGGCTTTATATGGTTCTCGGGTGTTTGGGCTTGATCTCCCCACTCATTTGGAAATCATGACTCACAGTGAAAGTGTACACCTCTGCGCAGAGTTAAAAACTGGTATACTAGCCGTGCTCACGGATACGAGCGGCCTTGGGGATTCTTATGGAATAGTTGATCATAACTGTTATATCATGCTTAATTATTGTTGATTATTATTTGCTCATGTTAATGCTATTCATTATCCTTATTACAATTGATCATTGGTTCTTTAATGAGAAGCGGTTTATCTTGATGCTACTCAATTGCTAATATATGATTAAAAGCTAAACACAGTTAAATAATGTCTAGCCTTTTTGAGCCTCATGAACCCTTTGTTATATTTGTTGAGTTCGACATGGACTCACCCTTGCTATTTCCACCATAACAGATGAAGATATTGAGGAAGATTATCGGAATGAGTACTAGTCTTGGTGTCAACCAGTCAACCGTGTCCCTGTGTGGAGTTTCCGCTGAAGAATTACTATTAGTTATTATTACCTATCGTTCAAGACTATGTCTTAAATACTTATTCGTTATGTAATAAGCACTGTGATGATACTTTGTAATTTGTCAACTTATGTGTGCGACTGTTTCCTGGGGCGCACATGAGTCTTTTATGCATCCTATTTTTGTCCTTAAAAATGGGTGTGACAGTCTGCCAAAGTATATGATGTGGCCCATTCCTTTCTCTTCTTCTCTTCTAATATTTCTTCTCTACTTCTCTCATGAACAGGTTCTGTTACTAATACGGAACAGAAACATGAACAAGGAAGCTTGCTATGTTCTGTCCAAGTATATATGACGATGTGATATGTATTGTTTTTCCATGGCAACCTTCATAATGATTTCACCTACTGACTGCAGAGGAACATGTGACGTCTGTGCATTTGCTATGTTGTCTCAAATCAGATAGGGAGAGTAGCAAATCCCCTACCATGATTTCATCATACACTTTCGTTAATACAATGTGTCAGCCCACATGATCCAGCGATGCTCATGCCTCAGGGCTCGTTTCAGACTGCTATGAACTGTGCTGATGAGTGCCATATCTAAAACCAATCCAGCCCAGACATTGTGCTATACGTACGTAGCGTGGACACAGGCATGAAGCCATTTTGCTATTTTTTTTTTGTGTGACGTCGGTGTTGTCTTTGCTGATCGAACTCAAGATTTCATGCCTTGCACGAGCTTGCCTTACCATCACACCGCAAACCCTATAGTATTTACTTTTGTGAATCTTGTATGGTCTATTTCGGTTCCAAAAACTTTAAATGAAAAAAGTCTAAATTGCAAAGTTTTAGATCTAGTCGAGAACTATAACATTAGTTTAGGGTGTCTCTCCTTCCAAGGTTGTTTGCAAAATTTCAAAAATAGAATTTTAAAAACCATGAACTTTCAAACTTTTAACACTAAATGATTTAAAATAAAAATTTATTAACCAAAAAGTTATACATCTCTTGGAGATAAACAAATTTATTATAAATTTTATCTTAATTCGACTAGATTTGGAAAAGTTTTGAACTTTTTTTGCTGAACCTATTTTATAGGCCAGCCATATTTCAACCGCTTACAGGAATTAGTCTTTAGAGACGTTTGAGAAGCTCAGCCACCTCAACAAATGTCTCTGTTCCAAGAGTCTATTGGAAATCCTAACCACCTCTAGAAACACTATACCACAGCCTATCTATAGCGACCTACGGACGGTCGCTATAAGTCAGTATAGCGACCTACGGACGGTCGCTATAAATATATAGCGTCCGACTTGGCCGGTCCCTATAAGTGGCGTCGCTATAAGTTTTAGCGTCCGACCATACTTATAGCGTCCAATCATTGGACAGTACGTTGAAGCTATAGCGACCGACTGTTGAACGCCTATTAGAAACTTATAGCGACCAACAGTCAGACGCTATGTATTATATAGCGACCAATAGTTAGACGCTATCCATACTAGAAAATAACAGCATAATTATTTATTAACCTCAGGATTAGTACTAATCATACAATCAAACATACAATCAATGAGCCATAAAATCACCAATTCCATTTTGGACAATACACAATCATGACAATGAAGCTCATCATAGCTCACAATTATATTATATCCATAAATATTTGTCTTGTGTCATTTTCCACAACTTGCACAAATAAGTTACATGGCATACGGTTTGGCCATCAAGATATATGCATAGCTCATAGATGCTTGCACTAGTTGCACAGCTCACATCTCATGGTTTGCTTGCACTCATCACTTAAGTCTAACAAAAGCATTTATCTCTAGTTAAGATGTCCAAAATAATGCTGGCCATGTTCACTTCCATCCAACTGCTACCTCGCCATTACCTCCCACCTGCAAAAAAAAAATTACATCAATCAGTGGTACAACCAAAAACTTGACTGGTACAAAAGTTCAGAGCACACATCATTCTTTATATGCATTTATCTACAGCATTGACAAGCCTTGAACTTCTAGAGTCCAGAACCTATCCATGTTTACGAGCACAAAATTAAAACTGGGAATCCTGCACAAGCTACAGACCAAGATATCATCCCATGAATTTTACATGATTTCTAGAACTCTTGCTCATTTCTGAAACAAATATAGGAATTGAATGTTTTGACAATCAACAGCTATCGTTTTGCTAAAAGGACCAAAAAAAGGACATCCTGACCTCCTCAACTGCTAAGATATTGAACTATCGTCATCAGGTAGGATATTGACCAAATGCAATCGTTTTTCTAAAAGGACCATCACAATGTTTAGAAACAAAATTCATGCATGGAAACATGTACTCACTTCTGTGTGGCATCAGAAAAAAAGACAACTTACTACGTGGCTCACTTCTGAAGAGATGGTTCTCCAGGCTGCCCTTGGCCATGTACTAGTACAACAGCAGGAGCTCCTTGTCCTCCCAGCAGTACCCCAGCAGCCTCACCTCGGACTACATATAACAGTCATCACCAATTACATTATTAGCAGAAAAAATCAGAGAGAGCTTGGGCTAAAAATGTAGAAGAGCATCCAGAGACAGAAAGAGCAAGCTGCATGCACTTGCACAAGATGTAAAGATCAAGGCTACTACAAGAATGAGCTTGGGATAAAGTACTAATTGCATACCTGTATCATGGGATGATTTTGATGTCTTGCAAAGCTTCAGCTGTTAGAGAGACCAGTAATTAGAAAATCTCGTCATTCATCACATATGGAAATAAGAAACAAGTAGAGGAGTTGCTTATTACCCAATTGTATGGCCATGCAATTCCCATGTCCTTTGCATCGGCCATATTTTCAACACCAGCATAAGGGCGAGGCAACACGACATCTCTTTTCATCACAAGCTTAACAACAACTTGACAAAATTGCCTTCCAAGAGCCTGTCCTACTAGCACGCAGCTAGGATTAGTTGCAATAACAATTCCCTTGGCCACAGGTTGACTAGACTTCATGTTTGGATAAAGTATAACTTCTCTGCCAATCTGAAGCAAATGATGGATGTATGAGAATTGTATCAACTAATAACAACACCATTAATCTAGAAGCAAAAAATTGTAGGATGAATGAGAACTTACATATTCGTCATATGAGGAACGATTAGTATCACCATTCCTTGTATCGATGCCCAGACCGGGCTGCGGCTGCTGGACATGAACATGGCTGGATTGAGGGGGCTGCTAGGGGAATGGGGCTGCTCTCATGCTGGATTGAGGGGGCTGCTAGGGGGATGGGGCTGCTCTCATGCTGGATTTAGGGGGCTCCTGGGGGGATGGGGCTGCTCTCATGCCGGATTGAGGGGGCTGCTGGGATGGTGCTGCTCTCATGCTAGATTGAGGAGGCTGCTGGGCTAATGTGCCTGCATGAACAAGGACTGTCTTCCTCATAATCTCCCCTATCATCTAAGCCAGCAGCTAAATCTCTGAGCAAAAGCTAAGAAACTGTCCACTCCTTGCAAATATGTCTTTTCGTGCCTACATGAAACTTGTGTTAAAAGCCATTTTACATATAGCGCTTTCACTATTTATGAAGCTATTATTTTTTTACCTAGCATCATCATCAGTCCAAGTCTTATCCATGAATCGTTACGAGGGGAAGAACAACAAGCTGCCCAAATTATATAATCCATCTATCAAACTTGGGACAGCACAAATTAATGGCTCTTAAAATAAACACACATTCAAACCAGAGAGAGGAAGGGAGCATCACCTGGTCCTCTTGCTTTGAATCCACACAAACACGATGACTTCTTCTGCCTGTTGCCCACCGCACAACAATGAATCCCACAACTGCTGCTTGTTCGCAGGACACCGGATCTTGACTCCTTGTTCCAGCAGGACAACACCTCCTAGATGTATTCCAACAACATCCCACTACTCCTACTCCGTCCAGTATATCGAGAAGTCCCAACTGTTAAAAAAAGGACTCCAAAGCATCAGTTACTCCATCGACACAATGAAAAAATATTCTGACATAGGGAAATTCTATGAATCTTGAGGTACAGAGAAAAGAAAAGGAAACAAAGGTCGTCAACTTACTGAAATGTGGTTGTTGCCAGTTGAGGGCTTGGGGAAGGAGTTGCAAATCGTGGGAAGGAGTCGCGCGGGGAGACTGGGGGCCGCCCTTGCCGGAGGGGGGCTCGGGCGGCACTTGCTGGAGGGTCGCCGGTGGGGGGAGGGGTCCTTGCGTGGGGTGCCAGGGAGCCGCGCCGAGGGCCTCGCCAGGGCTGCCGGGGGCGCGTGTGGGGCGCCGGCGAGACGCCGAGGGGCTGCCCCGAGGAGCGCCGGGGGAGGTGGAGCGGGTCGTCAGGGGAGCAGAAGAGGGGCCGCGCCGGGAGGACGCGCTCACTGGGGTCGTGCGTGGGTCGCCGGCGAGACGCCGAGGGGCGCCGAGTGAGGGGGAACAGGTCGCGCACTTGCGGGGGTCGCGGGAGACGCGTGGCGGCGGGGCTTGTGGAGTATGTGGCGGCTGTGGGAGGGAAAGATGGAGAGCCCTAGGTTTTCCAAAGCCCGGTTTTTTTGCAACGTTTACAAAGCCCAGATGAGTGAGTATAGAGCGGCGCCAATTGAACTGACAGTGGGCTCCCCTAATTTTTTTAGGCGCCAATTATAAGGTTTAAAGGGGCGCTAACATTTTGCTCTCTAAATTGTAGGCGCGAAGGGGGCAAATATGGGCGCGCAGACCAAATATATGGGCGCGCGGACCTAATCTAGTTATAGAGACCCACCGGCGGCCCTAGTTAATAAGTTATAGCGACCAACCGACAGACGCTGAATCAAAATAAAAGTAGCGTCCGACCATCGGACGGAAATATAAGATATAGCGACCGACCATGCGTCGATAACTTATAGCGTCCGACCGTCCATCGGTATACCGTCGGACGGAAATATAAGATATAGCGACTGACCACGCGTCGATAACTTATAGCGTCCGACCGTCCATCGGTATTTCCATATTTATACCGACCCTCTATTGGTCGCTAGTTTGGGCTGTGGTATAGTGAAATCGCATTTGTTTTTTTTTTTGTGTTACCAACCACATCTACATATTGATTTCTAGAGGCAGACTATATTAGGACAACTTTTAGAGATGATTCTGATAAAGCCATCCCTTTAGAAAATTGGAATAATTTTAAAATCATTTTTTGTAATAGCGGCCACTGCCACATGTGGGAGGGAAGATAGAAAAGCCACAAAAACTGTTACACTAAGAGCTAAGATCACTTCTTGCTCTTCTTAGCCTTCAAGCCCTATGGACCATCTTCAGTCTGGTTGGGCTTCTAAGTTTTGGACTTGCCCGCTGCGCCCTTCTTGTTGGGCTTGGCATTGAGCTTCTCCTTGGTCAAGGCTGCTGGACCTATAAGCTCTTGTAAGAGAGAAACATGAATTTCACTCCTCTTGGTAGATGATGAGTGCTGCCAGCAATGACTAAGGACTCCTTATTGCAATGTCCAAGAATAAAACTCGTATAAATCTAGTAGCTGCAGCACAGTTCTATATATTTCACTCTGTTCAGCATGGCTGTCCATGCACTCCGCGCGGCGTCCAACACATCATGGCTTTCAGCACCATGCATTAGCTAAAGACTATGTTCCTTGAACGAGCACACCTCGAGCTACAAAAGAGCACAACCTAAAGATGTGGTGATGGTCATTGGCGGATCCATTGGGGGCTGGGGGGGGCCCGTGGGCCAAAATAGCAGAGAGCAGCTCTTCAGAGCCCAGTGTAGCCCAGTCCAAAATTCCCCACTGAACCCTATTCTAATATTTTCTTTTGAATATTCAGTGATCCGATTATGATAGTTTTACTTTCATACCTTGTAGGGTATAATCAGTAGTACTGTAGTAGACTAGAATGGAGAGATATTGTGCTAAGAATGATGCTTCAACTTCGAAGATTGCAACTAATGAGAGTCGGGTTGAGAAAAAAAAAGACCCCGCATTGAGCTTGATATGAATTGATATCAATCTTTGCTATATCTATTAGTGTACTGTATACAGCGAGCAAAATTTTTTTTGCCCTCTGTTATTTAGCCCCCCTTACCCCGTTTCTGGATCCGCCACTGGTGATGGTCAAAAACTACTCTGATGAGTAGGAGACGCCAAGCACACTCAAGGTATAACTATCTATGTCTCTCAAGGTATAACTATGTATGTCTTTCTGTAATCACATGGAGGGTGTGGCAGCCCAGCCCCTGCCATCCGCAGACACATGCTTAGTTATTTTAATTGTATTTTCACTACCGGTTTGAAACCAGCGTTGATGAAGTTCCTTGTCTGTGCTGACTTTCACCACCGAGGGAGAAAACCGGTGGTGATGAGCACTTTAGAACCAGCACAAACACACGGTGATGAAGTTCCTGGTCACTGTCTACTTTCACCGGTGTGGACAAAAACCGGTGGTGATGAGCAGTCTATAGTTGGCGATGATAAAAGTGTCGTAGTAGTGTACCTCTCGTGTAGCTTTATCTGCTGGATTCCTGGCGTCTCTAATTCCAACAAGTGTTTACTATCTGCCAAAGTATATGATGCGGTCCATTCCTATTCTAATATTTCTTCTCTTCTTGTCTCATCAAACGGATACATGAACCAGGAAGCTTGCTATATTTTGTTCAAGTATATATAAGGATGTGATATGTATTGTTTTTTCATGGCAACCTTTATAATGATTTGACCTGCTGGCTGCAGAAAAACATGTTTTTTGAAGAATATGCAGAAAAACATGTGAGTATGCATTTTCTATGTTGTCTCAATTCAGACAGGGGAGAGTAGCAAATCCTACCATGATTTCATCATACACATTGGTTATACTGTGTGCCATCCAACGTGATCCAGCCATGCTCATGCTTGGCTCGTTTCAGACTGCCATGAACTGTGCTGTGATGAGTGCCATATCAAAAACCCATCCATCCCACACGTGCTATATGTGCTCCAGCCATTATGTGGAGCGCAGACACAGGCATGAAGCCATTTTGCTATGTCTTTTTGTGTGGCATGCATCTTGTCTGCTCTGATCAAACTCGAAATCTCAAGCCTCGCACATGCTTGCCTTACCATCACACCACAAACCCTATAGTATTAACTTTTCAAGAATCTTGTATGGTCTATCTTGGCTCCTAAACAATTTTGAATGAAAACAAGTCTTATTGCAAAGTATTAGATCAAGTCGAGCACTATAACATTAGTTTAGGGGCTCTCCGTCCAAGGTTGTTAGTAAAATTTTAAAAATAGAATTGAAAAATCCAAGAACTTTCAAAAATTTAACACCCTAAATGATTTAAAATAAATATGTATTAAACCAAAACGTTATACATCTCTTTGTGCTACACAAACTTAATATAAATTTTATCTTCATTCGGCTAGATTTGGAAAAGTTAGGAATTTTTTTGCTGCACCTATTTTATAGCCGAGCCCTATTTCAACAGCTTATAGAAATTAGTTTCTAGAGATGGTTGAGAAGCTCTGCCACCTCAACAAATGCCTGTGTTCCCAGAGTCTATTGGAAAGCCTAACCACCTCTAGAATTCGCATTTGTAAAAGTGGTTGTGTTCCCTGCCACCAGTGGCAGACCCAGCTCGAAAATAGAGGTAGGGCGACCTTATTATAATTTTGGCTCAAAAAATGACGACATGCATATCATGAGCAAAAGTTATAGACCAAACAAATAAACAAGATTTGAGATGTTCCCTATTAAGCAAAGAATCTATAATAATACATGTTTCAAGTGAGAACTATAGTAAAAAAATATCAATTTAAAAGACAAATCAATTAGCAAATGGTATTGATCATAAAAGATACGGTGAAGAATGTAAAGGACATCTGGACGTACCAATCCTAAATATACCTTCGACAATCGACATCAATTGCTACACGAACAAGATGAACATCTGGGCTAACAACTGAGATTAGCTTTTTACTGTTTGTAACTCGAGCCGGAAGTAGCAGGAACTTAAAGTTCAGTGCATCAGGTAGATCTAAGAACATAGAAAAATGAATTAAGTTCTACTATATCCTACTTCCCTCTGTCTCATGTACATCCCTTTACTCGAAGCTGGGTGCCTGCGGCAGGGGGTTGGTGTACCGCCGTACAGGGAGTGCCGGCTGAGGTGAACTGCCCCCTATACACTAGCGCTGGCCCACGAGGAAGACATAGACGACCCAGGTAATAGACGAGGAATGGCGTAGCGCCCAGTTCGTCCGTCGCTCTCTTTCTCTTACGCTAGAATGAAGCGCTGCGGCTCTTCTTCAACCTTCATGCCATCGGAAGGGACCAGTGCGAGCGCCGGGAACTAAGGGCCGGCCTGAGGGGAGGTAGGGCGGCCGCCCCACCTTGCCCTATGGGTCGGTCCGCCTATGCCTGCCACGTCTAAAAATAGAGGACATTTTAAGGGCGGATTAAAATACCGACCACCTCTTAAAATTGATTTCTTAAGGCAGACTATATCTGCGACAACTTTTAATGATGCTTCTTGATAGAGCTGTCCCTTGAAAAATAGGAATGTTTTTTAAAATTATTTTTGTAGTAGTGACTGCTGCCACATATGGGAGGGAAGAAAGGAAATGAGCGATGTAAAACAGATTGGGTTAGGCACTAGTCATTTTTTTTGCATTTTTTTCAACTCTTTGTGAGTTATTCACAGGGAGCAATAGAGAAGGTGTAGAATCCATGTTTTCTTGCTCTATCCGCCTAGTTCAAAAACCAATGTGGATCTTGGTGCGCCCTAGATGGTGAACGCTCCGATGGTAGAAGAAAGTGATGTTTTCAACCATTGTGGATCTCTCGGTGCGCCCTGTATCTCAACATGCTCTACTTTATTTTCGGTTCCTTATGTCTCCTATCTCGAGTACCAATGTTATTGTAAGTAGCTAACATCGTCCATGCAATCCCACTTTTTCTTCCCTTTACTCAATAAATAAATGTTCCTGGTGTTATAAAATGGAGAAATGAGCTTGGAAGCAAGAACCATGCATATATCAGAATGTAAGAAAATGGGCTGCAGTACTACACTGCTCCCTGTCACTATACTTCCGAATGACAGGGTGGGTCCAGATCAATTCAACAAATGCCCATTACTTTTGCCGATCAGTGGTCTATGCATGGTTCACCAATTAATTTGCCTGTTAAAATTTTTCGTAACATGCTTTTGACAAGAATAAATCTTGGAAAGGTTTTCAACTTATAGCTACTTTCCTTTTCTAAATATAGAAAGTAGTGAAGATTGAATTCGAGCTCACACTTGGATTTATCTTCAGCTTAATAGGTTTTTTTTTTGAAAAGCCAAGCTCTAACTCTATATCTCTTCAATTCCAAAAAGAAAGTTTCCAATTTAACTTGTGCATGCTCTAATATCAGCAATGTGTGCCTGGCAGCTATGTTCAGTCTTTGTATTTCTCCCAGCTGCATTTTCGTCCTTTTGTTTTGAATCCCACCGAAAGCACCAATGGAAGTGAACATAGCATCAAATTGGCAGGAAAAATAAACCCAGTCTCGATAATATAGGAATAAAATAATTTTCAGGTTCATATAAGGAACCAAGTTATCTTTGAACGTCATATAAGGAATGATCTCCACTTTTTTGTGTGGAACATGACGCAGCTGGAAGGTTGCCTTAGCCTAGAATTGTAGTATTTCTGGGATTTATTATGAACATGAACTCCCTACAAAAATAGGCTATAGTTTTGCTAAATTTATTTACTCAAGAAACATACACTACAGGAAAACGCCTCTTTGCCGACTGCTTGCCCCGGTCGGCAAAGGCATAAACCCAGTCGGCAAAGGCTTTGTCGACCGCAAAGCCACGTGGCAGTCGGCAAAGAGCAGTCGGCAAAGCCTGGGTCGGCAAAGGCGGATTTGCCGACTACAACGTGGCACACAGTCGGCAAATCCTTTGCCAACTGCCATGCCAGCAGTCGGCATAGCCACGTGGCGCCGTCAACCCTGATGGCAGGCTTTGCCGACTGCTGGTTCCTCGGCAGTCGGCAAAAAAATTTTAAAAAAAATTGTTTGCCGACTGGCCGCCAGTTCGGCAGTCGGCAAAGAAAGAAAATATTTTTTTTTGGAATGTTCTTTGCCGACTGCTTTCGGAGTTGTAGTCGGCAAAGATTTGACCTCTTTGCCGACTGCCTCCCATTGCAGTCGGCAAAGACTCTGTCTTGGGTTTTTTTTGCCTGGAATTTTTTTTTGCTTTTGTTTTCTGTTTTCTCGCATCAAAACCCTGCAAAATCACAAATTATAATCCAATTTCACCAGAAGCACCGGTAGCATCATTTATATCACAATTTCATCACATTTGTCGCCAACATCACCACATATATCACACGTGGAGATGTCCAGGTTTTAGCCACCCGACGTCGCCACTTGCTCGAAACTTTCTCAAATTTTTACCACAGCCTCCGCATGCGATGACAAGACACGTCGTCAAGTTTCGTCATTTTCGGACTCCGTTTTGATTTTATAAAATTTTAAAACACTTTTCACGCGCGTGGCTCGGCGTGTTCCTACACCAACACGGTCGAAATTTCACGCGAGGCCCCGCACACGGCCTCAACATGCTCCAAACATCATGAATATCATTTTCTGAATCGCCGGATTTCATTATTTCATGTACCTGCAGTTCAAATCTGGAGCTGTCGGAAAAAATCAAAGAAACAGAAAAAATCTACGGAATATAGCAAAATAAATCAAAATGATCCCAAACTAGGAATATATCATGTACTTACTGTAGCAAGGCAACACAAAAAAAACTGGGATCGAAAATCAAAAAAATAAAAATTCTTTGCCGACTGCCAGGGAGGATGGCAGTTGGCAAAGCCTGCGCCTTTGCCGACTGCTGACGGAGTGGCAGTCGGCAAAGGTGACGGTGTGGATGGCGTCAACCATGGCCTGCCTTTGCCGACTGCAATTCTTTGCCAACTGCCTGGCAGTCGGCAAAGCCAGGCAGTCGGCAAATCCTGTTTTGCCGACTGCAGGAAATTCTAGTTGGCAAAGGGACCTCTTTGCCGAGTGTCGAGAAAAAACAGTTGGCAAAGAAAATTACAGTCGGCAAAGAGTCAGTTTCCTGTAGTGATAAAACGTGCCACATGTGATTTACCGGTTTGTTGTGTTGTATTAGTTAATTCAATTTTAACAAAAATTGATTTCAACATATTTGGGGTTTTCTGTGATTGATTATGCAATTTTGAAGCATCTGCCATTTTGATCATTTTACGGAAAAAGAAGAAAGGCAATAGGCACTTTGTATCCGGAACCCCGAGCTATTTCTAAATTAATTCAGTCTTTCTCTATTTTTATTTTTCTCTACAACTTCTCGACTACTAGAACACTTCCTTCTTACTTATTCCTGCAAGCAGCTCCTTTTCTTCTTGGCTGTGAGTTCTGCCCAGACGCTCACCCTTGGCAGCCTCAGCACATGCGCGGAGAGAAACGTCCAGCGCGGCTGGGAGTCCAGCCGTAGGGGAGGTAGGACGGCTGCCTGACCTCGCCATATAGGGCAGTCCAACTATGTGCCGAGACATTTTAAGGTCAGACATCATAGATAAGCAGGAAAAGGCGGCACTCATCCAACACATGCACTGCTGTTACCAGGAATGGAGGAGGGCAACACTGAGTTAGCGGTGCACCCTCCTCCTTGAGTTGTCCTGCCGTGCATCTTCGCTCATTTCTTGATCCAGGTGTCTCCCATTCCAAAATAGATCTTACTGCTTTTCCATGTAGCTAAAATAAGTGGTGTCCTTATATATATGCCTGTTATCACTAAAATTATTGCTGGGAATGAGCCATGAAATGCCATGTATATATAAGAGAACGATGGAGTAGGCGATATGTGTCTCTGGTCCCTATCTCTCTCTTTAATAGGCAATTAATGAAGAAATGAGTGAGCTATAGAGAGAAAGCAACCATGCATGCATATATCAGAACATAAGAAAATGAGCTGTATATATGGATACTGCTCCCTATCTCTCTACTTATGAATGACAGGGCGGATCCAGATCACCTCACTGAATACCCATTATTTTGCTAATCAGTGGTTTATGCGTGGGTAGCCAACTAATTTGCTGCAAAATGATTAAAATTAAAAAGTATTACATCAGTAGAATGAAGAATCACCGTGTTATAGTTCCTAATTGCAGCTAATACTCCTTGCATTTTTTTTTGTTTTTCATTTCGTGTTAGCCAATTGACCGATGGCTGGCCTTATGCCTAACTTAGATAAAAAAATATTCAGGTTATGCATGAGACAAATACATGGAGTGAATTACCTCTATGGCCTTGTGAAAGTCACTTATTCCTTGTATGGCCCTGAAAACTTTAAAATTTCTTGTATGGCCCTGTGTTTGAATTTCTGTGTCCTATATGACATTACCGTCAGCTTGGGAGGCTAACGCCGTCAAGTGTCATGTGAAATGACCAAAATACCCCTGTTCTAGAAAATACAATGATTTCTTATATGACATTGCTTTATGTGATGTTAAAAATATACTTGTTACGACACTGCCTATTTGTATGCTTTATTTTAACATTAAAATTCATCCACATCCACATTATATTAATGTGGTTAAAATTTGCAAATAATTTTGTTATGCTAAGATGTACTATTTAAGTATTATAATTCATCCACGTTATACAACGAGCGAGGTCGGCCCTGGCCGGTTAACCTCAAGCATGTGGTCACACGCACCACCGCCGCTTTCTGGTCGAGGTAGCAAGGTAGCAGACAATATCAGGCTATCAGCGACATGCGCCAAATGATTGATCGGTCGCTCGGTCGGCTCGGCTTGTCAAGCCTCCCAGGCGGCCAGGCGCCTTTTGATCCGTCAGCAACTTTTTGACGGATCTTTGGAGAGGTGACGCTGCTGTACCGTGTGTGCGACCGTCAGTGGCGCACCACTGGCAGGGTAGATAGATCCATGAGCTATGTACGGCGTACATCCTGTCCGTGCTGGTGTAATGCTTGATTATACTGGCACGTATCCACGGTCAATTTACAGGATGCCACAAACGCAAAAAAAATTATTGGGACCTTTTCTTCCTACGCGGAGGTGGAGGACGATCCGTGGTGACTGGGATCTAGGTTAATCTTACGGACTGTTAATCTATTCATTCACTTTCATTCCTGAAAGATTAGACGATCAGTACTTATCTAAACTTGGTCACTAAAGCAGGGGAACACAGCGGTACACTCGTTACACGCCTTTCTACACAGTCAGCAATGCAATTTCTTTAAGAAATTTTAAGCACAATTTTATAATGTGGATGGATTATAATGCTTAAATAATGCATATAAGGAATCACTGTATTTTCTATAATGTGGATTTGCAAATTTTCTATAACTAGGTGAATTCTCCGCGCGTTGCTGCGGGAATGCAAGAGTAATTTGAATTGAGTTAGGAGAAATAGGATGTAGAAGGAATCTCGTTGGTGTATAATACATAAGTATATATGCGATATAAGCAGAGAACAGATTTAGTTTTTTTGTTAAAGGTGTAACTAAAGACAACAAAAACCATATCAAAGAAAACACGGTCACTAACCTATAGGATCGACCAGTACGGGAGACTAATCTCATCCACCCTCACCCCTCACCCCTACTATACCTGAGGGTCACCCCCCTCCCAAAAGTTCTAGGAGTTTTCCTTCGTAAAATCATGCATGTTTCGGAGGAACACATATAATCCATGTGATATGTAGTTTTACTAGGTTTTTGCTTAGAAACGGACTTTTCCTTAGAAATAGTTATCAAAGAAAACACGGTCACTAACCTATAGGATCGGCCAGTACGGGAGGCTAATCTCATCCACCAGAACCCCTCACCCCTACTATACCTGAGGGTCATCCCCCCTCCCAAAAGTTCTAAGAGTTTTTCTTCACAAAATCATGCATGTTTCGGAGGACCACATGTAATCCATGTGATATGTAGTTTTGCTAGGTTTTTTCTTAGAAACAGGCTTTTGCTTAGAAACGGTTATAAAAGAAAACACGGTCACTAACCTATAGGATCGGCCAAAATGGGAGGCTAACCTCATCCACCCTCACCCCTCACCTCTACTATACCTGAGGGCCATCCCCCCTCCCAAAAGTTCTAGGAGTTTTTCTTCACAAAATCATGCATGTTTCGGAGGACCACATGTAATCCATGTGATATGCAGTTTTGCTAGGTTTTTGCTTAGAAACGACAGTTTTGCTAGTTTTTTCTTAGGAACGGCCGTTTAAATGTTTGCAAAAAAGTTATCGAAATATATTCATGTGGGGTCTTGTTTTGAAGAGTTTATTGCGAGGAACACCATGGTGCAATTGGATTTTAATTACGATACTTGATTTAGGTGCAACGACTTTTTTCTATTTCAAAAGAAATAGCTAGTGGAAGATAAATGAGGCTCAGTGGGCGGATGACGTCACTTAGTGGGCGGATGACATTATTTTGCTGATATGGCCCAATGAGAAGCTAGAGAAATAGGCTAGTGGGTCTTTGCTTTATAGGAGGTATAGATGCATATAAGCATAATTTCATTGTATTTGCAAATTTTAACCACATTAATATAATGTGGATGTGAATGAATTTTAATGTCAAAGAAAAGCATACAAATAGGCAGTGTCATAGAGGTAACAAGTATATTTTTAATATCACATGAAGTGGTGTCGTATATAAGGAATCACTGTATTTCTATAACAGGGGTATTCTGGTCATTTCACATAACTCTTGATGGCGTTAGCCTCCCAAACTAACCATAGTGTCGTACAGGATAAAAAAATTTGAACACAAGGTCATACAAGAAATTTTGAAGTTTTCAGGGCCATACAAGAAATTAAGTGAGTTTTATAGGGCCATAGAGGTAATTATCTCTCTTTCACTACCGAACATAAGAGCTTTGCCGAGGACCTACCTCTTTGCCGAGAGTCAAACATCGGGCTCTCGGCAAAGAATCCTTTGCCAAGAGCCTGCGCTCGGCAAAGATTGGCTCTCGGCATGCTTTGCCGAGAGCTCGACTCTCGGTACAAACAGAACCTCGGCAAAGCCTCAACCCCACACACGGCCCACTTACGCCGTCATCTTTGCCGAGAGCCTGCTGTTAGGCTCTCAGCAAACTATTTTTCTTTACCGAGAACCTCAGCCAAGGCTCTCGGCAAACTTTTTTTTTTGGATTTTTGGTCCCAAATTTTTTTGCAGTCTTGCTACAGTACTAGAAGCCAAGGTTTGAAATTTGGTGTGTTTTCCATCCCTCTTGCTATATTTCGTGTATTTTTTCATTTTTTTTTGATTTTTTGCACAAGACGCACATTTGAACTGCAGGTGCATGAAATAATGAATCTCAGAGATTCAATAAATGATATTCATTCTTCTAAGGGTATTTCGACGCCGTATCCAAGGACATACGCGAAAACTCCACCATCTCGTGCACGCGACATGACGACCAAGTTGCGTGAGATTTGATTTAAAAATATATAAAATGCGAACGGAGTCGGAAAATCATGAAAATGGATGAGAGGCCTTGACATCGCATGTAGAGGCTATAATTTTTTTTGAAAATATTTGAAGTAAGTTGTGTCGCAAGATGGTTGAAACCCTGAGATCTTCACATGTGATAACAAGATATCACATACGGAGATCTCAGGGTTTCAACCATCTTGTGTCACAACTTGCTCCAAACATTCCCAAATTATTTCCATAAACTCTACGTATCCTGTCAAGGCCTCCCATCTATTTTCATGATTTTCCGACTCTGTTCGCATTTTATATATTTTTAAATCAAATCCTACACAACTTGGTCATCATGTCTCGTGCACGAGATGGTCGAGTTTCCGCGTCTGTCCCTAGATAGGTGTTGAAATACTCTCAGAAGAATGAATATCATTTTTTGAATCGCTGAGATTCATTATTTCATACAGCTACAGTTCAAATGTGCGTCTTGCCGAAAAAATAAAGAAAATAAAGAAAATGCACGAAATATAGCAAGATGAATGGAAAATTCACCAAATTTCAAACATGGCCACCTAGTACTATATCAAGGCTGCAGGAAAAAAATAGAAGCAAAAATTCAAAAAAAAAATATATATATTTTACCGAGAGCCTCCTAAAGCTCTTGGCAAAGAGCCTCTTTGCTGAGAGCCTGGGCTTGGGGGCTCTCGGCAAAGAAAATTAAAAAAATAAAAACTCTTTGCCGAGAGCCGCCTGACCTAGCTCTCGGCAAAGAACGCCAGCCTAGTTAAGAAATTTTTGAAAATTATATATATTTTGCCGAGAGCTAGGTTAGGCGGCTCTCGGCAAATATCCTCTTTGCCGAGAGCCTGGGCTGGGGCTCTCGGCAAAGAAAATAAAAAAAAGAAAAACTCTTTGCCGAGAGCCGCCTGATCCAGCTCTCGGCAAAGAGGATATCTGAATCAAAACCACCACCCGTGCCCCTCACAACGCACCGGCCGCCCCTCACCCGCACCCCTCACCCCTCACCTCTTGCCCGCGCCGCCCCCGCCAGGCCGTGCCCCCGCCCCCGCGCCGGCGCCGCCGCCCGACCGCGTCCTCGCCCCGGCCTGACCGCACCTCCACACGGCCACGCCCCCGCCCCCGCGGCGCCACCGGCCGCCGCCGCCGCCGTCCACGGAGGGGAATCCAGGGAGGGCCCGACGGGAGGAGCGACCCGGCGTGTTCAAGTACTTCCTCCCTCTCCCTCCCCCCATCCCTCTCCCTCCCTCCCTCCCACAAGTTGCTCATCTGGTTTGTATTGCACCTGTTGCTCATTAGCTGTAGTCATTGTCTTGCTAGCAGATAGAGGTAGTCCTCGGTAGGTATATGTACAGTCAAGTTTTGCATTGGCTATGTGTGTTGTGATTTAGGTTTCCTTTCCCTGGGACGGATCAGAGCACATGTACTGTGGCGATATAGCTGTTTCAATAGCGTAGTTGCCAAACTTTTTGTGTGCTATATGAACCAGGGAACCCGCTTTGCAGCAGAGATTTGTTTCTGTGTTTCTGCTGCCAGTAGTCACCCGACAGCTAAATCTTTTGAGTGTTACTATGGCCTTGTAGTTCTGACTTTTGAAAAGTATGTTGACATAAGAAAAGCAAACGAAATTGCAAGTTTATGTAGGCGAAGTAAACCACAAATTGTACCCTGTAGTCACTCAATCTGAATAACTTTATGCCTGGCAACAGAAAGACAAGTATTTCTGGACATATAATCAATTCCTATGCAATGCACTAGTTAGGGTTAAAGCCTCAAATACCCAACTAATCGGCAAATGAAGATAATTGAGGATTGCAAAATCAAGTTGCAAGTATGTACCTTTATCAAATTAAGTATTATGATAGGATGTCCATATCGCCGGGCAAGATCATCAAAATGTAATTTTGTTGCTTCATATGTGGGATCATATCTCTGTACTGTAGCGAAATTTTACGGTGAGAAAGAAGTACATTGATGTTTAAATGTTTGCATTGTTCTAACATTCCCTTTGTATTATCGCAGGCCCGCCTGGAAAGAGAAAGGGAGGAGCGCCAGCTTGCCGAGGCCCAGATGCGGTCCCAGATGGAGGCCCGGTTGGAGGCCCAAGCTAAGCAGATGCAAGATCTCATCACGTTCATGGCCTCCTAGGGCATGCAGGTGCCTGCGGCGCTCATGGCTCCTCCACCGCCGTCTCAGAACGCGGATGCTACTCCTGTGAGTATCGATTCCTCAGTGTTTTGTTTCTGCATTTGCTTGTCTGACATAGACATCTAATTTTTGTAGCCTCCGTCGGCGGGTTCGAACAACCCGCAAGCGCCTTGATGGAACACGCCCGGGGGTCAAGGCGGGACTGCTTCTCCGGGGTGGCCAGGGCAAGGTTGGCCATGAGTGTGTTTAGAGTGTCGTCTCTAGTAGATTGTGAACTTTAGAATAAAAACTTATTATGTTTCGATGATAACTTGTGATGGTTAACTTTCGTTTGGTTCAAATATTGTGATGAATGTGCTATATGCGTGGTGTATGTGAACGTGACATATATGTGATGAATGTGATATGTACATGTGATATATGTGTTTATACGTGATGAATGTGATTTATATGTGATGAATGTGATTTGTATGTGTAATGAAATGGAAAATTAGAAGAAAAAAAATAAAATTTCCCACTTTGCCGAGTGCAATGGTCATTGCACTCGGCAAAGCTGGGAAACGAGGCTGCAAAAATACCCATTTCCCAGCTTTGCCGAGCGCAATGACCGTTGCACTCGGCAAAGGATAGCCTTTGTCGAGAGCCTGGCGATACTTGCGCACGTGTCTACCGATAAATCACCATCACGGGCATACCCCTTGATGGACTGCCGACCATAATTCATCGACAGAGACACAATACAATGACTTTGTATTTCCTAAAAATAGTGCACTACTGGAAACCTGAATTTTCCACCCCGTTTGGATCCTTGGAATTGAATTCGTTTTAATAATCAAAATTTAAACACAGATTAATCAAGCTAATATGGTTGTACATGAAATATATTTGTATATTACTGTGGGTCATACGAGAGAGATACTTATTTGTTGCTATGTTGCATTTGTACCATAGGGGAACCAGTTGAAGAGCGTGTTATTAGTTGCAAAGTAGAAACATAGGTGATCTATAGAATCAATTTTCATCTCCCACTCTATAAATTTGAGATAGACTTATATATGAGCTTTAGAAAATTGTGAAATGTCAAATTCAAAGCCAAATAGCCTAATCTATTATATAGATTTCATTTCCCTCAAAATGAAAGGATCTAAACGCCCCCTGAGGGTTTCAAAAAAAAATTACGCATATCCACAAGCGTTCGTGGGCAGGTGGGACAGCTAGAAGCCATGTTTTTTTCTCTCTCTACTCGCCCAATTGAAAACCAGCTCCGACTCCTAGTCGTTTGTGTATCGTTTTTTGTCTTCTAGTTCCATCCACCTTGTTTTCAGTTGTAATTAATAGATACACATGATTGCATAGGTCGGCGACCCGATTTTACATTGCAGAAAGACCACCTAATTGTGCAACTTTGTGTTCACCATGGGTGTCCATGCACTCCATTGGGGAGTCCCACAAATCAAGACTTTCCGCACCATGCATCAGCTAATGACTACATTCCTCGTGTGAACCAGCAAACCTTGAGCTACAACAATCAAGCACAACCCGAAGATGTGGTGAGGCTCAATAATTATCCTGATGTGTAGGAGACGCAAATCACTCACAAGTCACAAGGTATAACGTATCTATGTCTTTTGCTAATTCCAAGGAGGGCGTTGTGGCCCAGCGGCGGGCACAGGCTGAGATATTTTAATTTTTTTATTCTATTTTCATTGCCGGTTTGAGACCAGGGGTGATAAAGTTCCACAATAGTGCTGATTTTCACCAATGAGGGCAAAAACCGGTGGTGATGATCACTTTAGAGATGGCACAGACCCATGGTGATGATGTTCCTCCTCACTGCCCACTTTCACTAGCGAAGAGGAAAACCCAGTGGTACTAATGAGCACTCCAGAGACGGCCGTGATGGAGATGTTGTAATAGTACATATACTGTCATGTGTAGCTTTATTTGGTTCCTGATGCCTCTAATTCCAAGAAGTCCTTACTGCCTGTCATTGTAACTAAGGATGTGGTCCATCTCTATTCTAATATTTCCTCTCTTCTCTTACCAATCATGTTCTTTTAAGATACAGAATGGAGAGATGAACTAGGAAGCTTGCTACGTTCTGTTCAAGTATATATCAGGATGTGATACGTATTGTTGATTGTTGTTCCATGGAACCCTTCATAATGATTTCACCTAGTGCCTGCAGAAGAACATGTGATTACGCACTTGCTACATTGTCTCAATTGAGACAGATACGGTAGCACAGATCTGGCATACACATATTGGCTAATACTGTGTGCCATCCCGCATGATCCATTACGCGGATGAGTGCCGTGAGCTGTGCTGATGAGTGCCTTCTTGAAAACACCCAGCCAGCCATTACGCGGAGCGTGCACATAGACAAGAAGTTATAAGCAGTCACATCTTTTTTTTTTTTTGCTTCACGTGCATGTGGTCCATGCTGATCGGACTCAAGATCTGAAGCCTTGCATGAGCCTGCCTTACCGCCACACCAGAAACCCTATAGTATTAACTTCGACGTATCTTGTATGGTCTATCTCAGATCCTAAACAGTTTCAAATGAAAAAAGTTCAGATTGCAAAGTTTTAGATCTAGTCAAGCACTATAACTTTGGTTTAGGGCTTGTTTGGATGGCCAGTTTTAAGACTAATACCCATGTATAATACAGATATGGAAAATTATGCAAGTCAGTCCAGAAAAACTGTTTGGATGATCAGTTTGGTTATTAAATTTACACCCGGTTTAGCTTGTTACAACTGGAACATTTTTTATGACAGATATCGGACTCGTCCTCCTCGCGTCTGTCCTCGCGAAACACCCAATTTCACCGCCGACCACTCACGTGCGTCCATGATTAGCCTGATTCATCTCCATCTCGTCTCCATTATCGTCCTGTCTCCCTTGAGCACGAAGGCCTGCACACGATCCAGGGCCTCGATGCTAGCATCATCCTGGCGTGCTCGACGTCCAGGGGCGGAGCCAGCCCTGTTCATTGCTGTCACATGACAGCAATGACAGCCCTGTTCTATTCACCTGTTCTCTGGTGAGGTTTGGCAATGTAGAGATACCTGTCATTACCATGTACGAGTCTGGAGGTCACAAGCTCTCTACCCAAACAGCATTTTCCAAGAGCAAAATGAAACGTAATGGTATGATCTTGTGCACAAGATATTACAGGCGGAAATCATTTACAGGTGAAAAAGAATACATTATTGCCAAACAGGACCATAGGGTGTCTCCATCTAAGATCGTTTGAAAAATTCTAAAATAGAATTTAAAAATCTTAAAACTTTCATAATTTTGAGACCCCAAATAATTTGAAATAAAAATGTATTCGACCAAAAAGGTATAGATATCTTAGAGCTACACAACTTTAACACAAATTTTATATTTATTCGAAATCAAGTCGAATAATTGGCTCACAACTTTAACTTAGCTTTATATTAAAGTTCACAACTTTCACACAAATAAATCCTGTGCTGCACCCATTTTATGGACGAGCCATATTTCAACCACTTAAACAAATCAATTTCTAGAGATGTTTGGGATGCCCAGCAGCCTCTAGAAATGCCTCTATTTCTAGAGGCAGCTGGAAAGCCTAACCATCTGTAGAAATCACATTTCTAAAGGTAGTTGTGTTCCTAGCTTCCTTTAAAAATAGATGGCATTCTTAAGGACAGATTCAAGTACCAACCACCTCTAAAATTGATTACTGGGGCAGACTATATATGGGACAATTTTTAGAGACCATTCTTGATAGAGCCATCTCTACAAGAAAAAACGGGAATCTTTTTTAAAATTGTTTCTGTAGTAGTGGCCGCTGCGATATATAGGTGGGTAGAAAGTAGACGAGAGGTGCTGTAGAATCCATGTTTTCTTGTTCTATTGTACGTCCGCCTAGTTCAAAATCACCTCTAGCTCCTAGTTGCTTGTGTATGGAGCCATTTTTCATCTTCCCATTCTGTGCACCATATATATGTTTTCAGTTGTAATCCGTAGATGCACATCATTGTATATGACGGTGACACAATTTGCCATTGCAGAAACTAGAAAGAGCATCTCATTATCCAACTGTAGGCTTCTATTCTTTAGTGCACATATAATATTCATCTAGAACCTTTAACCTGATGTGCGTAAGAAGGAAACACGGATTTCTTTAATGATAATGGGTCAAGAATAAAACCCATTTAAATCCACTAGCATAAGCGCATAGCTGTATATTTTCTTCGTGTGCCATGCTTCTCCACTCTATACACCATTTCTCATGTCAAGACACACCGCGCCTTGCACAAGCTGAAGACCCATTCCATGGTGAATGGGCACATACCTCGAGCTACAAACGCGCATGTCCTGAAGAAGGCATAGTCATACTCTAATTAATGAAACCAACACCATAGATGCCAAACACTATGAAGTCAGAAGAAAGTGAAGTTTTTCACTACTGTGGATCTATGGTGCATCCTCAGCCTCAAGCTGCTGCACTTTATTTTGGGGTCCTAATGTTTCCTATTCCAAAAATACTCTCATCTTTCTTTCCCCTTTACTCACTAAATAAATGTTCTTGGCTTTATGACATGGAAAAATGGGTGAGCTAGAGAGTAAGCAACCATGCATGCATATATATCAGGACATAAGAAAATGAATGGCAAGGTCAGGTTGATCAATTCAACGGATATCCCATTTGTTTTGCTGATCAGTGGTGTATATGCGTGGGTCGCCAATTATTTTGCAGCGGAATGACTAAGAAAAGTCTTACATCAGTATAGAATAAAGAATCACCGTATTTTAATTTTCCTAATTGCAGGTAATACTAACATTTTTTTCATGTCTTGAGTAGCCAATTGACCGCAGGCAGGCCTTATGCTGAATGTAATGTTTTTAAAAGTACATCAGAACTGCATATTTTTTAAGTACGTCGGAATCCCCACCTAGATCGAAAAATATTCATATTATACACCAGAAAAGGACATGCAAACATCGAACGTACGGCCAGGGCACGTACACCAGAGCCCCAAGGTTGCAGTGGCAGGCATGCGAACAGTGAGGCAGCTACAAGCTCTGGTCTCATACCTGGCCGGGGGACAATCGTCAAATAGAAGCACTGGTGTTTCAGCATTACACAGGGGATGAGGACATCTCTTCTTTTGGAGGATATGCCGCGGAGCCTCTTCCTTGAGTGGATCTGCCTTGCATCTTGCTTTCTACTTTATTTTTATTTCCCTGTGTCTCCAATTCCAAACATACATCTTCCTGCTTGCTTGTCTGAGTAGCTAAAATGGTGCCCATATATAAGTACTCTCATCTTTATCATCCCTCTCTCACTAAATAAATTCTGTTGCCACGGGCCTGAGAATGAGGCGTGAAATACCCATACATATATAAGAGAACTAGGAAGTGGCGTATATGTATCACTGCTCCTTACCACCCTCCTTAATTAGAGAACAATGATTCACCAACTGCATTGTGAGAGACAATATATTAGTTCACCAACCCATGCTGCACGGGCTTGTACTTTAGAGGAGCATGCCTCTGGCTCCTCCAAAATGACTAAGTCTTCTCTAAAAAACAGAACCCCTTTGGAAAAACAAGCCAAAATAGCGGCATCACAATCCTGTGCTTAGCTTTTTGGCTCTCCCCGGTTGAGAACAAGAGGTAAGCTAAGATTTCTCTTGACAGCCTAGTTGAAGCTCCCAAAAAATATTGACTAAGGATGAAAAAAGCTCTTTCCTAGTTGCTCTTATTTAGTTTAAGTGCATTGGGGACAGCTATTCAAGAGTGGATGGAAACAGTATACTTCAGTCTCGCCAGCGAGCTTTTGAAACACGTGGTTTCCTAGCGTTGATCCGTTACTTATAAACCTTAGCTCGTAATTTTTAAAAAAAATCCCAGCTTTTTAAAACTTATTGTAGGATTGTGTGTTGCAAGAAACAATAGGTTAAACCTATGTCAATCTTTGCCGTCTTCCATGTTCCATCTGATTCAAAATCCCAACCTAAATCTTTCCTATTAAAACCTTTCATAACATGCTTTTGACAAGAATAAATCTTGGGAACCTTTTTTAAAAAAATAGGAAGTAGTGAAGATTGAATTCGAGCTCACATTCGAATTCAACTTAAGCTAAATATGTATTTTCGTAAAAGCCAAACTCCAATTCTATATCTCGTTCACTATAAATAAAAAGAATCTTTCAAATTTAACTTGTTCATGCTCTAATATCAGCAATGTGTGCCTGGTGGATTGTGGTTTTATATGGATTTATTTTGGACTTAAGTCAGTTCTGAAATTGTTGAAAAACCATTTGAGTAAAGAACTTTTCCCTACTCTTGTAAACAGGCTGAAACCTAGCCTGGTCAGCACCGAGCAGCTATGTTCAGTCCTTGTTTTTCTCCCAGCTGCATTTTCGTCCTTTTGTTTTTAATCCCACGGCAAGCACCAATGGAAGTGAACATGGTGTCAAATTGTCACACCCATTTTCAAGGACAAAAATAGGATGTATAAAAGACTCATGTGCGCCCCAGGAACCAGTCGCACACATAAGTTGACAAATTACAAAGTATCATCACAGTGCTTATTACATAACGAATAAGTATTTAAGACATAGTCTTGAACGATAGATAATAATAACTAATAATAATTCTTCAGCGGAAACTCCACACAGGGACACGGTTGACTGGTTGACACCAAGACTAGTACTCATTCCGATAATCTTCCTCATTATCTTCATCTGTTATGGTGGAAATAGCAAGAGTGAGTTCATGTCGAACTCCACAAATATAACACAGGGTTCATGAGGCTCAAAAAGGCTAGACACTGTTTAACTGCGTTTAGCTTTTTAATCATATATTAGCAATTGAGTAGCATCAAGATAAACCACTTCCCATTAAAGAACCAATGATCAATTGCAATAATGATAACGAATAACATTAACAAGAGCATAATAATAACAACAGTAATTAAACATGATATAACAATGGTGATCATCTATCTGTAAATGTTCCAAGGCCGCTCGTATCCGTGAGCACGGCTAGTATACCAGTTTTTAACTCTGCGCAGAGGTGTACACTTTCACTGTAAGTCATGATTTCCAAATGAGTGGGGAGATCAAGCCCAAACACCCGAGAACCATATAAAGCCACTCAAAAGTTCGTCTAACAAGTTAGGGCCATTAGATTTCACTCGGCAGGCAGATGTAGAACCCCCCTTCCCTGTGGCACAACAACCGCAGCCTATACACACTAGGCCAGGGGCTCGCACTATACCCAAAGTGTCAAGCCATTCTTACGCCATTTAAGGTAACCACTAACAAGCTAGAAAAGGTCTCTTGAACAACTAAAGCCAGAGCCATATAGCCCTCACAGCTGTACTGTATATCCCGGATGATCACGTACAGATAAGTCCTTACGGAGAGTAACTAGAGCATCAAAATAATACACAAGCTCTAGCCCCCTTTTAACAATAATAAAATCATCTTAATAGTTGATTGCTTAATCCATTAATCAAATTACAAGATCATTGTTCTTAGTTTAAGCACTAGCAATAGCTACCCATATGCATACCCAAGGTTGACAAGGAATCAAGACATCAAGCACTAAGTTATAATCTCTAAGGTTGTCAAGGTAAGCACATGCATATGTATGATCATTTTGATGAATAGGTAGCAAGGATAGTCCTGTGTTATACTTGCCTTGATCAAAGCTCTCCAAATGATACTGCTGACTTGGCTCAAAGTAATACTCCGAATCGTCCAAGTACTGCTCACCTTCTATACCCGATCATCAATCAACAACATACATGCATCCAATCAAACATACACGAAGCAAACAAATAGATATAATTAGAACAGTACACCAACAGTAACAAAATAGTAATAAAAGTTTATAAAACTCTTCTACACGTTTCTACGATCACACAGACGCAAAGATCACCAAAATCGGAGTTAAAACGTAAAAGTTATGAATTTTCTAAGATTTCCTATAGATAAATAAATACTTAATTATAAACTCGAAAAATAAATTATCAAAACTAACTGTAAAACTATACTAACATGTAGAGTTCGCAAATACAAACCTAACGCAATTTGAACGGATCAAATCGGAGTTAAAACGAAGTTTTTATGACTAAAACAGTTCTAGTGGCAAATCTGTAAATTGCTGAAAACGTATTTTTGATTTAACCGGTTGAAAATACGCCTTCCAAATGTGAAAACGTAATTTTCTGGAATGCGCCAAGGACCTCGGGTTTATTATCAAAAAGCTGAGGGTCTCTTTATGAATTTTACCCGCGAAGGGGTATCTTCTAATCTGGGCCGTTGATTCAAAAACGGACGGCTCATGCTCGTCACAGAGGAGACCGGCGGCGCTCCCGCCGGTGTTCTTCACCCACACGGCGGCTCCATGGCCGGCGGCTCGCCGGAGTAGCCAATCAAGCGCCTCAGACCACTATACAACGCGAAACCGGTACCAATCGACAGCGGAGCTCAAAGCGATCTCATCTACCCGGGAAAGACTAGCTACGGTAGCCCGAGCTCTACACGCGGCAACAAGGGGGCGGCGGCGCCATTGCCAACCACGGTGAACTTCAAAACCTACAGCAAACATCACCAAAACTCCAACGGAGAGCATGGGAAGTAAGAGGAGAGGAAAACAAACTCACCCAAGCGAAAGACTTTGCCTCCGGTCCACCCGAAAGCCTCACCCGCTTCCAACCGAACTCGTCGGCACCGCCCAACCCTAGAGCTCGATTTCGTGTTGTGGAACTTGCGTTTTAGATGAAAAACGGAAACTAGATGACCTACACTTCCTATTTATGACCTCTACTAGACGTGTTCGGGTAGGAAACCCCGGGTAATGCGGATATGGCGGCGGTAGTTCACCGGTTCGGACGGAGTCCGTCTCGGTCACGAGGTTGAAGATGAAACGGAGACCAACAACTGGGACCCACACGTCAGCGGAAGAAAAGAGAAGGAGGCGGCTGCTGTGGCGCTGGGCTGGCTTGGGCCGCGGCAGAGCTGGCTCTGGCCGGCTGATTCGGCCCGTAGCGCGGAAAAAAGAATAAAACGGGCCGGTCAAAGTGGCTTTCCAGGCCACCAACAGCAGTAAGCTCTCTCTCTTTTTTTATTTACTTGCTTTCAAAAATATTTAAAATACCTTCTAATCCAAAATAATATAAAATAAAATATAACAAATTCACACCACACAATAAAAATTATATGCAACAGCATGAATGCAACACAAATATAATTTATTATTATTTTAGTTTTGTAATTATTTATTATCTAACTTATTCCAATTTTGTTATCTCAAAATTTGGGTGTTACAAATTCTACCCCCCTTAAAAGAATCTCGTCCTCGAGATTGGATTGCTTACTCAAACAACTGCGGATATGATTTCCTCAATTCATCCTCTCTTTCCCAAGTTGCCTCTGCCTCTGAATACCGATTCCACTGTACTTTGCACATCTTAATAATCCGACTTCGAGTAACTCTCTCAGCAGTTTCTAAAATCTTGATCGGAAACTCTTCATATGTAAGATCTTCCTTAACAGTCAACTCTTCTAAAGGTATCTGCTCCTCAGGCACACGCAAACACTTCTTAAGTTGTGAAACATGGAACACATCATGTACTCCAGATAAATTCTCAGGCAACTCCAATTGGTAAGCAACTTCCCCACGTCTAGCAATAACTTTAAATGGTCCAACATACCTTGGTGCTAGTTTACCTTTCATGTTAAACCTCTTCACACTTTTCATAGGTGACACCTTCAAATAGACATAATCACCTACCTCAAAAACTAGATCTCTTCTCCTATTATCAGCATAACTCTTCTGACGAGACTGTGCCACTCTCAAATTCTCACGAATCACTCGTACTTGATCTTCTGCGTTTCTAAGAACATCTGTACCAAACACCTGAGATTCACCTGTCTGATCCCAAAACAATGGAGTTCTACACTTTCGTCCATACAAAGCTTCAAACGGTGCCATCTTAAGACTCTGTTGATAACTATTATTGTAAAAAAATTCTGCATAAGGCAAACTCTTATCCCAACTAGTTCCATATTGCAATGCACAGGCTCTCAACATATCCTCTAATACCTGGTTGGTCCTTTCAGTCTGTCCATCTGTCTGTGGATGATATGCTGTACTAAAGTTCAATTTAATTCCTAAAGATTCATGCACAGCTTGCCAAAAGTGCGATGTAAACTGCGTACCCCGATCAGACACAATTTTCTTTGGTACTCCATGCAAACATACTATCCTTTCCATATACAAGGTAGCTAATTGTACTCCCGTGTAGTTAGTCTTGACTGGAATAAAATGAGCAACTTTAGTCAACCTATCCACTATCACCCAAATAGAATCATAACCTCTCTGAGTACGCGGTAACCCCACTATAAAGTCCATACCAACTTCCTCCCACTTCCATTCAGGGATCTTCATTGGTTGCAACAATCCAGCAGGTCTCTGATGCTCTGCTTTCACCCTCTGACAAGTATCACACAAAGCCACATACTCAGCCACATCTCGCTTTAGTCCAACCCACCAATATTTCTGTTTAAGATCCAAATACATCTTAGTACTACCAGGATGAATAGAATAAGCTGACTCATGAGCTTCACGAAGAATTGCCTGTCTAATAGCTTGATCCTCAGGTACACACAGCCTCTTTCCAAACCACAAAATTCCATTATCATCCATTCTAAAGCCTGGTGACTTACCAATCACTATATCCTCCGCTATCTTCTTTAATTTCTCATCCTTCAACTGCCCCTTGTAGATCTCTTACTCTAAGGTAGGCTCTATTACTAATTCCATTGCATTAGTAACAATTCCCAAGTTCAAATATTCAAATTCAGCACATAACTCACTAGCCATAGACAATGTTCTTATCTCATTGGCATAACTCTTCCTACTAAGAGCATCAGCTACTACATTAGCCTTACCAGGATGATAGTGTATCTCAATATCATAATCCTTAATCAACTCCAACCATCTGCGTTGCCTCAAATTCAGATCTGACTGAGTGAAAATATACTTCAAACTCTTATGATCAGTGTATATATCACTCTTATGTCCAATCAAATAATGTCTCCAAATCTTTAAAGCATGAACGACAGCTGCTAACTCCAAATCATGTGTAGGATAATTCAACTCATGCTTTCTCAACTGTCTAGATGCATATGCCACAACTCTGCCTTCTTGCATAAGAACACATCCCAAACCTTGACGAGAAGCATCACAATAGATAGAAAACTTCTTACTCAAATCTGGTAAAACCAAAACAGGCGCTGTAGTTAACCTCTTCTTCAACTCCTCAAAACTATCTTGACATTTATCTGACCACACAAACTTGGCATTCTTCTCTAACAGAGATGTCATAGGTTTAGCAAGTTTAGAAAACCCTTCAATGAATCGTCTGTAATATCCAGCTAATCCCAAGAAACTACGAATCTCGCTAACATCAATAGGTGGTTTCCAATTCAATACATCCTTTACCTTGCCTGGATCCACTGATATACCTCCATTAGAAACAATATGTCCAAGAAAAGAAACTTCCTTCAACCAAAACTCACATTTACTTCGCTTCGCATACAGTTTATGCTCTCTAAGCTTCTGCAATACCAACCTCAAATGTTCAGCATGCTCTACCTCTGTCTTGGAAAATACCAGTATATCATCAATAAACACTACCACAAACTTATCCAAGTATTCCATGAACACCTTATTCATCATGTACATAAAGTATACAGGTGCATTGGTCAATCCAAACGACATAACAGTATACTCATACAATCCATACCTTGTAGTAAAAGCTGTCTTTGGAATATCAGAGGCACGAATCTTCAACTGATGATATCCAGAACGTAAATCAATCTTAGAGAACACACAAGCACCCCTCAACTGATCAAACAAGTCATCAATCCGGGGCAAAGGATACTTATTCTTGATAGTTACTTCATTTAGTGACCGATAATCAACACACATCCTCTGACCACCATCTTTCTTATCAACGAAAATAACTGGTGCTCCCCAAGGTGATGAACTAGGTCGAATAAAACCTTTTTCTTGTAATTCTTTAATTTGTTTCTTAAGTTCTTCTAATTCATCTACTCCCATCCTATATGGTCGTTTGGCTATAGATGCAGTTCCAGGTAATAATTCAATAAGAAATTCAATGTCTCGGTCAGGTGGCATACCTGGCAATTCATCAGGGAAGACATCCGGAAATTCCTCAATCACTGAATTCTCCTTAATAGTATCTTCAATCTGATTCACCACCGCGGTTGGTTGCTTCTGCATTGCTACATCCACATTGATTTTATCTCCATTAGGCGCAGTCACAACTACCACTTTCTGCTGACACTGAATCTCTGCCTGATTTTCTGGGCTAACTCCAATTTCAGCAACTCAATAAAACTGTCATATCTCGAGCTACAGATGTCCAAATCAGATGATCTTTACATGGTTGGAAAGCTTATAAAATTATCTACAACTCGTATTCACAACACTTTTTCTGATTCTGTCAATAAATTGGTCAAAAACTGAACTTAACAGAAACTGTTCCAGATTTCCAGACTGTGCAGTAACTCCAACTTGAAACAGGTATATCTCTTAACTCATAATAGATATTAAGGTGATTCTTGTGGGATTGGAAAGATATAGAAGTCTAATTATTCCCAGTAAAATTTCTTAAATTTCTCATGAACGGATTTTAAGTTATTTCTAAAACATCCCAGACTGATCCAAAAATCAGCAAAGGACAGAACTAATTTAACCTCATATTCAACTAATATATCTTGATCAAACCTAATATTCTTAACCATGGAATTTGTAGGCATGTCTACAAAACTCCAGCACACATTACAAAGATCCAAATCACACATTATCATAATAACAATCCATCAATCACACAATTGTTCACACCACAAACTGACTCTTAAAACAATCCAAACTTAAAGTTAACTCGCAACTACTATCGTTCCTATTACATAGGGATTTTTCCTATTGCCTAATTAAGCTTCTCATAAATCTTGGGACGACCTAACTCCGCCCTTAATTGGTCAATCTCCTTGTAAGCTTGCTCCTTAAGTTCTTTTTCCTTCAGCAACTCATCCTTCAAATCCACCTCATGGAGAGCCAATTCACGAGCTAATCCCACCGTAGCTTGTAAAGTCAAGGAGGAATCATCTGCAGGCGGCACGGTCCAAATACCCTTGTCATGCAAGAAACAAGGAAAATGCCGAAGTGCACCCTTTAGCGTCCTGTCCGAGCGTAGACCATGGTAGTAAACAAATGCATTGAAAGCGACATCCTCCATGCTTGTCTCCACAGTTGCCCGGCTCACTCGGGTAATGAACTTTGACTCCACCTTAGGCTCCTTAGTGGTAGGATCCCTTTTCTTGACCCATAATTCCGTCTTCCAATAGGAATCCATCCATGGATGACTATACTCTGCACTGCGATACTCTAAAGTAGCCTCCCAGTCGTAGTAGTAGTTATCCAAGGTTCTTGTCAACATATCATGGAAGAAAGCATCAGCCTTAGGAACCATGATATGAAACTTCGTAGTCCACCCCATAACTACATCCTCCATAGGCGTATTACCAACTCTTGATTCAGCATCGGATAGCTCTTGATCGCCCTCTTCCTTTGGCTCCTGGGGTTTGAAACGGGCAACATATTGTGCAGCTGACAAACGGGGATGAGGAGGCATCTACAAGATTTAGACATAGATTAGATAGAATCAATGTATTTTCGCAATAGAATAAAGTAGAGGAAGCATAAAACTTTAGTAATTAACAAGGTGAAAGACGAAGCATGAATTAAGTGAGGTATGGATGCTATCAACGACCATTCTAACTAGGCTTGCGTCCTACAGTCAACACCGCTCTGATACCAATCTGTCACACCCATTTTCAAGGACAAAAATAGGATGTATAAAAGACTCATGTGCGCCCCAGGAACCAGTCGCACACATAAGTTGACAAATTACAAAGTATCATCACAGTGCTTATTACATAACGAATAAGTATTTAAGACATAGTCTTGAACGATAGATAATAATAACTAATAATAATTCTTCAGCGGAAACTCCACACAGGGACACGGTTGACTGGTTGACACCAAGACTAGTACTCATTCCGATAATCTTCCTCATTATCTTCATCTGTTATGGTGGAAATAGCAAGAGTGAGTTCATGTCGAACTCCACAAATATAACACAGGGTTCATGAGGCTCAAAAAGGCTAGACACTGTTTAACTGCGTTTAGCTTTTTAATCATATATTAGCAATTGAGTAGCATCAAGATAAACCACTTCCCATTAAAGAACCAATGATCAATTGCAATAATGATAACGAATAACATTAACAAGAGCATAATAATAACAACAGTAATTAAACATGATATAACAATGGTGATCATCTATCTGTAAATGTTCCAAGGCCGCTCGTATCCGTGAGCACGGCTAGTATACCAGTTTTTAACTCTGCGCAGAGGTGTACACTTTCACTGTAAGTCATGATTTCCAAATGAGTGGGGAGATCAAGCCCAAACACCCGAGAACCATATAAAGCCACTCAAAAGTTCGTCTAACAAGTTAGGGCCATTAGATTTCACTCGGCAGGCAGATGTAGAACCCCCCTTCCCTGTGGCACAACAACCGCAGCCTATACACACTAGGCCAGGGGCTCGCACTACACCCAAAGTGTCAAGCCATTCTTACGCCATTTAAGGTAACCACTAACAAGCTAGAAAAGGTCTCTTGAACAACTAAAGCCAGAGCCATATAGCCCTCACAGCTGTACTGTATATCCCGGATGATCACGTACAGATAAGTCCTTACGGAGAGTAACTAGAGCATCAAAATAATACACAAGCTCTAGCCCCCTTTTAACAATAATAAAATCATCTTAATAGTTGATTGCTTAATCCATTAATCAAATTACAAGATCATTGTTCTTAGTTTAAGCACTAGCAATAGCTACCCATATGCATACCCAAGGTTGACAAGGAATCAAGACATCAAGCACTAAGTTATAATCTCTAAGGTTGTCAAGGTAAGCACATGCATATGTATGATCATTTTGATGAATAGGTAGCAAGGATAGTCCTGTGTTATACTTGCCTTGATCAAAGCTCTCCAAATGATACTGCTGACTTGGCTCAAAGTAATACTCCGAATCGTCCAAGTACTGCTCACCTTCTATACCCGATCATCAATCAACAACATACATGCATCCAATCAAACATACACGAAGCAAACAAATAGATATAATTAGAACAGTACACCAACAGTAACAAAATAGTAATAAAAGTTTATAAAACTCTTCTACACGTTTCTACGATCACACAGACGCAAAGATCACCAAAATCGGAGTTAAAACGTAAAAGTTATGAATTTTCTAAGATTTCCTATAGATAAATAAATACTTAATTATAAACTCGAAAAATAAATTATCAAAACTAACTGTAAAACTATACTAACATGTAGAGTTCGCAAATACAAACCTAACGCAATTTGAACGGATCAAATCGGAGTTAAAACGAAGTTTTTATGACTAAAACAGTTCTAGTGGCAAATCTGTAAATTGCTGAAAACGTATTTTTGATTTAACCGGTTGAAAATACGCCTTCCAAATGTGAAAACGTAATTTTCTGGAATGCGCCAAGGACCTCGGGTTTATTATCAAAAAGCTGAGGGTCTCTTTATGAATTTTACCCGCGAAGGGGTATCTTCTAATCTGGGCCGTTGATTCAAAAACGGACGGCTCATGCTCGTCACAGAGGAGACCGGCGGCGCTCCCGCCGGTGTTCTTCACCCACACGGCGGCTCCATGGCCGGCGGCTCGCCGGAGTAGCCAATCAAGCGCCTCAGACCACTATACAACGCGAAACCGGTACCAATCGACAGCGGAGCTCAAAGCGATCTCATCTACCCGGGAAAGACTAGCTACGGTAGCCCGAGCTCTACACGCGGCAACAAGGGGGCGGCGGCGCCATTGCCAACCACGGTGAACTTCAAAACCTATAGCAAACATCACCAAAACTCCAACGGAGAGCATGGGAAGTAAGAGGAGAGGAAAACAAACTCACCCAAGCGAAAGACTTTGCCTCCGGTCCACCCGAAAGCCTCACCCGCTTCCAACCGAACTCGTCGGCATCGCCCAACCCTAGAGCTCGATTTCGTGTTGTGGAACTTGCGTTTTAGATGAAAAACGGAAACTAGATGACCTACACTTCCTATTTATGACCTCTACTAGACGTGTTCGGGTAGGAAACCCCGGGTAATGCGGATATGGCGGCGGTAGTTCACCGGTTCGGACGGAGTCCGTCTCGGTCACGAGGTTGAAGATGAAACGGAGACCAACAACTGGGACCCACACGTCAGCGGAAGAAAAGAGAAGGAGGCGGCTGCTGTGGCGCTGGGCTGGCTTGGGCCGCGGCAGAGCTGGCTCTGGCCGGCTGATTCGGCCCGTAGCGCGGAAAAAAGAATAAAACGGGCCGGTCAAAGTGGCTTTCCAGGCCACCAACAGCAGTAAGCTCTCTCTCTTTTTTTATTTACTTGCTTTCAAAAATATTTAAAATACCTTCTAATCCAAAATAATATAAAATAAAATATAACAAATTCACACCACACAATAAAAATTATATGCAACAGCATGAATGCAACACAAATATAATTTATTATTATTTTAGTTTTGTAATTATTTATTATCTAACTTATTCCAATTTTGTTATCTCAAAATTTGGGTGTTACACAAATTGGCAGAAAAATTAACCCAGTTTACCTAGGCACATATAGGGAAAAAAATAATTTTCAGGTTCATATAAGGAACCAAGTTATCTTTGAACGTCACATGAGGAATGATGTCCACTTTTTTGGGTCGTACAGGTTCATATAAGTTTACCTAGGCATATAGGGAAATTCACAATTTCTTTGCATAGGTTTTATCAAAACAAACAAAAGAAATCATAATTTTCCTGGGTGTCTTGTTATGTCTATGTGTTTTGTTATAACCAAGAGAGAAAATTTATGCCTAGGTACTCGTCCAACGCATGCACTGCTGTTACCAGAAATGGAGGGCAACACTGCTGTTAACCTGCTGTGCATCTTCATTCGTGATTCCTTCTTTGGTCCTGTTTAGTTGCCATGCAAACCCAAAATATTTTCTCTTCCACCCATCACATCAAATCTTTAAACGCATGCATGGAGCATTAAATGTAGGTAAAAAAAATAACTAATTGCATAGTTTGTCTGTAAAGTTCGAGACGAATCTTTTGAGTCTAATTAATCCATAGTTGGACAAATTTTACCAAATAACAACGAAAAGTGCTACAGTAACTTTTCACCCAAACTTTCTCAACTAAACACAGCCTTTCTCGTTTCGCAAAAAAAAAAAAACACAGCCTTTCTCATTCATTTCTTCTTCCAGGTGTCTCCCATTCCAAATAGGTCTTCGCTGCTTTTCCATGTAGCTAAAATTAGTGGTGTCCATATATGCCTGTTATCACCAAAACGAATTGTGTTGGTATGGTACTAGGAATGAGCCATGAAGTGCCATGTATATCTATACTATAAAGGAGCGAAGGAATTGGAAATCATCTATTACCAAAAAAAAAACTTCCTACCCACTGAAATTGACAAGTGGACCCATAAGAGAAAGACGTCAGGAACATATGAAACATGCGTGTTTGACGTTGCCGATCTCCCGAAACCGCCATCTCATTTTCCGTTACCATCTCCATGGATCATGCTTCCTTTTAGCGGTTTCCTTCTCGGTGCTGCACGCGCTCCCGGCCTCCACTGCTCTCCCCCTCCGCGGCAACGCGATCTGATGCAGCATCCTCCGTCATCGAAGTTGCCCGCTCCCGCCAAGCCGAAGGTGCCCAGCAACTGCATCGATGCCGAACCAGACGACGTCGCGCACGGGAGAGACGCCGCTAGGCAATGCCCGCGGCCTTCGGCGTGGCTTGGGCGGTGGCTCTGCCGTGCCCGCAGCTTGTCGTCAGCAGCGTGGGCGTGGGTGGCCTGGACCGTGCGGCACGGCTTCAAGCGGATCACCACCGACAGAGGCAAGGCCACGAGTGGGTGCCGGGCTGCCGGCGTGGCCTTGGGCTGACCAAAGACGCGGCCACCGGACATGGGCGGGCCTGTACCGCGCGGCACAAATTAGAGCGAATCAGCGGCGGCACGAATTCGAACTCTCTCCAATCATGTACGAGCTTATTCATTGATCGATTTTGTGAATTATAATATTGGATTCAATGTTCCTTGTCTTTTCGAGCCTGACGACGTCGCGCATGGGAGACAAGGATGACGCCACGACGTAACGTGATCCGTCGCAGCATCCTCCGTCGTCGAGGTCGTCCTCACAGAGTTGCAGGCTGGTACTTGGCGTGGAGACGGTGCTGGTGCACGTGCCGCTGGTGCAGGAGATCGCTGGCCTGCAGTCGAAGAAGCCCGCTAAACCCAAGCCAGCCAACCGCGGCCGCTTCGCCAAGTTCTATCAGAACCAGGCAAGGCCGCACAAAGGTCGCTCTGATAAGAGAATCAGAAATGAGCCTATCTAATGATATCATTGGACAATCCTGGACAAGGTTTCTTTTTAAACATTTCATCAGAAATTAAATTGTTATTTGAGTTATATATAAATTGTTCCTGTCATCCTGTGACTGTGAGCATTATTGGAACTAGGACTTACATTGAGTTATGTGTTGATGACAGACATTTTTGGATGCTGATGCAAATCTGGATGGGAAAATAGATACAACAGAGAGGGAGAATTTTATCACAAGAAATCTCTCCCAGATGAAGATAATGACTCTGCCATACCTCAAGTAAGAATGTACAACATATAAAACATATATACCTTTATCTCCTCATGTCTAAATAAGTAAATGCTATATCATTTTAAATCCTAACTGATGCCTCTGCCAGCAAAAATGGAAAACACAGTGACCTGCAATTATTTTTTAAAAAAAGGGCGCATTGTTTTCTGTGCTCAGTATTTTTTTCTAACAACTTAAAACTTTGCTCGAATACGCAAGAGCATTGAGTATCATTGTATTAAGAAGATAGAAGTTTGAAATACAAGAGAGGCCGTTCTAGCCAGACGGTTACAAAGGGACTACATTTTTAACTATGACAACCTTGGGATCCATTGGGATCAACCTAGACTATGATCTAGCTGACCGTGCTGCTCCACCAGTCATCGTCCTGGATGCTGGGAACAGCTCATCAAGCGCCTCGACGTTTGCTTCCTATAGGGTGCCCTGGAAGTACGAATTGTACGAACGCCTGGCTGCAGAGGAAATCGGCACTGAAGGTGCCAGGATCCCCATCCTCTTCATGAGCATTACTTCGCCGCGTTTGGAAGCCGGGATGTGGTCCATCTGCTGAGCAGCAATCCGTCTGCTCCTAATGGGCAGAGTGGTCCGCTTTGGTGCCGGCTTCTGCTTGGGCGGGGAGTTGATGAGAGGTGGCTGCCTCATTACCTGGACCTCCTCGATGAACCCAGCCAGTCGCTTGGTGGCCTCCCTTGGTGTGGCCGTGCCCTCAGCAGTCAGCTCATTGGTTTCCTGAACGACGCCCATTGCCGTGCCGTCGGCTGCCTTAGCTTGCGGTCCGGCATAACTTTGCTCTCATGTATTAATTGTTTCAATAATCTGTAACCTGGTGAAGTGCCGCAAGGAACCCACTTTAAACATTCCTCTTTTTTATAACTCCCATTTATTATAAGCATATATTAGTGTAGTTAGCTATTTGCTTGTCTGTTGGAAAACAAGTGAGTCGAAAATGCTATATTTTCTCCTTTTATATGATGCTTAACTATTTGTAATGTATTTTATGAAGGTGAATTAGGAGAGGCCTGAGGTATTGTACTCATGCACTGTCGTTCTTGATTTTTCAGATCATGTCAGTTATTTTTTATTGGGTAGGTAGTGTCATTATGTCAGTTATTTTTTATTGTTGGCCTGACGTAGTGTCATGTCAACTGTGAGGCAAGATTAATTCCTGGGATCATGTCATAGTGGGTTGCATTTGGAGCAGCGACCATCCATTGTGGCCACACACCAGCCACCGGCGGCCAACAAGCCAAGTACGGGCAGCCAAGCACCAGTGGCCACTGAAATTTGTGTATCTAGGATCAAGCATAGCATGAAATAGCCATAACTGGACAAATGAATCATTAGCTTTTGCATTTATACTGCAGTATGCAAATCATATATGACACTGAATACTATAATGCCAAGGAAAAGCAAATGGTGAGGCCTCGATGCTGAGGCTGGGAAGTCTGAATTGTTCTCTTTTTTTCTGTAGACTTTAAGACTAAATTTCATATCTCTTAATTCTTTCACATGTGATTGTTGCTCATGTGTCAATCATACTTACCAAACAATCTCTTGCTGATTTCTAATGTGGTCTTGTTTTAATAAGTCATGTGAATCAAATAATGACTTGCCCAAATAAATTAGCATGCTATAAGTAACAGACCGCTGATTAAACATTTAGAAACGCAAAACCACTTGTCACAAAACCTCTAACATGGGCAATATGGCAGCCCCGGGTGCCATTTAGAAGCACTTGTGAAGAAGTGGCCAACACTTTGCAATCCAATCTCGCCACCTAGCGGGGAAATTTTTTATCAATTTTGTTTGTATGAATTATTTACTTAAGCCTGTTCCAAGAAGGATAAGAAAGCAATTGTGTCCCCAATTTCAGTTGATTGAACTGTTGTGGACAAACCCAAACTGACACATCCAAAATAGATGGTGACCATGATGCTCCATATGTATAGAGGGAGGTGGAGAGAGGTAAATATGTCGCCATGGACACAAAGATAGAGAGAGATGGGAGGAGCAAAAGAGAAGTACCTCTATGTGTATGATGAAGAGTCCACTTGATGAATTTTGAATAAATATGTGTCTCAGTAAGACTAATTATGGTATAACCATGTCCAATGAAAATGTATACAATGATATATGTTTTTAATTCTAAATATATTCGGGAGTTATAAACTTAGCGATGCATTTTATATCATATATTATAAGGGAAATCTTTTTTATAAACATGTGCGTGTCACATGTGCATTTCTACTAATATGTATATATATTCACTTTATCGTAAATTAAGTATACAAATTATATTCAGTAGCTGACTATAGGATAAGTTATTCTGTAGCCACCTCCATTTACGATAATTTTTATACTTAATTTACGATAAAGTGAATACATATTTACTATAGTTGTGTTACTATAACACATGTAAATATTTACTATAACATTATAGTAAACCACTTAGAAGAAGTTACTATAATCACGTAAATTAACATAATAATTATTGTAACTCAAAGTGGCTATAGAATAAGTTATTCTATAGGCAGCTGTAGAGTATATATATATATATATATATATATATATATATATATATATATATATATATATATATATATATAAAAGAGAACGATGAAGTAGGCGTTATGTGTGTATATATATATATATATATATATATATGTATATATATATATATGTATATATATATATATATATATATATATATATATATATATATATATATATATATATATATATATATATATATATATATATATATACATATATACATATATACATGTATATATATACATATATACATATATACATACATACATATATACATATACATATATATATATATATATATATATACATATATATATATATATATACATATATATATATATATATATATATATATATATATATATATATATATATATATATATATATATATATATATATATATATATATATATATATATATATATATATATATATAAGAGAACGATGAAGTAGGCGTTATGTGTCTCTGCTCCCTGCCTCTCTCTTTACTAGACAATTAATGAAGAAATGAGTGAGCTAGAGAGCAAGCAACCATGCATGCATATATCAGAGCATAAGAAAATGGACTGTATATATGTACACTACTCCGTATCTCTCTACTTATGAATGACAGGGTTGATCCACATCACCTCGTCATTGAATACCCATTATTTTTCTGATCAGTGGTTTATGCGTGGGTTGCCAACTGCATACTGAGACACGATACAATGACTATGTATTTCCTAGAAATAGTGATACAACCAACCAATGCTCTATGTGTTAGTACTTCAAACGAGTAAGGCTGTAGCTCCGCCAAAATGACAAAGTCCTTTCTAAAATAAGAATCTCTTTGGAAAAAAAATGTTTCTGCAAGATGATTTCTCCTTTTTTTTCATGGACGGATAGAAGAGGACAAATGTTCATAGTGACCCTACATATTTGACTTAGTTATACATATGAGAGAATGATCAACCAAATACTTAGGCCTGGTTTAGATTGAAAAAAAAATGAACCCGATGAATAGTACCACTTTCGTCTTATTTGACAAATATTGTCTAATCGTGGACCAACTAGGCTTAAAAGATTCATCTCGTTATTTCCAACTAAACTGTGTAATTAGTTATTTTTTACCTACATTTACTACTTTATGCATAGGTCCAAAAATTGATGTGATGGAGAAAGAGTGAAAAAATTCTAACTTTTGGGGTGCATCTAAACAAGGCCTTAGTTGCCAATTGTGGGGCTAGGATTATTGGGCTACAACGTTCTACTCCTTCCACAGGATTCGAGAAACTCCCTAAACTCAATAAATATCTAAACAATTCGGAGACTAGAATTTTGTAAATTCTGTGTCCACTTTCAACTTCAGAAGAATGAGCCGGGGTGGAGCTGCGAGAAACCATGTTTTTTTTGTTCTATCTTGTCACACCCGGTTTTCTAAAGAACAAAACCAGGCTAATCATATGTGTGCCCAGGAAGTCCACACATATGCCAGAATGAAAAAGTATCAAAAACAATGTTATTATATAACGTATACATAGCTAAATTAACACTTACATCAGAGTATCGCGGAACGATGACTAAACTTCGGGCTCCATTCTTCTCAGGGACGGCTGACTGGGGGTAACATATGCCTAGCACTTCTACTAGTCTTCTGGAAACTCCACTACACCTTTGTCCTTCTTCCGAGTAGCATCTTACTACACACTGGAGTGTGGGGAAATAGCAAGAGTGAGTCCATGTCGAACTCAACAAGTATAACATAGGGTTCATGAGGCTCAAAAAGGCTAGATACTGTTTGACTGCGTTTAGCTTTTATTTATCATATAATTAGCAATTGAGTAGCATCAAGGTATTCCAATTCCCATTAATGAATCAATGATCAATTGTAATAAGGATAATGAATAACATTAATATGAGCATAATAATAACAACAATAATTAAGCGTGATATAACAATGGTGATCATCTATCTGTAAATGTTCCAAGGCCGCTCGTATCCGTGAGCACGGCTAGTATACCAGTTTTTAACTCTGCGCAGAGGTGTACACTTTCACTGTGAGTCATGATTTCCAAATGCATGGGTTTGCAAGGCCCAGAACATTGAAAACCATATAAAGCCACTCAAGAGTTCGTCTAACAAGTTAGGGCCATTAGATTCACTCGGCAGGCAGATGTAGAACCCCCCTTCCCTGTGGCACAACAACCGCAGCCTATACACACTAGGCCAGGGGCTCGCACTACACCCAAAGTGTCAAGCCATTCTTACGCCATTTAAGGTAACCTCTAACAAGCTAGAAAAGGTCTCTTGAACAACTAGAGCCAGAGCCATATAGCCCTCACAGCTGTACTGTTGTAACACCCTAAAAATTTGAAAAGAAGAAAAATAGGAAAAATATGATTTTTACATTTATTTTTGTGAAGCATGCAAAATTTAGAATAAGAATAATTTTATAAATTTAAAATCAAATATAAGGGTAGAAACATGATTGAGCATTCATGCTGCTGCATTTGGAGTTTTGTATTGAGTGGTTTAAATCAAATTCAAATTTGATTTGAAAATCATTTGAAAAATGGATTTGAAAAATTGGAAAAGAAAAAGAAAAGGATTTTTCTACCGGGCCGTTTTTCTCCCTCAGCTGAGCTCGGCCTGCTAAGCCGCGGCCCAGTCCCCTCCTTCTCCCCGCGCGCGTCGCGTCCCTTGGGCCGAGCCGGCCAGCGGCCCGCCAGCTTGATTCCCGCACGCGCGGCCCGCGTTCGCCTGGTGTCACCGACATGTGGGACCCGCTTGTCAGTGGCTGTCTTCCACTTTCCTTTCTTCTTCCTCCCGACGCCGGCGGGATTCTTCTTTCCTTTCCTCAACCGATCCGATTCGATCTTCGAATCTCCCTCCTTTCCATAACCGGTGATGCTTGGGAGCTATAAAACGGAGCCCTCGGCCCTCCCCGCTCCTCATCCCACCTTTTTCCGCAGCCAAGACCGCCTAGGGTTGGCTCGCCACGAGCTCCGCCTCCACCGCCGCCTTGCCGAGCTAGCCGCCGCCCTCCGGTTGCTCCTCGGTCTCGTTTTCGCGCGGGGTAAGGTCGCGGTGATGTGCTCTTTCTTTTGGTGCTTTCGGTTCGGCGTTTGGTGCTCGGGATGGTCTTCTTTGCAAGCTCCGGCGAGCTCGGCTTCAACCGGCCATGGCGCCGCCGCCGGATTCACTGTGGCCGCCGGCTTTCTCTTTTTCTCTCTCCCCGATTCAATCTCGTCCGTTCATTTTGAATCGGACGGATCACATTAGACGATACCGATTCGCGTGTATTTTTGTAAAAGAGCCCCTGAGGTTTCTGAGTTTGAAACCCGCGGTCCAAAACGTAAAACGGTGGAATACGCTTTGATTAGTTGAAAACGTAATTCGTTTCGGAAAAAGAAAAATACGTTTTCTGATATTTACAGTTTTGCCATTCAGATTGTTTTAGTTGTAGAATTTTCGTTTTAACTCCGATTTGATCCATTCAAATTGCGTTAGATTCATATTTGCGAGCTCTACATCATGATAGAACTGTACAGTAGGTTTGAGATAATTTATTTTCAAGTTTATATTAAAGTATTTATTTTTCTATAGGAAATCTTTGGAAATTCATAACTTTGTCGTTTTAGATCCGATTTTCGTGATCTTTGCGTCTGTGTGATCCTAGCAAGTTGTAGATTCATTTTAAAGACTTTTTATTTTATTTTCTTACTGTTGGTGTATTGTTCTAATTATAGTCTTGTTTGTCTATGCATGATTGCCTCTGGATGTGTGTTGTTGATAATGGTTGATCGAGTTTAGACGGTGAGAAATTCGTTGGAGATCAAGAGCTTTATTACGAGCAAGATCTTCAGGACCAGTTTGAGCAAGGCAAGTATAGCATGGGATTATTCTTGTTGTCCTATTCACTTTATGCAATTAATATCATTATGCATTTATTCCTTGTTAAGGATGACTTAGCGATTGATCCTTTCCCTTGGTACCTATTTAATTGCATTGAGTATTTTGGCTAGTGCTTAAACATGGACTATGATCATGTAATTTGACTAATGGAATATGCAATAAACATTAAAAGATGATTTTATTACTGTTTAAGAGCATGGGGTTATTTTTGATGCTCTAATTGCTCTCCATAAGGACTCATCTATAAGCGACAATCCGGGATTTACAGTACAACTGTGGGGGCTATATGGCTCTGGCTTTAGTCATATAGAAGGACCTTTTCTAGCTTGTTAGAGGTATTCCTTTATGGCGTAAGAATGGCTTGACGAATCGGGTATAGTGCGGCCTCTGTCCTCATGTGTATAGGCTGCGTGTTATTGTGCCATCAGGAAGGGGGGCTCTACATCTGTTTGCCGAGTGAAATCTAATGACCCTAACTTGTTAGACGAACCTTCGAAAGACTTCATAGTGTTTACCCTGCCTGCTCACCTTGGTAGTGTTTTGGGAGTAATTAACCCGGGCATTTGGGTAACACGACTCACAGTGAAAGTGTACAACCTCTGCAGAGTGTAAAACTGTTATAACAGCCGTGCTCACGGTCACGAGTGGCCTTGGACCCTTATGGAATAGTTGAATAATTGTTTATGATTATGTTTTTGCTATTCGTTAATCATTTCACATGGATCATATGTTTAATGTTTATATTGAGACATTTTGATGCTATCGTTATGCTAAAATCATGCTAACTAAAAGCTACATGCTGATAAACCGATGAATATGCCTTTTTGAGCCTCATGAACCCCATGTTACACTTGTTGAGTACGAGATGTACTTACGCTTGTTTATTTCTTTTACTTGGATAAAAATCCCGGATGGGTAACAGATGAAGGTAATAGTGACTACTACGCCTACTTCCCTGAAGATTACTAGTCTTGCTGTCAACCAGTCAATGTACCTGTGACTGGAGCTACCACGAGAGATTTTTATTTATACTTCCGCTACATTTGTGTTAAGACTATGTGTTTAAATATCGAGATGTAATAACATTTGTGATGATACTTCTGTTATAATTTGTGAACTTATGTGTGATTGATCTCTGGGCGCACATAAGGGTATGCATTCCATTTGGTCGATAAATGGGTGTGACAAATTGGTATCAGAGCTCTTGTTGACTGTAGGACGCAAGCCTAGCTAAGAATGGTCGATTTAGTATCATCTTTACACTATTTTTATGCTCACTATCTTGCTCTTGTTATTTGATAAATTTTTATGCTTCTTATGTCACATTCTATTACGAAATTTTGCCTCTATTCTAACTTCATCTAAAAATTCTGTAGATGGCCCGTGACCGTAAGACTGCCCGCATTAGCTCTGGAGGATACTACCCACCTCGTGCTCTGCATGTAACTGAAGAGCCACAAGAGCCAGAACCTCAGGAACAGGAGCAGACTCCTGTGACACCAGTCCAAGCACCAGCACCTCCTCAGGAAGAGCCTGAAGAAGATCCAGAAATCATCAAGATTGAAGAAGATGAAGAGGAAGCTAATGGAGGAGTACAACCCCCGTCTCCATCATATGAAGCTCCTGAAGATATGCCACCTGCTCCAATGGGATGGACTGTGAGGATCTACCACAGGAATGGAGGGAATGCTGTCTCTCATCTTCGCCTGGTGGGGATGCTCACTGATTACTTCGCTGATTGGCATCCAGCTGTGGAGTACGTCTGCTGGGAGTACACTCATCCACTGGAGGACACATACTGGAAGGCAAGGGCAAGCATCTTTGCTCATAAGGAAGACAAGGGAGCATATCAGCTGGACAGGATGTTCTCTCACGTGGGACATCGAGCTACTATAGAGGATAGCATTGAAGATGCTGCTTTTGAAGCATGTATGGGTCTACGCTATCTTCGCTTTAACCTTATGAAGCATGACATTTATCGCTTCTTTCCTCGTGCACACCCCGAACTTGGATGGGCTATGACAGATCCAGTGCAGTTAGAGCTACTACCTCGGGTGATGGTGGACTTTGTCTATGATATGATGGATAGGAAGCTGCAGTTAGAAGAGATGGTGAAGGCACAAGGGAAGACTATCAAGAGGTGCCAAGCAACCATTGATGAGCTCCGAGCAAACCAAGGCATGCCCAAGATTTATGAGACATTAGAGCATGAGCCACTTCCTTAGGAAGTAGGAGTCCTTTATGTAATAAGAACGTTCTTAGTAACGTCAGTTGAGTCAGTCGGGTATGTCGTGTGGTTTGAACCTTGGTGTGCTAGTTGCTTTATTATTATGCTTATGTGTGAGTTGGATCTTTGTTTGAGTGTCGGGACTTGTAGGCATGTCTACAAGTTCCATTCTTAAGAATAATAAGTTCAATAGACAAGGAATAATAGTTGGGTTTGATATTATCACGTTTCTGTCCTTGCTGTTTTCTGGAGCAGTCTTCAATGTTTCGGATATAGTTTAAAAACGGTTCGTGCAACATTTATGAAATTTTTATGAGAGAAACTAGACTCAAGCATCTTTCAAATGCCACTGGAATTACCTTTTTATCTGATCTGGTTCGAGAGATATAATTTTTACAAGTTAAAGTTTCTGTACAGCCTGGAATCTGGAACAGTTTCTGTTACGCCTTATTTTTCATAGACTTCACGACAGAATCTGATCTTGAGGTCTGAATAGAAATTGTGGATAATTTTATAAGCTTTCCAACCATATAAGGCACGCCTCTTTTGGATTTCTGTAACTCGTGATATGATTGAAATACTGAACTGTCAACAACGCTACTCGTCCAGAAAATTTTCAGATCTCCTTCTTAATCTTATAAGTGGTTGAAATCATGGAATTCTTAAAGTTTGCATGTTTATGGATGGCAGATGGCCGGAAGAGGAAGAGGCAGAGGTCGTGGAAACATTCCCCCAAATCCACCACCACCACCGCCACCAACTATTGAGCAACTGTTGGCGGTACAGACGCAGTTGATGCAGCAACTAGTGCAAAATCAGCAAAATCAGCCAGTTGCTGGGGCTCAACCACGTGATAAGCGTGGTGAGTTTTTGAAGGGTCGTCCCCCAGTGTTTACACATGCTGCTGATCCTTTGGAGGCCGATGATTGGCTACGTGCTGTGGAGAAACAACTCACTATTGCCCAATGTGATGACCGACAGAAGGTGTTGTTTGCTTCTGGGCAACTTCAGGGAGAAGCTCAGGATTGGTGGGAGTCATATGAGTATGGTCGTCCTGCCAATGCTCCTGCAGTCACCTGGCAGGAGTTTAGGGAGAACTTCAGGGCTTACCATATACCTGAAGGAATGATAGAGTTGAAGGCGGAGGAATTCAGGAACCTGACCCAAGGGTCAATGACTGTAGCTGAGTACCGTGACAAGTTTGCTCAATTGTCACGATATGCTCCACATGAGGTGGCCAATGACAATGATAAGCAGCGCCGCTTCTTGAAGGGATTATATGATGGACTACAGTTACAGTTGATGTCCAATACCTACCCTAATTTTCAGACGCTTGTAAACCGCGCTATCGTGGTGGATAGCAAGCGCAAGGAAATGGATGCAAAGAGGAAGAGGTTACTGGGACAAGCCTCTAATAGCAACACCCGTTTGCGTACTGGTTTTCAGCAGAATACTCAGCAGAGGCCTCCCTCTGGACAGTGGAATCGTGGTCAGGTCCCATTTCGTGGACAGTTTCCGCAACGTCCCCCATTCCAGCCACAGAATAGCAACCAACGTCCACCGCAGCAGAATGGAAATCAAGCACAGCGTCAGGGTCCTCCCAATAACACTCCTATGAAGACTAGTGCTCCCAATACCCCCAACAAGTGTTTCCGATGTGGAAAAGAAGGTCACTTGTCTTACAATTGCCCGGAGAAGCTTAACCAGCAAACTCCCCAGAGACAGAGCAGCCACCAGAAGCCCGCACCTAACTCAGGAAGGGTGAATCACTTGTCCCAGGAAACTGCAGTGGAGGAGCCAGAAGTTATGCTTGGTACGTTCGATGTTCACTCTACTCCCGCCACTGTACTTTTTGATTCTGGAGCATCTCATTCTTTCATATCGCAATCATTTGTTAGAATACATAGAATCCATTTATGTGCCATGAAGAATCCTATCTTAGTAAACTCACCTGGTGGAAGCATGCCAGCATCTTATCGCTGTCTTCCGATTAGTCTCAACTTAAGGGGGGTAGAGTTTACAGTTAGCCCTATAGTATTGAGAACAGCTGGGATTGATCTTATATTGGGAATGGATTGGATGATGCAACAACAAGCAGAGATTCAGTGTAAAGATAAATCAGTTGTACTGACAACACCAAAGGGTGATAGAATCAGGGTTGAAGTAAAAGTGCACAAACAAGAGACTGCTACAGTGAACCAGCTCAATGATGGTGCCAACAAGGAAGATCCAGTTGTGGAGGAGTTTCCAGATGTGTTTCCAGAGGAATTGCCAGGTATGCCACCAGACCGTGACATTGAATTTATTATTGAATTATTACCTGGAACTGCACCTATAGCTAAGCGTCCATATAGAATGGGAGTAAATGAATTAGAAGAACTTAAGAAACAAATTAAGGAGTTACAGGATAAGGGTTTTATTCGTCCTAGTTCTTCACCTTGGGGAGCACCAGTAATTTTTGTGGATAAGAAAGATGGAACTCAGAGGATGTGTGTAGATTATCGGTCTCTTAATGAGGTTACTATTAAGAACAAGTACCCATTGCCTAGGATTGATGACCTGTTTGATCAGTTGAGAGGAGCTTGTGTATTTTCCAAGATTGATCTTCGTTCTGGATATCATCAATTGAAGATTCGCGCTAGTGATGTACCAAAGACAGCTTTTACCACACGGTATGGGTTGTATGAGTATACAGTGATGTCTTTTGGTTTAACTAATGCCCCTGCATACTTCATGTACTTAATGAATAAGGTGTTTATGGAATATCTGGATAAGTTTGTAGTGGTATTCATCGATGATATTCTAGTATTTTCCAAGACTGAGGAAGAACATGCGGAACATTTGAGGTTGGTCTTGCAGAAGCTCAGAAAACATCAACTATATGCAAAAAGGAGTAAATGTGAGTTTTGGTTGAAGGAAGTTTCTTTTCTAGGTCACATTGTCTCTAATGGAGGAATATCAGTAGATCCTGGTAAGGTGAAAGATGTATTGAATTGGAAACCACCCATCAATGTGAGTGAGATCCGTAGTTTCTTGGGATTAGCTGGTTATTATAGAAGGTTTATAGAGGGATTTTCAAAGCTTGCAAAACCAATGACTGCATTATTGGAGAAGAATGCCAAGTTTGTGTGGTCAGAGAAGTGTCAGGCCAATTTTGAGGAGCTAAAGAAGAGATTGACGACTGCACCCGTCTTAGTTTTGCCAGATCTGAGTAAACCTTTCTCTATTTATTGTGATGCATCTCGATTGGGTTTGGGATGTGTACTGATGCAAGAAGGTAGAGTTGTGGCATATGCATCTAGGCAGTTGAGGAAGCATGAGTTAAATTACCCTACTCATGATTTGGAATTAGCTGCAGTAGTTCATGCATTAAAGATATGGAGACATTATTTGATTGGACACAAGAGTGATATATACACTGATCACAAGAGTTTAAGGTATATCTTTACTCAAACGGATCTGAACTTGAGGCAGCGTAGATGGTTGGAGTTGATAAAAGACTATGATCTAGAGGTGCATTATCATCCAGGAAAGGCCAACGTTGTTGCTGATGCTCTTAGTAGGAAAAGTTATGCAAATGAAATACAAGTAATGTCTATGCCAAAGGAATTGTGTGCCGAGTGCAAGCATCTGAACTTAGGTTTTACTATCAATGCAGTGGAATTAGTATTAGAGCCTACTCTAGAGCAAGAGATCCGTAAAGGTCAGCAGAAGGATGAAAAGTTGAGAGAGATAGCTGAAAACATAGCGAAAGGTAAATCTCCAGGATTCCGTAAGGATGATAATGGTACGCTATGGTTTGGAAAAAGGCTGTGTGTGCCTGAAGATAAGGATATCAGAATGGTAATTCTGCGTGAAGCTCATGAGTCAGCTTATTCCATACATCCGGGGAGTACTAAGATGTATTTGGATCTGAAAGAGAAATATTGGTGGTATGGTTTAAAAAGAGATGTTGCCGAGTATGTTGCTTTGTGTGATACTTGTCAAAGAGTGAAAGCGGAACATCAGAGACCTGCAGGATTGTTACAGCCTATGCAGATACCCGAGTGGAAATGGGAAGAGGTTGGTATGGATTTTATAGTTGGGTTGCCACGGACTCAAAGAGGATATGATTCAATTTGGGTGATAGTGGATCGTCTGACTAAGGTTGCTCATTTTCTGCCTGTGAAGACTACATATAGCAGTGCGAAGTTGGCAGAGTTGTATATGGAAAGAATAGTGAGTCTACATGGAGTACCTAAAAAGATTGTGTCTGATCGAGGTACTCAGTTTACATCTCATTATTGGCAAAAGATACATGAATCATTGGGAACCAAATTAAATTTTAGTACAGCTTATCATCCTCAGACAGATGGTCAAACGGAGAGAATTAATCAGATATTGGAAGATATGTTGAGAGCTTGTGCTTTACAATATGGTACTAGTTGGGATAAGAGTTTGCCTTATGCAGAGTTCTCTTATAACAATAGTTATCAGAAGAGTCTTCAAATGGCACCGTTTGAGGCTCTGTATGGACGAAAATGTAGAACCCCGTTGTTCTGGAATCAGACAGGGGAGAGTCAAGTGTATGGACCTGATGTATTAAAGGATGCTGAAAAGAAAGTGAGAATGATTAGAGATAATTTAAAAATAGCACAGTCTAGACAGAAAAGCTATGCTGATACTCGCAGAAGGGAGTTGATTTTTGAGGTAGGGGATTATGTATATTTGAAAGTATCGCCAATGAGGAGTGTGAGAAGGTTCAACATGAAAGGTAAATTGGCACCAAGATATATTGGACCTTTCAAGATTATAGAGAGACGTGGTGAAGTGGCATATCAGTTGGAATTACCTGAAAGTTTGGCAGGTGTACATGATGTGTTCCATGTGTCTCAATTGAAGAAATGTTTACGAGTACCAGAGGAGCAGATTTCATTAGAGGAACTTACTGTTAAGGAGGATCTTACATATGAAGAGTTTCCGGTTAAAATTTTAGAGACTGCGGACAGAGTCACAAGAAGTAGAACAATCAAAATGTGTAAAGTACAATGGAATCGGTACACAGCAGAAGAGGCTACTTGGGAACGAGAAGAGGATTTGAGAAAAACCTACCCGCAGCTATTTGAGTAAGCATCGGTCGAATCTCGGGACGAGATTCATCTTAAGGGGGGTAGAATTGTAACACCCTAAAAATTTGAAAAGAAGAAAAATAGGAAAAATATGATTTTTACATTTATTTTTGTGAAGCATGCAAAATTTAGAATAAGAATAATTTTATAAATTTAAAATCAAATATAAGGGTAGAAACATGATTGAGCATTCATGCTGCTGCATTTGGAGTTTTGTATTGAGTGGTTTAAATCAAATTCAAATTTGATTTGAAAATCATTTGAAAAATGGATTTGAAAAATTGGAAAAGAAAAAGAAAAGGATTTTTCTACCGGGCCGTTTTTCTCCCTCAGCTGAGCTCGGCCTGCTAAGCCGCGGCCCAGTCCCCTCCTTCTCCCCGCGCGCGTCGCGTCCCTTGGGCCGAGCCGGCCAGCGGCCCGCCAGCTTGATTCCCGCACGCGCGGCCCGCGTTCGCCTGGTGTCACCGACATGTGGGACCCGCTTGTCAGTGGCTGTCTTCCACTTTCCTTTCTTCTTCCTCCCGACGCCGGCGGGATTCTTCTTTCCTTTCCTCAACCGATCCGATTCGATCTTCGAATCTCCCTCCTTTCCATAACCGGTGATGCTTGGGAGCTATAAAACGGAGCCCTCGGCCCTCCCCGCTCCTCATCCCACCTTTTTCCGCAGCCAAGACCGCCTAGGGTTGGCTCGCCACGAGCTCCGCCTCCACCGCCGCCTTGCCGAGCTAGCCGCCGCCCTCCGGTTGCTCCTCGGTCTCGTTTTCGCGCGGGGTAAGGTCGCGGTGATGTGCTCTTTCTTTTGGTGCTTTCGGTTCGGCGTTTGGTGCTCGGGATGGTCTTCTTTGCAAGCTCCGGCGAGCTCGGCTTCAACCGGCCATGGCGCCGCCGCCGGATTCACTGTGGCCGCCGGCTTTCTCTTTTTCTCTCTCCCCGATTCAATCTCGTCCGTTCATTTTGAATCGGACGGATCACATTAGACGATACCGATTCGCGTGTATTTTTGTAAAAGAGCCCCTGAGGTTTCTGAGTTTGAAACCCGCGGTCCAAAACGTAAAACGGTGGAATACGCTTTGATTAGTTGAAAACGTAATTCGTTTCGGAAAAAGAAAAATACGTTTTCTGATATTTACAGTTTTGCCATTCAGATTGTTTTAGTTGTAGAATTTTCGTTTTAACTCCGATTTGATCCATTCAAATTGCGTTAGATTCATATTTGCGAGCTCTACATCATGATAGAACTGTACAGTAGGTTTGAGATAATTTATTTTCAAGTTTATATTAAAGTATTTATTTTTCTATAGGAAATCTTTGGAAATTCATAACTTTGTCGTTTTAGATCCGATTTTCGTGATCTTTGCGTCTGTGTGATCCTAGCAAGTTGTAGATTCATTTTAAAGACTTTTTATTTTATTTTCTTACTGTTGGTGTATTGTTCTAATTATAGTCTTGTTTGTCTATGCATGATTGCCTCTGGATGTGTGTTGTTGATAATGGTTGATCGAGTTTAGACGGTGAGAAATTCGTTGGAGATCAAGAGCTTTATTACGAGCAAGATCTTCAGGACCAGTTTGAGCAAGGCAAGTATAGCATGGGATTATCCTTGTTGTCCTATTCACTTTATGCAATTAATATCATTATGCATTTATTCCTTGTTAAGGATGACTTAGCGATTGATCCTTTCCCTTGGTACCTATTTAATTGCATTGAGTATTTTGGCTAGTGCTTAAACATGGACTATGATCATGTAATTTGACTAATGGAATATGCAATAAACATTAAAAGATGATTTTATTACTGTTTAAGAGCATGGGGTTATTTTTGATGCTCTAATTGCTCTCCATAAGGACTCATCTATAAGCGACAATCCGGGATTTACAGTACAACTGTGGGGGCTATATGGCTCTGGCTTTAGTCATATAGAAGGACCTTTTCTAGCTTGTTAGAGGTATTCCTTTATGGCGTAAGAATGGCTTGACGAATCGGGTATAGTGCGGCCTCTGTCCTCATGTGTATAGGCTGCGTGTTATTGTGCCATCAGGAAGGGGGGCTCTACATCTGTTTGCCGAGTGAAATCTAATGACCCTAACTTGTTAGACGAACCTTCGAAAGACTTCATAGTGTTTACCCTGCCTGCTCACCTTGGTAGTGTTTTGGGAGTAATTAACCTGGGCATTTGGGTAACACGACTCACAGTGAAAGTGTACAACCTCTGCAGAGTGTAAAACTGTTATAACAGCCGTGCTCACGGTCACGAGTGGCCTTGGACCCTTATGGAATAGTTGAATAATTGTTTATGATTATGTTTTTGCTATTCGTTAATCATTTCACATGGATCATATGTTTAATGTTTATATTGAGACATTTTGATGCTATCGTTATGCTAAAATCATGCTAACTAAAAGCTACATGCTGATAAACCGATGAATATGCCTTTTTGAGCCTCATGAACCCCATGTTACACTTGTTGAGTACGAGATGTACTTACGCTTGTTTATTTCTTTTACTTGGATAAAAATCCCGGATGGGTAACAGATGAAGGTAATAGTGACTACTACGCCTACTTCCCTGAAGATTACTAGTCTTGCTGTCAACCAGTCAATGTACCTGTGACTGGAGCTACCACGAGAGATTTTTATTTATACTTCCGCTACATTTGTGTTAAGACTATGTGTTTAAATATCGAGATGTAATAACATTTGTGATGATACTTCTGTTATAATTTGTGAACTTATGTGTGATTGATCTCTGGGCGCACATAAGGGTATGCATTCCATTTGGTCGATAAATGGGTGTGACAACTGTATGTCCCGGATGATCACGTACAGATAAGTCCTTATGGAGAGAAACTAGAGCAACAATATAACCCCTTGCTCCAGCCCCCTTTTCAACAGTAATAAAATCATCATTAAAGGTTGATTGCTTAATCCATTAATTAAAATTACAAGATCATTGTTCATGATTAAGCACTAGCAATAGCTACCCAAATGCATAACCCATAGGTGACAAGGAAACAGAATATCAATAGCTAAGTTATAATCTCTATGGTTGTCAAGGAAGACACATGCATATGTATGATAATTTCAGTGAATAGGTAACAAGGATGGTCCCATGTTATACTTGCCTTGATCAAATTCTCCGATAGATACTGCTGGTCCGGCTCAAAATAATACTCCTAATCGTCGTAGTACTGCTCACCGTCTAAATTCGATCACCAAGCATCAACATACAAACATTCCGAGCAAACATACACGAAGCAAACAAAAGATACAATTAGAACAGTACACCAACAGTAGAAAAACAGTATAAAAAGTTTGTAAAACTCTTCTACTCGTTACTACGATCACACAGACGTAAAGATCACGAAAATCGGATCTAAAACGTGAAAGTTATGAATTCTCTAAGATTTCCTATAGATAAATAATTACTTTAATATAAACTCGAAAATTAAATTTTCTAAACCTACTGTACAGCTACACTAACATGTAGAGCTCGCAAATATGAACCTAACACAATTTGAACGGGTCAAATTGGAGTCAAAACGTGGAAGATATGGCCTAAACAAAATTGTATGTATATATGTATTTCTATTGTATTTCGGGATTTGTTTTACTAAAGAAAAACGGCCACAAAACTTATGCATGATGTCATCAAGCTAGCAATTTGGATGGGAACTGCATTGTGCTGGTAAGTGAATAAGATTGCAGATGTTATACCTATCCCGCATCAAATACAGTAGCTCATCTGGGAAATCCTTTGGGTGTGGTGAAGTAAACCTGAACCGCATCTCAGGGTATTCCAAAGATAATCGATCCAGCAGATCAGCAAAACGCAATCCCATATTCTTCACCTTGCACATGCTGGAAAATCCTTCACTGAGTTGCCAGTTTTGGCCTTGGTTACTGGTGATCATCAGAGCCGCACACAGAGCAAGCAGCAGGCCGCACGGTTTGATGTAGCAGCAATTTCAAACTTCTTCCGCCAATGACGAACGACAGCGAGGCAAACGATAGCATTGTCTGACTATGGTGGTGACGGGTGATGGGCGCAGGCATCAACAAAGTAGCACTAGGCCTTGGCTGAAATTAGGGAGGAATTGAAGACGGGTGCCGGCAAGCCCGCTCGGCTGACATTAGCCTGCTGCTCCATCTGAAGGTTCCAGCGCTCCGCAGATGAAACACTGGTGTTGCTTATATTCACAGTTCTTGCACAGAAATAATTTCATTGCGTCAACTTCTGCCTCAGTGTATCCAAGGGTATCACAGTAGGAGTCTTCGCCACTTCCTTCTTTTGCATGGAAAGAGCGCATACATGGGCCATCACAGCATAATATGTCTCCTCCATTATCACAAATAGCACATATTGAATCAAACAAATCTTCATCCTCTACATGGAACTCGGCAAAGGGTCACAAACAGCAGCGAGGCTCCAGACAGCGTCTACGGAATCGGTGGGTTCCTCTGCTCGATGGCATCGACGAAGAGCTCCTGTACACGTTCGGCGGCAAGCTGCGCACAAGCGGGTCGACGCGTGGTGGCTGCAACGAATTTGCGGCGACGGCGCGAGAGCTCTGGCTGCTGCGGCTGCTACAGTCTAGGGCTTGGACGGCGGCACGTTGATGCAAACCGAGTCGGCGGCGGGCGGCGACAGCGGCGGCGGCGAGCTTTTCTTCTCGGCGAGATCCTGGGCAGCACCGGCGCTTGCGCTAGAGTTCGGGGAAAGCGGCGGGCGCAAGGGCCGCTTTTATGGGGACCTCAGCGTGGGGCGCACACTACTCGGCGAAGATGGCACGGAGGCGGACTCCGGATCACGGCAGAGTCCGGGTCGATCTCGACTCGAGGTAGGAGACAACGGTGGCACATATAATCTGCAGGGCGTCTAGGGCAGCAAGAGTTTGCTATTTATAGATGGGCACGTACGACATGGTGGACCTGGTGCCGTTGCATGCAGATTACGCCCAATCCCGAAGAGATCAGAACTCTCCGTGGCGCTTTCCAACAAGAAAGGAAGTGTCCGCATCGGACTCAAGGTGGGAGACGAGGTGGTCACTGACCTGCGGGACCTGATGAGATTTAATCGATTGGCTTAAAGGTTCTCCCGGTTTGGAGAAAGATCAATGGTTGTTATTTATAGATAGATGATCATCTCATTCCTGTCATGATGAAGTCCTTGACGTGCACGACGTACAGATTAGTTTTGTGCTTGGAAAAAGGAGAGGACTAGCTGTTTGCTTGCACGTATACACATATACATATATATATATATATATATTTAAGATACGGCGAGAGATAGAGAGAGCTACGAGCGACGGCTCGCGATAAGAGTTGTACTTCTGGAACCAGGGCGTCGAGGGCTACGCTGGCATATATATAGTTGTAGAGTTTGGAAACTTTTCGGAATTTCTTAATTTCGGAATTATTTTAATTTCGCGAATAAAATAATTCCAGAAAATCTAGAATTACCTTTGGCCGCGAAAAATAGCCCGGAGCTCAGAAAAATCACGGGAAACATCCTGGAGACCCTTGGAAAGATAAGTAACTCAACTAAATGAGTTTGGACTCATAAAAAGATGGATGAAGAGATCAAGGAAAAAGATTAAGCTCACGGAAATTGGAATTTTGGATCCAGAAAATACCAAAAAGTTTTCCGATGAGAAGTAAACGTCGTCCTACGGTATTTTGAAAATAATAGCACTCACCAACACCAAAGACAAGCATCACACAAACACCACACTATCAAATTAATATGAAAAAGTTTAAAATCACAATTTTCTATATTTAAATTAGCAGCAACTTATCTTATCTAATAAATTTATTCAAACATTGAAATCATTTATTTTATTTAGTGTTTTTCCCGCACAACCCAAAATAGAAAATTTTGGGTGTGACAATTCTACCCCACTTAACAGGAATCTCGTCCCGAGATTTGAAGAGACTAGGGAGAAGGATAAAATTGATCTGCAAGTCTTCACTCTTCTCTGATCAATTCTTATCTAATGATGATGATGCCACAAGCTCAAATCCAACTTTGTAAATATCTCCTTTAGATCCTTAAGATCCTTGTAGATGGTTCTAACAGGTTACCACTCTGAGAAAAGATACCTGCGCTCGATAGTGACTTTGCAATCATGTAGATAGCTGTTGCTTCCAGATGACGAAAATAGAACGTATAAAACCTCCATCTTGTATCGTCTTTAGTTTGAAAATCCCTCTTAGGAAGAGATCAGCTAGATAACACCAATGGATAGATTGCATTTGTTTCTGAGTGATAACTACTATTGTGTCCTTCTGGCATCAAAGAGATTCATGAGCATATGCAAGAACAAGTAATCCTGCACTTCCTCGCGAGCAGAAAAACAGCAGTGCAGAAATACAGTTATAACTTGAGTTCTATGAATCCGATGATATTGTAGCTTATACCGTTGGAAAGCTTATCAAATTTACTACAACTTTCTTATAGAACACTTCTCCAGATTCTGCAGTTAAGGTAGTCGAAAACTGTGCACAACAGAAACTATTCCAGGTTGCTGACAGCACAGATCCGTCGCCTTGTGATTTTCATAATTCCCAAACCATAATAGCTATCAGGGCGATTCTTACCGTCAGAGAAAGATATTGAAGTCTACTGTTGTCCAGAATTTATCCATGATTTTTGGACATCCAAAAATAGAGATATAAGCTATGGGAGACAGACTGCACTAAAAAGACAGGATAAGATAAAAATGAGATTCAGAGAGATTAGAGAGATAGATAACACTAATCTTCAAGTCTTCATGCTTCTTTGCTTTGCGTTGATGAGATATAAGACATAGATCAAGGATAGCCAAAAGATGACAAGAAAGATAAGGTTTGATCTTCAGTTCTTCGTACCTCGTCGCTTGAGATTGTTGATGGTAGCAGACACTACCCCACTTAACAAAGATTTTGTTCCACCTAGCAATGTCATTGAAGGCAACACTTTGCAATTCATAAAAATCTTGATCAGGATCAAACTGATAATGATACCATAGGTTCAAAACCAACATAGCGAAGATATCCCTCAGATTCTTGTGATCCACGTAGATGTCGCTCTTATAATCCCAATAAATGCCACACTTACAGCCTTAAGAGCTTTCCACATTCAACTCTCTTGAGCTCTTCTTCATAGTAACTCCACTAGAGAATACCTATCCAAGTAGAAAACTCACTTCACTTAAAACTTACTAAACATACTTGATATGGGGGTGATGTCATCTAAGTTTCCAGGAAACTAACTATAGACTTCCAACATCTCCTTCCTATGTCGTCCATGCTAACTTGTATAGAGTATGTTGAATTGAATGTTAAACTTCCAACTGATGATAGCTTAAAGTGAAGACTAGTCCTGACGAATACTCGAGCTTCTTGTAGATGATCCAACAAAGCACTGATCTCAAGCAAACAACACTAGCACATGAGTAGACTTCCAATCATAGAGATAACCACTTCTTCCAAGTGAAGCACTAGGACATAGGAAACCTTCATCTTACAACACTCACAACTTTGCTACCCCTCTTAAGAAAAAGAAACTAGGGGACACCAAAGTAACTTGCATCTCCTTTTATACTAGATAACCATAATCATCTCTAATGTAAGATTCCAAGGCAAATCAATGAGATTCAAAGATATCCAATGATATATTCACTTATACAAGATAAGGAAGTAATGCAGAAAATTTCTGGGCAAATTCTAATTTCAGCAGTTCAGTAAATCTGGTATAACTCGAGCTACAAAGATCCAAATGAAGTGATCTTTACATGATTGGAAAGCTTATAAAATTATCTACAACTTTTATTCACAACACTTTTCCAGATTCTGTCCATAAGTTAGTCAAAAACTGAACTTAACCGAAACTGTTTCAGGATTCCAGACTGCGCAGTGACCCCAACTTGGAACAGGTATATCTCTTAGCTCATAATAGATAATAAGGTAAGTCCAGTGGGTTTGGAAAGATACAGAAGTCTAGTTATTCCCAGTAAAATTTCATAAATTTCTCATGTCCATATCTTGAGATATAATAGAAACATTGCAGACTGCTATAGAAATCAGCATGCGGAGTATTACGTAAAACCTACCCCTCTTAACATGGATCGAGCTACTCCTCAAGACTTATTTCTTCCAAGCCACCTTTGAAACACGAAAACAAGGCAACACACAAGCAATACATCAAGCAAAACAAGCACACATCACATCATCGGTACTACACGTGCTTCTTCAACAATGGTGGTCATCCTATAGAAAAGTATGGATGATGAAATACCATCGAATCTTTGAACCAGGTAAGATCAGAAAACTTTTTTTTTAACAACAACAAAACAAAAATCAATGGGATAGGCAGAAATAGCTCAAAGGAAGCTATCAAGGAGGAGATACAATAGGACAAGGAAGAGGAATAGTCAAATCAATGAATCAAGGGATCACAAAATAGTTTTATAGTAAAATAAGTTTTAGAATACGTCCGGTGCTACTTGGCATACGTCCTACAGTCAACACCGCTCTGATACCACTCTGTCACACCCGGTTTTCTAAAGAACAAAACCAGGCTAATCATATGTGTGCCCAGGAAGTCCACACATATGCCAGAATGAAAAAGTATCAAAAACAATGTTATTATATAACGTATACATAGCTAAATTAACACTTACATCAGAGTATCGCGGAACGATGACTAAACTTCGGGCTCCATTCTTCTCAGGGACGGCTGACTGGGGGTAACATATGCCTAGCACTTCTACTAGTCTTCTGGAAACTCCACTACACCTTTGTCCTTCTTCCGAGTAGCATCTTACTACACACTGGAGTGTGGGGAAATAGCAAGAGTGAGTCCATGTCGAACTCAACAAGTATAACATAGGGTTCATGAGGCTCAAAAAGGCTAGACACTGTTTGACTGCGTTTAGCTTTTATTTATCATATAATTAGCAATTGAGTAGCATCAAGGTATTCCAATTCCCATTAATGAATCAATGATCAATTGTAATAAGGATAATGAATAACATTAATATGAGCATAATAATAACAACAATAATTAAGCGTGATATAACAATGGTGATCATCTATCTGTAAATGTTCCAAGGCCGCTCGTATCCGTGAGCACGGCTAGTATACCAGTTTTTAACTCTGCGCAGAGGTGTACACTTTCACTATGAGTCATGATTTCCAAATGCATGGGTTTGCAAGGCCCAGAACATTGAAAACCATATAAAGCCACTCAAGAGTTCGTCTAACAAGTTAGGGCCATTAGATTCACTCGGCAGGCAGATGTAGAACCCCCCTTCCCTGTGGCACAACAACCGCAGCCTATACACACTAGGCCAGGGGCTCGCACTACACCCAAAGTGTCAAGCCATTCTTACGCCATTTAAGGTAACCTCTAACAAGCTAGAAAAGGTCTCTTGAACAACTAGAGCCAGAGCCATATAGCCCTCACAGCTGTACTGTATGTCCCGGATGATCACGTACAGATAAGTCCTTATGGAGAGAAACTAGAGCAACAATATAACCCCTTGCTCCAGCCCCCTTTTCAACAGTAATAAAATCATCATTAAAGGTTGATTGCTTAATCCATTAATTAAAATTACAAGATCATTGTTCATGATTAAGCACTAGCAATAGCTACCCAAATGCATAACCCATAGGTGACAAGGAAACAGAATATCAATAGCTAAGTTATAATCTCTATGGTTGTCAAGGAAGACACATGCATATGTATGATAATTTCAGTGAATAGGTAACAAGGATGGTCCCATGTTATACTTGCCTTGATCAAATTCTCCGATAGATACTGCTGGTCCGGCTCAAAATAATACTCCTAATCGTCGTAGTACTGCTCACCGTCTAAATTCGATCACCAAGCATCAACATACAAACATTCCGAGCAAACATACACGAAGCAAACAAAAGATACAATTAGAACAGTACACCAACAGTAGAAAAACAGTATAAAAAGTTTGTAAAACTCTTCTACTCGTTACTACGATCACACAGACGTAAAGATCACGAAAATCGGATCTAAAACGTGAAAGTTATGAATTCTCTAAGATTTCCTATAGATAAATAATTACTTTAATATAAACTCGAAAATTAAATTTTCTAAACCTACTGTACAGCTACACTAACATGTAGAGCTCGCAAATATGAACCTAACACAATTTGAACGGGTCAAATTGGAGTCAAAACGTGGAAGATATGGCCTAAACAAAATTGTATGTATATATGTATTTCTATTGTATTTCGGGATTTGTTTTACTAAAGAAAAACGGCCACAAAACTTATGCATGATGTCATCAAGCTAGCAATTTGGATGGGAACTGCATTGTGCTGGTAAGTGAATAAGATTGCAGATGTTATACCTATCCCGCATCAAATACAGTAGCTCATCTGGGAAATCCTTTGGGTGTGGTGAAGTAAACCTGAACCGCATCTCAGGGTATTCCAAAGATAATCGATCCAGCAGATCAGCAAAACGCAATCCCATATTCTTCACCTTGCACATGCTGGAAAATCCTTCACTGAGTTGCCAGTTTTGGCCTTGGTTACTGGTGATCATCAGAGCCGCACACAGAGCAAGCAGCAGGCCGCACGGTTTGATGTAGCAGCAATTTCAAACTTCTTCCGCCAATGACGAACGACAGCGAGGCAAACGATAGCATTGTCTGACTATGGTGGTGACGGGTGATGGGCGCAGGCATCAACAAAGTAGCACTAGGCCTTGGCTGAAATTAGGGAGGAATTGAAGACGGGTGCCGGCAAGCCCGCTCGGCTGACATTAGCCTGCTGCTCCATCTGAAGGTTCCAGCGCTCCGCAGATGAAACACTGGTGTTGCTTATATTCACAGTTCTTGCACAGAAATAATTTCATTGCGTCAACTTCTGCCTCAGTGTATCCAAGGGTATCACAGTAGGAGTCTTCGCCACTTCCTTCTTTTGCATGGAAAGAGCGCATACATGGGCCATCACAGCATAATATGTCTCCTCCATTATCACAAATAGCACATATTGAATCAAACAAATCTTCATCCTCTACGTGGAACTCGGCAAAGGGTCACAAACAGCAGCGAGGCTCCAGACAGCGTCTACGGAATCGGTGGGTTCCTCTGCTCGATGGCATCGACGAAGAGCTCCTGTACACGTTCGGCGGCAAGCTGCGCACAAGCGGGTCGACGCGTGGTGGCTGCAACGAATTTGCGGCGACGGCGCGAGAGCTCTGGCTGCTGCGGCTGCTACAGTCTAGGGCTTGGACGGCGGCACGTTGATGCAAACCGAGTCGGCGGCGGGCGGCGACAGCGGCGGCGGCGAGCTTTTCTTCTCGGCGAGATCCTGGGCAGCACCGGCGCTTGCGCTAGAGTTCGGGGAAAGCGGCGGGCGCAAGGGCCGCTTTTATGGGGACCTCAGCGTGGGGCGCACACTACTCGGCGAAGATGGCACGGAGGCGGACTCCGGATCACGGCAGAGTCCGGGTCGATCTCGACTCGAGGTAGGAGACAACGGTGGCACATATAATCTGCAGGGCGTCTAGGGCAGCAAGAGTTTGCTATTTATAGATGGGCACGTACGACATGGTGGACCTGGTGCCGTTGCATGCAGATTACGCCCAATCCCGAAGAGATCAGAACTCTCCGTGGCGCTTTCCAACAAGAAAGGAAGTGTCCGCATCGGACTCAAGGTGGGAGACGAGGTGGTCACTGACCTGCGGGACCTGATGAGATTTAATCGATTGGCTTAAAGGTTCTCCCGGTTTGGAGAAAGATCAATGGTTGTTATTTATAGATAGATGATCATCTCATTCCTGTCATGATGAAGTCCTTGACGTGCACGACGTACAGATTAGTTTTGTGCTTGGAAAAAGGAGAGGACTAGCTGTTTGCTTGCACGTATACACATATACATATATATATATATATATATTTAAGATACGGCGAGAGATAGAGAGAGCTACGAGCGACGGCTCGCGATAAGAGTTGTACTTCTGGAACCAGGGCGTCGAGGGCTACGCTGGCATATATATAGTTGTAGAGTTTGGAAACTTTTCGGAATTTCTTAATTTCGGAATTATTTTAATTTCGCGAATAAAATAATTCCAGAAAATCTAGAATTACCTTTGGCCGCGAAAAATAGCCCGGAGCTCAGAAAAATCACGGGAAACATCCTGGAGACCCTTGGAAAGATAAGTAACTCAACTAAATGAGTTTGGACTCATAAAAAGATGGATGAAGAGATCAAGGAAAAAGATTAAGCTCACGGAAATTGGAATTTTGGATCCAGAAAATACCAAAAAGTTTTCCGATGAGAAGTAAACGTCGTCCTACGGTATTTTGAAAATAATAGCACTCACCAACACCAAAGACAAGCATCACACAAACACCACACTATCAAATTAATATGAAAAAGTTTAAAATCACAATTTTCTATATTTAAATTAGCAGCAACTTATCTTATCTAATAAATTTATTCAAACATTGAAATCATTTATTTTATTTAGTGTTTTTCCCGCACAACCCAAAATAGAAAATTTTGGGTGTGACATATCTGCCCAGTTCGAAGCCAGTTCCAGCTCCTAGAGTTGCTCATGTATGGAGCCATTTTTCATCTTCCCATTATGTGGACATTATTTTCAATTGCAATCTATAGATACACGTGATTCACAGGCTGGTGACACAATTTACCGTATTGCCAAACAGCCACCAGTGCAACTTTAGGTGTAAGAGGGAAAGACAGATTTCCTTTATGGTAGACGATGAGTGACACTGCTTATGGCAAGGGCCAAGAACTACTTATGGCAATCGCCAAGAATAAAACCCGTTTAAATAGATTGGCAGAAGCACAGATTTCTGTTTTACTTAGTGTGCAATGCCTCTCCACTCTGTGTGCGCTATCCTGCTCTTGAATTTTGATGAGGACACGCCTACGATGCCCTGAATATTTTTTTCAAGACCGTGCTTGGCACGTTTTTCATTAAGAGGAAGTAGAATTGGAATTACAGGAGCAAGGCACTAATGGTAATGAGAATTACCATCAGTTGCCAAGGATCGATATAGCACTAGGTGACATTACAAACCAAGCTTTGCGACAGTAGCAGAAAGGATCCACTAACTACATGAGCATGAGCAGCGAGCTCAGTGACCTATATCCAGCGATAGACCACTCCCGTGCTTCCTCAAAGACTGTCGACAAAAGGCCCATCGCTGGGGTTACTGGACCACTGAACGTTCTGGCATTGCATTCCTTCCAAATGGACCAGCTGATCAAGGCCTTGTTTAGTTCCCTCGAATCCAAAATTTAGCACTATGTAAAAAGAAGATTCCCATCATATCAAAATGCTGGCACATGCATGGAGTACTAAATGTAGATGAAATAAAAAAACTAATTGCACAGTTTTGTTGTACTTTGCGAGACGAACGTTTTGAGCCTAATTAGTCAATGTTTGGACAATTTTGACCAAATACAAACGAAATGCACAGTGAATCTGGCGGCGCCGAATCCGGCCAACTAAACAAGGCCCAAGAAAAAACAAGGAGTCGAAACCAGCCCAGGCAATCTTGGGCACTGATTTCCTCGCCTGCAGCCACCAGTCGAAGACGTTGTCATGCCGAATTAGGATAGAGGCCATGTTTACTTCCCGAATTCGGCCGGCCGATTCGGGGAAAGCTGCTACAGTGTTCTTGTCGGAACACTATAGCAGCTTTTGTTTTTTAGTGCAAAAAATTGTCCAAAAATTGATTAATTAGACTTAAAATATTCGTCTCGCAAAGTACAACAAAACTGTGCAATTAGTTTTTGATTTCATCATTTAGTACTCCATGCATTTGCTGGCATTTTGATGTGATGGGGAATCTCCTTTTTGCATAGTAGAATTTGGGGGAAAAATTTGGGATCTAAACCAGGCCAGAGTGGTCCAGGTGAAGCATCCTGAGGACCGCCAACCGAAGCTCCCTGCTGTAGACGCACCCAAGCAGTTGGTGATGGTTTCAGGGCACTGGTCGCAAAGGACACTGGAATCTGTGTCCTGCAAGCCGTGCCTATGCCTCCACTCAGCAGTCCTGAATATGTGCCCTGAATATGTGCTCAAATCTTTCACGGTACAAGACAACAAGGAAATATTTGCTTGATTTTTTTATTGCAGTTTCAGCCGAGAACAATACCAGCACAATGATATATGATAAATAATGCGTACTCAGAAATCAGAAGGGTGCAGTATATATTCTCCAAAAAACCACACTAACAAATAACTCACGACAAATAAACTGATGCTAATTTACTTTGCCAACAATCACTGAGCAGCAATTACAGAGGCTGTATCTCACGGCAATAATTAATAGCTCAATCTCACGGAACTATCAAATAGAAAATTCACTGCAGCAAACGTCCAAGACAATATGAACTGGCCGATCAATGTAGTAGTATCAACCAGACACAAACAGCAGCGGATATATGTGTCGAATTGGGGGATAATCCAATTTGCGAGATAAGCCAGTAAATATGCCGATAGGTAAAATCAGACAAAATAACTTCCAATATGATTAATCTCAAATTCTGATATAGTAGCAATGATAGAGGAGGGATCGGCTTACAAAATTAGATGCAATCCAAACCCTAGATAACTTCTTCCACCTGCAGTCACGATGAACCATGATCAGAAGACGGGCATTCCACAGAAATCTAGGACACGCCCAAGACAAAACTTGATCGCGCTCAATCCTCAATCCAGACGGATTGGCAGGGTAGACGAGAGGAGACGTCCTCTCAGTGTTCGTAGGAGGAACCCTAGACGAAACACACACAAAATAAAATACAATCTGAAGTTTTACATAGCCAAGTCTAGGCCATATATGTGCATGCTGGCACAGGGATACAACTTGAACTCGGCCAACGCTAAGCAGCTGGATGATGTAAGCTGAACCTGACTCAAATTAATCAAGTCGGACTCAAATAAATTAAAATATAGAAAACATGCTAACATATATAGTAAACTACCGGTCAGGATGCTAATCAAGTTAGCCCCTCACGCATAGAGGCAAGGCAGCAGCAGCAGCAACAACAAAGCCTTTTAGTCCCAAGCAAGTTAGGATAGGCTAGAGTTGAAACTCAACATGAGCCCCTAGTCACGGTTTAGGCATGTCAATAGCTGTTTTCCAAGCATTCCTATCCAAACAAAGATATCTAGGTATATCTCAACCCTTTAAATCTCTTTTAATTGCCTCCTCCCATGTCAGCTTCAGTCTTTCTCTACCTCTTCTCACATCGATATCTTGACTTAGAACTCCACAACGCACTGGTGCTTCTGAAGGTCTCCTTTGGACATGGCCAAACCACCTCAACCGATGTTGGACAAGCTTTTCTTCAATTAGTGCTACCCCTAGATGGTCACATATATCATCGTTCCGAACTCGATCCATCCTTGTGTGACCACAAATCCAATGCAACATACGCATTCCGCGACACTCAGTTGTTGGACATGTCGTCTTTTTGTAGGCCAACATTCAGCGCCATACAACACAGCAGGTCTAATCGCCGTTCTATAAAACTTGCCTTTCAGCTTTTGTGGTACCCCTCTTGTCACAAAGAATGCCAGATGCTTGGCGCCACTTCATCCACCCTGCTTTAATCCTATGGCAAACATCCGCATCAACATCTCCATCCTTCTGCAGCATCGATCCTAGATAACAGAATATATCTTTCTTAGGCACCACTTGACTTTCCATACTCATGTCTCCCTCCTCACGTGTAGAGTTGCCAATGTCGCATCTCATGTATTCTGTTTTAGTTTGACTTACTCTAAAACCTTTGGACTCAAGGGTCTGCCGCCACAACTACAGTTGCCTATTTACTCCTGCCTGGCTTTCATCAACTAGCACTACATCATCTTCAAATAGCATACACCAAGGGATATCCCCTTGAATGTCTCTAGTCACTTCATCCATTACCAAGGCAAAGAGATACGGGCTCAAGGTTGACCCTTGATGAAGTCCTATTTTAATTGGGAAGTAATCTGTGTTGCCATCGTTTGTTCTCCACTCCTTAGACATCTTGTTGAACATCTTCGTTAGCCACACTATAGCTAAATCCCCAAGACACCTCCACACCTTGATCAGAATATCATCTAGGCCCATCGCTTTACCCACTTTCACCCTTTTTAGAGCTTCTCAAACCTCCTGCACTTGGATCCTACGCATAAAGCGCCTATTGGTGTCATCAAATGAGTCGTCCACTCAATGGTGGAGTTCTCATTCTCCCCATTGAACAACTTATCAAAATACTCTTGCCATCTATGTCTAATCTCATCCTCCTTCACCAAGAGCTGCTCCCTCTCATCCTTAATGCACTTGACTTGGCTGAGGTCCCTTGTCTTTCTATCACGAGCCCTAGCCATCCTGTAGATGTCCTTCTCTCCTTCCTTCGTATTGAGACATTGGTAAAGACCCTCATAAGCCCACCCCTTCACCTCTCCCACCACTCATTTTGCGGTCTTTTTTGCCACCTTGTACTTCTCTATGTCGTCTGCACACTGGTCCTAGTACAAACGCTTGTAGCATTCCTCCTTTTCCTTGATAGCCTTTTGCACATCTTCATTCCACCACAAAGCGTTTTCGAGTTGCATCCACTTCCTTTGGTCACTCCAAGTACCTCTGCTGCAACCTTCCAAATACATATTGCCATCTTCTCCCACATGTTGTTTGCATCGCCTTCGTCCTTCCAAGGACCCTCTTCAATAACTCTTTCCTTGAAGACCTTTGATGCCTCCCCTTCTAATTTTCACCACTTTGTTCTTGCAATCTTGGCTTGTTTAACCCTACGAGCTCGTATCAGAAAGCAAAAGTCAGTCACCGCTAACTTGTGCTGGGAAACCACGCATTCACCAGGTATCACCTCACAATCCACACAAGCACGTTTATCCCCCTTCTTGTAAGAACAAAGTTGATCTAACTAGAGGAATGTCCACTCCTATAGGTCACCAAATGAGACTCTCTCTCTTCCTAAAGAAAGTGTTGGCTATCATCAGATCAAAAGCCATAGCAAAGTCAAGGACATCCTCTCCCTCCTGGTTCCTACTACCATAACCGAAACCTCCATGAGCCACCTCAAAACCTACACTAGTTGAACCTACATGGCCATTAAGGTCCCCTCCTATGAAGAGCTTCTCGCTACTAGGTACCGCTCTAACCAAGCCATCCAAGTCTTCCCAGATTGCCTCTTAGCACTCTCATCATGGCCTATTTGGGAGGCATATGCACTAATTACGTTTAAGACCATATCACTAACAACAAGTTTGACTAATATGATCCTATCCCCTTGCCTTCTCACCTCCACTACTCCATCCTTGAGGCTCTTATCAATCAAAACTCTTACTCCATTTATATTTGAAGTTGTCCCTGTGTACCAGAGCTTGAAGCCGGTATTGTCCACCTCCTTCGCCTTCTGTCCCTTCCATTTAGTCTCTTGGATGCACAAGATATTTACCCACCTCCTTACCGCTGTATTGACTAACTCTCTTAACTTACCCGTAAGGGACCTTACGTTCCAGCTACCTAAACGAATCCTAGTTGGCTCGATTAGCTTTCTTACCCTTCGGACAATCGAGACAGGTGTGAAGACCCTTGCTCATTTTGCACCACACCCGGGCACCGATGTGGCGTGCCACTGAGGATGAGACGACCTGATCCTTGCTCACTTGACACCGTGCCCAGATCACGACACGACGCATCACGGGGGTGACGACCCGGTCCTTGCCTATTTAATACCATACCCGGGTTCCGACATGGCGCGTCGCTAAGATGGTTACGCCCCAATGGGATTCTTTTGGGTTTCATCTTCATAAGAGTAGCTAAGTTTTTACATTGGCTCGCCAAGCCTGTCGACCCTATCTTCCAATACTTGCGCAAATTATTTCCAGCAAAAGTTAGTTTACTTGTCAGGATGCTTCCCTCCACCTCCTTGACATGTTTCGCACGTCAAAAGAAAATGCGCCGAGCTTAATAAAATAAGGATCTTTTAGATTATTACAGATGAAATAATTAAATCCTTATATGGGCATGATGAAAAACTAGCAGAAATATTTTGATGAGCCATGGGCTCATCATCAAGGCACACCATGCTTTGCACAGGCTAAAGACACATTACAGGGTGAATGGGCACACCTGGAGCAACAAACACGCACAACCTGAAGTCATAATCATACTCTAAGCAAACTGAAACAAAAGGGACACCCTAAGTGCTCAATAATTATTCCGATGCGCCATGGACTGCGTGCACTCTGAAAGGTAGAAGAAAATGAAGCTTCTCACCACTGTGGATCTATATATGGTGTGCCCTCTGGCTCAAGCTACTGCACATTATTTTGCGGTCCTGAATCCTGATGTCTCCTATTGGTAGTAGATGTTATGTAAGTAGCTAATATCGTCCATATATACTCCCATCTTTCCTTCCCTTTACTCAATAAATAAATGTCCATGGGTTTGCAAAATGTACAAATGAGCTAGCAAGCAAGCAAGCAATCGTCCATATATCAGAACATAAGAAAATGAGACTCTGCTCCCTATCTCTATACTTATGTTGACAGGGAGGGTCCAGATCAATTCATCAAATGCCCATTACTTTTGCTGATCATGGTGTATACTTGGTTCACCAATTAATTTTCTGTGAAATGATTAAAAAGAATATTTTTATCAGTAGAATGAAAAGTCACGGTGTTACATCAGTAGAATATTACAAAACAAAGACACATTAAGCGCTTAAGAACTATTAGTTCTTACGCAGCCATAGACGTATGTCAGACACTCTCAAAGCAGAAGAAAGTGAAGTTCTACATTCACCATATGGGTCCCTCCAGTGTTTAGATCGAACCGAACTGAGAACATTGTCAGGGTGAGATATGGTTCGATAGCTGCAGCGTTTGGTTCTGTAGGTGGCCTCCATTTTAGATTAGAAAAATGGAAAGGCGTCAGCTTTCTCTCATCTGTTGGTAGAGCATACCCGCTTCAGAACCCATGCATGGCTACCACTTGCTCTTTCATTTTTCTATTCGATATCGTTCGAACCGTCTGCAACCTCTGAACCGAAGAAAGATTCACTATGGTTCGACTGCTCCAGTGTGCCAATCGAATCATACTCTTCCCACGGTTTGGTTTGGACATGCACTGGAGGTGCTCTAAGGCCAAGGACGATTATGTTCACTTTTGGTGCCAAGCTGCTGCTGGGTATGGGTCCGCCTCAGCTTGCGCAGGCTGGCCATGCCACAAGGGCCGCCACCGGCACCCTCCGATGACCGGATTTAACCGCCATGTCCTACCTGCCGACTTGCCTTAAAGGACCAGGTGCACAATCATCATCGATCAGTCTAGGGTTGTGTAGCCCTAGAGACATGGGAGGGGATGAGAAAGAGACCAAACACGAGTGAAGGAGATCAAGCGGCTCATCACCGATCATTTTTGTCTGGTCAGCATTTTTCTCCTAGGGCATTTTCGTTTCATCCATCTTTCTATTAATCTCACAATAAGGACTAACAGAAGTGAACATAGTTTCAATTAAAATGATGAACACTAAAAACAAGTCCAGTGTCATACAGGGGAGAATTTATCTTTCTGTCATATAAGGAATCAAGTGATCTTTCAAGTCTCAAAAAAATTAGTTTTCTCCATTTTTATGGGTGGTAAAGGCAAAATGGCCGCCTCAGCCTTGGCCAATGCATATAGGGAATTTTCCTATCGGTTCTGCCAATGCCTATAGGGAAATTCATAAATTATCTTTCGGTTTAACCAAAATACACGAAAAAATTCATAAATTTTGCATGCCTGTGTCTCGTTATCTATGTATGTGCTTTGTGATAACCAACAGAAAAATCAATAACTCTCTTGTGTGTTCTGTCAGTTCCATGTGTGTTTAGCGACTGCGAAATCCATAAATTTTTCCTCTCTTTTTCGAATTGACCCTAGAAAAATCCATACAAATAGAGGTATTCTGATTTCTAGTAGTGACAATGCAGGGAGTATTACATATGACATAAGACAAGCCGTGCATATAGTCAGTATATGTGGCAAGCATACCTGTGGGACCATGCGAGCTAGGAGCGCCAAGGTCTATCAGCAAGTACATATAGTGTACCTATACCGCCAAAGCTTGACAGGCCCTTGCCACTAGTGAACACATTAATTTGGAGTGCGTGCTGCCTTCCCAAAATGGTAAGCAACACTTGTGGTGGATCTGCCATGCACTCTCCTCCTTGAGTTGACAAGCCAGGCATCTTCATTCTTGATTCGCTCTTCTTTGTTTGTTTCTTCTTCCTGGTGTCCATGTATGCCTACTGTCACCAAACAATTGTGTTAGTATGGAGCTGAGACTGAGCCATGAAGTGTCATGTATATATAAGAGGATGAAGAAGTAGGCTATATATATGTGTCTGTCCTTCCTACCTCTCCCTTTAATAGACAATTAATGAATGACGATCCACCAACAGCATGCTCGAGACACAATACACTAGTCCAACAACCTATGCTCTATCGACTAGTAATTTAAGGGCAAGTATGGTAGGGTTCTAGCTTCTTTCAAATTTAAGGGCGAGTAGCTTGACAGAAGGAGATCTTAGGGCTATCGATATATGGTGGTGTGCACAGAGAAAGTGCTTAGGCTGAGGCTGGGCCATCGTGCTACATCCTTCAATCTGGTTAGTCCGTGCTGACGGTTGTCACCTCACACGATTGAGAGAGAGAGAGAGACGTACGAAAGGTACAGGACGAATCAACTTAGTCAGTGGTAATTTTCCCTAATTTCTACTAAGAAACATGCTAGACACACTATGAGGTTGCGGGAGGCTTGTAACTGCCTGTCACTAAGCTAGATTCTATAATCAAGGATATTCATCAACTTCATCACAGACGAGGATTTCGCCTGTCTGACCACATCCGAGATGTAGTTTCTCCCATCTATGATGACAGTCATCACATATGGTGATCTCTGACAAGGGTCACCATAGAAGGGGTGTAGCCAACGCGCATCTCTGATGTGGGTAATCATCAGAGACGTGAGTTTGCCTACACTGTATCTGATGTGGGTCCTCAGAGATACATTTTTGCTACACTCGTATCTGATATAAGTTATCAGAGACGTGGGTTTGACTACACATGGATGTGATGATGAATCAAAAAATAAAAAAATCTCAATGCAAATCGGCAACAAAAATTTCAATGCACATAGAGGTATAGACCATGCGTGGCCAACAAGCTAGCTAGCAGCTGAAAGGCTTAGATACTAACACATTAACATGCAGAACTCTTAAGCTTTTTTGAAACAATAAATACTATAACTACTAGTCTTTCCTGGGAAATTATATGGATGCTACATCTTCTAGCTAGTTCTGTGCAGTGAGTTTATATATTTATCTGCATCAGCTAGCCGTGAGCCTAGCTCTGATTTAGGTAACACCAGAGACGACAGGTCCTGTCTCAAGACCCGTTTCTCATATGTTGACAATGAGACGGGGCCTAATTGAGTCCGGTCTCTGATTAGAGGTGACCTCAAAACCGGCCCTGCAAGACCTGATTTCAGAGATGTATATGGTTGACCCCATCTCTAATTAGTCATAAAGAACTCGCACCGATTATTCATCTACGATGTAGTGTCTTCTTTGTGCGTTTCTGTCATAATGACTGGTGTTCTACTGTGTCTGAAATTTCTATTATGGGCTAGAGTCCTATTGATAACACAGTCCATCTCAAGTTCTCGACCACCCAATTGTGGAACTTTGGGCTATCTGTTCCTTGTGGACATAATATTCTTCTAAATCCTATAAACTGCTGTAAGAGAGAAACATGAATTTGACTGCCTTTTGGTATATGATGAGTAATACCGCCAATGGCTAAGGACTGCTTATGGCAATGGCCAAGAATAAAACTCATATAAATCTACTAGCAACATCACAGATCTATATAGTATTTCAATTTGTTCACCATGGCTGTCCATCCACTCCGTGCGGTGTTGCACACATCAAGGCTTTAAGCAGCATGCATTAGCATAAGACTATGTTCCTGGCGTGAACGAGGACACCTTGAGAACACGCACAACCCAAATACGTGGTGATGCACCAAACTTATTCTGATGTGAGGAGACGCCAAGGACTCTGAAGGTATATAACTATCTATGTCTTTTGCTAATTCCAAGGATGGAGTTGCGACCCAGCCCTTCCTAGTGGCGGGCACAAAGGCTCAGATATTTTTAATTTTTTATTATATTTTCACAGCTGTATTTCTGGCCGGTGATCCCCACCATTTAGCTAAAATTTTATGTGCTGACTTTGTTTTTTTTCAAAAATAATTTCATTTTAGATTCCATTTCTGACTTCTACAAATGGACTGCAAAAATTAAATTTGAACTCCTTGCACTAATTCCTCAACCTTTTAGTTTGTTTTGCTCAATCCAATGATGCAGTGATGCCTTGAACCACTCAGATGCATGTAAATTCAGATAGAAATTCATGATCCAACTTGTGTACAGTGAGGAACCTCTACCTCCTTGCAGTCCTGCCGTGTCTAAGAAATAAGTAGCCAATGTCTTCCACTAGACAACTGCACACCCATCTAAATATCTCCAAATAATTGCATTTGGCTTCTGAATATTAGACCAGCAATACAATGAGGTTTGGAAATTCCTACACCACTATCTAGAAACAGTTAAATAGTGATGACAATAACGTGCTAAAGATGAAGGCCATCACTTTGAGTCAGTGAATAGTGACAGGCTTAACTTTGAGTCCTATATCAGACTACTCTATATCAGGCAATATCAGTGAATATTAGTCATAATATATTGATCTCTCTTCAGTTTAACCAAATTGTGCGTATGCAATGTTGGTTTATTATTTTTCTCAAAAAAGATTAAACCCTGTTCTAGTTCCTCACATTATATAACATATTTAATATTGTTAAAGAAACTAAATTGTTCTGAAAGTCTAGTTGTACATTTGGATGCAGGCTAGTAGTATGTCTGAACTGAGTCTGAAGGGCGACAGAAGATACTCTCCTTGTCTGTTGCCGCTCCTCGTACCGGTACAGCGACACGATGGCCGCGAGTTTTGTTATTCTCACTTGTTTTATAGAAAGATTTAATTTTTCACGAAATAAAATTATCTCAAACAACAAAACGGAGTACACCATTACAAAGAGCTCGTCGAGACGATCAAAATTGATATATTATTTGCTATATTTGGAGCTCCGAATAAAAAGATATTAATTTCGCAAATTTAAAATAAGTGCTGACGTCATCGCTTACGTCAGCACCGTGAACAGTGCCATGCAAAACCGCCTGCAAAACCGTCCAGGGGTGAAAAGTGAATTTTTTCAAGAGTTGGAGGACCAATGTTATCCGGTTTTGAAGTTGGAAGTTGAAATCCAGACTTTTGCGATAGTTGGAGGAACTAAAGTGGACTTAACCCAATTTAAAATAATCTAAATTAGTGGATTTGTGGTGCTTACCCACCTTGGTGCTCTCAAGCCTTATGTTCAATTACTGGCATGTCACTTTATCTAGGTTCCTAATCTCAAATAGCTTTATTTGGGTTCCTGATGTCTCTGATTCCTATTCTCTTTTTCTCTCTTCCCTGCCAAACTTCTCATTTTTCTCTTACGAATACAAAACAAAATGGAGATATGAACTAGGTGATGTACTACGTTAGCTTCAAGTGTGTATGGGGATGTGATTATATATTGTTTTCGCGAACGGGACGTACCCGTATTTCATTAAGACGACCTACGAAATAAATGATTTCACCTACTTCCTGCAGAGAAAGATGTGACGATGCCCTTGCTATGCGGTCTTACCTTCATCTAATCATACACAATGGTTTGGTGTCAGAATCCTTTAACACAGTTTGTATCATGCAGAAGCCATAAAGTCATAACCATATATTCATTCTCCTCAATGGAGTTGAATGGTGTATATATGCATCGATCACTGAAATTTGCTCCATATGATAATTAAAAAATCTTAATGAGGGCATTTGCTTGGAGGTCGCATGGATGGGGACATCGGACAACTTGCAGGCATCGGCCACGGTTTGTGCCAGGACGCCGTGTGGCACGGAGTGTTCAAGGTGGAATGAAAACCATGGCCTTGTCAGTTTTTGACTATCTGAATTTGTTGGAAATAGGTTACTGTTGTTGGTTGAGTTTAGTTGGAACCCAGTTTTGGCTTTGTCAGTCGGCGCCTGAACCCAGTTGAAACTGGTTGCAGCTGGTTCAGCTAACGCGTGTTCAATTCAGAGGTTCAGTTCAGACCAGTTACATTGGCTCGGTGTCTGTGGAATTCAGTGGAGTCTGAGTTTGAGTTTAGCCTGTTGTAATTGGTTGCAACCAAGTCAAAGCCAATTTAGTTTGGGATTGGTTTAGTAGAGGCCAGTTTCAACTAGTTGGATGTTGACATGTAGTCATGTAGATGCAGTCAATAGCCATTACTGTAGGAGTTCAGCAGAGTTCGGTTCAGTTGAAATGGGGTTTTTTTTTTAGTTGAAATGGGTTGAGTCTGTCCAAGTTGGAACTGGTTGCAACTAGTGGCAATTACCAATTTAGTTGAAATGATTGGGCACAGGCGGGTTTTGACCTGGTTGATACTAGTTGCATCTTGCAATCAGTGGCTGTTTTCAGCAAGGTTTTATAAAAGGCAAAATTGAGCAACGAAGGATTACTGTCAGTCATTTGCGAGCAAAATTGTTAGTGTTGGTCAGAGATATTGTCAAAAATGTATTATCATTTTTATTCGGAGTTAAGTTTCTGAATGTACTAATGTTTCATTTACTGAAAATTACTGTAAATTGAAGGAGCTATGTCCTAAAATCATAGTAGTGTTAACTTCTGAACTGTAGTACACCCTCAACACCTGATTTCATTACTGATATCATTCCTGTTCCACATAGATTACTGACGAGGGAACACTCGGTCCTAGCACAATGCTTGGTCAAATGGATTGTTGCACTCGGTAGTAGTGTTAGCTACATTCATTATTTCTTCTCCTTCTCCACCAAAACAATATGATCTGCTCTCAATTTCATAAAATGGAGAAACGAGCCTTGTTGACCTCTACCATGTATATCACGGTGCAAGGAACTGAAGGAAGTGCACTTTCTATATAGCTAACAGGATTCTGACACTCGGCAAAGTAATTAAAATTCTTTGCCGAGTGCCAGGATTCTAACACTCGGCAAAGAAATTCTTTGCCGAGTATCAGATTCCTGGCACTCGGCAAAGTAATTAAAAAAAACTTTGCCAAGTGCCTAACAGCAGGCACTCGGCAAAGGGTCACCGTTGGGTGCTTACCGTCGGGGGAGGTCGTCTTTGCCGAGTGTAAATCTTTGCCGAGAGCTCAGCTCTCGGCAAAGACTTTCTTTGCCTAGTGCATTTCTTTGCCGAGAGCCCGGCACTCGGCAAAGAGATCTTTGCCGAGTGTCTTATTTTGCCGAGAGCGGCGCTCAGCAAAAAGCCTTTTTGCCGAGTGCCCGATAAAAGACACTCGGCAAAGCATTTGACACTCTGGCATAGAACCCGTCTCCGGTTGTATATGGACTGATCCACATGTCTCAGCGTTGTGAATGAGCAGTTAGTTCACAAAGTTCTCTGCGAGAGAGACATGTGCACCATCATATTGTTGTTCCACCTCAGACGATTATATACTCTTCTCAGCTTAATTTATTTGTGATGTGCATTGGTTTTGTTTTGTGTAAAATGAATAATCATAAACCAAGATTATCACACTATGTACAGTGTACTCCAGTCCCAAACTGCAACAACTGATTTTTTTCCGAAGCATTATTCAGGCTCCAACAGAGTGCATTGGAGCATAATGGTAATGGCGGGAATGGACAGCAGAGCTGGCCCGATGTATAGTAGTCGTATATGTCTTTTAACTTTGCTAGTCCTACTCGATAATATCAGTTGGTAATCTGGTTGTGTGCGTGCAAGCATAGAAACCAGAGTATTCTTTCAGTTTTTTTTTATTCAAGGCATATTCTTTCAGGTATTATGGGTGTGTTAGTTCTGTGCTCAGTTAAAATAATGAAACTTAATGGAGATATAATGCCTTGTGGTGCTACTGACATGTTTGTCTTTAAGCATTAATTTTGGCAAAACTTCGCTGAAAATTCTGAAATTTCGCATTTTTTCGCTGGCTACTGAAAAACACATACGGGCCCAAATTCCACAACAAAATGGGCAAAAACTCCAATTTCCGCCAGCCAGCCCACATACACTCCACACCTTTTCCTTTTTCTCCAAAAAAAAATCGGTATTCGTGACCCAAGCGAGCCGCCGCTAGCGCCGCCCCGCCTCCCGACAGCCTCGCCGCGCTGCGTGGCCGTGTAGCTGCTTGCCTGACTCGCCTCCTGCCAGTGCCGCGTGCCTGTCTCCTACCTGCGCTGCGCCGCCGCGCCGCTGTGCTACCGCACCACCCGGCCTCCTGCCATAGTCGCGCCGCCGCAGTAGAGCAGAGGCCAATGGTGTGTAGCGGCTGGCTTGGGGCGGGCTCTGGTCACCAGTCTCCATGGCCTCACCCTCACGCATGGTTCGGTCGTCGCTGGCTTGCTACTCTTGGGAAGCATTAACTTATCAATGCTCCTAGAGCTCGGACGCCCCTCGGGGCCATTTGATTAACCTCGTAGGAACCATCCGATCCCAAACCAAGCAATGTAACGATTCGATATGAGCGAACCAATCTGGAGGAGAGTCCCCCGCTGCTCGCGCGTGGCCCATTACCCCACCGCGCCCCTTGTCCCCGTTCCCTAGCGCATCCATTACCCCACCACGCCCCCTGTCCCAAGAGCACAAAACACTTTCAAGTGCAACATCGTAAAAAATATATAACTATGTAGTGCAACATCGGGATATAAATACCACAACATCGCAAAACTATGTAGTACAACATCAAAAAATATATACTGCAACATAGAAAATTATGTAATGCAATATTGAAAAATTGGTACAGCAACATCTGAAACAGTAGTACTGCAACGTCGCAAAATCAACCATGAAACATGGAAATGAAAACATTTCAAAATCACCTTTAGTGCTGCAACATTTGGAAAAGGTAATTTCAACAATTAATTAAGATCCCCTATTGCAACAATCCCAATATTACAACTATCTTTCTGCAACACATGAAATCACCTATTGCAACATACGAAAATCATTTGTTGCAACATCCAAAAATCCCATTGCAACACGAAGAAACAGCAAAAAAAAAGGCGTACAAACAGCAAGGGGTGGGTTCGAGGTGCAGGCTGCTCCAGCCCTAGGCCCATCACCTTCGAGCTCGCTGGATAGAGGAGGGAATAGAACTACAGAGGTCACCGGAACCCTAGCCACCGCCGCGTCCCTCAGTTCCAGAGGAGGAGGAGGAGGGCTCAGATCTAGAGGAGTAACGACTTACCTCGTCGGTGCCGCCACCGTTGTCCTCGTCTCCGGTGGGGGCAGCGGGAGCCGGGTTGCTAGGGAGCACGGGTCACAATGGAAGGTCGTGGAGGGGAGAGTGAGGGAGGGAGGCAGGGAGCAGGCGCGGACGGGGCGGTAGCGAGCTAGGCCAGGCACGGGCACGGCGGCGTCCATCCCAGGGCGGGCGTGGGCGGTAGCGAGCGGGCGAGCAAAGCAGGCACGGTCGCTAGATGGGAGTGGGGGCGCGGGGGAGCGAGGCGGTCACGGGATGAGAGTGGGGGGGGGGGTCACGAGCCACGTCCGGACGTGAGTTTGGGAACGGACGTCCTCGTAAAATCATTATCGTTATCTTATATTTCAGTTGATCTGTGTACCGCTCGGCGCTAGCACATAAGCCATGTTCCTTATATGATGATGAACCACATTTCCCCCTCAACAGGAAGCATTTGTTACCGTTTGTTATATGTAAATGTGTTGTAGATGGATTAGAGAGAGTTTCAATAAAAATCCTGCCAAAATTTTTAAAATTTTTTGAATTTGTTTAAATTTGGTCGGAAATTTCGCATTTATCGGTAGGTGCCCATTTTTTAGAGGTATAGGAAACCAAAGTATTATTGGTGCAATAGTTCAACTATTGATTTTACATGTTCAATTAAAATTACGAGATGTAATGGAGATACAATGCCTTGCGGTGCTGCTGAAGTTTGTCTTTAAGCATAAAGTATATCCATGCTCGTGAATCACTCACAACCAGAATTTTAGAGTTCTTTTAGTGAGGTGGGTTTCTCCTAGTGTTTTAGTATTTAAAAATTAGTATAAATTTTTCCTACTAAATGCCTTCTAGCGAGATTCTCATAACTAGTGGTAGTGTTTTATTACTATTTAAAAACACTAGGAGAAGTCCACCATTTTGGTAGTGACTACTCTGCACAGTTTGAGAACAGGCCCTTTTGCACAACAATCTTGTGGCAAAAAGGCAAAATTAAGGGGGTAGTGCTCCTTTTTTGCTCTGTGTGTATCTGTTTATTTAAATTCAGTGTGCTGAATTAGTTTTAGGAGGATTTCATTTAATATCCCATTCACAACTTCTGCAAATAGATGGCAAAAGTTAAAATTTGAACTCCTTTATTGCAGCTGAAATGCACCCGAATCCCATATCACAGATCATTAGTATCACAACTCACTAGTGGCAAGTGTTTCAGGATACACAGGGATCTTTCCCCACAATACTGACCCGCGCTTCACTCCTGTGCTGTGTTTACTTTCTGAATCTCTCTGAATCCCTCGCGTCGCCCCCTTCGGGCGACCGGGGGCTCCCACCGGCGCCGCCCCGAGCTCCCCCCTCCCGCCCCCTCTTGGGCCGCCGCTGCCGCTCTCCGTGTGCGGCGGCGGCGGCCAGCGACGGCCCCCAAAAAGTCCCCGTTGCGTTTCCCCTCCTTCCCCTCCATCCCTCCTCGCCCTCCCTCTCCTCCACCCCCTTTTCCGACCTCGAGCTTCTCCGGCGGGATGGCCGGCCGGTGGGCCAGATCTGGGCCTCCTGGCGCCGGATCCGAACTCCCCCTCGCCGGATCCGTGCATGGCGGCAGGCTTCGGGCGGCCCTGCGGTGGGGGCTGCTTCTCGGCGGCTTGGCTGGCCGGGCGTCGGCCGGGCAGTCCGCCTCCCCTGCCCTGGCCCGTGATCGCACGGCAGATGCCTGGTGGCTGGGTTGGCCGGGCTCCGGTTGGCCTGCACCGTCTCCCCTGCCCGCGCGGCAGGCACCTTGGCGGCTGGCCGGGCACCGGTCTGTCTGTGACCACGGGTGGCCTGGACCCTCCCTTCCCTGCTCCGTGCTCGAGCAGCAGGGGCCTTGGCCGGCTTCCCCTCCCCCTTCCCCTCCTTACGGTGGAAGGAGCAGGGTGCAGCGCGGCCAAGCCCTCGCGGCTGCGAGAGGTCAGCGGCCCGGCCGGAACGAGGTCGGTCATTGGGCTCCTGGCCGGTCCCCCCACTGGGCTGTAGCCGGTGGTCGGCTGGCCTTCGTCCTGGTGCCATTGCCCGCTAGGGCCTAGCGCCCAGATGGCCGTTGGTGCGGTTGCCGCGGGTGCAGCAGATGGAAGGCTCCTCTCGACGTACGGCATCTGGGTGAAAACCCTGCCTGGATCCTCCAGGCCGGCGGCGGTGGCGCAGCCACGTCATCTACCTTCTCGAAGGCGTCGTCGAAGACCACGTTCGTCGGAGCGCGCCAGGGTTGAAAGACCTATCCTTGTGTTTCTAGCGTTGTTGGCATCTGCAGGTGTCAAGGTCCTTCCTGAAGGCTTCGTCGGAGCACGTCTGCAGCACTTCTGTTGCTATCGCCGAAGTCTGGCCTGCGGCTATGGCGTCCCCCGTGTGTTTGTGGTTCCTGCCAGGTGGCCGGTTACCGCTAAAGCTCCTAGCTGTGCCTGTGTGTGCTTATGTTCAACGCAATGGTTGTCTGCTGCACTTGACCTCGCCGGCGTTGTTAGTAGCGGATGCTTTGCCGCTACCCCTTCGTTGTCGCTTGGTTCGTTGGCGGATGCTTTGACGGATGCTTTGCCGTCGTTGTCGCTGGCCTCCTCTTTAGCAGATGCTTGGCTGCTGAGAGTATGAGGCTGCTCCCCGCTGCGGTTGCTTTGCCGTCGGTGGATCCCAGACGGATGCTTTGCCGCCGTGGCTCTTTGGCCCCCTCTCTGGTAGATGCTTTGTTAACGAGAGTGTGCTGGCCCTGTCTCTTGGCAGATGTTTTGCCGCCGTGGCTCTTTGGCCCTCTCTCTGGTAGATGCTTTGCTACCGAGAGTGTGCTGGCCCTGTCTCTTGGCGGATGCTTTGCCGCCGTGGTCGCTTGGTTCGTTGGCGGATGCTTTGCCGTCGTTGGATGCTCGTTCTATAGGTGGATGCTTTGCCACCTAGGCTTGGTCTTTGCGTTAGATACCATTGCGTTGTTATCTTTTTGGCAGGCACAGTTTGTAGGTCTTGGGTGTTGAGGGTAGTCGCTCTCTCTTATGTATCTTTTGTTGTTCCTATGTTTATTCCAGGTTACTCGCTACTATCTTAGTGGTTTGTAATCTGTGCTATGAGGGTTCTCTCATAGCTGACTTGTACTTCACTCCTCTTAATGAAAAACGGGCTATATTCCTCGATCGAGAAAAAAAAACTCCTGTGCTGTCACTGGCTTTGTTTTGGGTCCCTGACACCTCCAATTCCATATTGGTCATACGTTCATACCACTTGTCCAATGAAAATATAGTTGCTTTTGGTCTCCACATCGGTCTTATCTAAGTACCACCATGCAAATATGTTTGCTCTTGGCTTTGCAATATGGAACTGCAAGTGAAAAACAATGAGCTCTAGATGTTGTTACCCCTATTATTTATAGGAGTTTGAGGCAATGAGCTCCTCTTAGCAATACTTTATAAACCAGCTGCCCTTTGTACTCTACTCATCAAGGGTCTAGAGGCTTGGGCACATGCAATTTTGACTGAAGCAGGCTAACCAGCAGCCAGCAAAGGCTTCTGGTTAATATGAATAATCTCATGAACATGTGGGTCAGGTCTTGTCTGTCAGGCGTCAGTCACAAATTGCGTACTTCATGTTTTTATTAACATTGCAGTTTGTAACTGGACCATGAGCATATCGATTCTACTCTTATGGCCGAACTATACCACAGCTAGCCAAACTATAGCGACTCCAAATCGGTCGCTATAAGCCTTTATATCGGTTGCTATAACTTTATAGCGACCGATGTATAAGTCGCTGTAAGTGGCGTCGCTATAAGTCTATAGCGACCGACAAGATTTATAGCGACCAATAGTTTGATGCAAATATTTATAGCGACCGATGATCTGTCACATGTTTTAGCGACCAATGGTTTGAGGGTATGATACTTTTTAGCAACCAATGATCAGTCGCTATGAACTGGCACAATTATATATAATACTAATTTCACATTAATCATATAACTATAGGCTTGTTTAACATCCATACAAGTTCACTTTACACGTCACATAATTGTATAAACATATCTCATATATTTCATTGAAGTCAACATTTGTACAATTGTACTTTGGATAAATTCTACAAGTCACCTACCACACAGCACATGAACTTCTAAAGAGTTCACTCTAAAGAAGGCTAAGCATGTACACCATAGCAACCCAAAAACTACAGACTAGGAACACATCTGACCACTCCATGCCTTGTAATCTATCTTCCATGAGGACTCCCAATGGCTTGTTGACACCATCAAGCATGATGCTTACTGCACCTCCCAGAACTACATGCCTGAAATCCACAGTTCAATCCAATATAAATATTCTGGTTTTAAGCTAGGACCCAATGGGATAAACATTGCTGAGTACATTAACACATAATGAAAAATATAATATAGATTGTGTTACTAGCTGTCTCAGGCCTTGCTCACAATTTCAGCATTTATTTTCTAGTCCTTTCAAGAACTAAACAAAAGTTGAAAACCAAGGTCGAGGCTTTATTTCAATGCCAACTACTAAGATAGAAACATGTACTAAAAGGACAAGCTACGCCCCTCATCTAGATATATCAAAATAGTATGGAATTGATCTATGTACATTGGTTTGTCATATCAATCAGAACAGAGATAATGTACATTGGCTCATCATGTCAGTTGCTCAAACATAACAATGCTAACTATTAAGGTTAACCATGGCTAGATAACATTGCATAAATAAACAAATGATTTACCTTGGTCAGATAACAGTTGTCCAAAATCTGTGCCTGCTGGACATCTAGGCCATGGGCACCATCCTATGCCTTGCAGTTGCAGTGGTGGCGCACATGAGGAAGCTACCTTGCAGCTGCGAGAGTTGCTGGCACACACCTTTCCTGCATAAGAACCACGCCGGCCACTGTGTCAACCTTGCCTCCGCCGCTAGACAATACTGCAAGTTCAGTAAAATAGCCTAGAGGTAAACAAAACATTTGTCATATGGATGGGCACAATTGCACTTGACCTTACCTTAAAATAAGATAATAAAGAAAGACAAATTAGACACTTTTGGTGGCACTAAATAAATAAGCAAGTTTCAACTGACTGGAATTTTCAGTCCTGCAGTTCTGCAGATAGCAAAAAAGAAAAGCATATAGTATGGGTGACAAAAAGACATATTACAGAGAGGAACACACTAACATTCCTTAAGACCTATTGGGAACCTAGAAAGAACAATGCTTAAACAAAAGTAAGCTATTCCCCAAACAAACATTGGATCTGCACACACTAAGAATAATACCTGATATATAGTAATTGTTGCCAGCTCTATCACAAAGCATATTGAAGTCCACTGCATCATCAGATCTATAAATGACCCAGAAAAAATATGACTGAAATGCTAGCAGATTTGCCTGAACCATGTATTCAGTCATTTTTAATATTTAGTTTGCAACTCTGAACACCTGCAGAAACATCAGTACATGAACAAAAGCTGTTATTAAGATAAGAACTTACGACATTGCTATAGTGAACATGTACATTATTTAATCCATTAGCAATCTAGCCATAATAAATCTACTTTGTACATTTGCTTTCTGATAATCTGAAAGAGGCTTCTCGAACCTTATCATTCTCTGGATTTTAATATATGAGATGACATCTTGATGCAGAAAAATACAATTCATAGCTCTAGTCTTTTAAGCATGCGTATGGGTTAGCATGTTACTTGCAACCACCAATGCAAAGTGATTGAGGCCTGAACATAGAATATTGTCAGAAATTCATGCTTACTGAACATTGCAGAAATCAACAAGCAGCAATTGGCATACTAGGAGCATTTTTCTAATATTTGCAGAAGTGTTTACTAAATCTATCAGATTAAATGAACAAAGAACATTAGACACCTATTCTTCACATCTCGATTTGGGTACATACTAGACACCATAAGCAATGAATGCACTAAAGCAGACTGATTTTCTCCCTACGGTTGGGAGCAATCCCCTCAGACCCGCAGCCTCCGTCAGGGGAGCTGAGGCATCCCCTGCGTGTAACCCAATACCGTCCGGGATTTTCTCTCCCGTCGGTGGGGCACTGTCACGGGCCTGCTGCGCCCGTTTCTTGCGAAACGATTTGGTCGCCCGCGCTGCAGCGGTTCGCTGTGGCCCAGCCAACAGAAACACAGAAGGAAGGAGAGCACGGGATCTCAGAAAAATTTCAGCCGCACGCGCCTTCCCATCTGCGCCGGTGACCTTTTCTCCTCTTCCCCAAATTCTTTCCTCTCCTATCTGCTGACCACTCAGAAGTCGAACCTCTCTGCCCCCCAGGCCACAACCAGCAGCGCCGCCGGCCTCCTCCACCAGCAGTGCCGCTCGTCCGCTGCCCCTACCATCGCCGCCGCCTCCCCAGCCATCAGCACCCGCCATCGGCCACCGGACCCGTCGCCCTTGTAACACCCAGGTGTTAAGAATCACTAAAACATGAGCATGTCATCATCATGCATGTTAAGCATTTATGGTAGCTAATCAAGTTTGCATTTGCAAAAAAACAATGGCCCCATTCGGCTGGAATTATAAGCCGGCTGAAAAACACTGTTGGCTGATTTTTTGTGAGAGAAAAATACTGTTCCGGCTGAAAAAACAAGCTAAATAAGACGGATTATAAGCCAGATGAACAGGGCCAATGTTAGCAATGTTATGCATGTGTGGTGTAATGAGCAAGAACCAAAATTTTTATTTAAGGTACTTTGTGACCTTGTATTTTTGGAATTTCACTAAATACTTGAAAATATAGCCTAACAAACTTGGAGGTGTAAGGTGTGTACTTTACACTAGTGTCAAGTGTAGGGTATGAATTCAAGCTCAACTCATTAAAATTTGAGCTCCAAACTTGAATTTAAACTTGAGTTTCAAGCACTCAGGCAATTTGGCTAAGTATTGGATTTCAAGTTTAAAATTCAATCTTGGGGAATTTATTTAAAGGAATTTCATGAATAAACATGTTCAAAAAATGAGATCATTTATTGGTACAAATTTTGTGCTATGCAATGGTATTATTGGTTGGAAAGTGTGACTTTTAGTTAATCACCAATTAAATCACAAAGTTAGTTAATCTCTGTTTTCAAAACCCTAAATTCAAATATCCCTTTTTCTTTCCCCAATTTCAAATTTCAAAATCCAGCCAGAATTTGGAGATGGTTCCAAAAGCAAAGTTGGAGATCTTAGAAAGTTGAGCAACTTTCATTTTTGGAGATTTTCAGGTTGTTTCATGGAATTGGGAGTAATTGGATGAGAAAGAGAAAGTGGGAGGGTACTGCTACAGTAACACCGGCGGCAGTGTGCCTGGTTCACTACCGCCGCCACTCTTCTTCACTGCCTGTGTGCGTGCGGACACGCAGGCGCTTCAACCGACGCGTCGCAAGCAAGTGCTGGACATCCCGAAGCTACGCCCTCGCCTTTATCTCGCATAGCCGGTTGCCACCACCTCCTTCTCTTCTTCTCGGTCGCCACCGATGAGCTCCTTTCCCCCGTCGATTCCTCCTCCGTGTCTTGCTCTCTGTCCAATTCGTCTTGGTCACAGCTCCGCCACCGTCTTGCGCTTCTGTTCGACCCGCTAGCGCCAGCTCTAGCCGTCCGAGCTGCCGGTGCGCCGCTGTCTTCTCACCACCGAGCAGAGCGCCGCCGTGGTCAGGCCGCTTCGGTGCGTCTCTGTCTCCACCGAGTGGCCTATCTGGTCCGCGGTGAGCTGCTGATGGTACCTATCCCCTCAATGCTACCCCTACCGACTCATCGTGGCTAGCATGCCGCCATTGCTCCGCCGTGGCTGCCATGGTCGGCGGCGAGCCTGCTACACAGCCTTAGCTGCTCCGTTTTCTTCATGGCTCGGTGTGTGGTGATGCCCTAAGTCTGTTGGTCCGGGTCCGACCGCCGGAGACCTCGCCGGCAGCGTGTATCCACCGGTTAGCGCGGTGGAGTCGCCGGTGTTGACCAGGCCCAGCTAGTCAGTCACTTGGGCTGGCTCAGCGTGGGTATAAAAAGGGTTTTGATCCTTTTCCTTTTTTTGAAAATGATTAAATATGCTTTATCTTTTTTAATTCGTATATAATAGTAGAAGTGAGATAAAATCCTAAAATTTTTCTGTATGCTTATAATTGTATGCTCTATCCAGGAAAAATATTAGATATTGAAAATGAATAGTTTTTGCATGATTTAAAATTACCACTTTCAATTATTAAATGCAGCTTCCATGATTTTTATAGGCTAAAATAATTATCTAAAATTCATGAAACTTTGTGAGAATGTGTTATATGCTTAGATATACCTTCACATAAATTATGGTACTATTTTGATAATTTTTAATTATATGCTTAATTATATGCCTTTAATTAATTAATTAAAAATACCTAATAAATAGGATAAATCATAAAATGACTTGAGTGAGCTTTTGGTTTGAGTGTTGACCTTGGAACACTTTTACTCCTGCTGTTCCTTGGTAAGTTTATTACATGATTGTGTTCTCTTAATAAATCTTGATTAATAAATAAACTAATATTGCTTTATGAGTAATTAATTAAACTTAATTGCCAAGGAAAGTTATACTCAAGTTAGTTATTTATACTTAGTCATCTTAATCCATGTTTAGCACATCATCATCCTAATTGCGAAGGAAAGTTATACTCAAGTTAGTTATTTATACTTAGTCATCTTAATCCATGTTTAGCACATCATCATCCTAAAGCATGCATATTTTTCTATGTTTAATGTTCGCGAGTGGAATCCTGTTGTTGATCAAGACCCCGGAGTGGAATTCTTGTCGGTGGAGTTGGTTATCTTTATAGTGGTTTCTGAAGTGCCTGACAACCCCAACACCGCAGGCAAGCCCCGGAGCATAAACCATTTCCTTGTATTTTATAAATTTTATTCACATAAGTCTATGCTTTGATGCATTAAGTAAATTAGGAGTTGAATGCTATACCATTGTACATATCTTCCTTGACTACAAATTACTTATCCCAGGTCACACTATTTAACATGATAGTCTTTAAAGGCTTAGTCTTGCTTAGATGATAAAGTTGGATAAAGAAACTTATGCTAAAACATTGGATGAACCTGAAGAATGAGGATGATCATGATTTTTTAATATGAGATCAGACAGAACCTTGGCTTGTGTCAAGTTTGAGGCTTAATGTAGTGACCCCGCCTGTGTCGATTGAGGACCATACCATTATAGGCACGCTTGTGATCGTGACTTGTAGTACTGGCCACTATCACACCCCAAAATTTTCTATTTTGGGTTGTGCTTGGAAAACACTAAATAAAATAAATGATTTCAATATTTGAATAAATTTATTAGATAAGTTAAGTTGCTGCTAATTTAAATATAAAAAAATTGTGGTTTTAAACTTTTTCATATTGATTTGATAATGTGGTGTTTGTGTGATGCTTGTCTTTGGTGTTGGTGAGTGCTTTTATTTTTAAATTACCATAGGACGACGTTTACTTCTCATCGGAAAACTTTTTGGTATTTTCTGGATTTAAAATTTTAATTTCCGTGGGCTTAATCTTTTTCCATGATCTCTTCATCAATCTTTTCATGAGCTCCAAATACTTTATTTAGGTTCATCTCATTCTAAAATATCTCTGAGAATTTTCCCTAAATTTTCTGAGCCTTCGAGGTATTTTTCGTGGCTTAAAATTCAATTCTGGATTTTTCTAAAATTATTTTATCCATGAAATTAATTAAATCCGAAAATAATAAAATATCTCATATTTCCTCATGCCCAAAGGCCCATGTCTTTATTTACTAATGGGCTTTAATAATTAATTAGGCCTATTAGTAAAGGTGGATGGTGCAACGTCAATTAGCACCATATCGCTAGTTGACATGGAGATGGAGAGTTTTCCTCCCTATATATACGTACCTATCCCTTGGGTAAAAGCACACCAAAACTACCGTAGAGGAGCCCCTAGTTTGGAAAATCTCTCGTGTAGTAAATTAGAATTTTCTCTCTTCTTATCGTGAGCCGCCGCTCGTAGCTCCCTCCACCCCTCGCCGAAGTTCTGCATCTACAGCTTGCGTTCCGGCGAACTTTCGACGAAGGTTCGGCGAGCTTTTCCGGCCACCTCGGACGTCTCCGGCGAAAACCGTCACCACCAAGAGGTATATCTCGTCGTTCTCTACGCCGTCTTGCCATTCTTTTCGTGAATCCATCACCGTTTCATCGTTTCTTAACCTTTCTCCCTCTTTTCCGACGAGATCATCCATGGACGGCTTCCACCTTCCTCCGTTTCGGGCCACCTCGTCCATGGTCGCGATCACACCACGGCACCACGCCTCTGCAGATCCTCAGCCTCGTCGGGACCATGCCCTCTGTGTTCCAGACCCAGACCACTCCACGCCACCGCCCAAGACCACGACCTCGTCGCCCTTCGTGCGTTTGTGCGTGGAGCAACAGCGCCACCGCCGTCGCTTGTGCCGCTAGGCGCCACCCCACACACTTCGCGTGCACAGCCACACGGCGTCATCTCGGCCGTCAAGCCGTCCAGCCCCGCTGTCCATCTTCTTTCCCAGCATGGACGAACAAAAAGCAGCAAGTTCTCGCGTTCGTGAAGGCCACGATCTCGTACAGACCAAAGGTACACGACACAGTTAATTACAAGTTTGTCATTGGTCGTTTAACCTCCGTCGTTTTATCGTTTTAACTCCGATTTGATCCGTTCAAATTTCGTTAGGTTCGTAATTACGAGATCTTCATGTTGGTACTACTGTTCAGTATATTTTCAAATTTTGAATTTCGATGGTTAGAATTAATTTATTATTTTACTATAGAAAATCTTGTTTAATTCGTATCTTTTCCGTTTTACCTCCGATTTGCATGTAGTTCGCGTCTGTGTGATCGTAGCGACACGTAGAATCATTTCACAAACTTTTCATCTTGTTTTGCTATTGTTGGTGTCATGGATAAGTTTGTGGCTGTTTTTCTTTAGAAAAATAAAACTTGAAATACAATAGAAATATATATATAAATATATATATATACATACATACATACATAGGATGATCATGAAACGTCTGTCACTGCACCCACATGCAAGCATATAGAGCAGAGCAAGTCCACCTGCCGCTGCTGTTGACGCCGTGCCCCGTTTCATCGCCTTTCCCGATCAGAGCCGAGGAGGTTCCCGAGACCGTCCGCCGAAGCCACCGTGGACGCCTTCTGCTATTTCACCGTCGTGTCGAGACCGTTGCTAAGCCCCGTGTCTAGGTAACGAACTGCAGGCGCTGATCTTCCTCTCTGTCTCGCTCTAGGTACCTCGCTCGCGGTCGCCGTCGTCCGCAGGTAGCTGCCGCCGCACCTGTAGATGCCGTTTGGAGCTTCATCGCCGTTTCTGATCCTGTGCATGTCGTCGCATAAAGGAACAACCTGCTGTCCGCCCCGTTGAGCCTCACGTTGCCTTCGTCCTTGCAAAGTGCCTGAGCTGCAATTGCTACCCCATTCTAGGTGCCTACACACGCACTGTTGCCGAGCTCCCAATCTCCATGGCCAAGACTGCCGGTGTACATCCACCGTCCTAAGGAATCCAGAATCACCGCCACAAGTTTCATCTTGTCTTGGCTAGCTCGATCGTTTGTACCAAGCAAGCTGTTCATTTATCCATCCAGTGCTGCTCATCCTGGCCGTTGCCTTGCAAGCACACCTGCATGCTCCCAACTCAAGCGCCATGCATACCTATATTCACACGAGCAATTCATCCATGCACTACGGCAGTAACAGTTGGCCAATGGTATATTAGCTTTGTTTTAGTCCTTCCTTTCTGCATTAGTTTCATAAAAACACCATCTACGCGATAGTGTCAATATTCACCTGTTTATGGGTTATAACCAAACAACAAATTGTTTCAGGCAGAGTTTTCTAATTAAAAAAAACAATATAAGTGTTGCACTTACGTATTTTATACATAAATATTAATATGATTAATTATTAACCTAAATGTAATTTTAAATTATAATTTACTCAGTTTGAACACGTTGCTTATATCAAACTTGTTTAGATGCTCTCACCTGTGTTTTTATTTTGCAAAGATGGTTTAACTTGATTAACTTATATATATGATATTGTTTATAAATAAAATATGAGTAGTTTTAACCCATCTTTTGAAATAAATTATGTTTTGACTAATCTGGTCTAAATAACTTTTCACGTAGTTTTGCTTAATTAAAATAAATTAAGCATATAGGCTTTTCCTTTAAAATAATATAAGTCTCGGTAGTTGTTTCTTTTTCACCGTAGCTCCGATTAGTGTGTCTATCACGAATGTGTGTAGCAACGTGTAGAACGTCTCCAAAACCTTTTTACTTAATGTTTCCTATGCTTGGTGTATTGTTCTAAATTTAGTCCTACTGTTTGCTTTGTGTATGATTGCATGGATGCTTGCGTGGTGTTCTATGATCATGTCCAGTCGGTGTGCTTTACGTGTTGATCAAGAAGAATTTCAGCTGAAGCTTTGGATTAGAAGAAGGATCTCACTTTAAGGCAAGTATAGCATGGGATTATCCTTGTTGTCCTATTCATAATAAGCAAATAATATCATTATGCATATGTTTCCTTGTTAAGGATGACTTAGTGTTGATCTTATTCCTTGATACCTATTATACTGCATGGATTAGTATTGCTAGTGCTCAACATGAACTATGATCATGTAATTTGACTAATGGAATATGCAATAAACATTAAAAGATGATTTTATTACTGTTAAAGGGTACTTGAGCATGGGGTTATTTGGTGCTCTTGTTACTCTCCATAAGGACTTATCTGTAAGCGAAAATCCGGGATTTACAGTACAACTGTGAGGGCTAAAATGGCTCTGGCTTTAGTCATATAGAAGGACCTTTTCTAGCTTGTTAGAGGTATTCCTTTATGGCGTAAGAATGGCTTGACGAATCGGGTATAGTGCGGCCTCTGTCCTCATGTGTATAGGCTGCGTGCTATTGTGCCATCAGGAAGGGGGGCTCTACATCTGTTTGCCGAGTGAAATCTAATGGCCCTAACTTGTTAGACGAACCTTTGAAAGACTTCATAGTGAACCCTGTCGACCTTCCTTGGTAGTGGGTCAAGAGGCTGATCACCTCGGACGAAAGGGTAAATCACGACTCACAGTGAAAGTGTACAATCTCTGCAGAGTGTAAAACTGTTATAACAGCCGTGCTCACGGTCACGAGTGGCCTTGGACCCTTATGGAATAGATGATCACTAATGACTATAAATATGTTTTTGCTATTCATTATTCATCTTTACATTGATCATATGTTTATTATGGGATTAATGCAAACCTGATGCTACTCATATGATAAAACTGTGATGATTAAAAGCTAAATGCAGTAAACCACTGTCTGTCCTTTTTGAGCCTCATGAACCCCGTGTTATATTTGTTGAGTTCGACATGGACTCACTCTTGCTATTTTCTCACACCTCAGTGTGTAGTGAGGTGCTGCTTAGAAAAAGGATAAAGAGGTAGTGAAGTTTCCAGAAGTCTTTTTCAGAAGTGCTTGGCATATGGAACCCCCAGTCAGCCGTCCCTGTGATGTTGGAGCCTGAAGAAAAGATTAGTGACCGTTCCGCGACACTCTGATAGTTGTAAGTGTTAATATAGTATGTTTTCCGCCTTATATAAACATTGTTTTGATACATTTTCATTCTGACATATGTGTGGACTTCCTGGGCACACATATGATTAGGCTGGTTTTGTTCTTTAGAAAATCGGGTGTGACAGAGTGGTATCAGAGCGGTGTTGACTGTAGGACATATGTCAAATAGCTCTAGACGTATTCTAAAACTTATTTTACTATAAAACTATTTTCTCATCCCTTGACTCATTGATTTTGACTATTTTTTATTCCTTGTCTTGTTGTATCCCTTCCTTGATAGCTTCCTTTGAGCTATTATTTCTTACTCTCTTGATTTTTTATTTGTGTTATTTTTACCAAAAGGTTTCTGATCTTATCTTGTTCTAAAGTTCGATGGCTTTTCATCATTTATAATCTACCATTTAGGATGACCACCATTGTTTAAGAAGCACGTGTAGTACCGATGATGTGATTGATGCTTTGTTTTGCCTGATGTGTGCTTGTCTTGTTTGATGTGATGCCTGTGTGTTGTCTTTGTTCTTGTGTTTCAAAGGTGGCTCGAAAGGTATAAGTCTTGAGGAGTAGCTCGATCCATGTTAAGTGTGGTAGTGTCATCTTCTATCCTACTTATCTTTCAATCGATCCTAAATCTTGCCATTTTTCTCTAACATTGTCCTTGCCTACCATTGGTTGTCATGTTGCCTTCTTTATCTCATCTTAATGGAGGATCAACACATGAAGGTCTCATCAATAGTAGTAAGCCTTAAAGAAAGTGTTGCCTTCAGTGACATCGCCAGGTGGAACAAGATCTTTGTTAAGTGGGGTAGCGTCCACCACCATCACCAATCTCAAGTCACAAGACAGGAAGATCCAGAGACCAATCGCTATCATAATATCATCTTTTGCTAGTCCTTGCCTCTTAACTAGTCTCACCTTCTTGCCATCAATCTTTACTTTTTCTTATCAACATTTGACAACTTTTGACCCTTGTCCTTACATCTTATAAATCCTAATTTAAGGACTTACAAAGACTTGAAGATCAATTTATCCTTCTCACTAGTCTCCCTGAATGGTAAAATGGAATACTAGTCTTTACCTTTCTTCAACCAATGCTAGTCTGTTACTTTTTCATGATGTCTCATAAATCTTGAATCCAGGAGTTTTGAGCACCTTAGGATATCTCTTTATCTCTTACGTTATCTCTTGCTAATCTCCACCCTTGTTTTTACACCTTATAAAGTGAAGACTCGGTGATCAACCTTGATCTATCTTTTCAACCTCCTTTGATCTTCCTTTTCGTCTATGTTGACATTCAATCCTTTGACCCTCTGTCATTAGCTCGAATCAATCTTAACGATCAATCCAATGTTCTTTTGTTATCCTTTGATAATCCTTGACGCTTATATCCGAACTTGTCAAAAAGTCTCGAAACAACTTTATTGGTCTGTTTTATCTTTCTCCCTAGTCTCTTCGAATCTCGGGACGAGATTCCTATTAAGTGGGGTAGAATTGTCACACCCCAAAATTTTCTATTTTGGGTTGTGCTTGGAAAACACTAAATAAAATAAATGATTTCAATATTTGAATAAATTTATTAGATAAGTTAAGTTGCTGCTAATTTAAATATAAAAAAATTGTGGTTTTAAACTTTTTCATATTGATTTGATAATGTGGTGTTTGTGTGATGCTTGTCTTTGGTGTTGGTGAGTGCTTTTATTTTTAAATTACCATAGGACGACGTTTACTTCTCATCGGAAAACTTTTTGGTATTTTTTGGATTTAAAATTTTAATTTCCGTGAGCTTAATCTTTTTCCTTGATCTCTTCATCAATCTTTTCATGAGCTCCAAATACTTTATTTAGGTTCATCTCATTCTAAAATATCTCTGAGAATTTTCCCTAAATTTTCGGAGCCTTCGAGGTATTTTTCGTGGCTTAAAATTCAATTCTGGATTTTTCTAGAATTATTTTATCCATGAAATTAATTAAATCCGAAAATAATAAAATATCTCAGATTTCCTCATGCCCAAAGGCCCATGTCTTTATTTACTAATGGGCTTTAATAATTAATTAGGCCTATTAGTAAAGGTGGATGGTGCAACGTCAATTAGCACCATATCGCTAGTTGACATGGAGATGGAGAGTTTTCCTCCCTATATATACGTACCTATCCCTTGGGTAAAAGCACACCAAAACTACCGTAGAGGAGCCCCTAGTTTGGAAAATCTCTCGTGTAGTAAATTAGAATTTTCTCTCTTCTTATCGCGAGCCGCCGCTCGTAGCTCCCTCCACCCCTCGCCGAAGTTCTGCATCTACAGCTTGCGTTCCGGCGAACTTTCGACGAAGGTTCGGCGAGCTTTTCCGGCCACCTCGGACGTCTCCGGCGAAAACCGTCACCACCAAGAGGTATATCTCGTCGTTCTCTACGCCGTCTTGCCATTCTTTTCGTGAATCCATCACCGTTTCATCGTTTCTTAACCTTTCTCCCTCTTTTCCGACGAGATCATCCATGGACGGCTTCCACCTTCCTCCGTTTCGGGCCACCTCGTCCATGGTCGCGATCACACCACGGCACCACGCCTCTGCAGATCCTCAGCCTCGTCGGGACCATGCCCTCTGTGTTCCAGACCCAGACCACTCCACGCCACCGCCCAAGACCACGACCTCGTCGCCCTTCGTGCGTTTGTGCGTGGAGCAACAGCGCCACCGCCGTCGCTTGTGCCGCTGGGCGCCACCCCACACACTTCGCGTGCACAGCCACACGGCGTCATCTCGGCCGTCAAGCCGTCCAGCCCCGCTGTCCATCTTCTTTCCCAGCATGGACGAACAAAGAAGCAGCAAGTTCTTGCGTTCGTGAAGGCCACGATCTCGTACAGACCAAAGGTACACGACATAGTTAATTACAAGTTTGCCATTGGTCGTTTAACCTCCGTCGTTTTATCGTTTTAACTCCGATTTGATCCGTTTAAATTTCGTTAGGTTCGTAATTACGAGATCTTCATGTTGGTACTACTGTTCAGTATATTTTCAAATTTTGAATTTCGATGGTTAGAATTAATTTATTATTTTACTATAGAAAATCTTGTTTAATTCGTATCTTTTCCGTTTTACCTCCGATTTGCATGTAGTTCGCGTCTGTGTGATCGTAGCGACACGTAGAATCATTTCACAAACTTTTCATCTTGTTTTGCTATTGTTGGTGTCATGGATAAGTTTGTGGCTGTTTTTCTTTAGAAAAATAAAACTTGAAATACAATAGAAATATATATATAAATATATATATATACATACATACATACATAGGATGATCATGAAACGTCTGTCACTGCACCCACATGCAAGCATATAGAGCAGAGCAAGTCCACCTGTCGCTGCTGTTGACGTCGTGCCCCGTTTCATCGCCTTTCCCGATCAGAGCCGAGGAGGTTCCCGAGACCGTCCGCCGAAGCCGCCGTGGACGCCTTCTGCTGTTTCACCGTCGTGTCGAGACCGTTGCTAAGCCCCGTGTCTAGGTAACGAACTGCAGGCGCTGATCTTCCTCTCTGTCTCGCTCTAGGTACCTCGCTCGCGGTCGCCGTCGTCCGCAGGTAGCTGCCGCCGCACCTGTAGATGCCGTTTGGAGCTTCATCGCCGTTTCTGATCCTGTGCATGCCGTCGCATAAAGGAACAACCTGCTGTCCGCCCCGTTGAGCCTCACGTTGCCTTCGTCCTTGCAAAGTGCCTGAGCTGCAATTGCTACCCCATTCTAGGTGCCTACACACGCACTTTGCCGAGCTCCCAATCTCCATGGCCAAGACTGCCGGTGTACATCCACCGTCCTAAGGAATCCAGAATCACCGCCACAAGTTTCATCTTGTCTTGGCTAGCTCGATCGTTTGTACCAAGCAAGCTGTTCATTTATCCATCCAGTGCTGCTCATCCTGGTCGTTGCCTTGCAAGCACACCTGCATGCTCCCAACTCAAGCGCCATGCATACCTATATTCACACGAGCAATTCATCCATGCACTACGGCAGTAACAGTTGGCCAATGGTATATTAGCTTTGTTTTAGTCCTTCCTTTCTGCATTAGTTTCATAAAAACACCATCTACGCGATAGTGTCAATATTCACCTGTTTATGGGTTATAACCAAACAATAAATTGTTTCAGGCAGAGTTTTTTAATTAAAAAAACAATATAAGTGTTGCACTTACGTATTTTATACATAAATATTAATATGATTAATTATTAACCTAAATGTAATTTTAAATTATAATTTACTCAGTTTGAACACGTTGCTTGTATCAAACTTGTTTAGATGCTCTCACCTGTGTTTTTATTTTGCAAAGATGGTTTAACTTGATTAACTTATATATATGATATTGTTTATAAATAAAATATGAGTAGTTTTAACCCATCTTTTGAAATAAATTATGTTTTGACTAATCTGGTCTAAATAACTTTTCACGTAGTTTTGCTTAATTAAAATAAATTAAGCATATAGGCTTTTCCTTTAAAATAATATAAGTCTCGGTAGTTGTTTCTTTTTCACCGTAGCTCCGATTAGTGTGTCTATCACGAATGTGTGTAGCAACGTGTAGAACGTCTCCAAAACCTTTTTACTTAATGTTTCCTATGCTTGGTGTATTGTTCTAAATTTAGTCCTACTGCTTGCTTTGTGTATGATTGCATGGATGCTTGCGTGGTGTTCTATGATCATGTCCAGTCGGTGTGCTTTACGTGTTGATCAAGAAGAATTTCAGCTGAAGCTTTGGATTAGAAGAAGGATCTCACTTTAAGGCAAGTATAGCATGGGATTATCCTTGTTGTCCTATTCATAATAAGCAAATAATATCATTATGCATATGTTTCCTTGTTAAGGATGACTTAGTGTTGATCTTATTCCTTGATACCTATTATACTGCATGGATTAGTATTGCTAGTGCTCAACATGAACTATGATCATGTAATTTGACTAATGGAATATGCAATAAACATTAAAAGATGATTTTATTACTGTTAAAGGGTACTAGAGCATGGGGTTATTTGGTGCTCTTGTTACTCTCCATAAGGACTTATCTGTAAGCGAAAATCCGGGATTTACAGTACAACTGTGAGGGCTAAAATGACTCTGGCTTTAGTCATATAGAAGGACCTTTTCTAGCTTGTTAGAGGTATTCCTTTATGGCGTAAGAATGGCTTGACGAATCGGGTATAGTGCGGCCTCTGTCCTCATGTGTATAGGCTGCGTGCTATTGTGCCATCAGGAAGGGGGGCTCTACATCTGTTTGCCGAGTGAAATCTAATGGCCCTAACTTGTTAGACGAACCTTTGAAAGACTTCATAGTGAACCCTGTCGACCTTCCTTGGTAGTGGGTCAAGAGGCTGATCACCTCGGGCGAAAGGGTAAATCACGACTCACAGTGAAAGTGTACAATCTCTGCAGAGTGTAAAACTGTTATAACAGCCGTGCTCACGGTCACGAGTGGCCTTGGACCCTTATGGAATAGATGATCACTAATGACTATAAATATGTTTTTGCTATTCATTATTCATCTTTACATTGATCATATGTTTATTATGGGATTAATGCAAACCTGATGCTACTCATATGATAAAACTGTGATGATTAAAAGCTAAATGCAGTAAACCAGTGTCTGTCCTTTTTGAGCCTCATGAACCCCGTGTTATATTTGTTGAGTTCGACATGGACTCACTCTTGCTATTTCCTCACACCTCAGTGTGTAGTGAGGTGCTGCTTAGAAAAAGGATAAAGAGGTAGTGAAGTTTCCAGAAGTCTTTTCAGAAGTGCTTGGCATATGGAACCCCCAGTCAGCCGTCCCTGTGATGTTGGAGCCTGAAGAAAAGATTAGTGACCGTTCCGCGACACTCTGATTGTTGTAAGTGTTAATATAGTATGTTTTCCGCCTTATATAAACATTGTTTTGATACTTTTTCATTCTGACATATGTGTGGACTTCCTGGGCACACATATGATTAGCCTGGTTTTGTTCTTTAGAAAATCGGGTGTGACAGCCACATACTCCGATAAGCCTAATATGTCTCGGCTATTCCATTATATGAAAGGCCAACCGCGCACTAGGAGTGGAGAGATGGCAAGAGTAATATGGACACACACAGTGGAATCCACCTTAGTGTGGCATTGGGAGATGGGGTTCTACAATCTCGGGTTGCGCTGGACCGTTCATGTCTTAGAGGATCTGGGTGAGGGTTGATGTATGTAGGCTTGGGACTGGTCCTAGACCTACATATGTCGTGTGGTAAGGAACCCCAGCTGGGCTAAACTGATTTGAATCGTCGTTGCTTCTCAAAGAAGAAGACTCAATCAACTGACCTGCATCGTAGTTAATAAATGAAATAGTGGTACTTATGATCACATGATGAGATGGTTTAAGAAGTGTTTGGTTTAGATCAGGTGCTAATGAGAGACTTCTAATTATTTAACTTGAGCTAAAAACTTGAAAGTAAGGATCAACCAGTAGTAAGTTTTTCTGTAAAAGTTAATCTTGATTCTTGCTACATACTTACCTTAATTCCCCTTAAGCCTTCTTATCCTTGGAGTCTTTTCTTTTCATCGGTTAAGTCTTGTTGAGTACCTTAGTACTCAGGGTTTGTTAAACCCTTATTGTAGGAGGAGAGCCAACAGTAGAAGAGTTTGTTGTGCACCCTTGGGCAGGGTGAATCTCTCTTGTGTGTTACTAGTGGTAGCCGTCTTGCTACCCTACTGCCTAGTTGGCAAAACTTAAGCTTTGTAATAACTTAATGAATGAATTGTAAACTTATGGTTGTAAGTCTTCCACTATTTACTCTGATGTAATCTATTGTATAATTGTACAACTGTTGTAATACTGCAATATTTCTGTAATGGATCCTTCTCGAAAGAAAAATATGGATGATTCAAGGTTCTCCGAGGACACCCAACAAACTACCGGAGATATCTGTCTTGCATGTGCTGCTATCAAAAGTCTAGAAGACAATGGTAGACACATGTGGGCCATATGACTTGGGCGGTTCTACCATAGCGGTATCAAAGCATGTCATTGCAAAATGTTGTAGTACTACTTTACCAAAACTTCAAAATGAATCATGCAAATTAAGTTCAAATCTATTTGATTAAAAGGTTGCTTCTAACTCAACCTCTGCTTGCTCAGATGTCTTACGGAAGGCTGATTCTTGTGAAACAGGCCGAAGGCACGGAAGGTTTTCTAGCTCTTCTTCGGCAGATGATGTGGCATGCTAACTTCACCTATCAGCCGGAGTACTTTGCCTACACACATCCTCTAGGCCCAGGCCTAGACAAGTGTGTGTCAAGGGTTGTGTTACCTCCTCGACTTATTGAGGCCCCCCCAGAACTTCCATTCAAGTACATTAGAAGGGGAAGCAATCCAGAAGCTGCCATCCAAGATGCCGCATATCAGGATATGGCGGGACTTAGAGCTCAGTGCTTTGAGTTGCAGACTTTTGATGCCTTTGCCTACTTCCCTCGGAGGATTATGGGTCTTATTAATGCAGCCTATTATCCAAATGTAGCACATTCCCGCACCAACAAGATGAGGAGGGAGATTGAACTGGTGAGAAGTTTGGACTGGGCTTGCCGATGTGCTCGCCAGGAGCTATTGGTTAACCATCAAGCTCTCGAGATGGTGCAATCTGAGATACATAGTATCGAGGCTCTACACCCTGAGTTCGATGAAAATGAAGAGGAGTTTGGAATAGCACCAGTTCATATCCAGCAGCAGTCTCGTAGGTTTTCTTCTCTAGTTGGACATGTTGTATGCCCACCTAGGCAGGAATGTCACCGTTTTTCCATGACTAGAGCAAGTGAGATGTTAGGAAGGCCAGCTTGTTTATCTCACAATCAGGCCCTAGGAGATAATGGGACACCATCGTTCTGGAATCTATCTTTCTTTCCATCTGGTTTTATTAGGCAGCCGTATCGTGAGGATGGCAATACGATAGCTTACTATGTAATGTAAAGGTGGGATAGCATGTGTAATATCGCCCTATGATGTAAACTCTGAGTGTGTTGTCACTCACTTGTGTAATATGTAAAAAGTTAGCAATAAAGTTATGTAAATAGGCTTGTAGTATTGTAAGTTTGTTCATATGTCATGTCATTGATTAATCTTTGTTTACTTTTCCCCTTACTAGTAGTTGGGTTAAGTAATTTGCCAATCCTTTTCATGCTATCTCTCTGCTTTCTCTATGTTGTTCTACTTATCTATGAAATCTAGTGACTGAGGATCACTCTTACCTCATAGTATGCGGACTCGCTCTGGAAACATGGATACACCTAGTACCTCTCACGGTCGTACCAACATGACCGATCCACCACCAGCACCACCTCTAGCTGATGTAGTTGCTGCTCTAATGAACGTCAGCGTTGGCAATGTGCTTATGCTTCAAGCCTTGACATAGCATGTGATTCCTGATCCCAAAGCTGACCATTCTTATCGTGAGTTTCTAAAAACTCACCCTCCAGTATTTCATAAAGCTGAAGAACCTTTGGAAGCAGAGGACTAGATCTGTACTATAGCACAAAAATTTAGTCTGGTCCATTGCAGTAATGACCGAAAGACTCAGTTCGCAGTACAACAACTCCAAGGTCCCACGGGTGCATGGTGGGCAAGTTTCCTTGCAATGCAACCAAAGGGACATCAGGTTCCTTGGGTTGACTTTTGCACTATTTTTAGAAATAGTTTATTCCTGATGGAGTGAGGCAGGTGGGGAAGGAACAATTTGTCAAGTTACAACAAGGAGATCAGAGTGTAATGGAGTACTTAAGTCAATTCAACCACTTATCACAGTATGCCCCTGATTACGTTAGTACAGATGCCGATAACAAATTTTGGTTTTTACATGGTCTTGACCTTGAACTTCAAAAGTTTTTGACCATTCACCCTGACGCCAGTTATGATGAAATTGTCAGCATTGTCATTTCTACTAAGTACAAGGATCACCTATGCAAGGAGGCAAAGAAGAGAAAGAAGGTGTTGAAGGAATTCGCTGGTAGCAATAATTGGTGTTAGAAGATTATCTATCAAACTACCCATCGTTCCCTCTGTTTTCCACGCCAGTAAAAAGCCCTGCAACAGGCAATTGCCCAACCTGCTGCAATTCTTACCTATCCATCTCAGGTGAATACCTCGAGTGTTCGTCCTAGAAAACTCTGAACTCGTCACTAGAATGTTTTGAAGAACAGAGCTGTTACTAAGATGGGCCGAGTCCACTATACTCGAGTCGATGTGATCCCCGAAGGTGAACCGATTATGATGAGTCTGTTTTTTGTTGCCAACCAAAAGGCAGTTATATTGTTCGATTAAGGTGTTTCGCATACGTTCATCAATAGAGCTTTTGTAGTAAAGTATCAACTACCAATAGAGGTTGTGGATAATAGTTTCTATATACAATCTCCTGGTGGACGAATGGTTACACAAGAAGTAATATATCAGATACTTGTAGATCATGTCGGATATACCTTTCCTACTAATTTGATTATTCTTAAGGGTCAGGATATAGATGCGATCCTTGGTATGAACTAGTTGTGTCAGTGTGGAGCTGTCATTGATAATTTGAATAGAACCATACAGTTGAATTCACTTGATAACAGTTCCAAGCTGGTTATCTGTTTGCCTACTCCAAAAAGGGTAGTCAAAAGATCTTATGGAACAACCGTTAAGTAAAGATATTCCTATAGTCAGAGAGTTCCTAGATGTATTTCCAGATGATTTGCTTGACTTACCTTCAAACTAAGCTGTAGAGTTTGTGATTGAGTTGAAACCTGGTGTTGCTCCAATATCCCAAAGAGCATATCGGATGCCTCCGAAGGAGTTGGCAGAACTTAAGATTTAGTTACAAGAGTTGCTTGACAAAGGTTATGTCAGACCTAGTTCATCATCATGGGGATGTCCTGCTATTTTTGTGAAAAAGAAGGACCACTCTTTGAGGTTGTGTGTTGATTATCGTCCCCTGAACGAGGTGACTATCAAGAATAAGTATCCTCTTCCTCGCATTGATCTACTCTTTGATCAACTTGCGAGAGCTAAAGTGTTCTCAAAGATCGATCTTCGATCTGGTTACCATTAGATAAAGCTTCGTCCAGAAAATATACCAAAGACTGCATTCATTACTAGATATGGTCTATATGAATACTTGGTCATGTCCTTTGGCTTAACCAATGCTCTAGCTCACTTTATGTACTTGATGAACTCTGTTTTCATGCCAGAGCTTGACAAGTTTGTTGTTGTCTTCATTGATGATATTCTCATGGAAAAATTCTACTTAACCCCCCACCTATCTAGGGTGGTCTACTTCACCCCTAGATTTGCTTCACATGGATTAAAAGGCCCACTTGTCATCCACCCTTCGCCTCTCCACCGATTTCCCGTCCTAATTTCGACATGTGATAGTTACATAACCGAATTTGGGAGTGAACAAGCGCAGTTGGATCAAGAGGTGGTGGATCGGAGGGCCGGGTGGCACCCCCCTACCACCGGCCGGCACCCCCTTGCCTCCTCCTGCCTACAAGTACCCCCCTCTCACTCTGCACTAGAGGGGGTAGCTCACGTTGTAACTCGCCCCATTCATTAGAAAGCATTCCAAAGCTCTCTAGCTCTCTAGCTTAGCTTAGGCTTAGAGTGAGTAGTCTAGAAGAGGAGTAGAGTGGAATCAAGGAGCTTCTCTCCAGCGGCTGGGAAGAGTCTTCCAAGTCTCTGGTATATTTCTTTTTGTATTCTTTAATTTGTGCATTTATTATTCGATATTTACTTTTAGTACTTTACTTTATAGTATTTGCATTGCTTGCTTTATATTCTAGTAGTCTAGTCATTAGTGTTAGGTCATTAGTGGCTTTGGTGCTAGCTTGTTTGTGCAAGATTAGTAGCATAGGTTATCATTTGGTTAGTAGTTGTGCATTAGTACCGGTTCCACCATCTGGTTAGGGTGCTTCGATCTCATTTCACCGGAGCTCGGATTGAAATAGTATATTGATAGATTAAGCGTGGTGCTTAGGCTATAGATTACCTGTGGATATGCCTAGGTCAACAGATTGGTTGGGGTAGTTGGCAAGTGGTGGTGACAGCCTTGTTCATTCTCTGTATTCCCGCTCGTTTAGGCCTAGTTATTAAATCGTAAGGTTCTTGGCAGACCTTGTCTATTTAACTCTCCTAGTTAGTAGGCGGGCTGTGCATCGAAGTATTATCATACATCTCCTCGCTACTTGTGTAGCTTAGCTGCTAGAAAAGATAAAACTCTCCTCACTCTCTTAGAGTAGCTTTAGTAGTAGTAGTTAGTTTAGGCAGATCAACCCCCTCCTACACTATCGTTCACCTATCTAGGATATAAATCTAGGGAGCCTAGTACATAGATTCTTGTCCTTTATAGACTCTTGCCTCCTGAATATAAATTCGACACTCGGTACTCACCGAGCGAAGTGCTACGCGATAGTTCTGTACGCTTGCGGAATCCTCCAATAGTGATATAAGAAGTATCAACAAACTCCATTGTTTATCATGTATGAGTTGTAAAACGTGGATGATTCAGGATTCCCTGAGGACACCCGACAGACTACTAGAGTTGTCTGGCTTGCATGTGTAGCTATCAGAAGTCTGGAAAACAATGGTAGGCACATGTGGGCCATATAACTTGGGCGGTTCTGCCACATGTGGCATGAAGCTGGAGGCACGGCTGCGAGGAAGTGCAACAGCGGGGGCATGGGATTGGAGTTGGGGCTGCTGCTGCGTGCATGAAGGATAGGGTTTTGGTGTTGCTTGCTTGTAATAGTTGGGCCACAAAATTATTTTCTTGAGTGGGCTGGGCCCAACATGGTAAAATGAAACAAGTTGTAGCGACCAATCGTGTGACTCTAGTGTTCATTTTTACCGACCAATTGTCTGAAGAAATAGCTCAATATATGTAGCGACTGATGTAGGGTTGGTATAGGAAAAAATAGCGAACGATGACCCGTTAGAAATTTATAGTGAACGATTGTTAGACATTAATATTACATTTTAGCGACAGATGTCCGACACTAATTGTTGGCTGTGGTACAGTGGAATACTTTTACTTTTTTATAGATAATGGATTCATTATTCTAGCCTCTATATCCACGAAGGATATACACAGCCAAAAGGATACAAGAGCACTTCGACTCACACCTCAACAAAGAGGAGAACACATGACTAAAAAAGGAAAAAAAAACAACCTCGACACATTCCTACTTCCTGACATCCTCTCCTAAAATAGCTAGATTCGGCGAGTGGAAGTCGTCAAGTTGCCGCCACCCCTAGTGCGCCATCACTGCAAGCCACCGCTGGTGCCATCTTCATATGTTTCAAGTGAGATGACGCCATGTGCCACCGGTTAGCTCACCTTCACCTATCGTCATCCAGTCAGAACTAGTCAATCAGACGTGCGACCCTGAAGGATCCACTTTCACTTCCCTAGATTCCATGGCCTCTGCCGCCCATAGGGCAGCCACCATCATTGGATCATGGTCGTTGCCTCTACTGGAGTTCTCTGTAGCTGCCATCGAGGATAACCTCTTTTGCCTGAACTCCGGGGCCTCTGCCACCCCAAAGTCCACCACAGTCGACGAGATCCACCTCCACCTGATCTACCTCCTCCTCGCCAAGATCTTCACCGGTGCTCAGGCCCCTAGGGTTGCCATAGCTGTCAAGGAGATCTTCGAGCTCCTAGGCCACCGCGCCGCCTTTCACAGGGACCAAACCGTGGCAAGCATGTTGTTTGAGTCAGTGTCAACACGAGGTCTCCGGTGGCTTGGGTGGACTCAAGAACACAAGAAGCACACAAAGAGGACACACAATTTATCCTAGTTTGGGCCAAGTCGATCCCTACATCCAGTAGCTAATGATCCTTATACTCAAGGGAGCACCCAAAATATGGGTGGTTACAACAGAGTGTAAAGGAAGAATATGTTTGGTAGGGGGTTAGCTCGGTGCTAATCGTAAGGCTTTGCCTCGCCACCGGTGCGATCTCCCCCTTATCGGAGAGGAAGGAGAAGACGGATGGCTAAGGAGCTCTTGGTGCGCCTCAGTGGGTTGCCTTGCTCTCAGTGCAGAGCAAAGGTGAATGGAATGGAGTCTGGTGAATCGGGATCCTCCCCTCTCTAGGTCCTAGCCTATCCCTTATATAACTAGATAGGTCGGGTACAAGGCGGTTTGGGGGGTTCTAGTCTACGGTCTACTACGTCGGAGTCTAGGAGGGTCTTGTAGTGGAGCTTCTTGGACTGTCGAGGTGTCTTGGAGCCGAAGAAGCCTGGGCGTCGTCTGGCTACTCTATTCTGACACTCTACGTGTCAGGCTTTGTCGGCTTGGACAGGCCTCCCCTGGGTGAGACCTACTTGAGTCTTCTTGGCTGAGAAGGAGGTCGGCAATAGGGGCTGACGTGCGGGCCCAGAAGCCCTCGAGCCCTCAGAGGCACTAGGCGGCTTTGTCTTCTTGTGTCACGCCCTAGACATGACCCTGTCGGGGGAGCAGTTGACAGGGGCGCGCCTCGGGAGCATCGCTGGGGAGCCCCTGGGCATCGGTCGCCTAGGCCTTGGCTGGCATTGGTAGCCAGGCATGAGCCAAAGGATGGGCGCGGAGATGCCATAGATCAGGTGTTCAGAGCTCAGGGAAGCCCCTGAGCCCTAGGCGGGAGCTGCGGTCGAATTAGGCTCGGTCGGGTTTCTTTGCCAGAGGGTGCGCACGAGCGTGTCCGATGGACATAGGCCCGAAGCCCCGGGCGATCCAGGAGGGATCGGCCGGGGGGGTCTTCTTCGATCGGGAACCTTTAGACCCGAGGCTTAACATACACATATGTTAGGACCTCGACACCACCCCTAGGACAAAGCTGCCTACAAAACCACCTCTACTAGATCCGCCTTCCCCCTGTCGAGGACTGGCCATCGACGCTTAGGCCGCCACCGCCCTCTGCCACACATGTCACCGCCCAGTAGGGGTAGCAATAGCAGTAGGCACACCGCGTCAGATGGAGCACGACGGCCGAAGGGCCCTTGGAGTGATGAACTAGCTTCACCAACCCATGAATCAGTACATCCACCTTGGGAGAGGCCGGATTTGAAGTTTTCTTGTTGGATTGAAGAGCGGCTGGATTTAGGAGGATTTGGATGTTGGCAGCTGATCCACACATCCACACCCCTTGTGCGCTCGCTGGTGGGCTAGATGGTGGCCTAGATGTATGTGGTGGGTGGGAGGGGCCCACGCTTGCCCGCGCATCAGTAAAAATTCCAATCTTTTTTTTTACTGTAGTTCAATAGTTTTATTTTTTTATTTGAATTTTTATGACTTATCTTTATTTCTACCTATTGATCTGGTGATGTTTAACACATGGGGACCACCTCTTTAAAAAAAACATGGGGCCACCTGACCTCCAATAATTAATAGTAAGATAGGATATATTTTAAAATACAAATAAAAGATAGAAACAAAGAAAGGGAACGGATAAAAAATTAAATACTATGATCAAAGAAAGAGAAAAGTCCTTTTATTATTCATTTGATTTGACTGTGAAAAAGTACTACTGTAGTAAATATCGACCTGGAACCTGGTTGGTAAAATTACTATTCCCCAGTAATAATTGTACTTGATTTTACTTGTCGTCGCTGTTGTCATTGATGTACATTATGCCTACCCATGGCGCATCAGCATCGAACCAGAGATGTTATATAAGAACGCCAATCGAATGACCCAAGCTAAGCGCTCATGGTGAATGGAAACAAGTAGACAATTAATTACTACACACTTGAGTATGGGATGCACCAGGAATGTGTGCCTGGTGAACCGTAGAGACAATGAATCTCTGAAACATATCGCCTGTGATGTACTAAACACCTCAGCTACAATATCAAGCTTATGCCTAGCGATGTTGTATAAGGAGGGATATTGTTCCCTCAAAATCAAGGTTTCCATCCATTTATCCTTCTAGAATCTCACTTGGCACCTATCTTTGATTATGACGGATTCAAAATGGAGAAAATCCTGTTTCACCTTGATAAGACTAGACAAAAAAAAATGTGATTCCCTGTTTTTTCAAGTTGCCTGAGATAATGTTTTCAAGAGTCCCTGTTTCACTTGTTCTGAACTCCCATCTGTTGTAAGTTGAAAAGCCATTTACTAAGAAGTGCAATGTTTTTAGCAGATCCTGAATTCTGAACCCCCCTTGATCTTTTGGCTGACAAAGTGTGTGCTCCTATTCACTGCTATTCACTATACTTGTTTTTACTTGTCGTCACTGTTGTCATTTATGTACATTATACCTACTCATGGCGCAAGAGCATCCATCCAGTGATGTTATATATGAACACCAATCGAATGACCCAAGCTAAGCTTGCTCATGGAGAAATACAAACAAGGAGACAATTAATTACTACACACATGAGTACGGGAGGCCTTCTTTGGATTGTGTACCATGGATTCCGTACTTGAGCGATTCCATTGACAAGAACAACACCTTCCAGTTTATGTGCTCGAAAATGGTTTGGTGCCCTTCTTATCTGGACCGTCGATTTTTCTTTCCACATCTTCCTCAAACTGAGCCGGCTAGTGGCAATCAACGTTTCGCTGGTGCAGTAAAAACTTCATACGAGCAGCTCAAAATTCTATGAGATGCAGAATGAGCTGTCTACCCAGGAGTCTATAATAGTCTACTATTTTTTTCTTTCAATTTTCCATACAGTGTGCATTAATCCAGTTTTTTCTGGACAATTTTCCATTTTCTATATATTGTTATCGATACATACGTATGTAGTCCAGCCAAAGTTTGAAGACTCTCCTACGGATGCAGAACCTCAGAGGTACTCCCTCCGTGCCTAAATATCTGTTATTTGTGTTTCCCGAGAAATAACTTTGACTAAATATATATTAAAAAATATTAATACTGAGAAGGCGGTGGCAGTCATCAAGGCAGAGGCACGCGGTGACGAGGAGGCCCTCGAGGAGCATGCATGTTGTAGTGTGCAGCGTTCAGGCATGGGCAGATGCATGTGAAGTGCCTCCTTGCCTTCTCAAGCATCCCAAACCTTCAATATGGTTGTCAGTCATTGTGCAGCCGAGAAAAGCATCTGTTTTCGGTAGTTCTAAAATGATCACAGACTACCCCTACACTACATAGCAGTGCTACAGGCATAAAAAACTGAAAACCCACTCCAGCAACTGAACACTGAGAACTGCATCCATATAATCTAGCTTGTAGAAAAGAAAAATTGGTCACATAATAATTCCAAGCCTAACCTCTTGACAAGTACAGCCTGAGCATTGTCACACCTGGTTTTCTAAAGAACAAAACCAGGCTAATCATATGTGTGCCCAGGAAGTCCACACATATGCCAGAATAAAAAAGTATCAGAAACAATGTTATTATATAACGTATACATAGCTATATTAACACTTACATCAGAGTATCGCGGAACGGTGACTAAACTTCGGGCTCCATTCTTCTCAGGGACGGCTGACTGGGGGTAACATATGCCTAGCACTTCTACTAGTCTTCTGGAAACTTCACTGCACCTTTGTCCTTTTTCCGAGTAGCATCTTTTTACACACTGGAGTGTGGGGGAAATAGCAAGAATGAGTCCATGTAAAGCCATTCAAAAGTTCGTCTAACAAGTTAGGGCCATTAGATTCACTCGGCAGGCAGATGTAGAACCCCCCTTCCCGGTGGCACAACAACCGCAGCCTATACACACTAGGCCAGGGGCTCGCACTACACCCAACGTGGCAAGCCATTCTTACGCCATTTAAGGTAACCTCTAACAAGCTAGAAAAGGTCTCTTGAACAACTAGAGCCAGAGCCATATAGCCCTCACAGCTGTACTGTATGTCCCGGTTATCACTTACAGGTAAGTCCTTACGGAGAGTAACTAGAACATCAAAATAACCCACATGCTCTAGCCCCCTTTCAACAGAAATAACATCATCTTAATTGGTTGATTTCATAATCCATTAGTCAAATTACAAGATCATTGTTCATAATTAAGCGCTAGCAGTAGCTACCCAAATGCATAACCCATAGGTGACAAGGAAACAAGATATCAATAGCTAAGTTATAATCTCTATGGTTGTCAAGGAGAACACATGCATATGTATGATAATTTCAGTGAATAGGACAACAAGGATGGTCCCATGTTATACTTGCCTTGATCAAAGCTTTCCTGATGATACTGCTGGTCTGGCTCAAAATAATACTCCTGATCGTCAAGAAACTGCTCACCGTCTATACTCGATCATCAAGCACCAACACACAATCATCCGAGCAACCATACACTAAGCAAACAAATAGACATAATTAAAACAGTACACCAACAGTAGCAAAACAATATAAAAAGTTTGTAAAACTCTTCTACATGTTACTACGATCACACAGATGTAAAGATCACGAAATTCGGAGTTAAAACGTGAAAATTATGAATTTTCTAAGATTTCCTATAGATAAATAAATACTCAATTATAAACTCGAAAAATAAATTATCAAAACCAACTGTACAACTACACTAACATGTAGAGCTCGCAAATACGAACCTAACGCAACTTGAACGGATCAAATCGGAGTTAAAACGAAGTTTTTATGACCAAAACAATTCTAGTGGCAAAACTGTAATTTCCTGAAAACGTATTTTTGAATAAACCGGAAGAAAATACGCTTTCAAAACACGAAAACACATTTCGGATAATACGTTAAGGACGGTGGGTTCTATTATGAAAAAGTCTAGGGACTCTTTAGAAAGATTACCCCGCGAAGGGGTATCTTCTAATCTCGGCCATTGATTCAAAATCGGACGGCTGCCATTCATCCTAAATCTTCGCAGTGAAGAACCCGACCCTCTTCTCCAAGTCCGGCCGGCGGCCACCATGGCCGGCGTGCCCCACCCCCCGGAGATGGCGGCTCTCCCCAACTAGACCACCAATCGACCTGGAACTTGATCCAAACGGAAGAGAAACTCCATGCGAACTCATCTAGGCGGTAAAAACTAGCTACAATGGATTGAACACGACTCGCGACAAAAGAAGGGCGGTGGCGCCATTGCCGACCCATCGGTGAACTTCAAAAACACGATTCGAAGCATCTCCACCCAAAAGAAAAGCATAGAAAGGTAGAGAAGAAGAGTGTGGACTCACCAACACAAAGAATACGGCCTCAAATCCACCCGAAAACACCTCACCCGAACAACCGCCATGCTCCAAGTACCTCAAGCCCTAGACCTCGTTTTCTCGTGGTGGAACTCACGGTTTAGATGAAAAACGGGAATAGGAGGGTCACGGCTTCCTATTTGTAGCTTCAAGTTGCCGTGTTCGGGTAAGAATCCCCGAAAATCGCGGCGGTGGGATTCGATGATGGAGTTCGTCTCGGTTACGACCGGAGGAAGAAGAAAACGCGGCTGACAGGAGGGCCCGACTCGTCAGCGACCGGAAGAAGAGAGGGGCGTGCGGCCACGGTACCTGGGCCGGCCCACACGCGCGGAAAGGGAAAGCGGCTTCGGCTTCTTCGGCCCAAGAGCAGGAGGAAGCAAAGCAGGCCGACCCGAGCGGGCCTTCGGGCCGCCAGGTGAGAAGGTAAGTCATTTCTTTTTTTTTCTTTTCTTCTTTCTTTTCTTTATTTACTTGTTTTCAAACTATTCCAAATAAAATTTTCCAAACCAAATCAAAATAAAATAAATCCACTCCACAAAATAAAATAAATGCAACAGCATGAATGCAACACCAAATATTTCTTAAATTTTAATTTCCCATTAAATGTTATTTAAATTATTTGGAACCCACTAATTCTAAAATTTGAAATTTTTGGGTGTTACAAGCATGTACCATGCATTGATTAGTTCTGATGAAAAATTTAAATGACAAATAGATACATAAAGTTCCTCCTATGGATATGGATGCCAATGTATACTAGTTTGCATTGATACTAGTAATCACTATGTAGCCTTCACCTTGTGATTGCCACCTGCCAAGATGTGATTTACTATTAATGGGTATTTCAATTACTGGTTGCCTGATGTCCAAAATTGAAAGAGAAAAAAACTGATTATTTTGTGAAGCCCTATGCCTGTAGCATCTCTTCCTCATAAACTGTAAAGTGTATTGTCTCATGAAATGGTCTACATATGATTTTCACTGTAAAGTTTTGTTTGTTTGTGAAGAACTGAACTAATAAAGAAGCTATACAAAATTTAGTGCCCCTTGTCTTTCTTTATAATTTCTGGAAGGGTGTCCCAGCTTTACCTTCCTTCTTGGAAAGCTCATATGCTACAATAGCAAAATCAGTTCCTCAGTACTTGTTGTTAAACACTGAACTCCACTCTGCGATGGCGTACTGGAATATGATGTTGACGCTGGCACGCTATTAATCGATGTCGAATGGGGTCGACGTTGCCAGCGCATGGATGTTGGTGTCATGACGCCAACCTACTTCCAGGCCCGGCGTTAGGATAGACGACAAGGGCGCGACCTCTATTACTCGTACGTGGTGGCAGTGTCGGTGCCACTGCCCACCCAAACACAGGATGCCCAAGTTCTTCAGTGCGGAATCAAGGGAGAAGCGCCACTGAGCAGCAGGGGCAGCAGCGCTTAAGGCCTAGCGGTGGCGGGGCCAGATGCGGCGGCGTGCGCCCTTTTGACTACAGGAAGGAAGGTCGCTTAGGGACCACGTGAGAGGGTTCTGCCTAGTGCCTAGTATGAGAGGGCACAACCTCAATTACCAAAACACCCACTATAATAAAAGTTATATTTTGTAAATAATCTTCCTCAATTATTTACCTAGAAAATAGAAAAAATAAAAGTACCCCGACGTACCAATGGTACTTTCCCAACCATCGTAAAAGGGCTATGTTTGTTTGATTGTTTTTTTTTTGAGGCAGAGGTGATGTAGATGGAAATATCAATCATCGTTAATACCAGCTTCTGAGACAGGTAATTTGGATAGCTTGAAACCGATGATCTAATTTATATATGAATACAAGCTGCATATATCTAATTTGGGTGGCATGAAACTGACCGTCTAGCTTATATAATTAATAGGACCGATGATGATTATTTAAATCCAATAAAATAGATATTTCTGAACCATAATAATATAATTTCCGCAATATAGTCCTAAAGAGTGTTGGAAATCTGACAGAACAGATATTTATCAACCATAAGTTCCACGAATAGTACTAGTAAGTGTTTACAATGAAACACATTATTACAACCAGTTTAGGGATCACAAACACACAAACATACTAGTTCCTCCATAGCAAGCATCAAGTGCTTGGTGCCATTGTGTTGAGCTTATTCTCACAGAAAGCATGGCACTGCATGGTGACCATATTCCCCAGAAAGTTGATATTAAGAATATAAAGAAATCCAGGAGCCATTTCTTCATCATCCACTCAACGACTCGGGCCAAGTGAACGTTTTGGTATAGCTTGGTTGGCAGACGTTCTTCTTCCAGCAGATTTACTTGTTCCTGTATACCCAACATGTTATGTAAACCTTAACTCGAATAAACTTTCTACAGGTAATTTGAAAACATATTTGATCTGTTTAGATGAAGGGCACCGGCATCTTTTGCATGCATCAAATTAAAAAATCAATATATTTCTTTATGGACAAAATGTAGAACACCAAATTAAAAGGGTACTCTAATAAAAAAGTTGCATAGAAAACCTAGAAGACCAGGAAATGTTAACCTTCAAAGTATTCATGGCAATAAATTTTCAGAAAAGGTGGCAAGTTATATATTTTTGAGGTATGATTTTCTCAGGTAGTATTGTTGCCTTCTTTCTTAGATTTCTTCCTTTAAATATGTCTTTTTCGATCCCTTTCAATTCCACAAACAGTTTAACTTCACGTTTGGAATGGAACTGGCGGAAGCCCTTGTGAATGTAAGTCCAAACAAAAAAAATGTACTTGAGGATCAGTATCATATTTCACACAATGATTCTGCATGTCTAGAAAGTATACACTTCTCCATATCTGATTTGAAGAATATTATTACATTTCACGCACTATGTACGAAGCATTCAGTCTGCAAATATTTTCTATTAACAAGGTCATAGTAACAAACGACATGCTTGGAATATGTTATGAAACTACATTGAAGCAAAACACACAGGAGCCCGTCCTAGACATCCATGAATAAATTTGGAAGGTCAATAGGTATGATCTATCCACATAAGGTTCTTACTAGATAAACTGTTCCACCATGCCGACTGGGATGCTAGACCGTCTGGTCAAGCATCCTGGTGGCACCCTTGCGGGCTGGGTTCGATCCCCCATGGGGTCGAATTGCAGTGCCAGAGGTAAGGTTTTGGGTTTTCTCAGACTGGGTGAGAAGTCTTGTACCTTAATGCGAATGCTCGGGGGGCCTATGCTATGCCCCTGCAGTCTGGATTTTTTTAAACCATTCCACCATTAATAAGTAAACACAAAATATTGGATTATGAGCGCAAAGAGTATAGTTTGCTCATCATGTAAGGAAACATACAACTAGCAAAGTACAATGGGCCACCACATTCACAAGATATGCTACTCCCCATATGATGAAAGAACATTCTTATTTTTACACTTGGTACATGTACATGATGTCTCCAGATTTGTCTTTGAACAGCAATTTTGTTGTATACATGTGAACAAGTGAACAATTTTGTGAAAATGACTCATACAAAATTTAAACAACATCGACATAAAATTAAAATCCAAACATTTCTTAACACCCAATAGATCTTGCCATGAAAGAGAAAATCAAATGCACATCTATAATTTATTGTATGTTTCCCCATTAATGTTGTGGTATTTCAGGGAACATGCCATTGTAAGTCAATTGCTAATACAGAAATTCAATACAGATTTGTAGGCTTGTTATCAGAATTCGAGGCACAATAATGACTTGAGGGTAACAATATTTCTTGCTCCGAAACATCCCTTTAGATTTGGCTAATCGTCTCTCCCTTCCTATCATTTTCTCCCTCTCACCAACAATAGATAACAAAAAATCTGTTCAGCCCGAGGCAGAAGAATTGATAGTACCCCATGATGGCTCTGCAGCTATAGAATAATGATTCATGGTCTAGCCAGCACAAGCTTATGCATGGACAGCACTAGGCAAAGGCAGCACAATCCACGGTCTAGACAACATCAGTGACCACGATCTCCTGTTATCTTAGATGTAGTGGAGAGGAGGAAGCTAGTTCCTATTAGATGCTATGACCCCTAGTGCGTCTATTTTAGCAGAAATTAAAGAAAGTCATACAAACAATTAATAACACTACTTGAGAAATGTCTTGAATAAATAGAATACTATCATACTCACCCTATCAGTGCGTTGACCATTCTTTCTTTTTGCGAGCAAAGGCTCTCCAGTCCTGCGCTTGGATACCAGGAAGATCCTTCAACCATTTGGGAACCTCAACCTCTTTGTTCTGTTGTTCCATTGCAACCTCTTCTTCTTGTGCATCAAGTACAGGAGGAGGTATTTCATCAGCTAGGACATCAGATGAACTCATGTCAGAGATGGTCGCATCTGAATCATCTTCGGCTGAATTTGAAGGTACAGGAGGACATATGTCATCAACCGGAACATCAGAAACTCATGTCAGAGATGGTCGCATCTGAATCAACTTCGGCTGAATTTGAAGCCATGGAGTCACTAGCAATACTTCAGAGAACTTATCCTAGGCGGGCAAAACAGATTTCCTCAGGCGGGCAACAGGTACGCCTGCATGAAAAGGTCCACATTAATCAAAATAACGTTGGCAGGCGCAAATGACTGTCAGCGTTAATCAAAATAACACAGAGGCAGGGCACAAATGCATGCCTACATAAATAATTTCATGAATTAGAAAAAGCCCACCAAGTCTAGTGACCCACCAAGCCCGGTGCCTGGATCCGCCCCAGCGCTCGCCGCCGGGAGCTGCCACCCACCCTTGCGCCGCCAGTGCCTAGATCCGCTCGCTCGTGGTTGGCTCTGGTGACCAGATCAGCTCGCTCGTGGCTGGATCCGCCCTTGCGCCCGCCCTTCTGCCATTGTTGCACCCTTGCGCCGGGAGCTTGCTCTGGTGAACAGATCCGCTCGCTTGTGGCTAGCAATTCACCCGTCCTTGCACCACCGGCTCTCGTGACTGGATCTGCTTAGTCGTGGCCGGATCTGCCCTTGCGCCCGCCCTTTAGCCGCCCTTGCACTCTTGCACCGAGAGCTTGCTTTAGTGACTGTATCCTCTCGCAAGTGGCTAGAAACACCACGCGACCTTGTGCCGCCGGCTCTAGTGGCCAGATCTGCTCGTTCGTGACTGGATCCACGTGCCAGCAGCCACTAATTGTAGGATCCGCTTGGTGGTTTTGGATCCGTGCCCCCACCACTGCTGGTCACTGGATCCATGCCCAACCGCCTCCGGTGAGTGGTTGGTGGCTGGATCTGTCGCCGGTAGCCGGTTGGAGGCTGGATCCACGATGGAAGCTTCTCGAGCTAAGGTTCGGATGCCGCCCCGCTTGTGCTTAGAACTCGCCGCCACTAGGGCTCGGGCTGTGGGGGAGAGGGAGAGGGAGGGGTGCCGCGCCCTGCCTCCCGGCTGTGGGGGAGAGGTAGAGGGAGAGGGAGAGGGAGGGGTCGTCGTGCTCAGGGGAGAGAGCGAGCGAGAGAGAGAGAGAGAGAGAGAGAGAGAGAGAGAGCGCCTGAGAGGAAAACCCTAACAACTGCTTTTATACAAGCCCGATAGAAGCCTAATTTGGGCTTTGGCTGGGCCTCGGCCACGATTAATGTAGGAGGGCCTCATATGCGGTCCAGCTCCGAAAATGACCTCTGTTTTCCAAGGCGGATCTCTTAAAATGTCCACCTCCGTAAATCGATTTTAGGAGGCGGTCACTTTTTACCGCCTACGTAAATTAAACTTCCACCTCCGTAACTCCATTTTGCGAGACGGGCAATTGTGACCGCATCATCATTTTTTTAGTAGTGTAGGTTGGCCGGCAGGATATCTCTAAATAAATGCATACTTATTTGTTTTGTGATCTGTGAAGATCGTCACTAAAAATACATCCAATGCTATCCTATTTAATGCATGCCAAGTAGAAACCATCTGCTAGTTTTTCCCATTGTTTTTAGGAAGGAGCCAGCTATTTTAGGCATGTAGAATTTCCATCTGATCGCTTTAGTGTTTCCCTTCAAAATGTTTTATTATCTATGTTTCTAACATAGAACAATTTTAGTGTACTGAATGCACAAGCCATCTTTGTTTGAATTTCTCATGAATATTGTACAATCTATGTGCTAGAGATCGAGCATCATGCTTCATTGTGCCATAGGAAAAACACTTCTAAAAATTGTGGTAATGTCGTAGTTGTTGACATCGTTTTTTAGCATGTGTCAAGATGGTCAGGAAGGGCTAATCAGCAGAGGAAAGATTATTGTGTAGATTGATAGCTGATGAAAATGAGTTTGCTTATGAGTGGTAGTGGCGTATGGGTTCAAATTGAAATGTTGCCAATAAGGTTAAGGGTATTATTGCCGATGCCGATGAAAGATGGTTTGAAGACTGCTGCCGATGAAACAGGGAATGTACCGATGGAAGGAACTTAAAGGCTGCTGCCGATGAAACAGGGATTGTGCCGATGGAACAGGGATTGTGCCGATAAAAAGGAGGTCGATGAGAATACCATCGTGACTGAGGCGGACTATGGAATAAGATAGGGGTTAATTTCCTTATATACGTTTATTAGAGTCTGAGTTGTATCAAAGTCATGTGTTTCCATAGATTTGGATTTAGTGTCCTAGTCGTATTTGGTTACGTTTCTGTAGATCAGGATATAAATATAGGGTGAAGGGCAATGTAAAAAAAAGAGATCAATCAATACATCAAAAACAACTTTTATTCTTATTTACATCTACTTTCGACGACTTCGTCAATTTGCATATTTTTCTTTTTTACGAGTTCTCATCGATTCGGCGAGTTGCATTGCTCCAGTGCAATCTTCGGTGATCCTCGAGTTCCGCGTGAGTATCTCTTGGCCGTGACTTCCGGGCGTATCGCTGTTGTCAGAACCAAAGTGCTCGTATCTTCATCCTTGTCGATTAACAGGTCAAATCGACTAGCACGCTTTGGATATCGATTTCGGGTATTAGCCCTTTGTGTTTGCAGATCTACTTTTACATCAACACATCTTTTGGCACACCTGGTGGGACAGATCTAGTCAAGATGCTTAATCCTGAGATCGATGCGGGGAACATCATCGCGGTAATAGAAGAAGATCTTAAGGACGATCAGAAGCAGGCTATGGAGAGGGCTATAGAAGAATACAGACAGCTCTGCTTGAAGTCATTCAGTTTGAACAAAAGTGGACAAGTCATCCAGAAGCAAGACTTGCCGTTGCCTCGGCAAGTTACCTTTGATTCTAATCCGGGTAAACTTCAAGAGATGGTTAATTCTGCAGTGAATCATGCTTTAATTAATCATTCCAATGTGCTGCCCAATAATGTTCATAATGCTGTGATTCGAACTTTCAAAGAAGGGCAAGCGTCACCTCGTTACGTTGGGCCTGCTTATCATCAATCAGAATCAGCATCTGCTATTGCTCCATCGGCTCCCCCGGCCGTTGCGGGTATAGAGATTTCTTCTCTTCCAGTATCAGCAGGTTTATCTAACGTACAGTCTACACCGATGCGTCCGGATTCAGCATTATCAGGACGAGTTCAGCTTAATACAGATCTATCAGCATCGGCTTTATCAGGTCCTGTACCACAGAATAATCATACTCCTGCTAATTGGTGGGGATATGGTATGCCTCCAGAGCCATCTGTTTTTAACCATGGATCACCTCAAGTGTTTGATGCAACGGGAAAAGCTCCTATGCTTTCGGCCGGTTCACCGATAGTTCAAGTACCCCAATATACTACAACAACTACTGTACAACCAACTCTAGGAGGTTTCCAGGTGTCTTTGGGTCAAACATCTAGTTCAAGTCCATCGGCAAATTTGTTACCGATGCAACAGAAAGCTCCAATCGTAAGTTAACCTGGAGTCCAGGTTTTACCTCAAGTTAGTTGTAATTATTCGGCAATGCCAACAAGTTACCAACCATCAGCAGAAGAGTTGAAGCATATGCTGTATTGCAAATGGCATAATGCAACTTCACACAGTACAAATGAGTGCAAAGTATTTAGACAACAATTACAGTTAGCTATTGAGTCTGGGAGAATAAAATTTGGCAATTCCAAGATTCAAAAGCCGATGAAAATTGATCAACATCCTTTTTCCAACAAATATGTTGGATACTGAAAGTAAAATTAAGGTGTTGACATCGGAAGCTGCTAAAAAGAATGCATCAGTAGATCCCCAACATCGGATAACTACCGATGATGCAAAAGGCAAGGGGTTATTGATAGAAGGTGGCAGTTCTGGAAAGCCTCCTCGATCTGGCATCATGATTACTCAACAAAGACAATAGGAAGGTTGGCGTCAGCGAAGGGACCGATATCGATAACAACAAGAAGAAAGACGTCAAGAAGAGTGGAATCGGCATAAGGATCATTGGAATTGTCCGTTTTTTATTCATTGTTGGGAGGAAGGTATTAAGTTACCTACTGTTGAGGATTGCCCAGAGTGCAATGGTTATTATGGAGTTAATCGTCCTATAAGAAGATTTCAATCTGGTAATCAAGGTTTGTCCATTAATGAGCCGATCAGAAGGAGAGCATCAGTATATGATCGGCTGGGGGCAGGCTCAGTGTACATGAAAGGCTTGGTAAACACGTTGCATATTTTCTGAGAAACCAAGAGGAATTTGAAGAGATGGCAAATGCAAGAGTTCCTGATGAAGAAATATTTTACAGGGATCCTAATATACGTCGTGTGGAGACAACTAGGACCTATCAGCCAGTGTGGAAAACTAAACTTCCTCAATGGTGTCCAAAGGGTTTGACAAAGACACAGAAGAGGAAAATGCAGCGAGAGCGTCAAAAAGACTTTTACCAAAAAGGAAGTCCCTCCAATGAGAAATCTGGTAATCAGCAGTGGCAGATAAGGCACAAAAATAAAGGCCCATCGGCAGATGTCAATATGGTGTTTATGTTGCCGATGGAATTTTTGGCTCTATCTGATAGCGAAGAAGAAGATTTTTTCTCTGACCAAATAGCTCAATTAACACTAGATCCAATGATGACTATTTTTGAGAAGTCTGCCGATGATGAGAGACAACACCTCAAGGCTTTGTTTGTAAAAGGCAGAGTTGATGGACAGCCTGTATCTAAGATACTTATTGATGGAGGAGCTGCAATTAATATTATGCCTTATGTGATGTATCGGAAGCTTGGTAAGGGAGATCAAGACTTAACTAAGACTGATATGATGCTAAAGGACTTTGAAGGTAATATATCACCAGCTAAAGGGGCAGTGTGTGTTGAATTGACCATCGGCAGTAAAACCTTACCGACAACTTTCTTTGTTATTAATGGCAAGGGTGCATATAATCTGCTTTTAGGAAGGGATTGGATTCATGCTAATTGTTGTGTTCCTTCTACAATGCATCAGTGTCTTATACAATGGGTTGGAGACAAAATTGAAGTTGTTCCTGGTGATTCTTCTTATATCATCGCATCGGTAGAATCAGACACTTATGGGCGAACTAGGTGCATATCAGGAGAAGCTTGGGAAAAAGAGTTCCTCAAGGTTGCCGATTACGAAATTCTACCGATCCAAGCAGTCGGTTCTGAAGAAGAGTTTTAATGGATAGATTTGCCGATGATGGAAAATTTGGTCAAGGATTTACATCGGCAGATGATTTAATAGAAGTAGATATTGGTGAAGGCGATGGGCCAAGGCCCACTTTTATTAGTGCTAAGTTAAATTCCAAGTGTAAACAGCAACTAGTTGATTTATTAAAGGAATATAAAGATTGTTTTGCTTGGGATTATACTGAAATGCCTGGGTTAGACCGATCTATAGTTGAACATCGGTTGCCTATTAAATCTGGATTTCGGCCACATCAGCAGCCGGCACGCCGCTGTAATCCTAATATACTTCCTGATATTAAGGCCAAAATAACTAAATTAATTGAGGCAAAGTTTATTCGGCAGTGTCGATATGCAGAGTGGATTTCTAATGTGGTTCCTGTATACAAGAAAAATGGGAAACTTCGTGTTTGTATTGATTTCAGGAATCTCAATAAGGCCACACCGATGGATGGTTACCCAATGCCGATTGCTGATTTGTTGATTGATGCTGCAGCAGGGCATCAGATTATCAGTTTCATGGATGGTAATGCAGGTTATAATCAAATATTCATGGCTGAAGAAGATATTTCTAAGACTGCTTTTAGATGTCCAGGACATGTGAGATTATTTGAGTGGATAGTTATGACATTTGGTTTAAAAAATGCCGGTGCTACTTATCAAAGAGATATGAACTTTATTTTCCATGAATATATCGGCACGTTGGTGGAAATCTACATTGATGACATAGTGATTAAGTCTGGAGACATCACAAAGCATCTAACCGATCTACAGAAGATATTGGAGTGCACAAGAAAACATGGATTAAAGATGAATCCTAATAAATGTGCATTTGGTATATCGACAGGACAATTCTTGGGTTTTATGGTGCATCAGCGGGGTATTGAAATTAGTAGAAAATCTATTGAGGCAATCAACAAGATTGTTGCTCCTGCCGATAAAACTGAATTACAATCCTTGATCGGTAAGATTAATTTCATCAGAAGATTCATATCTAATTTGTCGGGTAAGATCAAGGCTTTTAGTCTATTATTGAAATTGAAACCCGATCAGGAATTTAAATGGGGGGATGAACAACAGTTAGCCTTAGATGAAATTAAGAGTTATTTAACAAATCCTCCAGTGTTAGTTCCACCCCAACATGGAAAACCTTTCAGATTGTATTTATCGACTGAAGATACTGTTATCAGTTCAGCTCTTATTCAAGAATTTGAAGGAAAGGAGCGTGTTATCTATTATTTGAGCAGACGGTTAATATATGCTGAAACCAGGTATTCGGCCATTGAGAAATTATGTCTATGTTTATACTTTTCTTGTATTAAGCTGAGACATTATTTACTATCGGCTGAATGTACTGTCATATGCAAGGATGACGTGGTCAAGTATATGCTGTCAATGCCGATACTAAATGGTAGGATTGGTAAATGGATTTTAGCATTATCAGAATTTGACCTATGTTATGAATCGGCTAAGGCAGTTAAAGGACAGGTTATGGCCGATTTCGTTACTCAACATTGGAACACGGTGGATTCTCTGGAAATTGCTCCGTGGACACTTTTTTTTTGATGGGTCTACTTGTGGTGAAGGGGCAGACATTGGTATCGTATTAATTTCCCCTCAGGGGAAGAAGTATGAGTTCTCATTGCCGTTTGTTGCTACATTGACAAACAATCAAGCTGAGTACCAAGCCCTGATAAAAGGGTTAGAATTGCTCAAGGAAGTATATGCTGATGCTGTTGAGATCTTTGGTGATTCTATGTTAGTTATAAATCAGTTGACTGGGATTTATGAATGCCGAAGTGAAATTCTAATTTCATATCATGAAAAGTGTTTGAGATTATTAAAAGGGTTCAGGAGTTTTCATCTGGAACATATTTCTCGGATGCATAATGAAGAGGCTAACCGATTGGCTCAGCATGCTTCAGGATATCAACCTGTTCAAGAAGTATTAATATCAGCAGCTGATACCGATGACTGGAGGAAGGAAATTATTGATTATTTAAAGAATCCATCTAAAAAGGTTGAAAGACGTATAAGGTTCCAAGCTACCAAGCATGTAATCCTCAATGATGATTTGTATTACCGAACCATAGATGGAGTTTTACTCAGGTGTGTTAGCATATAGGAATCAAAAGGCCTGATGGGTGAAATTCATGAAGGAGTATGTGGGACTCATCAGTCAGCCTTCAAGATGAAATGGATGATCAGAAGAAATGGATATTATTGGCCGACTATTCTTGAAGATTGTTTTAAATATTTTAAAGGATGTCAGGAATGTCAGAAATTTGGTAATATTCAAAGAGCACCCGCATCGGCTATGAACCTTATAATTAAGCCTTGGTCGTTCTGGGGTTGGGCTATTGATCTCATCGGTCAGATTTATCCACCATCGAGTAAAGGGCATAAGTTTATTCTGGTTGCTACCGATTATTTCACAAAGTGGGTTGAAGCAATTCCTTTAAAAAAGGTGACATCGGCTAATATGATTTATTTTGTGAAGGAGCATATTGTTTACCGATTTGGCATCCCTCAAACCATCACTACCGATCAGGGCACTATGTTTACATCGGGTGAATTTGATGAGTTTGCTATAGGAATGGGGATTAAAGTTTTGAATTCTTCACCGTATTATGCTCAGGCTAATGGTCAGGCTGAAGCATCTAATAAAGGAATTATCAAGCTCATTAAGCGCAAGATTAAAGAGTATCCTAAGAAGTGGCATACAGTATTAAATGAAGCTTTGTGGTCATATCGGATGGCGTGTCATAGTGCAACCAAGGTAACACCTTATCAGTTGGTGTATGGACACGATGCAGTCTTACCTTGGGAGATTAAAATTGGTTCTAGGCGAATACACTCTCAAGATCAATTGACAGCCGATGATTATGATATCCTTATGAAGGATGAGTTGGAAGATGTAGCAGGTCATCGGTTAAAAGCTTTAGTTAGCATCAAGGAGAATAAGAAAAGAGTAGCTAGATGGTATGACAAGAAGGTGAAGGTAAAGGAATTTGTCGATGGAGAATTGGTTTGGAAGTTGATTTTACCGATTGGGACTAAAAGATCTAAGTTTGGCAAATGATCACCTAATTGGGAAGGTCCATATCGGATAAATCAATCTGTTCCTGGTAATGCATATATTCTTGAAACTCTTAAAGGAGTTGTATTTCCCAGAGCATTAAATGGAAAATATTTAAAGAAATATTACCCTAGTGTCTAGATGGATGCATAAAAGAGTAATTGCCGGTAACAATCCTATCGGCTAGAGTCAAAACAAAGTATCAATTATTGCCGATGCGCTAATTTAACAAAGCTTGGATAGCCGATATTGCACGCAGGCGAATTTCATCGGTTTCTTTTAATTCTTTGGCATCTTCATCGGCACTTCCTTCCACATGCTTGAGTTTTTTCTTGAGAACCAAGGCCTTGCGAGCTTGGACGTCTCGTTCTTGCTGAAGGGCCTTGATAGCGTCAGGAAGCTGGTCTTCTTCTTGCTTGGCTTGAGTCAGGGCTGTTTCAATCTTTTCCAGTTTGGCTAGCAGAGCTGCCCTTTTTGTCGATAGGTCTAAGATTTTCTGTTTAAGATCAGAACCGGAGGCTTGCAAGTTGCTGATGCTTTTGTGCTTCTCATCGGCAGTTTGCTTCAGCTGCAGCATTTCTTTCTTAAGTTGAGCCTGAGCTGCTCTGTCAGCAATACGATGAACAACCTTTTGATATTGAAGTTGTCTGCTCTCCAGATGGACTGCTGGGAAGATGATTTCTTCAACATCAGCAGGGACTTGGCCACGGATTGTTTTGAAGATGGTCCTTGCAGGGTCTGAATCGATCACCAGTTGAGCAGTATCTTGTTGCAGCAGATTCAGGAGAACTTCTAGTTTGCCATAGGTATCTGCCGATATTGTTCCCAATGCCAGGGAAGAACTCGCCTCTTCTCCGTCATCATCGGAGACGTCGATAGCAAAAGAAAACAAGCTATCGGGAGAATCTTGTTCCTGTGAAATAAAGAGAGTTAGGAATCCTATTTGTGGTGTCTGGGGATATTATAAACCAAACAGTTAATCGGTTTACCTGCTTCAGGACAATTTCTTGAGCCTAGCTTGAGGGAGCGGCTTGAAAAAGATCATGCGAAGGATCGACAGAGGATGCCGATGGAATGTCTTCTACGACCTCATCAGTAGTCGGCCCTTGGGGTATAATGGCTGATGGTGTATCTTGTACAGAAGAAGCAGCTTGTTCAATTATATCAGTGGGTCGATTGACAGGTGTTAGAGCGGATGAAGGGGCTGGTGTAGATTTCTGTCGCTTTTGTTGAGCTTCAGCATCGGTTAAAGCTTTGCGCTTTGTTTGGGCCTCAGCGACAATTGGCTGGGGGGCATCGACATGTGTTGATTGGGGAGCTTGCATGCTTGGTGTGCTTGCCGATGTGCCCGTTTGTTGCTGCAAAAACGAGTATAAGATTGGATATTTAACAGAAAAAATGTAAAAATAAGAGAATACCTCTGAAGGAGGAGTAGAGGTCATGGTGCTTGATATTGGAAGAGTTGCTGATGACGATCCAGCTGCAGCTCTCACATCCTGATAGTTGTATGTTAATATAGTGTGCACCGATAGAAAAACAAAGTAAGCAAGGTTATTACCTTAAAAACCTTGATTAGGCTTGAAGCAGCAGCCATTGGAGTGGCCCTGGATGTTGCTAGTCTTGGTCTAGAGGTGATAGTTTTGGCGCGAGTCCTCTGGAAGGTTAAGGCCTCTAAGGTAGGGGCGTTGTAGCCAATTATTGAGACTGGAGAAATAGGGTGGAGGTTGAAGGGTCTTCCACTTTTGCTTATTGATGAAACTGGATCATCAGCCTGTTTCAGGGAAGATTAGTTACCAATATACATATAAAAGGAAGGAGAGAGACGAAAGTTAAAAGGAACTTACTGCATCGTCAGGAACAACATAGTCGGATCGATCATGTGTTGATATGTATGAACGGATGTTGAAAACAACTGTTCTTTCCACTCTTGCCACCATTGCTTATATGACTCTATGATGAAAGACACTGGTGACCACGCGGAGAGATCAACATTTGAAATATCGGCATCAGGAGCAAGTCTTACTACTCTACTCCATTCAGTTTCAACTGTAATAATTTCTCTAGGCTTAATCACATCGGCAAAGCATAGCTTGATTGGCAGTTGCCCAAAGGCTAATTAGCGAGATACTGCCGATGAATTGTAGAATTCATAAGTGATATGAGAATTCTTCCCGCTACCAAATGTGTTTACTGGGATTGCTCTGGTGGGTTGAGGATGCGCAGTTAGCGTTGCCGCCAGAGAGAGAATGCCAAAGGTTGCAATTTGAAGGTAGAAGATGAGCAGTTCAGAGAAATCTATTTATAGGCCATTTGGGGTAGGGGTATTCTTGACTTATCTCTATACTGTACGCGGATGGATCGAGGTGGTTCAGATAGATATGGTAACTGTTCGCACGACAATCAAAGGATTGTACAGAAGATTTGATGGCATGGCAAGTAGTCATGACTTGAAGGATATTTTGATACAGGATCTTTCAGTTCTAAAATGGTGATGTTATTGTGATAAGATCTTGGCGATGGATTGTTATTTTGGTATCTCAACCATAATTGAGGCAAAAAACAGTTGGAAAATGTGCGATATTTACTGAGATACATGGATTAGATCTAGATTTGATTAAATCTGGTAACTGATCATGTTATGCTTGGAGAATGGGTTGAAAAATAGGTAATAGCAGGCATTATCTGGAGTAAATTTCGGAGCATCAATATCTTATACTCCGAAATTGGGGGGCATGTGTTGACATCGTTTTTTAGCACGTGTCAAGATGGTCAGGAATGGCTAATCAGCAGAGGAAAGATTATTGTGTAGATTGATAGCTGATGAAAATGAGTTTGTTTATGAGTGGTAGCAGCGTATGGGTTCAAATTGAAATGTTGCCAATAAGGTTAAGGGTATTATTGCCGATGCCGATGAAAGATGGTTTGAAGACTGCTGCCGATGAAACAGGGAATGTACCGATGGAAGGAACTTGAAGGCTGCTGCCGATGGAACAGGGATTGTGCCGATGGAACAGGGATTGTGCCGATAAAAAGGAGGTCGATGAGAATACCATCGTGACTGAGGCGGACTATGGAATAAGATAGGAGTTAATTTCCTTATATATGTTTATTAGAGTCTGAGTTGTATCAAAGTCATGTGTTTCCATAGATTTGGATTTAGTGTCCTAGTCGTATTTGGTTACGTTTCTGTAGATCAGGATATAAATATAGGGTGAAGGGCAATGTAAAAAAAAAGAGATCAATCAATACATCAAAAACAGCTTTTATTCTTATTTACATCTACTTTCGACGACTTCGTCAATTTGCATATTTTTCTTTTTTACGAGTTCTCATCGATTCGGCGAGTTGCATTGCTCCAGTGCAATCTTCGGCGATCCTCGAGTTCCGCGTGAGTACCTCTTGGCCGTGACTTCCGGGCGTATCGCTGTTGTCAGGACCAAAGTGCTCGTATCTTCATCCTTATCGATTAACAGGTCAAATCGACTGGCACGCTTTGGATATCGATTTCGGGTATTAGCCCTTTGTGTTTGCAGATCTACTTTTGCATCAACAGTAGTATAACAAAATTTGAGCTATTATATAGTACAATTAGGAGGGGCCTACATTCCTTTTCCGTTAGCAGTGAAGCATACACATGTCTAGTCTAACTTCGTCTCTAGTTTTAAGCACATGAGTTTATTTTCACGAAATACTTGACTTCTTAAATTGTTAGAGTTGATTTCAAGTAAATTGGCAAATTCTAAGGAAAAAATAAGGGTCCATTTGAACATGTCATTATAAATTTGATGTTTCAGAGGAATGCCACTAGCTCTCGACTAATAGGATTATTGCCAGTACAATTCTCTCACTGTCCGAAATACGCCACTTTGTATTCCCACGGGGTACTTGGGCCCACAAACAGGCACATGCATAGGTCCCGTACTTCAGCATGGACCATTTTGCCCCTGCTCTCCCTCTATACACCTCACTTACTAGTGGGCCCCTGAGTCCATCTTTCTTCGCTCCCTAATCCATTTGTGACTTTGCACCAACCAAACACGAACCAGTTCCCTACACCTTCTGTCTTTCTGTTTATAAAATGGAGCGGGCTAGGTTGGCTAGATGGAGATCACTAAATAAATGCATACTTATCTGTTTTCTGATCTGTGAAGATCGTAACTAGGGGTACATCAAATGTTGTCCTATTTAATACACGCCAAGTAAAAATCATCTGCTAGTTTTGCCCATTGTCTTTAGGAAGGAGACAGCTGTTATAGGCATGGAGAATTTCCATTTGATCCTTTTAGTTTGTCCCTTAAAAATGTTTTTTAGCTTAGTTTCTAGAACAGAACAAGTTTAGTGTACCGAATGCCCGAGCAATCTTTGTTGGAATTTTTCATGAACATTGTACAATTTATGTGCTAGATACCGAGCATCATCACTACTACAGATCCGCATTGACTGCCGGTATCATCACTGCCGGATTTCAGTGAGCCGGCAGGGAATTCACATCAATGTCGGTTCTGGGCTTCAAAATCAGAAAATGATTGGGGGTGGGCACATAATGGAGTGAAAGTACACATCACTACCAGTTTTGTGGCTGAAATTGGCAGTGATTGGTCAGTGACATATCAGTGCCGGGTCTAGCTAAGAGCCGACAGTGTTGGCTTAAGCCACAAACCGGCAGTGTTGGCGCAACTCTACCGGGTTGTGCCAAGAACTGCAGTGACATTTCATATCACTGCCAGTTTTTAGTCATTACCGGCAGTGATGTAAACCCCAATCAATGCCGGTTTACTTGTGCCGGTTCAAAATCCAGTAGTGTAAGGGGATTTTGAACTGGCAATGATGTGAAGAATTGGGGTAGTGCATGCTTCATTGTGCCTTAGGCGAAACACTTATAAAAGTTGTGGTAATGTCTTAGGATAACAAATTTTGAGGTAGTATATACTACAATTGTTGGGTCTACATTCCTTATCCGTTAGCACTGAAGCATACACATGTCTAGTCTAACTTCAACTCGAGTGATAAGCACATGAGTTTTTTTTTTCACAAAATGCTTGAGTTCTTAAATTGTTAGAGTTGATCTCAAGTAAATTGGTAAATTCTAAGGAAAAATAAGGGTCCATTTGAACATGTCATTATAAATTCTATGTTTCAGAGAAACGCCACTATCTCTCTGCTAATCGGATTAGTGCCGGTACAATTCTCTCACTGTCCGAAATACGCCACTATGTATTCCCACGGGCTACATGAGCCCTCAAACAGGCATACCATTTTATCCCTGCTCTCCCTCTCCACTTCACTTAGTTACTAGTGGGCCCCTGTGTCCATCTTTCTTCTCTCTAATCCATTTTATCCCTGCTCTCCCTCTCCACTTCACTACTGCCGCTTGTCGCGCTCACCAGCGTGCAGCGCACCTGCCAGCCCCGTGCGTGATTGCCACGCGCCGCCGCCTCCAACACCACTACTTGCAGGTCTCGCCAGCCGTACCAGTGCCCAATGCTCCTGCTGGGCTCGCTGCCCACTACTGGCAGTCTACTGCCGTTGTCCGTCAGTCTCGCTCCCGTGCGTTGCCATCCACCATTCATTCGTGCCTCCCTCGACAGTGACACAGCAGAAGTGCCTCCGGCCTTCTCCTTCAGGATTCAATCTTCATAGAGCAGGACTCGATCCACGGATGTATAGCGGGCCTGCAATGGATTCAGATACTTAGACCCCATGTCCAAACTAAAGAACGTACATGCACGAACAGCTTTTCTCACACACGTATGAAAGACCACACGCTAAGTTGTGATTTTTTTTTCTTCTAGACACTTCATAGGGCACGTGATTATACATGCATGCATACACGTACCACAAACACTACCATGGAAATATTTTTGGAGCTGGTCGTTATCGATTAACCAAGGCAGGCATTGCAACCACCTCCGTCGAAAGGTTTCCATTAATGTAGACCTACGGAGGCAGTTGCTTTGGCCACCTCAGTTAATCAATCAGAATCAGAGAAAACAAAAAAAAAGGAAAAATCTGTGGACAAGCCAATCGAGCCCACCGATAGGCCCGCTTAGCCCATCCAGACGCCATCGCCGCCGGAGTTCGCAGGATCCACCGCTGGTGTGCATCCTCCACCATTGAGCCGCAGGCGGATCCGCATCATTCGAAGAGATAGAAGAGGGAGCCGCCGCGGGATCCAGCCTTCCCACGTGCCGCCGTTGCCGGATCTGCGCAACTCGGCGGGAGAGAGAAGAGGCAGCTGAGCCGGTTCGGCCTCCCCGCCGCCAGATCCGGCATCCCCACAGGCCGCCACCACTGGACCCACACCGCTCGGGGAGGGAGAAGAGGGAGCAGAACCCCGCCACCCACCACGCACCAGAGGAGGAGGAGCCGAGACCCTGCGTTCCACCACCACTGGAGGAGTAGCTGGCCGGAGCCATGTGCTGCTAGTGCTGGAGGAGGAGCAGAAGGCCACGTTGCCGCTATAGCACCATGCCACCGCACGGGAGGCCGTGTGCCACCACCGTTGCCTCCACTCGAGATTCATGTCGGAGGAGAGAGCTTCGAACCCTAAGTCATTTTGGGTCCTGGTGGAGGCGTGATAGAGAGATAGAGAGAGTGGCCGAGAGAGAGGACTGAGTGAGAATGAGCAAAACCCTAAAGTCCCCGTATATATACTCTGAGCGTTATATCAGGCCGAGATGGTTTTTTCTAAACTGCTAGTTTGACATAGGCGGACCTTTTTATGGGGTCTGCCTCCAAAAATGGCCTCCGTAAATCAATTTTAGGATGTAGTTATTTTACGACCGCCTCCATAAATTGATTTTATGAGGCGAGCAGTCATGACTACCACCGTAAATGAAAACGACTGCCTCTGTTAATCGTCAGACATTTATGAGGTGGTTCGATTTTGTGACCGCCTCGGTTAATAAATGGACATGGCCTTGAAAAATTATTTTTGTAGTAGTGAAACTAAATTGTTATTTTTTTCTCGGATTCCCGGGCCGTGTGTCACGCTGCACTAGCCGCTGCTGGCCCGCTGCATTGCCTCACAATGGTTAAACAGAGGCAGGCATGGGTCCGTGACTCGTGGTCACACGAGGGACTGAGGACAGGAGCCCACACAAACCTTTTGGATAAAGATGGTCATTATAGTCTTTTTCTCTCCATTTTTTCCAACCATTGTTTCTTTGTCCATTATTTACCACTAGGGCATGCCATCGAGAAGTAAGGACAAACGGGTGACTAACATTGGGGCAAATCTGCAAAGTTAAAAACAGGGGCAAACGTGCGGTTACAGTTAAAACGAGAGCACACCACTCCCTCTGTCCCTGTTTGACTGTCATTTTGGCAGTGAAATTCAATGTCCACGTTCACAGCCCCAGGCAAGCATCTGGACAGACCAAGTGACCACGTTCACAGAGATTCAAATGTACCTATTAAGATGCTAAAGCGACACAGATAAAGGGACAGAGAGAGTATGCAGTACCACAATTGCCCCATTTGTTTTTGATAATTGGCACAAGTTCCATGACTAAACAATCTTTGTATGGTCACTTGCAAAATAATTCAAGACCCAGTACTATTAACACATGTAATAAAGTGTTGCATAAATCTTAAAAGTGCACACATGTATACAAGATACATAGCTGGAAGGATTTGTGTGGTTGATAGATTGCTCGGTGAAAATATTGGCTTTGTTGGATAATGCTCCATGGAATCTTGACACTATATTCAAATATATTACCTACAATGTAAGTTATATCACTACAATAGAACATAAAATTCCTGCGGCCTATCACTGTCAGATTAATTTTAAAACCAACTGTCAGTGACTCCACTGCCTTCGGACATGAAATTTTATTTCAATGTGTTTACTCACGCAATTCGGGTCCACTCCCCACTCTCACCCTTATTATATTTTCTCCTTCCCCATTCTCTTCCTCTCACCCCTTTCCGGTCTCCATCCTACCCAGATCCCGTGCACTCTCTTCCTCCTGCCATTTTCGATCCAATCCTCCTCACCTTGCATGGCAGAGCTTCCTGTCAAGGATGGCAGACGTGGCGAGGTGACGTGTAGAAAAATAGATGATGTGTTGAGTCTCTCCCTCTCTGTGTGGTAAATAATGGACAAAGAAACAATGTGTGATGAATCAATCTGTCATGTGACGAATGTGTGATGAATCAATCTGTCATGTGTTAGATCTCTCTCTCTCTCTCTCTCTCTCTCTCTATTGAAGCCACAAACTGGTGGTGATTGTATATTCTGTGGAGCCAATTAGGAGTCATAATGGGGCTAGCACTACGATGGCACATAGTCTAAAAGTAATTCGAAGTCACAAAAACTTTATCAAAAAGAAAAAGCTTAAAACAAGTAAAGCAGAAGAGCAACGCTAAAGCATAGGCTTTTTTTTTTGTCAAGACTAGCAAACCTAAGTTTGTTTTTGTTTTCAATAAACGCAGGAGAGCTACACTTTCTTGTACTTAGATAGGCTGATTAATACAACGTGATGCCATGAAAAGCACAATTAGAATTGAACCCCTGGTCGAGCAACTGACACACCTTGAAGAACACCGCTCATGTACAGGATTTGTTAAATAACAGAAGATGTGTTCACTCCAGATACATCATTCGTGAGATGCTCACGATTGACAATGAAGGTGGGAGATCTCTCAATGCCAACAGACATTTCTTTACTCCTATGGTTAGAAACAATAATTCCAGCAAAACACCTTTTGACCTCTGAACTAGAAGCGAATCTCCTGATACATCCTATTTCTATGTATGTAACCATCGTTCATCCAGTGGGTTTCTTATATGGTCTAGAAACTGCATAACAAATTGAAGCACTACAGAAGCTCAATATATATAACTAAGGACCAGAAGGGCAACTACCCTTCTTTTTGAATAACTTGCCAAGGGATTCAGTGGTTGACACCTAAACAGCACGCTCACTGCCGCTACACATTTACACGTGAGTTGGCTCACGATCATTGCAATCCTGGAAGGATACTCGTTAATGATAACTTAAGCATCGATATAACAGATGTTTCTTATCAACTTAAGCACACAGATTCATAGTATTCTGGAACTGTTGAAAACATATTTCTTTTACCAATACTTGTTTTTTGACAAGCATGTGCAAATGTCTTATTACTCAATAATTAATTAATTAATTATTAGCATTTTGTTCCCAAGTCTCTTAATAAAGTCCCGGTGGCAACGCCAGACGTATACACCTAGTTTTCAAATTACTGAGAGAAACCTAACCTCCACCAGGTAGGCCAACGACATTATAGTCTCTCTGATTTTTCAACCATTTTTCCCATACACATAGGGCTAAATTATTAATCTTCCCCCTGTTACTACATATGCATGTTTTGATTACTCACAAGAGAATGACGCAACCAGGGTGTTCTGTATGGCAAGATGCAAATCCATAATGCAAGAAAACATACAAATGATGGCCAGCATGATGTCAAGTTTCGTAACTGTAGAGCTCGATGTGATCTATGACTTTGTAGTCATTACTAGAAAACTGATTTTAGGAGACAGCTTCTCTGATTAACGACAGGCACACCTAGCGACAGACTACGTAAATGGTAAAGGGGCCTCAAGGAAAAATATCCGTCTCCAAAAATCATTTATAGAGGTGGGAGTCCTAAGTCTACAAAATCATCGATTAACAGAGGTGATCTCCTTAGAATGTCCATCTCCATAAATTGATTTTCATAGGTGGACACATTAAGATGCTCGTCTCTAAAAATCACTATTAGCCGAGGCAGCCATTTTAAGTGTCTGTCTCTAAAAATCAGTTTTTAGTAAATAGTTGCATTAAAAAATAATTCATAAGTATTCCATCTGTACTCGAATAAAAACAAACTAATTGATTTTTAGAGACAGACATTCTGACAGCCTCAGTAAATGCCGATTAATAGTGACATTTTCTTAGAGGCCAGCGGATAGTCTGCCCGCCTCTAGAATAAAAAATGGCTGCCTCCAAAAATGTTTTGAGTACTAGTGAGCTCAAGTTTTTGATGTGAAGTTATTTAGATTCCAAAAAATCATTTTAAATTATCAAAATCTAAAATTAAAAATTTAGACTTCTCAAATGATCTTAGATGCTCACATGTTCTAGACTAAAGATGTAGTACTCAACGCGATCTACAAATTTAGAAAATTTAAAATTTGAAGTCAATTATTACTTGATTTACTATAATAGTAAACAAACAAATGATCTATTTTTTGAAAGCACAGTACAAATGCATGCACTCACATACATACATGCACACCCGACCATATGAATGCAAACACACCCTTTCCCTATTAGCACTTTCAAGTGACTAAGCACATAGATCTTGACATCAACATTGTTACCATACTTGCCATGCTATTGATAAGAATGGTGCCTAATGATGAAATAAAAAGGTGTTTTGTTTCTAGAATTAATTAATTCACTAAAGTGCAGCACTCACGATAAGCCACGAACTTAACCTAGGCATGGGTTTTTATCACAATCAACCTAACCAAATGAGCCACACTCAATGAAGAATCACTAAACATAATATATAACTAGCCCATGTACACATGGGCTTGCACCTAGCAAAAATTACTTGTTTTTTTTTGGAAAAGAGAAAATTATAAGATGAGAACATATAAAAAGCATTCGGCACATGTCCTCTGGTAGGGCGCACATGTCAACCATTCATTTAAGTGGCTAGGTGAGCGTGTGTGTGTGTGTGTGTGTGTATATATATATATATATATATATATATATATATATATATATATATATATATATATATATATATTTATATTTATATTTATATTTATATTTATATATATATATACCTGGCTATAAAATAAATAATTTTCTAGCCGGACCAAAATTTATCACCAGCGCACCATGGTCACCAGCGCGTGCCTTTGGCTTGGTCGTCCGTGGTCCCCTTCTAATCAATGCATGCATGCAATCATGCAGTGATTCAATCCCCTGCCCCATCCATTCATCCACCGCATGGGTCCCTTCTAATCACATTGCTTTATTTTTTTTTTCCGTATCAATCACATTGCTTCATTTTCGACCTGCAACAGACATGGCGCAAAGGTCGCTCCATCCGCCTGCAGAACTCGCACCGTCCGCCGTCCTTCGCCCTGCAGTGCCTTGCTCTTCGCTGCATATGCCCATTCATCCACCAGTGTCGCAGCTGGCGCCGGTCTGGCTCCTGTTCTGGATCTACCGCCGGTGCATGCTCTGGCGACTCCGCCATTTCGTTCGTCTCCATGAGGTGAGCTCCTGGTACCTCCGACGAGCATCCCCACGGCGAGTGGCGTGCAGCTGCGTTTGGGGCTGCGGTGTCGTCCCTTGCTTGCCCCTGCACGGCGCTTTGAGCAGATCGTCACCGGCAGCGGTACGTGTTGGGTCTGGGAAAAAGGAGCGCCTCGCCATGTTTCTGGTTCTGTTGCACCTTCTGATTTTTTGTTTGTCGTCCCAGAAGCAGTCCCAACAATGAGTGCTCATGGATTTAGCATCTGCAGCTGGTCTCTTCCGCTCCTGGATCTGCTGCTCATGTGGCGGCGGTGACTATCCAGCACGGCAGCATCACTCCTTCCACCGACGCCCATCCCTACCTGGGCACCACCGGTGATGTCGGCACCATGCTCCATCGCACAACGCGGCCCTAGGCGGCGGCGGTGCGGCCTTCCACCGTGTGACCCCGTTTCGCATGGATGGTGGCCCCTGCGGTGGCGCGGCTCGCCCCGCTCGCATGGCGCTCCCCGACGGCGACGCAGCCGGTCTCGCTTGGATGGCGGCCCCGGCGACGGAGCTGCTCACCTCGCATAGATGTCGGCTCCGGCGGCAACGCGGCCCGCCCCAGTCGGATGGCAGCCCCCGATGGCGGAGCGGCTTCCCTCGCGTGCATGGCGGCCCCAGCGGTGCCCCTCGGCGGTGGCCTAGCAACGCGGTGTCACCTTCCTCCCTCCTGATGGCCCTCACGATGGCGTGGCGGCAGGCCCCTTCCCTGATGCAGCGCAATTTTTGTTGCATGTATTACCGATGAACAAAGACATGTTAGTATTTGATTTTGTTATTTTTCTTGCTGGTTACTTTTGGAAAGCACCAAATTGTGTATCTACAAATTTTTGTACTTCACATGGATCAGTGTTTCTTGTAAGTTGCTCCTGAGGAAATTGAGATGCAAGTTGCCGTAATTCCCCTTCTAATTATAGTGTGGATTCTCGTAAATCTCGTAAATATTTCTTAGTTCAAATTCTCGTAAATCTCATTAATATTTCTTTCTTAGTGTAGATTCTCGTAAATATTTCTTATTGCAAATTCTCGTAAATACATCTTAATGCAGATTCTCATAAATCTCGTAAATATTTCTTAGTTCAGATTGTCGTAAATATTTCTTAGTGCAGATTCTCGTAAATATTATTAGTGTAAATTCTCGTAAATACTTCTTAATGCAGATTCTCATAAATATTTGGTAATGCAAAATCTCGTAAATATTTCTTAGGGCAGATTATTCTCGTAAATATTTTTTAGGTTTTGGTGTGAATTCTCGTAAATATGTTTTGGTGTGAATTCTCGTAAATATTTCTTCTTCAATGATGGAAAGTAGTAAATGCACATCTGTACACGCTTGCATGCATGGCACCGTGTGAAGGCGTCAAAATAATTATTCCAATTATCCAGTGTCATTAATTACCTGGAGTGTTTTGATCCCGCATGCATGTAGGTGGCTCCCGTAATTCTCTGTACCGGTAATTAAAGCTCGCTGGCTGAATAGGCATCACTGGCTGTGGACGGTGGGGTCGGTTTGGCCTGGCTACAAAATAACGTATTCTGTAGCTGGCTACAGAGTATATATACGGAGGGTATACTCTATAGCTAACTACAAAATAACTTATTTTTGTAGCCACCTCTATTTACGATAATTTTATATATTAATTTACGACAATGTCAGTATATATTTACGATAGTTGAATTACTATAACACACGGTGATATTTACCATAATATTATAGTAAATCACATAGTAAGGAGTTACTATAATCTCGTAAATTAGCATAGCAATTATCGTAACTCAAAGTGGCTACAGAATAAGTTATTTTGTAGCCAGCTGTAGGGTAATATATATATATATATATATATATATATATATATATATATATATATATATATATATATATATATATATAGAGAGAGAGAGAGAGAGAGAGAGAGAGAGAGAGAGAGAGAGAGAGAGGGGAACTTCCTTCCACACTGATACAACGTAGAGCTTGTCCAAGCTTAGTTCTCCATTTCGTGAAATCAAGTGGAGTTATAGTTTGGTGAAAGGAGAACAAATGAAATTAGCTTGGATATGTCGTATGATGATATACATGAAGTTGGGGTATGATGATCTACATAGAATTGGAGACACTGGAAATCCAAATAAAATAGAGTCCAATGGTAAACTAATATGGATGCACCATAAGTCCACTAAGCTTTGTAGACTCTAGTAGCTCTGAATGCTTTTCTTCAGTGATCTGAGCAGAACACATGGTTGCGACTCTGTCTCAACTTGTGGCATGAATATTGTTGAGAGCTTCCTTTATTTTCAAACAAACACAAGGTCGACAAGACATTATATCACTAGCAACCAGGAAGTTTGCTAGGTGGTCGCCAGATGCATCAAGTTTTTAATCACCTAAAATAATCAAATGCTAGTATCTGCATGATATACCGAGGCGATGTACTTCATCCTACATGGATTGCTTGCAGTTTACGCATGCACCACTGTGAAAGTAAGAATCCGGAGTGGAACAGTTCGAATAGTTCACATAGCTACTCGGTAGATAACCCCGCCTAGGTCTATACCTCATATGCTCGCGAATTGGTCAACTGACATTGGGATAGTGAATGAAAGCTAATCTTAGTGGGTGTCACAGCTCTTTTCTGGGCTATTTGGAGTATACAGAATGATGTTGTTTGAAAAGAAATGATTTATTTCTTTTATGCAGGCTACCTTGAGGGGAACATACTGGCCGTGTTTTTGGCATTGTTGCCGCGTCAGGATGCAAAGGAGACCATCCAATTGGCGAGCCGAGCACAGGAAGTTGTTGCATTGGACGTTTTCACCGAGAGTGGATGGAGGAGCAATATTAATTTTGGATGTTAATTTTGAACCTGTAATAAGTTTTAGTTTTCCAAACAGGAATCTGGATTTTTTTTATCCATTATCTAAAAAAAGGTCAATGTCGGTTTAGCGCATGATCCGACAGTGATGAATACATGGACACCACCTGTTCGTAGATTTATCCAGTACATGATCCTCTAATCGCAGACGGTTTTGTTCATGGTGTTAATGAGCTTTTGGTCAATACCAGCCATTGGTGCAATCCGGCAGTGATGAGTACTTGATCAAGGCCGATCACTCATCTGATCCGGATTTGATGATCATGTCTAAATTATTACATATCTAACTATAGTAATGGGCTCGCCTAGGTTCGGGGCATATTTACACAGATGGGCCTCTTATGGGGGTCCGCCTTTGAAAATGGCCAATAGTGGGCAGACCTCTTTATTAAGAGTCCGCCTCTGTTAATCAATTTTAGGAGATGACTAATTTTTAGTTGTCTCCATAAATAAAACAACCATCTCCAGAATTGTCAGGTGTTTTATGAGACAAGTACATTTTTCCAAAATCGTCAAGTAAAACGACCACCTGTCCTCCTAAAATTCCTTTTGTAGTAATATACAAAGTTCAAGATCTCATGGAACATGACGACTTTGTTATAGGGTTTGTCTCCATCCTAGATCATTAGAAAAGCTAATAGATTTGTACTTAAAATTCTAATAACTCAAATGTATTTTGAATTTTCAAATATGAGAATTTAAACAAATGTTTTTTTTATTCTTAATTTGACTGGTTTGTGTAGATCTGGCTCACACTGTCACAGCTCATGCACCACACGCATGCTTTCAGATCACATGCAACATGAAATGCAGACACATAATAAACTTGCTAATAACCATTCTACGATGTGCAGGCCACACAACTCGTCGCAAGCAAGAAAGGTAAATCTAGATGCTAGCAGCTTGTGCTTGCTGGAATACTAATAACCAATCTTTCCCTGAACCACAGCAAGACTCGAGCAACCACCTGGCCGCACGCACCTGCATGTCTGATTCATACGACACACCGATCCCCTCACACTACCGATCCTGGTCACTACACCTTGCAGCGCACGTTGGTGCCCAATCAGTGGTATGGCTAGAACTCCGGATGCATTTCGTTCCCGTAGGCACAATGGTGAGGACTACATACAAGCAATTTCGAAACAAATTGTTTGTCTTATACTACTGGCTGGTCCATCGATGTAATAGATGAGGCACAGAGTCTATTTATATGTTAGTGTGGCAACAGGATGATGAACCTAGCCTATATATATAGGCACTCTCTGACTCACATAATTGTTTCAATGACAAAAAAAATATTGATGACTTTGTATGTATGTACTAATATTGCTAACCAGGCAGGCACAGTTCGATCAGATATGTATATTACAACAATACTTGGGTGGAAAATTTATTCCTTGGACATCCACAATATAATGATCCATGTTGTTTTTTATAAGGAACAGGAGGGGTCACAGACCCACTACTACAGAAAACTTAACCGAGGCGGGCGAAATGGCTTAACTGAGGCGGGCAGCGCAACCGCCTCAGTCCAAAAGTCACGTTCAATAGGACCTTTTCCGAGGCGGTTGGATGCCCGCCTTAGTTAATCGAATAAAGAAAACAACAAGAAAAGGAAAACCCGTGCATAAGCCTAGCGAGCCCATCCAGGCGCTGCCACTCCGCTTGCCAGATCTGCACCTCCGCTGCGCCCGCTCGCTGGAGGAGGTCACTTGCTCTCCAGATCTGGCCACCCGCTTGCCGGATCCGGACGCTGCTAGCCAGATCTGGCCGCCTGCGCCTGGATTCATCGAACCCGTGACCCAATTTGCTGCTACCACGCCATGGGGGAGATGGAGCCTTGCCCGCACCTGGAGAAGCTGGAGGGGAGCCTTGCCAGTGCCTAGAGAAGCCGGAGGGGAGCCATGACCTGCGCCTAGAGAAGCCGGAGGGGAGCCTTGCCCGTGCCTAGAGAAGCCGCGCCGTCCAACCACAACAGCCACCGCATCCGCCTGAAGAAACTGTCGCACCGCACGAGGGGGGCCGCACCGCCCGCGAGCCCTTACTTGCGAGGACGCGACACCGGCATCCGCGCGAGGCCGCGTCGGGCACACCACCCGCGCCTGAGAGGGAGAGGGAGAGGGAGAGGGAGACCACCGGCTTAGAGGGGGAGAGGGAGAGTGGGAGAGGGAGAGGAGCGGCTCGGAGAGGGAGAGGCGCGCGCTCGGGGAGGAGAGGGTGCCGCATCCTATCTGGCTTCGGGAGAGGGAGCTGGGAGAGGAGTGGGAGATGAGAGAGGAAACCCTAACTTGTGATTTTATACTTGGTCGCGCCTACGGGCCTGGTCTAGGTCGTCTGGGCCTCGGCCTTTTTTCGGAGACGGGCCTTATAAGTGGCCCACCTCCGAAAATGGGGGTATTATTGGAGGCGGGCCACTTATAAGGCCCGCCTCGGTTAATAGATTTTCCGTAAATTAATTTTGCGATGTGGTTGATTGTAACCGCCTCGGTTAATAAAAAGCGACTGCCTCGGTTAATCTCAGGCATTAACCGAGGCGGTTGAAATTCCTGCCCACCTCCGAGGCTCTTTCCAAAATGCCTCGCAAAAGTTTTTTTTTGTAGTAGTGACCCCTACTGATTAAAATAAATGAAATGGAACACTAGTTTACACAAGTTAAAATTTAAGAAACAAAGAATTCGAGGAGTCAGGCTGGAGGCATGCGACCGAGGGACGAAGGGAAGTTTTCTTTTCAAATTAACCAGTGATCAATCAGATTTTTCTTCAGTAATAAAGAGCAAAATTCATTTTGTTTTGAGTCCTACACTCCCCTTATGTGCCGTAGAGAGCGTGGTCGTCATCCCCATCCAGCTTCCCTCCTCTCCATGCATCCCGTACCCGCTTTCACTCGATGACGTGCTGAGCCGTTCAGTGTTCCTCTCCATCCTGCCGCGCTGGTGCTGCAGTACTTGCCTCCCTCTTAGCCGGCACCCACCGGTGGCCATGTGGCTCTTGCTTCTCTGCTCATCCAGATCATGGAAGAAGCAGAGCAAAGCTATTTCCCCTGTTCTGCCCCATGCTTGATGGAGAAGCATCTTCATGTTGCGTGATTACGTTTGCTACCTTGATTCGGCATTAGTTGTATTAGTCAATTCTAGTCTTCCTTTTGTAATTATATCCGCTGATCTCAACCAGACATTTATTCTTTCAGTGAACCGCTGGACTGTGGGTAGCTGTGTAGTTGGCAGCTAGTGCAATTTCCTGACAATCATATATATTAGTAAGAGGTTGTAGCCTGTAATTTCTCTTCTTTTCGGACACAATTGCCACTGAGAAACAATACATGCTCCTTTTTCTGAATGCATGTATTTCAGCATATGTAGTACCGACACTATGCCAAAACTGTACAAAAGAGACACCTTAATCAGTGACTCAATACTAAAACGCGTCACCAATATGAGATCAGCGACGCGGATAAATGTAACGCGTCACTTAGTAGGAGTCGCCCACTGCCACTAAAGAAAAAACACGTCATGAATAACGAGTTAGACGCGTCTCTGGTAAGAAGGGGGTTGGCAGTGACTCGTTTCGACAAAAACGCGTCGCTGCTAGAAGAGCACGAACCCGAAAAAAATATCAAATCCGGTGAAACTAAACGGGGTGAGGTCCGCACCCACCCCAAGACCGTCACTTCTCCCCGGTGGCCTCCCTCTCTCCCCGGTCTCCCCTCCCCTCCGACTCTCTCCCGTCCCTTCCGCCGCCGTCGCCACCTCTCCTCTTCCTCCTCCTCGGCGCACCTCCCCCTCCCCCAACCACGACGGCTGCACAAAGGCCAGATCTAGTGAGGAGGCAGGCCAGCTGGAGAGTGAGCACTGGGCATGGCCCTCGACGGATCTGGCTTGCCTCGAGAGTTGAGATCTAGAGGAGGGAGATGGGAGAGGAGGTTGCAGCGGTGGGGTAGTCGGTGCTCGGGAGGATGCAGAGGAGGACGCCAGCAGCGTGACGCTCGGAGGAGGGTCCGCGCCGCTTGGCCTCCCGTAGCGGCGACTCGGCCTGCCGCGCCGAGCGCTGCCCGTCCCAGGTGCGTGTCGCGCGGATCCATGCCGCCCCCCCTCCCCCTTCCCTTTCCTCTTGGATGCGGATTCGTGCTGTCGGAGCGGGGGTCGGGCTCACCGGAGGCGGAAATAAGGGCTATTCAGCTGGGTTGATGCATTTCAGCTCGTATCATAGCAGAATTCGGGCGGGATTTGGTGGGGGAGGACGCGGTTTAGCTGTGATTTGGCATCAAAATTACTGGGATTCAGATGGGTGTCGAGAGGTGGCTCTTGCCCGAGCATCCTACGGGGTTAGCTGTAGCTGCATCTGCTGAATGCGGTGCATTGTGCCCGGTAATCATCCATTATTAGTGGGCATTCATAATAGTATCTCGAGGTGCAGAGTAATTCAGAGTGTGCATTCATAATAGTATCTCGAGGTGCAGGCGCACAGCACCCCATAGTATTCAGTATGCTTTATATTGTAACCTTCAACCATAGCTCCAATCAAAGAAAAAAAAATGTGACACAAATTGTTTTGTTTCTGAGATGAAGGAATTTGGCCTGTTCAGGACTACCTGACAGGTTAGCGTCTTTCTAAGTCTCTATGTTACTTTATTCTTCTCTGTATGTATATATAGTTTGTAGAAATATGCCAATGGGGAGACTGCTATTATTTTCCTTATGCAAAGCATGGTAACTTGTAGGCTTAAAACAAAAAGGCTAGTAGAGGCAATCGTACTCCTGGTTGTCATCCCTGCGCAGAGCTGTGGTATTGCTTCCTTTCCTCGAATTCCTATGAGCCTTATGCAATCTTCTATCTCTGGCATAACATCTTATCTTCTGTCTCAGGCATTTTGTTGTACATAATACCATTTGTAAGGAGTGGTCAGACCAAGCCTGTCTTCCAGAAGAAGGTAATGCAGCATATATATGTGATTGTACGATAGATCTATCAATCATTTTTGTTCGTGACTTTGATGTTTGCAGCATAAAGCCATTGATAGGGTGCTTGCAGAGGTGAAAGGTTGGAGAGCCAAGTGGAGTGTCAAGGAGAGTTTTGATCTAAGTGCTGCTTCACAGGTAGGGATATTTTTGTTGTCTGTTATGTTGACCAAAGACATACTTCTACAATATATGGCTTATGGGCAATGGGTCAAAATGCTTATCCTGTCCGGTTGCAACGCCTCTGTGTTAAATACTGTTTGAAACACAACTTCTAAATTTATCATATTACTAATCATGTCGATTAGTATATGATCACTTCTCTGCAAAGGAAAGTGCTTAACCAAGCTATGTAAATTAAGGTAGCAACACTCAGTAAAGACCCTGTAAGTAATTCCTAGTACTTGTTAATTGAATGCAAGCGACCACTGATCTGATTTTTTCTTTTCTGAGGAATTAGAATTGCTTTCTGTGCAATCAAAGTAGCTTACAGGGAAAGTGAAAATAAAGAAGACTAATCTCGATTATTGGTTATATGTTTGCTGGTTATCTAAGCTAAGCTTCAGGGGCTTGATAATAGTAATACAATAATACACAAAATGCAAGTCAAAATGCAGATTTCTAGAAGATTTGCCTTGCTTCTTACTACAGCAGAGGACTTGTATTTTTATTTGGCCTCAGATATGTTGGACACAGGAAGGATCTGATTGGGTACCAACCCTGGTTATTCTGAAGTTAAATCGTGCAGCTTATGTGTTTAGTGAGCCCAAAAGGTTTGTTAATTCCTGTCCTCTTTTCTGTCACATCTGTAGGTTTTCTCACTCTACTGGTGAACTGAACTGAACTAAATAGCCTTACTGTTTCCATTGAGTTTGTCATCCTGATTTCATTTGGCTGTTCTCTCTAGAGCTACCTAAGATTTGTATTGCCAATTCTGTAGGCTAGTGCTGATGTGAACTTTCTAAGTCCCTCTGGTCCCAATTATTTTAATGGGGTAATACTATGCCAAAACAGCCTACAATCTGAACTTAGCGCTCCTACATGACAGAAACACTACATAATTAATCACTCTTCGGACCACGTAGAGGTTCAGTCTGCAAATTAGCACGAGCAAGTGTCACTGAAATAGAAATTTGTTAGGGACAACATGCTTCTGACTGAAATAGAAATTAGCACAAGCATGTGTGACTGAAAATATAAAGCTGAAATAGAAATTTGTTATAACCACACACACAAAGCAACGTGCTTCTATCATGTAGTATGAATAAATACTGAGAATTATTGCTTCAAATACAGTATGCTGCATCCAATGGATCCACTCAGAATCTTCTTAAACCATTCCGGAATGGTAAGGATTTATGATATATCAATAAATGTAATCTTCAACCATCCTCCAACTTGGGTTGTTTCATTTACTAACCATGCTCTGTTCTGCAGGAGATGTAACATATTAAGTTTCATGCTGATTTAGCTTACCTTCCTACCAATGTTCTGTTCTGCAGGAAATTGAATTTAGCATGCGCCATGTTCTGCAGGAAATTAAATTTGGTATGTGCCATGGTCTAATTGTTCGGGTTCAGAACCATGCAGAGGTTGCAGGTGAGCAACCATTCCACATCATTCTTGAGTTTTAGTTCACTGTAAATAGCTATAGATGCTATCTGGTCCAACCAATCCATGCCATGCTTAGATGTCTAATTGAAAAATCAATACAATAGTACCTACTAAATCTGCAGTGCCTATATCTGCCTTTGTGCTATGCTTACTTCTACCCATCTAATCATTTGTTTTGTGTATTAAAGGTTCAGAGTGATAAGTAAATTTATCATTCAGAAGATGGGCATTAGTTGGGCGATTTCACGGTGCACCAAATCTGACTGCACTGTACATTTCTTTGTGCCTCAAAACATTGCCATGACAACCCTTGCCTGCCAAGTGGGTTAGCAACCGCTTTGTCTTCATTAGTCACAATCCTTTGTTTCACATGGTCATAGATTGTTCCATTTCGATCAGTGCATTGCGGTTTTTACAAACACCGGTGGACAACTTAGTGAAATTTTTTCTCCTTCTCCTTGCTAGACTATATTTGATTTTGTTAATTATCCACTCTAAGTATTGGTTCCTTTCACCTGAAAACAGGTGAATGGCCGTACCTTCGTGTATGTAGATGTTACTGACAGTTTGCAGTTGTTCTAACAGGTTCGTCTTCTTTCCCTATATCTTGACTGATTAGTCCTTCCCAGTATTATTAGCGACATAATTTCCTTTCTCAAAAAATTGCTCAATCCGTCATCATGTTCTCTTTGCATAAATTTGGTAAGTACAATCTTTAGGAACTATGATGATACCCCATCGTCAAATTTACAGTCCAGCATTGATCTATTTGTCATTTTTAAGATGTTTCGGCCATGCTCAGTACAGCTCAACTAAAATAGATACATATATGACCCCCTTGAATAAACAAATCATCTCTTTTGATTTGCAATGATATTGTCAATTAAAAACCTAGCGTTTTGTTGATGCCCAACCACTAATCTACATGTTGCATAGTTCTCTCACCCCTCTTGCTATTTCAATTTTCCTGTGCTTATTGTTTGCTAATTGATGTTTACCTCATGCCTTTTGTTTTTTGTACTGCAGTGCCTTCAGTTTGTCAAATGTTCCACGTAGAATACACCCCAGATTGCCAAGCCATGAGCAAGAATTTAGACATCCTTGGTTTCGAATAACCACATTGTATTTTACCATGACAAGATTCTGAAAATGTGATTAGATCCCAGATGTGCCAAAATCTAAGAATACTAATGTGTCAAATGTATTCAACTGTTTTTTATGAGCATGAGCAAAATTATATGCTAGCCCACGCAACGGTGCGGGGTTCCTGCTAGTATTACAGTATTCTCCGCTGTTGGTACTTCTAGGAGTACTTTGGTTTATTGGTTTAAAATGGTTTGGTTTATTGGTTTAAAATGGTTTTGCAGGAGGCTAAAAAAAATGGTTTTGCAGGATCTCAAGAACACCCTTATACTCAATGTAGTTACAGCTTATGTACTGTTAGAAATCTTCTATGTTCTGCTCATGAATTACTAGAAATCTTCTAGGTTGCAGCTCCTCGAGCAGATGATTTGTAGCTTAAGTTGTATCTAAAGTTTGTAAAGAATTGATTCCTGAAATGGATGAAACATGTGTAATGCAAAAAGGGCCATGGTGGAGATTTTTTTTTTTGTTTTTTAAAATTGGCATTAGTGACGCGTCTAGCCAAAGCGCATCTCTGCAGAGTGCCACATCAGTGACGTGTCTTGGCTGCATGTGTCGCAGCAAATGGTCATCAGTGACGCGTCTTTGCTGCACGCGTCACAGCAAATAGTCATCAGTGACGCGTCTTGGCTGCATGTGTCGCAGCAAATGGTCATTAGTGACGTGTTTTTATGCGTCACTGTTGTGTTCACATCAGAGACGCAACATAAGTGATGCGTCTTTTCTACGTCACTGATGACTGTCTAGACGCGTCACTAATGTGCTTTTCTGGCATAGTGCGACAAACAAAGATATCGTCACTAAGAAGCAATACCATCTTCCTATTTTCAGAATGCATCGGTTCAGATTTCACACATGGACAGTTGGTTATAATGTTTGATGAAGACCTCCAGTAATCTAAGATTTCTGATGTCTTCTACATGATCATGTGAGGGTCTGCTGCATGTTCTGTTCGAGAATGACCCTCCTGAACATAGAAACAACACTAACAATGTTGTTTATAGGGAGATTTTTTTGCTGATTTGGCACATCAATAGTATATTGGATGAAACATCTTTAAGATAATCCTACCATGCATAATCATTTTATTACCTGTTTGTCATACTTCTTTAAATCCCGACTAAATACCTTGTATACATGCAAACATTGTTAGTCCTATTGGATAAGTTGTCATTCAACCACCAAGATCACTAAACCCTTTGTAGCTAGGGTCAGTATTATTACAACCGCTATTCCAATCTCAGGAGAAGCACCACTATGACATTCTGTATTTCCTTTTTTTCTATTACTATTTCCATATGCATTCTTGATCAGAACTGATGTATTCTGGGATTATATGTTGATATTATTTATCACTCTTTGCATTATTTTCTATTTTTCCATATGACTGCTTGCCTCGAGGACCTCAAATACTTCCATGTAGATGATGTTTTGCGGTGTAACTTGAAATGTGGTTTGTTGGACTAGGACGGACCTGTGAATGACTACATGGCAGAGCTACACATGGCGCGGAGTGCTCGGTATACAATAAGGTCGCATGTCGCATAGCTTGTCTGTCAATGCTGGGAATTGTTGCGAACCAGATGGCTCCTCCTTCCTCCACACTCGACTCAGTGTCTATGCTTGATGGCTGCCATTTGCTTAGCACCATTGGAACCAACAATGTGTTCCAGATGCATCCCATTCCAATGCTATAAGTTTTTAGGAGTATATGCGTGCAATTTCCTATGGGAAATATTATGGCACGCAACACATTGCTTGTATGTTACAAGCTGATGCAACATATGCGACATAGTCTCTATATTTATAATTAAGCATGGAAGCTGGATGGACATAGGCTATATATTATATTCATTCTCTGGCTCACCTTAAGTCTTCACCAGCCAATATTTACCAACGCGCTGTCAAAATCTCCTTATTGTACCATGGGTTTTATATTCTGGAGATTGTATTAAGAAGAAAAAAGGAAAAGTTAGTGCCCCTAGTGCAGATATAGTTGACACAAAGGAAGGTGGAAGATGGCGAGGAAAAATTATGATATTGTCTAATCACTGCATGATAAACGTGTCCTGGTGAGAGGTTTGGTCCTAATATGATGTTCATGAAGCTTCCATCGCCTATAAATTATTGATATAAATCTGTGTTGTCCAAGTAATTAACCTGTGCCTAGAGAGATTAGAACATAAAATGTGTTACTATAACTAACATGCTTAGCGTTGATCATGGCGGCCTGGAGAGATAGTTGACCAAGGAAGGTGATCACAGCTGGCTCCAAACAAGGAGCATGGGAGCTGTATGTGAGGCGCTGATGAGATGAAGCAAGCATTGTGCTAGAACGTTATACTTCCCATTTCAAGTCACTAAGGGGAGTTCCTGGATGCTAATCTGTGTTCTTACATACTTGAGCATCCTTGCTTGATCAATTAATTAATCAGAACTGTTCAATATTTGTGCTATTTGAAAGGTGTGGCAATTGAATTTCTCGTGTTTCTAAAATTGGACCTGGGGATAAGTCGACAGTAACCAGCAAGCATCAGCCTCTTCCCAGTGCTTGGTGATCTTCTGGACCTCTAGCTTGAGGTCGTTGATGACAGCTTTGACATCTGGGCGAAAGATACCGAGATCGGTGGCCGCGGCGACACGGTCGTCCCGTTTGGCGTTGGCTTGTGCAGCACAGAGGGACTCCAGATCAGCACAGACTGCCTCTAGGGCAATGAGCTGCTGATCCATGGTGGCGGTGCGGGCGACATGGTTGCGATCGAGGTTGGAGAAGTGTACGTCATTCCCATTTGGCATCATGCTCGTCGAAACGGCGGCCGAACTCATCGTGGACACGCTGGAGATTGGGATCCATCGTGCCACGGGATCGATGGAGGTGAGTTAAATGGTCATGGGATGTAGCGCGATCTAGGATTGAGTGAGTCTTCGATACCAATTGTTAGCTACCAACGGATGAGAGAGAGAAGAAGACTCGAGGAAGGGAAGAACAGACAGCAGTGGCGAGGACAACATGAATCGAGTTTAGTTTTCTGTTACAATCTTGTTAGCCTCTTCCTCTCATGTTTACACATCTATAAAGAACTCAGTTAACCCAGGTTGGGCCCGTGACTCTAGCCTTGGGCTTCCTGCTTGTGGTGGGCCTGGACGGAGGTGCCGCACTGCTGATTCTTGTTGCCGGACCTGCTCTGCTAGTGCATGTTGTAGCTGAGGTGCTGACAGTGACACACTGACACTAGTCCACCGACGAGGCACGCATGCGTCGGTGCAAATAAACTGGTCTCTTCCTGATCGTCCAGGATGGGGGCCACGACTTGAATAAGCACCAGGCCGCATGCACCTGGAAGACAGATTCCTATGATACACGTCCACCTATATCATGACTGCCGACCCGCTCGCACTACAGATAATAGCCACTACGCCATGCAGCACTCCTTTGGCCCTGCCTTTGTTGCAGCAAGAATTCCAGATACATCCCACTCCCATAACACTGGTTTGAGGACAATATGTATGTAATTTCATAAGTCCAAATGTTATGCCTAGAAGCACATTATTTGTGTCTTGCTGATCCACGATACATATGAGGCACCAGAGTCTATTTATATGTCATTTTGAAAGCACGATAGACATATGCCATATATATAGGAACTGTCTGTCTCACATAACAGTAAATGATATTTTATTTATTAGAGAAACCTAACCATCCATTGGGCAGGCCAACCACATTACAGCAGCTCATATTCCTTAACCAGTTTTTCCCAAAAGTAGGGCTAAAATTTTAAATTCCGCCCTAGTAACTATAAATTTTCTGATTTAATTACACTTGGATCTCACAAAAGAAAGAACAAAAATTTGGGTTTTAGTTTAGGTCGACCTCACAATTGTAAACATTAGTTTGCCCTATGGGCTGTGTAATTACCGGAAGCCTATATGAATATTCAGGTAATATAGTTGTTGGACCTAGGGTTTATTTTATTTTCTGGGAGTTGACACCGAGGCTCCCGTATAAATATCTTGGACATTGAAGAAAGACACCATATCCGATGGTCATGATTGTATGGATCAGGTAATATAGTTCCTGTCTTCTTCACCTGTTCAGGGCTCTGCAACTGTCCCAACGCCTGCACCTGCTCTGAAAAACATGAGGCCCATGGCTGGAAACCCAATTCGGTCCTGGTTCCTGCAAATTTTAGCAGAAGCATGTGGTGCGGCTCAATCTTCTAGCTAGTATAGGAGACACCAGCATGGCTGCTAGCGGGAGAGGACCATGGACACTCGAAAGGCATCTTGGCAGTGTTGCACGGCATGCGTGGTAGAGGATTGATGCAGATAAACTTTATGCTCACCTTGCTTTCGTTTGATGCTCCACCACACCTCAAATTTCGTTTGGACAGCCATATTACAATGATTGTTGTGTCTAATAATTACAGTGTTACCACCAAAGTGCATGATCTGCTTCTCCTGCCACCAAAAAAAAAAAGTTTCCTAATTGCCACAAAAATAGAAGATTTTTAATTATATAAGTAACATTAGGTATATAAGTAACATTAGGAGCCTGCGCTATGCCAATACCAATAGGTAATAATTTCAACATTGTACCACACAAGTTAAGAAAAGTAGAATTTATAGGGTCTTCATAAAGCTAACTACTCCGTAATGTTGGACGAACCTGACTAAAGACCAATATAATCTGATTTTGGTGCTGTCACACAATCTCCTACCACGACTAGATAAGCACCGCTCTCACATGTCATGTTTTTCTTTGTTTTGCCCATCACGTAACTCAAAGCGATTGTCTTTTACCCGGCAGCCACACACCTCGAGTCCAATCAGATCATGAACTAAACAAGTTATGAAATCTAACAAATGCCATTCCTTAACCATACTAAAGAAAAAGATGGGGTTCCTTTGCCTTTCTCTTGGCTTGTATCGACTTGCTTGGTGAAATAAAACACCAAGCATCACGGGCAGACTCTAGACACGGGGGTGTATTTGCATGTAGTGTAGGTGCTGTGTCACACTGCGACAGGGAATTTTCTTGCTCTCAGCCTTGCTTGTGTAAGGCTCCACTGTTAGTCACCACACCACAAAATTTTTCCATCATGGACAGGAGAGATATCCTGTTGCAGCTAGAACTCCGGATGCATCCCATGCCCATGATACAATCACTTATTAGAACTATATGCTTGCAATTTCCTACAAATGTTATGCCAATGTGACACATCACTTATATGTTCCGGACTGATGCAACAGATCGATGAGGCGGAGAGTCATCTATGTTTGTGTATATATGTCAGTGAAGACGCATCTTTACCCCTATAAAACACCAGTTAAAATTATCCTATGTCCACACAATAATTACCTACTCCACAGTCATGATCTTAACTACGTCCACACCACAATATGCACCCAGACATACACCATCATAGAAACGTACGCACCAGATCATCTCTCCTCTATTCTCTCTCCTTACTCAACCATATCCGATGGTCATGATTGTATGGATCTCCACCTCGTCACGCTGCGCGCTCTCCCTGCCCCCAGCCCCACACGCCCGCAACCTCCCCCCACGGTTCGATCGCTCCTAGAGGCGTCCTTTTTTCCGAAAAAAATTGAAACGTTGTCCTCCTCTCCGCTTGAGCGACAGAAGCCGCGCCCTCTCAACTTACGCCGCCGCCACCTTGATGCCTCGTCGACCTCCCCAGCTCCGGCAGCCAACTCCGGCTCGCCGGCGATGGCTGGATCTGGGCCAGGCCTTGGCGACCGCGGTCGCGGCTGTCCAATGCCTCCGTGGAGAGATGGAAAGGGAAGGGGAACCCTGCAAATCTCTGACCCGCTGACCGCCATGCCGACGGCTGCCGACCCCGTGGCCGCGCTTCCCCAAACCCTCGCCGTGGAGCAGCACCGCCGCCGAAGAACATCGCTGTCGCCGGTCGACTTGGGAAGGAACCGTAGGGAGACATCTCACCTTCCGGAAGAAAAAACTCCTATCTCTCTTCATGTCGCGGCGGGGGCGGGGGCGTGGGAGGGCGAGGGCGAGGGCGGCGCATCGTCAGGGAGGACGAGGAAACGCAGGAGCCCTGGAGGATGCCATAGTGCGCGGTGTCGCGCGCATCGTCGAGCTCCTGGTCGTCCTCCTCCCGCCCGACAAGGAAGAGCCGCTGTGACGCCACGGGGATGCCCTCGTGAGCGTGGATCGCCTTCTTCATCTCCCGCACCGTCACGAAGTACCACACCTCGAGGGTGACTCCCGCCTATCGGATTCCCCTCTCCCGGCGCTCGCGGAAGCTCACCTCGGCCTAAGGGATAGGGCAAGGGCCAATCTGGCTCAGCCTCCGTGAACTGGAGCGCACATCGGCCTGGCTGAGCCGGCGGACAGCGATGGCGTTCTCGTCCTCCAGGTACGTGGCGCTTGTCTCACATCAGCCCTATCTCTCTGTCCCTGCGTCGTCCCCATTCATGATTCATTGCAGTTGATACAGATCCGATGAAGAAGAAGAAGCTGTTTGGTTAGTTCACTGCAAGTTTGTGGAGTCATGTCGATGTAGGGATGTGTAAGTTCATCGCAAGTTTGGTTCTTTTATTGCAAAAATGAAGTCCATAGTTCCCTTCTGAAAAGTGATCGATCTGGCTCAAATCTAAGCTCTGATCGAACTCAATACATTGACTACCTTAAATATAATTAGGTTTTATTAAATTATTTGTATTCTGTTGTAGCTTCCTTGTCAATGCATGGAGAGATATGGTGAACGCAAGTGCCTGGACCTGGGATGCCCATGTCCCCTCAGTGCGCCCACTCCACGAAAATATAGGAGCTGCCTCTCTGTGTTGCTATATCTAGGTATGCAAATCTCAATTTATTTTGCTATGATTTACATGCTGTGTGCTCTAAGATTCAGAGTTAGCCCTTCACGTATACACCTTCTCAGTTTTGACTTTTATGTTTGATTCTCCTAACTATTGTTACTGGATTTCCATATGCCCAGCCCAATATACATGGGTGGTTCTGGTAATTAGGATGACTAACTCTGCGATAGAACATCATGCTGGTTATAGTCTTCACTTCTCTTTTTTTCCATCATGACAATGCCAGATTAATAGTTCTGGCCTCTATTCGATTCAGGCACTCAGACTTGTGTGGGGGTAATCCTCATCCTCCCAGTGCTCCTGCTTGTGTTCTTCTCCGTTTTGGCACACTGCAGCAGCGATGGTAGTGGTCATTCTAGGAAAGGGATTACCTTCATAGCTTGTTTTATATTTCTCTCTCCAACCTGTGCAGCAGAGATTTAGGAATTCCGCTATATGAAAGTGCTTTTAAATAGTAGTTGAATGTCAACTACTGCAGTTTGTTTAAAGATGCCTTCTGTTCTTATGAAGAATGACCTTTTCACCCATTCTTTTCCCCATCGTGTGAACAATTCGGGTATCGTCTTCGTTGGCAGCGAGCGCATGGGGAGGAGCCCATGAAGGAAGCAAAGTGAGCAAGGGCGGTGCTCGTGGAGGGCAGGCGCAGGTGCGGGCTCCGCCACGCCCACGGCACCATGGCCTCGCGAACACGCATGGGCTCCGCCACCACCGCACGAGCGTGGGTGCGAGCTCCGCAATGGCCTCGCCTTCTCTTTCCTTGCCACTAGCAAGCCCCATGCAAGAGGAAGAAGAAGCAAAAGCAGGCTGTGAATCTAATTATTCGTTTTATTTTTATTAAGTTTTATATTGTTTTATATTTTACCGTCGTGTTAGTACAGGTATCCAGTTTATTCACTTTGCTAAAGTCCATCAATATCTTTTAACACACAATAATGCATGGTTTTATTTCATTAGTTTGTCAATTTGTGTTTCTTTCATCAGTTGAACTATTTTTTAATTTTATAGTTTATTTTAGTTCTATGATTTAGTTTTCTAGACGTCACAATAGCGTTAGATGGACAAAGGCCCTACAGGCACTCTCTAGCTCACGTGAAGTGTTTGACCAACCATGTACGATGTTTGTTTGATGGTATATGTAGGTACGTATTAATGCTAACCAAGGAGGCATGTACAACAACAGATGAGCGACTAATTAGGTGTCACTTCAAGCACTACTAAAATACAATTTTTTGAGGCACTAAATTTTATTTTCAGAATTCAATCTCCTGGTATACCATCCCTCCAAACAATCTAGGGTCAATGGCCAAGATCCACCTCTAAAAAATGGATTTTAACAGGTAGCCATATGAAAAGCCAGTACCTCTGAAAATGGGGTAAATTATAGAGGCGGGCCTTTTAAGAGTTTGGCCCTAGAAATAAATGTGAGTCAGAATGTTCATAACTTTTTTTATATGACACTACTACAGAAACGAACATCACTGCCAGCCTCATCACTGCCGAATTTGGGTGAACCGGTAGTGATGTACCTTCACTGCCAGTTCTGAGCTTGAAAATCATAAAATGATGTCCAATGAATAGTTACTTTGTATCAAAATTGTTGAGCTGGACATAATCTACATCTACATCGGTGGCAAATATATTTATTTGAACTCCTAGAAGCCCAAATACATTTTATTCTCAGAAAATTTAAATTTTCTAAAAAAACCACAAACGTTGACATGGTAATCTCTAAACATTCTAAAACTTTGTAGTTGACAAGTCTTTCATGTCTGAGCATTTAGACAGACATGTACTTGTTTCAAGTTCTCAAACTTGATTTTTCAAAATTTGGAATTTTAAACAATCTCGGATGACGACATGATTTATACCGAAATTGTACACTGGGAAATTATATTGTGTTGGATTTCTCATGCAGAAATAAAGTACAAATACAACCAAACTACAGCAGAAATTTAATAAAATATTCACAAAATTCTGAGCGAGATATGTGTTTGGTTTTTTTGCCAGAACATTACAAAGTTCGTGCAGGCGAGGTTTTGCTTGTTCAACCGGGAGAGCCAAATTGGCTCACCTGGTTGGGTGAGTTTCTTGTTGCTCGCACCAGCCAGGTGAGGTCAGGCGACAAGCGCAACCAAACGCGCCCTGCTTGTCTGGTCACTTCACCACCCGAGTGTACCGTGGACATACAGTGGTCTGCACACATCTAATTTGTCCATAGGCTGCTTTGGCATTATGGTCCTCCAATTTTTCTGCCCTCAAATTGCATTGGCGTCATGGTGCACCAATGTTGTGCACACATCTAATTTGTTCAGCCCTTGCCCATATGCTGCCCTGGTGGAGATCGAACTCCAGATGCATCACATAATAGAATCAGTTACGTGTAATTGCCCAAGCAACACATTGCTGATATACTACCGATTAATCCAACTGATGAGTCACAGAGTCTATTCAGCAAGCTTAACTTTGACAGGTGCGCAATAACGGTAGTTATCTTTGGTGATTTGTTCTTTGGTACCTGCTTCCATGGATACATGTAGCTTATGGAACAAAAAACTCTGAAAACTACACACGCAAGCTGTGTTTCATGAAGCTAACAACTCCGAAAACTGGCCGTTCTTCATCACATCTACGTGGTAGTTATCTTTGCTGATTTGTTCTTTGGTGAGCATCACAGATTGCTCTGCCTTTCTTTGGTGAGCTGCGTTTTGGTTATTGCAGACTTCAGTGCAAGGATATTGCGCAGATCACTGCCTTCATTGTCTACCATACCAGGTCAGATGACAGTTAAGCTGGTGTTGCCATCTTGAGTGCAACCTGGACATGCTTTAGTGCAGCACAGCGGCACAATTTCTTTTCCCATCAAATTGCTTTGGCCTTATGGTGTGCCACACGTCTGCAAACATCTAATTTCGCCTCCCCTTACCCACAGGATGTACTGGTGGAGCTCGAACTCTCTGGATGCATCCGAATCCCAGGAGACAATCAGTCAGCATGTAATTGCGTATTGGCTATATTCTGCCATGCAACACATTGCTTCTATGCTACCTATTGATTGATCAGATGAGCCACTTTGTCTAATTTTATGTCTGCGTAAAAGCCGAATGGACACAGGCCATATATGCACTCTGGCTCACATAATTGTTTCGCCAACCAGTTTTATTGTTTGAGGGTATATGTTGGTACGTACTAATGTTAACAAAACTGGCACAAATAATATTCCTTGTACTGGTGCAGTACAACAGTAGTTGAAGCTAACAACTCCGAATATGCTAGAGAAACTTGAACAATAGTCCAATACGATCTGACTTATGAAGCACTCTCACAAAGTCCTCTTTGCTGTAGATGAACACTGGTGGTAGTTGAAATTGATAGTTCACATTATTCAGAAGCACAATCAGTTAGATGAATTCCTCTACTCGTCCGTACCATTGATCTTAGCAACGAGTTGTCCATGCAGCAGGAAAGCTCTAAATAAACCCAATAATGATTTTTATTTTGTCCATCAGTAAATTCCTAATGACTCTCACTCTAATTCCATAATTGTTTGTGTAATGCAAGAAGTACCACAATTGATTGCGTGAAGCAATGAGTAGTCCACCTACGATCATTATAGCTTGCGCTCAGATGTCTGGATGGACACCTGCGTTCAGAAGCACCTCCCGCGCCCACATCCCAACCCGCGCCAGTGCCCGCGTCAAGACGCAACACCTGTGACTGCGTCCATCCCATGCCCGCATCCCATCCCAGCTGCAACCGTGTCTGCCCACAGTGTTCTGTCTCTGCCGCGCCCTTATCCCACGCCTCACGCTTATCCCCTGTCGTGCTCCGCAACATCGGTTCTACTGTTGTAGCATATGCAGTATACAACTGAAACATATTGGTGTAGTCATTGCAACATATGCAATATATGCTTGAAACACGTGCCAAAATGTGGTTTCAACACAACATGTCACACCCAAAATTTTCTATTTTGGGTTGTGCATGAAAAACACTAAATAAAATAAATAATTTCAATGTTTGAATAAATTTATTAGATAAGTTAAGTTGTTGCTAATTAAATATAGAAAATTATGGTTTTAAACTTTTTTCATATTAATTTAATAATGTGGTGTTTGTGTGATGCTTGTCTTTGGTGTTGGTGAGTGCTATTATTTTCAAAATACCGTAGGACGACGTTTACTTCTCATCGGAAAACTTTTTGGTATTTTCTGGATCCAAAATTCCAATTTCCGTGAGCCTAATCTTTTTCCTTGATCTCTTCATCCATCTTTTCATGAGCTCCAAATACTTTATTTGGGTTCCTCATGTTCCATAATGTCTCTAGAAAATTCCCTCGAATTTTCGGAGCTTTCGGAGTATTTTTCGCGGCTTAAATAATAATTCTGGACTTTTCTAGAATTATTTTATCCACGAAATTAATTAATTCCGAAAATAATAAATATCTCATTTTCCACCAAAGCTTGTGTGCAATAATCCTAAATGTCCATTGATTTATTTACTAATGGGCTTTAATAATTAATTAGGCCTATTAGTAAAGATGGAGGGTGCCACGTCAATTAGCACCATATCGCTAGTTGACGTGAAGGTGGAGAGTCTTCCTCCCTATATATATGTCCGGCCTGCCTGCTAGCCCTGCTTTCCGCCGCTGTTGCCGCCGCCGCCGCTGTCGCCGCCCGCCGCCGCTGTTGTCGTCCGCGGCCGCGATCTCATTGGTGCTCGGCGACGACAACCTCCTCGGCGAGATCCTCCTCCGCCTAGGGTTCCCCACCGACCTCGTCCGCGCCGCCGCCGTCTGTAGGCGTTGGCTGCGCGCATCGTCCGATCCCGTCTTCCTCCTCCGCCGCTGCAGCGTCCGCCGAGGATCTGGCGGGGGGGCGTGGCGGCGATGACCCTGGACGAGCGGTTCGATCTGCTGCGGGGGATCGGGGAGGAGTGCATCCAGGAGGACGAGCTCAGGAACCTGCTTGAGAAGAAGCCCGTCCCCATCTGCTACGACGGCTTCGAGCCCTCCGGACGCATGCACATCGCTCAGGGCATTGTGAAAACCATCAACGTGAACAAGATGATCCGGGCCGGGTGCAAGGTGAAAATTTGGATCGCCGACTGGTTCGCGCAGCTCAACAACAAGATGGGAGGCGACCTGAAGAAAATCCAGACGGTCGGGCGCTACATGATCGAGATTTGGAAAGCGGCTGGGATGAACCTCGACGGGGTGGAGTTCCTGTGGTCCTCCGAGGAGATCAACAACCGCGCACATGAGTACTGGCCAATTGTGATGGACATTGCCCGGAAAAACAACGTCAAAAGGATAACGAGATGCTGCCAGATTATGGGCAGAAGCTGATATATGCCAGTTGGGGGTGGATCAAAGGAAGGTCAATACGCTAGCTCGAGAGTACTGTGATGACATCAAAAGGAAGAACAAACCAATTATTCTTTCACATCCATTCTTGTTTTGGATTTGACATCCTCAACCTTCTCCACAATCAAGTTCCCTGACAAGATGCTGTTTGATGGACAAATCATATTGTCTCGGACCAATGGGAGAATATCTGCCGCAACATCTAATTTCTTGTAAGCACTTTGGTTTATCCACCTTCTATCGTTTACTGTTTTCACATCTAAATTCCGTTGTAGTTCAATCTGGTTGCGCTGCGCTAGTAGTGTCATGATTTGCATGTTAGTGTCGACGTTTTTCGTGTTACATATTTTTCTGTATATAGTTGAATGTTAACTTGATTAATTAGCGTACAACTAGTTTTACCATTAAAATCAAATAGATTTTATACTCCAGTGTTTTATATACAAATATTAGTATAGTTAATTGCTCACATAAATGTTTTCTTTTAATCTTAACTTTATCAGGTAAACACGTTGCATTTGTGGTAAATTCTACTTAGATGCTCTCCCATGTTTATTTCTTTCGCAAAGTAAAGTTTAAATAGCTTAAGTAATATGAGATAAGTTTATCAAATAAAATATGATTAGCTTTAACTCGATTAGTATTAGATGGTTCTTGATTATAATTTGTTTATTTTAAATATAAAACATGGGATGTTTCGGATAGTGCTGGAATATGTGTCAGGTTATATAAATTATAAATATTTGATTGGAATAATTAATGTTTATGTCATGCTCCTTTAAATTTAAAATGACATAGGTTCATGCGTCGGCACTTTCTTAAAATGTTAACTCGATTAATATTCACATTAATGTGTTTTTATTTATAAATTGTTTATTAGATGCAAATCATGGCCATTGAACTCTTGTTAGCATGATGACATCATCTCGACATCACCAACACTTTATTGCCGTTTTTCTTTAGTAAAACAAATCCCGAAATACAATAGAAATACATATGTACATACAATTTTGTTTAGGTCATATCTTTCACGTTTTAACTCCGATTTGACCCATTCAAGTTGCGTTAGGTTCGTATTTGCGAGCTCTACATGTTAGTGTAGTTGTACAGTAGGTTTGAAAATTTTAATTTTCGAGTTTATATTTAAGTAATTATTTATCTATATGAAATCTTAGAAAATTCATAACTTTCACGTTTTAAATCCGAATTTCGTGATCTTTACGTCTGTGTGATCGTAGTAACGTGTAGAATAGTTTTGTAAGCTTTCCTAAATGTTTTTCTACTGTTGGTGTACTGTTCTAATTGTATCTTTTGTTTGCTTCGTGTATGTTTGCTCGGAATGTTTGTATGTTGATGCTTGGTGATCGAATTTAGACGGTGAGCAGTACTACGACGATTAGGAGTATTATTTTGAGCCGGACCAGCAGTATCTATCGGAGAATTTGATCAAGGCAAGTATAACATGGGACCATCCTTGTTGTCCTATTCACTGAAATTGTCATACATGTGCACGTGTCTTCCTTGACAACCATAGAGATTATAACTTAGCTATTGATATCCTGTTTCCTTGTCGCCTATGGGTTGTGCATTTGGGTAGCTACTGCTAGTGCTTAATTATGAACAATGATCTTGTAATTTGACTAATGGATTATGCAGTCAACCATTAAGATGATTTTATTACTGTTGAAAGGGGGCTAGAGCAAGGGGTTATATTGTTGCTCTGGTTTCTCTCCGTAAGGACTTACCTGTAAGTGATAACCGGGATATACAGTACAGCTGTGAGGGCTATATGGCTCTGGCTCTAGTTGTTCAAGAGACCTTTTCTAGCTTGTTAGAGGTTACCTTAAATGGCGTAAGAATGGCTTGACACTTTGGGTGTAGTGCGAGCCCCTGGCCTAGTGTGTATAGGCTGCGGTTGTTGTGCCACAGGGAAGGGGGGTTCTACATCTGCCTGCCGAGTGAATCTAATGGCCCTAACTTGTTAGACGAACTTTTGAGTGGCTTTATATGGTTTTCAATGTTCTGGGCCTTGCAAACCCATGCATTTGGAAATCATGACTCACAGTGAAAGTGTACACCTCTGCGCAGAGTTAAAAACTGGTATACTAGCCGTGCTCACGGATACGAGCGGCCTTGGGGATTCTTACAGAATAGTTGATCACCATTGTTATATCATGCTTAATTATTGTTGATTATTATTATGCTCATGTTAATGCTATTCATTATCCTTATTACAATTGATCATTGATTCATTAATGGGATTGGATTACCTTGATGCTACTCAATTGCTAATTATATGATGATTAAAAGCTAAACGCAATCAAACAGTGTCTAGCCTTTTTGAGCCTCATGAACCCTGTGTTGTACTTGTTGAGTTCGACATGGACTCACTCTTGCTATTTCCCCAACACTCCAGTGTGTAGTAAGATGCTACTCGGAAGAAGGACAAAGGTGTAGTGGAGTTTCCAGAAGACTAGTAGAAGTGCTAGGCATATGTTACCCCCAGTCAGCCGTCCCTGAGAAGAATGGAGCCCGAAGTTTAGTCACCGTTCCGCGATACTCTGATGTAAGTGTTAATATAGCTATGTATACGTTATATAATAACATTGTTTCTGATACTTTTTCATTCTGGCATATGTGTGGACTTCCTGGGCACACATATGATTAGCCTAGTTTTGTTCTTTAGAAAACCGGGTGTGACAGAGTGGTATCAGAGCGGTGTTGACTGTAGGACGTATGCCAAGTAGCACCGGACGTATTCTAAAACTTATTTTACTATAAAACTATTTTGTGATCCCTTGATTCATTGATTTGACTATTCCTCTTCCTTGTCCTATTGTATCTCCTCCTTGATAGTTTCCTTTGAGCTATTTCTGCCTATCCCATTGATTTTTGTTTTGTTGTTGTTAAAAAAAAGTTTTCTGATCTTACCTGGTTCAAAGATTCGATGGCATTTCATCATCCATACTTTTCTATAGGATGACCACCATTGTTGAAGAAGCACGTGTAGTATCGATGATGTGATGTGTGTTTGTTTTGCTTGATGTGTTGCTTGTGTGTTGTTCTTATTCTCGTGTTTTGAAAGTGGCCCGGAAGGTATAAGTCTTGAGGAGTAGCTTGATCTATGCTAAGTGGGGTAGGTTTTACGTAATACTCCGCATGCTGATTTCTATAGCAGTCTGCAATGTTTCTATTATATCTCAAGATATGGACATGAGAAATTTATGAAATTTTACTGGGAATAACTAGACTTTTGTATCTTTCCAAACCCACTGGACTTATCTTTTTATCTATTATGAGCTAAGAGATATACCTGTTCTAAGTTGGGGTCACTGCGCAGTCTGGAATCCTGAAACAGTTTCGGTTAAGTTCAGTTTTTGACTAACTTATGGACAGAATCTGGAAAAGTGTTGTGAATAAAAGTCGTAGATAATTTTGTAAGCTTTCCAACCATGTAAAGATCACTTCATTTGGATCTTTGTAGCTCGAGTTATGCCAGATTTACTGAACTGTTAAAATTGGAATTCGCCCAGAAATTTTCTGCATTACTTCCTTATCTTGCACAAGTGAATATATCATTGGATATCTTTGAATCTCATTGATTTACCTTGGAATCTTACATTAGAGATGATTATGGTTATCTAGTATAAAAGGAGATGCAAGTTACTTTGGTGTCCCCTAGTTTCTTTTTCTTAAGGGGGTAGCAAAGTTGTGAGTGTTGCAAGATGAATGTTTCGTATGTCCTAGTGCTTCACTTGGAAGAAGTGGTTAGCTTTATGATTGGAAGTCTATAGTTAGTTTCATGGAAAACTTAGATGACATCACCCCCATATCAAGTATGTTTAGTAAGTTTCAAGTGATGGACTTATCATTAGCAGCAAGCCTTAAAGAAAGTGTTGCCTTCAATGACATTGCTAGGTGGAGCAAAATCTTTGTTAAGTGGGGTAGTGTCCGTTACCATCATCAATCTCAAGTGACAAGGTACGAAGAACTGAAGATCAAACCTTATCTTTCTTGTCATCTTTTGGCTATCCTTGATCTATGTCTTATATCTCATCAACGCAAAGCAAAGAAGCATGAAGACTTGAAAATTAGGGTTATCTATCTCTCTAATCTCTCTGAATCTTGTTCCTACTTTATCCTGTCTTTTCAGAACAGTCTGTCTTCTTTAGCTTATATCTCTATTTTTGGATGCCCAAAAATCATGGATAAATTCTGGACAATAGTAGACTTCAATATCTTTCTCTGACCGTAAGAACCACCCTAATAGCTATTATGATTTGGGAGTTATGAAAATCACAAGGCGACGCATTTGTGCTGTCAGCAACCTGGAATAGTTTCTGTTGTGCACAGTTTTCGACTACCTTAACTGTAGAATCTGGAGAAGTGTTCTATAAGAAAGTTGTAGTAAATTTGATAAGCTTTCCAACGGTATAAGCTACAATATCATCGGATTCATAGAACTCAAGTTATAACTGTATTTCTGCACTGCTGTTTTTCTGCTCGCGAGGAAGTGCAGGATTACTTGTTCTTGCATATGCTCATGAATCTCTTTGATGCCAGAAGGACACAATAGTAGTTATCACTCAGAAACAAATGCAATCTATCCATTGGTGTTATCTAGCTGATCTCTTCCTAAGAGGGGTTTTCAAACTAAAGACGATACAAGATGGAGGTTTTATACGTTCTATTTTCGTCATCTGGAAGCAACAGCTATCTACATGATTGCAAAGTCACTATCGAGCGCAGGTATCTTTTCTCAGAGTGGTAACCTGTTAGAACCATCTACAAGAATCATAAGGGTCTAAAGGAGACATTTACAAAGTTGGTTATGATCTTGTGGCATTATCATTGGATAAGAGTTGATCAGAGAAGAGTGAAGATTTGCAAAATCAACTTTATCTTTCTCCCTAGTCTCTCCGAATCTCGGGACGAGATTCCTGTTAAGTGGGGTAGATTTGTCACACCCAAAATTTTCTATTTTGGGTTGTGCATGAAAAACACTAAATAAAATAAATAATTTCAATGTTTGAATAAATTTATTAGATAAGTTAAGTTGTTGCTAATTAAATATAGAAAATTATGGTTTTAAACTTTTTTCATATTAATTTAATAATGTGGTGTTTGTGTGATGCTTGTCTTTGGTGTTGGTGAGTGCTATTATTTTCAAAATACCGTAGGACGACGTTTACTTCTCATCGGAAAACTTTTTGGTATTTTCTGGATCCAAAATTCCAATTTCCGTGAGCCTAATCTTTTTCCTTGATCTCTTCATCCATCTTTTCATGAGCTCCAAATACTTTATTTGGGTTCCTCATGTTCCATAATGTCTCTAGAAAATTCCCTCGAATTTTCGGAGCTTTCGGAGTATTTTTCGCGGCTTAAATAATAATTCTGGACTTTTCTAGAATTATTTTATCCACGAAATTAATTAATTCCGAAAATAATAAATATCTCATTTTCCACCAAAGCTTGTGTGCAATAATCCTAAATGTCCATTGATTTATTTACTAATGGGCTTTAATAATTAATTAGGCCTATTAGTAAAGATGGAGGGTGCCACGTCAATTAGCACCATATCGCTAGTTGACGTGAAGGTGGAGAGTCTTCCTCCCTATATATATGTCCGGCCTGCCTGCTAGCCCTGCTTTCCGCCGCTGTTGCCGCCGCCGCCGCTGTCGCCGCCCGCCGCCGCTGTTGTCGTCCGCGGCCGCGATCTCATTGGTGCTCGGCGACGACAACCTCCTCGGCGAGATCCTCCTCCGCCTAGGGTTCCCCACCGACCTCGTCCGCGCCGCCGCCGTCTGTAGGCGTTGGCTGCGCGCATCGTCCGATCCCGTCTTCCTCCTCCGCCGCTGCAGCGTCCGCCGAGGATCTGGCGGGGGGGCGTGGCGGCGATGACCCTGGACGAGCGGTTCGATCTGCTGCGGGGGATCGGGGAGGAGTGCATCCAGGAGGACGAGCTCAGGAACCTGCTTGAGAAGAAGCCCGTCCCCATCTGCTACGACGGCTTCGAGCCCTCCGGACGCATGCACATCGCTCAGGGCATTGTGAAAACCATCAACGTGAACAAGATGATCCGGGCCGGGTGCAAGGTGAAAATTTGGATCGCCGACTGGTTCGCGCAGCTCAACAACAAGATGGGAGGCGACCTGAAGAAAATCCAGACGGTCGGGCGCTACATGATCGAGATTTGGAAAGCGGCTGGGATGAACCTCGACGGGGTGGAGTTCCTGTGGTCCTCCGAGGAGATCAACAACCGCGCACATGAGTACTGGCCAATTGTGATGGACATTGCCCGGAAAAACAACGTCAAAAGGATAACGAGATGCTGCCAGATTATGGGCAGAAGCTGATATATGCCAGTTGGGGGTGGATCAAAGGAAGGTCAATACGCTAGCTCGAGAGTACTGTGATGACATCAAAAGGAAGAACAAACCAATTATTCTTTCACATCCATTCTTGTTTTGGATTTGACATCCTCAACCTTCTCCACAATCAAGTTCCCTGACAAGATGCTGTTTGATGGACAAATCATATTGTCTCGGACCAATGGGAGAATATCTGCCGCAACATCTAATTTCTTGTAAGCACTTTGGTTTATCCACCTTCTATCGTTTACTGTTTTCACATCTAAATTCCGTTGTAGTTCAATCTGGTTGCGCTGCGCTAGTAGTGTCATGATTTGCATGTTAGTGTCGACGTTTTTCGTGTTACATATTTTTCTGTATATAGTTGAATGTTAACTTGATTAATTAGCGTACAACTAGTTTTACCATTAAAATCAAATAGATTTTATACTCCAGTGTTTTATATACAAATATTAGTATAGTTAATTGCTCACATAAATGTTTTCTTTTAATCTTAACTTTATCAGGTAAACACGTTGCATTTGTGGTAAATTCTACTTAGATGCTCTCCCATGTTTATTTCTTTCGCAAAGTAAAGTTTAAATAGCTTAAGTAATATGAGATAAGTTTATCAAATAAAATATGATTAGCTTTAACTCGATTAGTATTAGATGGTTCTTGATTATAATTTGTTTATTTTAAATATAAAACATGGGATGTTTCGGATAGTGCTGGAATATGTGTCAGGTTATATAAATTATAAATATTTGATTGGAATAATTAATGTTTATGTCATGCTCCTTTAAATTTAAAATGACATAGGTTCATGCGTCGGCACTTTCTTAAAATGTTAACTCGATTAATATTCACATTAATGTGTTTTTATTTATAAATTGTTTATTAGATGCAAATCATGGCCATTGAACTCTTGTTAGCATGATGACATCATCTCGACATCACCAACACTTTATTGCCGTTTTTCTTTAGTAAAACAAATCCCGAAATACAATAGAAATACATATGTACATACAATTTTGTTTAGGTCATATCTTTCACGTTTTAACTCCGATTTGACCCATTCAAGTTGCGTTAGGTTCGTATTTGCGAGCTCTACATGTTAGTGTAGTTGTACAGTAGGTTTGAAAATTTTAATTTTCGAGTTTATATTTAAGTAATTATTTATCTATATGAAATCTTAGAAAATTCATAACTTTCACGTTTTAAATCCGAATTTCGTGATCTTTACGTCTGTGTGATCGTAGTAACGTGTAGAATAGTTTTGTAAGCTTTCCTAAATGTTTTTCTACTGTTGGTGTACTGTTCTAATTGTATCTTTTGTTTGCTTCGTGTATGTTTGCTCGGAATGTTTGTATGTTGATGCTTGGTGATCGAATTTAGACGGTGAGCAGTACTACGACGATTAGGAGTATTATTTTGAGCCGGACCAGCAGTATCTATCGGAGAATTTGATCAAGGCAAGTATAACATGGGACCATCCTTGTTGTCCTATTCACTGAAATTGTCATACATGTGCACGTGTCTTCCTTGACAACCATAGAGATTATAACTTAGCTATTGATATCCTGTTTCCTTGTCGCCTATGGGTTGTGCATTTGGGTAGCTACTGCTAGTGCTTAATTATGAACAATGATCTTGTAATTTGACTAATGGATTATGCAGTCAACCATTAAGATGATTTTATTACTGTTGAAAGGGGGCTAGAGCAAGGGGTTATATTGTTGCTCTGGTTTCTCTCCGTAAGGACTTACCTGTAAGTGATAACCGGGATATACAGTACAGCTGTGAGGGCTATATGGCTCTGGCTCTAGTTGTTCAAGAGACCTTTTCTAGCTTGTTAGAGGTTACCTTAAATGGCGTAAGAATGGCTTGACACTTTGGGTGTAGTGCGAGCCCCTGGCCTAGTGTGTATAGGCTGCGGTTGTTGTGCCACAGGGAAGGGGGGTTCTACATCTGCCTGCCGAGTGAATCTAATGGCCCTAACTTGTTAGACGAACTTTTGAGTGGCTTTATATGGTTTTCAATGTTCTGGGCCTTGCAAACCCATGCATTTGGAAATCATGACTCACAGTGAAAGTGTACACCTCTGCGCAGAGTTAAAAACTGGTATACTAGCCGTGCTCACGGATACGAGCGGCCTTGGGGATTCTTACAGAATAGTTGATCACCATTGTTATATCATGCTTAATTATTGTTGATTATTATTATGCTCATGTTAATGCTATTCATTATCCTTATTACAATTGATCATTGATTCATTAATGGGATTGGATTACCTTGATGCTACTCAATTGCTAATTATATGATGATTAAAAGCTAAACGCAATCAAACAGTGTCTAGCCTTTTTGAGCCTCATGAACCCTGTGTTGTACTTGTTGAGTTCGACATGGACTCACTCTTGCTATTTCCCCAACACTCCAGTGTGTAGTAAGATGCTACTCGGAAGAAGGACAAAGGTGTAGTGGAGTTTCCAGAAGACTAGTAGAAGTGCTAGGCATATGTTACCCCCAGTCAGCCGTCCCTGAGAAGAATGGAGCCCGAAGTTTAGTCACCGTTCCGCGATACTCTGATGTAAGTGTTAATATAGCTATGTATACGTTATATAATAACATTGTTTCTGATACTTTTTCATTCTGGCATATGTGTGGACTTCCTGGGCACACATATGATTAGCCTAGTTTTGTTCTTTAGAAAACCGGGTGTGACACAACATCTATTTGCTGCTTTGGCGAACAGAGACCCATCAACACAGAGCTCGATGCCATGGAGTGGCACGGAGGTCATCAGTGCAGAGCTCATCAGCGGCATGGACCACGGCAGTGGCCGTGCAAGCAGATTGAGCGCGGCAGCAGTGGGTGACGCGAGTCCAGGCGGGAGGCGCGCTGGAGGCGGCTCCGGTAGGTGGTGTGAGTCTGGGCTACTAGGGCTGTGGAGTCGCCGCACATAGATGGGAGCAGGCCTTGCCTGTTTGGTCCAGTCGTACCCACATTATGCCAAAACTGTACAAGAGAGACATATTAATCAGTGACTCAATACTAAAACGTGTCACCAATATGAGATCAGCGACGCGGATAAACGTAACGCGTCACTCAGTAGGAGTCGCCCACTGCCACTAAAGAAAAAACGTGTCACGAATAACGAGTTAGATGTATCTCTGGAAAGAAGGGGGTTGGCAGTGACTCGTTTCGACAAAACGCGTCGTTGCTAGAAGAGCACGGACCTGAAAAAAATATCAAATGCGGTGAAACTAACGGGATGAGGTCCGCACCCATCCCCAAGACCGCCACTTCTCCCCGGTAGCCACCATCTCTCCCCGGTCTCCCCTCCCCTCCGACTCTCTCTCCCGTCCCTTCCGCCGCCGTCGCCACCTCTCCTCTTCCTCCTCCTCGGCGCGTCTCCCCATCCCCCAACCACGATGGCTCCACAGAGGCCAGATCTGGTGAGGAGGCAGGCCAGCTGGAGAGTGAGCGCTGGGCATGGCCCTCGACGGATCTGGCTTGCCTCGAGAGTTGAGATCTAGAGGAGGGAGATGGGAGAGGAGGTTGCAGCGGTGGGGTAGTCGGTGCTTGGAGGATGCGGAGGAGGACGCCAGCAGCGTGACGCTCGGAGGAGGATCCGCGCCGCTCGGCCTCCCGTAGTGGCGGCTCGGCCCGCCGCACCGAGCGCTGCCCGTCCCAGGTGCGTGTCGCGCGGATCCATGCCGCCCCCCCCCCTTCCCCTTCCCTTTCCTCTTGGATGTGGATTCGTGCTGTCGGAGCAGGGGTCGGGCTCGCCGGAGGCGGAAATGAGGGCTATTCAGCTGGGTTGGCGCGTTTCAGCTCGTATCGTAGCAGAATTCGGGCGGGATTTGGTGTGGGGGGGGGGGCAGAGGATGCGGTTTAGCTGTGATTTGGCATCAAAATTACCGGGATTCAGATGGGTGTCGAGAGGTGGCTCTTGCCCGAGCATCCTACGGGGTTAGCCATAGCTGCATCCGCTGAATGCGGTGCATTGTGCCCGGTAATCGTCCATTATTAGTGGGCATTCATAATAGTATCTCGAGGTGCAGAGTAATTCAGAGTGTGCATTCATAATAGTATCTCGTTTTGTAGGTGCGCAGCACCCCATAGTATTCAGTATGCTTTATATTGTAACCTTCAACCATAGCTCCAATCAAAGAAAAAAATGTGATACAAATTGTTTTGTTTCTGAGATGAAGGAATTTGGCCTGTTCAGGACTACCTGACAGGTTAGCGTCTTTCTAAGTCTCTATGTTACTTTATTCTTCTATCTATGTATATATAGTTTGTAGAAATATGCCAATTGTGAGACATCTATTATTTTCCTTATGCAAAGCATGGTAACTTGTAGGCCTAAAACAAAAAGGCTAGTAGAGGCAATCGTACTCCTGGTTGTCATCCCTGCGCAGAGCTGTGGTATTGCTTCCTTTCCTCGAATTCCTATGAGCCTTATGCAATCTTCTATCTCTGGCATGACATCCTATCTTCTGTCTCAGGCATTTTGTTGCACATAATACCATTTGTAAGGATATAGTGGTCAGACCAAGCCTGTCTTCAACATATATATGTGATTGTACGATAGATCTATCAATCATTTTTGTTCGTGACTTTGATGTTTGCAGCATAAAGCCATTGATAGGGTGCTTGCAGAGGTGAAGGGTTGGAGAGCCAAGTGGAGTGTCAAGAAGAGTTTTGATCTAAGTGCTGCTTCACAGGTAGGGATATTTTTGTTCTCTGTTATGTTGTCCAAAGACATACTTCTACAATATATGGCTTATGGGCAATGGGTCAAAATGCTTATTCTGTCCGGTTGCAACGCCTTTGTGTTAAATACTGTTTGAAACACAACTTCTAAATTCATCATAGTACTAATCATGTCGATCAATATATGATCACTTCTCTGCAAAGGAAAGTGTTTAACCAAGCTATGTAAATTAAGGTAGCAACACTCAGTAAAGACCCTGTAAGTAATTCCTAGTACTTGTTAATTGAATGCAAGCGACCACTGATCTGATTTTTTCTTTTCTGAGGAATTAGAATTGCTTTCTGTGCAATCAAAGTAGCTTACAGGGAAAGTGAAAATAAAGAAGACTAATCTCGATTATTGGTTATATGTTTGCTGGTTGCACAGAAAGCAATAGTCCAATATGATCTGACTTATGAAGCACTCTCACAAAGTCCTCTTTCCTGTAGATGAACCACTGGTTGTAGATGAAGATGATAGTTGACATTACTCAGAAGCACAATCAGTTAGATGAATTCATCTGTTCCTCCATACCCTTGACCTTAGCAAAGATTTGTCCAAGTAGCAGGACAGCTTTGAAAAAACTTAATAATGATTTTTGGTCCATCTGTAATTCCCAGTGCCTCTCACTCTCATTCCATAATTGTTTGGTGGAATGGAAGAAGTACCACAATTATATTCTTGATTGGGTGAAGCAATGCAAGAAGTAATGATCTGAGGATGCATGCAGCGCGCGTCCATGCTAACAGACTGACCTCTTCCATGCAACGACTCGACCAAGTACCTGACCGGACACACACCTCCGACATGTATGACTCTTATCAGGCATGCTTACTCAGATTATAGCATCCAATCCACTCTCACTGTCGATCCTCCCCAGTGGCCAGAGGAACTGTATTGTCCTGCGTGGAAGGAAATTGGGATGCATCCCATTCTAATGGCACAAGGTTTAGGACTGTATGCTTGTAATTTTGCAGCTGCAAATGTTATGCATCGAAATATGTTGTTTGTGTCTTACTGATCCTTGCAATAGACATGAGGGACAGAGTCTATTTATTAATTATATGTCTGTGTGGAAGGAGGATGGACATAGGTCATATAGCATCACAGATCAACAACCAATATTCATGTATATGTACTAGTTCTAAACAGTCGGCACAGAAAAATAACTATATATGCATATCCAGCCGGGCACTAGGTGAACTATTTATTTACTCAGAGAGATGTGGGCCAGGGCCCAGAGAGTTTGTAGATATATACATAGACAGAGAGAGAGCACACTCATAGAGGAGTACGTGCATGGTAGAGCTCTTCAAGCCTCATTTCACCATTTCATGAAAATCCAGAGTAGTTATAGTTTGGTGAGAGGAGAATGTATATAATTAAAAGTAGATTGGATATGCAGCACGTTCATCTATTTTGGCCATGTTTAGATTCTAAAAATTTTCAAGATTCCCCGTCACATCGAATGTTTGGACACATGTATGGAGTATTAAATGTAGACGGAAAAAAAACTAATTACACAGTTTGGTAGAAAACCATGAGACAAATCTTTTCAGCCTAATTAATCCATGATTGGACACGAATTGACAAATACAAACAAAAGTACTACAGTAGCCAAAGCCAAAAAATTTCATGAACTAAACACACCCTTTGAATTGGAGGCACCGGGAATCCAAAGTTTTTTTTTGAGAAGTTCGGGGGGAGAGCGTCCCTACCTTTTCATTTCATAAAAGGAACATACATGAGCAATATGTTACATGCCGTTTATGGGATATTAGCAGGGGGTGGAGAGGAGAACAGCAAAGCCCAAGCATGGGCAACATGTCTATCTGATGAGGGCAACCTACATACCCAAAGATCGGCATCTTTGCGACACCCCGCGAAGAGGCGAGTGTAGCAAGGAGGCAAGGAACGGAACACAACATCATGCCTGTGCTTTCAGAGACGCCAACAACAAAGTAGAAGAAAGGCATTGTAGTGTGCAGCAGGGATGGTGGACGGCGGTAGAACGCGCCAAAGAGCAGCAACATCTTCTTCAATTTGTACACCAATCCAGTGCCAGAAACCAGCCGCAAAGGCACAACCAGCAATAAGATGAGTTGTGCTTTCAACCTGAGCACCGCATAACTCACATAGGTCTGAGTCAATGCAATGCTTCTTGAGTAAATTCTCCCGCGTTTGGATTTGGTCTTGGACAAGTAACCAGCCAAAGAACTTGAATTTGGGAGGGGCACGGTTCTCCCAAATGAACTTATAATAGTCGCAGTTGCCATCTACTGATATGATAGACTTGTATATCATGGACGAACTGAGGCGATGAGCTTTGTCCTCCCATGGGCAGCGGCGAACATCCTGAGCATTGGTGAGATTAATTTCTGCAAGCACGACGGATAGTTGCATGAACTCCTCAGTGGCAACAGCAGAAAGCCGGGGCACAAAAGCCGATCTTAGATCAGAGACAAGCACATGATGAAATGAGGCTTTAGGACGGTGGGCGTGGGTGTAGAGAGCGAGCATGGCGTCTACAAGCGGCCCAAGCGCCAGCCAGCAATCGTGCCAGAATGCTGTGGAGCGCCCATCTCCCACCTCTACCGTGGTGAGCAGCCGATAGTCAGGTAGAAGCTGACGTAGAGAAGCCCAATGTGTTTCGGCACTAGTGGACTCCGGAGCTTCAAGAGGACCTCCAAATTCAATTTCAAGCCAGCGAGACCATGCCGAGTCCGTCGCAGTGTGCGCTCTGTGGAGCAGTTTTATGAGCAAGCAGGTATTCTGGAGAGAAAGGTCTCGAACACCCAAGCCACCGTTCTCCTTTGGCAAGCAAGCTTTAGTCCAGCTGACCAAGCACTGAGCACCAGAAACAGATTCTTCACCGGCCCACAGGAAGGCTCGTCGATGAGCATCAAGAGCATCCACAACACCTTGAGGAAGTTGCAATGCTCCCATTGCATATACCGGAAGACTGTCCAGAACCGAATTGACTAGGACAAGACGGCCACAGTGGTTGAGGAGTCTAGACCACCATCCAGATAAGTACCTACCAGCACTCGCGATAATTGGCGCAAAGGCAGAGAGATTCAGCTTCTCATTGGAGAGTGGAAGACCAAGGTACGTTTGGGGGAAATCACCTTGTGCACAGCCAAGGATGCCCACAAATTGGGTAGCAACATCTTGAGGTACATGCATCGGCACTAACATGCTTTTGTTGTAGTTGATGGTGAGACCTGTAGCTTTGGAGAAACTCGCTAGGAGTTCTTTGAGACGCTCCACAACCTATAAATCTGCCTGTGCCACAATGAGCGTGTCATCGGCATATTGGAGAATTGTGCATGGCCGATCAGATGCAAGTGGGTGACGCAAAAGTGTGTCATTGGAGAGTAGCTGTTGTAGCAGGTCGGCCACAAGGATGAACAGATACGGGAATAAGGGATCGCCTTGCCGCAGCCCCTTGCGACAGGAGATCCAACGCCCAGGCACACCATTGAGTAGAATCGCTGATTTGGACGTTTCCTGAAGATTCTTTATCCAGTCACACCATTTTGTGGGGAACCCTCTCGCTTTTAGAATGGAGAGCAAGCTCTCCCAGCACACACTGTCAAAGGCCTTAGCAAAGTCCAGCTTCAATACAATGGTCGGTGCCTTGCGTTTATGATAGCATTGGACAAGCTCTGTAGCATACACAAAATTTTTAGAGATGGAGCGCCCCTTGATAAATCCTGTTTGATCAACATCCACTAGTTTTGAGATTTGAAGTTGCAGTCGGGAGGTGAGAATCTTTCCTACAATTTTGATTGGACAACCCTGTAGGGATATGGGGCGGAAGGCACCAGGTGTGACTGCATCTGAGGTCTTGGGTAGCAGCACCACATAAGCACAGTTTATACGTTCTAAGTCAGCAGCACCATCATAGAAGGCAGTAAGGAATTCCATCACAGAAGGCATCACAAAACTCCAGGCTAAGCGGTAGAACCCTGGGCCAAAGCCATCAGGACCAGGGGCACTGATGGGGTTCATGGCTCTGATTGCAGCATGCGCCTCCGAGATAGTGAATGGAGATATCAGAGGCAATGGATCCACCCGAGGAAGGTCTCTATAGATTCCATGAACATTGAAGTCCCAAGATGTTGCTGCAGGATTTCCAAGCAGTGAGGTGAAATGGTTGCTCAATATTTGCTCTTTGTCCGTGTGACTAGTGAAGCGTAGACCCTGCACTTCTAGAGCTTTAATCTGGTTCTTGCGTAGTCGCTGCGAGGCATGTGCATGATGGAATCTTGTGTTTTCATCGCCTTCTTTCACAACTCTGAATTTTTCCCTTTGCTTCCAATAGGCAGCCCTTGCCTTGAGAAGCTGGAGAAGCTTTTCTCGACACAGAGACCTAAGAACAGCTTCACCTGGACATAGACAACGGTGCTCTTCGAGTAGATCAAGTAGACGAATGATAAATTTGCAGTTATTAATAAGGAGGGGTGTGTGTTTGTGTTTTGACCATTTCTTGGTGACACGGCGAGTGTCCTTCAACCTTGCTGTAAGCACGCCCGCCGAACCACCTGCATTGTTAGTAATAGCATGCCAAACCGGTTTAACAGTAGGGAGGAAAGAGGGGTCATGCAGCCAAGCATTCTCGAAGCGGAAACAACGAGTTTTGGGAACAGAGGTGTCAATTGTGACGAGGAGTGGTGTGTGATTAGAGGTGGCATGAGGGAGTGAAGTGAGAGTAGTGTTTGGCACAACAGAGTCCAGGTGCAAGTTAAAAAAGACTCGGTCAAGGCGAGCAAGAGTGGGGATTTCCCGCCTGTTCAACCAGGTGAACAATTTGTCAAGAAGAGGCAGCTCCAGAAGAGAGGTCGTGGATGGCCAAGTTGAAGATTTCTGCAAGGTGAGCGTCGAAGTTACTATTGTTCTTCTCATCAGGAGTACATATGAGGTTGAAGTCACCAGCAATGATCTAGGGGCCATTAACAACACCTGCAATCTCCGTGAGTTCGTCGAGGAATTCAGGAGTTTGGTGGTGATCAGAGGGAGCATAGACATTAGTTAGAGTGAAAGTGAGATCAGAGAGTGCGACAGTGAGAGTGGTGGTGACTGAGAAGGAACGAATGTCAGCTGAAAGAAGAGTGAGCTGGGAGTCGTCCCAGGTGGTGGCAACGCCACCACGAGAGCCATTAGCAGCGAGGAAACAATGGCCATGGAGGTTGGCAGGAAGGATCTGAATTTTGGTGGTGAAATGGTGTTGAGCTTAGTTTCCTGGATGCAAGCAACAGTGGGGTGGCAAGTGTTTAGAGTGTCTCGTACAGCGATACACTTATCATCCTCGCCAAGGCCGCGCACGTTCCAGGACACAATGGTTAACTTACGATTTGAGCTCATTGGTACACATGGAGAGCTACAACAGAGCGAGACCGAGGAGAGCACACCGCAGAGGGGTTGCAACAGTAATAGAAAGCAGGAACGAAAAGAATAGAGGCAAGGAAGCAGGGCGGCAGGGGACAAGTGCCAGGAACCAGCGTAGCAAACATCGATGGTGCACAACAGCCGTCACTCATTTGGAACCCTTCAACACCTGATTCAGGGATTCAGCGGCAGAGGCAGACAGCCCAACAGTACTCGCCATAGCCCGCAGGTCCGCTGCCTTCAGAGTCCTCTTGCGGAGGAGCCCGCGGCGTTTCACCTGTACTTTAAGATCTTTTGAGCAGCCTGCAAGTTCGTTCTTTAGTGCTTTCAGACGTGATGCTTTAGTGGACATGTCCACGAAGTTGGTAGGTTCCTTCTCCCGCAGACGCACACTGCAGCGCTCCTTCGGCAGCTGGGCTCCCTTCTTGTGTTTGGCAGCTTTGTCTGCAGCCCGCTTCACACGAGCACGGGTCTTCCGTGCTGAGAGCTCATGGGAAGAGGCGTCGTCGAGCAAATCAAGCAGCAGGTGAGGCTCGGGAGAGGCGGCTAGCAGGGTGGTGGCTGGCGGGGGGACAGAAGGTGCGGTAGCTGGGGTTACTGTAACACCCCGGGTGTTATAGTGCTAATTAATCTGCCATGTCATCATAATGCATTGCAAAGCATCCCTGTTAGGTTAAACTTGTTATGCATCAACTAAAATGAGTTTACTTATTTAGGTTGAATGTGTTTCTCAGTGGTGTGCTCCGAACCCGAAAACCCTAATTTCGAATGCCACCGCAAATACTTAGTCCATGCCCTGCGTAATTTGAGGTGTGCGACTGTGTTGCACACTAGTGTCAAGTGTAGGGTATGAGCTCAAGTGCAACATCTAAAATGAAGCTTCAAATTTGAGTTTGAATTGGAGTCCCAAAACTTGTCACGAGTTTTCCGATTCAAATTTAAATTCAAATTTGGGGAGAAATGTAAAAGAATTTCAAAAGCTAATTGGTCAACCAAGAGTGGCATTTGGTCAACCATGTCATGTTGGTCCAAATGATGCCCTTGGGTGAGGTTTTGATCACTAAGTAATCACCAATTAAAGTAGCAACAAATTCCAATTTAAAATTCCTCCGAAAACCCTAAATTTCAAAACCCTGTTTTACCCCTTTTGAAATAATTCAAAATCTAAGCAAAATTTGGGAAAAAGTTCAAAACCAAGTTTGTAGAACTTTTCAAGGGCTACAACTTTGGTGTTTTGAGTTTTCAAAGTTTTAGTGAAAAATGTGGAGCAATTTTGAAAATAAACAAATTTCAAATTTAATTCATTTTTGTCCCCAAACTAAGATTTCAAAATGGAGGCAGAATTTGAAAAAGTTTTGAACAGCAAAGTTGTAGGTCTAGTCAAGATATACAACTTTGATGTTTGGAGATTTTGAAGTTTCAATACAAAATCAAAAGTAATTTCTAAATTACCAAATCTGAAAAATGTGTCCCCTTTTGAGTTTATATTCAAATTTCAAAATCCAGTTATAATTTGAAAAAGTGTTCAATACAAAACTTGTAGAGCTTGAAATTCTGAAGATTTCATAGATTGGAAGTTTTTCAAGTTGTTACATGAATTTGAAAGTAATTTGAAAAACCAGTTTGAATTTCAAAAGTTGGGGGGGGACAGCTACAGTACCGCGACCAATCGCCGCCGGGCACCGCGCGGCATGGGCGCCGGCGAGCCGCCGGGCGACGTCCAGGGGCTTCTCGCGCGCGCTAGGACCGCCAGCGCGACGTCGCGCGTCTTCCAGCACAGTCACCACCACCGTTCCCTATATATACGTCGAGCTCACAGTGGCGATTTCCATTTTCCCTGTTTTCGCCACCGCCGCCACCGCAGCTCCGCCGCTCGTCGCTGCCGCCGTCGAGCCACCTCCAGCCACGCCAACCGCACCATTAACTCCGCCTCATCCTCGCGCACCTCGTGAACCACCCGAGCGAGCTTAACTCCGCCTAGATCACCACAGCCGCCGCTCCCGTGCCCAACTCCGGTCGGAGCACCGCCATCGTCGCCTTCCCGTGGCCAGGCCACTCCAGCTCGTCGCCGTCGTCACCAAGAGCACCACCATAACCGCTGTGAGCCCCTGAATGTTTTCCTCGCGTTAATTTAGTCGCTACTCCGTTGGGGACGCGTTTTCGCGGCTCACCGTCGACTGTGGTCCGCCATCGTCGTCGGTAAGGGGTCGCCGGAGCTCGAGCTTAGCTGTAGAAGGGCGTAGTGGAGTCGTAGGGTGGTGTAGATCGTTTTGGTCTTGGTGGTTGAGTCGTTAGCGGTGTGATCACCGGCCGGCCGCCGTGCGGGCATGGCCGAGCGCGCGGGAGAGAACGAGAGAGCGGAGGTAGGCGATGACGGGTGGGGCAGAGCTGTCAGAGAGAGAGAGAGAGAGAGAGAGCGAGCGCGCGGGCGCGAGGCAGGCCGCGCTGCTGGGCCGCGTCGCTGGGCCGGTCGCGAGCGCGAGCGCGGGCGCGCGCGAGCGGGCCGCTCGGCTGGGCCGGACCGGAGGAAAGAGGAGATCGGCCCGGTTCGGATTTTCGTTTTTGTTTTCTTTTTCAAATAAATGAATAGTGTTGTTATTTGTTTATTTCATTAAAAATTGTGTAGAGTTCCAAAATTTATGAAAATTTTTGTGTAAGCTTTTCAATGTATAAACTATCTAGGAAAAATGTTAAATCATGAATTTGAATACTTTGAGCAGTAGAATTAATTAGTTTCATTAAAGATTAAATGCAACTTCCAGTAATTTTAATAATTAATTTATTTATCCAAAAATTATGAAATTTATTATAACACTGTTGTAATTCATTCTTAACCCATAGAAAAAGTTTGAGCTTGATTAGGTAAAATTTGATCAACTCCTAATTATGCCCTAATTAGTTAAATAGAAAATAAATGTTAATTTGAGAACTTTAAGTGTTGTGTGCCTTTTGATTGAGTGATGTCCTTAGATCACTACCCTTTGGTGATCTTTGGCACCTTAATTTCATGATTGAGCTCGTTAGTAACTTGTTAGGTTAAAAGCTGGTATCGCTGGAATCGCCGCTTCTAGTTAGTAGGTTTTCTGTTTGCGACCGTACCATAGAAGTAAGTTGTACTCAAGTCGTAACTCGTAGCATGTTATCATCAAGCATCATGTTTATCATCGAACATCATGTTAAAGCATGTTATGTATTCGTGTAGTCTCCGCTTTCGAAGAAGCCGAAGTCGTCGATCAAGCTTCCGGAGAAGAGCGATCGTCGGTGGGTTTCGGACCAGACAGTGGAGTCCTCGAGTCCGAGTCAGTCGTCGTGTGCGAACAAGGCAAGCCCCGGTGCATTTAAACCCTACCTTGAATTTTACAAATGTTTTATTATTTATATTATGGTTTACTGCATTAAGTAATTAGGAGTTGAGTGATAACCTAATTGCTGCATTATCATCCTTGATTATTGTGATATCAACCTTGATACCTGTTTTTACTGAAAATGCGTAGTATGCTTCGCTATGCTTAGAAGTTAAGCTTTTAAATGAAATGTTTACATAGCCATGACGGCATATCGAATGAATATTGAAATATAAGAATGAACTTGAAAGATCGGGCGGGTGGTTTGGCCACTGCTAACATGCATTGGGAAAGGAGTCTCAATGTATTGTTTCCGCCTTGTCAGTTAAGGCCCGTTCGTTGTAAGCCTGTTGTGTTCGAGACTTTGCAACTAACCTCATGCCTTGGGTAAGCCCAAAATGTTGGTGATTCCATTACGAGAACGTCTAACCTCGCACTGGGAGTGGAGAGATGGCGAGAGTAGCGTGTACCCTCGGGGCTAGAATTTGGTCGGGTTCGAGGAGTACTGTACTCTCGGGTGGCGATGGACACGTTCTGGTTTTGGGAGATCTAAATGAGGGTTGATATATGCAAGATTCAGTTCTACATATGTCGTGATGTTAGGGATCCCCAGCTGGGTATAATCGGTTCGAATCGTCGTTGCTCCTCGGTTATGGAGACTTGATCACCTGACTTGCATCGTAGTTAAGAACTGGAATTGAAAGAAAGAATGAGAAAGGTTTTGATGATAATTACTTTGATCTAGATTAGGATCACCTAGAATTGGTTAATGAACCATCAATGGTAAAAGTAAAATATTGAAGATAAGGACTTACCTTAGTAAGCTTTTCTGCAAAAGAAAATTTGATTCTTGATTACCCGTACCTTGATTCCCTAAAGCTAGCATGCCCTTGGAGTCTTTGTCTTAGTCGGGTAAGTCTTGTTGAGTACTCTCGTACTCAGGGTTTGTTAACCCCTTGTTGCAGGTGCGGTTCATGAACAAGTCTGCTTCGAGCCTTGTTGCATGACCGTCGTGGTTGAAGACAGTGACGACGAGTAGATTGTGTGGCCTTTGGGCAAGGCATCTCGCTTGTGTGATGTAATAAAGTTACTACCGATACTTCTCTACTAATGGTTTGTAATAATGTTACATAAGGTTTGAAGTTTGAAAAACTGGTTTGTAATCTATGTTATTGTAAGACTTCCGCTACTTTACTCTGTTGAATATTTTGAATAAACTGTTGTAATATTGCAATACTCCTGTGATTGGATCCTGTTCGGAGGAAAGCAGGCCTTTTAAGTTATGGTGAACATAAGTACGACTGTCAGAGGTCATTATGACAATGAAGTGTACTTGTGGGCCATCGTAATTAGGAGGTTCTGTGACAGCTGGTACCAGAGCATAATCACTCGGGTTATTGTAGTATTACCTTGTAAAACTTCAAAATGATTTGGGTCAACAAACTTAATATTGATATTTTGGTCCAAATTGCTTTTGCTTCTCTTAATCCATTCTATAGTTTCCTTAGCTCATATTTGAAAGCTTTGTAGGGAAGTATCATGTATAGTGCCCTATGTTATAAGGATTGCTTGTGTTACTTAAATCTTTCTGTTAGATCGTAAGTACGAATGCATGCATCATGTTTAATTAACCTGCTTAAGTTACCTTCCCTTTTAAAGTGGTTTGGGTTAAGTAAGGTTCAATCCTATTCATGCTAACCTTCAGATCCCTCCTATCTGTCCTTATCGTCCTAATTCTGTCTTGTTTTAGGATGGCACGTGTGAAGACGACTCCTCGCAAGAAAACGGGTCCGCAAGGAGTGCCGCGTCATCAGTTGGCCGCCAGAGTTGATGGAGCAAGCAGTAGCCGTAATCCGAACCCGGATTCGGAGTCAGAGATTGCAAGGCTTACATCAGAAGTAGAGCGACTGGAGCGCAACATGCGTTTTTGGAAACAGTTCCAGAAGGAGTCTTTGGAAAAGGAGACAGAAGCCAGGGCTCGTGTTCGTGAGTTGGAGCTTTATGTGACACACCTGGAGCAGTACAACACAGTCCTGCATGAGGAAGTTCATATGCTAAATGATCTGATGAATCCCAATCATCAGCCCCAGGCAGTAGAAGATGATGTCGGTGCCGTGGTTGTTCCTGATGGAGAGGACAATGAAGAAGATCCGGAAGAAGATGAACCCATGATGGAAAGTGGGGATGATGCAAGTCATGTCACTGGTGCAAGTGCTCCAGAGAATGAGGATGAAGTGATCGTGATCAGCGATGATGATGAGGAGTGAAGGGTCACATGGATGGATGTGTAATATAGTAGTCTTTCCTGCTTTCTAAGAACCTTAGTGGGTGGTTTCTTGCTTGTGAGCAAGTTTGTAATGAAATAATGTAAGATAAGTTTGTGTTTGTATACAAGTTCTGTCCTAACTGCTTTTTAATTCAATAAAGCAATGTAAATAAACATGGTTTGTGTACAACAGATGGACGGTACTGGAACTTCCCAGGAAGGGGACCATAATCCGAATCCCCCACCGTTTCCACCTACCTTGGCAGAAGCTATTGCCGCACTAGTTAATGCTACTACCCTGTTGGCTCAGAATCAGAATCAGAATGGGAATCAGGGTCGTCGAGGCCGTAACAATGGAGGGGAAACCACTTATGTGGATTTCACCGATACCCGTCCACCAGTGTTCTCAAAGGCAGATGAGCCGCTAGAGGCGGATGACTGGCTCTGTACTATGGAGCAGAAGTTTGAACTTTTACAGTGCACAGAGCACCAGAAGCCTGTGTTTGCAGCACAGCAACTCAGAGGTGCCGCAGGGGCGTGGTGGGCGAATCTAGTCGCCGCACAGCCTGCTGGCCACCGTGTCACTTGGCAGGAGTTTCGTGAAGCCTTTAGAGCACATTATATCCCAGATGGTGTCATGGCCATGAAGCTAGAGGAGTTTCTCTCACTGAAGCAAGGAAACCAGACAGTTCTACAATATGGGGGCAAATTCAATCATCTGTCCCAGTATGCAGCTGAATATGTGAATACCGATGCAAAGAAGAAGAGTTGTTTCATGAGAGGTTTGAGTACCAGAATCCAGGAAGCATTAGTCACCTGCTATAATGCTACTTACCATGAGATAGTCAATGTGGCTATTGCGTCAGAAGAGAAGTCCCGACTGCACAAGGAGTCGAAGAAAAAGAAGCCAGTGTTTTCAAGTCCGTCTGGCGGCATTAAGAAACGCCAGAAGTTTGTTTATCACCCTCAGAACCATTTCCGTCCAACTTATCGTCCACCGCAGTATCAAGTTCAGCCGCAGACGTTTTTCCGTCCTGCCGCAACCCCGCAATTTTTACAGCAGCCGAATGCCCCTGGTATTCGAAACCAGACTCCAGTAACCCATAACTTTCCCTGCTACAACTGTGGAAAGCCAGGCCACTTTTCCAAGGATTGCCCATATCCAAGGCAGTACAATCCTAATTATCCCAGAGCTCCCGTACCACAACAGCAACAACCTCAGAGTAAGAACAATAATCTGAATGTTCAGAAGGGTAAGGGTGAGAAGAAGAAGACCGGACGTGTATTCTACACTCAAGCAAGTGCAATCCCAGAGGGAGAACCTGTTATGATGGGTATGTTCCCTGTTGCTAATCATCCAGCAGTACTGTTATTTGATTCAGGTGCATCGCATACATTCATAAATCGCACCTTTGTTGTTAAGTATGACATTCCAATTATGGGAACACAAGAGGATTTCTTTATCCAGTCGCCCGGGGGACGACTGTGTACTAAGGAGATGGTACGTGACGTACCTATAGAGTTAGGTGGGCATATATTCCCTACCTCAATGATAATATTACAGAAACAGGATATAGATGTAATCCTGGGTATGAATTGGATGTACCAAAGAGGAGCCCTTATAGATGCACTGCACAGAACTATAAGGTTGAACCTGCCAGATAATAAATCTCATCTTCTTATCCAACTTCCTATCCCAAAGAGAACAGTTGAAAGGGTATGTGCAACTTCAGTACAGGAGATTTGTGATATACCGGTAGTCTGTGAATTTCCAGACGTGTTTCCAGATGATCTACCAGGTCTGCCACCAGGCAGAGATGTAGAGTTTGTGATTGAGTTAAAACCGGGTACTGCCCCCAATATCCCGGAGAGCTTACAGAATGCCACCCAATGAATTGGCAGAACTTAAGGATCAATTGCAAGAGTTACGTGACAAAGGTTTTATCAGACCCAGTTCCTCACCATGGGGATGTCCAGCTCTTTTTGTCAAGAAGAAAGATCAGACTTTAAGGATGTGTGTTGACTATCGACCGCTGAATGAAGTAACCATTAAGAATAAATATCCGTTGCCTCGCATTGATCTACTCTTTGATCAGCTTGCGGGGGCAAAGGTATTTTCAAAGATCGATCTTCGATCAGGATACCATCAAATTAAGATTCGACCTGAAGATATTCCAAAGACTGCATTCACCACCAGATATGGACTGTATGAGTACCTAGTTATGTCTTTTGGTCTCACTAATGCACCGGCACATTTCATGTATCTGATGAATTCAGTTTTCATGCCGGAACTTGACAAGTTTGTGGTTGTTTTTATTGATGATATTCTGGTATACTCCAAAAGTGAAGAAGAGCATGTTGAGCATCTCAGAGTTGTTCTGACTCGTCTGAGAGATCACCAACTGTATGCCAAGTTCAGTAAATGTGAGTTTTGGTTAAGAGAAGTGCAATTCTTAGGACATGTGTTGTCAGCCGAAGGAGTAGTAGTAGATCCTGGCAAGGTGAAAGATATTCTGAATTGGAAGCCACCAATCTCAGTTCATGAAGTCCGAAGTTTTCTGGGAATGGCGGGTTATTACCGTCGATTTATACCTGACTTTTCAAAGGTAGCCAAGCCAATCACAGAGTTGTTGAAGAATCAAACTAAGTTCATATGGTCTCCAGAATGTGAAAAAGCTTTTAGAATTTTAAAGAGGTCATTGACAACTGCTCCAGTTTTGGCACAACCAGATATAGAAAAGCCATTTGATGTTTACTGTGATGCCTCAGGTATTGGCCTTGGTTGCGTATTGATGCAAGAAGGCAGAGTCATTGCTTATGCCTCGAGACAGTTGAAGCGCCATGAAGAACATTATCCGACACATGATCTTGAACTAGCAGCTGTGGTTCATGCATTAAAAATATGGCGTCATTACTTGTTAGGTAATACTTGCCACATGTATACAGATCACAAGAGCTTAAAGTATATCTTTACTCAGTCAGAATTGAATATGAGACAAAGAAGGTGGCTTGAGTTAATAAAGGACTATGATTTAGAAGTACACTATCACCCTGGAAAAGCGAATGTAGTTGCTGATGCACTCAGTAGAAAGAATCATTGCAATTGTACGACTGTGAAGCCAATGGATTACAGTTTGTGTTACGAATTGGAAAGGTTGAATATTGAAATAGTTCCACAAGGTCAGTTGACTAATGTCACAGTGGAATCAACAATCAAAGATCAGATTGTGTCTGCTCAGAGAAAGAATTCCGGAATAACTCACATCAAAGAAAAAGTTAGAACTGGTCAACCGACAGATTTCAGTATTGATGATGCAGATGTATTGTGGTTTAAGAACCGGCTAGTGGTCCCAAAGGTTCCAGAGTTACGTCGGCTCATTCTTGATGAAGCACATAGGACAAGGTTTTCTATTCATCCAGGGAGTAATAAGATGTATCAAGATTTGAAACAGAGATTCTGGTGGACCAAAATGAAAATTGAGATTGCTAAGTATGTTGCTAGATGTGATACTTGTTGTAAAGTGAAGGCAGTACACCTGAAGTCGGCAGGAATGTTACAACCCTTGCCCATTCCATCCTGGAAGTGGGAAGATATCAGTATGGATTTCATTACTGGGTTACCTAAGACCTCAAGAGGCTTTGATTCAATTTGGGTCATTGTGGACCGACTGACAAAGTCATCTCATTTTATTCCAGTTAAGGTGGACTATTCTGCTATAACTTATGCAAGAATTTATATTGCACGAATCCTGAGCCTTCATGGGGTACCAAAGACCATTGTATCAGATAGAGGTACGCAGTTTGTTAACAAATGTTGGAGACACCTACATGAGTCCCTAGGTACAGAACTTTTGCACAGTACCGCTTATCATCCACAGACAAGTGGTCAGACTGAAAGGGTCAATCAAATTCTAGAAGATATGTTAAGGTCATGTGCACTTAATTATTCAGACACCTGGGATGAGTGGTTACCATTAGCGGAATTCTCTTACAATAATAGTTATCAAGAGAGTATCAAAATGGCACCGTTTGAGGCATTGTATGGCCGCAGGTGCAGAACTCCATTGAATTGGTCAGAACCGGGAGAAAGATGGTTTTTCGGTGTTGATCTTGTGAAACAAACAGAAGAAAAAGTTCGACAGATCCAGAATAATTTAAAAGTTGCTCAGTCCAGACAAAAGAGTTATGCTGATAAAAGGCGTAGACCTTTGGTATTCCGAGTAGGGGATTATGTTTATTTAAAAGTATCACCCATGAAAGGAGTTAGCAGATTTGGAGTCAGAGGCAAACTCGCACCACGTTATATTGGTCCTTTTCAAATCATTCAACAATGTGGACAGGTGGCATATAAGTTAAAGTTGCCTGAACAACTGTCAGCAGTGCACAATGTATTTCATGTATCACAAATGAAGAAGTGTCTACAAGTACATGATCAAGTGGTTGATGTTGAGGGAGTTGAACTTGAACCGGATTTGACATATTCTGAATATCCTGTCCGAGTTTTGGATCAAAAAGATCGTGTTACCCGCAGTAGAACAACAAAATGGTACAGAATACAGTGGAATCAACATTCAGAAGAGGAAGCCACCTGGGAATCGGAGGATTACCTGTTGGAGAATTTCCCGGAGTTCTTTGCTTCTATCTAGGTTGCAATTTCTTCTTTAAACTGTAACCTATCCTTTTAAAATCGTTGTAATGCAGAAAACCCCTACCTGTTTTGTAGACAAGTCTTGGACGTGTTTGCTTGACACGTTTCCTTTTCCATTACTTAACTCAAGGCTTTAAATCTCGGGACGAGATTTCTTTAAGGGGGAAGGGCTGTAACACCCCGGGTGTTATAGTGCTAATTAATCTGCCATGTCATCATAATGCATTGCAAAGCATCCCTGTTAGGTTAAACTTGTTATGCATCAACTAAAACGAGTTTACTTATTTAGGTTGAATGTGTTTCTCAGTGGTGTGCTCCGAACCCGAAAACCCTAATTTCGAATGCCACCGCAAATACTTAGTCCATGCCCTGCGTAATTTGAGGTGTGCGACTGTGTTGCACACTAGTGTCAAGTGTAGGGTATGAGCTCAAGTGCAACATCTAAAATGAAGCTTCAAATTTGAGTTTGAATTGGAGTCCCAAAACTTGTCACGAGTTTTCCGATTCAAATTTAAATTCAAATTTGGGGAGAAATGTAAAAGAATTTCAAAAGCTAATTGGTCAACCAAGAGTGGCATTTGGTCAACCATGTCATGTTGGTCCAAATGATGCCCTTGGGTGAGGTTTTGATCACTAAGTAATCACCAATTAAAGTAGCAACAAATTCCAATTTAAAATTCCTCCGAAAACCCTAAATTTCAAAACCCTGTTTTACCCCTTTTGAAATAATTCAAAATCTAAGCAAAATTTGGGAAAAAGTTCAAAACCAAGTTTGTAGAACTTTTCAAGGGCTACAACTTTGGTGTTTTGAGTTTTCAAAGTTTTAGTGAAAAATGTGGAGCAATTTTGAAAATAAACAAATTTCAAATTTAATTCATTTTTGTCCCCAAACTAAGATTTCAAAATGGAGGCAGAATTTGAAAAAGTTTTGAACAGCAAAGTTGTAGGTCTGGTCAAGATATACAACTTTGATGTTTGGAGATTTTGAAGTTTCAATACAAAATCAAAAGTAATTTCTAAATTACCAAATCTGAAAAATGTGTCCCCTTTTGAGTTTATATTCAAATTTCAAAATCCAGTTATAATTTGAAAAAGTGTTCAATACAAAACTTGTAGAGCTTGAAATTTTGAAGATTTCATAGATTGGAAGTTTTTCAAGTTGTTACATGAATTTGAAAGTAATTTGAAAAACCAGTTTGAATTTCAAAAGTTGGGGGGGGACAGCTACAGTACCGCGACCAATCGCCGCCGGGCACCGCGCGGCATGGGCGCCGGCGAGCCGCCGGGCGACGTCCAGGGGCTTCTCGCGCGCGCTAGGACCGCCAGCGCGACGTCGCGCGTCTTCCAGCACAGTCACCACCACCGTTCCCTATATATACGTCGAGCTCACAGTGGCGATTTCCATTTTCCCTGTTTTCGCCACCGCCGCCACCGCAGCTCCGCCGCTCGTCGCTGCCGCCGTCGAGCCACCTCCAGCCACGCCAACCGCACCATTAACTCCGCCTCATCCTCGCGCACCTCGTGAACCACCCGAGCGAGCTTAACTCCGCCTAGATCACCACAGCCGCCGCTCCCGTGCCCAACTCCGGTCGGAGCACCGCCATCGTCGCCTTCCCGTGGCCAGGCCACTCCAGCTCGTCGCCGTCGTCACCAAGAGCACCACCATAACCGCTGTGAGCCCCTGAATGTTTTCCTCGCGTTAATTTAGTCGCTACTCCGTTGGGGACGCGTTTTCGCGGCTCACCGTCGACTGTGGTCCGCCATCGTCGTCGGTAAGGGGTCGCCGGAGCTCGAGCTTAGCTGTAGAAGGGCGTAGTGGAGTCGTAGGGTGGTGTAGATCGTTTTGGTCTTGGTGGTTGAGTCGTTAGCGGTGTGATCACCGGCCGGCCGCCGTGCGGGCATGGCCGAGCGCGCGGGAGAGAACGAGAGAGCGGAGGTAGGCGATGACGGGTGGGGCAGAGCTGTCAGAGAGAGAGAGAGAGAGAGAGCGAGCGCGCGGGCGCGAGGCAGGCCGCGCTGCTGGGCCGCGTCGCTGGGCCGGTCGCGAGCGCGAGCGCGGGCGCGCGCGAGCGGGCCGCTCGGCTGGGCCGGACCGGAGGAAAGAGGAGATCGGCCCGGTTCGGATTTTCGTTTTTGTTTTCTTTTTCAAATAAATGAATAGTGTTGTTATTTGTTTATTTCATTAAAAATTGTGTAGAGTTCCAAAATTTATGAAAATTTTTGTGTAAGCTTTTCAATGTATAAACTATCTAGGAAAAATGTTAAATCATGAATTTGAATACTTTGAGCAGTAGAATTAATTAGTTTCATTAAAGATTAAATGCAACTTCCAGTAATTTTAATAATTAATTTATTTATCCAAAAATTATGAAATTTATTATAACACTGTTGTAATTCATTCTTAACCCATAGAAAAAGTTTGAGCTTGATTAGGTAAAATTTGATCAACTCCTAATTATGCCCTAATTAGTTAAATAGAAAATAAATGTTAATTTGAGAACTTTAAGTGTTGTGTGCCTTTTGATTGAGTGATGTCCTTAGATCACTACCCTTTGGTGATCTTTGGCACCTTAATTTCATGATTGAGCTCGTTAGTAACTTGTTAGGTTAAAAGCTGGTATCGCTGGAATCGCCGCTTCTAGTTAGTAGGTTTTCTGTTTGCGACCGTACCGTAGAAGTAAGTTGTACTCAAGTCGTAACTCGTAGCATGTTATCATCAAGCATCATGTTTATCATCGAACATCATGTTAAAGCATGTTATGTATTCGTGTAGTCTCCGCTTTCGAAGAAGCCGAAGTCGTCGATCAAGCTTCCGGAGAAGAGCGATCGTCGGTGGGTTTCGGACCAGACAGTGGAGTCCTCGAGTCCGAGTCAGTCGTCGTGTGCGAACAAGGCAAGCCCCGGTGCATTTAAACCCTACCTTGAATTTTACAAATGTTTTATTATTTATATTATGGTTTACTGCATTAAGTAATTAGGAGTTGAGTGATAACCTAATTGCTGCATTATCATCCTTGATTATTGTGATATCAACCTTGATACCTGTTTTTACTGAAAATGCGTAGTATGCTTCGCTATGCTTAGAAGTTAAGCTTTTAAATGAAATGTTTACATAGCCATGACGGCATATCGAATGAATATTGAAATATAAGAATGAACTTGAAAGATCGGGCGGGTGGTTTGGCCACTGCTAACATGCATTGGGAAAGGAGTCTCAATGTATTGTTTCCGCCTTGTCAGTTAAGGCCCGTTCGTTGTAAGCCTGTTGTGTTCGAGACTTTGCAACTAACCTCATGCCTTGGGTAAGCCCAAAATGTTGGTGATTCCATTACGAGAACGTCTAACCTCGCACTGGGAGTGGAGAGATGGCGAGAGTAGCGTGTACCCTCGGGGCTAGAATTTGGTCGGGTTCGAGGAGTACTGTACTCTCGGGTGGCGATGGACACGTTCTGGTTTTGGGAGATCTAAATGAGGGTTGATATATGCAAGATTCAGTTCTACATATGTCGTGATGTTAGGGATCCCCAGCTGGGTATAATCGGTTCGAATCGTCGTTGCTCCTCGGTTATGGAGACTTGATCACCTGACTTGCATCGTAGTTAAGAACTGGAATTGAAAGAAAGAATGAGAAAGGTTTTGATGATAATTACTTTGATCTAGATTAGGATCACCTAGAATTGGTTAATGAACCATCAATGGTAAAAGTAAAATATTGAAGATAAGGACTTACCTTAGTAAGCTTTTCTGCAAAAGAAAATTTGATTCTTGATTACCCGTACCTTGATTCCCTAAAGCTAGCATGCCCTTGGAGTCTTTGTCTTAGTCGGGTAAGTCTTGTTGAGTACTCTCGTACTCAGGGTTTGTTAACCCCTTGTTGCAGGTGCGGTTCATGAACAAGTCTGCTTCGAGCCTTGTTGCATGACCGTCGTGGTTGAAGACAGTGACGACGAGTAGATTGTGTGGCCTTTGGGCAAGGCATCTCGCTTGTGTGATGTAATAAAGTTACTACCGATACTTCTCTACTAATGGTTTGTAATAATGTTACATAAGGTTTGAAGTTTGAAAAACTGGTTTGTAATCTATGTTATTGTAAGACTTCCGCTACTTTACTCTGTTGAATATTTTGAATAAACTGTTGTAATATTGCAATACTCCTGTGATTGGATCCTGTTCGGAGGAAAGCAGGCCTTTTAAGTTATGGTGAACATAAGTACGACTGTCAGAGGTCATTATGACAATGAAGTGTACTTGTGGGCCATCGTAATTAGGAGGTTCTGTGACAGTTACAGCAGAGGCCGGGGAAGTGCGAATGATGATAGGAAGATCGGGGAGCGGCGGCAGCAACAGACCCCGTGGCTGGTGGATGAGCATGTGCAGTAGTATGGCAACTTCAGCGCGTGGGGAGGTGCTGGGCGGAGAGGAGGTGAGAGCAAAAGCGGCGCTGGGATAAATGAAGGCACGCAGAATCCTGCCGCGTCCATGGACTTCGCCAACGGCCAAGCACGCAGAACATCAACAGAACAAACGGTGCAGCTGCCGGCGGAGGCATCGCGTACCCATAAGTCACACGGCACGCTGTTGACGTCCTCGACTAGCACGACAACCCGAAGCTCAAGAAATCCTTGGTGGCTAGAGCGGGTCAAGCTACCTGGGCTGGCCACTTCCTAGGAGCCGCTGTCTTTGTGGTTATGCATATGCACTGGAGGCATGTGTGGGGCTGGTGGAGGTGGAGTGTTGAGGCTGCTGCAGGGTGCAGGGGTGATGGTGGCGTGGCGAGTGGGGTGGCCCCGAGAAGTGGCCGAGCTGTTGGTCGGCTTGATACAGTGGCGCTCAAATGTTCCCTCAAACCCCTCAAATGCATGGAGTACCAAATGTAGACTAATTGCATGCATATCGGCACAGATTAGGAGTAATTTATGAGACGAATCTATTAAGCCTAATTAGTCCAAGATTGAAATTTTTTTGTCAAATAAGACGAAAATGGTACTGTTTATTAAACTTTAACTCCTCAAATCAAACGCCTCCTTAGCTGTGGCATCCCTAGGCTACATTTTTGGTAGATCTGACACCCTGGATCAACACCTTGCCTGCTGCTGCTGCTTTCCATGTCCTAGAGGCATGAGAAAGCGAGGACGTAACAACAGGAGCCGCTTCTTTGGGCAGCGTTTGGTTGCCAAAAATTTTGCAAAAAAACAGTAGATTTCCCGTCATATCGAATCTTTGAATGCATGCATGAAGCATTAAATATAGATAAAAAATAAAACTAATTACACAGTTTAGACGAAATGGACGAGACGAATCTTTTAAGCCTAGTTAGTCCATGATTGGATAATATTTATCAAATAACAACAAAAATTGCTACAGTAACGTTTCCCAAAATTTTTCGCGAACTAAACAGCCCCTTGGTGCTTTTGCCTTTTTCATCGGATGTCACACCCAGCTGCGCTGCTGCAGAGCTATGCAAGTCACCACCAATCGCCTTCGCCAAGCTCTGATAGTTAGACTGTCCACAGCGTCGCCGATGCCTCAAAAAGATTTGTTCAGCCACCTGTACCGATGCTAGGATTTATTTGTTTGGACAGTGTGGGCACCGGTGCCTACTGAGCATGTGTCAGACATGCATGTACGGAGGCTGGTTGGGATACCTTTGTTTGTGACTGATGCCGGGTGGGATAGAATTTTTTATTCTTCAGGCATCGGCTCACCTACATGCCTCGGTGCCAGGAATTTTGAACTCGGCACCGCTCCCTGCAACACGATGATCCGATGCTTGGAGACTCTCTCTCTTCTTTCAGCACCGGCAATTTCATACGTTGTGGCCAGTCTTAGGGTGTCTGCTCTTGTCAATCGACGGTCCACTCTGTGCCAAACAATGCGGCTGCTGAGGGACTCGTCTAGACTGCGAAAAGTTAAGAATTTTTTTAAATATAGCATTTTCGTTTGTATTTGACAATTAGTGTCTCATCATGGATTAACTATTCGTCTCGTGATTTATAACTAAACTGTGCAATTAGTTATTTTTTATCTATATTTAATACTTCATGCATGTGTATGTGATGGGGAAAGTGAAAAAATTTCAACTTTTGGGCACAATCTAAACAAGGCCGAGATAATTTTTTTTCTTGGCTCCATCAGTCGTATCACCGCTCTGACATCCTGCGTGCTGTTCCTGGTATGCATGGTTGCTAGACTCGGTTCCGTACAGTAGCATCGTAGGGGGCAGTTATAGGCAGTTCCTTTAGAATTCTAAAAATTTTACGAGATTTCTCCACATCAAACCTTTGGACGCATGCATGGAGCATTAAATATAGGTAAAAAACAACTAATTGCACAGTTTGTCTGTAAATGTCGAGATGAATTTTTTGAGCCTAGTTAGTCCATGATTGAATAAATTTTACCAAATAACATCGAAAAGTGTTACAGGAACTTTACACACACTTTACAACCATCTAAACACACCCATAGTTTGGCGAGAGAAGAAATCAATGTAGCTCAGATGTGCAGTACGACGATGTATTTCGAATCCAAAATAAAGCCAAAGTGAGAAATAATGTCGATGCACCACAAATCCACCGAGCGCTGTGGAGTGTAGTAGCACCGGTTATATATTTAATCAGTGATCTGTGCAGAACAGGCAGGTGTGACATGGATTTGAGTCTCATTTTCGAATAAGGCATGAAGGGTGGACCTAGGATTTTGAAATCGGGTATTCGAAATGTAAAGGGATCATAAAATATTTTTAACAACAAAATCTAAATATTCTGCATGTATAATAGTTGCAATGGCATAATACTTATCAAATATGTAACACATGATTGAACATGATTATTCAAATATTCATAGGATTTATGTATAATTTAAAATTGTTTATAACATATAAAATACCAAAGTACCACTGCCGCCTCGGATGCCGCCTGCGGCCTGCAGTCCATAGCCCCAGTGGTGGCAACGGGCGAGGCCTTGTCGAGCCATCCCCAACACTAGGGCGCTGCAGCACGTGGTGGTTGTGGACCAGTGCACACAGTGCAATGGCGGTTACATTGGAGAGCAGGGTGACCATCACTACCCGAGGAATCAAACTTTGCCGATTGCTAAATGATTTGCCGAGCGTTTTTTTCGACACTCGGTAAAAAAGATCTTTGCTGAGTGCCAAATTAAAAACACTCGGTAAAAAAAACACTTGGCAAAGAAGCTTTTTTGCCAAGTGTTTTTTTTGACACTCGGCAAAGAAGTTCTTTGCCAAGTGTTTTTTTTTCACTCGGCAAAGATAAATTTCAAAGCACATTTTGAAGAGGTAAATTAATTCTAATGAAAAAGTTTTCAACTACAAAGTTGTATAACTCACCAAGATGAACATTTTTTGTTTTGGCCATTTATTCATATGAGAAAGTGAAAGTAAATTGTTTCATAAATCTTACGTAGCACTCATGAAGTTTATGAAACTACAAGAGAGGTATATAAGATTTGTGAATAATGTTAGAACCACCATGTCGGATGCACAAATGATCAAATAACCAAAATAAACTTTGTATATCTTGAAAAGTTATGAAACTTTGTAGTTGAAAACTTTTTGATTTGAAATCATCTTGTCATGCAAAACTGCATCTGAATTTCAAAAATTTAAAATTCGAATTTTTCGAAAGACCTCAGATGAAAAAACAACCAAAATAACCTTTGTAGATCTTGAAAAGTTATGAAACTTTGTAGTTGAAAACTTTTTAATTTGAAATTATCTTATCATGCAAAACTGCATCTAAATTTCAAAAATTTAAAATTTGAATTTTTTAAAAACCTCGGATGGAAAAACAACCAAAATAAACTTTGTAGATCTCGAAAAGTTATGAAACTTTGTAGTTGACAACTTTTTCATTTGAAATCATCTTGCCATGCAAAACAACGTTTGAATTTCTAAAATTTAAAATTCAAATTTTGTAAACGACCTCGGATGGAGAAACTTTCTATATGAAAATTGTAGATCTCTAAAAGTTATGAAACTTTGTAGTTGACAACTTTTTGTTTTGAATTCGTTTAGGGCCCCAAACAATCAATTTACACTTGAATTAGTATAAAATATGGGGAATCAAAATGGAATCTAAACACAAGTGACAGTGTGGTGCAGTAGTAGAGGGGGTTATGGGCGAGGGAGAGGTCGCGAGTTCGAATCCCGCCGACCGCGTAGCATGCGAATTTTACGCAAAAAATGCCACGACTTGTGACTTTGACGGAGACGGGCGGACGTTGGCCGGTGGGGGCCTCCCCGGTAAAAAAAAATTGTTTTGCTATTTTTTTCGAGATTTTTTCGTTTTGAACTTTGTCGAGTGTCAGGCACTCGGCAAATGCTTTGTAGAGTGCCCGATAAAAAGCACTCGGCAAAGCGGCCTTTACCGATATTTTTTTTTGACTTGTGGGCTTTGCCTAGTGAAGCACTCGGCAAAGCCTTTGTCGAGTGCATTATAGCGGCACTCAGCAAAACGCCTGTTTCCAGTAGTGACTGGGGAGCTCCTAGACGCCACGGATGCCCGCCAGTGGGAGGTTCACGCAGTCATGCTGCCGCACGAGCCAAACTGTCTTAGCGTCATGGTCGGTGCCTCGGGGTTGGGGCCCAACCACATGCCACCGCTGCCTCGGACGCCACCCGCCACCGCACAATGCGGAGCTATATAGTCGCCGATGTGCATGGCTACTCGGCTAACCACCCGTCGGTCGTCAGTAATGACACCAAGGGATGCAGAGGGTCCTGTTGTGGGGGAGAAGTGCTGACTTGGGCCTTCTTGGGCCAGGGCCTTTGGGTGGGGATGCAAGGCAAAGAAGAATCTACATTGTTCCACTAAAAAGAAAAAAGAAAAATCTGCATTGTAGGCCACATTCTTTACAGGACCTTTATTGCATTCTTTTTTTCTAATACACATGCATATATACACTATGTGTAAGAATTGTTCTTTCAAAAAATTTGGGTACTCAACTGAATAGCAATTAATTAAGCCAGGCCCACTCCTGGGCATGAACATATACAGGGGTGCATATATGAAATCTGAGTTGGCCAAAGGCCGTATAGGCACTCTCTGGCTTACATAAGTGTTTCAACAACCAATTGCGACGTTTCTTGGATGCTATATGTACATACGTATTAATGCTCACCATGTAGATAAGTACAACAATCGATGAGCCTACTAATTAAAGTGTTGCTGCAACGCTGCTAAAATCCGTTTTTAGGAGGCACTTAATTTCATTTTCAGAGGCCATTCTCTTCACATAATGTCTCTAGAAGTAATCTTGGGGACAATGGCCAAGGACCCACCTCTGATAAATAGGTCAACCATAGAGGTGAGACATTAAGGTTTTGGCCTTAAAAATACTTGCGAAACAAAACATTCATAATTTTTCCTTATGAAATCTAATGAAAATTATTGAGCTGAACGTGATGTACAATTTTGCAAGTGGCAATGTATTTATTTGAGCTCTTTTAGAAACCCAATTATCCATTTTAGTTCTTATAGTTTGTAATACATAATTTTAAATATTCTAAACAACCACAAATGTTGACGTACAAGGCATATTCCAGTGTTGTAGATCTTTACACAAGCTAAAACTTTCCGGATGACATGATTTTGTTCGATGAATGTTAGAGAGCAAAAATTTTATTTAAAGTTCTTAGATTTTGACTTTCATACTTTGAATTTTCAAACAACCTCTCAGATGATGGGCATGACATACCAAAGGTTTAGATTTTTACACGATCTACAACTTTGTAGGTGACCACATTTAGAAATGTTTTCATTGGGATCAAGCTGCAATTATTCTTGTCCAAACGTGCACTGTTCTCATGCATCTGCTCCTAACAGTTCCTAGTCTTCCGGCTGCAGGTGCCACATACCAGCGATGAATGACAGAATGTGAAGTGTTGAGGTAGGTCAATCTGTTTATATTTTTAGGGAAAGCCAATACGGATCTAGTTGCCATTGTCATTATCCAAAGCATATGGTGCAGCTCAGCTGCTTGATCTGCTAAGGGAGACACCTTTGCCTGATCTGCTAGATCAGCTGCCTACGGCTGCAGGTCAGTCTGCTTGTGGAGACAACAGTTCGGCAGGTCAGTTCCCCCACCAGAGAGGATCGTGGACAGGCAGCATTTTTGACCCGCTGTCTCGCTTTAGTGACATGCATCTCCACTACTTGGCGCACCTCAAATTTGTTTTGTCATCGGTCAAGAAAGCTGGAAGTGGTGCTGGAACTCCTGATGCATCCAATTCCCATTACACTATCTTTCAGGACTTCTTGCATGCAGTTGCCTACTAGAAATACTTTGCCACGCAATGCATTGCTTGTATGTTACTGGTTGATCAATGCAACCTATGAAGCTGAGTTTATATTTACATGTTAGTGTAGCAACCAGGATGAACACAAGTTATATTAGGCTCTTTGTCTGACATAACTATTTTACCAACCAATTTTGATGCTTGAGGCAATATGCAGATGTGTCTTATAATGCTAGCCAAGCATGAAGAAATAACAGATGTACTTAAATAGCTTTTATACTGCCATACATGGCCAGAAAATTAAAAATGTTCACTGGACAGCCGTGGCACAATGATTGATATGTCTAGTAATTACTGTGGCAGCGCCAAAGTGCTTAGTTTGCTCCTACCGACACCAAACAAAAACATTTTCCTAATTGCCTTAATAAACAGAAGAGATTTAATCATATAAGTAATATTAGGGCAGTCACAAATACCACAGATAGTTTCTATACCCATTAATTTATATTATATAGACACTATACAAAGAAAACCATGTTCCTAGCTAGTGGATAGTTTCTACAGAATAATGTTTTGTCCAATCACATGTTTTTTTAGGGAAAACAGGAGGGGTAAAGCCCCCTACTGTGCTTTTATTGATTTACTAAGTTTTACAGTTCTCAAATACAGAAATCAAGAAACAAAGAAGGTTACAAAGAAAATTAAAAGGATTACACAAAAGCTTCTAGCCATGTATCAATTGTGGGATGGTAAGATGTTTTTGCCCTTAGTATAACTAAGGCAAATTCAGTTCTGAAGATTGACTTGCAGCGTTGAATGGAAGCTCGTATTCCTCTGAAAATAACATCATTCTTGACAGTCCAAATAGACAAACATATCGTTACCAGGATTTCCATAAAGAATGGCACATGTAGTTGAGTCTTGAAGGCTTCAAAAATCTGCAGAGGTGAACAAGGCACTGGAACCAACAGATTCAGAGTGTTCCAACAGGCCATTGCAAAAGGGCAGTCGAAGATGAGATGGAAGGGAGACTCCTCTACACCATGTGTAAAGAGAACACAGTTATAGTCTTGCAGGAACATTGTTTTACACCTGAGTAATTCTCTTGTACTTAGCCTATCCTTGAGTAAAAGCCAAAAGAAAAACTTTCTCTTATTTTGACATGCAGATTTCCAAAGTCATTTGTAAATAGGGTGCACTTGGGAGCTTCCAAAGAGAACTTTGTAAGCTTTGCTTGATGAGAAAATATTAAAACCCCATATATATCTCCACTGATCTGAATCTGAATTGAGCTGTATATTCTAAGTAATGATGTCAAGTTGCTGAAATTGTTCATATGCTTCAGTGGACAAAGGCAAATAGAATAAATTAATGGCTGTTGCTGTAGACTTAAGTGCCTTGACTGAAACAAATGTATCTCTGCAGAATGAGAAAAGCTCTGGAAAAGAATGTTGCAATACCTGCTCTTCCCAAAGATCCAACCAAAAGAAACAGGAGGCACCATTATGGATAGTAACCATTGCCATACCTTTCAAAGGATCTAATAATTTCAGCAGGTCTCTCCACCTGAAGGAGCCTCTAAAGTTGGAAGTCAATCTTGGAAGCTTTCCATCAGAATAATATCTATTCCACACAAGCTGGACCCATGGTACATTAACCCTGTTAAAGAATTTACCCAAGTGTTTGAGTAGAAGACATCCATTCTGAGTTCTTAAATTAAGAACACCCAAACCATCTTCCTCCTTTGAAATGCAGACCATAGGCCAAGTATCTTTTGGTGGCTTCTTGTTATTTATATCCGAGCCTCTCCATAAACAATGTTTTCTATATTTATTAATCTGCTTGATGATTGTTTTGGGGAGGCTAAAAGTATACATGGCAAAAGTGGGAAGGGCAGAGAATACTGCATTTGTGAGCTCTAATCTCCCAGCTTGGCTTAGAAAGGATGAAATACTAATAAGTCTTCTTTCACACTTGTTAATCAAAGGCTAAAAGTCTGCAACTAGTGGTTTTGAAATGCTAAGTGGGAGGCCAAGGTAAGTAAAAGGTAAAGTACCCTTTGCACATCCAAAAGAAGCAGCTAACTCATCAAAATTGTTCTATTGCACATTTATGGGCACCATAAAAGACTTTTCAATGTTTACCTTAAGTCTAGTAGATTCACCAAATGTATTGAGCAGATTTCTAAGGAAGGCAACCTGATTACTGTCTCCTTGCATGAAGATCAAATTGTCATCTGCATACTAAAGAATAGGAAATTCTTGATCATGATTCAAAGGAAGGGGCAAAGTAAGATCTTTATTTGAGCAAGCTGCATTCAGCAGGGTCTATAGAAAATCTGCAGCCAGGACAAACAACAGAGGAGAAAGTGGGTCTCCTTGTCTTACCCCCCTAAGACAATGAAAAACTTTCCCTAGCACACTATTTAGAAGAACTGCTAATGTTCCTGAATTGAAAATTTGTTGAATCCAATTCAACCATTGATCTAGGAACCGTTTTGCTTTCATGATCTCCAACATAAGTTGATGTTCAACTTTATCAAAAGCCTTTTCAAAATCTAATTTAGAATAATTATCTCCTTCTTTGATTGATGACACATATGTCGATACTCCAGTGACCAAGCCAGACAATCTTGTATAAATCTTTTCTTAATAAAGCCATATTAATTTTTATGAATTAAACAAGGTAGGACCACTTGTAATCTATTTGCAAGTACCTTTGTGATGATTTTGATGGAGTTATTCAACAAAGATATTGGCCTGAAGTCTGTGACTTTGACTGCACCATCCTTCTTTGGTACCAAGGTAATATAAGAACCATTTATGCTTTGCAAGCAAATATGTCCACTGTAGAAATCATCAAAGAGCCTATAAAAATCATCATAAATAATTGGCCAGCACTTCTTTATGAAATATGTGTTGAAGCCATCTGGACCTGGAGCTTTATTAGATGGAAGGTTTTTAACCTCTTGATCAATCTCTGTCTTGGAGAAAATATGAGTAGGCTGAGAGAGATCTAGGGCTCTCTATTCATCAAATTGTTGTGAGAGATCAAACTGAATCCCAGAAAAGTTAGTGGTGCCTAGCCTGGCCTTAAAAGATTGCCAAAGAAGCTCTGCCTTAGAATCATGATCATAGAGTGTATTATCATTGTCATCAATGAGAGTAGTAATCAAGTTTCTTCTGTATTTCACTGTAGCATGTGCATGAAAAAACTATGTACTAGCATCACCCAAAGTTACCCACTTAATTTGTCCCCTTTGTTTCCAATAGGCCTTTTGCTGACTAAGCAAGGAGATCAATTTGGCTTCTAAGGTAGCTCTGAAATTCCACTCAATGAGTGATAGGTCCCTAAACTCCTCCAGTAAATTAAGGAACCCCAGCACCAATTTGACTCTTTCAATGTTGTCCTTCAAATTAGACAAAGAATGACTCTAATCTTTTAAAACCTTTCTAAGGTTTTTGAATTTAGAAGTTAAAGCTTTAGCTGCATCAAGGTGTTGTGCAGAAGTGAACCAACCAGCTTGAACCTGGTCCAAAAAATCATCATGGTGCATCCAAAAGTTCTCAAAACGAAAAGTCTTACTCTTTGGGATGACTGTATTGATGGAAACTAGGCAGGGTGTATGATCAAAAGTTTCCATGCTCATAGTGGAGGCACAAGAGTGGGGATAATTCAATGTCCAACATGAGGAGGTAAAAAACCAATCCAATCTTTCAAGTAAAGGGCAAAGTTGTTTATTAGACCAAGTAAACCGTTTACCTTTCAATGGTAATTCCATTAAACCCAACTTACTAATGGCCTCATTGAACAACTGCATTTCAGAAGAGTCAGTTGGCTTGTTCCTATCCTCTAGGTTCCTGTAAAGATAAAAATCCCCAACTACTAACCAATAAACATGATCTGGCATTTGAATATGTGTCACACCCGGTTTTCTAAAGAACAAAACCAGGCTAATCATATGTGTGCCCAGGAAGTCCACACATATGCCAGAATGAAAAAAAATATCAGAAACAATGTTATTATATAACGTATACATAGCTATATTAACACTTACATCAGAGTATCGCGGAACGGTGACTAAACTTCGGGCTCCATTCTTCTCAGGGACGGCTGACTGGGGGTAACATATGCCTAGCACTTCTACTAGTCTTCTGGAAACTCCACTACACCTTTGTCCTTCTTCCGAGTAGCATCTTACTACACACTGGAGTGTTGGGGAAATAGCAAGAGTGAGTCCATGTCGAACTCAACAAGTATAACACAGGGTTCATGAGGCTCAAAAAGGCTAGACACTGTTTAACTGTGTTTAGCTTTTAATCATCATATAATTAGCAATTCAGTAGCATCAAGGTATTCCAATCCCATTAATGAATCAATGATCAATTGTAATAAGGATAATGAATAGCATTAACATGAGCATAATAATAATCAACAATAATTAAACATGATATAGCAATGGTGATCATCTATCTGTAAATGTTCCAAGGCCGCCCGTATCCGTGGGCACGACTAGTATACCAGTTTTTAACTCTGCGCAGAGGTGTACACTTTCACTGTGAGTCATAACTTCCAAATGCATGGGTTCGCGACTCCCCAAAACACCAGAAATCATATAAAGCCACTTAAAGGTTCGTCTAACAAGTTAGGGCCATTAGATTCACTCGGCAGGCAGCTATAGAACCTCCCTTCCCTGTGGCACAACAACCGCAGCCTATACACACTAGGCCAGGGGCTCGCACTACACCCAAAGTGGCAAGCCATTCTTACGCCATTTAAGGTAACCACTAACAAGCTAGAAAAGGTCCTTCAAGCAACTAAAGCCAGAGCCATATAGCCCTCATAGTTGTACTGTATGTCCCGGATGATCACGTACAGATAAGTCCTTATGGAGAGAAACCAGAGCAACAATATAACCCCTTGCTCTAGCCCCCTTTTCAACAGTAATAAAATCATCATTAAAGGTTAATTGTTTAATCCATTAATCAAATTACAAGATCATTGTTCATAATTAAGCACTAGCAATAGCTACCCAAATGCATAACCCATAGGTGACAAGGAAACAAGATATCAATAGCTGAGTTATAATCTCTATGGTTGTCAAGGAAGACACATGCATATGTATGATAATTTCAGTGAATAGGACAACAAGGATAGTCCCAAGTTATACTTGCCTTAGTCAAAGCTTTCCTGATGATACTGCTGGTCTGGCTCAAAATAATACTCCTGATCGTCCATATACTGCTCTCCTTCTATACTCGATCATCAATCAACAACACACATGCATCCAGTCAAACATACACGAAGCAAACAAAGAGATACAATTAGAACAGTACACCAACAGTAGCAAAACAGTAATAAAAGTTTATAAAACTCTTCTACACGTTTCTACGATCACACAGACGCAAAGAAGAGCCAAGGCTTCACGGATTAAGGCATGCACTACCCGAGGGCTTTAGCGACCATTAAGAGGAGACTAGAGCACATGTTTGGGGTCATCTCGGCTACAAGCTCGGAGCTGTGGAGTAGCCGGGGTAGTGCGACCTCAGAGGTACGCAAATAGTATTCAGAACGTATAAAAATTTGAAAACTAAAGCGTGACTTAGCTTGATTTATCGCCAAGTGGAGAAGTCAGCAAGCCGTAGTAGCCGATGTTGATGAAGTAAACCAGTCCACCGGCCAGTTTGTCGGGTACCCGGAAGTCATTGTCAAGTACCCGTCGAGTACTTGGTCGAGTTCTAGTAGATGAAGTTGTTCATCGTGTGTCGTTGCGATAGTTGATCTGTAGAGTCTTCTTCCCATGTATATGTAGTTGTTCATCATGTCCCGTTGCGGTAGTTGATCTGCACGAGTCTTCTTCCCACGTATATGTATGACGTCCTTATTAGCTTGCTTGTAGATCAAAATGTAGGGCACGCAAGAATCTTGATCAGTCGGCTTGCTTGCATCGTGACGTCTTGTGACGAGTACTCGAACAGCTTGTTTCTGGCTACATCTTCGAACCGAGGACGCCTGTGTTCGGGCCTGCGTAGCCGCCGCCACCAGGGGCACGTGCTTCCTTTTCTACTTATGCACGGAAGAGAAGACAATTCCGTACTTGCATGTCTTATGAGGATATACGTGTATATGCAAGTCTGATTGATATCCTGATTGTCTCCCAATAATTAGCTTTGCATGGCTCTGTTTGTACTGTACAGCAGGTGTCCTTGTTTGATTAGATGACGGATAAACAGCCCTTGATCCGATTCGAATCCAACTACGGCCTCCAGAAAGTTTTGACACGCTGTTATGAACAGATCCGACTTGAATTCGGTCGCCAGCTTGCTAAGCAAAACCGAACAACTGCATGGACGGCTGGACGGCTGGTCTGCAACTTGCATCTACTAAACGTGAATATCGATGAGCTCTAAAAGACATATGATGAATTGATATAAGGAGATATTATTTTGAATATGCATGTAGACGTATATCACAGGAAAGAAACATGGAGGGGCTCACCAACAGACAGGTACAATCGGTCGTGTGGTGACTAGCCTGGCTCATGTGAACACACCGCCGATGGCTACTTCGGCTGGGCACAGGAACATCCTTATAAGGCAGACGGCAGCTACAGCGGACGGCTTGGCTCCTCGGCACTATTCAACCGGAAAGCAGCTCAAGCTTGGGCTTGAACGACGGCACATAGATGCAAGGTTTCGCGAGCTCAAGTGCGGCGCTCGGCAGATGGTCCTCACAGCCGCGCACTCCCGGGAGACGGCCACGGCGATCTGAGCCTGAGAAGGCGCCGACCATGGCTGCTGCAACACAACAGGGGAGGAGCTTGTACGCAGGCCATTGGTGCTGTCATCAAACTCCATACATGCTATTTTGCATCTTTAAACGTCACCGCAATGGAATCTGAGCTATCCGACAACACAGCCATGACTCTTGTTCTTTGGTGTCATTAAAGAATCTTGAGATGGGACGAGCACTTGTGGATTCATCCAACCAATCGTAATGGCAAGGGCTCTGCTGCAGACGTGGAAGATGAACCACCTCGCTGGAGAAGGAGTTCACCAAGAAGCACTGGTCACCGGTTTGCTTCACCATTAGCCAGTCATCACAAGAGCCCACGATCCGGACATCATCGCCGGCCGCCTCGACGGCAATCAGGGCACGCCGGGCCGCAGTCAGCGCCCCATCGGAGGTCAAGCAAGAGAACCTGATGAATCTGGGGAGCACCAGCACGGGCAGTGGTGCGGGCAGGGCCTAGACGCACGCGGCGGCCCCTCGCTTCCTTCGTAGACACTTTCGTCCAACATGTTGCGAGCGGACTCGAGCATGGCTTGTAGCGGCGGCCGTGAAGAACATGAGCTTCGGTGGCGGCGCTAAGCACCAAGCGACGATCGACTTGCGGCATTGGCATGGCAGCGAGGAAACGGCGGCGGCGCCTATGATCTGCAGTCTATGGACAGCGGAAGCTCTCTATTTATAGATGGATATGTACGACGTGATGGACCTGGTGTCCTTGACGTGCACAACGTGCAGATTAGTTTTGTGCTAGGACAAGGAGAGGGCTAGCTGTCTGCTTGCTTCCGTGATAACTTGCATGCACGTGTACATGTATATATATGTATATTTAAGATACAGCGAGAGGTAGAGGGAGCTACGAGCGACGGCTCGCGATAAGAGTTGTACTTCTGAAATCAGGGCGTCGAGGGCTACGCCGGCATATATATATAGTCATAGGGTTTGGAAACTTTTCGGATTTTCTTAATTTCGAGATTATTTTAATTCCACGAATAAAAATAATTTCAGAAAATCTAGAATTACCTTTTAAGCCGCGAAAATAGCCCGGAGCTTAGAAAAATCACAGGAAAAATCCTGAAGACTCTTGGGGAGATAAGGAACTCAACTAAATGAGTTTGAGTTCATGAAAAGATTGATGAAGAGATCAAGGAAAAAGATTAAGCTCACAGAAATTGAAATTTTAAATCCAAAAATGCCAAAAAAATTTCCGGTGAGAAGTAAACGCCGTCCTATGGTATTTTGAAAATAATAGCACTCACCAACACCAAAGACAAGCATCAAACAAACACCACATTATCAAATTAATATGAAAAAGTTTAAAACCACAATTTTCTATATTTAAATTAGCAGCAACTTAACTTATCTAATAAATTTATTCAAATATTGAAATTATTTATTTTATTTAGTATTTTTCATGCACAACCCAAAATAGGAAATTTTGGGTGTGACAAATCTACCCCACTTAACAGGAATCTCGTCCCGAGATTTGGAGAGACTAGGGAGAAAGATAAAGTTGATCTGCAAATCTTCACTCTTTCTTCATCAACTCTTATCCAATGATGATGCCACAAACTCAAAACCAACTTTGTAAATGTCTCCTTTAGACCCTTACGATCCTTGTAGATGGTTCTAACAGATTACCACTCTGAGAAAGGATACCTGCGCTCGATAATGACTTTGCAACCATGTAGATAGCTGATGCTTCCAGATGACGAAAATAGAACGTATAAAACCTCCATCTTGTATCGCCTTTAGTTTGACAACCCCCTTAAGAAGAGATCAACTAGAGAACACCAAAGGATAACTCACATTTATTTCTGAGTGATGACTATCATCATGTCCTTCTAGCATCCCAAAGAGATTCATGAGCATATGCAAGAACAAGTAACTTGTACTTCCTCGCGAGCAGAAAAATGGCAGTGCAGAAATACAGTTATAACTCGAGTTCTGTGAATCCTATGATATTGTAGCTTATATCGTTGGAAAGCTTATAAAATTTACTACAACTTTCTTATAGAACACTTCTCCAGATTCTGCAGTTAAGGTAGTCGGAAACTGTTCACAACAGAAACTATTCTAGGTTGCTGACAGCATAGATACGTCGCCTTGTGATTTTCATAAATCCCAAACCATAATAGCTATCAGGGTGGTTCTTACGGTCAGAGAAATATATTGAAGTCTACTATTGTCCAGAATTTATCCATTATTTTTGGGCATCCAAAAATATAGGTATAAACTAAGAAAGACAGACTGTTAAAAAAAAACAGGATAAGGCAGAAACGAGATTAAGAGAGACTAGAGATATAGATAACACTAATCTTCAAGTCTTCATGCTTCTTTGATTTGTGTTGATGAGATATAAGACATGGATCGAGGATAGCCAAAAGATGACAAGAAAGATAAGATTTGATCTTGAGTTCTTCATACCTCGTCGCTTGAGATTGATGATTGTAGCGGACACTACCCCACTTAACAAAGATTTTGTTCCACCTGGCAATGTCATTGAAGGCAACACTTTCTTTAAGGCTTGCTGCTAATGATAAGTCCTTCACTTAAAACTTACTAAACATACTTGATATGGGGGTGATGTCATCTAAGTTTTCATAAAACTAACTATAGACTTCCAACATCTCCTTTCTATGTCGTCTATGCTAACTTGTATAGAGTATGTTGAATTGAATGTTGAACTCCCAACTGATGATAGCTTGAAGTGAAGACCAGTCCTGACGAATACCCGAGCTTCTTATAAACGACCCATCAAAGCACTGATCCCAAGCAAACAACACTAGCACTTGAGTAGACTTCCAATCATAGAGATAACCACTTCTTCCAAGTGAAGCTCTAGGACATACGAAACATTCATCTTGCAACACTCACAACTTTGCTACCCCCTAAAGAAAAAGAAACTAGGGGACACCAAAGTAACTCACATCCCTTTTATACTAGATAACCATAATCATCTCTAATGTAAGATTCCCAGGCAAATCAATGAGATTCAAAGATATCCAATGATATATTCACTTATACAAGATAAGGAAGTAATGCAGAAAATTTCTGGGCGAATTCTAATTTCAGCAGTTCAGTAAATCTGGCATAACTCGAGCTACAAAGATCCAAATGAAGTGATCTTTACATGGTTGGAAATCTTATGAAATTATCTACAACTTTTATTAATAACACTTTTCCAGGTTCTGTCATTAAATTAATCAAAAACAGAGCTTAGCCAAAACTATTCCAGAATTCCAGACTGTGCAGTAACCTCAACTTAGAACAGGTATATCTCTTAGCTCAAAATAGGTAAAAAGGTAAATCCAGTGGGTTTGGAAAGATACAGAAGTCTAGTTATTCCCAGTAAAATTTCATAAATTTCTCATGTCCATATCTTGAGATATAACAGAAAACATTGCAGACTGCTATAGAAATCAGCATGCGGAGTATTACGTAAAACCTACCCCACTTAGCATAGATCAAGCTACTCCTCAAGACTTATACCTTTCGGGCCACTTTCAAAACACGAGAACAAGAACAACACACAAGCAACACATCAAGCACAACAAGCTCACATCACATCATCGGTACTACACGTGCTTCTTCAACAATGGTGGTCATCCTATAGGAAAAGTATGGATGATGAAAGGTCATCAAATCTTTGAACCAGGTAAGATCAGAAAACTTTTAGTAAAAGCAACGTAAAACAAATTCCAAGGGAGTAAGAAATATTAGCTCAAAGGAAGCTATATCAAGGAGGGAATACAACAAGACAAGGAAGAGAAAATAGTCAAAATCAATGAGTCAAGGTATGACAAATTAGTTTTATAGTAAAATAAGTTTTAGAATACGTCCAGTGCTACTTGGCATACGTCCTACAGTCAACACCACTCTGATACCACTCTGTCACACCCGGTTTTCTAAAGAACAAAATCAGGCTAATCATATGTGTGCCCAGGAAGTCCACACATATGCCAGAATGAAAAAAATATCAGAAACAATGTTATTATATAACGTATACATAGCTATATTAACACTTACATCAGAGTATCGCGGAACGGTGACTAAACTTCGGGCTCCATTCTTCTCAGGGACGGCTGACTGGGGGTAACATATGCCTAGCACTTCTACTAGTCTTCTGGAAACTCCACTACACCTTTGTCCTTCTTCCGAGTAGCATCTTACTACACACTGGAGTGTTGGGGAAATAGCAAGAGTGAGTCCATGTCGAACTCAACAAGTATAACACAGGGTTCATGAGGCTCAAAAAGGCTAGACACTGTTTAACTGCGTTTAGCTTTTAATCATCATATAATTAGCAATTGAGTAGCATCAAGGTATTTCAATCCCATTAATGAATCAATGATCAATTGTAATAAGGATAATGAATAGCATTAACATGAGCATAATAATAATCAACAATAATTAAACATGATATAGCAATGGTGATCATCTATCTGTAAATGTTCCAAGGCCGCCCGTATCCGTGGGCACGGCTAGTATACCAGTTTTTAACTCTGCGCAGAGGTGTACACTTTCACTGTGAGTCATAACTTCCAAATGCATGGGTTCGCGACTCCCCAAAACACCAGAAATCATATAAAGTCACTTAAAGGTTCGTCTAACAAGTTAGGGCCATTAGATTCACTCGGCAGGCAGATGTAGAACCCCCTTTCCTGTGGCACAACAACCGCAGCCTATACACACTAGGCCAGGGGCTCGCACTACACCCAAAGTGGCAAGCCATTCTTACGCCATTTAAGGTAACCACTAACAAGCTAGAAAAGGTCCTTCAAGCAACTAAAGCCAGAGCCATATAGCCCTCACAGTTGTACTGTATGTCCCGGATGATCACGTACAGATAAGTCCTTATGGAGAGAAACCAGAGCAACAATATAACCCCTTGCTCTAGCCCCCTTTTCAACAGTAATAAAATCATCATTAAAGGTTAATTGTTTAATCCATTAATCAAATTACAAGATCATTGTTCATAATTAAGCACTAGCAATAGCTACCCAAATGCATAACCCATAGGTGACAAGGAAACAAGATATCAATAGCTGAGTTATAATCTCTATGGTTGTCAAGGAAGACACATGCATATGTATGATAATTTCAGTGAATAGGACAACAAGGATAGTCCCATGTTATACTTGCCTTAGTCAAAGCTTTCCTGATGATACTGCTGGTCTGGCTCAAAATAATACTCCTGATCGTCCATATACTGCTCTCCTTCTATACTCGATCATCAATCAACAACACACATGCATCCAGTCAAACATACACGAAGCAAACAAAGAGATACAATTAGAACAGTACACCAACAGTAGCAAAACAGTAATAAAAGTTTATAAAACTCTTCTACACGTTTCTACGATCACACAGACGCAAAGAAGAGCCAAGGCTTCACGGATTAAGGCATGCACTACCCGAGGGCTTTAGCGACCATTAAGAGGAGACTAGAGCACATGTTTGGGTGTCATCTCGGCTACAAGCTCGGAGCTGTGGAGTAGCCGGGGATAGTGCGACCTCAGAGGTACGCAAATAGTATTCAGAACGTATAAAAATTTGAAAATTAAAGCGTGACTTAGCTTGATTTATCGCCAAGTGGAGAAGTCAGCAAGCCGTAGTAGCCGATGTTGATGAAGTAAACCAGTCCACCGGCCAGTTTGTCGGGTACCCGGAAGTCATTGTCAAGTACCCGTCGAGTACTTGGTCGAGTTCTAGTAGATGAAGTTGTTCATCGTGCGTCGTTGCGATAGTTGATCTGTAGAGTCTTCTTCCCATGTATATGTAGTTGTTCATCGTGTCCCGTTGCGGTAGTTGATCTGCACGAGTCTTCTTCCCACGTATATGTATGACGTCCTTGTTAGCTTGCTTGTAGATCAAAATGTAGGGCACGCAAGAATCTTGATCATTCGGCTTGCTTGCATCGTGACGTCTTGTGACGAGTACTCGAACAGCTTGTTTCTGGCTACATCTTCGAACCGAGGACGCCTGTGTTTGGGCCTGCGTAGCCGCCGCCACCAGGGGCACGTGCTTCCTTGTCTACTTATGCACGGAAGAGAAGACAATTCCGTACTTGCATGTCTTATGAGGATATACGTGTATATGCAAGTCTGATTGATATCCTGATTGTCTCCCAATAATTAGCTTTGCATGGCTCTGTTTGTACTGTACAGCAGGTGTCCTTGTTTGATTAGATGACGGATAAACAGCCCTTGATCCGATTCGAATCCAACTACGGCCTCCAGAAAGTTTTGACACGCTGTTATGAACGGATCCGACTTGAATTCGGTCGCCAGCTTGCTAAGCAAAACCGAACAACTGCATGGACGGCTGGATGGCTGGTCTGCAACTTGCATCTACTAAACGTGAATATCGATGAGCTCTAAAAGACATATGATGAATTGATATAAGGAGATATTATTTTGAATATGCATGTAGACGTATATCACAGGAAAGAAACATGGAGGGGCTCACCAACAGACAGGTACAATCGGTCGTGTGGTGACTAGCCTGGCTCATGTGAACACACCGCCGATGGCTACTTCGGCTGGGCACAGGAACATCCTTATAAGGCAGACGGCAGCTACAGCGGACGGCTTGGCTCCTCGGCACTATTCAACCGGAAAGCAGCTCAAGCTTGGGCTTGAACGACGGCACATAGATGCAAGGTTTCGCGAGCTCAAGTGCGGCGCTCGGCAGATGGTCCTCACAGCCGCGCACTCCCAGGAGACGGCCACGGCGATCTGAGCCTGAGAAGGCGCCGACCATGGCTGCTGCAACACAACAGGGGAGGAGCTTGTACGCAGGCCATTGGTGCTGTCATCAAACTCCATACATGCTATTTTGCATCTTTAAACGTCACCGCAATGGAATCTGAGCTATCCGACAACACAGCCATGACTCTTGTTCTTTGGTGTCATTAAAGAATCTTGAGATGGGACGAGCACTTGTGGATTCATCCAACCAATCGTAATGGCAAGGGCTCTGCTGCAGACGTGGAAGATGAACCACCTCGCTAGAGAAGGAGTTCACCAAGAAGCACTGGTCACCGGTTTGCTTCACCATTAGCCAGTCATCACAAGAGCCCACGATCCGGACATCATCGCCGGCCGCCTCGACGGCAATCAGGGCACGCCGGGCCGCAGTCAGCTCGGAGGTCAAGCAAGAGAACCTGATGAATCTGGGGAGCACCAGCACGGGCAGTGGTGCGGGCAGGGCCTAGACGCGCGCGGCGGCCCCTCGCTTCCTTCGTAGACACTTTCGTCCAACATGTTGCGAGCGGACTCGAGCATGGCTTGTAGCGGCGGCCGTGAAGAACATGAGCTTCGGTGGCGGCGCTAAGCACCAAGCGACGATCGACTTGCGGCATTGGCATGGCAGCGAGGAAACGGCGGCGGCGCCTATGATCTGCAGTCTATGGACAGCGGAAGCTCTCTATTTATAGATGGATATGTACGACGTGATGGACCTGGTGTCCTTGACGTGCACAACGTGCAGATTAGTTTTGTGCTTGGACAAGGAGAGGGCTAGCTGTCTGCTTGCTTCCGTGATAACTTGCATGCACGTGTACATGTATATATATGTATATTTAAGATACAGCGAGAGGTAGAGGGAGCTACGAGCGACGGCTCGCGATAAGAGTTGTACTTCTGAAATCAGGGCATCGAGGGCTACGCCGGCATATATATATAGTCATAGGGTTTGGAAACTTTTCGGATTTTCTTAATTTCGAGATTATTTTAATTCCACGAATAAAAATAATTTCAGAAAATCTAGAATTACCTTTTAAGCCGCGAAAATAGCCCGGAGCTCAGAAAAATCACAGGAAAAATCCTGAAGACTCTTGGGGAGATAAGGAACTCAACTAAATGAGTTTGAGTTCATGAAAAGATTGATGAAGAGATCAAGGAAAAAGATTAAGCTCACGGAAATTGAAATTTTAAATCCAGAAAATGCCAAAAAAATTTCCGGTGAGAAGTAAACATCGTCCTATGGTATTTTGAAAATAATAGCACTCACCAACACCAAAGACAAGCATCAAACAAACACCACATTATCAAATTAATATGAAAAAGTTTAAAACCACAATTTTCTATATTTAAATTAGCAGCAACTTAACTTATCTAATAAATTTATTCAAATATTGAAATTATTTATTTTATTTAGTATTTTTCATGCACAACCCAAAATAGGAAATTTTGGGTGTGACAATATGTTTGAATCACCTTAAAAAATCTCTTTTACTAGAAGGGGTACAAGGAGCTTAAATATTAGTAAGGATCCATGTTGCACCATTATATAGAGAGGAGAATTCAACAGAGACAACATATGAGTTTTGGAAAACACATTTTCCATTAAAAGTGGAGCTTTTCCAAATGATAAGAGAACCACTGGAGGACCCCACAGAGGGAAGGTACTCAAAACAATCAAAAGAGGGAGGGAAAAAGTCTGATGAAACTTAAGTCAAAATGGGCGCGCTTTGTTTCTTGCAAGCAAGCAATGTCACAAGCACTTTCTACAATATGGTCTGTTATAGAGTTCCATTTCTTGTCCAAATTGATGCCTCGTACATTCCAACTTAACACTTTCCAACTTCTATTATTCATATCTAAAGTGGGAATAGATACAAAAGCAACTTAGATAACTAAGAGCTAGCTATGGACAACATTAGTTCTCTTTTGGGCCAGGCTTCTTGGATGGCCTAGGTTCCTCTTCAGTAGGCTTTGAGTTGCTACTCTTGGCCTCATCATCAACAGGTTTGTCATTGCCACCATTGCCACCATTCTTCTTGGCCTTCATGGACTTGGGCCTTCCAACAGTTTTTTTGGCAACAGGCTTGGAAAGAAGCTTTTCATCAGTTAGGCTCTTTGGATCCACCTTGCAGAAACTAGCACCAAGACCTTGAACTACAGCAACAGAGATAAGAGGTGGCTTAGTTTCACATCCAAGACAACTTTTATCTTTGCATAGAGATGGTTTAAAACCTTTATTTTGGGAATGAAGTCTAGAGCTACGCCTGACTTGAGATTCAGAGATAATGAAAGGTCTACCTCTCTTTGTACCCTTCTTCTTGTTAATAGGAGTGGTCATAATTGAAGGATCTAGAGAAGCTTGGTCGTTCTTCTCCAAGGTAGGGGTGTGTCCCTCCAGGTTCTGAGAGGGATCAAAGAAGCCCACTTATTCTTCTAGAGGGTTTATAGAGGGCTGCTTCAGTTTCTCCAAGGGAGAGGTTTGCTACTCTAAAGTTTGAATAGGATCAGAAGGGACTGCATGCTCCTCTACATGATCAGAGCAACAAAGTTCAGAAATAATGACTAAAGGCTTGGATTTAGGAAGAGAAAAATTATAACAATTACTAGAGGAAGAATTAGAGAGATGGGTCCAAGCTTGAGACTTGGGGAATTGTGTGGCCCACTCATTTGATGAATCCTTAAGAAGCATCATAGTAAAGAAGTCCATCCACTCAGCTAGGGTGGTGACTGAAGGCTGCCCAGGATCTCTATTTGAGAAGAACTTGGCCCACATTCTAAAAGTGGTAGGGCTAGGGGTGTTCCTGCCTGCTTCTCCCACACTGTGTCCAGCAGATGTGTTGTTCCAAGTGGAACTGTCAAAGTGAAAGGGGTCCACTAGTAATGGTTGTTTAGAAGATTGCCCATACTCAATCTGATCCCAGATTACTCTTGTGCTGCATAGTAGGATAAGGTCCAAAAAATTCCTTCTAAGGCCAAGAATTCTAAACTTGAACAAAGCCTAACTGATTGTTTTCATTAACTTGCTGAAGAGGAGCATTCTCATTTGCATTGATCTCATTCTGAACATTTTCCTTGGCTTGCTGTAGAGGAGCATTTTCATTTGCATTGAACTCATTCTCCTCTCCATTGATCCAACCCTTTAATTCTTCTTCTTGGATTTCTTCAGGCATCAAAGGTTGAAGATTATTGGAGTCTAGGAAAGGCACAATCTCAACTTCTGGAATAGGTAACTGAACCTGCTAAAAAGCATCAGAATCTATGTCTGTATCATCATCCATTGCTAAAACTTGTTCTTCAACCAATTGAGGTGCCTCCTGCAAATCTAGGATATTTTAAATAACCTCCTCTACTGGCTGTGGTAGCTAATTTCCTTCAGCATCTTGACCTTCATGAACTAGTTGGCCTTGAATTGGAATTAGAAGAGGAGCCTCATCAGGCAGAGGCCCAAATCCAACCTAGGCTGCAACCTGAGGTGCAGGCTAGTTCAAAGCATTGCCTTGGGCTGCATTTGGATTCCAAGGGGCCCAAGAAGGATCAGCAGCATCAGCAAGGAAATGGTTTGGAGCATTTGGCCCATTGTTGCTAGGTGGTGGTGGAGGGGGGCCCTGGCCTGGCTAACCAAAACCAAAGAAATCAAAGTGATGTGGGTCAACATCATTTGGATCATCTGGTGGAAAGTCCTCATCTTGAGGCATAGCTCCAAGCATTTTGGTTAAAATGATCTCAGTTTGCACTGTCCAACTATCAGATTCAGGTTCCTCACCTTCAGAAAAGTTTAGAAACCATGGTATAGCATCTAACCCAGTAACGCTTGCCTTTACCAGGGTGCGGCTCATATGGTTGTGATCTTCTTCCCAAACTATAAGTTTTCCAAACTGAGAAACAACCTTGTCGACCAAAGAGTAGGACCAAAGGTCAAGATTGAGTCCAATCAACAACAACCAAACCTCATGGGTATAAACAGTTGTTCTATTGTTTCAAGCACGATCATGGGCTATGAAAGAAATGTGAAAATTGCCAAACTAATGTGGAGCACTGTTAATAAGATAAGCTCTATGTGACATGTGACTGAAAGTGACATAGGCCTGACCAAAAGGGCAAGGTTGTATGGCCTGATAAGGCATACACATCTGCACATTCAGAAACTCTGCCAAGGTGTCATGGATGACATCAAAGTCCATCTGATTCTGCGGCAGTGGGTGGATGAAAGCAATGGCAACATCATTGTTGCGCCATTGAATCCTACCTGTTACGATGCGGTGCATCACAGGATGACCTAGAACCATCACACACTGACCCCATTTAGGCATAAAAGGAGCAGATTAACAAATATGTATGTCATTGGAGGTTAGAGGTACTGTAGCAGAAGTTGGGGGTTTTCAGAGTCCAGGCAACATGAATGGTAGCATGCGGATGACTAATGCCAAATGGCTTGGAACCGAACTCACTAAGCGAAGGGCAGATGATCGGGAGCGCCGGTGTGGTTGCTATGGTGGCTGCAGCAAGTTCACCGTCATCGCTGTTGTCAAACTCCGGAGCTCGGAGTCTCCAAGGACGCCTCCAGGGGACGGTGATAGGAGTAGGAATAGAGGAAATGCCGCTAAGTTCTTTAATATATTCGGTGATCGAGTGAAAAATCTGCGGAGCAGCCTTTCTTAGCGGTCCACCAACCAGCGTCTTAGAGGGACAAAGAACTCTAGAATTGGAAGGGTCACAACGCGAGGATTGAGGCAGGAGTCTACATGCCCCAGAAACGTGCCCAAAACATAGACATCTATGGCAACGTGTGTTTATTGTGCAAGCAGGCCAATCATGGGCCAGTGATAAGCAATTAGAGGAGAGGCTTAGCAAAGGCCCAGATCCAGGAGCTAAACGTTTGGGATTGGGGACGGGGCCCAAAACACCTGCTTGAAAAAGAGAAACGGTCTTGTGATTAAAAGCACCATTTATATGATTAAAAGCACCGTTTGCCCTAGGATCAATTCTCATAAAAACTGACTTTCTGCCTGAGTCAATGGGGGATTTGAAATTCAAAAACTTCATGGTCAAGGAGCTTGGAGCAGGAAAGCCATGGGTAACAGGAACATCATTGGCGCAGGTAAGAGGAGGACATACCGATCTTGACGAAGCAGGAACACAAGCATTCTTGTTAACCGAAGTCCATGAGGCTTGCTCCTCAGCAATCCAATTCCGATATTCCAAAGCATAATTTGGTCCACCACCATGCCACAGGTGGAAGAAGACTTTGTAGTTGGCGCACTCAAAAACTCTGAGTTTATAGATGTGAAAACCAACATCCTGAGAGCTCACAATGAACCTGAAAACTCTGTCACTAAGAAACTGAACACGGAATAGAGCTGCATCACCACCAATGGTGGCCTGAAGAATACGAGCCGCAGAATCTTCAGACAAGTGAAACTTGCATCTTCCAAAAGAGAGCACGAGGAAGAAACCTTTCGAAGGGAATGAGGGATGAACACAAATCGAAGTACCAAACTTGTGTAGAATTTCAGCTTCAACAACCTTCCCTGACCGAAAGTTTAGGCCAGGAAGGTCCAAGGCGATGGGAGGAGATCAACCAAAGGAGCTCCATGGTGAGAAGGAGAGAATCGCCTCCAGGATCGAACGTCCACTCATCGACGAAGCTCTATTGGAAGAAACCGCCTGTAGCTCTGTGTTGCCTCTCCCGGGGCGGCACTGTTGGTGGTTTGGGGCAGCAGTCGGCGATGAACGTGGAGGCTCGGGCCTCGGGACGGCGCAGGTGGCGAGTGGCGCGGTGGAGGGTGGAGCCGCAGCTGACGACGCGGATGGCTGCCAGCTCCACGTCGGGCAGCGCCGTCTTCGTGGCTCGGGCCTTGGTGCGGCTCAGGTGGCGAGCGGTGTGGCGGAGGGTGGAGCAGAGCCGCAGCGGATGGCTGCCAGCTCCACGGTGGCCAGTGCTGTGGCGGCCGGCGCGGGTGGATTCCGGCTCCGCGGCAGCCGGCGCAGGTGCCTGGACGTATTGCCGCAGCGAGATCAAGATCCGGCCTATCTCAGTAAAAAATAACTTCACCTCCAATCACATGTTTTCTCGCCGCTTATCTACCTATCACATCTCTTCATGCCTTGATTTCCATGTAGACATAATTTTTATTAAAAAACCATTTCCTCCCGTTTCTTCTTTAAATGCAACGCCACATCATCTTTTTACTTAGTTCACATCATAATCAATGAACATAGAAACCTTGTGATTTCTAGGTTGGGAGTGCAGGCTGCACTATGCTAGTACAAATAGGTAATAATAACTTTGACATTAATTGTACCACACAAATTACAAGAGAACTAGAAATTATAGGGTCTTCCCTAAAGCTAACTACTCTGAAATGCTGGTGGACGAACCTGAGACTAATAGTATCTGTTTTCGTGCTGTCACAGTCTCCCAATAGGCACTAGATAAGGGCACTCACAATGCAGAAACTATCTAGTAGTTTCTATGCCACAAGAAACCATCTATAAAAACTATGCTCCCCAATGCAGTATTTTTTTTAAAGGATCAAGCCAAAATATCACGCCAATCATTCACCTCTGCTCTCCCGTTCCTCCAAAACCCGTGTGGCGGGTGTGCCTGTGGCCGCGCTCTGGGCAATGATGGCAAGGGAGGATCCGTTGGCGGCCATACGCTCGCGCACTAGGCAGCACTGGGTGTTCCCAACTCCTTTTGCAAATCCATAGGTGACTTGGAAAATATTATTAATCATATTAGCTTCCTTGCTGCAATTAGAGTCATACGGGGCCAACAATACAAGCTGCACGCTGGCGAGATGCAGGAATCTGACCATCACGTATAAGGCCGGAGGAAAAACTCGAAGCTCGTTAGCTCGCTCGGCTCGTGGCTAGCTCGGACCATAACGAGCCGAGCCGAGCCGAGTCAAGATTTTAGCTCGTTAGCTATAACGAGTCAACTCGAGCTAGCTCGCGAGCGGCTCGCGACCCAAACGAGTCATAGTTTTAGGGAAAAAGTCATCATAACTTATATTATATTTGTATTACTTCATGTCTTGCACTCTGCAAATGATTGATATGTTAGCTCATACGAATATTTTATTTAATTTAAGGCTATTGGATATATTATTTTTATATTATTACTATTTTTAACCTTTTGATAAATGCAAATATTAAATTTAGATATTTTTTATAACTGACTCGTGAGTCTAACAAGGCAGCTCGAGCTTTTAACGAGCCGAGCCGAGCTGGCTTTCTGGCTCGTTAAGATAACGAGCCGAACCGAGCTAGCTCGTTATCCTAACGAACCATAACGAGCCGAGCCGAGCTAGCTCGTTATCCCGCCTTAATCCCGTATATGTTCTCGCTCGGCGGCACGCAGCCTCTGTACTGCGTCGCTACTGGTGACGCCAGGACCCAACCAACCAACGGGTGATCATCTGAGAGGTTGATCAATTGATTGTTGGGCCCCTGTCCGACCAACCAACGGGTCGGACTCCTCTACCGGGTGACCAGTGACTAAGACACCAACAAAGGACACCGGCAGGTCAGACCAGGGTCCCGTAATGTTACCATGGTCAGTTTCACTAGTAGCACGTGAGCGCATCTGGTGAGCATAGCCTGAGCCCTTGATCGACCGGTCCAATTTTGGCATGGGCTTATCCTCTAGTGGGATTCTACCTAGTTAATAATAAGGGAACCTGTTGTACGATACAGGGAACAGTGTGAGCATCTAAGTACCGCTAGCTTCTGCAATATTGTGTGTAAAGATGGTCATAATTAAACTATAGCGGTGGTTTTGAAGACATGTAGTACCAAAAATTCTGTGCAAAACAGCCTATCATAGAGGAAGCAAAGAAAACATCTCTGCCACTATAAATATTTATAGATGCCTGGTTCATATGAGGCCCATTGTTGTAAATCATTTCCCATGAATTAGAAGGTATCCACAACATAATTAGTAGTTCATTTAAAATCCGATGACAAGCTATATATTCAGTCCATTCACATGTCACACATATAATTTTCTGCCCAAAGTAAGTGCTGGTTCATTTACGAGGGTTGGAACCCGTGAGTAGCCTCAGGTAACTCTTACCACCACACCACGTACTAAATAGCAGATGCTGTTCTTTTGTTTCAACTTCGAGCACTACGCCTTTTAATTTTGTTGAGCACTAGGAGTTATAGATCTTGTCCAAACTACATCTTTAGTATACATTTCAGATTTTTTTAATTTCGAAATCTAAGAATTTTAATGAATATGTGAGCCCCTAACTAACTTCAAATAAGAAATGTTCTCAACCGTAGTTCTATATATAACAGAACTATACAATTTCATGACTGCTGGCAGCTTGTAGTTGTACATATCAAACAGCAAGCTTGTATTTGCGTGCACCATGTATCGATACTGGGCAAGTCTGATTCTTATGACACGTATCAAAAGAGGTCAAAAAACTATGAAATTGCACGTGACTGATGGGTAAGTCTGATTCTTATGACACGTATCAAACACTTATGTGCTCCTTAACCCCAAACTGCTGTTGTGGGCAGTTGTAATGGAACCGTCCAATTTATACAAGATCAAGAACGGATGTCCCCGCTAAACATGTTGACACGCGCATACTTTCACATATATAAACCCGGTAGTCCGCCGAGTATCACGAATGACCTTGGTAAATCAACTTCACAACCAAGATCGCATGATTAAGCAAATACACATCACATACACGGAGTTGCAGCGGAAATGATATTACAAAAGAGTTCAGAAATAATAATACAAGTTTGGGTTTCAAAACCAATTAGTGAAACAATGTAGCTTTCAATTGACTACAATAATGTAAGTTCCAAATACATTGCTAGCATAAGTGACATCCTCTGACAAAAGCATATAGATGAGAAATGAATACAGAGTCGCCGAGCACACCAGTGGTTAGCCACCATCTTTAGCAGGCCGAGAACTGCACCTGCAATATGGTGGGATAATGTCACGCCCGGTTTTCCAAAGAAGATCAAGCACTCGTTATATGTGTGCCCAGGAAGTCCACATATACAACAACAGAATAGAAATATCAAAATAATGTTTATATAAAACGGAAAACATACTATATTAACACTTACAACTATCAGAGTGTCACGGAACGACTGCTAAATTTCTGCTCAGGCTCCATTCTTCTCAGGGTTAGCTGACTGGGGTAACATATGCCTAGCACTTCTATCCGTCTTCTGAAAACTCCTCTATAACTCCATCAATCTTCAGAGCAACTTTTCTAAAGTCTGGGGGTGTGGAGAAAATAGCAAGAGCGAGCACATGTCGTACTCAACAAATATAACATGGGGTTTATGAGGCTCAGAAAGGTTGACACTGGTTAAACTGCGATTAGCTTTTAGTGAGTCATCTTTTTAGCATTTGAGTAGCAACAAACTACGTAAGCCCAAATAACCTCATGATCATGTAAACGAGAATAATGTATAGCAAAAAATAATAATCATCAGTGAGCTTTAACATCATCAGTATTATTATTACCATTAGTGTTCATCATTTATTATGTAAGGGTCCAAGGCCGCTCGTGATCGTGAGCACGGCTGATATACCAGTTTTACACTCTGCAGAGGTTGTACACTTTCACCATAAGTCATGATTTACCCTTTTGCCCGAGGTGATCAGCCTCTTGACCCACTTCCAAGGAAGGTCAGCAGGGTTCACTATGAAGTCTTTCAAAGGTTCGTCTAACAAGTTAGGGCCGCTAGGATTCCAATTGGCAAGCAGATGTAGGAACCCCCTTTTCGAATGGCACAATTCAATCACGGCTATACTCATAGGACTAGAGGCTATCCTACACCCATCGTGGTAAGCCCCTTTTGCGTCATAAAGGTAACCACTAACAAGCTAGAAAAGGTCCTCATACTTGACTAAAGCCAAAGCCATATAGCCCTCATAGTTGTACTGTAAGTCCCGAATGTTCGCTTACAGATAAGTCCTTATGGAGAGAAACTAGAGCACCATAAAAACAGCCCAATGCTCTAGCCCTCTTGAGCCATTTTGCTATAAAGCATCTTTTAAACGCTTATTGCATATACAATTAGTCAAGTTACAGATCATGGTTATTTATCTTGAGCACTAGCATAAATACTACCCAATGCAATGTTCCACCGGTGTCAAGGTACAAAATACAAAAGCTATGATATTCTTAGGGGTAACAAGATAGACACATACACATAAATTGAGTGTATTAAAGGTGAATAGAAACAAGGATGATCCCATGCTATACTTGCCTTTTTCCAAAGTTAAGCTGCTTAGAAGTCTTCAACTGCTATCTTTTGGTCTCCAACTTCTGTTTCGACTGTCAATCCTCAGCTCCTAGTCTTCATTGCTAACGAACCATACTTGTTCTACTCACAGCAATCAAATAGAACAAATAGACAATAAACACAACTAAGAACAACACACCAAACAAATGAGACACTTTAAAAGAGAACACACTAAACAATATGGTACGTTGCTACGATCGCTAAAACGCAAGAACGAAGGATAACGGAGCTACCGTCAAAGAGGACACGCGACTATCGAGGAGTTGCAACAAATCAGAGAAGATAAACTATACGTTTGATTTATTTTAGTTAATGAATTAAGGAGATAGACTTATAGAGAATTATCCTAAAGTTGATACCTAATTATATTGAATTATTAAGGCTAATGTTATACCTTAGTCATATTTTATCGATAAATAAATGAGTATCTATTAATCATTTAAACATTTATAAATTTGAAGGCATAAAGAGGGTGATAACAACTAATCGAATCATTATATGTTTCTTGCATAAACTAAACAAGTTCTATTTAAGAAGAATTAAGTTCTTATTAATCACGTTACATTTATTAAAAAAACGAAGCATAACCTGAGTTGCTTTTATTTAGAAAGGGCAATTGAATAATCATTAATCTTATTTAATTTCTAAAGTCGAGTTAAAGCTAATCATATTTTATTTGATAAAGTATTGTCACATAATTTATATATTAAGCAAGTTAAACTTTAACTTTGCAAAATAAAATGACATGTGCGAACACCTATTTTAGAATTTAATATATGCAACGTGGTTTATCTAATCAAAATATATTCATGTAGCAGTTAATCATATTTAAAATCTATATATCAGATAGCGTAGTGTAACACCTATATTGCTTATAGATTAGAAAACTAATTACATACATATTAATCAAATTAATATTTAACTATATAATAAACAAATAAACACATGAGATGATAAGTGTCGCTGCTAGGCCGTAGATAAGAGCGATATGAAACTAACGCAACAAAATGAGTTGAAACAGAGCTAGAACTTATAAGATGTGAATTGGACAAGTGCACGTGTGAGTGAGTTGCCTTGCTTCAGCATGCCTGGACGAGCCGTGTTCTCTATACGATGAAAGTCTCCTCTTAAAATAAAACATAGGTGGACAGTAGATACGTACATATGCATGCACATGTTTTATTTTTAATTGAACAAAATCATACGAATGATATGAACTTAGTCAAATTATATTTTTAATTAAAATACCATGTTAAATCTAGTCATATATTATTTATGAATGTTTAGAGAACCATCTATAAGCTAATACATTTCTTTTATGAAAATAAAGTAAACAAGTGAATGCCTAGACTTGTTTTATATTTGAAACGTGTTTAGACTAAGCAAATTATAAATTAAAAACTAATTACAAGCATATTAATCAATCTAATATTTAGCTATATATCAAAAAAATATCTAACAAGAAAACATTAACACTACTGCGTAGAGCGCAACTATACGAAACTAACGCAACTGAAACGGAGCAAAACGGAATTAAAACGAAGAAACGACAAAGATATTATGAACCAGTGGCAGAACCGCAAATACTTCATCTTCTACCTCCATCCATCTGAAGGGCCTCGGCCTGGGGGCGATACGAGAAGAGGAGAAATATCTAATTTACTACACGAAAGATTTCCCAAACTAGGGCCTCCTCTTACGGTAATTTTGGTGTACTTTGTCCATGGGATAGGTACATACTTATAAGGAGGACAACTTTCCACCTTCACATCAACTAGCAATATGGTACTAATTAATGTTGCACCGTCCACCTCCACTAATATGTCTAAATAGACATTAAGGCCCATTAGTAAATAAAGATATAGGCCCTTATGATTATTACACATAGGCTTTGAGCATCGGGAAAAATGAGATATTTATTTATTTTCGGAATTAATTAATTTCATAGATAAAATAATTTTAGAAAAGTGTAAAATTATTATTTAAGTCATGAAAAATACTCCGAAAGCTCTAAAAATTCAGGGAAAATTCTCAGAGACATTATGGAACATGAGGAACCCAAATAAAGTATTTGGAGCACATAAAAAGATATTTTGAAGCATCTAAAAATTAGATAACTCTCACAGAAAAGCGTGAACTAGCTCTAGAAAAAAACCAGAACAATTCCCGAAGAGTTCACTGAGATTGATTGACACACAAGGAACTGAAAAGGAATAATTTATGTTATAAAAAAAAGATTTTAGAAAACTTCCAACGAGAACTTAAGGAACATTGATTGCAGAAAAAGATAAAGGCGTGCCAAAGAAGAAAGATCGACCTACTAAACGTATTTTTAAAGACTTTGCTCGCTCTCAACACACAAGAGTTAACAAGCCAACATCACATCAAACAATAACACGTCAAATTAGTTTAGAAAAATTTAAAGATTCTCATTTTTTTATTTTTTTCTATAACTAATTGATGCTATCATAAACTAAACTTAGGAAATTTTATCCGAATATTAAAACATTTATTTTATTTAGTGTTTTCTATGCACAACCCAAAATTAAAAATTTTGGGGTGTGACAGATAAACCCTGAGTACGAGGGGTATTCAGCTAGACTTACCCATCACAAACCAAAAATAAATGACACCAAGAGTGCAAGGCTTTTATGGGTGGAGGTAGCTTGACAACATTTTGCATAAAAAGCTTAAGCACAGAACTTGCATATTAATTCTTTAGCAACAAGTCAAACCTATTCATTTAGACATCTCTAGATTAGCACCTGAACTAGAGCAATCACTTGATTAAGATTATGCAATCAATAATAACCATATCATATTTGGCCTTTCATCATTATAACCATCATTAAGTTTCATAGTCACATTACTACTATGCGAGAAGATCAATCCAGTCTCTCACTGTACAGGAGAGATGGCGATTCGAATCGATTCCTAACCCGCTGGTGAAATTTTCTTCACACAAACCACACTCACTGGCCAAGTGAGCTATCTGAAAACACAAAGACCTTAAAGGGTAGTACGTTTTATCAAGATTTAATCTAACAAAAGTTTGTTGAAGTCATAATAAGCTTGGACTTGTACTCTTCACAATAAATCTCAGGTTTACATGTGCATTAAAAATCTCTAATGAACCAAAATAGAGTTATAGTTTTAATGTACCTTAGTACACCTTGATGGATCGGTTTGTAAACAAGTTTCCTCATTCATAAATGCTCTGCATAAACTAGATGCAATAATTTGACGGAATCATAACTTGAAATTTTGGAGGCAGCATTAAAAAACAGAGCAGAGATGGAAAAACTTCATACGCTCATATCATAATAGTCACAGATAATATAATTCTGCTACTAAATTATATTTCTAAAGATTATTGCGAAACTTTTCAATTCCAAATGCCTGCTAGACAGACATGTACTTGTTTCAAGTTCTCAAACTTGAATTTTCAAAATTTGGAATTTTAGACGATCTCAGATGATGACATGATTTATACCGAAATTGTGCAATGGGAAATTATATTACATTAGATTTCTCATGCAGAAATAAAGTACAAATACAACCAAAATACAGAAGAAATTTTAAAAATATTCACTAAATTATGTGAAGGGCCGTTACAAATCTCAGGTTGATGTAGCATGTGTTCACACTATCTTTGGTTTTGTCAGCTATGTCAAAGCATGTGCTGCAAATAGCTTCAGGCTATATTATCTTGGATTGCCATTTTATCTGAGTTAGTCCCCTTTTCTGTTTCTCGTGCTCTAGAGCCTGTATTTGGATCTGAATTTTTGTGGTATTGTGTATTGATTTTTAAAAATATAGGTATTAATTTTCACTTTGTTGACTGCTTTTTGGTGGCCCAATTAACTTACACTCTCTTAGCTCACACGCAGCACACGGGCTCTTAGATGAGATGTACAAACTAAACTTCGTGGCCTTTATGTAACATGAGAAACCCTCTCCCTGTTTTTAAAATTAATTAAAAGATTGAGCACTGTGGGGATCTCCCCTACAGTATTTTTTGTTCAAAAAAAAACATGCTGAACTTTCCGCAACAAACAGAACAACCCATATTAAGTGCTGAGCCAGCTTCTAACAATTCCACATCTAACACCGAGTTAGAAGAAACCGACTAGTCCACTGACTATGTATCAATGCAGACAAACTTACCTAGCATACGCCACAGACAACGGCAAGTCTGATTTCTGTGACATGTACATGTGCTCACATATGTACCATTCCACTCGCTCTATATGTCCCTAGACACTATGGCACTATGTAGGGTGTCTTTGGTCTCTGTCTTTGCTGCAGCTGAATCTCCGGATGCATCCCACTCCCATGACACATGGTCGAAGACTTTAGGCATATGCAATTTCACAACTCCATGTGTTGTCCCTACAAGCACATAGCTGGTGTCATATGGATCCATTTTACGGATGAAGTACAGAGTCTATCACATTGCTGGTGTCTTACTGATTGATACAACAGATGAAATGGGATAGAGTCAATTTATGTATTAGTGTGGAAGTATAAGATAGACATTGGCCATAAAGTCAATTTATAAGCAACAAATGAAGCACAGATGAAGGCTTACCTAGCAATATTGACTTTTGATGGTATACGTTACGTACTAAATACTAATGCTTACCAAGCAGGCATAGATAATATATATGTATGTCCAGTTTTGTACGACCATTCTTGGGGCCCATGGATAGCTCAGGTACAATAATCGAAATTAATGCTACTCTCTTCATTCGAAGTTATAGTTCACTCTAGCTTAGTTCTAAGTCATTAAACTTCTTTAACTTTGGTGTCAGGGGAGGCCTTGACTATCTCTAGCATGCAGGCGTTCAGCATAAATACAATTCTATGTTACTCAAGTATGTCTTGTGTTTAAAAGAAAAGGAAACGAGTGCCTTGTTTAGATCACCTCCAAAAGTTGGAATTTTTTCACTCTCTCCCCATCACATCAATCTTTGAACGCATGCATGCAACTTTAAATGTAGGTAAAAAAATAACTAATTGCACAGTTTAGTTGTAAATCACGAAACGAATCTTTTAAGCCTAGTTAGCCCATGATTGAACAATATTTGTCAAATACAAACGAAATGCTACAGTTCTAAATTTTTCTAACATCTTCAATCTAAACAAGGCCGAGATGTCATCTGTAGTTGCAAAGATCGAGCCATGGAAATGTCTTCCATTCCATAAAACGGCGCAGGTTCTATATTTTGTTCTTTATGAAGTCAAGTACATAAAGAATACACTTGTACCTGTCAATCAAATTGCTTAGTTCTTACGTACAAAAACAATCCCAGGAACACGTACTAATCATATGGGAATGACTCCCGACAGATCGACTCCTACAGCTGGACATCCAGGCGCCGCAAACCATGCATCCACAATGATGCATGAGGAGGCGAGGCAGACCAGTGGGAACTTTCTCGGGAGGGCCAAACCGCACTTCGGTTCTGGTGGTTGCAGTCCTTAGCATAAAGGCTACGGTGTGGTGCTGCACACTGTCACGATCTATGCTACATGAGTAGACGGTAGCATGGAACTCCCGACACGTCCCATTCCCATAATACAGTGGTATAGGACTATATGCATGCAATCTCCTACTGGAAATGTTATGCCAATGCAATACGCTTCTTATATGTTACCGAATGATACAACAGATGCGGCACGTCGTCTATGTTTATATATCAGTGTAGACGACGCAGAATGGACAAAGGCCAAATAGCTACTCTCGACCCGCTCCTTTGTTGCTCTTGCCTTTGTAACAACTGGAGCCACTACTTTGTTGCACTTGCCTGTTTCCTCCGATGGCACCCCACTGCAGAAAGCTTGGGTAGTGTTGTGCAAAAACCCTTCATCGTTGCCAAGTTCTGGCAGGTACGGTGCCTCCTGTAGACAATTGAGGATCACACTTACAAGGTGAACAATGGCAAGGTTTACGAGCAAAACCACCAACGGATAACCAATCCTGCTTAGGTGACAAAGTACGACTAGTTTCAAAGGATCCGTCGAAGCTCTCGCTTGGACGCCATCCATCATGGTGGTTGGATCATGCGATGAACGGCAACATGAAGGTTGTAAGAGATTAGGGCAAAGAGACGTAAAGTATTGTAATTTGATTGATTGTATGTGTTGGCACCTCAATCAGCCATACCCCTTATATTCCGAAAAATTGTAATTATTAATTTATCAGGACTCCAAATGAGGAAATCCTTATATGTTTTTCGAGCAATTTGACCAGTGAAATGCAATGGTGCAATCCATTCTTCCATTTGAGAAGGTTGGAAAATCCGGCCTGGCGGGTTTTTCGAACCGGCTAGGCCAGGTCTGTCCTCGAAAAGCTGCTTTCTTTCGTTCGGGGTTCAAATTAGATGATCCAAGTATACTTTCCGACTGTCCTGATGGTAGAAACATGGCAGTGGAGTCCAAGTATGTGTTAATTTTTCTAAATCAGGGAGTGTTTTTTATTCTGTGTCTCCTTTGTATTGATCCAGCTCACGCTCTCCCAGCTCTGCACAACACCCATGCTTTCAGAAGACAAGCACAATGCGCACACACTTATTAAACATGCTAATAACTATTGTGCAACGTGCAGTCTGCAGTCTGCACAGCTTGTTGCAAGAAAACGTAAATCCAGTGGCCAGGAACCAACACATCTACATGCTAAGAGCTTGCGCCTGCTTGAATGCAAAAAGGCTAGGACCTCTACACACCTGGCAGCACATGCCTACATGTCTTGATATATTCCTGTCCACTACACCTTGCAGCACGCCTTCGGAAGAAAATTTTGTGGACCCTGGGTCCAATGTGACTCCCATGAGACCCCACCTTCGATGAGAGTCCCAATCAGGCGTTTTGGCAAACACCACCCATGCACGGCATGCCTGACTGACACACGACATACGGGACTTGAGCTAGACATTGGAGGAGCCGCCCTAGGAGAGGAGGATTAAGCATGGACTGAGATTGTGTCTACAGTGGCACGATCTCGGGAGTCGGGAGCATGCGAATAAGGAGATCGATGCAGAGCAGCCATGCACGACATGTAGTGTCGACCCAATTTTCTTCCCCTCAAACTCTGGATGCATCTCATTCCTCAACTGTAATTTCGCAACTGCAATCGTGTTATGCCTGGAAACAAATTACATGTGTCTTATATATACAGTCGCTGCAATAGATGAGCTATAGGCATATATAGAGTTTATTTATATGTTTGTGTGGAAGTAGGATGAACATAGCCTATATAGACACTCTCTGATGACTCACATTTAAGTGTGTTCGATAAGGAAGAAATATTGATGTATACAATTGCAAGCACAGTGTACCCCACGACCCCCATCTCGCTTGGCTGGGCGATACGGGGGCTACCCCGCCGCGCCACCTCTAGCGGTCCCTGTCCTTCCTTTCCCCTCCTCGTTGTCACCCGAGCGGCACGACGGACGATCATCTAGCACGATGAAGGCGACAGTGAGGCATTCTCAGCTAGCTCATGTGGCACGACATTGTTTCTGTGGTTTCCGGCTGCTGCATTTGCTACCACGGACAATGATGATAAGTTGACGACTCCATCCGCCCTGGATGGATCTAGGAAGCCCTGTAGTAACGCATGGTGTATATTTTCTTGTTAAATTAATAGAGAACGTGGCAGGAAACTCAAAGGAATTTCCAAGTGCACGATAAATAACAATCCGAACAAGATATGATGGAACATTCCAGTTTTTCCCTTCAATAAGAAGATATTGAAATTACCGATTTACTGTTAAATAAATAAATAAATAAATAAATAAATAAATAAATAAATAAAGAGCTGGTAAAAACGCAAACTGTTCTGTCATGCTCTGCTCCCAACAGCTCAGAGTCCTCTGATCTGGCTGCAGGGGCCACATACCAATGATGAATATGTCAAGTGGCGAGGCAGGTCAATCTGTATCTAAAGAGCCACAATTTGGTTGTGGTTGCCATGGTCATTAGCAGAAGCATATGGTGTGGATTTCAGCTGCTTGACGATCTTCTAGAAGATTTGCTCGATCTGCTTGCTAGCGGAGGCGACACAGGATTGGCCTCCACACTGGAGAGGTTCAGGGACAGGATTGGGCAGTGTTGCATGGCTGCAGTGGTGCGGCACCGCCATAGACAAATTTTTTTCCCTCTCCTTTGCTTAACGTCATGGTTCGCCAACTTGGAAGGATAAGTGATCTACAAAGCATACCATTTGAGAAGTTGTGTCTCAGCGAGGGCGCGTGGTGTTAGCGCTAGGCGTGGCTCCGGCCCCGTCGCCCACCGCCCCGCGCTGCCGGCATGGACGGCGCCAGGGGTATGCCCCTGTATGCCATGGAATACCCATGTTTTGGGAGCAAAAACAAATATATATACATATATGTATAATGGTATTAGCCCTGTGCATGCATAGAGTACTGTCCTCATGCTCTCGCAAAGCAGCATGCACGACCAACGTGTGAGCAAAACAGCAGCTCGCGCAGCATGCGTGCAGGTGCCTAGCTAGCCTCTGCGGCCGCCTCGTGCAGTCGTGCTCTCGCAACGCAAGTTTGGCGGCGGCCGAGGGGCAAGGCGTCGACGGCCACCACATCATGTGCGCACACATTCACAGGCCTAAATGATATAGCATAGCATGTTGGTATATTGGATGTTGAATGGTATAGCATAGCATGTTGGTATATTGGATGTTGTGTGGCCCCCTCGCCCCTCCTAGCTCCGCTCAACTGTGCCCCCATTAGACCCTAGCGCTGACAACCAATGCCCTGCAAAAGAGCCGTCGACGACGGCGGGTTGCAGCAGAGCAGCTGTAATGTCCCACCTCCTCGAGGCCGGGCCCGCTTACATCTGGCCGCTTTTCTAGGACATAGACTGCCCTCATAAACCAGCACAAGTCTTTTCTGTGCACTTTGTCCTCACTCGTGCGCACCTGGAAAGAACTTCCCGGTCGATCACCCATCGCTCCAGGCCAAGCACGCTTAACTTTGGAGTTCTTTGGAGATGAGCTTCCGGAAAAGAAGTTGCAACTTGTTGTATGAGTATCCTATTAATCCTGTTAAACCTTAGGCCGGGATGTTATAGCAGCAGCACCGAGCTGCACCCTTTCTGGCTCCGGTCGATTGGCCCTCCCCCTCAGTGCTGCTCCTAGCTCCAGCTTGAAAAACATATTTGCACTTTGCTTAGTACTATTGCACATTTTCTTTTTATTACTATTGTATATTTGCTTATTACTATTACATTTTTATACTTTGTTTATTACGGTTGCATACCCTGCTATGAAATCCTAGCTCCGCCACTGGCTGCCGGCCGCTCCAGCCGCGCCGCCCTCAGATCCGCGCCGCGTCCGCCCCTGGACCGCTGTAACCCCTGCTGTTTACCCTGCATTTGCGCCCTGCGAGCTTCGAAGTCCGGACTGCGCTCCGCGCCTCCCCTGCTGCCCACTCCTCCAAGCCGGCGGCCACCTGGGTTCTGCCCGGATCCGGCTCCCCCCGGCCCCCCGGTACCCCTGCTGCCCCGATCTGCGCCGGGCCCCCACCATTCCCCACGGATCCGCGCCATGGAGCGCGGCTCGTCTTCCCGTCGCCGCTCCTGGGCAGATGAGGTCGAGCAGGAGGAGAAGCTCGCTGCTGGCTTCTCCCCGGCGGCGGATGCCGAGATCTGGCCTACGACTCGGAGCCTGACTCGGAGGCCTACGACTCGGAGCCTGACTCCCCGGTGCTGGTGGGGAAGGGCAAGGCCGCCGCGGACGTCGATGGTGGCCGCCAGCGGAGGCGCCGCCGCCATCAGCCCAGGAACCGTGGTGGCTTCATGGATGCCGCCCGTCCCACCCACCCGCCGGTGGCAGGCTTCTCGGAAGCCTCCCGGCGCCGCCAGGCCGCGGACGACGTGGGGCGCCGCTCCCATTCACCGGCGACCCATCCGGCGCGCGCCTCTGGGCCCCCGGACGCGGACGGCTTCTTTCAGGTCCAGAGCCGTCGGTGGTGGCGCCGGCGCACACCGCCCAGGTCGCCGAGACCCGTGCCGCCTCACCTTGTGGGCAAGTGCTTCAACTGCGGCAGCAAAGAACACGTGCGGGCACGATGCCCCTTCCCGCCTCGGTGCCTCAACTGCGGGAGCGAGTGCCACTGACAGCGCGATTGCCCTTTCCCTCCGCTGGGGGCTGCTGCATCGGGTAGGAAGCGCCGACGCTCCCCGGGCACGGGCGCCGTCACACTGTGCCACGACATGGCTCGTCGCCTCGCCGACGTTCGTCAGCCTCCGACGACACAATTTCCGCCCGCTCGGTCTCCATGGGGCGGTCGACTTCCGTGCCCCACTGCTGTGCGCCTTCTCCGCAGCGGGAAGCAGCGGCGCCACCGCCACCTGAAGCTCCCGAACCTGAGGCCACACGAAGCTCGTTGTAGCGCCTCGCTCTGCGGAGCTGGAGGCGGCCGAGCGGGACCTGGGGCGGGCATTGGTTGCCGTGGTTGCCGGCACGAGGTCCCCGTTGTCCCCGGCCATGGTTCGGGCCTACCTCACCGCGGAGCTCGGCATCATGGACGCAACGGTGCACCGTCATGAACCAGAAGACTTCGTCGTGCGGTTCGCGCGCAGGGAAGACGCTGAGCGGGTACTTCACACAAGGATCCATGACCCTCCCTTCCTCCTGATTTGGCATCCTTGGCGCAGGACGGCAATGGCCTCCGCCAGCTTCTTCCGCTACCGGGTTCTGGTGGGGATGACGCGCGTCCCCCTGCATGCGCGGTCTCTGTCTGTCGCACAACGGATCCTGGGCCGGGCGTGCGCCCGGATCGAGCTGGCCCCGCTGGAGTCCATCCCTGAGGACGACGACAGAGAATTCTTCGTGGCGGCCTGGTGCATGGACCCGAGCTTTGTCCCCGAGAAGGAGATCATTTTCATCCCGGAGCCCGTCGGCCACATACCTGGTGACGCGCTGTATCTCCAGGCTGATGAGGAGATGACTGACGGTGTGCCTGTCCGGTGCGTATCCGCATCGTGGAATTCCAAGACTGGAACCCCCCACCGCCACCGTCCACCGACGACTACTATGATGGGAGTGGGCGGGGCGACGACAGTGGTACCTCCGATGATGACAACCACAACCGTCGCCACCCCGGCATGGATGAGGGAGGACAAAGTTCCTGGGGGCCTCGGACGTTCCGCAGCACGGAGGGCAATGATACCGCGCCGTGTCTGGGGGGCCGCCGCGGCCTCACCTTCATGCCTCGCCGGACTGTACTGGTGGGCTCCATCGCCTGCCCCCTTGGTGGACGGGTATCGGCTTCGGCGCTGCACTCGCGGCGGGTGCGCCGCGGCTGCTGGTGCGGCCGCCGAGCGGCGAGGCGGTGCCGCGGGTGGATGCCGGCACGCTGGCGAACACTGCCGATACTGAATTGGCGGTGTCTGTCGACGCCGCTGCCGTGGTGACGATGGATGCGCCCCTGAACGCGGCCCAAACTGAGGTGGTAGATGATGTCTCCCTCGTTGGCCGTCGAGACTTATATGATGATCGACTCGGGTTCCTTACTGGACGCTGATTTATCGGCCTTGGAAGGCTGTAGGCACTCTGGTTTTCATGCACCGACCATGGCATGTGCAACCTGGGACGGGGAGGTTCTTGTTGACCGCTCTTCTGTGCCTGGGGAAACGATGGGGTTTCTTGGGACCTTACTCACCTGTTCAGACGGATGTGCCGTCCGCCCAGACTGCACAGGGGGCGCATTCTATCACGATGGCTGCCCATGGCCCTACACCCGACCTCGCCTCTGTGGGCTGGAGGACCCGGCAGCCTCGGACGCACACCAACAGAGCCAGGAGGATGACGCGCCTGCTGCTCCGACTACGCCTGCTGCGCTTATTCGGCCTTCCCCTTCTGATCACGCTGATGATGTGGACGCGGGCGCCATCTTCATCAACGCCGTCAAGCTGCCGCTTCCAGAGAGTCTCCTGCAGGCACCAACCACCTCGGCCGCGTGCACGGCGCCGGGAGCCGCAAGACGTCATCCCACGCCGCAGCGACAGACTGGCGGGCAAGTCGGCATTCCGCGACCCGAACCCCGAGCGGCAGGCCAAGCGCGTGCTCATCAACAAATGGGAGGGCCGGTCGGACAACGCCGTGACGAACACCCCGGACGCCGGGATCGCCGTGAAGTTCCATGCCGCTCTTCCACGGCACGCGCCATTACGAGCCCGAGGCGCTGGAGTACTGACTATCAGCATGCCCCACTGTCGCGAAACCGTTCACTATGAGTGCAAACCAACTGTTGATCTTGAATGCCCGTGGCCTCATTTGCCGTGCGAGGCGTAGTGTAGTAAGGGATATCGTCGAGCAGCACCGCACTTCGGTTGTTTGTCCGCAAGAGACGAAAATCGAAGACCTCCATGTAGCCACTAATATTGTGAGTCGAAAGCGGCATGACCTTCAGCCCGACGCGACCTGCGCCCTCTGCAACCAGATGGAGGAGACGGGCGACCACTTGCTGTGCTCCTGCGTCTATGCCTGGGAGGTCTGGTCTCGCCTGCTTGCGGCCATGGCCTCCATCGCCACCCCACCGCAGCATGATGCCTGCCTACTTGGGTGGTGGATGTTGGCACGGGAGGACGTACCGCAGGCGCTCCGACAGAGTTTCGACTCCCTGGTCCTCCTCGTCACTTGGGATTTGTGGAAGCAACGTAACCGGCGTACGTTCGACCGCTGCTCCACGACGCCATCCGAGCTCGTCGCGGCCATCCTCAAGGAAGCTGCCGCCTGGATTGGGGCCGGCTATGGCAGCCTCGCCCTGCTGACCGGCCTTGTGGCTTGAGGCTACGGCGCCCCCACCCGTCGCGAAACAGTTTATTTACTTAGTACGACGGTGATTTATGTTAGTGTGTTCCCCAACAAAAGTATAGCTTCTCGCCGCACGACTTGTTGGGGCGTGTAACCTTCCCACTTCCACTTAATGAAGCACGTGCAGTGCACGCTTTCGAATTTTTTTTTTGAGAAGTTGTGGTTCAAGATCTTCAGCAGCTATGCCCACACGAGGCCTTCGATCCAGCTCCACAGCTCCGCCCTCTGTGTACAAAGAAGCCATCGTTGATCCCCAGCAACCGGCCAGCACACTTCAATTGCTTCAATCTCAATGGTGAGCACCTGATGTCCCACCACTTGCACCTCCCTCCGATCCCTCCTCTCTCAATTGTTGGAAGGTGAACACCTCTATAACCCTACTGCACTTCTATATATCCCTCCCACCACTCTTTCTTGTACCCGGACCTACCTTGAGCTCAAGAGACAACCACAAGCATGTCCTTCCTCTAGCAACGCACGTTGTATATTTTCTAGTTAAACTAACGGAGAACATGACAGGAAACTCAAGAGATTTCCATGTGCACGAGAAATAACAATCCGAATAGAAGAAACAATGAACCCATTATAACACAACAATACAAAACATCAGTTACAACCTTGAGTAACAACATAACCATACGACTCACAGTACAATCCTTTCCCCCGTTGACAACAACAACAACAACAACAACATAGCCTTTTGTCCCAAGCAAGTTGGGGTAGGCTAGAGATGAAACCCAAAAGAGACGAGAAACAGGGAGACACATAAAGGGACATAAAGGGCACAAGACAAAAGATGTCATGGTTCAGGCACGTTGATTGCTAATCTCCAAGCGCTCCTGTCCATAGCTAAATCCTTGGGGATATTCCACTCCTTAAGATCTCTCTTAACGGACTCGTCCCAAGTTAATTTAGGTCGACCTCTACCGCTCTTTACATTATCGGCCCGCTTTAGAACTCCACTACGCACCGGCGCCTCAGGAGGCCTCCGTTGGACATGTCCAAACCATCTCAACCGATGTTGAATCAATTTCTCCTCAATTGGTGCCACCCCAACCCTATCCCGAATATCGTCGTTCCGTACTCTATCCCTCCTTGTGTGCCCACAACACCAACGCAACATACGCATCTCCGCTACACTCAATTGCTGGACATGTCGCCTTTTTGTAGGCCAACACTCAGCACCATATAACATCGCCGGACGAATCGCCGTCCTATAGAACTTACCTTTCAGCTTCTGAGGCACCCTTTTGTCACAGAGAACGCCAGAAGCTTGACGCCATTTCAACCAGCCGGCTGAAATTCTATGCCTAACATCTTCATCAATGTCTTCATCCTTTTGTAGCATCGACCCTAAATACCGAAAAGTATCCTTCTTGGCCACCACTTGCCCATCGAGGCTAACGTCTCCCTCCTCGTGCCTAGTCGCGCTGAAATCGCACCTCATATACTCGGTCTTAGTCCTACTAAGTCTGAACCCTTTCGACTCTAACGTGTGCCTCCATAGTTCTAACTTCCTATTAACTCCCGCCCTACTGTCGTCAACTAGCACCACATCATCAGCAAAGAGCATACACCAAGGGATATCACCTTGTATGTCCCTTGTGACCTCATCCATCACCAAAGCAAATAAATAAGGGCTCAAAGCTGACCCCTGATGCAGTCCTATTTTAATTGGAAAGTCACTGGTGTCGCCATCACATGTTCGGACAAACGTCACCACATCCCTGTACATATCCTTGATGAGGGTAACGTACTTAGTTGGGACTTTGTGCTTTTCCAAGGCCCACCACATGACATTTCTCGGTACTTTGTCATATGCCTTCTCGAGGTCAATAAAGACCATGTGCAAGTCCTTCTTCTGCTCCCTATATCTCTCCATCAATTGTCGTAATAGGAAAATCGCCTCCATGGTCGACCTACCAGGCATGAACCCAAACTGATTTTGGGTCACATGTGTCACTCTCCTTAGGCGATGCTCGATAACCCTCTCCCAGAGCTTCATCGTATGACTCATCAACTTAATCCCACGGTAGTTAGTACAACTTTGAACATCTCCCTTGTTCTTGAAGATAGGTACTAATATACTTCTCCTCCATTCTTCAGGCATCTTGTTTGACCGAAAAATAAGGTTAAAAAGCTTAGTTAACCATACTATCGCTCTGGCGCCTAGGTATCTCCACACCTCAATGGGGATACCATCAGGGCCCATCGCTTTACCTCCCTTCATCCTCTTCAAAGCCTCTCCGATCTCTGCCTCCTGAATTCTCCTCACAAAACGTCTGTTGGTATCGTCAAATGAGTCGTCCAACTCAAGGGCAGGACCCTCATTCTCCCCATTAAACAGCTTATCGAAGTACTCTCTCCATCTATCCTTGATCTCCTCATCCTTCACCAGAAGTCGATCTGTCCCATCCTTGATGCATTTTATTTGGTTGATGTCCCTTGTCTTCCTCTCGCGGATTCTAGCCATCCTATAAATGTCCTTCTCCCCTTCCTTCGTGCCTAGCCGCTGATAAAGACCATCATACGCCTGACCTTTTGCTACACTCACAGCTCGCTTTGCAACCCTCTTCGCTATTTTATAGCCCTCGATGTTGGCTACACTCTTGTCATGGTGGAGACGCTTGAAACACTCCTTCTTCTCCCTAATAGCCCTTTGCACCTCGTCATTCCACCACCATGTGTCTTTCGCTTCCCGTTTGCCTCCCCTACTCACGCCAAACACTTCCGAAGCCACCTTCCGGACACATGTTGCCATCTTTAGCCACATGTCGTCGGCATCTTCTCCTTCTTCCCAAGGTCCCTCGTCTAGCATCCTCTCCTTAAACGTCTGCGTTGCTTCCCCTCTAAGCTTCCACCACTTCATTCTCGCAATCTTGGCCCGTTTGTCCCGGTGGACACGTACCCGAAAGCGAAAGTCCGCCACCACAAGCTTATGTTGAGGGACAACACACTCCCCAGGTAACACCTTACAATCAAAGCAAGCACGTCTATCCTCCCTCCTTGCAAGGATAAAGTCGATCTGGCTCGAGTGTTGTCCACTACGAAAGGTTACTAGATGAGATTCTCTCTTTCTAAAGAGGGTGTTCGCTATCAACAAGTCATAGGCCAGCGCGAAGTTCAAAACATCCTCCCCCTCTTGATTCCTACTACCATACCCGAACCCCCCGTGCACCCGCTCGAAAGCTACATTAGTCGCACCAACATGGCCGTTGAGGTCTCCTCCTATAAAGAGTTTCTCGCTGATAGGCACGGTACTAACCATGCTATCAAGATCTTCCCAAAACTGCCTCTTGGTGCCCTCGCTAAGACCTACCTGAGGGGCATAGGCACTGATCACATTCAGAGCCGAATCTCCAACTAGCAGCTTGACCAAGATAATCCGGTCGCCTTGCCTCCTAACATCAACGACTCCATCCTTAAGGCTCCTATCGATCAAGATGCCTACACCATTCCTACCCGATGTTGTCCCCGTGTACCAAAGTTTGAAGCCAGTATCCTCCACCTCCTTCGCCTTCTGGCCCTTCCATTTAGTCTCCTGAACGCATAGAATATTTACACGCCTTCTAATTGCTGCATCGACTAGCTCTCTTAGCTTACGCATAGAATATTTACACGCCTTCTAATTGCTGCATCGACGCATAGAATATTTCCCCCCGTTGACAACAGTAAAAAAAAACTCACAGTACAATCCAATAGTCACACATATAGATGCATAATAAGGCGGTGCAGTAGTATTTCCATGGACAATACTAGTACCACCAACTACATACTGCAGATGGCAGCAGACACGATCGGTGGACTACGAATCTGACGCATCATAAGAATAAGAGCACGCATACATGGAAGCGAAAAATACAACATTAATATAGATCCTGGTCCTGCATTCTGAAATAAGAGCACGCAATGCTTACCGGCCATGCATTCTGAAATCGATGAGCCGAGTGACAGAAACTAGCGCTACGCGTGTCCCGAGCCTTGGTTTTCCACTGTAGTCATCACAGCTGCTTGCTCGTCAATCTCAAAGGGTGTTGACGCGTCGTCATCTCTCGTCCTGCCATCTTGCTCTCTGATGACCCGCCTGGTGGCGCCGTAGCTCCATTCTGCAGTCCCTACCGGTTGGTGACGACGGAAGTTGAAGGCGTAACTAGGCCCTTGTTGCCGTGATCTAAAGTGACTATTTCCAACTGACACTGTGGACCCAGGCTGGTAATCAGGATCATCAGATGTGAAAAGGCTGAGCTCCGTTGCCACGTCCCCAAGACCATGATGCAGCATGAGTAACCAGACAAAGGTGATGAGCTCGCCTCCTTCGCCAAGCTGCCGTGCGTGCAGCTCTCCGCGGCATTTACCACCAGCGTACATGAGCAGCCTCAACCACATCTCCTTGATATCCTTAAGTGATTGCTCCAGTTGAAATAGCACGTTTGTCTCTGGTTCGAAGGGCTCGTTGCCGAGCTCTGAGCTTGTATAATGGCCCAGAAAGTCTACCTTGGTCTTTACTAGGCTCGTTGCCGAGCACTGAACTTGAACCACGTCTGCACTAGGCTCTGCCGCCTGTTGGGAGTGTTGATTATTGCTGCTCACCCATCTGAGAAGTCCGGGTTCAAGATCTTCTGCAGCCGTGCTGACTGGCAACATGGAAGGATGCACCACCATCAGGTACATCATGTAGTTTGATAGCGCCTGACATTCTTCCTTAAGTCGCATTGTCACGTCATCACGTTCTTCCTTAATTCCACTTATATACGAGTCTGTGAACATATGCAGACGATAAAGGGCATGCTCAAAGGGCAGGCACAGTGTATAATTCAATTTCGAGCCAACACACCTCAGTTCGAACCATTCACCGGTTGGTCTGCCAAGAATTTGCATAACACCGCTGATAATCCCGTCCAGTACTGCTCTGCCGGCATTATCGATGTGGTGGCAGGGTCCTGTGTGGTGGACGTACCATAAGTTTCTCCATTGCTTGTCCAGACCAATAGCACAGATGGCCTTTGACATTAGTCTGGGTTTGTATTTCATAGCGATGCAGTAATCCATATAATTGAATTGCCCCATGGAAGTGGAACTCGAGCTCCGGTGCCTCTTGTTACACTGAACAGCCTTGAAAATGGACGTAGCATAGTTGCAAAGGCCATGAAGAAAGCTACTCTCGTTCAAGAGAGCCCTTGTCCAAGGTGATGCCATCACCACAACAACAGAAGAGGCTTCCATAAAGATGGCCCCAGTGAATAATGTATAGCTAATCACGACATTAACCTTGTTGTGGTGGGCACCCTTTTGGCTTCTCAGCAGGAAGAGAAGGAAGGCAACGACCATCAAGGTCTGGGAAGCACACCGAAATAGGACACCAGTCCATCTCTGCAGCACATTGGCCTTAGTGTAGAGGAGATCGAACATCATGCCAAGCTCCATCACTACCATCTTCAGCTTCTCTTCTCTCTCTCCACATTTCTCCTTAATGTCATCTTCAAGTTTCTTTTGAGCATCATCTCCCAGCTGGAGCACAGTTCGCCCCAAAAATAAACCTTGACCAAGAAGCACCGTCTGAAGAGCATATGATTCCTTGCTAGGATAGCTAGGATACACCTCGTTCCTCCTATTGTTCTGTCTTGGGTTCACCTTAACTGACTTGCCAAGGCCATTTCGGCTCGCACTCTTTAATGCCCATACCCTCTCTCCATACTTGATAATCCCAGAAACAAACACAAACATTGCAGGAATCAATATACTGGAATTGATCCTGTGGAAGGATTTCCAGAAGATATACAAAGCTACAATCCCCTGGGTTGTGAGATTCAACAAGTGCCTCAGCCATAGATTGTTGTCCTCGATAGAAAAGGCGGTTATCGAGTCTTGGCCACCCAGGTGCACAAGGAGAAAAGGCACCCAGAGAAATGGCAATATGTCCCCAAACGACTCCCTCCCTAGCTTGTATTTCTCTTCATACTGAGAGAAGAGGCCAAGGGCGTAAACAGCCACCAAGTCTGCTCCCACATAGCCCAACCATATCAAAGCCCTGAGCACTCCATTGGTGTTGCGGCGACGGAGGCTTCCAGTAGCCAACAGAAAGAGCTGTAGCATGAAGCTAAGGAGCACCATTGTCTGAATTTCCCACACACTCCACACGTGCACTAATAACTCTGCCATTGTCGAATTACTCATGTAGACTATTACTCCACCAGTACCGTTGACACCTGAAGGATGTTCCAAAAATAAAAAAGTTAGTTAACAGCGCATATTAATATATGATGCCATTGTTGTAAGATTGGGAAGTACAACATCCTAATCTTACTTTCTTACTATTACTAATACTAGCTGGAGGCTCCATGTGCGTTAGAGAAAAAGATAAATTCTAAAAATTCTCACAACAACATCTGGTCCTTAATCTTATATAGACTCTAAACATCATAGAGCTAATAATAGTCATTGGATTTATTCTAATTTATAAAAAATTGCCCACCTCCCCGCATTATATTTAAAATACATAAGTAACCCCTAATTTTGTATTTAAATTGTCCACTTCTGCCATTATGAAAGATAATTCAAAATAATCCCATAAATTTGTATATAAATTATAGCCACATCTACCATTGTGAAAGATACTTCATAACTCCCTAAATTTACATCTAAATTACTCACTGTTGCGGGTTCGTAACCGCGGCATCATGGTTGTTCGTCGGGAGTCAATGTGTTGGTCTCCGGTGGCTCAGGTACTAAAAAAAACAAGGAAGACACAGTGATTTATCCTAGTTCGGGCTATCGAGGCCCTACGTCTTGCAGTGAGGTGTTCTTCATGTTCAAGAGCACCCAAATTGGGGGCAGAGGGTGTTACAATGGTGGAGAACGAGAGTTTGGCAAGGGATTGCTCAGTGCTATCCTATGGCTCGTCAGCGGTGGTGTTCTTCTGCGGCGAGTAAGGCGCCTTCTCTAGCTGGGTTGTTGGGAGAACTACCTACTGTTCCTCTACTTCACAGATCAGGATCCCCCACTATGGGGGCTGGCCCTCCCCTTATATTCCAAGGAGGGGTCGGGTACAAGTCGGTTTGGAGTTTCAGTCTATGGTCTACATGCGCCGAGTGCAGGAGGGTGCTACCGTGACATGGGATGGACCTCGATTTCATCGTGTAAGGAGGAGTCGATGGCGCATCAGTCGCCACCTAACACGGCTGCCATCGCTTACTCGATTGGCACTTGACCATCAGGGTCTATCTACTGCTGTCACTCTACTCGTGTGGAGGCTGCTCCAAGGGATCTTCATTCTATCAAGGATGTCAGCGTAGAGGGTGTTGAATCCGCTAACGACATCCATGCATGAGCACCCTGGATAGACGTGTGGTGCCCACGAGTGGGTAGCAGCTCAGGTGAGGGATGTAATCGGGATGGTCATCCTGATTGAAGGTGGTGGTTGTCTTCAAACATTAGAGCCGCGTCAAGGCGGGAATGGTCTCGACAGCGTTCACCTCTTACTTGGTGATGCAGTGTTGATTATGGGACTTGTAGACCTAGGAGCTCTCGAAGATCATGAGCCATTACTTGGCCTCGGGGAACTCGGTGTCCTCCCCTTGTCTGCCATCAGCTTCCCATCGGCCTTCTAAGGAGGCTTTTGGGCCTTGCCCTTCGGGTCAAGGATGTTGTGGATGTAGCCTCTCATGGTCGTGCAGTCCTTGAGGAGGTGCTTGTCCTATCCGCCATGGAATGGGCAAGGTGCCGCCTCGAGCACCTTCTTGAAGTCCTCGGGTCGCTAGCCTCTCCCCTTGCATTAAGGACGGGTGGCGCATTCAGCTGCAACCACCATCTCCTATCCAGAGCACTTCTTGTCGCGATGGCGGTTGGCCACGATGGCTTCATCATTGTTGTCCCCACTGTTAAGGTGAGTGCCGTCCTTGCCCTTGTCGCTGAAGTAGGCCAGGATAGCTTCTTGTCCTATGGTGTACTTAGTGGTGTCGTTCAGAAGGTTCAGCATCATTCATGGGGCTTGATGCCCGAGTGCATGGATAAACGCCTTGTTGGTGGTGCCACAGGTGAAGGCATTGATGACGTCGGCATCAGTCATGTTGGGGAGCTTGTTCCACTTCTTTGAAAAGCTTTTCATGTACACTTGGAGGGTCTTGTCTGACCTCTGCCTGCAATTACGCAAGACCCAAGAGTTACCGGGTTGACTGTACGTACCCTAGAAATCCCCGATAAAGGTCGAGCGAAGGTTGGTCTAGCTCTAGATGCTACTGGGGTTAAGCTGCTCGAGCCATGCCCTAGCCAAGCTTGATAGGAGCAGGGGCAAATACTAGACCACAAAGTCATTGTCTAAACCCCTGGCCCTCATCGCGAGCCGATAGTCGGGGTTGGTCTCCCCGTCATATTTGGTGATGTGGGTCGGCGAGTGGAAGCGCTTGGGGTAGGATGTCACTAGGATTCTGGCCCTAAATGCTTGGGGTCTAAACCGGTCCTAGCTCGGGCTTCCTTCCCGTCGCTCGGGGCTCGACAACTTGGCTAGAGTGTAGCACCTTGCCTCGATGGTGCCACGCACGTCCCGATCGTCTCCGATCCAGTTGTGTGTGGGAGGTCGACAGGAGGAGGGCTCAGTACCTTGCTCCTGCCAGGGCTTAGCACCCCTCATTCTTGGGCTGTTAGAGGTGTTGGCGGAGGTGCCATCGCTGCTGCCTCCCATCAGTAGGGCATGAGCATCAGAGCGGTCCCGGTCAAAGTGTAGAACCTAGTTTTAAGAACAAAACCAGATACACACCATAGGTGAGCCTAGGAAGTCAAATCCCACATATGGCTACAAATATTGGGTAATATCAAAAGGAAATGCTTAATATATAACATACTTAGTATAAAAGAGATAACCTTAGGGGCAAACAGCGGAAAGACACTCCGATCTCCAGGTGAAGACTCCACTCCACAGGGACAACTGACTGGTTCATCACAAGCCTAAACTCTTCGAAACTAGTAATCTAGTACCAATCTAGGATTTTTATCCAAATAGTAAAAATAAAGCAAGCGTAAGTACATGTTGTACTCAACAAATATAACATGGGGTTCATGAGGCCTAAAAGGCTGACACTGGTCTAACTGCGATTAGCTTTTAATGAGTCATGATTTTAGCAATTGAGTAGCAACAAGTTTATCACAAGCCCAAGTAAACACATGATCAAGTAAACATAAATAATAAATAGCATAAATATAATTATCATTAATGATCATCTATTCCATAAGGGTCCAAGGCTGCTCGTGATCGTGAACACGGCTAATATACCAGTTTTACACTCTGCAGAGGTTGTACACTTTCACTAGGAGCCGTGATTTACCCTTTCGCCCGAGGTGATCAGCCTCTTGACCCACTGTCAAGGAAGGTCGGCAGGATTCACTATGAAATCTTTTAAAGGTTTGTCTAGCAAGTGTAGTCCGCTAAGGATTCCCCATCAATAAGAATAAACTCCCCTCCAAGTGGTGACTAACAAAAATACAAAGAAACCAAAGTGCACCCTCTTGGCAGGCTGATTACATACAGATCGGAGCCCCTCTTGCGCCTTTCGGTAAGCTACTACGAGCTAGAAAAGGTTCTCATACTTAACTAAAGCCAGAGCCATATAGCACTCATGGTTGTACTATAAGTCTCGGATGATCGTTTACAGATAAGTTCTTAAGGAGAGAAATCTAGAGCATCACAAAAACTATGCTCTAGCCCCTTGTTCTATGTTGCTAAAAAGCATCTTTTAGTGTTTATTGCATATTCCATTAGTCAAGTTACAAGATTATGGTTTCAGTTGAGTACTAGCATCATACTACTCAATGCAATAACCCATAGGTGACAAGGTATAAGTACAATTGCTAGGAAATCCTTAGTGGTAGTGAAGGTAGACACGTGCAATATGAATTAAATGATTAATGGTGAGTAGATAACAAAGATGATCCCATGCTATACTTGTCTTAAACCCTAATCCTTCTTCTAGTCCAAATCTTCAAAGAATTGCTTCTGGTTCACCATGTATAGCTCACCGACTGGACATGATCATAGAACACCACACAAGCATCCGTACAATCATACACGAAGCAAATAATAGAACTAAATTAGAACGGTACACCAATCAATAAAAATGTTTGAAAACTAATCTACGTATTGCTATGAATACATAGATACGAAAAGTACGCTAATCAGACCTACAGTGAACAAGAAACGTCTGCCATAAGATTTACTTCTTAAGAGAAAAAGATAGTTTTAAGCTTCATTTATTTTAAACATGTATAAGATATTTCATAGAAGTATCTAAATTGAATTAAGCCAAATTATATTTGGTTTGAAAAACTAAGATGGATCCAATCTTATTTTTACTTAGAAAAGATCGAAGTGGAAAATCAAAGATACTTTTAATTGAAAAACCAATTGCATAATCATTATTCAAGTTAGGATTTAAACCATGAAATTCCAGAGCTAGTGACGCGTTAAGCGTTATTACTAATGCGTACATTATGTCGTTATGAATCTAATGCTACTTGAACGGGTCAAAACGGAGCTAAAATATAGAAGATATAGCCTAAACAAGATAGTGGCAGTTTTGTAAATACCTAGAATTTTATTTTGAAAATAAATCAAAATCTGATTTTAAAATGAGTCCGGACCGCAGGTGGAATATGTTGGAAGCTGAGGGTCTCTTTAGCACAAAGGCTGACGAAGGGATATCTTTTAATTTGGAGCGTCGATCTAAAAACTAACGGCTCAGGTTGATTATACGTGTTTGTGTATTTCGATAGTATTTCGGGATTTGTTTTTCTAAAAGAAAACGGCCATAATGTTTGTGTGACGTAATGATGACATCATCAAGCTGGAAGAGCAAAATCGAGCACGCATGGCCTGGCTGCTCTGCTAGCTCCGCTCGCTGACGCGCTCGTTCAGAAGACTTGGTACCGGTGGCGGCGCCATGGACGGGAGCTCGGAGGACAACGTCGAATGCATGGGGAGGCGAGAAAGCACGGAGAACTCACCTAGGATGTTCTCGATGGCGGGATGGCTCGGTGAAGACACGAGACTGGACGGGGCTGACAGCTGCGTCCTGCAAGGTTCAGCGGCGATGTGAGCTAAACAGAGAGCAAGAAAGCGAGGTAGGACGATGCGGGGAGGTTCGCTACAACGGAGAGATGGACAGCAGCCTGCTCGAGTCGATGGAGATGCAACAGGTGGCCGCGATGTCCTCAGCGGACGAGCTCGGCTACACGGCGAGATCCTAACGCGGCGGTCAGGCGGAGCTAGGGCGAGGCGGCGGTGCATAGATGGGAAAACGGACGCGACGAAGGCTCCGACCTTTTATAGGGTCGCGAGGCGTGGGGATCACGCCTTATCCCAGGCAATCGGGATCGGGTTCCATCGGTGGCAGCCAGTGGCCGATCAATGACAAAATCCTAGGGGGCTGAACTTTATGGCTGGTTCGATCTTTATCTTCAATCCAACGTCTTTTTTTAAGCTCCAATGACCGAACTTTTATGGGGGGCTCAGGAGGGCTAGTCTCTTCTTCTTCCTCTCTTTCACTCTATTTTTCTTCTTTTCTCTACCTCTTCTTCTCCCTCACCCTCCCCATATTTCCATTGATGCACCCGCTGTAGGGGGGCTGGAGCCCCCCAGCCCCTTGTAGATCCGCCCCTGGTGGCAGTAGAGTCCTGTTTGGTGATGGCTAAGGGAGGAAGAAGGCCGGCTGACGGGTGGGCACCGCCTGACAACGAGAGAGAGCAGGAGAGGTGGGCCTGCGTTTGCCTAGCTGGGCCGGCTGGTTGGGCCGCCGGGAAGGAACAGAGAGAGGGAGATCGAGCTGGGCTCGCTGGGCCTGCGGAATGAGAAAACAGTCCAGGGGCCTTCGGACCAGAATGAGAGAGGGGTGAGTTTACCTTTTTATTTTGTTTTTTTTTATTTCAAAGCTATTCCAAAAACCATTTTAAAAGCATTTGAAATCACTTTGAATTTTGGATCAAAACCACTCAGTACAAAAACTCCAATGCACCAGTATATATGCACAACCATGTTTCTAAATCCTATGATTAATTTAATTTAGTGAAAATTTTTATTTTTTCTATGTTTCATGAGCACAAAATACAAAATTAAATCATTTTAAATCTATTTCGAAAGAAGCAATTTTTTGGGTGTTACACAAAGGTTGGCGTCGGCTAGGATGGCCTTGAGGCGACATTGCAGCAGTAGGACGCTGAGCTTTCAGCCTGTCACACAAAGGCAATGTGAAGGAGCCACCGTGCCTCCTAAAGCTTCTCATCGGTCTTCAGGTCTAGCGTGTCGGAGATATCACCGAGGTGGCAAGCAGCAGCTACCATGTTGTAGGCCATGTAGAGAAAGCACAGCATGCTTGGAGCCACCACGGGGTCGTCGTTGTCATGAAGAGCTACCTACTGGTACTCAACGGCTCAACCTCTTCCCTCTGCCTCTCGAGCTCTGCGTGGGCAGCGTTGAGGTCAACCTGTCGGGCCTAGAGGCACTCAGCCTTCTCCTTTTTTGGTAAGCCGTAGGGCTGGTTGGGCTAAGATCCAGTGGCATGAGCTCGGGGGCGGTGTCGGTGCCGGCCCCATCGCTGATGAAGAAGCACTCGCAGGATGGAGAGGAGTATCCAGTGTCATCAGAGTCGTACTCTAGCCCGAGTCCCAAGAGAATCTCAAGAAGGAGACATCGATCCCCACCGCACCGCCGTGCCTCTCAGCTAATGAGGTGCTCCAACTTGAGTTGGACCGACGATGTCGCATTCTGGATTCCATATGGGAGGTCTAGGAGGAAGTACCAAAAGTGGTCAGGCGACGATAGCACCTCTCCAGTGGCAATTTGATAGTGGACATTCGTCGGCATATAGAACATCTGGTGGCGCTCTGACACGGTGGGTTTTGGGTCCAAACCGAATCGAATCTGCCAGGCAAGGACCTTGAGGTCTGCACCCAAGGGGTCCAATTTAGGATACAATGCTGAGGACGTGTTGTTCGCCGATGTAGTCTCCTTGAGGGGGTGAAGTTCGCCGCTGTGGTTGGCGATGTAGGCCATGCTCCCAAAGTTGGGAACTTGGCCTAGGACGAAAGCGCTAGTGGCAATGATGACCTCGCCAGAGAAGCGTACGCCACCTTCTAGGGAAACCCAGCCCTCTCCTACGATGAGGCGGGTGGCTCCAGCCACCGTAGAGCCATAATCACACACGACGTGCTCCCCTACCTGGCGCGCTAGCTAGTTGTAGCGGGTTGGTAACTGCATCAAGCATCATGGTTGTTCATTGGAAGTCAATGTGTGGGTCTCTTGGTTCGGGCTATCAAGGCCCTACATCTAGCAGTGAGGTGTTCTTCGTGTTTAGGAGCACCCAAATTGGAGGGTTACAATGGAGGACAATGAGAGTTTGGTAGGGGATTGCTCTGTGCTATCCTATGACTCGTCAGTGGTGGTGTTCTTCTGCACCGAGTAAGGAACCAGCCGTCTCTAGAAACTAGGTTGTCTGGGGGAACTGTTTACTGTTCCTCTATTTCAAGGATTTGGATCCCCCTCTATGGGGGCCGACCCTACCCTTATATTCTAAGGAGGGGTCAGTACAAGTTGGTTTGGGGTTTCAGTATATGGTCTATGCACATCGGGTGTAGTAGGGTGCTGTTGCGGCGTGGGATGGACCTCGGCTTCGTCGTGTAGGGAGGAGTCGAAGGCGCTACAGCCACCGCCCGACACTGCTGCCGTCATCTGGCACTTAACTGTCAGGGGCTATCTACTGTGGCATGACCTTCCCCGGGTGAGCCTTCTGAGGATTCCTTGGATGGGAAGGAGCCTTCGACTGGGACGATGAGTGGGCCCTGGAGCTCGCTGTCCCTAGAGTTGGTGAAGTCGCTTGTCCTATTGTGTCACGCTGATTGCATGACCCTGTTGAAGGAGTGGCCGTCAGCGCCTCGTGCTCATTGAACGGGCAGGCGCCATGGAATGTCCATACCTGCCAGGTCTCGGATGCCCGGCAAGTTGGCCATGGCTCGGGACGTTGGTTCGCCGTCCGATCGCTAGCTCCGGCTCGCACTGATTTGGCCATCGCCTAGCAGGCCCAGACTGCCATCGCCTAGCAGGCCCTAACGAACCCCTTGCCCCGAGTAGAGGCCGCATGCGTACTCGGACTACCTAACTCTTTCTAGAGTGTGCGCGCGAGCTTACCCGATGGGTATAAGCCCCCGAGCGATCTGTGTGAGATCAGTCGGGGGTCCGTTGGTTGGCAACTTCTGACCTGAGGACTTAGGGTATCCCTATGTTTGACTCTCGTCACCCACACTTTCCATTATGAAAGATAATTCAAAATAACTACCTAACATTGCATCTAATTGCATATTCAAGATATAAAGACTGCCGTACAAAGGAAAAACTACGAATATTGATTGAAAAACTATATATATTTGTTCTTTGCAAAAAAAAGTAATTGATATGTTATAATAACTAGATATATACTACAGACTATCTATTATGCTTGTTATATTAGAAAACAAAAGAAAATGCATACAATTTATTTTTTTTAAAAAAATAATTAGTTAGCTGTATTAAATAATAAGTAATGCTTATATCTTCTATGAGATTCTAGCACGTGTGAGATCACGAGTAATTTATAAAAAAATTATCCACCTCTGCTGTTATAAAAAATACATAAAGTAACCATCTAATCTTGCATCTAAATTACTCACTTCTCTCATTATGAAAAATAATTCCAAATAGCCCTCAAAATTTGCATCTAAATTGCCCACCTTTACCATTATTAAAGATAATTCAAAATAACCTGCTACCATTGTATCTAATTTATCCACCAATGCCATAATGAAGATAATTAAAATAACCCTATAACATTGTATCTAAACTACCTCATGTCTGCCATTATGAGTGATAATACAAAATATCCCACTAAATTTGTGTACAAATTACTCACCTCTACTATTATGAAAACTAATTCAAAATAACCCCTAAGTTTGCGTTTAACATCTTCTCCATTATTAAAGAGAATTTTAAATAACATACTAACATTACATCTAAATTACACACCATTGCCATTATGAAGATAATTCAAAGTAACACTGTAACTTTTTATCTGAATTACCCCCGTCTGCCATTATTAATGATACTTTAAACTATCCCCTATTGATCTCATAAAGTACTCAGCTATTTCAGAAAGATAATATAAAGTAACACCTTCGTGTTTGTGTCTATCTCAGCAATTATAAAAAAACAAAAAAAATATATCTCAAATATGCACATAAATAATAATATATGCAATTATAAAAAAATAATTCAAAACATTCATAAAGTATGTTATTGAAACGATCCTGCATTCCACGAAGGGAATGCCACAGATTCGACGTGTAATAGATGAACGAGTTCATGCCATTACCCAAATCTCAGTCGAATAACAGAGTCATACACGAATATCAGAGTACAAATAGAAGGTTTACATTACTTATTATCATTGCCACGCAGGGCGGAACATACTCACACACAGCAACTAGAACAACATCTCGTAGACAGTAGCAGAAACTAGGACTCCTCGCACCAAGCCTGCCAAAAATTTATTAGTACTCTTGGTACTGGCCACGCATCTCCCACCCTATGATGGTTGTGGAACTAGATGCAAAGGGGGTAAGAAAAGACCTATCTTTGGTTGTGGTTTCCTAAGCGAGTAATCAATATATTAATAATATAAGTTTGTCAAATTTTAACCCATCTCATTCACACACATTATCCCATCCCAACACATCACATCTCAACTCTCTCTCTCATCGGCACGGGCGACTCCCTCTCGCCCATGTCTCAACGGCAAAGGCCAGAACACACCGAAATCCCAGGGAAGGTAGAAAGACTCCTCTCATCTAGTCAAGTGAAGCTGTACTTAGGAAAGGTCCATAGCCGAAAGATTCGGCATATGTATTGATCAATCAACCAGAAACTCTGCAGAGGTTTACACATCCCACAAGATAGCTATCCTCGATGATGCCTCGTCTAAACTAATTCTGGGCCGCCTACCGACTAGAAACGGTACCACCCTATCACTCAGAACTGGGGACCATGTCGGAGTACCACCAATACACTGAGACTGTGAGACGTAGTACATGGCTCCTAGGTACTATGCTGTCTTAGGAGGGTGTGGGTCCTCGTGCCTGTACCTCCCTACACTATCCGCTAACTTCTCAATAGTAGTGGCACTGCACCTTGTTGATCAGTCCGTCTCCTCCCTACAGAAGCGAGTGGGTGTGCAAGGATTCCTAAGACTCGATCCACAGACGTGTCAGTCCTTAGGGTGACTAAGCAGGACATCTTCACAAGGGGAAACTGTTTTCCGCTCAACAGAACACCCGACACCCCGTGCCATCACAACACCTCCCATCCCAAGGCTTCATCCGACGAAGACACTCCACCCGGGACCTCTCCCTGTCACATGTACCCGCCATAGGCACCTCACATGGAGAATGCCTAGGTAGCATCCTCCGGCAAGACTTGTCCTCCCGACTCGTCGTAGATCCTGCTCGGTCGACTCGACCCTCACCACACACCCAAGACTCACGCCAAGATCTCCCCAGGTTCATTATCAGGTTATTATTAGGTTTACGGCACCTCGTGCCTTATCTCATACGCCTCTCACTCACCAACATCATATCACGGGTATAATACGAGTAAGAGTAAAGTAATGAGTAACGAGTGATAAAGCAGCATCTAGTCTAATAGTAGGGTGAGCAGGTGTAAGGTTGCAACAAGGTAAGTGGCTCAAAAAGCAGTAAACTACCATGCAACCTATCAGTAATATTATGGCATAAAAGTAAAGCACTAGCAATTCTAAGTATTTGCATTGCGTAATAGGATCTACGAATGGGTGGGGCGTGGCACCTGGTAGGTCATCAGCCAAGTCGTCGGTGTAGTCGGGGTCGAACTTCTCAGTCGGTGGCTCCTCCGGGTCTGTAAAACATGACATACGACCGCGTCAGCGGCTCCTATAGAGGTTCACAAAGAAACAACTGAAAATCAAAAGATCCAAATACACTCAAGCATAGGCCTATGACGTAGAGCTCATTTGTAGAAAAATTTAGACTCTGGTTTGGCATTTTTCTGAGCTATGGTTAATTAACTATGAATTTTTGAAGGTTTAAACTATTTTTAGAAAAAGAAAAAGGATAAAAAATCCAGGGGCTGACACGTGGTAGCTCGTGATTGGACGAGTGAACAGTGCAGTCTATGATAGGTGGGGTCCATGAACAGTGCTAACAAGTGGGCCCCAGTCAACGTTGACCGGTCAACGGTCAACTTGACTGGGCCGTGACCGGGCTTGGCAGGCCGGGGCAGGGCTTGGACATGGGCCGGGTTGGCCGACCTGGCCCGGACAGGTGGCAAGCCATGGTGCTGCCACGTCACCGCCTCAGGTTCAAAAAGGGCTTCAGTCTACATAGGGTGGTCTACGGTGGACTAGGGGTTGTGGTCTTATAGACCAATGGCTCAGCTCATGGTGGACCAGGTCCATCTTTCCACCCCCCCTCTCTTGGGTTCACAGCGATACCAGTCCACGTACCGGTAGGTACGGTCCATCCTTTCCCCCTCTCCTCTGTTTTCACTGCATGATGGTCGCCGATGGTGAGCTCGTCCGATGGGCTCTATGGTGGCTTGGCTCAGCCGCTTAGGGGCTTCTACGTGTTCGCGGCCGTGGGAGGGGCACAAGGGTGAGGTCGAGGCAGCGTGCTATGGGCTCCAGCGGGTCCTCCCGTGGTGGTGGCGGCTCGGTAGCTCTATCTGGGCAGGGCATGACCGGCCGCGCCCCTAGGGTCTCCCCTTCCTTGGCATGCGCACGGCGCGTCCCCCCTCTGAGGCAAACCGAGCAACGCCACCTCCCCTAACTCTACTGGTGCTGACCGATGAAAACGGCTCGGCTAGGGTGGCACTCATGGTGCTGTCATGCACGGGCGAGAGAGACAGAATGGTGTTACCGACGGGCGTGGGGCAGACGGTGAAACGACCTTAATTTCCACGAAGGGAAATCCACAGAGTCGAAGTGTATTAAGACCGCGATGGATCTTATTACCCAAATTCCAGTCGAATATCACATCCATATAACGATAATATCAGAGTACAAATAGTGCGGAATTACATAAATTATTACATCACCGCATTGGCGGAAACGAAAGTAGCATTTAATCAGAACAGCCTGAAGATAAGATCGCCAAACTCGAGCGTAGGCACGAACCCCTCAACCAACAAACTCCTTGGAGCTATACTCCTCAGCAGAACCTGTGCCAAAAACTTATCAGTACAATTTGTACTGGCCACTCCCATCCCTATGAGCATTGCTTTGTGGGTCTGGATGCAACATGGTTGTAACATGGTTGTATTCAAGAGAAACCTATAGGGTTGGGGCTTCCTATGCAGTAGCGTATCAAGTGTATAATATAATTGATCAAGTTTTAACACCATTCCCACACTCGATCCACTCCATTCCCTTTTTTGAGCCAGGTTATGATCCTGGGATCAACATACCACCAACTCCACACTATTCCACACCATCGCTCAATCGACAGGCCAACTCCCTCTCGGCACTATCTCAAAGCTTGTAGCCCCTGGCTAAGACCGACACTCTCTTTTGGGGGAGGAAGAGAAGGACTCATCTCTCTATCTAGTTTAAGAGAAACCCAGGAAAGGTCCATAGCCGACGAGTCGGCACATGTATCGATCGATCAACCATACACTCTGCAGAGGTTTTACATAACCACAAGATCCGCCTTCCTTGCTGACCGTCGTCAACTGGGCTGATTCCGGCTGCTTGCTAGCCTAGGATAATGCCACTCTACCATTCAGCCCTGGTTCACCCCAAGTCGAGTCTGGGGTGGCTGAAACTGTGAGTCATGAGCCGGGTCCACAAGGTCTCCATGAAGTCTCGGTAGGGTGTGGGGGAAAATCCTCTGTACCCCGTACCTCCTTACACTGTCTGCTATCAACCTAGCAGTAGTGGCAAAATCCTACCAAGTAGTCCAGCCGTCCCGCACCATATAGGGCGAGTGGTACGTAAGGCTTCCCGGTGAATCTGAGTACTAGTAAGTCCTTAGGGATGACTAAGCTAGAATGTCTCCATCAGGGTTTCCTTTACCGTGCCACCACAGCACCTCCAACCCGGGCTCCACCCATCACAGGTTCACAACCAGGTCCACCTCATATACATTTTACCCACCACAGGTATACATTTCCAGGGGTGCCCAGGTAGCATCCCATGGTAAGACTTGCCCCAGGCTCGTCGTATACTCTAACTTGGTCGACTCAACCCTCACCCTCCACACACCCAAGTCACACACGCAGCACTCTCCCCAAAGTCCAGGTAACACCAGTTTCCACCACGCACATTGTATAAGCGTAGTAGAAGTATAAATAAGAAAATTTTAGAGCAATAAGCATGTGTCCAGCCTATAGCAGGGTATGCAGGGGTAAGGTTGCGTCAAGGTAAAGGCTTTCAAGCAAGCATACTACTATGCAAATCCTACCATAAAGTAGAGTAAAGCGATAGCAGTTCTATATTAGCCATGCGTAATAGGTGCTACGAGATTTGGGTGGGATGTGGCACCTTCAGTGTAGTCGTCTTCGTTCTCCTCACGGTACTCACGGTCCTCGTTCGTCAGGTTCTCCTCCGAGTCTGCATCGTTTGCATTATAGTCGCGTTAGCGACGTCTATAGAATAGCACAAAGAAGCAATAAAAATTCAAAAGAGCCAAATTCACTCAAACATGGGTTTATTGCGTAGAGCTTGATTTTAGATGAATTTTGGTCCTAGTTTCGTATTTTTCCGAGGTCGTATGAATTAGTTATTAATTTCCGAAGTTTAAATCATTTCTGAAATTGGATAAAGGCTGGATTAATCCTGGGCTGACACGTGTCGTGCTGTGGTTGGTCCACGTGGCTAGCTGACGTCAGCATGATGTTGTCATAACGGTTCCGAGCTGACAGGTGGGTCCTAGTCAAAGTCAACGTTGGTCAACGTCGAGTCAACGGTCAGCGGTCAGCGGTCAACAGTCAGGGTCACTAACATGTGGACCTGGTCTGCTGACATCAGCCACTGATGTCAGCGTGACGTCAGCATGACATCATCTCGGTTGTGCTGGCTTCTGACATGTGGGTCCTACGTGACGTCATCGTGACGTCAGCGTCTGACGTGTGGGTCCAGGGTGTCCGTGTCACCGACCGGTGGGGTCAGGGTGCTGTCGTCATCAGCTGACGTTATCATGACGTCAGCGTGATGTCACTGTGGCAATCCCACCACTGACGTGTGGGTCCCGCGTGATGTCATCGCGACGTCAGCATGACGTCACCATTTGACGTGTGGGTCCAGCAACTCTGTGTCGCTGACATGTGGGGCCAGGTCAACAGTCAACGTTGACCGGTCAACGGTCAACTCGGGTCGGGTCCAAACTGGGCCGGTTGGGCTCGGGTTGGGCCGGTCCGGGCCGGACACATGGCAAGCTGTGACGCTGCCACGTCACGGTCGTGGGCTCTTATTGGACCTCGGGTTCACGCTGTGGGCGTGGGCTCGACTCACGGTGGACCCAAGTTCACGGTCCATGGACCGCAGACTGGTCTACGATGAACCGAGTCCATTGACTGCTTCTTTTGGCACGGCTCATATGCACCGAGTTCACGTAGGAGTGTCAGCGAGGAGGGGGGTGTTCCCCTGTTTTTCTCCCGCGGTGGTGCTCCTGCCGGCGGCGAGCGGGCTGTGAGCCCCCGCGTCGGCGCTGGTGTCCGATTAGGGTGGGAAAATGCTTCCCCGGGCCACGGCGACTGCGGTTGCGGGATCAAGGTGGCGACTAGAGCTTCCCAAGGTGCTGGCCATGGCGAGCGGCGGCTTGGCGACGCCGGAGCGCGTGGGCAGGGCTGCAGCGTCGGTGAGAGGGTCATCGGAGGGGCGCATGAGCTTCACGGACCCTCAGCGGTCGTCATGGGTGAGTTAACGGGGCTCCCTGAGCTCCCAAAGGCTCTGGCCATGGCGGTGGGTTGTCACGGAGGCGCCTCGATGCTCCGACAGTGCGTGAACGTCGACGCAAGACTCCGGTGGCTTCCTACTTCAGCCTAGTGTCGCGCGGGGTGTCTTAGGAAGCGGTGGTTCGACCCAGGGTGCTAACGGCTCCAAACTCCCGACGGGGTGCGTGCGAGATCCTCATCGTGGCCGCGCTCTGGCCGCGGCGCACGTGCGCTGTGCGTGAACCGCAAAGGCTTTCTCGAGCATGTGTGCTCGATGTCGCCCCACCTCGGTGCTTCTACGTGTTCGTGGTGTGCGAACGGTAATGTGGAGTCTAGGTGCAAGGTGTGCACTGCAAGGGCGCGATGCGTTCATGGAGGTCTAGTGAACCCATGGGCTAGGAGGGGTCTCAGCGGCGTACGACTCACCGTCGGTGTTGAGGGCGAGAGGATAGTGGTACAGTGGCGGGTTGTGGCCGTGTAGCTCCAGAAGTCGTGCAGTGCCGACCCTGCGACCGTGATGAGGACGACCGCGTCTCCCTTGGCTCCAGCGGCTCCAAAGGTGTTCCGATGGCGCCTTCCCCTGTTTCTCTCCTTCCTTCCTTCCTCCCTTGGTTCTCTTTATCTTGGCTCGGGTGTGCAGAGGGTAGCCACCCGGTGGTGGCGGGGCATTGAGAGCTTGGGTGCTAGGGTGATCGGGGCTAGGCCTTTATAGCCGAACGCCAAGCTTCCATGGCGGTTTCGGGCGAACGGCGGCAGATGCGCGAGGCGCAGCCAACGGTAGCGTGAGGTTGCGTGGGTGCGGCGCTAGGCGGGGGACAAGACCTTGCCTGGTGCGTGATCCCCTGGCCCACTCTTGCAGGTGTTGTCGAGGCTTGGTCGGGCGCGGATGAAGGCGTGGGGAAGAAGATGACCCTGTGGCGAGTGGGTCCGTCTTGATAGTGGCAGCAAGCGAAGCGGGGAAGCGCGCGGGCGTGATTGACGTGCGCTAACGCGTGGAGCCAAACGGCAGCGGCAGCGGGCGAAGCTAGGCGTGCGGGCGGGTAGTGGTCACCTGGGCGGGCAGTTGGGCCGCGCGTGTGTGCGCTAGAGCTGGCCGCTTGAGCGGTGGCTTGGGCTGGATTGCTGGGCCGAGCAGCTGGGCTGCGAGGCAGGCCTAGTCTTTTGCTTCTCCTTTCCTTTTCCTTTTTCTGATTTGATTTCTTTTCCATCATTTGAATTCAAATTTGGTTTGAAATTTGAATTCCAAATTGATGTAATTTAGGGAATTGATGTAACCAATTATGGTGTGTTTCTTAGAAAATGTTGCTAAGCAAAACAAATAGAGAAAAGAAAATCCAAATCACAATTTGAGTTAACAATGTATGCAACATTTCATTTGTTAGAATTTAAATAAACATAATTGGTGTTAGGCATGCCATGCTTATGCGCTAACTTGGGTTGGGTTAGACCTAATGCATCTCTTAGGTTGGGTTACCATACATGACACTCATCATCACATGGAAGTTTTGAGAAAAAAATTTGGTAGTTGGTATTTTTGGTGTGTAGATTCTTGGGTTGTTACAGACGGGATGCTGTGGTCGTGTCGAGGTGATGCCGTGGAGAGTCGGAGCAGGAAGGTAGGCAGTGGCAGCGCCTCGGGCGGTGTCGTCCCCTCTAGCTCCGGCAACCTCCCTACGGTGGCGCGCAGCTCCGCGGCGGCTTCTTCCTCTCCGTCCCTTGCTCCTCTCCACCTCCCCTCTCCCACTCCATCTGGTTGAGTGGGAAGGGCCACGAAGTGGCGGCGATGGATGGGAAGGGCTGGGGCTTCGGGGGTCACCCTTCTTATAGGGGGAATGGTGGTCATGGCGGTTCGGGCGCTCGCCTACGATGGTGATGGGTGACCAGGGCACGTGTAGGGCGGAGGGTAGCCCAGGGCTAGGGTTGTGGGGTGAGTTGGCAGGTTGTGGCGACAACTAGGAGCAAGATTTCGAAATCGGGCAGTCAAAAGGTGGAACGGGTGGTTGAGCCAGGGCGTCACCGCAGTCTGGCCCGCGGTGGTGGCGTCAGCGTGGCGGGCATAGCTAGGAGCGGGGCGGCGTCTCTGTGGATCGGGGACGTGGCGCTCATCGCGCGCTCGGACGATGAACAAAGCGGTCGAACGGGGCGGATGGCGTCGCGTGCCGGGGATTCCCCAGCGGCGCGTGCGCTCTGCCTTCGGGCGAAAAACAGAGGAGATGGCAGAGGTGGGGGATGACTCGTGGTCCCACCCGTCAGCGGTAGGAGGGAAAACGACGGTTTCCCCTTCGTCGTCACGCGAGGGAAGATCAGGCGCGTAGCCTTGGGCCGGCCTGCTGGGCCCCGCACGCGAGTGGGGAAGGCCAGGCCAGCAGCGCTTGGCTGGGCCTCGGGTTGCGCTGGGCCAAAATGGCCTTTTTCTATATGGAATTTTTGCATAGGTTTTTCTATTTCACTTTCTACTTCTCATCCTATTTTCTAGCTATAGCTTGGTCCTTATATGCAAGTGTTTATGTGCCAATTAGCATCCACCCTTAGGGGCTAGTCCACTAGGGGTCTAGGGTATTTAATTAAATGTGAATGCTCTACTTTGCTATGTAGGTGCTACTTGTGCAACTACATGGGTGTTTTTCCTATATGACACTCACCAAACATGGGCATGCTTGCGAAAAAGTTTTCAGTTGTGATTTTTGGGTTTTCGGAAAAAGCTGGGATGTTACAGTTATATATTTTTCTAAATTACACACTTCTATAATTGTGAAGTTAAAAGTAAGATAATACTATACTCCACCATATGAACCAAGTGAACATGTCTACATTTGAATAACTATTTCTCTTAGTAGCTTATTAAACATTGAAAATGTTCGCTTCACAAATCATATAGCTATTAAACTAACATTTCACCTAAATTTATATTAATACTCCATGTTAAAAAAAATTCATAAGTTGTTGCTTCTAATAAATTTATACATTTTGGGTGAAACAATATTGCATATCAACATTGGTAATTTAATTTTGAGCACTCCATGTTATAGAAAAGAGCTGTGGCAAGTCAAATTTTTAAAGTTTCGCTAAATTTATAGAAAAGAGTGTCAAAATTTATGATGCCAAATTAGTATCACTAAATAGACCATAACTACATTTTCGTAATGTGTTCATTTGGGTGGCATAAGTATCTGTACTTTTTCTATAAATTCGGTCAAACGTTAAAAAGTTTGACTTAAGACAACTCAAGAAATTTATTATTGAAGGAACGTGGTAGTATAAAACAATACAAATATACATATAATTCTGTAATATAACAAATTTAACATGTTGAGTGCGTTGTGCAAACTGATTTTCAACATAACACGTGGAAAAGCTACTAGGACATGAACTCTTTTTTAATAAAAGAAAAAATTAAAATTTTGAATAAAGATAAGAAAACACTAGAGTTCCAACTTCTTTTTGGGACGCACTAGAGTTCCAACTTAACAAGTGAGAAAAACTGCAACAATTAGATTAAAAGTTGGAAGCGAAACTATTAAATTTATGAAGTCATAGAAGAGGGTGCAACAAGACTATATATTTCATCTTAGGTTTCAACTAAATCTATATCACGTTTAAAAAAATACTGGAAATTCTACTGGATGATATCATGGGAGGCTTCACATTGATCCTCATGAGGCCCAATAAAAAAAAATGTCTTAGAACTTCTCATGAAAAATCAGAAAGATCTCACCATCAAATTGGTAGAATCTATTCATGATTGATAATAACAGCTATTTGATCTATTTTATTTTCTAAATAATTACACACCTATATGCTATTGTGTAAAACAAGACAAAGTAACTCGTGACTTTATATTTAAATTACCCACATGTGCCATTTAGAAATATGATCTAAAGTAAAGCTAAATTAACATCTAATTATCCACCTTCTCAGAGAGAATGTATTTAACCCCTTAAATTTGCATCTCATTATTATAAAAACTAAACATCCCTTCAAATCTACATATAAAAATCAACATATTCTATTATAAAAAATATTTAAATAACCATAAAGCATATATATATATATATAGGGAGATTATTTCCTACTCCTATGGTGTAGTTATGTACTCTCATGTGTATATCTCTAGATTTATGGTGTAGGCCCGATAAAATGTATATAGACGGAGTATATGATCATACTAGACCATCCGGAGTAGTATGTATGTCAACTATACAAGTATATTGATATGTTAAAATGTGATTAAAGTAAATATACATGTCATACCAACACGCATGACCGATACATATATATAATAGTGCATAAAAATATTTTTTTAACAAATAATATACTAATGGCACTAACAAATTGTTTAAAACCATATTACTAGCCATGACATATAATTTATAACCATTACTACACATAATTTCTCGATAGGAAAAATCAATCATCTTTCAGAAGTGGGAGAGGCCACAGGCCACTTATCTTAAGGGACATGACACATGTTTCAAATAATTGCTTATGCTATCATAGTATTTAAGAATGTAGGCTACTACGACCTAAAATCTATTTATTTTACGTACAAAAAGAAGAGTTAATAAAAGATACCATAAGAACAAGAATTTCAACTTAACTTAGAAATAAAAAAAATCTATAATAGTTCATAGAATAAATTTTGAAAAAAACAAAATTTAGATTCAATACATCATAAGGTATGAGATACAACAAAAGACACCATAATTTATGCCAAGGTTCCAACTAATTATATATTTAGGATATACAGAGCTATCATACAAAGGGAAGAAACTATGAATATGAGTGAAACACGCAAGCAAGCATACACCGCACGTATGCAGGTACTGAGGTACACGCGCGTGCACAGACCGACGCACGCGCACAAACACACCTCCACACGTGCGCACACGCAGACACAAACAACCCACGACAATGACAAACGAAATTAATTTACCAAACAATTTTATATTACATATAATGTATTAATGTACTTGCGCAGCTGACGGAAATGCAATATTTCAGTAAATAAAAAATATTTCACTAATACATATACTAATTCTTACGTACTGCTAGTATAATTCTTACGTACTGCTAGTAATGAAATTGGCTACCGATTCGTTTAAACAAATAAATAAAATATAATGTAGAGGATCGATCGGAAGGGGGAGCTAGGCGGGATAAGGTACACACCTTTAGTTTCTCCGGCCGATCGTTGGAGATGGAGATATGGTGGAGACTTAGTTGGTCGTGGATCGCATATTATTATATTATAGATAGATGCTTCGCCAATAGAAGCCAATGGAAAAATGAACCATCCATCCAAGACGAAGGATGATGGGGACTTCTGGGGTGGGTGGTCAGCACCGTACCCTAGACACGGCCCCTCCCCTCACCATCCTCGGAGTGCAGAAAAAGCCTATGACACACTGGACCTTCACCACCCCTCCATCCCAATTCCCAAGTGAAGTGAAAGGAAATAAGCGTGGTTAGGGGTTGCTATTCTAAAGCAACAATAATAGTCCCGTTTGCTTATGCTGAAAAATAAGTTGAAATATTGTTCCGGCTGATTTTTTTTAGAGAAAAACACTGTTCCGGCTAAAAAAACAAGCTGAAAAGTACAGATTATAAGCCGGATGAACGGAACCAAGTATGAATGGGTCTAGTGACAGTTTGCTATAACTATTTCCATTTCTACAATGTTTTTTAAAAACAACTATTTCTACAATGTAAAATGACTAAAATGACTATTCATGTGGACCGTAACAATACACAAGGAAGAGAGAACATAGAGAAAAGTAATGTTTTTCTATTCTTATGGGCGGTTTATAAGCATATGGATAGCTTTAACTGTAGACTGCCATATGGATTGATTATACTGTGTTTCATGCAGACTATGGACAACTTTTTTTTTATAGAGGCGGATCAATCATATCAGAGCCTCCTCTAAAAATAGTTACCGAAACGAGCCGTCTCTAGAATTTTATTTGTAGGGACAGCTGGTATTTTAATTCAAAGTTAACAGGGACAACAATTGATTATCCGACAAAGCACAAAGCGTTGAAAATGGTAGGTATAGTAGTATGGACCCGGACAGTGACATGCCGCTGGCTAGCTTTTATGGAAAGAGGGATGCCTCTAGGGTTTTGATAATAGTGCACAATCCCCATATAGCAACTCCTACAGATTACACAGGAGGACTTACAGTAGCTGCACTAAGCGCACAAAAATGCTGAGGGTGACAACTAAGATGCCGGGATTATTCCAAAAAAAAACTAAGATGCCGTTTGGTTCAGCAGTTTTTGCGCCGTAACAGTTCACAGTGATATTCTCACATTGCTTCCTGTTTGGTTCGTCTTTGTTGTAATCGGTAGCCAAAGGAACTGATACATCGGTGTACAAAGTCGTTACCGCCCACCACCCAATGTTATCAGTTCGTCCTGCTATTCACACAACAACCAAACAATTAAGGGCTTTCCATAAATGGTAATAGGTAGGACCCGCAAATGATACCATTACCGTTACCACTCTCCTGACTCAACCAAACAACACCTCAAAGGCAGCAAACTGGTACTTTGCTGGGCGTTGTTTTAGTCTTTATTCTTTCTATCACAACTATAAACACGAACGTACATGTCGCATGTGCATATATAGCTTTTTTTTAGATAATAGAACCAAATGTTCTGGCTTCAGCTTCTCGCAAAAGAGAAACATCAGACCAAGCTTATTACAAAATCACTCCAAACAAAACTCACACAGGTGCAAACTAGTTCCCAAGGCGATAACTAAAGTTCCAACCATTTAAAGCAAAAATAAACATGACTTTTGACTCTAAATTTCTGCAAGCATCTTGGATAAGCACCCTGTGTTCATCGGGTCGTTGCAATGGAGCCCAAAACCGGAGCCAGTATGTCGCCCTGAAGAGTACCTGTAAAAAAAGTTTTTGGTTGACATTTATTAAACACCAAATCATTCCTTGTGAGCCAAATAACCCAACAAAGGGCTGCTGCACTTGTCAATAATAAGAGATAGTGTTTTTGTTGAACCAATTTAGACCAACCTCCAAACATATGGGCTATGTTCCTCGGTGGTCTCAAACCAAAAACATAGTGGACCATACGCCATAGAGCCTTAGCGAGAATACAATTGAAGAATAAATGTTTTATGGTTTCCAGGCTACTGCAAAAGCTGCAAACCTTACTACCATTCCAATTTCTTTTGGCCAGATTATCCTTTGTGAGTGTGACCCCTTTTTTTTAGAAACCACAAGAAAATCTTAATTTTCAAAGGGAGTTTCATTTGCCAAATCTCTTGCATAACCTTAACCCCATTATTGACAAGGTGATTGTACATTGATTGAACTAAAAAGGATCCATTTTTATGGAGCTGCCAGACAAATTTGTCTGATTCCTCACCCAGGTTGATGTCTAGAAGACGTCCAACTCATGCCATTGTGACAGTTTATTCCCCGTTAAAGCTCTTCTAAAGAAAACATTTAGGGGAGTACACCATAGAACCTCGGCAACTGTTGCATGCTTTCTACGTACAATACTATAAAGATCTGGGTATTTAGTTTTAAAAGCTTGGTTGCCTAACCAAATATCCTCCTAGAAACTGATTTGGGTACCACTATTTAATTTAAAGCAACCCAATCTAAGGAATTGTTTCTGGACACCCATAAGACTACCCAAAAATGGGAATCCCTAGCTTTCTTCTCAATTTGGCTTAACTTTTTACTTTTCATATACTTGTTTCTAATCAATTCTTGCCACATGCCATCATCATTGCATAGTTTAAAAAGCTATTTACTCAGGAGGCATTTATTCTGTAAGTCTAGATTAAGCACACCCATTCCACCCTATTCTTTTGGCTGACATAAAATGGGTCAATTAATCAGTCTATATTTCTTTTTGTGATCATCATTTTACCAGAAGGCTCCCACGACTAAAAAGAAAGAAAGGAAGACAATTATTTCGTGCGACAAATGCTTTGTGTAACCTCGACGCTCTCCACTTGCGATCCGGTGCGGCTTCCCTCTCCCAGCGCCGCCGAAGGAAACCAGAAACCTAGAAAGGAAACGGGAGAAGCCTCGGTCTCCATCTGCGCCCTCCCTCTTGCGATCCCATGCCCTCCCCCTGATCCCGCATCCTCCATCTTCCTCACCAGCCGATCCTGCATCTCCTGCTCGCGCCTCCTTGTCCTCGCGCCGCCAATGCACCGGCTCCTGGAGTTGCTACACCGCCCCAACGTGCAGCCAACTCCACGATCTTCTCTCAATCTCGCTGCGGTGGTGGTGGACCAGCAGGAGGATTCGTACTAGGAGGTCAGGGTACGGCACGGTGAAGGACCTGACACCGGAGCACTCGACTCGCCGATGCGGAGGCCGCCGCCACCCTTCACCACGCTGACGCGAACACCGACCAACAGCCACGACCAGTACCACCCTCACTGTGCCAAATGGATCTACCACGGCCGTGCCTCCTGCTCTGCCCGCCGGAGGCCGCAGTCAAGGCAGCGCCATGCACGTGCCGGAAGCCCATGCCTTCAGCTGCCGCGGCCAGGACCAGGGTTTTTTTTATCGCCGAATGTCGCCGATATTTTTGAAATTTCCTTTCTATCCCCGGGGTCCGATAAAATTTGATATCAGCCAAAATTTTCTTTTCTTTCCTGTTTCTACACAGACAATTTAAAAACAGTCACGCGACGGTCTGACACTTATAATGATTTATTCTTATTTTAATTTGTGAACAAGTGATGTTTAATATCTTAGGAATAGTTTCAAGTCAAATTCTACAAATATAAATTTTTTTGAATTTGGTCCAATATTTCCGATATATCTTGCTTATCCTCTTTATCTATGACGTCCGATAAATGTTAATTTTCGATAATGAAAACCTTGGCCAGGACCACCGATTTCAAATAGGTAACAAATGCTTGTTCTGTTATTAGGTCTTGTAGCAGCATAGCAGCTCAGAGTTACGGTTTGGTTCAGGGCCTGCAGAAAGAAGACTCTGAGCATCCATACTCTTCTAGGTGAAGCTCTATTGCTGCACATTTGCTCCGTAAGTTTATCTGAATTTTGGACATCCTTTGTACCTGGGCAATAAATAATTTAGATAATATTTCTATGTCGATTTTTGGACCATCGGGCACTGGAGATAGTCACTGTGGTTGAGCCATTTGCGCATCTGAATTTACTTTGCATCATGATAGGTGAAGATTAAATTTTATAGGATCTGAGAACTTATAGCTGTCGTCACACATCAATTGTATGTACATGGGCCTTACAGGATTTGTTTCATGGTGTCCACTTTGCAGGTCAGAAGAAGTAAGGAAGCACCAGAATGCGCTTTGGTCTATTTTGTATCATTGTGTGCACTGTCGTTGTGTGATGCATGATTGTCACTTCTAGGTGATGAATGCCAATTTTTTATCATGTATGATGATTACCGATTTTTTTATTTGATCCTTGATAAGACTGAAAAATTAATGGGCAGTAAATTCAAAGGTTCATGTGACTAATGTTTGCATTGGATTCATATTTAGAGATTGCTCATGTTTAGAGACTCGGAGATTCAGAGAATTGTGTCACTGCCTTGGAGTCACACGAAAACATGTTAACCACTCTGAATTATGTCATTGCCAAAAAGAAAAAATTGAGCGAGGTGAATTGGGCAGTAAAACATTTCATAGTCTTAAACTAAAAGCATTTTAGGCCACATGTTCCTTTGTTTCAGTTTGATATAGTTGTGTTAATTGCTGTTAACTTTTCTTTTAGGTAATGCAAACTAATTTACTCATGCAGGTCTCTGGCAATCAGGTCAGTTGTTCACTGGTCTGGTCCTCGATCGCTCACCATTTCAGTTTGTGTAACCATAACTGTCTAGGTAAGCAGCCCAAAACCCAAACACTTTGTGCTTTTTTTAATCTTGTCATAGTCTATTTGGATGCAGGACCGCCAAATTTGTTTTCATCTCACGACTCACGCCATCATTTTTTGTAATACTGTGCTTTTTGTACCTAATTGGTTTGCCTCTTTATTTTTGCACTGCATTCTTTGAACAGAACTGCTATATGATTTGTGTTCAAGTGACATGTCTATTATATTGTTGCACTATATGGAGGTGAATTATCTGGTTGCATAAGTTGTACATCAATTTATTTCATGAAGTGTCTTATTGTTATTGGCCTCGATAACTAAAGTACATAAACTTAAAAAATATCTTTGTTTTCCTGCTTTCTAAATGGTTAGTATTTTCAATGCTTATCTTTCAGTATCTGCAGGCAGTAATATTTATCTATAATTGCTCATTAGATGGGTGAGCTCATTAGATGGGTGAGCTAATTGCAGTATCTGTATATGCTGCAAGGAAGCAAACGCTGCTTAAAATGTTGTGCGCCACTAGGCAACCTGGTGCCAAAGCCAATCTGTATGTCTAGAAAATAAAAAATGGTAATATGATAATTTATAAAACTTTGGATATTTAGATATGTTGTACTCTTGCATGAAACAAATCAAGGGACGATATGTTAGCAAGAAACTCTAGGCATTCCAATTGTGGTTGCGTGTAGAATTTGCAGGGAGTTGCAAGTTGGGTAGAGACTGGGTCAAGTAGGGATAGAAGTATGCTGTTTTAAATCATGACAGTTACCATTTTGATACTGAATTGATCTGGCTCTTTGTTTGAATCCAATAAGATCCTAAGATGTCTGAAATGATTTTTCTTTTAACCATGGACATCCATAATCTCTTCGCTCTCTGTTCTGCACTTTCTTCCTATTAATATTCTTCCTGTGTATGAGTTTTTTTCATTTAACTTGCAATGTGGACCAGCAAAGATCTCTATTTTCTGACCACCTAATGTTTAAATGGTGCTGTCTTTTGTTTAGGAAATATCAAAGTTCAGATATGAGATGCAAATATATTTTCTCAGCCTGATTCGTGGGAGGTGAGCAAGGCTCCTGGTGAGGTGAGGACAACTACGGCAGCCTGATTCGTGGGAGGTGAGCAAGGCTCCTGGTAGATTAGTAATGCTTCTTGTGATTTTTGTAATGCTTCATTGGTGTGATTAAATCTCTAATCAATTCATGCTTTTGTTTTCTTATATATGGTCAAGAGCATAAAGGGGTTGGTGAACGATGATGGCCATCCATCGGTGCAGTTACTGTCCATTCTGTGGGGGCAGTAGAATTCACTTGTTTAGATGCAACCGTTCCAATTTAATTACCGATTAATGAGTAGTGTGTGCCCTCCAATTTTGTACCTATTCTCATCATGCCCCCAATGCATTTTGATTCTGATAACATGAAAATCTATCAGCATATAATTTCAGAACTTCTCACTTGCTCCATATACTTCTGCATGTTATAATTATAGCTTGACAGGTTGCCATCCAACTGGGCAAACTACAAAGAGAGATATGTTCCATAAACTTCAGGATTTGTAACTGAAAGAACATGGATAACAATTAAAAGTACACCATGACTTATGCGTCGTCATCATTTTTTTAGCAGCAGTGAATTTCATAACTACTGTTAACTGTCTGACAGTAGTGAAGTGGATAGCATCAGCCAAGATACACTCTTTTGTTTCAGGAGCCTTTACCCTAGGAGCAAATTATGAGCTTTTGGTTCATCGGAAGAAGCCAGCCATCCTAAGCTTATGGAGGAATACTTTCTAGATGAACTCATCTTTGACCCACCTACTTTTAGTAGGTGATTGGTATGTTTATCTTTCCCTCAATACTTTACTCATTTGCGAGAGCAATACACTGTTTGTTACCAACTACCATCAGTTATTGTATTTTACGATTTGTCAATTACTTGAATTGTCTTAGTTGACAACTGACAAGTTAAAGACATATAGCACTACAAAATTTGATATCACGGGTACCATTCCTTTTTCCTCTTTTCCAGGCTTCTGACTGAATTCTATTTGCTATCTACTTCATGGTTTGCAGTTCGTGGCAGGGAGACATATTATGTGCTCAATGAGTGCTGATGGTGCAATCATGGCTTCGAAGATTGATTCTAGCAAAGGAGAGGAGTTGATGTTTTTCACCTTTTTATTTATTTCAAAAAACTGTATACTATGTTATGTAACTTGGATAAGCAGCGCTCACTGCATTACGTACTAGAATTTTGTCACACCCCAAAATTTTTGATTTTGGGTTGTGCATCGGAAACACTAAATTAAATGAATGCTTTTAATATTTATATAAAACTTTTTAGGATTACTTAAAATTTAGCTAGGTTTTTAAACTTTTCTAAATCAAGTTGACTGGGTTTGGTTGTTGTGGTGCTTTTATGTTGCTTGTTTTGGTGTATGTGAGTGTATAAAGTTTTCAAAACACATTTGGTAACATTTATCTCTATCTGACCTGTTCCTGTCTTTTTCTGTAATCAAATTCATTATATCCCAACTCTATCCCCTCATTTGGAGTTTCCCAAGATCCTTTTTCTTGTGCTCCAAATCACTTCCTTGAGTTCATAATCTATCGGCCTATCTCTTAAAACTTCCTGGAAAATTTCCCTGGCTTTTACTGGAACCTTTTCCTATTTTTTCTGTGAGCATAATCTTATTTTTAGATGCTTCAAAATATTTTTTTCATGAGCTCAAAATATTTTATTTAGGTTTCTCATGTTCCAAAGTGTCTGTGAGAATTTTTCCTAAATTTTTGGAGCTTTTGGAGTACTTTCAGTGGCTTAAATATCAATTTCAGATTTTTCTAGAATTATTTAATCACGAAATTATATAATTCCAATAAATCATAAAATATCTCGTTTTTCCACCGACTCCAAACCCTAGACCTATATATATATGCCGGCGTAGCCCTCGACACGCTGATTCCAGAAGTATGGCCTGTTTCCCAAGCCGCCACTCGTAGCCCCCGCAGATCTATCGCCGAAGTTTTGCATCTCGTTTCCGGTGAACGTTCAGCGAGCTTTTCCGGCCACGTTTCTCGCCTCCGGCGAAAACCAGCACCACCACGAGGTTCGTCTCATCGTTATCTAAATCACAGTGTCTTTACTTGCATCAATTCATCACCGTATGACTGTTCCCCCTTCGTTTCTCTTTTTCCGGCGAAACCTCCGTGGACGACCGTGTGTTCTTCGTTTGCCGGCCGTCCCTATCCTTGTTCGTCCAGCCTCCTCTCGGTCTCGATGCCTCGCGCCTAGACGCTCGCCTCTCCCGCGCAGCAAGCCGTCGCCTTGCCCCGGCCTGCCCTGCGCACAACCGCCATGCGCCGCTTGCGTACGTACGTGGCTGGCTCGGTCGGGAGCCGCCCGGCCAGGCTTAGTCATCACCACAGGACCCATGCGGGCCAAAGCCACCACCGTGGCCATTCAGCCTTCGGTCTCTGCCCAAGGCCAAGCTGCTCCCCGGCTGACCTGCACCAGCCGGAGCTCCATCCTTGGTCATGCTCTGTATGTACAGACACAAGGAGGAAGATGACTTAATTACGAGTTTGCCACAGGTTCGTTAATCTCTGCTGTTTCTGTGTTTCAAGTCTGTTTCGCTTCGTTCTAGTTGCGTTAGGTTTATGCTGATGTGATCTATATATTAGTAGCAATGTTTTCATGACACATGTTTTTCTATACATAGTAAAATATTAAATTGATTAATATATGTGTGAAACTAGTTTCGAATTAAAAGCAATACAGATGTTTAACTTCAAAAATTTGTACATAAAAGTTAATATGGTTAATTGTTAACATATATGTGTTTCTAGATTAATACAATTTGATTAGTGTTAATTTAATAGCTTTTAATAAAAAGTGACATAGGTTTATAATTCCATTTTTGTTGCTTTGTTAATTAAAAGCTATCTAGTGATTCAATTCCGTTCTAGTTGTGTTGCGGTCATGTCGACTAAAGCTACGCGTTAGCAACCCTATTTATCATGGCCTGTGTTTATGAATTAGATAATAATAATATATGATTTATACTTATCAAGTGTCTTTTATTAAAAACAATGTAAGCAAACATAGGAGAATATGGTTCTTTTTATAATTACTTGCCAACTTAAATATTTATTTATTTATTATAAATTGTCTAGTTTAAACATGATTCGGATAAAGCCAGTTTAGATGCAATTTCATTAATATTTATTCAATGCCTTTTTGAATTAGAACTTGGGTTTATAATTTTGGTCTTACATAAATAAATGTTAACTTGATTAATATCAACCTGAATGTCTTTTGAATTATAAGATGATTAGTTCAACCTTAAAACATAAGTGCTTTTATTTAGTTACCATATGCTTTTCTATATATGGTTAAATAAATTGGTGAATACACTTGCATCTAGTTTTATAATTAAAATCAATATAGATTTTACTTCGTGTGTTTTTGTATACAAATATCCATATGACTAATTTGCTTAGTGTTAAATTCAAATATGATTTGTCTAATCGATCTGAACTAATAACTTTTCCATGATCTTGTCGGCTAAAATAAATCCAGCGTGTAGTTGTTTCTTTTATATAATATAAATGTAATTTGATTAATTCAACTTTAGAATAATTCTCTGAAATGTCTTTCACCTTAATTCATTAACCAAAATAGATCAAGTGTATAGTTTGTCTTCTTTAGTTATGTTGCCAACCTCGATAGACGTGTCCTCGGTAACGATAGCTCCGTCCTTAGTCGTTCCTACGTTCTTGTAATCGTAGCAACGAGTCATGCCGTTTAGTGTGCTTCCTTTAAAGTATCTCCTTTGTATGATGTTTGTTCTTAGGTGTGTTTGTTGTCTGTTTACTGTGCTTAGTTGCTGCGAGTAGATGAAGCGCGGTTTGTTAGCGCGGAAAGCCAGGAGCTAAGGATCAACACTTGAAGCAAAAGCTAGAGACAAGAAGATAGGAGCTGAAGATTCTGAGCAGCTAATTTTGATCAAGGCAATTATAACATGGGACCATCCTTATTGTCCTATTCATAGAAAATATTATTTATATGCATGTGTCTTCCTTGACAACCATAGAGATTATAACTTAGCTATTGATATCTTGTTTCCTTGTCACCTGTGGGACTTTGCATTTGGTAGCTTTTGCTAGCGCTGAACATAAACTATGATCTTGTAATATGATTAATGGAATATGCAATAACACTAAAAGATGACTTTTTGATTACTGTTTAAAGAGGACTAGAGCATGGGGCTATTTTTGGTGCTCTAGTTTCTCTCCATAAGAACTCATCTGTGGACGAACATCTGGGATTGACAGTACAACTGTGAGGGCTATATGGCTCTGGCTTTAGTCAAGTATGAGGATCTTTTCTAGCTTGTTAGAGGTTACCCGAAAGGGCGCAAAAGAGGTGTTTCTCGGGATGGGTATAGTGCGGCTTCTGTCCTTATGAGTATAGGTTGCGGTTATGTGCCATAGGGAAGGAGGGCTCTATATTCGTAGGTTACAGAAACCTAGTGGCCCTAACTTGTTAGACGAACCTTTGAAAGGCTTCATAGTGTTACCCTGCCTGCTCACCTAGGAAGTGTTTTTGAGAGTAATTAACCCGGGCATATGGGTATTCATGACTCACAGTGAAAGTGTACACCTCTGCGTAGAGTTTAATAAACTGGTATACTAGCCGTGCTCACGGATACGAGCGGCCTTGGACCTTCACAGAATAGATATACATTAATGGCTTTATATTTTTGTTATTCGTTAATCATAACTACCTGATCATTGTTTATGGTGGGAATTGTTTACACTGTTGCTACTCATTCGCTAAAACATTGCTAAATTAAAAGCTACATGCAGTAAACCAGTGTCTATCCTTTTGAGCCTTATGAACCCCATGTTATATTTGTTGAGTATGACATGTGCTCACCCTTACTATTTCCCCCACACCTCAGTGTGTAGTGTGGTGCTGCTCAGAAGAAGGATAAAGAGGTAGTGATGTTTCCCGAAGTCTTTCATAAGTGCTTGGTATACGAAGCCCCCAGTCAGCCGTCCCTGAGAATAATGGAGCCCGAGCAGAAGTTTAGCTACCGTTCTGCGATACTCTGATAGTTGTAAGTGTTAATATAGTATATTTTCCGTTGTATATAAACATTGTTTTGATATTTCTATTCTGTTGTTGTATGTATGGACTTCCTGGGTACACATATAATGAGTGCTTGGTCTTCTTTAGAAAACCAGATGTGACAAATTTGAAAGGGTATGTAGAAAATTTACAAGGATTTTGTGAGAGATTTTTCATGAAACATAGGCACTAATATTTACATATATATGTGCACGGGATGGTACGGAGATGCGGTGGAACTTATTTGTGGATTTATTAGCGCACGAAAGAAATGGATGTTGGAGATTTCTTTCTGACGATATAGAACATTATTTTAGCCGCATCATGGAAAGTTCTATACAGTAGAGATTGTGATCCTGCGACGCTGCACTCTAGGTGACTGATAATTTCATGAACTTTGCTTTTTGGATTAAATGTCACTTTAACGTTGGTATTTAATTTTTACAGTATTGTTCTCTTATCGTTTGATCTGTGTGTTTTTAGTATAACTTATTAGCTATTCCATAGCAACGTACGGGCATACTACCTAGTCTAGATCTATAAAATACTTTTTGAGAACCCCTCTCGGTATTTCAAAAAAAAGACATCATAAACATTGGCAGACTAGATAGGACTGAACTAATCAGCACAAGTCTCCCTCCTGAAGAGAGTAATTTTCCTTTCCAGCTACTTAGTTTTTTCTCAAATCTCTCCTCGACCTGCTTCCGATCTCTATTGGAAAGTTTTCTATAGTGCATTGGGATGCCCAGATATTTAAAGGGAAAAGCACCAATTTTGCAACCAAAGAGCTGCAAATATTGTATCTCACAATCCTTTGCTTGACCAAAACAGAAGATTTCACTTTTGTGAAAGTTAAATTTTAGACCAGACAATTGCTCAAAAACACAAAGCAAAAATTTATGCTCTTTGCTAGTTCTAAATCATGGTTCAGAAATATAACCGTGTCATCTGCGTATTGTAAGATAGACAGACCATCTTCTATTAAGTGTGGAATTACTCCCCTTATTAAATTGTCATGTTTGGCCCTATTCAGAATGATAGCCAACATATCCACTACAATATTAAATAAAATAGGAGATAAAGGATCACCCTGCCTAAGGCCTTTCTTGGTCTGGAAATTGGGTCCCAAATCATCATTCACTTTAATAGAAACATTTCCACCTTGGACTACTTTCCTAATCCAATTACACCAGATGGGGTCAAAACCCTTCATTCTTAAACATACTTCTAAAAAATCCAAATTAACTTTATCATAGGCCTTTTCAAAATCGATTTTAAAAACAATACCATCTTTTTTTTAGTGTGTAATTCATGGATAGTCTAGTGTAAAATAATTGCCCCTTCCATGATGTTTCGACCAGGTAGAAAAGCTGTTTGCGATGTTTTGATAATTTTTTTTGCTACCTTGGTGATCCTGTTAGTAAGCACTTTGGTAAAAATTTTGAAGCTAACACTAAGCAGACATATAGGTCTGTACTGTTGTATCTGGTTAGCTTCTTTACTTTTTGGTAGGAGAATAATTGTTCCAAAATTTAATGAGTTGAGCGCCAAAGATCCCTTGTGGAATTCCCTAAATAGAGTCATCAAGTCCTCCTTTATAACATTCCAAAAGACTTGATAAAACTCTGCCGGAAACCAGGCTCTGGTGTTGTATTATGTTTCATTTGAAAAATCGCTTCTTTAATCTCTTCCTCTGAGAACTGTGCTACTAACATTTCATTTTCCTGTATAGATACTTGAGGGATATCATCACAACGAGATTCGTCTAAGGACATAGGAATACTTTTCGATGGACCGAAAAGCTCTTTGTAATATTTCGGTATATATTCTCTTAGCTCTTTTTCACCTTGAATCAAACCCTCCTCCTGCTCTAACCGGAAGATATGAGACTTCTTATGTTTTCCATTGGCAACCAAGTGGAAGTATTTAGTATTGGCATCACCTTCTAACAGGTTTTTAGCTTTCGCTCTTTGGTACCATTTTAATTCTTCTTCTCTCAATGAATCTGCCAACCTTTTGTTCATTACATGCTTTAAGTTCAATTCATCCTGATCAAGTGGAGAATTTTTCGCTTTCTTATCTAGCATATTTAATTTGTCAAGCAGTTGTCTCTTTTCTTTTTTATTGGTAGCGCTTATATTTTTAGCCTGACCCCTTAGAATTTGGCGAACCCTGCGAATCTTGGCCTGCCATTTTTCTAAAGGAGTATGTCCACCTTGTGCTTCTGACCAAATTTCTTTAACCATGTCGAAGAAACCCTCTCGTAGGAACCAGCCTAGTTCAAATTTAAATTGAGGTGATGTGTTCCTTTCAGCCGAGTCCCCTGTATTAAGTAGTAGAGGTGTATGGTCAGAAATCTCTCGAGATAAAGCATGTACTGTGGTGTGCAGAAATTTGGATTCCCACTCAGTGCAAGATAGAATTCAGTCCAACTTTTGAAAAGTTGGAGTCTCCAGAGAATTAGCCCAAGTGAACTGTCTCCCGGATAATTCCAATTCTCTCAAATTGATGACCGCATCTATTATCGCATTGAACAAAAAAGGCCATCTATCACTATAATTTGTATTATTCTTCTCATTCGAACCGTGAATAATATTAAAATCACCACCCATCAGCATAGGTAAGGATTCTTTAGAGCATAAATGCACTAATTCAGCTAGAAAAGCCTGTTTGAAATGGTCCTGTGCGGCACCATAAATAGATACTAAAAGCCATTGAAAATCATCTTGTTTATTTCTCAATTTAAATTTGACAAAAAAATCTCCTTCCTCAATTTCGCCTATGTCAAAGATTGAGAGATCCACTCCTACTAGCATACCACTGGAACGGCCCTTAGGGTTTTGCAGTGCCACAAATAATCCTTCCCACCACATAGGTTATTTAGGAAATTAGTGGTAAAATCACTTCTCCCAGATTCCGATAAGGCAACAAAATCTAACTCTTTTTCTTTGAACAAATCGGATAGGAACCTATGTTTTTTAGAGTCACCTAAACCATTACAATTCCAAAAAATACCTTTCATCTTAACTAAATCAAGACTGTTTCTCACTCTTACTCTTTTTATTCTTGCTACTTGTTTTCCTTCTAGGAATAGCATGCAAATCATCTAGACCACTTTCTTCCCCAGCGCTAAATCCCTCAACCACTTCCCCATATATCTGGTTTAGTGTGAGAAGATCTAATTCATCCTCAGATTCGAGGATAGAAAAGTCTAATTTTGTGACAGTGTCCAGTTTGTTGTTTGGACTTGGGTCAGACAAAAGCCTATCACTCTCTAGTTTTTTTAGTTTATTAATGCAAAAACTCGGATTATGTGTTGAGTCCCCCAAATTGATACCCAGGTTGCTAACAGTAGTAGAAAGAGTAACATCTGAAAAAGAAATAAAGGAATCAACAGCAGGCATACCTTTCTGATTTGGTTCCTCCAAATTTTTTTTTGCTTTGAGCTTGGCCACCTTCTCAATCGAATCCTGATCCGCAAAGGCAGTGCTGCGTTTACTCTTTCTAGAAGGAGTCACACTAGCAGACTTGGGCATTGCATTTTCCATTGTTAATTTTGAGGGAGATTTTGGGGATTTAGGGGTCACAGACTTATCAGTAGTCGAGTTAACAAAAGCTTTTGCAACCCAAGCTCTAGTGGACTCCGAGGCAGCCGGTTCTAGTTGGAACATTGGCCTGCTTTTATTTCCGGGACTTGCATCCAACAGGCCTTTCTCAGCCTCTAGCCCGTTTGCCCTGAGCTGCTGATCACCCACAAGTGCCATCGGCTGGGCTGCACAGATCAGTTTTCCCTCCTGCTGTGCGACGACTGGATCAGCCTGGGCCTAGCTACCAATGATAAATATGGCCGGGTACTTATCCTTTAAAAAAGAATTATCTAAAAGACCACTTCATGCGTAATACAACCATGTGTGATGTGTCACACTGAAGCAACAAAGATTCGAAAGCAAACTTGCATGTGATAAAGTAGGAAAATATTTATTTTGATTCAAAGTTAACAGGGACAGCAATTGATTCTCCGACAAAGCACAAATAAAGAGTTTGAAAACGTTAGGGAGTAAGGACCCGGACGGCAACATAATGCCGCTGGCTAGCTTTATTTGGGATGCCACGTCATGTGTCTCGGTTTTTGACAGTTTCACTCTGTTAATTAACGAAACTAAAATGTGGTATATATAGCTGCTCCACGATTCCGGCGACAAACGCTCTTCCGTCGAATCCCTCCGATCTGTTGATGAAGCTTTGGAAAAGGAGCTTCGCCTAGCTCCCTCTCGCTCGTTCCCGTGAGCCCAGCGTACAGCCCGTGGTCCGCTTTGCCTCGATTCGATGGCACGCACGGTGAGGGCTGAGGGGGGCCGACGCGGCAGCACGGTGAGGGGCCGAGGCCTGGGAAGGACAGTGTGCGAGGGAGAATATAGTGGGTAGTAGCGCCGTACAGCAGGCAAGGCCAGGCCTAACCAATTGCCCAAATCGTGCTGACGCTAGCTGATCTAACAGATGTTCCTCGGCTGCTTATGACGGTGGCTACGTTTCGGCGCCTTTAACATTTAATTTCTTGTGAAAGTGCCTTCAATGCCACTAAAACTTATATAATAATCTATCTTCTATGCGTCTGAATGTACACAAATTAAAAAAAAATAATTAACAAGTTCTTCTATGCGTCTGAGCGATGGAGATGCGGCTGGATGGTTTGCGTCCGCGAGCACCTGCGCACCTGCGCGTGTGCAGGTAACTCCCGCCGCGCAAGATTGAAACTAATCTAATTTGGCGCATGCGTGCATGTGTCTCGAGGCAGTGGATTGGTTTCCTGCCTTGCCAACCACCTGTCTAGGTGCCTCAAGGGAGTTCTTCGCCCGCGCAGCAGCCGGATGTTTGCCTACCCATAGGTGCTCGAGCTCTGCTCGCTGGTGAGATGCTCACGTCCGATCCACTATGGTCGAGCTGGACCTCCCGCCGTGCAAAAGCTCTAGCCGCAGTCTGTAGAGGTTGCATCGAGGCTGTCGAGCATATTTAAGCTGTTGCATTTTGAATGGAAGTATTATATTTTGTAAATTGCGTTGTATTATGGCTGTTGAGGAAACAAAGGAGCCCAACACACGAGTTCACGAGGTCATGGACAAAGAAGACAGCGGCGGAGGCCAGAGGGGAATGACCGACTCGCACATGATGAGCTTGTTCATACGTGCAATGTCGTGAGTTTTTGGATGGGCCACTGTAGCTTCCGTGAGAGACACGTGCTTCCTGCAAGGTGAGTTTCGTGAGCTCATCGGAAATATTTACTCTGGCAATATGGATCAGCGCATTCACGCACAAAGATTCATCAGATGGGTAGTACACGAGGTTTACACTGGTTCAGGTAGGTGGTATCCTATGTCCAGTTTGAGGTATAGCTATCTTTTGTTCGTATGCTCTGTGTTTTTTTTTTAAACTTCGTATGCTCTGTGTTGATATGAGCTATGCACTAGAATGGAAGTAATAGTATGCCGATTGGGAAATCCCTACCCATCCTTACATAGTCTGGGGTAGGGTTATAGAGAATCCGATCGGTTAACAAATGTGTTTCCTAGTTTGTTATATATAGAAAGTACAACAGATCATTCGATCATATCCCCTGGATATCGGAATGCCATCTATCTACACTTGATAACTTGATCACCATGAATGCTGATGCACCCGGTGTATCTAAGCATCATTCCTCGTCATCTTTGGCCCAGTTGTCAGGCTTGGGCTAGAATACAGGCGGTGAGGTATCCTGGTCCCATATATCTGACACCATTGGGTCATCACGGATCGAAAAATTTATTAGATGACCGGTCATGCTCTGCGCCGTGCACGCGACGCAGGCCGGCCCACGCCTACGCCCCATTAGAGAGAAAGAAGAAGACGACAGCGGCTAGGGTTCTGCATTAGGGATCTATTCCCTGGCAGCGGCTCTAGAAGAAAGTTTTGAGGGGGGCGTGACATGGCGGTGGAGGTGGGCAAGACGGCAGCGGGGCGTGGCAGAGGGGGCGCCACCTACTAGAGTGGCGGGAGACTGCTAGGTGGGGCTTGCGGTGGCGGCGTTGCGGCAGAGATCGCCGCCGAGTTGCCCTATGATTAGGGGTGGGTTGGTTCAAGGGGCGGGGGCAGGAGGCATGTGGTGTGACGAGATGGCGGGAGCCGCCGGTGGAAGCTGGGGGCAGGGGCCGGGGTGAGGACGACACCGACGAGGGCATCGCGGAGGAGCTCATCGGTGCCCTATAAGTAGGGAGGGTGGGGTCGAGGGGCGGGGACAGGAGGTGGGCAGCACGGTGAGGCGGCGAGACCGGCTGGCTGCCGATGGTGGAGGGCGGGCGAGGGGGCAACGGAGGAGGGGTGCTAGTGAGGAAAAAAGAAGAGGCCGCGAGGGAGGGGCGTCGCATGACCCGTTGCACTATAATGCGCTCCATCACGGACGAGCTAGATGCGTTGATTGCAGAGAGCAGGGGCGGATTCAAAGGGGGGGCTGGGGGGCTCCAGCCCCCCCTAATTTCTTGATTTCAATGCTAATTACTGTAGCAAAAACTTGATTTCACCGTTAAATCTTCGTGCAAATCAACATCTCTGTTGTTTTAGCCCCCCCTTATCCCGCATCCCACATCCGCCACTGGCAGAGAGGCATCGCCGAGTCGGATTTTAGAGGATCTCGTTCCCCCTCTATCTCCATTGAAATAGCTTTGAGAAATATCTCTCTATTTCCACCTGTTTTAAAAGTGAAAAGCAGAAAGTGGCTACTTCTAGAAAAGTAGGTTCAGATTAAACCTGTTTGGTTGTTATTTTTGCTTTTTTTTTACATCAGAACCTTTTTTCAGAAGTTGATCCAAACATAGTCTAAGTTTCTTTAATGGAACTAGGTAAAAGTTTGTTTAACCAAATGGAGAAAAAATTATCATTTTCATTGTCACTTAAGAGCATTCTCAGACTGATCTGATAACAGTGGCATGGGATGGACTAAAGTTCTGAATTAGTGGCATTGAAGGGAAATTTAGTTTTTTATGGCATATTAGAGATGGGTGTAATTTTCATTGCCATGTAAAGAATTTCCTCTACTCTCTTTGTTCTTAAATGAACAAATTATAGAGTCGTACTAAGTCAATTTTTTAATTTAACTGAATTCAAAGAAAAAAGGGTATCAACGGCAAATAAGCACACTTCAAAAAATGTGTTTTTCTTTTGTAGTCAATTATAGTAATTTTATATCTTGGTTATCCTCTCTATAAATTTTGTTGGAAACTTAAGAGAACTCAGCCCCTTTGGAATGCAAGATTAAATAAAATGAAGGAATACGAAAAATATGGGAATATGAAAGGAATGCATATGTAAAACTGGGGGATGAAAAACACAGAAATTTTGTAGGAATAGGTGTTTGGATGAACCAAAATAAAAACACAAGAATAAGAAACAATGAGGTTAGTGTGGATGTTTTTTTTTTTGTATGGTTTTCCTATGAAATCGAAGACAAAGGTTAGTTTCCTATGTCTACAGTACCTCCATCCATTGGAATAGAAATCCTATATTTTTCCTTTGTTTTTCCTATAATCTAAAGGGGCCCTAGAAATTTAAAATTTATTTAGAAACCAGGAGTATATTCTACTTAAACTCCTACCGTTACTTCCGTTAGCTTTCATTCAATTCAAGGACGAAAATACCCTTTCTCCTGTGTGGGACCGAAACAGGCTGCGCCGCTGGTCCACGACTCCAAGGCTGCAGGCAAGGCGAACAGGGGAGACGGCAGCGGCAGCGGCAGCGGCGGCGGAGGGCGATGGCTGCGCGCAGGGGAGAACCTGCCTCGATGAATCCGGTGCACGGTGGTCTTCTACTCCGTTGAGCGCATCTTCGCAGAGGCGGGCGGGGCAGGGATTGGCTGAAGGCAAGGCGAACAGGGCGACCGGTGTCGACTCCCTGCGAGGCCGCCGCCGGCCGGGCAGATACCCCGTGGCCGGTGCGATGCATATGCCGCGCCGGGGCCTGGGGCCGGGCTGCTGAAGGAACACCGGCTATACCTTCGGCCTTGCTGCGGTGAGTTCAAAAATACTTGAATCTATCCTGAAAAATACAGTAGTCTTTGCTCATCAACATGGTAATTTTGGACTTACTAAATGCCATGTATTTCAGCAAGATATCGATCGCTGTCACATTGGGAATTTGTGACGCACCAAGAGTGCGGAGATCCTAGATGAAATGGTCACAAGAAGCCAGGTTGAGATCTAACGCTTCAACAGCCTCAATGAAGATCACAAACACCTGCGGCACCACAACTGAAAGGCGGCATCCAGTGTTTCAGTGTCGGCTTCAGTGTCAGTTTCCTTGCATGAACAAGTATGGTATGCTGAGATTATTGTTTGTGTATCTCTAGCTGTCCCCTTGTTCTCTCTTTTTTGTGTTCCCCTGATTAAAGAAGTGCCATATCTGTAATCTCTGAAGTAGCAGCATTTTTTTTTGAAGAGAAACTGTGGAGCAACTGCTCCCCAGCACAGCACCAAATATATTAACTAAAACAAAGGGTACAAGACAGGAAAACTTACAGAGCAGTTAGCCAAGAGCTAACTAAAGAGAAGACCCTCTAAAGAAGAGCCTAGAGGAGCAAGGGGGAAAAATCTACAAACTGCTGAGCCAATTCATTACAGACAGGTGGAAGACTGGACTGATTTTGTGCAAATGAAGATTAACTTCATTTGCGAAAGAAAGCTTCCAAGCAGCCAAGGAATGCGTCTTTCCATTGAAGATCCAAGCATTGCGCTCATTCCAAATGCACCATGCTGCTATCATGAACACCTCCATGAAGAAAGGCAACTGCAACATACTCCTTTGGCGCTCTATCATCTGAAAAATACTTCCCTGCATACCCCAAACGAAGCCAATGCAGAACCTGCGGGAAACTGCAGTTGAGCATTCAAAGAAAAGGTGTTCTAATGTCTCTTCAACATTATGTAGACACAGTGCACAGCTGTAACCTTCATCCAAATGTTTGTGTCGACGTCTTAACATATTCCTGGTATTTAGCCTATCATTGAGAAGCAGCCAAGCAAAGAACTTAATTTTTGGTACACACTTTGATTTCCAAATCCATTGCATGGGTCTAGGGGGCGTGAGTGACTTGAAATGTTGCTTGTAATATTTCTCAGAAGAGTAGAGAGATCCCCAGATGAAAGTCCATGTATCCTTTTGATCAGAGAGGAGGTTCTGGTCATTCATGATCTGATCAAAAATGATGAATTCATTATAGAGAGCAGCATTTATTAGAGTAATTACTTGGAAAATCCTGTCACTATAGACGATGACTATTCTTTCAGTGTTTGTATTTATGAAATTGGTGAAAATCATGGGCTTTTTCTGCACGCCTTTCCATTCTTCCATTGATCTGAAACAAAGTCTGCTTGTACTGCATCCTGTCTACCATATAATGATACAAAGTGAAACAAGGTCAAAATATTTGTGACGGAATCCAAGTGGAACCAAAGGAGAGCCAAGTTTGATAAAAGGGGAAAATATGCCACATCACCACCAAACCAATAGGACAAATCTTTTTTTTTTGGAAAAAGAATAAATGTTAAAGTTGATGGATAATTAGACAGTGATTTATCTTTCAGGGCTATAGATAGAATTACTCTATCTTCTAGTGTCACATAGGGAATTCTCTCCTCAACAAGATGTGGGCACCACTTGGCAGCAGTTGCCACAAACCAGGATCGAGGAGTCTTTGGCATGTTCCCTGAGCAGATCCTGGCACTGGAATGGAACCTCACAAGGTATGTACATCCATCACCTTGGCCAGCCCTTGCCTTCCAAGTTCAACCCTTCTTTCTCTCTTTTGCAACTTTAGATGATCCTTGACCTCGAATGCCCACTTCTCGTGTTTTTCCCCTCTCAGATTGTTGACGAATTCACATTCATTGATATTTGCAACTAGTAACATAAAAGTTTTGGGTTCCAAACCTGAAACTGCACATTTAACTATTGAAATCTTTAACAGAAGGCATGCCTTAACAGAATGATCAGAACATGTACATGCATGGACAAGTGTGTACAATGTGAACATCAAAGCAGAATAGATATCACATAACTTTAAGATCTGACTACTACAACAAGGGTGGTGAGGAAAAGCATATGACAAGTGTACTGGAACAAGGTGCCATTAGCTAGTGTGGAGTGTGGAGCTCATGTTTCGGCGGTGAGTCAACAACAATTTCGATCCCACAAGCAGTGCCACATTGGGAAGCCAATTGATTGGTATCAGCATCATCTTCTTCCATTACAGTCGCCTTGCCTTTGGAAGATAATGCAGCACTGGCAGCATTTTCCTCTTCCTTCACAGGGCCCATGCTCTGAGAAGTCGATGGAACCGCATCATCCTCTTCTTCCTTCACAGGTTCCTTTCCATTCGAAGCCGATGAACTGGCAGAAGCATTCTCTGCCTCAACAGGGTTCATGCATTGGGAAGACGATGGGCCTGAATCATCATCTCCTCGGCTCCGGCGATGCCGCCTCCTCTGGAGCCTCTCTGAGAATGTCTCCATCCCTGCATGCGCCCACAGGAGCCAGATGTAGGAGAGGAACTCGCCACCGGAGCCAAGGCTCTTGGCGTGCAAGTACCCTGTAACACCCTAAATTTTTGCTTTGATTTAAAATAGATAAATATGATTTACTTATGCAATTGTGTGTGCATTTCAAATAGAAGAATATAATAATTTTTATGAAAGTAAAATGAATTATAAGGTTAGCTACATGTTGATGCATTCATGCTGCTGCATATTATTTTTGAATGGAGTGGATTTGATTCAAACTCAAAGAGATTTAAAAATCAATTGGAAAATGAATTTGGAAACTGTTTTGGAAAAAGAAAAGCAAAATTTCATTTTTCACTCTCCCTCCCTCACTTTCGGCCTGCTGGCCCATTCTTTTCCACCGGCCTGCCCGACTTCCTCTTCCTTCCCTCTCTCACTTCCCTCCTTCTTTTTCAGGCCGAGGCCCAGCCCAATACCGACGCCACTCTTTCTCCTCCATTCAGCCGAGCCAGCCCAGCCCAGCTACTTCCCTTTCCTTCTCCCCTTTCTCTCTTACCTGGGCCGGCCCATCCCGAATTGGAAAACTGCCAACGCCCCTTTCTCCTTCTCCCTCTCGCTGACGATGCAGGCCCACCGGTCATCTCTCCCTCCTTCCTTCGAATCGAGCGCAGCTGACGGCAACCGCCGCCCGCGCCCACGTTCTCCGCTTCGTGGGAGCGTCTCCCTGCACCTCGGGTCCTTCAAAGAGGAGCGCAGACCCCATCTTTCTCCCCTGCTGTAGTTCCGTCTCCCCGCAAGAAAACGTAGCAAACAAGCGCAACAGCTTTCCGCCCAAAGTCCACTGAGTCGTCGCCGTGGGAAGACGTCGTACCGTCGCCCCGCTGCCACATTCGACCCCCGTGTGTCATCTCCGTGCCGTAAGGAAGTCTCCGAGGCTCTAGTGTTGTTGAATTTCCTTATCATTCGCTCAATCCGCATCCTTGAACCTCGCAGAGCACCGCCGTCCGCCTCCTCCCTGATTTCGCCGTCGCCATTCGCCCCTCGCCTCCATTTTCTTCACGGTGAGCCTCCCCATGACCTCTTCTCTCTACCTATGCCTTTAATTTTGCGAATCGTAGCCGCTATGGCCTTCTCCGAGTGCGCCAGCGAGCTCTCTCCACCACTGGCCATGGTGAACCCCGCACAGGACGTCCTCCGCTCGAGAAATGTACCCTACCGAGTTCACCTTTGTCCCCACTTCATCCCAGTGATTTCCAATCCGAAAATGGTTCACCGTAGCGCTTGTTTGGCCAACACCGGTGAGCTCTCCACCGCGGCAATTGCGGCACCGCCGTCTCCACCCCCAACTCTAGCGGCCCGCACCCATCTTCCCTCCTCCATCTAATCCGAGTCGCTCATCGCGAGATCAACGGCTCAGAAAGCTCAATACCCCTTCGGGGTCTATTTTTGCTAAAGAGACCTCCAGTTTTCATCTATTTGAACCCGCCGTCCTTGGCGTACTCCCGGAATATGCATTCCCATTTTGAAAACGTAGTTTCTTCGGTTTAAATGAAAAATATGTTTTCAGATTAATTATAGATTTGCCATTGCAGTAAAACGCTTGTAAAATCGTCGTTTTAACTCTGATTTGACCCCGTTCAACTTGCGTTAGTTTCGTAATTTCATGATCTACGCAATATTGCTACTATTAGACCTGTTAGGAGATTTCAAATTTCTCGATTAAGTCTACTTTAATAGCTGGCTTTTGGAACCTTTTATAGCTCGTAACTTTTGCATTGTAGCTCCGTTTTTTGTGCAATTCGCGTCGTTGTGATCGTAGCGAGACGTAGATGATTTTGGTAAACATTTTATACAATTTTATTTATTGTTGGTGTACTATTCTAATCGTAATAATGTTTTGCTTGTATGTCTATTCTGGAATGCGTGTTGTACTTCATGTCGATCGAGTTCAGACAGTGAGGAGTACTTCAGGAACCTGGACACGTACGAGGAGCAGCAGGACCAGCAGCAGTTCGTAAACCAAGGCAAGTATAGCATGGGCTTACCTTGATGTCCTATTCAATATATACTCTACTCATTATGCATGTGCGTAATTTTGCTCGACTATAAGGACATCCTAGCCATTGATGACTTGTACCTTGATCCCTATGGGTTTTATTGCACATGGGTAGAATGTTAGTGCTCTAACTAAACATGATCTACACTATGACTAATGGAACCAACGGATAAACATGACTGTAACAGTGGAACTATAGGGTGAAGGTGCAAATGATGTTGATCAGGTTGCCCTAAACCCTCCATAAGGACTTATCTATCGGCAAAAGCTGGGATTCACAGTGCAACCGTGGGAGTCACATGGCTCTTACTTTAGCTTGGTAATAGGATCTTTTCTAGCTTGTTAGAGGTTACCTGAAAGGGCGTAAGAGGGGCTTGCTACTTTGGGTATAGAACTGTCTCTGTTCTGATGTGTATATCCTGCGAGAATTGTGCCATCGAAAGGGGTGTTCTCTATATCTGTCTGCCGAGGAAACCTCGCGGCCCTAACTTGTTGGAAGAGACATATGGAAGGCTTCATAGTGTACCCTACCTGCTCACCTTGGTAGTGTTAGTGGGTCGACGGGCCTCGGGCATATGGGCAACACGACTCACGGGTAAAGATGCACAACCTCTGCAGAGTGTTAAAACTGTTATAACAGCCGTGCTCACGGTCACGAGCGGCCCGAAAAAGTCACAGAATAAATGGTTACTTGACATGTGGATTACTTATAACGATGATAATGAGTTTATAATGATGATCAATTTCTCTCCTTAATTCTAGTAGGTGATCATGTGGGTTAAATGGGAGCTTATGTATAACTTGATGATAATTAATAATAAAAATATTGATCTACTAAAAGTGCTAACTGCAGTCAACCGTGTCTATTCTTTTTGAGCCTCATGAATCCTCATACTATACTTGCGGAGTACGAGTGTACTAACACTTGTTATTATTTCGTTTTTGGATAAAAATTCTGGATGGGTAACAGATGACAGCTTCTGCGAGGATTTTACCGAAGATTACTAGGTTTGGGTCAACCAGTCGACCTTCCCTGTGGAGCAGAGACTTCACTTGAGAGTTGTTATTTACTTTTCCGCTTATTATGTTAAGAACTATGTGATGTAATATCATGATGTATGTACACAGTGATGATACTTCTGTTAATTTGTCGGCTTATATATGTGACTATTCCTAGGGCGCACATAAGATGTATGCACTCTATATTGCCCTTTAATTGGAGTGTGACAAACTGGTATCAAAGTCGTGTTGACTGTAGGACGCAAACCTAGATAGAAATGGTCGTTTCTAGGATTTTGGTTTTATTTATTTACTTGCTACTATCTCAGTCTTGGTATTTTATTAAAATTTTTATGCTCTACTCTTTATTCTATTGCATAAAATATTGACTCTAAGAATATTTTATATCAAAACTATAGATGCCTCGCCTCAGTGCAGTTGCCACGTCGGTCAGTTCACTCCAACAGCACCTGCACCACCAGCACCACCAGCAGTACCACCAGTGGTGCCAGAGGTCGTCCACATCACCGACGATGAGGAGGAATCTATGGAAGTGGAGGCATATTCAGCTACCGCATTGGATGGATCTGCTTCGACCCCCGTGGCCGTACCCATCCCACTAGTGGATGCGCTAGTCCCCGCTGCTACACCTCCACCAGCTTCACAGGGCGCTTCTGCATCAACACCAGTGCCTTCCCCAGCTGCTCTAGAGGAACCAGAAGAGATGGGGTGGACCACTAGGAATAAGTTTAAGGATGCCCCCGAGGATGCTCACTACCACAACTTGCTCACTACCGTGCTAGCTGAGTACTATCCAGACCTTGTTGCCACTGTCAAGTACTACTGCGCGGAGCACAAGCACCCCGTGGAGGCGACATATTGGAAGACCAATGTGATCATCATTGCCTGGAACAACACTGACCACTCCCATGATGTCGAGACTACCCACAACCACAGGTCCAGACGTGCCAGTGCCTATGACAGCATGGAGGATGCTGCGCAGGAGGCTTACATGTACTACCATGGCCGTCGTTTTGAGGCCATGCAGGAGAATCGCTACAGGTTTCTCACATGCTATGACCATGTGGAAAGGACATGGGCGGTGTTGGCTCCTTCAGCGTCTGATCCAACCATGGATACTATAGTGAGGCACCTTTGTACCATGCAGGAGGCCAACGAAGCACTCAAGGAAGAGTTTCGTGCGGCGCAGAAGTCCGCGAAGCGCCTTCAGCAGCAGATAGATGAGATGGCCGTTCAGCTAGGATAGCCTACCATGTATAAGAAGAAGGCTAGGGAGTTCACATGGTGGATTGCGCTCCTTAGATGCTTGCTGCCCCGTCGAAATGAATGCGTTTTAGATCGAGAGTCTTGTTAAGTTTATGTGTGTTATGTGAACCTTTAGTTGCCTTATTGGTTGTGTTGATGAACTTGGATTGATTTGAAGTTTGTGTGACTGCTGGAACAGTGTGGGCTTATCCACATGTTCTTTTTATTAAAACCTTAAGTTAGTCCTTGTTTAACATAGTTGGGGTTTAAAATTTCGTATCTCTGCTGTGCTATTTTTCGGAGCAGTCTGCAATGTTTATCTCGTATCTCTAAATCTCTGCATCCAAAAATTATGAAATTTTTGTGGAAAGAGCTAGACTTGTGTACCTTTCATTTCCCGCTGGAATCACTTCATTATCAGTTTTGGTTTGAGAGATATGCCTGCTACAATCTGGCAAGTCTACGCAGTCTGTAACTTAGTATAGAAATGGTTTAGCTCAGTTTTTGATGATGTTGCCATCAGAATCTGTGAAAAAGTTCTATATAAAAGTTGTAGCAGACTTCTTAAGCTTTCCAACGATGTATGTGATGCCTCTTTTGGATCTCTGAAACTTGAGTTACACTTCAATTTCTGATCTACCGTTGTTGACACCCATCCAGAAATATTCAGCTATGCTATTTACCTTTTGTAAATAATTTATAAATTTTTGGAAGTTCTCTAAAAGTCTTGCACATTTGTTTGGAAGCAGATGGCCGCCAGAGGAGGATGAGGCCGAGGCCATGGACATGGTCATGGACTTGGTGCTCTCATGGATCCACCTCCGCCACCGCCGGTGACGATTGAACAATTGATGGCAATGTAAGCGCAGCTCATGCAGACAGTGATGGACCGTATTGGTGAGCAACCAGTAGGAGCACCCCCACCTGTACAGGTCCATGACAAATGTGGGGATTTTCTGAAAGGACGTCCACCCGTGTTCACACATGCCTCTGACCCCATGGAGGCTGATGATTGGTTGAGAGCTATAGAGAAGCAGCTAAACATTGCACAGTGCAACGACCTAGAGAAGGTCTTGTACGCCTTAGGCCAGCTCCAAGGAGCTGCTCAGGATTGGTGGGAGTCATTCCAGTATGGACGCCCAGAGAATGCTCCAGAGATCACATGGAAGGAGTTCACGGAGAACTTTAGGTCCTATCACATCCCTGAGGGACTTATTGAACCAAAGTAAGAAGAGTTCTGGGCTCTCAAACAAGGTTCCATGTCTGTGGCGGAGTACCACGACAAGTTTGCCCAACTGTCGTGATATGCCCTGGCTGAGGTGGCCAGGGATTCTGACAAGCAGCGCCACTTCCTGAAGGGGTTGTATGGTGGACTCCAACTGCAGCTGATGTCCAACAAGTATGCCAGTTTCCAAGAATTGGTGGATCATGTCATTGTGATAGATAACAAGCGCAAGGAGATGGACCTCAAGAAGAGGAAGCTCCAGGGACAGGCGTTGGGTAGCAACACTCGCCCGCGAGCTTTCCCGCAGCAAGGTTTTTCGCAGATGAACCAAGGGCCATCCAACCCATGGAACAAAGGCCAGTGCCCCTAGAGGAACCCAAAACAACAGCGTCCTCAATACCCATAGTAGTTTGGCAACCAGAATCAGCAGCGCCCCCAGCAACATCAGGCTAGCAACCAGGCACCACGTCAGGGAGTGCCCAACAATGCCCCAATCAAGAGTGTCACTCCAGGCAACAACCTCAATGCATGCTATAACTGTGGAGAGGTTGGTCACTATTCTTACCAATGCCCAAAGAAGCAGAACCGGCAGGCCCCGCAGAACAAGCAGAGTAACCAGAGGCCCAACGCTCGACCTCCATTCACCGGCAAGTTGAATCATGTGTCATCTGAATCAGCTCAGGAGGCACCTGAGGTTATGCTGGGTACATTTAGCGTCAACTCCATCTCCGCTACCGTACTTTTCGATTCCGGTGCCTCGTATTCTTTCATCTCACAAGCTTTTGTTAGAATGCATAGCATACCCCTATGTGCCATGAAAGATCCCATGCTAGTAAACTCACCGGGGGGTAGCATGCCAGCAAATTATTGGAGCCCTTCTACTATTATTTTTCTAAGGGGGGTAGCTTTTAAACTAAACCCAATTGTTCTGAGAACCGCTAGAATTGACCTCATCCTGGCAATGGATTGGATGAAGCAGCATAGAGCAGTGATACAATGCCAGGAGAAATCTATTGTTGTGACATCTCCAAGTGGTGATAGAATCTGTGTCAAAGTGGAAGTGCAAGCTCAACCGACCGCCACCGTCAACCAGTTGAGTGATGATGCCAACCAGGAGAACCAGGTGGTGGATGAGTTTCTAGATGTGTTCCCCGATGAATTGCCAGGTATGCCACCCGATCGCGACATCGAATTCATTATCGAGCTTTTACCTAGAACTGCACCCATAGCTAAGAGACCATATAGAATGAGGGTAGATGAATTAGAAGAACTAAAGAAATAAATTAAGGAATTGCAAGAGAAATGTTTTATTCGCCCTAGTTCTTCACCTTGGGGAGCACCTGTTATATTTGTTGATAAGAAAGATGGCACACGAAGAATGTGTGTCAATTACCGGTCCCTTAATAAAGTAACAATCAAGAACAAGTACCCACTACCTAGAATTGATGATTTATTTGATCAGCTAAAAGGTGCTTGTGTGTTCTCAAAAATTGACCTCCGTTCTGGATATCATCAACTAAAAATTCATGCATCTGACATACCTAAGACAACATTTACCACAAGATATGGCCTTTATGAGTATACAGTGATGTCTTTTGGACTGACAAATGCACCTGCATACTTTATGTATCTGATGAACAAGGTGTTCATGGAGTACTTGGATAAGTTTGTAGTGGTATTCATAGATGATATCCTAATATTCTCCAAAAATGAAGAGGAACATGCTGAACACCTAAGACTAGTCTTACAAAAGCTCAGGGAACATAAATTGTATGCTAAAAGGAGCAAGTGTGAGTTCTAGCTGAAAGAAGTATCTTTTCTGGGACATGTGGTCTCTAATGGTGGAATAGCCGTAGATCCTAGTAAAGTGCAAGATGTGTTAAATTGGAAAGCCCCAACCAATATTAGTGAAATCCGTAGCTTTTTGGGATTGGCTGGGTACTATAGGAGATTTATTGAAGGGTTCTCTAAGCTAGCTAAGCCTATGACAGCTCTAATAGAGAAGAATGCCAAATTTGTGTGGTCAGACAAGTGTCAGACTAATTTTGAGGAGCTAAAGAGAAGATTGACAATAGCCCAGTGTTGACCTTACCTGATTTAGGTAAGAGCTTCTCTATTTATTGTGATGCATCCCGCCTAGGCCTTGGATGTGTGCTTATGCAAGAAGGAAAGGTTGTGGCATATGCATCCAGGTAGTTGAGAAAGCATGAACTGAATTACCTAACACATGATTTGGAATTAGCCGCAGTTGTCCATGCTCTAAAAATTTGGAGGCATTATTTGATCGTACATAAGTGCGACATCTATACTGACCATAAGAGTTTAAAATATATTTTTACTCAGTCAGAGCTGAACCTAAGGCAACGTCATTGGCTGGAATTGATTAAAGATTATGATTTGGAGATGCACTACCATCTAGGGAAGGCAAATGTTGTGGCTGATGCACTCAGCAGGAAGAGCTATGTCAACGGACTTTAGTTAACATTTATACCTGCAGAGTTGCGAGCGGATATAGAACATCTCAATTTGGGTTTTATCAATAATGTAATGGAATTGACAATAGAACCTACGTTGGAGCAAGATATACGCAAAGGTCAGTTGGAGGATGAGAAACTAAAGGAGATTGCAGAGGATGTAGTGCTTGGAAAGGCACCAGGCTTTAGGCTAGATGAGAATGGCACTCTATGGTTTGGAAAGAGAATATGTGTACCTAAAGTGAAAGCCATCCGTGATACGATTCTGCGAGAGGCACATGATTCTGCTTATTCTATACACCCTAGAAGCACCAAGATGTATTTAGATCTTAAAGAGAAGTATTGGTGGTATGGGTTGAAAAGAGATGTGGCAGAGTATGTGGCCATATGTGATACTTGTCAAAGGGTGAAAGCTGAACACCAAAGACCTGCAGGATTGCTACAACTAATGAAAATACTAGAGTGGAATGGGAAGAAGTGGGTATAGATTTTATTACTGGATTACCCCGCACTCAACATGGGTATGATTCGATCTGGGTAATAGTGGAGCGACTCAGTAAGGTTGCTCATTTTCTGCCAGTTAAGACCACCTATAATGGAGTAAGATTAGTAGAGTTGTATATGGAGAGGATAGTGTGCTTACATGGAGTCCTAAAGAAGATTGTGTCTGATCGAGGTACTCAATTTACCTCACAATTTTGGCACAAGGTACATAGAGCTTTAGGGACAAAGTTAATTTTCAGTTCTGCATATCATCCCAAACTGATGGACAAACAGAAAGGACCAATCAAATCTTAGAAGATATGTTGAGGGCTTGTGCTTTACAGTATGGTACTAGTTGGGATAAGAGTTTGCCATATGCTGAGTTTTCATATAACAACAGTCACCAGAAAAGTCTCAAAATAACGCCATTCGAAGCTTTATATGGACGTAAGTGTAGAACATCTCTATTCTAGAATCAGACAGGTGAAACTCAAGTGTTTGGACCAGATGTTCTACGTAATGCAGAGGAACAAGTGAGAATGATTAGGGACAATTTGAGAGTAGCACAGTCCAGACAAAAGAGTTATGCTAATATCCGAAGAAGTGAGTTGAGCTTCAAAGTAGGTGACTATGTATATTTGCAAGTGTCACCAATGAGAAATGTGAGAAGATTCAATATGAAGGGCAAGTTAGCATCGAGATATGTGGGACCTTTCAAGATTCTAGAGAGACATGGAGAAGTGGCCTATCAATTAGAACTGCCAGAAAGTTTGTCATGTGTGCATGATGTGTTCCATGTTTCTCAGTTGAAAAAGTGTTTGCAGGTACCAGAAGAGCAGATTCCTTTGGAAGAACTTGCTGTTAAAGAAGATCTCACATACGAAGAATATCCGATAAAGATTCTTGAAACTGCAGAAAGAGTTATCAGGAGCCGCACTATAAAGATGTGCAAAGTACAATGGAATCGATTTTCAGAAGATGACACTACTTGGAAAAGAGAAGAAGATCTAAGAAAATCTTATCCGCAGCTTTTTGAGTAAGCATCACCCAATCTCGAGGACGAGATTCTTTTAAGGGGGTAGAATTGTAATACCCTAAATTTTTGCTTTTATTTAAAATAGAGAAATATGATTTACTTATGCAATTGTGTGTGCATTTCAAATAGAAGAATATAATAATTTTTATAAAAGTAAAATGAATTATAAGGTTAGCTACATGTTGATGCATTTATGCTGCTGCATATTATTTTTGAAAGGAGTGGATTTGATTCAAACCCAGAGATTTAAAAATCAATTGGAAAATGAATTTGGAAACTGTTTTGGAAAAAGAAAAGCAAAATTTTATTTTTCATTCTCCCTCCCTCACTTTCGGCCTGCTGGCCCATTCTTTTCCACCGGCCTGCCCGACTTCCTCTTCCTTCCCTCTCTCACTGCCCAATATCGACGCCACTCTTTCTCCTCCATTTGGCCGAGCCAGCCTAGCCCAGCTACTTCCCTTTCCTTCTCCCCTTTCTCTCTTACCTGGGCTGGCCCATCCCGAATTGGAAAACTACCAGCGCCCCTTTCTCCTTCTCCCTCTCGCTGACGATGCAGGCCCACCTGTCATCTCTCCCTCCTTCCTCCGAATCGAGTGCAGCCGACAGCAATCGCCGCCTGCGCCCACGTTCTCCGCTTCGTGGGAGCGTCTCCCCGCACCTTGGGTCCATTAAAGAGGAGCGCAGACCCCATCTTTCTCCCCTGCTGCAGTTCCGTCTCCCCGCAAGAAACCATAGCAAACAAGCGCAACAGCTTTCCGCCCAAAGTCCACTGAGTCGCTGCCATGGGAAGACGTTGTACCATCGCCCCGCTGCCGCATTCGACCCCCGTGCGTCATCTCTGTGCCGTAAGGAAGTCTCCGAGGCTCTAGTGTTGTTGAATTTCCTTATCATTCGCTCAATCCGCATCCTTGAACCTCGCAGAGCACCGCCGTCCGCCTCCTCCCTGATTTCACCATCGCCATTCGCCCCTCGCCTCCATTTTCTTCGCGGTGAGCCTCCCCATGACCTCCTCTCTCTCCCTATGCCTTTAATTTTGTGAATCGTAGCTGCTATGGCCTTCTCCGAGTGCGCCAGCGAGCTCTCTCCGCCGCCGGCCATGGTGAACCCCGCACAGGACGTCCTCCGCCCGAGAAATGTACCCTACCGAGTTCGCCTTTGTCCCCGCTTCATCCCAGTGATTTCCAATCCGAAAATGGTTCACCGTAGCTCTTGTTTGGCCAACGCCGGTGAGCTCTTCACCATGGCAATGGCGGCACCGCCGTCTCCACCCTCAACTCCGGCGGCCCGCGCTCCTCTTCCCTCCTCCATCGAATCCGAGCCGCTCATTGCGAGATCAACGACTCAGAAAGCTCAATACCCCTTCGGGGTCTATTTTTGATAAAGAGACCTCCAGTTTTCATCTATTTGAACCCGTCGTCCTTGGCGTACTCCCGGAATACGCATTCCCATTTTGAAAACGTAGTTTCTTCGGTTTAAATGAAAAATACGTTTTCAGATTAATTACAGATTTGTCACTGCAGTAAAACGCTTGTAAAATCATCGTTTTAACTCCGATTTGACCCGTTCAACTTGCGTTAGTTTTGTAATTTCATGATCTACACATTAGTGCTACTGTTAGACCTGTTAGGAGCTTTTAAATTTCTCGATTAAGTCTAGTTTAATAGCTGGCTTTTGGAACCTTTTATAGCTCGTAACTTTTGCGTTGTAGCTCCGTTTTTCGTGCAATTCGCGTCGTTGTGATCGTAGCAAGACGTAGATGATTTTGGTACACATTTTATATAGTTTTATTTATTGTTGGTGTACTATTAAAATTGTAGTAATGTTTTGCTTGTATGTCTGTTCTGGAATGCGTGTTGTACTTCGTGTCGATCGAGTTCAGACGGTGAGGAGTACTTCGGGAACCTGGACACGTATGAGGAGCAGCAGGACCAGCAGCAGTTCGTGAACTAAGGCAAGTATATCATGGGCTTACTCATTATGCATGTGTCTAATTTTGCTCGACTATAAGAACATCTTAGCCATTGATGACTTGTACCTTGATCCCTATGGGTTTTATTGCACATGGGTATAATGCTAGTGCTCTAACTAAACATGATTTACACTATGACTAACGGAACCAACGGATAAACATGATGGTAACAGTGGAACTATAGGGTGAAGGTGCAAATGATGTTGATCATGTTGCCCTAAACCCTCCGTAAGGACTTATCTGTCGGCAAAAGCTGGGATTGACAGTGCAACCGTGGGAGTCACATGGCTCTTACTTTAGCTTGGTAATATGATCTTTTCTAGCTTGTTATAGGTTACCTGAAAGGGCGCAAGAGGGGCTTGCCACTTTGGGTATATAACTGCCTCTATTCTGATGTGTATAGCCTGCGGGAATTATGCCATCGAAAGGGGGTTCTCTATGACGATTGCTATCACTACTACAGAAATGCTTTGTAGAAGTGGCTGTCCCAGCTGTCTCTACCTCTACATCTCTATAAATCATAGATGGCTGCCCAGCTGCCCCTAGAAATCAATTTGTAGAGAGGCGCTGGAAACATAAGCCGCCTCTACAAGTCAGATTTCTAGAGGTGGTTCAGAATCCAACAGTCTCTAGTAATCGAATTCCAGAAATCACAAATCGGGCCAATAACTAGCAAAAAAGAATTTTGTAGTCCAGGGAAGCCCCACTAGCCAGCCTCACATATATAGTCACACCATTTTACAAGTGAAATATGAGATAGCAACTCACATGTTCATATTTCAGAGGTGGCTGAAAGTCACAGGTTACACAATTTTTCGTGCAAAAAACACATGTGCAGCCAACATGATTGAACTTTGCGACATGTGGCCACACGCGTCGCTTCCCTCACTACTCCACCATGAAAGTCACTAGTAGCTAAAGGGCAGACACTCCCGTGGTATTCACTTTACTGGAATCTGATATGAATATTTGTGTACTACAACTTTGGTTTTGGTCGTTTCTCCATCCATGGTAAGTTAAAAAAATCAATTTCAAAATGTGAAAAATTCAAACATAATTTTCCTTTAAATGATTTGAAATGAAAAAGTAATCAACTACAAATATGTAAAACTATTCATCCTAGTATGGCTATGCATAGACGGATTTGGACGGATTTTTGATCCACCTGTGAATACGTAGGTTAGCTGGGTTGGGTTGGGTGGATGTCCTGGGTTATCTGAGTCTGATGCACGTACACCATGGCAGTAAGGAATTAGCTTGCCCGATGTGAACAAGGTGAGCTGGTGATGAGCCATGTCTTCCTACTCTCCTTGCTACACTAGTTAGTGGATTTGTGTCGTTTTGTATGATCGAATCCAGTCACAAGCAAGTCGAGAACTTGAGATAAGCCATGGCAGAAGGCAGCACCGCCGCAGCCCTGTCTCTGCCGGCCGCACCGCCGTGCTGTGGCCTCGCGTGACTAGTGCAGTACCTATGGCGGCACGGCAGGCAAGAGTTGTGCGTGAGGACTAGCTAGTGCACGCTTGTGGCAGCAGCACCGGGCAGGCGGGCGTTGTGTGCGGCCATGGCATCACAGTTACGCCACCGCGCGTACCAGTTCGACCCACTCAGCTATGACCACAAACTCAACCTCTTCCGCGATGCTGCTCCAATCCTCGCACTTGGTGCTTGTCCCCGCTGCTACCTCCTCCTCCATCGGTGTCGTCTCGCTGGATCTTCATCGAGGTCAGAGACTTCTACATCAATAATACGTGCAGGAGAGATAATCCATGGATCAAATGGGTCTAACCCAACCCAACCCATCTGTTGGGACAAGCGTCCCGAACAAGGTTGAGAGGTGGAGGCTCCTTGGAGAAGGCTGGTGGGGGAAAGCTTTCGGAGAAGGCTGGTGGTAGAAAGCTCCCGGCGGAGGCCGGCAGGAGAAGGCTTCTGGCGAAGGCTGGCAGGAAAAGGCTCCCGAAGGAGGCCCGGCTGGAGAAGGCTCCCGGCGGAGGCTGGCGGGAGAAGGCTCCCAGCGAAGGCCAGCCAGAGAAGGCTTCTGGCAGAGGTTGATGGGAGAAGGCTCTCGGAGAAGGTCTTCGGACGAAGGCCCGGTTGGGGAAGGTCTCCCAACGAAGGTCCAGAGTGAAGACCCGGAACGAAGGTCTCGGACGATGGCCTGATGATTGTTTTGTATAAGGGCTCTGCAGAGAAGGCTCTACAAAGATGGACTAGAGCTGAGGTTCCACAAGAAGGTCTGACGACGAAGGCACCAACACGTGAGGGGGGAGAGTGAGGCAATGGCTAGGGATTGCGAAAAAAATAGTGAGAGAGGAGAGCCCCCCTTGCCCTCATGATCTTGGCATTATATAGGCAAACAGAAATTTACAAGTGACCCCTCGGTAGGGGTGGGTTTTACATGCCACTCTAATGGCGCTAGTTGGGCCTCTTTTAGGGGACTTGGCCCATATGAATATGGCATGTCCCAACAGTAGCCCCTCTTCTACTAGGTTATGGCCAACACTACATGACCTAGTAGATGCACATACTAGAAGAGGCACAATACAACTCGAACCATGGTTGCGAGGATTGCCCTTCGCAAACCACACGTGCACGCCTCACTAAAAACTCCATCCCAAAAACCCCATGGGAAAAAAGGGCATGGAGAAAAGAGCACATGCACGACTCTAACCTATACATGTTCTAAGTCCTGAGGCGTCTGACTCTTAGTGCCTTGTTCTTCCGAACATCTTCACCTTTGTGCTTCGGCTTCTTTCTGCACTTCTATGACATGGTTTGTTGGCTTCGCTTGGTGCATAGACCTTCTACTTCAAGGCCTACTCCTCCAACATCTTCTCAATACGAAGGTCTTCGGCTATGAGGTCTTTATCTTCGAGCCTTCTCAGCGAGTGGGTCTTCGTCTTCTCAGCATGGAGGTCTTCATCTTCAAGGTCTTCTCAGTGCGGGGGTCTTCGTCTTCAAGCATTCTCGGTGTGGAGGTCTTCATCTTCAAGCCTACTCGGCGCGGAGGTCTTCATCTCCAAGCCTTCTCGTCGTGGAGGTCTTCATCTTTAAGGCCTTCTCGACATGAAAGTCTTTGTCTTCGAGGCCTGCTTGGCATGGAGGTCTTCATCCCTGAGCCTTCTCAACGTGGAGGCCTTCATCTTCAAGGCCTTCTCATGAGCGCTAGGTAAAAAGACTTCATGTTCCGGAGTTGCTGGTCCTCAGGTATGCTCCCCTAGCCCCTCTTGGGCGGTGCTCATGACGAAGGTGTAGTCGATGTAGTCATAGTAGTGGAAGTAGATGTTCAGACTAGAGTTGCCGATGTAGACGCCGACAAAGATGAAGGCCCGGCGGAGAAGGTCTGCCGACGAAGGTGTTGTAGAACTTGGTGGCAAAGGAGTTGATGTGGCCCTTCATACTTGGGCGATGTAGGCAAGTCGTTGCAGCGTTGATGTCGAACGTGTCGATGGAGGCTCTCGAGCTGTTGTAGTGGGTGAAGATGATGGCAAAGCCCCTCTTGCCGAAGTGGTTGATGAAGGTGTGTCGTCGAAGCTCGTTGAAGATGTTGGCGAAGCCCCACCTGCCAAAGAGTTGGTGGAGGCATGTCATTGTGGTTCGCCAAAGATGTTTGCGAAGGCCCTCCTGTAAAAGGTGTTTGGGGAGGCGATGATAGTGTAGACACCGAAGGTGTCGGTGAAGCCCCCTCATGTCGACGTGTTGGCGGAGGCGAGTCATCATTGTTTTGCCGAAGGTCCTCCTGCAAAGCTGTTTGGTGAAGGCCCTCCTGAAAGAAGTTGTTTTGGCAGAGGCGATGTTGGTGAAGTCACTGAAGATGGTAGCAAAGCCCCTCATGCGAAGGTCTTGGAGAAGGCAATGCCGATGTAGACACCGACGCCGCGTGCCGAAGGCTAGAGAAGTCACTTGAAAATGCACCTGAGTTGATCTCCTGCATTTTTTAGGACTTAGGTTGTGCGTTATGGCTTCGTCGAATATCGACTTGCTTGCAAGTCTTTCGATACTCAGAAAGACACTGGCTTTCTACTTGCTGCAAAAGATGGTTAGTCATTTTATATGATACATGAGGGTAGCACAAAAGCCTTAGCTTCGTGACCTGGTGCCTGTGTAGGTTCAGGACTTCTTCCAGGGATTTGATGCATAGAGTCCTGGTGCATGTGTATTTTCAGGACTTCTTCTAGGTGGCTCGGGCCATGTAATGCATTTATGTAATGTATTTATGTGATGATGCAAATGAATGCATTTGCGTGAAAATATTAGAAGGGGTAAACATATCATATGCCCATAAAAAATGATGGTTGAGCTTGAGCAAGAGTTATTGCCAAGAATGATGCCCTCGAATGAGGTACATAGTTTTGGATGGTTAGTGAAGGCTGCCATTTAAGAACTTGCACGGGTATAGATATGACTTGTAGTATTGAATGGAACAAAGATTAGTTCCCTGCGAAGGTTAGCTTAAATACCATTGGATTTATACATATTATACAGACCTAAGAAAGAAAAATTAAACAATACAACCTGCAAAAAAGATAAGTGTTAGCATTAGAGGGTTCGAAGGTTGGGTGGCTATTGAAAGTTGGTATCTGATGGAGGCCGCTGACTAGAAGGCTGCAGGTAGACGAAGGCTGCTAAACGACAAAGGTTGCCAACTGACGAAGACTGCTGAACAACAAAGGTTGCTGAATAACGAAGGCTACCAACTGACGAAGGCTGCTAAATGACGAAGGCCAATGACTAACGAAGGCTGCTGACAAACGAAGGCTGCTAGCTGACGAAGGCCAATGACTGTTGAAGGCTACTGACAGATGAAGACTGCTGACAGACGAAGGTTGCTAGCTGACGAAGGCCAATGATTGATAAAAGATGTTGACTGAGGACACCCAATAATAGATGACGACCACTAATCTAATGAATGCCGATGACTAACGAAGGTTGTAGACTGATGATACCCGGTGATAGATGAAGGCTACTGACTGGTGAAGGCAACTGATTGACGAAGGCTGTTGACTAGAGAAGACTGATAACTGACGAAGGATGCTGAGAACCAATGATAGATGAAGGCCACTAACAAATCATAAAAGTCAATGACCAACAAAGGCCAATAAATGACGAAGGCTACTGAGAACCAATGATAGTTGAAGGTCACCGACAAATGATGAATTCCAATGATAGGTGAAGGCCACTGACAAGTGATGAAAGCCAATAACTGATGAAGGCTATAACTGATGAAGGCCGCTGGAAACCAACGATAGGTGAAGGCCACTGACAAGTGATGAAAACCAATCACTGATGAAGGCCAATAACTGCCGAAGGCCACTGGAAACCAACGATAGGTGAAGGCCACTGACAAGTGATGAAAGCCAATAACTGATGAAGGCAAATAACTGACGAAGGCCGCTGAGAACCAATGATATTTGAAGGCCACTGACTTACTGACCGACGAAAGCTATTGACTAACGAAGGCTGCTGAAAGCTGAAGGCTGAATTTCATGGGAGGCTACTATCTAGTGTAAACTATGTATCTTGGGATTGTAAAAAACGTGCATACAACGAAGAAAATGTATTCTTTGGGCAGGTTAGCTTGGAAGGATAAGAGATACTTACAGTAGTGGTGACCTGCATGTTAGTAACAAACATAGATTCAACAAAGGTTAAAAAAGTGTTTTAAGTTAGCCGGGTTAGGGCCAAGCGTGTATAGCCACTCAGGCAATGCTTTTAGTGTGGCGAAGGTCGCGACAACTTTCTTGGTCACTTATGGTGACAAGTTGTACGCGAAGGTTAATTTTTAAAATTTGTTTTGAGAGACAAAGGTTAGATCAAAACTGTGACGAAGTAAATCACGAGAGCATAAATCATTAGTCATTATGAGCTGGTGAGAATTTATAAACTGGTGTGAGAAATACTCACTCTGATGGTTAATTTGGTTCCTGCAAGATGATATATATATATATATACATATATATATATACATATATATATATATATATTGACACCTATGAAAAAGATTAGTAATACGTATAAAAGTAGTATAAAGCCAAAGGTTTCGGTATTTTGAAACGGGGGATAACTAGCAGGACCTTCGCGTACAAACAGAAACCAAGGTCCGTGAAGGCCTGGGCCTTCGCAGAGGAATTAAAACTGAGGTCAGGGTGACCAAACCTGGGCGCCCGCAAAGGACGCGGTGATCTCAAAATTGAGTAGAAGGTGCTGGTGGGTTCACAGCTCGGTTCAAAGTAGTTAATAATAATAGACTTGCACACATTGATGTAAGCAGCTACATGGTATCTTGGTTAGCATGTAAGGAAGATGTAGGCCTGTTAGTGGGGGCAAACCCTCCCCAAACCCGCACCGCCCCACAGATCAGCAGAGAGAGTACCCAACCCGACCCTGCCCAAATAAATATGTGGTCAACCCACCCCGCCCTGCCTCATTGTTGGTGGTAGGGCTGGACAAAAAGCTCGTTAAGCTGGCTCGGTGGCTCGGTACAAAAGTGCTCCGATTGGACTCATTTATATTTTAAAATAAAAATGACTTGATTTGGAACGACTTTCAACTTCGGCTCGGCTCGTTAGGCTCGGCTCGTTAGGCTCGTCGTGAAGTTGGGTCTTAAACAATACAGGAAATAATGATGAATAAGATTATACCAATTTCTAAAAAAGCTCGAAAAAAACTACGGTTGGCTCGATATCCAGCCCTAGTTGGTGGGTACTTGCATCTGCGTTGTGCGTTGCACTGCAGTATTACACAAGCATGTAAGCATGCACAGCCACACAACTGGTTCCATAAGCATGCAGCCAGGCACTGCGTTGAGGAACAACTAACTGCCATTCACAGGTCAGATGGCGTGTGTTTGACATCCAAATCACTGAACAAGTATAGAAATAAATGTATGAGCAAAATTGCCATCAACTTCAAAGACAACAAGGCAGAGGAATACAAATATTGGACAAATGCCCTTAAATATATTCATATAATCCGAAAAAAGACAGGTTCCTCTTCTAAATGATTTTCTGTATGATCTCTTCCATACTCAGAAATCATCAAAATTTTGCCTGGGATGGAACAAATCAGTTTTACCGGTGTCAAGAACAGAACCTGAAAATATCAATATTGTTGATCCATGGCATCCGTACAAGTCAAATCTAGCAACAAGAACCGTTCATGTCCAGTTTACATGATCTGATGATCACAGCAGTACAGAACATAAACAAGATGTTTCTTCTTCCCCATTATATTACCAAGAGCAAGCATAAATAGCAATGGGAACATAGCAAACAAGAACATAAACCAGTGACTACACTATCTTGCAAAGGGGGCTAACAAGTTGCCCATAACCAAGCTATCAATGGTCGATCAGGGAACTTCGGTTTGAACTAAAAGACATTGAAAAATATTTGTGCTAGTAGTTTGCTGCAGCCTTCTCTGCCACAATCTTTTATCTATTTCAGTCGTCCTTTGTCATCACAGGAGCCTCAATGCTCTTCCCACCTCTTTTAGCAACCTAAAAGGATTATCATTGTCAACAATCACTGAACAAAAGTTAAATTTAGAATATAACGACTTAGTATGTTAAAGAGCACTTGACTGATTATTTTTATCAAGCATTTGTGGCTCAAAGAAATACAATGAAATAAAAATTGGACAAGCATTTGTTGCTCAAAGAAATACAGAAGCCAAGAACTATACAGAGTGGTATATACATAGGCCAAAAACTTGTGGTGAATGGAATGTATTAAAACTAGTCCAGTATTGTACACTAACTCGTGGAATTACCAGTATTGTACCCATGTTATCTGCAGCCTGCTAATCAAAAGGCAGTAACTCAGCAAGTGTACTGTACCCACTCATACATACAACCAAAGGCCATGATGCGTCCAACCTATTACCTAGTCATGTCCAAGCTTATGCAGTTTGGGAATATGACCCATACAGTCCCAGCTAGCTTGACTCCTATGACTATGTGCTGTATGGTCAATCATTCATGATATATTTAAGCACAAATGCCAATTGATTAGACAACTATGACTGTGCAGTTTCAGTTGTGCAGGTTACATCCAACCAGCAAAAAAAAAGGTCAACAAAGATTACCTCATTAGAATATCTCCCAAACTAACTGGTACAACCTGCACAAAGCAAAATGACAGCATATTAAGCAAACATGCCAAAAATCAATTTGCACATATTAGAAAAAAAAATGATGCACAGAAAAGAGTAATACCTTCACTGGTATTTATAAAGCCAATCTTTGCAGCAAACTAAAGCTTCAAGAGTTTGTGGGATCATCGAGCTTTGGTTGTCACCAAGAATTGAACCGCTCAAACTAAATGCAGATTCTGAAGAAACGGTACTAAGAGGTATGGCTACAAAGTCTCTTGCCATAAGTGATAGCACAGGGTATTTATTTGAGTTTGTTTTCCACCAACTCAAAATCTCAAAAGTCTCATCATCCCTTACAAGGGCTTCTTCCAGATATGCATCTAATTCAGCCTTGTCAACACTAGTACCTCTTCTGTGAGAGCTAAATTCAGCAAACTCTTGTTCCAACCTTCTTTTGCCAAGAACCAACACAGGTGAACCTAGCAAGCTCCTAGACACACCTGTTTGAGACAGTGTAGTACTTGTATCGTCTCTTCTAAGATCAGTTTCATATCTTTTGTAGTACTTGGTCAACCAATCTTTTGCCAAATCTATGCTTGTTTCCCTATCAAGATAGTTCTGACTTACTTTATCATAAAAGAAAGCAAGGTAATCAAGCTTCTTCCTTGGATCAAGTACAGTGCATATAACAAGAGCCATGTTATAGTTACCATCCCAGTACTTGTCAAATTTTCTGTCCATTGCCTTAGCCAAATCTCTTATTACTTGATTACCTTGCCACTGTTGACTTTCTTAAAGCTTGATGGATACATAGCACTTTTTCTAAGAAAAGGTGTGACGTAGGATACCTATCGGCTGAAAATGACCTTGTAGCTTCTTCAAAGGCCCCAAGGAACTCACCCACACTTTCAGTTTTGCTCCATTCTTCATCATCTGGAACAAGTTGCTGTTGTGCATTTGCATACCTCTTTAGAACAATTTTATACTTCAGTGCCTCAAGAATCATGTCATGTGTTGAGTTCCAACGGTTCGGCACGTCAAGCACTAAGCCAGCCTTTCTAGGAAAGCGTTCCCTTTCAGCTATCTCATTGAAAGCTTGGATCTGTGATGGTGATGAATTGATATGCCTAACTAGATCTCTTATTATCTCTATAGCATTATTAGCAACATTCATACCATCTTGGACAAGAATGTTTAGTATGTGAGCACAACATCTAACAAGAAGGTGTTGACCATCAAACAACAAGTCCAGTTTCCCACTCTCTTGCAAAAGATCACAAGCTGTTTTGTTATTGGAAGCATTGTCAAGAGTGATGGTGAACATCTTTTCCTTTATTCCATAATCTATCAGACATGTTGTAATTGTTTCCTGAATTGCTAAACCATTATGTGGGTACTTCACATCTTTGAAAGCAATGATCTTTTTCTTCAACATAAAGTTAGGATCAATATAGTGGGCAGTCAAACAAAGATATCCTAACTTTTGGTTTGATGTCCAAAGATCAGACATGAAGCATATGCGAGAATTAGTGCTTTGAAGTTCAGTTCGCAAATCCACTTTCATTCTCTCAAACATAGACACGCAATCATTACGAATTGTTTGACGCCCTATGCAACTTAAAGTAGGCTGCAATGACTCCATCCATGGTTCAAAATTAGGATCCTCAAACTTATTGAATGGAACCTCAGTACTAATGCACCATGTTATCATTAGTTGACGACTCTTTTGTGGATCAAAGGTAAATGGACCTTCTAAGGAACGCTTCTTCACTGTATCAAGAAACCTTTTTCTATCTTCGGTACTGATTTTTTAGCAATATTCAGCGATGTGATTTTGGTGGCTGTTTGTACCTGATTTGTTGCTCGTAGTCAACTTTGCTCCACAATATTTGCACACTGCCTTCATGACACCATCCACTTGAACCAGCTCTGGCTCAAAATGCTCCCAAACCTTAGATCTTCTAGTTGGCGTCTGCGATGAGTGGCTGATGCTATCACTGGTTCCAGATGTTTCTGAAGGAAGACTAGAGATATCTGTTTAGAAATGGAATATAATTAGCATGGCGCAATCACAATTTTAACTCAGTAGTAAGAAAAGAGTCTCAATTCAGTAACAGCAAAATTGCGGAATGACAATGCAATTTTAGTCCGGTACTAACCCATTTTCTCTCGTGGTGACTAAACACTCTGAACTGAAAAAGATGAAGAACCCAAGCACTACAGGCCCAACAGGGTAGTCATTTCCCTTCTTAACAGTGGTTTCAGGCACAGAACCCCTCTCTTCATGTCAGCAAGGCACCTTGAAGTAGTCTGTCCAAATAAAAGCCACAAATCAGCATATATGAATACTTAGTGAATCTGATAGCAACTTTAACACTGAGTTGCCTAAGATGCTTGTTGAAGTTTTAAAATGCTCTTAAGACGCTGAGTACAAATCATCTGCGACTTTATATTTTGGTACTTAGAACATGTAGCTAATTGACGAAACTTGAGATCATTATGGACTGACCTCGCAGAATCAAAGCCCTATGTTCTTAATTTGACAGAAACATGAAAGGTTTAATCAGGGAAATAAATACAATGACTACAACTCATGCTACGTTTTAGCCCAAAAATACTAGTATCTATGAACATTAAAAAAAAGAGAAGCAATCTAATATCTATTCTGCAGCAGCAATCTAATTCACTATCATATCATCCCTCCACATATATATCTGCCCGAACAAGAAAAGAATCAAGTAAAATTTCTCACCTGGATAAAATCAGCTAGAGCTTCTCTGCGGGCGGATCGCCGAGGGGAAATCCTAGCACAGCCTTTGGTGAATTGCGGTGGCACCCGTTCGTCTTCGCTCGAATGCTTCCCTGCCATTTATCTCCCACATGGGACCAGATTCGGATCAAGGCTCCATGGGGAAGGGGAAGGGGAAGGAGAGGCTGCCTGCAATCGAATCACTGAACCGTATCAAGAAGCAAAAAGAAAAGGGGAAGGAGAAGGAGATGACGTGAAGGAGAAGACGGGGGAGCGGATCTAGAGGAGGGGCAACTGGATCTGATACCGGCGTTGGAGGAGGACACGCTGGAGCGGAGGCGACGGCGACGACGGCAGCGGGCTGGCGGCGGCGGCACTTCTTTCTCTGACTCGTGAGAGGAGCTGTACTTCCTGGGCGAGCACGGGAGATGCGGAGGACACCCCAATTCCCAACCCCGCTTTCCCTGTGAACCCAACCCGCCCCGACCCGCGAGCTAGGAGAACCCGTTTTCACTCGTCTGTACACACTCCATAACGAAACCCACCCCAAAAACCCCATTTCGCCCCGCCCCATTAGCAGATTTAGGAAGATGCCCCCCGAGGGAGGTCCTGGATTCAATGGTTAGTTGCTCGGTGGATTTTGCAGATTTTTCTGTCTTTTTTTTAACAAATATGGCCGAAGGCTTTAGGACCTTCGATTGTTTTCTTCTTCTTTTTTCAAAAACGAGCGAAGGCTATCTTTGGTGAACCATGGTGGGAAGTGCTGTAATTTGCAAGGTGAATAGCAGTTAACTTATCTGACGGCAGAGGTGGGCTTCTGACTTGACCCTCCGCACAAGACCACCTTCGGCCTTCCGTGTAGCCAGCACCAGCACCTTTGCGCATGCATCTCTGCTGGGACCGAGAGCATCCAATACACGACGCAGCTTGCCAATAGCTTTGGAGTAATACTAGGAGGACCTGGCCTTCGCGTACGAATTGTTGTAAAAAATGACGACCTGCATATGATTAACACACAAGCACTTGCAAGATCTTTGGTTAGCATGTGGAGGTTCCCTTGCCGAGGTGTGGAGTTCGAATGTTTGGGATTTTTAGCCGAAGGATTGGTTGTTTTTTTATTATTATTATTTTTAAAAAAGGATGACCGAAGGCTTGCTGGAAACCTCAGTACTTATCTTTTCTTTTTTGTTAAACAAAAAATGGCGGAAGACCTTAGGAGCTTTGGTGATTAACTGATTTTTTAATACAACAGAAACGGTCGAAGGCTTCAGGGGCCTTTGGTGATGATGATTTTTTTTATGTGAAGTTTTAATCTAAGGTATTATCTTAGCCAACTTTTCATGAAGGTGTAACGAAGTCTTACCTTCATCCGGAGGTACCTTTGCTCTGCTGACGAAGGCAACCGACGTAGGCTGCCTTTGCTAGTGAAGGTTGCCAACGAAGGCTGTTGCTCAGAAAAATACTGAATTTGCAGCTTCAGAGACGAAGGCTGATGGAACTGATCCAAGGCTGATTCTCCCATTTTTCAGCTTTACAGACGAAGGCTGTTGTTCTAAGAAAAATCTGATTTTCCGACTGCACTGACGAAGGTTGTTGTTATGAGAAAAACTTGAATTTTTCTGGCTTCTTAGACGAAGGCTGTAAAGTTAATCGAAGGCTGATGCTCCAAGAGAAAACTCAATTTCCATCTTTACTAACGAGCTGCACAAGAAAAGCGCAAGCGCTAACTTGGCTTGCTGGTTAGTCTCCGGAAAGAAAATCCCAACTATCTTCTGTTTGGCGATGGCTGTGAAAACAAATGACGAAGGCGTTTGTTTTTTATATTTTTCCTTAAACAAGAGCAGAAGGATTGAGGGCCTCGGTAATTTTTTAAAGAGGGGCTGAAGGCTCGAGAGCCTCCGTGACTTTTTGTTTTATATATAAACAAGTGCCGAAGGCTCTAACATTTTGTAATTATTATTATTATTATTATTATTATTATTATTATTATTATTATTATTATTATTATTATTATTATTATTATTATTATTTGTATTATTATTTTTATATATTTTTGAAATAGGCTGGAAAGGTTTTATATGAAGTTATCACCTCCGCTGTCTACTAAGGTTTAAGGAGATCATACCTGTGCCTCGACCCCTCGATCGAGGATCTTATGTTTTCTCGGAGTTCTCATAGGTTCAAGCCTTCACTCTCAAAAAGTTTATTCGTGCTGAGCATGGTGGGCGCCAATGTTGGGACAAGCGTCCTGAATAGGGTTGAGAGGTCGAGGCTCCTTGGTGAAGGCCGGCGGGGGAAGGCTTCCGGAGAAGGCTGATGGGAGAAGACTCCCGGCGGAGGTTGGCAGGAGAAGGCTCCCGAAGACGGCCCAGCCGGAGAAGGCTCCTAGCGAAGGTTGGCGGGAGATGGCTCCTGGAGAAGGCTCCTAGCGGAGGCTAGCGGGAGAAGGCTCCCGGAGAAGGTCTTCGGACGAAGGCCCGGCCTGGGAGGGTCTCCCGACGAAGGTCCGGGGCGAAGGCCTGGAACGAAGGTCTCGAACGATGGCCTGATGATTGTTTTGTATAAGGGCTCTACGGAGAAAGCTCCATGACGGAGGCTCTGTAGAGAAGGCTCTACAAAGATGGACTAGTGCAGAGGTTCCACGAGGAGGTCCGACGACGAAGGCTCCAACATGCGAGCGGGGAGAGTGAGACGGTGGCTAGGGATTGAGAAAAAACAGTGAGAAAGGAGAGCCCCCCTTGCCCTCATGATCTTGGCATTATATAGTCAAGCGGAAATTTACGAGTGACCCCTCGGTGGGGGTGGGTTTTACATGCCACTCCAATGCGCGCTAGTTGAGCCTCTTCTAGGGGACTTGGCCCATATGAATATGGCATGTCCCAACATCATCTATTAATCTTTCTTGTGGATTGAATTGGATTTGGATCGGGTGGGTTGGGTGGGTTCCATGACCCATGCACAGGGCTACATCCGAGGTTGTTCAAAAAATTGTGATGACTTGAAACTGAATTTTGGGACCATATATTATTTCAAACGAAAAAAGATATCTACTGCAATGTTTTAGATCTTTTTCAAGGTCCATAACTTTGTTTATGATCATTTCTCCATTTGAGTTTCATTTGTAAATTTCAAAAAATTAAATTTCAAAATGTAAGAACACTTCAAACAAAATTTATGGGACCTAAGTGATTTCAATTGAATAAGTTGTAGATAAAGTTTTTCCTTGTCCAAGTATGTTTGGAAAAATTGTGAATTTTACTGTGCTGTATATGTTTTTAGAGATAGCTCTAAATCCAACTGCCTTCAAAGATTTGAAGTATCCAGATGTGGCTGTAAATCCCAGCTGCCTCTGAAGACCGATTTCTGAAGTCAGGCCAGCTTGTGAAAGGCAGATTTTGATTGAGACACCTCTACTAAAAAAGGCCTTCGTTGCTAAAAAGTCATGCCAGCAGTGTTTGGTCCACTTCACTAGCTACCAAATTGTTCCTCAAAGAAGCATTAACATAATACTACCATTTTGAGGCAAGGGACGGCTTTGAGAGAGGACATATCCTGCCTGTCCGTGGCTCAGACCTTCACTGAAAGTGACTACGGTTTGGACCTTAAATTAGCAGCCAAAAGTCATAGGTCAATCACAAATTTAATTTTACATGCATATAGTAGTAATTAGTATGTTTTAACAAATGGAAAGTCACTTTATGGAACATTGATATGCCACCTGGAATATAAATCCTTTACTATTATAGTCGATCGACCAGCAGTAGACATCATGTGTACGCTGATGGTTCTTCACGTTCATTTCATTGTTTCAGTACTTCCACCTAGAAGCATCAAATGTGCCTTAGGAGGAACTAAAAAATGAGAATCTAGAGTTGAAACTTAGCGGATTCCATGACAGGAACATTACATGAATATTTTGAGCAACTAATACAAGCAGTACTCCACAAAAGAAGCCTTGTGTTATATTTGGTTGATACTATAAAGTCCAAACCTAATCAACTGTCCTTGTGCATGATAGTTTCATTTATTATAGTGAATCGATGTTAATCATTTTGATTTGCTTGATTTGCCAATGTGATAAAAGGGTTGAGAAAAAGGTTCAAGTAAAAGAGTAATTGTCACATATTCGAACTGAATATATGATTTGTTTGATAATTGCACGCTTTGATGCACATCCTTGGGAAGACATTTCTACTTCAGTTGATAGTTTTGTCATCATATCTCTATTTTATTTGTGAATTACTATTTTCTTACTACTGCAAGCATTGCGGAACCTAGGACTAACTCATCGTGCATAACAGTGTGGCCAACTCACAGGAACTATATCAAAAAGAAAAAACAAAGAGACAAAAGAAGCCAGAATGGCACTAGCTAGGTCTCTTTCTCATTGTCATTTCTCGTTCAATAAGCGCACCAACTGGTGGTCGTCCATTCTTCTTCAATGCCTTATCCTTTGTATCCATGTTTATGGGCTCGTTCGGTTCTTGACAAAATCATCTTCCGGAAAGAATCCAGTTGGATTGGTTATGTAATTTATATAAGCTTCAGCAAACCGGAATGATTCCAGGGCTAAAAGCCCGCCTACCGAACGAGCCCCTAGTTGGTTCTGCAGTATTGGAACTGCCGTACTATTATGGTTGAACCCAAGAATCCTAGCGAAGCATTGTATGACCTCTGAGGTAGAGACCAAACTCCAGGCGCATCCCATTTCTATGTAGTTATGTGTGGCTATCGTGCAAATCAGCAGTATGTTTCTCATTGTACTTTCCATGAAAGGATGAGGTAATAGAAACTTCTTAAACAATTGAACCGCTACAGAGCTAAATGAGGCTCCAATGTATGTATCAATCAACACCGATGAGGAGGTATATATGGGTACTGACCTACCAGGCGTATATAACAACAGGCAGCCGAAACCCAACTGCCTTTTCCATGACTTACGTACCAAGGCCTTCAGTAGTTGACTCCTGAACAGTACAGTACATTTACTGCTACTACACGTATTGCATATAATTGAGAGCACCAGGTGGAGTTGGCTTACTATATCGATGGAACCTGGAAAGCTACTTGTCAATGATAATATTTATTTACAATTCAGATCTCTTTCTTTTTGATAATTGGCACAAGTTCCATGACTAAAACTTGACTAAACACTCTTGTAAGGTCATTTGCGAAACACTTCTAGTCCTAGTGCATTTTGTAATTTGAGGCATTTTAAAAGATTGATTTAAGTTCTAAATATCTTGTGCATTTGTTGTTGTCAAAGGGATAGAAAAATTGTTGGAGACATTTTACTGAAGTAGGTATTGCTTTTGAGCAATTGATTGATACATTTGCATCTTAAAACGACAGCCTTTTACTTTGCGTATGGAACCTGCTGTGTGATATTAACGTAGCAATTAATCCTAGTGGGCCGTGATGGCATGCTGGAATATTACATAATCAGCATGCGGTTAACACTGGGCCTTGTTCATTAGTGCTCCTACTACCATTCTCTCCCTCCATCCAACAGTCACATACTACCATCACATTACTACACCAAGATCACACAATGCACGCTTTACTGAAGTGTGAAGATGGTGCTCCATTGCCTTTTTCTTGAATTGCATCAATAGTCGCTTCATAAATGAAAATGACTGGCAGGAGCAGGTCGGTGCAGAGGCCGGTGCTAGCACCAGTTTGGTTGATGGTACCGAGCATACATGATCAAGCACAGTCGTATATGCTCCCACTTGTTTATATATATATATATATATATATATATATATATATATATATATATATATATATATATATATATATATATATATATATATATATATATATATACTCTATAGATAGCTACAGAATAAGTTATTCTGTAGCCACCTCCATTTATGATAATTTTATATACTAATTTACGACAATGTCAGTATATATTTACGATTGTTGAATTACTATAACACATGGGGGTATTTACCATAATGTTATAGTAAATCACATAGTAAGGAGTTACTATAATCTCGTAAATTAGTATAGCAATTATCGTAAATCAAAGTGGCTACAGAATAAGTTATTTTGTAGCCAGCTGTAGGGTAATATATATATATATATATATATATATATATATATATATATATATATATATATATATATATATATATATATATATATATATATATATATATATATATATATATATATATATATATCAAGCTAGTGATCTATCGTGCAAGCTGCAACTTTTAGCTGCATCAAACAATGAATGCGCGTGAGGAGACAAGGCATGTGAAACTGTCTATAGAGAGACAATTCGGTTCTGGTCTAGGGGCTGTAGCCGAAGCATGTGGTGCACCTAACCATCTCAGTTTGTTGGAAGAGGAATCACCGGCTTGACTTGTTAGTTTGCCTGCTGGAGAGGATCATGGACATGCCATATATAGGTATTTAGGAGCTGTCACAAGGCAGGTGTGATGCATCTAATTCCCAGGATACAATCTTTTTGGACTTCATGCATGCAGTTTCCTACCAGAAAAACTATTCTATGCAATGCATTGCTTGTATGTTACTGATTGATGCAACTGGTGTCAGTGTAGAAAGCAGGATGAATACAATTGATATTGTCTCTTTAAAACAAATAACTATTTTACCAACCACTTCTGATGTTTGAGGCTGTTTGGACACGGTCGTGAGTCGTGAAGGCCAAGGTTCGCAATAGCAATAAGAATTAACGGTTAACGAATCTTCTTACATGGAATCCCGGGTGCAAGCTCTGGCCTATGAGCGTGGCCACGTCGCCTGCAAATTCCGGCCGTCGGATCGGGCGCGCGGACAGCCCAGATCTGGCGAGCCACGGTCTTTTTGCAAAAAAGCCCTTATATTTGGCTAAAATCAACCCGCAGTCCAAAACAGTTCGGATGCCCTCTTTGTACATTTTGTGAAAACCCCCTTATATTTTTTTAAATCAACCCGCAGTACAAGCACGGCCGCCATGGCCGCCGATGCGGAGCTCCCTCTCCCTGGCGCCCCTTCCCCCTGGGCGCGGGTCGTGCGGCGCGACGGCCACCCCCGCGGGCCGCACCGGCGCGACCTGGCACCGAGCGACCCTCCGGCACGGCGGCGCACTGGCACGGCCGAGTCCCGGCGTAACCGCCACCGTGTTCGAGAGAGAGGGAGGCACAGCAGGCTGACCTCCACCTGGATCCGGCCACCCTTCGCCTGGATCCGCCCGACCTCCGCCTCCGCCTCCCAACCGCCAACGCCGGGCCTCCACCCCGCTGCTCTCCGCCGTACGCGCCGCCGTCGTCCAGGGGCGCGAGGCCAGCGACCGCGAGGCGCCCCGTTGCGAGCCCCCTCCTACGGAGAGAGGAGAGGGAGGAAAGGGAACAGAGGAAGCCGCAGCGGCACCGCCGTCTTCTCTCCGGCGCGATGCGGGCGTCGCCGCGCCAGGTTGTACAGGCGGGCACAGGAACGGCCGGTGCCGCGTCTGCGCGGTGATGCGCGATTCCGCTGCCGCCGAGATGCTCGTCGAGGCTACCCAGTCGTCGTCGAGACGAGCCCCTCACTGCCGCTGCCTTTCCCCCATCCCTCTCTGCTCTCTCTCCTGCTCTACCGCTCCCGCGCCTCCTCTGCTCTGCACTTCTCCTCCACCCGAAGCTGAGCGCCGCCGCTGGCGCTCTGTGCCTCCGCCGCCGTCGCACTGCTGCTGCCGCAGCACCACGCCACGCCCACTGCCATCTCTCCTCTCCGCTCTGCTCGCCCTGCCTCTCCTCTCGCTCTCTCGTTCGCGTGGATGGGGAACGACCACGACTGAACGACCGCACGGCAAGCCATCCAATGCCAGGCGCTCCACCACGTCATGACGACCAATAGGAGTGGGCCACGTCATATCTCTCTCCCCCTTTTTCTATAGTGGACACGGCTCACGTGCACTCAAGGGAGAAAGGGACTGGTCTACAGATCGGCGCATGGACCAGCACAGGTCAGCCCTTACCCATAGCTGGACCCCACGCATAAGCCATAGGAGGAGATTGCTAAGTGCACACGGGAAACATATTAATTTAACGCTAACCCAAAATATAAATACTCAAATATAAATCCTACCATATATGTTTATACATAAAAAAAACCAAAAAAAAACTTCAATGCATATGGTATATGACATTCCGTACATTCGCATACGTGACCACATCATGTCCCATACATAAAATCTTGAAACCAATATACACAAATAAAATAATAAACTTGCACTACACATGGTACATATATCATATAGGAAATCACCGAAACCTCGAACAGGTCGTGGCAACATAAACGAATGACCAAAGTGGCTCAAAATCGTACGCACAGCACAAGGCAATTATGGGTATTGAACAAAATCAGTTGTTTGGCCAAATCTTAAGCTAAGGACTAAATCTTAAATTTTAATAAGGTTAGCAGACCTAAATTTTACTATGACTTGGAGAGCACAGATTCCTGTATTTTCAACATCCCACAAAATAGTACTTCTTATTAACAGTGTATTTCTTATGCTCTAATTAATATTCTATTACAAAACTAAGCTACGATTCTCCAAATGAATACCAATTTTATGTTCAAACTACAGTATGCGTCCACGAAAATATATTATTAAGGCTATTAAGTTTTCCTACTGCACAGAAAAAAAACGCAAAAGCTCTTAGGTAAAAACGCGTTGTAAAATAGATTAATCCTAGCTGTTCTCACAGAAATTACAAGCATCTAACTTTCATTTTTCATTATGTAAGCATCAGTGCTAATAATTCATATATATAGTTTGCATTATATTCAACGGTAACATATGGCATATTTGTTTTACTATAGCATATAGTATATAACACCGTACAATGGCAAGTTCACGGTAGCCGCGGCGACGCCGCGCGTAAATTCTAAAGCTGTACGAACCTATAAAATCACCATACCAACCGTGAGATCCATCATATAGCAAATTAATTCTACTACTAATATATATAATATTATTTTTCTCATTGGTAAATCATAAAACTGTAGAACCATCACAAAAACAACACAGGCACATCAAACATGGCGCGGCAACGCCGTGCCCCAAGTTTTCTAGTTTTATGAGCAGCATGCAGGGAAAGAAGATGGAAGCCTCCGCCTGGTAGGCTGCTCTGGGTGAAGGCCCGGAGACTGCAGCGAAGGCTCTTGCGGCATAGGCGAAGGCCATGGTCCGGGCGACGGTAGCGGAGGTCCCAGCGAAGGCGTTCTGGGCGGAGGACCCAAAACTTGGGAGTGCTCCCGCTCGGCAGTAGCACTGGCCCATGGGCCGATGATGGGCCGTCGGCAGTGACCCAACAAGCAAGGGCGGTTGAAGAAGAAGGCACCCAGAGTACCCCTAGCGGCTTGTGTTAGCATAGGAATATTCCGAGGATGTACCTTAATCGACAAGGGTAGAATTATAAAGAGTAGTCTTAATAAACAGTACCTTATAAAAAGGGGACTCAAACTGTGTACAATAGGGAGGTTGGTAGATGCATTTATGAAACTCTAATCGGACTTAGACTGCCCGCAGTGGCATACTCTAAACGATACTTTAAAGTTTTAGAGTATGAATATAGAGTAAAAACTGCTGCACTGGGTACTCTAAAATGATACTCTATCATTTCTCTCACTCTATATTTAGAGTAGTACAGTGTTTACTCTATAGTGGGCAGTGGCGGCCCCACTAGCTAAACAAAGGAAAAAAATGCTATAACTCACAAACCAAAAATCCAAATTAAATTTTGATTGTACCATTAAATTCGTCTCAATAAATCCTACAAAACTAGATCACACATGGATATATTTAGATAAAGTGATAAGTGGGTCCCATAGTGGATAGAGTGGATAGAGGATGATATAGAGGATGGATGGGTGCGGGAGAATTAAGTATAGAGGAGAGAATCTTGCTGACTAGGACGTATAGAGGATGAATATAGAGGTCCATGAGTGCGGATAGCCTTAGGCCCACCTTCCACTTCTCATACCTTCGCCCAGGGCACCCGGCTGGGGGAAGGCCTTCCTTGTCCCACCTGCTGGAAGTCCCTTTCTCCAACAGAGGCAATATGAAGATATGTGTAATAACTGTAACATCCCAGATATTAATAAACAATTAAAACTTGATTATGAAGCATCATCAAGCATAAACATCAAATGACATGCCATCAATGCACTCATTTTGCACTAGTTATTTTTAATCATGTTGCATGTGTTGCATATGTTTCATATACCATGTTTCACATGTTACAAAAAGAGTCTCACATGTTGCCTTACAATGTTTCATATCAAGTATGGCTATGTTTCAAAGTTATGTTTCATAGGTTTTGATCAATGTTTTGTATGTTTCATATATATGTTTCACATGTTTCAATGCAATAGTGATGTGATATGTTATTTTTATTAGTATGCTTAATACATTAATAATGTCATGTTTCTTATCACATGAAATAATGTTTTATTAGTGTTAAATAATTAATCATATTTTAGTTAAAAGAATAATTAATTGAATTCAAAACCATGATTTTACCCCTTTTAAAATAATTCAAAATCTAAGCAAAATTTGGGAAAAAGTTCAAAACCAAGTTTGTAGAACTTTTCAAGGGCTACAACTTTGGTGTTTTGAGTTTTCAAAGTTTTAGTGAAAAAGGTGGAGCAATTTTGAAAATAAACAAATTTCAAATTTAATTCATTTTTGTCCCCAAACTAAGATTTCAAAATGGAGGCTGAATTTTAAAAAGTTTTGAACAGCAAAGTTGTAGGTCTGGTCAAGATATACCACTTTGATGTTTGGAGATTTTGAAGTTTCAATATGAAATCAAAAGTAATTTCTAAATTACCAAATCTGAAAAATGTGTCCCTTTTTGAATTTAAACTCAAATTTCAAAATCCAGTTAGAATTTGAAAAAGCGTTCAATACAAAACTTGTAGAGCTTGAAATTCTGAAGATTTCATAGATTGGAAGTTTTTCAAGTTGTTACATGAATTTGAGAGTAATTTGAGAAAACAGTTTGAAAATTCAAAGTTTGGGGGGGGGAGCTACAGTGTCGGGCCAATCACCGCCGACCACCGCACGGTATGGGCGCCGGCGAGACGCCGGGCGGCTTCGGCCGGCTTCCAGGCGAGTCCTCGATCGCCAGCGCGACGTCGCGCGTCTTCCAGCACAGTCACCGCCACCGTTCCCTATATATACGTCGAGCTCACAGTGGCGATTTTCATTTTCCCTGTTTTCGCCACCGCCGCCACCGCAGCTCCGCCGCTCGCCGCTGCCGCCGTCGAGCCACCTCCAGCCACGCCAACCGCACCATTAGCTCCGCCTCATCCTCGCGCACCTCGTGAACCACCCGAGCGAGCTTAACTCCGCCTAGATCACCACAGCCGCCCGCTCCCGTGCCCAACTCCGGTCGGAGCACCGCCATCGTCGCCTTCCCGTGGCCAGGCCACTCCGGCTTCTCTCCGTCCTCCCCGAGACCGCCATCGTCACCGCTGTGAGCTCCTGATCGTTTTCCTCGCACTAATTTAACCGCTACCGTGTTGTACCATCGAGTCGCCGGTCACCGTAGTTGTCGAGTCGCCACCGTCGTCGGTGAGCTGTCGCCGGAGCTCGAGACGAGCTGCAAGATAGCAAAACGGGTTCGCTAGGTCGCGTAGAGGCTGTCGGATCGCTCGGTTGGTCGACCGAGGCTTCGGTCATCGCGGGTGAGCGCGCGGGCACGCGGGAGCGAGCGGAGGTGAGGGATGACATGTGGGGACGCGGTGTCAGCGAGAGAGAGAGCCAGCGCGCGGGGCAGGCCGCTGCTGGGCCGCGTCGCTGGGCCGAGCGCGAGCGCGAGCGCGGGCGCGCGCGAGCAGGCCGCTTGGCTGGGCCGGACCGGAGGGAAGAGGAGATCGGCCCGGTTCGGATTTTCGTTTTTGTTTTCTTTTTCAATAAATGAATAGTGTTGCTATTTGTTTATTTCATTAAAAATTGTGTAGAGTTCCAAAATTCATGAAAATTTTTAGGTAAGCTTCTCAATGTGCAAACTATCTAGGAAAAATGTTAAACCCTAATTTTGATTACTTTGTGCAGTAGATTTAATTAGTTCCAATAAAGATTAAATGCAACTTCCATGAATTTTAATAATTAATTTATTAATCCAAAAATGATGAAATTTATTGTGACACTGTTTTAAGTCATTCTTAATATATAGAAAAAGTTTGAGCTTGTTTAGGTAAAGTTTGATCAACTATTAATTATGCCCTAATTAATTAAATAGTAATTAAATGTTAAATCAATAACTTTAAGTGTTGTGTGCTCTTTTGGGATTGAGTGATGACCTTGGGTCATTAACATGTAATGACCCTTGGCACTTTAATTAATTGCTTAAGTTATGATTGACTTGTTAACTAGGATTTGTTAATGATAGTTAGTGTCATTAACTTAGGTCATTAGTAGTTAATAACTTACTTATGTTAATACTTAGTGGTCTTGTGGTAAGATTACTTGTTGTTAGATGCAACCTCTTGGGTAAAAACAAAGTTACGGTTAGTTAACCTTTAAATTAACCTTGTTAGCTTGCAACTGTACCGCGAAGGAAAGTTGTACTCAAGTAGATAACTAATGTTTATCCTTTCTAAATGTCTCTTGCATGTTATTCCTTGTTCATCATCATGCATCATGACATGCATTCCATTATATTAAGCATCGCATCATTTATATACGTGTAGTGCCTACGAGAGTGAGAAGATTCGTGATGAACAAGTGATGATGAGGTTGGTGTTGATCAATCTTCGGAAAGGTGTCATCCACCCGTGATGTTGGCGTCAAACTTAACTTCTACGAGAACTAACCACCGTTGCAACGCAGGCAAGCCCCGGACATACAACCACTCTTCTGTTTTATAAATGCTTTATTACACCTTAAGTCTAGTGTAATGTGCATTATGTTAGTAGGAGTTGGTTGAAACCGTTGCTGCATGATTACCTTGATCTACATTTATATCCAGATGATATCCCACAAGTATATGTAGGTCGATCTCTTATGCTTAGTAATGCTTAGACTTCGGTAGAAGTCGAATAATATTCTCTTTGATCACAAGAACAAGTTTATTTCTTGCTTCTCCTGACCTAATGACAGGTCATGAGAGCTGGTGAAAATGAATATGAGAATGAACTTGAGACCGGACGGGGCATGGGAATCGTCTTTGGTGGTTGGTCCCGTCTGTGTCGGTTAAGGACCGTTCGTTGTTGGCCCTCGAGTCAAGGAGTTTTTATTAGTACTAGCCATGTACCCATGTCGGGTAAGCCTTACTTTGGTTAGTCCATTACGAGAACGTCTAACCTCGCACTGGGAGTGGAGAGATGGCGAGAGTAATGTGTACCCTCGGGGCTAGAATCGGGCCGGGTTCGAGGAGTACTGTGCTCTCGGGTGGCGATGGACACGTTCTGGTTTTGGGAAAACCCGAGTAAGAGTTGATATATGCAAGATTCAGTTCTACATATGTCGTGTGGTTAGGAATCCCCAGCTGGGTAGATGAAGCGGTTCGAATCGTCGTTGCTCCACGAGAAAGGAGTCTTGACCTTGCACCAACATCGTAGCAACAACTGGAACATGATTACTGTTGGACTTGAGATGGAAAAGAAATGAATAACTAGTGTAATGCTTATATTTATGATTGAGATAGATACAGGTGCAAAAGTTAGCTATAATGAGGCTATACTAAAACTTGAGCAAAAACTTAATTAAAAGTTTGAAAGCAAGGATGCACTGGTAGTAAGCTTTTCTGCAAAACTTCTCTTTTCTAGCTTCACTACTTCCCTTAAGCCAGCATATCCTTGGAGTCTTTTCTTTTTGTCGGGTAAGTCTTGCGGAGTACAATTGAGTACTCAGGGTTTGTTAACCCCTGTTGCAGGTACTGACGGGTACCGTTAACCGAGGTCATGTCGGTGGGCTCGATATGATCTGGTTGTCCTCTCCTAACTTAGGTGCTCTGCCTAAGTTGTCTTCTGTAGTTCTACTCGACTTCCGCAATACAAGTTAAGTTTGTAAAAAGTTAACTTAATCATGATTTATAAATTCATAATTATTCTTCCGCACTCTGATGTAAAGTTTTGTTACAAATGTTGTAATGTTGCAGTTACTCCTTTGTTGATCCTGGTATGAATTGTTAAATGTAGTTTAATCGGGGTCCTGTGAGGGCACCCGACAGATCTTCTTAAGTTATCTGGTATACATGCATAGCTGTCAGAGGTCTTAGGGACAATAACAGGTGCATGTGGGCCATATAATTTAGGAGGTTCTGCTACAGGTGGTATCAGAGCTCATACAATGGATCAACTACAACATTACATTTGAAAACTTCAAAATGAATTTACAATATAAAAGTTTTTGAAGGTAACAAGTTAAAAATGGACTTCTATCTATCTTCTTGCTTGCTGGAAGACTTTATGAAGATTTTCCGATGACTCAAGTACAAAGGCTTCAAGAAGTTCGTCAAATCTTCATTGGAAGATCAAGAGGAGAGTCAATTTCACCGATAAAGTTCTACCGAAGTATCTTTCAATAGTCCGTCTTGGCCAGTGAAGATAGTGTATAAATAAAGCCCTATAATCTACTAACAGGTTGAAGATGAAGCACTCCTGACGTTGAGAAGACGTATAGGACGAGCATATCTCATATCATGCATAAAATGATAATAAAATAATGATTAAAATTTCCTCCTTATATTCGAGGAGCAGTTATTATTCGTTATAACTGTTCTATTGATGAATCTCGTCCTGTACCAGGTTCTATTAGTCCTTTGACGATCATTGCTCCATAGGTTCCTAACTCTTGGGGAACTTCTGGATGCACTTTATTTACCATGTTGACTCCATGTAAAACCTGGGACTACTCCTTGCATTGACTTCTCAATGTATGCATGTGTCATGTTTTGATTTCTTCCATCCTGACACCTGCTATTACTTTGATATTGATCACTTACATGTGTTTGACGAGAGTTACTTTAGTTGTGCTTTATAGTGGTGCCTCGACCCGTGACTATGGTGCTGTGTTAAACCTGGATACTCTGTGATTCATGACCACACGAGTTCCACCAGAATATGCACTAGTACCGTAGTCGGTGCTCCTGAACCATTATAGCTCATAATTAATGTGTTTTCACTCGTTGGACATTCGTCGGAGAATTCTAACCTCTCCAGATCCTTTGTTATTATAACCAATCTCTGATCTTGGTTATAATACTGACATTATCAAATGAGTTACTGTAGTTGTGCCCTATATTGGTACCATGATCAGTGACAATGGAACAGCATTGTATCCTAGAGTTTCTTGTGACTTGCTACCATAAGGGAATACCGGACACTTGCTGTTATCAGGGTCTATGATCATGATTCCTTATAGTCCACAATTAGGGTGTTTTCATTCTTTGGACACTCCTTAGGGATTCAAAGTTGTCATTTTGAGCTCCCTAGATGTCTTGTGATTGTGACCGACTTCTGATCTCGGTTACATTCTCAATATTGTGAGGCGAGGGTTATCATTGTTGTGCCCTATAGTGGTGCCACGTTCCGTGACCATGGTGCCGCGTCGGAACCTAGAGTCTCTTGTGTGCCCGGGTCACACAAGTTTCTGCTGGGTGCGCGCAGGTATCGAGGTCTGTGGTTGTGATCCATTATAGTCTCACGACTAATATGCCCTCACTATTTGCAATATGTCTTGAGAATTCATGCCCATACTTCTTTTGAATTATCTTAATCCTTGATGTTGGAACCATTATCGAATCACAGTTGTAATCTTGATTTCTTCTGTGAATATTTTTGTTTCAATAGAAGACCCTACTTTCTTAGAAGTTGCTCCAATTGTGCCCTATAGTGATACCATGATCTGTAACAATGGTATAGCAAGTATCGTGGAAATCCCTATGGCTGATCACTGTACGGGAATACGGGGTATTTGCTATAGCAAGGTCTATGACCATGATTCATTATAGACCACAGTTGATATGCTTCCAATTCTCTTGGAATTTCTTTTAAGGAGTAATCCTGTCTCCTGGATTTCTCTAAATACCTTGTTAATTACAACCATCATTTGAAATCAGTTGTAATTCTTAAATCAATCTTAGATGCCTTGTGAATCTCTTCAAGGTTAATGTGCTTGACACATTTTCTTTTCCATTACTTAACCCCACGGGTTATGTCGTTCCTGAAATCTCGGGACGAGATTTCTTTAAGGGGGTTAGGCTGTAACATCCCAGATATTAATAAACAATTAAAACTTGATTATGAAGCATCATCAAGCATAAACATCAAATGACATGCCATCAATGCACTCATTTTGCACTAGTTATTTTTAATCATGTTGCATGTGTTGCATATGTTTCATATACCATGTTTCACATGTTACAAAAAGAGTCTCACATGTTGCCTTACAATGTTTCATATCAAGTATGGCTATGTTTCAAAGTTATGTTTCATAGGTTTTGATCAATGTTTTGTATGTTTCATATATATGTTTCACATGTTTCAATGCAATAGTGATGTGATATGTTATTTTTATTAGTATGCTTAATACATTAATAATGTCATGTTTCTTATCACATGAAATAATGTTTTATTAGTGTTAAATAATTAATCATATTTTAGTTAAAAGAATAATTAATTGAATTCAAAACCATGATTTTACCCCTTTTAAAATAATTCAAAATCTAAGCAAAATTTGGGAAAAAGTTCAAAACCAAGTTTGTAGAACTTTTCAAGGGCTACAACTTTGGTGTTTTGAGTTTTCAAAGTTTTAGTGAAAAAGGTGGAGCAATTTTGAAAATAAACAAATTTCAAATTTAATTCATTTTTGTCCCCAAACTAAGATTTCAAAATGGAGGCTGAATTTTAAAAAGTTTTGAACAGCAAAGTTGTAGGTCTGGTCAAGATATACCACTTTGATGTTTGGAGATTTTGAAGTTTCAATATGAAATCAAAAGTAATTTCTAAATTACCAAATCTGAAAAATGTGTCCCTTTTTGAATTTAAACTCAAATTTCAAAATCCAGTTAGAATTTGAAAAAGCGTTCAATACAAAACTTGTAGAGCTTGAAATTCTGAAGATTTCATAGATTGGAAGTTTTTCAAGTTGTTACATGAATTTGAGAGTAATTTGAGAAAACAGTTTGAAAATTCAAAGTTTGGGGGGGGAGCTACAGTGTCGGGCCAATCACCGCCGACCACCGCACGGTATGGGCGCCGGCGAGACGCCGGGCGGCTTCGGCCGGCTTCCAGGCGAGTCCTCGATCGCCAGCGCGACGTCGCGCGTCTTCCAGCACAGTCACCGCCACCGTTCCCTATATATACGTCGAGCTCACAGTGGCGATTTTCATTTTCCCTGTTTTCGCCACCGCCGCCACCGCAGCTCCGCCGCTCGCCGCTGCCGCCGTCGAGCCACCTCCAGCCACGCCAACCGCACCATTAGCTCCGCCTCATCCTCGCGCACCTCGTGAACCACCCGAGCGAGCTTAACTCCGCCTAGATCACCACAGCCGCCCGCTCCCGTGCCCAACTCCGGTCGGAGCACCGCCATCGTCGCCTTCCCGTGGCCAGGCCACTCCGGCTTCTCTCCGTCCTCCCCGAGACCGCCATCGTCACCGCTGTGAGCTCCTGATCGTTTTCCTCGCACTAATTTAACCGCTACCGTGTTGTACCATCGAGTCGCCGGTCACCGTAGTTGTCGAGTCGCCACCGTCGTCGGTGAGCTGTCGCCGGAGCTCGAGACGAGCTGCAAGATAGCAAAACGGGTTCGCTAGGTCGCGTAGAGGCTGTCGGATCGCTCGGTTGGTCGACCGAGGCTTCGGTCATCGGCCGGTCACCGCGGGTGAGCGCGCGGGCACGCGGGAGCGAGCGGAGGTGAGGGATGACATGTGGGGACGCGGTGTCAGCGAGAGAGAGAGCCAGCGCGCGGGGCAGGCCGCTGCTGGGCCGCGTCGCTGGGCCGAGCGCGAGCGCGAGCGTGGGCGCGCGCGAGCAGGCCGCTTGGCTGGGCCGGACCGGAGGGAAGAGGAGATCGGCCCGGTTCGGATTTTCGTTTTTGTTTTCTTTTTCAATAAATGAATAGTGTTGCTATTTGTTTATTTCATTAAAAATTGTGTAGAGTTCCAAAATTCATGAAAATTTTTGGGTAAGCTTCTCAATGTGCAAACTATCTAGGAAAAATGTTAAACCCTAATTTTGATTACTTTGTGCAGTAGATTTAATTAGTTCCAATAAAGATTAAATGCAACTTCCATGAATTTTAATAATTAATTTATTAATCCAAAAATGATGAAATTTATTGTGACACTGTTTTAAGTCATTCTTAATATATAGAAAAAGTTTGAGCTTGTTTAGGTAAAGTTTGATCAACTATTAATTATGCCCTAATTAATTAAATAGTAATTAAATGTTAAATCAATAACTTTAAGTGTTGTGTGCTCTTTTGGGATTGAGTGATGACCTTGGGTCATTAACATGTAATGACCCTTGGCACTTTAATTAATTGCTTAAGTTATGATTGACTTGTTAACTAGGATTTGTTAATGATAGTTAGTGTCATTAACTTAGGTCATTAGTAGTTAATAACTTACTTATGTTAATACTTAGTGGTCTTGTGGTAAGATTACTTGTTGTTAGATGCAACCTCTTGGGTAAAACAAAGTTACGATTAGTTAACCTTTAAATTAACCTTGTTAGCTTGCAACTGTACCGCGAAGGAAAGTTGTACTCAAGTAGATAACTAATGTTTATCCTTTCTAAATGTCTCTTGCATGTTATTCCTTGTTCATCATCATGCATCATGACATACATTCCATTATATTAAGCATCGCATCATTTATATACGTGTAGTGCCTACGAGAGTGAGAAGATTCGTGATGAACAAGTGATGATGAGGTTGGTGTTGATCAATCTTCGGAAAGGTGTCATCCACCCGTGATGTTGGCGTCAAACTTAACTTCTACGAGAACTAACCACCGTTGCAACGCAGGCAAGCCCCGGACATACAACCACTCTTCTGTTTTATAAATGCTTTATTACACCTTAAGTCTAGTGTAATGTGCATTATGTTAGTAGGAGTTGGTTGAAACCGTTGCTGCATGATTACCTTGATCTACATTTATATCCAGATGATATCCCACAAGTATATGTAGGTCGATCTCTTATGCTTAGTAATGCTTAGACTTCGGTAGAAGTCGAATAATATTCTCTTTGATCACAAGAACAAGTTTATTTCTTGCTTCTCCTGACCTAATGACAGGTCATGAGAGCTGGTGAAAATGAATATGAGAATGAACTTGAGACCGGACGGGGCATGGGAATCGTCTTTGGTGGTTGGTCCCGTCTGTGTCGGTTAAGGACCGTTCGTTGTTGGCCCTCGAGTCAAGGAGTTTTTATTAGTACTAGCCATGTACCCATGTCGGGTAAGCCTTACTTTGGTTAGTCCATTACGAGAACGTCTAACCTCGCACTGGGAGTGGAGAGATGGCGAGAGTAATGTGTACCCTCGGGGCTAGAATCGGGCCGGGTTCGAGGAGTACTGTGCTCTCGGGTGGCGATGGACACGTTCTGGTTTTGGGAAAACCCGAGTAAGAGTTGATATATGCAAGATTCAGTTCTACATATGTCGTGTGGTTAGGAATCCCCAGCTGGGTAGATGAAGCGGTTCGAATCGTCGTTGCTCCACGAGAAAGGAGTCTTGACCTTGCACCAACATCGTAGCAACAACTGGAACATGATTACTGTTGGACTTGAGATGGAAAAGAAATGAATAACTAGTGTAATGCTTATATTTATGATTGAGATAGATACAGGTGCAAAAGTTAGCTATAATGAGGCTATACTAAAACTTGAGCAAAAACTTAATTAAAAGTTTGAAAGCAAGGATGCACTGGTAGTAAGCTTTTCTGCAAAACTTCTCTTTTCTAGCTTCACTACTTCCCTTAAGCCAGCATATCCTTGGAGTCTTTTCTTTTTGTCGGGTAAGTCTTGCGGAGTACAATTGAGTACTCAGGGTTTGTTAACCCCTGTTGCAGGTACTGACGGGTACCGTTAACCGAGGTCATGTCGGTGGGCTCGATATGATCTGGTTGTCCTCTCCTAACTTAGGTGCTCTGCCTAAGTTGTCTTCTGTAGTTCTACTCGACTTCCGCAATACAAGTTAAGTTTGTAAAAAGTTAACTTAATCATGATTTATAAATTCATAATTATTCTTCCGCACTCTGATGTAAAGTTTTGTTACAAATGTTGTAATGTTGCAGTTACTCCTTTGTTGATCCTGGTATGAATTGTTAAATGTAGTTTAATCGGGGTCCTGTGAGGGCACCCGACAGATCTTCTTAAGTTATCTGGTATACATGCATAGCTGTCAGAGGTCTTAGGGACAATAACAGGTGCATGTGGGCCATATAATTTAGGAGGTTCTGCTACAGGTGGTATCAGAGCTCATACAATGGATCAACTACAACATTACATTTGAAAACTTCAAAATGAATTTACAATATAAAAGTTTTTGAAGGTAACAAGTTAAAAATGGACTTCTATCTATCTTCTTGCTTGCTGGAAGACTTTATGAAGATTTTCCGATGACTCAAGTACAAAGGCTTCAAGAAGTTCGTCAAATCTTCATTGGAAGATCAAGAGGAGAGTCAATTTCACCGATAAAGTTCTACCGAAGTATCTTTCAATAGTCCGTCTTGGCCAGTGAAGATAGTGTATAAATAAAGCCCTATAATCTACTAACAGGTTGAAGATGAAGCACTCCTGACGTTGAGAAGACGTATAGGACGAGCATATCTCATATCATGCATAAAATGATAATAAAATAATGATTAAAATTTCCTCCTTATATTCGAGGAGCAGTTATTATTCGTTATAACTGTTCTATTGATGAATCTCGTCCTGTACCAGGTTCTATTAGTCCTTTGACGATCATTGCTCCATAGGTTCCTAACTCTTGGGGAACTTCTGGATGCACTTTATTTACCATGTTGACTCCATGTAAAACCTGGGACTACTCCTTGCATTGACTTCTCAATGTATGCATGTGTCATGTTTTGATTTCTTCCATCCTGACACCTGCTATTACTTTGATATTGATCACTTACATGTGTTTGACGAGAGTTACTTTAGTTGTGCTTTATAGTGGTGCCTCGACCCGTGACTATGGTGCTGTGTTAAACCTGGATACTCTGTGATTCATGACCACACGAGTTCCACCAGAATATGCACTAGTACCGTAGTCGGTGCTCCTGAACCATTATAGCTCATAATTAATGTGTTTTCACTCGTTGGACATTCGTCGGAGAATTCTAACCTCTCCAGATCCTTTGTTATTATAACCAATCTCTGATCTTGGTTATAATACTGACATTATCAAATGAGTTACTGTAGTTGTGCCCTATATTGGTACCATGATCAGTGACAATGGAACAGCATTGTATCCTAGAGTTTCTTGTGACTTGCTACCATAAGGGAATACCGGACACTTGCTGTTATCAGGGTCTATGATCATGATTCCTTATAGTCCACAATTAGGGTGTTTTCATTCTTTGGACACTCCTTAGGGATTCAAAGTTGTCATTTTGAGCTCCCTAGATGTCTTGTGATTGTGACCGACTTCTGATCTCGGTTACATTCTCAATATTGTGAGGCGAGGGTTATCATTGTTGTGCCCTATAGTGGTGCCACGTTCCGTGACCATGGTGCCGCGTCGGAACCTAGAGTCTCTTGTGTGCCCGGGTCACACAAGTTTCTGCTGGGTGCGCGCAGGTATCGAGGTCTGTGGTTGTGATCCATTATAGTCTCACGACTAATATGCCCTCACTATTTGCAATATGTCTTGAGAATTCATGCCCATACTTCTTTTGAATTATCTTAATCCTTGATGTTGGAACCATTATCGAATCACAGTTGTAATCTTGATTTCTTCTGTGAATATTTTTGTTTCAATAGAAGACCCTACTTTCTTAGAAGTTGCTCCAATTGTGCCCTATAGTGATACCATGATCTGTAACAATGGTATAGCAAGTATCGTGGAAATCCCTATGGCTGATCACTGTACGGGAATACGGGGTATTTGCTATAGCAAGGTCTATGACCATGATTCATTATAGACCACAGTTGATATGCTTCCAATTCTCTTGGAATTTCTTTTAAGGAGTAATCCTGTCTCCTGGATTTCTCTAAATACCTTGTTAATTACAACCATCATTTGAAATCAGTTGTAATTCTTAAATCAATCTTAGATGCCTTGTGAATCTCTTCAAGGTTAATGTGCTTGACACATTTTCTTTTCCATTACTTAACCCCACGGGTTATGTCGTTCCTGAAATCTCGGGACTAGATTTCTTTAAGGGGGTTAGGCTGTAACATCCCAGATATTAATAAACAATTAAAACTTGATTATGAAGCATCATCAAGCATAAACATCAAATGACATGCCATCAATGCACTCATTTTGCACTAGTTATTTTTAATCATGTTGCATGTGTTGCATATGTTTCATATACCATGTTTCACATGTTACAAAAAGAGTCTCACATGTTGCCTTACAATGTTTCATATCAAGTATGGCTATGTTTCAAAGTTATGTTTCATAGGTTTTGATCAATGTTTTGTATGTTTCATATATATGTTTCACATGTTTCAATGCAATAGTGATGTGATATGTTATTTTTATTAGTATGCTTAATACATTAATAATGTCATGTTTCTTATCACATGAAATAATGTTTTATTAGTGTTAAATAATTAATCATATTTTAGTTAAAAGAATAATTAATTGAATTCAAAACCATGATTTTACCCCTTTTAAAATAATTCAAAATCTAAGCAAAATTTGGGAAAAAGTTCAAAACCAAGTTTGTAGAACTTTTCAAGGGCTACAACTTTGGTGTTTTGAGTTTTCAAAGTTTTAGTGAAAAAGGTGGAGCAATTTTGAAAATAAACAAATTTCAAATTTAATTCATTTTTGTCCCCAAACTAAGATTTCAAAATGGAGGCTGAATTTTAAAAAGTTTTGAACAGCAAAGTTGTAGGTCTGGTCAAGATATACCACTTTGATGTTTGGAGATTTTGAAGTTTCAATATGAAATCAAAAGTAATTTCTAAATTACCAAATCTAAAAAATGTGTCCCTTTTTGAATTTAAACTCAAATTTCAAAATCCAGTTAGAATTTGAAAAAGCGTTCAATACAAAACTTGTAGAGCTTGAAATTCTGAAGATTTCATAGATTGGAAGTTTTTCAAGTTGTTACATGAATTTGAGAGTAATTTGAGAAAACAGTTTGAAAATTCAAAGTTTGGGGGGGGGGAGCTACAGTGTCGGGCCAATCACCGCCGACCACCGCACGGTATGGGCGCCGGCGAGACGCCGGGCGGCTTCGGCCGGCTTCCAGGCGAGTCCTCGATCGCCAGCGCGACGTCGCGCGTCTTCCAGCACAGTCACCGCCACCGTTCCCTATATATACGTCGAGCTCACAGTGGCGATTTTCATTTTCCCTGTTTTCGCCACCGCCGCCACCGCAGCTCCGCCGCTCGCCGCTGCCGCCGTCGAGCCACCTCCAGCCACGCCAACCGCACCATTAGCTCCGCCTCATCCTCGCGCACCTCGTGAACCACCCGAGCGAGCTTAACTCCGCCTAGATCACCACAGCCGCCCGCTCCCGTGCCCAACTCCGGTCGGAGCACCGCCATCGTCGCCTTCCCGTGGCCAGGCCACTCCGGCTTCTCTCCGTCCTCCCCGAGACCGCCATCGTCACCGCTGTGAGCTCCTGATCGTTTTCCTCGCACTAATTTAACCGCTACCGTGTTGTACCATCGAGTCGCCGGTCACCGTAGTTGTCGAGTCGCCACCGTCGTCGGTGAGCTGTCGCCGGAGCTCGAGACGAGCTGCAAGATAGCAAAACGGGTTCGCTAGGTCGCGTAGAGGCTGTCGGATCGCTCGGTTGGTCGACCGAGGCTTCGGTCATCGGCCGGTCACCGCGGGTGAGCGCGCGGGCGCGCGGGAGCGAGCGGAGGTGAGGGATGACATGTGGGGACGCGGTGTCAGCGAGAGAGAGAGCCAGCGCGCGGGGCAGGCCGCTGCTGGGCCGCGTCGCTGGGCCGAGCGCGAGCGCGAGCGCGGGCGCGCGTGAGCAGGCCGCTTGGCTGGGCCGGACCGGAGGGAAGAGGAGATCGGCCCGGTTCGGATTTTCGTTTTTGTTTTCTTTTTCAATAAATGAATAGTGTTGCTATTTGTTTATTTCATTAAAAATTGTGTAGAGTTCCAAAATTCATGAAAATTTTTGGGTAAGCTTCTCAATGTGCAAACTATCTAGGAAAAATGTTAAACCCTAATTTTGATTACTTTGTGCAGTAGATTTAATTAGTTCCAATAAAGATTAAATGCAACTTCCATGAATTTTAATAATTAATTTATTAATCCAAAAATGATGAAATTTATTGTGACACTGTTTTAAGTCATTCTTAATATATAGAAAAAGTTTGAGCTTGTTTAGGTAAAGTTTGATCAACTATTAATTATGCCCTAATTAATTAAATAGTAATTAAATGTTAAATCAATAACTTTAAGTGTTGTGTGCTCTTTTGGGATTGAGTGATGACCTTGGGTCATTAACATGTAATGACCCTTGGCACTTTAATTAATTGCTTAAGTTATGATTGACTTGTTAACTAGGATTTGTTAATGATAGTTAGTGTCATTAACTTAGGTCATTAGTAGTTAATAACTTACTTATGTTAATACTTAGTGGTCTTGTGGTAAGATTACTTGTTGTTAGATGCAACCTCTTGGGTAAAAACAAAGTTACGGTTAGTTAACCTTTAAATTAACCTTGTTAGCTTGCAACTGTACCGCGAAGGAAAGTTGTACTCAAGTAGATAACTAATGTTTATCCTTTCTAAATGTCTCTTGCATGTTATTCCTTGTTCATCATCATGCATCATGACATGCATTCCATTATATTAAGCATCACATCATTTATATACGTGTAGTGCCTACGAGAGTGAGAAGATTCGTGATGAACAAGTGATGATGAGGTTGGTGTTGATCAATCTTCGGAAAGGTGTCATCCACCCGTGATGTTGGCGTCAAACTTAACTTCTACGAGAACTAACCACCGTTGCAACGCAGGCAAGCCCCGGACATACAACCACTCTTCTGTTTTATAAATGCTTTATTACACCTTAAGTCTAGTGTAATGTGCATTATGTTAGTAGGAGTTGGTTGAAACCGTTGCTGCATGATTACCTTGATCTACATTTATATCCAGATGATATCCCACAAGTATATGTAGGTCGATCTCTTATGCTTAGTAATGCTTAGACTTCGGTAGAAGTCGAATAATATTCTCTTTGATCACAAGAACAAGTTTATTTCTTGCTTCTCCTGACCTAATGACAGGTCATGAGAGCTGGTGAAAATGAATATGAGAATGAACTTGAGACCGGACGGGGCATGGGAATCGTCTTTGGTGGTTGGTCCCGTCTGTGTCGGTTAAGGACCGTTCGTTGTTGGCCCTCGAGTCAAGGAGTTTTTATTAGTACTAGCCATGTACCCATGTCGGGTAAGCCTTACTTTGGTTAGTCCATTACGAGAACGTCTAACCTCGCACTGGGAGTGGAGAGATGGCGAGAGTAATGTGTACCCTCGGGGCTAGAATCGGGCCGGGTTCGAGGAGTACTGTGCTCTCGGGTGGCGATGGACACGTTCTGGTTTTGGGAAAACCCGAGTAAGAGTTGATATATGCAAGATTCAGTTCTACATATGTCGTGTGGTTAGGAATCCCCAGCTGGGTAGATGAAGCGGTTCGAATCGTCGTTGCTCCACGAGAAAGGAGTCTTGACCTTGCACCAACATCGTAGCAACAACTGGAACATGATTACTGTTGGACTTGAGATGGAAAAGAAATGAATAACTAGTGTAATGCTTATATTTATGATTGAGATAGATACAGGTGCAAAAGTTAGCTATAATGAGGCTATACTAAAACTTGAGCAAAAACTTAATTAAAAGTTTGAAAGCAAGGATGCACTGGTAGTAAGCTTTTCTGCAAAACTTCTCTTTTCTAGCTTCACTACTTCCCTTAAGCCAGCATATCCTTGGAGTCTTTTCTTTTTGTCGGGTAAGTCTTGCGGAGTACAATTGAGTACTCAGGGTTTGTTAACCCCTGTTGCAGGTACTGACGGGTACCGTTAACCGAGGTCATGTCGGTGGGCTCGATATGATCTGGTTGTCCTCTCCTAACTTAGGTGCTCTGCCTAAGTTGTCTTATGTAGTTCTACTCGACTTCCGCAATACAAGTTAAGTTTGTAAAAAGTTAACTTAATCATGATTTATAAATTCATAATTATTCTTCCGCACTCTGATGTAAAGTTTTGTTACAAATGTTGTAATGTTGCAGTTACTCCTTTGTTGATCCTGGTATGAATTGTTAAATGTAGTTTAATCGGGGTCCTGTGAGGGCACCCGACAGATCTTCTTAAGTTATCTGGTATACATGCATAGCTGTCAGAGGTCTTAGGGACAATAACAGGTGCATGTGGGCCATATAATTTAGGAGGTTCTGCTACAGGTGGTATCAGAGCTCATACAATGGATCAACTACAACATTACATTTGAAAACTTCAAAATGAATTTACAATATAAAAGTTTTTGAAGGTAACAAGTTAAAAATGGACTTCTATCTATCTTCTTGCTTGCTGGAAGACTTTATGAAGATTTTCCGATGACTCAAGTACAAAGGCTTCAAGAAGTTCGTCAAATCTTCATTGGAAGATCAAGAGGAGAGTCAATTTCACCGATAAAGTTCTACCGAAGTATCTTTCAATAGTCCGTCTTGGCCAGTGAAGATAGTGTATAAATAAAGCCCTATAATCTACTAACAGGTTGAAGATGAAGCACTCCTGACGTTGAGAAGACGTATAGGACGAGCATATCTCATATCATGCATAAAATGATAATAAAATAATGATTAAAATTTCCTCCTTATATTCGAGGAGCAGTTATTATTCGTTATAACTGTTCTATTGATGAATCTCGTCCTGTACCAGGTTCTATTAGTCCTTTGACGATCATTGCTCCATAGGTTCCTAACTCTTGGGGAACTTCTGGATGCACTTTATTTACCATGTTGACTCCATGTAAAACCTGGGACTACTCCTTGCATTGACTTCTCAATGTATGCATGTGTCATGTTTTGATTTCTTCCATCCTGACACCTGCTATTACTTTGATATTGATCACTTACATGTGTTTGACGAGAGTTACTTTAGTTGTGCTTTATAGTGGTGCCTCGACCCGTGACTATGGTGCTGTGTTAAACCTGGATACTCTGTGATTCATGACCACACGAGTTCCACCAGAATATGCACTAGTACCGTAGTCGGTGCTCCTGAACCATTATAGCTCATAATTAATGTGTTTTCACTCGTTGGACATTCGTCGGAGAATTCTAACCTCTCCAGATCCTTTGTTATTATAACCAATCTCTGATCTTGGTTATAATACTGACATTATCAAATGAGTTACTGTAGTTGTGCCCTATATTGGTACCATGATCAGTGACAATGGAACAGCATTGTATCCTAGAGTTTCTTGTGACTTGCTACCATAAGGGAATACCGGACACTTGCTGTTATCAGGGTCTATGATCATGATTCCTTATAGTCCACAATTAGGGTGTTTTCATTCTTTGGACACTCCTTAGGGATTCAAAGTTGTCATTTTGAGCTCCCTAGATGTCTTGTGATTGTGACCGACTTCTGATCTCGGTTACATTCTCAATATTGTGAGGCGAGGGTTATCATTGTTGTGCCCTATAGTGGTGCCACGTTCCGTGACCATGGTGCCGCGTCGGAACCTAGAGTCTCTTGTGTGCCCGGGTCACACAAGTTTCTGCTGGGTGCGCGCAGGTATCGAGGTCTGTGGTTGTGATCCATTATAGTCTCACGACTAATATGCCCTCACTATTTGCAATATGTCTTGAGAATTCATGCCCATACTTCTTTTGAATTATCTTAATCCTTGATGTTGGAACCATTATCGAATCACAGTTGTAATCTTGATTTCTTCTGTGAATATTTTTGTTTCAATAGAAGACCCTACTTTCTTAGAAGTTGCTCCAATTGTGCCCTATAGTGATACCATGATCTGTAACAATGGTATAGCAAGTATCGTGGAAATCCCTATGGCTGATCACTGTACGGGAATACGGGGTATTTGCTATAGCAAGGTCTATGACCATGATTCATTATAGACCACAGTTGATATGCTTCCAATTCTCTTGGAATTTCTTTTAAGGAGTAATCCTGTCTCCTGGATTTCTCTAAATACCTTGTTAATTACAACCATCATTTGAAATCAGTTGTAATTCTTAAATCAATCTTAGATGCCTTGTGAATCTCTTCAAGGTTAATGTGCTTGACACATTTTCTTTTCCATTACTTAACCCCACGGGTTATGTCGTTCCTGAAATCTCGGGACGAGATTTCTTTAAGGGGGTTAGGCTGTAACATCCCAGATATTAATAAACAATTAAAACTTGATTATGAAGCATCATCAAGCATAAACATCAAATGACATGCCATCAATGCACTCATTTTGCACTAGTTATTTTTAATCATGTTGCATGTGTTGCATATGTTTCATATACCATGTTTCACATGTTACAAAAAGAGTCTCACATGTTGCCTTACAATGTTTCATATCAAGTATGGCTATGTTTCAAAGTTATGTTTCATAGGTTTTGATCAATGTTTTGTATGTTTCATATATATGTTTCACATGTTTCAATGCAATAGTGATGTGATATGTTATTTTTATTAGTATGCTTAATACATTAATAATGTCATGTTTCTTATCACATGAAATAATGTTTTATTAGTGTTAAATAATTAATCATATTTTAGTTAAAAGAATAATTAATTGAATTCAAAACCATGATTTTACCCCTTTTAAAATAATTCAAAATCTAAGCAAAATTTGGGAAAAAGTTCAAAACCAAGTTTGTAGAACTTTTCAAGGGCTACAACTTTGGTGTTTTGAGTTTTCAAAGTTTTAGTGAAAAAGGTGGAGCAATTTTGAAAATAAACAAATTTCAAATTTAATTCATTTTTGTCCCCAAACTAAGATTTCAAAATGGAGGCTGAATTTTAAAAAGTTTTGAACAGCAAAGTTGTAGGTCTGGTCAAGATATACCACTTTGATGTTTGGAGATTTTGAAGTTTCAATATGAAATCAAAAGTAATTTCTAAATTACCAAATCTGAAAAATGTGTCCCTTTTTGAATTTAAACTCAAATTTCAAAATCCAGTTAGAATTTGAAAAAGCGTTCAATACAAAACTTGTAGAGCTTGAAATTCTGAAGATTTCATAGATTGGAAGTTTTTCAAGTTGTTACATGAATTTGAGAGTAATTTGAGAAAACAGTTTGAAAATTCAAAGTTTGGGGGGGGGAGCTACAGTGTCGGGCCAATCACCGCCGACCACCGCACGGTATGGGCGCCGGCGAGACGCCGGGCGGCTTCGGCCGGCTTCCAGGCGAGTCCTCGATCGCCAGCGCGACGTCGCGCGTCTTCCAGCACAGTCACCGCCACCGTTCCCTATATATACGTCGAGCTCACAGTGGCGATTTTCATTTTCCCTGTTTTCGCCACCGCCGCCACCGCAGCTCCGCCGCTCGCCGCTGCCGCCGTCGAGCCACCTCCAGCCACGCCAACTGCACCATTAGCTCCGCCTCATCCTCGCGCACCTCGTGAACCACCCGAGCGAGCTTAACTCCGCCTAGATCACCACAGCCGCCCGCTCCCGTGCCCAACTCCGGTCGGAGCACCGCCATCGTCGCCTTCCCGTGGCCAGGCCACTCCGGCTTCTCTCCGTCCTCCCCGAGACCGCCATCGTCACCGCTGTGAGCTCCTGATCGTTTTCCTCGCACTAATTTAACCGCTACCGTGTTGTACCATCGAGTCGCCGGTCACCGTAGTTGTCGAGTCGCCACCGTCGTCGGTGAGCTGTCGCCGGAGCTCGAGACGAGCTGCAAGATAGCAAAACGGGTTCGCTAGGTCGCGTAGAGGTTGTCGGATCGCTCGGTTGGTCGACCGAGGCTTCGGTCATCGGCCGGTCACCGCGGGTGAGCGCGCGGGCGCGCGGGAGCGAGCGGAGGTGAGGGATGACATGTGGGGACGCGGTGTCAGCGAGAGAGAGAGCCAGCGCGCGGGGCAGGCCGCTGCTGGGCCGCGTCGCTGGGCCGAGCGCGAGCGCGAGCGCGGGCGCGCGCGAGCAGGCCGCTTGGCTGGGCCGGACCGGAGGGAAGAGGAGATCGGCCCGGTTCGGATTTTCGTTTTTGTTTTCTTTTTCAATAAATGAATAGTGTTGCTATTTGTTTATTTCATTAAAAATTGTGTAGAGTTCCAAAATTCATGAAAATTTTTGGGTAAGCTTCTCAATGTGCAAACTATCTAGGAAAAATGTTAAACCCTAATTTTGATTACTTTGTGCAGTAGATTTAATTAGTTCCAATAAAGATTAAATGCAACTTCCATGAATTTTAATAATTAATTTATTAATCCAAAAATGATGAAATTTATTGTGACACTGTTTTAAGTCATTCTTAATATATAGAAAAAGTTTGAGCTTGTTTAGGTAAAGTTTGATCAACTATTAATTATGCCCTAATTAATTAAATAGTAATTAAATGTTAAATCAATAACTTTAAGTGTTGTGTGCTCTTTTGGGATTGAGTGATGACCTTGGGTCATTAACATGTAATGACCCTTGGCACTTTAATTAATTGCTTAAGTTATGATTGACTTGTTAACTAGGATTTGTTAATGATAGTTAGTGTCATTAACTTAGGTCATTAGTAGTTAATAACTTACTTATGTTAATACTTAGTGGTCTTGTGGTAAGATTACTTGTTGTTAGATGCAACCTCTTGGGTAAAAACAAAGTTACGGTTAGTTAACCTTTAAATTAACCTTGTTAGCTTGCAACTGTACCGCGAAGGAAAGTTGTACTCAAGTAGATAACTAATGTTTATCCTTTCTAAATGTCTCTTGCATGTTATTCCTTGTTCATCATCATGCATCATGACATGCATTCCATTATATTAAGCATCGCATCATTTATATACGTGTAGTGCCTACGAGAGTGAGAAGATTCGTGATGAACAAGTGATGATGAGGTTGGTGTTGATCAATCTTCGGAAAGGTGTCATCCACCCGTGATGTTGGCGTCAAACTTAACTTCTACGAGAACTAACCACCGTTGCAACGCAGGCAAGCCCCGGACATACAACCACTCTTCTGTTTTATAAATGCTTTATTACACCTTAAGTCTAGTGTAATGTGCATTATGTTAGTAGGAGTTGGTTGAAACCGTTGCTGCATGATTACCTTGATCTACATTTATATCCAGATGATATCCCACAAGTATATGTAGGTCGATCTCTTATGCTTAGTAATGCTTAGACTTCGGTAGAAGTCGAATAATATTCTCTTTGATCACAAGAACAAGTTTATTTCTTGCTTCTCCTGACCTAATGACAGGTCATGAGAGCTGGTGAAAATGAATATGAGAATGAACTTGAGACCGGACGGGGCATGGGAATCGTCTTTGGTGGTTGGTCCCGTCTGTGTCGGTTAAGGACCGTTCGTTGTTGGCCCTCGAGTCAAGGAGTTTTTATTAGTACTAGCCATGTACCCATGTCGGGTAAGCCTTACTTTGGTTAGTCCATTACGAGAACGTCTAACCTCGCACTGGGAGTGGAGAGATGGCGAGAGTAATGTGTACCCTCGGGGCTAGAATCGGGCCGGGTTCGAGGAGTACTGTGCTCTCGGGTGGCGATGGACACGTTCTGGTTTTGGGAAAACCCGAGTAAGAGTTGATATATGCAAGATTCAGTTCTACATATGTCGTGTGGTTAGGAATCCCCAGCTGGGTAGATGAAGCGGTTCGAATCGTCGTTGCTCCACGAGAAAGGAGTCTTGACCTTGCACCAACATCGTAGCAACAACTGGAACATGATTACTGTTGGACTTGAGATGGAAAAGAAATGAATAACTAGTGTAATGCTTATATTTATGATTGAGATAGATACAGGTGCAAAAGTTAGCTATAATGAGGCTATACTAAAACTTGAGCAAAAACTTAATTAAAAGTTTGAAAGCAAGGATGCACTGGTAGTAAGCTTTTCTGCAAAACTTCTCTTTTCTAGCTTCACTACTTCCCTTAAGCCAGCATATCCTTGGAGTCTTTTCTTTTTGTCGGGTAAGTCTTGCGGAGTACAATTGAGTACTCAGGGTTTGTTAACCCCTGTTGCAGGTACTGACGGGTACCGTTAACCGAGGTCATGTCGGTGGGCTCGATATGATCTGGTTGTCCTCTCCTAACTTAGGTGCTCTGCCTAAGTTGTCTTCTGTAGTTCTACTCGACTTCCGCAATACAAGTTAAGTTTGTAAAAAGTTAACTTAATCATGATTTATAAATTCATAATTATTCTTCCGCACTCTGATGTAAAGTTTTGTTACAAATGTTGTAATGTTGCAGTTACTCCTTTGTTGATCCTGGTATGAATTGTTAAATGTAGTTTAATCGGGGTCCTGTGAGGGCACCCGACAGATCTTCTTAAGTTATCTGGTATACATGCATAGCTGTCAGAGGTCTTAGGGACAATAACAGGTGCATGTGGGCCATATAATTTAGGAGGTTCTGCTACAATAACACTAACCAACTAGATGTATATAAAATAGGTTTTATACGGCCACACATGGGCAGGGAATTAAAAATGTTCCCTGGACAGCCATGTATAGTACAACGATTGATATGTCTACTAGTTACAGACTTACAGTGTCACTGCCAAAGTGCATGGTTTGCTTCTCCCACCATTAAATATATAAGATTTTCCTAATTTCCTTAAAAAAGAATATTTTAATAATTTTTTAAAATATTAGGAGCCTCTGCTATATGTCTGTACAAATAGGTAATACTTTGACATTGAAACACAAAAATTAATAAGAAATGTCGAAATTATTGGGGCTTCGTAACTAAAGCTAACTACTCTGAATTGCTAACGAACCTGATCAAAGACCACTGTCATCTGATTTTAGCGCTGAAACAATCTCCTGCCAGGCACTAGATAAGCAGCGCTTCGACATGTCACAGTTTTTGCCCAAACTACACATGCTTGCATTCGTAAGGACTGGAACCCTGTGACTGTAACCTCACTTAACTAAAAGCGATTGCATTTTACCTGGCAACCGCACACCTCAAGTCCAATCAGATCATGAGCACCTCAAATTTGTTCCATCCAGAAAATAAATGTGAGTTCTTTGCAGGATCCTTATCCAGAACAAAATTCTCATGGCAGATAATTTGCAACTAGGAAATTGGTCTTATCAAGATCACTGCATCAAGTGCAATGGACCATTGGAATCCGGCCTTCACCTCTGCTTGCTATGCCCTTTTGCTATAGAGGTCTGGAGCCCTGTCTTGCCGTGGGAGCACTTTGACACAGACTTAATCTAGCCTCAGATCCAACCAACAGGAATAAAAGCATGTTAGGAAGAAGCGGCACCCAAAGTCCTAAGGGAGCGACGACGACACTTCAACGGGGTGGTGATTTACACGATATGGAACATTTGGAAGGAAAGAAACAGAAGCATTTTCCAAGGCATGGCTATGGATGCTCAACAAGTGGCCCTCAAAGCCTAAGAGGACATAGATACACGCTCTAGCGTCCTTAACAAGCCGACTTAGCTATTCTCTGTTTAATCCCGGCAGGGGGGATACGCTGGATGTCTTCTTTTTTCTGTGTATGCCTGGTGGGGCTTTCCGGTCTTCCTGAACTTTTCTGTACATATAAATTTCTTTCCTCGCTTAATTGAGAGGCAGTGCTCCTGCCAAGTTTTCGAAAAAAAAATTGTTCCATCCTGCTGCAGCTGGAGCACCGCTTTCAAATGTAACACCTTTTTTTTATTGCCCAAAGTACACGTGTGTGCGTTCAGAAGGATTAATGTAACCCTGTGATTCTAACCTCATATAACTCGAAGCGATTGCCTTTTACCTGGCAGCCACGCACCTCGAGTATAATGACATCATGAGCACCTCAAATTTGTTCCATCCCGTCATGGAGATATCCTGCTGTAGCAGTAGCTCCGCGGGTGCATGCCACGCCCACAATACAATCATTATTTAGGACTATATGCTTGTAATTTCTTCCTACAAATATTATGCCAATGCAACAAATTGGTCACTTGTATGTTACAGATTGATGCAACAGATGAGGCACAATGTCCTCTATGTCTATATATATGTCAGACGTACCATCTTTATTTGACGGTATATGTTGGTACATATTAATGGTAACCAAGTAGGCATGTGCAACAACTGACATGCCTACTGATTGAAGTGTCACTCCCAACGCTACTAGAATTTGACTTTTGGAGATAATGAATTCTATTTTTAGAAGAAAATCAGTCTCCTGATATACTGTCCCCACAAATCATCTAGTGGCCATTGGCCAAGGTCCACCTCTGAAAATGGAATTTCAGAGGTAAGCATCTTAATTAAAAATCTGCCTCTGAAAATGAAAGTCAACTATAGAGGCGGGTCTTAAAGGGTTTGCAGCTAAAAATAATTGTAAATCAAAACATTCATGACTTTTTCATATGAGAGTGTAATGAAGATAAACTTTGTATCAAAATTATTAAGCTGGACACGATCTACAATTTTCTAGGTGGCGATTATTTTTATTGGAGCTCCTTTTGAAGCCCAAATATTCATTTTTTATTTCTCAGAATTGGAAATTGGAATTTTAAATATTCTGAAACAATCTCGGACATTGACATAGTATATATATTCCAAAGTTGGAGATCTCTAAACAATCTAAAACTTTGTAGTTACAAGTTTTTTCTTATCTCTAAGCATTTAGACACAGACATGTAGTTGTTTAAAGTTCTCAAGCTTTGAATTTTTTAAATTATGGAATTTCAAAAGATCTCGGGTGATGACATGATTTATACCAAAGCTGTGCAATGGGAAATTGTATAATATGTAATTTATATTATCATGAAGAAATAATGTACAAATAGAATCGAGCTACAGTAGAAATTTTAAAAATGCATACAAGAGCCATGATTTGGACAAGTAAAAATACTCGATATATTGCCGTACATTACAAAGGTTTTAGTACAACAGATCCTAGGCTTCGAAAACACAGTAAACAAGTAGGGAACAAACTACGTAAAATCAATCGTTACAAATTTATTACCATAAATTCATATAAGTTCAATCATAAGCTTCGTCCAAAGGCACATCTTCTTCATCTGTGTACTTTGTCTCTTCATTTAGCCAGATTCTCTTGCTCTTGCTCAGCAGGATTTCACTTGTTCTTCCATGTCTTTAGGATCAGTAATCTCATCTGAAACCAATCAGGTTATATGTACTATGTAATGCATCACCTTACCCAAGTCAATTTATAAAGGTACTGTCTACTCCATCCTGTTGATAGAATGAAACGTCATGATTTGGCCCTTCAACAAGACTATAATCTGTTATGCTATCATTTGCAGGTATATGTCTGTATCGAGCAACTTCATATATGTCGGTGGCCGTGCCTCAGCAGCTGGAGCTCGGCGGCTGTGCGCCCCCACGCCGTGGTAGCCCAGCGCTATAGCCAACCCCGCGCCACGGTAGCCCGGCGCTATAGCGGCTTTGTGGCCCACACCCAGGTGGCCCCCGCCTCGTCCACCTAGAGGGCCTTTTCGGAGAAGAAATGTGCCCATACAGATGCACAGTTGAGAAGCTGTACGAAGCGGATTACGGGGTCTTTCTAAAGCTAACAACTCCAAAAATGTTGGACGAACCTGACTAACTTCCTTCTCCAACAGACCCTATAAACATTTGACTGGCCATCATCAAGTTCACCAAGGTTTTTTTTGAAAGGCAACCGGAGGGGGGGATGATTTGTCCCCACCTGATTTGATTACCACAAATCCCAGAAAAAACCTGGTGGGTGGAGGGGCATAAGCCCGGCCAGGGGTTTGATGTGGCGCCACAGTTACAAGTTACAGCAGGGTGGGAGAGTACGCATCCTAGTTACATTGCACACTAATGGATCTCCAGAAGCTAGATGAGTTGGTGGCACTTCTAGGTAGCCAACAATGCCACAAGCTCGCTGTTGATTTGCAGGTGGCCATAAGTCTGTCTACACTCGGCACCATTCTGTTGGGACACGGTTATGAGTCGCGGAGGTCGGTGTTCCAAGAACTAACAGTTAACGAGTTTTTATGAACCACATGCAAGATGAAAAGAGACAGGTGCCTCCACTCGGTTGGCTAGTCGGGGCAAAGGCTGAGATGCCCGGCTGACCAATCGGGGTGAAGGCCGGGAGGCTGCGGCGGAGGCGCCACAACGCGGTGGAGGCGAAGGTCCCGAAGGAGCAGCGGAGGTCACAAAGAATGCTACCGAAGGCGAAGGCTCCTGTGGCACGAGCAGAGGCCTAGGCCCTGTCGGCGGTGGCGAAGGCACCGGCGAAGGCGCCTTGTCTAAGGCCCCGACACTCAGGAGAACCCTAGCTCGTCGGCGGCGTTGGACCGTGGGCCGATGACAGGCCGTCAGAGATGGCCCAGTAAGCAAAGGCGGTTGAAGAAGAAGACACCCGAAGTGCCCCTAGCGGTTTGTATCAACGTAGGAATATTCTGGGATTGTACCACGACCAACAAGGGGTAGAATTGTAAAGAGTTGTCATAGCAGTCATCACCCTATAAAAGGGGGATTGGAATTCTGTAAAAGGGGGTTAGGTGAATACATTTATGAAACCCTAAGTGCTCTGAGGGCCCACCTGCATCCTATCTAGCCTTTGCCCGAGGGATCCGGCCGGGCGAAGGCTCTACTGGAAAACCCACGATGCCGAGAAAAAGAGCAGCCCCCACTAGAACGCCCATGGAGCTTTCGACAAGGGGACGACCTAGGCGTACTACCCGCAGCGCGTACGCCAGTGCCCCGGAAGACCAAGTTGTGGAAGAACCCACGGTCGAAGATCAGCCTCCGGCCGAAGATCAACAAGCCCCAGATCCCACCCCAGAGCAGGTACTCCAACAATTGCAAGCCCAGCTACATAGTACACAACAAGAAAGAGATAGTGTAACACCCCAAAACCTCGTTACCTAATATGCCACCACAAGAGTTGGAAACTCGAGCGATCAACAATAATTTTGGTAGCATCTTCCCTTAAAACCGGAGCAACGCAGAAGCAACAACATATAGAGAGATATAAATAAGCTCAACCACCAAAATATAGCATCCTAACACAAATATGACATACTCCAACAAGAAGTTTAACATCCACACTTTAAACATTCACTCTCAAGTCTAATGAACAAGCCCAAATTATTATGTATTAAAACACGAAGTCTCTAAGTAAAGGAGTGTGAGACGTGCAGCTAATCTCTTTCCCTTCCAAGCAAGCAAGCAACAAGTACCTGGATTGAGTAAAGCAAGGGTGAGATGAAACATCTCAGCAAGCAAACTTGTTTTGACAAGCTATTTAAACCACAAGTTGAATTAAACAACAATTTAACATGGAGTTCCACTTATAGAGTAAACAAGATATAATATCAATATCCAATGAGCCACTTCCAATTTTTAACATAGCCAGATAATAGAGCTTCATAATGACATGGACATATCACTTCAATATTCTTCGTGAATGCATATGAATGCATTGCAAAATGACTCCTGCCTGCACACCAACAAGGTGTGGAGCTGCATCCTGTAACACCCAAAAATTCTAAACTTTAGGAATAATGAATTTCAAATAAGTTATATAACAATTAAGGGCAAATTAAAATTTAGAAAAGAATATTTGGTGATGCATTCATGCTGTTGCATTTATTTTATTTTGTGGTGTGGACTTTATTTTATTTTGATTTGGATTTGAAAAATTATATTTGGAATAGTTTGGTAAATAAGCAAATAAAGAAAAGAAAGAAGAAAAAAAAGCTTACCTTCTTACTTGGCAGCCGACCGCCTGGCCCGATGGCCTGTTCTCCCGCGCTAGCGCCTGGGCCGCTCTGCGTGGGCCGCTGCCGCCTTTCTTTCCTCCACGCACGACACCGGGTGGGCCGGCCCAGCGTCGCTGTGACGAGCCGCGCGCCTCCCTGTACCGCTGACTGGTGGGGTCGGCTTGTCAGCCGCGTTTTCTTCTTCCTCCGGTCGTAACCGAGACGAACTCCATCATCGAATCCCACCGCCGCGATTTTCGGGGATTCTTACCCGAACACGGCAACTTGAAGCTACAAATAGGAAGTTGTGACCCTCCTCTTTCCGTTTTTCACCTAAACCGCGAGTTCCACCATGTGAAATCGAGTACTAGGGCTTGAGGTTGTTGAAGGCCGGCGGTAGATCGGTTAGGGAGCCTTCGGGTGGATTTGAGGTCAAATTATTCGCGTTGGTGAGTCCGCACTCGTCTCCTCTATCTTCTTGTGCTTTCCTTTTGGTTGGAGAGGCTTTGAAGTGAGTTTTTGAAGCTCACCGTCGGTCGACAATGGTGCCGCCGTCCCTCCCCTTGTCGCGCTCTCTCTTTGGGACATCGTGGAGGGCATAAATCATGTAGAGGAGCTAGGGTTGATCTTCTCGACCGATTGGAGTTGTTTGCGGGTCGTTTGGTGGTTCGGAACGGGGGAACCGAGATTTACCGGCGAGCTCATGGCGTCGGCCATGGCGGCCACCGGCCGGCGATGGAGATGGTGACCGTGCTCCCTCTCTGTTTCTTCTAGATTCAATAGGAGTCGTCCGTTCTCAGATAGACGCATGAGATTAGAACTTACCCCTTCGCGGGGTAAAATTCATAAAGAGTCCCTGGGTTTTTGGATTATAGAACCCGCCATCCTAAACGTATTTTCTGAAACGTGTCTTCGTGTTTTGAAAGCGTATTTCATCGCGGTAAATCAAAAATACGTTTTCAGGAAATTACAGTTTTGCCACTAGAATTGTTTTGGTCATAAAAACTTCGTTTTAACTCCGATTTGATCCGTTCAAATTGCGTTAGGTTCGTATTTGCGAGCTCTACATGTTGGTAGTATTGTACAGTAGGTTTGTGACAATTTATTTTTGAGTTTATATTTTAGTAATTATTTATATATAGGAAATCTTAGAAAATTCATAACTTTCACGTTTTAAATCCGAATTTCGTGATCTTTACATCTGTGTGATCGTAGTAACGTGTAGAAGAGTTTTACAAACTTTTTATATTGTTTTGATACTGTTGGTGTACTGTTTTAATTATATCTATTTGTTTGCTTAGTGTATGGTTGCTCGGATGATTGTGTGTTGGTGCTTGATGATCGAGTATAGACGGTGAGCAGTTTCTTGATGATCAAGAGTATTATTTTGAGCCAGATCAGCAGTATCATCAGGAAAGCTTTGATTAAGGCAAGTATAACATGGGACCATCCTTGTTGCCTATTCACTAAAACTATTATACATATGCATGTGTCTTCCTTGACAACCATAGAGATTATAACTTAGCTATTGATATCTTGTTTCCTTGTCACCTATGGGTTATGCATTTGGGTAGCTACTGCTAGCGCTTAATTATGAACAATGATCTTGTAATTTGACTAATAGATTATGCAATCAACCAATTAAGATGATGTTATTTCTGTTGAAAGGGGCTAGAGCATGTGGGTTATTTTGATGCTCTAGTTACTCTCCGTAAGGACTTACCTGTAAGTGATAACCGGGACATACAGTACAGCTGTGAGGGCTATATGGCTCTGGCTCTAGTTGTTCAAGAGACCTTTTTTCTAGCTTGTTAGAGGTTACCTTAAATGGCGTAAGAATGGCTTGCCACGTTGGGTGTAGTGCGAGCCCCTGGCCTAGTGTGTATAGGCTGCGGTTGTTGTGCCACAGGGAAGGGGGTTCTACATCTACCTGCCGAGTGAATCTAATGGCCCTAACTTGTTAGACGAACTTTTGAATGGCTTTATATGGTCTCTGGTGTTTTGGGCCTTGCAAACCCATGCATTTGGAAATCATGACTCACAGTGAAAGTGTACACCTCTGCGCAGAGTTAAAAACTGGTATACTAGCCATGCTCACGGATACGAGCGGCCTTGGGGATTCTTACAGAATAGTTGATCACCATTGTTATATCATGCTTAATTATTATTGATTATTATTATGCTCATGTTAATGCTATTCATTATCCTTATTACAATTGATCATTGATTCATTAATGGGATTTGGATTACCTTGATGCTACTCAATTGCTAATTATATGATGATTAAAAGCTAAACGCAGTTAAACAGTGTCTAGCCTTTTTTAGCCTCATGAACCCTGTGTTATACTTGTTGAGTTCGACATGGACTCACTCTTGCTATTTCCCCAACACTCCAGTGTGTAGTAAGATGCTACTCGGAAAAAGGACAAAGGTGTAGTGGAGTTTCCAGAAGACTAGTAGAAGTGCTAGGCATATGTTACCCCCAGTCAGCCGTCCCTGAGAAGAATGGAGCCCGAAGTTTAGTCACCGTTCCGCGATACTCTGATGTAAGTGTTAATATAGCTATGTATACGTTATATAATAACATTGTTTCTGATACTTTTTCATTCTGGCATATGTGTGGACTTTCTGGGCACACATATGATTAGCCTGGTTTTGTTCTTTAGAAAACCGGGTGTGACAGAGTGGTATCAGAGCGGTGTTGACTGTAGGACGTATGCCAAGTAGCACTGGACGTATTCTAAAACTTATTTTACGATAAAACTATTTTGTCATCCCTTGACTCATTGATTTTGACTATTCCTCTTCCTTGTCCTGTTGTATCCTCTCCTTGATAGCTTTCTTTTGAGCTAATATTTCTTACTCCCTTGGATTTTATTTTATGTTGTTTTTACTAAAAGTTTTCTGATCTTACCTGGTTCAAAGATTTGATGGCTTTTCATCATCCATACTTTTTCTTAGGATGACCACCATTATTGAAGAAGCACGTGTAGTACCGATGATGTGATGTGTGCTTGTTTTGATTGATGTGTTGCTTGTGTGTTGTTCTTGTTCTCGTGTTTCAAAGGTAGGCCCGGAAGGTATAAGTCTTGAGAAGTAGCTCGATCTATGTTAAGTGGGGTAGTGACATCTTGTATCTTACTTATCTTTCAATCGATCCTAATTCATGTCATTTTCTCTTACACCGTTCCTGTCCACCCTTGGTTGTCATGCTACCTTATTAATCTCATCTTAATGGATGATCAACACATGAAGGACTTATCATTAGCAGCAAGCTTTAGAGAAAGTGTTGTCTTCAATGACATCGTCAGGTGAAACAAGATCTTTGTTAAGTGGGGTAGCATCTGCTATCAACAACAGCAAGTCCTGAATATCTCAAGCGACGAGGCATGAGGAGGTAAGAAGAACTCAAGATCAAACCTTATCTTTCTTGCCATCTTTTGGCTATCCTCAATCCATGTCTTATATCTCATCAACACAAAGCAAAGAAGCATGAAGACTTGAAGATTAGTGTTATCTATCTCTCTAGTCTCTCTGAATCTCGTTTCTACCTTATCCTGTTTTTTTTATAGCAGTCTGTCTTCCTTAGCTTATATCTCTATTTTTGGATGCCCAAAAATCATGGATAAATTCTGAAAAATAGTAGACTTCAATATCTTTCTCTGACCGTAATAACCGTCCTGATAGCTACTATGGTTTGGGAGTTATGAAAATCACAAGGCGACGCATCTGTGCTGTCAGCAATCTGGAATAGTTTCTGTTGTGCACAGTTTTCGACTACTTTAACTGCAGAATTTAGAGAAGTGTTCTATAAGGAAGTTGTAGTAAATTTGATAAGCTTTCCAACGGTATAAGCTACAATATCATCGGATTCGTAGAACTCAAGATATAACTGTATTTCTGCACTGCTATTTTTCTGCTCGCGAGGAAGTGCAGGATTACTTGTTCTTGCATATGCTCATGAGTCTCTTTGACATGATAGAAGGACACGATAGTAGTTATCACTCAGAAACAAATGCAAGTTATCCTTCGGTGTTCTCTAGTTGATCTCTTCTTAAGAGGGTTTGTCGAACTAAAAGACGATACAAGATGGAGGTTTATATGTTCTATTTCGTCACCTGGAAGCATCAGCTAGCTACATGGTTGTAAAGTCACTATCGAGCGCAAGTATCTTTTCTTAGGGTTGGTAACCTGTTAGAACATCTATAAGAATCATAAGGGTCTAAAGGAGACATTTATAAAGTTGGTTATGAGCTTGTGGCATCATCATTGCATAAGAGTTGCTGAAGGAAAAAGACCTTAAGGAGCAAGCTTATAAGGAGATTGACCAATTAAGGGCGGAGTTAGGTCGTCCCAAGATTTATTAGAAGCTTAACTAGGAAATAGGAAAAATCCCTATGTAATAAGAACGATAGTAGTTGCGAGTCAATTTTAAGTTGGATTGTTTTGAGAGTCAGTTTGTGGTGTGAACAATTGTGTGATTGATGGAATGTTAATGTGATAATGTGTGATTTGGATCTTTGTAATGTGTGCTGGAGTTTTGTAGACAGGCCTACAAGTTCCATGGTTAAGAATATTAAGTTTGATCAAAATATATTAGCTGGTTATGAGGGGAACATAGTTCTGTCCTTTGCTGATTTTTAGATCAGTCTGGGATGTTTTAGGAATAACTTAAAATCTGTTCATGGGAAATTTAAGAAATTTTACTGGGAATAATTAGACTTCTATATCTTTCCAACCCCGCAAGAATCACTTTAATATCTATTAAGAGCTAAGAGATATACCTGTTCCAAGTTGGGGTTACTGCACAGTCTGGAATTCTGAAATAGTTTTGGTTAAGTTCAGTTTTTGCCCAATTATTTGACAGATTCAGAAAAAGTGTTGTGAATAAAAGTTGTAGATAATTTTGTAAGCTTTCCAACCATGTAAAGATCATCTGAATTGGACGTCTGTAGCTCGAGATATGACAGTTTTACTGAGTTACTGAAATTGGAATTTGCACAGAGAAATCAGATTTTGCTTATCTATTGAATTGAAAACCACCTATTGACGTTAGCGAGATTCGTAGTTTCTTGGGATTAGCTAGATATTACAGATGGTTCATTAAAGGGTTTTCTAAACTTGCTAAACCTATGACATCTCTATTAGAGAAGAATGTCAAGTTTGTGTGGTCAGATAAATGTCAAGCTAGTTTTGAGGAATTGAAGAAGAGGTTGACTACAGCGCCTGTTTTGGTTTTACCAGATTTGAGTAAGAAGTTTTCTATTTATTGTGATGCTTCTTGTCAAGGTTTGGGATGTGTTCTTATGCAAGAAGGCAGAGTTGTGGCTTATGCATCTAGGCAGTTGAGAAAGCACGAGTTAAATTATCCTACACATGATTTGGAGTTAGCAGCTGTAGTTCATGCTTTAAAGATTGGGAGACATTATTTGATTGGACATAAGAGTGATATATACACTGATCATAAGAGTTTGAAGTATATTTTCACTCAGTCAGATCTGAATTTGAGGCAACGCAGATGGTTAGAGTTGATTAAGGATTATGATATTGAGATACACTATCATCCTAGTAAGGGTAATAAAGTAGCTGATGCTCTTAGTAGGAAAAGTTATGCCAATGAGATACGGACGTTGTCTATGACTAGTGAGTTATGTGTTGAATTTGAATATTTAAATTTAGGAATTGTTACTAATACAATGGAATTAGTGATAGAGCTTACTTTAGAGTAAGAAATTTACAAGGGTCAGTTGAAGGATGAGAAACTGAAGAAGATAGCAGAAGATATAGTGATTGGTAAGTCACCAGGGTTTTCGAATGGATGATAATGGGATTTTGTGGTTTGGAAAGAGGCTGTGTGTATCTGAGGATCAAGCTGTTCAACAGGCAATTCTTAGCGAAGCTCATGAGTCAGCTTATTCCATTCATCCTGGTAGTACTAAGATGTATTTGGATCTTAAACAGAAATATTGGTGGGTTGGATTAAAGCGAGATGTGGCTGAGTAAGTGGCATTGTGTGACACTTGTCAGAGGGTGAAAGCAGAGAATCAGAGACCTGCTGGATTGTGCAACCAATGAAGATTCCTGAATGGAAGTGGGAGGAAGTTGGTATGGACTTTATAGTAAGGTTACCGCGTACTCAGAGAGGTTATGATTCTATTTGGGTGATAGTGGATAGATTGACTAAAGTTGCTCATTTTATACTAGTCGAGACTAAATTACACGGGAGTATAATTAGCTACCTTGTATATAGAAAGAATAGTATGTTTGCATGGAGTTCCAAAGAAGATTGTATCTGATCAAGGATCACAGTTTACATCGCACTTTTGAAAAGCTGTGCATGAATCATTGGGAACAAAATTGAATTTTAGTAGGACATATCATCCATAGACAGATGGACAGACTGAAAGGACCAACCAGGTATTAGAGGATATGTTGAGAGCTTGTGCATTGCAATATGGAACTAGTTGGGATAAGAGTTTGCCTTATGCGGAATTTTCTTACAATAATAGTTATCAACAGAGTCTTAAGATGGCACCGTTTGAAGCTTTGTATGGACGTAAGTGTAGAACTCCATTGTTTTTAGATCAGACAGGTGAATCTCAGGTGTTTGGTACAGATGTTCTTAGAAACGCAGAAGATCAAGTGCGAGTGATTCGTGAGAATTTGAGAGTAGCACAGTCTCGTCAGAAGAGTTATGCTGATAATAGGAGAAGAGATCTAGTTTTTAGGTAGGTGATTATGTCTATTTGAAGTTGTCACCTATGAGAAGTGTGAAGAGGTTTAACATGAAAGGTAAACTAGCACCAAGGTATGTTGGACCATTTAAAGTTATTACTAGACGTGGGGAAGTTGCTTATCAATTAGAGTTGCCTGAAAATTTATCTGGAGTGCATGATGTGTTCCATGTTTCACAACTTAAGAAGTGTTTATGGGTGCCTGAGGAGCAGATACCTTTAGAAGAGTTGACTGTTAAGGAGGATCTTACATATGAAGAGTTTCCGATTAAGATTTTAGAGACTGCTGAGAGAGTTACTCGAAGTCGGATTATTAAGATATGTAAAGTACAGTGGAATCGATATTCAGAGGCAGAGGCAACTTGGGAAAGAGAGGATGAATTGAGGAAATCATATCCGCAGTTGTTTGAGTAAGCAGTCCAATCTCAAGGACGAGATTCTTTTAAGGGGGTAGAATTTGTAACACCCAAAAATTCTAAACTTTAGGAATAATGAATTTCAAATAAGTTATATAACAATTAAGGGCAAATTAAAATTTAGAAAAGAATATTTGGTGATGCATTCATGCTGTTGCATTTATTTTATTTTGTGGTGTGGACTTTATTTTATTTTGATTTGGATTTGAAAAATTCTATTTGGAATAGTTTGGTAAATAAGCAAATAAAGAAAAGAAAGAAGAAAAAAAAAGCTTACCTTCTTACCTGGCAGCCGACCGCCTGGCCCGATGGCTTGTTCTCCCGCGCTGGCGCCTGGGCCGCTCCGCGTGGGCCGCTGCCGCCTTTCTTTCCTCCACGCACGACACTGGGTGGGCCGGCCCAGCGTCGCTGTGACGAGCCGCGCGCCTCCCTGTACCGTTGACTGGTGGGGTCGGCTTGTCAGCCGCGTTTTCTTCTTCCTCCGGTCGTAACCGAGACGAACTCCATCATCGAATCCCACCGCCGCGATTTTCGGGGATTCTTACCCGAACACGGCAACTTGAAGCTACAAATAGGAAGTTGTGACCCTCCTCTTTCCGTTTTTCACCTAAACCGCGAGTTCCACCACGTGAAATCGAGTACTAGGGCTTGAGGTTGTTGAAGGCCGGCGGTAGATCGGTTAGGGAGCCTTCGGGTGGATTTGAGGTCAAATTCTTCGCGTTGGTGAGTCCGCACTCGTCTCCTCTATCTTCTTGTGCTTTCCTTTTGGTTGGAGAGGCTTTGAAGTGAGTTTTTGAAGCTCACCGTCGGTCGACAATGGTGCCGCCGTCCCTCCCCTTGCCGCGCTCTCTCTTTGGGACATCGTGGAGGGCATAAATTGTGTAGAGGAGCTAGGGTTGATCTTCTCGACCGATTGGAGTTGTTTGCGGGTCGTTTGGTGGTTCGGAACGGGGGAACCGAGATTTACCGGCGAGCTCATGGCGTCGGCCATGGCGGCCACCGGTCGGCGATGGAGATGGTGACCGTGCTCCCTCTCTGTTTCTTCTAGATTCAATAGCAGCCGTCCGTTCTCAGATGGACGCATGAGATTAGAACTTACCCCTTCGCGGGGTAAAATTCATAAAGAGTCCCTGGGTTTTTGGATTATAGAACCCGCCATCCTAAACGTATTTTCTGAAACGTGTCTTCGTGTTTTGAAAGCGTATTTCGTCGCGGTAAATCAAAAATACATTTTCAGGAAATTACAGTTTTGCCACTAGAATTGTTTTGGTCATAAAAACTTCGTTTTAACTCCGATTTGATCCGTTCAAATTGTGTTAGGTTCGTATTTGCGAGCTCTACATGTTGGTAGTATTGTACAGTAGGTTTATGACAATTTATTTTCGAGTTTATATTAAAGTAATTATTTATATATAGGAAATCTTAGAAAATTCATAAATTTCACGTTTTAAATCCGAATTTCGTGATCTTTACATCTGTGTGATCGTAGTAACGTGTAGAAGAGTTTTACAAACTTTTTATATTGTTTTGCTACTGTTGGTGTACTGTTTTAATTATGTCTATTTGTTTGCTTAGTGTATGGTTGCTCGGATGATTGTGTGTTGGTGCTTGATGATCGAGTATAGACGGTGAGCAGTTTCTTGACGATCAAGAGTATTATTTTGAGCCAGATCAGCAGTATCATCAGGAAAGCTTTGATTAAGGCAAGTATAACATGGGACCATCCTTGTTGCCTATTCACTGAAACTATATACATATGCATGTGTCTTCCTTGACAACCATAGAGATTATAACTTAGCTATTGATATCTTATTTCCTTGTCACCTATGGGTTATGCATTTGGGTAGCTACTACTAGAGCTTAATTATGAACAATGATCTTGTAATTTGACTAATGAATTATGCAATCAACCAATTAAGATGATGTTATTTCTGTAGAAAGGGGGCTAGAGCATGTGGGTTATTTTGATGCTCTAGTTACTCTCCGTAAGGACTTACCTGTAAGTGATAACCGGGACATACAGTACAGCTGTGAGGGCTATATGGCTTTGGCTCTAGTTGTTCAAGAGACCTTTTCTAGCTTGTTAGAGGTTACCTTAAATGGCGTAAGAATGGCTTGCCACGTTGGGTGTAGTGCGAGCCCCTGGCCTAGTGTGTATAGGCTGCGGTTGTTGTGCCACAGGGAAGGGGGGTTCTACATCTGCCTGCCGAGTGAATCTAATGGCCCTAACTTGTTAGACGAACTTTTGAATGGCTTTATATGGTCTCTGGTGTTTTGGGCCTTGCAAACCCATGCATTTGGAAATCATGACTCACAGTGAAAGTGTACACCTCTGCGCAGAGTTAAAAACTGGTATACTAGCCGTGCTCACGGATACGAGCGGCCTTGGGGATTCTTACAGAATAGTTGATCACCATTGTTATATCATGCTTAATTATTGTTGATTATTATTATGCTCATGTTAATGCTATTCATTATCCTTATTACAATTGATCATTGATTCATTAATGGGATTTGGATTACCTTGATGCTACTCAATTGCTAATTATATGATGATTAAAAGCTAAACGCAGTTAAACAGTGTCTAGCCTTTTTGAGCCTCATGAACCCTGTGTTATACTTGTTGAGTTCGACATGGACTCACTTTTGCTATTTCCCCAACACTCCAGTGTGTAGTAAGATGCTACTCGGAAAAAGGACAAAAGTGTAGTGGAGTTTCCAGAAGACTAGTAGAAGTGCTAGGCATATGTTACCCCCAGTCAGCCGTCCCTGAGAAGAATGGAGCCCGAAGTTTAGTCACCGTTCCGCGATACTCTGATGTATGTGTTAATATAGCTATGTATACGTTATATAATAACATTGTTTCTGATACTTTTTCATTCTGGCATATGTGTGGACTTCCTGGGCACACATATGATTAGCCTGGTTTTGTTCTTTAGAAAACCGGGTGTGACACATCCCATGATGCTGTACTGGTACGGTCGTGACCATAGGTCAACGACATAACTTCCAATGCACATGAATGATGCAATGCACATGGCATGCTGCAATAAAAACCACATAAACCACCAATAATACTTCAACTTCATCTTCAAGAGTATGGGTTAACCACATGTACCAAGAAAGAATAATAGCAACACCATCTATAGATAATTAAGACATCCACTAAATAAGGTTGGATAGACAAAGATCACAAAGTTTGATTATTAGCAGTATGACATTATGCTGTAGGTGATAAAAATAACAAACCAAAACGGTAGAAAACCACCGCTACATTCACTTGCCTCCAACCAAAAGCGATGACCGCTCTACGTGCGATCCGGAGCACTACCACCTGTTTTGAGGATACAAACTCAGCATACATACTCACATAAACATGTACAAACAGTAGGCAAAGCGTTCCTACGGCCCAACCCGATAAACGAGTAAAACAGTGAGTATCGGTTTAACTAATTGTAGCTACACTGCTTCACAATTTATATCTTTTGATAAACAAAAGCAATAGGGACAAATAAATACAATCTGAGAAACTATAGACCAAGAGCTACAGCTTTCATGCAGACATAAAGATTTAGTTTAGTCATTTAGGTGGCCCTAAACCTGATACAAAACTGAGGACTGCAACTTCCCTGGGATCTGTGCAGCAACCACAAAAACGGGTATTGACGACAAACCGCAAGATAAAACTTAGCCATTTTTATACAGCTTCTAGATAACAACATTATCTACAGATTTTGAAATTTGTGAGATTCTCTAATTTAGCCATTAAGACCCTCTAAAAGGACACTGAGCTTTGACTACAGAAAAAGCGGCGATATTCAGACAGGCGACTTCAGGAACTACATAAGAATTGAGGCAGCAGGCTTTACATTTTTATACTTCCATACCCTTATGTCCAAAAACTATGAAACTTCAGCAGATATCAAACCACTTCATGCTCTACAACTTTCATATTACTCACATTTGCAGATAGGGTCAGCAAGATGGCCTAATCTACAGCTGAAAATAGAGTTCAGGATCTGCTCGAGAATCGAGACAGCAAGCTTCATATTTTTTATATCTCCAAATCCTTAAGTCCAAAATTTATGAAATTTAACGATGGAGCAGATAATTTGACAACCTACAACTTTAATATTATGCACTTTTACAGAAAGAGAAAATTAAATGTCCCTAAGTATGACCCAATCTTAACTGAATATCCTTCTTAGGAAACAATACATTGAGATTTGAAAATCTATACATAGAGTTTCCATTATCCACAAATCATGATCTTTACCAATCTGGAAAGCTAATGAGAAGTACTACAAAGATCTTATGATTTGTAAAGTCCCATCAGCATCTAAGGTTCTCATAAGCCACCTAAATCCAGTTCTGTCCAGAACTTTGTCAGATAATGACAGCCATCTCAGAAAAATCATCTCTCTCAAACCATTTGGGCTAAAATCATGAAATTTGACAAGATAACAGATGGTAAGGTACTCTACAACTTTGTAGTTCATCACAACATTCAATTCGGACTCCAATTGGCCCTAATCGCTCCCACAATAAAAGCTACATGAACTGTTCATCTGAAATTCGTGGAACAACATTCAAACAACTTTTCTTCCTTACTAATCCACTTATTCCCGTGGCCAAACTCCACCCTAAACACCCAACTTGTGCATAGAAGGGGGAAATACAACTCACCTTGGTCACCCACAAACCCTAGGGTAAGGGAAAGGGATTGGAAGGACCGATCCACATGGAAGATACACCTCTTCTTGCTCCTCTTGGCATCCCCAATCCGATTTGTTGGATTTCCCCAAGGGGGTTTGGTGCTGCAGTGGGGAGATCTAGGGGAGGGAAGCCATGGGAGAGCAAGGGGAGGAGGAAGGGAGCATGAGCAGCAGAGGAGGCCGGCTGGAGAGGAAGAAGAACGTAAAGGGGAGGGGGCGTCCTGTCTAGAAGGGGAAGTTGGGCTGTGGCCCAACAAAGCACCTCCAATTTTTTTAGTGTTACAGATAGGCTGGCAACAACCTTCGCCGCAAATCAGAGGGCAGCCCAGACATCATTAAAGGCAGCAGAGATCAGGCAACAGTTGTGTCACACTCCAATTAAAGGACAATATAGAGTGCATACACCTTATGTGCGCCTCAGGAGTAGTCGCACACATAAGTCGATAAATTAACAGAAGTATCATCACTGTGTACATACATAACGTTATTACATCACGTAGTTCTTACCTAACAAGCGAAAAAGTAAATAGCAACTCTCAGGCGTAGCGTCTGATCCACAGGGAAGGACGACTGGTTGACCCAAACCTAGAAATCTTCCGGGAAGTCCTCGTAGAAACTGTCATCTGTTACCCATCCGGGATTTTTATCCAAAAACAAAATAGCAACAAGTGTGAGTACACTTGTACTCCGCAAGTATAGTATGAGGATTCATGAGGCTCAAAAAGGATAGACACGGTTGACTGCAGTTAGCATTTTTAATAGTTCAATATTTCATTATTACTTATTATTACTTAATTATGCTTAAGCTCCCGTTTAACCCACATGATCACCTACTAGAATTAAGGAGAGTAATTGAGCATCCGTATAATCTCATTATCATCATCATAAGTCATCCATATGTCAAGTAAACATTTATTCTATGAGTTTTCCGGGCCGCACGTGACCGTGAGCACGGCTGTTATAACAGTTTTAACACTCTGCAGAGGTTGTGCATCTTTACCCGTGAGTCGTGTTGCCCATTTGCCCGGGGCCCGTCGACCCCCTAACACTCCCAAGGTGAGTAGGCAGGGTACACTATGAAGCCTTCCATAGGCCTCTTCTAACATGTTAGGGCCGCGAGGTTTCCTCGGCAGACAGATATAGAGAACCCCCTTTCGATGGCACAATTCCCGCAGGCTATACACATCAGAACAGAGGCAGTTCTATACCCAAAGTGGCAAGCCTCTCTTGCGCCCTTTCGGGTAACCTCTAACAAGCTAGAAAAGATCCTACTACTAAGCTAAAGTCAGAGTCATATGACTCTCACGGTTGCACTGTATGTCCTAGCTTTTGCCCTACAGATAAGTCCTTACGGAGGGTTTAGGGCAACATGATCAACATCATCTGCACCTTTACCCTATAGTTCCACTATTACCATCATGTTTATCCATTGGTTCCATCAGTCATAATGTAGATCATGTTTAGTTAGAGCACTAGCATTCTACCCATATGCAAATAAAACCCATAGGGATCAAGGTACAGGTCGTCAATTAGCTAGGGAGTCCTTATAGTCGAGCAATATTACACACATGCATAATGAGTACATTATATAATGAATAGGATAACAAGGAAGGCCCATGCTATACTTGCCTTGGTTCATGAACTGCTGCTGGTCCTGTTGCTCCTCGTACACGTCCAGATTCCCAACGTACTCCTCACCGTCTGAACTCGAACGACACGAAGTACAACACGCAATTCGGAGCAGACATACAAGCAAAACATAACTACGATTATAACAGTACACCAACAATAAATAAATCTGAATAAAATGTTTACCAAAATCATCTAGGTCTCGCTACGATCACAATGACGCGAAGAGCACGAAAAACGGAGCTACAACGCAAAAGTTACGCGCTAACAAGGTTCCAAAACTAGCTATTAAACTAGACTTAATCGAGAAACTCAAAAGCTTCTAACAGGTCTATCAGTGGCACTAATGCATAGATTACAAAATTACGAAACTAATGCAAGTTGAACGGGTCGATTCGGAGCTAAAATGACGATTTTATAAGCGTTTTACTACAGTGGCAATTCTGTAATTAATCTGAAAACGTATTTTTCATATAAACCGAAGAAACTACGCTTTCCAAAAAAGAACGCGCACTCTGGGAGTACGCCAAGGACGGCAGGTTCAAATAGATGAAAGTGGGGGGTCTCTTTAACAAAAATGGACCCCGAAGGGGTATCAGCCAACCAGGACCGTTTATCTCACGATGTGCGGTCGAGATTAGATGGGGGAGAGGAGAGAGAGACCGGCCGCCGGATTTAGGGGAGGAGACGGCGGCGCCGCCATGGCCGGCGACCGTGAGCTCGCCGGTGATGCTCAATAAGGCGCTAGGGTGCACGGTTTCCAAAACGGAGAGCACCGGGGCGATGCGGAGAGGAAGGTGAACTCGCCCCGAAGCAAAACACGGCCACGGGGTAAGCCCGAACGGCTCCCGCCATGGACGGCGGCGAAAAGTTCATCGGAGCTTGCGGGCACGGCCCTAGAGACCACACAACAAAGAAATAGAGACATAGGGAGAGAGAGAGAGGAGCACGGGCATTCTCACCGCAATGAAGAATTCGACGAAGACGCAACGGAGATGGCGGATTCCGGTGAGAAGCGGACGGGATGCTCCGGCGAGTTGGGAAGGGTAGCAGGGGAGGCGGTGAAGGGGTCCAGCTCCCTTTTTGAAGGCCGGGTGCGGGGGGAAAGGACGCTCCCACGTTCAGTGGTCATGGGCGCGGGCGACAGTTGCGGCCTTGACCGAGAGAGAGGAGCGGGAGGTTGGGGAAGGGAAGGGATTGACGGGCGGGCCTCGGCTGTCAGCGACTGCGAGAGGAGGGAACGGGCGCGGCAGCGGCAGGCCGGCTGGGCTGGGCCGCGGCCCAGGAGAAGGAGCGCGGGGGAGCGAGCGGGCCAAGGGGAAACCGGGCTAGCAGGCCGAAACTGAGGAAGAGATGTAGAATGAATAGGAATCCCTTTTTATTTTCTAAATTGATTTTCCAAATCAAACTTTCAAATGTTTTTGAATATCTTTTGAACTTTGACTCAAACCAATCATCACAAAAATATAGTGCAACATCATGAGTGCAAAAGCAAATTGTTAACCTTATGATTAATTTTAATTTCACAAAATTTATTATTCCCTAAATTTGAATGCACCAACAAATGCATATTTAAATCAAATTTATCTATTTTTAAATAATACCAAAAATTAGGGTGTCACAATTCTACCCCCTTAAGAGAATCTTGTCCTTGAGATTGGATGATGCTTACTCAAAAAGCTACGGATAAGATTTTCTCAGATCTTCTTCTCTTTCCCAAGTGGCTTCATCTTCTAAATATCGATTACACTGCACTTTGCACATCTTTATAGTCCGGCTCCTAGTAACTCTTTTTGCAGTTTCAAGAATTTGTACCGGATACTCTTCATACGTGAGATCTTCTTTAACAGTAAGCTCTTCCAAAGGAATCTGCTCTTCTAGTACCCGCAAACACTTTTTCAACTGAGAAACATGGAACACATCATGCACACCTGATAAACTTTCTGGCAATTCCAATTGATAAGCCACTTCTCCACGTCTCTCCAGAATCTTGAAAGGTCCCACATATCTCGGTGCTAACTTGCTGAAGGGTCGAGATGGCGGACTAGAGGGGGGGTGAATAGTCCTTTCTAAAATTAATCACGTCGGCAAATCGAAACAAATGCGGAATTAAAACTATCGGTCTAGCCAAGACTACACCCCTCTATCTAAGTTCACAAGCACCTCACAAAGATCCTAAATATGTAACTAAGGTGCTTTCCTTAGCAAGAGCTCTCCTAAACAATTCTAGAGCAAGGTCACACAAACCTATGCACTAGTACTTTATCAAAGCCGGGGAGCTCCTACACAATTCTAGTAAGAAAAAGCACGAAGCCACCTATGCTCACTAGCAATGCTCAATAGCAAGGCAACTAATGCCAAACTAGAGAGCGCAAATTACTTAGCTACACAAACTAAGCAATATGACTAACAAGGTTACACAAACCAAATTAGCCACGCAACGGGAGCTACTTCTATGCTACACAAGCAAGAAGGTAACTAGCTAACTACACAAGCAAACTAGTTACAAGAGCAACTACACAAGCACAAGTATATGAATGTAAATACAAGCTTGTGAATCGAAAGCAAACCACCGAGAAGATGTACACAATGTTGACACGGCGGTTTTTCACCGAGGTTCACTTGGTTGCCACCAAGCTAGTCCCCGTTGTGGCGATACACCCACTTGATGGATCACGAGCTAATTGACTATCAAGAGTCAAACCCTCAGCGGGTGCCACACATCCACTCTCAAGATGGGGATCCTCCAAGCCACGAGCTTTGCTAGAGTTGCTCTTCGTGATCCCCGCGGGGTGAGCACAATCCCCCTCACAAATCCTCCTCTGGAGCCACGCACAATCTCCACGCGTGCTTCAACGGAGTCGCAAGCCACCAAGCCGTCTAGGAGGTGGCAACCTCCAAGAGTAACAAGCACCACCGGCTTGCAACACGATCACCTAGTGCCACTCGATGCAATCCTCTCGATGCAACGCACTAGAATCACTCTCTCACTCGATCCGATGAACACTATCAAGCATGAGTGAGTTAGAGGGCTTCCAAGCACTACCACATAAGCCACCAAGGCCAAAGTGTGCTCAGCTACCGGCCAAGGCCGGCCCAGGCATCTATTTATAACCCCACGGTCAAATAGAGCCGTTACCCCTTCACTGGGCAGATTTCGGGACGACCGGACGCGCCGGTCATAACTGACCGGACGCGCTCAACCGCGTCTGGTCGCCCTGCGACGTCCACGTGTCCCTCGAATTCAAACGCGACCGTTAGATCCTCCAACGGTCACTGCGCCAACGGTCAAATCCCATGACCGGACGCGCCTCTCAAAACGACCGGACGCGCCGGTCCCGATGACCGGACGCGCCTGTCGAATGACCGGACGCGCCGATCGTACTGACCCACGCGCCCGCGACGCAACGACCGGACGCGCTCCTTGCGATGACCGGACGTGACAGTGCACGCGTCCGGTTAGAGTCCAGTAAGCTCCTTCAACGATCGGACGCGTCCGATCATGTGTGACCGGACGCGCCTCGCGTCCGATCGTACTCAGTTTCCTCTGGACACCTGACCAGACGCGCCGGTCCCGCGAGTGACCGGACGCGCCGGTTTCAAACTCTAGCACCCGCGCCTGCGCTGTACTGACCGGACGCGTCTAGTCATACCAAGACCGCGTCCGGTGCAGCGTCCGGTCACCTCTGTGACCTCCGTTCGCCTCCGTTTCTTTTCCGACTTCCGGCGTAGTGGAAAATAGGCTTTTCAACTCCTCAAAAACGCCTGAATCCCGCGCTCGCAAGCTCGGCGGGAGGGAGAGAGAGACCCAAACCCTCTCTACCGCTCAAACTTCATCGCCTTCATAAATGTGCCAACACCAACAAGTGACCACCACCTTGTGCACGTGTGTTAGCATTTTCATAATCATTTTACCGAAGGAGTTAACCACTCAACTTGCCACGCCACTCGATCCTAACACGTATGCAAAGTTAGATCGCTCAAGTGGCACTAGATGACCGATATGCAAACAAGTTTGCCCCTCTTGATAGTACGGCCATCTTTCCTAAACCCGGTCATAAACTTCTCTACTCACCTATGACCGGTGAAATGGAAATGCCCTAGGTTATACCTTTGCCTTGCGCATTCCACTCCATCTCCTCTGACGTTGATGCAACACATGCACCAACCAATCACCAAATGATATGATCCACTTCATATCATCACGTGACCGTATTGGTTCATCGATCTTGACCTCACTTGCTCTTCACCGTTGCCTCGGTCCTTCGACGCCAAGCCATCACACAACTTGCCCTTCACCCTAGCAACCGGTCCATCAAGCCAAGCCTCATCTTGATCTTCTCCACCTTGGTCACATGACTCCATGTCATGTCTCATATGCAATGAGCTCCTTCATGACACCATCATATGTGGACTAATCTCCTGTGTATCTCACATAACCACATATTAGTCCACCTAAGTTGTCACTCAATTACCAAAACCAAACAAGGACCTTTCACTTGCCCTTCATATTGAATCTTCTCACATTTCTCATTGGTGACACTTTTAAATACACATAGTCACCTACTTTGAAACTCAACTCTCTCCTTCGGATATCAGCATAGCTTTTCTGTCTAGACTGTGCTACTCTCAAATTATCCCTAATCATCCTCACTTGTTCCTCTGCATTGCGTAGGACATCTGGTCCAAACACTTGAGTTTCGCCGGTCTGATTCTAGAATAAAGGTGTTCTACACTTACGTCCATATAAAGCTTCGAATGGTGCCATTTTGAGACTTTTCTGGTGACTGTTGTTATATGAAAACTTAGTGTATGACAAACTCTTATCCCAACTAGTACCATACTGTAAAGCACAAGCTCTTAACATATCTTCCAAGATTTGATTGGTCCTTTCTGTCTGTCCATCGGTTTGGGGATGATATGCAGAACTGAAATTTAGCTTTGTTCCCAAAGCACTATGTACCTTATGCCAAAAATGTGATGTAAACTGAGTTCCTCGGTCAGACACAATCTTCTTTGGAACCCCATGCAGACACACTATTCTCTCCATATACAACTCTGCTAACTTTGCGCCACTATAAGTGGTTTTGACTGGTAGGAAGTGGGCTACCTTAGTAAGTCGATCCACTATTACCAAGATTGAATCATATCTGTGTTGCGTGCGGGGTAATCCAGTAATGAAGTCCATACCAACTTCTTTCCATTTCCACTCTGATATTCTCATTGGTTGCAACAATCCTGCAGGTCTTTGGTGTTCAGCTTTTCAACTCCTCAAAAACATCTGAATCCCGCGCTCGCAAGCTCGGCGGGAGGGAGAGAGAGAGACCTAAACCCTCTCTACCGCTCAAACTTCATCGCCTTCATAAATGTGCCAACACCAACAAGTGACCACCACCTTGTGCACGTGTGTTAGCATTTTCATAATCATTTTACCGAAAGAGTTAACCACTCAACTTGCCACGCCACTCGATCCTAACACGTATGCAAAGTTAGATCGCTCAAGTGGCACTAGATGACCGATATGCAAACAAGTTTGCCCCTCTTGATAGTACGGCCATGTTTCCTAAACCCGGTCATAAACTTCTCTACTCACCAATGACCGGTGAAATGGAAATGCCCTAGGTTATACCTTTGCCTTGCGCATTCCACTCCATCTCCTCTGACGTTGATGCAACACATGCACCAACCAATCACCAAATGATATGATCCACTTTATATCATCACGTGACCGTATTGGTTCATCGATCTTGACCTCACTTGCTCTTCACCGTTGCCTCGGTCCTTCGGCGCCAAGCCATCACACAACTTGCCCTTCACCCTAGCAATCGGTCCATCAAGCCAAGCCTCATCTTGATCTTCTCCACCTTGGTCACATGACTCCATGTCATGTCTCATATGCAATGAGCTCCTTCATGACACCATCACATGTGGACTAATCTCCTGTGTATCTCACATAACCACATATTAGTCCACCTAAGTTGTCACTCAATTACCAAAACCAAACAAGGACCTTTCAATCTCCCCCTTTTTGGTAATTGATGACAACTCTACAAAGATATGGAAATTAAGTTCTTTTGGACTTTATGCCACTTATCCAACATTTAAGCTCTATGTTAGAATTTGGATAAGCACCATAAAATCCGACTTGGTAGTGATAGCTCCCCCTACATATGTGCTCAAATGGTTTGGTTTCAAGCTCACACATATGCATGAATATGAAATTTATGGGAGGGTTAGCACTACTAAGTGATGCTAAGGTGTATAGAATAAACCTTTGTAGCTTGATACCAATTAGTAGCTTGATACCATTTGAAAATCACAAGTTTGCCACTATCCTTAGCATCATGAGTAGCTAGACATAAAAAACACTAGAAACCTCGTGAGATCAACATTATAAGCAAGGTTCTAGTTTTTGCATGATAATCATAAGTCTAGCTAACATCCTATGCATGCTAGTTATCAAATCATCATTCAAGTTCTATAACTAGCATACACCACACAAGCATGCATATTGAATTTAAGAACTTATGTAATGCAAGCAAGCACATGAATTATGCACATATCAAATGTAATCAATCAATGTTCATGAGCTTGCTCCCCCTACTTGTGTGCTTCTTTTGTCCAAGAATTTTGATCCTTCTCATTTCTTCAATGTTGCTCCCTCTTTGTCCATCTCCATGTCCAAACTCATCTTCTCATGATATCCCCAATCCCCTCTCTTGGTGTATTGATATATCTTTGTTCCAACTTCTCCCCCTTTGTCATCAATTTCCATAAAGGGTGTACATCTCATTGATGCAAAGGTTTGCATTAGGGTAGATGGTTGAGACTTGAATATTGCGTTGTTGATGGACATCACTGCACATGTTGGAATGACATTACTTGTATGTTGCTCTTAAGATACCACTTAGGATCTTTGACCTTGATACCATTAGGTGGGGCTCCTCCCCCTATGTCATAGCATGGGCCATTCACTTGATAATCTTGAGCTCTTGTGTGTGAGGGAACTTTCTTTATTTGATGATCACTTAAAGTTGAGGATCACTTGTGGAACCACGGTCTTGTATAAATGATATCATGTGTAGAAATACCACGAATAAATGTGTGATACCAATTTGAAGAATCCTCTATCATGGAACCACTTGTAGGATTTGTCAATATGATCTTTTCTTGAACATTTGCTTTCTTCAAGAGTACCACTTGTAGGATATCACTTGTAGATCATGATCTAGACACCACTTGTAAATACCAATTGAAGAAATATTTTGAGTCTAGATACCATTTGAAACACCCTAGATATCCATTTGCATTGTTGTCTTATACTTGTACCCATGTCATTGTCATGAGCTTCTAGTATGACTTGAACTAAGTTGATTTGCCTAAGATTCTAAGTCCGGTTTGATCCAATGACAAGCTTCTTCACTTCTCATACTAAGGCCAATGTTGTACTTGTCACTTGTTAGCAATCCAAACTAGATCAAGTACTTGGGTTCACTAGCTCATGAACAAATTCATATACATACCACTAGATCATTTAAACAATTCAAGCAATAGTGGTAGGCTATGAATTTAAATATTTCATTTGTTATGCATGATCCTAGTAAGCATGTACTATATGCACTAATCGCATACTAGTAAGGGATGAAATGATCATGCACATTACAATGATACCTTTGTTATATTGGAGTAGAGGATAGTCACATAGATTCCAATTCATTACTCCAATAGCAATGTGAAGTCCAATTTATAAGCTTGGTGAAGACCAATCATTATAGAGAAATCCATTCTTCACCCATATGAAATGAGAACCACTAATAATCAAGTGCATTATCTCTTGTTGTGGTTGGCTTGCTTTTTCTCTTTGATCAATGCTTGCGTGAGAGAAGTACTTATGATACCAATTTTATAACCATGACTAGCTCTCTTTTGGGTGTTGCTTGCTTTACTTGATCAACCCTATTGATTGCTTCAATTAAGCATCTCAAATATCCCTTGAATTCATCACTTCCATGTTAGCCTTCCAAGCCGGTGCTCGGTTTACCCACCCATGCGCGGCAAGCCCCCTCAGCAGGGAGAAGTGACCTCTCTCCAAAGAACCATCCTTGACACTTACTTAAATTGCCTTTGATTGATTGATCTATGGACTTAACATTATGAGTAACCTTGAATTATTCTTTAAGTCCTTTTCTTTCTACCAAATGATCTCCAATTATTACTAGAACTTGAACCTCATCTTCATCTTGAGTTTGATCTTCATTTTCAAATTTGAGTACCAAATTTGTACACTAAGTACATTCCACAATCAATGCCCTTGTACTCATTTCTTGTCATGCTTCTAGATCAATTCAAAACCAAACTTAGGTACCTCAAACACTTATAAATATGTTTCCAACTTAAGAACCTTTCACTTAAAGTGACTCTAGATTAATCCAATGATTGTCACTTTTCTAGCAGATTCTATACCCTTCAAAGAATAATTCATATCTCCCAATGTATAGGTCCAAATGCCATGAAATTTGGTGGAGATGTGAATTACTAAGTCATCTAGCAACTGTAAAAATTTGAGCTTCATTTGACTTATAGATTGCTACTATATTTCAAATCTTCCACCACTGCTACATGCTGAAAACTGCTGCACTATAGCTGATAAGATGTGCTCTAAAACCATAGCATTTCTCATCCAATTATCATGAAATTTATACAATATCTCATATCATAAGTCTAGAGCACGCATACCAAATTTCAAGCCAATCCAATATGATTTAGTCACTCAAACTCAGACTTGATCTCAGCTAGCTCAGATTTTCAATAATAGACAGATTTCAATACATTGAGCTATACTTCACCAAATTGAATCAAACTTGAAACTAACTTGTTTGAACACTTTCATAAGACATATATCCATTCAATCCACTTACTAAATGTCATCTCATGAAATTATCCAACACAAATCAATCCAAATTTGATTGCTAGGCATTTAATCCATTCAATCATCTCATAGCGAGCAACATTGCATATATATATCCAATTCAATCAACGCATATGCACCCAAATAAAATGATCAACTAGAGATATACCTTGGTTATCACATGATCATCCTTTTAGCAAGCTCCAACTCAAATATTTGCAAGCCATAAAATATATCCAATAAATCACCATAATCTTGAATGTTGCACTTGTATGTTGTAGTACTTGGACTTCACTTATTTTGACTTGGCATTGGAATAGAATATGCACTAAGCTTTAAAACTTGATTCAACATATGATGACCAATATGAATCCAAATGAATCAAGCCTCCAATGCCGATGGTACCTACAAACAATCATCCACTTTTTGATGGTACCCAAACAAGTTTGGGTCCTCTCAAGTTAGGTGCAACATACTTAGGCATAGCCTTAGTATGAGTAGCGGGATGTTTTGCAATTCCAACCAATGAGGTACCATTGCCATCCTTTCTAAGCATATTAGTATTATCAATTGAAATAGGCTTAGAATTTTTACCTAGGGGATATGAATGAGCCATGTGTCCCCTTTCCCGGCATGAGTAGCACATTCTCTTTGCTTGAGCCTTTTCTTCCTTGCTCATGTTGTGCTTCCCATTGCCTAGCCTCTCATGAGTTGCTTGAGCCTTCTTCTCAAGCTTGATAGGACACCCCGAGGCAAAGTGTCCCATATCTCTACACTTGAAGCACTCGATGTGAGCATGTACTTTCTTCTCATCTTGATTCTTGCTCATCATCTTGGCATCTTGGATTTGCATTGGATGCCTTGCTCTACCACCCCTTCTTGTTTTCTTCTTCTTCTTCATCAAGTCATCATCATCTTCATGGTTGATCTTGGCTTGAGCTTGGGGCTTTGCTTTTGGCTTAACTTGAGACTTCTTGGTAGGGCAACACTTGGCAATATGTCCCACTTCATGGCATCGGTAGCACATGAGTTGGGATAGCTTCTTTGCATCTTGCTTCTTTATAATCTTGCCCTTGCTCTTGTTGTAGCCAATACCACTCTTATCACCATATCTTCTTTGATTGGTCATGATATGCTCAATGGCGATTTTAGAGTTGTAGCACCTCTCTAACTTGTTGCTCAAATTCTTCACTTCACTTTTGAGTTCATTGTTCTCCTTCAAAAGGTTAGTCTCACAAGACATAGAAGTAGAACAAGCATATATATGTGAAGAACATGGCATATCTAATAAGTCATCACAAGAGGTGGATACATGCTTTCTCCCTACATCACATGGGTTAGTCACATTTTGCAATTGATCATTTGATCCATGTGATGAGCTCTCATTAATTTTAATTTTCTTTAATAACATCTTAAAGAGAGAAGCATGTTCTTGTACCAAATTATCATGAGCAACACTAAGTTCCTCATGAGACAATTTTAGCTCCTCATGTGAACAAGTAGTAACATAAAGTAGATGCTTTTGTTGTTCACATGTGGTTTTTAGAAATGAGTTTTCATTTTCCAATTTTATGGTTTTAGCTTTCTCATTTTCTAAAGACATGTTCATGCTAGCAAGTCTACTAACAAGCTCATCATATGAATCAACATGATCAATCACATTATCATTTGATACCTTTGTGTCACCTAGTGACATGAAGCAATGTGATGTAGTGGATGGGCTTGTAGTAGCATCATCAAGGCCCGAGCATGAACCAACGTTGTCACCATCAAGTGTGCTTGGGGTAGAAACATCACTTGTAACACTTGATGCATCATCACCATCCTTGTCAAGTGAACTTGTGGTAGATCGATCATCATCACTTGACCATGAGGTGGAGCAATCCTCCACAACCATCATGTTGTGGTCATGCTCAACATCATCATGTACAACCTCCTTGGGCTTGACATCATCGTCATCATCGATGATAGCTCCATACTTTTCATTGAGATAAGCCCATATCTCATGAGCGGATTTGAGGTCCATGATCTTACCAAAGATGCTATCATCCAAAGATCTATACATGATGTTAGTAGCTTGGATGTCAAGATCTAGGCATTTCTCTTGTGCTTGAGTTAGATTATCTTCATCCAACACATGAGAAAAGCCTACATCTACCATCCACCACATTTGAGGGCAAATAAACTTAAAATTGCATATCATCCAATTTTTCCACCGTGTAAAGTGTGTGCCATCAAACATGTGAGGACAATCAACATCTAGTCCATATTCTACCATCCTCTCGGGTCGGTGAAGACCACAAATGAGAGACCGGGCTCTGATACCAATTGAAGGGTCGAGATGGCGGACTAGAGGGGGGGGTGAATAGTCCTTTCTAAAATTAATCGCGTCGGCAAACCAAAACAAATGCGGAATTAAAACTATCGGTCTAGCCAAGACTACACCCCTCTATCTAAGTTCACAAGCACCTCACAAAGATCCTAAATATGTAACTAAGGTGCTTTCCTTAGCAAGAGCTCTCCTAAACAATTCTAGAGCAAGGTCACACAAACCTATGCACTAGTACTTTATCAAAGCCGGGGAGCTCCTACACAATTCTAGTAAGCAAAAGCATGAAGCCACCTATGCTCACTAGCAATGCTCAATAGCAAGGCAACTAATGCCAAACTAGAGAGCGCAAATTACTTAGCTACACAAACTAAGCAATATGACTAACAAGGTTACACAAACCAAATTAGCCACGCAACGGGAGCTACTTCTATGCTACACAAGCAAGAAGGTAACTAGCTAACTACACAAGCAAACTAGTTACAAGAGCAACTACACAAGCACAAGTATATGAATGTAAATACAAGCTTGTGAATCGAAAGCAAACCACCGAGAAGATGTACACAATGTTGACACGGTGGTTTTTCACCGAGGTTCACTTGGTTGCCACCAAGCTAGTCCCCGTTGTGGCGATACACCCACTTGATGGATCACGAGCTAATTGACTATCAAGAGTCAAACCCTCAGCGGGTGCCGCACATCCACTCTCAAGATGGGGATCCTCCAAGCCACGAGCTTTACTAGAGTTGCTCTTCGCGATCCCCGCGGGGTGAGCACAATCCCCCTCACAAATCCTCCTCCGGAGCCATGCACAATCTCCACGCGTGCTTCAACGGAGTCGCAAGCCACCAAGCCGTCTAGGAGGTGGCAACCTCCAAGAGTAACAAGCACCACCGGCTTGCAACACGATCACCTAGTGCCACTCGATGCAATCCTCTCGATGCAACGCACTAGAATCGCTCTCTCACTCGATCCGATGAACACTATCAAGCATGAGTGAGTTAGAGGGCTTCCAAGCACTACCACATAAGCCACCAAGGCCAAAGTGTGCTCAGCTACCGGCCAAGGCCGGCCCAGGCATCTATTTATAACCCCACGGTCAAATAGAGCCGTTACCCCTTCACTGGGCAGATTTCGGGACGACCGGACGCGCCGGTCATAACTGACCGGACGCGCTCAACCGCGTCCGGTCGCCCTGCGACGTCCACGTGTCCCTCGAATTCAAACGCGACCGTTAGATCCTCCAACGGTCACTGCACCAACGGTCAAATCCCATGACCGGACGTGCCTCTCAAAACGACCGGACGCGCCGGTCCCGATGACCGGACGCGCCGATCGTACTGACCCACGCGCCCGCGATGCAACGACCGGACGCGCTCCTTGCGATGACCGGACGTGACAGTGCACGCGTCTGGTTAGAGTCCAGTAAGCTCCTTCAACGATCGGACGCGTCCGATCATGTGTGACCGGACGCGCCTCGCGTCCGATCGTACTCAGTTTCCTCTGGACACCTGACCAGACGCGCCGGTCCCGCGAGTGACCGGACGCGCCGGTTTCAAACTCTAGCACCTGCGCCTGCGCTGTACTGACCGGACGCGTCTAGTCATACCAAGACCGCGTCCGGTGCAGCGTCCGGTCACCTCTGTGACCTCCGTTCGCCTCCGTTTCTTTTCCGACTTCCGGCGTAGTGGAAAATAGGCTTTTCAACTCCTTCCTAAATGTGCCAACACCAACAAGTGACCACCACCTTGTGCATGTGTGTTAGCATTTTCATAATCATTTTACCGAAGGAGTTAACCACTCAACTTGCCACGCCACTCGATCCTAACACGTATGCAAAGTTAGATCGCTCAAGTGGCACTAGATGACCGATATGCAAATAAGTTTGCCCCTCTTGATAGTACGGCCATCTTTCCTAAACCCGGTCATAAACTTCTCTACTCACCTATGACCGGTGAAATGGAAATGCCCTAGGTTATACCTTTGCCTTGCGCATTCCACTCCATCTCCTCTGACGTTGATGCAACACATGCACCAACCAATCACCAAATGATATGATCCACTTCATATCATCACGTGACCGTATTGGTTCATCGATCTTGACCTCACTTGCTCTTCACCGTTGCCTCGGTCCTTCGGCGCCAAGCCATCACACAACTTGCCCTTCACCCTAGCAACCGGTCCATCAAGCCAAGCCTCATCTTGATCTTCTCCACCTTGGTCACATGACTCCATGTCATGTCTCATATGCAATGAGCTCCGTCATGACACCATCACATGTGGACTAATCTCCTGTGTATCTCACATAACCACATATTAGTCCACCTAAGTTGTCACTCAATTACCAAAACCAAACAAGGACCTTTCACTTGCCCTTCATATTGAATCTTCTCACATTTCTCATTGGTGACACTTTTAAATACACATAGTCACCTACTTTGAAACTCAACTCTCTCCTTCGGATATCAGCATAGCTTTTCTGTCTAGACTGTGCTACTCTCAAATTATCCCTAATCATCCTCACTTGTTCCTCTGCATTGCGTAGGACATCTGGTCCAAACACTTGAGTTTCGCCGGTCTGATTCTAGAATAAAGGTGTTCTACACTTACGTCCATATAAAGCTTCGAATGGTGCCATTTTGAGACTTTTCTGGTGACTGTTGTTATATGAAAACTTAGCGTATGACAAACTCTTATCCCAACTAGTACCATACTGTAAAGCACAAGCTCTTAACATATCTTCCAAGATTTGATTGGTCCTTTCTGTCTGTCCATCGGTTTGGGGATGATATGCAGAACTGAAATTTAGCTTTGTTCCCAAAGCACTATGTACCTTATGCCAAAAATGTGATGTAAACTGAGTTCCTCGGTCAGACACAATCTTCTTTGGAACCCCATGCAGACACACTATTCTCTCCATATACAACTCCGCTAACTTTGTGCCACTATAAGTGGTTTTGACTGGTAGGAAGTGGGCTACCTTAGTAAGTCGATCCACTATTACCCAGATTGAATCATATCTGTGTTGCGTGCGGGGTAATCCAGTAATGAAGTCCATACCAACTTCTTTCCATTTCCACTCTGATATTCTCATTGGTTGCAACAATCCTGCAGGTCTTTGGTGTTCAGCTTTCACCCTTTAACAAGTATCACATAGGGCCACATACTCCGCCACATCTCTTTTCAAACCATACCACCAATACTTCTCTTTAAGGTCTAAGTACATTTTGGTGCTTCCAGGGTGTATAGAATAAGCAGAATCATGTGCCTCTCGCAGAATCATATCACAGATAGCTTTCACTTCAGATACACATATTCTTTTTCCAAACCATAGAGTACCATTCTCATCCAACCTGAAACCTGGTGCCTTTCCAACCACTACATGCTCAGCAATCTCCTTTAATTTCTCATCCTCCAACTGACCTTTACGTATCTCTTGCTCCAATGTAGGTTCTATAGACAATTCTACTACATTATTGACAAAACCCAAGTTGAGATGTTCTATTTCAGCTCGCAACTCTGCTGGTATAAATGTCAACTGAAGTCCGTTGGCATAGCTCTTCCGGCTAAGTGCATCGGCAACAACATTTGCCTTTCTAAGATGGTAATGCAATTCCAGATCATAATCTTTAATCAATTCCAGCCAACGACGTTGCCTTAAGTTCAACTCGGACTGAGTAAAAATGTATTTTAAACTCTTGTGGTCAGTATAGATGTCACACTTATGTCCGATCAAATAATGCCTCCAGATTTTTAGAGCATGGACAACTGCGGCTAATTCCAAGTCATGGGTTGGGTAATTCAGTTCATGCTTTCTCAACTGCCTGGATGCGTAGGCCACAACCTTTCCTTCTTGCATAAGCACACATCCAAGGCCTAGGCGAGATGCATCACAATAAATAGAGAAACTCTTACTTAAATCAGGTAGGGTCAACACTAGGGCTGTCGTCAACCTTCTCTTAAGCTCCTCAAAGTTAGCCTAACATTTGTCTGACCATATAAATTTGGCATTCTTCTCTAGTAGGGCTGTCATAGGCTTAGCTAGCTTAGAGAACCCTTCAATAAACCTTCTATAGTACCCAGCCAAACCCAAAAAGCTACGGATTTCACTAACATTGGCTGGGGCTTTCCAATTTAACACATCCTGCACTTTACTGGGATCTACGGCTATTCCACCATTAGAGACCACATGTCCCAGAAAAGATACTTCTTTCAGCCAGAACTCACATTTGCTCCTTTTTGCATACAACTTATGTTCCCTGAGTTTTTGTAAAACTAGTCTTAAGTGTTCAGCATGTTTATCTTCATTTTTGGAGAATATTAGGATATCATCTATGAATACCACTACAAACTTATCCAAGTACTTCATGAATACTTTGTTCATCAGATACATAAAGTATGCAGGTGCATTTGTTAGTCCAAAAGACATCACTGTGTACTCATAAAGGCCATATCTGGTAGTAAATGCTGTCTTAGGTATGTCAGATGCATGAATTTTTAGTTGATGATATCCAGAACGGAGGTCAATTTTTGAGAACACACAAGCACCTTTTAACTGATCAAAATAAATCATCAATTCTAGGGAGTGGGTACTTGTTCTTGATTGTGACTTCATTTAGAGACCTATAATCAACACACATTCTTCGTGTGCCATCTTTCTTATCAACAAATATAACAGGTGCTCCCCAAGGTGAAGAACTAGGACGAATAAAACCTTTCTCTTGCAATTCCTTAATTTGTTTCTTTAGTTCTTCTAATTCATCTACCCCCATTCTATATGGTCTCTTAGCTATGGGTGCAGTTCCAGGCAAAAGCTCAATAAGGAATTTGATGTCGCGATCAGGTGGCATACATGGCAGTTCATCGGGAAACACATCTAGGAATTCATCCACCACCTGGTTCTCCTGGTTAGCAACATCGCTCAGCTGATTGACAGTGGCGGTAGGTTGAGCTTGCACTTCCACTTCTACACAAATTCTATCACCACTTGGAGATGTCACAACAATGGATTTCTCCTGACATTGTATCACTGCTCTATGCTGCTTCATCCAATCCATTCCCAGGATGAGGTCAATTCCAGCGGTTCTCAGAACAATTGGATTTACCTTGAAAGCTACCCCACTTAGAAATATACTAGTAGAAGGGCTCCAATAATTTGCTGGCATGCTACCCCCTGGTGAATTTACTAGCATGGGGTCCTTCATGGCACACAGAGGTATACTATGCATTCTAACAAAAGCTTGGGATATGAAAGAATGCGAGGCACCGGAATCAAAAAGTATTGTAGCGAAGATGGAATTGACGCTAAACGTACCCAGCATAACCTCAGGCGCCTCCTGAGCTGATTCTGACAACACATGATTCACCTTGCCGGTGAACGGAGGTCAAGCATTGGGTCTCTGGTTGTTCTGCTGGTTCTACAGGGCCTGCCGGTTCTGCTTCTTTGGGCAATGGTACGAATAATGTCCCACCTCTCCACTGTTGTAACAGGCATTAGGGTTGCCTGGGATGCCACTCTTGGTTGGAGCATTGTTGGGCACTCCCTGACGTGGCGCCTGATTGGTAGCTTGCTGTTGCTAGGGACGCTGCTGGTTCTGGTTCCTCTGGGGATACTGGCCTTTGTTCCATTGGTTGGGTGGCCCTTGGTTCCTCTGCGGAAAACCTTGCTGCGGGAAAGCTCGCGGGCGAGTGTTGCTACCCGATGCCTGTCCCTGGAGCTTCCTCTTCTTGAGGTCCATTTCTTTACGCTTGTTATCAATCACAATAGCACGATCCACCAATTCTTGGAAACTAGCATACTTGTTGGACATCAGTTGTAGTTGGAGTCCATCATACAGCCCTTTTAGAAAATGACGCTGTTTGTCAGAATCTCTGGCCACTTCAGCCGGGGCATATCGCAACAGTTGTGCAAACTTGTCGTGGTATTCCGCCACAGATATGGACCCTTGCTTGAGAGCCCGGAACTCCTCTTGCTTCAGTTCAATAAGTCCCTCAGGGATGTGATAGGACCTAAAATTCTCCGTGAACTCTTTCCACGTGATCTCTAGAGCATTCTCTGGACGTCCATACTGGAATGACTCCCACTAATCCTGAGCAGCTCCTTGGAGTTGACCGGAGGCATACAAGACTTTCTCCAAGTCATCGCACTGTGCAATGTTTAGCTGCTTTTCCACATCTCTCAGCTAGTCATCCGCCTCCATAGGTTCAGAGGCATGTGTGAACACAGGTGGGCGTCCTTTTAGAAACTCACCACGTTTGTCACAAACCTGCACAGGTGGGGGTGCTCCTGCTGGTTGCTCACCGAGACGGTCCATCACTGTCTGCATGAGCTGCGCTTGCATGGCCATCAACTGCTCAATTATCACCGGCGGTGGCGGAGGTGGATCCACTAAAGCTCCGTGTCCACGGCCACGTCCACGGCCTCTGCCATGTCCTCCTCTGGCGGCCATCTGCTTCCAAGCAATGTGCAAACTTTTAGAGATCTTCCAAAATTTTACAAATTATTTACAAAAGGTAAATAACATAGCTGAAAATTTCTGGACGGGTGTCTACAACAGCAGATCAGAAATTGAAGTTTAACTCGAGTTTCAAAAATCCAAAATAAGCGTGGCATACATCGTTGGAAAGCTTAAAGAGTCTGCTACAACTTTTGTATGGAACGTTTTCACTAATACAGACGGCAACATCATCAAAAACTGAGCTAAACAATTTCTATTCTAGGTTACAGACTGCACAGACTTGCCAGGTTGTAGCAGGCATATCTCTCAAACCAAAATTGATAATGAGGTGATTCCAATGGGAAATAAGAGGTAAGCAAGTCTAGTTCTTTCCACAAAAATTTCATAATTTATGGACGTAGAGATTTAGAGATATGAGACAAACATTGCAGACTGCTCTGAAAAACAGCACAGCAGTGATGCAGAAATTTAACCCCAACTAAGTTAAACAAACACTAACTTAAAGGTTTTGATAAAAAGAACATGTGGACAAGCTCACACTGTTCCAGCAATCACAAAAACTCCAAATCATCCAAGTTCAACAACACAATCAACGAGACAACGAAAGATTCACAAAACATACACAAGCTTGACACGACTCTCGATCTAAAACACATTCATTATGGTGGGGCTGCAAGTATCTAAGGTGCGCGATCCACCATGGTGAACACCCTAGCCTTCTTCTTGTAAATGGTAGGTTGTCCTAGCTGAACGGCCATCTCATCTATCTGATTCTGAAGGCATTTTTCAGATTTTTGCGCCGCACAAAGCTCTTCCCTGAGTGCTTCGTTGGCCTCCTGCATGGCGCTGAGGTGCCTCACTGTGGTGTCCAAGGTGGGATCAGAAGCTGGAGGAGCCAACACCGCCCATGTCTTCTCCTTCGGGTCATAGCATGGAAGATACCGGTAGCGATCATTCTGCATGTCCTCAAAACACCGACCATGGTAATGCAGGTACGCCGCCTGCGTAGCATCTTCCATGCTGTCATAGGCACTGGCACGCCTGGCTCGGTGGCTATGGGTAGTCACAACATCTTGAGATTGGTCGGTGTTGTTCCAGGCGGTGATGATCACATTGGTCTTCCAGTATGCCGCCTCCACTGGATGCGTGTGCTCTGCACAGTAGTACTTCACCGAAGCAGCAAACTTTGGATAGTACTCGGCTAGCATGGTGGTAAGGAGGTGGTGGTAATGGGCATCTTCGGGAGCTTCCTTAAACTTGTTCCTGGTGGTCCATCCTATCTCTTCTGGCTCCTCTAAAGCAGCTGGGGAGGACACTGGTGTTGGTGCAGAAGCGGCCTGGGAAGCTAGTGGAGGTGTAGCAGCGGGGACTGGCGCATCCACATGTGGGATGGGTGTAGCCACGGGGGTCGAAGCGGGTCCATCAGATGCATCCGCTAAAAATGCCTCCTCTTCCATGGGTTCCTCCTCTTCCTCGTCGGAGATGTGGACGACCTCTGGCTCCACTGGTGGTACTGCTGGTGGTGCTGGTGGAGCAGGTGCTGCTGGAATGAACTGGGCGACATAGGCAGCGGCACTGAGGTGAGGCATCTTTAGTTTTGATATAAAATATTATCAGAGTCAATATTTTATGCAATAGAATAAGAAATAGAGCATAAAATTTTAATAAAATATTAAGATGGAGATAGTAGCAAGTAAATAAATAAAGTCAAACTCCTAGAAACGACCATTTCTATCTAGGTTTGCGTCCTATAGTCGACACGGCTCTGATACTAATTTGTCACACTCCAATTAAAGGACAATATAGAGTGCATACACCTTATGTGCGCCCCAGGAGTAGTCGCACATATAAGCCAACAAATTAACAGAAGTATCATCATTGTGTACATACATAACGTTATTACATCACGTAGTTCTTACATAACAAGCGAAAAAGTAAATAACAACTCTCAGGCGTAGCGTCTGATCCACAGGGAAGGACGACTGGTTGACCCAAACCTAGAAATCTTCCGGGAAGTCCTCGTAGAAACTGTCATCTGTTACCCATCCGGGATTTTTATTCAAAAACAAAATAGCAACAAGTGTGAGTACACTTGTACTCCGCAAGTATAGTATGAGGATTCATGAGGCTCAAAAAGGATAGACACGGTTGACTGTAGTTAGCATTTTTAATAGTTCAACATTTCATTATTACTTATTATTACTTAATTATGCTTAAGCTCCCGTTTAACCCACATGATCACCTACTAGAATTAAGGAGAGTAATTGAGCATCCGTATAATCTCATTATCATCATCATGAGTCATCCATATGTCAAGTAAACATTTATTCTGTGAGTTTTCCGGGCCGCTCGTGACCGTGAGCACGACTGTTATAACAGTTTTAACACTCTGCAGTGTTGTGCATCTTTACCCATGAGTCGTGTTGCCCATTTGCCCGGGGCCCGTCGACCCCCTAACACTCCCAAGGTGAGTAGGCAGGGTACACTATGAATCCTTCCATAGGCCTCTTCTAACATATTAGGGCCGTGAGGTTTCCTCGGCAGGCAGATATAGAGAACCCCCTTTCGATGGCACAATTCCCGCAGACTATACACATCAGAACAGAGGCAGTTCTATACCCAAAGTGGCAAGCCCCTCTTACACCCTTTCGGGTAACCTCTAACAAGCTAAAAAAGATTCTACTACTGAGCTAAAGTCAGAGCCATATGACTCTCACGGTTGCACTGTATGTCCCAGCTTTTGCCCTACAGATAAGTCCTTACGGAGGGTTTAGGGCAACATGATCAACATCATCTGCACCTTTACCCTATAGTTCCACTATTACCATCATGTTTATCCATTGGTTCCATCAGTCATAATGTAGATCATGTTTAGTTAGAGCACTAGCATTCTACCCATATGCAAATAAAACCCATAGGGATCAAGTTACATGTCGTCAATTAGCTAGGGAGTCCTTATAGTCGAGCAATATTATACACATGCATAATGAGTACATTATATAATGAATAGGACAACAAGGAAGGCCCATGCTATACTTGCCTTGGTTCACGAACTGCTGCTGGTCCTGCTGCTCCTCGTACGCATCCAGATTCCCAACGTACTCCTCACCGTCTGAACTCGAACGACACGAAGTACAACACGCAATTCGGAGCAGACATACAAGCAAAACATAACTATGATTAGAATAGTACACCAACAATAAATAAATCTGAATAAAATGTTTACCAAAATCATCTAGGTCTCGCTACGATCACAACGACGCGAAGAGCACGAAAAACAGAGCTACAACGCAAAAGTTACGCGCTAACAAGGTTCCAAAACTAGCTATTAAACTAGACTTAATCGAGAAACTCAAAAGCTTCTAACAGGTCTATCAGTGGCACTAATGCGTAGATTACGAAATTACGAAACTAACGCAAGTTGAACTGGTCGATTCAGAGCTAAAATGACGATTTTATAAGCGTTTTACTACAGTGGCAATTCTGTAATTAATCTAAAAACGTATTTTTCATATAAACCAAAGAAACTACGCTTTCCGAAAAAGAACGCGCACTCCGGGAGTACGCCAAGGACGGCGGGTTCAAATAGATGAAAGCGGGGGGTCTCTTTAACAAAAATGGACCCCGAAGGGGTATCAGCCAACCAGGACCGTTCATCTCACGATATGCGGTCGAGATTAGATGGGGGAGAGGAGAGAGAGACCGGCCGCCGGATTTAGGGGAGGAGACGGCGGCACCGCCATGGCCGGCGACCGTGAGCTCACCGGTGATGCTCAATAAGGCGCTAGGGTGCACGGTTTCCAAAACGGAGAGCACCGGGGCGATGCGGAGAGGAAGGCGAACTCGCCCCGAAGCAAAACACGGCCACGGGGTAAGCCCGAGTGGCTCCCGCCATGGACGGCGGCGAAAAGCTCGTCGGAGCTTGTGGGCACGGCCCTAGGGACCACACAACAAAGAAATAGAGACATAGGGAGAGAGAGGAGCACGGGCGTTCTCACCGCAATGAAGAATTCGACGAAGACGCAACGGAGATGGTGGATTCCGGTGAGAAGCGGACGGGATGCTCCGGCGAGTTGGGACGCTGCGGTTGCGGCTCTCGCGCGAGCAGGATTGGAGCGGGAAGGGTAGTAGGGGAGGCGATGAAGGGGTCCGACTCCCTTTTTGAAGGCCAGGCGTGGGGGGAAAGGACGCTCCCACGTTCAGTGGTCATGGGCGCGGGCGGCAGTTGCGGCCTTGACCGAGAGAGAGGAGCGGGAGGTTGGGGAAGGGAAGGGACTGACGGGCAGGCCTCGGCTGTTAGTGACTGCGAGAGGAGGGAACGGGCGCGGCAGCGGTAGGCCGGCTGGGCTGGGCCGCGGCCCAGGAGAAGGAGCGCGGGGGAGCGAGCGGGCCAAGGGGAAACCGGGCTAGCAGGCCGAAACTGAGGAAGAGATGTAGAATGAATATGAATCCCTTTTTATTTTCTAAATTGATTTTCCAAATCAAACTTTCAAATGTTTTTGAATATCTTTTGAACTTTGACTCAAACCAATCATCACAAAAATATAGTGCAACATCATGAGTGCAAAAACAAATTGTTAACCTTATGATTAATTTTAATTTCACAAAATTTATTATTCCCTAAATTTGAATGCACCAACAAATGCATATTTAAATCAAATTTATCTATTTTTAAATAATACCAAAAATTAGGGTGTCACAAGTTGGCCATCCTGCATGCGGAGATTCATAGTATGCAGCAAAGCCAGCCCATTCCAACTTTTCCAACCAGCTCCGATTAGCAAATCAAAGCCAGCCTAACCTTGGCGCTAGGTGTGGTCGCCCAGCCAACCTTCGGCACGCCGTTCAACTCACAACCATCACATAGAGCTATAGATTCAAGATCCCCACTCTCCGAGGGAATCCAAACCTCACCCTGGCTACCATCTTTCAAGCCCATTACCCTACCCAAATTCAACGGAAGGACGGACCCTGCCTGTTCATCATGAGTTTCAAAGTAGTTGTGGCCTCCGTAGGAGGGAATCACACTGTCTTGGGCTAGTCGTTTGTCATTGCAGCCGAAGGAGATGCATTAGCATGGTACTAAATATTGAGGCCAAGTTCAGTTTATTCTTGGGAAGACCTTCGAGATAAGATAATCACTAACTTCAAAGGGTTCACCATCGAATCTCTGACGTCAATGGACTTATATCAGTGTAGATAGAATCAAGGTGAAGCACTAAGGGATTATTTTTAGAGGTTTGTGCAGCTTAAAGCGAAGGCACCAAATGTCCCAGAGGATGTGGCAATTGAGGCCGCAATCAAGGGCCTCCGCATCGGAGCCTTCCAGGCTCATCAAGCTCAGGAAAAGACAAGCACTATACAAGAATTATATACAGAGTTTGACAAGTACTGCAGGTCAGATAATGACCTCTAAAGAAGGCTGGAAGAGCAAAATCAGAACAAGCACCAAACAAGTGGCAGAAATGTTCAAAGGGGCAACAGAAGCCAAGCCCAATCGCAGCCTTAGAAGACCCCTGATCAACAAGTTTTTAACATAGAATAGCAAGGCAGTAGCCAGCAGCGGTAGCAGATGCTTGAGGCAGAACAAAACAAGCCATCGCACAAACAGCTCGAAGGCAAGAAATACAATCAAAGGAAGAACTGTAACAAAAACCAAGAACCAAGATAGCGGAGGCAGTATTGTTTCTTTCATGGAGAAAACAAAGGGCACATCACCAGAGATTGTATAGATGCAAAGGAAACTCAAGAGAGGATAAAAAGCAGAGAACCCTCAACCTCCGTCTCAACAACCCGCTTGGGAAGTCAACTACACCTTTGCTGCGCCTTCATAGCAGCCATACTGCCCAATCTACACAAGTCTTAATTCCAATCAAATTCACCCATCTACCTTAGCAGCCGCATGCTATCCCAACTTTCTACCTACATGGCGACCAAACACCCAACAACAAGGGCAGGCAAGTAATCAGCGAGCGGAAGCCAATCTCACATACATAAACCAAAGGCCTCTACACATAACATTCATAGAGACAAATTTGCTAGCTCAAATGCATAATAGACAACTCGAGTCACCTCTGCTGCCACCTCCACCATAATTACCACCACCAAAAATAAGCCTAACCCAGAAAATCAGCTCAACCCACATACAACACTACCCACTATCGGCATGATACTGCCAATAGCCATAGGTTCCTCAATGGAATTCCAAACAAAGAAACTTAAAAAGGATCACCTCAGGCTCATCAACAACATAGTAGTCCAAGGCTCAGAGCGTTGCACAGACTAGTCGAAGACACCAATCACCTTCTCAAAGCAAGATCTACAACTAGAAAGCTATCCCCACACCGCCACTATGGTAATCAAGGCCAACATAGCAGGTTGGGAAATAAACAGAGTTCTCATAGATTCTAGGAGCTCTGCAGACATCATCTTTGTTAATGCCTTCGACCAGATGAAACTGAGCAGAAGCCAACTATAGCCTTTGTATTCACCATTAATTGGCTTCGGAGGGAAGAGGATTGATACATTAGGGAAAATATCCCTGCCAATCTACTTCAGAGGTCAAGAAAATGCAAGAACAAAATATGTGACCTTCAATGTAGTGGACCTCTACTACCCCTACAATGCCATCATTGGTAGAGGATTTGTAAACAAATTCAACATAGCCGTCCATATGGGTTACTTGTGTATGAAAATGCTAGCCTTACATGGTATCATCATAGTTTATAGTAGTCAGAAAGAGGCAAGAAACATAGAAAGATCCATCTATAAGTCACATCGCAACATCAACTCGGTCGAGTCAGCCAAGAGCAATTTGCTAGAGCCTTCGGACATGCCAAAGGGCAAAACAGATCTCAAAGAACAAGAAGAAACAAAGTCAGTCCCATTAGAAGATGTAGTCCTAGACAGAAAGATCACCATCGGAGCCAACCTGTCAAAGGCGGAAGAAGGAGAGATTATAAAAACTTTAACCAAGAACAAAGATGTCTTCACCTGGTTAGCCTTCGACCTGAAGGGAGTCAATAGGGACATCATACAACATTCCGTTAACATCAACCCCAAGATGAAGCCAAAGAAGCAGCAACAAAGGAAAATATCGGAGGATAGAATCTTAGCAGCAAAGGCCGAAGTACAGAGGTTGTTAGACTCAAACATCATCAGAGAAGTCAAGTACTCAGAATGGCTGGCAAATATAGTGTTAGTACCAAAGAAAAATGGAAAGATGAGAATATGCATAGACTTCACAGATCTCAACAAGGCATGCAAGAAAGATCCATTTCTGGTACCAAGCATAGACAACTCCATCGGTAAGGCAGTAAGATGCAAGCGCTTCTCCCTACTGGATTGCTTCTCAAGATATCATTAAATTTGGCTCAACAAAGAAGATGAGGAAAAGACAAGTTTCACTACCCCCTTTGAAACTTACTGCTACACCAGAATGCCCAAAGGACTAAAGAATGTAGGCTCAACCTTCACCAAATGACGAAGGCAGTCCTTGTCCCACAATTACAGAAAAACCTCAAACCTTATGTCAATGACATTGTGGTAATGAGCAAGAATGAGATAGATCATATAGCAGATCTAAAGGAAACCTTCGCCATCCTCAGGGAAGCAGGCCTAAAGCTAAACCCAGACAAGTGTGTTTTTGGTGTCAGCCAAGGAAAGATGCTCGAGTACATCATAGGACCCAAAGGTATTTAGGCCAACCCAGAGAAGACAAAGGCTATAATCTCAATGGTGGAGCCATCAACCAAAAAGGAAGTGCAAAAACTCACTGAAAGAATAACAGCATTGAATAGATTTATCTCAAAATCAGTAGAATGCAACCTCCCATTCTTCAAAGCTTTGAGAGGCGGAGATAAGGTGGAATGGGGACTAGTGCAGTCAGAGGCCTTCCAGCGACTCAAAAGTTACATGGCCAACAAACTCTTGGTAATAGTACCAAATCCGGAGGCCCCACTACTATTATATGTGGCAGCCTCCGACCACACAGTTATCGGGGTACTTGTTCAGGAGAAAGAAGAAGTGTCAAAGGTCATTCAACAACATGTTTACTATATCTCAGATGCCATATCAGGAGCAAAGCTGAACTATACAGAAATTGAGAAAATTGCATACGCTGTGCTCATCTCATCAGGAAAGTTAAAGCACTACTTGCAAGCACATGAGATCACAGTGCCTTCTTCATAACCACTCGCAGATGTGTTCAACAACAAAGAAGCCTATGGAAGAATAGGAAAATGGGCAACAAAATTATTCTAGTTTGAAATCAGCTATGTGCCAAGAACAGCAGTCAAATTCCAAGCATTAGCAAATTTTATGGCAAACTGGACACCTTTAGCACATCAAAACTCGCAGCCTCAAACCAAAATTTGGACACTCTACACAGACGGAGCATGGGGGCATATGGGAGTAGGGGCCTCCACCATTTTGATAGCACCGTCAGTTCTTTAGACAAAGTATGTAGCAAGACTAGAATTCAAAGCAACAAATAACATAGTAGAATACGAAGGCCTCATATTGGGCCTCAACAAGTCAAAGTCACTCGGTGAGAAGGCTGTGCTAGCAAAAACAGACTTCCAAGTCATGGTAGGACAAGTTGAAAAAGAATATGTCGCAAGAGAACTGGAGCTGGTCAAATATCTGGCCACAGTAAGGGGACTTGAGCAAAGGTTCCAGGGATTCACTCTAAAGCATATACCAAGAGCAGAAAACACGGAAGCAAATGCGCTAGTGAAGGCAGCAGCATATAACACACCTCTTCCAGAAGGAACTTTCTACCAAATACTGCAAGCACCAGCAACCCATATGATCACTGCATCTGAAGACTGGAGACATTTGATTATAGATTACCTCAACAACACCCATCACTCAGAAGATGAAGCAAGCACAGCAAGAATAGTAGCTAGGGCAAGAAGTTACACACTCATGGATGACATTTTGTACAAAAAAGGGATAGTCCAGCCATTACTCAAATGCATAACTCAGAGCGAAGGCAAAGAGCTCCTCCAAGAAATCCACTCAAGAATGTGTGGCTCTCACATAGGCCCAAGGGCATTGTCTGCGAAGGCAATCAGATAGGGATTCTATTGGTCCACACACATTGAAGACACAGAACAAATTGTTAAGACATGTGAAGCATGCCAGACCACATCCCCTCACTAGTCAAAGCCTTCAGCAGCAATAAAGCTCATCCCACCTACTTGGCCATTGCAAAGATGGGGTATGGATCTACTCGGCCCACTACCACCATCGCAGGGGAAACAAATTCACGGTAGTAGCGACCAAGTATTTTCACAAGATGGATTGAAGCCAAGCCATTAGGAAGAATCACCTCAGAGACAGTGAAAAAATCTTTTGGCAAAACATAATCTACAGATTTGGGGTACCAAGAACCTTCAGTGGACAATGGGAAACAATTCGATTCAGAAAAGTTCAAAGAATTTTGCCAAAGCATAGGCACAAAGATGGCCTTTGCATCCGTCTATCATCTAGAATCAAACGGAGCGGTGGAAAGAGCCAACAAAGTAGTATTCTCAGCTGTCTTGAAAATGCTATTCAACCTTAGGAAAGGCAAATGAATAGAAGAGCTGCCAAAGGTAGTATGGTCTCACAACACCACGGTATCTAGGACAATGGGCTTTACTCCATTCAAGCTCTTGTATGGTGAATAGGCGATGCTACCCGAAGAGATCAAGCATCAGAGCCTCCGAGTGACGAAACAAACATTGGCAGCATATAAAGAATACTCTAAGGAAACAATTGAAGGTTCAAGATTGAAAGCAGTAGAAAATATCACCAAATGCCAAGATCAAACTAGGAAGTGGAGAGACAGCCAGGTGGTCAGGAAGCTTATACAAGACGGAGACCTAGTTCTAAGAAGCAAGCCCAATGCGGCCAATGCTGGAAAGCTCCAACCAAAATGGGAAGGCCCATACATGGCGAAGGTCGCCGGAAGACCAAGATCATTCTACCTGACTGACAGCGAAGGTAAAACAACCATTGACACCTGGAACATCGATAGTTTGCGTAGGTTCTACATTTAAAATGTAAAAAGGTGGCCTCCGCGGAACTATAAGCGAAGGTCACCGCACCTCTCCTAGTTTTCGTATTTTCTTTACATTTCATGCAGAAGGGCCTGCACTCTTTTCTTCACAAGCGGGGCTCTTAGTGGAGGTGAGGTTTTTAACGAGGCTGGACCCATGTAAAACCCTCTAAGATATAAAGAGGAATTCCCCAAGAATACCACCAAAAGCGAAGGTCAAAAGTGGCTAGCAACATAGCCACAACATTCGACAGCGACATCATGATAAATAGGACCTTCCACTGCTTTAGCTGAAGGCTCTAAGACGTGGAATGACCTCCGCGGCTAAATTAGCCCGCCACCTTGACAAAGCCTTGTCCACATTCAGGCATCAAGGATTCCTCAAAACAGCCAAAAAGGCCACAAAGACCTGACGAAGTCCTACCTTCACTGTAGGCATTGGGCAAGAAAATACTTGGCGAAGACCTATCTTTATCAGGCACTAGGGCAATGTCAGGAATTAATGACTAAAGTACAACAAGAATAAAGGCAAAAGATACGCCAAGTACGAACAAAATCCGCCAGCCTCATCACAACCTCAAAACGTATCTAAGTAATGAATTTTGGCCAACCACCAAGACTTATTACACCGTGCAAGCAGCAGACTATAAAACCCCGCGCCTTACTCCAGTATTAGCTCTAGTCAGCGCATTTTCATACCCCTATCCCCAAAAGAGTGCTGGGGTGAAGCCAAACCAAAGCAAGAGAGCCATGGAGGCCGGAGTTTCCTTTGAAACGAGAGAGCAAAAGGTATCGTGTGAAGACTCGTAAATCCAGCAGCTCGTGCAGCCCAGCGAAGGCCACATTGAGGTTGTACACATCTCCCACTCGGTGTTGCACAGCCTCCATGGGGTGATGCACAACCACAGTCCGGCAGTAACCAGGCAGTGTCAGAGGTTACGGAAGGGTATCGCATGAAGGCTCGTAACATCCTCCCACAACCAAGGGTACCATCTGACGCAACCCAGCATCATCCATGTTCGACGGGAGCACAACTGCTCCAGCATAGCCGAAGGCAGCAACAAAGCAATCCACGCACAAGCGGAGGCAACGTACAAGAAATGCTTCCTCAACCTCTGTTGCTTGCTCAAATTGTTCTGTGGCCTCTTGCTGAGAACCAACAAAATCGAAGGCTACCACCTCCGATGAGTGCTCAAATTGCGCCAAAGTCTTCACAACATCTGCAAGATTGAACATGAGCACCTCAGCTCCTTCGCGCAGATGTGCCAAAGCATCACCATTGACTACAAGCAAGCACAGAGACGGAGGCCAGGACAATCAATAGACTACTGCAGCTTCCGGGAGTGCCTCAGCTCGTCCACTGCGACGCGCAAACTCATCCCCAACGGGAGCTAGAGAAAAGAGCAGCGAAGGCAAGAGCAAAGAGATAAGCGATGGAGCCTCCGCAAGCCTCACAAGGTCGAAGACTAGCACCTCAGCTTCTCAATGCCAACGTGCAGACTCGTACTTGTTGACACCAAAATTTGGTAATGGAGTTTACTAATGGAAGCCGATAATTTGGTGAATATTTGTGAAGGAGCTCTCGGGCGGTTTATCTGGACTGCTCAGTTATAATATTTCAAATACTCAGCAAGGAACGGCAAAGCTCCTCATCGGCCCGGTTCTGTGCAGCTCAATATGCTCAAGAAGGAAAGTAATTACTATGTTTTGGCTGGGCATTAGACACAATGTGGTCACGTGATATGCACAAGGCAAGATTCAGATAATAGTTCAATATATATTTGCATGCATGCAAGGCGCAACATCCGTAAGCAAGTTGACTTGGATTCTACAAAGTGCATGTCGTGTTTACCAGGGAGGGAAAGATGGAAAAGCACCCGGAGGAAGACTTAGTTACGGAAGGCACGCACACGAGATCTTGACCTATACTTCATGTTCTATTTGGACAGCAACTTCGGACTGGGAGGCAAATCGGCTTCTATTGCCGATTAGGAAATATTCTTTAATATGTTTGGAGATGCATGACGCCGGGATTGGATTTCCTCGTGGGAAGATTAGACATACATGCACACGGGATGACCAGAGTTCAGTTGATATATGGCTATATGCCTGCTAGCGCCGGAGTCCATGCGTGGAGGAAAAGAGATATTATTTTATTTGGACAAAACATGACGTCCAGGTGCAACTGAACGATGAAAGAAGCAAGGACACGTATCGTATGCGTGCATGTACAAGGTCGGCTAGGTGTCATGTTCATATACGTACTTGGCAAGATGTGTCTACGTGCAGGGCCTTTGCGGCTTTGCCGATTGAACCAAGCAAAAAAAGATACGTCGGTCAAGGAAGCTTTATTAGCCAGGATTCTACAGGAAGGAAAGCTAGAGTCCATGTATCTTAATATTTCTTTAGATATTTCTTTTGAGTCAAGTTTTGTACGCTGTGGACAGCTACGCAGTCATTAGCCAAGGGTATAAATATAAACCCCCGGCCATGGTATCAATCATCATCACGTCAATCAAAATCAGCCTTTATTTTTTCGGCTTCACGCCAACCCTTAGGAGTAGGAGTAACGTAGATCTCGGCGAGTTCTTCAACAAGCAGGGCTGCATTGGCTGATCGACCTCCGACTTGTCTATGAGCACCGTCATGACTTGTATTGTGCTTGTAAAGCTGCATCAGCTGATTCATCTTTTATGAGCTATAATATTAGTTACTTATCGATCAATATCATTGTTTGTAAGGCTGCATCAGCTGAATGATCTCTTACGAACCATAATATAGATCAAAGTTATCGGCTCTACCTAAGCGCGGCATCCTTCGGGTAGATTCATTAAGTTACCGATCTTGCGGATGTTCTTATTGTCATTAGTTTCAGCAATATCGACCTGCCCGATCAAGATTGATCTAGATTGGTCTCACATCCTTTTAATCCATCGTTTATTTTGCTATATTGTGATAATTTTTACTTTAAACAATGGATTACTTTTTATCGGCCGTTCTACTGCGATCCTGATCGTTCATAGTGTGCATTCAAAGGCATGTTTTGATCTTGAATGAACTTGCCAATTAACGAGATCTAATCTAATGACACTATCATAGTTGTTTCAATCCGGTCAAACCTCACTGATAAGAAAAAAGCGATAACTACAACCTATGGCGTGTTTCATGCCCGGACCAGATGGGCGAGGAGTCCCACCAACGAGCGAAGGCCGCGGAGGCGAGCCCAATCCAATCTGGGCTACATCCACGCTTGCAGGATCGCTGGGGCTCTCGCCAGAGTGCACAAGGGCCTTCGTCAAATCTGCTGGGACAACCAAACAAAATCAAGTCAGGGCAAAAACTCAACATACGAAGCAGTTAAATAAGGCAAAGACAGACAGCAAGCCCTCACCCAGATGCAGAGGATCTGGGACGGCACTGGAAGTACCCACATCGATACACTACGCTGTGGCCCAAAATGCTACACTCCAGAACGGAGCAAGCGAGTGCGCCTCGGCGTCATCCCCGGACACCTCCAGCACCGGAACGTCCGTAGTTCGGCGACGGCTTGCGCTACTGACCTCCCGTCAGAAGGAGAGTGTGCGCCTCTGCCTCCACCAATGTCCTCGCCCTCTGATTCGGACGAGTCATAGAGCCAGCAGATTTGACGAAGTCGTTGCGCTACTGACCTCCCGTCAGAAGGAGGGGATCAGCAGCAAACCCGACACCCATCCCCTGGAGGGCATCTTGGATGAAGTCGTTGCCACCAAGGTCCAAAAGAGGCGGCAGAGTGCTCGCCTTCCAAGCTAACGCCAGAGGCAAAACCTCCGGCAACATTCTCCGCAACCTCTTCTTCGGCGTCAATGGAGGCAGCCGTAGAGGCAGCGGCGGAGGTGGCGGCAGATGCGGGGATGACCTTCTGTTTCTTGCTGACAACCTTAGGTCCGCTAGCCCTCTCCTCTTCTTTGACTCTGCCGCCACGGTGGCGTTCTTGGCAGCAGCCTTGTTGGCTTTCTCCTCCAGAGACTTCAACACCTTCACCGAACCTTGTGTTCTGCATGGTGTATTCCCAACTCTTCAAATACACGATTTAACCAGGGCATAGAACCCACGATTGACCTTCATGCAAGAAACTCCTTGTTGGTTATATCACCAACAATCTCACGTGCCTCCTGCTCGACAATGGCAACAAGATCATCGGGGGTCTCCTCCTCCGATAAAGTTACCCCAAAACTAGAAAAAGGGACACCTTCGACCTCACCAAAAGCAAGAAGGTTCACCATCTCAATTCTGAACAAAGGCTTAGACTTCCTAAGAGGCCAGAATCTTGCAGCAACCATCTCCTCAATGAGGTCGCGCCCACCTGAGTATCGGTAGGCCAAGGCGAAGGCCCTGTCATAAGCTTCCCTCCTAGGAGTCATCTTATCGTTGGGATTCACCTTCGCCAATGGCTTCATTTTCGTCAAGACAGAGGCCAAGGGATAACGAGTGCTCTTCTTCCCATCTTCATGCATAGTGGTGACTCCAAAGGTCTAAACATAGAACCAATAACACATCTAGTCCTTGTCCCACTTGTTCTTCTGGCACCAAGAAATCTCCAGTCGGGAATCCCCTTGCTGTCTCTTCGCCATAAACGCGCAACTACCATATTACGCCACAAGCCCCTCAGCACCCACCTTCTTCGGCTGGCACTGAAGCTCAAAGTACGAGCAAAACATGTCTAAATTAGGCTCAGCACCGTAGGACTGGCAGGCCCAACAAAACTTACTCAAAGTAAGAAATCCGTTGGGAGTCAGGTGGTGAATCTGGAGATCAAATTCCTCAAGAACCTGTTGAAGGAACTTAACCAAAGGGAGGCGAAGGCCCCAAGCAAAATAATCCTTGAAAACAATAGCATAATCCCTACCGGTTTTAGGGACCGTCTCACCTTGAGGAAGCTTCGCCCGGCCCGCGGGAAAGAATCCCTCCTTCTCAAGGTTGGCAAGCATCTTCTTGGTCATCAACGAAGGCACAAAGTACCAAGTCTTTCCGGCCATTGCTTCGGTCTCCTCAGCACCAATCAAGTCACCAACTAAAGCCTTGACCCTAGCAAGATCCTCCTCAAGCTCCCAAGCCTCCACGCTAGCAACCATGCACTCTTCAAAGCATGCCGACCACCCGCTTGCCCTAACGCCAAGGAAATGGTGGTACGGACCAAACAAAGTAGCCTTGCGCAGAGGAGGACTAGCAGGTAAAGCCACTTCAAAGACCTAGACGCAGCAGACCGAGGCGAAGGCAAGTGCCAACTAAGCGAGACCTAAGCACTAAAGAAGAGCGCAGAAGGCGACAGCAGTGAAAGCGATAGCTGTGACAAGGATGGGGGAACCTCCACCTACCGCCCCCTTATATAGCCCCTGCCCCGCCCCTCCACCTTCTAGGACCAATTGTCACATCCATTCAAAAATGTGTCGGTTCCAGAGCCACCACAGCAAATCAAAAAGTGACACATCACCAACGCAACGGTCTGATCTGGGCGACCCAGGGGGAAAGGGGGGAAGCCTCCGCATTCGCAGGAGCCTCTGCGCCTCAGAACCTAGAGACTAGGTTTTGAGAGCAAGGCCCGCCAGCATCAAACCATGCCCCCAAGGAGGGAACTGTTGGGACACAATTATGAGTCATAGAGGTCGGTGTTCCAATAACTAACAGTTAACGAGTTTTTATGAACCACGTGCAAGACGAAAAGGGACGGGTGCCTCCGCTCAGTTGGCTAGTCGGGGCGAAGGCCTAAGATGCCTGGCTGACCAATTAGGGCAAGGGCTGGGAGGCCACGACGGAGGTGCCAGAACACGGTGGAGGCGAAGGTCCCAAAGAAGCAGCGGACGTCATGAAGAACGCTACCGAAGGCAAAGGCTCCTGCGGCGTGGGCGGAGGCCTAGGCTCGGTCAGCGGTGGCGAAGGCACTGCCAAAGGTGCCCTGTCAAGGGCCCCGGCCCTCAAGAGAGCCCCAGCTCATCGGTGGTGTTGGACCGTGGGCCAATGACGGGCCATCGGAGGTGGCCCAGTAAGCAAAGGCGGTTGAAGAAGAAGACACCTGAAGTGCCCCTAGCGGTTTGTATCAGCATAGGAATATTCTGGGGCTATACCACGACCGATAAGGGGTAGAATTGTAAAGAGTAGTGATAGCAGGCATCACCCTATAAAAGGGGGACTGGAATTCTTTAAAAGGGGGTTAGGTGAATACATTTATGAAACCCTAAGTGCTCGGAGGGCCCACCTACATCCTATCTAGCCTTCGCCCAGGGCATCCGACCAGGTGAAGGCTCTATTGGAAAACCCCTTTTCCAACACATTCCTCTGACACACCACATCATGGTGGTGCTTCCACAGCTCCCAATTACACAAGAGGAGAAAGGTTGAGGCCACTTCCTTTGGTACCCGGTCTGGTGTTCTGGTCTCCCAGAGTCTGAACTTCGTTTGGTTGCACCATCCAATTCTTCTCTAGAATGAACGGGCGAAGGAACAAATTGATATGATGTGATTAGGGTCTTCATCCTGGCATTTGCATAATTCACACATAGCATCTGGCAAGAGCCCCTTTTTTGTCTAGGTTTGATTTGCACCGGATCCTGTGAGATGATGTGATCAAAAATTGGTCTGATATGAAATTGGCATTGCAAAGTGATTTGAATTATGGCATAATTTAATATGCATGTTTTGCTTATATATGCTTATGATAGCATGGTGATTTGGAATTATTGCATGACATGCTCGTGTGAGGTGTTGTGCAGATTGACTTGAGTCAAGTCTTGGACTTGGGCTCGGACACATTTTGCATGTTTGTTCATGTGCAGGTGTTGCTTGAGGCGGAACGTGGTCGATGACGAACTAGAACTAGGTTCAGGGAGGAACTGAGGTTTCGGGACTAAGTTCAGGGAGGAACTGAGGTCTTATCGTCATGGATGTCATGTGAGACGTTCGGGCTAAGAGAACAATGTACGTGAAGGCGATCACTTCGTGAGACATACACGGGAGATGTACGGGCTGCTGTGTGATGATGAGTGGCAGCTATGGCACGTTGGCACAGGAGATGTGCATGCATACATGAATAGCTGCTGCTGTGTGGGATGGTGCATCGTGGTGCCGGTAGACATCCAGGTGGGCACGTAGCTGGTTTGGATAGCCAGTCCAGATTGGATGCATGAGCCATGTATGGCTGTGACTTGGCCTGTTTGGGATTAAAATAAAGGGCCAAGTTGAGTGACACGGAGTGCATGAAGGAGGACATGCACGAGCTTCTGTTTGGAGTCGAGAAAGGATTTGGTCAAGTGCGGTTTGGATTACTAGGCATGCAAGGTTGGAGCTGGTCTTGGGTTCCTTTTACTGGACGTGTTGGCTGAGTAAAAGGAGATCAAGGCTGCACCGGCTTTGTAGCATTGGGACCGAGTTGCAAGGGCCAAGAGACCGTGCATGGCCAAGGAGAACAGGCCTTGCAGTGTGTGTCTCAGGCAGATAAAAGGAGACCGACGAAGAGCTTCGGTTGTGTGCGATGACAGGAGAGCTGCAGCGCAGGAGAGTTTTTGTCGGCTGTTTTGAGGTTCAGGATTTTGTGTAGAATCCTTTTGTATGGATGCTTGTGTGATGCATCTTGTGTAACACAACTCAGAGTAATGAAGATTAATTTTCAAATATCAGTGTGTTGGTAATCTTGTTCTTCCGCTAGCTCTGCTCTTTGCCTATATATATATATATATATATATATATATATATATATATATATATATATTGTATGCCTAGCTTTTAGTTTTAGATTGATTTCTTATTCTCATTAAATAGATTGGTTTCGATTCATCTAAGACTGTGCTAGGGAATTAAGCTGTTGATCTGAGAAGTTTAGTTGATTAATATTTTAATGATTTTGCATAATCATGAAATTACAACTTGATCAATCCTCGTCACCATCAGACATAGCTTGCTTGTTTATTTTATATCTCAAGTTCTAGACCTCCGGTTGACATGATTCCAATTGCGCTGGTTCACAAATTTCATCTACTCTGATCTGTAAAAGTTTGAGGTCAATCGGAGCTATGGCTTTTGGTCGGCATTATTTTTCTTAGAGATGCAGTGTTCTGTCCAGAATTGGGAAAGAGGCTTAATTTGGTTTTGTTGTTTGGGGGAAGTTTGCCTATTTAAGTGTGAATCGGTCCTACAGATCCTGCGCTGTATTAACAGCCGAGCGAAGAATTTCACTCGTGGGGGAGCGAAGTTGCGCCAGACAAAGTCAAAGGATGGTAGCTACTGCTCGCCTCTAATCGAAGCCCGATATAACATCCCGGCGGCAAGTTTGCCATCCTGTTTGGTGAACGCACAAATCCTGTCATCAGCAGAGGTTTCGAGTGTCTCATTTGGTCCAGCTCCCCCTCGGCTTGCAGTGATAGTCGTGGTTGAAGTGGCTGTGCAACGAGGGGAAAGCTTCAGCCAACATTGTGCTTGTTAGCCACCGATCTTGCCAGCAGGATGTGTTTTCTCTGCTTCCCACCCTAACATGAGAGATGCTCCTATAGGCCATCAGTAGCTTCCCAGTCACATCTCCTTGTAAGTCAGCAAGCCGGACCTGGCTTCTTGCCCAAGTCACCCAGGACAAGTCCCCAGGGTGATGAAGCCTATGTGTGAGCTTGATCAGTAGGCAAGCATTCTGGGTGTCCAAGCGTTTGATTCCGAGCCCTCCATCCTCCTTGGCCTTGCAGAAATTCTCCCACGCCACTAGGCATTTGGCCCCGGTGGTCTTGTCTGAGCCATTCCAGAGGAAAGCGTGCCTTCTAGCATCCAAAGCCTCCTTGACTCCCACCCGGCAGGAAGAGGGCACCCATGGCATATGTCGGCAGTCCACCGAGCACCGCATTGATCAGAACCACACGGCCTGCGGGGCTGAGAAGTGTTGCTTTCCATCCTGCTAAGTACTTGTCCACCTTGGCAATCAAAAGCGCAAATGCAGACAGTCTGAGCTTAGTGTTAGAGTGTGGCAATCCCAAATTGGTTTGAGGGAAAGATCCCGGTTGACACTGAAGGGCAGCCACCATTGTCTCAACTGACACAGCGGGAACATGCATTGGAACGACTGTGCTTTTGTGGAAGTTGATCTTGAGGCCTGTTGCTTGGGCAAACTGGTCCAGGCATAGCTCAATGGTTGTGGAAGTCATCATGTCAAAATAAGAGAAAGTTCTTCTTTTGGCTTCTTCTAAAGGACAGATTGAGTACTAGAGCTCTTCTAAAGTGCAAGAACATGTACCTTGAGGATTACTCTTGTGTTTTCTGCACTCTGGGTTTTGAAGAGGATCTCTTCCACCTCTTCTTTCACTGTCCCTTCCCAGTGAGTTGTTGGTTCAGCTTGAACTTGATAGTTCCCAACACTTCAGGTCCGGAAAGTTTATTGCAAAGTTCCAGGTTCCAACTTCAGCTTCATTTTTTCATGGATGTGATTATCACAATGTGTTGGGCGATATGGTCTGTTCGAAATGATGCTATCTTCAATGACGTGGCTCCTTCCCTGGATCGATGCAAGGCAGTTTTCAAGCAGGAATTTGCCTCAGTTATTCTAAGGGCAAAGGCAAAGTACCACCCTGTCATTGATCAATGGCTAGATGCCTTTATGTAATTTCTTTGGCTAGAAGCCTTTGTGTAATTTCCCTCATTTTCTTTTATTCCTTTTTGACTTTTGAATCAACCATTTTATTTTCAATAAAATTTCAGTAGGGGCTTTCACCCCTCCTGTTTCATCAAAAAAACGTGACTAACTTCAGCATTGTCATCAGCGGCCAATCTGCCATCAGCGTTGTCATCATTGGGTCCTGGTTATCATCAGCGGAAGGATGGGGTGCAGCTCAGATGCTCGATCTGCTAGCTGAGCTGCTCGGTCTGCTAGCGGAGGATACACTACCCCAGCCACTTTTTCTCCCGTCGGTCCAGCCCTTTCCCCTCGGCCCCGCGTCCTCCGTCAGAACCACACAAGTATCCCTGGCGTGGCAGCAAAACCGTCTGGAGAGTTGTCTCCCGTCGGTGGGGCACCGTCAGGAAGCTGCTCTGGTGCTTTTCTTACGTAGCAACTGCACTCGCGCGTGCTTTCCTGATGTCTTTCGCGCCCAAAAATTGGATGAGGCTATCCGCACTCATCATCCTCTATATCCATCCTCTAAAAGGAATATTCCGTCCTAGTCATCATAAAATATACAGTTTTTTCGCATCCATCCATCCTCTATATCATCCTCTATCCACTGTGGGGCCCACTTGTCACTTTATCTAAATATATCTATGTGACATCTTGTTTTGAAGTATTTATTGAAACGAATTTAATGGTACAATTAGAATTTAATTTGGTTCTTTGATTTGCGAGTTATAATATTTTTTTAGTTGAGAGCAGTGGAGCCCACCACTGGATGCTCCCGCATGCGCGTGCGTCGCTGATGACTGAAGTTTAGCGTACCTCCTCTACTCGCCAGGAATAGCGGACGGGTTGTTTTTAGCGGAGGCAGTAGCGTATCCCGTGCGACACTTTTCATCCGCTACATATTTTACCGGAGGCCGTAGCGTAGGCGAGTGCAGTCGGTCTGAGCGCGCTGCCGCGGACCCGTCTGGCCCACCAACAGAGAGAGCGGATGGAGGAAATTATTTGGCCACCCACGCAAGGCCCTGGCAGCTTTGACTCCCGTGACCTTATCTTCTACTCTTCCCTCCCCCAAATTCTCTCTCCTCACGCACAACCACAGGAGCTGCCGCTGCCCCCATCCAGTGCCGCTGCCGGCCAGCGCCGCACAGGCCGCCGCCAGTCTCCAGCACCGCTGCCGCACAGCCACCTATGGCCCAGCCACCTGCGACGTGCGCCGCCTAGCCACCACGCCATTGCCGCTCGCCGCACCTGCCTCCGGCGGCGGCCGTCGCCCTATCGACCGACGCGGGCACCCAGAAACCAGCAGCGCCGCCCGCTGCCCCCATCCACCACGCCGTCGGTTCAGCCAGCAGCCTGACCCAAGCCTCAGGCAGCATCTCCCTCCGATGCCCCAAGGTGCCACGACTTCGATTTTGATTTCTTTCCCTAGCGATTTTGCCCTATTTAAATCGAAAATCAATTTTGCTTCTTCTAATAGAGTTGCTTTCGCCCTTGTTGATTGATGCTATCTTCTGATTTGATTTTGCCTCCCATTTTGACTGCTCGCTTTGGGGCTTCTTTGTTCTTGCAGCAGCGGACGTCTAGCGGGAGCAACTTGAACTACCAACTCTGGCACCCCCATCTGGAAGTACTCTCCTATCTGGAAGAACTCTCCTGTCACTGTCGAACAGCAAGGTCAGACCACACCTTGTCTCTCCTTCCTGTTTTCCTTTCTCCCTACACAAATCATTAGCTAGCATATATGTTCTTCATTTGTGCTACCCTTGCTGTGGTCAATTAGCTGCTCTTTGGTTGCTAGCTGTTGTGATCCCTACACCAATATTGCACTGTCGAAGCTTGATTGTAGTAGTGACCAGAGGATTTCACTTCCCATTCTTTCAAAGATCTCATCTTGATGTGCTTTTGATTGATGATATCCAGTGACTAGTTCTGCTGCTTTGTATATATATATGGATTAGTTCACCTGTCATATAATTCCGTCAATGAATTTTACTACTATATTTTGTGCAGATTTATATATAACACAAATATAAGTGACTAATTTTGCTTTTGCTGCTCTATTTTTGCATTGTGATTCACTAGCTATGGTGTACTAGCTGGATAGAAATTTGTTGTTATGTCTTTTAGTGTTCTATTACTAGCTGTACATGATTTTTTTTGGTTTGACTGAAGCAATTTGTGTTATGTCTGAATTGGTAACAGGTTCCTCACTGTGATCTGGTTGCCTGTTGCTGCTTTATTTGGGTCTGTCTGTGAGCTGGCCTCGAAGTCTTGGACAACTACTGTGACTCTGCTAGCTACTGGTTAGCTCCTATCTTCTGACTCAAGTTGGCAGATAAGATATGACAGATCGTGGGTGGATGTATAGTGGTTGGAAGCGTGGTAGGCTATCAAATGAATGGGTTGACAAAACAAAAGAGTTTTTGGATCATGCCTTCTCAATCCCTGAATTAGTTTAGTCTGATACAATTAGATGCCCTTGTTCCATATGCCGGAATTTTTTTCAAGCATAAAAGGCCTAGGATAGAGTTGCATTTGTGCCACAATGGGTTCAAGGAAAATTACCAAACTTGGACAGCACATGGTGAGAGGCGAGGAAATCAGAACCTTGAGATTGGTTCTGAGGTAGAACATGAGGGATTTGGTGAGACAGATCAGATGGATGCTATGTTAGTTGACTTAGCTGGTCTACATATGTCCATTCACATTCATGATCCATATTAAGTTATCACATTGTCATACTTTAAATACATGTTTTTTTTGTTATTTGTATGCTCCTTTCATAGTTAATCATTTTCTAGAATTTATCTGGTCTACATATTCTCATGAACGGTCCAATTTATTTCGTTTTGGATGTAGGGAGGGGCTATAGATGGATCCTCTCATGCTTCAGCGAACCTGGACAACAGCAATAGCCATTGATTTGTGTGATGGTAGGAAGTATATTTTGAAGCCGTAGTCTTTTGTTCATCGGACTACAAGTTTTGGCAACAACCAGCAAGTTTGAAGGGTATTTGCTGTGCAAGAGAGGTATTTTGGTCGTCATGCTACAAAAGCGGATTATGTTGCTGCTCAAGGCATGGGTGATAGTTGTGAAGTAGCAGCTACATAATGTCTATTCACAGCATGCAGGCTTGCACAGAAACAGCTGCACATTGCCATCAAAGCTGCATTTTTTTGGTTGAGAGAGCAACTAGCTACCAGCAGATTGCCTTCTCAAGGGTCAAAGCAACAACCATCATGTTGTTTGAAGGACGTGTTCTGCAACAGAGGTATGTTGGTTGTGAGGTAGCAGCTACCTACTAGCAGATTGCCTCCTCAAGGGTCAAGGCATGTCATCTTAAAGTAATAGATGCTAGATTGCCTACCTAGGATCCTGTACTTCAAATTATGCTAGCTGTACCTAACTAGAAGGCTAAGTAGGAGGCAGTACCTGCAATTTAGCTTTGGATTGAGTTGTATTTCTTATGAACAACTTGAATGATATTCGAAGACCATCGAATGTAATGTTTTCATTGAGTATGGATGAGTGGTTCAATGACTTTGTTATAATATTGCTGCAATTAGTTGTTGTTGAAAGTATCTTTAATGGCTCAAATAAGCTATATTTTGGATCTGCAAGCCAATAGGAAAGTTAATTCCTATCAAAGTTGTACTGTCAGGAGTAGCATCAACAATGACGGTTGACAACTGATAGGGAAGAAAAAACTTTCCCTAACGGTTTGCCACCTGTCGGAGAAAGTTCAAACAGTTCCTGACGGGCCAGCAACCAACAGGGAAAGTTTAAAACATCCCTGACGGTTTAGTAACCGACAGGAAATATTTACTGACGGCAACTCTATAAACCGTCACGCTATACCTTCCCTGACGGTTCTAACCGTCAGGAATAATCCCTGACGGCTTTCCATCAGGGAAACATCACTTTCCCTGTCAGCCTGTTCCTGACGGCATATCACCGTCAGGGAAGACTATCCCTGACGTTTTCTACTATTTTTCCTGACGGTTCTGGCCGTCACGAAAAAAATTGGCTGGGGTAGTGATAGACCAGTTCGTGAGGAGACCCGTACTGGAGGATCATGGACAGGTGTTACGGATTTTACAAGCTAGTGTTGCTTGGCTGCTGTGGTGTGGCACTGCCACACGGAAATTTGCTTCAGCGTCATGTTTGGCCACTACTTGCCAGACTTCAATTTTGTTCCATCATGTGCCAAGAAACCTAAACGTGGTGCTAGAACTCCAGATGCATCCAATTCCCATGATACATCTTCTATAGGACTTCATGACGCAGTTTCCTACTAGAAACACTATTCTATGCACTGCGATGCTTGCATGTTTACTCTATGCAATGCATTTCTTGTATGTTACTGTTTGATGCAACGGCCAAATAAACAGAGTTTATATTTATATGCAGATATGCAATAATGCTAGCCATCCAGGCACAAAATCAAAATGTTTGATTGGTACTTAGAAGTTCTTCAATTTACATGCATTCCTCTGTTACATTGTATTGCTTCATCTGCTTAATTGTTCCACCAACCTTATTGCTGAGTTGTCCCAGTAGACAGCTTTCAACACACTAAAAGACGATTTTTGTTAGGTTTATAGTCCCACATTGGAAGTTGATGGTGGGGGAGCACATAGTCTTTTGGGTTAAGTTAAGCCAGAGGCCTTAATATGTTGTGGGCTCTGGTGGACCTAGACCGATGGTGCGCCATCTTGTGGGTATAGTGGGTCGGGCCAGATCTGCTGTGCACAGTAACAATTATGAGCGATTGTCAATTTAGTGTGTTTATAATAATGAATAAAGAGGCAAAATTTCAGGCTATTTTTTTCAGACACCTCCCCCTAACTACCTATAGCCGAGAGTTTCTTCCGTCTAGACTTATATGACCCTAGATAGTTAAGACAAATATATCTCTCTGAGCCTGAATAAACTGAATAGGAATAGGAATCCTAATTCAAATATATACCTATACCTAATACTAAAGAGGAAAAATTTAATCTCTCGGACATGGCAACAAGATCCAGGGTCAGCATGTCAAGTCAGCCGGTCACGTGAAGGAAATCAAAGAGTTTGCATTATCCACAGTGAAAGATAGAGTCCGAAGAGGATTAAATTTCCAGAATATATGCTATACTTGCATGCATGTCGTACCGTGATTAAGAGAGAGTCCTACAAGAAGTTAAATTACTTTATTTGGTATGCATGCACACGTAACCTGAGTAAGAAGCTTTCTCACGTGATTGGTTGAGTACAAAAGAGTATTTTCTGGTTTAGAAAAGGAATAACAAGTTTTCTGTTCGGACTTTGGATTCTTGACCGAACAGGTTTAGAAAATATATTTGTATGGGCTGGAGTTTGTGACAGAATCAGGGAAGACCGCCGCCCTATAAATATAAAGGGTGACATCCCATTGATAACAAAAAATCAAATCTATCAATACATCTACTTTTTATGTTTTGTCTTATCTTTTCCAATCTACTATTTCTTCTCGTTCTTCGTTGTCGATGATGTTCATTGCTTCAATGATGGTGAAGTCCTAGAGCGGTCAAGTTAGCTAGGACAACCTATAGCCGCTGCACGCCCTGACGGCGTCCCTCCCTTGCGTGTGGGGTTTCGGGTCTCAAGAGACTTCACCGGCATGTCTTGCGTATCGCACTCCTAGCGAGGCTCCTTCCGGCGACGTGTCCTGCGTATCACGTTCAGTGTGGGGGGCCCACATTGACATGTTCATGTGTGAACAATGTCGATGACATATTGAACACACATATCATTACACATGCTTAAAGTAGCTAGAAAACATTTCTATTGTGTCATTGCTCTATTTAGTGCTTATATAAGTTAAGCAACGTGTCCGGATATGATATAGAATTTGATACTCAAAATGGATTGACGAAAAAACTTTCTGTCCAAACACTGATTAGTCGTGTATTAGCCGATGATATATATATATTGGTTCACGTGCATTGCTTCTCGAAATCAAGATCATGAATATTGGTTCACGTGCATTGCTTCTTGAAATCAAGATCATGAACATATTTCCTAATCTATACCTAATATTAAAGAACCAAAATTTTCGCCAACAAATTTTCGACCCGCACAATGACTGGTAGCCTTTCATCCCAACAACCGCTAAGTTTGGTTACACAACGTCTGTTACAATGCTTGAACATGTTTGTGAATATATATACCCGTGCAATCCTCAACTAGAGCAGCCATGTGGAAATCGAGAGAGATCTTCGTCGTCGTAATCATCAATGGACACATCAATTATTGACACGAAAACAACTAACTCTCTACGAATTTAAATCGATATTCAGAATTACATATTTTGCATTGACGGGGCATCAAAGAAAGTCACAAGACTCAATATTTAACCTACCAAGACATGTATAGTATGAAAATTAAAGTTACAATATATTTATATGCCTTATTACAATAGGAGAAAATATTATCAAGGTTTTGTTTTAATTCGATATAGATTTAACAGGACATTGTTATATTACTAACAATATTATAGTTTCAAATTTTAATAGAAAGAATAAAACACTGATGTCTTCATTTTCCGCTATCATATTTTTTTCTCCCATTGCAACGCACGGGCACTTTTGCTAGTGAATTCTTATATTCTGTTACATTATATACTATACAAGTTACATAAATTTCTCTGTTTCACTGTACCCTTGGTCTGTTTCACGGTACCACTGACACTAGTAGAGTTGTCCATGTAGGCAAGTACATAGCTCTAAACTTACTCAACAATGATTAGAAAAACATAACCATCCATCAGATAGGACAACCACAATATGGCAGCTCAGATTTATTGGTCTCTTTAATTTCCAGTTCCAAATACAATACATGATTTGTATCCTGTATAGTTTCCATTACACCAAAGATTTCAGAGACCAAAATAAGCCTGTCAACAAAGGCTCACTATGCCAAAACAGCACAAAGGAGACACCTCAATAGTGACTCAGAACTGAAACGCGTCACTAATAAGTATATTAGTGACGCGGGTAAACAACACGCATCGCTGCTAAGTTGTTGCCCATGCCCTAGGAACAAGACGCGTCACTAATGAGAAGGTATCAGTGACCCGTCCCATCAAAACGCGTCACTGATAATAGGCGTGACGCGTTTTAACAAGACGCGTCACTCATATATGGCTATAGTAGTGACTCTTTCAACAAAAACGCGTCACTGGTAAAGGAAGTGACGCGTTTTATCTAGACGCGTCACTACTATAAAGACATGTTAGTGACTCTTCTTAGTTGAACACGTCACACCTAATAAAAGCGTCGGTACCCCGGGCCATCGGACCCAAAAAAAATATGAAGATGGGTGAAGTTCGGACTCAAGTTCCACCCAATCCCCTCGGTTCCGTGTCGTCTCCGACGTCCTCAGCGCTCCTCTTGTCTTGCCCCCCTCTCTCCGCATCTCCCCGAGACTGACCCCCTCCACCATGGCACCACCAGATCCCGCACTCGCGCGGCGCGCTCCCACCCTCCACCTTCGCTATCCGCCCTAGTCGCTGCTGGTGCACTTCACCGATGCCAATGTCGCTCGTCCACCTTATCGCCTGCAGCTCTGTGTCGATTCTTTAGGGTTTGGGGTTCCTGGCTTCCCGCAGGTAGCACCAAGGCTAATCCATTGCCACCACCCCGCCAAGTCGCCGTCCTTAACCCTCGGCCAAGTCGTGGCATTGAGCGGCCATCAGGGGCCCTGCTTGTGCTCCAAATCCACGACCGCTTGTGCAAGGGAGGCCAGATCCACGGCCACTCGTGGCAGTGAGACCAAATCTAGTTAATCGATGACCTCGAGTACATCTACCTCGTTGGTGCCGTCATGCTATGGCATACATGGAGAATCCAGGTGAGGTTGTCCTCCCTATCACCCCCAATCCCCATGCTGGTATGCTGCTACTGCTACACACTGCTTGTCCATGGGGCCACTCGCACCTGCATCTAGAGTTCGAGCCAGGGGACTGGTTCGAGCACTGAAAAATCCTCTGCTTGGTGCTCTTTGCTTACTACTCTGTGCTGCCACTGTGTGTAGTCTAGGTGTTCGATGAAATGTCAATGCAAGCTGACTGTTGTTTTGCAACTGACTGCTATGTGCTAGTTGGATGGTGGTGTGATTAGATGCATCATACAAGAATATGTAATGCTTTTCCCACCCCCCTTGTCTGCATTTTGTACAGTTGTTTTTGTAGGAGTTAGGCTATAGAGAGATGATGGAAGTGACGAGAGAACAGAAGAAACATTTAACCGGATGGAAATGAGTGTCCCTGAGTGTGGAAGTTTTGGATAGAAGAGACCTTTTGCTCGACTGCCCCTTGAGTGTGGAACTTTTTCATAGTTCTGTGTGTATTGATTGTGCTGGAAATGATAGATGATGCTAATCGGTCTCTCCCTGATCTGCAGCTTGTTATTTATTAATTAGAGCACATAATCCCGGTTGAAATCATTGTTTGTCTGTCGGTGCATAAGTTTACGATTCTCAACCAAGAAGTCTAAGACTACTATTGGCCAGTGTTGTATTATTTTGTTTGAACTGGATGGTTTTATGACCTTGACTGACATGATTGAACTTTCAAATCATTTAAGCTTGATGAGGCTTCTGCACTCATAATTTCTGGAGGAATACTGCTAAATGAGGAATTGAAACAAAAATTGGACGGGGGAGTTTTTAGTACATAGAGTCACATCATAATAATGTTTTAAGCATATATTTGGTATATAATATAATCCTTTTAGGATGACCCCCTGCCCTGCAGTTCATTTGGTGTTGTACTGTTGTATAATGTATTTTTCAACTTGAAGTAACATGATTGCCTTGAACTGTGCATTTGTTGAACCAATTCAGTGCAATTCTTTTTTATTGCTTATCTAGAAAATGGTAAACGGTGGTAGAGTGAGGATCTGGATCTGTGTCAATTTTGCTCAAAACGTGCAAGAGAGCGTTGCTGTTGGATTCTTTCGTGAACTTGCATGTGCCAAGCCTCAGGAATGGCAAGTATCTCTTAAAACAATTTCAGAAATGATAAGTATCCACTCATCTACTAGTTTATGGAAGTAACAACATAAGGTGGTCGTGAACTTGATTTGCTTATTGGAATACTTCCTGATAACAACAGTTCTCTTTATGGTACCAGGCCCGTACCTACGATTTGGAAGACCCTGAGCAAAACGCATGATGTGGCCCTAAAATTCATATAAAAAAATAATATAACCAAAGCAAACTTTTGCTTAATTATAAAGCTTCAAATATACGTTGTTCTTACCGTACTTAGAACATATCAAATCTTAATGCTAAAACAATACAAAAAGTACTTAGGCAATAAATTGACCTTATGTTCTACTTAAAAGCATCATTCTCTTAGTATTCTTTGAAATGAAGTCTTCAATTATATTTTCATGACCAGAATCAAACCTCCTATTTCTAGAAGATATGATGCAAATCTCAAAATCTCCTCTGAAATTCCCTGATTATATTGCAAATTTTTAGACTAATTCGCTTTTCAAGATACAAACATAAACAATTAGGGATGAAAGTTGCGTGCATACCGAGCTGCCGACATGTTGGCTCTCGGCGGCCGACGGCTTGGCGTCTTGGCGTGGCGATGGTGGCGTGGTCGTCATGGTGCCGAACTGCGACTTGCCGTGCTGCAGCTCTAGCAGCGTCTGATTTGCGGTACACCGGCACAGGAAAATGAAACATGAAACGTCGCCTGCGTATGGGGAAGCCAAGGAGTCACCCAAGTAGGCTGGTGGGCTAGGCATGGCGGATAGCTTTGGTCCTTATGTTGGGCCAGTGCTCCAATTAACCCATTAACAAATTATTGATTGCAAACCTGGCCGCTAATTGCTACTTAATACGTAATACTCAGTGTAATGTGTAAATTTGGAGGCCTTATGATTTTTGGAGGCCCTGAACAGTCGCACACTTTGCACGTGCTAATGTACGGGCCTGATGGTACATGAACTTAAAACCCTGTGTGGCTCTTATATTTATTCCTGCCGCTGTGCTCATGATTGGTGTTAATGCTCTGTGTTGGTCTCAGGTGATTTGAAGTGTATATGTGAAATTGACCTTGGATTAGTTTTGCAATGGTGCTGTGCAAAGCAAGTTTTTAAGATGAACACAGATACCGGCAAATCTCGCTCTGAAGATAAATTCCAAGGATGGTTTTCTATCGACTATGCTTTTGTTTGTGTTGCATTTACTCTTTGTTGTCTGTGTTCTCCATCTCAGTTTGCAGCTTGTAGCTCTGTGAGTGTGAGGTAGGCCACATGTTTTAGAGTACAATTGCTGAAAACACTATAGTACCACATGGTAAGCTGAGTAGGCTGTAGCTTAATTTTGCAGTTGTTGCCTATAATTTTGCTCTTTGACTGTTATATGCTTCTGGGTGAGTGCAGTTTCAGTTACCCCCTCTTTTCTGCTGATTTGACTACAGAAGGCACAATTGACATCCTAGCCGACAAGGGTTAGTTCTTTTAGTCGTTTTTTTCTTCTTCTCTCAGCATATTTGGCTTCTGCCCTCTTTTTAGTTCTGTACATTATGTTTCGTTCTGAGGATTCTCTCTGCAACTATGGGTTCCATTTTCTTAGCATGTTATTCAGGCTAACATAGACTCACTTGCTACTGCTGACTGCTGAAACTAGAAGGTTGTGTCCATGCAGGTAGCTAAGTCAAGTGCTTTCTGTGTTGTTCAGGTTCTTCGTGCATAAAAGGAAGCACCTGAGAAGATAGCAAGCAGCAGTGACAGGATTTTTGTTCTCAGATGTAAGCCTGTGTGTAATTGCAATCCTTATTGTGTTCACTCTATTGTATTTAGGCCTGAGCCAAAATTGTTTTGTTGGTGCCAAATTATATACTCTGTATTCTATTTGATGTTCTGTTTTCCTTTGGAAATAGGGCACTGTTTGTTTGCATCTTTGTTTGGAACAGAGTACATACCAGTATCTTGCTAGCATATTTAGGTTAGCAAATGCAGCTAGCTGAATCTTCTTTACAATCGTTGAGAAATCATTGGTTGTTCCATTTTTCCCGTTCAAAGGTAGCTGCTACCCTTAATAAATCATTGTGTGTTTCATGGCTGATTGTTTAATTATTAGTTTAATCCTTGTTTGAACTGAAGCTGTTAGCATGTGTGTTCAGATAACTGTTCAGGTGTGATTGCAATATCACATTAGATATAGATGCGTCCAGAATTGTAGTACCACCATTACTCCAATTTAAAATATCACCTGACAATTTGCAGCTGGGCTAGATCAATTTAGTTAGTAATAGCTCTAGCTGTAGCACATATCATTATTAATTTTAAAGCTGCCCCTTTTCTAGAAATAGGAATCTGTGGCAGCGAATCCTTTGTTTTTTTCACTAAATGATCTTTGTTTTTTTTCTTACCACAGGCTACTGCTTTGCCCCCAGTTGTAATGTTTGATATGAGATGTTCTTCATCTATAATCCTTTCTTTGGTGTGCAATTGTAGTTGCAAGAACGTAGGTGGAGATGAATCCTCTGATTTCTTTATTTGTTGCAGTGGTTCAGTCAATCAGTCATCTATGCCTTGAGGTAAGCATGCATTCTATGGGATTTTATTTAAGTTAGATATGTTGTTCTTGCCATTTTGTTTCCTAAAAATGTATACATGGGTTTTTAATTGAATGTCCTGTCTATCATAAACAATTTTTTAGGTATTCTTGATCTGGTGCTGTTTTTTAATAAACAAACTACCTCAAAATATGATGTAGATGTATAAACTCATTGATACTGCTGGGATGTGGCGCAGGGCCACAATCATCAGTTCAGATAGCTTATTCTTGCTTCACTAACTTTTCAGATAGCTTATTCTTGCTTCAGTAACTTTATATGTGTGTATCAAGAGATTTCTTGACTACTCTAAATACACACCTGGGAGGCTTATTAAAGAAGATATTCTGGTTGACAGGTAAACTTTTTTCTTTGTATCTTATGTTTTGTTTATGTGAGTCAGCTAGTGCTCAAGTTGAAAATAAAACTACGCACACGTAATTTGAGTTATCTGCCCTACCTTCTCAGTTGGAATTTGCTACTGCTTTAATGTCCTGTGTTAGCTGAATAGCTGATCACGGTAGTACACCCACTTCAGTGCTCAAGACAGGACACTGGTTGTTTCATGCCCATGTCCAACTCACCAACTGTACATATACTGTATCAATATTCAATAGCATGGCATAGTATAAAAACCGAAAGCATATAAACTGTGAGTCAATGCAGCGGCAAGCTTATTAGTCTATCCTCTCATCCCCAAGTTCAAATCCGTACATTGAATTTTTCAAATTATAATTAATATGGACATGGATGGTTTGCTGCTATCTGTTTCTTACTTGTCCATCACCCATCGGTCCCATATATATCATCCCAAGCTTATGTTTTATTTAACAGAACAGTGCAGTGTTGTTCTCCCTGAGAAGCTGCAAACTGGAAAGTGTTATGTGTACAGGTAGGTTGCTTTACATGCTAAGCTGCATTTTGCTTCTTGTGGTGGCTTATATCACCTCGTTCTGTCTTGCAGATCTGCACATTCTCCACTAAGGTTAATAAATAAATTCCCTGATAACCCAGAGATTGGAACGTTGCATGATAGTGAGTTGTATCTAAAGTTTGTAAACAAGTTGATTGCTTCATGCGTTGTATAAGAAGTCTGTGATAAAGAATTTCATTGCCAAAACTGTGAACTGATGAAACATGGCGATGTATATAGGACCCAAGTAGGGGTTTTCTTTTTTTTTTGTTTTTCTGAATTGTTATCAGTGACGCGTCTTGGGTATACACGTCACTGATGAGACCCACATCAGTGACGCGCTTTTGGCTACATGCGTCACTCTTAACACACAACAGTGACGCATTTTTGGCTACACGCGTCACTGGTAACTCAAGTCAGTGACGCGTTCTGGCTACACGCGTCGCTGGTAACCCAAATTAGTGACCCTAAATTAGCCACATCAGTGACGCAACAAAGGTGACGCGTCTTTTCCGCGTCACTAATGACCCTTTGGACGCGTCACTAATTAGGTTTTCTGGCATAGTGGCTGGCCTGGTTAATAGCTGCTTAGTTTCCTCACCATGACCGGTGAGGATCATGGACACGTGTCAGACAAATGGCTTGTTTGCCACTGCACGCATGGTGCGCCATTGCCACCTAGAAATTGTTGACCCTCCGCTTTGCCTTACTGGTCTCATGCCTCAAATTAGTTCAATCCCAGATTAGGCATTGGGGTTTACATTGTAGAGTTGGAACTCCAGATGCATCCCATGCTCATGATACAGTTATTGAGAACTCCAGATGCATCATGCAACTGAAGAGGCATAGAGTTCATATTTTTATATGTAAGTGTAGATTTAGGATGGACATAAGCCACATTGGCACTCTCTAGCATATATAAAGAATTTCACCAACCAATTTTTATGTTAGACAGTATATGCAGATACGTACTAATACTAACAATATAGGCACAAAATCAAAATGTTTGATCGGTACTATAAATCCCATTACTTAGAAGTTCTTCCAGTTACATAAATTGGGTCAACAAAAACATAATCTCTTATTATTGACAGGTGCAGCGGCCCTTTGTTGGGTTATTTGGCTCATAAGGAATGATTTGGTGTTTAATAAATGTCAACCAAAATATCTTTGGCAGGTACTCTTCAAGGCAACATACTGGCTCCAATTTGAGCTCCATTGCAACGGCTGGATGAACACATGGTGCTATCCAAGATGCGTGCAGAAATTTAGAGTCAAAAGCCATGTTTATTTTTGCTTCAAATAGTTGGAACTTTAGTTATCACCTTAGAAACTAGTTTGCACCCGTGTGAGTTTCGTTTGGAGTGAGTTTGTAATAAGCTTGGTCTTATGCTTTTCATTGTGAGAAGCTGATGCTGGAACAGTTGGTTCCATTATCTAAAAAAATGAATTCCTCTGTTTCACTGTACTGCTTCCTCTGTTTAATCGTTCCACTGTCCTCGTTACTGAGTTGTCCAAGTAGACAACTTATTTCAAGCTTCAACACACTGAAATATGATTTTCAGTCAATCAGCGATTGCCAAATTTTCTCTCACTACAATAAGTTAGAAAAGCCGAGGTTGAAATTGATTAGGCAAAAATTAGATTGCCAAATTTCCTCTCACTACAATAAGTTAGAAAAGCTGAGGATGAAACTGATTAGACAAAAATTACCACAGTTGTCTTCTTTATTATGTGTGATGCACTGCAAAGTACATGCAGCAATGTATAAATAGTGGGAGCATCTAATTAACCGTACTATAGAATTGATTTGTAGACGTGGTCCAAAGTGATTTTCTGAGGCGGTTTTAGTGCCCTTCTCTATGACAAGGCATCAAAGGAACTGTTGGGGCAAAGCCCGTTGATGACATAATTTATACCGAAGTTGTAATTTTTGGCACAATCTACAACTTGATAGCTGACAACATTTAGAAAATGTTAATACGGAACAAGCTGGAATTGTTGGCCAAGCACGAACTACTTGGACAACAGCTTAACCACTGAGCATTGACCATTAGTGCTCGTACTACAGTTCTTAATCTACCCCAACAGCCTTGTACTACAGAAGGGTTGTGTTTAGTTCCTCCGAAAATGCACTATGAAAAAAAAGATTCTCCGTCACATCAAACTTGCGATACATGCATGGAGTACTAAATGTAGATGAAATCAAAAACTAATTGTACAGCTTGGTTGTACTTTGCGAGACGAACGTTTTGAACCTAATTAGTCAACGGTTGGACACTATTTGTCAAATAAAGCCAAAACGTACTATAGTACATTTTTCACCCTTTTCAGGAAAACTAAACACATGACTTGTTTGGTACTGTTCTGCTTCACTGGTGGAGCAGGTTTTTTTTATTACTTCAGTCCACAAGCAGCTCCACAAGTAAAGTCAAAGTTGTTTTGGTCAAACGTTTGGCAAAGCAGTCCCCGTGGTAGATAAAAAGGTAAGATGTGTATAATGCCTGTATTTTTTATTTTCTTCATTTGTTTTTTGCTTTTCTTCATTTATTTTTTCTCCCCTCCCTTTGGTTCCTCCACTTTCTTCCATATCTGCAGAACTTCCGTGCGTAGGTGACTTAGGCTTCCTCCATCTCGAAGCCACCTGCGCAGCGAAACCCAGCGGCCACGCTCTTGCAGTTCCGGCGCTCGGTGGCCGTGCGCCCCCACGCCCTTGCAGCTCAGCGACAGCGCGCCCATGCGCCCAGGCAGACCTGTGCCTCAGCGGCTGGAGCTCGGCAGCCCGGTGCTATAGCGGCTTCGTGCATCCGCACCCCGGCGGCCCTGGCCTCGGGGGGGGGGGGGGGGGGGGGGGGGGGGTGGAGGAAATGTGTCCGTACAGATGCATAGTTGAGATGTCGTACGAAGCAAGTTTTTTTTCTCTCTCTACATCTCATTCAGCTCCAGAGAATGGAAATCTAGAGCACGATGCACGATGAAGCGGATTACAGGGTCTTCCTAAAGCTATCAACTCCAAAAAAGAAGGACAAACCTGACTAACATCAGCGTTGTCATCAGCAGCCAATCTGTCATCAGCGTTGTCATCATTTGGTTCTGGTTGTCATGTCATCAGCGGAAGGATGGGGTGCAGCTCAGATGCTCGATATCTGATAGCTGAGCTGCTCGGTCTGGTAGCGGAGGAGACACCAGTTCGTGAGGAGACTCCACTGGAGGATCATGGACAGGCATTAGGGATCTCGCCCGTGTTGCTTGGCTGCTGTGGTGCGGCACTGCTATACGGAAAATTTTGACCCTCTGCTTCAGCGTCATGTTTGGCCACTACTTGCCAGCCTTCAAATTTGTTCCATCATCGGCCAAGAAATGACACTGTGGTGCTAGAACTCCAGATGCATCCAATTCCCATGATACCATCCAATTCCAGACTTCATGCATGCAGTTTCCTACTAGAAATACTATTCTAGGGAATGCATTGGTTGCATGTTTACCGTATGCAATGTATTGTTTTTATGTTACTGTTTGATGCAACCGGCCAAACAGAGTTTATATTTATATGTCAATGTAGAAAGAAGGATGAGCAGAGTCATATTGGCTCTCTGCCTCGCGTAACTATTTTACCAACCAATTTTAATGTTTGAGGCAATATGCTGATATGTGTAATAATGCTAACCAGCAGAAATGGTCGACGTACAAAAATATCTTTTATACTGTCATACATGGACAGAAAAATTAAAAATGTTCCCTGGACAGCCATAGTACAAGGATTGATATGTCTAGTAAGTAATATTCTGATCCTGCACTACGTCTATACAAATAGGTAATAACTTTAGCATTGTACCACACAAGTTGAGAAAATTACAAAAAAGAGTTTCCTAATTTCCATAAAAAGAGAAGATTTTTAATCATATAATTAAAATAATTTGAACATTGTACCACACAAGTTAAGAAAAGTACAGATTATACGGTCTTCTGTAAAGCTAACTACTCTGAAATGCTAGAAGAATCTGCACGCTAGCTAGGGGCTGGTCCCTTCACCAGGCGGCGTGCCTCTGGTGGGCATCCCTCGCCAGTGGTTGTGAGAAGAGAAAAGAGACAAGAGAGAAAGTGATGTCTGTTGTATGTGTGAGAGAAGAGAGAAAAAGCGTGAAGGTAACCACAGGCAGACTTCACATGACACCAATGCCTCTCCAGCATTCCCTGACACTGCTGCACTCGGCCTGGGCTTGTTGGTCAACCATGAGCTACATTCCCCAAAGCATCCCATTTCTATGAAATGAACTGAGCTGTCTTCATATATCTGAAAAAATGGAACTTGCATTCCTGCATGCATACTACCGTCTACATATATTTGGTATCCTTATTTGACCTGGATATATATCTATATATAGTTATATATAGATATGTAGATATTTATTTACTAACTAGATATAGGCCCATGTGTTGCAAGGAGCAAAAAAATTTTTATCCATGTATACTACGATGGATGTGTTTAATTTGTGGTTGAGGCGAATATGTTAACAAAATTTTATCCATGTCCATGACAATGCACGTGGCCAGGGGCGGAGACAAGGGGGGGCGGGCAGGGGCCTGCCCCCCCCCCCCCCCCCCCCCCACTAACGTTGCATAGTTTTCATTACTATTTTTAGTTATGTCTCACTAATCACTAGAGATTATAAATAAACAAGATGTACTAACTAATTTTAGATTGATTTTCTCAAATATATCTCTTGATTATCTAATGTTAAGTGGCTAAATAAAATACATATATGACATGAATTATTGATCTATGAAGAATGTCCCTTTAATTCTTATCTTTAAAATTTAGATATTTACTTCATTCGTCCTATAATATAGTGTATTCCAAAAAAAATTAAGGCAACTTAAGGGAATCTTTAAATGGCGCAAACCCATAGATTGAACTCAATAAAGATCTCCAATTATGCCAAATCTAAGCATACACCATGTCGAATGTATTGTTTCAGTACAAATTTTAAAGTCAAAATATGACGGAGGGAGTAGCATTTTTTTAAGATAAAGAGATTAAAGGTAATTTATTGCAGATTTTTAAGCCAACATCAAATTCCGCATTTTTTCAAGCCGACATCAAGATCTCGTGTGGGTACTATATAATTTTGTCGACACTTAGTGTGCGTCCGGCCCCCCTATATCTGAATCCTAGCTCCGCCCCTGCACGTGGCTTATGGTTTAGATGAATATCCTGCCGCACTCTTTTAGTGGCTGCCTTCCTCACCATGCCAGCCCATGCCGTCGTTTTGAATTCCCTCATTCACCTCATCCTGGAGATAGTCCTTCGTGTCCTTGAACACCGCTGTCGAAGCGCTAATCGGCAGCAGAAACCACCTTGTGGCACTCGCTCTGTTCCGGTTGATGCAGAGGTGGCCGGTGCTGGACGCCTACATGCTTGACTGCATGAGGAGAGGGACCAGGAGATGCCGTCCATCTGACCCTGATCTGCACCGGCTACCAGCAGAAGCTAGGCGCCATCAGGAACTACGAAGAGTACTGTTTCTTGAGCAACATGAGCTGAACCTCAACATCAACAGCACGAAACAGGCCTGACGACGCCAAACTACAAGCAGTCCTTAAACAATTGATCAAAAAGGTCTCTTATCCATTAGGTTATCTATACCCGTTGGGTATTATCCTCTGTGTTTGAAGATGGATAATTGGGTATGGGCAATTAACAGGTACGGGTACGGGTGACCCATGGGGCTCCCTAACGGCATCGCTTCTCGGGGTTGATCTCAGGAGGGAGGGATCCAAGCGTAGAGATGTGTAGATGCATTGGACCCGATCGAGCGTCGGGCAGGCGGCCGCGCGCTCGAAACTACAGATTGGACGAAAGGCTTCCATATTTATTAGGTGTAATAGATATGCTTCACGTCGCTTCCTATTAACTTCACTTCTTTGCTCTTCAGTCATTGTTGCATATCGCTCCCTACTATTTATATTTATTTCATTTTGTTGCTCTTCAGTCATAGTTGCACGCCGTGCTCTGTCTCTTTGTCTTTTACGTTCTTTGGGATCGATGATTTGGGTAAGCGAATTGGATTCAATTTGTTCATCTGTTTTTTAATTAAGAAGACAGAAGGACGTAGTTAACAAAATATTTCTGCTATATTTGAAATACATATATACACACATGCGAGTATTTACCTTTGTTAATTTGGTTTGTTCCGTCCATTAGTAGAGATTGTGACTGTAAAAATAGAAGGAGAGAGTCATAAAAAATGATAATAATAAAATTAAATTATTAATTTTGGATCTGGATTTTTTTAGTTGGTGTTTGAACAGCGTTAATCTTTTACACCTAAAAACAAAAATAGAGATGATAATTATCTGAGAGATGACTCTGCACTTGATTGACGATGTCTGGATGGTGGGGCTGTGGGCGAGAAGAAAATTACGTGAGAGATGACTCCTGCACTTGATTGATGATGTTTGGACGGTGGGCTGTGGACGTCGTTGGCACTCGAAAGGTAAGATGCGACGTTTCATTTTGGCTTTTTTGGCGTGAGCTGACTCTTTTTTTTATTGCCAAAGCAGTTTTGGTAATAGAGGCCGATCTGGATCCATATTCGTGGCAAAATGCAAACAAAAAAAAAGATCCGTATTCATGACAGGAAACCAAAACCGTAACGGAGGCAAGCACACGATTGGACCTGCCTGGTGTGCGAGCGCTATGCATGTAGGCATGCACCGTAGCAGCCAGGGCCGGCGCAACGTATGGCCGGCGCAACGTATAGTAGAGGAAACCAAAAAAGGCGAGCGCACCGTAGGGTGGGCGCGCACACGAAGTGTACGAAACCATGTCTTGCTTTTATGTGGTACTCCGTAGTTGATAAGTGGCGACTGCGGCGGAAGTGATGCATCTATATAAAAACATCAATATGCACTGAAAACACGTTTTTAGTCATCCAAGCAATAAAGCATTTACAGGACTATGCTTTCCTTTTTATTATTGACCCTCCAGTCCAAAGTGCGATTGTTTGATCGGTCCGAGTAGGGCAGGGGCTTAGCCTCTAGTAGGATTGTACGTTATTAATGAGAGTACCCATGGTACGGATACACGTCACAGAGCGAGCATTTATGTAACGCTACTGCAAAATTGTTCTGTAGTGGTTAGAAGTGAATTACAAAGGTAGTTTTAAAGGCATGCTCTACAAAAAGATATGTGTAACTCAACCCTTAACAGAGGTAGCAAAGGAACCATCAGGCTCGTGAGAGCCTTCTTTTTTTGAATAGAGGCAGCTCAATCAGCCGCCTCTACAAATCGGTCTGAATTGAGCAGCCAATCAAAATAGATTTGTAGATGTTACTATTTTCTGTTGTCTCTACAATGACCCTATTTTTAGAGGCGTCTCTAGAAGCACCCACCTCTAGAAATGGATTTCTAGACGCGACTGAATCTAGAGCCGTCTCTAAAAATTGATTTGTAGAGGCAGCCAGATCTAGAGCCATATCTTATCTAAAAAAATCTAAAAATATGTGTAGTATAGTAAAATTTGAAATTTTCCAACAATCTCGAATGGAGAAATGACCAAAACGAAAGTTGTAGATCTTGAAGAGTTATACAACTTTGTCGTTGGCAACTTTTTCATTTGATATCATCTATCCAAGGAAAATTACGTTTGAATTTCTCACATTTGAAATATAAATTTTTCAAACCACCTCGGATGGAGAAATCACGAATACCAAAGTTGTAGATCTAGACTATATCAAAAACTATGTAGTTCAAATCACTTTTATTGAAATTCATTTAGAGTCCCAAATTCTCATTTCAAAATCGGATGAAGATAATACGAGGAGAGCGTATGTCTCGTATAGACACAAGTGACTGATGGATGAAGTAGTTAGAGGATACACGTGTGATGCTGCAGGTTGCGGTTTCCAGCACTTGCATGGTTCATGGCTGGTGAGATTGCTCCATGGAGAGGATCATGGATGAAATGCGTTAGACATCCAGATCCAGGGTGTGTGGCATGTCAGGTTGTGGTGCAGCACCGCCGCACAGAAAGTTTTGACCCTATGCTTCTTTTTGGCATCATGCTCCGCTACTGGTCACCACAACTCAAATTTGTTTGATCATCAACATGGAGAACTCCTGATGCATCCCAGCCCCACGATACATTAATGTAGGACCATATGCAAAAAATATACTATGCAGGATGTTTCTAGAATCTGTACTAATAAGAAGTGTTGTAAGAGGGGAAGATAGGGAAAACGTTTGTAGGGGTGATGGGTTTTCCTAGTATAAATACCATTCACTGTACTGTACATACTAATGCCATCTAGGCAGGCAGTCAAGCACAGGTAAAAGATATGTATATATCTAGTATCACACTACTGGAAACCAGGATTCCCCTGTCGTGCGAAACTGTTCCTTGGACTGCCGAAGTACATTGATCGATGTGCCTACTAATTGAAGTGGGTAGTAACTTGAACACCGCTGTAGACGTTAATTCGAGCAGAATTATTATAGTTTAGTCCTTATAAACCTACTAATAGTTCTGAACGTGCTGGACGAACTTGGGCAATAATATCTGACCTATGCCCTGTCAAAATCTCCTCTCTACCATTGGTTTTACATACTGTGGATCGCATTAAGAAGAAAAAGGAAAAATAAATATGTTTATTATGCACTAGTGTCACTGTACTGGCGAAGGAAGGTGATCAGCTGGGAGCCTCATCGTGGCTCCAAACATGGAGCATGGAAGCTGTACGAGGGGCGCTGATAAGATGAAGGCTATACTTCACAAATGCATGTCACCAACGAGGAATTTCTGCATGCTAATATCTGTTCATACTTACTTGAGTGGATCTGCTTGATTAAGTAATTAATCAGAACTGTCCAATATCGTCGTTGTTGAGCTGTGATGATTCCCAGTACGTACCTCCTGCTCCTAGGTGCAGCAAAGTAGAATAGCTCTTAATTTACATGCATCTCTCAGCAAACTCAAGGCACTCCTCATGGTATCTGACATTCCATTTTATTTGCAACAACCATACCCATCTGGGTCCATTGAATGGAAATATCATTTACTTCCTGTCCTGGATTTATAAGTTGAATCATGACATGAGAACGATTTGTGAACTGTGGACCAAGCTACCAAGCTAATGTAGGATGCTAAAAAAGACCAGCATATGAACCACCACCTATATATGGTTTAATATTGGCTGCATGCACTTGATCTTAAGTGCAGAGGCCAGAGAACACTTTTTTCTTTTATCTAAACAAATATCTGGTTCAATGTGACTTGTTTCGTAGTTAGTCCTCTATTTCAAGGAGGCACATATACACAACATGTGTAGGCACACATATAATATATGTGTATCTAGTTTAAATTGCACGACTATAGTTGGGCCCTTGGACAGCAGCAGCATAATGATTGACGTTGCTGCTCGATCCCCATTTTGAAATATACTTCATTTTAGCTAGTCATGAAACTTCTTTAGTTTTGACAAAATTTAAAGACAAATGCACCAATACCTGCATCGCCGTATTAGTTTTATTAGTATATTATGTGAGATATGTTTTATCTCAAGGTATGTCAATGCTAGACCAAGCTCGTTCATTGCCATTCTTAAGACACTTGTGAAGCATTTCCTGCATTCTTTGCGCACAAAGTACGTGAGTGTTCAAGAACATAAGAAAGCTGATATAGAGTCGTTAGCTACATAGCCATGGAGGATGGCATCATGGACGCCAGACAGGTTACAAACCAACTTGATGTGCCAGCCTGTAAGGGCTCTTCAACCTTGTGTCTGCTCCCATTCTGTGCGGGAACGACCTCTGCACCCTTGAAACACCACTGGAGTTCTGTGCGGCATCATAGAGAGACAGACTGTCGAAACCCATGTCAACAACAGAGTAGCTTCGCCATGGACTAAAAGGATGGTCCATAATTCCACAAAGGCTGCAGCCGCTGCAGAACGGAGCTGAAAACAAAATGCAGCAATAGATGGACGTGCGATTCCAATCAGAAAGCAGCTTACAAGGAGTACTTTTGCTACTTTGGCCATGGGACACCCGAGTGGTGCAGGAATCCAGAATGCATCCTATTCCTATGAAACAGTCCTTTTTATGACTTTATTCATGCAGTTACCTGCTACAAATATTATGCTATGCAAATCATTGCTTGTATGTTACTGGTTGATGCAGCAGGTGAGGCCGAGTTTATATTTATAAGTCAGTGTAGAAGCGGGACGAACAAATGTCAAATTGGCTCTCTGGATCACATAAATATTTTCACCAACCTTTTTTATGTTTAAGGCTATATGAGATACATACTAATGCTAACTAGCGGTGTACGTTCTGATGCCATCAAATCATGGTGGTTATAAGAATGTTCAGTCCGTATTGTAGACCCCATTACATAGAGGCACTTCCAGCTCCATCAATTCCCCAGTTCCACCATACCACTCTCACTATTTACCTGTTCCACCAACGTTATTACTGAGTTGTGCAAACACTTGTTAGAAATCAGCTACCATAGCAGCATACTATCGAGACAATTAATAAACAGATGGAGAATCTAGTTAACACAAGCGCATAATTGAAAGAAGCTGTTGTAAATCATTTTAAAAAAAACTAAAAAAAGGTAAAAAAAAAATAAATAGAAATTTTAATCCTGAGAAAAGCCTACTATGAAAGCATGTCATAGGTTTCCTGCTGCGTATGGGAGGGACAAGGGTTCATGGGTTTTCTCGACCAACACGAGAAGGTCTTTTTCTTAATTAAATGCCCATGAGCTGTCTTACACCCTGCATGTCGAGTTTTCTTATAAGTGGCAATCTGAACCCATGACCTTTCTTTGAATTACTTCTACAACTTTTTATTTGATTTTTGGGCACCGGAATGGTTTCAAAGAAAAAAATTAACTATAAAGTTTTAGATCTTGTAGGGCATCATAACTTTGTTATTGGGCATATCTGCATCCATGAGTGCTTGAATAATAAAAAATTTGAATTCAAAAATCTAAAAACTAAAAATGTATATTTGGGGCTGCAAACCAAATTTCAAAGAAAATATTGTCAACTGCAAAATTATACATTGTGTTGAGAACTACATGTCTCGTAAGGGCAATTTAACATTCGAGTTCGTTTAGAAATTAACAAATGTTAGTTTCTAAATCAGATAATTTAAATGAATACTTGGCTTCCCAATGATCTTATGCAAAAAAGTTGCCACTTACATAATTAAAGATACTGATATAAGATTTGTATTTATCTAACTTCTTATGAAAATGTCTGTGAACATGCACAATTACAAAGGTGGCTTCTTAAAAGGCTCATCTCTAAATATGGATTTATAGAGGCAGGTATTGGCCTTTGGGCCCATAGATGATGTACAAAGATGAAAAATTTAAAGGCCAGCATCTCTAAACAAAATCAATTGTCTACTAAAATTGTTAGTACCGTAAGGTAACCCCTATCTATGAACATTTCCTATATACTCATACCCCGAAAGTTTTAAAAAAAGTACAAAGGATTATGGATTTCTTTAAAAAATTGTCAGAACAGTTATATATAGCATATTGCAGTGCAACAAAGACTTAACAAGTGACAGTCACAAAAAAAAGACTTAACAAGTGACCGTTGTGCTCACTAGAGAGGCGACAAAACTAAAATATTGGGGTATCATGTATTTTTTTATAAATAGGGGTGTTACTTTTTTTTATTTTTTGATTGCTTTCTGTTGGCCCAACTCACACTCTCATGGCTCAATCACAACACGCAAGTTCTCATCAGCTAACGCACATAGACACTTCCAGAACTTCCTAACTGTCACACCCAGTTTTAAGAACAAAACCAGATATACACTATATGTGAAATAAAGGAGTCAAATCTCACATATAGCCACAGATAAGTGTAATATCAAGAGACAAATGCTTAATATACATAACTCTATAGTATAAAATATACCTTAGAGAGCAACACAGCGAAAAGACAACTTCAAACACCGGGTGTAGACTTCACTCCAGGAACAAACTGACTGGTTGATCACAAGTCTAATAACTCCAAAGACAATCCTGAGGTGTGGAAAATAGCAAGAGTGAGTCCATGTCGAACTCCGTAAGCATAGCAAGTATAGATCCCATAAACTCATGATCAATGTAACATAATCAATATAAAGCATAATCGATAAGTAAATGAGCATCTTAACAAAACAAGAATCATCATCTTTAATGTAGATGTCTCCAAGGTGGCTCGTGTCCGTGAGCACGGCTAGTATACCAGTTTATTAAACTCTGCACAGAGGTGTACACTTTCACTATAAGTCGTGATTACCCATATGCCCGGGGCGGCCAATCCCCAAAACACTCCCAAGGTGAGCAGGCAGGGTTCACTATAAAGCCTTTCAAAGGTTCGTCTAATAAGTTAGGGCCGCTAGGTTTCCAAAGTCAGTCCGTGTGATACAACCAGTTCCAGGAATCCACAGTCTGCTTTTTCCCATTTGCGCCACAAGGGTAACCTCTAACAAGCTAGAAAAGGTCCTCATACTGAGCTAAAGCCAGAGTCATATAGCCCTCACAGTTGTACTGTAAATCTCGGAAGTTCACGTACAGACAAGATCTTATGTTGCTAAAAAGTCATTTCTTAACCATCATAGCTTTTACATTAATTAAGTCACAAGATCATGGTCACAGAAAAAGAATACCCAAACTATACTTGCCTTAAATCAAGATCCTTTCTCTGATCCAAATCTTCAATTAATAGCTTCTTGAATCTCCACGTAAATCTCACCAACTGGACTTGATCAACAAATCACCACACACGCATCGAGCAATCATACACGAAGCAAACAATGAATAATCATTAGAACAGTACACCAACAGTAGCAAAACCATATAAAAAGTTTGTAAAACTCTTCTACACGTTACTACGATCACACAGACGTAAAGATCACGAAATTCGAATTGATAATGTGAAAGTTATGAATTTTCTAAGATTTTCTGTAGATAAATAATTACTTTAATATAAACTCAAAAATTAAATTTTCCAAACCTACTGTACAGCTATACTAACATGTAGAGCTCGCAAATACGAATCTAACGCAACTTGAACGGGTCAAATCGGAGTTAAAACGGAGATTTTATGATCAAAACAAGTTTAGTGGCAAAACTGTAAATATCAGAAAACGTATTTTCGATTTACCGAGAAGAAATACGTTTTCAAAACAAAGAAATGTAACTCCTAAATGACGCCAAGGACCGCGGGTTAAGCTTTAAAGAAATCCAGGGTTTCTTTAGCAAAATGCCGAGCCAAAAGGGTATGTTGTAATCTCAGCCGTTGATCTAATCTTGGACGGCTGGAATCGTCTCCGGTCAAAGGAGAGAGGGCACCGACATCCTCCTCATCTCCGGCCGGTGGCCGCCATGACCGACGCGAGCGGCTCGCCGGAGATCCTCGGCGCTAACGTTTTTGACCACCATTCGGCCCGCAGCTGGTACCAATCGAGTGCGGAACTCAACGCGAACTCTTCTATGTAGGTTAGGGAAGCAAGATCGAACCAAGGTCAAGATGCGGCTCGGGAAAGCGACGGCGCCATTGCCGGCTTCGGCAAAACTCGCCGGAGGTCTACGTCCCCGCAATTTAGGGCACCACAGTCAGAAAGAAAAGCATGGGGAGGGAGGAAAGGAGATGGCGAACTCACCAATGCAAAGAAGGAAGGCACGGGATGAACAGCAAGCTCCACCGATGGGAGGCAGTGAAGCCTAGGGTTCTCAACTCCCTAAGCTCGAGTTGACGGTGTTCGGCTCAGAGTTATGATGGAAAAAGAGAAGAGGGGGAACGTGGCTACACTTTTATAGCCCCAAAACGTGACGGTTATGGATGGAAATTCCAGATTGCTCGGGTGGATTCGGTTGAAGTCGAGCTCGTCTCCGGGTCGGTCATGACTCGAAGTAGAAGACGCGGCTGACAGTGGGTCCCTGCAACAGCGAAGCAAAGGAAGGAGGGAGCGCGGCCGCTGCAGCCTCCTGGGCCGGCCCACGCGGGCGCGGAAAAAGAGCGGGACAATGCGGGCTTCGGATTTCGTCGGCCCAACAGCGCGGGAAGAAAAGCAGGCCGGCTTGGCAGGCTACTAGACCGCCAGTAACAGAGGTAAGTTTATCTGTTTTTCTTTTCTTTTCTTTTCTCAAATGAATTTGTTTTCCAAAGTCATTTTAAAATAGATTTTAAATCTAAAAGAAATAAATAAAACAAAAACCACACCACTCAATAAAACAAATGCGACAGCATGCATGCATCACATGTATCTAATCTTATGATGAATTTTTAATTTCAACAAAAATATTATTTCCCTAGGTTTAAATGTACACAAAAATACATAATTAAATCATTTTAGCTCTATTTTCCAAATAAGCAAATTTTAGGGTGTTACAATTCTACCCCCTTAAGATGAATCTCGTCCCGTGATTCGGAAGATGGTGATAAAAGAGATATTGATACTCTGCCTTTATTGGATCCTCAACTTCCCAAGTTACATCTTCCTTCATTCAGAGTCATGAGGCGGTTTCTCATATCCTGACTGACTAATCTGCCTAAGCATGATCATCTCTCCTATTGAGCTCCTCCAAAGTTGTTTGTTCCTCTGCTATGACTTCTGTAAACTCATGGACCACTTTGCTATCCTTAGTATACCTATCTTCTAATTGGTCATTCCCGTCTTCCTCAGGTAAGAGTCGACCACCTTGATACTCAATTCTTTTCCCTGACGGTGTTGTTAAGAGCATTGTGCGCCGAGTACCATGAATCACTCCTTTGTGCGCACAGAGCCATCCATTACCAAGAACCACGCGAATTTTAAGTGACTCCAACACAATGAGAGTTGCGGTGAAGTTTTCCTTGTTTATGACAAGACTGACATTCAGGCATATCTGATTTGCCTGCATTTCTCCCACTGGAGTTTGAACTAGCAAAGGCCACCTCGTTGGACACTTCACCATCTTGCACGTCTCTACCATGTCGGCGGCAATGAAAGAATGCGAAGCACTAAGGTCAAATAGAGCAAAAACTTGTACTGAGCTTACTTGAATATAACCACACACCACTTTGGTAGCTCCATGAATGTTATCCATATCCACATTGCTCAATCTTCCATTGACATAGTTTCGCTGCGCTTTGCTTCCTTGAGCAGGCTTCTTATGGACTTTCCTTTTTCGCTTTCATCGGTGTGGGTTCTGACTTAGTTCACTCCCAACTTGCTCTTCAACATTATTGTTTTGATAGTGCTTAGCTTCATCATACCCATAACATCCTTCAATGGCAGAAACATCAGCCTTTTCCCACATATCAGTGTGAGACGTTATATAGGGCTCCTGAGTCATGAGATACTACACTTCCTGTCATCAAGTGACCAACATCAGCAACACGAGCAAGTATAGATGATCATAATCATGAGCTATCTAAAGGGACAACTCTCGCCTCCGTGGATCCAAAATTATCAACCTTGTACACAAGACATTTCTGCTTCAGAGTGGCAACTCAATCATGGAAACTAACCAATACATCCAAATAGAGAATTAAAACTTAATAAACCTTCTTTACATTGGATACCCCCTTAAAATAAGGGACACCAAATAAGGTAGCTTGAACCTTTTTCTAGATGAGCTAACTAGCATCCATACGTTCTAATATCCTAATGATTCTTTTGTGCATAGGTAGAAACAAGAAATCTGAAGTTTCTCGCGAGCAGAAATTCAGCAACGTGGTAAAACTGCTACAACTCTCGTTTTGTAATTCCAATGAAGTTCCACCTTATACCATTGGAAAGCTTATGAAATTTTCTGAAACTTTCTTATAGAACACTTTTCCAAATTCTGTAGATGACTTCGTCGAAAACAGCACATAACAGATTCTGTTCCAGGTTGTTGACAGCATAGTTGTATTATCTTGTGATTTTCATAACTCCTAATCCAACATAGCTATGAGGGTGGTTCTTGTGGCTAGGTAAAGATATCGAAGCCTAATATTATCCAGAATTTTCTCATGATTTATGGTCGTTCAAAGACAGATGTATAAGCTAAATGAGACAGACTGCTCTAAAAGGATAGGATGTAGAGAGTCAAAATAAACCAACTCATCTACCTATTCACTAATCCTTATATCTTAAGCATATATCTAAATGAAATTGTGGGATCCACAAATCCATTACAATCATTACAAAGATCCAAAAAAAGCATAGACATAAAGACAATCCAACAAGGCAATATAGGAGCACAACTCAACATTGACTCAACTTGTGACACTATCATTTTCTTCGTATAAAGGGAAAAGATCCTAATGCTTCTCTTCTGATGTCGCAAGAAGATGTTAAGATGAGGTTCTAAAAGCATACCAAATCAAGGAGTGAAGATGAGAACAAAGACTTTTAAAATAAGCAACAAGATGGGGATAATATCAAGGGCAAGGATATAGTATGGAAGAAAATACTAAGGTTTATAGAACAAGGATTGTTATAGCAGTTTCAAAACCTTAACACGACCAATTTCTAACTAGGCTTGCGTCCTACAGTCAGTATTACTCTAATACCACTCTGTCACACCTAGTTTTAAGAACAAAAATAGATATACACTATATGTGAAATAAAGGAGTCAAATCTCACATATAGCCACAGATAAGTGTAATATCAAGAGACAAATGCTTAATATACATAACTCTATAGTATAAAATATACCTTAGAGAGCAACACAGCGAAAAGACAACTCCAAACACCGGGTGTAGACTTCACTCCAGGAACAAACTGACTGGTTGATCACAAGTCTAATAACTCCAAAGACAATCCTGAGGTGTGGGAAATAGCAAGAGTGGGTCCATGTCGAACTCCGTAAGCATAGCAAGTATAGATCCCATAAACTCATGATCAATGTAACATAATCAATATAAAGCATAATCGATATGTAAATGAGCATCTTAACAAAACAAGAATCATCATCTTTAATGTAGATGTCTCCAAGGTTGCTCGTGTTCGTGAGCACGGCTAGTATACCAGTTTATTAAACTCTGCACAGAGGTGTACACTTTCACTATGAGTCATGATTACCCATATGCCCGGGGCGGCCAATCCCCAAAACACTCCCAAGGTGAGCAGGCAGGGTTCACTATGAAGCCTTTCAAAGGTTCGTCTAACAAGTTAGGGCCGCTAGGTTTTCAAAGTCAGTCTATGTGATACAACCAGTCCCAGGGATCCACAATCTGCTTTTTCCCATTTGCGCCACAAGGGTAACCTCTAACAAGCTATAAAAGATCCTCATACTGAGCTAAAGCCAGAGCCATATAGCCCTCACAGTTGTACTGTAAATCCCGGAAGTTCACGTACAGACAAGATCTTATGTTGCTAAAAAGTCATTTCTCAACCATCATAGCTCTTACACTAATTAAGTCACAAGATCATGGTCACAGAAAAAGAATACCCAAACTATACTTGCCTTAAATCAAGATCCTTTCTCTGATCCAAATCTTCAATTAATAGCTTCTTGAATCTCCATGTAAATCTCACTGACTGGACTTGATCAATAAATCACCACACACGCATCGAGCAATCATACACGAAGCAAACAATGAATAATAATTAGAACAGTACACCAACAGTAGCAAAACCGTATAAAAAGTTTGTAAAACTCTTCTACACGTTACTACGATCACACAGACGTAAAGATCACGAAATTTGGATTGATAATGTGAAAGTTATGAATTTTCTAAGATTTTTTATAGATAAATAATTACTTTAATATAAACTCAAAAATTAAATTTTCCAAACCTACTATACAGCTATACTAACATGTAGAGCTCGCAAATACGAATCTAACGCAACTTGAACGGGTCAAATCAGAGTTAAAACGGAGATTTTATGATCAAAACAAGTTTAGTGGCAAAACTGTAAATATCAGAAAACGTATTTTCGATTTACCGAGAAGAAATATGTTTTCAAAACAAAGAAACGTAACTCCTAAATGACGCCAAGGACCATGGGTTAAGCTTTAAAGAAATCCAGGGTTTCTCTAGCAAAATGCCGAGCCGAAAGGGTATGTTGTAATCTCAGCCGTTAATCTAATCTTGGACGGCTGGAATCGTCTCCGGTCAAAGGAGAGAGGGCGCCGGCATCCTCCTCATCTCCGGCCGGTGGCCGCCATGACCGACGCGAGCGGCTCGCCGGAGATCCTCGGCGCTAACGTTTTTGACCACCATTCGGCCCGCGGCTGGTACCAATCGAGTGCAGAGCTCAACGCGAACTCTTCTATGTAGGTTAGGGAAGCAAGATGGAACCAAGGTCAAGATGCGGCTCGGGAAAGCGGCGGCGCCATTGCCGGCTTCGGCAAAACTCGCCGGAGGTCTACGTCCCCGCGATTTTGGGCACCACAGTCCAAAAGAAAAGCATGAGGAGGGAGGAAAGGAGATGGCGAACTCACCAATGCAAAGAAGGAAGGCACGGGATGAACAACTAGCTCCACTGATGGGAGGCAGTAAAGCCTAGGGTTCTCAACTCCCTAAGCTCGAGTTGACGGTGTTCGGCTCGGAGTTATGATGGAAAAAGAGAAGAGGGGGAACACGGCTACAATTTTATAGCCCCAAAAGTGACGGTTATGGATGGAAATCCCAGATTACTCGGGTGGATTCGGTTGAAGTCGAGCTCGTCTCCGGCTCGGTCACGACTCGAAGTAGAAGGCGCGGCTGACAGTGGGTCCCTGCGTCAGCGAAGCAAAGGAAGGAGGGAGCACGGCCGCTGCAGCCTCCTGGGCCGGCCCACGCGGACGCGGAAAAAGAGCGGGACAATGCGGGCTTCGGATTTCGTCGGCCCAACAGCGCAGGACGAAAAGCAGGCCGGCTTGGCAGGCTTCCAGACCGCCAGTAACAGAGGTAAGTTTATCTGTTTTTCTTTTCTTTTCTTTTCTCAAATGAATTTGTTTTCCAAAGTCATTTTAAAATAGATTTTGAATCTAAAAGAAATAAATAAAACAAAAACCACACCACTCAATAAAATAAATGCGACAGCATGAATGCATCACATGTATCTAATCTTATGATGAATTTTTAATTTCAACAAAAATATTATTTCCCTAGGTTTAAATGTGCACAAAAATGCATAATTAAATCATTTTAGCTCTATTTTCCAAATAAGCAAATTTTAGGGTGTTACACTAACCTGTGGCCTGCAACCATCCCAAGTAGACGTTGACAACTCGTACACATCCAAGCAAACAGAGTGATCAATCAATGGCCACACACAGCTGCAAATCTGATTCCTATGAGGACAGATCACCTCGCTCAACCATTCTTAGCCACTGAAGCATCCTGGGTCATGCCTTTGATCTCAACCTTTGTTGCAGCTAAAACTCTGGATGCATCCCAGTCCCATGATGACTATATGCGTATGCAATTTTGCAACTGCAAGTGTTATGCCAGGAAACACACAGATGCAGCACAGACACTGTTTATAATTCAGCATGCAGTTCTGAAAGGCCGCAAAGGCACTCTGGCTCATATAAGTGTTTTGATCACCGAGCAATATTGACTTTTGATGGTAGAAGTACACATTAAAGCTAATCAATAAGCAGACATACGTGTATCAAGTTTTCATTGCATGGCCATTCTTGGGCCCTTGGACAGCCACAGTACAATGATGACATTTGTATGCAAAGGTTAGAATTTGAATTTTTCTCGTAAATTGACGGAAGTTAAATCATGCGAAATATGGGTTTCTGTCAGAAAAATATGAAGTTCATGAAAAACCTCTCCCAACAAATTAGTGGCTAGAACTGTGTAATTACCAACAATAACGGCAAAAATGTATCCAGTACCACTGGAGGAGCCCTGTGAGGGCCATAGGGGGCCATGGCCCCCCCTTGCCTCCGAATTTCCTAAAGCCCCCTGTTCCTGCATGCGCTGTAATAAGTCTGCGAGTGAGCCAGTTATCGGCCAGCGGCCAGGGTCAGCCATGCATGCTCTATACATAGCAATCGTGTAGCATTCCCTCCATCCAAAAAATAAAAACACAATTGTGTAGCAGTGCTCCCACCATTGTTACTACAGTAGCCTGTTTTCTTTGCTTTTGTTGCTATATGTGCCATTTTGAGTCTGGTTGATTCTTCTATCCTTTTTCCTTTCTGATTTTTCAATCGGTAAAATCTACATAGTATACATACTGGAAGTGGCTAATTGAGTAATATTTTGGTGTCAATCGAGATCGTATGTTGCGATTTTAGAGAATATTTTATGCTCAACTATTTTATTGTCAAATGTATTTTGCATACTATGACTTAATTATAACTACTAACATTAATTTTTTTCACCACTTATGTATTTATGGATTCAATTGACAAATTGCCCCCCCTATATTTCACTTCAGGCTCCGCCACTGTCCAGTACTGTTCTTGTTACTTGTCTTCCTCCTTGTGGAAAGGTGCTCCTGTGTAACAATCTTCCACCTCGTGGTAGTAGGCTTCTCATTCGTGTGTGGAGCCATTATAGGATGTCACACTCAGTTTTAAGGACAAAATCAGATATACACTATATGTGAAATAAAGAGGTCAAATCTCACATATAGCTGCAGATAAGTGCAATATCAAGAGACAAATGCTTATTAAACATAACGCAATAATATAAGATATAACCTTAGAGAGCAACACAGCGGCAAGACAACTCCTAACACCGAATGTAACCTTCACTCCAGGAACAAACTGACTGGTTGATCACAAGCCTAACATTTCTAGAATCTAGCAATCTGGTACCCTTCCTGAGATGTGGGGAAAATAGCAAGGGTGAGTCCATGTCAATCTCAACAAGCATAACATGGGGTTCATGAGGCTCAAGAGGCATGACACGGGTTTAACTGCATGTAGCTTTTAGTTGGCAAAGTTTTAGCATATGAGTAGCATCAAGTTGTCTTTAATCCCATAATCAACATATGATCAGGTAATATGAAGAATTAATAGCAAAAACATAAGCATATTATAGTTCAATAGTGATCATCTATTCCGTAAGTGTCCAAGGCCGCTCGTGACTGTGAGCACGGCTGATATACCAGTTTTACACTCTGCAGAGGTTGTACACTTTCACTGTGAGTCATAATCCCCGTAAGCCCGAGGTTTGCAAGGTCTCAATAGGCAGACAGGTTTCACTATGAAGTCTTTCTAAGGTTCGTCTAACAAGTTAGGACTGCTAGGTTTCATGGCCTGCAAATGTAGAGCTCCACTTCCGTATGGCACAATGACGCGCAGCCTATACACATAGGGACAGAAGCCGCACTAAACCCAACCCGGAACACACCCCTTTTGCGCTAATGAAGGTAACCACTAACAAGCTAGAAAATGTCCTCTTATATGACTAAAGTCAGAGTCATGTAGCCCTCACAGCTGTACTGTAAGTCCCGAATGTTCGCTTACAGATAAGTCCTTATGAAGAGAAACTAGAGCACCAAAAGATAGCCCAAGGCTCTAGCCCTCTTTCATTATGTTACTAAAAAGTCATCTTTTAATGTTATTGCATATTCTATTAGTCAAATTACAAGATCATAGTTTATGTTGAGCACTAGCAATAGCTACCCGATGCAAAACCATAGGCGACAAGGTATAAGATCAATTTCTAAGGCATCCTTATCAAGGAGACACATGCATAGTGATTTAAGTGCTTTAAAAGTGATTAGGTAACAAGGATGATCCTATGCTATACTTGCCTTAAACTCTGAGCATATCCTTTTCTGATTCTTAACCTCCAAAAGATTACTTCTTGATCACCAACGTAAAGCTTACTGTCTGGACATGATCATACAGCACCACGCAACATCCATGCAATCATACACGAAGCAGACAATAGAGAAAAATTAGAACAGTAAACCAAGCATAAGAAATAGCAAGTGAAATGGTTTTAAAGAGATTCTACACGTTGCTACGAACACACAGACGCGGAAAGCATGCTAATCGGAGCTACGGTTAAAAAGATACATCTACCGAAAGATTTGTTTTTAAAACGGAAAATCATAAGCTTTATCTATTATATAAAAGCGTGTATAAGGTATTTCATGGATAATGTAAGCTGAATTAAGTCGAATTGAGATTAGATTTATAAAACTAAAGTAAAATCAATCATATTTTATTTGCAAAATCTAGTTGCGTAGTTGTTAATCAAGTTAATATTTAAACCATGAAATTTCAGAGCTTTTGACATGTAAAACATTGATACTAATGCGTAGATCACATCATTACGAGTCCAACGCAACTTGAACGGTCCAAATTGGAGTTAAAACGAATAAGTTATGAATTAAACGAGATTTCCTTTAATAAAATAATAGATTAAATCTAACCTCGATTTTCAAAAGTGGAAAACATGTGTAACAGTAGTGTTAACATGTAGATTATGAAATTACAAATCTAACACAATTTGAATAGATTAATTTGGAGTTAAAATGGAGAAGTTATAAGCAAAATAAAATAGTGGCAAAACTGTAATTAGATGGAACTTAATTCGAATTAGAATAAATAGAAATCTGATTTTAAATCGAAACCGAGGACTGCGGGTACTATTTAGTAAAAAGGGAAGGGCTCTTTAACAAAATATCCAGCGAAGGGGTATGGTGAGATCTGATCCGTTGCATCTAACTTGTGCGGCTCAGATTAGAAGATGGGGGTGGTGAAAGGGGATGCCGACCACCAACAGTGACAGTACGGCGGCGGCTCACTGGCGACGAGCAATTCCTCGCCGGAGTCGACGTTTTTGACTCTGTGGTACACAATTTGATGAACCTATTGCATGGGAAGGTAGAGGGAATCATGGCGAACTCACCAAAACCGAAAACGGAGGCGCGGGCGGCTTGAGGGTGACGTGCGGCTTGCTATGGTGGACGGCGGCACTCTGAAATCGTTGGCAACATGCAGTGAGCAAATCAAAGCGAGAAAAAGAGAGAAAAGGAGCTCAGAAGCTTCTCAACTCAACACGAAGCTAGACAGTAGCTTACGACGACGGTCAATTCGACGAAGCGGCGACTCGAACCTCAGCAGCGGTGCTCGGCTAGGGTTACACGGCGGCTGTAAACTCGAATGAAAGCGGTTGCGTCGTATTAGGGTTGAGGAGTGGGTGGTACAGGTGCAGGGACTCGGTATTTACATTGCCTCGGCGTGCGGGTCATGCCAAGACGCGAGGACGGCGCGGGGTGGAGGCGAACTCCATCGAGAGGAGCCCGACTCGAAGCCGACTCAAGGTGGAAGAAAAGGCACGCCGCTGGCGGGCAGGCCCAGGTTGTCGGCAACTCAAGACGTTGGGCCGCTATGGCAGCCGGACAGAGAGAGAGAAGGTGGAGCCCAAGCGGCTTGCTGGGCCAGCCCAAGGCGTCATGCGGGGAGAAGAGAAGAGCGCCCGCGTGGGCCTGTAGTTGGGCCCGCGAGAGTGAAGTTGGGCCAGAGAGTGATGGGGAAGGGGCAGCGGCTTCAGCTGGCCGCGGGACGCAGGCTGGGCCAAAAGTCCGAAAGCCAGGAACAAGGGAAGGAGAGAAGAAATTCTTTTTTCTTTTCTTTTCTAAATTTTCCAAAAGCATTTTCAAATAGTTTTTTTTGAATTCCTTTTAACTTTTGACAAAAACCACACAATACAAAAGCTCATATGCACCAGCATGAATGCACATACATGTTACTAAACCCTATGATAAATTTTAATTTAATGAAAAATTTTAGTTTCCTATGTTTTCATGAGCATAAAAATTCATAATCAAATCATTTTGGCTCTATTTTCAAAGAAGCAAATTTTAGGGTGTTATATAGGATAACATGTATGAGTTGATAGGGAATGGGCGCCGTAGTAGGGAGTCTTCCTTGTAATGTTGAGCAAGATACATAAGGATAGCCTTCCAAGCTCACAGCCTCCACTGTCAATCTGAATCCTTTCGATCCGTATTGCTTCTTTGATATAATGACGAATTTCTTTATTCGCACCAGTGCACAATTGAAGCTTTGCAAGTATGATAACCTCCAATGTCCATCTTGGATTCCGAACACCTCCAATTCTAATTACTACAAATTCGAGTACTTTTCTACATAGTTGTCTGAAACTTGGGTCATTCTCGCATACCATATCTTTTTTGTGCTAGCCAGGTATTGCCTATGCACCCCCTTTCTCTATTTATTTGGCTATCTTATATGCTTCAGTGGACTATGTGGATCCTTATTTATAGATGGCACCACCTATTTTGATACCCATGTAGCATGGTGATGAACCACAGTATTTGATAATTAATGAGGCATGTGTAGGGTTGAAGAGAATATATTAAAAGTTGACTGAATTCTTCATTTAAGTTTGAATCATCATAGAGTACTTTCTCTGATCTGGTCCGTGGTAAATAGCAGAATTATATATATTTATGTGTACCTTCCTTGTCCACCCTCGCCAGTATTCCTCACAGCACCTTCAAACAAGTAATCAAAACATAAAACAAAGTATTGAATGCACGCTTTTTGTCACATCTCATGTTCAGAATGGGGATATTTCATATTGTTTCTGTATAGTTAAAAAACCCCAGCTACGTGAAAGTTATTAAACAAATCAGAGGCGCTATGGCATGGTTGAATGCCGCCCTTGTTCTCAGTGTGACGGCTCCATGTTAGATTGTAATTGTGTGCGGAAACGCCCCAGCGCAAGTCTTTTACATATGTGAGATAACAACTAGGTAGCTGGCCGAAGGAGGTTGTTACAAGGTTACAACAAATTCTAGCTCATCTACCAATATTACGACAGATCAACCATCCATCGGCCTAAGCAAATCTGAAGTTGTCACTCAAGTACAGGACCCACATATTCATGTTTATCTAATCTAAGAAATTAAGTAAATATATGTAAGCACGTTGATGCCCCCTGCAGGCCTAGACAACTCAAGAAGCAGCACTATGTAAAAAAGCCATATATCCACCACACCCCCTACAGACGCCAGGACAAACACGCGTCTGTAATATGAGTTTACAAACGTGTGTTCCCAACACGCGCCTGCAATATTTCGCCAGCCGGGGTCGCCAGTCCGACAGGGTCAACACGCGTCTGTAATAAGCCTTACTACGGACATGTGTTGGCAACAAGCGTCTATAGTAAAACTTGGGACGCGTCTGTAACATCAGTGCCAATTCACAGACGCGCCAACTACATCCGCGTCAGCCGGTGAAGGTCATGGACCCGAAAAAATTATACAATGCAGCTTACCGACGTTTGGAGTCCGCGTCCGCGTCGAGCCCCCCTCCACCCCCCGAATCACTCTCTCATCTCCTCCCTCTGTATCTCCTCATCTCTCTCATTGCCGGCGCCGGCCTGCCAGCACGCCGCTGCCGCCTGCCTAGTCCACATCTCTTTCCTGTCTCCCTGGCCGTCCCCTCACCATTACCCGTTGACCTCCTCCACTTCACCCTCGATTGCGCCTTTGCTCTCGCCAAAACCCTAAACCCTAGCGCCCGTGCCCGCGTCCTAGGAGTGGTAGACGGCAGTGGGGCAGCCAAAGAAGAGGAGATGGGGAAATGGCGGGGCGGCACCGCTGGCGCTCGCGGTGGCAGCAGTCGAAGACGAGGAGATGGGCGGCGCCTTCTCCACATCCCCCCACCCAGATCTGGTTGGCGCTTCTCCCTCCCTCGTTCCCTTGTCGTCTTCTGACCAAGGGCGGCGCTGAGCACTCTCGGCTGGCGGCGAGGCACGGAGACGAGGGTCGCGGCCCCAGATCCGGCCGCAGCTGCAGCAGAGGCAGCACGACGTGAACCTGCCCGCCCTCTGAATCCGGCCACGAAATTCTCCTCACGGATTCCGCCAGCACCGTGTCCGTCCCCTCGACGAGGTACGAATCGACGACTTCGTTGGAGTTCAAAAAAAGGTGATCCATCCGATCCTCTTCCTCAAGCTGTAGTCGTACTACTAGTTTCGTCCTGCTTTTTTTTATTATTGATGTTTTCTCTTCGTCTCCGTGAGATGCGTGTTATTTATTCTTGTCCAATCTAGGAATGTAGCAAGATTGCTGTACAGTGCAGGTGAGACCTTCTTTGCTTTAATAATTTTGTTAGTTTGCTTCTCACTTGTCGCAAATTGGTTCTTTACAACTGTGAGAGCGTTAATAGTAGCATTGGTCTGCACTTAAGCATTTTATTTAATGACACCAAACTGAGAGTACCAAACTGGGAGAACTGTTCATATAGTCTTGGAGCAGCAAAATAGATGAAAGTTAGTAGCAGCAGTTATGAATTTTGGTCAATGCAGCTAGCAATGACACAGTAGCAGCGAAACCATGAGTTGTCTTTTTGTGCAAGTTATTTTTTAAAAGTTAGTATCTTAGTATACATTGACAGACCTTTACTTAGCAGCCACAATAGATAATATCAAAATTCTTTTTCTTAGTATACACTCCGGAAGTCCTTTAGTGTTTGTCTAATTAACAAGAAGCTGGAACAGAAATTGAGAAACTTAGCTTGGTTTCCTATGTTTGACTGGGTTGGTGACAGGACTTTAGAAATGTCATCTATGGGTTTACTTCCAGTTGCATTGCAGGTCAGTGCTTTCCCATTTTCCCTTTGTTGATTTCATACACTTCCAAATTAACACATGAGGGGTTGTTGCCAGGGTATTGATATCAAGGAAATGATAGTTGGTACATATAATGGCATACTGAACTTCACTGTGTGATTACATCACTTATGCAGAATCCAATGACTTGAATATTTCCTTCAAGAAGATTATTAGTTACATGCCTGCAACTTATCTTCTTAGTTCAAGTAGAAAGTAGGTTTATTAGCAGTATATGAGGGACATGTAATGGCTTTTGATATTACTTCATGTGTATGAAATTGCTAATTAGCAATTGACCATTGTATGTAATTTGACGTGTCATGTATGATATATAAGACAATGGCATTGGGGTTTTTTATCTTTTTTTTTTGTTTTTGTAAATCATTATCACAGACGCGTGTTCGTTATGTGCGACTGCGATAAGGGTTCGTCATAGACGCGTGTTGGTTACAAGCGTCTGTGATAAGGGTGTCACAGACGCGTCTTTACCTCTACCCGCCTGTCTGAAACATAATTATAGACGCGTGTTGGTATACTAAAGACGCGTGTTGAAGCGCGTCTGTAATAAGACCTTATTACAGACGCGTTATTAGAGACGCGCCGAAGCGCGTCTATGACGTCTCTAAAGGCGCGTCTGTGATGTGCTTTTTTTACATAGTGAGCCTTGTTTATTAGTAGGAGTATGTGCAGATTCTGGTTACATGACAATTCAAGAGATGCACTATACGTATGCACGCCTATTGCACATGAGGAGCTGCAGGCCCGGTTGTAGTGCAGATTTTGAACGAGGTATTACAATTATGGACGTCGTTCCGCAGTCTCAAGCCTAATAGCAGGAAGTCACTAATGATATTAGTCTTCACATCATCCTGATCTCTTATGCATATGTTGGTTTTATGGTGAAATCATAGGCATAGACAAATTGTTTGTCATTGTTAGTTGTTAGAAGGATGCCGCAAGTTGGAGCCAATTTGTTTTGTAAACTGTGTGGTCTCTGGTGTGATTTTTTAAATAAGGGGTCAAATTCCTTTCTTTATAGGATGGAGCCAAACATTACTATTTTTCCTTTATATAAAAATATTGAAAATAAAATTGTGTCGACGATGGACTAGCTTTGACGAAATGGCCTACACTGGTCAGGTTAATCATGAAAGGAGATGGATGTTATGTTTTCTCGGTACAACCCTACTGGTTGATGGTTGGAAACGCAGTGTTAGTCCAATGTCACTACCGGTTCGTGGTTCAAACCGGCAATGACATGTACTACTGATTTTTCACTACTACAGAGGTAGGCAAAACAAGTTTTGATAGGTGAAGGCGCAAACTAGTTGTGGGAAATCACCTGCATAAATCTAGATCTACACAAGCGGATGTCAATGGCCGCATATGCATATGAACGTTATAAAATTTTAAAAAAGCATGAGCCCGTTGAGCTGCTGTTGAAGGAGGGTCCCTTTCTTGGCCAGCAGGGCAACGTTGCACACTTTGTTCTTGCTAAAGACGGTGAGATTGGTACCACAAAATTGAGTCTAGTGTTCGTGCTCGTCCAGTGATCCTTGCAGGATTTAAACACACAACCACAATGATTGCCACCTCCCGTTGGAGACCCACGTGGGATCAGAGGCACCAGTATGAGATTGGCTCGTCGGGTCAGCCTCCTCTGGATGATCCGCCAAAATGCCCATGGGAGAGCCCCTGCAAGAGGTTGGCGCGTGGAAGGGATGCAGTGCCAGTGTATTCTAAATGCCAAGGCTGGATACTGAATGCTAGGGCTGGATGCCGGTTCCAGCACTGGGTCTCGACCATTCTTCCACCTTTGGTGCCTGAGGCCCTCACACTAGTGCAGGCGTCCTTGGCTCACTATGCCAGAAATGCTTATTAGTGACGCCTTAATCTGTGACTTGGATCTAAAAGGCGTCACCAATATGTTATCTACGACGCGGGTGAACACAACTCGTCACTGGTATGCTGTCGCCTATGGCAAATAAACAAAATGGGTGACGCGTTTCCAACCAGCTGTGCCACTGACAACAGGAGCTTCTTACGAGTGACGCGTTTCAATTACCCCCGTCACCCTCAGACCCGAAAAAATTATCAAGTATGGTCAAATGAGGACTCAAGTCCGAAATCCCGTTCCCCCCTCGCCCATCCCCTCGCCCCTCTCTCGTCTTCCCCTGTTCTCTCTCAACTCTCGCCTCCTGCACTCCGCCGGTCGGGCAGCGGTCACCACCTCCCCGCTTCCTCCACCGCCACTGCCTCTACTCTGCCGCCGCGACATCCCATCTTCCTCCTCCACTTCCACCTCCCCTCCTCCTCCACCTCCCCCTTCCCCAACCACGACGGCTCCATGGATGGATCTGGTGAGAAGGCAGCCCGCCGGAGAGCAAGCGCTGGGCACGGCCCTCGTACGATCTGGTGAGGTGGCGGCTCGAGCAGATAGAGGCCCTAGCCAACAGCGGAACTAGCGAGGCCGGAGATTCGGCATCACCTCATTCCTCGGTGCCACAGATCTCGCTTGCTGGAACCCTAATGACGCCACAGGCCGTGCTATTGGACTGACGTCGATGCAGCGCCGGGTGGGAGTAATGGACGGCGAGGCTAGGGGCTGGATTCTCGGTGCCATCATCATGAAGAAGGATGGGGAGCTTCCTGCTCTCCGGGGACGCGGCGGCAGGGAACGAGATGCTGCTCCTCAACCCGCCTCCACGTGCCGGTGAGAACACTTTTTGGATCTTCTTAGGCCCCCTTTCTGTAGTTGCCTTGCATTATTGCTATTTGCTCATGTCCTCATGGAAACTCTAGATTATCCTGATTTGGATTTTTAGTCCTCTGTGGTTTTAGTGCACAAACCGGTGGTGTACAAAGGTGGGTTTAGGTTAGATTATCAAGCTAGCCTGAACAATGGTGAAGACCACAAATCCATGCCTTTACCTGCTATTGTGATTTGTGAGCATACCCCTTCCTACTGTTATCCATGGATCGATTTTAACTGATCCAATTATATGAGCAACAATAACCATGGAGGAAGTGATATTGCATATAATCTTCCTCCAAATCTCCAGAGCTTGTGAGTCATGTTTGATGCGTGCCTTACTATTCCTATCTATGTTTGAAAAAAAATATTTTTAGGTCTTATTACATTGAACTACCTTACTCCATCTCCTAGATGTTTGCACTTAGGAATTTGTAAATTGCCTTTTGGGATTTGTACTAAGCTGTGTTTTTTGCACTATGATAAGATTTGTACTTTATGGAATTAATATACTGTGTGGAATGTGCTTGCTTTCTGGATTAACTATGCTGCTTGCTTTCTTCAATGAATACCTGCTACTATATGTGATTGATTAACCAGAATTGGGATGTCTGATATTGGTTACAGCCTACATACTCTGCTAAATTTTGATTTTTCATGTATTCACTATTTATTGAACTTAGAAGAGTTTTTTCAAATTATTTAACAAGGTTGAGCCTGTTACTTGGTACCTGATGCTAGCTGTTCTGACTTCTGAGTAAGGTTTAAGTTTGAATGACAACTTATTATGATATATTTGCCTCAAGTGATTTCAGCACATGAATGACCACTGTCACTCTACCAGTTAGCTGAAAATGGATAGCTAGCCTATGGTCACTCTATAAGTTAGCGGAATGGTCACTTCTGAATAAGTCGGTATAATGATATGTCCGTTCTGAATGAGCTAACTAATTCTTGGTGAACTTTTGTTTTTTTACAGATATATACACATCGGAGCATGCAGTTTTGCGTTTGACCTACATAATTGGGTGAGCATATCTTTTTTCACGCAGGCATCTCTATCTTTTTTGTACTTATAGGAGAATCTGACCAAGTAGCAATATCACTGATCTTTTTGCAGCCATTGGAAACTTTGTTGTTCAGTTAGATGTTGTGCCTTTATATTATGTGATTGCACTATTCTGTGTTGATTTCAGCAGTGCCTATTCTATGACCATTTTCTGCTGATTTAGTGTATAGCTAACACAATTGGCCTCCAAAAATAGGTTACTGGATCATAGATTTATCATTTTTTGTTTAAGAACATAGATCAAACACTCAATAGTTTGAGATATATTAGGCCCCAAACTTTGCTAAGCCCTGCAGTTTTAAGTTTTAAGTGTTATTTAAGTGCCAATATCATTGAACCAACATAATGAGCCATATATATGTGTGTGTTATGTTTTTATTTTTTTATCCTCTTGCCACATTGCTCAGTATGTTATCCCTCCTTTTTGGTTTTAGACAAATCTATTCAGGTCTCTAGATAAATGGGTTCAGTAACACAACCATTGTCCCAAGTTTTAAACATTTGCTATGTTGCAGACACATTGATTTATATACATGAGGATGATGAAATGATTATGGATACAGTTGAAGGACCACATATGCGACTTGGGCTGACAAAGTTCAGCTTCACCTCTATGCCATGCAGTTTCTAAATTGACACCTGATCTGCAAGGTTCTCCTTCATCTTTGACCTACTTGGTATGATTATTTCTGTTCCCCTCAGAGCAACAGTTTTCCTTTTGCTTGTCCAATTTCATATTTCTTCCTCATGTATTTTCATTCTCTAAATGGAGCACAGGGGAGGTACAAATATATGTTGGATACAAAGTTGGCCTGAATTCACTATTGGTCTTTCATCACTAAGACTAAGAAAAATACCTGCAATGATCCTTTTGGTAGCTGCTCATTCTCTGATCCTTTTGCTTTTTATTTATGCCTATGAATAAGAGCCTCTTATTTTAAGTGGAAACAATTTCAGTCCATTTAAATTCATGGTAGAGGTTGTCATTATTACCTGTCACTTTTCAGATCTGTCAGCAAAAGATTTCATTGAGCCATTGCCTACAATTGAGTTTGTTGCACAGCTGCTGGATTCTGAAATGTACTCCAGCCCACTCTCAGATGCGGAACAGGTGAGGGTATTCTCATTTATATGACATTTCCCTGATATCTCATACGAACAACCATAGCTCAAATGAAATATTGTGTATTGCCTTCAGCGTAAAAATGTGTAATTATTGATGATTGAATCTAAAATTGTTCGGACATAAATTTATCCATGTTGTTCCTTCCCAAAATTCATTTGTGTATTCTCTGCTGAATCATTTCCTTTCATACTAGAACTTACTGATTTTGAAGCTATCATTGAGTTCAAAAAAAGATAAGGGGTTATCTTGCCTCTTTACCTCTCATACGTTAGTCTTCTGCCATTGGCAGTGCGGATTTGCTTACGAGTGAGCAGATTAGCCTACTAAAATTAGGGGCCAAGATTTTTTTTAATCCACGCATGCCAAGTGCCAATGAATTGTTATCCATACTTAGTTCATCAAACCTCCTCAAATGGTCAAACCAATTGTTCAAATTTGATTTATGCAGTTTAATGCTTTCCGCTCAATTTTGGCAATGCCTTTTGTGGATTATGTAGAATGCGTTAATCCGTCACGTCTCTCAAGTTTTGCTTACTACCTTGCAGAAAAGAAACTCCTTTACCTGGAAAGAGTGTGCACTTTCTGTTGCATTGTTAGTTGGTGTTCAGGCCTACTAATCTGGGTGATTTACCAATACATAATCAAGCTATTCATGAAGCTCAAAAGCCGCCGGAGGTTATCACTGACAACCTCGGGGTTGCTGGTATTGGAGCCTTCGATTGAGTCCAAAGAGTAAGCCATCATGCTAAGTTTATCAGATGGTGTAGGCTACATTTAATTAGTGAAAGGAGCTGCCATTCCATTCCAAGCATCGCCAATTTGATTTACACGTCTTCTTAGGCATTGCACATTTGTGGATGGAAGATTTCATTTGATTGTTTCTAGATATGTAAATTCTCCCATTTTTGTACCTTGTAAACAATGGCCCATGGCTGATACACATTTTGTAGTATAACTTGTATCTAAAAAGTTCGTAAAGAATTGATTGTTGAAATCATGGGACATGTCTGATAGGATCATTGTTTATAGGATCGTCCTATATGTATATAGGATCATTGTAGCTTTTTTTGTTTTTCTGAAATAGTTATCAGTGACGCGTATTGGGTACACGCATCACCAATAGAGGCTTATCAGTGACGCGTATTGGGTACACGCGTCACCGATAGAGGGTTATCAGTGACGCGTATTGGATACACGCGTCACCGATATAGGGTTATCAGTGACGTGTATTGGGTACACGCGTCACCGATATAGGGTTATCAGTGACGCGTCTTGGGTACACGCGTCACCGACAGAGGGTTATCAGTGACGCGTTTTTTACGCGTCACTGATTTGCCCTTATCACAGACGCAAGAATAGTGACGCGTTTTTTCCGCGTCACTGACGACTGTCTAGACGCGTCACTAATAAGCTTTTTTGGCATAGTGGCTGCTACAGAGGCAGCCGAGGTCTCTGCGGCCAAAGACCATGCCAAAGCGTAACTAGCATGACCCGAACACAAGATTCCCTGTGCATAGATGATAGATATTCTTGAACTCAGATTCCGGGTGCCTGCCATGCCAAAGTTTGTATCTCCAGAGAATAGCTCCATTCATGTTGGGCTACATATATTTTTACACTATAACTATTTTCTGGGCGATCTTTCTGTGTGAATTTGAGCTAGCTGTAAGATGCCCAGCAATATATATTCAGAAAAACATACTTGCAAGTTCATGATGGCCTAGGTGATGTGACACATAACAAAATTGTAAGATATTTCGTACCTCAGGATTTATCTGAAAACAGGTTACAGGAACGCCTCATTAATGGTTGTATGTTTCATCACGATTTAATGTGATGAAAGTTTTGTTGACGTCATAATTAAGCGCAGACTCATACTCTTCAAAGGAAATCTCATGTTTACGTGTGAATTAAAATCTCTATTCCACAGAACCACCACTACAGTTTTAATGTCTGCGTTGGTGGATAAATTGATGTGGAAACAAGTTTTCTTGTTCACAACTACTCTGCAAGGACAGGATGTGATCATTTGGTGGAAACATAACATGAACATTTGGAGGTAACATAAAAAGATACCACACAGATGAAAACACTTCACAATCTAGCAGTCACAGTCACGGACAATGTAACTCTGCTACTGCACATTTTTTCTTTCAAGATTAAGGCTAAATTTCTCGATTTCAAATGCCTGCAAGCTACTATATATGTTGGCACTCTCTGGCTTCCCGCAAAGTATCTCCCCCCCACCCCCCACCCCCCAATTTCGATGTTAGATGGTATCTGCATCTACGCAGCAATGCTAACCAAGCAGGCACAAATAATAGATGTATATATGGTGTCTTATACTTGCAAAAATAGGAGCTGTTTTCAAAGACGGACCTCTTTTGAGGCCTGCCTCTGTTAATGGATTTTGAGAGGTGGTCATTTTTTACTGTCTCCTTAAATAAAATGACTGCCTCCAAAAATCGTCATCTATTTTAGGAGACGGGTACATTTTGTTGCCGCCTCCGTTAATGAAATGGTCTTTCTCCTAAAATCAATTTTGTAGTAGTGAACTATCAGTCTCCCAAAATCATATTTGTAGTCGTGGACAACTCAAGAAAAGAAGAAACCCTGTTTAATAGGAGTATGTGTTTGGAGAAGAACTGCTCGGTGTCATGTGCAGCTTCTCGTGACTCCCCCCATGACGTTGTTCTAGAGCTCTTGGCAATGCTGCATCCACGTTGACCAACCTTGGAACTGGCCTTTGATTCTGATTCAGTGCAGCTGGAATTCTCGTTGCATCCCATTTCTATAACAAGAAGTTAATTTTTCTTTTCACGATATATTGAAAATTAGAAATTGTATTTGCGCATATATACTAGCCTCAACACACGGCCTAGCTAGTGCCCTTGTGTGTTCTCGACACAGCAGCATAGGCAGTGATCTACATTACTATATATATGTTAGTGTGCACTGTGGAAGTGAGTGTTGTGTAATTGTGTTACGCAAACTCAACACTAGAGGTGCACGATAACGAAGGCTCTAAATGGCATCAATAATGCAGGCTTTGTTTCATTATTCTCATATACCATGTACAGTACAGGGGGTAATTTATATTAGAGGTTCTTTGCCTACACTACACAAGTCTCTGTACAGATTTCTGTAATATTTCTAGGTATTTGTCTTCATTTGGACAGCCCGTGTAAAGCTCTCGCCAGCCTGGACCACCGGTCCAAATTATCACGTTTGTGTGATTCAAGTCCTCATCTAGCGTCTTGAGGCTTTGCACTAACATCAAAGGCGACCAGCAAAGCCTTCTTCTTTTCCTTCCCTCATTGAAGTCCCTGTCATGAAGCTGAGTATTTCTCACAAAAAAATTGTTAACTTTGACGGAGGTGGGAAGAATGTAATACACTACAAGAAATGTGTGATTTTTTGACGTATTTAGCATGACAACAGGTCAGAATGTCATTATATCATTCGGTTTATGACATTCTGTTTTAGGCACTTTGATTCAGTGACAATAAAAGGTCGTATGTCACAAAAAACGTCATTCAGCTAGTCCAATTCTATACAGTGACAATATTTGCTACGTTACGAAGACATTTTCTATGTCACAAAGTCCAAATTATAAATGTCATCAACCTATGACAAAGTTTGTGTGTCACAAACAATGTTTTCCTAAACGCTAAACGGTAAACAGTCGGTTACCCTTCGTTTAGCGTTAGACCGTTTAAACGGTGTTTAAACGGAGTTAAACGGCCTAAAAGGTTTTGTACAATAACAATAAAATATACATATTTATGTAGGTAAAAATAAAATTTGCTAGAACCCATACATATTTACACATGTAAAAATCAAATATTCTACCAAAAAATCTTGTTGGAAGAAATCTAAATCCCACAACACTTTATATAATTACAATGTTAATTAGTTACATGTTGATTGTGATAGACATAGTCCTTTAATTCACTTAATTATAGATTAAATGGTTGCTTAGCTCATTTAATCACGTTTAATCTGATTTTATTTAGACCGTTTAGACGGGATTGAATGGTTTAAACGGGTTTAAACGGCCCAACCGTTTAATTCACCGTTTAGGGCCTAAACAACACGGCTGACTTCTGTTTACCGTTTTAACGATGTTTAAACGGACTAAACGGCCGTTTAGGTGAACAGTGGTCACAAAGTGATTTGTTGATTTTTTTTTAACATTGTTGTCCATGTTGGCATGTTCCACTACCATATGGTCAGGCAGGTACACATAATTTTTTATTTTAATTGTTTTTCTCAACATATTCTAGCCCACTGCTGTCTATATTTCACGGCCCATGTTATTAAAAATGACGCATATTATCATGGAGAAAATTTAAAAATAAATTTCAAAATTTTGTGAGCAAGGGTGCTCAAAACTAGGAGCAAACAAAATAAAAGCATGAGTCATACCTTTGGGCTACAAAGAAGTTTCAAGTATCTTATGCAGTTTATTCTTTATTATAGTTATATACGTTTGTATAGAAGCGAATTGACTTAGGTTGTGGCGCATGTGCCGAAAACAGGCTACAGTTGTACACCCATACGAATAAAATTGAAACATGTGATGCTGTTTTTAATAAAAGAAAGAAGCAAAATTAAGCCAAAATGGAATTAAAAAATATGCCTCTCTCGATCCTGGAACATTTTTTCTCCTGCTGTGCGTTAGCCTCATATCCAAAAGCCTCTTGTTGAGAAATTAGAAGGCCTCCTCTCTTTTTCTTGGGCCTGCAAGCCCAGCTCGGCCCCTGAGTGGCCAGCCCAATGCCCTTCCCTTCCGGCCTGTCGACCACCTTTGACCCAGGCTCTTCCCTTCCTCGAGCCCAGCTTTTTTTTTTGGAGCAACTCAGCGCCACGTCAACATCCACGTGGCATGGCACAAAAGCTCGTGACAAAAATACGAACGTCATAAGCCTTTGTGACGTAAACACCATTGTCATGAACTTGTGACGTGAAATATACAAACGTCACATAATCAATTTGTGACGGTGGTTCTTTGACGTTTGGATTTGCGTCAACTAAATGTCACAAATCTTAAGTTGTGACATTAATTCCGTATATTTGGACATAAATAGAATGTCAAAAAACCAAACTTCTTGTAGATATACCCTGGCCCATTAGTGTTTTGGTTTTGGCAACCAATTCCTAAAAACAAAATCTTACAAACCCAATCGCGCAAGGCGTGACCGTAACTGCATGCAAACACAAGCAAAGCAAGCAATTAGCATCCGATACGACCAATGTTGCCCTGCTGGGCAAAAAAGGATCCTCCTTCAGCGGCAGCACGCAGGTTCCCTCTTCCCTTTATTTAGTAGCACCACTAGCTCAAGTCCAATCCCCCCTTCCGGTGGAGGCCCTTTATTAGTAACAGCCATCTCCTTTCTTTAGCACAAGCAACGTAGGCCATTTCCTAAAAACAAAATCTTACAAAAAAGGAACAGCACAGAAGTTTGTCAAAAAATCAAGAGATTTTAGGACTGGTGAGACTGTCAGTTAATGTCAGAGACGAAGTGGAAATGAAGAATTTGTAGATGAACTATGTTAGTTAACAGTTCAGCTAATGTTCCTCTGTTGTATTGTATCTTTAAACTAAATAAAGGCTCCCATGTTAATCCTCACGTGACAACCTAAGAAAAATGATTTTCACCGCTATGAAAAGTACATAAAACAACCCCTAAATTTACATTTGAAGCACACACCTCTGCCATTATTAAGGATAATTGTAATAACCCAAAATTTGCATTTAAATTATCTGATCAAGAGAATATAAAAACCCTTTAACGAAAGACTGATCCCTCCTCCTCCCCGCCCACCCCCCCCCCCCCCCAAAAAAAAGAAAAATCCCCTCCAATCCCCATGCAGAAAGATTGATCCAAATTGACATTTGATTACCATATAAAATTACGGGCAAAATTAGCTATGGCCTATGGGACATTGAGAGTGAAGTCGTGTTTATGGTCACCTTCCTTTGGTGGCATGTTCCAGCGCACATCATGTCCTGTTGGATGTAGAACCCTGGATACATGACACTCCCATGATACATATTAGGACATTCATTTTAGACTATATGGTACTGGGTTTTCTATTGGATTCAACCATGAAACACATTGCTTCTATGATACCAATCAATGCAACAGATGGGGGCATGGGGCACATAAAGTCTATACTTATATTTCAGCGGAGAAGCAGGATTGACATATGGCATATATGCACTCTCTGGTTGACATAACTATTTCAACCACCAATTTTGATGTTTGACGTATATTTAGGTACATACTACTATTTACTGCGAAGATGGCATTTTTCAAAATCATGTTTAATCATTCATATCTGCAGCTGTGAAAATGTTTCACAGGTCACCTATTTTGATTAAAATTTCAAAAAATTCGTTTATAGACAGACGTGCAACAATGTGATGATTGGAACATGAATGGGCTAAGAAATGATTATATTAGAGCTAGGGCTATGCCATTACTAGTGCTTAACTCGCATGGGAATTTGAGATGCATCAACTAGCTTTTATCCTTGAACGCATGTACGCACTGTATATGTTTGTAATGTGTTGCTGCAATTCTATATATGTACACCTATCCATAACATTGGAGCAATGATGTTCAAAGAAACATAAGCTTGATTTGAACACTCAGTACATGTATATTCGCAGAACCTCGTTGGTTACTACCCCTCCAAGCAATGAAGCTGTTCTGCTGTATGATGTAGTTTTCTGTCATTCACAGTGTCTACCGGGCACTAAATAATGCCCAAGGATCCATGCTATGTGGTCAGGATGAGGCAAATGTAGAGTTCACAGGATCACAACCGAAACACGCACGGGAGCAGTGTGGAGCTTGGCCAGATTCCTGGTGCCTCGCAAACCAAGCATGATACATTTTGAAGACGCAAAAGAAGCTTCAACCGTCCACCGTTGAGTCCAATCCTCAAGTTTTGCCTCGCCGCATGCAAAAATATGAAGCACAAGAGTCTACTTACGTAATAGTAATTCATGTCATTGTGGAAGCAGGATAGACATAGGCTATATATAGGCACTCTCTGACTCACGTAATAGTAATTCATGTTTTCTTAATTAGACACACCTAAGCATCCATCAGGTAGGCCAGCCACATGGATTCAACACACACCACACACAGGACAGGACAGCTGCTGCGGCCAGTACTTTCTTGAGGACTCACGCAGATGGTACTTGTTGAGCAGGTAGAAGTAGGGATGAAAACGGATCGGATACGGATGGATATCACTGATATCGTATTTGTTTTCATATTTATGTCCGAATTCGGATTCGAATACGGATAGTATAAAAAATGCCGGATAGGATACGATTGGATATCGACATCATAAATATGTGATTTAAATATTCGGATACGAATACGGTATCGGATGTTAAATATCCGGACTCGGATACGGACGGATTAAAACCCCTCTAAACGAATTCGGTCTCGAATACGGTCGGAAAATATCCGTACCGTTTTCATCCCTAGGTAGAAGGCACGCGCTGCGTGAGACTGCGATGCTTGATTGCTCGTAAACCATACCAGGCAGCAGCAGCACAGCAATCAACACTGCACCATTTATCTGTCCATATAATACTCTACTCTGCCTCTGTGCCAATCCATGTGCTAGGCTGTTGGCGCTGGAGATGGCTCGGCTTCTCCACCACATGTCCCTGCTCGTCGCCCCGGCCATCATCTCCCTCCTGCTGCTGGCTGCTCTCGCCCCAGGCCCAGCTGCTACCGCGGCGGATACGCCGGTGAAGAAGGTCGGGATGAGGATTCGGCACGCGAACAAGGAGGAGGCGCAGTGGCTGTACCGCTACGCGGAGACGCACGAGCCGCTCGGTGCCGGCCCGCTCAGGATGGTTCGTGCCACACCGGAGGAGGAGCACTGGCTGAACCGCTTAAGCGACGTCGCCACCACGGATGATGGCGAGGACGGCGGCGGCGGCGGCAGCGGCTACATCGATTTCGACGATGACAATCCGTATGTCTCCTCTCCTCCGTGCCATTGAAAATGCATATATACGTGGGATGGGATCATTGCTCGCTTGCTGGCACCATGGTCTTTGTGAATTTTAGTGGCTGATGCATGCTGTGATTGCTAATTGCTTGCTTTGCTTGTGTTTGCATGCAGTTACGTTCACGCCTTGCGCGATTGGGTCTTCCGCTTGACCAAGCAGAGTATGGAGAAAGCAGCTCAGGCGGAGGTACAAACAATTGCCACTGCTGCAATGTTTTCTTTTCAGACTGTTTTGTTTTGTTCATTCATGAATCATGATGGTTATTAATTAGTTCAGAATCTCTTGTCAGAATCCGTTCCAGAGGATCTTTAGGGATGCATGGAGGCCATCGATCAACTCGGAATGGCATATGGAGGATGCCCGCGAGGAGCTAGTATAGTCGTGCTGACATTTTAGTACCATTAGAGAAGTGCTTTGGCTGGTGTTATGTTGTCTGTTCACTTTGTGATCAGCTAGTAGTCGTGTGTGCTGTTCTTTAACGTGTATCTCTTTACTGTTCATGAATAAAAATGATTTGCTCGAAATAATAGTACATTTCTGCAAAATTACCGTGATGCCAAAGCGAAATCTCCTCAAGAGTATGAGCATCAGTGGAACAATAAAAAAGAGTCCAACATTTGCCATACTATATAATATATGTGGAACCTTGGTTTGTAAGATTTTGTTTTTAGGAATTGGTTTCTAAGATTTAACTATATATACTGCTACTCTCAATAGTGGCATGTTAGGTCATGCCACCCTGAGGTAGTAATTTTGTAATGTGATTAGAGCCATTGAAATCGCAGGAATTTCTAAAGTTCTTGGCACGAGGGCAGGTTGATTGCATTGGCATTAAGGAATATCCCGAACTGACCGTTTTCGTTTTCTATATTATGATTCCGTTTTTAAACATAAAAAATTGTCAGTTTCAATTGGTTTCCTAACCATTTTCAACCATTTTTTTGTATTCTTTAATTGCTAAAATGTAGAAATGTACCGAACTAATCATTTTCGTTTTCTATTTCGTAAGTCCGTTTCCGACCGTTTCCGACCGTTTTCATCCTTAATTGGCATGGCAGATCTCGTGCATGTTCATGAAAAAAATATACTCATTTTGTTTTTATATATATGAACTAATGACTTATCCTAATATAAGGATGCTTTTTTTTGGGGTGGGGGTGGGGGGGGGGGGCTGCATATTTCTGCATGCTGGATTTAATTTTTGGGGAATTTTGAGTGCACGGGCTATGTGTGATGGATTAAAATAATTAGAACTATGATTTCGTAAATTTTATTTGCTTTGGGCTCATGATAATTTTGGAGAATGAAGTTCGAGAGTAGTACCCCTCGTTCCTTGATCACCTAAAACTACATACAACCGAAATGCTTAAAATTAAGATATCCATTACTTAAGAAATTGTATGCCCCAAGAATGAAAATGCAGAGCGAGGGCATATATATACATGAACAACATTTTGCGACTCGCTGAGGTCCACATCTTCTAGACAAAGCTTAAACATTTGAACTTTTTTCCGGTCATTATTGAAGTTCCATCTAATTTTCTAACCCTGAACAAGTTGTGGCTGTCAAAAGCTTTCCAGTGTGCACAAGTCTTCAAGCTTAGAGCATCTCCAACACTACTACCTAAATCAGACTACCTAAATATCTATTTAGGTAGCCACCTACTTTTCTGCTACCTAAATATTGCCTCCAACTCCAACGGTACTACCTATAACTGGCTACCTATATTCAGTTTAGCAGCCTATGACATGTGGAGCCCACATGTCATCCCCCTTTCTCTTGCCACCGACGAACTCGGCCATGGAGCAGGGGAACGACGCGGCTAGCAGGAGCATCGCTGGAAGCAGCCTGCCAGTCACCGGAGAAGAAGGCCCGTCACTGGAGAAGAAGGAGCCCCACAGGAGGTCGTCGCGCTGGGGGCAGGCGGACTCCAGCGAGCACGCTGGAGATCTGCGCCGGCGGACATCCAGATGCGCAGGGGGCCGTCAGCGTGCTGCGCGCCAGGGAGGGAGCGCCGTCGAGGAAGCCTCCGCCGCGGGGGGAGCAGGGCCGCCGTGGACCAAGGCCTCCGCGTCGGGGCCGTCTTCCTCGGAGATGGACGGGGAGGAACCACGCCGGCGTCGGGAGGGGCTTCGCCGAAGGGGAGGGGTCAGGCGGCACGGCGGAGGAGGGCCAACGGCTGCAGGCGTGCAGCCGGCGATGGGCATGTGCGCCGGCGAGCCGAGGAGCCGGGCCAGCGAACTGGAGAGAAGGGACGCGGAGAGAGAGGCGTGAGGAGAGAGAAAAAATAGGTAGAGGAGTTGTTGGCCCAACAGCAATAGGTAGAGGATGGGGACATTTAGGTAGCCAACAAATTTGTTGGGCCAAGTAGGTAGCCTGTTGGACCTGTGTTTGTTAGAGCATCTCCAGCAATACTACCTAAAACACACCCCCTACTTCTATATTTAGGAAGCCACCTATTTTAAGACTACTCATATTTTACTTCCAACTCCAGCAATACTACCTAAACCATACTACTCAAATTCGTTTTAGTAGTCAATGACGCATGTGGCTCTTTTGTCATCTCTCTCATCCAGATTTTGCACGGTGAAGAGTAGGGGGCCAACAGAAGCAGAGGGTAGAGGGGGAAAAGTAGGAGGCCAACAAATATGTGGGGTCTAATAGGGGACCTGTTGGAGTTGATTTTTTGGCCTCCGCTACCTAAATCTGAAGTAGGGGGTCAAGTAGGGGTCCTGTTGGAGATGCTCTTATCCCACTACCTAAATGAGAGAATTTCCTATTTGGCCCCGAAAATAATGCTCGTTTCCTATTTGACACCGAAAATAAAAATCTTTCCTATATGTCCTCAACTCGAGTTTTCGTTTCCTATTTGACACTTCCGTCAGTTTGGGTGCCTAACAGTGTTAAGTCCTATGTGAAAAGTCCATTTTACCCCTGGAGATTTATTAGCAACAGTGACATTCCATTGTTGATATCGCTAGAGATTTTTGTACCCCTAGAGTACATGAATGACAAGATTGTCAAAAAAAAGTACATGGTTTGACAACAAGAAAAAAAGGAAATGTCTCATACAGGATGACAATAATCCATGATCACAACAAGAGATCTCTCACAATAAATAGGTCTCCAACACATTTTCACATGCACAGAAACTCCATTTTCACAGGTTCACATGCACAGAAACATTTTGTCACATTTTCTCAGGTTCAGAGGTTCACATGCACAGAAACATTTTCACAGATTTATAGGTTCACATCCAACACATTTATTTTTGGCACATGCAAGTTCAAAATAAATGGAACTTATGCTACCAGAACAATAACAGGAACGTTCAGGTTCACATAGATCACAAGTCTGCATGCACAGAAACATTTTCACAAGTCTCCAACACATTTTCACATCACAAACTCGGCCTTCTTTTGCTTCTTGTGCTCGGTGCAGGACTAGTTGGCTGCAGTTTTTTGCTCCTTGTGCCCATCGTAGGGCTATCAAGCTGCGACAAAAGATTTTTTGCAGCGTTTTTATCTACTTCTTTCTTCCTTCTTTTGCCCTTTAACTTGACAACAGCTGCCGGTTTATCTGTGGACGTAGGAAGACAATAACTCTCCTGTATATGCAACTCAAACATGGATAGCATTTTTCAGTTATGTCATGCATATAGCTATCAGTTTAAAGAGTGAAGAAAGCTTAGATGATTATGTAGAACACATGTAAAGCGACCAAATAGACAACTCACCAATGTCGAAGTTTTGTCAATTTCCCCAGCTCGTAAAGTAGTGTGCTGTTTAAATTATTTGAGACCAATGCCCTGAAAGAACTAATTAAATAAACTAAGTTAGATCCAAGAAATGTTCAAATTAAATAGAAGTTCTGTTAAGTACTTCTTGACAATGGAAAATTCGAAATGCTGGTACATGCTTGATTGGGACGATGCACATTCTTTTCCTCCAGATTTCACTTTGACAATATTATATTCTTTTTAGAAAACCATATTATAAGATTATACTCAATATATGGCTAGTATATTCAAAACTTCAAGCCTTTGGCATAGAGCCTCGTGACATTCATGCAATTGAAGAGCCAGTATAACTGGGGTAACATATGCATGACAGTAACTGAACAATAATATTAGTCAGAGAATATCGACTTTTAACACTACCCAGGATAACAAAATGACTGGAGGATCTTACAGTGATAAGAGATTGGTAAGATTTCCAAGTTCCTTTGGACAGGTCAGATAGTGCATTGATGCCATAGTCCTTGTGATTTTCAAGGAAAAGAATGTAAGATTGTTTGAATGCAGGAACTGCAGCACAGTTTTGAGTTTAGAGTATTACATTGATTACACTTAAAAAAACAGTTGTCAAATGAATGTCATCCTAATGACTGAATTGTATTTTGTTATATGCATGCAAATATTTGAAGGCGCAATTCGACAAACTCTTGAACATGTCAATCTAGCAATCATAATTTGTGCAAAACTAAATTGATGATCAACAGTGGAGATATATCAAGAAACTCATATGTAAGCCCAAACAACCATATAAAACATAGCTACCCCAATGGTAAATTCTTCAAGAGGGAGCGCTGATATCTGTTCTTGTAAGTTGTAAGTGACCCACCCACCCAAAACTACACACGGCCAGGAAAAACATACTTTAATAGAAAGGGAAAAATAACGCTTTAAGCTTGTTACAATACCGCACAAACTAAACCAAATGGAGACATATCAGTTTCATTGCATTTTTCAAGTCACTAAATTACAACAACTATCAGTACAATTAACTATGATAGAAAATTGGAATTGTGAGATTTATCGTACTGTATCAGGGCAATCTGTGCATCACACTCACCTCCAAAGATCAATAGCACCACCTATGCCTGCATCCTGCATCTTCCACTTCAGATTGATAGCACATATAACCAAAGATTTTTTTTATTGCAAAACCTAGATTGGGAATCGATTAATCAGCCACAGCCATCTCAAAATTAAAAATATTTGCAATCTTTTCTAGCCTTCTTACTATTCCCAAGCAAATGAATTTTCAAAAGAAAACTGGTATCTGAATCGATCCTATTAGAGCACAATAACGAGGACATGGAGAACATGTATAAGATCTCAAATTCTAGAACTTTGTAACAATACTGCTATAAATTGGAGGACATGGGGAACATGTTACTCACACTGCAGCGGCTTCTGTGTTCCTGGGCGCGGTGGCCACCCCCGTGCCTGCCGGTCCTGAGGCCGCGGTGCTGCCGTCGGCCACTCCAGAGGCAGTGCATGCCATGTCCGTGACTGCAGCGCCCTCTGCCGAGATGTCTCATGCAGCGCCCGTGGCTGCGCCGTGCAGCTTCCCCTTGGCCACGCGGGTCGCCTGGGTGGCCGCGCCGTGCTGCCCCTGCTTCGGCGCGCGGGCCGGCTGGGTGGGAGCGTGGGCCGCCGCCGTGGCCGCGCCGCGCTGCCCCTTCTTGGTCGCGTGGGCCTGCTTGGGCGCGCAGGCCGTGCCCGTGGCCACGCCACCCTCCACCTCCATGCCCATGCGCGCCGCCTTCTTGGTCGTGCGAACGTCCGCCATGGCCGCGCCGCCCTGCTCAATCGCTGCCCCGACATCCTCAGAAGCCGCACCGCCATCCGCTGAAGTCGCTGCGCCCTCCGCCTCCATGGTTGCGCCAACCTCGATCTAGGGTTAGGGGAGAGGAACAACTCCAGACAAGGGGAAGAGGACGGACGCGACTCGGAGACGAATGGAACGACGCGACTTGACTTCGTATTCTTTACTGAAGGGCATTTGGGTCTTTTGGCATTGCCTAACTTGGACAAGTAACGGTGCTGGCTCACGGAACTGACGGAAGTGTCAAATAGAAAACGAAAACTCGATATGAGGACATATAGAAAAGATTTTTATTTTCGGTGTCAAATAGAAAACAAGCATTATTTTTAGGGCTAAATAGGAAATTCTCTCTACCTAAATTTAGGATAGGTAGTCCCTTTAGGTAGACTGTTGAAGATGCTCTAAGGGGGAGAGATGTCCATAATCTTTTCCATCATTTGCATGGCAGCCTTGCATATGATGAATCGTACAATCTGTTCCAAGTACCAGTACCTTCACCTGTAGAAAGCTGCAATGCAGTGGGTCCCGGTCAACAAGTGCACACCTCAGCGTATCAAACACGCAGAAGCGGCAGTTTTGTGTTTTGCAGCTGTACCACCTGCATGCTATTGCTGCAAATATACTTTCAGTTTCAGTTCTTGTCTTTTTGTTTTTGGCGAATAATTTCAGGTCTTGTCGTGCAGAATAGAATGTTACTATTACTGGAGTTTTTTTTTGAGCCACCACATTAATGTTGACTAGTAATTGCTCTAAAATCTCTTTGAAACTCTATATGCCAGATGATGAGTGTGTCTTTACCCATCGTTGTATAATATGAAATGAAGAAACTTCCAATGATCAAGTGAGTTTTGGCTGGTACAACAACTCTGTTGTCTAACTTCTAATAAACGTGATTGACCCAATTCCCGGTTGTTCGTCCAAATAGTAACATTGTATAGTACGGCGTGTGGAATTTTTTCATGCCCAATAAGCCTTCCATGCTCTATTGTGAGTTTGGATGGCGTATACTCTATCGTATCTTCCACCCAACTTTTCTTCATACGCTGAACGAAAAAAAGTGTTCGCTTATGCTATCTACTTAATCTCTGAGTTCAATACTACAACTATAGTTGAAAAGTACAGCCGTTCGATGTGTTGCTATGAGATCATGTGTGGAGGATGCCACGGTCAGTCGCCTGGCCACCTTAGTCCCTTGGTCCGAGCCGCTATGAGATCATGTGTGGAGGATGCCACGGTCAGTCGCCTGGCCACCTTAGTCCCTTGGTCCGAGCCTCATGTCTCACTGACACCACTGGTACTTGTTTGATGGATGAGTGGTGCACACTGCGTGAGACGGCCATTACGAAAAGTACATACAGACAGGAATGAACAGGAACACATAGTGGTCACATAGTTTGGATGAATGTTGAATTCAGCACTACCGTATCTTATCATTACTTATTTTCATATATATTTTGGTTGACATGTGTCAGGAACAGAGCGGGCCAAAATGTTCAATCAACATTTAATCCCCTTTGGTAACAGTCAGGCAATTCAGGAAACACCACAATGTCTCACTGTACCTCACACTTGATGAATCATGAGGCAGTCAAAGCAACACCACACACCGCTGGGCGGCTGCTGCTGCTGCTACATTTTCATGACCCACACTTGCAGTCACTACTTGCCTGTAACACCCTAGAATTTTAGAATATTTTAAAATAGGTAAATATGATTTTTATGTAATTTTGTGGGCATACAAACTTAGAAAAGTAATTATTTTTATTAACATAAAATAAAATATAAGGGTAGGAACATGTTTGAGCATTCATGCTGCTGCATAATATTTTGTATTGTGTGCTCTATTTGAAAATTCAAAAGAGGATTCAAAATTTCATTTGAAAATGCTTTGAAATGACTGTGAAAAGAAAAAGAAAAGGAGTTTTCTCTCTTCTCTGTTTTTAGCCCAGCTCAGCCGGCAGCCACCGCTCGCACGCGGCCCGCCTGTCTCCCACGCGCGCGGCCCGTCTTCGCTTCCCCGCTTCCCCGCCTTGGGCCGAGCCCAGCGAGCGCCGCTGGCCCAGCTCGCGCGCGCGCACCGCCTACCTCTCCTGCTGCTCACTGACGAGCCGGCCCCGTCCCTTGTTTCACCGACCGGTGGACCCCACGCGTCAGGGTTTCCTTCTTCCTCCTCAAGACGTCGGCCGATTTCTTTCCTTGCTTCTACCGACCGAATCCGCCTCCAAATCTTCTTCCTTCCTTGTTTGGAGCGCCTTCGGGCTATATAAATCGCATGCCGAGCTCAACCGCAACCATCTCATCCTCTTGAAGCTGTTGTGGAGCTTGAGAGTTCGGTCACCGCGAGCCGCAGCCCTAGCCGTCCGCCATCCCGAGCTCCACGTTGTTTTCGATCCGACTCTGTCTCCGTTTTCTACCTCGGTGAGTTCGCATCGAGTTTCTCGTTCGTGTGGTACCGATCGCATGTCTATTGGTGGCCGGAAACGTCCGATTGGGTTGCACCGGCGAGATTCCTCGCCGCTGGCCATGGAGGCTGCTGTGTAGTTCATCTTTTCCGACCGGCCGATCCTCTCTCTCTTCCATCTAACGATCTTGGCAATCCATTTTAAATCTGACGGTTGATAATCAAAGATACCGGTTCGCCTGTATATTTTGCTAAAGAGTCCCTGCAGTTTTGCGTAATATAACCCGCAGTCCAAGGCGTATTCCCGCATTGCGTTTTATCCTTTTGAAAGCGTATTTGGTCTCGGTAATTCAAGAATACGTTTTCTGATATTTACAGTTTTGCCACTAATCTTGTTTTAGTCATACAATCTCCGTTTTAACTCCGATTTGACCCGTTCAAATTGCATTAGGTTTGTATTTGCGAGCTCTACATGTTAGTAGTACTGTACAGTAGGTTTGTGACATTTTATTTTTGAGTTTGAATTAAATTAATTATTTTTCTATAGGAAATCTTCGTAAATTCGTAACTTCATCGTTTTAGCTCCGTTTTTCGTGATCTTTGTGTCTGTGTGATCCTAGCGAGTTGTAGATTCGTTTTAAAGACTTTTTATCTTATTTTATTGCTGTTAGTATACTGTTCTAATTATAGTCTTGTTTGTTTATGCATGATTGTTTCTGGATGAATGTTGTTGCTATTGTTGATCGAGTATAGATGGTGAGCAATTCGTTGGGGATCAGGAGTTTTTATACGAGCAAGATCATCATGACCAGTTTGAGCAAGGCAAGTATAGCATGGGATTATCCTTGTTGTCCTATTCACATTAAGCAAATAATATCATTATGCATATATTTTCTTGTTAAGGATGACTTAGTGTTGATCTTATTCCTTGATACCTATTATACTGCATTGAGTAGTATTGCTAGTGCGTAACATGAACTATGATCATGTAATTTGACTAATGGAATATGCAATAAACATTAAAAGATGACTTTTTATTACTGTTTAAAGGGGACTAGAGCATGGGGTTATTTTTGGTGCTCTAGTTACTCTCCTTAAGGACTTATCTGTAAGCGAACATCCGGGACTTACAATACAACTGTGAGGGCTATATGGCTCTGGCTTTAGTCATATAGAAGGACCTTTTCTAGCTTGTTAGTGGTAATCTTTTTGGCGTAAGAATGACTTGACAAATCAGGTATAGTGTGGCCTCTGTCCTTATGTGTATAGGCTGCGTGTTATTATGCCATTTGAAAGGGGGGCTCTACATCTGTTTGTCGAGTGAATCTAATGACCCTAACTTGTTAGACGAACCTTCGAAAGATTTCATAGTGTTCCCCTGCCTGCTCACCTTAGAAGTGTTTTGGGCGTAATTAACCCGGGCATATGGGCAACACGACTCACAGTGAAAGTGTACAACCTCTGCAGAGTGTAAAACTGGTATATCAGCCGTGCTCACGGTCACGAGTGGCCTTAGACCCTTATGGAATAGTGGATCATTAATAATGAATATGTTTTTGTTATTCGTTAATCATTTCACATGGATCATATGTTTATTGTTTTCATTGAGACATTTTGATATTATTGATATACTAAAATAATACTAATTAAAAGCTACATGCTGATAAACCAATGTCATGCCTTTGAGCCTCATGAACCCCATGTTACACTTGTTGAGTACGAGATGTACTTACGCTTGTTTATTCTTCTTACTTGGATAAAAATCCCGGATGGGTAACAGATGGTGTAAATAGTGACTACTACTCCTACTTCCCTGAAGATTACTAGACTTACAGTCAACCAGTCAATGTGCCTGTGATTGGAGCTACCACGAGAGATCTATATTTTTACTTCCGCTACATTTGTCTAAAGACTATGTGATAATAATCGTGATGTAATAACATTTGTGATGATACTTCCTTTATAATTTGTTAACTTACGTGTGATTGATCTTTGGGCACACATAAGAGTATGCACTCCATTTGGTCGTTAAATGGGTGTGACAAATTGGTATCAAAGCTTTTGTTGACTGTAGGACGCAAGCCTACCTAGAAATGGTCGATTTAGTATCTTCTTTTTCACTATTTTTATGCTTATTATCTTGCTCTTGTTATTTGATAAATTTTTATGCTTCTTTTGTCTCATTCTATTACGAAATTTTGCCTCTATTCTAACTACATCTAAAAACTCTGTAGATGGTTCATGGCCGCAAGACTGCCTACATCACCACTGGAGGACACTACCCACCTCGTGCCTTGCTTGCACCTGAAGAGTCACAAGAGGAAGCACCCCAGGAATAGGAGCAGGCCCCTGAAGCACCAGTCCAAGCGTCAGCACCTCCCCAGGAAGAACCCGAGCCTGAAGAAGATCCTGAGATCATTGAGATTGAAGATGATGAAGAAGAGGAAGCCAATGGAGGAGAGCAACCCCCGTCTCCACCACATGATGAAGCTGATGAGGATGTGCCACCTCCTCCAATGGGGTGGACTGTGAAGATCTACCACAAGGCTGGAGGAGATGCTGTCTCTCACCATCGACTTGTGGGAATGCTCTCTGCCTACTTCGCTGATTAGCACCCAGCTGTGGAGTACGTCTATTGGGATTATACCCATCCGCTGGAGGACACTTACTGGAAGACAAGAGCGAGTATTTTTCCTAAGGATGAGGGAAAAGGGGCATACCAGCTGGACAGGATGTATGCTCACATGGGTCGTCGAGCTACCATGGAGGCTAGCAATGAAGACGCCGCTTTTGAAGCATGTATGGGCCTCCGCTACCTTCGCTTTGACAGCATAAAGCATGATGTTCACCGTTACTTCCCTCGTGTACACCCTGACCTTGGATGGGCCATGATGGATCCAGTGCAGTTGGAACCACTTCCTCGGGTGATGGTGAACCTTGTCTATAATATGATGGAGAGGAAGCTACAGTTAGAGGAGATGGTGAAGGCACAGGGGAAGACCATCAAGAGGTGCCAAGCAATGATTGATGAACTTCAAGCAAACCAAGGCATGGCTAAGATTTATGAGACATTAGAGCATGAGCCACGTCATTAGAAAATAGGAGTCCTTCATGTAATAAGAACGTTCTTAGTAACGTCAGTTGAGTCTTCGAGTCTGCCGTGGTTTGAACTTTGGTGTGATAGTTGCTTTATCATTATGCTTATGTGTGAGTTGGATTTTTGTTATGAGTGTTGGGGCTTGTAGGCATGTCTACAAGTTCCATTTTTAAGAATAAAAAGTTTATTAATCAAGGGAATAATAGTTGGGTTTGGTATTGTCACGTTTCTGTCCTTGCTGTTTTCTGGAGCAGTCTGCAATGTTTCTGCTATGGTTCAAAAACGGTTTGTGCAACATTTATGAAATTTTTATGAGAGAAACTAGGCGTAATCATATTTCAAATGCCACTGGAATCACCTTTTTATCTGATCTGGTTCGAGAGATATAACTGTCACAAGTTAAAGTTTGTGCACAGTCTGGAATCTGGAACAGTTTCTATTGCGCCTTATTTTTTATTAACTTAACGACAGAATCTGATCTTGGGGTCCAAATAAAAGTTGTGGAGAACTTCATAAGCTTTCCAACCATATAAAGCACGCCTCTATTGGACTTCTGTAGATCGAGATATGATTGATTTACTGAACTATTAACATTGATATTCGCCCAGAAAACTTTCAGATCTCATTCTTTATCTTATAAGTGGTTGATAACATGGAAATCTCAAAGTTTGCATTTTTATGGATGGCAGATGGCCCACAGAGGAAGAGGCAGGGGTCATGGAGGTGTTCCCCCAAATCCACCACTACCACCGCCACCCACTATTGAGCAACTATTGGCAGTGCAGACACAACTTATGCAATAACTGGTGTAGAACCAACATAATCAGCCAGTTGCTGGGGCACAACCATGTGATAAGCGTGGTGAGTTTTTGAAGGGTCGTCCCCCAGTGTTCACACATGCCGCTGATCCATTGGAAGCGAATGATTGGCTTCGTGTCGTAGAAAAGCAACTCAACATTACACAATGTGATGACCGACAGAAGGTGTTGTTTGCTTCTGGACAACTCCAGGGAGAAGCTCAGGATTGGTGGGAATCGTATGAGTATAGTCGCCCCGCCAGCGCTCCCACGATCACTTGGAAGGAGTTTAGAGAGAACTTCAGGGCTTACCATATACCAGAAGGGATGACAGAACTAAAGTCAGAGGAATTCAGGAACTTGACCAAAGGGTCATTGTCTGTAGCTGAGTATCGTGATAGGTTTGCCCAGTTGTCACGATATGCTTCACATGAGGTGGCTAATGATAGTGATAAGCAGTGCCACTTCTTGAAAGGGTTGTATGATGGACTACAATTGCAGCTGATGTCCAATACTTATCCCAATTTTTAGACGCTTGTGAACCGCGCTATCGTGGTGGATAACAAGCGCAAGGAGATGGATGCCAAGAGGAAAATGCTTCAGGGATAGACTTCTGGTAGTAACACTAGTCCACGTACTGGTTTCTAGCAAGGTAATCAATAGAGGCCTCCTTCTGGTCAGTGGAATCGTGGTCAGGTCCCTTTCCGCAATCAGTTCCCGCAACGTCCCCCATTCTAGCCACAGAATGGCAACCAACGCCCTCCGTAGCAGAGTGGGAATCAGACTGAGTGTCAGGGCCCTTCCAATAATACTCCCATGAAGACTAGTGTTCCCAATACCCACAACAGATGTTTTCGATGTGGGAAAGAAGGTCACTTGTCCTACAATTGTCCTGAGAAGCCCAACCAGTAGACTCCCTAGAGGCAGGGTAGTCACCAGAAGCCTGCGCCTAACACTGGAAGGGTGAACCGCTTGTCTCAAGAAACAACAGTGGAGGAACCGAAAGTTATGCTTGGTACGTTCGATATCCATTCCACTCCTGCCACTTTTCTTTTTGATTCTGGAGCATCACATTATTTCATATCACAAGCATTTGTTAGAATACATAGAATTCATTTGTGTGCCATGAAGAACCCTATATTAGTAAACTCACCTGGTGGAAGCATGCCAGCATCTTATCATTGTCTCCCGATTAATCTCATTCTAAGGGGGTAGAGTTTAAGGTGAGTCCTATAGTATTGAGAATAGCTGAGATTGATCTCATATTGGGAATGGATTGGATGATGTAACAACAAGCAGAGATTCAGTGCAAAGGGAAATCGGTAGTGCTGACAACACCGAAGGGAGATAGGATCAGGGTTGATGTGAAAGTGCAAAAACAGGAGACCGCTACAGTGAACCAGCTTAATGATGGTGCCAACAAGGAGGACCTGGTTGTGGAGAAGTTCCTCGATATGTTTCCTGAGGAATTGCCAGGTATGCCACCAAACCGTGACATTAAATTTATTATTGAATTATTACCTAGAACTGCACCCATAGCTAAGCATCCATATAGAATGGGAGTAGATGAATTAGAAGAACTTAAGAAACAAATTAAGGAGTTTCAGGATAAGGGTTTCATTCGTCCTAGTTTTTCACCTTGGGAAGCACCAGTAATTTTTGTGGACAAGAAAGATGGCACTTAGAGGATATGTGTAGATTATCGATCTCTCAATGAGGTTACTATCAAGAATAAGTACCCGTTGCCTAGAATTGATGACTTGTTTGATCAGTTGAGAGGTGCTTGTGTATTCTCCAAGATTGATCTTCATTCTGGATATCACCAGTTGAAGATTCGTGCTAGTGATATACCAAAGACAGCTTTTACCACACGGTATGGGTTATATGAGTATGCAGTGATGTCTTTTGGTCTGACTAATGCCCCTGCATACTTTATATATTTGATGAATAAGGTGTTCATGGAATATCTGGACAAGTTTGTAGTGGTATTCATCGATGATATCCTAGTATTCTCCAAGACTGAGGAGGAATATGCCGAACATTTGAGGTTGGTCTTGCAAAAGCTCAGAGAACATCAGTTATATGCCAAGTAGAGTAAATGTGAGTTTTGGTTGAAGGAAGTTTCCTTTCTTGGTCATGTTGTCTCAAATGGAGGAATTCCAGTAGATCCTAGCAAAGTGAAAGATGTATTGAGCTGGATGCCACCAACCAATGTAAGTGAGATCCGTAGTTTCTTGGGATTAGCAGGCTACTACAGGAGATTTATAGAGGGATTTTCTAAGCTTGCAAAGCCAATAACTGCACTGTTGGAGAAGAATACCAAGTTTGTGTGGTCTGAGAAGTGTCAGGTTAATTTTGAGGAATTGAAGAAAAGATTGACCACTGCACCAGTATTAGTCTTGCCAGATCTGAGTAAACACTTCTCTATCTACTGTGATGCATCTCGTTTGGGTTTGGGATGTGTTCTTATGCAAGAAGGTGGAGTTGTGGCATATGCATCGAGACAGTTGAGAAAGCATGAATTAAATTATCCTACTCATGACTTGGAATTAGCTGCAGTGGTTTATGCACTAAAGATATGGAGATACTATTTGATTGGACATAAGAGTGATATATACACTGATCATAAGAGTCTGAAGTATATCTTCACTCAATCAGATCTGAACTTGAGACAGCGTAGATGGTTGGAGTTGATAAAGGACTATGATCTAGAGGTGCATTATCACCCAGGAAAGGCCAACGTCGTTGCTGATGCTCTTAGTAGGAAAAGCTACGCTAATGAAGTGCAAGTAATGCCTATGCCAAGAGAGTTGTGTGCTGAATGTGAGCATCTGAACTTAGGGTTTACCACCAATGCAGTAGAATTGGTACTAGAACCTACTCTGGAGCAAGAAATACGCAAGAGTCAGTTGAAAGATGTAAAATTAAGAGAGATAGCGGAGAATATAGCAAAGGGTAAATCACCAGGATTCCATAAGGATGATAAGGGTACGCTATGGTTTGGAAAAAGGTTGTGTGTGCCGGAGGATAAGACTATTAGAGAGGCAATTCTGCGTGAAGCTCATGAGTCAGCTTATTCCATACATCCTGAAAGTACTAAGATGTATCTAGATCTGAGAGAGAAATATTGGTGGTATGGTTTAAAAAGAGATGTTGCTGAATATGTTGCTTTGTGTGACACATGTCAAAGGGTGAAAGTTGAACATCAGAGACCTGCAGGATTGTTACAGCCTATACAGATACCCGAATGGAAATGGGAGGAAGTTGGTATGGATTTCATAGTTGGGTTACCACGTACTCAGCAAGGGTATGATTCAATTTGGGTAATAGTAGATCGTCTAACAAAGGTTGCTTATTTTCTACCAGTTAAGACTACATATAGCAGTGCAAGGTTGGTAGAATTGTATATGAAAAGAATAGTGAGTCTACATGGAGTTCCTAAGAAAATTGTGTCTGATCGGGGTACCCAGTTTACATCTCATTATTGGCAAAAGATACATGAATCACTAGGAACCAAGCTGAACTTTAGTACAGCCTACCATCCATAGATAGATGGATAGATGGAGAGAATTAATCAGATATTGGAAGATATGTTGAGAGCTTGTGCTTTACAATATGGTACTAGTTGGGATAAGAGTTTGCCTTATGCAGAGTTCTCTTATAACAATAGTTATCAGAAGAGTCTTCAGATGACACCGTTTGAGGCTCTGTATGGACGAAAGTGTAGAACCCCGTTGTTCTGGAATCAGACAGGGGAAAGTCAAGTGTTTGGGCCTGATGTACTCAAGGATGCTGAAAAGAAAGTAAGAATGATTAGAGATAATCTAAAAATAGCCTAGTCCCAACAGAAAAGTTATGCTGACACTCGGAGGAGAGAGTTGACTTTTGAAGTAGGGGATTATGTCTACTTGAAAGTATCTCCAATGAGGAGTGTGAAAAGGTTCAACATGAAGGGGAAATTGGCACCAAGGTATATTGGACCTTTCAAGATCATAGAGAGACGTGGTGAGGTGGCGTATCAGTTGGAATTACCTGAGAGTTTGGCAGGTGTACATGATGTGTTTCACGTGTCTCAACTTAAGAAATGTTTGTGAGTACCAGAGGATCAGATGCCGTTAGAGGAGCTCACTATTAAAGAGGACCTCACATATAAAGAGTTTCCAGTTAGAATTTTAGAGACTGCTGAAAGAGTCACGAGGAGTCAAACTATCAAAATGTGTAAGGTTCAGTGGAATCGGTACACTGCAGATGAGGCCACCTGGGAAAAAGAAGAGGATCTAAGGAAAACCTACCCGCAACTGTTCAAGTAAGCACCAGTCGAATCTCGGGACGAGATTCATCTTAAGGGGGTAGAATTGTAACACCCTAGAATTTTGGAATATTTTAAAATAGGTAAATATGATTTTTATGCAATTTTGTGGGCATACAAACTTAGAAAAGTAATTATTTTTATTAACATAAAATCAAATATAATGGTAGGAACATGTTTGAGCATCCATACTGCTGCATAATATTTTGTATTGTGTGCTCTATTTGAAAATTCAAAAGAGGATTCAAAATTTCATTTGAAAATGCTTTGAAATGATTGTGAAAAGAAAAAGAAAAGGAGTTTTCTCTCTTCTCTGTTTTTCAGCCCAGCTCAGCCGACAGCCACCACTCGCATGTGGCCCGTCTGTCTCCCACGTGCGCGGCCCGTCTTCGCTTCCCTGCTTCCCCGCCTTGGGCCGAGCCCAGCGAGCGCCGTTGGCTCAGCTCGCGCGCGCACCGCCTGCCTCTCGTTGCTGCTCACTGACGAGCCGGCCCTGTCCCTTGTTTCACCGACCGGTGGACCCCACGCGTCAGGGTTTCCTTCTTTCTCCTAAAGACGTTGGCTGATTTCTTTCCTTGCTTCTACCGACCGAATCCGCCTCCAAATCTTCTTCCTTCCTTGTTTGGAGTGCCTTCGGGCTATATAAATCGCATGCCGAGCTCAACCGCAACCATCTCATCCTCTTGAAGCTGCTGTGGAGCCTGAGAGTTCAGTCACCGCGAGCCACAGCCCTAGCCGTCCGCCATCCCGAGCTCCACGCTGTTTTCGATGCGACTCCGTCTCCGTTTTCTACCTCGGTGAGTTCGCATCGAGTTTCTCGTTCGTGTGGTACCGATCGCATGTCTATTGGTCGCCGGAAACGTCCGATTGGGTTGTGCCAGCGAGATTCCTCGCTGCCGGCCATGGAGGCCGCCGTGTAGTTCATCTTTTCCGACCGGCCGATCCTCTCTCTCTTCCATCTAACGATCTCAACCATCCATTTTTAATCTGACGGTCGATAATCAAAGATACCGGTTCGCCTGTATATTTTGCTAAAGAGTCCCTGTGGTTTTGTGTAATATAACCCGCAGTCCAAGGCGTATTCCCACATCGCGTTTTATCCTTTTGAAAGCGTATTTGGTCCCGGTAATTCAAGAATACGTTTTCTAATATTTACAGTTTTGCCACTAATCTTGTTTTAGTCATAAAATCTCCGATTTGACCCGTTCAAATTGCGTTAGGTTCGTATTTGCGAGCTCTACATGTTAGTAGTACTGTACAATAGGTTTGTGACATTTTATTTTCGAGTTTGAATTAAAGTAATTATTTTTCTATAGGAAATCTTCGTAAATTCATAACTTCGTCGTTTTAGCTCTGTTTTTCGTGATCTTTGCGTCTGTGTGATCCTAGCGAGTTGTAGATTCATTTTAAAGACTTTTTATCTTATTTTATTGCTATTGGTGTACTGTTCTAATTATATTCTTGTTTGTTTATGCATGATAGTTTCTGGATGAATGTTGTTGCTATTGTTGATCGAGTATAGACGGTGAGCAATTCGTTGGGGATCAGGAGTTTTTCTATGAGCAAGATCATCAGGACCAGTTTGAGTAAGACAAGTATAACATGGGATTATCCTTGTTGTCCTATTCACATTAAGCAAATAATATCATTATGCATATATTTCCTTGTTAAGGATGACTTAGTGTTGATCTTATTCCTTGATACCTATTATATTGCATTGAGTAGTATTGCTAGTGCGTAACATGAACTATGATCATGTAATTTGACTAATGGAATATGCAATAAACATTAAAAGATGACTTTTTATTACTGTTGAAAGGGGACTAGAGCATGAGGTTATTTTTGGTGCTCTAGTTACTCTTCTTAAGGACTTATCTGTAAGCGAACATCCGAGACTTACTGTACAACTGTGAGGGCTATATGGCTCTGGCTTTAGTCATATGGAAGGACCTTTTCTAGCTTGTTAGTGGTAACCTTTTTGGCGTAAGAATGGCTTGACGAATCGGGTATAGTGCGGCCTCTGTCCTTTTGTGTATAGGCTGCGTGTTATTGTGCCATTTGGAAGGGGGGCTCTACATCTGTTTGCCGAGTGAATCTAATGACCCTAACTTGTTAGACGAACCTTCGAAAGACTTCATAGTGTTCCCCTACCTGGTCACCTTGGAAGTGTTTTGGGAGTAATTAACCCGGGCATATGGGCAACACGACTCACAGTGAAAGTGTACAACCTCTGCAGAGTGTAAAACTGGTATATCAGCCGTGCTCACGGTCACGAGTGACCTTGGACCCTTATGGAATAGTGGATCATTAATAATAAATATGTTTTTGCTATTCGTTAATCATTTCACATGGATCATATGTTTATTGTTTTCATTGAGACATTTTGATATTATTGATATACTAAAATAATGCTATTTAAAAGCTACATGCTGATAAACCAATGTCATGCCTTTGAGCCTCATGAACCCCATGTTACACTTGTTGAGTACGAGATGTACATACGCTTTTTATTCTTCTTACTTGGATAAAAATCCCGGATGGGTAACAGATGGTGCAAATAGTGACTACTACTGCTACTTCCCTGAAGATTACTAGACTTGCAGTCAATCAGTCAATGTGCCTGTGATTGGAGCTACCACGAGAGATTTATATTTTTACTTCCGCTACATTTGTGTAAAGACTATGTGATAATAATCGTGATGTAATAACATTTGTGATGATACTTCCTTTATAATTTGTTAACTTATGTGTGTTTGATCTCTGGGCACATATAAGAGTATGTCGTTAAATGGGTGTGACACTGTCTCTGCAATTGGAAGGCATATACAGTGCATGACATAGCTGTACAAACCATACAGGTTGCACACAGCTCTGCTGTGATCATCCCTCCACATATATGCTGCCAGCTCTGGATTCGGTTCAGACCACCGTTGTTGCAGTTGAAGTAGGCCGGTAGCACAATAGGCTTTGTGCAAGATCACACACTCCTTAGTCCGTGGTCTTGGAGATGGCTCGGCTCTACCATCTGTCCCTCCTGCTCCTCGCGGGCATCACGGTGGCTGCGGGTCGGCGGGGGAGAGTGACCATCACCATGAGGTACGCGGCAGCGACGGCGGATTCTCCAGGGAAGAAGATCAGGATCTCAGTGCGCTATGCCGATGAGGACCACGGCAGTGACGACCAGTTCCGACTCGACTGCGACGACGATGAGCCGTATGTGTCTGCTCTCCTTCCCTCCCCTACTCGGGACACATAGACGCATACGAGCTTGAGGGAGGCGAATGTGAGCCAATGAAATTTCACACTTCTCTTTCTTCTGATTTGTTTTTCAGCCTCGGTCTCGCCGTGCAATACCTTCTGACCACCCTGGAGAAGCAGCGAGACTATGAGAAGGCGTCCAGATCTGAGGTAACCTAGATTCTGGTCGGCCTGTTAAGTTCTTGCTGCCAGTAGATTTATTCAGAACACATTGATCAGTTGGTAACTTAGCCTGCTAGTTCTTTCTCCAGCTCTAGGATATGATGGAGGGAATCAAGGTGGGGTTGGAGATCGAGATTTTGATCCTTGTCTGGGAAGATTAGGCGCCTTTGGAGTTGCAAAAGTTTCAAGTTTCATGTCCAGTTTCTGTTATCAGCAAGTGCCCAGTTGAAGTGGCAGTTTAAAAACATTTGGTACGATCTTGTTTGGACTGTAGTGGTACTGTGGTGGTGTTTTCGGCATATCTGTCTATCTTTTCATGTCCTTCTCTAGAACATGCTTAATTAGCAATGCACGGAATTTTACGAAGAGAGAAAAGATTGTTAAAACAACATACTTGTTTTAGGGTCGTTTAAGCCAGAAAAACAAACTGCTTGTAGCATAGGGAAAATTACAAGGATATAAGAAAACGACCTACTACACCTTGATATCGAGGGATTACATATTATTTAAGGAAAAGAGGCATGACAAATAATGAAATCGATCAGACCTCACTACTGGATACGCAGGCTGCGGCACTCGGAAAAGGCCATTTTGCCGTCGGCAAAGGGTTTGCCGAGTGCCACACTCGGCAAAGAGCACACGGTAAAAAAACAATTGGCAAAGCGGTCTTTGCCGAGTGTCTTTTATCGGACACTTGGCAGGACCAAACCGAAAAATCTGAAAAACATAAGAATTAAATTTGAAATTTTTTTAATTGGGGGAGGGACACATCGACCAGTCATATGGCAACTGCTCCCAAGTGACCAGCCAAAGCAATTTTTCGAAACTTTACGCCTAGCAAGAATCGAATATGCGACCTCTCACACATGCGCGAGCTCCTCTACCACTATACCTCTCTTTCGTTTGTATCTATATTCCATTTCAGTTCCCCAAATATTATACCAAATCGAGTGTAAATTGATTGTTTGAGGCCATAAACGAATTCAAATCAAAAAGTTGTCAACTAGAAAGTTTCATAGCCTTTTGAGATCTACAATTTTCATTTAGAAAGTTTCTACATCCGAGATCGTTTAAAAAATTCAAATTTTAAAATTTGAATTTTATACGTAATTTTGCATGACAAGATGATTTCAAATTAAAAAAATGTCAACTACAAAGTTTCATAACACTCGACAAACCATGTGGCACTTGGCAAAGGACCGGATTCCAGTAGTGCCTCTTTAGTTCAAAAAGAAGTGTATTTTTAAAAAAATACATATGGCTAAATTTCATTAATGTAGAAGCCAAAAAGAAAAGGGAGAATGGAGCATATATACCTGAAAACAAAAGTACAACTGTACAGGCAGTAAATTAAAACGATATGCTGCCTGAACGGCGCGAAGGACAAATCTGTTTCAGGCTGAGCTTTAGGCTCTGTTTGGTTTGGAGGAGTTAAAATTTAAATCTCATCACATCAATGTTTCCTCAAATACATGGAATACTAAATGTAGACTAATTGCATGCATGTCGGCATAGATTAGGAGTAATTTACGAGACGAATCTATTAAGCCTAATTAGTTCAAGATTGGAAACTTTTTGTCAAATAAGACGAAAATGTTACAGTGTTCGTTAAACTTTAACATCCAAACCATACGGGGCCTTAAACTGGCAAGACACAACAAGCCACATGCATTCTGCTCAGTTTATCGTGCTTCAGCCGCGGTCAACGGCCAACAAAGCAGTACTGGTACCAATTCTCTTGGGACAAATGAGGCAGAGCGGATCCATTGATGCAGGACATGATGAACAACACAAACACTGCCCATCTGGACGCCACAATGACAGGGCGTAGGGCGTGTTTAATGTAGAAAATTGGGTATTCTCATGGCTTCCTCTGTACATTTATACATGGTCTACATGGTGACATACGTCGTACATATATACCTTAAGTTATTAATATTTTCTATATCAACAATTATTGCAAAAATTGGTGTTTTTAAGTTTATATTTTTATAATGACACATGTAGGTAATTTATATTCAAATTTATAGGTTACAGTATTTAATTTTTAATAATGACTTAAGTTTGTTATTTAGATGCAAATTTAGTGGTTTTTTAACTTATTTTTTAGTGTCATACTTGTAAGATTAGTGGGTTACTTTATGTTATTTTTCATATTGTTGGAGTGGGTAAATTAGATATGGATTGGGGCGGGGGGTGGGATTGGACTATTTTCATAATGATAGAGGTCTTTAATTTAGATATGGATTTAGCAGGTTACACTATTTTCATAAATGGAAGAGGTGTTTGATTTATTATAGATCGATGACATAAAGATCCAATAGCTACCCAATTCCATTCTCACGGGCGCTCACTCGTTTCGAATCCAGCGATCGATACGTTATCCACTGGTGTTACTCCTTTCCTCTACATGTCACGTCACTGCTAACAACCCAAAAAAAAGCGAAACATTTATTTTGAATTATAAACGGTGTATCCATTTTCAATTCCATCTGCACTTGTGTGTTCTACCCAATAAGGCGAACAAAACTAGATCCCACTTACATATATTTCGAAGATTTTTTTTCTAGTAACAATTTATATGTATTAACTTATGACATATAGTAACTTATAACTTATAACTTATAACTTATGTAAACTTATGCAAACGTGAAAGTTGTGAGTATAACTTTGTAACTTTCCAAAAAAAAATGAAAGTTGCAGAATTTTTTTGCCAAAAAGGGAGAACTTTCTAAAAAAGGAGAGTTGTAGAATTTTTTTTTGCCAAATATAGAAAGTCGCGGGAGCTGTCTGATTGTTCACCACATTTGAATCCAGCAAGCGATCGCTGTTTAGTCTGGCCGCAATATGTCACACCCGATTTTAAGGATGAAACCAGATATGCACTATATGTGAAATAAAGGAGTCAAATCTCACATATAGTCGCAGGTAAGTGTAATACCAAGAGACAAATGCTTAATAAATAACGTACTTAGTATATAAACATAACCTCAGAGTGCAAACAACGGAAAAACAACTCTGATCTTCGGGTGTAGACTTTACTCCGTAGGAACAAACTGACTGGTTGATCACAAGTCTAATAACTCCAGAGACTATCCTGAGGGTGGGAAATAGCAAGAGTGAGTCCATGTCGAACTCCGCAAGCATAGCAAGTATAAATCCCAAAAACTCATGATCCATGTAACATAATCAATATAAAGTATAATCGATAAGTAAATGAACATCTTAACAAAACAAGAATCATCATCTTTAATGTAGATGTCTCCAAGGCCGCTCGTGTCTGTGAGCACGGCTAGTATACCAGTTTATTAAACTCTGCGCAGAGGTGTACACTTTCACTGTGAGTCGTGATTTACCCTTTCGCCCGAGGTAGCTAACCTCTTGACCCACTTCCAAGGAAGGTCGGCAGGGTTCACTATGAAGCCTTTTAAAGGTTCGTCTAACAAGTTAGGGCCGCTAGGTTTCCAAAGTCAGTCTGTGTGATACAACCAGTCCCAGTGATCCACAGTCTGCTTTTCCCCATTTGCGCCACAAGGGTAACCTCTAACAAGCTAGAAAAGGTCCTCATACCGAGCTAAAGCCAGAGCCATATAGCCCTCACAGTTGTACTGTAAATCCCGGAGGTTCACGTACAGACAAGATCTTATGTTGCTAAAAAGTCATTTCTCAACCATCATAGCTCTTACATTAATTAAGTCACAAGATCATGGTCACAGAAAGAATACCCAAACTATATTTGCCTTAGTTTGCACACTCCTGCTGGTCCTGCTGGTCTTCGAAGTACTCCTGGCTCCCAACGTACTCCTTGCCGTCTGACTCGACCAACACGGCAACATACACATTTTAGGAGCATTCATACATAGCAAACAACCTATAATTAGAACAGTACACCAGCAGTATAAAAACAAGATAAAAAGTTTATGAAAGTATTCTACGCCTTGCTACGGTCACGTCAACGCGAAGATCACAAAAATCGGAGCTAAAACGCAAAAGTTCCGAATTATTTAGGGTTCCAAAAGCTAGCTATTAAACTAGACTTAATCGAGAAATCAAAAACTTCTAACAGGTCTAACAGTAGCACTAATGCGTAGATTATGAAATTACGAACCTAACGCAAGTTGAACGGGTCGAATCGGAGCTAAAACGACGATTTTATAAACGTTTTACTACAGTGGCAAATCTGTAAATAAATTGAAAGCATTTCAGAATTAAAATAAATCGAAATTCAAAAAATTCATTAGAATCGAGGACTGCGGGTTGGAAATGCAAGAACTTGGGGGTCTCTTTAGAAAAAAGGACCCGCGAAGGGGTATCAGCCAACCAGGGCCGTTCATCTCGCGATGTGCGATCGAGATTAGATGGGGGAGAGGAGAGAGAGGCCGGCCGCCGGATTTAGGGGAGGTGACGGCGGCGCCGCCATAGCCGGCGACCGTGAGCTCGCCGGAGCGCTTGGAACACGACCTACGGTCCACGGTTTCGAAAAATAAGGGTACCGGGACGAAGTGGGGGAGACGGCGAGCTCACCCCGGAGCAAAACACGGCCATGGGGTAAGCCCGAGCGGCTCCCGCCATGGACGGCGGCGAAAAACTCATCGGAGCTCGTGGACACGGCCATAGAGACTAAAATTCGAGAAGGTAAAAGCATGGGAAGATAGAGGGGAGTACGGGGAAGCTCACCACGGCTTCAAACAAGATGGGGACGGCTCTGGAACGGCGGTCCACGGGAGCGGCGGAAGGTGGCTCCGGTGGTGATTTGCGCTGCGGTTCTATGGCGTAGCAAAACCGTGAGAGAGGGAGTTGGAGTGGGAAAGGAGGGCGGAGCCGGGTCACGCTGCCCCTTAAAAGGACCCGAGGCGCGGGGGGGGGGGGAGAACGCTCCCACGACGCGAAGTGGCCGTGGGGCGGCGGTTGCCTTCGTGACCGAGTGGAGAGCAGCTGGAGGTTGGAGATGAAAGCGCCGACAGGTGGGCCCGGCATGTCAGCGGCTCAAGGGAGAATGGCGCAGCAACGGACGCCGGCTCGGTTGGGCTGGGCCGCGACCCAAGAGAAGGAGCGCGGGGGAGGGAAGAGTGGGCCGGGCGGGAAGCTGGGCCACTAGGCCGAAATGGAGGGAGTGAAGGCGGGAGAGAATTGTTTTTCTTTTTCTGAGTTGAATTTTCAAATCACATTTCCAAAAGGTTTTTAAATCTTTTAGCACTTGGACCAAAACCAACCATCACAATAAAATGCAATGCAGCAGCAGAGTGCATAAACAAGTTGCTAACCTTATGATTGATTTTATTTTCACAAAAAATTATTATCTCATATATGTGAAATACACACACAATTGCATAAATAAATCATATTTAACTATTTTGGGAAAAAGCAAAATTTAGGGTGTTACACAATAGCTATGGTGGTCAAAGCTATCAGTTTGATGGCAGGAAGTTTTCAACTATTATGACATTTTCTTGGTAATGCTCTGTACAGGACGTCCGTCCATCCGTAACCCCTTCCTGGGCCTGCGGATCAGCCCAATAGGCTTGCTCCCCTCATGACTTCTCCTTCTAAGAAAATTGAACGCATTCCCCTTCCTCCTTGCTCTGCCCTGTTCTCCACCATGCCATCCAATCGCAGTGGCCGATTCCAACGCGCCGCCCACCCACCGCTCGCCTTCTCCAGCGTGGGGGCCGCTCGCCATTCCACTGCACCGCTTTCTTGCTACTCGCCTTCCCTGCGCTGGGGCGGCTCGCCACGGGCACCGCACCCACCCGTCGTGGACTTCTCCAGCACGGGTTCGCTCGCCGCTAGCATGGCACCCGCCCGCCCAGTAGCATCCCCCTCCCCCCACGCCAGTCCATGGCATTGAGCTCCCCGTCGATGAGCCTCCATTTGCTGATGTAGCAAGTAGATGTTGCACTAAAACCGCATGTTGTAAGCATATGTTTCAAGTATTTCAAAGGTATGTTGCAAGTATTCAGATAGATGTTGCAAAATTAATCCGGAAGTTGCATATGTTGCAATGCCTATGTAGGTGTGTTGCAAGCATCTGTTCTAAATGTTTCATCTGTTTGAATACGTATGTTGCGAGTGTTTTATCAAGATGCTACATATGTTTCAGATATATGTTGCACGTGTTTTATCTAGATGTTGTATATGTTAGCAATGACTTTTAATTGTTTTCAGGTATTTTAAAAGTGTTTTAGACGTTTGTTACAAGTGTTTCATCTAAACATTGCAAAAGTAAATCTAGTGCTGCACATGTTGCAATGGGACCCCCTGTCGTAGTTGTCTGCGGTAGCTGTTGGGGTGCACGAGCGGTCTCCACGTGTAGTCGGGCGGCGCGGGCCCGCGTGGGCGCGCGAAACGTATGGGGTGCAGGCGCGGGCGATGCCCGGGCGGTAACAATCCCGATATTTTGTAGGATTTTTTTCTCTATAGTGTGTATGGATTAACGTGAATGAATGCTCAAAAGAAGCCTCTAACTATAATACAAAGATAATTACTTACTTTTTTGCAAAACAATTACTGACTTATTTCGTGACACGGTCACAGACACTAGAAAAACACAGCAATATAATACGCGCACAGCAGGCACACGGACACCTCTCGACAACTTCGTTGTGCTTCAGGCTTGTTGAGCTCAATTAAGCTGCTGTGGCCCGGGTGGCATCGGTGTATCGTCGTGTCCGTCACTCTCCTGCAGCTCCATGATGGGCTTCACCTTGCGCTCGGTGATGGCGATGCAGATGTCGTTGGGGAACAGGTTCCGGAGCACGAAGGCGTGCACGACTGTGGTGGCGAGGAGCGCCGCCACCGTGAGCGTGGCCACTGCGGACAGTGCGACGCACAGCGCCTTGGTGAAGGCGTTGTCCACCTCGGTCGAGTAGCGGATCGCCGCGGCCGCCGCGCCGGCCATCGGCGACGTGTACGCCCACCACGCCAGCGAGAACCTGAAGCCGCGGAAGAAGTTGATCCGCACGCCCAGCGACGCGTACAGGAACATCCCCACGAAGAAGGCCACCTTGGAGAGCATGCCGAACTCGCCGGCGATCTTGGACCACGCCACCGACGACACGCTGGGCGCCGCCACGAAGAGGAAGAACACCGGGTGGAGCTCCTTGGGCAGCGTCTCGTTGGTCGGCAGCCGCTGGTACAGCGTCACGAACAGCACGACGTAGTGCGCGAGGCCGACGGCGAAGAAGAAGAGGGGACCCTCCCTGAGGCCCATGGTGGCGCCGAGCTGTGCGCCGACGAAGTTGCCCAGCAGCGACAGGTGGTTGGACGGGTTAGCCACCTTGGACAGCCGCCGCTGCCCGCCGGACATCCACTGGCCGTAGATCTTGAGCCCCAGGCAGAGCAGCGGCGCCATGAGCACGTACCAGAGCCAGTGCGGGAGCCTGGCCGCCCAGGTGACGGCGTGCGGCACGCCGATGGCGAGGTAGAGGCAGGTGACCCACGGCGCGAAGAAGAAGTTGACCCTGATGGGGTGGTAGTACTCGCGGCGGACCGCCTCGAAGTACAGCGCCACCTTGCAGGCGTAGGTGGCGGAGACGGCGGCCATGAGCGCCGCCGAGACGCACCAGAGCACGAGGTTCACCTTGGAGGTCACGTGCAGGAACGTCGTCGGCACCGACAGTGTGATCACCTTCCACAGGATCGCCTGGCTGCTGACGCCCATGGGGATACCGAACGCCGAGATCGGGAACCGGAGCAGGAACGGCCACGTCGTGTCCGACGGCAGCACCAGGTCCTCCGACGGCTTCAGCTGGTCGAGCTCGGGCCCTTCCAGCGCGGCGTAGAAGCGATCCAACTCGGGCACGGATGTCGCGTGGCTGCGGTGGCTGTAGCTGCCGATGACGTCCTCGTCGTCGTCCCCGAGGTCGTCCGCCGGCCCGCCGGCCAGGTGGGTGATCTGCCGCTCGAGCTTCCCGGACCACGTCTTGAACGAGTCGTAGCGCCTGTCCGCGTGCCAGAGCCAGTTCATCGCCGCCCCGCCGGCCCTGCTGCGGCGGCCGGCCGTGCTTGCGGGCGGGGGGCGAGGGATCGGCTGCGACCGGAACATCATCGCCTCCCTGCCCCTGTCCGGCTGCGTGAAGCGGACGCTGTTGCTGCCCGTGTCCTGCGCGGCGAGGCGGTGCGGCCCGCGTGCCGCGTTCGCCATGGCCTGCCTCCGGAGGTCGCCGGACTCGGTCGTCGAGGCGGTGGGCGTCAGGACGCCCAAGCTACCTGGCGACGCCGGCAGGCTGATGGAAACGGGCTGCTGCACTGCGCGGAACCCTGCTGGAGGCTGCTGGAGCTGCGTCTCCAGCGGCGGGAGGACCACCTCGCTGCGCCGCCGCGGCGGCGGGACCTGCATCGCAAACGCATGCAAAAAATCCATCACGTCCAAGTGCTCCGCCACGTCGATCGGTGAGCGAACAACGAACGCTGGACTAGAGGGACCGGCCGGGGGCTCACCGGGGGATGGACTGGCGGTTTGGGATGGGCGACGGTCTCAGCGTTCCTCGGCGGCATGGGGCCGGACTTGCTGCCGCTCGCCTCCATTCCTCTGGTTGCAGTTGAGAACTGCCACTGCCAGAGCAGCAGAGCGCCCTCTCTCTGTTGCCTTGGGCTTTGGTTGCCTCTTCTCTGGTTTCCTGCATGCCTGATTTATAGGTGACAAATCTGCCACGCATGCAGTGGTAACTGGTGACAAGCCCATCGGCTGGAAGTGGCCCCAGCTACCATCGTCTCGTCTGTGCAGTTAAGCGTGTATATCAACTTTCAAAAAAAATAGAAAAAGAAAAAAAAACACGGCAGCACTAGTGCCCCGACGCGCCTACACCCCGTTCCCGCGCCTGCACTCCGTGTACCGTCCGACCCCATGTGGCGTGTGCACCCCTGCCCGACCCATGTGGCATTTGCACCCCGCGCTGACCCCTCGTGCACCCTCTGCTTCCCCTGCAGTTGCAGCAGACGGCTGCGGCACGTGGCCCCATCCGCTCCCCCCCCAACAATCCTCCGCCCCTGCCCGAACGTCTGTGCCCACTCGACGGTGCCCCACCAACTACAGCAGGTGGGTCACATTGCAACATATTGTGTGCAACACCCAATCTATTTTAAAACATCCAGATGCAAGACGTGCAACATACGTATGAAGACAGATGAAACACTTGAAACATGTGTCTGAAACACTTGCAAAAATACTTAAAAACACTTGAAACCTATTACAAACATATACAACATCCAGGTAAAACACTTAAAATATACATGTGAAACATATACAATATCCAGATAAACATACTTGCAACATATGTCTAAAAATAGATGAAACATTAGGAACAAACGCATGCAACATACATGTACAACCATTGCAACATATGCAACATCCCGATCTACTTTTGCAACATCCATATAAAAAAGTTGCAACATACTCTAAAACATCTGAAACACTTGAAACATATGCTTGCAACATGCGCATTGAGCGCAACATCTACTTGCTGCTTGTACAAAATAGAGGCTCGTCGATGCGGAGCTCGATGCCGCAGAGTGGCACAGGGATGCTAGCGGGTGGGCGGCTGTGTGGCCCTGGCGAGTGGTTACACGACTCCAACGAAAGGGCGGGCGTGTGCAGTCCCGCGCGGTGAGGCGTCCCTGTGGTGGAGGTGACAGCGCTGCCCACGGCGAGCGACCCCCATGCTGGAGAAGGTGAGTGATGGTCGGGCAGCGTGGTGGAGTTGTGTGCGGAGGTCTAATGACGCGGTGAATAAGGCCGTGATGGGCGATGATGGATGGGGAATCAGTCTCTTGTTGTTTTAGATGGAGAAGCCGTTTGGACAGATGGATGCCCTCATTAGAGTATTATCGAAAAAAAGTAAGCGTGTATATCACAGTATCACACACTCATCTGCAAACCAACCCAATGATCATGCAACATATGGATTGAACATTATGTTGTCAGTTAATCACTAAAATCACAAGCAACTTTGTAGGAGGCCATGCAGCTTTTTTAAAAAAAATTACATGGTACAACGTAGACGCCCACAACATGCACACACACTCACCCTCTATGAACACACGTAGGCAAACCCTACCCATATGAACACATTTAAGTCACCACAGGCACCTCGCTGTCGACGGGAACGTCGCCTACCACTGAAAGCATAGCTCCGTTAAATCTTGAAATAAATCTAAGAAAATACGAGTAGCCGTGCCAAGTCAAGGACTTGAACATAGGTGAGCAGATTTCAACATAAAGAACCTACACAACTGATCTATGATCAGTTCGCCCATGCGGCTTTGTTTGGCCTTGTGAAACACTTCTTATAGTTAGTGCTATTTGGTGGCCTAAAATTTCGCTATGAGCAAAGCAGCACTAGCTATCACATCTGATCATGAAGTCCTCGACAATAACAATTATATTTTACGGTTGATTAGGCACGTAATGTGAAATTTTTTGTTGCGCTAATATAGTCAGGCCGGGAATCATCAAATTTGTCTGCATGAACTTTAAGAGTTAATGGTTTGCATATATATAATGCATTATCATCATGAACTAACTGGTGTGATTTGTAGTTTTAATTTATATAGCTGATAAAAGGACACGATTAAGGGGGGTAAGTAATGAGCACAATGCGGAAGTCATGGACAGTACACCATATCCTCCACCGTACCCTTTGTTTTAAATTATTTTCTATCGATCTGTTCCTCTGCTCATCTATCTCCTTGTATTTTCCTATGCAATGCACATTCTCACAGAGAGCAGTTGTAGTGCACAGAAACCCCAATTACTTTGGAACAAGAAGCCATATTACAAGCATCCATGCAAGGAAACGGAATGGAATAAAGCAAGAAGCAAATGTTTATGTACGTCCAAAATCAAGTAGTTAATTGCTAACTAAAGCTGTAAAGCTAGACGGCCACATATATAATCTCATATTCAAATAATGATGGCAATGAGAAGCGGGCTTAGCTTGTTGAATAAACAAAACACCCAAGAGTACCCTGGATCTGACATGTGACATATACTATTCCTGAGCTTAAACATTGCTCAGGGATGGGCTGAGGATGACTACAGGAGAGAATAATTTTCAGGTGAATGTAGTCAGCAATATGCTCTAAATAAAGTTGGTGACCACGATGCTTTGTGTGCTTGAATGTATCGAGCCAGTTTCTAATAATATGAGTGACTTCTCTCTTTGTGCTTAAGCAGGGCAAAATTGATCATTTTTATACACGCTACATGTACAATATTCATACCAAAATCAAACAACTTAATTAAGAATTCATATCTTTTTGGAAATTTCTCCTAGATTTTCTTCTTCTCTTTCCCTTTTTCGGGCTTCTTTTCCTTTTCGAGGTTACGACAATTAACCCAATTTTCTTTTCTTTTTATGTATTTGAGGCCCCCATGTAAATTTTTTTCCACTTATATAATGCATAACAGGCACTCCATTGCTACCTGTACCTAGGGAAATAAAAGAAGAGATAATGCATCCTCACTCAGGCTAGTTGTTTGGATGAACCCAATGGTACCAACACACCATACTGTCGGTTTCATTTGTGCATCGATGGTGAAAATGATGATAGCAACTTAAAATTAAATCCATAAATCATGGAGGCAACTCATGACTTGAAAGGCTTGATGTGATAAGGGTGGAAAACCAATTGGCTAGTTGATAAAACACTCTACTTCCCAGGCCGCCCATGGCCCAAAAACACAACTCCAATGACATATTGCGACATCAGTTTGATGGTGCTTACCTTTTGAAGAAAAGAGCAAAAGGCAGTATCAAAAGGGCTCCCACAAGGCTGCAGTAGCAAAGTAGAGCGAAAATTTTACAAATTTTATCTTTTTTTCTATTTTACCGTAGCATTAGCGTGAGCAATATACTTATTGTGTTCATGCATAATACGTCATGGATCATACACTTATTTTTGTTTAAAATATTTCCAGCACATGTGGTATTTTATTGTATGTCCTCTGCATTTAAGAAAATGTTGCATTTTCATGTAAATTTAAAGTGTTGGTTGGAAATATGAACTGATCTTTCATCATGATTTCCATGTGTTGAGGTTGTTGAAGCTGCAATTATTTCTAGAATCCAAAGATTGGAGCAAAGACTAATGAAAATTGAGCCTCATGTGAGTACGAAAGAAGTCTCTGCGTCCTTAAACTTTTTATATAACATGTAGCTCTTGCTCTTCTTGTAGAAACTGTACATGATGATGTGTTTTTTTATTGCATACTCCATTTAAGCATTGTCACTTACATGCTTCTTAATCATTGGCTGCAAACCTTTAAGCTGTTACTCCCATCCCCTATTTCATTGGGATTTCAATTTAGGCAACTTTCATTATAGTGCACACAGTGGAATTCAAACAACAATGCTTCCAGTTATTTCCATCTCTTATATGCCTTCCAGAAGCCCAAATGCAAATTCACGGCCCGTCCCTTTCCTATAACACATTTCCCATCTTAACTAATCCGATCTCCTGATCTTCAAATAGATCAACCAGTACAAAGAATAAGAGATTATATACTCCCAGTTTTGGCTACTAACTGACTAACTCTATAGCAGACTTCATACAGGACATGCTGTGCCAAATGTCATTGCAGCACTTTCAGTAAGTTAATCCATTAATTTGTTGTCAGCTTTTGACTCTGCTCCATTGAGATACAGTAGGAAGAGCCCTACCAAGTTGATTCTGCATTTTCAATGTGCCGATCTAGGTATGATGGGACTTAGTAGTTCACTACTTCAGTTAGTAGTTTTTTGCTTTCATTTCATTGTGAAATGAAGTTTATGAGCTGCTTGGTGGTTTAAACGCCACCATAGGTCTTTGCATTTATGTTGAATCATATATTACTTGAGCACATAAAACTTCGATCACAAGTATTGCTTTCCACTTGCATCACAGGTGGCTACATTGCTAGAAGTTCTACCAAATCGATTGACAGCTCATGTGCTGGAGCAGCTTCGTCTAATAAGTAAACAAGCATTGGTATAAAAACTACATTCTAGAAGCAATTTCAGCGGCCACTTCTCAAACTTTATTTTGATTTTATTTATGTATGTACTCATGTGCCAAGGTTGAGCTGGGTTCACGAGTAGGTGACCTCAAACAGATGCTTATTGATCTCCTGGATGAAATTGCACACTTGATAGATTGAGTGATAACATGACCTATTATGCTTTACTATGATTTTTCCAGAAACAAAATTGAACTTTACAGAGCATTCGAACTGTTATTCATACTCAGCAGACTACACTACATAGCCTGTTAGTGAAATAATTTTTTAATTGACTGAGAAAACCACGCCCATTCCCCTTCGATTTGGTGTAGCGCTGGAGCATGTTCGAGATGCCTCTCACTCGGACTAAATTGCACTCTTGTGAGGCTCTAATACCATCCCATGTTTGAGACTAGGCCCATGGAATCAATTTTATCAATGTGCGTACGGTCATATACACAAATATAATTGCGTCGACAACCTGGACCTGATGATTAAGAAAGAGCACAGTATCACATGCAAATGGATATTAATTATTTATAGGAACCTGAACCTGAACATGAACATGAACAGAGACTTATGACACCAACCAAGTTACTAATCACAAAAACGATCTCTGTCATTTCGCTGCCACAATCTTACAATCAACAAATGGAACCAGGTAAAGTTTGGTCCATTTCAATCACCAACGCAAAGCTAGCATATCAAATCCAATCAATTATAGTGAAATTATGAACAAAGGTCTACCACCGGGGTTCCTCAATCCTCATCGGATCTGAAGACAACAAACTGTAAGGGAAATAGTATTCAAATCCATGTCTACAAACTCATTGTCATGTCACTCATTAAGTTCTCTGAATGGGGGTAACTACAAATTCTCAGATGTAACAATTGGGGAAACAAAAGGTTTGAAACCTCCTAAAACTACATCCAAATCAGGTTTGGTGTCTATAAAAAAGCGCCTGCAATTTTCTACAGTGGCAATGCGAGCAAGCTATAGCTTCCTAAAGCCTCCCTTTCCTAATGACAATATACTTCTAATTACATGTCTACATATTACACAATGATATTTGTTGTACACTTTTCTTACCAATTTTCGTCTCTTCTCTCTATGTAGCAATAGGAATATGGTAGACAGAACTGTCGAGTGCTATAGAGCCTGCCCACCGTATTATACCCTCGAAGCAGTAAGGTGTACTAATTAATTAATTGTTTTTCACTCAGTGCAGTGCATGATTAACCAACCAAAAGCTGACTACATGAATGGTGTATAAATACACATAATCATGCAGCTATCTGCCACACAGAGTACTTGGTAATTAGTGCAAGAGTAACACAGAAGAGTAGTACCAACGGCAGTCCCAACATGAAATTATGGTAGTGTTTAGATGGTGTAAAAGTTGGTGTAAAATTTCTGTAGCACTTTTCGTTGTTATTTGGTAAAATTTATCCAATCATGCACTAACTAGGCTCAAAAGATTCGTCTCGACATTTACAGACAAACTGTGTAATTAGTTATTTTTTTACCTACATTTAATACTCCATGCATACGTCTAAAGATTCGATGTGACGGGAAATCTTGTAAAATTTTTAGAAGTTTGAAGGGATCTAAACACTGCCTATAGTTGCCATAGCATTAACTACACTACCATGTAGGTAAAAAATCTGATGTGACAATTAATTTAACGAGGAAAGAGAGGAAAACAGGAGAAACCGTTACTCGTATGAGAAACGGCGTGGGCTCAGACTCCAGGAGACAAGAAACCGCTGATTTTTGTGTTGGGCGGTATGCGTGGTTTCCACTGTGTGACCCGCGCAGATAGATCCGCCAGCAGGGTCGTCATTGGCACCAACTGAGGCAGAGGCGGGTGGCGCAAGATCTTGATCCGCCACTGGGGTGGCAGCACGATGCGCCGTCGCCTCTCCATACCCATCGTGGTCGATGCCCAGACAGTCAGCCTTGCACCGCGCCACCCACCCGGCTGCTACGCCCAGGCGTTGACCTCATGCCCTGCCCCCCATGTCGTTGGCCCATTGCGCCGCCCACCGCATGCTCCCTTCGTGGCTTACCGGCCACCACGCCATGACACAGTCCTCACTGGTCACCATACCGACCCTATGGCCTTGTCATGCCATGCTAGTCCTGCGTGTGGCAGCCCTACCGCCTTGCCGCTACAGACTCATTGGGCACACCGATGTCCGCTTGAGCTTCAGTAGTCACAGGGACTGGACACCGGAGGTCGTGAGCTGCGCATTGGAGATGTGAGAAAGAGAAAAAAAAGTTGGGAGAAGAAAAGTGAAGCACGCAGAGAACATGAATCAGCATTAGCCATATTTTTACAGGGGCCCATGCCTAGAAACCTTGCACTGTAGAGAGGAGTTTCATCGACTAGTGTTTGCTGACATGGCTGGTATAGAAACTATTACGTAGTTTTAGGGTTGCGACTGCCCTAATCTGCTTTGGGTTGTCCTGATTATAGCTTGAGGTTCGTACATACGTTAATTGCATTTATTTAGGTTTGACTATAATCATTACCACCTGTAAGGAAAATGGCACCCAGCATTGGCCACTGTTTGATTTCATTGTTTGATGAATAACATGACCACCATTTTGACTAGCAACGTTTTGCTAGTATGCAAGGAAAGTTCAAATGGACAAAAGGTTGGCTTGGACTTAGGCAACATGCAAATTGAAGCGATAAACACCTCATGGAAGCACTAGAAGGCATGTTGAAGACTTACAAGACATGCTAGAAGTTTAAAACACCAAGAATAGAAGCTCGGAAGCGAAGACACCAAATGAAAATTGAAGCTAAGACAAAGGAGTTAGAGGAACTAGACTTGTCTCATGATTTTGAAACTGCTTAAATTGATGTCATATCAGTACAAAATTGTAGAGCTCTTCATTAGCTTTCCAAAAGTTCAAGATCATCAAAATCGGAATCCGGAGCTAAAAGTTATACTGAATATAAGAAAGTGTGTCTTGCTGAAAACAGAGCAACAGATTGGTCCGTTGCTACCCATATTAGTCAGGTGCTAACAACAACAATCGCACCTATTAGTCCAGTGCTTCTTCTATAGGATCACCGGATCAATCTTGTGCTCACAGAGAAGTGTGTAAGAGCTAGTTTTCAAACAGCATGTCGACATGGCACCACCGCAGTAGTCTGATGGTAGGCACCGGACAAATCCGGTGCTCCGCAGAAAGCTGCAGATTCACCACCAATGGCTTGGTTTGGCACTGGGGGCTACAAATACCCCTTGGCCTGCAATGAAGGGTGTGGGAGTTGAGGAATGTACCAAGGGAGTTGAGGCTCCACTCTAGTTCTCTTGACACCATAGTGCTTCGGTGATTAGTGTAGGTGATTTACGAAGTGCTTAGGCAGTTAGACTGTAACAGAACCGTCCAAATTATAAGAGCACAAGTACAAAAACAATCACAGGAGTGATCAAATTCTCGCACTTGAGCCCATATAACTCCGGTAGTCCAATGAAATCACGAGGGATTTCAAACCAACCAACATACAAGCCAAGATCGTAGTGATTCAACATAACAAGTCACATGTTACAACCATTTCATAAGTAATTCAATATACATCAGAGTTCAACATAGTTATTACAACTTACATTGAAAAGTAGCGGAAGCAAAGTAATTTGAAACTAACATTAATCTTATTTCAAATACATGCCAGTACCACGGTCGACTTTCAACAAAAGCATTAGAGATAAGGTAAATAAGAAGGATCATGCCTATGATCACACTCCGCCTCTACGGCAGGAGTCAACCAACTCTTGCAGCCGCCATGATACATCATAACCTGCAACAAGTGGGGATAAAACCCTGAGTACAAGAAGGTACTCAGCTAGACTTACCCGTCAGAAACCAGAAATAAGGTGACACCAAGGATCATGCAAGGCTGATATGAAGTGGGGCTAGCTTGACAACATTTTGCATAAAAGCTTAATATAGATGATCAATCATTAATGCTTAAGCATCAAGTTAATTATCATTAACCTATCATCTATATTAGAACCTGTACTAGAGCACTCACTTTATTAGGAGCAAACAATATTAACCATAGCAGGTATAAATTGAGGCAACCTTTCCATCGTGATCCAATTAACCATCTGTTCAATTTAATGGAATCTACGTTGCCGCTGCCAAGTCAAGTGCTCACTAACCGGGAGCGACGGCGATTCGAATCAAATTCCTATCCAGCTGGAGGGGTATTTCTAACACTCACCGAGTCACGCCTGGCGAGGGCTGCTCAGGTCACCTTTGGTACAGTTCAGGAGCCACGGGTCCGAATGATGTCGCGACCCCAAGGGCGACACTCTGCCAGGTGATAGGGACTCTAACCCCCCCTTGGTCTCACGCCAATGTCCCCAAGCATATCCTTTCTCTCCTCCAAGAAGCAACCTACCATTCGATTCCCGGCCTGAACTGTATTACTCGGATTCGCGGTCGGAACGACTTATCCGGCCAACTAAGTGTTAGACTGCGTTCAACATGACTCAAGGACGTACAGCGAATCGGTCCTTAAACGACTCAGACGGGGATAGATCCACACCCAAGACCTCCATGCCTTGTCGCTTCACTATCATCATCCCGTCCGGTCTCATTTCATTTCATTAACACATGGTTCCTTTCCACGATAGCAAATATAGCCAACCGTGCCATATATGAATATCCCTATATCTCGCAGGTGACAGGAAATCACCTGACTTCTACCGCTTAAAGCAGGGCTAAGCATCTACTCGATCCTAGTCTACGTAGGATTCAAGGATTCATATATCTGGACAATGAATGATATAATGCAGCAAGGTTTTCAACCAACTCCTACCACTTAATGCAACAATACTTATAACATATATAGAATTAATTGCTTTGAAGATAGGAGGCTTATAATGCTCCGGAGCTTGCCTGAGATCCGACACAAGTCAGTTTAGTTAGCTTGCACCGTCATGGTGACATCTCCGGTCCTAGCACTTGCATTCAGGGGTTCTTCCATCTTCTGGACAGCCCACCGTTACACCATCATTTGTCTCCACATCATGCGCTCCACGTCCATGTGCTGTACCTAGCGTACCTAGGATGAGATGCATAGATGCAGATGCATGAACATAAAGAATACACATGAAGGAATGCAACAAGCATACTAAACAAGCATATGTTACACTATACCCACATAAGCATGTCATACAACCAGCTAGCTATACATGATCAAGTACTTCACAATTTAGCAAAACATTTTAGGCATGCTACCTTAACTCTAGGTGTCCAAGATAACCATTTGCAATCATACAAACAAGAGCAAGTAGACGCAAACAATTCTAGATACAAGTAGATTTGGACAGCAGCAAACAATCACTTGTTTCAAACATAACTTAAGCTACAAACATCCCACAAGGATGATCTAAGACTTTATGAAAATCCATAGAAATTGTCTACAAGATTGATGTTTACATAAAAAGCTAATTACAAAGTTAAACAGGTCAAACATGTAGATATTTCAGACCTATCCAGACATGGACATAAAATTGATTGCAACTTCAGAGAAGCATAACTGTAGTTACACAAATCCAAATGACTTGCAAGAAGACATTTTGGAAAGCTTATCAAATTATCTACATTTCATCTTTAATCATCTCAACCTGATTCCCAAGTTATCATGACCAAACATGCCAATCTTTAAAGTCTGCATAGAAGGTAATTAAAATCTGACAGTAGCCTTATTAAGCATGCAACTCTTAAACTATCAGACCTGGGATCATGAAAATTTAACACAAGAAAGATAAGATAATTATCTACAACTTTTGTATTTACCAAAATCACAGTAAACATCATTTACACCATGAAACTAGTTGCACGAGTAACACCACACATGCAGCCCAACAGCAGTGGTAAAATTATAGACAGAAAACTGATAGAAACTTCAGAGAAGCATAAATGGAGTTCTAGACCTCCAACAAACATGATTCTCAACTTTATGGAAAGCTTATAAAGTTACCTACAACTTTCTTGTAATCATCTTAAGATGATTCTACAGTTAACATGGTCAATTAATTAAATAATTGCATCTCTGTCCAAAATATGGACAGAATCTGATATGCCACTTTAAACCGTTATAACTTGAGTTTCACAAATCCAATAATTATGGTTCTGGACTTTTTAGAAATATTAACAAGTTGCGAACAATTTTGTTATAAACATCTAGAGCTAATTGTGCAACTAACTAGGTCACACATTATAAACAAGGCAACCCTGTCTGGGTTTGGACAGAAACAGCTACAACACTTTAGACTACTATAGTTAAACATATACTTAACCAAAAATTGTGCTCTTTAGCTTTTTGAAAAGCTTAAGAAAATTACTACAAATCATTTATTGTCATCAAGGCATGATTCATAACTTAACTAAGCCAAACAATGCATATATGCAGAACTGTCCAGAATAGAAGCAAAGCAGCATATAGCATTTGTTATTTTTATAGCTCCTAAACTATCAAGCCTAAAATCTTGAAATTTTTACTAGACATCATACATCACAAGAGTAACACGTCACAAAAAATTCACTTCATTTGGAGTTATATATTTACAGTTATTAAAAATAACAGATCCAACTAGCATTCAAAACCTAGTTGCATAAATCTATTTTTACAGCTAAAACTTTAAACTAAAACATGCCATATTATAGATCCACTGCATAGAAAATTTCACAAGGATTCCAAAAAGTCCTCATTTGCTATTTTACGATTTTTCTATCATTTACTATGTATTTTCAAAGTTCAGCCATTTAACCTGCAATACTAATTCCGAAAACAAGAAAATGAAAAACATTTATGCAGAGTGAACACAAAACTTTCCACAATTCACGTAAGCCCCTATATGTAAATCCTTTGTCTCTAGGCATTTTGCAAAGTGAACACAAGAAAGAGTTTCTATTTCTATCTTAACCCTTCTCCTTCGTCTTCACGGAGCAGAGGACGACGCCGGAGTCGTTTCCGGCCGGCAAGGTCACCGTCGGCGGTGGGGAAGAGGCGCTGCGGCCTCTGAAAGTCCCTAGTTTGGTTTTGGCTAATTGATGAAACCTAGGACTAACCTTTGTATCTAAGTGGATGATTTAGATAAAGGTGGTCATTGCATATGAGACATGACATTGACTCATATGACCAAGATGGTGAAGACCAAGATGAGGCTTGGCTCGATGGACCGGTTGTGAAGGTGAAGGGCAAGTTGAGGCTTCGAAGCGAAGGACCATGCGATGGTGAAGCTTGAGCAAGACTTAGCGCCGACGGACCGATGCAACGGTGAAGAGCAAGTGAAGTCAAGGTCGATGGATCGAGACGGTCATGTGATGATATGAAGTGGATCATATCATTTGGAGAAACAAAATGGGCTCAAGGCAAAGGTATAACCATAGGGCCATTTTGTTTTACACTCAAGACACCATAGAGGGTGTGAGTGGTTTAGGATCGATAGCCGAACTATTAAGAGGGAAAGTCTTATCGGTTATTCGATGCACGGGTGCCACTAGGTGAATTCATGAAGTGCATTGCATGTAGAGCCTAGTGAGCTAATTGGAAAACCTTTGAAAATGATTGAGAAAAAGCTAACACACAAGCACATGGAGATGTACACTTGATGGTGTTGGCACATTTGCAAAGGTGGCGTTGGTCGCGCTGTGGTTTGCGGGTAGAGAGGGGTTTGGGTTCCTCTCTCCCTCCCGCCGAGCGTGTGAGCGCGGGATTCAGGCGATTTCGGGGAAATGAAATGCCTATTTTCCACTACGCCGAAAGTCGGAAAAGAAACGGAGGCGAACGGGGTCACTGAGGTGACCGGACGCTGCACCGGACGCGATCTCGGTATGACCGGACGCGTCCGGTCAGTACAGCGCGGTATCGGGCACGCGGGCTAGGGTTTGCAACCGGCGCGTCCGGTCACTCGCGGGACCGGCGCGTCCGGTCAAGTGCCCAGAGAAGAACTGCGGTTCGCAAGGACGATCGGACGCGGGGCGCGTCCGGTCACACACGATCGGACGCGTCTGATCGTTGAAGGAGCTTACTGGACTCCGACCGGACGCTGGCACTGTCGCGTCCGGTCGTTGCGAGGAGCGCGTCCGGTCGTTGTTTCGCGGGCGCGGTGCTGTGCGACCGGCGCGTCCGGTCGGTTGAGCAGCGCGTCCGGTCATAGCGTTTGACCGTTGGCGTGCAGTGACCGTTGGAGGATCTAACGGTCGCATTTGAAATTTGAGGGACACGTGGACGTCGCAGGGCGACCGGACGCGGTTGAGCGCGTCCGGTCAGTTTCGACCGGCGCGTCCGGTCGTCCCGAAAAAAACGGTCAGTGGAGTGGCAACGGCTCTATTTGTTTGGGGTGCTTATAAATACTCGTTGGCCGGCCCTTGGGGAGGTCTCTTGGCATTTCTAACACTCTTGTGCATCCTTTGAGCTAGAGCTACTCCTCCCACTCATCTCTCTTGCTTGATTGTAAATCAAAAGTGAGATTGAGTGATCCCAAAGTGCATTGCATAGCTTGAGGGCATCTAGTGGCACTTGTGGGTGGTTTAGCCGGTGGATTTCTTGTTACTCTTGGAGAGTACCGCTCCTAGCCGGCTTGGAGATTGTTGGAGGCGTTGGCAAGAGAAGGTGATTGTTCTTGGCCACCTCCGGTTGTTTGTAAGAGGTTCTTGTGCTTTCCTCGGCGGGACGCCAAAAGCAACTCTATTGGATTGCGCGTGTCATTGAGTTACCTCACTTGAGAGTGGTGTCTTGCGGTGCCTTGCGGGGCGTGCCTTGAGGGGCAAGTGACTTGAGGGTCACACCGAGGAACCATCTAAGTGTTGGTCGACACAACCGGTGACGTAGCTTGTCGGTGCACAAGTGAACACCGGGTGAACAAAAATATTGTGTCTCTTGTCTCCCGGTGATTGGTCTACATATTGTGTTGGTGTCAATATTAATTGATTGTATATCATCTTGGTGATTGGCAACATCTTCACTCCACCGTCGGTATAAGATTCACAATCCTTTCTCTCGCATTTACTTTTACTAGATTATCTTGTGTAGCTCTAGTGGTAGCCTTTTCTAGTAGTTGTTAGCTTGCTCACTAGTGTAAGTTAGTGACTTAGCACTTGTGTGAACTAGAGATCATAATCTACTAGACTTGTGGATAGGAGGCTTGCATCACAACCTTTGGCTAAGCAAAACTCGCTTTACGCCGTTTGTTATTCTAACAAGTTTGCTTAGTGGTGCTTGTAGAATTTTTATTGGCTATTCACCCCCCCTCTAGCCATCTAGGACCTTACAAGTGGTATCAGAGCCGTGGTCACCGTTTTAATCAAGGCTTAACATCCTTCGGTGTGAAAAATGGCTCAAATTGTGTTCAATCATGTTGGGGGCAAGCCACCGTTCTTTGATGGTGTTAGTTCTTTTGCTCATTGGAAGAGAAAGATGACAATGTACCTTGGTTCTATTCATGAGAGAGTATTGCAAGTCACCGAGAATGATTTTGCTATCATTGATCCCAATCATCTCACCGATGAAGATAGAGCAAATAGAACATGCAATAGAATGGCTCTCAATACACTCTACAATGGTATTGACACAAAAGTGTTTGAGGGCATCAAAGATTTGGAATTGGCTAGTGAAGTATGGACAAGGTTGAGTGAGACATATGAAGGCACTAAGGTTGTGAAGAGTGCCAAGCTATATGGGCTCAAGAGTGAGTTTGAGAACTTCAAGAAAAAGGATGATGAAACAATCATTGAAATGTTTCATAGATTGCAAGTGATAGTCAATGATCTCAAGAGCTTAGGGCACAAAACTTAAGATCAAGATTTTTGTCACAAGTTCTTATTGAGCTTACCTAGAAGATTCAAGATGTTGATCATGATGTTGCAAAGAGATGGGCTTGAAACAATGAAGCCTAATGATTTGCTTGGTGAAGTATTGACCTATGACAAATATGATCAAGATGTTGATGACAAGGAAAAGGTGGAAGATGAGAAGAAGAAGACCGTGGCATTCAAGGCCACCTCCTCCAAGGGCAAAGCTACCATCATTGAAGAAGAAGAAGACAACAATGAAGATGGGGAATTTGAAATTGATGATGAGGCACTTGCTCTTGTAGTCAAGAAGATGGGTCACATGTTCATCAAGAGAAGAGGCTTTAAGAATAGAAATGAGCAACAAAGAAAGTGCTTCAATTGTGATAGCACCGAGCACCTTCAAGCGGAATGTCCTTATGATAAGAAGAAGAACAAAAAGGACAAGTTTGAAAAGAAGAAGAGAGAGGCCAAGATGACATTCAAGAAAGGCAAAAATGGTGCCTATGTGATCACTTGGGAAAGTGATGATAATGAAGAAGAAGAAGAATCATCCAACAAGGCTTTTGCTTCCATTGCTATCAACAAGAAGCCATCACTATTTGATTCATCCTCTTCATGCTTTATGGCTAAAGAAGCTAAGGTATTATATGATGAGAGTGATGATGAAAGTGAAATGGAATATGCACATGATAGTGATAATGATAATAATAATGAAAATAATGATGATGAACCAACTAAAGAACAACTATATGACTTGATGCAACAAACTAGAGATATAGCTATTGCCAAGGACAAAGAGTGTAAGAAGCTTTCAATGAAAGTAGCAATACTTGAGAAAGTTCTTAGTGAGCTTAAGACCACTCATGAGAGTCTAGTGGAAGACCATGAGGATCTTGGTAAGGCTCATTTCAAGCTTGAAAAGGCTCACTCATTGCTACTTGAGCAACAAGAAAAGGAGGTTGTTGTATCATGTGATATAGGTGTTACATGTGATATAATTGATGAATCCTTTAATGAACCTATCATCATGTCAAATGCTAACCCTTCTTGTAGCTCTTCATCCACCACCACCAACTCTACCTCTACTACTAGTGATGGTTTCACTTGTGATGCCTCACTAATGGTTGAGAATGAGACTCTCAAGAGAGAGGTGGATGAGCTCACTCACGCCCTAGGCAAGGCCTATGGTGGTGAGGCCCGCTTGCTTAAGTGCTTGGGTAGCCAAAGGTTCTCTCTTAACAAAGAGGGATTGGGCTACACCCCCAAGAAAGGCAAGTCGGCCTTTGCAACTCCAAAGCCTAGCTTTGTGAAGGGCAATGGTCGGTTTTGCAATAGATGCAAGCAAGTTGGGCACCTAGAGCATAATTGCAATAAAAAGAACCAAAGCAAGAACTTTGTTAATGCTATACCTTTTGATTCTTGCTATGTGCTTACCAAGGGTGTGAAGGGTGTGCAAGCTAAGTTTGTTGGTACACCAATTGTGGGCCCAAAGAAGAAGGCTATTTGGGTACCAAAGAGCTTAGTTACTAACCTACAAGGACCCAAGCAAAAATGGGTACCTAAGCTTCATTGATTTGCTTGTAGGTCAATTATAAAGCCGGAGGAAGGCATTGGATTATTGATAGTGGGTGCACTCAACACATGACTGGTACATCAAGAATGTTTGATTCATTCAATAACAATGATAGTGGTGTTGATTCTATCACATTTGGCAATAACAAGAAAGGCAAGGTTATTGACTTGGGCAAGATTGCAATATCAAATGATATGAGTATCTCCAATGTGTTGCTAGTTGAAAGTTTGGATTTCAACCTTCTATCCGTGGCACAAATATGTGATCTAGGCTACAAATGCATCTTTGGGGTTGATGATGTGGAAGTTATTAGTGTGGATGGTTCAAATGTGGCATTCAAGGGCTTTAGATATGAGAATCTCTACCTAGTTGACTTCAATGCTAGAGAAACTTCTTTGACAACTTGCTTAGTCTCCAAATCAAGCATGGGTTGGCTTTGGCATAGAAGGCTTGGTCATGTTGGCATGAAACAATTGAAGAAGCTTACAACTCACAATCTTGTCAATGGTTTGAAAGATGTTGAATTTGAGAAGAATAAGCTTTGTAGTGCATGTCAAGCCGGAAAGCAAGTTGGAAGCTCACATCCAAAGAAGAGTACAATGAGCACATGCAAAGCATTTGAGTTGATGCACATGGATCTATTTGGACCAACAACATATACAAGCATAGGCGGCAACAAGTATGGCTTTGTCATAGTGGATGACTTCACAAGATTCACATGGGTATTCTTTCTTAGTGATAAAAGTGAAGTGTTTGACACCTTCAAGACATTTCTCACTAGAGTTCACAATGAGTTTGAGATTAGAATCAAGAAAGTAAGAAGTGACAATGGAAGTGAGTTCAAGAATACAAGAATTGAAGAACTTTGTGATCATTATGGTATTGGACATCAATTCTCGGCCAAGTACACTCCACAATCAAATGGCCTAGTTGAGAGGAAGAATAGAACATTGCTTGATATGGCTAGATCAATGCTTCATGAGTACAATGTGAGTCACTCATTTTGGGATGAAGCAATCAATACCGCTTGCTACTACATCAATAGACTATATTGTCATCCATTGCTAGAGAAGACTCCATATGAGTTACTTCATGGAAGAAAGCCCAATATTTCTTACTTTAGAGTGTTTGGTTGCAAATGCTATATCTTGAAGAAGGGCACTAGATTGGGGAAGTTTGACAAAAGATGTGATGAGGGGTTCCTACTTGGTTATTCAACTACAAGCAAAGCTTATAGAGTTTGGAACAACTCAAGTGGCATTCTAGAAGAAGTCCATGATGTGCAATTTGATGAAACCAATGGGTCACAAGATGAAGAAGAGAATCTAGATGATGTTGGTGGAACTCAATTGGTGGAAGCAATGAAGAACATGGATATTGGGGACATTAGAGCAAAGCAAGTAATTGATATTCAAGATGATGATAAAGATCAAGTGCTCAATTCACCAAACAAGCTAGTTAGTGACTCTTAAGTGCAAAATTATGGTGCCAGTTCTTCTCATCGAGATACATCAAGTGATCAACCAAGCTCAAGCAATCAAGTGCAAGTACTCCAACCACAACATGTTGCAAGAGATCACCCCATTAATAGTGTTATTGGTGATATTAGAAGTGGTGTGCAAACAAGATCAAGATTGACTATGTTTTGTGAGCATGCATAATTTGTGTCAACCATAGAACCAAAGAAAATAGAAGAAGCCTTGAGGGATGCCAATTGGATTATGGCTATGCAAGAAGAACTAAACAATTTCACAAGAAATGATGTTTGGGAATTGGTAGAAAGGCCAAATGACTACAATGTGATTGGAACCAAGTGGGTGTTTAAAAACAAGCAAGATCAAGATGGCATTGTAGTGAGAAACAAAGCAAGACTAGTTGCTCAAGGTTACACTCAAGTTGAAGGTCTTGACTATGATGAGACATATGCTCCCGTGGCAAGATTGGAGGCAATAAGGATTCTATTGGCTTATGCTTGTGCACATAATATCATACTATATCAAATGGATGTCAAAAGTGCATTTCTCAATGGGATCATCAATGAGTTAGTATTTGTTGAGCAACCGCCCGGATTTGAAGATGACAACAAACCCAACCATGTCTACAAGTTGAAGAAGGCTTTATATGGCTTAAAGCAAGCACCTAGAGCATGGTATGAGAGGCTAAGGGATTTCCTTCTCTCTAAGGGATTCAAAATGGGCAAGGTTGATACTACTCTATTCACCAAGAAGATTGGAAATGATCTATTCATAGTGCAAATATATGTTGATGACATCATCTTTGGATCAACCGATCAAGCTTATTGTGAAGAATTTGGTGCTATGACGGCCAAAGAGTTTGAAATGTCTATGATTGGTGAACTTAGCTACTTCCTTGGTCTCCAAGTCAAGCAATTGAAGAATGGATCATTTGTGAGTCAAGGGAAATACATAAGGGACATGTTGAAGAAGTTTGGAATGCAAGATGCAAAGCCAATTTCAACTCCAATGGGCACAAATGGCAATTTGGATAGTGATCTTGATGGCAAAATGGTGAATCAAAAGGAATATCGGTCTTTGATTGGAAGTCTACTCTATGTCACCGCATCAAGGCCGGATGTCATGTTTAGTGTTTGCATGTGTGCTAGATATCAAGCCTCACCTAGAGAAAGTCATCTCACGGCGGCAAAAAGAATATTGAGGTACTTGAAACAAACAAGAAATGTTGGACTATGGTATCCCAAGGAGTCAAAGTTTGAATTGATTGGATATTCGGACTCCGACTATGGGGGTTGCAAGATCAATAGGAAAAGCACAAGTGGCACATGTCAATTACTTGGAAGATCACTTGTGTCATGGTCCTCAAAGAAACAAAATAGTGTGGCAATCTCTACCGCCGAAGCCGAATATGTGAGTGCGGGGAGTTGTTGTGCACAATTGCTATGGATGAAATCAACTTTGAAGGATTATGGCCTCAACTTCAAGAATGTGCCGTTGCTATGTGATAATGAGAGTGCAATCAAGATGATACAAAACCCGGTTCAACATGGAAGAACAAAGCATATTGACATAAGACATCATTTCATTAGAGATCATCAACAAAAGGGAGATATTGCCATTGAAAGTGTTGGCACCGATGATCAACTTGCTGATATTCTCACTAAGCCACTTGATGAAAAGAGGTTTTGCAAGCTAAGGAATGAATTGAACATTCTTGATTTCTCAAACATGAGTTGAATGCACCCCACCCACTTATTGACATGCCTCTCCTTCGACATTGCAAGGTAAAGTTGATTGACATGTCATTCATCCTATGCTAAGGACTTGCTAGAGCATGTAGACATAATAAGTGGTATGTATGAGCATTAATGATAAATCAAATAAATTTGATGGATGTATGTTACCACTATGGCTTCTATGCTTGTTTTGATCTAGTGGTGGCATATGACATGTTTGTGAGCTTGTAAACCTAGTGTTGAATCTAGAAGATTTGTTATAAGTGTTTAATTCAACATAGGCAAGATAACCCTTATTTTGAGGAGTGAAGAAGCTTGTCTTAGGTTCAAATCGAATTAAATATCTTTGGCAAGTATTCTAGGTTAAACCAATTTTGATAAATTTTTTAACCTTACATGTGGTATCGAATTAATTTCAATCTACTCCATCAAACACTTTTCCTTCTCTCCACAATTTGATCCCCTTTTTGGGTAAGTTGTTGACAAAGGGGGAGAGAAAAAGATGATTCAACTTGATAAAGGGGTAAATAAAATTTATGATGAGAAAAAGATGATTCAACTTTTTCTCATCATAAATTTTATTTACCCCTTTATCAAGTTGAATCATCTTTTTCTCTCCCCCTTTGTCAACAACTTACCCAAAAAGGGGATCAAATTGTGGAGAGAAGGAAAAGTGTTTGATGGAGTAGATTGAAATTAATTCGATACCACATGTAAGGTTAAAAAATTTATCAAAATTGGTTTAACCTAGAATACTTGCCAAAGATATTTAATTCGATTTGAACCTAAGACAAGCTTCTTCACTCCTCAAAATAAGGGTTATCTTGCCTATGTTGAATTAAACACTTATAGCAAATCTTCTAGATTCAACACTAGGTTTACAAGCTCATAAACATGTCATATGCCACCACTAGATCAAAACAAGCATAGAAGCCATAGTGGTAACATACATCCATCAAATTTATTTGATTTATCATTAATGCTCATACATACCACTTATTATGTCTACATGCTCTAGCAAGTCCTTAGCATAGGATGAATGACATGTCAATCAACTTTACCTTGCAATGTCGAAGGAGAGGCATGTCAATAAGTGGGTGGGGTGCATTCAACTCATGTTTGAGAAATCAAGAATATTCAATTCATTCCTTAGCTTGCAAAACCTCTTTTCATCAAGTGGCTTAGTGAGAATATCAGCAAGTTGATCATCGGTGCCAACACTTTCAATGGCAATATCTCCCTTATTTTGAGGAGTGAAGAAGCTTGTCTTAGGTTCAAATCGAATTAAATATCTTTGGCAAGTATTCTAGGTTAAACCAATTTTGATAAATTTTTTAACCTTACATGTGGTATCGAATTAATTTCAATCTACTCCATCAAACACTTTTCCTTCTCTCCACAATTTGATCCAGTAGGGGGAGCAAGCTCATAAACAAAGTTGTTGCAGTTGTTTGTGCATTCTCATATGACTTGCTCGTTGCACATGTATTTAAATTCAATATACATGCTTGTGTGGTGCAATGCTAGTATAGAAATTGGATGATGAAATGATCTACTAGCATGCATAGGAATAGTTTACATGTGTTATCTAGACTTGCCTAAAGCTTTACAAGTGGTTAGCTTTACAAGTGGTCCAAGAACCTTTACATATAATGTTGATCTCACGGGGTTCTTGAGTTTTGATGGATGTCTAGTTACTTCATGATGCTAAGGATGGTGTAAAAGGCAACTCCGATTGGTATCACGCTTCAAAGGTCCATTTCTTACACCATAGCATCATTTTGGTAGAATTACTCTCCCAACATTTCTATCCATGCATATGTGCAAAGCTTTCAATCCAAACTCTATGCACATATGTAGGGGGAGCTAATGCTACCAAAACCGAGCTTGTGATAATTGTCCAAACTCTACTTATGAGCAAAATGATTGGACAAGTATGACAAGTTCAAAACTTTTATTATCAAAATCATCTTTGTGAGGGTTGTCATCAATTACCAAAAAGGGGGAGATTGAAAGTCCCTAGTTTGGTTTTGGCTAATTGATGAAACCTAGGACTAACCTTTGTATCTAAGTGGATGATTTAGATAAAGGTGGTCATTGCATATGAGACATGACATTGACTCATATGACCAAGATGGTGAAGACCAAGATGAGGCTTGGCTCGATGGACCGGTTGTGAAGGTGAAGGGCAAGTTGAGGCTTCGAAGCGAAGGACCATGCGATGGTGAAGCTTGAGCAAGACTTAGCGCCGACGGACCGATGCAACGGTGAAGAGCAAGTGAAGTCAAGGTCGATGGATCGAGACGGTCATGTGATGATATGAAGTGGATCATATCATTTGGAGAAACAAAATGGGCTCAAGGCAAAGGTATAACCATAGGGCCATTTTGTTTTACACTCAAGACACCATAGAGGGTGTGAGTGGTTTAGGATCAATAGCCGAACTATTAAGAGGGAAAGTCTTATCGGTTATTCGATGCACGGGTGCCACTAGGTGAATTCATGAAGTGCATTGCATGTAGAGCCTAGTGAGCTAATTGGAAAACCTTTGAAAATGATTGAGAAAAAGCTAACACACAAGCACATGGAGATGTACACTTGATGGTGTTGGCACATTTGCAAAGGTGGCGTTGGTCGCGCTGTGGTTTGCGGGTAGAGAGGGGTTTGGGTTCCTCTCTCCCTCCCGCCGAGCGTGTGAGCGCGGGATTCAGGCGATTTCGGGGAAATGAAATGCCTATTTTCCACTACGCCGAAAGTCGGAAAAGAAACGGAGGCGAACGGGGTCACTGAGGTGACCGGACGCTGCACCGGACGCGATCTCGGTATGACCGGACGCGTCCGGTCAGTACAGCGCGGTATCGGGCACGCGGGCTAGGGTTTACAACCGGCGCGTCCGGTCACTCGCGGGACCGGCGCGTCCGGTCAAGTGCCCAGAGAAGAACTGCGGTTCGCAAGGACGATCGGACGCGGGGCGCGTCCGGTCACACACGATCGGACGCGTCTGATCGTTGAAGGAGCTTACTGGACTCCGACCGGACGCTGGCACTGTCGCGTCCGGTCGTTGCGAGGAGCGCGTCCGGTCGTTGTTTCGCGGGCGCGGTGCTGTGCGACCGGCGCGTCCGGTCGGTTGAGCAGCGCGTCCGGTCATAGCGTTTGACCGTTGGCGCGCAGTGACCGTTGGAGGATCTAACGGTCGCATTTGAAATTTGAGGGACACGTGGACGTCGCAGGGCGACCGGACGCGGTTGAGCGCGTCCGGTCAGTTTCGACCGGCGCGTCCGGTCGTCCCGAAAAAAACGGTCAGTGGAGTGGCAACGGCTCTATTTGTTTGGGGTGCTTATAAATACTCGTTGGCCGGCCCTTGGGGAGGTCTCTTGGCATTTCTAACACTCTTGTGCATCCTTTGAGCTAGAGCTACTCCTCTCACTCATCTCTCTTGCTTGATTGTAAATCAAAAGTGAGATTGAGTGATCCCAAAGTGCATTGCATAGCTTGAGGGCATCTAGTGGCACTTGTGGGTGGTTTAGCCGGTGGATTTCTTGTTACTCTTGGAGAGTACCGCTCCTAGCCGGCTTGGAGATTGTTGGAGGCGTTGGCAAGAGAAGGTGATTGTTCTTGGCCACCTCCGGTTGTTTGTAAGAGGTTCTTGTGCTTTCCTCGGCGGGACGCCAAAAGCAACTCTATTGGATTGCGCGTGTCATTGAGTTACCTCACTTGAGAGTGGTGTCTTGCGGTGCCTTGCGGGGCGTGCCTTGAGGGGCAAGTGACTTGAGGGTCACACCGAGGAACCATCTAAGTGTTGGTCGACACAACCGGTGACGTAGCTTGTCGGTGCACAAGTGAACACCGGGTGAACAAAAATATTGTGTCTCTTGTCTCCCGGTGATTGGTCTACATATTGTGTTGGTGTCAATATTAATTGATTGTATATCATCTTGGTGATTGGCAACATCTTCACTCCACCGTCGGTATAAGATTCACAATCCTTTCTCTCGCATTTACTTTTACTAGATTATCTTGTGTAGCTCTAGTGGTAGCCTTTTCTAGTAGTTGTTAGCTTGCTCACTAGTGTAAGTTAGTGACTTAGCACTTGTGTGAACTAGAGATCATAATCTACTAGACTTGTGGATAGGAGGCTTGCATCACAACCTTTGGCTAAGCAAAACTCGCTTTACGCCGTTTGTTATTCTAACAAGTTTGCTTAGTGGTGCTTGTAGAATTTTTATTGGCTATTCACCCCCCCTCTAGCCATCTAGGACCTTACAGCCTCGCAGCAGTCAAAACAGGCCACGCCTGGCCCTAACCTTGGTCGGTGGTGGCCTCCAGCCGCTCGACCGCGACGGTCGGAGGTGGGTGCGTGCCTGTGCGTGGCGCTCGACGGTCAGGCTCGGTCGACCGGTAGCGAGTGGGAGAAGGCACCGTGGGGCAACGCAACATGGGAAGGAGCAGGTAGGGGCAAGCTGACATGGAGGCGGGAGGAGGATGTAGCGGCTGTGGCGCTCTCTGCTTGGTCGGGCGACCATGGCGACATGAGAGAGCAGTACAGAGAGCAAGATAGAGGAAGAGAGTGGAGAGGGCAGGGCCGCAGGAGAAGGGCTCGGCCTCGGTCTTTTCTAAGCGACGAGCCGGGGCGAGGTGGCGGTCATGCGGGGTAGTACGAGGGCCACGCAGCGGCGGCTCCTCCTATTGTCAGCCACGACGTTTCCCTGTACAGTCCCGATTCAAGAATCTGAATCAACAAAACTACCTCAAACATACGACTGAACATCAATCTTCCACCTTTCTTAACTCTCAAAAGATTTTGCTATTTACTCCACCGATTGTATTGTTGCGTAGAACTACAAGAGTACTCCAACTTTGATTAAAGGATCCAAGTCTAATTTGGTATGGTTAGAGAGACACAAGGCTCCAAAGTAGGGTACCCAAAACTGAGTTCTGCAGTTCCGTTTCCAATTGACTGAAATTGCATTCTTTGAGCCCCTTGATCTCTCAAAGTGTGGTGTGATTTGGTCAACCAATTTCACCAATGTGTAGAGCTACACAAGTACAACAAGTTTGCTCAAAGAACTTTCATCTAATTCTCAACGGTTTTCAAAAGAAAATGCGCCAAAGTAAGGTACACGCAAACTGAAACTGAAAAGTTCAGTCACCCAGACTTAGCCGATTTTCAAAGCTTCAAAACAGCATGAACTTCCAGACCTTGTAGCTCATGAACTAGGCCGAATTAGCCAAAGTGCCAATTGACAAACTTGTAGCTCAGGAAATTCTCTACAACTTTGCTTTAAGGAGTCAAGCTTGAATTAGCATAGTTTGCGAGATACAGATCAAGGAATAGAATCTGTTTTTGGGAACTAACAGAATTCCAGAACAGTAGTAAACTGCAGTTTTGACAGGCTTAAGGTCTGAATCATGAGATGGGTCAATTGACAAAGTTGAAGCTTATAAAATTTACTACAACTTTGATATAATTGACTTGGACTGATTCAAACTCTAAGATGGAGATTCTGAGAGGTCAGCTAGCACACTATACTAACAAAGCATGGAAAACAACACTTTAGGAGCTAAGTTAGCATAAGCTATTAACATGAGAAATGCTCCAAATGCATAGTTAAGCAATCCTAACATGTTTACAAACATTCAAAGCAATAACTTACATTTGCACACATGATCATAGCATTACAAGACAAAGAAACATAATGGCACAAGCATGTTTCACTTACTTAAACTTAGGCAACAAGATGAGATGCTTATGATAAGGCTATACTCATGTGAAGCAAGTGCATTAGGAGGTAAGATAACACCCGGGGTGTTATAGCCCTCCCCCCTTAAAAGAATCGCGTCCCGAGATTCGAAATGGAAGACCTTTTAAGGAGGAGAGGCACGTTATCTAGTTCCCAACATCTGTTATAGCATTCAGCTACAAAGCTTCAACATCGGTGAACAATTTGGCCAAAGGCACTTTCTGATACTTACTCTTCATGGTAAAATTTGTCTGAAGAATTTCCTTCATTGACTTCCATGAAGCATTGTTACTTTGGGAGGAATCCAAGACAACGCAGTACTTCGTTCTCATTATACAGAGATCAATTGGTCCATAAGCTAACCATACACAAGTATCTCTTCTTCCCTAGTGAACATAGTATGGGCCGTATGGACCCCACACTAGACCAGAATTATCAGAAGTATACTCGTTGAAATGACTCTATGTTCACAAAGTTTGAAAAGCAGTCCTCTACCAAAATGGCTTGAGCACAACCTTCCAAAAGTGTGAGACCATAGACGACAAATATACTCTGAGGCTATAGGATACTGACTAACCAATAGACAAGGTCTCTGTTGGTCGTAAATGTTCATTCATTTAGGCATCAACTAATGGAAAACTACTTAAGGTTCCATGTGTGCAGTTCTCTTTCTCTGATGACAACACTGTATTATCTGAGTTTAATGAGGGATTAGTGAATGTGATGGCTGACTCTGTCGGCTTCGTATTTCTGTCAAATGTTACCTAAGAAGATTCTTCTATCCAAGACAACAGTTATCTGGGTTGAATCAGATGCAACCTCTTGGGTAAAACATTTATAAGGTACCAAAGAAAGATGTAGCGAGGCCTTAAGGACAACAAAAGTTGTAATATTTACTAAACCGCGGGAAGTAGTCTACCACCAAGCGATTAAGTAAAATTTTCCTTAGTGACTTAGTTGTATTGTAAGTTGAGTTGACTTGCAGCATAACAACTTTATCAGGCCAACTTTCACGTGGAGGCTTCCTTTTTAGGATCAAACAGCAGCTCTAAGATGGGAAATCTGTTGTTTGACACTTTTCAAATTGCTTTTGATTCGCGATGGTATAAATTGATTTGCAGAAACCAAGGCTGCTCGTACATTAGGGATACGAGAAAGCAAAAGCAATTGAAAGAGTGTAAACTAGTATCTGTGAGACCTCAAAAGGGCCATCCAACAGCAGATCTCGCCTATTAATTTACATAACAATCCGAGGATGCACACGCTTTGAACTTGCAGGTTACTTTTGCAGGGCAAAACGCATACTCTGCCTGGAGAACATTCCTACAAGGATAAGGAACCGCTTCCGAATATTCCTCGACACTTCGTCCAATAAAGTTATGGACAAACCGTTTGTGGTACCTATGGGCACAAAGATACAGATCAGAACTAGGGCATACTTTCTCTAATTCTTCACCTCAGCTGATTGAACACTTTGCACTATCTGTGTGATTGTCCAAGATGGAATTGACTTGGTCACAATGGCTGTGGAAGATAGAATATCAGAATATCACTCAAGTTGTTGGCTAGTTGATTAACTTCTTGTTGGTTATTGCTCTGTAAGACATAGCCTTCGTAGCTACCAAAGAGTCGTTACCTAGCTGGAGATTAACCTTCCTATTGGTAACCAATCAGTTGTCTCTCAACACTAAAAAGTTCCAAATCTTCACTCTTGACCACAACAACTGTGGTTGATGCAGAATAGGTGGTTGCCATCGAAGTTGGCAAATACGAAGTTATTCTAGAGATGGTTGATTTCGATTGTATGGTCATTATGCACCCAAGATTGCGACTTGGATAGCTCTGGTCATATGCACAATGCGACAATCGATTCTCATCCCACAGATAACTTATCCAAAAGTAAGTGTTGTGTGTCCTTTTTATCCAACAGAGCTGAGATACGTGGCTCCCTAGATGCTGGTTGTCAATACTTGGGCAACTAAGTAGAGTCACTTGACTACCACATATTGCAGTCTGTTAAAGTTTATGTCGGTGACCTGTTCTTCAAAGGTTATCCTCTTAGCAACTTCAGGAGGAAGCTCCACTACTTTCGGTCTAAGATATGGATCTTACGATACGATATGGAGAGATAACCAAGAAAGAGTTCACATAAGAATAACACGTTGATGTTGTTCTGCAATGGATCATGACTATAAACCACGATACCAGCGCGTGCCGAGCAGCACAACCTTGTGTCGGCCGCCCATAGGAGGCTCTCGGTTTCGTCGCGGCACCGTTAGTTGCTACTCATAACCATTACCGATCACATCACCAAGATGAAATTTCAAGTGACACATTTTGGGTGGTAAAAACAAGCATTATACAAGGAAAGAATAGCAAGCAAAGGTAGTCATAAGGTTTAGAATCAATAGAGAAGTTATTCGTAAATCAAAACGCCTCACAAGAGAACATAGCTCCATTGCCGAAGGTGACTGAGCTGGCGATTTTTGCGTAATTCCTACACACGACTTGCGTCCACCGAGGGGAGTACCAGATAAAAGATTAACAGAAGATTCAATCATGTTGAGCAATAACATGAGATCAAGACTGATGAACATCTTAAGACTTGGGAAGGTTGGACATGGATTAAGCAAATTTCAAGGATAAAATTGAGGTACCAATCGAAGATTGAGTTGATAAAGTCGCTACATGAATTTGCAAACACAAGGTTTCAACACCTCAACAAAGAGATGTTACGTCACACCAGCTAACCTTTGGGAAAGGCAAACAGAAGGTCCAACATGGATTTGGGTACAGACCCCACAATTGGCAACGTACGAACCATGGTCAAAGACTAGCGTTGATGAAAATTTAACTTGGTTGTTCAGTCGATAAGGGTCTTCACAAAAAGGGTTGCAAAACATCCACGACTCATACAAACATATAGGAGAACTAAACTTTGGGCTTTCGGTCAAGCAAAGGCATGGATACAAACATTCAAGGCCTAACCATCAAGTCTACAGGCTCAGGCTCCTAAGGAAAAGAACCTAATTGAAGACGACACTACGAGCTCGTTTCGGGTAACTCAAGTATTGCTCTAAGATAAAGCTATTCGACACTCGTATACTCACTGAGGACAATGAGATGACAACGAAGGCACTACCTAGATCACAAGCATACATACAAACATCACAGTCAAGCATTGGAAAGATCCAATCCAATTAGCTTAAGCAACCATTACTAAGCACCAGGCTCACCCATAACAAACATTTATCTAAAGCAAGAACTAACTACGAGTTTAGCCTAAGACAAACGCTAGCTAAGGTAGCCAACTTAGTATGTGCACAGAATCTGGACAGTAGCACAATAGTTACTTGTTTTAACCATAACTGAGGTTGTAGACATCCCACAAAGGTGATCTTAGACTTTCTAGAAAACTTAGGAAGATTACTACACTTTAGTTATGCGTACCAATAGCTAATTCATAGATTAACATGGTCAAACATGCTGATGTTTCAGTTCTGTACCAATATGGACAGAAAACTGACAAGAACTTCAAAAATGCATAACTGGAGTTCTAGGGACACAACAAGGCTGAGCCTTAACTTTATGTAAAGTTTATTAAGTTGTCTATAACTTTCTTATTATCATATTAAGATGATTCTATAGCTAACAAGACCAAACAAGACATAGAAGACATCTCTACCCAGATGTGGACAGATTCTGTCATTCCACTTGGCAAGCTCATAACTAGAAATTTCGACCACAAAAATTAGTGCTATAGGACACTTTGGAAAGCTTAGAAAAAGTACTACACTTCTTCTATTATCTCCAAGACATGATTCCATATGCACATAGGTCAAACAAACCAAACATTCAGATCTATTCAGAGCATAAGCAAAACCTGACAGTAAACTTCTAAAATTCATAACTCTCAAACCATAAGACCTAGGGTCATGAAATTTTAGGACAAGCTATATAAGTAAGTTAGCTACAACTTTGGTATTCTTCATAACTACAGAAAACACCATGATGGCCACGAAAGCATCACTACAACAGAAATTGTTCTAGCAGCCAACATTCAACAAGCAAAACAAAGCTTGCCTTTGTTCCACCTAACAAGAGAGCACACAAACATGTTATTTTAGTAGCTCTAAATTTTGTTACCTTAGACCAACATGAATTTGATTCATTCAAGAGAATCTATAATTACTTAAGTGAGGTCTAAAGCATTGGCAAACGCTTGGGTGGGCAACATAAAATAAGGCATTCTTGTTTAGCTTCACACAAGAAAGATAGTGTACTATATTGATCACAAGTTACTCACTATAGAACAAGGGTGAGAGGAGCGTCGCTATGCATAAGGCAACAATCATGAAGATGCATGCTTCGTCCTATTCGTCCTCACAAGATTGCCAACCTAAGGTGGCGATCACGTTCTATGTCGGTGGCATAACACGCATTCTCTCGATATATAGCTAGTCGATAGCTACATTCGACTTAAGCATTTGTGGTTAGCGTACCTATAGAAAATTTTCATTGCAGCCCAACAATTCCCCAATATATTGCACACAATGAAAATAGGAAAGTAAAATTCTAAGTACTCCCATATACATATACCCCGTATATATACATGTAGCACCAAAACTACCCGAATCATTCGATCACCCACAATTAAGTACCTTCATATAAACATGTGTGTAACATGTAAATAATCCAGTAACCAAAACTAACTCTCCCCTAGACCGCAGTTTGTACAGTCATGCTCTCACAACTCACACTTACCTGAGCGTAGATGCGACGTTGCATAAAAGTAAACTAGCAACATATATGGCTATTTCATATATGAAGGCTACCTCTAATCTAACACATCGGTAGCAAAGTGTGGGAGAGTCATCACATATACGTACCTTGGGCTGGACGTAGATGCATAAATGAAAAACCCCCAAGTTAGTACTTATATAAGCCACCTAATAATCCTTATATGGGCATAAGAAAATTGACCACTGGCATACTTAGATTTAGAATTCAGTTTTCACAAACCTATATATAGCTACAAGTTGATAAAACTGGTTTTAGAAACAAAACCTTTGTTTTAAATACACATATGACACGTTTAATGTTGAATCTTGCTCCGATGTCAGCTGTAACAGAATCGTCCAAATTATAAGAGCACAAGTACAAAAACAATCACGGGAGTGATCAAATTCTCGCACTTGAGCCCATATAACTCCGGTAGTCCAATGAAATCACGAGGGATTTCAAACCAACCAACATACAAGCCAAGATCGTAGTGATTCAACATAACAAGTCACATGTTACAACCATTTCATAAGTAATTCAATATACATCAGAGTTCAACATAGTTATTACAACTTACATTGAAAAGTAGCGGAAGCAAAGTAATTTGAAACTAACATTAATCTTATTTCAAATACATGCCAGTACCACGGTCGACTTTCAACAAAAGCATTAGAGATAAGGTAAATAAGAAGGATCATGCCTATGATCACACTCCGCCTCTACGGCAGGAGTCAACCAACTCTTGCAGCCGCCATGATACATCATAACCTGCAACAAGTGGGGATAAAACCCTGAGTACAAGAAGGTACTCAGCTAGACTTACCCGTCAGAAACCAGAAATAAGGTGACACCAAGGATCATGCAAGGCTGATATGAAGTGGGGCTAGCTTGACAACATTTTGCATAAAAGCTTAATATAGATGATCAATCATTAATGCTTAAGCATCAAATTAATTATCATTAACCTATCATCTATATTAGAACCTGTACTAGAGCACTCACTTTATTAGGAGCAAACAATATTAACCATAGCAGGTATAAATTGAGGCAACCTTTCCATCGTGATCCAATTAACCATCCGTTCAATTTAATGGAATCTACGTTGCCGCTGCTCAAGTCAAGTGCTCACTAACCGGGAGCGACGGCGATTCGAATCGAATTCCTATCCAGCTGGAGGGGTATTTCTAACACTCACCGAGTCACGCCTAGCGAGGGCTGCTCAGGTCACCTTTGGTACAGTTCAGGAGCCACGGGTCCGAATGATGTCGCGACCCCAAGGGCGACACTCTGCCAGGTGATAGGGACTCTAACCCCCCCTTGGTCTCACGCCAATGTTCCCAAGCACATCCTTTCTCTCCTCCAAGAAGCAACCTACCATTCGATTCCCGGCCTGAACTGTATTACTCGGATTCGCGGTCGGAACGACTTATCCGGCCAACTAAGTGTTAGACTGCGTTCAACATGACTCAAGGACGTACAGCGAATCGGTCCTTAAACGACTCAGACGGGGATAGATCCACACCCAAGACCTCCATGCCTTGTCGCTTCACTATCATCATCCCGTCCGGTCTCATTTCATTTCATTAACACATGGTTCCTTTCCACGATAGCAAATATAGCCAACCGTGCCATATATGAATATCCCTATATCTCGCAGGTGACAGGAAATCACCTGACTTCTACCGCTTAAAGCAGGGCTAAGCATCTACTCGATCCTAGTCTACGTAGGATTCAAGGATTCATATATCTGGACAATGAATGATATAATGCAGCAAGGTTTTCAACCAACTCCTACCACTTAATGCAACAATACTTATAACATATATAGAATTAATTGCTTTGAAGATAGGAGGCTTATAATGCTCCGGAGCTTGCCTGAGATCCGACACAAGTCAGTTTAGTTAGCTTGCACCGTCATGGTGACATCTCCGGTCCTAGCACTTGCATTCAGGGGTTCTTCCATCTTCTGGACAGCCCACCGTTACACCATCATTTGTCTCCACATCATGCGCTCCACGTCCATGTGCTGTACCTAGCGTACCTAGGATGAGATGCATAGATGCAGATGCATGAACATAAAGAATACACATGAAGGAATGCAACAAGCATACTAAACAAGCATATGTTACACTATACCCACATAAGCATGTCATACAACCAGCTAGCTATACATGATCAAGTACTTCACAATTTAGCAAAACATTTTAGGCATGCTACCTTAACTCTAGGTGTCCAAGATAACCATTTGCAATCATACAAACAAGAGCAAGTAGACGCAAACAATTCTAGATACAAGTAGATTTGGACAGCAGCAAACAATCACTTGTTTCAAACATAACTTAAGCTACAAACATCCCACAAGGATGATCTAAGACTTTATGAAAATCCATAGAAATTGTCTACAAGATTGATGTTTACATAAAAAGCTAATTACAAAGTTAAACAGGTCAAACATGTAGATATTTCAGACCTATCCAGACATGGACATAAAACTGATTGCAACTTCAGAGAAGCATAACTGTAGTTACACAAATCCAAATGACTTGCAAGAAGACATTTTGGAAAGCTTATCAAATTATCTACATTTCATCTTTAATCATCTCAACCTGATTCCCAAGTTATCATGACCAAACATGCTAATCTTTAAAGTCTGCATAGAAGGTAATTAAAATCTGACAGTAGCCTTATTAAGCATGCAACTCTTAAACTATCAGACCTGGGATCATGAAAATTTAACACAAGAAAGATAAGATAATTATCTACAACTTTTGTATTTACCAAAATCACAGTAAACATCATTTACACCATGAAACTAGTTGCACGAGTAACACCACACATGCAGCCCAACAGCAGTGGTAAAATTATAGACAGAAAACTGATAGAAACTTCAGAGAAGCATAAATGGAGTTCTAGACCTCCAACAAACATGATTCTCAACTTTATGGAAAGCTTATAAAGTTACCTACAACTTTCTTGTAATCATCTTAAGATGATTCTACAGTTAACATGGTCAATTAATTAAATAATTGCATCTCTGTCCAAAATATGGACAGAATCTGATATGCCACTTTAAACCGTTATAACTTGAGTTTCACAAATCCAATAATTATGGTTCTGGACTTTTTAGAAATATTAACAAGTTGCGAACAATTTTGTTATAAACATCTAGAGCTAATTGTGCAACTAACTAGGTCACACATTATAAACAAGGCAACCCTGTCTGGGTTTGGACAGAAACAGCTACAACACTTTAGACTACTATAGTTAAACATATACTTAACCAAAAATTGTGCTCTTTAGCTTTTTGAAAAGCTTAAGAAAATTACTACAAATCATTTATTGTCATCAAGGCATGATTCATAACTTAACTAAGCCAAACAATGCATATATGCAGAACTGTCCAGAATAGAAGCAAAGCAGCATATAGCATTTGTTATTTTTATAGCTCCTAAACTATCAAGCCTAAAATCTTGAAATTTTTACTAGACATCATACATCACAAGAGTAACACGTCACAAAAATTTCACTTCATTTGGAGTTATATATTTACAGTTATTAAAAATAACAGATCCAACTAGCATTCAAAACCTAGTTGCATAAATCTATTTTTACAGCTAAAACTTTAAACTAAAACATGCCATATTATAGATCCACTGCATAGAAAATTTCACAAGGATTCCAAAAAGTCCTCATTTGCTATTTTACGATTTTTCTATCATTTACTATGTATTTTCAAAGTTCAGCCATTTAACCTGCAATACTAATTCCGAAAACAAGAAAATGAAAAACATTTATGCAGAGTGAACACAAAACTTTCCACAATTCACGTAAGCCCCTATATGTAAATCCTTTGTCTCTAGGCATTTTGCAAAGTGAACACAAGAAAGAGTTTCTATTTCTATCTTAACCCTTCTCCTTCGTCTTCACGGAGCAGAGGACGACGCCGGAGTCGTTTCCGGCCGGCAAGGTCACCGTCGGCAGTGGGGAAGAGGCGCTGCGGCCTCGCAGCAGTCAAAACAGGCCACGCCTGGCCCTAACCTTGGTCGGTGGTGGCCTCCAGCCGCTCGACTGCGACGGTCGGAGGTGGGCGCGTGCCTGTGCGTGGCGCTCGACGGTCAGGCTCGGTCGACCGGTAGCGAGTGGGAGAAGGCACCGTGGGGCAACGCAACATGGGAAGGAGCAGGTAGGGGCAAGCTGACATGGAGGCGGGAAGAGGATGTAGCGGCTGTGGCGCTCTCTGCTTGGTCGGGCGACCATGGCGACATGAGAGAGCAGTACAGAGAGCAAGATAGAGGAAGAGAGTGGAGAGGGCAGGGCCGCAGGAGAAGGGCTCGGCCTCGGTCTTTTCTAAGCGACGAGCCGGGGCGAGGTGGCGGTCATGCGGGGTAGTACGAGGGCCACGCGGCGGCGGCTCCTCCTATTGTCAGCCACGACGTTTCCCTGTACAGTCCCGATTCAAGAATCTGAATCAACAAAACTACCTCAAACATACGACTGAACATCAATCTTCCACCTTTCTTAACTCTCAAAAGATTTTGCTATTTACTCCACCGATTGTATTGTTGCGTAGAACTACAAGAGTACTCCAACTTTGATTAAAGGATCCAAGTCTAATTTGGTATGGTTAGAGAGACACAAGGCTCCAAAGTAGGGTACCCAAAACTGAGTTCTGCAGTTCCGTTTCCAATTGACTGAAATTGCATTCTTTGAGCCCCTTGATCTCTCAAAGTGTGGTGTGATTTGGTCAACCAATTTCACCAATGTGTAGAGCTACACAAGTACAACAAGTTTGCTCAAAGAACTTTCATCTAATTCTCAACGGTTTTCAAAAGAAAATGCGCCAAAGTAAGGTACACGCAAACTGAAACTGAAAAGTTCAGTCACCCAGACTTAGCCGATTTTCAAAGCTTCAAAACAGCATGAACTTCCAGACCTTGTAGCTCATGAACTAGGCCGAATTAGCCAAAGTGCCAATTGACAAACTTGTAGCTCAGGAAATTCTCTACAACTTTGCTTTAAGGAGTCAAGCTTGAATTAGCATAGTTTGCGAGATACAGATCAAGGAATAGAATCTGTTTTTGGGAACTAACAGAATTCCAGAACAGTAGTAAACTGCAGTTTTGACAGGCTTAAGATCTGAATCATGAGATGGGTCAATTGACAAAGTTGAAGCTTATAAAATTTACTACAACTTTGATATAATTGACTTGGACTGATTCAAACTCTAAGATGGAGATTCTGAGAGGTCAGCTAGCACACTATACTAACAAAGCATGGAAAACAACACTTTAGGAGCTAAGTTAGCATAAGCTATTAACATGAGAAATGCTCCAAATGCATAGTTAAGCAATCCTAACATGTTTACAAACATTCAAAGCAATAACTTACATTTGCACACATGATCATAGCATTACAAGACAAAGAAACATAATGGCACAAGCATGTTTCACTTACTTAAACTTAGGCAACAAGATGAGATGCTTATGATAAGGCTATACTCATGTGAAGCAAGTGCATTAGGAGGTAAGATAACACCCGGGGTGTTACATAGACCACCGTTAAAAGCGCTTGCTCTAGGTTGAGACCTTGGGTTAGTGAGGTTTGCTTACCTTTTGCTCACTCCGCGCTTGCGAACACCATTGTTGTAATCAGAGGGGCTTGAAGTATTGCGAGATCACACCAACCGTGTTTGTGGTGTGGCCGGCACTGGTGTATTGGAAGGAACGATGCCGTAGCATTTTGGTCGGAAGCTCGATAGTGAAGACCGAGGAGTGATCCGGGAGAGGCCAGCTTGAAGACTCACTTGCGCGTGGAAAAGGCCCGGGGGCTATCCACTGAGTTACCCAACCTGGAACTTGGCCCTTGTAAGGGCATCATTGCGAGGGGCTCCAACAAGGACTAGGGGGAAGCGTGAGCTTCTTGATACCTCAATAAAAAAAACTAGAGTCATCGACGAGAGTTTGCATCTATATGTCATTTAAGCTTCTGCATTTAATCTGTGTACCTCTAGATTGTGTGCTTACATTTCTAGTTTAGCTTGCTAGGCTATTTGATTGGATTGGAACCAAGTTTGCATCTCTATCTCATTTAAGCTTGCTAGGCTTTTAATCATGGCTACTGTTTTGGTTAGTGTTTGTGCTCACGTAATCATAGAACAAGCCATACGCTTTAAAGACCTTTGTAGCTTGTTTTCGTAATGCTTGGTGTACTGTTGTTAGATTTGTATGTGAAGCTTGTGCTAGTTATTACTGTCAGTAGAAGAGAAGCTATACAAGGAAGATCTAGAAGGAAAGTTGGAGAGTTTGAGCAAAGCTTTTGGAAGGCAAGTGTAACATGAGTATCCCTTTTTACCTAATAACCTTATAATCATCTTTTCACATGCATGTCACTAATAAACATTATGGACTCCACTCACCTAGTACTTTTGATAGCTTGTATTCCTTGTTTACCTTGGGTTTATGCATATGGGTAGTTTGGCTTAGCTTGCAATCATCAATATTATAATATTTAATTTGATTAATGACCTATGGAAGAATCCATGGTTAAAATGTTACTTTTTAGCAAAATGGACAGAGGGGGCCAGAGCATTGGGTCTTTTTGGGTGCTCTAGTCTACCCTCTATAAGGACTGAATCTTAATATAACCACCTAAGATTTACCATACAACCATGAGAACTATGTGGCCTCTTGGTCTTAGCAAAGTAGTTTGACCTGTTCTAGTCTGTAAATAGCTTACCGAAAGGGCAAGAGGGGGCTACTCTAGGGCTGCAGAGGCTGCGCCATGACCCACTGGGGCTCAAGCCAGGATCCTGCACCATGGAAGCGATAGGCTCACGCAACCCGCGCCACTATTGCCAGCCGCCGTGCCATGTGTTGGGCCCAGGCCCATGGATACAGGATACCTGCATTCCTGCCGTAGAGAGAGGAGTGAGCTCGAAGAGGTAGGAGAGAAATTGGAAAGATAATGCTGAGGTGGGTGGAAGAGTTAAGATATAGGAGAGAGGTAATGTGGCCTCGGTTTTCCTCTCAATGCCTTGGTGCATATATGTGGTGAAAAATGACTATGCTTTTTGTGGGAGAGCAGCTAGCGCACAAATATTTCAGCACATTTAGAATACCTGCACTCATGGACCTCTATATTCATCCTCTATATGTCTCAGTCAGCAAGATTCTCTCCTCTATACTCAATTCTCCCGTACCCATCCATCCTCTATATCATCCTCTATCCACTATGGGACCCACTTGTCACTTTATCTAAATATATCCATGTGTGATCTAGTTTTGAAGGATTTATTGAGACAAATTTAATGGTGAAATCGAAATTTAATTTGAATTTTTTGTTTGTGAGTTATAGCATTTTTTCTTTGTTTAGCTAGTGGGGCCGCCATTGTAGAGTATAGAGTAAGCACAGTACCACTCTAAACATAGAGCGAGAGAAAGAATAGAGTATCGTTTTAGAGTACCCAATACATCAGTTTTTACTCTATATTCATACTATAAAGCTTTAGAGTATGTTTTAGAGTACCCACTGCGGTTAGTCTTGTACTGGCGGTGCACGTAAGGATGCCACGAGTACAAATAATTATTTCCATAGGCAGCTAACTTAGGGTGTGTTTAGATGGTTGTAAAGTGTGTGTAAAGTTTCTGTAGTAATTTTCGTTGTTATTTGGTAAAATTTATCCAATCATGGACTAACTAGGCTCAAAAGATTCGTCTCGACATTTATAGACAAACTGTGTAATTAGTTATTTTTTTACCTACATTTAATGTTTCATGCATACATCAAAAGATTTATGTGACGGGGAATCTTATAAATTTTTTGGAATTTTGAAGGAACTAAACACTGCCTTAACTCAGTGCAAGTGAAAATGTCTGTCTTTGACAGTATAGGTGTACTGGAGGATGCCTCCGCACCCTGCTCCCCCCCCCCCCCCCCCCCCCCCCCCCCCCCCTCTTCTCCCACCCCCGCAAGCACCTCCCTCAGTCCCGCCCGCCGGCGACCTCCTCGGATCCGGCGTACAGCATAGCGGTCATCCCACATCGTTTCCCCTCTTGCCGTGCTCCCCCTCCTCCTCAGCCCCTCTGTTTCGGCTCACTTCCCGTCTCCCTTTTAGTTCCTGGGAGCCACCTGCCTCTGTTCCCCGCAGCTCCATCTCCATGGCCGCCGCCGCGCAGCCCTCAGGAGAGGGCTCAGGGCTTCCCCAGGGCGCTCCAGACTGGCACCACGGCGGCATCCACTGAGCGGCGACTCCGTCAAGTGGCGGCCACCACCAAGCTGCGGCTCTCCGCGCCGGGAGAGGGCGAACCACAGCTGACCATGGTCGAGGGATGTTCGACGATTTGCCCACAAGAGGAAGGCGCAAACAACTCTGCTGCCCCTGGTGTGCCTGCGGCTTCAGTGGCGCCGGACCACCCGCCCCTGCACCGACAGCTACTCGCGCGATGCAGCCGTTTTTGAGCCGGGTACGCACTTTCAAAATTACGTTCTGGAGAATTATCACTGCACAGTCGTTAGGCCTTTGAATCCTAGTCTTCCTGCTCATATGTTCTGGGTTTCCCAGACTAACGGGGATGACCCCTGTGACAATCGCCTTATCGCTAAGGCCCTCAACTTCCACTTTTGCGGGTATTCTGAGCGCTTCATAGTTAATCCTAATCTCCCCTTCGTCTTCTCCTCTTCTGTTGCTGCCGAACTAGTCAAACTCCATCTCCTTCGCATCGGCGTGTTCGCCATTGACAGGTTCATCTTCCACATCCATGGCGACCGTCAGTCTGCCATCCTCAACATCTCTCGTATTGATGCCTCCCTGGGCAAAGATTCAAATTTTGAAACCATGGACGCCCATCGGGCCCAGCAGTGGCCCGCTCAGCCCGTCAACTTGGCTGACAGAGGAAATGACATGCAGCTGGATTGCAGTTCCGTCGGCATGCCTGCGTGTCATCTAAATAGTAACCTCGGTGACGAGGGGGGGAGGGGGAGTCATCTGGTCAAAAGTACTTTATCTGCCTCCTCTCTTAATGCACCACCCTCCTGCAACTCCATTTTCACGGCAAGGTTTTATGATTCGTTTTGGAAAAAAATTCGGTCCCAACCGAATTGGACGAATTTCGGGAAAATTCGGATGAATTTCGGACTCAATTTGGTGAAATTTCGGAATGTAAAGCATAAAATTTGTTTCGGACCTCACCGAAATGGACGAATTTCGCCGAAATTCGGACTAATTTAGTCGAATCCAGAACCTTGTTTCACAGCTACTTCTCAGTTACCTATCCCTAGTCTGACGACAGATGTTGACAACCTTGCTTACTCACCTCACTCTATCCTCGCTGGTGCCCAAACGGACTGCCACCGCACCGGCCATGCAATGGAACACCAGACACGTACTCGTTTCGCCGGCGACGTAGCTCCTCAGAAGTGTGTTGCGCTGCGGCCGCCTGCTCAGCAACCTGCAGTATTCCTTAAGAGCAAAAGGAATTCCATTCTCAAGAGGTGCTTCAGATGTCTGGCTACTGATCACCTGGTCTCTGCCTGCCGTGACCCCATAAAATGCTCTCGGTGCGGCCACAAAAGTTTTCAGTGTAAAAGTTCGACCATCATGTCTTCTCACTGAGATAGCTCGTCCGGCTCCAGCGGAGACCACCCCACCACCACCATTCGGTCCCCCACCACTGCTGCCATGATCGCCGAGGCAGCCAACCTCCTCCACTCCCACATTGTCAACCCCACCACCCCTCCTGCCACTTCCATCACTAAACCTGGCCCTTGTTTAGATTGAAGATTTTTTCAACCTGATGAATAGTACCATTTTCGTCTTATTTGACAAATATTGTCCAATCGTAGACCAACTAGGCTCAAAAGATTCATCTCGTGATTTTGAACTAAACTGTGTAATTAGATATTTTTTTACCTACATTTAGTACTCCATGCAAGCGGCTAAAAATTGATGTGATAGAGAGAGAGTGAAAAAACTTGGAATTTTGAGGTGATCTAAACATGGCGCTGCTATCCCCGCCAACCGCCCTGCTCCACCCCCTTCCCCCGGTGCCGGGTCCTCCAGCACTATCCCCGCCAGGCGGGCCATGGTGGAGGCGCATGTGGGCGATGGCGAATATGAGGCTTCCAAGGTGTACGCCTATGTGTACCTTGAGCAGGTGGTCCACAGCCCCCACCTCAGGCTTGTGGTGCTCCTGCTTTCCACCTGGCTGCTTCCTCACGTGGCATCGGCATCATTCCCACGCTGAGCGGGAGCAAGTTGTTGCCCGGTCCCCCATCAACTTCGAGGGCAACAACATCATGGTGTTCCGCTCCCACGAGGAGGCGGACAATCGCTTCTACGCCTTCTACAACATCTACGCCGAGATCGCGGTGGTGGACTTCCCCCTCGAGCACCGGAAGGAGCCCCTGGCGAGGGAGGTATTGGGCGCTATCGGTAATGTATGCTGCATCGATCCCGATTGTCTCCTTGAGGTTGATTTCACTTCTATGCGCACTGTTCTTCGTCTTGATCATGATCGTGAAGTGACTGAGCAGCTCTTAGTGTGCAATCACAGCGGGCCTGCTACCATAGCTGAGCTCCACATAATCCGCACTTGGCTTGATGCTAATCCTATGCCGGATTTTTCAAACTACACTTTTGGCCCGCTACCTGCTCTCCACGATCCGCCGGCTTACCATACCCTTGGTAACCCGCCAACACAGCTGCCTGCTGCTCCCCACAACTTAGTCGCAACTGTCATCGAGTGCGAAATACCTAACGCTACTCCTCCTCTGCGCCCTGTCCGCACTAGACAGGCCACTCCTTATCCCACCGCCAGAAATGCCAACCCAGCTGCAACTGTCACCCGTGCTTCTCCTGTTCTTGCACTGCCTTGGTATGGTATCGAGGGCATTCCAGAGCGTGAGGAGCTACATCAGGTGGAGGTGCCTGCTCCCTGGCCATAATTGAAGAAGAAGAAGAAGAGGCGGCGTATGCGCTAACTGGATTGAACCTGGAGGTGCCCTCCACCTTCTCTGCTGGACACACTGAGGAGGAGCACGAGAGTCGAGCCCAGAAGAGGCGTGCCAGGCGCAAGCGGGTCAACGACACAGCACGCAAGCTGCGCAGGAGCTCCAGGCTCATGGCCAAAGAGGAGCCTGGCTTTGAGCTTCCAGAGGACAAGGCTGCCCGTGTCTATCAAGCCAAATTTGACTTCACTGGTGTGTCTCGGCGTCTTCATAATGCTATCTCTCGCTCATATCTCCTATCTGATCCTTACTATCTCTCAGACAATAATGAGTCTCTCTATGAGATTGCAGAAGCCTGTGGAGTTATCTCTGGTGCGGCAGAGGTGCCGCCCGGTGAAGAATGAAGAAGCGCTCCACCACCCTCAGCGCGGCGAGGGTCTGCTGCGACTCCTTTGAGCAGCTCGTCGCTTGGTCACATCAGGAGCATCACCTAGCTCGGAGGTCCCTGGCCTCCAATTTTGTTTACCTAAGACGAAGAATCATGTATCCTAGCTCTTTCAGTCTACCGGGTCAGTCAGTCCATGTCGTCGGAGTTGTAACAGCGTCTTGTCGTGTCCCCAGTCCGGATACCGGAAGCCCAGGTCTGAACCTGAGGAATAATGTAAGTGTCCAGCCAGTGGCCAGTGTGCACTGCCTGAAGAAGACGCTGTACCAGTTTCCTAATGAATAGAACCTTTGTTGGAGTTGTTCCAAATTCACTGCAAGATATAGGCCGGGCTTCTGACGGAGCGAAGCGGAGGCCCGTAAAAGCCGAAGGCTGGGCCGGAGCGTAGCGGAGCCCCCCGCGGTACGGTACATATATACCCTTGCTAGGATTTCTTGGAGACTTGATTCTCTTGTAAACCGCCGCAGGCGTGTAACCCAAAACTCTTGAGATAGTGAGATTGTTGCTGGCTGGTGCCCATGGTTTTTCCCCTTCGCATTGGAGGGGTTTTCCACATTAAAGCGTGTGTCTCCGCTGTGATTGATTTCGTTTTACTTCATATTCCATACGTCGTTCATAACAACCTTTTCTGTGTGCTGTTGGAATGTTAGAGGCTTGGGTGATCAAGTGAAATGTGGTGACGTTCTCATGGAGTTGCTGGCTGCTAATCATGATATCGTTCTTCTACAGGAAACCAAACTTAGCTCTGTTTCCTCGCTCAAGCTAAATAGCTTCCTTCCCCGTCGACTTAACTGCTTTCACTACTCTCCATCTGACGGTGCTTCCGGCGGCATCCTTACTGCCTGGCCGGACTCCCTTTTCTCCTCTCTCAATACTTCCTCCACCGCTCACACCTTGTCTATCCACCTTACCTCCACCATTACCAATTTCTCCTTCGTTGTCACCAACGTTTACGCTCCCTCTGTTCCTGAACACAGGCCCGAGTTCCTTACTGAGTTGCAATCTGTTGCTTCCCCTGCTAATATCCCTTGGTTGCTCGGTGGCGACTTCAACATGATACGGTACGCGCACGAGAAAAACAATAGCAATTTCTGTTTTGCTGAAGCTGAAGCTTTCAATGAGTGTGTAGATACCATGTGCCTCATCGTACTTCCCCTGCTGGATAGGAGGTTTACCTGGTCTAACAGGAGGGCCAACCCGACCCTGGAACGGCTTGATCGGGTCTTCATCAACCTCTGTTGGGACGAGGTTCTGCCTAACACCGTGCTCTCTTCCCTTACCAGGACCACCTCTGATCACGTTCCCCTCAAAATCGCTATCTCCACTACCATCCCTAAGTCCAAGATTTTCCGCTTTGAAAACTTCTGGATCCACTCTCCTGGCTTCTTTGACATTGTGTCAACGGCCTGGTCCTGTAGGACTGACTGCAGTAACCCTGCTGCCGCACTTGCAGCCAGGCTAAAGGAGATGAGGGCTGCTCTAAGGGCTTGGAGGAAAACCTTTTCTCACCTTTCACAATAGGAGACTGACTGCAAAATCGTTATCAACCTCCTTGACTATGTTGAAGAACGACGTGCTCTTAGGCCAGCTGAAACTAACTTACGAGCTGTTATAGTGAATCTGTTGAGCAGAGTTGCCCACGCCAAGCTGACAATTTGGAAGCAACGGAGTAAAGTCAGAGCGGCCATATGCGGGGATGAAAATACTCGTTATTTCCATGCCTGTGCCAACCAGAGGAGGCGTCGGAACAGAATACAAGTAATCGAGCATGATGGTCGTGAGTACCACGGCCACGTCCAGAAGGCTGAGGTCCTGCATGCTTTCTATCACAGTTTAATGGGGTGCCCCCGAAACACTAGCTGGGCCCTCAGCCTGGATGCCCTCTACCCTGAAGGGCCTCTCTCCCTCGAGCAACTCGACGCACCCTTCTCTACTGCTGAGATTCAGATTGCTATTCGCCGCATGCACTCTAATGCCAGCCCCGGCCCTGATGGCTTTAGCCCTTCCTTCTTCAAGGCCACTTGGCCCACTACTTTTCAGAGTATTGTTGACCTCTTTCAAGCTTTTTATGCTCACTCTGCTGACCTTGAGCGCATCAACCGCTCCTACCTTGTTCTTCTTCCTAAAAAGAATGATGCTCGCGAAGCTCGGGATTTCCGGCCTATCGCTCTCCAAAATACTTCTATCAAGTGCCTGTCCAAGGTGCTTACCAACAGGCTTCAACCGGTTATCCCACTTCTGGTCAGCAGTGATCAATCTGGTTTTGTCCTTGGACGCTGCGTTTCTGAAAGCTTCGCGTACGCTGCTGACCTGCTCCGTTGCTGCCATCGCAGGCGTGCGCCCACCATTGTTCTAAAACTCGATTTCCACAAGGCTTTCGATTGTGTTAATTGGGATAATATCATTCGAATTCTGCGCTGCAGAGGTTTCCCGGATAGCTGGTGTAAGTGGGTGCTAACCCTCTTAAATACAGGCAAGACATCAGTCCTCCTCAACGGGATCTCAGGGAGATGGATTAACTGTCGCAACGGTCTACGCCAGGGTGACCCTATGTCCCCTTATCTCTTCATCATTGTAGCAGATGTGCTCCGTCGTCTTCTCCATCACCCTGACTGCTCTCCCTCTCTCAAACATCCTCTCGCTCCTGATGCTCCTTGCCCCGTCCTCCAGTACGCCGATGACACGCTCATCTTCCTTCACTGCTCTCCGGAGGCAGTCCTGCAAACCAAACAGGTGCTGGAGGTTTTCGAGCAAGCAACAGGCCTCTCCATTAACTACCACAAAACCACCTTTCTGCCGGTTGCTGTGCCTGATACCTTGGCTCATACTCTTGCTGCGTCCTTTGGCACCACTGTCTCCACCTTCCCCCAAACCTACCTTGGTCTTCCTCTCTCTACCAACAAGATCAGCGTTTCTGATTGCCTCCCTTTGATCTCCTCGGTGGACAAGCACCTCTCTGGTTGGAGTGCCTCCCTCCTCAACAGAGCGGGCGGTTGATTCTTTCCACTGCCGTCCTCAGCTCCATCCCAATACATTATATGGCAGCCATGTCTATCCCAAAAAAGGTGATCCATGCCATTGATCGTCGGCGCCGTGCCTTCTTTTGGACAGGTGAAGATACTTGTCATGGTTCCAAGTGTTTGGTTTCCTGGGACACTGTCCGCACAAGCAAGGCCCATGGTGGCCTAGGAGTTAAGGATCTAGAGTTGCAAAATCGGTGTCTGCTTATGAAGTTTGTTGACAAGTTATTCTCCAATGAGGACGCGCCGGGGAAAAGTTGGATTATGGGGGAAGCTACTCCCTTCGACACTACGGTGCCTGGGACATATGGTTACCTTTGGAAAATTGTCAACGATGAGCTCTCAACCTACCGCTCTCTTACTTATGTTAATGTTCGCAACGGATCCTCCACATCCTTCTAGTTCGATCACTGGTTGCCTGACGGGCCTCTCTGCCTTACCCATGCCACCCTCTTCTCACATACCACTAGGCCTAACACTTCTGTGCAGAATGTTTTCCAAACGGGTTTTGATTTGTGCTTACGTCCAAGGCTCACTAACGCTGCTAGTGCCCAGCTAGCCTCCCTTCTTCTTTGCTTGCAGGAGATCGTACTGGGCAATGACCCTGATCAACGACTTATGAAGCTGACGGGCAAACGCTACACCTCAAGAGACGCCTACGCAGCACTGGATTGCAGTCAAGGGCCCCCATATGTCCACGGTCAGCGTATATGGAGCTCGCGTGTGCCTAACAAGGTCAAGATATTCTCATGGCTCTACTTCAAGGATCGGCTGAGCACCTGAACCAATCTTTTTGCCAAACACATCTTGGACGATGATGTCTGTGAACGCTGCTCAGATGCTACTGAGGACAGGCACCACGTGTTTTTTGGATGCCGCACGAGTGCTGGCGTTTGGAACAGACTCAACCTCGCCGCTGTCGGAGACCTTTCTGATGTCCATGCTTGGAATGCCACAGCTCCAGATAACCTGGAAGGCAAGCTGTGGCCCTTTGTTCTACAGACCATACTCTGGCGGCTATGGGATGCAAGGAACGGCGAGATCTTTAGAAACGAGAATCCCTCCGGTCTATTATCTCAAAAGTTTGTGATGATCTTGTAATCTGGTGTAAGCGGCTTAGGTGTGCTCAGGATGTATCTAGCTTAAATGCTTGGCGCCTCTACTTCCTATTCTGTAACTTTACTGTTAACTCTGCTTCGGTGGATGTTTGAAATGAAATTTAGGTGGGGAATCTCTCCCCACCGTTTGTTTCAAAAAAAAATGCCTATCTTTACTAGCGGTAACCTTAACTGCTAGTGAAAATAGGGTTATTTGTACCGGCAGTTGTACTAGGGCCTTCATTTTTTGTGCCGTGAGATAAAAAATAGTTTATATTTTATATGTCAGTGTAGAAACCAGATGAACACATGTCAAATTGGCTCTCAGGATCACATAACTATTTCACCAACCCCTTTTTATGTTTAAGGCCATATGAGATACATGCATGGTAATGTTAACGTACTAATGCCATCAAATCCAGGTGGTTGCCATATTGTTCAGTAAGTATTGTACAATCCCATTACTTTTTAGAAGCACTACCAGCTCCATATTCCCCTGTTTCACCGTACCACTATCTCTGTTTACCCATTCCACCGACCTTATTACTGAGTTGTCCAAGTAGATAGGAGTAGCTCTATGCACAGCGGTCCCTGTCCTTGCTTTCCCCTCCTCGCTGTCACCCGAGCGGCACAACGGGCACGACGTTGTTTCGAATTTACCACGATGAAGGCGACGGTGAGGCGTTCTCAGCTTGCTCATGCGGCATGACGTTGTTTCTGTGGCTTCCGGCCGCTGCCATCACTGCTGCCGAAAACAATGACGAGTTGACGACTCCATCACCCATGGGTGGATCTAGGAAGCTCTGTAGTAACACACGGTGTATATTTTCTAGTTAAATTAAAAGAGAACGTGGTAGGAAACTCAAGAAATTTCCATGTGCACGATAAATAACAATCCGAACAAGATAGGATGGAACATTCCATTTTTGCCCTTCAATGAAGATATTGAATTTACCAATTTACTCTTATGTGAAAATAAATAAAGAGCTGGTAAAAATGTGAACTGTTCTGTCATGCATCTTCTCCCAACAGCTCAGAGTCCTCTAATCCAGCTGCACGCTGGGGCCACATACCAACGATGAATATGTCAAGTGGCGAGGCAGGTCAATCTGTATCTAGAGAGCCACAATTTGGTTGTGGTTGCCATGGTCATTAGCAGAAGCATAGGGTGGATTTCGGCTGCTTGATCTTCTAGCTAGTAGAGTTGCTCGATCTGCTTGCTAGCGGAGGAGCCCCACTGGCGAGGATCAGGGACAGGCGTTAGCGATTGGGCAGTCCTGCATGGCTGCAGTGTGGTGCGGCACCGCCGTAGAGAAATTTTTTCTCTCTGCTTTGGTTAACGTCATGCTTCGCTAACATGTCAAGATAGGTGATCTACAAAGCAACATTCTACCATTTGAGAAGTCGTGGTTCAACATCTTCAGCAGCCGTGCTGACTGCCGACATGGAAGGATATATACACCCTCAAGAGACCCTCACATCCAGCTCCGTAGCTACGCCCTCCGTCCACAAAGAAACCAATTGCCATATATCGTTGATTCCCAGCAACCGGCCAGCACAGTTCCTAGAAACACAAGAAATTTCCAAGTGCAGGATAAATTAAACAACAATCCGAACAGAAGGAACTTTGAACCCATACATTATTATAAGTTTATAACACAACAATACAATACATCAGTTGCAAACCCTGAGTAATAACATAACCATACGACTCACAGTCACAGTACAATCCAATAATCCAACAACATATAGACGCATAATAAGGCGGTGCAGTAGTGTTTTCTTGGACAATACTAGCTAGCTAATAGCTACTACTGCAGATGGCAGCAAACACGATCAGTGGAGTGCGAATTGGATGCATCATAACAATAAGAGCACACGTACATGGAAGCGAAAAATACAGTATTAATATAGATCCTGGTCCTGGATCTGTATGCAGAAATATCATGCAGTCATGAGCAGGCGACTGTAGTGCAAGGCTTACCGGCCATGCATTCTGAAATCGACCAGCCGATCGAGTGACAGAAACTAGCGCTAAGCATCAGGCCCGTATATGGCCCAGTGCAAATGGGCCGACCGCACCGGGCCCCCAAAATTCCAGGGCCCCTACTGCTGCAGTGGTGAAGAACGTGAACGCAAGTTTGACTCCTCTCCTCGATTCTTGGTTCCGTTCCTGGCGGCGACCGTCAAACATACAGCAGAGTCGCCGACTCCAAGCACTGCGCTGAGATGACGATAGCCGAGTTGCCGACTTCCCACCCATGGCACTGCAGGAGGTATCAGGTATTCAGGTAGGCCATGTGTCTATATCTACGTATATGTTTTTCTTTCACCATGAAAACACGATTTATTTACCCTAAATCTCATGATAATTTTTCCTTATTATCGGTTACCATGAACTTCATCTTCAATTCTCATGCATCACACGCTAATGCGCGCTTTCGGAAAAAAAATTAGTTTTGTTGTGTTTGGAATTTATGAAACAATGTCATCTATTTATTTATCATATCTTCTGAAGAAAAAAAGAGACATGAATTTTGCTCTTGATGGATTTTGGTTATTTATATTTTCTAGACATACTCTCTCCGTCCCAAAATAAACGCACATATCGTTTTTTAGGAATCAAACGCTTTTAAGTTTGACTAAGAATATAGAAAATAGTATCAATATTTATATCTCCAAATAAGTTTATTAGGAAAGTATACTAAATGCTTAATCTAATGATACTTATTATACATCATAAATAATAGTACATTTTTTTTATAAATTTTGGTCAAACTTTAAAAAGTTTGATTCCCCGAGAAATGAGATGTATGTTTATTTTGGAACGGAGGGAGTATGACCCAATTTTATGTTTTGCACCAGGGCCTCACAAACTTTGGTACGGCCCTGCTAAGCATGTCCTTCATTTTCCACTGCGGTGATCATCTCAATTCTTCTAAACTTGCTCGATAATCTCAGAGGGTGTCGCCGCGTCATCTCCTCGTCCTGCCTCGCCGGATGTCCCAGCTTCATCTTGCTCTGGTGCCCCATCCTGCTGTGTTTCGCCTGACATATATTGATGGATGAGAGGACCAATAAATCCAGTTCTTTCAACAAAAGACCAACTCATGTGCGAACACATGGTTGATATGTGTCCTTGTAGTTTGTTTTGTGACGAGTGATTGTCAACGTGATCTACGACCTACGTTGAGTTTGTGAGCTAACCATGGCGTGAGTTGGGTTGTGCGACACGTCTTTTAGCTTGTGGTATGCAGGTATGGAGCTTAGAGATGGTGGTCGATGGCGAAGTGAAGGTTAAGTAAAGACGTGCCGTGCCGATGGACTGGGATTGGTGAAGGACGGACGTGAGGCTTCGACCGAGAGACCAGGATGCCAGGTGATCAGCCGCAGTAGCTGACATATGGGGACATCGACAAGCGCAAATGTACATGGAGGAGTGACCGTGTTGATCAAGTTAAGAGTCGGACGTGCGAGTCGAGCGGAGGCTCTAGAAGATTTGGCTGCCGGCCAGTCAAGGATGGCAGTGACACGTGTCGAGTAGCGGGAATGCGTATGTAGTACACTACTCGCGGGCAGTTTAGTGGTTTGGGCCTCAACCATCCGTGACTGGCAGAAGTTCTGAGGAGAAACGGATGACATGTGGCGGCATTGAGAAGTTCGCGTCGATGCGAAGCTACCTCATGAAGGGCGCGGTGGCCGTCAGATAAAGATTATATCGGGTTGGACCATAGCGCTCTCGGATTAAGTAGTTCGACTCAAAATATCTGAGAAAATTGCTATTATATGACTTCAAACATGTGGCTTTGCTATTATAGGATTCCTAACATCGACTTTGCTAAAACGACATCTGAAATGTTGACACTTTGTTTTCAATGGCATTATGTGCTTTTAATTGTATTTCTCATCTCAAATACATGTATTTTGCTATGACTTGACCATTTTGCCCTCAGGCCCTCATAACACGTGTGCAGGGGCTGCTGCCTGTTCCGGAATTTTTTTTTATTTTTAGCCCAAATTTGAAACAAATTTTAAATTTAACCCGCATTTGAAAATATTTTTAAATCTAACCCATTTGGCCCTGCCACCATGCATGGCGGGGCAAATGCACTGAACCCCGCCATGCATGGTGGCGGGGTGCAGGTCCCACGTGGCACGCTGTAGGCCAGCGTGGAAAGGAGTATCCCGCCATGCATCATGGCGGGGTATAACCCCGTCCATTTAAAAGCCCGGGCACTTCTTGTTTTTGGCCATTCATCCATTCCATTTCCCGCAGCGCCCCTCTCCGCCCCAGGACCAAGCTCCCCTCCCCTCGGCGCCCCTCCCGCCTAAGGCCCCTCCCCGTCGGCTACCGGCCCATCGTCGGACCTTGTTCCGGCCACCCCTTCTCTGCGTCCATCATTGTAGTATGTTTGGTTAATATAGTTAGTAAAGTTATATTAGTTTTTATCGTATTGATATTGTACATTATATAAGTGATATGTGTTTTGTGTAGAAATCATTTCGTGTTATTAGATGGAGGACTCGTATCGTGAGTCGATTTGGAGGAAAAAATGTCGTCCTAGAGAGATGTACCCGACGTGTCTTGCAAGGATGCGCCCGTTCCTCCCGAGGAACCTTTCCCTAACTGTGATTGTGGTCATCCGGCGCACGTGAGCCAGGGTGGCGGCGTGGGAACGGCGGCTGGGGACGCGGCGGGGGCGCGGTGGCCGGGGACGTGGTGGCGGGGCCGCGGCGGCCGGGACGCGGGGGACGGCGCGGCGGCGCGGACGGCGGCTGCGGCAGCGGCGGCACGACGGGCTCGGCAGCGGTGGCGGGGGCGCAGCGGGGAGCGGCAGCGGCGGCGGCGGCGGCGTGACGGGGCGTCGGTGGCGGCTTCGGTGGCGGTGGGGGCGCTGGCGACAGCGGCGGCGCGGCAGCGGGTGCTCGGGCGGGGCGCGACCGAACGGGCGTGGCGGAGCGCGGCTTTTTATTTAGGTCGTGCCCCGCCATGATGGGCGGCGGGTTTGGCATACCCCACCATGCATCATGGCGGGGTACGCCCGGGTGGCTTTGCCACGTCCCCCGCCACGTGGGACCTGCACCCCGCCACCATGCATGGTGGGGTTCAGTGCATTTGCCCCGCCATGCATGGTGGCGGGGCCAAACGGGTTAGATTTAAAAATAAATTCAAATATGGGTTAAATTTAAAATTTGTTTCAAATTTGGCCTAAAAATAAAAAAAATTTCCCGTTCCGTGGGCTGGCTGGCTGGCCGGCCGCCGCCTGGCCTGGCTGACCGCCGCTTGGCCTGCCTGGCCGTGGATTGGCCAGGGCTGGCCGTGGCCTTGGGATGGCTGGCAGCCGCCTGGGCATTGCAAACAGCATATACAGTGTAATAAGTATGTAATACAAATGGGAAAATGATGATCCAAGCAATGGATAAAACCATAAATTTAGCACAAATGAGTTCATCTCATAAAACCATGATTATAGCAATTACAAGTTCATCTCATAAGACCATAATTTAGTTCCAAACGAGGTCCAAGTCATACGAAATAAATCATGAGTTCATCTCATCACACACAACTAAAAAAATTCATCCAATGGGTAGCTTTCTCTTTGGAGTCATCTTCTTTGGTGCTGCAGTTGTACGCATCCTCACAGGACTAGTTGCATCGGTTTGTGAAGATGTGCCCTCCCCTAATAACGTCGCAAGCATGCTGCACATAAATTCGATACGACAATTAGATGTATGAAAAAAATAGTGCATGGTAAATGTGTCAATATTCTTACCTTCTTGTGACCCTTCCTGGACTATCCCATAGGATTTCTTCTCTAGTCGGCCTCCGTGGAGTACTAGGTTCTGCTGGCGCTTTTGTAACATTGTTCCTAGGTTGCCTACGCTTCCTAGACAATCCAAGAAAATATAAGAAAATGACACTACCCTCCATGCATCAACGTACAGAGCCAATGTTTGCAGCAAAAAAAACTAGAAAAAAGAGATATCTAGAAGAGATATGTATGTCAACTATGAATTACTTGGCATATATGAGCTGTCAGAAAGCTGCACCTTTGTATATACTGTATAGACTATGTACACTTGAAAAGAAAAGTTCATAGTAGCCGTTCATGGTAGCACCTTTGTGTATACTGTACATACTATGTACACTATGAATTACCTCTTTTTTGCAGTTCCATTAAGCGGGCACTTGGCACTAGCTTGTCGGTGACCTTTTTCTCCACATCTTTTGCAAGTCATAGGTCCTCTAATCATCTTTTTTCCCTTTGCATTTGTTGGAGCAGTATCAATGTCACATCCCTTCTCACCTTCACCCTCATTGGTAAATTTACCATCTTTGGAACCTTTCTTTCTGGTGTCCACCTTCCATCCATCCCTTAATTCTTAGTTTCATGAGTCTTCCAATAGGTAATTTTGCTAGAGGTGCACCAACTACAAATGGTAGGTCGACCTGTGGCCACTGTGTTTTATCTGTCATCGGCTCAATCTCTCTTCCATAAGCCGCTCTAAACCTATTCACCGAGTAGTAGTCATGCACAAACTGTTCTAGGTCAATTCCACTTTGGCGGGTTACATAGGCCAATACATGTTGACATGGCTTACCAGTGTGCTGCCATTCAAGACAAGTACATGTCCTTTTCTGTAACTTAACAATATGCCTCACAGAAACACTACTATGGTCCCATACCTCTGCACTCCAATTAGAACATTTCACAATTTTCAAGTGTCCCAAGCCTCTAGTATTTGCCCTTAGCTGAACCATAATAGCTGGGAGTATCCTGTCTTCAGGTAGCCTGTATGCAATAATTCTTCTCTTGTGTCACAGTACCATGATCATTTCTCTGATCTTATCAGCAAGGTCAACAACAGGTAGGTCTTTATGGTCTCTAATCCAGTTATTAAATGACTCAACAATGTTACTAGTTATGTAGTCACACTTAATTTCTGGATTAAAACCACACCTACACCATAATAGCTTATGATTGGTCTGTAACCATTGCACTGCTTGTGGTGATTCACTTACCATTTTTGCTAAATGGTCATAGAAAATCTCCTCTCTGTAAGCCCTTGCAGTAGGATATATCTAGCCAAAGCCTCTAAATCTCTTCTGGAAGTTTTTGACAAGATGATGAAAGCATTCCCTTTGCTCTGCATTTGGGAATACATTTTTCACTGCATTCTCCAAGCCCTTGCAAGCATCAGAACAAATAGCAAGGAGTGGAGGATCACCTATAGCCTTTTTTAATTGTTCCATGAACCAAGTCCAGTTGTCTGTTGTTTCAGAAGCTATGAAGCCATAAGCGACTGGATACATCTAATTGTGACCATCAACTGCTACAGCTGCGGCCAAGTGACCATTCCACCTTCCATTAAGTGTTGTACCATCTATGCTCAAATGAGGCCTACAACCTTCCAAGAAACCATCAATGCATGGTTTAAGAGCACAGAAAAAAACGGTGAAAATATACCTCACCATCCACCTGAAGAACATCAATCTCAACAACACTCTCGGGGCTCCGCTTCATCACCTCGGCCTTCCACCTAAACAACAGCTCAAAACTTTCTGACCATTTGCCATAAACCTCATCAAGAGCTCTTTGTTTACCCCGCCATACAGTGGCATATGCAAGTTCATACAGGTGATCTGTCTCCAACCTCCTTTGCAGTTCCTTAGCACCAATATTTGGTTTAGTTCTAAGTATACTCACAGCCTTGCTTGCTACCCACTTGCAATTTGCAGTTGTAGTTAACATCCTCATGCTAGACACACATGTATGGTTATCCACTAAGACGGTGACCTACAAAAAAAAGTGCCGAAAATACTACATGAGCAGCACAAAAGTACAGAGGAATTCTGATAATAAATAAATATATGCAGTACATATATGCACATTCACACAAGTATCCAGAATTGGGAAGCATTTATTTATCCAATCCATGTATCAACGTACAGAGCATGCATAATGCATATATGCATATATATGCTAGTAGCCTCTCTATAATGTCACGTCAAAGTGCATGAATGAGATACAGAGCCATGCAGGAATTGGGAAGCATATACGTACTGCATGCATGCAAAGTGCATATATGCATATATAGTACTGCATACATGCAAGTTGTATAGATGCACCAATAGTACTGTATGCAATATATTCAACCATGATTAAGAAAGCATGACACCAGTCATTCTCATACAAACAGGAATGAAATAATACAAACAAGAATGAAATGATAAAAAAAATTATTCACCTCCACAGTAGCGCTGCCTTTCATTTTTCTGGCATTTATCCTCCAAGGGCAAGGACGACCTTCATCACCGGACTTGCAAAAAGCCCTATATATCGTCTTACATGACTTCTCTACTCCTAAATGGAACTCTTTCTTGATGGCAAATTGCCGAACTGCCAGCTTGAACTCCTCCATTGTTGGGTACATTGTTCCTACCTCCATTGATGGATTGTTCTTATCATATGAAATGACCATCTCACTTGGTACGACATCACTAGTAGGAATGCTAGCACCATCAATATCATGCCCAAGCTCATTATCATTCCCTTGTTCATTATTTGTTGTGCCCTCATCACTCAATCCTAAAATCTCACACATCTGACTCTCGCTCATAAGTTCAATTCGACCTTCATCATCATGTGTCTCCACGATTTGTAAGGTTGCCCAATCAACTTTTTCCATATTTTCCACGTCATTTACTTGGGACCTATAAACAAATCAAACGTAGTTTACTAGTGTCTGCTGTACTAGTAAAAAAAAGAGAGCAAGTGCATCAAATATATACCTTTCCACTTGAAGAACAGGAAGGTTGTACTCTATTGCCGGATGAGGAACAGTAGGCAACAATGCTCTTGCTAGGGCTAGAGCATCGTTGGGGGCATCCATTGCTACTTGTGCCAGTCCATCGGGTGCCCCCGCCTGGGCGGCTAGGCCACTAGGAGCCGCGTCCAGACCACCAGAAGCCGCGTCCAGACCAGCACCAGCAGGAGCCGTCGCGGCAAGGTCACTAGGCGCCGCCGTGGCTAGGGCACAGGAGTCCATGGCACACGGCCCTCCATCCACACCTTCGGGCGAAGGCTCTCCATCCATGGACAACAGAAGGCGGCGTGGGGAGGGAAGAAGGGGCGGTAGCCGATGCACGGCGGAGTTCGGACACGGGCGGCGGAGTTAGGGCACGGCGTCGTGTCTCAGGGCGTCGCGGGAGTCACGTATCGAGGGAGAAGAAACGTCAGGGATGATAGGTGAATTGATCGGTCACGTAAGATAGATGAGAAGTAGAAGGGCAATATGGTCAATACGGGAAAATACATGTATTTGAGAGGAGAAAAATAATTAAAGGTATCAAAATGTCATTGAGAACAAAGTGCCAATGTTTCGGATATCGTTTTAGCAAAGCCCACGTTAGAAATCCTATTCTAGCTAAGCCACATCTTTTGGAGTCCTAGAATAGCAATTTTCTCAAAATATCTATGAGCAAAATTAGGATTATATAATAGTCCTGTTAAATAGGATGAGGTAGAGCTCCCATCCCCCTCACCTCTCTCCCTATCCTCTCATTCCCCCTTCCCCTTAGGGTTAGCTTTTCTAGTGTTTCTTGGGAGAGATGAAAAATCTGATAATTTCGTGGTGTATTTCTCTAAGATTCGGATTGGGAAAGAAGACCCGAATCCTCCTCGTGCCCTCTGGGATTGAGCACTTTTACATATGTTTTTTTTCCACAGTGTTCCAGTTATTCCCCATTTTGTCGTGCCTGCGATCTGGTTTTTCCGGAGTTTGGGTTAATCCTAGGCGATGATATCTTGGGGATAGATTCGTATCAAGGTGAATTTCATCTGTGCAAAGTTTGGGTGCGCATCCTTTTGATTTGAGTTGGATTTCGTCAGTTTTCTCGGCCGTTCCGTTTACTATTCGTCCGCAGCAGTTGAGGGTACAGGAGCACGTCCGTGCGGTGCTGTGACCCAAGGCCACCGGTGCCGATCTCCTGCTGCCGCGTTGCTGCGAGCCTCCCAGTGAATCACCGGTTGCCCGCTCCGACCTCTGCTCGTTTTCTACCGATCTCCTCGCTCTGTCTCCATCTGTTGCCATCGCGTGGGTGAGCAGACCCGGCCGCGTGACCTCGGTCCGTTCGTCCGTACGTCGGTCGTGCAGACCCACCCCCGTGCTGCGTCGCGCGTGCAGACCCGCGCGGTCGCTCCTGAGCGCTGCCTGCGTGAATCGAGCAGGGCAGGGACGCCTCCAGCACCGAGCGCAGCAAGCACTACGTGCATCAGGCACCAGGCCGAGCAAACGCTCCAACCGTGCTTGCTCAGTAGAGCAGCTCGCAGATGGCTTTTGAGCGGCAAGTGCAGCAGCCCATACTTGCCTCTTGATTGGTGTTGACATCGTTTTTTAGCACGTGTCAAGATGGTCAGGAAGGGCTACTCAGCAGAGGAAAGATTATTGTGTAGATTGATAGCTGATGAAAATGAGTTTGCTTATGAGTGGTAGCGGCGTATGGGTTCAAATTGAAATGTTGCCAATAAGGTTAAGGGTATTATTGCCGATGCCGATGAAAGATGGTTTGAAGGCTGCTGCCGATGGAACAGGGATTGTGCTGATAAAAAGGAAGTCGATGAGAATACCATCGTGACTAAGGCGGACTATGGAATAAGATAGGAGTTAATTTCCTTATATACGTTTATTAGAGTCTGAGTTGTATCAAAGTCATGTGTTTCCATAGATTTGGATTTAGTGTCCTAGTCGTATTTGGTTACGTTTCTGTAGATCAGGATATAAATATAGAGTGAAGGACAATGTAAAGAATAAGCAATCAATACATCAAAAACAACTTTTATTCTTATTTACATCTACTTTCGATGACTTCGTCAAATTGCATATTTTTCTTTTTTATGAGTTCTCATCGATTCGACGAGTTGCATTGCTCCAGTGCAATCTTCGGCGATCCTCGAGTTCCGTGTGAGTACCTCTTGGCCGTGACTTTCGGGCGTATCGCTGTTGTCAGGACCAAAGTGCCCGTATCTTCATCCTTGTCGATTAACATGTCAAATCGACTGGCACGCTTTGGATATCGAATTCAGGTATTAGCCCTTTGTGTTTGCAGATCTACTTTTGCATCAACACATCTTTTGGCACGCCCAGTGGGACAGATCTAGTCAAGATGCTTAATCCTGAGATCGATGCGGGGAACATCATCGTGGTAACAGAAGAAGATCTTAAGGATGATCAGAAGCAGGCTATGGAGAGAGCTATAGAAGAATACAGACAGCTCTGCTTGAAGTCATTCAGTTTGAACAAAAGTGGACAAGTCATCCAGAAGCAAGTCTATCGGCAAATTTGTTACCGATGCAACAGAAGGCTCCAATTGTAAGTCAACCTGGAGTTCAGGTTTTACCTCAAGTTAATTGTAATTATCCGGCAATGCCAAGAAGTTACTAACCATCGGTAAATTTTGTACCGATGAACGCTAATAATTGGCCAGGGCAGTTTCCCACTCAACATTCAGTTCAGCCAAATCAGCAAACCACAGGTGTTCATCAAGGTCACATGCATGCTGTTTTTCAGAATCAAACATCGGCAGCTCAACCGATGAACCCTTTTCAGTAGGTTAATGGACCACAAATAGTAACAAATATGCCAATTGCTGGAGCTCGTGAGCCACAAAGGTATGCAGAAGGGTATCAGCAAGTACCTCCAGTGGAGATTCAACCATATCGTCAACAAGATATTGATGCTTTTTGGGCTGATAAAATAGCAGAAATTATGAAGGATCAGTTTGGGATCAAGCCCAAAGTTAATACCTATTCTTATCGGACTCCGTATCATCCGACATATGATTTAATTCCTCTTTCAAATCGTTACAAGGTGCCAGATTTCACTAAGTTTTCTGGGCAGGACGATACATCAACCATGGAGCATGTTAATCGTTTTATTATTCAATGTGGAGAGGCAGCTTGTAGAGATGAATTGAGAGTTCGTTTGTTTTCATCATCTCTATCTGGATCAGCATTTACATGGTTTATCTCACTACTGCCAAATTCTATTATTACTTGGGCTGATCTGGAAAAGCAATTTCATAAGTATTTCTTTGCTGGAGTTCATGAAAAGAAGCTTACCGATTTGGTAAAGATAAAACAGCGCAATGATGAATCAGTAGAAGGCTTTGTGCAAAGGCTACGAGATGTAAAGAAGAAATGTTATAGCCTGGTGTTGGATGATCGGCAGCTTGCCGATTTGGCCTTTCAGGGATTGTTGCCACACCTTAAGGACAGATATGCTTCTCAGGAGTTTGAAAGCCTAAGTCATCTAGTGTAAAGAATTTCTGATCAAGATACTAGGGTTTTTGAACCTAAAAGAAATTGGAATAAGAAAGTTTCATTTGTCGAAGAAGTAAAAGATTCTGATTCGGATGAAGAACCAGTTATCGGTTTGGCTGAGTGGGTTAAGAATAAAAAACCGATATCTTGTCCCTTTGGTCACAAAGAGCCAGAGAAGTTTACTTTCGACGTCACCAAAGCCGATAAGATATTTGATCTTTTGCTTCAGGAGGGTCAGATTAAGTTGTCACCTAATCATGTGATCCCATCGGCAGAAGAGTTGAAGCATATGCTGTATTGCAAATGGCATAATGCAACTTCACACAGTACAAATGAATGCAAAGTATTTAGACAACAATTACAGTTAGCTATTGAGTCTGGGAGAAAAAAATTTGGCAATTCTAAAATTCAGAAGCCAATGAAAATTGATCAACATACTTTTCCAACAAATATGTTGAATACTGAAGGTAAAATTAAGGTGTTGATATCAGAAGCTGCTAAAAAGAATGCATCAGTAGATCCCCAACATCGGATAACTACCGATGATGCAAAAGGCAAGGGGCTATTGACAGAAGGTGGCAGTTCTGGAAAGCCTCCTCGATCTAGCATCATGATTACTCAACAAAGACAACAGGAAGGCTGACGTCAGCGAAGGGATCGATATCGACAACAGCAAGAGGAAAGATGTCAAGAAGAGTGGAATCGGCATAAGGATCATTGGAATTGTCCGTTTTTTATTCATTGTTGGGAGGAAGGTATTAAGTTACCTACTGTTGAAGATTGCCCAGAGTGCAATGGTTATTATGGAGTTAATCGTTCTATAAGAAATTTTCAATCTGGTAATCAAGGTTTGTCCATTAATGAGCCGATCAGAAGGAGAGCATCAGTATATGATCGACTGGGGGCAGGCTCAGTGTACATAAAAGGCTTGGTAAACACATTGCATATTTTCCAAGAAACCAAGAGGAACTTGAAGAGATGGCAAATGCAAGAGTTCCTGATGAAGAAATATTTTACAGGGATCCTAATATACGTCGTGTGGAGACAACCAGGACCTATCAGCCAGTGTGGAAAACTAAACTTCCTCAATGGTGTCCAGAGGGTTTGACAAAGACACAGAAGAGGAAATTGCAGCGAGAGCGTCAAAAAGACTTTTACCAAGAAGGAAGTCCCTCCAATAAGAAACCTGGTAATCAGCAGTGGCAGATAAGGCACAAAAATAAAGGCCCATCGGCAGATGTCAATATGGTGTTTATGTTGCCGATGGAATTTTTGGCTCTATCTGATAGCGAAGAAGAAGTTTGTTTCTCTGACCAAATAGCTCAATTAACACTAGATCCAATGATGGATATTTTTGAGAAGTCTGCCGATGATGAGAGACAACACCTCAAGGCTTTGTTTGTAAAAGGCAGAGTTGATGAGCAGCCTGTATCTAAGATACTTATTGATGGAGGAGCTGCAATTAATATTATGCCTTATGTGATGTATCGGAAGCTTGGTAAGGGAGATCAAGACTTAACTAAGACTGATATGATGCTAAAGGACTTTGAAGGCAATGTATCACCAGCTAAAGGGGCAGTGTGTGTTGAATTGACCATCGACAGTAAAACCTTACCGACAACTTTCTTTGTTATTAATGGCAAGGGTGCGTATAATCTGCTTTTAGGAAGGGATTGGATTCATGCTAATTGTTGTGTTCCTTCTACAATGCATCAGTGTCTTATACAATGGGTTGGAGACAAAATTGAAGTTGTTCCTGGTGTTTCTTCTTATATCATCGCATCGGCAGAATCAGACACTTATGAGCGGACTAAGTGCATATCAGGAGAAGCTTGGGAGAAAGAGTTCCTCAAGGTTGCCGATTACGAAATTCTACCGATCCAAGCAGTCGGTTCTGAAGAAGAGTTTTAATGGATAGATTTGCTGATGATGGAAAATTAGGTCAGGGATTTACATCGGCAGATATTTAATAGAAGTAGATATTGGTGAAGGCGATGGGCCAAGGCCCACTTTTATTAGCGCTAAGTTAAATTCCAAGTGTAAACAGCAACTAGTTGATTTGTTAAAAGAATATAAAGATTGTTTTGCTTGGGATTATACTGAAATGCCTGGGTTAGACCGATCTATAGTTGAACATCGGTTGCCTATTAAATCTGAATTTCGGCCACATCAGCAGCCAGCACACCGCTGTAATCCTAATATACTTCCTGATATTAAGGCCGAAATAACTAAATTAATTGAGGCAAAGTTTATTCGGCAGTGTCGATATGCAGAGTGGATTTCTAATGTGGTTCCTATATACAAGAAAAATGGAAAATTTCATGTTTGTATTGATTTCAGGAATCTCAATAAGGCCACACCGATGGATGGTTACCCAATGCCGATTGCTGACTTGTTGATTGATGCTGTAGCAGGGCATCAGATTATCAGTTTCATGGATGGTAATGCAGGTTATAATCAAATATTCATGGCTGAAGAAGATATTTCTAAGACTGCTTTTAGATGTCCAGGATATGTGGGATTATTTGAGTGGATAATTATGACATTTGGTTTCAAAAATACCGGTGCTACTTATCAAAGAGCTATGAACTTTATTTTCCATAAATATATCGGCACGTTGGTGGAAATCTACATTGATGACATAGTGATTAAGTCTGGAGACATCACAAAGCATCTAACTGATCTACAGAAGGTATTGGAGTGCACAAGAAAATATAGATTAAAGATGAATCCTAATAAATGTGCATTTGGTGTATCGGCAGGACAATTCTTGGGTTTTATGGTGCATCAGCGGGGTATTAAAATTAGTAGAAAATCTATTGAGGCAATCAACAAGATTGTTGCTCCTACCGATAAAACTGAATTACAATCCTTGATCAGTAAGATTAATTTCATCAGAAGATTCATATCTAATTTGTCGGGTAAGATCAATGCTTTTAGTCCATTATTGAAATTGAAAGCCGATCAGGAATTTAAATGGGGGGATGAACAACAATTAGCCTTAGATGAAATTAAAAGTTATTTAACAAATCCTCTAGTGTTAGTTCCACCCCAACATGGAAAACCTTTCAGATTGTATTTATCAACTGAAGATACTGTTATCAGTTCAGCTCTTATTCAAGAATTTGAAGGAAAGGAGCGTGTTATCTATTATTTGAGCAGACAGTTAATAGATGCTGAAACCAGGTATTCGGCCATTGAGAAATTATGTCTATGTTTATACTTTTCTTGTATTAAGCTGAGACATTATTTACTATCGGCTGAATGTACTGTCATATGCAAAGATGACGTGGTCAAGTATATGTTGTCAATGCCGATACTGAATGGTAGGATTGGTAAATGGATTTTAGCATTATCAGAATTTGACCTACGTTATAAATCGGCTAAGGCAGTTAAAGGACAGGTTATGGCCGATTTCGTTACTCAATATTGCAACACAGTGGATTCTCTGAAATTGCTCCGTGGACACTTTTCTTTGATGGGTCTACTTGTGGTGAAGGGGCAGGCATTGGTATCGTATTAATTTCCCCTCAGGGGAAGAAGTATGAGTTCTCATTGCCGATTGTTGCTACATCGACAAACAATCAAGCTGAGTACCAAGCCCTGATTAAAGGGTTAGAATTGCTCAAGGAAGTACATGCTCATGTTGTTGAGATCTTTGGTGATTCTATGTTAGTTATAAATCAGTTGACTGAGATTTATGAATGCCGAAGTGAAATTCTAATTTCATATCATGAAAAGTGTTTGAGATTATTAAAAGAGTTTAGGAGTTTTCATCTAGAACATATTTCTCGGATGCATAATGAAGAGGCTAACCGATTGGCTCAACATGCTTTAGGATATCAATCTGTTCAAGAAGTATTAATATCAGCAACTGATACCGATGACTGAAGGAAAGAAATTATTGATTATTTAAAAAATCCATCTAAAAAGGTTGAAAGAAGTATAAGGTACCAAGCTACCAAGTATGTACTCCTCAATGATGAATTGTATTACCGTACCATAGATGGAGTTTTACTCAGGTGCGTTAGCATAGAGGAATCAAAAGGCCTGATGGGTGAAATTCATGAAGGAGTATGTGGGGCTCATCAGTCAGCCTTCAAGATGAAATGGATGATCAGAACAAATGGATATTATTGGCCGACTATTCTTGAAGATTGTTTTAAATATTTTAAAGGATGTCAGGAATGTCAAAAATTTGGTAATATTCAAAGGGCACTCGCATCGGCTATGAACCCTATAATTAAGCCTTGGCCGTTCCGGGGTTGGGCTATTGATCTCATCGGTCAGATTTATCCACCATCGAGTAAAGGGCATAAGTTTATTCTGGTTGCTACCGATTATTTCACAAAGTGGGTTGAAGCAATTCCTTTAAAAAAGGTGACATCGGCTAATATGATTGATTTTGTGAAGGAGCATATTGTTTACCGATTTGGCATCCCTCAAACCATCACTACCGATCAGAGCACTATGTTTACATCGGGTGAATTTGATGAGTTTGCTATAGGAATGGGGATTAAAGTTTTGAATTCTTCATCGTATTATGCCCAGGCTAATGGTCAGGCTGAAGCATCTAATAAAGGAATTATCAAGCTCATTAAGCGCAAGATTAAAGAGTATCCTAAGAAGTGGCATACAGTATTAAATGAAGCTTTGTGGTCATATCGGATGGCGTGTCATGGTGCAACCAAGGTAACACCTTATCAGTTGGTGTATGGACACGATGCAGTCTTACCTTGGGAGATTAAAATTGGTTCTAGGCGAATACGCTCTCAAGATCAATTGACAGCCGATGATTATGATATCCTTATGAAGGATGAGTTGGAAGATGTAGCAGGTCATCGGTTAAAAGCTTTAGTTAGCATCGAGGAGAATAAGAAAAGAGTAGCTAGATGGTATGACAAGAAGGTGAAGGTAAAGAAATTTGTCGATGGAGAATTGGTTTGGAAGTTGATTTTACCAATTGGGACTAAAAGTTCTAAGTTTGGCAAATGATCACCTAATTGGGAAGGTCCATATCGGATAAATCAATCTGTTCCTGGTAATGCATATATTCTTGAAACTCTTGAAGGAATTGTATTTCCTAGAGCATTAAATGGAAAATATTTAAAGAAATATTACCCTAGTATCTGGATGGATGTATAAAAGAGTAATTGCCGATAACAATCCTATCGGCTAGAGTCAAAACAAAGTATCAATCATTGCCGATGCGCTAATTTAACAAAGCATGGATAGCTGATATCGCACGTAGGCGAATTTCATCGGTTTCTTTTAATTCCTTGGCATCTTCATCAGCACTTCCTTCCACAGGCTTGAGTTTCTTCTTGAGAACCAAGGCCTTGCGAGCTTGGACGTCTCGTTCTTGCTGAAGGGTCTTGATAGCGTCAGGAAGCTGGTCTTCTTCTTGCTTGGCTTGAGTCAGGGCTGTTTTAACCTTTTTCAGTTCAGCTAGCAGGGCTGCCCTTTTTGCCGATAGGTCTAAAATTTTCTGTTTAAGATCAGCATCGGAGGCTTGCAAGTTGCTGATGCTTTTGTGCTTCTCATCGGCAGTTTGCTTCAGCTGCAGCATTTCTTCCTTAAGTTGAGCCTGAGCTGCTCTGTCGGCAATACGATGAACAACCTTTTGATATTGAAGTTGTCTGCTCTCCAGATGGACTGCTGGGAAGATGATTTCTTCAACATCGGCAGGGACTTGGCCACATATTGTTTTGAAGATGGTCCTTGTAGGGTCTGAATCGATCACCAGTTCAGCAGTATCTTGTTGCAGCAGATTCAGGAGAACTTCTAGTTTGCCATAGGTATCTGCCGATATTGTTCCCAATGCCAAGGAAGAACTCGCCTCTTCTCCATCATCATCGGAGACGTTGATAGCAAAAGAAAACAAGCTATCGAGAGAATCTTGTTCCTATGAAATAAAGAGAGTTAGGAATCCTATTTGTGGTGTCTGAGGATATTATAAACCAAACAGTCAATCGGTTTACCTGCTTCAGGGCAATTTCTTGAGCTTGGCTTGAAGGAACGGCTTGAAAAAGATCATGCGAAGGATCAACAGAGGATGCCGATGGAATGTCTTCTATGACCTCATCAGTAGTCGGCCCTTGAGGTATAATGGCTGATGGTGTATCTTGTACAGAAGAAGCAGCTTGTTCAATTATATCTGTGGGTCGATTGACACGTGTTAGAACGGATGAAGGGGCTGGTGTAGATTTCTATCGCTTTTGTTGAGCTTCAGCATTGGTTAAAGCTTTGTGCTTTGTTTGAACCTCAGTGACAATTGGCTAGGGGGCAATGACATGTGTTGATTGGGGAGCTTGCATGCTTGGTGTGCCTGCCGATGTGCCCGTTGGTTGCTGCAAAAATGAGTATAAGATTGGATATTTAACAGAAAAAGTGTAAAAATAAGAGAATACCTCTAAAGGAGGAGTAGAGGTCGTGGTGCTTGATATTGGAAGAGTTGTTGATGACGATCCAGCTGCAGCTCTCACATCCTGATAGTTATATGTTAACATAGTGTGCATCGATAGAAAAATAAAGTAAGCAAGGTTATTACCTTAAAAACCTTGATTAGGCTTGAAGCAGCAGCCATTGGAGTGGTCTTGGATGTTGTTAGTCTTGGTCTAGAGATGATAGTTTTGGCACGAGTCCTCTAGAAGGTTAAGGCCTCTAAGGTAGGGGCGTTGTAGCCAATTATTGAGATTGAAGAAATAGGGTGGAGGTTGAAGGGTCTTCCACTTTTGCTTATTGATGAAACTAGATTATCGGCCTGTTTCAGGGAAGATTAGTTACCAATATACATATAAAAGGAAGGAGAGAGACGAAAGTTAAAAGGAACTTACTGCATCGTTAGGAACAGCGTAGTCGGGATCGATCATGTGCCGATATGTATGAACGGATGTTGAAAATAACTGTTCTTTCCACTCTTGCCACCATTGCTTATATGACTCTGTGATGAAAGACGCTGGTGACCAGGCGGAGAGATCAACATTAGAAATATCGACATCAGGAGCAAGTCTTACTACTCTACTCCATTCAGTTCCAGCTGTAATAATTTCTCTGGGCTTAATCACATCGGCAAAGCATAGTTTGATTGGCAGTTGCCCAAAGGCTAATTGGCGAGACACTGCCGATGGATTGTAGAATTCATAAGTGATATGGGAATTCTTCCCGCTGCCAAATGTGTTTACTGGGATTGCTCTGGGGGTAATAATAGCCATCATAAGATCATTGTCTTGGTTCAGATCACTATCGGCAAAATTGAAAAGAAGAGGGAACTTGTTATCCTCATCGATATAGGGTACCCAAGCTCTGAGATCACGAGGGAGACCATGATAGAAATTCTGAAAAAACCTACCAATTTGATCTTCATTGGACTCTGTTCCAAGAAGGACGATTATGGCTTCGCCGAAGTTGAGAGGAGGGCGTGTTGCCGATTCATCATCTCCAAGGATGTAATCTTCGGCGATCTCTCGTGGGAATTCTTGGGCAAAGAAATCCCATTGTAGACGTTTATGCATGTGAGCGTTTAACCACATATTGATGAACCACCACGGGCCTCCCAGATTGCCGATGGGTTCACCAAGTAGAAGCTTCTGAGACACTTGGTGGAGAAGGTGGTAAGATGAGCTCAGGAGGTATCGGCCAAGTGGGAATCTGACACCGTTGGCCAAGAGTTCCGCTGCTGGGAGGAAGGCGTTAGTTGGTCCTACCGATCGACCACAGAAGATAAACTTCTCCAGCCACATGTTCAGGAATATGGCGTGTTCTCTTTGATTGACAGTACCAGTTTTTTGGTACTCTTGGATATATCCTGTCCAGCCGCCGATGTTGCGTGTATTTACTCTATACTCAGTTTTTCTACAAAAAATGTGGCCTTCATCGACAGTTGAGATATCCAAGCCGGTGAGCATATATACATCGGCAAGAGTGGGGGCACATGGGCCGTGACCGAACATGAAGGTATTTGTGGTATCTGACCAAAAATAAGCGACAGCTATCATCATGGATTCATTCCTTTGCATATCAGCAATGGATAGCCTGATACATTGATCTATCTTCCGTTTTGCCCAGAACACTTGCATTGATCTGTTGACTCTCAAGTACCAGTTTTCCACCCTTTGGTAGGTTTGGGCCAAGATCAAAATGTATCTTTCCATAGATTCAAAGAGAAATTTTGAGCTTTGAAGGGAATACGATTAGCCTCTGCGTTGATCAGGTCGGTTGGATCTGGATCACCCATTGGACCTAGGCAATGGAGGGGAGGTTGGTTGGTTGGAATAACCAGTGTGTTGCGGAGTTCCTGAGTTTGGAAGATCAAGAGAATGGAAGAAGTAGAAAAAAATACCAACTGTAAGAATTCGTAAGGGGCTAGAAGAGTCGAAGTAAAAGTAATAAAAACGAACCGCAGGGACGTTGAAGTTGACCGCCATTGTTTCGAGAAGGATGAGGGCACGAGCTAGAGATTGGAAAATGACGATGGAAGGAGCTCTTGTGGGTTGAGGATGCGCAGTTAGGGTTGCCGCTAGAGAGAGAATGCCAAAGGTTGCAATTTGAAGGTAGAAGATGAGCAGTTCATAGAAATCTATTTATAGGCCATTTGGGGTAGGGGTATTCTTGACTTATCTCTATGCCGTACACGGATGGATCAAGGTGGTTCAGATAGATATGTATCTTTCAGTTTTAAATGGTGATGTTGCTGTGATAAGATCTTGCCAATGGATTGTTATTTTGGTATCTCAATCGTAATTGAGGCAAAAAAAACAGTTGGAAAATGTGCGATATTTACTGAGATACATTGATTAGATCTAGATTTGATTAAATCTGATAACAGATCATGTTATGCTTGGAGAATGGGTTGAAAAATAGGTAATAGCATGCATTATCTGGAGTAAATTTCGGAGCATCAATATCTTATACTCTGAAATTGGGGGGCATGTGTTGACATTATTTTTTAGCACGTGTCAAGATGGTCAGGAAGGGCTAATCAGCAGAGGAAAGATTATTGTGTAGATTGATAGCTGATGAAAATGAGTTTGCTTATGAGTGGTAGCGGCGTATGGGTTCAAATTGAAATGTTGCTAATAAGGTTAAGGGTATTATTGCCGATGCCGATGGAAGATGGTTTGAAGGCTGCTGCCGATGGAACAGGGATTGTGCCGATGGAACAGGGATTGTGTCGATAAAAAGGAAGTCGATGAGAATACCATCGTGACTGAGGCTGACTATGGAATAAGATATGAGTTAATTTTCTTATATACGTTTATTAGAGTCTGAGTTGTATCAAAGTCATGTGTTTCCATAGATTTGGATTTAGTGTCCTAGTCGTATTTGGTTACGTTTCTGTAGATCAGGATATAAATATAGGGTGAAGGGCAATGTAAAGAATAAGCAATCAATACATCAAAAACAACTTTTATTCTTATTTACATCTACTTTCGACGACTTCGTCAAATTGCATATTTTTCTTTTTTTCGAGTTCTCATCGATTCGGCGAGTTGCATTGCTCCAGTGCAATCTTCGGCGATCCTCGAGTTCCGTGTGAGTACCTCTTGGCCGTGACTTCCGGGCGTATCGCTGTTGTCAGGACCAAAGTGCTCGTATCTTCATCCTTGTCGATTAACAGGTCAAATCGACTGGCACGCTTTGGATATCGAATTCGGGTATTAACCCTTTGTGTTTGCAGATCTACTTTTGCATCAACAATTGGTCAAGAGATTAGTTCTTGCATCCGTGAATTACTTCAAGCAATCACTAGCTCATCGTTAGAGCATTGATTTGACTCAATTTGTCTGGGTATACTCACGATTTGCAGAGGTGCTGCTCCTTGTTTCGTCCCTTCTCTGTTCCGTCTTGTAGCCAGGAATATCTGGTCTGGTGGCTTGAATTTCCGGTCCTATTTTTCAGGCACGCTGTTTCGTCTGCGGTTTGCGCGTTTGAACTCCGATTCGTGTTGTCTTTTGCGTAGGCTTTGTGGTGTCCCGCTGTGTTTCTAGAAACATCCACCCACTCGTTTGGGTTGTGAACATCACGATGGTTGCTTCGCATGTTTTGTGGTGATTTGGGGACAACTGCCAAAAGTTTCGCGAGAAATTTTACGCCCCCATTCACCTCCCCTCTGGTCGCCGTTTTCGGTCCTTCACCGTGGCAATGACTTGTGGCACAATGTGTTTCACCACCACGCGTGCGATCTGTATCTGTTGTCTCTCGGGCAATACCCCTGCAGTAGCCTGATCTGCCACCTGTTGGGAGTGTTGGTGGTGACCACGGAACTGGAAGGCGTAACGAGGCCCGTGTTGCCGTAAAATCCAGTTAGTATTTCCAACTGACACTGTGGACCCAGGCTGGGTTACATAAGGATCATCAGATGTCAAAAGGCTGAGCTCCGTTGTCACGTCCCCAAGACCATGATGCACCATGAGTAACCAGACAGAGGTGATAAGCTCGCCTCCTTCGCCAAGCTGCCGTGCGTGTAGCTCTCCACGGCATTTACCTGCCGCATACACTAGCAGCCTCAACCTAGTGGCGGACCCAGAATCATTTCTTTGGTAGGCACACACTATAGGAATAGTGCTCCACAGTACACTACAGTGCTCCGTTACCTTGGTCACCGGAAATCTGGGGTAGTCTTGGGACTACCCAAAACCCTGCTGGGTCTGCCACTGCCTCAACCACATCTCCTTAAGTGATTTCTCCAGTTCAAATGGCCCGTCTGGTCGGAGCCAGAGTCCGGCTCGTTGCAGAGTACTGAGCTTGTATAATGGTCCAGAAAGTCTAGCTTGGTCCTCATCTGTCCACTATCTCCATGAACCTAGTTGACAAGTGCAGATTGAAGATCTTCTGAAGCCGTGCTGACTGGCAACATGAAAGGATACACCACCATCAGGTACATCATGTAGTTTGATAGCTTTTCACACTCTTCCTTAACTCGCATCAAGACATCACTACTGTTGGTGTGGGCGGAGAGGTGTCTACTTATATGCAAGTCAGTGTATAAATGCAGACGATAATGGGCATGCTCAAAGGGCAGGCTCAGTGTGTAATTCAATCTCCTGCTGCGAAGACGACGTAGCGGTCTGAACCATTCATCCGTTGGTCTGTCAAAAATTTCCAGAACACAGCTGATAATCCCCTCCCTGCCGCCGCTGCTGTCATCATCGATGATGTGGTGGACGTACCATAAGTTTCTCCATTGCATCTCCAGACCAATAGCACAGATGGCCTTTGACATTATACTGGGTTTGTATTTCATAGCCATGTGGTGATCCGTAAAATTAAACTGTCCCATGGAAGTGGAATGCCTCTTGTTACTCTGATGAACAGCCGCCTTGAAAAGCGACGTAGCAAAGTTGCAAAGGCCAAGAAGAAAGCTACTCTCGTTCCAGTGTGCCCTTGTCCAAGGTGATGCCATCACCACAGCAACAGAACAGGCTTCAATAAAGATGGCCCCAGTGAATAATGTATAGCTAATCACGACATTAACCTTGTTGTGGCGGGCACCCTTTTCGCTTCTCAGCAGGAAGAGAAGGAAGGCAATGACCATCAAGGTCTGGGAAGCACACCGAAATAGGACACCAGTCCATCTCTGCAGCACATTGGCCTTAGTGTAGAGGAGATCGAACATCATGCCAAGCTCCATCACTACCATCTTCAGCTTCTCTTCTCTGTCTTCACATTTCTTCTTAAAATCATCTTCAAGTTTTTCTTGAGCATTGTCCCCCACCTGGAGCACAGTTCGCCCCACAAATAAAGAGCAAGAAGCACTGTCTGAAGAGCAAATGATTCCTTGCTACGACGATACACCTCGTTCCTGCTATTGTTCTGCAGTCCTGCTGATGAGTTGAACTTAACTGACTTGCCAAGGCCATTTCGGCTCGCACTCTTTAGTGCCCATACCCTCCTCCATACTTGATAATCCCAGAAACAAACACAAACATTGCAGGAATCAATATACTGGAATTGATCCTGTGGAAAGATTTCCAGAAGATATAAAGAGCTACAACCCCCTGGGCTGCTAGATTCAACAAGTGCCTCAGCCATAGATTGTTGTCCTCAACAGAAAAGGCGGTGATCGAATCTTGGCCACCCAGGTGCACAAGGAGAAAAGGCACCCAGGGAAATCGCAATGTGTCCCCAAACGACTCCCTCCCTAGCTTGTATTTCTCCTCATACTGAGAGAAGAGGCCAAGGGCGTAAACTGCCACCAAGTCTGCTCCCACATAGCCCAACCATATCAAAGCCCTGAGCACTCCATTGGTGTTGCGGCGACGGAGGTTTCCAGTAGCCAACAGAAAGAGCTGTAGCATGAAGCTAAGGAGCACCATTGTCTGAATTTCCCACACATTCCACACGTGCACTAATAACTGCATTGTCGAATTACTCATGTTGTCGATTGTTACTCCACCAGTACCGTTGACACCTGAAGGAAGAATGTTCCAAAAATAAAAAAGTTAGTTAACAGCATATTAATATATGATGCCATTGTTGTAAGATTGGGAAGTACAACCTCCTTATCTTACTTTCTTACTATTACTAATACTAACTGGAGGCTCTATGTTAATTCTCACCAAATACGTTAGAAAAAAATAAATTCTAAAAATCCTCTACAACAACATCTGGTCCTTAATCTGATAGACTCTAATCATCATAGCTAATAATAGTCATTAGATCTATTCTAATTTTATAAAAAAATTACCCACCTCCCCCATTATATTTAAAATAAATTTGTATCTAAAATATAATTCAAAATAATCCCAAAATTAGTTAGATGTATTAAATAATAAGTAATGCTTATATCTTGTATGAGATTCTAGCACGTGCGAGTTCACAAGTAATTTATAAAAAAATTACACACATCTACCGTTATAAAAAATACATAAAGTAACCATCTAATCTTGTATCTAAATTACCCACTTCTATCATTATGAAAAATAATTCAAAATAACCATCTAAATTTCCCACCTTTGCCATTATTAAAGATAATTCAAAATAACCCTCTAACAATGCATCTAAGTTACCCACCATTGCCGTAATGTAGATAATTAAAAATAACCCTATAACTTTGTATCTAAAAATTAACTCATGTCTGCCATTACGAATGATAATACAAAACATCCCACTAAATTTGCAAATATAAAAATTGCCCACCTCTACTATTATGAAAAATAATTCATAATACCCCCCTCAGTTTGCATCTAAATTGCCCATCTTCTCCATTATTAAAGATAATTTAAAATAACCGACTAACATTACATCTAAATTACACACCATTGATGTTAAAAAAAAATAAAATAAATTACACAACATTGCCAGTATGAAGATAATTCAAAGTAACACTGTAACTTTGTATCTAAATTATCCACATATGCCATTATAAATTATACTTTAAAATATCCCCTATTGGTCTCATAAAGTACTCACATATATCAGAAAGATAATATAAAGTAGCACCTTTATATTTGTATCTATCTTTGCAATTATAAAAGAAAAACAAAAATATATCTCAAATATGCACATAAAATATAATATATGCTATTATCAAAAAATAACGGTGCAGAGTGTCAAGATAATATATCTTTCTAAATTACACAATTCTATAACTATGAAGTTAAAAGTAAGATAATACTATATTCCACATATATACCAAGTGAACATGTATACATTAGAATAAATATTTCTTTTAATAGCTTATGAAACATGGAAAAATGTTCGCTTCACAAATCATATAGCAATTAAACTGACATTTCACCTAAATTTGTATTAATACTCCATGATAATAAATTTCATAAGCTATTGCTTCTAATAAGTTTATACGTTTTGGGTGAAACAATATTTCATATCAACATTGGTAATTTAATTTTGAGCACTCTATGCTATACTCCTTCCTTCTCTAAATAAATCAATTCCTGGAGTTGTGGTAAGTCAATATTTTAAAGTTTGATTAAATTTATAGAAAAGAGTATAAAGATTTATGACGCCAAATTAGTATCATTAAATAGACCATAACTACATTTTCATAATGTGTTCATTTGGCGTCATAAGTATCTGTACTTTTTTCGATAAATTTGGTCAAACATAAAAAGTTTGACTTAAGACAACTTAAGAAATTGATTATTCAGGGAATAAGGTAGTATAAAACAATACTACTATACATATAGTTCTGTGATATAACAAATTCTACATGTTGAGTGCGGGGCGCAAACTAAGTTTCAACTTAACACGTGAAAACCTACTAGGACATGAACTCTTTTTTAATAAAATAAAATATTAAAATTTTGGATAAATGATTAAAAAACAATAGAGTTCGAACTTAACAAGTGAAAACAACTGCAACAATTAGATTAAAAGTTGGAAGACAAACTATAAATTTATGAAGTCGTAGAAAAGGATGCAACGAGACTATATATTTAAGCTTATGTTTCAACTAAATCTATATCACGTTAAAAAAATATTAGAAATTCTACTAGATGCTATCAAGGGAGGCTTCACATTGATCCTCATGAGGCCCAATAAAAAATATATGTCTTAGGACTTCTCATGAAAATCAGAAACATCTCACCATCAAATCGGTACAATCTAATCACGATTGATAATAATAGTTATTTGATCTATTCTATTTTCTAAATAATTACCCACCTATATGCTATTGCGTAAAACAACAAAAAGTAACTCATGACTTTATATTTAAATTAACCACATGTGCCATTTAGAAACATGATCTAAAGCAAAGCTAAATTAACACCTAATATCCACCTTACCATAGATAATGTGTTTAACCCCTTAAATTTGCATCTCATTATTAGAAAACTAAATATCCCTTCAAATCTACACATAAAAGTCAACATCTTCTATTAAAAAATATTTAAATAACCATAAAGCATATATGTATATATATAGGGAAGTTATTTCCTACTCCTAGGGTGTAGTTACTCTCATATGTATATGTCTAGATCGATTTAGGGTGTATAAGGCTCGATGAAGTATATACAGACGGAGTATGTGATCATACTTAAGGATGAAAACGGTCGGAAACGGTCGGAAACGGACTTACGATATAGAAAAACGAAAACGGTCGGTTCGGATATTTCTACATTTAGCAATTAAAGAGTACAAAAAATGGTTGAAAATGGTTGTGAAACCAATTAAAACTAACAATTTTTCATGTTAAAAAACGGTTCATAATATAGAAAACGAAAACGGTCAATTCGGAATATTTCTGTTCCGTTTTCATCCCTAATCATACTAGACCATCTGGGGTAGTATGTATGTGAACTATATGATATATTAAAATGTGATTAAACTAAATATACATGTCCTGCCAACACGCATGACCGAAACATATATATAATAGTACACAAAAATATTTTTTAACAACTAATATACTAATGGCACTAACAAATTGTTTAAAACCATATTATTACTAGCCATGACATATAATTTATGTAGTTTGTTAACTAAAATGTTTGACCTATCTATATTGATAATATAACCATTACTACACATAATTTCTTGATAGGTAAATTCAATCATTTTCAGAAGTGGGAGAGGCCACCGGCCACTTATCTTAAGGGACATGGCACAGGTTTCAAATAATTGCTCATGCTATCATAGTATTTAAGAATGTAGGCTGCGACCTAAAATCTATTTATTTAACATACAAAAAGAAGAGTTAATAAAAGATATAAAAAGAACAAGAATTTCAACTTAACTTAAAGATAAAAAAATAGTTCATAGAATAAATTTTGAAAAAACAAAATTTAGATTCATGAGTACAACAAAAGCCATCATAATTTATGCCAAGGTTCCAACTAATTATACATTCAGGATATACAGAGCTGCCATACAAAGAAAAAATATGAATATGAGTGAAACGTGCGCTCGTGCATACACCCCATACGTACGCAGGTACACGCACGCGGACGCACAAACACACCTCCACACACGCGCACGCGCACGCACAAACAACCGACGACAATGACAAACGAAATTAGTTTACTAAACAATTTATATATATATCTATATATACGGAGAGTATACTCTATAGCTAGCTACAAAATAAGTTATTTTGTAGCCACCTCTATTTACGATAATTTTATATACTAATTTATGACAATGTCAATATATATTTACGACAGTTGAATTACTATAACACATGAGGATATTTACCATAATGTTATAGTAAATCACATAGTAAGGAGTTACTATAATCTCGTAAATTAGTATTGTCGGTACCAACAGTACGGGGGTACCCACACCTATCGCCAAAACACTAACATAACCGAAACCGCAATGAAAGATAGCCCGCCTTGGCCACGTATCCTTCCCGACTCGTACGAGGCCCGCTCGACGGGGCGCCTCGACCACGCCCCGGCTCCGACTCGTACGAGGCCCGCTCGGCGGGGCGCCTCGACCGCGCCCCGGCTCCGACTCGTGCGAGGCCCGCTCGACGGGGCGCCTCGACCGCGCCCCGGCTCCGACTCGTACGAGGCCCGCTCGACGGGACGCCTCGACCGTGCACCTCGACGCGTTTTCTTTACCCACCCCAGGACAAAAGCCATAGCATTCAATGCAGTTACCTACTACCACCGACCGGCATGGCTGCGGCATGGATCAACGTGGGAACAATACCCACGTCGAGTCTCACTGTTTTACCGCCCATCCCGTGATGGGAGGTGAAAGCCGTCACTGTACCCACCTTACCGCGCACTGTTCACCATCAATCACCCTCGAGGGAGGATAAGACAAGGTCTGTCCCCCGCGATATCAGGGATTCGGCCTTATCCATCCGACCTCGACCCGGCCTCGACCCGGCCCCGACGCTCGACTTAGTTCGAAGGACGGTATGGCATGGCGCTCTGGGTCATTTCACCCTCTTGTCTCACACCACGTCAGGGTACCCAGGGATGGCCGGCCATCCCGAAGGCACGTCGCTACAGTCAACTCAACAGGAATCGACAAAGCATCGCCTCAAGGCTCCCCCTCGACCCGGCCTCCTCTCGCCCTATAAAAGGGCAGGCCAGGGCAACGAATAGAAGGGGCGAAAAGAAAAGGGCGAGGCAACAAACCAACCAGCGAACAGACGAACGAAAAGAAGACGAAACAACCAGCCACCCGATCGAACAACGAAAAGCAAGAGATCAACATCTCAAGCAACCATCTTTCTCCTTTTTTCTCTTTGAGACTTGGGCTCGACACCCTCTCTCGCCTGCTTGTAACCCCTACACGAGCACCTCGGTGCAAGGAAATACAAACCTCTCCCCCCCGCTGGACGTAGGGCCTTCTTTTGCCCGAACCAGGATAAACCCCCATGTGTTCTCCTTGCATCACCATCCAGGAAAGAGACACGCAACATTTACTCGTTGGTTTAGGACCCCCTCGGTCCGAACACCGACAGTTGGCGCGCCAGGTAGGGGAGCGCTGCGTGCAAACATCGCTTTCTCGCCGTCCTTCCTGGATGGCTAACCCCGAACGCCCGATCCCGTTGGCCACGGTGATCTAGTTTGGGAGTTTGGAGTTCATGTCGCTCGGTTCTGGCTACGACATGATCCTACTTCCACCCAGGCACCCAACTGACGAGGATTACGAGCTCTCCCAGCCCGGGGAAGCGGTCAACCGGCACCGTCGTTCCAGGCGGGCGCGGGCCGCCCGACGACGGCGAGCCCGGTACAACCACCGTCTCCACTTGGCGGAGGGCGATGGGGTCCCCCGGTCCGGCACCCCCCAGCCAAGCGCCAGCCTAGATCTCCTTTTGGAAGATTTGGGAAGGACGAGCCTGGCTGAGGGTGGCGTGCCGACGGAGAATCCCGCCGCTCCCCCGTCCGGTGAGACACCACTGTCCGTAGCATCTATTTCGCCACGGGCAGCGACATTCCCATCACCATTCCCGTTTGGACTAGACTCGGCTGCCCAGGTGTATGCATCCTCCGTGAGCACTCACATGAGTGCTTATGAGGAACTCCCCGGGCACCATCTACGCTCCACTTTGGACCTCGTTGCGTCCACGCCGGTTTCTGATTATCGGGACTCTACGGAGACACCAGAAACAGAACCTCGTGTGACTGCTTCTTCATGTCGCCACCCTGGTGGCGGTTGGCAACGGCCACACATTCCCCCGTCATATTACTACTTTGGCGCTCCTGACTCCGACTCGGCTGATGACGCCTATGATCCGACTCGCGAGTGCTTCAACATCGACGTTGAAAGCACCTCGGAATCAGAGGACGAAGAGCCGGTCGAAGGAAGGCACACGCCCCCTCATATCGAGCTTCCTGCCGAGCGAAACGAGCCTCAGTTCCTTGCGGATCAAGGAGCGCAGCTCGAATAGATTCGCGAGTTGCAGGACCAGCTTGATGAGGAACGGGAAAACCTGGATCTTCTCTAGCAAACCCTCGAGCGTGAGCGTGCGGAACACGTATTTGGTGGGAGAGCCCGTGAGAGAGCTCGCGATGTCAACCGTCGCATCGACGAGGACCGGGCGGTCGACCCCCCGGTTTTCGCTCGAGCCAGCCAAAACGTCGTCGCCGCCGCCATGCTCCTGCGCAACATGCCCGAGCCGTCAAACCCTGACGCCCGTCGGGCTCGAGATGAAATCCGAGGACTCCTCGAGACTGCCGCCATGCAGCAGGCCGAGAGCTCTGCCTCAAGGCGGCGCGAAGCAGCCTCAGAGCGGACCCTCGAGCCTTCCCGACAGGAGAGAGAAGCCTCGGTTCATCCCGAGCCTGCCCGGCGAAACCGGGTAGCACCTGCCCCTGAGCCCATCGCCAACGACCACGAGCCTCGAGACACCCGTGGCAACATCGTCGAGCGTCGCACGCGCAAACACGGTGACGGTGTGGCTCGAGGCTACCACATCCACAGGGGCGGACGCTACGACAGCTCGGAAGATCATAGCCCTTCACCCGAACCCCCGGGTCCTCGGGTGTTCAGTAAGGCTATCCGTGCGACGGTGCCCCCGGCTCGGTTCCGTCCCCCCACGACTCTCACCAAGTATAACGGCGAGACCAAACCCGAACTTTGGCTCGCCGATTTCCGCTTGGCGTGTCAGTTGGGCGGGGCCACCAACGACCGGGTCATCATTCGGCAACTCCCCCTGTTCCTCTCCGACACCGCCCGAGCCTGGCTCGAGGATCTCCCACCTTGGCAGATCCACGACTGGGACGATCTCGTGAGGGTGTTCGAGGGAAATTTCAAGGGGACCTACATGCGCCCCGGCAACTCGTGGGACCTCCGGAGCTGTAAGCAGAAACCAGATGAGTCCCTCCGGGACTACATCCGGCGCTTCTCCCGGCAGCGAACCGAGCTCCCCAACATCACCGACTCCGATGTGATTACGGCCTTCCTCTCTGGCACCACCTGTAAGGAGTTGGTCCGAGAGTTGGGCCGTAACACCCCGCTCACTGCCAACGGATTGATGGACATTGTCACCAGCTTCGCCGCTGGCGAGGAGGCGGTTGGTGCAATCTTTGGCGGTGAGCCGGCGAGGGGGGAGCAGAAGGTCGACGACCCCGCGAGTTCTACCCGAGGCCCCAAGAGAAACAACCGCAAGAAGAAGAAAGGCCAGCAGGGCAAGCTCGAGGCCCCGGCCGACGAGCTCGTTGCTGCTACCGAGCACAAGAAACCTCGAGGCCCCCCGGCGGGGGTGTCTTCGACAAAATGCTCAAAGAGCCATGTCCCTACCACAAGGGACTCACTAACCATAACCTTGAGGATTATCACATGCTGCGCAGGTACTTCGGGGGTGCCGGTGCCAAGAAGGACGACAAGGAGGAGGACCCTAAGGGTGGCAACAAGGACGGGGAATTTCCCGAGATCCACGACTGCTACATGATCTATGAAGGGCCCTCGACCTGCCTCTCTGCGCGCCAGCGCAAGCGAGAACGGCGCGAGGTCTTCTCCGTACAATCGGCAGTACCCCGTTTCCTTGATTGGTCTGTGGTGGCCATCACTTTCGACCGTGATGACCACCCAGACTACGTCCCCAACCCGAGGGTATATCCACTCATCGTTGACCCCGTCATCGCAAACACACGCCTCACCAAGGTGCTCATGGACGGCGGAAGCAGCCTCAACATTATCTACTCTCAGACCCTCGACCTCTTGGGGGTCTATAGAGCGCGCCTCCAGCCTAGCGTCGGGGGCTTCCACGGAGTCGTGCCGGGGAAACGGGCGGAACCCCTCGGGCGGGTCGATCTGCCTGTTTGCTTTGGCACACCGGCCAACTTTCGAAAGGAAACTCTCACTTTCGAAGTGGTCGGATTCCGTGGAACGTACCACGCTATCCTGGGACGCCCATGCTACGCCAAGTTCATGGCGATCCCGAACTACACCTACCTCAAGCTCAAAATGCCTGGCCCAAATGGTGTCATCACTATAGGGCCCTCGTATGAACATGCCTACGAGTGCGATGTCGAGTGCGTCGAGCACGGCGAGGCTGTTTTTGAGTCGGCGATCTTGGCTGCAGACCTCGACGGTCTCGCCAATGCGATCCCCGACCCAAAACGCCATGCCGGCAGCTTCGAGCCCGCCGAAGACGTCAAACTCGTACCCCTCGACCCCGCTGATCCCAAGGGGAGGACGCTGTACGTCAGCGCCACCCTCGATCCGAAATAGGAAGCAGTGCTCGTCGACTTTCTCTGCGCGAACGTCGACATCTTTGCGTGGAGTCCCTTGGATATGCCGGGCATACCCAGGAAAGTCGCCGAGCACGCCTTGGAGATCCGGGCCGGATCCAAACCGGTGAAGCAACGCCTGCACCGCTTTGATGAGGAGAAGCGCAGGGTCATCGGCGAGGAGATACACAAACTGTTGGAGGCCGGGTTCATCAAGGAGGTTCATCATCCCGAGTGGCTAGCTAATCCTGTATTAGTTAAGAAAAAGAGTGGGAAATGGAGGATGTGCGTAGACTATACCGGTTTAAATAAAGCATGTCCGAAAGTTCCCTTCCCTTTGCCACGCATTGATCAAATCGTTGATTCCACCGCGGGATGTGAAACTCTCTCATTCTTAGATGCATATTTCGGCTACCACCAGATCAAAATGAAGGAGTCCGATCAGCTCGTGACTTCATTCATCACCCCATTCGGCATGTATTGCTACGTTACGATGCCCTTCGGTCTCCGGAACGCGGGGGCAACGTACCAGCGATGCATGCAACACGTTTTCGGGAAGCACATTGGGTCGACCATCGAGGCTTACGTCGACGACATCGTGGTCAAAACCCAACATGCCGACAATCTGGTCAGCAACCTCGACGTTGCATTCAAGTGCCTCAGGGCAAAAAACATCAGACTCAATCCAGAGAAATGTGTCTTCGGCGTCCCACGAGGTATGCTTTTAGGGTTTATCGTATCTAAACATGGCATCGAGGCCAACCCTGAAAAAATCTCTGCAATAACCAAGATGGGCCCCATCCGAGATCTAAAAGGTGTACAGAGAGTCACAGGTTGCTTGGCGGCACTCAGTCGTTTCATTTCGCGCCTCGGCGAAAAAGCACTCCCTCTGTACCGTCTCTTGAAGAAATCGGACCATTTTTCCTAGAACCTCGAGGCTGAGGAGGCTCTCATGAAACTGAAAGCCACCCTCTCTAACTCACCGATCCTTGTCCCTCCGACCCCGGGGGAACCACTCCTACTCTATGTCGCCGCGACATCACAAGTAGTCAGTGCTGCCCTGGTTGTCGAACGGGCCGAGGAGGCACACACCTTGCTCGTCCAGAGGCCGGTCTATTTCGTTAGCGAGGTGCTCTCAGAGACAAAGTGTCGATACCCACAGATCCAGAAACTGCTATATGCTGTCATCGTGACACGGCGCAAGCTCCGGCACTACTTCGAGGGTCACCCGATTACTGTGGTTTCTTCTTTCCCCTTGGGAGAGATAGCCCAGAACCGGGAAGCCTCGGGTAGGGTTGCCAAATGGGCGGTCGAGCTCATGGGCGAGGCATTGTCCTATGCGCCACGAAAGGCTATCAAGTCATAGGTGTTAGCAGATTTTCTGGCCGAGTGGACTGACACACAACTCCCCCCTGCACAGCTCCAGGCGGAGCTGTGGACCATGTACTTCGATGGGTCATTGATGAAAACAGGAGCAGGCGTGGGCTTGCTCTTCGTCTCACCCCTCGGGGTCCACATGCGCTATGTCATCCGGCTTCATTTCCCTGCGTCTAACAACGTCGCCGAATACGAGGCACTCGTCACGGGGTTGAGAATCGCCATCGAGCTCGGGGTCCGACACCTCGACGTCCGAGGCGACTCTCAACTCATGATCGATCAGGTCATGAAGAGCTCGAGCTGCTGTGACCCCAACATGGAAGCCTACTGCCAAGAAGTACGGCGCCTCGAGGACAAGTTTCACGGCCTCGAGCTCAACCACATCGCACGCAGGTATAATGAGGCCGCTGATGAACTGGCAAAAATCGCGTCCGGTCGAGCCACGGTTCCACCAGACGTCTTCGCGAAAGACCTTCAGCACCCATCCATCGACCTCAGGCCAGACGGGGGGGTCGACGGGGCGTCGCTCGACCCTCCACCTGAGGCAGAAGCCCCCTCGACCGGGGCTGAAGCCATGCAGGTGGGAGATTTGACGACACCGTCTGACCTCGAGCCTGATTGGCGCGTCCCGTACCTCGACTACCTCATCCAAGGGGACCTCCCCTCGGATAGGACTGAGGCTCGACGGATCGCACGCCGGGCCAAAACTTTTATGATCATGGGCGACAGCAGGGAGCTCTATCGTCGTAGCCCTACCGGTATCCTCCAACGTTGCATCACGAAAGAGCAAGGCAGAAATCTGCTCGACGATCTTCACTCGGGGGCTTGCGGTCACCACGCTGCACCTCGGACCCTCGTCGGAAACGCCTTTCGACAAGGATTCTATTGGCCGATCGCGGTCTCCGACACTGTCAAGCTAGTACGCTCCTGCGAGGGTTGTCAGTACTATGCAAGACAGACTCATCTTCCGGCACATGCCCTACAAACTATCCCCATCACATGGCCGTTCGCCGTTTGGGGGCTCGACCTTGTCGGACCACTGAAAAGGACGACTGGCGGCTTCACCCACTTGCTCGTCGCAATCGACAAATTCTCCAAGTGGATCGAGGCCCGCCCTATCACCAGCATCAGGTCCGAACAAGCTGTACTTTTCTTCACTAACATTGTTCATCGCTTCGGGGTCCCCAACTGTATCATCACAGACAATGGCACCCAGTTCACTGGCAAAAAGTTTTTGGATTTCTGCGACAACCACCACATCCGTGTGCTCTGGTCGGCCGTGGCTCATCCAAAAACAAACGGGCAAGTGGAACGTGCCAACAGCATGGTTCTACAAGGCCTGAAGCCCAGAATCTTTAACAAACTAAACAAACATGGAAAAAAAATGGGCTGCCGAGCTACCCTCGGTCCTGTGGAGCCTAAGAACAACGCCGAGTCGAGCCATGGGGTTCACTCCGTTCTTCTTAGTCTACGCGTCTGAGGCTATGCTACCAATCGATATAGAATACGGATCCCCGAGGTTAAAGGCATACAACGAAAGACACAACGACGCCACAAGACAAGACGCCCTCGACCAGCTCGAGGAAGCCCGAGATGTGGCTCTGTTGCATTCGGCCAGGTACCAGCAGGGTCTCCGACGCTACCACGACAGATACGTCCGCAAGCGTGACCTCAACGTTCGTGACTTGGTGCTACGGCGGAACCAGAACACCAAGGGACGGCACAAGCTCACACCACCATGGGAAGGGCCGTACATCGTCGCAGAAGTACTAAAGCCGGGCACCTACAAGCTATCCAACGAGAAGGGCGAAATCCTCACCAACGCTTGGAACATTGAACAGCTACGTCGCTTCTTTCCTTAAAAAGCCTCGAGGCTCTGTATTTCCTTTTTTGTCAATAAAGAATACAGCGATGTTCAATTTTTTCGTTTCGTAATGAGGAAGGATCGACCCTGCACTCCCAGAGTCGACCCTCCCTCGGGGGCTGCAAGGGGGGAACCCCCGGTCCCCGAAAAAACTTATGCTCTTTTTTAAATTTAAGAACCGCTTCTTAGATCGACTTCGCTGAAAGAACACCCTAAGGTTCGAAAGGGCTCTCGAGTCTGGAGCATCACCTACGCCTCCGAGGCTATGGTACCTCCACTCGACCCTTATGCCTTTTAGAGGTATGCCTTCACGCTAGGAAGATCTAAACAACGGTTCATAAAATTAAAAAAGAACATACCCCCTGTCGCTTAGATCAAGCTCTCACACGATTTACTAGGCCGCAACATCACCCTGAAGCTCGAGGGCAGTCGAGCCGCGAGATCACTTACGCCTCCGAGGCTACGGTACCTCCACTCGCTCCCTTACGCCAAAGGATGCAGCTGCACGCTAAGTAAATCACGCGAGAACACGATCCGAGCGATAAAGGGAAGAAAAGCTCGAGTAAAACTAAATCAACCACGAACCGGTTTATGTTTCGAGTCTTTTAGGCCTCCGCGGCCACCACAATCAAAATTCAAAATACTAACTTATTACATGGGCCTTCATGACCAGATTTGGCTCACAGGCCTTCGTCGTCGACAGGCGGAACCACCTCGGCTTTAAAAAGCGAGGCCAGGCGGCTTCCAGGTTCTTCGGCGGCTTCGATCAGCTCCACGCAAGCATCTTCGTTCTCCTCGTCTGTCCGATCGGGGTCTGTGATGAAGCCCTCGGCAACGAGCCTCATGTCAAACACAAACCCCGAACGGACGATGGCCAGCGCCCTCTTCACGCCGTGATGGAGGCCGTCCCGTATCTTCTCCCGGGCAAGGCGGCCCAACGCCGCCATCCGTCGGACGAAGGAGTTCCCCGGAACATCTTCCCCGGTGTCGGCGTCGGGCTCGACCCCCAGGCCATCACACACGGTGGTGATTGCGCCCTGGAGAAGTTGGGTCCTCCGGACCTCGTCTTCGAGGAGGCTCTGGAAGGAGTTGGCAGATGATTGGGCCTCCCAGTTCTCTCTCTCCAGCTCTGAAACACGACAAATAGATTAGTACCCAACGCGGGGCCTTCAACGTCGTGACTGTAACAACCACACTTACCCTCGATATGGGTCTGCAGGCCCACGACCTCATCACGGAGCCCCCCACACGTTCGCTCGAGCCCCAGGAAGGCGCTGTCCTTGTCACGGATGGCTGCCTTTAGCGCCTCGACCTCCTGTCGAGCAGACTCGAGAGCTGCGTCCTTCTCTTGGACGGCTCCCTGTAGCGTCGTGATCTCGGCGTGGAAGGCGTCGCGCTGAAGGCCAACCTGGGAAACATCCTCCTCGAGCTCCTTCACCCGCGCAGACAAGGGCTCGAGGTCCCTGCGCGCCTGGGCAGCCTCCTCCCGAGCCTTGTCCAGGCCAGTGCGCATCACGGCCTCGGCCGCCCATGCTTGCGTCGCCTCTTCTTTCACCACGGCGTATGCGACGCGCAGCTCAACCATCTCGGCGTTCCGATCGGATAGCCATTTCTGGGCCTCCTCGACCAGGACCCGTTGCTGAGACAGCGCGCCCCACACGCCACTCTCGTCCCGGATGAAGAGCGACTTACGACGGGAGTACTCCTTCAGCTCCTAAACGCAATTCAAAAAGGTCACAAATCCGAGGAAAAAACAATCTATCAAGAAAGCCAACGGGTCGATCATACCTCGGTGGCATCCCCCATACTCCGCACAGCACCGGACGCCACTCGGAGCAACCGGTCGAGGTGCCGGCGGACGCCCTCGAGGTACTCCCATCGGTGCACTTCATCTTTGTCGCTCAGGACAAAGATGGGCTCGGCGTCGGGGTTCGTGGCGTCCCTGAACTCAAGGGACGGTCCCCCCCACTTCGGCAGCTCCGTCTCGGCCCGCGCTATCGCTAGCGCGGCGATGTCGGGCCACGACGAGGATGACCCGGCCGAGGCGTCTCCCGGTCCCGCGGAAGGACCGGCCTCGCCCACGGTATCCACCTCTCCAACGACCGTCGCGACACCGGCCTGGTCCGCGCCCTCACCCCCGTCGACCCCCATCGCTTGTTTCCCCTTGTCCAGGGGAATGTTGTCGAGGGGAACGTGAGGGCGGGCACTCGCGACCGCCGGCGCTTCCAGCACCGGCGCCTCGATCGACGACGGCTCTGGTACCCGCGCTTCGACCGTTGGCACCTTCGGAACCGGCGCCTCTTCTTCCGGTGCTCCGGATAGGGGCTCGACCGCCCCGACCTCCACCATGCCCGCTGGCTCTGCCAACGGGCCTTGTTGCGGCCGCGACCCCCTCGCTAGGGCCGTCTCCTGCCCTGACGCCGACGTGACCCCCTCCGTGGTCACGTCAGCACCCGCCCGCTCCGCGTCGTGGACGGGTGCCTCGCCCGTCGCGACCGCAACGGCAGCCTCGGCCGTCCCCGACGACCTGGGCCCCGCCTCAACCACGTCAAGCGCCGCCGCCTTTGCCGGTTCGGACCCCTCGACGGCAGGCTCCGGGCCGGCAACTGCCGCGGCGTCGGCTGACCCCTGCCGTTGTCGCAGGCGCCCTTTCGCAGCCTCGACCTGACGAACCTAGGCCGCGTCCTGCTCCGCCGTCCGGTTGAGGACAACAGCGCTGGCTCGCAGCGACTTCACAGGGGTAGGCCCCATCGGCTCTGCCTTCCGCTTCAGCCTATGAAGTGAGAAGAATTATCAACCAACAAACTTTGGGAAAGGCAGGACGACCAAGCTGAGATACTTACCCGGAGATCGGCACCAAGTACCTCGACCCCGTGCGGCTCGAGCCTCCTGGGACGGCCGCTGGTGGCCTCGCGGCGGCCTCACCAGCTGGCCTCGGGTCCTTACGCCCGCCGGCACCGCCGCCGATGACGACGCCGGTACCGCCATCTCCGCCCCTGCCGGAGCTTGCGAGCCCCCGGCTGGTGCTGACATCCCCGTCGACCCCTCTCACCGGGTCTGGGGTAAAACGGCCCCTCCCGTCGAGGGGCCAGCTTCCTTCTCCACCTTCTTCCCCTCGACCTCCTCGACCACGACGACCGAGGAGGACGCCCCCCTGATGGGCTCCAGCAGGGGGCGAATGTCGGGAAGGTCTCCCAGCCCGGTCGCAATCTCATACCGCGACAAGGCATCATCATCTTCGCCGCTGCTACCGTCATCCTCCCCCGAGACCGTCTCGGAAGGCGACGGCGACAGGGGCACTCCGTCGATGGTCTGCTGGCGCCGACGCTTCTTCAACGCCTCCGCCTCTTTGGCCTTGCGGACCGCCCGCTTCTTGGCCGTCTCCTTGGTCTGCTTCTTCTGGGAAGCATGAAGGCGTCGAGCCTCCCGGGTGGGCCGGTCCTCTGGGACTGGTGGGCGCGTTTCCCGCAACGCCGACAAATCCTACACGCAGGCCTCGACCACATCAGCAAAATCCACAGAAAAACAAGAATAACAATACCGTAACCCTGAGATACGTACCACGGATTCGCACCCTTCGGTAGGCATCATGGGAACCTGGTTGGCCTCCTCCGCCTTGAAGATCCTGACCATCCGGTGAGCCCACCGGAGGACCTCCTCGAGGGTGAGGGATTCGTGGGACATCCGGGTACCTTCCAGGTTCGCCTCCGGAGTCATCTGGTCCAGGCGGAGACGACACCGGCACAACGGCATCACTCTGCGGCGATGGAAGGCCGCGGCCTCCGCCGCAGCCGTCAGGCCCCGAAGGCGAAGCTGCTGCAGCGCCGCCAGCAGCGGGTCCAGGCGCGTCTTCTCGGCCTCGGGCACTCCGTACGACCAATGCTCCTCTCGAGCAGTCAGCACGCGGCCGGTGTACCTCGGCAACTGATTTTCATCATTGCGGAGGTAAAACAACCCTCGTGCCACCCACTGTTCGAGGAGATGAGGCGGGCCGGGATGTCTAGATCCGTCCGACCCGATCTCACCTATAGCACGCAGCTCCCCACTCGGGCCGCACACAAGACGCCTTTCTCCCCCGCCCTCTTGGCAAAGAGCTCGGCCTTGAAAAGGTGAAGCCACAGGTTCCACTGCGGCTCCACCCCGAGGTAGCCCTCGCAGACCGCCGCGAAGATGGCGGCCTGCGCGACGGCGTTGGGGGAAAGGTGATGAAGCTCCACCCGGTAGTGGTGGAGGAGCGCACGCATGAAGACCGACGCCGGCACGCCAAACCCCCGCTCATGAAAGCTGACGAAGCTCACCACGTACCCTTCAGGGGGCGCTGGCTCCCGATGGGCAGGGGGTGGCGCCATCCACTCCGGTTGCGACAAGTTCGTCCTCGGCCGCAGCAGCCCGTCCTCGACCAACTCCTCCAACCTCCTCTTCGTCACCGAGGAGGCGGCCCAGTCGTCGGCGGGGAGGATCTGGCTCTTTCCTGCCATCGATGTCGTCGGAAGGGGGATGGAAGGAAAGGATGCGGTGGCTGCGGCAAGACGGGCGGAGAACGCGATGTGGCAGCGGATGTCTAAGGCAAAGGATTGCAGGGACGCAAGTGACCGGTGGGGAACGTAGACCCCTAGGCCTTAGCTTTATATGCCCAGACGGAAGCCCAACGGCCGCGCGAGAAGGAAGGAACAGTTTCCCACGTTAAATGCGCTCACCTAACCGTTTCCTTATATCTCGCAGGAACTGGGCACGTGGCTGCTCCCCACGTCGTAACCATATGCCGGTACCACGCCGATCTCGTCTCCCGAAAAAACGCGCTCGGCCAACGGAATATCCCCAGGTATGTGGTAAATGGGTGCGAAGCCCGCAATAAGTCTCGAGGGAGCGAAAGCTGGCCCTCGAACGGGGTTCGATAGCTGCCCTCGAGCAACAGAGTTAGGGACGACCCAGGGTGCGCCCGTACATGGCCAAGGGCTTGAGCCACGCTCTCGAGGCACCCCAGGACGTATTCGAGGCCGAAGGAGAAGGTTGTGGTAGGAATCCCTCCGGGGGAGGCATCGAGCCCTCGAATCCTGTCGAAGGGAATCGAGATCCACATGACCGCTTCTTGGCATTTTTGAGGGTGCCTCCGGGCCACTAGCCGACCCCTAACAAACGGGGCACGGGTTCTCACTCGAATTCCCCCGCTAGCAGCTCACCGGAGATCGTCGTAACTCGGGCCCAAACGAGGGTAGTACGACGTTCTCCACCCCTCCTCCTTTTTTCCGAAAAAGGAGCGTGAGGGTCGCGAAAGACGGCCGGGACTCTGATCGACCTCGTGCGTGCGAGGCTCGGGGCCCCGACCGCAAAAAAGGGTGTGAAGCCCGCAATAAGTCTCGAGGGAGCGAAAGCTGGCCCTCGAACGGGGTTCGACAGCTGCCCTCGAGCAACAGAGTTAGGGATGACCCAGGGTGCGCCCGTACATGGCCAAGGGCTCGAGCCGCGCTCTCGAGGCACCCCAGGACATATTCGAGGCCGAAGGAGAAGGTTGTGGTAGGAATCCCTCCGGGGGAGGCATCGAGCCCTCAAATCCTGTCGAAGGGAATCGAGATCCACACGACCGCTTCTTGGCATTTTTGAGGGCGCCTCCGGGCCACTAGCCGACGCCTAACGAATGGGGCATGGGTTCTCACTCGAATTCCCCCGCTAGCAACTCACCGGAGATCGTCGTAACTCGGGCCCAAACGAGGGTAGTACGACATTCTCCACCCCTCCTCCTTTTCTCGGAAAAGGAGCGTGAGGGCCACACATCGAAAGATGGCCGGGACCCTGATCGACCTCGCGTGCGCGAGGCTCGGGGGCTTGACCGCAACGAAACGTTCCCCGATCAAATGCGTACAAGACCTCGGAGGAGTCTCCATACTCCACCGAGGCCTCGGGGGCTACACCCGGCGGGTGCGCTCGCGCGCCCCCACCGGAAAAAATCACGACGCCACGACTCCAGTTCTGACCAACCTCTGGGAGAGTGATCACTCACTCACCCAAAGGCTCGGGGGCTACTGTCTGTACCAACAGTACGGGGGTACCCACACCTATCGACAAAACACTAACATAACCGAAACCGCAATGAAAGATAGCCCGCCTTGGCCACGTATCCTTCCCGACTCGTACGAGGCCCGCTCGACGGGGCGCCTCGACCACGCCCCGACTCCGACTCGTACGAGGCCCGCTCGGCAGGGCGCCTCGACCGCGCCCCGGCTCCGACTCGTGCGAGGCCCGCTCGACGGGGCGCCTCGACCGCGCCCCGGCTCCGACTCGTACGAGGCCCGCTCGACGGGACGCCTCGACCGTGCACCTCGACACGTTTTCTTTACCCACCCTAGGACAAAAGCCATAGCATTCAATGCGGTTACCTACTACCACCGACCGGCATGGCTACGGCATGGATCAACGTGGGAACAATACCCACGTCGAGTCTCACTGTTTTACCGCCCATCCCGTGATGGGAGGTGAAAGCCGTCACTGTACCCACCTTACCGCACACTGTTCACCATCAATCACCCTCGAGGGAGGATAAGACAAGGTCCGTCCCCCACGATATTAGGGATTCGGCCTTATCCATCCGACCTCGACCCGGCCTCGACCCGGCCCCGACGCTCGACTTAGTTCGAAGGACGGTATGGCATGGCGCTCTGGGTCATTTCACCCTCTTGTCTCACACCACGTCAGGGTACCCAGGGATGGCCGGCCATCCCGAAGGCACGTTGCTACAGTCAACTCAACAGGAATTGACAAAGCATCGCCTCAAGGCTCCCCCTCGACCCGGCCTCCTCTCGCCCTATAAAAGGGTAGGCCAGGGCAACGAATAGAAGGGGCAAAAAGAAAAGGGCGAGGCAACAAACCAACCAGCGAACAGACGAACGAAAAGAAGACGAAACAACCAGCCACCCGATCGAACAACGAAAAGCAAGAGATCAACATCTCAAGCAACCATCTTTCTCCTTTTTTCTCTTTGAGACTTGGGCTCGACACCCTCTCTCGCCTGCTTGTAACCCCTACACGAGCACCTCGGTGCAAGGAAATACAAACCTCTCCCCCCGCTGGACGTAGGGCCTTCTTTTGCCCGAACCAGGATAAACTCCCGTGTGTTCTTCTTGCATCACCATCCAGGAAAGAGACACGCAGCATTTACTCGTTGGTTTAGGACCCCCTCGGTCCGAACACCGACAAGTATAGCAATTATCGTAACTCAAAGTGGCTATAGAATAAGTTATTTTGTAACCAGCTGTAGGGTATATATATATAACGAAATCTACCCCATCGCTCAGGCCTCCTTCTCGTGCCACGTCGTCGGCAATTCCCATCCGTTGGATCGGGCGCGTATACGGTCTAGATTGGGCAAACATCGGTCATTTTGCAAAAAAAACCCTCCAACTTTAGCGAAATCAACCCGCAGTCCCACCTCCTCTCTCAATTCTTTTTGCAGAAAAGCCCTCTATCTTTTTCCAAAAGCAACCCGCAATCCAGCACTTTTCATGGGCTGGCCTGCCTCCCGCTCTCTGGGCCTTAGAGGGCTGAATTCGGCCCGAAGCTGGTTTCCCTTATCTATGTTTTTCTTTTACGAATAAATTTGCTAGAACTTTGAAATTGTGTAATAAATCACAGAAAAATCGTAAAATAGAAAATCAAATTGTTTCGGAATCCTAAATAGATCTATGCAATGGATCTATAATATAAGATGTTTTACTAAAAAGTTTTTACTATTCATTTTTCCCTATATTTTCTAACAGTGAATATAAACTTCAAATAAAAAAAGAAAATCCAGTTGCCAAATTTCATAATTCGAGGTCGAATTCTACTCATTTCACAATTACCTTAATCTTCCGGCTACTTATGCTCCGCCGTTCTTAAAAGAGAATACTTAATCAATATTGTACTTGCTTAAGCGAGACTGTGCTTCTGTTCCTCTCTATGTTCAAAGACGGATATTGACCACCATTTGAGTTTAAACAAGATCAAAATAATATTAATGGGGTGTCATGAATCCTTACATCAATTATGTGACATCCCTAAACCATTAGCAGTGCTCCAACCAGAATTGAGATTTCTTTTATATATGATGATGAAATAAAGACTCAGCCTGCACACCTATTGTTAGCCTTAATTCAATTTCTTAAATAAATGATACGATCAAATCGACATAAACTCTATCTAAAGAGAAAAAGACTGAGTGTTATATATATAAAAAAAGCTGGGCGCGCCCAGTTTTCTAGTGTGTGTGTATATATATATATATATATATATATATATATATATATATATATATATATATATATATATATATATATATATATATATATATATATATATATATATATATATATACAGCTGAGTGACGGAAATGCAATGTTTCAGTACATAAAAAAATATTTCACTAATACATACATATACTAATTCTTTTGTACTGCTAGTAATGAAATTGTCTACCGATTCATTTAAACAAATAAATAAAATGTAATGTAGAGGATCGATGGGAAGGGGGAGGCGGGATATGGTACACACCTTTATATTAATTTCTCCGGATCGTTGAAGATGGAGATGATGGAGAGTAAGTTGGTCGTGGAGCGCGGATTTATTATATTATATTATATTATATTATATTATATTATATTATATTATATTATATTATATTATATTATATTATATTATATTATATTATATTATATTATATTACAGATGCTTCGCCAATGGAAGCCGATGGAATAATGAACCATCCATCCAAGACGAAGGATGATAGGGACTTGTGGGGTGGGTGGTCAAAGTGGGAGGTAGAGAGCGTACGTGTGTTGCCGTCCTTCCCAGGCACCTGCTCCTACCTATAGCTGGCCACCGGCAACAAAGCAAAAGCACGCTCGATCAAAACCACCTGGGATCGTATACGATCCCTTGCTTGCTGCAGCATAGCTCAATATTCTCCTGGTAGCCTGGGAGGGTGCTTTGCTTGGTTCTCTTTTTCCTGCATGCTTGCCTTTGTTTTTCTTCCAAAGCTTAGCATGAGCCCCCTTTGTGTATGCATCAGGGAGGAATGTGAGCTCTTTATTTCTTTCTCTTGTATAGAGAACAGGGAGCAATAAACTGCGTACATGCATGCATCTCTCCCCATGCCTTTCTTTTATACTGCACAGAGGTGGCCGACAGTCATTCTGGATTCTTGTCCCGTTTGTTAATTTATTGTCTCCCCATGTATCACTTTGTGCCACGTGATCCGACAGTGATTCACCCATATAAAGAATTCACAACACTCATTCTTGGATAAATCACGCTACGTGAAACTCCTGGAAATCCAGTGGGAAAAAATACATTTCACGAGAAGGCTATGTTACACCTGTTTCCTTATTAAAAAACCTTATGTGACAAAAACTCACCAAGGAAATATAGAGAAATATTATGGGTCCTCCTTTAATCCTACCACTACTACAAAAATGATTTTAGGAGACAATTTCTCTTATTAATGGAGATGAGCACACTACCACAGAACGGACTATCACTGCCGGTTCAAAAACCGACACAACCAAACCTACCGTGGTAATGTATTCAAAAAAACCAAAAAACGAGATGAAAAAATAGCTGAAGAAATAGCAATTTTCTTAATACTAGGAGAGACCCCACCGGCTATCTAGATGGTCACTTGATTTTTCAATACAAGTCACGAGATTTTTCACGCACTTTGCGGCCAGCAGCACTCGAACCCATGACATTCGCGTGTTCATCCCCTAACTACCCCACCTGTAAGACAATTGTGTTCATTTGTGACATTCAACCTCCCCATTTTATGTTCATCTGGTTTTAAAATGGGTATTTGAGATCCTAAACGAATTCAAATGAAAAAGTTTTCAACTATAAAGTTTTATAACTTTCTGAGATCTACAACTTTGATTTTGGTCATTTCTCCATACGAGGTCATTTGAAAATTTTGAATTTCAACTATGATGAAATTCACACATAATTTTCCTTGGACAGTGCACTTGTGGAGTGTGTGGGAAATTCAGACGATGGTGCTCCTTAGCTTCATGCTGCAGCTCTTTCTGTTGGCTACTGGAAGCCTCCATCGCCGCAACACCAATGGAGTGCTCAGGGCTTTGATATGGTTGGGCTATGTGGGAGCAGACTTTGGTGGCTGTTTACGCCCTCGGCCTCTTCTCCCAGTATGAGGAGAAATACAAGCTAGGGAGGGAGTCGTTTGGGGACACATTGCCATTTCTCTGGGTGCCTTTTCTCCTTGTGCACCTGGGTGGCCAAGATTCCATCACCGCCTTTTCAATCGAGGACAACAATCTATGGCCGAGGCACTTGTTGAATCTTGCAGCCCAGGGGGTTGTAGCTCTTTACATCTTCTGGAAATCCTTCCACAGGATCAATTCCAGTATATTGATTCCTGCAATGTTTGTGTTTGTTTCTGGGATTATCAAGTATGGAGAGAGGGTATGGGCACTAAAGAGTGCGAGCCGAAATGGCCTTGGCAAGTCAGTTGAGTTCAACTCATCAGCAGGACTGCAGAACAATAGCAAGGAATCATCAATCATATGCTCTTCAGACGGTGATTCCTGGTCGATGTTTATTTGTGGGGCGAACTGTGCTCCAGCTGGAGACGATGCTCAAGAAAAACTTGAAGATGATTTTGAGAAGAAATGTGAAGACAGAGAAGAGAAGCTGAAGATGGTATTGATGGAGCTTGGCATGATGTTCGATCTCCTCTACACTAAGGCCAATGTGCTGCAGAGATGGACTGGTGTCCTATTTTGAATTTTCGGTGTGCTTCCCAAGTTAGTTTGATCTCCCCACCAATAGGCCCAACGGCCTATTGGGCCTTGATTCCGCGCCTTGATCGGGGGCGCCCAACCCATTTATGGTTGGAGGGCCCCTGTCACGCTGGACTATAAAAAGGAGAGGTGGGGGCCGGGGCACGCATGACAAAGTTCGCCGCCGCCAATTTCCGCACTTACTGTTCTTTACCCTAACCCAATCAGTGAGAGGCGTAGTAGTGACGGGAAGCACTTCCACGCCGACGCCGGACTCCGCTACGCCGCTCCTCTTCACGGACTGTCGCTGCCCGTGCGCAGCCTCCACCGACGAACGTGATGGCGACCTCCAGCTCCTCCAAGAACTCAGACGGTCGATCTCCTAACTCCTCTTCTTCTCTCTCCCTCTGATCTAGTAGATGTTGCACTAGAACATGACTGTGATGAAGAAGTACCCTACTAGATCTATGGCTAAATGATCCTACTATTCTAACATTGGTACCAAAGCCACACGCTAGCTGTAGATCTAGATTTTTGGGGTAGAAAGAAAGGAAATCAAAGAAGTTGCTTCGATCTTGAATCGGATCAAGAAAGAAAAGTTCAACCCTAACCCTAACCCTAACCCTAGAGGGAGGAAAAAGGATGGGAGGGAGAGGAACCTACCTGGAACCTAACCCTACCATCAACACCGCCGTCGCGCGGGAAGAAGGACCCGCGGCCGCCTCGCCGGCGCGCGGGAAGAACAAATGGAGCTATCGCTCGCCGGCGTCATGCCGCGGCACGCGCGCGCGCTCAGGGTGTAGTCGCCCAGACCACTCGATGGCGGCGCGCTCAGCCTAGGGCAAGCGCGCATGCCAGCGAGGGGTCCGGCGGTTGCGCCACCGCCCTTTTCCCTCTGTCGGCTGCCCTGGATGGCCGCTGCGGCTGCTGTCCTTCTCGGTGCGGTGCTCAAGAAGGAAGAGGAGAGAAATGAAAATGAATGTTAGGGTTTGGGGAGTGGTCGGCAGGGGGCGAGTTTTGACCCCGCGAAACGCACGGAGGACCGTCTGATGCGACCCGACAGCCAGAGCTTATCGGGCTGAGTTTCGGCCCAGGCGGGGCAGCGCTTTCCTGGCCCAGGCCCAGGTTGCGGCCTGGGGCGTGGGGTGTGCTGTGCGCGCACATTGCAGAGCAGGTCGTGGGCCGTGTCTCTGAGCTGCTGGGCCAAATGGACAGAATGCACAGTAACTCCTTTTGAATAAGTTTTACTCTTTTCAGAAGCAGTTTTGATGAATTATTTTAAGTTTTGATGTTTAATCTCTGTTAAATTTTTAAACCAACGGGATAAAATTTTTAGAGACAAGATGAGCACAGATAAATGCTTCTTAATGTTATGATTATGAGATCATTATTCATGTTTCCGCTGCTAAGTAAATGTTTTATTCTCCAATTATTTTGAACCAACGTGATATATAATTGGAGGAAAAGAATATCGTAATTTTAATGATTATATACATTATTTCTATTTCTGCCCAACGGCGATGTAGATTTAATGTATAAACAGTTGTATCTTTTAATTTTGACCACCGTTGGAACTAAGGCATACAATTGTTATTATTATGTTCTCACTTTACATGAATTGTGTTTCAGGAGGATACTCCTTGATGGGTTGTATCAAAGATATCCCTACCCTCAAAGGAGATAACTATATTGAATGGAGGAGAAAGCTTGATCTGGCCTTCATTTTGGGTGAGGTGGACTGGGTAGTCATCGCACCGTACCCCACTGAGCCTGAGGCACCGGTGAGGGAGGCTGATGAGACTGGTGCTACTTGACAAACCAGACAGAGGGACTTTGGTCCCGTAAAAATGCCATACGACCTTGAAAAGGCAAATTGGGTCACATCCAACTACAAATGTCTGGCTGTGATAAAGAACACAATTGAGCCTGTATTAGTGGGCTCAATTCCAGACTGTGACATGGTCATAGAATGCCTTGAGCGGATGAAGAGTCAGTTCACTGACTCTTCAAAGACATACACCCAGCTGATAAAGCAGCTGATAACAGAGAGAAGTACACTGGAGGTGGCATAAGAGAGCACATACTAAGGATGAATAATTAGGCATGTAAACTGAAACCAATGGATCTAGCTCTCAAGAAAGAGTTCTTTATACATTTGGTTTTTGCTTCCTTGCCAAAGAATTATGACACATTTGTTGTTAATTACAACATGCAGCCCGAGAAGTGGAATTTAGAGAAGCTCATGGCTATGTGTGCTCAGGAAGATGATAGAATAAAGATTGCAAATGGTGGTACTATCAACTATGTGAAAGATAACAAGAAAATGAACTTTAATGCTAGCTCCTCAAAGGCTCAGGGAAAGGCTCCCATGCAAAATCAGTCTCGGTAGAAGAAGTTTATAGTGGAGAATGACTAGTGTCTTCACTGTAAGAAGACGGGGCATTATAAGAAAGATTGTCCCGATTTCTTAAAGATGATCATGACAAAGAAAGGTGAGAACATTATTACGTTCATAAATGAATCCCTGTATGTACAATATTCAAAATCTAGTTAGTGGATTGACTTAGGAGCAACTGTTCATATTGCTAATTCTTTACGGAGATTCCATTCGACGAGCATTATACAAACAAGAGAAAGATGCGTTAAAGTTGCAAATGGAGTCCATGCAGATGTTGAAGCTATTGGTGACCTTTCTCAAGAGCTTGCTGATGGTTTCACACTTTTTCTTAGAGATGTTCTTTATGTTCCTTCTTTACATAGAAACTTGATTAGTGTTTCATGTTTGGACAGTGATAGTTATGATTTCCATTTTAGAAATGGCAAATGTAAGATAATGTTTAATAATGCATGTGTTGGTCTTGCATTCCTGCAAGGCGAGCTTTATTTGTTATCACTTTGTGAAAATGTGAATTTCGTATGTGATGTGAATGAAAATGTATCCTCGTCTGAAAATATAAACAAAAAGCAAAAGAGAACTCACGATGCGTCGTCCAAATTATGACACTGTCATTTAGGCCATATTTCGAGGGGGGAATAGAAAGACTAGTTAATAATAAAATTCTTTCTCCATTAGAGTTCTCAGATTTAGAACAATGCATAGAATGTATCAAAGGAAAGTATGCAAAAAAATTAAGAAAGATGTCAAACAAAGCATAGGAATTTTAGAGATAATTCACACAGACATATGTGGTCCATTTCTTGTGAAAAGTGTGGATGGTTATGACTCGTTCATAACATTCACATATGACTACTCCCGGTTTGGCTACATTTATCCAATTAAAGAAAGAACAAAAGCGTTGGATAAATTTAAGATATTTAAGGCTGAAGTTGAAAATCAGCACAATTTAAAGATTAAGATAGTCCGATCTGATCATGGGGGAATACTACGGTCAACATACCCCATATGGACAAGTGCCTGGACCTTTCGCAAGGTTCTTATAGGAGAATGGCATAGTAGCCCAGTATTCCACGCCGGACGAACCTCAGCAAAATGGAGTAGCTAAAAGGCGTAACCGTACCCTGATGGATATGGTGCGCAGTATGATAAGTTACTCTACTTTACCATTGGGTTTGTGGATGAAGACGTTAAAAACCGTCATTCATATTCTTAATAGAGTACCAAGTAAGTCGGTGCTTAAAACACCATATGAGTTGTGGACATGAAGAGTACCCTTACTAAATCACTTACGTGTGTGGGGGAGCCCTGTTGAGGCTAAGGTTTTTAACCCAAACATTGGGAAGCTAGATCCCAAAACAGTAAGTTGCCATTTCATTAGCTATCCTGAAAAGTCAAAAGGTTTTCGTTTCTACCGTCTAGACAGACATACAAAGTTTGTAGAAACGAGACATGTTGTCCTCTTAGAGGATGAGATGATGAGGGGGGGCGTGGTAGCTCGAAAAATGATCTTGAAGAGAAGCGGGTGTGTGCGCCCAATCCGATGATTCAGGAACCATTTTTCGAGCTACCTGCTGTTGCTGCACCGACAATGCAAGAGACTGTGGTGCCAACACCTATTGTTATTCCACCTGTGGCAACAATGAATGATGATGAGGAACATGTCCTTCAGGATTCCATAGAACCTATTGTCACACATGAGGGGGAGCAGCAACAGCCTCAAGCTGAAGATGTGCCAAATGTGGAGGCCCCTAAAATGTCTCAAAGAGTAAGAAGATCGGTCATTCCTGGTGATTATGAAGTTTATGATACTGAAGACTTTTATATGGAGGATGATCCCACCTTATATGAAGAAGCTATGAGAAGCGCCCACTCATCGAAATGGTTGGCAGCCATGGAAGATGAAATGAAGTCAATGAGTGCCAATAAAGTTTGAGACTTGGAAACAATTCCTACAGAAGCCAAAACAATAGGCTGTAAATGGGTCCACAAAACAAAATATGACTCCTAAGAAAATATAGAAAGATTTAAAGCGCAACTTATGGCAAAAGTTTTCACGCAAAGAGAAGGGATTGATTACAATGAGACCTTTTCTCCAGTCTCATGTAAATATTCCTACAGAATCATAATGGTACTAGTAGTACATTATGATTTAAAGTTACATCAGATGATGTAAAGACGGCATTTCTCAATGGGGATTTGGAGAAAAATGTTTACATGACACAACCAAAAGATTTTGCCGTGGAAGAAAAAGAACGAATGGGATGCTGCCTAAAGAAATCCATTTATGGGTTAAAATAAGCTTCAAGATAGTGGTATTTGAAGTTTGATAAAACGATAAAAAAGTTTGGGTTTAAAGAGAATGTAGAGGATAATTGTATTTATACAAAGTTTAAGAATGGGAATTATATCTTCCTAATCCTCTATGTGGATGATATCTTACTTGCTAGTAGTGATGTCAGTCTACTACTAGAAACAAAGAAGTTTTTGTCAAATTTTGATATGAAAGATCTTGGTGAAGCTTCGTTCGTTCTAGGGATCGAGATTCATCGAGATACAAGGGGTATTAGGACTGTCACAAAAAGCATACATAGAAAAAGTTTTAAAGAAATTTAGTATGCACAAATGTAGTCCTTCACCTGCACCTATAGTCAAGGACGACAGATATAGAGATTTTCAATGTCCCAAGAACTAGTACGAGCTCAACCAAATGAAAGTGGTTCCATATGCTTCAGCTGTCGAAAGCTTACAGTATGCACAAGTGTGCACGCGCCCTGACCTAGCGTTTGTTACTGGGTTGCTTGGCAGATTTTAGAGTAATCCAGAAATAGAACACTGAAAATTGGTAAAAAAAAGTCTTACGATATTTGCAAGGAACAAAAGGCCTTATGATGACGTATAAAACATCATATTCCCTCCAAATAGTGGGGTACTCAGATTCTGATTATGCGGGAGATGATAGAAAATCCACGTCAGGATATGTATTCACTCTCGCAAGAGGAGCTATATCATAGAAAAGCTCAAAACAAACAGTCACTATATCGTCCACAATGTATGTCGAGTTTGTAGCATGCTATGAGGCATCGGGGCAGGTGAACTGGCTAAAAAGTTCACACCCAGTTTGAAAGTGGTTGACGACATCTATAGACCACTAAAGTTATATTGCGATAATAATTCAGCAATACAGTATGCTCACAACAATAAGTCAAGTGGTGCTGCCAAATACATTAACATAAAGTATTACGTTGTGAAAGACAAAGTCTGGAATTATGTCATAAGTCTTGAGCATATAAGCACCGAAAAGATGCTTGCGGATCCGCTTACAACCCAATGTGTTCAGAGAACATATAGCCGGTATGAGTTTAAGGAAAAGTCTATGATTCCTAGACAATTAAAAGGGCCCAAAGTTAAAGAATGCATTTCAGAACAGAGACATGTATTGTAGCTATTAAATCTATCGGTGATTGACCGTGACGATGAAACATGCTCTATGCACTAATCTGTGATGGAACAAATAAAAGTGAAAAGCATTTAAGTTCAAAGTCAAAGAGTTTGAGTCTAAGTACAAGGTGAGATCAGGGGGAGAATGTTAGTTCGATCTCCCCACCAATAGGCCTAACGACCTATTGGGCCTTGATCCCGCACCCTGATCGGGGCGCCCAACCCATTTATGGTTAGAGGGCCCCTGTCACGCTGGGCTATAAAAAGGAGTGGTGAGGGCTGGGGCATGCACGACGAAGTTCGCCGCCGCCACTTTCCCCACTTGTAGTTCCTAACCCTAACCCAATCAGTGAGGGGCGCAGTAGTGACGAGAAGCACCTCCATGCCGATGCTGGACTCCGCTGCGCCGCTCCTCTTCACCGACCGTCGCTGCCCGTGAGTAGCCTCCACCGATGAACGTGATGGCGACCTCCAGCTCCTCCTCCAAGAACTCGGACGGTCAATCTCCTAACTCCTCTTCTTCTCTCTCCCTCCGATCTAGTAGATGTTGCACTAGAACATGACTATGATGAAGAATTACCCGACTAAATCTATGGCTAAATGATCCTACTGTTCTAACATCCCAGACCTTGATGGTCGTTGCCTTCCTTCACTTCCTGATAAGCGAAAAGGGTGCCCACAACCGCAACAGGGTCAATGTCACGATTACCTATACATTGTTCATAGGGGCCATGTTTATGGAAGCTTGTTCTGTTGCCGTGGTGATGGCATCACCTTGGACAAGAGCACACTTGAAAGACAGTAGCTTCCTTCATGGCCTTTGCAACTTTGCTACATCCCTTTTCAAGGCTGTTCAGTGTAACAAGAGGCACCGAGCTCGAGTTCCATTTCCACGGGGCAATTTAATTATATGGATTACTGCATCGCTATGAATTGAAATACAAACTCAGAATAATGTCAAAGTCCATCTGTGCTATTGGTCTGGACAAGCAATGGAGAAACTTATTGTACGTCCACCACATCGATGATGCCGGCAGCACCAGGGAGGGGATTATTAGCGGTGTTATGGAAATTCTTGGCAGACCAATCAGTGAACGGTTTGAGTGGTTCGGACCGAGATGTCTTGACAGGAGATTGAATTATACACTGAGCCTGCCCTTTGAGCACGCCCTTTATTGTCTGCATATATACACAGACTTGCATATAACTAGACACTTTGCCCACACCCGCAGTGATGATCTTACTCCTGCACCTGATAATGTAACAATAATGCGACTTAAGGAAGAATGTGAGACGCTATCAAACTACATGATGTACCTTATGGTGGTGTATCCTTCCATGTTGCCAGTCAGCACAGCTGCACAAGATCTTGAACCCGAACTTCTCAAATGGGTTAGCATCAATAATCAACGTGAAGGGGTCACCAAGCTAGACACACTACAGCAGGTCCCCACTTTGCCGAGTGTCTGCTGCACTCGGCAAAGGCTGCTTTGCACTCGGCAAGTGCAAAGCAGCCTTTGCCGAGTGCAACACTCGGCAAAGAGGTTCCGTCAAATTACTTGACGGTAAAGCCTTCGTTTACCGAGTGCTAAACCCAGTTCACTCGGCAAAATATTTACCAGGTGCCGCCCACGCTCTCGGAAAATATTTGACGCCATCCGTCAAGGTCACGGCGATGGTCCGGGTGCCTCAACTCAGGCACTCGGCAAAGCTTCAGCTGCTTTTTATTTTTCAATTTTCTTTGCCGAGTGCCAAAGGCAGGGCACTCGGCAAAGATCCTGCTGTTTTTTTTTTGGATTTTCTTTGCCGAGAGCCAAAGGAAGGGTACTCGGCAAAGCCTTTTTTTTATTTTTTTTAAATTTTCTTTTACCGAGTGCTGCTTCTCTAGGACTCGGCAAACCCTGTCGCTTTTTTTAAAAAAATATTCTTTGCCGAGTGCTATGGTAATTGCACTCGGCAAAGCCTCCAGAAAAATTCTTTTTTTTGTTTTTTCTTTTCCATGCAAACAACAATTCATATATATATATACATATCAGAAACTACAATTCAACAGTAATATATCACAAACCACATATTTATCGTTTGCATGGAAACGACTAAATTTTCACCAAAAGTCCGAAATCCACAATATCTTACAAACTCCAAGTTCGAACTCCACAAGTTCAAAGTTTACAAGTTCGTGACATAAACAGACTCCGCAACCGAATCATGGCGATTGTGATGGTTGGGACTCCCCAACGTGCGATCCTGGCGATGGTCCGGGTTGGGATGGCCCGACGTGTGATGCCGGCGACCCTCCGTATTGGTTCGACGCCGCCCCGATTGATGCTGCACAAAAGATAAGAAATTGCACGTTAGTGACAAGATAAAAATGTAAAGAGTTAAAAGAAAAGTTGAAAATTTTGGCAGCACCTCCCCTGCACGGGGAGGTTTCCAAAACCTGCAAGAAAAACGGCAGCACGAAGGCTGACAACCACATTTTCGGCACGAAGGCCGACACATCAACAAATCCGGCACGAAGGCCATCATTAGGTTTGACACTAAGCATGAGCATAGAAAGTAAAACATCCGTACTCATACTCACCGGAGTAGAATCTGGACGATGTGGTGGTGGTGGTGGTGCAAGCAGCTCTGGTGCGATCTCCCAACCTTGTTTTTGCCTAATTTGTTGCACGAACTTGAGCAAACCTTCTTGCTGGACCTCCAAAGCTTACAGCCTCTGACGCTCAGCCTCCCGCTCGACCCGCTCAGCCTCCCGCTCAGCCAGCTGGGCCTCCTGCTAGGCCCGAAGTTGTTGCAGCTCGGCCTGCAACATTTGACCCCAATGTTTCAATAATGCAGAGCTAAGGAACGTAAAAGACAAAGAATGACGAATGAAATTGGAATACTTACATGGAGTGCCACCACCGCTGTCGGTCGTTGGCTTATGGGCATGCTAGAGCTCGTGCTCCCTGCTCGGAGGCGGTTGAGAGGAAGAGTAGAGCCTGTCTTGAGGATGCCGCCGCCAATCCAAAACCGCCCATGCTTCTTGCCTTGCCCCACCCTCATCACGATCTCAGGATCAAGGCGCTCCTCGGTCCTCAGATCGTAGTCTGGCCCGTTGACTGACCTTGCCGCCTCCGTGTACGCAGTGAGGCAGGTGTGGATGATGGAGTTGGTGTACGCCTCTGGACCCACATCCGGGTTGTACTAGATGTTGGACTTTGCCGGGCCCATGTGCGCCAGAGCATACGCCGTGAGTTGGCCAATTGGCTGGCCACCGTGCGCCGCCGACTGTGACAAAGACAACAACAGGTGGTTAGAAATCATGCACAATTGAGTGCGGCTAGATTAGATAAATGGTGGAGACTTACATATGTCTTTGCGTATTTGCTGAGGCTGGCACTGCCCTGATGGTGAGGTACACCTGGCATGCGCATACGATGCTCGCTTTTCTCTTGGTGCATCTTCTGCCAGTCCGTGTCCAACCATTTGTCCACTATAAGTGCCCAGCAATCGGAGTGGGTGGCGCACCAGCTTGGAATCACCTACAAGCCATCAGAATATCAAATTAGTCATAGTTAATCTCAAAAGAAATAAATACGAGATGTTTTCTATTTACCTGTAGGTACTCCTCCCTTGTCAGCGTCTCCGTCTCTCTTCTTGCCTGAGTTTTGTTGATTCTTCTGTTACAGAAGTTGGCGTTGTAGTCAATGTGCGCCTGGATGCGGGCCTCGTAATACAAGTCCGAGACACGCCTTTTACAGGAAGCGTAAGCCACCTGATATGCCCTTTCCTCCTGTCCCGGCTGGCATCTGAAGAAGTCCTGCATAAAGACACGAGGTATCCATTATTTGTTTCAAGAACAATGTCCAATGAATGTGATGAATGGAGGGCCGTAGTGCAAGAAAGGCTTACCCACAACTCCATAATCATCCGATCCGCCAAGTTTCTGAACTGCCTTCCATTGACATCTGGAGCATCAGCGACGAGGGCGTAGTGGTCGAACGAGGTGGGTACCTCTGGGTCCTCGTCCTCTGATGTCCACACCAGGCTAGGGTAGTGTTCCCTGCACAGAAGTCCCAGGATCCCATTGACATTGCGAGCCTCGACCGCCTCGTCCACAAGCATACAGTTCCTACACAAGTGGTTCACAAAAGTTATTATTAGCTCTTATTATGATTTTTCAACATATCAAATGAAGAACATATGAAGTTACTTACCTCTCACCCTCGGGTGCAATCAGTGGGCGGCGGTCAACAGGAATCAGTTGCTTTGGGAGCTTCGCGGGGCCTCGCAAGTAGGGTTTCGAGGATGCAGAGGAAGTCGAACCCCCTGCCCCCTCCTCGGACGTGTGCGGAACCGCCTCCTCGGACGCGTGCGGAACTGCCTCCTCGCCCACCATGTCCTGAGGGACGTCGTCGTACATCTGTGGAACTGCCTCCTCGCCCACTGTGTCCTGAGGGACGTCATCGTCCCTAGAAGAGCGCAAGGAGCCGCGCTCGTGGTCAGTCAGCGGCGCGCGCCTAGGCCTGCCCCTCGGCCTCCGCCTCTCTGACGCCTCCGGCACCGTCTCCTCAGCCACTGACGTACCCCTCGGCCTCGTTCGCCTCTCTGACGGCTCCGGCACCGTCTCCTTAGCCGCTGACGTGTCCCTCGGTCTCGAGTAAATCGAGGGACAGCTCCTCCTAGTGGGCCCCATCACCTGCAATTGAAAATAACAAACTAGTATTAATACAGATAAATGAGAAGTGCTTAGCAAGGGATGCAAAATAATGATAATGTAATTACAAAATAACATAGTATTACTTGTATTTCTAATATTCTTCATGATCGGGATTATCTGGACAATAGGTATCGTCATCACTATCAAGAGCCTCTAAATCATCAACATCCTCATCCCTATCGCTGTCATTGCCTAGTTGTAGTCCGTCAAGCATTTTCAAGTCCCTCAGATCATGCACCTCATCTGCAGCTGACGTCACAACTCGACAACTCACAACTCGACAACTCGCTCGGACGTCTGATCACATGTGAGATTTGTGGGTTTTAGGTATCCGACGTCACAACTCGCTCGGAACTTTCTTAATTTTTTTTCACAACCTCCACATTCGATAACATGACACCTCGACAAGTTTCATGATTTTTCGCCTTTGTTTGGATTTTATATAATTTAAATACACTTTCCCCGCAATAACCTCATCATGTTACGTCAAGAAGATGCTTGAAATTGTATGTTGAGTTCCCGGATATGGCCTCAAAAGACACCAAATATCATGAATATCATTTTTTGAACGACCAAATTCGATTATTCCATGCACCTGCAGTACAAATTTGAAATATTCCATAAAATTCAACAAAAGAAAAAAAACTAAGGAAATATATCAGAAAAACTTAAAATTATCCCAAATTTAAACAGGGAGTTTTAAATAATGTGGGAAGGCCTCACAAAAAAATGGGGCCAAAAAACAAAAAAAAATTGCCGAGTGCCGGCCGCGGCACTCGGCAGAGAGGACCTTTGTCGAGTGCCCAGTGCAAGGCACTCGGCAAAGATGGCCCCTTTGCCGAGTGCCTTGGCCAGGCACTCGGCAAAATAATTTTTTTTTCACCTTCAACGACGTGTCATGTATTGGCCGTTAAGTGGCATATTTATTTTGCCGAGAGCCTTCTTTACCGAGTGTTGCACTCGGCAAAGAAGGCCTTTACCGAGTGCTTTTCTTTGCCGAGTGCCTAGGACACTGCGGCACTCGGCAAAGGCCAGTTTTGCCGAGTGCAATTCTTTGTCGAGTGTAACACTCGGTAAAGCATGATTTTGCCGAGTGCTCGAGTTTTGGCTCTCGGTAAAGATTTTGACACTCGGCAAATCTTCCCTCTCCCGTAGTGACAACAGCACAAGATCTTGGACAGTGCTGTTCGGCCATGAGCCTAACTCTGGCGCCCCCCTCCTCTTTGAACCAGAGCCAAACGAGCCATTTCAACTGGAGCAATCACTTAAGGAGATCAAGGAGATGTGGTTGAGGCAGCTCGTGTATGCTGTTGGTAAATGCTGCGGAGAGCTACACGCACGGCAGCTTGGCGAAGGAGCCGAGCTCATCACCTTTGTCTGGTTACTCATGCTGCATCATGGTCTTGGGGACGTGGCAACGGACCTCTGCCTTTTGACATCTGATGATCCTGATATACCCAAGCCTGGGTCCATATTGTCAGTTCAATAGTCCCTGGACAATACGGCGACAATGGCCTTTTTGCGCCTTCGAGTTGACCACCAACAGGCCGAGACTGCAGTGGTATCGCGCGAGAGCGAACAGATACAGCTCGCAAGCATGGTGCAAGACATTGTGCCAGAAGTCTTGAGAGCTGGACAGTCCGTGGTTGAAGGTACAGAAGCACAGCAGGATGGGGCTACGGCACCAGGCGGGGAATCAGAGCAAGATGAAGCCGGTACATCCGGCAAGGAGGCAGGACGAGATGACAACGCGGCGACACCCTCTGAGATTGATGACCAAGTTGCGAAGACCGCAACACAAATCGAAGGCTCGCGACACGGCGTAGCGCTAGTTTCTGTCACTTGGCTCATCGATTTCAGAATGCGTGGTAAGAATTTGCGCTGCCGTCGGCTGCTGATGATTCAATATATAATATGATATTTATGCATCCAGGACCAGGATCTATATTAATATTGTGTTGTTCACTTCCATGTATGTGTGCTCTTATTGTTACGATGTATCCAATTCGTAGTCCACCGATCGTGTTGGCTGCCATCTGCAATATGCATGTAGCTGGTACCTAGCTAGTATTGTCCAAGAAAACACGGCTACTGCACTGCCTTATTATGCATCTATATGTTGGTGGATTATTGGATTGCACTGTGAGTCGTATGGCTATGTGCCTATGTTGTTACTCAAGGTTTCTAATTGTAAGTGGTTTCCTAGTCTAATTGCGTGTTCATATGATTCAGACGCTAGACCTTACGTCTAGTCTAGACAACACTGCTCCTAGCTAATAATGGCCTCACCATATAGTAATTTTCTTAGGCTTTAGGGATGCAAGAATCCGACTGATAGGTCATGGGTGGGGTTGACTAGTCTACTCTATATATGAGTGGTCGCAGGATGTGGTGCTAGTCTGCGGTCAATACCGTGTCCAATCGTACGTGTTTGCCTATTCTAATTAGGCGCGTTCATATGATCTAGACGCTAGACCTGAGTACGGTCGTCGGCCAAGGTCCACAACATGTCCCTAGTAGGATAGCCACACGTCATAATTTTCTCAGGCCTTGGAGATGCATGAAACTGATTGATAGATATATCATGGGTGGGATTGACTAGTCTACTCTATGAGTGGCTTTTGCGCGGGATGCCGTGTTGGTCTCTGGTCAACGGTGACGAACCCGTTAGCATTGGCAGTATTTAGAGTGATTCAGACAACCAATGGTGACGAATCCGTCAGTTTTTTTTTTGATGGAACCAAATCTGTCAGTTTTTTTATGGAACCAAATCCGTCAGTGTTGAGGGGTATGCATAGTGCCTGTAGAATTATTCCATGGCAGTCATAATTAATATAATAGACAAATCATTATACAAAATGTCTACAAGTAATTTAAATACTATCTATTTCAATTGTTAAATGACATGAAGCCATATATATAATAGACGACGATAAATCGGAAACTCTTGTCTATATACCAGATCTATTTCTCATGCTCCCTAATAATCCATTAATTACTAGACGACATCTTTCTCTGTCTAATATTACCCACATTTCCTACATGTCAGTTGCTTGAGATCCAGGCGACGCCCCACTCCTCTCCCACACTACCCCCGCAACCCCGCGCCCACACCCGCACCCCACCGGAAACGGAGACGATGACGGAGGCGGTGGCGGCTTCCCTCTCCGGCCTCTCCCCCTCTTTCTTCTCCAACTCCGGCGGATATAGAAGAGGTTCTGGAGGGAGCTAGGTAGGCAGGCCAGGCAGTGGGGATGACGGACAAGCGACTTCGGGGCCCTGGGGCAGTGGAGGCAGCCGGGCCACGTCGGGGCGGGGGTGTCGCAGCCATTCTCGCCGGAGCTGGAGAAGAAAATGGCGGGGGAGAGGGGGAGGGTAAGAGGGAGGCCGCCATGGGCGTGGTAGGGTCTCGCCGGAGCTCCGTAGCCGCGGCCGCGGCGACAGAGCTCTGGCGAGACCCTACCGTGCCGCGGCGGGGGAGCGGGTGGGGGAGAGGCGAGACACGGTTGGAAGAAATAGCGAGGAAGAAGATGAAAAACGAAAAATTAGGCGCCTGGATTATAACAATTTCCAATATTTCCTCTATTCGATGTACAAAACCATAATTATGTGCCGTACCTCTTCTGGATGGCTTATGTCAGCGACCCACTATTGACTATATATCAAGGTTCACATTACCGGTAGCAAAAAAAATACCGGAGGTCATCGATAAACGGGTTTATCGGATTTATCGGAAAATTTCTCGGTCAAAACTCAAACAAAAAATACCTAATTTCTCTAGAAAATTATATAAGTTGTCTCTAAAGCATTTAATATTAAGAACTAGCACATAATAGTATTGATATAAGAGAATATCACACTTTCATGTAGGTAGACTAGTGAAATTTGGAATCTCGGTGATAAATAAAATTTATCGGACCTCAGCGATAAACGGGGTTATCAGGTTTATCGAAATTTTATCGCCGATAAATTTTTCCCTGCTATATATACGAGGGAGGATCTATAGGATTTATTTGGCCTCAGCCGAGCTAATCTATTGAGCCAATCCAACCCAACACTCCCCCCGCCCTGCAGTACTCTGATCCGATCCACAACTAAGTCTAGAGAAAAGCTTGGTAGCAATGGCATCCCAGGCGAAGGCAAGGGCATCGGCGTCGATATGCAGCTCGGTGACGGACAGTGAGGTACACACATTGGAGATAAGCGACTACAGCCAGCACAGCGACCTCGGTGATGGAGGATACATCTGCTCCACCAGGTTCACTGTCGGCGGCCATGACTGGCGCATCCGCTACTACCCTGACGGAACCAGCAACGGGGAAGAGTGCAAAGATTACGTGGGAGTACAACTGGAGCTCATGAGTGAGTTCACCAAGGTGAGGCTGGCGTACGAGTTTAGGCTCGCTGAAGACGAAGCCGCCATCAAGTCAACGACTGTGTTAACAGCTGAAACTTCATCCACCTGCGGATCTGACAAATTCAAGAAGAAGAGCGATCTGCCTAGGTATCTTCGGAACGATTCTCTTAAGATCCAATGCTTTGTCACTGTTATAAAGGAATCACAGTTGAAGGAGACTGCTGTCAGTTCCAATCCCGTCGTCGACGTTCGAGTGCCGCCCTCAAACTTGTCATCTCATCTTGGAAAGTTGTTGTCCCCTGAACGGAAGGATGGGGATATCACGTTCAAGGTTAAAACTGAGGAGTTCCGTGCCCACAAGCTCATCCTTGACGTTCGCTGTCCGGCCTTAAAAACTACTGCTACTCAGCCTCATCTGGATGGACAAACAATGAGGGACAGGAGGACTAGTGGTACTGATAACAGCAGCACAGTTGTTATTGAAGACATGGAGCCCAAGGATTTCAAGGCCCTGCTTCACTTCATCTACACAGATTCATTGCCGAAAGAACACAGAAATAATGAGGAAATGGCTACAAACTTATTGGCGGCTGCCGACAAATATGAACTGACAAGGATGAAGTTGTATTGTGGAAACATCCTTTCCAAGAGACCAACTGTTGACAATGTGACAACCACTATAGCCCTAGCTCACAAGCATCATTGCACGGAATTGAAAGATGCATGCATCAAATTTATCAACTCTTCTGAGAGAACAAGGGATGATGTACTCTCAAGTGAAGGGTACAAGGATCTCAAAGCCACCTGTCCTGAAGTTGCTCTAGAGATACTGGAAAATTCAGACAGTAAGCTCACCTTATCCTTGCGTTAACTTTTTTTATTAAAAAAATAGCTATTTTGTTTCCAGCCATGAAATCTATCTGCTTTTTTTTCTGAAATAATCCTCATCTTTATTTTCTGCACTTAATTTTTTTTGGTAAATCTTCCCAGATCTGTTTCTCTCTACTTCAACTCTCTGCTTTTAATATATCCATGTGTAAATTTGTCCAAACCTACGGTCTATACATCACTACTAATAATTGCTTAATTTCATCAGTTTCTATATTTCTGTTTGATTTTGTTTTATCAATGTTTACTTATTGGATGTTAACTCATGAAATTTCGAGGAATAAAGTATTCAAGAAGGCAGTCGAAAGGCAACAAGACGTCCCTGAGGAACGATCCGCGGAAAATCACCGTGCTGAAGGCAAGTCCTAACTCAACCATATTGAATTGAACCATAATTTCCAATATTAAACATGCCAAGGTACATAAAAAAGTTAGCTATCTGCATGTTTGCTAATTTATGGTTTATTTTTGTTATCGTTATGGTTTATTTAAAATACATGTTTGTGAATTTGTGGTCTCCATACCTAGAGGGTGTTTGGTTCGAGTAACCATTGTGCATCCTGAATCGTCCTCTCAAATTTTATAGAATGACTCTTTCTTAACCCTTTTTTGTATCTTGAGACTTTGCACGTGGCTTGTAACTTTTATTTTTAACTGAATAACTGTTGTAAAAAAACTTTTATTTTTAATAAAATTCTAGAGGGGGTGTTTCATAAAAAAAAGACCATGGTGACGATCATTCCATTCCGCAAAACAAAACAAAAAGTGTAAGGAGTAGTGAAAAAATACAATAATTATTCTTTATTTATCAAAGCAGACATTCCTAGTTCGAGATCCATTGAGGCAGGAGGGCAGGAGGGCGTACAGATAGACTAATAACGTCGGTTTCCAGTATATTTTACTTGCAAGTGCACAATGGTTTAAAAAGTATATATGAATAAGCAACCAATATAAATTTTGGTCGACGCCGGGTTTGCAGTAGGACTGCAAATTGGTGGAGACTTTAGTTTAGCAAATTGCACTAGCTCTTCACAAATAAATTGGTGATTTTAAAGCTGTCCACTGACCCAATGCAAACTGTATAGTTTCTCAATAAAATTTCATTTTTTAAAACTAGTACAGTTTATTGAACCAACGGGTATACCATTGGAGACCGTTAGATTCGCTGGAGACTTCGATTCAATATGGATGTATTTTCTCATATAAACTCTTTTAATGAACAAAAATATATATCATTAAATTCATATTTTAATGTCTTACTTTCTATGGTTATAGTTTTGAAGCTACCAACATTGTTAGTAAAAATTACATGTAAAATATAATTTTAGTTTTGGAGAACACATGCCTAGTCCATTTCTAAAATAGGGGGAGTACGTTTTTGTTTTAGTGTCAGGAAAAAGCGATTCACAAGGAGAAAGCCGGAGTGTCTTACCAGTGCAGCACTGGCTCACGTCATGTCTTTCGTTCATTTGGTAAACATTGCACATCCGTACCCCCGTAAAATAGCCTGCACGGATGTCACTTCCTTTATCCTATAATAGTCCCTCACTCCCTTTTTAAATGTCGGTATTCATGCTCGTCAAATATTTTCTTAAGTTTTACTAGATAGAATTATAAAAACAGCAACATTTGTATCTTCAAACAAATTTGTTATGAAAATAGATTCAACAGTCTATCAAATGATACTAATTATGTAACATAAATATTAATATTTATATATATATATATATAGTCAAAGTTAAATATGTTTATTTTTTGGAAGTGAGAAGGACAGTTAAAAATAAATATCTATTTTTTCTTCTTTTCCACCGGTCTTCTTTCTTGGAGTTCACTTATGGTGGTTTCTTCTTGCCTTGTAGCGAGGCGGGGTCAGGGTGTCTCCCGTCCACGAAGGTACCCCCGTAACGTGGCAAGTACTCATTGGAGTAGTGATGAAGAATGAAGAACGCCAACGAGTCCGTGTCGACACAGGGACTAGCCCCAACTTGCCCATAGGCGTTGCATTCGGGCTCCTTTATCTCTCGGCTGTCATTGTTGTTTGATTAGTATACAACTCTACAGGTACCACCATGCCCAACTTGATCAATTATCCCTCGGCTATCATTGTTGTTTCTTCGTTGGTACAGCTGGCATGTCAGCTGTCGTTGTTTGAAGTTGTAAGAACGAGAATGAGAGAAAGAAATAATTGAACTATCTTGCTTCCATTGATCAGGTTTTATACTCCCTCTATAATTGAAAAAATAGATTATTATATGTGTAGCTTCTCGGCAAGTGGTGAGTGTAGTTAAAGTTAATTAGAAGCTTAATGAGAGGCAACAAAGACATTTTTTTTGTTTTCTAGTCTGTCCTAAACTTGCTAGAAATCTATTTTTTTTAGGACAGAGGGAGTACGTAGCGAACCTTCACCTAGGGGATGTTTACTTGAGAGAATAGTAAGCATATGATTACATAGACGGCTAATCCTAATCTTAGTCACTAATCCATGGCTAATCCTAACCTTAGTCACTAATCTATGGGTTGAATTCGGAGGGTGAATCCATGGGGATAAGATCACTGACCGGTCGACTTGTTTCTCAACACTCCGCCTTGATTCAGTCCGGTCTTGAAATCAATCAATAGCTTCAGTGCTCTAAAAACCTTATAGGAAAAATATGAGATAATAATTTCTTAACCTGCGTGAGAAGGTCTTCTTCTTAAGCACAGTGCCCGGGGTTGTCTTACCCTCGCGGGTCGAGTTTTTTTTTTATAATATTTTTGATATGTCATTAAACTTCTCAAAAACTCAGAGAGAAAAATCAAGAGAAATAATGTGACATTCTAGATTTATTGATCCGATAATCACGACTAACAGGTCCAAGATATCACTTGCAGATAATATAACCCTGCTACTCCATGACATTTGCTTGAAGATTATCATCATATTCCTCTGTTTCAAATGCCTGTATTAATGTTATCCTAACTTTGCATAAACTCGTCAGTCCGGAGCACTCTTAAGTCCATGTACCTAATAATACAGAAAAGGTTTTACAATACATTAGCATGCCTGAATTATCACCAGGCTACAAACCTAAGACCTCTTCCATGGTTACAAACCGGCCCTTCTCGATTGATAATTGCCCAGCCACACCGATGGCAACAGAAAGTAGGCCGTCACTTAAGTTGACAGATGGTCCAGATGCACCTTGAACCCTTATAGCAGACAAGAAATTGAGGTGCTCCAAATAGCTGGATCCATGATGAAGACCTTGATACCTATGATACACACACTTCGTTAAGATACAAGCCAAAACTTGCAGTATGCAAAACTATGCATTCTGCATCTTAACTTTAATCCTAAGGCAAAATTTAATAGAATTTTTTTTTGGGGTTCAGAGTGCATTGATTATCTGGTCATATAGAATCAGACTACGCTAGTGCAAGAAGCACCAAATATGCAAACGCTGTAAACAAAGGTGGTACAGGGGCAAGGCCAACAACAAAATTATTACTTTTGAGACTGTCATTTGAATGTACAAATATTCCTTAAATTGTAGGACTTAAAAAAAAATAAATGCTAATATGGGACAGCAAAAATAGAGCATACTTGATCCGTTCATCTTCCGACATTATTGTTACAACTCCATCTCTGCCTTCTGCTCTCTTTCCAAACCTGACAATGCTCTCTGGAACAAAAGTTTCACCCTGTTTCAATAAAAAATGTATCATGTTCACTAGAACTGAATTTTAAACAAAGATAGGATAGCAGAGATTCAAGATCCTTGTTACGAAACCAGATTCAACAAGAATAAACCAATTTCTTCCACCTGAAAAAACACTCAGAGATGAGAGGAACCTGAGCTACCTGTGGTCGACTATGAACAGTGACACAATAGGGACTCACAGTTCAGACTTTAAATAGACATTTAGCTCTCCCTATCCCTCAAAGCAGGAAAACTAACTGATCAAGACTTTAAATAGACATTTAGTTTCTGTCACTTGGCTCATCGATTTCAGAATGCGTGGTAAGAATTTGCGCAGCCGTCGGCTGCTGATGATTCAATATATAATATGGTATTTATGCATCCAGGACCAGGATCTATATTAATATTGTGTTGTTCACTTCCATGTATGTGTGCTCTTATTGTTACGATGTATCCAATTCGTAGTCCACCGATCGTGTTGGCTGCCATCTGCAATATGCATGTAGCTGGTACCTAGCTAGTATTGTCCAAGAAAACACTGCTACTGCACTGCCTTATTATGCATCTATATGTTGGTGGATTATTGGATTGCACTGTGAGTCGTATGGCTATGTGCCTATGTTGTTACTCAAGGTTTCTAATTGTAAGTGGTTTCCTAGTCTAATTGTGTGTTCATATGATTCAGACGCTAGACCTTACGTCTAGTCTAGACAACACTGCTCCTAGCTAATAATGGCCTCACCATATAGTAATTTTCTTAGGCTTTAGGGATGCAAGAATCCGACTGATAGGTCATGGGTGGGGTTGACTAGTCTACTCTATATATGAGTGGTCGCAGGATGTGGTGCTAGTCTGCGGTCAATACCGTGTCCAATCGTACGTGTTTGCCTATTCTAATTAGGCGCGTTCATATGATCTAGACGCTAGACCTGACGTACGGTCGTCGGCCTAGGTCCACAACATGTCCCTAGTAGGATAGCCACACGTCATAATTTTCTCAGGCATGTGCTTCCTAATTTTATATAGGTATGTGCCAGAAGCTAATTCTAGAGCCCAGTATAGTTTAACCCACTTGAATCACATATTGTGCATCTCAAGATTTACCTACAAGGATATAAAAGTATAAATGCTATCAGAAATATTAATACTAGTAAAAGGATAACACTAGGCCATGGTTCAGGCACATCCGCACATGGCTTGCTGGTTTCCATGAGCCCCTAAGTAAGGACAATTAGTATGGATATACATATTGCATTCTTTGATACGTCCAAAGCATTCTCAACCAATATTAGACAAGCTTTCGTTCAATTGGTGTACCTACCAAACATATTCGTTAACACTACTTTCAAAGAAAAAACATTCCAGTCAAGGGGACATGTACTTCTATAATTGGTGACAATTTTTCCCTCAAGTTTCAGGCCTTTCTTCTAAGGATAACATACTTGTATGCTGTACCTACACACTACTAGTAAAACAGAGTAATCAGACAAGAACTTGTAAACTGAGCCAGTTAAGTATAACTAAGTTAGTTACTTAGAATCACATCTGCAAAAGGTTACAGTTTAGTATGGCAATACATGGAAAGTAAAAAGTGTAAGATAATCATATAGATGTATTTTAGTTTTTTACCTTCCCAATGTCTCCAACCACACAAATTTCTTGCTCGTTTCTACTTCCTTCAGCAAACATGCAGAGATCAAGCATGCCACGAGAACCATTATCAAATTCTACTATCACATATGCATTATCAATTATATCTGGTACCTGCATTGGGAGATAATCAACTTTTAGCCACTACTAGGAAAGTTTAAAGACTGCCTTCAGCTTGTGGTTTATTTACTGTTATGGTTTAGGAGTTCCAACTGCAACATTGCACAAATGCTAGAGCAGTGAGTCTAAATATAAGCACTCAGGCTTTCACTGTTACATTGATTGCAAGTAGGAAGAGGAAGACAAAACAGAACATCTTTATTGAAAGTGGCATGGCTGCATGGGCATGAGCACAGAGCTATATATGCAAGCACAGAATATGCATCCGGTGAAATATTTTAATCAAGCAGTGAGACAACCAGACCTTTCCATCATACACTTCATCCTTATGGTTAACATCGATGGCTCCAGAAGCCATCACACGAACTGGATTTGCAGCCGCAAACAGTCTCATCAAATCAAAGAAGTGGCAGCACTTCTCTACTAGAGTTCCCCCACTGTTACAATTGAATCTATTCCAGTTGTTCACCTGCACGTTGTAGCACTTATAAACAATAAGAAGTGAACTTGTATGTATTACAAGTAATCACAGCTACCAGTACCTTAACAAGGAAAGGAAAACGGTGTTCACGTATTGCCACCATCCTGACTTGTCCTAGTGTACCGCTCTTAACGATGTCTATCAGCTTAGCAACTGGTGGCATATACCTGTATTCTAATCCAACTTGCACAAGTATGTCTGGTCTCTGTTTAGCAGCTTCAATGACCTGTATGGGAACATAAAAGCCAATAGAGATTCAAAGAATGTGAATTTCAAAATGAAACAGCGGACGACAGGTCTACATTATCTAAAGTTGGCAACATGGGTACTTTTTATCCCCAAAAGCAACCAGCAAGAGCTGGGCATGTCTTTGAACCTAAGAACACCCATATAAAGCTGGTTACATGGCACTCAGCAACATTTATAGATACTAATACACAAAAAATGAATGTCTGTGGCATGTAGGGTGAAGCCAAAACTCATTGAAAACTGTTTTCTTCAACAACATGAATCCCATGTCCCCTGATCAGGAGAACAATGAAAGTGATTTCCTTTCTTGGTGGGGTAGAATCATATTCTGCTATTACAGAGGAATGGTTTGGTGGTCTCTCCAGAAGGATGAAATGTCGAAACTATGGAACAGGTAGAACACAGTGAGGTGATATGAAGAAAAGAAACAGAGTAGCATGTGCTAGGCAGCAGCTCATGACGAAATCACATTACCAACAGATCAAAGGACCGGACTAACTAACCTTCTTGCAGTCCTGCACAGTGGTGCACAGCGGCTTCTCGACAAGGATGTGGTGCGGTTCGCGGTGGCTGATGATGTCCATGAGTATCTCATAGTGGGTCATGTTTGGGGACGATACGATGATGGCGTCACAGAGCCCGCTGTCCAGCAGCTCGCGGTGGCCTGAAAAGGCCTTGAAACCTTTTGGATGTTACTAAGATTCACTGATTCAGTAACTACTAATTAGTACCAGACTAACAAAGCACAAAGTTCTGCTTTGCACAGCCTAATCATAATTGATTCATATTCTATTCAAAATCTATTATAAGAGGAAACATTTGAGATGTCGGAATCTAGCTGTAGGCTGTAGCTGATAATTTTGAGGGTATACGTACCTGGGGAGCCGGGAGGCTGAGCTCGGCGGCGAGCTGGAGGCCGAGGCGGAGCGACTCCTGGTGTGGGTCGGCGAGGCCGGTGACCCGGACCCGGACGGACTGCTCCCGCTCGACCTCGGCGGCGAGGTGGGCGAGGTTGTGGAGGTGCTCCCGCCCCATCATCCCCACCCCGACTATCCCGTACCTCACCTCCGCGGCCGACGCAGCCGCCATCTCCCTCGTCGCCGGCTCCTGGAGCGGATGATTGGAGTGGACTGGAGTGATGAGTGATGACAGGTGGTTGCTGCGTCGCCAATATTTCCACGATAAAAAAAGCGAAATGGGTTGGATCAGCGAAGTGGGCTTGTTGGGCCGGAAATTCAGGGTGGGCGGCCATTATCTTAAATGGGCTGGAGCCTGGAGGTAGTGATTTTGGGTTTAGGGACTTCTGATGTTGAGGATCCCTCTCTCATCTTTCAGTTCAAAAAACCCAATGTTGACTGAGCTTTTTTGGGTAAGTTATAAGTGTGTGCTGATCACATAGTTTTAAAGCTAATGTCGTTCACTGAAACTATGCATGTGGCTAATGGGTGAAGGGAATAATAAGCTTAGCTGCTAAGAATCCATTTCATTGATGTCATGGTATGTTTTTCACGATGAGTATAAATAGAAAGAAACAAGTTTACTTTTGGTCATCGAACTATTATTCAAGTATGGTTTTGGCCATCAATCTCCAAAATCAGATATCGTTGGCCATCTAACTGTTAAAACCACACCACTTTAGCGCTTGACTCGTTTGAAAAGTGATTTTTCCTATAATATATTTTTTTCTAAAATAAAAAATATATGGTTAATGTTAGAAATCGAGTATTCATGTTGATGGTACACAAGCACAAGAACACATAGGACGGTAGTTCGTTGGGAGATGGAACACAACTTGTATTGTTTGTGGATGATTTCTGTACATGAACATCTATACATGAAGATGGCCCTTTCAACTCTCCGTATATTTCCTTTCATAGAGGAAAGAAGTAGAGAGAACCGAGCAGGTGCTCGGGTGGCTAGCAATGCTGGCGAGCGTGCAGCCGGCGCGAGTTTGATTTCCAGAAATCGCAACTTGCGTCTCTCACCGGGGTTCGCCCCTAATAATTTCTGTTATCTCTCACGCGTGGAGCTACAAAGAGAATATGACGTGTCCGTCGTCTACGGAGCCATGGATGGACCCGATGATCTCACGAAGGACACGATGTGATTTGTGTGTAGTTGTAGGTTTGTTCGTGTACGCGTGGTGTGAGTGTGGTGTGCTTGTGTAGCGTTGGTGTGAGTCTGTTCATGAGCAGATACTATGGTTGTACCCAGACGAGAGACGTCAAAAAAAAGTAGAACATGGCTACTTCAATTTTACTATTTCATTTCTACACTTCTCATATTAAATTGGCCATCATTCAATGTCATTGTTTCACATTAAGGTCATAGTTTCACGTTGCTTTTTAATTTTGACTTCACAATAGTTAAATCTTTACAAATTCAAAGCCAATTAAATAGCTCCTTCAAAAGCAAGTGAAAAGCAACCACATGCTATCGATAAGCAGGGGGCACAAGCCCCCTTAACGCCCACCCCCTCTCCCAACACACGGAACCAGCTAAGCAAACTTCTCTAATACTGCTAACATTTAGCATATAGCTTTTAACATGGATTGTCCTATATGACATTCTCACATAACCTTGAAATGTGTGCAAGAGGTAGCATAAGAGTCAACCATTGCGGGTGCCCTTAAGAAGGAATACTTCCTCGGACATACTTGCGCCCGATGTTCTTCATTTCTGATCGAGTGGTAGGAAGCAAACAACCCAAGAGGAGCTTGTGGGTTTGGCAACCCCGTAAGCCTATCACGGCCAGTCCAGCAGCACGAGCGACGAGAGAAAAAAAAAAGGTGCGAGCCAAGGAAAAAAGTGTGGGTGGACTACGCAGGCGGCCGTGATCCGCAAGAGCACTGCACAGATGGAGGTGGTGCCAAGGAGAGGATGATTGTCTGGGTTATTAATTCGAGCGCGGGAGGGACGAGTTGCTCTAGTCATCTTGTATTCTGTTCCGAGATGGACGGAGAGGGCAACAGAAAAACTTTAAACACATGTGAGACGCACTACCATAAGTGTAATACAAAGAGAGGGAAACTTTAAACAGTGTTGGGAAAAGGCATATATAGATGATCGGTTTTTTTTAAACTAGATGATCGGTATTTGGTAGATAAATAAAAGTGTTTCTGGAAGCTGTAATTTCATTCAACGGCTGATGGTTTCTATGGCCGGTAAGCCAACTGAAGCTGATGTGTTGTAAGAGAAAAACATTATTTCATGGCTGATAAGTCAAGCCAGGCTTTTAAGTTCAAGCGAACGGGGCGAATAATTGGCCTTCCCGTCCAAAGGAAGATAGAGAAGGTTGAAAAAGAAAAAAAAAAAAAAGAGGGTGTTCGTTCCTGTCAGCACCGGCAGCCAGCCAAGGAGCTAGCAGTGGTACAAATGTACAATGCAAATGAAAAAGAAGCTTCTCTTTCGGTCGTGCTGGGCGCCTAAATTTCCGAGCTAGCAAACTAAAGCGGCGGCCGGCGGGCGGGCGGCATCGATCGCCTGGCGACGTACGGAAAAGTAGCCACCAGCCCACCACCGGTGGTCCGCTGCCAGGGCTGCCACCCGCACACACCCAATCCCGCGCGTGTCTCATGCAGCACCATCGATCGGACGCCTGCACGCGTCCATCCTGCATGCTGCCCTACCACCCCTCCGGGCTCCGGCCTCCTCCTCCCCTGCTTCTCCTTTAGCCCATCAAACCCACGCCGGCCTCCATGCTCGATCGTTTCCACCGCGCGCGTCGCGTCCAAAGGCTGCCACACTCTCATCATTCCGTTCCATTTTCCATTGCCATGCCGGGCCTATACTAGTAGTAGTATCATTCATTCAGTCCTGCCTGCAGTTAGGCTCTGAAACACATGTAGATGTAGATGTACACAACACACAAATGCAAGGAGGATCATGCATGATGATGAACGGTTCATCAGCAGTAGTGAGTGAAACACACGCACACAAATGCTGATAGCTCCTGTAATTGCCGCCATCAGTAGCATCAACGGTGATGATGGCACGTTCTCTGAGTTTCCCCTGCAGATCCCATCCCATCCGTCGCCTGGCTGATCAGCCTCAGGTTCAGCTGTTAATTATGCGCACATCTTACTACTGCATTACATCATGCTTACTCGGTGATGATGACCGACCGATCGATCTTTCGATGCAAAACAAAATCATTCATGCTACACTTTGCCCGCGTTGGGAATGATGAGGACTACTATGTCCTCCTATGTAGGACTAGTAGTAGATAAGTATACTAATACTAATACTAATATATACTAATACTAATATATACAATGCCCTAATGCAGGGCACATGCAATGCAGCAGAAAGGCAAAAGAGTTGCAACAAAGGTCAAGGGAATATAAGAAATGGGCCAACATGTAGCTAGTAGTACATATCCAAAGAAGGGTAAAGAGGTAGTAGTAGGCAGGGGATCAGTATCACAGTAGTCTGAACAAACCTTGTGCACAATACATGCATGTGCTTGCTTTCGAGCTCTTTTCTTTTGGAACAATAATCTGCGTGGCCCACACAGTCACTCGGCCACCAGTGAGACCAGGGCCTAGTTTAGATGTATTCTAAATTTCAAATTTTTACACTCTCTTTTCATTACATCGAATCTTTGACATATGCATGGAACATTAAATATAGATAAAAAATAATTAACTGCACGGTTTGGTTGTAAATCACGAGACGAATCTTTTGAGCCTAATTAGTCCATGATTGAATACTAATTGTCAAATACAAACGAAAGTGCTACAGTAGCCAAATTCTAATTTTTTTTACATCTAAACACCCCACTAGCTTTGCTCTCTAAAATCCATATGGATACCTACCTAATAAAAAAATTCCTGTTTTCCTGCATCTGCACGCATTCTATATGTAGTCTAGTACAGTGACGTTTCAGGTAGAATTAGCATCTGTCTGCCTTAATTGGGTGAAGGATACTGTTGTGTGCTCTACAAACATTATGGGTACTTCTAATATACATAATTAAGCATGCATGGCGGCGCTATTCTTATACTTCACTAATCACACATTAGTAGAAAAGCTAGCTTGCCGTACGTCGTACAAGGATTGATCGTCATCCTCACAAATAGTGCAAACTGGCGGATTAGCATATCATCTAGGGATGAAAACGAAAATGATAATCTCCGATTTTCAGAAATTGTTTTCGAGTTTTTTTCGATTTTTAGGCCTAAACGGAAACGGTAGCGGTAATCGAAAAAAACGAAAACGATAACGCTAAAAATTATCGAAAACGAAAACGAAAATGATTTTGCCATCTTCCGATCGTTTTCGAAGATTCCCGTATTTAACCGGTAATTTACCATCGGTAATTACCAATTCAAAGACCTTTACTTAATGAATCCTAATTTATTTCTAGATTAATAAGGCAAATATTTTTTTTGGAAAGGAATCCATCTGCACACACAAGCACATAAGACAAATATTTTTTTTGGAAAGGAACTATCTATACGGAAGTATTTCATTTGTATAACAAGAAGACAATCAGCCAGTCACCCAATCACTTGCTGCACCCGCTAGCCACGAACGTGAACGGACTCGGGCGGCGAGCGCCTACACCTAAGATGGTGTGAACCGTGTGGTTTCAGCTTATGATCTTATCAATTATGGCTTTATTTATCATTGTCATATGAAATAGGTCGAGCTATATGGATCTTCTCATGTTCTACGATTTGACGTGTTTATCGTTTTTTAAGATATCGTTCTTATGGATTCCGATCGTTATCGATTTATATTCCGATCGACTACTATTGTTTTCGAAATTACCGGAATATCGGTGTCGTATTCATTTCCGATAATATCGTATTGATTTTGTTTTTGAGAAAAAATTGTGAAAATGAAAGTGATTTGGCCTCCTATCGATCGTTTCCGATCGTTTTTATCCCTAATATCATCTATCTTGATTGTGATATTCACCAACCGTACATTGTTTAAGCTCGATCAATCGTCGCACAAAGTAACGATAATACACATTCGACCCAAAACTTCCGGGCATGATATTTTCACTCCAATGTTATATTTTTACCCTCTACTACTAGTAACTCAGTTGAAAAAGTTGTCGGGTCAAATCTGCTGGCTCTGGCTGGCTGTTGAGGTTTCAGGGTCATGCTGCCTCATGAAAGCTTTGCTTTGCTTGTCATGCCATGTATATCTCCACCATGAATGAAGACTTTCTTGCCTCTTCCTCCAGTGCTCTGGCTCGTCCGGCTTTGTCTCTCTGCGGCATCCATTCTGCCGCGCACCATGCAGACAATGCGCGCATCAAAATAAGCTCAAAACAGCAGTTCGTCATGCTTATATAGTAATTTACTCGGTTCAAGGAAGCAGAGATGAGTGTTTTTACGATGATCGAATAGATCTCTGTCTCTGCTTGTTGGTTTTCTTGGATTCATCTAGAGGTGGCCCACAATAAGCTGATCGAGGCCTGTCTGAAGGCATGATTTGCCTTGATTTCTACACCCAATCTCCATCGAGAGCTAGCTGAGGACAGTTGACACAGTCTGTACTTTTTGTACGTACACTCGAGTGCTTCATCAGCTGGTAGTGGTACTACTATAGGGTAATGTGACGAACCTTTACTTAAACCCCATGGTATATGACCTGTGCCAGCTCTTAGGGCAAGTTCAATAAAATTTAGCTATAAGCTGACAAGTCATCAACAAACAAGTTTATAGCCTGATTCATACAACAACTAGTCTCTTAGTTTAGTCTACATACTATTTATTTTTTATTTATATAGGATCATCGAGCCGCGGAGCCTGACGTAAAACAAATTAAAGGAGGGACAAAACAAAAAGACGTGATTGGATACTGGATGAACTGATGCATGGGTATATGTATGGATTAATTATCCAATCACCGCCCCCACCCCCCAATTGATTAACTAAAGCAACGTACGGACAGTGCTTATTTGGATCAAAAGTTGCAACTAACATTTTTCTACTGTACTTTAATTAACCTGGCAAATAATCAGGTTTAAAATAAAAGCCGGTGAATTTTGCTAGCTGCCTTGTGTCTTGGTTTCAGAATGGTCTCCTAGCTTAGCTTGTTCGCCATGCATGAAACTATGAAAAGCTTTTGCTCTTCTTCGATCTGTAGAGCTGACTTGTTTGCACGGTTTGTGTCGTCTTTGCTCTGCTGCCGCATTCATTTTGCCTCGCGCCACGAAGACAATGCGCATCAAATAAGCTCAAACGAAGTTCTGGCAATGCATTGTTATTTACTTGGTTCAAGCAAAAGAAGATAAAATGATAAATATCTGCTGAGCTGCCAGCTGCAAGACATGATTTGCCTTGGTGGTGGCTTCACCCAAAACGCTTCGAGAGGCAGGGGCACATGCAGTTTGGTATACACTACTCGAGTACTTCATCCGGCATTGGTGGTGAGATGAGTAACTTTTACTTAAACCTAGGATATGATCATTCTTATTATAGTAGTATGACATCGTGCATTCAGGTCATAGGTTGAAACCTGGAAGTAAAAATTAGGAGTAGAGGTCAATATTTAAATTTATATCAGTCCGTACCAATCCTATGAGTTGAGAGACATTGGGGTGGTGTTAACAGCAAAAATGTGCCACATGTGCATCCTAGACTCGGCCATTATATTTCTCTCGTTGAGGCGATAAGAAAATATATTTGGATCATCTCAGTTGGAGTTCAAACGAAAAAGATACGGTTTTGGGCGTTAAACCACACAAAACCGGCCTGACCAAAATCCAGAATCAACTAGGCCGATTTTCCTATGCCTGCCTAGTAGGCCGTGCCCGACCTTGTCAAAACTGGCCAGGTTGGTTTTGGGATCCGGCCATGTTGGTTTTCCTGTTTCGAGTCCTGGTTGAATCGAAAACTTGTTTTTTTATCATGAGAAACTTGTGGATTTCGTCTTTGAGATGTTTTCTCTACTGGGATAAGACCACCGTCTCTCTATATATATTGGAAGATCACGACCTACGATTGAGGTATCCAACATCTACTACCCTTTTTCCTAACCCTATCTTTTCCAACTCCTGCTATTCGATGTGTCTCTCGATGAGATATTCATTGATGTTCTAGGTGGTCTTGCTGGCCCTAGAGCAAACTCGATGTGCCCTCCCGGACAGGTCTTCCCCAGGAGGTGCTTAGGAGCTTTTCAGGTGAAGAACAAGCGTTAGATCGGTATGACCGACTTGTTGGTTGGTCTTGCTGTGCTAGGGCATTCTCACCGGGTCTTCCTAGGAGGTGTTCAGGAGCTTTTCGAGTGAAGAACGGGCTTCGGACAGGAATGACAAATTTGTTGGTGAATAATTGGGGCAGGAATGACAAATTCCTGGTTGTGTGTGATCCAAATCAATGTTAATATGTGAATAATTGGTTAATTTTGCACCCCTAATACCTTCCACTCATTTGGATTACAACAGTGCTAGCCCTCAGATGTCTAGACCGACGCCTGCGCTTGCACTCTGTCGTTTCGTCGCGCACCTCACTCGAGGGCCCGCGTGAAAGGTCTTGATGGCTAGAGGGGGGGTGAATAGCCTTATAAAATTTTCTACAAAGACAATCCAAACAAGTTTATCAATATAACAAGTAACGAGATACGAGTTTTGCTTAGCCTACAGGGTGTTTGCAAGCCATCTATCCAAAACACAATTCTAGTAATTGCACTCAACCGCACAAGTCAAACCAAGAAGGAAACTACAACTACAACTAGCAAGCTACACAAAAGAGCTACTCTAGAAAAGCTAACTAGCTAGCAAAGATAACTATGAAAGTAATGCGGAGTTGAGTTGGGAGAGTTTCACCGAGTGGCGAAGTATTGAGCCAACCAATATGATCAACAATGAATACCAAGATAACCGAACACCGGGATCAATCAATCACAATATGAAAGTGATGACACGAAGATTTATCCCGAGGTTCATGTGCTTGCCGGCACGCTAGTCCCCGTTGTGTCCCTCTTCACCACGTGGTTCGGTGGATAATCGGTCTCACACCGAGCCTCTCAAAAGGCACCACAAGAACCTACCAAATGATAAAATGTTGCAATGACACGAGCAATTTACTAACGTTGCCTTTGGCGCTTCACCGAGGTAGGCACAAACCCCTCACAATCACCGGAGGTGGACAAGAACAATCACCAACTCTTGCCAACGCCTCCAAGCTGCTCTAAGCCGTCTAGGTGGCGGTAACCACCAAGAGAAACAAGAATCCCGCAACAAATCAACCACCAAGTGCCAACTAGATGCAATCTCACAATGCAAATGCACTTGGATCACTCAATCTCACTTCGAATATGCAAAGAAGCAAGAGAGATGAGTGGGAGGGGAGTTGCTTAGTTCAAAGTGCTCACAAGTATGTCAAATGTTCAAGAGAGAGAGCCTTGAGCCGGCCAACGAGTATTTATAGACGTACCCCTTCGAATATAGCCGTTAGAAACTTAAACAGCCGAAGTCGTGCTGACCAGACGCGCTGGTCACACTGACCGGACGCGCCGGTCGCACAACGGCTACCTGCGAAGCAACGACCGGACGCGCTGGTCGCGTAGACCGGACGCGCTGGTCCCGTAACTGACCGGACGCGCTGGTCAAGCCTGAGTAGCGCACAACGAAACAACGACCGGACGCACTGTAGAACTGACCGGACGCCACAGTGCCAGCGTCCGGTTAGAGTCCAGTAAGCTCCCTGAACGACCGGATGCGTCCGGTCGTCAGTGACCGGACGCGCTGCGCGTTCGATCATCAAACTAAAATACGCGCAGACGCTGAACGCTGACCGGACGCGTCCGGTCAACCAGAGACCGCGTCCGGTTCAGCGTCCGGTCACCTCTGTGACCTCCGTTCGCTTCCGTTTCTTTTCCGACTTCCGGCGTAATGGAAAATATTCGTTTCAACTCCTCGAAAATGCCTGAATCCCACCTCGCACGCTCGCCGGGAGGGAGAGAGGACCCCAAACCCTCTCTACCGCTCAAACTCCACCGCCTTCGTAAATGTGCTAACACCACCAAGTGATCTTCGTCATGTGTGAGTGTGTTAGCATTTTCACAATCATTTTTCAAGGCGATATTAGTTCTATCCAAATGCATATGATTATGAAATGCACATCTAGAGACACTTAGGAGCTCAATAGCCACGTCATTCCTCTCTTTATAGTACGGCTATCTATCCTATAATGTAACCACACCCACTAGGTGTCTTGGTTACTAAAACACAACCCTTAAGCATATACCTTTGCCTTGATCACGTAGGGTTGCGTCCAAATCCAAGTGTGGCCATCATGATCACCATGTCCATTTTGCCACCAACCTTGGAATGTACCAATCCTCATATGCTACATACAACTTAGGCATAGGATTAGTACTTAGGCATTGTCACTAATTACCAACACCAAACATAGGACTTTCACCGTGCCGCCCCCAATGCCACCAGCATCGAGAAGAGGAGGAGGGGGCAGCACCTGCCTACACCTCTAGTTTGGATCCCCAGCCAACACCTAGAGGAGGAGAAGACATCGAGACGAGGCAGCAGAAGGCGAGGAGGGAGCTGCAACACATAATCTACTTTTGAAACATCCAGATGCAATACTTGCAACATACGTATAAAGACAGATGAAACACTTGAAACATGCATCTGAAACACTTGCAAAAACACCTGAAAAAACACTTGAAACCATTATAAAACATACGCAACATCAAGATAAAACACTTGTAACATATGTGTGAAACATATGCAATATCCAGCAACGGAAGACGGACGCCAGCTCCCAAGAATTATCGTTTGGATTAAGATGGATAGGTGTGCAGCCGATCGAGAACTCAAACTTTAAGCTAGGGACAGCAAACAAACTGTCCAGAACGCAGAGAGGGCCGGGCAGGGAAGCAACAGAAAGAGCTTTGACACACAGTCGCTCGCTTTCGCACAGCTCACTCAGCCGATCGAGCAGGTGATGCCACTGTCCATCACAGCCTCCTCCATTGCATTTGCATGCATCAAAGTTACAAAAAGAACACGGCAGCAGGCGCGTAGAAGGATATCAACGCCTTGGCACTGGCAAGCAGGCTCATCGAGTGCACTCCTTCCCGGCCCCCTGCCTCACTCACTCCAAAGCTTGCGATCCGAGCAGCCACGCTGTACGTTCACCACCCAGCGACCCTTCAGTTTGTCCGTTAGCTGCATGTAGCTCTTTTGAGAAAGGTAGAAAAGGGGGGGAAACGTTGCAAACCCCGGCGACGTACTCCCTCCATCCTAAATTATAAGACGTTTTACTACCACTTATCTTATTCAAAAAATTTGTGCAAACATAGTCAAATTTAAGTCATTCTTGAAGAACTTCTATTAATAAAGCAAGTCACGATAAAAGAAGTGATATTTTGTAAAAAAAATTGAATAAGACGAATGGTCAAACTTAGTGTCAAAAAAGTCAAACATCCTATAATTTAGGATGGACCTAGTATATAGCTAGATCGTCGACTAGAATATATGCAAGGAAAGTGAAAGAGACAATGCCGGGCAAAAGAGATTTGTATGTTGCCTTGTTGTCGCGTACAGCACCACATGCATGCACTATTCGACATGGTGCCACACAACAAAGTCCACAAAAGGCTAAAGGCCATGAATCCCCTCATCCTTACTACCCTTGTCTCTTGCGCGCTCCAATCTTATCTTAGGGCCGGTTTAGTTCCTATTTTTTTAAAAAAAACCACTGTAGCATTTTCGTTGTTATTTGATAATTAGTGTCCAATCATGGACTAACTAGGCTTAAAAGATTGGTCTCGTGATTTACAGCTAAACTATGTAATTAATTTTATTTTTTTATCTATATTTAATGTTCCATGCATGTGTTCAAAGATTCGTTACTGTAGTTTTTTAGGAAAATTTTTGGGAACTAAACAGGCCCTTACGACTATTTTCAGTGCTCTTCGGCTCCAATTTAGATGTTCTTTTTTTTCATACTCCTTTTTGTGCCTAAACAAATGCCATTCTTACTTTTTGAAGAATCAATCAGTCTTTAAATTGATCTAATATATATGAAAGTACTAATATTTATGATACATAATAAGTATATATGTAGATAAATAATAAAATATATTTTTATGATAAACCTACTTGCAGATACAAATATTGGTACTACTATTTTCTATAAATCTAGTCAAATTTAAGAAAGTTAAACTTACTTCAAATCTAGGGTAACATTTTATTGAGGGACGGAAGGGAGTTTTGCAAAGGGTAAAGCCCATGTTCTAACCTCTAACTTGCGCGGTAGTCCATTTTGTTAATCCTGAACCACGAAACTGGGTACCCGATGCCCTCCAACTATATTGAAACTAGGCAAATTTGGTCCGTTAGATGATTTCAAGTATAGTTTTCTATTTTCTACAAATAATTAAAAATCTAGCTTAATAGCTAAAAAATACGAACTAATTTATTTCACATCAAATATATTTATATATGAAACTAATACTATTTATTTTGAAATGTTATCTATCAATTGGTGAATATATTTAGATTTAATTAAAACTTAGTTATTTTTGTTTATATTATTTATTACTCATATTCAGACATTAAGAACATTATTAATAAATAAGATTCATATAACTTGAAAGAAAACCCCTCCCCCGTTGCTGCGTCCCGTGCGTCCAGACAACTCGCCTCGCATGCGCAGTCCGTCCCGTCCGCCTCGATTCGACCCGCTCCATCCGCCTGGCCATTCGCCCCACCCCACACGCGCACCTCGCCCCGTTGCACCCTAATCGCTGACCACCAATGTGTCGCGCGCCATGTCCGTTGGCCCCGGCTAACTGCGCCCCATTCCTCGACGGCCTATGCCGTGCCACCATCGCTCCCCGCACCCCTGACTCTCCGAACAACATGAAACACATACAAATGAAACACTTAAATGTAACATATGTCTGAAATAGATGAAACATACATGTAACATACACTTGCAACATATGTGTGAAATATATACAACATCTAGATAAAATACTTGTAACATGAAAACACTTGCTGCAATATAAGACTGAAGCAGATGAAATAATTGGAACATACTGTTACAACATGTTCAACATCCACATCAAAACGCTTGCAACATACGTTTGGAATAGATAAAACATTTTGAACAAACGCTTACAAAATGCCTCTGAAATACTTGCAACATATGCAACATCCCTGATCTAGTTTCGCAACATCCATATATGAAACAACACTCGAAATATACATTTGTAATAACATAGGGGAGGGGAGACCTCGGCCGATTGATTCCGGGCGTCGGGCTGGGAGCTGGCAGCGAGAGGTGATGCGCGAGCACCACTAGCATCTAACCACGCTCATGGGTGCTCTTGGCTTGGCCGGAGACGACCTGAGGCGCCCGACACATGCGGTCAGCGGCCATCGGCAAGGGCGGCTGCGGTGAGGCATCTCAGAGGCGTTGGGGGGTTTGGGAAGAGGCCGGGGAGGCGCTCTGCTATCAGCGGGCGCGAGATAGAGAGCGAGAGATGGGGAGAGCAGATGCCCGCTCGCACGATGTGGCGAGGGATGGGCACGACCGGCGGGCCACACGACGCTCAGGATGGCGCGCAACGGGTAGGGCATGCGACGGAAGGGAGCAAGTGTCGTGGGCAAGGCGCGCATCGCAGGCGGGAGTGACAGGGCGGGCGGAAGCGGCGAGGCGGAGTGTAGCGCACGACATCCATACGGACGGACGCCCTCCTTAAAAAATAGCGCTCAACTTATCCATGGTAGATTAGTATTTTGTAGTGCTGAAAGTCTTTACTTTAGTGTGTTTCATTTTTTTTCTAGAAGGGGCTGGGGCGTCTAACCCACGTACTGACATATATACACCTATGCTGAAAATGCAGCCGAGAAGACGAAGCTGAGCTCAAAATTGCAGCAGCAAATGAACCCATGCAGGGGCAAAAGATGAACAAAGTGTAAGAGGGGAAAATGTCAGGTCGGATTTATTTTCCTCTTTGAAAAAGTTCAGAAACCTACCACTGGCAGAAACAGAATGTGGAAGGGAACACGGAGTGGTAGTGGACTAGTGGTAACTCGTAGGTGTGATCAGAGGCAATAGGCACAACCAAAAAGCCTAGCCGCCATTGCCGCCGCCTGCACTTCAACGGTGAGAAAACCAGACCACCACCGCCATCATCACCTCCTCCTCCACCTGCGCGCGCGCTCTCCACTCCACAGATCACTCCTCATGTCGTCCACCACCTCCTCCTCCTCCTCCTCCTCCTCCCCCATCATGACCTTCGCCAGTGCGCCACCAGCTTTCTCCACCCATTTTACCACCCCAGCCCTCGTCCTCCCCTCCATGCCACCACCACCGCCACCTCCGCGCCTCTGCCAGCATGGCCGCCACCACGGGCACCCGCACCTCCTCCTCGCCGTCACCGCCTCTCCCGCTCCACGGCGGCCTCCTACTCCTGCTGCCTCTCCTAACCATCACCTCGGCCGCGTCCTCAGCTCCGCTGCCCCTGCTCGCGCTGCTCTCCCTCAAGTCCTCCCTACACGACCCGGCCGGCGCGCTGCGGCCCTGGACGTACGCGGCCGCGGCGTCCGCGGGCGCGACGCCGTCTCTGCCGCCGCCGTGGTGCGCGTGGCCGGGCGTGTCCTGCGACCCGGCCACGGCGGACATCGCCGGGCTCAACCTCTCCCGCCGCAACCTCTCCGGCACATTCTCCGCAACCGCGGCGAGGCTGCTGGCGCCCACGCTGACGTCGCTCAACCTCAGCGCGAACGCGTTCGCGGGGGAGTTCCCGGCCGCGGTGTTCCAGCTCCGGCGGCTCCAGTCGCTCGACGTCAGCCACAACTTCTTCAACGGCACGTTCCCCGACGGCGTCGCGGCGCTCGGCGGCGCGCTCGCTGAATTCGACGCATACAGCAACTGCTTCGTCGGCCAGCTGCCGCGCGGCCTCGGCGAGCTCCGGCGGCTCCAGCGGCTGAACCTCGGCGGCAGCTTCTTCAACGGGAGCGTCCCGGCCGAGATCGGGCAGCTCCGTTCGCTGCGGTTCCTGCACCTCGCCGGGAACGCGCTGACCGGGCGGCTCCCGTCGGAGCTCGGCGCCCTCGCGTCGCTCGAGCAGCTCAAGATCGGGTACAATGCCTACGACGGCGGCGTTCCCGCGGAGCTCGGCAACCTGACGCGGCTCCAGTACCTCGACATCGCCGTCGCTAACCTGTCCAGCCCGCTGCCGTCGGAGCTCGGCGATCTCGCGCGGCTCGAGAAGATGTTCCTGTTCAAGAACCAGCTCGCCGGTGCTATACCGCCGCGGTGGTCCCGCCTCCGCGCGCTGCAGGCTCTTGACTTATCAGACAACCTGCTCACCGGCGCCATCCCGGCGGGGCTCGGGGATCTCGCCAACCTCACGATGCTGAACCTCATGAGCAACTTCCTCTCCGGCACGATCCCGGCGGCGATCGGCGCGCTGCCGAGCCTCGAGGTGCTGCAGCTCTGGAACAACTCGCTCACCGGACGGCTGCCGGAGTCGCTGGGCGCGAGCGGGCGGCTCGTCCGGGTGGACGTGTCGACCAACTCCCTGTCCGGCCCGATTCCTCCCGGGATGTGCGCCGGCAACCGTCTCGCCCGCCTCATCCTCTTCGACAACCGCTTCGACTCGGCCATCCCGGCGAGCCTCGCCACCTGCTCGTCGCTCTGGCGAGTCCGCCTGGAATCCAACCGCCTGTCCGGCGAGATCCCGGTCGGGTTCGGCGCGATCCGCAACCTGACATACCTGGACTTGAGCTCCAACTCGCTCACCGGTGGCATTCCTGCTGATCTCGTGGCTTCTCCAAGCCTCGAGTACATCAACATCTCCGGCAACCCCATCGGCGGCGCGCTCCCGAACGTGTCGTGGCAGGCGCCGAACCTGCAAGTCTTCGCGGCGAGCAAGTGTGCACTGGACGGCGAGGTCCCGGCGTTTGGCTCCGCAGGTTGTTCGAATCTGTACCGGCTGGAGCTGGCAGGGAATGACCTCACCGGTGCAATCCCCAATGACATCAGCACCTGCAAGCGCCTGGTGAGCTTGAGGTTGCAGCACAACCAGCTCACCGGCGAGATCCCGGCAGAGCTCGCCGCCTTGCCGTCCATCACCGAGATCGACCTGTCCTGGAACGAGCTCACCGGCGTCGTCCCGCCGGCCTTCACCAACTGCACCACGTTGGAGACCTTCGACGTGTCCTTCAACCATTTGGTGACCGCTGGCTCGCCGTCGTCGGCGTCGTCACCAGGCGCCGGCGAGGGGGCCTCCGCTCGGCGCAACGCGGCAATGTGGGTTTCCGCTGTGGCGGTGGCCTTCGCGGGGATGGTGGTGCTCGCCGTCACCGCACGCTGGCTGCAGTGGCGCGAGGACGGCGCCGGCGCGCCTGGCGGCGGCAGCGGAGCCGGCGGTGCACGTGGACGACCCAACGTCGTCGTCGGCCCGTGGCGGATGACTGCATTCCAGAGGCTGGACTTCACCGCCGCCGACGTGGCGCGGTGCGTCGAGGGGAGCCACGGCATCATCGGCGCCGGGTCGTCCGGGACGGTGTACCGCGCGAAGATGCCGAACGGCGAGGTCATCGCGGTGAAGAAGCTGTGGCGGCAGCCGTCGGCGCAGAAGGAGGGAGGAGGAGCTCCGGCGGCGGAGCCACCGAAGCGGCGGAAGGAGCCCGCAGCTGACGCGGTCGGCAACGGCAGCGGCAACAGGAGCATGCTCGCCGAGGTGGAGGTGCTGGGCCACCTCCGGCACCGCAACATCGTGCGGCTGCTGGGGTGGTGCACCGACGGCGAGGCGACGCTGCTGCTCTACGAGTACATGCCGAACGGGAGCCTGGACGACCTCCTGCACGGCGCCGGCGGGGGCAAGGCGGGGCTGGACTGGGACGCGCGGCACCGGATCGCCGTGGGCGTGGCGCAGGGCGTGAGCTACCTGCACCACGACTGCGTGCCGGCCGTGGCGCACCGCGACCTCAAGCCCAGCAACATCCTGCTCGACGCCGACATGGAGGCGCGCGTGGCCGACTTCGGCGTCGCCAAGGCGCTCCACGGCGCCGCGCCCATGTCCGTCGTCGCCGGCTCCTACGGCTACATCGCACCAGAGTACACGTACACTCTGCAAGTAGACGAGAAGAGCGACGTGTACAGCTTCGGCGTGGTGCTGCTGGAGATCCTGACCGGCCGGAGGTCCGTGGAGACGGAGTACGGCGAGGGGAGCAACATCGTGGACTGGGTTAGGCGCAAGGTCGCCGGCGCCGGCGCCGGCGCCGGCGACGTGATGGACGCGGCGGCATGGGCGGCGGACCAGCAGCAGGCCGGCGGCGAGGCGGCGGTGGCGCGGGACGAGATGGCGCTGGCGCTGCGGGTGGCGCTGCTCTGCACCAGCCGGTGCCCGCAGGAGCGGCCGCCGATGAGGGACGTCATGTCCATGCTGCAGGAGGCCAGGCGCGGCCGGAAGCTCCTGGCCAAGAAACAGCAAGCGCAACCAAAGATTAATTAGCAACGACCACGTGTTATTGTACTACTAGTCACTAAACTGTGTACTTTGTCATCATGATAATGTCTTACTTTTTTTAGATCACTGTATGAGTAAACTTTCGAGACTTTCAAATGTCATATTTCAGAATTCAGAGCCAGAGCAAGGCGAAAATATTTCAATTTTCTTAAACTAGCTAATCAATCAATGCTCTAGCACAGCAAAGGTGGGTATCGTTACATGGGTATTAAAAATTTCATGGATAAATTGAATATGTATAACTAATCAACATTAATAATTGTCTTTTGACCCGTCTATTTGAAACTCGAGTGATCTGCCCCCTCTAATCGCTTAAGCAATTTGAGAAGACAAATTGCACAAGTACAGAATCCAAGTGATTCAGGCCCAATGATCACTTGAGTAATGCAAAGGACTAAATCACCCATTATATATAACTGAAAATAGAATTTGAGTAAAACAAAGCTTAGAGTGACATAAATTCTCCCTCCCCTTCCTCCCCGTCCACTACGGCCAAATATAGCTAAGTAAACTAAAAAGTTAAATCAAACAATAACAAACAAAAAGCCTAGAGATACAGATGCATGATGCAACAGAAACACTGTTGGACTTAAAGCCAACCATTTGGGCTACTGTAGGTACAATGTTTTTTTAGAGCTGATGCATGATGAAAAAAAAAAGGATTTTTCTGATGGGATTTTCATGAAAATGCCAAGAAATTTTGCAGCATTCTAATTAATGGTATCAGCAATGATTTCTACAGAGATCGACAGCAAAGAAAACATATGCAAAGAAACAAAAAGCAAAGAAAATAACATATTTTAAAAACAAAAAATGATGCAAAACAAAGGAATTCTCGTACGGAAATCCCTAGTCTTCAGTTGGTTTGCTACCAAAATTTGTCAATGTCTCATCTTTGACTTACTAAATGTATGGCAAATATTTTTGTCCAACTTTTAACCACCTTTTGTTTGATAATAAATATTTGACATGACGTACTTTAGTAGCCAACCAAGCAGGCCTTGATTGCCCTTCAATTGGGACCATGAGCCGTGTCCGTAGTAGGCCTAAGCTTGTGGCTTGCAACACCTGGTATTGGGCCGTGGTCCCTGTTTCGGCTCTGGGCCTTTCAGCAATTTTGAGATGGTGCAAAAAAAAAAATGGACAATCCTCTGCAGCTCCGCTCCCTCTGCTTCGGACTCTGCCTCGAATTTGCAGTGGCGAGGAGGTCGCGCCCGGCGGCGTGAACCGGTGAGGTGGTGAGGCGTGAACCACTGATAGCCACGTCATCCCACTAACTGACATTTTAATGCAAGCTATCTACATCATCTCCACTAAGCGCAATTACTACTTTCAATATACAAGAAATAGAAGACATCCATATATTGCTATTTGTTTCGTCGTTTCATCATCTTATATCCGATCTAATTCTGTTAGTTTTTTTATTGAATTCTTTCGGTTGTTTGCTCAATTTTGATAAGAATGGTTGTAAGAACATATAAGTTTAACTCATACATGCAACATATTTATTTATGAGAAAGTCCTGTACAATGTATGGGTACTCTCTTCTAGTATTAATATATGCATGAAGCCATGAATTTCAACTGCTCTGGTTTCTATTGTCCACACTCAATAAAAAAAGAAACTTGAAATTTATGGCTTCATGTTCAACATCTCGTGCTCTGAACTTGGACTTCTGTTGCCACTGAAGTCATATCCCATGACACGACACGACATTGTCCTTCCATCCAATCTCTGTCGCGGTTTGAATTATTCCACGGCTAGTATTATGAAAATATTTAATGTACATGAAAATTTTAATCCCGTTTAGCCATGAACTTTAACTGCTTACTTTTCTTTTTGCGAGGACTGTGTAGTTAATCTATACGTCAATAATAAGCCCTTCATTCAAAAACGATAAATGTATTTTGGTCACAGAAAAATCAAATAAAATAAATTTGTCACTTAACTTCTCATACAATATATCATCAATTTCTAAAAAGTTAATATCATCTTAAAGGTGCTATGAATTCAAATATATTGATGTAAACTATAAGTTCTAAACTTGCATATAATTTGAATTGTTGGTCAAATTTTGCAAAAGTTTTCCCTGTTCAATAGGTTTATCATTTTTCAAGGAGAGAGTACTAAAATATGTTGAGTTTCCATTGTCTTTCACCATCTTGTGTGCCCATATGAGTTAGAGCAACATATCTAATTAAGTACAACACTTTGTATGATCCCAATATGAATTGGGAATATGGAGTGTTGCCATGGTCCATCACTCTCTTTGGTGCTCATAGGAGCTAGAGCAATGTATCTAGGCATGGTACATAGTATGATCCCAAGACGAAATGTAATGTATGACATGATCATTGGATAAATCTCTAAGTGTCCCGTGTCCGTACATGATAGAGCAACACGTGTCTAGGGACGATACATAGTACATTTCAATATAAATTGGAACCCATAACATTCTTATTGAATTAAATAAACTCTAATCCACAATCCGTGAACACCTAAGAGGGGACGGGGTGTTAATTGGGTGTCTAATTAAAACCTAAATCGTAGGGCTCAACTAAAACTAGCACTAGAAGACCATAAACTTGGTCTAGCATGGTGCATACTTAAGGCTTTTCTAGTGTCTTCTAACTTAACCAAGAAAGAGTTTTGTAACCTAGAGGCAAGCCTATTTATTAGCCTAAAACTAATCTAGAAATGTAAATATCACACAAGTAATAAAAACAATGAAAATGGTAAGTAAAGAACTAGGGATAGATAGGGCAAACTCTTGGGAGACAAGATTTTATCCTATGGTATCGGTTGCCAAAACATAATCCCTAGCCCCTGTTGGAGCTCCACCACCAAGGTACGCTCTTAGTCACCAAGTATCTTCCACTCTTAGTGTTGGACTACCACTAAGGCCATTGCCAACCAAGGCAACACCGACATCCAACTCTTCCAGTCAGTTTGACGCCGTGTGCATGATGGATTTCTCCATTAAGGGTCTCCTTGTTCCCTGCACACCAAGTTGCATCGTTCCACTCAAAGATCAAAGGGTCGATACTTGGAAGGTCACCAAGGCCCTCACTGGAAGGTCACAGAGATCTCAAGTTCTCTGACTCGCTAACATACAAGGGAATAACAACTCTAGCTCACAAATCTCTCCAGCTCTAAGGCCTAACACTCTCAAGGATGAACTATGCTGCTCATCCTAGCCTTGGATGTGATCTTGATGCACTAGAGAGGGTGGATATAGAGTGTAGAAACACTTTCCCTAGCTTGTAGTAGCGTCAAGGTATTCCAACAATAACAGACAAGTGAGTGGAACCCAAAAATATATATAGCCCCATACACCCTAGCTAGTCGTTGCAAACTTTTTGTACACCACCAGATGATGCATTGGGTGGTCCTTGATACAACACCGTATCATCTGACAGGGGTATATTCTCTTGCTGCTTGTTGAATCTCCATTGTTGTGGATGGTGGTAGTTAGGTAGTGGTGGCATCCAAGTTTAGTAGGTTAGCATCAACCATGGTGGAGGGTGGCAATGAAGGTGGGGTTTAGCTATCGAAGCTAGTAGGGAGCCATTGGAAGTGGGGGAGCATGCGTAGACTTGATGAAGATGCCGACGAAGGATGAACCACATTAAGAGTTATAATCATTGGGCCAAAATGGTGGACGACAAATCGAGAGAAGTGGTGCTGTCGAAGGCAGGAAATGAGGTATTGGGGTGAGATTGAGCTAAATGCGTGTCATAGTTGACCAGTTGGTCATGGGAAGAATGGAAAGGGAGACATACACAACCCCCAAAGGGGAGAGAGGGAGGGGAGAGGGAGAGAGAAAGAGAGAGAGCCTCCATTTTTCAGATCTAATGCCTAAAATAACTAGGCCTCGAAACATCGATTGCCCACTAGATATCCCCTTATTGTACGGTTAAATCTAGTGAATTTCTGGCACCAGTGAGCATCAATTATTTGATAGGAGGTTTTAATACAAAACAAAGGTGCTGCAAGAAGTTTGTCAACATAAAACACAAGATGCCTTGATGCAAATAGAAGAAGCAAGCACATAATGTGTTTATAGACAAATTGATAACAGTATCCTTACTAAGGTATATGTAGGCTTCCTATAACAATATCCATAATAAATATACTTGGACACGGCAAAACACCATGTTCACCTTCCTACATTAGAGATGTACGACATTGTGCTGATGCTACTTGTTGCCAATGGATATGAAATGATGTATGGGTCGAACCCTTCACTTTGCATAGAGGCTAGTACCTCTAGGCTTAAATTTGGAGGCTCCATCTCCCCATCGAAGTATTGCATGACTTGCCGCATGGTAGGCCTTTCACTGGGGAATGGGTGTGAGCATAGCAGGCCTATTTTTAGCACCAAGTATGCCTCACTGACATCATACTTCCCTTTGAGTCTAGCATCCACAGTATCACCGAAAGATCCATTTTGCACCTTGTCAAGCACCCAATCAGTCAACATGAGCTGGCTATCTTGCATATTTTGGTGATCGATAGGCCTTTGTCCACATGTGACCTCAAGGACGAACATACCAAAGGCAAAAACATCTGTAGGAGGAGTGGCATTTCCACTCCGTGCTAGCTCTGGAGCAAGGTAACCTATGGTGCCAACCACATGTGTAGTTTGTGGGTCGATGCCATGATCATAAAGTCTTGCAAGGCCAAAATCACCTAACCGTCCATTCATCTCATCATCAAGGAGCACATTGCTCGCTTTGATGTCTCTATGAACAACTACCTTCTCCCACTCCTCATGGAGATACAACAGGCCGGATGCAATTCCCTTGATGATCCGAAACCTTTGAGTCCAAGTCAACACAGAGTTGTCCTCTTTGCCATTATGCAGATATTTATCCAAGCTTCCATTGTGCATGTACTCATATACCAAGAGGAGCTCGCCTTTGCGTCGGCAATAGCCAAGCAACTGGACGAGATTACGGTTCTGAAGACGCCCTATGCTGACAATCTCTGCTATGAACTCCTTCATGCCTTGCTTGGAGTCATGCGACACCCTCTTCACGGCTATCTTCAATCTTGATCTCGGAAGCTCCCCTTTGTACACTCTCCCAAATCCTCCGACCCCAAGAAGGTTTTTGTTCTCAAATCCACCTGTCGCGTGGAACAAGTCTTTGTACGAGAACCGGTGTGGGCCGAACTCCAACTCCCAGTCTTCTCGTACCTCGGCATACCTGAAATGCCTCCTCACAAGCAAGAAAGCAATGGCGCCCAGAGACAGGAGGAGTGCTGCAGTTACTATGGGAAGAACTACCTCTAACACCCAGGAGTGTCGACCTTTTTGATGACGTCGTGGAAGCTTCGGAAGCATGGTAAGATTGATGGATGGAGCAGGACCGTTCATGGCAAAGCTCCATCCAAGCACGTAGTGTTGTGTATGGATCTTGCCTGTTGATGATGAGAAGCCAATGTACGCCACATCGGTGAGCACATCTGAGAGGTTTTGGATGGCTGACACTGTTGGTCTCCTTGACTTGACCATGGCTAGAGGAGCCAAGGTGATGTCAATCAACGTCTTGTCTCTATCATACTCCACCCACACCTGCATCGCCTCTTGGCTGCTGAGAGTCAAGTTCTCGAAGCTTCCATCCCGATCATGGTAGAAGCCGGCAGGGCTGGACTGCACAGAGGCTAGGCCGTTGATGTCGATGCCGACGTGGTTGTTGTTGATGTCCTTGAACTCGCTGTTCTGCCAGGTGTCGAGCTCAACGGCAAACATGTGATTGGTCGTGTTGCCATTGTTGGAGCCACTGAAGAGGCCCAGGTATTGTACTGCAATCGCAGAGAAATTCTTGCTGGGTGCGACCAAGAAGGTGAGTCCATGGCTGCTCAAGTCGTAGATTGAGATGATGCCGAACACGAAGGAGGCGGAGAAGGACTGCACCGTGCCATTGGGCGAGTCGCGAAGGCGCAGTGGAGCCGGGTAGAAGGCATGGCCCATGCTCATGATCGTGCCATTGGTCAGCTCGAGCAACCCGCCTTGTGTGATGGAGGCTGTGCCGTCGAGGGTGAGGCTAGCATTGGCGAAGCCGGAGAAGACGAACTGGTAGTGGTCGTCGTCGTCTCCAGCGCTGATGGGTGCAGTGGCAAGGCCAAGGCCAACTAAAAGGAGTTTTAGGATCATCAAGGAAGCGGGCTTCATGCTTGACAATGGCGAGAGTAGGTGCTGGACTGCTGGCAAATGTTTATGTGCTGCAGCTGCAGCAACTCGGATGGAGTTTGTAGTTATCACTCAATTGACAACTGGGGAGGCAGAAGCCACACTACCTAGTACGGTAGTACCTACTAGGCTACTACACGTACCTCGCAATACTAATGCGAAAATTTCTAGCTTCTGGGAAGGAAGTCAGGAAAGTGATAGCTCCTATTGACAAGGTTTTTTTTAGCGGGGAAATTTAGTTTGGAATTTTAACATCCTTTTAAAGACACACTTTTCAGTGCCAGCTACCCAAACTATAAGATTCATAACATTTTTTATGCACCTAAATATATACTATGTCTGGATACATAGTAAGAACATTATATCTAGAAAAGTTAAAACATCTTATAATTTTGAATTTACTTAGTAACAGGGAACTGGATGGGTCTTGAGAAGGGTGTGGCTGTAAATTAAGAGGCGTTTTATTTTCAAATTAATATTAGTATTGCTTAGGAGATGTGACGTCATTTATGTTTTTGTAAGTTAAGAGGCGCCCGTCTTATGTTCACATTAATAATACCTAGCAGATGTGTGATGTTACTACTTATGTTTTGTAAACAATCGGTCAAAGCTTGATTCACCAAGAGATTGCTGTTCACAAGGGCATACGGACGGTCCCAATCAACCTCTTTTTCTATTTTCTTTGTCACTGTCATGTTACTGCATTTAAAGATGGACAATAACGGAAAATGACACAACGATTTGTCTACAAACGTTTTGCCAGCAGCTTCTGTATGCTGCTGCCTCTGTCTATGCTCATCTGGTGACCACAAGTCACATGATTTTTCGTGTGAAATACATGTGCATACCCTCAAAGTCTCATATGTTGCTCGCTTACCACTATGCCTCAAAGTCACTTGTGACAACTAAGTGGCTGACACATTCTTTTTGTATTCACTTTAGTGAATATTGTAATGTATATTTGAGACTCTAAACGAATTTAAATGCTAAAGGTTTGAATTGAAAAGTTTTAGATTTCTTTGAGTAGTACAACTTAATTGAGGTCGTTTCTACATCCAAGGTCATTTGAAAATTCAAAGAAAATATGAATTTCAAAATAAGAAAACTCAGAACAGAATTTCTAGGCCCTAAATGATTCCAAACAAAAAGGTCGTCAGCTACAAATTTGTATAACTCTTTGAGTACTACAATTTTTGTTTAAATCATTTCTCCTTTCGAGATACTCCAAAACATTGAAACATACCTATGCATTTCTCCATTCAAGATACTCCAAAACATCGGAACACTATGAGGGTTGATGGTCAAAATTTGCACTTAATGACCATCACCAAAGTCCTTCATAGAGTTTGTATACTATAGCATACATGCCTATGCACTACAAACGAGACATTTCATCACTTGGACGACTTATGGCTCAAAGTTTATTCAACGGTCATGTCATACATTTAAAATTATCTTAGAATAAACTTCGTATTGTGCTTTGACATGTGCTACTCATATCTCATATGGGTATGAGAAAGAGTGAATCTTGTCTTGCAGACCACTGCAACCCTAGCCCGACGCCCCTAGACCCCTCCCCGCCGGACACCGCGCCGGCGCCGGCGCCTGCCTCCCCCTCGCCTCTCCTCAGATCCGCCCCACTCCCTTCCCCTTCCTCCCCTCCTCAGATGAGCGTGGGTGCTAGCGCCCCGCCGCCACCGCCAGCCTCTCCGGCGGCCGCATCCCTGCCGCCTCCCCCTCGCCTATCTCCCCTAGATCCGCCACCCTACCCTCCCCTACCTCCTCTCTCCTGGCGTGCGCAGACTCAGGCTCCACACCGCAACCCACGTCACCCACAGGGCCCCCTCAGCACCGGTCCTGGCCACGCGATGGCCCTATGGAGCTGCCGTCGGTTGCTGCCGACACCACTAGCAACGGGCGCCTCCCCTCCTGCGCTGGTGCTGGATGTTGGTTTTTGCGGATGGCATCGCCGGCAAGTGCGACCTACTGTCACCACCAGCGGGTGGTCCAGGCGCTGGCTCCGGCAGCTAGGCCAGCAGGTCCTCTGTGCCGCCTCATGGGGAGGCCACATGTGGAGCGCCCCTGCCCCCTGCTGCGCTAGGGCTGGAGGCTAATGCTGCCACAGTCTCCGAACGCGGATTTGGGGTGCCCCGCGACACGTCGACTTTGCTGGCTAGCGCAAAGAGCCTTGGGGCTGGGGGAGTGGGCTCAGCACCGAGTGCGTCACCGGCACCTCAAGCCTCCCCGAGCCCCTCGTCTCTCTCACTGGACGCCGCTCCATTCCACCAAGGCTGCTCCTTCGGCGGGCACACGAAGAGTCGTCGATGGGCGCACGACATCGACGATGAGTCCGACGACGAATGCCCTGAATCCTACATGGATGCCGCTCGTCACCCGACGAAGACAGTCACTATGTCCCCCGTGCACGGCCAGACTATCCTGGTTCTGGGCCGTGGCGGAGAAGATGCTGGACGGCTGGGACCTGGGCGAAGGTGGTAGAAAAGCAGCCGGCCACGCCCCAGCTGGTGCACGGCCTGCTTGCTCAGGCAATGGAGGGTTGCGTCCCTGCCCACCAACGCCTCGGCCATCGTAGATGGGTCTCCATCCCCAATGCCGATGGATGGCGGGACATTCTTCCCCGGCAGGAGATGAGTTCAACGGCTACCTCGGTTGAGCGTCATCTAAAGCAGCTCCCGAAGGCCCGAAGGATCCGTGCCGAGTTTCACGACAAATGTTTTAACTGTCTCTCCTACTCGCATCACGTGGCAACTTACCGGTTGCCACGGCGGTGTCTGCACTACCGCGGTTTCGGACACCTCGCCAAGGACTACAAGCATCCCAGGTGAAAGCTCTAGTTTGATTTTGGTGAATTGATGAAACCTAGCTACTAACCTATGTGCTCTAAGTGTATGTGAGATAGGTTGGTAGATATTCTAAGTGGTGGAGGAAATGGATGAAGATCATGGTGGTGATGGACATGGTGATCAAGTGCTTGGCTTGGAAAGAAGAAAGAGGAAAAACAAAAAGCTCAAGGCAAAGGTATAAGTGGCAGGAGCTTTTTGGTTTGGTGATCGAGACACTTAGCGAGTGTGATCATATTTAGAATTGATAGCCGTACTATTAAGAGAGGTGAAACTCGTATCAAAATACGGTTATCAAAGTGCCACTAGATGCTCTAACTCGTTGCATATACATTTAGATCTAGTGGAGTGCTAACACCCTTGAAAATATTGGTGAAAATATGCTAACACATATGCACAAGGTGATACACTTGGTGGTTGGCACATTTGAGCAGGGGTGGAGAAGTTGGTGAAGTGAAGGAGGTGATTGTTACTATGAAACAGTGACCGGACGCAGGCGTCGGTTGGACTTGCGCGTCCGATCATGTGTTCCAGTGAGGGCGTGGCCTCGGCCGTGTGACTGGACGCTGACGGCAAGTAGTGATCGAACTCGACGCTGGTGCGTCCGATCGTGCTGACATACGCTGACGCAAGGACGCTGTGTCATTGACACTTGGCGGCACTGGAGTTGGCGCGCAGGCGACTGTGAGGATCGGACGCACCCCTACATCCGGTCATAACCCACCTGACGTGTCCGGTCACGTCTGGATGGCTCTGGATCATCTCTGGACTCGATCTGACACTGGGGAGCCGAGAGGAGCTGCGCGTCTGGTCGTTGGGTGCTGACTTGGGCGCGCACGTGGGCTGGCCATGGACCTGCACGTCCGATCTTGCACGGCGTGCGTCCGGTCGGCACTTAATTGGCGTACGAGCGCCTGCTAGCCGTTGGGTTTGTGCGGCTAACATTTGAAGGAGGCGACACATGCAGCAATCGGGTGACCGGACGCTGGCGGCGTGCGTCCGGTCGATCTGACCGGCGCGTCCGGTCGCCCCGAGTTGGGCTGCTCAGTGAGCCCAACGGCTCTATTTCGTGGGGGCTTCTATTTAAGCCCCATGACCAGCTCTAGCTCACTCTCTTGGTCATTTGCATTGACATAGCAACATTGTGAGCTTAGCCAAAGCCCTCCCACTCATCTCCATCATTGATTCATCATCTTTGTGAGATTGGGAGAGAATCCAAGTGCATTGCTTGAGTGTTTGCATTTAGAGGCACTTGGTATTCGTGTTTCGCTGCGGGATTCACTCGTTGCTCTTGGTGGTTGTCGTCACCTAGACGGCTTGGAGCAGTGAGGATCGTCGAGCGGAGGAAGGTGATTATCTCCGGCTCCGATTGTAGTGATTGTGAGGCGTTCTGGACCTTTCCCCGGTGGAGAGCCAAAAGGTACTCTAGTGAATTGCTCATGGCTTGTGTGATCTTCATGTTGTGTTGCTTGTGCGGCACCCTATTGAGGGTTTGGCGTGTGATGCCAATTAGCGCGTGAACCTCCAAGTGAGTGAATCACCACAACGAGAACTAGCTTACCGGCAAGCAAGTGAACCTCGGTAAAAAATCATTGTGTCATCATTTGATTTCGAGGTGATTGGTCTTCATTGGTATTCACTCCGATGATTGATTGGTTCATTCCTCAACTCGACAGTATAACCATCTTGCTCTCTCTCTTTACATTATTGCAAACTAGTTGTCAAGCTCTTTAGTGTAGCTAGTTATGAGAGCTTGTTAGTTTGGTTAGTGTGGCTTTTTAGTTAGCCTTTGAGAGTACACTAACTTAGTGTAGTGACATAGCCATTATGTGATTAGAGACTATAGAAACTCGAATTGTGATAGGTGCCTTGCATTTTTAGTAGGCTAGAGCAACATTCGCTTCGCCATATATTCGTCTAACCGGTTTGTTTAGTGTTGTTGTAAAAATTTTTATAGGCTATTCACCCCCTCTAACTATTAGGACCTTTCACCAGGCCTACTTCGACGTCAACGGCGAAGGGTGCCAACTTGCCACGGCACTCTGTTCGTGAACCACCCCCGGCAGTTCCCCGAGCTCGAAGGGTGCATCACTAGGGGCCGTGGGGGGCGCCGGCGGCAAACGACGACGACGCCGGCGTCACAGGACTAAGCCGAAGAAGGACATCAGCACGGGTACGATTGTTGACATCGCCGCCAATGCCGCTACTTCTACTGCTGCTGTACTTCGCTTTTCCGAGCCAGATCCGCTGGCATTGGTGCTGTGTGCGAGCACGGGGCCTCCCGCCTGGGTCTCGGTCGACCCGATGCTGGAGGAGATCACCGCCTCGCTCGTCGTGAGCTGACTAGCGAGAGAACCAGCGCCCGGGTGCTAGCCTACTCTGGAGGTCGTCTCCTAGGAGATTGAAGCATCTTTGATGGGTACCTGTTCTACGACGACGGCTGCTTCCCCGTTGTTGCTGCTGTAGGAGCTGCCACAGCTCACGCCACCTCAGGTCAGCCAACTCGAGGTCAAAGATGAGATCACGGTGGGCACGCGCACCCCCGGCGATGCAACGCCCACACCACGTAAGGCTGCTCGGCCTTTTGCAAGGTTCAACGAGGAGGTGCAGTGTAAGAGAAAGTCGCCATTGATCGCCAGTCCTCCAAGGCAGAAGATGGTAGCAAAGGCCCCCTGCCAATTAGGAGCAGGCGGATTGCCGCTCCCGTTGTCGCACATACTGACCTCCAAGCGGGGCGAGGTATTACTCAAGCAGAGGATGGGCATTGCGTCGCCGGCAGCACCAGTTTCTTCTGTGCCCAGGGGAGCATACGAAGCCATTCTCGAAGGGAACTTGACGTCGAGCCAAATTGAAGCTCTGGACGAATTATTCCAGCGACTAACAACAGGGCCGGTAGAAAGCTCTTCTTGGACGCCGGAGTAGGATCACGCAGCCAGCAGCGGAGGCGCGTAGCTTCGTAGGTTGCAGCACTGCTCCTGCTAGGATGGTCCAGCTTACGGCTGTAAGACCCTCGAGGGCGCTCGTCAAAAGCACATTGTTTGTATGATTAAACTCTTCTTCTTAATTACAATGATGCGCAAATCTTTTACATATTTGAGAAAAAAGGGTATGAGAAAGAGCGATGGATCATGGAAACACCCCTTAGGATCTTACATGGGTTAGCTTCTATATCATTTCGGTCTGCCCACGCCCGATGCTACAAGGTGACAACCTCAAGCATCATCTCTTTTTGACAGTGCCTCTACCTATATCAGGTTTTGAGGCTTGGATCCTGATTGGTCGGTGGCTAAAATTTGGTTGCAATAATTTGTCCAAGCCAAGTTCTTGGCTTCCACTTGGTTTGCTACCAAAATTTGCCAATCTCTCTTATTTGTCTTACTAGCAAATATGCACGTGCGACACGCACGTGTTTGTATTGTTGGACGTTCCTTGATTTTATTTCCACCTCCACGTTGCAGTTATTGTTCATTACCAATTTGATACTATAAGTAATGCAAGGTTTTTGCTAGTTTTTTCTTGTTTGTCATAACAAACAAAATCATGTTTGTTCAGTTTTTTATTATTTTCTTTTTAATTGCTAATACATACGCAAGCATGCATTTGTACTTCATATTATTTTACTTTCTCAATTAATTTATTTATTATAGTTGCATGCATGCATCCATATTTTCCTTTTTTTCAATTAATCTATTTATTATAGTTGCATGCATGCATCCATATTTTCCTTTTTTCAATTAATCTATTTATTATTTGCATGCATGAATCTTGACGTGTATTATTTTTTTCTTTTTCTGAACAATCCGCGGCAGGCGGCTGTGCATCCAAATTAGGATGCTTTTTTTTTTTGCAGCATTAGTAGTGTTAGTCTTTATATTCCAATGATGCATGTATAATATTATTTTCCATATGATTAACCGGTAGTAGCCCGGAGACGATATAGATTTTTTATGTATCGTGTGAGGCATAAGAGAGAAGTTGAAAAATAATCATTATCAAATATACCAGGCGTTTTGAGTCCTGCATGGCCTCAGTTGACGTCGAACTCTGAACAACGACCTAGTTAGCCGACGATCGGATCGGATGATATGATTCTGCGATTAGCATTGTGGCCGTTTTGCAAGCACCATGACTGCCTGAATGGGTAGCACCAGGACAGGTCTGAGCAGGTTGCTGTGTCGTCATGCAGCGTCGGATCGGATCTGACGATGTTTGTGTCGAACCGGATGCGGGTGGGCTGTCCACCACCATCGCCTCCTTCCGGCACTGGCCCATGGCGAGCGTCGCGCCGAGGCGTGGGTACTGCCACCAGGCAGAACACGCCGTCCCCCACCACGGCCTCCTTCCAGCGGACCTCGGCCACCACGTACGATGAGGAGGCTCTAGCACGGTCTGACGGCGGACTCCAGCTTATTAGCCAGCGGAGACGACGGCAAGGTGAGCAGCTCCAGGAGCTCGCCCTGCCACCCGAGCAGCGTCATCGCCGCCAAAATTTGCCAATCTCTCTTATTTGTCTTATTACTAAACTTATGGCAAATACTTTTGTCCAACTTTTAACACCTTTTTGTTTGGTAATAACAAATCTTTGATATGTCAAATTTAACAGCTAAACAACCAGGCCGTGATTGCCCTTCAAAGTTCTGATCATGGGCCGGTGGCCCAAGTAGGCCCAAGCTTGTCGCTTAGCTGTACCTGGCATTGGGCCATGGTCCTTGTTTCGGCTCTGGGCCAGCTTCCAATTGCTTCTGTCGCCTTCTCCCCCTCGCTACAGTAGAAAAGGGGACTCGCAGGCGATTTGCAGCTTTCCGGCGCCGGTTTCGCTGGCTCCCCCATTGTTTCTCGCGGCCTCGTTGCTGCTGGAGATGATAGGGAGCTGCGGATCCGGTTGCCGGTGTATATACTCTCTTCTTCTGGTCTAAATTTAGTTGGAATAGGAGTAGATTTGCCCATGGTAGGGTCGGATGGGCTTCTTTACTGTTCCTGTTTCTTCTACGGGGATGCTGCTATCTATGCTGTGTCCTTTGGAGAAGAGAGCGAGAAGTTCAGAATAAATCTCCCATGATGGTATGCCTGATTGGGGATCTGTCTGCTGCCGTCGTTGTTCATGGGATGAACGGTGAGATCTTTTGCTTCCTCCCGAGCTCCTCTGCCATTGCTGGTGTCGGTGGTGTGCGGGATTTGGTTGTCGTTGGGGTGTGCATGGTGCTTGATGATGGCTTTTTTTGCGAAGGATTCGGTACTGATGGGTATGTCATAGTTGTTTTCTTATGCATTGGTGACCGACTCCTCTGGATGCTTTTCTGTGTCGTTGAAGCCCATGGCATCAACGGTGACGCTGGTCTCGGAAGCTACGACATGGTGTCGGATGCTTGGAGGAGTTCTGGTGGATCTGGCTACCAACTCGTTGAGAAACCGGGTTGGGATTTGCTTCCCACTTTTTTTGTGGTTTAGTTCCCCTTCAGGGTTCGTCATCGTCCGGTGAGCTGGGGGCTCTGGTCCTTGTGGCGTCAGATTCCTCGGTGTCCGACGATGTGATGGCTAATGGCCATCTTTTTCAGCCGGGTCGTTCAGTGGTTACAAAGCAGGTCGGGATCGACGTGCTACACAAGACGGCAACAAAAAAAATTGTGTTTCTTCGCTGGAGAGGAGATCGGCTTCAAGTAGTGTGCTCTGGCCGTCGGTGGTGTACTGGGAGGAGTTTACAAGGACCAGATTGTAATTTTCTTTTCTGTCAAGGGTGTTCTGGTAAGATTTTGTGACATATAAACCTGGTTTTTCTTAAAAAACAATTTCGAGATGGTGAAAAAAAGGGACAATCCTCTGCAGCTCCCTCCGCTTCGGTCTCTGCCACGAATCGAGTGACGAGGTCGCGCCCGGCAGCGTGAGCCGGTGAGGTGGTTCGGCTGAGGTGGCGGTGGGCTCAGCGCGTTCGATTCCCGGTCTCACTGTTTCTTCGTTAATTTCTACAGGTCCGGAACCCTTCCTAGCTAGGAAGGACCGGGAACATCGTAACCGAACGGACCCTAAAGGTGATGACACTCCAAGGGGACCCCATTCCTTACTTGGTTTGTTCAATATAATTAGAGAGGATTCCTCTCTCCTGTCACTTGCAATAAGGTTAACTTCGCATCGATGCTGGATTGAGGCATTCAGTGCCATGGGAACCTGGGCAAACGTGGCCACGCCAAGTAATACCATTTTGTTTTAGGAAGCTGTTGGCTTACGCAGGGCGTCTGTCTGTCCGGATGCGCCCTTCCTGGGCTTGCAAACCAGCCCAATATGCTTGCTCCCCTCACGGCTTCTCATCTCAAAAAAAAAGGATGTTGATTCCCTATTCCTCCTCGCATGTCGCGGCCTTCTCCACCACGCCATCCGACCACTGTGGCCGACTTCACTGGACCACCGCACTGCACGCCTGCCACTCACCTTCTCCAACACAGGTGTCGCTCACCGGGCAGCGCAACCGCTCGGCGTTGTCGCCTCCACCGCGGGGGACCGCACCCGCACGCCCTGTCACCGGGAGTTGCACAGCCGCTCGCCAGGGCCACGCAGCTGCGTGCCCGTTGGCATCCCCCTGCGCCACTCCGCGGCATCGAGCTCTGCGTTGATGAGCCTCCATTCATCCAAGAAGCAAGTAAGTGTTGCACTTGAAAGCGCATGTTGCAAGCATATATTTCAAGTGTTGTTTTAGAGGTATGTTGCAAGCGTTTCATATAGACGTTGCAAAAGTAGATCGGGATGTTGCATATGTTGCAATGGTTGTACACGTATGTTATAAGTGTTTGTTCCAAATGTTTCATCTGTTTTTCAGACGTATGTTGCAAATGTGTTTATCTGGATGTTGCATATGTTTCACATATATGTTGCAAGTGTTTTATCGAGATATTGCATATGTTTGGCAATGGCTTTTCAAGTGTTTTAAGGTGTTTTTGCAAGTGTTTCAGACGTATGTTGCAAATGTTTCAGCTGTTTTGGATGTATGTTGCAAGTGCTCCATAAGGATGTTTCAAAAGTAGAACAACATGTTGCATATGTCACCTGCCATAGCCGCCTACTGTAGCTGCTAGGCGCCGCCGAGAGCGGGCGCAGGCGTCCAGTCAGGGGAAGCGGAGGGGGCATGAGCAGTCCCCCCATGGGGTTAGGCGATGCGGACGTCGTTCGGGCGATGCGGGCCCCCGCGTGGGCGCGTGAAATGGAGTGCAGGTGTGGGCGTCTGGACGCACACGTCTGTCTAGATGTCTGGGCGCTAGCACTGCCATACACATATATAACATATGATAAATTTGTCATGGGATGGTGCCCATAAACCAGTGCACAAACTAATTTGAGAGGGAGGGAGGGAGGGGGAGAGAGTTGTATATTTAGTCCAAGATGTATATTACTAGTTGTACAACAAAAATAGTTGCAACCGTGTCAAGATGTTTCTATGTAATTGGAATCTATTCCCTCCGTCCCACAGAGAAGTTGTTATGGGATGCATGCATGTTAAACTTTCTCAACTTTAACTAGATTTGTAGAAAATATATGCAAAGTTTATATCTCCAAACAAGTTTATTATGAAAGTATATTCAACGATCTATCTAATGATACTAATTATGTATTATAAATATTAATATTTATATATATATATTGGTCAAAGTTGAAAAAATTGATTTCTCGGGAAGCGAGAATGACTTCTATTTTGGGACAGAGGGAGTAGATTATTAGAGGATGTGTTGAGTTGTATATTTAATCTGAGATACTTTATTGCTTAGAGCTTTCTGGGTCTCGTTCTTCATTCTCTCTCTCCTTTTTCTTTTGTATTGGCTATTGTGGTCCTAGCCTGCTCGCTTTGATTTTATTAAGGATAAACTTGAATTATGTGCTTCATTGTCCATTGTTCTTGTTTCATTTACACTCCTGTAAAAGTGATGATTACCTACAAATAGTATGTTGTGGAAATCAAACTCAAAACATCATATTTTTTCATTCTACAACATTTATTAGGGAGACCTTGAATAACATTTGTTGTTCCCATTGCAATGCAAGGACACACAAATCTTTGTGCTAATAAGACAACAGGTGTGAGAAGTGACGGGACCGTTTTTTTGTTGTTTCAAGGCTGGACGTGGTGACAACTTGATGTACCTTCAAGAATTCCCGGCCGGCAGCCTATGGTCCCTTGCAGAAACGAAGCATATATGTTTGAGTGAAGGTGATGATGGTCCAAGCAGGGGACCCCGTTCCTTACTTGGGTATTCAATTAGAGAGGACGGATTCCTCTGTCCCTGTCCCAATAAAGGGTAGCTTTGCATTGATACTTGGCTTGAGCCATTTGGTGGCCACGCCAAGTAATACCATTCTGCATTAGCAAGCTGTGTCCATGTATGTGGGTTCACATATACTATATAACACTCTAGATTTGTCATTGGATGGTGCCCGTAAACCAGTGCACAGCACAGACTAATCTGCCTGTGACGAGGCCAGAGCGTGCATGTGCATGCAATGGGCCTCTCGAGTGCCGTGCAATGGTGGGAGGAGTCGCAGCTGCGAGTCCTCGTCTTGGGCAGCCTAGGCGTTCAGTGCTACCTCTCGTTATTTGCCAGTTCTCGTAAGAATCAGATCAGGCTTTGCTCACCTGGCTAGCGTACCTAGGCGCAGATGCTCTAGCCATTTATGCGCTCGCCACGCTGTTTAATCGCCAGAGAAAGGCACAGCAGGAGCCTGTAAGTTGCAGCCGTGGGGATGTAAATGAGAGCCGTGACTTAGAGGTTTTATGGGCCCCTATCTTGCTGATACACCTCGGTGGACCGGTCAACATCTCCGCTTACAACATCGAAGACAACGAACTATGGAGGCGTCACATTCTAACTGCAGTGTCTCAGGTGAGAAAGAGAACAAAGAGGCCGGATTCTTTAATTTTGTCATATTTTGCAAAATCACAACTCATAGTTATGCTACAAAAGCTCCTGCAGCTCTAATTCAATTGGGTGAAACTCCTCAGGTCGCCGTGGTCCTCTACGTGTTTTGCAAGTCATGGTCATCCTCTGCTGACAAGAGGTTACTAGCTGCAGCAATTCTGCTTTTCATCATTGGTATTTTCAAATGCATCGATAAGCCCTCAGCTCTTAAGAGGGCTAGCTTTAATAGTATAGTCACTACTTTTGATCCTGCCCCAAGGACAAAAACTGCCAAAAGAGAAGTTGAGCTTGAAGGGTACATACAAGAAGCACGGAGTTTTGTGCAACAAAACAAAAATCCCCCAGCATTGGATTCTGATAGCCGATCATCACACCTGGAGCAACTCTCTGTGCCGGACAAATTATCTGTAGACTATGCATATGTCTATGATGACCGTCTCACTACCTTGAAATCATTTTGGTTGCTGGACGAGAAAACCACTTACGACGCCCTTTGTGAAGGGCTCTCTGAAACTTTTAATCTTATTTATAGCAAGGAACTCCAAGGGGATGATAAAAACAGAACTACGCCACGCTGTGGCAATATCTTTTCTGGCCTTATATTGTTTCTTAATCTCCTATTACAGATCGTGCCCATCGTCCTGTTCCACAGCAGCCACAAAACAGCTTATAGGGGAAGTGACAATTGGTTACATTTATATTATTGTACGTCACATATTTTTTGGAGATTTCGTCCTTTCTTACATTGGTATGTTTTGAGGTGGAGTGGTCAGACGGGGTTGCCCTACGTAGTCTTGTAGGATTGCTAGCTTGGAACAGAAGGCACATAAGGCTAATGAGCATCGCAGAATTCTTTCAGTGCAAAGGTTTGCTTCACACATATTTTGGCTTAATGTCCTGTCACTTATCCAAAGACATTACAATGTTGGTTCGTGAACATGTTAAGGCTGCATGGATGAGTCATATAACAGATATCGAGAGCTATAGGAGGTTCAGCAACAGCCGAGGACAGTGGGCACTTGAGCGCAATGGAAGAGAAGTCCTGCTTGGGAGTATAGAGAAGCCCTTGGACGAGAGCGTCATTCTCTGGCATGTGGCCAGGCCACAGATTTTTGCTTCTACTACAGCAAGGGCACATCTCCTAACTCTGGGTGTGCCAGGATGTGTAGACAAATCTCCAACTACATGATGCATCTATTGTTTGCTAATCCAGAGATGTTGTTGCCTGGCAGCAGAAGGAATTTGTTCACAGTTGCTTATGGTGAACTCGAGGCCATCCTCCAAGGTGATGATGATCTATCGCTGCTGGACGAAAGAGGACTTACACTAAAGATAATTAGCAAGGCAGATTCAGCAGAAGGTTTTATTCTAGACTCATGGGTTCTAGCTCAAGAGTTGATGCGATTTGGTGATGACAACAAGATGTGGGAACTAATCAAAGGTGTATGGATCGAGATGCTCTGTTTTTCTGCTAGCAGATGCAGGGGTTACCTGCACGCCAAAAGCCTTGGGTCCGGTGGGGAGTTCCTCTCCTACATATCACTCCTAATGTCGCACGCAGGGCTGGAGACATATGCAGAGAGGCAGCAGAGGGTGCAGCTTCGGCTGCCGAAAGAGGAGGCAGCACATTGTGAGGGTAAAAGCTATGAAAAAGGAAATAAATAAGGCTGCTTGGATCATGATTGAACGTATGCAAAGAGCAGCTGGTGCATCTGCGGAGGTCCAAGTTGTTATCTCCTAGAGACGAGCACTTCTGTCATCCTTGTTGCTATCTTGTATGCTGCAGAAGATACTACTTCAGTACTCCATTTTCATACTTGTTTGTGCTATCCTGTTGTGCTTGCCTGTTCCTCTGTAGTGTTGCAAAAAAATATAGCACATATGCTGATAGGAGTAGAAGTGTGATCTGTATGTTGATGTTTCATTGTTACATGGTCTCTGTTATTCGTGTTGGACAAATTTCCTCCAATGTATGCATTCTAGTGTCGAATTACGATGCTCTGCTTTTCTGCTGACCGCTGGTAGACGCTGGGAGTACCTCGCCCCTGTCTCAATCCTGATGTCGCTGTGAGAATGGAGACGTTCCCACTCGAGAGGCAGTAGAAGCTGCGGTGCAGCTTCTGACTCGTACAACTGCTCCATGAATGCCGTTCGCGTTTTGTAACACATGACCTTCTTCGTTGTTGAAAGTTCCAGAAGAGCTACAAGGGTTGAATTTGGAACTCTATGACGTCGGTGGATGGATGATAGGATGCACACATATGCCGTGTGAGATTCTGGTGTGTTAAACAATGCATTAGCGTGTATCTTGTATGTGAAGTTACAGTCCTAAGACTTGACAATAAGGCCGGGAGATTTTGTTGATGTAGTGGATATGTTTGTCGTATTTGTGATAACCAGTCCATCAACTCGTGCTCTCACACGAGCTAGAATTATAAGAGATATATTTGTCTCAAAAAAAATATAAAGGACATACTATTTAATACATTTGACTAATAAAGAATTTTTTTTTTGAAAGACTTGGTTACCCAGCATTATATTAATAAGCGGGAGAAAAGACTTGCAAACTTACATGCACGAGTAGCGCGACCCCATATAGCAGACGGCCATATGATGCTGGGATAGAAAAACTAGCTAATTACTCGCAAAACCTTGGGCGATCCTCAAGGCACTAAATACCCTTCCCCCGGCCACTACCCAGTCCTTAATCTCTATGAACATAGCCTGCTCCGATCTCCTTTCCCCCTTGAAGATTACTGCGTTTCGCTCCTTCCAAACTTGCCAAAGGGCGAGAATGGATAGTGAGTGCGCTGCCTTTGTTCCCTTGTCTGTCATTGTCATGAACCAATCCTCCAAATCGTGTTTTACAGACCAAACAGCAGGGTTTAGATGGCCACAGTTGCTCCATACGGCTACCAATTCACATACCTTTCTCATGAAGGGGCACTCGGTGAATAGGTGGAGAGCTTGTCCCAGAAATTCTCTGCTTAATTGGTTGTCAATTTGGCTAAGTTTTGTCTCTTGAAGACATACTATTTGTGGCCTTGCTTGTTGAACGAGCAGCTTTACTGCCTCACTCCTCGCAGCACAGTTGAGACCTCTGACATTCCTTAGTATCTTCAGATCGGTGTTATTCTTGGACATGAAGCAGCCAAGCTGATAGCAGAAAAGCACAAAGTGGCCAGCAAACCATGACTCTGTTACTACTTCGATGTCACTGAGACAAACACTTTCCCTTGCACAACCAGTTGGAGGAGGCCCACCTACAGTTCCCAAAAGGCCTTCAAACCGATCAACCCACAATCCCCATCACAGTACCTCACAGTGAAATTGAAACCTAACTCAACCGGCATAAGGCCGGCCGGCGCTGGCACTGACAGTATACTACGATACATTGGATAACTATTATAGTGCCCGTCCTAACGCTACGGGTTTATTTCAAGATACACATAAAAAGTGATTTTGTGGTTTATCCATACAGAATGTAATGTACCAAACATCAATAAATCCTAGTGCAAATAAACACTGGGTAAGTCCATCTTATGAAGCCCATCATTTTTACAGCACCACATGTCCATCAAGGACGACATCACACTTATTAGGTACTGGAAAAAATAGCAATGGTCAGGTTTTTGCACAAGTTGCTTCCCATTGTAACCCAGATGCTGCAGCAGCATGGATGAACACCTTAATAATCCTCAGCAGCACATCTCTTTGTGTTTTTAACATTCATGTGATCTATCTCATCAGGACATGAAGACAGGAAGAGTAATACCAGTTGACCGGTGAATCCATTTTGTCGCAGCTGCACACATACCAAATAGTAATAAGAACTCAATAATACACTTAATAAGAACACTACAGTAGAACTTTGAAGGATCTCACTTGCCCTTAAGCGAAAAGGATGACCAGTAACAGTGAGCACCCAAGATGTCAGGTTTTTTTTAACCTTTTTCACACTAAATCCTTCTTCATAGTGACACAACTTCTACATAGAACCTGGGCAAAATGAACAGGAAACAATCCCTTGGTAACCCATCAGAAAGCATCATGCATGGCACTTGGAATTCTGAAGACTGAGTGTGGTACGAGTTGTTCTTCCAGAAGCTTAAGGACGTTGCACTCTGAATTTTTGCAACTACAGGCTGCATAATCTGCAATTTGATTAGTATTTCAGATTATGCTGATGGATGGAAATCAATTCACAAATCACTGGCCAACAAAAAAAATGATCAGTCAACTAACTAAATTCACAAGGATAGCCTTGACACCAGATAGCCTTGACATTAGAAATTCAGGATAAATAAATGCATGGAAACAACCAACATTAGGAAATGTGTAATATATATGGGAACTTTCCTGCAGGGGCCCATCAGATTTCACCATTAGCAATGGGAAGGTTGTAACATTCACTGACGAAATGAAAGCTGTTAAAATCAAGTCAATTGTGACATGAGAGCCTGCTAGCAATCAATACAAACAGTGCAAGATGGAAGTCAAGTTTAGGAACATATAAGTGTCGATTCCATGATGCCTTCTGTTTACACCAGCCCCATTGGTTGGAGGTTCCATCCAGCTATTGGACCATGAAGTTGTCAATCTCAACCTGTTCAGTGGGGTCCTAAAACATGATTCACCAGTAAGATAGCTGCCATGTGTTTTAGGTATCACATGAAAGAAATCATGTAACCTTTGAACAATTGAAGGAAATTAGCTAAACATGCAGTCATTTAAGCTGAGAGAGTAGTCCATGTGCACAGGTTGTAGGGACAAAAAAAATGGGGGTTTGAGATTTGAGAACTTAACTGTGAGACCGCTTTCAATCGGCACTTGATAGCCATGGAATCAACTGGCAGACCAGAGTAGGGTGAGCTCCCTAACAAACAATGTTGCTGCTGCATCCCTAGCAGACAATTGTCACGAAGGGTTAAAACATGGTCTGACGATGAAGAAAAAAAACTTTGATTTTGCAGCTAAGCAAAGTAAGCAAGAACAACTTCGTAGTATGTATGGGAAGAAAAAGAAGAAAGCTGAACTCACCAGGTACAGCTAGTAGAGGCACCAAGCAGAACGATCTATTGAACCAAACAGAGCGTTAACTGCACCGAAGGAAGAGGGCGAAGCAATAAATAAAGGTGACAGCACCAAGCAGTCTAGTAGCAGAGTCGCTAGCTGCAAAAGATTAACAGATATTGAAGGAGAACGATGAGCGGATTAAACAATTGACAACACATACAATTTGGGATGTGAACAAGCAGATAGAACTCCCTGAATCAGGAAGCACAGCCTTGCATTTCTGTTTCTAGTACTTGTATTTCACATTTCATCCATATAGATCCTAATCCTGAAAAGGGTAATTATAATTTGAGGTACTGCCAGTTAGCCAGTGCCCACATATATCGCTCCCAGTTGACCCTGAAATCTACAGTCGAACAAAAGAAAAAGAAAATGTGATATTTTGGTCAGTATAAGAAAAATAGTTTGAAGTTTATCTAGCCTGGTCACAAGGTTAACTAAACAAAATTTTCAGAGGACACATATTGTGATACATATGAAATCATCTAATTAAGCTACTGCAGGGAAAAAAAATATCGGCCGGTAGAATCCGAAATTTCCGAGATATCCCGTTTACCGGCTGGGTTCGAAATTTTTCCTCTATTGTCCGAAATTTTCATATTTTTAAAATTTTGTCATCCAAATAGGCGCCAAAGCCCACCCAATACTCTAACCTTAATCCATGTTTAATTTTCTCTCCCCTTCTCTTCTAAGTTCAAGTTGCCACTGCAGTAATACACTCAGCACGCTCCAGCCATATCCCTGCCCTCCTCATTGAATAAGCAATTGATAATATGTTATATTTAGTTTTTTTTATGTTAGATTGTTTAGAAATGATCTATGTGCTTTCCTAAACAAAATGAGTCATTTTTTGTCTAAATTTCTTTCGAAATTTTATTCTTATCGCCGATAAATTTTCGATATATCCGATATTCCCGTTTATCAGTGACCACCGAAATTTTTAAAATACCGGTAGAGAAAACCTTGAGCTACTGTTCCAATATATATCATTGCAACACACTGCTGCATAACTGTCAGAATTTAGTGAAAACATGTATGAAATTTTTTTCGGTTTAACCGCAAATTCTGTAAAACCATAAAAAAGATTACGCTCACCAAAATAGCTTCCTATTTATTTATCTATTATCCAATGGCACCACTGAGCCATATTGCAACTGAACACAACCACCTCATCCAAGCTTCCAATCTTGAAATTGCTCTTTGCTGCAATGGACACCACGGCAAAAAAACTGAAATGTTTATCAGGGGAACTTCAGAGATCAATCCAGTGAAAGCAAGAAAATTAACACGGAGTGGTAAAATCGATAAAATGTGAATTTCTCTCTTTACTCTAGTTAGAGCAAATCTCTACGTATAAAATATATGAGATATTCATTCATTAGCACACTCCATTGTCGCCATGTCTAGATGAAATCCCTTCATATTATTCTCCAATGTCCAAACAAGCAGCAAAATTAAAAAAAATACACACCATCGTCTAGAGATTTAGGGATTCACCATGGGAAAACAAAGAGGGCACCTCAGATTAATGATGGTGGCAATCAAAGGTGGAGGAGGTACAGGTAGCCATGTAGAAGTCATCGTCGTGCTTCTGGCGCTACTGAGCGTAGAGCGCGGCAGCCGTGGCGGCGAGGGCCTCGGCGTTGGTGGTGTCATCAGTGGTGGCGAGGGCCTTTGTTAGTAACCACCATGAACTGCACACAAGAATAGAAAACAAAAGTAATCCCATAAGGCTCATAATGCCAATATTAAAATGATTTGCTATCAAAGTCATTCTCATGTACCTTTGGTGTTTGCTGCTCAGCAAGAATTTGGTAACTTGAAAATTTCTCCCTGGCTGTAGTTCCAGATGTGGCAATGTCAACAATTAAAAAAACAACTGTGAAATATTTAAGGTGAATGATATGTTTTGTACTTCACGATCCACTAACACAGGAGGCGGGGGTTAAAAGGTTTACTGGTGACGTGGACAGAGCCGCGGGAGGAGGTGCCAAGGAGGCTGCCGCTGACATGTTTGCGGGTGTGGCCGGCGATGCCGCCTAGGTAGGCAGCGCCCCCGGCGGCTGCGCCCGTGGAGGCCCGACCAACAGCGCCCCTAGCAGCTAGCCGACGTCCGCCCTACCTTGGTAATCAGATCAGATCCGAGCACAAAGTAAGTTAGGGTTCGGGTGCTCGGTTTTTCACAGCGGGCCGGGAAGGGAAGACCAAGGGGTGAACGTACCTGGTGACCGGCGACATCTCAACCTGGTGCCCAGGCCCTGCGAGCGTGAGCTCGAGCAGGAGTCGGCTGGCCAGGTGGGCGCTAGTGGCGGGCGTCCTGCCTCATCCACGGCGTGCGGCGTGGCGGCCTCCTGATGACGTCGTGGCGGCCGGCGTCCTACCTACAGCCGGGCGTGCGGCGTGCGGGGCTGTGGGCGGGCGGGCGGCGCGCGGCGTGCGGGGCGGTTGGCCGGTTGGCGGCACACCGCGTCCAGGGCTGTGGGCGCTGGCGGCGTGCGTGGCGGAGGAACGAGATCCTCTAACTTCAACCTCTGCGACTGCAGAGTGCAGTCGGAGACGGATCACCGTCCGCTGAGGATCCAACGGAGGCAGCCCCACCAAAGTCTATAGCAGACCAATTCGAGTGGCCCATCGCAGCCCACCATGCCAATAACAGCGACGTCCGTCTCTTTCCCTCCGGCCGCCGTCTCCATCGTCGTAGGTGCGCTCTGCCTCTCTCCTCGCCGTCACGGCACTCCGGCCGACCAGCCCCCACCGTCTGCCATCCTCCCCTCGTCCCGCGGCACAAAGACGTGGTCCTCCCGGACGCTGCCGCTCGTAGCCAGAGCATCAGGTGTCTTCCTCGCCTGGGTCGTCACACGCGCAGCAGCTGCTCGTCGTTCCACAGGAAGTGCTGTGCTCGGGCCGCACTCGCCGGTGAGATGCCTATTCTCCCCTCCACCGTAGGCAAGGTGGAGCCCCCTTGGCACACGAGCTCCAGATGTGGAGAACTACCTGAGAGCCACCGGGCTTCCTTAGCTAGTTGTTCAGCGGCACCCATCTTCAGAGTGCTAGCACTTTGTGTCTGTAAGCGTTGTGTTTTGTAAGCACTACATCCACAGCTTGTAAGCATTGTGTTCTGGCAATTGTGGAATAAGCTATAAGCACTGCATCCACACACTTGCTTCCTGAGCTTGTAAGCGTTGTGTTTTGTAAGCACTACATTCAGATGTTAGGAATTTGTGCAGGAAATTGGACAGGAAGCAAGGGTTCTAGCAATTGTGGAATAAGTTGTGCTCTTTGTTTAATGCATCAGCATGTATGTGTGCTTCGTTGGTAATATATGTTCAGCTTCAGCACTATAATTTATATGTTCAGGTCTACTATCTTAAAAATATTGCCATATGTTCAGAACTCAGAATATATTACTGATTTTTGCAACCTGATGATCTTTCTGGTTGACTGATTTCTAATAAAAGTGTTCACATGTCATACGGACTTGATATTGGCTCTGCAGCATCTGAACTTTCAAAAAATGCAATGCCTTCTCTTTATTCTAGTAATACCATTACATTCCAGAACAATTTTCATCACAATTCAAATACGTACAATTGGCTCTGATTTGGCTAGCACTTGTCCCTTCCTATCTAATTTCCTGCACAATTGCTAGCAGCTGCACAATTTACACAACACGGTGTAAGCACAAATTACAGCACTGAATTCTTCAGTCCAAGGTCCAACTCCAACCAGCTCATGCTCCCAGCCCGCATGACCACCTTCTGGACCCGGCTGCAGCAGTTGCGACGGCGACGAGCCAGACCAGCGTGCTGACGGCAGGCTGCATCAGCGGACCAGCGCTGGAGGCGAACATTGCGGTCCTGATGCTCCTCCCCTGCCCCTGCCCGCCGCCGTCCCGTCGTGCTGGACCTGTGCGAACTCGAGGAGGCAGTGGAAGAGCAGCAGCTCGAGCGCGGCGTCCGCTCCGAGCAAGGCGACGGAGCTCGCGTCGCTCGAGCGGGACGGCGAGGAGAGAGGCGGAGCACATCTGTGACGACGGAGACGGCGGCCGGAGGGAAAGAGACGGACGTCGCTGTTATTGGCATGGTGGGCTGCGATGGGGCACTCGAATTGGTCTGCTATAGACTTTGGTGGGGCTGCCTCCGTTGGATCCTCAGCGGACGGTGATCCGTCTCCGACGGCACTCTGCAGTCGCAGAGGTCGAAGTTAGAGGATCTCGGGGAGAGGAAGAGGTCAAGTTGGGGAGAGGAACAGGCGTTCGCGTGAGAGGCGTCGGGGCGGTACCACCGGACGTGATGAGTGATGAGTGACGAGGACTGATCCAAGCGTTGTCAGCCGTTGGATGCGAGTGAGTATGGAAAAGATGATGGTAGAGTAAATGTGTCCATTCATTTGAAAGTTTTGACTGTGGCTAGATGTATTTTTCTTGGTGCACTTAGCATTGCTAATAACTGTGGTGGACAGATTAGTGTGTGGCTTTAGGAAAGTTCAAACTGGTGTATTATTAGTAGGAGAGAAGTAGAGGTAGAGACTAAAGGAAAACAATCTTCTTCGCTGCTTCTATTGACCTCTCAGGGTACCTCCATCTCCACTGCTCCGGCCTCTGCTGCCATGGCTGCAAGGACCTTGGAGAGTTGCTTGTTGCCCATACGGGTGGCTGCCCGGATTGCCTTGACGGCATCTGCTGGAAGGACCTGCCCAAAGAGGTCAACAAACTCTGTGATAGCTGCGTCAGGCGCCAGGACTGGGTTGTTGATGAACTGCATCTCCCGCATGAGCTTCTGCTGGGCTCTCTGGGCCACCGGCACCGTTGATGGGCGGGCAGCCAGGCGCGTGCTGGAGCGGGTGGCCACCATCGCCCTCTTGCGCCCTCTTCCGCCTTTCCGTGGTGGCGTGGTCGGTCTTGGTAGCAGCGGTGCCGCTGCATTCCTGAACATGGTGCTGCAGAACTTGGCACAGCTATCAGTGGGTGTTGCTCCCTGCTGTACCTGCACATCAGACTCGTCATCTACGTCAGTTAACTGCCCCCCAGCCTCCATCTCTCCTTGCTCAGAGGTGCGGTGTCGATGTCCATCCGAGTCACCCGCTCGGATATCTCAGCCAGCTGGTGCTCATCCGGCAGCTGAACACCTGGGCAAAAGAGGATGTCCTCCTGGATGGACAGGGCATCCTCCTGAACCGAGGCTGCTGGGTCAGTCCCGAGTGCAGAATCCGGTTTATAGACCGGTGAGGCAACTCTTTTATCCTCTCCATCTGGTGAGTAGCAGCTGAGATGTCGCTGCGCCCACCCCTGCGACTCCTGGACCATGGGGTCGAGCTCCCAGGCGGAGAAGTAGCTCAGCTCAACAGCAGGCGCCGTCACGACGTCGATCAGCGGGTCCTGGAGCTGACGGTGGCTTTCCTAGCGGTGCAGATAGTTCCCGGCCCTACATGCTGCAGAGCGCGATCGCCGGCACTCCCAATCCTCCGTCGCGTGAAGCAGACACTCCGGCACGTGTCCCGAACGCGCAGGGGAGCGACGCATTGTGCAACCGTGGTCCATGGGCTCCAGGCCTCCTTCCAGGGCCCAGCGATACGTTGGGGGTGACCGGATGCGCACACGCACAGCCCGCTCCGAGGCGCAGCCTGGGAACAGCTGCCCATCCCTGGAGGACCGCGACACCTCCTCCCGAGGGCGTGGGTCATCGTGGTTGTCCTGTTGCGCCGTTGGGCCAGCCGGTGGGCGGCAGGCCCCAGGGAAGGCGTACCTGCCAGACACCGGCCTCCCATCCATCACACCATGCGCCCAGGGGAAGGGGATGAACCGCGGTCCTGAGCTGCGATGCTTAGAGGAAGTGCCCGAACCGGACTCCCCGCGGAGCCTGGGCTCCAGTCTTTGTAGCCTATCAAGATTACCTTGTCTCCATCTTTCCCCACCAGTGGCGTGGAGGGGATGCGAGTCGGCAATAGCGGCCCGTTGATCTCGATGGCTTGGCCAGCCCCTGCAGCAAAGGAGTATCCCATCGACCTCGGCAGCTCGTCTAGGTCCTCCATCCACACCCAGCATCAATGGCGGAGCTAGAGGGGGGCCAGCAGGGGCCACGCCCCCCCCCCCCCCCCCCCCCCCCCAAGGCTCTGCTGAAATTTTTTAATCCCCATTCTGTAATTGGGTCTACTTAATTTGATGTTGTTTGCTTTTACACTAATTTAGTTATATGGGCTTCTGATTATTTTATTTGGCCTGCTAGCTGTCGTGAGGCTTGGGCAGTTGGGCCATTAATGCATGCACAGGCAGCACAGCTTGTTTGCTCACGGGAAATTGGGAGACCGAGGGCCCTTCGCCGCTACTGCCTTGCGCCCTTGCCTCCTCGAGTCCTCGTCTTCTCACCCCCAATTCAGAAATCCCGAACCCTTGTGGCCACAGCGGCACAGGACAACCGACCAGGCGTAGAGGCGCCCAGGCCCCTGACCAACGACGAGTCCGCGAGAAACAGCCAAACTGGTAGGCGGCACCGCAGTCCACGGCAGCCGATCGGGCAGGACTCCAGTATCCAGGAGGCCAGGCCGCGAAGACCTAAATCGATCAGTGAGAAGTTGATCAAGGTAACTTAGTGATACTTTGTAAAATAATCACTTTTATTTAGTTGATGTTCATGAGTATTTTTGTATATTCTAATTTGGAGTATTGGACAATTATTTTTTTGAAGGATAATCATGGTACTCAAAAAGAGGACACTAGATTCTTTTTACAAGAAGAATGTTAGTGTTGCTTGTTCTGACGAGGAGACACTTGAAGATGAAATTGCTAATTGGCTTGCTGCACAACAAGAAGAGGATGAAAAAGATGAAGAGGTAGCAGAGGAGACTCCAAGGCAAACAACACCTAAAGTTCAGAGAGTGAATTGTGATGCTACAAGTGTTTTAATGGTAGAGCGTGATCCAGGCCTGCGCTGTCAAATTTGGGATTATCCTCCTGATAAACAAGACCAAGTTATTAGAGCATATATGAAGCACGGTCCATACCAATTTATTAAAGATGTGTACCCTCCTTCAGGTTTGAAGCAACATCCACGCAGATTTCAGTCTAATTGGTTCAAATATTTTCCTTGGTTAGAGTATTCACCTACAAAAGATGCCGCCTTTTGCTTTCCATGCTTCCTGTTTTCAAAGAAACCAGTTGGAAAAATAGGATCTGATGCATTCACAGTGAAAGGATTTAGAAACTGGAAGAAAGTCAATGATAGATCAAAGTGTTCCTTCATGACTCACATGGGAAAAGAATGTGGTTCAGCTCATAAATACAATGTTCAGTGTTATGAGAATTTAAAGAATCAGCAATGTCGTATTGAATATGCAGTGGAGAAGCAAACGAATGGAGATATTAAAAAGAATAGACTTCATCTTCGAACATCAATTGATGCAGTCCGATGGTTAGCATTCCAGGCTTGTCCTTTCAGAGGACACGATGAATCTATTGACTCAAAAAACCAAGGTAATTTTCTTGAGATGGTAAAACTACTAGCTTCCTATGATGATGAGGTAAAGGTTGTGGTACTGGATAATGCCCCAATGAATGCTAAATACACATCACCACAGATTCAAAAAGAAATCTTGGACCTTATGGCTAGTAATGTGCAAACAGCCATTCGTAATGAAATAGGTGATGCTAGGTTTTGCTTGATTGTTGATGAATCAAGAGATGAGTCTAGAAAAGAACAAATGGCAGTTGTTCTTCGCTTTGTTGACAAAGAAGGCTTTGTCCGAGAACGTTTTTTGGATCTTGTGCATGTTCATGATACAAACTCTGCAACTCTAAAACAAGAAATATGCTCTGTTTTATCTGCCCATAATTTGGATGTCCAAAATATTCGTGGACAAGGTTATGATGGTGCTAGTAACATGAGAGGTGAGTGGAATGGACTCCAAGCAAAGTTTATGGAAGACTGTCCTTATGCATATTACGTCCATTGCTTTGCCCATCAATTACAGTTAGCTCTTGTTGCTGCATCCAAAGAAGTAACTGAGGTTCATAATTTTTTTGAACATCTTGCTCTTGTTGTCAATACTGTTGTGTCCTCCACTAAGAGAAATGATGACCTTCATGACAATCAAGTTGCTGAAATGGAGCATCTAATTGAACTTAATGAGCTTGAAAATGGAAATGGTGCTAACCAGATTAGAACCTTGCATCGTCCTGGGGATACTAGGTGGAGCTCACATATATGATTCAATTTGTAGTCTTTTAAAGCTTTACAAGCCTACATTTCTAATATTGAAAGATATTGCTACTGCTAAAGGTTCTGGAACCACACCTGCTGGACGAGCAAAGGCTGCTGGTGCTGTTAAATTAATGATGTCATTTGACTTTGTTTTTATTTTACATGTTATGAAAGAACTCATGGGCATCACAGACCTGCTTTGCAAAAAGCTACAACAAAAAACTCAGGATATTGTCAATGCTATAGACAATGTGGTCACTACCAAGAAATTGATCCAAAATTTAAGAGATCATGGCTGGAGTGTCCTTCTTAATGATGTGACATCATTTTGCATAAAACAAGGAATACAAGTGCCAGATATGAATGCCTTCTATGCGGACTATATTCGATCTCGTGCTGAGAATGAGCTATCAGTTGAGCATCACTACAAATATGACATTTTCACAGTTGCTGTTGATCAACATTTACATGAGTTAAATAGCAGGTTCAGTGAACAAGCCACAGAGCTTCTTGTTTTGTGTACATCTTTGGATCCTAGAGATTCATTTAGATCATTCAAAATTGATGATATTTGCTTGCTAGCTTCAAAATTCTATCCTGCTGATTTTTCTGAACAAGAAAGAAATAACTTGAGACATCAATTACAACATTATGAGCTTGATGTCCTCACAAATCCACAGTTCCAGAATTTATCAACTATTGCTGATCTATGTCGTCAACTAGCTGAAACTAGAAAATCAAATGACTATTATTTGATTGACAGGTTATATAACATCCCTCATTTTTTATGCGTTGTTCCAAATCATATTTGTAGATGGCAAATACTAAGCATTTTTTCTTTGACAGATTGATTCGGCTTGTTCTAACACTACCCGTATCAACAGCTACATCAGAACGTGCATTCTCTGCAATGAAACTTGTGAAGACAAGACTCCGAAATAAAATGGGAGATGAATTTCTAAGAGATTGCTTGATAATCTACATTGAGAAGGAGATTGCAATTGAGTTCACGACTGATACACTTATTGATAATTTCCATGATATGAAGACACGCAGAGTAAGACTAAAATGAAAAAGGTTAGTTCCTATGAATATTTTTGCCTACAACAACTTTTATGTACTGAAAATATGAAACCATGACTTTATATGTGATACGTTTGGTAAAATTACATGCAATCTTCATCGTGCCTGGCAGTTCGATTATAGCAATCGATTAATTGTAAGTGGCTGTGTCAAATTCCTGGCTCCGCCACTGCCCAGCATGTGAGCAGATCAGTTGTCTTCCGGTCCACGGTGCGTCTGGCCAGGCGGTCCATGATACAGGCATGCCCCAGGATGAGCTTGACGTCGTTGTCATTCTAGGCTTCCATGGAGACGTTCTCCATGGCCACCTTGATGTGGTACCACTAGGTGCACTATGTGCCTCCCCCGGTAGAGCGCCAAGGACGGATGTGGAAAGCAGCGCCCCTGATCTCGACAAACTCCTTGCACACGGCACGGCCATGTTTGCCTGGCTCTTTGAACTCGGCAAGAAACTCCCCCTAGCCATGGCGGGTGACCATGATATTATGCCTGGGCACACGCAGCTGTCCCGAGAGGGCATAGGCCACCTCCAGAGCATTGGAGCAGTACCCCTCCTAGGGCGCAGAGATGATGGTCGCCAGCACTCTCAGCCGGTTCGTCTCCCGCATTATGTTGTCGGTGGCGACGATGTTGACATGGGCGCGTGCCAGGGCCTAGATCTGCAAGCGTGGTCGATGAGGGCGCTGCTACCTTAGGATGAGCATCGACGGCAAGCCCGGTTTTCTCTAGGGAGGGAGGGGGGTTGCAAGGGTGGATCCGGTGTGTGCCTTCCCGACACTCCTCGGAGGGGAAACAGAGGGTGCATCACCCTTCCTCGGATGCTCCTCCACCATCAGCTCTCTGTCCAACACCCGGTCATCCATCTGGTGCAGATCTACGAATCCGTGGCCTGCGTCATCCGTCCTCGAATGCTCCTCCATGGCGGGTCCTCCAACACTTCCAGCGTCCATCGCCATCAACTCACTATCCAACAGCCGGCCCTCCGTCTGGTGCAGATCCGTGAATCCGTGGCCCGCTGCATCTCCCATGGCTGGCGGAGAGGCATAAATGTCTCCGTCGCCCCAGTCGACTACCTCTTCTTCGTACACCTCTTTCGTGGCCTGGGGCGGGTAGATCTCCGTATCAAGGCAAGGGGCCAGGTTGTGGTGGAGCGGATATCGGGGCTGAGGCTAGGGATTTGGTGGTGGTCGACGGCGTCCGGGCGTCCACCGGCTAGGGATATGCTATGAAAATATAATTAATAAATAACATAATGATACTTAGTTGGTATCATAAATGTTATTATCTTATCATATAAATTTGATCAAACTTGAGATGTTTTGACTCTCCAAGATTCTTGAAATGACTTATAATTTGGGATGGAGGGAGTACTTCCTATGATCCTAGGTACAAAATCTTTTTTGGGTATTTTTTAAAATTTCTTAGTGCTATGGAGGGAGTAGTATATTTGAGTTATGCATTCTATGATGCCATTCACTACTGTAGAAAATCTTTTCCGAGATGGGCATTTTGGATTAACCGAGGCGGGCAACGAAAACGCCTTGGATGAAAGGTCACGATAAATGGAGGTATTTTCCGAGGCATTTTGTTGCCCGCCTCGGTTAATCAAATAGAAAAACAAAAAAAATCCATGGACAGGCCCGACGAGCCCATCCACGGGTCGTCGCCGTCGTCGCTCGCTGGATAGCCGCCAGAGCATGTCCGAATCCACGCCCGGATCTCGCCTTCCCGCGCCGGATCCACGTCGCCCCGCGTCCAGATCTCGCCGGCCCGCGCCGGATCCACGCCATAGGGAGGGAGGAGCGCCGCCGCCGCCCGAATCTCGCCGCCCCGCACCAGATCCACGCCATGGGGAGGGAGGAGTGCCGTGGGGAGGGAGGAGCGCCATCACCGCCCGGATCTCGCCGCCCCTCGCCAGATCCACGCCGCCCGGATCTCGCTGCCCCTTGCCGGATCCACGTCGCCCCGCTCATGGAGCAGGAGGCCAGGGCCGCCGTAGCAGGAGGCGCCCGGAGTAGGAGGCCAGGGCCACCACCGACGTGGTGCGCGACCACCTCGCCGCCAGCTTGTCGTGGGGGAGAGGGAGAGAGGCGCCCTAGGGGAGAGGGTGAAGTGGGGGAGAGGGGCGCCATGGGGGAGAGGGGTGAAGTGGAGGAGAGGGAGAGGAAGAGGGGCGCCGCCTGGTTGCCATCGGGGAGAGGGAGAGGGGCGCCATGGGGGAGACGGTGTGGGAGAAGGAGAGGGGCTCAGCGTGGGGAGAGAGGGAGAGGGGCGCGGCTGAGGGAAGAGTGAGGAGAGGAGTGAAACCCTAAGTCACTAATATATACTCGGAGTGATATATCGGGCTAGGACGGGGTCCAGATGGACTGTTTGGGCTCCGAGATGAGCCAGTATTATTCAAGGCAGGCCTTATAATATGCCCGCCTCGGTTAATGTATTAACCGAGACGTTTGCGTTAGAACAACCGCCTCGGTTAATCGATATTAACTGAGGCGGATATTTTAAGGTGCCCGCCTCGGTTAATCGATTTTGCGAGGCATTTTTGTAACCGTCTTGGTTAATAAAAAATGACCGCCTCGGTTAATGCTAGGTATTAACCGAGGCGGTTGAAAATCCTACCCACCTCGGAAGCCTATTTCAAAAGGCCTCGCAAAATATTTTTTTGTAGTAGTGATTGTTGAAGCCCAAAGGCTGAACCAATCATCTCTCTGCATAATTCTTCTCACCTACAATGCAACAAAATTGCCGCAGCAACGAGCGAGTATCATCTAGTATATTCAGTTGTCATTCGCTTATTAAGTACTTTTATGCAAGGAATGGATTTATATGCTTTTCATCCATATTACTATTATTATTTTGCATGACACCTCACTCAAGCGAAAAGTCAGCAATCTCTCTCCACCACGCCATTGACGCGAAAGACTCGTTAAAAAAATGACATCTCACTCCAATCCTGTCACTGATGGGGAAAGTAACGGGCAACAAGAGCGCTTAGACATCTCAACTTGAGATGCCGACAACCGCGCAAACCAGCGTTAGAGTTGTTGTGGCTATGTTTTTCCTTGAACAAGTTTACAAGGTGTCCTACCATTGGCCTGGCTTCCAGTACCATTCCACAAGCAACGAGAGCGCTTCCAGTGCCATTCCACCAGCGTTTAATTTCTTCTATATATAAAAGATGCATTGGCCTGGTATATGTACTACGTAGTGGGTAATTGGATTAAATACACCAGCCAAGGAAAAAGTCTACTTGACCCTAACTATTGGGGGTGGTCTAGTTTACCCCCTCAACTATGAAACGGTCTAATTTACCCCATGAACTTTGCAAAACCGGCCAAATCACCCCTCGAGCGGTTTTGGACGGTGGTTTGCTACAGTAACAACGGTTTGCTACAGTAACAGTAGTTTTGTCCTTTCCTTTTAATTTATTTCATAGTTTTGTCCTTTCCTTTTTATTTATTTCGTCTGAATCTTTGAAAAATCATAGTAAATCACAAAAAAAATATAAAATGAAAAATCCAATTTTGTTGGACTCCACGTGAGTAGATCTACACAGTGAACATATGATATAGTATGCTTTAGTACAAAATTTTTGCTGTAAATTTTGATCTATTTTTTTCTGTAATTAATTTAAATAATTCATATAACAAAAACTGTGTACTAAAGCATACTATATTATATATTCACTGTGTAGATATACTCATGTGGAGTCTAACAAAATTGAATTTTTTATTTTATGATTTTTTTTGATTTACTATGATTTTTCAAAGATTCAGACGAAGTAAATAAAAAAGAAAAGGATAAAACCACTGTATGGTAGCAAAACCGTTGTTACTGTAGCAAAATCACCATCCAAAACCGTTCGAGGGGGTGATTTGGCCGGTTTTGCAAAGTTCAAAGGATAAATTAGATCGCTTTATAATTGAGGGTAGACTAGACCACCCCTAATAGTTGGGGGTCAAGTAGACTTTTTCCCACCAGCCAATAGTCTGTGCGCAAACGCCTGCAAAAGAGCACACAGCAGGGATATACAGAGGGAGGGAGAGAATGGCTTTCTCGGGTGCTCTGCAATGGTGGCAACAGTCGCAGCTGCAAGTCCTCGTTCTAAGCAGCCTCGGGGTTCAAACCTCGCCTTAGAGGCTGTTGAGTCGGTAAAATTTTTAGCGAAACGCTACTGTAGCAGTTTCGTTATTATTTGGCAAATATTGTCCAATCATAGTCTAATTAGGCTTAAAAGATTTGTCTCGTCCATTTCGTCTAAACTGTGTAATTAGTTTTATTTTTTATCTATATTTAATGTTTCATGCATGCGTTCAAAGATTCGATGTGACGGGGAATCTGAAAATTTTGGCAAAATTTTTAGCATTAAACGGTGCCTTATTTGCCAGTGCCCGTAAGAAGCATAACCGGCCCTTGTTCAGATTCAGCATCTGGCTGGCCTACCTTGGTGGAGACTCTCTAACTATATACGCCCTTGCAATCCTCTTCAATCGCCAAAGGAGGCTGCATGTAAATGGCAGCCATGCCCTTGAGGTGCTATGGGCCCCTATCTTGCTGATCCACCTCGCTGGACAGACCAACATATCTGCCTACAACATCGAAGACAACGAACTATGGAGCCGTCATGCTCTAACTTCTGTGGCTCAGGTGAGAGAAAAAACAGTGAGAATTCATTAATTTTGTCATACTTTGCAAAATTCATTAATGTTGGCAAATCTCTATACTCTTGTTCGGTGGCGACCAAAGGATTGCTTATTGAATACTTGTATGCGACCGTGGCTTTTTCAAAATCTCTCGTTCCGTAATACAACTCCGTGGCCATCTCCATGGATATGCCCATGTTGTTGGCCAAGTTCTGTATCTCTAGCAATTCTTTGGTGTGTATTTCTCTAGCTCTGATTTGATTACTCTCTTTGTTGTGTTGCCTTTCAAATTCGGTCTGTTGTCTCCACTTAGGTAGACTGGCTATTCGATTAAAGAAGGCAACGACGGCTTTCTTGCTTGGAGGCTCCACAGTCGGGTCCTTCATCTTACTCGTAATGCTAGCATCCACCTTCTTTTTACTTGTTTGGGGAGCATTACCAACCGAAACTGATGACCTCTTGTGTTGCGAGGTCGAACCTGATCGCACTTTGGATTTTCGCGGAGGAGGTGGAGGAGGTAGAGGAGGTGTTTTCTCCTTTGGCGGTGGAGGAGGTAGAGGAGGTGTTTTCTCCTTTGGCGGTGGAGGAGGTGTCTTCTCTTTCGAGGCAGGAGAGGGAGAATGAGGATCTTGCAGAGAAGAAAAACCTCTTGGCGGTGGCGATGCTGATGATTCACTGTCATCCTCATCATCCGAAGATGGCTGCTCATCCAGCTTGATGAAGCGTTTGCGCCAAGCCACATGAGTGCCCAAGTTGTGAACAAGACGCGACCTATCTTCCTCCACTGGAAAATCAATGTGTATCTTATTGTACTTCTTATCCAAGATCTTATCAATGCTGACCCTAGCATACCCGAGTGGCATTGGCTTGCCATGAATGATGCCGTCTCCTCTTGGAAATGCTTGTCCGACCGCCACCTTGTCTTTTGTCCACTGCTGACGGATGTACAACCTGACATTAATAGGTCCAGTGATGTTGTCCACCGGATGAGGAGCATTGACCTCTTCTTCGTCAAGCATAGGGGTTGAGCCGCAGCTACTGCGACCCTTGGACACTGGGCTATTCAAAGTCAGGATAGGCTGCGGTTGTGTCGAACACATGGATTGCATAGCTGACATAACTCGTGCATCAACTTGAGCAGCTATCCGTGCTTCCATGCTATCTTCGATTTCTTTTCGAAACCTTTGGAGCTCTTCTTCTCTTTGCGTTCTAGCCCTCGCTCGGCTCCTATAGGATGAAGATTCACCTTCGAATGCTTTCACCCAAGGAACATTCCCAGCTCCTCTAGTGCGACCGGGGTGCTCCTTGTTTCCAAGTGCTTGTGTGAGCACGTCATTTTCTCTATCGGACTTGCGGTTACATAGCGTCACTGGCCAAGTGCTATGATTGCTTCTAACATGGTCAAACGGATTCATCCCATCTGTGCTCAAACCTATCCAAAGATGTCTTACCTCTCCACCGATGTTCTTATAGAACATAGTGTTGATAGTCCTCCAGTCCGACCCGTCGGCGGGGTGCCTCAACATTGTATCTTTCTTACGCTCTTCGCCGTGCCAACGCAACAGTTTGGCTGACTTTGCATTTGCAAACAACCTATGCACTCGTGGAGCTATAGGAAAATACCATACGACCTTTATGGGCCCTCCTCTGGTCTTGCTTCCCTGATTTGACGGCCCTTGCTTGTATCGGGGAGCTTTACACTTGGGACACGCATCTAAGTCTTTGTATTTTTTTCCACAGTACAATATGCAATCGTTGGAACACGCGTGTATTTTCTCAACCTCGAGGCTGATTGGGCAAATCATTTGCTTGGCCAGGTAAGTCTTTTCTGGTAACTCGCTACCATTCGGAAGCAGTTTATGTAGTATACCTAACAAGCTATCGAAGCCTTTATCACTCAATCCATTCGTTGATTTGAACTCTAATAGCATGATGTTGGCTTCCAGTTTGCTTATTGGGCAGGTCGGATACAATGGTGTTTTTGCATCCTTTCTCATGATCTCCAGTTTTTTCAACTGTGTAGCACTAAGGAATCCACCATGCACATCATGTAGAAACTGTGAAATGCCATCATTTTCCTCTGTGTCGTCAACTAATGTATTCCTAAACACATTATCGTTGGTAGGCACAGGTACTGTGTAGCATTGGTAATCATCAATAGGCAGAAATGCGTTTAGGGATACGCTAGGCATGGGCACATCATCATTGTTTTCTTGTGCAACATTTTGACCAACCTCCCCATGCAAAGTCCAAATCGTGTAGTCTCTCATGAACCCCTGATAATCAAGTGCAATCGTATATGCTCCACGTCGCCCCATTTTCTCGTATTCTTGCAATCTTTGCATGGACAGAATACAGGCTGTGAGTCCCCAGCATTGGCTCTAGCGAGCTTGATGAAATCGTCGATGCTCGTCAAGTACCGTTGGTCTGTACATGACAGATCGTACATCCACCCTCGATCCATGTCTGCACAGGTAAAATGGGCCGGGCAGAGGAAACATAGGAAAGTTTTAATAAGAAACAATTATTGTACAATATTGTAGAACAATTATTCTACTCCATGCCACATAAAAATAGAGACATTAATTTAAAAAAAATACTAAAATTTGAGACATGATCATGAACAACAATGTAGCTCCAAACCAGTGACGGATGCAGGATGATAGTCAAGGGGGGCTAAAAACAATGGAGATGTTGATTTGCATGAAGATTTAATGGTGATTTGAGATTTTTGCTATAGTGTTTCTAGTAGTAAATCAAGTCGTTAGGGGGGCTGGAGCCCACCCAGCCCCTGTAGATCCGCCACTACTGCTCCAAACAATGCATTGTTTGGTGACACATGGGTTAATTTGCTCATCAACATTGTAAAAGAATCTACTCTACTCCTAAGAACCAATTATAACATCACATACTAACAATGCATTATAGCCATGAATTAGAAAAGTGCTCTGTAGAAGAATGGAGAAATAAGAATGAGAATCAAACATTATAGCCATCAAAACAAAGCTAATTAAGCAACAAAATCGAAGGAATGGAGGCTGGTTACTAACCTTAAAGCAAAAAGATCAAGCCATTCTTTCAAATCCAAGTGGTAGCTTCACGGATTTGGGCGACCGCAACATTGGAGGGAGTGGCCCAAACGCGCGCCTCTGTTCTCGGGATAAAAGAGTGGAGGAAGAAGATGACGGCTACAACCTTTTTGTACTGTCAGGCTCATCACTGTCGGTTCTATCCTAGAACCGACAGTGATAGAATCAAATCACTGTCGGTTCTTGGCTTGAACCGGCAGTGATAAGTGTAGTTGTCATCACTGCCGGCGGGAGGCACAAACCGGCAGTGATAGTTGTCATCACTGCCGGTTCTCGCACCCCCCCCAATTATTTTCTGGTTGTCAGAGCCTAGAACCGGCAGTGAAGGGTCATCACTGCCGGTTGTCCTAATTTCGGTAGTGATGTGGCCGGCACTGATGACTGAATCTGTAGTAGTGTATGCTACAACCTCCGGCTCTAATTCTTTTGATCAATGAAACTCCTCAGGTCGCCGTGGTCCCCCTACGTGTTTTTCAAGTCATGGTCATCCTCAGCTGACAAGAGGTTACTAGCAGCAGCAATTTTGCTTTTCATCATCGGTATTTTCAAATACATCAATAAGCCATTGGCTCTCAAGTGGGCTTGCTTTAATAGTATAGTCACTACTTTCCATCCTGCCCTAAGGACAAAAATTGCGAAAAGAGAAGTTGAGCTTGAAGAGTACATACAAGAAGCACGAAGTTTTGTGCTACAGAACAAAAATCCCTCAGCACAGGATTCTGATAGCCGATCACCAAACAAGAAGCAACTCTCTGTGCCAGACAAATTATTTGTAGACTATGCATATGTCTATGATGATCGTCTCCCTACGTTGAAATCCTTTTGGTTGCTGAGGGAGAAAACCACTTACGAGGCCCTTCATGTAGGGTTATCTAAAACTTTTAATCTTATTTATAGCCAGGATGCTCAAGTGGATGCTAAAAACAGAACCACGCCAGACTGTGGCAATATCTTTTCTTCCCTTATAAAGCTTCTTAATCCACTGTTGCCGATCATGCCCATCGGCCTCTTCCACAGCAGCCACAAAAATGCTTATAGGGGAAGCGACATCAAAGGTTACATTTATATTATTGTACATCACATACTTTTTGGAGATTTTGTCCTTTTTTACATTGGCACAGTTTTACCAGGAGTGGTCAGACGGGGTTGCCCAACATAGCCTTATATGATTTTTAGCTAGTAACAGAAGGCACACAAAGCTAATGGGCATCGCAGAATTCTTTCAGTGCAAAGGTTTGCTTGACACATATTTTGGCTTCAAGCCTTGTCGCTCGTCCAAAGATATTGCAATGTTGGTTCGTGAACATGTTAAGGCTGGATGGATGAGTCATATAACAGATATCGAGAGTTATTGGAGGTTCAGCGACAGCCGAGGCCAGTGGGCACTTGAGCGCAACGGCGGTGAAGAAATCCTTGGGTGGAGTATAGAGAAGCCATTCGACGAGAGCATCATTCTCTGGCATGTGGCCACAGATTTGTGCTTTTATAGCAAGGGTACGACATCCCATGATTTTGAACGTGCCAGGATGTGTAGACAAATCTCCAAATACATGATGCATCTGTTGTTTGCTAATCCTGAGATGTTATTGCCTGGCAGCAGAAAGAATCTGTTTACAGTTGCTTCTGATGAACTCGAGGCCATCCTCCAATGTGATGATCTGTCACTGCTGGAGGAACGAGAACTTACACTAAGGAAGAGTTACCTGAAGGTTTTATTCGAGACTCATGGGTTCTAGCTCAAGAGTTGATGCAATTAGGTGATGAGAAGAAGATGTGGGAAGTAATCAAAGTCGTGTGGATTGAGATGCTATGTTTTTCTGCTAGTGATGCAGGGGTTACCTGCACGCCAAAAGCCTAGGATTCGGTGGGGAGTTCCTCTCCTTCGTCTCACTCTTGATGTCGCATGCAGGACTGGAGACATATGCAGAGAGGCAGCAAACGGTGCATCTTCGGCTACCGAAAGAGGTGACAGTGCAAATTGCAAAGCAAATAATACAGGCAACTCAAGAAGATGCTGCCTCTACATCAGCTTCAAAAGTTGAATGCGTAGCCCCTGCCCCTGTGATCAAGATTGTTGTCTCACCATAAGATCAAACTACAATGTGATGTCTCTTCTGTTTGTATATTCCTATCACATTCCATTCCGTGTCTGGTCATTTTGTTTCAGATCTCAAGGCTTTCATCATTTGAGTCGGTTCTTAGTAATTCTTGTCTAAGTTTGTTCTTTTAAAATATGATATGATGAGTTTTAAATGTTCTTTTGGATCTTCGACTGACCAATTGACTTGTAACATAATAGCTAATCCAATTGAAACTTGCACATCCATTTGACATCCACGAACACATGGATTTGTCGCTGCCGTTCAACCTGCATCTGGATGCATCTCATCCTAAGGTCAATGCGTTCATTAGCTTGCTCCATAGTTTCTGACTGAATGAAGTTTTGTATGGAAAGCTGCTGCAGCAAGAGCAATCGAAGCATCCTGCTCGACCTCCTATTAGACGTCAAAATACAAACCATAAGACCGTGTTTGGAAGGCTTCATTGGTAACGGAAGTTTGTACCTGACGAACATAATTTTGCTTTGAAAATCAGGCAATGGCAATCTGATCAAACTTCAGGAAACAATATGGCATAGATAATGTTAGCAAATAATGCAAATAAAGATTGAACAGGAGACACAGATTTTTACATACAAAACCCTTGAGGGAAAAAACCACATGCGCCAGCCAGCAACCTTCACTATATGAGGAGAGCTTACAGAACATAGGGAATACAATGAGTCATCTCAACTCTCCGTGCGGTTTACAAGATGTATTAATAGGATGGATGGACTGCAGTCTAATACGGAAACAAATCCACTAATTAACCTAACCCAAACCGCGGGACCTATAGGCTTACAAGATTGCATTGAAAATCAGGCAATCTGAACAAACATCAGGAAACAATTTCTAGGAAAAAATGAAAAGGAGAAGAAATTAATGAACTTGCAACTATAACCTGAACTTAAATGAAAACGACCTAGCCACAGGAGATAATTATGCAAATACCTGGAGCCATTGGCACCTACATCATCTATACCTTTCAAAAATCAAAATAAGTCGTGAAACAATCTGAAAGGAAATAAACCATGCATACATCTGAACTTAAAAAACAAACTGATGTAGCTAATCGCCATTTATATGAAAGATTCCGACAATTATTCTTTAATAAGACTATTCTAACTAGCCTTAAAACACAAAGTCATGCAGACAGGATTGCAGTATCTATCTTGATGTCATTGTCTCGTAACTAATATATGTTGTCAGGCACGCACAGGGGGATGGAGACGTTCCTATATATGGGAGGGACGAAATTACCAAAGAATTGAAAATCGCTAGTCTAGAATTAAGGAATAAGAAAAATCTAACGACTGAAAAGACGACCATAGGAGGGTGAATGGGAGAGAAATTTGGTCTATGTCCCAAATTTCTCCAAATACTCCGTCATTCTAGCAAACTCAAGTTCCTATAGTCATGATGAGACTATTGAACTTAAGAACAGTGCTAACTAAAGACAATGCTAAAGAAAAACAACATAACAGTCAATGGTCAGAAGTTGGGGTCGGAAGTTCCAAAGATCGCAAGTCAAAGGTGGAAGTTCATCTCGGAAGTAGGTCGGAAGTTTTGAACCAGCCAGGAAACAGAGCCTCCAGAACAAGAAGGAAAAATTGCAAAACTCGATCAAATGAAGTTCCAATGACATGAAATTTTGCACAAACCTTCCCTAGAACATGTTGAAGATATCCTTAAGAGATACTGCCCAAAAGCTCAAAGCTTGGCCAGGAATATTGATTTCCTTTGTCACAATCGGGTTTCATAATTTTCTTGAGATGAAGAAATTGGGGGTGCTCGTGTGGAATTTGTTAGAGACAAAACCTAAGCATGTCCCCGAGACATCATAGCACCTAAGAACAACCAAAGAACACATAAAAAACTTCAGCTCAAAGATTTTTCAAGAATTTCACCAAAAGTGGCTAGAAAAGAGATGTTTTGGGGATTGGAACAATAGAGATAGGTGTTGGGCTCCAAAACATGTTTTGATCAAGTTCCAAGGGTCCTAAACTACTCGAAAATCGAGCCTACAACTCAACCAAACCAGCAGATCGAAAATCGCTCAAAAATAGCTCTGAAAATCACCAAAAAATGGGAAAACGAGAAGGGGAATAGACGAACTCAAGATTTTCAGCAAAACTTCAATTAGGGCCTGTTTGGGCAGATCCAAGTGCTCCAGATCTACCAAAAACAGCTCCTGTAGAAGAATAGGAGCCAACAACAGTTATGTATTGCCTCAATGAATGTATATGTATTACAACAGGAAGGGTTGCAGTGTGCTGCAACCGCTGCTATCCTAGGCGCTGCAGCGCACGACGTGAGCGTGTGGGTGACAGCAGAGCGCGCGCATGGTCTTCGGTCAGGCGTCTGCAGTTGTCGTAGCCGTGATGTGTAATGGGAACAACACAAAGACTGGACCGGAACGCTTCAAAAGTCGCCGTCGGGAGTCCCTTGGTCATCACATCAGCGTATTGCTCGCCTATAGGCACGTGGAGAACTCTGAGATCACCGACCGACACACGTTCACGGACGAAGGGGATGTCGAGCTCGATGTGCTTCATCCGTTTGTGGTGCACCGGGTTTGAAGACATGTAGACCACGGAAATGTTGTCGCAGTAGGCTACGGTAGCTTTGGAGATGCCGCAGTGGAGTTCGCCGAGCAACTGGCGCAACCATATGCACTCTACCGCCGCGTTCGCGACAGCCTGATACTCGGCTTCGGCGCTCGAGCGTGACACGGTCGGCTGCCTCTTGGATGACCAGGAGATGAGGGAGTCACTGAGGAAGACACAAAACACGGAGGTGGATCGCTGGGTGTCCGGACACCCGACCCAGTCGGCGTCTGAATACACGGTGACCGTGAGCTCGGTGGATGCATGCAGATGCAGCCCGAGCGACGTCGTGCCGCGAACATATCGTAGTATCCTCTTGAGGAGCGTCAGGTGCGGTGTTCATGGGTCATGCATATGTAGGCATGCCTGCTGAACCGCGAAGGCGAGCTCAGGGCGAGTCACAGTGAGGTACTGGAGCACACCCGCCAATCTCCGATATGTCTTAGGGTCATCGATGGCGGGTCCGTCGGAGGACAGCTTGCCCTTGGAGTCGATCGGTGTGGAAACCAGCTTGCAGCTTGTCATGCCAGCACGTTCGAGAATGTCCTCGGCATAGCGCTGCTGCGAGAGGAAGAAACCAGCAGCGGAACGCGTTGCCAAGAAACTGAGCTTGATGACGAAGTCGGCAAAGCGGTTGAACCATGCTCGTGGAGCTTGACGCAGCCCATACAGAGATTTGTCGAGCAAGCAAACGGCATTGGGCTGCGCAGCATCAACAAAGCCTGTAGGTTGCTGACAAAGCACATGCTCTTTGAGATGTCCGTGAAGGAAGGTGTTGGAAACATCAAGCTGTTTGGTGTGCCAGCGCCGAGACACGATGATGGTGAGCAGTCCGGATAGTCGCTGGTTTCATGACCGGAGTGAACGTCTCACCAAAGTCCACGCCGGCGCACTGAGTGAACCCACGGACCACCCACCAAGCCTTGTATCGCTCGAGAGTGCCATCGGGATTGAGCTTATGCTTGAACACCTACTTGCCGGAAACGACATGGGCACCGGACGGCCCATCGACAAGGCGCCAGGTCCGGTTCCGTTGCAAAGCCTCAAACTCGCTGGCCATGGCGGCGTGCCAGTGGGGATCTTTCAGAGCAGCCCGGGTGGAGGTGGGTATGGGTGAGATGGATTGTGGTGCCGAAGCGGACAGAGCATACCGAGGATTTGGTTTAGAGATGCCTGCTCGCGCACGAGTGATCATCAGATGGCCAGCGACAGGTGCTGGCGCTATAGCAGGTAATGAGCTGCTCGATGAAGGAAGGGCAGGTGAGTGGGGAAGGGTGGTGATGATGAATCAGACGTCGGTGGACAAGAAGAGCTGCCGGTGGATGTGCTAGGAACTGGAGTTGGTGCTGGCTGCGGGACAGATTGATGAAGAATGACTGTAGTATTGTCTGTATTGTCGGTCACTGTAGGCAGTCCAGCTATTTGTGGTCGACTGAAATGGGGTGCTGAATGAAAAGGGAACTGAGTCTGTCAAAGACAACGTGTCTCGATGTGATCATGCGACGAGAGCGAAGGTCAAGACACGATAGCTGCGGTGATCGGTTGGATAACCAAGGAAAGCGCATGGCATCGATCTTGGGTTAAGTTTGTGTTCAGCAGTGGAAGCTTGATTGGGATAGCACAAGCAACCGAAAATGCGAAGATGGTCGTAGGTGGGTGGGGTGCCGAGGAGCAGCTGAAAAGGAGTCGCGGTGCTGCTAGTCCGGCATGGCCGTCGATTCAGCAGGTGCGTGGCGGTGGACAAGGCCTCGACCATGTAGAAGAATAGGAGCCAACAACAGTTATGTATTGCCTCAATGAATGTATATGTATTACAACAGGAAAGGTTGCAGTGTGCTGCAACCGCTGCTATCCTAGGCGCCGCAGCACATGACGTGGGCGCGTGGGTGACAGCAGAGCGCGCGCACGGTCTTCGGTCAGGCATCTACAGTTGTCGTAGCCGTTCCAGAGCTAGCTTCCTCAACAGCTCCAGATCTGATTTTTTTTTAGCTAAACACCTCAGCTCCACCAACTCTAGATCTCCCGAAACTCCAGATTTGAGGGACAGATCCATGGATTTTCTGGAGCACCTCAAGACGTGCTCTAAAAACTTATGGAACTGTGGAGTCGGCCAAAATTACCCATCATGCCACTGATTAGTGGAAAATAATGGTTTGTTCTCTTTCTTTCTACCGTTTCTTCCCTGTCGTGACTCCTACGCCGCCTCTTGGCCTCGGCCATGCCCGCAACGCACAGCCACTGAGCTCGCCTGGCCATGCACACCCTTCCCCTACATCTTGTGTTGCTGCCACGCCGCCCTTGGTGGGCTGTTGCGTGGCCCCCTGGTCAGCCGCGATCTCCCCTGGCCGCACGCGATGACGCGAGACTCCTCACAGCTCAGCCACCACGCCGTTCCCCTGGTCGCGCGTGAGCTCACCGGACCACTCCGCACGTGCTCGGCCCCACCGCCGTGGCTGCGCTGGCCATGGCCATGCCGGCCCTGCCCGAGGTCGCCTCCGTCGATGCGAGTCCTGATCCTCTGTTTATACAAAGAAGACGAAGTCTGATGTGTGGTCCCCAGGCATCATGAGACGAAGGAGGAGGAGCTCCCACAGATGTGCTGTTGTTGGGCTGCAATTGGCTGGTTGTTGGGCCAGCCTAGCAGATCCACCATGGAGCTCCATCAACCACTTTTCTTAGTAGCAGTAGTACGATTCTAGATCCAAGTAGGAGCTGCTCCACTGTGAATCTGCTGATCTGGATTCTATTTTTCTGAGTTGGAGCAAACAGGGCCTTACTTAACCTTGAATTCATCTATACAAAAGTAGGCTCGCCACCACCCTTCATTCTCCCTCTAAGAAATAAATAAAATTAGAGCAAGAGGTGATTAGCTCTCTCTACCTTAGCCTCTTTCCCTTCTAAGTACTTGGCTAAACCAAGAGCAAATGAAATTAGTGCTCAAAGGATGCCTCTAACACCAACCATATCTAATGTATATATATAGTGCCATGACTAATTACTAAAATACACCTACAAGATAACGATGGATATACACCCCCGAGAGGCAAAACCGTCCAAATCTTTCTCACGCATCCAACGGTCCTAGCATCTTCACAACTTTGCTTCCCCTCAAGGCAAGCTTCGTGATGCCACCATTTGTTCATCGATCCGTCACTCCCCGGTTTTGAGGCCCAAACTAGCAAACTAGCCGCCCGCAGTTTTGATGTTGAAAATGTCAAATCCACTGGAATTGTGTGGCTACTATGCCTTCTCCGCGATGCTGACACATGTCCCTCTCGTCCTCGACTGGCCGACCACCAAGTGCTCATGCGCTCGTCTTGACTTGATCCACTCGCCATCTTGACTTCAGTCAACACCTACCTCCTGCATCACCATCCTTGCATGTACACTTGCTTGTTGACGTACCTAACTGCTAGCCATCCACAGTCCATTCTCCGGCCCTTGGTCCCTCAATCTAAGCCTTGGTCTCTGCCCTTCAATGCTCCCAGTCCATCGGCCCGAGCAGGGACTTCTCGCTTGATCTTCTCTATTACTGCTGACCATCATGATATGCTCAACACCTGCATGTTGCACACACTATCTCACGCTCACGCCTCGATTAGTTCCACACACACTTAACCAAAGCTCTAATCATCTTCTAGACAATCACTCATCACACTCACAATATGGGCACATATCAATCATGTGTTCTAAAAAATGCTCTTACATTACTCCCCTGTAAACAGCTAGTGTTATTGGCTTGAAGCACAAAAGTTTCCTTGTCCTTCATTTTATTCAAGACTTAGTTTTCACATTGAAGTCATACTGGAACCACTGGAAACTAATCGATCGATCGATGTCTGGCCAGCTGGACAGCAACATGCCATATATCTTGTCGTGAATCAACATCATTGATCAGAAAAATACATGAGAACAAGCAGGTCATGCAAGCATAGGCACGGCACGTCCAACAGAATATATATTCATAATAGAAGGACAACCATAAGGTTCCACCGTTCCACGAAATTAGTAAGTCTATTAGCAGGTTTGGTAACAAACTAGCAGGCAAGATGAAAAAGACAACATAACTGTTAGTTAATAGTAGTAATATCTAAGACATGTACACACCAGAACCGGTCAGCAAGATCTCCCATCCGGAAGCCGGTGAGAATGAGCCAGATATTTCTGTATGCTAACATAAGTATATATACAGAATATAATTTCTGTCTCAAGCATGCAGTACTAGCAGCTTTTTAATTAGAAACCAGGACTGCAACCTCAACGACCAGATAGGATTATGTTAACCTTGTGACAATTCGTGGTCAGAGCATCAGGTAAGCATTCTTTAATGCAGTAATAGTAATCTTGACCCTGTCTCTGATATATTGTTTTGCTTCCTGCTTCTAGCTTCCTGGCAATCATGATATATTGTTTTGTTGTTAGGTTCTTGCCTACAATTTACTAATTTTTTTTTTGGCAATGAACCCTTTCTCCGTCTCGGCTGCAAGGTAGATTACCTTCATTTAATATCTAATACTCGTATATGATAATGGAAATATTGATTAGTTTGGACCAAACAAACTATTGGCATAATGTCATGGAGGCAAATTAACTCTTCTAATCTCATTTTCTATTTCCATGTCATTCTTCAATGACGGTAAATGGTTGTGTATATGTAACACAGGCCCCAATGTGATGCAGTGTTAGATTATGGCAACAGTGGGCCTAGCAATAGATAACACTTCAATATTTTGCCATGTTGTGATGATGATGGAGTTTCCATTCAAATTATGAGATGTATTGAGCTATATATTTCATGAAACCTTATGTTTATATTAAAAAATGTTATGATTTTACTTGAGGCCGGGTTACTGAACTTTTGGACCACTGAAACTGTTGCATCCTTTTATCTCTTTGAATGTAATTCATGTACCTTTTAGCGCATAAAAATCCTAAAATTTCAATGCCCTGTTTGGACTGGATTTTCTGGTGGCTACACAACTCCAATAATTAGGAAACAAATTTAATGCCCTCCTATCATGATTGAAATCAGAACATAATCTCATTTTGGTGGTTTCATTTGGACTAGGATTTGTCCCTGTATGCTACTCTAATTGTGGTTATGATATTTTTGACACGTGGCAATGCACACGGGCATAGATCTATATCTCTAGTAACATTATAATTCGAGGCCTGTAGACGTTCCTCCATGGCATCGGTCACTTTTAGGATAGAAGTTCCTCCAACATGGCATCAGTTATTGTTTAAAGGTGCAAAACCATTGTTGTATTGCACGGCTCACGTCATGGCTTGGAGGGCCAAGCCCGATCTGGAGCTCGTGTGCATCATGACTCGATTCATGCACGGGCATGTGACTCGCCTTCTATCTTTTTCAATCTCACAATAAATGCGCGTAGTATCCATCAATTTCAATTTTCTATGTGAGATTAATCCTTTATTGCACATATCATTATTATTATGGGCTCTCTTCATTGATTTAACTGAAATGAGGCTGAGCTAAGTCCAATTAATTCTAGTGAAGATAGCTAGCTCATTGCATGGATAGTGGGGAGTCTAGATGAGTGCGCCCTAACAAGCTACTCATTGAGTTGTTACGCATGAGCACGTTTGCTAGTTAAGAAAATGATTCACATAATTAAGCGGGTCATATACTATATAGAAGAGAGATAGCGAAAGGAAACTGGTTTTATCTATAAATATCGAGGGGTACACAGCTGGAGTACATACCTCAATCTGCACACCCAACACATGCCTGAATCCTTCACCCGGAGAGACACGTCTATGGTGGGAAGAATCGTTCAGTAAGGTAGGAACCTCATCCATGCTGGCATTTTTCTTCCCTGATTGAAATGTAAAGTACTTGTCAAGCTGCGGGAACCATGTAAGTTTTTCTGTTGGCGGAAATGCATACAACTATTCAGTTCCAACTCCGATCCCTGATGGCCTTTAAAACGCCCAGGGATTTTTGAGTGAAATTTTTGTAAACATATTTTCTCCTGATGTTGTTCTACAGGAGCCCAGCCAGCCTTAACAATGACAAGCAACATAAAATAAGTTGGAGTGGTGGATAATATCATCGCATACTCCAGTGAGATAATGGCTTTCTCTAGCGTCGTGCAATGGTGGGAAGAGTGGCAGCTGCGCATCCTCGTCTTGGGCAGCCTCGGGGTTCAGTGCTACCTTGCATTTTTTGCCAGCGCCCGTAAGAAGCATATCCGGCCCTTCTTCAGATTTAGCATATGGCTTGCGTACCTAGGTGGAGACGCTCTAGCGATTTATGCCCTCGCCACACTCTTTAATCGCAATAAAAATGTGCATCACCAGCTGGTAAATGGCAGCCATGACCTAGAGGTGTTATGGGCCCCTATCTTGCTCAGGCACCTCGGTGGGCAGATCAACATATCAGCCTATAACATTGAAGACAATGAACTATGGATACGCCACTTTCTAACTGCCATGTCTCAGGTGAGAAGAACAAATAGGCAAAGCTCACTCTTATGTGGGGGCTGAGCCAGGGCCGGTGCTTCCAGGACTGCAGCACCGGCCTTGCCTCTAGAACCTCATATATATATATGTATAATCAACAAGGACATTCTCAACCTAGAAAATAAGATGGTTTCACTTATAGAGTCTTATGTCAGATTTTGCAAATTTAGCACTCATAGGGATGCTACAACTTAAATATATACCCACAGCTCTAATTTCTTTGAATGGATTCCTCAGGTCACAGTGGCCCTCTACGTATTTTGCAAGTCATGGTCATCCTCAGCTGACAAGAGGTTACTAGCTGCAGCAATTCTTCTATTCATCCATGGTGTTCTCAGATGCTTCGATAAGCCCTCGGCACTCAGGAGGGCTAGCTTTAATAGCATAGTCGCCACATTCCACCCTTCCCCAAGGACCGAAACTACAAAAAGGGAAGTTCGACTTGAAGAGTACATACAAGAAGCAAGGGATTTTGTGCAACGCAACCAAGATTCCCCAAGATTGGAGTCTGGTGAACGAGAAACACACTTGAAGCAACTCTCTATACCAGACAAGCTATTTGTAAACTATGGATATGACTATCATGACCGCCTGGCTAACATGAAATCCTTCTGGTTACTGGACAAGGGAAGCACTTATGAGGCTCTGAGTGAAGGGCTCTCCAAAACTTTCGATCTTATTTATAGCAGGGAAATTCATGATGATGATAACAATGGAACTACACATGATTGTAGTAATGCTAATGCCTGTTCTGGCCTTATTATGATGTTCCTTTATTCACTGTTGCCGATCGTGCCCATTGTCCTCTTCCATGCCAGCCATAAAGAAGCTTACAGGGGAAGTGACATCAAGGTTACATTTTTATTGTTGTACACCACATACTTTTTGGAGAATTTGTCTTACATTTCAATGGCGATTTTTACAAATGAATGGTCAGATGGGGTTGCCCAACATGATCTAATAGAATTCTTAGCTTGTAATAGAAGGCACACAAGGCTAATGGGCATAGCAGAATTCTTTCAATGCAAAGGTTTGCTTAACACATATTTTGGCTTGAAGCCTTGCCACTCGTCCAAAGATATTACAATGTTAGTTCGTGAACATGTTAAGGCTGGATGGATGAGTCATATAACAGATATTGAAAATTATTGGAGGTTCAGCGATAGCAGAGGACAGTGGGCACTTGAGCGCAACGGAAGTGAAGAAATTCTTCAGGGGAGTATAGAGAAGCCCTTCGACGAGAGCATCATTCTCTGGCATGTAGCAACGGATTTTTGCTTCTATCTTAAGGGCACAACTGATGATTCTGAATGTCCCAGGATGTGTAGAGAAATCTCCAACTACATGATGCATCTATTGTTTGCTAATTCAGATATGTTGTTGCTTGGCAGCAGAAGTAATTTGTTAACTGTTGCCTATGACGAACTTGACACCATCCTCCATGGTGAAGATGTATCGCTGATGGACGAAAGAGGACTTACACTAACGATATTTAACAAGGCAGAGTCAGTAGAAGGTTTCATTCAAGACTCATGTGTTCTAGCTCAAGAGTTGATGCGATTAGGTGATGAGAAGAAGATGTGGGAAGTAATCAAAGACGTGTGGATTGAGATGCTCTGCTTTTCTGCTAGTAGGTGCAGGGGTTACTTGCATGCCAAGAGCCTGGGCTCCGGCGGGGAGTACCTCACCTATGTATCACTCCTGATGTCACATGCAGGGCTGGAGACATATACGGAGAGGCAACAGAGGGTGCAGCTTCGGCTTCCCAAAGAGCAGAGAGTGAAAATTGCAAATCAGAGAATACAAGAAGCTGCCAACAACCAAGTTACCACTCCATTGGCCTCTCAAGTCAATGGGCAACTAGAACAAGAAGAATATGTTGCTTCTACATCGTCTTCACAAGTTGAATGCGTTGCCCCTGCCCCTGCGATCAAGATTGTTGTCTCACCATAAGAGCAACATGATGTCTTCTCTATTTGCATATTCCTATCACACACGCTTACCACCGTGTGCACGTAACATTCCATGTCTGGTCATTTTGTTTCAGATCTCAATAGTTGAGTTTGGAATTTGGTTATTCGAAAGCTTCGTCCTTTCTGGATTTGATTTGGTTGTTAGTAATTGTTGTCTAAGTTTGTTCTTCAAAATATGAGATGAGGAGTTTTAGGTATACTTTTGGATGTAACATAATTGATAATCAAACTGAAACTAATGTGTTGAGTTTTTAACATTGTAGTTCAGCACATGTGTCCTGTTCGCCTCCCATGGATGCTGCCGCAGACCATTGTTGCTGCTGCCACCAAGTCCAACCTGCTCCATCTGGATGCATCTCATTCTCAGGTCAGTGTGTTCATTACCTTGCTCAATAGTTTCTGACTGAATGAAGTCTTGTACGTAAAGATGCTGCAACAAGAGCAATCAAAGCATCCTGCTTGACCTCCTTCATCCTGAACAGCAGTACAAAAAATAAGGTATTGTTTGGGAGTAAGAGGTTGAATTCTCAAGGAGATTTCATTGACAAGACAAGCTTCTACCTGACAGCCACAGTTTTGCAATGAAAATCGGGCAATCTGATAAACATGAGGAAACAATACAGCATTGATGGCACTATGTATTCACCAAAGATAATTTCCAGGAAAAAGGAGAAGAAATTCACGGACTTGCAACTATAACCTCAACAAACATATCTTGCAAAACCTACAGTGCACGACTGTCAACATCATAAATGAAAACCCAAGGAGCTAATTATGCAAATACCAACAGTGGGGGCTTCCCCTGCTGTATTTATGGCTCAAAAAAATTATGCAAATACCTGGAGCGATGGTACCTATCATCTAGGAGTATACATTTCAAAATATTAAATAAGTCATGAAAACATCTAAAAAGAAATCAACCATGCATACACCTGACTAAAAAAACGAACTGATGTAGCTAGTTGTCATTTATAGGAAAGATTCTGGCAATTACTACTCTCTAATAAGACTATTCCAACTATATAGCCTTCTAAAACACAAACAAATCCATGTGGACAGGATTGCAGTATCTATCTTGTCGTTGTCTCATAACTAATTTATGTTGCTTGGAACACACACAGGGATGGAGACGTTCCTATATATGGGAGGGAGGAAATTACCAGAGAATTGAAGAATTGAAAAATGTTAGTCTAGTATTTGAAGAATAAGAAAAATGCTCGTCCTTTTGTCCCCAGTAAACAATCAGATTGGCTTGGAGCACGAAAGTTTCCATGTGCTTCATTTTATTCGAGACTTAGGTTTCACATTGAAGGCATATCGGAACAACTGAATGTTAATCAATCGATTGATCGATGTCTGGCCAACTGGACAACAACATGCCATTTGCCTTGGCATGAGTCAACATCATTGATCAGAAGAACACATGAAAACAAGCAGGTCATGCAAGCATAGGCCCGGCACGTCCTATTGTCTAACTTATTAATATACATAAAGGACACTAGAAGGTTCCACGAAATTATAGTAAGTCTATTAGCTGGTTTAGTAACCAACTAGCAGGCAAGACATCATAACCGTTAGTTATTAGTACAAAAGAGCAACATCACCTGTAAGACATGTACCCACCAGAACCTGCCAGCAAGATCTCACATCCTGAGCCCGTGAGAATCAGCCAATAATTATTTTAAAATCTTAATGACATAATAAAACCAGTCTTGTATGCTAACATAGAAGACAATTTCTGTCTCAGGCACGCAGTACTAGCAGCTTTCTAATTACAAACCACAAACCAGAGTGCAATGTTGCATTGGGCAGCTATGTACAAAATTTGTAATATAATGTTATGCATCATATATATAGTTATATACACACATGGAGAAATGTATGGATGCAAGAAACATGGTTGACCTATCAGGCACTGTTGATTGGTGGAATGGATGGCAGCTGCGTGAACTTGCTCCGGGCAGCCTCTGCGCTCAGTACCTCCTCGCGTATCTCGGTAGGAAGCATAAGTCTCGTATCCCAGCCTGGTGGAGATTCTCAATCTGGTGCTCGTACCTGGCGACCGATGCTTTGGCAATATACGCCCTCGCTGCACTCTTCAATCGCCAAAACAGGCTGCATTCCAATCCTGCGTCGCACGGTGTCAACCAACTGGAGGTGTTGTGGGCTTCTATCCTCTTGATGCACATAGGAGGACAGGTCATCATCACTGCCTACAACATCGAAGACAATGAGCTGTGGAAGCGGCATGTCCTTACCATGGTGGCCCAGGTGGGGAATGATAGAGTTCTGCATCTGCTGCTTTAAAGTTTGCAAACCTAGTAAATCGTTGGAGCTTATGCTAGGTGCTGTTTCAGCTTCATTGACATTTGCCAGCATGCCAATTCATTTTATTTGTTCCTCGAGTGCATGTCTAATCTCCAATTTTCATGACTAAGTCCTCTCCTCAGTCTTCACTCAATTTGTGTCCCTTTATGTGTTCATCAAGGCATGGTCATCAAACAGTAATAGGATATCTGCTGATTACCTTCTTTGACCGTGCTTCAAGGACAACACCGTCAATCGAGGATCAGATGAGCCTACAAACTTACATACGAGAAGCAAGGGACATTGTTCAGGAGAACAATCCTCCCCCAGAGCTAGATTTTTCTCGGCAGTCAGTGCCCTACTTCAACTGCCAACCCTCCATCACCAAAACACATAGCAACCTATTCGTGGACCTGCCATATCCTTACCCAGAACACCTAGATCACCTTCGATTCTTTTGGCAGCTTGATGGAGTGTTTTATTCTTCCATAGAACAGGGGCTGTCAAACATGTTCAACTGCCTCTACACCAAAGATGTTAAGGGGTTTCTGTCACACTCTTTCTTTGGCACCATACTCGTGGCCGCTGTATGCTACGCCCTCCCTGGTTGGCCCACCACCTATCAAAAGCTGCTTGAGGAAGGTTACAGCAAGAGCTATGTCCTCATCGATTCAAAAAAAAAAAAGAAGAGCTATGTCCTCATCACGTCTGTTCTGCTGTATGGTACTCTTTTTCTGGACATTTCTCACAGCATCACAACAGCACATCTGCTCACAAGTTGGGAAGCCACAGTTTCCCAGCATAACCTTATTTCATTCTTCACCCGCAGCAGAAGGCAGACCTGGCTGGTGCGCATCGCCGCCAGGTGGTTGTGCCAGGACTGGATGGACCAATATTGGTGCTTGGAGTTGGAGCCCTGTGACTCCAGCTCCATCAGGGCCCTTACTGAATTAATCAGAAACAGTGTGAAGGCATGGTGGACAGACCGCATAACAGATGCCGACAGCTACAGGAAGGTGAATGATGCCAATGGCCATTGGACACTTGAGTGTGAGGAGTGTAAGCAGATGCTGGAATGGAGACTGGAGAATCCATTCGATGAGAACATCCTCATCTGGCATGTGGCCACAGATTTCTGTCTACACCATGCCACGGACACACCGTACCTGATGATGCCCATTGTGCCAGTAGGAGTCGGTGCCGAGAAATATCCAACTACATGATGCACCTGCTATTTGATAATCCTGAGATGCTGATGCCAGGCAGCAGGAAGAATCTTCTCACGGCCGCCAACAAGGAACTCGATGACATGTTCAAGGACGAGGATCCACCAGTGGATAGAGAGCAAGTTATGCAGGCAATCCTTGATAAGGTGAGGGCTGTTAGATGTATAGATGCATATAGCTGTACTCTTTGTTTTCCCTACACTTGGAGGGTTTATTTGCATATGCACACACACATGTATATCTTTCCCCTTTGGTCTGGAATGGAATCTGGTTGGCTATATTCTTCTAACATGGTATCGAGCTAGGGTTCCAGGATTCCTTCCACCCACCGATCCGTCCAACCCCACCGCCGCCGAGTCCGCTGCCGCCGCCGCATCGGCCTCCCGCCCCGCGCCCGCGCGTCCGCCGGGGCATCGCGGCCGCCCGCGCGCCCGCGCCCGCCGTCGGCGCAGCTCGCCTGGACCCGCGCGGCCGTCGTCCGCGCGGCCCGCGCTCGCCCTGCGCTCGCGCGGCCGCCCCATCTTCCGAGCTCGAGGGCCCCGCGTGCGCCACCTCTGCTCCCTCGCGAGGCCAGGCTCGCGGCCTTCCGCTCCCTCACGCGGCTCCTCGCTTCGGCCTTCCGCTCCCTCGCGCGGTGAGAGGGAGCGCTCGGTGACTCCTCTGTTTCCCTTCCTCTGTTTCCCTCGGCCTTCCGCTCCCTCGCGCGGTGAGAGGGAGCGCTCGGTGACTCCTCTGTTTCCCTTCCTCTGTTTCCCTTCTCTAAAAAAAAAAGTGAGAGCAGTAACAGAGTTGCTGGTTCCTTCTTCATGGCGTCCCCCAGTCGCACTCGTCCTGGTGCTATTCCTGTCCCCAAGTGTCCGGTCATCTTCAACGGCACAAATTGGGGCGATTTTGTTTTCCATATGGAGGTCCACATGGACGGCCAGCTGCTGTGGGGGTACCTTACGGGGGATCGGGTGTGTCCTGCATGTCCTGCTCTTCCGATGCAGCCCACATATCCTCCTAATGCTGATGATGCCACCAAGCATGCTCTTCTGGATGCTTTTGAGGCTCAGATGGAGACCTATCAATCTGATCTTGGTCTCTATGAGACTTGGCTGCGTGAGGAAAAATCTGCCAAGGCCATCTTACTTGCGAGCATGGAGATTGATCTCGCCCGGTCTCTCAGAGGCCTTGCCACCTCCCACCTCATGTGGGATCACCTCTGTCGTAGTTATGAGATCCGCAATGAGGCTATGTACCTTGCTGTTGTTGAGGAGGCTCAGTCACTTCGACAGCTCGACTCTACAGTAGAGGACTTTCACCGCAAGATGTCTGATGTCTGGCATCGCCTGGACAACTTGGGTGCCGAGTTCTGTGGTGGTGGTACTTGTCAGTGCTGCGACCGCCACCGGGCCCAGCGGGACACACTTCGCCTTCACGAGTTTCTCTCTCGGCTGCGTCCAGAGTTCGAGACTGTTCGGGCACAGCTACTGACTCGTCGTCCGCGCCCCTCGCTCACAGAGGCGATGCCTGAGCTACGAGCTGAGGAGACTCGACTTCGGACTGGGGGTGTGAGCCGTGCTCAGCCACAGCCCTCTGTCCTAGCGGCCTCACCTTCACCGGTCTCTCCGCCTCCGTCCCAGTCTCCGGTGGTGGCGGGGGCTCCTTCTGGTGTGCAATGTGGTTACTGCAAGCTCTATGGTCACGAGGAGAAGGACTGTCGCAAGAAGCAACGCAACCGCTACGGCCGTCGTGATAGGCGCTCCTCTCAGGGCTCTGGTGGCTCTTCTGTTCCGCAGGGTACTCGCTCTGTGTCTGCAGCGGAGCAGGAGGTTCTTGCCATGTTCCGTCGTCTCACTACCGCAGCTCAGGCCTCTCATGGGACTACAGCTCAGGCTTCTAGTTCCACACCACCTCCTCCTTCGTCAGGTATATCCTCCCCGTGGTTCCTTGATTCGGGTGCCTCTTTTCACATGACACCAAATACCACACTCCTATCTTCTCTATCCTCTTCTGATCTGCCTGTTTTTGTTCGCACTGCCGATGGCACCTCTCTTCCTGTTGCTGGGAGAGGTGTTCTTTCCACTTCATCTTTTGAGGTTCCTTCTGTTTCGCATGTTCCTCAACTCACCATGCAACTTTTATCTGCGGGTCAAATCACTGATCATGGTTGTCGCATAATCCTTGAATCTGATTCTTGTTGTGTTCAGGACCTTCGTACGGGCCTTTTGGTGGGAACTGGGCCTAGGCGTCGGGACTCACAACGCCTATGGGAGCTTAATTGGTTGCGTCTTCCTTCACCCGCTTCGACTCTCCCATCGCCTGGTTCTTCAGCATCTGCATCGGCTGCTTCATCCACCGCCTCTTTTGCGGAGTGGCATCGTCGTCTTGGCCACCTTTCTGGTTCTCGATTGTCCAGTCTTATTGGTAGTGGTGTCTTAGGTCCTGTTTCTGGTGACACAGCTCTACATTGTACGGGTTGCAAACTTGGCAAACAGTTGCAACTCCCCTATCCCTCTAGTGAGTCTAAATCCCAGAAACCGTTTGATCTTGTTCACTCTGATGTATGGGGCCCTGCCCCCATAGTTTCAAAAGGAGGGTGATCATATTATGTTCTGTTCATTGATGACTATTCGAGATTTACTTGGGTTTATCTGATGTCCTCTCGAGGCCAATTTCTGTCTATTTATCAACAATTTGCTACCATGGTCCGTACCCAATATAATTCTCCCATTCGTGTTTTTCGTGCGGACTCTGCTGGTGAGTACATTTCCACTGCCCATCGCTCCTACCTTGCTGAGCAGGGTACTCTTGCCCAATTTTCATGTCCTGGTGCTCATGCCCAAAATGGTGTTGCGGAGCGCAAACATCGCCACATTCTTGAGACTGCTCGTGCTCTCTTGATCTCCTCTGCCCTTGCTCCTCATTTCTGGGCTGAGGCGGTCTCCACGGCTGTTTTCCTCATAAACCGCCAACCCTCCACCTCTCTTAAGGGTAGCACTCCCTATGAGCGTCTTTTTGGTAGCCCTCCCTCCTATAGTCATCTCCGTTGTTTTGGGTGTGTTTGTTATGTTCTACTTCCACCTCGAGAGCGCACCAAACTCACTGCTCAGTCTGTTGAGTGTGTTTTTCTTGGGTATAGCACCGAACACAAGGGCTATCGCTGCTATGACCCTGTTGCTCGGCGGATGAGGATTTCTCGGGATGTCACCTTTGATGAGTCCCGACCCTACTATCCTCGTTCTCCCTCTGGTCTTTCAGACCCTGCCGAGTCTCTCTCGTTTCTCACTTTACCCGAGTGGTATCTTCCACTGTCATCTCCATCTTCGCCACCTCCTCCTACTCCTTCGCCTTCACCACCTCCTTCAACCTCCTCCACTATACCACCGCCTTCTCCTTCGCCTTCCCCATCACCGCCTCACTCTCAACCACCGGTCTCCCCTTCCCCACCGTTGCGTCCATCCCATGAGATCACTCACTACTACACTCGTCGTCCGCGCCCTGCTCCACCACTTGACTCTTCCCCGTCCGTCCTTGGACCTCTTCCTCAGCCTCCTCGCTATGACCTTCGTGACCGCAGCTCCCTTCTTCCCCCGGATCGCTTTGGCTTCACTGCTACCGTCTTAGCCGAGCCTGCGACATATCGGGAAGCTGCTTCTCACCCGGAGTGGCAGCATGCTATGGCTGAGGAGATTGCTGCTCTTGAGCGTACCAGCACCTGGGATCTTGTTCCCAAACCACCTCATGTCACTCCTATCACTTGCAAGTGGGTCTACAAGGTCAAGACTCGCTCGAATGGCTCTCTTGAGCGCTACAAGGCTCGTCTTGTGGCTCGTGGCTTTGAACAGGAGTATGGTATTGACTACGAGGAGACGTTTGCTCCTGTTGCTCACATGACCACTGTTCGGACGCTTCTTGTTGTTGCCTCCGCTCGCCAGTGGTCCATCTCACAGTTGGATGTCAAGAATGCCTTCCTAAATGGTGAGCTTCGTGAGGAAGTCTATATGAAGCCACCTCCAGGGTACTCCGTTCCTGAGGGGATGATTTGTCGCCTGCGTCGTTCCCTATATGGTCTTAAGCAAGCTCCTCGTGCTTGGTTTGAGCGTTTCTCCTCTGTTCTTATTGATGCTGGCTTCCAACCTAGTGATCATGATCCTGCTCTTTTTGTTCACACTTCTACCCGTGGTCGCACCCTTCTGCTTCTCTATGTCGATGACATGATCATCACGGGTGACGACTCTCAGTTTATTGCCTTTGTGAAGCAGCGTCTCAGTGAGACATTCCTCATGTCGGATTTGGGTCCTCTTCGTTACTTCCTTGGTCTTGAGGTCACCTCCACGTCTGATGGTATTTTTCTCTCTCAGGAGAAGTACACTCAGGATCTCCTCTCCCGTGCTGCTCTCACAGATCACCGCACTGTTGATACTCCTATGGAGCTCAATGTTCACCTCCGACCTACTGATGGTGCTCCACTTGCTGATCCTACTCGCTATCGGCAGATTGTTGGAAGCCTTGTTTACCTTGGGATCACCTGTCCTGATATCACTCACTCTGTTCACATCTTGAGTCAGTTTGTCTCGGCTCCTACCCAGCTCCACTATTCTCACCTCCTTCGTGTTCTGCGGTACCTTCGTGGAACCATCACCCGCCGTCTTTTCTTTCCTCGCTCTAGTTCTCTCCAGCTTCAGGCCTACTCTGACGCGACATGGGCGAGTGATCCAACTGATCGCTACTCCCTCTCGGCTTATTGCGTTTTCCTTGGCTCCTCCTTGATTGCCTGAAAAACCAAGAAGCAAACTGCGGTCTCTCGCTCGAGTGCTGAAGCTGAGCTGCGTGCTATGGCGACTGTGACTGCCGAGGTGACATGGCTTCGATGGCTCCTTGAGGATTTTGGTGTGCCTGCCACTGCACCCACTTCTCTCTCTACTGACAGCACTGGTGCGATCAGTATTGCTCGTGATCCGGTCAAGCATGAGCTCACAAAACACATTGGGGTTGATGCTTCCTACATGAGATCGCAGGTGCATGATCAGGTTGTGTCTCTTCACCATGTGCCTTCAGAGGTTCAACTCGCTGATTTCTTCACCAAGGCGCAGACACGGGCCCAGCATAGATTCTTGCTCTCCAAACTCAGTGTTGTAGACCCACCATGAGTTTGAGGGGGGGTGTTAGATGTATAGATGCATATAGCTGTACTCTTTGTTTTCCCTACACTTGGAGGGTTTATTTGCATATGTACACACACATGTATATCTTTCCCCTTTGGTCTGGAATGGAATCTGGTTGGCTATATTCTTCTAACAAGGGCGAGGTCTGGAAGAGGTTTTGTTGACTATGCTTGGTCACTTGCTCAAGGCTTGATGGGTTTAGATAGCGACGAGAAGATGTGGAGGGTGATCCAAGGTGTGTGGGTTGAGATGCTCTGCTTTTCTGCCAGTAGGAGCCGAGGGTACTTGCACGCCAAGAGCCTTGGCTCCTGTGGCGAGTTCCTCTCCTACATCTGGCTCCTGTGGGCGCATACCGGGATGGAGACATTCTCAGAGAGGCCCCAGAGGAGGCAGCATCGTCAGAGACGTGGAGATGATGATTCAGGCCCATCGTCTTCCCAATGCACAAACCCTGTTGAGGCAGAGAACGCTTCTGCAAGTTCATCGGCTTCGAAAGGAAAGGAACCTGTGAAGGAAGAAGAGGATGATGCGGTTCCATCGACTTCTCAGAGCATGGGCCCTGTGAAGGAAGAGGATAATGCTGCCAGTGCTGCATCATCTTCCAAAGGCATGGCGACTGTAATGGAAGATGATGCTGCTACCACTCAATTGGCTTCCCAACGTGACGCTGCTTGTGAGATCGAAATTTTTGTTGACTCACCGCCGAAACATGAGGTCCACACTCCACACTAGCTAATGGCACCTTGTTTCAGTACAATTGTCAGATGCTTTTCCTCACCACTCTTGTTGTAGTAGTCAGTTCTTAAAGTTATGTGATATCTATTCTGCTTTGATGTTCACATTGTACGCACTTGTCCACGCATGTACATGTACATGTTCTAATCATTCTGTTAAGGCATGCCTTCTGCTAAAGATTTCAATAGTTAAATGTGCAGTTTCAGGTTTGGAACCCAAAACTTTTCTGTTTTGGGAGCCCAAGAGTTTTGGTTTCGTTACTAGTTGCAAATATCAATGAATGTGAATTCATCAACAATTTGAGAGGGAAAAAACAAGGAAGTGAGCATTCGAGGTCAAGGGTCATCTAAAGTTGCAAAAGAGAGATAGTAGGGTTGAACTTGGAAGGCAAGGGCTGGCCAGGGTGATGGATGCACATACCGTGTGAGGTTCCATTCCAGTGCAGGATCTGCTCAGGGAACATGGCAAAGACTCCTTGATCCTGGCTTGTGGCAACTGCTGCCAAATGGCGCCCACATCTTGTTGAGGACAGCGTCCCCTATGTGACACTAGAAGAGTAATTCTATCGATAGCCCTGAAAGATAAATCATTGTCTTATTATGCATCAACCTTAACATTTATTCTTTTTTCAAAAAAAAAAGATTTGTCCTATATATATGGCATTACTATTAGTTTGGTGGTGAAGTGGCATATTTTCCCCTTTTATCAAACTTGGCTCTCCTTTGGTTCCACTTGGATTCCGTCGCAAATATTTTGACCTTGTTTCACTTTGTATCATTATATTGTAGACAGGATGCAGTACAAGCAGACTTTGTTTCAGATCAATGGAAAAATGGAAAGGCGTGCAGAAAAAGGCATGATTTTCACCAATTTCATAAATACAAACACTGAAAGAATAGTCATCTTCTCTAGTGACAGGATTTCCCAAGTAATTACTCTAATAAATGCTGCTACTTCAGATATTACAGATACGGCACTCCTTTAATCAGGAGAACACAAGAAAGAGAAGAACAAGGGGAGAGCTAGAGATACACAAACAATAATCTCAGCATACCATACTTGTTCATGTAAGGATACTAACCCTGAAGCCGACGTTGAAATGCTGGATATATGCCTTTCAGTTGTGCTGTGCCGCAGGGGTGTGTGTGTGATCTTCGGGCTGTTGAAGCGTTTGATCTCAACCCGGCTTCTTGTGACCATGTCATCAAGGATCTCTCCGCACTCTTGGTGCGTCCCAATGTGACATCGATGTTGACGAGCTACTGTATTTTTCAGGATAGATTCAAGCATTTCTGAACTTACCGCAGCAAAGCTGAAGGTATAGGCGGTGTTCCCTCAGCAGCCCGGCCCCGGGCCCCGGCGCATCATATGCATCGCACCGGCCACGGGGTATCGGACCCGCCGGCGGCCGCCTCGCAGGGAGCCGACACCCGCCCTGTTCGCCTTGACTGCAGCCAATCCCTGCCCCGCCCGGCTCTGCGAAGATGCGGTTAACGGCACAGCTGAGCACCGTGCACCCGATTCACAGAGGCGGGTTCTCCCCCTGCTCGCAGCCGTCGCCCGCCGCCGCCGCCGCTGCCGTCTCCCCCTGTTTGCCTTGCCTAGCTGGATTCCTGGACGAGCGGTGCGGCCCTGTTTCGGTCCCACCCCCACACAAGAGAGGGTATTTTCGTCCGAATTGAATGAAAGCTAAGGATTGTTTTGTTCCACCTCCTAAACTTGAGTCGTTCACCGATCGGATGTTTGATATATGTATAAAGTATTAAATATTGATTATTTATGAAATTAAATGCACAGATTGAGACTATTTTGTGAGATAAATTTTTTAAGCATAATTAGTCCATGAGTTGACAATGTGGTGTTACAGTAAACATGTGCTAATGACGGATTAATTAGACTTAATAAATTCGTACAGAGTATTAAATATAGACTATTTATGAAACTAAATGCACAGATTGAGACTATTTTGTGAGATGAAATTTTTAAGCATAATTAGTCCATGATTTGACAATGTGGTGCTACAGTAAACATGTGCTAATGACGGATTAATTAGGCTTAATAAATTCATCTCGCGGATTACTGACGAAATCTGTAATTTGGTTCCACTTCTAATTGTTTACTCTAGTTTCACTGCTTTGGACCTAAGGGCTTCCGACCTCCAACCACCCATCCCAAAGTCATGGTGAATTCTTGATGGCAATGGTGTGTGGTATGCTTGGGCTAGTTTTGGCACGGAGTGTCATACTTTATCTGAATAATTCAGTTCTCGTGTCTCTGGTTTGGGGCTCTGTTCATGAGTCAGTTGCTTAGCTTCCAATTTCACCTGGGCGCTATAGTCCTATAGAACCGAACTTGTCTGAGTTTTGAGATGAACGCATGTTTCATAAACCACAAGAGGCTACATTGACGACAACATCACACAACAATTAAATGTCATTGCTAGGGTATATATTCATCTCAACAATTAAAGACTAGAACCTTTATCTATTACTAGTGCCGATATATAGCAGATGCAGCACTGATGGGTGTGTATATATCTTGTCCACACCAATTATTTCAAGCAAAGAATAAGCTTAAATGGGAAAATCCTTCAGGAACAAGGAAGCAGCAGTCTGCCTGAGGAAGTCACTGGAGGTGTAGGCGTCCCTGCCATGAAGGTACAACACCTCGTTCATTCTTGTCATGTTCACCGCTAGCTGCGCCGCTGGTAGTATTCCGCGGTCCAACTCCATACACCCCTGGTTGATCCTCCTCCATGCGTGCTCCACCATTGTGGCAAATGCCGCCACTGCATCGCTCGGCGTCATGCTATGTTCCTTCATGTAGCACTCAAATGAACTAGCCGCATCCATCTTGCTACTCCTTGGCTGTGCAAACATGTATGCATGCGTGTTATAATAAAGTTGATCTCATATAGACACTAATAAGTAAAACAAAATAACTATTCTTACAATATATTATACCTATGTATGCACGAATCAACTGTGCCATTAATTTTGAAGTAATTTTATAGAACTGGTTAAGTATTGATGAAAAGTATGTTAAAAATTTTCATTCAAGTACATTTATGTGTATTGGTGTTGCACGCTTAAAGTTTGATTGCACACATAATAGGTGAGGCCTTTCTTGTCTTAACTGAGACTGTGCTAATTTTAGTAGTGGCTGGCATATATATACTATTTCAATCGAATATTCAAATGCAACAATACCTTGAAATAAGAAGAAATGTCATTGAGGAAGCGGCCGGTCTCTGCACATCCACGCACCATGTCAGGTATGTGGAGCGCCCAGTCGAACGCTTCTTTGGTTGCCTGTTTACCTGCACCCATGAGCGCCACCAGGAACAGCATCGGCACACCTGTCGATATAAGGGACACATCTACATGCGCTTTGAAGCTCGGAGTATAGCTTTTGCTGAACCATTCAGCCTCCTTAAGGTATTTTTTGGACTGCAATTTGAACTGGACAGTTAAAGAAATTCGTTATTACATCATCATAAAAAGACATTATATGCAACTAGAATGTAACAATATAATAAGATTAAACAGAAGTCCCAATATATAGCTCTTAACGCTAAAGTAGCCATGATATTTAATTAGTTCTCCCTCCATTCTAAATTATAAGACGTTTTGGCTTTTCTACATGCATAGATTTTTCTATACACCTAGATATACACTATGTCTAGATACATAGTAACGTAAAAAAGTCAAAATGTCTTATAATTTAGAATGGAGGGACTAGCTACTACAAATTGTGATGAGCATTGGAGTACCATTTCTTTGATATAAGTCATGCGGTACTTCTCCCATGGTTCCAAATTGTCCTCAAATTCACTGAGATTGCTCAGCATTTTGACATAGAACATGCGCAGGTATTCTGGTAGAATAGGAGCACAACTTTCATCCCATCTGCAGCATAAAAATTAGTTAGTTCAATGAGGATATATATGTATTAGCTAGTGAGAAATGAAGCAATGAAAACAATCGTGCCTTTGTATAGCTTCAGTCAATATCTGGCACTCCTCGAAGGTGGCATGAGTATCGTAGGTGTCATCAAGTAGGCTTAAAAGTGCAAACCCCTTGGCGAGCATTAGTCGTGCGCGAGAGTTCTCCTCCTCATGGAATACTCCACAGGTGTACAAGTATGTCTCCACGATGCGATTCCGAGCATAGGTAAGCTTCACATCGTTGTAAAGATCACTCCACCACCTAATTGTCATATGAAATTACAAATTTGATTTTGAACCAAGATGTTATATATACATAAACAGATGACTATTCTTCAAAGGGCAGAAGAATCGTTATTGGTATTATGTCTCTGTGAATGTGTGCACTTACAAGGAGATTTCCTTGAGCTCCTTGAGGTGGAGAGACCTGAGCATGTTAAAGTCCAGCTTCGCCAGCTCAAGAATTGCGGTGTTGTGTCCCTCTTCTTGCTCGTACTCAGTGACGTAGTGCATGGCCTCAAGTCGCCGCATGAACCGAGGGCGTGGGATCTCCAAGGCGCGGGACACCTGCTCCGCCATAGGTGACCTGAGCCTGGGTTTTGCGAGCTCAAGGCGGCGCCTTGCAAAAGTGGCGATCTCATCTAGGGCTGCCTCACCCGGGACCGCCATGTGAGCTGCGTTGTATAGGCTAAGCAGTCCCATGGGATCGGTTGCCAAATCCTTTCTGAAATTGCCCGTGCCATCTCTGAATTTGTCAAACACATCTGTATGTATGCAATGATGCATATAACCTCATTAATTGATTCTTGGTTAGCATTATTAGTCATAGCTTATAGCCTCCTATATATAGAAATATATATGTACCTGTTGATACCCAGAAGCCATGTTGTCTAAGCAGACAGAACTTGAGCGCGACAACATGCAGATCGTTGGAGCTGTCCTGCTCTTCACTACTAGTGTGGATACGGCTTAGCGCCACGGCGATCTCCTCATGGAAATGCTTGTCTATGCCAAGGCGTTCAAGGGTGTCCACCAAACGCAACATGTCAGCTGTGCTCATGGTTGTGCCGCCCACAAACATCTGACGCACTTTCCCCTTGAGCTCAAATGCCCTTTCTCTCATCCACTCTTCGGACCTCTGCTTGCATTGTTTGCATGCATTAGCTATGTATATATATGTATGTATGCATTGTTTGCATGCATGAGTTACCATATAAACATTCGTTTATGATATGACAACGTTTTTAAAAAGAGATAGAAGAATAGATAAATATCTATGTATGGAAAGAATAGAATAAAACCATATATTGAGGGTGATTGTTTAGTTTATTGTGCCTCTTATGCATTGAGGCACCAGAGAGGACCGGATCTAAGAAAAGAATAATAAACTATAGGGCTGTATAGGATTGCTCTACGAACTCTGCTCCACAGACTCCACTGCGGAGTAACTCTACAAAAAATTTAGAGTTATTGAAACACCCCTAGTTGCTCGCAACTTTACCTTTTTTCCTGAAGCAGAGTTGCGTGGAGCTGAACCTGTTTAGCTAAAAAACATGGAGCAGAGCTAAAAAATATGGAATGGAACAGTCTCAAACACACCCTTCTGTATATATATAATATATCTTATTAAATGTGCATATATTAACACTATTATATTACCTGCGAGGGAGGAAGGGTGTAAGTCACAAAGAAGTCACCCCACGCGCAGGGTTGGTAAGTACCAGTGCGAGTGCCATCGGCGGCTGCAGCAACTCCTGTTGTATCCATATCCTCAGGGCCTAGCTAGCAAACTAGTTGATAACTAGGTCTGCAGCTAGTTGCTAGAACAAATCGTGCAGCTTCTTGCTATGTATCCATCATCGCTCTAGTCGGTATCTATTTATAGAGCGAGTTTGCCTCGGCGAAATGGACGTGAATCGCATGCTTCTGTGGTGTCTGTAGTAAGTGCGGCCGGCCTCTGCATACATACCAACTTCCCACGTGTTTTCTTTTCCTTTTTTTTTCCGAATCACATGCTTCTGTGGTGTCTGCGTAGTAGGTGCGGCCAGCCTCTGCATACATATATACCAACTTCCCACGTGTTTTCTTTTCCTTTTTTTTTCGACGAACTTCCCATGTGTTTGGCAGAATGCAAACCGACGATGCACCAAAAGTGGGCTCGGGGGGCGCTATTCCACGGAGAGATCGTCATCCTAGTATCGTTTCTTTGAGCATGATGTCGACTGCCATTTTTACATGAGACGTCTTCTTTCACCTCACTCTTTGCTCCTGCGGCTCACTTTCAAAAAGGACAAATGTGTAATGATGGTATCTTTCACCTGTGATTATATATTCTAATCAAGATGAAAGACTGAAAACGGCGACTAGAGGGGGATGAATGAGAGCCGTAAATTTCTCGCAAAATATTTGGCCACTACCCCAAAATCACGGCCAAACACGCGAAGCAAACACTGTGATGTCCACGATCCAATTGAGTGCGTGGATGTTCCCTAGTAACACAGCGAGACACCATAAATCCAACGCAAAAGACGGAACTCAAATCAGATCACAATCGCGCAAACCTCGGACGAAACAAATTGTCGAGCCGAAAATTCTATGGCATTGAACCAGAAATACACCTAGAAATCAGGTAGCAGCACAGCACCAAAAATCACTCGTACATGAATGAAACCAGCTAAAAGAGCAATCAATAATTAGGCTATGTAGCTTGAAAATGACAACTCAAGAATTAGCATACCAAATCACGAACAAGCAAAGCACTTGCTGCTGGACAGGGGCTGCATGCTCCAGTCGAACTGCAATAGAAAAGTGCAAGCACTAGTGGACTACTGCTGCTCTGCTGATCGATCTGCTCCTGCGGCTGCTGAGCCCAGAGGCGTGCTCCTTCACACGAGCAGCAATGCTGCTATGCACGAACAGGGCAGGGGAGCAGGTGCAGCGGGTCAGCAGCGCTGGGAGCGGAGGACGGTACGCCAGAAACAGCGAGCACGGGCTCCTACACTGCACCGGTATCCATCGGTCCAGAGATCAATGCCTGCCTGGCACCTGAGCAGAAGAACAGAGAAGAACGAACACAGCCTTCCCAGATCCGAAAACTCAAGGAACTCACGAGATTCAAAACCCAAAGCTCTCAAACTTTGCACATCGATTCACCATGGAGGTGGAAAGCTACTCCTAGGAGATCATCGCTCAATTTAAACTGTAACTCTGTGAATCGAAAAAATTCGAGCAAGAACGAAAATAAAAAAAAAGAACACAGTGGAACAAAAATCACACACAAAGTTGACGAATCCCAGAGGGCACGAGGAAGATTCGGGCCTCCTTTCCCATTCCAAATCTTAGAGAATACAACACAAAATATTCAGATTTGGGACCTCTGTCAAGAACACCTAATTATAAGGGGAGGGAAAAACCTAAGGAAGGAAAAAGCAAAATGAAAGAGGTGAGGGAGATGGAGGCTCCCTCATCCTATTTAATAGAGCTATTACACAATTCTAGTTTTGCTCTTAGATATTTCGAGTCGAACCACGTAACCTGAGGGCGTTATGTCCAACCCTAGGTAATCTTCATCCAACGACCACCGCGCCCTTCATGAGATAGCTTCGCCTCGACGTGAACTTCTCGATATCGTCACGTGCCGTCTGTTCCTCCTCGGAACCTCCGCCCAGGTTCTGAGGCCAAAACCCGTGAAACCGGCCACCGATGGTTTTGAGGCCCAAACCACCAAACCGTCCACGAGCAGCGTACTCCATACGCGTCCCCGCCACTCGACACGTGTCACCGCCTTGACTGGCCGTCCGCCAAGTCCTCCTGAGCCCCGCTCGACTCGCACGTCCGCCGTCTTGACTCGGTCAACACGGTCACTCCCATGTACACTTGCGCTTGTCGATGTCCCAGATGTCAGCTATTGCGGTTGGTCACCCGACCTCTTGGTCCTTCGGTCCAAGCCTCACGTCCGCCTTTCACCGCTCCTGGTCCATTGGCACAACACGTCTCTACTTGACCTTCACCTCACCGTCGACAACTCCGAGCTCCACACCTGCACACCACAAGCCAAGAGACATGCTCACGTCATGGTTAGTCATAAACTCAACCTAGGTCGTGGATCACGTTGACAATCACTCGTCACAAAACGAATCACAAGGACACATATCAACCTTGTGTTCGCACAGGATCCAACACGCATCATATCGATCCATTAGGATGGGGATTGCATAACAGTTATATTATATCGCAGAAAGACTAAATTTGCAGTCTTTTTTATATATAAAAAATTCGCACGCAGAAGGGACACGTATGTTATCTTCTTCTTCACCCTTTTTCTTTTACTATATTATGTAAGCAACGTTTATCATCTCTTTCGCGTGATCACATCGTCTTCGGTGATATTGGGTGAGGCTTGGCTTAGTCCTAATATATTTTCTTTTTTTACGTCCTTCGAGCCTACAGGACTGGTCAGCGAAGGTACGCTGGCCTCTATATTGTTTTTGGGCAAGGTCATCGAAGATGGAGATGTTTAGAGGTCCACACCTTGTAGAGGTGACCAAGAGGAATGGAAGCCCTGAAAGTGTCCTCAATGGCACATATGGGAGGTCCACCTGGCGATGTAGCAAGAAGCCACAAAGGGGACCTTCGGGAACGCTCAAAGGTGTTCGCGCTGTAACGTGGGTTGGCCAGGAGGTGCGCCAACGTGGAGTGGGGTAGGTGGGATCATAGATAATAAAGACCATTGTACCCAAGAATGTACTAGGAATATACCACTCTAGTGGGCTTTTTGGTAATCTATTAGAGTACAGACTTGCTAGCGTCCGGACGTCGCGCATCGAGCGAGCAAGCACCCTAGCAGCGTCAAACTTGTGAGCGAGCACCCGCCAGCAGCGAGCTCGTGCTTCCAGAACACGTGCGGGGACCGCTCGCACCTGGCCCCTTCCCGCTTTCCACGCGCATTCCATGTGCAACACCCCAATCTACTTTTGAAACATTCAGATATAACACTTTCAACGTACAAAAAGAAGACAAATGAAACACTTGAAATATGCATATGAAACACTTGCAAAATCACCTAAAAAACTTGAAAACCATTGCAAATATAAGCAACATCCAGATAAAACACTTGCAACACATGTGTGAAACATCTGCAACCTCCAAATAAACACACCTGCAAAATATGTCTAAAAAACAGATGAAACATTGGGAACAAATTCTTGCAACATACACGTATAACCATTGCAACATAGCAAAATCCCAATCTACTTTAGCAAGAACCGTATGAAACACTTGAAACATACATCTAAAACAACTGAAACACTTAAAATATAGGCTTGCAACATGTCTGAAAATGTTCGAAACACTTAAAACATAGTGCCACCAGCGACCATAACCTATCTGGTGGGGAACTGAGGTGGCGTTGGCCTCCCCTTCCTACCAACGGCACGAGGTGGATGGGGGTGCAGGCGCAGGGCTCCCCTACTTCCCCTTCCACGACAGGCGAGTGGATGGGGGCATGGCACTAGATGGTGGCGCGGCGCGAGCGCTGAAATTTTGTTTTTTAGCCCTTTTTTTAAAGATATTCACAAATACACCCTTGTAGGTATCCTTTCAAAATATAGACCCTGGGCTCAGTGCCGTAGCAATTGGTGCCGAGGTTGCATGTCTCGGTGCCATGGTCATTGGAGCCGAGGTCTAGGTTTATTTTCAGCATGTCGTTGATGTTGCTGCCTGCGTGGCGCGAACGTGGCATGAGTTCGGCGCCGTGGATCTTGACAAATTTGGCAATTGCTACGACACCGAGCTCTGGAAATTGACAAATTTGAATTTTTACCATGACTTGGATATTGAGAAATGTGGCTAACTCTAGAATTTTTATAGTGGCTTGTTATTTGATCACTTAAAACAATCTAGAAATACTTAAGATAAAAAATGATCTAGGGTTTATGTTCTTGAACTAGCCTAAAAATGCTTCTAAGTGTTGGATCAATAGTTAACACCTTTTTTAATGATGTTGTTTTGACCAGGGTAAAACTATAGTTTCTTTTTTAATATGAAGTTTGACCTTTAATAGAAGTTGTAATTTGAGTTGAGTACAATAAACTTTGCTTTTGGACTTAAACCTAAATCAGTCTTTAACATGGCCAAATAGTGACCACAAGTTTGAATACAGTATTGTTTTGGCCTCTCCAAATCTTTCTAAGTCTATGATCTCAGCAATGAATTGACATGTTTGTGACATTTTATCTTCCAAATTTGTATAGCAACTCAATTTGATACCTTACTATGAGTTTGAATACTCTTTGAGGAGATGACAACAAAACAATTCTCGTCAAGTTTGGACTTAGCCACAGCCATGGTCATAAATTCTAGACTTAGCCATATTTCCACGTGCTTACAGGACATGATGTGCTTACAGGTCATGAGGTGTCTTGGTCCGTGCTTGCATGCCTGCACATACACGTACGCTTCGTTGCATGCACCAATGCATGCACGTAGTTTGTACTACTACTCCAGTTAGCAATGCAACAGACACATGGAGCCGAGCCCTGCACTACCCGGTAGTGCTATAGGAGCCGAGCCCTGCACTGTGCCGCCCGGACATGTTGTAGTTCCATATTTGGTCTGGCAGAGGATCGAGTGACCAGCTGACGATTGTCACCGCCGGCCATAAACCCATAAGCCCATACTCGAAAGAGAGCATTGGCGATGTGCGGTCAAAGCCCCATTTGAGAGTGCCTGCCCCATTGTACTGTTTGATGAAAAAAATTGCTACCCACATCGCATCGCCCCCTCCTTCAGTCAGACACGTGCTAACAAATACCACGGCCATGCAGGCAACATCATGGCTCATAAATGGGGACAAGGAGAGAGCGCTAGCGAGTATAGATTTTCCAGAGCTCGGTGCCAGCCGTAGCAATTGGCGCTGAGATCCATGGCGCTGAGCTCATGCCACATCCATGCCACACAAGCAGCCACGTCAACGACGCGCGAAAAATGACCCTGGACCTCGGCGCCAGAGCAATTGGCGCCGAGACGTGTAAGCTTGGCACCAATTGTACGGCGCCAAGGTCAGGGTCTATTTTTTGAAAGGATACCGCCAGGTGCATATTTGTGAAAATCTTTCAAAAAAGGGCCAAAAGGCAAAAAAAAAATTCAGGCGCGGCCGCATGAATCAGCGCAGGAAGGGGCCAGGTGCGGCACCACCGTGCTAGAGAAGGCCGTGGAGGGTGGCCCCTATGATGCAGAAGGCGAGCGGCGCTATTTTTTAAGCCATGAAGCACTAAAGCGCGCGGAGCAGAGTGGGGCGAGCGGCACGAGCGGACAGACACCCGCTTCCCATCATTACCGATAAGAGCATGTCTATTTCTCCTATAAATATGGATCGGGGCTCGAGTGACAATAGTAATCCCTTCCCATTTTTTTACTATTTCATTCATATCGTAGCCTTGCCTGTTACTCTAGTTTCACTGCTTTGGACCTAAGGGCTTCCGACCTCCAGCCACCCATCCCAAGGTCACGTTGGATTCTTGTTTGCCCCCCCAATAGTTTGGCATCGTTCGTGTCTCAAACACGATTGGGGGAGCCCATATTCACTTGGGCCAACTCTCCATTGAAGAGGCCTAATAGGAGTTAGTGTGATAGCTTGTAAAATCATCCTCCACCGGGTGGTCGCTTGTAAATTGCCGCTTGCCTATATAATGCTAAGAGTATGAGGGTGAGGAGGGCTCTCTCCTATCCAACTCTCACTTTGCAAAACCTAATGAGTTCCCTCGTCGGGTCTTCTCCCTGGACCTTTTGTCCTGGGACCTTCGCCCCGGACCTTTGTTTGGGGTCTTCTACTCGGAACCTCCGTCAGGGGACCTCGTCCAACCAGCCTTCATCCAGGACCTTTGTCCATGGACCTCCACACGAGACCCTCATGACCCTCGCATGAAACCACCCCCGAGTGACCTTCTCCAACTAGTATTCACCAAGGAACCTTCACCTCTCGACCCTGTTCGAGACCCTTGCCCCAACAGACACACCACCACATATGGTAAAAATTATCATCAAGAACTACTCATGATGTCCCCTAAACACTGTCATAGTCCCACAACCTACACCAAACCAAACAAGCAATCCAAGTAGACAAACCCTGCCTAGACAACCTTTAGGAGAGTTTACCTTTCAAAGCTACCAAGAATCAGAAGCCATCCCACAACCCTCAGGCCAAACAACCTTTGGACAATGAGAACAGGCACCTCCACCCCTGGGGAGATCTGGAGACGGGTAACTAGGACAACCTTTCGATGAGGTGCCAGAGTTAGCACACATAGAAAACCTTTACGACCAACTGCGGACAAAGAGAATGACGAGTCGTTCATTGCCTCTCACGAAGGTCCCAAACACAACCAGCTCCCACCACAAGATCTAAACCTTCAACTAGATCGGAACCTACATCCACCACCCCTCAGCCTAATACCAACCACACCCAATCGTGTGGAAAGACCATTTTTGGAAGTCATTAAAAATACATGATTGGTCATTTCCGTCAATCACTCAGATATTGTATTGTACAAGCCTTCAAATGAATGTGTATAGGTTCACTTAATGATATATCAGATCTCCCTCCCCTGCCCTGTTTGTACCTTTGACTACTTTAATTTGTCTTACTTTCAATAAATTACAAGTAGGGGCGTGCCCCTCCTGGTTTACGTCAAAAAAAAATGATATATCAGATACTGAAGTTCCTCGTGGAACAAAACATTCTGATACTAGTCAATACCTGCATATCGTTTTAGACTTCACTAAAATCATAATATATATAAATATAGTAACATACAAGTAAGTATAATTAATATATTTTCATAGAACTTCAGTTACAATCATTCTAAAAATACATAGACTTATATTTAATTTAATATATCATATAATTCCACTGCCACTGAGATAGTTTTCCAAGATGGCCAATTTGTATTTTCAAAGGCGGGCAGCAAAATATATTTTCATAGAGCTTCAGTTACAATCATTCTAAAAATACATAGATTTATATTTAAGATATCATATAATTCCACTAGCACAGAGATAGAAGGCCAATTTGTATTTTTAGAGGCAGGTACGCTGCCCACCTCCAACGCATTGCCTATGTCAGTGGCGGACCTAGGATTTTACCACAGAGTATGCCACATAAAAATTTTCTTATGCAATTTGATAAAATCATTTCTAATTTGCAAAACCATATTCCAATTCGGTAAAAACCACATGCATTAAATAACATGATATAAACCTTAAATTCAAGGATTAAGCTACAAACTATGACATATTATGATATAAATAGTTCAAATCAAATACAAAAATATAGCCATAAAAGAGAATTATAATATTACATGCCTGACTTGTTTACCCACCATTTTCTGATGACATGAATGTCTCGATTATACCATCTCCATCCACTTAGAAGAAAAAAATCCTGCTTAATGAATGTGGCTAGACAACTAACGTTGGAGTGCAGACTTTGTAAAGGGGATACGACACTATACATAGCTACAGATTTCCATCCCATTTCATGGTGTATCTCACTTGGCACAACAAGATGTGATGAAAAAATTGCAAAATAAATGACAAAACATATTATTTATAGTTATAATATCTAGAGGGGATAAAAAATTGGGAAAATAAAAACGAAGAAACATTTGAGGTCTCATGGGACAAATCAAGAGGGGATGAAAATAGAAAACTAAAGGATGAAGTATATTATACATAGCTATTGATAAGTATAATGAAATGATGCCGAAGTGATCACTTTCATTTGTCATTCCATTTCAAGACATGTCTCACGGGCCACAGTAACATGAGTCGAAAAAATAGAAAATAAAGGAAGAAATATATCATATATAGTTATTAATATAGAGAGGGCATAAAAGATAAGAAATTAAGAACTACTCCCAACTAAGGTTCCACGAGACACAACAAGATGGGATAATAATTGGAAGACTAAAGAAAGATTTATATTATCTATAGTTATTTTTTAAAAGGGAAACAAAAATGGAAAATAAAAACAAAAATGAGGCTGCAAAGGATTGAACCAGCGACCATAAAATGGAAAACAAAAAACAAAAATGTGGCTGACCATAAAATGGAAACTAAAATGCAGCTGTAGGGAATTGAACCAGCGACCTCTTGCTCAAAAGGCAAGATGATTACCACTAGGCTAACAAGATATATTGGTTTGCTAGTTTGAAAATTTAGTTATCTAAACATGTTAATACAGTGTTAAGTACAAGGTTGCCCCACAGGGTATGCCGTGGCCCACCTGGCATACCCTGTGGGTCCACCCCTGGCCTATGTTAATCAAAACTACAGAGGCAGTCCATTCTGTCCGCCTCTAAAAATAGAGATACCAGAGGCGGGTGCCTTACAATGGCCGCCTTTGGAGATAGCAACACTGGACGAGCGTGTTATGACGACCGCAGGGACGATGGCAACAGGGCAGGTCTAGACCCGAAACCCGTGGGTTTTAGACCCGACAGGGGCGGGGCAGGTCTAATTTTCGCCCCATGGATTTTCGGGTTCGGGGGCCTAAAACGGAGAGGGGTTGGGGCATGGATTTTCGGGCTCGGGGACCTAAAACGGACAGGGGCTGGGGGCAGGTTTTGATTTCCCCCCGCCGGTGCCCATTGGGGACCCTAAGTTTAGCAGCCCACTATGCAAAGCCCACCTTGACCAGCCCAACTATGGAGCATATACCACAATTATGTTGACCCAATGACCCATCCTCTCCACCTTCCCCTGCCGCAGCCGCACTTTCCATTGACCATCGCCTCCGGGCCTCCGATGCACGAGTGGGAACGGCTCCGCCACCACATCACGTGTTGCTCCACGGCCCCTGCACATTCACCTCTGAGGCGTCGGGTCCCTATGACGTCTGACCTCTAGGCACCTCTACGTGTAAAGCCGCCCATAGGCTCGCCTCTACTTCATCTGCCTCCACACGCCTTCTCCTCTAACTTCTCCTGCCTTCGCATGCTGTGCTGCCATGGGCCTACGCCGGTCATCCTGACCTGCCCAGCGGCACCCACAGTTGCGCCACCACCACCCCATATATGTTGCGTCCTCATCGCACATACAGTCGTGCCCCCATCAGGTTTCAAGGGAATCTGTTGGGTTCAGGGCCCCATCGAGTTCGGGGTCTAGTGGATTTTTTAACTCGAAATGTAATTTGGGGCCGGGGCGGGTTTGACATTCGAGTTTCGGGGCAGGTTTGCAGAGGCTTCACCCGGCCCCGACCCGGCCCCCTACCATCCTTAAATGACCGCCTCCAAAATTAGGTAAAAAGATAAAAATGAAATAAAATCTTGTCAACGAAGCTTCGGATCCATGTCATCCTCACCCATCTGCCTCCATGTCATGCTCACCGTCCACGCATGTGCCTGCTGATCGTCCTCACCGTCTATCTCCATGGTGTGTCCTTGTTGCTCGCCTCGAAGCACTCACAGTGAAAGTGAACAACTTCTGCATAGCTAAAAACTGGTATACTAGCCGTGCTCACGGACACAAGCGGCCTTGGACCCTTATGGAATAGAGATCACTATTAATTTACTTGTTCTTGCTATTCATTATTCTCTTTACATGATCATGTGTTTATTATGGGGACATCACCAACTTGTTGCTACTCAATTACTGAAAATTTGATAGCTACATGCAGTTAAACCTGTGTCTATCCCTTTTGAGCTTCATGAACCCCATGTTACACTTGTTGAGTACCTTTGTGCTCACCCTTGCATTTCCCCACACCTCAGGATGGACTCCAGATTGTTCGAATAGTGATTACCACTACTACTTTCCTGAAGATTACTAGACTTGTGGTCAACCAGTTGACGTGCGTGTGCTATGGAGCTAGCCACCACGAGAGTTATCTTTTGTTTCTGCTTAATTAAGTGAAGACTCTATGATATTATTTGTTATGTAATAAACATTTGTGATGATACTCTTTATATTTGTCGTCTTATGTGTGATTGATCTCTGGACGCACATAAGATTATTCATTCCATTTGTTCCTTAAAATGAGTGTGACATCATTAAACTATCAACATAGATATGCCAACTAGTTTAGCTAAAATGTATAAATATATCTAAAGTACAACTAATATAAATTAGATGCCATGGTTATTAACATAATTTTAAATGGTTTGTTAGTATCATTGGTATATGAGTCGTTAGGAAATATTTTTCATGATTGTTAAAACATAACATATATATTTATTCTCAAACATGCATATGTACTTGATATGTATGACTGCACAACATTTAGATTGAAAGTAATCAAATATTAAAATATTAATATTAATTGAAGTGACACATAAAAACATATATATGCTTTATGGTTATTCAAACATTGTAATAGGATATGTTGATAATTGACATGTAGTGAAGGGATATTTTAGTTTTTTATAATGACAAAGGTGGTGAATTAGATACAAATTTAAGGGAGTATGTAGATTATCTGTCATAATAATAGGTGGATAATGAGACGTAAATTTAGATTTACTTAGATCATGTTTCTTAATGGCATATAGGTGCATAATTTAAATGTCTCACCTAAGCTTAAGTAACAACTTAAGTCTCTATCTAATTACTCACGTAAGCTTTTAAGAAAAAACACTCCAAAGTGATGTCTCCATAAGCCTATACATATTGTAGTTATCCACATCTGCCATTATAAAAAATAAACTAAAGTAAAAAAATGTTCACCATATAAATTATCCACTTTCACCGTTATGAAATACTCTTAAAATGAACCCCCTAAATTTATATTTAAATTACCACTTCTTGCAAAACAAAAATAAAAGCAACCCCATAAATTTATATTTGAATTGTCTACCCCCTCGGCTCTTACGAGAAAACTTTAAAGTAACCCATAACTTATATCTAAATACTCACCTTTGTCATTATGAAAATACGGAAAAGACTTAAACCCCATCTACATCTAAATTACCAGCCCTTGTCATTCTAAATATACTGTGAAGTGTACCCATAAACCTATATATAAAATAATTACCCACCTGTGATATTATGAAAAATAGTCTAAAGTAAAACCGCCAATCATCATCTATTTACGAACCTATGTCATTACAAAAATAATCTAAAGGAGCACATGAAATGTTTATATATATTACATATATCCATTGTAGTTAGAAATAAACTAAATTTAGCAACAAGGTGTGCCATTATAAAACTATATAATCTGATGTAATTACAAATAACCAAAATTTAGCAACCATCTATGCCTTTATAAAAAATAGTATAAAGTAACCCTCTTATGTCTGAATTCCCACTTTTGATATTTTTTTAAAAATAATCTAAAATAGCCCTTTAAGTCCACATATATATTACATACATTTGTCATTATAAAAAGATATCCCATAGTACTCCTATATATGTTTCTTAGTTATCTACTTAGGCTACTATAATTATAGAAAGAGTAACATCTGCTATTAGTCCTTCTTAAACTTGTTTGACTATGTCATTTCGGTCCTTAAACTCGAAAACCATCTGTTTAGATCCTCAATCTATTTTTGGATCTGAGGGCAGTCCAAATGGGTCTAGACTCGTGCCTGTATGCTGATGTGGTATACTAACAACTCCCTCCTTTCTCCTCTCTCTCTTCTCTCGTGAGCTCACGGTTTGGAGGCACATGCAGCTTGGGAGGCACGGCCGAGGTTGGTGGTGACATAGTCGGGGTCGACGTGGCTTGGGGAGACATGCCCAGAGGCTCAAGGTGGCATGGCTATGGCGGCTATGGAGATGTCCTTGCCGGAGTACCATGATGAGGACAGTCAAAGGCTGTGACAATGGCGATCAGCGAGAACAAGATGCGCTGCTGACTCACACGGTTCGGCTTCGGCTCTATGATTGCCACTAGCATCTTTGTGATCACAAGCCAGGAGGTTCTATGTGTTCCAAGTTTACCCATGTCAGCATACCATGTTAGCATGCACACAGGCACGGGTCTAAACCCATTTGGACTGGCTGTAAGACTAGAAGAAAGACTACAGGTCTAAATGGACTATTAGTGAGTTTACGGACCATGATAACATATCCGAACAAGTTTGAGAACTTAAACGAGCGATTTGTGAGTTTAGATTAACAGGGATAAACACAGTCGAACAAGTTTTTAGACCTAAATAGATAATTTATGAGTTTAGTAACCGGAATGATACAGCCGAACTAGTTTGCCGTCAATGAACTTTACTACCCTTATAGAAAAACAACTCAAGATATATACATGATGTTTTTGGCCATTCTTTCCACGTAGAAATGCATGTAGGAAGCGGTTGTCGTATCAAACACATAGGCAGAGCTAAGGTTTCAATTGAATACATATGTTAAACAGATATATATGTGCGATGCAGTAGAGAATAATGTGAATGAGAACAGAACAATATATTTACTATAGAATAATTAGTAACTAAAGTATACCAGCCATATATATCCAGATAAAGATAAGAAAATTTTTATATGAAATACCGTCTTAAGTATAAACGATTTAAAGAGAGCAGCGTATATATATAATCCTCTCTCTACGTACACGCGCGTGTGAGAGAGAGAGATACCTGAGAGATTGCGACGCCAACATGGCGTAGCCACAGCTCATTGTCTTCAATGTTATAGGCAGATATGGTCATTCGTCCACCGAGGTGCATCAGTAAGATAGGTGTCCATAGCGATTTTTTTTTTAGCCCAAATTTGAAACAAATTTTAAATTTAACCCGCATTTGAATTTTTTTTAAATCTAACCCGTTTGGCCCCGCCACCATGCATGGCGGGGCAAATGCACTGAGCCCCGCCATGCATGGTGGCGGGGTACAGGTCCCACGTGGCGGGGGACGTGGCAAAGCCACCCGGGCGTACCCCGCCATGATGCATGGCGGGGTACTCCAAACCCGCCACCCATCATGGCGGGTTACACCCCGCCGCCCATCATGGCGGGGCACGGCCTAAATAAAAGCCGCGCCCCGCCACGCCCGCTCGGCCGCGTCCGTCCTCTGCACCACCGCCTCACCGCCGCCGCCGTCGCCATCGCCCCCACCGACGCCTCACCACCGCCGGAGCCGCCACCGACGCCCCGAGCGCTGCCACCGTCGCCCAGCGCTCCTTCCCCGCGCCCCGCCGCGCCGCTGCCACCCCGCCGCGCCGCCGCCGGTGCCGCTCCCCGCCGCCGCTGCCGCTCCCGTCGTGCCGCCGCTGCCGCCGTCCGCGCCGCCGCGCCGTCCCCCGCGTCCCGGCCGCCGCGGCCCCGCCGCCACACGTCCCCTGCCACCGCGCCACCGCCGCGTCCCCGGCCGCCGTTCCCTCGCCGCCACCCCGGCCGCCGACCGTCGCACCCCGGCACGCCGCCGTCCGGCCAACCTCGTCGCGCCGCCGCAACCTGTTTTACGGTAATTTTTTATTTTGTCGTTACTATTATTTATTTGTAGTAAGTATTATTTAGTTAATATTATTTATTTAGTTAGTTATTTAATATTCTTTGTAGTTATTTAGTTAGTTATTGAATTAGTTATATATTTATTTAATTAGTTATTTAATATTCTTTAGTTGTTATTTAACATTACTTATTTAGTTAGTTATTGAATTATTTAGTTAGTTATTTAGTTATTTAGTTAGTTAATATTATTTGTAGTTAGTTAGTTGGTTAGTTAATATTATTTGTAGTTAGTTAGTTATTTTGTTAGATAACGATTAATATTAGTTATTTAGTTAGTTAACGATCATTTGTAGTTAATGATTTTTTTTTATAGTTAGCTAATATTAGGTTTTAGTTAATCGGTTGTTATTAGTTATTCAGTTATTAGTTAATTAGTTAACGATTATTAGTTATTCGGATGTTATTAGTTAATATTAGTTATTTAGATATTAAGTAAGTTAGTTACGTGGTAGGTAAGTAAAGTTAGTTAGTTAGTTATGTAGTAATTAGTGCTACCATATTGGTCAGTTGATAATCGGATGTCAAATCGTTTTGTAGATGGATTACGGTGTAAGAGTTTTTTACGGAGGAAGTGTTAGGAGAGAGGATTGCCAGTTTGAGGATATGTATGAAGAATTGGAATGGTTTGATGGCACCCCTAGTTTCCGCGATCTATGTGACCGTTTGAGTTTGAAGTTTGGCGAGGCTTTCACACTAAAGGGTAGGTTCGATGTTGGAAAGAATAGGGCACACTATGTGATGATCGACTTGTGCAACCAAGCAGAGTGGTCCCGATACAATAGGGTCATCCAAGGTTCGAATGTCGACATGGCTGAGTTGGTGCTGGAGAATGTTGAGAATGAGGAGCCGTCCTTCGACAGTGGTACTCTAGGAGATTGTGGTGTGCAGATGCAACAAACTATGGAGAGTATGGACTTAGATGGTAATTTGACGCAGGAGCGGGTTCATTCTCCTCCAGTTGGTCATATAAGCAATGATTTTGATATAGACGAGTTTGAACAGGAGGAGGAGGAGGCGGCAGAGGAGGAAATGATTGGTGATGATGTTAGCACTGATTCTGACGATTCAGGAAATGAGGAAGGAGGTCCACATGCCATGCGAGCACCGGTTGAAGCCATGCCCTCTCGAGGTGCACCTGCCATGTGTACACCAGTTCGTGGCATGCCCTCAGGAGTACCGCTTGAGGTACTTCATGGCATGCAGAGTCAGGGCACATTAGCCACCGATTATCCAGATGATGGAATGGAATATGAAGGATGGAGCAGGGTTAGGGAGCCACAAGAATATGTTGCACCACCCTCTTATACATCGGCAGAGCTTACACAGCTGAGGGAGGTTGGCTTGCCCTTTACCAGTGTGCCAAATTATAACGATGTAAGTATGTCGCATATGGCAGTTTGTGACACGGGTTTGCAGATGTGTAAGGAATCATTGTACAACCATAAAAATTTAATATTGAGGAAGGGAATGCTTTTCAATACGATGTCTGAGATGAAGTTGTTCCTTCAGGACTATGCTGTGTATCATCATAGGCCTTATACGGTTCGACATTCTGACAAGGAGGTAAAATTCCACATATTATGTAAGGCTGGATTCCCGTGCTCGTGGAAGTTGAATGCACGAAAGAGGCGGAGTGATGGTAAGTGAAAGGTAACTTCAGTGGAACAGCCGCACAGATACCAGACTAATGAGGGTAAAAGGTACCATCCGCAGTTGACGGCTCGGTACCTAGCCCGTCGTATATTGGGTCTTGTAGATAAGGACAACGACGTATCGGTGTCTTTCTTGCAGGAGACCATAGTCACATTTGTTGGGTATGAGGTCACGTATGGAAAGGCTTGGCGGGCAAAGCAAATTGCCCTGGCAATTCGCTGGGGTAGCTGGGAGGAAGCCTATAACAGGGTTCCACGCATTTTGTGTGCGATGGAACACTTCAACCCTGGCATGAGATCGTTCATATACACAGGAGGGTTGTATCTTCAGAACCCGTTGAGGCATATTCTGTACAGTGTGTTCTGGTATTTCGATCAGTGCAAACATGCATTTTAGTATTGTCGGCCAGTTGTTCTTGTTGACGGCACGTTCCTCACCGGCAAATACAGGGGCACATTGATGATGGCTGCTGCTGTAGACCCAGAGAACCAGATAGTGCCAATGGCTTTTGCTTTGGCGGAGGGGGAAAATAATGATTCATGGTCATGGTTTATGCGTCTGCTCTGTGTTCATGTGCTTGGCCCTTCTCGCACTATTTGTCTGATTTCGGACCGTCACATTGGAATTCTTAATGCAGCCGTTGAACACATTGATGGTCACCCGCCCCTAGTGCACCGTTGGTGCATGCGGCATTTTGCCGCCAATTTCTGGCGGCGTCAACGCAAGAAGGATGTGGCTGACAAGTTAAAGGAGCTTTGTAATAAACGTACGGAACGCGAGTTCAACGAGACTATGGCAGAACTAGAGAAGATGCTCAACCAAGCTGGCAAGGCATGGTTAGACCAGCAGATGGAAAATAAAGCCAAGTGGGCATTAGCATATGATAAGGGCGGCTTCCGGTACGGCATCATGACAACAAACTCCTCTGAGTCTTTCAATCGTGTGTTCAAAGGCGTTCAATCTCTCCCAGTGTCTAGTATTGTTGAGTTCTCTTTTAGGAAGTGCAATGAGTATTTTGTTAAGCGGTATGGCCTAGCCCTGAGGAATGAAGAGGAGCTTGGAAGATGGGGGAAGGCTGCACACGAATATTTGAAGGAGGCTGAGGAATTGGCCAAACAACAGGTTGCCGAGGCTTATGGACGGGACATGCTTGTTTTCTGCGTACGAGCTAGAGGGGGCACAAACCTAGGCGGTGAACGATTTGGTGGCCGAATGTACCGTGTCGATCTTGATAAAGTAGAATGCAGTTGCAACGTCCCTCAGATCATGCATGCCCCTTGCTCACACATGATCACCTCTTGTTGGCTTAGAGGTTTTGACCACACAGTTGCACCATACATGTCACCCTTGTATCTCCGTGCCAACACCCTCAAAGTTTGGGAGAAGAGTTTCGAGCCATACCTTGACGAGTCGCAGTGGCCTCCATATTATGGTGAGGACTACGCGCCTTATCCGGACCTGAAGAAGGTAGGGAAGGGAAGGAGGAAGAAGAAGCGACTGAAAGGCGATATGGACAATATGAAAGGTTACGGCGCCGACATGTATGGTGGCGGGGACTTTGACGAAGAACATGCGCAGAACCTTTGCTCCATTTGCAAGAATCCTGGTCATAACGCTAGATTTCATAGGCGGGCGAGACAAGAGGTGGTTTATATTGTAAACATGCATTTATGATATTTTAATCTTCAAATTTACTTGTCTTTGTCTTTTTATAACATTATTAATTGTTCTAATGTTATTAATGTTGTCTTTGTTTTTTCAAACAGGTAGGTTCAGGGTTGCAAGATGGAGGCGCGGGCTCCTCATCCGCGCTTTAGCCTCATTGAGGCGGACTACGACAAGGACCACCGGGCCCAGGCCTTGTCAGAGAAGCAGAGGCCGTTGCGTGCGCTTCGTGTTCGCACGCACCGCGTACATAGCTGGGACGAGCGATATGCGACCTACATACAGCGGGCAGGCTTCCTTGAGATCGTTCAGGTCTACAACAGTACACTCCCCACACTAGACCCTGCACTTCTTACTGTCTTTGTTGATAGGTAACATTGCATTTTGCATTTATTGTCTTTGTTTTGTAAAATTGGGCCGTCAACTTGCCTATAACCAGAAACTTATAATGATGCAGGTGGAGACCGGAGACGCACATCTTCCACACACCATGTGGGGAAATGACTATCACGATGCAGGATATCAAGATGATATTGTGTCTCAGTTTGGCTGGTCATCCGGTGATTGGGGTCATCGACGAGTCTAATTGGGTAGACTTGGTGGAGCAGTTCTGTGGTAGGAGGCCATCAGAGGCTGAAGTTAAAGGCACAAAGTAAGTTCATATTTGCGCCCTATTGAAATCACTAATACAACCATTTCAGCTACATCTATTTTTGTAGAATAATGCTTCAATTGTAATTGCAGGAAGACCTCAGGAGTGTCGACGTCATGGATAACCCAGCACTTTGGTGCAGGGCCTCCGATCGGTGCTCCAGATCACGAGGTCGAGGTGTATGCAAAGGTGTGGTTATGGCACTTCTTGGGCGCTTTCTTGTTCCCTGACTCCTCAGGCGACAGCATCAGCTGGATTTTCTTGAGGATCCTTATCCAGCCACTGGAGAACATTGCAACCTATAGCTGGGGTACCGCGGTCCTTGCTTGGACATACCGTCAGCTTTGTACCGCCTGTCGTCGCCAGTCGACCAATGCCAACCTAGGTGGCTGCTCGTACCTACTTCAAGTATGGATTTGGGAGCGTTTTCCGGTTGGGAGGCCTACTAAACCTCCGCATTTGCCTGTGAGTACATACGACTACTTTGATATCTTCATACGACTAAAGAGATTAGTGACACCTTGTTTGTGTGACTTGCAGGTTTGGCAGCATGAAGACGTTCTACCCACCGCCCTTTTCATCTGGAAAAGACACTAAGGTAGTGAGGGGCGAGCTGGAAAGGAGGTACAAGCAGTACACGGATGCGATAGACGTATTGACACACAACTACGTAAGTTATATCCACATTTCCTACTAAAGGCACTATCAATGAGATTGATACTAAATTAAGTTTTTTTACTTTGCAGGTAACATGGACACCGTGGTCTAGGTGGGAGCTAGAGGACTACCTTAGTCCGCGCTGCGAGGAGGAAGGGGACGAGTGGCTTTACGAAGGGCCACTTATCTTCTTCCACGTCGTCAAGATGCACTACCCTTTTAGGGTTTACAGACAGTTCGGGAGGTTGCAGGGAATTCCACCGCTGTACTCCACCAACGCTCAGCTGCATGGGTACGATGCCAATATGTTTATTCTACTTAAGTGCCTCATTTCTAATGCAATATGGCAATGCAGGATCGATCGAAGGCTTCGGACCACGCAAAAGGATTGGGCGGTGACGCACGAACCACATTTGCTTAATTGGTATAACAGGCATCCTCGCCACCTCAATGAACTTCCACAGCACCACCCGGCAAGATGGATGGAGTACCTGCAATGGCTGTAGTGAAGTACGAGGATTCATCTCATGGTCCCGTACACCAACATGCCTGCAGATGCGGCCGGTGAGGATGACATCGCAGATGCGTTCGACGATGCGCAAAGGGTGCAAACACAACTTCTTAGGGCCCCTCTAAATAGATACGTGGTAAGTACTTTATACTTACATCCTCAAGCGAGGTAATGGGTTTCAAAATGATCGAGTTAACCTTGTGTGATGTTGTAGGCACAACAGTTGTCGAACTACTCCGAGGAAGCTTCTAGGCAACTTTTTCGGACTAGGGAAGACAAGACCAACCCTCTTCGCGCCTTTGTCAAGGTACTTTTGATAGTAACATTCGTGACTACAACTCAGTTACCTTTAAAATTCACGCTTAATAATGGTTGTTGTCATCTAAACCTGTAGAGAATGAAAAAAGGCTGCAAAAAGTTGGCTTAGAAGCTGACCTGTGCGAACACGCCTTTGGACGTACCTTACAACCCCATGTGGTCCAGGAACCAGACGATGTCCACCGCAGCTGCTTCTGCTAGCGACACTAGGGCTGCGTCCTCGTCTATTCGTACTCCGCAGGACATAGGGAAGGGTCCAGCTGGTGCGGACGATGTCGACGAGGCACTTCAGTATGACACGACGAGTGGCGACGACGACGACGTTCCCCAGTGGGATTACACCGGTCACGAGGAGATGGGTGCCTCACAGCTATACAGTGCTCCTATTGGTACACAGGGGGTAGACTACATACAGCAGGAGAACTACACACCAGCCGAGCAACAGGTCCCTATACTTTGCTTTTTCTTTAATTCTACTGTTCGTAGCTCAACATTTAGAGTAGCTCATCAGGTTGCTTGCTTGCAGGGGGCGTCCTCGACGCAGCAGTTCGATCGTGGACATAGGCGGCAGCGCGAGAGGCAGCAACGGGACCGCACAGACGTTGGCTGGAGAAGCAACGTGGTCCCTACGAATCCGAGGAGGCAACGGAGACCGCGAGACCCCTACACCCCTAGCGATTAGTACAGTAGTCATATTTAGCAGGCGCCGAACACATGTTATCATAGTTATCATAGTTATTTCGATTGGACTCATGTAGTTGGTAACACTCGTTTAATCTTTGGCGTAAACGCAATTCTTCATGCCATGGCTTCCGTAAACTTGCTGTAAATGACTCAACATGGCATGTCTGCATTTGTCACGCTCAGCTGTCGCAAAATGTAGGCATAGTTCCTACGTGCCCGGAGTTTCAGGGCCCCCCATGGCGGGGTGGCCCTGAAACTGCGGGCACACAGGAACTGCAGTAAGAAACTGCATTTATAAACTACACAGATAAACCACACAACAATCTTAGTGAGTGGACCAACAAATGAAACGAATGAAGATGTGATAATGAAAATTATTACAATGACATGTTTCAAAGTACAACACTAACAAACTACACCACACAAAGTTTCTAAGCCACTACAAATGACAAACACTAACAACGACGACGTGAAGACGTGACAATGCAAATTATTACAATGACACTTGTACGTCAATCAAATTGCGTGCACCACTGCGTAAGCAACTCGTCTTCGGACTCTGAATCCTCCACTACAACCTCCTTACCCTTGCTGGCCTCGACTGCCTTGGCCTGAGTGGCCTGACGCCGGTAGTAAGCCGCCTCCGCCTCGTCCGCGGCCTGAGAGTATAACTCGGCCTCTTCTTCGGTCATGTCTATTGGCCCCCATGCGTCGAACAGCAGTGTCTTATGGCTGTGGTACGCTGCCTGACCCTCCTCTAATTCAACATCCTCCTCGGGCATCGGTCCTAACTCCTCTGCAAGACAAAGTAGCTCGGCTATCCTTCCCATGTCGTAGGCATCCTCGTCCTGAGGGTAGCCCAATTCTTCGGCTAGACGAATGAGCTCGCCTATCCTCCCGGTGTCGTCGTCTTCCTTCGGCTCGGCCTCCTCTTCAACCACAATCGGACGGCTTGCGGTGCCAGCAACTCCTGCGTCCCGCTTTAGTGTCATATTCTCCGTGTATCTAGCACGAGCCACATCTGCTTGCCAGTTGCCGGTGCATCCAATCTCTGTAAGTACAAAATGCAAACAATTAACACGATCTTTGCAATGACTTTATTGACAGTCAAACAAAGAAGATTGAGTTTTTAAAAACGCAATGACTCACTCGCACATAATGAGTCAATAGTATCGTTCAAGCCTTGCATCTCCGCTCTTGCAGCCTCCTCTGCAGCCTTCCTTGCATCCTCTTCAGCCTTCCGTGCCTGGTACTCCTCTACATCCTTCTTCTTTTGCTCGTACCACTTCTTCCACGCAATACTCTCTGGGTTACGAACACGCAGGTCTTGGGCCCGTCGTAGCATTTTCTTCTTATGGTTCTTAACGAAATCAGTGACGTAGTTTGCAGGATATCCTCTCATCTTGCGAAGTGCTACCTTTGTCTTATACTCATCCTTGAACTTATACACATCATCATATGATTCCCATTTGCATTTCTGAGTGCTCTGTTGCAACAAATAGATGAATACAAAGTTAGCGTACAAAAGCAAACAAAATAAAACATTAGCACTAAGTGTCAACAGTCCTAGCAAACCTCGTCATAATCGATCATGTGGCCATAGAAGTGCCCAATCCCAAGGCCTGAAGGGACAAGGCCGTAGCTAGCTTCAACACCACATTTGCACATCACAGGAGGCGCAATAGACCTCCTCTTCTTCTTCCAGTCTGGCACCTCCTCATTCTTCTCCGGCTTCGGCCAATGGCTCTTTGGACCATAGACCCATTCCTTGAAACGGCACTTGGGATAATCATGATCCTACAAAATCAAAACAGTAAAACACACATATATGACATGACATTCCAAGGTTCACTCAAACCTTACCTCATATCGTAGAGGACAAATGAACTCTTGTTCATTGCGTGGGTTTATCACGGCTTGCTCTCCGCAAAGGCAATTTGGAGGATCCTCGAGCCGGCGTGCCGATGCTACGGCCTTCTCTTCCTCCGTCATAGGAGGAGGGTTAGGAGGGGGCGGAACCCAGCGAGTAAACACCTCACGCTTGCAATGATCAATGCCGGGGTAGAAAAGGAGAATCCTTGGGTCAAACTTGTCCGGACCGTCGATCCATTGGAAGAAAAAGCACCGAAAGTACGGCTACAAAAAAGTTCGAATTATCTCATCGCGAATACAACATCAGAAACCAATAAGAAAAACAAAGGGCACAATTACTTACGCTACAACTATAACATGTGTAGAAGCAACGAGCCGCAGTGTCTGGATGTCTCGACTCGCTCACGTGCGCCGGATGACCACAGTCACAGTTAGGGAAAGGTTTCTCGGGAGGAACGGGCGCATCCTTGCAAGACATGTCGGGGTACATCTCTCTAGGACGACCCTTTTTCCTCCAAATCAACTCACGATACGAGTCCTCCATCTAATAACATGAAATGATTTCTACAGAAAACGCATATCACTTATATAATGTACAATATCAATACGATTAAAACTAATATAACTTTACTAACTACATTAACCAAACATACCACAACGATGGACGCAGAGAAGGGGTGGCCGGAACAAGGTCCGACGATGGGCCGGTAGCCGACGGGGAGGTGCCCTAGGCGGGACGGGCGCCGAGGGGAGGGGAGCTCGGTCCTGGGGCGGGGACGGGGACGGGCGCCGAGGGGAGGGGACGGGGACGGGCGCTGCGGGAAATGGAATGGATGAATGGCCAAAAACAAGAAGTGCCCGGGCTTTTAAATGGGCGGACTTGTACCCCGCCATGATTCATGGCGGGTTAGGGGTACCCCGCCGTGATGCATGGCGGGGTACTCCTTTCCACGCTGGCCTACAGCGTGCCACGTGGGACCTGTACTCCGCCACCATGCATGGCGGGGTTCAGTGCATTTGCCCCGCCATGCATGGTGGCGGGGCCAAACGGGTTAGATTTAAAAAAAAATTCAAATGCGGGTTAAATTTAAAATTTGTTTCAAATTTGGGCTAAAAATAAAAATAAAATTCTCCATAGCACCTCTAGCTCTAGGTCACGGCCGCTGCCATCATCATCATTCAAGGGCGAAGAGGAGCTACTATACTGCAGCTTTTTCTGGCGGTTGAAGAGTGTGGCAAGGGCGTATATCGCAAGAGCATCGCCACCGAGGTAGGACAGCCAGACAGCGAGTCTATACAGCTTAAAGATACCGCTCCACTTACGGAAGGGGGCAACGACTGCGAGGAACAACTGAAAGGCGAGGCTGCCTAACACAAGGATGCGCAGCTGCCACTCTTCCCACCAGTCCACTGCCCTTGAGAGGCTCGTTGTGTAGCTATTTACTGGGTTTAGCTTAGCTTGCGCGCCCAGCTGCTCTCCGATGATGTATCTATTGTTATATATATATGATATGACAACCAATATGCTTACATATATGATGCTCTGCAAGCGCGCCTATGGGGCCGCCATAGTAGAATATATGGGACCAGGAATAGTGGAATACTATTTGCCATATCATCACGCAAAGGTCAAGCACGGGCGACAGACGATAAAAGCTAGCGCTTGTCGTGTGCTTTTCTTTTCTTTTCTTCTCTTTACTCTTCAGCACCATGGATGCTTGTGCCCTGCCTCCAGCTAATACAGATTCAAACCTGCACTCGATCTGGTGTCATAGACGATCCGGCCTCTCGTTATAAGCAAGGGATAATATAAAGGACGACCTGGAACGCAAGGACCACGGAAATGATAGATAAAGCTAGCTCTCCATCATATCGATCGTGTGCTTTTCTTTCTTTAATTTACTTTATTATTTATTCCGCGCCAAGCTTGCGCGTCGCGCCTCTAATATATATCATCATCACTAGCATAGAGAGCTTTTTTTTGTGGTCATTTATTATATAGGTACGTCGTCTATTTGACAGAGAGCTCCGATCCAGCTTAATAAGAAATTGTACGTGGATTTTTTGTCTCCTTTTGGAGCTGGTATACTTGGGTCGAGAGATATGTGGAAGGAGACATTAATTGTTTGGTTGCACTATTTTCTTTCTTTTTTATGGAGGCTATTCGGCCGATGTTTTTTTGCAGTTGATAAGTCAGCTGATGTTGTTTTGTTATAAGAGAAAAACACTATATCATGACTGATAAGTTAGCTGATGCTGTTTTGTTATAAGAAAAAAAAACATTGTACCATGGTCAAGAAGCTAATAGTTAGATCTTCTTGATTCAAGTCCGGAGATGAAAACTTTTGGAGATGAGGATGAACATGGTATCGGTTTCCAAATCGCCCCTAGCCCACATTAAGTCTCAAAAAACGTTTGATCCTATAGTCACCAAAACTTTCCTTAGTCATAGTGTCGAGCTTGCTACAAAGGCATGCGCAACCAAGGCTAGTACCGCAAGGCACAAAGGCTCACCACCATCGCTCGACCCTCCTGGTCACCTTGCGGCCATCCACTATGAAGCTTCTCCGTAAAGGAGGGGGTCTCATCATCCCCGCACGCCAAGTTGCCACTGCTCCAAACCAAGATCAGAGGATCAACACTGCCAGAAGGCTAGTAAGATCTCAAGTGTTCCGACTTACCAACATTATAAGGGCACAACAACTCAAACTATCAAGGTCTGCAAGCTATAATGATTAACTCTCAAAAGATAAGTTCTAAGCTCAACCATATATGCCCCTTCGAATGTGATCAATATGTGCTTGAGTGGTGGATTGATGAGTGGTCTTAGTCTGGGATTAGTTTCAGCGGTCTCCAACAGATCTTAAAATCGTTGGCTAAGGACATATAGATGCATAGCCCACCCAAGGCTATTGTTCGTTGTCCATGTTCTTCTCATTCAAGAAGAGTTCTATATAAGGTACACTAATATTTACGTGGACCACAAAGCTCATGTCCGCATGATCAATGGGTAATTCATTCCGGGCTTCAGACAACACAAAAATCCCCAACGAACTGCGAACTGGGCATAACTTAGCTGGTTGGGTTCTTTGTGATAGAACCTATCCATCCGGATTTAAATCCCCGATTTGACACGAGTGCTCGTATTTTACTAGATTTATTCCAGGATTTAACGACGCTATTCTTTCAGTGGTAGGCGACGTGCCCGTCGACAGTGAGACAACTAGGGTGACTTCGTCAATTTCGAGATTTGTCGGTCCAATTCAGTTCTTATGAGGTGCTCATAAGGATAGGGTATGCGTGTGTTCATAACAGTGAGTATGCGCTCATGCATGTGAGTGTCTATTAACTGTCTCTTAAAAAAATCCCCAGCGAGCTTACACAGGCCTCGAAAAAAATCCCCAACGAACTTACGTGGGCCTTGACAACTATGCTTGGCACGGTGGGAGTAGATTGCAACACAGCAGCAGCAGCAGCAGCAGCGATGCACAATCTGTAGCTGACCTGTCGCGAAGAAGCTCGTTAAAATGGCAGCTCACTTGCGCGTGGATAGGTATTCAGTCACGACTCAAAAAAAATGTACTGAAGCAAAGCGGAGCAAATGGATTTTCAGAAAGTGTAATGCCACAACAAACGTTTCGCCTTTAATTTCTTTCTCGAGGACGAAACTAAAAATGTGATTTACCACGCAAAGGAGGAAATATGCCAAGTCAAAAAAAGAGACAGGGTCAACGATCCGTGTGGTCAAGTACTGTAAGGCTGAGAAATTTCACCATCAATATGACGTTGGGATATATGTACTGGAACTGAGAGGATCGAAACTTTTCTAAAAAGAAATAAAAAAATAACTCTCGAAACTGAGAGGATGTATCCAGCCGATTGATGAACTAAGGCATGCTTGGTAGAACTCATTTTTCATCTCAGTCAAGGCATCATCATCCGGAACCTTATCTGAACAAGGCCACCAGCCATGTGCAGCCTGCTGCCTGCTTCAAGTGCTCTTCATGCGGCCCAGTTGTACTTGTTTAGCCCATGTCCAATAGTGCTGGTTTGGCCCATGTCCATTCACGTTTGTTTCCTTTTCCATGTTTTTAAATTTTGTTTTCAAAGTAAATAATGAAAATTAAAATAAATGTTCTACAGATGTTTTTTCGAAAAACATATAAGCATTGGTGATAAGCTCGCCAGTTGCCACGCATCATGCTTTGTGTTGTATACTCCCTCTGTCCTGTAATATAGTGCATTATAAGATTTTAGGACAAATTAAGAGAGAACATAAAAGACACATGTACCCTCATTTTATTTCCTAATCACACGCTATCATCAACATGAATTGATGGTGATTGGTTGATAAATGAAAAATATTTAATACAAAACTGGGTTTGGTCCTCTAGAATGCATTATATTTAAGGACAAATTTTGAATGCTAGAATACACTATATTATAGGACGGAGGGAGTAGTTTGCTGGTGGCAACCTAAAACTTGAAGTCTTGGTCATGCAGTTTAGTGTTTCCCATCTAATTGTCGATTCCCAACCGTTATGGATAGGTTTTTGGTCAAACTGTTTCGTTCTCAATTTTCTGACAAAGTTGTTTCCCTTTTCACAGCCAGCGTTCCCAATACTGTTTCCATTTTTTGAATAAAAATGTGAAACTAGAAGTGGTTAAAGGTTTATCTAACTATTTTCATCCCTATTTCTCCCTCTGAATATAAAGGCAGAAGCTAGGGCACCCACAAAGAGGATTATACTGATTCATCTCTAAAGAATACAGAACCAAATCAGGATGTAAGGCTTTTTTACCCATATGGGAGGCCCGAGTCTGGGTAAACCTAGCGTTCTTCCTTGCTGTGAGGTTAGAGTGATTTTGCAATCCTTCAACGCCCATATAGTGAACTCCCAATAGCCCTCTGTCACACCCGGATTTAAAGAACTAAACCAGGTAAGCCATATGTGTGCCTAGAAAGTCCACACACACGTCAGAATGAAAAAAGTACCAGAAACAATGTTACTATATAGCGTATATATAGCTATAAATTAACACTTACATCAGAGTATCGCGGAACGGTGACTAAACTTCAGGCTCCATTCTTCTCAGAGACGGCTGACTGGGGCTCCGTATGCCAAGCACTTCAGATATACTTCTGGATACTCCATTACATATTTATCCTTCTTCTAAGTAGCACCTTACTACACACTGGATTGTAGTGAAAATAGTAAGAGTGAGTCCATGTCGAACTCAACAAGTACAACACAGGGTTCATAAGGCACAAAAGGCTAGACACTCTTTGACTGCATTTAGCTTTTATTCATCATGTAATTAGCAATTGAGTAGCATCAAGGTAATCCAAATCCCATTAATGAATCAATAATCAATTGCAATAAGAATGATGAAATAGCAGTTAACATAATCATAAAAGTAACAACAGAATTAAGCATGATATAACAAATGGTGATCAACTATCTGTAGATGTTCCAAGGTCGCCCGTATCCGAGGGCACAGCTAGTATACTAGTTTTTAACTCTGCGCAGAGGTGTACACTTTCACTGTGAGTCATGACTTCCAAATGTATGGGTTTGCAAGACCCAAACACATCGAAAACCATATAAAGGCATTTAAAAGTTCGTCTAACAAGTTAGGGCTGCGAATGATTCTCAGTTGAAAAGTATGAACCTCCCTCCAAGGGACGACTTACAAAAGACTGCACCCACCTTGGCAGGCCAAGACCATACTAGACATGACCCCTCTTGTGCCTTTTGATAACCACTAACAAGCTAGAAAATGTCTCTTAAAAAACTAGAGCCAGAGCCATATAGCCCTCACAGCTGTACGGTCAATCCAGGATGATCACGTACAGATAAGTCTTTATGGAGAGAAACCAGAGCAACAATATAACCCCTTGCTCTAGCCCCCTTTTCAACAGTAATAAAATCATCTTAATGGTTGGTTGCTTAATCCATTAATCAAATTACAAGATCATTGTTCATAATTAAGCACTAGCAATAGCTACCCAAATGCATCCCCAAGGTTGACAAGGAATCAAGGTATCAATCGCTAGGATAAATCTCTACGGTTGCCAAGGTAGACACATGCATATGAATAATATTTTTAGTGTATAGGTAACAAGGATAGTCCCATGTTATACTTGCCTTTTTTCTAAAGTTAAGCTACTCATAAGTCTTCAACCTTCGTCTCTGACCTTCAGCTTCTGCTGTACTTGTCGGTCCTCAGCTCCTAGTCTTCAGCACTCACGAATCACACTTCTACTCGCAGCAACCAAGCACAGCAAACAGACAACCAACACACTTAAGAACAAACATCATACAAAGAAGATATTTTAAAAGGAAGCGCACTAAACGTCACGGCTTGTTGCTATGGTTACGAGAACGCAAGAACGACTAAGGACAGAGCTATTGTTACCGAGGACACATCTATCGAGGTTGACAATATAACTGAAGAAGACAAACTATACACTTGATTATTTTAATTAAATAAAATCACGTGATAGTTATCAACTCAGATTACTTAAATTATATTTTAGTTCAAACTCGAGTTAAAATTAACCTTGTTTTATTTTTAAACAATTTAAGCAAGTTAGAATCTTACTTTACAAAAAAAACGCATATGAGAGAGCATTATATGATTCGTGTTTAAGCTAGACAAAGTATAATCAAAACATATTTGAGTTTATACTATTCAATTTAATATTCATTTGCAAAAAGGACAATATGGCAACACTATATTGCTTTTGATTATTTTATATATAAAGGTACTAGTGGCACATGAACTTTAATCAAGTTAATATTTAGATTCCTAAATATGGACACCAACATGCACACTGTTATCGCGAATCGGAGGTAAAACAGTGATATGGCACAGGATTGAAGCTGTACGTTGGAAGGGAAATTATGTGCAGACGGGCATGACATCAACATCATCTTTGATCAATAAAATAATAGACAAGGAGGTGAGGCTGACCTGCTATAAATCGACCAGCAGGAGTTTGCAATTGATGAACAGGAACAACTATGTACGTTGTTGCTGATGGATAGGTTCTGAACAAGGATTGCTACAGCTGAGATGACTTCATGTTTGCTTGTGAGTGCTCGAACATGGATGCTTCATCAGCTTGTAAACTCGATTACTGTGGAAAACGCTAGCGTCCATCAAGCAACCGCAAGACGGCGCCATACGATAGCAGTTTTATAGCTGCTATCTTGTACGACGATTGAACATGGTGATGGACAGCCAGCGACATCGGGCGGCCGGCATCCATGATAGTCAACAGGTCATTCGGTTTGGACAGGCGAGATTGCTCCAGCGGCTAGGGCAAAGGGCGACGCCATGGACGGGAGCTTGAATCAGACATCACCGAAAACATGCATGGGAGAGATGAAAAGCTAGCTAGCACGGAGAACTCACCTAGGCGCTTCACGAGGACAAGGAGAGACTCGACGACGACAGGTGGCAACGGCGGCAGCTCTGCTCGTGCGAGATCGGTAGGACGGCAGGGCACAGAGTCGCGGACGCCGCGGAACTATGAAAAGCCAATCGACTAGACACGGCACGGAGACCTACTCGTATAGACGTACGATGCCTGCTTGCTTCTTATAGGCTAAATAAATATAATATACTATACCTACTACTAACGTATTTAGACTTGGGCCCCAGGCCTCAAGGGCCCAGTTCGGCCGTTGGACGCATGGCACACTGCAGGGTGTAAGGATGGTAACAGGTCGGCTTCGGATCGGGTGGAGTCTCCGTGCACCCAAAACCGAAACCCGAAATCGAAACCCGAACCCGAACCGAAAACCGATTCGGGTGAAAATCTACCACTAAAACCAAACCCGCGGATACCCAAAACCCGAACGGATACCCGAAACCCAAATGGATACCCGAAACCAGCGGATAAATATACACATATTCACATGTATAAATAAGAGGCAACAAATAATAAATATTTTCATGAGTCAATTTTAAAATAGATTTAATCATCTAAGTAAACAAGTTATTATTAACATATTATAAACACATGAGTTTTAATTCTAAATGATTTATTTCGTATATCCATTGGATATCCACAGGTGAAAAACCAAACCCGAAACCGAACCCGATACCAAACCCGAAACCGAACCCGAAAATCGTGGGTGAAAAACCATCCCCAAACCCGAACCGCAGGACCCGAAACCCGTCGGTATCCAACCCGAACCCGATCCGCTGCCATCTCTAGCTAAGGCTGGATAACGAGCCAGCTCGGCTCGGCTCGTTATGACTCGTTAGGATAACGAGCTAGCTCGGCTCGACTCGTTATCTTAACGAGTCAGAAAGCCAGCTCGGCTCGGCTCGTTAAAAGCTCGAGCTGGCTCGTTAGGCTCGCGAGCCAGTTATAAAAAATATACAAAATTTAATATTTGCATTTATCAAAAGCTTGAAAATAGTAATAATACAAAAATAATATATCTAATAGCCTTAAATTGAATAAAATATTCGTATGAGCTAATATATTAACCATTTGCAGAGTGCAAGATATGAAGTAATACAAACATAATATAAGTTTTGATGACTTTTTCCCTAAAACTATGGCTCGTTTGGCTCGCGAGCTAGCTCGAGTTGGCTCGTTATAGCTAACGAGCTAAAATCTTGGCTTGGCTCGGCTCGTTGCCGAGCCGAGTTAGCAATGAGCCGAGCGTGCTAACGAGCTTCGAGTTTTTCGTCCAACCTTATCTCTAGCAGGGTGGACGATGGTTTTTTTTTATGTATTGGTGATATAGATGGATCAGCTTGGCTTGCATATTCAAGGAGGCAGCGGCAAGCAACAATAATGCTCTGCAGGTTTGCTCGGCTGAAAACGAAGGAGGAAAAACAACATGCTCAGCTCATTGGCTCAAGCCTCTAGCAAGATTAGCTGCGTATACGCTAGAGCAGATAATATACAGAGCATACAAATTACTAGATGATTAGAAGAACTTGATATACTCAAGATATACCAGGTGGACATGCTGCTCATGTACCTAGGCATGCACGGACGGCCTAGGCCCGTGACTCGGGTGCGGCGTTCGGCGATGGCGGCGCTGCTAGGGTTGAATAAGAGACGACATCACCTGGGCTCTAGCTATTTATAGGGTGGTAGGCGTTAGATTTCTTATTTGTTTTCTTTTCCTTTTCTTTTTTATTTTCAAATTCAAATGTATATTGAATCATTTTGAGTTTTGATCAAAGCCAGACATTACAATAAATCAAATGTGAAGGCATGTATGCTCAAACATGTTTCTACATCCTATGATAAATTTTAATTTAACTAAAATTTTTATTTTCATATATTTTCATAAGCACGAAAATACATAATTAACCCATTTAAGTCTATTTCAAAATGAGCAAATTTTAGGGTGTTACACCCTCTATCTATTTTGTTTGCTCACAACTATAAAAAAATCATAATAATTACTCAAATAATATGTTCGTTATGCGCCACACAATTAATACCATTTGATCCATATTTGAAAGAACTTTCTAGTGTTTATGATTTGCAACAATTATAAAATTAGTACAGAATGAGTTTATTGCCAAAATTGATTTTGGAAAGTCAAACTATGCCACTTAACACGAATAGAAGAAATATTATTTCGACATTTCATCGGACAATATTATACTAACAGGGAAAAAAGGTAATTTCACTCGCATATATATAAATTTATTTTCACTCGTATATAAATTTCACTCGCATTGGAGATTGTAATAAGAAACTGTAACTTTTTATTTTTATATATTAAAGAAAAGAGAGATGGAGAGAGACGGGTATGGGTTTTTCCAGAAGTACCCTCGAGGCTTCTCTCCAACCGGTTCACCACTCACCACCCCCTCTTCTCTTATCTCCTTCCCCCACCTGCACAGCCTCCCCGCCGCCTTCCCCCTCCGCGCCATCGACACGCCCGAGCGCGTCGCTGCCTGGTGCTCGCGGTACGTCCACCCCTCCTCGTCTTTCGTTTCTCCTCTGCCGTTCAGCTCTCCCCGCCCCCTCTCTCTTTCGTTCCCCATCTTTCCTGGCGGCGCCGACTGGGCGAGCCCAGTCAGCGGCGCCCTTGCACACACGCCTCCGCCGGAGACGAGTGCCCACCAGGTATGCCTTGCCGCCCCCTCTCTTCCCCTCGTGCTGTGCGAAACGGAGCGCCCCAAACCCTAAAGTATGTTGTTTGTAGTCGGATCTGACCCACCTACGAGTATGCACATGGATTATACCTACTAACCTCGATTTCCTTGCAAAGATTATCGGGGGTCCGCCCCTGCGCTGTGCCGTGCTAATTTCAGTTTAGTTTTTGGGCGTTCCAATGAGACCTCGTGCGTTCTGAATTACAACTAATGTTTCTTTATTAGTAGTAGGGGGTAGTTAGTTTGTTATGCACAAGTGCCTGATGTAATTGACACTTGTATTCCTGGAATACCTAATGTAGCAAAGCCCTTAACTTTGCCTCTGTCATATTTCAGCCGGTACACGCAAGTAATAAACATCATATGGCGCTAGTACAGTTTAATGGTGCCTTGGTTCCTCAACTCGGTGAAAAACCTCGGCTGCTATCCTCGGCACCTGCAGTTGCAAGGGCCACCTATGCTGATGCAAGATTCCTGACACCAAAAACTGGGTATGTCTGTGCACAATTCGGATATTATTTGGTCAGTAGCATGTAGTTCACTTTAGGAGTTCCATGGTGGACATGTAGTCTGTTTCATATGTTGTTGCCACTGCAGTTTGTTTCTAGCTTCCACAGTTATTATCAATTCTTGTCTAGTCAATTTTTCACATAGACTCAGAGTAGGCTAAGAAACCTTATTGGCTATGTAGCACTTATACCAACTACCAAGGAAAAAGGTAGCAAAATCACTGTGATCCTCTGCTAAATCTGTCCCTTGCTACATTGTTAAATATGTTTATCTAAACCGCCACTTTATTCTTTGTCAACAATCAACAAAGAGATTGAGCTGGCCAAAATAGTAAGACATAGCATATACCCTAATGACCTAATAAGGTTGAGGAAATTAAGCAAGATGCATTACTATGTTTTCTCAAAAATTCTGTAACTTGTAACAACAAAATATTATAAGAATGTTAACAAGATATATATTCTACCATGCACATACATTTCTTAGCAAACTGAGTTTATTCTTACTGTCTCTGTGCAGTTCAAGAGGTAGAGGTAAACACCTGCTATCACCTAGTTATAGTTTGCATTTGCAGACCTCTTCTGAACAACTAAACCATGTACCATCATCAAGATTTCGCCAGAAAAGGGGTTCACGTTTTGTTGTCAGAGCTGAAGCTGTGAGCTATTCTTTTGTATTTCTGCTTTTCTTATGTTATTGCTTCAAGGTGTCTTCCGTTCTGATTTGGATTTAAATCTCAAATGACAGGATTTCTATAGTGTACTTGGTGTCTCAAGAAATGCTAGTAAATCTGAAATCAAGAGCGGTAGGTATCTTCTGTTTAGTTGATCATGCTGTTAATGTTTTTCACTTGATTGTCATGTGTTCGAAGAATGTATTACCTAGTTTTTGTTTGGTTGCGGTTGTCATGTAATATGCCATGTATATCCTTGCAATTGTCACTTTGTCAGAACCCGTATTTATTAAAAGTCCATCTTCCATACTTCCACTTCAATGCTGCTCCAATAATATAGTACACTTTTAAAAACAAAACCAACACTGATTTAAGATATGATGATATCACTTGTAAACTACTCTCTCCGGTCATAATTATACAACATTTTCGACAAGACCTGGTCAAACTTTTGAAACTATGTCTGCCAATGACTCCTAAAATGTTAGCTTGGAAACATAAAGATGGCATGTGTAGATTTGTCTTCAAAGGTACTCTCATGTAAACTAAGTGTATTCTTTGGTTTAATCTAGGCTTAATTGAACTTAAGGTTATTTTCTTTGCACACAGAAGTATAATGCAGTTCTGCAAAAGGCTGTATTGTTAAGGTACAGTTGCATGGTTGGCCCCACTTTGAGACCTTACTATTAGCGTTCCCTCCTTTGTTTTCATTTTGCACCATTGCCCCTGGTTTGTAAACAAAATAGGGGCACTGGTGCAAACATTTTGGAAACAGTAGTGGTTTTGGTGCAAAATAATAAAAGGAGGGCAGAGTCATAATTAGGACCCCATAGTGGGGGTAACCATGCAAATGCACTGAATTGTTACTATTTCATCTCATTTAAGTTGTGATATCCTTGGTGTCACTTTATTGCATCTGATTAGATGGTATTGTTAGCTGTTTATTGCTTATTTTTATGAAAATACCAACTATGAGTGTTTGATAAAAAGAAAATATCAACTATGAGGCTGAAACTAAGAAGTTTTTGTAACTTGAAAGCATCATGGTCAGTAGTACCTGTACTGAATAGAGAATAGGGATTAGATATACATAACATGATGTTGTATTGTTCATTTTCTGTGTTGGTGCTGAATCCTTTTATTTTCCAGCCTATCGGAAGCTTGCGAGGAGCTATCATCCGGATGTAAACAAGTAAGTTGGTTATTGCAATAGAGAATCACTTTTCAGCTACTATCATCATTTTGTTGCTTTTCGCCTGCTTATAGCCAGCTGTACATTCTTCTTATATTTGTTTTGTACATTAGACATCTTTCTCATCTAGTTAGCGAATAATGAAAGTACCTATTTATGATTTATTTTAGAGATCCTGGTGCGGAACAAAAGTTCAAGGATATCAGCAATGCTTATGAGGTTGAGCCCATTGTTCATACTCAACTCCAAATTCCATTTTTGGTAGTAGGATTACATGTTTGTTTATGCTTACATAGCAAGGATGTCTTTGTAGGTTTTATCTGATGATGAGAAGCGATCAATCTATGATAAATATGGAGAAGCAGGTCTTAAGGGTGCTGGCATGGGCACAGGAGTAAGTTTTCCTATATGGTTTCTATATCGGAAGTTTGGTCAGCAGGATCATTGAATTGTTCTAATCATATCAATTTGTTTCCTACAGGATTACTCAAACCCGTTCGATCTCTTTGAGTCCCTGTTTGAAGGGTTTGGTGGAATGGGCGGAATGGGTGGCGGCCGTGCTGCTCGGAACAGACCAATGCAAGGTGATGATGAGAGCTACAATCTGGTACTCAATTTCAAGGAAGCGGTGTTTGGTGTAGAGAAAGAGATTGAGATAACCAGATTGGAAGGCTGTAACACCTGTGATGGAAGTGGTGCCAAGCCAGGTACAAAGGCAACGACATGTAAAACTTGTGGAGGTCAGGGCCAGGTAGTCTCCTCCACAAGAACACCACTTGGAATATTCCAGCAAGTCTCCACCTGCAATACTTGTGGTGGCACTGGTGAATTCTCCACTCCTTGCAACACCTGTGGGGGTGATGGCCGAGTGCGAAGGACAAAGAGGATCAGTCTAAAGGTTCCTGCCGGAGTGGATTCTGGAAGCAGGCTTAGGGTCCGGTCTGAGGGTAATGCTGGCCGGAGAGGAGGCCCTCCTGGGGATCTTTATGTCTTTATTGATGTTCTCTCTGATCCTGTTCTTAAGAGAGATGGGACAAACATTCTCTACACATGCAAGGTTTCTTACATCGATGCAATCCTTGGGACAACTGTCAAAGTCCCCACTGTTGATGGAATGGTTGACCTTAAGATACCCTCAGGAACTCAGCCAGGCACAACTCTGGTGATGTCGAAGAAAGGTGTTCCACTTCTTGGAAAGTCAAATGCTCGTGGAGACCAGCTGGTGCGTGTCCAGGTTGAGATTCCGAAACGTCTGAGCCGCGACGAGAAGAAGCTAATTGAGGAGCTTGCAAACCTGAACAAGGCTCAAACAGCCAATAGCAGGAGATGATTATTACACAAGGCTTTGTAGGACACCGTGCTTGTGTGATAGGCAATTTTGATGCAAACTGCAGTGATGAAATGAGTTGGTAGTGGGTCATACACTTCTACGGACTACATACAGCAAGGGGTACACTGGAGCAAAATGTGTCATGCCATATCTGTAACCTCGTTTTTAAGCTATTGAAAGTCAAGTCAGTGAACTGGACGTTTTGCAATAGCTTAACATATGGGCTAGGCGACTTTATTAGCCATTTTTTATTATACGGCTTTTCTATTCTTGAAAGCCTTAGGCAAAATCACTGATGGTGGAATCAGGCTTAGAGCCTTAGACTTCACATTTCTTGCAGATGTGCTGTACCATTCATGGAATCTGTAAGTGGAAATGTAACTGTAGTTTTATGTTTGGTTATGCATTGGGGGTTTATTGGTTTGCTCTTAAACTACGTTATCGAAATAATACATTTTGCCCTAGGCGGCTGCTGATTTAAAGCTGCCTCTGCGCAGAGCAGGTACATTTTGCTCTAGGCAGCTGTTGATATGAAGCTGTTTGTTCTGTGTGTGCTACTAGTTGGGACTCCAATGTAATTTGTTCTTGTTTGGTGTTTCTAATAAAATGGTTGAACATGCACTCCAATCTTTCTGTGCCAACCAGCATAAACCCAATGTTCTCGGTCCTTGACCTACTTGCCTCCAAAAAAAAAATGCTAGACTTTGGAAGAAAGTACTGGAAGCAAACATGGTCCGTAGTGCAGTGGGGTAATGTTGAGTCTACGCTGCTATTGTGTCATTGCGTGGCCTTTTACATAGGTTTTTCCTAAGTACAGCTTGGAATGTATTGGTACAATTATTTTTCAGTTCAGATGAATCTAAAGATACTTTTATTATGTGATCATTGGCAAAAGGCTGTGTGTTGGCCCATAGTCAAAGATTAGTTGCACACGATTTCTATGACATCCATTAGAGTAGATGTGCGAATTGAGCTTTAGCTGATCAGATTTCTGGTGGTAAAACTTGTTTAAAGTCACCGAGCTCAAAAATTTTTTAGATTTAGTTTAGAATTTAATGGTACTGTTTTTATAGACAACAATCTCAATATCTACCCATAAAACCTCTATACGGGTCTAGATAGTGCTAATTTTTAGAAGTATACACACACAATGAAAATTAATGCATTTTTGCCGTACAACAAATTAACAACGGTAATGCTCCAGGCGTCCGGACGGACCAAACCGCCCCGCCCCAGCCCGCGCCGCCCACTGCTCGAAGTCGTGCCTCCTGCGTAGACTGCGCTCCATCCGTCGGCGAGATGCCCCCGCCGGACCTCCGCGCCGCCGTGAGCCCCCGCCCAGAGTTGCGCCTCCTGCCACTGCGAGCCCCATGTGCCGCAACCGTCCTACGCAACGGCGAGCCTCTATTCGTCCAGACAACAAGGTGATATTGCGTTGAAAACGCATGTTGCAAGCGTATGTTTCAAGTGTTTCAGATGTTTAGAGGTATGTTGCAAGTGTTTTATATCGATGTTGCAAAGTTGATCGAGATGTTGCACATGTTACAATGGCTATATACATATGTTTTAATTGTATGTTCCAAATGTTTTAGACGTATGTTGCAAGTGTTTTCATCTATATGTTTTCAAGTTTTTTCGGTGTTTTGCAACTGCTTTAGACGTATGTTGCTAGTGTTTCATCTGAATGTTGTAAAAGTAGATCGGATGTTGCACATGTTGAATGAGACCCACTTGCCGTAGTCACCTGCTACAGATGCTGAGGCACGGCCGAGCAGGCAGACGGTAGTCCTCACGTGCGGTAGGGCGGCGCGGGAAACATTCGGGCGGCGCAAGCCCTGTGGGGGCACGCAAAACGAGTAGGCACAGGAAACAGGGTGCGGGGAAACTGGATAGAACGCACGGGCATTTGGAAACGGGACCCTGCAGTCTATTTCACGCGTCAACGCATGGGCCCGTGCCAGCCGGGCGTTGCTCACCCACGTTGGCGTCTCACGCGGCCACGTGAAGGCCCGCGCCGCCAAACGTCGCCTGTGTGGGGACCGCTCGTGCCTCCTCCCACTTTTCACGCATATCTCATGTGCAATACCTGATCTACTTTTGAAATATTTAGATACAACATTTGCAGCATACAAAAAAGGCAGATGAAACACTTGAAACATGCATCTGAAACACTTGCAAAGACACTTAAAAACACTTGAAGACCATTGCAGACATACGTAACATCCAGATAAAACGCTTTCAACATATGTGTGAAAACATATGCAACATCCCAATTAACATGCTTGCAACATACGTCTGAAAAAAAGATGAAACATTGGAGACAGACTCTTGCAACATACGTGTACAACCATTGCAACATATGCAACATCCTGATCTACTTTGCATCATCCGTATGAAACACTTGCAACATACCTCTAAAACATCTTAAACATTTGAAATGTGAGCATGTAACATGTGTTTTTCACCTTTCTTCTGTGCGACGCAGAGCAGAGCGGGGAACGGATGGTTCCGGCCAGCCGGCGGCCGAGAATGGTGGCGTGGCTTGGCAGCAGGTAGCTGCGCCTAGTCTGGGCCTGGCAAGCGACGTCCCCTTCTCCTGGGTGCTCCCGGCAATGGCTGTGAGCGGGAGGTGGACACTAGGCCATGGCGCGTTGGAGGCGGAGGTCTTCCTAGCTGCCGACCAGTAGCCCAAACCCCATGGTGGAGGCAACGGCGGCGGCGGTCAGGCGGTTGCAGTCTCCTTCTCCATCGGCGTGCAACGGTCGGGCAGCAGCGCTGATCGATCGGCAGGATTGCTGCCCACGGCGAGCGGCCCAGAGACAGAGGAAGATAGCGAAGGGCAGGTGATGCGGTGAAGGCACAGATGAAATGAGGATTATTCACTGCGTTCGGCCTTATTTATCCACCTCAAACCACATTTACCAAGGTGGATTATGATGTAAAATTAACAAATTTCCACCTCAATATGATCCACACTAACACACGTGGATTAAGTTGGATGATAGAGTGCATCCAAACAAATCCTTCATGTGTAAAAAACACATGCGTGCTCATATATTTACGCCAGATATGCTAAGTACGTTTCATAATTAGGATGTCCTATAAAAAAAGTCTTACCATTCCTTACGGCTTATTTGAATGCGCTCGTACTCATCCAAATTCACTCCACGACATGTAAATTAAGGTGGATACGAGTCAAACAAACCCTAGGTATTCGTAAATACTTGTACCATTTCAATATTTGTGTAAAAATTTGTAATCATTTCTGGCCTAGCTAGCTTATGAATCCCTCCTCCTCCTCTCTTCACTCACCCTCGTCATTAAATTTTTAAACCTTGGCATTTTTTTGGGGGAATTTAAACCTTGGCATTTTAATTAGCGCCAATAATGTTCATGCTATTTGCGGCACGATGGTGCGATCGGTGGAGGTGGATCAGGGCTTGATGAGGGTGTAGGTGGCAGCTCCTGCAATGGCCCCCAGCGGCGGCGCCAGCAGGTAGACCCAGATGTCCTTGTACTTCCCCGTCGCCAGCGCCGCCCCGATCGTCCTCGCCGGGTTCATCGACGGCCCCGTCGACGGCCTGCACAGCATGCACGCAACGTACGCTTCATACTCCTTGCTACTTGCTCCGATGAGAGCGTTCATAGCAGCACTACTTACCCTCCGATGAGAGCGTTCATCATTATCGCCGCCGCGATCGCGAATTCGCGATGGCCACCAGCTCTTTGCTCTGCACAAGATCGTCAACAAACATTCATCAAATCTGAGCACGGTGCACGGTGCTCTGCACAAGAAGCTCTGCACGGTGCACTTGCCGAGGTCGGGTCGGTGGCGACGGCGGTGATGACGAACATGAGCACGAAGGTGAGCACCAGCTCGAGGACGAACGCCTCAGCGGCGCCGACGCGGGGCACTGTCGCCATGACGGCGGGGTCGGCGGGGCGGTACACGCCCTTGGCGAGGAACGTGGCGGCGACGGACCCCAGCGTCTGCGCGGCGGCGTAGGGGAGCACGTGGGCGCGCGGGAGGTGCCCGAACACGCTCATGGCCAGGCTCACGGCTGGGTTCAGGTGCGACCCGGAGACGTGCACCACGGCGAGCACCACGGCCACCACCGCCAGCCCCGCCGACGCCGCCACGCCCACTAGGCCCTCCGCGCCGCCGTGCTGCGCGTCCGCCACGATGGTGGAGACCACCGCGAACATGAGGATGAACGTGCCGATGAACTCCGCCGCCACCTCTTCGCCAGCGGCACCTCGGCCGGGACGCGCGTTTGCTCGTCGTCTTCCACGTCGTCAGCCTGCGGCGGCGACTTGAGCATCAGTTTCTGCAGGGAGTCCAGCGGCACCGGCACCAGCTTGCTGGATCTCGGAGTCGAGGCGGCGCCGGCACCGGCGACGGCGACGGCGAGGCTCCGCTCACTTGGCGTCGAGCACACGCTGATGGCCACCTGCTTCTGCTCTTCAATGCTCACTGTGGTGTGATCAGCCATTTCTCACTTCACCTCAGCACCAAATACATCTCTTTAACATACAACTGATTTCTTTTCGTTACACCTTTCTACCTATATATATGCATATAGTTTTCTTAATGACCTAGCTAATAAGTAATAATGATCTATGCACACATATTTTGAGTGACCTTGCAAGGTTAACAGCTACTCCTAGTCCTATATAAGTGTGCACACAGCATGTCGAGCCAAATTTGGAGAATATTCATTAATTTGAATGTTTTGTTGCATTGGATTTATTGTGCACTTAGGAGAATATGACGAGGAATATGTGATGAGAGCTGGGGTAAAATGTATGCATCAGGAGCTAATCAGCAAGAAGCCATAGATGAGTCACTGACTGTTTTTTGTCATTTGGCCCTGGGACACACAGCTCTCCATCAGGTGTGACGATGCAAAGAGCATTCCCATGCATATTCCCAGGAATTTTCGGCAAGACAAATGCTCAAATACCACGACGACAAGAACGTAGCCTATGCTCCGTGGGCACAAGAGGCGTACACTTCCAAAGGTTCATAGATAAGATGAGTGGCCTCATTCTCAGTTTACTATGTACTCCCTCCATTGCAAATTACAAGACGTTTTGTCTTTTCTAGATACATAACTTTTGTTACGCACTTAGATATACACCATGTCTAGATATACAACAAAAACAATGAATCTAGAAAGTCAAAACGTCTTATGATTTGGAAAGGATGGAGTACTAAACAAACTATATGTCGAGCAGTAAACATATATGTATGAGTGATCAGTAGAGCATCAAGAAAAAAGTAGCATAAACGCTTCATTCTGTCATCCTCATCAACCCCTCAAAGGGCAATCACGTTTATTTGAAGCTAGAAATGGCCGACGCAGGTGCAACGAAGAATGTTACAACCCCAGTGGAAACGAATGCTATGGAATTGTGCTTTAATGCTGATGTGGTCTTGACGCTTTGAAAAGTTCGAGCGGTGCACAGCCTCAGGTTCAAGAAGTACTAGATTTTGAGAACTAAACCGAAGCGCTGGACTGGAGTGAGCTTCTTGCAATCTCTAATGCGTTTTCAACAGAAGTCGCGGCCTGGAGCTTAGACTTGTCAACAACAGGCTGAGATTTAGCGAGCTGCGGAAGAAGTGAGAATTCCTGAAAGATTGCAGAAGGTTCGTCATGAACATGTCGAAAATTACATGCTCTCTTAATTAATGTGGCTTATAACTTGGTAGTAAGTTCGACAGAAATAGAACTGTCCTAGATTAGCATGGTCTTGTTCAAGAAAAAGGTGGTGTGCATTTACCTCTGAGGTTCCACTCTCAAGGAAAACACCCTTCAGTCGACTATCTACAGTTTTGTCAAGGCAGAAAGGTCATAATATGTTTAATTACAACCGAGAAGAACCAAAATGTATTCCAAACTACTGATTACCAGAGTCAATCCAGAAAGTTGCAATCTTTGGATCAAAGTTCCCTACTTCAACTGTTTCGCCAACTGCTCAGAGCACAAATTAAAGGCATTAATATCATGAGTACACATGATCAATCACAAGGACCAACTTGTAATGTAGAAAATGGCTGTCATGGTACTCGTACCATTATCGCCATAAAACTGCCACCAAATTTTCCTCGCACTTCCTTCATACTCAAAAACTCTTGAGTAGAAATATGGAAGGTAATCATACCTGCATCCAACACGGTGAATCCAAAGAAGCACTGGGAGCTAAACTAACAGAGTACACTTGCAGCCATAAACTTACGCTTTTGTCTGGGATGTTAGGAGAGTTTCTACACAATGGTGTGCAGATTTCCGAGCATGATCCACATGTTCCACTCGAGCAACTCTATCGTACATCTGCAATGAGTTTGGACAAAATATCATATTCTGGATCCAACTTTGCCTCAAAAGATAGAAAACATAATGACTACCAACCTTCAGCGGAAAAGCTGCTACATCTCCAATTGCAAAGATGTCAGGTACACTAGTTCTGAACAAGGAATCAACCTACAAAAATATACCATTTAGATCTCTTGACCAAGAATAAATTGCAATTGATTTACAGGATGCCAAACAATTGAGCAAGTAATTATCAAAATTAGAATATATCATACAATGAAGCAGCACAAATCCAACAAGAAGGAACACAGTGACAATGAAGACAGCTAAAAACCAATAAATTGGTAAGGGTAAGATGCAACTTAAACAAGTGATCCAATTTGAGGGGCTTTATGTGTTGTTTGCTACTAATCCAAATTAATCCCATCAGTATCTCAGGTAGAAAAGAAAGAAAAGGAAATAGTTCCATAGAAACTTTGAGCAACTATCATGATGCAGAGCAGTGAGATTTAATAAGGCCAATTAACTTTGGCATGGAAACAAACCTCTATTCCACCAACTTCATGGTTGACTCCAACAGCTTCAAAGGGGCTGATAACTGGTTTTGCTCCTATACCAACAACTACCTGCACTTATAATATCTTGTTAAAACAGCAAGAATATCAAATGTTTGTTTGTCTTCTTTTTTAGTTTATAGGTTCTATGTTCAATGAAACATAGTGTATTCTAAATATATACCAAACCAAGTGAATGAGTAGATCCATCAACTACCCTTGTATTGAATATTGAGTGAAGAAATCTATCAAATTCAGACTATAAGTAATTAAGAACTGTTGAAGATTTAGTGTCTACGAAGAACATTGGTTTGCCCTATTTGATAGCAGAGAAGTGGATCAAAAAGATTAATATGATATGGAAATTTATCTGGTAGTAGAAGTAATATTTGAATTGTACTGTCCTGCTGCATGAACCATTAGAAGGAAATAAATGGCATAACTGTATCAGCTTCAACTACAGATCCATCCTTAAGTACTGCAGAAGACACCCTTCCATCAGAGCCAGCTTCAAGTTTGTCGATAAGAGCACCCTGGTTACCAAAAAAGATGCTCATACTCAAATCGACTGAAACAAGACTAATAAATGAGCTTAAATATTTTATGCAAGAATTACCTTCATGAATTTGACACCATTTTGCTGATACAGTTCCTCATACTTCTTAGCAAGAGAGGGTGTAAATAATCTTGGCATAATGTGGTCCTCTGGGAATATAATCTATTCAAGTAGGAGCCTTAATTAGAGACGTGGCTTTTTTAGCATATAGGTTGATGTCCAAGCTTCAGCATATCAAACTGAACAAAAAAAAAAGGTAGCTCCTTACAGTTGTGTCAAGATTCCAGCCACAAGCTGCTGCAGCTACCTCCATGCCAATATAGCCCCCACCAATAACCACCACCTTCTTTGCACTTCCCTACAAAAAATAAGCAAAGAAAAAAAAAAGAATCACTTGCAAATATCAAAGAGGCGAGATTGTAAAATGAGATAACATTAACTCTGGTGGATGAGGAATGATGATAATTACTGCATCAGTATACTTAACATACCAATGAGGATACTAGAGAATCAGCATCAGCAACATCCCTTATGTAGTGAACTCCAGGTAATTTCCCTCCAATTTTCTCAGGTAATCTGAAAAAAAAAGAATTTTTGGTATTAGAAGAACATAATGTTGAGAATCATTGTAACCATGTGAGTGGACAAAGTTTGTGCATTCAATTCATACATACAACCTAACAGGAATTCACTGGATTAACAGATTGTCCTAGATCTCAGGTGAGAGTTTAATAAAAATGGACATCACGGTAAGGACAGAAGAAATCTGGTTTTCCAGACATTTAAATGCAGATCATTCACACAAGTGTTGTCGTATACCTTGAAGCTTCACAGCCAGTAGAAATAATAAGTGAGCCGTATTTCAGAATTTTCCCTGATGAAGTTTTTAAGGTTTGTGTTTTGCCATCAAATGCTACAACTGGATCCTCATACAGCACCTATTGCAAAAGGACAAATAGCTTCAGATAAAAGTGTAACAGTAAACACAGCACATAAAACACAAATGCTAACATCATCACTACCTCTATACCATTCTCCTTGTACCATTCAGCAGTCTGTCGCTGGCCACCAGATCCAACGCATGTATGGAAACCCTACCACAAGAAAAAGATTAAGACTAAGAGCCTGTTTGTGCAGCTCTGAATTCCAATTGATGTAGTGAGAAACAGACTATCAGGTAAAAGCTTCCTTAAAAGTTTTATGCAACATTCTGATTACTGATACAGATCATAATAAAGGGCAAATAAACTAACATGGAGATGCTGATCTTTTGTACATTATGTGAAGAATGTAAGATACTACATTGACTTAAAACTGAGCAATTCAGCAGTCCCAATTCTGGCTATCATGATCAAGGTTTTAAAAAACGTTAGACGCTAGGCGTGCGCTAGCCTAAAGTTTAGAGTTTAGGAAGTTTAAACGAGATTAAACGTGATTAAACGTTTTTGTTTTTTTTTTATTTTTGTGATGCTGAGAGCAAAATCAGTAGTAATAACACAACTAGAAGTAATAACAGTGGCCATACCTCTTGCTGCACACTTGTTTTTGACATCAGTTTCTTTCCTCCTTGGTTTTTGACAGTAGTTAATAAGGTTACTTTTATATTCCTGTGTACATTTTCCCGTGTATCCCCAGCATTTTACTTCAGCCCTGAGGCTGGCGTGTGGTCCCCAGTTGGAGATAAGAGCTGACCATCACTGCGCTCGTGCACCCACGCACCGATCGGTGGACTACTGGCCCTCCTCTCCCTGGTCTATGAGGACCGGATCTACATAAGAAGAAAGAGAGAGAGTGGGGTGCCGTGCCATTGACAGGTGGGGCCCTGAGGGCGAGGTGGCCGACTCCAATTGGCTGCCTCGACGTGGCCATGTGCCCAGGCGGGGGATGGCCTTGGATGCCGCAGCCTCTGTCGTCTTGTCCGTCCTTGTTGCCTTGTGCGGTCAAGAAAGAGAAAGAGAGAAAGGGAGAGAAGGAGGGAAGGCAGGAGGGAGAGCGAGCAGGGAGGCAGAGCGGAGGGAGAGAGGTGGGCTGCGGCAGAGAGAGAGAGCAGGGCTGCGGCGGTGCGGGTGGCCACGGCGCCGGCGGCGGCACAGTTCAGCAGCAGCGGCGGCGTTCGCGGGAAGGAAGAGAGGAGCAGAGCTGAGAGAGGGAGCGCACAGAGGGAGGGAGAGAAGGCAGGGGAGGTGAGGGACGGAGAGGGCAGGGAGCTCGGCGGCGCTTCGGCACTCAACTCCGGCGAGGTGAACTGGAGGTGCGAGCGTCAGGCTGTTTCACGCGTCCGCCTGCCCGCGCTCCCGCTCTGTTTCTACGCGCCTGCCAGCGCGCGCCCTTTTTTCCCGCGCTCCCGCCCGTGCGCCGCGTGCTTCCCCGCCTGCAAGCCGCGCGTTTCCCACCCGCCTAAACGCGTTTTCCATCCGTTTCGCGCTGATTAAACGCAGCAGCGCGTTTAGGCGAGCGCCTAGGCGCGCACAACGATTAATTGAGCGTTTACCCTCTAAACGAGACGTTAGGTCAAAGTTTAGCATTTAAACTCGTTTAAACGACGATTAATGACGTTTTTTTTGAACATTGATCATGATTCAGTTTTGCCTGTCACTGTAAATTCGTTGGTGTACTTACAGGTAGGCGAGCCGGTTTCTTATCTGGAGGAAAAAGATAGCCTTTGGTCAAGGCTGGCCGCTCGTACGGTGGAACTGGCTGCATGAAAACAAGCACCATTGCTATCAAACATGACCAGAGAAAGTTCAAATCAAAATGTTAACAGAAGTTTGCCATAGAGTACATTGCAGCAACGAGAAACAAACAACGCCATGGCAAAATGAAGAAATCAACCCAAATCATTTCTACAAAGTAACACGCAAAGAGCATATACTGAAATAGAGAAACCAGCAATACCTCCTTGGAGACGATGCAGAGGCGGCCATCAGCCATGCCGTGCTCGACGAACGTCCTGGCGGCGTAGCCCGCGGCGTTCCCTCCGCCTACGATCACATACCTGCAGTCCGACGATCCGCCAACCAACCATCCATGAGCATTCCATTTTACTTTTAGAACAGCACTCCTCTGTTTCAGAGGATCGAAGAGAAACAGGGCACCCACTCGCGGTTCTGGTTGTCGAACACGGCCGCCGCGGAGACCGAGAAGGTCCGCCGGGAAGAGAGCCGAAGCACGCCGGCACCGGAACCGCCGCCGCTCTGCCGCAGAGCCCACGTGGACGGCGACGAGGAGTAGCTGAAGCACTGCGCCGCCGCTGCCGCCGAGGAAGCCATCACCGCCGCCTTCCGCCGGAGAGCTGCGGCCACCTCCAAGAAACGGGGCCGAGGGGACGGCAGTGAGTGTCAGAGGGGCCTAAATGCAATTACACGAAGCTGCGCGGGGAAGAACCTGAAGTCATCGCGCTCTCCTCGGCGGCGCCCTTATAGAGGACGGACGGAAGGAGGCGTCGTCAGGCGAGGGCGAATTGGAGGAGACGGGGAGTTGGATCAGGGAATAGTTTAAACGCGAGGGGTTTCGGTGCGATTTGGAGAGGGCGGAGGGCCGCTGGCCGCTGCGAGAGGCCAAGGGACGGACGCGACAAGACGACCAACCACCCCGGCCCGGCGGCGGAGTGGAGGTGGGGAAGAACAGAGGAGAGAGGGAGGAAGGAGTCAGAGGCACCGCACTTGCAATTTCTTCCTCTTTTCGATCTGTGGCCTCTTAGAAAGTAGAAATTGCAAATTTGTACCTTAAACCCCTCTGCTCACAATATTGAGGACGTTTTTGCAACATAGAATTCCTCAAACTAAATATGAATGAATTTTCATGTGTTCCAATCAGATCCTGAACACCAAATTACCAGAGCTTAGCACCAGGTGTAAGAGACCTAGTGCATGCTTTTTTGGAAGCATATTCTTGGACACCATTACAATCCGGAAGCAACGGCACTGCACAAATATTTTAAGAACCAGACTATAAAAATATATAAGCAAATGACAATACGCCTCGCCTGCCATCATGGGGCTCAATGAAATTTTGAGAAACTGACTATACAACATGGCTCAATGAACGTGCACCTATGTTTGATGAAAAAGACAGCAGCTCGTGTAGCTGTCCACTAAACATCCTTTTCAGGGACTCCAGAAGCTCAACACTTGTACTAGTTTCAGACACTAACAAACTAGAAGAGTCATACATGTCCGGTGTCCTATTATGATTGGAGAGTTAGATCCAACACAGCTGCTGTGTAGGTTCTCCAGAGATCACCACCTTCCAGCACCGACCATTAAACTCTTCTATAACCTTCATTCAGTGATCAACACTGGTTTTCCTCTTCTGCTGCATACAGTTGCCATGTGATGAAACCAGGCAATGTTGAGGCTGAGCCAAAGGTGCTCTATGACTATTCACTAATTCACACAGATCAGCTCAAGCATGACATACACATACATGTTCAGTTCAACAGCATGCATTACATAACGACACAGTGCACATGGGATCAAGATAGATTCAGGTTTCTGGCAAGGAAACATTTTGGGCAGGTTTTATGATCTCAGGCCTGGAGCTGCCAGCCTATGCCGCTGCATGCAGGATTTAGGTTCAGCCAACCAGGCTCCATGCATCACAACAGATACTCTTCCACACCAGAGGCATGTATACTTCAGTAGTAGGATCATCTCTTGCCAAAGAAGTGGTGGATCTGAGACTGGCCACCTTTGCCTCCAACCTTCGGTGCCTTTGGCCACAACGCTTGAGACTTGCTATCCTGCAGAAAAATCACAGGCAGAGGGGTTTAGTTGTTAGAGCTCGAAATTGCTTTTGTTATCTGACAAGGAAAAACGTGAGAAGAGCTCATTCAACTGACCTGGGATTGGGCAAGGTTCCTCAGGATTTTGACCTTCCCTCCTCGACCATCCGGTCCCACAGCAATCAGGTTGCCTCTGTTTCCACTTGCAGAACCAGGAGCTGTTAAGCCCTTGCACCATTTGCCAATGCCTTTTCTTGCTCCATCCATGCCAGCAATTCCTGGTGCTTGGAAATCATCTGACCATAGATGAAATACAGTTGCTTTGTAAGTATATAATTTCAGTGTGCAGGAGCAGGTAGAGATGGCATTTAGCAGGTATCCGTAATTTCTTAGTTATCCCTAAAACACATGGGCAATCAGGATCAAATTACAATGTCAGCTTTTAGTTAGATTTAGAGATAGTTGTGTTTGTTATTTTTTGCAGTTAGAATGGAGGGACAGTACGTAAAATCCTAGGTCCACTTTATGCAACTTGAATGCAAAAGCTGTTTGCCAGAACAGCAAAATAACTCACCAGAAAGAGAATTGATGTTGTGAATCTGCTGAGGTCCGGTGCCAGATGCCAACCTAGTTGCTTGTTTGGAGATGCCATCAATTGTCAGTGTTTCACTCTCCCGTGTTGAACTTGTCACATTAGTTCTCACGGAAGGACTCTCCTGAGGAATATGCAGTTTGGTCCTAATGTTCGCCATAAAGGTTGATTTTACAGTTGCTTCTCTGTGTTTGAGGAAGGGTCCTCCTTTTGCTACATGTGTGGTTGTGCATTCAAATGCCATGGACTGTTGGTCATCATTTTGACAAAAACTAGACTTGTTTTCAGGATTCAATGTGCTATCATCAGTCCCAAATGGCTTGGCGGAATATTGAGCCTTCTGTTCATCTCCATAAGCAGAATCATTGGCTTCTAGGTCTATCACTTCTGCATTCTTGTTGTGCAGGTTGTCTTTAGCATCCAGATCACTCTTAGCTTCAGGTTTTAACCGGTCAAAGTTAGTCTTGTCATTGCATGGATCCTGCATCACTTCATCGAGCTTGTTTGTTTGATTTTCATGTCCAGGAATTGAACTAGTGAAAGCATTGTTAGCTGTGACATTCCCAGATTTTATATGGTCTGCTTTAAATTTCTTTGAAGACCTCAAGTCCCTTAACAAACTATTTTCTTTATCTTCTAATTCCTTCTCAAGTTCCAGTACCCTTGCCTGTATTTGTTCAACTGACAAAGGTCACTCACATGAATTTGTACATTGAACCATAAGTTTATATATGAGGCTGAGCTTACCCTTAACTTCTTTATAAGCTCTTTGGCCTTCTCAAGCTTCTGCTGCATGCGAGACTCCGATCTTCCCAAAACATTACATTGGACCATCAATTCCTTGTAGCTCCTAAAGAAAGAATGCATCACTGAAGTAATCCAAGGTTGAGCTACTACAATATGTTCAAGGGTAGTTCTTTATTTTTCTTTATCTAGCATCATCTTGAGCAATATTTCAGCTGTACCAATGACCAATGAATCCACTTCATGTAGTAAACAATGTGGTTCATCTTCCAGCTGTTAAAAATGTGGTTTCAACAACTAACCATTGGCTATGAAATTTTATCCAGAACTGCACAACAATTCTTCTAAGTACCTTAGACATTTCAAATTATTTGGTGTTCAACTCAGGACAGATAATCCAAATTAACACAGCTCCAATTTGACAGTTGAAACTACTATGATCTAGTTTGAGAACCTCATGGCACCATAAAAGATAGAAACTATGCATCCAATTGGCTACACTTTGCAATTTACAAGTGAACATTTGCAGGTAAACCTATTTAAGGGTCCTAGTTAAGTGTATGATTCCAGTTATAGCTGGGCCTACTGTAACAAGCAGTATAATGTAGTTCACTAACACTCACTGGTGACTAAACATGAGCAAATTGTTTCCAGATAAGGACATGAAGACAATAAGCATACTTGTTCCGAATAGCAAGCGATCTCTTCAAAACATCAACAGCATTCTGCAGGTTTCCATGGTTACCAAGTGAAGCCAACTTCAGGATTTCTTCCTCTTGAAGGTTCATGTCTGCCGACCTAACAAACAAGATATCAAAACAAGTGTCAATTCCCATAAACAAGAAACAACAGCAAAGTAATGTCTCAAACAGGTTATTGCATCTTTCAGTTTCAGGTAAAAAAAAAAAACATACAGCTTCAGCGCCGCAAGCTCTTTGGCTAATGCAAGGCTCTTCTCCTGCAACCTCCCACACTCAGATGTCTTCCTCAACAACTCCTACAACGAAGAGACTACGTAATCCACTAATCCATGGCTGGGTAAACAACCAGAGGCAGCAAACCAAATCACCAACAGATGCACCAGTTACCTCTTTTTTCGCGATGAGCAGCATCTGGAGAGACTCTTTTTCCTTCTTCGCGGCTTCCAGCAAAAAGCCTCCCTCCTCCATCTGCTCCCTGTAACAGGCAGCCTGCCCCAAAACCACCACCAATAAACCATCAGCAAATGAAATCCACACGCCACTCAATGCAGTTGACAGATCGGGAAAGGAGATCAGCATGTACTAGCCTCGGACTGGAGATCCCTGATGCAGTCGCGCTGCTCCTCGACCACCTTGCCGAGGGACGCCGCCTTCTGCTCCAGCCGGGCGACCTCCGCGGCGAGCGCCTCCGGGTCGGCGCCCCCGGAGGCGTTTCCCTGGGAGGGGCAGGCCTGGGTCGGGCACGTGCCGGTGGAGCTGAAGTAGAGGCGGGTCGGCGGGTGCGCGGCGCCGCAGCACTGCTTGCAGACGGGGCAGGTGCGCTTCTTCTTGCCGCCGGGGCAGTACTCGAGCCATTGCTCCAGGCTACGGACATCAAGGGCCAAGCGGTCAAGCAGGGGCCGGAGTTAGCCGGCCATTGCTGGATCCAGGCGAGATTGAAAAGGGAATGAGACGGAGAGGGAGAAGGGGAGAGGAGACGGACCAGAGGGCGTGGAAGACGTGGCCGCAGGCGGGGAGGCAGTGGAGGTGCTGGTCGGAGAGCGGGCGGAGATCCTCGTAGCAGATGGTGCAGACAGGCCATGCGGCGGCGGCGACGGTCATGGCGGCGGCGGCATCCGACGGGGAGCGGCTGGCCCCTCCTCAAATGTGGTTGGATTTTGGGGGTGAAAGATAAGACAAGAGCTAATCCCGCTTTCGTTTCGCACGATTTCGCGAATTTCAAAATACAGTGGAGATTTCGTGGCGGGCAGGGGGGAATTTCGTGCCCTTCTTCGCGCAGGTGGGAGATTTTTGTATTCAACATAAAATTCGTTGAAAGGAAATTAACCAGGTTGCCGATCAAATTCAAAACTATGAAACTACACTACAATGCTACTTGGTCTGTTCCACACTATAAATCGTTTCGATATTTTGATATACGTAATTTATTTTTTTTTGACTTTTTTAGATACATAATTGTTGTTATATTTAGTTTTACATTATATCCAAATACAGTAAAAACATGCATTTAAATTTATGTTTTGTCTAGAAATTAAGAACTAACAAAATATAATGACTTATACTTTGAAATGGAAAATATATAGTAAAAAATATGCACTAGACTTTATATTATGTCTCATAATAAAAACTCAAAAAACAAGAATAACTTATAAATTGAAACGGAGAGCAGATTTCAACGAAAAACCACTGCAAACGCATGGTTTTGGTTGAAAATTTTCTGCCAATGTCCTTGGCGAGCCCTCTTAAGTCTTAACCAAAGGAAAAAGGGAAATTGTCTCATGTCAATATTGGGACTTCAGAATTTAAATGGAAGCTTCATGCAAGAACGAAATAAAACAAATATTTTAAAAGACACATTACAAAGAATATTTACTTTGCAGTTCATAATCCATACATATATCTCCAGAAGGTCCTTAACGTAAAGCAAAATAACTGCAGCTCTGACAACATTTGCTCGAATTTAGCATTAGCTGAACTCCCTCTGTCCCAAATTATTTGTCGCTTTGGGTTTTCGTACCGCAAGTTTGACTCAATTTGTAGAAAATACGTGCAATATTTATACCTCCAAATAAATTTATTAAAAACTAGATTTAAATATCTTTCCAATGATACAAATTATATACTATAAATATTAATATTTTTTAATATATATTTTGTCAAAGTTGTTCTAAAAAAGCGAAAACGATAGATATTTTGGGATGGAGGTGAGTAAGTAGCAAGTTGGAACCCATGCAGCTGCTCCGTTCTTAAAAGTAGAAACCATTTTCTTCACATGTCCGAGGATCAACTTCACAGTTTACATGGGATACAAGAAACGGCGAAATCCATGTACACAACCACATTCACACATCTACACTTTCCCCTAAAAAGGAAAACAAAACTCTCCTCCTTCACAGGAAACACATGAACTATACAAGTATGTGGGAAGAACTCTGCTGGTCATCATAGGTTGCTACATCAGCTGCAACATTGTCAGAAGAACCGCCTCTTCAAGCTTCTGGTTGTTGCTTGGTACGAGCGCATGAGGAGCCCAACGCCTATGCCTACACCGACACAGACTCCCAGGCCGATGCCCACACCAACTCTGACGCCAGCATTGAACCATGAGAGCTGCCCATCATCATCGTCCGAGTACCAACCTTCAGGGTATTGCATGCTACCAGTGTTCATATCATTGTTGCCTTCATTGCTAGCAGCCTGCCAAAGAAATTTATATTGATCAACAGAACTTGAGGTTCAGATTGTCACAATCTGTTGATTGGTGCAAAAGAGCTTAGTTCGCCAAGCATGCAGTTTCAGTTGAAGGCAGAGACCCGTGGACGGATAAACCAAACATAGCCACTTTAAATGCAAAATTATATTGTGTACAGAGGTAGAACAGAACCAAACTCCCATACCTAATGCCTATGACTAAAAAAGAACTCGACGAAAGGGTGGAGAAACCCCCTGGGCTTTGCCTTAAGAAGCTGTACCAGAATTCGAATGTGACCGGAAAGGGGAGACCGCTTGCTCTAACCATTATAGCTCGTGACAAGTTGATACCTAATGCCTATGACTAATATCTCTTTCTCTACATTTGTCCATTCCCTAATACAAATCATCAATTCAAGTCCTAGAAAGGATTCATGAAGTGACAACAGGAACTAGACCAAAACTAACAAGTATTCTCAAGGCACTAACATCAGAGCAGATACGTTGGACCATACACAGCTCTACAACACATTACGAACACTTATCCCCTTATTCAACTATAGTGAAGGGGTAACACTGCAAAATGATAATTTCCAAGAAAAATATATTTATACTGCAAAATGGAGGCAATATTACCTGATGCTTTCAAGCCTAAGGTAATCTCACTTGGATTATTAGTTAATCTCATCATATAAGAACAAACCTACTTAGGCCTTGTTTGGATGTAATTGGATTCGCATCAATCCACATGTATTGGGATGGACTGGAGTGGAACTTTAACTAAATTCCACCTCAATCCACCCCAACACATGTGGATTGAGGTGAATCAAACAATATCCAAACAAGGCTTTAATATAATTTGGACTGAACAAAGCATTTACAAGGGCACCACAAATTTTATAACACAACTGTATCAGCCTCATACCATCAGGCTATAACTAATAGTCTGATGCCATACATATGTCTATTAAAATAGTTATCTCAAGGTTCAGTTGCCTAAAGCATGACTTTGAATACCACATGATGAAAAGTAAATTCCGTTACAAGTTCACCATATCCGGGCGAAACAAAGTTCCGAATTCAGACTGTTTACAATAAGAGAATATACATGGTACAATGTTTCTAGCAATGCAGACTGTTTACAATGATATAGTCCAATTAAATAGATATGAAAAATAGTTCCGAATTCAGAACCCCTTTTCCTTTCTAATGGAATAGCATGCATATAGATTGTACTTTGCAGGTTAATAATGAGACTGAACATGGTAGTTCTGACTAGTTGAAATATATGTACTTCATTTAGTAAAAACCAGAGCCTGGAGGTGCATTACCCTTCAGTACAGACATTTGGGCACACTTGCAAGCATATCAATCCAAGACTGGGGACAAAGACACTAGTACCAGCAAATCCATCACTATCACAGAAAAAAAAATGAAAACGTGGCATCTGAGTAACTTTGTTTCATTTACAGGATTACAACTGCACAAAAATGTTTCTACCTCAGTGACAGTGCAATTGACAACAACATGCCCTACCAATTGAACTTGAACCACAAACGCTATGCAAGAACAAAGCAATCACAATCAAGAGACACTACTACATGAGTTATACCTTGCAACACGACATGAACAAAAGGTTTATCCATTTCTGCGACACCAATATGTCCACTTGCCACCTTACAGGCTTACACTAACCTAAGCACAGGTTTTATTAAATGACAACAGTAGCCAACCACTTTGTTGCTAGTATTTGTTTCTATACCAAAGCTACTCAATTTCCAGTTAACATCAGACCACCCAGTAAAATGAAGCGATTAATGTTGTTGAGAAAAAAAAATATTTAACACTCACCGCCAATGCCCCCGATCGGCGGCGAACCAACGCACCGGCAGCTTCCTCAGGGGTGGCTAGCCTTAGGGCGTGCGTGAGCACCGCGGGCTCGCCGGCGCAGCACCCGGCGACATACACCTCGAAGGCCGAGGCCGAGGCGGCGGCCCCAGCGGCGGGGACGCAATCGATTTCCCAGGCGGGGGAACCGCCCTTGGCGCCGGGGCATCGCCGGAGTGAGCCCCGGAGCAGCGCGGCGCCGCGGTGGTCGGCGACATCGAAGGCCGCGGCTGGCGGGGCCAGCCGCACCGCCGCGGTGGAGACGTAGGTGGCCTCGCCCGAGGCGGCGTCGTGGCGGTCGAGGCGCAGCGGGAGCGGGATGGCGGGGGCCTGCGCCTCGCAGTCCCCGCCCGCGGGGCGGAGCTCGAGCGCGAGGCGCGCAGGTGGGGCCGCGCCTCCGTGCGGGGAGACGCGCACGTAGAAGAGCCGGACCTCAAGGCAGCCGCCGGGGTCCGCCATGCGCGCCGCGCGAGGTGGCCTTGTTAGGGTTGCGCGGCCATGGAAGGAAGGCTATTAGGTGGACTCGGGTGGTTAACAAAGTGGAAGCGATTAGTGATAAAAGTTGATTAGAGCATCTTCAACAGATAGTCTAAATTTCGCTCTCTATATCTTCATTTGGCTATCCATTTCCATAACATTCCTGCTCTATATTTTAGTACAGTCCAACAGACTAGCCAAATCGCAATTAATTTTTGGAGCAAGACAAGGTAAACAAGACTTTGGTCCTCCTGTCAGGCTCATAGACGGAGGATGACAAGTGTGTTGCCGCATGCTATATTTGCCTAGCCAGGAGCATGATATGGCAAGCCTATTGGGCTGGCGAGGTGGATAGCATGACCGTTGGAGGTTTGTTTTCTGCCTTTTGGTTAGGCAAACAGGGATGGCAAGTTAGATGGCTTGTCTCTGGGAGATGCTCTTAATATTAATGGAAAGAATAATGGGCTTAGTCGTGGGCTGGGCTTTGATGGGCCGTAACTGGGCCAATCTAATCGGATGGATAAGCGCAGGAAATGGCCCGAGTTGAAGGGAGGAGAGAGCAAAGCGAGCAGCACGGAATCCAAATCCACCACGATGAGCGGCGGCGGCGGTGGGCGGAAGGCGGCGGGCCCCGGCAGCGAGGAGGCGGAGGTGGAGGCGCTCATCCGGGCGGCGCAGGACGCGGTGCTCCTGAAGCTCCAGGCGAACTCCCACCTCGTCTCCTCGACCCCCGCCGCCTCGGCCTCCAGCCCTCCTCCTTCGCTCGACGCGGCGGCGCTCGATCCCCTGGACAGCGACCTCGCCCGGCGCTTCGACGCGCTCAAGTCCTGCGCCGCGGCGCCGAAGCCGGAGCCGGCCGGAGCCGGAGCGGGGGCTGCTGTTGGCGGGATGGATGAGCTGGAGGCGCGGTTCGCTGCGCTGAAGGGAGCGGCGGGGCCAGAGAAGGAGACGAGGGTGAGGCTGGAGGATCTGGGAGGGGAGTCGTCAGAGGATGAGGCGGACGAGGTCGACAAGGTGATGCGCTGGGCGATGGACGCCGCGCGGCTCGACGTTGCTGCGGCGGGCGCCGGCGGCAAGGCGAAGCGCGCTGACGAGGAGGAGGAGGAAGAGAAGGATGAGAAGAGCAGCGTCAGTAGCGAGGACGACGAGGAGGAGGAGGATGAGAGATTGCGGTTGGAGATGGCGAGGAAGAAGGAGATGGCCAAAACCAAATCCAAGAACAAGTGGTTCTTCTTGTGATATCCTACCACTCATCATATGTAAATTTCATATCTATTTCAATTCAAGATTTATCATATGCGGTTCCCCCAGCAGACAACCATATCTGATATTCCTCTTTAACGGTTTGAGAATTGAGACTTTACAAACTGGCATCTTGATGTTTCTTTGAGTCCTGGTAAACATGTGTACACGACACTTTCAGTAATGCAATATGCAAATGAAGGATGAGAATGCAAGTATGTAAATGAAGAATTGAATGCAATATACAAATCAAGAATCGATGTAAGCCCTGTCACAAAAAAAAAGAATCGATGTAAGCCATGTTTATTTCCTCTTTCTATTGATGAAAATGCATACCAAATCATGTGCATGAATAATGCGTCCGTATCCACATTCCTATGCTCACTTTGGATCGTGGTGGATCCTAGGCGAAAACATAGGATTCACAAACTTTGGATAGTGGGGAAAACATAGGTTTCCCAAAATTTAGGGATCTGTAAGATTCCCAAAAATTAAGGTTCATGGTAAACATGGATCGTGGTGGGTCGTAGGTGAAAACATAGGATTCACAAACTTTGGATAGTGGGGAAAAGATAGGATTCCCAAAATTTAGGGATCCGTAAGATTCCCAAAATTTAAGGTTTATGGTAAACATAGGATACCCGTTCTTAAGAATTGGGTATAAACATAGGATTTCCATTCTTCTGGATTTAAGGATCGAGTAAACATAGGATTCCCATTCTTAAGGATTGGATAAACATAGGATTTAGGATTTCCATTCTTAGATTGGGTAAACATAGGATTTACGATTTCCATTCTTAAGGATTGGGTAAACATAGAATTCCCATTCTTATGGATTTTCTTAAGGATTGGGTGAACATAGGATTCCCATTCTTATGGATTTTCTTAAGGATTGGGTAAACATAGTATTCCCATTCTTATGGATTGGGTTACTGCTAGTGTTCGGATGAATCGCTTATATATACAAGAAAAACATAGAAAATTTTCCTTGCATTCTATTCCACAAGAAAAAAAAAATCCACTCAAACCTCAATGACTAGTGTTTTTCATTTTTCAGTCTTGCATATGCATTCATATCCTATTCGGTTATTCTTGTGTTTTTCCTACTACTGCATTTTTTCAATCCCGTGTTCCAAGAGGGTAAGTAGAGCAAAACTTTAGGTAAACCTGAGTACGAAAACCATAAAAGATGTCAACATACAAGTCAGGCTAATATTTGGAGCACAAGTGAGCAGCTCATTATCACAGTATCTGGGATCTGGCATATTGCCAACACATGAGTTCACTCAGGTAGTTAACGCCAATACAACTCTCATAAACCACAATGACATGCTACATTTCAGTCTGGATGGATGGAGTACAATGTATCAAAGATACTCAAGGCAAGCGCCAACCATCATTCCTGCCATAATTATCTTCACTTGCCACTGCAAAAGTAGAAAACGACAGATTTTAGAAGTCCACTCACTTGAAATTACAAGGTTCAGATTTCTTAGCTAGAATACAAAGATAGGATTTGTTCACTCACATGTTCATCAATTCATGTGATAGGGGAACAATTTTCCAGGTTTGCATGTTTTACTAACCCAGTGATTTCCTAGTGTTCTTAAGTTGATTTCCTAGTGTTCTTGAAGTTGATTTCCTCAGCATCATTGAGGACCAAGTTAATGTACTCATCGAATCCCTGCAAGTGTGTGTAACAAACTAAGTTAAGTTTCACTCAACGTAGTACAATCTGCAGGGTTTAATGAGAGCAAAATCATATCGAGATATGAGTTGTCCTACCAAACAGTATGTGATTAAAATGGCCTTTTTCCCAACTGACATATACAAGCAATATAACTGCAAAGATCTAGCCTATATGGAATCTGACTGTTCAAAGAACGTGGAGCTTGAGCAGGAGCTAGACTAGGGACTTCAGGATGAGCTTCTTGTTCCCATTTTTAGACCAAAAAACATGCCTTGAACACTTCATTTTACCCTATATAAATTCCAAATTTTGTATGGATCCTAGAGTTCAAGCTCTCTCAAAGATCAACCATTATACTCGAAAAGAAAATATATAAACAAGAGGCTAAGCATAAGTAATATGCAGAAACCTAGAATTTCGGGCCACAATAGAAAATGAATTAAATTTGTGTTACTATAACTCTATTTAGTTTTCAAGACACCACTGATAGCATAACACAACCTAGTTAGCGATACCAAATGGAAAAAGAACATCTGTGTAACCCCGCAAAAAAAAAAAAAGAAATTTATATGCATGCCCAGCAGGGTGGGACCACCCATACATTAATCAGATCAGACAGTAACATAGAAGACCAAATAAGGGGAAAATGGGCAAGTCAAAAAACGAAAGGTCCTGCATTTATATCACACAACGAACACATATAGGACAACACAAATGACTGTTGAAATAGAGATAAACAAAGAAACACATGCTAGCATACCATACAAGTATCACCCAGGACAATAATATTTCCCTAGGAAACCCAAAGAGCACTAAACATGTCCATAAGTGATTCCTGATTGTCACTTATCACCAATCATATGTTTCCTAGTTTTCATGAGGCAAAACAAGAAACTAGCAACACATATACAGTGCGAAGCTCTGTAGCCAGAAAGTGAAGCGTATACAGTGCGACGCTCTGTAGCCAGAAAGTGAAGCCAAGGACCCTTAAACAAAAGCATTCTAAATAGCATCTTCCAGAACTCCTGTCACTACTTGTTTATAAGCATTGATAATATCCTGATTGGGAAAAATGGTAACATCTTCATAAGAAAGCAACACAGCTCGACGCTATTTCATAATTCATATAGACTAGTTCTTCAGTTCACACAACAAGGTTTAAGATTGATTCCAGATTTACAGGATTGCAACTTGATGAAAAGGAATACTCAATATTGGAACACCGTTCCAATCACCTATAAAAGTCAATAAGCACTTGATTATCAGCAAAATATTGGGGCTAAGCATTCACATGGCACCAACCAATTTTGCTCGTACCCATGCTTTTGTTGGAACAAAATCACTCTCTAACATTCTGTTCTAAATAGGTAGTAATCCTTTGAAGACACTTACTTGAAACCAACAACTGCAAGTGCCTTAGCTTAAGGATTGCGATCTTACAAAGAGTGTGCATCACCATCACACTCAGACCATATTAGTAGATGTTTGTGGCAAAGCATTGGGTTAACGTCACATGTCATTTGATTTTAAGCTACCAATTGTTTAGCGTTTTTCCAGCTGGCCTTTAGCCCATAACAAAGGAAACCCAAGATATGGCTCATGTTTATGCCTCCCTTTTGCATCCTTTTGCGATGGTTAGGATGGTTTATCCCCGTAAATAGAACGACACTGCTATTTGCATATACAGGCGCAAGCCCCGTCTTTTTTGTTTTTTAGCCCTTTTTTCGAAAGATTCTCTCAAATATACCTCTGGCGGAAAGATTTCAAAAAATGGACCCTTGTCTTGGCGCCATAGTCGTCGGCGCCAAAATATAACGGCATGGCGCCAGGGTCACTGGCGCCATGACCCTGTGAAGGGTCGAGATGGCGGACTAGAGGGGGGTGAATAGTCCTTTCTAAAATTAATCGCGTCGGCAAACCGAAACAAATGCGGAATTAAAACTATCGGTCTAGCCAAGACTACACCCCTCTATCTAAGTTCACAAGCACCTCACAAAGATCCTAATTATGTAACTAAGGTGCTTTACTTAGTAAGAGCTCTCCTAAACAATTCTAGAGCAAGGTCACACAAACCTATGCACTAGTACTTTAACAAAGCCGGGGAGCTCCTACACAATTCTAGTAAGCAAAAGCACGAAGCCACCTATGCTCACTAGCAATGCTCAATAGCAAGGCAACTAATGCCAAACTAGAGAGTGCAAATTACTTAGCTACACAAACTAAGCAATATGACTAACAAGGTTACACAAACCAAATTAGCCACGCAACGGGAGCTACTTCTATGCTACACAAGCAAGAAGGTAACTAGCTAACTACACAAGCAAACTAGTTACAAGAGCAACTACACAAGCATAAGTATATGAATGTAAATACAAGCTTGTGAATCGAAAGCAAACCACCGAGAAGATGTACACAATGTTGACACGACGGTTTTTTACCGAGGTTCACTTAGTTGCCACCAAACTAGTCCCCGTTGTGGCGATACACCCACTTGATGGATCACGAGCTAATTGACTATCATGAGTCAAACCCTCAGTGGGTGCCGCACATCCACTCTCAAGATGGGGATCCTCCAAGCCACGAGCTTTACTAGAGTTGCTCTTCGCGATCCCCGCGGGGTGAGCACAATCCCCCTCATAAATTCTCCTCTGGAGCCACGCACAATCTCCACGCGTGCTTCAACGGAGTCGCAAGCCACCAAGCCGTCTAGGAGGTGGCAACCTCCAAGAGTAACAAGCACCACCGGCTTGCAACATGATCACCTAGTGCCACTCGATGCAATCCTCTCGATGCAACGCACTAGAATCGCTCTCTCACTCGATCCGATGAACACTATCAAGCATGAGTGAGTTAGAGAGCTTCCAAGCACTACCACATAAGCCACCAAGGCCAAAGTGTGCTCAGCTACCGGCCAAGGCCGGCCACAACATCTATTTATAGCTCCACAACGAAATAGAGCTGTTAGTCCCTTCACTGGGCAAGTTTCGGGTCGACCGGACGCGCCGGTCGAACTGACCGGACGCGCCTATCGAACTGACCGGACGCGCAGGTCAGTAGCGTGCTCCAACGGCTAGTTTTCGCGCGTATAAACTTGTATTGACCGGACGTGCTGATCACTAACGAGACTAGACGCGTAGGTCGCAGCGAAACATCGAACAGAGAGGTTCCAGCAAGCTCCCGACGCGACCGGACGCGTCCGGTCATCACTGACCGGACTCGCTGCAGCGTCCGGTCACTTTCGCCCGCGAAAAACACTGACCGGACGCGCTGACCGGACGCGCAGGTGCTGACCAGACGCGTCCGGTCACGAGTCCGGTCACAGACCACTCTTCGGTAAAACGGCGATAACTCTTAGCTCCAAACTCCGATTTCGATGATCTTGGACATTTTGGAAAGCTTACTCAGAGGGCTACACAACTCACTAAAGCACTTGATCCAATTCATAATGGATCAAAGCAGTATTCCACTCTAAGAGCCATCCTAGTGTCCGGAGAACACCGAAAAACATCTCTCTTCTCCAAGTTGATCAACACCAACTCCAACACCTTCTCTTTTGCAAATGTGCCAACACCACCATGTGTACACCACCATGTGCATGTGTGTTAGCTTTTCACAAACATTTTCAAAGGGTTAGGCACTCAACTTGCCTCGGCACTCGATCCTAACACGTATGCAAAGTTAGATCGCTCAAGTGGCACTAGATGACCGATATGCAAACAAGTTTGCTCCTCTTGATAGTACGGTCATCTATCCTAAACCCGGTCATCAACTTCTCTACACACCTATGACCGATGAAATAGAAATGCCCTAGGTTATACCTTTGCCTTGCGCATTCCACTCCATCTCCTCCGACGTTGATGCAACACATGCACCAACCATATCACAAATGATATGATCCACTTCATATCATCACGTGACCGTATTGGTTCATCGATCTTGACCTCACTTGCTCTTCACCGTTGCCTCGGTTCTTTGGCGCCAAGCCATCACAACTTGTCCTTCACCCTAGCAACCGGTCTATCAAGCCAAGCCTCATCTTGATCTTCTCCACCTTGGTCACATGACTCCATGTCATGTCTCATGTGCAATAGCCTCCTTCATGACACCATCACCTGTGGACTAATCGCCTGTGTATCTCACATAACCACATATTAGTCCACCTAAGTTGTCACTCAATTACCAAAACAAGGACCTTTCAATCTTCCCCTTTTGGTAATTGATGACAACTCTACAAAGATATAGAAATTAAGTTCTTTTGGACTTTATACCACTTATCCAACATTTAAGCTCTATGTTAGGATTTGGATAAGCACCATAAAATCTGACTTGGTAGTGATAACTCTCCCTACATATGTGCTCAAATGGTTTGGTTTTAAGCTTGCACATATGCATAAATATGAAATTTGTGGGAGGGTTATCACTACTAAGTGATGCTAAGGTGTATAGAATAAACATTTTTAGTTCGATACCATTTGATAGCTCAATATCATTTGAAAATCACAAGTTTGCCATCATCCTTAGCATCATGAGTAGCTAGACATAAAAAATACTAGAAATCCCATGAGATCAACATTATAAGCAAGGTTCTAGTTTTTCATGATAAACACAAGTCTAGCTATCATCCTATACATGCTAGTTATCATATCATCATTCAAGTTCTATAACTAGCATACAACACACAAGCATGCATATTAAATATAAAACTTATGCAATGCAAGCAAGCACATGAATATGAACATATCAAATGCAACCAAACAATGTTCATAAGCTTGCTCCCCCTACTTGTGTACTTCATTTGTCCATGAATTTTGATCCTTCTCATTTCTTCAATGTTGCTCCCTCTTTGTCCATCTCCATGTATAAACTCATCTTCTCATGATATCTTTGTTCAATCTCTTCCCAAACCTCTCTCTCTTGGTGTATTGACATATCTTTGTTCCAACTTCTCCCCCTTTGTCATCAATTTCCATAAAGGGTGTTCTCATTGATGCAAAGGCTTGCATTGGGGTAGATGGTTGAGACTTGAATATTGCGTTGTTGATGGACATCACCGCACATGTTGGAATGACATTACTTGTATGTTGCTCTTGAGATACTACTTAGGATCTTTGACCTTGATACCATTAGGTGGGGCTCCTCCCCCTATGTCATAGCATGGGTCATTCACTTGATAATCTTGAGCTCTTGTGTGTGAGGGAACTTTCTTCATTTGATGATCACTTAAAGTTGAGGATCACTTGTGGAACCACCGTCTTGTATAAATGATATCATGTGTAGAAATACCACGAATAAGTGTGTGATACCAATTTGAAGAATCCTCTATCATGGAACCATTTGTAGGATTTGTCAATATGATCTTTTCTTGAACATTTGCTATCTTTATGAGTACCACTTGTAGGATATCACTTGTAGATCATGATCTAGACACCACTTGTAAATACTAATTGAAGAAATATTTTGAGTCTAGATACCATTTGAAACACCCTAGATATCCATTTCTATTGTTGTCTTGTGCTTGTACCCATATCATTGTCATGAGCTTCTAGTATGACTTAAACCAAGTTGATTTGCCTAAGATTCTAAATCCAGTTTGATCCAATGACAAGCTTCTTCACTCCTCATACTAAGGGTTATCTTGCCAATGTTGTACTTATCACTTGTTAGCAATCCAAACTAGATCAAGTACTTGGGTTCACTAGCTCATGAACAAATTCATACACATACCACTAGATCATTTAAACAATTCAAGCAATAGTGGTAGGCTATGAATTTAAATATTTCATTTGTTATGCATGATCCTAATAAGCATGTACTATATGCACTAATCGCATACTAGTAAGGGATGAAATGATCATGCACATTGCAATGATACCTTTGTTATGTTGGAGTAGAGGATAGTCACATAGATTCCAATTCATTACTCCAATAGAAATGTGAAGTCCAATTTATAAGCTTGGTGAAGACCAATCATTATAGGAAAATCCATTCTTCACCCATATGAAATGAGAACCACTAATAATCAAGTGCATTATCTCTTTTTATGGTTGGCTTGCTTTTTCTCTTTGATCAATGCTTGCATCAGAGAAGTACTTATGATACCAATTATATAACTATGACTAGCTCTCTTTTGGGTGTTGCTTGCTTTTCTTGATCAACCCTATTGATTGCTTCAATTAAGCATCTCAAATGTCCCTTGAATTCATCACTTCCATGTTAGCCTTCCAAGCCGGTGCTCGGTTTACCCACCCATGGGCGGCAAGCCCCCTTAGCAGGGAGAAGTGACCTCTCTCCAAAGAACCATCCTTGAAACTTACTTGAATTGCCTTTGATTGATTGATCTATGGACTTAACTTGACGAGTAACCTTGAATTATTCTTTAAGTCCTTTTCTTTCTACCAAATGATCTCCAATTATTACTAGAACTTGAACCTCATCTTCATCTTGAGTTTGATCTTCATTTTTAAATTTGAGTACCAAATTTGTACACTAAGTACATTCCACAATTAATGCCCTTGTACTCATTTCTTGTCATGCTTCTAGATCAATTCAAAATCAAACTTAGGTGCCTCAAACACTTATAAATATGTTTCCAACTTGAGGACCTTTCACTTAAAGTGACTCTAGATCAATCCAATAATTGTCACTTTTCTAGCAGATTCTATACCCTTCAAAGAATAATTCATATCTCCCAATGTACAGGTCCAAATGCCACGAAATTTTATGGAGATGTGAATTACTAAGTCATCTAGCAACTGTAAAAATTTGAGCTTCATTTGACTTCTAGATTGCTACTAGATTTCAAATCTTCCACCACTGCTACATGCTGAAAACTTCTGCACTATAGCTGACAAGATGTGCTCTAAAACCATAGAATTTCTCATCCAATTATCATGAAATTTATACAGCATCTCATATCATAAGTCTAGAGCATGCATACCAAATTTCAAGCTAATCCAATATGATTTGGTCACTCAAACTCAGACTTGATCTCAGCTTGCTCAGATTTTCAATAATGGACAGATTTTAATACATTGAGCTATACTTCACCAAATTAAATCAAACTTGAAACTAACTTGTTTGAACACTTTCATAAGACATATATCCATTCAATCCACTTACTAAATGCCATCTCATGAATTTATCCAACGCAAATCAATCCAAATTTGATTGCTAGGCATTTAATCCATTCAATCATCTCATAGCAAGCAATATTGCATATATATCCAATTCAATCAACTCATATGCACCCAAATAAAATGATCAACTAGAGATATACCTTGGTTATCACATGATCATCCTTTTTGCAAGCTCCAACTCAAATATTTGCAAGCCATCAAATATATCCAATAAATCACTACAATCTTGAATGTTGCACTTGTATGTTGTAGCATTTGGACTCCACTTATTTTGACTTGGCATTGGGATAGAATATGCACTAAGCTTTTAAAACTTGTTTCAACATATGATGACCAATATGAATCCAAATGAATCAAGCCTCCAATGCCGATGGTACCTACAAACAATCATCCACTTTTTGATGGTACCCAAACAAGTTTGGGTCCTCTCAAGTTAGGAGCAACATACTTAGGCAAAGCCTTAGTATGGGTAGCGGGATGTTTTGAAATTCCAACCAATGAGGTACCATTGCCATCCTTTCTAAGCATGTTAGTATTATTAATTGAACTAGGCTTAGAATTATTACCTAGGGGACATGAATGAGCCATGTGTCCCCTTTCCCGGCATGAATAGCATCTTCTCTATGGTTGAGCCTTTTCTTCCTTGCTCATGTGATGCTCTTCATTGCCTTGCCTCTCATGAGTTGCTTGAGCATTCTTCTCAAGCTTAGTAGGACACCCCAAGGCAAAGTGTCCCATATCTTCACACTTGAAGCACTTGATGTGAGCCAAATTTCTTTTCTCAATTTGATTCTTGCTCATCATCTTGGTATCTTGGATTTGCATTGGATGCCTTCCTCTTCCACCCCTTCTTGTTTTCTTTTTCTTCTTCTCATGCTCAACGTGTGGCTTTGGTTGAGGCTCTTCTTGTTGCTTCACTAGTTCCTTGCTTAGGCACATTGAGGTGTAGTGACCCCATGTATGGCACTTGAAGCACTTGCATTTGAGCCTTTCTTCTTCTTTTTTCAACTTGAGCTTCTCTAAGTTGGGGCATGTTTGGTGAAGATGACCCACTTCATGGCATCGGTAGCACATGAAATGAGAGAGCTTCTCTCGAGCTAGCTTCTTCATCTTCCTTTCTCTTTTCTTTTCCCCTTTGGTCATATTCCTCTTGCTCTTGTTGAAACCAAGGCCACTCTTGTCACCAAAGTTTCTTTGAGTTTTCAACATATGGTCAAAGGTGACTTTTGAGTTGTAGCACCTCTCTAACTTGTTGCTCAATTTCTTCACTTCACTTTTGAGCTCATTGTTCTCCTTCAAAATGTTAGTCTCACAAGACATAGAAGTAGAACAAGCATATATATGTGAAGAACATGGCATATCTAATAAGTCATCACAAGAGGTGGATACATGCTTTCTCCCTACATCACATTGGTTAGTCACATTTTGCAATTGATCATTTGATCCATGTGATGAGCTCTCATTAATTTTAATTTTCTTTAATAACATCTTAAAGAGAGAAGCATGTTCTTGTACCAAATTATCATGAGCAACACTAAGTTCCTCATGAGCCAATTTTAGCTCCTCATGTGAACAAGTAGTAACATAAAGTAGATGCTTTTGTTGTTCACATGTGGTTTTTAGAAATGAGTTTTCATTTTCCAATTTCATAGTTTTAGCTTTCTCATTTTCTAAAGACATGTTCATTTTAGCAAGTCTACTAACAAGCTCATCATATGAATCAACATGGTCAATCACATTATCATTTGATACCTTTGTGTCACCTAGTGACATGAAGCAATGTGATGTAGTGGATGGGCTTGTTGTAGCATCATCAAGGCCCGAGCATGAACCAACGTTGTCACCATCAAGTGTGCTTAGGGTAGAAACATCACTTGCAACACTTGATGCATCATCACCATCCTTGTCAAGTGAACTTGTGGTAGATCGATCATCATCATCACTTGACCATGAGGTGGAGCAATCCTCCACAACCATCGTGTTGTGGTCATGCTCAACATCATCATGTGCAACCTCCTTGGGCTTGACATCATCGTCATCATCGGTAATAGCTCCATACTTTTCATTGAGATGGGCCCATATCTCATGAGCGGATTTGAGGTCCATGATCTTACCAAAGATGCTATCATCCAAAGATTTATACATGATGTTAGTAGCTTGGATGTCAAGATCTAGGCATTTCTTTTGTGCTTGAGTTAGATTATCTTCATCCAACACATGAGAAAAGCCTACATTTACCATCCACCACATTTGAGGGCAAATAAACATAGAATTGCATATCAACCATTTTTTCCACCGTACAAAGTGTGTGCCATCAAACATGTGAGGATAATCAACATCTAGTCCATATTCCGCCATCCTCTCGGGTCGGTGAAGACCACAAATGAGAGACCGGGCTCTAATACCAATTGAAGGGTCAAGATGGCAGACTAGAGTGGGGGTAAATAGTCCTTTCTAAAATTAATCACGTCGGCAAACCAAAACAAATACGGAATTAAAACTATCGGTCTAGCCAAGACTACACCCCTCTATCTAAGTTCACAAGCACCTCACAAAGATCCTAATTATGTAACTAAGGTGCTTTCCTTAGCAAGAGCTCTCATAAACAATTCTAGAGCAAGGTCACACAAAACCTATGCACTAGTACTTTAGCAAAGCCAGGGAGCTCCTACACAATTCTAGTAAGCAAAAGCACGAAGCCACCTATGCTCACTAGCAATGCTCAATAGCAAGGCAACTAATGCAAAACTAGAGAGCGCAAATTACTTAGCTACACAAACTAAGCAATATGACTAACAAGGTTACACAAACCAAATTAGCCACGCAACGGGAGCTACTTCTATGCTACACAAGCAAGAAGGTAACTAGCTAACTACACAAGCAAACTAGTTACAAGAGCAACTACACAAGCATAAGTATATGAATGTAAATACAAGCTTGTGAATCGAAAGCAAACCACCGAGAAGATGTACACAATGTTGACACGACGGTTTTTTACCGAGGTTCACTTGGTTGCCACCAAGCTAGTCCCCGTTGTGGCGATACACCCACTTGATGGATCACGAGCTAATTGACTATCAAGAGTCAAACCCTCGGTGGGTGCCGCACATCCACTCTCAAGATGGGGATCCTCCAAGCCACGAGCTTTACTAGAGTTGCTCTTCGTGATCCCCGCGGGGTGAGCACAATCCCCCTCACAAATTCTCCTCCGGAGCCACGCACAATCTCCACGCGTGCTTCAACGGAGTCGCAAGCCACCAAGCCGTCTAGGAGGTGGCAACCTCCAAGAGTAACAAGCACCACCGGCTTGCAACATGATCACCTAGTGCCACTCGATGCAATCCTCTCGATGCAACGCACTAAAATCGCTCTCTCACTCAATCCGATGAACACTATCAAGCATGAGTGAGTTAGAGGGCTTTCAAGCACTACCACATAAGCCACCAAGGTCAAAGTGTGCTCAGCTACCGGCCAAGGCCGGCCACAACATCTATTTATAGCTTCACAACGAAATAGAGCCGTTTGTCCCTTCACTGGGCAAGTTTCGGGCCGACCGGACGCGCCGGTCGAACTGACCGGACGCGCCTGTCGAACTGACCGGACGCGCAGGTCAGTAGCGTGCTCCAACGGCTAGTTTTCGCGCGTATAAACTTGTATTGACCGGACGCGCTGGTCACTAAAGAGACTCGACGCGTAGGTCGCAGCGAAACAGCGAACAGAGAGGTTCCAGCAAGCTCCCGACGCGACCGGACGCGTCCGGTCATCACTGACCGGACTCGCTGCAGCGTCCGGTCACTTTCGCCCGTGAAAAACACTGACCGGACGCGCTGACCGGACGCGCAGGTGCTGACCGGACGTGTCCGGTCACGAGTCCGGTCACAGACCACTCTTCGGTAAAACGGCGATAACTCTTAGCTCCGAACTCTGATTTCGATGATCTTGGACATTTTGTAAAACTTACTCAGAGGGCTACACAACCCACTAAAGCACTTGATCCAATTCACAATGGATCAAAGCAGTATTCCACTCTAAGAGCCATCCTAGTGTCCGGAGAACACCGAAAAACATCTCTCTCTTCTCCAAGTTGATCAACACCAACTCCAACACCTTCTCCTTTGCAAATGTACCAACACCACCATGTGTACACCACCATGTGCATGTATGTTAGCTTTTCACAAACATTTTCAAAGGGTTAGACACTCAACTTGCCTCGCCACTCGATCCTAACACGTATGCAAAGTTAGATCGCTCAAGTGGCACTAGATGACCGATATGCAAACAAGTTTGCCCCTCTTGATAGTACGACCATCTATCCTAAACCCGGTCATCAACTTCTCTACACACCTATGACCGGTGAAATAGAAATGCCCTAGGTTATACCTTTGCCTTGCGCATTCCACTCCATCTCCTCCGACGTTGATGCAACACATGCACCAACCATATCACAAATGATATGATCCACTTCATATCATCACGTGACCGTATTGGTTCATCGATCTTGACCTCACTTGCTCTTCACCGTTGCCTCGATTCTTTGGCGCCAAGCCATCACAACTTGTCCTTTACCCTAGCAACCGGTCCATCAAGCCAAGCCTCATCTTGATCTTCTCCACCTTGGTCACATGACTCCATGTCTTGTCTCATGTGCAATAGCCTCCTTCATGACACCATCACCTGTGGACTAATCGCCTGTGTATCTCACATAACCACATATTAGTCCACCTAAGTTGTCACTCAATTACCAAAACCAAACAAGGACCTTTCACCCTGCCATCGTGGCGCTGACATGGCAGGGAGCATGGCGCCAAGGATCTTGGCGCCAAGCCTTGGCGCTTGGCGCCATGCTCCCAGTAAAACCGTATTCTTCTTCCTCTCTTCCTTTCTCTCTCTTTCTATCTCTTTCTTCTCCGTTGCCCGCCCGAACGCCGCCGCCGTTCGTCGGCCCGCCCGCGCCGCCGACCGCGCCCGGCCGCCCGCCCGGCCTCGCGCGCCCGCATCCCCGGCCGCCGTGCCGCCGGCCGCCCGCGCCGCCCGCGCCCGCGCCGCCCGCCGGCCGCGCCCCGGCCGCGCGCCCCCGTCCGCACGCCTGGCCGCCGGCCCACCCGCGTTCCGCCGACCGGCCGTCCACGCGCCGGCGCCGGCCCGCCCGTGCGGCGCCGCCTCGGCCGCACGTTCCCGATAATGCCGCCGTCCGCACGTTCGTTCGGCTGCCGCCACCCACCCGCACGCTCGGTGAGGCCACGCGTTGCTGCTCGTCCCTCCATTGCCAAGCGTCGGCATCTCCGCTTCTCCACAAGGTAAAATACTTTGTTGTTCTTACTTAATAATAGTTAGTTAGTTAGTTATGTAGCTAGTTAGTTAGTGTATTATAGATTAAGATTGATGGATACTTTATATAGGTAATTAGTTATTTAGTTAGTTAAATAGTTATGTAGTTAGTTACATAGATAGTTACTTGACATAGTTAGTTAGTAGTACTGCACAGTTAGTAGTAATTATTAGTTATGAATACTTAGTAGTTAGTAGTACTTAGTATTTACTTTTTGTGTATATTGTAGTAAAGCAATTGTGCTTCGTTATGTTTTGGAACTAGATGGTACATAACTAACTATGTAACTTTTTAGGCACTACCGTCCAGTCTTCTCCATTGATGATACATTCTTGATTGGCAAGTACCGTGGCACACTTCTCATAGCCATATCGTGTGACGCAAACAACAAGCTTGTTCCTTTGGCATTTGCTTTGGTTGAGAGGGAGAATAACGATAGCTGGAGATGGTTCTTGAGGCTAGTCCGGATACATGTGGTTGGGCCTAACAAGGAGGTGGGCGTCATATCTGATAGGCACCAGGGCATACTTAATGCTGTGCGACAGGAGATAGAGGGGTATGCACCTTTGCACCATTGTTGGTGTACTCGGCACCTTGCTGAGAATCTACTCTGGAAGGATGGTGTGAAGGATAATTTTGATCTTTTCTAGGAGGCTGCTCGATAGCTTGAGGATAAGTATTTCCGGAGGAAGTTAGAGGTGGTCAGAACCACATCTAATGCTGAAGGTAGACAATGGCTGACTGGTTTGATGAGAGATGTGGACAAATGGACAAGAGCTCACGACGCAGGTGGTTGGAGGTACGAGTTTCAGTGCAGCAACATGGCCGAGTCTTTTAATAAGCTGCTGGTGGGGATTCGTGGTATGCCCGTGAACGCTATCGTTCAATTCACATTCTACAAGCTTGTTGCCTGGTTCAACGATCGGCACGCCCATGCATTGCAGTTGCAGAGTGAAGGTAAGATTTGGGCTCCCACACCACATGCACATCTAGACAAGGCGAAGGAAAGGGCTAGCACACATGAGGTCACATGTTTTGACCATGCCACAGGAAGATATGAGGTGAAGCATACAGGTGGTACTATATCTGATGGTGAGGTCCGAGAGTCGAGGATTCATGTGGTAGTCCTCCAAGATTTCTCATGCACTTGTGGGAAACCAAGCCAGTATCACTTTGTATGTTCTCACCTTGTAGCAGCTACTAGGCATCACAACTATGACATTGAGGCTAGGATACCTCGCGAGTTTAGTGTCAACACGCTTGTCCAAACATGGAGGCCTCGCTTCGTGCCTTTCCGGGACCCTAGAGAGTGGCCTCCATATGACGGTCCAACATACGTTGCAGATCCAGCTTACCGTTGGGACAAGCGGGGCTCTAGAAAGAGGACGAGGCATAGGATGGTTATGGATCAGATACCCGGTAGAACGCGATGTGGGAGAGCGACGCCATTTCTTAATGACCCAGAGCAGTACGAGTGTGGCAAGTGCGGTAGACTTGGCTACAATTCCCGCACTTGCCATTGGCAAATTAGTGAGGTTCGACTTGTAGTTGTTTCTATTATTTAATACCTATTGTATTTAGTGTACAATTCTTGCTTTATGTTTAAATGCATATTTATTTTATAACTTATTGACTATATTCTTTTTGTAGGATGGCGCAATTCCACCTTCTAGACCCGGTGTACGACGAGAGCCACCGAGGATGTCTCGTAGCGTCAGGGCAGGTAAGATTTTACACTCCCATATCACATACTTTGAATTATAAGTGCATATGTGTGTGTCAAGTAACATTTGTATTTCATTAAAATACAGGACCTTCCGCTCCTTCGTTCTAAAGTACATGGAGGGTTCTTGGAAATGCAGTACGATGATAGGTACACACCTTACCCATCGAGAGCTGGCCTGGACGTCATATCTTTCTAGGTTCGTCGTGGCCTGCCTTTGTTCAACTCAGTGGGCTTGACTTCATTGGTTGACAGGTATTTTATGAACACATAGGTTGTATTAAAAATCATTTGTTCACGCGGTTATGTTTCTGAGGAGCATTATTGGTTTGCTAAAATTATAGGTGGCGACCTGAGACTCATAGCTTTCACATGGCGTTTTGGGAGATGACAGTCACGCTACAGGACTGTCAGAAGATGCTAGGTCTGAGGATTCATGGGAGGGCAGTGACAGGGCAGTGTAGGTCAGAGGGTTGGAGAGCTCGGGTGGAGGCTTTCCTTGGACGTCCGGTGGGTGAGCAAGGAGAGCGCACTTCTGGTGTTCTTCTCTCATGGCTTCGGGCTGAGTTCGCACAGTGTCCTCCAGGGGTAGACGAGTAGACAGTCTAGTACTACTGTAGGGCGTGGATCCTACACTTGTTTGGCTCTGTTCTCTTCCCCGACGGAACGGGGGAAACTGCATCGTGGATGTGGATCCACTGCCTCATAGACTAGGACCAGGCGGGTCACTACAGCTAGGGCTCTGCAGTGTTGGCTTTCCTTTTCTGTCAGCTTTGCGAGGCGTGTTGGCGGTCTTCACAGTCAGCCTCACTTGGTGGGTGTGCGTACCTACTCCAGCTGTGGATGTGGTCGTGGCTTCCAGTTGCTCGTCCCGTGGTGCTGGCTCCTCACGACTGGTTCCCAGTGCAGAACGCACATCTACAACCGACATGGACGTACCTGTGGGACCAGGTGATAGTTCCTCACGCGAGGATGGAGCGGGCGTACAAAGAGTACACGGACGAGCTAGACAGGCTAATGGCCTCTAGTGTAAGTCCAAATTATTATACATGTTGGTTCAAAAGAAATTATTTATTAAGCTATCTAACTTCTTGTTTGGACATGTTGCAGGTGACTTGGGAGCCATACGCAGACGAGGCCGCACTTCCTTTTGTGGTGAGCAACGTGTGTGACAGTGACAGCGAGCTCTATAGGGTGAGGTGCCCTCTTATCTGCTTATATGCTGTCGAGTACCACCTTCCACATCGAGTTGCACGCCAGTTTGGAGCAAGGCAACGTTGTCCACCATCTCCAGTGTCGACCGGTGTTGACTTGTACAAGTAAGTGTTCTATTCTTTGTAATTGGATCTTTTTCCTAAAGTTGCACTTATATTATTACCACTTGATATATGTCGAATAAGATGGATGAAATAATTGTTGGTATGTTTGTATGTCTATGGAATGCATATAGGTGTGGTTTGCTTCAACAAACAAAGGAAACTCTGTCGAAATTTTTAACTTTGGCATACATGCATGTTATAGTCACATGATGTTGACTAACTTGTGTACGTGTTTTGCAGGCTTGATCGTAAGAAAAATAGGAAAATCTTTGATTGGGCCCATCACCACCGAGACTACATTGAAGAGTGGGAGATGTTCGACGAGAACGTGGACGACAACGACGAGCCGCACACGAACAGAGACTACAGGCGATACCAAGCTTAGTACCACCAAGCGACTCGTCCGAGGCTTAAGCTACAGTGGACACACGATGACTACGCTGACATTGAGTCGTCCGAGGATGAGGACACGGCGTACGACCACTCTACTCGTGTAGGTCGCCAGGTGAGAGCAGGACCGATCTTGGACATAGTGGTATGTCATTTGCTCTACTTTTATATATTGATTTGCATAAGAATGAATTACAACTTAAAACTTTGTTGTAGAGCAACTCCCTCAGGATGTCGGTCCAATAAATAGAACGCTTTCATCCGAGGGTGAGGGTGAAAGTCCTATGTTTGGTGTTGGTAATTAGTGGCAATGCCTAAGTACTAATCCTATGCCTAAGTTGTATGTAGCATATGAGGATTAGTACATTTCAAGGTTGGTGGCAAGATGGACATGGTGATCATGATGGCCACACTTGTATTTGGATGCAACCCTACGTGATCAAGGCAAAGGTATATGCTTAAGGGTTGTGTTTTAGTAACCAAGACACCTAGTGGGTGTGGTTACATTATAGGATAGATAGCCGTACTATAAAGAGGGGAATAACACGGCTATTGAACTCCTAAGTGCCTCTAGGTGTGCATTTCATAATCATATGCATTTGGATAGAACTAATATCACCTTGAAAAATGATTGTGAAAATGCTAACACACTTTCACATGACAAAGATCACTTGGTGTTGTTAGCACGTTTGCAAAGGCGGTGGAGTTTGAGCGGTAGAGAGGGTTTGGGGTCCTCTCTCCCTCCCGCCGAGCAAGCTCGGCGGGATTCAGGCGTTTTCGAGGAGTTGAAACGACTATTTTCCACTACTGAAAGTCCCTAGTTTGGTTTTGGCTAATTGATGAAACCTAGGACTAACCTTTGTATCTAAGTGGATGATTTAGATAAAGGTGGTCATTGCATATGAGACATGACATTGACTCATGTGACCAAGATGATGAAGACCAAGATGAGGCTTGGCTCGATGGACCGGTTGTGAAGGTGAAGGGCAAGTCGAGGCTTCGAAGCGAGGGACCATGCGATGGTGAAGCTTGAGCAAGACTTAGCGCCGACGGACCGATGCAACGGTGAAGAGCAAGTGAAGTCAAGGTCGATGGATCGAGACGGTCATGTGATGATATGAAGTGGATCATATCATTTGGAGAAACAAAATGGGCTCAAGGCAAAGGTATAACCATAGGGCCATTTTGTTTTACACTCAAGACACCATAGAGGGTGTGAGTGGTTTAGGGTCGATAGCCGAACTATTAAGAGGGGAAGTCTTATCGGTTATTCGATGCACGGGTGCCACTAGGTGAATTCATGAAGTGCATGTAGGGCCTAGTGAGCTAATTGGAAAACCTTTGAAAATGATTGAGAAAAAGCTAACACACAAGCACATGGAGATGTACACTTGATGGTGTTGGCACATTTACAAAGGTGGCGTTGGTCGCGCTGTGGTTTGCGGGTAGAGAGGGGTTTGGGTTCCTCTCTCCCTCCCGCCGAGCGTGCGAGCGCGGGATTCAGGCGATTTCAGGGGAAATGAAATGCCTATTTTCCACTACGCCGGAAGTCGGAAAAGAAACGGAGGCGAACGGGGTCACAGAGGTGACCGGACGCTGCACCGGACGCGGTCATGGAATGACCGGACGCGTCCGGTCAGCTGTCAGGCGCGCGGGTGCTAGGGTTTGCAACCGGCGCGTCCGGTCACTCACGGGACCGGCGCGTCTGGTCATGTGCCCAGAGAAGAACTGCGGTTCGCAAGGAGGATCGGACGCTGGGCGCGTCCGGTCACACACGATCGGACGCGTCCGATCGTTGAAGGAGCTTACTGGACTCAAACCGGACGCGGGCACTGTCACGTCCGGTCGTCGCGAGGGGCGCGTCCGGTCGTTGTTTCGCGGGCGTGGGTGCTGTATGGATCGGCGCGTCCGGTCGTTTGACAGGCGCGTCTGGTCGTTGCCTAGGGCGCGTCCGGTCGTTGGTTTGACCGTTGAGGGTCAGTGACCGTTGGAGGATCGGACGCGGTTGAGCGCGTCCGGTCATTTTGAGAGGCGCGTCCGGTCATAGGGTTTGACCGTTGGCGCAGTAACCGTTGGAGCATCGGACGCGGTGAAGCGCGTCCGGTCAGTTTCGACCGGCGCGTCCGGTCGTCCCGAAAAAAACGGTCAGTGGAGTTGCAACGGCTCTATTTGTTCGGGGTGCTTATAAATACTCGTTGGCCGGCCCTTGGGGAGGTGACTTGGCATTTCTAACACTCTTGTGCATCCTTTGAGCAAAAGCAACTCCTCCCACTCATCTCCCTTGCTTGATTGCAAATCAAAAGTGAGATTGAGTGATCCCAAAGTGCATTGCATAGCTTGAGGGCATCTAGTGGCACTTGTGGGTGGTTTAGCCGGTGGATTTCTTGTTACTCTTGGAGAGTACCGCTCCTAGCCGGCTTGGAGATTGTTGGAGGCGTTGGCAAGAGAAGGTGATTGTTCTTGGCCACCTCCGGTTGTTTGTAAGAGGTTCTTGTGCTTTCCTCGGCGGGACGCCAAAAGCAACTCTATTGGATTGCGCGTGTCATTGAGTTACCTCACTTGAGAGTGGAGTCTTGCGGTGCCTTGCGGGGCGTGCCTTGAGGGGCAAGTGACTTGAGGGTCACACCGAGGAACCATCTAAGTGTTGGTCGACACAACCGGTGACGTAGCTTGTCGGTGCACAAGTGAACACCGGGTGAACAAAAATATTGTGTCTCTTGTCTCCCGGTGATTGGTCTACATATTGTGTTGTTGTCAATATTAATTGATTGTATATCATCTTGGTGATTGGCAACATCTTCACTCCACCGTCGGTATAAGATTCACAATCCAATCTCTTGCACTTATCTTTACTAGATTATCTTGTGTTGCTCTAGTAGTAGCTTGGCTAGTAGTGTTGTTAGCTTATTCTCTAGTGTAAAATTAGTGACATAGCTCTTGTGTGAACTAGAGATCATAATCTACTAGACTTGTGGATAGGAGGCTTGCATCACAACCTTTGGCTAAGCAAAACTCGCTTTACGCCGTTTGTTATTCTAACAAGTTTACTTAGTGGTGCTTGTAGAATTTTTATAGGCTATTCACCCCCCCTCTAGCCATCTAGGACCTCACAAGTGGTATCGGAGCCGTGGTCACCGTTTTAATCAAGGCTTAACATCCTTCGGTGTGAAAAATGGCTCAAATTGTGTTCAATCATGTTGGGGGCAAGCCACCATTCTTTGATGGTGTTAGTTCTTTTGCTCATTGGAAGAGAAAGATGACAATGTACCTTGGTTCTATTCATGAGAGAGTATTGCAAGTCACCGAGAATGATTTTGCTATCATTGATCCCAATCATCTCACCGATGAAGATAGAGCAAATAGAACATGCAATAGAATGGCTCTCAATACACTCTATAATGGTATTGGCACAAAAGTGTTTGAGGGCATCAAAGATTTGGAATTGGCTAGTGAAGTATGGACAAGGTTGAGTGAGACATATGAAGGCACTAAGGTTGTGAAGAGTGCCAAGCTATATGGGCTCAAGAGTGAGTTTGAGAACTTCAAGAAAAAGGATGATGAAACAATCATTGAAATGTTTCATAGATTGCAAGTGATAGTCAATGATCTCAAGAGCTTAGGGCACAAGACTCAAGATCAAGATTTTTGTCACAAGTTCTTATTGAGCTTACCTAGAAGATTCAAGATGTTGATCATGATGTTGCAAAGAGATGGGCTTGAAGCAATGAAGCCTAATGATTTGCTTGGTGAAGTGTTAACCTATGACAAATATGATCAAGATGTTGATGACAAGGAGAAGGTGGAAGATGAAAAGAAGAAGAAGACCGTGGCGTTCAAGGCCATCTCCTCCAAGGGCAAAGCTACCATCATTGAAGAAGAAGACAATAGTGAAGATGAAGATTATGAAATTGATGATGAGGCATTTGCTTTTGTAGTCAAGAAAATGGGTCACATGTTCATTAAGAAAAGAGGCTTCAAAAAGAGAAATGACAACTTCAAGAGCAATGAGCAACAAAGGAGGTGCTTCAATTGTGATAGCACCGAACATCTTCAAGCCGAATGTCCCTATGATAAGAAGAAGAACAACAAGAGGGGCAAGTTTGAGAAGAAAAAGAAAGAAGCCAAGATAACATTCAAGAAAGGCAAGAATGGAGTCTATGTGGCCACTTGGGAAAGTGATGATGAAGAAGAAGAAGAAGAATCATCCAACAAGGCTTTTGCTTCCATTACTATTAACAAGAAGCCTTTACTATTTGATTCATCCTCTTCATGCTTCATGGCCAAAGAAGCTAAGGTATTATATGATGAAAGCGATGATGAAAGTGAAATGGAATATGTTCATGATAATGATAATGAAAATGATGATGATGATGAACCAACTAAAGAACAACTATATGACTTGTTGCAACAAACTAGAGACATAGCTATTGCCAAGAACAAGGAGTGCAAGAAGCTTTCAATGAAAGTAGCAATACTTGAGAAAGTTCTTGGTGAGCTTAAGACCACTCATGAGAGTCTAGTGGAAGACCATGAGGATCTTGGTAAGGCTCATTCCAAGCTTGAAAAGGCTCACTCATTGCTACTTGAGCAACAAGAAAAGAAGGAGGTTGTTGTATCATGTGATATAGGTGTTACATGTGATATAATTGATGAATCCTTTTATGAACCTATCATCATGTCAAATACTAACCCTTCTTGTAGCTCTTCATCCACCACCACCAACTCTACCTCTACTACTAGTGATGGTTTCACTTGTGATGCCTCACTAATGGTTGAGAATGAGACTCTCAAGAGAGAGGTGGATGAGCTCACTCACGCCCTAGGCAAGGCCTATGGTGGTGAGGCCCGCTTGCTTAAGTGCTTGGGTAGCCAAAGGTTCTCTCTTAACAAAGAGGGATTGGGCTACACCCCCAAGAAAGGCAAGTCGGCCTTTGCAACTCCAAAGCCTAGCTTTGTGAAGGGCAATGGTCGGTTTTGCAATAGATGTAAGCAAGTTGGGCACCTAGAGCATAATTGCAATAAAAAGAACCGAAGCAAGAACTTTGTTAATGCTATACCTTTTGATTCTTGCTATGTGCTTACCAAGGGTGCGAAGGGTGTGCAAGCTAAGTTTGTTGGTACACCAATTGTGGGCCCAAAGAAGAAGGCTATTTGGGTACCAAAGAGCTTAGTTACTAACCTACAAGGACCCAAGCAAAAATGGGTACCTAAGCTTCATTGATTTGCTTGTAGGTCAATTACAAAGCCGGAGGAAGGCATTGGATTATTGATAGTGGGTGCACTCAACACATGACCGGTACATCAAGAATGTTTGACTCAATCAATGACAATGATAGTGGTGTTGATTCTATCACATTTGGCAATAACAAGAAAGGCAAGGTTATTGGCTTGGGCAAGATTGCAATATCAAATGACATGAGTATCTCAAATGTGTTGCTAGTTGAAAGTTTGGATTTCAATCTTCTATCCGTGGCACAAATATGTGATCTAGGCTATAAATGCATCTTTGGAGTTGATGATGTGGAAGTTATTAGTGTGGATGGTTCAAATGTGGCATTCAAGGGCTTTAGATATGAGAATCTCTACCTAGTTGACTTCAATGCTAGAGAAACTTCTTTGACAACTTGCTTAGTCTCCAAATCAAGCATGGGTTGGCTTTGGCATAGAAGGCTTGGTCATGTTGGCATGAAACAATTGAATAAGCTTACAACTCACAATCTTGTCAATGGTTTGAAAGATGTTGAATTTGAGAAGAATAAGCTTTGTAGTGCATGTCAAGCCGGGAAGCAAGTTGGAAGCTCACATCCAAAGAAGAGTATAATGAGCACATGCAAAGCATTTGAGTTGATGCACATGGATCTATTTGGACCAACAACATATACAAGCATAGGCGGCAACAAGTATGGCTTTGTCATAGTGGATGACTTCACAAGATTCACATGGGTATTCTTTCTTAGTGACAAAAGTGAAGTGTTTGACACCTTCAAGACATTTCTCACTAGAGTTCACAATGAGTTTGAGATTAGAATCAAGAAAGTGAGAAGTGACAATGGAAGTGAGTTCAAGAATACAAGAATTGAAGAACTTTGTGATCATTATGGTATTGGACATCAATTCTCGGCCAAGTACACTCCACAATCAAATGGCCTAGTTGAGAGGAAGAATAGAACATTGCTTGATATGGCTAGATCAATGCTTCATGAGTACAATGTGAGTCAATCTTTTTGGGATGAAGCAATCAATACCGCTTGCTACTACATCAATAGACTATATTGTCATCCATTGCTAGAGAAGACCCCATATGAGTTACTTCATGGAAGAAAGCCCAATATTTCTTACTTTAGAGTGTTTGGTTGCAAATGCTATATCTTGAAGAAGGGCACTAGATTGGGGAAGTTTGACAAAAGATGTGATGAGGGGTTCCTACTTGGTTATTCAACTACAAGCAAAGCTTATAGAGTTTGGAACAACTCAAGTGGCATTCTAGAAGAAGTCCATGATGTGCAATTTGATGAAACCAATGGGTCTCAAGATGAAGAAGAAAATCTAGATGATATTGGTGGAACACTATTAGTGGAAGCAATGAAGAACATGGACATTGGAGACATTAGAGCGAAGCAAGTAATTGATATTCAAGATGATGATAAAGATCAAGTGCTCAATTCACCATTCAAGCTAGTTAGTGACTCTCAAATGCAAGATCATGGTGCTAGTTCTTCTCATCGAGATACATCAAGTGATCAACCAAGCTCAAGAAATCAAGTACAAGTACTCCAACCACAACATGTTGCAAGAGATCACCCCATTGATAGTGTTATTGGTGATATTAGAAGTGGTGTGCAAACAAGATCAAGATTGACAATGTTTTGTGAGCATGCATCATTTGTGTCAACCATAGAACCAAAGAAGATAGAAGAAGCTTTGAGGGATACCGATTGGATCAAGGCTATGCAAGAAGAGCTTAATAATTTCACAAGAAATGATGTTTGGGAGTTGGTAGAAAGGCCAAATGACTACAATGTGATTGGAACCAAGTGGGTGTTCAAAAACAAGCAAGATCAAGATGGCATTGTAGTGAGAAACAAAGCAAGACTAGTTGCTCAAGGTTACACTCAAGTTGAAGGTCTTGACTATGATGAGACATATGCTCCCGTGGCAAGATTAGAGGCAATAAGGATTCTATTGGCTTATGCTTGTGCACACAACATCAAACTATATCAAATGGATGTCAAAAGTGCATTTCTCAATGGGATCATCAACGAGTTAGTATTTGTTGAGCAACCGCCCGGATTTGAAGATGACAACAAACCCAACCATGTCTACAAGTTGAAGAAGGCTTTATATGGCTTAAAGCAAGCACCTAGAGCATGGTATGAGAGGCTAAGGGATTTCCTTCTCTCTAAGGGATTCAAAATGGGCAAGGTTGATACTACTCTATTCACCAAGAAGATTGGAAATGATCTATTCATAGTGCAAATATATGTTGATGACATCATCTTTGGATCAACCGATCAAGCTTATTGTGAAGAATTTGGTGCTATGATGGCCAAAGAGTTTGAAATGTCTATGATTGGTGAACTTAGTTACTTCCTTAGTCTCCAAGTCAAGCAATTGAAGAATGGAACATTTGTGAGTCAAGGGAAATACATAAGGGACATGTTGAAGAAGTTTGGAATGCAAGATGCAAAGCCAATTTCAACTCCAATGGGTACAAATGGCAATTTGGATAGTGATCTTGATGGCAAAATGGTGAATCAAAAGGAATATCGGTCTTTGATTGGAAGTCTACTCTATGTCACCGCATCAAGGCCGGATGTCATGTTTAGTGTTTGCATGTGTGCTAGATATCAAGCCTCACCTAGAGAAAGTCATCTCACGGCAGCAAAGAGAATATTGAGGTACTTGAAGCAAACAAGAAATGTTGGACTATGGTATCCCAAGGGGTCAAAGTTTGAATTGATTGGATATTCGGACTCCGACTATGGGGGTTGCAAGATCAATAGGAAAAGCACAAGTGGCACATGTCAATTACTTGGAAGATCACTTGTGTCATGGTCCTCAAAGAAACAAAATAGTGTGGCAATCTCTACCGCCGAAGCCGAATATGTGAGTGCGGGGAGTTGTTGTGCACAATTGCTATGGATGAAATCAACTTTGAAGGATTATGGCTTCAACTTCAAGAATGTGCCATTGCTATGTGATAATGAGAGTGCAATCAAGATGATACAAAACCCGGTTCAACATGGAAGAACAAAGCATATTGACATAAGGCATCATTTCATTAGAGATCATCAACAAAAGGGAGATATTGCCATTGAAAGTGTTGGCACCAATGATCAACTTGCCGATATTCTCACTAAGCCACTTGATGAAAAGAGGTTTTGCAAGCTAAGGAATGAATTGAACATTCTTGATTTCTCAAACATGAGTTGAATGCACCCCACCCACTTATTGACATGCCTCTCCTTCGACATTGCAAGGTAAAGTTGATTGACATGTCATTCATCCTATGCTAAGGACTTGATAGAGCATGTAGACATAATAAGTGGTACGCATAAGCATTCATGATAAATCAAATGAATTTGATGGATATATGTTACCACTATTGCTTCTATGCTTACTTTGATCTAGTGGTGGCATATGACATGTTTGTGAGCTTGTAAACCTAGTGTTGAATCTAGAAGATTTGCTATAAGTGGTTAATTCAACATAGGCAAGATAACCCTTATTTTGAGGAGTGAAGAAGCTTGTCTTTGGTTCAAATCGAATTAAATATCTTTGGCAAGTATTCTAGGTTAAACCATATTTGATAATTTTTTTAACCTTACATGTGGTAACGAATTTATTTCAATCTACTCCATCAAACACTTTTCCTTCTCTCCACAATTTGATCCTATTTTTTTTGGGTAAGTTGTTGACAAAGGGGGAGAGAAAAAGATGATTCAACTTGATAAAGGGGTAAATAAATTTTATGATGCGAAAAAGATGATTCAACTTGATAAAGGGGTAAATAAAATTTATTGATGCACACAAGTAGGGGGAGCAAGCTCATAAACAAAGTTGTTGCATTTGTTTGTGCATTCTCATATGACTTGCTCATTGCACATATATTTAAAATTCAATATACATGCTTGTGTGGTGCAATGCTAGTATAGAAATTGGATGATGAAATGATCTACTAGCATGCAAAAGAATAGTTTACAAGTGGTATCTAGACTTGCCTAAAGCGTTACAAGTGGTTAGCTTTACAAGTGGTCCAAGAACCTTTACATATAATGTTGATCTCACGGGGTTCTTGAGTTTTGATGGTTGTCTAGTTACTTCATGATGCTAAGGATGGTGTAAAAGGCAACTCCGATTGGTATCACGCTTCAAAGGTCCATTTCTTACACCTTAGCATCATTTTGGTAGAATTACTCTCCCAACACTTCTATCCATGCATATGTGCAAAACTTTCAATCCAAACTCCATGCACATATATAGGGGGAGCTAATGCTACCAAAACCGAGCTTGTGATAATTGTCCAAACTTTACTTATGAGCAAAATGATTGGACAAGCATGACAAGTTCAAAACTTTTATTATCAAAATCATCTTTGTGAGGGTTGTCATCAATTACCAAAAAGGGGGAGATTGAAAGTCCCTAGTTTGGTTTTGGCTAATTGATGAAACCTAGGACTAACCTTTGTATCTAAGTGGATGATTTAGATAAAGGTGGTCATTGCATATGAGACATGACATTGACTCATGTGACCAAGATGATGAAGACCAAGATGAGGCTTGGCTCGATGGACCGGTTGTGAAGGTGAAGGGCAAGTCGAGGCTTCGAAGCGAGGGACCATGCGATGGTGAAGCTTGAGCAAGACTTAGCGCCGACGGACCGATGCAACGGTGAAGAGCAAGTGAAGTCAAGGTCGATGGATCGAGACGGTCATGTGATGATATGAAGTGGATCATATCATTTGGAGAAACAAAATGGGCTCAAGGCAAAGGTATAACCATAGGGCCATTTTGTTTTACACTCAAGACACCATAGAGGGTGTGAGTGGTTTAGGGTCGATAGCCGAACTATTAAGAGGGGAAGTCTTATCGGTTATTCGATGCACGGGTGCCACTAGGTGAATTCATGAAGTGCATGTAGGGCCTAGTGAGCTAATTGGAAAACCTTTGAAAATGATTGAGAAAAAGCTAACACACAAGCACATGGAGATGTACACTTGATGGTGTTGGCACATTTACAAAGGTGGCGTTGGTCGCGCTATGGTTTGCGGGTAGAGAGGGGTTTGGGTTCCTCTCTCCCTCCCGCCGAGCGTGCGAGCGCGGGATTCAGGCGATTTCAGGGGAAATGAAATGCCTATTTTCCACTACGCCGGAAGTCGGAAAAGAAACGGAGGCGAACGGGGTCACAGAGGTGACCGGACGCTGCACCGGACGCGGTCATGGAATGACCGGACGCGTCCGGTCAGCTGTCAGGCGCGCGGGTGCTAGGGTTTGCAACCGGCGCGTCCGGTCACTCACGGGACCGGCGCGTCCGGTCATGTGCCCAGAGAAGAACTGCGGTTCGCAAGGAGGATCGGACGCTGGGCGCGTCCGGTCACACACGATCGGACGCGTCCGATCGTTGAAGGAGCTTACTGGACTCAAACCGGACGCGGGCACTGTCGCGTCCGGTCGTCGCGAGGGGCGCGTCCGGTCGTTGTTTCGCGGGCGTGGGTGCTGTATGGATCGGCGCGTCCGGTCGTTCGAAGCAGCGCGTCCGGTCGTTTGACAGGCGCGTCCGGTCGTTGCCTAGGGCGCGTCCGGTCATTGGTTTGACCGTTGAGGGTCAGTGACCGTTGGAGGATCGGATGCGGTTGAGCGCGTCCGGTCATTTTGAGAGGCGCGTCCGGTCATAGGGTTTGACCGTTGGCGCAGTAACCGTTGGAGCATCGGACGCGGTGAAGCGCGTCCGGTCAGTTTCGACCGGCGCGTCCGGTCGTCCCGAAAAAAACGGTCAGTGGAGTTGCAACGGCTCTATTTGTTCGGGGTGCTTATAAATACTCGTTGGCCGGCCCTTGGGGAGGTGACTTGGCATTTCTAACACTCTTGTGCATCCTTTGAGCAAAAGCAACTCCTCCCACTCATCTCCCTTGCTTGATTGCAAATCAAAAGTGAGATTGAGTGATCCCAAAGTGCATTGCATAGCTTGAGGGCATCTAGTGGCACTTGTGGGTGGTTTAGCCGGTGGATTTCTTGTTACTCTTGGAGAGTACCGCTCCTAGCCGGCTTGGAGATTGTTGGAGGCGTTGGCAAGAGAAGGTGATTGTTCTTGGCCACCTCCGGTTGTTTGTAAGAGGTTCTTGTGCTTTCCTCGGCGGGACGCCAAAAGCAACTCTATTGGATTGCGCGTGTCATTGAGTTACCTCACTTGAGAGTGGAGTCTTGTGGTGCCTTGCGGGGCGTGCCTTGAGGGGCAAGTGACTTGAGGGTCACACCGAGGAACCATCTAAGTGTTGGTCGACACAACCGGTGACGTAGCTTGTCGGTGCACAAGTGAACACCGGGTGAACAAAAATATTGTGTCTCTTGTCTCCCGGTGATTGGTCTACATATTGTGTTGTTGTCAATATTAATTGATTGTATATCATCTTGGTGATTGGCAACATCTTCACTCCACCGTCGGTATAAGATTCACAATCCAATCTCTTGCACTTATCTTTACTAGATTATCTTGTGTTGCTCTAGTAGTAGCTTGGCTAGTAGTGTTGTTAGCTTATTCTCTAGTGTAAAATTAGTGACATAGCTCTTGTGTGAACTAGAGATCATAATCTACTAGACTTGTGGATAGGAGGCTTGCATCACAACCTTTGGCTAAGCAAAACTCGCTTTACGCCGTTTGTTATTCTAACAAGTTTGCTTAGTGGTGCTTGTAGAATTTTTATAGGCTATTCACCCCCCCTCTAGCCATCTAGGACCTCACAACTACGCCGAAAGTCAGAAAAGAAACAGAGGCGAACGGAGGTCACAGAGGTGACCGGACGCTGAACCGGACGTGGTCTCTGTTTGATCAGACGCGTCCGTTCAGCGTCTGCGCGTGTTTTAGTTTGATGGTCGGACACGCAGCGCGTCCGGTCACAGTCGACCGGACGTGTCCGGTCGTTCAAGGAGCTTACTAGACTCTAACCGGACACTGGCACTATGGCGTCTGGTCATTTCTCCAGTGCGTCCGGTCATTGTGTTGTTGTGCGCTGCTCAGGCATGACCAACGCGTCCGGTCAGTCACGGGACCAGCGCATCCAGTCGTTTGCAGCGCGTCCGGTCTGCGCGTCAAGCACGTCCGGTCGTTGCTTCGTAGTTAGTCGTTGTGCGACCGGCACGTTCGATCAGTTGGACCAGCGCGTCCGGTCAGTGCTTCGTGACTTAGCCGTTGTGCGACCGACGCGTCCGGTCAACACGATTTCGGCTGTTTAAGTTTCTAACGACTCTATTCGAAGGGGTACGTCTATATATACTCATTGGCCGGCTCAAGGCTCTCTCTCTCGAACATTTGACATACTTGTGAGCACTTTGAGCTAAGCAACTCCCCTCCCACTCATCTCTCTTGCTTCTTTGCATATTCGAAGTGAGATTGAGTGATCCAAATGCATTTGCATTGTGAGATTGCATCTAGTTGGCACTTGGTGGTTGATTTGCTGTGGGATTCTTGTTTCTCTTGGTGGTTGCCGCCACCTAGACGGCTTGGAGCAGCTTGGAGGCGTTGGCAAGAGTTGGTGATTGTTCTTGGCCACCTCCGGTGATTGTGAGGGGTTTGTGCCTACCTCGGCGAAGCGCCAAAGGCAACATTAGTGAATTGCTCGTGTCATTTGCAACCTTTTACCATTTGGTAGGTTCTTGTGGCGCCTTTTGAGAGGCTCGGTGTGAGACCGATTAGCCACCGAACCACGTGGTGAAGAGGGACACAACGGGGACTAGCGTGCCGGCAAGCACGTGAACCTCGGGATAAATCTTCGTGTCATCACTTTCATATTGTGATTGATTGATCCTGGTGTTCGGTTATCTTGGTATTCATTGTTGATCATATTGGTTGGCTCATTACTTCGCCCCTCGGTGAAACTCTCCTAACTCAACTCCGCATTACTTTCTTAGTTATCTTTGCTAGCTAGTTAGCTTTGCTAGAGTAGCTCTTTTGTGTAGCTTGCTAGTTATAGTTGTAGTTACCTTCTCGGTTTAACTTGTGCGGTTGTGTGCAACTACTAGAATTGTGTTTTGGATAGGTGGCTTGCAAACACCCCGTAGGCTAAGCAAAACTCGCATCTCGCTATTTGTTATATTGATAAACTTGTTTAGCTTGTCTTTGTAGAAAATTTTAAAAGGCTATTCACCCCCCTCTAGCCATCAAGACCTTTCAAGTGGTATCAGAGCCGTAGTCACCGTTTGCATGGCTTAACAACCTCGGTGTAAGATGGCTCAAGTTGTGTTCAACCATGTCGGGGGCAAGCCTCCATTCTTTGATGGTGTCACATCTTTTGATCATTGGAAAAGAAAGATGAAGCAATATCTTGGCTCTATTCATGAGAACGTTTGGATGGTGACACACCATGATTATTCTATCATTGATCTCGACAACCTCACCAACAATGATCGCATCAACAATCAATGCAACACTATGGCTCTCAATACTCTTTACAATGGGATTGATGCAAAGATCTTTGAGCAAATCAAGGATCTTGAGATGGCAAGTGAAGTGTGGATAAGATTAGAGAAACATATGAGGGCACTTCAATGGTAAAGAGTGCCAAGCTCTATATGCTCAAGGATAAGTTTACAAGCTTTAAGATGAAGGATGATGAGTCCATACCGGAGATGTTCTATAGGCTACAAGTTATTGTCAATGATCTTAAGAGCCTAGGAGAAGATGTCAAGGACAAGGACTTCTCACATAAGTTCTTGATGAACTTACCTAAGAAGTTTGCTATCTTGAGGAAGATGATCCAAAGAGAGGGTTTGGACAAGGTGACTCCAAACCAAGTGCTTGGAGATGTCATGACCGATGCTCAATATGATGATGATGAAGATGAAGATGAGAAGAAGGAGATCAAGGTCAAGCAAGAGAAGACCACCACATTCAAGGCTTCTTCTTCCAAGGGCAAGAGCAAGGTTATTGATGATGATGATCCATTTGATGATGAGACCATGGCCCTTCCAGTGCAAAAGATGGGTCGGTTCATGAAGAAGAGAGGCTATGGTGCAAGAAAGAGAAGGGTCTTTATGAAGGCAAAGGAGGTGCTTTGCTACAATTACAATAGCCCTGATCATGTAGTGGCAAAATGCCCCTATGAAGACAAACGATATCATGATGGGGAGTTGAAGTTGAAGAAGAACAAGAAGGAGAAGAAAGCAAAGAAGAGCTTCACATTCAACAACAAGAAGAAGGGTGGTGGCTATGTGGTCACTTGGAATAGTGATAACTCCGATAGTGATGATGATAGCTCTAGTGATGATGAGAAGACCACTGGCGAGCCATTGCAAACATCGCCCTCTCCAACAAGCCATCCATCTTCGACACTACATCGACATGCCTTATGGCCAAGCCTACCAAGGTAAAACATGATGATAGTGATGATGATTCTTATGCTAGTGATGATTGTAGGAGTGATGATGAGGAGGATGAAGACTACTCCAAGGATGATCTATTAGGCATAATAGATCAAATGAGCAAGGGCTACAAGAGGACAACCAAGAAGTGCAAGATCTTGGAGCAAGAGCTCATTGCCAAGAGCAATGAAAATGATTCCTTGATGGAGGAGCTTGTTGCTCTCAAAAAGAGTAAGGAGTGCAAATGAATTGAACAAGAGCTCAAAGCTCTTAGTAAATCCTTTGATGAGCTAGAGGCCTCTCGTGAGTGTCTAAAGAAAGACCACGAGGATCTTGAAATTGCTCACACTAGGCTTAAGGAAGCCCACTCCACTCTACTTGAGCTCACCAAGGAAAAGGACCTCAAGTTGGAGAATCTCATGAAGGAAGCTAAGGAGGAGCAAGTGATTGTCACTTGTGATATTGGACTAACATGTGATATTATTGATGATTCTTTACTTGTTGGTCCTACTAATGCTTCATGTAGCTCATCATCATCCACCACAACCAACTCTATCTTTACTACTAGTGATTTATCACTTGTGGTTGAGAATGAAACTCTCAAGAGAGAGGTGGATGATCTCACCCGCGCATTAGGCAATGCCTATGGTGGGGATGCCCGCTTGCTAAAATGCTTGGGTAGCCAAAGGTTCTCTCTTAACAAAGAGGGTTTGGGCTATACTCCCAAGAAGGACAAGGCGGCCTTTGCTACTCCAAAGTCTTGTTTTGTGAAGAGCAATGGTCATTATTGCAATAGATGCAAGCAAGTTGGGCATCTAGAGATTAATTGCAACAAAATGAATAATAACAAGAAAAATGCTAATGTACCTTACATTCCTTTTGATTCTTGTTATGTGCTTACCAAGGGTGAGAAAGGTGTGCATGCTAAGTTTGTTGGTACACCAATTGTGGGTCCAAAGAAGAAGGCTATTTGGGTACCAAAGAGCTTAGTTACTAACCTCCAAGGACCCAAGCAAGTATGGGTACCTAAAAGACATTAAATTATTTTGTAGGTAAATTACAAGGCCAAAGGAAGGCATTGGGTGCTTGATAGTGGGTGCTCTCAACATATGACCGGTGATTCAAGAATGTTCAACTCTCTCAAATCAAATGATAGTGGCATTGATAGCATCACATTTGGTGACAATAGCAAGGGTGATGTAAAGGCTCTTGGAAGGATTGCAATCTCTAATGATCATAGCATTTCTAATGTGCTACTAGTTGAAAAGCTCAATTTCAACTTGTTGTCGGTTGCTCAATTGTGTGATCTAGGTTTCAAGTGCATATTTGGTGTTGATGATGTGGAGATAGTTAGTGTTGATGGCTCTAACTTGATCTTCAAAGGCTTTAGATATGAGAATCTAGACTTGGTTGATTTTAATGCTAGTGGCACTCAACTTTCAACATGTTTGCTCACCAAATCAAGTATGGGTTGGTTATGGCATAGAAGACTTGGTCATGTTGGCATGAAGCAATTGAACAAGTTAGTGAAGCATGACTTAGTTAGAGGCTTGAAGGATGTCACATTTGAGAAAGATAAGCTATGTAGTGCATGTCAAGCCGGAAAGCAAGTAGGCAACACTCATCCATTGAAGAGCATTATGAGTACTTCCAAAGCATTTGAGTTGTTGCACATGGATCTATTTGGGCCAACTACATACACAAGCATTGGTGGCAACAAGTATGGTTTTGTGATTGTGGATGATTTCACTAGATATACATGGGTATTCTTTCTTGGGGACAAAAGTGATGTATTTGACATATTCAAGAAGTTCATCAAGAGAGTACAAAATGAGTTTGAAACCATAATCAAGAAAGTGAGAAGTGACAATGGAAGTGAGTTTAGAAACACAAGAGTTGATGAGCTATGTGATGAGCTTGGAATCAAACATCAATTCTTGGCCAAGTATACACCTCAATCAAATGGCTTAGTTGAGAGGAAGAATAGAACCTTAATTGATATGGCAAGATCAATGTTGAATGAGTATAATGTGAGTCATTCATTTTGGGTCAAAGCAATCAACATGGCTTGCTTCTATAGCAACCGCCTCTATTGCCACAAGTTTCTAGAGAAGACACCATATGAGATCTTAAATGGAATTAAGCCCAACATTGCATACTTTCGGGTATTTGGTTGCAAATGCTACATCTTAAAGAAGGGCACTAGATTGAGCAAGTTTGAAGAAGAAATGTGATGAAGGATTCTTACTTGGTTACTCAACTACTAGCAAAGCTTATAGAGTTTGGAATTTGGCTAGTGGTTTACTTGAAGAAGTGCATGATGTTGAGTTTGATGAAACAAATGGCTCTCAAGATGAGGAAGATAACTTGGATGATGTGAGAGGAACTCAATTGACCAATGCTATGAAAGAAATGGATATTGGTGATATTAGGCCAAAGCAAGTGATTGATGTGGATGACAACAAAGATCAAATGCTCCAAAGTCCAATTACACAAGCTAGTGGTTCTCTAATGCAAAATCAAGCTAGTACATCATCTCAAGTGCAACAAGATCAACAAGTGGCTAGTTCATCATCTCCAACTCATAATCAACATCAACATCCAAGCAATCAAGTCCAAGTGCTTCAACCAACTAACATTGCAAGAGACCATCCATTGGATTCCATCATTGGTGACATACAAAGGGGAGTTCAAACTAGATCAAGATTGACATCTTTTTGTGCTCACTCTTCTTTTGTGTCAATGTAAGAACCCAAGGACATTAATAAAGCATTGAGAGATCCGGATTAGGTAAATGCAATGCATGAAGAGCTCAACAACTTCAAGAGAAATGAAGTATGTGAACTAGTTGAGAGGCCTAAGGATCACAATGTCATTGGAACAAGATGGGTCTTTCGCAACAAGCAAGATCAAGATGGGATAGTAGTAAGGAACAAAGCAAGACTAGTGGCTCAAGGTTACACACAAATAGAGGGTCTTGACTTTGGTGAAACTTATGCCCCGGTTGCAAGATTGGAAGCAATTAGGATCTTACTTGCCTATGCTTATGCTCACAATATCAAGCTATATCAAATGGATGTGAAGAGTGCATTTCTCAATGGGTACATCCAAGAGGAGGTGTATGTGGAGCAACCTCCCGGTTTTGAAGATGACAAGAAACCCAATCATGTCTACAAATTGAGAAAAACTTTGTATGGATTGAAGCAAGCACCTAGAGCATGGTAGAAAGATTGAGGGACTTCTTGCTATCCAAAGAATTTGTCATGGGCAAAATGGATACTACTCTATTTACCAAGAAGATTGGGAAAGACTTATTTATGTTACAAATATATGTTGATGATATCATATTCAGTTCAACCAATCAATATTATTGTGATGAGTTTGGGAAAATGATGGCAAAGGAATTTGAAATGTCAACGATTGGTGAACTTAGTTTCTTTCTTGGACTTCAAATCAAATAAATGAAAGAAGGAACATTTGTAAGCCAAACCAAATACATAAAGGATATGCTAAAGAAGTTTGGTATGGAAGATGCAAAAGGAATCACTACTCCAATGAGCACTAGTGGAAGCTTGGATAGTGACAAGAATGGCAACATGGTGGATCAAAAACTATATAGATCAATGATTGGTAGCCTACTCTATGTGACGGCATCAAGGCCCGATGTGATGTTTAGTGTATGCATGTGTGCAAGATTTCAAGCCTCACCAAGAGAAAGTCATTTGAAGGCAACAAAGAGAATATTGAGGTATTTGAAGCATACACAAGATGTTGGATTATGGTATCCCAAAGGTGCAAGCTTTGAGCTAATTGGATATTCGGATTCCGACTATGCCGGTGACAAAGTGGAGAGAAAGAGCACTTTCGGGACATGTCAATTGTTGGGAAGATCACTTGTCTCATGGTCATCCAAGAAGCAAAATAGTATTGCACTATCTACCGCCGAAGCCGAATACATCGCCGCGGGTAGTTGTTGTGCACAAATCTTGTGGATGAAGGCAACATTGAAGGATTTTAGAATCAATTTCAAGAATGTGCCATTGCTATGTGACAATGAAAGTGCCGTGAAGCTAACCAATAATCCGGTTCAACATCAAAGAACAAAGTATATTGATGTTCGCCATCATTTCATTAGAGATCATCAACAAAAGGGTGACATTACTATTGAGAGTGTGGGCACCAAAGATCAATTAGCCGATCTATTCACCAAACCACTTGATGAGAAGAGATTTCACAAGCTAAAGAATGAGTTGAACATACTTGACTTCTTCAACATGAGTTGATGCACCCCATACATGACATGCCTCTCCTTCGAGCCCCAAGGTACAATTGGTTGACATGTCATACATTCTATGTTAAGGACTTGTTTAGTGCATCTAGTCATAATTTACATGTTCTAGGCTCATTCATGAAAATCAAATGAATTTGAAGTTTATATGGTGCCACTATTGTTTCCATGACTTGTATGATCTAGTGGTAGCATATAACTTGTTTAAGTAGCTTGTGATCCTAAGTGTTTCATCTAGAAAACTTGTCTAAATATTTGCTTCAACATGGTGCATGATAACCCTTCTAGTGAGGTGTGAAGAAGCTTGCCCTTGGATCAAACCGAAGCATTTTATTTATGCAAGCAATCTAGGTGTCGGTACCAACAGTACGGGGGTACCCACAACTATCGCTAAAAAACTAACATAACCAAAACCGCAATAAAAGATAGCCCGCCTCGGCCGCGTATCCTTTCCGTCTCGTACGAGGCCCGCTCGACGGGGCGCCTCGACCGCGCCCCGGCTCCGACTCATACGAGGCCCGCTCGACGGGGTGCCTCGACCGCGCACCTCGATGCCTTTTCTTTACCTACCCCAGGACAAAAGCCACAGCATTCAATGCGGTTACCTACTTCCACCTACCGGCATGGCTGCGGCCAGGATCGACGTGGGAACCATACCCATGTCAGATCTCACTGTTTTACCGCCCATCCCGTGATGGGAGGTGAAACCCGTCACTATACCCACCTTACCACACACTGCTCACCATCAATCACCCTCGAGGGAGGATAAGACAAGGCCCGTTCTCCGCGATATCGGGGATTCGGCCTTATCCATCCGGCCTCGACCCAGCCCCGACGCTCGACTTAGTTCAAAGGACGGTATGGCATGGCGCTCTGGGTCATTTCGCCATCTTGTCTCCCACAATGTCAGGGTGTCTAGGGATGGCCGGCCATTCCCAAGGCACGTCGCTACAGTCCACTCAACAGGAATCGACAAAGCATCATCTCAAGGCTCCCCGTCGTCTTGGCCTCCCCTCACCCTATAAAAGGGCAGGCCAGGGTTCAACGGAGAAAAGGACGAAGACGGAACGAAAAACACAAACAAAAGATCGACATCTCAAGCAACCGCCTTTTTCCTCTTTTCTCTTTGAGACTTGGGCTCGACACCCTCTCTCGCATGCTTGTAACCCCTACACGAGCACCTCGGTGCAAGGAAATACAAATATCTCCCCCCGCTGGACGTAGGGCCTTCTTTTGCCCGAACCAGGATAAACCCCCGTGTGTTCTCCTTGCATCACCATCCAGGAAAGAGACACGCAGCATTTACTCGTTGGTTTAGGACCCCCTCAGGTCCAAACACCGACAGTTGGCGCGCCAGGTAGGGGATCGCTGCGTGCAAACGTCGCTTTCTCGCCTTTCTTCCTGGATGGCTGACCCCGAACGTCCGATTCCGTTGGCCACGGTGATCTGGTTTGGGAGTTTGGAGTTCATGTCGCTTGGCTCTGGCTACGACATGGTCCTACTTCCGCCCAGGCACCCAACCGACGAGGACTACGAGCTCTCCCAGCCCGGGGGAGCAATCCACCGGCACCGTCGCTCTAGGCGGGCGCGGGCCGCCCGACGACGACGAACCTAGTACAATCACCGTCTCCACCTGGCGGAGGGCGATGGGGTCCCCCGGTCTGGCACCCCCTAGCCAGGCGCCAGCCTAGATCTCCTTTTGGAAGATTTAGGAAGGACGAGCCTGGCTGAGGGTGGCGTGCCGACGGGGAATCCCGCCGCTCCCCCGTCCGGTGAGACACCACTGTCCGTAGCATCTATTTCGCCACGGGCAGCGACATCCCCATCACCATTCCCGTTTGGACTAGACTCGGCTGCCCGGGTGTATGCATCCTCCGTGAGCACTCGCATGAGTGCTTATGAGGAACTCCCCGGGCACCATCTACGCTCCACTCTGGACCTCGTCGCATCCACGCCGGCTTCTGATTATCGGGACTCTACGGAGACACCGGAAACAGAGCCTCGTGTGACTACTTTTCCACATCGCTACCTTGGTGATGGTTGGCAACGGCCACATATCCCCCCATCATATTACTACTTTGGCGCCCCTGACTCTGACTCGGCTGACGACACCTATGATCCGACTCGCGAGTGCTTCAACATCGACGTTGAAAGCACTTCAAAATCAGAGGACGAAGAGCCGGTCAAAGGAAGGCACACGCCCCCTCACGTCGAGCTTCCTGCCGCGCGAGACGAGCCTCAGTTCCTTGCGGATCAAGGAGCGCAGCTCGAACAGATTCGCGAATTGCAGGACCAGCTTGACGAGGAACGGGAAAACCTGGATCTTCTCCAACAAACCCTCGAGCATGAGCGTGCGGAACACGCATTTGGCGGGAGAGCTCGCGAGAGAGCTCGCGACGTCAATCGTCGCATCGATGAGGACCGGGCGGTCGACCCGCCGATTTTCGCTCGAGCCGGCCAAAACGTCGTCGCCGCCGCCATGCTCCTTCGCAACATGCCCGAGCCGTCAAATCCCGACGCCCGTCGGGCTCGAGATGAAATCCGAGAACTCCTCGAGACTGCCGCCATGCAGCAGGCCGAGAGCTCTGCCTCGAGGCGGCGCGAAGCAGCCTCGGAACGGACCCTCGAGCCTTCCCGACAGGAGAGAGAAGCCTCGGTTCACCCCGAGCCTGCCCGGCGAAACCGGGCAGCACCGGCCCCTGAGCCCACCGGCAACGACCGCGAGCCTCGAGACACCCGTGGCAACATCGTCGAGCGCCGCACGCGCAAGCACGGTGACGGTGTGGCTCGAGGCTACCACGTTCACAGGGGCGGACGCTACGATAGCTCGGAAGATCGTAGCCCTTCACCCGAGCCCCCGGGTCCTCGGGTCTTCAGTAAGGCAATCCGTGAGATGGTACCCCCGGCTCAGTTCCGCCCCCCCACGACTCTCACCAAGTACAACGGCGAAACCAAACCTGAACTTTGGCTCACCGATTTCTGCTTGGCGTGTCAGTTGGGTGGGGCCGTCGACGACCGGGTCATCATTCGACAACTCCCCCTGTTCCTCTCCGACACCGCCTGAGCCTGGCTCGAGGATCTCCCACCTCGGCAGATCCACGACTGGGACGATCTCGTGAGGGTGTTCGAGGGAAATTTCAAGGGAACCTACATGCGCCCCGACAACTCGTGGGACCTCCGGAGCTACAAGCAGAAACCAGATGAATCCCTCTGAGACTACATCCGACGCTTCTCCCGGCAGCGTACCGAGCTCCCCAACATCACCGACTCCGACGTAATTACGGCCTTCCTCTCCGGCACCACCTGTAAGGAGTTGGTCCGAGAATTGGGCCGTAACACTCCACTCACTGCCAACGGATTGATGGACATCGTCACCAACTTCGCCGCCGGCGAGGAGGCGGTTGGTGCAATCTTTGGCGGCGACTCGGAAAGGGGGGAGCAGAAGGTCGACGATCCCACGAGTTCCACCCGAGGCCCCAAGAGAAACAACCGCAAGAAGAAAAAAGGCCAGCAGGGCAAGCTCGAGGCCCCGACCGACGAGCTCGTCGCTGCTACCGAGCACAAGAAACCTCGAGGCCCCCCCGGCGGGGGCGTCTTCGACAAAATGCTCAAAGAGCCATGTCCCTACCACAAGGGACTCACTAATCATAACCTCGAGGATTGTCACATGCTGCGCAGGTACTTCGGGGGTGCCGGCGCCAAGAAGGACGACAAGGAGGACCCTAAGGGTGACGACAAGGACGGGGAATTTCCCGAGATCCATGACTGCTTCATGATCTACGGAGGGCCCTCGACCTGCCTCTCTGCGCGCCAGCGCAAGCGAGAACGGCGCGAGGTCTTCTCCGTACAATCGGCAGTACCCCACTTCCTTGATTGGTCCGCGGTGGCCATCACTTTCGACCGTGACGACCACCCAGACTACGTCCCCAACCCGGGGATCTATCCACTCGTCGTTGACCCCGTCATCGCTAACACACGCCTCACCAAGGTGCTCATGGACGGCGGAAGTAGCCTCAACATTATCTACTCTCAGACCCTCGACCTCCTAGGGGTCGACAGAGCGCGCCTCCAGCCTAGCGTCGGGGGCTTCCACGGAGTCGTGCCAGGGAAACGGGTGGAACCCCTCGGGCGGGTCGATCTGCCTGTTTGCTTTGGCACACCGGCCAACTTTCGAAAGGAAACTCTCACTTTCGAAGTGGTCGGATTCCGTGGAACGTACCACGCTATCCTGGGGCGCCCATGCTACGCCAGGTTCATGGCGATCCCGAACTACACCTACCTCAAGCTCAAAATGCCTGGCCCAAACGGTGTCATCACTGTAGGGCCCTCGTATGAACATGCCTACGAGTGCGACGTCGAGTGCGTCGAGCACGGCGAGGCTGTTTTTGAGTCGGCAATCTTGGCTGTAGACCTCGACGGTCTCACCAATACGATTCCCGACCCAAAACGCCATGCCGGCAGCTTCGAGCCCGCCGAAGATGTCAAACTCGTACCCCTCGACCCCGCTGATCCCAAGGGAAGGGCACTGAGCATCAGTGCCACCCTCGATCCTAAATAGGAAGCAGTGCTCGTCGACTTTCTCCGCGCGAACGTCGACATCTTTGCGTGGAGTCCCTCGGATATGCCGGGCATACCCAGGGAGGTCGCCGAGCACGCCTTGGAGATTTGGCCCAGATGCAAACCGGTGAAGCAACGCCTGCGCCGCTTCGATGAGGAGAAGCGCAGGGTCATCGGCGAGGAAATACACAAACTGTTGGAGGCCGGGTTCATCAAGGAGGTTCATCATCCCGAGTGGCTAGCTAACCCTGTATTAGTTAGGAAAAAGAGTGGGAAATGGAGGATGTGCGTAGATTATACCGGTTTAAATAAAGCATGTCTGAAAGTTCCCTTCCCTTTGCCACGCATTGATCAAATCATTGATTCCACTGCGGGATGTGAAACTCTCTCATTCTTAGATGCATACTCCGGCTACCACCAAATCAAAATGAAGGAGTCCGACCAGCTCGCGACTTCATTCATCACCCCATTCGGCATGTATTGCTACGTTACGATGCCCTTCGGTCTCCGGAACGCGGGGGCAACGTACCAGCGATGCATGCAACATGTTTTCAGGAAGCACATTGGGTCGACCGTCGAAGCTTACATCGACGACATCGTGGTCAAAACCCAACGAGCCGACGATCTGGTCAACGACCTCGACGTTGCATTCAAGTGCCTCAGGGCAAAAAACATTCGACTCAACCCAGAGAAATGTGTCTTCGGCGTCCCACGAGGTATGCTTTTAGGGTTCATCGTATCTAAACGTGGCATTGAGGCCAACCCTGAAAAAATCTCTGCAATCACCAAGATGGGCCCCATCCGAGATCTAAAAGGCGTACAAAGGGTCACAGGTTGCTTGGCGGCACTCAGCCGTTTCATTTCGCGCCTCGGCGAAAAAGCACTCCCTCTGTACCGTCTCTTGAAGAAATCGGACCATTTTTCCTGGAACCTTGAGGCTGAGGAAGCTCTCACGAAACTGAAAGCCACCCTCTCTAACTCACCGATCCTCGTCCCTCCAACCCCGGGGGAACCACTCCTACTCTATGTCGCCGCGACATCACAAGTAGTCAGTGCTGCCCTGGTTGTCGAACGGGCCGAGGAGGCACACACCTTGCTCGTCCAGAGGCCGGTCTATTTCGTTAGCGAGGTGCTCTCAGAAACAAAGTGTCGATACCCACAGATCCAGAAACTGCTATATGCTGTCATCTTGACACGGCGCAAGCTCCGACACTACTTTGAGGGTCACCCGATTACTGTGGTTTCTTCTTTCCCCTTGGGAGAGATAGCCCAGAACCGGGAAGCCTCGGGTAGGGTTGCCAAATGGGCGGTCGAGCTCATGGGCGAGGCATTATCCTATGCGCCGCGAAAAGCTATCAAGTCACAGGTGTTAGCAGATTTTCTGGCCGAGTGGACTGACACACAACTCCCCCCTGCACAGCTCCAGGCGGAGCTGTGGACCATGTACTTCGATGGGTCATTAATGAAAACGGGAGCAGTCGCGGGCTTGCTCTTCGTCTCACCCCTCGGGGTTCACATGCGCTACGTCGTCCGGCTTCATTTCCCTGCATCTAACAACGTCGCCGAGTACGAGGCACTCGTCACGGGGTTGAGAATCGCCGTCGAGCTCGGGGTCCGACACCTCGACGTCCGAGGCGACTCCCAACTCGTGATCGACCAGGTCATGAAGAGCTCGAGCTGCCGCGACCCCAAGATGGAAGCCTATTGCCAAGAAGTACGGCGCCTCGAGGACAAGTTTCACGGCCTCGAGCTCAACCACATCGCACGCAGGTATAATGAGGCCGCTGATGAACTGGCAAAAATCGCATCCAGTCGAGCCACAGTTCCACCGGACGTCTTCGCGAAAGACCTTCAGCACCCATCCATCGACCTCAGGCCAGACGGGGGGGGGGGGTCGACGGGGCGTCGCTCGACCCTCCACCTGAGGCAGAAGCCCCCTCGACCGGGGCTGAAGCCATGCAGGTGGAAGACTTGACGCCACCATCTGACCTCGAGCCTGACTGGCGTGTCTCGTACCTCGACTACCTCATCCAAGGGGTCCTCCCCTCGGATAGGACTGAGGCTCGACGGATCGCACGCCGGGCCAAAACTTTTGTGATCATGGGCGACAGCAGGGAGCTCTACCGTCGTAGCCCTACTGGTATCCTCCAACGTTGCATCACGAAAGAGCAAGGCAGGAATCTGCTCGGCGATCTTCACTCGGGGGCTTGCGGTCACCACGCAGCACCTCGAACCCTCGTCGGAAACGCCTTTCGACAAGGATTCTATTGGCCGACCGCGGTCTCCGACGCTGTCAAGCTAGTACGCTCCTGCGAGGGTTGTCAGTACTATGCAAGACAGACTCATCTTCCAGCACATGCCCTACAAACTATCCCCATCACATGGTCGTTTGCCGTTTGGGGGCTTGACCTTGTCGGACCACTGAAAAGGACGACTGGCGGCTTCACCCACTTGCTCGTCGCAATCGACAAATTCTCCAAGTGGATCGAGGCCCGCCCCATCACCAGCATCCGGTCCGAACAAGTTGTACTCTTCTTCACCAACATTGTTCATCGCTTTGGGGTCCCAACTGTATCATCACAGACAATGGCACCGAGTTCACTGGCCGAAAGTTTTTGGATTTCTGCGACAACCACCACATTCGAGTGCTCTGGTCTGCCGTGGCTCATCCAAAAACAAACGGTCAGGTGGAACGTGCCAATGGCATGGTCGTACAAGGCCTGAAGCCCAGAATCTTTGACAAACTAAATAAACATGGCAAAAAATGGGCTGCCGAGCTACCCTCGGTCCTATGGAGCCTAAGAACAACGCCGAGTCGAGCCACGGGGTTCACTCCATTCTTCTTAGTCTACGGGTCTGAGGCTATGCTACCAACCGATATAGAATACGGATCCCCAAGGTTGAAGGCATACAACGAAAGATATAACGACGCCACAAGACAGGACGCCCTCGACCAGCTCGAGGAAGCCCGAGATGTGGCTCTGTTGCATTCTGCCAGGTACCAGCAGGGTCTCCGACGCTACCATGACAGATACGTCCGCAAGCGTGACCTCAACGTTGGTGACTTGGTGCTACGGCGGAACTAGAGCACCAAGGGACGGCACAAGCTCACACCACCATGGGAAGGGCCGTACATTATCGCAGAAGTGCTAAAGCCGGGCACCTACAAGCTATCCAACGAGAAGGGCGAAATCCTCACCAACGCTTGGAACATTGAACAGCTACGTCGCTTCTTTCCTTAAAAAGCCTCGAGGCTCTGTATTTCCTTTTTCGTCAATAAAGAATACAGTGATGTTCAAATTTTCGTTTCGTAATGAGGAAGGATCGACCCTGCACTCCCAGAGTCGACCCTCCCTCGGGGGCTGCAAGGGGGGAACCCCCGGTCCCCGAAAAAACTTATGCTCTTTTTTAAATTTAAGAACCGCTTCTTAGATCGACTTCGCTGAAAGAGCACCCTAAGGTTCGAAAGGGCTCTCGAGTCTGGAGCATCACCTACGCCTCCGAGGCTACGGTACCTCCACTCACCCCTCACGCCTTTTAGAGGTACGCCTTCACGCTGAGAAGATCTAAACAATGGTTCCTAAAATTAAAAAAGAACATACCCCCTGTCGCTTAGATCAGGCTCTCACACGATTTACTAGGCCACAACATCACCCTGAAGCTCGAGGGCAGTTGAGCCGCGAGATCACCTACGCCTCCGAGGCTACAGTACCTCCACTCGCTCCCTTACGCCAAAGGATGTAGCTGCGTGCTAAGTAAACCACGCGAGAACATGATCCGAACGATAAAGGGAAGAAAAGCTCGAGTAAAACTAAATCAACCACGAACCAGTTTATGTTTCGAGTCTTTAAGGCCTCCGCGGCCACTGCGATCAAAATTCGAAATACTAACTTATTACATGGGCCTTCATGCCCAGATTTGGCTCACAGGCCCTCGTCGTCGACTGGCGGAACCACCTCGGCTTCAAAAAGCGAGGCCAGACGGCTTCTAGGTTCTTCGGCGGCTTCGATCAGCTCCACGCAAGCATCCTCGTTCTCCTCGTCTGTCCGATCGGGGTCTGTGATGAAGCCCTCGGCAACGAGCCTCATGTCAAACACAAACCCCGAACGGACGACGGCCAGCGCCCTCTTCACGCCGTGATGGAGGCCGTCCCGTATCTTCTCCCGGGCAAGACGGCCCAGCGCCACCATCCGTCGGACGAAGGAGTTCCCCGGAACATCTTCCCCGGTGTCGGCGTCGGGCTCGACCCCCAGGCCATCACATACGGTGGTGATCGCGCCCTGGAGAAGTTGGGTCCTCCGGATCTCGGCTTCGAGGAGGCTCTAGAAGGAGTTGGCAGATGATTGGGCCTCTCGGTTCTCTCTCTCCAGCTCTGAAACACGACAAACAGATTAGTACCCAACGCGGGGCCTTCAACGTCGTGACTATAACAATCACACTTACCCTCGATGTGGGTCTGCAGGCCCATGACCTCGTCGTGGAGCCCCCCGCATGTTCGCTCGAGCCCCAGGAAGGCGCTGTCCTTGTCGTGGATGGCCGCCTTTAGCGCCTCGATCTCCTGCCGAGCAGACTCGAGAGCTGCGTCCTCTTGGACGGCTCCCTTCAGCGTCGCGATCTCGGCGTTGAAGGTGTCGCGCTGAAGGCTGACCTGGGAAACATCCTCCTCGAGCTCCTTCACCCACGCAGACAAGGGCTCGAGATCCCTACGCGCCTGGGCAGCCTCCTCCCGAGCCTTGTCCAGGCCAGTGCGCATCATGGCCTCGGCCGCCCGCGCCTGCGTCGCTTCTTCTTTCACCACGACGTATGCGACGCGCAGCTCAGCCATCTCGGCGTTCCGATCGGATAGCCGTTTCTGGGCCTCCTCGACCAGAACCCGTTGCTGGGACAGCGCGCCCCACACGCCACTCTCATCCCGGATGAAGAGCGACTTGCGGCGGGAGTACTCCTTCAGCTCCTGAACGCAATTCGAAAAGGTCACAAATCCGAGGAAAAAGCACATCAAGAAAGCCGACGGATCGATCATACCTCGGTGGCATCCCCCATACTTCGCACAGCACCGGACGCCACTCGGAGCAACCGGTCAAGGTGCTGGCGGACGCCCTCGAGGTATTCCCATCGGTGCACTTCATCTTTGTCGCTCAGGACAAAGACGGGCTCGGCGTCGGGGTTCGTAGCGTCCCTGAACTGAAGGAACGCCCCCCCCACCTCGGCAGCTCCGTCTCGGCCCGCGCTATTGCCAGCGCGGCGATGTCGGGCCACGACGAGGATGACCCGGCCGAGGCGTCTCCCGGTCCCACGGAAGGACCGGCCTCGCCCGCGGTATCCACCTCTCCAATGGCCGTCGCGACACCGGCCTGGTCCGCGACCTCACCCCCCTCGACCCCCATCGCTTGTTTCCCCTTGTCCAAGGGGATATCGTCAAGGGGAGCGTGAGGGCGAGCACCCTCGACCACCGGCGCCTCCGGAGCCGGCGCCTCAACTGACGACGGCTCCGGTATCCGCGCCTCGACCGTCAGCACCTCCGGAGCTGGCGCCTCTTCTTCCAATGCTCCGGTTAGGGGCTCGGCCACCCCGCCCTCCACCGTGCCCGCTGGCTCAGCCAACGGGTCTTGTTGCGGCCGTGACCCCCTCGCCAGGGCCGCCTCTTGCCCCGACACCGACGCGACCTCTGTCATGGTCACGTCAGCACCCGCCTGCTCCACGTCGTGGACGGGTGCCTTGCCATCGCAACCGCAACGGCAGCCTCGGCCGTCCCCGCCTCGACCACATCAAGCGCCGCCGCCTTTGCCGGTTCGGACCCCTCGGCGGCAGGCTCCGGGCCGACAACCACCGTGGTGTCGGCTGACCCCTGTCGTTGTCGCAGGCGCCCCTTCGCGGCCTCGACCTCCTGGACCCAGGCCGCATCCTGCTCCGCCGTCCGGTTGAGGACAATGGCGCTGGCTCGCAGCGACTTCACAGGGGTAGGCCCCATCGGCTCCGCCTTCCGCTTCAACCTGCGAAGTGAGAAGGAATGTCAGTCAACGGACTTAGAGAAAGGCAGGACAACCAAGCTGAGAGGCTTACCCGGAAATTGGCACCAAGTACCTCGACCCCGCGCGGCTCGAGCCTCCCGTGACGGCCGCTGGTGGCCTCGCGACGGCCTCACCAGCAGGCCGAGCGCTCCTGGGAGCCCTGGCCGACGCACCACCCTGCGCCCTCTGTGCTTCCGAGGCCAGCTGGCCTCGGGTCCTTATGCCCACCGACGTCGCCGCCAATGACGACGCCGGTACCGCCGTTCCCGCCCCTGCCGGAGCTTGCGGGGGCCCGGCTGGTGCAGACGTCCCCGTCGACCCCTCTCGCCGGGTCTGGGGCAAAATGGCCCCTTCCGTCGAGGGGCCCGTCTCCTTCTCCGCCTTCTTCCCCTCGGGCTCCTCGACTACGACGACCGAGGAGGACGCCCCCCCGATGGGCTCCAGCAGGGGGCGAATGTCGGGAAGGTCCCCAAGCCTAGTCGCGATCTCATATCGCGACAGGGCATCGTCGTCTTCGCCGCTGCTGTCGTCGTCCTCCCCTGAGACCGTCTCGGAAGGTGACGGCGCCAGGGGAACCCCGTCGATGGTCTGCTGGCGTCGAAGCTTCTTCAACGCCTCCGCCTCCTTGGCCTTGCGGATCGCCCGCTTCTTGACCGTCTCCTTGGTCTGCTTCTTCTTGGAAGCATGTAGGCGTCGAGCCTCCCGGGCGGGCCGGTCCTCCGGGACTGGCGGACGTGTTTCCCGCAACGCCGACAGATCCTATACGCCGATCTCGACCACATCAGCGAGATCCACAGATAAACGAAAAATAGCAACACCTCAGTCCTGGGATACGTACCACGGGCTCGAACCCTTCGGTAGGCCTCATGAGAACCCGGTTGGCCTCCTCCACCTTGAAGTTCCCAACCATCCGGCGCGCTCGTCGGAGGACCTCCTCGAGGGCAAGGGATTCATGGGACATCCGGGTCCCCTCCAAATTTGCCTCTGGAGTCATCTGGTCCAGACAGAGACGACGCCGGCACAGCGGCATCACTCTACGGCGATGGAAGGTCGCTGCCACCGCCGCAGCAGTCAAGCCCCGAAGGCGAAGCTGCTGCAGCGCCGCCAGCAGCGGGTCCAAGCGCGACTTCTTGGCCTCTGGCACTCCGTACGACCAGCGCTCCTCTCGAGCAGTCAGCACGCGGCCGGTGTACCTCGGCAACTGATTTCCATCATTGCGAAGGTAGAACCAACCCTCGTGCCACCCACTGTTCGAGGAGATGAGGCGGGCCGGGATGTACAGATCCGCCCGACCCGACCTCACCTGTAGCACGCAGCTCCCCACTCGGGCCGCGTATAGGACGCCCTTCTCCCCAGCCTTCTTGGCGAAGAACTCAACCTTGAAAAGGTGAAGCCACAAGTTCCACTGTGGCTCCACCCTGAGGTAGCCCTCGCAGACCGCCGCGAAGATGGCAGCCTGCGCGACGGCGTTGGGGGTAAGATGATGGAGCTCCACCCGGTAATGGTGGAGGAGCGCGCGCATGAAGACTGACGCCGGCACGCCAAACCCCCGCTCGTGGAAGCTGACGAAGCTCACCACATACCCTTCAGGGGGCACCGGCTCCCGATGGGCAGGGGGCGGCGCCATCCACTCCGGCTGCGACAAGCTCGTCCTCGGCCGCAGCAGCCCGTCCTCGACCAACTCCTCCAACCTCCTCTCCGTCACCGAGGAGGTGGCCCAGTCGTCGGCGGGAAGGATCTGGCTCTTTCCTGCCATCGATGTCGTCGGAAGGGGGATGGAAGGAAAGGATGTGGTGGCGGCGGCGATACGGGCGGAGAACGCGATATGGCAGGGGATGTCTAAAGGCAAAGGATTGCAGGAACGCAAGGGACCGGTGGGGAACGCAGACCCCTAGGCCTTAACTTTATATGCCCAGACGGAAGCCCAACGGCCGCGTGAGAAGGTAGGAACAGTTTCCCGCATTAAATGCGCTCACCTAACCGTTTCCTTACATCTCGCAGGAGTCGGGCACGTGGCCGTCCCCCACGTCGTGACCACACGCCACGTCGCCCACTACCACGCCGATCTCGCCTCCCCAAAAGACGCGCCCGGCTAACGAACGAGGGAGGGATCCGCGGATGAATATCCCCAGGTATGTGGAAAATGGGCCCGAAGCCCGCAATAAGTCTCGAGGGAGCGAAAGCTGGCCCTCGAAAAGGGTTCGACAGCTGCCCTCGAGCAACAGAGTTAGGGACGACCCAGGGTGCGCCCGTACATGGCCAAGGGCTCGAGCCACGCTCTCGAGGCACCCCAGGACGTATTCGAGGCCGAAGGAGAAGGTCGTCGTAGGAATCCCTCCGGGGGAGGCAACGAGCCCTCGAATCCTGTCGAAGGGAATCGAGATCCACACGACCACTTCTTGGCATTTTTGAGGGCGCCTCTGGGCCACTAGCCGACCCCTAACGAACGGGGCACGGGCTCTCACTCGAATTCCCCCGCTAGAAGCTCACCGGAGATCGTCGGAACTCGGGCCCAAACGAGGGTAGTACGACGTTCTCCACCCCTCCTCCTTTTCTCGGAAAAGGAGCGTGAGGGTCGCGAAAGACGGCCGGGACTCTGATCGACCTCGTGCGTGCGAGGCTCGGGGTCCCGACCGCAAAAATGGGCCCGAAGCCCGCAATAAGTCTCGAGGGAGCGAAAGCTGGCCCTCGAACAGGGTTCGACAGCTGCCCTCGAGCAACAGAGTTAGGGATGACCCAGAGTGCGCCCGTACATGGCCAAGGGCTCGAGCCACGCTCTCGAGGCACCCTAGGACGTATTCGAGGCCGAAGGAGAAGTTCGTCATAGGAATCCCTCCGGGGGAGGCATCGAGCCCTCGAATCCTGTCGAAGGGAATCGAGATCCACACGACCACTTCTTGGCATTTTTGAGGGCGCCTCCAGGCCACTAGCCGACCCCTAACGAACGGGGCACAGGTTCTCACTCGAATTCCCCCGCTAGTAGCTCACCGGAGATCGTCGGAACTCGGGTCCAAACGAGGGCAGTACGACGTTCTCCACCCCTCCTCCTTTTCTCGAAAAAGGAGCGTGAGGGTCGCGAAAGACGGCCGGGACTCTGATCGACCTCGTGTGTGCGAGGCTCGGGGTCCCGACCGCGAAAATGGGCCCGAAGCCCGCAATAAGTCTCGAGGGAGCGAAAGCTGGCCCTCGAACAGGGTTCGACAGCTGCCCTCGAGCAACAGAGTTAGGGACGACCTAGGGTGCGCCCGTACATGGCCAAGGGCTCGAGCCACGCTCTCGAGGCACCCCAGGACGTATTCGAGGCCGAAGGAGAAGGTCGTCGTAGGAATCCCTCCGGGGGAGGCATCGAGCCCTCGAATCCTGTCGAAGGGAATCGAGATCCACACGACCACTTCTTGGCATTTTTGAGGGCGCCTCCGGGCCACTAGCCGACCCCTAACGAATGGGGCATGGGTTCTCACTCGAATTCCCCCGCTAGCAGCTCACCGGAGATCGTCGGAACTCGGGCCCAAACGAGGGTAGTACGACGTTCTCCACCCCTCCTCCTTTTCTCGGAAAAAGGAGCGTGAGGGCCGCACAGCGAAAGACGGCCGGGACCCTGATCGACCTCGTGCACACGAGGCTCGGGGGCTTGACCGCAACAAAACGTTCCCCTATCAAACGCGTACAAGACCTCGGAGGAGTCTCCATACTCCCCCGAGGCCTCGGGGGCTACACCCGGCGGGTGCGCTCGCGCGCCCCCACCGGAAAAAATCACGACGCCACGACTCCAGTTCTGACCAACCTCTGGGAGAGTGATCACACACTCACCCAAAGGCTCGGGGGCTACTGTCGGTACCAACAGTACGGGGGTACCCACAACTATCGCTAAAAAACTAACATAACCGAAACCGCAATAAAAGATAGCCCGCCTCGGCCGCATATCCTTTCCGTCTCGTACGAGGCCCGCTCGACGGGGCGCCTCGACCGCGCCCCGGCTCCGACTCGTACGAGGCCCGCTCAACGGGGTGCCTCGACCACGCCCCGGCTCTGACTTGTACGAGGCTCGCTCGACGGGGCGCCTCGACCGCGCACCTCGACGCCTTTTCTTTACCTACCCCAGGACAAAAGCCACAACATTCAATGCGGTTACCTACTTCCACCTACCGGCATGGCTGCGGCCAGGATCGACGTGGGAACCATACCCGTGTCAGATCTCACTGTTTTATCGCCCATCCCGTGATGGGAGGTGAAACCCGTCACTATACCCACCTTACTGCGCACTGTTCACCATCAATCACCCTCGAGGGAGGATAAGACAAGGCCCGTTCTCCGCGATATCGGGGATTCGGCCTTATCCATCCGGCCTCGACCCGGCCTCGACCCAGCCCCGACGCTCGACTTAGTTCAAAGGACGGTATGGCATGGCACTCTGGGTCATTTCGCCATCTTGTCTCCCACAACGTCAGGGTGTCCAGGGATGGCCGGCCATTCCCAAGGCACGTCGCTACAGTCCACTCAACAGGAATCGACAAAGCATCACCTCAAGGCTCCCCGTCGTCTTGGCCTCCCCTCACCCTATAAAAGGGCAGGCCAGGGTTCAACGGAGAAAAGGACGGAGACCGAACGAAAAACACAAACAGAAGATCGACATCTCAAGCAACCGCCTTTTTCCTCTTTTCTCTTTGAGACTTGGGCTCGACACCCTCTCTCGCATGCTTGTAACCCCTACACGAGCACCTCGGTGCAAGGAAATACAAATATCTCCCCCCGCTGGACGTAGGGCCTTCTTTTGCCCGAACCAGGATAAACCCCCGTGTGTTCTCCTTGCATCACCATCTAGGAAAGAGACACGCAGCATTTACTCGTTGGTTTAGGACCCCCTCGGGTCCGAACACCGACACTAGGTTTACAAACTTGATCCTCACCCCATATTTCAATATGATAATCTATCTAAAATTGGTCCCTTGTGGTCATTGGTGCCAAAGGGGGAGAAAATGTTGTTCACAAAGATAGAACTCAAAGGGGGAGAAGCACAAAGGGGGAGAAAAATATTGTTCAAGAGTGAGAAAACCTAAAGGGGAGAATTGATAAAAGAAGGGGATCAACTAAAATTTTGAGCACACAAGTAGGGGGAGCAAGATCTTAAACATGAATGTTGCATTTCCATGTGCACTTCATATGTATGATGCATAGTCATGCATTTCTTTTTCTCCGATAAATTGCTTGTATGGTGACTTGCTAGTATAATTTGAATGGTATATTGAGATACTAGCATGAATAGGAAGTAGTTAGAATTTTCTTGCTTTATGTTTTTCAAAGTGGTACTAGAGCCTTGCTTATAATGTTGATCTCACGAGGTTTCTAGTTATGTTTGTGCTATTCCAAGTGGTATCCAACTACACAAGGTGCTAAGATGGTGTTTATCGCTACTCCGATGGTATCACGCTTCAAAGGTCTATAATCTTAAACACTTAGGACCTATTGGTAGTCAATGCTCCTATACTTTCCTATCTAACATGTATGCTTCCAAAATCCAAACATATAGCATACATGTAGGGGGAGCCATTGCTATCAACTTGAATTCATGATCACATGTCCATAATTCTTACACATGGTAATATACTTGGACAATGTGACATGGGTTCAATCAAAATTTTATCATAACATCTTTGTGAAAGGTTTGTCAACAATTACCAACAAGGAGGAGATCGAAAGTCCTATGTTTGGTGTTGGTAATTAGTGACAATGCCTAAGTACTAATCCTATGCCTAAGTTGTATGTAGCATATGAGGATTAGTACATTCCAAGGTTGGTGGCAAGATGGACATGGTGATCATGATGGCCACACTTGGATTTGGATGCAACCCTACATGATCAAGGCAAAGGTATATGCTTAAGGGTTGTGTTTCAGTAACCAAGACACCTAGTGGGTGTGGTTACATTATAGGATAGATAGCCGTACTATAAAGAGGGGAATGACGCGGCTATTGAACTCCTAAGTGCCTCTAGGTGTGCATTTTATAATCATATGCATTTGGATAGAACTAATATCGCCTCGAAAAATGATTGTGAAAATGCTAACACACTCTCACATGACGAAGATCACTTGGTGGTGTTAGCACATTTGCGAAGGCGGTGGAGGGGTGAGCGGTAGAGAGGGTTTGGGGTCCTCTCTCTCCCACCGAGAAAGCTCGGCGGGATTCAAGCGTTTTCGAGGAGTTGAAACGACTATTTTCCACTACGCTGGAAGTCATAAAAGAAACAGAGGCGAATGGAGGTCACAGAGGTGACCGGACGCTGAACCGGACGCGGTCTCTGTTTGACCGGACGCGTCCGGTCAGCGTTCAGCGTCTGCGCGTGTTTTAGTTTGATGATCGGACGCGCAGCGCGTCTGATCACAGTCGACCGGATGCGTCCGGTCATTCAGGGAGCTTACTGGACTCTAACCGGATGCTGGCACTATGGCGTTCGGTCATTTCTCTAGCGTGTCCGGTCATTGTGTTGTTGTGCGCTGCTCAGGCATGACCAGCGTGTCCGGTCAGTCACGGGACCAGCGCGTTCGGTTGTTTGCAGCGCGTCCGGTCTACGCGTCAAGCGCGTCCGGTCGTTGCTTCGCAGTTAGTCGTTGTGCGACCAGCGCGTCCGGTCAGTTGGACCAGCGCGTCCGGTCAGTGCTTCGTGACTTAGCCGTTGTGCGACCGGTGCGTCCGGTCAGTTGGACCAGTGCGTCCGGTCAGCACGATTTCGGCTGTTTAAGTTTCTAACGGCTCTATTCGAAGGGGTACGTCTATATATACTCGTTGGTCGGTTCAAGGCTCTCTCTCTCGGACATTTGACATACTTGTGAACACTTTGAGCTAAGCAACTCCCCTCCCACTCATCTCTCTTGCTTCTTTGCATATTCGAAGTGAGATTGAGTGATCCAAGTACATTTGCATTGTGAGATTGCATCTAGTTGGCACTTGGTGGTTGATTTGCTGCGGGATTCTTGTTTCTCTTGGTGGTTGCCGCCACCTAGACGGCTTGGAGCAGCTTGGAGGCGTTGGCAAGAGTTGATGATTGTTCTTGGCCACCTCCGGTGATTGTGAGGGGTTTGTGCCTACCTTGGTGAAGCGCCAAAGGCAATGTTAGTGAATTGCTCGTGTCATTTGCAACCTTTTGCCATTTGGTAGGTTCTTGTGGCGTCTTTTGAGAGGCTCGGTTTGAGACCGATTAGCCACCGAACCACGTGGTGAAGAGGGACATAACGGGGACTAGCGTGCCGGCAAGCACGTGAACCTCGGGATAAATCTTCGTGTCATCACTTTCATATTATGATTGATTGATCCCGGTGTTCGGTTATCTTGGTATTCATTGTTGATCATATTGGTTGGCTCATTACTTCGCCCCTCGGTGAAACTCTCCTAACTCAACTCTGCATTACTTTCTTAGTTATCTTTGCTAGCTAGTTAGCTTTGCTAGAGTAGCTCTTTTGTGTAGCTTGCTAGTTGTAGTTGTAGTTACCTTCTTGGTTTAACTTGTGCGGTTGTGTGCAACTACTAGAATTGTGTTTTGGATAGGTGGCTTGTAAACACCCCGTAGGCTAAGTAAAACTCGCATCTCGCTATTTGTTATATTGATAAACTTGTTTAGCTTGTCTTTGTAGAAAATTTCAAAAGGCTATTCACCCCCCTCTAGCCATCAAGACCTTTCAGAGGGACGGCGACACACGTAGCTTCCTTGACGTAAGTATCTATAAATATGCAAATATTAGATTACTAACACGTTCAATACATTCAGTTGACATGATTTTGTGCACCAGAGACTGGTTCGTCGGCTACGTCTTACCGCTGCACACTGTGGTTGCAGGACAGGCACGACGCAGGACGTGCACGTGCCTTCTACACCTAGAGGCAACGTAGGTTCGTCTAGCCACCCACCTACAGGGTCGCGAGGCATTTGCACCAAGGATGACGACGACGATGATGACGACGACCATGAGGACGAGGACCAGGGGCACGAGGAGATTGGACCGTCTCAGCTAGGTGATGCTCTCTAGACTCAGCCTACGCAGCAGGTCGGTACCAGGCGACGTCGACCACCTGACCCTTACACTCCAGGCACCCACGCTCTTGGACACAAGGGCAAGGGTAGGTCTAGGAGACAGTGAGGGACTGTAGCCGACTTGTGGACTATATGGACTGTATGGACTGTTATATCCTATTATTATGTATTGTATGAACTACTATGGAGTTTATGGACTCTAGGCACCCACGATTTGAGGATACTCATATATATTTGTTTAAGGTGATTGTCATATATAATTGTTGATGACATATGTTACTCTGATATTTATGTTTGGATTGAATCAAAAACAGGAAAAACTCTGCTAAAATTTTATGTAACATGTCAAGTCGTGCAGTACACCGATAGCATGTAGCCTTTTCAGTGATTTATCATGTCACTATCCTATCGTACATTCTCTTTTACAGATGAATTGATTGATCAAGGAATCTAGGCTTTACAGATGAGTTTTCAAATAGGCTTTTCAGGGATGACATCTAGGCTTTTCAGGAGCATTAAAGCCACAATACAACGGCTCTCAACACCACTACTGGCTATATATAGTCCTTCCTCCATACAATGGTAGTCACTTAAAACCAGAAGTTGGTTATCTACGAGTAGTAATGTCTGGAGGGTCATCTAGAGGGAAGGGAACGGGGGGGACTAAGGGTACTCCCATTGTGTGGGACGGGTCTCTGGGTCCGGAAGACTTTGATGAACCAGTGTATTATTTTCCTATCGAGACCAAAAGAGATTTCACCAAAGAGTGTCCACTCCGAGGATATGATAACCAGAAAGAAGATTGGCCAAAATATAGGCATGGTGAGGACTGCTTAGTGCAGATGTTTGTGGAGGGTTTGGATGGAGGTCGCCGATTCTTCAAATGTCCGTGAGCAGAGGTAATTGGTTCCAAAATTTATTACTCAAAATTTTTTTTCTCCATTATTTTGCATCTCATAGGCGAAACTAACTGCATGTTCACTAAAATCTTTAAAATACAGTGTTCAGAGTCCAAAGAAAACTGTGGCTTCACTAGTGTAACACCCCTGGGTGTTAAGCATGCATTAGCATTTCAAAGCATAAAGCATTCAACATCATTTCATGACTAGCATTGCATGAAATATAGCTCTTTTAAATTTAAACTTGAAAAGCAAATAATTAGAACCCTAACTTTGAATGTAAGTGCTAAAAAGTGGTATGCTCTTGGGTAATGGCAATTTTAGGTAATCTAGAATAAATTAACATGATTTTTTTGGAGCAACTCTTGAATTCAAATTTCTTCAAATTTTGCTTTTAAAAATATTCTAGAAAAAATGAATTTTTACTTAAAAATTTAGCTTTAAATCCCAAATTCAAAATCTATTTAGAATTTTGAAAAGTGCCCTACATGAAAGTTGTAGAGAATTAAATTTTGAACAACTTTTATTTTGGGCAAAAGTTCTGAAAACCTCTTTTTCATCTTCAAATTCAAATTTGAAACAAATATAGAAATCTGAAAATTTATTTAGAAAAAGAAAAATGCTTTTCCTTCTTTAGTGGGCCACAGCCACCCTTTCGGCCCAGCAGCGCTGGCAGCCCGGCCCGCGCCCCGCGCCGGCTTCCTCCCCCCGCGCGCGCCCGCGCGCAGCGCCGTGGCGCCGCGGCAGGACTCGGCCACCGCATGGCCGAGCGACGGCGACGCCGCGCGACACGCGCCCCGGGTGGCCCCCGCGTCCCCCGCGCCACGCGCCTTGAACCCGCGCCCGCTCCTCCCTCGGCTGCACGCCCTCCATTCCTCCTCTCGCTCCGCCAGCAGCAGCAGCGCACCGCCGCGCCATCGCCGGCTCCCGGAGCTCCGCCACCGCCGTTCGCGCTCGTGGCTGCTTCTCCGGCCGATTCCTCCCGGCCTCAGCTCCGCCCCGCTTCCCTCCACCGCGTGCGCGCCTCCACTCCGCCGCTCGAGCTCAGGTGAGGGCCAATTGGCCGCCTCCCCTCCTCCACTGCCGCCATGGCCGCCGTTGGCCGGCGCGCGTGGCCGAAGCTCCCTGGCCCTTCATGCCTCCTCCGATCTCGAGCATCCGCTTCCCCTTCGCCTAGCAGTGCTCGCGCTCGCATTCTCGGCCGCCTCCGTGGCCTGCATTGGCCGGCCGACGAGCTCCCGCGCCGCCGTGCCGCCATCTCCGCCGGCGAGCCTCCTCCGGAGCTCCCGCGCCGCTCGGAGTTGGTGCGCTGGGTGCGTCCCGGTGCGGGGAGCACGTTGGTGCCCTCCCCGTCGCCGGAGACCTCACCGGCGGCGAGTTCGCCACCGGTCAGCGCCTCCCCCGCGCTGCTCTGGCTGGCCAGTGGGTCCATTGACCCGTGGGTCCCGCGTGTCAGCGTGTGTGGGTGCACTGCCCCGGGTGTATTCAGCATTTTCACCGGCGAATTTTTAAAAGAATTAAGGAAAATAATTTCTCAGAATTTTGAAACAGCTTTGAAAAATCATATCTCAAGATTTATAGCTCCAAAAATGATGAAACAAATTTTGAAATTTTCCTCTTGAATAGATCTACAGTTTAAAAATATTTCATGATAAAATTGTGACACTTTTCTGTGTAGCTTTATTTAATTGCTATAAATGCTGATATCTTAGAAAATGTGTAGTAAATAACATAATGAAGGGAAAAATGTGATTCTTGTTGCTTTAATCTTTATTAGTGTTGTACTTTCTAGGAAAAATATTAGTGAAGCATGTTCTGTGAGAAATTTTTGAAGTGTAGTTCAAATGCTTTTAATTGATAATCTTTGTTATTTTTAGTAGAGAGCTAAATTTATATAGAACATACATGTGATAATTTTTATAGTATGTTAGTTTACTGTTAGTAACATAGGAAAAATGTGAAATCTGTTGTTTGATACTTTTTCTAGTACAAAATAATTTCATGCTCATATTTAGGCTATAACTTGTTTATTTTGTACAGGCAGTTTTACATATGCAATTCTCATGAAAATTTAGTAGTAGGTTAGTTAGGTAAGAGTGATCTACTGTAATTTTTGTAGATTTTTATCTACACCAGAAATAGGTGTTGTTGTGTAACCCTAGTTAAATAGGGAATAAAAGATTATTCTTTATGAGAAATTAAGAGAAATAAAATATGTTTGGTGTATCTTTGAAGCATCATTATGCCTTGCTGATATTATGGATGAGTTAGGTTGGTAAGCTTTGGTAGCTTAGGTTCACTTGTATGTGTAGATGATAGGCTAATTAATAGAAGGATAAGGTGCATGTTTTAGGGTACATGTTCTTGGATGACGTTGACTACCTTGTAGAAGAAATAGTTATATTCAAACTGCTCATTCCATGTGCTCATCTGCATCTCATATCATCAAAGCACTCCACCACAATCCGATGCATTCTTCGCATGTTTGCTTATGCACTTGCATCATATAGGATCGCAGGAGGAGTCGCAGGTAGCAGTACCGGAGGAGCAAGTTTGGACGGATCAGCAGGAACCCCAGGCACAGGGGGTGCCCGAGGAAGAAGAGTCAGGCGAGGAACTGCCAGAGTGCGTTGACCACCATCCTAGCTCGTTCGAAAAAGGCAAGCCCCGGAGCATTTTAAGTCTGCTATTTTATAAAAGTTGTTCCTTACTACGTGAACTATAGTTATATATATTGTTGCATTAAGTTATAGGAGTTGAGTGAAACCGTTGTTGCATTATTACCTTGGCCCCCGGATTACCTTTTACCCTGTTAGGTCAGGAACGAGTTAATTGCTTAGCCATGCTTAGACCGGTAGAAGTCGGGTGATTTCCTGTCACCTGCGAGCTATAGGTGGATACCTGATTATGGTTAGCTGTAATTGTGATCATGGAAAGTAACCAAGTGTTGATGGATAAGCGAAGACCGGGCAGAGTCTTATAGGGTTTTGGACTATAGTGATTCCATCTGTGTCGATTAAGGACCGATCGTTGCTCGTCCCTCTTGTCATGTTGAACGCATGCCTCACATTTAGCTGGCCGAATAAAATACCTTTCGGCCACGAAGCTAGTGACACTTTTCGAGCTGGGATAAACTCGGGTTGGCAGACTGGTGTTGAAGTGGGTGTAACGGGGACGCGAAGAGTGAGCCCAAGGTGCGTCCTAGCAGTCGGGCGGTCCCTGGGTAGTGCGATCCATGATTGTTATCCCGCGGCTTCTTGGAAAGTGTCATTGGTGATCTACGCGACCCTGACGGGGGAAGCAGGGTTTGTGTGAGGAATAAATCTCAAGCTGGATAGGAATTCGATTCGAATCGCCGTCGCTCCCGGTTAGTGAGCACTTGACTCGAGCTATGGCATCGTAGTAACATTAATGGAACACTGATGGTTAAGTAAATGATGTTGGAAATGTTAAACCTGATATGGTAATCTAGATTGTTAATGAGGAATCAAGTGATTGTTCTAGCAATAGATGCTTACTTAGCTTGAACAGGTTATACTAAATGTGATGCAAAAAGCACTAGTATAGTTTTCATAACAACTTATGCTTTTCGCAAATGAGTCAAGCCAGTCCAATCTATAAAGCCTTGCATGATCCTTGGTGTCCTTTATTTCTGGTTTATAACGGGTAAGTCTAGCTGAGTACATTCTCGTACTTAGGGCGTTGTTCCCATTGTTGTTGCAGATGGTCAGATGTACTATGGGTACTGCTCCAACTGTCTGTATCCGGCAATGGACGACAACTAGGACCTTGGGCAAGGGTCACTCTGTTCGTCTTATCTAATGCTTTTGTGGACCATGACTATCTACTGGCACTGTAATTGAACTAAGTGTGTGTGTAAAACTACTTGCTTCCGCTCTGTTATTTTGAACTATGTTGTAATAACTTTTATTCCGAACTCTGATGTACTCCATTTTTATTGTGAACTCTATGTATCATGTGAATTGTGGCTGCTAAATCAGTACGATCTTGGTTGTATGTTGGTTGGTTTGAAATCCCTCGTGATTTCACGGAATCTCGGGTTATATGGGTTTAAGTTCGATAAATTAACCGCCTCGGTGGAAGATTTTCTTACTTAATCTCGTATAATTACGTTGATCCGTTACAACTAGGTGGGTCGATCCTAGACCAATCTATCCGCACGCACAGTACATCTACTACTTGCAAGACCGTATCTTCGAACTAGAAAGGGAAGTTAGCAACGGTTACAAGGACGACGAAGCAGACGATACTAGTACTAGTGCCGTTTTATAGGACGGACCATGCCATGATCCATATTGCACCTGCCCTAACCACAAGAACAACGGGCCTCCACCACCACCCCCGCCACCGCCACCATCAACAATGGGAGGGTACTGTGGAGAAGAGGCTACACAGTTTGCTATGTGGCCGCACTACTAGATAGAACAAATCTATCATGTACACATGCCATGTAATGTGCTTGTTGTTCGCTCTAATTACCTAAGACATGTTAGGTTTAGTCCAGGACATATGTGCCCTAGTTTGGTACAAGTTCTGACATGCCATGTCCTATGTTATGCGTGTTGAATTGTGAAATCCAGTACTTTCTTATGTTTTATGTGCACCTCGAGAACTAGTTTCAGTAACTCAGTAACATTAAACCTGATATATGACAACACTATGCAAGGTCCCAAAACTTAAAGTACATATGAAGTACATGACGACGAAATAAATAACCCAGAACATGCCCTAGGTACATGATTTACCTAAAGTACATTAGATTAAACACATTGCATACTAGATCGACCACATTGTTTATGATTAAACCATACAACTAGCATACTACTGAGTACAACGAGGCCACTTTCCCTTTTTCTGGGCATCGGGATTCTCCTCCATCGCTGCCTTCGCTCGGCGCACGCGCTCAAGCTTCTTCTCCCTCTTCTCCCTACAAGCAGCAACACGCCTCCTTTCCTCCTCTTCCTTATGCTCGTTTGCTGCTGCCTCCTCTCTGCGTCTCTTCTCTAATATCTCCAGGCGCTCCGCATCCCACTCCTTCAGGCCTTGTAGAAGCCGCATGTCAGCCTCCTTGTTCTCAGTGTCGATCCACTGCTCAAAATCACATAGCGGTGGAGGGGTCTGCAGCAAATGGAATTGTTTCAAATCCAATTAATATGCAAAACTTCATAAGACACAAATTAATTAATAAACAAGCAATTTCTCACAATAAATGTACTGCGGCGATGACGCTCCGTAGGCTCCCATGCAAAATTGAAACACATCCAATATCTTTGCTTATATGTTGCCTTTCTTCAGAAATATCTACCTTACAAGGATCGCCACAGAAGCACATGGGTATTGGCACACCCCTAGGGAGCGGCTTTGAGACGTACGGACTTTCGGTCATCCGTCCATAGCTATAATTCAACAAATTCTGTTCTAATATAACAAAACAAATAACAATAAACCTAAAAACATTTGGTTAATATATGATGAAAAAGATCTACACATACCTTTGTTTTCTAGCTTTTTCACGCCTAGGCATACTACGGTTGTACAATACATACGAATTTTAAAAAACACATGAACAAATAACATATGAAGTTCATAGGTTAAGAATATGACTTCATTTTACCAAATCGATTTGAAATATATAACGAAGGGTGAGAGAATACATAGCTCTCGAAGATCGACGGATAAAATCAAACTTCTCACAGTCCAATAGATCGATTGAAGTGGTTGACCGAAGTGTACAAAGAAAAAAAACCCGAAGAGAAGGAGAAAGAAAACGAGAATGACTCGAGGAGGAAGAGGGGGCTGGCTAAAACGTAGGCTCTTTGCGCCAAGATCCATGGCGCCAAGGCTTGACGTCAAGATCTATGACGTCATGCTCCCTGCCACGTCAGCGTCACGACGGCAGGGTCACGGCGCCAGTGAGCATGGCGTCATACCGTTATATACTGGCGCCGACGACTATGACGCTAAGACAAGAGTCCATTTTTTGAAATCTTTCTGCCAAGAGCATATTTGAAAAAATCTTTAAAAAAAAGCTAAAAAAAAAGACGGGCGCAAGCCTGGGAGTTACTAGTCGCGAGCAGAGAGTTACTGGTACTAAATTTTTGCCATTTGAACAAGAAACAGGCCAAGAAAACTCACGATGATGCGGCCCTCAATCCGGAGATCCCTCTGCTCGAAGAGCCAAATCTAGATGCACGCTTTCTGCCAGAAATCAAATTTCAAGAACCAAATCAATTTACAAACCCTGACCGAAGCACCGCAAAATATGCAGTTATGAGCATATAGCCCAGAAAAACAAAACGAAATTTTGCAACCCACTTACACTCTGGAGGAACCTGAAGATGAGGCTCTGCCGCCGCGCATGCCTACTAAGGATTCGCCAGCCAACCACCAGTCCACCACATCGAAGAGAGGGCGAGACGATAAGGAACAGTACGACGACACGAAAATCAGGAGAGCAAACAAGCGCGGAGGGGAAGGCGGCGGAGAGGTAGCTTACGATGGGCTGGGTCATGATACGCTGGACCTTGGTGGTGGACGCCATGGCTGCTGCCGTGCTGCGGCGGCGGCAGGAGGAGCCTCCCCTCCTCCTCGGAATCCAACCAACGCCAGAGATTGAAGGGCCTGAATAGGCTGGAAGCCGGAAAGGGCCCTAAGAATTCAGATGGGCCCCGGACGAGGAAACAAATGGGCCGGAATCATAGGGGAGTGCGAGATCATTTTACAACTTTTTTTTTTGTTTTATCATCACTTCTCAGACTTTATTCATTAACATTGGGTCCAGCAAGGTCGCGAACCACCGAATCATTTACAAAACTGGGGAGAGATCAAACAAAACATGTGATTGATCCGGGTCTTCTAATTTGTATTTCTACGTAAAAGGGAGTACACTATGTTTTGCTGTTTTGCATGAAGGGACCGAAATGTTGACATTCAAATTTAGCTTTGAGTCAAATTTAAAGTGAATATATAGGATAATTCAGTGTTTTTTTCACCATGACACGGATTGTTTGGCGAAGACAAGGTGGAAGATGAGGTAGTGAAGCTATTTTCTAGGAACTTTTTCTGGTGAAAGGCTCCGGTGAGGCCATCGGAACATTAGGTGTATGCAAATTTTTAAAAGGAGGTAGAAACTACCGTGGGTAGCTCAGGTGTGTATAATTTGGTGACGGTGAATCGCCTTGTGCATTGAAGTAGAGGAATGAAGCTAAGCACCGCACAAATTAAAAATTCCGGCGTTTATCCACCGGACTATCTGGTATATCAAAGGGTGTTAAAAAAAAACTTCTCTATGGAGTAGTATTTTCCGCATTGTTCAATGCAACCATGGTAATATCCAATTTGCAAAAGGGTTTCAGCTGCATAAATTAAATACACTCACCGGATAACTCATTGCATATATTATTTGAACACTGTGGATTATCCTCTCTGTAAAATTTAATCGATTTATTGTTTAGTTTGTGTTCTATGCGGACCATTTGATCATTTCAGCCAAATATGACTTTTGCTAAGGCATGTTATGCACATTTTGCATAGGCGAGGTTTGCTTAATTAGATTACCTGACATGTTTGAATTTCCGAACTATATTATGAAATAATTGTAGGTCTTAATGACGAGATAAAATCCTAATATATTACCGGGGAAGTCCATCACGATCCCATTAAATACTTGTACACTTCTGTAAATACTTGTACACTTTTATTTATCTCATGCTCTAACTTTTGCAACCTCCATTGTGTTCATCTCTAGTGTCTCTACTACAAGGCTACAACGAGAGTTGACGCCCTAGGGCACTCCACATTGGGTGCCATGCGGGACGTGATAGGTCACCTCTTGGTGAGTTGGTGTGACATTCTTCGTTGTTTCTAGTCCTTTGGCCGGATTGGAAGCCTCTACCTTCATGTCAACAGAAGAATATGTCCTGCGAGATTGTGATAATAATACTAGGCGACGCTTCATTCCATAACCACCATTCAACCAATAATGCAATGAACTAATGAATTATTAATTAAAAACATTTGCAATGTTGCCTAGGACCGAAGACACACACTAGTAGAGAACAGACTTTCAGTTTTTGGCTTTAGTCCTGGCCGGAATTTAGCCCGGGAATAATAGGAGATTTAGTCCCGGTTAGAACCACCAACCGGGACTAGAATCCCCTACCCAACAGATAGTGCAGCAGGCTTTTGCAGCATAGACCTTTAGTCCCGGTCTATGGTTCAAACCGGGACTAAAGGTCACCTTTCAATCCCGGTTGGAACCACCAACCAGGACCAAAGATCCCGCTGGCATTTTATCCCGGGATTTGGCTCCAACTGGGACTATAGGTTGATCCTTTAGTCCTGGTAGGCTTCATCAACTGGGACTAAAGGTCCTCACCTATATATACCCGCTTCCACTATCCTCCTAGCCCGAGACACCGGTCAAATATTTGGTCTTTGCCTGTTCATTCGTGTTCATCCATGTTCTTGCTTGGGGGAGCAAGTTCTTGTTCTCGGTCATCGGCTTCATCTTCAATCTTAAAGGTTAGCAACTTCATCTTCTAATCTGTCATTGCTAATAATGTAGATCGTTTCATACATTAGTAATAAGTATAGAAATATTCAAATATGTGGTTTTTTATATTAGGAATAATAATGGTGGATTTTATTTTTATTTATACATCATTTCTACATAACCTTAAACATTTATTGTTTTCTAGGTCATCTGACCCACCGACTACGGAAGGATTTCAGGAAAAGCTGATTATGACTAAGAGGGGATCATCTGACCCACCGACTTCTCGACCACGCTTACCATCGTTAATAGACCCTATGCTCGTACTTTTGAAGCAAGAGAGAGTGCACTACTTAATGCGTTGCTCTACGTCAATAATATTTGTGGATACAAAATCGGTGACCTACATTTCGCCGAGTACATAATACGACGTAGTCAAACTTGGCGGTGATCTACTTGCGTTTGCATGAACTTGGTGTGTAATTAAACTTTGGGGTTGGACATCTAATGACTTGTTTTAAATTATTATGGTTTGTATGAACTTGATGAATGGAGATGATCATTGTAATATATAAGCTCTTAATTAGTTCCATTCTTATTTATGGATGACGTACAATAGTATAGCATATAATACATGTACGAAAACTATTTGAAACAAAACCAAATTGAATAGAAAGAAACTGTAAAAGAAAAGAAAACAAAATGAAAACAAAAAGAGTAATATTTAGTCCCGGTTGGTTATACCAACCGGGTTATACCAACCGGGTCTGGAGGTGTCCACCCTCGGGGTCGTCCTGGAGGCCCCTTTAGTCCCGGTTGGTATAAGTAACCGGGATTAAAGGGCCCCATTCAATCCCGGTTAACAGACCCGGGACTAAAGGGTGGGCCTTTAGTCCCGGTTTCCAACTAGGACTAGAGGGGGTTTTCCAACCGAGATTGCTACCCAGTCCTGCACTAGTGATAGTGCATGCACCTGCAGTGCATGATCACATGATGGCGTTGGGTGCGTCAGATCATAGCAGTTTTTCGCCTAGGTAACTTGTTCACAATCTTACCAATTACCACATTGAACTCTGAGCTTCGAGGGTATCTTAAATTTTTATATACCGGTAATATGACATATTTGCATGGTAATTCTTGAACTTTTTGCAAGGAATGTTACACTACTATAGATTCGGTCATCACTGTCAGCCTCATCACTGTCGGAATTAGAAGAACCGGCAGTGATGACCTTTCACTGCCGGTTCTTGGCTCTAAAAACCATAAAATGATTAGGGGTGTGATCCAACCGGCAGTGATGACAACTATCACTGCCGGTTTGTGTCTCCTACCGGCAGTGGCTGGACGGCCACCTATCACTGCTGGTTCAAGCCAAGAACCGACAGTGATTTGGTGCTATCACTGTCGGTTCTAGCCAAGAACCGACGATGATAAGCCTGACAACACAAAAAGGCTGCAGCCATCCTCTTCTTCCTCCTCTCTTCCATCCCAAGAACAGAGGCACGTGTTTGGACCCTTCCCTCTATTGTTGCGGTCGCCCAAAACCATGAAGCTACCTCTTGATTTAGAAGAATGGCTTGATCTCTTTGCTTTAAGGTTAGTAACAAGCATCCACTCCATTGATTTTGTTGCTTAATTAGCGTTGTTTTGATGGCTATGATGCTTGATTCTCATTCTTCTTTCTCCATTCTTCTAGAGAGCATTTTTCCAATTGGACTTTCTACAAGGCTTCCAATCAAATTGTGTTGAATCCATCGTCCAAAAGGTTGGTGTCTATAAACACATTTAATTTCCTAGCTAATTATTCCATGGTGGTCAAGATCGTCATTGTTAGTATGTGATGTTATAATTAGTTCTCAGTAGAAGAGTAGATTCTTTTACACTTTTGATGAGCAAATTAACTCATGTGTCACCAAACAATGCATTGTTTGGAGCTACATTGGCCCTGTTCATCTGGCTTATAATCCGTCTTATTCAGCTTGTTTTTTCAGCTAGAACAGTATTTTTCTCTCACAAAAAATCAGCCAACAGTGTTTTTCAGCCGGCTTATAATTCCAGCCGAACGGCTCCATTGTTGTTCATGATCATGTCTCCAATTTTAGTCTTTTTTTAAATTAGTGTCTCCATTTTTACATGGCATGGAGTAGAATAATTGTTCTTTATTATTTTACAATAATTGTTTTTTACTATGATTTTCAATTTACATGGCTGGGGCTACCAATTTTAATTTTCTAATCATGAGTGTACAATAATGTTTTCCAAAAATGGTACTTTCGAGCTACAATTGTTGTTCATGAAGCTCGACTTCTTATTAATTCTTTGTAATTACTGTCTCAATATTTTTTTGTGCAGAGATGGATCGAGAGTGGATGCATCTGTCCCGAACAAACAAGCGGTGCATGCATGGCGTCAGCCAGTTTATCACTGATGCCAAGGCCCATGCTGGGAATGGGAACCCTGTCTTCTGCCCATGCAAAGATTGCAAGAATCAAATGAACTTTCATCAAATTGAGTCTATACGATCGCACTTGATTACCAGGGGGTCGATGCCAAACTATACGATATGGAATATGCATGGTGAGGTTGGTGTGAATGTTCCACGGGAAAACGATGATGATGTGGCCATGCCTGACGTAGCCATCCACGATGCTGACGAGGAACCCGGTGTCAACACGGAACCTATGGCCACAGTTAATAATGTGTTTAGGAACACACTAGTTGACGACACCGAGAATAACGATGGCATTTCTTAGCTGCTACGTAATGTAGAGACCGGATGTCTTAGTGAAAGACAGCTAAGAAAGCTAGAGAAAATGAGACAAGATGGCAAAACACCATGGTATAAGAATTGTACAATGAGCAAACTGGAAGCTGACATCATGCTGTTAGAGTTCAAATCGATAAACGGATTGAGCGATAAAGGCTTCGATCAGTTGTTAGGTATAATAAGGAAAATGCTCCTAGAAAAAAACGAGTTGCCAAAAAAGATATACTTGGCCAAGCAAATGATCTGCCCTATCAGCCTCGAGATTGAAAAAATCCACGCATGTTCCAATGATTGCATATTGTACCATGGAGAAAAATACAAAGACTTGGACAAGTGCCCCAAGTGTGAAGCTCCACGGTACAAGGAAGGGCCGTCAGATGAGGGTACCAAGACCAACGGAGGTCCCGTAAAGGTTGTTTGGTATTTCCCTATAGCTCTCTAGGTGCATAGGCTATTTGCATGTGTAAAGTCAGCCAAGCTGTTGCGCTGGCATGGCGAAGAGCGTAAGAAAGATACAATGATAAGGCACCCCGCCGATGGGCATGACTAGAGGACTATCAATGCTATGTTCTATAAGGGCATCGGTGGAGAGGTAAGACACCTTTGGTTTGGTTTGAGCATAGATGGTATGGATCCTTTCGACCAGGTTAGAATCAATCATAGCACCTGGCCAGTGACGCTATGTATATACAACCTTCCACCTTGGGTCTGTATGAAGCGGTTGTACATCCAGATGCCACTACTGATCCAAGGGCCAAGATAACCTAGGAATGACATCGATGTGTTTCTAGAACCAGTGATTGATGAACTAGTGGAGATGTTTGAAAAGGGTATGGAGGATGTTTGGGACGAGTACAAAAAGGAACATGTCACGATCAAGGCAGTACTTATCGCTACAGTCACTGACCTGCCAGGTCGAGGTCTGTTGTCCGGAGAGAAGACAAAAGGCTATACTATATGTGTCGAGTGCTTGGACGACATCGATGTGGTAAATCTGCCAAATAACTCAAAGATAATTTATATGGGACACCGTAGGTTCCTACCGAAGGATCACCCTTACCGTAGGAACAGAAAAGATTTCAATAGTACTATTGACAAACGCTTAGCTCCAAAGTATCGAGATGGGCCTGTGATACTTTGAGAACTCAACAAAAGGTTGTCCTTGGAAGGGGGACAATGCAGTAGCACCTAATGGGAGCGTTTGGAAGAAAAATCAGTTTTCTAGAAACTACCTTACTAGCCATTTCTGAGTGTACGCTACTATCTTGATCCCATGCACATCACTAAAAACGTGTGCACTAACACGCTTAACACCTTGATGAACATCGGCGGGACATCAAAGGATTCACTAGCCATACGCCTGGACATGCAACACTTGAGAATCAAGAAGGAGCTACATCTCGTGGAGCTAGAGAATGGCCAGTTCGAACTTCCGGTTGCGTCATGGACATTGAAGAAGGAAGAAAAGTGTGTGCTTATTTATTTCTTCAATGAATTCAAAGTCCTCACCCCAAAGGTCCGCGCCCCAATCATAAAGTTGTGCTTGTTCTTCAACGCGATCTCAAAAAAGGTCATTGATGTGTCCACACTAGACCAGCTGTAGTGGGACATAGCCGAAACTCTCATTAGGCTTGAGATGCATTTCTCGCCGACTTACTTTGATATCTCATTACGTCTGCTCATTCATCTTGTTGACCAAATGTCACACCCATTTTCAAGGAACAAATGGAGTGCATAATCTTACGTGCGCCCAGAGATCAATCACACATAAGATGACAAATATAAATAGTATCATCACAAATGTTTATTACATAACGAATAATATCACAGAGTCTTCACGTAACTAAGCGGAAACATTAAATAATTCTTGTGGTAGCTAGCTCCATATCACAGGTACGTCAACTGGTTGACCACAAGTCTAGTATTCTTCAGGGAAGTAGAAGTAGTAGTCACTATTTGCACATTCGGAAGTCCATCCTGGGGTGTGGGAATGCAAGGGTGAGCACAAAAGTACTCAACAAATATAACATAGGGTTCATGAAGCTCAAATAGGGTAGACACTGGTTTAACTGCATGTAGCTTTTAGTTGATCATGTTTTAAGCAATTGAGTAGCAACAAGTAGGTATTATTCCCTTAATAAACATATGATCATGTAAAGAGAATAATGAATAGCAAGAACAAGTAAATTAATAGTGATCTCTATTCCATAAGGGTCCAAGGCCGCTCGTGACCGTGAGCACGGCTGATATACCAGTTTTACACTCTGCAGAGGTTGTACACTTTCACTATGAGTCGTGATCTCCAAAAGTCTGAGGTCATGACTCCCTATTGGACAGATAAGTTTCACTATGAAGTCTTTCCAAGGTTCGTCTAACAAGTTAGGGCCACTAGGTTTCGTGGCCTGCAAATGTAGAGCCCCCCTTCCGTATGGCACAATGACACGCAACCTATACACATAGGGACAGAGGCCGCACTACACCCAACCCGGAACACACCCCTCTTGCGCCATAAAGGTAACCACTAACAAGCTAGAAAAGGTCCTCCTATATGACTAAAGCCAGAGCCATGTAGCCCTCATAGCTGTACTGTAAGTCCCGGATGTTCGCTTACAGATAAGTCCTTATGGAGAGGAATCTAGAGAAAACTCTAGCCCTCTTGTTCCTTGTTGCTAAAAATCATCTTTTAGTGTTATTACATATATCATTAATCAAATTACAAGATCATTGTTTATGTGAGCACTAACAAACTACCCAATGCTATATCCATAGGATTCAAGGAACAAGATCAACACTAAGGCATCCTTAACAAGGAAACACATGCATGATGAATTAAGTGAATTAAAGTGAATAGGTAACAAGGATAGTCCCATGCTATACTTGCCTTGATCTAGCTGATCCTGTTGATCCGATTCGTAATAGTACTCTTGATCACCAACGAACTGCTCACTTTCTATTCTCTATTAACACACCAACATCAATCATCCAAGAGCAATCATACAAAGCAAACAAAGCTACAATTAGAACAATACACCAACAGTAGCAAAATAAGTTGAAAAGTTTATAAAACGAATCTACATCTCACTAGGATCACACAGACGCGAATTGCACGCAAATCGGAGCTAAAACGAAAAAGATATGATTTAAACAAGCTTTTCTTTATTAAAGTAATAGATTGAATCTAATCTCAAAATTTAAAAGTTGAAAACCTACTTAACAGTAGTATTAACATGTAAATTATGGAATTACGAACCTAATGCAATTTGAACGGATCAAATCGGAGTTAAAACAGAGATTTTATGACCTAAATAAATCTAGTGGCAAAACTGTAAATACTAGAAAACGTATTTTCACCTAAACCGAACCAAAGTACGCCTTCAAAAAGAGAAAACAGAATTCCATAAACGTGTTTTGGACTGCGGGTTTAAAAACAAAGAAACCTAAGGACTCTTATGCAAAAGAGGCAACCGAAGCGGTATGACTCGATCTGAGCCACCGGATCAAAAGCGAACGGTTGAGATTAGAAGTTAGGAGGGGGAGAAGAGAACGCCGGCCACCAACAGTGGCTCGACGGCGGCGGTTTGGCCAGCGGCTCGCCGGCGTTGATCAATCCAGTGACTTAGTGCATGATTCTTCGATCCAAACGCACAGGAAGCAAGAACAGAGGCTCACGAACTTACCTAGATGGGTTAGAGCGACGGAAATCAACCTAGAGCGTCCCGCGGCTAGCAATGGTGGACGGCAAGCTCCTGTACACGACGGTGACACACAATTAGCTAACGGAGTTGAAAAAGAAGGAGGGGAAGAACTCGGAAACGTGCAAGCAGCAACCCGAAACACTTTGGAAGCTTTCAGAGATGACCAAACCAACGAACTCGTCGCACCGACTATGGCAATGGTGGAGCTAGGGCTGCGGTGCTGCTGTGCGTCCGATTCAACGCGATGGGTCACGTTTAGGGTTGAGGTGGAGGCGGTGGAACACCCGGCTATTTATGAGAGGCTCAAACGTGAGGAGCAAGCCAAGGAGAAGGATCGGGGCGGCATCGGACTCCATCGGCGACTCCGAGTCAGCTATGAGCAAGAAGATGACGATTCTGACGAGTGGGACCGGGTGGCAGTGAGACAAAGAGGGAAGAGGGGCGAGACGGCCTGCGGCCCGGTAAGATGGGCCGGCCCACAACCAGAGAAATGAGCGCCCGCAGGCTTCGGCCCGACAAGAGAAGATGGCGTGGCTGGCCCAAGGAAAAAGAGCGCGGGGAGAAACTGGGCTTTCGGCCCGAACCGAGAAAGAAGTTATTTCCTTTTTCCTTTTTCTTTTCCAACACTTCAAATACATTTTCAAATGATTTTTGAAATAATTTTCTTCTAGAAATAAACTAATCAAAACAAATTAAAATATGCAACAGCATGTATGCACAGGCAAGTATCTAACCTTATTATTGATTTTATTTATCGAAAATTATTTCTCTAGATTAAAATGTTCACAAAATTGCGGAAATAAATCCAATTCTCCTATTTTAAAATAATGCAAATTTTAGGGTGTTACAATTCTACCCCCTTAAAATGAATCTCGTCCCGAGATTTGGACGACGCTTACTCAAACAACTGTGGATACACTTTTCTTAAATCTTCCTCTCTTTCCATGTAGCCTTGTCACACCCCAAAATTTCTAATTTTGGGTTGTGCTTGGAAAACACTAAATAAAATAAATGATTTCAATATCTGAATAAATTTATTAGATAAGTTAAGTTGCTGCTAATTTAAATATAGAAAATTGTGGTTTTAAACTTTTTCATATTAATTTCATAATGTGGTGTTTGTGTGATGCTTGTCTTTGGTGTTGGTGAGTCTTTGTGTGATGCTTGTCTTTGTGTGATGCTTGTCTTTGCTGCTAATTTGATAATTTGATAATGTGGTTTTCATATTAAAATTCAATTCTGGACTTTTCTAGAATTATTTTATCCATGAAATTAATTAATTCCGAAAATAATAAAATATCTCAGATTTCCTCATGCCCAAAGGCCCATGTCTTTATTTACTAATGGGCTTTTATAATTAATTAGGCCTATTAGTAAAGGTGGATGGTGCAACGTCAATTAGCACCATATCGCTAGTTGACATGGAGATGGAGAGTTTTCCTCCCAATATATACGTACCTATCCCTTGGGTAAAAGCACACCAAAACTACCGTAGAGGAGCCCCTAGTTTGGGAAATCTCTCGTGTAGTAAATTAGAATTTTCTCCCTTCTTATCGCGAGCCGTCGCTCGTAGCTCCCTCCATCCCTCGCCGAAGTTCTGCATCTACAGCTTGCGTTCCGGTGAACTTCCGACGAAGGTTCGGCAAGCTTTTCCGGCCACGTTTCTCATCTCCGGAGAATCCCGCTTCCACTCCGAGGTTTGTCTCGTCGTCCTCTATCCCGACACGTCTTCCTTTTCGCGAATCTGTGCTTCTTGCGTTGTTTTCCTAACTTTTCTCTCTTTTCCGACGAGATTTCCCGGCGAGCTTCTCCATTGATGTCGCTCTGTTCATCGTTTTTCCAGCCAAACCAGTCCCTGCTCGTGCTACCACCTCGCTGTACGCGCATGGCACCGACTCCCGCCGTGTGCTGCACCCGGGCCACCTCCTCGCGTCACTACGCAGACACGCCGGCGGTGGCCACCATCCAGTAGCCGTCGGAGCTTCTTGGCCACGAGCTGGTCCGCCCTGCTGCTGCCCTGCTACCCAGCTGGTGCGTGGGTGCGCGCCTGCGCACGCTGCTGTGTTCGGCGCTTCGGCGAGTAGACGCACCCGGCCCCTGCCTTTTCTTTTTTCATGACCGGAGCTCACGTCCATGCAGGCGTGAGGCACAACACGATCTGCAACCCAATGAACAAGACAAGGTAATTACGAGTTTGCCATTGGAACGACTTTAATCGTAGTTAACTCGTTTTAATTCCGTTTCGCTCCGTTTCAGTTGCGTTAGATTTGTGTTGACAAGCTCTATGCACTAGTGCTAATGTTTTATCATGTCACTTAATTATGAATTTGTTAAATTAAATAGTAATTAGATTAATATATTTATTTAATAACTTTCTAATTAATTAACAATAGTTAATTTGTTTTAACTCTGATTCGATCGGTTCTAGCTGTGTTAGATTCGTGTCGTCGCGCTCTACACAGTGTGCTAATGTTTGTCATATCTTATAATTATGAATTTATTGATTTAAAATGCAATTTGATTAGTATTAATTTAATAGTTTTTAATTAAAAGTGACATAGGTTTATAATTTCGTTTTTGTTGCTTTGTTAATTAAAAGTTATCTAGGCCGTTCTTGTTGTTTTGCAATAGTGCCGATCGAGGTTATGTGTTAGCAACAACGTTTGACATGTCTTACATCCTTAAAATTTATAAGTTAGATATTAATTTGATTTATGCTTGTGCAATTGAGTTTCTAATTAAACGCAACACAGGCGTCTGTTCTAAATTAATGTTAATCTAATTAATATTAAACTAAATGTTTCTTTTGAATTATAAGATGTTTAGTTCAACCTTGAAACATAAGTGCTTTCGTTCAGTTGCCACATGTTTTCTATATATATAGTTCAATATTAAATTGATTAATACGATTAGTGTACAGTATATTTTAAATTAAAATTTGCTTAGCCTAAATACGTTACATATATGATAGACTTGCGTAGATAATTTCACATTACAGTACGTATCTGCTCTTCATAGTTATACGGCTTTAATCCTCGAGCATTTATTCGTTTGGAATCTGTTTTGCTTCAATTAAGTTGCGTTAGATTCGCATCGACGTTCTCTGTGCAGTAGCACTAATGTTTTTCATGTCATATGCTTTTCCATATATAGCTGAATATTATATTAATTAATATGCTTGTTATTAGTTTTATAATTAAAAATAATATATAATCTTGTCACGTTAGTCCTTTGTAACTAAGCATGAACTTAGCTAATGGCAACTTAAAATATGTTTAAATTATAATTTACTTAGCCCAACCACATATCTCATATAATTGGAATAATTGTTCTCACATGTTCTTTTATCTCTGCAAAGTCGGTAATACTTATAAATAAAATATGACCAGGGTTAAACCTAGTTTTGTAATTCAATTGATTAATCTAATTTTAGAATATTTTTTTCAGAATGTTTATCACCTTATTTCAATAACTAAAATGTATTAAGTTTATAGTCGGTCTTCTAAGTTATGTTGTAATCGTCTCGATAGTCGCGTGTTCTCTTTAATGGTAGCTCCGTTATCCGTCGTTCTTGCGTTTTCGTGACTGTAGCAACGTACCGTGTCCTTTAATGCGTTCTCTTTTAAAGCGTTTCTTTTGTTTGATGCATGTTCTTAGTTGTGTTTGTTGTTTGTTTACTGTGCTTGGTTGCTACGAGTAGAAGAAAGACTATCTGTGAGCACCGAAGATCCGAAGATGAAGACCAGAAGCTGAGTGCCAGAAGTTGCAAATGAAAGATTAAGTTGAGGTTTTTCAGAGCAAGTTGCTTTGGGCATAAAGCAAGTTCTAAGGCAAGTATAGCATGGGATTATCCTTGTTGTCCTATTCACAATAAGCAAATAATATCATTATGCATATGTTTCCTTGTTAAGGATGACTTAGTATTGATCTTATTCCTTGATACCTATTATATTGCATGGATTAGTATTGCTAGTGCTCAACATGAACTATGATCATGTAATTTGACTAATGGAATATGCAATAAACATTAAAAGATAATTTTATTACTGTTTAAGGGTACTAGAGCATGGGGTTACTTTGGTGCTCTTGTTACTCTCCATAAGGACTCATCTATAAGCAAAAATCCGGGATTTACAGTACAACTGTGAGGGCTAAAATGGCTCTAGCTTTAGTCATATAGAAGGACCTTTTCTAGCTTGTTAGAGGTATTCCTTTATGGCGTAAGAATGGCTTGACGAATCGGGTATAGTGCGGCCTCTGTCCTCATGTGTATAGGCTGCGTGTTATTGTGCCATCAGGAAGGGGGGCTCTACACCTGTTTGCCGAGTGAAATCTAATGGCCCTAACTTGTTAGACGAACCTTCGAAAGACTTCATAGTGAACCCTGCCGACCTTCCTTGGAAGTGGGTCAAGAGATTAGCTACCTCGGGCGAAAGGGTAAATCACGACTCACAGTGAAAGTGTACAACCTCTGCAGAGTGTAAAACTGTTATAACAGCCGTGCTCACGGTCACGAGTGGCCTTGGACCCTTATGGAATAGTTGATCATTAATAATGGATATGTTTTTGCTATTCGTTAATCATTTTACATGGATCATATGTTTATTGTTACATTGAGACACTTTGATATTATTGATATACTGAAATAATGCTAATTAAAAGCTACATGCTGATAAACCTATGTTATGCCTTTGAGCCTCATGAACCCCATGTTATATTTGTTGAGTTCGATATGGACTCACTCTTGCTATTTTCACCACACCTCAGTGTGTAGTGAGGTGCTGCTCAGAAAAAGGATAAAGAGGTAGTGGAGTTTCCAGAAGTTATTCAGAAGTGTTTGGCATACGGAGCCACCAGTCAGCCGTCCCTGTGATGTTGGAGCCTGAAGAAAAGATTAGTGACCGTTCCGCGACACTCTGATAGTTGTAAGTGTTAATATAGTATGTTTTCCGCCTTATATAAACATTGTTTTGATACTTTTTCATTCTGACATATGTGTGGACTTCCTGGGCACACATATGATTAGCCTGGTTTTGTTCTTTAGAAAACCAGGTGTGACAGAGTGGTATCAGAGCGGTGTTGACTGTAGGACGTATGCCAAATAGCTCTAGACGTATTCTAAAACTTATTTTACTATAAAACTATTTTCTCATCCCTTGACTCATTGATTTTGACTATTTCCTGTTCCTTGTCTTGTTGTATCCCTTCCTTGATAGCTTCCTTTGAGCTATTATTTCTTAATCCCTTGGTTTTTGATTTGTGTTGTTTTTACCAAAAGGTTTCTGATCTTATCTTGTTCTAAAGTTCGATGGCTTTTCATCATCTATAATCGACCATTTAGGATGACCACCATTGTTGAAAAAGCACGTGTAGTACCGATGATGTGATTGGTGCTTTGTTTTGTCTGATGTGTGCTTGTCTTATTTGATGTGATGCCTGTGTGTCGTCTTTGTTCTTATGTTCCAAAGGAGGCCCGAAATCATCTTGAGAATTAGCTCAATCTATTTTAAAGTGGGGTAGTATTCTCTCTTGACCTACCTGACCTTCGATCAATCCTAATTCTTATAGTCTTTTCCATAAATCATCCATGCTTACTCTTGGTTTCTATGCTTTCTCCTTTATCTTAACCCAAGGGAGGATCAACACATAAAGGACTCATCAATAGTAGTAAGCCTTAAAGAAAGTGTTGTCTTCAATGACATCGCCAGGTGAAACAAGATCTTTGTTAAGTGGGGTAGCGTCCGCCACCATCATCAATCTCAAGCAAGTCAAGTCACGACACAGGAAGATCCAAAGACCAATCGCTATCATAATATCATCTTTTACTAGTCCTTGCCTCTTAACTAGTCTCACCTTCTTGCCACCAATCTTTACCTTTTCTTATCAACATTTGACAACTTTTGACCCTTGTCCTTACATCTTATAAATCCTGATTCAAGGACCTACAAAGACTTGAAGATCAATTTATCCTTCCCATTGGTCTTCCCAAATGATGAAATAGAAAACTAGTCTTTACCTTTCTTCAACCAATGCTAATCTGTCACTTTTTCGTGATATCTCATAAATCTTGAATCTAGGAGTTTTGAGCACCTTAAGATATCTCTTTATCTCTTATATTATCTTTTGCTAATTTCCACCCTTGTTTTTACACCTTATAAAGTGAAGACTTGATGATCAACTTTGATCTATCTTTTCAACCTCCTTTGATCTTTCTTTCCACCTATGCTGACCATCAATCCTTTGACCTTCTATCATTAACTCGAATCAATCTTAACGATCAATCCAATGTTCTATTGTCAATCATTGATAATCCTTGACGCTTATATCAGAACTTGTCAAAAGTCTCGAAACAACCTTATTGGTCTTCTTTATCTTTCTCCCTAGTCTCTCCGAATCTCGGGACGAGATTCCTGTTAAGTGGGGTAGAATTGTCACACCCCAAAATTTCTAATTTTGGGTTGTGCTTGGAAAACACTAAATAAAATAAATGATTTCAATATCTGAATAAATTTATTAGATAAGTTAAGTTGCTGCTAATTTAAATATAGAAAATTGTGGTTTTAAACTTTTTCATATTAATTTGATAATGTGGTGTTTGTGTGATGCTTGTCTTTGGTGTTGGTGAGTGCTATTATTTTTAAAATACCATAGAACGACGTTTACTTCTCATCGGAAAACTTTTTGGTATTTTCTAGATTTAAAATTTCAATTTCCGTGAGCTTAATCTTTTTCCTTGATCTCTTCATCAATCTTTTCATGAGCTCCAGATACTTTATTTGGGTTCGTCTCATTCTAAAATATCTCTGAGAAGTTTTCCTAAATTTTCGGAGCCTTCGAGGTATTTTTCCTGGCTTAAAATTCAATTCTGGACTTTTCTAGAATTATTTTATCCATGAAATTAATTAATTCCGAAAATAATAAAATATCTCAGATTTCCTCATGCCCAAAGGCCCATGTCTTTATTTACTAATGGGCTTTTATAATTAATTAGGCCTATTAGTAAAGGTGGACGGTGCAACGTCAATTAGCACCATATCGCTAGTTGACATGGAGATGGAGAGTTTTCCTCCCTATATATACGTACCTATCCCTTGGGTAAAAGCACACCAAAACTACCATAGAGGAGCCCCTAGTTTGGGAAATCTCTCGTGTAGTAAATTAGAATTTTCTCCCTTCTTATCGCGAGCCGCCGCTCGTAGCTCCCTCCACCCCTCGCCGAAGTTCTGCATCTACAGCTTGCGTTCCGGCGAACTTCCGACGAAGGTTCGGCAAGCTTTTCCGGCCACGTTTCTCATCTCCGGAGAATCCCGCTTCCACTCCGAGGTTTGTCTCGTCGTCCTCTATCCCGACACGTCTTCCTTTTCACGAATCTGTGCTTCTTGCGCTGTTTTCCTAACTTTTCTCTCTTTTCCGACGAGATTTTCCGGCGAGCTTCTCCATTGATGTCGCTCTGTTCATCGTTTTTCCAGCAAAACCAGTCCCTGCTCGTGCTACCACCTCGCTGTACGCGCGTGGCACCGACTCCCGCCGTGTGCTGCACCCGGGCCACCTCCTCGCGTCACTACGCAGACACGCCGGCGGTGGCCACCATCCAGTAGCCGTTGAAGCTTCTTGGCCACGAGCTGGTCCGCCCTGCTGCTGCCCTGCTACCCAGCTGGTGCGTGGGTGCGCGCCTGCGCACGCTGCTGTGTTCGGCGCTTCGGCGAGTAGACGCATCCGGCCCCTGCCTTTTCTTTTTCCATGACCGGAGCTCACGTCCATGCAGGCGTGAGGCACAACACGATCTGCAACCCAATGAACAAGACAAGCTAATTACGAGTTTGCCATTGGAACGACTTTAATCGTAGTTAACTCGTTTTAATTCCGTTTCGCTCCGTTTCAGTTGCGTTAGATTTGTGTTGACAAGCTCTATGCACTAGTGCTAATGTTTTATCATGTCACTTAATTATGAATTTGTTAAATTAAATAGTAATTAGATTAATATATTTATTTAATGGCTTTCTAATTAATTAACAATAGTTAATTTGTTTTAACTCCGATTCGATCGGTTCTAGCTGTGTTAGATTCGTGTCGTCGCGCTCTACACAGTGTGCTAATGTTTGTCATATCTTATAATTATGAATTTATTGATTTAAAATGCAATTTGATTAGTATTAATTTAATAGTTTTTAATTAAAAGTGACATAGGTTTATAATTTCGTTTTTGTTGCTTTGTTAATTAAAAGTTATCTAGGCCGTTCTTGTTGTTTTGCAACAGTGCCGATCGAGGTTATGTGTTAGCAACAACGTTTGACATGTCTTACATCCTTAAAATTTATAAGTTAGATATTAATTTGATTTATGCTTGTGCAATTGAGTTTCTAATTAAACGCAACACAGGCAGTCTGTTCTAAATTAATGTTAATCTAATTAATATTAAACTAAATGTTTCTTTTGAATTATAAGATGTTTAGTTCAACCTTGAAACATAAGTGCTTTCGTTCAGTTGCCACATGTTTTCTATATATATAGTTCAATATTAAATTGATTAATACGATTAGTGTACAGTATATTTTAAATTAAAATTTGCTTAGCCTAAATACGTTACATATATGATAGACTTGCGTAGATAATTTCACATTACAGTACGTATCTGCTCTTCATAGTTATACGGCTTTAATCCTCGAGCATTTATTCGTTTGGAATCTGTTTTGCTTCAATTAAGTTGCGTTAGATTCGCATCGACGTTCTCTGTGCAGTAGCACTAATGTTTTTCATGTCATATGCTTTTCCATATATAGCTGAATATTATATTAATTAATATGCTTGTTATTAGTTTTATAATTAAAAATAATATATAATCTTGTCACGTTAGTCCTTTGTAACTAAGCATGAACTTAGCTAATGGCAACTTAAAATATGTTTAAATTATAATTTACTTAGCCCAACCACATATCTCATATAATTGGAATAATTGTTCTCACATGTTCTTTTATCTCTGCAAAGTCGGTAATACTTATAAATAAAATATGACCAGAGTTAAACCTAGTTTTGTAATTCAATTGATTAATCTAATTTTAGAATATTTTTTCAGAATGTTTATCACCTTATTTCAATAACTAAAATGTATTAAGTTTATAGTCGGTCTTCTAAGTTATGTTGTAATCGTCTCGATAGTCGCGTGTTCTCTTTAATGGTAGCTCCGTTATCCGTCGTTCTTGCGTTTTCGTGACTGTAGCAACGTACCGTGTCCTTTAATGCGTTCTCTTTTAAAGCGTTTCTTTTGTTTGATGCATGTTCTTAGTTGTGTTTGTTGTTTGTTTACTGTGCTTGGTTGCTACGAGTAGAAGAAAGACTATCTGTGAGCACCGAAGATCCGAAGATGAAGACCAGAAGCTGAGTGCCAGAAGTTGCAAATGAAAGATTAAGTTGAGGTTTTTCAGAGCAAGTTGTTTTGGGCATAAAGCAAGTTCTAAGGCAAGTATAGCATGGGATTATCCTTGTTGTCCTATTCACAATAAGCAAATAATATCATTATGCATATGTTTCCTTGTTAAGGATGACTTAGTATTGATCTTATTCCTTGATACCTATTATATTGCATGGATTAGTATTGCTAGTGCTCAACATGAACTATGATCATGTAATTTGACTAATGGAATATGCAATAAACATTAAAAGATGATTTTATTACTGTTTAAGGGTACTAGAGCATGGGGTTACTTTGGTGCTCTTGCTACTCTCCATAAGGACTCATCTATAAGCGAAAATCCGGGATTTACAGTACAACTGTGAGGGCTAAAATGGCTCTAGCTTTAGTCATATAGAAGGACCTTTTCTAGCTTGTTAGAGGTATTCCTTTATGGCGTAAGAATGGCTTGACGAATCGGGTATAGTGCGGCCTCTGTCCTCATGTGTATAGGCTGCGTGTTATTGTGCCATCAGGAAGGGGGGCTCTACATCTGTTTGCCGAGTGAAATCTAATGGCCCTAACTTGTTAGACGAACCTTCGAAAGACTTCATAGTGAACCCTGCCGACCTTCCTTGGAAGTGGGTCAAGAGATTAGCTACCTCGGGCGAAAGGGTAAATCACGACTCACAGTGAAAGTGTACAACCTCTGCAGAGTGTAAAACTGTTATAACAGCCGTGCTCACGGTCACGAGTGGCCTTGGACCCTTATGGAATAGTTGATCATTAATAATGGATATGTTTTTGCTATTCGTTAATCATTTCACATGGATCATATGTTTATTGTTACATTGAGACACTTTGATATTATTGATATACTGAAATAATGCTAATTAAAAGCTACATGCTGATAAACCTATGTTATGCCTTTGAGCCTCATGAACCCCATGTTATATTTGTTGAGTTCGATATGGACTCACTCTTGCTATTTTCACCACACCTCAGTGTGTAGTGAGGTGCTGCTCAGAAAAAGGATAAAGAGGTAGTGGAGTTTCCAGAAGTTTTTCAGAAGTGTTTGGCATACGGAGCCACCAGTCAGCCGTCCCTGTGATGTTGGAGCCTGAAGAAAAGATTAGTGACCGTTCCGCGACACTCTGATAGTTGTAAGTGTTAATATAGTATGTTTTCCGCCTTATATAAACATTGTTTTGATACTTTTCATTCTGACATATGTGTGGACTTCCTGGGCACACATATGATTAGCCTGGTTTTGTTCTTTAGAAAACCAGGTGTGACAAGCCTCTACTTCCGAATACCGACTCCACTGAACTTTACACATCTTTATAACTCGGCTCCTAGTAACTCTTTCTGTTGTCTCAAATATCTTTACTGGGTACTCTTCATAGTTGAGATTTTCCTTAACAGTGAGTTCCTCTGACGGTATCTGTTCTTCCGGCACACGCAAACATTTCTTTAACTGAGACACATGAAACACGTCATGCACACCTGCTAAGCTCTCAGGCAATTCCAATTGATATGCTACTTCACCACGTCTTTCCAAAATCTTAAAAGGTCCGACATACCTTGGTGCTAACTTTCCTTTCCGGTTAAACCTTTGCACACCTCTCATAGGCGACACTTTTAGGTAAACATAATCTCCTATTTCAAAAGTCAATTCTCTTCGTCGAGTATCGGCATAACTTTTCTATCATGACTGAGCTGCTTTCAAATTGTTTCTAATCTTTCTTACTTGTTTCTTAGCATTCTTAAGCACATCGGGACCAAACACCTGACTTTCTCCTGTCTGATTCTAGAACAACAGAGTTCTACACTTCCTACCATACAAAGCTTCAAAAGGTGCTGTAACACCCAAATTTTAGGAGTAATGAATTTTAAATAATTTAGATAAAGGGAATTAAAATTTTAAAAAGAATATTGGTGTTGCATTCATGCTGTTGCATTTTTCTTTTATGTGGTGTGAATTTATTTTATTCCATTTTGGATTAGAAAATTTTATTTGAGATACTTTTGGAAAATTAGAAAAGAAAAGAAACAAAAGAAAAAAAAAGAAAACAACTTACCTTCAGTTGGTGGCCGCGGCCCGTTCAGGGAGGCCTGCTCCATCTCGCGTCTGCCCGCGTGGGCCGGTCCAGCATCGCGGCGACCCAGCAGCCGAGCCCAGCGCCGCAGCGGCCCAGCAGTCGAGCCCAGCCACCGAGCCCGCCCAGCCGCGCACCCTCTCCCTCCCTGTACCGCTGACAGGTGGGGGCCGCGTGTCAGTCGTCTTCTCCCTTTCGAATCGTGACCGAGCCGGACTCAAGTATTGCCGCCACCGATTCTTGCCGATTTCTTCGGGATTTCCTACCCGATTACGGTAAATTGAAGCTACAAATAAGAAGCCGTGACCCCCTATGTTCCGTTTTCCATCTAAAACCCGAGCTTCATCACGAGATTTTGGGCATAGGAGATCGGAACCCTAGGCTCTTTCGGTTGGTCGCCGGTGGAGCTTGTGGGTAGGTTCGGGCTCTTTTTCTTCGCATTGGTGAGTTCGCTGTCTCCTCCTCTTTCTTCCCGTGCTCTCCTTTTGTGTTGAGACGCTTTGAATCACGGTTTTGGTGAGCTCCGGTAAACCGGCAATGGCGCCGCCGCTCCCTTGTAGCCGCGCGTCACGTATGGTCGAACGTAGCTAGTTCTAAATGCCTAGATGAGTTCGCACGGAGCTTCTCTACCGTTTGGACCAAACGCGGGCTTGATTGGTGGTCTCAGTGGGGAGATTCGCCACCTCCGGCCATGGAGGAGCCGCCGGCAATGGCAGCCACCGGCCGGACTTGATAGGGATGGCCGGATATTTCACTGTGCACTTGATGATGAACACGAGCCGTCCGTTCTCAGATGGACGCACGAGATTAGAAGATACCCCTTCGCGGGTAAAATTGATAAAGAGCCCCTAGACTTTTTCAGATTAGAACCCGCAGTCCTTAGCGTATTGTCTGAAATACGTTTTCGTGTTTTGAAAGCGTATTTTCTCCCGGATAAGTCAAAAATACGTTTTCAGGTATTTACAGTTTTGCCACTAGGATTGTTTTGGTCATAAAATCTTCGTTTTAATTCTGATTTGATCCGTTCAAATTGCGTTAGGTTCGTATTTGCGAGCTCTACATGTTAGTGTAGTTGTACAATTAGTTTTGATAATTTATTTTTCGAGGTTATAATTAAGTATTTATTTATCTATAGGAAATCTTAGAAAATTCATAACTTTCACGTTTTAACTCCGAATTTGGTGATCTTTGCGTCTGTGTGATCGTAGAAACGTGTAGAAGAGTTTTATAAGCTTTTATTACTGTTTTGCTACTGTTGGTGTACTGTTCTAATTATATCTCTTTGTTTGCTTCGTGTATGTTTGATTGGATGCATGTGTGTTGTTGATTGATGATCGAATATAGAAGGTGAGCAGTATTTGGACGATTCGGAGTATTACTTTGAGCCAAGTCAGCAGTATCACTTGGAGAGCTTTGATCAAGGCAAGTATAACATAGGACTATCCTTGTTACCTATACATTGAATTGTCATACATATGCATGTGCTTACCTTGACAACCTTAGAGATTATAACTTAGTGATTGTTATCTTGATTCCTTGTCAACCTTGGGAATGCATATGGGTAGCTACTGCTAGTGCTTAAACTAAGAACAATGATCTTGTAATTTGATTAATGGATTAAGCAATCAACTATTAAGATGATTTCATTGTTGTTAAAAGGGGGCTAGAGCTTGTGTATTATTTTGATGCTCTGGTTTCTCTCCATAAGGACTTATCTGTAAGTGATAACCGGGATATACAGTACAGCTGTGAGGGCTATATGGCTCTGGCTTTAGTTGTTCAAGAGACCTTTTCTAGCTTGTTAGAGGTTACCTTAAATGGCGTAAGAATGGCTTGCCATGTTGGGTGTAGTCCGAGCCCCTGGCCTAGTGTGTATAGGCTGCGGTTGTTGTGCCACAGGGAAGGGGGGTTCTACATCTGCCTGCCGAGTGAAATCTAATGGCCCTAACTTGTTAGACGAACTTTTGAGTGGCTTTATATGGTTCTCGGGTGTTTGGGCTTGATCTCCCCACTCATTTGGAAATCATGACTTACAGTGAAAGTGTACACCTCTGCGCAGAGTTAAAAACTGGTATACTAGCCGTGCTCACGGATACGAGCGGCCTTGGGGATTCTTATGGAATAGTTGATCATAACTGTTATATCATGCTTAATTATTGTTGATTATTATTTGCTCATGTTAATGCTATTCATTATCCTTATTACAATTGATCATTGGTTCTTTAATGGGAAGTGGTTTATCTTGATGCTACTCAATTGCTAATATATGATTAAAAGCTAAATGCAGTTAAACAGTGTCTAGCCTTTTTGAGCCTCATGAACCCTGTGTTATATTTGTTGAGTTCGACATGGACTCACCCTTGCTATTTCCACCATAACAGATGAAGATATAGAGGAAGATTATCGAAATGAGTACTAGTCTTGGTGTCAACCAGTCAACCGTGTCCCTGTGTGGAGTTTCCGCTGAAGAATTACTATTAGTTATTATTACCTATCGTTCAAGACTATGTCTTAAATATTTATTCGTTATGTAATAAGCACTGTGATGATACTTTGTAATTTGTCAACTTATGTGTGCGACTGTTTCCTGGGGCGCACATGAGTCTTTTATGCATCCTATTTTTGTCCTTAAAAATGGGTGTGACAGATTGGTATCAGAGCCGTGTTGACTGTAGGACGCGAGCCTAGTTAGAATGGTCGTTAATAGCCTTCATATCTTACTTAAATTCATGCTTCCTCTTTTCACCTTGTTAATTACTAAAGTTTTATGCTTCCTCTACTTTATTCCATTGCGAAAATACATTGATTCTATCTAATCTATGTCAAAATTTTATAGATGCCTCCTCATCCCCGTTTGTCAGCTGCACAGTACGTTGCCCGTTTCAAACCTCAGGAGCCGTATGAAGGTGGTGAGCAAGAGCTATCTGATGCTGAATCAAGAGTTGGTGATACACCAATGGAGAATGTAGTTATGGGATGGACTACGAAGTTTCATAGCCTGGTTCCTAAAGCTGATGCTTTCTTCCATGACATGTTGACAAGAACCTTGGATAACTACTACTACGACTGGGAAGCTACGTTGGAGTATCGTAGTGCAGAGTATAGTCATCCATGGATGAATTCCTATTGGGAAACTGAGTTATGGGTTAAGAAAAGGGATCCTATCACTAAGGAGCCTAAGGTGGAGTCAAAGTTCATTACCAGAGTGAGCCGGGCAACTGTGGAGATAAGCATGGAGGATGTCGCTTTCAATGCATTTGTTTACTACCATGGTCTACGTTCGGACAAGACGTTAAAGGGTGCACTCCGGCATTTTCCTTGTTTCTTACATGACAAGGGTATTTGGACGGTGCCGCCTGCAGATGATTCCTCCTTGACTTTACAAGCTACGGTGGGATTAGCTCGTGAATTGGCTCTCCATGAGGTGGATTTGAAGGATGAGTTGCTGAAGGAAAAAGAACTTAAGGAGCAAGCTTATAAGGAGATTGACCAATTAAGGGCGGAGTTAGGTCGTCCCAAGATTTATGAGAAGCTTAATTAGGCAATAGGAAAAATCCCTATGTAATAGGAACGATAGTAGTTGTGAGTTAATTTTAAGTTTGGTTTGTTTTAAGAGTCAGTTTGTGGTGTGAACAATTGTGTGATTGATGGATTGTTATTATGATAATGTGTGATTTGGATCTTTGTAATGTGTGCTGGAGTTTTGTAGACATGCCTACAAGTTCCATGGTTAAGAATATTAAGTTTGATCAAAATATATTAGTTGAATATGAGGTTAACTTAGTTCTGTCCTTTGCTGATTTTTGGATCAGTCTGGGATGTTTTAGAAATAACTTAAAATCCGTTCATGGGAAATTCAAGAAATTTTACTGGGAATAATTAGACTTCTATATCTTTCCAACCCCACAAGAATCACTTTAATATCTATTATGAGCTAAGAGATATACCTGTTCCAAGTTAGAGTTACTGCACAGTCTGGAATTCTGAAACAGTTTCGGTTAAGTTCAGTTTTTGGCCAATTTATTGACAGAATCAGAAAAAGTGTTGTGAATAAAAGTTGTAGATAATTTTGAAAGCTTTCCAACCATGTAAAGATCATCTGAATTGGACGTCTGTAGCTCGAGATATGACAGTTTTACTGAGTTGCTGAAATTGGAGATTATCCAGAAAAATCAGATTTTGCTTATCTATTGAATACATCATCTCGGATCGTACTGAATTTCAATTTCTGTGTTTTTGGAAACAGATGTCAGGCAGAGGTCGTGGCAGAGGTCGTGGAGGTGCTAACATACCCATTACTATGGAGGAACTTATACAAACTCAGAACCAGATGATGCAGATGTTTATGCAGCACATGCAGAACAATCCCGCTGCAGGAGGACCACCGCCTGTGCAAGTGAGGGATAAGCGTGGGGAATTTTTGAAGGGACGCCCTCCAGTGTTTTCTCATGCTGCTGATCCTTTAGAGGCAGATGATTGGGTGAGGGCAGTGGAGAAACAACTGAATATAGCCCAATGCAATGATATGGAGAAGGTGTTATACGCATCTGGTCAGTTACAGGGGACAGCTCAGACTTGGTGGGAGTCGTATCAAGCTGCACGCCCTGACAATGCTCCTCCTATCACTTGGAATGAGTTTGTTAGAGATTTTCGAGCTCGTCATATTCCTGAAGGTATAATTGAGCTGAAGCAGGAAGAATTCAGAAACCTTAGGATGGGACAGATGAGCGTTAGTGAATATCATGACAGGTTCACCCAGTTGGCTCGCTATGCTCCTAATGAAGTGAGGGAAGATGCAGACAGGCAGCGTCTTTTCTTGAAGGGAATTTATTATGATCTTCGCTTGCAGTTGAAGGGGAACAACTATGCTAGTTTTCAAGAGCTGGTAAATAAAGCTATTGTGCTTGATAATGAGCGCAGAGAGATGGACAGGAAGAGGAAAATGAAGGTACAAAGCTCAGGAAGCAACAACCGTCAGCGCACTAATTCTCAGCATGGTTTTCATCAGAAGTTTCAAGGACCGGTTAGTCAATGGAATTGCAATCCGAATCAGAGATGGTCCCAGAATTGGCAAGGTAATCAGTCACAACAGCGTTCATCATATCCACAACGTCAACAGTATCCGCAGACTGGGCAACAGACTCCTCGCACTGGGAATTCCAATGTTACCCCCATGAAGAATAGTGCTCCCAGCACTCCTACTAGATGCTTTGTCTGTGGTAAAGAGGGGCATATGTCTTACCATTGTCCTGAGAAGCAGAATCAGCAGACTCCTCAGAGCCAGAAGAGCAACCAGAAGCAATCTGGTACTGGAAGGGTGAATCATGTGTCTTCTGATACAGTTCATGATGCACCAGAAGTTATGATTGGTACGTTCAATGTACATTCCATTCCTGCAACTGTTCTTTTTGACTCTGGAGCATCTCATACATTCATATCCAACATTTTTGTTAAAATGCATAGTATACCCATGTTAGCTATGAAAGAATCTCTCTTAGTAAATTCACCTGGAGGTACCATGCAAACCAGTAATCGTTGTCTTCCAATTAGTATGGTATTAAGGGGGGTAGAGTTTAAGATAACTCCTATAGTGTTGAGGACATCTGGTATTGATGTGATATTGGGTATGGACTGGATGAAGCAAAATCAGGTAGAGATTCAGTGTCAGCAGAAAGTGGTAGTTGTGAATGCACCTAATGGAGATAAAATCAATGTGAATGTAGCAGTGCAGAAGCAACCAACCGCTGTGGTAAATCAGCTTGAAGATACTATTATAGAGAATTCAGTGATTGAGGAATTTCCGGATGTCTTCCCTGATGAATTGCTAGGTATGCCACCTGACCGAGACATTGAATTTCTTATTGAATTACTTCCTGGAACTGCACCTATAGCCAAATGACCATATAGGATGGGAGTAGATGAATTAGAAGAACTTAAGAAACAAATTAAAGAATTACAAGATAAAGGTTTTATTAGACCTAGTTCATCACCTTGGGGAGCACCAGTTATTTTTGTTGATAAGAAAGATGGTGGTCAGAGGATGTGTGTTGATTACCGGTCACTAAATGAGGTAACTATCAAGAATAAGTATCCTTTGCCCAGGATTGATGACTTGTTTGATCAGTTGAGAGGTGCTTGTGTGTTCTCTAAGATTGATTTACGTTCTGGATATCATCAGTTGAAGATTCGTGTTTCTGATATTCCAAAGACAGCTTTTACTACAAGGTATGGATTGTATGAGTATACTGTTATGTCATTTGGATTGACCAATGCACCTGCATACTTTATGTACATGATGAATAAGGTGTTCATGGAATATTTGGATAAGTTTGTGGTAGTGTTTATTGATGATATACTGGTATTTTCCAAGACAGAGGTAGAGCATGCTGAACATTTGAGGTTGGTATTGCAGAAACTTAGAGAGCATAAACTGTATGCGAAGCGAAGTAAGTGTGAGTTTTGGTTGAAAGAAGTTTCTTTCCTTGGTCATATTGTTTCTAATGGAGGGATATCAGTGGATCCAGGTAAAGTAAAGGATGTATTAAATTGGAAACCACCTATTGATGTTAGCGAGATTCGTAGTTTCTTGGGATTAGCTGGATATTACAGACGGTTCATTGAAGGGTTTTCTAAACTTGCTAAACCTATGACATCTCTGTTAGAGAAGAATGCCAAGTTTGTGTGGTCAGATAAATGTCAAGCTAGTTTTGAGGAATTGAAAAAGAGGTTGACTACAGCGCCTGTTTTGGTTTTGCCAGATTTGAGTAAGAAGTTTTCTATTTATTGTGATGCTTCTCGTCAAGGTTTGGGATGTGTTCTTATGCAAGAAGGCAGAGTTGTGGCTTATGCATCTAGGCAGTTGAGAAAGCATGAGTTGAATTATCCTACACATGATTTGGAATTAGCAGCTGTAGTTCATGCTTTAAAGATTTGGAGACATTATTTGATTGGACATAAGAGTGATATATACACCGATCATAAGAGTTTGAAGTATATTTTCACTCAGTCAGATCTGAATTTGAGACAACGCAGATGGTTAGAGTTGATTAAGGATTATGATATTGAGATACACTATCATCCTGGTAAGGCTAATGTAGTAGCTGATGCTCTTAGTAGGAAAAGTTATGCCAATGAGATACGGACATTGTCTATGACTAGTGAGTTATGTGCTGAATTTGAATATTTGAATTTGGGAATTGTTACTAATACAATGGAATTAGTGATAGAGCCTACCTTAGAGCAAGAAATTTACAAGGGGCAGTTGAAGGATGAGAAACTAAAGAAGATAGCGGAAGATATAGTGATTGGTAAGTCACCAGGCTTTCGAATGGATGATAATGGAATTTTGTGGTTCGGAAAGAGGCTGTGTGTACCTGAGGATCAAACTGTTAGACAGGCAATTCTTCGCGAAGCTCATGAGTCAGCTTATTCTATTCATCCTGGTAGTACTAAGATGTATTTGGATCTGAAACAGAAATATTGGTGGGTTGGATTAAAGCGAGATGTGGCTGAGTATGTGGCATTGTGTGACACTTGTCAGAGAGTGAAAGCAGAGCATCAGAGACCTGCTGGATTGTTACAACCAATGAAGATTCCTGAATGGAAGTGGGAGGAAGTTGGTATGGATTTTATAGTAGGGTTACCTCGTACTCAGAAAGGTTATGACTCTATTTGGGTGATAGTAGATCGGTTAACTAAAGTTGCTCATTTTATACCAGTTAAGACTACTTACCATGGACCAAAATTGGCAGAGTTGTATATGGAGAGAATAGTCTGTTTGCATGGAGTACCAAAGAAGATTGTATCTGATCGAGGATCGCAGTTTACGTCGCATTTTTGGAAAGCTGTGCATGAATCATTGGGAACAAAATTGAATTTTAGTACAGCATATCATCCACAGACAGATGGACAGACTGAAAGGACCAACCAGGTATTAGAGGATATGTTGAGAGCTTGTGCATTGCAATATGGAACTAGTTGGGATAAGAGTTTGCCTTATGCAGAATTCTCTTACAATAACAGTTATCAACAGAGTCTTAAGATGGCACCGTTTGAAGCTTTGTATGGACGCAAGTGTAGAACTCCATTGTTTTGGGATCAGACAGGTGAATCTCAGGTGTTTGGTACAGATGTTCTTAGAAACGCAGAAGATCAAGTGCGAGTGATTCGTGAGAATTTGAGAGTAGCACAGTCTCGTCAGAAGAGTTATGCTGACAATAGAAGAAGAGATTTAGTTTTTGAGGTAGGTGATTATGTTTATTTGAAGGTGTCACCTATGAAAAGTGTGAAGAGGTTTAACATGAAAGGTAAACTAGCACCAAGGTATGTTGGACCATTTAAAGTTATTACTAGACGTGGGGAAGTTGCTTATCAATTAGAGTTGCCTGAGAATTTATCTGGAGTACATGATGTGTTCCATGTTTCACAACTTAAGAAGTGTTTGCGTGTGCCTGAGGAGCAGATACCTTTAGAAGAGTTGACTGTTAAGGAAGATCTTACATATGAAGAGTTTCCGATCAAGATTTTAGAAACCGCTGAGAGAGTTACTCGAAGTCGGATTATTAAGATGTGCAAAGTGCAGTGGAATCGATATTCAGAGGCAGAGGCAACTTGGGAAAGAGAGGATGAATTGAGAAAATCATATCCGCAGTTATTTGAGTAAGCAGTTCAATCTCGAGGACGAGATTCTTTTAAGGGGGTAGAATTTGTAACACCCAAATTTTAGGAGTAATGAATTTTAAATAATTTAGATAAAGGGAATTAAAATTTTAAAAAGAATATTGGTGTTGCATTCATGCTGTTGCATTTTTCTTTTATGTGGTGTGAATTTATTTTATTCCATTTTGGATTAGAAAATTTTATTTGAGATACTTTTGGAAAATTAGAAAAGAAAAGAAACAAAAGAAAAAAAAAAGAAAACAACTTACCTTCAGTTGGTGGCCGCGGCCCGTTCAGGGAGGCCTGCTCCATCTCGCGTCTGCCCGCGTGGGCCGGTCCAGCATCACGGCGACCCAGCAGCCGAGCCCAGCGCCGCAGCGGCCCAGCAGTCGAGCCCAGCCGCCGAGCCCGCCCAGCCGCGCACCCTCTCCCTCCCTGTACCGCTGACAGGTGGGGGCCGCGTGTCAGTCGTCTTCTCCCTTTCGAATCGTGACCGAGCCGGACTCAAGTATTGCCGCCACCGATTCTTGCCGATTTCTTCGGGATTTCCTACCCGATTACGGTAAATTGAAGCTACAAATAAGAAGCCGTGACCCCCTATGTTCCGTTTTCCATCTAAAACCCGAGCTTCATCACGAGATTTTGGGCATAGGAGATCGGAACCCTAGGCTCTTTCGGTTGGTCGCCGGTGGAGCTTGTGGGTAGGTTCGGGCTCTTTTTCTTCGCATTGGTGAGTTCGCTGTCTCCTCCTCTTTCTTCCCGTGCTCTCCTTTTGTGTTGAGACGCTTTGAATCACGGTTTTGGTGAGCTCCGGTAAACCGGCAATGGCGCCGCCGCTCCCTTGTAGCCGCGCGTCACGTATGGTCGAACGTAGCTAGTTCTAAATGCCTAGATGAGTTCGCACGGAGCTTCTCTACCGTTTGGACCAAACGCGGGCTTGATTGGTGGTCTCAGTGGGGAGATTCGCCACCTCCAGCCATGGAGGAGCCGCCGGCAATGGCAGCCACCGGCCGGACTTGATAGGGATGGCCGGATATTTCACTGTGCACTTGATGATGAACACGAGCCGTCCGTTCTCAGATGGACGCACGAGATTAGAAGATACCCCTTCGCGGGTAAAATTGATAAAGAGCCCCTAGACTTTTTCAGATTAGAACCCGCAGTCCTTAGCGTATTGTCTGAAATACGTTTTCGTGTTTTGAAAGCGTATTTTCTCCCGGATAAGTCAAAAATACGTTTTCAGGTATTTACAGTTTTGCCACTAGGATTGTTTTGGTCATAAAATCTTCGTTTTAATTCCGATTTGATCCGTTCAAATTGCGTTAGGTTCGTATTTGCGAGCTCTACATGTTAGTGTAGTTGTACAATTAGTTTTGATAATTTATTTTTCGAGGTTATAATTAAGTATTTATTTATCTATAGGAAATCTTAGAAAATTCATAACTTTCACGTTTTAACTCCGAATTTGGTGATCTTTGCGTCTGTGTGATCGTAGAAACGTGTAGAAGAGTTTTATAAGCTTTTATTACTGTTTTGCTACTGTTGGTGTACTGTTCTAATTATATCTCTTTGTTTGCTTCGTGTATGTTTGATTGGATGCATGTGTGTTGTTGATTGATGATCGAATATAGAAGGTGAGCAGTATTTGGACGATTCGGAGTATTACTTTGAGCCAAGTCAGCAGTATCACTTGGAGAGCTTTGATCAAGGCAAGTATAACACAGGACTATCCTTGTTACCTATACATTGAATTGTCATACATATGCATGTGCTTACCTTGACAACCTTAGAGATTATAACTTAGTGATTGTTATCTTGATTCCTTGTCAACCTTGGGAATGCATATGGGTAGCTACTGCTAGTGCTTAAACTAAGAACAATGATCTTGTAATTTGATTAATGGATTAAGCAATCAACTATTAAGATGATTTCATTGTTGTTAAAAGGGGGCTAGAGCTTGTGTATTATTTTGATGCTCTGGTTTCTCTCCATAAGGACTTATCTGTAAGTGATAACCGGGATATACAGTACAGCTGTGAGGGCTATATGGCTCTGGCTTTAGTTGTTCAAGAGACCTTTTCTAGCTTGTTAGAGGTTACCTTAAATGGCGTAAGAATGGCTTGCCATGTTGGGTGTAGTCCGAGCCCCTGGCCTAGTGTGTATAGGCTGCGGTTGTTGTGCCACAGGGAAGGGGGGTTCTACATCTGCCTGCCGAGTGAAATCTAATGGCCCTAACTTGTTAGACGAACTTTTGAGTGGCTTTATATGGTTCTCGGGTGTTTGGGCTTGATCTCCCCACTCATTTGGAAATCATGACTTACAGTGAAAGTGTACACCTCTGCGCAGAGTTAAAAACTGGTATACTAGCCGTGCTCACGGATACAAGCGGCCTTGGGGATTCTTATGGAATAGTTGATCATAACTGTTATATCATGCTTAATTATTGTTGATTATTATTTGCTCATGTTAATGCTATTCATTATCCTTATTACAATTGATCATTGGTTCTTTAATGGGAAGTGGTTTATCTTGATGCTACTCAATTGCTAATATATGATTAAAAGCTAAATGCAGTTAAACAGTGTCTAGCCTTTTTGAGCCTCATGAACCCTGTGTTATATTTGTTGAGTTCGACATGGACTCACCCTTGCTATTTCCACCAAAACAGATGAAGATATAGAGGAAGATTATCGGAATGAGTACTAGTCTTGGTGTCAACCAGTCAACCGTGTCCCTGTGTGGAGTTTCCGCTGAAGAATTACTATTAGTTATTATTACCTATCGTTCAAGACTATGTCTTAAATATTTATTCGTTATGTAATAAGCACTGTGATGATACTTTGTAATTTGTCAACTTATGTGTGCGACTGTTTCCTGGGGCGCACATGAGTCTTTTATGCATCCTATTTTTGTCCTTAAAAATGGGTGTGACAGGTGCCATCTGTAGACTTTTCTGATAACTATTATTGTAGGAAAACTCTGCATATGGCAAACTCTTATCCCAACTAGTACCATACTGCAAAGCACAAGCTCTCAACATATCCTCCAATATCTGATTAATCCTTTCAGTCTGCCCATCTGTCTGAGGATGATATGCTGTGCTAAAATTCAGCTTAGTCCCTAATGACTCTTGAACTTTCTGCCAGTAATATGATGTGAATTGTCACACCCAGTTTTTTAAAGAACAAAACCAGGCTAATCATATGTGAGCCTAGGAAGTCCACACATATGCCAGAATGAAAAAGTATCAGAAACAATGTTATTATATAACGTATACATAGCTATATTAACACTTACATCAGAGTATCGCGGAACGGTGACTAAACTTCAGGCTCCATTCTTCTCAGGGACGGCTGACTGGGGGTAACATATGCCTAGCACTTCTACTAGTCTTCTGAAAACTCCACTACACCTTTGTCCTTCTTCCGAGTAGCATCTTACTACACACTGGAGTGTGGGGGAAATAGCAAGAGTGAGTCCATGTCGAACTCAACAAGTATAACATAGGGTTCATGAGGCTCAAAAAGGCTAGACACTGTTTGACTGCATTTCGCTTTTAATCATCATATAATTAGCAATTGAGTAGCATCAAGGTATTCCAATTCCCATTAATGAACCAATGATCAATTGTAATAAGGATAATGAATAACATTAATATGAGCATAATAATAATCAACAGTAATTAAGCATGATATAACAATGGTGATCATCTATCTGTAAATGTTCCAAGGCCGCTCGTATCCGTGAGCACGGCTAGTATACCAGTTTTTAACTCTGCGCAGAGGTGTACACTTTCACTGTGAGTCATGATTTCCATATGCTAAGGGGTCATGAATCCCTAAGCACAAGAAACCATATAAAGCCATTCAAAAGTTCGTCTAGCAAGTTAGGGCCATTAGATTCACTCGGCAGGCAGATGTAGAACCCCCCTTCCCTGTGGCACAACAACCGCAGCCTATACACACTAGGCCAGGGGCTCGCACTACACCCAAAGTGGCAATCCATTCTTACGCCATTTAAGGTAACCTCTAACAAGCTAGAAAAGGTCTCTTGAACAACTAGAGCCAGAGCCATATAGCCCTCACAGCTGTACTGTATGTCCCGGATGATCACGTATAGATAAGTCCTTATGGAGAGAAACCAGAGCAATAATATAACCCCTTGCTCTAGCCCCCTTTCAACAGTAATAAAATCATCTTAATTGGTTGATTGCATAATCCATTAGTCAAATTACAAGATCATTGTTCATAATTAAGCACTAGCAGTAGCTACCCAAATGCACAACCCATAGGCGACAAGGAAACAAGATATCAATAGCTAAGTTATAATCTCTATGGTTGTCAAGGAAGACACATGCATATGTATGATAATTTCAGTGAATAGGACAACAAGGATGGTCCCATGTTATACTTGCCTTGATCAAAGCTTTCCTGTTGATACTGCTGGTCTGGCTCAAAATAATGCTTCTGATCGTCAAGAAATTGCTCACCGTCTATACTCGACCATCAAGCATCAACACACAATCATCTGAGCAATCATACACGAAGCAAACAAAGAGATACAATTAGAACAGTACACCAACAGTAACAAAACAGTAATAAAAGTTTATAAAACTCTTCTACACGTTTCTACGATCACACAGACGCAAAGATCACGAAATTCGGATTTAAAACGTATAAGTTATGAATTTTCTAAAATTTCCTATAGATAAATAATTACTTAAATATAAACTCGAAAATTAATTTTCCCAAACTTACTGTACAACTATACTAACATGTAGAGCTCGCAAATACGAACCTAATGCAACTTGAACGGATCAAATCGGAGTTAAAACGGAGATTTTATGCACAAAACAAGTTTAGTGGCAAAACTGTAAATATCAGAAAACGTATTTTTGATTTACCGAGAAGAAATACGCTTTCAAAACACGGAAGCGTCTTTCGGGAATTACGCCAAGGGACTGCGGATTCTATTAAGAAAAAGGGTAGGGACTCTTTATCAAGATTGCCATCAAAGAGGTATTGGCTGCTCTGAGCCATTGATCATGCGATGAGTGGCTGAGATTAGATGGAAGGGAATTAGAGAGAGGGAGAGTTGGCTGTACAGCAACTCCGGCTCGGTGGTTCCATTGCCGACGACGAGCTTTGCCAGCCAGCACGGGAAACTAGGCCTACAGACCACAGCGGAGCGAAACAAAAGCACAGGCCAAACGAGGAGATGATGACGAGCTCACCTAGGCTCCAAAACCGATCGGAGACGAGACAGAGATGACTAGCGGCGCGACCGAGCTGCTACGACTCCCTGCGAAACATCGGCGACGTCGCATGAGGAAACCATGACGAGAAGGAGAGAAAAATAAACAGCACAGAGATCCTCTACCGTGCGGAGAAACTCGGCAACAAGTCGAAGACGGCGGCGGAGCGACACAGCAGCGAATTCGAGTAGCGGCGGCGCTGCTAGGGCTGCGAGCTCGATGCGAGGCCGTAGCAACTCAAAGATAGGAAAGAATAGCAAAAGGGAAAGGCAGCGACTTTTATAGGGCGTCCAGACGTGCCCCTCTCGTGGGAAGATTCCTCAGGAACCTGGATTGCATACGACTTATTTCCTTTGGCTGCTAAATCGAATCGGAACAGAGTCCGGCTCCTGGACAATACAAAATAGGAGTTGACACTGTACAGTGGGCCACGGCGTTAGCAATGCAAACTGAAAGGGAAAGCGCATCAGCGCCTGCTGCACCACAGCAGCAGCCTTGGCCGGCATGCTGATTCTAAGCCTGGGAAACAACAGTTGTGCCGCTGGCTACGAAGGCAGGATAGCAAGCCAACAAGCAAAAGAACAGAGAGGACACAAGCATTTTACCTTGATTATTTCTGAAACGGAATTTTCCCAACGATTTTCGAAAGCATGTACACTCAGTTTAAAACCATAATTTTCTATATTTAAATTAGCAGCAATTTAACTTATCTAATAAATTTATTCAAATATTGAAATCATTTATTCTATTTAGTGTTTTTCATGCACAATCCAAAATAGGAAATTTTGGGTGTGACAATTCTACCCCACTTAACAGAAATTTCGTCCCGAGATTGGACTGCTTACTCAAACAACTGCGGATATGTTTTCCTCAATTCATCCTCTCTTTCCCAAGTTGCCTCTGCCTCTGAATATCGATTCCACTGTACTTTGCACATCTTAATAATCCTACTTCGAGTAACTCCCTCAGCAGTCTCTAAAATCTTCATCGGAAACTCTTCATATGTAAGATCCTCCTTAACAGTCAATTCTTCTAAAGGTATCTGCTCCTCTGGCACACGCAAACACTTCTTAAGTTGCAAAACATGAAACACATCATGTACTCCAGATAAATTCTCAGGCAATTCTAATTGATAAGCAACTTCCCCACGTCTATCAATAACTTTAAATGGTCCAACATACCTTGGTGCTAGTTTACCTTTCATGTTAAACCTCTTCACACTTCTCATAGGTGACACCTTCAAATAGACATAATCATCTACCTCAAAAACTAAATCTCTTCTCCTATTATCAGCATAACTCTTCTGACGAGATTGTGCTACTCTCAAATTCTCACGAATCACTCGCACTTGATCTTCTGCGTTTCTAGGAACATCTGTACCAAACACCTGAGATTCACCTGTCTGATCCCAAAACAATGGAGTTCTACGCTTACGTCCATACAAAGCTTCAAACGGTGCCATCTTAAGACTCTGTTGATAACTATTATTATAAGAGAATTCTGCATAAGGCAAACTCTTATCCTAACTGGCTCCATATTGCAATGCACAAGCTCTCAACATATCCTCTAATACCTAGTTGGTCCTTTCAGTCTGCCCATCTGTCTGTGGATGATATGTCGTACTAAAATTCAATTTTGTTCCCAAAGATTCATGTATAGCTTTTCAAAAGTGCGACGTAAACTGCGATCCTCGATCAGATACAATCTTCTTTGGAACTCCATGCAAACGTACTATTCTTTCCCTATACAAGGTAACTAATTGTACTCCCGTGTAATTAGTCTTGACTGGTATAAAATGAGCAACTTTAGTCAATCTATCCACTATCACCCAAATAGAATCATAACCTCTCTGAGTACGCGGTAACCCTATTATAAAGTCCATACCAACTTCCTCCCACTTCCATTCAGGAATCTTCATTGGTTGCACAATCCAGCAGGTCTCTGATGCTCTGCTTTCACCCTCTGACAAGTGTCACACAATGCCACATACTCAGCCACATCTCGCTTTAATCCAACCCACCAATATTTCTGTTTCAGATCCAAATACATCTTAGTACTACCAGGATGAATAGAATAAGCTGACTCATGAGCTTCACGAAGAATTGCCTATCTAACAGTTTGATCCTCAGGTACACACAGCCTCTTTCCAAACCACAAAATTCCATTATCATCCATCCAAAAGCCTGGTGACTTACCAATCACTATATCTTCTGCTATCTCCTTCAGTTTCTCATCCTTCAACTGACCCTTGTAAATTTCTTACTCTAAAGTAGGCTCTATCACTAATTCCATTGTATTAGTAACAATTCCTAAATTCAAATATTCAAATTCAACACATAACTCCCTAGTCATAGACAACGTTTGTATCTTATTGGCATAACTTTTCCTACTAAGAGCATCAGCTACTATATTAGCCTTACCAGGATGATAGTGTATCTCAATATCATAATCCTTAATCAACTCCAACCATCTGCGTTGCCTCAAATTCAGATCTGACTGAGTGAAAATATACTTCAAACTCTTATGATCAGTGTATATATCACTCTTATGTCCAATCAAATAATGTCTCTAAATCTTTAAAGCATGAACTACAGCTGCTAACTCCAAATCATGTGTAGGATAATTCAACTCATGCTTTCTCAACTGCCTAGATGCATAAGCCACAACTCTGTCTTCTTGCATAAGAACACATCCCAAACCTTGACGAGAAGCATCACAATAAATAGAAAACTTCTTACTCAAATCTGGCAAAACCAAAACAGGCACTGTAGTCAACCTCTTCTTCAATTCCTCAAAACTAGCTTGACATTTATCCGACCACACAAACTTGGCATTCTTCTCTAATAGAGATGTCATGGGTTTAGCAAGTTTAGAAAACCCTTTAATGAACCATCTGTAATATCCAGCTAATCCCAAGAAACTGCGAATCTCGCTAGCATCATTAGGTGGTTTCCAATTCAATAGATAAGCAAAATCTGATTTCTCTGGGCAAATTCCAATTTCAGTAACTCAGTAAAACTGTCATATCTCGAGCTGCAGACGTCCAATTCAGATGATCTTTACATGGTTGGAAAGCTTACAAAATTATCTACAACTTTTATTCACAACACTTTTTCTGAATCTGTCAAATAATTGGCCAAAAACTGAACTTAACCGAAACTGTTTCAAAATTCCAGACTGTGCAGTAACCCCAACTTGGAACAGATATATCTCTTAGCTCTTAATAGATATTAGAGTGATTCTTGCGGGGTTGGAAAGATATAGAAGTCTAATTATTCCCAGTAAAATTTCTTAAATTTCCCATGAACGGATTTTAAGTTATTTCTAAAACATCCCAGACTGATCCAAAAATCAGCAAAGGACAGAACTAAGTTAACCTCATATTCAACTAATATATTTTGATCAAACTTAATTATTCTTAACCATGGAACTTGTAGGCATGTCTACAAAACTCCAGCACACATTACAAAGATCCAAATCACACATTATCACATTAACAATCCATCAATCACACAATTGTTCACACCACAAACTGACTCTCAAAACAATCCAACTTAAAATTGACTCGCAACTACTATCGTTCTTATTACCTAGGGATTTTTCCTACTTCCTAGTTAAGCTTCTCATAAATCTTGGAACGACCTAACTCCGCCCTTAATTGGTCAATCTCCTTATAAGCTTGCTCCTTAAGTTCCTTTTCCTTCAGCAACTCTTATGCAATAATGATGCCACAAGCTCATAACCAACTTCATAAATGTCTCCTTTAGACCCTTATGATTCTTATAAATATTCTAACAGATTACCAACCCCGAGAAAAGATACTTGCGCTCGATAGTGACTTTACAACCATGTAGCTAGCTGATGCTTCCAGGTGATGAAACAGAACATATAAACCTCCATCTTGTATCGTCTTTTAGTTCGACAAACCCCTTAAGAAGAGATCAATTGGAGAACACCAATGGATAGATTGCATTTGTTTCTGAGTGATAACTACCATCATGTCCTTCTATCATCTCAAAGAGACTCATGAGCATATCCAAGAACAAGTAACTTGTACTTCCTCGCAAGCAGAAAAATGGCAGTGCAGAAATACAGTTATAATTCGAGTTCTATGAATCCAATGATGTTGTAGCTTATACCGTTGGAAAGCTTATCAAATTTACTACAACTTCCTTATAGAACACTTCTCCAAATTCTGCAGTTAAGGTAGTCGAAAACTGTGTACAACAGAAACTATTCTAGATTGCTGACAGCACAGATGCGTCGCCTTGTGATTTTCATAAATCCCAAACCATAATAGATATCAGGGTGGTTCTTACGGTCAGAGAAAGATATTAAAATCTACTATTGTCCAGAATTTATCCATGATTTTTTGAGCATCCAAAAATAGAGATATAAGCTATGGTAGACAGACTGCTATAAAAAAAACAGGATAAGGTAGAAACGAGATTCAAAGACACTAGAGAGATAGATAACACTAATCTTCAACTCTTCATGCTTCTTTGCTTTGTGTTGATGATATAAGACATGGATCGAGGATAGCCAAAAGATGACAAGAAAGATAAGGTTTGATCTTGAGTTCTTTGTACCTCCTCATGCCTCGTCGCTTGAGATATTCAGGACTTGCTGTTGTTGATAGCAGATCCTACCCCACTTAACAAAGATCTTGTTTCACCTGACGATGTCATTGCAGGCAACACTTTCTCTAAAGCTTGCTGCTAATAATAAGTCCTTCATGTGTTGATCATCCATTAAGATGAGATTAATAAGGTAGCATGACAACCAAGGGTAGACAGGAACGGTGTAAGAGAAAATGGCAAGAATTAGGATCGATTGAAAGATAAGTAAGATACAAGATGTCACTACCCCACTTAACATAGATCGAGCTACTTCTCAAGACTTATACCTTCTGGGCCACTTTCAAAACACGAGAACAAGAACAACACACAAGCAACACATCAAGCACAACAAGCACACATCACATCATCGGTACTACACGTGCTTCTTCAACAATGGTGGTCATCCTAAGAGAAAAGTATGGATGATGAAATGCCATCGAATCTTTGAACCAGGTAAGATCAGAAAACTTTTAGTAAAAGCAACATAAAACAAATTCCAAGGGAGTAAGAAATATTAGCTCAAAGGAAGCTATCAAGGATGGGATACAACAAGACAAGGAAGAAGAAATAGTCAAAATCAATGGGTCAAGGGATGACAAAATAGTTTTATAGTAAAATAAGTTTTAGAATACGTCCAGTGCTACTTGGCATACGTCCTACAGTCAACACCGCTCTGATACCACTCTGTCACACCCAGTTTTCTAAAGAACAAAACCAGGCTAATCATATGTGAGCCCAGGAAATCCACACATATGCTAGAATGAAAAAGTATCAGAAACAATGTTATTATATAACGTATACATAGCTATATTAACACTTACATCAGAGTATCGCGGAACGGTGACTAAACTTCAGGCTCCATTCTTCTCAGGGACGGCTGACTGGGGGTAACATATGCCTAGCACTTCTACTAGTCTTCTGGAAACTCCACTACACCTTTGTCCTTCTTCCGAGTAGCATCTTACTACACACTGGAGTGTGGGGGAAATAGCAAGAGTGAGTCCATGTCGAACTCAACAAGTATAACATAGGGTTCATGAGGCTCAAAAAGGCTAGACACTGTTTGACTGCATTTCGCTTTTAATCATCATATAATTAGCAATTGAGTAGCATCAAGGTATTCCAATTCCCATTAATGAACCAATGATCAATTGTAATAAGGATAATGAATAACATTAATATGAGCATAATAATAATCAACAGTAATTAAGCATGATATAACAATGGTGATCATCTATCTGTAAATGTTCCAAGGCCGCTCGTATCCGTGAGCACGGCTAGTATACCAGTTTTTAACTCTGCGTAGAGGTGTACACTTTCACTGTGAGTCATGATTTCCATATGCTAAGGGGTCATGAATCCCTAAGCACAAGAAACCATATAAAGCCATTCAAAAGTTCGTCTAGCAAGTTAGGGCCATTAGATTCACTCGGCAGGCAGATGTAGAACCCCCCTTCCCTGTGGCACAACAACCGCAGCCTATACACACTAGGCCAGGGGCTCGCACTACACCTAAAGTGGCAAGCCATTCTTACGCCATTTAAGGTAACCTCTAACAAGCTAGAAAAGGTCTCTTGAACAACTAGAGCCAGAGCCATATAGCCCTCACAGCTGTACTGTATGTCCCGGATGATCACGTATAGATAAGTCCTTATGGAGAGAAACCAGAGCAATAATATAACCCCTTGCTCTAGCCCCCTTTCAACAGTAATAAAATCATCTTAATTGGTTGATTGCATAATCCATTAGTCAAATTACAAGATCATTGTTCATAATTAAGCACTAGCAGTAGCTACCCAAATGCACAACCCATAGGCGACAAGGAAACAAGATATCAATAGCTAAGTTATAATCTCTATGGTTGTCAAGGAAGACACATGCATATGTATGATAATTTCAGTGAATAGGACAACAAGGATGGTCCCATGTTATACTTGCCTTGATCAAAGCTTTCCTGTTGATACTGCTGGTCTGGCTCAAAATAATACTTCTGATCGTCAAGAAATTGCTCACCGTCTATACTCGACCATCAAGCATCAACACACAATCATCCGAGCAATCATACACGAAGCAAACAAAGAGATACAATTAGAACAGTACACCAACAGTAACAAAACAGTAATAAAAGTTTATAAAACTCTTCTACACGTTTCTACGATCACACAGACGCAAAGATCACGAAATTCGGATTTAAAACGTATAAGTTATGAATTTTCTAAGATTTCCTATAGATAAATAATTACTTAAATATAAACTCGAAAATTAATTTTCCCAAACTTACTGTACAACTATACTAACATGTAGAGCTCGCAAATACGAACCTAATGCAACTTGAACGGATCAAATCGGAGTTAAAACGGAGATTTTATGCACAAAACAAGTTTAGTGGCAAAACTGTAAATATCAGAAAACGTATTTTTGATTTACCGAGAAGAAATACGCTTTCAAAACACGGAAGCGTCTTTCGGGAATTACGCCAAGGGACTGCGGATTCTATTAAGAAAAAGGGTAGGGACTCTTTATCAAGATTGCCATCAAAGAGGTATTGGCTGCTCTGAGCCATTGATCATGCGATGAGTGGCTGAGATTAGATGGAAGGGAATTAGAGAGAGGGAGAGTTGGCTGTACAGCAACTCCGGCTCGGTGGTTCCATTGCCGACGACGAGCTTTGCCAGCCAGCACGGGAAACTAGGCCTACAGACCACAGCGGAGCGAAACAAAAGCACAGGCCAAACGAGGAGATGATGACGAGCTCACCTAGGCTCCAAAACCGATCGGAGACGAGACAGAGATGACTAGCGGCGCGACCGAGCTGCTACGACTCCCTGCGAAACATCGGCGACGTCGCATGAGGAAACCATGACGAGAAGGAGAGAAAAATAAACAGCACAGAGATCCTCTACCGTGCGGAGAAACTCGGCAACAAGTCGAAGACGGCGGCGGAGCGACACAGCAGCGAATTCGAGTAGCGGCGGCGCTGCTAGGGCTGCGAGCTCGATGCGAGGCCGTAGCAACTCAAAGATAGGAAAGAATAGCAAAAGGGAAAGGCAGCGGCTTTTATAGGGCGTCCAGACGTGCCCCTCTCGTGGGAAGATTCCTCAGGAACCTGGATTGCATACGACTTATTTCCTTTGGCTGCTAAATCGAATCGGAACAGAGTCCGGCTCCTGGACAATACAAAATAGGAGTTGACACTGTACAGTGGGCCACGACGTTAGCAATGCAAACTGAAAGGGAAAGCGCATCAGCGCCTGCTGCACCACAGCAGCAGCCTTGGCCGGCATGCTGATTCTAAGCCTGAGAAACAACAGTTGTGCCGCTGGCTACGAAGGCAGGATAGCAAGCCAACAAGCAAAAGAACAGAGAGGACACAAGCATTTTACCTTGATTATTTCTGAAACGGAATTTTCCCAACGATTTTCGAAAGCATGTACACTCAGTTTAAAACCACAATTTTCTATATTTAAATTAGCAGCAATTTAACTTATCTAATAAATTTATTCAAATATTGAAATCATTTATTCTATTTAGTGTTTTTCATGCACAATCCAAAATAGGAAATTTTGGGTGTGACATGAATTGAGTGCCTCGATCTGACACTATCTTCTTTGGAACACCGTGCAAACTTACTATCCTTTCCATATACAGTTCAGCCAACTTTGCACTAGAATACGTTGTTCTGACTGGTATAAAGTGAGCAACTTTGGTCAAACGATCCACTATGACCCATATTGAATCAAAACCTCTCTGAGTGCGAGGTAATCTTACTATGAAATCCATACCAACTTCTTCCCACTTCCACTCAGGTATCTACATCGGTTGCAACAATCCTGCTGGTCTTTGACGTTCAGCTTTAACTCTCTGACACGTATCGCATAATGCAACATACTCTGCAACATCTCTTTTCAAACCATACCACCAATACTTCTCCTTCAAATTCATATACATCTTGGTACTTCCAGGATGAATAGAGTAAGCAGACTCATGTGCTTCACGTAGAATTACTTCTCTTATAGCTTTGTCCTCAGGCACACATAATCTTTTTCCAAACCATAGAGTTCCTTTATCATCCAAATGGAATCCAGGTGCCTTACCTTTTGGTATATTCCCAACTATCTCCTTTATTCTGTCATCTATCAACTGACCCTTACGTATTTCCTGCTCCAGTACAGGCTCTATCACCAATTCCACTGCATTGATGGCAATACCCAAGTTCAAATGTTCAATCTCAGCACACAACTCATTCGACATAGACACTACTTGTACCTCATTAGCGTAGCTCTTCCTACTAAGAGCATCTGCAACAACATTGGCCTTGCCCGGATGATAATGTACCTCCAAATCATAATCCTTAATCAACTCTAACCATCGACGTTGTCTCAAGTTTAGATCTGACTGGGTGAAAATATACTTCAAACTCTTATGATCCGTATAAATATCACTCTTATGTCCAATCAGATAATGCCTCCATATTTTCAAAGCATGTACCACTGCTGCTAACTCCAAGTCATGAGTAGGGTAATTTAATTCATGCTTCCTCAACTATCGCGATGCATAGGCCACTACTTTGCCTTCTTGAATAAGCACACAACCAAGACCCAAACGAGATGCATCACAGTAGATAGAGAAATTCTTACTCAAATCTGGCAAAACTAACACCGGGGCTGTTGTTAATCTTTTCTTTAATTCCTCAAAGTTAACCTGACACTTACCAGACCACACAAACTTAGCATTCTTCTCTAACAATGTTGTCATTGGCTTAGCAAGCTTGGAAAACCCCTCAATAAATCTTCTACAATATCCAGCCAATCCCAAGAAACTACGAATTTCTCCCACATCGGTTGGTGGCTTCCAATTCAACACATCCTTTACCTTGCTAGGATCCACTGATATTCCACCATTAGAGACCACATGACCCAAAAAGGCAACTTTCTTCAACCAGAACTCACACTTACTACGTTTAGCATAGAGCTTATGCTCTCTGAGCTTTTGCAAGACCTTCTTTAAATGTTGGGCATGTTCTTCCTTAGTCTTGGAATATACCAATATGTCATCAATAAACACTACTACAAACTTATCGAGATACTCCATAAATACCTTATTCATCAGGTACATAAAGTACGCAGGAGCATTAGTCAAGCCAAAAGACATTACTGTATACTCATACAATCCATACCGTGTTGTAAATGCTGTCTTTGGTATATCAGTAGCACGAATTTTCAACTGATGATAACCAGAACGAAGATCAATCTTTGAAAACACACAAGCACCTCTCAACTAATCAAACAAGTCATCAATCCTAGGCAGTGGATACTTATTCTTAATAGTTACCTCATTAAGTGACCGATAATCAATACACATTCTTTGAAAACCATCCTTCTTATCAACAAAGATCACGGGAGCTCCCCACGGTGATGAGCTAGGACGAATAAAACCTTTCTCTTGCAACTCTTTTATTTGTTTCTTAAGTTCCTCTAATTCGTTAACCCCTATTCTATACGGTCGCTTAGCTATAGGTGCAGTTCCAGGCAATAATTCAATAATAAACTCAGTGTCGCGGTCGGGTGGCATACCTAGCAAGTCGTCGGGGAACACATCCGGAAATTCCTCCACAACTGGATCCTCTTGATTGACATTATCATCAAGTCAATTCACTGTGGCTGTCTGCGGCTTCTGCACTACGATCTCCACACTAATTCGATCTCCCTTCGGGGTTGTCAGGGCTACTGCCTTTTCCTTACACTGAATCACTGCCTGATTTTCCTTCATCCAATCTAGTCCCAGAATAAGATCAATCCCAGCTGTTCTCAACACTATAGGACTCACTTTGAATTCTTCCCCCCTTAAAATTAAACTAACAGGGAGGCATTGGTAGGAAGCTTGCATACTTCCTCCAGGTGAATTGACTAATATGGGGTTTCTCATGGCACATAAAGGGATGCTATGTGTCTTAACAAATAATTGAGATATGAATCAATGCGAAGCTCCAGAATCAAAAAGAACAGTAGCAGGAATGGAGTGGACATCGAACGTACCGAGCATAACTTCAGGTTCCACCATCACGGTATCTTCTGACACATGAGTCACTTTTCCGTAGTATGGTACCTTCTGATTACTGTTCTGCTTCTGGGGGGTTTGCTGATTGACCTTCTCAGGACAATTATAAGACAGGTGACCTTCCTTTCCACAACGGAAACACTTTGTGGGAGTATTAAGAGCACTAGTCTTCGTTGGAGTGTGGTTAGGGGTACTCTGACGCTGATTCTGGTTCCCATTCTGCTGCGGAGGACGGTTATTGCCATTCTGCGGCTGATAAGGAGGACATTGCAGAAACTGATTACATGGAGGAAGTTGACCACGATTCCATTGGTTAGGTGGATACCTCGGCTGATAGCCTTGTTGGAAACCAGTGCGTTGGCGAGCGTTGTTTCCAGATACTTGTCCCTGAAGCCTCTTCCTTTTGGCATCCATCTCCTTGCGCTTGTTATCCACCACAATAGCGCGATTCACTAATGTTTGATAATCTGGATAAGCATTGGACATCAGCTGCAATTGAAGACCATCATGTAGACCCCTCAGGAAAAGTCGCTGCTTATCGGCATCATTAGCCACCTCATTCGGCGCATAACGTGACAACTGTGCAAACTTATCTCGATACTCAGCTACAGGCATAGATCCTTGTGTTAGATTACGGAATTCCTCGGCCTTCAGCGCCATCACTCCCTCAGGTATATGATAGGATCTGAAACTCTCTGTAAATTCTTGCCAAGTAACGACGGGAGTATTGACAGGACGGCCATACTGATATGAATCCCACCAGTCTTGAGCTGCTCCTTGTAGTTGTCCTGAAGCAAACAACACCTTCTGTTGATCATTGCACTGTGCAATGTTGAGCTGCTTCTCCACCGCACGAAGCCAATCATCAGCTTCCAATGGATCAGTAGCATATGTGAACATCGGGGGATGACCCTTCAAAAATTCACCACGCTTATCTCGCGCAGGTGCTCCTCCAACTGGCTGGTTCTGCTGATTGTTCACCAGAGCCTCCATCAACTGGGTCTGTATTGCCAAAAGCTCATGAATAGTAGGTGGTGGACCAAATCCACGACCACGGCCTCGACCTCGTCCTCTTCCAAACATCTGTTTTCCAACACAAGATCAAATCTTAGAGATTATCTCATATTAGACAGTCCTAGAGATAGCGAACGGAATCTGATAACCTTCTAGACATATTCTAATTTTCAGTAGTTCGGTAAATCAGACTTATCTCGAGTTATAGATATCCAGTAGAGGTGTACTTTATATGGTTGGAAAACTTATGAAATTATCTACATCTTTTCTTTAACTCACAAATCCAAATTCGGTCACGAAGTTAACCAAAAACAGGACCTAACAGAAATTGTTTCTGGTTTCCAGACTGCGCAGAAACTTCATCTTGTCACGACTATATCTCATGATCCAGAACAGATAATAAGGTGATTCCAGAGACATTGGAAAGGTACGTGGTTCTAGTTACTCTCATAAAAATTTCAGAATTTTTCGCTGAACAGTTAATTCCGAGAATAAAAGGAAAGGCAGACTGCTCTAGAAAGGACAGAATAGAGAGAAAAGGTTATCCCAACTAAACTATTTATTTTTCATACTTAAACTTAGTATCTTTAACTAGGAACTCTTGTAGGCAAGCCCACAGAGCTCCAGCACTCATTACATGGAAAAACCAACTCACACATAAGCACAATAATAACTCAACTAACCACACAGAGTTCACACGACACCACAAAACTCTACTTAACTCGACACTATTTGTACTATCGTATTATTACATAGATGGTATTCCAACTCCTAAGGATGGGCTTGATGTTCATGATAGTCATTGATCGCCTCCATGCCTTGATCAATCCTTAGACCATCTATCACCTCTTGGTACCTCTTGACGTCTTTCCCTAAGGCTTTAACCAAGGCTTCCAACTGACGATTCTTCACCATCATGTCATGACCAAAATCCACCATCACTCGAGGAATTAACTCCAAATTCCCAGGGTTCATCATTACCCATCCTTGCTCCGGGTCTCCACGGGGAAAATAGCGGTATTGATCTTCTTGCATAACATCATGGCGGAGGTGACGAAGTCCCAAGCATGCTTCAAAGGCTGCATCTTCTATGCCATCTCCTATAGTAGCACGACGACCATTATGGGAAAAACACCGGTCCAGCAGATGAGTATCCATCTCCTCGTCCTTGATGAAGATACGCACATTGCACTTCCAGTAAGTAGCTTCCAAAGGATGCTTATGCTCCCAGCAAACGTACTCAAACGCAGGGTCCTAATCCGTGAAGTAAGCACTAAGCATACCAACCAATCGATGGTGTGAAGGTGTGTCATAGCTTGACTTGTGATGAATCCTTGTAGTCCAACCCATAGAAAAGGATGGCACACCAACTTCAGCGGAACCATCTTGTGGAGGCGATGGGGGCTGTTCTCCACCTTGGGCATACTCAGCATCTTCATCATCACTCAAGTAGACAACCTCCTCCTTAGGTTCAAGTTCTTCTTGGGGCATATCTGGTTCCGGCGCCTGTTCTGGTGAAGGTGGCGGGGTTGGTGCAGTGTCTTCTGGTTCTTCCCTAAGCTCCATTGATTCATATAGGGAACGAGGTGGAAAGTAACCTCCAGTGGTGATACGGGCAGTCTTACGGGCATGAGGCATCTAAGAATTTAGTCCAAAGGTAAGTTAAAATAAAGGCAATATTTTCATAATAGAATAGGACGAAAGGAGCATAAAAATTTAGCAATTATCAAGTGTAAGGTGATAAGCATGAAACAAAGGAAGAAAAGGGAACTAATCATGACCATTACTAACTAGGCTTGTGTCCTACAGTCAACACGACTCTGATACCAATCTGTCACACCCATTTTCAAGGAACAAATGGAGTGCATAATCTTACGTGCGCCCAGAGATCAATCACACATAAGATGACAAATATAAATAGTATCATCACAAATGTTTATTACATAACGAATAATATCACAGAGTCTTCGCGTAACTAAGCGGAAATATTAAATAATTCTTGTGGTAGCTAGCTCCATATCATAGGCACGTTAACTGGTTGACCACAAGTCTAGTATTCTTCAGGGAAGTAGAAGTAGTAGTCACTATTTGCACATTCGGAAGTCCATCCTGGGGTGTGGGAATGCAAGGGTGAGCACAAAAGTACTCAACAAATATAACATGAGGTTCATGAAGCTCAAATAGGGTAGACACTGGTTTAACTGCATGTAGCTTTTAGTTGATCATGTTTTAAGCAATTGAGTAGCAACAAGTAGGTATTATTCCCTTAATAAACATATGATCATGTAAAGAGAATAATGAATAGCAAGAACAAGTAAATTAATAGTGATCTCTATTCCATAAGGGTCCAAGGCCGCTCATGACCGTGAGCACGGCTGATATACCAGTTTTACACTCTGCAGAGGTTGTACACTTTCACTATGAGTCGTGATCCCCAAAAGTCCGAGGTCATGACTCCCCATTGGACAGATAAGTTTCACTATGAAGTCTTTCCAAGGTTCGTCTAACAAGTTAGGGCCGCTAGGTTTCGTGGCCTGCAAATGTAGAGCCCCCCTTCCATATGGCACAATGACACGCAGTCTATACACATAGGGACAGAGGCCGCACTACACCCAACCCGGAACACACCCCTCTTGCACCATAAAGGTAACCACTAACAAGCTAGAAAAGGTCCTCTTATATGACTAAAGCTAGAGCCATGTAGCCCTCATAGCTGTACTATAAGTCCCGGATGTTCGCTTACAGATAAGTCCTTATGGAGAGGAATCTAGAGAAAACTCTAGCCCTCTTGTTCCTTGTTGCTAAAAATCATCTTTTAGTGTTATTGCATATATCATTAATCAAATTACATGATCATTGTTTATGTGAGCACTAGCAAACTACCCAATGCTATATCCATAGGATTCAAGGAACAAGATCAACACTAAGGCATCCTTAACAAGGAAACACATGCATGATGAATTAAGTGAATTAAAGTGAATAGGTAACAAGGATAGTCCCATGCTATACTTGCCTTGATCTAGCTGATCCTGTTGATCCGATTCGTAATAGTACTCTTGATCACCAACGAACTGCTCACCTTCTATTCTCGATTAACACACCAACATCAATCATCCAAGAGCAATCATACAAAGCAAACAAAGCTACAATTAGAACAGTACACCAATAGTAGCAAAATAAGTTGAAAAGTTTATAAAATGAATCTACATCTCACTAGGATCACACAGACGCGAATTGCACGCAAATCGGAGCTAAAACGAAAAAGATATGATTTAAACAAGCTTTTCTTTATTAAAGTAATAGATTGAATCTAATCTCAAAATTTAAAAGTTGAAAACCTACTTAACAGTAGTATTAACATGTAGATTATGGAATTACGAACCTAACGCAATTTGAACGGATCAAATCGGAGTTAAAACGGAGATTTTATGACCTAAATAAATCTAGTTGCAAAACTGTAAATACTATAAAACGTATTTTCACCTAAACCGAACCAAAGTACGCCTTCAAAAAGAGAAAACAGAATTCCATAAACGCGTTTTGGACTGTGGGTTTAAAAACAAAGAAACCCAAGGACTCTTATGCAAAAGAGGCAACCGAAGCGGTATGACTCGATCTGAGCCACCGGATCAAAAGCGAACGGTTGAGATTAGAAGTTAGGAGGGGGAGAAGAGAACGCCGGCCACCAACAGTGGCCCGACGGTGGCGGTTTGGCCGGCGGCTCGCCGGCGTTGATCAATCCAGCGACTTAGTGCACGATTCTTCGATCCAAACGCACAGGAAGCAAGAACGGAGGCTCACGAACTTACCTAGATGGGTTAGAGCGACGAAAATCAACCTAGAGCGTCCCGCGGCTAGCAATGGCGGACGACAAGCTCCTGTACACGGCGGTGACACACAATTAGCTAATAGAGTTGAAAAAGAAGGAGGGGAAGAACTCGGAAACGTCCAAGCAGCAACCCGAAACACTTTGGAAGCTTTCAGAGATGACCAAACCAACGAACTCGTCGCACCGACTATGGCAATGGTGGAGCTAGGGCTGCGGTGTTGCTGTGCGTCCGATTCAACGCGATGGGTCACGTTTAGGGTTGAGGTGGAGGCGGTGGAACACCCGGCTATTTATGAGAGGCTCAAACGTGAGGAGCAAGCCAAGGAGAAGGATCGGGGCGGCATCGGACTCCATCGGCGACTCCAGGTCAGCTACGAGCAAGAAGATGACGATTCTGACGAGTGGGACCGGGTGGCAGTGAGACAAAGAGGGAAGAGGGGTGAGACGGCCTGCGGCCCGGTAAGATGGGCCGGCCCACAACCAGAGGAACGAGCGCCCGCAGGCTTCGGCCCGACAAGAGAAGATGGCGGGGCTGGCCCAAGGAAAAAGAGCGTGGGGAGAAACTGGGCTTTCGGCCCGAACCGAGAAAGAAGTTATTTCCTTTTTCCTTTTTCTTTTCCAACACTTCAAATACATTTTCAAATGATTTTTGAAATAATTTTCTTCTAGAAATAAACCAATCAAAACAAATAAAAATATGCAACAACATGTATGCACAGGCAAGTATCTAACCTTATTATTGATTTTATTTATCGAAAATTATTTCTCTAGGTTAAAATGTTCACAAAATTGCGGAAATAAATCCAATTCTCCTATTTTAAAATAATGCAAATTTTAGGGTGTTACACCAAATTAGAGCCTTTGGCCCAATGTAACTGCATCCGATGTTCCTTTTTGAAAGACTGATGAAAGTTTTCAGGAGGTATGTTATGAACAGATTCAGGCCAGAAGGAGGCATGGTTGAAGGATGGTCAACGGAGGAGGACATTGAGTTCTACACATATTATCTGGACATCAAAAGGGTCGGAGTTCCAGAATCTCGTCACGAGGGAAGACTACATGGCAAAGGAACGATCGGGGAGAAATATGTTACAGTAGATGACCCTGTTTCTTTCAGATAGGCACAGTTCACTGTTCTCTAGCAAGCCGAGGGTGTGATGCCATACATTGACGAGCACATGTAATCGCTGCCAAACTCTGTATCCGAGTAGGTCACAGGCGTGGCTGGATAAAAAACATAAGGAGGAATTTGTCAACTGGTTGCGACGCTGCTTGCTTGGAATAAAGGTAGGTAATCAACTGGATGCCTTAGCCAAGGGACCTTCGAGTACATATCTTTAGTACCAAGCGTATGAGATCAATGGATTCATATTTTACACAAAAAAGCAAGATGCAAAGAGCACATACCAAAATTGTGGTGTTCATTTTGATGCTCACGACGAAAACAGCAACGTGCAGGCGACATACTTAGGTTTCATAGAGAAGATATGGGAGCTAGCCTACGGTCTGTTGAAGGCAGCTCTTTTTCGCTGCCAATGGGTCCGGCTCAAGGAAATCACCACCGACAGTGAAGGGTACACTACCGTTGATCTCACTAAGACGCATACGGAGACGACCCCTTCGTCCTGGCAAGAGATGTTATGCAAGTCTTCTATGCAAGGGACAACAAGACAAAAGGAAGGCTAAAATTAGTCCTAGAAAGGAAAAGGAAGATTATCGGTGTCGATGGAGTGACGGATGAAGAAGACTACAAGGGCTATCAGAAAATGCCTCCATTCGGGGCAAACGTACCCCTACCTATCCTTCAAGAGGATGACAAACCTGCTTACGTACGGCTTGATCACAATGAGGCCCTCATTGTTGATGCACCTAAAATAGTTAGAGTATTGTTAATTATGTAATCATTATTCGGACATTGTTCACCAACTATGTAATCTAATTTATATTTTGTGCGCTTCTCTAATATTAAATTATTGACTATACAATCAAATATTGAGATGATGTTTCATTTGATAATTACAGACCATTAATTAATTATCATGGAATTAAATAATCAAGACACAAATATTTGTATTATTTTACAGCAGTAAAAGCTAGCTACTGTGAAGCCCACGCCCTACGTTCGAATCCTAGGTGCGGCAAACTTTTTTTATACTTGAACTATAAAAACAATAACAAAAGGATTCCTAACGTAAATCCTCCTTTAACGCAATGGTTAAGCCCATAATTCCTCTTTCCCACTCCCTCGGTTTGAAACCCAGGCGGGACTATTTTTTTGTTTTATTTAAATAAAAGCTGAGTGCCCGCAACAGCGGCAGCTGCTTTGCCAGGCCTATCACTGTCGGTTTTTGCATAAAAAGCGACAGTGATACATAGAATCACTGCCAGTTCTAAAAACCAACACTAATGACCCCTATCACTACCGGTTTTTAATAAAAACTGACAGTTATAAGAATGTTCCCTTCACGAGCCGGCGTGCTCCCGCTGACAACCACAGCAGGAGCACTGCTCCCACCATGACAGCTAGCCTACAAAATGGCGTCCGGCTGGGGAGCCTCTTCATGGCTAGTACTTGTTTTATTTTGCAACTCTGCTTGCTGTTTATTTCCCCAGTTCATTCTCTGCTTGCTAGTTTTCACATACATGGGCTCTCCGTGGGAGAGAGCCCTCCACATACATATTTCGTTGTGCATTGTAGTCCACCAGAATGGTGCACACAAGAGGTACTAGAAGAATGCTACTGAAGATAGAGCGATGCCGAAGGTTGGAGACGCCGCGAGGTTCACAAAGCCATCCGCATAGCTCTCCAACCGGCATAGCTCGTTGCCACCTCGGCGCTTCTTCGACCCTAGGGTGTTGATATACATTGATTGTAACATTGACCTGTATGAAATAGGTCTTTGTTATCGTATATGTAATTTTAGTGTAAGGTCTCTGTTATCATATATGTAATTTATTTCTAAGATCTTAGGATAGTTTTTTAATGATCTCAGGATTAATGTATATTTTACGTAACCTATGACCAGCAGTGCTGCATGCATGGCGGCTTTTATTATTGCATGCATGCATGCAAAAACTGACGTGTCAGACACATCACTGTCAGTTTTATTTAAAAACCGGCAGTAATATGCACCTTCACTTCGGTTCTATTTAAAAACCGACAGTGATATGCACCTTCACTGTCGGTTCTAACTAAAAACCGACAGTGATGTCATTGCCCCCCTATATAAAACAAACCGCCGGCCAGATACATCGATCCCACCCACCCACGCACTCTCACAGTCTCATTTCTCACGTTTAACTCTCACTTCTCAGGAAATCCACTATCTCTCTTCGTGATTTGGTCATGGCTCCTGGATTTTTCATCGGCATTGATATGCTGTCTTCTCCAATATTCTATCTATATTTATATTCATGTTTCTTTGCATTCTACATTTATATATATATTCTTATTCCTTGCATTCGATCTATATTTAATTATTTTGCCACATTTTACTTGGAAGAATTTTTTGTGCATAAACTTTATGTACATATTTTTTTGCATTTTTATTGATCAGGTGGTATGAACAACGGACCTCCCCCACTACAAGAACCAGGTTTCCACCCTGGTGATGAGCCATTCGCCCCTAATGTGGCCATTCCGCGATTTCCTGTTCCAGCTATTGTATGAAATATTTTCCAACAACTTTTATTTTTTGATGCTACTTTTATTTTTTGATGCTAACAAATAAGTGTAATTAGTTTAATATCATTGTTGCATATATATATATATATATATATATATATATATATATATATATATATATATATATATATATATATATATATATATATATATATATATATATGTCGCAGACTATATCCCCAATATATTGGCTGCGAACAGCACTTAGCTGGTTCTTTATCTCGGACATCGTCGAGAACACGGCATCTAATGCAAGTGGCCGGCTATGGACGTGTGAACTCAGTTTTTCCATCCCTTCGAGGGGTGGAAATCATCGGAACCTTATCCACGAGACCGGAAGACAGAGCCCGGACGTGATAAGCGCCTAGTTCAGTGCCGTGCGCTTCTGTTTAGAGGCACTTCAATGTGTTTGCTATGATGTGCCTGATTTCTCGCACTTCAAGGCACTTGCTTTGAATTATGGTGATATCCCCGTTCTGCAAGCAAGCGAATGGTTTGCGAGCTACAACCATGAGGATGTGGTAAAATGGTCACTTATACCTGAGTCGTGGTTATTTATTGTTTATTCTTGTAATAACATTCTCTAATTGTTTTTCTTTTTCTCCGCATGCAAATTGCGCTCCAGGACCTTACCTATGCTGCATGTGGCTTGTTGGCCGTTCTAGATCAAGCTATGGAGCAACTCGGGTATGATTGGGACTTATGCAATGGAAACCTTGGCTAGCTCACTACATAAGGACGCCAATACTGCATAAGGATTACTAACAGCGGCAGTGGTCGTTTAGTAGGTTACATCTATGGCCGACCATTCTTTCGATATTGTGAAGCACGAGAGAGTGCACTCATACGGGCATTGACCTTCATCGATACAAGCGGATACATAATCCGTGACATCAATTACAACATATGGCTACAGAGGCATGTTAGTGTGCGTGGCCCGATCGATCCTGGTAGTGATTCTGACAGTAATTAATGTTTATTTAACTAGGTTTGTAAGGTTGTAGTTTAATTGGGTTCTAATTTTAATTTGTACAGCTTGTGTGTTTAATTATTGTCATGCATGTAATTCGTGTAACATTTGTTGGGTAACTAGAAATCTATATTCCGGTGTCACATTGGTCTCAAAATTTTTCTCAGGCTTGCACGTGCCACGGGTGAAGGAAACACCAAATTTGGGATTTTTTAGAGATGGTTTGCTACTTTCTGAGGTTTAATTGAATTTTCACGCGACAACACCGATTAATTATAGGTTAAACTGAGTCTGCCCCCTGAAAAGATCTGGAATGGTGCCAAACTTTTACACAGGGTCTCATGTGTCCTAGGGATCAGAATTTTGTGGAGGCCGATGAAAAAATCTAGTGGGTCTAAGATGTAATTCACCCTCTTCTGTCTCCTTCAGCACAGAGAAAAATATAATAATAAAAAAGGACTAGAAAAGTCTAAGATCTTGTGTGGGGCCTTAATTTGGGTATACATGCTTGCCAAAAAAAATTCAAGCCATTTCGTCATAGGCGGTGTATACATGCTTCACAAACCTACATGAAGTTTCTGTGGTTTGTATGCATTCCGGTGTCATATTGGTCTCAAGCTTTTTCTTAGGCTTGCACGCGCCACGGATGAAGGAAACACCAAGTTTGGGATTTTTCGGAGATAGTTTGCTACTTTCTGCGGTTTAATTGAATTTTTGCGCGACGTCACCGAGTAATTATAGGTTGAACTGAGTCTTCCCCGAAAAGATCCGGAATGGTGCCAAATTTTTACACATGCTCTTATGTGCCCTAGGGATAAGAATTTTGTGAAGGTCGATGAAAAAATCTATTGGGTCCAAGATGTAAGTCACCCTCTTTTGTCTCATCCAGCACAGAGAAAAATATAATACTAAACAAAATGATCAGAAAACCTGAGATCTTGTGTGGGGCCTTAATTTGGGTATACATGCTTGCAAAAAAAATTCAAGCCATTTCGACAAAGGCGGAGTATACATGCTTCATAGAGGTACCTAAGCTCTTTCATCGAACCATGACTATACACATAGGTTCTCAAGGTTTCTGAGGTTTGTATGCATTCCAGTGTCGCATTGGTAACAAACTTTTTCTTAGGCTTGCACATGCCACGGGTGAAAGAAACACAAGTTTGGGATTTTCCGAAGATGGTTTGCTACTTTCTAAGGTTTAATTGAATTTTCGCACGACGATACTAATTATAGGTTGAACCGAGTCTACACACGAAAAGATCCGGAATGGTGCCAAACTTTTACATAGGGTCTCATGTGCCGTAGAGATCAAAATGTTGTGGAGGTCGATGAAAAATGTATTAGGTGTAAGATGAAATTCACCCTCTTTTGTCTCATTCAACGCAAAGAAAAATATAATAAATAAAAAAATGATTAGAAAAACATAAGATCTTGTATGGGGCCTTAATTTGGGTGTACATGCTTGCCAAACAACCGGCAAGCCATTTCGACATAGGAATACACATGCTTCTATTTATTTAGTATATAATGAGATGAAACTGACAGTGTTGCTGGTTATCTGTCGGTTCTTTTTGAAAACCAACAGTGATTTGGATTTTTTTTTAAAAAAAATACTATGCCCGCCCTCGAGTTTCAGCTCAGGTCTCGGGGGACCAAAGTTCTGAGTCTTAACCGCTGCGGTAGTGTAGGTAGTATGTTAGGATTCGTTTTATTTTTTCTTTTAAACTTTTGTAGCACTATAATAATTTATAAATTTAAGCTACAAAATTGGTCTGCCTGGGACTCGAACGCGGGGCTCGGGGGCCATAGTGCGCGGTCTTAACCGCTGCGGTAGTATAAGAGGTGTGTCACGGTTTGTTTTATTTTTTTTCTTTTAACCGTTTAGAGCACTTAATAAATTATAAAAGTAAATCAAAAAAATTGGGCCGCCTGGGACTCAAACACGGGTCTCGGGGGCTATAGTGCGCGGTCTTAACTGCTGCGCCAGTTGGAGGATTTTGAAAGAAAGGGAAACGATACGCTACTTAAACTATAACCATTCCACCGCCTTCACTGTCGGTTCTATGCATAGCCCGGCAGTGATGTTGCCTCATCACTGTCGGTTTAGACTTTGAAACCGGTAGTGATGAGCCATGGGGATAAAAGCAAGGTGCAGGGTGAAATTTTCCAAAGTCATTTCAACCCCGCGCCAACCCGTACCCCCGCGTCGCAGGAGCACCACCCCGCGCCGACGGGGCACCACCGCCCCCCGCACACCCGTCCACCGCCACCCACGCCGTCGTTCCTAGCCCTATGCTCCTCTTCTTCGATGCCGATGCCCGTGTGTCCCCTCGACGCGTCCCCGTTCGTCCTGTGCCAGCGCCCACGATGCCGTCTACCGCCCCATGCCGGAGCACCACGCCGTCCGCGCCCTCGTTCCTCGTCCACGACGTCGGTCGTGTCCCTCCTCCTCCACACCTGCACTCCCACTCCGAGGCCCTCAGGAGCACGCGGACAGCTGCTTCCCCACCCCCCACGATGAGTGCTTGGCTCACTGCCCGCTATGTGTTTGATGAAATGCCCGTTAGGCTCACCTCACTGCCCGCTATGTATTAATTTGTAGCATCATTTTGGTGTTTGTGTTTGATGCTAAGTTTATGTTCTCTTTATTTTTGCAAGTATGGTTGCTATATGGTGGTGCTATGTGTGATAACCTTTACTCATACTTTGGGCTATAACTGATACTTGCTACTTTTTCATGCTAAAATCATGAAGAACAATTTAATTTGTTAGATGCTGCAAGTACCTCCTCTCACAATGTAGCTTGCTCCATGCCTCTTTTATCTAGATGTATGTGAACTTAATAGTTCATTAGCTGTATGTGAACTTAATATTCTGATACATCATGTTTGAATGACAACCTAATTTACTTAAATGTATAAGCAACCAGGGCATGGTATGTAGTGCATGTTGGTCATGTGCCTAGGATTTATCGAACCTGGGAAGATTGCTATGCTCAAGTCAATCGCTACCCTGGTAATTTGCACAAAAAATACAACACAGAAGCTGAGGCTTTGAGGGCCTACTATAGTCATCCGGCCTACCTTGCAAACCATGGCCATCCGTCGGCACTGGAGATTGAAGAGAAGCCACCGACCGAAGATGTGAAGATTAGGAGAATTGCTCTTTAGTCTTGGAAAGATGTCATGCTTTTATTTATGGCTATGGTCATTGCTTTTCTTATTTGGAAGTTGATGTAGGCTTAGTTTCGTGGCACAGGAGGTGGACATTGTTGTATGTGGTCAATCAAACAATGAATTTGTTCTAGGTGAACATTATTAGACTTTGTTGTATGTGGACTTATTATTAGACTTCGCATTAAACCTCTATTATATATATATATATATATATGCTATTAGTAGTTGTTCGTAGCCAAAACTAACCACGATCGTGTCACAGCCATGACTCGTCATCGCGTGTTACCCTATCGCCGAAGAACAGATCGGCAACAAGAAGCGGTTGATATCACTGGGACGGGAGAGCTGCATGATTCGACAAACGGTGACGGTGTCAATCAGGACGGTCAGAACGAGCAGCCATGGACCCTGTCTGGCCTGCTCGAGCTAGGTCAAGATGACCAAGATGGCCAGGTAACTTTGGTATCATGTGACTAGGTAGCCACACACGCTGATCAACTGAGAGGGTCATAGCTTACTTGGTGTCTCCAGCAGGAGCCTCCATCGGCCGAGGAGCTAGAGGGTTTAGGTAGCAGGAAGGTCAGATCCAAGCGAGGCGTGTCAAAGCTTCCTGTTGGTAGGAATGCACACTGACACATCACTGAGTTCAATGAATTTGGGGTTACTTGTAAGGGACTTCATCCCAATTAGGTATAAGAAGTGGATTGGGAAAGATAATGACCCATGGAGGGTTTCCAAAAGTGAGAAGGATTACATATGGGATATCAAGATCCTAGAGTATTTCACTTTCCCAACAGAGTACGACAAGGAGCTAGTCAAGAAAAAATCAAAAGAAATCATGGGGACATGCTTCAAGAATTTCAATGGGACATTGTACAAGCATTTTGTCCTCCAAAATAAAGAGCCAGATTTCGATGGTGGACAGTTTAGCAAGCAGAAGGACTTTTGGCGGGATTTTAAGGAATACAGGTTATCTAAGGAGTACTTAGAACTGAGTAGGAAGAATAAGGAGAACTCACAGAAAGAGACGAATCCTCATCATCTCGGCTCTCGTGGCTACGCCAAAAAGATGCCAGAGTTTGCAGCAGAACTTGGTAAGATGGATCGCCTTGCTGAGGAAGGTGTTTAGGTTGAGACCGACCATTGGGAGCCAAGATCAGCAATATACTGTATAGGGAGGAATGTACGCCACGTCGAGGACCAAAGCTTTAGCTCCACAAATCCACCCATGAGCAACCTCATCCAGAGGATCTCCTAGGTAACTGAGGAGGTGAGGCAAGGGACTCACACTTCTAATAGGGAGAAAGACGTGCTCACCCAAGCACTTAGAAACAAGGAGCACCCATGTTGCACTAGAGGAACCGGTGTTGTTCCTTGGAAACTAGCATTCCAGGAAGAATCTCACACTTACCGGAGCCGCTCGAGGGGTGGAGCGAAATAGGAGGCAAAGTGTTTGAGGCGACTAAAAGAGATAGAAGACAGAATGGACGCATGAATTGAGGCAACCGTTGAAGCACGAGTCCAACAAATTTTGTAGTCTAGGGGATCAGGACTACCACAAGACCCTACTCCTACTACCTTTAGCCCACAGTTCAGGGGTCATAGCAGCCGCGGATCGACCCCGCTCGGCGAAGAAGATGCGAATGTGCCTCATCCGGTGGACAGCATCACTGAACTCGTCAATGTCAAGTTCTACATTCATCAACAATGGACAAAGGACAAGGTGGCCCTCGGCCAGGCCCGGCCTGCGGGAGATCGGACCATTAATGGCCGCCCAATTCCACAGGGGTACGCTCACGTCATCATTGGTAGAATACTTGATAAGAAGTATAACAAGATACACATTGAGTACCCCGCAGCGGAAGATAGACAGAAACTTGGTCATAACAAGGGCAGTCAAGTGGCCTGGCACAAACGCTTCATTAAGCTTGACCACCAATTGTCCTCTGATGATGAGGACGACTGCGAGTCTTCGCCCAACCGCGATGATCACTCACCATCTCCCAACAGAAATCACTCCCCTCCTCATCCCTTGCCATCACCCCCGAGAAGACAGAGGTCTCCTTCTATTCCTCCTTGTCTGCCTCCATATTCATCAGCTCCGAGAAAAGAGAAGACTCCTCCTCCTCCTCCATCTTCATCAGCCCTGGGAAAACATAATTCTCGTCGTCAGCATCCTCCTCCTCCTCTACTTCATGCCAAAACAAGATCACAGTCATCCTCGCAGTCGCAGAAAAGGTCCTTGGTTCGGTCGCCAATTCTCCCAAAGTGGACCAAGAAAAAAACAAAAGGCCGTTCAATGCTAGCTTTACAAACTTGATGTCCAAAAAATTTACAGCACACATCAAGAAGGAAGATTGTATTAGTTTCTTCAATCTATGTGCCTCACTGCCTGAGCATTTGAGGAAGACTAAATTCGAAAGACAAACACAGAAGAAGTACACTACAGTAAGAGCCGATGAAATACACAATGATACAGAAGTACGTCGAAAATAACCCTGGATTAACCATGGAAGAGTCCGTGAACATCTATTATGATCTACAAGGGACGGGAACACAGACAATGAAGTATCAAAGGGGCCATCTTTTGGTTGTCGATGACGAGTATAAAAATTTGACAACATATATGCGCTAGTTGCATGAATATTACATGGCTCAAGCAACAGAGACTACAGACTTTGGTTTTGAGGTTATTATCCGTAATCCTTTGGTTTTTCATTATGCTGAAGAAGAGAAGTTCAATGTCGAGTGGGAGTTCTTGTTCCAGCTATACCAGAAACGCTCTCTCGGTTCACAATGTTGACGCTGTGGACTATGTAAGTACCCTACACGCAGGCTATTATAATTAACTACTCTCCCGAGACATAAATTGTTAACTTTTGAGACTTCCCATGATTTTATGTAGGTGTATAGCAAAATTTTACATACTAAAACAAAGATGGGCTCACATAGGCTTCTTGGACCCCGGGCGAGTCGAGAAAACATGCAAAGGCCTCCATGGATGTGACGTGGAAGACCTAAAGGAGAGATTGATTGATGTTTTCAATCAATTCATGATGCACAAGAAAACCCACATACTTCTAGCCTACAACTGCGAGTACATGTTCTAGGCTTTTATTTATATGCTTCTTTTTCCGTTAAGATTATTCGATAATTAGGATTCTGTGATTACAACAACCATTTCGTCTTCATTTTGGTCAATCTTGCTAAAAATCTTATCGAGGTGTGAGACTCGAAGAAAAAACCCTTTCAAGTTCTGGATCCACTGGTGGCAGTGCTGAATTAGTAAGCGATCCGAATAACATATTATCTTCTAATCACACATAGCGCTTTCTAATGTTTTCCCTTTTAATGTGGCACAGTGTTCGGAGAAGACATGTCGGTGGGACGGAGGTCCCATTCAAGGTTGTCGAAATGGAGGGGAAGTACCTAAAACAGCTGGCGGGAAACCATGAATGCGGGTTATACGTAATGTGGGCAATGCTTCACTACATCGGCGGGAAATCAAAAGATGCAGATAATTTGGTGTGTATAATCCCCATTTTATTTATGTCTGTTAATAATTCAACAAAATGATCTACTGATTCCTCTTTAGATACCATCTTTTTTGAATGACAGCGCAAGAAATATAACCACGAAAGGTTGTTAGACATGGAGATCATTGCACTGCAATTGGAGGTGGCAAAATTCATCTTAGCCGAGGTATTAGAAAAAGAGGGAGTATTTTCCATTGCAAAATCCATGAAGTTCAAGGACCAGTATGGGCCAAAGCGGATCGCTAGACTATTGTAAGAAGTCCGAGAAGCATGCTTCATCTTATCAAATAATTTCTTTTTTATTTTGACGGATCAAGATCTTCATAAGAACATTTGAACTGTAACTGTAACATTTATAATGTTTAATATTGATAGACATGTCATCTACGTAGCGTATATAACTGCCGGTTAGCACCGAACAGGCAGTGATTCCACAAAAAAAAATTAAAATAAATTATAAAACAATAAAATGCGAACGAGCCATCACTGCTGGTTAGCACCAAACAGGCCGTGATGGCCAAGATGGCACTGTCGGCTTGAGCCACAAACCAGTAGTGATGGCCAAGCCAACACTGCCAGCTTGAGCTATAAACCGATAGTGGTGATCAAGATATCATTGTCGGTTTGAACCGCAAACCGGCAGTGATGGAAGCCAACACTGCCAACTTGAACCACAAACCGGCAGTGATGATCAAGCCATCACTGTCAGCTTGAGCCACAAACCGGTAGCGATGGTTAAGCGATCACTGCCGGATCTTGTTTCAAACTGGCAGTGTTTGTTGAACTGAACTCTGCCAGGTAGTGTAAAGGACCGGCAGTGAAGTTGCAGAACGCTGCCGGTTTGTAGGAACCGACAGTGATAGCTAACCCTCATCACTGCCAGTATGGTTATGCCAATTCAAAATTCGGCAGTGACGGGGGTTTTGAACCGGCATTATTGTCTAGATTTAGGGTAGTGTTACACTCCCTCATTTTTTTAGATTTTTTTTGTTTCTACCTATGCAATAGTTTTGCACCCAACCATATTCGTTATCAGGTAAAAAAAGCATATTCGTTATCACAAAGTTCTAGCCTCTGACAGAAAAAGAAACTCTCAAAAAGCAACAAAATGTAAGGATCTAAAAAAGCCTAACGGCAAACTAAACGCTAAGCTATGAAAAGACAGCTATCCATTCACTAGTACAGAAATGATTTTCAGTGATGCTACCCTTTTTTTAAGTAGCGGTACACAAAAATAGACGCCAATATAGTGCGTACAACCAAAACCACAGGTTGACATTTATTTCTAAGCGGTGGTCTATATAAAATTGATAACTTTGTTATATTAAATCGGATGAAGACAAATGTTATTTTAGAGCTCGATGAGATCTAGAACTTTATAGTTGAAACCATTTTTCATCTTAAATCATGTAGGTTCCTAAATATTTGTTAAAATGATCTTAAATCTATTTTAAAAACATAATTTTCGTAAATGATTTTTGAAAGCGGTTGTTTAAGTCAATCACCTCTAAAAATGGTTTCTACATGTGTAGTAGGCTTAAGAAAACCGGTAAAAAAAAATAGGCCCCATGGATGGTTCAAAAGATACTATTCTTATACTATTATTATATTATTGATGCCTACTCCCTCCGTCCTACTTTATCTGTCGCTTGGGAAGTGTGTTTCCCTCGCAAACACGCTTTCCAAGCGACAGATAAAGCGGCACGAAGGAAGCATGTAATGTGATGGTAAGGAATGATCGTGTGAGGGCTGAGGTCACAAATTCGGATTTGTGATAAAAAAATCATGTGGCATGATAGGCTCAAGGCGCTGCCGAAGGGTTCGGCCCTGGGTGCAAAAAAATTATATTTTTCACATTACTTTTTAATAATTTATTTTTACTTGTGGTACCTTAAGAGGACCACCATTAGAAATCAATTTACGCTGGAGGTTGACTTAATCAAACCGCCAATGAAAATGTATTGCTACTCGCGGTAGGATCAACGCAATTGGAAATTCTCTTGTTTCATTGGTCTTTCACATTGGTGGTTCAAACAACCGCCAATAAGGATAAAAAATCTAACGCCAGTAAAATGTTTTCTGTACCGGTAACTTTTTAGCAGTATCCAACAGTCGACATACCCACTTCAAATTGGATTGGTCGGCCTCCTTCTGAAGAATGGACTAGAGCCATGTCAAAAAAATCACCATGAAAATAACCTGCAAAGAAGGGATTTTTTTCTCAAAAACTACACCATTTCTCAGTCAATCATATAGAACAAAATATTGCACTCGCACCTACTCGAATTTGAGACCACAATTTTAGTTTAATTTGTTGTAACCACATGTGGAAAACATTAGTCATATTCATTTGGAGGTGGTAAGACAAATGGTACTTGAACAATTCTCTAAATAAAACGTGCTAGATGACACTCCAAAAACAAATATTATTGGATGGTTATGTTGTCGTTACAAAAACAACACCTCTCGTCACCCCTCCAATTTGCCTCAACATAGCACGCAAGCTAAGCTAAGCTAAGCAAGACAATTAAGCAATTTGATTGGCTTTATTTACTATCGCCCTTTTCTCTCCAACACGCAAATAAAAGCTTGGCGATTTCAACTCTCTTCTTTCTTAGAAATCCGCAACTGCACATATATGTAGCTAGGTAGTATCTAACTATCTAGGAGTATTAGATTCTATGAGTTATGCAATCGAAAAGGACCTATTTGTCGACGCTAGCTGCCCTCTTCTTTGTGTCTGCATTGAAACTCTGACAGGATTGAGATGTACTCCTACGTAATAAACCTTCTAGATGACACAAATAGTATATATGGCATCATCGCCGTGCATGATAATGATGCATATCAAGGACCTTATTAGATTCTTGCTAGCTACCAGGGTCCATGGTAGCCACTGAAAAGTGTGTGAATGGTGTGGTCGGTATATATTAAGCCCCACTAAGCGATATTCTTGCTTGCAGAAACAGGGAATTCTATACATTATCAGTAAGCTGTTCACAGGCCTCGCTGTACCAGAGTGTCCTTCCTCACTCTCACTTGTCCCCATAGCATAACAGTGCTTGCGTGGGAGATGAAGCTATCTAAGCTAGCCCATTCATCACGAGCTAGAATTGGAGCACAGATCGGTCCATCCATCCATCATTGAATTCATGATGATGTTTGTGTCCTCCAAATGAAAAAGGAATTATTGCTGAACACTTGAACTGAATGATTAGGGTTTCTGGTTAGCTTATTAGCATGCAGCAGAGGAACAAAACATTGCCCTAATAAGGAGATGATGCCCGTAGGAGAGACCCTAATGAATGCTCATCACACGGCACAGAGAGCTCTAGAGAATAGAGAGAGAGAAAGAGAGAGGATCAACAAGCTAATAGAGGACTGCACTACAAGAAAGGGCAACGTCTTAACCATCTCGGACTGGTTTAGCTTAACCAACTCGATCGATCATATCGAATCTTTGCTGGAGAGTGTGTGTGACAGAGAGTAAGCAGCATGTGTTGCATTCAGATTCAGGAGCACAAATTAGGCTCTATATGCAAGTGGTCTGCTACAGCGTTAGGGAGACCAGTGAGCAGTATTGGTTAGCCGTGTAGGCCCTTTGTGCTGCCTGAGATGCTCCGTCCTCAAGCTATGCGTTGCTATGTGATTCTTTGATGTGCAGCTGATCATGCACGTCCCCATCCCTGCTTTGACAAAAAGGCCCCTCCCTGATTGCTACAGTGCCCCCTAATTCAAATAACTAGGCAACTGATGGACCTCATTAACCATAATTATAACCCACTCTGGATTTCTCCACTAACTGTGCCTTTCAAGCTAGCTAGGCTCATGCTGCATGCCTCATTAACCTGCATGTGTGCCCTTTGTTAATTTGTTTAATTTGTTTTGCCTTTGAGGCCATGGTAGCTTGATTTGAGCTGGATGACTAAGGCACCATCGATTGGTTCTCTTATTCTGGAATGCAGGCATATAGTATTGGTTCATGTTGGAGTATATTAGGCATGTTCGGAATGATTATTAGGATGTAGGGGAAACCGAGGAAGGGGGCAGATCTATCCTGATGGTAGCAAGAGAGTAACAATAATCCCATGATGACCATTGTTTACAAACCGTAGCATGTGCCCCTCACTACTATGGAAATAATTTTAGAAGACATGTGCTTTTATTTTCACAGACAACACTTTTTTCCAACCACCTTTCTAAATGATTTTCGGAGACAATAGATTTTAGCAAATAGTAGAAAATATGCCCACCTCTGAAGTCTATTTTCAGAGGAGAGCATCTTATATGGGTCGCCTATGAAAAATACAATCAACCCAATAAGTAACCCTAACCTCCACCATGGCCTCAATAGTCACCGCACTCAACAGCTCGCACTTCCACTCCTCTCTCTTCCTCTCCTCCATCTCCCTCTCGCCTCACACAATGCCCTCGCTCTCGGCTCGGCCGCCGTAGCACCACCCCAACACCACCTTGTTGGCCACCCCTAACCCCACCACATAGCCCCTACCCCAGTGGCCCACCTGCTGAGACTCTAACATAGGGGTATATTAAGTCCCGGGAAAAAGGAAGCTGGCCAACGGACCCACCGACCAATCCCATGAATCGCTTGGGGCTATACCCATCGGGTACGCTCGCCTGTACCCTCTGGAAAGAGTCAGGGAGAGCCTGAGCATGCCATAGCCGTTGCTCAAGGCTCAAGAGCTCGGCCACAGCACTAGGCTACTAAGCAATCGTGGCCCAAGCCTGACCTCTGCCTAGCGCTCGCCTGGACCAGCGCTAGGGCAACAACCGGTATCCTAAGCCACGGGTCAGGGGTTCAGGAATCCGTGCCAAGGGCCTGATAGGTATGGAGATGTTGTACCGTCTACTCGTTGAATGGACGCGAGGCCCTGTCAACCACTTTCTCGGCTGGGTCACACAACGGGCATGACACATCAAGACAAGGGACTTCGGCTCTAAGGGCAAAGGGTGAAGGGCTCTAGGGCCCACTTGTCAGTGCTTCTAGGCGGAGGCTCCTTGTAGACTAAGGAAGCCTCGAGAAGGCTCACCCAGGAGGTTGTGCCACAATAGGCATCCCCTGACGTTCATGTGCCACAACAGAGGCAACAGTGTTAGGTGGCGGTTGCGGCACTATCGGCTCCCCCTACATGACAAGGCGATGTCCAGGAACACCGCAGCAGAGGACACAAGCACCTGGTGCATAGACTGTAGACTAGAAAAGAACTAACTTGTACAACGTGCCCTCCTTAGAATATAAGGGGAGGAACGGCTCCGTTTAGAGGGGATCAGCCCCAAATTCTATCAAGGAGGATCAGACCCAACTCAATGAGGAGGGGGTGACCAGATTTGGGAACACCAAAGGACCGGGAAAGAACATCGACGAACTCTAGGATAGCATCCCCTACCAATCTCTCTTGATTTCCACCATTGTAACCCCAATTGGGCATTCCTAACACGAAGATCACTATATTGCTAGACGTAGGGCTCAGAAGCCTGAACCGAGATAAATCAAGCTGTGTCCCTTTCGTGTTTTGAATGTCTGAGCCACCGGAGACCCATTACGAACCCTCAATACCACCCTTCCGATCCATTCCTACCACGGCAATTGCGAGCAAGCACCTATATGGAGCTCTAGAGCTAGAGGAGGCATCCTAGCCAAGTCCACCCCTTAGTCCTCCACTTAGATCTCATCTCTTCTCTCCTTCCCTGCCTAAGATCACATCTTGAGCATTTGTTGGTCTAACTAGATCCCATATCGAGCATCTACTCGGTGGTGGTAGGGTCCAATGACAGTGTAGCATGAAGGTTGGAGATGACAGTCATGCAAGGAGGATGAAGCATATGGTAGCGGCCGAGGTGGGGAGGTGGAATTGCTATGGGGCATGCAGAGTAGGCATTGCTCCATGATGATGGAGCACTCCATGGCCAGCCTCCTTGGCTCCATGGTGACACCTTCCAAGTTGTGTCCCTCTATGGCTCCATGGTGGCATCCCTTCAAGCCATGTCCCTCCATATACCTCTATGGAGGCATGGATGAAGAGTCCAGTCGGTGCATGAGCGATGTGGCATGGAGACGGTGTGTTCACGAGCTACATCAGGTTTGCCCTTGGTGCTACCTTGGCCGATAAATGTCCATGGCTCCCTTCATCTCCTCTCTCTCACCAGGGCACATCATGGAGGCACTGGATTAGAAGATCCAACTATGAGAATCTACTTTTTATATGGATTAATAGAGTCGTGCATCATATATAAGGCACCTGCCTATGTAGTTGCCATTTTCACATGCATACAAGTCTATCACCTCCGAAGATTTTGATTAACAAAGGCTTATTGGTGCTAGAGATAGGGTAACACCCCATCTCTAAGAATTTGATATAGTCATATGTGCAAAACTCCTTTGTAGTAGTGCCCCTCCTTTGCACGACGTCAAGTGATGGCCTCTTCAATCAACTCCTATAGACCTTTTAGCATGGAGCTCGGGGAGATAACCCATGATGTTCCTCCATCAGGGGAAGTGGTGCCTATATACCTAGGGCTTGTGTCTCAACTATCCTATATAGTCTTTTCTAAGTCCATTGATTAAGGTCTCTCTCTCATGGATTGATTGATTGTTGCTTATTTTGGTTTCCAATTTAACTAAGATTAGTTTGCATCACTGACTACCCTTCCTCTATATGTAACTCTACTCTGACATTGACATCCACTCCACCAGCTTCTAATCTGTCTCCAACTACGTGGTAGGATGCATCACTTAGTCCTCTAGGGGACACCCACATTCATCATCTCCACACGCCTTTGTATACACATATGTGTTGCCCCAAACACGTGTTTGTCATTGCTACCAATGGTTTGGAGTTGGGATGCCTCCACCACGACATCCAACACACATGTCACCATATGTGTGGACATGACGTGGTTCATCACTCGTGTTCTAGATGCTAATAACCTTGCTCTTGATGTGGGAACACATCCTAAAGGATTGAGCATCACTAGTTAGTGTAGCACCCAGCCCCACCCTCAACATTGTCGCTATTGTCTCTAACCTCACATGTGACTGATTTGATCAACTAACAGCATGCGGTCAACTTCACTCTTGTGCAATCATAATGACCATATGTGTTTTGTATGCCTTCATAAGATCTCATAAAGGTCACAAGTGACTATTGTGTGGATCCTCTCCAAGTAGCTCGGTGTTGCTGCTACATCACATTCTTGTGCAACATCGTTGTTGCTCATAGTCATCATGGCTACTAACTAGCATCATGCCCTTCTAGATGTGGCTCAATCACGGATCATCGATGGCTTCCACCATTACATATATTCACCAACACCAATTATGTTCTCTATCTACTACACCATCAACTACATTGTTGTGTGCAAGTGCTCATCTGATTAGGTTCATTCTTTGCCACACTCCTCGAGCACCACCATTGTGACTCTCCTATGTTGGACCATCCAGTCTTGCCATACCATCCATCCCCTCCCATGATAACCTTGCTTCATCCAGCATAACCTTGATGCTAGCATAACCTTATCTTTCCTGCCAAAGTTCCTCTACTCTAGGAATGATAGGCCACATTAGCAACTTCTACCCCTATCATTCTATGCACCAGGACTATCATAGAGGCTCTCTTCTATGCTTGTCCTTTAGTGCATGGTTCTCTCAATGGTGTGTGCCTTCATACTTCACTAGTTCCTAGGCCTAGAAAATCATTTGCACACCTCACACATAGTGGCCTCGATCGCATCAACTTCAACATCAACTGTTTACCCCATGATGCAATCGTATTGTTGCCTTCATCCCCAACTTGTTCTTAGGTTTAGCAAACCTAGGGCACACGTCACATCCCTGATGAGATAACACCAACTTCTTCCAAACTATTGCCACCCACTCTCATAAGAAGAACTTCACTGTCAGTAGTTTGACTATCCTTGGAGAGTAGATTTTAGACCATGAATAAAAAGCAAGCATTTTATGGGAAGCTTATAGGAAGAGGATGGCAGTTAGTGAATTCTCTAGAATTTCATATAATCTATGCAACCTTATTCAAAGTTTCCTTTACAGTATCTAGATGAAGAGTTTAGTCTAGAAGAAATCTCCTACGTGGTTAAAAATCTACCAAATAACCATGCTCCAGGTCCAAATGGCTTCAATGGTCTCTTTATAAAGAAATGTTGGGATATCATTAAATAAAACTTCTTGAGAATGTTTAGGAACTTCTGCAGTTCATCCCTGGACCTCAGCAGCATAAACTTCTCTCGTATATCTTTATTTCCAAAAAACCCAACATAGAGTCTATAGATGATTACAGACCTACATATTTCACCGCTAAACTATTCTTTGAAGAGCATCACTAAACTGCTTTCCACCAGGCTTCAATGAGTAATTCTATAGTTGGTTCATGCAAATCAATATGGCTGCATCAAGGGAGGACCATTCAGGATTAGCTTGCCTAGGCATTCTAGTTTCTCCATCTTTTTCATCATTCTAAGAAGGAAATTGTCATTTTGAAGCTTGACTTTGGAAAGGCCTTTGACAATATAGAGCATTACCAGGTTATTTTGCAAGTTCTTAAACATAAAGGTTTCTCTAACAAGTGGGTTAGTTGGGTAGAGGGTATTCTAGGCTCTGGACTACCATCAATTTTGATCAATGGAGTCTGAAGGAAACCTTTCAAATGCAAGGGTGGGGTATGGCATGGTGATCCCCTCTCCCCACTACTTTTCGTTCTAGCAGTCAATTGTGAATAAAGCCTGGCAACTGGGTATCCTGAAACATCCTCTGAGTGAAGACTTTGGAGGAAACTACCCAATTGTCCAATATGCCAATGACACACCTCATCCTGTTGGCCAATGCAAGGATTTTGTTCAACCTAAAAGGGCTATTGAGATCCTTTTCGGATTCTACTAGACTTCATGTCAATTTTCATGAGTCATTTTTTGGCACCCATTAATGTACATGATTCTAAAGCACACCTTGCCAATACTCTTGGCTATAATGTGGGTACTATGCCCTTCACTTATCTTGGATTGCCTCTTGGCATGACCAGACCATCTATACAAGAGATTTCACACCCCTCTTGTTAAGAATTGAAAGAAAATTAGTTGGGATTAGTAGATTCTTATCCTATCAGGGCAGACTTATCGTAGTCAACTTTGTCTTTTTGCCTTGCCAACCTTCTACACGTGTAGTCTCCAAATTCCACCACATATAGATTATCAAGCACATAGATAAGTACCGCAAACATTGCCTGTAGAGTGGGGGAGATATCAACGGAAAAGGCACCTGTCTTGCAGTTTGGGGATCAGAATGCATACCAAAGAATGAAGGTGGTCTAGGAATTATAGACCTGAAGACCCAAAATTCAACACTCCTTAAGTTTTTGGATAAGTTTTATACTCATGCGGGCATCCCCTGGGTAAATTTCACCTAGACAAAGCTCTATAGAAATAATCACATTCCTCCTCAAGCAAGGGTCTAGTGGGATCCTTATGTTGGAAAGATGTTTCAAAACTTTCTAGAAAGTTCATACTTTTGGCATATTGTAACCCAAACAAAGGCAACACTACTATGTTGTGACAGAGAGGACCCTTGGTATGACAACCACATTCGAAGTAGTTTCCCTCAGGTCTACTCTTTTACAAGAAAACCAAAATGATCGATCAGACATTTATTGGACAATGAAGTAAATAGAAATTTCATCCTCCCACTCTCCTCTCAGGCTTCAAATCAATTAATAGGTATGATAACCACATTCGAAGTAGTTTCCCTCAGGTCTACTCTTTCACAATAAAACCAAAATGATCGATCAGCGAACATTTCTTGGACAATGAAGTAAATAGAAATTTCTGCCTCCCACTCCTTTCAGGCTTCAAATCAATTAACAGAATTATAGTCGATTCTTTAGGAGAGACTTTCAGATGTGGAGACTGTAGATAGTTGGAGTTATATTTATTTAGGGATTGGCCCAGTACACCAAGAAAGCTTATTCATAGATGCAAGGAACCTTAGAGGCTTCCCTTCTTTTCCCTTAGTTATGGTCTTCAAGCAATCTAGGTAAGCATAAGTTCTTATTTTGGCTTCTGCTCAGAGATCATCTCAACACTAGAAATTTGTTAAGGAGGAAGAACAAAATCCTTGATGATTATAACTATGTCCTTTGTAATAGTGGCTATGAGGAAACTAGTTTCCACCTCTTCTTTGATTGTCCTTTCAGTCAATCATGTTGGAATTCACTATCCATACACTAGGACTTGAGTCTTCAGCCTCTGGATGTGACGATCGAGGCTAGAACAACTTTTGGCAGCCCTATCTTCAGAGAAGTAGTTATTACTGGTTGTTGGATCGTCTGGACAACTATAAACAATATTATGTTCGTAGTGGCAGTGGTAACCTCAGGAATTGTAAGACTATTTTCAAAGAGGATCTTGGTTTGGTTTGTATCAAAGCCAAGCAAAGTGTGAAGGGGCCTATCAGTTTGTGTTGAGAGAGTTACAATTAATATAATTCCCTTTTCTTCTTTTTGGGTTTAATCACCTTGTAAGCTGTTCTTTGTTGTAACTTTGTGTAAATTTTTATATAGAAAATAGGTATGGGCCTCCCCTAATAACCCGTTTAAAAAATATTCCTTGATGATTGCCTTGACACATCCTCTCCATGGCACTCCCCCTGTGCCCATGGCTTCATGTCCACCTTACCTTCCGCAACCTCAAAAGCTACATTGACCACGAATACCCTATGCACAACATCCTAAACCATACAAACCCATGTGTATCTTGATATTGGCACAAAGGGCTACCACCCACTTGAGCAACCTCACCATCTTTCACTCTGGCCACAATAACATCCATGAGGCATGTTAGCCCGACGATTCACAACCTTAGATCGGCTTGTTCTCTAGTCTCACCGTCTGTGATTGCAAGTGGATCACGGTATGTTAAGTATATCTGGATATGGTTAGTTTAGATTTATAATCATGTGATAACCTTCCTTATCTTTAGAAGTTCCTTATCCTCGAAGCCATGTATGCCTATACAAATAGCCTACAAGAGAACTCAATCATAAATCTACCACATAAAGTCAATTATCATTCCTCCTACAGTTCAAAAGTCCTCCTTAACTGAAAATATGGCCTCATGCAACATGAATCATGAGGGTTCCAAGCAGTCGTTGGTTAAGACAGGAGATTCCATTGAAAGTATATGTGTGGTGGATATATGTACGTTATTACCTTTTCATATAATGATGCATCCATTATTGCACTCAAGATCATGTATAGCAGGAACTGAAACAAAAATGCGCTTTTTTTCAGGTGAGACTACTACAGCACCCTACAGTTTTTTTTAAAACAGAGATAGGAATTTTGGATTAAAAAAGTCTCCACGCTGTTCCTCTGAATATTTTGTTTGTTCACCCATGGCCACGGATTGTTTGCTACCCATGTAAGCAAAAATAGAACAAGAAGAGAAAAGGGTTATGGAAGCTGTATAACTTGAGATGCTCACGTCGCAGATGGTGAGTTATATGCCTCAATCAATCAATCAATCAATCACGCTTCACTCCGCCGCCGCTGCTGCTGCTGCTGGTCCTGCTGTCCCATAGAAAAACGTTATTGGCACACCACAACCATAACTAACACTAAGCAATAACAATCAAACGTACACCAGTACTTTGTGACAGTGACCTATTAACACACATTTCCATGAGCATTTGTGCTCCTAATGACACTGAATCTTTAATTTTTCCTCACTTTATATTTGATAGAGTAGAGACTCTGAACCACTAGCTAGGCAGACAAATGAAATTTCTAGAGTGAGCTAGTAGTTCTTCGATAGCTGAACATCCGAGATACATTGGGAACACAACCCTAAAATTTAACTGAATCTAGCTAGCAAAACAAGAACTAATTCTTACATTGCTAATGCAAGACCACCCTAGAAATAATTGAAATCAAGAGGGCTACATGCTTGTGCCGGCCAGCTTTTTCAGGCTGCTCCCAAGGTCCAGACCACCCCAATCAACTGATCACTATTAAGCAGCGACATGTGTAGTCTACCTGTCATGCGTGCAAACTGCAAACACACATGCAGTTTGAAAATGTTTTTTGACCACATGTTTGGTCTTTGGCTGTTCAAAGGCCCTTCTCACAAATTCCTGGCATCCCAAATTGCCCAGACCATCACTTTTAATCACTGTTGCTTGGGATCCATGATTTACATATGGTCAAGATGAATCGCTTTGTTTGTACTTCACCTATCAAATTTTTTCAATTTGTTAGCGAACAACCTAGTAAAACCAACACGATTCTTGGCACCGATGCTTCACCAAACGGAGAAACTCATTGTCGGTTATTGGAGGAAATTTCAGAAAGTTGCATGGTCCTTTTTTTCAAATCCACTACTCACGATTAACTAATTTATTTGGTGGAATAACAATGATGAAAACAACCGTTTCGCTACGGAAAATTGCTTTGTTTCTACTGCATCTCTCACTCTTTGATTTGTTAGAGACCAACCTAGTAACACAATGGTTGGCTCTGCTCTGATGCTTCACCAAACCTAGGAAAATGCGCTGTTTTTTTTTGGAAAAATGTCTGTAAAGATGGTCCGATTCCATCATAGGTTAACTAATTTAATTGCCAAAATAACGATGCAGAAAACAACATTTTTGTTTCATTCTTACTCCATAATCAAAAGAAAACAGCAGCTCTGCTCACCTCACCAGATACATTCAGCAAGACATATCTCAGCCAGCAGCCAAATCAGTCGTACAGTAAACTTCTAAACGATCACCAAAGTTAATCAGGGAGCCCATCCAAGAGGTAAGTAAACGTAACTTTTCAGACACTTGTCCCTTTTCACCTCTTGGTTTTGCAGGAGAAACAGAGCCACATATATGAGCTAATAATTAATAAAGATCTTTCTTTTGACAAGACACAGCTAGCAGTACAAGCTTACATGGATTCAAAGACACAATAGTTACAGTGCAGTACACGTACAGCAAGTCAAGAAGATGTAAGGCTCCTGCACTTATCGTTCAGTTAAGGAAAAAGCCTATAGACCGATGCACGTATGCATGCATGATGTATGTCCCTGCATATTTTCTTCAGTGCAATTAATTTGCTGAAGTGCTCTCTGTCTCCCTCTCTCCCTCTCATTGGCTCCTGATTAATTAGTTATGCATATATCTGCATCAATCTACGTTGCTGGGGTTGGGCATCAAGCAGCATTGCATGAACCAGCAGAGGACTATTAATACTACCATCTCTTTCTCCCAAAGTGTGTGTGTGTGTGTGCTGTAAGTTGCAGAAGACAGCAAGAAGACTGAATAACGATTCATTCAGTCATCAGTATGTAATGTAACGTAGTACGTGGTGCGTACACTGGTCTGTCTCCACACTCAAGCCCGTCAGCGTCACTGCGGAACTAACATGCACAGTGACGAGCAAGGAACTCTAGCTAGCTAACCAGCTGGTCGATGGATGCATCGTGTGGCGAAGAGGCGTGGCGCGTGCGCTAACCGATCGATCAAACCAGTAGCACCGACAGGAGAGACAGCGATAGGAGGGGATCGAGGTGTATCTGCGTCAGGCCGACGGTGGCGACGTCGTCTCGGCCGGCCGGGCCGGGGTACATGATTGATGAGGGGGAAAGAGCGAAGGCGAAGGGGACCGATGTGATGTGTTGCCTTTGCTCCGGCCCCTACATATCATGTTGTGGTTGGTGATCATGCATCGCACGCTGTTAGTGTTAAGACGATCGATCGAGATCAATTTCATTTCAATGCCAAGCTTAAGCTAGCTAGCTTGCAGATATTATATATATATATATATATATATATATATATATATATATATATATATATATATATATATATATATATATATATATATATATATAGTTTTAATTTCTTGGGCATGCACTTCTTGTGCTGCATGAATAATGATCTATCTGGCAACTGGTTACCTAGTAGCTAGCTTGCATGTGTTGGTTCAGTCTTAACTGAAGAACTAGTGACCAATGCTGCTACTTAGTTTCAAGATTAATGTTGGAAGGTGACCGGTGTTGTCTAGAAAGTTGGAATCGATCAGTGTAATTTGAATTTGAGCTTGTTCACACAGGGACTTAATGTGTCATGTATGGTTGTTTTGCTTTGAGCAATGGCAATTAGAGATGTCTATTATGCTTCTTGTCAGACAGAGAGAGACAAGTTAATTGGAGTTGCTTAGAACTGGGTGCAGTTTTCTCCCTTTTGGTTAGCTCGTGGATAGATTTCTGATTTGAACAAAGCTGTTTCCGCCAAATTCTGCATCAAGCCTTGCACCCAATTGGTGCTCGATCTATTTTACCCCCCTCTATTGTGAAGCATCATAGTTATTATTTTTTAATTTTTTCTCTCGAATATGTAAAAGGCTTGCGTATCTTTGTATTAAGAGGAATGAGAGTTTACGTCTACGTGCCACGAACGTGATGCACTAGGGCGGGTTGAGGGTTTACAATGAGTGCTACTCGCCCTAATCGGGTTATTATTTTTTTAGGAAAAAAACTCTGCTAATAATATTATAGTACTGTCTGTATTAACCACAATGAGAATGCATGCTTAACAATCTTACGTGCTGCTTTGTACTTGCTACAGGATGAGGATTATACTACTGCACTGCACTTGCTGCTGCAGGTACATACTCTGATATACTATGATCTAGCAGCATCAGAAAAGAAAGAAAATCCATGGACGCACCGATGATTGGATGAGATTGTAAGATCACTGTGACATCAGTGAGGTTACCGGAGAATCTTGCTTTTGTCTAGCTAGCTAGCTTAGCTGCGCTGCGACTTGAATCGGAGGGCCACTGCACTGTTCCTTCCTGTTCAAATCCCAATCCGTCGTACTACATGATGAGATGCCGCGAACTGAAGCTTAGCTTATGGTTGCCGAGATGTGAAGGGGACGTCTCCTGCATACGCTTTGGAGATTTCACGTACACATTTCGCGGTCGCTCTGGTTCATTCGCTTATGGGAGATTTCACTCTCAAGCTCTCTTGGGGTCCTCCATCTGTCGTCGACAACGGCATGCCATTTTCCACGCAGCTACCACGCTGGGCCTCCCAAACAGGGGCCTATGGGGTATTACTGTGCCCGATGACTAAATCTTCGAGTGCTAACCCGTGGGCCCTACTGTCATGTGTTCTTATGTAGGAAAAATTATCTATCTTTTTGGCCATTTAAGCTATCTTCCAAGTTGATTTTGCCCATCAGACTCAAAAACCAGATATCTTGCAATCTTGCTCTCTTCGTCCTGTCGCCAAGGGCGCTTGGGAACAAGCATGTGAATGTAATAGTAAAATGTTTTCTACCTTAAATGCAATGATGCGCAAATCTTTTTACATATGAAGCTTAGCTTTGTATGTATCTTTTGGTCATAAACTCAAAAATCAGATATCTTTAGCCATCAAACTATTAAAACCGAACAAGTTTTGTCTCTCGATTGGTTTCAAAAGAGATTGCTTATATATTGTTTTTTTCTAAAAAATAAGAGAAATGTAGTTATAAGTCCTCCAAAATTCATAATTAATTCATTTTAAATAAAAATACAAAACCGGTAGCAAAGTTTTTTTTTTCTAAAAGTATAATTTATCTACTGGTGCTCTATTTAGAGTTCTCTGGATTTTACTTGTATATGTTGCTACTAGTGGTTTATTCCTCATAGTTGCGACCGTTGTTTGTAGGAATATATCTTTTTGTGTTTTACTTAAGTTGATTGATTGCATGGTGTTTGTGCCACTATCGAATTTGAAACCTATTACCTAGTCAAGCAACAGAAACAAAACAAAACACTACCCATGTAATGTCTAATGAGATCTATATGTGTGGTGGAGAGTGGAGTATGACCTCTGTTAGGTCAACGTCACCGTTGAGATCTTTCATGTACCTGGAATTCATTGGATCCTTTTGATTGATCTCATGGGTTCATATAACGCAAATGATAATTTTAATAAATACCATTCACATACAAGAAATAAAACACTAGAAACAATAATAAGTAAGATTCAAATAAATAACTCTAAATAGAGCACAAAAAATATATTATGTTTTAGGACAATTTTGATAATGGTTTCCTTTTTAATTTAATATAAATTGGATATGGATTTTGGAGATTTAACCATCTCTTTTATTATCATTTTTAGAAAAATACACATATAGACAAACCCACCTTGGGCCAAAGTTACTTGTTTGATTTAAAATAAGGTTCTGACTAGGCACAACTTGGGAAAGAGGAGGAAATTGGACGGTACTTCTTGCCACTTTTGCTGTGAAAAGGAAACAGTTAACCATGTATTCTTTGAATGTGCTGTGTTGCCTCCCAGATTGGGTAGAATATAAAGAACTACCACACCAAAGCATCCTCCTCATCCTTAAACTCAATAGTACTTAAAAAAACATGGCCATAACTGAGCACTTAAAGAACACAATGTCATTACCATTGGTTTGATGAGCAAAAGGAATAATCCATTACTGTACATTGGTCATTGAGATGCATACCTGCATACATAATAATTAGACCGACACTACCAGGTAACAAGCATGCCGAAAGCTAGCAAACACATACTAACAAAACAAGGATAACACACTAGTTTAACTAAAAAAATGACAATATCCTTCCTAGAGGAAATTAATATAGCCACAGACAATTAAACAACATTGATCCAATTAAACAACTTTGGTCTAGGCCAACACCAACATAAAGACATGTCATAACAAAGAGATACAATAAATGCAACTTTACTGCTCCGCTAATGACTCCGACCACTACGGGAAACAGGGCCTTTGCCGAGTGCAACTTTCTTTGCTGAGTGCTGAAAGTCGGGCACTTGGCAAAGAGCTATTTTGCCGAGTGCCGCACTCGACAAAGATATACACTCGGCAAAGAAGGCAGGCACTCGACAAAGCCAGACACATCTTTGCCGAGTGTCAGGCACTCGGCAAACCCTGGCGCTCGGCAAAAAGCGGCATCAGGTAACGGCTGCCGCCTGCCGTCCAGGTTTGCCGAGTGCCAGCTGTTAGGCACTCGGCAAACCACTTCTTTGCCGAGTGCCAGGCCTTGACACTCGGCAAAGAATAAATTTTGCCGAGTGTTAGGGGCTGACACTCGGCAAAACAATTTTTTCCACTTTTGACCTCCAAAATTTTTCTAGAGTCCTCCTACAGTACATGAGACTCCATGTTAAAATTTGGTATATTTTTATGGCTTTTCGCTATATTTAGTTAATTTATTTCATTTAATTGATTTTTCAGAAAAAGCAAATTTGAACTGCACGTGCATCGAATAATAGAATTTAATGATTCAAAAAATGATATTCATGTTATTGAGTGTAGTGTGAGGCCGTATCCAAGAACGGACCTGAAATTTTGAACATGTTGTTCACGAAACATAACCACGAACTTGCGGATGAATTGTTTTCAAATTCTATAAAATGCAAACGAAATCCGAAAATCATGAAACTTGTCGAGATGTCATGATATTGTATGTGGAGGCTATGATAAAAATTTAAGAAGGTTTCGTGCACGTTGTCACGTACGATGCTTACAAACCAGGACATCTCCCTATGCTTAAAAACAATTCGTCCACAAGTTCATGGTCATGTTTCGTGAACAAGATGTTCGAAATTTCGGGTCCGTTCCTGGATACGACCTCACATTACACTCAATAACATGAATATCATTTTTTGAATCATTAAATTCCATTATTCAATGCACGTGCAGTTTAAATTTGTATTTTTCAGAAAAAAGATCATTTAAATGAAATAAATTAACTAAATATAGCAAAAAGCCCGAGAAATTTACCAAATTTGAACATGGAGTGCCAGGTACTGTAGAAGGACAGTAGAAAAAATTTGGGAGCAAAAAAAAAGAGTTTACCGAGTGTCAGACACTGACACTCGGCAAACCAGCCCTTTGCCGAGTGTCATCCATCTGACACTTGGCATACATATTTTCTTTTTTCAAAAAAATTATAACTTTGCCGAGTGCCCATGATCTAGCACTCGGCAAAGAGTTTTAAAAAAAATAAAACTTTGTCGAGTGCCCCTGATCTGGAACTCGACAAAGAATTTTTTTTTAAAATATGCTGATCCGGCACTCGGCAAAGACTGAATAAAAAAAACCCGCGGCCTCCTTCTTCTCTTCCTTCCCTTTCTCTTTCACTTCCTTCTTTTTCCCCGGCCGCACCACGCCCCTTGCCCGTCCCGCCGCAGCACCCTGCCCCTTGCTCGTCCCGCCGCCGGCCGCGCCACCATCCCTGATCCACATCGCCCCGCGGCCCGCCACCGTCGGGCGCGCCCACACCGACCGCGCCGCCCCACCCCATACCCACCCCTCCCCACCCCGCCCCGCGCCTGGCCACCACGCCCCAGCATCGACCCACCCCGCTCGTGCCCGCGCCCGCGCCCGCCCCTCCCTGCGCCGACCCGTGTCTAGCCGCTGCCGGCAGCGCCCCTATCGTCCCCGGCGACGCCACCGTCACCCGGCCGCGCCCCCGCCGGCCCCGACGCGTCGTCCACGGCCGCGCCCCCGTCGTCCATGGCCGCGTGCCCGTCGTCCCTGGCCGCGCGCCTGTCCGCGTCCCCGTTCGCGTCCCCGTCCGCGCCCCCATCATCCCCGGCGGTGCCCCGTCCCCGGTTGCGCCTCGTCGCCTCGGCCACGCGCCCCCGCCAGGTATGCCCTTCACCTCCCTACCCTCCCTTCTTGCTGTAATGGTGGTGGCAGTAATGGTGGTGGCGGCCAGTGGTGGTGCTAGTGTGGTGGTGGTGTTTGTAATGGTTGTGGTGATGGTGGATGTCGGCCATCGTGCCGTGGTTTTTTTTGCAGGTTTTGGAAACCTCACTATGCAGGGGAGGTTCTGCCGAATTTTTTAATTGAGCCTGTATGTTTCTTTTTTTTGCAGAGAAGAGCTCGTTGGAGCCGAGCCAGAGTACCTCGGTGACCCCAATCGTCTTCTTCGCCGCTGCGGGTCTGCCTACACCGTGTTGCCTCGCCACTGCACCGACCCGCCCTGCTAGCCTGACTCCACCGCCACCCTAGGTATAACCCCTCTTTTCCGTCTCATGGTCTTGTATCGCGTAACCCAGTTAGGCGTCTCCGGTTCGAAAGAGATAAGGTTGGAAGTATGCAGATCTTTGCATATGTATAATCGTATCTGTTTCGAATTGTTCACGTTTTTTGGACAGCCCGTGGATGCGTAGATGGGTTAGTTTCCATGGTCTGCTCCGATCCAAGACAGGTTTTCAGCATCACCTCCCTGTTGTTCTCCAGATACACTCTCCCTACTAGGACGTGTATCGGGAGAACAGCGAGGAGGTGCTACCAAAATTCTGTCTCGGATAGGAGTAGAGCATAGAAACTAACATCATCTACGCATCCTCGGGTGAGATTAGGACCTATCCTTACCTATTAGATAGTAGGAACACCATGTAGATGCAATTGATGGTTACATTACTCGCTGATATATATGTTAGAGGATAGATGACTTCATAGAAAAATACTATGCCAAGAACCTTCCTAGCGTGCATAATCCACCCCCTCATTACAATGCTGGCGAAAATGAATCGAACCTCAGCCTTTTTCGAGGGCAACTCGGAAGCGCAAGTGCATCGACCACTAAGACCTTGACACATGAAGAGTGGCGCTACATCATGCTATATGTGTTGACCAACCTTGATGAGGTGGCGCCGTACATTGGGTAAGTTCTCAATGAACTTGTTTCAATATGCCATCACTATTCTGCATCCAACCCCCTTGTTTCTCATTGGTACAGGGAATTTCTTTATCACTTCTGGAATCGACAAGGGATCCTACCCCGCAGGAATCTGATACCCTTCTTTCATAGGGTGTGGGACCAGGGAGGCCCGATTTCATTTCTTGGTTCAAAAACAAGGTACTATCCAATTTAGCTCGTACTTAGTTCGACATTCCAAGTTGCTTGTTCGAATAATATAACGATCTATCCTGCTTGAGCTTGCAGGCCCAAACCGATGCGTCTATCAGTGATGAGTTGAGACAGGTTGCAAACAGCTTTGCCTATAGGGCCAAGTCATTTACCAGTTACGATGTGAATGGATATCGCTTTCACACAGCAAGCTACGAGCAGAATCGACCCAATCGAAGAACCACAAATAGCAGAGTTTTTACACCCGACACTGATGGCCTCGACTATTATTGAAGAATTGAAGGAATATATGAACTTTCATTTTATGGTTGCAAACCTCTTAGCCCTATCATATTCAAAAGCCATTGGTTTGATCCTGCAGTAACGAGACGGATCCCTCATCTTAGGCTAGTCGAAATTTGACAGGATTCCATCTATCCAGGAGATGATGTCTATATTGTGGCTCAACAAGCCATGCAGGTTTATTATACGTCATACGTGTGCCAAACCAAAGAGCATCTTAAGGGTTGGGATATTGTGCACAAGGTATCACCACATGGTAAACTACCTATCCCAAACGATGAAGATTACAACTTCAACACAAACACATATAACGGAGAGTCCTTTCAAGAAGAGGGGCTACAAGGGAGGTTCGAGATAGACTTAACCGAAGCAATAGGAATAGATGTAGACAATGAATGGGTTGATGGCGAGGACGCTAGAGATGAGGTGCAAAATGTGAAGGACTTACAAATGCTTGAGTGATTACGTTTAGGCAATGATAATGAAGACAACATTCCTCCTTCAGATAGTGTTGATTATTTTGACATGGTTGATAGTGATGATGAGACTTATGATCTAGCTAATCCCGATCATGTAGACTATTTCTAATACATGTAATACTATATTATTTTGTAATTATGTTTTGTTTATTTCGCATCTATTTCTAATTACGTCTTGTTTATTCTTTTTAATTTTTAATTAGCTCTTGTTTATTCTTTCTAATTGTAGGTGAATGAACAAAGATGGTAGGCAACCATCAGAGGAACGTGTACTTGATTTACCAAAGGACACGCCCTGCAGCGCCGGCTGCAGATGAGGAGCCATTGGACAGGAGGAGGAGGAGGAGCAGTGGCCGTAGGAGGCAGCCTCTTCCTCCCACGCCACGTGAGGACGAGGAGGAGGATGTGGTGGCCGGGGACGAGGAGGAGGAGGAGGAGCTGGTTCGGCAGACGGATGAGGAGGAGGGGGAGGTCGGGGATGAGGACGACGAGGAGGAGGCAATAGGTACGGGTTCCGCTTCCTCTAGTTCGTCGAGTGTCTACTTGCGAGGTCCCACAAGCCTCCCTTCTCAGCGACTGCTTCCTCCTCAACGCCCAGTGATTCGCCCCAAAGGAAAAAAGTAAGTAACTTTAGATGTTATCACTACTTCTTCATATGATATGTTGAAAATTGAAGTAGAAACTAATATTTTTTCTTAATCACTTGTGCAGGAACTAGACGGTTGTGTCAGGTGGTGGTCACGCACGCCATGTCAATGGCATCCTGGGTCTTTTGTGCAAGACCCACTTCCCTGGCCTGGTTGAGTACGCCGGGAAGACGGAGCCGACCTACACGTTTGACCACTACGCCTCTGCCCCCGATGTGGGTTGTGGCAACAAGGCGGCGCGGGTGAAGCGGGAGCTGTGGGTAAGTCTTCCTCACACTATATTGCTCAATACATCGCATTCATTGGACTTTTCTTGAAATAATGAATGGATACATCACGTCTGTATGCAGGATTATTTTAGATGCGAGGAGGGATTTAAGGCCAGGGCGGAGGCAGTGGCTACCAAATCCTATAAAAAACTTGTCGTGGACATCCATTACGAGGCATGCCTCTAGGCCATCGTAACTTACCACGGGTCGATCCTTAGAGAGAAGGTCCGCAAGAAAGAGGCAAGAAAGATGATGCTGACCCGGGACCAGTACATGCAGGTAGATAAAGAACATTAATATTGATTCCTTTTGAGATTAAGTAGGCTTAATTTATTCTTCTTATATGTCAAATACTTGATGATGTGCAGATGATTCCCTGGTGGTGCGCCGCGTATCCCGAGTGCTGGGCGATGATGGTGGACAAGTGGTGCGGCCCCGAGTGGGCCAAAACGCACAACGCTGCCCGGGAGCTGCGTTTGATGATGCCAAGTGTACCACACCACCAAGGCAGCCGCAACCTCACCGCATACAGACAAGCATGGGTACACAAATTTATTTCTCTATTCTAACGCTCAATTCTGCCTGATTCTAATCATCTTGCTGTCTTTCTCGCAGTCGGCGTCACATGGTGGCCAGCCTTGCACCTCGTTCATGGCATATGCTATGGCCCACAAGGGCAAGGCGATGCCCGACATCTCCTACAGCCTGGAGGACCTGCCCGAGACGTACACCAACGCGAGCGTCCACACCCGCAACAATGACTACACGTCTACGGCAAGGTCAGTCCATGGAGACGAGTACGATCCGAGCACCTAGGACTTTGATGCAGAGGTCATCATGAGGATTGGAGGAGGCAAGAAGCATGGGCGGTTCTGGCTTGATGACGGTGTCATCGACGCGACCTCTACTCCCTCTCTCTCCCAGATCCAAGCACGGAGCACAAACGCAAGCATTCCCATACGCCCATGGTCAGACACTGCACAGCACCAGATTGTGGCACTCTAGGTTATTCCTATTTTATTCGTCGTACATTGATATTTACATACCTTAGCTTTGTATTATTGAAACATTGTGGTGAAATGTTGCAGGCCCAGGTCGAGGCTTTGGAGGCCCTATGGGAGGCCGATCAGCAGAGGGTGGAGGCTTTGGAGGCCTAGCGGGAGGCCGAGCAGTAGAGGATGGTGGAGCTTCTCCGGTACATGCAAAGTCTTGGGCAACATATAGGTCTAGCTCCGCCACCTTCACTATTCACTACACCAACACCTCCACCTCCCGGGCAGGTTACTCCTGTGAGTATGAGTATAATTGTTTAAGTTTATATGTTCATGCTTAGGGTCAAACCACTATACTACTTGGAACCTAGTGGATTTCTTGTCTCAAATATGTTATGTCTTCTCCTTTGTGCAGCCTCAATTGGCAGGTTCGAATAATCCAGCTCATGGACCTCTGAATGATCCAGCTTTTGCTTCACCACAGTCTCAGTGGCCAGCTTGGTGACGAATGGTAGTTGTATTTGCATTTGTTGTTCACTTGGTGATGGACTTGTGATATACTTATGATGCACTTGTGGTATTTGGACTTGTGATGGACTTGTGGATTTGTTTAGATGGACTTGAGAACTTATTGTTATATATGTGATATATATTGTGATGGATGCGATATATGTGATGAATGTGACAAATATGTGATGTATGTTACGATGGATGTGATATATATGTGATATTTTTTGTTTGTCGTGATGGAAAGTAAAAAAATAAAAAGACTGTTTTGGGTCACTTTGTCGAGTGCAATGGTCACTGCACTCGGCAAAGCTGGAAAACCCTAAGCCACTTTCCCAGCTTTGCCAGGTGCCATGGCTATGGCACTCGGCAAAGGCTATAGGTTTGCCGAGTGCTGGCCCTGTAGGCGCTCGGCAAAGAATTTTCAAAAATAAATAAAAAAGCTTTGCCAAGTGCTGTCAGGAGGCACTTGGCAAAGAATTAAAAAAACAAATGAAAAACTTTGCCAAGCGTCATGTCAGGTGGCTCTCGGCAAAGAATTTTCAAAAACAAATAAAAAAACTTTGCCGAGCGCCGTGTCAGTTGGCACTCGGTAAAGCCGCCGTCACCGGTGCCAGTGCCGTCACGGCCACTTTTCTTTGCCGAGTGCTGACATAGCACTTGGCAAAGCCTTTGCCGAGCGCCTAACAAATGACACTCAGCAAAGAGGCCTTTGCCAATAGAACTTTTTCTGAGTGCCCTTTGCCGAGTGCGGCACTCGGCAAAGCCTTTGCACTTGCCGAGTGCAAAGTGGACTTTGTCGAGTGCCGCAGACACCGCAGGCACTCGGCAAAGAGGCTGAATCTAGTAGTGAAGAACAAGGGATGATATCTAGACTTCTGCGAGGTCTAGGATAGCAGATGACACGGACAGGGATGACATGAACTTTTTTGCAATCCATGTCATATGCAATTAGTGTTCTTTCCCACCTAACAAAGAAGATCAAATTGCACTATGGGTGAACTAAACTCAGATGCAAAATCAAGATTTTTCTGTCCCAATAGTTGCAGTGTGCTTACAGTATGCTTTAATGTTCATTTATTAGTAACATAGTCTTCAATGATCCAGATTAAAATCTGGGACATAACACGAATATCAGCAGTACACAAACACAAATGACCCTAAGCTTGATGGATGGAGCTTTCGGCACCACGTGATTTATGAATTTTCCTCCATGTCTTTTCCTCCATATCCATGTCAACTATCAAAGAGCACTCCATAATGTGCATAAAACCATTAAGAAATACACTTCTCGATTTTAAACGTAGTACAGTACCCTCGTCCCATTTAAATTCCTTAAAGATCCATGCTGCAATTTTAGATGAGTAGATCTCCACACCTATGCACTCACCCTCCTCCCACAGATATTCAGTCACATGGAAGTACGATGAGACTATCGGATCGAATCCCAAACGAGCCTCACCAGCAGAACACTATGCAACAGTACTAGCCACTCTCAATCACTGGATTGCAGACAATATAATGAAATGGAAACACGCCATCGTCGTCGAAAGCACCAGACTCAACGCACAAGCAGAGGATGAGGCCTTTGCAGCAATATGAGATGATGACTTTGTCAATAGGGAAGAGGAAGGACAAGAAGGGGCGTTCCCAGTGATGTTGGTGAAATGGCGATTGTCGTTCCAGCTGATGAAATATATAGAAAAATAATAAAAACTTAAATAGAAGTACACAATTAATAAAAGATAAAACAAAACATAAGGAAAACATAAACAACACAAAGAAAAAAGTGACGTAATAGATGAAAATGAAAAATACATCACATGGATCACACGAGAAGGCATATCAAATTAACAGAAAAACGAGTGAAAGGCAGACAAATGGATCACACGAGCAACATATATAGCTTTTCTAAAAAAAGACGGTGTGTTGTGTTTGTCGTGTTGCTGGACTGTAGTTCCAGCACGGTTGCAACTGTTGCCGACTCGAGCTCCGACTCCAACTTCCCACGCAGATCTCAGGTTGATAGTTCCTAACTAGTTTCATCTTAATGCAAATGGTTCCAACTAGTTACAAACCAATGGTGAAACTTCTGATCACCGCCGGCAGTGTTTCAAACAGTTCCGATTTCCACAGTTGGATCATATAGCGAATAGACGGTGCTAGCCTGTTCCACCATCGGTTCAAACGGGCGGTGCGTCCTTCCAGCTTCAAACTAGTGGCGAAACTTCTTATCTCTGCCGGTTGTATGTGCGTCGCGCATTGGCTCACTAACTAGCGATGCTAAATGTTGCACTGCTAGTTTGGCGTACGATATGGCGGCGAAGACCGGTACTGTGTTCACCCTCAGATCATATGACGAACTGGCGGTGAATTGTTTATCACCGCCGGTAAGTCAACCTTCTGCTACCCCCTCAAACTATGAACGGCTTTGAAATGTATCACCGCCGGTTCTCACATATCTGGCAGTGAAAGTCTCAACGGTGATCAAACTTTCTGTAGCAGTGTAAAAACTTGTATTTGCACATGAAAATTTTAGCGAAATTGACTAAAATTAGTTGTATATGATTTAATATAATAGAAAGCTACATCATGTCAATTAAGACCTCTAGTTTCAACCCAATAGACATATATATGTATACAATATATAGAAACCCAACACCACCCCATGGGTTCAACCCATTCAAATTCAAAAAAAGGAACCTAATCCAACCCTTCTAACTTATTCTTTCTTTTAAACCCAACTCAACCACATGTCGTCCCTCTCTCTCATCTCCTCCATTCCCTCATGTGCTCGTCCAGATAGCGTTCTTTGTGCCTTTGGTTCGATGGCATATATCCGTACAACACTATACAACAAGGCCCTGCTGGAGCGTGGATCCTATCGCCGCCAATGCTGAGACTGAGGATACTGATCGCCCATGGTCAGCTGCCATAATGCCTTGGTCAGATTTGTAGTTTTTGGAAAGTTGGCTGAGCTTTTCCTTTCTTCCTACTTGGGCTGTCACCTTTGTCTCGGGGCTGGAATTTATACCAGACACGTTCTCTAGACATGTATTTCTAGCCACCTCTAAAAATGACAACCTTTGTTTTTTTCAGGGGTGGCTAGAGTTCCTAGCTGCCTCTGAAAATGTATTTCTAAAGACGGCTGGCTTGGTGGGACCCGATGGAGGACTATATAGAGGCGGCTAGGAATTTAGCCGCCTCTGCCCTAAAAAGCGTTGCTAAAAATTGTTTAATGTGATATTGTTCACTATTTGACTAGAATGGATGAAGGTGCATACATCACTTATTGAGAAATAACAAAACAAAATCAATAGCAATGACGGTTTTTGAGATCAAGCAAAGATACATACAAATCCAAATCCCAATCAGGGCGTACGTACCTGAAATGTTCATTTCAAAGGACATCTCTTAGTAGGTTGACATCAAAATCACGCATAATATTGCGTCGATTACATACCAAACTCCACATTTGCTTGCTAACTACCAACAGGAGCACCCAAAGGCACATATCTGTGCTATGCACTTTTCCCGTGACAACAGCACTGCCTTTCACGCAAAAAACAAAACACACACACATACACATCGCCTTTGATGCATGCCACACATGCTTGTATAGTATACACATAAAAACTCCACGACGTACAGTATCTGTCATGTAGATACTAATCTGCAGGTTAGTTATGATCTCCCATTCATGCTTCATACTGATGCCATGTGCTGTGTGTACCCATGCATGCAGGTGTATATGTAGCTAGCAGCAGGTTGTTATGCGTGTATAAAAGTGAAGCAAAGCAACCATTCTTCCTTCCTGGCTTGTAGCTAGTTACATGTTTGATGCCATGTCGCTGTCGTGTTAGATAGAAAGCACCAATTAAAGTGGAACCGGGGTGGGGCCCTCACCATGGAAACCCAATGAAAGGAAGTGTCATGGTGAGGCCTTGCGTGCTGCTTGCTTGCTTGCTTAATAATCAGGGGGATCCCTCAAGAAGCTAAGCAATTAGAGAACAAAAATTAATCGATGATGATTCGATTAAATAATCAGCGAAGAAGAGTGAAGGAGGCAGAAGCTAGAGCTAGAAGAGGAAGCCAGGAGAGGGAGAGAGCTCATGTTAAAAGCCCTACTAAACACCAACCAACCATTTGCACACCCAGCAGCAGCACGATATGTCATATGCATAGATTGCTAGCTTGATATGTCATATGTTATAACCACATACAACTTGCATCAACCACATAACCTCTGCGTTGCGTTGGTGTGCATAGCTAGCTATAGCGTTATTAATCTAGCGCTATAGCTATAACTAGTGAATCATATCTAGCATGGGGCATCACTCCTGCTGCAACCAGCAGAAGGTGAAGAGGGGGCTCTGGTCCCCTGAGGAAGATGAGAAGCTCATCAGATACATCACCACCCATGGCTATGGCTGCTGGAGCGAGGTCCCCGAGAAAGCCGGTAGGTTTTTTGTTCTCTCCTGATGACTACTACCCTTCATGCGTATAGCCCAATTAGTTTGTTGTTGATGAACATTTGGATCGTAGCTTGTTCTTGTTGGATCAGCATTGTTGGTTGATTTCCGGTCGATTAAGTTTGTGCAATGTGAGGGGTTCTGCAGGTCTACAGCGGTGTGGGAAGAGCTGCCGGCTGCGGTGGATCAACTACCTCAGACCAGACATCAGGCGAGGCCGGTTCACGGCGGAGGAGGAGAAGCTGATCATCAGCCTACACGCCATTGTTGGCAACAGGTAGGTTGCACAAGTTCTTTCAGCCGTCAGTACCAAATGGAGAATTTGGACTATTAATTTCTTCCCTTCTTAATTTCCCCCCAAACTAATTAACTAATTTCTGTACGTACTTAATTACATGGTTATACAGTACTGATGAATCATGATTCAGCTTTTCAATTACTAACAAGAATTTGTGCACCCCCACATTGGTGTGCTCCATCGTAATTCGATGAAATTCCATGCTCCATTATTGTGCTCTTAATCTGGCAATGCTGGCATGGCTGCAAATAGCCACTATGCTGCATGCATATCCTCATCATCTTCTCCAGAATTTTCTCCCTGATTCGTTTCCATCGATCTGTTTGTGACATGGACTTGTCAGTCTTGTGTGTAGTTAACATCAGACAGCAAAACTTGTGATTTGAATTGTCGTCTTAAGATGGCACTTGTCTCTAGCTAATAAGTGCCTAGCTTAGCTAAGTACCACATATATATCACACTTTATTTTTCTCCCAAGGTTTTCAATTTGTTGTCTCAAAGTAAGTAATTCAATATTATGTTCATAATGATGTGTAGATACATCAGCTTGACATCATACATGCTGTATGGCAACCTCGTGCTTGATTTTCTGAAGAGTCGCTTTCTGCTAGTTAAACTTGAACACGACTATATAACAAATCATGCAAGGCGTTGTAATAGCTATATGTACAGGGACAGGGACGATTGCAGCATTACTTGAAAATGAAGGCTAAATCCAAAGGAATGCAACACCTAGCTAGCTAGCTACTTGATGTGTACATGACCACAGCTAGCCGTTCTCTCTCTGCAGGTGGGCCCACATTGCCAGCCACTTGCCCGGCCGGACGGACAACGAGATCAAGAACTACTGGAATTCATGGATCAAGAAGAAGATCCGGAAGCCAGCGATGAGCACGACGAGCTCGTCGGTGACGACGGTGAGCCCTCCATGCAGCACGGCAGCGTCGGAAGCGGGGCTTGGTCATCACCTGCAGACGCCGTTCAGCGCGGCGGCGGAGCACCAGCTCGACGCCTTCCTCAGCCAGAGCCTAGCCTTGCCGCCGCCGCCGAAGCTGGGCGGCTCCGGCGGCCAAGAGTCCCCGCCGGCGGCGCCGTTGCCTCCGCACTGCCCCTTCTTCATGTTCGACACGAGCGTCAGCGTCAGCCCGCCATCGTCGCTGACGTCGCCCGCGGCGGCCCACCAGCTGCAGCACCCGTTTCTCACCTTCACGGCGGCGGCGATGGACGACGCGCCGATAAGCTACCATCTGCCTCCCTTGGTGGACGGTATGGGAATGGGCATGGCAGCCATGGACTGCGGTGGCCTAGGTGAGGAGGAAAGAGGCCATGATCACCGCGAGGCTGGCAACAATGGCCAAGCGGCGGCCGGCATGGCGAACAGCGGCGGCGGCTGCTGCTACGGGCAGAAGGAGGAGGAGCCGACGCTAGGACAGGACCAGTGGGACGACGAGTCGGCGCAGCACCTGCTGATGTGGGACGATGACCAAGAACTAACACCGTCCAACCTGGAAGCCATGGAAAGTACAGCTCACTCCCTCCTTTTTATGGGACCAAATGACCATGCATGATGAAAAGCTAGCTTGGTGTGCATGCATGCATCTCTCTCTTCTTGATCTGATCTACCTCTAGCTCTCACCCGATCTGCTGATCTGTCCATACATGAAATAATGAGGTTTTTCCAAGGCGCATAATTTATTTTGTTGGATTTTCATTTTTCCCATTTTGATTTAACCCTTTTTTTTGGTTTGGACTTTGGAGTGAAGACTAAAAAGAGATGGAGTGTGTTAATTGGGTTTTTTTTGTAAAGAGAATGAATTTGCATGCATCATCCATGCATATGTTCATGCATGCATGTTTGCATGGCGTTGCGCTTGGAGTGTAATTTGATTGATGTATCTAAGTGAATTTAAAATAAACAAGATGACACAAAAGAGAAGTAAAGAAAGGGAGCCACACGCCTTTTCCGCTTTGGGTGCTTGTGTTTGTTTGCTCTATAGATTGCGCATGCATATGTGGATGTCGATGTGGATGGATGTATCTAGTTATCAACAACTTTCTTGGCCGTAAGCATCCAGTGATGTATGCACTATGCAGGATGCAGTTGCAAGGCCGATTGAAGCTATATATACTCCATTTTCTAAAATAATCAACTATATATTTTTTTCTTGTCTAATTATTTATTTTTTAGTAATCATTTTCTTCATGTAAGAACAAAATAAATTGATGCCTCATTGTATTCACGTTGAAAATCCAGCAAGTTATATATATGGTCTGATTGGTTCGCTTCCAAAATATGTCATGCCAATGATTTGGCAAGCCATGATTTTGACTAGTATTTGGTTTACTACCAAAACTTGTCAAACCCTCACGTTTGGCTTGCCAAATCTATGGCAATGTTTTTGCCCAGCTTTTGGCTTGACAAATCTTTGGCATGGCAAATTTTGGATGTCAACCAAGCAGGCCCATAAACATGTAGTCCACGACTCCTGCCCGTGTAGTCATACTGCCATTACCACGAGGCTCGTGCTCCTACTTGTGTCGCTGCCGCTGTGCCCCCGCTTACGACCGCTCGCGACGCCGCAACCTCCTCTCGTGACACCACCGCCGCAAGACCTCCGCTCGAACCGCCACCATCGCGAGCCCGCAAGGCCGTGACCTCTGCTTGCTAGAGTTAGGTTTTGGGAGCACAAAGCCGCCCAGGTGCTGGAGTTGGGGAATGGGGTGCGAAAGTGGGGATGGGGGATTAGGGGTGGAGGCGTGTTGGGCCTAGGTGGATGTGGTCATAGTGTGGACACGGGGTGTACGTCGGGAGCAGTTGGCAGCTTGGTGCTCTAGGCTATGTTCGGTTCTACGGTTTCTCGGTTGCTTTTGTTTCGAAAACTAAAGTCGAAGCAGAAAATCATAGTTCCGGGAAACAAGAACCAAAGCCGAAATCAAAAACCAAAAAACCAACATTTCGGTTCGGTTCGGTTTGGTTCTTGTTCTTGGTGAAAAAGTGCCCAGCCCTACTGGCGCCCAGTGCGACAGCTTTCGGTGTTGTCTGCCCAAGGCATGTGGTGGCTGGCTCGCCTTGGACCCAGCGGTAGATGAGGGCGACTTGGGCCAAGGTCGGCAAGGTGTGGTCAAGTGCGACACTAGTCCATGCTGTGGAGAAAAAGTTCCAGGCACTACAAGCTTGGGGAAGACGGTCGGGGCCATGACGGCTCAATTCCAACGGCCAATGCGAACACGTACAACAAGAGTTGATGCGGGGAAAGGGAAAGGGGATCAAGTAGTGTACCCTTTGTTTGAGGGAGCGGTGGCGGTTTTTGAGGGATTGAGAAAAAATAGAAAAATGATCTCTTAGAACATTTTTTTCACTTCATTCCCCTATATGTTAGGTTCTAGCGAAAGAGGTGTTTTCTCAATCTATCTAGCGAAGATTCTAGTTTGTAAGAGTTGAGAAGAGGCACATGTGGCGTGTTTCTCTATCTCACATATATAGAGGAGGGGGTTGAAAATAAACTTAGACCATGTCGAAATTTGGTTCTCCATCTTGTGACCCGTTCAACTGAGCATTATATCAATATATATGCTGGTCGCCCTTGTAATTTTGCGAACAATATAAATAAAGATGCAAGTACGAACACTCACATGAACTCAACATAAGTTCTTATTGATTTGATGGAACTTGTCCATCTAGGTTCGAGCTTCCGACTCATTATGTGTGCTAATATTTTTTGGCAAATTATTCTTTCAGTGGTGGTGACAAGCCCACCAACAGTAACATATGTGTGACTTCGCCTCCTAAGAACACTGTCGGTGTAACCATTATTGTGCTTGTACGAACACATAACTAATTAACATCGTCTATCACACCCATCCACCCTTGGTGCATTATTGGAAGTTTGGAGCCTTGCTTAGAGAAGATACTATATATGTACACTTTGATTAACGCTAAACGGGATGGCTTAGCAAAATGGCAACACATATAGTGGTGGTATCCGGCTTGCTTAGGACCAATAACTCTTGCTTAAATATTAATCAAGAAGTACTGCACCGATATTATTAATCAGTGCACAACATTTTGACCCATGATGCCCCCTAAACGAACCCAACCTCCAACTGTTACTGTTACACATGCATGAGCTGGTACTGTGGTACAAGTACAGCATGCATCTATGCATGCATTTGAATTGGTTCCTTAGAACCCAAGCATGAAATTAATTTGTCAATCCATGGTGGAGATCAAGTGGCCAGCCTTGTTGCATGTCACACCCATTTAACGACCAAATGGAGTGCATACTCTTATGTGTGCCCAGAGATCAATCACACATAAGTTAACAAATTATAAAGGAAGTATCATCACAAATGTTATTACATCACGATTATTAACACATAGTCTTTACACAAATGTAGCGGAAGTAAAAATATAAAACTCTCGTGGTAACTCCAAACACAGGCACAATGACTGGTTGACTGCAAGTCTAGTAATCTTCCGGGAAGTAGGAGTAGTAGTCACTATTTGTACCATCTGTTACCCATCCGGGATTTTTATCCAAGTAAGAAAAATAAACAAGCGTAAGTACATCTCGTACTCAACAAGTGTAACATGAGGTTCATGAGGCTCAAAGGCATGACATTGGTTTATCAGTATGTAGCTTTTAATTAGCATAATTTTAGCATATCAATAATATCAAAATGTCTCAATGCAAACAATAAACATATGATCCATGTGAAATGATTAACGAATAGCAAAAACATATTCGTTATTAATGATCAACTATTCCATAAGGGTCCAAGGCCACTCGTGACCGTGAGCACGGCTGTTATAGCAGTTTTACACTCTGCAGAGGTTGTACACTTTCACTGTGAGTCGTGTCGCCCATATGCCCGGGTTAATTACTCCCAAAAACACTTCTAAGGTGAGCAGGCAGGGAAACACTATAAAGTCTTTCGAAGGTTCGTCTAACAAGTTAGGACCATTAGATTCACTCGGCAAACAGATGTAGAGCCCCCCTTCCAAATAGCACAATAACACGCAGCCTATACACATGAGGACAGAGGCCGCACTATACCCGATTCGTCAAGCCATTCTTACGCCAAAAAGGTTACCACTAACAAGCTATAAAAGATCCTTCTATATGACTAAAGCCAGAGCCATATAGCCCTCACAGTTGTACTGTAAGTCCCGGATGTTCGCTTACAGATGAGTCCTTATGGAGAGTAACTAGAGCACCAAAATAACCCCATGCTCTAGTCCCCTTTAGACAGTAATAAAAAGTCATCTTTTAATGTTTATTGCATATTCCATTAGTCAAATTACATGATCATAGTCCATGTTAAGCACTAGCAATGCTACTCCATGCAATATAATAGGTATCAAGGAATAAGATCAACACTAAGTCATCCTTAACAAGGAAATATATGCATAATAATATTATTTGCTTAATGTGAATAGGACAACAAGGACAATCCCATGCTATACTTGCCTTACTCAAACTGGTCCTAATGATCTTGCTCGTAGAAAAACTCCTGATCCCCAACGAATTGCTCACCGTCTATACTCGATCAACAATAGCAACAACATTCATCGAGAAACAATCATGCATAAACAAACAAAACTATAATTAGAACAGTACACCAACAGTAATAAAATAAGATAAAAAGTCTTTAAAATGAATCTACACCTCTCTAGGATCACACAGACGCGAAGATCACGAAAAACGGAGCTAAAACGACGAAGTTATGAATTTACGAAGATTTCCTATAGAAAAATAATTACTTTAATTTAAACTCGAAAATAAAATGTCACAAACCTACTGAACAGTACTACTAACATGTAGAGCTCGCAAATACAAACCTAACGCAATTTAAACGGGTCAAATCGGAGTTAAAACGGAGATTTTATGACTAAAACAAGATTAGTGGCAAAACTGTAAATAAGTGAAAATGTATTTTTGAATTGACTGAGATCAAACTACGCTTTCAAAAGAATAAAACGCGATTCGGGAGTACGCCTTGGACTGTGGGTTCTATATTCAAAACTTACAGGGACTCTTTAGCAAAATCTCCGGCCGAACCGGTATCTTAGATTTACGGCCGTTGGATTTAAAACGGACGACTGAGATCGGATCGGGAAACAGCCGGCGGCGGCGCTCCAGCCGGAACAGGAACCCGACGGCGTTCCGCGGCGGCGCCATGGCCGGAAAACGCGAGAGCTCGATTCCGAGCACCATTCAACGATTAGAAGGTACCGGGATAGAGTGGAGGACATGATGAGCTCACCGAAGTAGGAAACGGAGACGGAGTCGGATCGAAAACGGCGTGGAGCTCGGGATGGTGGACGGCTAGGGCTGCGGCTCCTGCGTAGCCTCCTCGGGACGATGTCGGTCTTCCGCTTCGGTGAAAGATGGAGCGGAGGAGGTGCGGCATCCCGTTTTTATAACCCGAAGATGCTCTAAACAAGGAAGGAAGGGATATGGCGACGGATTTGATCACGGCAAGGAAGGGAAGTGACGATGGCGTCGGCTTGAGGAAGGGGACGCGCCTGACACGTGGGCCCGCGGCGTCAGCGACGGAGAGAGGGAAAGGAAGACGCGGCGCTCTCGCGAGCTTGCTGGGCCAGCGGCTGGACTTGCTGGGCTTGCGACGCTCGGCCCAGGCGGGACGCGGGGGAAAGAAGACGGCCCGCGTGCGGTGAGAAGCAGGCCGAAGCGGTGGGCTGCTGGGCTACATGGGCCGAAAACAGAGAAGAGAGAAAACTCCTTTTCTTTTTCTTTTCACAATCATTTCAAAGCATTTTTAAATGAAATTTTGAATCCTCTTTTGAATTTTCAAATAGAGCACACAATACAAAATATTATGCAGCAGCATGAATGCTCAAACATGTTCCTACCCTTATATTTGATTTTATGTTAATAAAAATAATTACTTTTCTAAGTTTGTATGCTCACAAAATTACAAAAAAATCATATTTACCTATTTTAAAATATTCCAAAATTCTAGGGCGTTACATTGCATCACCCACCACCCAAGAATGTTCCCTGCTGCATGTCACATCGCCAACACACACACACACAATGCAATGCGCATGTTTGTGTATATGTGCAGAGATCACCCTGTTTAATTTCTTGTCCAATGAAGAATAATTCTTTTAAGTTTAGACACACACACACACACATTATTCTTTGTTTCATTCTCCAATGAATATTGTTAGGTGAAACGTTAGCCAGCAGGGCACAATGAGCTAGCTAGGTTTAATAAATATATTTCTAGTAGCTTGCTGCTGCTAGCTCGATCATATCATCAGTGCAAATCCTAGCAGCTACTATAGACAGTGAGAGCAACATGAAGTTTGAATATGAATAATGGACGGCAGCTTCATCCTGAAACAAGATAGCCAGGCATAATAGGCCCATGTTGACAGCTACGTTCGTCCAAGACAGATAACGACATGAAAGGAACCCATGCAGTGGTGCTGCTAGCTTATATATATAAATATATGCAAAGCATCGTCGTTCAATGTCGCATTCTTCTGGATATATATTAATTTACATGCATAGTCGTCCGTACGTATGGCTTTAGTTTTTAGTTAACCTAAAAATTAAACAAGAATATCCATCATCATTTTTTGTCCGTTTCTCTAATTCCTGCAACATGCATGTACTAGTTGTTGCATGAGAAAAATTAGAAGTCCTTGATAGATATATCTTATGTTATCAAGTAGTAATTCATAAGGTTATTCCAAGCAGTGCTGGTGTACTGCAGAGATTAAGTAATTCATTAAGAGCGGTTTCATCACCTTTATATATATATATATATCAAGATGTGATACATTATGCATGTCAACATTGTATAAATTTATATGGTACCAAAACTTCACACTAACGAGCTTGCTTAGTTAATGACAAGTGCATGATAGCGTGAAATTAAATGAGCCCGGGATATAATAGCTATATATTCCAATACATAAAAATTCTGCAGTTTCTGTAATGAGTACCTTCTAAATCATTTACCTACCTAACAAGCCCATTCCCTGCATGGATTACTATCTAGTCCATCTCTTCCCAAATTATAAAATGTTTTGATGACTTTCCATATAGCTAGACATATTATATATCTAAGTGTACACGAAATGTAATATATCTAGAAAATTAAAACCAAAATGCTGAAGAAAGAATATATATGAAAATGAACAACGTTTCATTTGACCCAACACACATGCATGCATGAGTGAAAGAAATTAAATATAACTAAAGATTTCGTCGGTGAAACAAGAACTTTTGCATCAGCTGCGTGCGTGGGTCATTAGGTGGAGTTGGACTTCTGCAAAGCAAGGAATTAGCTGGAGCGTCACATGCAGCTGATCGATACGATCCATCGCATATCACTGTGGACCGACGGATTAAAAAGCACCCTTTCTCATTCGTTTTATATATATTTATATATAAAAATACTATTATTAGTTTCCTTCACATACACATACATATATATAAATACTCCTCCCCAGTTGCTTCCATGGATAAAGTGTGCTTACTCATTCTTTAATCAGTTCAATTTAGCATGAATGTATAATTAATATATACTCCTCCGTCCCTAAATAACTATCATTTTCGTTCTCGACAAACAACTTTGACTAAATATATATAAAAAAATAATATTTATGGTACACAATTAATATCATTAGATAGATCGTTGAATCTATTTTTATAATAAATTTATTTTGAGACACAAATGTTGCACGTATTTTCTATAAATTCAGACAAACTTACGGTACATAAACCAAAAGCGACAGTTATTTAGAGACGGACGGAGTATTTTGTAGTGCATTGCACTAGTGCATTGCAGAGAGGCTGCCAGATGATGAGACTTAGCTTGCGACCTTTAATTTTGTTCTGTAGCCGCATTTGCACTAGTAGCTAGTGTACTAGTGTCATGATTCTGTCTCAAGCTCTCAGCTGTGGTCTCTGCTGGTTTTCGTAAGGATGCAGCTAGGCTTGACATGTATCCATCGACCATCGACCGGCCGATCCATCCATCCATCCTTCCTTCATTTTCGACCCTTCCAACATCAGAGTTTGTTAGGCTTTGAAATGCACTAGCTAGTAGAGTAGTAGTAGTAGTGGAGACATGCATTGGCATAGCCGACAATTCACTGTTATTCTCTACTACTCCCTGGCTGTGTCTCTTCTCCGATCCTTCCAATTTCTCCAAAGTATTGTTCCCTCTTTCGTCATCTTTTTCGGCACGGTTTGAGACCTCGACGTGCCACAACCGACAGCCGTTTGATGCATGCCGAGACTTTGCTGCTGTGCTATATTCTAGTGTGAGTGTGGGTGACGCTTTTTAATTTCGTTCTTTTGAATTTATTCGCTTTTGTGTGCGCGTTTCAATTTGCATTGGATGGGCAGTCAATTGTGGAAAAGGGGAAGATGCGACCGATGCAAGGGACTACACAAGCCATGAAAGGATTTCATGACGTTTTGAAAAGCCTGCAGCGAGCTCCGAATAGAAGAAACAGAATAAGGACCGGCGACAGTGTTTGGAATACCACACGCACCTCTGAGCTTTTTTTTAAGCAAAAGAATATCATCTGACGAATTCAATTCCTCAAATACTCTTTGGAGAAATGAGAATGACATTTTTTTTTGGCGTGGAGAAAGTAACTGAACATTAACTCACAATTTCTCATGTTCCAAGCCGAGACTGCTGGGAGGAGACTCAGTTCCCAACTTTCTATTCTGAATATTGAAGACCCAACAGACTCAGTTCCCAACTTTCTATGCTCAACTACTGACATCCATCCAAGATTCAGGGTGTTTTCTTTCACCCAGTGATGATGCTCAGACTAGCATTTAATTTCCTCAAGAATTTCCCTCGTTCATAGTGGAGTTCTCTATTCTGCAATCTGCGCTAAGTACATCATCTCCAAAAACTTCATGGAAATACACATTCAGGTACACTTTCAGTTACACCAGAAATACACCAAGCTACTCTTGTACTACCACAGTACCAACTGCCAAGTACCAAGTACCGTACCAGGGTCTGGTGGAAAGCCAACAATAATGCTGCTAGTGCCAGACAACATTCTGTTTTCCTCACTTTTCCCATTGATAATATTTGGTATCATAATGTGAGATGCCTTCTGTCTGGACCTAATGTAGAGAACCATGCATGCATGCACATGCACTGCAATCAATCCCAACCGGCATACAAATGCAGTGAAAATGACCAGCTAAGCTTGCGCCAATTCCTAAAACATACAGAAGTAACATAAGTAAAAACTAAAAAGGGGGATGAACCCACATTAACACACACTTAACCTCTTCAATAGCTAAAGAGAGGCACTGAGCATGCCAAATTACAGACAATGATCGTCTTATAACTCATGCTCTTATTGATGTATTGCTAATAGAATGTTAAGATTTATTTGGTCAACTGTCAATAACCACAGTAACTTCTAGAAAAAAAAAATATATTAGCTTAGATGACTTGAATCACGCCTACCGCATTCTGGGAAGACATATTGGTCATATTTTGTTGGGAGGGTGGGGCAACAGTCACTTCCAGATCCTCCTCTGATGGAGGATCTCCCTTCGGAGGCAATGATGAAGTATCACCTCGCTGGCTCAAGAATGTGCTAGTACATGCAGTCAGGTTAGCTTGAGAGGCTGGAACAGCTATATTCGCAGCAACAGGAGTTGAGGAAGGCGTCCCTCCTTCTGGGGCTCTAGGAATTGGTCTGAATGGGTAGGGAGTTCTCCAGTAGCGCTCCTGACAAAGGACAACAGAATTAGTTAAACAATCATCAATGAAATGAATAATAAATTTTTAAATCTAGCTCATAAGAAGATCAACATTTAAACACAACGTGTTATGACCGGCATCTCCTATTTCCGCAGGAAGCCCATCAGTGGCTAGGGATGCCGGCGGCTGGATGGGCTTAAAGCCCATAGTTATTATATTTATTAGCTATTTTAGAGTTAAATTCCTATTATTCGGGGAACTATATATATGCTTGTAAGGTTGATTGGAAAGAATTAAGCAGAAACATATTATTGTTTCCGGCTTCCTTTAGGGAGCCGGGAGATAATTTTGTGCCCTAGCCGCCCTTCATCTCCATCCACGCACGCCGCCAAATCCTCCACTGCGAGATCACGGCGCCCCGCCGTGGTCCGTCGCGGTTCAAGCCCCGACCTCCAATCACCCACCTCTACAACCTACGCTCAGTAAGGGGCCGAACCTCGGTTTCTATCAGCTTGGTATCTGAGACCTTGCCGATCATGGCCGACTCCGCTGCCTCCTCCGCCGCGTCCTCCGCGGCGATCCCGCCCGACGCCAGCAACCCCCTTGCGACTACGGGCGCGCTGGTGGTGACCACTTCTCCGCCGAGCCTGCACCCCACCGCGCCACGTCCGGTGTTTACGCCGGAAGAGATGACTGGCTATATCGTCGACCTCAGCCATAGCGTCCAGCAACTCCAGGACATGATGCGGGCGTTCGTTGGTGGCCAGTACGTGGTTCAGCCACCACAGCCATCTCAGCCCCCTCCGCCGCCGCCGCCGTTGCCCCCGACCCCGTCGCAGCCGCTCCTCACCTACTCCTACGGGGGGATCAGCGGCGCTGTGCCCTCGCCATCGACGTCGGTGCCGCCAATGGGCGCGCGGGTGCCGATCCATCAACTGCAGTTTCCGCCCTCGCCGTCGCCCATCCCGTCCTGGGCTATGGCCTCTTCGTCGACCCACTCCTCTGCGCCGATATATTCGTCGGCGTCCCCGCGCACGTCCATCCCGCCGATCCCGACGACGGCCGTCCTCGCCTCGCATGGGGGTCCTTACGCCTCGGGCACCCTGTACGGCGGCGTGGACGGGACGCTGTTTCCCGCCCTCGGCGACCCGACGGCCACAGCACCGGCCGCGAGCAGCGGCGCCTCAGGTGGTGCGTTGGCAGCCTACCCGGAGGGCTACGACGAGCGCCTGCCGCTGGGCCGGGGATTGGTCCTGGACAGGCTGCCGCACAAGACTCACCGCCTCGACTTCGACACCTATGACGGCTCCGAGGACCCCCTCAATTGGCTCAACCATTGTGAGCAATTTTTCCGGGGACAGCGCTGGCCGACCTCCGACCGAACATGGATGGCGTCCTATCACCTTCGGGGCCTCGCGCAGACTTGGTACTATGCTCTTGAGCAGGATGAGGGCATGCCTTCTTGGGAGCGCTTCGTCGAGTTGTGCCGCTAACGCTTCGGCCCTCCGATCCGCGGTACCCGGTTGGCCGAGTTGGGCCGCCTGCCCTTCCACTCTTCGGTTCAGGAGTTCGCCGATCGCTTCCAGGCGGTGTCCTGCCAGGCTCGGGGAGTCTCCTCACTGCAGAAGGGCGAGCTCTTTGTTGGGGGCCTTCCCGAGCACATTCGTGTGGACATGGAGATGCGCGACCCCCAAGACATCCAGACGGCCATCCACTTGGCGCGGGCGTTCGAGCGCCGCGTGGCGGCCACGCCACCAGCGCCCCCGCCGCGTGCTGCCCGGCCACCCCCGCGCCCCGGCTTTCCCCCGCGCGCGGCAGTTCCGGCCGCGGGAGCTCCCGTGCAGCCGGGCGCACCGGCAGGCGCCCCAGCGGCTCCTGCAGCTCGTTCCTTTCGTCGTCTCACGCCGGCGGAACAGTTGGAGCGTCGTCGTCAAGGGTTATGCTTCAACTGCGACGAGCCCTATGTTCGCGGACATGTGTGCCCTCGCTTGTTCTACCTTGAAGGCACCGATTTTGTCGAGGACACTGACGGGGAGGTGGCTGTTGATGCTGATGCAGCAGCGGGTCCAGAAGCTTTGGCCGCCGACGACGCCGCACCTTACGCTAACGCTCTCGTCGTCTCCCTTCATGCTGTTGCAGGAATCCGGCCGCCCAATGCCATGCTTCTTCCTGTCACGATCAAGGGCGAGCGCTTCCTCGCCCTCCTCGACACCGGCTCCACTCATAACTTTATGCAGGGGTCGACTATGCATCGCTTGGGGCTGGCGCCGGATGGCGGTGAGCACCTTCGCGTCACGGTCGCCAACGGTGATCACATAGCTTGCGAGGGCATTGCTCAGAGCGTTCCCATCCGCATCGGTGCCGAGGACTTCATCATCACCGGTGTTGGCATCAAGCTAGGGGCGTTCGACTTCATCCTCGGCTTCGAGTTCATCTGCACGCTGGGCCCGGTGTTGTGGGACTGTGCGGCCCTGACGATGGAATTCTGGAGGGAGGGGCGCCGCGTGACTTGGCAAGGTGTGCCAGGCCCTCAGGCGCCACTACCTCAACCGGGGGTGGCGACTGTCACTGCCGACCCGCAGCTGCCGCTCCTGGATCGGCTGCTGGAGCAGCACTGCGCCATCTTCGATGAGCCGACAGGGCTCCCACCGGCACGCCCCTACGACCACCGCATCCACCTACTGCCTGGGACGGCCCCTGTCACGGTACGGCCGTACAGGTACCCTCAGCTTCAGAAGGACGAGCTGGAGCGGCAATGCGCCGCCATGCTCGCCCAATGGATCATCCGTCCGAGCACGTCGCCGTTTTCTGCTCCTGTCCTCTTGGTGCGGAAGGCTGACACGTCCTGGCGATTTTGCATCGACTACCGCGCCCTCAACGCCAAGACTTCAAAGGACAAATTTCCGATACCGGTGGTGGACGAGCTGTTGGATGAGCTCCATGGGGCTCGCTTCTTCACAAAGCTCGACCTCCGTTCCGGCTACCACCAGGTGCGCATGCACCCCGAGGACATCGCCAAGACAGCCTTCCGCACGCATCATGGCCACTTTGAGTTTCTGGTGATGCCGTTTGGGCTCTCCAATGCCCCAGCGACTTTTCAGGCCCTGATGAATGACGTCCTGCGACCCTACTTGCGGCGGTCTGTACTGATATTTTTTTATGACATTTTGATTTACAGTCCCTCGTGGGCCGAGCATTTGCAGCACATCAACATCGTCCTCAACGCACTGCGAGCGCATCACCTCCATCTTAAGCGCTCCAAGTGCTCGTTCGGCGCGTTGTCGGCTACGTTACACGGATACTTCAAGGAACAGGCGTATCGCGTATCGGATACGGATACGCGTCCGATACGCCGCGGATACGTATCGGCGGAGTATCCGAATATTAATTAATTTCGCGAAATTCCGATACGTGGCTTGATACGTATCAGTGGTGCGGATACGCGTATCAGCGTTTATGGATACGGCCTGGCCCAATAACAGCCGCATATCCCCGTCGCCCTAGCCTCCATCGCGTCGCACTCCCACATCGCGCCGCATCCCCGTGCCCGCATCGCGCCGCATCCCCGCGCGGTGACGCCGCGAGCGCCGCTCGCCGCCCGCCGGCCACCGGCGACGAGCCTCCGCTCGCCGGCGACGAGCATCCATCCCTGCTCGCCGGCGACGAGCACCGTCCCTGCTCGCCACTTCGCCAGCCGCCAGTGGAGTCGCTCGGCAGTGGAGTTTCCGCCAGGCTGCGATGTGGAGCTAGCTCCGGTGACGGTGAGTTCCCTTCCCCATTCTCGATCTCCTCTTCTTCAGTTCGTAGCTGCTTGATTTCTTCGATCCCCACTCCGTCTTCCTCTCCCCATTCTCGATCTATTCAATTTGTGCACTCAACAGCGGAGTTAGTGAGCTCTTGTTCCTTGTATGCAGTAGATGGTGTCTCCCAATTTGAGCGGTGCTAGTGCAAGTACAAGTGCTAGTGTAGGATCTGCAGCCACAGAAACAACAAACATCAAGGCTCCACTTTGGGATCATGTCACCATTTTAGAGAAGCCAAAACCCGGTGGAGGAAATACGATGTGGAAATGCAAGTACTGTCCAATGCAAAACTGAGTAGTTACAGTAGAGTTGAAGCTCATTTGCTGCAGAAGGGGGGAAAGGGAATAGGTAAATGTCCTAATGTTACATATGAAATGATTTGTTATTATCGGTTTCAATTTAGACCTGCATTATTATTATTTTTATTTTATTTTTTAAATATTAAACGTATCCGCGTATCAGGTTTTTTGGGAAATTGGCGTATCCGCGTATCCGTATCCTTCCGATACCGATACGCGTATCCGTATCCGTGCTGCATAGGTTGTCGGTGGCCTACTTGGGCCACGTCATCTCCGAAGGGGGCGTCGCCATGGACGCCAACAAGGTCGCGGCGGTGGCTGCCTGGCCCCCTCCACGCTCGGCCCACGGCTTGCGCGGGTTCCTCGGCCTCGCAGGCTACTACCGGAAGTTTATCCGGGACTTCGGCATCATCGCCGCCCCGCTCACGCGTCTCTTGCGGCGAGACGCGTTTGTGTGGGACGACGAGGCGACAAGGGCGTTTGAGGCGCTTAAGCGCGCCTTGACCACGGGACCGGTTCTTCAGATGCCGGATTTCGACGCACCTTTTATGGTCGATTGTGATGCTTCGGGCGCGGGGTTTGGTGCTGTCCTCCATCAAGGCGCTTGACCCCTTGCCTATTTCAGCAGGCCGTTTGCCGCTCGCCACCTCAAGCTGGCGGCGTATGAGCGCGATCTCATCGGGCTCGTTCAAGCCGTGCGTCACTGGCGTCCGTATCTGTGGGGGCGCCATTTCCTGGTTCGCACTGACCATTATAGTTTGAAGTTTTTGCTTGATCAACGTTTGTCTACAGTACCACAGCATCAATGGATCAGCAAACTCTTCGGCTTCGACTTTTCTGTGGAGTATCGCCCGGGTCGCCTGAATACCGTGGCCGATGCTCTATCCCGCCGCGACGTGGAGGGAGCGGCGGGCCTGCTCCCTGGAGACACTGCAGCCGCGCTGACCTTGTTCGGGCCGTCGTTTGCTCTCCTGGACGAGGTCCGGCGTGCCACCGCTGCCGCCCCGGACGGCCGGCGGCTGCTGGAGCAGCTCCAGGCGGGCGACTTGGCTGCCCCGTGGCGTCTCTCTAACGGTCTGCTGCTTCATGGTTCCCGTGTCTTCGTGCCGGACCATGGTGATTTGCGCCAGCAGGTGCTCCTTTTGGCGCACTCCACTGTCATGAGGGCGTTCTCAAGACTCTTCATCGATTGCGGGCAGATTTCTACATCCCCTGTGATCGTGCGATGGTGCAGGACCTTGTGCGTTCATGCACCACGTGCCAATGCAACAAGACCGAGACGGCGCAACCGGCGGGGCTGCTGCAGCCCCTCGAGGTACCCTCCCAGGTGTGGGCGGATATCTCAATGGACTTCATCGAGGGCCTGCCCAAAGTGGCGGGTAAATCTGTCATCCTCACGGTGATGGATCGCTTCTCCAAATATGCGCACTTCATCGTGCTCGGCCACCCCTACACCGCCACGTCCGTCGCTCGTGCTTTCTTCGACGGCATTGTGCGCCTCCACGGGTTTCCCCTCTCCATTGTCAGCGACCGGGATCCCGTGTTCACCGGTCATGTCTGGTGTGATCTTTTCAAGATGGCGGGCGTTAAGTTGCGTATGAGCACCGCCTTCCATCCGCAGACAGATGGTCAGTCGGAGGTGGTTAATAAGGTGATTGCCATGTACCTGCGCTGCGTCACTGGTGATCGTCCTCGTGCGTGGGTGGACTGGCTCTCATGGGCGGAGTACTGCTACAACACTTCATTCCACACCGCTCTCCGCGCCACTCCGTTCGAGGTTGTCTACGGCCGTCCTCCGCCTCCGTTGCTGCCCTATACGCCGGGGACAGCGTGTACTGAGGCCGCGGATGCACTTCTCCGATCCCGCGATGAGATCCTAGCGGAGGTTCGTCAGCGTCTTCTCCAAGCGCAGCAGCTGTCCAAGAAATATTATGATGCCGGTCATCGCGACGTCGAGTTCAAGGTGGGTGACTGGGTGTGGCTGCGGCTGCTTAACCGCACTGCCCAGTCCCTTGTGTCAGGCGCCAAGGGTAAGCTCGGTCCTCGCTATGCTGGACCGTTTTGCATTCTGGAGCGCGTCGGCACCGTTGCCTTTCGTCTACAGCTGCCGGAGGGTGCGCGCCTTCACGATGTCTTCCACGTGGGCTTGCTCAAGCGCCACCGCGGCGACCCTCCAGCTGCTCCAGGCGCCCTCGCCCCGACTTTGGATGGCCGGTATGCTCCAGCGCCGGCCAAGGTGCTGCGTGTTCAGCAGCGCCGTGGCGTTTGGCAAGTGCTGGTCCAGTGGCACGGGTTTCCAGAAGAGGATGCGACATGGGAGATCGTTGATGAGTTCAAGGTCTGCTACCCCGACTTCCAGCTCGAGGACGAGCTGTTTGCGCAAGCAGGGAGAGATGTTATGACCGACATCTCCTATTTCCGCAGGAAGCCCATCAGTGGCTAGGGATGCCGGCGGCTGGATGGGCTTAAAGCCCATAGTTATTATATTTATTAGCTATTTTAGAGTAAATTCCTATTATTCGGGGAACTATATATATGCTTGTAAGGTTGATTGGAAAGAATTAAGCAGAAACATATTATTGTTTCCGGCTTCCTTTAGGGAGCCGGGAGATAATTTTGTGCCCTAGCCGCCCTTCATCTCCTTCCACGCACGCCGCCAAATCCTCCACTGCGAGATCACGGCGCCCCGCCGTGGTCCGTCGCGGTTCAAGCCCCGACCTCCAATCACCCACCTCTACAACCTACGCTCAGTAAGGGGCCGAACCTCGGTTTCTATCACAACGAGACAGTCAAGAAGAAATCTTCCCACATTGTCTTAATAAGAGAACTTTCTGATTCCACATAGACCCCCTGTAGCGGTTAACTTGCCAAATAACTTTAGTTTAGAAGGTCAACTTCCATATTTTGTATGTCATATACTCCCTCCGTCCTGAATATAGTGTATTGCTCCATTAGAAACATTATGGAATGTACTTTTATAACTTACCTTTTTAATGTGGTAGAAGTTATGTTTCCCTATAATTTTAGTCAAACATGAGGTGCGTTGGCTTAGCCGCTTAGGACAAATGAAAATGCGCTATATTTAGGACGGAGGGAGTATTTCAGTGTGAAAATAATAACTGGTAACTTCAAATGTCTTAGGAAAATGGAAAGGAGTTATTTAGCTGCTACTTGTTGGGTTTATAGCTGAGGCTAATATAGGTTACACTATACTGTAGCGGTTGTGTAACACAACACCTATACATGGCGCAGCCCACCTATTCAAAGCTCCAACACTGTCTCCAACAGCCGACCATCCAAATCATCACAATAGGTTCTACAAAATTAGAGGTAAGGATTAGGGTGGCCTAGTGTCCAATGACAGTGCATGTCTTCACACATGAGAAACAGAGAAAACAAAGTTCACCAGGAGGAACAGGTTTTCTTTGATTCTATTTACTAAATAAATTTTGCAGCTGAATACCTTTCCTTCTTGTCTATTTCAAAACATCAACTTTTGTTGGAGTGTGTGTGTGTGGGCCTCCAGCCCAGGCCGGCCCATGTAGGGCAAGGCCCATTAGGGTTAGGGTTGGCACTCTGTGCCTATATGTACCCTGGGGGTTCACCCCCTTCATCTATCCAATACAGAGAACATTATCACTCTAGCATGGTATCAAGCTAGGTTTTCTTCCTCCCCTCCCTCCAGCCGCCAGGGCCAGCCGCCACCTCTTTCCGGCCTCCAGCACGCCCCCGGGGAGAGCCACCTCTCCGCCGGGGGCAGCGCCCTTGGTTTGGCGTCGATCCCCTTCGATCCACGCCCGTAGTCGCGTCAAGAAGTCCCAGCAGGAGCAGCAAGCAGCAGAGGACCACCCGCTCTTCGTCCTCGGCGCCAGGGAGCTCCGCCGGCGTGGATCCGCCGCCCCGCTGCTCTGCGCGCCTCCAGCACCGCCGCCACTCTGGCCGCGGCTGCAGGGGGCCAGCACGGGCGGCCAGGGCGCGCCGCCGGCGCGGATCCGCCACCTACTCCCCGCCCTGCCTCTGCCCGGCGCGGATCCGCCGCCCCCTCCCCCCGCAGCCGCTCTGCGCGCCTCCAGCGCCGCCGCCACTCTGGCCGCGGCTGCGAGGGCCAGCGCGGGCGGCCAGGGCGCGCCGCCTCCTCCCCGCCCTGCCTCCTCCCGGCGTGGATCCGCCGCCTCCTCCCCGCCCTGCCTCTGCCCGGCGCGGATCCGCTACTCGGCGCCGGGATCCCGCCCTCCCCTGCTCGGGGGGGCCGGCGTCGACGCCGGCGCGAGCGCAGAGGCTCCGCCCGGCGCGGCTCAGCTGCCTCCTCGCCACCACCACCGCCGCCGCTGCTCTGCTATGTATCTGTTCGTTTTGCATTGTGTCGCCCTGCCGTTCGTCGTCTTCATCGACACCCCCGAGGACGAGGCCGCTGCTGCGCCCTCCAGCTGCAGCGGCGCCACTCGTGGTCTGCCTTCACCGCCGGTGCCGCCGCCTTTCCAGGCGGTTGTGCCACCCGCCGCCGGTCGTCGTCAAGCAAGCTCTCCGTCCAGAGTCCACGCCCTTCGCCGTCTACCGCGGACAACGCCCCCCCTCCCCGCCACCCCTGCTCTGAGCGCGGGACTTCTACGAGGGCGGGCAGGAAAGCCGCCACCCCACTTCTCCCCCTCCGCCACCCCTGATCTGAGCGCGGACCTCGACTTCTCCGCCACCCCTGCTCTGAGCGCGGTCTCCGAGGTATCCGGGTGCGCTGCCATTGCCTGGCGCCCCTGCCGCCGCATGGCTCGGCTCACCGTTCCGCGGCCACGACTGCTCGGTGTTGCGACTATGTCTTCGACCGTCTTCGCTGCCACCTCGACTCGACGACTTCTACCTCGGCTACGACCACGACGACCTCGACCTCGGCTACTTCGGCACAAAACGGGCTATCCTCCACTTCTTCGCTCCAGCCACAACGTCCGCGACACGGTTGCAACTGCGGGGGATGTCATCGCTTCGGCTTTGTTCGTCTCCAGTCTCATCGTGTGTGCGCCCCCGTTGTGACTACGGGGGGATGTTGGAGTGTGTGTGTGGGCCTCCAGCCCAGGCCGGTCCATGTAGGGAAAGGCCCATTAGTGTGTGGGCCTCCAGCCCAGGCCGGCCCATGTAGGGAAAGGCCCATTAGGGTTAGGGTTGGCACTCTGTGCCTATATGTACCCTGGGGGTTCACCCCCTTCATCTATCCAATACAGAGAACATTATCATTCTAGCAACTTTGTATGATGATTGATGATTTTGTACCTACATTTCCAATTCATTTTTTAGTGATGATTCAGATGATCATTAAATGGCGAGAGACTGGGCAAACCTAGCAAACCACCAAATGGAACTTCACTTTCCTCATAATATGTCCTCTACGTAAATATGAATAGGCTTTTGGTTTTCCATTTACTTATTGAGAGAGCACTAGTGTACTAGTGTCCTCCAATACCTAAGGCTCATCTATTTAGTGATAACGGTGATCAGCAGCACTATAGTAAGATAATTAGGCCGATGTCATGTAAGTTAAAAACCCTCATCGTGGGTGTAGGTAAAAAGCAGTTAATCATACAAGTAGGACCAACACTACAAAAGTTTTGGACTCCATAAGACCATAAATATCCAAACTCATCACAGACATGAACATACTAATCTCTCTAGTCACAAAAGATGGTTGTTTTCGTTGCATGCAGTCAACATATTTCAACTTTGATCATCAATATACTTTGTAATAATTCAATTTAATTTTTAAAAATGGTATAGCTAGATTTTCCTTGAGAAGAAGTTTTCATTAGAACCTTGCTATATTTAAATATGTTTCATACTATTAATTAGTGGTCAAAGTACTGTATCAGTGATCACATCAATGTACAGAAAAATACTCTTTTGTGACTGGCGTGAGTATAAGATATCAGGTATGTATATATCAAGGGAAAACCATATCCTAGCCATCTTTTGGCAACTCTGTTGGAAGTGGATTAACACATAATAATACGTATGACAGAAGAGATAATATAGTAGCATTACCATGTGGCTAAATTTGCTGAAACTTGAATCCATATTTGTTGCCTTAAAAGATGGAACTGGGGGGAGATCTCTTCCAACTTGAGATGCTACATTAGCTGCATTGGAAGATGAGGCTCCTTCCTGAAAGTGGGATTGGCAATTCCAATTCAGTAATGAAAGTATGGCATCGGAATTAAATATAAGGATCATGAGCATACCAAGTTGCTATTCTGGAGCTGTTTCGTCATAGCTACCACGTCATGTACTTTTGCCATTGATGGTGGTAATATGGGGCAATTTGGTGTTGGTGACTGCAATTCACAAGTTTGTTAAGCATTGGTTAGAAACAATTTTTGTGACGTCAGTGCAATTCTGCAAAGGTTGACAGGAAGTACCAGCTCTCTTGGCATCATGTCAAAAAGACTAGATCTGCGCTTCTTCTTGTTTGGATTAGTTTGTCTAAGAAAATATTTCTGAGCATGACTTGCAACTTGAGTTGGTGTTCTGGTGGTAACGAAATTTTTTGCTATACCCCTCCAGTCTCCCTTCCCTAGCTTTTCAAGACCAGCAAGAAATGTTCTATGCTCCTCTTCAGTCCAAGGAACAGCTGCAAAGCAGAAATAAAACTATTTATTAAGTACTATCAGATATGGAAAGATGTTATGCTTTTACAAATTGTAGTCAGAGACATCCATATCTCTTTTGCTTTGGTGATGGATGAGGTCACAAGGGACATACAAGGTGATATCCCTTGGTGTATGCTCTTTGCTGATGATGTGGTGCTAGTTGACGACAGTAGGGCGGGGGTTAATAGGAAGTTAGAACTATGGAGGCACACGTTAGAGTCGAAAGGGTTCAGACTTAGTAGGACTAAGACCGAGTACATGAGGTGCGATTTCAGCGCGACTAAGCACGAGGAGGGAGATGTTAGCCTCGATGGGAAAGTGGTGGCCAAGAAGGATACTTTTCGGTATTTAGGGTCGATGCTACAAAAGGATGGAGACATTGATGAAGATGTTAGGCATAGAATTTCAGCCGGCTGGTTGAAATGGCGTCAAGCTTCTGGCGTTCTCTGTGACAAAAGGGTGCCTCAGAAGCTGAAAGGTAAGTTCTATAGGACGGCGATTCGTCCGGCGATGTTATACGGTGCTGAGTGTTGGCCTACAAAAAGGCGACATGTCCAGCAATTGAGTGTAGCGGAGATGCGTATGTTGCGTTGGTGTTGTGGGCACACAAGGAGGGATAGAGTCCGGAACGACGATATTCGGGATAGGGTTGGGGTGGCACCAATTGAGGAGAAATTGATTCAACATCGGTTGAGATGGTTTGGACATGTCCAACGGAGGCCTCCTGAGGCGCCGGTGCGTAGTGGAGTTCTAAAGCGGGCCGATAATGTAAAGAACGGTAGAAGTCGACCTAAACTAACTTGGGACGAGTCCGTTAAGAGAGATCTTAAGGAGTGGAATATCTCCAATGATTTAGCTATGGACAGGAGCGCTTGGAGATTGGCAATCAACGTGTCTGAACCGTGATCTCTTTTTGTCTTGTGCCCTTTATGTCCCTTTATGTGTCTCCCTGTTTCTCGTCTCTTTTGGGTTTCATCTCTAGCCTACCCCAACTTGCTTGGGACAAAAGGCTATGTTGTTGTTGTTGTTGTTGTTGTTGTTGTTGTAGACATCCATATCTCTTCTTCGACTCAACATAGTAAAACTACATGAGTTGGCTCTTGGAATGATTCACTAATAGAATTGTCCAAAAAAAAAATTGTTACATGACTCTCCTGATCTCCATATAAGTTGTTATTGTCTAAACAAAAGGGTAAACAAGAACCAAACAAACATCAGAAATATCCAATGCAATAAAGAACTTTTCAAATAAAAATTAACTAAATTAATGGGAAAAAACTTTCATTGTTGTAGGTTTTGAAATATTTCAATTTTTAACAGTTTGCTACCACCACCACTCTGCTAAATGGGGCTCACTGTAGGGATAAGCCTCACTTTTCAAATATGTGTATTCTACGCATCTTATTAAATATCTGACAAAACCCTCAGAACCACTTAGAAATTAGAAGAATCAATACCTTCTAACTCAAGCTTGTTCAATACCTTTTACTATAATTCAAAACCTATTCGAACAGCTGTACAAAACCTACTTGCCACCTGCCACATAGGATATTATCAAATCATTATCAATGCCATTTTGCTAAGAGTTTCAGGTTTTTAATAGGCATAAGTTGTGCCATAGTAGAGGCTGAGACAGTAGTATAAGCAACCGAATTGAAGTCGCCATTAACTCTTAATTTCTTAAAACTAATACAGGAAGTAAAGACAAATTGGTAGAAATTAGTCATTATTTATTCAAGTATATTTAGTATAAGTTTGTATGAGTTAGTTCATCATCACTAACAAGCATGGCCACATGCTATGCTTAGCAAAACAAATGGGATATCGTTCCAAGGGCTAAGATAGAAATAATCAATTAGTGAAAAGTGGATGTTACAATAGTAAACATGACATGATAGATTTTAAATTTTATATATCCATTTAAAAAGACCATAGGTACCTTAGGAAGCATTGGGAAAAGGTGGATAGCCCCATATATATCTAAGAGAAACAAGACTAACAAACTAATATAGTAACCCATCAAACAGAACTATAATTGCAAGCAGCCAACAACTTTCAGCTTGCGATTCAGTGTTTCATCATGCCTCAGCCAATAGAAAAACTGGCTCCCAAATGACTTACTACAAGGACAAACGATGACAGCAAACAGGGCTGCTTGCATCAGTGTGATGCCAAAAGGAGTTTTCAACTAGAGCTGTTCCATCAGGTTGACAGTATATGAGCAAGAGCAACCAAGCAGTGGAAAATAGCAGAATTCAGCATCACACATCATGACTTCCCTGATAGAAGACAAAGAGCCCGTCTTGTCTGAGCACAAGATGACTAGAATCAATCCAATATCCAATTACACAAGTCACTAGAACAGACGCATTAAAACTTTCCTTTCTTATGTCTGTGGTGATGCGAACAAAAGTATACAAGTGGCAGGGTTCAATATGGCCACACACCATGACATACATCAAAGACAGGTCTGCTGACTGTCTTAACTCTTACTAAGCTCCCATCTTGACAGACACAAGGTCAAGTTCATAAATCATTTATGTAACTGAACTAGTCAACATCACACAATATCATTAGATGTATGAAATCCAAGTTGTATATCTCCCAATCATCCACCAGTTTACTGTCAATCCAAACTCTATTATAAACATACAAGATACAGTCACAAACTAACAAGAAACATAGGATGCTTACACATTAAACGAATCAATATGCCAAAACAACAAATGGATGCACATACAAACTAAGGTCTAACTGTAGCAGAGAAACAAGCTTTATGCATTAAACACATCAACCAGCAGGCCAATCATATAGATACAACACAATTGTTTATCTTTGCTAACCCTATAAAACATGCACACATACATAGAAATACCATTTCTACATTAAAAAATCCAGAAATGTCGCATCTTTCTAGATCCAAAGACAAAACTATCAAACTAAAAGCATTCCTGCCATAGAAATGGGACTATTGGTCACCAGATCTTTGCGTATTCCTATGCATTTCTGCATCAAAACAAAGATTTCCAAGGCAAAACAAGGAGCAAAAGACGGCACCTTTCTTCCTCTCCTGCGCCCTCCGCCGCTTCCCGGACGACTGCGTCAGCCCGCCATCGGAGAGGTACCCGTCCCCGGCACCTCCGCCGTTCGCGCTACCTCCTCCACCGTCAGCGCCAGCGACAAGAGCGGCGAGGTTGCCCATGCTCTTGCACTTGCGCATCACGTCCTCCCTGGCCGCCACGGGCGGGTTGGGGCTCGGATCCCGTTCCGGCGGATCCCCCTCCGGCGCCGGCGCGATGGTGACGCCGAAGAGGCGCATCCCGGCTCGGCGCGAATCTCGAGGCATCCCGGCGTCCGGGCTCCGGCGAGTGGGGGTCGGGGTGGCGTTTTTTTTATTGGGAGGCGTCGGAGGGGCTGAACAGGGACAGAGCTTTTTATTTATTATCGGACACGGTTTCCTTCACTCTTGTCCTTTATTTTTTTAGCAGAATGGTCCTTGAGATTTGGGTTTTTCCTTCCCAGTTTATTAAAATTTCATTTCAATCTCTCCATATTACTTTAATAAATCTCTTATGGACGTTTTTCTCATCTCAAAATATAAGTTTTTAATTTGTTACACAAGGACTGATGGGAGGCTTCTTATCATTTACCTTCAAATGAGAGCAATAGGCACTTTATTAGCAAAATCGTGTTTTTCATTATGTGTACAATATAGACAATATTGACAGAATGTTGTCTTGACAATGTTTCAAGGAATCCTGTTGACACATATTTAAACTTTTTGGATTGTTGGGCTTAATTTTGCAAGGTTGCCCAATATCAACATTATTACAGAATCACTGGGTTTTTTAAGCCCTTAGAGCATCTCCTACAGATGGACTAAATGCATCCGTGAATGCTATTGTAGCTATTATAGCAAAAAAAAAACCCTGTCCAACAGCCTTTCTATCCTATCTTCTATTTTCCACCGCTGGCCATCCCGCAGTCGTCGCTGGCCAATTTTCCCGAGCCAGAATCGCTTGCTATCCGCGGCGCCAATGGATTCCCGCGCACGGGCTTCGCCTCTCCCGCCCTCGATTTCCTCCGCGCGCCAGCCTCTCCCGCTCCCGCGCGCGTGCGCCCCCTTGTCGTGCTCCTCTTTTTCTTCCCATCCCACGCTGTTTCTTCTCGGCACCTGTGTGTTCCTCTCTCCACGACGCGGATCCCTTCGAGGTCCTCAGAATCGTGCCGAGGCACCATGTCGCAGGCACAATCAGAAGCGGATCTGATGTCCGCGAGCCACGGCCACGGGGACCCCAATTCTTCTGAGCTCCACTCGTTCCCCATCTTCTCGGCGGCCAGCGGTTGGGAGCAACAGCAGTTCCCGTCATTGCCTTGGTTGCAAAGTGCAGGGGTACCTGAGCTGCGGCGTGGAGTTCTTCCTCCCAATGCTGCCCCCCGCTGCATCAGCCCCCTTGTCTGGCATGTATTCCGGTGAGATCCAAATAGCTAGATGCAATTTTTTTGTTTTTTAATAATCAGGCCAACTCGAAATGTACATGTAGGCTCAGATGCAATTTGTGAATAGGTATCTATTGCGAGTTCTTGTGAATGAAAGCATTCTTGGCAATTATGTTCTGTAAATAACTTAAATTTGGTGAGCTCTGAATCGTGAAAGCATTCTTGCTACTTTCAGATAGTACAGTTTGACTAGTTGCAGTAAAGTGAAGGTTGTGATTGTGCATATTACAAATTTATTTATTGAACTAGAGTTTGTGTATTTCAGTAAGTTTAGTAAATTTTTTTCTGTGAACAGTATGTTAGCCTCTTCCCTGTGATCATCCAATTGCGGAACTGTGCATATAATGAGTTGAGGTCAGAGTTTTCTGAAACTTGTTCAAGTGTCAGTCTAATTTGCTATCAATAGTAGATTTTTATTCTTCATTTTTTTCAGTTCAAACTCTCTAGCTCTGCAGCCCATTGAATTTAGTCATCTTCCTATGCAGCGAATAGGGCTTTAATTTTTTCTATACCACATCTGGAATGCTTCAGTTTTACCTGCTTGTTGAAATCATATTTCAGTCTATGATCTTGATTGTCTGTGTGGTATTTTTTCACAGTCACCATGGATTCGGAAAGATCTTTTACTGACATAATTACAAGGGGTTGTAATCCTGCTGTTTTGTCTGATAATGTTGCAACTCCTAATGAAACACCAGCATGTGATGAGGCCCTAGCAAGTGTGAAAGGGAGTCAGAAAAGGTCCAAGAATTTCAGTAAAGAGGAGGATGAATTGTTGGTCTCAGCATGGCTAAATGTGAGTTTTGATCCAGTGCAAGGAGTTGATCAATCACGTTCAACTTATTGGAAAAGAATATATGATTACTTTCATATCAACAAGACATTTGATTCTGATCGAACGCAAAGCTCCCTAATGAGCCGGTGGTCTGGTATTCTACATGATGTGAACTTATATGCTGGTTGCGTTTCAAAGATAGAGGCTAGAAATCAAAGTGGTTTATCTATCGCTGATAAGGTTAGATAACATACCTTGCCCTTCCAATTCTATATGATGTTTCTGTATGTCATGCAGTCTCTGTGTGTTTCAATTTGCAGGAAAAAAATGCATTAAGAATGTTCAAGTTTGAGGACAAGCACCACTGGAATTTCCCTTACCTCCATTGCTGGGAAAAATTGAAAGACAAGGCCAAGTGGAAGAGCAGGAGCAATCAGAGTGGAACAGCTTCAAGGAAAAAGCAAAAGACCACGGCGAATTCAAGTCCAGCAGCGGCTGCACAATTAGTTGTCACTGCTAATGGTGAAGAGAGTCAGGCAGCAATGCCTACAGTGGACAGACCTACAGGGAAGAAGAAGGAGAAAGACAAATTACGACAACGTTCCAGCATTGAAGCATTGGATTATCTGTTGGCAAAGAAGAAAGAGGCTGACAAAGAGAAGGATTTGAAGAAAGAGGAGAGGTGCAAAAAAGCATTTGCATTGCAGGAAGAAAGGATCAGAATCGAGGAGGAAAGGAACAGAATCGAGAAAGAAAGGATCAAACTTGAGAAAGACAAATTTGAGTTCGAGAGGAACCTCGAAGAAGAGAGAATTATGAATGTTGATGCGAGTATGAAAGCCCAAGTTTGGTTTTGGTAATCAATGACACCAAGTTGCTAATGCCATGTGTTAAGTGTTTTGAGTTAGGCATAAGCAACACATGTGATGAAGGTGTATGTGGCAAGGAGTGGTGGCCACAAGATCATAAAGAGATGGTGCATGGACATGAAATGATAATCATGGTGAAGATGCACATAAAATGAAGGACATGATCAAATGAAAGAGAAGGATCTAAGAGAGCAAGGCAAAGGTATAACCATAGGGTTTTCCTTTTGCCGGTCTAAGATGAGTAGAGAAGTGATTGACCGGGTTTAGGATACATAGCCGACTATCAAGAGGGGCAATCACGGTTAGCTCGGAAATCAAGTGCCACTAGATCAATGTCTTAAGCATATGCATTAGGATCTAGTAAAGAGCTAACATAACGCCTTGGAAAATGATTGTGAAATGCTAACACACATGCACTTGGTGGTGTACACTTGGTGGCGTTAGCACATTTGCGAAGGCGGTGGAGTTCAAGCGGTAGAGAGGGGTTTGGGTTCCTCTCTTCCTCCCGCCGAGCTTGCGAGGCGGGATTCGGCGCTTTTTGGAGAAGTGAAATGCCTATTTTCTTTTGCGCCAGAAGTCGGAAAAGAAACGGAGGCGAACGGAGGTCACTGTGGTGACCGGACGCTGCACCGGACGTAGTCACGGTATGACCGGACGCGTCTGGTCAGTGTTCAGCGTCTGCGCAGTTTTTAGTTCGATGATCGGACGCGTCCGGTCATCTAGGGAGCTTACTGGACTCTAACCGGACGCTAGCACTGTGGCGTCCGGTCAGTTTAACAGCGCGTCCGGTCAGTTCTCCTGAGCGAACCAGAGCGCGCGACCGGCGCGTCCGGTCCCTCACGTAGCCGGAGCGTCCGGTCAGGCGTCCAGAGGGGCAGAGCGAAGCGGAGTGACGATCGGACGCGTCCGGTCTCAACGGGAGCATACTGGAACGCGACCGAACGCGGGCACTGTCGCGTCCGGTCAATCGGTTCAGCGCGTCCGATCACGGCAACGGCTAGTTCTGACTCGCACTGGTTCTTGCTGTCGTATAGTGACCGGACGCGTCCGGTCACCCTGACCGGAGCGTCCGGTCAGCGCGTTTTTCGCTGCGTCGTCTGTAACGGCTAGCTGCGTACCCCTTCGTTATAAATAAATGTTGGCCGGGGTTTGAGGGCAACTCTTGCACATTTTGAGATATAGAGACATACTTTGAGCTAGAGAACAACCCCTCCACTCATCTCTTTGCATAGTTGCACATCTTGAGTGAGATTGAGTGAGATTCAAGTACATTGCTTGAGAGTTGCATTCTAGAGGCACTTGATCTTCGAGTTGCTGCGGATTTCTTGTTACTCTTCCGTGTTTCCTGACACGGTAGATGGCTTGGAGCAGCGGAGGTGATTGAGCTCACAATTGGAGATTGTTGGAGCCTTCACCAAGTGTTGTAAGGGGTTCTTGATCCTTCCCCGCGGAAGTTCGCAAATTGGATACTCTAGTGGAGCTCGTGGCTTGGAGGATCCCCATCTTGTGTGCGGTTGTGTGGCGCCCGCCGAGGGCTCGACTCTTGATAGTCGATTAGCTCGCGAACCGACAAGTGGGTGTATCGCTACAACGGGGAGTAGCTTGCCGGGAAGCAAGTGAACCTCGGGATAAATTCTTGTGGCATTCTCTTCCCGAGGATTTCTCTTGTGTGATTGATTGATTGGTATATCTCATCTCTACACGGCGGTATAATCAATCAAAGCTCTTCTCTCGTATTACTTCTTGTTTCTAGCTTGTAGTTGTAGTTGTGTTTAGTGAATAGCCTTGTACTAGACTTGTGTAGGTGGCTTGCTTAATTAGTTAGAGCTAGTGCTTTTGCTTCGCCACCTTTAGTACTAACTCGTGGTTAAGTAATTCTTGTAGAAGTTTTAATTAGGCTATTCACCCCCCTCTAGCCTATTTGGACCTTACAAGTGGTATCGGAGCCGAGGCACCGTTTATTTGAGGCTTAACAACCTACGGTGAAAAAGAAATGGCTCAATTAAGCTTGCACATCAACAACACCAAGAAGGCACCTCACTTTGATGGCACAAATTATGCATATTGAAAGGTTAAGATGACCGCACACCTAAAGTCAATCAATAGAGAAGTGTGGAAGGTCATCGAAACAAAATTTGAGGTTGCCAATCCGGAAGCACCTACACCGGTAGAGGAGAAGAAGCTCCAATGCAATGATATTGCCATTAGTGCTCTTCATGAGGCACTAGATGACAAGACATTTGAGCAAGTAAAGAACATAGAGATTGCTCATGATGCTTGGGCCAAGCTAGAAGAAACATTTGAAGGCACCGAAGGTACAAAGACCGCTAAAGCATATATCTTGCAAGAAAAATTTTCAAGCTTCAAGATGCAAGATGATGAGAGTGTACCGGAGATGTTTCATAGGTTGCAAGTCATTGTCAATGAGCTCAAGGCACTTGGTGAGGAGGTCAAGGATAATCAATTCTCTATGAAGTTCTTGAGAAGTCTACCCAAGAGATTTGATACATTGATCACCGTGCTAGTGAGGACTACATTGAAGGATTCAACTCCTCAACAAATATTTCAAGAAGTGATGACCGATGATTCATATAGAGAAGATGATGAGAAGGATGAGTTGGTCAAGAAGAAGAAGAAGGAAAATGAGAAGAAAGATGATGAAAAGAAGAAGAGTGTGGCATTCAAAGCCACCACATCCAAGAGCAAATCCAAGATTGAATCATCAAGTGATGAAGACTCAAGCTCTTGTGATAGTGATGACATTGATGAGAAGATGGCTCTCTTTGTCAAGCAATTTGGCAAATTCATGAAGAAGAAAGGCTATCGTGCAAGAAGGAGAAAGAACTCATCCAAGAAGAGTGAGCATACCATGAGATGCTTTAGATGCCATAGCAAGGACCATCTCATTGCAAAGTGTCCTTATGATAGTGATGATGAAGATGCTATCAAGAAAGAGAAGAAGAAGCAAGAAAAGAAAAAAAGCTCTTATAAGAAGAAGAATGATTCTCATGTTGCTACATAGGATAGTGATGATTCCTCAAGTGATGATGAGGATGACTACAAGAGCAAGAAGAAGGGACATGCTAGCATTGCCATCCAAGAGAAGGTCTCCCTCTTCGACACTCCATCGTGCTTCATGGCTAAGGCCGCTAAGGTATCATCCGACGATGAGAGTGATCATGATAATGCTAGTGATAGTGATAGTGATAGTGGTGAAGAAGAATTCACTAAAGATGAACTAATCACTATGCTAGAAGATTGCACTCAACATTTTAAAGAATCTAGAAAGGAGTGCAAGGGCTTGCTTAAGGAAAAGAAAAACCTTATGCAAGAACTTGATGAGCTTAGGGCATCTTATGAGAGTCTAAAGGTAGACAATAAGAAGCTTCAAAAGTCTCACACTAAGCTTGAAGAAGCTCATTCCTCTCTAGTTGAAAAATGTGAAAACATGCCAACTAATGTTGAGAAAGCTAAAACTTGTAACATAGGCATATCATGTGATATAATTGATGAAACTTTTTATAAGCCTATTATTGTTGCTCCTACTAACCCTTCATGTAGCTCATCTACATCATCCTCATCTAGTAGTGATGGTTTCACTTGTGACTCCACACTTATAGTTGAGAATGAAAATCTCAAGAAGGAGGTAAAAGAGCTCAATCACACATTAGCTAAGGCTTATGGTGGTGAGGACCGCTTGCTTATGTGCTTGGGTAGCCAAAGAGCTTCTCTCTACAAAGAGGGATTGGGCTATAACTCCAAGAAAGGCAAGGCCGCTTTTGCTCCTCACAAGACTCGTTTTGTGAAGAACAATGGTAGCTATTGCAAAAGTTGCAAGCAAGTTGGTCACATAGAGCAACATTGCATGAACAAGAAATCCAATGCAAATGTATCCTCAATCAAGTTTAATTCTTTCTATATGCTTACTAAGGGTACAAATGGTGTTCATGCTAAGTTTATTGGTACACCATGGATGGGCTCAAAGAAGAAAGCCATTTGGGTACCAAAGAACTTAGTCTCTAACCTTGGAGGACCCAAACAAGTTTGGGTACCTAAAAAGAATTGATCTTGTCTTGTAGGTCAATTACAAAGCCGGAGGAAGGCATTGGGTGCTTGATAGTGGGTGCACTCAACATATGACCGGAGACTCTTGTATGTTCAATTCAATTGATACAAGTCAAAATGGTGGTTTTGATGCTATCACTTTTGGCAACAATAAGAAAGGCAAGGTCAAGGGGCTTGGTAAAATTGCTATCTCAAATGACATGAGCATATCTAATGTGTTGCTAGTTGAGAGCTTAGATTTCAATCTTTTATCGGTGGCACAACTTTGTGATCTTGGCTTCAAGTGCATATTTGGTAGTGATGATGTTGAAGCCATAAGTGTTAATGGATCAAACTTGATATTCAAAGGATTTAGACATGGTAGCTTATACTTGGTTGACTTCAATGATAGTGAGACACAATTGACATTATGCTTGCTTAGTAAATCTAGTATGGGTTGGTTATGGCATAGAAGGCTTGGTCATGTTGGAATGAAACAATTGAACAAACTTTTGAGGCATGACTTAGTTAGAGGATTGAAGGATGTCACCTTTGAGAAGGATAAACTATGTAGTGCTTGTCAAGCCGGCAAACAAGTTAGAAATTCACATCCTAGTAAAAGTGAAATGAGCACATCAAAAGCATTTGATCTATTGCACATGGACTTGTTTGGGCCAACAATATACACTAGCATTGGTGGCAACAAGTATGGTTTTGTGATTGTGGATGACTACACTAGATACACTTGGGTGTTCTTTCTCTATGACAAGAGTGATGTTTATGATCTATTCAAGTCTTTTGTCAAGAGGGTGCAAAATAAGTTTGAGACTACCATCAAGAAGATTAGAAGTGACAATGGTAGTGAGTTCAAGAACACAAGAACTGAAGATTTGTGTGATGATTTTGGTATTGGACATCAATTCTCACCAACATACACTCCTCAATCAAATGGTGTAGTTGAAAGGAAAAATAGAACCTTGATTGATATGGCTAGATCAATGCTTAGTGAATACAATGTTAGTCATTCATTTTGGAGTGAAGCTATCAACACGGCTTGCTATTGTAGTAATCGTCTCTATTGCCATAGGAAGCTTGGAAAGACACCATATGAACTATTGAATGGAAGAAAGCCCAACATTGTATACTTTAGAGTGTTTGGTTGCAAATGCTATATTCTCAAGAAAGGCACTAGGTTGAGCAAGTTTGAAAAGAAATGTGATGAAGGGTTCTTACTTGGTTATTCTACCACAAGCAAATCATATAGAGTTTGGAATCTCACAAATGGCACCTTGGAAGAAGTTCATGATGTTGAGTTTGATGAAACCCAAGGGTCTCAAAATGAAGCTCAAAACCTTGATGATGTGAGAGGAGATCAATTGTCAAATGCAATGAAGAACATGGACATTGGTGATATAAGGCCGATGCAAGTTGATGATGATGATATTCATGTGATCAACCAAAGTGTGCAAATTGATACAAATCAAGCAAGCTCTAGTGGTTCTCATGATGAAGCTCAAGTTCAAGGTCAAACAAGTGGAAGCAATCAACTCCCAATACTCCAACCTACTAGTATTGCAAGAGATCATCCATTGGACCAAATCATTGGTGGAATTCAAAGTGGTGTTCAAACTAGATCAAGATTAACATCATTTTGTGAGCATTACTCATTTGTCTCATTAGAAGAACCAAAGAAGATAGAAGATGCATTGAAAGATTCCGAGTGGGTAAATGCCATGCATGAAGAACTAAACAACTTTGCTAGAAATCAAGTTTGGAAACTTGTTGAGAGGCCAAAGAACTACAATGTGATTGACACTAAGTGGGTCTTTAGAAACAAGCAAGATCAAGATGGCATGGTTGTAAGGAACAAAGCAAGATTAGTAGCACAAGGATACACTCAAGTTCAGGGTCTTGACTTTGGAGAGACATATGCACCGGTTGCAAGATTGGAAGCAATTAGAATCTTATTAGCATATGCTTGTGCACACAACATCAAGCTCTATCAAATGGATGTCAAGAGTGCATTTCTCAATGGCTACATCAATGAAGAAGTTTATGTTGAGCAACCTCCCGGTTTTGAAGATGACAAGAAGCCTGACCATGTTTACAAGTTAAAGAAGGCATTGTATGGTTTAAAGCAAGCACCTAGAGCATGGTATGAGAGATTGAGGGATTTTCTTCTCTCTAAAGGGTTCAAGATGGGAAAGGTTGACACCACTCTCTTCACCAAGAAGCTTGGAAATGACTTGTTTGTGTTGCAAATCTATGTGGATGATATCATTTTTGGATCAACAAATCAAGATTTTTGTGAAGAGTTTGGAAATATGATGGCTAATGAGTTTGAGATGTCTATGATTGGAGAGCTTAGTTACTTCCTTGGACTTCAAATCAAGCAAATGAAGAATGGCACTTTTGTAAGTCAAGGCAAGTACATCAAGGACATGATCAAGAAGTTTGGATTGCAAGATGCTAAGCCAATGAGCACACCAATGGGCACTAATGATCAATTGGGTGTTGATGCTAGTGGCAACATGGTAGATCAAAAGTTATACCGGTCTATGATTGGAAGCTTGCTCTATGTCACCGCTTCTAGGCCGGATGTGATGTTTAGTGTGTGCAAGTGTGCAAGATATCAAGCTTCACCTAGAGAAAGTCATTTGAAAGCCACCAAGAGAATATTGAGATATCTTAAGGGCACTCATGATGTTGGATTATGGTTTCCAATGGGGTCTAATTTTGAGTTGATTGGATATTCGGACTCCGACTATGGTGGATGCAAGATTGATAGAATGAGCACAAGTGGCACTTGTCAATTGCTTGGAAGGTCTCTTGTTTCATGGTCATCAAAGAAACAAAATAGTGTTGCACTATCTACCGCCGAGGCCGAATACATTAGTGCCGGTAGTTGTTGTGCACAATTGCTTTGGATGAAAGCCACCTTGAATGACTTTGGAATCAAATACAAGAATGTGCCTTTGTTTTGTGATAATGAAAGTGCTATCAAGATGACTCAAAATCCGGTACAACATTCAAGAACCAAGCACATTGACATAAGGCATCACTTCATAAGAGACCATCAACAAAAGGGTGATATTAGCATTGAGAGCATTGGCACCAAAGATCAACTAGCCGACATTTTTACAAAGCCTCTTGATGAAAAGAGATTTTACAAGTTGAAGAATGAATTGAACATACTTGACTTCTCCAACTTGAAATGAGTGTACCCCCACATTCTTATATGACATGCCTCTCCTCCAACATAGCAAGGTAAAGTTGTTTGGCATATCATTCATACTTTGCTAAGGACATGGTTAGAACATATAGACATATTTGCATGATAAATAGGCTCATTCATGAAAATCAAATGATTTTGATGTATATATGGTACCACTATTGCTTCTATGTTTGATTGATCTAGTGGTAGCATATGACATGTTTATGGGCTTGCAAACCTAGTGTTGAATCTAGAAAATGAGCTCATGATGTGTAACTCAACATGCTCAAGATAACTCTTATACTTTATGAGGTGTGAAGAAGCTTGTGCTTGGATCAAACCGAATTACATATTCTAGGCAAGTAATCTAGATTGAACCATAATTTGGACTCCCTCATAATTGATTGACTTATCTCTCACTAAAATTGGCACCTTTTGGTGATTGTTGACAAAGGAGGAGAGAAAAGTCACAAAGATATTGCAAAGAGCAAGAAAGATATAAAAAGGGAGAGAGAAAAGTCACAAAGATATAGTAAGGGGGAGAGAAAAGATATAGTGAGAAGGAGAGAAATTAAATTTGAGCACATAAGTAGGGGGAGCAAGCTCATGAATTATTTGTTGCATTTGTATGTGCACTAACATGATGATGTGTTGCATTGCAAATTTAATTTTGATATTCATGATTGAATGATGTTTGCTAGAAATAGAACTTGAATGATGTTTTGTTGAGAGTAGCTTTACAAGCGATATCTAGACACCTTTTGCTCATAATGTTGATCTCACGATGTACTTTAGTGTTTGTGATCTTTACAAGTGGTGTCTAGCTACTTCGATGCTAAGGATGGTATATAAAGGCAACTCCGATTGGTATCACGCTTCAAAGGTCCATTCTATATATCTTAGCATCAATTTGATAGTAGTAACTCTCCCAAAATTCAAATCCATACATATGTGCACAATTGAACCAAACTCATGGAAGCACATATGTAGGGGGAGCTAATACTATCGAAATTAAAAATTGATTTCATTTCATATCTTTGTGATGGTTGTCATCAATTACCAAAAAGGGGGAGATTGAAAGCCCAAGTTTGGTTTTGGTAATCAATGACACCAAGTTGCTAATGCCATGTGTTAAGTGTTTTGAGTTAGGCATAAGCAACACATGTGATGAAGGTGTATGTGGCAAGGAGTGGTGGCCACAAGATCACAAAAAGATGGTGCATGGACATGAAATGATGATCATGGTGAAGATGCACATAAAATGAAGGACATGATGATCAAATGAAAGAGAAGGATCTAAGAGAGCTAGACAAAGGTATAACCATAGGGTTTTCCTTTTGCCGGTCTAAGATGAGTAGAGAAGTGATTGACCGGGTTTAGGATACATAGCCGACTATCAAGAGGGGCAATCACGGTTAGCTCGGAAATCAAGTGCCACTAGATCAATGTCTTAAGCATATGCATTAGGATCTAGTAAAGAGCTAACATAACGCCTTAGAAAATGATTGTGAAATGCTAACACACATGCACATGGTGGTGTACACTTGGTGGTGTTAGCACATTTGCGAAGGCGGTGGAGTTCAAGCGGTAGAGAGGGGTTTGAGTTCCTCTCTCCCTCCCGCCGAGCTTGCGAGGCGGGATTCGGCGCTTTTTGGAGAAGTGAAATGCCTATTTTCTTTTGCGCCAGAAGTCGGAAAAGAAACGGAGGCGAACGGAGGTCACTGTGGTGACCGGACGCTGCACCGGACGTAGTCACGGTATGACCGGACGCGTCTGGTCAGTGTTCAGCGTCTGCGCAGTTTTTAGTTCGATGATCGGACGCGCAGCGCGTCCGGTCACTGATGACCGGACGCGTCCGGTCATCTAGGGAGCTTACTGGACTCTAACCGGACGCTAGCACTGTGGCGTCCGGTCAGTTCAACAGCGCGTCCGGTCAGTTCTCCTGAGCGAACCAGAGCGCGCGACCGGCGCGTCCGGTCCCTCACGTAGCCGGAGCGTCCGGTCAGGCGTCCAGAGGGGCAGAGCGAAGCGGAGTGACGATCGGACGCGTCCGGTCTCAACGGGAGCATACTGGAACGCGACCGAACGCGGGCACTGTCGCGTCCGGTCAATCGGTTCAGCGCGTCCGATCACGGCAACGGCTAGTTCTGACTCGCACTGGTTCTTGCTGTCGTATAGTGATCGGACGCGTCCGGTCACCCTGACCGGAGCGTCCGGTCAGCGCGTTTTTCGCTGCGTCGTCTGTAACGGCTAGCTGCGTACCCCTTCGTTATAAATAAATGTTGGCCGGGGTTTGAGGGCAACTCTTGCACATTTTGAGATATAGAGACATACTTTGAGCTAGAGAACAACCCCTCCACTCATCTCTTTGCATAGTTGCACATCTTGAGTGAGATTGAGTGAGATTCAAGTGCATTGCTTGAGAGTTGCATTCTAGAGGCACTTGATCTTCGAGTTGCTGCGGATTTCTTGTTACTCTTCCGTGTTTCCTGACACGGTAGACGGCTTGGAGCAGCGGAGGTGATTGAGCTCACAATTGGAGATTGTTGGAGCCTTCACCAAGTGTTGTAAGGGGTTCTTGATCCTTCCCCGCGGAAGTTCGCAAATTGGATACTCTAGTGGAGCTCGTGGCTTGGAGGATCCCCATCTTGTGTGCGGTTGTGCGGCGCCCGCCGAGGGCTCGACTCTTGATAGTCGATTAGCTCGCGAACCGACAAGTGGGTGTATCGCCACAACGGGGAGTAGCTTGCCGGGAAGCAAGTGAAACTCGGGATAAATTCTTGTAGCATTCTCTTCCCGAGGATTTCTCTTGTGTGATTGATTGATTGGTACATCTCATCTCTACACGGCGGTATAATCAATCAAAACTCTTCTCTCGTATTACTTCTTGTTTCTAGCTTGTAATTGTTGTTGTGTTTAGTGAATAGCCTTGTACTAGACTTGTGTAGGTGGCTTGCTTAATTAATTAGAGCTAGTGCTTTTGCTTCGCCACCTTTCGTACTAACTCGTGGTTAAGTAATTCTTGTAGAAGTTTTAATTAGGCTATTCACCCCCCTCTAGCCTATTTGGACCTTATAGAGTACCATGTTCACCAAACAACAGCTATTATATGAACAGCTCAAGAATGACATACTTACACGGCGTATCAAAAATTAGATAGAACATCGATTTATGTAGTGATACACAATTAATGTTTTATTAATTTTTTGAATCTGTCGGATTGATACAGTATCATATTGTGCTGGTTGTACACAGCACATTTAATGTTTTCTTAATTATTTGAATCTGTCGGATTGATACAGTATCATATTGTGCTAGTTGTACACAGCTGAAGTGCTCGCTGTCATCGACTACTGCTCGGCACCGCCGTCGCATCGAGCAGTAAGGCAGGGGAGAACCGTACCAAGTGGTGCGCCGCCAAGGGGTAGCTGTGCGTTGCGACTTTGCGAGCAGACCTGGCGGCGTAGTCGTGCGTCGCTGCTTTGCGAGCAGACCTGTCCCGTGTTTAGATCCGGACTTAGCACTTTTTTGTTTTTTAGTATAAAAAATTATCCAAAAATTGATTAATTAGATTCAAAATGTTCGTCTCGCAAAGTACAACAAAACTGTGCAATTAGTTTTTTATTTCATCTACATTTAGTACTCTATGCATTTGCCGACATTTTGATGTGATGGGGAATCTTATTTTTGCATAGTAAAATTTGGGGATGGAATTGGGAACTAAACAAGCAAGGGCCCGGTGGCAAACCTATATTGCGAACGGCAAAGGACCAACTGTCAGGATGATGTGGCCCATTTAAATATAGAAAAGGACCATGTTTAGCCAGGCTGCTGTAGCACTCATCTTTTTAAGGGCCTTTTCTATTTTACAAGATAGCTAAATCAAGAGATTTAACATTTATTTTTAGCCCATCTGTAGGAGATGCTCTTACAGTGAAGCCTTGTTCCGTTCAGTGTTACAAAAATGATTTTAGGAGACAAGATTAAATTATTTTTAGAGGCAAAAAATACCAGCTTCAAAAATCATTTACGGAGGCAGTCATCTAAAAATCATCGATTAATGGAGACAGACGTCTTAGGACGTCCATCTTCGTAAATTGATTTTCAGAAACAGACATCCTAAGACGACCGTTTCCGTTAATCCATAATTTTCGGAGATGATCCTTCCCAGCGTCCCTCTCCTAAAATCATCGATTTACGAAGGTAGACGTCCTAAGATGTCCGTCTTTATAAATAGTTACGTCAAAAAATAATTCATAATTTTTTCATATGAACTTAGATAAAGACAAAACTCCGCCTATGTTGACTGGAAGACTTTCTTAAGTCGTCTCAACATAGCCGGTCCCAAGCCCGGGTAAAGGAGGAGGGTGTGTTAAGGTCTGGCGAACCAACAGTAAAAAAACAGCCACTCTCATGGATTTGAAACCCACAAGAGATTCGTTGGGGCGTAACCCTCTTAGCGACGCGCTACATCGGAACCCGGGTGTGGTGTTAAATGGGCAAGGGCCGGGTCGTCATCCCCTTAGTGGCGCGTCGTATCGTGACCCGGGTACGATGAAAAATGAGCAAGGGTCGGGCCGTCGCAACCTTAGTGGCGCGCTACATCTATGCCCGGGTGTAGTGAAAAATGAGCAAGGGTCTTCGTACTTCCCTCGACGGGTGCGAAGGGTAAGAAAGCTAGCCGAGCTAACTAGGATTCGTCTAGGTAGCTGGAATGTAGGGTCCCTAACGGGTAAACTAAGAGAGCTAGTCGATGCAGCAATTAGAAGGCGTGTAAATATTCTATGCGTTCAGGAGACTAAATGAAAGGGCCAGAAGGCGAAGGAGGTGGAGGATACTGGCTTCAAACTTTGGTACACGGGGACAACATCGGGTAGGAATGGTGTAGGCATCTTGATCGATAGGAGCCTTAAGGATGGAGTCGTTGATGTTAGGAGGCAAGGCGACCGGATTATCATGGTCAAGCTGCTAGTTGGAGATTTGGCTCTGAATGTGATCAGTGCCTATGCCCCTCAGGTAGGTCTTAGCGAGGGCACCAAGAGGCAGTTTTGGGAAGATCTTGATAGCATGGTTAGTACCGTGCCTATCAGCGAGAAACTCTTTATAGGAGGAGACCTCAACGCCCATGTTAGTGCGACTAATGTAGGTTTCGAGCGGGTGTACGGGGGGTTCGGGTATGGTAGTAGGAATCAAGAGGGGGAGGATGTTTTGAACTTCGCGCTGACCTATGACTTGTTGATAGCGAACACCCTCTTTAGGAAGAGGGAATCTCGTCTAGTAACCTTTCGTAGTGGACAACACTCGAGCCAGATCGACTTTATCCTTGCAAGGAGGGAGGATAGACGTGCTTGCTTTGATTGTAAGGTGTTACCTGGGGAGTGTATTGTCCCTCAACATAAGCTTGTGGTGGCGGACTTTCGCTTTCGGGTACGTGTCCACCGGAACAAACGGGCCAAGATTGCGAGAACGAAGTGGTGGAAGCTTAGAGGGGAAGCAGCGCAAACGTTTAAGGAGAGGATGCTAGACGAGGGACCTTGGGAAGAAGGAGAAGATGCCGACGACATGTGACTAAAGATGGCAACATGTGTCCGGAAGGTGGCTTCGGAAGTGTTTGGCGTGAGTAGGGGAGGCAAACGGGAAGCGAAAGACACATGGTGGTGGAATGACGAGGTACAAAGGGCTATTAGGGAGAAGAAAGAGTGTTTCAAGCGTCTCCACCATGACAAGAGTGTAGCCAACATCGAGGGCTATAAAATAGCGAAGAGGGTTGCAAAGCGAGCTGTGAGTGTAGCAAAAGGTCAGGCGTATGATGGCCTTTATCAGCGGCTAGGCACGAAGGAAGGGGAGAAGGACATTTATAGGATGGCTAGAATCCGCGAGAGGAAGACAAGGGACATCAACTAAATAAAATGCATCAAGGATGGGACAGATCGACTTCTGGTGAAGGATGAGGAGATCAAGGACAGATGGAGAGAGTACTTCGACAAGCTGTTTAATGGGGAGAATGAGGGTCCTGCCCTTGAGTTGGACGACTCATTTGACGATACCAACAGACGCTTTATGAGGAGAATTCAGGAGGCAGAGATCGGAGAGGCTTTGAAGAGGATGAAGGGAGGTAAAGCGATGGGCCCTGATGATATCCCCATTGAGGTGTGGAGATACCTAGGCGCCAGAGCGATAGTATGGTTAACCAAGCTTTTTAACCTTATTTTTCGGTCAAACAAGATGCCTGAAGAATGGAGGAGAAGTATATTAGTACCTATCTTCAAGAACAAGGGAGATGTTCAAAGTTATACTAACTACCGTGGGATTAAGTTGATGAGTCATACGATGAAGCTCTGGGAGAGGGTTATCGAGCATCGCCTAAGGAGAGTGACACATGTGACCCAAAATCAGTTTGGGTTCATGCCTGGTAGGTCGACCATGGAGGCGATTTTCTTATTACGACAATTGATGGAGAGATATAGGGAGCAGAAGAAGGACTTGCACATGGTCTTTATTGACCTCGAGAAGGCATATGACAAAGTACCGAGAAATGTCATGTGGTGGGCCTTGGAAAAGCACAAAGTCCCAACTAAGTACGTTACCCTCATCAAGGATATGTACAGGGATGTGGTGACGTTTGTCCGAACATGTGATGGCGACACCAGTGACTTTCCAATTAAAATAGGACTGCATCAGGGGTCAGCTTTGAGCCCTTATTTATTTGCTTTGGTGATGGATGAGGTCACAAGGGACATACAAGGTGATATCCCTTGGTGCATGCTCTTTGCTGATGATATGGTGCTAGTTGACGACAGTAGGGCGGGGGTTAATAGGAAGTTAGAACTATGGAGGCACACGTTAGAGTCGAAAGGGTTCAAACTTAGTAGGACTAAGACCGAGTACATGCGGTGCGATTTCAGCGCGACTAGGCACGAGGAGGGAGACATTAGCCTCGATGGGCAAGTGGTGGCCAAGAAGGATACTTTTCGGTATTTAGGGTCGATGCTACAAAAGGATGGAGACATTGATGAAGATGTTAGGCATAGAATTTCAGCCGGCTGGTTGAAATGGCGTCAAGCTTCTAGCGTTCTCTGTGACAAAAGGGTGCCTCAGAAGCTGAAAGGTAAGTTCTATAGGACGGCGATTCGTCCGGCGATGTTATATGGTGCTGAGTGTTGGCCTACAAAAAGGCGACATGTCCAGCAATTGAGTGTAGCGGAGATGCATATGTTGTGTTGGTGTTGTGGGCACACAAGGAGGGATAGAGTACGGAACGATGATATTCAGGATAGGGTTGGGGTGGCACCAATTGAGGAGAAATTGATTCAACATCGGTTGAGATGGTTTGGACATGTCCAACGGAGGCATCCTGAGGCGCCGGTGCGTAGTGGAGTTCTAAAGCGGGCCGATAATGTAAAGAGCGGTAGAGGTCGACCTAAACTAACTTGGGACGAGTCCGTTAAGAGAGATCTTAAGGAGTGGAATATCCCCAAGGATTTAGTTATGGACAGGAGCGCTTGGAGATTAGCAATCAACGTGCCTGAACCGTGACCTCTTTTGTCTTGTGCCCTTTATGTCCCTTTATGTGTCTCCCTGTTTCTCGTCTCTTTTGGGTTTTATCTCTAGCCTACCCCAACTTGCTTGAGACAAAAGGCTATGTTGTTGTTGTTGTTGTTAACTTAGATAAAGACAAATTTTATATTAAAATTGTAGCCCTCGACGTGACCTACAACCTTTTAGTTGATTTTTTATTTAAAATTATTTAGGTCCTAAAATATTATTTTAAGTATACACGATAAAAAACAAAAAAATTAAACCGAAATTACCAAAAGCTGAAACTGAAATTGACAACCACTAAATTAAACTAAAAATGATAAATAGAAATTAAAAACCAAAGTAGACAAACAAAAAAAAATGGAAACTGACAAAAAATTTAAACTAAAAAGACAAATAAAATAAAAAAACTAAAGTAGACACAATGAAAAAACCAATTATTTTCCAAAAAACAAGAAAATAAAACATAAAATTGAAACTGAAATTGGCAACGAGAAAATCTAACTAAAATTAATAACTGAGACTAAAAGGAAAATAACTAAGAAAATGACAGTCATAACTCATTAAACCGAAAGGGAAACTAATAACCCATTAAACTGAAAGGACAACTGAAAAAATGAAACTCAAAACTTATTAAACTGAAACTTAAAGAGCACTACAAGCTGCATGACCTTGCGTGTGACAAGTTTAATTTCAAAGCATATAGCAAGTTTTATTTTACGCAAGTGACAAGTTATTTTCATTACTATTATATAAAATACATATGTAGCTAATATACATATAACATAAGTTACCGTTATATAAAATATATTCCAAAATATAGGCATGATGGGTCTAGTTTTATAATTCTCATCATAAAAACATAATGGTGCAAATAAAAACTAAAAACAGACTGAGTATAAAAAAGTTATCGTATTTTTAAAAGAAAGAAGCAAAACAAAAATAAAATGAGTAGAGCAACCCACCTGACATGCCCTCCAATTCAAACTGTATGCATGGCCTTGCATGCAAAGAAGACCAGGCCGCGTGGGCACGGATCGAGGCCAGGCCATGCGGCCGCATGTCAAGCAGGCGAGCCAGGCTGCGTGGGCGTCGCTAGTTGGGCACTCAGGCAGTCGGGCGTTGGAATAAGTCTACTTTTTCTCCACCAATTCTCACTAAAGTCCACTTTTCTTTCCTCAACTTTAAAACCGAACAAACCATCTCCCTTAACTTTTCAAACCGTGCATTTTACTTCCCGCAAGCAGTTTTGGAGGGGTTGCTACAGTAAACAGTGTATGCTACATTATTCGTGTTTTTGCTTTTTTTTATTTATTTATTTCGGCTGAATCTTTGAAAAATCATAGTAAATCACCGAAAAATCATAAAATGGAAAATCTAATTTTGTTGCACTCCACATGAGTAGATCTACACAATGAACATATAATATGATATACTTTAGTACAAAGTTTTTGCTATGAAGGTTTTGCCTTTTTCTTTTTTATTTATTTCGACTCAATCTTTGAAAAATCATAGTAAATTACAGAAAAATTATAAAATAGAAAATCTAATTTTGTTAGACTTCACATGAGCATATCTATACAGCGAATATATAATATGATATGCTTTAGTACAAAATTTTTGTTATAGATTTAGATCTATGTTTTTCTGTAATTAATTGCAATAATTCATAGCTGCAGCTTCTATAATTATTTTGTTGGAATAAAGCATACCATATTATATGTTTACTACCTAGATCTACTTATGTGGAGTCCAACAAAATTGGATTTTCTATTTTATGATTTTTCTATTATTTACTATGATTTTTAAAGATTCAACCAAATAAATAAAAAGAAAAAGACAAAACCTTCATAGCAAAAACTTTGTACTAAAGCATACCATATTATATATTCACTATGTAGATCTACTCATGTGGAGTGCAACAAAATTGGATTTTCCATTTTATGATTTTTCGGTGATTTACTATGATTTTTCAAAGATTCAGCCGAAATAATAAAAAGGCAAAACATGGACACTGTAGCAAACACTGTTTGCTGTAGCATGACACCGGTTACTGTAGCGAACCCGCCTTGAAAACCGATCGAGGGAGGTAAAATGCACGATTTGAAAAGTTGAGGAGATGATTTGTCTGGTTTTGAAATTAAGGAAGGAAAAGCGGACTTTGGCGAGAGTTAAGGGAGGAAAAATAGACTTTTTCCTCGGCCGTTCGACTTTGCGCTTTTTTTTTCTTTTCACAGATCGTGCGCGAGCGAGGCCCATCTAAAAGCCCATCTCATAGCCAAGCATATATTGGCATCACAAACCCTAAGTGCCCCACAATATTTACTGGCTTTAGACGTGCGGGCCTCAACGGGCCTCGCCCTAGCCGCGTCACCGGAAATGTTGTTCACCGCCGGATCCTCAAATCACTGGTTGTGCGCTCTGCCGTACTCCATGGCGCTCCACCGTACCCTCGCGGGTGGCTTCGTGCCCGCGCTGGTGGCTGCGTCGTTGCTAGACGCAGACGCTATGTGCTGGGTCCGGGTGATCCGTGCCCCGCGTGGCTGTGATTGGCGAGCGTCGCGGGGTGACTTCTTGAGGCCGGAGCGCCTGTTCCGGCTTATCGGCTTATTGGCGAGTTCCAGCGGTGTGAGGCCCGCAAGGGCCGACTGGTGGGCCTGGGTGCCGTGTGCCCCACCTAGCGGCGACTGCGAGGATCGCGTGGGCCGGTCGTTCTGGCGTAGCTTCACTGTTCTGGCAGGGCGTTGTCAAGCAGCGGTTGGCCGCCGCGGCTATGGCGGGCCCGGAAGGTCATCGCGGGCCTCGAGCCGGTTGTGCGGGCCGCGGCCGTTGTCAATCTACTATTGGGGGTGCGCGTGTGGGGCCCGCCTCTCAGCGACACCCTTCTTAAGGTTTTGGTGTGGCTCAGAAACCTCTCCTCCCTTTTCGGTCCGTTGGCTTCCAAGTCCGTCCTCGCCGTCGCCTCTCCCTCCTCTTGCTCTTCTTCCTCGCGGTGCTGCTCCTGCGGTCTGTGGCTTGCTTTTTCTGATGTACGGCCTTGCGCATTGTTTCTATCTGGGTGCGTGGCCGGCGCTGTGCGGGCTCGCCGCCGTTCCGGGCTGCCTTGGTGGGGAGAGGGGTGGCCTTGCCGGTCTGCTCTGGGGACCGGTGTTGGGTAGGTGTTCGTTGAAATGGCCGCACGGTGTTGTTCGTGCTGGATAGGCGCGACGGTGTTGGAGGAGGGGTGGTCTGGGTCATCAGTCTGCTCTGGGGACGAGCGCCGATTAGTTGTTTGCTGAAATGCCCGCACGGTGTTGTCCGGGCTGACAAGGCTCGATGATGTCGGAGGGTGCTTTGGCTGGGACTCGACGCCGTGATGCGGGATAGGTGATTGTTGCCGTGCGCTGTAGATCTGCTTTGCCGTGTGTTGGGGAGGTGTTTGGTGAAATGTTTCTCTAGGCTGTGTAGGGTGTCGGGTGCGTTTGTTTACGTAGAGCTCCGGACGCCTGTGCTACAGACTCCGTGGCAGCGAGATGTCGTCCACCGCTGCTGTGTGTGTTGATGTTTAGCAGATCGAGAAATGCAGTGACATTTTCTGTTTCTTTTTCTTCTGCATGTGGCCGATGGTGATGTGTGATGAATGACTCTGTTTTTTTCTCTGTTTTCCAGGTGGACTGTGATTGGGAGGGCTTCGTTTGGCTGCTGTCTTTGTTGCTTAGGTATGTTTTTCTCGCGTCCCATAATCTCTCGCCATTGTTTATAGCTAAGATATATGAATGTGCTTACTCATACTGACATGGTTCTGGATTTGGGGGTTTATTTCCTTTGTGTGTTTGTGTTTTCCTTTTCGTTTTTCCTGTTTTATCTTGTCGATCAGTTGCCAGGAAGGGAGAGATGTTTATAGCTGCTGCATCGTATCTATCTCTGTTACAGTCTGTAGCGGACAGGTGTTTACTGCCCTATGTGTCGCTTGTTTCCGAGTTGGTTGAAGATGGGCATCCTATTTACGGGATTGAGGTTGAGATACCGGCTGCGCACAGCACACCCTGCGCACGCAGCATTTTTTTCTGGGCGCCTAGTGGTGCTGTTGCCAGTGTTGGGTATGAGCAGGCGGCCCTCCAGGCTATTTCTTTCTTGCAGAGTGTATATGGATTTGTCGTTGTAGACTACAATTTTAGGGTGTAATTTTATATAGAAGCATTGCCCAAGCCGCGGTCTCTGTTGCGGCCAGGGCTGCTGGGTTGATTATGTTGCTTTCTAATGGTACCTGCGCTAATTTAGGTTGCTGGCCCGATTTGTCGGTTGAGTCCGATAGTTTTCTGAATGAGGTTTCGGTGCTCAGTCAGCTTGTCTGAATTTACTGAGGTTTTGGTGACATATTTTTCACAAATGCATAAAGGTCGTTCTTAAAAAGTGTTTGCTATTCTCCTAGCATTGCTGGGCGTGTACATGGTAAATTTTAGTTCTTTAAAGGTACTCTTTGTGCTACGTGTTTCTTAACACTATTTGTGTGGGTGCTAGGTCTTTACATATGGTTATTTTTCGTTACAGCACCACCAGTTATGGTTCTCGGACAGGTAGGACAGCAGGGGCGTAGGAAAAGAAGTATGTCAGGTCTATGTTTCTCTAGATGCTTTGCACGATTGGTGTATGTGTGATGTGACGTCCATCTGTCTCATTGTTTTAGATGTAGGAGCCTTGTATGTGCCTCCTGCATTGACTCCGCGTGAGTCACGATAAAAACGTCGTAAATACCTGATGCAGAAAAGACTAGCTTCCGCAGGTAGTTTGGTGTCCATTGATAATGTCTGTTGTGTTTGTTTCTTGCCGCTTTATTAACTGGGGTTAGCTCAGTGTTGATGCTTCTTGCTTTTGTTGGCATCTGCTGCTTTGCTAGGACCCTTGATTGAGCATGGTGAGTCTTTGGTCTGTGTGCGCTTCACGCAAGAGTACATAGATGCTTTAAAAGGTTGGTTCCATTAGCTCACATAACATAGGCATTCCTTTTGTTACACGCATACTGATTTATGGATTGTTGTGTTTTTCTAATGTGTGTTTTTTTGTGCTGGTTTGTCGTTACCTGGTCTGTAGCTTCTTATGTCGGGCGATTGTACTATGGGGGGCCTGATTATGAGTGTGCGTGCTGTCATGCTGTGTTCTGGCATCAAGAGAGAGTTAAGGCAGATTCCACACGAGCGAGAATAGTTTACAATAGCTGCTGTAGAGGTGGTAATGTTGTCCTACCAGGTTTTGCGGCACGTCTTGAGCCTTTAGCTTCTTTGGCTAGATTTGATGGTGATGCAAAGTGTAAATGCTTCTTGAAAAATATAAGACAGTACAATTGCCTATTTGCTTTCACATCCATGGGGGCAAACATAGATAGGTCTCTGAATGATGGTTGTGGCCCTCCTGTCTTTAAGATATTGGGCCAGGTTCATCATCATATCGAGTCTTTGCTTCCAGGTGATGGCAGCCCGCCAAAGTTCCTGCAACTCTATGTATATGATACTACTAATGAGGTGAAAAATAGGTTGCTGCTATGAATCCAGATGATAGACCTAGAGAGCCATTAGATCCTGCTGTTGTTGAGCAACTGAGGCAAACGCTGGATGGCCACAATCCGCTGGCCCAGAAATTTAGACAGGCAAGGGATAGGTTAGCGGAGGATGGCGATGAAGAATTCATCATAAGATTTGTCGGGGCTAGGGAGGGGGACCCAGTGCAATATAGCTTGCCTACTACTGACCAGCTTGCGATGCTTGTTGTTGGGGATTTTTCCTTGGATACTTTTCAGCGTGACATAGTGATCCAGACTAGGTCAGGTGATTTGGAACATATATCTTCTTTGCATCCCGCTTTTATGGCTCTTTAGTATCCTTTACTGTTCCCGTTTGGTGAACGCGGGTATCAAGTCGGCGTGCCATATGACGGTGTTACTCCAACAAAGAAACAGAAATGTGTGAAGGTAACGATGCAAGATTACTTCCGATATAGGTTTCACTAACGAAAAAAAGATGCCAATCTTTTTTTGTGCTATGGTACTTTGTCTAGCTAGGCCAAGGTCGATGCACGAGCTTGCATAGATGAAAATAGACTTTGGTATATTATGCAGAATCAAGGCAAACTCAGAGTGGAGACTTTTCAAGGGGTGGTTGATGCTGTAGGGCGAGGGTGTGTAGATGGGAGTGGACTTGGCAAACGAACTATATTGTCCGCTTCCCACACTGGTGGCAAGCGATACATGATACAAAACTATCACGATGCGATTGCAATTTGTAGAGTAGATGGCCCACTAGATTTCTTTACTACATTTACCTGCAACCCTAAATGGCCAAAGATTTCTGAGGCTATATCTCTTGAGTGTGGTCAGAGACCTATGGATAGGGCAAAAATTGTTGTTAGGGTGTCACTATACACACCATACCCCACGATCTCGGGGATTCGGCCTTATCCTCCCTCGAGGGTGATCGGTGGCAAAACAGTGTGCAGTATGGTGTGTATAGTGATAGGTTTTCACCTCCCATCTCGGGATGGGTGGTAAAAAGTGAGATTTGACACTGGTGTTGTTTCCACGTCGGTCACAGCTGTAGCCATGACGGTAGGAAATAATAGGTAGTCGCATTAAATGTTTTGACTTTTGTTTCAGAGTAGGTGAATAAGGTGGGTCGAGCGGTCCGACCCGGGGTCGTGCGAGTCGGAGATTTCCCGATAGTCGAGGTGCCTTATCGAACGAGCCTCGTGTGAGTGGGAATGCAGTCGAGGCATCCCGTCGAGGGTGTCTCGTACGAGTCAGAACGTAGTCGAGGCGTCTCGTCCGCTATTTTGGCTTTGTTTCGTTTGCGGGTAGTATTTTGTTTTTTCTTGATTGTTGATTGTGGGTACCCCTAGTTTTGGGTACCCGACAGTAGTCCCCGAGCCTTTGGGTGAGTGTGGGTCACTCTCTCAGAGGCTCAGGAGTTCATGAACTGGAGTCATAGCGTCATAACTTTTTTCGATGGGGGCACGCGAGCGCACCCGCCGGGTGTAGCCCTCGAGGCCTTGGTGGAGTATTTTCACTCCTCCGAGGTCTTTTTGTACATTCTTTTTGAGGAATGTTCTCGAATCATGGCGTGTCCTGCCTTTTTTCGCTCGAGGTTTGGTTTTTTGCGATCGAGCCCTCGAGCCTCACACACATGAGGTCGATCAGAGTCTCGGCCGTCTTTTATCGTTCGACCCTCACGCTCTCTTTTCAAAAAAACAGGAGGAGGGGTGGGGAACGTCGTACTACCCTCGTTTGGGCGAGTTCTGATGGTCTTCGGTGAGCTATTATCAGGGAATTTGAGTGGGAGCCCGTGCTCCATTCGATAGGAGTCGGCTAGCGGCCACGAAGGCGCTCTCAAAAATGCCAAAGAGTGGTCTTGTGGATCTTGATTCCTTGCGATGGGATTCGAGGGCTCGATGCCTCCCTCCGAGGGGATTCCTCTGTCGACCTTCTCTTTTAGCCTCGAATACGTCTTGGGGTGCCTCGAGAGCGTGGCTTGAGCCCTGGCCTTGTATGGGCGCATCCCTAGTCGTCCCTGACTCCGTTACTCGAGGGCAGCTGTCGAATCCTGGTCGAGGGCTAGCTTTCGATCCCTCGAGGTTTAGCTTTCTGCGGTCGAGCCTCCAAGCCTCGTGCGCGTGAGGTCGATCAGAGTCTTGGCCATCTTTTATTGTTCGACCCTCATGCTCCCTTTTTTAGAAAAAAGGAGGAGGGGTGGGGAACGTCGTACTATCCTCATTTGGGCGAGTTCCGACGGCCTCCGGTGAGCTATTAACGGGGGATTCGAGTGGGAGCCCGTGCTCCATTCAGTATGAGTCGGCTAGTGGCCACGGAGGTGCTCTCAAGAATGCCAAAGAGTTGTCGTATGGATCTTGATTCCTTTCGATAGGATTCGAGGGCTCGATGCCTCCCTCCGAGGGGATTCCTCCGTCGATCTCTCTTTTAGCCTCGAATACGTCTGGAGGTGTCTCGAGAGCGTGGCTCGAGCCTTGGCCTTGTATGGGCGCATCCCTAGTCGTCCCTGACTCCGTTACTCGAGGGCAGCTATCGAACCCTGGTCAAGGGCTAGCTTTCGATCCCTTGAGGTTTAGCTTTTTGCGGTCGAGCCTCCGAGCCTCGTGCGCGTGAGGTCGATCAGAGTCTTGGCCGTCTTTTATTATTCGACCCTCACGCTCCCTTTTTTAGAAAAAGGGAGGAGGGATGGGGAACATCGTACTACCCTCATTTGGGCGAGTTCCGACGGCCTCCGGTGAGCTATTAACGGGGGATTCGAGTGGGTGCCCGTGCTCTATTCGGTAGGAGTCGGCTAGCGGCCATGGAGGCGCTCTCAAGAATGCCAAAGAGTAGTCGTGTGGATCTCGATTCCTTTCGATAGGATTCGAGGGCTCGATGCATCCCTCTGAGGGGATTCCTCCGTCAATCTCTCTTTTAGCCTCGAATATGTCTGGGGGTGCCTCGAGAGCGTGGCTCGAGCCCTGGCCTTGTTTGGGCGCATCCCTAGTCGTCCCTGACTCTGTTACTCGAGGGCAGCTGTCGAACCCTGGTCGAGGGCCAGCTTTCGATCCCTCGTAGTTTATATCGGGCTCAGAGCCCGTTACCCATGCGTCTGGGAATATCCGTCCGTGGATCCTTCTCCCACCCGTTTAGGGCGTGTCTTTTTAGGAGGGGAAGCGAGATCGGTGCGGTAGTGGGCGGCGTGGTGCGATGGTTATGGCGTGTACAGCGGACATGTGCCCATATCTGCGGGTTTTGAGGGAGCGGTTAGGTAAGGTCATTGAATGAAAAAACTGCTCCTACCTTTTTGCCCGCTCGTTGGACTTCCATCAGGGTATAAGAGGAAGGCCCGGGGTTTCGTTTACCCTTACAGGAGCCGTAGCCGCAGCAGGACCGGCCGGTGAAGCCGGCGGTCGAGGTGGAACGGGGGGGCGGTCGTGCCACCGCCTATCGTCCAGGCGGTGGTGCCAGTAGCCGAGGCGCCAGCCCCGTCGCAAGGGTCGACCCTAGCCCTAATCGACCTCACCCTCGATGACTCTCCTGCTGACAAGGGGAAGCAGGCGGTGGACGTCGAGACGACCGAGGCCTCAGATCGGGCCGGTACCTCTACGACGTTGGGGGGGCGACCAGGCCGAGGCATCGACCAGGTGGCCGGACTTCGCCAGGTTAGCACTCGTGCGGGCGAAGGAGGAGCTTCCACGCTGGGGCAGGTCGACCCTTGAATTTAGGGACGCGTCCAACAATAGCGCCGAGCCCTTCTTTGCGCTCGTCGACAAGGACGAGGTGCACCACTGGGAGTACCTCGAGGGACTCTGAAAGCACACGTTGCAGTCCCTACGCGTGGTCTCGGACACCCTGGTGCGGGGTACGTCGAAGGCCTTCGAGGTAAGTTTGGTTCGTTAGTCTTTTTCTATGCTTTATCCTTCCCTTCTCCTTAGCTATGACTTTTAGGTTTTGACTGTGGTCAGGAGCTCAAGGAGTATTCCCACCGCAAGTCACTCTTCATTCGTCATGAGAGTGGCGTGTGGGCGGCGCTCGTCCATCAACGGGCTCTGGTCGAGGAAGCCAACAAGTGGCTCTCCCAGCAGAGCACCGAGACGGCCGAGCTTCGTGTCGCCTACGCGGCGGTTAAGGAGGAGACGGCGCAGGCCCGGGAGGCCAGGGCCACGGCGCGTGAAGACGCGTCAAGGGCTCGGGAGGAGGCTGCCAAAGCCCACGAGGACCTCACGCCACTGTTGGCACGTGTGAAGGAGCTTAAGGAGGACATCACCTTAGTCGGTGGTTAGCGCGATGCCCTCAACATCCAGGTCGGGATGGCATCCACCCGCGTCAGAACCTCAGAAGACGAGGTTGTGATGTTGAAGGGGACGGTTCGAGAGAGGGACGAGGCTCTCTCGGGCACCGGCCGGGAAATTGAGGTGCTGAGGGCGATGATCCGTGACAGAGACGAGGCTCTTCGAGCGTCTGAGAAGACGTGCGGGGAGCTACGTGATGAGGTCATGGGTTGGCAGACCCACTCTGAGGGTAGGCTTCTTGTTATGCTATGACCTTAGCGTCGAGGTCCCAGACTTATGCTAACTCAGTGCTTATGTTTCAGAGTTGGAGAAGGAGCAGCAGGCAGCTCAGGTGACGGCCACCTCATTCCAGAACCTCTTTGAGGCCAAGGCCAGGCAAACTCAGTTGCTCCAGGGCACCATCACCTCAGTATGTGATGGCCTGGGGGTCGAGCCCGATGCCGACACCGAGGAGGACGCCCCGGGGAACTCCTTCGTTCGTCGGATGGTGGCGCTGGGCCGCCTCGTCCGTGAGAGGATATGAGGCGGGCTTCATCATGGCGTGAAGAGGGCTCTGGTGGTCGTTTGGTCTGGGTTCATGTACGACATGGACCTCATCGCTGATGGCTTCATCATGGATCCAGATCGGACGGACGAGGAGAACGAAGTCACCTGCTTGGGCCTGATCGAAGCCGCTGAGGAGCCTGGGAGTCGCCTTGCCAAGCTCTTCGAGGTTGAGGTGGTTCCGCCTGCTGATGACAAGGGCCTATGAGCCGAACCTGGGCATGAAGGCCCGTGTAATAAGTTAGTATTTGTAACTTTGGTCGTGATGGCCTCGGGGGGCCTTAAAACATTTAGATGTAAGTTCGTACTTAATGTCCATTTTCATCTGAGTCTTTTGTTCCCTTTCTTGCTTGAATCGTATTCTTGCATGATTTTCTCAGCGTATGGTTACACCCCTTGGCGTGAGGGAGTGAGTGGAGGTACCGTAGCCCGGAGGCGTAGGTGATCTCGCGGCTTGGCAGCCCTCGAGCCTTAGGGTGCGTTTGCGGCCTCGTGAATTATGTAAGAACTTGATTCGAAGCGTAGGGAAACGTTAGACGTGAGCTTTTTTAAAATCGTGAACTTTTATTAGGTCTACTTAGCGCGCGGTTGTACCCCTTGGCATGGGGGAGTGAGTGGAGGTACCATAGCCTGGAGGCGTAGGCGATCTCGTGGCTCGGCAACCCTCGAGCCTTAGGGTGCTCTTGCGGCCTCGTCGACCTATGTGACAGTTCTCATTTTTGAAGAAGCTCGAAAAAATGCATGTTTTGAAAAGAAATGTGAGTTTTTTGGGGCAGGGGGCTCCCTCTTGTAGCCCCTGAGGGAGGGTCAACTCTGAGGGAGCAGGGTCGATCCTTCCTGGTTGTTATGAAAACAAAGTTTTGAACACCGCTGTATTCTTTATTGATGAGATTGGAAACAATTTACAGAGCCTCGAGGCTTTTTTTTAAGGGAAAAAGCGACGTAGCTGTTCGATGTTCCAGGCGTTGGTGAAGATTTCACCTTTCTCGTTCGATAGCTTGTAGGTATCGGGCTTTAATACTTCCGTGATGATGTATGGCCCTTCCCACGGTAGCGTAAGCTTGTGTCGTCCCTTGTTGTTCTGGCTTCGAGCCCCGGCTGGAGCCCGTGGGACCCTCTTCCTTGCGCTTCCCCTTGTCATGATCGCTACCAAAGATGACACCAACCGCCTCCTCGTCGGCGGCGAAGTTGGTGATAATATCCATCAAACCGTTGGCAGTGATGGGAGTCCTACGGCCCAACTCTCGGACCAACTCTTTACAGGTGGTACCAGAGAGGAAAGCCATGATGACATCGGAGTTGGTGATGTTGGGGAGCTCAGTGCGTTGCTCGGAGAAACACCGGATGTAATCCCAGAGGGATTCACCCGGCTTCTGCTTGTAGCTTCGGAGATCCCACGAGTTGCCGGGGCGCATGTAGGTTCCCTTGAAGTTCCCCTCGAATACTCTCACGAGGTCGTTCTAGTCGTGGATTTGTCGAGGTGGAAGGTCCTCGAGCTAGGCTCGAGCGGTGTTTGATAGGAACAGGGGGAGTTGTCGAATGATGACCCGATCATCGGTGGCCCCACCCAACTGACAAGCCAAGCGGAAGTCAGCAAGCCAAAGTTCGGGTTTGGTCTCGCCGTTATACTTGGTAAGAGTTGTGGGGGGTGGAACCGAGCCGGGAGTATCGTTTCGTGAATGGCTTTGCTAAAGACCCAAGGACCCGATGGCTTAGGTGAAGGGCTTCGATCTTCTGAGCTGTCGTAGCGCCCGTCTCTGTGCTCGTGGTAGCCTCGAGCCGCACTGTCATCGTGTTTGCGCCTCCGGTGCTTGACGATATTGTCACGGGCATCTCGAGGTTTATGATTGTCGATGATGTGTTCACGGACAGAGGCCGCCTTGTTTCGCTGGGCGTGCTCAGGATGAATCGAGGCCTCTCTCTCCTGTCGGGAGGGCTCCGCAGGTTGCTCTGAGGCAAGCCCGTGTCGCCTAGAGGCGGAACTCTCGGCTTGCTGCATGGCAGCGGTCTCGAGGAGTCCTTAGATTTCATCGTGGGCCCGACGGGCCTCGAGGTTCGATGGCTCGGGCATGTTACGAAGGAGCATGGCGGCTGCGACCATGTTCTGGCTGGCTCGACCGAAAACCGGGGGCTCGACCGCTCGATCCTCGACGATGCGACGATTAACGTCGTGAGCTCTCTCTCGAGCTCCTCCGCCATGTGCGTGCGCCGCGCGCTCTTGCTCGAGGGTTCGCTGAAGTAGACGTAGGTTTTCCCGTTCCTCGTTGAGCCTATCCTGTAACTCGCGGATTTGCTCGAGCTGCATTCCTTGATCCGCAAGGAATTGAGCCTCATCTCGTTCGGTAGGGAGCTCAACCTAGGGTGGCGTGTTCCTTCCTTCAACGGCTGCCTCATCCTCAGAATCCGACGCGTTAACTCCATCGATGTTGAAGCACTCGCGAGTCAGGTCATAGGTGTCATTGGCAGAGTCAGAGTCTGGAGCGCTGAAATAGTAGTACGATGGGTGCATGTGAGGTCGTCTGTCTCTGGGGTCATCATGTCGAGAAGGAGTCGCATGAGGCTCCGTATCTGGGGTCTTCGTGGAGTCCATGTACTTGGAAGCTGGTGTGGATGCGACAAGGTCGAGGGTGGAACGTAGATGGTGTCCGGGGAGTTCCTCGTAAGCACTCATACGGGTGCTTACAAAAGAAACATACGCCCGGGCAACCGAGTCTAGTCCAAACGGAAATGCTGATGAAGATGTCGTTCCTCGTGCCGGTGTAGTCGGACCGGGTGGTGGCGGTATCGCACTAGGCGGTAGAGCGGTGGAACTCCCTGTCGGCATCTTACCCTTAGCCAAGCTCATCCTACATAGATCCTCAGCAAGGAATTCCATGTTGGCGTCCGGCTGAGAGGTGTCGGATCGGGGAATCCCATCGTCCTCCGCAGGGCGGTGATGGTGGTTGCGCCGGGCTCACCGTCGCCTGGTGGCTCGTGCCTGACGAGAGCGACGATACCGGCGCAGCGCTCCTCCGGGCTGGGAGAGCTCATGGTCCACGTCGGTCGGGTGCCTGGGCAGGAGGATGACCATGTCGTAGCCGTGGCCAAGCGACATGAACTCCAAACTCCCAAACCAGATCACCGTGGCCAACGGGAGCGGGCGTTCGGGGTCAGCCATCCAGAAAAATGGCGAGAAAACGGCGTTGGCACGTAGCTTCCCTTACCTGGCGCGTCAACTATCGACGTCTAGTCCCCCGGGGGTCCTAAGCCAACGAGTGAATCAAATGCTGCGTGTCCCTAATCTGGATGGTGATGCAAGGAGGATACACAGAGGTTTTATCCTGGTTCGGGCAAAGGAAGGCCCTACGTCCAGTGGGGAGGAGAATTATATTTTCTTGCACCTAAGTGCTTGCGTAGGGGTTACAAGCTGTGAGAGAGGGAACCAAGCCCAGGTCTCAAAGGAAAAGTGAGATTACAAAGGAGATTGCTTGAGATGTTGATCTTCTTTGGTGGGGTGGAGACTGGTTTTTCATTGTTATTCATTGTTCGTCTTTTGTTCGCTTTCGCCTCTCCCCCTTGTAGAGCCCCTGCCTACCCTTTTATAGGGTAAGAGGAGGCCGGGACGCCGGGGGAGTCTTGAGGTGAAGTTTTGTCGATCCCTATAGTGGTGGCTATAGCGATGTGCCCCAGGAACGGCCGCGCTCGGCATCTTGAACCGCCCGCGCTCGCTCTGCCCTCATTCTATCCCTTGTCACTTCGCCTCCGCTCGCCTCGCCAGCGCGAACAGCAGCAGCAGCGCCGTCGCACCATCACCGGCGTCACTCACCTCCGCGCCGCCGTTCCCGCTCGACGGCCGCGCCTCCCTCCGTTTCCTCTCGCCACCCTCTCCGCCACCCCTTCCTCGGTGCTGGACACGCCCTAGCGTCTCGGGTCGAGCCACGGTGATGCCCTATTGGGCGTTTCCTCCTCCGCTGCCCGCCATGGCTGCCGTTGGCCGACGTGCGTGGCGGAGCTCCTCCATCCCCCTCCTCCTTTTCCCGTGCGCGCATTGCGTTTGCCTAGCTCTCGCGACGCTCGTGCACCCTCTCGCGCCTCACCACGGCCGGTGTTGGCCGCCCGACGGTGAGCAGCGCCACCGGCCCGCCATTCCCACCGGCGAGCTTCCTCTGGAGCTCCCGCGCTGCTCGGGGTTGGCGCGCTGGGTGCGCCTCGGTGCGGGGAGCGTGGTGGTGCCCTCCCCGTCACTGGAGATCTCACCGGCGGCGAGCTTGTCGCCGGTCAGCGCCGCCCCTGCTCTCGGGTGGCTGACGGGTGGGGTCACGATTGACCGCGGGTCCCAGCTGCAGTGGCAGTAACAGGGTGTGGGTGCACTGGACCGGGTGCCTGTAGCATTTCAGGAGTCGTTCGTTTTGAAATGATTTAGATAAAGAATTTCCAGAAATTATGAAAAAGCATTCAAAAATCATATCTCAAAATTTATAGCTCCAAAAATTGTGAAACAAATTTTGCAGTGTTTCTTATGAGTAGATCTACAGTTTAAAAATATTGCATGTTAGTTTTGTGATACTTTTCTGTGTAGAATTATTTAATTCTTATTATTGCTATTTTCTTGATAAATATGTAATAAATCATAAAAAGCTCAGAAAAATATGGTTCCACTTCCAATAATTTTCTTTTGTGATGTAATTTCTAGAAACAATATGTGCCATGCATGTTCTATAGAAAAATTTTGATGTGTAGTACAAGTGCTTATTATTATTAATAAGTGTTATTTTTGAAACTAAGACCAGACGGAGACTTGCATGGTTTCGGACTGTAGTGTTTTCCGTCTATATCGATTAAGGACTGACCATTGTTGGGCCTCGAGTCATGTTAAACGCATGCCTTATATTTAGCTGGCCGAATAATGTACCTTTCGATCGCGAAGCTGGGAGATTATTCGGGCCAAGTGGATTGCCCGCAACGCACTGTACCGGAGCAGGTGTGGTAGAACACGGGGGCGCGATGATAAGGCTAAAGAGCAGTCGGGCGGCCCCCGGGTACATATGGTTCCTGGCAAACTCGAGACTTACCTGAATAGTTGACTCGGTGACTAATATCTCACTTTAGCGGGTGAGTGAGGTTTATGTGAGGAATAAATTACCAGCTGGTTAATAATCGATTCGAATCGCCATCGTTCACTGGATAGTGAACACTTGACTTGAGTTACTTCATCGTAGTAATCTTGATGGAACACTTGGACAGTTATATGGAATATGACATGATGAGAGTTGTTGATGATCATTGGTTATCATTACATGTTTAATTACATGTTACTCTAGTACAAGTGCAAATGTAGTTGACAGGTTAATAAAGATTTAACGTGATGCAAAGCTTCTTCAAAAGATTCTTGAAATACTAAAAATGTCTTTTTGCAAATGAGTCAGCTACCCCACCATAAAGCATGTCCTGATCCTTGGTGTCATTTTATTTTGGTTATGTCGGGTAAATCTAGCTGAGTACCTTCTCGTACTCAAGGCTTTGTTCCCACTTGTTGCAGATGGACAGATGTATTACGGCTACTGTATCAACTGTCTTTTATCCTGCGATGGGAGAAGCTTAGAACCATGGGCAGTGGTCATTCCCTACGTCTCATCTGATGCTTTTGTTGGAAGATGATCCTGAACTGGCACTTTATTTTGAACTCTGTGTGAGTGTGTATGGTTTGAACTAAATGCTTCCGCTACTTTTATTTGAACTTGGTTTGTAATAACTATGTTTAAACTCTGATATATTTGCGACACGAACTTTTATGTAACTTGTGATGGTGACCGCTAAACTTATTACGATCTTGGCTGGTATGTAAGTTGGTTTGAAATCCGTCATGATTTCACGGACTACCGGGTTATACGGACTTAAGTTTGCTAAATCGTCTGCTCGGTGGATGATTTTCTTACTTATTATTGTATAATTGGTCGGTTCTGTTACAGCTGGTATCAGAGCATGGTTTAGCGTGTTTACTGTTCACAAGTGTATTTAAAACAAAATTATGTTTGAAAAACGTGATTTCCAAACTAAAAGTGTGCCAGTGATCATATCCTTTATGCCCAGTTAGGGACTCTAGGTGGCTTATTTAAGTACTGACTTGGGGTTTTTGCACCATATTTCTTGTTCGTTGCTCATACGGCGTGCTATTGTATGAGTGCCACTTAATTGAGTGGTAATGTATGGATCAGCTGCCTCTACGCATCGGTAAGTGTGAGATGTGAGAGCATGATCGGATACACCGTCGATCTAGGGAGAGTGCTTATATGATACTATAGTAATTACATGTTCTACGCATGTGTTTTACAAAAGTGTCGCATATGTGGTTGTTCCACCCGTTGAGACGATGTCGTCAATAGGACGATGTTTTGGGTAGTTACTACCGTTGTACGCGTATCTGGGGATTTGTGTAGAGCGTGTAGGTAAATTTACTACTTTCATGCATTCATGGGGAATTGGGCCGAAATGAATTTTCTGCAAGTACATAACAACGTTTCTCGTGTAGAACGTATTAGTTACGTATATGAGAGATCACCTGTATGCCACCGAATTCATCGTTAGACATTATTTATTTCATAAGTTTGTGAGAACATAAGACACGTACATACATCATATTGCTTGTGCATTTCATTTATGTCATGCATTCCTCCCCTTATAAATTGATTATCTCCTTTTAATAAAAATTATATCAACTTAAAATATGTTCTCATCGGGTAATCAAAACTTTTGCTACAGATGGCCCGCACGAAGCAGACTGCCCATAAGTCCACAGGCGGAAGAGCACCCTGACACCAGTTGGCCCCGCGGGAGCGCCGCAGCACGGACACCTTTCTGAGCGAGTTTGGCATGCCAACCTTGCTTTGGAGAGTGCTCCATGATGTGGGGTACCCGGAGGGTCAGGAGCCGGTGTACTCTTGGAGTGAGAGCCAGTTAGCCGAGGATGGACTTGCAGTAGTGGAGATCACAATCACTGTTCTTGGTGATGCTCCAGAGTGGGATGGTTGGCACTTGGAGTTTGAGGGACGCACTCCGGTTGAGGGTGCAGAGAGAGCAGCTTTCCGTGTCATCCGAGATATAATGAGAAGATTTCCCAACGAGCTGGTAGCAGCCTTGGCTGACACTTTTTCTAGAGATGATCCTCGCGATGCCATTTGGGTGCAGCCGCAAGAAAGCGCCTTGGTCAGAGGCCCAAACGAAGGACAGGCTAGCGACAACCACGCTATGAGTGCTATGTATGCAGCTATCAGAGCATACCAGGGTCTTGAGTGTACCTATTGGACGTTGACTGGTTTACGTGGTGATGATCGGCTCAAAGCAAGAAAACAGAAGAAGAAGCAGGCACGTGCTATAGCTAGTTTGCAGGAGCAGTTGGCTGACATGAGCTTGCAGCAAGACCAGGCTCTAGAGAGAGGTGATAGTGCTCTACAGCGGGTGCATACGTTGACTCAGGCCAACAATAATGTAAACCGCATGATTGGACAGTTGGTTCAGGAGAGGAATGAAGCCTGAAACGAGATGGACCTTCTGAGGCAGAGGGTCGAGGAGCTAGAGGAGTATAACATCAACTTACATGAGGAGTTTCACGCGCTCTACAACGGGATTGGCCCATATGCTCCTCTAGACGCCGCCGATATGGACGTCGACGAGGACGAGGATGAACCTACAGTTGCACCTGCCGACGACGACGACGTCGCTACTGATGGCAGCGATGGTGACGTCTCTGACCCCGATGATGGCCCTGAGGAGTAGGCTAGTTGCTTTACGTTAGCTACTAGGCCCTATCGTGATGACCTTTCTTTTGGTTTCATGTATCTTGATGTATCTTGTTTTGAACCTTAAGACTTGGTAGTATGTTGGAACTTGGTTGGTCATGCGATACCTGAGCACATAAAAGTCTAGTGTATGTATGCTGGCAACTTAGTTGTGTGGACGTGATGGTTGCATTCGAAGTAATTTAATTAGTGGTGTTGTTTTAATTTGAATGCGATTATTGTGCCTCTGTTTTATTGTATGACTTGTTCTCTCCAATGAATTCAGTACAGCATAATTTTTCATTCACTCACAATTACTACAGCTTCACTTAATCATTACTTGTTGCTGAAATATATAGATGGCAAACACTCGTCGCGCCACGTATGAGGCTGCTGAAACTGGTGGTAATGGTGTCGGGGCAGGTGGGAGTGGTGAAAACAACGTCAACCACAATGAGCCACACCCAAAACCACATTTACCGCCTCCTCCACCGCTCACTGCAGAGGTATTCTTTGCACAGTTTCTTGGAAGTCAGCGCAATGCCTAGCAATCGTAGAAGAACATGGAAGATTTTCTGCGTACCATTGCTAACAATGTTTAACGCGGTAACAACCAAGGTGGTGGCAATGGGGTGAATCAGTACAGCAACTTCAAGGATTTCATCGACACCAGGCCACCAATTTTCAAGGAAGCAACAGAGTCACTTGACGCTGAAGAATGGATCAACACCATAGAAGATAAGTTCCGTGTGTTGAGGCTGACTGAAGTACTGAAGACATAATATGCTGCACATCAGTTACAGGGACCAGCAGGGATGTGGTGGAAGCATCATCGCACCACCTTCCCTCTGAATGCTTAGATCTCGTGGAGAGAGTTCATTGAAGCCTTTCGTGGAGTTTACATTCCACCAGGGCTGGTTGAGATGAAATTAGGAGAGTTCTTGGCTTTAAACCAGGGCACCAAAACTATGACGCAGTATTTGCATGCCTTCAACAACTTGTGTCGTTATGCTCCCGATATGGTTGACACAGATGCTAAGAGAATTGCTAGTTTCAAGAGAGGGTTAAGTCTGAAGATGATGAAGCATGTTGGTACCAATACCCGCGCCAGATTTAATGACTTCATCAATGATTGTCTGAAACAAGAGAAGAATAACAATACGTACACTGCATCCAAGACTCGCAAGAGGGCCTTTGAGTTAGGAACATCACAACCAAGAGTTCTCACTGCTAATCGTTCTGCCTATCATCCGTCTGCACCTGGTGCAAGGTTTAGGCCATCACAGCACAAAACCCAGAACTACAAGGGACCGCAGAAGCAATACAAGATGGTCGTGCCGCCAGCAAAGATAGCCGTAGCTGCGGGACAAGGCAACTCTAAGGGAGCTATAGGATCTGCCGGTATAGTGAGAGGACCCTGCTACAATTGTGATCAGCCAGGCCACTTTTCAAAGTTTTGTCCTTACCCGCCCAGAAAGAAGCAACAAACCTATACTACTCGGGTACACCACACCACTGTGGATGAGATTCCTGAGGGAGAGCCCATAACCGCTGGTAGGTTTCCTATTAATCAAAACCCTGCAGTTGTTCTATTTGATTCTGGATCATCGCATTCTTTCATGAGTCAAGCATTTGCATGGAAACATGAACAACTATGCACATATTTGAGTTATGGTTACCGTATAAGTTCAACAGGGGCTGATGTTTTAACCAATCAGATGGTTAGAGGGGCAACCCTTGAATTAGGTAGTCAAGAGTTTCGAGTGAACTTGATAGTTATGCCTGGACTAGTTCTGGATGTCATCATAGGGATGAATTGAATGAAGGATTGGGGAGCAGTTATAGATACAGGAAGTCGGGTACTTACCCTTAAGGATCCCTAGGGTAAGGGTACTTTTCAGGTACCATTGCCTAGAAGAACAGACCTTGTGAGTGTGACATGTGCTATGGAAGTCATTCCTATTCATCAGATTCCAGTAGTGTGTGAGTTTCCGGATGTGTTCCTAGATGAGTTACCTGGTCTTCCGACAGATAGGGATGTTGAGTTTGGAATTGAGTTGATTCCCGGGACAGCTCCAATTTCAAGGAGACCTTATCGGATGTCTCCGGATGAGTTGGCTGAGTTGAAGAAGCAACTAGAGGAATAATTGAAAAGGGGGTTTATCCGGCCAAGTAAGTCTGAATAGGGATGTCCTGCCTTGTTTGTGAAGAAAAAGAAAGAGGGTACTTTGAGAATGTGTGTGGATTATAGGCCTCTTAATGCTGTAACGATTAAGAATAAGTATCCCTTGTCTTATATTGATGTTTTGTTCGATCAGTTAGCCAAAGCTAGAGTGTTCTCCAAGATAGATTTAAGATCGGGTTACCATCAGATAAAGATTAGGCCACAAGATATATCGAAACCACTTTTTCCACCAGATACGGGTTGTACGAGTATCTTGTTATGTCATTTGGCTTAACAAATGCTCCTGCATACTTTATGTATCTGATGAATACAGTTTTCATGCCAGAATTGGATAAGTTTGTGGTAGTGTTTATTGATGATATTCTAGTGTACTCCGAGGATGAGAAAGATCATGAAGAGCATCTGAGAATTGTCTTGACCAGACTTAGAGATCATAAGTTGTATGCTAAGTTTAGCAAGTGTGAATTTTGGTTGAAGAAAGTTCCTTTCCTTGGTCACATTCTGTCAGAAAATGGAGTTTTAGTAGATCCGAGTAAAGTGCAAGAGGTTATGGATTGGAAGACACCAACCATAGTTTTGGAAGTTAGAAATTTCTTAGGATTAGCTAGTTACTATCGCCATTTTATACCAGATTTCTTGAAGATTGCCAAGCCAATGACAAGTCTGCTATAGAAAGATCACAAGTTTGTGTGGACAGAGGAGTGTGAGTCAGCTTTCCACACCTTGCGGAAACTGTTGACCACTGCTCTAGTTCTAGCACAACCGGACATTGAGAAACCTTTTGATGTGTTTTGCGACGCATCAAAAACAGGATTAGGTTGTGTTCTTATGCAAGAAGGAAGAGTCATTGCTTATGCCTCCCGTCAGTTGAGAAAGCATGAGATCAACTATCCGACACATGATCTTGAACTTGTTGCCGTAGTGCATGCATTAAAAATTTGGAGACATTACTTACTTGGTAATATGTGTAATATTTTCACCGATCACAAGAGTCTCAAGTACATTTTCACCCAACCAGAGTTGAACATGAGATAGCGAAGATGGTTAGAATTGATCAAAGATTACAACTTGAATGTGCAGTATCATCCTGGAAAGGCCAATGTAGTGGCAGATGCTTTGAGTAGAAAGTCACATTGCCTGGATGCGTAACCTTTGCTCGAAGATAGTTTTGATCTGATGCACCCAGCCATGTTATATAGTATTCAGATTAGTTGCTCTTTGGAGAGTAAGATAATAGAAGGTCAAAAAACCGACAAAGGAATATTCCATATCAAAGAAAAGATTAAAGAAGAACCATCCAAGCACTTTAGAGTGGATGAACAGGACGTGTTGTGGTTTGACGACCGTCTTGTTGTTCCCAAGGATCGGGAGCTTAAGAATAAACTTATGGATGAGGCTCACCTTTCTAAGCTATCTATCCATCCCGGGAGTAGCAAGATGTACCAAGAGATTGCAACATATGTGGCTAGATGTGACACATGTTGTAGGGTAAAAGCCATACATATGAAACCTGCCGGATTGTTGCAACCTTTGTCCGTACCTAGTTGGAAGTGGGATGATATAAGTATGGATTTCATCACAGGTTTGCCCACTACTTAGAAAGGCCATGATTCGATTTGGGTAATCGTGGATCGTCTTACAAAGATATCTCACTTTTTACCTGTCAAGATAGATTTTAGACCACCTCAATATGTCGAGAAGTATATTGCTGAGATTGTGAGATTGCATAGCATACCGAAGACTATAGTGTCTGACAGAGGGTCACAATTCACTGCTCACTTTTAGGAACACTTGCACAAAGGATTGGGAACTAGTTTGATCCGTAGTACTGCCTATCATCCTCAGACAGATGGTCAGACCGAAAGAGTTAATGTTGTTCTGGAGGATATGTTGAGAGCCTGTGTGTTGTCTTCCAGGAGTTCATGGGAGTCATGGTTACCATTAGCAGAGTTTGCTTACAATAATAGTTATCAAGAAAGTATCAAAATGGCCCCATTCAAAGCTTTGTATGGCAGAAAGTGTAGAACACCACTAAACTGGATCGAGCCAGGAGAAAGAAGATATTATGGTATTGACTTTGTAGAAGAAGCCGAGAAAAAAGTTTATATCATTTAGCAAAATATGAAAGCCGCTCAATCATGTTAGAAAAGCTATGCGGATAGAAGGAGGAGACCGCTTGTGTTCGAAGTTGGTGACTATGTTTATCTGAAAGTCACGCCAATGAAGAAGAAACGGTTTGGAGTACGTAGAAAGCTCGCAACCAGATTTGTGGGACCATACAAGATCTTGGAAAGAAAAGGTCTAGTAGCTTATAAGTTAGAGTTACCTGAGACAATGGGTGCTATATTTCCAGTTTTTTATGTATCGCATCTCAAGAAGTGTTTGCGTGTTCCAGAGGAAAGAATCGAACCCCGAGGCATAAAGCTCAAGCCAGATTTTGTATATCGTGAGCAACCAGTTTGAGTTTTGGACTCTAAAGAGAGGGCTACTCGAAACAGTGTGGTGAAAACATATAAGATACAGTGGAGTCATCATGACGAGGGGGATGCAACTTAGAAAACGGGTGAATATCTACCAAAAGCTTATGAAGTTTTTTATAACAAATGGTTCGTAACCCAAAATCTCAGGATGAGATTTTTATAAGGGGGAGGGTTGTAACACCCCTGGTGTTAAGCATGTATTAACATCCCAAAGCATGATCATTAGCATCATATACATGTTCATCATCACATGCAATATAAGTTGAAATTAAATTGAATTGTGAAAAACATCTGTTTGAACCCTAAATTATTGCATTTGCTTGCTAAGAGTGGTAAAACTTGGTTGGCTATAACTTTAAATGACTTAGAATTAATTAGCATGATTTTTGGAGCAACTTTTGTATTCAAAATCTCCCCAAATTTTGCTTTTAAAAATATTCTAGAAAAATAAGTTTTTAATTAAGAATTGGACTTTAAATCATTAATTCAAAATCTGTTTAGAATTTTGAAAAATGCCCTAAATAAAAGTTGTAGAGAATTAAATTTTGAATAACTTTTATTTTGGGGACAACTTGTGAAAATGCCTTTTTCATCTTCAAATTTAAAATTCTATTAGTTTAGAAAAAAATCTGTAAATTATTTATAAAAGGAAAAAGGGTTTTCCGGCCTTAACAGGCCGCCGCCTCCGTTTCGGCCTGCTCGCGCAAGCGGCCTGACCCACGCCAGCGCCCGCTTCCTCCCGCCCGCGCGCGCGCGACGCCGTGGCGCTCGCGGCAGAGTCCGCCCGCCCCGTGGCGCCCGTACGCCGGCATCAGCCGCCGGGTGGCGCTCGGTGGCCCCCACGGCCGCGCCCGGCCTCTTGAACCGCCCGCGCTCGCTCTGCCCTCATTCCATCCCTTTTAACTTCGCCTCCGCTTGCCTCGCTAGCGCGAACCGCAGCAGCAGCACCGTCGCACCATCACCGGCGCCACTCACCTCCGCACCACCGTTCTCGCTCGACGGCCGCGCCTCCCTCCGTTTCCTCTCGCCACCCTCTCCGCCACCCCTTCCTCGGTGCTGGACGCGCCCTAGCGTCTCGGGTCGAGCCACGGTGAGGCCCTATTGGGCGTTTCCTCCTCTGCTGCCCGCCATGGCCGCCGTTGGCGGACGTGCGTGGCTAGAGCTCCTCCATCCCCCACCTCCTTTTCCCGTGCGCGCATTGCGTTTGCCTAGCTCTCGCGACGCTCGTGCACCCTCTCTCGCGCCTCACCACGGCCGGTGTTGGCCGCCCGACGGTGAGCAGCGCCACCGGCCCACCATTCCCGCCGGCAAGCTTCCTCTAGAGCTCCCGCGCTGCTCGAGGTTGGCACGCTGGGTGCGCCTCGGTGCGGGGAGCGTGGTGGTGCCCTCCCCGTCACCGGAGATCTCACCGGTGGCGAGCTTGCCGCCGGTCAGCGCCGCCCCTGCTACCGGATGGCTGACGGGTGGGGTCCCGATTGACCGCGGGTCCCAGCTGCAGTGGCTGTAATAGGGTGTGGGTGCACTGGACCGGGTGCCTGTAGCATTTCAGGAGTCGTTCGTTTTGAAATGATTTAGATAAAGAATTTCTAGAAATTATGAAAAAGCTTTTAAAAATCATATCTCAAAATTTATAGCTCCAAAAATTGTGAAACAAATTTTGTAGTGTTTCTCATGAGTAGATCTACAGTTTAAAAATGTTTCATGTTAGTTTTGTGATACTTTTCTGTGTAGAATTATTTAATTCTTATTATTGCTATTTTCTTGATAAATATGTAATAAATCATAAAAAGCTCAGAAAAATATGGTTCCACTTGCAATAATTTTCTTTTGTAATGTAATTTTTAGGAACAATATGTGTCATGCATGTTATGTAGAAAAATTTTGATGTGTAGTACAAGTGCTTATTATTATTAATAAGTGTTATTTTTGATAGAGAGAAAAATATGAATAAAACATGCATATAATAATTTTTCTATAGTGATTGTCTATTGTGTAGAATGTAGGAAAAATGCTAAATATGTTGTTTGACACTTTTCATAGTATAAAGTATTTTTATGCTTATTTTTAGGCCCTAGCTTGTTATTTTTGTGTAGGCAGTTCTAGTACTCTAAATATAATGAAATTTTTGTGACATACTAGATTAGATGATAGTAAGCTACTGTAATTTTCTCAGATTTTTCTGTGCTACCAAAATATGTGTTGCTGTTCAAACCTAGTTGCAATTAGGGTTTAATTAACCTTGTTAATGCATGACTAGTTAATAAGATTTGCTTTGGTGTATCTTTGAAGCATCTTAGATTTCTAGGTGACTTGGCATGGTAGAGAATGATTGTAGTAGCAGCATACTAGTACATGTTCTTGGATGATGTTGACTACCTTGTAGAAGAGTTGTATTTCCACTTTATGCAATAAAGTAAACATGTTCATCGACATCTCATTCATCATGATCATTACATGTCATCTCTACAATGCACCTAGGCATGAGCACTTATACGTTTGCATCATACAGGATCGCAAGAAGTAACTCCGGTAGTAGTTCCCGAGGAGCCAGAAGAGCAGCCCAAGGTGCAAGAGCAGGAGGTGCCCGAAACCGACGAAGAGGTCGGTGAGGATCTTCTAGAGTGTCCTGACCACCGCCCGAGCTCTTTCGAAAGAGGCAAGCCCTGAAGCATTTCTCTCCCGGTTTGCAAATATTTTATTAATGCTTTACTTTAACTGATGCATTACGTTTAGGAGTTGTTTGCAACCGTTGCTGCATTATACCTTGTTTACCCTGTTCTATCATATCCTTGTTACCTTGGTATTCGCAGTCAAGAAATGCTTAGCTTGCTTAGACCGGTAGAAGTCAGGTGATTTCCTGTTACCTGTGAGCTATAGGTGGTTACCTAGATCTACTTGAATAAGTATGTCATCGTAGAATAACTAAGTGTTAATATGAAACTGAGACCAGACAGAGACTTGCAGGGTTTCAGACTGTAGTGTTTTCCGTCTGTGTTAATTAAGGACCGACCGTTGTTGGGCCTCGAGTCATGTTGAACGCATGCCTTATATTTAGCTGGCCGAATAATGTACCTTTCGACCGCGAAGCTAGGAGATTATTCAGACCGAGTGGATTGCCCTCAACGCACTGTACCAGAGCAGGTGTGGTAGGACACGGGGGCACGATGATAAGGCCAAAGAGCAGTCGGACGGCCCCCGGGTACATGTGGTTCCTGGCAAACTCGAGACTTATTTGAATAGTTGACTCGGTGACCAATATCTCATTTTAGCGGGTCAGTGAGGTTTGTGTGAGGAATAAATTACCAACTGATTAATAATCGATTCGAATCGCAATCGTTCATTGGATAGTGAACACTTGACTTGAGTTACTTCATCGTAGTAATCTTGATGGAACACTTGGACAGTTATATGGAATATGACATGATGAGAGTTGTTGATGATCATTGGTTATCATTACTTGTTTAATTACATGTTACTCTAGTACAAGTGCAAATGTAGTTGACAGGTTAATAAAGATTTAACGTGATGCAAAGCTTCTTCAAAAGATTCTTGAAATACTAAAAATGTCTTTTTGCAAATGAGTCAGCTACCCCACCATAAAGCATGTCCTGATCCTTGGTGTCATTTTATTTTGGTTATGTCAGGTAAGTCTAGCTGAGTACCTTCTCGTACTCAAGGCTTTGTTCCCACTTGTTGCAGATGGACAGATGTATTACGGCTACTGTATCAACTGTCTTTTATCATGCGATGGGAGAAGCTTAGAACCATGGGCAGTGGTCATTCCCTACGTCTCGTCTGATGCTTTTGTTGGAAGATGATCCTGAACTGGCACTTTATTTTGAACTCTGTGTGAGTGTGTGTGGTTTAAACTAAATGCTTCCGCTACTTTTATTTGAACTTGGTTTGTAATAACTATGTTTAAACTCTGATATATTTGCGACACGAACTTTTATGTAACTTGTGATGGTGACCGCTAAACTTATTACGATCTTGGCTGGTATGTAAGTTGGTTTGAAATCCGTCATGATTTCACGGACTACCGGGTTATACGGGCTTAAGTTTGCTAAATCGTCTGTTCGGTGGATGATTTTCTTACTTAATATTGTATAATTGGTCGGTTCTATTACACTGGGTCGAGGCCAGGTCAAGGATAGGTCGAGGACGGGTGGATAAGGCCGAATCCCCGAGATTGTGGGGTACGGTCCTTGTCATATCCTCCCTCGAGGGTGATCGGTGGCAAAACAATGTGCGGTGTGGTGTGTATAGTGACAGGTTTTCACCTCCCATCCCGGGATGGGTGGTAAAAAGTGAGATTTAACACCGGTGCTGTTTCCACGTCGGTCACAGTTGTAGCCATGACGGTAGGAAGTAACAGGTAGTCGCATTAAATGCTCTGACTTTTGTTTCAGAGTAGGTGTATAAGGTGGGTCGAGCGGTCCGACCCGGGGTCGTGCGAGTCAGAAATTTCCCGATAGTCGAGGTGTCTTGTTGAACGAGCCTCGTGCGAGTGGGAATGCGGTCGAGGTGTCCCGTCGAGGGTGCCTCGTACGAGTCGGAACGTAGTCAAGGCGTCTCGTCCGCTATTTTGGCTTTGTTTCGTTTGCGGGTAGTGTTTTGTTTTTTCTTGATCGTTGATTGTGGGTACCCCTAGTTTTAGGTACCCGACAGCTGATATTCTGAATCTAGAAGAGGACCCTCTAGGCTATGCTTTAGTCGATGAACACATGATGCACGGCCCATGCGAACCAGGCCATGAGTCTTGCCCATGTATGAAAAATGCTAAATGTTCAAAAAGGTTCCCTAAAAATATCAGCCTCAGACGACGATAGATGAAAATGGCTTTGCTATGTACAAGAGGCCCGATAATAGAAGGTATGTGCAGAAGGGTGGCACAAGGCTAGACAATAGTTGGGTCATACCTTATAACATGTACTTGCTTAAAAAATACCATGCGCATATAAACGTAGAATGGTGCAACAAGGGCGTGTTTGTTAAATACCTATTCAATTATGTTACAAAAGGTCCTGACTGTGGAAAGGTTTATATAAAAAGAGCAAGGAGTGGTGAAGAAGTGCCTTATGATGAGAAAACTGACACAGTTAATGAGGTCAAAGAGTATCTTGATTGTAGATATATATGTGAGCAAGATGCATGTTGGCGCATATTTGGATTTGACATACATAGGCACTTTCCCCCGTTGAAAGGATGCCTATGCACTTGCCAGGAGAAAATAACATTTCTTTTGAAGAAGATGATGACATAACTGATATTGCGTCTCAAGAATTCCGTCGTAGGACCATGCTCACTGAATGGTTTCGTGCTAACCAGGAGTATGCTGGTGGAAGAGATCTTACTTATTGTGAGTATCCTTCCCGATTTAAATGGGACGGCTCGGGAAGAACATGGTTGCCTAGGCGAGGGCCTAACCAGGTAGGTAGTGGAAAGATAGGGCGCTTGTACTACGTGCACCCATCTGTTGGCGAGAGATATTTTCTTAGAATGTTGCTTCTCGTGGTAAGGGGCGCTGTGAGTTATGAGGATGTTAGGAGATACAACGGTGTTCTATACTCGACATTCAAAGGTGCGTGCAACACTCGTGGCTTACTTGGTGATGACCAGGAATGGTATGATGCTTTCGATGAGGCTGCTGCTTGGGCAACCTCCCCACAGCTTAGACAACTTTTTGTTACGATGCTTCTGTTCTATGAAATAAATGATGAGTATGCGTTCTTTGAGAAGGTGTGGAGACTTCTGGCTGATGATGTCCAGTATCGATTTAGAGAATCCATAGGTAACAGCCAGTACCATGTGTCTGACTCAGAGCTTAGTAATTTCTTGATTGATGATCTGTCTGCTCTGTTTGCGGCTAAGGGTGCCCGGATTAGAGACCACCATTTACCGTGTAAGTCTGGTGAACCTGAACTTTGTCTAGGGAATAGGCTTATCGAGGAGGAACTTTCGTATGATGCGTCGTGTTTGCTGTCTGAGGCAGATTCTTTGGTAGAAAAACTCACTGCTGAGCAGCTTGCTGCATTTAGATCGATAACATGTGCTGTCCTAGCTGGTAGGCTAGACTTTTTCTTTATTTCTGGCTATGGGGGTACAGGGAAGACTTTTCTTTGGGGTGCTATTGTGACTTGGCTGCGTGCTCGTGGCAAGATCGTGCTTACTGTTGCGTCCTCTGGGGTTGCTTCGTTGTTACTGCCAAGAGGACGAACAGCTCATTCGCGGTTTAAGATACCATGTGATATAGATGTTGATGCTATGTGTGATATAAAGAGAGGCACAATGCTTGCTGGTCTAATAGAGAATACGTCGTTAGTCATTTGGGATGAGGCTTTGATGACGCATCGCCATGCGTTTGAAACGCTGGACAGAACTTTCAGAGACATTATGTCGAGAGAAAACGACGATGCTAGCAGCCAGGTCTTTGGCGGTAAAGTTGTTGTCTTAGGTGGTGATCTGAGGCAAATACTGCCAATTGTTGAGGGTGGTGATAGGTCACAAATTGTAGATGTGGCCATAGTAAACTCAGATCTCTGGGCACATGTTACTATCCTGACCCTGTCCATTAATATGAGGCTACGTTCTCCAGACTTAGATGAAAAGGCGCAACAAGAACTCACTGAGTTTAGTCGATGGGTGCTTGATGTAGGCAACGGTAAGATAGATTCTGTGAAGAGAGAAGGTGAGAGCGAGGCCACGTGGATCAAGGTGCCGCGTGATTTGCTTCTCATGCCAACCGGAGATAATGTTTCCTCCATAGTAGATGCTGCGTACCCAGATATGGCTACAAAGTTTTTAGATCCGCAGTACCTTCGTGCACGCGCCATTTTGACCCCTACAAATGAAGATGCTGACGCTATTAATTCATACATCACGTCGCTGATATTTGCTGAGGATAGAGAATACTTAAGTTGTGACAAGATTTCAAAATCCCAGGGAACACATGATTGATATGAATTGTTGTATCCTGTTGAATTTCTCAATTCCATAAATGGCAACAACTTCCCGCATCATCGTATTGTTCTTAAAAAGGGTGTTCCTGTTATGTTGCTTAGGAATCTAGATCAAGCTGTTGGGCTGTGCAATGGGACATGATTGGTGGTTACTCAGCTAGGTAACACGCTATTAGAAGCAAAGATAATGACCGGCACACATGTTGGCAAGGTCGTTTTGATTCCAAGGATTTGCCTCACGCTTAAAGGTACACGGTTTCCATTTATTCTAGAGAGGCGTTAGTTCCCGATTAAGGTGTGCTATGCGATGACAATCAATAAGAGCCAGGGCCAGACTCTGTCCACTGTTGGTGTGTATTTACGAAAACCTGTCTTTAGCCATGGTCAGTTGTACTTAGCTGTTTCGCGTGTGACTTCAAAGCGAGGACTTAGGATATTAGTAGAGGACGATAATGGTGATTGCACTAATAAGACACAGAATATTGTTTATAGCGAAGTCTTTTTGGCTATGCCTTCGGCATAGTCAGAGATGACATGCGCTTCTTTACTGCGTTTGGTAATAAATTTATCCATAGTTCACGACAATTCTTTGTCATTTCACTTGCCTTGTTGGACGATGAGATGAGCCACTTGCTTGTGTCTGTAAATAAGATATATAAGCTATGCAGGTCCTCTGCTATTGTATGATCACTGTTTTTTGAGTAGGTGGGTGGACTTTCTACTTTGCTGTTGTGTCTATTTGTTTCCTGCTTTATATTAGCGAGATGGGCATTTCTAATCGTATGTGTTGCCTTGCTTTTGGTGGCTGCAGTGTGAGCTGGGCGGCTGTGATGGGGTTCGATCTGCTTCCTAGCTTGAAGGTTGGCAACATGTGTGCGGTGGTCTATGTTCGCGTGTCACGCAAGTGGGAGTACCGCGGTGGAACTGATGATGGACCGATATAACATGTGGACCTTGTGTTGGTTGATGAAAAGGTAGTTTGCTATGGAAGCATCTCTTCATATGCATCTGGTGTAACAACGGTGTTATTCTTACTGCTTTCTGTGTGTTCATCCCATTACATAATTGTTTGGAAGTGTTCATGTGACCCTGATTCTGGTGTTTCTACAGGGGAACAGAAGTGGAGACCAAGAGTCCGCTTGTGGAGGAGAATGGCATCTATGTGATTAGTTGCTTTAGGGTCTCCAATGTGAAGCGCAGTTTCAGGCCTGTTGCTTCGCAGTTTATGGTTGAGTTCACGTTTCGTACACAGGTGTCTGCTGCCAGAGAAGACATGCCTAGATTCCCGCTGTATGCGTACAGGCTGACACCAATAGATGATCTCAAATCGTGTGCTGGTGACACTGCAGATTTCATTGGTGAGTTCATTTGATGCTTACTGATTGACCACTTGCCTTGGGTTTGCTTTGACTTACCCGGTTACAATTGCAGATGTTATTGGGGTCCTGACTGAGGTGTCGGATGCTTACATGATTCATCTTCCTAACAAGAGCCAGCCTACGCTCACCAGGCACATCATACTTAGGGACCACAAGTGTGTGCAGTCCTTTTCTCCGCTGCTCATTTTTCAATACATGATTGTTGATCTGATGCTTCTCTGCATATGTACAGCTATTCAGAGATCAAGGTGAGTCTGTGGGGAGAACGTGCCTCTGCATTTGCTGTTGATCAGGCCCTTGCTGGAACTGAAGGGAAGCCAATCGTCATGTTGTTTGTCGGTGGACTAATGAAGAGATACCAAGGTATAGCATGCTTACCGTGCTCTGCCTGCTTCGAACTACTTACATGTGCTTTGAAAGGATAATGAACTGTGTGTCTTCTGTAGACAATTACTATCTGAGTGCCAACGCAGCCGCAAGGTGGTACTTTAATCCTCAGATCCCACAAGCTAGGCACCTCTATGGCGGGTATTTTCCTCTATAACCAGTTCTGTATTGTGCTTTCTTGCGCTGATATTATGCGACTTCTGACTTATACATGACAGCTGAGAGATGAATATAGCGCTACCACAGTGAAAACGCACAGAAGATGAAGGACCGGAAATGGCGACCAGAGGGGGGTGAATGGAAGCCTCAAAATTCTTTCAAAACTTTGGTCCTCGGCTCAAATCACAAACCCCAAGAGGCAAACATAAACACTGTGATGACCACGACCAGAGAGAAAGGTGGAAGTTCCCTCGGAACGCAACGGATCACCATAAAGCGAGCGGAGCGTGCACCGAACCAATAGACAAGAAAATGAGACTTTCCACTTCTATTGAAAAGAAGCGAGGTCCCAAATCTTGGAAACTCAAGCCAACCAGTGACAGAAACACCTAGATAAGATCTACGGAACGATAGAAAGCCAACGCAACAATCGTTAAAAGAAACGGAGCTCAAACGACAAAAACACGGAAGAAAAAAACACTAGCACTGGTCAAAGCCAGCTTAGCCGAGTTGGAGGGCCGGCCTAGCCGGGTTGTCTCTCTGCAGTGTCCAAACTCGGCCTAGCCGGGATGAAGAGCCGGCCTAGCAGGGTTTGAGGGTCGGCCTAGCCGAGTTGGAAAGTTGGCCTAGCCGTGTTACCTCTCTGCAGTGTCCAAACTCGGCCTAGCCGGGATGAAGAGCCGGCCTAGCCGGATTTGAGGGTCGGCCTAGCCGAGTTGGAAAGTCGGCCTAGCCGGGTTACCTCTCTGCAGTGTCCAAACTCGGCCTAGCCGGGATGAAGAGCCGGCCTAGCCGGGTTTGAGGGTCGGCCTAGCCGAGTTGGAAAGTCGGCCTAGCCGGGATGCGAAGAACAGAACACGAGAAAAACCGCCTCCAACCAAAACTCTCCCAATTTGTGGCCAAATCTTCACCAACTGCCACGAAACTTGGTGATCATAATCACAAGGCAGTAGGGGAGCTACCTCTAAGAGGTCATCGCCCAATTTGATGCCAATCAATGCGAAATCGAAGGGGCACGAAAAACATCGGTTCTTGCAACCGAGACCAAGAAATCGCCCGATCTACTTGCTCGTGAGGAATTGATGGATTTCCTTCGGTGGAAAGATTCTACTCACGTCATAGCACGAATCAAGACAACAAAAATGAACCAAAATGGTCTAGAAACGACGAATCGAAGGAAGAACTAGAGGGGAGAAAACGAAGAACGCGAAGAGCACATCATGAACTCACAAATTGATTTCTCCGCCGAACACCGGAGGACACCGGAGGATTCGGGACCTCCTTCCCTCAAAGATTCATGGTTCTTACACTAATCGGTGGATTAGTGGACCTCTCTCTCTCACACAAGCAACTAGAGGAGGAAACCCTAAAGGAGAGAATGAAAATGGAGGAGGTGAGGGAGATGGGGGCTCCCTCATCCTATTTAACAGGGCTATTACACATTCCCAGTTTTGCCCCTGGATACAAAAGAGCCAAACCATTTAGCCCAAGGGCGTAAAGGTCCAACCCTGTGTCATCTTCATCCGACGGCCACCGCGCTTCCTCACCGGTAGCTTCGCCTCGACGCGAACTCCCCGATGCCGCCACGTGTCGTCCGTTCCTCCTCGGAACCTCCGCCCGGGTTTTGAGGACCAAACCCGTAAACCCGCCTCCGATGGTTTTGAGGCCCAAACCATCAAACCGCTCCGCGAGTAGCGTACTCCATACACGTCCCCCGCCATCCGACGCGTGTCACCTCCACGGTCAACACGGTCACTCTCATGTCTTCTCGCGTTTGTCAATGTCCCAAGTGTCAGCCAGCGCGGCTAGCCACCCAGCCTCCGGGTCCCTCGGTCCAAGCCTCACGTCCGTCCTTCACCCCTCAGGTCCATCGGCACGGCACGTCCTCCTTGACCTTCACCTCGCCGTCGGCTACCGTCTCCGTGCTCCATACCTGCACAACACAAGCCAAGAGACATGTCGCACACAAGGCTTTCGCCAAGGTAGGGTTAGTCACCACTCAACCTACTTCGTGGATCACATTGACAATCACTCATCACAAAACAAACACACAAGGGTACTTGTCAACCTTGTGTTCACAATCTCCCCCTTGATGAGTGCATTATCAACACCAATACACGAACAACTTGAGCAAAAGAAAAAGAAGAAGAATAGAAAAACAAGGAGCTCAACCAAATAACCAAAAACCAAAGAAAAGTCAAAAGCAGGTCATTTGAAAAGAGCAAAAACTTGGTCCCCAAAGACATGGGCAACGGCTCAACGCAACCAAGTAAAACAAAGCTAGCCCGCAAGAAGAGGCAACGGGCTCAACACCACTAGCAAAGCTCGAAAAGGAGAACCTACTAGACCCTCCAGAAGAGGCAAAGGCTCAACACATCTAGCAAAAGCAACTCAAATGCAACTCCCCCTGAACAAATGCAATATCACTTAAAAGAATGCATGAAATGGAGACTTCTCCCCCTTGTTGACAACTTATCCCCCTTGTTGACATGGTGAGTGTGACATATCTCTCCCCCTTGTTGACACATGCACTTATCAAGCTAGAGCCCAAGGATTACAACTCTCCCTCAAAACATGCTATGAATGCAGAAATGCACAAATGCAGAAGCTTCAAGATTATAGCAAGTAGATTGAAAAGATGCTCTAGCTAATGCTGTCATGTATATATAGCAACAAATACAAGTGCTAGCAAATGCTCAAAATGACCAAATGAGATGAAATATGTCATTTTAGCAAGTTTGATCAAGTTTGAGCAATTTAAAAGAGGGTTCACCACCAAATGAGCACATAGCAAATATAGACAGGAGATCAACCTTGTGCTACACATGTATGCAAAGTGAACTACCCCAAACAAAGTTCACACATCATGTCATGAGACAAACTTGTGATTTGATCAAATTTTCAATCAATTGAATTTTATCGAAGTTATGCAGCTTATCACCAAAGTTTGTCAAACAAATGTGTGCGGGAGGTTATCGATGCCATCAACACCTGACTTATCGATCATGTCAAGCCTATGCCAAAAGCAATCAGAAGCTTAAGACAATGATCTCGGTATCCATTACAGAGCTCAAGTTCACCCTTAAGTGCAATAAGGAGCTGTCTCGATACTCTGACATGGGACAGCAAAGACCCATCCTGATCTTTTCATACCTTGCTTTTTTTAGTTTTAGCACAAATTCAAGTTTCTCAAGCAAGTGTGTAACTCAAGGTATGAGCCGTAGCAACTAAGCATATATATGAAGCAAAAGGGTTCTCGACACACCTACACCTGCTAGTTGCCACAAATAGTGGTGAACATGTTTCAAGTTTCATCAAGTGTTCTTCAAGTTCACAATTGAAAAAAGCATTTTTAGCTCATATCAAGAGATCAAAGTGAGCCTAAGCAAAGCACATCATATATATCCATAACATCCCCAACAAGAGCATAGCATCAATCTAGCTACTATAAGGATGAAGCTCAAGATGCAATATGATACATGATGATATGATATGCAAATATGATACAAAAGCGAAAACAAAAGCTAAACTAAAAACAAAACCAAAAACTAATGTACAAGAACCACAAACTTCCCTCTTCTAAAAAGGATAACAAACCCTAAGCTCTCCTCGCAAGCGAGCAAACTGGGTTTGGTCAAGGGGTTTAGTGAAGATATCTGCGAGCTGGTTGTGGGTGTCAACATGAATAAGGTCAATGTCCCCTTTCTCATAGTGGTCTCACAAGAAGTGAAAACAAACCTCTATGTGCTTGGTTTTGGAGTGAAGAACGGGGTTTTTGGCTACACAAATGGTACTGGTGCTATCACAGAACAAAGGCACTCGCCTAAACTCTAAGCCATAGTCTCGCAAAGTAGCAACCATCCAAAGCAACTGGGAACAGCAAGCAGCAGCAGCAACATACTCAGCTTCTATGGTAGATTGGGCTACAGTGGACTGCTTGCGAGAAGACCAAGACACAAGAGAAGACCTAAGAAACTGACAAGTCCCAGAAGTGGACTTCCTCTCAGTACGACAGCCAGCATAATCCGTATCAGAGTAACCGCAAAGAGAAAGAGAGGAGGAAGCCGAAAACCAAAGACCAAATTCGGGTGTGAACCGAAGGTACCTCATGATCCACTTGACGGCTTGATGATGCGATGTGCGCGGTGAAGACTGAAAACGCGCGCACAAGCAGACCGCGAACTGGATGTCCGGTCTCGTTGTCGTCAGGTACAGCAATGATCCGATCATGCTTCGGTACTCCTTCTGGTCCACAGCTTCTCCTTCCTTGTCCTCATCTAGGGCCGTCGTGGTCGACATGGGCGTCGAAAGAGGCTTGGCCTCGCCCATATCAAACTTCCTCAGAAGATCCTTGGTGTACTTTCCTTGGTACATGAATGTTCCTTCACGTGTTTGCTTGATTTGCAGCCTGAGGAAGAATGTCAACTCACCCATTATGCTCATCTCGAATTCCCTGCTCATAGTCTCAGAAAACTTTGCAACAAGAGCGTGAGAGGAACCACCAAAAATGATATCATCCACGTAAATCTGAACCAAAAGTGTGTCAGTGCCTTGCTTGAGGAGAAACAAAGTTTTATCTACGGAACCCATCTTAAAGCCCTTAGCAAGTAAGAAGGCTTTCAAACGCTCATACCAGGCTCTCGAGGCTTGTTTCAATCCATACAAGGCTTTGTGGAGTTTGTAAACATGGTTGGGATACTTGGGATTTTCAAAGCCAGGGGGTTGTCTCACATACACCTCTTCCTCTATGTACCCGTTCAAAAAGGCGCTCTTCACATCCATTTGATATAGCTTGAACCCTTTTGAAGCTGCATAAGCTAAGAGCATCCTTATAGCCTCGATACGGGCCACAGGAGCAAAGGTTTCTTCAAAGTCTACTCCCTCTTTCTGACAAAACCCTTGAGCCACTAGCCTAGCCTTATTCCTCACCACAACTCCATCCTCACTTTGCTTGTTCTTGAAAACCCATTTTGTACCTATAGGGTGACACTCAGGTGGAGGTGGAACTAAGACCCATACTTCATTCCTCTCAAAGTTTTATAACTCCTCGTGCATAGCATTGACCCAATCGGAATTAGAAAGTGCGTGTCCAACATTTTGTGGCTCAAAATTAGCGACAAAAGTGGAATGAGCGAAATATGAGATTTCATATGACCTTGAGCGTGTAACACGCTGACTGATGTCGCCGATCATGGTTTGAGGCGGGTGGCGACGCTGGATGTGCCGAGGGGCTTCCCTCAAAGATGTTGCCTCCCCCTCAACAGCTGCTGGGGCCTCCTCAGGTGCGGCCGACGTAGGCTGAGGAGGTGGCTCGTGCGGACCCCATGTAGTGGAAGAAGATGGATCTGGTCTATGAGCCGAAGTAGTTGTCGTAGACTCGACTGGAACAGCCGAAGAGGTCGGCTCTGCATCTCCCCAATCAGCATCTTCCTCATTCTCCTCAACGAAGATGCTCTCATCAATCTCCTGATCACCTGCACTTTCAAAGACAGGAATGGAACAAGGCATGGTCTCGTCGAAAGTGACTTCACAAGTCTCTATGACTCGGTTAGTTTCAAGATTAAGTACTCGATATGCATGAGAATGTAAAGCATAACCAAGAAAGACACCATCCGAGGATCGAGACTCAAATTTATCTAAATTACCTTGTTTCAGAATGAAACACCTGCATCCAAACACTCGAAAGTGGCTCACTTTGGGTAATCGACCGAATCGCAGCTCATAAGAAGTTTTCTTCATGAAGGCTCGAAGAAAGATGCGATTAGGAACATGACACGCGGTGTTGATAGCTTCGGCCCAATATTTCCTAGGAGTCCTATGCTCATCGAGCATCGTCCTGGCCATCTCAACAAGGGTCCGATTCTTGCGCTCAACAACACTATTTTGCTGAGGGACATAGGGAGAGGAAAACTGATGCTTAAGGCCCAAAGAAGCACAAAAGGTTTCAAAGTGAGTATTCTTGAATTCTGTGCCATTGTCACTGCGAATCGCTCTCATGGCATTCTTAGGGAACTCATTTTGCAACCGAAGAATCAAATCTCGAGCATGTGAAAAAGCCTCATCCTTACCTTCCATGAAAAACACCCAAGAGTAGCGAGAAAAATCATCCACGATCACTAGAACGTACCACTTCCCACCCTCTGACCGAACCCGAGCTGGTCCAACTGTGTCCATGTGAAGTAGCTCGCCGGGTTTCTTGGTCATGACTTGATTCACAGGTGGGTGAGAAGCGGCAACCATCTTTCCGTGACGACAAGGGTGACACACCAAATCCTTCTCAAATTTCAACTTGGGCAATTCTCGGATTAGATCAAGTGAGCTCAACCTAGCTAGTAAGTCAAAGCTCAAATGACCAAGTCTCCTATGCCACTTCAAAAGCTCAGAGGAGGATCCGGCCACCAAACATCGAGAAGAGCCAAAGGAGTGAGAAAAATCAGCTCGAAAGACACGGCCAAAAGGAATAATCTGGCAAACAAGATTTCCCTGAGATTCAAGAACTCGAGACAAGCCGGTCTTAAAGCGCACTTCAAAGCCATCTTGAAGGAGTTGCAAAACAGAAAGTAAATTGAAATGCAAGTTTGAAACCAAAGCAACATCCTTCAAGACAAAACTCTCATTGACCCGAATGGTCCCACGAGAAAGCACTTTACCTTTGCTATTATCCCCGAATGTGATGTACTCCTTACATTGCACGGGGTCGAGGCTGGAGAACCATTTGGAACTTTCGGTCATGTGGCGCGAGCATCCGGAATCAATGAGCCATGTGTTCTCCAGACCTCCGTCCTGCATCAATAGAAAGACATAGGATGAGCAAATGGCACAACACTGGGGTTAGTAAACTGTGAAGGGTACAAGTGTTGGCTCATTTGCCCTGAAAAAGTGTTAGGAAAAACACCAAATATGCCATGTCCCATTTGAGGAAAGCGGGCACCACGTAGGGAAAAACGTGGTCCGCTAGAGCTGTAGGACTGAAAGCCACTATCACGAGGTCCAAAGTCATATTGATCATGATCTGAACCACACTGGGCACGACCACCATGACCACCGCGTGGTCTAGCAACCTGAGGCCTAGCACCTTGAGGCATTGCACCTCTTGGCCTAGCATTGCGCCTCTGAACAGGAGGCACATGTACATCATGGGGTGGACGGTACATGTTCCGGTTGTTCAACTCATACTCCCGCCGCTCATCTCTCTTCCTCCTGAAGCAGAACTCAACAAGATGACCATCCCTATGGCAATAGTCATAGTGATACCTCACCTCTCTCTTAGGTGATTGTTGGCTCACTCTCTTGTGGGTATGGTTCACTCTTGGTAGCTTTTTGGCTTTAGGAAGGGGATCCTCAGATATGTTCAGTAGAGTGTCAAGTGGGTTTCTGAGATGGTTTGGTTTTGGAACCCAAACTTGTTTCTGAGGTGAAGCTCTTGGAGGTTCTTTAAACACTCCATCTTTCACAGTGGGTTCGGTAGGCTTAGGTGAATTGATCTTGATCAATTTGGGAGTAGTGGAAGGTTTCTCACTTGGGCTCAAACCACTGAACTCACCAACTTTGCCATATACATTTTCACCCTTCTCACCTAGAGCAAAGCCTACTCCTGATGTCCCAGTTCCCCGTCTGAACTGGCTCATCATCATGCCCAACTGCGGTTCACTACAAGACACCCAATTCAAGATGGACCGAAGGTATGTGTTGTCTTCCTCGGATCTCATCTTGTCATGCCTGCAAGACTCAAGCTCCAACACCAAACTCTCACAACGTGCACATTCAACAATAGTGCTATCTGAACTGGCCTTCTCAAGAGCATGGATCTTGGCATTCTTCTCTGCCAGCTCAGATTGCAAGCCTGAACAAGACTTGCACGCACCCAACAAGCTAGACCTAGCCTTCAGCTCATCATTCTCATCTAACAAGATAGCATACTTAGATTGCAACTCAGAAAAGCTAGTCATATGAACAGCACATTCATCGCACTCAACCTCATCAGACACATGAACAACAAGCTTCTTAGCTTCCTCAAGTTCTTTCTCCATAACTTCTAGCTTGTCCTTAAACTCTTTCCTCTCACGAGCAGCACGTTTCAGTAACTTATCTTGACTCATCAAAGTATCGGTCATGATATCAAGCTCGGCAATAAGAGCGTCGACGGAGGTTTTTACCTCGGTAGAGTCGTCGTCGCCGGGAAGCACGTCCTTGTTGGGCTTCACACCTTCATCCACGGCCATGGTGCAGTAGCCTCTGTGGATGGACTTGGCGATGAAGCAAAGCCCGGTTAACTTGTCCTCACACCTCTTCTCGGACTCATCATCACTCGAGGGAGAAGAAGACCGGTCGTCGTCGGTGTCGTTGTCGAGGTCGCTGAGGGAGGCGAGGAAGGCGTGCTCTTGGGCCTTGGCCTTCTTGAAGTACTTCTTCAACGCCTCCTTGTCGAATCCTCCCTTCGACTTGTGCTTGGAGGTGTACTCGCGCTTGTCCTTGCGCTTGCTGGAGTCATACTTGTCGGAGGAGTGTTTGTTCTTCTTGGGGCAGTGGGCAACGAAGTGGTCGAGATCTCCACAGCCGTAGCATCCTTCCTTCGGACCACCACCACGTCGGCGATTCAAACGGTTGTTGTGAATCCGCGAGAACCGGCTAATTATCAACGCCAGCTCGTCATCCCCAAGACTCTCCATCTGCTCCTCTGTGACAGACACCAAAGAAGACAAGGCAAAAGACACCTATGAAGGGTTAGCCAAAGAACTTGAGCCATTACCTGAGACCAAGGCCATAGTCGGTGCAGTGGGATTCTTGAGCTTGGCTTGGGTCTGATAGTCGATCTAGGTGGACTTGAGCTTACTGAAAAGCTCATCCACGGTAAGGGTCTCATACCCCAAAGACTCAATGATGGCGGTCACCTTCACATCCCATACCTTCCGATCTAGGGCATATAGAAGCTTGAGTGCCCTCTCGTGATCGTCATAAGGTAATTGTGCCTTGTTTGCTCGCATCTTGTTAACGATGGTCTGAAAGCGAGAAAACATGGCATCGATGGACTCGCCATCAAGCTGGGTGAAGTTCTCGTACTCCCTCCTGTACGTCTCATAGAGTCTAGTTTTGACCTATGCGGTCCCCTCGTGATAGCTCTGAAGCCTCACCCAGATCTCCCGAGCAGTAGTACAATCGGAGACTTTTTCGAACTCCTGAAGAGAAAGACTCAAGAAAAGAACTGCGCGAGCTCTGCTATTAGCGTTGTGTCGATCTTTTTGATCTTGCATGACACGAGCACGAGGTTCAAGCACAACGTAAGTAGCATCCTCGCAAATCTCCCAAACAAGCCAATCAATCCCCTGGAGATGCGCGGACATGCGGATCTTCCAATAGGGATAATTTGTTCCATCGAAGAACGGTGGTTTGCCGGAACCACGCTCCATGTCGCCTTCGTGGATCACGGACCGATTAAGGTAGAATGATCCTTAACCGGCTCTGATACCAATTGAAGGACCGGAAATGGCGACCAGAGGAGAGTGAATGGGAGCCTCAAAATTCTTTCAAAACTTTGGTCCTTGGCTCAAATCACAAACCCCAAGAGGCAAACATAAACACTGTGATGACCACAATCAGAGAGAAAGGTGGAAGTTCCCTCGGAACGCAACGGATCACCATAAAGCGAGCGGAGCGAGCACCGAACCAATAGACAAGAAAATGAGACTTTCCACTTCTATTGAAAAGAAGCGAGGTCCCAAATCTTGGAAACTCAAGCCAACCAGTGACAGAAACACCTAGATAAGATCTACGGAACGATAGAAAGCCAACGCAACAATCGTTAAAAGAAACGGAGCTCAAATGACAAAAACACGGAAGAAAAAAACACTAGCACTGGTCAAAGCCAGCTTAGCCGAGTTGGAGGGCCGGCCTAGCCGGGTTGTCTCTCTGCAGTGTCCAAACTCGGCCTAGCCGGGATGAAGAGCCGGCCTAGCAGGGTTTGAGGGTCGGCCTAGCCGAGTTGGAAAGTCGGCCTAGCCGGGTTACCTCTCTGCAGTGTCCAAACTCAGCCTAGCCGGGATGAAGAGCCGGCCTAGCCGGATTTGAGGGTCAGCCTAACCGAGTTGGAAAGTCGGCCTAGCCGGGTTACCTCTCTGCAGTGTCCAAACTCGGCCTAGCCGGGATGAAGAGCCGGCCTAGCCGGGTTTGAGGGTCGGCCTAGCCGAGTTGGAAAGTCGGCCTAGCCGGGTTGCGAAGAACAGAACACGAGAAAAACCGCCTCCAACCAAAACTCTCCCAATTTGTGGCCAAATCTTCACCAACTGCCACGAAACTTGGTGATCATAATCACAAGGCAGTAGGGGAGCTACCTCTAAGAGGTCATCGCCCAATTTGATGCCAATCAATGGGAAATCGAAGGGGCACGAAAAACATCGGTTCTTGCAACCGAGACCAAGAAATCGCCCGATCTACTTGCTCGTGAGGAATTGATGGATTTCCTTCGGTGGAAAGATTCTACTCACGTCATAGCACGAATCAAGGCAACAAAAACGAACCAAAATGGTCTAGAAACGACGAATCGAAGGAAGAACTAGAGGGGAGAAAACGAAGAACGCGAAGAGCACATCATGAACTCACAAATTGATTTCTCCGCCGAACACCGGAGGACACCGGAGGATTCGGGACCTCCTTCCCTCAAAGATTCATGGTTCTTACACTAATCGGTGGATTAGTGGACCTCTCTCTCTCTCACACAAGCAACTAGAGGAGGAAACCCTAAAGGAGAGAATGAAAATGGAGGAGGTGAGGGAGATGGGGGCTCCCTCATCCTATTTAACAGGGCTATTACACATTCCCAGTTTTGCCCCTGGATACAAAAGAGCCAAACCATTTAGCCCAAGGGCGTAAAGGTCCAACCCTGTGTCATCTTCATCCGACGGCCACCGCGCCTCCTCACCAGTAGCTTCGCCTCGACGCGAACTCCCCGATGCCGCCACGTGTCGTCCGTTCCTCCTCGGAACCTCCGCCCGGGTTTTGAGGACCAAACCCGTAAACCCGCCTCCGATGGTTTTGAGGCCCAAACCATCAAACCGCTCCGCGAGTAGCGTACTCCATACGCGTCCCCCGCCATCCGACGCGTGTCACCTCCACGGTCAACACGGTCACTCTCATGTCTTCTCGCGCTTGTCGATGTCCCAAGTGTCAGCCAGCGCGGCTAGCCACCCAGCCTCCGGGTCCCTCGGTCCAAGCCTCACGTCCGTCCTTCACCCCTCAGGTCCATCGGCACGGCACGTCGTCCTTAACCTTCACCTCGCCGTCGGCTACCGTCTACGTGCTCCACACCTGCACAACACAAGCCAAGAGACATGTCGCACACAAGGCTTTCGCCAAGGTAGGGTTAGTCACCACTCAACCTACTTCGTGGATCACATTGACAATCACTCATCACAAAACGAACACACAAGGATACTTGTCAACCTTGTGTTCGCAGAAGACTTACTAAGCTACAATTTACAGGCTCCAGGATCAGCGTGCTGATGTCAGGCGGGTTGCTACACCCCGACATGTAGAGAATAAGCGTTGTGCGCCTGCCCACCTTGATGCTAAGACCTTGCTAGAGCTAAACGGAATGGATCCGTATGACTACAAGGTGAGAGGAGATCAATCATGTCATGTCGTTGTTCTACTGGTGGTTTGTAGTTGAGTATTTGCCTTTTTTACTTGACAAATGTCTGCTTCTCTTTGGTAGGACGATGGGTATCGGTGCACTGTTACCATTGGTCATTTGGTTCTGAATTCATCCTGGTGATTTGCATCCTGTACTAGGTGCAGCAAGTCGTGTTCTCCGAATGATGCTGGCTACAGATGCAATGCTTGCTCATCAACATCGTTCAGATTCAAGTATGTACATGCCCTTCTGTGAGATACCTCTTTCCTCTGGTTTCTTGACGACAAATATGAAGATTCTTTCCTCCGTGTGTAGGTACAAGATCTGTTTCGTTGCTCTTGACGGCACAGATGAGGCTGAGATGATCTGCTTTGGAGATGTCGCCCGTCAGATCGTGGGCAAACCGGTTCAGCAGCTACTTAGAGCAACCACGGCTGCCTCCCAGTTGCCAGCTGAGATTGCGAGGATAGTTTCATGAAGGTTCACTTTTGCGGTAACTTTGACCCAACAAAGCTACTACAGAGAGAACAAGACCTATCAGGTCAATTCAGTGGTGACGGCACACGGCCAACATGAACCTGCAGCGCCTACTCCTCAGCCTGCTGCTCCAGGCAGTCCTACCACACCGATTGCTTCTGGTGCAGGAGACGGTAGTTTATCTGTGCGTGCTGCCACAGACTTCACCCCCTCCATCGTCGTCTGTGACAGAAGCTGAACATTCATTGGTTCTGACTGATCAGTGAGCCATGCCTCTGTTTCCTTAATTTCTGTCTACTCATTGTAAAATTCTGCTGCTACTTGAAAAGCTGTGCTAATGGAGCCGTTAGCCTCTCCTCTTCCCCAGCACCCCCGCGCCGCCCCCTCGTCGGCCGGCTCTAGATCCACCACCGCGCCGCACCCTAACCCCCTCCCAACCCCCGATGCTCCTTCTCAGCACCCCAGCAACTCGCCGGCGAGCATCCTCCTCCCGGATCTCGCCGCCACCCCACCCAATCCCGCGCGGCGGCCTCAGCTCAAATCCATTGTCGTGGGCTCGATCCAGCTCGCCTTCGACAACGATGCCTCTGCGAAGCCCCTCCCAACCACCCCCCGCCGCGTCATTTTCGCCTTCAATTCCCCGACCTCCAATTCCCCGCCCAAGCACTCGCCATTGCTCCCCCTCCCTCCTCCCCCACTCAAGCCCTGTATTAGAGATACATCGGCGCCTAGCTACGCCCGTGGATCAGGGGGCGACGCGTCTGCCGACGCACGCGGCGGCCCTCACCATTCTTTTGATGGCGCGCTTTCCCGAGGCTCCGGCGACAAGATGGCGTCCCATTGCGATGCAGAGGAAGGGGAATGGTCTCGCGTCCTCCCGAGTCACTGGTGGCGCCGCCCAGAATTCAAGCCGTCGGTGGATTCAAGACGCCCACCAATCCGCGCGCCTGCATCTCACCACCCCCTCTCCGCGCTCCTGTGGGGGAAGTGCCTGCGCTGCCTTGCTGGCGGCCACCAAGCGGCGGACTGCAGGGACCCAATCAGGTGCTTGCGCTGCCGTCGCCTCGGCCATAAAGCCTATGTGTGCCGTGCAGCAAGCTCACTTCGCCGTGCGACGCGTGAAGCACATCCGCCGCCTCAGCTACATCCCCCTCCCCTGGACCCAGCCAACTTCCCAGAGCTCCCCCGCCGTGCCATGGCTCAGCCTGGTGACCCGGCACTGAGGCCGGAGGACACCTCGGCGGTTGCGGCATCCAACAGCGTCATGGAGGTGGAGCTCGACCGCCTGTCCGCATGCGCCGTCGTGGCGTGTCTGGGCCGGGACACGGACGACGTTGCCCCGGAGCGTGTCAAGAAGGCATTCTGCTCCCGCCTTGGCGTCCGCCCAGAGCATGTCAAGGTCATGCGCCACCACCCCGAAGACTTCCTCGTCGACTTCACGTATCCGCACCTCCGCGACGCAGCAGTGGAGCTGCAACGTCTTCCCGTGGGCAACCTCAATATCCGCATCAAACCGTGGCGCGCGCTCCCCTACGGCAACCACTGTGACCTGCGACACCATGTCCGCCTCTGTCTCGAGGGGATCCCGGCGCATGCCTGGAATGAGAGCATCGCCAAGCGTACGGTTGCAAGGGCCTGCAACCTCGACTATGTGGACAAGCGCTCCCTTCACCGCGATGACACTAGGGCGCTGTGTCTTTGGGCGTGGACGTACAACCCTTCGGACATACCAAAGGTAACTTGGCTAACCCTGACAGGCACCTCGGTGAGAGTTCATGATGGCGCTCCTCCCAGAGGCCGGCGAGGCCTCACTTTCAGAGTCATCGTCCACCTTGACCTCATCGAGTCACCACCGGACGACTACGGCCGGACAACGACCCGCAAGCTCACCTGGAACTACGGCGTCATCGACGGGGAACGAGGTCCGCGTGACCGGCATGACCCATCGCCGGCGAACGCGAGGAACGGGCGTCGCAGGGATGATGATGATGACAATGAAGAGCGCCGGGGTCGCCGCGAGTACAAGGGCTGCAGCTGGGGATCCCGGCTCTCCCACAACCTCTCTTGGCCCCCTGCCTGTAAGCGCGAGAGGGAGCGCTCGGAGTCCCGTCACGGCCGGCGCCATGACAAGTCTTCGACAACGGGCAGTCATCGTCGATTCCGAGCAGACGACATGGAGCGCAGGGCCAACTCCACTATACCAGTGGATCGACGCCGTTCGGCAGCGCCCCAGTCCCCGACACTGACATCGCGCCGGGAGGGCGTCCCTAGTGGGGCCGCCCTGGAGCCACGCATCGCCGACAACGTCGTCGACACTGCTGCTCAGGTCAGGGACATCCGACAGCCAACTCTGCAGGTCACTTCCTCACCCTCGGCGCGGCAGGAACGCGGACGCAGCCGCGAGCGGAGCAGCCGTCGGCACAGCGGTGGACGTAGGTGGTCACCACCCTGTTCGTCCACTCCAACATCGCCTGCAGTCTCGCCCCATGGTTGCAACCCAAGGGAACTTCCGCAGACTGTCATGGCTGGCGAGCAGAGCCCCGGGACCGCCCAACAGAGCATCACCGAGTCCATCCGTGCTGAGCAGAGCAGAGCACCACCGTGTCCACCGGATGCCGAGCAGAGCAGAGTAGCACCGTGTCCACCTGATGCCGAGCAGAGCACAGCAGAACCGTGTCCATCTGATGCCGAGCAGAGCAGCATCGTCGCGGCGCCCCCAGGAGACCCGACACCTGCACCGACCCAGCCATCGCCAGCACCGAATCCGTCCGCGACCCCGGCTTCAGCGGCGACTCGCGCACGGGTCATGCGTTTCCGCCCCGGCCTCGTTTACACAAGGCGTCGGGCCCGTGGGCCTAGCGGCTCTAGGGCGCACCAAACCTGCACGTCGCCCAGAGTACCGGCTGTTGGGCAGGAGCGGCCCGCACCAATGCCAGCACTGGACCCAGCCGGTGGTGCGGTTACGTGCGCTGCCAGCGGCGCGGCGGCGGCTTTTGTTGAGTCGCTGTCGCATGCCCTATCTCCGCCCCTCCTTCGAGCCCCCCAGCGCCGGAACCCTCCGCCACATCGTCGCAAGAAGCCTGCTGCTCCATCTCATCGTAGCGTGCGCATCGCTTCCATCACCTGGCCAAGAGGTGACGCCCAGGCAAAGGCAAGACATATTGTCATGAAGCGGATGGGCGTCCTCGAGGAAGAAGGTTCAACCCCCGACGACCTACTCCTGCGCTACATTGGCCTCTTCAAGGGGCCTCTCTCCGATGACGCTGTCAAGGCCTTGTGCGGCCTTGAAGGCGTGGCATCGACCTCAGCCACACAGGCTTAGTCGTCTACAATCTACTAAAGGGCTACAATCTTACTGCATATGGCACAACGTAACTGCTCTATTCTTAATTGGAACGTAAGAGGCTTAAACAATGGCGCGCGACAAGATACAGTAAATGAACTGATTAGAAACACCGGAGCCACTATCGTCTGTTTACAAGAAACAAAGCTGCAGATTGTGGATCAAAATGTCATCTCCCGCACAGTTGGCGCAAAGTTCGCCAACTCCTTCGCTGTGCTGCCAGCTGCCCAAACAAGAGGTGGAATCATACTAGCTGTGAACGAGGACTTCTTTGACCTCTCAGACGTCGCGCTAACTGCGCACGCTATAACGGCGACAATTACCATGCGGGCGGACAGAATTAATTGGCAGATTATTGTGGTATATGGACCGCAAGGAGACGCCGCCAAGCTCGAGTTCCTACAGGAACTGAAAGATGTACCACTGCCGGATCACAATAGAAGGCTCTTTCTCGGGGACTACAATCTCATCTATCAAGCGGCAGACAAAAATAACTCCAATCTTAACCGGCGTCTAATGGCCTCTTTCAAGGCGGCGATTGATCAATTGCACCTCAAAGAGATCAAGCTCAATGGTAGGCGCTTCACCTGGACCAACGAGCAAGATAACCCAACACTGACCAGGATTGATAGACTCTTTTGCACTCCAGAATGGGAGCTCATCTTTCCAGCTTGCTTTCTACATTCGTTGCCATCCCTCATGTCAGACCATACCCCGTTACTCCTACAAGGGGAGCTACACCACCATCGTAACGCATCCTTCCGCTTCGAAAACTTCTGGACCAAGATGGACGGCTTCCACGAGCTTGTTCAGGAGGTTTGGAACAAGCTTGTCCACTCCGCCCTTCCTCTGAAGCGTTTGCACATCAAAATGGCACGGGTAGCAAAGGCAATCAAGCGTTGGCGCAAAGAAAAAATAGGGGACACGAAACTGCAATTGGCCATTGTCAAGGAGGTCCTCCTGCAACTGGAACTGGCACAAGAATCTAGGGCCCTCACTAATCAAGAGCTAGAACTCCGGCGACGTCTCAAAGCCCGATGTGTGGGGTTGGCAGCCATCGAAAAATCAAGGATTAGGCAAAGATCACGACTCACTTATATTCGCTGTGGTGATGCCAACACAAAGTTCTTCCATATTAGAGCGAACGCACGGCGCAGAAAGAACTACATTCATTGCCTCCACACCGACAGGGGAATAGTCATGGCTCATGAAGAGAAGCATAAAGTGGTGGGAGACTATTTCAAAAACCATATCGGCTCCACAGTTCCTAGAAACACAACCTTCAATTGGCAAGCTCTGGGTTACTCTGCGCATGACTTGACGGAGCTTGAGGCACCTTTCTCCCAGGATGAGATTGAATACACAATAAAATCCATGCCATCCGACAAGGCCCCCGGTCCAGACGGCTTCACTGGAGTCTTCTTCAAAGCTTGCTGGCATATCATAAAGGATGACATTATGCACGCAATGCACAGCTTATTTGCCATGAACGCCCAAGGGTTTGAGTTGATGAACTCGGCAAACATCATACTTTTACCAAAAAAAGCGGACGCCTTAAGGGTCACTGACTTCAGACCCATCAGTCTCATCCACAGCATTGCAAAGATCTTCTCAAAGATGCTTGCCAACAGATTAGCACCCCACTTGAACTCCCTCGTCTCAAGCTGCCAAAGTGCGTTCATCAAAAAGAGAAGCATCCACGACAACTTCCTTTATGTCCAGGGTGCAGTACGCAAACTCCATAAGCTAAAGCTGCTGACTCTGCTTATGAAGCTTGATATTCATAAAGCCTTTGATACGGTAAATTGGGGATACTTATTGGAAATTTTACAGGCCCTGGGTTTTGGGCCACGCTGGCGGGAATGGGTCTCTATCCTTTTCCGCACGGCCTCCTCCTCCGCCATCCTAAACGGACAGCAGGGCACTAGCTTCAACCATGCCAGAGGTGTCCGCTAGGGTGATCCTCTCTCTCCCATGCTTTTTATCCTTGCTATGGATCCACTTCAGCGTCTATTTGACATGGCAACCCGACAAGGGATCATAACCCCTTTACCCCTGGCAGCAGCCAAATGGAGAACCTCCATGTATGCAGACGATGCGGCAATCTTCATTAATCCGATAAAAGAGGACGTGGATGCTATCAAGACAATCCTAGAAGCATTTGGCAACTTATCAGGCCTCCACATAAATCTGCAGAAGAGCTTGGTTCACCCGATCAGGTGTGAGGATGTAGACCTCGACATGGTGCTATCCCCGTTTACAGGTACCAGGGGCACTTTCCCTTGCAAATACCTTGGGCTGCAGCTACACATAAGGTCGCTACAGAAGGTTCACATTCAACCGCTCATTGAACGAATTGGACAACGGTTGCCCGGCTGGAAAGGGAGATGGTTAAATAGAGCAGGACGTCTTACGCTCGTCTCTTCAGTTCTCTCGGCCATGCCAACCTATCACCTTACCGTCTTTCCCCTGGCAGCGTGGGCAAGGAAAAAAATTGACAAAATCAGGAGATCGTTCCTGTGGAGAGGAGAGGAAGACGCAAATGGCGGTCACTGTTTGGTAAATTGGCCAACGGTCACGTGACCAAAGGACCTAGGGGGTCTAGGAGTCCCCAACCTGTGGAGGTTTGGCCGCGCCCTCCGTCTACGATGGCTATGGCAGGAATGGACGGAAGACTCCAAGCCTTGGTTAGGAATGGACCTCCCTTGCAATGACATTGACCGCCTTTTATTCAATTCATCAACAACAATCACTTTGGGCGACGGCGCAAAGGCCCGCTTCTGGCACAACAACTGGCTCAATGGGGAGGCCCCTAGATACCTGGCACCCAACCTCTTTAGACTTGCCACCAGAAATAATAGAACAGTGATTCAAGAGCTCAGAAACAACAATTGGATACGCTCACTAAGAGGCCGCATCACCTCAGCCACCCATGTCGAAGAATTTGTCTCGCTTTGGATTAGGATCCAGGATGTGCATCTGCTCCAGGGCGTCCCAGACTCCATCACTTGGAAATGGACTCCGGACGACACTTACTCCACCCGCTCAGCTTACAGGATGCAATTCTGTGGATCCTTCAGTACTTTCCGGAGCGACCAAATTTGGAAAGCACATGCTGAGAATAAATGCAAGGTCTTTACATGGATACTTATACATGGGAAAGTACTAACAGCGGACAACTTACAGAGAAGAGGGTGGCCACATCAAGACCACTGCGCACTCTGCAATGGACCCCTAGAAACTGGCCTCCACCTATGCTTACACTGCCCTTTTGCCATGGCAGTTTGGAACCAGATTTTAACATGGGAGCACTTCGAAGATATCCTGAGCCAACTACAGCAGGCCCCCTCTCAGATCATTTCTTGGTGGAAGCATGCCGCAAGCAGAGTGCCTAGAGCGGAGCGAAGAAGGTTCAATGGCTTGGTGATTTACATCTTCTGGAATTTATGGAAAGAGAGGAATAGGAGAATTTTTAACAACGCCGCAGAAACGGTGCTACAGGTGGCCGTGAGAATTAAGGAAGACATAGACCTTAGAAAGAGGGCCTTTTCATAGGGGCTGCTCTTCTTTCTTTATGTGGGGCCATGATTTTTCTGTTGTGTGACAGACGAGGGTCGGGTCTCTCTTCTCTTTCTTGTACATAAACTACTCTTTTTCCTACCTTAATTGAAAGGCAGAGCTCCTGCCATTACTTTCAAAAAAAAATTCTGCTGCTGAATGATAGAACTTCTCTCTGAAACTGTGCTTTGCCTCCCAGACTCCACCTCCAAAGCTCCATGATGATGACACTTCGCAACTGAATTCACGGTCAGTGTGACGGGGCTTCTGGTTCTTCCCTGTATGTTTACCTTCTGTTCTGGTCTAACATTAGTGCATCAATGTGTAGAGAGAAGTTAGGGAAAGGTGATCGCTCTTCAGCTCGCAAGAGGCTAATCTATTCTAGCAGCGATGACAAGGTACGACGTGTTTGCGCGTGTTGTTTTGTTACTTTAGTTTTTCAGTAAGTACACATACGTGATACCCTTTTTTGTGATCTTAATTGTTGCCTTTCTGGTAACAATAGGCTCCATATGGTTCCTTAGACAAGGAAGTCACTGAGGCTGCGCCTAATGAGACGGGGCTTGCTAAATCTAATGTCCTGGTTGCTGATGGGTGGGTTCTATGTTTTCTTCTACTTTTTCTTACATCCTATACCTGATCTATAAAGAGAGACAAGTCAGTGTTTGCATCGCACGTTCTGACACTCAGTGCCTTCAAACAGGTCACCACTGGACGATACACCTGGAGAGAAGAAACGCCAGCGTTCAGCTCGTGTTGCTGGACAACGAGCTGGCTAGGCACGGTAAGTTCGTCTCTTGTTACTTACAGGTCTCTCTCTCTCTGAGATTGTTGTTTCCTGTAAAGTAATACTCTTCGTATGTAGGCGCTTGGAAACATGTGCTTTTGCTTTTGGATGAGGTCACTACAGAGAGCAGCTGATGAAGAATCCCGGCTCTTTTGTATATCCACCATGCTACCAGGGATGATCGCGGGGCTCTCCCCACTTATTTGCTGGTGCACCGTAATTCTACGGGTGATGAAGGAAGGCTTCCTGCTCTTTTGTAGCTATGACAGTTCCTTGTGTGATGATGGAGCAACATAGTCCCAGCTCGTGATGAAGCACGAAGAACTTCCTGACTTATTCCGCACTATGTGCTTATATATGTAATATAACTACGAAGGCAGCACGCCGAGCCCTATCTGTAGTGAGACCCCTCGTGGCCTATGACTGATGGCCGGCCACGCACTTATCTGATCAGAATCCAAAACTTGCCAGAAACTGCACCGACCACTGTGTTGCGGTGGCTATCCATTGTTAGTTCAGTGATTTAAGTTCCTTCTGGTGTTTTCTGTATCTTCCATTGATCTTCCTTCTATTGAATGCCTCTGTAATTTCTGATTCATGCCTGGTAGGATCCACGCATCGTGATTGTAAATAGTGCCTTATACTGGCATATATCGCCGTTTTTTTTGAATGTCACCGGGGGATTACTCCCCACCTGAATATATATTCAAAAAAGTGCCCCAAAACGGCTCATTTAAGATTTACAAAAGGTTTAAGGAAGAAAAAACAACAATACAAGACACCCCAGCGCTTGGGTCAGAAGAGGCACATCTCCCGACAAACACTAGCGAGAGCAGAGACTGCTACACCAAGGCACAAAGAGCTCTTCAACGATGCCTCCGGGGAGGTGAATGACGCCGTAACGTAATCATCGTTAGCCAAGCAGGAGCTTGGCGAGGCTTTCACCCGAGTCATGAGCCGAGGAGAAGCAGCTGCAAAGGTCCTTCAATGACGCCTTCAAAAAGGAGAATCTCGTCGCTGGCTCAGATAGATCTGAGCTGAGCTTTCGCCCAGAACCTTCGCCCCCGGATTGAGGTGGGAGCCGATAGCCGCCACACCACGCGGAGTCGTCGGACTCGCTCGCGATGATGGGAGGCTCGCACCGGCAAACGTCTACACTTAGACAAAGAAAGAAGGGGGTTGTCGGCCGCCTCCACTCCGCGCAGAGCCGTTACCGGACTCGCCCGCGACAAAAGGGAGGCACGCACCGACAAGCGTCCTTGCCTGGGCAGTGGGGGTTGTTGGCCGCCGTCACACCACATGGAGCCGCATCCGGACTCGCCCGCGATTGTGGGAGGCGCGCGTCCACAAACATCCCTCACGTGCCAGATGTTGCCACACCGCGCGGAGCCGCTCTCGGACTCGCCCGCGACGGCGGTAGGCGCGCATCAGCACGCATCCACGCCCGGGCAAGAGGTGCCGGTTGCCGCCACACCACGCGGAGCCGCTATCGGACTCGCCCGCAAGGTGGGAGGCACGCACCGACACCGCCTGCACGCTGTCACCCAGGATCCTGTCAAGCTCGATGTCGTCTCTCGCAGGGCAGCTCCAGTAGATGGTTGTGCAGGGCTCCGCCGCTCGGGAGCACCTGCAATGTTGAGGCTGTGCCAAGGGGGGGTTGCGGCAGCCGTCGCAGCGCCAGCGCCCTGGGCCCTGGCCCACCACGACAGTGCTCCTCCGCCTGGGAGCACCACAATGGGGCCAGGGGCGCCAACACCATCGCGGTGCCACGTCGAGTAGCGGCACACCGCGCTGGGATCCCCGTCGACCACCGCCGTCGTATAGGAGGCCGGTCGCCGTCGCGCCAGTGCCCAGGGCCCTGAACCCCACGGCAGCGCTCCTCCGCTCGGGAGCACCGCCACAGGGTTAGGGGTGGCACCAGCACGTTGCCGCGAACTGCAACCGCCGCCGTCAAGTTGAGGCCGACCGCCGCCGCGGCGGAACTGCATAGCCGGGCGCCTCCGGCGGGCCGAAGCACGGGAAACCCGCCGGGCCAGCTGCCGCGCAAGGGAAACGAGAGGGGAAGGCACCTGCGCATGGAGACGGCAGATCCAGCCATGGGGAAGGCGGATCCACCCATACCGGCGCCGGTCGCGCCGCCGGACAGCTCCTCCGCAGCGGCTCGAATCTGCCCACAGGAACCATGGGAGAGAGAGGGAGCGCCCATGCTTGAAGGAGACCATAGATCAGGGCGTGGGGAAGCCAGATCGACCCTCACCGGCGCCGGTTGCGCCGCCGGCCGGCTGCCCCACAACGGCGTCGAGACAGCCCGCAGAAGCTCCATGGGAGGCCAGGAGGGAGGGAAAAACAACCCAGCCGCCACCGTCCTTGCTGTCCGCCGGACCTCCGGCGACGAGCTCCGGCGGCGGCTGGGACGAGGAGGCGCGTGGCCGGGCCCTAGGCCGGCGGCGGAGAGGAAGCCGCCCGTGTCGCCCCCGAGGGAGAGCGACGCGGGGGCCGTGAAACAGTTGGTGTTCACAATTTCGGTGTTCAGCGAGCAGCCATATATCGCCGTTTTAGCACTCTGCGTTGGGAAACCTTGCCGTGACTAGCGTGCTTGTCTTGTCGTGTTCCTTTAGGCTATGGTATCTACGTAGAGTGCAAAATTAGATCGGTGTTTACAAGAGTTTTGAAGACTCTTTCTTGAATTTGTTCGAATTTATACTCATGCAGCTCAAACAATATCCAAAAGAAGTTGGAGTTCTTCACGCTGGTGCTCGGTTAGTGAAGGCCATCGGCTTTTTTCCTGCCCAGACAAGTGAGTGATCACTTAGGAATGGTCTTGTTCGCTCCCGATCTAGCCGGTGCTGCACAAGCTCGATGCATCGTCGATTAGAAGACAGGCAAAGACAATTGGCGTCGCTCTACAGAAGCTGCTGGCTTCCGTGGAGACCATGCTCCATCCTCCTTGCTCTGTTGAGACAGCGAGCACGCCAAAGAGAGCACGGTGCCACAGCAGCGCCTCGCTTCAAGGCGAACCACCCGTGACGTCGGAGGAGCAGAAGCTTAGAAAGTCGCTCGCCGCTTCGCCGTGCCTTGCCAGTCCCAAGAAGAATGAGCTAGCCCATCAGCGAGCGTGGAGTAAAGATCTCTACTTTCAAATTTCTTTTGTTTCGTTGTTGTATTTCACAGAACTTGCTTATGGTTGCGTCTTTATGTTTTCTTCCCTGAAACATGTCGAATAAAATGTTGGTCGTGACTTGCAGATTAGCTATACTTTGAGTCCGTTGGCTAACTTTCTTGGAAACTCTCCTTTTCATAGCTTTTTTAGAGAGGATAACTCAATTTTTTAGCCTTTTTTCAGCAAAGCTCATTTTTCCAACTATATGCAGTCTATGTCCATTTGGGCTTGGCCACGGCGGCCCGTTATCTCGCGTCACGCCCGACTGTGGTGTGCAAAGCTTGAGGACGCCGTTGTCGAATTCCCATTGGCTGAAGATGTATGGGTCCAGCTGCAGCGATGGATCTACCAAAAAGAAGACAGCAGCGTCCTCAAGCTTTGCACCTACTTATGCACGTGATGCCTCGTGTAGTCGTGTCACTACCGTCGAACACCAAGTGCCACCATGAGTGCAGAGCCTTACACTTATTAGATTGACTGCGCCTACTTATGTCACCAATATTGCTTCTTTTTCGTGCTGTACACTGAGTTGTGTGATACCTGTGATGTCATCGTGCGCGCAGGGGCGCGCCCTAAACACTAGTACATACATCCATTCAGCCAGCAGACTCAGCTCACCCAGCCGCCGCCACCATCGCTCTGTGCATCTGTGCGTGCGCTCGTCGGCAGTCGGCACCCAGCCCAGGCGGCGCTCCGCTCGTCGGAGCCGCCGCAGGAGCGTGCAAGGAGGACGGCGAGGGCCAACGCGGCTTCCTGCGCGGCGTCGGAGGCGGGCTCCGGGGCGGGGCCTCGACTGCCCCAGTGACTCAGTCCACGGGCCACGGTTCCGCGTCTCCACCCTTGCTGTTGTTGCACAGCTCGGAGCTGACAGTGAGTATCAATTTCTGTGTTTTATTGTGTTCGATTAATGCAGAATGCCAATGTCTACTTTGTAAAAATTGCACTGTGACTTGCAATATATCTCATACCGCAGGGTTAATAAGAGACTAATTGTTAATAAAGCTCTAATCATCACAACTTCCAAGTCTAACCAATTACTGTATGTTAGTTTGCCTAGCCAAAGAAATGCTGCTTCTTTGGAAGCTAGAGAATCTAGTCAGAATGAATGTCTATATCACTGTTTCGGACCTGAGGTCTACCAAGTCAAAGGCCTCAATCTTGCAACCTAACACATATCATCTTTGTTTTTATTATGTCAGGAAACGTAAACTGCGTGTTGTATTCGGTGACTTCGATTATAAGCATGATGACGGCACATATACCGGATAGAGGACTATGACTTCAACCTTACTCCAGACACCAGCACATATACTTAGGGAATGGTGCGTAATGAATTGGAGGGCATGTGACTTGGGTACTAACCAGGATATTGAAGTGATGATGTGGAGCTGAAGGCTCGCAAATATTTGGTATTTCCAGTGGTTTCAGAGTTTGATGGACAAAATATTATAGTGTAAGTTAATGTGGTGGACAAATGGCCAAATTTGAAATGGTAATTGAGGTGCTGTATATGAGTATCTCAAGTTTAGCATCTAATCACAAACCACAAGCAACATGACAGTGTGGCTATCGTCCTGTCCAACAACGTGGTCCTCCAATTCATCCCGGAGCCTTCTCCAAGTAAATATGCTGATGTCTGGAGTAAGGTTGAGTTCACGTGCTCTCCATCTTGATATGTGCCGTCATTGTCCTTGAAATCAATAGGCTTGAAATCGAAGCGGAAGAAACTAATAGGCTTGCAGCCTAGTTTGCCTTGGAGGAGCAATGGCATGTGGTCAGATATGAGAGATGGAAGCGAGTGGAGAAAGCATGAAGGATGTATATATGTTGTCTTATCGATTTATTATCTCTTTTGTTTTGTTTCATTGTATGGTTGTCCACAGGCTGAGAAGGCTGCCTTTGGCGAGGCTGGAAAGGAAGGCGTGATGAGTAATTCAGAAATAGTCCTATATCAGTAAAACGGCATCCTTCTTCTTTTTGAAGAATATTGTTATTTCCCTGATGCGCAATCCTCTCTGATTAACAAAAATCAAGATGTATTCAGTTGATAAGTATTTTGTTAATGTTCGTTCCTCCCTCCCAGGAATATAATCTGCAAACACTAGGACAACGATGGCAAGGCAGATGTAATTAAGCTGCATATTTATTTGTTTGTGCTCAACGTTTCTACCTGGAGATTTGATGTCTTCTTAATGCAAAACGGGATTTTGTTAGGCTCGGCAGGAGGATGAGGACGTTGCGGATGATGAGTTGATGACAAGGCCGAGACTACTGCTGTCAAGCAAGGACTCTGGTGATGCCAATTCAGAGGAAACCGAAGGACAGCGAGGATAGATCCTCCAGAAGAAACATGTGTGTTTGCTTTTATCTATATATCGACTTCTCTATCCCTCCACTTGTTTCAGTTGTAATGTCTGTTCCTGTCTACGCGTGTGCAGGATGAGTGATCTCTAAAGAGTGGATGAAGAACACAAGAGGCAAAACCAGGCTATCAATCCGTGAACAAAACTAACTGCTGGAAAAGTAACAATGATAAATGCAGTCAGTGCTATTATAGTAACTTGTACAAGTCTTTACCTAGTTGGTCCATCAGAAAGTTGTTAATTTTACTGTTAGTTTCTGCTTTTTTACTGCTTTGTATCAGAAAATGCTTGTTCTGAACATTGACAGATTGAGATATTGATACTGCTGTAGAAGACATGAATGAATGTCTCGTGTCAGTTTAGACCTTGGCATCTAAATATCTCAAAGTATGTGATGTTCAGTAATAAGATTGAAGTGATCGTCTAGTTTCAGTAAAAACAAACTAGCACCTTGAACAATATCGGGCCTATTAAATGATGATGGGTTAATAGTAAAGTGTGAATTGTTGTCAAGTTGTAGTATTTCATAACATTATTCAAATTTTAAATTTTAAATTTAGAAATCCTAATATCTGTTTGCTTCAGTATCCTTCTGAGCTAAAACTATGCATTTTGACACCTGTGAACAGTGAACTGCCCCTTTCTGGAAATCCGCACATCTTCTGAACTGCAGCTTTCTGAAACTTTGCATCTGAAAAATCTTAAGTTCACGGCCAATGCAGAAAAGTCAAGTGATAAGAATGACACTTGTAAACAGCAGCTTTCTGAATTTTTACGCGTGACACTTGTGAAACTGATTACTCAGAAGCTGTACTGAAAATCGATGTTTTGCGGGTGCCACCAGGTGCCACGCCCCGAACACGTCAGCACCACCGCCAGTATTCATCCTTGCTTCCTTTAAAACATGCTTTCATCAGATTTTTAATCATGTAAAATTCAATGGATACAGTTAGTTAGTCAGTAGAAAAAGGGCTGTCCAGTGAATGAGCCAGTTTGTATTTGCTTGTAGCTCTGATCCCGTTATGCTTAGGCTGTCATTTTTCTGTAATGCGATGCGTAACAGCTGTGTAACCAGAATTGAAAGCTAATTTTTTCTTCTACTAAAAATGACAGAATAATGCTGCCTGTGATTTACGGAAGTTTGAAGCAATGGTGGATCAGGCATTGGCACGTGTATATCTCATAAAAATACATACACTGAAAAAAAGAAAATTCTGTGGCAAGTTGTCTATTCACACAGGCAATACTACATCATACGAAGATCACCCAAGTCCAGCCCAATAGCCTATTCGGTTGTTCCAGTTTTTTTCTCAATCTCGCTCTCTCGTCTGCAGTTGGCTTTGGTTGCATGCCGCCGGTGTCTGGTACGGTGTTCTCTAAGATAATATATCATAATAATCTACAAAAGCACCAAAAAGAATACTAATTCATTCCATTAGACAATAGATTAATCAAACGAATTTCGAATAGATTATTTCAGTACATCAGTTCAGTATCTTTTCACCTGGTACCTCGTGAATACTAAGCTACTAACAATGTCTGCAATATGACACCTAGAATGGATAAAAGCTTATGATCTCAAATCTTCATACACCTAAAATAGACCACAAAAAAATAAAAAAGAGAGTTGCAGAGAACCATGCTCCTCCTAGCACCCTTCTTTCCTCGGTTCTGGAAAATTCATAAACAAAGGTTTCTATCAGAACTAGAAAGCTGTAATGTCGAGTCCAAACTCTAAACATATACAGAAACAGAAATATAGAGGACAGACAATGAGACAAACATGTAGCTGCCTCAAGCGGTGTCACTACTCCACTATTTAGTATGCTAACAATCCCTTGATCAACGATAGATGCAAACCAGTCACCACCACTCTTACTATGGACGAATAAATGGCGCAACCTTAGCATAGCCAGATTAGCCAGGAGCTAGACAACCTCATCACATACATAAAATTCCAGCCATACACACGTTCTCAGAGCGCACTAGCTATATATTAGGAACAAGCGGCGTTCTGTGCCTCTAGTAACACATTTTCTGAGTAAAAAAGGGAATTCTTACTGATGCTTTCGATCAATAATACATTATAAAGAAATTCCTTAAAAATGCCAACCCCAAAGGAAACAAAGTGGCTGAATTATGGCACATTCAGGTCTACGAAAGTTTGTTATGAAAATCCTCAACAACAGCTCATCTTATTGTCCATCACAGTGTTGCCAGTTCATTGAAGATTCTACAGCATCTCTCAATATACAAGGAAACTGGACATTTTAACTTAAGACGTGCTATTTGACACCGAGACGGGGCAGGTGACATGGACATGGCACCATTTTCCCCGGCGGGGAGAAGGTCGCAGTGATGATGTGTTTGGCACGGCACCTGGCCGCCTGGGCTGGGATGCTCCCATCTACTGTACTGACGTTCATCAGCATAAAAAGGAGTACTTCCTCCATCTCAAAAAAAAAAAAGTCACTATGAGAATCGTGTTGGTCAAACTTTTTAAATTTTGACTAGATTTATAAAAATACGTAGCATCTATATCTCCAAATAAGTTTATTATAAAAGTATATTCAACGATCTATTTAATGATGCTAATTATGTAACATAAATATTACTATTTTGTTATATATATTTAGTCAAAATTAATAGTTATCGACGAAATAAAAAAATGCTTCAAATGGTACTGTACATCAGCAGCTGCAGTATTCATATGTCCCATCTCCCATCTCTCAGCTGGCCTCTCCAACATGCAGCTACAGTATGTCACTTTTTCCCTGCAGCACTTGCAGCACTGGGAGACGCAACACATGGACCATGGTGCAGGACAGCAGGAGCGTAGGGTGAGTATAGCTGGTGAAAAGGTTTTTAGGAAAATATATAATTACGTTTGGAAAGCGTGAGACGAATTTATTAAGTCTAATTAATCCGTCATTAGTATATTTGTTATTGTAGCACTTTAGTGTCAAGTCACAGACTACTTAGGCTCAAAACGTTCATCTCGCGATTTCCAACTAAATTGCGCAATTAGTTTTTTTCGTCTACATTTAATGTTCCATGCATATGCCGCAAGATTTGTTACTGTAGTTTTTCGTAAAAAAGTTTTTTTTTTATCTAAACACGCTCTCAAATCAGGCCCAGGCATGTAAATCGATTGCTTCCTCGCATGTGGATTTAGGGGGTATTTGTTCTAGCAACTAAACTTTAGTCTACGAAACTAATTATACAGATAGAGGCTAATTTTAAGACGGATGGAGACATATATGCAAACACTCTGCATGTCTCTCCAACCGAAATGGAAACCAAATACGACGTGCATTGACAACTTTTTAGAAAAACAAATACAGCATCTAATAAAAACGGAGAAAGTAAAGATTAATTACATTTGCGAACGCTTATTAGAAGGGATGAAAATGGATCTGATCGGAGCGGATAATGGCTTGCACATATCCTAGTCTATTTTTTTATCAGATTTGGAACATATCCGATATTATACGGATTTGGATGCGAATACAAATTTTTTAGACCGTTGGAAATGGTACCGATTCGGACCGCTGTTGGAGCGGAAGTGGACTTTTTAAAGTCGGAATGTGCTTACATGTTGTTTTTTATGATGACAATAATTTATTAACCAAAGTCATAAAGTGGCAATAAAACACGAAATAATCACCATCAATCCACCACTTCGATTTAAGAGCTCACAAAATTAGTACAAGTTCTCGGTTTGGATTTAAGAGTATTATAAACAAGTGTGTAAAAGAAATAAATATTTTTAATTTAGCCACCAATCAGGCAAACAGGCAATCACTAGGATTACCACTCCATGCGGTGTGAAAAGATACTTAAATTAGTATATATAGTTGACGACTTTGCTTGTGGGCACAATATAATAATGCTTGGGCTGACTTGCATTTTTGCCGCTGGGGCTCCTTAAAATATTCGGATTATCCTATTATAAGCGTTGGATAATCCGCATTCAATTATCAGATAATCCATATTCATCATATTTTGCCAATCCCATATCCTACGCCGCATCCACATATAATCAGATTAAGATTATCCGCATCCACATAAATATTAAAAATACTTTTCTATATCCTTAAAATTCGGATTCTGAGTGGATCGATGCCGAGGATTATCCATGCCACTCTCACCCTAGACGTTCATGATTAATTAACAGAAAGAACTAATGTTAGTTAACATATCATCGTTCTAGTACTTTAGCCTCGTTACTTTTAGTTGTGTTATAAACTATCCATGACCATGCTTACACCAAGTCATCAACCAAAAAGCAAAAAAGAAAATAAAAGAAAAGAAAAGAAATCTCAAACATGGCCCAGTTGGCCAGTAGCATTTACACACAGGCATGGCGCTCAGACATTTTTAGAGAGAAGCGGCAGGATTGCTGGTCACTGCAGAACGTTGAGGCCCCGTTTGGACTTCCCTGATTGCACAATCTATCTAGCTTATACAATCTCAGACAGGATCTAAACGCTCCTGCTTTTTTTTTTCTCAGTTTTTACGATCCGACCTCCTTGACTTTCACAATCTCACAAGCTGAGTGAAGGTATAGAAAAGACAAAAATGCCCTTGTGGTTTTCTGGATATTACCTCCGTTTGCCATTATCCACCAGGCAGTCGCATTGTCCTATCTAGAATCCAGAATAGGGAAATGGTCTGGGCACAACAGCTTCTACTACCGGATCCAAACAACCACTTATACCAGCTTTTAGAATCTAGCTTTTAACTTTCTAGCTTTTACAATCTAGATTCTATAATCTTGAATGATCCAAACACGGCCAGAGTCCCACATCATCAGCAATTCAGCGAGGTGGGCGCCGTTCCATCGGAGCTGCTAGCTGATGTATACTCCCTCCATCAAAAAAGACCATAATTTATTAAAAATAGTGGTAAATTACTAAATTGCAACTGTAAAGATTACCCCAACCAAATCCTCACTCTCTTGTCCAACCACTTCTCTGGAAGCTTCCTCACTGTCAATTCTCCGGAAACCTCTGTAATTGCAGTTTTTTTGGGATAAATTTTAAATCCTACAATTATAGTCTTTTTGGAACGAGGAGACTAGCTCAGCTAGACAGAGCTACTGTATAGCTAGGGCCCGTCAGGTAGCGTTTGGATCCTATGGGATTCTATTACCCATATTCTAGATACTAAAAATCTTTGTCTGTTTGGATCTTTGGATTAAGGGAATCGAGATAAAAATATTCTCTGTCAACGTCCAAACGGGGAGATAACGGCAAGGATAAAAACAATTTTCATCCAGCCTATGAGAATCCTGGAATCCATCTCGAACTGGATAACATTAGCCTAGCAAAACTATTAAAAAAACCTCATGTCTTGTCTTCTACCCGTCTTTCACATTCACCCATCTGAGTCCAACTTAGGCTGTCTCCAACGGCCCGGACTTAAAAACGAGAGGCATTCCATGGTACGGGTAGCACACAGGTCACGGACCCAAAAACTTCCCTTTTCCAACAGCCGATGCAAACGAGAAGCCAGGTTCAAAAAAAAGAACGTCGCCCCGCCGAGCGCCGCCCGCCTCGCCGCGTCGGGCCACTCCCTACCGGCCGCACGCTGCCGCAGACCCACCTCACCGTGTTGGCCACGCGTCGCCGCGGACCCGCCTCGCCGCGCCGGCGGCTCCCCTGCCGTGGACCCGCCTCGTCGTGCCGACCGCCGCGACGACGACCTCCTCCTCTTCCACCCGGTGCTGCCTGCTCCTCCGTCTTCGTCTTCCCCATGGCCGGCCACCGCTGGAGCACGCAGCCATGCACCACGGCAACCATGGCGCTCGTCAACCTCGCCCGCGCATGGCGGCCTCGCCCGCGGCGGAGAGGCGCTTGCCCGCGACCGGCGGCTTGGATCATGACGGAGGAGCTTGCCTGCGCTCGACGGCCGCACCCGCGGCGGAGGGGCTCGCCCCGCGCCTGACGGCCAGCGACCGCGGCGTCCTCGAGCTGGGCCCACCACTACAGCCGCCCAAGACTTTGCGTCGTGGAGAATGACGACGCAAATAAGGGTCTCGGTTGGCTTGGTACCCAAAATGCATACTCTCTTTGCGTCATCTTTTGGAGACGGTTTTCTTCATCTAAAACACTGTACACTACCTTTTTTGGGTTTGTGTCGTCCTTTGTGTTAGCTGTTGGAGACAACCTTAGGGCCCGATTGGATCCGGATAGTATTCTACAATCCGCCAAAAGAATCCAGAAACAAGACGGACATGCTCCGAGTTACTCCCTCCGCTTTCCCGTTTTGGACAAGATCTCACAAACCAAAGAGTCAGTAATTAGGGTGTATCATTCCTTATTTGTCCCTATTAAATAACTTTTGTGACCATTTTTATAGAATTATCCTTCTCTTCCTAATAACTGGCTAGTGTGACCAGGCTTGATGATTCTCGGCAGGCTCCTTTCTTTAAAAGGGCAGATTCAGTGCCAGAGGCTCCCACACAAGTGCGGTCTGGGGAAGAGAATAACCGAAGCAAAGTCTTACCCCCGCAGAAATTCTGCAGAGAGACGGCTTTGAACCCAGGACCTGTTGACTCGGCGAGCTAGCACTCACCAACTGCACCAGGGCAGGCTCCTTTCTTTGCGCTCACAATTTTTGCTTCGTTCCCTCACGCTGTAGGTTATGTCCTGGCGGTGTTTTTTTTTCACTCGCGTTCGTAATTTTTGCTTCGTCATGTCGCGCTTCAGGTTCGTCCTGGCGCCTGGCGGTCTTTTTTTTCACCACTCGCGTTGTGGAGCATTTTTTCACTCGTGTTGTGGGGCCTGGCGCACGGTCTTTTTTTTTTCTTCTATGGTGACGGTTTAATTCATGGCAACGTGGAGCTCCGGGGTAAAGATGGCAACAGGTACAAACCTGCTAGTTTTGATGAACCCAAACCCATACCCGTGAACATAAAACATACCAACTAAAAAACAAACATGCCCGCTAAATCACCCACGACCCGTGACAGGTTCAATTTTGTGCCCAATCCCATGCCCACACGGATCTCAGGTACCTTTTGGGTCGCTCGTGCCCACTATTAGTGAGGCTCATGTGATTCCACAGTTCTCACACCATAGCGCCAACCCTTGACCTATTTTATAGCTCACCAAGATGGCCAGTGCCTCTGTCAATTTGTTGGCCTGGAACGAAGTAAAAAGGATGGGCCCTTTACTCTAGACTAGATACATACTCCCTTTATCCTTAAATATTAGTCGTTTTTTGTTTCCGTGCATTAGGTTTGACTAGATTTATATAAAATACGTACAACATTTGTATCTTCAAATATTTATTATGAAAATAGATTCAAAGATCTATCTAATGATATTAATTGTATCACATAAATATTAATATTTTTTATATAAAATTAGTTAAAGTTGTTTCTCGGAAAGCAAGAACAATAGTTATTTAGGGACGGAGGAGTATAATATAATAATAATGATGACATTTCTATTAAATTTTAATACATCCAAAAAATGTTCTTATCAAACAAATTATAAATGTTACCTTAAAAATTTCTTCTAACATTTCAAGATACGAACTCATTGACGATGGCATCAATATTAGTCTCATCTACTAAAAGTTTCTTCTCAATGCATAAAGTTAGTAAAATACCTAGTTGAGAATTTGAGATGGTGATTATTCACTAAATAGTCTCAACTCTCATACCACAATACCCTAATTGCACGTTTACACTCTGCGCCGTATGAGATTGCTAAATCTTATCCTCCTCTAAAGAACTAATCCTACTATAAAAGATCGAGTTTTTTTAAGGGGCTCTCCCTGTGTAATAACCGTTGGATTTAGACTTCGTGCTATATGAGCCCTCCATCATTTGTGATCTTACATCTTATAAGACGCAACCGTCTGGAACTCAATCTCACGTAAGACTCAAACTCACATACGACACGTAATTAAGCCCTGCCGACTTCCAGATTACTCCTGACGCTGCGTCTCTTCCTATATCAGCTACCTCAATCCATCTACGTCATCTGTCGATCTCCCTGGCTCTCCCATAGTATCCCGTCCTGACTTTCCCGGTGTCTCCATCTTCATTATCATCCATCTACAGCAATCCGTCTCTCCGGCTCTCTCATGCTGGCTTCCCTGTCTTTCCATCTCCGCGATCAAGCAAGTTGCAAGCCGAGGCCGGAGGCCAGCGCCAAGGTAGGTGTAGGTCACGAGGTGTAAATTCCTTATATTCCTAAAGACATGAGCGTGCAAGGTGTCGGGCACCTGGACCTAGACGGAGACGGAGAGTGGGCGTTGGTGATTGAGTTGAGCGTGCGGCGCCTGTAGGCAAGGTAGCACTAGGCTACATACAGGTTGGATTGGATGTTGGGCCTGCAAGGCTTTTTTGGTTTGCTGGGCTGTATCCAATTCAGTTCGTATGTATCAGATACATACACGTATCCTTCCAAAAAAAAAGATACATACACGTATCTAGCTTAAGGGCGGAGCTATGTTGTTGGTCGTGGGTGCCCAGGCACCCACAAAAATTCAAAAAATCTATGTTAGGAACAAATTTTTACCATGGTTTCATAGTAAATTTTCATATCTACAAGAGCCAGGCACCCTCTCTGATTTGCTCTAACTTCGCCCTGATCTAGCTGTTTGTTGCTAATTAAAAAAAACATATCCAATTGTTTCTCAAAAAAAAACAAGCATCCAGCTTGATACGTATCAAGGCCTCCGAGAAAATATTTTCCTACGTTCAAATAATTGGACTAAGCCAAAAAATTAAAGTTACATGGCAGCTCATAGTGCAAAAGCTCAATCATCTAAAACAAAATTACATATAAGGCTAGACGATGCCAAATTGTACTTCTTGCAATGAGTCTTCCGTGGCACACATAAGTGACGTAAATAAGCTAATCTAGCAAGTTGTAGATTATTTATGTCTATTTATGTATGTATCCTATATACTTAATATATATAGTTCTATTGTCACATATTGATGTTGATGGCGTGAATCTAAGCAAGAGATAATTGATTCATAATTTTATATTCATATATAATTTGGACAATGTATTATTAATCAAAACAATAAACACGTGCGTGTCGCACATGCATATTTGCTAGTAAAGAATAAAAATGGAGGTAAAGATAAATTAAATATTGATTATAAATATATGATTGCCACAGATCAAGAAAGAGGCTTAGGAGCAATTGGCCAAACGTATTGTACCTGAAGCCTGAAGGATGAACTGTAGCACCTGATCGATGTGTGGACTCGACCATCATGTAGATCTGGCTACGTGTGGAGGGCCCAAGAGACAAAGTGTCAAGTTCCATGGGCAGATCGACTTCTTAGTTCTCACGCGGGTTTCTTTAGCTAATTTAGCTTCTTCTTCCGCCTTTTCCTATGGGCCTGGCCACGCACGAGCAGGCTTGACTCTTTGGTATGTTGGGCCAAAGGCCATCTAATACCTATAGATGACATATATGAGGTTGGGCCCCTTGGCTTCGAGGGCCCAGTGCAAATGCATAGCTCGAATCCACCCCCAGGGCTAGGCCTAGGAATGACTTGGCGAGGTGGGACTACTTGCGTCTGCAAACCTGTGAGCGCTACACATGCAAATATAGAGCACTCGCTGTCGCTGGCCTTGCACATGGGCCATGGCCTGCTAATGCCCAGGTGCACATTGTAAGCCCTTTGAGATAATCAAATCGAGTGCATGCAATTAACCATGGCCCACTAGCTAGTTGTAGTATATTCACGTAACAAGTGTGTCCTTTATTTCCTTTATTCTTTCTTGCATGTCTACCTTTTGTTTTCTAATTATTTTCTGACAATTACAAGAATATAATTGTTGTCATAGACCGGGTTTAAAAAACCCATGGGTTTGCGAGTTTGGGTACTACACCCCCAGACCCACGCGCCATGAACCTGCTGGGTCTGCCTTTTTGCCCATTAACAAACCCATGGGTAGAGAAATTGACCTATACCCTTACCCTAATAGGGTAAAAACCCATCGAGTTTTGAGTACCTGTTGCCATCTTGAGCTCCTGGTCCTACGAGCAAGCAGCTGAGCAGTAGCACCAGGTGAGCAATGAGGTGGAGCAGGCGGCACACGACTTGGGCTCCCTGTTGTCTACCATTTGTGTAATATCGAAATGTGTTTATGTTTGTTAGCTAGGTTGGTTTAATCCATGGCTGTAATCCTGTATACTTCCTAGGACACTTGCCAGAAGCACGTTTTTGTTTTGAACTTTTCTACTTAATACAAAGATGCATAAATCTTTTGGGTATTCAAGAAAAAAAAGTAGAGCAGACGGCGGGCAAACAAGCAAAGGAAGCCAAGCTATGCGAATTAGGCCTGGTTTAGTTCCCAAAAAAATTTTGTTTCCACCCATCACATCGAATGTTTGGACACATGTATGGAGTACTAAACGTAGACGAAAAAAACTAATTGACAGTTCTCGGGAAAATCACGGGACAAATCTATTAAGCCTAATTAGTCCATGAAAAGCCTTAAGTGCTACAGTAACCAACATGTGCTAATGACGGATTAATTAGTATCACTAGATTTGTCTCGTAGTTTCCTGACAAGTTTTGTAATTTGTTTTTTATTAGTATCTGAAAACCTCTCCTGACATTCTTTCGACACATCCGATATGACACCAAAAAAAATTTTCCTTTTCGCGAGCTATACGCAGCCTTACACGAAGTGGAGCAGCGATGCCTCGGTTTAGATGTGCACGCGAGTTGAACAAGGCCCAATTAATAGTCTTACATGCATGCAAGGGTAGACTCGTCCAAATTATAGAGTACTAAATGGAACTTTAATTAAGCTCCTCTGGTTCTAATCCTCAGACAACTTCCTTCAGGAATCCGGAGGGAATACGAGACCCTCGAATCGATTAGGATCGTGACAGACCTAAGGCCAGGCCCAAGCCCAATACAACCAGCACATATAATCACGGTCACTCAGCCTGCCCAGCATTTTAATCATCCATTGCAACCACTTCTCAAGCCTAGCATACTCTTCTCGTACAGCTTTGGGTTCAGCCTGACCACCTCCTGCAACCTAGCCGTCTCACATACTTTCACTTGTTCTGCTTCATATGCTTTCTTAACCCCAACAATTTTTTCTTCGCAAATCCTAAGCCTAGCATACTCTTCTCGTACAACTTTGGGTTCAGTCTTGAACTGCGCCTAACCACCTCCTGCAACTTACCCTTCTCACATGCTTCCGCTTGTTCTGCTTCATATGCTTCCTTAGCTTTCCTAACCAAGGACCCCAACATTTTTTTCTTGGCAATCCTCAGATGACGGTTAGACACAGCTGCCTCGTAGACCCTAGCTAAACCAACAGACCTTAATTGGGATACCTTTATATTTAAGTGCATCACCTTTCAACTTTGATACCACATCTTCTGCAAGAACCTAAAAGGAACATGATTTAGCACATTTATTATATGATATATATACAAGCTTCCATGAAATGCACACTGAGCAGCCGAGACCGCATACAAAATATATAGTAAGTACTATTTACCTCATGCAAATCTGTGAGTTCTTCTTCAGGGCAACATATCACCTTGATAGCATTCACTACCGGATAGAGGAGCTTTGCCAAGGGCCTACCTCTTTGCCGAGAGTCAAATATCGGGTGCTCGACAAAGAATCCTTTGCCGAGAGCCAGCGCTCGGCAAAGATTGGCTCTCGGCAAAGCCTTTGCCGAGAGCTCGACTCTCGGTACAAACAGAACATCGGCAAAGCCTCAACCCCACAAACGGCCCAATTACGCCATCATCTTTGCCGAGAGCCTGCCGTTAGGCTCTCGGCAAAATATTTTTCTTTGCCGAGAGCCTCAGTCAAGGCTCTCGGCAAAAAAATTTTTGGATTTTTGCTCCCAAATTTTTTGTGCAGCCTTGCTACAGTACTATAAGCTAACAATTGAAATTTGGTGTATTTTTCATCCCTCTTGCTATATTTCGTGTATTTTTTCATTTTCTTGATTTTTTTTCACAAGACGCACATTTGAATTGCAGGTGCATGAAATAATGAATCTCAGCGATTGAATAAATGATATTCATTCTTCCGAGGGTATTTCGACGCCATATCCAGGGACAGACACGAAAACTCCACCATCTAGTGCACGCGACATGGCGACCAAGTTATGTGAGATTTGATTTTAAATTATATAAAATGCGAACGGAGTCAGAAAATCATGAAAATGGACGGGAGACCTTAACATCACATGTAGAGGCTATGAAATTTTTTTTTGGAAATGTTTGAAGCAAGTTGTGATGCAAGATGGTTGAAACCCTGAGATCTCCACTTGTGATATCTCGTTATCACATGTGGAGATCTCAGGGTTTCAATCATGTTGTGTCACAACTTGCTCAAACATTCCCAAATTTTTCCATAGACTCTACGTATCATGTCAAGGCCTCCCGTCTATTTTCATGATTTTCTGACTCTGTTCGCATTTTATATAATTTTAAATCAAATCTTACACAACTTGGTCACCATGTCTCGTGCACGAGATGGTCGAGTTTCCATGTTTGTCCCTAGATACGGTGTTGAAATACCCTCGGAAGCATGAATATCATTTTTTGAATCACTGAGATTCATCATTTCATGCACCTGCAGTTCAAATGTGCTTCTTACGGAAAAAATAAAGAAAAATAAAGAAAATGCACGAAATATAGCAAGATGAATGGAAAATACACCAAATTTCAAACATGGCCTCCTAATACTATATTAAGGCTGCAGGAAAAAAAATTTGGAGCAAAAATCCATATATATATATATATATATATATATATATATATATATATATATATATATATATATATATATATATATATATATATATATATATATATATATATATATATATATATTGCCGAGAGCCTCCTAAAGCTCTTGGCAAAGAGCCTCTTTGCCGAGAGCCTGGGCTTGAGGGCTCTCGCCAAATAAAATAAAAAAATAAAAACTCTTTGACGAGAGCCGTCTGACCTAGCTCTCGGTAAAGAACGCCTGACCTAGTTAAGAAATTTTTTAAAAATATATATATTTTGCTGAGAGCCTTCTAAAGCTCCCGGCAAAGAGCCTCTTTGCCGAGAGCCTGGTCTGGGGCTCTCGGCAAAGAAAATCAAAAAAAAGAAGAAAAACTCTTTGCCGAGAGCCGTCTGATCTAGCTCTCGGCAAAGAGTATCTGAATCAAATAAACCACCACCCGCGCCCCCTCACCCTTCACAACGCACCCACGCCCTCACACTGCCGCCGCCGCCGACCGCCGACCGGACGCGCCTTCGCCCGTGCCGCCCCCGCCAGGCCGTGCCCCGGCCCCCGCGCCGGCGCCGCCACCCGGCCGCGTCCTCGCCCCGGCCCGACCGCGCCCCCGCGGCGCCGCCGGCCGCCGCCGCCGCCGTCCACGGAGGGGAAGCCAGGGAGGGCACGACAGGAGGAGCAACCCGGCGTGTTCAGGTACTTCCTCCCTCTCCCTCCCCCCTCCCTCTCCCTCCCTCCCTCCCACCCACTGTCACTGCCACCACCGCCTTTCCAGTAATTGCCCGGGTCGCCCATGGCGAGCACTGACTCCAGCGGCTGTGTGCCTAGCCACTCTAGGCACGCCCGGCCCTGCCGTAGCACTCTGTAATCATTTTGCAGAAACTATGCATCAAACTAATAGGCCTGTAGTCCTTGATAGAATCTGCATCAGACTTCGTCCTTGGTAGCACTAGCAACGCGTCATTTACTAGATGGAAACTACGGCCGTCCAAGGACCAGAACGCGTTGAAATTAAAGCAGAAATTATATCGAGCTTGATGACTTTCCAGGCCGATTTGTAGAAGAGGCCGGTGAATCCATCAGGCCGTGGCGCCTCCTCATCTGGGGTGTCACGCACAGCTGCCCAAACAGAGCCTCGGCCATTTGCTCGTTGTCGACAACAGCGTGACCGCCAGTCAACAGTTAATGAGTGAATGCAGTTTTTTTCTGCTACGGTGACACGCGAAGCTGAAAAAGCTTCCAAGGTGTTTGGTTGGGAAATGTAAATGGAAATGGAAACGTAATCAGAAAACGCTGTAGTCAAAAGAGTGTGGGATTCGATCCCGCAAAGCTTCCAAGGTGTACCAGCAGCGCGCCATCAACATGTCAGGATTTGGTCATTCTACTGGAATGAATGTGGAGCATGATACAGTAAAGTATTCATAGCATATTTTAGATGCAATGCAAAGAAACATTTCTGACAAAATACACTTTTCTTACTGCAGTTAATTCTCAAATTTTACATTCAACATAATTCCTGAAAAAGTAAAACATTCCAACACATGGCTACCACAGAAACTCAACTCATCATTTGGCCTGTTATCACACAAAAAATTGCATTTGTGTCACTGGTTTTTATAGCGAGCAAAATGCCTGACCGAATGCGTCATCACTTGCTCACAGGTCAATACACATTTTTCTGTTCATGTCATTAAAACAGTTTTTGGTTTCATTGATCAGAGGCATTTTAGCCAAATTATTTTTAGTATATGCTGACAGGTGACTTCAGTCATTGAAAAATTGCAGTGCAGAGAAAACAGTAGCTCTGGCTCGTGCTATATATATTGCCGGACCAGTGCAACTAATTAACATATCTGACTTCTGACGTTTACTCACTTTCAATACTTCGTATCCTCTGATCCCTCAAAATATATAACATGCATAGTGCACTTCGTATGCTCTATGCCTGTATTTTCAGTTGAATTTCCCTCTCTCTCTCTCTCCCTCTCGCCCATTCGATCCTTCATCTGTTAGAGACTGAGAGTGCTGTTGTTTGAATAGAGAAGACTGCAGGCATGAGAATCGGGGGTAGCACCAAGGCAACACGTGAGTCCACGCGGGAATAGAAATGGGTGGCACAGGGAATAGAAATTCTACAGCCATGCACAGAGCTCTAGCGTACTAGTATCGGTGTCTCAGATGCAGGCTACATCTCAGATGCAGGGTTGATGCCATTGGCCATAGAAGCTTTCAAACGGGTGCCATCTAGTGAGCAGGTGCTAAGCTAAACTGAAATTAGTAAAAATACTAGAGTTTTGGACCAGTTATTATATGATTCACTGAAGACAAACTACGTACTAGTATCGTTTGTTTTTTCATACTATCGGTCTCTCGGTACTCTGCACCGGCCTGCCTCTGCTCGTGGTCAGATGAGTGTTCATTAGCCATGTGGCATAACCATTGCTGTTTGTGACCTTATATTATCCCTCCTCGCTGCCTGGCTCCATCATCTCTTCTTCCTTTCGACATCCACTCTAGTATACCTTTTCACAATTAGAAATATTTCTTAACTAGGATATTTGCATATTTTATTACCAAGTTTGAATTAGAAAATTATACACCCACAATAGGATCATAGTTTTTGACGTGACTTGCCACAAATAGCATGAAGGACGCCACCATGAATGTGCTTCATTACCTATAATTTGATATGTTCTGCTATACAAACTAAATAGGTATAAATAACACATCTCACTATGTTTTGTTTCGCCTCGCCACTGCACCGACTCGTCACTGCGCCGCTAGCCTAACTCCACCGCCACCCTAGGTATAAATAACCTCTCCTCCCGGATAAGGGTCGTAGGTCATGAACCTAGTTAGGCGTCTCCCGTCCGAAAGAGATATGGTTGGAGGTATGCAGATCTCTGCATGTCGATAACTGTATCTGTTTCGGATTGTCCACGTTACTTGGACAGCCCGCGGATGCGTAGATGAGGCTAGTTCCCATGGTCTGCCCTGATTCGAGACGGAGTTTCGGCATCACCTCCCTGTTGTTCTCCGGATACACACTCTCCCTACAGGGACGTGTATCGGGAGAATAGCGGGGAGATGCTGCTGAAATTCTGTCTTGGGTTGGGGCAGACAATAGGAACTAGCCTCGTCTACGCATCCGCGGGTGGGATTAGGATATATCCTCACCTATTAGATGACAATAGGATGTAAGTACTTGGATGTAGATGTAAGTACTCGGATGGATGACAGTAGGATGGATGACCGTCAGTGGATGTACTTGGGCCGCAGAAGCAAGAGTGATTTCAGTGATGAATGGTTGCACAAGACAGATGCTTTCTTGAACCATGCATTTGGCCCGGCTCGGCGAGAAGAGATGAAAGTATTGTGCCCGTACAGTAGATGTGGGAACCGGAGAAGGCAAGACAAGGAGAACATGGGTAAACATCTTCTGAACCATGGATTCACGCCGGACTACACCCGGTGGATCTACCATGGTGAAGTACATCATTTGAGAGAGGAGGCGGTGCGACCACGTCTGCAGGACTTTGATGCTGATGCTAGGGTAGCAGACCTGTTAGATGACTTCCAACAAGCATAGTACGCTGTAGGACGTACGAAGGAGGAGATGGAGAAGACTGCAAAGGCGTTCTAAGACATGATGTCTTCGGCACAGAAACCCCTTCATGATCGGACAACGGTTTCTCAACTGGATGCCATTGGCCGTGTGATGGGGTTCAAGTCCCAGTTCAACCTGAGTCGAGAAGTGTTCGATGGTATGTTGGCCCTATTTGGCAGCATGCTTCTGGACGGCCACATATTGCCAAAGAGCCTGTACGAGTCATAGAAACTGCTTCATGCACTAAAGATGTCGTATGAGCAGATACATGCATGTCCAAATGGGTGTATCCTCTTTAGAAAAGATCTCAAGGATGCAGGTTACTGTCCGAAGTGTAAAGCATCGAGATACATGGAGATAGACGATGGTGAAGGCCTAAAGAGACAACTTTCTATCCCCATGAAAGTCCTGCGTTACCTGCCGTTCACACCGAGGATCCAACGTCTCTACATGACCGAGGAATCCGTGAAACAGATGAGATGGCACAAACAGGGTACACGATACAGTCCTGAGAAGATGGTACATCCCACCGATGGTGAAGCATGGGCCCAATTTGATCGCATTCATTATGACAAAGCTAGAGAGGCTCGTAATGTACGTGTTGCGTTTGCAATAGACGGTTTCAATCCCTATGGACTCATGGCTGCCCCTACACCTGTTGGCCCATCTTCGTTATCCCCCTCAATCTTCCCCTCGTCGTCCTATTTCAACGTCATACTGTCTTCTTGTCGTTGATAATTCCTGGACACCCGGGGAATAACATGGGTGTGCACATGGAGCCTCTGATTGATGAATTGGAAACTGCTTGGAATGAAGGGGTATTGACATATGACTGAGCTTCAAGGTCAAACTTCACAATGCATATCTGGTACCAGTACTCACTGCATGACTACCTGGCATATGGGATATTCTATGCCTGGTGTGTCCACGACAAGTTCTCATGCCCGGTTTGCAAGACAGCTATGAGATTTATCTGGTTGAAGAAGGGTGGCAAGTATTCGGCGTTTGACCAACATCGACAATTCCTGCCTCTTGACCATCCTTTCAGACAAGACACCAAGAACTTCACCAAAGGGGTTGTGGTGACAGATCCTCCACCCCGGATGTTGACCGGTGCCGAGGTTCATGCTCAGATAGATGCTCTCAAGTTCAATGAAAGAGACAGTCATTTTGCGGGGTATGGTCAGGAACATATGTGGACTCATAAGTCAGGCTTGAAAAGGCTCCCCTATTATGATGACCTTCTTCTGCCACATAATATTGATGTAATGCACACTGAAAAGAACATCGCCGAGGCACTTTGGGGAACACTCATGGACACTAAAAAGTCCAAGGACAACCCTAAGGCTAGACTAGACCTGACACTCTTGTGCGATAGACCAAAGCAAGAGATGCGGTCTCCTCAACCCGGCAGGAGATGGACACGGCCCAAGGCCGATTTCGTCTTGAGCAGGCCACAAAGGAAAGAAATACTTTAGTGGATCCAGACATTAACATTCCCTGATAGATATGCAGCGAATCTGAGGAGAGGAGTCAACTTATCTAGTCTATGAGTCCTAGGAATGAAGAGTCATGACTTCCACGTATGGATCAAGCGCCTTCTTTTGGCGATGGTTCGAGGCTATGTTCCTGAGCCTATATAGGTTGTCCTGGCAGAGTTGAGCTATTTGTTCCACCAACTTTGTGCCAAGGAGATATCTCGGTCCGTCATTAATGACTTGGAGAAAGCTGCACCTGTGTTGATCTGTAAGCTGGAGAAGATCTTTCCACCAGGCTTCTTCACTCCGATGCTGCATTTGATCGTACACCTCCCTAATGAGGTTCGAATGGGAGGGCCTGTGCATCGCCGTTGGTGCTATCCAGTCGAGAGAAATCTGAAGACTCTTCGCAAGAAATGTAGAAATAAAGCCAAAATTGAGGCTTCCATTATAGAGGCATTCATTCTGGAGGAGGTGTCAAACTTCACTGAACAATACTACTCCGAGAACCTTCCTAGCGTGCATAATGCACCCCCTCGTTACAATGCTGGAGAAAATTAATCGAGTCTTAGCCTTTTCCGAGGCTAGCAAGGCGTGGCAAGTGGATCCACAGTTAAGCAGTTGAACTATGAAGAGTGGCGAAAGATCATGGTATACGTGCTTACCAACCTTGATGAGGTGCAGCCATACATGGGGTAGGTTCTCAACTATGTTCATTTAATTCGCCGACACTATTCTGCATCAAACACCCTTGTTTTTCTTTCGTACAGGGAATTTCTTCATCAGTTCTGGAATGGGCCAAGGCCTCCTTCTGACCCAGTAGCCGAAACCCTAATTGCAAATGGTGCGGGGCAAGGGAGGCCCGATTTCATTTCTTGGTTCTGACAGAAGGTCCTGTCCAACCGAGGTCATACTTAGTCCGACGTTCCAACTTGCTCCTACGTTCGGACCATATAACGTTATACCTTGCTTCACCTTGTAGGCTCAGACCGATGCGTCTATGAGTCAAGAGCTGAGATAGGTTGCAAACGGCTTTGACCGTAGGGTCAAGTCATTTAACGGTTACGACATGAATGGATATCGCTTCCACACAGCGAGATACGAGCAGAGTCGGCCCAATCGAAAAACCACAAACAGCGGAGTTTGTACTCCAGGCAATGACAACCGTGACTACTATGGAAGAATTGAAGAAATATATGAACTTTCATTTCACGGTGACAAGCCTATGAATCCTGTAATGTTCAAATGACATTGGTTCGACCCTGGAGTAACGAGGCTCACACTTAATCTTGGGCTAGTTGAAATTCGATAGGATTCTGTCTATCCAGGAGCCGATGTGTATATTGTGGCTCAACAGGCCACACAGGTTTATTACACGCCATATGCGTGCAAAAGCAAAGAGCATCTCTTGGGTTGGTATATTGTGCACAAGATATCGTCACATGCTAAACTACCTCTCCCCAACGATGAGGATTATAACTTCAACACAAACATGTATGATGGGGAGTTCTTTCAAGAAGCTGGGCTACAAGGGACGTTCACAATAGACTTAACCGAAGCAATAGAAATGGAAGTAGAGAATGATGATGTGGACGCTGGGGATGAGGTGGTAAATGAGAAGGACATACAAATGCTAGAACGATTCCTTTTAGGCGAAGCAAATGAAGACGACGTCCCGTCTTCGGATACTGAGGAGTACTTAGACATGGTTGACAGCGATGATGACACTTATGCTCTGGCTAATCCCGATGAAGCAGATTATTTCTAATTCACGTAATATTATGTTATATTCTACTCCTGTTATGTTTTTTCTAATATTCTTAGGATCTAGGGTTTTATTTATTTTGCATATATTTCATTATGTTATTTCTAATACAATATTGTTTGTTCTGTTTAAATGCAGGAGGTCGAGCCAAGATGTCGGGCGAACGTCAGAGGTCGATGAGCTCCCTGTACCAGGCCTCGCAGGACGACGGGCCATCTCGGCAAAGGAGGGGTCGCCGCCGGAGGGAGTCGACTCCACCGGAGGACGAGGTGCCTGCCACGCCCGAGGCCGAGGCTCAGGCGGACGAGGGGCAGGAGGAGCCCGAGCAGGAGGATGAGCCGTCGGCCGAGGCAGACGAGGGTTCGGCTGCCTCAGGGGCGTCCACGCCCTACTTGCGAGGTCCCGCCAGCCTCCCGGCGCGACCGATACCACGTCACCAACGCCCAGTGATCCGCCCCGTTGGACAAAGGTACATGTTCTAACTACTCGTTCATATGATATGTTCAAAATTGAAATATAAACTAATAATCTTTCTGAATCACTTATGTAGGCATTAGGAGTTTGTGGAGGGTCGTGGCCGCAAACCCAATGGCATCCTGGGTCTCCTGTGCTGCGAGCACTACCCCGACATAGTACAGTATGCCGAGAAGATAGAGCCGGCCTACACCTTTGACCACTACACCGTCGCCCTAGACCCAGACTACCCAAACAAGGCGGCGAGGGTTAGAGCGGAGCTGTGGGTAAGTCTTCGTCACACAACATCGCATTCATCGTACTTTTCTTGAATTACTTAGAGTTTGTATTGCATCTGTATGCAGGACTTCTATAGGTGCGAGCAGGGGAAGGAGGCACAGGCAGAGGTGGTGAGTACAAGGGCCTGCAAGAAGCTCGTCACCGACATCATCTACGAGGCGAGACTTTAGGCCATCGTTAACTACAACGCCACGGTCGAAGGACGGAGGGTGTCGAAGGTCGAGGCGAGAGGCATGACGCTGAGCCGGACGCAGTACATTTAGGTAAGTGATTCCTTTTGAGATTAAGCTATGCTCATTTCATCTGATGCTTATATGTGAAATACTTGATGATGTGCAGATGGTCCCCCAATGGTGCCAGTCGTTTCCCGAGTGCTGGGAGATGATCGTGGACCGGTGGCTCTCTGAAGAGTGGACCACCCAGCACGCCGAGGCCCGGGAGGCGCGTCTGCAGATGTCAGGTGTACCACACCACCAGGGCAACCACAACCTCGCCGAGTACGCACAAGCTTGGGTATGTGAAACCACAACCTCGCAGACGGTGTCACACGGTGGCCAGCCTTGCAGCACGTTCACGGCATACGCCATGTCCCACAAGGGCAAGGCCACCGCACCGGAGACCTCCTACAACCCCGACGACCCCCCCCCCCCCCCGAGGCATACTCCAACTCCAGCGTCTACACCCGCCTCACTGACTACACAGAGATGTTTAAATGTTTGCATTATTCTAACATTCCCTTTGTATTATCACAGGCCCGCCTGGAAAGAGAAAGGGAGGAACGCTAGCAGATGGAGGCCCAGATGCGGTCCCAGATGGAGGCCCGGTTAGAGACCCAAGCTAAGCAGATGGCAGACCTCATTGCGTTCATGGCCTCCCAGGGCATGAAGGTGCCCGCGGCGCTCATGGCTCCTCCACCGCCGTCTCAGAACACGGATGCTACTCCTGTGAGTATCGATTCCTCAGTGTTTTGTTTCTGTATTTGCTTGTCTGACATAGACGTCTACTTTTTGCAGCCTCCGTGCGGGTTCGAACAACCCGCAAGCGCCTGGATGGAACACGCCCGGGGGTCAAGGCGGCACTGCTTCTCCGGGGTGGCCAGGGCAAGGTTGGCCATGAGTGTGTTTAGAGTGTCGGCTCTAGTAGATTGTGAACTTTAGATTGAAAACTTATTATGTTTCGATGATAACTTGTGATGGTTAACTTTCGTTTGGTTCAAATATTGTGATCAATGTGCTATATGTGTGGTGTATGTGAACGTGACATATATGCGATGAATGTGATATGTACATGTTATATATGTGTTATATGTGATGAATGTGATTTGTATGTGTAATGAAATGGAAAATTAAAAGAAAAAAAACAAAATTTCCCACTTTGCCGAGGGTGCCGAGTGCAACGGTCATTGCGCTCGGCAAAGCTGGCCCAGCTTTGCCGAGCGCAATGACCGTTGCACTCGGCAAAGGATAGGGTTTGCCGAGAGCCTGGCTAGACTGACTCTCGGCAAATAGTTTTTTTTTTAAAAAAAAAAGAAAAATATTTTGCCGAGAGCCAGGCTAGCAAGACTCTCGGCAGAGATTTTTTTTAAAAAAAAGAAAAATGTTTGCCGAGAGCATGGCCAGATTCTCGGCAAAGAGTTTTTCCAAAAAAAAAGGAAAACTCTTTGCCGAGAGCCAGCCAAATGGGCTCTCGGCAAAGAAGGCAAACGCTGGGGGCCCGTTAACGGTGCCTTTTCGTTGCCGAGAGCAGTGCTGGCTCTCGACAAAGCCTTTGCCGAGAGCCCGATAAACAGCTCTCGGCAAAGAAGGCTTTGCCGATCGGATTTTTGCCGAGGCCGCTTTGCCGAGAGCTGCGCTCGGCAAAGGCTTTGCCGAGTGTCTGAGAGGCTTTGCCGAGAGCCTGGGGCCCTCGGCAAAGCAGCCGGCTCCAGTAGTGATTGCAAGCTTCAGTATGTCCCAATCCTCACAAGCAATGCTAGAAATATCTCTAATGTTGAGACCAGCATCGCGCAAGAGTCCTAAATTCTACTTGTCATCAACATCACAATGAAACAAGGCGCATGCCGTCAAAAAAAAAAATCTTCTCATTGACCTGGATACAAAAGGCAATGCTTCATAGCTAAAAGAAAATTTAAAAGCGAGTCCTTCTATGAAAGCTTGAATCCCAAACATTGGTCCGTGAAAATAAAGGTTTCCAAGTCCAGAGCACACAAGCTATCATATAATGTAATACTAAATGGCAGGGAACTATAAAGCAGAAAGCTTGTCAAGTCCGACTAGTGAACTCACCATCTCTGGTTTGACATCAAATCCACAATTACTCAGGAACTTCATTAGTCCTTGACTCGTTGGTAACGGTCCTCTTTAGTCAGCTTTGATTTTTCTAAAGGCACTAATGTACGCATTTGCTGTTGTATGACCCACATTATCTCCAACACAGTTTGACAACACATGCATGGTATTTTCTGAAAAAGTCACAGCAACAATGGCGCTCAAAATTGTTAAAAAATAAAACCATACCAGACAAGGAGCAAATACTGACCAGCACTGATTCAATGATCCTTTTATATTCAGGCTTTCCAACACATAAGTTCATCCCAGGGTGGTGCCACCTGTTGATCAGATCAACAAGCTAGCTGTTTGTCAACACCATCATCAGTGATGGCGCTAGATCCCTCGAAAGATCGAAATCCCTTTGGATAAACAATCTGATAAAGAAATAACAGCAAGCATGTTCATGGGCACAAAGAAAACATTTAAGAAATTACCATGCACGTCTCTGGATCGGGAGAAGAGGGGGCACTATCTAGGAAGCCATCTAGGAAGCCGTTACTAGTTGCTCTTTCTGTCCTGAATAAATAGATTTCTAAAGTTGTCTTATGTCAAACTTTATAAACTTTAACTGAATTTCTAGAAAAACCCATCAAGGTTTATGACATCAAATTAATACCATTAGATAAAACATAGAATCATAATGTGCTCTTTTTATGTCATACAATAGATGTTGTTACTCTTTTCTATAAAGTTAGTCATACTTAAGATAGTTTTGACTTGCATGGATTTTATGAAGATGGAGGGAGTAGATCATGCATGGTGCGCAGCAATACTCTTATAAGTTTCAGTGTGCATTGGTTGATTATTTGTAGTCCTTGAACCTCTGGTGACATTTCAGCAAAACTAGCGTCATGGTGCGTGCTAGAATAATTGGGGAGAAAATGTGTTTTGAGGCTGCTAATGAACAATGAGCTCGAGTTCATGTTCTCCCTCAATGCAAAGATGGCTGCTTGGACTAATTTAACAACAAGCATATCTAAGAACGGCAAGGAAAGTTGGAGGAACTAACCAAAGCTGCCCGGAGGGGGTCTCCAAACTCTGCCCAGATATTATGTAGGAGACAAATGATGGAATAGAAAATTAGGTCATTGGCACAGACCACATGAACAAGCAAGGACATCGTTAACGAAGGTTGGAAGGAAGAACATTACATCCACACTATCAGGTAGGTAGCAGTAAACCCCAGAAAAAGTGAAAAGTGCGAAGCCAGAGGGCGTCTCAAACAGCAGCATCATTAGCCCATCATACGGCAATCCGTCAGCTGCAAACAAGAAATCAAGCTAAATTTAAAAAAGCAGGATTGAAAAGAAAAAAACACACATAGACGAATCGCATGTTCATGTATCTGGAGAGGATGACAGCAGATGGATGGCTCACCTATAGAGGCAAATTGTTTCCCCCTCTCATCAAGTTCAAAGCCTCCACTTTGACCATCACTATCATAGTCAGAGTCCAAGCCAAATTCCTCCTTAAGGCAACTGCTATAACCGCTGTCACTGCTTACTTCTGTAGGTAGTGAAGAAGATGATGATGAAACACTACGATTTACACTCTGACTAGCACCTTCTCTTGCCTTGCTCTTGGATCCTGTAAAGAATCAACAATGCAAAGATGAATACAACTTCTAGTATGCTAGTACTACTGCCACTGCTTACAAAATTCGAATGGTATTTCCTAAATCCTTAAGTTGCTAATTGTTACTTGCTAGTGCTACCATGCTAGCCTGCTACTGCCTGCCTAGTGCCTAGTGCCCTATACTGCTAATTTCTACCAATTAGGGCCAGTTTGGCAGCAATTAGGAGAACGCTCGTAACCACTGCTCTTCTGCAACAACTTATTATAACTCCAAACGTTCGCAGAATCTGCGCACGGGGGCGTGCCTGAAATGGATCCGCTGCTGCTGCGCAAGGGCAAGGGTGGCGGTTTGGAGTCGGAAGGGCCGGAACCGGAACGACCTCTTCCCGTTGGCGGCATCCTCCACCGGCGCAGGCAACAGGAAGGCTGGAAGTCTGATCGATATATTGGGGCCGCCGCTGGGCTGCAGAGGCAGCACCGATCGATTAGATTATTAGGATTTTATACACGTGCGTCCGCGTCAGGGCATGCCTTGCCTCCCGGGCCACTGAGTTGGACTTGGACTTGGACTTTGAAGGTAATGCTACAAATGGTACATCCGACATCAGCGACTCTCTCTGGACGCGTGGTGTGACGTGCATCACAATTTTATCTTTTTTTATTCCATACTCATTTTCATGTCTCTTATTCTCATCGGACGTCGTGTCTCACTCCGCTCGCTGCTGCGGCGTTCTTTCATCGTGCCCCCGACCCAGCGCCACAAGCTCGCTCGCTCCTCGCACCCGCACCATCGCACCTGCACTACTCGCTCCTTGCTCCTTTCCCCACCCGTCGTGCGCCCCACCCGCACCTCGCTCGCTCCTCACTTCAGTCACCATGCCGCCCGCTCCCTCTCATAGCATGCACCGCCGCTAGGCTAAGCCAAGGCCGGTGCTGTTCGTGCTGGATGTTGGTGGTGCTCGCGCACCACCGCTCGCCGCCGGATCCCACCCCGATGACCCAAATCGATCGGCCTCATCCTTTCCCTTCCCTATGTTGCAAATGTATATTTCAAGTGTTTTAGATATTTTAGAGGCATGATGCAATTGTTATGTATGGATGTTGCAAAAGTAGATTGAGATGTCGCACGTGTTGCATATTTTTGCAAGTATTTTTAGTGTTATATGTTGCAAGCGTTTTGAAAAAATATTTTTAGACAAATGTTGCAACATGTGTTTTATCTGGATGTTGCATATGTTTCACACATATGTTGTAAGTGTTTTATCTGGATGTTGCATATGTTTCATACATTTATTGCAACAGTATATTTTAAATGTTTCATCTGTGTTCGACGCATGTTGCATCCAAGTGTTTCATTTTGCAAGTGTTTCACGGGGGCACCGTGAGTGATGGGCGCATGGCCCAGGCGCCTAAGGATGGGGCGCGACAGAGCTGGGGACCGGCAGACGGGGCTGCAGCGAGCTGGGGGCTGGCTCCGAGTCTCGCCCATGTGGACAGAGAGAGGAGGCGGTCCGAGGGAAGAAGCAAGGCGCAACGATGGGGCAAGGTGCACATGTGAGGTGGGGGCGGGCTGCACGGCCATCCATGCGGACACGAGGAGCGGCGGGCATAGGTCGCCAGCAGGCACGGGCGGGGGTGCAGAAGGCAGGCGCGCACCAGGGAAACGAATTTGCCCGGTCCACGGTACCGTCCAACGGATCAATATCCGATCGGACATTCAGACCCTATCCGTTCCGATTTTTTAACCCCACAACTTTTAAAATTATTTTTTTCACCTTAAATAGTTTGGCTGAGGTGGCATCACATCAAGGGGTAAATGAGACTAGGTAAATGTCCATTGGGTAAATCAAAACTAGACTTTTTATTAGAAAAAACAATAATTTATTAAAAATTTTAAAAGTTCATCTAAATATTTTACATGAAAATAATGCAATTAAAGATCATAAAATCTAGTTTAATCTTAGAAAATTTATTTTATCTCAAAAACTTGTAAGACTAGTGTCAGTTTTTTCTAAAAACATGTTCTACCTTATTATGTCTACCTTTAAATTTTTAAAATCTTGATGAACTCATTTTGCTATTTAGCAGCTCTCGTTATCTCTTATTTGTTTAAATCTTGACGAACTCATTTTATCTAGTCCGGACGATCAACATCGGCTAATTATAATAGATAAAGAGAGATTCTATGAGCAAATAAGCACCAAAATGAGCCCACAAAGATTGAAATAATTTCAAGCTAGACATCATAAGGTAGAGCATTATTTTACAAAAAAAAATCTAAAACTAGTTTCATAATTTTTGAAGCGGAAACAATTTTTCTAAGATTAAATCAGATTTAGGATTTTTGTTGTATTATTTTCCATGTAAAAATATTTGGATGGATTTTGAAAGTTGTTTTTATGATTTTTTAATTTTATAAATAATATTTCTATTTTGATTTACCTCCTAGAATATCCAACTTAGTCTGATTTACCCCCTCTAACACGGTGCATCAGCAAAGCCACCATCAAAACCACCCAAGGTGCAAAAATAAATGGTTATAAAAGTTGAGGTCGTGTAAAAAAACTGGTTTTGTAGTTCAGGGAGCAAAATCGGATGACCGCAATAGTTGAGGGAGTTGAATTGAATTTTTTCCTTTCTAGATAGTTCCATGAGGTCCATTTTTGGGTGGGTCAAAATGGCAATAGTGCCCACCTACATGTTTCGTACCTTGGTTGTGGATATGGGCATGAAAACTCACCCGCGCGCGGGCATATGAAAGTCGGATACCCACAAAGCTATCGGTAGGGTGTGGGCACTAAACTTCACACATGGGTACCCACCGCAATTTCACTGTGCACATCACAAGATGTCAAGTGACAATTTAAGTGATTCTATTAGTTGTTAACTTGTTACTTTAATTCTTATGTTGTGTAATTTTGTATGAGCATGAAGAACCCAACAATGAATCTGTGATGTATTATGGTTTGCGTGAGTCATTGACAAATTTGTTGTCCTTTAACTATGAATTTGTTATTAGATATATATAACTGTGGTTTTATTATCTGATCTCTCCTTAATATGTCCGATGGGTACCCGATACCCAACAGGCGTGTGGGCATGGGTAGAAAATATTGTCTGCAAGCATGCTCGCAGGCAGATAAAAGTTATAGTCACGGGCATGCTCACGAGCAGATAAATATTTTACTCACATCTTATACAATCCGTTGTCACCCCTAGTCGAGCTGTTGATTTTCTCAGTCGGTGGCACTGCACCTTGTGACCAACTAGCCATGCTATGCACACTCAAAATTTGTTCACTAGACTCGCGCTTGGTTCCAGCCTTTCGGGGACAAAGGTGGGAGAAGACCACTTTTTTGGTGTTTGGTTGGGGCAAACCCGGTCCCTTATAGAAAGACATGGATCAACCGATCCCTCCCGAAAAAAAAGACGCTCATATGTGGATTCGAACCACCGAAGGATTTAAAGGGCAATGCCCCTTGCTCTTCCCACTGAAACAAGCAAAAAAGGATTTTCGGAACTGATTCCTACAACGGTTACGGCAAAACAACGGCTTTCCTCCGCTTTGCAATCATTAAATGAACTAGTACACTCAATCGCTGGTTCGACATCCGAACCCTCCAATGAAGAAATAAGAGGAGAGCAAAGCGCCAATGGCGCGCGAAGCGCGTGCACAGACCACTTCCAGGAGGTGCCATGAATTGGCGCAAAGGATCCGATGGGATGGTGGACTGCAGGTAAGCACTAATTCTCTGCCGTCCAATTCTGTTTTCTCTGCTTGCTTGTGCTATGCTCTGTTTGTCTTTTTTTCTATAAACTCTGCTCCGAACTGTAGTCAGACATTCCACTTTGTTAAGTTCTTTTTTCTTATTTTACATAACAAGAACAGAATCACTCTAGCTCTGTAGGATTTGAACCTACGACATTGGGTTTTGGAGACCCACTCGTTCTACAGAACTGAACTAAGAGCGCTTTCTCACGACAGGAGATAAAGCAGTAAAGAAAAGGATGATTTTTGTACCGCATGCATATAGAAAAAATGAAACTCTGAATTTTGTCCAATTTGAATCTATCTCAATTGATCGCTCGTTACTGCCCATAGGAGAAGTAATAGGTAGGGATGACAGGATTTGAACCCGTGACATTTTGTACCCAAAACAAACGCGCTACCAAGTTACGCTGCATCTCTTTTTCAAATTGTTGTACAATGTCATTGTACAAAAAAAACCTGTCTTGTTTTCCACATTGTAATTTTATCCTCCATCTATATACAACTTTCTTGTCATTTCTTCTTTCTTGTTTCATATAATAAATGATATACATCTGAAACCTAACCTATATTTATCAGTAATGCTCAAGATGACATGGTCGTCGGGATGAGCAGCGAAGGGGCCCTGGCTAGGGAGAAGCAACGGAGCCGGACCGCACGAGCAGGCTGAGTCCCACAACTGTAGAGTAGGCTGGCCCTTACCAAGGGATGGCAGTGGGGCAACTTTGGGTCAGCTACAGTAGGCTGGCCCTTACCAAGGGATGGCAGTGGGGCAACTTTGGGTCAGCCCGCGTGGATTTCAAGTCCAGCGGATGCGATGGCGGAACAATTTGCCCCCCACGAATTTCGCATTTAGGGACCTTGAGAACTTATTGGGTTTGGTTTCGGGTTTTGGATTTTGTCCGCAGATGTCCAATAGAGTCTCGAAATAAATTATTTGGAAGCAAAACTCATGTCTTTTAATAATGATGTTTCTATAAGGTACTTAGTTCGTTCGAGGTTGACTCATGAAATTGTGTGTTGTTGGTTGCTTCCTATTTACATATACAAATATGTAATATATATCATGTGTGTGCATATGTTGCCAGAAAATCCTCATTGCTCTTGTGGGTGTTACCATACAGTGGCAGGTTTTGGGTCGCCAGGTTTGGTAGTGGGGTGAATTATCACCTGAACCGGTATTAAGAGCGATTTCGAATGTGCATGCTTGGAGATTTCACTCAATCCGAATCTGACATGTTGCCATCCCTACTCCTACCGACCTATGCTCCACCATAATTTTTCTACATCCACCATTTAGTTAAAAAGATTAATTGTGATAAGTTGCGTTGGTCTCTAATAACCTCCATTCTAACTATATACACCTTTTTTTATAACGAGCGATTTTATTAAGTTTAAGAACAATTTACTTGGAGAAGAGAGAAAGGCTCCCAAGACTAAAAGAACAGAGGACTAAAGGGGCACATAGGCATATATGCAGGGTTTGAACGAGAGAAACTGAGAGGAGAAACAGAAGAGAACCTTGCACTAGATACAAGGTTGTGAGCTGTTACATTGTCATTCCTATTAATCTTGAGCACCTGATGGACTGTGTTTTTGTTTTGAAATTTAAAATCAGCTGTGAAAGGTTTTGTGATCCAAGGTTCAACTCGCTTGTAGCAGCCACTTAGGACGTGGACCATCGTTTCATTGTCGGAGGAAGGTTGCTTCCTGCAGACTAAGAAGATTGGAGATTCTTGCAGCCAGTGTACATAACCACTTTTTTAACTAAGTCAAGCAAACCAAAGTTTAAAGAACACCCTCACTTAGAACGGAACAGGACGGCGGCTAAAGAACAGCATTGCAGGGAAAATACAGGTCTTACATCACAAAACAACCCAAAATTAAAGCTTCTGCTAAGATATCATACCACGCTCATCATGGGGCTTCATCATGAACCGACCTAAGGATGGTAGGCTGCCCAGCATTTTAATCACCCATGGCTTCATCATTAACCCGCGGGTGCAGCATTATTTTAGGTCGCTTATGGGGAGTACCTGTGACAGAACCGTTCAATTTATAAGGGCACATGTACTAAAACCACTGCCGAGACAGTCGATCTTTCGCACATGAGCCCATAAAAACCCGGTAATCCGTGAAATCACGAGGGATTTTAAACTTTTACCAACAAGCAGCCGAGATCGTACGGGGTTCAGCGTACACACATCACATGTTATATAAAGTTCGCACATAGTTCAAATTACATCGGAGTTTAACATAAAGTCATTACAATACCAAGTTCACTAAAAGTAGCGGAAGCAAATAGTTTGAAACATCCCACACACACTTAGTTTAGGTACAGTGCTAGGTTCATGATCATAACCAATAAAAGCATAATAGATAAGAACTATGGAAGGATCGTGCCCACGGTCTTACTCCTCATTCACAGCGGGATAGAAGCAATTCTTGCAGTAGCCATAGAACATACTTCCATCTATAACAAGAGAGAATAAACTATGAGTACGGGAATGTACTCAGCTAGACTTACCCGTCATGAACCAAAAATAAAGTGACTCTCAAGGATCATATAAGGCTTTATCAGGTGTGGCTAGCTTGACATCATTTTGCATAAAGAGCATAAGTAAAACCTTTATTAGCAATTTTAATCCTTCTAGCAACAAGTTATATTCATGAACTTAACTAAGCTAAGTTGGCACTTATACTAAAGCAAACACTTGTTTAACATTAAGCAATCAATAGTAACCATATCAGGTTTGGCCCTTTCATCACTATAACCATCATCATTTTCTAAAATCACATTATTATGATGAAGTAACTCAGTCATAGTTTCTCACTATCTGGGAGAGACGGCGATTCGAATCGATTCCTAACCAACTGGTGAAAATTCCCCACACAAACCAGACATGCTTTGCCAGGGTAGCCTTTGATCACCTTTGGTACTATTCAGGTAGCGCCGCGAGTTTGCCCTGGACCGCACACTCAAAAGCCAACCGGTTGTCAGGATGCATCGGGCCCTACCTGCCCTTGGTCAAACCGTGCCCCTGCACATCCTTCCTTCCTCTAGTATGTGCACCAACAAGATGAATCCTGTCCCGAACAGAGCTACTAGGCTTTGCGGTCGGAACGGCTTATCTGGTCAGCTAAGTGTGAAGTTGCGTTCAAAAATGACCGAGGCCCAACAATGACACGGTCCTTAATCGACACGGACGGAAACTACACACACAAGGCCTCCATGACTTGTTGCTCAAACATTCCGCCAGGTCTCCAATTACACTTCAACACTTGGTTATTTTCCACGATAGCAAATATAGCCAATCGTGACTAGTTATCTATCTATTTCGTAGGTGATAGGAAGTCACCCACACCTACATAGGATTCATGGCATAAAAAATAGACAAGGAAGGTATATATGCATCAACAGGTTTCAAGCAGTTCCTATAACTTAATGCATCAAACATGAAAAGACACAAGTTAATATTTATAAATCATGGGGGTCTTATAATGCTCTAGGAATTGCCTTTCAGAAAGGTGGACGTTCGGTGGTCAGGGCACTCTAGAAGGTTCGGGCCTGTCCTCCTCCTTCTGGCTCCTCCTGCGGCTGCACCTCCTGCGGAATCTCCCCTTCGACGGGCTCGAACTCCACTAACGTCACCCCTCTAGCGATCATGTATGCATACATATATGAATGAATACCAGGAATGCACATTGTATGAAATATTAGGATGACATGAGGAGATGCTTATGCTAAGTATGGTAATCCATACATTATTTAGGACGTATCAAAGTCAATTTCATTTACTGAGTAGGTGCATATCGCCTCTCTAGAAAAGTAGACACACATTTACCCCATTTTGACAACCTAAGATATAAATGTTCATCACTGGAGAGGGATCTAAAACCTGCAACTAACAAATTATTTTAATTAGCCTAAGCTAATCCACAAGCATCTCATGCATCAAGCAAGTTACACTACACAACAATCATTTTTGGACTGCTAGCCAGCAGCCAATTAAATTAGCCATAACTGGAGTTCTACTAGTCCAGCAAACATGAGCTAGGACTTTCTGGAAAGCTTAACAAATTATCTACAACTTCCTATATATGATTTCAGATAATTCAACCATTAACTAGCTCAAACAAGATAATCTTTCTAAACTGTCCAGAAAATTCCAGAGAACAGGCATTTCCAACTTCTAAATTTGAACAGCTATAACTCTCAAACCAAAAGGCTTATGATCCTAAAATTTTAACACAAGAAAGATAAGCAAGTTATCTACAACTTTGTCAATATGAAGATTCACAGCAAACATCATTATCATTACTCAAGTTGCTTAATTCTAACCACTGTTTCAGCAGCCATAGAAATGGAATTATAAAGATTTAATATTTCACTACATCTTAGAAATGATTTTTATGCACCATCAAAGTTACCAACAGTTTATACATCTCTTAAGAACACTAGAAAACATGATGGTCAAGTTTAATCTTTTCATTTAATTACCTTTATTAATTTATTTATGTAATTTAAGGAAAATTATGAACACATAGCAAAAGTGAACAGAAAATTCTATAAAAAAATACAGTGCCACACACATACTCCAATTAGGCTACTGTATAAATTTCATGGCATTTGGATATATGTAGCATCTTCTTAAAAAGGACAATCCTAGGTATGAATTTCTCCTAGAAATACCTTAATTCAAAAGGAATAAATAAAACAGTGAAAATTTTCTACTAACCACTGACATTTTATTACTCCACTGCATATGTTATTTTCTAAGGATTCCAAAAAGTCCTTATTTACTATTTTTGTATTTTCCTACAAATAGATATGATTTTTCAAACATCATAAGTTTTTCTTGAAAAGAATAAAAGAGAAAACCTAGCCGCAGTCGCTGATACGCGGGACCCGATGGTCAGGGGACCCCACCTGTCGGCCACACAGAGGACAGAGGAGGCACTCGGCCGGCGCTAGCTCGCCGGCGGTAGCGTCTTCACCTACGCCATCTGCCCGGAGACTCAACGGAGGTAGGTCGCCGGCGGCGGTGGCGGCACGGCAAAGGAGCACGGCGGTACGCCGGCCAAATCCGTGCGCTACCTGAGACCTAGGCGAAGCTAACCGAGCCATCTAGGGTGAAGCGGGGGTCGCTAGTGAGCTTAGCCGCGGTTGCGCTGCGGCGGCAGCCATGGCGCGGCGATACGCCGACGCGTTCCGGCGATGACGCTACGGTAGCGTCTTAAATAAACGTGACTCGAGCTTCTACACCTTACGGCGAGAACAAGACACAAGAAGAAGAGGGAGAAAGAGCTCCGAGCGGGGCTGGCCGCGGCGAGCCCGTGCTCGGCAGCGCTCCGGCAAACGTCGCGGCGGTGGCATTGTGCGTGCGCGCCTCACCTGGGTTCACGCAGTGATGTAGCTTGGTCAAGGGCGTAGCAGGGAGCAAGGCGAAGCTGCTATCGCGGTGGATGGAGCAATGGAGCTACGGCGGCGGTGCTGCGCGGCCGTGAAAGGCACAGAGGTAATGGCAAGTGGCTTCGCCTCAGCTGCGCGTGCGAGAGAAGCGAGCGAGAGCGAGAGAATGAGGGCGAGCAGCAGCGGCGCGGCCAGAAGAAGCTTGCCAGCGCGCGCTCGAGTGGGGGCGACGACAAAGCATGGAGGCCACGCGGCATCTGGGCGCTGCGCGCAGTCGGCCACGACGGCGATTTTTGAAATTGGCCGCGGCTGATTCAGAGCTCGCGATGGCGACTGACAGAGCAACTTCGCGATGATATAACTCCCAAACCGTTGCGTTTTAGCGAAAACGATAGTTGACAAAATTGTATACCTACATGCGAACTACAACTTTTATTCTAAGCACTCGAGCTGCTGAACAAGGGCATCGGAAAACGAAAACTCAATTTCCGACTTAGTCATTTTCTTAAAGGATGAAATCAGCCCTTAAATATGCCTTGTGGTCCCTTTCGAACATGTTCTGCTCAAAAGTAGCTCAAGGTCACTAAATAACATTTATTCCTTATAAAATTCTCTACAACTTTTGTTAAGGTGACACTTACATGCAAAGTCTCTAAGTCAGCATTCAAAGCCAGTCAAACAAGAACAGTATTTAGGGTCAAACATTGGTCAAACTGCATTTGAATTTGAATTTGACAAAACTACCAATACAAACTTCGTTTCATTTTGTATTCTAAGCCTGAATAAAGTGTTGTCAAGATAGTAGGCACACATTTGCATCATTCTAACACAAAAGTCAAGCAATAGCATAATGAAACATAAGGTAACAATATATGAAACATCATGTTGCATAGCCAGGTTTCATTAGTTTTAAATGCATGTTTCACATGTTGCATGGGTGTGTTGCATGTAGTTTGCTCATGATTATGAATGAGTGAGAGATGCACATGCTCATGCTATGCTTATGCAAGTGCAAATGTGAGGTAACACCCAGGGTGTTACAGTACCCTCAAGCCAAGCATGCTTGTAACCACCAATGTTCTCATACAGCTTTCGGTTCAACCTTGGACTGCGCCTGGCCACCTCACCAACCAAAGAAGTGGAGAGATTAGACACAGAGGTCACATGGTCTTGAGCAATTTGCTCCGACTCTCCATGCAACTTAACCTTCTCACATAGTTCCGCTTGTTCTGCTTCATATGCTTTCTTAACTTTCCTAACCAAGGACCCCAGCAATTTTTTCTTCGCAATCCTCAGATGATGGTTAAACACAGCTGCCTTGTAGGCTCTAAACAGTGGCAGATGCAGGATGGGGACAAAGGGGGGGCTAAATCATGAAGATTTAGGGATAGAGCTAGAGATTAATGGTGATTTGAGGCTAAGTAAACATGGTCTAATGAAGAAAACAAGCTCACTAGGGGGGCTGTAGCCCCAACAGCCCCCCCTTTGGATCCGCCCCTGGCCCTAAACCAACAGACCTTAATTGGGTTACCTTTATATTTGCGTGCATCACCTATCAACTTTGATACCACATCTTCTGCAAGAACATGAAAGGAACATGATTTAGCACATTATATGATATATAGAAGCTTCGATGAAATGAACACTGAGCAGCCGAGACCACATACAAAATAGTAAGTAAATCTGTGAGTTCTTCTTCAGGGTAACATATTACCTTGACAGCTATTGCAAGCTTCAGTATGTCCCAATCCTCACAAACAATGCCAGAAATATCTCTAATGTTGAGACCAACATCGCGCAAGAGTCCTAAATTCTTCTTGTCATCAACATCACAATGAAACAAGGCGCATGCCGTCAAAAAAATCTTCTCATTGACCTGGATACAAAAGGCAATGCTTCATAGCTAAGAGAAAATTTAAAAGCAAGTCAGCTTGATCGTGAAAATAAAGGTTTCCAAGTCCAGAGCATGTAATGTAATACTAAATGGTAGGGAACTATAAAGCAGAAAGCATGTCAAGTCCAACTAGTGAACTCACCATCTCTGGTCTGACATCAAATCCACAATTACTCAAGAACTTCATTAGTCGTTGACTCGTTGGTAAGCGGTCTTCTTTAGCCAGCTTTGATTTTCCTCTAGGCATTAATGCATGCAGTTGCTGTTGTAGGCCCCACATTATCTCCATCACAGTTTGACAACACATGCAGGGTATTTTCTGAAAAAGTCAAAGCAACAATGGCGCTCAAAGTTGTTCAAAAATATAGCCATACCTGACAAGGAGCAAATACTGACCAACACTGATTCAATAATGATCCTTTTATATTCAGGCTTTCCCAACACACAAGTTCATCCCAGGGTGGTGCCACTTGTTGATCATATCAACAAGCTGTTTGTCAACACCAGCATCTGTGATGGCGCTGGATTTTTCCTCAAGATCTAGAAATCCCTTCGGATAAACAATCTGATAAAGAAATAACAGCAAGCATGTTCATGGGCACAAAGAAACATTTAAGAAATTATCATGCGCGTCTCTGGATCAGGAGAGAGGGGGGGGGGTGGCTATCTAGCAAGTCGTTACTAGTTAGATCACGGTGCGCAGCACCGATACTCCCATAAGTTTCAGTGTGCATTGATTGATTACTTAGAGTCCTCGAACCTATTGTGACATTTCAGCAAAACTAGCATCATGGTGCGTGCTAGAATAATTAGGGAGAAAATGTGTTTTGAGGCTGCTAATGAACAATGAGCTCGAGTTCATATTCTCCTCAATGCAAAGATGGCTACTTGGACTAATTTGACAACAAGCATATAAGAAGATAGCAATAGCAATCAGAAGGGAAAGCAAGGAAAGTTGTTGGAACAACTAACCAAACTTGCCCGGAGGGGGTCTCCAAACTCAGCCCAGATATTCTGTAGGAGACAAATGATGGAATAGAAAATTAGGTCATTGGCATAGACCACATGAACAAGCAAGGACATCGTTAACAAAGGTTGGAAGGAAGAACATTACATCCACACTATCAGGTAGGTAGCAATAAACCCCAGAAAATGTGCAAAGTGCAAAGCCAGAGGGCGTCTCAAACAGCAGCAACATTATCCCATGACACGGCAAACTGTTAGCTGCAAACAAAGAAGTCAAGCTAAACTTAAGAAAGCAGGATTGAAAAGGAAAAAAAACACACATAGACAAATCGACAGCAAATGGCTGGCTCACCTATAGAGGCAATTAGTTTCCCCCCTCATTGGGTTCAAATCCTCCAGTTTGACTCTCACTATCGTCACTATCGCCATAGTCAGAGTCAATGCGAAAGTTATTGTTAATGCAACTGCCATAACCGCTGTCACTGTCACTGCCTACTTCTGTAGGTAGTGAACATGATGATGATGGTGAAACGCTACGAGGAACACTCTGACTAGTAGCACCTTCACTTGCCTTGCTCTTGGATCCTGTCAATCAAAGAATCAACAATGCAAAGATGAAAACAGCTTCTAGTATGCTAGCACTACTGCCACTGCTTACAAAATTCGAATAGTACTTCCTTGGCGGCATCCTTGCCACCGGCGCAGGGAACAGGAAGGCTAGAGGTCTGATCGATTGGGGCCGCCGAGCCGCCGATTGTAGAGGAGCGGTGGCGTTTGGGAGCGAACAATGGAGCGGCCGCCAATTGATTAGATTAGATTAGGGTTTTAGATACATGTGCGTGCGCGTCAGGCACTCAGGCCTCCTGGGCTACTGCGTTGGACTTGGGCTGTTGCCTGTTGGCGAGGCTCCGCTCTTTGATCACGTTTCCGGATGGAATAGAAAAAAAATCTAATTTACCTCCCTTAGCTATGGCCTATGTCTATGTGGGCTACAAAACCAGTTTAATCTCCTTAACTTTTAAAGCCATTTATTTTTACATCTTGAATGATTTTGACGATAGTTTTGCTGATATGGTATCACATCAAAGAGTAAATTAAACCGAACTAAGTTAAAAAATTATGAAGACAAACAGACTGGAGCTTTAAAAAAATATCCAAAAACACATAAAAATAAAATTTCAAAAATCCATTCAAATATTTTTACAAGGAAAAATAATAAAATTAAAAATACTAAAATCTGGTTTAATCTTTGAAAATCCATAAAAATTTATTTAACCTCAAAAATTATGCAACTAGTTTCAGAATTTTCTAAAACCATGCTCTATCTTATGGTGCCTAGCTTGAAATTGCTTAAATCCAGATGAACTCATTTGATGCTTATTTGCTAATAGAAGCCCTTGTTACATATTATTATAGTTAGTAAATGTTGATCGTCCAGACCATGTAGAAGCACCGGTGGAGCATCGTTAGGATTGTAGTGGATGCTGGTCCCCTGTCCTAGATAATCTTTTAAAGTGGCTGTGTTAGCCACCGTGGCTGCATGCACCCTGTCGCACATATGTATGCTCTCATTGTCTATTATAATTGGTCTATGTTAATGACCAAGTGACTTTGATGATGACACGAGTGTTATGTAACCATATCATACTTGATACTATTTAATATGAACATAGGTGTGACCGTATTTGTGTCACTTGATTTTATCTATACAAATATTATGAATCATGTGCTGCCATCTAGATTTTACTATTATCCTACGCTCCATAATTCATTCTATTAGACTTAATTAAATTTAATAGTTTGTAAAACATAAATAAATATATATTAAACAAAGGGTGCATGTAACCACATAGGCTAACACAATGACTTTGAAAATTTATACAGTGCAGGGGACCAACGCCCAATATAGTCCTGACGATGCTCCACTAATACTTCTATGTAGTCCGGACGATGAACATCGACTAATTATTAATAGATAAAGAGAGTGTGTACTAACAAATAAGCACCAAATTGAGTCCATAAAGATTCAAATAATTTCAAGCTAAGCACCATAAGATAGAGCTTGATTATTTTTAAAAAAGATGAAGCTAGTTACATAATTTTCTGAGCTAAAACAAAAAAAATTTAGATTAAACCAGATTTTAGGATTTTAATTGTATTATTTTTCCATGTAAAATATTTGGATGGATTTTTGAAAATTATTTTTATGAATTTTTGGATTTTAAAATAATATTTTGTAGTCTGATACTCTGATTTACCTCTATAAACTTTCAACTTAGTTCGATTTACCCCCTCTGACATGGTAGTACATCAGCAAAACCACCATCAAAAACCCCCAAGATGCAAAAACAAACGGTCTTAAAAGTTAAGGGGGTAAAAAAAACCAGTTTTGTAGTTCAGGGAGCAAAATCAGACTGCCACCACAGCTGAGGAGGTAAATTGGACTTTTTCCGTTCCGAGCAGTTACATACGACCTATTCTTTTGGTGGGTCAGGATGGCAGTTGTACCCATCGGTAGGTTTCATACCCAATAGGTGTGGACATAAGCATGAAAACCCACCCGGGCACATGAAGATCGAGTACCCGCAAAGCTGTACGGGCACTACACTTCACCCACGGATACCCACCAGGCACCCGCAATTTCACAGCATGTGTACATCACAATATGTCAAGTGACAATTTAAGTAATTGTGTTAGCATGTGTACATCACAATATCGATCTAAACAATGAGTACGTACCGGTACCGGCTTGCTTGCCGTATATTTGAACACCTCGAACAGTGAATATGCTGTAGTGGATGAAGTTTATTCGGTTGGTTTCTGTTTGTTTTTTAGGTAATAGCGTACCAGTGCATGCTAGACTAGACGGTGATGCAGACACGACTATACACCAACAAAGTGGGGTGGCCCGGCGGCTTGTCCTTCTGTTTCCACCAGGGAAGGGGGCGCGCACATACACGTGCATGTGCCAATGGTTTGGGTTATGTATGGTACGTGCACAACTATTTCGGGGTTAAAGTGTGCGCGGGTTCTAATATTTTGAAATTTAAAATTCTCAAATTGTTTGAATGGACTCAAACGAAGAAATTACCAAAATTAAAGTTGAAGATCTCGATGAGATAGATTATTTTTTAAAAAAAAATTGTACAATTTCAGATTTTAGCGATGTACCGATTATTTCATTATTTTTAGAAAATATGAACATATTTAAAATCACCTTTAAAACTAGCCAAGGGACAAAGTTGTCCGGTTTTAATAGTTGGAGGACCATGCATGTCTGGTTTTAGAGTTCAAGGGCTAAATCCAGACTTCAAGAAAAATTCGATGGCTAAAAGGGCTTTGTGTCATAAAACAACCCAAAACCAAAAGCTTCTTCCAAATTCCAATCATATGACAACCCTCAATATACCTGCTTCACATCATGAGGCTTAGAAATTCCAGGATCCGCGATTGGACATGGAAAATAGAAAAACTTTTTCTTGGTTAAAGGAACAGATGATTTGATCGATTTTTGTATCGATCATGATATACGTAATAACTCGCACATCTATTTCAAATGCACATCCCATTTTTGCGCAGCAGGGTTATGAAAACCCGTAGGAAGCAATTGGACGAATTGTATGTGCCAATTGCCATTTAGCTAATAAGCCGGCCTGTAGGTATTGAAGTTCCCCCAGCAGGATGGTTCCTTATTTCTAGATGCTTGTGCAAGTTAGGTAGTTTTGGTTAGGGCACAAACCCTTGCTCTCCCCTATCAAGGTATAATTGTTGGGCTGGTAGTCCAGCTAGGAAGCAATCAGCGTTTCCTTTACATACTGAATATTGAACAGTGAGCGGAGAGGCTTTCACCTTAAACCGAGCTTGATGAGCCCTTCACTAGGGCTGCCGCAATACTAACGGGGAGTACCGTCAAGCCAAGCATGCTTATAGCCACCACGGTTCAGATACAACTTTGAATTCAGCCTTGGACTGCGCCTGACCACCTCACCAAGCAAACAAGTGAAGGGATCACCAGCCAAACAAGTAGAGGGACTAGACAATGAAGGTGTGATAGGCACCGTTGGTGGCCTTGGAGACAAACCACTACTTGAGGGATCACCAACCAAACAAGTGTAGCCATTATTAGCCAAGATCGCATGCTCTTGAGGAATTTGCCCCGACTCTCCCTGCAACTTACCCTTCTCACATGCTTTTCTTCTGCTTCATATGCTTCCTTAACCAAGGACCCCAACAACTTTTTCTTTGCAATCCTCAGATGGTAGGTAGACACATCTGCCTTGCAGGTCCTCAACCAATTGGACTTACACATAATACCTCTATATTTATGTGCATCACCTTTCAACTTTGATAGCTCATCTTCTGAAAGAACCTGAAAGGAACATGACTTGGCACATTATGAGATATGAAACAGGCTTCCATGAAATGCGCAATAGTAAGTATGATTTACCTCATGAAAATCTGTGAGTTCTTCGTCGGGGCAACATATCACCTTCACAGCTATAGCAAGCTTCAGTATGTCCCAACTCTCACAAGAAATGCCAGAAATATCTCTAATGTGGAGACCAGCCTCGCGCAAGAAAAATAAATTCCTCTTATCAGCAGCATCACAATCAAACAAGGCGCCTGCCGCTGCAACAATCTTCTCATTGACCTGGATACAAAGAGCAACGATTCATAGCTAAAAGCAATTTTAAAAGGCAAATTTTTCTATGAAAGCTTGAATCCCAAACATTGGTCTGTAGAAATAAAGGTTTCTAAGTGCAAAGCACATAAGATATATCGTATGGCAGAGAGCCATAGATAAAGCAGAAAGCATGGCAAGTCCAACCAGTGAACTCACCATCTCTGGCTTGACATCAAATCCATTACGACTCAGGAACTTTTTTAGGCCTTGACTCTGTAAGCGGTCCTCTTTAGTCAGCTCTGATTTTTCTTGAGGCACTAAATTGCGCATTTGATACTGAATGCCCCACATTATCTCCAACACAGTTTGACAGTACATGCAGGGTATTTTCTGAAACAAGTCACAACAACAACGGAGCTCAAAGTTGTTCAATAATAAGACGAGACAAGGAGCAAATACTCACCAACTTTGATTCAATGATCACTTTATATTCAGGCTTTCCAACACACAATTTCATCCCAGGGAGGCGCCAATCGTTGATCAAACCAACAATCTTTTTGTCAACACCAGTATCAGCATTGATGGCGCTGGATTTGTCCTCAAAAGATCGAAATCCTTTCTGACTAACAACCTGATAAAGAAATAACAGCAAGCATGCATGTTCATGGGCAGAAAGAAACATTTAAGAAATTAGCATGCACGTCTCTGGATCAGGAAAAGATCGAGGGATACAAATCTTCATTTATCATTGCAGTATAATTCATAATAAGATCACAAGTTTCACGTTCTTCAGAAGTAGCAACACGATCACAAGTTTCACGTTCTTCAGAAGTAGCAACACGTCAAGGCCGTATCTAGCAAGCAGTTATTAGTTAGAACACGGTGTGTAGCAACACCCTCATAAGTTTCAGTGTGCATTGATTGATTATCTGTAGTCCTTCTTGAACCTATGTTTCAGTGTGCATTGATTGATTATCTGTAGTCCTTCTTGAACCTATGGTGCCATTTCAGCAAAACTAGCATCATGCTGCATGATTTGTAAACAAATTTTGGGTAGAAAATATGTTTTGTGGCTGCTAATGAACCGTGGGCTCATGTTCATATTCTCCCATCAATGCAAAGATCGCGACTTGGATTGATTTAACAACAAGCAACTAAGGGATATATAGCCATCAGGAGGGAAAGCAAGGAAAGTTTGAGGAACTAACACACAGTGACCGGAGGTAGTCAGCAAACTTTGCCCAGATATCCTGCAGGAGACAAATGATGAAACAGAAAATTAGGTCATTGGCTACCACAGGAACAAGCAAGGACATCATTAACAAAGGAGGGTCAGCCAAGGAAGGAAAAACAATTACATTCACACTATCCAGTAGGTAGCAGTGACCCAAAAAAAGTGAAAAGTGCAAAACCAGAGGGCGTCTCGAACAGCAGCAGCATTTGCCCGTGATACGGCAGTCTTTTAGCTGCAAACAAGAAGTGAAGCTAAACATAAGCAAGCAAGATTGCAAAGAAAAAACACACATAGACAAATCGTGTGTTCATGTATCTGGAGAGGAGAGGGTGACAGAGGGCTGCTGCCTCACCTAAAGCGGCGATTAATTCCCCCTCCGGATTATGTCGGAAGGCTTCACTGTTAAAGTTAATGTCACTGTCACTGTCGCTGTCGCTGTCGCCTCCACTTCCACTTCGTGGTGAAACACTACGAGGTACACTCTTGACTGGTACCTTCACTTGCCTCACTCTTGGATGCTGTCAAAGAATCAACCATGCAAAGATGAAACCATGCAAAGATGAATACAACTTCTACTATGCTAGTACTACTGCTTACAAATTTTGATTGGTACTTCCTAAATCCTGAAGTTGCTAATTGTTACTTGACACTGGCTAGCGCCCTATTGCTAGTTTCTACAACGTTTTGATAGAGCTACAGCGCCGAACTTAGGAGTGCTACCAAGTACCAAATGCCACTCTGGCCCACGCTTCGCACAAGAATCGAGTGGACTGATTCGCTCATTTGGAAGCCGAATATATAAACCTGCTCCCCTGACTCCACTATCGATTCGCCACCATCGATTGTCGATTCACCTCTCTGGATGCCCTCTTATTCTGCCTTCTCCTTCTCCACTGGCGTCTCCTCTCTCCTGACCTGAGTAAATCCGTCCATTCTACACCCAGACGATTACCATCCATTCTACACCCAGACGAATTTAGTAATTGATTACGATTCACAGCTGGAATCAGGGGAAAATCGATTCACCAGAGGAATCGATCCAGAGCAGGAAAATCGAGACGTGGAGAGCGCTGCCAAATACTACGCCTACCTACTGCTCTTCTGCAACAACTTGATATTAACTCCAAAAAATGCTTACATTGCTACTGGTACAGTACTAATGCGTTGCTGCGTTCGCTAATCTGCTCATGCGGCGCCGCGGCGTACCTGAAACGGATCCGCTGCTGTTGCTTTCGTCGACAGAAGACGTTGACAGCCGTCGCTATTCCTGTTGTATCAGCATCCGGCGCACGGCTAGCGGTATAGGGCGGCCGGATGCAGGGCCGGAACCGGAACAACCTCCTCCCGTTCGCGGCATTCTCCACCGGCGCAGGCAACAGGAAGGCCGGGGGCCTGATCTTGGGGCGAGCCGCCCTCGATTGGGGCTGCCGGCCGGGCTGGAGAGTGGAGGAGAGGCAGCGCCGAGCCGCCGATCGATCGGAGAGGAACGGCGCGCGGCCGCCGATTGATTAGCAATAATCGTGCCCGATCGACGTACCCTTATATGAGTACGACTCACATACAAGTCCGACGTGCCCTTGCCCCGTATGCCTCTTGCCTCTTGGGTTTTGGGTTTTTTTTTCGCGACGAAAGGAGAATTATATTATATGATAGCTGGGTACATCACCGGTTATGGATAGTTTTGTACTCTCTTCGTCTCAAAATATTCAGATTTATAAAGTTACTTATTTAGTGACGGAGAGAGTATGGTTCTATTTTTTTTATCTTGTCTTGATGGGTTCAGCTTTGATTTTGTCAGCGGCAGTGTATCAAAGAGCAACTCTAAGATATTGTAAGAGCATCCTCAATAACTTTTTTAAAAAAAACATAAATTCATGGATTTTAATTGGCTAAAAAAGTTGAAGCATCTTCAATATATATTGTAAGAACATCTTCAATTATTTTGGTAATTTTCAAAATTTCGCTCCTAAAAGATAGAAGACAATAAGAACTTGTTTGGATTGGAGCGAAATTTCAAATCACCTCAACTACTTTTAGGGCTTGTTTGGATTGGAGGATTTTCATAGAATTTTAAAGAAATCCAATTCCTATGCTTTGCTTACAGCACATAGTGTTTGGAAGGAATGAAGTTTTCCTTTCCTATGGAAAAAGTTTGCTTTCCTTCACGAAATGAAGAAATAAAACATCCACTTCAAGCTCTTGGAAAATTTTCCTACATGTGAATGGAGAGACGAGCGAGCAAGTACATATTCACTAGAATGGAGGAATAAACATGTTCTTATATTCCTATGTTTCAAACTCATTCTAATAAAATTTATGTGTTTTTCGATCATTTCTTTTGTATCTACACTCATTTCTTTAAATTTTTTGTGTTTTCAATCCTCTGTTTTCTATGTACCCTCATTTTGTATTCCTTCGTTCCAAACACGCCATTATACTTTTTTGTTCCTTCGTTTCTGTATATTCTTCCAATCCTTTATTTTGTATATTCTTACACTCATTTCTGTGTATTCTTCCGATCCTCTATTTTGTATTCCTTCGTTCCAAGCATGTCCTTATATTTTTCCCTCTTGTACATTTGCATTTGAAATCCTATCTTTCCTTCTTATTCTTCTCCACGTCCTTCCACCTCGATTGATATACACGTGTATATTTCTGCGCGATTGGATCGATTTCGATGTGTGGAAAGATTGGAAGTTGAGATAAGAGCATCTCTAATAAAAATTTCCAAAACTAGGTCACATCTGACCATCCGCCCTCCTAACAGCACTCCAGATCCTATATAACAGTGGTATTGCCCTAACTAGGTCACATCCGCCCTCCCAGAGCACTCCACCTCCCTATACACAATCTCCTCGGTCCTATACAATAGTGGTATCAACTTAACTAGGTCACATCCGACCATCCGCCCTTCCAGAGAAGATGGTGCGTACAAGAGGAACCTAAGAAGACATCTCCACCAATGGAGAAGCTCTACTTATCATGCCCGCATGCACCTCCGACCAGAAAACTCATCGCACGATATCTCTAGTAACTGTAGGTGCTGAAGCAAGTAACTAATGAAAAATTAACGATTACAAACTTAAGGAGGCTAGATACGATACTAATCCTGAAATGTGCATTTCATATTCTTCGTTCCTATCAGTAAATTCAGATATTCAATTTCTGATACTGATTCTATTTCCTGTCATCGGGCCAGAGGCCCAATGCTATCTATACAAATAGAGGCCAGATAGCAAGTTCATTGTCAAGATTGCTAGAGCAATCAAATTTTCTCCAATCTTCTGGGGAAAATTGGGTGACGCTCATCATGAGACTTCGTCTTCAACCGAGGTGAGCCCTTCACCTGACTTGCCAGCATTTCTGTCGTCCATTGCAATAGGACCAGCCGACCAGAGGTGCCCCAATACTTACGACGCTTACGGGGAGTACTCAGCCTATATGGACGCACCGAACTACCGAAGGCATCCTGTCGCATGCTGTTAGATCATGAGGCGAGGATGCCTAGCATCCATCCACAAGTCCACATGTATGCACAAAGAGGACGGTGCATACTGCATTTCCATCTAATTTTTTTCCGGAACAGCCTTTGCAGAGCTCCCAACGGGCGTCTTCTGCTGGGCTGAGATATGTATGTCCTCTTTCCCCAATCCGGTCAATCTCCGGTTTTTTTCCGGAACTTCAGACTGATTTAAGCCAAACCCTAGTTTTGATCGGCTCATTACAAGTGTTTTATCTGGACGGTGTATATGTTTCATATATATGTTGTAACTATTTTTTTATCTGGATGTTGCATATGTTTGCAATGGTTTTCAAGAGTTTTCATGTGTTTTTGCGAGTGTTTCAGACGCTTGTTGCAAGTGTTTCAGTTGTTTCCTATAAATGTTGCAAGTGTGTTTATGCGTATGTTTCAAAAGTCGATTGGGATGTTGCACACGTTGCAATGTGACCTGCTGCAGCTGCTTGGGCGCCGTGCATGCGCGTGGGGGAGCGGAGGGATGGAGTGCTGCTCGGCAACGGGTGCGGGAAGTGGAGGGCAATGGCGGCCGGGGCACAAGCAGTCCCCGCGCGGCATGCAAGTGCGGCAAAGCGGAGGGGGCACGGGCGGAGAGCGAAGGGGCATGGGCGGACAAAGGCACAAAGTAAGGACGCAATTTCCTAAGAGTAGCAGACGCTGGCGTCAAATGCAGAAACAAAACTACAGCCACGAGTGACGTCCAGGCACGAGCGTCCATCTAGGTCAAATGCAGAAACAAACTACAGCCACGAGTGACGTCCAGGCACGAGCGTCCATCTAGGCATCCGAGCGCTAGTAGTGCCTATTGAAAAAGGAACCACACCGCAGCCAATCTCGAGTTTTTTTTGGAACTTCGGACTAATTTAAGCCAATCCCCAGTTTTGATCGGCTTGTTCGTTTCTTGTTATATATATTTCCCGTTTCGGGCTCTTTCACCTCTAATTTAAGACGCTTCTTGAACTAGCTCCAGTTTTGTTAAACAATAAACCTAGTGCGACGCATTGCATATTGCACTGCGCGGGACTTGGTGCTGCCCAGTGCAATCATTTTCAGTTTTATAGTTTTATTTAATTTTAATGCTCAAAAGGCTGGAGCATAGGCCTTAGGTAATATTGCGCAGAGGAAATTAACAGTTGGAATAACTCATGTCATATTCCTTGCACATTACAACGACAACCATTCAGTCAGTAGCACACGCCTAAGATTTACATCCTCTACTTTTCTTTTACAACTCAACCTAGCTAAAAATTATATGCATCAGCACTTGTCACATTCAGTTTGCTGTCAGTATTGGTCGTTGTCGTGTACCCCCGTGTCCTTGGTCTTAATCATGCCCTGCAGCAATTACAGAATAAATCATACTTGCTTCTTAATTCTTATCTTATACTAACAACACAGGAAAAAAATTGTCTAATTGGTGCGTGCCCTTTTTCAAGGATTGAAAACTAAAAGTTACAAGGATTGACATTGCTGATTAAGGTTACCATACCCAGACAGCTACGCTTTGGTCGCTACGTTATGTGATCGACATAAAGGCTGGTCAAATGAATAAAATGGATTGCAAAGACCAGGCAAGTTGTAGTTACTTTGGTGCTCCCATTTAACTCATTGCATTCATCAAGTCATGATTTTTTTTTTCTGGAACTACGCAAGAGATCTGCGTGTCATTTCATTAAGATAGAGAAATACAAGACATGTTGGATTTAGAAAGAAACCCAGCAAGCCGAAAAAAACAAACATCACACACCCACCCTAACCGAAAAGAAAGGGGTGGGGATGGCTCTATACATGAGCAGGGTCATGAAATCAGAACCACGAAAAAAAACAAGCTTAATTAATTCTCACCCATAAACCTCCCTCTCAATTACAACTACCATTAAAAAAACAAGTCTATTTAGAGCCAAAATCAATGTCCATTGAGCAAAAGTTGAAAAAATCAAATTCAAACTGCAGCCAAGATCAGTTTTGTGGGACTAAAAGCTTGCTAATTCCAGTTGAGCCATAGATAGTTTTTACAACTGCGGCCTGCCACAAATCAGACACGATAATTTGTTTGACAAAACAACCACCATATAAGAGTGCTAACAAGACAGAGATTGCACTAAGTTCCTGATGGCTGAAAAAAATCCTAGCATGCTTTCAACATCCTTGATTGTCTTAAATTGTTGCAGTCAGTGCACACTAATATGAAAGTACTAGTGCTCAAGTAAGACTGGAGATAAGAGCTTTCAAGGACTTCACATTCACAAACACATTCCCCTTTTTTCTTTTCTTTTCCTTTTTTTTTCAGAAAGACAGTTGCAAGGTTGACGAGCTAGACAGGTGACAGAAACTGAAACCCTAGCATAGGGCAAACATGTTGCCAGAGGTAACCAAACTAACCTTCACATTTAGGGGAGATGTTGCTGGTTCTTCCATGCCTTGAGCTGAGCAGCAAGCTGACCACACTTCTTTTTTGTTTCCTCCAGTTCATGCTCCAGATCTCCAATCTACAAAGAAGCAGCATTCAGCTCTGAACAGATAGATGATATTTTCATTTCACTTTTTAATGGCTCAACATGATATGCATACCGTCTGCTTCAACTGTGTATCTCGTTGTCGAAGCTCTTCACGCCTGTAAAAATATTTTTCAGTTTCAGGGTGCAATGAACCAGGGCAAGTTTAACAATACCTCGCAGAACCCAACCCCATGAACCGAAAATGTCGTTTAGCAGAAGGGCGTTTATGAGCACATATGCATCTTATAATTGGAATAGTATCACAGCTAGTCAGGAAATCACTAAACCAACTAACCAAGATTAGCTGCAATTTTCTTTACCAAGATCAGACAACTAAACTTCTACACGTCTGATTAGCTAGCTTGAAGTTACTATGTAGCAAATATGGCACAGAAATTTATAATGTCCTTGAAAGTGCAATGAATATTTTGAGTTAATAGTGTTCCAGACCAAGTAAATACATCCTCACGTCATGTGTGTTTGCAAGGCAGGTCAGGACCTTGATTTTCCAGAAATTTAAACATTAGGCAGCAAGGGCAACAGAATCTACTAGTTGCTTCTATGGCTGGTGGTATCGTACTTTAAGAAGTGTTCCAAAGGACTTAATTCCCTGATCATCCTTGTTGCTTGGGAGCCTGGAAGCAAAGGAACGCTTGTGCTATTGTGGGAGCTTGCCAGATGTTCAGACCCTTTTATACAATGAGGCTGTGGAGGGCAGTTTGTAGTGTCTGGCTGGTGGTACGGTCCTTCAGGAGCTCCTCATAAGGTCGCTCTCCCATGACCTTTAGGGTCTAGGTAGGTTGTGAAGGTCGCAGTCATATCCCTTGTTCAAGGGCTAGTAAGGCAGAGTGTGTGTTGAGTTTTTGTAGGAGACCTCTTGACTCCTTGCCCGTGTTTTCCACACATTTTGTACGGTCTCTCTCTCTCTTACTTAATGAAATGACATGTAGTTCTTCTGCGTTGTTCAAGAGAAAAAAAAGAGTAAACAGTACTCCATCGGTTGCCCTGCCTTTTGCTAAGGGCAACTTTAGTTGTTCAATAACTTCTGCAACTAGGTTAAGTGAAGTGTGGCTTGCCACATGAACTGTCGCAGCAAGGTTGATAAAAAGGCTAAGTTATGATGTCTGGGTTAGGCACTAACAAAGGTATAGCTTGCTACAGTTATGGTGAAATTTAGGGTTAAGCGCGAACCCTACACTACACACCCTAATTTATGTAGTAGCATGCCAGTCATACATGCAACATAAAGCGACACATACTCCGTCCACAGCGTTTATAAAGATTATTGAGGATTTTATAGGGATGATTATTGATAAGTAACATGATGCACAAATAAAATGGAGGTAGGATATATAAAATGGACAGGACATAATGCTGCAATGCATTTATTAACAAAACCATGCTCAAACCTCTAATTAACAAGATCAGTAAATTAAAATCCATGCAGAAACTCTTCAATGACTGCAGTAACCATGCAAAAGGACTATCTTTCCAAAACTCCCCAAGATACAACATGAAAGCAATAGTAAAAGCAATTTTACCTTGAAAACAGAGCAATGTTTTCTTCACTCAGCTTCTCAATAAGATTAGGATCTAGAACACCAGAGGAGCCAATCTCCACCAGATCCTGAACGAGGTAAAAAAAATGTTAGGTGCCGATAGCAATTCTACTGTGGAATGCTATGATTGATTCACAAAGGTTGTGTACAAAATAAAAATAACCTAGTAGTTAAGGTTGTCACAACACTGGCCAGTCGCTATGAACCAGGGTAACTGGGATTTCTAATTGATAGAAGATGGAGACAGGTATAATAAACTGAGCAAATTTCACAAAATTACATGTCAAATAATTATCACAAAATTGCACTTATTTACACCTATCATAGGAAAAAATTATATTTTGACAATTCATTGGTAAACTATACTTTTGGTGCGCATCGACAACTGTGCTGTTATAAGGATGGCTTCACATGTCAAACAAAGAATAAGTATTATTGAGTTGTGTGCACCGACCAGTTCAACCCAAAAGCTTAAACTAATGGGGAGAGGTGGGCAATTCACTTATAGCCCAACACTCCCCCTCACGTGGAGGCTCCCTTAGGCCTCAGACGTGGAATAGGAGCGGACAACAATTATTTTATTTAATTGTGCCTATCAGGATTCAAACTCAAGATTCAAGGCCTCTGGCTTTGACACCATATTGAGTTGCATGCACCGACCAGTTAAACCCAAAAGCTTAAGCTGATGGGGAGAGGTGGGCAATTCACTTATACTCCAACAGGTATGTTAAAGCTTTATGCACAGACTGGCCTCTGTATTCTCACTCCCCACCAAAATGACATGGTGTTAGCACATTGGTGGCATTGGACCTGGTGTAGAGTTGAGAAGAAGCACACATAGAGTGTTTCAACTCCCTTGTGATTCTAGACACATGGTGGATCTGGAAACACCAGAACAGGAGTTTCTGATGGAGTGCCTCCATGGGTCAACGTATGTCGCAGAAAATTTCTGATGAGGCCAGGCTATTGTGTCTTTCAGGAGCAAAAGAACTCAGCGCATTATGGAGTGGTGGTATTGTTTTATTAAAAGTCTTGTGTGCGTGAATTTGGGTGTCACTTCTTAGGAGAGTACATCCGTACTTGCACCATTTCCTTTCCTTAATACAAAGATATTATTACTGCACTGGTCAACTGGACGTCTAAGTCCAACCTGTATGATTAGCTTCTGTGTTACCGCAAAATCAAGAAAGGAAGCGACAGACATGTAACCCAAGGTGTGCTTGGAAGGGCTAACGAATAAACAAAGTAACAAACATTCATTAGCAACATTAGTGGTAGCTAACAGTGTTTTTTTTTCAAATGAGCTATGACAGGGAAATGGGAGGATAAAAACGCCAAACTAGAAACAAAACATAATTGAAAGCCTAAAAAGAGCAAACCTCATCCAAGCCTTCTGACTCCATATTGTTCTCTTGTGCTTGGCCAGACGATTGCAAATGAGAACCTGGCCAAAGCAGAACAAAGCAAGAACATTAATTGGATAAAATAACTTATAAGCTATCATAGATTCTCATGTAGAAAGATGCTTAAAATACAAGGAAATCAGGATCTAAATCACCAGTCTATAATATAATAAATAAAACCCACCATTCCAAGTGCAAGAATTTAGATCAACAAAGCAAAAAATGGATATCACTGACAGTATCTCATGCTACACAGCTATATAAATTTTGCTGTCCCTAGGGCGCGAAATTTTATCCATAAGGGCTCGTTCGGTTCTTGACAAAATCATCTTCCGGAAAGAATCCGGCTGGATTGGTTATGTAATTTATATAAGCTTCAGCAAACCGGAATGATTCCAGGGCTCAAACCCCGCCTACCGAACGAGCCCTAAATGTGCTTTGTTCCAAACGCTATCAATTTTAAAACTAGTAGATGAAGCACCCTAAGGCCAAGCACTGGGTGTGCCCATATTGACAAGGCCAAGGTTCAATAGAACTTTTCATATATATGAATTTGACATTAATCAGAGAAAAATGTATGCCTTTGACCATGCTGTTTATTATGACAAGCTGACACCAGTGGATATTCAAGCTTGCAGTGCATCGTTACATTTGTGTTTTCAGTATTTTCTCCATTATTTAGTCAGTTAATGAGCTTCAACTGAAGCAGCACCAAAATAGCCACATGTAAGCATCACATATCTCTTAATGCAATGACAGGCAGATCTCCTGCGTGTTTGAGGGGGAAAATATCACATCATTTCACGACATAGAAGTTTTGCAGACTCAGCTATACGCATTCATAAAGCATTGAAAAATATTTTATTTTATAATAATTAAACCACCACAAAATAATAATACTAGTACAAACAAAGAACAGGGTAGTATTGAGCACCATTATTTGCTAACCCAACAGTTGTTATGTCATCGTATGTCTCTGGTAGCAAATTTGATGAAAACCCTCCAGTCCTTCTGGCACTGGAAGCTTTATGGTGAACTTGAGTTCCAGGACCACCCGAATCTTTGAAGGTGGCCTTAAACTGGGATCTTAACTGTGGATCTATTGGCTGGTAACCAATCAAATGGCACCTTTCTTTCCTGCAAAGACACAGATTCCACTCAAATTTGATCACCAAGACATAAGCAAACATTTTTCATTTTTCAAGTACTGCAACATTTTAATCCTTAGTAGTACAAATTGCAAACACCAAATACGATATAGTGCTCAGTCCCCAGTAGCGTTGCAGATAGTTAATGCCAGAATAACTTGGGTGGTTACAAGGGCTTATTCTTTTGCTATGTATTCAGTGTGGTACAGGTATACACAGTGATGACTCTAATATAGGAACAATAGTCTATTTCCTAGAAGATTGAGGTGCACAAGGAAAGATCTGAACAAAGCACTTACCAGAAATCAATAATAATTTGTCTAAGTCTTGCTTCTAGCCGAATAAACAATGGTGTCCTCTCAAAATCTTGTTTGTCATGTGCTGGTTCAATAAAATTTGCTTCAAGTACACCTGAATTGTGACACTTGTCATCACAGAGAGAAATAACATGAATAACAATAACTGCAGTACGGAACATATGAAACTCACCAACCACACTTCTCCCTCTGCTAGATCCTTCTTGAAGGACCTTCCAGAAAGGCTATAAAGGGGGGAAGGTAGCAGAAACTCAGTTCCAATAACAAAAAAAAAATAGATATAATATTTGAATCTAAGAAGAAGAAGTCCCTAAAATTGTGCATTTAAGATGATCAGATCAGCTCAGAAGTCAGAACCATACAATTAGAAAAATATCAGATTAATGAGCATTTACATAATTCTCACTATGCTAAGAAAAACCAGCAAAATTATTGCAGAAAGTGTACAACTGCCAGAACATACAAAAAAAATTGCTAGAAAACTTGATTACCCCTTACATAACAGGTTTAGATACCATTCAAAAGAATGAAGATTCTAATGTTTCACTAGGACTAAGGGCATGAGACATTGATTGGACATCAGCAAACATCTAAATCACAGTCTTAATGAAGGTCTAGAAAAAAAAAAGAGCTAAATATTTCTACACCAGTAAGAAGACATCAACCGCGACCACAGACACAAGCACATGCCAACTACAATTATTGCAAAATATATAATTTAAAATAATTATAAAACAAATGGGCATTTTTATCCCATTATCCCTACTGTAATTTATTCCACAAGTTGAATTATCAGGAGACTGCAGAAGACTAGTTGGAAAGTAGTACCCAATAAGAAGTCTGTACTGCCTATCAATAGCTGAAAATAGTCCACTCACAAGCTCTGTACAGAAAGGCAGTGCCTAGGCGCAAGCTAGAACAGCACTTCCTAATCTAGCACCTAGGCATTTTCTCCACTTAGCACTTAATGAAGTTTTGGGCTTTTGATATATGTACGAAAATCAGATAAATTAGAGATGAGATGAACTATGGACATATTACTCATGGATGCATGATTATATCAACCTTTTCTTTTTTTTCCCGAAAACGCAGGAGATCTATATCAACCTTTTCTTTTAATATAAATTTTCTTTATTTAACATGGCAATTACTTTGACCGCCTACAGAAGGTACAAACGCCTAGCCACACTAGTGCTAGGTAAACCTGCCCAGCAACCTAGCACCTAGTCCTTTTTGAAATATGGATTACAGGTATTACTTCTGGTACATATATGCAGTGTATAGCTGGCTCGCATGCTTCTGCAATCCATTGTACATCATTATGTTAAATATCCCAAATTCCACCTACCCATAAATGTGTGCTGCTCGCCAATAGGAGAAATGTTGGTTTCAAATGAAGCTAAACAATATGGTGCGTAATGAAAACAGAAAGTGCTCTAAAATGGGGAAAAGTAACCAGATGTTTGCTGGCAGGTGGGGATAGATGTTACCATTATAAGACGATCTTTGTGGTAGACGTTCATCCCAAAAATGCCCAAAATAGGGGCCTCCTTTGCAAAACCAACATCAATTTTTACCGAGGCCTATATAGATAAATCGAAACATAGTAGTAAACAAACATAAACAGATAATATCATAGACAAAAGAAATGTAGCTGTAAAAGGAACCATTTCATGACAAAAGAAAAGTTAAAGAATGGCTAAGCAAAAACTGAATGGCTGCTTTTGTAACTTCTGACAAACTCATTCAGCCAAACAGGAATCATCGATGAAATTTAATGCGCATTATTACCAGTTGTAGAGACTAGAGAACTAAGAAACAAGAAACAGGAGTGGAAATTGCACAATTTTACTTACCACTTGGGAATCATGTGCGGCTTGAGGTTTGTAAGTAACGACTTTCTTAAACTTTAGTTCATCAGTGATAAATAACTGCTCAACAGGTTTTCCTCTTAATATAATCTGGAAATTATCGAACTTTCTGAGGTAAAGGATGGAGGTATAAGCCTGGGTAAGGAGCAACACATGTTACCAACCATATAAAGAATTAGGAAGGACAAAAGAAAATCAAGAATATAAAGACTAAAACCTACTCGCAATGAAAATCTGAGTGTGTGGGATATGTGTTGCTGAACAATTTCTTTCTGACTCTTTGTGAACCCCCCACTTGCACTACCTTGATCTCTAAGTAATATGTCCTGAAAAATGAGCATCAGAAGATAAGGACATGAATAGTCCGGTGTTAAAAACAAGCGCACACATGGTGGATAGTAACAGTAAAGAACTGAAGAAGTCTGGAATCAGTGTCAAACATCATTAAGTTTCTTAATTCTCATGTGTGACATTTAAAAAAAATCACAATATCCTGCTCTGCAGCAAAATACAACATAGGGACCTCTGTGTCCAACAGTTCACAAAGCTAAACTAAATGTGTATCTTGGTATTCAATTCCAGATTCCTACAGAACATTAATGCCATGGGAGAACATAGTTCACCGAGTATACCATATTAACCCACAATTATACTTACTCTTTTCCTTGAGAAAAGTCAAATAGAATAAATCAGTCAGATTGTCTTCAGAGGAATTACCATTAGAATGATATAAAGCAAAACTCCATAACTTCTCTAGCAAGTTTTATAATCATCTTTAACATATCTAATCTGCCTAATCTCTGTTAGTCCTATGTGCAAATAATTTGTTTGGTTCCCAGGAATTGAGAGGAATTGGAAAGTAATCTAATAATAAAATGAGAAGCACTTTCTAGATATCGGTTTGAATTCATGGGATCCAAACAGGCTCTTTGATGAAAAAAACACAAGAAAGAATGCAATAATATGTATTGTGGTTGTTGCTGCTTTAAAGGCATTTTCATCAGACAAGGAAAGTCACTCTTTACAGTCCACAAACATTATACAACATTTCTTACATTATGTGAATTCTGATAGGATTAATGGAACCAAACAAAATGGACAACATGCAGAGGTCTTGCGATGAAAATTATATGAACACTCACCTCATCGTCATCCTCAAAGTCAAGTTCCAAAAGGCCATCATCATTCATCCACAAATTGTACACAACCACTTTAGTTCCATGACTACCAACATCCTGAAACTGAATGCATATGAACACTATCAGTATAAAAGTAAACTGAAAAGTCAGTTGCTCATTAGCAGGGACATAACCGACCGACTTGCTTATTGAATAGCTTCAGAAAAATAAGAAAATCAGTTTAGCTAGTCATAAAAGGATTATGGCCACGTAAAAAGCATACATGCCTTAATGCATAGGAAATAGTACTGATAAAAAATACCTGGATGCCACTTTGGGAGAGGACAAAAGAAATTATGAGTAAGGGAGTAAGGGCACAACAAAAAGATAACAACATACTTCTACCGACTTCTTGGTCATGGAATAAAGGCACACTGTATTTCTCAATGTATGTATGTACAATTCTACCCCTGGATGTATCACCCAGTAGTATGCATTCATTGAAGGTTACTTTGGTTCTAGATTTGATATGCATATACTCCCTCAGTTTCGCAACAGGAGGTTCGAGGATAAGGAATACCTACCACTACAATAAGCCTGGTTATATATTGGGCACTCTTAACCATTAATGGTAAGATTAATTTAATACAACACTCGTAACTAATGGATAATATATTATATAGCTAATTCTAGTCCAAGGAGATTGATTTATGAAAAACAAATAATTTCATTCACAACAAAGAACCAAATAGGATTATGATCACCAAAAAGGGTTAGAAAGTTGTCGAGAACAGGAAGACAATGTTAGTTTCAACCATACAATTCAAGGTAATCTACTAAAATTATGATGGGTATCCTATACTGCTGGGACCAGGAGCAGTAGCAGGATCAACTTGACAGGGTCCTGAAGAGTCGAATAGCCCAAGTACTTGACAATAATCGGATTTTTTCTACATTGTGAAAAATAGAGCTCCATCCCAAATATATGGGTAACATCTCGTGCAGAATCACAATAACTCATTTGTGAAAAAAAAACAGTACTGGATTCAGAATGACTGGAAAATGGACTAAATATTGCCTGGAATGAATGCGCCTCACCTGCTGCAGAAGTTCTTCCTTCGAAGAAAAAGGGGACCAATCAAGTATTATCTTCAGACTACTATCCCAATCACCCTGTGAACCATACACCAACGGTACAATTTCCCCATCTTGGATCTTAAAATCAAGCTGCAATAGTAATGGAAAGTGTAAGATTTAGACAGACAAAACATTGCCTCAAACACAAACAGCTTGTAAAATCCACATACCATTGGGACAACTATGTCATCCTTCATTGTCTTTCTCAAAAAAGTGTAGGAGAGCAAACCTATACTAAATGTAACATTACTGCAAGAGAATGAACTATATGAAAATCATTGCTAATTACAGAATAAGATTCAGTAAGTACCATGAATTCTTTCAAAATAAATTAAACCTAAATTCCATTAAGAACGTTTACCTTCCACGGATTGCACAGGTAAAAACAATTGCATCTGCACCAAGTCTCATTGTGCTTGTCTTAAAGCCATTTCCATCTGTGCAGTAGAAGAAGGTAAGAAAGTAACAAGAGACAGCAATAGCAAGAGTTTTATTCATGAAACTATAAAGCAGCTAGATACTAAATTAAAAAATTATACAAGTGTTTGAACAAAATATCATCATGAGCTAGGACAAAGCAGCCTTTTATTTGAATTTAGGATGCATATAAGTTACAGTAAACAATCAGATCTATTTGAGATTTGATAATTCATAATGGCAACAGCATTGCAACTCAAATGGAAGAACTTAAGTTGTTTAATACCAATCTCGTAATTGACATACAAGTAAATATCAAATATGTTTTTTTTTGTGAGAAACCGAGCTTATCAACTGTAGCACATAGTCTCATTTGAAGGTCTACAAAATCCACCGACAACTTAACATATACCTAAAATTTAGGGGTGCTCACATGGTGGTGATTGCTCTAGGAAATATTATTATTAGTTCAAACTTGGATTATATTGGTAGCCAAAATTCCAAATCTCCACTATCCTATCCTGTTACAGACTCTATTTGGCACAAGTGAGAACTGGGGAGGTCCACCTAGATTAGAAAAAGAGTAGCCCACGTTAGGAGAGACAGTCGGTACGTTATGAAAGAGGAATTTCCCAATTATGTTCAGTTGAGTAAAAGTTAGGAAAAACGAGACAGTCCAATTAAGGTCCAGGTTCTAGTCCTAGGAGGACCCAAACATCTATTACTATATAACGGTTATATATGCAATAAACCATAGGAACCAAGAAAGAAATTCTCTCCCATCTAAAGTTAATATAAGTTATCTCATCCCGGCCAGCTTCTGACACTGTCCCCTCTTACTCCAAGCCTTCCTTTGCATGGTATCAACGCATCCAACTAGGACCATGGACTATTTTCCAACTGCAACTCAGACTCGACCAAAAAAATAACTACTTTAATGCTACCCTCAACTCATCAATATAAGCAATAAAAAAGAAGTGCACTGAATTGGTTCAACAAATACCCAGTTCAAGGCAATCATGTTACTTCAAGAAGAAGAATACATTATATAAATATATGCATACAACTTTATTATGCTGTGACTCTATGTATTAAAAACTACCCCATCCAATTTTTGTTTCAATTCCTCATTTAGCAGTATTCCTCCAGAAATTTGAGTGCACAAGCCTCATCAAGATTAAATCATTTGAAAGTTCAATCATGTTAGTCAAGGTCGTAAAACCATCCAGTTCAAACAAAATAATACATACACTGGCCAATAGTGGTCTTAGATTTCTTGGTTGAGAATCCTAAACTCATGCATCGACGGACACCTTCAGGATCCATGCCGCCTCCATCATCTGTGAAAATCCATGTTAACGGAGATCAATATAGGACAAACTCTGATCTACCCCAACCTGTTCAAATAATTATATTCCAACCTCGAGTTTTATACCTTGGAAAACTAGCATTGAGCTATTGTCTTTCGAATTGATGCTTTTATCCACTTTTATAAACGTGGCACTATTGATTCTCTGACAATATCAGAAGACAATTACAGCTATTTGCAACATATACCAAAAGCAAACTGAGAAGATTCAGCTAATTTTAAGAGAAATGCATGAAAGGTTTAGATGAATGCTACAAACCTCATCCACCGCATTGTCAAGAAGTTCAGCTATAGCTGCAAAAAAAAGAACAAATTTAAGGGAAAATTGACAAGACACACAGATATTTTTTTGAACATAAAAGATGAAGAACAGATGTCATTCCCATCATAATTATCAAACCATCTAGTCATAACTATTGTTCCAATAAAACACTATTTAGAGATGACAGGAAGTTGCTAAATTGCTAGAACTCGATTAGAAGTACAAACAATGATTTCAACAGGGATTATGTGCTCTAATTAATATAAATAACCAGGTGCTCATCAGAGAGGAACCAATTGGCATTGTCTATTATTTCCAGCACAATCAATACATGAAAAAGTTCCACACTCAGGGGCAGTCGAACAAAAAGTTTCTTCAATATCCAAAACTTAATCAGAAACAATGAAACTAACAGGAACTACTGCAGTGTAAGTGTAACCCATCCACATCAATCAAGGGACTACTCCATCCACATCAATCAAGGGACTACTCTTTCAATTACTATAAGTTCTCTTCTCTTTGCACTAACAGGATTGGTTTTATCTCATCCAACATAACAGCATACTACTAACTAAGTATCACAGTTAGATAATCAGCTAATTTTTGTCTTCCATCACTTATCAAATACAGTTAGAAGTGCAGCAGCAACAGTGTCATATAGAACCCATTTATTTACATCAATCAGAGGATGGATCTTTTTTGTTTTGTTTTGTTTTGTGCAAACTAGAGGATATCTCATTCCCCTACAACCTCCATGCCCTAACAGGGTAACAGCAATAAGATTGAACCATCGGCGGCATCACCAACCTCCGAAAGCCCACTTGTGGGAGGTGGCATTGGTGTGGAGGAACTTGGGGTGCACGCGCGCGCGGTCGAAGTCCCCCGTCTCCAGCGCATCTGCGGCCACGAAACACAGCACCATCAGCGAGCGGCGACGCGAGAGGAGGGCGGAATTCGAGGAGGTGAGGTGAGGTGAGGGGACCTTGGAACTCCCTGATCGGCGCAGTGGGGGCCTCGTACGCGCCGGCCTTCCAGAAGCTGCGGCAATCGAGGGCTCGTCCGCTGCCGCTGCCGCTGCCGCCGCCGCCGTCCATCGCCAGCGGCATTTGAGGGGGCGGAGCCTTGGGTTAGGATCTGCAGGAGTTCGCCGGAGAGGTTTTTGTTTATTATTACCCGACGACGAATTTCTCAAAAGTCACTATGCCCTAAAATCGAAACCGCTCCTCGCCGTCGCGTCGCATCCTCGCGCGTACTAGGCCGATGGATGGATATAATGCTATAATTGGGCCGGAGTTGCGTGGGCTTTAGTCTTGGGGGTCAGGCAGGAGATATTGGGCTTACTGAACCAGATCCAGGCTCGGTGACATGAGAGGAAGTTTGCGTGTCAGCAAACAGAAACTTTTTTTTAATTTGAAGAACAGAAACTTTGTTGTGTTCATCACGAGTTTTTTTTTATCTTGGTTCCTTTTGGATTTGTATACTATGATATGTTTGATCTAATGAAAGGCACTCTTTTCTCATGAAAAAATACAAATGGACAAAACTTACATGGCTCATATCTTGTGCATCAAGTTTACATATATTATTATAGCTCTGTTTTGCACAACCCAGCTTCACCTGTGCAGCTATATATTTTGTGTTTCAACTTCACTAGCAAAAGTGCCCGTGCGGTGCAATGCGTTGCTATCCACTTTCAACTTATTTATATACATAATAAAATGAATAAAAAAATGAAAGCTTGACAAGCTACCAAAGGCAAAAGGTCCTCATGGTAAGTCACAGTAACGTCTTACATACGTTCTTATGCTTTGTAATAACCTCCTAAAAACGTAGCAATAGCATCTCCTCTGGTCCTCTTCCTTTAGTTTACTCTCCCTTCCCAATCCAGCAAATCCGTAAGATGCATGTCAAATATATCCCTAATCCCTTCCATAATCGATTTTCCCCCTCGCTTCGACGCTCCCAAATCCTGGTTCTTTTCTCGTCGTTGCTCGGGGGGAGACAACATGTCATGGAGCTCGCGTGAGATGTAGAGTATATGTTGAGAAGCTCGGCCCCGGCACACACCTAGTGAGTGAGCATGGTGTTTCAAGCCGGCAGGCCATGATGTTGTGCTATGTGCTGGCGTCGCGCGCATGGAGGTCGCCCTGCCTTCACGGCCGACAAATCGTTGTTGATGATGCTGGCGAAGGAGATCCTGAACGCATCCATGCCAGTCCAGCAAGCCCCAGGCAGCGCTGGCACCATCCAGAATGCCGCCATCAGAGTGACTCGATGGCTTCCGAGGCCGAATTTGCGTGTGGCGTATCTGCCATCTGTTTTGGGTAATCCTTCACCGCCTTCCTCGCACTCCCAGATCGAGCGGCGGTTTTCGCAGTCGGCGGCCGATGCCAGCCACAGCGGCGAGCCAGCTCATGGTGCTTGCCCGCGTGGAGGTCTGGCGCGTGCTCGTGTGCGTGCCGGCGACCCGGGGCCACGATGTCTGCATCCTGGGCATGTCCGGCGTGGTCGAGGATGTCGCCGTGCGCGGTGCCACGGCGCTGCTCCGGCGGGCGGTTCAAGCTTGTCTTCGTGACGGGAACCGTGCTGCTGCGCCCGAGGTGTCCGGCCTCACCATGCTGGTCTCCGTGCGAGGGGTGTAGCTGCTCTTCCTACGCCTACTACTCGGTCCTTGGAGCCATGCTGGTCTCCTGCTGGAATGGCAAGCGACAGAGGCGCTGTCAGGCGCTGGCGGCGCTCGGCACCGTGTGAAGTTGGCCGGGGGTAGAGATGTGAGGAGTTGGGACGGGGCGGTAGCCGAGGCCATGGGCTCCGGCGTTGATGGCAGCAAAGGTCGGGACCGCGCACGACGGGCGAGCTTGGGGGCTGCCCCGCTGCTCCTTCGTCATCTTCCTTGCCTTTCGAATCGAGCGGCGGCGGCAGTGTTTTTTTTTTGAGAGAGGACGGGGCGGTGTGGTGCGTAAGGGATACAGAAGCACAAGAGGGAAGATGGCGAGTGCAATCGCGGTGAGTGGGCTGGTAGTTGGGCCGAAAGAATGGGCCGGACGAAAATAAGGTGGAGAGAAATTTTGTCTTTTATTATTAGGTATATAGAGTCGTTTGATTGAGGTGGAGGAAAAATACAGAAATAGGCCCATTAGGTATTAGCCTGTCTCAACATTCAAGGCCATTAGCTTTTAGATTGTCTCAACATTCGTGTCATCTTGGTTTCTACGACAATGTGATTCAGCTGTACGACTTTTCAACTCAGACGTGCGGCTGCCTAATGTTGCATTCGCAGCAGCAAAGCACACAAATTGCGTCGATCCCACGCGATAGGAGAAGAAACAAAGAGCTCACACGGGATGTTTCTTTCCTGTACTTTTCCTCTGGAATTAGCAATATAGGAAATATTCCTCCATTGCTCCTATGCACAAAACCTTCGTTCCAAAGGATGAACTGTATCATTTTCTATAGATTTTAGAATCCTTTATTTTTCCTCTAAAATTCATTCAATCCAAAAGGGACATAAAACCTATGCTTTTAGCACTTAATTTTTTCTCAAACCAACGGAATAGCACAGTATGGTGGCCGTAGAAAGTGGATCAGGCTCCCCATCGCGACAAAAAAGTGCTTGAAACACAACCTGAAGAGTGCGAGAAGTCTAAATGAAGATCTTCGTGCCACCAGCGGTGTTTTATTTTCAAATCTAAAAAATTCTAAATCAAGAAGAATTGGAGTACCTGTATCTTTCATAATACGCGTGGAGAACGGGCAACTTGTCTAGAGGTGTCTTCTTCCTAAAAATTACATCGAAGGATCTATAGCTTTAAATTCTTGCTGATTTATAGATTGTTAATGTTGTGTTAAGTTCGTCCAGACATTCTTATTGGTGGGCTGCGACACCAGCCCAACACTCTTCACTTGCATACGAGCTCATCCACTCACCTCCAACCATATCTATTTGTGAGCCCGTCGTCCGTTCCTCACCATTCACCGCACCTTCGCTTCTGCACCTCCACGGCGTGCTCCAGCGCGACCGCGCCACCACGTTGCTCTCCACCGTGCCCGATTGGCCGCCGTTCTCTCTCCACCGCGCTCCAGTGCTGCTGCCCACCATCCTTCCTCTCCACCGGAGCTGCGCGCCACTCCGTGGCATCGAGCTTCGGGCTGGCATAGAGCTCCACATCGACGAGCATCCATTCGTCCAAGGAAGCAAGTAGATATTACGTTGAAAGCGCATGTTGCAAGCGTATGTTTCAAGTGTTTTAGATATTTTAGAGGTATGTGTCTGAGTGTGTTCGTATGGATGTTGCAAAAGTAGATCGTGATGTTGCATATGTTGCAATGGTTGTACATGTATGTTACAAACATCTGTTTCTAATGTTTTATCTATTTTTTCAGGACAAGTGTGTTTATCTGGATGTTGTATATGTTTTACATATAATATGCTGCAAGTGTCTTATTCTGATGTTGTGTATCTTTTTAATGGTTTTAAAGTGTTTTCAGGTTTTTTTGCGAGTGTTTTCAGACGTATGTTTATGTTTCATCTGTCTTCAGACATATGTTACAAGTGTTGCATTTGAATGTTTCAAAAGTAGATGAATGTTGCAGCTGCTAGAGGGGGCGCGAGGGGTCAAGCGGGGACGCACGGTACGCGGAGTATAGGCGTGAGAACAAGGTGCAGGCGCGAGCGTCTAGACGCTAGCACTGCCGTTCATGGATCGGTAGCAAAAGGAATCCCTATCGTTTGCTATAAGCCATCTCATGTGTCTCCTGGATATTGGCTCTGTTTATCTTTTATTCAGTCAACAAATAAACTTTTCTTTTTTATATCTATACTATAAAAGAGCGATGGAATTGAAAAATACTGTTACTCGGCAATTCCTATCCACCTTATGCTTTAGCCCTTAGATCATAGATCCAACGCATCTAATCTCCCGTCCTAACCTGACAAACGGACCCGGCCGGAAAACTTTTAATTCTTTACGCGTGTTTATGCTGTGTTTCCTCATATCACTATTTTTTCACACCAAAAAAATACACAGCCCACCTATACGTTACGAACAATATCGATTCATTAGTGTCATATGCACACACGTTACGAACAATATCGATTCATTAGTGTCATATGCAGTCAACCTACTACTATATATACTAGTGGCAGGCGCGCTAATGCGGGCACAAATTCAAAGACATACAAACGTATACTGGACATTGCATGGCATGCAAAATCTAGGATAACACAGTAATGTGTTCAACCTTAACTGTACATATATTATACATGGAGGTAATTATGCAGTGTTCGGTAGGAGTTTAGCAGCACATGTTTTTAGGCCTTCTTGTATACAGAGAAAGACCTGTGGTTTGCTAAACCACGATATGCAGTAGGCATATCAAAGCATTACAGTTTTTTGGGTCCAAATATAGTAAAAATCACGCGTCGTTGCGTGCGAACAAAGTATGGTTGGTATATAGAAAAAATATACATATAATGTTTGGTTCATTGTCAAAAAATGAGATAAAAGCGGTATCCAAATACATAGATACATAAAGATTCAGTATAGTACATAATAAGACGGTGTGTTAACATATGGATAGAATTATGTGGCATAGAATTGGTTAGTCGCAGACATAATATACAAACACTTAATAGTTTTTTTGGTTTAATTTTCACAAAGGGTGCCATTTTCTCTAAGGAGTCGTTATATGTACCATCCTGAGATTGCGAGGCGACGATCAAGGTCTCTGACATAGCAAATCTAACCCTTTTCCATTTGCTTCATCCACCATAGTTGTGGGGCACCGGGATGGGGTATGTACTGTACAACAGATAAATAGGCATACTCTGACCTGGTAAAACTTCATAGCATCTTCAATTAGAGAAATTAGAAACTATCAAATCAAATAAATAACCAAGAGAATGTGAGATTATATCATTAACCTTATAATTGTGGAATTGTTGGTTTGATTTTTGTAGACAAAGTGGCAAATTGAAGGCAATAATGGGGTATGTGCAGGGAAATATAGTAATGTCAATTTCAGTTTAAGATCTGCTAAAACTAAACATATATGTGATTTTAGATCCCTAAGGCAATATTTGAAATGGTAGGAAATATATGGCATGTAAATTTGAGGCAATACTTTTGTTTCTTATCTTTGATGCCAAAGATGAAATCACAATAGTAACAAAATATCATGTAGAGAATGATTCATTTTTTGTTTACCTCCCATTGTTTGATGACAACCAGTCTGAGATATGCAGCCATCTCCCTAGTCTGAGATCTGTAGCCATTTAACCGGGCAGGAGTTCCTTATGAGTCCATCATCATTAGCATTCTGGTCTCAGGACTGGAGAAATAAAATAGAGCATGCAACATATCCTGTATTAAATTTCAATTAGATCATTGAACCATTCCTTATTAAATTCATATGAAAGTTTCTCGTTTTATCTCATACCTGGCAGAATGCAAGAAAAAGCAAAATGGTGACATTAGCAGCTATCTAATTTGCTCCGAACCAAAGGAAGGGTAGGTCTTAGTTCAAGCCAGTTGTAATCATCGCACGCGAGGGCAAAGCTTTATGATCAGAAGACCTAGTCATTCTAACCAATAGGCCAACATTCTAAAAAAGAAGGCATGTAACCTGAAATAGCACACACAAAAGTAAAAAATAAGCATAAGACGAGGCATGAATGGACTAACCAAATGTTGGAGGACTCAGGTGCAAAGGATCCACCTAGACCTCAATCTCAGATGTTTAAGACTTGCATACAGCTTAGGAAAAAATAGCTAATTGGGCATCAAAAAAAGAATGAGCACTGGCAGCAGATTACGGCAAAGAGGAAGGCTATGATGATAGCTATGTTGTATATGGGCATATGGAAATGTAATAGCTATTGATTCATGCAGCAACGGGATGTTACTCAGAAATAGAGATATCTGTGAATCCTAGCAGTAATTGATTCAGGTAGCAATCGGATGGTACTCAGTAATGGTAATAGTTGTCAATCCTATTGAGTCCCTACTGGTTGGGGGGAGGAAAATGACCTGACCATAATCAATCAATACAGTGCTTTCATCCATTCTGTAAGGCATTGTCTTAGAGAATATCTTCGTTGCAGATATCTTCTTGGTGCGAGTCTACAAACAGTTGAAATTATGAGGAAATATGAACCATAAATATCCATGCCTTTTTATAGACCACATATTTATATATTATATTACTTGAAATATACAGTACACAGAAAATAAGAAAAGAAAGTAAATTTGGATAAATCAAAGGTACTGAATGTATAGAAAGCAATGAATTAACGACAGTGCATAATCCAAACGTAGAAGAACCATCTGTTACCTTCCGGGGATGCGCCATGAGTGGTTCCTGGAGGACCTGCACATTTAGATTTTCCATTTGCTGATGTTGAGGTGGTGGAGACATAGTGTTCTGAAGAATGGTACCTGTACACTTATTTATTACTGCAAAAGGAGTAACACCCCCTAAGGGCACCTGGATATATAATAAGAGAGTAAAACAAATTAGCAAGTATTTCAAAAAAAAGGAACTACTCATTTAGATTCGTAATAAAACCAGCATGGACATAAGCTCAAGTAGTCTCTTCACCGAAAAGAAAAGAAAAGAAAAGAAAAGAAAAGAAAAGAAAAGAAAAGGAAAGGGAAATAGACAAAGTAACTTCTGTCTGTGCGTTCAAGCAAATAAACAGTAGTAAGAAACTGAGTCATCTGAAAAAGGCTTCAGTAGAAATAGTTCGTTTTAAGTCTGAAGTTAAACCTGGAACGACTGAATGAATAGCATTGATAAAGATGGAGATCTGTACATAAAAACATAGGAGTTGCTGACCTAACTAAAGACATGGGGAAGATGATTATTATATTATGATAATCTAACGAAGCTGATGTTCTCATAATCTAACGAAGCTGATGTTCATTACAGAAATGGAACATGGTGCGACCATATTCTCCTGAATAATTAGTTTATGTAAGATCAATGTAGAATAAATCGTTACTATAAAAGCATAGGGTTTTTGGTTTTAACCATACAATCGATTGAAATTGTTCTATGTCAAAAAAAAATAAACCTCCATGGACTGAGATGAATTAGAACGTATGCCTGGTCCTAGGTTTTCCTTGTGCCGTTCCCCAAAATATCATGCCCCCTATAGGTGGCTTTTATCTGAGGAGGGAAGGGAGGGGGATGGAAGGGAGAGCAGCAGTTGCCGCATGGGTCACCGGGATGGAAAATTGTCAAAAATGAAATTAGACAAGAGAAAATAAAATGCGCGAAAAAAGGGAGGAAGGAAGAAACTAAATGGATCATCCATCAACCTAGTAAAAGAAAGGAATTTTTTTTTGTTTGGCTCTATGCATATCCTTTTATTAAATATAAATTACGAAAAGCACAGACCGCTTTCAGTCTCTTACAACACAAGGGTCAAGCAGTGTATTCAGAAAGCAAGAGTCTTGATAGTTGATACATACTTGCATAGGCGGGCAGGCCGGTGACAACAATAAAAAAACCTCGGTAGGCTTGGTGATGCAGCTTTCCATACAACGGGTGAAGAACCGGAGAGCGCTACAGAGAACCAACATTCAGACAGAAACAATTTACAGTTCACTAATATAAATATGTAGATAACATTTTACCATCCCATAAATTAGCAGAAGCATTTTCCAAATATTGAGGTCTCGATAGCATTGTAAGTCCATTTGCAAGCGTATATATTTTTTAAAATACATTTACCTTTATATGAGAATGTGTGTGTTGGAAAGAGTAGTGGAGGTCTGCTATGATGTTGTGAACTCCGAAGCTTAAATGCTTTAGCCTTGTTGCAATGCATACAGCTCAAGGTTTTCTTCCTGGAGGTTTACAGAAAACGATAACCAGAAGAACTACTGTGAAGTGTCGATAGCAAACTATCAGTATGGTCTTTGGAGTCACAAAGTGGCATGCGAAAAAGTTAGCTTTGTACTGTCATCCGCAAGTGTATGACGGAGACACAAAAAGAAACTGAATCGCATAAAGTGCCATTTGCCTCATTTTATATAAGGATCAGATGACCTAGCGAGCAGGAAAAAATTGTAGATGGCAAGGCTGCATGTATAGAACAATATTTTTGTAAACATTTAGCAATTTGAAAGGTGATATGAAGCATTAGTTGTGACTATTTTTCCTATTAGGGATTAAAGAGTAAGGCTAAACATTGAAGCACTTCTCTGTAGCACACATGATGAGGATGCTCTGGGACTTGGACCAAGGAACTGAAATGTCTAGGATTCTGAGAACAAATCAGAGTGCCTGTAGGAAGCTTTTCAAATTTGACAATGAGCATGAAACGTTAAATGATAAGCAACTCATTTTTGCTATGGAAAACACGATGCATAACACAAGGGTAAATTAACATTATATTAAAGGGAAATTTTACTCTGTCTATCCTCCATTTACAGGCAACAAAAGTGTGGCAAGAATTATTTGGGGCCATTTAATTTGGGAAGAATACTATGCAACTGTTCATAGTTTGCTAAAAATATTTTTAACATAGCTGGCAGGTGCCTGCCTTTTCAGAACATCTACACTCTGATGATGGCATTCCAAATGCCTGCTCTCGCTATCCTCCATTTGCAGGCAACAAAATTGTAGCAACAATTATTTTAGGACATTTAATTTAGTAGGACATCTATTCAGGTGTTCGTAGCTTGCTGAAAATATTTTTAGCACAGCTGGCAGGTGTCTGCCTTTTGAGAACATGTACTCTCTGAGAATTAGGCACACCCCACAATTTCTTCCAGCAAAGCAATGAGACCAAACGAATAAGACCAAGATCCAAATGAATAAGACCAAATATGCATGACTATCTAAAGATTTACTGGCCCGAGTCAGATATAATTGAAATTAGAGCAAAGAATAGAGGGAGAAAGTATGTAACAAGATTGCGACCCTGTGGATCCAAACAACATTGATCTATTTTCATCAGCTAAAGCACGACCATAATTTTCCCGTTAACCTGTAAAAAGAAGCGTTTCTTTGGCAACTCTAGACCAGGAAAGAGGAATAATTCATTTCACGCAGACTTACCAACGTTTCTTCCTTTTGGGGAAGCAAACTATTTGATTTCTGAAGTGTGTAGACCATTGAACTCTAGACCTGATAAATACAATAAAGTATGAGTCTCAGGTTTTATTATCATATAAATCTACCTTACTGGAATCTAGCAAAGGTACACATTGCTTTGTTTCTGTTAGCAGCACAGTAATGTATTGAGGGCAAAGATATTTCCAAAAAAAATATGTAGGGCAAAGGAGGCATCACAAATGATTAAAGAAAATACAGTCGCGCTCATTGAGCATGTGCCTTTATTTAGTTTTGGATCATAAACAGTGTGTAATCTTTTTTTGAAAATGAGGAAAGCATAAATTGGGAAGTACATAGAAGAAAGAATGGAATCTACATGCAGATGTACTCTATGCAACCATAGCCATAGATGTGCTTGAAAGGACCAAGTGTGATGCTTCCCCAATATGCATTGACTCCAGAGTCCCTGCAAAATGGCCTTCATCAGTCTGCCAAAACAACGCTGGAGAGAGGGCAAGCTACAGAAACATGTGGTTGAGCTGCAGTGGTAGCACCTATGTGTTATGCACCATAAAAGAATCATCCACGTAGCCTTTTTTGTACAGTAATCGGGCTCCGATATTGCGAATGTCAATTTGTACAGAAGAACCTAGCCTGGTTTAAGTCTGCACCTTGCACAACAAAAGGAAATTGAGAAGTGTAGCTAGGAATAGTACAGCATGAACATGAGGGGAAAAAACCAAATCCAATGATAAAATCAGAAAGGCAAAGGTCAGACCTCACGTTCATCCTCCTACAGGCAGAGTAAATCTGGGAAATCGTATGGGAGTAGGATTTTGAAATGAAGCAAAACCAAAAATGAGGATAAGGACATGGTACTCCAAATCTGATTTGAAATGAAGCAAAACAAAAAATGAAGATAAGGACATGGTGCTCCACATCTCAAGTCTTAAATGGCTACAAAGACCAGACCGTGAATACGAATCCCAAATGAAATGTAGGAACCCAAAATCAAAGTGAAGCAGAACAACCTATATATCAATCAATGAACCCTATGCTAGAAATATGAAATGAGGCAGCCCACACCAATCGACGGCAATCACAAAACAGATGATATAACTGTGAAACCAAAAAATATATGAAGAGACCAAGGGCGAGGCTGACACAGCGGGTGTAGGGTCGAGATGACGGACTAGAGGGGGGGTGAATAGTCCTTTCTAAAACTTAAGCGTGTTGGCTAACCAAAAACAAATGCGGAATTAAACTTATCGGTCTAGCCAAGACTTCACCCCTCTAACTAAGTTCACAAGCACCTCACAAAGATCCTAATTAAGCAACTAAGGTGCTTTCCTTAGCAAGAGCTCTCCTATTTAATTCTAGAGCAAGGTCACACAAACCTATGCACTAGTACTTTGCAAGCAAGAGGGAGCTCCTACACAAATCTAGTAAGCAAAGCGCACAAAGCCTAAGCTCACTAGCAATCCTCAATAACAAGGCAACTAATGCCAAATTAGAGAGCGCAAATCGCTTAGCTACACAAACTAAGCAATGTGACTAACAAGGTTACACAAACCAAATTAGTCACGCAAAGGGGAAGCTTCTAGCTACACAAGCAAGAAGACGACTAGCAAGCTACACAAGCAAACTAGTTACGAGAGCAACTACACAAGCACAAGAATATATGAAAGTGAATACAAGCTTGTGTTACATGAAGGCAAACCACCGAGAAGAGTAGACAAAGTTGACACGGTGATTTTCTCCCGAGGTTCACTTGGTTGCCACCAAGCTACGTCCTCGTTGTGTCGACCAACACTTAGATGGTTCCTCGGTGTGACCCTCAAGTCACTTGCCCCTCAAGGCACGCCCCACAAGGCACCGCAAGACACCACTCTCAAGTGAGGTAACTCAATGACACGCTCAACTAGAGTTGCTCTTCGCGATCCCCGCGGGGTGAGCACAATCCCCCTCACAAAGCTTCTCCGGAGCCTCGCACAATCTTCTTGCGAGCTTCGACGGAGCCACAAGCCACCAAGCCGTCTAGGAGGTGGCAACCTCCAAGAGTAACAAGCACCACCGGCTTGCAACACGATCACCTAGTGCCACTCGATGCAACCTCACGATGCAATCGCACTAGAATCGCTCTCTCACTCGATCCGATGAACACTATCAAGCATGAGTGAGTTAGAGGGCTCCCAAGCACTACCACATAAGCCACCAAGGCTAAAGTGTGCTCCCCTACCAGCCACGGCCGGCCAAGGCATCTATTTATAATCCCACGGTCAAATAGAGCCGTTACCCCTTCACTGGGTCCTTTTTCGGGACGACCGGACGCGCCGGTCATAACTGACCGGACGCGCTCAACCGCGTCCGATCCTCCAACAGTCACTGCGCCAACGGTCAAACCCCATGACCGGACGCGCCTCTCAAAACGACCGGACGCGCTCAACCGCGTCCGATCCTCCAACGGTCACTGACCCTCAACGGTCAAACCAACGACCGGACGCGCCCTAGGCAACGACCGGACGCGCCTGTCAAACGACCGGACGCGCTGCTTCGAATGACCGGACGCACCGATCGCACAGCATCGCGCGCCCGTGAAGTAACGACCGGACGCACCCCTCGTAACGACCGGACGCGACAGTGCCCGCGTCCGGTTTGAGTCCAGTAAGCTCCCTTGATGATCGGACGCGTCCGATCATGTGTGACCGGACGCGCCTCGCGTCCGATCGTACTCAGCTTCCTCTGGACACCTGACCGGACGCGCTGGTCCCGCGAGTGACCGGACGCGCCGGTTGCAAACCCTAGCATCCGCGCCTGCGCTGTACTGACCGGACGCGTCCGGTCATACCATGACCGCGTCCGGCGCAGCGTCCGGTCACCTCTGTGACCTCCGTTCGCCTCCGTTTCTTTTCCGACTTCCGGCGTAGTGGAAAATAGGCATTTCAACTTCTCAAAAACGCCTGAATCCCGCGCTCGCAAGCTCGGCGGGAGGGAGAGAGGAACCCAAACCCTCTCTACCGCTCAAACTTCATCGCCTTCGCAAATGTGCCAACACCAATAAGTGATCACCACCTTGTGCACGTGTGTTAGCATTTTCATAATCATTTTTGAAGGAGTTAGGCACTCAACTTGCCTCGCCACTCGATCCTAACACGTATGCACAGTTAGATCGCTCAAGTGGCACTAGATGACCGATATGCAAACAAGTTTGCCCCTCTTGATAGTACGGCCATCTATCCTAAACCCGGTCATAAACTTCTCTACACACCTATGACCGGTGAAATGGAAATGCCCTAGGTTATACCTTTGCCTTGCGCATTCCACTCCATTTCCTCCGGCATTGATGCAACACATGCACCAACCAATCACCAAATGATATGATTCACTTCATATCATCACATGACCATATTGGTTCATCGATCTTGACCTCACTTGCTCTTCACCGTTGCATTGGTCCGTCGGCGCCAAGTCTTGCCCAAGCTTCACCATCGCATGGTCCTTCGCTTCGAAGCCTCAACTTGCCCTTCACCTTCACAACCGGTCCTTCGAGCCAAGCCTCATCTTGATCTTCTCCATCTTGGTCACATGACTCCATGTCATGTCTCATATGCAATGAGCTCCTTCATGACACCATCACATGTGGACTAATCTCCTGTGTATCTCACATAACCACATATTAGTCCACCTAAGTTGTCACTCAATTACCAAAACCAAACAAGGACCTTTCAGCGGGAGGAGGGATGGAGATGAGCAGATAGGCAGGGGGAGGTGTAGGCAAGGAGCGCCGTCGACGCTCTGCTTCCACCGAGCCAAGCCGCCGTCGCCGACGACGACGAGGAAGAGGCAGTTAGGGTTTCGTCAAACGCACGCGGACTACTTGAGGATGCAGCGTGGGGGAAAGCCGCGGCGACGGTCACCGGGGGGGCTTAGCCACACCACTCCGTCGCGGGAACGGCCACCAGCGGGGCGCACGCCTGGCGCTGCGCCATGTGCCGAGGGCACCACCTCTCCGGGCGGCATCGCTGGCCTTGGCCGGCATGCTATCACATCGGGAGAGAGGGAGAGGGCAGGGGAGGAAGCAAGGAGGAGGTCGGCTGCCGCCGATTCGAGGACCAGCTGTCGTCACCTTCATCGTTGCCATCGCCCTCGCCGTTGCCGTCGCCCGCGTGAGGAGAGAGGGAGCGAGACGGAGTGGAGAGTAGAGAGGGAGAGGAGACGAGGTATCTTGCGAAGCATCGAGAACCTAAAGCAGGAGCCGAGTATATATTCGTTTGGTTGGATTCCGATGAAAAGCCAAGAGAAACCGATTCTTACAGAGGTAAACAGGCAGAAGCGAAGCAGTAAACACAGGAGATGGCTTCGGTAGAATCAGGTGGGAACAACTGGAGACGTCGATCGTCTTGATCCAACGGCAGGAGAATTTTGGGTGACGTGGACACGGGTTCCTTTGTATATCTGTCTTCATAAATCAGAAAAAGATATCTTCTTTTCATTTGTTTGCTCGTTCGCTCTTATAAACCAACAAAACTTTTAACACTACTAAGGAAATGTGGGAGCTGCATTATAGGATTCCATTAGTCAAGTAAGCAGATATGGGTTCATCAGTGGCCAAATGGATGCAAGGTTTAAAAAAAAGGTCGTTGAAGAGGGGATATGGATGGACATGGGTCATATATGAATTAGCCTTTATTTGGCATGAGCATCAGAGGTAGAATTGGCTTAGTAGGCTGTAGATAATATCATCATTTGCAAACCAATCACATGAATGCACACTATTACAAAGACAGTAGAATAACTATTGGCATTATAAGCTGGCGAAATTACATACAAATTGTACGAAGTCCAGAGTAAGCAAATAAAAGGTTATGCATTGATACATTTGTGATCTGGAGAGTGCTCATTAGATCATGAAACTATGCCAAAGTTAAATAAATCCCAGTAACACAATTAATAGTGCAATACTTGGATATCTAAACTGCTGGAAAACAGATAGTTGTGCCACTCAAATTTTGAGGGATGTCAATATGAGAGAGAGCATATTGTACTAGCCTCAAGTAAATTTTGCTAACATGGCCATGGTAAGAGGACGCTAAGTCCCGCAGTTTTGTAGAGTTTAATGTTTAGAAAGCCCAAGCTATTAACTATATTTATAGATAGTTTTGACGGACTACAGACAATCTCTGCGGCTGTCGATGCGATCTTTTTTAGTAAATAAGGTAAAGGTAGACACAAAAGATATCGTAGGATACAGAGCACAGAGAAATGATATAAAAGAATTAATCACAAACAGAGGTGTTTCTGGAACTGGATTGACAACTTTTTACCTATGATTTGTTGGTATACACATAGATGTGCAGATGAATCCATGAAGCACCAGCATAGCATCAACATACTAAGAATATGCCCTTAACCCAGGAACCTGAGAAGAGGACAACAAAAGAGAGAACAATGATTAGAAACCTAACCCCCTTTTTAACATTACTGAGAGCAGTATACTTTATCATCAATAAACAATGGTGTAAGATCCAATAAAAGGATTCCAGTATGGTATGTTAGGTGCCTTTGAGGCAAACGCAGCTTGAATAGAGACACGGTTGCAGAACTGTTCCGAACATATGGCAGCCGCAAAATTCCATTGGAGCAGTAAACCCTCTGGAATTCATAGACTTCTTAGTCGGTATTAGTCTATAACTCACTTATAGCTCTTGTCCAACACAGAGAGCGATCGCCTTTTGAATTGGGTGCAGATAACATATTCTTTTCACATCAATGTTCCAAATCTGAACACAAGGTGCCTTCCAGATTTATCACATAAAGAGCAACAGTATATATAAGCCACTACTCTAAATCAAGTGTGTAAACAACTTCGAGACAATTTGTATAATCTGTTCAGGTACCCCATATTGCCCGTAACTGAATGGTAAATTAAATTGCTTATTATTCAGTTAAATGGTCCAACTTCAATGTACTGAGAAAAAAAATATTTTACTACAGCTAAAGCAACCCAAATATTGTACTGGAGTAAACGTAACTGTGAGCACATGATCCATCGAAGAAGGTAAAATTCATAACCAACAGCAAACACACGGTTAGTGTCAATCAGCATTGCAGATAGATACCATGAAACATCGACATTAGATGAGGCGAAGGCAACGAAGCTAGCCTGAGACAAGGATGGCGGCAGCCTCAATAACATTAGCAGAGGTGGAAGCCTGCGGGCACATAAATAAAAATTATCAAGATACAAGATCTGTAGATAAGCTCATACAATTTTGTCGGTCTTTTGACCTCAAAAAAAAACTATTGGTCTTTCAGGCACAATGTCATGGGAAATTTTCATGTAGATAAACGAAAGTATCTTTCAAAGGGATAATCGTAACAAATTTAGTTCTGCAAGATCAAAATGGCATAGCATTTGTTCATTAAGTAGTAAATAGCAAGCATGTATGGCAGTTCTGAGTTTATGAGCTAACTGACCTCCTCATAAAAGAAGTGCTGATCACAGAGTTAAACTAAGGTTCTCCCATCGCTTCCCTATTTCAGTACTTTTCTCACAAACATGGAGGTAGAAGTGAGTTGAGCAAAATAAGATTTAAGTGGAAATCACATAGGCATCGACAAAATCATAACTACAAAACCCAAATAGATGAGAACCTGGAACTGGTACACAGGCCCAACCAACACATGTTAGCGAATGTGCTATGGTTACAAAGCACTCAAATGATGCAATGCTGCTCTTCACATTTAAAACTGAAACAACAGTTTTGGTTAGTTTTTTTTACCCAGGGAGAAGATGTAGGAACAACAAATCACAATGTCATACATACTTATGGAATGGGCAGGCGCGGTGTCAACCACCGGCAGGGCTCGATCTGTCGCGTGGTGCCCGGGGACGGCAGCCGTCGGGGCCCCGCGGCGAGGGACGGCCACCCGCACCACCGGCGCAGCACCCGGCGGGGGCGCCGTCGCTCCTCCCCTGCGGCACAGGGGGAGGGGCGCGGAGGAGGAGGAGGGCGCTGAGGGCTGGCACCGCCGCCGTCGAGGAAGAGGCAGCTAGGGTTCCGTCGAACGCCTGCAGATGGCTGCGAGGATGCAACGCAGGGGAAGCCGCGACGGCGGTCATCGGGGCTCAATCGCTCCGCTCCGTGGCTGTGGACGGCCACCAGTAACGCACGCGGTGCAGGCGCGTGCTGAGGGCGCCGCCTCTCCAGCCATCCGACGTCGCCGGGCCTGGCCGGGAGAGAGGAAGAGGGAGAGAGGGAGAGGGCGGGGAGAGGGAGGAAGGAGGAGGACGGCCGCCGCCGCTCCGAGGACCGGCTGTCGTGGCCATCGTCGTCGCCGTCGCTCTCATGAGGAGAGACGTAGGGAGAGGGAGCGGAGAGCAAAGAGAGAGAAGAGACGAGATATTTTGATGAAGCCTCCAGAAGCTGAAGCAGAAGCCGAATATATATTTGTTTTTCCCGGATTCTGATGAGAAGCTGGGGAAAACGATCATTATACAGCGAAGCAGGTAGAAGCTAAACAGTAAAACCAGAAGCTGATCCGGTAGAATCAGGCGGGAGAAACCTAAGCCGTCGTTCGTGCAGATCCAACGAACGGAAAAATTTACGGTGACGTGGCCACCGGTTCCTTCCTTGGAGCCCACGACGTTTGTAGATCTTAATGTCGTGAGCATCCATAAAACCTTCAGCTGACAAAATAGTCGATACGAATGCTTAGGAGACATCTGCGACAAAATCTTGCATGACGGAGCGAACAGCGATTGGAATCCTAACCGAATGACCCCCGCCTTCTTCGGACCAGGCCAGGCTCCCAAACGTGTAGACGCCTTGCACCATCTGCCTCGCCGTGAGCGTCACCTCGAAGGTTGCGTTCCTGCTGCCGTCCACGGCGAAGGTCATGACCGTCGGCTCCACGAACACGTCGACCCCAGCCGGAGCTTCGACGGCCACCCAGTAGGTCCCCTTCGCCGGCCCGACGTTGGTGACCGTGCGCGACACCGTGACGGAGCCCACGAGGTCCGGCACCGCGATGGAGGGCAGGTTGAGCTGGTACAGCCGCCCCATGTAGGACGAGCAGTCGTCCTTGGGATCTAGCGTGCAGCGGAAGAACCTGGTGTACTCGGCTGGGTCTACGTCGTACACCAGGCCGGGGTCAGCAGCTCTGTCGGGATAGATGTGGCCGCCGCCCATGTCGAACGGGTCTGCCGGTTTCCTGGGGAGTCCCTCGGCTTGGATCGGCATGCCGAAGCGGTCAGTCCTCGACGCCGATGAACAGCACGCAAAGCAAAGAGTTAAATCGACAGTTACTAGCTGTCGTTATTTTGGAAGAGAGAACTTGGTACATGTATAGTGTTGGAGCTGGCGAACATGCCTGTGGTGACAATGGCAGACTTGACCATGGCTGGCGACCACTCGGGGTGAACTGACTTGAGCAACGCGACCACGGCCGAGACATGTGGGCAGGCCATGGATGTCCCGGACATGAACTCGTACGAGTCGCGCACTGCCGCCAAGATGCTCACTCCGGGTGCGGCAATGTCAGGCTGTTGTTGGTTCAAAACCAAAGCATTATGCGTCGTCAAAACAACAGCTGCTTATCTATCTATCTATCTATCTATCTATCTATACTATAAAAGAGTGAAGGAATTAAAAAATACATGTTACTCGACAATTCCTACCCACCCTATGTTTTAGCCCTTAGATCATAGATCCAACGCATCTAATCTCCCGTCCTAACCTGACAAACGGACCCGACCGGAAAACTTTTAATTCTTTACGCGTGTTTATGTTGTGTTTCCTCATATCGCTATTTTTTCACACCAAAAAGAATACCCAGCCCACCTATACGTTACGAACAATATCGATTCATTAGTGTCATATGCACACACGTTACGAACAATATCGATTCATTAGTGTCATATGCACACACGTATAACCTCGTGGTGCGAGACGGGAGCAGCGGCGGCATCTTGTGGCAGTCGTTCGACCACCCGACGAACACGCTGGTACCGGACATGAAGATCGGCCGCACCCTATGAACGGATACGGAGTGGTACCTCCAGTCCTAGAAGACGACCAACGACCCGTTGCCAGGGACCTTACGGTACGTGGTTGTCACGAGGGGCGAGCCACCGGAGATCGCGATGGTGGACTCAAGTGGCGCCACCAGGTTCCGCGCGGTAGTGTGGAACGGGCTATGGTTTAGCGGCATCCCGGAGATGGCGTCCTATGCCGACAAGTTCGCGCACCTCACCCAAAAACTGCTTGCAACACATCACATTTTCATATCCCTTACCGACTAACTGTCCAAATACCATTTAAATTATCAAAAAAATGTTAGATTAAAAAATACAAAAATAAAAGGATAATAAAATAATAACAATTTAAGCTAAAAAAATAAAAAAAATAACACGATATCTTCTACGCACGTGCGTGCCGCACGTGCATGTTGACTAGTATAAAAAAGACATGTAAACTTTGCAGCTATCGCTTGCACTTTCAACAAAGAGTCTCACATACTCACATGAGAAAACAACTCGACAAACTTGCACAAAATTTAAATGCCTCTTCTAGTATGCTGAGCCAATGGCAGACTAGGCCATTGTGATTTGTTTGGAACGGAGGAATCGAAAACACAGTAAAAGAAAAGAAAAACACAAGAATAGGATGAAGATGAGATCATGGTTATTAAGGCGGTAAGGCGAGGCGTGTGAAGATGAGATCATGGTTATTAAGGCGGTAAGGCGAGGCGTGGCGAGTGACTACCGTCTTACGCTTATAAGCGACTAAAGCGTGAGGCGAAGCGACGCATTACAAATTTAAGAAAAACTTAAAGCAACAGCTTAGAGCAGTAGATGATGAAGAAAAAAGAAAAGGAACAAAGAAAAAGAAAGGAGGAGTAAGAAGTGGGCTAGCCCAGCCCACCAGACGGCCCATGTGCCCCTCCCCCTCCAGGCGTGGCTTATCTAGTTATCCCAATCCCTCCGGCGCTGCTCCTCTTCCAGATGCGCTCCACCACTCGTTCCGCCTTGTCTCTCCACGCCCAATCCCTCCAGCGCTCCTCTTCCAGATGCGCTCCGCCACTCGTTCAACCTCATCTCTCGCAGCTCCACCCCTCACTCTCCATCCGCGCTCCTCTGCTCCCTGCGCTGCTCCCTCCCTCCCTCGCTGCTCTCCTTCCAGATCTACAGCCACCATCGTCCCCTTCCAAATCGAGCAGACGGTGGTGAGGAGACGACGGAATAGAGATAGCCAGCATCAGAATCGATGAGGAGATAGCAGAATCGAGGGGCGTCAGCTTGCACTAAGGCAACAAGGCACCGCCTTACCCCTAAGGCGAGCCTGGAGCGCCCCGACGCTTAAGCAACGCCTTAAAAACATTGGATGAGATGACAAAACGCAGGAGATATAGGTGCTGTTCGGAAGATAGGAATATTAGAATTATAGGAACAGGAATCTTTGGTGGGCACCCAAAAAAAAAAGGAGCTTGCAATAACTTCACTTGAGGTAGCTGGAATGTGTGGGTCACTGACAACCTGACAGCCTGCGGCACCCTCTTTTTTCCTGTCTTCTTCACGGGCGCAAAGGACCGGACCGGCTACAGTAAACACAGAGGAAAGGAATTGATACTTTCCTGTGTTCCAAACACTCCAGTTAACTTCCTTTCCTTTGTTTTTAGATTCCTACAATTTTCCTTCAAAAATCCTTTGTTACAAACGCCCCCTCAACGCTTGATCTAAACTCTAAAGTGAGTGGTGGCATTAATAACAGAATAGCATAGAAGAATTTCATTCGGCTGTATCCTGTATTCACCCTAAAGACGAACACATTCCGCTCCTCAATTGGTTACTCTGTACTTCTGCAGAAGCAAATGTTCCAATTAATTTCATTAGACGGACAATGTTGACAGTAAGAATCAACAGATGAGTCCTATGGAGAGCTGTTAAAAAAATTGCAAGTCAAGTTGAATAAGTTTATCTCCCTCTCTAATGGAATTTGCATAGTATGCCTGCTGGTTCACATTTTTATATTGTGTCTGCCAAAAGATTTTATGCAGATAACTAGAGCTTATGTCTAACACGCGAATGTGTTTGAGACAATGTACCTTGACAGTGTTAAGTAGAACTTTGGCTTCGTTGTTGTTGTTGAAGTGATCACGAACAGGCTGGAAAAGTGAAATTAGTGAGTTAAACCTACAAGTGTGAACCAGGACTGAAAAAATGGCGCAATAATAGCTTCTTCCTAGACAAAGAAGATCCAGCAATAAACAAGATGGACTAGTTCATCCAAAACTACACTAGCAAGAAACAAGACCGATGATGCAGCAATAAAAACAGCCCACCAATTCATTTTGTCAGGAAAGCAGCTATTGCAACTTCAAAGGCATCACAGTGCAAGACATGACAAAGGCAAAGATTGCGAATATACAAGTTTCTGACCAGAGATACTATTATATAGAAAAAAAAAGTAAGGTCGAGTGAAGTGAAAATTTTACCTGCAAAATTTCATTTATTGCTTTTGCCAATGCAGGTTTGACATCGGCAGGATGCAAAGCACCACTCTCGTAATCAGAAATTAGTTCATCCATGCTTGTAAATGTCCTGTTTGAAAGCAACCACTTTAGAAGTCCAGCAGAGATAATAAATCATGTCATGTTGGAAATTCAGTAACCTGATTGCTGCATAATTAATTGCATAACCACAGGTGTCAGCCAAATATAAATAATGGTGGCACGGAACTATATATCTCCTGGTTCCATCACATTATTGACAGAAAAAAAAATTAGCAGATGAGATAAAAATATTACTTGTTACCACCATTGCTTTCCTTACGGATGACCTCAAACCTTCCAAACCAAGGGAAAACAATGTATTTAATGTACTCCAAACAAGGATTCCCCTCAACAATTTTGGGAGGGCAAAAAGCTTGCTTTATCTTCACATTAACTTGGGCCTGCAACAACAGCGAAGCTTATGAAACTATATTACCCTAGAAAGAAAGAAGGGCACAACACAGAGAGGTAATATAGACAAAACAGAGAGCAAAAACTAAATCCATAAGAAAGAAGGGCACAACACAGAGAGGTAATATAGACAAAACAGAGAGCAAAAACTAAATCCATAAGACAAATTTTAGATTGGAAGTTATTAATAGTTTATAAACATTGATGACTGATGTCTGTACTCCATCTACATTCTATCATGACTATTCATGAGCAACAAAAGACATAATCCAAGCAAACTACAGATATAAAGAGAAATGATAATTCAATTCATTAACTAGAATAAGAAAATAAAACACACAGCTAATTAGCATGTAAGACTATGGTTAATCAGTTACAATTACAACAACTTTTTTCATATATTAATGTAAACGGTGCATCACCCCCGTATACATGAACACAGCTAACAAAAGTCATGAACACCAGATTTTTAATATAGTGATACAGCTTTATTTTCTAGCAAGGAGATGAGAAACATATACAACAACTGTAGAGCATTCTAGCTAGGCAGTATCCTTCACCATGTTACCATCTCCACTGACCCAAGCAAAATAGAGTTGAAGCGCAATCATTGATGCATAAACCGATTTTGCGTTAGTCTCATTAATATTTTCTAGTAAGCTAATCAAATGATAAAGATGGCATTTTACTATTACACTGCATCATTAGGTGTCACAAGAACCAAGAGCAACAAAAGAATGTTGGCGAGGAAGAAAAACATTTCATGAGAAATATAATACCTCATCATCTTCCATAAAGATAGCTGAGGATGGATCACTCTTTGACATTTTCTCCTGACCTTCTTTAAAACCAGGAAGCATATCTGCATTTCAGGTTAAGCAAAAAACACATGCTCCACAAACCAATAATGAACAATCACTTGTTATGAACTCCATCACCGTAGACACATGACCATGATAAACATGTCCCAAAAATTTATTTGAAGGAAAAAAGAGAACATGATCAAAATCAGTAATCAGGATACGATGTGAAAGAATAATTGGTTTGTTCTTCCTTTTGATGTCATCGCAGTACTCTCTAGCTAGCATATTGACCTTCCTTTGGTCCATCCCCAACTGGCATATATCAGCCTACAAAAGGAAATGATAAGGAAAGCGATTTGTATACAGAACTATTTTTTCTAGATTGAAGGTGTACACATTAAAATATCAAAAGCCTTTCAGTCATCATTATTACGAGTAAATACAGTCAGAATCGAAATATCAAAAGCCTATCAGAACCCAAAGAGAATTCAATAAAATTTATTTCCAGATACCATGGAATGCAATAACACCATAAATACTTGCCTTCAAGAAAAATATATCAGCACATTGCATGCAAGGGTAGAAAATCTGGGCAGCAGTCAAGTCGTCTGACTCACTTCTGCCCATAATCTGGCAGCATCTGCGAGTAAAGGAAACATATAGAGTTACTCACACTTCATAATAAGCACATAGAGGGGAGATAACCAACCATGTTCTGATGTTCATGCTCAAGCTTTCGAAGCGAAAAGGCTTTTTTTTAATGGAAACACAACATAAACAAGCGTGTACCTCGTTATCCTTTTGACGTTGTTTTTCCGGGCAATGTCCATCACAATTGGCCAGTACTCATGTGCGCGGTTGTTGATCTCCTCGGAGGACCACAGGAACTCCACCCCGTCGAGGTTCATCCCAGCAGCTTTCCAAATCTCGATCATGTAGCGCCCGACCGTCTGGATTTTCTTCAGGTCGCCTCCCATCTTGTTGTTGAGCTGCGCGAACCAGTCGGCGATCCAAATTTTCACCTTGCACCCGGCCCTGATCATCTTGTTCACGTTGATGGTTTTCACAATGCCCTGGGAATACAAGACAGCGTATGTCACAACTCACAGTCAAGTCTGTCTTTGTCTGAATCGTGCAAACTTAACATTTGTTTTGCTACTAATGATGCCATGGAGGCGGGGGGCTGAAGACAGTAGGGTCGAACCTGAGCGATGTGCATGCGTCCGGAGGGCTCGAAGCCGTCGTAGCAGATGGGGACGGGCTTCTTCTCAAGCAGGTTCCTGAGCTCGTCCTCCTGGATGCACTCCTCCCCGATCCCCCGCAGCAGATCGAACCGCTCATCTAGGGTCATCGCCGCCACGCCCACCGCCAGATCCTCGGCGGACGCTGCAGCGGCAGAGGAGGAAGAGGAGGCGCCGGGGGCCGCCTCGGGTGCCGGCGTGGAGTCCATGGCAGCGGCAGAGGAGGAGGAGGAGCAAAGGATTCGACGAGGTCGTGCCGGGATTTAGCCGGGAGACGGCGAGGAGGGGATGGCGGCGGCGGGTGGATAATGAGATGGCAGCTTCGGGGTGCCGCGGAGTCGGCCAGGGTTTTGCTGGGGACCGGGCCGCGTCCCCGACAAGCGAGGCCCAATATCATCGCGGGCCGTTGTTGGTCACGTGTACACCTGTGTTTCTGGTGGGCAGAGATTTCAGTAGGCCGTCTGTCGTCTCTGGCAATGCGCACTCGTGCAGGCCCAGCCAATTTTTGGTTTACGCCGCCGGTCCTTCGCGCAGGAGGCCGCAAGCTTGCGCCGCCTGTTTTGTGCCCCCATCACGTAGATCTCATACTACGTGCTGCTCTACCATCGCGCTCACACTATTTCGCCTGATCATGGTGCCCGCACGCAGGAATTCACGTGGAACCCAATCACCTGCCCCCACCGGTGGATGCAGCACCGCAGATACGTCTACTTGGAGTTCAAACATTTTGAAATTCAAATTTGGCAAATGACCTCAGATGTAGAATCGACTGAAACCAAAGTTGTAGATTTTGATGAGAACTAATTTTGTAGTTGATGATTTTTTTATTTGAAATTATTTGATGTCCCAACAGTATGGCTAAAGTTTTAACGTTTTAAAATTCAAATTTGTCAAACGGCCTCGGATGGCGAAACCACCAACATCAAAGTTGTAGATCTCGATTAGAACAACAACTTTGTAGTTAATGACTTTTTTATCTGAAGTCGTTTAGAATTTTAAATATTTATTTTAAAATCCTGAGAAGTTAGTACTAAATGAATATATATGTTCTATGTACACAAGTGAGTTAGGGGCGAAGTGGTTAGAGCAGCTACGCATGAGGGCACAGGTCTCAGGTTCGAATCCCAGCACCGCGCGTCGATTTTCGCGGTTGGCTGGGGCCTTCCCGGGATTAAAAAAACTTCATACTTTTTTTTACTCAATTTTGGAATTTCTGAAAATCCTTATCACTACCGGTTGGTAACACGAATCAGGAGTGACAAGTTTTCATCACCGCCGGTTTCCTAACCGGCAGTAATGACAATGGGCATCACCGCCGACTTATACTGCCGAGGGCCAAAATCGGCGATGATGGGGTCTGGAGCCGGCGGTGAATATCCATTCTGTAGTAGTGAGAGACCGCTACGTGAGCGGTGATGGCGACGGGAGTGGTAGCGCCGCGCGCGCACGACACGGCCATGGGTTCAGGAGCCGTGGCAGGAACCGCATGACGGTCGAAATGGCCAGTGCGGAAGCCATCACCGACAACGAGTGAAGCTCTGGACGTACATGCGTGGGTGGAGGCGGAGCGCGAAGCCACTCAGCCACACCGGCTGCACAGCTCACCGCATGCGAAGTGGAGGAACCATAGCAGCGACAAATGGTAACCTTGCCATCAGCGATGTCATGTGGTGAGAGTGGGCGGTGGAAAAGTGAGATGAGAGGATAGGATAGAAGAGAATTAATAAGATCAAATGGGTTTGAGGATACGGGCATCCGAGGCTGCTTATGAGTATATTTTGTTGAGCAACACGAGCGACTACGCGGTGTTGGGCCGTTCGGGCGGACGTTGAGACCCACTAACGTGGGTCCGGACAATCGGACACCCTGCCCATAGAATTTCCATTCGATTTTTCATCGGCTTTATTTTTTATGAGATAGCTCGAACCACAGAGAGAATCCAGATGAGAATGGGTCGGGTTAACTTATTGGGTCACAACGGCTGGTATCTATCCCTAATAATAAAGAGGCAAAAATTCTGGTGTGTTTTTTTTTGTCTAGCCCATTCTAATCTGGCCCAACTGTTCAGTCCACTCGTGATTCGCTCCAACTTACTACTGATTGTCTGATAGGCCCACTCACGCCCACTCACGGCCCACCTGTGCAGGTGAGGGAACTCCAGCTACCAGATTGTTTGGTCAATTTTTCAACCCATCGGCCCAACATGTAAACAACTCAGTCCATTCCACTCATCAGAAAATCAACTGGAAAACGAGACAAAATTTCAGGCTATACGAGGATTCGACCCATGGCTTCCACCATGCAATTAACAGTTGCTAACCACTAGACCATGTAAACTCGCGGGATGTCAACGAATCGTTTTCTATTTACCCTCTACCACCTTCAAACCTTTACATTGACTCTCTTAGTTGTTTTTTTCCTTTCCGATTCCATTTTTCGCTTGGTTCTATTTTTTATTTTCGTCCATATTTTTTTTTCCCTGTTTTTGCATCTATTTTTTTCTTTTTCAGACCCTTCATTTATTTTCTTTTCATGTTTTCCCCTTTTTTTCTCCCAAAGTTTCCGTCTACTCCGAGTTTTCTTTCCATAGTTTTTTTTCTCAAGTGTACCTCTCATTTTTATTTCTTACTAATGCTTCTATCTCCGATACTAAACGACTTGGTCGTATTTCTTTTCTAATAACAAGTATATTCTATTCTTTCAATAAATATTTTTCACCACTAATTTGTTGCATCCATTATATCCGCTTCCTAATCAATGTGTTTGTCACCCGTTTTGTCTTCGTGCTGGACGAGGTAGGTTTGTTCTGCTCCCTCTCCTAGGTCCAAACCCATTACACCTCTAGAGTCTCATTAGCACGTGCGCTATAGATTGTCATAGACCTATGGCCCTATAAGAATCGGAGCCCTCGAGATAAGACAAGGCAAAAGACACATCAAGCGTACTGAAATTATGTGGACCTACGGTTCGAAAGACCGATAGTGGAGCAATTGATTGACCCTCACGCGATATATCTACTTCTTGCCAGGCTTATCTGCACCAATTGTTGCGTCGTCGCAGGCACTAATGGCATAACTAGATCTCCCATGGACGTTACTCTTCTAGATCGTTCAAGGCACTATAAGAGTTGCACGCTCTCTCAATTGCGATCGTCAGGCCACACCTATGCTGCTGCAAGGAGCCTGATCTGCTCAGCCACCACTAGAGTCATGCCACACGAGCGCTGTGCCACCCTATCGCGTAGATGTGCAGTGCTAGCCCATATCTTAATGGTTGGCGCACCAGCGTCCTATATTGCTTGGCCGTGCCCGACCACACTAGGCGTGCATGCTATTGTGGCTACTGTGCTACACATGGCTTCACCATACAACAACACTCGTGACGCTGATGACATAGTAAATTATTCTCCCATTGTAACGTACGGGTATTTTTACTAGTTATAGTCTAAATCTAAAACTAGATAAACAATACGCGGCGTTGTCGTACAACCTTGTGCAAGAGTGACCGTGTCGGGCCATCTATGTAGAAGGCCGTGCAATTGAGCTGATTGGTAGGATCTACCGGTAGCATGTAGTATATCACTTTTTTAAAGAAGGAATTTTTATTTCGATCTCTGCAAGAGGTTGCCAATAACCAATTCTTATTAAAGTTTCGAACACTGGTTATATTTTAAAAAGCTCATAAAAAGTGAAACCAAGCACGCGATCATCTATTTGAGCACTAATTCTTTTAGGAAGATGGTCACACATGCTTGGCAAAGACCTCTATAGCTAAAGTCACCAATGTGCGGCAGACCCCTTTCAAAGGTTCTGCTGATCTTTTTGCAGAATGTTCTAGAAACGAGTCTAATAAGTTGCCTTGAAAATAATCTGCAAATAAGAGTATAATATTTTTTGTTAAAAATCACATCATTTCTATAGAGCCAAATAGACCATAAAATTGTACTTCTTCCCATGCAAATTAGAGAACACATATGCTAGCCTATTTGTTGAAACCGCACTCCAGACAAATCTTCTATATCTATAGGAGAGGCTGCAATCCAAATGCTATAGTAAAAACTCTCTAGACAGATCTCGCAACATGACAATCAAAGAAAAATGTTAGATGGTTTCCTTGTCAAAAAACAACATTGATCGTCTTCCTTCCATCGTTTTCTTAATAAATTGTCTTTCATAAAATTACCCCATTTAGTAGAACCAAATGAAAACCTTGATTTTAAGGGGTATTTTCAACTTCCATATTGATTTGTTTAGTGGCAAGGCAATTTGTGTAGTATATCACTAACAACACCGGAACATAAGATGTAGTCTCACACACAATTGGGGACCAGAGATGCCATAAACAATTTTTTAGCTTTAAGTTTATCTGAATGATACTTTTCCGATGCTAAGATGGTTTGAAGTGGAAACAATGTGAGGGCTAAGATGCTATTGTTGAAACTGAAATGGTGAGTGGTAGTAACAAAATGTAACCGGTATCATCTAAGGAAGAACAATAGGCACATATTGTAGAGTTTTCGTTTGATATACTAGTGGATATGATCTTTGATTTATGGGTTTTACCTTCTGTAGTTGTTGCCATTGGGGAAAAATTGCATTGCATTAACAAATGGAAATGGTGAAAGCTTTTCGCTAAGTTGTTGAATTGTAAGTAACATTGCACGTATGATGCAAATTCTAGCAAATAAACCGAAAGATTAATTATATAAAATTATAAAGGGAAAATTTGCTAGTGGACACTGAAAGTGGGGGTTGTTTGCCGGCGGACATTCAAAGTGAAGCCATTTGCTGGAAGATACTCTCATTTCTGACAATTATGTTGTTGTACACTGCGCCTCTTATTTTATTCATTTCCACCGGTCGAGGAGAGGAAGGTGAGGGAAATGTCATTCTTGCCCCCCTTGCCTCTTTCTTGTTCCTCTCTCCCTTTCTTTTTTTCCTATGTCTGCAAGGCAGGTCACCGTACGACGGCTGGTGGTGTTGCGACTGTGGCAACAGAGTGGCATGGCATCGCGAACAGGCAAGGGGCGGCTCCAGCTGTGGGGCTACTCCGGAGGGACACGCAGGGCTAGGCCGCACTAGAGGGACACACATGGCCGCGCTGCGCCTGAGGTGATGCCCACGCTGACGGCGACGATGGCAGCGGCGCTTAGGCGCTCAGGGAAGAAGCATGGGAGCGTCGCAGGGACTTGCCGCAGCCGCCCCGCAATTGAGCCAGGACAGGAGCAGCCAGTCGTCACCGTCTCCCTGCTCGCTGCCGACTGCCGAGTAGAGGCACGTGTCAACGGAGGTACGAGGTACGAGGTTGCTTTTATTCCTGAATCTTGATGTCATAATCAAAAGAGAGAACTCTATTCTTCTGATAGATAATATTATGATATTTGCAATGTTCAGAGAGATATATTAGTGTACACGGTGTGTCTATTCTGGCCAAGACCATGCATATTATTAGTGTACGAAGACCTGACGAGGACAAAACACAGCTAGTATTACAGGATGAACCGTTGATGGCGCATTTGATTGAGAACATCAACTTCTATTCCGATCCTGCACTAATCCATTGCATTACATGGATGATACATCACTTGAGCGCATGGTAAGCTCCACATCCAGCAATGGCGCCCAGCGGAGGAGCAACTATGTAGATCCAGATCTTGGTGTACGTCCCCGTGGCGATCGCCGTTCCTAGCGTTCTCGCCGGATTCATCGACGCTCCGGTCGACTCCCTGCTCATATTGAGCCAACACATACACATAATTAAACATTTCAATTCATTGGAAACCTTAATAATTACTCGATCGAGAAATAATAAAACAATATTATTGGATCGATGATTATTTATCTGTTGCACGTACCCGGAGATGAGAGCGCTCATCATCACTGCTGCCGCAGCTCCCACTGCTATCAGTTCTTTTACCTGCATGCATCAGAGATTATACAGTGTCAAAGTTTGAAATGATGGAACGACGCAGCAAGATGTTTGTTTGAAACAGTTCACCGTGGTTCCTCATGAATTTAACTAGAAAATCTTGTATGTCTTAATTAGACGGTTGCATTTGAGAATTTACTGCTCTGGGATCGGTGGAAAGAGCGGTGATGACGAAGAGGAGGATGAAGGTGGTGATGAACTCGACCCAAAATGCCTCAAAGGTACCGATTCTAGGCACCGTGGCGACAAGAGCGCCTAGGTTCACCGGATCATAGAGCGCCTTGGCCACGAATGAGGCCGCCGTGGATCCGAGGACCTGAGCGGCGATGTAGGGCACGAGGTGAGCTGGTGGGAGTTGGCCGAAGATGGCCATGGTGACACTGACCGCCGGGTTGAGCTGGCCTCCGGACACGTGGAAAATGGAGGAGACGATGACGACCACAACCATCCCCGCGGTCGCCGCCATGCCGAGCAGGCCTAGCGCTCCGTTGTGCGCGTCGTTCATGATGATCGCTGATAGCACGGTGAAGATAAGCAGGAATGTCCCCAGGAACTCTGCTACCACCTGGATCAAGCATGCATCAACATATTGGAATCATCATGGATTGTAGGTATCTGAAATTAAATACTGTGGTAGTGACTAGTGGCTTAGTGAGCTCAGGGTTTGCACTTGTCATTACCTTCTTGATGAGTGCAAGAGTCATGCTCTTGGCGGAGACTGGAGGTGGATCATCGGATGCCTCGTTTTGTTGAAACCCTAGTGTCTGGATCTTGTTGGAAGGAGACCTGGGGATGAAGATTGAGATCTTATCATCGCTCATGTTGTCCTTGTCCACCAGCATGGAAGGCGCTGGTGCTGAAGGGATGCTCAGTGAGACGTCCATGGAGGAGACACTCCTGCGACGGTCCATATCTTAGCAGTAGTTCTGTCAGAGACACTCCTATGACGAATGTAGTCGCTTGCTATAGCTCTCACTCAGTTGTGTCTATCAATGACGATGAACTCAGGACGAGGAGAGAAATATGGCAGTGGACATATATATACATGGAGAGCCCAATATTATTTGAATGCTTTTCGTCGGCTGGCATGCATGGATCGAAGTGATGGATGATATGCACCTGTTTAATACAAGGGCCAACACAAGCAAAAACAAATCAGCTGAGAATGAATGAACTCATCATCAATCATCATCACCGGGTAATACATTATTCAGAAAATAGCCAAATGGCACTACGATATGCTCCAAACTACCAACGTTTTACCTGTTCAAACCATCAGAACAAAAATATATACCTGTTTCTCCTTCCATGGGAATCTTGGCGATGTTTATTACTACTTGATGCCGTACGTCGTCTCCTTCGCTGGACGCACATCATGATCACGTGCTGAGACAACATTGTCCGGAGGCGGAGACCGGTCGATTGCTTAATTTGTAGACTCTACTACTAGTAGCGTGTAATCAGCTGGTGTCTTGGAGAATACGTGCCAAGCATGTTCGTGAGAAAAAAAAATTAAAAAGCTGGTGTCTTGGACCTAATATAACGCACTGACTGGATGATGTGTTTGCCAGTGCATGGAAGGTAGCTCAGATTACTTCAGTTATCACATCATCAGTCTCGGCCGGCCAGGATCCATGCAGCTTAGCTATAGAGTTAGATCAGTTCAACATCACATTCAATGATTCAATCATCATCGTTCGTCCTCTTGTAAATATAAGAGGTGATTCCTTTCAGCGATCAATTGTTCTATCTGAAGAAAATGTACTAATTCCGAGAGAAAAAAAACCAGGCTTATTGGGCTGGGAATGGAAGACCAGAGACCAAGTCAAATTCCGGGACGGCAGGAACGCAAAAGGTCAAGGCCTGTACATGTCCCTGCTCTTCGTGCAGAAGCTGTTTGTGTCCTCCAGCCAGTCCAGCGGAAGGTTGGGCTGATGTTCTTGCTTGCGTCATCGCTCCAATCCAGTCCAGACCAGCCTCCGAGAAAAATACCTTACCAGACGGCAAGGACCAATATTGTCTATAGAAAAGAAAAATCAGAAGAAGAAAAAACACGTGTTGTGCCGACTGGAACATCCAACGGAGCGAGGTAATGATATTCGATCATAAATCCTCCAGAACCAGAGATATATAAGAGATGACGACATCCAGTTCAAAATTTCGCGAAAATTTCGTGAATTTGTGTAATTTCGGTGGTGGCCAAAAGAAAAATCCAAAATTTTGTAATACACTAATACATGTGCTATATAACTCTAGACTCATATTTTCTATTGTTTATGTTGCATATTCTTCTACTCAATAGATTGGGTCATAAATCATGCTAATATTTGTTTAGATATTTTTTTTAATAAGCATACTTCATGTGTAACTCTCTAAAAAAATCTGGCAAATTTCATGAATTTCGGTAATTTCGAGGGTAGCCAAAATTTTTATAATACCAAAATTGAAAACCCAAGTGATATATTATATTAAAGAGAAATTTTGCTACAAGACATCCAACTTCAACGGAATTGACTCATTCACACCGTCGATGTCAAAATATGTTGAGTACCATTATTAAATTGTGATTATTTGTCGTAATACATCGCATTGTTTATCTTATTCATTTCTCAGATTTTAAGAGAGAGAAGGTGGGAAAAATATCTTTTTAACCCTTGTCTCCAATGGGAAAAAACTCGGTTCATACGCAACTGAGCTGGATCTTCCTTAGGCCATGCTTTGATTTTTTTTTAAGGTAGAAGAACTTAAACTTATTGGCTGAGAGAATCCCTATACCTCAGCTTTACGAATGAGGAGATTTTCGTAACCAGCCTAAGTTCATCTCCATGGGAGTCGAACCTAGAACATGAAGCTATTACTAAATCACTGTAACCACTACGGTTTTGTCCACACAAGTATCTAATGGGATCAGGGAAATGAAACATACAATATAATTGATCGACTGGCTAGTAGAGTGGTACCACAAATGTAGTAGAGCAAGAGTTAAGAGTAAAAGGAGCACAAACAAAAATGCACAAGGCTACTTAACTATATTACTGAGTTACAAGCTTCACAATAGCATTGTATGATAAAATATGGTTTTAACATGAAACAAGGAAACACATGCAAGCTTTAAACAGAAGAAATCCGTATCTGTCAAAAACTAATGGAATAATCACAAAGAAACATAGCATCTTCCAATGGCAGTTCATTTGAGGGTCCACTGTATTTTCTTCCAGACAAGCATACAAGCAGTTAAGTGGTCATTTAATTATTCATCCAGTTTTCAAATGGCTTTAGAAGAGCTCCTGTCAAAACAAACATTGAGTTTTCTTCTGGCTACTTCTCAAAAACAGATTAAGTACTAGAGAGTTTCTCAGGAGAAGAAGGATGAACTTCAAAACTACTACTGTGTGCTGTGCAACTCCAACTCGGATGAATCACTTGAACACCTCTTCATCAGCTGCCCATTTGCTTCGGCTTGCTGGAGTTTATTGAACCTTCACAGCTCTGCACAGGCTGACCCATTTGCTAACACCTGATGAATTTAAGATGCAACTTAAGAGTTCTTCATGGAAGTCATCATCTTAATGTGTCGGAGCATCTGGATGACTAGAAATAATCAAATCTTCAAAAGTATCCCAGCTTCAGTTCAAGGCTGCAAAGTCTTTCTTCTGTTCAGAATTTACTTCCTTCCTTTGGCGCACCAAGAAAAGATACTTCCCCCATATTCAAGAATGGCTACAAACCTGATTTCGTTTTGACTTATATTATAGTTTTACTGATCTTTTCCTTCTCCTTCTTTGTCTCTTGAAGGAGTTACACACTTACACTCTGATCTTTTTTTCGCGAGCGTGTCTCAGCGACACGTAATTCAATAAGCAGAAGCAGAGTTTGACTGGTTACAACATCCCCCAAGTAATCCCTAGATTACCGTGGGAGGACGGAAGCCAACACGACCCGAATAAACTAACTTAAGATTACATTACATGAAAGTTGAGCAACCAATTGGGCGGGTGCCGATGAGGCTAGCAAGCCTTGTCAAACTCACCAAACATGAACCCTACCATGTCGAACTTCAAGAGCGCTCGAAGTGCTTCACTTTTTGCGGAGTCAAGTGGGTCCTAGAGTCCCTTCTTGAAATCCGCCACTACTTGGGTATCTGACCACGGTGAGGCGGAAGGCTCCCACTTGGACACAAGCACCTTTTGCGCTTGGAGGGAGGCGTTAGGGGCCCGCGAGGCACACTTTGCCGCCAGACGCGTGCTATGTCGGATGGAGATTGACGATGGAGAGCGACGAGTTCAACGACGTGGTGGCGCCTTGAGGATGGGGGTCTTGAGCGGGGTGGAGACGCGCCTAGCAAACTCCTCGGCGAGTGCCGAGGGAGAAATTGGCAAAGGAGTAGGTGGCTGATCATCCACCCCGATGCCTCGGCATCCGTGTAGATGAGCTGAACCATCCGCGGTGGCGAACGGGTGTCCGCCAACAAAGCCTGAGCCACCAAAGGGCCCACAGTCGGGGTTGACGGGCGCCCAAGCGCCGAAGCACCCACCGATCGACTAACGACGAGCGAGGCAACAAGCTCATCGAACATCGGGTCAACCCAAACGGGAGGCTCAGTGCCCTCACATAGCGCCATAGCGAGCGGATCAGGCACTTTGGGGCAGCAAGTGACAGTAGCAGAAGCGACATTGCCCGTTACGGCAACGTCGACCTCCCTTGGCAGCTTGCTTCAGCGCCAGCGGCGTCGACGACGGGGGCCGTTGGTGCCTCCCACAGCCACCTGCGCGGCTCTGGCACAAGGCGCGTGCGAGGAGGACCGTGAGCCCCCACCCTCTGCCTCTGACATCGTCACCGGCATCACCGCGCCCCGCCTGGGCCACTTGCAGTCCCTAGCGAGATGGCGGTAGCTGCGACAACGCAGACAACGCGTGGCAACTGACAGATCGCTACCCTGTGTGAGAGGGAAAGGCAGTTGAAACATCTGCCGTGTAGCTCCGCCAGGATCTTCCGTGCCAGCAGAAGCTGCATCTCGGTTGAAGCACGGCCGTAGGTCGCGACTCCTACTGTAGGAGAATCTCACGCCACCCATCGGCATCGGGGGCGGAGACACGTCCACGACGTCCAAGACGTTGGTGAACAGGGGCACGACCATCCACGGGCCGAGTAGGGAGGCCGTGCACCAGCTGGGGACGCGGCCCGTCACGTCTCGTAGGCCGACGACCGCATCCCTGCCGGCTAGCGTCAGCACCGCCCCGGCCTCGGACACTGCAGATGGCTGGGCGCGCGGAGGGGGCACCGATGCCGGCAACTTGTGACGGAGAACGACGTCGAGGTAGGACCTAGGTTGAACCGTGCGGGAGGCGTGCAGATGCGACAGGCGCGCTGCAGTAGGAGTGGGCTTGTCATCGGAACTACCCGCGCTGGGGTCAGTGTCAGTCCAACGTCGAGCCTTGGAGCGACCGACCGAGCAGCCACCAGGAAAGAAGGGGACAACGCGGGGGAGAGGGATTGGGATGGCCTCGGAGATGAACCGCCTGTCATCCGCCATGACGATGGCGACGCGGTCGACGGCGACGGTGCCCACCCCGTGAGCACGCCGTGGAGGGTGGCGCCGGACATGAGGGGAGGAGCTGCATCGTCGCCATCTTCTTCATCATCGTCCCCGACGTCCACGACGACGACCTCATCCTCCAGCGGCGGAGACCTCGCCACAGGCGCTGCCATCACGCGGGAGCAGACAGGCAGAGGATGCTGGTGCTGGCCACCGACACCTGAGTGGCGTCCGGCGGGCTGAGCTGAGGGAAGGCGCTGGCTGCAGGGGTGCATTCCAGAGTGGTTGGCTCGCCGAGGAGCGCCGGGAGACCTCCAACGACCCCATGGATGGATAGTTCAGGTTGAGGGGAGCTCGGATCTATGCTGGGAATGGGGAGGGAAGCTGCTGGGTGGAGGCCCGACTGCGGGGGGCGGGCGGCGCAGCCGTCGTCGAGGGGAGGAAGGGCAGGGTCGGGCGGGTGGGACGGGTCCATCCAACTTTCACTTACACTCTGATCATTATGTACTTTGTTTTTCCCCCTAATATATATCCAGTAAGAGCCAAGGCCCTTCCTATTCTTTTTTTAAAAGAAACATAGCATATTGGTGGTAACCCCAGAAATTCCAAACTCAATTCGATGGTTGGACTGCGTGCGAGTTCAGAGTTGTATAACAATTTCGGCAATAAGTTAGTGCATATGAGAGGAGTAACTGTCCCATCCTTGTTACTTCGAATCTCATAGGAATAATAGCTCTGTGTATGAGTCGGATCAACAGATTGATCGTCATTTGAATTATCTTGGTTCTCGCATTCCGCCATGGCATGTGGTTTTTGCCAGTATCAACTACTCCAGATTTGCAGCGGCAGAGGTGTGTGCCGGATCAGCGCCCTGGTTTTCAAATGAAGGCAGGAATGCCAAGGTCAACGCCTCCATCTCAATTTTGCACACAAGTTGTTCCTGTCCTCCAACTGCCAGGCTTTAGAAATGGTTTTGGCTGAGTCATCTCTCTACTCCTGTTTTGCTATGCAGAATAGGAGGGGTATCTAAATAACATCATGGTCATCTCTGCACGTGTTGCTGATGTGAACAGCTAAACAATTTACAATTGGCTAATTAAGTGGTTAACTGAGCCACGGCCTGAATAGTCCATTATGAACCAGAGATCAGAGATGATGGCAACAAATATAATTAAATAAACACAGCTGCTAGGCACTCTCATTTGATAGTTGAACACTACTTCAGATGGGAGCCGTTGACATTTTTATTATACTTAACATTGCTCTAGCTACTTCCTTCCCCATGGCGTTCTGTTGGATAATATCATGTAACAAAGGAGTATTATACTTGGGCCAGTGTCTACCTATTCTGCTACCGCCTCTCTGAAATCCATGAACTCAGCACCTCCGCGGCTGCAAATTTGGAGGCTGCTGGTTTTGACAACCGCTGCAAATTTGGAGGCTGCTGGTTTTGACAACAGAAGCTACAAGGCATATTGCACAAATGAAATCAGATGCCTATAAATACCCCTCGACTTCACTGCCATGCTCCATATCACACCCAAGCATCAAACAACAGATTTCCTTTTTGGTCCTACAAAGATAAGAAAGGAAGAGTTCAGATCGTCGCCATCCAGTTTTATCCATTACCCAGTGAGGTCTAGTTGCTTGGCTTCGTGGGGAATAGCATGGAAGAGCAAAAGCGCATTATGGGTGATGTGGCTGCAGTTGCAGTCCCTCCCATGCAGACAAGCGAGAGCAACAAGATTTCCATCATCATCTCCCCAAGGGCTGCAACCTCCAAGATTATGCCATTTGAGCTGATCCATTCCGGCAGCGTCAGCTCACGACCACATGCTGATGCTGCTGAATCCTCTGTTGCACATGCAATTCATCATCACCGATGGAATCAAGGCTTACCAAAGATCGATGCAGTTCCTCTGATCAAGAAGGTAAAGTTATAAAACCTTCCAGTTCAGTTTAACTGTCTGAAATTTGTCATTGAGTTTTATAGAAATTAAATGTTGCCCTGAAAGAGTGGCCATTGCATTGCAGATGATCGCGGAATTCCTTGGCACATTCATACTGATCTTCACTGTGTTGTCCACCATCATCATGAATGAACAGCATGATGGCGCCGAGAGTCTGCTCGGCATTGCAACCTCTGCAGGTTTAGCTGTCACTGTTCTTGTGCTGTCCCTCATCCACATATCTGGCTGCCACCTGAACCCAGCAGTCAGCATCGCCATGGCTGTATTTGGCCACCTCCCACTTGCTCACATCCTGCCTTACGTGGCTGCACAAATTCTGGGCTCCATTGCTGCCTCCTTCACTGTCAAGGGCATCTATCATCCAGTGAACCCTGGGATCGCCACCATACCGAAGGTGGGCACTACTGAAGCTTTCTTCCTTGAGTTCATCACGACATTCGTGCTTCTGTTCATCATCACCGCTCTGGCCACTGATCCCCACGCAGTAAGTTTTATGTCGCTTTCGACCTTACAATCCTGTTTTCCCTTCTTCCCATTGTATGAAGCCTAAGCTAATAATGATCTTCTCAATCTTCAGGTGAAAGAGTTGATAGCAGTGGCAGTTGGGGCAACAATAATGATGAATGCTCTTGTCGCAGGGTATGTGCATATGGAATTGTTCAGAAGTACTTTCCATTAGGAGATTTCTTGTGTACTTGAAATTTCACAAAAATATAATCTAATTTGGCTTGTTAATGTGTATGAGCAGACCGTCGACTGGAGCATCGATGAATCCTGCACGCACACTTGGACCGGCAATTGCCACCTGTAGATACACTCAGATTTGGATCTACATGGTGGCAACGCCACTAGGCGCTATAGCTGGAACTGGAGCCTATGTTGCAATTAAGTTGTAGTTTCCAAAAGGTAGGGAAAATTCAGAAATCTGTACCTGAACATAACTTATCTGCCGTAATAGTTCTAAGGAACTTCATGGTCAATTGGAAAGTGTAGATGCATGATACAATATTGATTTTAACCATTTTGGTTCCCTATATGTACAGTTCTCAACTTCCTCCTTTTTCCTACTTGAAATGTACATGTGTCATTCTTCAGCTCTTAGCTGATCTCATTAGTTTCCTATAGAAGTTTGTTTTCTTTTTCTTACCTCACTCACATGCCCAAGTCCAAATTCCAATGCGATATTGTGCTACAAAAACAACATGCAAGGGACCCAGTTTATGATGTCAAGTATAGTGTGTTGTTGCTATGCAGCAGACTACTACCTGGTTTGCATACCAGCTAGACTCATGACACATGTTGAGTGTTATAACTACCTGCAGAACTTAAGTCTCACTGTACATATCCATGAATTCTGGAGAACAAGTGAGCAGTGTTCCTCCAAAGGTTCAAGAGCAACGCTGCCCACCTCAAATATTGAGATCACGGCATCCGATTTCCAATGGAAATTATTCGATGTAAGGACCAGGAGTGCTAATGCAGTAACTCCTACTTTACTAAGCACAATACTCCTACTTTGCTAATGCAGTAACTCTGCTAGTAGAGTACAGGGGTTTGACCGATTAATCTCAATCTATAATAAAACTTACAGAGCTGAACAGGTAGGCATTCGGCCTGCCTCCTGTTCTCTGTCCTGACTCCTGAGCACGTTGGAGCCCTTGCCGGACATGATCGGCTCGGGCCTCCTCGACGCCCACGGCAGGCCATCGATCCGGGTGGTCTGCGATATGGTGGACGGGGAAACGGAGCACTGAGACCCTGCTTTGTGCTCTGCACGGCGGCGCGCCGGCGCCGGAGGCTCGGGTGGGCGGTTGGCCTGTAGATGATGGGCCGTTCGTGCGACGGCTGAAAGTTCTCTTCCCTTCGATATAGGCCCGTATGTTCCGTGGGCTACGGCCCAAGGAACAGCAGGCGGAATGGAAGTTTTCAGTCGCCAATATGGGCTTAACCAACTGGTTCAATGTTCCGGAGTTGGTTCTGCAATGGGCCTTAACCAATGTTTGTTGAATATTTGCTTCTTATGTTTGGACCAATATATATACTCTCAAACTTTGCTAAAAAAAATATGGTCTCAAAAAATTGTCTGGGCCAAATGTATTTGTTTGAAACGTGGGCCAATATAATTGCCTTGAATAAAGGTGGACCAATACATACAGTAAACTTTACATCACGTATTGATTGAATATGAATATGAATATGAAACTTCATATAGCTCCTGGAATCGGCGCTCCCCAGCGATTGTGATTACTGTATGCGTACGGTCCTCCGGTCCGTATCCTCCACGTGTTCGGCCCCCACTCCTCTCCTCGCCGCTGCCTCCTGGGCCCGCATCCTCCTCTCCCCTATCACATGATTCATGGGCCCAGGTCTGCTCTGGCCCAGTCTCAGTGGTTCGACCCGTTCAGCCTCGGAGCCGTCGTTGCCCGACCTGGAAGACGCGCGTCTCCACGCGTCGTGCCCCTGCGTCGGAGCTCGCGCTCGCACCAGCCTCGCCGCATCCGTCGACCTGCACCTTAAGTGCATCCGTCTCCTTTTCTTGCTCCCCTTCCTTCTCCTGCTTCCACAGCTCCGCTTGCTCGTGCCGCGGCGACGCCATTGCCGTCGAGGTTGCTGCGTAGGTGTGTGTGCCTCCGTCGCGTCCATGGATGCGGGCCCGTCTTCCTTCCTCTTCTCCGTTCGCCTACGCCAGCCGCCTTCTGGATTTCTGCTCCCTTCTTTTATTCCATATGACGTGATTACGCAGGTTTGGGCTGCTGGCCTTCTGCTTCCGCTCGCCCCTTGGCCCCGGCCGCATCGGCCGGGCTCACCCAGCCGTCAGGTATGCACCGCCTCCTGCCTGTTTTTCCCATGTTTTTTTCATGTCACTGCACTTATGCTTTGGTAATTGGTAGTGTCTTGCTTTCCTGTGCTCAGCGCTATTGATTGGCCTCATTCCTCTGTGCCGTGCTCTGTCATGTTCAGGTTCTATCCTTTCGGTAGTATCTGCTTTTAGGTTCGCATATCGCTACATATGTATGTATGGGTCCTTTCCTGTGAACCGGTTCGGTGCACGGGCTCTCCAGGATTCCAATATTGAGGCGGATTGGGAATCATCAAATATGGGCAACCTCTGTCTTTTATTCACGGAGAGCAGAAATGAATTCATATCAAAACCATAGGCCTGTCTTCCTGAAATGGAGATCCTATTTTTATTGCACGACATCTATGCAAAAGTCAGGTTAGGTAGTTCTCTCTATTAGATGATGCAGCGAGAGATTCAGATTTAAATGGTTCCCTTCTCCTCTCTTTTACTTTAACAAAATTGATCTCTTTTGCTATGTCATATCTGCACAGGTTTTGAGGATCCCAGCTACGGGATTTCATGACCCAATTCCATGTCCCATTAGCTGACAGATTGACAGGTACATAATTCTACAATTGAAGTGCTGAAGTTCCATTGCTTAGCTTCAAAGTTCAAACTTCACAGTATTGCGCTCAGCTTCTTATTGTTCAGTCTATGTCAATAAGAGGTTAATACGAGGCGATGGGTATTAATGGTTAGCTTATATGATTTAGTACGGGCACTGAATAACTTTTGCTTAGCCTATTAGTGCCGAAAGAGATTGTGATTTGCCTCTGCCTTACTATACAAAAAATCTTTCTGATAGCATTGGGATCATCTTGAATTTTAATTAACCAGAACTAACATTTTGGATCATGTTTGCTTTGATGAACAAGACAAGTTTATGACACACATTGATTTTATGAAAGCCTGTCTCGTCAGTTTCTGATTTCCTCAAAAGTCAAACATCCATGAATCTGTATTTTGGTAGTAAAAAAATCACAGCTATATCCTTTGCGTGCTCTGCTCTGCTATATAACACACTTTGGCTTTTTCATTATTCACAGATAGATACTCTGGTCCACATGAATATCTAATATCTTTATTTATTTATGTTTTATTTGGCTTTCTCATCAATACAGAATGAATCATACACCTCTGAAAGAGATGACGTCTCATTTGCATCAATGGACTATTGGAGTTAGGGCAGTCAGGTTTTCTGAATGCAAAAACAGAGAGCAGCCACCTAGAGTCAGATTAGATTTTATCCTCAATGATGAGCAGGTACTCCATTTCTATATTTGTTTAGTTGTTCAATCACACATATCATTGTACTCATTCTCTGTATTAGTATGGAAAAGGAGCATGTTACAATTAAAAAAAGGTAAAAGTAAAAAAGGAAGATAGTTTTCATAGTGTTTTACCCTTAGTGTCTCCGCCTTACATCCCTATGCCACTCTTGAAAATGATTTCAGCCATGTTGTATTCAGATTACTCTCACTACAAATGTTGCCCAGTCCATGTAGAGATCACTTTTTGATGGTAATGGAAGACACATATTTCCATTTCCTATCTATTATGTGGCTTAATAAGTTAAAAGACACCAAATCACACCACCCAACACGACTTACTATACTATGTCCCTACTCTCCTCATCCAGCACCCAATTATTTCTTTAATTGTGCAACTGTTTATTTCATATGTATTTTCTTTTCATTACCTTCCATGTAAAACTTAACTCCTGTTTCAGCTTCATATCATGAAGTTTAAAAGCTTTAGTTTTGTAGGTTACCAGGTTAAACATAGATTTGTGCTTAGACTATAGCATTATTTTGATTTTCTCAAGGGATCTTGGATGACTTAGGCTTTGATGCCTTCCTTATTGCTTTCCCACTCTTTTGTGTGCCCTATGCAAGCGGCACACCCAACTGGGATTAGTAATGGTACATTCTAAAACATTTCCTGTGGAAAAAATATTATTGACATGGTAGCGAGATGTATGCTTTGTTTTGTTCTGTATTTCCACCCAACAAATTCATTTCAGCATTATTGTGTACCACTATTGTAGCCTTTTTATTAACAGGTCTGTGTTGTTGGTCCACAAGTTGTTTTCACCCTATTAAGATATGCATATATGACCTGAACACCGACATAGTAGGGGCCTACCTTCCTCATTTATATTCTGTAGACTAGCCATCTTCTTCCTATAGTTTCTACCCAAAATTTTTTGGATTACAGTGCTTTGCATTGGTGCTAACTTTTCGTTTAGTAGGACAACCACCATTACGTGATCAGTTCAGACTTCAGAGTGACGGTTCCCCAATACCCAAGTGGCCACCCTAATTCAAGCACCTTTTCAATGAATATATTTAGGTTTAGTAAACCATTTCTATTCTTCAAGCTAGAACTGTTCTTAGTTCCTAATTTGAACACTGGGATTCATAATCATGTGCACTCCCTTTTGCTATAATGTGATTGCTGGGCTAAAAGAGTTACCTTCGTGATTTTAGTTGCAATTTGTTTTCTTCAAACTGATTTGGCGTGTGGGGCATTTTCACAAGCCTGTTTAGAGAGAGAAACTTTTCAATGACGTAGCCTTTCACATTGAAGTACATGTACTTTAGAGTAATTAGTTTAACGAGCTGCAATTCTAAAGGATGTTAGTTTTCTCACGGCTCATGGATTTATGTTGCTTCTTACATGAATACATTTTTGGAGGACATGTAAGAGTTTTTTTATGACCGAAGTGAACATGTAGAGTTCAGTGGACAGAACGACGTTTATGATCTATCTGACCACTGTTTTGTTTCATAATTTGCTTAATAGTATCAATTGATATCTAACAAACTTGCATGTGTGCAGTGCTCTGTTTATGTCTCATTTCTTTTCAAATCTGCTGGGTGAGCAACCTACATTACAATCAACAAACTGCAGGGCAACAATTCTCATGCATGATCAAACCACTCCAATGTAAAATGCTTGGTCTATTAGCCTCTGGATCAGCTAATGTTTCCCCTGCTTACATTACATTATTTAGGCCTGTCATATTAGTTGCCACTGTGACTGGTGTAGCGATAATACCCTACTATGATGTTGTCAAAATGCTTTTGCCGCACATGTAATCTTGTTATTTAGTTCAGTAAGTTTGCTTTGATGGCAGTTTGCCATCTCCTTAATGGATCATCTTTATGTTTAGAAATCACATGAATTAAGGTGTGTTGTATATGACGCTGGCTTCCTTTGTCTCCAACATTTGAAGTTGCTCTATGCACGAAACTTATTTTGTATTCTCAAATACACTAAGATGACGTCCTTCAACTACGAATGTTGCGTAACCATCCTTTTTCCTCGACATATTGGCACATGCAACAAAGTGCTTCTGTCGCACTGTGCCTACGGGCGCGAAGCGCGCCTGTCTTCCTAGTATAATACTGGAACGTTGGAATGGACCGACACTGGCACCGTTAGTTCCAACTGCTGCCAGATCCAAATTGAGAAATACAGTTTGTTGTTTCCGTTTATACCACAAGAAAAAAAAGATAACCCATAGCTCTAACTTTGAACTAATTCTTTTGTATTTATGCCACATTGACAAATACAGCTTATTGTTTCTGTTATGGGAATTGCTAGCGCCCGGTCGTCCGATGGGATAGGATTCCATCGGACGGTCCTGAATGGCCGTGCCGCACTTCCACCATATCACTGCAGTCCTTCCCCGTCTGCCTCTTCTTGCCACCCACGTGTATCCTAACCCCGTCCGTCTCGCCCGCCCCGTGCCCACCGCTCCTCCCCGACCCTCTCCTCTCTCTCTACGCGGGCAGGACCCGAGAGCTGGAATGAGGGCGAGCACGCTCAGTCCGTAGGACCCAGGCACGCCACGTGCCCCATCCGCCAGCCCCTGGCTCGCCGCACCCCTTCCCCGGCACCCGAGTTATGCCCCCATGACTCTCTGAACATATCTCTCAAACACAAAACATTTGCAACATGAAACGCGTGAATGCAACATATATTTGAAGCAGATGAAACATTTGGAACATATACATACAACTTATGTGTGAAACATATGCAACATCCAACATTCAAATAAGCACACTTACAACATATGTCTGAAAAAAAAACAAATGAAACATTTAGAACGGACTGTTGCAACATACATGTACAGTAATTGCAACATGTGCAACATCATAATCTATTTTTGTAACATCCATTTATATGAAACACTTGCAACATACCTCTGAAACATTTAAAACAAATTGAAACATACTCTTGCAACATGCGCTTTCAATGCAATATCTCCTTGCTGCTCGACAGAATGAAGGCTCGTCGGTGTGTGTTCACCGGAGGCAGCGACCCGTCAGCGCTTATAGGTGACGGGTTGGCGGCAATGACTGCACGTCGCGAAAAGGAGGCATCGGCCGCGTGAGCGGCGGGAAGGCCACGGCAGCGCGACTTGGAGAGGGGCGGTAGCTGAGCGCCGCGACTCGGAAGCGGCTGCGCGCCGTGCCTGGCAAGGCCAGCGGTCGAGCGTTGCGCCTCGGAGGCGGCCGCATGCTGTGCCTCAGAGGGCCAGTGTCCGTGCGCTCAGGGGTGGTAGGCGAGCGGATAAGAGCGATAGAAAGAGGAACGAGTGGATAAGAATAAGTGAATAAACAATGTATTTTTTAAAGAACGAAAGAGCATGGGTTGTTGGGCTGGCGTTGTGGCCCTGCAACGGAGCGTCTAGATAGACAGACGCCTGGTTCAGAGCATTATGGTTCCGTTATCAGATCAAATGCCTTTTTTAATATAAAAGAAGTCGTTCGCCATTGGCAATAAATATTCATTTCAAATTATTTTTTTGCCAAACTACACACCACAGACTTCAGATTCTAAATAATTTTAGAACTGGTTTTATCACAAAGAATGTAACTAGTTGACTTACGCTTAATACCTAATGACAATAATAAATTATATAAATCACCTATTAACCCTACGAGGTCATTTAAGGACCAATAAATTTAGGACTGGTTTTATAAATAAATTCTAAAGTCTCCTCTTTATGACGTGATTTAAGAGGTTGGCGGTACGTATCCTCCGTGAAAATGAAACCCTTTTTATAAATTTTATATATTCATGGAAGAGAAAAAAGAATAACTCTAGAGGTTAAAAGTTGAGCCTCATCTTTCATAAATTTCTAAATCTGCCGATGCTCTGCGAAACAGATGACGTAATGACAAGGAAATGTCTAAAAATTCGCTCCGATCCGATCGGCTGTTCTCTCCTGCAAGTCGGCCGGGGTCGTGTGCATGAGAGGCATGCATGAGCATCAGCACGAGCATGGCGGGATTGGAGCATCAATGAGAAACAGAAGTGGACAAAGGGAAGCGTGGCGTACGCCGTGGTGGGAAATACCAAACGACCCTCTTTGGTCTTGGGTACCTTCATCTGACGTACTAGAATCTTATATTTGTCTCTACGGTACAATATGCAATCATTGAAATACGTGTGCATTTTTTCAACCTCGAGGCTGTTGGGGCAGATTAAAGGCTTTGATGTCGGTTTCCAGTTTACTCACTAGACAATCCTTATAAAAATGGTGTTTTGCCATCTTGTCTCATTTTCTCAAGCTTTCTCAGTTGTCTATAGAGATGGCAGCGGATCGGGTTCGGGTCGGATACCCGTGGGTTTCCGGTCCTGCGGTTTCGGGTTTGGGGATGGTTTCACCCACGGTTTTCGGTTTCGGTTTCGGGTTTGGTTTTTACCCGTGGATATCCAATGGATATCCGAAATAAATCATTTGGAATTAAAACTCATGTTTTATAATATGCTAATAATAACTTGTTTACTTAGATTATTAAATCTATTCAAAATTGACTCATGAAAATATTTATTATTTATTGCCTCTTATTTATACATGTGAATATGTGTATATTTATCCACGGGTTTCGGGTATCCATTCGGTTTTCGGGTATCCATTCGGGTATCCGCGGGTTTAGTTTTGGTGATGGATTTTCACCCGAATCGGTTTTCGGTTCGGGTTCGGGTTTCGATTTCGGGTTTCGGTTTTGGGTGCACGGAGACTCCACCCGATCCGAACCTGACCCGCTGCCATCCTTAGTTGTCTATCACTAAAAAATCTACTCTCTACATTACGTACCAGCTGAGAAATGCTATCGTCATACTCGATGTCCTCAGCTAGCGTATTCATAAACACATCATTAACGGTAGCCATAGGTTCCTCGTTAGTAACAGCCTCGTGGAGGGCTACCTCAGGTATGGCCACATCATCATTGTTTTCATGCGGAACATTCACACCAACCTCCCCTTGCATACTCCATATAGTATAGTTTGACATGAACCCCCTAGAAGTGCATTCGTACAGACTCAATTCTCTCCCATTTCTTTTGATTCATGCAATCTTTGCATGGACAGAAGACAGGGTTTCCATCCCCAGCATCGGCTTTGGCATCGGTGATAAACTTGCTGACGTCAAGCATGTACCGCTTGTCCGTTCGGGACAGATGCATCCACTCTCGATCCATCTTTGCACAAAAAATATTGAGAGGAATTACAGAGAAATTAGTAACAAGTGGAGCTTCATGAACAATAATTTAGCTCGAAAGTACCATCTATTCTACACTTATTTAATTTAATCAACTCATTTTAGAAAAAAATTATTCTACACTAATTAGGGAAAATTGAAATTTGTAGCCCCGACCACATAAATTGAAAATCATAGCCTCATAAAAAATAATTATTGCACAATAATCAAGAACAATTATTCTACTCCATGCCACATAAAAATAGAGACACTAATTTTAAAAAGACTAAAATTGGAGACTTGATCATGAACAACAATGTAGCTCCAAACAATGTGTTGATAGGTGACACATGGATTAATTTGTTCATCAAAATTGTAAAAGAATCTACTCTACTCCTAACAAGAACTAAACATACTAACAATCATCTTGACCACCATGTAATTAGCTAGGAATTTAAATGGGTTCGTAGACACCAACCTTTTGGATGATGGATTCTCCACAATTTGCTTGGTTGCCTTGCACAAAGTCCAATTGGAAAGTGCTCTCTCGAATGGAGAAAGAACTAGAATGAGAATCAAGCAATGTAGCCATCACAACAACGGTAATTAAGCAACAAAATCAAAGGAGTGAATGCTTGTTACTAAGCTTAAAGCAAAAAGATCAAGCCTCTTCAAAATCTAAGAGCTAGCTTCATGGTGAAGAGCAGCCGCAACAATGGAGGGAGGGGGGAAAATGCGCGCCTCTGTGCTTGGGATGGAAGAGAGGAGGGAGGAGAGGACGGCGCCAGAGTTTTGTACTGTCAGGTTACCACCATCGGTTCTTGGCTTGAACCGTTAGAACCGGTAGTGATATATGACCGTCCACTCACTGCCGGTTCCAGCTACAAACTGGCAGTGATGTGGACCTTCACTGCCGGTTTTGGCCCACTCCCAATCATTTTCTAATTTTGAAGCCTAGAACTGGTAGTGAATGGTCATCCGGCCAAAATCCGGCACTGATGAGGCCGACAATGATGCCCGATTCTGTAGTAGTGCGTCCCCGTGCCGTGCCAACGGGAAATCAAGGAGTATAGATACCCGCACAAAGTTAACCAATGCAAGATCCAGTTCATAACTATAATCTTCAACGAGGAATAAATCGCGGGCCTCCCAAGCCACAAGGCACTGTTTAATGCTGTAGATGACATCATCCGTACACTGTTCATCACTTTAGATAACACTATTCATGACTGTTCATCACTGCAGCTATTTTTTTTTTGCTCCACTAATTTTTTTGCACACACAAAAGGCCGCCGCAGCGTAGTGCACCCATTGGGCTAGTAATATATAATATATAATGAATATATACCCCGTACCAACGGAAGCGATGCATGCATGGCAATTGGGTGAAGTGCATACTCCCTCTGCCTAGTTTATTTGTTGTTTTCGGTTTTTGTGCCATAAGTTTAACTCGATTTGTAGAAAATACGTGCAATATTTTTATCTCTAAATAAATTTATTAAAAAACTAGATTCAAAGATCTTTCCAGTGATACTAATTATGTACCATAAATATTAATATTTTTTAATCTATATTTTATTAAAGTTGTTTCTCGGGAAGCGAAAACGACGGAAGTTTTGGGATGGAAGGGAGCAAGTGAGATGATGAGAAGATTCAGATTCAGTAGTGTATGTACGTGGTCATCCAAGATGCGTCCATAGATTCAGATTCTGAGGCCTGAGGGCGACGTGTACCAAACCAGTATGCTAGCTGAATTGTTGGATCGCGGCACCTGACATGCATGTAACATCGTGCCAAATTAACTTGCGCGTCAGAAGGTACAATCAAACCTTTATTTGTAGCCATTGTTGGATTGATCTCAGGCCCAGCCCAACGGCTGGGGCCTTGTTTCCTCCTGGATCGCGCCCTGATCGGGGGCGCCCAACCGATTCATGGTTGGTGGGCCCCCGACGCGCTGCGCTATAAAAAGGAGGAGTGGGGGCCGCAGGCACTTGATCCAAGGTTCGCCGTGCCCTAAACCCACTCCACAAACCCTAGGCCTCCGATCGGTATCGCGCAGTGGCGTCGGGAAGCACCACCGCGCCGCCTCCCTTCTACTCCCGCACCGCCGTCGTCGGTCAGCGTCGGTGGAGGCCCGAAGGACGACGTGATCTACTCCACCGCGACATCAATACCATGGACGCCTCCGGATCCTCTCCCTCCAACGACGGTCTAATCCCTAAACTCCTAGATCTACTCCACAGTCTTTCTCTTGTTCCCGAACTCGGTACTCTACTAGAAGATCCTATCAATCTATCAATGGTATCAGCCGATCTAGTAGTAGATCGGGCTCGGGAACTACCTAGTAAGAACAGCGAGCACGTAGAAAGGGGGTTTTTCTTTCTCAACCCTAACCCTAGCACCAGATCCAGACGCGAAAGATCGAGAAAGGGAATACCTAACCCTAAAAGCAAAGAGGAAGGGTGGGGGGATCCATGCACTTACCTGTGGCGCGGTCATCCCCGCACCGCCGCCGGGTCACCGGCGACCGGGACGAGCAAAGAGACCGGCCGGGGAAACCACGCCACCGCGCGGCTCTCCGTGACCGTTCACCCAGCGAGGCACCACGCACGAAGCCGCTCGACGGCGGCGCGCTCCGCAATGGGCGAGCGCGCGCACCGGCCAGGGGCCTCGGGGCGGCGCCGTCCTTCTCATCGGCCATCGCAGGGCGCTCCTCCATCTTGCGTCTCGGAGCGGCTGAGAGAGAGGATAGAGAGAAGAAAGAGAAGGCGACGGATAGAATGGGGCTAGGGTTTCACCGGTGGACTGCCTTGGGGTTTTGTGCACCCGAGATCAAAGGAGGGCCGTCGGATGTGATCCAACAGTCAGAATTTGTTTGGACCAGATTGAGCCCAGGCGGGTTTCGGCACTGGGCCGATTTCACGCCGCCGGCCTAGGTTGCGGCCTGGCTGCGCGCGCGCAATCCCACGCAAAGACAGGCTAGGCCGAAAGTGGCCGTAGGCCGCTTATTTCGTTTCGCCCTGGCCCAACCGGCACAGTAACATTTTTTTTCCACTTTTTCAGAAGCTTTTTTATTTTGAGAGCAAAGTCAGCAAGTTATGCTTATGAAAAATAGCGAGTTAATTAACGTTTTCCGCTGCGCAACTTATAGTTTTAATTCTCATTTTAAATTGAACCAACGGGATATTTAATTTGAGACGCCGAGTTTTCAAGCACATAATTTTTTTTTGTAATATTGTTATTTTTTTACCAACATTAATAATAGCAATATTGCAAATTCCAAGTTCCAACTTTTATGTATTTATTCTATTCTGCCCAACAGTGATTATAATTTATGTAGAGAGTCAATTTTTGTATATCTTGATTTTGATCAACGTTAAATTAAGATATGCAATTACTTTTCCTAGTTTTAATGTTGATGTTCTCACTGTTTTCTCATGTCCAATTTCAGACCAAGTGCTCAATGCGATGCACTTTATTAGTGCAATCCCAAAGCTGACGGGACAGAACTATGTTCTATGGCGTGAAGAACTTGATGCAGCTCTAGCACTTGCTGAGATATATTTGGCTCTTCAGGAGCCAAAGCCCACTGAGCCAGAGGAGCCCGAAAGAGCCCAAAATGAGACCGATGAAGCTTTTGCTAATCGAAAGCGAGACTATACTCCTATTAGAGCAAAGTATGATCTTGAGAAGTACAAGTGGGAAAAGTCAAACCGCAAGTGCAAGATTGTCATCAAGAAAACCACCAGAATGTGACACAGCAAAAGAATACCTTGAGAAAGTAAAGAATCAGTTCACTGGTTCTACCAAAGCTCATGCTTCCACCCTGATCCAGAAACTCACTAACATGAGGTTCACAGGGGGGAGTGTGAGAGAGCACATTCTGAGCATGAGCACCATGGCAGCTAAGTTAGACAAGCTAAAGATGCCCCTGGCAGATGGTTTCATCATTCACCTAGCTCTAAACTCCCTTCCCAAAGAGTATGAGACATTTGTTGTTAACTACAACACACAGCCAGAGGACTAGGATTTAGAGAAGGTGATTGCTATGTGTGTGCAAGAAGAAGAAAAGCTAAAGAATACAAATGGTGGTTCTGTGAACTTTGTCAAAGGAAAGAACAAGAAGCCATTCTATAACAAGAAAGCTCCAGATGCCTCCACCTCTCATAATAAGGGAGGAAGCTCTTCACACCCTAAAGTACAGACAAAACAAGACAACCAGCAGAAGCAGGAGGACTCGGATCGCTGCAGATGGTGCAATGAGACAGGGCATTGGAAGCACGACTGCCCCAAGTTCATGAGACACTGCCTAGTAAAGGGTGAGGACATTATAACTTTTGTTGATGAATCCTTATATCTAAGCTATGCTAGATCCACATGGTGGATTGACTCAGGTGCAACTGTTCATGTTGCAAACTCTTTGCAGGGATTCAATGGAGTGAGAACCCTTCAAAGAGGAGAAAGACAGATTAAGGTGGCCATTGGTGTTGAAGCTGAAGTTCAAGCTATAGGAAATCTATCTCTAGATTTAGCTAGTGGTTTCACACTTGAGTTGCATGATGTTCTTTATGTTCCCTCTTTAGCCAGAAATTTGATTTTAGTTTCATGTTTGTCAGACTATGGTTTTGATTGTCATTTCAGCAAGAACAACTGTAAGCTACAGTTAAATAATCAGTGTGTGGGTCTTGCTTTCCGACAAGACAAACTTTATTTATTATCTATGTCTAAGAATGTGAATGCTGAATGTAATAATGCTGAGAATGCAATACCCACAGATGCTAGCAAGAAAAGGAAAAGAATTGATTCCTCATCAAAATTATGGCACTATCGTTTAGGCCATATTTCGAGGGGGAGAATAGAATGCTTAGTCAAAGAATCAATACTCCCACCACTAGAATTCTCAGAGTTAGAGCAATGCGTTGATTGCATTAAAGGCAAGTTAGTAAAGAACATAAAGAAAGGCGCTAAGCGAAGCACGAGAGTACTAGAATTGATCCACACAGACATCTGTGGACCTTTTCCAGTGACATCACATTCACAGACGACTACTCTCGTTTTGGATATATATATCCAATCAAAGAACGTTCAGAAGCTTTAGACAAGTTTAAGATATTCAAGGTTGAGGTTGAAAATCAACTAGACAGAAAAATCAAAGTAGTAAGATCTGACCGTGGGGGGGAGTACTACGGTCGACATACCCCTTATGTACAAGTTCCTGGATCTTTTGCAAGGTTCTTACAGGAAAATGGCATAGTAGCCCAGTATTCAATGCCGGGCGACCCACAGCAAAATGGAGTAGCAGAAAGGCATAACCGTACTCTAATGGATATGGTGCGCAGCATGATGAGCTATTCCACTCTGCCACTGAGTTTGTGGATGGAGGCCTTAAAAACCGCCATTCATATTCTCAACAGAGTTCCAAGCAAGTTAGTACTTAAAACACCGTATGAGCTGTGGACCGGCAGGAAACCCTCAGTCAACCATTTGTGTGTCTGGGGGAGCCCTGCTGAAGCAAAAGTATTTAACCCAAACATAGGAAAGCTAGACCCCAAAACAGTAAGTTGCCATTTTATTGGCTATCCAGAAAAGTTGTGGAAACAAGACACGCTAGTTTTCTAGAAGATCAGATGATCAGGGGGAGCAAGACAGCGCGAGAAATCACCCTTGAAGAGAAGCGGGTGTTCGTGCCCATTCCTATGGTGCAGGAACCCTACTTCACGCTGCCTGTTGTTGTTGGACCTACGCAAGTGGTGACAACACCTGCTGTAATTTTGCCTACGACTAATTCGGAACTTGTCTTTCAGGAGCCGAATGAACCCATAGTCGATGAACAGCAGCCCCAACAAGATCAGCCTCAAGATCAAGAAATGCCAGTAGCAGAACCTTCTGGCAGACCTCAAAGAGCGCAAAAGTCTCCTATTCCAGATGACTACATAGTCTATGAATGCGAAGAAGTTCAGATGGAGGATGAACCCACCTCATTTGAAGAAGCCATGAGGAGCACTGAAGCATCTAAGTGGCAAGAAGCCATGGAAGATGAATTAAAGTCCATGAGTACCAATAAAGTTTGGGACCTAGAGGAAATTCCTGAAGGAGCCAAAACAGTAGGCTGCAAATGGGTCTACAAAGTGAAACGTGACTCCAAAGAGAACATAGAAAGGTATAAAGCAAGACTGGTAGCAAAAGGTTTTACTCAGCGAGAAGGGATAGATTACAATGAAACATTCTCTCCCGTCTCGAGCAAGGACTCTTTTAGAATCATAATGGCCCTAGTGGCATATTTTGATCTAGAATTACATCAGATGGATGTGAAGACAACGTTTCTCAATGGGGATCTAGAAGAAAGAGTGTACATGGCACAACCGAAAGGTTTTGCTATGACAGGCAAAGAAAGAATGGGCTGTCGTCTGAAGAAATCCATTTATGGATTAAAGCAAGCATCCAGACAGTGGTATTTGAAGTTTGATAAGACAATCAAGAAGTTTAGGTTTAAAGAGAATGTTGAGGCGTGTATGCAAAATTTAAGAATGGGAAATATATTTTCCTAGTACTGTATGTAGATGACATTCTATTAGCAAGTAGTGATGTCACTCTGCTGCAGGAAACCAAAAGGTTTTTGTCCTCAAATTTTGATATGAAAGATTTAGGTGAAGCTTCTTTTGTTTTGGGCATAAAGATTCACTGAGATAGAAACCGAGGGGTATTGGGATTGTCCCAAGAGGCATATATAGAGAAAATATTGAAGAAATTCAATATGCATAAGTGTAGACCATCACCTGCTCCTATTGTAAAAGGTGACAAGTATGGGGAACATCAATGTCCCAAGAGCAAGTTCAAGCACGATCGCATGCAAGCCGTTCCATACGCTTCAGCTGTTGGAAGCTTACAGTATGCTCAAGTGTGCACACGCCCAGACCTGGCTTTTGTGACTGGACTGCTTGGCAGATATCAAAGTAATCCAGATATGGAACACTGGAATTTAGTAAAGAAGGTCTTAAGATACTTGCAAGGCACGAAAGGGCTCATGCTAACCTACAGAAGATCTGATGACCTACAAATAGTAGGATATTCAGATTTTGATATCGCGGGAGATGATAAAAAGTCCACCTCAGGGTATATATTCACTCTCGCGCAAGGAGCCATATCATAGAAAATCTCAAAACAAACAATAGTCACTGCATCGTCCACAATGTATGATGAGTTTATTGCTTGTTATGAGGCGTCATGACAGGTGAATTGGCTTAAGAAATTTATACCTAGTTTAAAGGTGGTCGACAACATCGATAAACCACTAAAGTTGTATTATGATAACGAGTCAGTAGTGTTGTATGCTCACAACAATAAGTCGAGCAATGCCGCCAAGCACATTGACATAAAATATTATGTTGTGAAGGATAAAATCCAGGATCACGTCATAAGTCTTGAACATATAAGCACAGAAAAGATGTTAGCGGATCCTCTTACGAAAGGCTTACCGCCCAATGTGTTCAGAGAACACGTAGCCGGTATGGGTTTAAAGGAAAGCCAGTGATTCCTAGATAGTAAGAGGGCCCAAGGCGAGAATTCACCTCTGAACAGAAAAGTATTTGTGGCTGTCTAATCTAATGGTAATAACTGTTATGATGAAACATGCTCAATACACTAATTTGTGATGGGGTGGGTTAACAAAGCGAGAAATCAGAGATGAGATCAAGGGAGAGAATGTTGGATTGATCTCAGGCCTAGCCCAACGGCTGGGGCCTTGTTTCCCCCTGGATCGCACCCTGATCGGGGGAGCCCAACCGATCCATGGTTGGTGGGCCCCCGACGCGCTGCACTATAAAAAGGAGGAGTGGGGGCCACAGGCACTTGATCCAAGGTTCGTCGTGCCCTAAACCCACTCCACAAACCCTAGGCCTCCGATCAGCATCGCGCAGTGGCATCGAGAAGCACCACCGCGCCGCCTCCCTTCTACTCCCGCACCGCCGTCGTCGGTCAGCGTCGGTGGAGGCCCGAAGGACGACGTGATCTACTCCACCGCGACATCAACACCATGGACGCCTCCGGATCCGCTCCCTCCAGTGATGGTCTAATCCCTAAACTCCTAGATCTACTCCACAGTCTTTCTCTTATTCCCGAACTCGGTACTCTACTAGAAGATCCTATCAATCTATCAGCCATATATATAGCTAAGTAATTTCAATACATACATCATTTTCAAAAGTATATGGGCCAAGCCTCTCCTTGGTAGACACCAGTGCAATTAACTAGCTAGGATCGTGTCATTTAAAATACAACTCCACTAAGGGGAAACTTGCATGATGGCATGGGGACTCGCTCATCACCCAATCTCATTTGCTTGCTCCTAAACCCTAGCTCTCACCTCTCTAGCTCACAACATATAACCTTCTCCTCTCTAGCCGGTTTGGGACCCTGTCCCAACATTTACTGCTGCAAAATCTAAACAAAAAACAGACATATTTGTTTGTCGGTTCTATTTGTGTTTGCATGCCGAGAATGAAAAGGCACAACGAGGCGTAGTTTTGAGACACGGCCCTTAGAAACCCTAGAACTTAAAAAATGCTATATTTTTAGACAAAATAAAAAAGTTATAAATTGTTGTATTCTTTGTTGGAGTATCTTTTTCTTTGAACTATGTCACCTGGTCTTAGACTAAATTGATGGTTAATAATTTATTATTTTTCTTTAAATAATGTTGGTATTCTCGAGACTTTGTGATCACTACAAGGATTTGACCCTTATAGCACCACTTGTTTTCGCAACACCACTCATTTTGTTGCAATATTTGGTTCTATGGCAACCAACGTCATAATTGGTAGCGATATATGGGCCTTATGGCCATTAGAATTGTGTGTTGCATTAGTCATAAGCTCCGTTGCAAGAGGTAGGCATTAATGCCATGGTGGTAAAGGTGGTTGCAAGTATGGGTTCCTATTGCCACGGCTAATATTGAGTTGTGATAATATTGATTTTAAGTTGCAATAGCTAGGTGTTGTTGCCACCATTGTAAAGTTGGATGCAAGTAGTTGCACTTAAGGCCATGATGTAATTGTGTTGTCTCAATCTTGACCTGCGTTGCAATAGCTCTTGCTATATTGCATCCAAAAAAGGATTAGTTGCAAGTAGTTATGAATATAGCCACGATAAAACTGTGTTGCCTTAATCTTGTCCTGCGTTGCAAAAGATCTTATCATATTGCATCGAAAAAGTGTTTCGTTGCATCTGTTGAGGTGCTATTGCCACCAACATCATGTGGTTGCCACAATATTTGTATTGCCACTAAAATTTATTCGTGGGCATTATATATCATATGTATGGGCCTAAACCCTAAGGATTCATGCACGTGTGAATGACCGTGTTATATCGTGGGGATTATGCTAAAGGATAACTGTCCAACATGTGGTGACTGGTGAGTCTACGTGGAAAGTGACCGAGGATACTGAAAAGGATGATCCTGTTGTCCAGCATGTTCTCTTATTTAGTTTAGTTAAGGCAAATAGAATTGGGATAATGGGGTACTGAAAAGGATGATCCTGTTGTCCAACGTGTTCTCTTATTTAGTCTAGTTAAGAAAATAAAATTGAGATAATAATGGATATATGAAATAAGATTTCTTTTATTGGCACTAAAAGTTTGAAACACAAGTGGGCTATGACAGTCCAGTTATGTCATTAAACCTAGAAATTATATTACATTACAACATATATGTCCTTCCTTGACTTGGATAAATTATTGAAAATATTGAAGTAGTAATTGTATAATCTATTATGTTCTTCTTTGTTGTTTAGGTAAAATAAAGATACTCTTTCCTTGAGCTATGTCGATCCTATCAACTATATATCTATATTTATATCTATGGATATAAAACTTGACATAACAGACGACATGGCATAAAAGTTGTTAGAAATTTTATCGCTCGTTATTCATAGATCAATCAAATAATTGTCAATTTTCAAATCCAACCATCATAAAGGCCAAAACTTGCCAAAAACTACTTGCATCCATTTCCCGAGAGGCACAAGTTACAGGACCACTATTAAGCCCAGTCAAATATTCAGAGTTCACGACGTCTGCAATTGCATGGTTCTTTAATCTTTGATAATGCATCGTAAGATTTTCACGTCATGGATGGTCCTAAAACCAACAAAGGTAAAAAAATTCAGCAAACTAAAGTTAACAAGGGATGAGACATTTGAGACCAAAACAAAAAATTTCACTAATAGACCAAAATGGAGAAACATGACATTCCTTAGAGCCATATGGTCGCCTACAATATGAATAAGAAATCAATTGTGCTATAGTGCCCATTCAAATACACAGAGGCAAGTCACGCAGGACATAGCTTCTTACTAACACTGATGCAGTTTGTTATTGCACATTGAAAGACCGAATAGGTGACCGGAGGGGGATAGAATTCTTTTTCGTAACTTAGCCTATGTCCTAGTTCCGACCTAGCAGACCTATATATCTTATAATCATCAAGATCACACAAGTCAACTTGAGACATGTTTATACTAGGACCGATTAGAACTCAATACCTCACATTGAAGCAAAACAACAGTTCACAATTTCCAAAAGATTTGACTGCAAGCTATGGCAGCAGTTGGACTGCTACCTGCACAGACAAATGACAACAACAACAGCTCAGGTCACAAATATTTAGCAATGAGGACCAGATACATGTTCACTTAATCATGCAAAAGAAATAGACTAATCCTTCAAATATCAGCTAATGATTACTTAATAGAGTATTCACTATTGCACAAAAGTGACACTTCACTTTACAAATTCAAGCCAAGCTGCTGCACCATCAAATTGCAATAAAATATTGTTACTCCTAACTTTCACAAAAAAGACAAACTGCTATTGCTACTGCACAGCCTAAAAGTTAAGCAACAGGTAAAATAGATATAAATAGCTAATGATGATTTAAATAGTTGACACATCATTGCTTGATAGTGACACGATCCAAATGATATGCTGGTGAAAAACTTAAGCTTTGCTGAAAATGAACTGCTACAGCAAATAGAGAAACAGATCAACTGCAGGGTCGACAGACAAGCAGAGAACATCAACCACCTGAAAAAAACGATGTTGGACTGATTGAGAAGGAAAATTTCAACACCACAAACTACTGATGTAGGCCTGAAAACTGACTGAGCAGCTCCTTAGGAAAAAATTGAACATGCAAACTGTTCTTCTAAAATTTAGGGCAAAGAACACATGTATCACTGATGGTGCAGCTACTTAACTACCATCAGAGGTCGCAAGCAAGCTGCTGCTGGGATTAAGCGGCACACATGTATTACTGATGGTATTGGACTGTTACTGCACAAAGACAAAAGACGGTGCAAACCAACTCTTGTCACTGAACTGGAAACTGAAGCTGTACTGCTTCAGAAAACCAAATGTTTCAGTACCACTACTGGAAGCAAGTACAAAACCAAACTTGACTGAAATTCATAGATCCAAAGAGATTACTTTGAATTGAACTGAACTGATGAGCTATGTTGTTACTGCTCTAAAGGTGGTTTCAGAAATAACCCAGGAACAAGGCTGCATAAAGTGTTTGTTGGAATTTCACAAAAAGGATCCATATTGAAATTGAAAAGCCAGAAAACTTAATCACCGCCTCACATCATCACCAGAAGTAGTCCCACCTGAATCCATCCAAAAAGATCGAGTCTTTCTTACAAAATACATAAAATCCAAAAACCCTAAGAAATGGAGAAGATCCTATTTTTCTGTGTGCTCAATAAAATCACAGCATTTTGCTATGTGTGAAATTGACAAAATAAAAATTCCCATCATACATCTAAAACACAAGATTATAAAACCTGCCTAAAACATGTTGAATTCGTTAGCAACAGCCAGCCAAATCAGCATCCGAATCAAAATAGTTCAAAAGTACAAACATGCTCCTCCATGCTATCAACACATACCAAGAGAAATAAACATTACAAGGACCATACAAAACCGGGCTAGGCCTTTTACTTTCAGTTTGGGTTTATTCTTTTGCGATTAAGCATAAAGCCAACCTATCAGCTATGTACTTGAATGACAGAAGCATAAATCAACAGTAAACCTCAATAGAAAGGAGCAGCTAACCCATTTGCCAACACTGCAAGTTCAAAAGTACCACAATGAGTATATAGCATATGAGTTCTGGAAATGGAAAATGTATAATGAAAACTAGTCACCAGCTTTTTGAATTTCAACTACAGAAGGGTTTTTTTTTTCAGACGAGTGCATAGAAAGAGCATGTTAGTATGAATGATGTGGCACTAGCACTTTATGTACAGGCTTTGTAAAGGCCGCAGCAGCACAAAAATATTGTGGTGTTCTGTAAAAGTTTGATTTGGGGCAAAAGAAATCTAGGACATAAATAAATCTGTCTTTTTTTAACTCTAAGTGTACATCAGGACTCTTAAGTGTACATCAGAGAACATAGAACAACTTATTAACAAGAAGTGCCAACAACGTGCTTGCAAATACTTAGGAGCCCAACCAAACACTTATAGCTAGCCACCAGCGCCATTGCAATATGTGCAACATCCTAAAACATCCTGATAAAACACTTATAACACACGTCTGCAGATAGATCAAATACCTGAAACATGTATCTTAAACACTTACAAAAACACCTGAAAACACATCCCTTCCTCGAGCTGTCTACTTGGAGCGAGCGCACTACTTGTTTAACGCGGGCGGAAAAATCATTGCAAGACATATGCAACATCCAGATAAAACACTTGCAATATATATGTGAAACATATGTAACATCCATACAAATGCACTTGCAACGTACGTCTAAAAAACAGACGAAATATTTAGAACATACATTTGCAACATACGTGTATAACCATTGCAACTTGTATAACATCCCGTTATACTTTTGGAACATTCAGATAAATCACCGCAACATCTAGTTGAAACATCTGAAATACTTAAAACGTACGCTTGTAACATACGCTTTTAGCGTAATGTTACCTTGCAGCTTGGAGGAATGAAGGCTCATCGCTGTGGAGCTCGACGCCGGCGCGGAGGTCGAAGGCGGCGCATAGAGCTCGTCGGTGCCCCAGCGGAGGCACTGTGCTCGGTGAGCACCTGCATGAGCCCGTGCGAGCGGCGCTGGGCGAGAACCTGCGCGAGGAGCACTTGGCGAGCACGGTTGCCTGCTCGGCGAGCACCCCCTGCAGCACACTGGCTAGCGGCTAGCAGCCGACGAGCACCCCCTGCCTGGCGAGCACAAGCACGCCAGTAGCTAGCAAGCACGAGCACCACCTGCTGCGCCAGCTGTAACACCTCTGGTGTTAAACATGCATTAGGCACTATAAATTATGAGCATGCACATCATCTTGCATTCATAATCATATGTGATATAATGAAATAGTGGTTTGAAACATAGCTCTGAAACATAGATGTTGCATTTGTTCGTTTAAATGAAAACTATGCCATGCTTATGCTTGTTAGGGCAATAAACATGTTTGTTGGTAATGCAAATAATTTAGAAATGTTTAGCATGTCATTTGGAGCAAGTTTTGTATTCAAAGTTTTCTCAAATTTTGCTTTTAAAAATAATTTAGAAAAAATGGAATTTTGATTTAAATAAACTTTGAATCTTTATTTCAAAATCTAGTTGGAATTCTAAAATGCACCTTTAAGCAAAGTTGTAGAGTTCAAAATTCTAAACAACTTTTGTTTTGGGGTCAAGATTTGAAAATGTTTTTTACTTGTTCAAATTTGAATTTGTGGGGCTGTTTGTTTGAAAAAGAAAAGAACAAGCATTTCATTTTGGATTTGGGCCGCGCACCCCACTTCTCGGCCCACGGCCAAAGCCAGCCCGGCCCAGCTCCGTGCTTGCCCCGCACCCCCCTCCCTCTCCCGCGCGCCGCGCCCTACCGCGGCAGAGGCAGGCCGCCCCGTGGTCGCCGACGTACGGCTCCGGGCGGCACCTAGTGCCCCGGTGGCCCCTGCAGCCCGCGCTCGCCGTCACCCTCGCCCCCAGCTCGTTCAGCCGCACTCGCCCACTCCTCCTCCCTCTCCTCGTCACCTCGCTCTCGCCTCGCAGCAGTAGCAGCAGCAGAGCCACGCGGCCGCCCCGCCATTGCCGGCCGCAGAGCTCGCCACCGCGCAGAGCCATCGCTTCTGCTTGCGGCCAACGATCCGTAGCAGCCGCTCCGTCTTGCCGCACCGTCCGTGCTTGCCATCACCCGAGGTAAAGGCCGCGGTGGCCAGTTCGCCTTCCCGCCATGCCCGGAGCTTCGGCGAGCTCCTGGTCCTTGTCAACCGCCCTCTCCCCGCTCCTTCTTCTCCTCCTTTCCGTGCGCATTGGCTTCGCCTTGCTCTCGCAGAGCCCGCACATGGCCTCTCGCACCTCGCCGTGGTCGGTGTTTGCCGCCCGACGGTGAGCAGAGCCGCTGCTCCGCCATGCACGACGGCGAGTACTCGCCCGTGCTTCTCCGACGCCCTTTTCTGGCCAGCCGGGATCACGTGACCGAGGGGAAGCCAAGGGTGGTGGTCTTGCCGCCGGTGACCTCGCCGCCGACGAGTTCCCAGTCGGTCAAAACCCCCTTGCTTGGGGTGACCAACGGGTGGGGTTGGTTGACCATCGGGCCCCGCTTGTCTGTCCCTCTGTGCTGATCCAGGGTGAAGGAATGGGGTGTGCGTAGCAGTTTGAGCCGGGTGGATTTTTGGAATTAAAAAACCTTTTCTAGAAATTGTGAAAATACTTCCAAAAATCATATCTTGAGAAATATAGTTCCAAATTTGTTGAAACAAATTTTGTTGTGTTTCTTATCACTAGATCTACAGTTTAAAAATATTGCATGTCAAATTTGTGATACTTTTATAAGGGTTTTATTTAATTCTTGTAATTGCTATTTTCTTAGAAAATGCATAATAAATAGAATATACCTCAGAAAAATATGGTTCTAGTTTTGTTAGTCTTCTTTTGTGATGTGCTTTGCATGAAAAATATATGTCATGCATGTTCTGTAGAAAAATATTGATGTCTAGTTCTAGTGCCTTTATTGGCTGATTTTTGTTATTTTGCTAGAGAGAAAAATTAGTATAAAACATACATATGATAACTTTTTGTACAGTGTTAGTAGACCATGTAGATTATGGGAAAAAACTAAATCTGTTGTTTGATACTTTTTGTAGTACGAAGTATTTTCATGCTCATTTATACGTCCTAGCTTGTCATTTTTGTGTAGACAGTTTTACTTATCCAATTGCCATGAAAATTTTATGGTAGGCTACTTATAGTATGACTATGCTACTTTCATTTTTCTAGATTTTTATATGCACTAGAAATACATGTTGCTGTTGTAACCTTAGTTTAAAGAGATAAAATAATATTCTTTATGTATGATTAGTTAAATAATGTAGCTTTGGTGTATCTTTAAAGCATCAAATAACTTGTTGATGTCACTTGGCATGTTAGTAGGGTTTTGGTGATGAAGTGTAGTGGCACACATGTTGTGGCTTTATGGTAGTTAGCGGTAGCTAACGGGGGTTAGTCGTAGAAGCGAATGCAGTAGATGACATGTACTCGTGGTACCTGTCCATGGATGATGTTGACTATCTAGTAGAAAAGTTCTACTTCTATTCTATCCAATAAATCTAAGTGTGTTCATCTGCATTGCATGCAATCACGATCATCATATGCCATCACATCCAATGCACCACTTGCATCCTCACTTTTGTAATTGCATCATACAGGATCGCAGGAGGAAGTACACGTAGCAGTACAAGAGGATCAGGCTGAGGCCGACCCATAGAAAATCCAGGCACATGAGGTGCCAGAGGTAGAGGAGCAAGGAGAGGACTTGCCAGAGTGCATGGATCATCAACCTAGTTCGTTTGAGTGAGGCAAAGCCCCAGAGCATTCAGCAATCCTTTATATATATATATATGAATTATATATATTATTGCATTAAGTTATAGAAGTTAAGTGAAACTGTTGATGCATTTATTACTATCCTTGCCTACCTTATTATATTCTTACCCTGTTAGGTTTAGGATCGAATAACTGCTTAGCCCTACTTAGACCGGTAGTGATCGGTGATTTCCTGTCATCTGTAATTATAGGTGGTTACTGGAATACTTTAGCTATAGAATGGATGATGTCCTGGAAATAATCCTGTGTTGATAGATAATTGGAGATCGGACGAAAAAGTTGGAGGCAACCAGACAGGGTTCTGGGGTGCTATTAGTTTTCCGTTTGTGTCGGTTAAGGACCGATCGTTGCTCGTCTCTCTTGTCATGTTGAACGCATGCCTCACATTTAGCTGGCCGAATAAAGTACCTTTCAACCGCGAAGCTCGTGACACTTTTCCGGCCGAGATAAACTCGGGCTGGCAAACTGGTGTTGAAGGGGGTAGGACGGTGACGCGAAGAGTGAGCGTGCGTCCTGGCTGTCGGGCGGTCCCTAGGTATTGCAGTCCATGATTGTTATCCCGCGATGTTTACCTGGAAAGTGTCGTTGATGATCTGTAGCTCACTTGATCGGTGAGTGTGGTTTGTGTGAGGAATAAATCACTAGCTGGTTAGGAATCGATTCGAATCGCCATCGCTCCTGGATAGTGAGCACTTGACTTGAGTTACGATATTGTAGTAATGATGATGGAACACTGTTGGTTATGTGGATTGATATTGGAAATGCTAAATCTAAGTTGGTAACTGGATGTATTGGTTAATCAAGTGATTGCTATAGTATAGGTGCTTACCTAGATTGATAGACTATAATAAAGATGATGTAAAATACTTAAATGGTTCATTATGTTAACATTTTGCTCTTTCACAAATGAGTCAGCTAGTCCACTAAAAGAAAGCCTTGTATAATTCTTGGTGTTACTTTATTTTTAGTTTAAGACGGATAAGTCTAGCTGAGTACTTTCTCGTGCTCAGAGCGTTGCTCCCATTGTTGTTGCAGATGGTCAGATGTACTACGGTTATTGCATCAACTGTCTATACCCTGCGTTGGGCGACAACTAGGACCAAGGGCATGGTCACTCTGTATGTCTTATCTGATGCTTTTGTTGGAAATGACTATCTACTGGCACTGTATCTGAACTAAACGTGTGTGTGGTCTTAAAACTAATTGCTTCCGCTACTTTATTATGAATTTGGTTTATAATAACTTTATGGTTTAAACTCCGATGTATCTCAGTGTTGTTGCGAACTTTATGTATTATGTGACTGTTGCTACTAAACTTATACGATCTTGGTTTGTATGTGGTGGATTTGAAATCCTTCATGGTTTCACAGACTACCGGGTTATACGGACTTAAGTTTGCTAAATTATCTGCTTCGGCGGTTGATTTTCTTACTTAATTTTGTATAATTGGTCGGTTCTGTTACACCAGCTGCTGGCGAGCACCCCTTAGCTAGCAAGCACGAGCACCCCTGCACGAGTTCGAGACAGGAGGAGAGTCACAGGCTCCACGACATCTTTCTTCTCCTTGTTGCTTTGAATGGAGAGAGATGAAATGGAGAGGTCAAGTCTCACCACCTGACGCGAGTATATATTTGTGTAGTGAAAAAAAATATATGGACCACGTGAGGCTACGTAGCTTTCATCGTCTGGGCGCAGGACGGACGTACGTCCGCGATGGCTGTGCGTTAATTGCCTAAGAATCACTGGCCCCGGCGAGGTCTCTTGTGCCGTCAGAACGCGACGGATACCAAACTTTGGCCCCCACAGCAGCGGCAAGAGATTCGTTTCATACTCCATCCATATTTCATATTCCCTCCATGCTGGTAATTAAGGTCATTTTGGACCGTATTTAGCATAGTAGGGAGTGATTAAATAGGGTGTATTTTTTCCTATTTGTTCTTATTAAATAGGGTTGTGGGTTCACCCATACAACAAACATTTCTCAGCTAGAGTGGTTCCTCCGACGACCGCGACGCCGACTGTCGCCGAGTCCGGTCGTGCCAAGTCCGGTGACCAACACTGACCGTCGCCGGGTCCGGCATGAGCTCCTTCGTCCACGAACTCCTCTGGTGCAACAAAGTCCGGCGCGATCTTGATGGCGTCCTCCGTGTCAAGAAGAACAAGCAAACGCTTCCTGGCTCCATGCGTGCAGTGAGCGGAGGGGACGGCAACCCAAGCGGCGCAATTTACCCCCGTGAATGAACGAACGGGATGGCAAGTTGGCAACCGAAGAGTGCAAGGGCATTTGCGTCCAAAACCACATTAACAAACCTAAAGCTGACTTCAAGTATGCAAAATCCACTGGAGGCTAAAACGACACGAATTGCCGATACAGAGGGAGTACACAATACCGTACCGTCACCGGCTCACTGCCCTTGTTTACCATGCAGTAGGGAACGAAATAAACTAATTCAACAGGCAGGGCATAATTAAGGTCCAGTTAAACATGCGCTAGATGCGATTGAACGCAAGTGGCAACCAATTCCTCCACTCGCCCGATCCGTCCAAAACTGTAATTAATTAAGGTGACGCTTTTAATTACGGAACTGCTAGCGCGTCAGGACGCCGGGACCTTCGTACCGCGCCTCGCCCTTCCGCACAGAATCCCGCCCGCCCCCCGCGCACGGAACGGATCGAATAGAACAGGTTCCCCATCCACCCCCAACCTTGCCCGCCCCCAACGCACTCCCATCAGAAAATTGTTTGCAACATCAAACAAAGCGCAATGCGAGGTGAAACATCAGAACAAGTCTACAACAACATCAGAAGCGCCACTGCAACAACACAACCAAGCTTCTGCAATAGGAGATGCAACATTAGAAAAAATACTAATGCAACAAAGAAAATTACTTATTGCAATAGCAAACCAAAGCTACAACAACAACAGAAACAAAGCGCAATGCGAGATGCAACATTAGAAAAAAAGACTAATGCAACAAAGAAAAAAAACTTATTGCAACAGCAAACCAAAGCTACTGCAACAACAGAAAACAAAAAGCGCAGTGCGAGATGCAACATCAGAAAAAAGACTAATGCAACAAAGAAAAATTCTTGTTGCAACAGCGAAACAACACTACTGCAACAACAGAAACAAAAGCGCAATGCGAAATGCAACATAAAAAAAAGACTAATGTAACAAAACAATATTGCTTGTTGCAACAGCAAAACGACGCTACTGCAACAACAGAAACACAAAAATCAATGCGAAATGCAACATTAGAAAAAAAAATAATGCAACAAAGAAATATTGCTTGTTACAACAACAAAGCAAGCCTACTGCAACAGAGCTCGCCGGAACCCTAGCCACCACCGCGTCCCTCAGATCCAGATCTAGAAGAGTAGGAGGAGGAGAGCTCAAATCCAAATGAGAAGGAGGAGGAGGACAGCTTAGATCCCGAGAAGGATCCACCTACCTCGCCGGAAGCCGCCGCCGTCGCCCTCCTCTGCGGTTGCATGGAGGTCGCGAAGCGAGGGAGGGAGGGACGGCTCGTCGGAAGCCACCACCATCGCCCTCTCTCTCCGGTGGCATGGAGGTCACGGAGGGAGGGAGGGAGGGAGGAAGGGAGCGCGAACAGGCGGGGTGGCAGCGAGTTGGATGTGAGCGTGGCATCCGTCCAGGAGAGAAGCAGCGAGCACAGGAGCGAGCGTAGCAATGAGGAGGAGCGGAGAGGGGGAGCGGGCGAGCGGAACAGAGAGTGGGCGCAGGGGGTCACAGGGATGGGATGGGGACCGAACGAATAAGGAGACGGGGGCGCGTTGCTTCGCTTCGCGCCTCGGTCGAGTCAGGGGTCCGTTTGGATGGACGGACACCCTAGAAGGAGCATTACCGTTTTAATTAGCTTGCCGATCTCACTGCATTGTGCAAGGATGTCGTATTATATTTACATGTCAACGACTTCAGCAAATTGCAGGGTTGAAAGATACGTTTCCATGTTTTAATTTTGATTGTATATTTTCCTTAGAAGACTTTTGGAGAAGATGGGGGAAATAACAGAAAGGGTGTATCTATGAAAATGATAGCTTAGAATGAGGCCATGGCCATGAACAATGGCGTCTAAGACCAAGGATCTACCTATGAAGAACCAATGAAGAACATGAAAAATATGCTACACAGCCCATTCAAGTTAGTACAATTTCCATCGAATTTTTTTTCTCTATGTAACAGTGTTTAGAGAAAGGGGATTGCTTTTTTTTTTTCACTCTGGTGGAGATGCTGTAAGCTCCTCATCTGCTTGTTGCCTACTCCCTCCATCTTGAAATATGAGGAATCATGTGCCATTAGAATGCGACGGATACCAAACCAAACGTATTTGCTGATTCGTCTCATACCGTACCTTATGCTCCCCCACAGCAAGATTCATTTCATACTAGATTCATACACAACACGTATGCATGCCTCAATATATAGTAAGCACCGTCACCCACCATGTACGTTTCAAACAATATGGAATAAAGTACTGTAATTCTTCAAGCAAGCAAGCAAGCACGGCAACTCCAATTAAGCAATTGCTATCTACTCGGTTGATCACACGTCACTTTGCTCATCGTTAATCTCACTCATTTGTGTAAGGAAGGCATATGTACTCAATGTACACATGTCAACGACTTCAGCAAGTTGCTTTGAAATTTGATTACATATGCTTAGACGACTTTTGGAGAAGAAGCTTGAGAAAGAATGCAGAAAAGGATGGAAAATAATGAGGAAGGCCAGCAGCAGCTGATCAGAAACGTTGGAATTCTCAAGACTTTGTGATTGATAGGCAAATGGATAGATAGATAGATAGATAGATAGATAGATAGATAGACGTACAGATAGATAAACAAACAGACAAATAGATAGATAGATAGATAGATAGACATATATCTTTTTTACTATGGAGTGTATATATATTGTCCATATGTCCCATTGGTTGATACAAGACACAATGCACTCAAACAATCTTATTGTTGGCATTAGCTCTTACCTAAAACTCATGGCGAATTGCCAAAGGCACGTGAGCATCCAAGGACTTTGGTTTCTTTCCATGGTTCTTCTGGCATCCTCAGTTGTTTGTGCACACACAATAAATGGTAATCAGTGAATTAGACCCATTGTCTTTTGAACAAATACATATACATATAGTGTTCATTCTAAGAAAATTGCATGCAACTCGATGGACCTTTATTAGGGCAAACCAAAGAGGACATCAACACTAGGAGTGTGAAGATGACCGCGACGAGGTCAGCAAGGTACATAATTGGTAGTGGTGGAGATCTTACGAGACTTTCATGCTTTCCGAGAAATGGATACTGGTGGTGCGGTTTAAAGGGCTTTGTTGTTTTGAGGGACTGCGTAAAGTATTGCAGCCAGCAGCACTACATGGGAAAGGACTAATAAGAGGTCTGTTATTTAATAATGCATGTACTGACTGTTGTCCCTCTGTGACAAAGGAAAATTTGTATTTCTGGCTCCATCTCTGAAATATGAGGAATCCAAAATTCAACATTTGTAGAAAAATACAAGGTATTATGGTTTCTCAACTCCCTCTCTCATCAGTCTTTTTTTGGCAGTAAATACTTATATTTCTTTTAAACTTGGTGTCACCTAAAAAGCCCGTAACCAATCAAAATGATAATTTAACTACTCTCTGCCTCTTAATTAGTGAGGGGCAAGGTTGTCTGTTGCCAATTTTTTTTTATTTTGTCTAAGAATTATTTGGACCTTCATATTTTAGGACGGAGGAAATATAATCTTTGGTGGCCCCGTGCCCTGTGCAATGAGGGCTTCCCATGCCAGCATAATGCGATGGATACCAAACCAAACATATTTACCGATGATTCGTCGTTTCATAGATACCTTATGCCACCCCCCCCCCCCCCAAAAAAAACAAGATTTATTTCATACTAGATTCATACACAACAAATAAGCAAGCAAGCAGGGCAACTCCAATTAAAAAGTGCTATCTACTCAGTTGATCACACGTCACAGCCACTTCCTTCGTCCAAGGATGTAATATAAGGTGTATTATTATACTTAACCCCAAACAACGACAACACTTAGCTCATCGTTAATCTGACTCCTTTGTGTAAGGAAGGCATATATATGTACACATGTCAACGACTTCAGCAAGTTGCAGCGTACACGATATATTTATGTCTTTGACATTTGATTACATATGCTTAGACTTTTTTGGAGAAGAAGCTTGGAAAAGAAGCAGAAAGGACGGGAAATGAGGAAGGCCAGCAGCAGCTGAGAATTAGCTAGGCCATGTTCATTAACGATGGCGTCTAAGATGATCTATGAACAAGAAGAAGAACCGATGAAGAACACGAAAAACATGCTTCTTCTCCATATGAACACGAAAAACAACTAGCGAAGAGGCTTGAACTCGATGGCCTCGATGATGAGGCCGCGCTTGGGGTACCACCCCAGCACCTCGAAGCTCACCACCACCTCCTCTCCCTGTTCCCGCTCATCACCGCCGCAGGTCACCCGCCCCATCTCCATCTCCCACCACCCGTCCCCACGCAGCCTGGGTTGCCTCGGCGGCGGCGCCACCTCGTCCAATCCAGCTACCGCCCTGAACTTGCGCGCCTCGGCGTCGTCCGGGCGGAGGCACACGGCGTGGCGCGCCACGACGCGACCGCCCACGGCCACCGTGGTCTCCTGGTCCGGGAAGCTGAGGCCGCCCTGCCCCTCCGCGGTGCCGTACACCAGGTACGCCGCGTAGGGTGTCCCCAGCGTGAGAGCGGCCGCCGGGAGGCTCCCGTAGACGTCGAGGCACGTGCAGTCGGCCACCAGCTCCGCCACCTCCGCGAACCTGGTGGAGAGAGGGCCAGGAGGCGTCGTCCATCGCCAGGTGAACTCGCCGTCATCCCACGGCAGGCTGAGCCGCCGCGCCGACAGCGCGTAGCACCTGGCTCCGGTGGCCTTCTCCAGCCACACCCTGACGCAGCCTTCGCCGCCGTCGTCCACGAGAGCGCCGGCGTCGCAGAGGCCGAGATACGCGTCCTTCTTCTTCTTCCTGTCGTCGTCGGTGCTGCAGGTGGTCTTGGTCGACGTCTTGGCAGCCACCACTGCCGGCGCCGGGGGTGGAGGCGGCAGGAGCAGAAGGCGGTCCAGGTCGAGCCTGGTGGGGAGGAAGTGGCCCCAGACGTCGTCGGAGTCGGCGGCGGCGCGGAAGGCCGGGGAGACGGCGGCGCAGCGGGAGGCGTCGTGCGGGGAGGTGCGCGCGATCACCTGCGCCAGGCACACCTCCGAGAGGTCGCCCACCTGCGTCTCCTGCCCCGGCGACATACTGAAATTAACAAACACACGCAAAGCTAACTAGCTATACTCCGTACATGTATATACAAGAGAAGAGGTAGCCCATTTGTCAAGCTTATATATAGTATTGGAAACGTCAACGCAAAGACCTGTTCTGTTCACTTCTTGTGTGCTCGGCCTCGGTGCAGTTGCATGGCAAGTTGCTTGGGAACTCGTCTCGATGGAAACGTACGGACGACGTCGTCGTTGAGAGTGCGTATATAGTGACAGTTATCAAGAGGTGAGCTAGCGTCCAGGAAAAGGTATGCAGCGGAAGACGACGTGCTGCGTGTGATGCAGAGCTGCAGTAAAATGGCTGCCTCCGGGCGGCGGCGGTGTGCGTCAGCCGGCTCGCGATCGAACGCAAGACAAGATGCAGATGACGAAGTCCTGGCGGACCCAGAATATTTTTTTTAGTGCCTGGGCGAACATAACCACTGATAAAAATGTATTAACCATTTATATAAATGGAAGTCAAGAACTTAATTTTATGGAACTAAAATCACCATACACTAAGACAATAAAGGAGATATTACAACAATTTTCTCATTACGGCCCTAAATAGTTTTGGGTAATTGCTACAAAAAATGTAATAGTATACTTGTGCAGAAAAAAAAGATATAAGGAGTATATGAGGCAGCTGCTGGGAAGGGCCATGGATAAGTGATTAGCTAGGGCAATGATGCCGAGTATATTCAGTTACTTGATTACCTATTTTTCACTTTAAATTGGACTGTATTTATTGGGTGGAAAAAGCTGAGCGGATCAGTGTTTGTGTGCCTGTGATCACAACTGCCTAGATGTCCATGCCACACAGCCTGTGCACACCCAACTTCCAACGGAGCCCGGTAGGCGTCCAGGGTCGCCGGCCCTGGGTCCGCCTATGCTCTCGATATGGATCGACTGATCGATGACTTTGCAAGCACAATGTCTCCTGTCGGACCGGAGTAGAACCGGACGACCCGGTTGCAAATTGGACTAAGCAACCATACAGAGATACTCCATTATGATTGCATTGGCGTGCTGCACGGAAGCATCCACGATTGGCTCTGCTCAAGACTCAAATGAAAATTAGTTGTGGAGATTCTGATGTGCGTTGCAAAGAATCATTGGCTCAGCGATCCCGGAGTTCTCGTGAACAGGACGAGCACCCAAACCCACTCCAAAATGATACAAGTACGACTGTACCTTACGAGTATACCATTGCTTCCTACTACATGAAAGCAAATATTCATTTCTGTTGTTTTATTTTATTTTTTTGCGAGAAAGTGGCCGAACTAGAAAACACTACTAAAAAAAGATTTTAAGCAACGGTGGCTTTTTTTCGGGGCGGTTCCATCACCAGCCGCCCCTATAGTGGGCGTCCTTGGGTCCCATGATTCCAGCCGCCCCTACAAATCAGACAGTAGGGGCGCTGGTGGTACGAGCTGTCCCTACAAATGAGTTGATTTGCAGGGGGCGGCTCCATCACCAGCCACTCCTGCTGTATGATTTATAAGGGCGGCTCAATCTGCAGCCGCCCCTACAAATGCTCCACGTATAAATGCCTATAACCCCCTTCTTCCTCCTCGGGTCACTCACTCCAGGAAAAAAGGCTTGTGAGGCCTTGGTCACCTCCCAAAAATTGCTCTACTAAGGGGGAGGTTTTGGTCTCAAATCCTTTGGTGGAGAGGTTGTAAAAGGTAAGAAAATGCTATTCTAAACTTTTTTTTGAAGTTTTAATGGCTGATTAGTGAGTAATTAGAGTTTTGCTTTTCTCTCGCTTCTATGGTTCTTGAGCTACTTATGAAGCAAATTAGGCCAAAGTTTTGAAGGTTCTAAGATAAATTAGTCAGTGGAGTAAGATTATACCTTTACTTAGTGGATCTTGCTTGGTTTTAGTGGACTATATTAGGTAGTTTATGGATGTTTCATGTTGATCTAGATGTAGAGCTAGGGTTTGGTTTTTTACTTAGTGTGTAAAATATTAATTGATGTTAATTGTTGTCTTTGAAATTATATATTGTAATTAAGAAATTACAGTGGAGAATTATTAACTATATATTTTTAATATTAGTTATGGCTAAATAGGTCATTAATTATTCTCTAGAATGGTTTTCCATAAAATTGCTAGTTATATTCCTTTATATATATATATATATACATATATATATATATATATATATATATATATATATATATATATATATATATATATATATATATATATATATATATGAATAATTAGTCCTTTAATTTTTTATTTGATTGTTGTCCTAAAAGATGGAGTACAGAACTCTTGGATGTATTGTTCATTAAGTTTTAAGCCAGATTTCCATGATGAAGTGGATAAATTCATTGAAGCCGCAGAGAAGCATGCAATGACCTCGACACAGAATAAAGATTCAATTATTTGTCAGTGTAGCAATTGCAAAAACCATCTCGCATGGAAAGATGTGACTATCATCAGATCACACCTGATTATGTGAGGATTTGTTAAGGACTACACAGTATGGATTCATCATGGTGAAACGGTTGTGGACGTTGATCAACAAGAAGATGCCGAAGCCATAGATTACATGGCTCAATGTGTAGCACATCTTGATGCGAAAATGGATGATGATGGCCTTGAACAAGGTGGTGATGGTGGTTGGGATGGTAACGATGAAGGTGGTTCCAATAATGATGGCGGAGGACGTGTCAGAGATGAAGATGATTTTGATTATCTAGAGAAAATGCTTCAGGTCATTGGACTAGAGATTTTACTAAAGAGTCCGAAAGGTTTAGAAAATTTGGAAATGGTGACAACAACATCAAAGGAGACTGTGTATGGTATTGAAAAGAGTTGTCTAACACACTGGACAATGCTACGTTTTGTGCTTGAGCTACTCATGCAGAAGGCTAAGTACGGCTGGTTAGACTATAGTTTCAATGATCTATTGCATCTCCTGTCATGGTTACTTCCACAGCCAAACTCAGTTCCCGCCAACACATACCAAGCGAAGAAGGTTATAAACCCATTGACAATAGAGGTTGAAAAAAATTCATGCATGTCCCAATCACTTCATCCTTTTTTGCGGTGATACATTGAAGTCACTAGATAAATGTCTTAGGTGTGGGGCCAGTCGGTACAAGAACAACGACCTTTATAACGGGGAAGGAGCTTTCACGGGGAACAAAAGGAAGAAGGGTGGGAAAAAGGTGGTACAAGATTCTCAACCCCCAGAGGACGACACTCTATTAGGCAACGATGAGAAGCAAAGAAGAATTCCCACCTTGGTAATGTGGTACCTGTTAGTGGTCGGCCGCTTGGGGTGTATGTTCCTAAACCCTAAGGAAGCCGCACTCATGACATGGTGGGATGATGAGCGCAAGGTGGGTGATGATGAGATTGCACGCCCGGCCGATGGTACTCAGTGGCAACGCTTCGATGACAAGCACAAAGAATTCAGTGCTGACCCAAGGAATGTACGGTTTGGCTTGAACACCGATGAAATGAATCCTTTTCATAAGGGGATGAGCGACCACATCACATGGCTAGTGATCTTGACCATGTACAACATCCCAACATGGCTGTGTCAGAAGAGAAAGTACCTTCTCCTCGCTATTCTCATTCAAGGTCCGAAACAACTAGGCATTGATATAGATATGTTCCTCAAGCTTTTGATGCAAGAAATGGAGAGGCTATGGAGGCATGGGGAGTCGATGTACGATGCGTTCAGAAAGGAGGACTTCATATGTAGAGCCATGATCTTTGTTACTACCAATGATTACCTAGCGTTGTTTGCTTTGTCTAGACAGATCAAAGGGAAGACGGGATGCTTAGTATGCTTGGATAGTACTACATGGGTGTTCCTGGATGCATCCAAGAAGATAGTTTATCTGAAGTACCGATGCTTCTTAAAGACAACTCACAAATACCGCAGCAAGATGTAATTCAGATTTTATGACAACACCCCGGAGAATGAACCACCTCTAGAGAGACGTCAAAATGGGCAACACATGTTCGAAATGGTGAAAACATATGTGTCATCCTTGGAAAGAAGAATTCGGATGGGATGAAGAAAAATAGAAGCACACCTCCTGTCGTCGGCATACCTTTCAAGAAACAGTTGATCTTCTTTTAGTATCTATCTTATTGGCCGAACTTGGAGGTCCCCCATGCCATTGATGCTATGCATGTGTAGAAGAATGTGTTTGAGAGACTCATTGCTACCATGATGGATACAAGCAAGATAAAAGATGGTCTAAAATCACGGAAAGATATGGTGCAGCTAAAGGTGAAGCTAGAGCTTCACCCGGTACATGAGGGTAATGGAAAATACACTCTGACCGCGACTAGCTTTAACTTGACCCCGGAAGAGAGGAGGATGATGTGCACTTTCTTGAGGGGGGGGGTCAAAGTTCCGACTGAATTTTCAGCAAACTTGAAGAGGCTTGTCGATGAAGGACCTATCAATAACACGCTTCAAGGCTCACGATTGTCATGTCATGCTGACAGTGTTCCTACCTATTGCAATTAGGATTATAAAGCTAGATTTTTTGAAAATGGCCATCACCCGCATGTGCTACTTCTTTTCAAAGATCTCACAGAAGACGATCGGTAAAAAAGAGCTGAGTGACCTACATGGTTTTGTGGTGGAGACCCAAAACCAGCTTGAGATGTGTTTACCTCCCGCTTTTTTCAATATAATGCCACATCTCATGATTCACATAGTTCATCAGATAGAGGCGCTGAGCCCTTGCTACTTGCATGAAATGTGGTCCTACGAGTGGTTCATGTTGGTTCTTAACCAATACGTGCATAATCTAGCATGCCTAGAGGGCTACATTACTGAAGAAATCATTGAGTGCTGTCAAGAGTACCTAAAAGGGCAAAAAGGGATTGGTAAACCCGATTCTCTTCACCAGGGTAGGCTGGCTGGGAAGGGTACAAGGGGGAGAAAAGTGTTCATCGACGAGGATTATAAAGAAGTGAGTCGGGTGCATTACAGTGTCATGCAGAGTATAGAACTAATAAAACTATACATTGATGAACACTTGGCTATCATTAGGGAGGAGAGTAATGTCCGCACAGACGAGTGGGTCATGAAATAGCACAAGCAATGATTCAGTACATGGTTGAAGGACCAAAATCTACCGAATGGAGAAACCATAAATGATATTACCATAAGTAGGTTGGCGAGGGGGCCATTGAGACAAGTCACATCTTGGTAAGCTTACGAGATCAATGGGTACACGTAGTATACCCACACAAAGGATAGTACATGTGTGAACCAAACCAACGGTGTTCGAATAGAAGCTCTCGATGGATTAGGGCGAAAAATCCTATTCTTTGGCATCAATGATGACATATGAGAACTTGACTATGGAAGGGATATACGAATGGCCCTGTTTTGATGCTGCTAGATCAAACAACACCAAGTCAACGAGATCGGGTTGACAGTCATGGACCTTGACAATCTAGGCTACCAAGATGACCCTTGGGTGCTTGCTTCACAAGTCGCACAAGTTTTCTATTTACTTGACCCGCAACTAACCCCCCCAAAGAAGAAGACAAAGCACGTGGTTGTCTCTGGAAAACAGCACATTATCGGAGTTGATGGCGTGGATGGTGTTGAAGAGTACAATAACTATGTTGAAATGCAGCTATTCACAGACTTTCCTAAGAAGATCAGTGCTATGGAAAAGAACCTGCCCAAAGACATACTGCCATGAGAATGAAAAGGTGTCAAGGGGAAAGTTGTTACAGGCTAAGATGGAGTGGACGATGATTGTGTAAGTGTGTGAGACAACATTTATGTATGTGTGTGAGACTATATTTATGTATGTCTGTGAGACTATATTTATGTATGCGTGTGAGACTATATTTATGTCAATTGAAATCATTTGGTGTCTTAAAATCATATGCTCTTTCAATATGTTGTTTCAAGTTTCCCCATTTTTTGAATTTAAAATTTTGTAAACATCAAAGTTGTAAAACTCATCAAGATGTACAACTTTTATTTTGGTCATCTTTTCATGTGAGTAAATTTGAACAATTCAAATTTTGAATTTCAAGAAATGGTAACTTCAAACAAGATTTTAAAACACTAAATGAGTTCAACTAAAAAAGTTACGAATATAAAAGTTGTAGAACTCGCCAATATGTACAACTTTTATGTTGGTCATTCCTTCATCTGACAAAGTGGTAGTACATATTGGTCACAAATTCATAAATCTCTCACATAGTTTATGAAACTATACGAGAGATATGTTGATTTGTGAACAATGTGTACTAACACTTTGTCAGATGAAGGAATGACCAAAATAAAGTTGTAGATCTTGATGAGTACTACAACTTTTATAGTCATGACTTTTTCAGTTTAAATCATTTGGTGTCTCAAAATATTGTTTGAAGTTGTATTTTTTTAAAATTCAAAATTTGAATTGTCCAAATTTAGTCACATGAAAAGATGACCAAAATAAAAGTTGTAGATCTTGATGAGTTCTACAACTTTTATGTTCGTGACTTTTTGAGTTGAAATCATATGCTCTTTCAATATGTTGTTTCGAGTTTCCACATTTTTCAAATTCAAAATTTGAAATTTTGAAATAAAGTCACATGAGAAGATGACCAAACTAAATAGATAGAGCATGATTTTAAAATTTTTTAGGAAAAAGTTCATCACATTTGGAGTTAGTACGAGGGAGAAAGACTAGTTACAAGTTTTATCCATAGATTAAAAAAAGAAAACACACTTGTTCATGACACCGATGATGAACAAGTGTGATTTCTCTTTTTAATCTTGGGCTAAAACTTATAACTAGTCTTTCTCTCTCATACTAACTCCAAATGTGATGATTTTTATCTAAAATTTTCTAAAAACATTCTCTATCAAGTTATTGTGTTCTTGCTGCTATCGTTTTGGCTATATTTTCATGTGACTTCGTTTGAACAATTTAAATTTTGAATTTCATAAAATGACATCAATCAAGATTTTGAAACACTAAATGAATTCAACTGAAAAAGTCATGAATATAAAAGTTGTAGAACTCACCAATATCTATAACTTTTATTTTGGTCATTCCTTGATCTGACAAAGTGGTAGTACACATTGGTCACAAATTCATAAATCTCTCACATAGTTCATGAAACTATACAAGAGATATGTTGATTTATGAACAATGTGTACTAACACTTTGTCTGATGAATAAATAACTAAAATAAAAGTTGTAGATCTTGATGAGTACTACAACTTTTATATACATGACTTTTTCAGTTCAAATTATTTGGTGTCTTAAACTTTTGTTTCAAGTTGTCATTTTTTGAAATTCAAAATTTGAATTGTCTAAATTTAGTCACAAGAAAAGATGACCAAATTAAAAGTTGTAGATCTCAATGAGTTCTACAACTTTGATGTTTACAAAATTTTCATTTGAGGTCATTTAATGTCCTAAAATTCTATTAGTTGTTTTCAAATTTAAATTTTCAATTTTTAAAATATTGTTTTTCTTAAGAAGAAAATATCGAATTATATCTATATATATCATGAAATTATATATTTATATTTATTTATACATATATAGAAATCAAAAGGTATTAGATAAATTTACATTGTGTTCTTTATATATAAACTACATAATTATTAATTAAAATAAATTGAAAAATATTTGTAGGTGCGCCTTACTCAAGAACTGCCCCTATAAATCGATTTGTAGGGCAACTGGTTTTTGAAACCACCCCTACAAGTGACCTTTGGTATATAAGCAAGAGCTCGTAGGAGGACGAAATTATTCTAAGTCCTAGGTATTTTCTTCCTCTCGGACACCGGCAGGCTGCCGAATTTTTTCTCCGCCGCCCCCATTGCCGCCACCGCTGCCTCCGTGGCCTACAACTGCCTTCTCTGACCTCCTCCATCCTCACCTAACTGCGCCTCCGTCCCCGGTGCCCCAACCGCCGCCTTTCTGTAGGCCGCCGGGGCGGCTAAGGTTTGCCCAGATCGAGCTCGCAGCGCCGGCCGCCCTGCCGCCGCCCTGTCTGGGACCTGTACCTCCGACCTCGCACGGCACGTGTCACGCTCTGACGACTTTGGCGGGGGCTAGGGTTTGAGCTCCGCTGGCTCGGCCATGAGCTCTAGTTGGTGTCCCCACCACCAGCGCTCCCTCTCCGACCTCGACCACCGAACTCGCAGGCCCGCGCGCGCTCTCTGGCATCTACTTCTGCCGCTGCCTCCCGTGCTCTGCGGCATCCGCGCTCCTCCACCGGCGGGAGGCCTGGCTTCCTATGCTCTCTAGCGTCCATATCCCCGGCCACTGCGCACAACCACCGGCATCCCTCTCTATCAGGTCTTCTACAGGTACTCGATCCCAACCCCTTCTCGATTCCTCGGCCCTGCAGGTCTTGTGTGATAGATTACAGGCTGCATTTCTCAAGTTTGCATTGATTGGCAGTGACATTTCTCAAGTTTGCATTGTTTGCCTAGTCTGAATTGTTGATTACATTTCTGTTGCCATCAACCAGTTGTATTACTTAGCTTGTGAAGTTGGGAAATGTCTACCTAGTTGCATTTAGGGTATCCCTATGTCCCCTGAGCATGGTTGGGCCTTTGGTTACCTACAATTATGTTCTATCATGCATCCATGTACACACACAAGTAAGTATGCTGGGGTATTTGAACGGTCTAATTTGATGATTGAGTCCTACTGTACCATATAAGCAAATAACCATGTCACATTCACTTAACTAGTTATATTGACCGCTGATATACTATATACATAAGATAGTTTGATGAACTTCTTTGTTGTTGTCTTGTACTGGTGACATGAAACCTTCAGGATTAGAGGTGAGCTTAGAGTGGAGGTGATCAATTTAGGTGATTGGGTTAATGCTGCTGAAAATTGCAGCCTGTGCAGTTTGTGTTGGGATAATAACTTTTTGTTTAAAATGTCATTTTCTGGGAAACTTATTTAGACAAAAGTTATAGGGGAGTTAGTCATCTGTGCTGTCCAAAAATTTCATGATTTTATCTCCTCAGGTTTGGGAGATATGAATTTTTTAAGTTCGCTGTCAGGTTTTGACTGTGTGCTGTACAGTTCTAGAATTTTGTGTATTTCGACCTTGTTAACGTCAAAACTAGCTCATGTTGATAACTAGGAAGTTGTAGTGATTTTCTTAAGCTTTCCAAGTTATTATGGAACACAATTTTTGGTTGGGTAGAACTCTAGATATGAATTTCTGAAGTTTCAGCTCAGGTTCTGTCCATGTCTATGCAGCAATGCTTCCTTGTGCTTTTGGGGCCCTATAAACTTATATTTATTTAAATAACTATAATGCTGCTGTCCATTGTTTGTATTGTATTTCTTGGCTATGTATGCAAAAGCTTAGCTATTGTTTCCTATAAGTATCTAAAGCAATGTGCTAACCATGGCTCTTCTCTTCTCTCCTCTCTTATCTATTGCTGACCATTGCAGTGTGCTCTCCTCTCTTATCTGTTGCTGACCATATAGCAGCAAATCTCCTCTCTATTTTTTTTGGCAAGCAGCACCTGATCATGGATGATGTTGATGACTTGCCTATGTATAACTGAGCACAAGCCCTTTGTCGATGATGATTTTTACTAATTTGAGAGCACCTCCCAAAAATTTCTTCTACTACTACTTGTACTTCGGCCAATGAGTTGTCTTTTAATTTGTTTTAGTTTGGGGGAGGACCTAGTAGTCCTGGGCCAACTAAGAATACAATCTGAGATTTTTCTCCTGTCTTTTAATTTGCTATATGAGTTTTTTCTGGAACCTTCCTCTCATCTCTATCTTCCTGTCTGCTCATGAGATGAATAATGTGACTTGAAAACTAAGGCAAAGGGCTTTCATGCAATGATGATTTGCTGAATCTCATGAATTTGCTGCTGCTTTTACTGTTGCTATATTGGTGCTACTGCACTATTCTCTCTTCTAGTGGTACTCCTACTACTTGTACCGCTCTCTTTTCTCTTCTCTCTTCTCTATTTCTGCTACTACTATTATGACAACTATGATTGATGGCTATTTTATTCACTTCCACTTGGAAATGGACCCTTGCTATGTTGTTTTCAAGGGGAAGAAATATGGGATTTATATGTTTTGGCATGAGTGTAGTGAACAAGTGCTTGGGGTAAAAAATGCTATACATAAGAAGTACAACAACTATGAGCATGCACTTAGAGATTTCAATGCCTCTATTGGAGCAGCAACTCCCTCCCCTCAGGGTGGTAAGACTGGTTCTTGGAAGAATGTGGTGATTATCAATCTGTTGGCGATGGTGGTTGGACTTTGGATGAGGTTGTCCATGAGCAGTCAATGCAACTGCAATACTTAGGCATGTGATGACACAATTAGATGGTCGATGAGTTGGGTCAATGTCTTGATGTTTTCTATAATCCATTTTTGTCAACGATGCATATTCTATTGATGTTGATGTTCTTCGTTGCTTCAGTGTTAGCTAGTTAACTGGGGACAACTCTTATTGTATGGTGATTTAATTATGGTGTCTGAGGCAATGTGGCTTCCTTTCTTTGTCTTGTCTACTCTTATACTACTTCTACTACTATTCCTACTACTCTCTTCTCTCTTCTCTACTACTTCTACTACTACTACTGTCCTACTCTCTTCTACTACTACTACTGCTGTCCTACTACTACTACTGTCATAATTCTACTACTCTCCTCTCCTCTCCTCTCCTACTACTTGTACTACTTGTACTTCTCATACTCCTCTCCTCTACTACTACTCTACTACTATTGCGATCCTACTACTACTGCTGCTGCTGTCCTACTACTGCTGCTTTTTTGGGCAGGCAAAAGCTGCTTTGTTTAGCCTCCTACTACTTCTACTACTACTTTTTTGGCAAGCACCAGTTGCTTTTTTGGCCAACTCTCCTCTCCTCCCCTCTATTTTTGCCTATGATGAAATTGTCCAACCCAATACATTATCTGCAATATGAGCTGATGATCAAGAACTTGTGAGAAACTTGACATCATTACCAGCCGCCCCTACATTACCTTCTCGCACTTCTCTATTATGATGCCTTTATATATGCTCCAAGTTCTTGATCAAATGATGATTGACATGTTTCTGAGGCCTCTACTATTACTCGTTTTGTGATCAAATGATAATTTAAGTGGCTATATGCTGTGGTCCATGGGCTTTTTTGTTTCTTACCATGGTGTTTTTGTTTACATGTGGAGAGCTGCTATTTTTTTACATGTTTCTGATGCCTCTACTTAAATTTATGGCTCGATGATAAAAAAGGGCGTAGTGAGACAGCATGACAGTCAAGTATTTTCTGAAATTTAAATTTGACCCTACGCTTCTCCTAGTCCATATGCTTCTGGAGGAAACTCATCTCGAATGGAGTGCCATTGGATACTAGTCTCCTCTAGGAGTGTATGGACTTGTAGTGCCATTGGGTTTCTTTTGTTTCGTCCTCTCCTATTAATGACTGTCATGTTAGTCTATGATCTGTGATCACCAACGGGCGGTGGATGGCTGTATAGTGCAGCAACCCGCTAATTTGAGAGATGTATATGAATACCTATATGCTTTCGTAGCCTTTCTTGCGTCTCTAAAGTCAAATTTCTTTCATGTATTAGAACATAACAAAAAATGACATAGACAACGGGTGATGCAACCCGAAGTCCTGTGCATGGGCCCACCTTTGAAGAGGCAGAACCAGAGGTGCTTACTCAGGAGCAGTTCAGTGAGGAGCTAGACAATGATCTAGCAACGATGATTACTCAGGATCCATTCGACGAGGAGGCTGATGAGAGGCAAATTGTGGAAGGGGGAGCAGAGAGAAGAGCAGGAGAGGCTGCTGAAGGCGACGAAGAAGAAGAAGATGATGAAGGCGACGATGACGTGGATGAAGAAGATGGATATGAAATTCCCAAGGATCCTTTCCCACATGAACCCAGACGGAGGCAAACGGATGAGGAGATGGACAAGGATTTTGACCTGAACAAGAAGGTAGGGATTTAGCCTTAGTTTGTAAATTGCGCTAACACTTTGATCGTGTTATAATTACTAACACTTTGACCTCCTAAAAAGGCCCCTCCTCAAACTCGAAGAAGACATCGGCGACATCTCACCGGACAAGACAGAACAAAGGAAGGGGGAGCAGATGCAAGAGCCACAAAGTTGGACACTGATGCCTTTGCTCCACAACCCAAAGCCATGGACTTGGGTAGCAAGCCGAAGAGGAAACGGGGGATAGAAAAGCCAACCAATATCTAGAAAAGGCACTCTATGTGATAACAGAGGTTAGGACAGCAGGGGAGATCCTTGAGCCGATAGAAATGAGAGCAACATGGCGTAATGCAATCAGGGCGCTAGTAAGAGATGAGCTGAACCCAGCAGTCAAAACTTGGAAACTCGTATCAAAAGAAACAAAGAAATTCCTAGTCGATAAGTTGTTCACCAATTTTAGATTCCCAGAGGGAACCCATGCAAAGGTACGACATCAAGCTCTTAAGCAACTTAGGGAGTCATTCTGACGTTGGAAGTCGGAACTCAATGTCAAATACATCCAAAAGGGATTAACTCTCTTCCATGAGTATGGCAAGATAACTCCTGGAATGTGGGTGGATCTTGTGGCTCAGAAGACTTCACCGGAGGCATTGGCCCTCAGTGCCCGTAACAGGGAGCTGGCAAAAAGGAACATGCACCATGTCATCTAGGTCCAGGTGGTTACTATAGGAAGGAAGCTGAGTTTAGGAAGATGGAGGTAGAGGTCGCCGAATCTGAGGCATACAACTTGAAGGGGGTTTCAAAGCGCACAAAGCACTGGATCCTAGGAAGGAATCTAGAAGCATCCAATGCGCTTAAGTTTGATAACTGGAGACCGAACAGGCAGTATTGAAGATACTGAAATATGGTGAAGAGAAACTACAGGTCTCATTCAAGCCTTCTAGAGAGAGGGACGAGCTTAGCCTTGCCTTGGGAAACCCTGAGCACACAGGCCACGTCAGGGGGATAGGGAAAAGAATGACATGGAAGTATGGATTCGAAGAGGACAGAGACATGTACAAGAAACATGGCAGAGACCGAGAGTCTAAGCTAGAGCTCCAAGTGAAGGCTCTAGTTGCAAAGGCGCTAGAGGAGCAAGGACTGTCTACGGAGCCACGAATAGTAGTGGCGTCACTAGGACAACTGGCAATAGTTGGCAGCCCTCTGGAAGTTCCCAGTAGCCAAGGTTCCACTACAGCCATAACCCCCGTCGATCGCATACGGGAACCAACTAGTTGCACCTTGGTGGTTCTCATCGGCAGGCAAAACATTATGATGGAGGTGGCAACAGGTGTGGCAACTCTCGAGGGACTGGAGTTACTCGGAGAAGTAATGAATCAGTTCATCCTCTAGCACAAACGGGACATCATATTGACTGCTCATACGCCGCCTATGGCACCACAGTTACATTTGGAGGGAGTTGTTGAGGAGGGGGAGATACATGGCCACCACTTGCCTAAGATGGCACGGTCTTCACCGCCTTGTACCGAGCAGGTGCCTAAGACACCACAGTCTTCACCGCCTCGTAGCGAGCATGTGCATGAGATGCCACAGTCCTCACCGCCTCGTAGCGAGCATGTGCATGAGATGCCACAATCTTCACCACCTTGTTGCGAGCACGTGCATGATGAGGAACGACAATCTTCACTACAAGCAGAACCGACACATGCACAACAAGAGGCCTCATGATAACAAAATTGCCTGCAGAAGAAGTTCATGCACAAGAAGGTGCCCACAAGGAGCTAGAAATTTGAAAATTGCATCCAATGTACATAAGGCGACCCTATGTGTCGATCCTAGATATCACGAATGCGGCCAAGTGGTTTGCCCATGACCAGTTCAAGCCTGAGAATCGAGTCACTCAAGTTGTAGGATCTAAGAAGGCCGTCACTAGCAAACGGCAACCAGTCCAAGCCAAGGCACCAAGCAAAGTCAAGTATGTAAATGTTGAGTGCATCAAATGGTCAAAGGATTACCCGAAAGAATATGAAAGAGGCAAACCTTTCCTACCCAACCGGTTGATCCAGTACCTACCATATGGAATGAGAAGGTTTCATGATTGGTACTTGCGTGCTCTCTCGATGGACATAGAAGTCATTGAAGCAAGGTACCCTAGCAAGACATTTGGAGGCCCAAAAGGATTGCCTTTACATTTGATGATGTCCAGACAATGTTTCACCTCAGAGAAATGGAAACCAATCTCATCAAAACATGGTGCCTGTAAGTCCTTGTCATCTTGATTTGACTTGTAGAATGCAAGTCCCTGTCATCTTTATAACTAACCCATAGCTTGATTTGTAGAATGCAAGTGCACATTTCAAATCAAATGCCAAGTGCGCGATCGGGGTACTTAGACCTTCAATTAATAGCCTAGACATTGTTTACTTACCCCAACAAGTGGAAACTGGATGATGAAAACCTAGCCCCTGGAGAGACCATTGAGGAGAAAGAGAAAATCTAGCAAAAAAGAATAAGGGATGAGTCCTATAAGTTGGTGGCACACATTTCAAGAGCTTTCTCCAGAATGCAAGACAAAAAGTCCTATATATATTCCCTACAACTTCGAGTAAGTTCCAATATATCCTTTAAATTAAAAAAATGCACATTATTTTGATAGATGCAAAAGAGCGTATCTATTTCTATGATTAAATACGTGCAGCAACCACTGGATTTGTATAGGCGTCGATCTCAAGCTAGGCATGGCGTGGGTCATGGATCCATTGGATGTCGACGAGACGAGATACAAAGACTTCATAAGCATTCTCAAGACGTACACATTTCAACCATCCTCATTACCATATATATTTGTATATATAATTGTAACGTTGACCTTTGGATACTAACAACTTTCATCCGTTAAATTCATTCGAACAAGGCATACAAGTACTACATTAACACTCTCGGAGGCATGCATCATCCAGATAGGAAAAGTAACCTGTACATCAAAACAAAGTGGCCAGTAAGTGTAACTTTAGTATTTCCATTACGTTGCTAACACAACCGTTACTTAACAATTTCATATGTGAACAGTACCACAAGTAGGAGTCTGGGAGTATACACTATGGATATTACATGTGCATTACCATGAGTAACACCGGTGCGTACAGAGACACCCCTGTAAGGTAAGTTAGAACTACTTCGCTCGCAGTGGCCCGTCATATGTTTTGTAATTCAAAACCTAACATAGTTTTCTTATAGTGGCCTAAAGAAAAAGGAATTAGAGCGACACCACTCGACCTTGATAACCTCCTGGAGCTCATTGGGGACCTTTGCAGCTTCATAATGGACCAGATTGTACATGTCAAAGGTTTGTACCATGAACCAGAGTCTCTATTAGGATGTCAACCTCAGTACCAGGCTCTTCGTGAGTGGGAAAGACTAAGCATAGGTTGTTGAAAACAATGTGTATTTAATGTTATTAAACTTTGTGGATTGGACTTGTGAATCATGTGTATGTAATGTTATCATCGGACTCTCTGGACTGGACTGGTGATTAATTTTATGTTTTGAATTGTCATTTGTGGACTTTGAATATATGGATTATGTTGTTTGTGGACATTATGGATCTGAATTATGTTGTTTGTGACTCGTGATTATAATGTGTTCAATTATATGAATTATGTGGTCACATCTGAAATTGTGAATTTGAATTTGAATTTTTTTTGGCTCTGAAGCTGCCCCTACAAAAAAATAATGGGGGTGGCTAGTAATACAAGCTGCCCCGACAAATCGTATTTGTAGAGGCGGCTTGTATTACCAGCCGCCCCTGCAAAAACGTTTGTAGGGGCGGCTCAAGTTACAAGCCGCCTCCACAAATAGGATTTGTAGGGGCGGCCGCCCCTACAAATCCATGATTTGTAGAGTCGGTAGGGTAGGGGCGGCTAGCCGAGCTGCCCCTACAAAGGCTCACCAGCCGCCCCTACAATGCTTTTCTGTAGTAGTGAAAGTAGTGACAAGTTACATATTACATAACAAATAACATCTATTACATAGAGACAAAGGTGCGAACAAATAGTGGAAACATAACATCTAATCTTCAAGTGAAGCTTCTAAAAGCCACATTGACAATTGACGGGAGAAAACATACGCTAATAAGAACTCGTGGTACTCATCAAACTCACGAGATCCACCATCTGGTACCCATCTAGGATTCTGCCAAAGTAGTAAAGTAAAAGCAAGTGTGCGCAAACCATCACTTAAGAAGCAATATATGAGGGGATGTAGACTTAAAAGGTTAGACACAGATGAACTATGACCAGCATTTTTAGTTGGTAAGTTTTAATCGTTAGAAATATGTGTAGCCATGTTATGCTTAAGTTCCAAGTGTGATTGCAACAAGATTAAATCATAAACCAACCATCCGCGGTAATCATGTACCTCAAAAAAGGATACAAGCCGCTCATAAACGAGAGCATGACTGATATAGTCTAAACATACTTTGTAGAGGTTGTACATCTTTACCCATGAGTCGTGATTCCATATGTCCAAGGCGGCCAACCTCTATACTCACTTCAAAGGTGATTTAGCAGGGTTTCACAATGAAAATATATTTCCAAAATATTGGAAAATAAAAAAATTGAAATCCAGAGAAGAAGCAGAGATGGCTAGGCCCTTGTGAGCACTGAAGCTATGGCTAAGGAGGATAGATAGGTAGGTAGGTAGATAGATAGATATAGGTAGATAGATGGATAGAGCGATAGATAGATAGATAGATAGATAGATAGATAGATAGATAGATAGGTAGATAAGTAGGTAGGTAGGTAGATCGATCGATCGATCAATAGATAGAAAGACATATCTTTTTATTATGCAGTGTATAAATATTGTCGATACGACCCATTGGTTGTTATGAGACACACTACACTCAAACAATCATATTGTTGGCATTAGCTCTAACCTATCACCCATGGCAAAGTGCCTGAAGCTGGTGAACATCCAAGGACTTCGGCTGCTTTCCATGGTTCTTCTGGCATCCTCAATTGTTTGTGCACACATAATAAATGGTAATTAATGAATTGTACCCATTGGCTTTTGACGCAAATACATATATACTTATAGTGTTGATTCTGACAAAATTGCATGTAACTCGATTGACCTTTTTTAGGTCAAACCAAAGAGGACATCAACACTAGGAGTCTGACAATGACCACGACGAGGTCAGCAAGCTACATAATTGGTAGAGTTGGAGATAAATGCGTTCCGAGAAGAGGATACTGGTGGTGCGGAAACATCGGCTATATGGCATTGAGGGACTGCTTAGCGAATTGCAGGAAGCACTGCATTGGAAAGGACTAATAAGTGGTCTGTTATCTAATCATGCATGTACCAAAGGATGAACTATAAGGTAACTTACTCGTGATTAAGTGTTTGTTGTTTCAAAAGTGTCATTACAATTACAAAACTGTCATATTGCACTTCCACAATAAAGATTTTGGGAGACAGGCTCCCCGATTAATAGAGGCAAGCGTCAAAGGGCGCTGCCTTTGTTAATGGAGGGGTTGCCTGAGGAGGAACAACCACCTCTGTTATCCTTTAACCACTACAAGAGATGTGGTATTTTATGTTGAATATGACATGCGAACAGGTCAAAATGTCACTAAGGGCATGTTTGGATGGAACCGGGGGCTATTTCCTGGGAAAAACGATTGCCTAGATGTTGCCTATTAACTCAATAGGTTTTGCATGCTCAGGCTACATCACATATATGTTGTTTGGTTTGAAGTATATTCCTAGAAAATTTGATCTTTATTAAGGTTTAGGATTTAGGGTTTAGGGTTTAGGATTCAAAACAAATAAGAAATCCGACTATAAAGCTTTTGGACGGCAGGTTCAAAATCAAGAAAAGGTAGTTTTTTTTCAAAAGAAACATGACTGATTTTGAATTATTTTTGAATACAAGTGGATGGTTGGTTGATGAAGAAAAGAGAGTGGCTATTTAGAAAAAGGTCTTTGGTTGACCGATGTGGACATTGGCCAAAGTAGATCCAAGCCACTGATCTCAGTTTGGACAACAAAGAAAAAGAAGGAGATGGGGTCGTTGGGGGCAGCGCCATGCTCGACGGTGAGAACTTCGCTGGGGAATCTCTTAATCTCTGTTTCCATATTCTGTCACGATGGTAGAAGCATGGTCATGTAAATCTTGCCAAGGTGGACTCTCCTGTGGTGCTACCGATGACAGAGAATGACCGGCGATGACGTATGGCTCAACGGGGTAGCTGGGATCCTCGTGCAAACTTTGGCGATGTTGTGTGTGAGCAAGGAAATGTGTGTGTGTGTGTGTGTGAGAGAGAGAGAGTAAAAAGAGGGCATAGGGAGGTCTCCTACCTAGTGAAGAATCTCAGCAACAAGCCCCCGATGATGGTGAGGTGTCCGATAGTGTTGCAGTGGCAGCAGGCGCCGTGAGCTCCCGGCTTGGAGAGATTTGGAATGCTAGTGGTGACGCTAGGTCTCCAAGACGAAGAAAATGGCAAATGGGGGTACCGTGGAGGCTTCTCCTTTTATAGGGGTGGCTCGACATATATTCCACTCGAAAAATCCAGTAGGACCCGGGATTTGCAGCGATGGAACATGGGTGAGTTGATCGACAGGTCCCACTTGGCAGTGACCAGGTGGGCTCGTACGGGCACTCTTAGGTCGAGGAGCTAGGCCGCGGGAAGAAGCTGGCCAGCTGGGTTGTGCCTTGTGCGCGAGGGAGAGAAGAACGGGGCTGCGCCGATGGGCTGGCGATGACTGGGCCAGAAAAGGGAGAGGGAGTGGGCTACAGAGAAGAGTGCGCAGGACGGCTGGGCTCCACTCGGGCCACGAGACAGAAGATGGAGGGAGGGAACTAGAAAATGACTTTTTTCTAAAAAAAACTAGAAAATGACTTCTCTTTTAATTTTCAAAGCCAAACCAAATAAATACGTAGCATGATTTTGAATTTCAAACCAAACACAGGCATCATAAATATGTGTAGCGGCATGCACAAGCAGAATTTTCTACTTCTCCTAGTGAGGTGGGATTCTCCTAGTGTTTTAGTATTCAAAATTTACCATAAACTTTCCCTACCAAATGCCTCCTAGTAAGGATTCTCATGTGCTATAACTAGTGGTAGTGTTTTACTACTACTTAGAAACACTAGAAGAATTCCCCAATTTTTGTAGGGATGAAGGCATCAACAACTGTCTAAACTCGATCAGCCGGGGGTACGATCTTTCTCGGGCCATTGCTTTTTTAAGGTAGAACTTAAACTTACGGGCCAAGAGAATCCCCCATACCTGGCTTTACGAGTGAGGAGATTTTTTTAACCTGCCTAAATTCACCTTGATGGAGATTCGAACTTAGGACATGAAGCTGGTACTAAAGCACTGTAACCACTATGCTACGGAAATTGTCCACATAAGTATCTAATGGGATCACGGAAATGAAAAACAAAAATTAATCGATCACTGGCGGGTACAGTGTTACCACAAGTGTAGCCGAGCAAGAGTTAAGAGTAAAAGGAGCACAAACAAAAATGACACAAGGCTCCTTAGGGCACTCACAATGCAAGACTCTATCATAGAGTCCAAGACTATTTATTACACCTTATTTATGGTATTTTGCTGATGTGGCAACATATTTATTGAAGAAAGAGGGAGAAAAAACCAGACTTCAAGTCTTATTTAGACTATAAGTCCACAATATTCGAGATAATAAATAGCTTTAGACTCTATGATAGAGTCTGCATTGTGAGTGCCCTTATATTACTGATGAATTACAAGCTTTTCTTCATAATAGTATTGGATGATAAAACATGATTTTAACATGAATACTTCGGTAATAAACTATTGGTGAAACAAGGAAACACATGTAAGCTTTAAATAGAAGAAATCCGTATCTGACAAAAACTAATGTAATAATCACGAAGAAACATCTTCCAATGGCAGTTAAGTGGTCATTTAATTATTCATCCAGTTTTCAAATGGCTTTAGAAGAGCTCCTGTCAAAACAAACATCGAGTTTTCTTCTGGCTACTTCTCAAAAACAGATTAAGTACTAGAGAGTTTCTTATCTTAGGAGAAAAGCATAGAGCTTCAAAACTACTACTGTGTGCTGTGCAACTCCAACTCAGATGAATCACTTGAACACCTCTTCATCAGCTGCCCATTTGCTTCGGCTTGCTGGAGTTTATTGAACCCTCGCAGCTCTGCACAGGCTGACCCATTTAATGCCCTGATCAATTTTAAGATGCAACTTAAAGAGTTCTTCATGGAAGTCATCATCTTAATGTGTCGGAGCATCTGGATGACTAGAAATAACTAAATCTTCAAAAACATATATCCCAGCTTCAGTTCAAGGCTGCAAGTCTTTCTTCTTTTCAGAATTTACTTCCTTTGGTGCGCCAAGAAAAGATACTTCCCTCATATCATGTAATAGAGGGAAAATAAAAAACAAAGGAAAATCTCATTGTGCTATATGAACATGAAAATACATTGTGGAACATCCAATACTTCATGAACAAGCAAAAATATATCATGGAACATTTCATGTGTACTATAGGAACATCACATGTATATTACCGAACATTACAAATTTTCATAGAACATCACATTAACACAGCACGAGCATCACAAGAAATAGCATAGAACATTATATGTATACTACGTGAATATCGCATATATCATGAAAATGTAAAAAATAAAAAAAATAAAAAATAAAATTAGTGAAGTAATTAATTAGAGTCAAATAAAAAGAAGAAAAATGCTACCGAATATCATGTAATATATCTTAGAACATCAATGTGTACTACTGAACATCACAAATACATCGTAGAACATCACAATTTGTACTCATGGACATCACATGTATACTACGTGAACATCACATATATCATGAAATATAAAAAAAAAATAAAATTAGTGAAGTAATTAATTAGAGTCAAATAACAAAGAAGAAAGATGTAAATAAAAACATGAATAACAAAATGTTAAGTATATAGAAGAAAATGAATAACTTAAATAAGGAAAGAAAAAGAATTATCCAATCTAACATATGAAATAAAAAAACCTGAAAATTTTAAAAGTAAGTCATAAAAATGATTAAAATAAAAAACTAGAGTAAAATAGAAAATGAAAAGTCTACATAAAACATAATAAAAAACTTGAAAAAAATGATATAAGTAAAATAATTAATTAGAGTAAAAATGAATAAAATACAAAAAAGATAAATTAAATGAAAAGAAGAACAAAAAGCCACATAAAACAAAAAAGGAAAAGGAAAAGGAAAAAAATGAACGAAAGGAAAAAAAAAGATTAGAAAAATAAAGAAATATAAATAATAATAAAAACATGGAAACAAAAAACATGGAAACACCACAGAGAAAAAGAAAAAGGGGAAATAAAAAGGAAAGAAAAGAAAGAAACACTCACCTACCTCGAATGTGCGGCGTGGGATTGTGCTCCGCGTGACCGCGTCACCGCGTGGACATACAACGCCTCGCCCCGCACTCTTGGGCTGCCGCGCCATCTGTTGTGGGCTGCTTTCCTGGGCTGCTGCTCGGCCAACACGTTCACGCTCGCCTGGGGGTGGTCGGCGTTGGCTGGGTTGTGGACGAGGGAGGGAAGAACGGGGCTGGGCCAATGGGCTGTAGACGACTGAGCCAGAGAAGGGAGAGGCAATGGGCTACTGAGAAGAGTGCATAGGCCGGCTGGGCTACCACTCGGGCCAAAAGATAGAAGAGAGGGAGGGAACTAGAAAATGGGTTTTCTTTTTTATTTTCAAAGCCAAACCAAATAAAAAAAACATGGTTTTGATTTCCAAACCAAACACAAGCATCGATCATAAAATATGTGCAGTGGCATGAATGCATCAACAAGTCTCGAAACCTGATATTTGATTTTAATATTATAAAAGTTTATTATTTTCTATATATTCATGCACACCAAAGGGCACAATTAAATCAAATTAAACCTATTCTCAGAAATTTCAAATTCTACGATGTTAGACTTAGCGATCTACAAAATCAATTTTCAATCTTTGTCATATTTTTATGCTCTCTGAATTAATATAGGCTATTAGATGATTATAAAATGTAACAATGTTGGCGGAATCTTGGCTATGTGAGAGGCACATCAGCGGCTTGGACCCACTTGTCATTAGATGGAATGCCATACAAAAGAATCATTATTCTTTTTAATATTAGATACAGATACAAATATCGAGATAGAGATATAAAGACGAAGGTAAAGATATACATAGAGATGATAATACAGAGAGAGATAGGACTAGGATCGGAGGGAGTCTACATGTCCTGGATTATATTGTACCCACTCGTCTTCTACTGGTCCAAAAACTCCAAACCTATACTCCCCCGTTCTAGAATATAGTTAGTGCTAGACTTTTGCAGATAGATTAAGGACGCTCCGTCCTATAATATAGCAAGCTTTAGTTTTTTATTCCAGATACATGAGTAAGGAGGGCGATTAAAATCTAAGTTGGCTTTATTACCTTGGTCAAACTACAAGTGTACATGAGACAACAAGCTGAGCAACACTCCTTGCCATATTTGTTTGCTGCCGCCAATTTAGGGGTATGCCATGTCCATGGGAGAAAGACTCCCGCCCGAGAGACCCCCCGACCGACCGCTTCAGGATCGCTCGGGGGATCAGGGGCTATACCCATCGGGTACACTCACGCGTACCCTTCGACTGAGGATCAGGCAGAGCCCGAGCACGCCCTTGGCCTCTACACAGGGCTCGGGGGCTCGCTAGAACCTCGGGCTCCGGACCAATGGTAGCCTAAGACTGATCCCCGAATCGACCCAGCCCGAGCCAGTGCCCAGGCAGGAATCCTATGTCCCGATCATCAACTAGCCCATCGAGCATCCAAGGCTCGAAGCTCCCTGGCGTTGCCCGGATGAACGGGCGCGCGACGCTATTGCCCACTCCTACGATAGAGTCACACAGGTGGCGTGACACAAGAGGGCAAATCCCTCCACCGGCTCCGGCGCGGGGGCTCCCGGGCTTGCTCATCAGCCCACCGAGCCAGGCGCGTTCACCGCCAAGGAAGGCTTGAGAAGGCTCACCCGGTGGCGGCCGGTCCAAGCAGATAACCCCTGATGGTCAGAGCGTTAGGGCCAGAAGAGCTAGGCGGCTCCTAAGGCTCCTTGACTCCATGACAACGCCACGGTTCATCCTAGTCGCAATAGCACCCTTCTGGACTCCGGTGCACGTAGACTATAGACTGAACCCCAAACTGCCTTATACCTAACCTTCCTCACAATATAAGGCGGAGGTTGGCTCCTAGAGGGAGGAGGTCAAACTCACCGAACACAACAGAGCATTCTGAGCTCTGCTGAGAGCAGAGGAAGCCGAGAGGAATGACATATCATTCCTCCCCCGGCAACCCGGCAAGAGAGGAGCATTCTTCTTCCTCGCCGGGGAAGAAACCTCACCACCGACGAGCCTTAGGATAGCACAGAGCGATCCCCTGCCAAATCTCTTTCTCTTTCATTGTAACCCCTGATTTGGGTGCTCTTGAATACAAAGAACAATCACTACTAGATGTAGGGCTACAATAGCCTGAACCAGGATACATCATCATGTCTTCTCTTATGTTCTTGAATCCACCAAAGCCACCGAAGACCCACACTCAGTGACACCTGACGAACAGTGATACTTGCCGCGGTAACTATCCCGCGACAAAAAACAACATATTTGTTTGCTACCGCCAATCTAAAAAGAAAACCAACATATTTGTGTGCTGGTTATATTTGTATTTTCTTGTGAGGGTATATTTTTTACAGCAAGGGGCCTTTTTTAGAGATGACCCTTAGAAACCATTAGAACTTTAAAAGACTATATTTTGAAAAAATCTAAATAAAAGATATAAATTGCTACCGCCTCCGTTGGAAATTATAAAACATGTTGGCTTTTCTAGATACATTGTTTATCTATGTACTTAGACATTGTGTATATCTAAGTGCATAGCAAAAACTATGTATCCAGAAAAGCTGAAACGTCTTATAGAATGGAGTATATTTTGGCTGGAGTATATTCATGGTTGGAGATGGATAGATAGATAGATAGATAGATAGATAGATAGATAGATAGATAGAAAGGCAGACACATAGATAGATAGATAGACAGACAGACAGGCAGGCAGGCAGGCAGGCAGGCAGATAGATAGATAGATAGATAGATAGATAGATAGACCAATAGACAGACAGATAGACCGACAGATAGATAGACAGACAGATAGACAGATAGATAGACAGACAGAAAGATAGATAGACAGACAGACAAATAGACATCTTTTTACTATAGAGTGTATATATATTGTCCATATGACCTATTGGTTGACACGAGACACACTACACTCAAACAATCATATTGTTGGTATTAGCTCTTACCTAAAACCCATGGCGAAGTTCCTTGTGGTGGAACCTACCTAAGGACTTTGGCTTCTTTCCATGGTTCGTGAACATCCAAGGACTTTGGCTTCTTTCCATGGTTCTTCTGGCATCCTCAGTTGTTTGTGCACGCACAATAAATGGTTATCAATGAATTATACCCATTGTCTTTTGACACAAATACATATACTTATAGTGTCCATTCTAACAAAACTGCATGTAACTTAGATTGACCTTGATTAGGGCAAACCAAAGAGGACATCAACACGTGAACTAAGCATAGCTCAGCTGGTTGGGTTCCTTGTGGTGGAACTTGTCCACCTAGGTTCAAGACCCCGATTTGACCTGAGTGCTTACATTTTTCTGGATTTATTTCAGGATTTAATGACGCTATTCTTTCAGTGGTAGGTGACGTGCCCGTTGACAGCGAGACGTCTGTGATGACTTCATCAATCTTGAGATTTGTCGGTCCAACTTAGTTCTCCGGAGGTGCTCATAGGGATAGGGTGTATGCTCGTGTGTGTGTGAGCGTGTGCATCTGTGGGTCTCGCAAAAAAAGAGGATGTCAACACTAGGAGTTTGACGATGACCATGGGCAGTGGTGAAGATCCATTGAGAGGCATGCGTTAGGTCATCTGATGGATGGTGGGGGTGCGGAACCATCTGCTTTTCGACAATGATGGACTGCGCAGTGCATTGCAGGAAGCACTTTGTTGGAAAGGACTAATAAGTAGTCATCTAATCATGCATGTGCCAAAGGATGAACTATAAGCTAACTTACTATTAAGCGTTTGTTGTTTCAAAAAGTGTCATTACCATTACAAAACGCTCATATTGCACTACCATAATAAAAATTCTGGGAGACAGGCTCTTCCCGATTAATAGAGACGGGTGTAAAAGGGCGCTGCCTCTGTTAATGGAGGGGTCGCTTTAGGAGGAACGACCATCTATGTTAACCTTTAACCACTACAAGTGATGTGGTATTTTATGATGAATATGGCATGATAACAGGTCAAAATGTCACTAAGGGCATGTTTGGATGGAACCCCGGGCTCATTGCCTAGGAAAAATGACTGCCTAGATGTTGCCTGTTAACTCAATATGTTTGTCTGCTCAGGCTATATCACCTACATCTTGTTTGATTTGAAGTATATGCTTGGCAACGTTGCCTGTGAGCAGTGGCGGAGCCAGCTTTTATTCGAGACTAGGGCCTCTCTAAGAAGCTAATACACATGATGAGATGAAAACAATACGTACTGTCCAGTGAAGTGGTGCATTCGCATCTTCTATTGCCTCGTCAAGCTGCATATAAATAAATCAAAATATAAATAAGTTGTCTCTTGATCTGGAGCTAAAGGTGGAGGTTGAGGTGCGACTTCAGTTGTCTCTTGATCTGGACCCACACGCTGAGCACGGGTAAAATATGATTGCAACATCGTTGGCCTCTTCATTGTAGAGATTCTGTAAATCCATCATCCATATTTCTAATTTCAACATATTTATAATTTCAAATCAATCCAATTAAAATATTGAAACCCAAAACAAATTCAGTACAGTACAGAAACTTCAAACTAACCAGGGGGCAGCCGTGCAGGGGCAGGGCAGATCGATGGGGCTGGGCGCTAGGGCCGCCTGGATCTGGAATGCTGGAGGCAGGGGCCGCCGACAGTGGCTAGTGAACTGGAGCTCGAGGGTCTGGACAGAGGCGTCCGGTGCGCAGGCGCGGCGCCCTGCTGCGGTGCTGCCTGCGCGAGCGCGCGGCATGGGCGCCGGGCGCAGTGGCGGGAGCCGGGATGGGCGGCGCCGCCCCTGCTCGCTCCTCGTCTCCTCCCTTCCTCAGTCCGATGGTCCACCCCTGCTCGCGACCTGCCTCCTCCTGTGCGGCCGCGCGCTCGTGCGTTGGTGCGTGCGAGGCACCGAGGGAGACAGGAGACCAGAGACGGACAGGCCTCCAGGGTCCAGGAGAGGTAAGCGCCGGAGTGCCCTAGCTTTGCTCTTGGGCCTTTAATATTGGGCCACAAATCCGCCCCTGCCTGTGAGCCTGGCGACTATTTTTGTGTGCCTGGAATGCCTGAACTTGGCAAGAAACCAGGACCGCAAGCAAACGTGGCATAGGCGGAGGAGCTAGGCTGCGAGAAGAAGCTAGCTGGCTAGGCTGCGCGTGAGGGAGAGAAGAATAGGGCTGGGCTGATGGGCTGGTGATGACTGGGCCAAAGAAGGGAGAGGCAGTGGGCTACTGAGAAGAGTGCGCACACCGGCCGAGCTATCTGTAACGGAACCGCTCAAATTATAAGAACAAAAGTATAAAAAAATCACCGGAGCAATTAGATTCTCGTACTTAAGCCCCTATAACTCCGGTAGTCCAATGAAATTACGAGGGATTTCAAACCAACCAACGTACAAGCCAAGATCGTAGTGGTTCAACATAACAAGTCACATGCTACATTCATTATTACAAGTAATTCAACATAGATCGAAGTTCCACAGAGTTATTACAACTCAAGTTCAAAAGTAGCGGAAGCAAAGTAGTTTGAAACTAATATCATCTTAATTCAAATACATGCCAGTACCAAGGTCAATTTCCAATAAAAGCATGAGAGACAAGATAGCTCAGAAGGATCATGCCCATGATCACACTCCGCCACTACAGCAGGAGCCATCCAATTCTTGCAGTAGCCATGATACATCACAACGTGCAACAAGCGGGAATAAGCCCTGAGTACGAGAAAATACTCAGCTAGACTTACCCGTCATAAACTAGAAATAACATGACACCAAGGAGTATGCAAGGCTTTTATAAGGTGGACTGGCTTGACTTGTTTTGCAGAAAAGCATAAGTTATCATCTATGAACCATTTAAAATATAAGCATCAACTTAATTATACCTGATTAATCTAAATAAGCACCTATGCTAAAGCAATCACTTGATTAACCATTAATATCAAAGGTTACCATCTCAGGTTTAACATTTCAACATCATCCACATAACCATCCGTGTTCCATCATTATTACTACGATGCCGTAGCTCGAGTCAAGTGCTCACTATCCAGGAGCGATGGCGATTCGAATCGATTCCTAACCAGCTGGTGATTTATTCCTCACACAAACCATGCTCCCCCGTCAGGGTCGCTTAGATCACCAATGACACTTTCCAAGTAGTCGCGGGATAACAGTCATGGACCGCACTACCCAGGGACCGCCCGACAGCCAGGACGCACCTTAGGCTCACTCTTCGCGTCCCCGTCATACCCCTTCAGCATCAGTCTGCCAATCCGAGTTTATCCCGGCTCGAATAGTGTCACTAGCTTCGCGGTCGAAAGGTACTTTATTCGGCCAGCAAATGTGAGGCATGCGTTCAACATGACAAGAGGGACGAGCAACGATCGGTCCTTAATCGACACAGACGGAAAACTAACAGCACTCTAGAACTATGTCTGGTTGCCTCCAACTTTTCCGTCCGGTCTCTAATTATCCATCAACACATGGTTAATTCCAGGATATCATTCTTTCCATAGCTAAATTCTTCCAGTGATCACCTATAAATGTAGGTGACCAGAAATCACCGATCGCTACCGGTCTAAGCAAGTCTAAGCAGTTATTAGATCCTGACCTAACAGGGTAAAAAGGTAATAAGGTAGGCAAGGATAGTAATAAATGCATAAACGGTTTCAATCAACTCCTACAACTTAATGCAACAATATATAAACTCATATATAGAAAGAATTATTTTTATAAAGTAGGAGACTTAGAATGCTCCGGGGCTTGCCTGGGATCGAACACTTAGGTTAGTGTTTGACATATGGCACTCGCTTGGCGAGTATCTCCTATCCCGACACTTGCTTAGCCTTCCGTCTTTGGGATAGGTCCATCAAACACCGTCTTCGGGTTTGGCTCCAACATCTCGTCCTTCACGTGGTGCATCTAGCGAACCTAAATAAGATGCAAGATGCATGTGCATGAATATGATGAATGGTAACACAAGATGCATCACATAATTATTCAAGTAAACACATGATTAAGACATAGACACCAAAAGCTATTTAACTAACATCACACAACCAATTAAAGAGGGCAAGCACATCAAGCATAACACAAGTTTAACAAGATCACAAGTATCTTAACTTGACCATCATCAAGGGTATAAGCCACACTTAGCAACACATGAAGTAAACAACCATAACTAGCATCTGACAATTTCTGGACGGCAAACAACAGCTGCATGTTTGGATCATAACTAGAGTTATACAAATCTAATATCCATGCAACAAGACATTCTAGAAAGATTATGAAATTGTCCACAATTCATCTTTAATCATATTAGCATGATTCTCAAGTTAACCAAGTCAAACATGCATAATTACAGAATCTGGTCCAGAGATTCCAGAGAACAACTATTTCTGGAACCCAACTTGGAGCAGTCCTAACTCACAAACTACAAGACCAAATGCCACCAAAATTTAACACAAGCTATATTAATGAGTTATCTACAACTTTGTTATAAGCATGTTTCTCAGCAAACATCATTTTCATGGTGCAATTACCAAAGTCCCAGAAACTGTCCAGGAAAGCATCAATTGAAAGAATAAATATTAACTTATATTTCAAACATACATTTGGCCACAACCAATATAACCATCATAAATTACATGTTAAATGATCTCCAAAAAGCATAGTTCTCATCACTAAATAAATTCTTTTAATGCATTTCTTAATTTATTTAGATACCTAGATGATTTAATGAACATATACCAAAAGTGCATCATAAATTATACAAAAATTATAGTAGCTAGAATATCATCACAATAGTCTACTGTACCAATTCCAAGTCATTTGGATATGTATATCAACCTCTATGAAAAAGACAAGTTTCTATTGCAAGAATTCATGAGAGAGCAAGATACACTAATAACTCACTTATATAGCAACCAAACTTCATAAAATTTTTACCACACATCAAACATCACATGAATAGCATGCCACAAAAATTTCACTTTATTTGGAGCCCTACACCTTCAGTTATGAAAAATAACAAATTCAATTAGCTTTACAACCCTACTGCACAAATCTATTTTATAGAGAAAACTTTAAACTAAAACATGCCATATTATAGATCTAGTGCATAGAGAATTTCACAAGGATTCCAAAAAGTCCTTATTTGCTATTTTACAATTTTTCTATGATTTACTATGAATTTCTAAAGTTTCTGCAAAATAATTACAAATCAGTCCTGAGAGCACTATTCATCTAAGTCATAGACTTCACAGTTAGACCCATGGCTTAAATCAAATTCTTGTGCGAGGTCCCTAGTCGCAAAACAGAGCAAGGGAGGCGTCGGAGCTCGACATTGCCGGTCGTAGGAGGCTCGTCGGGGGCGGGGGAGTGGCCGGCGAGGCACGGCGGCACCTGGCCGCACCCGCAGGTGGCCTTGGCTCGGTCGAAGGCTGCCTGTGGTGGGCTGCCCACAAGCACCCATGGCCACCACGGCGACGTCCCGACGCTGGCTGCTCCGGCGGCCAAGGGAAGGCGGAGAAGCAGTGCTGCGTGCTTGGCATGGCTTGGCAAAGGCGACGGCGAGCTCGGCTTGGACGGCGGTGGAGCGTAGAGGTGGGAACACAGTGGCGACAAAGCTTGCTCCGTCGGCCATGGCTACCGACGTGCTCCAGCGCGTGCGAGCGGCGTAGAGGGCGAAGGGGAGGCAATGAGTGAGCGAGGGAGTGGGAGAGGAGCCCGGCGCTCGCTCTGGAGTAGCAGGCGCACGGCAGGGAGGCAGGGGCGCGTGGCGGGGTGCGCGACGTCCATGCGCCTGACCATGTCGACAATGCATCGAGCACATGACGGGCAGCGAACGGGGCAAAGTGGGACACGATTTGGGCCATCTACGGGCCGAATCAGCGAAAGGGCTCAAAACGAAGTTGGCAGCCCACATGATGCTCTACATTTTCCGTTAAGGAGCCAAGGTCATTAGAGCAACGATTAGTGGTTAATCAGATGCCAAAATAGCAGTGTCAGCACCTTGATGGAAGTTACGAAAACTCACTTTCGATGGTCAAAACTTTGTCAAACTGAACTCAACTTTTTGTATGCTCTTCATCAACATGTAAACTCCAACTTTTATATTTGGCTCAACTTAAGTTGCTTAGCAAAAACACGAGAACGTGACGTGCCAACCGTCTTGTCGTTGCTGGTCCAACTCCACGAATAGCAGTTTTGGGAATTGATTTTGAAGGTCCAAACAAGCTCCAAATCTGGTGAGACTTGATCTATTGCTTCCTTCACAAGGCGTACTCTAACTCGTATTAAGGAATCCAATTAAGCTTCCATATGAATCTAGAAGATAAAAGGTCATGAACATAGCAACTCACTGCTGTCAATCCAGGACTTGGAATTATTTTCCGAAGGCTGAAAAACAGCAGCTGATTCAAATTTCGAGCCTCTATTTGACTAGGTTAGAGACCAAACTATCTCTTGACCATTAAACAAAGTTTCTTCTCCATAATATGAACTACAACTTTCATTTAAGGTCCAACCTCAAAACTAGTATAGAACCTACTGTTATACTTTGACCAAAGTAGGATCACGATAAAGCTGAAATTATCCTTTTTGATCCATTGGAGCATTTTCGGGGCATTTGCTCAACACGAACCTTTTACGACTTTTGTTGTAGAGTCCATCTAGAGTCTTTTGGGCAAGGTTACAAGGTTTGGTTGATGACCTATATTTCCATTCACTCAATAGTGCAATTCAAGCACTTAGTAAAACCATTCCAACAAGGATATAACTTGTCATTTCATGTGACTTTTTGATTCCAAACGTCATAAAACTTTTCTAGTGACCAATATAGATAGGTACTAAAGTGAGACACATGAAGATATTGCAATAACACCACCCGAGCATATATCTTGAAAAACGGCCTATATGTAAAGCAATGGTGTAACATCCAAGTTTAGGTTAGGCTCATCTTCATAGGCTGACCTTGACATCATCATCTTCACTTAATTTGTCATGTTTGAGCTCAAACCCACTACTTAATGGGTGATAAACACCTAGGGTGTTACACTATCACTCGGGCCAAAAGATAGAAGAGAGAGGGAGAAAATTAGAAAAATGGCTTTTCTTTTTATTTTCAAAGCCAAACGAAATCAAAACAGAGCATGGTTTTGATTTTCAAACCAAACACAAGCATCATGAAATATGTGTAGCCGCATGAATGCATAGACAAGTGTCTAAAACTTATATTTGATTCTAATATTATAAAAAGTTTATTATTTTTTTATATTTTCATACACACCAAAGAGCATAAGTAAATGAAATTAAACTTATTTTCAAAAATTTCAAATTCTAGGTTGTTACATTTAGTGATCTACAAAAGGAATTGTCAATCATTGTCATATTTTTATGCTCTTTGAATTAATCTAGGATACTAGATGATTATAAAACTTAACAGTGTTGGTGGAATCTTGGTTAACTATGGGAGAGGCACATGAGCGGCTTGGACCCACTTGTCATTAGATGGGATGACGTACAAAAGAATCATTATTCTTTTTAATATTAGATAGAGATACAAAAATCAAGATCGAGATATCAAGATGAGGGCAAAGATATAGTTATACATAGAGATGATAATACAGAGAGAGATAGGACCTAGGATTGGAGGGAGCCATACATGTCTTGGGCTATATTGTACTCAATCGTCTTTTGCTAGTCCAAACTCCAAACCAATAGTATTTTTTTTGATAAATAAGAAAAGGTGCACGATCTCGACGAATATTACTTCTAAATAACTTCAGAAATCATATGGAAGAACCATAGCATTTCGCGATTCATTGGTAAATTTACTTTGATTCTCTATAGACCAATAATGTGAGACCACTAACATGGTTAAAGCTAAACTGCTTGAAGTCTAGGCAAAAAGGGATACTCTTTCTACAGCTACATTAGTATTAGTCTCGAAATGCTTTAAACGGGAAATAGCTAGTGTAGAATTTATCTATAGAACACTCATATCGATAAAATACTTTGAACTATTTACTAGAAGGGCACGCAGTCCTTTTTCCAATGCCAAATCGACGACCTATGTATAAAAAAGAGAAATTTTTATGATTTCAAGAAAAATAAAAGGAATACTCCCCCACTACTAGGAATTTCCACTTTCATGACGAATAGCTTTCGTCACTAAAGAAGCCAAATTCGTCATAATTTCATTTTTATAACGAATTTATGACAAAAAATGGCTCGTCATAGAAAGTGTGTCACACTTGAACTTCCGTGATGATCCAAAAATATCTTCATAGAAGTGGCTTGATCTATGAAAAAAAAACAGATCGTCATAAAACTGTTTTAGCATGCGTGGCAGGGGGCTGCCACGCAAGTGAGCGCTTCCGTTCAAGATACTTTCCACATGTACATGCTATAGCCATGTATACATGCCATAGTCAGTTGCATTGGCAATGGTTCGGGTACGTGTCACCTTCTTATTGCACAATGTGACTATCTCTGATTCTTGCACGTATCAGGTTCTTACAGGACTACGTATCGGGTCCATGTTGTTCCATATGTCAGTTTTCTATTGGCACACGTATCATGTTATGGTTAGATCACGTGTCACTTCTTCAATGGACCATGTATCGTATTTTTATTGGTCCACATGGCCTTTTCTTATTCAACCACGAGTCACGGCGCTGACCGTCCACATTTCGTATTTTTATTCGGCAACGTGGCTTGACGACTTCCTTCCACGTGTTGGATTTTAATAGCCCACATGTTGTGTCCTAGCTATTTCACATGTCATGCACTGGTTCATCTATGTGTCATATTTTTATTTGATCATGTGGCCTGTCCTGGTTCTACCGCGTGGAGTACAATCAATTCATCATAGAAGTAATTCGAGATCATCACTACTGCATAGATTGACTACATAACTATTTAGCTTGGCAATCAAGTAACAACATTTAACATTTCACACGTCGGCAGTGAACCAGTAACAGAGTATCACCACATGAAACCGGCATACGACTCCACATATCAAACCAGCACATGAGTCCTCACATCAAACCACAAATGTCACAGCATCAAGCCGCAGGAGTTGAAGACTGAGAGTTACCAGAAGAGCTGAAATTTGTGCATAGCTCACAAAGATTATTGTTCTCCTGTTACCATTTCTTGTATTCCTCCAACTCCCTTTAGTTTTTTCTGTCTTCCTCTTCAGTTCATCCACTTGATCGACGAGTGTAGGGTCGAGATGGCGAACTAGAGGGGGGGTGAATAGTCCTTTCTAAAACTTAAACGCGTAGGCTAACCAAAATAAATGCGGAATTAAACTTATCGGTCTAGCCAAGACTACACCCCTCTATCTAAGTTCTCTAGCACCTTGCAAAGATCCTAATTAAGCAACTAAGGTGCTAAGCTTACCAAGAGCTCACCTAATCAATTCTAGAGCAAGGTCACACAAACCTATGCACTAGTACTTTGCCAAACGAGGGAGCTCCTACACAACTAGTGAAGCAAAAGCACAAAGCTTAAGCTTGCTAGCAAAGCTCAATAACAAGGCAACTAATGCCAAATTAGAGAGCGCAAAACACTTAGCTACACAAACTAAGCAATGTGACTAACAAGGTTACACAAACCAAATTAGTCACGCAAAGGGAAGCTTCTAGCTACACAAGCAAGAAGACAACTAGCAAGCTACACAAGCACAACTAGAACAAGAGCAACTACACTAGCACAAGTATTATGAAAGTAAATACAAGCTTGTGTTGCACGAAAGCAAACCACCGAGAAGAGTAGACAATGTTGACACGGTGATTTTCTCCCGAGGTTCACTTGGTTGCCACCAAGCTAGTCCCCGTTGTGTCGACCAACACTTCGTGGTTCGGCGGCTAATCGGTCACACACCGAGCCTCTCAAAAGGCACCACAAGAACCTACCATAAAGTGTGGTAGCTCAATGACACGCTCAACTAGAGTTGCTCTTCGCGATCCCCGCGGGGTGAGCACAATCCCCCTCACAAAGCTTCTCCGGAGCCTCGCACAATCTTCTTGCGAGCTTCGACGGAGCCACAAGCCACCAAGCCGTCTAGGAGGTGGCAACCTCCAAGAGTAACAAGCACCACCGGCTTGCAACACGATCACCTAGTGCCACACGATGCAATCTCTCAAAGCAACGCACTAGAATCGCTCTCTCACTCGATCCGATGAACACTATCAAGCATGAGTGAGTTAGAGGGCTCCCAAGCACTACCACACAAGTCATAAAGACTATAGTGTGCTCAGCTATTGGCCACGGCCGGCCAAGGCATCTATTTATAACCCCACGGTCAAATAGAGCCGTTACCCCTTCACTGGGCAGATTTCGGGACGACCGGACGCGCTGGTCGTAACTGACCGGACGCGCTCAGCCGCGTCCGATTCTCCAACGGTCACTGACCCCAACGGTCAAAACAACGACCGGACGCGCCCCAGGCAACGACCGGACGCGCCGGTCTCGATGACCGGACGCGCCTGTCGAACGACCGGACGCGCCGATCGCACTGACCCACGCGCCCGCGACGCAACGACCGGACGCGCTCCTTGCGATGACCGGACGCGACAGTGCCCACGTCCGGTTAGAGTCCAGTAAGCTCCTTCAATGATCGGACGCGTCTAATCATGTGTGACCGGACGCGCCTCGCGTCCGATCGTACTCAGTTTCCTCTGGACACCTGACCGGACGCGCTGGTCCCGCGAGTGACCGGACGCGCCAGTTTCAAACCCTAGCACCCGTGCCTGCGCTGTACTGACCGGACGCGTCTGGTCATACCATGACCGCGTCCGGTGCAGCGTCCGGTCACCTCTGTGACCTCCGTTCGCCTCCGTTTCTTTTCCGACTTCCGGCGTAGTGGAAAATAGACTTTTCAACTCCTCGAAAACGCCTGAATCCCGTGCTCGCAAGCTCGGCGGGAGGGAGAGAGGAACCCAAACCCTCTCTACCGCTCAAACTCCAACGCCTTCGCAAATGTGCCAACACCAACAAGTGTTCACCACTTTGTGCACGTGTGTTAGCATTTTCATAATCATTTTACCGAAGGAGTTAACCACTCAACTTGCCACGCCACTCGATCCTAGCAACGATGCATAGTTAGATCACACGAGTGGCACTAGATGACCGATATGCAAACAAGTTTGCCCCTCTTGATAGTACGGCCATCTATCCTAAACCCGGTCATAAACTTCTCTACACACCTATGACCGGTGAAGTGGAAATGCCCTAGGTTATACCTTTGCCTTGCGCATTCCACTCCATCTCCTCCGTCGTTGATGCAACACATGCACCAACCATATCACAAATGATATGATTCACTTCATATCATCACGTGACCGTATTGGTTCATCGATCTTGACCTCACTTGCTCTTCACCGTTGCCTCGGTCCTTTGGCGCCAAGCCATCACACAACTTGCCCTTCACCCTAGCAACCGGTCCATCAAGCCAAGCCTCATCTTGATCTTCTCCACCTTGGTCACATGACTCCATGTCATGTCTCATATGCAATGAGTTCCTTCATGACACCATCACATGTGGACTAATCTCCTGTGTATCTCACATAACCACATATTAGTCCACCTAAGTTGTCACTCAATTACCAAAACCAAACAAGGACCTTTCAATCTCCCCCTTTTTGGTAATTGATGACAACTTTACAAAGATATGGAAATTATGCTTTTTCAAGCTAGCACTTCACACAAGTGTAAATTGCTAACTTGTTTTGGATTTAATGTTACTTATTCAACATTTAAGCTCTATGTCAAGATTTGGATAAGCACCATAAAATCCGACTTGGTAGTGATAACTCCCCCTACATATGCGCTCAAATGGTTTGGTTTCAAGCTTGCACATATGCATAAATATGAAATTTGTGGGAGGGTTAGCACTACTAAGTGATGCTAAGGTGTATAGAATAAACCTTTGTAGCTTGATACCAATTAGTAGCTTGATACCATTTGAAAAACACAAGTTTACCACCATCCTTAGCATCATGAGTAGCTAGACATCAAAAACACTAGAAACCTCGTGAGATCAACATTATAAGCAAGGTTCTAGTTTTTGCATGATAATCATAAGTCTAGCTAACATCCTATGCATGCTAGTTATCAAATCATCATTCAAGTTCTATAACTAGCATACACCACACAAGCATGCATATTGAATTTAAGAACTTTATGCAATGCAAGCAAGCACATGAATTATGCACATATCAAATGTAATCAATCAAAGTTCATGAGCTTGCTCCCCCTACTTGTGTGCTTTCTTTTCTTTATCCAAGAATGTTTGATCCCCTTACATTCTTAAATGTTGCTCCCTCTTTGTTCATGTCCATGTCCAATCTTTCCAATCTCTCCCCAAAGCTCAAAAAGCTTTCATATCTTTGTCCAATCTCTCCCCCTTTGTCATCAATTTCCATAAAAGGTGTTCTTCTCAATTGATACAAAGGCTTGTATTGGGGTAGATGGTTGAGACTTGAATATTGCATTTTTGATGGACATTACCACAGATGTTAGAATGACAAACTTTATGGTTGCTCTTGAGATTTCACATAGGATCTTTGACCTTGATACCAATCGGTGGGGCTCCTCCCCCTATGTCATAGCATGTGTCATTCACTTGAGATACCACTTGAAGATGAGGGTAGCATTGCTTGATTTGATCACTTAAAGTTGAGGATCACTTGTGAAACCATCGTCTTGCATGAATGATACCACGTGAAGATACCATGAGTAGAAATGTGATACCATTTGAAAGAATTTTCTTTTATGGATTCACTTTGAAGGATTTGGCAATAATATTCACTTCTTGAACATTTTCTATCTTCATGAGTACCACTTGTAAGATATCACTTGTAGATCATGATCTAGACACCACTAGTGAATACCACTTAGAAGATCAATTTGAGTCTAGATACCACTTGAAACAAACTAGATATCTATTTTCATTATTGTCTTGTGCTTGTACTCTTATCATTGTCATGAGCTTCTTGTATGACTTGAACTAAGTCGATTTGCCTAAGATTCCAAGTCCAATTCGATCCAATGACAAGCTTCTTCACACCTTATGCTAAGGGTTATCTTGCCAATGTTGTACTTGTCACTTGTTAGCAATCCAAACTAGATCAAGTACTTGGGTTCACTAGCTCATGAACAAATTCATACTCATACCACTAGATCATTTAGACAATTCAAGCAATAGTGGTAGGCTATGAATTTAAACATTTCATTTGTTATGCATGATCCTAGTAAGTATGTACTATATGCACTAATCACATACTAGTAAGAGATGAAATGATCATGCACATTACAATGATACCTTTGCTATATTGGAGTAGAGGATAGTCACATAGATTCTAATTCATTACTCCAATAGCAATGTGAAGTCCAATTTATAAGCTTGGTGAAGACCAATCATCGTAGATAAATCCATTCTTCACCCATATGAAATGAAAACCACTTAAGATCAAGTGCACTATTTCTTGAGTTATGGTTGGCTTGCTTCATTATATCATCTTTGCTTGTATGAGAGAACTACTTAGAATACCACTTGAAATATATGACTAGCTCTCTTTTGGGTGTTGCTTGCTTTTCTTGATCAATCCTTTTGATTGCTTCAACTAAGCATCACAAGTTCCTCGGATCACCACTTCCATGTTAGCCTTCCAAGTCCCAAACTTGGTTTCACCTACACACGGCGGCAAGCCCCTCACTAGGGAGAAGTGACCTTTCTCCAAAGAACCACTCTTGATACTCACTTGAAATGATATAGTTTGATTGATCCAAATGATGAACTCAATCTTGATGAATAATCCTTGAATCTATATTTGAGTCCAACTCTTTCTACTTGTTTAAGTCTTTTTCTTTCTACCAAATGATCTCTAATCATCACTAGAACTTAAACTTTATCTTCATTTTAAGTTTGATCTTGATCTTCAAATTGAGTACCAAATAAGTACATTCCACAATCAAATGTTCTTATACTCATTGCTCTTCATGATTCTAGATCAATCCAAAACCAAACTTAGGTACCTCAACCACTTGTAAACATATTTCCAACTTGAGGACCTTTCAATTAAAGTGACTCTAGATTAATCCAATGATTGTCACTTTTCTGGCAGATTCTGTACCATTCAAAGAATGATTCATATCTCCCAATGTAAAGATCCAAATGCCATAAAATTCGGTGGAGATGTGATTCACTAAGTCATATAGCAACAGTAAAAATTTGAGCTTCATTTGACATCTAGATTGCTACCAGATTTCAAATCTTCCACCACTGCTACATGCTGAAAACTGCTGCATTATAGCTGACAAGATGTACTCCAAAGTCGAAGCATCTCTTATCCAATTCTCATGAAATTTCTACAGCATCTTTTTTCATAAGTGTAGAGCATGTATGCCAAATTTCAAGCCAATCCAAATAGATTTGATCACTCAAACATGGCTAAGATCACTGCTAGCTCAGATTTTCAATATAGGACAGATTTCAATACATGAGCTATTCTTCAACAAATATGAATCAAACTTGAAACCAACTTGTTTGAATACTTTCACAAGACATATATCCATCCAATCCACTTACTAAATGTCATCTCATGAAATTATCCAACACAAACCAATCCAAACTTGATTACTTAAGCATTTAATCCATTCAAACATCTCATAGCAAGCAACATTGCATACATATCCAATTCAATCAACTCATATGCACCCAAGTGAAATGATCAACAAGAGATATACCCTGGTTAGCTCATGATCATCCAATAGCAAGCTTTTACTCAAATAAATTGCAAGCCATCAAATAATTCCAATAAATCATCCACAACTTGATATGTTGCACTTGTATGTTGTAGCATTTGGACTCCACTTATTTTGACTTGGCATTGGGATAGAATATGCATTAAGCTTTAAAACTTGATTCAACATATGATGACCAATATGAATCCAAATGAATCAAGCCTCCAATGCCGATGGTACCTACAAACAATCATCCACTTTTTGATGGTACCCAAACAAGTTTGGATCCTCTCAAATTAGGAGCAACATACTTAGGCAAAGCCTTAGTATGGGTAGCGGGATGTTTTGCAATTCCACCAAATGAGGTACCATTGCCATCCTTTCTAAGCATGTTAGTATTATTAATTGAAATAGGCTTAGAATTTTTACCTAGGGGACATGAATGAGCCATGTGTCCCCTTTCCCGGCATGAGTAGCACATTCTCTTTGCTTGAGCCTTTTCTTCCTTGCTCATGTTGTGCTTCCCATTGCCTAGCCTCTCATGAGTTGCTTGAGCCTTCTTCTCAAGCTTGGTAGGACACCCCGAGACAAAGTGTCCCATATCTCTATACTTGAAGCACTTGATGTGAGCATGTACTTTCTTCTCGATTTGATTCTTGCTCATCATCTTGGCATCTTGGATTTGCATTGGATGCCTTGCTCTACCATCCCTTCTTGTTTTCTTCTTCTTTATCATCAAGTCACTAACATCTTCATGATTGATCTTGACTTTAGCTTGGGGCTATGCTTTTGGCTCAACTTGAGACTTGTTGGTAGGGCAACACTTGTCAATATGTCCCACTTCATGGCATTGGTAGCACATGAGTTGGAATAGCTTCTTTGCATCTTGCTTCTTCTTAATCTTGCCCTTGCTCTTGTTGTAGCCAATACCACTCTTATCACCATATCTTCTTTGATTGGTCATGATATGCTCAATGGCGATTTTAGAGTTGTAGCACCTCTCCAACTTGTTGCTCAAATTCTTCACTTCACTTTTGAGCTCATTGTTCTCCTTCAAAAGGTTAGTCTCACAAGACATAGAAGTAGAACAAGCATCTAATTGTGAAGAATATGGCATATATAATAAATCATCACAAGAGGTGGATACATGCTTCTTGGCTACATCACAAGGGTTAGCAATATGTGATTGATTATTTGACCCAAATAATGAGCTCTCACTAGATTTGGTTTCTTCATTAGAAGGCTTCTTAGTGAGTAAAGCATGTTCTTGTGCCAAATTATCATGAGCAACACTAAGTTCCTCATGAGCCAATTTTAGCTCCTCATGTGAACAAGTAGTAACATAAAGTAGATGCTTTTGTTGTTCACATGTGGTTTTTAGAAAAGAGTTATCATTTTCCAATTTACTTACTCTTTTCATTTCCCTTTTCAAGGCTCTTGAGAGTTTATATAAAAGCTCTAAATTTGGATCATCACAATCCACAACAAAACCACCAACACGTATCTTAGTGTTACCATGTGATGATGTTGAAGAGCTTGTTGAAGCATTACTCTCATAGCCATCATCTTCACCATCAAGTGTGCATGAAGTAGAATCATTGCTTGCATCACTTGTGGCATGATCATCATTCTTGTCAAGTGATCTTGTGGCATGATCATCATCATCATCACTTGACATTGAGGTGGAGCAATCCTCCACAACCACCTCGTTGTGGTCATGCTCAACATCCTCATGTACCTCCATCACTATGTGATCATTCTTCTTAAATTTTCCATCATCCCAAATTGAGGAGTCACAATAGTGATGCTTGAGCGTCGTCCACATGCTATGTGCACTTGAGAGACCCCTCACCTTGTCAAAAATCTCATCATTTAAAGCTTTGATTAGATAAAACTTTGCTTGTGCATCAAGTGTTCGGCAATCCTTTTGAGCTTGGGTATGGTTACCACACCCATCCAAGTCATGAGAAAAGCCAACAACTATGATCCACCAAAGCTTAGGGCCAAGAGCACGAAAATGATCAAGCATGTGATTTTTCCACCGTGCATAGTGAGTGCCATCAAAAATGTGTTCCACACAATCATCTAGCCCATAAGCCGCCATCCTCTCGGGTCGGTGAAGACCGCAAATGAGAGACCCGGCTCTGATACCACTTGTAGGGTCGAGATGGCGAACTAGAGGGGGGGTGAATAGTCCTTTCTAAAACTTAAACGCGTAGGCTAACCAAAATAAATGCGAAATTAAACTTATCGGTCTAGCCAAGACTACACCCCTCTATCTAAGTTCTCTAGCACCTTGCAAAGATCCTAATTAAGCAACTAAGGTGCTAAGCTTACCAAGAGCTCACCTAATCAATTCTAGAGCAAGGTCACACAAACCTATGCACTAGTACTTTGCCAAACGAGGGAGCTCCTACACAACTAGTGAAGCAAAAGCACAAAGCTTAAGCTTGCTAGCAAAGCTCAATAACAAGGCAACTAATGCCAAATTAGAGAGCGCAAAACACTTAGCTACACAAACTAAGCAATGTGACTAACAAGGTTACACAAACCAAATTAGTCACGCAAAGGGAAGCTTCTAGCTACACAAGCAAGAAGACAACTAGCAAGCTACACAAGCACAACTAGAACAAGAGCAACTACACTAGCACAAGTATTATGAAAGTAAATACAAGCTTGTGTTGCACGAAAGCAAACCACCGAGAAGAGTAGACAATGTTGACACGGTGATTTTCTCCCGAGGTTCACTTGGTTGCCACCAAGCTAGTCCCCGTTGTGTCGACCAACACTTCGTGGTTCGGCGGCTAATCGGTCACACACCGAGCCTCTCAAAAGGCACCACAAGAACCTACCATAAAGTGTGGTAGCTCAATGACACGCTCAACTAGAGTTGCTCTTCGCGATCCCCGCGGGGTGAGCACAATCCCCCTCACAAAGCTTCTCCGGAGCCTCGCACAATCTTCTTGCGAGCTTCGACGGAGCCACAAGCCACCAAGCCGTCTAGGAGGTGGCAACCTCCAAGAGTAACAAGCACCACCGGCTTGCAACACGATCACCTAGTGCCACACGATGCAATCTCTCAAAGCAACGCACTAGAATCGCTCTCTCACTCGATCCGATGAACACTATCAAGCATGAGTGAGTTAGAGGGCTCCCAAGCACTACCACACAAGTCATAAAGACTATAGTGTGCTCAGCTATTGGCCACGGCCGGCCAAGGCATCTATTTATAACCCCACGGTCAAATAGAGCCGTTACCCCTTCACTGGGCAGATTTCGGGACGACCGGACGCGCTGGTCGTAACTGACCGGACGCGCTCAGCCGCGTCCGATTCTCCAACGGTCACTGACCCCAACGGTCAAAACAACGACCGGACGCGCCCCAGGCAACGACCGGACGCGCCGGTCTCGATGACCGGACGCGCCTGTCGAACGACCGGACGCGCCGATCGCACTGACCCACGCGCCCGCGACGCAACGACCGGACGCGCTCCTTGCGATGACCGGACGCGACAGTGCCCGCGTCCGGTTAGAGTCCAGTAAGCTCCTTCAATGATCGGACGCGTCTGATCATGTGTGACCGGACGCGCCTCGCGTCCGATCGTACTCAGTTTCCTCTGGACACCTGACCGGACGCGCTGGTCCCACGAGTGACCGGACGCGCCAGTTTCAAACCCTAGCACCCGTGCCTGCGCTGTACTGACCGGACGCGTCTGGTCATACCATGACCGCGTCCGGTGCAGCGTCCGGTCACCTCTGTGACCTCCGTTCGCCTCCGTTTCTTTTCCGACTTCCGGCGTAGTGGAAAATAGACTTTTCAACTCCTCGAAAACGCCTGAATCCCGTGCTCGCAAGCTCGGCGGGAGGGAGAGAGGAACCCAAACCCTCTCTACCGCTCAAACTCCAACGCCTTCGCAAATGTGCCAACACCAACAAGTGTTCACCACTTTGTGCACGTGTGTTAGCATTTTCATAATCATTTTACCGAAGGAGTTAACCACTCAACTTGCCACGCCACTCGATCCTAGCAACGATGCATAGTTAGATCACACGAGTGGCACTAGATGACCGATATGCAAACAAGTTTGCCCCTCTTGATAGTACGGCCATCTATCCTAAACCCGGTCATAAACTTCTCTACACACCTATGACCGGTGAAGTGGAAATGCCCTAGGTTATACCTTTGCCTTGCGCATTCCACTCCATCTCCTCCGTCGTTGATGCAACACATGCACCAACCATATCACAAATGATATGATTCACTTTATATCATCACGTGACCGTATTGGTTCATCGATCTTGACCTCACTTGCTCTTCACCGTTGCCTCGGTCCTTTGGCGCCAAGCCATCACACAACTTGCCCTTCACCCTAGCAACCGGTCCATCAAGCCAAGCCTCATCTTGATCTTCTCCACCTTGGTCACATGACTCCATGTCATGTCTCATATGCAATGAGTTCCTTTATGACACCATCACATGTGGACTAATCTCCTGTGTATCTCACATAACCACATATTAGTCCACCTAAGTTGTCACTCAATTACCAAAACCAAACAAGGACCTTTCAACGAGGATAGCAGAACTTTCCTGTTTAGCATCAAGTTGTTTCCGCGAAGCATTCTCTCCACCGATGTCTCTGCTCTAGTGGAGCTTGTCTGGATACTAGCGTTCTTCAAAAAAAGGTTGTTGCCACTTCCCTAGGTGGGAGCCTTGCCCTAGGAGGTGCAGAGGACCTTACAAACAACACCAGCGCTAGTCATTGGTTGCTGCCCATAAGTAACATGTTCTGCTTGCATGGTTTCCATAGCTTCCTGTGAAATTCAATCAGTAAAACATTAGGTTACAGATAGTATAAGAGGATTTCAATTAGAAACCCAAGAGATTTATTCATAACAAGTAATGCATAGGTGTTTCTCAACGTACTGCTGATAGAGATTATATAAACTTTAGTAGATTTTAGTAGATTTCCATAATACTAGGCTCTTGCTACGTTTCCTTCTTTTATGGTAATGACTTCAGTAGATTTTAAAGAAAGCAAAAGAAGGTACTTACAACGGCTGCTCTTGTAGCATTGCTCAGGCCCTTTTTACCACTGGTACGAAAGTCTCTGAAGACTTCCACAACATTAATATCTTCATCAGGTGGACCATGTTCTCTAAGTCCTTGTGTTTTACTGTTTTCCTCTTGTTCTCCTTCTGTTCACATTGCACATGAGTTTCTATTTATATTTGTACAAAGGCAAGAGTAACAATAAAACACAACCATCACTTACAATTTTTTGCAGCTGGACAACATAGGAGCAAGATCCTATAGCCTGGTCGTATTTCATTTTTGCACGGTTTCACTTGTTCTTCTCAGATGTTTCCTATAGCTCCATTTGTATTAAACTTCTGCCCAAGTAGACCATAGCAAGACTAGACAAAAAATTGATGGGTTCACACACATCTTGTTCTTAGCACTAGACCAAATCTCAATAAGTTTACACCACTGTGCATCGTTCATGGATGGAACAGGAGAGGGCGTAGGGATCTGATCAGCAGGGACGCCAATGAAGTATTTTTGTAACCAAATAGTAAAACGCCAAGGTCTTTGTATTAGCGTTATGTCAGGTTATGACAAACCTGCCAAATTAGCTCCGACGTGGCCTGTCCCTGCCAAACCTTGGCCTGAGGTCATTCAACCCCAATCCTCATGCATCTGCGTTTACTCGTATCACGCGGTGGCATGAACCTGGCCAGGCCTGGCATCGGCGAGACCGGCTACTTGTTGAGTGTTCCATGCGAGACCGGTGGAACGTGTATTAGGTTCTGATGAAATACCATGATGAATGCAGAGGAAAATTTGTGATCGATCTCTATGTACACAATTACTGCGGTTATCTACGAAGAAAAAAAAGACTAAGGCTAATTGATGAGCGTGCATCCTTGCCGGAATTTATTATTATTTCCTTGCATGGGTTTGTAATATAGTAGAAGTCGGTTTATTTTTGTGGCTCAGTTCCACCACGCGCGGTGAGGCGTACGTTTTCCTAGTTCCCGTTGGAATCCTCTCTCTCCATCGTGTCCTAATTGGTGCATCGGTTGAAGTGCGTTTTCTACGGCGGATTGCATCTACGTTGAGTAATTGTAAACCGAGCATATTAACCTTCAATTGATTTTGTTTATCTGCACGAGAGACTTGGATTTGCTTGTACCTATTGGTTGGAACCTGCGATCAGTTTGTTAACATTCAAGCTGTGAGATACCCGTGCATTTCACCGGGACAATGATCCAGCTCTTTAAACTGGACATAGGTACCATGTACCCGAACTAATATAAACCCTGTGTCTGACGTGCTACCCATTTGAATCTCTATGCATAGATATGCTGGTCCATATTGTCGGAGTCAATACTTTCGATGAAAGGCTACCTTTGAAGATAAAGATTTTTGAGGGGTTGGAAAGGATGTACTAAGGCTATGTTTGTTTCAGCTTTATCTAACTTTTGCCAGCCAACACTGGCGGAGCCAAGACCCGGCCACCCTAGCCATTGGCCGGGCTCCCCCGCTACTTACTCTTTAGGCCTAAAGGCCCATAACAAAGCAAAAGGCCAGCGTTGAGGGGCGCCGCCGTGGCTCCCAGGCGTCATGAAGTTAAGGAGGAATGGGAGCCCTCACATTCCTCTCTGTCGAGTTTTCTTTCCCCATGCTATAGTAGATCACGGGCGACTCGATGGCGACTCCATCCCGGCGCCGGATTCACTAGTTTCCCCTCACTGTAGTGTCCTTCAGGGCGCCGGTGTGTAGGGGGAAGTGCGGATCCGGTGGCTGGTGGCTGTTTCCCTTCCTTTTAGGTTAGTTTTTGTTGGTTTAGGGTTTGATTTCATCCCAGTGAGGAAATCACTGGTTTTCTTTTGCTTCCCTCATGGTTTCTCTGGTGGCTTTGATGTTGGGGGCGATTGGCGTCTGACGGTGGTTGATGTGTGTGGGGTGCGTGGCTTCGGTGTTTCAATCGGAGGATCTGGCACTAACGAGGTTATCCTTGTTGGTTTCTTATGCGTCATTGCTCGATTCTTCTGTGGTTTTTCTTTTCTCCGCTGCATCCACGCCTTGAGCGGCCCTGTCGGCCTTTGATGCCAACGACCTGGCTACTGGAGGCCGGAGGATATTTTGCTCCCTCCAAGGTGCTGGATCTGTTGATTGCGGTAGCCTTGTGAGGTTTGTGATCCACCTGCTTGTTACAAGCTGGTGTTCTTTGATCCCCCTTGAGGATTTGCTGCATGTCGACTGGGTTGGCTAGCGTAGCGACCGACATCTGATCTCGGTGAACATGAGGTTTGGCCGGGGCATTCAACGGTTATATGGCATGCTACTGATAGCCGTGAAACTTGAAGACTCTTCGTCAACTAGGGTATTGGCCGTAAGCTTCGTTTTGGATTACTTTCTTCATTGCAGGAGGTGGAGAAGTTCCAGGTTGTGGCAACGACGGTCGATGGCGGCGACGGGCGTTGGATGCTTCTGCAAAGGACTTTTGTGTAATTTTTTTCTTTCAGGGGTGTCCAATAAGGAGGATGGTTGTAAAAGTTCTATGTCAATAAAATCCAACCCTTTTCCTCAAAAAAGGCGTCACAAAGTGTGAGCGCAACTGCGAGCGCTCGAGGTTGCGGCACCGTGCGGAGAAGGGATGGGAGACCGAGGAGGCATCATTACTCCATGGCGGGGAGGCCGAAGCGATGCTCTTTGTGCTGACCTCAACCCCAATCAGATCCCAGGTCAGCCCCAATCCTCCATTATATCTCTGTCCTTTATCTTTTCCAATCCCCAACCACAAACGAAGTTGATGGATTTGATCTCCCCGAGCTACTGCTTCTAGTGAGAGCAACTACGACTGGTGCCTGGCGGTGGCCGGTGGCTGGTGGTTGGAGTCCGTCGAGGCCAGTGGGGGACTAGCGGCAGCCGCGGGCAAGGCACAAGCACCGCTTGCTGCCCTGGTGTGTTCGACAGTGCCTAGATTGAGCAAAAATTGCAAATGGCAGAGAGGAGGAGGCCGAGCCAACCAGGTATTTTGACTAATTTCAGTTATCTAATATGCAAAGGTTAAATTTGATGGATAATCTGTGACCTTGCCCTTACGAATGTTACATTTTTTTATTTAGGGATGAGGCATTTTTTGGTTGACAGGAGGACCTGTCCTGATGTTGGTGGAAGTAATGAACCTGAAAGACATACAAATATAGAAGAGCCACATGAAGCTCCAGGTCATCTGGAACCAGAACCAAACATGGACAATTTCACCAGTGAAATCATATGTGATCCAGCTCTTAGAAAACAAATATATGAGTATGGACCTGAAATTCAAGACCAAGTTAGGAGAGCATACATATTGAAAGGTCCATCACAACCAACAAATATATTGAAAGATCCAGGTTCAAGGGGCTTTTCTTTGGGTTGGTATAAGAAATATAATTGGTTAGAATATAGTGAATCCAAAGATGTTGGTTATTGCTTTTATTGCTTCCTTTTCAAGTAGCTGGGGAGGGCACAACATTTTGGTTATGATGTATTTAACAAAACTGGTTGGAGAGATTGGAAACATGCATACAAAGCATTACCTGAACATGTTGGTGGTGTAGGTAGTGCTCACAACAAGTGTGTTTAGAAATATGGTGACTTTAAAAATCAAAGACAGAGTGTGTTAAACAGAGCTAGCAAACAATTGGAGGAATTATACCAAATTCATTTAACTTCTACTTTACGATGTTCAAGATATCTCTTAAAGCAAGGCCTAGCTTTTCGTGGGCATGATGAATCTTCTTCCTCTTTGAACAAAGGCAATCTTCGAGAGTTGATTGATTTTCTAAAAGACAACAATGAAGAAGTCAGGAATGCCTATGATTGAGGTGACTTAAATTGTAAGATGACTTCCATGATGTCAAAGCCCAGTTTAACACCAGTGTTGGGATTTTCTATGTTGTTCTTGATAAAATATGTGCTGAGATGAATCATTGGTTCACTGAAGCGACGACGGAGCTATTGATGTGCTTTTCTTGTCTTGATCCAAATAACTCTTTCTCTAGTTTTGATGTCAACAGTCTTGCTCGGCTTGCTGAAATTTATGCTGAGGATTTCTCAAATCATGATCGTGGAGTCATAAGGGGACAATTGGAGACATATATTCTTCATGTAAGGAGGCATGCTGCCTTTGCTAATTGCAAAGATATTGAAAGTTTGTCTCAGAAAATGGTTGAAACTGAAAAACATTTGCTTTTTCCATTGGTCTACAAGCTCATTGAATTGGCCTTGTTGGTGCCGGTGTCAACATCAACGGTTGAAAGGGCTTTCTCATGTATGAAGACTATGAAGTCTAAATCCCGCAATAGGATTGCTGATGATTGGTTCAACAACTTGATGATCTGGTATATTAAGCGAGAACTATTCAATTCACTTGATGAAGCTACTATTCTTCGGCGGTTTCAAAACTTGAAGAGTCGCAAGATGCAGCTTCCTCGTAACCATGCTCGTGGCCGTGGGCATCCGTAGTTACCAATTAGCATTTAGGTTTATCTTTTGTGTTTCATTATCTAAGTCATGAACTTGTGTACTGAAAAATCATTCTAATATTTTAATTTGAATCTATCATGGTTTCCTAATTTTATATGTATGTTATATAATATATTCATGTGCATTGCTTGTCACTGTTAGCTCGGCGTATTGTCATGCCCAGGCTCTCGAAAATTACTGGCTCTGCCACTGCCAGCCAAAAGCTAGATGTTGAGACAAACAACCCAACTTTTGTTTTACAAAAGCTGAAAAGTTAGATCAAATATCTAAATTATTTTATTCTTTTAGAAATACTAGCAAACATGCTCGTGCGTTGTAATGGGAGATACAACTTGTTGCGTAGTTTGTGTAGGTGATTTGCATCTTAAAATTTTATCCAACAAACATGTGGTGTTGTAACTTGTATACATGAGCACAAGACACTTTGATATTTATCAAATGATTGTCTGTGCATTTTAATTTGTCTTGAGTTTGGACTCTAATAGTGTTTGAGATTGCATCATTTGTTTAAATTCGTCTTTGAATCGAACTCTATAACAAGCCTGTTTGGATAGAAAAAATCACACCAGAGGGAGAGGATCTCTCTATGCATGGAAAATAGCGCGGGCGTGCTCAGTGGCGGAGGACAAAATAGAAAGCAAGGTGTGGCACAGTAGAATCATCTGAGCTCCCTGCCTTGATTAATTGCATAGCCATTGAGAGATGACATGTGAACCAGCCAGGATAATGAAGAGCATGGCAGATTTGAGGTAGGGCGGCTGCCACACCTAGCCCTACCGAGAGCTCCGCCACTGGGCGCGCTATTGTACTAAAGTACATAAAAAGAAACAAAGAGAATGGAAGACATACATGGGCCAGTACAATGTAGCTAGCACATTAGTGGTTGTTACACAGGCATGGAGACGGTGTAGTCGAACTAGAGCTTGGTAGAGGTAGAAGTTGTTGAAGTAGAAGACTTGTCAGCCCATTAGTTGGAGCTCCAGGGCTAAGGAACTGAGCTGCGAGCAGTGCTGGTTGGTTGGGTTGTGCGCGAGGGAGAGAAGAACAGGGCTAGGCCAATGGGCTGGCGAGGACGGGGCTAGAGAAGGGAGAGGGAGTGGGCTACTGAGAAGAGTGCACAGGCCGGCTGGGCTACCACTCGGGCCAAAAGATAGAAGAGAGAGGAGGGAACTAGAAAATGGGTTTTCTTTTTTTATTTTCAAAGCCAAATCAAATAAAAAACAGAGCATGGTTTTGATTTTCACACCAAACACAAGCATCGATCATAAAATATGTGCAGCAGCATGAATGCATCAACAAGTGTGGAAACCTGATATTTGATTTTTTAATATTATAAAAGTTTATTATTTTCTATATTTTCATGTACACCAAAGAGCATAATCAAATCAAATTATTTTTTTTTTCAGAAATTTCAAATTTTATTTAGGGTCTAACACTTAGCAATCTACAAAAGCAATTGTCAATCTATGTCATATTTTTTATGCTCTCTGAATTAATCTGGGCTACTAGATGATTATAAAATCTAACAGTGTTGGCGGAATCTTGGCTAACTATGGGAGAGGCACATGAGCGGCTTGGACCCACTTGTTATTAGATGGGATGGCGTACAAAAGAATCATTATTCCTTTTAATATTAGACTAGTGAACATGCATTTGCGGTATTCACGTGTCTAAAAAAAGTTCATACACAAGGGAATAAGAACATATTTTGTTAAATCATTTTTGAAATTTTAAAATTAACTACACAATTAATAAACAATATTGAGGGCAACTTTGGCGAGGGGATTTCAAGAGGTCACAAAAACTTATTTGTTTTTTATTTTCATATATAGTACAATAAGATACACCATGTACCTTGACAGAAATTGGACATCCTATATCAATATTAGCTGCGGTGATCAGTAGAAAACACCACCTCCCCGCTCTGTTTTTATAAAATCAATTTTCTTTTACCACGGGCATGACAATGTTTATATCCTTTACCTAACCAACGTGTTTCACGGTCTCAACCTCAGAATACCAAGACTGATGCACATTCTTCAGATAATAGGATAGTACATAATTGAAACCATGATCTTGACAGTAACCATGAATCACAGCAGGAGGGCTTCCTACCTTGAAACAGTTAGCTGCTTCAAGCAATAGAAATGAGTTGCCAACCACTCTTCACTTCTTGAAAAACAGCTCCTTCAATTACTAACTTTAGTACACTGTAAGCATTAATCTTGGTTCTTCCTTTGTCAGTTTCATTATAATAGTTTTCATGTCACTATTCAATATTTGAATGTAGGCCAAGTGATTAGCGGGCATACTATCAGTTTCTTGCATGTCACTGCTTTCAAACTCTGCAACATCCAGTTGCATAAGATCAAACCAAATAGAACAGAGACCACCTCTTAGCTAGAGGGACAAGCATAGGAGAGCCATTGAGAGTGCTTCATGGGATTTAAACCAGTTTCTCAAAATCTGCAATTCAGAAAATAATACAACTGATAGTGAGATATTGCCATATTAGAACTTAACTCTTTGTCATGAAGTGTAATATTCACACATTCACACTATGGATATTCAGAAAGTATATGGTTTGATTGTAGCAAATAGATGGCGATGCTCAGTTACAAATGCGCCCCTATATATGAAAACAAAAGGGTTTAGACAAATGGAAAATACAAGCCATGTTAATTTTTTTGTGAGGTGCATCTTTTACACATCCTAGACCCTAATCCTAGAGTATCTTAGCGTCAAGAGATTTTTATTTTTAAAAAATAACTTGTTAATGTTCATTGCAAATTGCAATGTATTAATAAAAGGAAGGCATGCCAATATATATGGATAAGTCAATTGATCATTGCATTCATGAGCTCTAAGTTTATAGCTGCACTGTAAGATATAGCAATTAGTGCTTACTTAATCGTAAAAGTAGGGGGGTTCACTTCTCTTTCCTGAGAAATTACATTCAAAATTTATTTTTTATTGTAGACATGTGTTTTTTAATTAGTAGAATCTAAAAGCAAAAAAACCGAGTGCAGATAAGAGAGAACTATCATCAAGGATTGGAATAATGCATCTCAACCATCCAAATAGCTGGTCAATCAGTAATTATCAGTTCCAAGGAGTTAGTGAGAGAACTCTAAATGTATTTTGCAATTAACCATACATAATCTTAGCACTTCCCCAAGATATAAATGCTATATCCGGCTGCAGACTCACCTCTAATGATACTCATGCACGTTTCCTTTTGAACCCTGATTTTGTTTCTTTAGGATAATTTTTCCTTCGGAAAGCGAGCAATCTCATGCAGTCTCAACCTTAGTTCCACTTGAGCTTCAGGAAATAAATTAGTCTAGCGATCACGGTAAATACACTTCAACTAATCAAGTGCCTGAAATTGAAGCACGAAGTAAAAAGCCATATTTGGCATGAAAAGTGTAAGGATAAAGCCTTGAAATCATAGTACCAACAAAATACCTAACCACCAGGTGCTAGGCCGAGGCGTCAAGGGTGAGGTCGCCGCTGCAACCTTCTCCTCTTGGTCATCCCTTGGTTCACTGCCACTGGCATTGAGGCGAGCCATCGGGGCGACGGTGCTCAGGCAACGCATATGGAGAGTCAAGGTGGTGACCATGATTGAGGCGGTGAAGGCGCCGAACCGTCGAGTATTGGGCTGGGATCGTAGCTTGCGAGGAGATGGGATCTCCAGATTTTTTTTTATAACGGGATCTCTAGATTGGAAAAGAAGGAAAGGTTTTAACGTTCGGAAGGCACAGATGCGGATCGGGGAGGGAGCCATGTGGGTAAGCGCGGGCGGGTAGAATGTAACACCCTGAAATTTGTTTCTTTAGAAATAGAGCTTGTGCTCATGAAAACATAGGAAAATAATATTTTTCACTAAATTAAAATTTATCATAAGGTTTAGCAATTTGTTGATGCATTCATGCTAATGCATTTGTGTTTTTGTATTGCTTAGTTTTGACCAAAGATCAAAATGAATTTAAGTTGTTCTTTTAAAATACGTTTAGGTCGATTTTTCTTTCCCGATATACATATATCATTTTTCTACAATCAAATTCCTTGTTTCTCATCCGTCAATCAACCACTACAAACTTCTCGGGAATTTTTCCGACTTTTTCTGTAGCTTATTTTCACTTGTCTGTGAGCATAATCTAATTTTTAGATGCTCCAAATTATCTTATCATGAGCTCCAAATACTTTATTTGGGTTCCTCATGTTCCATAATGTCTTTGGGAATTTTTCCCGAATTTTCGGAGCTTTCGGAGTATTTTTTGCGGCTTAAATAATAATTCTGGACTTTTCTAGAATTATTTTATCCATGAAAATAATTAATTCCGAAAATAATAAATCTCTCATTTTCCCCAACGCTCAAAGCCCATGTGCAATAATCTTAATAAATCTTAAAGGCCCATACATTTATTTATTAATGGACTTAAATGATTACTTAGGCCTATTAGCGGAGGTGGATGGTGCAACGTCAATTAGCACCATATCGCTAGTTGACATGGAGGTGGAGAGTTTTCCTCCCTATATATACGTACCTACCCCTTGGGTAAAAGCACACCAAAACTACCGTGGAAGAGCCTCTAGTTTGGAAAATCTCTCGTGTAGTAAATTATATTTTTCTCCTCTTTCTCTCGCCGTCGCCGTCACCGCCGCGCTGCCTAGCCCGGCCATACTCTCCCCGGCAACAAGAAAGTCCGCCGCCATCTCTGTATTCTTGGAAAATAAACCCGCAGTCCAAAACATGTTTACATATTTTGTTTTCTTCATTTGAAAGCGTATTTTGTTTCGGTTAAGAATAAATTACGTTTTCAGCTATTTACAGAATTGCCACTGATTTTGTTTTAGCCATAACTTCTCCGTTTTAACTCCGATTTGATCCGTTCAACTTGCGTTAGGTTCGTCATTTCATAATCTACATGTTAATACTACTGTTAAGTAGGTTTTCAACTTTTAAAATTCGTGATTAGATTTAATCTATTATTTTAATAGAGGAAATCTTATTTATTTCATATCTTCTACGTTTCAACTCCGTTTTGAACCATTCAAGTTGCGTTAGATTTATAGTATGAGATCTACGCATTTGTAAGAGTGTTTATCATGTCACTAATATTGGAATTTTATGATTTAAATCATATCTTAAATAACAATTATGCAACTGGGTTTTGTAAATAAAATATGATTTGTTTTACTTTAGTTTTATAATTCAAATCTAAATTTGACTTAAATGATAATCTCTATAAAATATCTTATATATGTTTTTATACCATTAAGATACATGAAGCTAATAGTTTTATGGGTAAATCTATCGGTAGTTGTATCTTTTAACCGTAGCTCCGATTAGCGTGCTTTTCGCGACTTTGTGTTCGTAGCGATGCGTAGAATCGTGTTTCAAACTCTTTTACTTATTTTTGTATGATTAGTGTACTATTCTAATATAGATCTATTGTTTGCTTTGTGTATGATTTAATCGATGTGTGTGTGGTGATTTATTGATCAAGTCCAGTCGGTGAGATTTACGTGGAGATTCAAGAAGCTATTAATATAAGATTTGGATCAGAGAAAGGATCTTGATTTAAGGCAAGTATAGCTTGGGATCATTCTGGTTTCCTATTCACCTTTAATATACTTAATTCATGTGCATGTATCTGTCTTGTTACCACTAAGGATATCGTAGCTTCTGTACATTATACCTTGTCACCTATGGGACATTGCATTGGATAGTATTTATGCTAGTGCTCAAGATAAATAACCATGATCTGTAACTTGAATAATGGTATTTGTAATAAACATTTAAAAGATGTTTTAAAGCAACATGGCTCAAGATGGCTAGAGCATATTGGGTTGTTTTTATGGTGCTCTAGTTTCTCTCCATATGAGGACCTTTTCAGTACAACTGTGAGGGCTATAATGACCCTGACTTTAGTCAAGTATGAGGACCTTTTCTAGCTTGTTAGTGGTAATCCTTTATGGCGTAAGAACGGCTTGACGAATCAGGTATAGTGCGGCCTCTGTCCTTATGTGTATAGGTTGCGCGTTATTGTGTCATTTGGAAGGAGGGCTCTACATCTGTTTGCCGAGTGAATCTAATGGACCTAACTTGTTAGACGAACCTTTGAAAGGCTTCATAGTGAGCCCTGCCGACCTTCCTTGGAAGTGGGTCAAGAGATTAGCTACCTCGGGCGAAAGGGTAAATCACGACTCACAGTGAAAGTGTACAACCTCTGCAGAGTGTAAAAGTGGTATACCAGCCGTGCTCACAGTCACGAGTGGCCTTGGACCCTTACAGAATAAATGATGAACACTGATGATAATGATAATACTGATGATATTGATGCTCACTAATGATTATTATTTCTTGCTATACATTATTCTTGTTTACATGATCATGAGGTTATTTGGGCTTATGGTAAACTTGTTGCTACTCAATTGCTAAAAGATGACTCAATAAAAGCTATCGCAGTAAACCTATGTCAAACCTTTTGAGCCTCATGAACCCTATGATATATTTGCTGAGTTCGACATGGACTCACTCTTGCTATTTCCACACCCCAGGATAGTCTCTGGATCGAGTTAATAGGCTTGTGATCAACCAGTCAGTTTGATCCTAGAGTGAAGGTACTCCCGGTGTTCGGAGTTGTCTTTCCGCTGTGTTGCTCTCTAAGGTTATTTCTTATACTATTGAATTATGTTTGTTAAGCATTTGTCTCTTGATATGACACTTATCTGCGGCTATATGTGAGATTTGACCTCTTTATTTCACATATAGTGTATATCTGGTTTTGTCCTTAAAACCGGGTGTGACAGAGTGGTATCAAAGCAATGCTGACTATAGGACGCAAGCCTAGTTAGAAATTAGTCGTGTTAAGGTTTTGAAACTATTATAACAATCCTTGTTCTATAAACCTTGGTATTTTTTTCCATATTGTATCCTTGCCCTTGATATTATCCCCGCCTTGTTGCTTATTTTAAAAGTCTTTGTTCTCATCTTCACTCCTTGATTTGGTATGCTTTTAGAACCTCATCTTACCATCTTCTTACGACATCGGAAGAGAAGCATTAGGATCTTTTCCCTTTATACAAAGAAAACGATAGCATCGCAAGTTGAGTCAATGTTGAGTTGTGCTCCTATATTGCCTTGTTGGATTGTCTTTTTGCCTATACTTGTTTTGGATCTTTGTAATGATTGCAATGGACTTGTGGATCCCACAATTTCATTTAGATATAGGCTTAAGATATAAGGATTAGTGAATAGGTAGATGGGTTGGTTTATTTTGAATCCCAACATCCTATCCTTTTAGAGCACTTTGTCTCATTTAGCTTACACATCTGTCTTTGGACGACCATAAACCATGAGAAAATTCTGAACAATATTAGGCTTCGACATCTTTACCTAGCTGTAAGAACCACCCTCATAGCTATTTTGGATTGGGAGTTATGAAAATCACAAGATGGTACAACTATGCTGTCAATAACCTAGAACAGTTTTGGTTGTGCACTGTTTATGACCAAGATAAATTCAGAATCTGGAAAAGTGTTTTGTACGAAAGTTGTAGAGGAGTTGATAAGCTTTCCAATGGTATAAGATGCAACTTAATTGGATTAACGGAACTCGAGTTATAGCTGTTTTTCTGTACTGCTGTTTTTTCTTCTCGCAAGGAATTTCAGATTACTTGTTCTTGTTTATGCACACGAGTTTTTATTGGATATCAGAAGGTCATCATGATAGTAAACTTACTTAGAAGAAGGTTTAGGCTACTCATTCGTTCCCCTAGTTGATCTTTTCTTAAGGGGGTAGCCGAGTTAAAGAAGTTGCAAGTTGAAGGATTCAAACATTCGAGTGTGTCACTTGGAAGAATCGGTTATCCCCATGATGGAGAAGTCACTATCGAGTGCGGACATCTTTTCTTAGGATTGATGACTAGTTTGATCGTCTACAAGGAGCTCGGGTAATCATCAAGACGGGTCTTGGTCTTTGCTCTGATCTATCATCAGTTGGGAGTTCAACCTTCAACATACCCAAGATAAGTTGGCCCTGATGGCATAGGAAGGAGATATTAGACAACTGCAGTTGGTTCTATGAAGACTTAGAAGACCTCAATGTTGCACCAAGCATGGTAAGCAAGTTTTGGTAGAAGGAATGTCCTCACTTGGATGTGTTATCCCTCATGGTTAGTGTACGAAGGAGTCAGAAAGTAAATGATGTGTCGAAATGGAACCCACCAAATCAAAGGATGTAAGTGAGACTTAGAGACTCATGGAAATGGTAGGATACTACCAGAAGTTCATTAGGGGCATCATAATCTGGATATAAGAGTGACATCAACGTGGATTGTAAGAATTTAGTGGACATTATCAATAAGTTGGGGTTGAGCTAGTGACATTATTGTTGGATTGGAATTGATTTTGACTTGCAAGTGTGTTATCACTTGGAGAAGCAAAGTAAGAGTCATTGTCGATGCCCTTAGCAAAGGAGAATTTTGCTAAGAAGATTCAGACGACACCATGGACTAAGAATTGTTTTTAAGTGTTGAGCAACTTCTGAGCATATAGTCATTAATGTTTTGAAGTTGGTGATGGAACCTACTTTGGACCAAGAAAGTAAAAAGGCTCCATTGGAAGGTGAACATATGAAGAAAGAGATTTGATAGTATGGACTAAAAAGGAAAAGTGACCTAGTGATTGGAGTTACCTAAGAGTTGTTCGGAGTACCCGTAAAGATTTTGGAATTAGTTGAGCAAGTTACTTGTGGTAAGGTTATCCTATGCAAAGTAAGGCGAAATCTTTACCAAGGAGATGCAACTACTCAAGAAAGTGAGAAGGATTCCAAGACAGAGTATGCCTATCTCTTTGACCACCATCTTCCGAATCTCGGGACGAGATTCATCTTAAGGGGGTAGAATCGTAACACCCTAAAATTTATTTCTTTGGAAATAGAGCTAAAATGAGTTAATTTTGAATTTTTGTGCTCATGAAAACATAGGGAAATAATATTTTTCACTAAATTGAAATTTATCATAAGGTTTAGCAACTTGTTGATGCATTCATGCTAATGCATTTGTGTTTTTGTATTGCTTGGTTTTGACCAAAGATCAAAATGAATTCAAGTTGTTTTTTTAAAATGCGTTTAGGTCGTTTTTTCTTTCCCGATATACATATATCATTTTTCTACAATCAAATTCCTTGTTTCTCATCCGTCAATCAACCTCTACAAACTTCTCGGGAATTTTTTCGACTTTTTCTGTAGCTTGTTTCCACTTGTCTGTGAGCATAATCTAATTTTTAGATGCTCCAAATTATCTTATCATGAGCTTCAAATAATTTATTTGGGTTCCTCATATTCCATAATGTCTCTGGGAATTTTTCCTGAATTTTCAGAGCTTTTGGAGATTTTTTCGCGGCTTAAATAATAATTCTGGACTTTTCTAAAATTATTTTATCCATGAAAATAATTAATTCCAAAAATAATAAATCTCTTATTTTCCCTAACGCTCAAAGCCCATGTGCAATAATCTTAATAAATCTCAAAGGTCCACATATATTTACTAATGGACTTAAATGATTACTTAAGCCTATTAGCGGAGGTGGATGGTGCAACATCAATTAGCACCATACGCTAGTTGACATGGAGGTGGAGAGTTTTCCTCCCTATATATACATACCTACCCCTTAGATAAAAGCACACCAAAACTACCATGGAGGAACCCCTAGTTTGGGAAATCTCTCGTGTAGTAAATTATATTTTTCTCCTCTTTCTCTCGCCGTCGCCGCCGCGCTGCCTAGCCCGGCCATACTCTCCTCAGCAACAAGTAAGTCCGGCGCCGTCTCTGTATTCTTGGAAAATAAACCCGCAGTCGAAAACATGTTTACATATTTTGTTTTCTTCATTTGAAAGCGTATTTTGTTTCGGTTAAGAATAAATTACGTTTTCAGCTATTTACAGAATTGCCACTGATTTTGTTTTAGCCATAACTCCTCCGTTTTAACTCCGATTTGATCTGTTCAACTTGCGTTAGGTTCGTAATTTCATAATCTACATGTTAATACTACTATTAAGTAGGTTTTCAACTTTTAAAATTCATGATTAGATTTAATCTATTATTTTAATAGAGGAAATCTTGTTTATTTCATATCTTCTACGTTTCAACTCCGTTTTGAGCCATTCAAGTTGCATTAGATTCATAGTAACGAGATCTACGCATTTGTATCAATGTTTATCATGTCACTAATATTGGAATTTCATGGTTTGAATTATATCTTAAATAACAATTATGCAACTGGGTTTTGTAAATAAAATATGATTTGTTTTACTTTAGTTTTATAATTCGAATCTAAATTTGACTTAAATTATAATCTCTATAAAATATCTTATATATGTTTTTATACCATTAAGATACATGAAGCTAATAGTTTTATGGGTAAATCTATCGGTAGTTGTATCTTTTCAACCGTAGCTTCGATTAGCGTGCTTTTCGCGACTTTGTGTTCGTAGCGATGCGTAGAATCGTGTTTCAAACTCTTTTACTTATTTTTGTATGATTGGTGTATTGTTCTAATATAGATCTATTGTTTGCTTCGTGTATGATTGCTCGATGCGTGTGTGGTGATTTATTGATCAAGTCCAGTCGGTGAGATTTACGTGGAGATTCAAGAAGCTATTAATTGAAGATTTGGATCAGAGAAAGGATCTTGATTTAAGGCAAGTATAGCATGGGATCATCCTTGTTTCCTATTCACCTTTAATATACTTAATTCATGTGCATGTATCTGCCTTGTTACCACTAAGGATATCCTAGCTTTTGTACATTGTTCCTTGTCACCTATGGGACATTGCATTGGGTAGTATTTATGCTAGTGTTCAAGATAAATAACCATGATCTGTAACTTGACTAATGGTATTTGCAATAAACATTTAAAAGATGTTTTAAAGCAACATGGCTCAAGAGGGCTAGAGCATATTGTGTTGTTTTATGGTGCTCTAGTTTCTCTCCATAAAGACTTATCTGTAAGCGAACATCCGGGACTTACAGTACAACTGTGAGGGCTATAATGGCTCTGGCTTTAGTCAAGTATGAGGACCTTTTCTAGCTTGTTAGTGGTAATAATTTATGGCGTAAGAACGGCTTGACGAATCGGGTATAGTGCGACCTCTGTTCTTATGTGTATAGGCTGTGTGTTATTGTACCATTTGGAAGGGGGGCTCTACATCTGTTTGCCGAGTGAATCTAATGGACCTAACTTGTTAGACGAACCTTTGAAAGACTTCATAGTGAGCCCTGCCGACCTTCCTTGAAAGTGGGTCAAGAGATTAGCTACCTCGGGCGAAAGGGTAAATCACGACTCACAGTGAAAGTGTACAACCTCTGCAGATTGTAAAACTATTATATCAGCCATGCTCACGGTCACGAGTGGCCTTGGACCCTTACAGAATAAATGATGCACACTGATGATAATGATAATACTGATGATATTGATGCTCACTAATGATTATTGTTTCTTGCTATACATTATTCTTGTTTACATGATCATGAAGTTATTTGGGCTTATGGTAAACTTGTTGCAACTCAATTGCTAAAAGATGACTCAATAAAAGTTATCGTAGTAAACCTGTGTCAAATCTTTTGAGCCTCATGAACCCTATGATATATTTGCTGAGTTCGACATGGACTCACTCTTACTATTTCCACACCCCAGGATAGTCTCTTGATCGAGTTAATAGGCTTGTGATCAACCAGTCAGTTTGATCCTGGAGTGAAGGTACACCCGGTGTTCGGAGTTGTCTTTCCGCTGTGTTGCTCTCTAAGGTTATTTCTTATACTATTGAATTATGTTTACTAAGCATTTGTCTCTTGATATTACACTTATCTGCGGCTATATGTGAGATTTGACCTCTTTATTTCATATATAGTGTATATCTGGTTTTGTCCTTAAAACCGGGTGTGACACACCGGTGAAAAAAAATCAGGTGAGCGAGTAGCGCAAGAGATAAACACGCGTAAACGTTTATAAGTTTTCCGGTTAGGTCCACTTGTCACATCGAGTTGAAATTTTAGATGCATTGGATCTATTTTTAATGTAGATCTGAGGGACAAAAGTTAATGTGGGTAGACAATATCACGGTGACAGGCTATTTTTAATTTTTCGCTCTTTTGTAGTAAAATATAGATAGAGATAGAGATACAAAAATCAAGATATAGAGATATAAAGATGAAGGTAAAGATATACATCGACGTGATATAACTACGATCGGAGGGAGTAGTCATACATGTCTTGGATTATTGTACTCAATCGTCTCTTACTGCTCCAAACTCCAAACCAATATATACTCCCCCGTCCTAGAATATACAATAGTTAGTGTCAGACTTTTTCAGATAGATTAAGGTCCCTCCGTCCTATAGCTTTGGATTTTTTTCAGATAGATTAATAAACACTACGCCAATAGAGCCTTTTCAGGGGCCAGCTGCCCGTACTCATTCGTCGCTAGAAGTTGCCCCAAAATTTTGAATTTTTAGAGTCGGTTAGGTATAAGGATGAAAACGATACGGAAATATTCCGAACCGAACCGCAGTCGTTTTCTACATTTAACCCGATCGAATTCGTTTTTTGCGGATAAAAACGGATACTAAATTCGAAAACAAAATACGGAATACATAATTCGGAATTCGGTACGAAATCGGTTTGGGCATTTGTTCGTTCGATTTCTACATTTCTACATTATATTCGGTTTAGAACCGAATTTAAATAGCAGGGGAACTCTGATCCTGACATCATGGATGATGCTGATGAGCTCTAGATGTTCATGTTCTGTTAATTGTGTGTCGTACTACTTAAGACCACGGGTCACACACTTATTAATTTGAACTAGATCATGCACTTGTTAGTCGCGAACTTGTTATGTATTTGGCCATGAGCTTGTTTAATGTTATGCACTGTGGGTCGGTTCGTATTGAGTTCTCGTATACCGACCGTGTTCGATATAATTCCGCTCGAATTGTTTCGTTTTCGAAATTCTCGATATTCCGTAAGTTCGTGTTCGTTTTCGTGTTCGGTTTGTCCGCTTTCGTTTTTGTTTTCGTATTCAAATGTAAAAGTAGAAAACGGTTAAGGAGTTCTCCGTTCGATTCCATCCGTTTTCATCCTTAGTTAGGTATTTATAGGAGCAACTAAAAAAATGAGCCGCCCCAAAAAAATGTTTTCTAGAAATCAAAAATATGGACTGAAAAATAACAAAAAAAAACTTATTAACCTCAAGAAACCCCACTAACCAGTCAGACACGCATCGTGCCAGGCCTCACGTCACGTGATTTTTCTGGGCGAAAATACGCGTTGCGCAGCCATCGGGGGACTTGAACCCCACAGCCTCATCCCTCGCGCATTCCTCTCCTAACCACTCCAACTACAAGAGACTTATGTCCATTTGGGATATTCATCTGCCTCATTTTATCTTGATCCAATTTTAAACAGAGTATTTGGGACCTAAATGAATTCAAAAAAAAGTTGTCAACGATAAAGTTGTATAACTTTTCAAGATGTACAACTTTCAATTTGGTCGTTTCTCCATTTGAGGTCATTCGAAAAATTCGAATTTTAAATGTGAGAACTTCAAACATAATTTTCTATAGAAAGATGATTTAAACTAAAAAAGTTATCAACTACAAAGTTACATAACTTTTCGAGAAGTACAACTTTCATTTTAGTCGTTTCTCCATCCGAGGTTGTTTGCAAAATTCAAATTTCAAATGTAAGAACTTCAAACGTAATTTTCCATTAATAGATGATTTCAAATAAAAGTGTTGTTAATTACAAAGTTGCATAACGCTTTGAGATGTACAACTTTTGTTTTGGTCATTTGTCCATTCGAGGTCGTTTGCCAAATTCGAATTTCAAATGTGAAATCTACTAATATAATTTTCATTGATAGAAGATTTCAAATAAAAAGTTATCAACTAAAAAGTCGTATAACTTTTTGAGATCTAGAACTTTCATTTTGGTCATTTCTCCATACGAGGTAATTTGAAAATTTCAATTTTAATATGTAGTTCTACTGTTCGGCTCCCATTTGTAGGGGTGGCTATATTTCTAGAGGCGGTTTTAGCTTAGCCGTCCTACAAAGAAAAAGGAGGCGTTGCTATAAATGTTTTTTTGTTGTAGTGAAGGAGGGCGATTAAAATCTAAGTTGGCCTTTATTACCTTGGTCAAACTACAATTGTACATGAGAGAACCAGCTGAGCAACACTCCTTGCCATATTTGTTTGCTGCCGTCAATCTAAAAAGAAAACCAACATATTTATTTGCCGGTTATATTTGTGTTTGCGTGTGAGGGGATATTTTTTACAGCAAGGGACATTTTTGAGAGATGACTCTTATAAAGCATCAGAACTTAACAAATACTATATTTTGAGGCAAAATTATCTAAATAAAAGATATAAATTGCTACTGCCTCTGTTCCAAATTATAAGGCATTTTGGCTTTTCTAGATACATTATTTTTGCTATGTACCTAGACATTGTGTATATCTAAATGCATAGCAAAAACTATATATTTAGAAAAGCAAAAATATCTTATAATTTGGAACAAGGGAGTATATTCTTGGCTGGAGTATTTTTTTTAATCCTGGCACATGGTGTTACATTGAATTGATGGTTAATATTTTTTTCTTTAAATAACATTGGAATTCTCGAGACTTTTTGTGATAGACAGCCAGATAGATTTGATAGATAGATAGATAGATAGACAGACATATATCTTTTTACTATGGAGTGCATACATATTGTCCATATGACCCATTAGTTGATACGAGATACACTGCACTCAAACAATCATATTGTTTGCATTAGCTCTTACCTAAAACCAATGGCGAAGTGCGAGAGGCACATGAGCATCCAAGGGCTTTGGCTGCTTTCCATGGTTCTTCTGGCATCCTCAGTTGTTTGTGCACGCACAATAAATGGTAATTAATAAATTATACCCATTGTTTTTTGACACAAATACATTTATGTATAGTGTTGATTCTGACAAAATTGCATGTAATTCGATTTTTTTTAGGACAAACCTAAGAGGACATCAACACTAGGAGTGTGACAATGACCGCGACGAGGTCAGCAAGCGACATAATTGGTAGTGGTGAATATCCATTGAGAGGTGCATGCGTTAGGAGATCTGATGGATGGTGGTTGTGCGGAAGCATCCAGTTTAGGACATATTTGGACTGCTCAGCGTATTGCAGGAAGCACTTTGTTGGAAAGGACTAATAAGTGGTTAATTTGTTATCTAATGGTCTGTTATTTTTGAAGCCCTGGTGAACGATGTAATACTATTCTCAAATCAATAAAGTGCGTTAGATGACTTCCCTAAAAAAATAACCTATCGAGTTTTGCTCCAACGGTCCCTTACATGAAAACTGCACAAATCTTACAGCATCCAATAAATTAGTTCAATTAATTTCGAGCTAGGTATTATCTAGCCAAGTCCTACCCGACCCAGCCCAAGCCCACGCCGTGCCGCAATGACGCAATCTTCGGCCTTCTTGGGTTGCCCTAGTGTGGTACAGATGATTTTTCTCGATGAAACATATTAGGCGAGCCCGCGACATGAAATGGCAGCCGTTCATGGTCAGAGCATATGAGATGACAGTATGGCCAGCAATGCCAACGAGCAGCACATTGATGTAGATCTCAGTAGGTTCATCACTGGCATGGACAGCACGAGGTTTTTGCGAGCCCCCACCTGGTTGGGTTTGAACCCCCGACATGGTGGTACTGAAACTGAAAGCCTCCTTTGCAGGTGACTGCCGTCCGTGCCAAGCATGTAGAAGACGCTCGGGATCAACTCGTTCACGTCGCCGTTGCTCCTCCGGTGTGCAGTCGACCTGATCCTGGACGAGGTCTTGCAAAAGACCGATGGAGTCACGGCGATGCTGGCGCACTGATTGCAGCTGTTTGGACGCGTGAGGCACTTGGCATGTAGGCTGCGGGCAGGAAAGACATTGAGGTCTCGACATCTCTGTACTGTGTTGGCGAAGCTGGCTCCCTCCGAGCATACACGAAGCTCACCAACGGCGAGCCCGGAACAGTTCACATGCACGAACATGTGCGCTCTGGCTTGTGGGCATGGGCCGGGCATGATCTACGGCAGGGTAGGGCCGGGCCAGAAAATTATCAGGACGAAATTAATTATACTAGTTAATTGGATGCTTTAAGACGTGCAGTTTCCATGGAAAGGACCATGGGAGCAAAACTGTAAACTATAAGCTAACTTACTTGTGATTAAGTGTTTGTTGTTTCAAAAAATGTCATTACCATTACAAAGCGCTCATATTGCACTACTACAGTAAAGATTTTGGTAGACATGCACTACTACAGAAACGATTTATGGCAACGCGTCCCTTTCTTTGTAGAGCTGCCTCTACAAATGGTTGCCAAATGAGCCGCCCTTACAAATGGATTTGTAGGAGCGGCCAGTGTTATCAGTCGCCCCTACAAATGACCCGGTTTGTAGGGGTCGCTCTATATCCAGCCGCCCCTATAAATCCGGATTTATAAGGACGGCTTCATATTGAACTGCCCCTACAAATAGATGCCGAGTATTAAAAATTAAGCACTAAAATTCAAATTTTGTAAACGACCTCAGCTCGAAAAATAATCAAAATAAAAGTTGTAGATCTCGAAAAGTTATAAAACTTTGTAGTTGACAACTTTTTGATTTAAAATCATCTTGTCAAGGAAAACTACATTTGAATTTCAAAAAATTTGAAATTTTAATTTTTTAAATAATCTAGGATGGACAAACAGTAAAAATGAAAGTCGTAGATCTTGAAAAGTTATGAAACTTTGTAGTTGATAATTTTCTCATTTAAAATCATCTTGTCATGGAAAACTACATTCGAATTTCTCAAATTTGAAATTCAAATTTTATAAGTGATCTCGGATGGAGAAACTACCAAAATGAAAGTTATAGATCTCGAAAAGTTATAAAACTTTATAGTTGACAACTTTTTCATTTGAATTAGTTTAGGTCCACAAACAATCAATTTATGCTCAGTTTTGTATAATATGTGGGGAACCAAAATGGATTATAGACAAGTGATCGTGAGGTGCAGTGGTAGAGGAGTTTGCGTGCGAGGGAGAAATTGTGGGTTCGAATCCTGGTCGACGCAAAGTGTGCAAAAATCATGAAAATGCTGCAACTATAGAGTGGGGGTGTGGCTGCCAGTGGGGACCTCATAGGATAAAAAAAATTGCTATTTTTTGTCCCTTTTTTGTGATTTCTGGAAATTGATTTGTAGGGGCGGCTCAAAATCCAGCCACCTTTACAAATCGGTGATTTATAGTCACGGTTTGATAGGGGTGGCTGCCAAAACCGATGCTACAGACCATCTGGTGCTGCCCCTACAAATGCAATCTGGCGTAGTGAGGATCTCCCCGATTAACAAAGGCGGGCGTAAAACGGTGCCATCTCTATTAATGGAGGGGTCGCTTGAGGTGGAACGATCGTTTCTGTTAACCTTTAACCACTACAAGAGATGTGGTATCTTATGATGAATATGGCATGAAAATAGGTCAAAATGTCACAATAGGGCATGTTTGGATGGAACTCAGGGACAATTGCCTAGGAAAAACAACAACCTAGATGTTGCTTGTTAACTCAATAGGTTTTGCCTACTCAGGCTACATCAGATATATGTGTTTGGTTTATGCCAAGCAACTTTGATCTTCATTAACTGTGAAGGAATCTCAGCGGGCAACGTTGCTTGTGAGCCAAGCGACTATTTTTTGTGCCTGGAATTAATTCCTGGAATTGGAAAGAAACCAGGGGTGCAAGCAGACATGGTACATGTAGCATCCATGCTAGGCAATCTGTGCCCGAGATAGTATCTAAATAGTCCTTAAATCGTCTGGTTTATGACGTTGGTTGGTGTTGGAAGTATTTACTCCGGCAATATCAATCAACATATTCGTGTATAGGGAATCAGATGGATAGCACACAAGACACAAAGATTTGTACTGGTTTAGGCACATGGTGGCCTACGTCCAGTTAGAAGTGGATCTCTTTGTATTCGTCGGTTGTAGGGGTGCTGATGATAGCTATGAGCTAGAATGTAAAAAATGGATGCCGATTGGGCAGTCCCTACCATCCCTTATATCTCCTAGGGGGTGGGGTAACAACAAATCTGATCGGCTAATTAATAGATGTTTTTTCTAGTTTGTTACATGGAAAGTATAACAAGATGATTTGCCCCTATCACGCAGATACAGGAACATCGACTATCTTTGCTTGATGACTTGGCCTTCACGTCTGATGATATGCCCGGCATGCTAGGCCTCAAACCTCATCGTGTTTAGCCTTGTAGCCAAACTTGGGCTGATATACATGGGGTGAGGGTACCCTAGGCCCATATACCCAATAGTAGCCTCTGTAGGACTTAGTGAGAAGACAGCCGAATAGCTCCGTTTTTTTAGTTGTCATCACCTTCTTCAAATCCTCGGGCGTCGAGGGCTCCCGATTAGCGTTCCTCAAGTGCTGAGGTCCTTTTGACATCTGGTGCTGAATCGTCTTTGGTGTAACACCCCAATGTTAAGCTTTGCATTTGGCACTTGCATTTCATGAGCACAAGCATCATTTAAGCATTCATGAACATGAGCATATAAAATTTCATCTCATTCTTATACATTGTCACATGAAAATGTTGATTTTATATATATGCTTATGCTTGCAATCATGTATGACCAATGTATGAGATGGTTGTGAGGTCATGAAAACACCTTAGACACATCTAGGATGACAAATGGAACAATGTTTGTATTCTTGACATGGGCCAATTTTGCTTCTAAGTGTTGGTTTCATTTGAAATGTCATTTTCATGATACTAGTTTGACCAAAGTTGAACATTATCTTAGAGTGTTTGCATGGCTATGTGACCTAAAAAAAAGTTGTAGTTCACATCCTAGGTAACAAACTTTATTTAAGGGTCATGAGCTAAATAAATGTCTAACATGATCAAATAGAGCTCACAAATATCAACAAAATGCTATTTTCAAAACTTAAAATTTTTCTGTTGAAGTTGCTTTCAGTTTCAAAGTACCTCACTTTAGAGCTTTGTAGTTTGAAAACCTTTGTGAATTAGATGATGGTTCCAAAGAAAAGTTGGAGATCTCACATAGCTCTACAACATTCACTAATACCGATTTTGACAACTCGAATTGGATTAGGACATATAGAGGAACGAAGTAGCACTGTCAATCACTGAATCAGCACTTAGCCGATTTAAATTGACTGGCCATCGTGGCTGACCGTGCTAGGCCACGCGCGTCGTGTGGCGGCAGCATGCCGGTGTCGGCCTAGCTGGTCGGGCCAGCAAGGGAGATAAGGGAGGCGAAGCCGCCGCGCTCACTCACTCTCGCTCTCTCGTCCTCTTTCTGACTCTCCTTCCCCGCAACAGCAAAGCAGAGCACTGTGCCGTCGCCGCCGCACCTCTGCTGAGCTCGCACACAACCACCACTGCATGACCATCCAATCCATCTTGCTCATAGCTCCACCATCATCTCCTCTACCTCCCCAAGCCGCCATTTCCTCCGTTAGAGCCCAGGTAATGCAACATTTTGCATCGCCGTCACGGCCTTGGTCATAGAGCGCCACCGAGCTCTGAGCTCGCCGTAGCTAGCCCTATCCACTGCTCCTCCCATCTCTCTATCTCTTGATTCATCTTCGTAGTAGGTCCTAGAAGCTATAGCCATAGCTCATCGAACTACTACCATGTTGCTAGTGCCAAAATGTGAGTTGCGCCGCCGTGAGCCGAGTGCGTCGCCGCCATGCACGCCATCGTGGCTGTGCATGCCTAGTTCTCTTCCTTGCGTGCTTCAGACATTAGAGTTAGGTTAGAGCTAGGTCTAGCTCAAAGGCAAGAGACTAAGGCCAATGCTGGCCTCATCGGAGTGGAACGCCACCGTGCCGCCGTTGCGCTCACGCTACCGTGCCACCTTGCACGTGGCCAACATGTTTGGATGGAACTCAGGGACAATTGCCTTGGAAAAACGACAGCCTAGATGTTGCTTGTTAACTCAATAGGTTTTGCCTACTCAGGCTACATCAGATATATGTGTTTGGTTTATTCCTGGCAACTTTGATCTTCATTAACTGTGAAGGAATCAGCCTGGAATTAATTCCTGGAATTGGAAAGAAACCAGGAATCCAAGCAGACATGGTACATGTAGCATCCATCCTAGGCTATCTGTGCCCAAGATAGTATCCAAACAGTCCTTAAATCGTCTGGTTTATGACGTTGGTTGGTGTTGGAAGTATTTACTCTGGCAATATCAATCAACATATTCGTGTATAGGGAATCAGATGGGTAGCACACAAGACACAAAGATTTGTACTGGTTTAGGCACGTGGTGCCCTACGTCCAGTTACAAGTGGATCTCTTTGTATTCGTCGGTTGCAGGGGTGCTGATGATAGCTATGAGCTAGAATGTAAAGAATGGATGCCGATTGGGCAATCCCTACCACCCCTTATATCTCCTAGGGGGTGGGGTAACAACAAATCTGATTGGCTAATTAATAGATGTGTTTTCTAGTTTGTTACATGGAAAGTATAGCAAGATGATTTGCCCCTATCACGCAGATACAAGAACATCGACTATCTTTGCTTGATGACTTGGCCTTCACGTCTGTTGATATGCCCGACATGCTAGGCCTCAAACCTCATCATGTTTAGCCCTGTAGCCAAACTTCGGCTGATATACATGCGGTGAGGGTACCCTAGGCCCATATACCCAATAGTAGCCTCTATAGGACTTAGTGACAAGACAGCCGAATAGCTCTGTTTTTTCAGTTGTCATCACCTTCTTCAAATCCTCGGGCATCGAGGGCTCCCGATTAGCGTTCCTCAAGTGCTGAGGTCCTTTTGACATCTGGTGCCGAATCGTCTTTGGTGTAACACCCCAATGTTAAGCTTTGTATTTGGCACTTGCATTTTATGAGCACAAGCATCATCTAAGCATTCATGAACATGAGCATATAAAATTTCATCTCATTCTTATACATTGTCACATGAAAATGTTGATTTTATATATATGCTTATGCTTGCAATCATGTATGACCAATGTATGAGATGGTTGTGAGGTCATGAAAACACCTTAGACACATCTAGGATGACAAATTGAACAATGTTTGTATTCTTGACATCGGCCAATTTTGCTTCTAAGTGTTGGTTTCATTTGAAATATCATTTTCATGATACTAGTTTGACCAAAGTTGAACATTATCTTAGTGTGTTTGCATGGCTATGTGACCTAAATAAAGTTGTAGTTCACATCCTAGGTAACAAACTTTATTTAAGGGTCATGAGCTAAATAAATGTCTAACATGATCAAATAGAGCTCACAAATATCAACAAAATGCTATTTTCAAAACTTAAAATTTTTCGGTTGAAGTTGAATTCAGTTTCAAAGTACCTCACTCTAGAGCTTTGTAGTTTGAAAACCTTTGTGAATTAGATGATGGTTCCAAAGCAAAGTTGGAGATCACACATAGCTCTACAACATTCACTAATACCGATTTTGACAACTCGAATTGGATTAGGAGATATAGAGGAACAAAGTAGCATTGTCAATCACTGAATTAGCACTTAGCCGATTTGAATCGGCTGGCCATCGTGGCCGACCGCGCTAGGCCACACGCGTCACGTGGCGGCAGCATGCCGGTGTCGGCCCGGCTGGTCGGGCCAGCAAGGGAGATAAGGGAGGCGAAGCCGCCGCGCTCACTCACTCTTGCTTTCTCGCCCTCTTTCTGACTCTCCTTCACCCGCATCAGCAAAGCAGAGCACCGTGCCGTCGCCGCCGCACCTCTGCTGAGCTCGCACACAACCACCACTTCATATTGAAGTGTACTATTTTATAAAAAAATGAAATCTACTGTTTAGAGTATTTTTAGGAGAATTAAATTGAGCAAAATAAGTGCTTTTAAAGTAGTTTATATCTTGTAAAATGCATAACTTGAGCTAGGAAAGTGATAAAAATGTGATTCCAAATTTTATGGTCTTGTGTTGCCATGATCTAGCTAGGAAAAATATGAAACCTACAGTAGGTATAATTTAAATATGGTCTTCATATTTAATCTTACTTAATTGCTAGTTTCTATTGAAATTAATTAGGGTAAAACTACACAACATATGATTATACAAATTTTTAAATAGTATTCTTATGCTAGGATGAAAGTAAGAAAAAATATTAAATCTGTTGCTTGACACTTTTCACTGTGCTAAACTATTTTTGCTATAATAAGCCTATATAACTTGTCATTTTTGTCTAGGTAGCTATGCTTGTCCAAATGGTATGAAATTTGTAGAGTAGAAAATTAGGGTCATTTATAGGCTACTGTAATTTTCTCGGAATTTATTAAGCACTAGAAATATTTATCCATTAAATCACCTTATTATCTATGGAAATTAATAAATGAATATAAATAAATTAGTTAGGCTTAACCATGATATTTTATGTGGTGTGTGATGCATGTATACTGTTAGTGAGGCATAGAGGTATGTGTTTATAGGAAGCTAGTTAATTATTGCATCATAATTCAACTAGATGGCTGCATGTATAGTTTCTATTGTGTTGACGATTCCATGATGATAATGATCCTTTCTGTAAAACTTGTTAACAACAAAGTTGTAGACAACTTACTTATATACCTTATGTTAAATTATCATAGTCATAGGACGTATGGTTTAAGATTTATAGCTGTTAGAAGTCTGCTGTCAGAAATGGCTACTGTTTGGATAGATCTGAAAGATTAAATTGTTTGACCTAGATAACTGCTTAATTACATTAATATGTTTAAAATAAAGTTGTAGGTAATTTCATAAGCTTTCCAGATTGTGTGGTGCTGATCAAACCCATGAAATGTGGACCTGAGTTGTGCCAAAGGTGACCTAAGATGACCGTTGATTTGTTCTGCCTAGGTTTATGTTAGGAATAAATTCCCAGCTAGTTGAAATTGATTCGAATCGCCGTCTCTCCCGGACAGTGAGAAACTTGGCTAGCCCCAACATCGTAGTAACTGTATGATGGAATGTTGGTTATGATGAACATTAAATTACTACACAGACTATGGTTACTATTGTATGCTACTAAATAATATACCACATGTTTGGTACAAGTTAGTCCCTAATCTAGAGTTGAATAGCTATAATTAACTTGATGATTGAATTATAACTATATACTTGAATTGGTAAGCTTTTTATACAAAATGTCGTCAAGCTATCTCCACTTATAATGCCTTGCATAATCCTTGGAGTCACTTTATTTTTGGTTTATGACGAGTAAGTCTAGTTGAGCACCTTCTCGTACTCAGGGTTTTATTCCCGTTGTTGCAGATGGCATAGTTGATCATGGCTATTGCAAGAACTGCTTCTGTCCCACCATGGATGAGGAGTAAGCCCTGGGCAGGCATCTCTTATTAATCCCTCTCTTATGCTTTTGTGGAAGTGTGATCGTGAGCTGGCACTATATTTAAACAATGTTGTAGATGTTGGTTTTAAACTTTTAATTTCGTTCTGCTACTATCTTACCTGAACGTGGTTTGTAATAACCTTAATTCGTACTCTGATGGATGGACTATATTTGTGAACTTTATGTTACATGTGACATGTATGTTGAATCATGTATGATCTTGGTTGTATGTTGATGGTTAATCGATACCCTTCGTGGTACTTGATGGACTACCGAGTTTATATGGGCTCAGGTATGATAGTGCGACCGCTTGCGGGCTATGATTATACTTGTGCTCTTATAAATTGGTCGGTTTTGCTACATTTGGTGCCAAGTTCATTTGTGTAGCATCCTACTCTCCTGAAGTTGCCTCTCGGGTACCGAGAGTTTTCGGGTGACATCATCTTTTGCACTAGGATTCTAACCTTGAGCGTGCGCACTCTTTGGTCCACTGGTCCCTGTGCATCACTAAGTCATATTGAAGATAAGGATGGATGCACCAAAGAATCCAAACCGCCCTATCTTCCCCGCTCTTGCATTTGCACTCGTGACCCCCCTAGGTAACTACACGTGAGTCACGGATCTTGATTGTTGGCTCTTCCGCTCTTGTCTTTAGGGTGGCTATTTAAGACAAGGGAAGGGGAGCCATCAGACTCACTACCTCCTATTCCCCTTAGCATCAGACAAAGCAGAAAAGATCTTTTGCTCATGTGTAGTCTTCCACTGACATGGTGTCTGGCGTTCCCAAACGGCTTCGTTGACGTTGGGGGAAGGCCTTCAAGATTAGCTTCCATCAACACCTGGGCACGGCTAGGGCCATTTGTCCTGGGTGTTAGTGAAAGTTTCACACAAACAGGAAGAACGATGCTAGGGGTGGCTGGAATACTGATCTCACTCCATGATTTGTGGCTTCTAGGATGAAACCATGGTAGACGCAATCAGGTCTCCCGTAGCTTAGGTTGTAATATTTCAATCAAAGCATGTGCGGCAAGCTTCAATGAGTAGGGTAGTCTATGATGTTATGTGGTGGGTAACCATCATGGCACCAAAAATCTCACCCTTCATAGCACTGTGTATCGATTCGATGTCTAGAGTTATTGGTAGATGTCGGCTGTTCCTCCCTTCCATTGGAGAAGACGGCATGGGCTGGTGTCCTCGTGACTTAACTTCTCCTTCTATTCCCTAGGGGTGTTAGGTGAAGTTTCACGAGGATGCTCTCCATTGGGTTTCTTCCGGTCTGTGGTTCTTCCTTAGAGAAGGGGACTGGTGGAGGTGGCTTGGTTAGATATTCTTTCCACTAGTTTCTCTTGCACAAGCGCAAAACACCTCCTTTGTAGGGTTGAGCTACAATCGAGTATGGGGAAATCCTATACTCGATAGGCCTTGTTATTCTACACGCAATTGTATTCTACACCTACCGAAAACATGTAACGGAGTTCATCAAATGAAGAGTTTCTTTTATGATATTACCATGTGTTTGACTTGGTTCGAGTCCTTTTTCCTATTGAATCGAGCATTCTTGCATTTTTTGGGTACCTAGGCCCGATGGGTTGAAGATACGAACAATAGCCGTGCACAAAAAAATTCTCGATTGAAAAATTGAGACATTGTAGTCCTCGTGGCTTAGTAGCTGGTTTAATCGTGTGGCCCTAGTCTAGTTCTCACCAAGGTGAACGATGAACACACTTAGAAGCAGAAGGCGCAGCTGCGCATGCCACTCTTCGAGCTGCAATCGGGTAGAACTCCCAATTGTGTACGTTGCACAAATTACCATTTGCACAAACAAGTAACACTTGTTTGTCTTGCCAAGCAACTCTTCTCTAATCCTTCATATATATGTTAACTAAGTCGCAAACAGTGAAGTATGTGCCACACACACGACCAAAGCCATGCCATGGTGTGAAAAGGTCTGAGCATGCATGAGCCATGAGCCATGAATGATGTGGTGCTGTGTGGACTAAGTTTTTCCACTTATTAACCCATTTGCGTGAGCCCACCTCAGTGTATATAGGCACTTGTCCCTCCTCATGGTGTACCTCTAGACTCATTTGTTTTCAGTATGTTGATCATCATTGTGTATGCGAGTAGCTAGATCACAGAAGCACATTCAATGTAACAAATCTTTTGTTTAACTTTCTAGATTAAATTGTACTCCCTCCATTCAAAATTATAACACGTTTTGATTTTTCTAGTTATATTGTTTTTACTATGTGTAACAAAAGGACATTCAATGTAACAAAAGGAGGTCGTCTTGAAGGAACTGGCCACACATGCACATGATGAGACAAAGGCCCGGCCCTGAGCCCCATGACTTATTAGAGAGGTTGAGACACAGTCAATGATGATGCAGGCAGCAGTGCCATCCTCACAGGAGTACATCCCACCGGGCTATATAAGCAGAGGTAGACCCCCTCAATGAAACATCTCATAATCAATCCATCATTGTCTAGTTCAGGGTAGTCCCTCGAAAGGATAACCTAGAGCTCCACCAGCTAGGGCATCGCTAGAATATAAGAATAGGAATTAGAGGAGGCAAGCAACGCTTGGATTCTGGATCTAGTCGCGAGGAGGCTAGGTATAACCTTGTACTTCTCTCTTGTATTCAACATTATTAATCTATTTGTGTTATTTGTCTTCTAGTTCATTGTGTTCATCTTCTAGTTCGTCTACTTGTTATTCCAGTTCATCTTGTTTATCTTATAGTTCGTCATATTCTTGTCTAGTTCATCATTCTAGTTCATCTAGTTCATCGTGTTCTTGTCTACTTTGTGTTAATCCTCTAGTTCTTCTTCTAGTTTGTGTATGAGTCGAATACTTGATAGGACTTGGTATAATTCTAGATTTATAATTATAATGTTCATTGCCTATGTTGATTATATGTTTAGTATAGTTAGAGTAGTTTTGTGTTTATACCCTTGTTCGTATAGCGCTCATTCCGATAATTAAAGGGTGGGTGGTAGAAGTTGTATAAGTGTGGTGCTTAGACAATATCTATCTACGAGTGCTCCCTACGTTCTAGGCCATGTGATAGATCGTGAAGGTGACTATTATAGCTTCGTTGAGTCCTCTGTAGTCCACTCCCTGAATATGAGGTCACCCTGACCATGATTGCTAAATGTAATTGCACTAATCGATGTAGCTCAATGACGTTAGAATAACCTTAGGAGTTAGTCTCTATTTTCTAGTTCTTTCTAAAGTCACGCCCAAGTAGAAAAATGCTTGGTGGAACCCCTTTTAGGATTACCATGATCTGTTATTAATTATTCTTTATTATGATTGATCCCTATTTTGAGATTGATCTAGTGGAACTCTTATCACAAGTGTAAGATATAGCTTTTATTCTTTATACTTCCAAGTGCCTTCCCAGTGGTAGAATTATAAATAACGATACCTAGAACTTTCCTAAATGAAATGCTACAACGGGTGTATTTTATATGTGTGCTTGCTGATAACCTTTATTCATATTTTATAAGTGCTATGATCATAAGTACAACCACATCTTTTGGTATTGTGTAGGGGATGACAACCTGGCTTAAGCAATGCTAAGAGATGTCCCGTATGTCTCTAATGCCTTTGCTGAGGTAGGGTTTGACCTACCTTATTTATAATTGTGCTAGAGATGTCAACAAGCATTTCTGGCGCAATTGTCGGTGAAGGCAAAGGACGTTTAGAATAATACATATTGAATATCTAGGAATAATCTTACACATGTGATAATTGAGACACACTATTGATCTTTCACTCAAACAGGCTTACCCTGTCTTTTGTCTATTTGTGAATATCTTATTACAGGGTAATGTATGTCTGGATATCTTCGTCCGACAAACTACGTTGAGGATCCAAAAGAGATAATTAGACAAGCCAGAGCCAAGCTCAGGAAAAAGAAATCTCCAACCACTTTGTCAGAAGAAGACCAACCAAGAAGAAGTTTGACACCAGTGTTCCAAGCCATGGCTAACAAGACTCTCCGTGAATTATCCGCTCCAACCACTTCCAATATCAGGACTGGACCAGCAGTCAATGTGGGAGAAGAAGGATTCGAGCTCAAGCCAGCCTTGATCAACATGGTGCAAGCCAACCAGCTTTGTGGGAAAGCACATGAAGATGCAATTGCCCATCTCCAACACTTCCTAGAGATCGGCAGCACATTCACCATCAAAGGAGTTGAAAGAGATGCCATACTACTCCGGCTTTTTCCATTTTCACTCTTGGGAAGGGGCGAAGCAATGGTTCTACGCCAACAAAAATAAAAACACTACATGGAATATCTGCTCCACTGCTTTCCTAGCAAAGTTCTTTCCCACAGGCAAAACCAATGCCCTACGTGCAAAGATCTCAACTTTTCAGCAGCAGTATGATGAGTCTGTCCCTGAGGCATGAGAACACTTTCAAGATTATATATCAGAATACCCTCACCATGGGATAGAGGATTGGTTACTCATGCAGACATTCTATCATGGGCTCACCACAAGTGCCCGTGAGAATATTGATGCAGCTACTAGAGGATCGTTCTTGTCACTCACTATTCGTGAAGCCACCACTCATGTTGAGAAGATAGCTTCGAACCAGGGATGGAATAAAGAATGCACTCAACCACGCAAGAGAGGAGGAATGCATCAAGTCAAGGAGGTGGACATGTTGTCTGCCAAGATGGACCTGCTCATGAAGAAGCTTGACGAACATGATCAACAAAAGAAGGAAGTCATGCATATCCACGATTCTCGCATGACTTATGAAGAGTGTGGAGGCACTGGCCACACAGGAAGCAATTGTTCTGAAGTCCAAGAGGATGTCAACCATAACAACAACAACACCAACTATCGTCCTCAACAGAATCAAAGATGGAACCAACAGAATCAAGGGTGGAATCAGTAACAAAGACCTAACTACCTAGGTAACTACTCAGGAAACTACCAAGGTAACAATTTCAACCAACCACCTTTGAGAGAGATGCTTGTTAATCAGAATAAAGTTATTGATAATATGTCTAGAAAGATAGATTTCAATGATAAAGTGCTTGAAACGATAAACAATAGAATGGATAGCTTTACTTCTACCATAAAGAATCAACTTAGTTTTAATAAGATGATAGAATCACAAATCTCTCAGCTAGCCGCTTCAATACCTGTGGCTAAAAAAGGTAAGATTTCAGGGAATCCGGAAGAATTAGAAACTGCGAATCTTGTAGACATCTTCAATGCAGGAGAATACTTCGTCGCACCACCCAGACCACTAAGACTAGTATAGGGAGAAGAGGACATGCTAGAAAAGAAAGGAGATCCAGGAAGACCCGTCATCCCCATCCGCATCAGAGCTCACACTTTCGACGAAGCCGTCTGCGATTTGGGAGCAAGTGTTAACATTATGCCTAAGGTAATCTATGAGAAAATTCATGGTCAACCTTTGTTGTATACAACCATGTGTTTGCAGCTGGCAGATCAGATGTTGTGCTATCCCAAGGGGATACTTGAAAATGTTCTCGTGGGAGTTGGACACTTAGCTCTACGAGTAGACTTCGTGGTGATAGAAACAGGAGGAGATGATAGAGCACCTATCATTTTGGGACGGCATTCCTCAGCATAGCCAAAGCCATCATCTACGCCGACACCGCCAAGATTTGTTTCACCATTGGAGACACCAATGAGAGATTCAGCTTCAAGAATCGTACACTTACAATGTGAGTCCATCCTCAGCACCCGTACGATTACTTTAATTTTGACAAGATCCTAGAAAAGAAGAGCAAGATTCTAGAAAGGAAGGTTTCAGAAAAGAATGTTCCAGTCAAGAAGAACGTCTACACTTATGAAGGCATCTTGCCTACTCCAAACAAGAACAACAACAAGAAGGGGAAGAGCAAGGCAAAGCAACCTGTTCAAGAACTAGTCTTGATGGTCAACACTATTGAACCACCTATTGACCCTGCTTTTCCTCCATCACATCTTGAAAAGAAGGAAGATCCTGGAGTACCTACCATCGATTGTATGATTGAAGGAAATACCTTCTACAAGACGTTCTGTGACATTGGCTCAAGCGTCAACATCATGTCTACAGTAACATATAAACATTTATATCATGATAGACCCTTCTACCCAACATATTTGCAGTTGCAGCTGGTGGACCAATCATTCCAATTTCTGGAAGGAATAGCCAAGGACGTAATTGTCAAGATTAGGGATCAAGAGGTTCCCACCAACTTCATGGTTCTAGACATGGCTGAAGAAGATGACATCCACCTTATTCTAGGGAGACTGTTCCTTCATACCACTAGCGCAATCATCTACATGAAGTAAGGGGAGATCCATTTCCACTTCCCTAGGGAGAAGGTACGTTGTTACTTTAATAGCTATACTACTTATGAGAAGCCCATGAAGAACAGGAATAGGAGATGCCGCTCTCAACGTCTAAGACAGCAAGCCATCAAGGAAGAAGGGGCTGATTAGAAAAAGGAAGTGTTGAAGAACAAGCTGCCTTAGAGGCAAAAGAAGAGAAGTTTCAAGACAAGGAACCACAGGAAGAGAAACCGAAGACCAAGAAAGTGTGGAGAAAGAAAGAGATAACATCACTAAGCACTCCTGCACAAGAAGAAGAATCGCTATCACCCAACTCACCAGATACTCAGGTACAAATAGAAGAGGAGAAATCAGGGGAGGACTCTGTCCCCTCAGACACCCCCTTAAGTGCGTGATCGAGCTAGAAGGTCCGGTTCGACAGACCTAAATCTCCGAACCTTCGCCAAAAGGTTACATCAGAAGTTATCCTCATATTTACCTTCCTACATAGTTTTACTTTAGCATATTTATTTTTCGCGTCTAGTCATAAGCATTTAGCATATTTATATTTCCTCCATTCCATTAAAAAGAAAATAAAAATTGATTTATTTTGCATCATATCATTGCATCTAAAAAAAACTTAAGCCCCATGTGAATAAGTCTCGATTGTTTACTATGGAGGCATAAAATATTTTACATCTGCATACAAAAACAGAAAATCCAAAAATATTGAGATCTTATTGAAAATTGATTAATGGTCCATAAGGTTCCAAAAATGGATAAAGCATAAATGGTTATACCACTAATGCTTAATCTGTTCCACGAGCTTTTGTTGCCTATTTTGAATTAATCAGGATTCAATGAGAAGATTAGCCCGAAGTTTTCATCCACTCTGGAAGGACCTCTTCATCGACCATCCACTTTGGAGACCTAGAGAGACAAGGAACATCTACGCTGTCAAGATTCAAGATGAACGACTACGTCAACATCCAACTTGGGGGAGGAGCATTCCCCATGTATTTAGCTAAGTATTTCTTTCCTTATGTGTGATTTATTTTAGAAAATAAATAAAAAGATAAATAATTTAGAAAACAAAACAAAAAAGTGTCTACTATCTATATTAGTTATTAAATGTTTAGGTAGTAAAGAGAGAGTGTACAAGTCTATTTTACCTATCCTTAAAGGAATTGAGCTCTGGATAATATGTTTGCATGGAAATGATGAATAGTTGTTCTGCTGTAATCCCTTTCAAGTACCTAGTGTTCAACCATAAATTCTCCTGAATTTTAGGATACGATTGCTTTGACATGAAGATTTGCCCTTAACCTGAAACTTGTGGGTTGCAAAAGCTTGATCAAAGTCTAGGTGTTTGATGGGTATGATATGAGAAAGTTTTAATCTGCTATTTATCTTGTTCCTAGTGATACTAGAGTTCTAGAGATTTATCTTTTAAAAATTTAAAATTGTTACATGATGAGTTCCTGTATGATGAGTGATTAAATTACTACCACAACTATATATTTAATAGACTAGGAAAACCAGCTCATAGGCTACTTGCTTTGTATTGAGTTTGATCAACCCATGTAAGACCCTTGTCGAGAGGTTCAACATACTCCCAAGATCAGGATCATGTACACTCCACCCAAATATGCTGCTTCTACCCTAGAAGTACGCAACAACATGCTTTCCACTTAGATCCACAAAAAATGTTCTATTCCTACCCTAGGAATGAACAACAAAAAAATATTCTCTTTTTCCATTTCATCTATTAAACCTAGTCATTATCCTCATTTGTTATTCAGTAAATTGCTCCAACAGTCCTTGTTATTTATCTCTTAATATGTACTAGCAAAAGAAGCTTGGGTTCTAGTTAAAAAAAAGAAAAAAAAGAATAAAAGAAGAAGAAAAAGTATTGAGCCCAAGTATTCTTCAAAGTCTTCAAAGTTCAAAAGAGAGAAGTATCCCCTCAAGGAGCAAAGTAAGATAAGGTTTTATGTTTTCACCCACGCCATCACTATTATTCCACCATATATCCACCACCACATACATACCCATTCCACATATATAGGTCCACACACAGGCACATCATGATCTAAGGGTAAGGGTATGATCTCCCCTCCAAGGATCCTAGTTTTGATTAGGCAATACATACTAGGTAAGTATGCTACATCCTTGAAATACCTTCAGCTCCACATAAGCCTGTTAGTTCTAGGGAGAGAAGAGGGAAGGTATGATGCTATTCTGCCTTATGCCAAAAATACCACAAATCTTGAGAGGAGAGAAGGTAGAACACCATTGTTGTCTTGGAGAGGAATCCACAAATACCACATATGAGAGACTTGAAAGGATCATATGAAGGAATCTCTGAGTTTCATTTTAAAAACCTTTCAAAACTCCGGAATAAAAGTTGATCGAAGAGCTTAAGACATAGTGCTCGACTTGATCATTCTGCTTTTCAACTACTCAAGACCCAAGTGAAGGTTACAATCCCCACGGCTGAAGGTAATATGGGTAAGTTGAAAGTTGAAATGGTTTATTCTAATTCAGTGAAGAGTTTTTGTTTGAACATCTGTGTACTCTTGAGGTGTGAAAGCATTGTAGAAACTCCTGATCCATCATATTAAACCAAACCACTGTTTGCTAAGGGACTAGCAAAAGGTAAGCTTGGGGGAGTTTGTTGACATTAATTAACTCCAATTTTAAGTCGTCAACTACTTCAGGAAAAAGTGTCACACCCATTTTTAAGGACAAAAATAGGATGCATAAAGGACTCATGTGCGCCCTAGGAAACAGTCGCACACATAAGTTGACAAATTACAAAGTATCATCACAGTGCTTATTACATAACGAATAAGTATTTAAGACATAGTCTTATAATAATAACTAATAGTAATTCTTCAGCGGAAACTCCACACAGGGACACGGTTGACTGGTTGACATCAAGACTAGTACTCATTCCGATAATCTTCCTCAATATCTTCATCTGTTATGGTGGAAATAGCAAGAGTGAGTCCATGTCGAACTCAACAAATATAACACAGGGTTCATGAGGCTCAAAAAGGCTAGACACTGTTTAACTGCGTTTAGCTTTTAATCATATATCTGCAATTGAGTAGCATCAAGATAAACCACTTCCCATTAAAGAACCAATGATCAATTGTAATAAGGATAATGAATAGCATTAATATGAGCAAATAATAATCAACAATAATTAAACATGATATAACAGTTATGATCAACTATTCCATAAGAATCCCCAAGGCCGCTCGTATCTGTGAGCACGGCTAGTATACCAGTTTTTAACTCTGCGCAGAGGTGTACACTTTCACTGTGAGTCATGATTTCCAAATGAGTGGGGAGATCAAGCCCAAACACCCGAGAACCATATAAAGCCACTCAAAAGTTCGTCTAACAAGTTAGGGCCATTAGATTCACTCGGCAGGCAGATGTAGAACCCCTCTTCCCTGTGGCACAACAACCGCAGCCTATACACACTAGGCCAGGGGCTCGCACTACACCCAACGTGGCAAGCCATTCTTACGCCATTTAAGGTAACCTCTAACAAGCTAGAAAAGGTCTCTTGAACAACTAAAGCCAGAGCCATATAGCCCTCACAGCTGTACTGTATATCCCGGTTATCACTTACAGATAAGTCCTTATGGAGAGAAACCAGAGCATCAAAATAATACACATGCTCTAGCCCCCTTTTAACAGTAATAAAATCATCTTAATAGTTGATTGCTTAATCCATTAATCAAATTACAAGATCATTGTTCTTAGTTTAAGCACTAGCAGTAGCTACCCATATGCATTCCCAAGGTTGACAAGGAATCAAGATAACAATCACTAGTTATAATCTCTAAGGTTGTCAAGGTAAGCACATGCATATGTATGACAATTCAATGTATAGGTAACAAGGATAGTCCTGTGTTATACTTGCCTTGATCAAAGCTTTCCAAGTGATACTGCTGACTTGGCTCAAAGTAATACTCCGAATCGTCCAGATACTGCTCACCTTCTATACTCGATCATCAATCAACAACACACATGCATCCAATCAAACAAACACGAAGCAAACAAAGAGATACAATTAGAACAGTATACCAACAGTAGCAAAACAGTAATAAAAGTTTATAAAACTCTTCTACACATTTCTACGATCACACAGACGCAAAGATCACCAAATTTGGAGTTAAAACGTGAAAGTTATGAATTTTCTAAGATTTCCTAAAGATAAATAAATACTTAATTGAAAACTCGAAAAATAAATTATCAAAACTAACTGTACAACTACACTAACATGTAGAGCTCGCAGATACGAACCTAACGCAACTTGAACGGATCAAATCGGAGTTAAAACGAATATTTTATGACCAAAACAGTTCTAGTGGCAAAACTGTGAATACCTAAAAACGTATTTTTGATTTAACCGGAAGAGAATACGCTTTCAAAACGCAAAAACGTACTTTCAGTTTTACGCTATGGACGGCGGGTTAAATTCTGAAAAACTAAGGGGCTCTTTAAGAATTTTGCCACGCGAAGGGGTAAGTTCTAATCTTGGCCGCTTATCCAAGATCGGACGGCCCACGTTTCTTCCAGAGGAGACAGGCGGCGCTTCCGCCGCCCCGCCCCAACCCCACGGCGGCGCCATGGCCGGCGGCTCGCCGGACATGCCAAACCCGCCCTAGACTTCACCAAAAGATGCGCGGTTGGTACCAATCGAACGGGAAGCTCAATGCGATCTCACCTAGGGCTCCAAGACGGTCAATCACGGCACGGGAACGACGGGCGGCTCCAAAAGGTGGGCGGCTTAGCTCCTTCACACGGTAAGGACACAACACAACCTTAACTTCAAAATTGATAGCACAAACTGAGTCACAACAACGAAGTAAAGCTAATAGAGCAACTTACAGCGACTAGAACGCGAAGTAGCCGACGAATTCGCCCCCACCGCGGCTTCTAGGGTTCAAAGGCGCGGCTAGGGAAACTACAACCCAAAATCCAAATAAAAAGGGTAAGGAAGGTGCGGTTCTAGCTTATATAGGATAGTGACGTGATCAATTTGGAAAGGAACCCCCTTGATTCACGAATTCGGTTGCGGTTCAAAGATGGAACTCGTGACCGGCTCGGTTACGTGAGATGGGAGAAGCATCCGACAGCCGGGACCCACTTGTCAGCGGAAGAAAGGAGGGAGGGGCGTGACTGCTGGCTCGGCCGAACTGGGCTGGCTCGGCTGCTGGTTCTCGTGGTCGCAGGCGCGGAGGAGGGAAGGCGGCAGCGGCCCACCGTGCGGCCCAGGCGGGAAGGAAAGCAGGCCGACCCGAGCGGGCCTTCGGGCTGCCAGGTGAGAAGGTAAGTCATTTCTTTTTTTTTCTTCTTTCTTTTCTTTATTTACTTGTTTTCAAACTATTCCAAATAAAATTTTTCAAGCCAAATCAAAATAAAATAAAATAAAACCACTTCTCAAAATAAATAAATGCAACAGCATGAATGCAACACCAAAAATTCTTTTTAAAATTTTAATTCCCTTTCTCTAAATTATTTAAAATTTATTACTCCTAAAATTTGGGTGTTACAAATTCTACCCCCCTTAAAAGAATCTCGTCCTCGAGATTGGACTGCTTACTCAAACAACTGCGGATATGATTTCCTCAATTCATCCTCTCTTTCCCAAGTTGCCTCTGCCTCTGAATATCGATTCCACTGTACTTTGCACATCTTAATAACCCGACTTCGAGTAACTCTCTCAGCAGTCTCTAAAATCTTAATCAAAAACTCTTCATATGTAAGATCCTCCTTAACAGTCAACTCTTCTAAAGGTATCTGCTCCTCAGGCACCCGTAAACACTTCTTAAGTTGTGAAACATGGAACACATCATGCACTCCAGATAAATTCTCAGGCAACTCTAATTGATAAGCAACTTCCCCACGTCTAGTAATAACTTTAAATGGCCCAACATACCTTGGTGCTAGTTTACCTTTCATGTTAAACCTCTTCACACTTTTCATAGGTGACACCTTCAAATAGACATAATCACCTACCTCAAAAACTAAATCTCTTCTTCTATTGTCAGCATAACTCTTCTGACGAGATTGTGCTACTCTCAAATTCTCACGAATCACTCGCACTTGATCTTCTGCGTTTCTAAGAACATCTGTACCAAACACTTGAGATTCACCTGTCTGATCCCAAAACAATGGAGTTCTACACTTACGTCCATACAAAGCTTCAAACGGTGCCATCTTAAGACTCTGTTGATAACTGTTATTGTAAGAGAATTCTGCATAAGGCAAACTCTTATCCCAACTAGTTCCATATTGCAATGCACAAGCTCTCAACATATCCTCTAATACCTGGTTGGTCCTTTCAGTCTGTCCATCTGTCTGTGGATGATATGCTGTACTAAAATTCAATTTTGTTCCCAAAGATTCATGTACAGCTTTCCAAAAATGCGACGTAAACTGTGATCCTCGATCAGATACAATCTTCTTTGGTACTCCATGCAAACAGACTATTCTCTCCATATACAACTCTGCCAATTTTGGTCCATGGTAAGTAGTCTTAACTGGTATAAAATGAGCAACTTTAGTTAACCGATCTACTATCACCCAAATAGAATCATAACCTTTCTGAGTACGCGGTAACCCTACTATAAAATCCATACCAACTTCCTCCCACTTCCATTCAGGAATCTTCATTGGTTGCAACAATCCAGCAGGTCTCTGATGCTCTGCTTTCACCCTCTGACAAGTGTCACACAATGCCACATACTCAGCCACATCTCGCTTTAATCCAACCCACCAATATTTCTGTTTAAGATCCAAATACATCTTAGTACTACCAGGATGAATAGAATAAGCTGACTGTCACACCTATTTTTAAGGACAAAAATAGGATGCATAAAGGACTCATGTGCTTCGCGAAGAATTGCCTGTCTAACAGTTTGATCCTCAGGTACACACAGCCTCTTTCCAAACCACAAAATTCCATTATCATCCATTCGAAAGCCTGGTGACTTACCAATCACTATATCTTCCGCTATCTTCTTTAGTTTCTCATCCTTCAACTGACCCTTGTAGATTTCTTGCTCTAAGGTAGGCTCTATCACTAATTCCATTGTATTAGTAACAATGCCCAAATTCAAATATTCAAATTCAGCACATAACTCACTAGTCATAGACAACGTTCGTATCTCATTGGCATAACTTTTCCTACTAAGAGCATCAGCTACTACATTAGCCTTACCAGGATGATAGTGTATCTCAATATCATAATCCTTAATCAACTCTAACCATCTGCGTTGCCTCAAATTCAGATCTGACTGAGTGAAAATATACTTCAAACTCTTATGATCAGTGTATATATCACTCTTATGTCCAATCAAATAATGTCTCCAAATCTTTAAAGCATGAACTACAGCTGCTAACTCCAAATCATGTGTAGGATAATTCAACTCATGCTTTCTCAACTGCCTAGATGCATAAGCCACAACTCTGCCTTCTTGCATAAGAACACATCCCAAACCTTGACGAGAAGCATCACAATAAATAGAAAACTTCTTACTCAAATCTGGCAAAACCAAAACAGGCGCTGTAGTCAACCTCTTCTTCAATTCCTCAAAACTAGCTTGACATTTATCTGACCACACAAACTTGGCATTCTTCTCTAACAGAGATGTCATAGGTTTAGCAAGTTTAGAAAACCCTTCAATGAACCGTCTGTAATATCCAGCTAATCCCAAGAAACTACGAATCTCGCTAACATCAATAGGTGGTTTCCAATTTAATACATCCTTTACTTTACCTGGATCCACTGATATCCCTCCATTAGAAACAATATGACCAAGGAAAGAAACTTCCTTCAACCAAAACTCACATTTACTTCGCTTCGCATACAGTTTATGCTCTCTAAGCTTCTGCAATACCAACCTCAAATGTTCAGCATGCTCTTCCTCCGTCTTGGAAAATACCAGTATATCATCAATAAACACTATCACAAACTTATCCAAATATTCCATGAACACCTTATTCATCATGTACATAAAGTATGCAGGTGCATTGGTCAATCCAAATGACATAACAGTATACTCATACAACCCATACCTTGTAGTAAAAGCTATCTTTGGAATATCAGAAACACGAATCTTCAACTGATGATAACCAGAACGTAAATCAATCTTAGAGAACACACAAGCACCTCTCAACTGATCAAACAAGTCATCAATCCTGGGCAAAGGGTACTTATTCTTGATAGTTACCTCATTTAGTGACCGGTAATCAACACACATCCTCTGACCACCATCTTTCTTATCAACAAAAATAACTGGTGCTCCCCAAGGTGATGAACTAGGTCGAATAAAACCTTTATCTTGTAATTCTTTAATTTGTTTCTTAAGTTCTTCTAATTCATCTACTCCCATCCTATATGGTCGTTTGGCTATAGGTGCAGTTCCAGGAAGTAATTAATAAGAAATTCAATGTCTCGGTCAGGTGGCATACCTGGCAATTCATCAGGGAAGACATCCGGAAATTCCTCAATCACTGAATTCTCCTTAATAGTATCTTCAAGCTGATTCACCACAGCGGTTGGTTGCTTCTGCACTGCTACATCCACATTGATTTTATCTCCATTAGGTGCAGTCACAATTACCACTTTCTGCTGACACTGAATCTCTGCCTGATTTTGCTTCATCCAGTCCATACCCAATATCACATCAATACCAGATGTCCTCAACACTATAGGAGTTATCTTAAACTCTACCCCCCTTAATACCATACTAATTGGAAGACAACGATTACTGGTTTGCATGGTACCTCCAGGTGAATTTACTAAGAGAGGTTCTTTCATAGCTAGCATGGGTATACTATGCATTTTAACAAAAATGTTGGATATGAATGTATGAGATGCTCCAGAGTCAAAAAGAACAGTTGCAGGAGTGGAATGTACATTGAACGTACCAATCATAACTTCTGGTGCATCATGAGCTGTATCAGAAGACACGTGATTCACCCTTCTAGTACCAGATTGCCTCTGGTTGCTCTTCTGGCTCTGAGGAGTCTGCTGGTTCTGCTTCTCAGGACAATGGTAAGACATATGCCCCTCTTTACCACAGACAAAGCATCTAGTAGGCGTGCTGGGAGCACTATTCTTCATGGGGGTAACATTGGAATTTCCGGTGCGAGGAGTCTGTTGCCCAGTCTGCTGATACTGTTGACGCTGTGGATATGATGAACGCTGTTGTGACTGATTACTTTGCCAATTCTGGGACCACCTCTGATTCGGATTGCGATTCCATTGACTAACCGGTCCCTGAAACTTCTGATGGAAACCATGCTGAGGATTCGTGCATTGACGGTTGTTGCTTCCTGAGCTTTGTACCTTCATCTTCCTCTTCCTGTCCATCTCTCTGCGCTCATTATCAAGCACAATAGCTTTATTTACCAGCTCTTGAAAACTAGCATAGTTGTTCCCCTTCAACTGCAAGCGAAGATCATAATAAATTCCCTTCAAGAAAAGACGTTGTCTGTCTGCATCTTCCCTCACTTCATTAGGAGCATAGCGAGCCAACTGGGTGAACCTGTCATGATATTTACTAACGCTCATCTGTCCCATCCTAAGGTTTCTGAATTCTTCCTGCTTCAGTTCAATTATACCTTCAGGAATATGACGAGCTCGAAAATCTCTAACAAACTCATTCCATGTGATAGGAGGAGCATTGTCAGGGCGTGCAGCTTGATACGACTCCCACCAAGTCTGAGCTGTCCCTTGTAACTGACCAGATACATATAACACATTCTCCATATCATTGCATTGGGCTATATTCAGCTGTTTCTCCACTGCCCTCACCCAATCATCTGCCTCTAAAGGATCAGCAGCATGAGAAAACACTGGAGGGCGTCCCTTCAAAAATTCCCCACGCTTATCCCTCACTTGCACAGGCGGTGGTCCTCCTGCAGGGGGATTGTTCTGCATGTGCTGCATAAACATCTGCATCATCTGGTTCTGAGTTTGCATGAGTTCCTCCATAGTAATGGGTAGGTTAGCACCTCCACGACCTCTGCCACGTCCTCTGCCTGACATCTGTTTCCAAAAACACAGAAGATGAAATTCAGTACGATCCGAGATGATGTATTCAATAGATAAGCAAAAATCTGATTTTTCTGGGCGAACTCCAATTTCAGCAACTCAGTAAAACTGTCATATCTCAAGCTACAGACGTCCAATTCAGATGATCTTTACATGGTTAGAAAGCTTACAAAATCATCTACAACTTTTATTCACAACACTTTTTCTGATTCTGTCAATAAATTGGCCAAAAACTGAACTTAACCGAAACTGTTTCAGAATTCCAGACTGTGCAGTAACTCCAACTTGGAACAGGTATATCTCTTAGCTCATAATAGATATTAAAGTGATTCTTCTGGGGTTGGAAAGATATAGAAGTCTAATTATTCCCAGTAAAATTTCTTAAATTTCTAATGAACGGATTTTAAGTTATTTCTAAAACATCCCAGACTGATCCAAAAATCAGCAAAGGACAGAACTAAGTTAACCTCATATTCAACTAATATATTTTGATCAAACTTAATATTTGTAACACCCTGAAATTTTGAAGAAAAAAAAGGAAAAATATGATTTTTGTATATTTTTGTGAGCATAAAAATTTAGAATGATAATAATTTTTATAATTTTAAAATCAAATATAAGAGTAGAAACATGTTTGTGCACTCATGCTGTTGCATTTAAATTTTTGAGATGAGTGGTTTGATTTAAATTCAAATTTGGATTTGAAAATCCTTTGAAAATTTGCTTTGAAAAATTAGAAAAGGAAAAAGAAAAGGAAAATCATTTTTTCGGTTTTTAGCCCAGCGCGCGTCTCGGCCTGCCTTGCGCGGCCCGCTTACTCCCGCGCTCTGCTTCCGCATGGGCCGAGCCCAGCCGCAGCCGCCGGCCCAGCTTCACCGCGCGAGCGCGTTTCCCCGCTTCCAGTCGCTGACGACACGGGCCCGCACGTCAGGTCGCCTTCTTCCCCAAGCCGCCGCCGGATCTCCCTTTCCTTCTTTGCCGATGCCAAATCCAAGGCTCAATATTCCCTTTCCTTGTTTCCTCGTGCCTTCGGGCTATAAAAACGCGACCTTGCATCGTACCGCCCTCATCTCACCCTTTTGGAGCAGCCAAAACCGCCTAGCGCCGCCACCGTGAGCACCACCGCCTCCACCGTCCGCCACCGCAAGCACGCAGCCGTCTTCGTCCATCCCGTGCCCTCGTTCTTGTCCGAGGTGAGTTCGCCGTGCTCCAAGCTACTCCCCGGTGTTTCCCCTTCGTTGAATGGTGCCCGGAGTAGTGTTTTCGCGTGTTCCGACGATGGCGCCGCCGCGGGAAGCTCACCGACGGCCGGAGTCCGGCCGGAGCGCCGCCGGGTCTTCCCAGATTCAATCTGGACCCTCCGATTCGAATCCGACGATCTAGATTAGAAGATACCGGTTCGCATGAACTTTTGTAAAAGAAACCCTGAAGTTTTTAAGTATATAACCCGCGATCCAAAGCGTAATCTGGAAAATACGTTTTGATTTATTGAAAACGTAATTCGTTTCGGTAATTGAAAAATACGTTTTCTGATATTTACAGTTTTGCCACTGAGTTGGTTTTAGTCATAAATTATCCGTTTTAACTCCGATTTGATCCATTCAAATTGCGTTAGATTCATATTTGCGAGCTCTACATGATGATAGAACTGTACAGTAGGTTTGAGATAATTTATTTTCGAGTTTATATTAAAGTAATTATTTATCTATAGGAAATCTTAGAAAACTCATAATTTTTACGTTTTAAATCCAAATTTCGTGATCTTTATGTCTATGTGATCGTAGTAATGTGTAGAAGAGTTTTATAAACTTGTTATACTGTTAGTGTTACTGTTGGTTAGGTTTTCTATTTTTAAGTTCCGATGTGAGATTTAATCTATTACTTTAATAAAGTAGATCTTGTTTAAATCATATCTTCTACGTTTTAGATCCGTTTTAGCTCATTCGAGTTGCGTTAGATTCATAGCAACGAGATCTACGCGTTAGTGACAGTATTTACCATATTACTAATTCTGAAATTTTATGGTTTAAATCATATCTTGATTAATAATTATGCAACTGGGTTTTGTAAATAAAATATGATTTGTTTTACTTTAGTTTCATAATTTGAATCTAAATTTGACTTAATTCCATATATAGTATCTATAAAATATCTTATATATGTTATTATATAATTAAAACACATGAAACTAATAGTTTTATATTTTCTTCTATGAGCAAATCTTTCGGTAGATGTATCTTTTCAATCGTAGCTCTGATTAGTGTGCTTTTCGCGCCTGTGTGTTCATAGCAATACGTAGAACCTCTTTAAAATCTTTTCACATATTGTTTCATATGTTTGGTGTACTGTTCTAATTTAGATCTATTGTTTGCTTCGTGTATGATTGTATCGATGTGTGTGTGGTGATTTATTGATCAAGTCCAGTCGGTGAGATATACGTGGTTATCAAGAAGAAGAAGAACGTTGAAGATTAAAGCTTACCGAAGGATCGGTGTTTAAGGCAAGTATAGCATGGGATCATCCTTGTTTCCTATTCACCTTTAATATACTTAATTCATGTGCATGTGTCTACCTTGTTACCACTAAGGATATCCTAGTTTTTATATCTTGTACCTTGACACCCATGGGACATTGCATTGGGTAGTATTTATGCTAGTGCTTAAGATAAATAACTATGATCTGTAACTTGACTAATGGTATATGCAATAAACGTTTAAAAGATGCTTTATAGAAACATGGCTCAAGGGGGCTAGAGCATGGGGTATTTTTGGTGCTCTAGTTTCTCTCCCTAAGGACTTATCTGTAAGCGAACATCCGGGACTTACAGTACAACTGTGAGGGCTATATGGCTCTGGCTTTAGTCAAGTATGAGGACCTTTTCTAGCTTGTTAGTGGTAACCTTCATGGCGTAAGAACGGCTTGACGAATCGGGTATAGTGCGGCCTCTATCCTCATGTGTATAGGCTGCGTGTTATTGTGCCATCAGGAAGGGGGGCTCTACATCTGTTTGCCGAGTGAATCTAATGGCCCTAACTTGTTAGACGAACCTTTGAAAGACTTCATAGTGAACCCTGCCGACCTTCCTTGGAAGTGGGTCAAGAGATTAGCTACCTCGGGCGAAAGGGTAAATCACGACTCACAGTGAAAGTGTACAACCTCTGCAGAGTGTAAAACTGGTATATCAGCCGTGCTCACGGTCACGAGTGGCCTTGGACCCTTACAGAATAAATGATGAACACTGATGATAATGATAATATTGATGATATTGATGCTCACTAATGATTATTGTTTCTTGCTATACATTATTCTCGTTTACATGATCATGAGGTTATTTGGGTTTATGGTAAACTTGTTGCTACTCAATTGCTAAAAGATGACATAATAAAAGCTATCGCAGTAAACTCGTGTCAAACCTTTTTGAGCCTCATGAACCCCATGTTATATTTGTTGAGTTCGACATGGACTCACTCTTGCTATTTCCCCACATCTCAGGAAGGGTACCAGTCTGTTAGATTCTGGAATTGTTAGGCTTGTGATCAACCAGTCAGTTTGATCCTGGAGTGAGGTCTACACCCGGTGTTCGGAGTTGTCTTTCCGCTGTGTTACTCTTTAAGGTATATTTTATACTATTGTGTTATGTATATTAAGCATTTGTCTTTTGATATTACACTTATCTGTGGCTATATGTGAGATTTGTCGTCTTTATTTCACATATAGTGTATGTCTGGTTTTGTCCTTAAAACCGGGTGTGACAGAGTGGTATCAGAGCAATGCTGACTGTAGGACGCAAGCCTAGTTAGAACTGGACGTTTAGCATGTTCTCATTGTTGCCTATTTCTTGCTTCTCTTTAACTTTGTTATTTTCTCAAAGTTATGCTTAATTCTATCCCCGTTCTGTTATAAAAACCTTGTCTCTATTTTGAACCTTTTCTCCTTGTCTATTAGACGGCTCGTGACGAGAAGACTGTGGATTTCAGAGGTTAAGAGGACTGAATTGTGTCGCTCTTGCTCACTTTTGACAAGAAACCATTAGCGATGCAAAACCAATTACTAGAAGAAATGGCTCAACATGGGAATTCTCAACGATGCTTATCTCAAGGTCAAGCCAACATATCCAAGGGGTCAGAGAAGATACAAGTAGCAGAAGCTTGGAAGAATATGAAATCCAATAAAGATGTTGATAGTAAGGCATTTGGAGAGCAGGAACAATGTCACTGTTGTAAGCATTATGGTTTTCCCTGTCTTCGAAACGAGTCTAATAAGGGGAAAGTCAAGGTGGATCCAAATTTTGCGATCAACATGGACAAGAAGAGAAAGGCAATCTCATTAGAACCACTTGTGGAAAGCAATGAGCAAGCGAGTTCTACTACATTGTCACATGCAGCCCTGATCCCCTGTCAAACAAATCCAAACCCTAAAGAGTTAGAAGTTCCTCCCGCTAAAACTACTCCCCATAAAGTAGTCATAGATGGGTGGACAATTATCTATAAGGAGTATCAACCCCGAAAGGCCAAACAAGCTAGGAAACAAGCCAAAGGGACGAAGATGAACTTTTATGGCCAGCAAGATAGCAGCATACCAAACAACAGTTCTGTAGAGTATGACATCACAAAAGATCCAGCTAAGAGAAAGTGTTATCATTGCCAGCAGGAAGGACATTATATCAAATCTTGCCCACAGAAGAATCAACAACAACAAGACCCAGGACAGGATATCAAAAAGGAGCATGTGCAGAGAAATAAATTAAAGAGAAATTACAATCATGGAAGGTTGAAACATGTGGATATTTCCACCATTCCTGGAGCTAAGGAGGTCGTGTTTGGATCAATTCCAGTAAGTTCAGGAAATGCCAAGGTTTTGTTTGACCCCAGTGCCTCACATTCGTTCATATCTATACAATATGCAAAAGATCATAACATACTTATGCTTCCAAGGGGGAAAACAGTTATGGTTGAAACTCCAAGAGGTGAAATAAAGGCAGACCGCGTATGCCCAAAAGTTCATCTTGACATAAAGGGGGTAAATTTTAAGGTAAACCTCATTGTTTTGGAATTAAGGGACATTGATGTTATCCTTGGAATAGACTGGTTATCTACTTGTAAAGGAGTGATTGAGTATGCCCAATGTTCAGTGTTTCTAACTACACTTTCAGGAGAAAAGATTGAGTATGAGGGTATTAAATCTACACCTGAGGGATACCAGGTTGACCCATCTTAAGGTATGAGTTATAAGAATGGTAAAGAGAGATGCAGAAATTCAGATATCCATATAAAGCAATAAGGAATGTAAGAGACGTTATCTACTCTGGAAGCTGCTACAATCACACCATATTTAAGGAATAGGAGTTATGTCCCGTGTAATAAAACCGTTAGTAGCCAAGTTGAGTCGTCTTAATGTGTGGCTAATGAACATTTAAGTGTTTAGTTGCTTTGTGCTTATGTTTATGCTTGAGTTGGAATTTTGTAATGAGTGGAATGATCTCGTGGGCTTTGACCATGATTTCATTTAGTTTATATGTATAAGGTATAAGGATTAATGAAATAAATAGCTAGGTTTTGGTTATCTCCTGCTTTCTATATCTTGTTTTTCGGAGCAGCCTGTCTTTATCTACTTATATCTCTGTTCTTGAAAGACCAAAAATCATGAGAAAATTCTAGACAAGAGTGGACTTCAACATCTCTCTCTAAATGCAAGAACCATCCTCATAGCTATTTTGGATTGGGAGATACAAAAATCACAAGACGATACAACTGTGCTGTCTGAAACCTGGAACAGAATCTGTTATGTGCTGTTTTCGACCAAGTTAACTACAGAATCTGGAAGTGTGTGCTATAAGAAAGTTGCAGAGAATTTTATAAGTTTTCCATCGGTGTAAACTACAGCTTCATTGGATTAACAGAATGAGAGTTACAGCTGTTTTACTGCACTGCTGATTTTCTGTTCGTGCGAAATTTCAGATTTCTTGTTCTTACCCCATACACAGGAGTATCATTGGGATGTCAGAACACTTTTTAGCTCATCTAGAAGGAGGGTTCAAGCTACCCTATTTGGTGTCCCTTATTTTAAGGGGGGTAGCCAATGTAAAGAAGGATTATTAAGATTGAACTCTTTAGTTGGAAGTATTGGTTAGTCTCCATGATTGAGTTGCCACTCTTGAGCAAAAATGTTCTGTGAACAAGGTTGATAATTTTGGATCCATGGAGACGAGAATTGTCCTTTTGGATAGTTCATGATTATGATCATCTATACTTGCTCGTGTTGCTGATGTTGGTCACTTGATGACAGGAAGTGTAGTGTCTCATGACTCAGGAGCCCTATATGACGTCTCGCACTAATATGTGGAAAAAGATTGATGTTTCTGCCATTGAAGGATGTTATGGGTATGATGAAGCCAAGCACTATCAAAATAACAATGTTGAAGAGCAAGTTGGGAGTGAACTAAGTCAGAATCCACAACAACGAAAGCGAAAAAGGAAAGCCCATAAGAAGCCTACTCAAGGAAGCAAAGCGCAGCCAAACTATGTCAATGGAAGACTGAGCAATGTGGATATAGATAAAATTCATGGAGTTACCAAAGTAGTGGGAGGTTATATTCAAGTAAGCTCAGTACAAGTTTTTGCTCTATTTGACCCCAGTGCTTCGCATTCTTTCATTTCCGCCGACATGGAAGAGACGTGCAAGATGGTGAAGTGTCCAATGAGGAGGCCTTTGCTAGTTCAAACCCCAGTGGGAGAAATGCAGACATATCAGATATGCCCGAATATCAGTCCTGTCATAAACAAGGAAAAATTCACCGCAACACTCATTATGTTGGAGTTATTTAAAATTCACGTGGTTCTTGGTAATGGATGGCTCTGTGCACACAAAGGAGTGATTCATGGTACTCGGTGCACCATGCTCTTAATAACACCGTCAGGGAAAAGAATTGAGTATCAAGGTGGTCAACTTTTACCTGAGGGAGATGAGAATGACCAATTAGAAGATAGGTACACCAAGGATAGTAAAGTGGACCATGAATTTACTGAAGTCATAGCAGAGGAACAAATAACTTTGGAGAAGTTTTTAAGTTCGTTTAGATCAAGAGACCTCAGGCAAATGTTTGAAGGAGTCTAAGAAAAGGTTGAAGTAAAACCCAAGCATTAGCTTTGTCAGATCCAGACAAGAGCTTCATATCTACAATAATGCACCTTATCAAGGTTTGGGATGTGTCCTTATGCAAGAAGAAAAATATAGTACCTTGTTCAGTAAGTCAACTAAGGAAGTGTGGGTTGAATTACCTAACGTGTTATCTGGAGTTTTCCACTATGGAGTACTGTCTTTTGGAAGGAAAGTGACATATAGGAGGGTCACAAGAATCTATAGGACATCTTCGCTAAGTTGGTCTTGAATTTGTGATATCCTCGTTGGAATGAAATGGATTAGGACTTGGAAAAGTGCTATTACTTGGAGAAGTAAAAGTCGCAGCCGATACCCTTAGCAATGGAGAATAATGCTAGGAAAGTTCGGGTGACATCAAGGATTAAGAATCGTATTCCAAATTTGAGCAACTTGACCAGAATCATTAATGTTTTGAAGGTTGGTAGTAGAAATTCTTTCTGACTAAGAGATTCGTCAGGCTCTGTTGGAAGATAAGTATTTTAAGGAAGAAAATTCATATTATAGGAAAGGTGCCTAGTGATTGAAGATACCAGAGTATTGTTTGGAGCATTTGTCAAAAATCTTGGAATTAGTTACATGTATGCAAAGTAAGACTGAATTCTTATCAAGACGATGGAACTACACGATGAAGTAAAGAACAATCTAGAGACGAACTATCTCTATCTCTTTTGTCATCATCTTCCGAATCTCGGGACGAGATTCATCTTAAGGGGGGTAGAATTGTAACACCCTGAAATTTTGAAGAAAAAAAAAAGGAAAAATATGATTTTTGTATATTTTTGTGAGCATGAAAATTTAGAATGATAATAATTTTTATAAATTTAAAATCAAATATAAGAGTAGAAACATGTTTGTGCACTCATGCTGTTGCATTTAAATTTTTGAGATGAGTGGTTTGATTTAAATTCAAATTTGGATTTGAAAATCCTTTGAAAATTTGCTTTGAAAAATTAGAAAAGGAAAAAGAAAAGGAAAATCATTTTTTCGGTTTTTAGCCCAGCGCGCGTCTCGGCCTGCCTTGCGCGGCCCGCTTACTCCCGCGCTCTGCTTCCGCATGGGCCGAGCCCAGCCGCAGCCGCCGGCCCAGCTTCACCGCGCGAGCGCGTTTCCCCGCTTCCAGTCGCTGACGACACGGGCCCGCACGTCAGGTCGCCTTCTTCCCCAAGCCGCCGCCGGATCTCCCTTTCCTTCTTTGCCGAAGCCAAATCCAAGGCTCAATCTTCCCTTTCCTTGTTTCCTCGTGCCTTCGGGCTATAAAAACGAGACCTTGCATCGTACCGCCCTCATCTCACCCTTTTGGAGCAGCCAAAACCGCCTAGCGCCGCCACCGTGAGCACCACCGCCTCCACCGTCCGCCACCGCAAGCACGCAGCCGTCTTCGTCCATCCCGTGCCCTCGTTCTTGTCCGAGGTGAGTTCGCCGTGCTCCAAGCTACTCCCCGGTGTTTCCCCTTCGTTGAATGGTGCCCGGAGTAGTGTTTTCGCGTGTTCCGACGATGGCGCCGCCGCGGGAAGCTCACCGACGGCCGGAGTCCGGCCGGAGCGCCGCCGGGTCTTCCCAGATTCAATCTGGACCCTCCGATTCGAATCCGACGATCTAGATTAGAAGATACCGGTTCGCATGAACTTTTGTAAAAGAAACCCTGAAGTTTTTAAGTATATAACCCGCGATCCAAAGCGTAATCTGGAAAATACGTTTTGATTTATTGAAAACGTAATTCGTTTCGGTAATTGAAAAATACGTTTTCTGATATTTACAGTTTTGCCACTGAGTTGGTTTTAGTCATAAATTATCCGTTTTAACTCCGATTTGATCCATTCAAATTGCGTTAGATTCATATTTGCGAGCTCTACATGATGATAGAACTGTACAGTAGGTTTGAGATAATTTATTTTCGAGTTTATATTAAAGTAATTATTTATCTATAGGAAATCTTAGAAAACTCATAATTTTTACGTTTTAAATCCAAATTTCGTGATCTTTATGTCTATGTGATCGTAGTAATGTGTAGAAGAGTTTTATAAACTTGTTATACTGTTAGTGTTACTGTTGGTTAGGTTTTCTATTTTTAAGTTCCGATGTGAGATTTAATCTATTACTTTAATAAAGTAGATCTTGTTTAAATCATATCTTCTACGTTTTAGATCCGTTTTAGCTCATTCGAGTTGCGTTAGATTCATAGCAACGAGATCTACGCGTTAGTGACAGTATTTACCATATTACTAATTCTGAAATTTTATGGTTTAAATCATATCTTGATTAATAATTATGCAACTGGGTTTTGTAAATAAAATATGATTTGTTTTACTTTAGTTTCATAATTTGAATCTAAATTTGACTTAATTCCATATATAGTATCTATAAAATATCTTATATATGTTATTATATAATTAAAACACATGAAACTAATAGTTTTATATTTTCTTCTATGAGCAAATCTTTCGGTAGATGTATCTTTTCAATCGTAGCTCTGATTAGTGTGCTTTTCGCGCCTATGTGTTCATAGCAATGCGTAGAACCTCTTTAAAATCTTTTCACATATTGTTTCATATGTTTGGTGTACTGTTCTAATTTAGATCTATTGTTTGCTTCGTGTATGATTGTATCGATGTGTGTGTGGTGATTTATTGATCAAGTCCAGTCGGTGAGATATACGTGGTTATCAAGAAGAAGAAGAACGTTGAAGATTAAAGCTTACCGAAGGATCGGTGTTTAAGGCAAGTATAGCATGGGATCATCCTTGTTTCCTATTCACCTTTAATATACTTAATTCATGTGCATGTGTCTACCTTGTTACCACTAAGGATATCCTAGTTTTTATATCTTGTACCTTGACACCCATGAGACATTGCATTGGGTAGTATTTATGCTAGTGCTTAAGATAAATAACTATGATCTGTAACTTGACTAATGGTATATGCAATAAACGTTTAAAAGATGCTTTATAGAAACATGGCTCAAGGGGGCTAGAGCATGGGGTATTTTTGGTGCTCTAGTTTCTCTCCCTAAGGACTTATCTGTAAGCGAACATCCGGGACTTACAGTACAACTGTGAGGGCTATATGGCTCTGGCTTTAGTCAAGTATGAGGACCTTTTCTAGCTTGTTAGTGGTAACCTTCATGGCGTAAGAACGGCTTGACGAATCGGGTATAGTGCGGCCTCTATCCTCATGTGTATAGGTTGCGTGTTATTGTGCCATCAGGAAGGGGGGCTCTACATCTGTTTGCCGAGTGAATCTAATGGCCCTAACTTGTTAGACGAACCTTTGAAAGACTTCATAGTGAACCCTGCCGACCTTCCTTGGAAGTGGGTCAAGAGATTAGCTACCTCGGGCGAAAGGGTAAATCACGACTCACAGTGAAAGTGTACAACCTCTGCAGAGTGTAAAACTGGTATATCAGCCGTGCTCACGGTCACGAGTGGCCTTGGACCCTTACAGAATAAATGATGAACACTGATGATAATGATAATATTGATGATATTGATGCTCACTAATGATTATTGTTTCTTGCTATACATTATTCTCGTTTACATGATCATGAGGTTATTTGGGTTTATGGTAAACTTGTTGCTACTCAATTGCTAAAAGATGACATAATAAAAGCTATCGCAGTAAACTCGTGTCAAACCTTTTTGAGCCTCATGAACCCCATGTTATATTTGTTGAGTTCGACATGGACTCACTCTTGCTATTTCCCCACATCTCAGGAAGGGTACCAGTCTGTTAGATTCTGGAATTGTTAGGCTTGTGATCAACCAGTCAGTTTGATCCTGGAGTGAGGTCTACACCCGGTGTTCGGAGTTGTCTTTCCGCTGTGTTACTCTTTAAGGTATATTTTATACTATTATGTTATGTATATTAAGCATTTGTCTTTTGATATTACACTTATCTGTGGCTATATGTGAGATTTGTCGTCTTTATTTCACATATAGTGTATGTCTGGTTTTGTCCTTAAAACCGGGTGTGACAATATTCTTAACCATGGAACTTGTAGGTATGTCAACAAAACTCCAGCACACATTACAAAGATCCAAATCACACATTATCATAATAACAATCCATCAATCACACAATTGTTCACACCACAAACTGACTCTTAAAACAATCCAATCTTAAAATTAACTCGTAACTACTATCGTTCCTATTACATAGGGATTTTTCTTATTTCCTAATTAAGATTCTCATAAATCTTGGGATGACCTAACTCCGCCCTTAATTGGTCAATCTCCTTATAAGCTTGCTCCTTAAGTTCTTTTTTCCTTCAGCAACTCATCCTTCAAATCCACCTCATGGAGAGCCAATTCACGAGCTAATCCCACCGTAGCTTGTAAAGTCAAGGAGGAATCATCTGCAAGCGGCACGGTCCAAATACCCTTGTCATGTAAGAAACAAGGAAAATGCCGGAGTGCACCCTTTAACGTCTTGTCCGAGCGTAGACCATGGTAGTAAACAAATGCATTGAAAGCGACATCCTCCATGCTTATCTCCACGGTTGCCCGGCTCACTCTGGTAATGAACTTTGACTCCACCTTAGACTCCTTAGTGGTAGGATCCCTTTTCTTAACCCATAACTCTATTTCCCAATAGGAATCCATCCATGGATGACTATACTCTGCATTGCGATACTCCAACGTAGCTTCCCAGTCGTAGTAGTAGTTGTCCAAGGTTCTTGTCAACATGTCATGGAAGAAAGCATCAGCTTTAGGAACCATGATATGAAACTTCGTAGTCCACCCCATAACTACATTCTCCATTGGTGTATCACCAACTCTTGATTCAGCATCAGATAGCTCTTGATCACCATCTTCATACGGCTCCTGAGGTTTAAAACGGGCAACGTACTGTGCAGCTGACAGACGAGGATAAGGAGGCATCTATAAGATTTAGACATAGATTAGATAGAATCAATGTATTTTCGCAATAGAATAAAGTAGAGGAAGCATAAAACTTTAGTAATTAACAAGGTGAAAAGAGGAAGCATGAATTAAGTGAAGTATGGATGCTATTAACGACCATTCTAACTAGGCTCGCGTCCTACAGTCAACATGGCTCTAAAACCAATCTGTCACACCCATTTTTAAGGACAAAAATAGGATGCATAAAGGACTCATGTGCGCCCCAGGAAACAGTCGCACACATAAGTTGACAAATTACAAAGTATCATCACAGTGCTTATTACATAACGAATAAGTATTTAAGACATAGTCTTGTAATAATAACTAATAGTAATTCTTCAGCGGAAACTCCACACAGGGACACGGTTGACTGGTTGACATCAAGACTAGTACTCATTCCGATAATCTTCCTCAATATCTTTACCTGTTATGGTGGAAATAGCAAGAGTGAGTCCATGTCGAACTCAACAAATATAACACAGGGTTCATGAGGCTCAAAAAGGCTAGACACTGTTTAACTGCATTTAGCTTTTAATCATATATTTGCAATTGAGTAGCATCAAGATAAACCACTTCCCATTAAAGAACCAATGATCAATTGTAATAAGGATAATGAATATCATTAATATGAGCAAATAATAATCAACAATAATTAAACATGATATAACAGTTATGATCAACTATTCCATAAGAATCCCCAAGGCCGCTCGTATCCGTGAGCACGGCTAGTATACCAGTTTTTAACTCTGCGCAGAGGTGTACACTTTCACTATGAGTCATGATTTCCAAATGAGTAGGGAGATCAAGCCCAAACACCCGAGAACCATATAAAGCCACTCAAAAGTTCGTCTAACTAGTTAGGGCCATTAGATTCACTCGGCAGACAGATGTAGAACCCCCCTTCCCTGTGGCACAACAACCGCAACCTATACACACTAGGCCAGGGGCTCGCACTACACCCAACGTGGCAAGCCATTCTTACGCCATTTAAGGTAACCTCTAACAAGCTAGAAAAGGTCTCTTGAACAACTAAAGCCAGAGCCATATAGCCCTCACAGCTGTACTGTATATCCCGGTTATCACTTACAGATAAGTCCTTATGGAGAGAAACCAGAGCATCAAAATAATACACATGCTCTAGCCCCCTTTTAACAGTAATAAAATCATCTTAATAGTTGATTGCTTAATCCATTAATCAAATTACAAGATCATTGTTCTTAGTTTAAGCACTAGCAGTAGCTACCCATATGCATTCCCAAGGTTGACAAGGAATCAAGATAACAATCACTAAGTTATAATCTCTAAGGTTGACAAGGTAAGCACATGCATATGTATGACAATTCAATGTATAGGTAACAAGGATAGTCCTGTGTTATACTTGCCTTGATCAAAGCTTCCCAAGTGATACTGCTGACTTGGCTCAAAGTAATACTCCGAATCGTCCAGATACTGCTCACCTTCTATACTCGATCATCAATCAACAACACACATGCATCCAATCAAACAAACACGAAGCAAACAAAGAGATACAATTAGAACAGTACACCAACAGTAGCAAAACAGTAATAAAAGTTTATAAAACTCTTCTACATGTTTCTACGATCACACAGACGCAAAGATCACCAAATTCGGAGTTAAAACGTGAAAGTTATGAATTTTCTAAGATTTCCTAAAGATAAATAAATACTTAATTATAAACTCAAAAAATAAATTATCAAAACTAACTGTACAACTACACTAACATGTAGAGCTCGCAGATACGAACCTAACGCAACTTGAACGGATCAAATCGGAGTTAAAACGAATATTTTATGACCAAAACAGTTCTAGTGGCAAAACTGTGAATACCTGAAAACGTATTTTTGATTTAACCGGAAGAGAATACGCTTTCAAAACGCAAAAACGTACTTTCAGTTTTACGCTATGGACGGCGGGTTAAATTCTGAAAAACTAAGGGGCTCTTTAAGATTTTTGCCACGCGAAGGGGTAAGTTCTAATCTTGGCCGCTTATCCAAGATCGGACGGCCCACGTTTCTTCCAGAGGAGACCGGCGGCGCTTCCGCCGCCCCGCCCCAACCCCACGGCGGCGCCATGGCCGGCGGCTCGCCGGACATGCCAAACCCGCCCTAGACTTCACCAAAAGATGCGCGGTTGGTACCAATCGAACGGGAAGCTCAATGCGATCTCACCTAGGGCTCCAAGACGGTCAATCACGGCACGGGAACGACGGGCGGCTCCAAAAGGTGGGCGGCTTAGCTCCTTCACACGGTAAGGACACAACACAACCTTAACTTCAAAATTGATAGCACAAACTGAGTCACAACAACGAAGTAAAGCTAATAGAGCAACTTACAGCGACTAGAACGCGAAGTAGCCGACGAATTCGCCCCCACCGCGGCTTCTAGGGTTCAAAGGCGCGGCTAGGGAAACTACAACCCAAAATCCAAATAAAAAGGGTAAGGAAGGTGCGGTTCTAGCTTATATAGGATAGTGACGTGATCAATTTGGAAAGGAACCCCCTTGATTCACGAATTCGGTTGCGGTTCGAAGATGGAACTCGTGACCGGCTCGGTTACGTGAGATGGGAGAAGCATCCGACAGCCGGGACCCACTTGTCAGCGGAAGAAAGGAGGGAGGGGCGCGACTGCTGGCTCGGCCGAACTGGGCTGGCTCGGCTGCTGGTTCTCACGGTCGCAGGCGCGGAGGAGGGAAGGCGGCAGCGGCCCACCGTGCGGCCCAGGCGGGAAGGAAAGCAGGCCGACCCGAGCGGGCCTTCGGGCCGCCAGGTGAGAAGGTAAGTCATTTCTTTTTTTTCTTCTTTCTTTTCTTTATTTACTTGTTTTCAAACTATTCCAAATAAAATTTTTCAAGCCAAATCAAAATAAAATAAAATAAAACCACTTCTCAAAATAAATAAATGCAACAGCATGAATGCAACACCAAAAATTCTTTTTAAAATTTTAATTCCCTTTCTCTAAATTATTTAAAATTTATTACTCCTAAAATTTGGGTGTTACAAAAAGTCTGAAATAATGTGTAAAGTAGTTTAATAGGGGTTTATTCTAATGAGTTTCACGAGTTGTGTTGTTCTCACTTGTTTAGCAGGATATGCAGTATTTCATTATATAAAAGTATCTCAAGTGAAGAATCTGACCACACCATTACAAAGAGCTCGTCGAGACGATCGAGATGGACATATCATTTGCCATATTCGGAGCATCGGAGAGAAAGTCCTCGATGGGTACAACTCGAAAGATTCTAGAAGACCCTAGACCATCATCATCACAAGACCAGGGACTAAACTGATAAGATTTCACAGCTTTGCAAAATAAACTTTTTCAGGGATTTATCTAGAAGCTAGGAAGGAAGGAATCCACTTAAGACATGACTCATTACGCAAATGGATTGAAAAGTGGCACTAGAAGGACGTAGAAGACACCAGAAGGCACAGGAACGAAGTGGAGGACCGGCGGCTGTCAGGTGGGGCCGGCCAGCCCCACATGATAGGCCGGCCGGCCGGGCTCCCCTGCCAAGTGGGACCCCCTTCACATGGCAACCTCCAACCGATCTCTACGACGCATCTTGACTATTTTTTCATATCGGTTTGATCCAAGGGTTGTGGTTCATCCCACAGGGCTATATAAGCAGAGACAGACCCCCCCCTTAATGAAGCATCTCATAATCAATCCATCATTGTTCAGTTCATGGTAGTCCATCGAAAGGATAGCCTAGAGCTCCACCAGCTAGGGCATCGCTAGAATATAAGAATAGGAATTAGAGGAGGCAAGCAACGCTTGGATTCTGGATCTAGTTGCGAGGAGGCTAGGTATAACCTTATACTTCTCTCTTGTATTCAACATTATTAATCTATTTGTGTTATTTATCTTCTAGTTTATTGTGTTCACCTTCTAGTTCGTCTACTTGTTCTTCTAGTTCATCTTGTTTATCTTATAGTTTGTCATATTCTTGTCTAGTTCATCGTTCTAGTTCATATAGTTCATCGTGTTCTTGTCTAGTTTGTGTTAATCCTCTAGTTCTTGTTCTAGTTTGTGTATGAGTCGAATACTTGATGGGACTTGGTATAATTCTAGATTTATAATTATAATGTTCATTGCCTATGTTGATTATATGTTTAGTATAGTTAGAGTAGTTTTGTGTTTATACCCTTGTTCGTATAGTGCTCATTCTGATGATTCAAGGTTGGGTGGTAGAAGTTGTATAAGTGTGGTGCTTAGACAATATCTATCTGCGAGTGCTCCCTATGTTCTGGGCCATGTGGTAGATCGTGAAGGTGACTATTATAGCTTCATTGAGTCCTATGTAGTCCACTCCCCGAATATAGGACTAGTAAGGCTGAGTTGTGGGGTGATATCTTGTTCTGTTCCTAATCCACCTTAGCAATATCTCTTGAGTATGGATATGAGGTTACCCTGACCATGATTGCTAAATGTAATTGCACTAATCGATGTAGCTCAATGACCTATAGTTAGAATAACCTTAGGAGTTAGTCTCTATTTTCTAGTTCTTTCTAGAGTCACGCCTAACTAGAAAAATGCTCGGTGGAACCCCTTTTAGGATTACCATGATCTATTATTAATTATCCTTTTTATGATTGATCCCTGTTTTGAGATTGATCTAGTGGAACTCTTATCACAAGTGTAAGATATAGCTTTTATTCTTTATACCTCCAAGTGCCTTCCCAGTGGCAGAATTATAAATAACGATACTTGGAACTTTCTTGAGTGAAATGCTACAACGGGTGTATTTTATCTGTGCACTTGCAGATAACCTTTATTCATATTGTATAAGTGTTATGATCATAAGTACAACCACAACTTTTGGTATTGTGTTGGGGATGACAACCTGGCTTAAGCAATGCTAAGGGATGTCCCGTATGTCTCTAATGCCTTTGCTGAGGTAGGGTTTGACCTACCTTATTTGTGTTTGATGATTTTTTTTGTTAAAATAATAATAATGAGTGACAAGATCGGTGTGTATAGCTATACATCTCGTCACATATTATTTTGACGTCTTGTACAATTTTATAAGATTGAATGGTGGTTGAGCTTATGATTTATATGAGCCCCACTGCTGAGATATTTCAGTCTAGGAAATTAAAATAATAAGTTGAATATTTGATTTTAAAGTTGTTGGAACGTATTTTTGGAATTATGAGATATTGATAATTATTAAAATAATTATGCCTAGGAAAACTTGGTGACCTCTATGCGCACGATATTACTCCCAGCTAGTTAGTTAGCTGCATGGAATATTAAACAAATCTGGATATCTAATACGGAAGTGTGTCCAGAGAAAGGAAGGTTTCCGAAATCTAGGATCAGGCCCATGGTTCAGTACTAGCCTGTTTGGTTCTCTTCCCACCGTAGCCTAGCTCGCATCAGCCATGCAGGCCCCGGCCAGCCAGGCTAGGACGGTGCAAGGAGTGAATGTTTGGTTGCATGCATTCTTGAGCCTGTCCACATGGAGCATTTGTTTGGTTCCTAGCTGTAGCTGCACTCACCGTCTCTCAGACAAGCCATGAGGCATGCGTGCTCGCGCCCGGGGGAGCCAGGCTCTCCAGAAACGAAAACGAAAACGAAACTCGTTTCCCGGGAGCCAGGCTCAGCGGCGCCGTTTGCATGTGGCCAGCCAGGCTCCGGCGCTCGCGCAGGCAACCAATCGCTGCTTGCCTGCACCCAACGAGCCACGAACGCGGAGAAACAGGTAACCAAACGCGCCCTACGTGATTCAAGTGCCGCATACGAATATGTGCGTATGTTAGCTGGCCGAGATACGGATATGTGCGTATGTTAGCTGGTTTAATGGATTTCGGAGATATTTGTTGAGCATATTCTTTCCAATCTGCATACGTCCCTTGCTTGGCCAAGGAGTTGATCCCGGTTCCTGAGTCCTTCCCCTATATAAGGCGGAGCTGCCCATGCGGCAGGGTGGGGCAGCCGCCCCACCTACCGCCGAAGGAGCACCACTACTACCCCCATGTCTTCCTCCCATCCGGCGCGGCCAGGCAGCTAGCGGAGGCTGCGAAGCGGCGCGAATGGCGACGGTCGATGAGTGAGGCGAGCAGACGGACGCCACAATCGCGCCGGCCCAATAAGCCCCAAGTGTGGAAGTGTGTGTCCCCAAGTCCCCAACCGGCCCAAGTGTGGAAGTGTGTATCCCCAAGTCCCCAACCGGCCAACCCCAAATCACTATCCCTAATCCGCCTTTCGCGCCGCTCGCTCACGCAGTCACGCCGCGCCACCGGCCGCTCGGTGCTCGGCCGCTTGCTGCAGCCGCCCGCACGCCCGGCGCTCGCCTGCCCCGGCCCCGGCAGACCGGCCCCGAGGTGCGCGGCGCCGCCGCTCCCGGCCTCCCGCTCGGGCGCTCGGCGCTCGGCCGCTCGCTGCAACCGGCCAGCCGCCCGGCGCCCGCCCGCCCCGCGGCCCCCGGCTGACTGGCCCCGACCCAAGCTGCGCGCATGCGCCGCTCCCACTCGGCGCTCGGCCGCCCCGGCCCCGGCTAGCCGCCTGGCCGCCTGGCGGGCTGTCCCCGAGCCGGCAACGCAGGACTGCAGGAGGCTGCTCTGAACTCTGGCTCTGATGGAGCAGGAGCTCCACTACCAAGGTATGTTTGCCCCACCTAAAATCTTGGCCGAGCTCCGCCATTATAAACCGACCCTGGCCAACAGGGAGACCCCTTCTTTTCAACGGCATCTCACGCACGCATACGCATCCAAGCCCTGCTGCCCTTCGGTCACGCATACACGCCGCCCAGCCTCTGCAAAATTCGGTTCCACCATCCACGCAACGCGCCAACGCTCGGCTGCTCATCTCGCCGAGAAGCTGTCACACGAGCGCGCCAGCCTCACTCCACCACCGCAGCCTCTGGACGCCAGTGCTCTTCGATCGCGACCATGCCTGCCAGTTCAGCAGCTGTGTTTCCTGGTGAGCGGCCAATTTAGATGTATTAGCAAGTGCATGCAAGTTTTAAAATATGGAACGGTACTGCTAGCGCCCGGACGTCCGGATCCAGGCGCTAGCATCCGGACGCGCCGCCGGAAAAGGATTCCAGCCCGCCCCCGCTTCCACCCCCGAACGCGGAACCCGCAACGTCCCCACGCGCGCAGGGGGATGAATCGAACGCAACCCGGCCGCGTGCGGGAATCCGCTCCCCTCATCTCCAGACCTAACGCGGAACCCGCATCGTCCCCACGCGAGCGGGGGACGGATTGAACGTAACCCGGCCGCGTGCGGGGATCCGCACCCCCATCTCCAGACCTTCGTCCTGCCCCAAAGCAACCATCGCCCCCTCGGCAGACTGCAACATCCCCACCTCGCAAACTGCATCTTGCAGCATCATGCAGACGCTGAAGATGCAACTGACAAAGGAACGCCTACTGCACCAAGGCATGATGCCTACTGCAACGACAGCCAAACAGTTACTGAAACAACTGCCAAACACTTACTGAAACAATGCATGAAAATGAAGCTTCAACATAGAACGACTGCCTACTGCACCAAAGCAAGACAACTAATGCAACAACAACTAAACAACTACTGAAACAAAAAGCAAAACACCACGAACACCTACTGCACCAAAAGAGCATGAAAACTACTAAAACATTACCCAACCGCCTACTGCAACAACAGGCGACAACTACTTCACCATGCGGTTGAAACAAAAAAATGAAACAAGATCTCAAACACACATCAACACCAACTGAAAACACTACTGCAACAATGCAAAAGAACCATTGCAACAAGGCGAAGAGAAAAAAGGAGGAGGGAGGGAGGAAAGCTCATACAACATGCCCAGATCTGCTTCTCCAACATCCAAATAGTTCTACTAAAACATACCTTTCGAGAAAATGAAACAACAGAAAAACACTACTGAAACAGGGGGAGAGGAGAGGGGAAATGCCGCCAGCGCCGCCAGATCTGCATCGCCCCCCATGGATCCACCACGGGGGGCCGCTGCTACATGCATCCCCCACCGGGGGAGGCCCCCCTTGCCACCGTAGAGGTGGGGGAGGCGCGCCATGGTGGAGAAACGCCACCGAGCAGCTGGATCTGCACCACCTCCCCATGGATTCACCACGGGGGACCAATTGCACTTTGGATCCGCCGCGGGGGAAGCCCCCCATGCCCCGTCGTGGTGAGGGAGGGCGCATGAGGGTGGAGGAGGCACCCATGACGCTAGATCTATAGCGCCTCCCATGGATCCGCCACGGCCCACAGGGGAGGTCGGGCTCCCATGGATCCGCTGGAATGAAAGGCCGAAGAGACCGCCGCCGCCGTCAATTTCGAAGGAAGCCACGGAGGTAGGAGAGTCAAAAGAGAGGGAAGTGGCTTCGCCGGAGAGAGCAAGGAAGTGGTGACGAGCCGGCGGCACGCGTGGGGAGGGCAGGCAGGGGAGAGCAAGGGCGCAGCGGCGAAGAGAGCGAGGCGCGCGCGAGCAGCGAGTGAAAGGGAGAAGAAGGCGAGCAGGTGGGTCACGGTGGTCTGACAAATGGATAAGGGGAGGGGGAGCGAGCTCGGACGGGACGGGTCGCACCGCGTCGCACCCGTCGGGTGCGTCCGACGTCGTCCGGACGTCCTCACCGTATCATTACCGAATATGGAAAGGTGCCGAGAGCGATTGGCTTCTTCAATCTATTACTGTGCTAAGTCTAGCAACTTGACGACATCAGAACCCTCGCCGTGCGAGGACGTTGTCGAGTTACTGGTGACTAAAAATCAAGACGCGCGAGTCGGGAATGCCCCGCTCGTCGCAACGCGCGAGACGGGAAACCCCGCTTGTCGTGATGACAAAAGACAAGACACGCGAGATGGGAACGCCCAGCTCGTCGCAATGCACGAGACAGGAAACCCCCGCTTGTTGTGATGACAAAAGACAAGACACGTGAGATGGGAACGCCCCGCTCGTCGCAGCGCGTGAGACGGGAAACCCCCGCTCGTCGTGATTACAAAAGGCGAAACACGCGAGTCTGGAACGCCCCGCTCGTCGTAGCGCGCGAGACGGGAAACCCTCGCTCGTCGCAAGGAAAAAAAGACAAGACGCATGAGACGGGAAAACCCCGCTTGTCACAGCCCGCTCGTCACACGAGACGAGAATGCCTCGTTTCATTATAAAATGCGGACGCCGGGAGGTTGTCGATTTGATCCCATGAGAAAGCATCATCCGATCAATACTCGTACCGCTAATTTGTTGCGGATTTTTTTACTATATATTCATCTACGTCTAGTACCGATGAGGCTAGACAGAACTCTGGCCAAGTGCCGATAAGGCGAGGTCACTACTCCACCGACACGTCCTAATTACGGGATCGGACACATCGTTGCTGAGCACCGACGAGGCAAAGGCAACTCACACACGTCCGTGTTAATGAAGGCCGGCGTACATGACTGGGCACCGACGAGGCGAAAGTCATCCCCTTCATCAACAATATGTTCCGTTTTTACTCCGACGTGGCGATGGCGATGTCACGACCGAGCTTCGGCGACATAAAGCCACCCATATTGTTACTACGCCATATATCATATATGCCTGACGATGATCAAATCAATACTTGACGACCATAAAGCGCAGCTTAATCGGAGGTTTTTCGCAAGCTCGTCTTGCGGATGTAATTAATCGGACGCGTCAAACAGGCCCCGGGAATCGGCGAATTACGCAATTTTCCTATATGTCAGACCTCTCCTTAAGCATGACGCTGAAGATGAAAGGAGATATTTTTTCGTTGATCATGTATTTTGTATATTCAAGAAAGAATTAATGAAATATGTGGTTCTCGAATGTGTGCATGTGTCTCTCTTGCATTACATTATTTTGTATTTATGTCTTCGTTCGGTTTTTGACCAAACAATTTGTAATCGTGTTAGAGATGTCAACAGCAGGTTCTATCACAAGAACCCAACCAGCTGATCTATGATCAGTTCGCCCATCTTTTTTAGTTTTATAAATATTCATGTTGCTGTGAACACAGACATGAAAGGCACGCTAATTGGAACTAAAACGGAGAAGATATGAGGTAATTGGTGTCTAATGGCATTGCTATAAGTAACTGAAACTTTTTTACGTGAAATAAAATAAATCAGAAATCTGACTTCAAAGCTTTTGGACGGCAGGTTCAAAATCAAGAAAAGGTAATTTGTTTCAAACGAAACATGACTGGTTTTGAAATATTTTGAATACAAGTGGATGGCGGGTTGATTTGAAGAAAAGAGACATTCTCTTTATAAAAAGTGTCTTGGTTGACTGGGTGGACTTTGGCCAAAGTAGATCCGAGCCACAGATGTTAGTTTGGATGCCAGAGAAAGAGAGAGGGAGATGGGGTTGTCGGGGCGGCGTGGTTGGTGGTGGCGCCATGCTCGGTGGTTAGAACATCACTAGGAAATTTCCAGACATTCGTTTTTGTACTCCAAATACGAAGGTCGAAGAACAGACATGTAAATCTTGCCAAGGCGGACTCACCTATGGTGCAGTTGACGACCGGCGACGTCGTATGGCTCAACGCGGGAGGGGGGGGTGGTTGAGAGTTGAGAGAGAGAGAGTAAAAAGATGGCATAAGGAGGTGTCTTACCGCTTGAAGCTTCATTCTTTCGGCATGGATTGAGACTACACTACCGGAAAACAGATCTTTGCCGAGTGTTTTTTACTTTGCCGAGTATAATTTTTCGGGCACTTGGCAAAGACCCTCTGACACTCGGCAAAGAGGACCTTTGCCGAGTATTTTTTTTGACACTCGGCAAAGAGGGCCTTTGCCGAGTGTTTTTTTGACACTCGGCAAAGACCTTCTTTGCCGAGTGTTTTTTTTACACTCGGCAAAGAGGGTCTTTGCCGAGTGTTTTTTTTTGACACTCGGCAAAGAGGGTCTTTGCCGAGTGTTTTTTTATTACACTCGGCAAAGAAGATCTTAAAAGCATATTTTGAGGCCCTAAATGACTTCAAATTAAAAAGTGTTCAACTACAAAGTTGTATAACTTCTCAAGATCTATAACTTTTGTATTGATAATTTCTTCATTTGACAAAGTGATATTAACGTTCTTTATAAAATCTACATCTCTTGTATATAGTCTCAGGAAAACTAGAAGACAGATCTCTAAGTTTTGTAAACAATGTTAGTATCGCTTTGTTGAATGAAGAAATGATAAAAATAAAAGTTGTAGATCTTGAGAAGTTATACAACTTTATAGTTGAACACTTTTTAATCTGAATTAATTTTGCTAGTGAAAAGTACGTCTGAATTTCAAAAAAATTAAAATTTGAATTTTTCAAATGACCTCGGATGGAGAAACGGCCAAAACAAAAGTTGTAGATCTCGAAAAGTTATTAAACTATGTAGTAGAAAACTTTTTGATTTAAAATCATCTTGTCAATGAAAAGTACGTTTGAATTTCTCAAATTTAAAATTCAAATTTTTGTAAACGATCTCAGATGGAGAAACAATCAAAATGAAAGTTGTAGATCTCGAAAAGTTATGAAACTATGTAGTAGAAAACTTTTTGATTTAAAATCATCTTGTCAACGAAAAGTACGTTTGAATTTCTTAAATTTAAAATTCAAATTTTTGTAAACGACCTCGGATGGAGAAACAATCTAAATGAAAGTTGTAGATCTCGAAAAGTTATGAAACTTTGTAGTAGACAACTTTTTGATTTGAATTCGTTTAGAGCCTCAAATAAGCAATTTACACTCGATTTAGTATAATATGTATAGAACGAGAATGAGATACAGACACAAGTGACAGTGTGGTGCAGTGGTAGAGAGGGTTACGCATGAGGGAGAGGTCACGGGTTCGAATCACGTCGGCTGCGTTAGCCGTGCCTTGCCGAAAAAATACCGCGAAAAATGCGTGTTTGAAGAGACCGGTGGGCGCTAGCCGGTGGTGCCCTCCTCCGATTAAATTTTTTTTTTCCTGTTTTTTTCTTGGATTTTTTTCGATTCGCGACTTTGCCGAGTGCTCAGTCTTTGCCGAGTGTTTTTTCAGCACTCGGCAAAGTCTTTGCCGAGTGCCCGATAAAAAACACTCGGCAAAGAGCCTTTGCCGACATAAAATTTGCCGTGTGTTCTTTGCCGAGTGTGGCACTCGGCAAAGCCTTTGCCGAGTGCAAAAAGTTCTTTGCCGAGTGCCACAGGCACTCGGCAAAGCACTGAATTCCAGTAGTGCTAGGAAAGCTGGAATAATTCCAAGGAACAGTAAATGAACAAGCCCTGAAGAAGCTCGGCAACATGCCCCCGGCGGCGCCGAGGTGTCTAAACCAAACACAAGCATCGATTATAAAATATGTGTAGCGGCATCAATGCATCAACAAGTGTCAAAACTTGATATTTGATTTTAATATTATAAACTTTTATTGTTTTCTATATTTTCATGCAAACCAAAGAGCATAATTAAATCAAATTAAACCTATTTTCAGAAGTTTCAGAATTTAGGATGTTACACTTAGTGATCTACAAAAGAAATTACAAATCTTTGTCATAATTTTATGCTCTTTGAATTAATCTAAGCTACTAGATGATTATAAAATCTAATAGTGTTGGCGGAATCTTGGCTAACTATGAGAGAGGCACATGAGCAGCTTGGACCCACTTGTCATTAGATGGGATGGCGTACAAAAGAATCATTGTTATTTTTAATATTAGTTACGGATACAAAAAACGAGATAGAGATATAAAGATGAAGGTAAAGATATACATAGAGATGATAATTAAGAGAGAGATATCGGAGGGAGTCATACATGTCTTCGATTCTTGTATTCAATTGTCTTTTACTGGTCCAAACTCCAAACCAATATATACTCCCCTGTCCTAGAATAGAGTTAGTGTTAGACTTTTTCAGATAGATTAAGGTCGCTCCGTCCTGTAATATATAGCTAACTTTAGATTTTTTTTAGATTTTTTTTCAGACTGATTAATAAGGAGGGCAATTAAAATCTAAGTTGGCCCATATTACCTTGGTCAAACTACAAGCGTACATGAGACAACCATCTGAGCAACACTCGTTGCCATATTTGTTTGCTGCCGCCAATCTGAAAAGAAAACTAAAATATATTTGTTTGCCTGTTATATTTGTGTTTGCATGTGAGGGGACATTTTTGTACAGCAATGTGCATTTTGGAGAGACGATCCATAGAAAACATCAGAACATAAAAAAGACTATTTTGAGACAAAATTATCTAAATAAACGATATAAATTGCTACTGCCGCCATTCCAAATTATAAGACGTTTTGGTTTTTCTAGATACATTATTTTTGCTATGTAGCTAGACATTATGTATACGTAAGTGCATAGCGAGAACTATGTATCTAGAAAAGCTAAAACATCTTATAATTTGGAATGGATGAAGTATATTTTGGGCTCCAGTATATTTTTTGAACCCTGGAACAAGGTCTAATTTGGAATGTAGGGAGTATATTTTTGGCTAGAGTATATTTTTTTGGAAACCTGGCACATAGTCTTACATTGAACTGATGGCCAATAATTTATTTTTTCTTTAAATAACATTGGAAGTCTTGAGACTTTGTGATAGACAGCCATTAGATAGACATATAGACTGATAGACTGATGGATGGATAGATAGATGGATGGATGGATGGATGGATAGATAGATGGATGGATTGATAGTGGATGGATAGATAGATAGATAGATAGATAGATAGAGAGATAGACAGACAGACAGATAGACAGATAGATAGACAGGCAGATAGATAGATAGATAGATAGATAGATAGATAGACAGATATATATAGTTAGTTAGATAGAAAGATAGATAGACAGATAGATAGACATACAGATAGATAAATAGATAGATAGATAAATAGATAGATAGATAGATAGATAGATAGATAGATAGACACATAGACAAATGGCAGATAGATAGATAGATAGATAGACAGATAGACAGACAGATAGATAGATAGATTGATTTTTACTATGGAGTGTATATATATTGTCCATACGACCCATTGGTTGATACGAGACACACTGCACTCAAACAATCATATTGTTGGCATTAGCTCTTGCCTAAAACCAATGGCAAAGTGTGAGAGGCATGTGAGCATCCAAGGACTTCGGCTGCTTTCCATGGTTCTTCTGGCATCCTCAGTTGCTTGTGAAGGTACAATAAATGGTAATCAATGCATTATACCCATTGTCTTTCGACGCAAATACATATACATATAGTTTTCATTCTGACAAAATTGCATGTAACTCGATTGACCTTTATTAGGGCAAACTAAAGAGGACATCAACACTAGGAGTGTGACGATAGCCATGATTGTAACACTCAAATTTTAGAGATAACAAATTTTGAATAATTTAGATAATAAATAATGGCCAATTTAAAATAATAATAAAATAAGTTTGATGTTGCATTCATGCTGTTGCCTTTATTTTTATTGTGTGGTGTGGATATGATTTATTTTATTTTGGATTAGAATGTATTTGAAATATTTTTGAAAGCAAGTAAATAAAAAAAAGAAGAAAAAGCTTACCTGCTGCTGGCGGCCCGAAGGCCCTCAGGTCGGCCTGTTCTCCCGCCTGGGCTGCGTAGTTGGGCCGCTGCCGCTCTTTCTTCCACGCCCGCGTCGCGTGGGCCGGCCCGACAGCCGAGCCAGCCGGCCCAGTACCGCAGCAATCGCGGCCCAGTCGTCCGATCCGTTGCCGCTCCTTCCCTTCCCCTCTTTGAGTCGCTGACCGATGGGACCCGGCTGTCAGTCGTCTTCAACCTCCCGTATTCGAACCGGACTCCGAACGAAGAACCACCGCCGCTCCTTCTTCGTGATTTCCGGGATTTCTTAACCGTATACGGCTAGTAGATGCTATAAATAGGTCGCATAGGTTCTCTAGTTTCCGTTTTTCAACTAAAAAGCTAGGGTTGCCACGGGAAATCGAGCTTTAGGGTTTGAGTTCGTTGGAGGCCGGCGGTAGATCGGGGAGGGAGCTTTCGGGTGGATTTTGGGTCGAATTCTTCGCCTAGGTGAGTTCGTTAGTTCCTCCTCTTCCTTCCCATGTGCTTCTTTTGAATTCTTGTGCAATCTACCACGATTTTGAAGGTCACCGTCGGTCGGCAATGGCGCCGCCGCCCTCTTCTCGTCGCGGGTAGAGCTTGGGCTACCGTGGTTAGTTTTTATCGAGTAGATGAGATCGCGTGGAGTTTCTCCACCGATTGGAGTTAGTAGTGGGGTGAGCGGTGGTCGGAGTAGTCGGGGCCGAAGAAGTCCGGCGAGGTGGCCATGGTGGTAACGGAGGAGCCGACGGCCGGAACCGAGGAAGAAGGGTCGGTTTTCTTACTGTAGCGTTGCTGGTGAATCTTAGCCATCCGATCTTAGATCTAGGGTCGAGATTAGAAGATACCTTTTCGGTGGTAAACTTCGTAAAGAGTCCCTGCGTTTTTAGGAAATAAAACCCGCGGTCCTTGGCGTATTCCGGGAATTACGTTTTCACATTTGGAAGGCGTATTTTCAACCGGTTAAATCAAAAATACGTTTTCAGCAATTTACAGTTTTGCCACTAGAATTGTTTTAGTCATAAAATCTTCGTTTTAACTCCGATTTGATCCGTTCAAATTGCGTTAGGTTCGTATTTGCGAACTCTACATGTTAGTATAGTTTTACAGTTAGTTTTGATAATTTATTTTTCGAGTTTATAATTAAGTATTTATTTATCTATAGGAAATCTTAGAAAATTCATAACTTTTACGTTTTAACTCCGATTTTGGTGATCTTTGCGTCTGTGTGATCGTAGAAACGTGTAGAAGAGTTTTATAAACTTTTATTACTGTTTTGTTACTGTTGGTGTACTGTTCTAATTATATCTATTTGTTTGCTTCGTGTATGTTTGATTGGATGCATGTATGTTGTTGATTGATGATCGAGTATAGAAGGTGAGCAGTACTTGGACGATTCGGAGTATTACTTTGAGCCAAGTCAGCAGTATCATTTGGAGAGCTTTGATCAAGGCAAGTATAACATGGGACCATCCTTGTTACCTATTCACTGAAATTATCATACATATGCATGTGTCCTCCTTGACAACCATAGAGATTATAACTTAGCTATTGATATCTTGTTTCCTTGTCGCCTATGGGTTGTGCATTTGGGTAGCTACTGCTAGCGCTTAATTATGAACAATGATCTTGTAATTTGACTAATGGATTATGCAATCAACCAATTAAGATGATTTTATTACTGTTGAAAAGGGGGCTAGAGCAAGGGGTTATATTGTTGCTCTGGTTTCTCTCCATAAGGACTTACCTGTAAGTGATAACCGGGATATACAGTACAGCTGTGAGGGCTATATGGCTCTGGCTCTAGTTGTTCAAGAGACCTTTTCTAGCTTGTTAGAGGTTACCTTAAATGGCGTAAGAATGGCTTGACACTTTGGGTGTAGTGCGAGCCCCTGGCCTAGTGTGTATAGGCTGCGGTTGTTGTGCCACAGGGAAGGGGGGTTCTACATCTGCCTGCCGAGTGAATCTAATGGCCCTAACTTGTTAGACGAACTTTTGAGTGGCTTTATATGGTTTTCAATGTTCTGGGCCTTGCAAACCCATGCATTTGGAAATCATGACTCACAGTGAAAGTGTACACCTCTGCGCAGAGTTAAAAACTGGTATACTAGCCGTGCTCACGGATACGAGCGGCCTTGGGGATTCTTACAGAATAGTTGATCACCATTGTTATATCATGCTTAATTATTGTTGATTATTATTATGCTCATGTTAATGCTATTCATTATCCTTATTACAATTGATCATTGGTTCATTAATGGGAATTGAAATACCTTGATGCTACTCAATTGCTAATTATATGATGACTAAAAGCTAAACGCAGTCAAACAGTGTCTAGCCTTTTGAGCCTCATGAACCCTGTGTTGTACTTGTTGAGTTCGACATGGACTCACTCTTGCTATTTCCCCCACACTCCAGTGTGTAGTAAGATGCTACTCGGAAGAAGGACAAAGGTGTAGTGGAGTTTCCAGAAGACTAGTAGAAGTGCTAGGCATATGTTACCCCCAGTCAGCCGTCCCTGAGAAGAATGGAGCCTGAAGTTTAGTCACCGTTCCGCGATACTCTGATGTAAGTGTTAACATAGCTATGTATACGTTATATAATAACATTGTTTCTGATACTTTTTCATTCTGACATATGTGTGGACTTCCTGGGCACACATATGGCGAGCCTGGTTTTGTTCTTTAGAAAACCGGGTGTGACAGAGTGGTATCAGAGCGGTGTTGACTGTAGGACGTATGCCAAGTAGCACCGGACGTATTCTAAAACTTATTTTACTATAAAACTATTTTGTGATCCCTTGATTCATTGATTTGACTATTCCTCTTCCTTGTCCTATTGTATCTCCTCCTTGATATAGCTTCCTTTGAGCTAATATTTCTTACTTCCTTGGTTTTTGTTTTATGTTGTTTTTACTACAAGTTTTCTGATCTCACCTTTTTCAAAAGTTTAATGGCCTTTTCATCATCTATAATCTGCCATTTAGAATGACCACCATTGTTGAAGAAGCACGTGTAGTACCGATGATGTGATGTGTGCTTGTTTTGCTTGATGTATTGCTTGTGTGTTGCCTTGTTCTCGTGTTTCAAAGGTGGCTCGGAAGAAATAAGTCTTGAGGAGTAGCTCGATCCATGTTAAGTGGGGTAGGTTTTACGTAATACTCCGCATGCTGATTTCTATAGCAATCTGCAATGTTTCTGTTATATCTCCAGATATGGACATGAGAAATTTATGAAATTTTACTGGGAATAACTAGACTTCTGTATCTTTCCAAACCCACTGGACTTATCTTTTTATCTATTATGAGCTAAGAGATATACCTGTTCCAAGTTGGGGTCACTGCGCAGTCTGGAATCCTGAAACAGTTTCGGTTAAGTTCAGTTTTTGACTAACTTATGGACAGAATCTGGAAAAGTGTTGTGAATAAAAGTTGTAGATAATTTTATAAGCTTTCCAACCATGTAAAGATCACTTCATTTGGACATCTGTAGCTCGAGATATGACAGTTTTACTGAGTTGCTGAAATTGGAGATCGCCCAGAAAATCAGATTTTGTTTATCTATTGTATACATCATCTGGGATTGATGTGATATTGGGTATGGACTGGATGATGCAAAATCAGGCAGAAATTCAGTGTCAGCAGAAAGTGGTAGTTGTGACTGCGCCTAATGGAGATAAAATCAATGTGGATGTAGCAATGCAGAAGCAACCAACCGCGGTGGTGAATCAGATTGAAGATACTATTAAGGAGAATTCAGTGATTGAGGAATTTCCGGATGTCTTCCCTGATGAATTGCCAGGTATGCCACCTGACCGAGACATTGAATTTCTTATTGAATTATTACCTGGAACTGCACCTATAGCCAAACGACCATATAGGATGGGAGTAGATGAATTAGAAGAACTTAAGAAACAAATTAAAGAATTACAAGAAAAAGGTTTTATTCGACCTAGTTCATCACCTTGGGGAGCACCAGTTATTTTCGTTGATAAGAAAGATGGTGGTCAGAGGATGTGTGTTGATTATCGGTCACTAAATGAAGTAACTATCAAGAATAAGTATCCTTTGCCCCGGATTGATGACTTGTTTGATCAGTTGAGAGGTGCTTGTGTGTTCTCTAAGATTGATTTACGTTCTGGATATCATCAGTTGAAGATTCGTGTTTCTGATATTCCGAAGACAGCTTTTACTACAAGGTATGGATTGTATGAGTATACTGTTATGTCGTTTGGATTGACCAATGCACCTGCATACTTTATGTACATGATGAATAAGGTGTTCATGGAATACTTGGATAAGTTTGTGGTAGTGTTTATTGATGATATACTGGTATTTTCCAAGACAGAGGTAGAGCATGCTGAACATTTGAGGTTGGTATTGCAGAAGCTTAGAGAGCATAAACTGTATGCGAAGCGAAGTAAATGTGAGTTTTGGTTGAAGGAAGTTTCTTTTCTTGGTCATATTGTTTCTAATGGAGGTATATCAGTGGATCCAGGCAAGGTAAAGGATGTATTGAACTGGAAACCACCTACTGATGTTAGTGAGATTCGCAGTTTCCTGGGTTTAGCTGGATATTATAGACGGTTCATTGAAGGGTTTTCTAAACTTGCTAAACCTATGACATCTCTGTTAGAAAAGAATGCTAAATTTGTGTGGTCTGATAAATGTCAAGATAGTTTTGAGGAGTTGAAAAAGAGGTTAACTACAGCGCCTGTTTTGGTTTTACCAGATTTGAGTAAGAAGTTTTCTATTTATTGTGATGCTTCTCGTCAAGGTTTGGGATGTGTTCTTATGCAAGAAGGCAGAGTTGTGGCATATGCATCTAGACAGTTGAGAAAGCATGAGTTGAATTATCCTACACATGATTTGGAGTTAGCAGCTGTCGTTCATGCTTTAAAGATTTGGAGACATTATTTGATTGGACATAAGAGTGATATATACACTGATCATAAGAGTTTGAAGTATATTTTCACTCAGTCAGATCTGAATTTGAGGCAACGCAGATGGTTGGAGTTGATTAAGGATTATGATATTGAGATACACTATCATCCTGGTAAGGCTAATGTAGTAGCTGATGCTCTTAGTAGGAAGAGTTATGCCAATGAGATAAGAACATTGTCTATGGCTAGTGAGTTATGTGCTGAATTTGAATATTTGAACTTGGAAATTGTTACTAATGCAATGGAATTAGTAATAGAGCCTACCTTAGAGCAAGAGATCTACAAGGGGCAGTTGAAGGATGAGAAATTAAAGAAGATAGCGGAAGATATAGTGATTGGTAAGTCACCAGGTTTTCAAATGGATGATAATGGAATTTTGTGGTTTGGAAAGAGGCTGTGTGTACCTGAGGATCAAGCTATTAGACAGGCAATTCTTCGCGAAGCTCATGAGTCAGCTTATTCTATTCATCCTGGTAGTACTAAGATGTATTTGGATCTTAAACAGAAATATTGGTGGGTTGGACTAAAGCGAGATGTGGCTGAGTATGTGGCTTTGTGTGATACTTGTCAGAGGGTGAAAGCAGAGCATCAGAGACCTGCTGGATTGTTGCAACCAATGAAGATCCCTGAATGGAAGTGGGAGGAAGTTGGTATGGATTTTATAGTAGGGTTACCTCGTACTCAGAAAGGTTATGACTCTATTTGGGTGATAGTAGATCGGTTAACTAAAGTTGCTCATTTTATACCAGTTAAGACTACTTACCATGGACCAAAATTGGCGGAGTTGTATATGGAGAGAATAGTCTGTTTGCATGGAGTACCAAAGAAGATTGTATCTGATCGAGGATCGCAGTTTACGTCGCATTTTTGGCAAGCTGTGCATGAATCTTTAGGAACTAAATTGAACTTTAGTACAGCATATCATCCACAGACAGATGGACAGACTGAAAGGACCAACCAGGTATTAGAGGATATGTTGAGAGCCTGTGCATTGCAATATGGAACTAGTTGGGATAAGAGTTTGCCTTATGCAGAATTTTCTTACAATAACAGTTATCAACAGAGTCTTAAGATGGCACCGTTTGAAGCTTTGTATGGACGAAAGTGTAGAACTCCATTGTTTTGGGATCAGACAGGTGAATCTCAGGTGTTTGGTACAGATGTTCTTAGAAACGCAGAAGATCAAGTACGAGTGATTCGTGAGAATTTGAGAGTGGCACAGTCTCGTCAGAAGAGTTATGCTGATAATAGAAGAAGAGATCTAGTTTTTGAGGTAGGTGATTATGTCTATTTGAAGGTGTCACCTATGAGAAGTGTGAAGAGATTTAACATGAAAGGTAAACTAGCACCAAGGTATGTTGGACCATTTAAAGTTATTGCTAGACGTGGGGAAGTTGCTTACCAATTGGAGTTGCCTGAGAATTTATCTGGAGTACATGATGTGTTCCATGTTTCACAACTTAAGAAGTGTTTGCGTGTGCCTGAGGAGCAGATACCTTTAGAAGAGTTGACTGTTAAGGAAGATCTTACATATGAAGAGTTTTCGATCAAGATTTTAGAAACGGCTGAGAGAGTTACTCGAAGTCGGATTATTAAGATGTGCAAAGTACAGTGGAATCGGTATTCAGAGGCAGAGGCAACTTGGGAAAGAGAGGATGAATTGAGGAAATCATATCCGCAGTTATTTGAGTAAGCAGTTCAATCTCGAGGACGAGATTCTTTTAAGGGAGGTAGAATTTGTAACACTCAAATTTTAGAGATAACAAATTTTGAATAATTTAGATAATAAATAATGGCCAATTTAAAATAATAATAAAATAAGTTTGATGTTGCATTCATGCTGTTGCCTTTATTTTTATTGTGTGGTGTGGATTTGATTTATTTTATTTTGGATTAGAATGTATTTGAAATATTTTTGAAAGCAAGTAAATAAAAAAAAGAAGAAAAAGCTTACCTGCTGCTGGCGGCCCGAAGGCCCTCAGGTCGGCCTGTTCTCCCGCCTGGGCTGCGTAGTTGGGCCGCTGCCGCTCTTTCTTCCACGCCCGCGTCGCGTGGGCCGGCCCGACAGCCGAGCCAGCCGGCCCAGTACCGCAGCAATCGCGGCCCAGTCGTCCGATCCGTTGCCGCTCCTTCCCTTCCCCTCTTTGAGTCGCTGACCGATGGGACCCGGCTGTCAGTCGTCTTCAACCTCCCGTATTCGAACCGGACTCCGAACGAAGAACCACCGCCGCTCCTTCTTCGTGATTTCCGGGATTTCTTAACCGTATACGGCTAGTAGATGCTATAAATAGGTCGCATAGGTTCTCTAGTTTCCGTTTTTCAACTAAAAAGCTAGGGTTGCCACGGGAAATCGAGCTTTAGGGTTTGAGTTCGTTGGAGGCCGGCGGTAGATCGGGGAGGGAGCTTTCGGGTGGATTTTGGGTCGAATTCTTCGCCTAGGTGAGTTCGTTAGTTCCTCCTCTTCCTTCCCATGTGCTTCTTTTGAATTCTTGTGCAATCTACCACGATTTTGAAGGTCACCGTCGGTCGGCAATGGCGCCGCCGCCCTCTTCTCGTCGCGGGTAGAGCTTGGGCTACCGTGGTTAGTTTTTATCGAGTAGATGAGATCGCGTGGAGTTTCTCCACCGATTGGAGTTAGTAGTGGGGTGAGCGGTGGTCGGAGTAGTCGGGGCCGAAGAAGTCCGGCGAGGTGGCCATGGTGGTAACGGAGGAGCCGACGGCCGGAACCGAGGAAGAAGGGTCGGTTTTCTTACTGTAGCGTTGCTGGTGAATCTTAGCCATCCGATCTTAGATCTAGGGTCGAGATTAGAAGATACCTTTTCGGTGGTAAACTTCGTAAAGAGTCCCTGCGTTTTTAGGAAATAAAACCCGCGGTCCTTGGCGTATTCCGGGAATTACGTTTTCACATTTGGAAGGCGTATTTTCAACCGGTTAAATCAAAAATACGTTTTCAGCAATTTACAGTTTTGCCACTAGAATTGTTTTAGTCATAAAATCTTCGTTTTAACTCCGATTTGATCCGTTCAAATTGCGTTAGGTTCGTATTTGCGAACTCTACATGTTAGTATAGTTTTACAGTTAGTTTTGATAATTTATTTTTCGAGTTTATAATTAAGTATTTATTTATCTATAGGAAATCTTAGAAAATTCATAACTTTTACGTTTTAACTCCGATTTTGGTGATCTTTGCGTCTGTGTGATCGTAGAAACGTGTAGAAGAGTTTTATAAACTTTTATTACTGTTTTGTTACTGTTGGTGTACTGTTCTAATTATATCTATTTGTTTGCTTCGTGTATGTTTGATTGGATGCATGTATGTTGTTGATTGATGATCGAGTATAGAAGGTGAGCAGTACTTGGACGATTCGGAGTATTACTTTGAGCCAAGTCAGCAGTATCATTTGGAGAGCTTTGATCAAGGCAAGTATAACATGGGACCATCCTTGTTACCTATTCACTGAAATTATCATACATATGCATGTGTCCTCCTTGACAACCATAGAGATTATAACTTAGCTATTGATATCTTGTTTCCTTGTCGCCTATGGGTTGTGCATTTGGGTAGCTACTGCTAGCGCTTAATTATGAACAATGATCTTGTAATTTGACTAATGGATTATGCAATCAACCAATTAAGATGATTTTATTACTGTTGAAAAGGGGGCTAGAGCAAGGGGTTATATTGTTGCTCTGGTTTCTCTCCATAAGGACTTACCTGTAAGTGATAACCGGGATATACAGTACAGCTGTGAGGGCTATATGGCTCTGGCTCTAGTTGTTCAAGAGACCTTTTCTAGCTTGTTAGAGGTTACCTTAAATGGCGTAAGAATGGCTTGACACTTTGGGTGTAGTGCGAGCCCCTGGCCTAGTGTGTATAGGCTGCGGTTGTTGTGCCACAGGGAAGGAGGGTTCTACATCTGCCTGCCGAGTGAATCTAATGGCCCTAACTTGTTAGACGAACTTTTGAGTGGCTTTATATGGTTTTCAATGTTCTGGGCCTTGCAAACCCATGCATTTGGAAATCATGACTCACAGTGAAAGTGTACACCTCTGCGCAGAGTTAAAAACTGGTATACTAGCCGTGCTCACGGATACGAGCGGCCTTGGGGATTCTTACAGAATAGTTGATCACCATTGTTATATCATGCTTAATTATTGTTGATTATTATTATGCTCATGTTAATGCTATTCATTATCCTTATTACAATTGATCATTGGTTCATTAATGGGAATTGAAATACCTTGATGCTACTCAATTGCTAATTATATGATGACTAAAAGCTAAACGCAGTCAAACAGTGTCTAGCCTTTTGAGCCTCATGAACCCTGTGTTGTACTTGTTGAGTTCGACATGGACTCACTCTTGCTATTTCCCCCACACTCCAGTGTGTAGTAAGATGCTACTCGGAAGAAGGACAAAGGTGTAGTGGAGTTTCCAGAAGACTAGTAGAAGTGCTAGGCATATGTTACCCCCAGTCAGCCGTCCCTGAGAAGAATGGAGCCTGAAGTTTAGTCACCGTTCCGCGATACTCTGATGTAAGTGTTAACATAGCTATGTATACGTTATATAATAACATTGTTTCTGATACTTTTTCATTCTGACATATGTGTGGACTTCCTGGGCACACATATGGCGAGCCTGGTTTTGTTCTTTAGAAAACCGGGTGTGACAATGATGAGGTCAGCAAGCTACATAATTGGTAGTGGTGGAGATCGTATGAGAGGTTCATGTGCTAAGAGATCTGATGGATGGTGGTGGTGTGGAAGGCTCCGCTTTAAGACAAAGGAGGAATGCGAAGAGGATTGCAAGTTGCACTTTGTTGGAAAAGGACTAATAAGTGGTCATCTGTTATCTAATCTTGCATGTACCAATGGATAAACTATAAGCTAATTTACTTTTTTTGAATCTGGTGACTTCATTACTCTCCTGACAAATCGTTAGAAATGATTACAACAATATCATCAGGGATGGCACTTGAGATTAGTGCCTCGCCTTTGACACAATCATAACCTAGACTCGCCAACACATGGGCTGCCTTATTTCTGGCTCTACCCAAGAAGTTACAAGTGAAATTGCTAAAGTTTAAACTAGCAAAAGGATTTAACTCTTCAATCAAGCCACCTTCAGGACGAACATCATAGCTTTGGGACTGCAGTGCTGCCTGGACATTGATGGCATCTGTTCCAAGGATCAAGTTTCCAATGCCCAGGTTACTGGCTACTTGAACTCCTTGCATACAGGCTATCAGCTCAGCATGAAAAGCACTCAGCGCATAACTAATTCTTCTTCGGCCCGACATCACCACTTCACCATCACGGTCCCGGATTAAGAATCCCCAGCTGCCGGTCTTTGTTTCAGCTATAAAAGATGCATAACAATTGAGCTTTAGGTATCCTTCTGGAGGTTTCTGCCATCGTACGTTCCGCTGCACCTTCGATGGTCGCGTAGAGCGAAGGGTTTGGCATACTTCGTTTGCATAAACTCTGATTGATCTTGCTAACTCCTTAGCGCTCCTCCCCCGCTTCTCTTCTCTGATAGCATTTCGGTTTGTTTAGAGAAACCACAGAGTGATGACCATGAGCACTGCAGTTTGCTCTCTTTCCCCCAAAATTTGTGAAGTAACATCATGAGCTATCAATAGGCACGCCAATTTCTGCCTCTTGCTCTCCAACGCTAGCAAGTTCCAAACCTGTTTGGCAAGTTTGCATTTGAAAAACAGGTGGCCTCCATGTTCACTGTCTCTTGTATACACGGGGCATTTTGTATCAATGTCCATGCCACGATGTGCTAAACTACAGCGGAGTGGATGACTCTCATGCGTCATTCTCCAGAGGAAATGTTTGACCTTGCTAGGACAGCTTAAGCTCCATATCTTCTTCCAAATCATGTCAACTTGTTGCCGGCTCCCTCCTTGTGCAGCTCAACAATTTTGGCTTCTAATATACTCATCCCGACAGACCATGTATGCACTCCGCACACTAAATTTCCCATGCTTATCAAAGTGCCATGCCAACATATTGTCTCGGCCTTCAAAAACTGGAATTGCCAGGATGACTTGCTGATCTTCTTCCCAAAACAAATCTTTTACCAGCTGTACATCCCATTCCCCGGTGACAGGATCAATTAGCTCATCAACATCAGTCACCAAGCTGGTTCCCCTCGGCGTGATCGGCTTCCTGGAGGCATCCCTCGGCAACCAAGGGTCATTCCAAATTTTCAAGCCCCTTCCATCCCCCACTCTCCACACCATATACCTTGCTTCATAAGCGGAATCCCCTTCAAAATGCTCCTCCAAGTGCAGGACATAGCTGCCTTTGGTTTAGCATCCAGCACTGTCCCATCCTTGAAGTATTTAGCCTGCAAGATATGGGCACAAAGTGAGTCCGGTTTCTCCCATAGTCTCCATGCCTGTTTGGCTAGCATAGCTAAATTGAAGGCATGAATATCCCAGAAGCCCAGTCCTCCCTCCTTCTTCGGACGCATCAATATGTCCCTGTGCAGCTAGTGAGTCTTATGCTTGCCTTCCTGTTGATTCCACCAGTAGCAGCACACCATGGAGCTCACTTGATCACAGAAAGTCTTGGTTAAATCAAAGCAACCCATAGCATATGTAGGGATTGCTTGCGCCACGGCTTTAATGAGGATCTCCTTCCCAACCTAGGACAAGAATTTTTCCTTCCACCCCTGAATCCGTTGCCAAGTTCTATCCTTGATATAAGCAAATGTATCATTTTTTGACTTGCTAACCTGCGCCGGCAGACCCAGGTACCTTTCATTCTGGGTTTATTTTGTGATTTGCAGTAGTGAGCACACATCCTCCTTTCTGTGTGTGTTATACTGAACAATACCGCTAATTTTGCTTTATTGATCATTTGTCCAGTACAGCATTCATAGAGATCCAGGATGTCTTGTAGCTGCTTAGTGTCCCCCTCTATTGCGTGAATCAGAGTCAAAGAGTCATCGGCAAACAAGAGGTGTAAAACACTAGGTGCACTTGGACAAACTTTCACTCCTGCAATCTTTCCTTCTTGCTCTGCTTGCTGCAATAATGACGAAAAACCTTCTGCACATAACAGAAACAAATATGGGGACAGTGGGTCTCCTTGCTGTAGACCTCTCTTAGGTTCAAAGCCTTCCGACAACTGGCCATTCACCTTAATACGGTAGCCCACTGAGGTCACACACTCCATAATCAGATCAATCCACTGCTCACAGAATCCCATTTTCACCATCATATCATGAAGAAAGTGCCACTCAACTCTATCATACACCTTGCTCATATCTAGCTTGATCGCCACATAACCAACATCACCCTCTCTTTTATTCATCAGATAATGGGTAACCTCAAACTTAAACCCATTGTCCCCTCTCGCTGGTTTACCTCCTTGTATTTTCTCAGTGAGAATGATCACCGGCTTGTGATCTGATCTATACATGTCACCGTTTCTCACTAGGACCATAGGAAATTTCTCTCTCCATTCGCCATTTGCTACAGCCCTGTCCAACCTTTCTCTCACATGTGTACTCCCCTTTAACTGCTTATTCCGCCATGTGAACACATCCCCGCAATAGCCAAGGTCATGTAGCTCACAACTCTCTAATGCCATTTTGAAGCGGTCCAAGCAGGACTGCGCTCGAGGGACTCCTCCCTCCTTATCATGGTGAAAGAGGATTTCATTGAAATCGCCTGCACACAACCATGGAATCCCCGTCGGCTAGTGCAACCGGAGCTTCTCCATCAGCTCCCATGTTTTATACTTCAGTTCAGTACGAGCCTCGCCACATATCCCCGTGAACCGCCACCATCCCCCACCTGTCTCCGAGACCTCCATGTCAATATGGTACTTCGACTTACTGTGACATACCAAATCAACTCCTCTCTGCCATAACACCGTAAGACCCCTGCCTTTTCCTTCACAATCCACAACCTCCATCTTTGCCATCCCCAACTGCACACAAATTGTCACCATTCTTCTCTCATCCAGCTTCGTCTCGGACAAGAAAAGAATGTCTGCCTCCTCGGACTTCTGACACTTCAGAAGCCCGCAAACTGTCAGGGAGTTTCCCGACCCCTAACAGTTCCAAGCTATAAGCTTCATTGGGTCCCACAGGACCGGTCCGCCGGCCCCACCAAATTTGAGTGTGAACCTTCAACATCACCAACAAATCTCCCCACCTTTACATGCACTTCCTCATCAACATCCATCTCCGTCTCCTCATCCCAGCTCCTCTTCTTTTCCACCATCTTAACCCCCTCTTCTTTCTTCTCACCTCCTGAGACCCTCTTTACACTTTTGAAGGTTTTAACAGAATGTCGACCCTTTTTCTTTTTACCAGACTTGTCTACAGGAGCAGGTAAATCCTCCTTTGGCACCCACCAGCGCCCCACTTTCCTTTGGCAGCATTTGCAAGGCACTGTTCACGTCTGAGGCATCCCCCACTACACTGCTCACCGATTTAGCTCCAGTACTATTCTCCCCTACCTCCACTCACATCACCGTATCAGTCAAGGCGGGAAGCAAAAATTTCTTTGAACTCCCCTCAACCGTGACCTGTTTTGCTTCCTTCAAAGGACTAGTACCTTCTTGCTCATTCTCCATGTTTGGCCCTTTTGCATCAGACGACCCCCCTTCCTTCCTCCAGCTAGCACTATCACTCAAGGTTTTCATTATCGGAAATAAAAAATTATCGGAGGTCATATATAAATAGGATAAGCAGGATATATTGAAAATATTGGACCAAATTCAAAAAAATTCAAATTGTTTTGAATTTTTTTTGTAGAATTTGACTTGAAACTATTCCGAAGCTATTAAACATCACTTGTTCACAGATAAAAACAAGAATAAAACATTATAAGTGTGGGATCGTCGCACGGCTAAATTTGGGTTGTCTGTGTGGGAGCAAGAAAGAAGGGAAAATTTTGGTCGATACCAAATTTTATTGGACCCTGTGGATAGAATGGAAATTTCAAAAAATTTCGTGAATTTCGGCTGATAAAAAAAAACCTTGCTATCACTCCCCTGTCTACCTCCTTTGCCTCCACTGCTTGAGCCACCAGCACCACTTCCCCAGAGCTCCTCCATGGAAGCTGCGGCCATGGCTCATAACCCTTCGCCCAAGGCTCATCACCCTCTCTATTCTACTCCGGGATAAACCTCAGAGCCTTACTAAACTGATGCACTGCTCCTTTCTCAAGCTACACCTCACAGATGTGATCCGTATGGCCGATGAGTCCACACATGTAACAGAAATCAGGGAGGTACTCATAGACAAGAGGGCACCACTTCATCTCCTCCCTCCCATCCTCCCCCATGTCTAGAGTCACACCTCTCATCAGAGGTTTCTTGATATCCAATCTCACCTTCACTCGAAGAAACTAGCCAATCACCATCTCCTGGTCATCAACATCCACATCCAGCACATCCCCGATCAGATCTCCTATCATCTCCCTGGCCCTCTTATTCATCATCCCTAGCGGCATCTTCATGATACGCGCCTAGATGGGGATCTCGGCAAACACCACTTCATCAATTGTCTTATTCCGATCAAAGTCCACCATCACCACTAGATCCTTGCCAAACATCCATGGACCATCCTCCAGCGCCCGCCTCTTCCACGATGCATGTATAAAGGTGAAGAGGAAGCAGTTCTCACCCAGATCTCTGCACTCAACCCCTTTAGCAAGCACCAAACCTGTCCTAGGGAAAGCTCCAGGGCTTCCGCTGGGACTGGTTTCTCCGACAACACCTTACCGACCGCCTACGGCTCCATCTTCCCCTTGAACACACCACTCGTTCCGCCGATCTTGAGGTTCAGACTCCGACAACCACAGCTTCTCCAACATCCCCGACACCCCATCCCCCTTTGGATCCATGGCACCAGCACCAAAGGCTGGACCATGAACCCTACGTCTCGGGTGGCATGAACTAGCGGTTAGCAGATTTAGGCTAGGCTCTGAGAAGGAGAATTTGACATGGACCAGAATGATGGATGGGACGTGGAATCAATCTCAGATTCCAATGAAGGATCTAAGCCAGCGACAGAGAGGAAGAAGAAACCCTAAACCCGTTGAGACCTGACTTGAGTTGCCAGATAGGCACCGAGTACAACTTGTGACGGCCTAATATAATTTACTATTAAGTGTTTGATGTTTCAAAAAGTGTCATTACCCTTACAAAACACTCATATTGCACTACCACAATAAAAATTCTTGGAGACAGGCTCACCCCAATTAACAGAGGCAGGTGTAAAAGGACGCTACATCTATTAATGGAGGGGTCGCTTTAGGAGGAACGACCAACTATGTTAACCTTTAACCACTACAAGAGATGTGGTATTTTATGGTGAATATGGCATGAGAACAGGTCAAAATGTCACTAAGGGCATGTTTGGATGGAACCCAGGGGCCATTGACAGCCTAGATTTTGCATGTTAACTCAATATGTTTTGCCTGCTCAGGCTACATGACATATATGTTGTTTGGTTTGAACTTTGAAGTATATGCGTGGCAACTTTGATCTTCATTAACTGTGAAGGAATCACAGCAGTCAACGTTCCTGTGAGCCGGACGACTATTTATGTGTTCCCGGAATGCCTGGACTTTGCAAGAAACCAAGACTGCAAGCAAACGTGGTACATGCAGCATCCATGCTAGGCAATCTGTGTCCAAGATAGTATTCAAACAGCCCGTAAATCATCTGGTTTATGACGTTGGTTGGTAGGCATTTGGCTTAGTGACAAAAAAGATGCATGCCATAAAAAACATCATAATTCAAGTTCAGTTCCAATTCGTGACATTCTTTGCTATGTCATATTGACTAATTTGTGAATGTTACAAATTTAGGAGACACTCGTCACAAATTATTTTGTTCATTTCTAAACATTATTGTACATGCTTGCATATGGGCCTAGCTTTTAGGATGGGTCCCACTGCTACTCAATCCCATACGTCATACAATTTTCCATAATTTCCTATACGCGTTTCATATGTTACAAAACAAGTAGGTTTCATATGTTACATATTTTTTATCTTAATTTTCTTTGTCTGTTAAGCCGAAAAAAATTAAAAAGCATGCTTGATTGTTGATGCATAACTTATCAGTAGGTTGTATTTTTCAAACCATTTATCTATAACTCTTATAAAGCTAATCCCCAGTACAAGTTCTATCTCAACATGCAAACCATCCACATCATCTTTCACTAACAATCCACATCATCTCCCACTAATAGCTATGTGCCTGTGTCATCCCAATAACTTCTAACCCCTTAATGCAACCAATTTTTTTTATATAAGAATGGATGTAACAACATGTAGATGATTTAACTCATATGTACAACAATTTCATTTCTAAGAGACCCGCAGCAGCGCGCAGGGTATCTTCTAGTTACTTGGAATGCTCTCTTTCTTTTTTTATCTAAAATGCAAATCAGCCTATAATATCGGTCGGAGGTTTTGCCTCCGGTAATGCAGATCAGTGTATCACATACAAAGGGTAGCACACGGGACATAGATTCCTACTGGTTCAGGTATGGGGTACCCTACGTCCAGTTGAGAGTAGATCTTGTTATCTCGTATGCTCGAGTTTACGGGGGTGCTAATGGCTAGTTGCCTATGTAATGTAGCCTAGAATTATGTAGACACCGATTGGGGGATCCCTACCCCACCTTATATAGTCACGGGGATACAGTTACAAAGGCTCCCAATCAGTATATAGATATGTTTCCTAGTTGGTTACAAGGAAATCTAAGCATAAGATCTGTTATATCTTAAGAATTACACAGTACAATGTAGGCACTCACAACACGTATGCGCACTCACCCCTATCAATAAATGTACGCAAAGCTTACCCCTATGAGCATCTCCGAAGGACCGAGCCGGTAGATCTCGAAATTCACGAAGTCACCACAGGCACCTCGCTGTCAAGCTAACAGATCTCAAAATTCATGAAGTCACCACAGACGTCTCGTTGTCGACGGGGACATCGCCTACCACTGAAAGGATAGCGCCGTTAAATCCTGGAATAAATCCATGAAAATGTGAGCACCCGTGCCAAGTCAAGGACTTGAACCCGGGTGGGCAGGTTCCACCATAAGGAACCTAACCAACTCTGATCTATGATCAATTCGCGCTTTATATGGGTACTTGTCCTGCTGCCCATTGCCATGGGTAGAGTGATGCCAATCAGATAGCCGCTGTCTGCTGGTCTGCGGTCTGCGGTCTGCTTTCTCTACGTTCTGTACTGTCTCGAGAAGAATAAAGCAGTGCCCATTGACCATTTGCATGCACATGGAGCAAGAAACACTTGATTGTCTTGCCAACTCTTCTCAGATCCTTCATATATATGTCAACGGCAGTAGCAATAAGTCGAAAACAGTGAAGGGTGTGGCACACGAGCGCGCCAAGCCGTGCCATGTCTAGCCGTTGTGTGAAAAGGTCCAAGCATGAGCCATGCATGATGTGGTGCAGGGTGGACTAAGTTTTACCACTTATTAACCCGTTTTCCTGACCCCACCTCAGTGTAGGCACTTGTCCCTCCTCGTGCTGTACCTCTGGACGCCTGTATGTTGACCATCATCTTTGTGTATGCGAGTAGATCACACAAGCATATTGACGTAACGAATCTTTTGTTAAGCTTCTAGATTAAAAATTGTACTGATCCCCCAATTCCAAATTATAACACGTTTTGATTTTTCTAGTTATATTGTTTTTACTATGTATCTTCGTGTCTTGACTAAATTTGTCTAAATAAATATCTAACAAGAAGAGAAGAAGGTCGTCTTGACGGAAAAACTGGGCATACATGCACATGATGAGACAGAGGCCCTGAGCCCCATGACTTATTAGAGAGGCCGAGACACAGTCAATAATGCAGGCAGGGCCATCCTCACAGCAGTAGAGGGAGACTGCCTCGATGAATAAGGGGCACTCAAGCCAAGCGACTAAGATCTATGCATGCCTCACCAAGGATCTCGCTCATGACCTAGATCCAGGCCTCACCGTGGATCTCGTGTAGAAATGGAGGACCTTGATGTCCATCGTGGATCTTGCGAGACAAGAAGTGGGGGTGGCTGGACCCATATAGTCTCACCGCACTCGCCCAGCTATCGGGATACTCGCGCGTCACTGCCGGCGGGATCCTTCAACAAACAAAAGCTGAGACCTCATGTCCTCGTGGCATCTCCAAGCCATTGATCTGCTGAAGGCTGGCCCTCCCCTTGCAGCCACACGATGAGAGACGTGAAGACAGAACAGAGAAACTCAGAAAGAGGAAGGGAAAGGAGATGAGCAGGAGACCACGAACAAAGTACGGCACAACCTACCCTTGCACCCGCCGGCCTTGCTGCCTATGGGTACAAGCGGCCCACTAGCCAGCAAAAATGCAGGGCTGCACGTGACGCCCAGGTGTGGAGCTAGGCGAGATGGCCACACGATGTTGGGTGCAAGCAGAGTCGGCACGTCGTGGCTTCATCCTACGCGTGAAGTACGGAAGAGGCTCCAAACCTTTCTAAAGTTATTGTTATATAGGCAATAATATTTATTTACATATACATAATTAAAGCAACACTCTGAACTATAGAATTAAGGCCTTGGTTCCAGAACTCTTACTTTGGCCCTTCCTGTGCAGCCCAATAGCTTAGATTAAAACCAAATAGATAGATACTAGATAGATAGCCAAATAGATAGATAGATAGATAGATAGATAGATAGATAGATAGATAGATAGATAGATAGATAGATAGATAGATAGATAGATAGATAGATAGATAGATAGATATCCTTTTACTATAGAGTGTATATATATGATGTTCATATGACCCAGTGGTTGATACCGGACATTACACTCAAACAAACATATTGTTGGCATTAGCTCTTACCCATCACCCATGGCGAAGTGCCAGAAGCACGTGAGCATCCAAGGACTTTGGCTGCTTTCGATGGTTCTTCTAGCATCCTCTGTTGTTGGTGCACGCATAATAAATGGTAAACAATGAATTATACCTATTTTCTTTTGACGCAAATATATATACATATAGCGTTCATTCTGACAGAAGTGCATGTGACTCGGTTGACCTTTATTAGGGAAAACCAAAGAGGACATCAACACAAAGAGTGTGACCACAGACACGACGAGGTCAGCAAGCTACATGATTGGCAGCGGTGGAGAACTTAATAGAGGCCCGTGCGTTGTGAGAAATCATTTCTTCTGGTGCAAAAACATTGGTTATCCGACAATGTCGGAGTGCTTGAAGAATTGCCCATCGGACGAATAAGTGGTCTGCTTTCTCCAGTTCATTGATGGAGATCATGAAGGTGTTATATCTAATCATGCATATATATGTACCGAAGGATAAACTATAAGCTAATTTATGCGTGATTAAGTGTTTCTTGTTTCAAAAAGTGTCATTGCCATTACAAAACGCCAATATTGGATTGCCATACTACAAACGGCCCATCTAATCTATACTTTGATTTCTATGCAACACCACGTTAAGTCACGTCATTGCTTATGTTTCAACCGTTCGATCTTCAGTAGATATCTAATCCTGGCCACTCACCCCAGCCGCCCTGTGCAGATAGAAGAAGGAATGCTTGTGCTTCCTGGCTCGGGTGCCATCAAACTCTTTGCTCAAGTGATTGCGCACCAAACAAATTTATTTCTGCATCGATTCCTCGGCCACCACTGAAAACACCTGCAGAAGAAACTGAACCCATCACGCTACCTTCGTGTTTAAATAGCTGTGTGTATGCTATCATCCCTGTACCGCCGAGAGGGTGGCGTAGGAAGGGACGGAAGGGGAGCCCGCCACCGCCCTTGTGCTAGGAAAAGCCACGAGGGTGGAATCTTCAGCTGGGAAGGAAACACTGATTAAGTCGGCATCACAATCACGCTGGTCTATGTGTAACACCTAGAATACGTATATGTTGGAAAGCGTAGAGTGGTAAAATATTCAACTACAATTTTAGTGACTGGTAACAAATAAAAACTTTACCCATCGCTTGGATGGATCAGAGGCCATAGATGATATAAATCGTCGAACAAACTACTACACAATGTTTAATGAGGCGGGCCTTTTGGGTTTACGGAGGCGGGCATCCCAACCACCTGCAATCAAAGGCCTCTGTTAATGGAGACCTATGGAGGTGGTTGCTCTTCCCGCCTCGGTTATTTGATTAATGGAGGCAGGCACCTCAATAAGGCAACCGTCTCGGTTAAGGCTGCATGGTTGGATGTGTTAGATAAGCTGATGCAATCATGTAATTCGTTCTATTGGTCATTCAGATAGCATAGAGTTGGTAGGGATCAGCCGTAGTCGAGTCATGCCTGGCTACGACACGGTCTGGAGTCCATCATGAGCACGCCATGGCGCGGCGGGCGCACGGGACAACCATCGCAGCGAAACGGTGTTTGTACCCATCACGATGTGGCGTCTGGAGTCGGGACTGCGTTCCCAGATGTTCTATATATATAAATGAACAGATGCATGATCGGGTTGTCACGTTGGCAGTAAAATAATTCCTGTTTTCTTTTGAGTTTAGATCTACTTCAGACCCTAACTCTCGCCGCAATCACCATCGTCGCTGCGCCGTCGTGTTCCAGCGTCCGTCGTTGTGATCCAACTCCAACAACTGGTATCGGAGCGTCAAGGTCGTCGGAGGGGACGTTCACGGCATAGTAGGGATCAAGGAGGAGTAGAAGGGCGAGCCACATCGTCAGATCGGAGAAAGAAGGAAGTGAAGAACCATCGTCTTCATGTCGATCAGTAGGAACTGATGGACGCGCGTGGAATCAGGCCGCAGGTAACCTCGTGTGGCCAATGCTAACTCGTTCCAATTACCAAGATTGGTCAGTTCATGTGCAGTGCAACCTCGAAGCCATGTATCTCTGGGATGCAATTGAATCTAGCAAGGTTGAGCGACGTAGAGATCGGCTCGACTTGGGCGCCATGATCCGTGGTGTGCCAGCAGATATGCATTCTTGCTTGCTGAACAAAAAGTCAGCCAAGGAGGCCTGGGAGGCAATCAAATCGATGTGGCTAGGTGCTGAGAGGGTGAAGGAGGTGAATGCACATAAGTTACTTGCTGAATTCGAATCGATCTCGTTCAAGAGCGGCGAAACGATCGAAGACTTTGCAGTAAGGATCGGAAAGCTTGCAACCGATCTGAAAGGACTTGGGGAGAGCAGTGTTGATGATGCACGAGTTGTGAAAAAATTCCTCAGAGTGGTGCCACCAAGATACAATCAAGTGGCAGTAACCATTGAGATGTTTTGCGATCTCAAAACTCTAACCATGGAGGAACTTGTCGGTCGTCTTCGGGCGGCTGAAGCACGGTTTGAACCCTTGGTGGAAGAAGTGACGAATAAGGCAGGGGATCTCATGATGACTGAGGCAGATTGGGCAGCCAAGAATAAACCAAGGATTATGGCAGATGAGTCGTCATCTGCTGGTAAGGGTGGTGGTGGTAATTCCCATTATCAGAAGAAGAACAAGCAGGGAGCACGTGGTGGCGGTGGTGGCAACCGTGATGCACGTGAGTCTGGAGGCAAGGATGCTAATAATACGGGTGCACCACGACGTAATGGCAGATGCAACAAGTGCAAAGTCTATGGCCATTGGGCCATAGAATGCTAGAAATTCCCCAGAGATCAGGCAGAAGCAGCACACCATGCTAATGTCGATGCAGATGCACAGCCAGCTCTGTTGGTAGCTCAAGTCTGCAATGTGGTCAGAACCACAGGAGCCAGTGGAACACATCGTGTGTTTCTAAACCAAGGACAGGTCTATCCATCTATGTATGAAGAAGGCTCGTGGGTTCTAGATATAGGTGCTACAAACCACATGACTGGTTGCAGATTTTCGTTGTCAAACCTTGATGAGTCTGTCAGGGGTGCAGTAAGATTCGGAGATGGGTCCAAGGTTGAAATTTGTGGGATCAGTGCAGTTACGATCGCAGGCAAGAATCAAGAACATAGGGTGCTCTCTGAAGTCTATTATATTCCTTCCTTGAAGTGCAACATTGTGAGCCTTGGTCAGCTAGAAGAAGGAGGGTGTCAAGTAGAAATTGACAAAGGCGTGATGACCGTGTTGGAGCACGAACAGACAGGCGGTCAGAACCGGGGTGTGCTCATTCGAGCCGAACGCAAGAACCGGTTGTGTACGATGCAGGTGCAGATCACATCACCTGTAAGTCTGATGTCAAAGATGGAAGACACCTCATGGCTATGGCATGCACGATATGGGCACTTGAACTTTAAAGCTCTTCATGAGCTCGGAGCAAGGGGACTTGTAGAAGGGATGCCGGTGGTGAAACCTGTCGAACAGGTATGTGATGGATGTGCTCTAGGAAAGCAACATAGAATGTCGTTTCCAAGAGTGTCAGCGTATCATGCATCATAGTGTCTGGAGATGGTACACATCGACCTTTGTGGACAGGTCACACCACCTACTCCAGGAGGGAAACAATACTTCTTACTTGTTGATGATCACAGCCGGTATATGTGGCTTGAGCTAATGGCCACGAAAGACGAAGCTTTCACACATTTCAAACGATACAAGGTTGCAGCAGAGCTCAAACTGAACTTGAAGATGAAGGCTTTCAGATCAGATCGTGGTGGCGAGTTCAACTCAAGAGTAGTCGTGGAATTTTGTCAAGAACATGGCATTAAGCATAATACCACAACAGGATACTCACCACAGCAGAATGGTGTCGTCGAGAGGCGAAATCAGACGATGGTGGAGATGGTGAGATGCTTACTCAAGAGCACGAGAGTTCCTGCTCGGTTCTAGGGAGAAGCAGTCAAGACGGTGGTGTATCTTCTTAATCGAGCACGGACCAAGAGTCTCAATAATCAAACACCGTTTGAAGCATGGTTTGGGAGAAAGCCAGATGTCAAGCATCTCAGATCGTTTGGGTGCAAGGCATATGTCAAACGCATTGGTCCAGGGATCAGCAAGTTGTCTGACTGATCGACTCTAGGTGTATTCCTTGGCTATGAGCTAGGAACTAAACGATATCGGATTTATGATCTAGTAAAGGACAAGCTCATGATCAGTCGTGATGTGATTTTCGATGAAAAGACGACTTGGAATTGGGAGGGGAGAGAAGCTGGTTTGCTCTCTGAAGATGGTGCTGTAGTTTTGCCTGAAACCTTTCAGGTGCAGTGTCTTGATGACACTATTCATGGTCCGACAATGGGAGCCGACTCAGATAACGATGCAGTTTCAGATTCAAGCGATTGGGGTCTAGAACCGGCTTCACCTGTGGCTTCAATTCCAGTCACGGGTGGTGAAGGATCCCCACACACACCTCCACATCAGCAGATCCAGTGGGCTACTCCACCCACGCGTGATGATGATTTCTCAAAAGGTGCTCCACTCAGATATAGAACTATTCTAGATTTGCTAGAAACAACAGAAGCTATGCAAAATTTTGAATACAGTGGCATTTGTTTGGTCACTGCAGAAGAACTGAAATCAGTTGCAGAAGCGTTGTTAGAACAAAGCTGGAGAAAGGCAATGGAGGAGGAGATGAAGGCCATTCATGAGAATCCGACATGGGTCTCTTGTGTTCTTCCACCCAAGCAGAAGGCCATCGGCCTTAAATGGGTATTCAAAGTCAAAAAGGACCTAGAAGGAAATATTGTCAAGCACAAGGCACGTCTAGTAGCTAAAGGCTATGCTCAGCGTAAGGGAATTGATTTTGATGAAGTTTATGCCCCTGTTGCCAGAATTGAGACTGTAAGGGTTTTACTTGCACTAGCAGCACATGGTGGTTGGGAAGTTCACCATATGGATGTCAAGTCTGCCTTCCTTAATGGGGATCTGACAGAAACAATTTATGTGCAGCAACCTCCAGGTTTCATTATTGGTGATTTAGATAAGGTGCTAAGGTTGAAAAAGGCTTTATATGGTCTTAGACAGGCACCTCGAGCATGGAATGCTAAGCTTGACAAGGAGATGATTGCTCTAGGTTTTGAGAGGAGCAAGTTGGAACATGCTGTTTATAAAAGAAACAGTGGAAAATCCTTTCTCATTATTGGAGTTTATGTTGATGATCTCATAATATCTAGACCTTCAGTTCAAGATATATTCAGGTTCAAGGTAGAGATGAGAAGAAAATTCAACATGTGTGATTTGGGGCTCCTCAGTTACTATCTTGGGATAGAAGTCAAACAAGGAGGAGGGACAATCACCTTGAGTCAGAGTGCATATGCTCAGAAGATTTTAGAGAATGCTAACATGAAGAACTGTAATTCGTGTGATACTCTAATGGAGTGCAGACTCAAACTCAACAAGCTGAAAGAAGGAGATGCCATTGATCCAACAGGGTACAGAAGTCTGATCGGCAATCTCAGATACATAGTGAACATGTGACCAGGCTTGGCCTATGCTGTTGGAGTAGTCAGTCGATACATGGAAGCACCAGGAAAAGAACACTAGGCTACAGTAAAACGTATTTTGCGGTATTTGAAGGGAACAACAAGTTATGGCTATGTTGTGCAAGAGGAGGGGAGCTACCGCCCATGCTACTGGGCTATGTGATAGCGATTATGCTGGTGATGTCGAGGACAGGAGAAGTACTTCTGGTGCTGTCTACTTTCTTGGTAGGAGCTTGGTGATGTGGTCATCACAAAAGCAGAAGATCGTTGCGCTCTCGTCTTGTGAAGCTGAATATGTCGCAGCGGCAGCAGCAGCTTGCCAAGGTATCTGGCTGAACCGACTCATATCTGATATGATGGGAACGAAGGAGGTGACAGTGAAGCTCCTTATGGACAACATGTCTGCAATTGCTCTCAGCAAGAATCCGGTGCATCACGGGAGAAGCAAACATATCGACACAAAGTATCACTTTCTTCGTGAATGCATAGAGGATGGCAAGGTGGAGGTAGATCACGTTGGTACAACAGAACAGCTAGCGGATATCTTCACGAAGTCACTGGGAAGAGTCAGGTTCATAGAGTTGAGGAGTGCATTAGGTGTCGTGGATGTGCATCAAGCTTAGGTGGTGATTTGTTAGATAAGCTGATGCAATCATGTAATTCGTTCTATTGGTCATTCAGATAGCATAGAGTTGGTAGGGATCGGCTGTAGTCGAGTCATGCTTGGCTATGACACGGTCTGGAGTCCATCATGAGTACGCCATGGCACAGCGGGCACACGGGACAACCATCGCAGCGAAACGGTGTTTGTACCCATCACGATGTGGTGTGTGGAGTCGGGACTACGTTCCTAGATGTTTTATATATATAAATGAACAGATGCATGATCAGGCTGTCACGTTGGCAGTAAAATAATTCTTGTTTTCTTTTGAGTTTAGATCTACTTCAGACCCTAACTCTCGCCGCGATCACCATCGTTGCTGCGCCGTCGCGTTCTAGCGTCTGTCGTTGTGATCCAACTTCAATAGGATGCACTTAGATCTGGACGTGTCAGCTCAGTGGTAGTGTCGGTGCCGTCCCCGTCACTGATAAAGAAGCACTTGCACGCGGAGAGAAGTCATCGGTGTCATCAGAGTCATACTCCGGTCTGAGCTTGGATAGGATCTAGAGGAAGTTGTGGAGAGAGGGGACGTCGGACCCTGCCCCTAAGAGGATGATGCCGCGGGGCGCCTCCCGGCTGATGAGCTACTCCAACTCGAGTTGGGACGATGCTGCAGCATTCTAGATTTCGTACGGGAGGTCCAGGAGGAAGTACCAGAAGTGATGAGGCGGCGGCAGCACCACCTCTCCTGCTGTGATCTGGTGATGGGCATTCGCTAGCATGTAGAACATCTGGCGACACTCCAACACGGTGGGTTTTGGGCCCAGACCTACTAGTCGAATCTACTAGGCAAGGACCTCGATGTCCGCTCCTAGGAGGCCTAGTGGAGGATACGATGTTGGGGACTCATTTCTCACCGGCACGGTCTCCTCGAGGGGATGATGTTTGCCGTTGTAGTCAGTGGCATAGGCCATGCTCCCAAAGTTGAGGACTTGGCCAGGGGCGAACGCACCAGTTGCAACGATGACCCCACCTGGTTCAGTGAAAAAGCGGCTGGCTCTAGCCACTATAAAGCCATGATCACACACGACGTGCCCTACCTTGCACACTAGCTGTCGCAGGTTGGTAACCGTGATGAGCATCATGGTTACTCGTTGGAAGTTGATGTGGGTCTCCAGTGGCTCGGGTACTCAATGACACAAGAGGGACATGATGATCTATTCTAGTTTAGGCTTCCGAGCCCTATGTTCAGTAGTATAGTGTTCTTCATGTTAAGGAGCATCAAAAATTGGAGATTACAAGGATGGAGGTCGGGTGTTTTGTAGGGGATTGCTTGGTGGTATCCTAGGGCTCATCGGTATTATTCCTCAACGAGTAAGAAACTAGCCTTCTCTAGCTGAGGTTCTCTTTGGTTCCCTTGGGAATCTTCTACAGGGGTTGGCCCTCCCGTTATATCCCGAGGAGGGCTCAAGTACAAGTCGGTTTGGGTTCTAGTCTTTGGTCTATGTACACCAGGGTGCATGAGTACCTTGCCACGACATGTAACACCCCTGGTGTTAAGCAACACTAAAAATTTTGATCATGACATCATCAAGCGTGATAATCGTCTCTAGTAGCTCACCATGCTTTGCATTCACTAAAATCAACATTTATTTAATAGTAATGCAATGCATTTGTATTGGTTTGTGTTTAAACTAAAAAATCCTTTTAAGGCACTTGGTAGTCTTATCTTTTAAAATTTCACCAAAATACTTGAATTTATGCTCTAATAAACTTTGAGGTGTAAAGTTGGTGCTTTATACTAGTGTCAAGTATGGAGTATGAATCCAAGTCCAACCCACTAAAATTTGAGCTCCAAATTTGAATATAAACATGGATTGCAACACTTTAACCATATTTGGCTAAGTCTTGGAATTCAACATTTAGTTCAAAGTTGGGGGCATTATTAAAATGAATTTCTTGAATAAACTTGCTCAAACAATAGTATCATTTCAAATTTTGAAGTTTGAACTTTGCAATGGTGTTATTGGTTGTTTGGTTTGCTCACTAAATAATCACCAATTAATTCACAAACAAAGCTAAGGTAACAAAATTTCAAAACCCTAACTGTTGGTCTGAAGTTCTAAGTTTTAGTGTCAAACCCTCTCTGTTCTTGGATCGCTATCTCCTGATCTAGTTAGAATTAGGTGATGTTGTTTAAAGAAAAGTTGGAGATCAAAGCTAGAGGAACAACTTTGGTAGAAAAATAGGGGAGAAGAAGCATTGTCAGGCAGTTACAGGGTCACCGGAGTACTCTGCTTGCCTGCCTGCTCGCCGCCGCCACCATCAGTTCGCCACCTTTCCTCACGTGGACACGTAGCTACTTCACCTAGATGTTTTGGAAGTAGGAGCTGGACGCCTAGAAGCCACTCCGATGCCCTTAAGTCATCGAGCCGGCTGCCAAGCTCGCTCTCTCCTTTTTCCTATCACCGCCGATCACCTCCACTTCATCGATCGTGTTTCCCCTCCTCCCTCGCCCATAGCTCAATTGCTCTAGCCACCGCGTTTGCCACATCCTTGGCTTTTGTTTGCACCTGGTTGCCGAATCGCTACCGGTCGAAATCACCCGGTGTCGTCATCTTCTTCCTCGGGGTCAACAGTGCCGCCGTGAGCTCCCTCGCCATGGGCAGCCCTCTGTGGTGCATCTCTACCTCAACCGTCAAGCTCTCTCACTTTGTCTTGATCCCCTGATGCTTATCGACCTACTGGTTTTTGCAGCTAAGCCGCATACGCACCGGAACGCGCTTTGATCGTCGGTTCGCACCGCCGTCTTTGCCCCCGACATCGATGATCTACCTCCGCCTCATCCCCATCTCAACCAGCAAGAGCACCAAAGTTGCAGTGAGCCCCTAAAGCTAACCCACCCTACAATTTGATTCTATCGGGCCATAGTGGCCGGAGTGCCGCTGTGCTCTACTTTGCCAAGCCACCACGGCTGTTGTCGCGAGATTAGCTGGCTTGCACGTGCCCAACAAACCCCTTGGGTGTGTTCGCACGAGTGCATTGAGTATTCTGGTGACCCTTGCACTGCCGAGAATCGCGCCGTGAGTCACTGTCGTCGTGCTGGAGCTCTGCAATGCTACCATGGCCACTGACGTGCATGCTTCTGTGCCCTAGCTAGTCAACTGTCACCATCGGTGAGTTCGTGAGGTCGAGGGGGACGTGGAGAGGTAAGTCCTGTCACCAGAGTCACCGTTGTTGGTCATCATAGCCACGCTAGAGTGTCACCGAGCCGCCAGAGATGCCGTCGTGCTCGCCACTGGGCACCACTCGTCCAACTAGTGCCACTAGGAGGCGCGCGTGAGCGAGGGAGTCTAGTGGGGTAGGTCCCGTCGCCGGCAAGCTCGCCATCGGCGAGATAACCGCTGATCAACGGCGCCATGGCCGCGGTCAGCGTGGGCACGGTCGGGCCCCCTTGTCAGTCAGAGAGGGTGAGAGGGAGCTGAGTGAGAAGGATTTGTTCCTTTTTGGTTTTTCAGAAATTGCTAATAAATGATGAAATTTGTTTAATTCATAAGTAAATAATCTGAGCTCATAAAAATGTGAAAATTTTTATGTAGCCTCTTCATGATGTACTCTATCTAGAAAAAATATGAGGTGATGAAAATCAGTACTTTTGTTAGGTCTAAAAATTACCTCTTTTAATTAATAAATGAAATTTCCATGATTTTTATAGATTAAAATAAATATCCAAAAATAATGAAATTTTTTTGTTGTGCTTAATACGCTTAAATATGCTTTCACAAAAAGTTTTGCTCTATTTTGATAAAAATAAATTGCTCACTTAATTTGAATGCCTTTATGGATTAATAAAATACATAAATGATTTCTATAAATCATCAAAATGAATTGAGTGAACTTTTGGAGTTGATTGAGGACCTTGGAACACTAATCCCTTGTTGTTCCTTAGCAATTACTTTACATGCTTGTGTACTCATAATTAACTTGTACTCATAAATATTAAAATTGCTTAGTGAAGTAATTGACTTGTTTAATTGCGAAGGAAAGTTGTACTCAAATAGATAACCTTGTTCCAGTCATCTTAATCCATGTCTCTTTATCCATGTGTTGTGCATCATCATGATTCTAAAGCATGCATCTTTATTTACGTTTAGTGAACGAGAGTGGTGATCCGATAGTCGAGTAGGCTTCTAAGGCAAGTTTTCACTCAGAAGCCATTGAGTTGGTGAGTGGGGGTTTTCCTAACATATCTGACAACCCCTACACCACAGGCAAGCCCCAGAGCATCCAACCATTTCCTTGTGTTGTATAAAAATTATTCACATAAGTCTTATGCTCGTTGCATTAAGTAAATTAGGAGTTGAGTGAATACCTTTTGATGCATCACTACCTTGTTATTCTAAGTACCCTCCTTGTTACCCTAGGTAGTATACTAGGTTAATTATGCTTAGACTGACCTAGTGACGAGGGTTGGGTGATGATTTCATCATTCACAATGATGTTGCAATAAGGAAGGCCCTAAGAGTTTAATAATGAATAATGTTTAACTGGAAACCGGATGGGACTTGGGTTATGTCTCTGGTGGTTAAGCCAATAGGGTTGCCTGGTTGTGCTTGTCCCGTCTATGTTGATTAAGGATCGAACGTTGTAGGGCTGCTTGTGATCGTGACTTGTAGTACTGGCCACATACTTCGGTAATCCTGATACCCCGGCTATTCTATTGGAGAATTGTAATAACTTAACTTGGGCTAAAACTTTGAAAGAAAGGACCAATCGTTAGTAAGCTATTCTGCAAAGGTTAATCTTGATTCTTGCTACAGACTTACATTGATTCCCCTTAAAGCCTGCATATCCTTGGAGTCTTTTCTTTTCATCGGTTAAGTCTTGTTGAGTACCTTTGTACTCAGGGTTTGTTAAACCCTTGCTGCAGGTGAGTCTCATGAGCAGCTAGTCTTTTATCCCTGCTGCATGATGGTTCATGAGGAGGAGTCCTAGCAGTAGAGCTATTGTATTATGCACCCTTGGGCGGGGTGATTTTTTTATTGTAGTATATGTGGTACCTATTTTGCAACCCCCACTGCCTGAATGGTTAAAACTTATGGTTTGTAATAACTAAATAATTGGTTTGTAAACTTATGGTATTGTAAGACCTCTTCCATTACTCTGATGTAATATATTTATATATTTGTACAACTATTGTAATACTACAATAATTTCAATAATGCATCCTACTCGAGAGAATAAACGTGGATGATTCGGGGTTCTCCGAGGACACCCGACAGACTACTGGAGGTGTCTGACTCCCATGTGCAGCAGTCAGAAGTCTGAAGGACAATGTAACGGATCAACGTAATTATACGAGATTAAGTAAGAAAATCTTCCACCGAGGCGGTTAATTTATCAAACTTAAACCCGTATAACCCGAGATTCTGTGAAATCACGAGGGATTTCAAACCAACCAACATATAACTAAGATCGTACTGATTTAGCAGCCACAGTTCACATGATACATAGAGTTCACAATAAAAGTGGAGTACATCGGAGTTCGGAATAAAAGTTATTACAACATAGTCAAAATAACATAGCGGAAGCAACTAGTTTTACACACACACTTAGTTCAAATACAGTGCCAGTAGATAGTCATGGTCCACAAAAGCATTAGATAAGACGAACAGAGTGACTCTTGCCCAAGGTCCTAATTGTCGCCCATCGCTGGATACAGACAGTTGGTGCAGTACCCATAGTACATTTGACCATCTGCAACAACAATGGGAACAACGCCCTGAGTACGAGAATGTACTCAGCTAGACTTACCCGTCATAAATCAGAAATAAAGAACACCAAGGATCATGCAAGGCTTTATATATTGGACTGGCTTGACACATTTGCGAAAAGCATAAGTTGTTATGAAAAACTGTACCAGTACTTTTTGCATCACTTTTAGTATAACCTATTCAAGCTAGGTAAGCACCTATTGCTAAAACAATCACTTGATTCATCATTAACAATCTAGATTACCATATCAGGTTTAGCATTTCCAACATCATTCACTTAACCATCAGTGTTCCATTAATGTTACTATGATGCCATAGCTCGAGTCAAGTGCTCACTAACCGGGAGCGATGGCGATTCGAATCGAATTCCTATCCATCTGGAGATTTATTCCTCACACAAACCCTGCTTCCCCCGTTAGGGTCGCGTAGATCACCAATGACACTTTCCAAGAAGCCGCGGGATAACAATCATGGATCGCACTACCCAGGGACCGCCCGACTGCCAGGACGCACCTTAGGCTCACTCTTCGCGTCCCCGTTACACCCCCTTCAACACCAGTCTGCCAACCCGAGTTTATCCCGGCTCGAAAAAGTGTCACTAGCTTCGTGGTCGAAAGGTACTTTATTCGGCCAGCTAAATATGAGGCATCCGTTCAACATGACAAGAGGGACGAGCAACGATCGGTCCTTAATCGACACAGACGGAATCACTATAGTTCAAAACCCTATAAGACTCCGCCCGGTCTTCGTTTATCCATCAACACTTGATTACTTTTTATGATCACAATTACAGCTAACCATAACCCGGTATCCACCTATAACTCACAGGTGACAGGAAATCACCCGACTTCTACCGGTCTAAGCATGGCTAAGCAATTTACTCGATCCTGACCTAACAGGGTGAAACATAATCCGGTGGCCAAGGTAATAATGCAACAACGATTTCACTCAACTCCTATAACTTAATGCAACTATATATATAACTATAGTTCATATAGTAAGGAACAGCTTTTATAAAATAGGAGAATTAAAATGCTCCGGGGCTTGCCTCTTCCGAACGAGCTAGGATGGTGGTCGACGCACTCTAGCAGCTCCTCGCCTGACTCTTCCTCCTCGGGCACCTCCTGTGCCTAGTGCTCCTGCTGATTCGTCCAAGTCTGCTCATCCTGTACTGCTACCTGCGACTCTTCCTGCGATCCTGTATGATGCAAGTGCATAAGTAAATGTGCGAATGATGCATCGGATTGTAGTGGAGTGCTTTGATGACATGAGATACAGATGAGCACATGGAATGAGCAGTTTGAATATAACTATATCTTCTATAAGGTAGTCCACGTCATCCAAGAACATATACCCTAAAACATGCACCTTATTCTTCTATTAGTTAGCCTATCATCTACACATACAAGTGAACCTAAGCTACCAAAGCTTACCAACCTAACTCAACCACAACATCAGCAAGGCATAATGATGCTTCAAAGATATACCAAACATATTTTATTTCTCTCAATTTCTCATAAAGAATAATCTTTTATTTCCTATTTAACTAGGGTTACACAGCAACACCTATTTCTATTGTATATAAAAATCTACAAAAATTACAGTAGCTTACCCTTACTCTAAATAACCTACTACCAAAATTTCATGAGAATTGAATATGTAAAACTATCTATACAAAATAAACAAGTTATAGCCTAAATATGAGCATGAAATTAATTTGTACTAGAAAAAGTATCAAACAACAGATTTCACATTTTTCTTATGTTACTAACAGTAAACTAACATACTACAAAAATTATCACATGTATGTTCTATACAAATTTAGCTTTCTACTAAAAATAACAAAAATTATCAATTAAAAGCATTTGTACTACACCTCAAAAATCTTTCACAGAACATACTTCACAAGTATTTTTCCTAAAAAGTACATCACTAATAAAGATTAAATCAATAAGAATAACATTTTTCCCTTCATTATTTTATTTACTACATATTTTCTAAGATATCAGCATTTATAGCAATTAAATAAATTTGCACAGCAAATGTCACAAAATTAACATGAGCTATTTTAAACTGTAGATCTATTCAAGAGGAACATTACAAAATTTGTTTCACGATTTTTGGAGCTATAAATCTAGAGATATGATTTTTAAAAGCCTTTTCAACACTTCTGAAAATCATTTTCTTTAAAACTAAAAGTCTATCCGGCCTTTAACGCTACGTGCACCCTGCTGCTACACACCGAACAAAAACACCGAGACAGACAGGCGGGCCCAGGAGTCAAGCGGGACCCACAGGTCAGCCGGAGGGGAGGCCAGTAGGGCAATCGCCGGCCGGAGCTCACCGACGGCGAGCCCACGTGCGGGGCTGGCGGCACGAGTGTGCTCAGCACAACGAGCCACACCGACCGGTGCTCGGTCTTGGCCGGGTGGCGTACCGGGGCGCGTGTCGCGCGGCGTCGCCGTCGCTCGGCCACGCGGCGGCCGAGTCCTGCCGCGGCGCCACGGCGTCGCGCGCGGGAGGAAGCCGGCGCGGGGCGCGGGCCGGGCTGCCAGCGCTGCTGGGCCGAAAGGGAGGCCGCGGCCCACTAAAGTGAAAAACCGATTTTTCTTTTATAAATAAAATTTTCTGATTTCTATATTTGTTTCAAATTTGAATTTGAAGATGAAAAAGAGGTTTTCAGAACTTTTGCCCAAACTAAAAGTTGTTCACAATTTAATTCTATACAACTTTCATGTAGGGCACTTTTCAGAATTCTCAATATATTTTGAATTTAGGATTTAAAGCTAAATTGTTAATCAAAAATTTATTTGTTTAGAATATTTTTAAAACAAAATTTGAGGAAAAACTTGGATTCAAGAATTGCTCCAAAAATCATGTTAATTTATTCTAGATTATTTAAAATTGCTAATACCCAAAAGTATACTACCTTTTTGGCACTTACATCAAAGTTACGGTTCTAATTATTTGCTTTTCAAGTTTAAATTTAAAAGAGCTATATTTCATGCAATGCTAGTCATGAAATGATGCTGAATGCTTTATGCTTTGAAATGCTAATGCATGCTTAACACCCAGGGGTGTTACAGCCCTCCCCCTTATAAGAATCTCGTCCCGAGATTTCGAGTTATGAACCATTTATTGTAAAAATCTTTATACGCGGTTTGAAGATATTCTCCCGTTTCTCATGAAGTATCACTCTCATCATGATGGCTCCACTGAATCTTGTAGGTTGTTACCACTCTATTTCGAGTGACTCGGTCCTTAGTATCCAGAACTCGAACTGGTTGTTCATGATATTCCAAGTTCGCCTTGATCCGAATACCCTGTGGTTCTATTCTCTCTTCCGGAACATGCATACATTTCTTCAACTGGGATACATGAAAGACGGGAAAGATCGAACTCATCCCTTCTAAAAATCGCAACTTGTACGCCACGAGACCCTTTTTCTCTATGATCTGGTATGGTCTGATATATCTAGCAGACAGTTTCTGCTTGATTCCAAACCGTTTCTTCTTCATGGGGGTAACCTTCAAATAGACATAGTCACCCACTTGGAAATCCAATGGTCTCCTTCTCTTGTCTGCATAACTCTTCTGACGGGACTGTGCAGCTTGCATGTTTTGCCGGATAATACGGACCTTCTTCTCTGCCTCATCTACAAAAATCAATTCCATAAAACCTTCTTTCTCCAGGCTCTACCCAATTTAACGGTGCCCTGCACTTCCTGCCATATAAAGCTTCAAAAGGTGCCATCTTGATACTCTCTTGGTAAATGTTGTTGTAAGCGAATTCTGCCAACGGTAACCAGGATTCCCATGAGCCTCTGGATGATAGTACATAAGCTCTAAGCATATCTTCAAGTACAGCATTAACTCATTATGTCTGCCCGTCTGTCTGTGGATGGTAAGCCGTACTACGAATCAAACTAGTACCCAAACCTTTATGAAAATGTTCCCAAAAATAAGAGGTAAACTGTGAACCACGATTAGACATGATCGTTTTTGGTATACCATGTAATCGGACAATCTCAGCAATGTACTTTTCTGCATATTGAGGTGGTCGGAATGTTGTCTTAACTGGCAGAAAGTGAGCTGTCCTGGTGAGACGATCTACTATTACCCAAATAGAATCATGTCCCTTCTGTGTGGTGGGAAGACCAGTGATGAAATCCATACTTATATCATCCCATTTCCAATCGGGTACAGACAAGGGTTGCAGAAGTCCTGCAGGTCTCATGTGAAGAGCTTTAACTCTACAACACATGTCGCAACGAGCAACGTATGCTACAATTTTTTTTCATCTTAGTCCACCAATAATGGGGTCGCAAAACTTGGTACATCTTACTACTTCCGGGGTGAATAGATAGCTTGGAATGATGGGCCTCATTCATCAACTTGTTCTTAAGCTCTCTATCCTTAGGTACCACCAGGCGATCCTTAAACTATAACACTCCTTGGTCATCCCATCGAAAGTGTTTGGTGGGTTCCCTCTCCATCTTCTCCTTGATATGAAAGATTCCCTTATCTGTCTTCTGACCTTCAATGATCTAGTTTTCCAGAGTACAACTGATCTGAATATTATGCAACACAGCAGGATGTAATAATTTGAACCCTTCTTCAAACAATGGTTGCACATCAATAGCATGTGATTTTCTACTCAGTGCATCTGCTACTACATTAGCCTTCCCGGGATGATAATGCACGTTTAGATTATAGTCCTTTATCAGCTCTAACCATCTTCTCTGTCACATGTTCAACTCAGATTGGGTAAAAATGTATTTGAGACTCTTATGATCTGTTAAGAGATTACACACATTACCCAGCAGGTAGTGTCTCTAAATCTTTAGAGCATGCACTACTGCTGCAAGCTCCAAATCATGTGTAGGATAGTTAACTTCATGCTTCCTCAATTGACGTGAGGCATATGCAATGACCCTTCCATCTTGCATTAGTACACATCCTAACCCATTCTTAGATGCGTCACAGAACACATCAAATGACTTTTCTATATCCGGTTGGGCCAGAACAGGAGCAGTGGTCAACAACTTTCGCAAGGTGCAGAAAGCTGCCTCGCACTCCTCTGTCCATACAAACTTATGATCCTTCTGTAACAGGCTTGTCATTGGTTTGGCAATCTTCGAGAAATACGGTATGAAGCGACGATAGTAACCGGCTAAACCAAGAAAACTGCAAACTTCATACACTGAGGTTGGTGACTTCCAGTCCATAACCTCTTGCACTTTACTAGGGTCTACGGAAATGCCATTTTCAGACAACACGTGGCCGAGAAAAGGAACTGTCTTAAGCCAGAACTCACACTTGCTGAACTTCGCATACAGTCGATGTTCTCTGAGTCTAGTCAAGACAATCCTGAGGTGCTCTGCGTGATCTTCTTTATTTTCTGAATATATTAAAATGTCATCAATGAACGCAATCACAAACTTGTCCAACTCTGGCATGAAAACAGAATTCATCAGATACATAAAGTATGTAGGAGCGTTTGTTAATCCGAAGGACATGACAAGATACTCGTACAAGTCATATCTGGTAGAGAACGTAGTCTTAGGCACATCTTGCGGCCTAATCTTTATCTGATGGTATCCTGATCTCAAATCTATCTTAGAGAACACTTTGGCTTTAGACAATTGGTCAAACAAAATATCAATCCGAGGAAGAGGATACTTGTTTTTAATTGTCACTGCATTCAGTGGTCGATAATCCACGCACATGCGTAAGGAGTTATCCTTCTTCTTTTTCACAAATAGAGCGGGGCATCCCCATTCAGACGAGCTAGGACGAATCAAACCTTTCTTTAGTAAGTCCTAGAGTTGCTTCTTCAATTCGGCTAACTCATTGGGAGGCATCCGATAGGGCCTTCTTGCGATCGGTGTTGTTCTCGGAATTAACTCAATGGCAAACTCAACATCTCGGTCTGGTGGAAGTCCAGGTAACTCATCCAGAAACACATCTGGAAACTCACAGACCACTGGAATCTGGGCTAGCAGAGTAGTTTGGACCGCACAAGTCATGCTAGCTAGGTCTACTTTCCGAGGTAGGACCACCCGAAAGGTGCCTTCTCCACTTGGTTCCTTAAGAGAGATATTCCTTCCTCCAATATCGATTACTACCCCCATCTTATTCATCCAGTTCATACCCATGATCACATCCAAAACTAACCCTGGCATGACTATCAGATTAAGCTTATATTGTCGGTTTGATATGTTTAGGGTTACTCCCTGAACTGATTTTATATGCACATTCCAATTTGACTATCCTTTGCTCATGCCTCTTAACAAATGCTTGACTTACAAAGGAATGAGATGATCCGGAATCAAACAAGACTACTACAGGATGATTATTGATAGAAAACATACCAGCTGTTACCAGTTCTCCTTCAGGGATGTCATCCACGGTGGTGTGATGCACACGAGCTTGATACTGCGTCTGTTGTTTCTTAGGGTAGGGACAAAACTTTGCAAAGTGTCCGAGTTGGTTGCAGTTGAAGCACGGTCCCTTCACTTGAGCCACAGTTCCAGATGAACTGCCTTGTCCTGTCTTCGCCTGAGGCAATGCCATCTTGAATGGTTTCTGGTTCCTCTGGGGTTGCTGAGCATTCTGATTCTTCCTTTGCGGTGGCCTAAACCTTGCACCTGGGGCAGGCGACCGATAAGCTGGACGGTTGGCCACTGGGGCTCTGGACTAGGACGGACCCGACTCGAAAGCTCTCTTATGGATCTTGGAAGCAGCATAAACATTGTTGTTCTTCTCTTGCTTCAGACAATCACTAACGAAATCATTGAAACTAGTCCTCATATTTGTACCCACATGTTTCATCATCTTGGGATTTAGGCCTCTCTTGAAGCTAGCGATCTTCTTGGCCTCAGTATTCACCATATCAGGAGCATAACGGCTCAGGTTATTGAATGCATGTAGATATTGAGTTACAGTCTTCGTGTCTTGATTCAGTGCCAGGAATTCCCCAAGCTTCATCTCGGTCAGACCAGGTGGAATGTATGTTCCACGGAAGGCTTCGGTGAACTCCCTCCAAGTGATGTGAGCGTGGGGAGGAAAAGTGGTGCGGTGATGTTTCCACCACATTCCTGCCGGACCTTGAAGCTGATGAGCTGCATACTCAGTCTTCAACACTTCAGTCATTTTCAAGACACGGAACTTGTCTTCCATAGTATTAATCCACTCTTCTGCATCCAAGGGTTCTGTGGCTTCCTTGAAGATCGGTGGATGAGTATCCATGAAGTCCTTGAAACTGCTGCACTGATTTGCTTCGTGCCCACCCGGGTTTATCCCCCGATGGGTGCTATCTGCAATACTGCGCAACGCAGCTTCCATATTCTGTTGCATGCTCTCCATATTACATTGGCTTCCAAGAAATTGTGCGAAAAACTGTTCTGCAGTGTAGGGTGGAGGAGGCGGTGGTGGATCACGGTCATCATTAGCAGCTGCACTGCCACCAGCCTCAGCGGCACCATACACGGTACGACGAGTGTTCGGCATCTGCATGTTTCAGCAATAGTAATTATTAGGTGATGTTGTAGGAATTGCGACCGAATGAAAAATCATGTCGAACTGAATTTACTGGAGAGAATAATTTCATACAATAAAACAGGGGCACAATAAGCCATTCCAATTAACACAACATCACTAATTAGATTACTTAAAACGCACACATCGCGTCCATTACAACCAAGTTGCCAGCGTACATACACTGGACTTTTTGACGTTCGGATACCGCCACAAACACATCCAAGCTTTCCAACATTACATCAAAGCCTTAGTCTTTCTACTCATTATTACATGCCCAACGTGCCAACAAAGCAAAAGATCATGTAGATAGAACCTAGTAGCTAGCGCAACAACTACTAGCCTACTCATCGTGGTCGCTGTCTAAGTCCGAGACGTTGGCGTTGTCGCCATTAGCAGCGTCGTGGTGCTCCCCAACTGGTGCTTCGGGCTCTTCAGGATCTTCATCTTCATCTAAATCCATCTCTGCCGCACCAGGAGGAACATAGGGGTTGAGTTGATTGTTCAGCCGATGAACCTCCTCATGCAGATTGTCATTATATTTCTCTGCATATGCCAGCTGTTGCTCTAGCTCAAACTGTCTAGCTCTCAACACATTCTTTGCGGACCAGGCTTCATTCCTCTGATGGAGCACATGAGTCAACATGCGCTCAGCGTTCCTGTTGGCGGTGGTCAGTCACCCAACCTGCTCTCTTAGGGCACGTACATCTCCCTCGAAAGCCACAGTCCTCTGGGTAGCCTGATCTCTCTGACGAGTCAACTGAGCCATCTCTGTGTTGAGCCTCTCAATCTCGGCGTCGTGATCTCTCTAAAGCTGACGGCGGTCATCATGAGCCTGACCAAGAGCACTAGACACACGTCTCAGGCTACCTTCCACTCCATCAAAGGCCCTCATCACTACGAACATGGCACTCATAGCGGGGTTGTCACTATTTTGTGCTTCTGCGGCACTAATCTCCAGAGATCTTCCTCTTGCCTGCTGCCACGAGTCAGTGAAGGGGTTGCCCCTTGGAAAGACTCCAACTATAGCTGCTGCCAACTCTTGAGGAAAGCGATCCATGATATCCCTCAGGATCCCAAAGGCTACCCTCTCAGTGGCTTCTTCAGGGGTCCTGCCAGTTGACTCAAAATGCCAACCGGTCCACTCAGAACCATCACCTCGGGGACGAACTACTGCTTCCACAGTCACCAAAAGTCCTTCCCCCAACTGCTCATTCAACCAAAAGTAGCGGGGCTCCATCCCATAAGGATAGCCTACATAGCTGAGTACTCTCCACAAAAGCGTAGGCATCCCAAACTCTCTAAGAAAAGTGTGGCACTGACGAGTGCGTGGAGCAAGCTGATGACGGGGAGCTCTGCCAGTGGACTTGCGGGTTGTCTGCTTGGTACGTGCCATCTGTAGTAAAATTTTATTACCGTGGTGAGAACAGATTTTTAAGTTGGCATTTTTATCGAAATGAGATAATCAACTTATAAGGGGAGGAACAATGCCATGAATGAAATGCACAACATGATACATGCACGTTCCGTACGTCCTCACAAACTTAGAAAACTAATAACTACTAACGGAATAAACGGTGGCATACAACAATCTCTTATAACGTAACTAATACGTACTACTCGAAAATGTTGTTATGTACCTCCAGATACGAGTATAACGGTAACAACTACCCGAATCATCATCCTATTGACGGCATCGTCACCGCATGAAGGAAGTCCCCACCATTTGAATACCCTCATACGAACATGCGCATGGCACGTAAGTATTTCGGTATCACATAAGCGCTCCCCTAGATCGGCAGTGTATCCGACCATGCTCTCACAACTCTCACTTACCAGGGCGTAGAGGGAATTGATCCATACATTACCACTCAATTGAATGGCACTCATACAATAGCACGCCGTATGAGTGACGAAATTTAAAATATGATGCAAACCCCCAAGTTAGTACTTAATTAAGCCACCTAGAGTCCTTATTGGGCATAAAGGATATGACCACTGGCACACTCTTAAATTTAAAAGCTTAGTTGAAAACACAATTTTGTTTTTAAATACCCATGTGCACAGTAACATGCTAAACCATGCTCTGATGCCAGCTGTAACGGATCAACGTAATTATACGAGATTAAGTAAGAAAATCTTCCACCGAGGCGGTTAATTTATCAAACTTAAACCCGTATAACCCGAGATTCCGTGAAATCACGAGGGATTTCAAACCAACCAACATACAACCAAGATCGTACTGATTTAGCAGCCACAGTTCACATGATACATAGAGTTCACAATAAAAGTGGAGTACATCGGAGTTCAGAATAAAAGTTATTACAACATAGTTCAAAATAACATAACGGAAGCAAGTAGTTTTACACACACACTTAGTTCAAATACAGTGCCAGTAGAAAGTCATGGTCCACAAAAGCATTAGATAAGACGAACAGAGTGACTCTTGCCCAAGGTCCTAATTGTCGCCCATCGCCGGATACAGATAGTTGGAGCAGTACCCATAGTACATCTGACCATCTGCAACAACAATGGGAACAACGCCCTGAGTACGAGAATGTACTCAGCTAGACTTACCCGTCATAAACTAGAAATAAAGAACACCAAGGATCATGCAAGGCTTTATAGATTAGACTGGCTTGACTCATTTGCGAAAAGCATAAGTTGTTATGAAAAACTATACCAGTACTTTTTGCATCACTTTTAGTATAACCTATTCAAGCTAGGTAAGCACCTATTGCTAAAACAATCACTTGATTCATCATTAACAATCTAGATTACCATATCAGGTTTAGCATTTCCAACATCATTCACTTAACCATCAGTGTTCCATTAATGTTACTACGATACCATAGCTCGAGTCAAGTGCTCACTAACCGGGAGCGACGGCGATTCAAATCGAATTCCTATCCAGCTAGAGATTTATTCCTCACACAAACCCTGCTTTCCCCGTCAGGGTCGCGTAGATCACCAATGACACTTTCCAAGAAGCCACGGAATAACAATCATAGATCGCACTACCCAGGGACCGCCCGACTGCCAGGACGCACCTTGGGCTCACTCTTCGTGTCCCCGTTACACCCCCTTCAACACCAGTCTGCCAACCCGAGTTTATCCCGGCTCGAAAAAGTGTCACTAGCTTCGCGGTCAAAAGGTACTTTATTCGGCCAGCTAAATGTGAGGCATGCGTTCAACATGACAAGAGGGACGAGCAACGATCGGTCCTTAATTGACACAGACGAAATCACTATAGTCCAAAACCCTATAAGACTCCGCCCGGTCTTCGTTTATCCATCAACACTTGGTTACTTTTTATGATCACAATTACAGCTAACCATAACCCGGTATCCACCTATAACTCGCAGGTGACAGGAAATCACCCGACTTCTATCGGTCTAAGCATGGCTAAGCAATTTACTCAATCCTGACCTAATAGGGTGAAAGATAATCCGGTGGCCAAGGTAATAATGCAACAACGGTTTCACTCAACTCTTATAACTTAATGCAACTATATATATAACTATAGTTCATGTAGTAAGGAACAACTTTTATAAAATAGGAGACTTAAAATGCTCTAGGGCTTGCCTCTTTTGAACGAGCTAGGATGGTGGTCGACGCACTCTGGCAGCTCCTCGCCTGACTCTTCCTCCTCGGGCACCTCCTGTGCCTGGGGCTCTTGATGATCCGTCCAAGCCTGCTCCTCCTATACTGCTACATACGACTCTTCCTGCGATCCTGTATGATGCAAGTGCATAAGTAAACATGCGAATGATGCATCGGATTGTGGTGGAGTGCTTTGATGACATGAGATGTAGATGAGCACATGGAATGAGCAGTTTGAATATAACTATATCTTCTACAAGGTAGTCCACGTCATCCAAGAACATATACCCTAAAACATGCACCTTATTCTTCTATTAGTTAGCCTATCATCTACACATACAAGTGAACCTAAGCTACCAAAGCTTACCAACCTAACTCAACCACAACATCAGCAAGGCATAATGATGCTTCAAAGATACACCAAACATATTTTATTTCTCTCAATTTCTCATAAAGAATAATCTTTTATTTTCTATTTAACTAGGGTTACACAGCAACACCTATTTTTGGTGTAGATAAAAATCTACAAAAATTACAGTAGCTTACTCTTACTCTAAATAACCTACTACCAAAATTTCATGAGAATTGAATATGTAAAACTATCTATACAAAATAAACAAGTTATAGCCTAAATATGAGCATGAAATTAATTTGTACTAGAAAAAGTATCAAACAACAGATTTCACATTTTTCCTATGTTACTAACAGTAAACTAACATACTACAAAAATTATCACATGTATGTTCTATACAAATTTAGCTTTCTACTAAAAATAACAAAGATTATCAATTAAAAGCATTTGTACTACACCTCAAAAATATTTTACAGAACATACTTCACAAGTATTTTTCCTAAAAAGTATATCACTAATAAAGATTAAAGCAACAAGATTCACATTTTTTCCTTCATTATTTTATTTACTACATATTTTCTAAGATATCAGCATTTATAGCAATTAAATAAATTTGCACAGCAAAGTGTCACAAAATTAACATGAGCTATTTTTAAACTGTAGATCTATTCAAGAGGAACATTACAAAATTTGTTTCACAATTTTTGAAGCTATAAATCTGGAGATATGATTTTTGAAAGCCTTTTCAACATTTCTGAAAATCATTTTCTTTAAAACTAAAAGTCTATCCGGCCTTTAACGCTACGTGCACCCCGCTGCTACACACCGAACCAAAATACCGAGACAGACAGGCGGGCCCAGGAGTCAAGCGGGACCCACAGGTCAGCCGGAGGGGAGGCTAGCAGGGGCATCGCCGGCCGGAGCTCACCGGCGGCGAGCCAACGTGCGGCGCTGGCGGCACGAGTGTGCTTAGCACAACGAGCCGCACCGACCGGTGCTCGGTCTTGGCCGGGTGGCCTACCGGGGCGCGTGTCGCGCGGTGTCGCCGTCGCTCGGCCACGCGGCGGCCGAGTCCTGCCGCGGCGCCACGGCGTCGCGCGCGGGCCGGGCTGCCAGCGCTGCTGGGCCGAAAGGGAGGCCGCGGCCCACTAAAGTGAAAAACCGATTTTTCTTTTATAAATAAAATTTTCCGATTTCTATATTTGTTTCAAATTTGAATTTGAAGATGAAAAAGAGGTTTTCAGAACTTTTGCCCAAACTAAAAGTTGTTCAAAATTTAATTCTCTACAACTTTCATGTAGGGCACTTTTAAGAATTCTCAATAGATTTTGAATTTAGGATTTAAAGCTAAATTGTTAATCAAAAATTTATTTGTTTAGAATATTTTTAAAACAAAATTTGAGAAAAACTTGGATTCAAGAATTGCTCCAAAATCATGTTAATTTATTCTAGATTATTTAAAATTGCTAATACCCAAAAGTATACTACCTTTTTGGCACTTACATCAAAGTTAGGGTTCTAATTATTTGCTTTTCAAGTTTAAATTTAAAAGAGCTATATTTCGTGCAATGCTAGTCATGAAATGATGTTGAATGCTTTATGCTTTGAAATGCTAATGCATGCTTAACACCCAGGGGTGTTACAGACAACGACAGGCACATGCGGGCCATATAACTTGGGCGGTTCTGCCACATGACATGGATGGATCTCGCCTTCCTGACGTCAATGCCAACGCCCGGCTCTTGACCATCAAGAGTTGTCTGCTATGGCGTGACCTCACCTGCGTAAACATTCTTGAGGCTTCCTTGATGTGTAGGAGCCACCGTCTGGAGGTGCTGTGAGTCTCCCCTGAAGTCGGTGAAGTCGCTTGTCCTATTGTGTCACGCTGGTTGCGTGACTCTGCAGAAGGAGTGTCCAACATAGCCTCTCACCCGTTGAACGGGCAGATGGCATGGAATCTCCATACATGCCAGGCATATGGCCACAGCTCGGGATGTCGGTTCGTCATCCAAGTGCTAGCTCGGGTCAGCGTTGGGTTGGAGTCAGGCTTGGACTATCGTTGCTCGGCAATCCAGGGCATTGGTGAGCCCCTGAGCCCCGAGCAGTGGCCACAGGCATGCTCGGGCTCTTCCTTACTCCTTCCAAAGGGTGCATGCGAGCATACCCGATGGATATAGCCCCCAAGTCCCTAGGCGATCTTGTGAGACCATCGGCGTGGGGGGTGAGGGTCCATCGGTCGGCTTCCGCTCTCCTGGGGACTTAGCATACACCTATGTTAAACTCTCCTCAGTTGATAGGTACATACTCCCTCCTTTTAGCAAAGGATGCATTATCACTTTTTGAGGAGTCAAATGATTTAAAGTCTGACCAACATTATATAAACAAGTACTGATATTGATGAAATAAGATAAGTACCATTAAATTATTTATGAAATATATTTTTGCGCTAAATGGGGACTTGAATTTTAATACTATTCACTATAAACTTGATCAAAGTGAAGTATTAATCTTACTTGCACAAATCCTATAGTTGCATACAAAATGGATGGAGAGAGTAAATAGGCAGCTTGGTAACGTAGTTATCTAGGTTGGTAGGCATGTTGGTATATAGATATATAGATAAATAGACAGAGAGATAGACATATACTCCCTCAGTCCGATAATAGAAGACATTATAGGATTCAAATTTTGTCCCAAAATTCTTGACCTTCTCATTTTTTAGTAAACATTTCTCTTTTTCCAATATACCTTTCTCTTTTTCCAATACATTGGTATCTCTACTTCTCTATATCTCACCTTCTCATTTTCTGTGCAACATAATTTTTCTCTTCTCCTTAATTCCCGTGCCTAGACCAATAAGGTCTTCTATTATGGGACAGAGAGAGTAGACATGTACACAGAGAGATTGACAAATATATAGAGATACATGCACACATAGAGATAGATAGATAGATAGATATGGATGGATAGGTAGATAGACAGAAAAATAGATATTCAGTATTTAAAGCACAATGGTCGATATCAAACACATATAAACGCATTATTGGTATTAGGCTATTTGCTCATATCTGTCACCCATGGCGAAGTGCCTGAAGCACACCAGCTCCCATGGATTGTTCTGGTTGCTTTCCATTATTCTTCTAGCATCCTTTGTCATTCATGCACACGCAACTGCGTGTAACTCGGTTGACCTTTATTTATTAGGGGAAACCAAAGAGAACAACAACGCTAGGAGCATGATGATGACCACGATGAGTGCATCAGGCAACATAATTGGCAGCGGTGAAGGGCCATGCTATCTAGACCCCTATTCTAAATTGTACTGCTGCACAAAGAGTAAAAAGTGCTTTAGGAGCTTGGTCATTTGCTTGGCGAATTGTCATCCATGATACTGCGGATGGTGGAAAGGACAACAAGAGGCATGAAGATGTTCTACCTAATCATTCATGTACGTGATAAATTGTAATCTAAAGTATTCTTATTAAGTGCTTCTTTATTCAAAATATGTGTTGTCATTACAAAACGCTCGTATCAGATGCCCATACAATACTACGTAAATGGCTCATATCGACCTACGATGGTTATTTTTAAGTCCTATTTTCCACGGTTTCAAGATCTAAGATAGTACCTACTTCATCGATAAGGTCATTTTCCACCAAGTGGATACACACCCGGGGAGGAAATGGCGACACCCACGCTCGTTTGGCAGCAGGGGATCCCGGAGGGTTCCAGGTTGTTTCGCCTGGAGGAAGCCCCCGCAGATAATTTCCACGCACCGCCACTCCGACTTGTTTGGAAGCACGCGACGCTGGGGTCTTCGCCCAGCAGGAGCCGGGTTTCGACGGGGAAACCTGTCCGGCCTCGTCACACCGGGTGGCATTCCCTGCCGCGACTCACCTCTCCTCTCGACTTCTCGCGAGTCGCGACTCTCATCGACTCACTTCTCCTCCGTCGCCACCCCTCCGCCCTCGCCTCGACTCTCCTCTTGCCATCCCCGTCACCGTCCCAGCCACCGTCCCCTTCCGAACCGTCGTCATCCCCGCCTCCACATCGGCTTCATCCCCTCGCTGGAGAGACGTGTGACTGCCACAGCTGCCGAAAGGTCCTGGCTCCTAGATCCACTGCAGTTCTTCTCGGATTTGTCTTCCCTCCGAACGAAGGAAGGCAGTCTCAATCTGGTATGCACCCGCTTGATTCGTCCCCCTTCTCTATGGTTCTGTTGTATAGTGTCGAATTCAAGTGAGCATCTGCCTAGATTGTTGTCATCATCTGTGACGTGCTTGTTTCATGGTTGATCCACTTTGCTTGCCCCGATCCGGTTGATCTAGGGTTCACACTAAATTGTTGATTCACAGGTGCCCAAATATAGTTGATCTAGAGTTTCGGTAGATTATTGATTCTCAGGTTTACTGGTTCTGGTAGTGTGCTCGATTGTCTTGTTTCTTGGATTTCTTGTTTCTAGCACTAACTGGTCCTGGTTGATCCATTTTACTGGTTCATGAATGCACTTGTTGCTACTAGCTTCGGTATTATAATGTAGAGGTCAAGTGATGCTCTTGAGCTGACAATTGACTGTACATAATAATTGCAATTTTATATGTTGGTATCTTCACACAACTCAGCGACACTGATTTTACACACTTCGTGGAGGTTGCTGAGAAGCTGAGGTCTGACTGTGACTTTAGTTCCTGATTTGTGCATTACTTTAGCACCATCTGACTATGACTTTAATTCCTGATAAGCTAGGGGTTTCACCCAGATTTCCATTGTTCTTGTAGATCTTGGAGGTACCGGTCTGTGAGCCAAGACACTGCTTCTGCTCCCATTGTCCCATCTGGGAGCAACACGACGCCGCGGAGCTACAGGTTACTTCTCCACTTGCTATCGATTCGTTGCATTCTGTTTCAGTGGTCGGACATGGATTCATGGCGGTCTGATATGCTGCTGTAGTTTTCTGTGTTGTAGCTTCATGTGCAGTGTAGGAGATGCTCAATTTGTTTGAAGATGGTCGAAATTGATGCATGTAAAAGCAACGTTAAGTAGTCATTTGGATATGTTTTTGTTTATTTGGGAGTCGAGCATCAATCCTTTTATAAGATGGGACAGAGATCCATCACATGCATAATTCACCACCACTTGATTATTACATAATAATTTTAACACAACTTGGAGCGTTTAATTATAGCTATGAAAAGTATGAGCTTTACTGGACAAATTAACGCACAGCTCGCCTTTAATAAACCTGTAAGAAGGCTGAACTTTGAATGATTGGTCCTCGTTCTCCCAAATAATGTTGATGGGCTGTCCAACAATAATTTCCATTTTTTAGAGGAAGCAATAATTTCTTTACATCTTATGTAGGGACAATTATGAAAAGGGGAGTTCAGTGTATTCCCTGGTTCTAGCTAGCTGCTTGCTACTGCTAGTATGACCAGAACTCTAGAATCATATTGATTTGTGTGGCAGGCATATATAAAGATACAAAACTATGTCTAAATTTGTGTGTGCAGTACTGTACTGTCTGAATGAAAATTGACAGCATGCATGTGCAGTTGAGTTGGGTCGTCTGGCCTTGTTAAGCATAGTGGGTCATATTCCTTTGGCTTTACTTTAGACAATTTGGCTGTAGTTTTTCTTGTCAGTCCTGTTCTAAAAATATGAATGCATAAACTTGTGATTTAATACAGATATCTAGTACACTGGCAATTGTTCAATTATTTTTCTGATCAACAACAGTTTTCAGTGACTGATCCTTGAAGAACATTTCTTTCTAGTCTTAATTTTCATGTGTGCAGACAACTTTTCCACATTTGTAATTTGCTTGTTGTGGCTGTAAGATAACCTGCAGCTGCCTTGTTTTGTTTTGTTGCAGCAGAGAATTGACAATAGGCCATCTTTTGTTGTCCTTACTGTACTATTGAAGTATGACAATAGGCCAATTTAAACTTCACATCAATCGAGCACTTAGAACCTCACTTGCTCCTCCTGCTGCTCCAGTTGCTTAGGCTATTTGGCAATAATTCAGCTAAGCCTATATGGCAATAACTAAGATCTAACCAACTAATTGTTAGTAAGGTAGATAGATAGATAGATAGATAGATAGATAGATAGATAGATAGATAGATAGATAGACATCTGTTCACTATAGAGTTTACACATATATGTATATATTAACCATAAGGCGCAGCAGCTAGTAAGAGACACATATAGACAAACACGTCATTGGTACTAGCTCTTTCCACCAACCATGACGAAGTGTTTGAAGCACACTAGCATCCAAGGACGACTCACGCTGCTTTTCATGATTCTTTTGGCATCATCCATCGGTCATGCACACATAATAAGCGGTAATCACTGAATTAGACCCATTTCATTTTTTTTGGTAAACAAATACAGTTACATTGTTCATTATGATGAAACTGCATGTAATTTGATTGACCTTTATTAGGGAAAACCAAAGATGACATCAACACTAGGAGCATGATGATGACCACGATGAGGACAGCAAGCAACATGATTGGCACCAAGGGAGAAGCTTCTAGGGGGTTGTGCTTTCATGATATTGTGTCTGGATTTTGGTACTGCAGAAAGACTAATAAGTACTTTAGGACGTTTTGTGATTGCATGAAGCATTGCTGCTGACGCACTACAGTGGAATGGACTATTTTGTTTGAGGCCGTGCTTTCTCCAGTTCGTGGAAGGAGATCACGAAGATGTTCTACCTAATCATGGCTGTACCAAAGGATAAAGTAATCTGACTTATCCTTGATTAAGTGTTTATTGTTTCAAAAAAAATCACTGCCATTACAAAACACTCGTATTGGATACCAGTACTACACAACGGCTCATCTACATACGATGGTTTATATTTGAAGTCCTATTTGCCATTATTTCCAGAACTGCAAAAGTAACTGCTTCGTGAACAAGGTCACATTCTGCCAGGGATATGTCACAGATGTGTCTTTGATAGAAATAACTACTCCTGCCCAAAAATCATTCTAATTTTGTCCTATATCAAACCATCTTTAATTTGACCAAATTTATAACAAATATTGACATTTATGAGATCAAATAAACATCCATGCACGCAATCCAGAGTGATTTTGGAGGGCAAGAGCGCTTCTATGGTGGGCAGTAGTTAATTACAGATAATTAACTAATTTCTTTTCAGTGTATACATGCATCTAGCAGGGCAAGAGCGCTTCTGGAAGTAAGGTGTTGAGATGTTTCACTTCTTGCATGTATTACACTGCAAGAAACTCAGCTGACAGAGTGACAGGTGTAGCCTGTAACTAACTTTCGATTCCATTCCATGTTTGTGTATGATAAAAGAAAAGAAAGAAGCCTCCACTAGTTGGTCTGAGCTGAACTGCCTCTGCATGTGTTAGTTTGGTGCGGCTTTATTCTTTAAACTTCTTTTTATATATGATTCATTCATATACAAACTTGTTGGAAAAAGCCAAATCTGTTACAAGAGCTCACCATTTTCGTTTTATGTTATTTGCAGAGGTTTTGGTGGAAGAAATGCATGTTTTGAGACAAGTGGAGTGTGGTCAAGTTTTGTAATGATTATTGAACATTTCTGGCTTCTATATAGTTGCGCAAAGACTTGATTTCAGTTTGAAATACCTATATAGTTTTATGTAAACAGACTCATTCCTGAGATTTTTTTATCATTATGCGATGCTAGCGTTCATATGTAGTGGCTTTCTTATATTTTTTTTCTTTTTTTTAGTTTTTTTATTTTTCTTATTTTTTAAGACGTTTCTATACTATATCTATAGTGGAGTTATCAAATAAGCCAAGACTTTATTCCTGGAATCCTGAGCATGATAGATGCAGCAGAGAAGCCCGTGATCCATCAGGAAGGACTGATCCATGTATGCATGCTCGCATCTGACCGCTTTGTTTGTGCTGGAGCTGTTCGATCCCATCATCCATCTCCCCTTGCAACTGCATGCTTCCAAACAGCCACAGGGAAATAGCCCCCCACGTGAAATCTCCCCTCCGGGTGGAGAGGGGATTAGCATGTCCAGAAAAATCCCTCCCCCTCCGTTTTCTTCCCTGGGTTAGTCACCCTGCGTTGCCAAAGTAGCCTGCGGTTTCAGGGCGTCAACCCCTGCCCACGCGCGTGGCCTCCAGAAGTGTGTCGTCAGCCGCGGGGAGGTCCTGGGCTCCTAGCGGCCATGTCGTGAGCGATGCCATCAGGGACTCAGGGCTACGAGGATGGTGCAGGATTTGTTGAGACATTGTGATGCTCACGAGTTACAAAGAATCTGGTCATTCACACATGATGGATGGAGGACATTATTTCTTGGCTTTACGAATAGAGTGGCACGTACTGTGTTCGAAGTGCATACAAACTACCTCAGGCACAGAACGGTGGACAGTGTGGGTCAACTATTGGAAAACTTGTATCTATATCTATCTATCTATTATCTATCTATCTATACTTATACTATAAAAGAGCGAAGGAATTGAAATTAGCCTCTCATCCTAATACCTCACACCCACCTAAGTTCTTGTCCCTTAGATATACTTTAAAATCTAATCTAACACATCTAAATCTTCCATCCTGACCTGACAAGCAGACCCAGTCGAAAACACGTTCATATGCATGCATTTGTGCCCTTGTCTTCGGTCAACCACGCATGATTTTTTTCACTCACGCCACACTATACCCGCCACCTGTACCCACCTTTTTTCTCTGCATCAACAACATAAAATGAGTGTGCAAGTGGAGCACTTTATTGATGCAGAAAGTACAGCAGACAGTGATAATGTTATTGTCCAAGGTGCACCCGATCTTTATAATTATCCCATTTTTTATGACTCATCTATTTTAGAGCATTCTTCTCTAGTTGTGTAGCCTCCGCGATATTCTATTGTGGTCGATAGGGCCAGACGACAACTAAAACTAGTTAAAACATTAATATAAAGAATACACTATTGCTTAAGTTTTGAGTGTTGCAGAAGAGATTGAAGGTAATTTAGAACTTTCCTATTATTATAAGTTTACTACTTCTGCTGGTTGAATGATTGAATGACCGCTATGCAGGATAAAAAGTCTATCCATCATTAATGGAGTCTGAAAAAGAAGTGAAGGTATATGCATGATGCAAGTGAATATTTCATTAGCAGCACATTCTAGATTATCTTCAGTGTTATGTACATGGTTATATGATGATAGGGAGTACATGTCTAGAGTTCTACATTCTAGTGCAGTTGGTTCTCTTAATGTATCCCAACATTTATATATATATGCGTGCGCGCGCACATGGCTAGTCCTTGTAAAGAGCGCTGGAGAGATGTTTAGTGGATTTTTAGGTATCTGTATGATCTTATATTATTGCTTTTTGTAGTTTGGCAAGTATTGAGATGGATTCATTAGTTATGTTGATTCTGATTATGATAGTGATTGGAAAAGAGGTCTCATGGGTTATGATTTCACTATTGGTGGTTATGTTGTTAGTTGGAAAGCAAGTTTGTAGGCTACTGTTACTTTTTCTACTACACAGAAGTTCAATACAATTCTATTTTTGTGCTTGTAAAGAAGCTATTTGGTTTAGAGGTTTGTACGTTCTTGAACTATTGTTGATATTTATGAATGCAAATAAAACAATAAGAATTCTGCAGGCGCACAGATTACCATTGTAGCATTTCACCAGGAGTATTCTAGGAATGATGACAATAAAGATATTGATAAACTTATACTTATGATGGATCAAGAAACTAAACACTTACTCTAAACCGGGGTAAACCAAAAGATATATGTATATGATAAGCATAACATTCAGAGAGACTCCAAAACATGGCAATAGCTAGTCTAAGTTAAATATACAAGTGAGATAAATTCCTAAGTCATTCTTAATTAATTACAAGTCAAAGCATACCATCATTTTATATACTTAGCAATAGCAAATGATTAATTTTACACTTATGCACAAGGGACGTCTCCAAGGAGGAGCATAGCAAAATATACTTCCTCCGTCATGACCAGGTCCTACTAGGCCTACGGACAGGAAGTGGACTACAGATAATCAACGAGGCTGTCACCCCGTGATCTACCACACATTCCGGAATGCAGGAGGCATCCATAGGCAAAACAAAGTATAAGCACCATGCTTACACAAAGTTTGGCTACTCAACCCGTTCAAACACTGAGTCGAGCGCTCTGTGATCCTATGCATAAATATAATGATAACTTTGACTATACTAAGCATATCATCAAAGCAAACTATGAACATGATAACTAAGAACATAGTATAGATGTAGAGCAAAGTCATTAATAAGATAAATGTTATGGATACAAGGGCTATACCAAGCCTCTGGTGACTAAATCTGAAATCCCAGCAGAAGCCTGACTCTACTTGATCTAACTTAGCTAGGCTATGCTAATCCTCTAATTATCTAGGAGCTCTTCTCTTTTCTGAATGGAATCCTCTCTTGGATGAATTAGAATTCCTTCCTAGATGGGGTCTAGGGGTCCTTTTATAGGGGGCACCTGGCACACTGTGGGCCCATGAATCCATGGCACGGCTCCATCTTGTCCCTCCAATCCAAACCACCTTCGATGCATGGCGAAGATTGATCCTCAAGGTTGGTGGGAGATCCACGTCTGACGTGGGGCTGACAGGAAGGGCCTAGGGGTCGGCCGACCTAAGGGGGGTCTCCCGACCCCCTCTGGCCTCCTCTACCATCGATCTTCGGTGGTAATTTGTGGATGGTGGATGTGAGGCCAGTGGAGTTGGTTTCATTGTGGATAATCTTGATTGTCTGACGTACTATGGCCCACTTTGGTTTGTTTTCTAGATAAATCAGCCTGCATACAAATATTCACCAAGACTTGTGGAATTCGTTAGTTTCAAACCTCTGAATCTATGTTGGTGATTGTTTTTAAGGATAAATGCAGGTGAAATTGATAGTTTATTTTTGCTAGAGCGACCATCAACAACTACTATATATCATGACAGCTAGTGTGGTATTTGTATCGTAAAAGGTCATATGTTTCATGATACAAAAAACCACATTCATATAAGATAACATTTTATTCGAGATGTCATTAGTGAAGGTGATACGAAGGTACATAGTATGATAAGAACACACGACAATCCCAGTTAACAAAGTCGAGCTAAGTTTGAGCTATTTTTAAAAGAAGGGATATGCTATGCTATCAGAAAATAAACCTACCATGTTCAACCAATATTTCATGCATGTAGAAAATCATATAGTGTTCCCACTAGATACATAGCACAATGAAAGAAGAGTTGGAGCAGCCTAGTCCATCGAGTGCAAGTGGATGTTGTTGAAGTGTAGGTATACGTATGTTCTCCTATACATGTGCCTGCATGTCTAGCCATCCGCCTCATGTTGGTCGCTGATCAATGCTGCAACAATAGCAACGGTCACTACTACACAAATGAGTTTAGAAGACGGTGCCCAAACATTAACAGAGGTGGACACAAAATCCAACCGCCTCCTAAAATGTTGGGCTATTAACGGAGGCAGTCATTTTTATTTACGGAGGTGGTCATGTTTGTCCGCCTCATAATATCCATTTTTGGAGGCGGTCAAAATTCAACCGCCTCCAAAAATGGTCTATTTTTGGAGGCGATCAAAATTCAACCGCCTCCAAAAATAGTCTATTTTTAGAGGCGGTCATATTAAGGTGCCAGCCTCCATAAATATAATTTCAGAGGAGGGCTCACTATAAAGTCAGCCTCCAAAAATGCTAAGGCCCAACAGGCCTAGTAGAGGCCCGACAGCCGTTATTGATATAAATACAGGAAGACTTAGGGTTTCCCTTCACTCAATCAACGCACACCTCACTGACTCTCTCTTCCTCTCATCCTCCTAGCCCAATGCGCCGCTCCCTCTGACCCCTTCGAGTGGCGCTCCTAGGGCCCACACCCTCGCCCTCTCCTCCATCTCCTCCTCCTCCCAGCCTGATGCGCCGCTCCCTCGCCCTCTCTTCCTCCTCCCAAGGCACTACGGAGTCTCAGTGGCGCCCCAGGCCGGCGGGACGCATGGTGGTGCCTCGGGCCAGCGACCACGCGCCTCGCGGTGGCGCATCAGGCTAGCGGCGGCGCACCTCACGGTTCCGCCCCTGGCCGACGGCGGCGGTACGCGTGGTGGCGGTGGAGGCCGCGATGGCAGGGAGGCGGAGCACCTCTAGCACCCAGATCCACGACGGCAGGGAGGCGAAGGGCGAGGAGAAGCTTATTCCAAATGGCTATGCCCAGATCCAGGCGGCTCTAGGCTCCCTTCGAGCAGATCCAGGGCGGCCGGATCTCGAATCCTGACAGAGCGGACGCGATGGCGGCGGGGCTCGGAGCGCGGTATCCAGGGCGTGCCCGTCCTCTGGTAGCGGATCGAGGGTGGTGGCATCCCCCGGCTGTGGATCCACGGCATGTTCGGCCTCCAGCGGCGGATCGAGGACGGGCGTGACCGGATCCAGGGACGACGACATCGACGAGGCACAGATCTAGCCGGTGACGCGTGGATGGGCTTGGCGGGCCGTGGATGGGCTCGGCGGGCCTGTCCATGGGTTTTTCTTTTTTTGTTTTTTGTGTTTGATTTATGGAGGCGGGCAAAGCAACCGCCTTTGTAGGTCACGGATTAACCGTGACCTTTGATTGGAGGCGGTTGCAATGCCTGCCTCCAGAAATAAAAAAAAACACCTGCCTCTAATAAATATTCTGTAGTAGTGGGTACCTTCTTGTTATCCAAATGTATAGGAATTGAATATCGTGCACTGATGTGCTAGGACCATGTGTATGACTAGGGGAGGGAGAGAGGAGGTGGTGTCTTCGGTAGAAAAGAAGAACCATGTCGTGCCCCTAACCGTGCCCATTCATTTATATAGAGAGCGTGCTAATGGTCTTCTACCCTAGAGGTTGATTAGGACACATGGATCAATATCCTATTTTGGTTCACGTATGAATATAATCCATAGCATGTATGATTACCTCATGGACACATCTCACTAGCTCTATGTTCAAGCTTGGTTAGTGTTACTGTTTAAGTTCTAGTGAATTTTAGCATCAGTGATTATTTATTACTGAAGTGAGTTAATTGATGATACTTTATTTTCTAAAGATGGAATTTTTATCAAGCTGACTGCAAATCAGTTTTGTCCACCCAGTAGTTATCATGCGAGACCCTGAGGCTTGGCGGTGTAGTGATGTGGTGCACTGGTGCGACTACTATATTATAGGGATGGGCAGAGTTTGCAGTTATGCTTCATTGTTGAGGAAGCATCAGAAGCAGAAGACGTGATGCGTAAGAATGGTCTACCGAGAAATGTAAGATTTGAACTGTGTGCTCAAATGATGCTGAGTTAAATATAAGAGGGGTCAATGAACTTGGTTTGGTGTACCCACTACTACAACCAGCCTTTTTGGAGATGGCTTTTGATGGTTTGTAGAGGCGTTCTGTAACAGAACCGTCCAATTATACGAGATTAAGTAGAAAAATCATCCAACGGAAGGACAATTTAACTAACTTAAGCCCGTATAACCCGGTAGTCCGTGAAATCTCGACGGATTTCAAACCATTTCACATAACAGCCAAGATCGTACTAAGTTTAGCGGTCACCATCATAAGTTACATAAATGTTCGCGGCATAAAATACATCGGAGTTTAAACATAGTTATTACAAAACAGGTTTGAATAAAAGTAGCGGAAGCGGTAGTTCAAATCACGCACACACACAACATTTTAGAATAAAGTGCCAGCTTGTGATCATCTCCAGCAAAAGCATCAGACGAGAAGTACGAATGACCATTGCCCATGGTTCTATGCTTCGCCCATTGCAGGATAGAGACAGTTGATACAATAACCGTAGTACATCTGTCCATCTGCAACAAGTGGGAACAAAGCCCTGAGTACGAGAAGGTACTCAGCTAGACATACCCGTCATAAACCAGAAATAAAAGACACCAAGGAATCATGATAGGCTTTTTGGTGGGGTAGCTGACTCATTTGCAAAAAGGCATTTTTAGCATTTAGGAAAACTTTTACAAAAGCTTTGCATCAAGTTAAATCTTTATTAACCTGTCGACTACATTTGGACCTGTACTAAAGTAACATGTAATTAAACAGGCAATGATAACCAATGATCATTAACAACTTCCATTATGTCATAACTCATATAACTATCCAAGTGTTCCATCAATATTACTACGATGAAGTAGCTCAAGTCAAGTGTTCACTATCCAGTGAATGATGGCGATTCGAATCGATTATTAACCAGCTGGTAAGTTATTCCTCACACAAACCTCACTCACCCGCTAATGTGAGGTGTTGGTCGCCGAGTCAACCATTCAGGTAAAGTCGCGAGCTTGCCAGGAACCACTTGTACCCGGGGGCCGCCCGACTGCTCTTTGGCCTTATCATCGCGCCCCCGTATCCTGCCACTACTGCTCCGGTACAGTGCGTTGCGGGCAATCCACTCGGCCCGAATAATCTCCCAGTTTCGCGGTCGGAAGGTACTTTATCCGGCCAGCTAAATGTGAGGCAGGCGTTCAACATGACCCGAGGGACAACAACGGACGGTCCTTAATCGACACAGACGGAAAACACTACAGTCCGAAACCCTGCAAGTTTCCGCCCGGTCTCAATTTCATTCCACACTTAGTTATACCATGACTTCATAGTTATCCAAACAGATCCAGGTAACCACCTATAGCTCGCAGGTGACAGGAAATCACCCGACTTCTACCGGTCTAAGCCAGCTAAGCATTGACTCGACTGCGGATACCAGGGTAATAAGGATATGGTATAACAAAGGTAAGTAAGGTATAATGCAGCAACGTTTGCAAACAACTCCTAAACGTAATGCATCAAATTAAGTAAAGTTAATAATAAATTATTTGCAAACCTGGAGAGAAATGCTCTGGGGCTTGCCTCTCTCGAAGGAACTCGGACGGTGGTCGGGGCACTCCGGGAGATCTTCACCGGCCTCTTCTTCGGCTTCTGTCACCTCCTCCTGCTGCACCTCGATCTGCTCCTCTGGCTCCTCGGGTAAGACGACTGGGTTCTCGGTTTGCGATCCTGTATGATGCAATGCGCGTAAGTGATTATGCAAGTGTGCATCGAAGGAGATGAATGAAATGAATATGTTGAAATGCAAGGTAGTCAACATCATCCAAGAAACTATACACTACAAGCACATGTCATCTACTGCATTCTCTTCTACTACTATTATGTTAAGTTAACCTATCTTATGAAATGCTTCAAAGATACACCAAAGCTTTACTAATTTCTTAATCACACTTAAAGCAACACTTGCTTAAACCCTAAGTAATAATAGTAGGTTTGAATAGCAACATATATTTTTGATGCTCCTAAAAATCTAAGAAAATTACAGTAGCATAATACTACTCTAAACAGACTACTATAAAAATTTCATGGCATTTGGATAAGTAAACCATCCTATACAAAAATAACAAGCTATAGCATAAAAATGAGCATGAAATTACTTTGTACTATGAAAAGTGTCAAAAAACAGAATTAATATTTTTCCTAGGTTCTTTATAGCATACTATGACTGTACAAAAAATATCACATGCATGTTTTATACAAAGTTTGCTCTCTAGCAAAAATAACAAAAATCAGCCATTAAAGGCACTTGAACTACACTTCAACATTTTTCCATAGCACATGCATGAAACATATTTTTCCTAGGAAGTACATGATATATGAAGATTAATAAACTTAAAATCATATTTTTCTGATTCATATAGGATTTACTAGCTATTTTATAAGATATCAGCAATATTAAGAATTAATTAAAGCCCTACAGAAAAGTATTCCAAAAATGACATGAAATATTTTTAGATTGTAGATCTGGTTCCAATGAATCCCTAGAAATTTATTTCACAATTTTTGGAGTACATTTAATCACCCAAACAATTTCTAAAGCATTTTTATTTCCACTTAATAAAAGAAAAGAAACTGAAAATTCTTTATTTGAAAACGGGCCGGCATAGTACGGGGCAAACGGCCCGGTCTGGCTCAGCCCAAGAACGCGCGCGCCGGGAGAAAGAAAATGGGCCGGCTCTTGTTGGAGCAGGCCGGCCCAGTCACTCGCGTCGCCCGCGGGCGAGCGGGAACGGCACACGGCCGAGCCGGTGCTCGACACCGTGGCGGTGCGGTGGCCGCCGACGGCCAGCGGCCGCTTCCGTGCCCGAGCGAGCAAGGCGAGGCGCGCAACATGATCGTGGGGACACGGTGAACATTGACGCGCAATTCGATAGAGATGGGGAGGAGCGGAGGCGACGGTGGCCGGAGCGCAAGCGCGGCGGCTCCGTCACGGTGGCGCGGCAAGGAAGCCAAATTGGTGTCCTACCGGAGTGAGCAAGGCGATGGTGGCGCTCGTTCGGAGGAGGCAAGGGAGTGGCGAAGCTTGGTGCAAGACGGATTTGGTGGCGGTGGAGGGTCGATGTCGGAACGGGGGAGCGGAGGTGGAGCTCTCGGCGGTGAGCCGCTCGCCCGCTCGGTTCTTGGAGAGGGGGAGTGGAGGGGGAGTGAGCGAGGGGGCGCATGGATGGAGGGCAGGCACGCGCGGTGCTTTGAGGCGGAGCACGCGGGGTCCACGGGCGGCCACGCGGTGGCGTCGCCGGCATGCGGCCGCCACGCGGCGGGCGTGCTCTGCCTGGGCGCCAGCGTGCGCGCGCGAGCGGGCGGGAGAAGGAGGCGGCCGCGTGGACGCAGGCCGGGCCGCTGCGCTGCGCGGGCGCGCGCGCGGGGGTGGCGCGGGCCGCTTGGGCCGACGGGCCGAAAGGGTGGCGGCGGCCTGCTAGCGCTGAAATTGTTTTTCCTTTTTATTTTTCCAGAGAAAATTCAAATAAAATTCTATTTATAGTTTTCAAATTCAATTTTGGGCAAGCAAACGACCTTTTCTGAAAATGGCCCAAAAATGAAAGTTGCTTAGAATTTAATTCTCTACAACTTTGCTTTTAAGGCCAAAGTCCAAATCTGGATAGATTTTGATTTTTAGAATAAAAGCTAATTTAGAGAGGATTTTTTTGAATATTTTCAAAATACATTTTTAAAACAAATCTTTGACAAAACTTTGAGTGATTTAGTGGCTCCAAAAATTTCTTTATCATTCTAAGTGATATGAAATTTAGTTGCACAAAATTTTGATGGAATGTGATTAGCACATTAATATATTACATCTCAAATACCACTTTCTAAGCTTTTATTTCACTCAAATTATAATATTAACATGTATGATTAGGATGATATGAAATGCCATGCATATGATTACCATGCAAATGCTTGCGTAACACCGGAGTGTTACAGCCCTCCCCCCTTATAAAAATCTCGTCCCGAGATTTGGGTTACGAACCATTTATTATAAAAATCTTCGTATGCTTTTTGTAAGTATTCACCCGTTTCCCACGATGCATCTCCCTCATCATGATGACTCTATTGTATCTTATATGTTTTCACCACACTGTTCCGAGTAGCCCTTTCTTTGGAATCCTAAACTCGAATTGGCTGCCCACGATACACCAGATCTGACTTAAGTTTTATGCCTCGAGGTTCAATTATTTCCTCTGGAATGCGCAAACATTTCTTGAGATGTGATATGTGAAAAACTGGGAATATAGCACCCATTGATTCTGGTAACTCCAATTTGTAAGCCACTGGACCCTTCCTTTCTAATATTTTGAAGGGTCCTACAAATCTGGCGGCAAGCTTTCTGCGTATTCCAAACCACTTCTTCTTCATTGGCGTGACTTTCAGATAAACATAGTCTCCAACTTCAAACACAAGTGGTCTCCTTCTTTTATCCGCATAACTTTTCTGACGTGACTGAGCTGCTCTCATATTTTGCTGAATGATATGAACTTTCTTTTCGGCTTCTTCCACGAAGTCAATACCATAATACCTTCTTTCCCCTGGCTCAATCCAGTTTAAAGGTGTTCTACACTTTCGTCCATACAAAGCCTCAAAAGGTGCCATTTTGATACTTTCTTGATAGCTATTATTATATGCGAATTCTGCTAGAGGTAACCATGACTCCCATGAACCTCTGGAAGACAACACACAAGCTCTCAATATATCTTCTAAAACAGCATTAACTCTTTCAGTCTGACCATCTGTTTGAGGATGATAGGCAGTGCTACGAATCAGACTAGTCCCCAAACCTTTGTGCAAATGCTCCCAAAAGTGAGCAGTGAACTGGGACCCTCTGTCAGACACTATAGTCTTCGGTATGCCATGCAATCTCACAATCTCTGCAATATACTTTTCTGCATATTGAGGTGGTCTATAAACTGTCTTGACAGGCAAAAAGTGAGCGGTCTTGGTAAGACGATCCACGATTACCCAAATCGAATCATGGCCTTTCTGAGTAGTGGGCAAACCTGTGATGAAATCCATACTTATATCATCCCACTTCCAACTAGGTACTAACAAAGGTTGCAACAATCCGGCAGGTTTCATGTGAATAGCTTTCACTCGACAACATGTGTCACATCTAGCTACATAAGCTGCAATTTCCTTCTTCATCTTTGTCCACCAAAAACGAGGCCTTAGTTCTTGATACATTTTACTACTGCCAGGATGAACGGATAACTTAGAGTGATGAGCTTCATCCAAAATTTTATTCTTAAGCTCTCTATCCTTTGGAACAACAAGACGGTTGTCGAACCACAACACGTCCTGATCGTCCACTCTGAAGTGTTTTGAAGGTTCTTCTTTAATTTTTCCTTTTGATGTGGAATATCCCTTTGTCTGCTTTCTGACCTTCTATTATCTTACTCTCCAAGGTACAACTGATCTGAATACTGTGTAACATGACAGGGTGCATTAGATTAAAACCATTTTCGAGTAAGGGTTGCATATTCAGACAATGCGACTTTCTACTCAAAGCATCGGCTACCACATTGGCTTTCCCAGGGTGATACTGTACATTCAAGTTGTAATCTTTAATTAGTTCTAACCATCTTCGCTGTCTCATGTTCAATTCTGGTTGGGTGAAAATGTACTTGAGACTCTTGTGATCGGTGAAAATATTGCACACATTACCAAGTAAATAGTGTCTCCAAATCTTTAAGGCATGCACCACGGCGGCAAGCTCAAGATCATGTGTCAGATAATTGATTTCATGTTTTCTCAGCTGACGGGAGGCATAAGCAATGACTCTTCCTTCTTGCATCAGAACACAGCCTAATCCTGTTTTTGATGCGTCACAGAACACATTAAAAGGTTTCTCGATGTCAGGCTGTGCAAGAACTGGAGTAGTGGTCAACAGTTTCGCAAGATGTGGAAAGCTGTCTCACACTCCTCTGTCCACACGAACTTATGATCTTTCTGTAATAGACTTGTCATTGGCTTAGCAATCTTCGAGAAGTCTGGGATAAAGCGGCGATAGTAACCAGCTAACCCTAGGAAACTCCTGACTTCTGGCACTGTGGTTGGAGTTTGCCAATCCATAACCTCTTGCACTTTGCTCGGATCTACCGAAACTCCATTCTCAGATAAAATATGACCCAGGAAAGGAACTTTCTTCAACCAAAATTCACATTTGCTGAACTTAGCATACAACTTATGATCTCTTAGTCTGGTCAGGACAATTCTCAGATGTTCTTCATGATCTTTCTCATTCTCAGAGTATACTAGAATGTCATCAATGAAGACAACTACACACTTATCCAACTCTAGCATGAAAACCGTATTCATCAGATACATAAAATATGCAGGAGCATTTGTTAAGTCAAAGGACATAACAAGATACTCGTACAACCCGTATCTGGTAGAAAAGGCGGTTTTCGGGACATCTTGTGGCCTGATCTTTATCTGATGATACCCTGATCTTAGGTCTATTTTGGAGAACACCCTAGCTTTAGCCAACTGATCAAACAAAACATCGATATGAGGCAAAGGATATTTATTCTTGATAGTTACCGCATTAAGAGGTCGATAATCCACACACATCCTCAGAGTACCCTCTTTCTTTTTCTTCACGAACAAGGCAGGACATCCCCATTCAGACTTACTTGGTCGGATAAACCCCTTCTTTAGCAATTCTTCCAGTTGCTTCTTCAGCTCAGCTAACTCATCCAGAGGCATCCGATAAGGTCTCCTCGAAATAGGAGCTGTTCCGGGGATCAACTCGATTCCAAACTCAACATCTCTATCTGGAGGAAGGCCAGGTAACTCTTCTAGAAACACATCCGGGAATTCACACACTACCGGGATCTGGTGGATAGGAATAACTTCCATGGCACAGGTCACACTTACAAGGTCTGTTCTTTCGAGCAATGGTACCTGAAAAGTACCCTCTGCCTGCGGATCCTTAAAGGTAAGCAATCGACTGCTTGTATCTATGACTGCTCCCCAGTCTTTCATCCAGTTCATCCCTATTATTACATCCAAAACTAGTCCCGGCATAACTATCAGGTTTACTCGAAACTTCCGACTATCTAACTCAAGGGTTGCCCCTCTAACCATCTTATTGGTTAGCACATCAGCCCCTACTGAACTTATGCGATAACCATAACTCAATTCTGTGCATAGTTGTTCATGCTTCCGTGCAAATGCTTGACTCATAAAAGAATGCAAGGATCCAGAATCAAATAGAACAACTGCAGGGTGATGGTTAATAAGAAACTTACCGGCAGTTACAGGTTCTCCTTCAGGAATCTCATCAACGGTGGTATGGTGCACACGGGCAGTGTAAGTCTGTTGCTTCTTTCTAGCCGGATAAGGGCATAACTTTGAAAAGTGGCCTGGCTGACCACAATTGTAGCAGGGCCCCTTCACTGTACCAGCAGATCCTATAGCTCCCTTGGAGTTGCTCTGTTCTGCAGCTGCGGTGATCTTTGCTGGCGGCACGGCCATCTTGTACGGCTTCTGTGGTCCCTTGTAGTTCTGAGTTTTATGCTGTGGAGGCCTGAACCTTGCACCAGGTGCGGACGGACGATAAGAAGGACGATTTGCAGTGACAACTCTGGACTGGGAGGGTCCTGACTCAAACACCCTCTTGCGATTCTTAGATGCAGTGTAGGCGTTGTTGTTCTTTTCTTGCTTCAAACAATCACTGACAAAGTCATTGAACCTGACACGGGTATTGGTACCCACATGCTTCATCATCTTCGGACTTAACCCTCTCTTGAAACTAGCAATTCTCTTTGCATCTGTGTCGACCATGTCTGGAGCATAGCGGCACAAGTTATTAAAGGCATGCAGATACTGTGTTACAGTCTTGGTACCCTGATTTAAGGCTAAGAACTCTCCGAGCTTTATCTCAACCAACCCTGGGGGAATATAAACTCCCCTAAACGCTTTAGTGAATTCTCTCCAAGTAATATGGGCATTGGGAGGAAAGGTGGTGCGGTGGTGCTTCCACCACATCCCTGCTGGTCCCTGTAACTGATGTGCAGCATATTCTGTCTTCAGAACTTCTATCAGTCTCAGCACACGAAACTTATCTTCCATAGTGTTGATCCATTCTTCAGCGTTGAGTGGCTCTGCTGCTTCCTTGAAAATAGGTGGCCTAGTATCCATGAAATCCTTGAAATTGCTGTACTGGTTCACTCCATGGCCACCACCTTGATTATTTCCTCTCTGAACATTTTCAGCGATGGTATGCAGAAAATCTTCCATATTCCTTTGTGACTGCTCGGCGTTGCGCTGGCTTCCAAGAAACTGTGCGAAGAACACTTCTGCAGTGAGCGGTGGAGGAGGGGGCAAATGTGGCTCTGGCTGTGGCTCCTGGTGATTGACGTTGCTTGCGCCACCCCACCAGCCCCTGCACCATTGCCACCAGTTTCAGCGGCCTCATACGTGGCACGGCGAGTGTTTGCCATCTGCATATTTCAGCAACAAGTAATAATTGAGCGAAGTGGTAGTAATCGTATTCGAATGAACAATCATGCCATACTGAATTTATTGGAGAGAACAAGTCATGCAATAAAACAGAGGCACAATAATCACATTCCAATTAAAACAACATCACTAATCAAATTACTTCGAATGCAACATCGCGTTCCATACCACCATGTTGCCAGCATACATACACTGGACTTTTATGCGTACAAGCATCACATACACAACCAAGATCCAAAAGATCGCCAGTCTCAAGATCGAACAGGATACAACACGACACATGGGAACCAAAAGAAGGCCATCGCGATAAAGCCTATCACTAACGCAAGGCAACTAGCCTACTCCTTGGGGCCGTCGTCGAGGTCGGAGGCGTCACCATTGCTACCATCAGTAGCGGCGTCGTTGTCGACGTCCATCTGGGCGGCGTCCGGAGGAGCGTACGGGCCTATCCCGTTGTAGAGGGCATGGAACTCTTCATGCAAGTTGGCGTTATACCCTTCTAGCTCCTCGACCCTTTGCCTGAGAAGGTCCCTCTTGTTCCAGGCTTCATTCCTTTCTTGCACTAGCTGTCCCATCATGCGATCTGCATTTCTGTTGGCCTGAGTCAACGTCTGCACCCGCTGCATAGCACTCTCACCTCTCTCGAGAGCCCGATCTCGCTGCAAGCTCATGTCGGCCAACTGCTCCTGCAAGCTAGCTATAGCACGTGCTTGCTTCTTCTTCTGCTTCCTTGCTTCAATCCGATCATTACCTCTTAGACCAGTCAAGGTCCAATAGGTATTCTCAAGACCCTGATATGCTCTGATGGCTGCATACATGGCACTCATCGTGTAGTTGTCGCTAGCATGTCCTTCACTTGGGCCTCTGACCAAGGCACTACCTTGTGGCTGCACCCAAATGGCATCACGAGGATCATCTCTCGGGAAGGTACCGGCCAAGGCTGCTGCCAACTCATTAGGAAACCTGCTCATTATGTCTCGGATGACGTGAAAGGCTGCACCCTCTGCACCCTTAACTGGAGTGCGCCCTTCAAACTCCAAATGCCAACCGGCCCATTCTGGCGCATCACCAAGGGCAGGAACGGTGATCTCCACTATTGCAAGTCCATCCTCAGCTAGCTGACTCTCATTCCAAGAGTACACCGGCTCTTGACCCTCTGGGTACCCCACATCATGGAGCACTCTCCAAAGCAAGGTGGGCATGCCAAACTCACTTAGAAAAGTGTCCGTGCTACGGTGCTCCCGCGGGGCCATCTGGTGACGTGGTGCTCTTCCACCAGTGGACTTACGGGCAGTCTTCTTCGTGCGGGCCATCTGTAGCACAAGTTTTAAATTACCCGGTGAGAACATATTTTAAGTTGATGTCACTTTTATCAAACTGGGATAATCCTTTTATAAGGGGAGGAATGCAGGTTATGAATGAAATGCTTAGGTAGTATGATGCATGCGCGAGTCTTACGTTCTCACAAACTTAAAAAATAAAGACATCTAACGATGAATTCGGTGGCATACAACGATCTCTCATATACGTAACTAATTCGATCTACACGATACACGCTGTTATGTACCTGCAGAAAATTTATTTCAGCCCATTCCCCATGAATGCATGAAAGCAGTAAATCTACCTACACGCTCTACACGAATCCCCAGATGCGTGTACAACGGTAGTAACTACCCAAACACATCGTCCTATTGATGGCATCGCCTCAACTGACGGAACACCCACACATGCGATACTTTCATAAAAACATGTTTACAACATGTAATTATTCTAGTATCATATAAAACACTCTCCCTAGATCGGCGGTGTATCCGATAATGCTCTCACAGCTCACACTTACCAAAGTGTAGAGGTAACTGATCTATACATTACCACTCAATTAAGTGGCATTCATACAATATCACGCCGTATGAGCAACGAAAGAGAAATATGGTGCAAGAACCCCAAGTTAGTACTTAAATAGCCACCTAGAGTCCTTAACTGGGCATACAGGATATGACCACTGGCACACATTTAGTTTAAAAATCACACTTTTTAAATAGAATTTTGTTTTAAATACACTTATGAACAGTAATTACGCTAAACCATGCTCCGATACCAGCTGTAACAGAACCGCCCAATTATACGAGATTAAGTAGGAAAATCATCCAACGGAAGGACAATTTAACTAACTTAAGCCCGTATAACCCGGTAGTCCGTGAAATCTCGACGGATTTCAAATCATTTCACATAACAGCCAAGATCGTACTAAGTTTAGCGGTCACCATCATAAGTTACATAAATGTTCGCGGCATAAAATACATCGGAGTTTAAACATAGTTATTACAAAACAGGTTTGAATAAAAGTAGCGGAAGCGGTAGTTCAAATCACGCACACACACAACATTTTAGAATAAAGTGCCAGCTTGTGATCATCTCCAGCAAAAGCATCAGACGAGAAGTACGAATGACCATTGCCCATGGTCCTATGCTTCACCCATTGCAGGATAGAGACAGTTGATACAATAACTGTAGTACATCTGTCCATCTGCAACAAGTGGGAACAAAGCCCTGAGTACGAGAAGGTACTCAGCTAGACTTACCCGTCATAAACCAGAAATAAAAGACACCAAGAAATCATGATAGGTTTTTTGGTGGGGTAGCTGACTCATTTGCAAAAAGGCATTTTTAGCATTTAGGAAAACTTTTACAAAAGCTTTGCATCAAGTTAAATCTTTATTAACCTGTCGACTACATTTGCACCTGTACTAAAGTAACATGTAATTAAATAGGCAATGATAACCAATGATCATTAACAACTTCCATTATGTCATAACTCATATAACTGTCTAAGTGTTTCATCAATATTACTACGATGAAGTAGCTCAAGTCAAGTGTTCACTATCCAGTGAACGATGGCGATTCGAATCGATTATTAACCAGCTGGTAAGTTATTCCTCATACAAACCTCACTCACCCGCTAAAGTGAGGTGTTGGTCAGGGCACTCCGAGAGATCTTCACCGGCCTCTTCTTCGGCTTCTGTCACCTCCTCCTGCTGCACCTCGATCTGCTCCTCTGGCTCCTCGGGTAAGACGACTGGGTTCTCGGTTTGCGATCCTGTATGATGCAATGCGCGTAAGTGATTATGCAAGTGTGCATCGAAGGAGATGAATGAAATGAATATGTTGAAATGCAAGGTAGTCAACATCATCCAAGAAACTATATACTACAAGCACATGTCATCTACTGCATTCTCTTCTACTACTATTATGTTAAGTTAACCTATCTTATGAAATGCTTCAAAGATACACCAAAGCTTTACTAATTTCTTAATCACACTTAAAGCAACACTTGCTTAAACCCTAAGTAATAATAGTAGATTTGAATAGCAACATATATTTCTGATGCTCCTAAAAATCTAAGAAAATTATAGTAGCATAATACTACTCTAAACAGACTACTATAAAAATTTCATGGCATTTGGATAAGTAAACCATCCTATACAAAAATGACAAGCTATAGCATAAAAATAAGCATGAAATTACTTTGTACTATGAAAAGTGTCAAACAATAGAATTAATATTTTTTCTAGGTTCTTTATAGCATACTATGACTGTACAAAAATTATCACATGCATGTTTTATACAAAGTTTGCTCTCTAGCAAAAATAACAAAAATCAGCCATTAAAGGCACTTGAACTACACTTCAACATTTTTCCACAGCACATGCATGAAACATATTTTTCCTAGGAAGTACATGATATATGAAGATTAATAAACTTAAAATCATATTTTTCTGATTCATATAGGATTTACTAGCTATTTTACAAGATATCAGCAATATTAAGAATTAATTAAAGCCCTACAGAAAAGTATTCCAAAAATGACATGCAATATTTTTAGATTGTAGATCTGGTTCCAATGAATCCCTGGAAATTTATTTCACAATTTTTGGAGTACATTTAATCACCCAAACAATTTCTAAAGCATTTTTATTTCCACTTAATAAAAGAAAAGAAACTGAAAATTCTTTATTTAAAAACGGGCCGGCACAGTACGGGGCAAACGGCCCGGTCCGGCTCAGCCCAAGAACGCGCGCGCCGGGAGAAAGAAAATGGGCCGGCTCTTGTTGGAGCAGGCCGGCCCAGTCACTCGCGTCGCCCGCGGGCGAGCGGGAACGGCACACGGCCGAGCCGGTGCTCGACACCGCGGCGGTGCGGTGGCCGCCGACGGCCAGCGGCCGCTTCCGTGCCCGAGCGAGCAAGGCGAGGCGCGCAACACGATCGCGGGGACACGGTGAACATCGACGCGCAATTCGATAGAGATAGGGAGGAGCGGAGGCGACGGTGGCCGGAGCGCAAGCGCGGCGGCTCCGTCACGGTGGCGCGGCGAGGAAGCCAAATTGGTGTCCTACCGGAGTGAGCAAGGCGATGGTGGCGCTCGTTCGGAGGAGGCAAGGGAGTGGCGAAGCTTGGTGCAAGACGGATTTGGTGGCGGTGGAGGGTCGATGTCGGAACGGGGGAGCGGAGGTGGAGCTCTCGGCGGTGAGCCGCTCGCCCGCTCGGTTCTTGGAGAGGGGGAGTGGAGGGGGAGCGAGCGAGGGGGCGAGTGGATGGAGGGCAGGCGCGCGCGGTGCTTTGAGGCGGAGCGCGCGGGGTCCACGGGCGGCCACGCGGTGGCGTCGCCGGCATGCGGCCGCCACGCGGCGGGCGTGCTCTGCCGGGGCGCCAGCGTGCGCGCGCGAGCGGGCGGGAGAAGGAGGCGGCCGCGCGGCCGCGGGCCGGGCCGCTGCGCTGCGCGGGCGCGCGCGCGGGGGGTGGCGCGGGCCGCTTCGGCCGACGGGCCGAAAGGGTGGCGGCGGCCTGCTAGCGCTGAAATTGTTTTTCCTTTTTATTTTTCCAGTGAAAATTCAAATAAAATTCTATTTGCAGTTTTCAAATTCAATTTTGGGCAAGCAAACGACCTTTTCTGAAAATGGCCCAAAAATGAAAGTTGCTTAGAATTTAATTCTCTACAACTTTGCTTTTAAGGCCAAAGTCCAAATCTGGATAGATTTTGATTTTTAGAATAAAAGCTAATTTAGAGAGGATTTTTTTGAATATTTTCAAAATACATTTTTAAAACAAATCTTTGACAAAACTTTGAGTGATTTAGTGGCTCCAAAAATTTCTTTATCATTCTAAGTGATATGAAATTTAGTTGCACAAAATTTTGATGGAATGTGATTAGCACATTAATATATTACATCTCAAATACCACTTTCTAAGCTTTTATTTCACTCAAATTATAATATTAACATGTATGATTAGGATGATATGAAATGTCATGCATATGATTGCCATGCAAATGCTTGCGTAACACCGGAGTGTTACACGTTCCAGCTGCCTCTACCTACCCGTCTTTAGAAGTCAGTGATTTTTAGAGGTTGATACCTAACCGTCTCTAGAAATCGATTTCTAGAGGTAGCTCCGATTTGGCCCATCGCTAGAGTTTAATTTTTAGAGGTGAATTGTGTCCTAGCCACCTCTAGAAATCATTTTCCAGAATTTATAAATTGAGTCAAAAACAGCAAAAGAATTTTTTAAAAACCTGAAAGTCTCTAGAAATCGATTTCTAGAGGTAGCTCGGATTTGGCCCATCGCTAGAGTTTAATTTTTAGAGGTGAACTGTGTCCTAGCCACCTCTAGAAATCATTTTCTAGAATTTATAAATTGAGTCAAAAACAGCAAAAGAATTTTTTAAAAACCTGAAAAGGCCCACCAGCTGGCCGCACATGAAATACACATGTGTGCGGCATCAAGGATCGAACTCACGATATAGAGAGAGACATATGGACATATAGATAAATAGAGGGATAGAGTGATAGACAGACATATATCAGGTAGATAGATAGATAGATAGGTAGATAGATATATAGATACATAGATAGATAGCATAACAATAGAATTGATTTTTAGAAACACATCTATTTTTTACACTACAATAAATCTTGTAATCTATGACAGATTGTTCGTGAATTTAGAGAACGTCACTACCAGTACACCATCATCAACAATGTATGGTCTGACGTGATGGCCCACTCGCATATATAATGCAGCTTCAAAACTTAATCCAACACCTTCTCGGTACTTCTCTCACCAGCCGCCGCCCCACACTAGACCATCCCGGCTGCCGACCGCGCGCATCCCCCTCGTCTCGTCTAGTGGCCGCCTCCACCCCACCCCATCGGAGCACGCCGAGTCGCCAAGGCCGGCGCATGGCGCGCAGAGGAGGACGGCGGTGGCACCCTACCCCAGTTGTCGCCCTGACCTTAGCCCTCAGAGCAGAGGCAGGCCCACAGCGCCTGGAGGTCGAGGAGGGCGCCGCGACCTCAAGGCATAGGCGGGCTACAAAGCCGTTCGCCCTCGGCGCAGAGGCGGGCTCGCAGAGTATGGAGGCCAAAGAGGGCGGCCTGGCCTCTGGGCATAGGCGGCAGGCAGGCAGCAGAGCCGTACATGAAGCTAGCTGGTCCTGCATCTAGATCTGGCGCCCTCGCGCCACCGCCACTTCCCGCTCTCCCCAACATCGATTGGAGATCTCGCGCGGGCCTAATTGCTCATCCTCCTTCCCTGGTAAGGAAGCCTTTGCTTTGCTTGGTCGTGATGCTGGATTGCTTTCTTTGTCCTGCAAGAAGAATCCAATCCATCCAGTTAGTTGTGGTGCGGATTCCTGTGCTATGCGCGTGCACGGAGTGATGGTAGCAGTATATTTTCTAAAGTTCTTAGAACCCTATGCGCCTTTAGCTTTGCATCTGTTGCGGGCAGCCCCAATCCATCCTGGATGTCACGGATCTGCATTGTTCTTGATAGTAAGTTGTATGTGCAACCCCAATCCATCACGGATGTGCAGATCTGATTTTTTCTTGATAGTAACTAGTATGAGCAAATTCGTTATTCAACGAAATCGTTCTCTAGCTGATAAATAACACTAGGACACCGGGACTTATTTTTAGATAGTTTTTTTTATTCTACTGAACATTGAACTCGACAGCTTGATGTGATATTGGGTTACGAGTGTTTGCAGATATGCCTCTCCGCTGCTTTCTGTGCTCATTTTTTCCTTGCAAACACTTGATGATATATATATCCCTTGGCTAAATGGGTTGCCTGACAGTGGCTCGATATTTCCAGTTTGGTGGATCTAAGTTTCTGTTGGTTTGCAGGAGCACTGGATGAACATGCTTTCTGCGTTGTGTGATTGGTCGCACATTAACTGAATGATGGGTTTGTGCAGATTATATTTCATTGGACTCTCACAAAAAGAGGTTTCTCCACTCTGTGATACTAGTAATTTCGACTATTGCTTAAGCTGATGTACTATTTCCCATGGTCATCTTTCCATTCTTTATGCCAGAGTGCTAATCTACAATTCACCTATACAGAAAATAAAGCATCCTTTCTCTAGAATTTTTCTCAATATGCATGTTCTTATTGATTAAATGTTGTGGCTACCTAGAGATAGTAACAATTGAAATATAGAGATAGCACTTATTCTAATCTTCGTATAGAATTTATATACTAGTTCACTGAACTTCGTTCTGGGGTTTTGATTAATAATAGCTATTGAGTTCCTTTGGTGGACTGTATGTGTCCGTCAGCATAATCAGCCTTATTTTTTAGGGAACAGTACCATGGTCCATGATTATTTGTATAGTGGAGTCCTGTTTTTTGCTAGTATTCGCTTATTAATTAAGTTCCTCTATGTAATGGACTTTCATCTTTTTCGATAACTGTTTCTTTTATGTATTGTTTTTTTCGATAAGTGTCTATCTAAATGCTGAATTTCCTGAAAGCTTTAGACTGAGTTTGTTCCTAGTGCTTTGTCTATCCTGCCATTCTCTTGGCAGTAGAATTTGTTTAGTTGCTCCATGTCTATTAGTGAGGTGTGACTTAGCTTTTAGGTCAGTTATGTGTAGCTGAACTGAAAAAATTGAAAAGAAAACTACTGAATGAGTACTTATAGCTGATTGGTACTCAGATGGTCTTGTTTCTAGTGAATAGAATACTTATTATAGCTGATTAGTCAGTCATAGTCTATTTCCACTAATTTGCATCTGTGACTGTGACCATGTGCAGATTGCTGTCAGAATCTTCACCGAGCAGCAGGGAATTGATGGTATGAATGGCCAGGCATTAGTCAATATATTTGTTCTGAATTGAAATTCTAAAAATTTACAAAACTTCAACTCTGAATTTTGGGTCAGGTTTTGTAGTTGCCTGCAAATAGGACTTCATATGTGATTTTCCGCTTGCTGCAAAATGATTTGTGCAATTAGTCAGCTAACCGCCTGTCACTTTTTTAGCAAGTCTGTCACTTTAACATGGAGGAAGCTCTTGTTGTGTCCTGCTATTATTACAAGTTTGCAAGTGGGTATGAGCATCACATTAGCTTTGCTTTTGGCTCAAAATAAAATTTTATTTGTCATGTCCAATGTATAGCAGCAGGGAAAAATGGAGTAGCTAGAGCAGAGACATTGTGTTTTTGTAGATCATGCTTTCTTGTGTATGTCATGAAATTGCTGTTTGTACAGCCAGTCTGTAAGCATTAGTCTTGCACATGTGAATATATAGGCTTGTATATGCATTGTGTTTGAGAAAGATCAGCAACCTATACACATTATGCTTTCATCTTCCCATGATGAAATTTCGGGATTCATGGTTGTGTACAGATCTGCTCTAGCCAATTTACTTGTGCTAGCACAAGAAACCATACAGATCGGCTATAGTCAATTTACATGTTCTAGAACAAGAAACCATTCTATTTTTCACATGTAACACTAGACATACATATTAATATATTATGTTATACACATGCTCTAGTCTAATAGAAATAAATATACCCTCAGCTGCACTGACTATGACAATGTATCTTCTGTGTATGTGTGAGTTGCATTTATTTCTGCTTTTGATGATATAGCAGCCAGACTATTGAACAGATGCATAAGATTTTGTTACAGGAATTAATAGTTTTGTGTGTTGTAATTTGTAATTCACCAGCCAGTAGTGCTACATTGTCTTGTCATTGCAGTGCTATCTATTAAGTTCTCTCAATCACCATTTGATTGAACTCTCTTTTTCATGGTTTTTAGGAAGGGCAGCAGGGCAGTGCAAATCTCATTGGTGGGTAAACAATATTGGAGCAGTGCTTCACGAAGGAACATCATTCCACCGAGGTTGTTTTAGGCAGTTGGCTGCATTTCTTTAGATTGCTTAATCATTAATGTGTAAATCTTTGTATATATAAACATATTTGACCCAATGGTTGTAAATCTGTAATTGGGAATGCTAAAGGAATGTCAGCATATTTGATATTCAATAAAGGGGCCACCTTTGATTTTAGCCTGTTAATAAATGTCGGATTTCTTACAATAAAAAAGGGCTAGCTGGTGATGTAAGCATCCATGTCATCATCCATGTAAGCTTTCTAGATGATGTGGCAATTCATCTATGACGGTTTATAACCGTCATAGATATTGGGCTTGGGCTGGGCTAACTAGGCTTTGGGCTCTACTGTGACGGTCTTAAATCGTCATGGATTCTAATAGTTTGTGACAGTTTTTAGAAAACCATCACGGAGGTTAATCCATGACGCTTAATCCATGACGGTATTTCAAACTGTCACAGATATTGCATTGTGACGGTATTTTGGTGATCTGTGACAGTCATGGACTAACATGATTCTTGTAGTGTTACTAGAGGCTACTCCATCTAAATCCGTCTCTAAAAATAGCTTCTAAAACAAATTGCCTCTAGAATTCGATTTTTAGAGGTGACTAGTATTTTCAGCTGCCCCTAAAAATGCCTCTAAATTTAGAGGCAGCGGGAGCTATAGCTGCTTCTAGAAATCGATATGTAGAGGCAGCTTGATCTAGAGCCGCCTATAAAAATAGGTGTAGCACAGTAAAATTCATAGTTTTTTTTAAACAAAATCGGATGAAGACAAACTTTATATCAAAATTGTATATCTCAAAGAGATCTACAACTCTGTAGTTGGTGATGTTTTTATTTGAAATCATATAAGTCCCACAAATTCAATTTGAGATTCTCCTATTTTGAAAATCAAATTTCATCTAGAGCCGCTTGTACAAATGCAGCCTTTAGTAGTGTAGCAGATAGATAGATAGATAGACAGATAGATAGATAGACATCTGTTCACTGTAGAGTTTACACATATATGTATATATTAACCGTAAGGCGCAGCAGCTAGTACGAGACACATATAGACAAACACGTCATTGGCACTAGCTCTTTCCACCAACCATGACGAAGTGTTTGGAGCACACTAGCATCCAAGGACGACTCACGCTGCTTTTCATGATTCTTTTGGCATCCACCGTCGGTCATGCACACATAATAAGCGGTAATCACTGAATTAGACCCATTTTATTTTTTTGGTAAACAAATACAGTTACATTGTTCATTATGATGAAACTGCATGTAATTTGATTGATCTTTATTAGGGAAAACCAAAGATGACATCAACACTAGGAGCATGATGATGACCACGATGAGGACAGCAAGCAACATGATTGGCACCAAGGGAGAAGCTTCTAGGGGGTTGTGCTTTCATGATATTGTGTCTGGATTTTGGTACTGCAGAAAGACTAATAAATACTTTAGGACGTTTTGTGATTGCATGAAGCATTGCTGCTGACGCACTACAGTGGAATGGACTATTTTGTTTGAGGCCGTGCTTTCTCCATTTCGTGGAAGGAGATCACGAAGATGTTCTACCTAATCATGGCTGTACCAAAGGATAAACTGTAATCTGACTTATCCATGATTAAGTGTTTATTGTTTCAAAAAAATCACTGCCATTACAAAACACTCGTATTGGATACCCTTACTACACAACGGCTCATCTACATACGATGGTTTATATTTGAAGTCCTATTTGGCATTGTTTCCAGAACTGCAAAAGTAACTGGTTCGTGAACAAGGTCACATTCTGCCAGAGATATGTCACAGATGTACGTCTTTGATAGAAATAACTACTCCTGCCCAAAAATCATTCTAATTTTGTCCTATATCAAACCATCTTTAATTCGACCAAATTTATAACAAATATTGACATTTATGAGATCAAATAAACATCCATGCACGCAATCCAGAGTGATTTTGGAGGGCAAGAGCGCTTCTATATGGTGGGCAGTACTCCCTCCGTCCTATTAAAAGTGACGTTTTTAACTTTTGGGTAGCATGTTTGACCATTTGTCTTATTCAAAAAAAAATTCAAATTATAAAATAAATAAATCATTGTTAAAGTATCTCTAATGATAAAATAAGTCATAACAAAATAGATAATATTTATATAAATTTTTTAATAAGACGAATGGTCAAATAAGTTGACACAAATTCCAAAACGTCATTTTCGATGGGACGGAGGGAGTAGTTAATTACAGATAATTAACTAATTTCTTTTCAGTGTATACATGCATCTAGCAGGATAACTCAGAAAGTAGTGAGTTGTGTGTGTACAAGTTGGATCTCGCTAAGGCATTAGATCAGTTGAACTGGAATTATCTGTAAGATAATCTACTGAAGCCAGACTTTCATCATAATTAAATGGGTGCAGTGGAATGACAAAAGAACAGAGAGAATTCAAGGTTTAAGAATGTGCATGAGAGTATCGCTCATTCAGAGGTGTCCCATCTCCTTTATTTTTTGCAGACGATAGTCTACTATAAATTCCTCAAGGCTACGGAGGCGGCTGCCATACATGGAGCGTGGAATGTCCTGAATGTTTGTTTGAAGCCAAACATTTAGGACGACATGAGCTATTCCAGAAGGCAAGATTAAAGCTGCTAGATTCCAAGTAATAATGGAAAGGCTATTGAAGCAATAATGTAATGCATTGGATTAGAGGTGCCTACCTTCGGTTGGGAAGGAAACACTGATCACCAAGGTAGCAGAAGCATTTCCTGTATATTGTGGACTATATACATGGGCCCGGGTATCACTACTAGAAACTCGAATAGGCTTGTAGGTGATGAATTTTTCTGTGCGTTTTTTCGGTACACACAGAAAAAATAGTAATTAACATGTCGGTTACAAAAAATCCTGACAAAAAATACGAAAACTGGCAGAATATTTGTTTGACCTTTCTTTGTGTGACAATACACACAGGAAAATTACAATTTTTTTTTGTCAGTTTCATTAAAACGTGCATAAAAAATGCACACGAACAGGAAAATTGCAATTATTCTTTCCGCACGAGATGGTTTTCGTGATGGCACTCTAGTTTTCACATTGGCACCCTGCACCAGATGGTTTTTCATGTTGGCGCTCTGGTTTTCGCTGCCCTCTACTAAAACAAAAAACATATATATATTAAAAAGAATTCTGAACCTAAAGCCCCCCGCCCCGCCCACCACGTTAGCTGCACCCCAGCAGGCCCGATTCAAACTGCTGCGACGTCATTGCCGATCAGATTCGAACTCGGCGACATTGGATCCGGCAGTGTTGGTCAAAGGTTGCCATCTTGAGCCACAAACCGGCTGTGTTGGCTCAACTGGCTACTGCCGACGGGTGCTTGGAACCGATAGTGACATTTCATATCACTGCCGGTTTATAGTTACCGGCAGTGATGTGAATCTCCCATCACTGCCGGTTTGGTTATGCCGGTTCAAAATCCGGCAATAAAGGGGGTTTTGAACCAGTAGTGATGTCTTGATATGAGGTAGTGCCTATTGCAATGTGAGTGTGGACGGCCAGAAGAAGAGTACGGGCAGCGGCTGAGTCTTTGGTGCAGCCGAGGAAAAAAGAGGGAGACCAGGAGGGAGTAGGATGAGTCAAGAGCAGTCTTGACAATTTCCATGCTTGGATCCACATGAGTACATGACCGAGCCGATAAACTATCAAAATGCGACAGATGTGGATGGCAGTGGCACGAGAGGAACAAAAGTTTTGACTAGTGTCACTGAAGAACGATAAACATTTTTAATGTCTCATATGGAATTTCAAACTTTTATAATGGCACAGGAAAAAAAAAACTCTTGATAAAGAAATTTAAAAGTTCTCTTCTTAAAATTGGAAACACTTAATAATCATTGATAAGTAGTCTAATAGTTTATTATCCTTAGGTACATGAATTGATGATTGGGTAGAACATCTTCACGATCTCCATCTACAATCTTGAGAAAGCATGGCCTCATATTAGCCCTTTCCAACTCGGTGCATCACATAAGGCAATGCGACAAGCAATCCACCAACGTCTTAAAACAATGTAAAGTCTTTTTGCAGATGTACCATAGAGTTTTTTTATCCTTAAAGCACCTGCCATCATTTCCATCCATGCCAATTACGTAGCTTATTGGGCTCGTCGTTGTCATCATCATGCTCTTAGTGTTGCTATCCTCTTTGGTTTCACCTAATAGGGATAAATAAAATTACATCACAATGAACACTACATGTATATCTATATACCTCAAAATAAAATGGCACTATTTCATTAGTTACCTCTTATTATCTGTGCATGAACAATAGAGGATGTCAGAAGAACCATGAAAAGCAGGCAGAGCCCTCGGATGCTTGTGTGCTCTAGGCACTTCGCCATAGGTGACGGATAAGAGCTAATACAAATGGCGTGTATGTCTGAATGTGTACGATATCGACCCCTGCACCATATGTCTTGTGTGTGTGTGTGTATATATATATATACTCCAAATTAAGTGAACGGATATCTATCTATCTATTACATAGAGGCAGATACGAACACAGGTAGATAAAGATAGATGGTTAAATAATCTAAGCATCTATCTCTATCGATATGTCTAACTGTGTATCTCTCTATCCATCTGTCTGTCTATCTATCTATGATGTCAGAATTTCCTTAGTCTGTGATAGATACTAGTTAGATAGAAAGACAGATAGACACATAGACACATGGATATATATGGTTAGGTCGAGAGTTTACCTATTCATATCCACATCCATCTATCTATGCATCTATGTATTCTACCTTTAATCTATATATCTATGTATCTATCCAGAGACAGGCAAATAGATAGGTAGATAGATAGATAGACATGAGTTCTCACTACTACATAAATCTTAACCGAGGTGGACATAAACAGTTAACCAAGGTGGGCATTCCAACCGTCTCCAATGAAAGGCCTCGGTTAATCGAAGAGCTACCGAGGCGGTCATATTGCCTGCCTCAATTAATAAATAAAAAAAACAAAAAAGGCCAGCGAGCCCTTCGACGAGCGCGCCGAGCCCATCCATGGGCTGCCACCGCCGCCATCGCTTGCTGGTACCTGGACCGTGCGCACTGTCAGGATCTGGCTACCCGCAGTAGATCCAGCCGTCCGCCGTCGCATGCGGCAGCTCGCCGCCAGATCCAGCTGTCGACTGTCGGATCTGGCCACCCGCCGCCGCATGCGCCCTCTCCTGCCGCATCTAGAGGTGGTGGATGGGGAGCGGGCCGCCACCGCCGCGAGGAGGAGGAGGAGCACGCCGTGGTGGAGCAGGTGGTGGAGCAGCTGGATCTAGCCTTCCACATGCCGCCGGGGCCAGATCCAGAGGTGGGCACTTTCTAACTGCCTTCGTAAATAAAACAACCTTCTCTGTTAATCACCGGGCTTAGCCAAGGCGGTTGGATTTTGTGACCGTCTCGGTTAATGTTTAGACCCCGCCTCCAAAGATCATTTTGTGTAGTCGTGTGTCAATGGAGTGTATATCTAACCATATGGTGCAGCAGCTAGTGTGATACACAGTTAGACACTCAAACAAACACATGGTTGTGGTCAGAGGTGGAACCAGGGGGGCGAGCAGGGGTTCTATTTTTATGTTGGTTGAAGGGATGGGATAGATGACATAACAGATCTGTTAACACTGTTGACTATGGGGCCACATGTCATACAAACAAGAGCTTCTTCCCGTTTCTTCTGCATTCTTCTCTTTCCAGCTTTGCCGGGCTACCTTGCTAGCGCCACCACCCTTGCCTGCATTGCTGCCCGCCTGCCCGCGCTTGCTACAACCCCATGCGAGCCCACATCGTTGCCCACCCACACAAACTCGCGCTGCTACCAGCCTGCAATGCCGGCTGCAGCCTTGTGTGGTCCATCCACTACTGGATTCGAGCGGTTTGCCGAGTGCCTGGGACACTCGGCAAAGCGCCAAAAACACTCGGCAAACGCTTTACCGAGTGTCGCACTCGGCAAACTGGACTCGGCACAGGCTTGGTCGGCAAAGCATGATTTGCCGAGTGTCAAACGTCGGGCACTCGGCAAAGCATTTGCCGAATGTCAAAGACGTCACACGGCAAAGGAAGGCGCTAGCGGACGAAATTCTAACGGTCGGTTTGCCGAGTGTCAACCGTTCGACACTCGGCAAAGCGTGCACAGTTTGTCGAGTGTCATATGTTTGACACTCAACAAAGTTTACATAGTTTGCCGCTCGACAAACTATACACGTTTTGCCGAGTGTCAGAGAGCTGACACTCGGCAAACTGTGCATACTTTGCCGAGTGTCAGCTCTCTGACACTCGGCAAAGTGTGTTCCCAGGCATGCCATGTGTAGTCAGTTTGCCGAGTGTCATGGAGTTGACACTCGGCAAACTGACCAGAATCTGTATTTTTTTTGTTTGTTCCATTTGCGACACAATGCACAAATATAATATATATCGTATTAAATCACCACAAATTTATCACAGGAGTCATAAATCACAATCACAACAAGCTCACAAGTTCAAATATGACACATACACACATGTTCACATATATGACATGTTCATAACCAAAAGTCCAAATATGCCACAAATTCACAAGTTGACAAGTCTGCAACCAAATATCTTAACCGAAGTTCACAACAAGCTGCTCACAGCGATTGTGGGGGGGGGGTGAGGAGGCCCGAGATTTGATGCCGGCGATCCTCCTAGTCAATTTGGCGCAATTTGTGATGCCGGTGACCCTTCGAGCTGATTTGGCGCAACTTGTGATACCGGCGACCCTCCAAACTGTAATGCCGATGACCCACCAACGTGATTCGATGTCCCAGCCGATTGATGCTGCAAAAAAATGAAAAGAATGCCATCAATTAAAAATTTTGGCAGAACCTCCCCTGCACAGTGAGGTTTCCAAACCATGCAAGAAAACAAATGGCACGTTGGCCGTCAAACACATATATATCAATACACCGCCACCACCACCCAAACACCACAATCACCACCGCCAGAACAACAACTGCCGCCACCGCCACCACCACCACATTACATGTTTGAGATTGCATGTTTTTTCTAGTTTGTCCTATGTCAGGTCGAAACAAAGTAACTAATATATTGGTACTCACCAGAGTAGCTGGCTGGGCAAGTGGAGTGATTAGGCTAGCTGGTATAGATCGACCCATAGCGGCGCCAAGAGAGGACACGAACCCCACTAGCTCCTCTATCCTCTGGTTTTGTGCCTAGTTCTGTGCCAAGTGCCTCATCTCCATCTCGTTCCGCAGCCTCCTCTCTTCTTGCAGTTCGGCCTACAATATTTCACCCCAAATGTTAAAGTAATGCAAAGGTACGTACAAATCAACAAGCAACGAATAAAACAGAAATTACTTGGAGTTCGTTGACAAGGTGCGAAGCAGTGGTTGGCCGTGGGCGTATGGCCGGACTTGCGCTCGTGCTCCGTGCTCGGATCTAGGAGAGGGAGGGAGTAGAGGACGTGTCGATGACGTCATCGCCCATCCAGTAGCGCCCATGCTTCTTGCCTCCTCCCACCCTCGTGACGATCTCTCCGTCAAAGTCTTGGGTGCACGGATCAAAGTCTTGCCCATGGACCGCCCTTGCCATCTCAGTGTACTGATTGAGACGGCTATGGACGGTCGGGTTGGTGTACGCTGAGGGAGGGTCCTCCGGGTTGTAGGATACATCAGACGTCGCCTTGCCCTTGTGGGCCATAGCATATGCCATGAACTGGGAGCACGACTGGCCACCATGCGACGACGACTGCAAGAAAAATAGCAAGATGATTAGAAATCATGCAGAATGGAGCGTTATAATAAAATGGGGAATTCTCGTACCCATGTTTGTGCATATCCACTGAGGCTACGGCTGCTTTGATGGTGTGATGCACCTGCCATCTGCAAACGGCACTCCCGACCAGCGTTGTGCTAGAGAAGCCACTCGGGGTCGCACCACTTGTCCACCATCATTTCCCAGCACCATGGATCTCCAGAGCACCAGCACGGAATCACCTACAAGTCATCAAGTATATGACATATAAGAAGTTAAATTAAATCTACCCAAGCACATAATAAATCATTATTAATGTTAGACTACATTTACCTTCATGTACTCTTCCTTGGTCAGCATTATCTCTCTTGCCTCTTTCTTCCTGACCTTCTTCCCAAGGTACGCCCCGTTGAATGTTATGACGGCCTGGACGCGTGCCTCATAATACAGGTCCTTCACGCCTCTTTTACATGCTTTGGTTAGCACCAAAGCTGCTGCGTCCTCACAACCATCCTGACATATGAAGAAATCCTGCATATACACGCGTCGTATCCATTCATTATTTCAAAAAATGTCCAATGAATGCGATGTATTGAACAATGTAGTGCGAGGAAGACTTACCCATAGCTCGACCTTCACCCGCTCCGCCTTGTTTGGGAATTCCCTGCCAAGCAAATCCCTCGCATCAGGGGCGTTAGCGTAGTGGGCAAACGTGTAGGGCGGCTACTCTTTCCCGGCGAACTGAACCAAACTAGGGAAGTGTGCCTTGAGCAGAAGGCCGAGGATGCCACTGACCGAGCGTGTGTGACAACCTACAGACTCTACAACCGTCCAACTCCTACACAAATTTTAAGAAAAATTATTAGTTTATATTGTCATTTGAAGTAGTGATAACATCTTAACTTACTTTTCCCCGTCGGGTGCAATCTTCGGGCGTTTATAAGGAGGTATCGATCGCTGGGTGAGGCTCGCGGTACCTCGCAAGTACACACTCGGCAACTCAGAGGAAGCGTCACCCGCTGCCTCCTCGTCGACCTCCTCATCCTCGTCCTCATCCTCGTCCTCGGGCGTCACCACCCGCTCCTCCTCCTGCGGCGGCGGCGGCTGCTCCTCCTGCCTCCTCCTGCGGTGGTTGCTGCACCTCCTCCCTGAGGACGCCGACGACATTTGCAAGTCCTCATCTCCAGTGCCATCTACAGGTTGTGATCTTTGGTAAACCGAGGCCACTATCCGTATTATCTGGATCTTCAGGATCGGGATTAGCTGGATCATAAGTCTCATCATCACTATCAACCATATCGAAATAATTGACACTATCTGTATGAGGAATGTTGTCAACAATGTCATCGCCTAACTGTAATCGGTCAAGCATTTGTAAGTCCTTCACATTTACCACCTCATCTCCAGCGTCCTCTTGATCACCCCATTCATTGTCTACTTCCATTCCAATTGCTTCGGTTAAGTCTATCTCGAACCTCCCTGCTAGCCCCTCTTCTTGGAAGAACTCTCCGTCATATGTGTTTGGGTTGAAGTTGTAATCTTCATCGTTTGGCTAGCGGGGTTATGCCATCACGTACACTGCTTACAAACCCTAACATATCAGATTTGCTCCCACTATATCACATGCGGAGATGTGAGGGTTTCTAAGCAGTGTACATGACGACATGCTCGAAATCTTCTCAAATTTTTATTACCACATCCACATGTGATATCATGACTTGTAGACAAGTTTCATGAATTTCGGACTTCATTTGGATTTTATACAATTTTAAAACTATTCGTCCACAAGTTCGTGGTCATGTTTTGTGAAAAAGATGTGCGAAATTTCAGGTCTCTTCCTAGATACGGCCTCAAACAACAGTCAGTTACATGAATATCATTTTTGCATTCATGAAATATCATTATTCGATGCAATTGCAGTTCAAACTTACATTTTCCAAAAAAAATTCAAAGAAAAAAATAAACTAAAGAAATATAGCAAATTGTCTTAAAATTGTGTCAAATTCCAGCATGTTGGTCAAGGTAATGTAGGAAGCCTACGGAAAAAAAATTGGAAGCCAAAAGCAAAAAAAAAATTTACCGAGTGTCCCAGAGAAACACTCGGCAAACAGTACACTTTGCCGAGTGTTTTTGGTTGACACTCGGCAAACCAGCCGTTTTGCCGAGTACTAACGGACCACACTCGGCAAACCGCTGACGGCGGCTGACCCCCACCTTTGCCGTGTGTATACGTTTGCCGAGTGTTGACACTCGGCAAAGTGGTGCGTTTGCCGTGTGTGTTTGTTTGCCGAGTGTTAACACTCGGCAAACCAGTTTTTTTGCTGAGTGTGAGATTTTTGCCGTGTGTTTCCACTCTAACACTCGGCAAATGAGGTTGTCGCTGAGTGTCCGTGTTTTGACACTCAGCAAAAGATAAAACACTCGGCAAATCTCGGTTTTCCAGTAGTGATCGCCGCTATTTGCATGTGTGAGCTCGTGGTGCTGCTCACCCTCACCCATGGCTTGACCAGTCTCCCTCCGCTCCGGCTCCACAACCGTGAACTCCATCTCCATAAGTGTCAAATTTGTCCTCGGGAGCGCTATAGATCCAACTGCCCAGGGCTCTGCCCCATCGTTGGCTCCGCCCACCCCAGCTCCATCTCCGGCAGCACCAGATACGCTCGCCCTCAGCTACGTGTACTCTCCGCCCATCCCAACCGTGTGAGTGCAACAAGCGTGTCTGAGCAATTTTTTTTGGAGCCAGTGCGTCTGGCAAGGAATATTCTTAGCTGGGGATGGCTCCATTCTTCTATTCATAAACACTATAGAAACTAGAATGGAATGGGTCCATCCCACCCTATCATCAACCAAACACACACACACTAATGGACTGCACTTTCTCGCTTTCTCGATACACCATAGCACTTGGTCTTACACTAAATTGATGGTTAACAATGTTTCTTTGTATTTTTACATGATGTCGGAATTTCCTTTGAATCTATAATAGATAGATAGATAGATAGATAGGTTGAGAATTTACCTATTCATATCCATATGTATCTATCTATGTATCAATCGATCTATCTATCTATCTATAGAGACAAACAGATAGATATCATAGCGATATGTTTTCTATGGAGTCTATACACACACGCGTGCGCGCACACACACACAAAATAAGGCGCAGCTGCTAATATGATAAACACATCGTTGGTATTAGTCTTATCAATCACCCATGGAGAAGTGCTTGAAGCTCACCAGCATCCACGGACTCTTGCTGCTTTCAATGATTCTTTTGGCATCCTCAGTCATTCATGCACGCATACCAAGCGGTAATCGATGAAGTTGCTAGACCCATCTTATTTCAGTGTAAATAAATATTATACGTACAGTGTTCGTTCTGATTTAAAGTTGCATGTAACTCGGTTGACATTTATTAGGCCAAACCAAAGAGGAGACCAACGCTAGGAGCGTGATGATGACCACGACGAGGGATCGAGAGTGGATGTATCTGTCCCGAACAGACAAGCGGTATATGCTTGGCGTCAGCAAGTTTATCATCGATGCCAAAGCAGATGCTCGGGATGGAAACCTTGTCTTCTGCCCATGCAAAGATTGCATGAATCAAAGAAAATGGGAGAGAGCCGAGTCTGTACGAATGCACTTGATTACCAGGGGGTTCATGGCAAACTATACGATATGGATTATGCATGAGGAGGTTAGTGTGAATGTTCCCTAGGAAAACAATGATGATGTGGCCATGCCTGACGTAGCCCTCCACGATGTTGTTACTAACGAGGAGCTTAGTGTCAACACAGAACCTATGGCTATAGTTAATGATGTGTTTAGAAATACGCTAGCTGATGACACACTACATCCCAATGGCATTGATCAGCTACTACATAACGTAGAGAACGGATTTCTTAGTGATAGACAGCTGAGAAAGCTAGAGATAATGAGACGAGATGGCAAAACACCATTGTATAAGGATTGTCCACTAAGCAAACTGTTAGCTGACATCATGCTGTTAGAGTTCAAATCTACAAATAGATTGAACGATAAAGCCTTCAATTAGTTGTTAGGTATAATAAAGAAACTTCTCAAAAAAAGTGAGTTGCCAAAAAAGACATAACTGGCCAAGCAAAATGATCTGCCCCATCGACCTCGAGGTTGAAAAATACATGCATGTTCCAATGATTGCATATTGTACCGTGGAGACAAATACAAAGACTTGGATGCGTGCCCCAAGTGTGAAGCTCCACGATACAAGGAAGGGCTGTCAGATGAGTACCAAGACCAGAGGAGGTCTCGTAAAGATCGTTTGGTATTTCTCTATAGCTTCCCAGGTGCATAGGCTGTTTGCAAATACAAAGTCAGCCAAGCTGTTGTGCTGGCATGGTGAAGAGCGTAAGAAAGATACAATGACGAGGCATGGTGAAGACCCATTTCATTTTAGGGTAAATAACTATACGCACAGTGTTCATTCTAATTTAAATTTGCATGTAACTCGATTGACATTTATTAGGCCAAACCAAAGAGGACACCAACACTAGGAGCGTGATGGTGACCACGATGAGGGCAGCAGCAAACAACATAATTGGCAGCCATGGAGAAGCGTTGTACCTCTGCAAATGGACTGAGGGCTTGCCGGAGTGCAAGGCACATTGCCTTCTAGGATGCACTAAGCTGTACTAATAAGGACGTGTTTGGTTCCAGAGCAAGGTAGAATGGAACCGAAGTCCTAAGTTCTTGGGATGGAATAATTCCATCTTGTGTTTGCATTGGTTGGAAGGATTGAGAGGTTCTATTTTTACGTGGGTTGAAGGGATGGGATAGATGACATAAAAGATCAGTTAACACTGTTGACTATGGGGCCACATGTCATACAAACAAGAGCTTCTTCCCCTTTCTTCTGCGTCCTTCTCTTACCAGCTTTGCTGGGCCGCCTTGCTAGCGCCGCCACCCTTGCCTGCACCGCCACCCACCCGCCTGCACCTGCTACAACCCCATGTGAGCCCACATCATTGGCCACCCGCACAAACTCGCGCCGCTGCCGGCCCTCAATGCCGGCTGCAGCCTCATGTTGTCCAGCGCTGCTATTTGCATGTGCGAGCTCAAGGTGCTGCTCACCCTAGCCCATGGCTCGACCAGTCTCCCTCCGCTCCGGCTCCACTCACCCCGAACTCCATCTCCATAAGTGTCAAATATGTCCTCGGGAGAGCTATAGATCCAACCACCCACTGCTCTGCCCCGTCGCTAGCTCTACTCACCCTAGCTCCGTCTTTGGCGGCACCAGATACGCTCACCCTCAGCTATGTGTACTCTCCGCCCATCCCAGCCGTGTGCGCGCGAGGGAGACAATGTTGACACCGTGTGAGTGCAACAAGCATGTCCGAGCAATTTTTTTGGAGCGAGCACGTCTGGTATCTGCAAGGAATATTCTTAGCTGGGGATGGCTCCATTCTTCTATTCATAAACCAAACACTATAGAAACTGGAATGGAATGGCTCCATCCCACCCTATCATCAACCAAACACACACTAAGGGACTGCACTTTCTCGTTTTCTTGATACCATGGCACTTGGTCTTACACTAAATTAATGGTTAACATTGTTTCTTTTTATTTGCATGATGTTTGAATTTCCTTAGAATCTATAATAGATAGATAGGTAGGTAGGTAGGTAGGTAGATAGATAGATGGAAAGAAAGATGGATACTCTATAGATAGATAGATGGGTAGTACGAGAATTTACCTACCTATCTATCTATCTATCTATATATATATATATATATATATATATATATATATATATATATATATATATATATATATATATATATATATATATATATATATATATATATATATATATAGGAAACATATTGGAGAGTATATTCAGTAGTCAGCTACAAAATAAGTTATTTTGTAGTCACCTTCATTTACGATAATGTCAATACATATTTACGATAGTTGGGTTACTATAACACATTGAGATATTTACCGTAACATTATAGTAAACCACTTAGTAAGGAGTTACTATAATCTCATAAATTAATATAGTAATTATCGTAACTCGAAGTGGCTACAAAATAAGTTATTTTATAGCCAGCTATAGGGTATATATATATATATATATATATATATATATATATATATATATATATATATATATATATATATATATATAACCCCCCTGGGGATCCAACCGACCAGACATATAAAATCCTAGGTCAGGCTACACAAAAAGGTTTTTATCGCAATAATACATAAAATCTAGTGGTTGCATGAAATACAACCAATTCGTTGCCGCAAAAAAATCTTTTCGCGAGCTGGACGTTCCACCTAGTGACAGCTGACACTAGCCGACACGCGCTGACATAGGCTGACACATGCATGCGTGCATGCATTCATTCTAATCTCTTTCATTTTTTCATGATAATTCCTCAACGAAGCTTCTGTTTCTAAAATGGTTTTCACAATTGAACTCCTGACATTTTTGTGCACGATTCAAGATCCACTGTGAATATTTTTTTTAAAAAATAAAAATTCATAAATTTAAAATTTGAATCATGGCACATGATGGCTGATTAGATGCATAGAATCAATAGTCAAGATGAGTAGAAAAGTTTTTGGCGCTGACGTTGCATAGAAATTAGTGGTTTGATGAATAAGAAATAATTTCATTACCGCGTAAAAACCTCTCCGCGATATGAACATTCCACCTAACATAACCGTGATTGCCTCCACCAACATCATGACACATGATGGCTGATTAGATGCATAGAATCACTGGTCAAGATGCGCAGAAAGATTTTTGGCACCGACATTGCATATAAATTAGTGGTTGGATAAATAAAACTTAATTTTGTTACCATGTAAAAACACCTCCGCGAGATGGACAATCCACATGACACAAAAATGATTGCCGCCACCAACATCATATGTTCCCACTGTGGGGGCTATGTAATTTACATGGGAACGAACAATGCATAGAACATAGAGATTGTAATCGTAAAACATGTATTATTCAATTAGTTTGTCTCCCACTGTGGGGGCTATGATTTTAATTCATTGTTTGTCTCCCGATATCATAGTGGTTTTTCTATGTTTTTCAGCATACCACAGTATACTTCATATCCTTTATTCAATTCCAGATCTTAGGGCGTGTTTAGATCCAAAATTTTTTGGGAAAAGTTCATGTAGCACTTTTCGTTATTATTTGGCAAAAATTATCTAACCATGGAGTAACTAGGCTTAAAAGATTCGTCTCGATATTTACAGACAAACTGTGCAATTAGTTATTTTTTTATCTACATTTAATGCTCCATATATACGTCCAAAGATTCGATGTGACGGGTACTGTGCAAAAATTTTTGACTGTTTTTGGGCATCTAAACAGGCCCAGCTGAAGAATGTTGTACAGATCAAAAGTCCCCACAATACTCATGTGCCACCACCAACATGTCCCTTATGTCAAATGTTGATCATAACAATGTCATAAGACTAATATCTCCAGGGTCTGCCTGGATAATGATATGGCTGCAAGTTTAACATGTAAAATGGAGCCCCTGGATGACTGGATCAAAAGCTAGACTGCCTATTGAAGTAAAAACTCAACGTCATCCTTAGCCCACTGAAAACAACAGTAAAATAATTACTAATAAGGGTGTTTAGGATACAAAGTATAACAACAGTAGCACCCTAAAATTGTCTAGCAAAACAGTCTTTTATATGATAATATGTCACTAGAACCTTTGTGTGACTAGATAATGCTCTGCTGTACTCTCCATCGAGATTACCGTGGAAAACGAACATTGTACTGTAGTAACCAATCACACTGACATCACCACAAATATACAGAAGAGGACAAAACGATTGCTCAAATATTTCTATATGTTTGCTATAAAGATTTAATATTTTTCATTATAAGGTAATTTTATCATGATTACTGATTACAAACATTGTTCTCAGTGCACAATCTATTCTCCAAACTCAGTTCATATCTGCAACTAAAACTACATGTGTACTGCAAATCAATACTCCAGCCCATCCTATGATACATTTTTACTTTTACATGCTATTTACAGAGTGAAGCAAGTATGCATCATGGGGACTTAGAAGGCCGCCGACCATGTAAGACCGCCCAGTTGTCTATAAAGAATGTCACCTTGTTGCCATGGAATGGCCACGCATTCTTCTTCTAAGATCTTCCCACATTCGTCAATGACAACAGCAGGCAAGGGCGAGCCATCGCCAAACGTGACTGTGTTCACAGGAACATTCCGAGAATCCTTCCATCCTGTGTAGGCAGCAACCATGTTAACGAACCATATTTTCCTTCCTCGTCTCTCATCCAATTTAACTGCTGGTATTGAGCCTGTTACTGTTTTAACTCGGTCCCCAGTCCATTCCAGTTTCAGGGTGTGTTTAGTTGCCCTGTAAAATTTTTGGAAGCACAGTAACTCTTTCGTTTGTATTTGACAATTAGTGTCCAATCATGGATTAATTAGGTTTTAAAGATTCGTCTCGTGATTTACAACCAAACTGTGTAATTAGTTATTTTTTTACCTATATTTAATGTTCAATGTATGCGTCCAAAGATTTGATGTGACGGGAAATCTTGTAAAATTTTTGAAATTTTGAAGGAACTAAACACTGCCTCATTCCACGTCCTGCAGCCCTGTTGAAGGACAGCGGAACAGAATTCATGTTAGAACAGTACAGTCACTGAGTTAAATAGTTTATTGCCAAAACTTCATTTCAATCGACTTTTAAAAGTTTTCACCATCCTGGACCATAAGGTGGAAGGTGGTATGAATATCTGTACTAATGACATGATTAAAGATATAAAGGCCGTGGCCATGATGCCTTTGGAAGAAAAAGAAAACTGACCAAATTTGCATCCAGCTGGATGCTACATTTGACACCAAGTCAAGAGGGACATTATTCTGTCTCAAGAACTGAGAAGTGGGCCAACTCCCCCACCCTACCGAGTGAGCTTCTGCTGGGAGCAAGCTCATTAGAGCAATCATGCATGGGCTGATGGCGTGAGCTTCCGCATCTGGCACATTGCAGGATGGAGCCCTGGGAGAGCTTCTCTGATGGTGCTTCGAGCAATTCAGGTTGTAGGAAGACAGAAAAACAGGGGTTTAAGGGGGCTCGAGATCAGACTGCCATGCCCATAGGCTATAGGAGATACCGGAGTACCCAAGAGGCATCGAAGCGATAAGGAGCGCATTGGAACTGATGTGGCATCCAGTTGGACATAACAGTTGGAATAGGCCAGTGAAACAGGTGTTTTTCATGGAACCAGCTCTGTACAATATTGAATTATAGATGTGATACAGCATTTAGTGAACTTCTAGTCCAACCAAAAGGAGGTATTCCAATTGTAGAGGCTCTACATTCGCTACAACTTTTTTTGCATATAGAGCGATGTCACTTTGACAAAACCACATATATATGGAACTTTGTCCGAAGTTTTTCTCTATGACAGGGGAAGATGATTGTCAGAAACCCCAACTAGGAGTTTTTTTTTAAAAAAAAAGTAACCAGGTTACCTTATTTGGAGAAGAGTTAAAGAGTGACCGCTTATATTGATAAAGAGGAAGAAGAAAGCAAAATGGCTAACCACTAGCCATGAAGGGACCTAAACAAGGACAAAGCACATCACACATGGTTCCTGTGTCATCACAATTAATCATTTATTCATTGTAGTGGTCTAGCGGGTGTTTTAGAAACATTCCAGCTTGCTATACAAGTTTCATAATACCTTAAGCTGAGCTGAGTCTACGACTCGACTATAAGTTTGTAACAGATATAATTTCTTGAAGCAAGTCATATTCGTGCTTACCGTATGCAGTAAAAATCATAACTATGTCACAGTTGATTTCTGCTCTTGATGATGTATTGGCAATGTTGAAAGAGAGGGTGGCCTTGGTGTTCTAGACATTTCAGTGCAAAATGAAAGCTTGTTACTGAAGCATCTTCATAAGTTTTATAACAGAGCTCCCATTCCTTGGGTTCAGCTAGTTTGGGACAAGTATTATGCTAGAAATAGATTGTCAGCTCAGAATATTGCCTTCAGGGGGTCATTTTGGTGGAGGAACATCCTCAAATTGATTAACAAGTTCAAAGGGCTTGCAGTTTTGTCTTTACAAGATGGACAGTCTTGCTTCCTATGGCATGATCTCTGGGGCACTGATATCTGCAGTCAAAGGTTTCCTGAATTGTTTTCTTTTGCTAAGAACACTATGATTACAGTGTCTGGCAGCCACTACACCACTCCTTCATGACCTCTTTCAGCTACCTTTGTCCACTGAGGCTTATATATGATCAATTTCTCTCTCTTTTTCAAATCTCATCCAAGGATTACAGCTTCAAAATTTTCCGGACACTTGGACATACATTTGGGGTGCCTCTGCATTTGCCTCCAACAAGGCCTATAAAGTACTTATTGGTCATCGACAGGTTCCGTCACCTTTCAAATGGCTTTGGCGTTCAGCATGTCAGAACAAAAGGAAAATTTTCTTCTGGTTGCTCTTGAAAGACAGGTTAAGCACCAGAGCTCTCCTTCGTCGCCGAAATATGCACTTGGCAGATTATAATTGTGTCCTTTGTCATCTGAATGTGGAAGAAGAGATTGATCATCTCCTGTTTCATTGCCCTTTTGCTACTGCTTGTTGGTCAGTTCTTTCTGCAGTAATACCTGGTACTTCTGACCCTTGTTTGATTGTTGAAAGCCTGAATGCTCAACTTCATCAACCTTTTTCTATGGAGATTATTGTGACTATGTGTTGGTCCATTTGGATGATGCGCAATGATATGATCTTTAGAGGAATCCTCCACTCCATTCGTCATTGCAAGGAAGTTTTCAAGAAGGAATTTGCTCTAGTTAAGCTACGGGCAAAGGCTGCTCTCCACCCAAGAATAGATTTATGGCTAGATGCATTTGTGTAATTCTTCTTATTTTCGTTGTGTCTTGATCTCAGCTTGTAGAACTGTTGTTACTTTATTTTAATAAATTATAGTAGGGGGTAAAACCCCTCCTGTTTCATAAAAAAAACAATGTTGAAAGAAATAAAGAACCCATACCTTTCCTCTGCGATGACTTTATCACTTGTGGCAAATAATGATTGCCATCCACGACCGATTGGAGAAGATGAGTCATCGTCCTCTCCTAACACTCTTGTGTAAATCAGGCCACACTTCTCTAGCTTCTCCACAAATTCCGGGACCTTGTCCTTGACCTTCTTATACACATAATGGCTTAACACTATTGGTGTCTCTCCACCACTCTTTGCTTCGACTTCGCAGAAGATAAACAATTTGGACGGAAATGTTGGAGCCTGAAGGAAGTGAATATCCCAAATGATACGATTTTTGCATAATTGAAGTTCAACCATGTGAATTTTATTGATTTTTGAGGGCCGACCGGACGAGCAGGATGGGGATGTTGACAGACCTGCGCCATCTTGTGGTGGAAGGGGATGCTCTGGTCGGGCGGTGACTCGTTGGCGGTGAAGACCCGGCCGACAACGTTGGTCCGAGGTGCCGCACCGACGTAGGCGGGCAGCTCCTCGTACCCGAAGGCGTCTACGGCGCGGTCGAAGTCCGCGGCCGTTCGCGCGGGGAAGCCGCGCAGCAGCACCGCCCCGGCTGCCAGCAGCAGTGGCTCCAGCCGTGATGGCGCCTCCGAGCGGACGGCCGCCAGGAACTCGTCGAAGCTGCCCCCGAGTCCCGGCACGAGCACCGCGGGGAAGACAACACCGTCGACGCCCCGCTGCTGCGGGAGGCACGCGTCCTGGAAGTAGCTCCCTGGTTGTGCCATCTGGTGGTCGAATTGGACAGTGTCCAAGAGGTCCCGCGGTAGCACGGTGGAGCCCCAGCAAAGCACGACGTCAGATGGTCAGAGCCGAGGGCAGCGCAGGCGTGGGTGCCCCCACGGCGAGGTACGGGGCGACAGTCACGTTGGCGAGGCCGGAAAAAAATTTCTCTTCATGCCTGCTGCAGAAAATATCCGGTGCAGCACTGATTTGCTGCCATCCACGTGTCCTAGCTCAACTGTTTTGCATGCGTGATGGAGTGCTTCGTTTAGCGGAAAGATAGGGCGGCAACCGAAACCAAGCAGCGGCATGCATCCTGCGGGCCCTAGCATTGGATGACCGCATACACGTTTCTCTCGATGGCGCTAGAGAAGTCATCCCCGGAGACAAGGGAGCGGAACCCACCATCGGCTTGCGCAGGGAACCGGATGCGTCATAGGCCACAACATGGTTCCCGTCGATGGCAAGGTCCACGAGGGGCCAAGCCCATTGTACACCCGACGGTGCTCCCCCTACTATGACGCGAGCGTGGACGGCCAAAAAAAAGAGCACGGGCTGTGGCTGTGGCTGAATCTTTGGTGCAACAGGGAAGAGAGAGAGAGACTGGGAGGGAGTAGGGTGGATAAGGGCAGTCTTGACAATTTCAATGCTTGGATCCACATGACAGAGCCGACAAACTGTCAAAATGCGACAGATGCAAACAATAGTGGCAAGAGAGGAACAAAAGTTTTGACTAGTGTTGTCACTGAAGACCGATAAACTTTTTTAATGGCTCATATAGAATGGCACAGGAAAAAGACACTCGATAAAATGGTATTTTTTAAAAATAGGAAACACTTAGTAATCATTCATAAGTAGTCTTGTAGTTTATTATCCTTGGGTACATCCATCGATGATTGGGTAGAACATCTTCACGATGTCCATCTGCAATACTGAGAAAGCATGCCCACTTATTAGCAATCAGGGCAATTTTCCAAGCATTCATACAATTTCTTAAACCATTTGAGTGTCTTTTTGCAGATCCACCAAAATCTTTTCATATCCATATAGCACTTGTCATTATTCCCACCCATGGGAATTATGTAGCTTGTTGGGCTCGTCGTTGTCTTCATCATGCTCTTAGTGTTGCTATCCTCTTTGGTTTCACCTAATAGAGATAAATCAAATTACATCATAATGAACACTATATGTATATCTATTTACCTTAAAATAAAATGGCAGTATTTCATTAGTTACCTTTTATTATCTGTGCATGAACAATAGAGGATGCCAGAAGAACCATGAAAAGCAGGCAGAGCCCTCGGATCCTTGTGTGCTCTAGGCACTTCGCCATATTTGTCTGAATGTGTATGATACCAACCCCTGCACCATATGTCTTGTATATATATAGACTCCAACTTAAGTGAACGGATATCTATCTATCTATCTATCTATCTTTCTTTCTTTCTTTCTATATTTTAGATAGTACATAGAGGCAGATACGAAGATAGGTATATAAATATAGATGGTTAGATAATCTAAGCATCTATCTCTATCTATATGTCTAACTATCTGTTTATCTATCTATCTATCTATCTGTCTGTCTATCTATCTATCTATTGACGCTCTCTGCCTATCCATCAATCGATCTATCCATGCGTTTGTCTATCCATCCATCTATATGTGTCTATCTATCAGCTAGTGCATCCATCCGTATGTCTATCTATCTGGATATTTAGCTACATAGATTGCTACCTTTTCTATATATCTCCATAAATCTAGCTCTCTATTTTACTACCTAACTTACTCTATGCCCACTTTTAGTTACCATGCATAATGATTGTACTAATTTATGAGATTACTATAACTCATCCAAAGTGATTTACAACATTATGGTAAATAACATTATGAGTTATAGTAACATGTATCGTAAATACGCCACCTCTACTCTTGCCTCTACAAATCGTCAATTTTTGTAGAGGCGGATGCCCAGTCGCCTCTAGTAATTAGATTTGTAAATGCAGCTGGCAACAATAGAGGCAGCTGGGCTCCAGAGCTGCCTCTACAAATAAGTTTTACAGAGGCGGCTATAAACCATAACCACCTGTAATGTTCAATTCTGGCATAGTCACTAACAGGTTTGTTCCAGAAACATACATCATTCCAAAAACATACACATAGATAAAAGGTTCTAGTCCACAAACATACACATACATAAAAAGATGATAGCTACAAGTTCCAGATAAACAATTAATAGATGGCATGATATAGTTACCATCTACATGTTTCTTGTTCTTGACATGCATCCTTCCACACTACGAATTTGCAGGCATGGCTCCTTCCACATCATGTAGCCGCTACTTGCATCTGTACAGGCAAAAAAACCAACACACATCCACTGTCGCTTCATTTCTTGTAGAACCCCTTCTTGTCTTCGTAGTACTTCCTCTCTACCTTCATGTCCTAAATGATCTGGTTGTATAGCTGGTCAAACCTCCTACCTACATGATGCTTCATCTCCTTGCAATTGTGCTCGAAGAGGTCATTCATGTCATCCTTCACTAGCAGGATCCTCGAGCAGACGTCACTCAAGCCATCATATCCTCCTCTTGGTTGGAGTCCTCGGATTCCTCCTATTCAAAATCATCAGAATTGTTCTCCTCAAAGTCATTGATTCCTCCTTGTCTTCACTCTCATCAGATACATACATTAGAGAAACTAGATGATACCCCGCGAATTGTCTTCACTCTTATCTACTCACATGTAACCTGTAAGAACACCATTATGCACTTTGTTGGGTACTTGGCTTGATCTAGCAAACCAGTTGTGGGATCATGCGAAGAAACCACCGCATCCACATGTCATTATCATTCCGATATCAAAAAAATATCTTCCATCTCACACAAAAACAAAACTACCGTCCCTATGAAAAAATAAATTAAAAAAAAAGAGAAACGACATTACTCGCATGAACGTACGGATGGCCTCTGATCCGCTCATTGGTCTTCATCCTTCTAGCACGGAACGGTGGTTCCTCATTAGACCTCCGCTGTCCGCTCAGATCCCCTTCCTCCATTTTTCTTCCCCGGATGTCACGCTCATCGCGTGCATGGCGGCATCGGTACGGATCAAGATCCCTCCGCCGAGCTCAGGCCTCAGGCGAACAGTCGCCTGGGGCTGGGGACCGGGGCTCTACCGCCGGCAAGGGTGCGAGCGCAGCAAGGGAGCCATGACGGGCGAAGCTCTGCAGGCATCACGCAGGCTGGCGGGCAAATGCAGCACTGCCGAGCGGGGCGGAACCCAGCGGAGGTACATCTTCGGTGATCCTATGCAAGAGACTCGCGACGACCGAGGTAGAGCGTGGTATCCTGCTGGGGACGTCACGACGCTTGAGCTGGGAGAATCCCCACGGAGGCGACATGATGCTGTGCGGCGCTGCTCAGAGGGGCAGGGCATGGACGAGCAGCCGATGCGGAGCGGGGTGGCCGGCGAGTGTAGTCGAGGCAGAGGCGCAGAGCAGAGTTTTTAAACTCGAGTGTGGCGACGATGGTTCGTTTTCTTCTGTTTGCATTTGCAGCGGCAGTTTCTCAGTGGTACAGGAATCAGTGGAATAATTAGTGGCAGTTTCTTGTGGTAGAGGAATCGATGATGTGCTGTGGCAGAGTAGATCGTGGAATAATTTCTGTGCCTCTTTGGTTAGTGCGCAGGAAGGAACGATCAGTCCAAAGAAAATGGCTGACGTGGCTTAAGGACAAGGCAGAAAAATAAGCTAATGGGATTCTCCTATTTAGGTAGAGAAGATATATGGTCAAAAAGATATATCATTCCTAAGTTTCCAAATAGTCTACAAAGTAGCTGAAGTAATCATGTTAATCACTCCTTTCCTTTTATTGATCAACCAAAATGTGCCCACTTAATCTAAAGAGTCAAAACAATAGTGTAGTAACCATTGCCTCAATTTTGAAATGACTTCGAAATTACAACATCATCACACAAGAACATTGCTTCAGTTATAAAAGCAAATAATATATAAAATGATTTCATCATTGCACAAACCACATAACCTCAGTTTAATATAGTCCCAACTACAGTACATAAATTACTAAAGCAAGCCAAAATTATGCCGAGCATGTTCATCTTTAGAAGAATTGCTGAAATTAACAATCTAAGTGCTGCTAGCCAAGCCAGTAAATATTAGGAGCCACAACTTAACAGAAAGACAACTTAGCTGAATGAAAGGATATATTTATTTGCAAGTTCCCCATCATGTCAAATACTAGGAGCCACAGCTTAACATAAAGGGAAATAGTCAATGCTTTTTGAAGGGAAATAACAATGCAGCACAAACAGGCAAGCACATATGGAGCATATCAATTGACAAGCACAAACAAAGCAAGCAAATATCCATATTCAATACATTGCAAAACAAGCAACTGGAGAAGGCCATGGTTGAAGCCGACTGACACTTAGAAAATCTAGTGCAAGACAACAAATACAGTGACATGCATGCTTAATCCACGTATTCCACTTAGAAAGAAATGCTTAATCCACTTAGGGCCCACTTAGCAGGAAATGCTTAATCCATCTAATACACTGGCATCCTCCACTTATCATGAAATCTAATGCTAATTGACACATTCTAGAACCTGGAATTAAGTCATCCTCACTTAGCATGAAATATAATGCTAAATGACAGCAAATCTAATGCTAACTGGCACAAGCATCCTACTAAGACTGATAATGCCAACTTCTACTACATGAGGCAGTAGTCCTAACATTAAGTCATTCCCATCAGATTTTACAAGCATCATACTGAAGATGGGTTGTTTGGTTTGCCTCCATTGGATTGGATCTCATTTGATCGGCTACACAAGGGACTCGCTGTACTAGGTTAGCAAATGTTGATTTTCTTTGAATGATCATATTGGTGATCCTACAGCGTCGGGTTCACAGGCTCCTATGGGCTTATTTTGGTGACATTTTAGTAATCCATACATTGTAAAAGTTGAGCTAGTGTGGAGCAATATTTCTTGGATCTTACTAATTTTAGGCCAAACATTCTGATCCATGGATTTCATGAAGCTCCTCAAGAGGTGTTCGGGAAACATTAGTTTCAGACGTCATCGTGGAGCTGGGTGGTATATATCCACTATGCCACTGATTACACACATGCCGGGCCCATACCTCTTTGATTTTTTTCCATTCAGTTGATGCTCACTAATGCATAAATCCAATCATCAACTTATCCAGTAAAGTGAAGATACAACATCATTACATATTTATGTTTTCAAATAATATAGTTCCACATGTATTTGGAGAGTGTGTAGTCACATGAGAAAGCGAAGCAAAGATGGGAACTAGGGTCCACCTATGGGGTTGGCCGGACAAACCCTAGGTCTCCCAACCTAGGGGGTGACCGAACTAGGACATATCCAAGTGTATGGCAAGGAAACACACCTAGATGTGATCTTATGCATTGATCCAAAGTTAGTTGCATCCGAGGATCACACCAGGAAGTCTCCTATGGATTGAAGAACCCACCATTCTATGTAAGAAGGCACAAATTGATCGTGAACTACCTTGGATATCTGTCAGCTAACATTGGGGAGCGCTATGAACCATTGGATAAAGAGGCAGTGCAATCCCTAGGCAGGCTAACCTCTTAGGGATTGCCTAACCCAACCTGGTAGCTCCACCACCTCAACTTTGTCCATAGTACCTCCTACTCTCCTTGAGATCATAAATAGGGGTGTTGTCCCACTTTCAACACAAGAAGAAATAACTGCATTTAGCTCTATTTAGTTTAGGCTACTTTTGTTGGGACTCAGAGTTGAATCAAGCTCAACTTAGCTTCTAGAAGAAGTGATCGGTAGTCTAGTATAGCTCTTGTATCCTTTCTTTTGTAAGACTCTGTGTTATCAATACAATATCTTCCCTTTCTTACTACTCGAGTGCTTATGATGGGAACTGCGGCGTTCGATCTTCTATCATCATGCACAGGTAACTATCTTTTTGATGGAGACTTGACAAACTAATTTGGCTTCCAATGACAAAGACCTAAACCCTGCACTGCCCAATTGACCTTGCAGAGAATGCCAATCCCTACCCATGAATTGAAGAACACAAGCAAGAACAAGGTAGACGCAATTTGAAAATATTGTAGAGTTAAATGAAGCTCACAAGTTGGGGTCTCACAAACTGATGAAGGGCAAAACTGTTCCATGCTAATTTATCGCCCTCTGCTATTCCATCCTAGACAAGACTCCTCACTCATGCTCTGCCCAATCGTTAACTCCACCCACTACAGCTGGTGGCGCTTTGCCACCTCACTGTCATGCCACCCACCGCTAGGCCAACCTATCACTAGGATCTAGGGTCGGGAAAATAAGCATCCCCTAACCCACTGACAGAGGTGGTGGGGACACGTGCACATTATGGGTCGCTGATTGGAATTTATGTTTAGTATTGCATTTTTTCTTCATTGCCAAATCTGTACTTCTTCCAATGCATTCTAGGGTTTTGTCAAGATTGAAGGCAGATTATTGCATTATGTTAGGTTCTCCTATTGTTCTAGATAATGTTGTCATGATTAGACATTGTTGTTGATTGTTGATGCCCTTGCATAATTTGTGGTTTGTAGGACGGAATGGATAGTGTGAATGTAGACGTTTTTCTTGACAATGTCCTCGCATAATTCATGGTTTGTAGGACAGAACTGATAGTGTGAATCTAGATGTTGTTGACAATGATTGGAGTGGGATGCGGACAACTATCCTACCCTAGTGTGCTTCTCAAAGATACTCCCTCTGTCACGAAATTATAATTCTATTTTGATTATGAAAAAATAAAATAGATTTTGGCTGTTATTTTTTTTACTATGCATTGTCATGTGCTTTAGAATCAATATAATCTCAGAGCTATTTTGCCCTAAAAAAGGTCTCCGAGGCACTTTGAATAGAAATCCACTGGTACAAGCTTCATGCTCTTATCTAGTCTATAATTTTAATAATTGTTGGTCAAAGGTTGTATAAGTTGACATTTTCCAATTGAAATATCATAATCAGTTTGGGATAGAGGAAGTATCCAATTCTCAACATTTTTTTTGGTGGAGGGGATGTTTGTCAAAACACTTGATGGCAATGCTAAGATTAGATATTTTCTGTAACACCCTAAAAAATTAACATAGTTTTAAAAATCAATAAAAATTTGAACTTTTTTAAACTTTGCATAGAAGATAACACATATAGCTAACCCAACTAATTTTACAAATAAAATAACATAGGAACATAAAATTTTATGTGTGCAACCTTGTGTGTGAATGATTGCTTGACTTGTTGAACTTATGGTGGCACCTTTCTACACACTCATGCATTCAAATTTGAATTTAAAACCATTTAAACATATGCACATTTGAATTAGGAAATAGAAAAGGGAATTAGAAAATGGGAAAAGCTTCATGGGCTCATTCTCCTCTTCACCCTCCTCTCGGCCCGCAGCAGCAGCCCAGCCCTCCTTCCCTCCTGCGCAAGCCGGCCCAACAGTGCCGCAGCCTAGCTCGGCCTAGCCTCACCCGCTCTCCCCTTCTCCTCCCTCTCTCCCACTGACGCCGGGGCCCGCCTGTCGGCTCCTTCGTCGTCCTCACGGCCAGCAGCCGTACGTGGCCCCGCCGCGGCATCAACGCCCGCCAGCGCCACCCCGGTGCCAGCGGAGGCACGATGACAATGAGACCCCATAGCGCCCCTCCTTTTCTCCTATTCTCCCTTTTCCTCCCTCACTATGAACGCATCAACAGACGACGCCATGGTCGTTGCCGTGCCGAGCCGCCAGAGTAGCCGCCAAGGCAACTCCGGTGTGCGCACGAGCAAGCGCCAGCCATGGCGATGTGACCAGACAAGGTCAGCGGCATGGCCACTTGATGGATAAGGATGGCCACGAGAAATATCTCACCACTATGACACCGGCCTAGCCGGCCTATAAATAGGCCCGGCCGGCGATGCTCTCGCCTTGCTCTCTCCAACACCAGCTCCGCCAAGGGCGGGAATAGCCCATCTCCCCCTCCTCTTCCCCTTTCCCCTCCTCTTCGCCCCTTCTTCCACTTTTCCCCATTTCGAGAGTTTGCCAGCGCCATTAGCACCGCCTCCCCTCTCTCCTTCCCCACTGCGTCCCTGGCCGACTGGAGCGACTGGTGAGTCCCCAAGCTTCCCCTCTTCCTTTTGCTATAGATAGTAGGTAGCTTAGACCTCTGTGTTGCGCTGCCCGTGTGAGCCCGCTCCGTCGAGCTGCCATGGCTGTCAGCCATCACCGGCGAGGCCACCCCAGGGCACACCGTCACCCCCACTACACCTCTCTTCCACCTGCACACACGTACACGTAGTTAGTTGAGTAGGATAAGGCCTCTAGGGCCGCGTCTAGAGCACAGCACCACTGCGATCGCTCTGGCGAGCCGCTACCACCGCCACGAGCGCCCGCTGCCAACGGTGACCCCGCCACCGGCTGCGGCATGACCCCGCAGACCTCGTCCACCCCACATCCACCAGCCCCAAGGGCTAACACCATCGACGTAAGCCGCTTCGGCGAGCCCTACTCCCCCTCCCCTATTCCATCACCAACACGGTTACCTTCATCCGCCGCTGTTCCCCCTCTCCCCCTTCTGTCTGTGCCAGGCGGGACTGGGAGGAAATGGCGTTGCCATCCCCCTCCGTCCCCATCCATTCCCCCCTCTCTCCCCCTCTTTCACTAACACACAGGCCCATGACCTTAACGCCAATGCCTCCATCACTGCGGACACAAGCAGGTGGCCCACCTCGCGGGGTGCGCTTTAGAAACGCTAGGTACACCTGGCCAGTGTACACAGAGAGTTAGAAATGCATTTTCCTAGTTTAGAAAAATTCCTAGAAAATTTGTAAATAAACTAGATGCATTAAGGAAATTAACCATGTAGCTTGCACCCATTTTCATGCACTAGAAAATGCATATAAAATTCCACCTAGTTAATTAGCTATAGAATAAACTTCTAAAATACATAACTTTTAAACCCTAACTCCTTTTTGCATGAAACCACTTCAAAATTCATCTAAAATCAAACCCTACCATTCGCACCTAGTGCACCATATAATTCTATGATTGCTTTTGCCTTTTCTTTTGCGGATAGCGGTAGTCTTATTAGACCGATACGTCCGACAGATGACGGAAATCGTCAAGAGGATGAAGACCCAAATTACATAGGCGTGCCAGAAGGTGAAAACGACGATGGAAAGTCCTAGCTCCCCTCGCTACCATCTTGGTTTAAACCACTAAAATGCTAAAACATGAATATGTGACTATTACCCTAGAAAATGAGCTCGGTTAATGCGATATAATTAAGATAAATGGTTACCTTGTTAATTTATGAGCTCCACACCATGACAAGATTTAGGGATAATACTGGAACTTAAAACTTGTTAAACCTGAATAAACCCTGACATGGGGCGAGCAGTGGTAAACTATGGAGGTAGTTTATCATGGCAGGAATGCCCGGAGGGTGTTCCTGTGGGAGATACTTAACTCGGTCACATAAGGACCGGTTCATAGTCCATCTCGCCTAGTGAGTTATTTTGTACAGCCACATGTCTATATGGGTAGGCTTGATCTCACACCCCGTTAGATAGAAGTATAATATCTACTATGAGGCCGGTGTAGGCAGCGGAATATCAGGAGCCGATACGAGGGATAGGTTTTCTTTCGTGTTTGGTTGGCGTGGATTCTATGTGATCTTCCACATTAAGCTTTTGGTTTTTAGGCCACATTCGAGCCACTGTTTTCTTCGTCATGTTCGAGCCATGCTTTCTTTTGTGATGATTTGGTATCATCACATTTTGGGGGGATTTGGTATATTCCTGGTTTTTGAGTTTCCAACCCCGGAGAAGCCATAGTAGAGTTATATGGACATCTAAGGTCACATACATTTGGGTACGAGGTCTCATTAGGTCTATTTCGTCCACTGATCATGGATGAGGTTGCACCTATCGCGTGGAGAAATTTATACACCTCTGTAGAGTTTATTAAATCTATTCGAATAGCCACGTCCTTGAAATGGACAAATGCTTGGATGGGATACTATGATTATCTTTACTTTTATGTGTAATGAAATTGGTAATGGATTAATGTCAACCCGGGTACTAGTGGGAATACTAATACTCTGCTAGGACCCAACCTTTAATTATAATCACCACTACAATTCTATTTCCACCCTATGGTTGGGACTTGCTGAGTAGGTATGTACTCACCCGTTGTTGACTCAGACCTCGGCACACAAGAAGACTATGACTTTGAAGATGAAGCGTACCGCGAGGAATAGGGTTCCCGTAAGGAGATTCAATCATAGGAATGTGACATCGAGGCTAGGGTTTCGTCCTTACTCAAGTTGCCTGTGGAATAGGATGCCGCTTTGCTCTATAATAATTCTAGTTTAGAGACCACTAATAATGTTGTTTCATGACCATAGTTTTACGCTAGATATGTAGCCTATGACTGTGGCCCTTAGGCCACTGTTGTAGACCTTATTTCTATATATCAATAAAGCTCTGAACCTTTTATTATATATCTATGTACCATCCCTGTGAATTAGTGCATATTTGTGCGTGATCCTGGTGCAAATATGGAAGCACTTAGGACTCTCAAATTGAGGGGATGACATTTTCTTATTACTAATTTATATGGAAATGAAATTGGTAGTTTTTCTAGTTTATTATTTACAAATTGTATTAGGAATGGACTCTATACAATATAATTTGGAACTATAATGCCTTTGGTTGTTGTTATAACTAAATATGTTTATCATTTTATCTTTTTGCTTAGTTCATCATCAACTTCTCATAGAGCTACACATCGCAGCCACCCCCAACTAATGGAATGTGTTCTACTTGTTCCCCTCTGATCCCTCCTTGGTTTACTTACACTTGTATCCTACCTCCCATGCGTAGGATGAGGCACACGATGGCGAGGCATCTCCCTAACATGACCGAACCTAGAGCGTTAGGCTGGGCTGGCAGCATCTGCATGGACGATGGTGGGCTGGCTCCATGAGTAGGCCAGGCCACACGATGGTAGGGAATCTCCCACGCAATGGACGTGGGCAGAGTAGAGGCACCAGGGGAGGGCAAGGGTGGCTTGGGGGCACATGCAGCTTGCCAGGTGGCGGGTACGTTCAGTAGTGTAGGACTGGGTTTCAGTCCTGGTTGGAAAACCCCCTCTAGTCCCAGTTTTCTAATCAGGACTGTCAATCCAGGACTAAAGACCCCCCTTTAGTCTCGGGCCGTCCAACCAGGATTGATTGGGGATTTTAGTCCCAGCTCCTTATACCAACCGGGACTAAAGAGGGCCAGGCCAAACCCACGGGCGACCACCTCCAGTCCCAGTTGATATTACAAACCAGGACTAAATATCCCCTTTTTTGTTTTATTTTCTTTTTCTTGTCTTTTGCAGTTTCTTTCCATTCAATTTGTTTTTGTTTCAAATAGTTTTCGTACACGTATTATATATACTATACTATTGTACGTCATCCATAAATAAGAACGAAACTAATGAAGAGCTTAGATATATATTACAATGATCATCCCCATTCACCAAGTTCATACAAACCATCACAATTTAAAACAAGTCATTACAAACTAGATGCATGTCCAAGACTCCAAGTACACCCCAAAGTTCAACTACACACCAAGTTCATGCAAGCACAAGTTGACTACATTGTATTATGAACTTGGTGAAGTGTAGATCGTCGATGTGGTATCCACAAACGTCATTGATGAAATCCAAGGTATTTAATAATACACTCTCCCTTGCTTCAAATGTACGAACACAAGGTCTACTCATGACGGTTAGCAGCGGTGGGTCAGATGATCCCCTCTTAGTCACTTGCAGCTTCGCCTAAAATCCTTCCGTAGTGAGTGTTGGCCAATCATCGGCATATTTCCATTCATAACCCAGTGCATACATTGTTTGGTTAAGAATGGCTACAAAACTGCAACCTGATTAGATTAAGTCATAGTCCTCAACATGTAATTAAGTGTTGGCAGAAAAAATGGATATGAAAACCAAGCTTTCCAATAATAACAAATCTAGATACCGCCAATGTTGGACTTTGACTTACCACATCATTCTGGTTGTTTTAAGGCAACCTTGCACAAAAGCCATTAAGATCATGGTAAGAGCCAGCATCAATAGATTGTATCGTCAAGGAGGAATAAGTAGGCAGGTTGTACCTAATAGTCGCAAGCTTATTTACACAAGCTAGGACACCATATTTTTCTGCAACAGCCTTATCAGGTGCCTTTCTTCCCACCTCTGAGATTTGTACAACACAGCCTCTACCCCTCCTAGCGGCGATGGAAAAGCCAACTTGACATTGTCAACTATTGTCTACATCAAAGCATTCAACATCCACTGCCTCAACCCCAAAATATAAGAGTGTCTCTTCAAGCCAAATGATTGGGTCAATTACCTACGGTACATTTAAGAAACACACACACACAAATATATATACATAATAAATCAGAAAATATATTTATAAAAGCATATTTGTCACATTAATTTATAGAGTTTCTTACTATGCTTGGATGATTATACAATACATTTGGCAATACTGGATCAAATCCCTGCCACTTTACATAGCCGCTGAAACCTATGACTTCCAGCGGAGGGAGACGACGTCCAGCCATCTCTTCTTACAAAAGTCAATATATCAAAAATCATGTCAACATATGACTATTTAGAAATGTATATCTGAAGTTATAGACATCCAATAATAATGATTCTTAACTTCCTAGAAAGCTTATTAAGTTATCTATAACTTTATTATTACCATCTCAAGATGATTCCACAGTTAACTAGGACAAACATTACAAAGAAGCATTACTGTCTAGATTTAGGCAGATTCTGATATCCAACTTTGAACATCTATAACTCCTAAACCAGCAGGCCTAAAATCATGAAATTTTTAGACAACCAAGATATAGAAGTTATCTACAACTTTTGTATTCATCGCATTCACAGAAAACATAATATGCATTGAGAAATTATCACTACAATAGAAACTACACATGCAACCATTTCAGCACACATGTGAGAGCATAATAAATTTAGAGATCCATATTTTCTGTAAATACATGATCATATTAAGTGTTCTTATGGTACAACAACATCATGCAAAGGTAGTGGAACACCATTTTCTACTTTTACACACTTATACTATTTATAAACTATTTAACAAGCACCAGACAAGTTAAATCAATAACTCAGTCATACATGCACCAATAAATCTAATTTTTTTTATCACAGCACAAGCATCACATGAGTAGCATACCATAAAAATTTCACATCAAAAGGACTACAACTACAGATATGAATTTAACCCTAAAAAGCATGGATGTACACAAGTTAAATTCATATATGAAAATGTGGAGTCGTAGTTCCCTTCTCCAATGCCACTGACCTTGAGCGCTCGGTTTCACACAACAGGAAGGGGTGAGGTGAGGCGATCGAGGTCGAATACCTGGTGGTAGCAACGAGGGGAGGGTGCGCCAGGGATGAGGGCGAGGGCGAGGGCGCGCCGGAGCCGAGGACGAGGGGGAGGTCGAGGCCGCCGCCGGAGATCAATGAGGGGGAGGTCGAGGCCGGCCGGAGACGAGGATGAGGTCGAGGGTGGCGCCGGCCCTCGGAGCCGAGGACGAGGGCAAACGGCATGGGTGGCGAATGCGGATGCAGACAAGGAAGATGTGACAGGTGGCAAGCGCAGCGGCCTAGAGGGATTAAAGAGGCGGCGTTGTGAAATTTTGGAGAGGAAGAAGAACCTATATATATACGGTAGTTAGATTTAGTCCCGGGTTGGGCTACCAACCAGGACTAAAAGGCCTTTAGTCCTGGTTGGAGGCCCAACCCGGGACAGGTTGGTGTTTCAACCTGGGACTAAAGCCAAATTTTGGTGCGCAATGAAACTGTTGCCTACTCGACAGTTCTGTTTCTCACCCATGCAACAATTTTTATGTTTATGTTTAATATAAATAGGCTAAAATTAGAAAATGCATAGTAAAAAATATAGCTCAAATAAAAAAGTTGTCAACTACAAAGTTGCATAACTTTTCGAGATCTGCAACTTTAGTTTTGGTTGTTTCTCCATTTGAGGTCATTTTAAAAATTCAAATTTCGAATTTGAGAGAATCAAACATAGTTTTTCTTGAAAAGATGACTTCAAATGAAAAAATTGTCATTTCTACAACTTTTATTTTGGTCATTTCTTCATCTGGCAAAGTGTTAGTGTACATTGTTTGTGAACATTGTACACTGCCACTTTGTCGGACGAAGAAATTATCAAAATAAAAGTTGTACATCTTGATCAGTTCTACAACTTTTATGTTTATGAATTTCGTAGCTGAATTCATTTACTTCTTCAAAATGTTGTTTGAAGTTGCCATTTTTTGAGAATCAAAATTTGAATTTATAAAGCAAATTCACAAGAAAAGATGGCCAAAATGAAAGCAGTAAGACCACAATAAATTGATAGAGCATGAATTTAGAAAATTTTAGGAAAAAAATCATCAAATTTAAAGTTTGAATGACGGAGAAAGACTAGTTATAAATTTTATCCAGAGATTAAAAAGAGAAATCAAACTTCTTTAAAAAATTAATTTCAAAATAGTAGATTATCTCAAATAAAAAAGTTGTCAGCTACAAAGTTGTATAACTTTTTGAGATCTACATCTTTTGTTTTGGTTGTTTCTCTATTCGAGGTCATTTTAAAAATTAAAATTTCAAATTTGAGAAATCCAAACATAGTTTTCCTTGAAAGGATGACTTAAAATGAAAAAGTTGTCAACTACAAACTTGTGTAACTTTTTGAGATCTATAACTTATATTTTGGTCATTTCTTTATCCGGCAAAGTGATCAAACTAATAAACCAAACTAACACAAGAATCCTACAAACCAGATGCAGCCCTAATCTGTCTCCACTCCCAGTAGCGGTAGTCTCGGATGGTGTAACCACGGTCGTTGTCTATGTAATGCAAGGTCCGCACCAAAGCACTCTGCATTGCCTCACAACGCTGAGGACATGGCTTACCATAGATGAAGCCTACTGACGAACTATGGACGGCCAGGTTCTGCATAAAAAAATCATCAAATTTAAAGTTTGAATGACGGAGAAAGACTAGTTATAAATTTTATCCAGAGATTAAAAAGAGAAATCAAACTTCTTTAAAAAATTAATTTCAAAATAGTAGATTATCTCAAATGAAAAAGTTGTCAACTACAAAGTTGTATAACTTTTTGAGATCTACATCTTTTGTTTTGGTTGTTTCTCTATTTGAGGTCATTTTAAAAATTAAAATTTCAAATTTGAGAAATCCAAACATAGTTTTCCTTGAAAGGATGACTTAAAATGAAAAAGTTGTCAACTACAAACTTGTGTAACTTTTTTAGATCTACAACTTATATTTTGGTCATTTCTTTATCCGGCAAAGTGATCAAACTAATAAACCAAACTAACACAAGAATCCTACAAACCGGATTCAGCCCTAATCTGTCTCCACTCCCAGTAGCAGTAGTCTCGGATGGTGTAACCACGGTCGTTGTCTATGTAATGCAAGGTCCGCACCAAAGCACTCTGCATTGCCTCACAACGCTGAGGACATGGCTTACCATAGATGAAGCCTACTGACGAACTATGGATGGCTAGGTTCTGCATAAATCTCACACAAAACTGGTAGCTTGTTGTCGTCATCTGGCCCATCATATCCTCGAAGTTCTAGGCATACCCTAGTCGCTTAAGAGCTTGCGTAAGAATGGGCTTCCAGGCACATGATGCATAGGTGTGATCATAGAGCAAAACCTACAAGCGGACAAAAAAATATTAGGAAGCGCTGATATAATAATAAGAATAAATAAACATTACTCTCATATCATACACAACGTACCACATCCATAAAGTTGAATGTTGCATGCCTCTCGCTTACTCAAGGCACATCTGGACTGTGCTACTATAAAGCTTGTATCTTCAACGCCGACCAATCAGGTATATGGTAGTCAATTCACTCAATTGCTTGCAAAGAAAACAGCACGACATCGAGCTGCACGCCTACCTTGCTTAGCGTCAGTCGTTCAACCTGCACGATTTCCTTGCGCACCACATTATTGTACCTAATTGGGATGTTGAAGGTGAGACTGCACTTTCAAAACTCGCTATTATTCACGACCTCATTTGTCGTGTCTTCGAAGATGTCCACCCTGAGCAGCCATAATGTTTCTTCTAGCCATCTGACCGATTTTATAGTCCGTGACATATGCAACAATCATATTATGAATGAATGTATATATGAAAAAAAAATATTATCACGCAAAACTTAAAATATTCCATACCATTGATGGGTTTGGCTAACACGGGATGCCCTATTTGGCGATGGCTCGAATGGAAGATCGCCAAGGTGGAAACCTGGTTCTCGTGGCTGGGAAAGTTCGCTGCCATTCATCCTAACTAAGAAAACTAAAAAACATCCCAATAAATATAGAAACCCCATATAAATATACCATGCAACAATATATATTAGAGAAACATATAAACAATATATCATCAAGATATATATATATATAGGCATGCCAAGTGAACTAAAACATTTTGCACATAATTTTGTTTAACGATTATTAACTCTCATGAAGAAATAATGTTGCTAACAAAGATCTAGAAAACAATAAATGTTTAAGGTTATGTAAAAATGATGTATAAATAAAAATAGAATCCACCATTATTATTCCAAATCTAAAAACCACATATTTTTAGGGCAAAAAACCATATATTTGAATATTTCTATGCTTATTACTACAACATAAAACGATCTACATTATTAGCAATGAAAGATTAGAAGACGAAGTTGCTAACCTTTAGAAGATTGAAGATGAAACCGGTGGCCGAAAGCAAGAACTTGGTCCCTCAAGCTCAAGAACACGATGAACATGTACAGATGAACAAGCAGCAGATACGGCAGTGGCTGAGACCAAAGATTTGACCACCTGTGTCTCGGTCTTGGGGGACAGTGCAAGTGGATATATATAGGTGGGACCTTTAGTTCCGGTTCGTGGAGCCTACCGGGACTAAAGGATCAACCTCTAGTCCCGGTTAGAGCCATAAACCGGGATAAAAGGCCAATGGGACCTTTGGTCCCAGCTGATGGTTCCAACCGAGATTGAAAGGCAACCTTTAATCCCGGTTTGAACCACAGACCGGGACTAAAGGTCCCTGCTGCAAAAGCCTGCTGCACTATCTGTTGGGCAGTGAATTCTAGTCCCGGTTAGACTGGGACTAAATCTCCTATTACTCCTTGGCCAAATTCCGGCCGTGACTAAATCCAAAAACTAAAAGTCTATTCTCTACTAGTGGGTCGGCCATGGGAAGCGCCATCCAGGGGGCAGGCGCGTCTCCCAGTGAATGGTGGTGCAGTGGCCAAGGCCGCTCAGGTACGCAAGAAGCGATGAGGAAGATGACAGAAAGAAAGAATGAACCATTTTTTGTATAACTAGTGGCATGGTTGGTAATTTTCCTTTACTCCACCAAACTAGTATTTGGTGGACCATTCCTTGAGCTGCTCCACCAATTTGGCGAATCTGGGGGCAGATCCACTGTTTCGATGGATCAGATCCACGGTGAAGCTAGAAGCATTTGGCTAAAAAAATTGGATCTGAATCTAGTTTTGGTGAACCTAGAGCTGGTGGAACTCTACCAAACAGGCCTAACAAGCAAAGCTCAAGCTCACTCGCGTCTCATGGGCCATGGCTGCCCGGCCTCTCTCCTTCTCCATCCCTTTGTGCAATCAAGTAGACATTCAAGCCCAGGATTAATCCCGCATTGACTCCCCTCCACTCCACCGTTAACGCCCAGCCAAACTCCAAGACACCGCTTCCCCTCCTCCGTTCGGCATTCGCCTTCTCTACTCAACCTTTAAAAGTCAATCTCCTCACGTTTTTCTGCTCCCTCAAGGTCCATCTCTTTGTCTCTCTACTCACGACCCACTGAGCCACATCACTACCACCACTTAGGCTTTGTTTGACTGTATGTGTATATCTCCCACAGGTGATTTAGCCCAAACGTGGATTGAGCGGATCCACGTGAACCGCCCATTCCCTTATACACGACAGGACTGAGGGATCGTTTGGTAGGGAGGAACAATTCCGATTCTAGCGTGAAACACTAGAATCTCAGCCATGTAGGGAGAGAAATCGAACACTGGAATCTCAGCCATGTAGGGAGAGAAATCGTTCCAATAAAAGAGTCTCTTTTTGTCTCCGTATCAATAAAAGTTCTTTTTTTGTGCCACTACGGAAGTTCGAAATTCATTATGAGCCATTAAAAAAGCTTGCTGGTCTTTTGTTCCTCTATAGTGCTACTGCCGTCTATTTTGCTACAAACACCGCCATTTTACCCTCAATTGAGCTAGTGTTGAATTTATTTCTATTTTGTGTTATGCCACCACACTTGCATTGGGAACCTCGGACTCATTCCAAATTATTTCTAAACTTTTCTTCTCTATCTTGTTGTCACCCAGGCCCCTAACTTCTCTTCTATTCTCTCCCGTCCTCTACCTCCAGATGAGTGCACGCGGCCATATATAAATCGGTGTGGCTTCTACGCAGGGCCGGGTGAGCTGGGCGGTGCATTGCCATGCGGTCCAACGTTCTGCTGGGGCGTGATGACGGAAGCCAAGGCCCGGCCCAATATGCGGGCACACACGCATGGGTGGTTGAGCGCAAAGTGTGTCTCCAGCTAGGTTGGCCAAGATGTCAGCCATGGCGCATGGCAGGGTCATCATCGCCCTCCAGCCAGACGCAGTGCACGGGAGTGTACACCACAGAGCTAACTCGGCAGCTCGTACAGTGCATTGGTAGGTCCCTCCGCCGCTCGAGGCTTCAGCTCATGACAGTGTGGATGGGGCGGCAGAGTGCACACGCATGGGAGTCGCCAACAACGAGGCCCTGGCCCAAGAGGTCCCATGGCAGCGCGGCGGAGGCGTTCTCCGAGCCAGAGCACCAGGAAAGCACGACATCAGAGCCGAGGGAAGCGCAGGCGTGGGCACCCCCCCACGGCGAGGTACGGGGCGACAGTCACGTTGGCGAGGCCCGTCTACATGGATTACCCTGCAGGCCCCAGCAACGGATGACCGCAGACACATTTCTCTCAACAGAGCCGACAAACTATCAAAATTATGCGATAGATGTGGACGGCAGTGGCATGAGAGGAACAAAAGTTTTGACCAGTGTTACTAAAGACTGATAAACTTTTTTAACGGCTCATATGGAATTTCGAACTTTTATAGTGGCACACGAAAAAGACTTTGATAAAATGGCATTTCTTAAAATAGGAAACACTTAATAATCATTGATAGGTAGTCTTATAGTTTATTATTATCCTTTGGAACATGCATGGATGATTGGGCAGAACGTCTTCACGATCTCCATCTACAATCTTCATAAAGCATGGCCTCTTATTAGCCCTTTCCAACTCGGTGCATCACCTAGGGCAATGTTGCAGGCAATCCACCAAGCTCTTAAAAAATTGAAAAGTCTTTTTGCAGATGTACACTAATCTTTTCAAATCCTCAAAGCAATTGCCATCATTTGCATCCATGCCAATTACGTAGCTTGTTGGGCTCGTCGTTGTCATCATCATGCTCTTAGTGTTGCTATCCTCGTTGGTTTCGCCTAATAGAGATAAATCAAATTACATCATAATGAGCACTACATGTATATCTATTTACCTCAAAATAAAATGACACTATTTCATTAATTACCTCTTATTATTTGTGCATGAAGAACAGATGATGCCAGAAGAACCATGAAAAGCAGACAGAGCCCTTGGATGCTTGTGTGCTCTAGGCACTTCGTCATTAGTGACGGATCAGAGCTAATACAGATGGCGTGTTTGTCTGAATAATGTGTATGATATCGACCCTGAACCATACTTATGTGTTCTATATATACATATACACCAAAGTGAACCGATCGATCGATCTATCTATCTATCTATCAGTCAATCAGTCAGCCTGTCTATATCTGTCTATATCTGTCTATTTATCTAATTACCTATTAAATAGTGCATAGAGACAAATACGAAGACATTTAGATAAAAATAAATGGTTAGATAATCTTACCATCTATCTCGGTGTACCTGTCTATCTATCTATCTATCTGTCTGTCTGTCTCGCCATCGCCATCCATCTAATCTGTCTCTCTATCTATCCATGCGTCCATCTATCTGTCTATGTATCTGATATCTTGCTACATGGATAGCTACCTTTCTACCTTTCTATTTATCCTTAAATCTATGTATCTATCTCTCTACCTTACTACATTTCTACCTTTTTGACTTACTCTACATTCACTTTGAGTTACCATAATGATTGTACTAATTATGAGATTATAACTCCTCCAATGTGATATACTATAACATTATGGCAAATATCATCATGAGATAGTAACATATGTATCAAAAATATGTTTTCACTATCATAAATCGAGGTGGCCATAAAATAAGTTATAGTAACACATGTACCTACCTATTTACCTACTTCAATGTTTTAAATCGTGGGCTTTAGCATTTAGCACTTAGGTCGATCTGCTCAGCTGCTATAGCGTCGCTAGATCCCGCTATTTAGTACACCGGTGTTGTAGCGGCAACTATCCTGAACCACTATAGCTCCACTATAGCACACTATTTAAAACACTGATCTATTTACCTACGTACCAACCTATTGTGTGTTGTGTCCATATTTCCTTGATTTTTTGTTTGATACTTCCATTCCTGTTATTTGAATCCTTTTGAATTTCTTTAGGTGGGAAATCATTTTTTTTCTTTGGGTAGCAAAAGCAATAGGCTTTTCCTCTTCAATTACATTTCACCGGATGAGGCCCAACCTGAACTAGTCCTTATGGAGGGCCTAGAGCATCAGGATAAACAAAAGCTCTCTCGCCCTAAGTTCAGATTTCTCAAAAGCAAGTTTTAACATATATTGCATATAATTGCTAATCATTGTTAGGATCCAATGTATTTAAGTTGAGCGCTGGCAACTACCCATATGCAAGTATATCCCATTGGTATCAAGGTACAAGATAATCAAAGACTAGGTCATCCTTATGTTGAGCAAAATGACACATGCATATGGCTAATTAAATAATGAATAGGACAACAAAGAATATCTCATATTATACTTGCCTTGCTCGTAGTGCCCTTGCTGGTCTGGATAATCACAGTAGTAGTTCTCATCACCGGTGTAGCAATCACCGTCTACTCGTGCAACAGACAACAACACACATTCCAAGATCATTCATGCAAGGCAAACAAAGGCTATAGATTAGAACAGTACACCAATAGAGACAAATTAGTATAAAAGGTTTATAAAATGAATCGATGCATCGCTATGATCACACAGACGCGAAAATCACAAAATTCGGAGCGAGAACACACAAGTTATGAATTTTATAAGATTTTCTTTAGCATTTTAATAGATTAAATCTTAACACGACAATTAATAGTGTACAACATGACTAACAATATGATAAACATGTAGATTATTTTGCTATGATCCTAACGCAACTTGAACGGATCGAATCGGAGTTAAAACATGGATTTTATAAGCATTTGAAATAAGTGGCAATTCTGTAAATAACTCAAACTATTTTTGGATTAAAATAAATTATGAAAATCGGGATTTTAAATCAACTGAGGACCGCGGGTTTGAATTCAAGGAAGCCCGGGGTCTCTTTAACAAAATTCCTCGAGAAGGGGTATCCGGCGATCTGGACCATCGGATCGGATCCGAACGGTCTCGATTTAAAAGAGGGAGAAGGGGCGGCACACCGGCCAGAAAAGGAGGCCACGCGGTGGCGCGCCATTGGCGGTGGCGACGAAGATCGCCGGCGTGAGTGAATAGAGCCCTAGGGGCCACGGTTTGGAGCGCGGAGCGCATGAAACGAAAGAGGAGGATGAGGGGATCCTTACCAAGGTAAAATGGAGGTGGAGATCGACGAGAAGGCGGAACCCGAGCTCGGTGCTCGAGCTAGGGTTTCGAGAGGGGATGACGAGTTCGAAACCGGCGAAACACGATGAAAAGGAGTCTGTGGTGTGTGTGGGGAGCTTTATAGTGGAACATAGCGTTGATCCCGTGCTGAAATTTGCAAGGAATCGGGCGGGTTGCTTGACTCTTGGCGGCGGCAAGTAAAATGAAGGCTTCCTTCCTTCACGGTGAGAGGTAGGAGATGGCTACCACTGCGGGCCCACACATTAGCGGCAGAGGGGAACGGGTCCCAGTGTTCAACGAGCCAAGCGGAAGGAGGGCGCTACGGCTCGGCATGGGCCGGCCCAAGGCGAACAGCGTGCGTGCGGCCCGCGAAGGGAAGGCAAGGGGTGGCCGGTTGGACCAGGCCAGGGGAAAAAACAGCGCCCAGTTGGGCCCGCGGGAAGAGAATGGGGAAGCCGGCTTGTTGGGCCAGCGGGCCAAAAGCCAAGGAAGGGAGAAAGAGTTAAAGGAAAATCTTTTTCCTTTTTACGAAGCAGTTTTCAAATCCATTTTCAAATGATTTTGAAATTCCTTTTTGGTTTGAGAAAAACCAGACATCACATATTTAAATATACAGCAGCATGAGTGCAACAACATGTAGCTAGCCTTATATTTGATTTTAAATTCATAAAATTTATTATTTCCCTAAGTTAAATGCTCACAAAAATACGTAATTAAATCCATTTCTTCTATTTTAAAAGATGAAAAATTTCAGGTGTTACATTATGTCATGACCTGGTCTTGACACCCTTGTGAGCATCAGCATCATGAGCATTCTTTGAATTTCAACTCAAGTAGATAGAAACTGAAACCTATAATTCAAACTACTCACTGTTGAATTGATGGAGAATTCGCAAGCACCACCGGGTTATCCACCAGTTCGTTAACTGGTCGACAGCAACACCCCGACACCACCAAAGAATCTGCAATCATGTCAGAACGTCCGGTAAGAACATCCCATGCAAAAATATGAGGTGTCACCCTGTATCTCACCTGGCCCCACACGTCAGCACAGCTGTCCATCTCGTGGACGCCGCAAAGCAGAAGGATCACCAGCTCACTCTTCCATTCTCACTCACTCTCTCTCTAGTTCATCCACTCTCTCTCTCTACACTCTCTCCCACACTCAATAAAGGAGGAGAAGATTTCAAAAAAAAGGAGGAGAAGGCAAGGAGAAGAAAGGAGAAGGGATTAGAGCTTGGAAGCAGCAGGAGATGGCGATGGAGATTACCTAGAAGCCGTCGTCTACAAGAGTTAGGGGTTAGAAGAGGAAGGAGTCCTCTCTCCCTTGCCATAAGGAGCTAGGAGGAGAAGAGAACAAGAAGAAGAAGATTTCAAATCACCAAGGGCGAGATCCAGCTGCTTCATCTTCTTAGAGAGCTCAGCATCTTGAGTTTGCAACCTTTGGTAAGGAATCTAACCGAGCCAAACCTAGGATTATGTCATGAGGAGCCAAAACCTTGGAAATATCGATTTGTGGACTAGCATTAGTTTGCACTCAAAGTAGCTAGAGCCAACCCGCTAGAGATGTTCCATAGAACCATAAAGACCTACCCTAAAGGTAGTTGGCACATGCAAGTAGTGAAGAAGTTTGAGATCTCGGAGTTATGGTGAATGTTCACTATCAGTAATGACAGAGAGTCCGACACCACTAGCGGAGTGTCCATCAGTACCAAATGTCTCACTGATCACTTATACAAAGCACACCTATAACCCATCGAAGCAACCATCACTACACCAAAGCTTCTGACAAGTTATATAGCCAGAATAGAGGAGTATCGAGAGACCCTAGATCATGGTGTTGGTACAGTGGAGCATTCGTTGATAATCCGGAACGTCAGCTGAATTATAGAGCCAAAAACCCGAAGGTAGCAACTTCCTGCAGATGGTTCGTAATACACACGGAGTGTCTAGTGGAACCTAAACACTTAGTAGTCCACAGTATCCTATAGACCTGACCCAATGGATGGTCCGCCTCAGCTGATAGAGCCTTCCGATATAACACTAGTTACAAAGAGATATACCCAAGGACACAAACTTCATACTAGAGTATCTGACCCAAGTTCGAAAAGTCCGACAAGCCAGAAAGCCAGTATCCCACTAAGTCCCAGTGACTACCGGATCATCCGACAACCATGACGGGCTATCCAATAGCTGCCAGCCAGTAGGACCCTAGCATCTAGCTGTACACTCACACATGTGTCACCAGAGTCTAATCAACTAAGAAGCATTGCATAGCATGATCACTTAGTTTTGTGCAACCGCTCATCAAGCATCATGCATGTATAGGTGACCCGATTTTTGAAGACCTTATTAAGGAGGAGCCTCAGGAGGAAGAAGCTATTGAGCCTAGCGGCAACGTTCAAGGCAGGTGAAAGTCCCTAGTTTGGTTTTGGCTAATTGATGAAACCTAGGACTAACCTTTGTATCTAAGTGGATGATTTAGATAAAGGTGGTCATTGCATATGAGACATGACATTGACTCATATGACCAAGATGGTGAAGACCAAGATGAGGCTTGGCTCGATGGACCGGTTGTGAAGGTGAAGGGCAAGTCGAGGCTTCGAAGCGAAGGACCATGCGATGGTGAAGCTTGAGCAAGACTTAGCGCCGACGAACCGATGCAACGGTAAAGAGCAAGTGAAGTCAAGGTCGATGGATCAAGACGGTCATGTGATGATATGAAGTGGATCATATCATTTGGAGAAACAAAATGGGCTCAAGGCAAAGGTATAACCATAGGGCCATTTTGTTTTACACTCAAGACACCATAGAGGGTGTGAGTGGTTTAGGATCGATAGCCGAACTATTAAGAGGGGAAGTCTTATCGGTTATTCGATGCACGGGTGCCACTAGGTGAATTCATGAAGTGCATTGCATGTAGGGCCTAGTGAGCTAATTGGAAAACCTTTGAAAATGATTGTGAAAAAGCTAACACACAAGCACATGGAGATGTACACTTGATGGTGTTGGCACATTTGCAAAGGTGGCATTGGTCACGCTGTGGTTTGCGGGTAGAGAGGGGTTTGGGTTCCTCTCTCCCTCCCGCCGAGCGTGTGAGCGCGGGATTCAGGCGATTTCGGGGAAATGAAATGCCTATTTTCCACTACGCTGAAAGTCGGAAAAAGAAACGGAGGCGAACGGGGTCACTGAGGTGACCGGACGCTGCACCGGACGCGGTCATGGTATGACCGGACGCGTCCGGTCAGTACAGCGCGGTTTCGGGCGCGTGGGCTAGGGTTTGCAACCGGCGCGTCCGGTCACTCGCAGGACCGGCGCGTCCGGTCAGTCGCCCAGAGGGAACTGCGGTTCACGAGGTTGATCGGACGCGTGGCGCGTCCGGTCACACATGATCGGACGCGTCCGATCGTTGAAGGAGCTTACTGGACTCCGACCGGACGCTGGCACTGTTGCGTCCGGTCGTTGCGAGGAGCGCGTCCGGTCGTTGTTTTGCGGGCGCGGGTGCTGTGCGGATCGGCGCGTCCGGTCGTTGCGAGGAGCGCGTCCGGTCGTTGCTTCGCGCGCGCGGTGCTGTGCGACCGGCGCGTCCGGTCGATTGGGCAGCGCGTCCGGTCATAGCGTTTGACCGTTGGCGCGCAGTGACCGTTGGAGGATCTAACGGTCGCATTTGAAATTTGAGGGACACGTGGACGTCGCATGGCGACCGGACGCGGTTGAGCCGTCCGGTCAGTTTCGACCGGCGCGTCCGGTCATCCCGAAAAAACGGTCAGTGGAGTGGCAACGGCTCTATTTGTTTGGGGTGCTTATAAATACTCGTTGGCCGGCCCTTGGGGAGGTAACTTGGTATTTCTAACACTCTTGTGCATCCTTTGAGCTAGAGCTACTCCTCCCACTCATCTCTCTTGCTTGATTGCAAATCAAAAGTGAGATTGAGTGATCCCAAAGTGCATTGCATTGCTTGAGGGCATCTAGTGGCACTTGTGGGTGGTTTAGCCGGTGGATTTCTTGTTACTCTTGGAGAGTACCGCTCCTAGCCGGCTTGGAGATTGTTGGAGGCGTTGGCAAGAGAAGGTGATTGTTCTTGGCCACCTCCGGTTGTTTGTAAGAGGTTCTTGTGCTTTCCTCGGCGGGACGCCAAAAGCAACTCTATTGGATTGCGCGTGTCATTGAGTTACCTCACTTGAGAGTGGTGTCTTGCGGTGCCTTGCGGGGCGTACCTTGAGGGGCAAGTGACTTGAGGGTCACACCGAGGAACCATCTAAGTGTTGGTCGACACAACCGGTGACGTAGCTTGTCGGTGCACAAGTGAACACCGGGTGAACAAAAATATTGTGTCTCTTGTCTCCCGGTGATTGGTCTACATATTGTGTTGTTGTCAATATTAATTGATTGTATATCATCTTGGTGATTGGCAACATCTTCACTCCACCGTCGGTATAAGATTCACAATCCTCTCTCTCGCATTTACTGTTACTAGATTATCTTGTGTAGCTCTAGTGGTAGCCTTTTCTAGTAGTTGTTAGCTTGCTCACTAGTGTAAGTTAGTGACTTAGCACTTGTGTGAACTAGAGATCATAATCTACTAGACTTGTGGATAGGAGGCTTGCATTACAACCTTTGGCTAAGCAAAACTCACTTTACGCCTTTTGTTTTCTAACAAGTTTGCTTAGTGGTGCTTGTAGAAATTTTTATAGGCTATTCACCCCCCCCCCTCTAGCCATCTAGGACCTTACAGCAGGCCCCTAAGCATCCCTATGCTTTACAATTGCATAATGAACTATGTTATCTACTGCATTGCCATGTTACGATATGACTAGTGAACCGAGATGGGAATTACCTATGTCAAGCCTTATCCAGATATTGCCACACCAAGCAACCACACTTAGCTTGTTAATTACTTAAGCTTAGTATGCTTAGATATTAGAAGTCGAGCTAATGATTGGTTTCTCATTACTCGCGTGATGATAGGATTGGTACTTCACTAAGCACCACTTGGGAAGGGAACTATGAGAATGAGTTATGGTCGGCAAGGTGTATGGTCATGGCAAGATGGGAACTCTTGGATGACATAGCTTGCTTACTGGTTAAGGACCTTGTATCCATGGTAGTGAGTACGAACATAAAACCGTACAGACCACTTGTCACCAATGGGGGAGACAAGCCAAGTAACTAGTTGTGACCGTCTTATCCATGAAACTAGCAAGGGGGATGGTGTCCATCGAGAATGTTTCAAACATTGACTAGGCATCCAGGCCGAAACTTTCATAGGGCAATGTGGCTGAATTGGGGAAAGATTGAGACATCGAGTTTGCAGGTACTGTAGCTCCCGTGCATGGATTCATCTTTGCATGGATACATTGACTCACCCTATGTGATCTTAAGTTTTGCAGGTACTGTAGCTCCCGTGCATGGATTCATCTATACTCCTGACCCTTCACCAGATCAGGAGTGGTGAAGAGTTATGCTAGTCATAGATACATGGTTGTAGCACACCCATGTATCAATTATCATAAACTATGTTATGTTGAAAAACTTCCGCTAGACTTCGATGTAGAATGTGATGTGTGACCTTGTGATGAACTAAGTTGTGAACCATGGATTGTAAACCTAAGTACTTTGAACTTGTAATGTGATCTATGTACTACTGTGGTGTGTTCTTATCTCTCAATGATCCTAAAGAGGAGTTGCTACGTGCGCTCCTGGACGGCCCCGTGTTGGTTTACTCGAGTTGAGGGGTCAAGTGGATGACACTCGACTTGGTAGGTTAACGCAGCAGGACACGCGCCCCCCCACACATTAAAAGATATTTTAAATTATATTTCATAATGATAGATGTAAGTAATTTTTTATTCAAGATGAGGGTAATTTAGAAACAAAGTTAGAAGATTATTTTAAATTATATTTCATAATGACAAAGCCAGGTAATTTAAACATATTGTTAGGGGGTTATTTTAAATTATCTTTCATAATGGCTAAGGTGGGTAATTAATTTAGATGCAAATAGAATGATATGGAAATCAAGGATCAGGGGAATATTGTACAATTTCTCTAGAAATTAATAGAAATGTTATAACAGACGTGCTCATGGACACAAGCAGCCTGAATCCTTCTTGGTCGATGGTTTCTTGGATGGTTTGGGAATAATCTTAATACTGATTAATGATATTACTTCAACTTGGATTGGTTTCTTTACTAAAGTAGTGATTCAGGATTAATAGAATATGACCAACTCAAAGTGTTAATCGTAGTTAAACAGTGTCAAGCCTTTGAGCCATCATCCCCTTTGTTGTACTTGTAAAGCATGGTTCGCTTACGCTGCCATTATCATTTCAACAAACATCATGGATGGATACCAAATGCCTGCTTTGAGGAGTTCCCTAAAGATCACCGCTATAGAATGTTTTGTTCACCACCATTACTTCCACCACCAGTTATGTGAGAAACGAAGGTGATAAATATCACCGCCGGTTCATAGTCTGCGGGGTCTTAGAAGGGTGCCCCACCGGTGGTGATAAATGTTTTCACCACCGACCCGACGTATGGTTCGGTGGTGATTACTTGCTGGTCTTTGTCTTGCTGCATCATAGGTCAAACTAGTAGTGCAACACTTAGCACCGTCGGCTACTCATCCAATGTGTGACGCACATACAAACCGACAAACACAATAAGCATGTTGAGGTTTTCCACAAATCTCATACACTTGTTTTCACCATCTTAGGTGCATAGCTTTGAGGATGCTTGGTGGGATGGGAGTAGTAGAACGAGTGCACAGTTGTTCATTTACACCATAAATAAACACATGGGTTGTAATATGTGATGGTCATAGTTAGGTCTTTCTTTTTATTATTTTGTCATGGAGGTTATGGTTAATGTGTGATTTTGCTTATCATTTTGCAATCAATAAAGTCTCTCATTTTATCGTATAATATATATGATCGTCGATGATTTCGTGTTCTCTGTTGTTATGATCTTGTTGAAGTTTACTGTGTTAATGCTCGAAAAAGGATGTTTTTCTTTTTATTTTTGTGGTGTTACATAAGCTATTGTAGGTGAAATGTTATATTGCATGGACATCCAGTATGACAATATAAGCAATTTGTAATGACAATGGTGACATTAGAAACAACAAACACTTATTAATCAATGGTAAGTTAATAAGCTTATTTTATCCTTAGGTACATGCACCATTAGGTAGAACGTCTTTATGATCTCCATTCGCTAATTGGAGAAAGGATGACCTGTTATTAGACATGTGCATTGCAGTGCTTCAAACATTCCAACAGTTCATGAAAGCATTTTCCTGTCTTTTGGCAGCAGTGCATTAAAGCTTGTAGGAAGCACCCTAGATCTTTCTGATCTCCAATTGTCTTGGTTGTTCCCTCCATCATGGTCATCCTCACCCTCCCAGTGTTGATATCCTCTGTGGTTTGCCCTAATAAAGATCAATCAAATTGCGTGCAATATGGTTAGAATTAACTTTATACGCATATTAATTTACTGAAGGAAAAACAGGTCAAATTCATTGATTACCACTTATTATGTGTGCATGAAGGACACATGCTAGAATAACCATGGAAAGCAGCCAAAGTCCTTGGATGTTGTTGGTATACTTGAGGGACGTCGCCATGGGTGAGAGATAAGAGCTAAAACCAATGATGTGTTTATATCAAATTCTATGCCATATGGCCAATATATATACATTCCATAGTCTATCTATATATCTATCTTGATATATATTTATATATCTATCTATGTTTCAGTCTATCTATCTATCTATCTATCTATCTATCTATCTATCTATCTATCTATCTACCCACCTACCTACCTATCCATCCATCTATCTATCTATCAATCTATCTATCTATCTAAATATCTATCTATTTGTCTTTCTGTCTGTCTGTCTGTCTATCTATCTATCTATCTATCTATTTGTCTTTCTTTCTTTCTTTCTTTCTTTCTATCTATCTATCTATCTACCTACCTACCTACCTACCTACTTTCCTACTTGCCTACCAACCTACCTATCTATCTATCTATCTATCTATCTATGTACCTGTCTGTCTGTCTACCTTTCAATCTATCTATCCATTTGTCTTTCTATCTTTCTGTCTTTTTGTCTATTTGTCTACCTATCTTGTCTGTCTGTCTTCTATCTATCTATCTATGTATCTTTCTTTTTATCTATTTGTTTGTCGATCTATTTGTTTGTTTATGTATTTTTTTATATATTTGTCTATGCGTCTATCGTTTGTTTGTCTATTTGTCCCCACACTGACATAGGTGTACCTACTTAGGAGGATATACTATCTGCACCCACATTATTTGCCCTTTTATCTTTTGTTTTTATTTTATGGTTTACGATTCTAATACATTACTATTAGTTTTAATTTATTGCATGATGTGAATGCCTGTATGGCGATGCATATGCTTGTATGGTGATGTGGACTACGAATAGAAGGTGCACAGTTCAAGGTTGTTGAAGATCAAGTTTGTGACCAGCTGTACTAGGGCCACACTTTTGATGATGGCAAGTGTAACAAAGGCTCCTTGTACCTATGAACTTGACTATTTCATACATCATGCATGTGTCCAAATTTGGAACGCCATAAGGACATTTATCTAGATTACTTTTGTACCATATATCCTTGTTCCTTTGGGTTGGTATGCATGTTTGGATAGTTCCTAGCGAAATATACAAGCTCTTCATCAAACTTGATTAATGATATATGCAATGTAATAAAATGGTGCTTTTGGCAACACAGACTTAAGGGGCTGGAGCCTAGGTTTTGAGTGCTCTAGATTCCTCTCCCTAAGGACACAATCCTAAAGTGACCATCCCAGATGTTCCATACAACTAGGCGTATCCCATGGCTATGATGTTAATCATATAACTAGTGTGCCTCTATCTTGTTAATGCTTACCAAAGGCGCAAGAGTGGGTTGCCAAGAGGGGTATCGCTCTTGTCCTGTTGCGGTGTGTGCTTGTTGTGGTCAATAGTGTGCCACTCTCGGAGGAGAGCATCTACGTCGGCTTTGTCACTATGAAACATTAGCACCTACTAACTTTTTACGGTGTCTACTGAAATGTTACATAGTGAAACCATGCCACACTTCCTTAGAAGAGGTGATATGGCATCGATGGACACCGGGCATATGGGAATCAAGGATCAGGGGAAAATTGTACAATTTCTATAGAAATTAGTTGAAATGATATAACAGACGTGCTCACAGACACTAGCGGCCTGAGTAATGATTCAGGATTGATAAAATATGACCAACTCAAAGTGCTAATCGCAGTTAAACAGTGTCAAGCCATTGAGCCATCATCCCCTTTGTTGTACTTGTTAAGCATGGTTCGCTTACGCTACCATTAACAGTTCAACAAAGATCATGGATGGATACCAGATGCCTACTTTGAGGAGTTCCCTAAAGATCACTGCTACAGAATGTTTTGATCACCACCATTACTTCCACCACTGGTTAGGTGAGAACTGAAGGTGATTAATATCACCGCAAGTTCATAGTCTACGAGGTCCTAGAAGGGTGCCTTTGTAACACCCAAAATTTTGCATCCTTTCAAAATAGATGAAATTGATTTATTTATGTATTTGTGTGAGCATTTAACTTAGGAAAATAATAATTTTTATGAATTTAAAATCAAATATAAGGATATACACATGTTTATGCACTCATGCTGTTGCATATCCTTTTATGTGACGACTGGTTTTGGTCAAAGTTGAAAACGATTTCAAAATGCTTGTGAAAACCTTTTTTTTTTTGCAAAACTATGAAATCAAAAAGAAAAAAAATTCTTTTCCCTCCTTTCTTTCTCCATTTTGGCCCAGGAGCCAACCATCGGGTGCTGCCCTTCCCTTCCTGGCTTGGCACAGCCAGCCTGCTCCCCCTCCTCCTTCCCGCAGGCCGCACGCGCCTTCTTCCTGGGCCGGCCCAGTAGCAGCCGACGCCACAGCGTGCCCTTCCTCTCTCACTCTGGCCGCTGACGCCTGGACCTCGCTCCCTCCATCGCTGACGCGTGGGACCCATGGCAACAGGGTCATCCCCAACCTCCGATGAAATGGGCGGAGCCGTCCTCATCTCGACGCCGCCATAGAAAAATCCAGCACCCACTCTCGTTTTCTTTGTGATTCGGCACGTTCCCCCCCCCCCCCCGCCGAGTTGCTCTACGAAGGCAACCGCCCCGATATCGCACTCCTTTTCCATCCACACGCCCCACTCGAGCTCACAGCGCCGCTTCCACCCTAGCTCGAGCCGACGAGCTCGGGTCACGCCTTCCCGTCATCTTGCCACTATCTTTGACTCGCCGCTGAGTTTTGGTTCGCAGTAGGGACCATCCCCGAGCCATTTCTCCTTTATTTGGACCCTCGGGTTGCTTACACACCGACCCCAAACTTTGTAGGGGGGTCGCCGTCCGCCATCTTCACCCGTGAGTCATCCCTAGTCTACCTTCGCCTCCATCTTCATCGTGGTGAGGATCCCCATCTTCCCCTCTTTCTTCTGGTACATTCACCGCATCGAACCGTGGCCTCCAAGGCCCTTTTCACTCGCGTCGGTGAGCTTTCTCGCCGCCGGTGATGGCGGGCCGCCGCGCCGGTTTCTTCTTCGGCCAGGCGCCACCGCACCCTCTCCATCTTCTAATCTGGGTCATCCAGATTGGATCTGACGGCCCAGGGCGCCCCATACCCCTTTGCGGGTCATTTTCCGAAAGAGACCCCCCGAGTCCTGTGAAATCGAACCCGCCGTCCTTGGCTAGATTCAAAAATCTGATTTTCATGATTTATTTTAATTCGTAAATAGTTCGCGATATTTACAGTTGTGCCATCCAATTCATATTTTCAACATATCTTCCTCATTTTAAATCCAAATCGATCCGTTCAAGTTGCGTTAGGATTGTAGCAAAGTAATCAACATGTTTATCATAGTGTTAGTCATGTTACTCACTGTTAAATTTCATGGTTAGATTAAATCTATTAAAAATGCTATAGGAAATCTTAATAAATTTGTAACTCGTTCGTTCTAGCTTCGATTTGCGTGATGTTTGTGTCTATGTGATCGTAGCGAGATGTAGATTTATTTTATAAACTTTTTATACTGTTTTACCTCTATTGGTGTACTGTTCTAATCAGTTGTCCTTGTTTGCTTTGCATGGTTGCTCGTGGATGCTTGTATGTTGATGTATTGTTCGAGTATAGATGGTGAGTACTACGCTAGTGACGAAGAGTACTACTGTGATAACCTGGAGCAGCAGGAGCAGTACGAGTAAGGCAAGTATAATATGAGAAATTCCTTGTCCTATTCAGCGTTTAATTAAAAATCATATGCATGTGTCAATTTCATAACCGCAAGGACATCCTAGCCTTTGTTATCTTATAATCTTGTCACCGATGGGATAATCATGCATAAGGGTATTTGCTAGCGCTCCAAATAATTATATACTTGATTTAAATGATGACTAATGATTATATGCAACAACTGTTAAAATTTGTTTTTAGCAACTGATGCTCTGGCCCTCCGTAAGGACTTATTCATTGGCAAAAGCTGGGACATACAGTACATTCAAGTATGAAGACTTTTTCTAGCATGTTAGAGGTTACCTGAAAGGGCGCAAAAGGAGTCTGCCGACTTGGGTATAGTTTGGCTCCTGTCCCTATGTGTATAGGCTATGCGTCATTAAGCCATTTGGAAAGGAGGGACCTACACCTGCTTGCCACCAAAACCTAGCGGCCCTAATATGTTAGATAAACTTTTAAAAGGCTTCATAGTGAAACCCTGCCTGCTCACTTTGTGTGTTTTGAAAATAATTAATCCGGGCATATGGGTAACACGACTCACAATGAAAGTGTACACCTATGTGCAGAGTATAATAAACTGTTATAACAGTCGTGCCCACGCACACGGGCGGCCCAAAAAACTGATGAAATAGTTGTTCACTTATTGATGATGCTACTACAGATGTTCAACCATGATGATGTTTATAATGACAATGCACTCATAATGTTTATTTATTCATGTACATGAACTTGTGGTTTAACTGGGCTTAAGCATAATCAAACCTAATTAATGCTAAAATGCTGACTTACTAAAAGTGAACCGCAGTACAACCAGTGTCAGCTTTTGAGCTTCATGAACCCCATATTATCTTGTTAAGTACGATATGTACTTATGCTTGTTTACTTTTATTATTTGGATAAAATCCCGAATGGGTATAGTGTAACACTCTAAAATTTGCTTCTTTGGAAATAGAGCTAAAATGATTTAATTATGTATTTTTGTGCTCCTGAAAACATAGGAAAATAAAAATTTTCGTTAAATTAAAATTCATCTTAGAATGTAGCAACATTGTTGTGCATACATGCTAATGCATTTGTGTTTTTGTATTGTTTGGTTTTGACCAAGGTACAAAATCAATTCAAGTTGTTTTTATTAAAATGCATTTAGTAGGTCAATTTTCCTTCTCCGGTATACCTTTATCCTTTTTCTACAATCAAAATCCTTATTTCTCGGCTTAAGTTTTCATTTGGAGCCTCTCAAAATCTTTTCTTGGTAACCCGAATCGCTCCTTTCAGTTTCTCGTCTATCGATCAATCTCTATAAACTTCTCAGAAATTTTTCCGGCTTTTCCTAGAACTTGTTCTCACTTTTCTGTGAGCATAATCTAATTTTTAGATGCTCTAAATTATCTCATTATGAGCTCCAAATACTTTATTTGTGTTTCTCATATTCCATAGTGTCTCTGAGAATTTTCCCCGAATTTTTGGAGCTTTCGGAGTATTTTTCGTGGCTTAAATAATATTTTTGGACTTTTCTAGAATTATTTTATCCATGAAATTAATTAATTCCGAAAATAATCAAATCTCTTTTTTTTCCAACGCTCAAAGCCTATGTGCAATAATCATGAAGGCCTATGTTTTTATTTACTAATGGGCTTAAATGATTTAGGCCTATTAGTGAAGACGGATGGTACAACATCAATTAGTACCATATTGCTAGTTGATGTGAAGATTGAGAGTTTTTCTCCCTATATATATATATGTACCAACCCCATAGGCAAATCACACTAAAACTATCACAAGGGGAGCCCCTAGTTTGGGAATCTCTAGATAGTAAACTAGATTTTCTCCCTTATCTACTATACGTCGTCTCCAATGTCTCGCCTACGCCACCATCGCCCAACCTCGCTGAATCCAAGAGGGCCAGAGGTCTCTCTTCTCGGCCAGTTGAGCATGCCCTGTCAATGCGATCTGCATGCAGTTGACCACAGGTTAGCACCTCCATGTCCTCCCTCTCTCCCTTGTCGTCTTCCCCATGCCCTAGGCAATGCACGTTGTATGTTTCACTTATGTCTCTTTCATCCATATATGCAGTCATCGATCGTATGTACACGCTTGGCGCCTGCCGACGTGCAGCAGCTCTGAGGTTTACCTCGGCCAGCCTCTGTCATCTTGGTGGTCTGTGTCATCCTTCTCCTGTCAGGCCATGCAAAAGCCGCATCTCGATCTCTACTAGCACCAGGGTGCCTCTATCTGCGGAAGCAAGCTGCCAGGTCTTCCGTGCACCCTTTTGCCAATGCTCGATCTTCATTGCTGTGAATCTATGAGCCACCTAGCATCCTATGTAGGTATATGTCCTACGTACCTGACCTGAATTGCTCTCTCTCTTTCTTGCCCTGTTGTATCTCCTACTAGTCATCACGTGCCTTTCATTCAGCTTTTCCCAACAAGAAAAACTAGCAGATATGCATGTTGCCTGACCGAGATGCTGGCTTGCTCTCAAAACTCCAGCACCTTGGCTGCGGTCAACTTCCTGGTGTCGAGAGCTCTCCGATATTTCACAGTAAGACAAATCTACGAAGGTCGTCACTCGTCACGTGCTAAGGTTTCTGCTGTTTCAGCATCTTAAATCCTCTCAAGTTATGCTAAGGTCGTAGTGACATAATTTACATGTTATTGGCGTTGGTCGTGTGGTATCTTTTAAATTTTATAAATAACATATTTAATTTAATTATGTTTGCGTGCAACTAGCTTTCGGAAAAAAACAATATAGGTTTAACATCCACCTTTTATGTCAATTGTTAACTTGATTAATTACAAAATCAATATGTTTTTAATTTAATAATATGTTTAGTCTAAACACATTTCATGTATTAAACTCGTCTAGATGCTTTCACATGCTACTTTATTTTGTAAAGTTACAGTTTAATTTGCATAATTTGTATGACAACATTTATGAATAAAATATGATCAGGTTTAACTTGGTTTTGGAAGAAAATACACATTGATTAATCTAAATTGAAGCCACTCATAGTTTTTCTTAATTAAAATAAATCAAGCCTATAGTTGTTTCTTCTATTTTATAATATATATCTTTGGGTAGTCGTCCTTTTAATCGAGCTCCGTTCTCGGCGTTTCCTGTGATCTTGTGACCGTCGCGCCTAACTTTCTTTTAGTAACATTGTTTAACATATTTTGTGCTTTCAAATAAAATGTTAATTTGACCAGTTTGATTTTCTAATTAAGAGCAACTTAGGCTTTCCACTTCAATATTAAGTAAAAATAAGATTAGATCCATTTTAGTTTTCCAAATCAAATATAACTTGGCTTAATTCAATTTAGATACTTCTATGAAATATCTTATACACGATTAAAATAAATGAAGCTTAAAACCTTCTTTTTCTCTTAAGAAGTAAATTTTATAGTAGACATTTCTTGTACACCGTAGCTCCGATTAGAGTGTTTTTCGCGTTTATGTGTTCTTAGCAATGTGTAGATTAGTTTTCAAGTATTTTTATTGATTGGTATACTGTTCTAATTTAGTTATATTTGTATGCTATGCATGTCTGTTCGGATTACCAAGTTGTGATATGAAGCAAGCTAAAATCATAACTCCATTCCTAGGTAAAGGATATACAAATCATCTCATCTTTGTGCACAACACCTTATGGACTGATTTCTGCTGTAATGAGACAATCAGCTTCTGGAATGGCACCCAAACAGCACCTTGACTGCGCGCAAGTGATGGTCAAGGGATGCGCCCTTGATCGATGCCTCTCAACCTCTGCTCTTAGATACCTTGTAAGCTCAACTGTGTAAGCTCTGGCCAACAAAAGAGGAAACACAACCCATGAAGTACCACAGCTATGGAGGTGTCGAACTGCACAGAAGTTGCGTAACTAGAGAAGGACGGCCAGGGCGCTATCAGCATGTATCTCAACTGCATAGGTGGCGGCCATGGTCGATGCTGCTTGACACTCCACCCACGAAGGACATTGCACGGGCCTTGCAGATGGTGGCCCTAGAGATGTCGTGCTTCACCTGAATGTTGAACTCCCTTAGAAGTTGTTCCCTGGAGATGTTCGTGGGCACCAGCAAGCCAGCTGTGCTGAGGTTCAAAATCCCTATCACTGCTGGTTTTTTTTTTGAACTGGCACAACCAAATCGACAGTAATGAGGGGGGCTCATCACTGCCGGTTCTAAAACCGGCACCTAAAAACCATGCTGAAAAATTTTTGATTGCTAGTAGAGACCCACTGAGCAACCACTTCACACGTGATTTTTTTATGCAAAAAACGGGCGATTCGCGGGCCGCCGGCGCTCGAACCCACCTCAAGCTTCATGCATTCATTCCCTAACCACTCCACCCGTAAAACACTTGTGTCCAAATAAGATATTCGTCCTCCTGATTCTATCTTTATTTGGTTTTAAAATTAGTATTTGGGACCCTAAACGAATTCAAATGAAAAAGTTGTCAACTACAAAGTTGCATAACTTTTCAAGATCTACAACTTTGATCTTGGTCATTTCTCCATCAAAGGTCGTTTGAAAAGTTTTATCAAATGTGAGAAAATCTGGCCATAGTTTTCCTTGGATAAATGATTTCAAATGAAAAAGTTGTCAACTAAAAAGTTGCATAACTTTTTGAGATCTACAACTTTTGCTTTGGTTGTTTCTCTATCCGAGATCGTTTGAAAAATTCGAACCTCAAATGTGAGAATTCAAATGTAATTTTCGTTGGATAGACGATTTCAAACGAAAAAGTTGTCAACTACAATGTTGCATATGTTTTTGAGATCTATAACTTTTATTTTGGTTGCTTCTCCATCCGAGATACTTAACTACAACTACACACTCACTTATGATTATAGAGCATATGGATTCCTTTGGTATTAACTTCTATAAAATCTTGTGAAACAAATATTTCAGCATCAAAACGATTTTAAATAAAAAGTTATGAACTACAAAGTTGCATAACCTTTCAATATCTATAACTTTTATTTTGGTTGTTTCCCCATCTGAGATCCTTTTCAACCACTACACACTCACTTGTGACATTAGAGCAGATGGACTCCTTTGGTATTAACTCTATAAAGTATTATGATACATATTTGGACATCCAAATGATCTCAAATCAAAAAAGTTTGAACAACAAAGTTGTATATCTCAGAAAGTACTACAACTTTGGTATAAAGTTTGTCATCTTCATCAAACATTATTGAGAAAGTTATGAAGTTTTTCATGCATCATATCACTACCGGTCCAAGACACGAATCAGCAATAATAACCCAATATCACTGCCGGTTGGTCGTATCACTATCAGTTTTAGCCAAAAACTGACAGTGATGGGCCGGTAGTGAAAGTCAATTATGTATTAGCGACATGTTAGCGTGGCAGCTCTATTTTGTCATGTCATACAAATTGCCGTTGTAAGACTGCTATTCTAAAGCTAGGTGGAAAGATTGCAGTACATCATTTCTGCAAAATGATGCAGGCGTCAACAATTTACATTCACAATCCACTGATCCATATACATGAATATAAAGGGATGCCTTATTAAGGGCACCTTATTATAAAGTTTCAGGATCATATTAATCACCTACAAGCCCTTGCCACCTTAGAAAATTCATATCTTTCTTGTACGGTGTCAAATGTAGATACTTTTTTATGAAAGTTGTAGCTCTCAATGACATCAATGACTTTATAGTTTTAAGTTGTTTCATTTGAGATTGTTAAGATGCTAAACAACAATATAAAATTTCAGCACTATAGTAATTGTGCACTAGAGCTTATGGCCTCGTGAAAATCGTATCTTGGCGCGCAACATGACTAATGATCGAGAGTCGATTCGAGACTTCAAGTGCTACCAAGACGCTTCCAAACTCTCATGCAAGTGCAAGAACCAAGCATAGGATGATCAAACTGCAAGTTCTTGGACAGCTAGGATATGGGGAGCCAACCGGGAGAAAGGAAAAGGCGAATGATGGCAAAATTTGTTATAGGCCCATGTAAAGAAACATTATGTTGCCTGTCTTAGTTTCTTAGTAAGTCAGTAAGTGTAACACCCCAGAGTGCAGTTTTAGGATGGAGACCGTCCTAAGAGATTTACGTGATCATTAATCAGCTTCATGTGAAACTTTTGTATGACAAAAGGAAGATAGTACTACATATTGTTATATAAGCAGTATTGCATCGTTTTTGAATTTTAGGAAACGTACTAAGTCAACAAAAATTGCAAGGCCTTATGCTCTTCTTGAAAATCTTTTGATTTTCAACAGACAAGGAAAGGGCTCTAAAATAAAGGAACTATTGGAATCGTAGAAAATATCCCGCAAAATAAAACAAAATTCTGATTTTCAACAGACAAGGCAAGGGCACTAAAACGAACTATTGGAATCGTACAAAATATCGTGCAAAACAAAATATCGTGCAAAACAAAATATCGTGCAAAATAAAACGAACTATTGGAATCGTAGAAAATATGTCCTTAAGGTGTGGCAACAATCCCTGAAAGGCCAAATCGGCAAGTTGCCGATCATCCAACACCAGGCTATAACATTTGTTCTTTACATCTCGTAGCCTTTGCACAAAGCCTTCTACCGATTCATCATTGCGCTGTTTCATCTTTACTAAATCGGTAAGCTTCTTTTCATGAACTCCAGCAAATAAATACTTATGAAATTGCTTTTCCAGATCAGCCCAAGTAATAATAGAATTTGGCGGTAGTGAGATAAACCATGTAAATGCTGATCCAGATAGAGATGATGAAAACAAACGAACTCTCAATTCATCTCTACAAGCTGCCTCTCCACATTGAATAATAAAACGATTAACATGCTCCATGGTTGATGTATCGTCCTGCCCAGAAAACTTAGTTAAATCTGGCACCTTGTAACGATTTGGGAGAGGAATTAAATCATATGTCGGAGGATACGGAGTCCGATAAGAATATGTATTAACTTTGAGCTTGATCCCAAACTGATCCTTCATAATTTCTGCTATTTTATCGGCTCAAAAAGCATCAACATCTTGTTGACGACATGGTTGAATCTCCACTGGAGGTACTTGCTGATACCCTTCTGCATACCTTTGTGGCCCACGATCTCCAGCAATTGGCATATTTGTCACTATATGTGGTCCATTAACCTGCTGAAAAGGGTTCATCGGTTGAGCTGTCGATGCTTGATTCTGAAAACCAGCATGCATGTGACATTGATGAACACCTGTGGCTTGCTGATTTGGCTGAACTGAATGTTGAGTGGGAAACTGCCCTGGCCAATTATTAGCGTTCATCGGTATAAAATTTGCTGATGGTTGGTAACTTGTTGGCATTGCCGGATAATTACAACTAACTTGAGGTAAAACCTGGACTCCAGGTTAAGGCTGGACGAAAAACTCGAAGCTCGTTAGCTCGCTCGGCTCGTGACTGGCTCGACTCAGCTCGGCTCGGCTCGTTAGGATAACGAGCCGAGCCGAGCCAGGATTTTAGCTCGTTAGCTATAACGAGCCAACTCGAGCTGGCTCGTAAGCCGCTCGCGAGCCAAACGAGCCGTAGTTTTAGAGAAAAAATCATCATAACTTATATTAGTTTTGTATTACTTCATGTTTTGCACTTCACAAATAGATAATATGTTAGCTCATATGAATATTTTGTTCGATTTAAAGCTATTGAATATATTATTTTTATATTATTAATATTTTTATGCTTTAGATAAATACAAATATTATATTTTGTATTTTTTTTCCTGGCTCGCGAGCCTAACGAGCCAACTCGAGCTCGTAACGAGCCGAGCCGAGCTGGCTTTCAGGCTCGTTAAGATAACGAGCCGAGCCGAGCTGGCTCGTTATCCTAACGAGTCAGAACGAGCCGAGCCGAGCCGAGCCGAGCCAGCTCGTTTACCAGCCTTACTCCAGGTTGACTTACGATTGGAGCCTTCTGTTGCATCGGTAACAAATTTGCCGATGGATTTGAACTAGATGTTTGACCCAAAGACACCTGGAAACCTCATAGAGTTGGTTGTACAGTAGTTGCTGTAATATATTGGGGTACTTGAGCTATCGGTGAACCGGCCGATAGCATAGGAGCTTTTCCCGTTGCATCAAACACTTGAGGTGATCCATGGTTAAAAACAGATGGCTCTGGAGGCATATCATATCCCCACCAATTAGTAGGAGTCTGATTATTCTGTGGTACAGGACCTGATAAAGCCGATGCTGATAGATCTGTATTAAGCTGAACTCGTCCTGATAATGCTGAATCCAGACGCATCGGTGTAGACTGTACGTTAGATAAACCTGCTGATACTGGAAGAGAAGAAATCTCTATACTCGCAACGGCCGGGGGAGCCGATGGAGCAATAGCAGATGCTGATTCTGGTTGATGATAAGCAGGCCCAACGTAACGAGGTGACGCTTGCCCTTCTTTGAAAGTTCGAATCATAACATTATGAACAGTATTGGACAGTACATTAGAATGATTAATTAAAGCATGATTCACTATAGAATTAACCATTTCTTGAAGTTTACCCGGATTAGAATCAAAGGTAACTTGCCGAGGCAACGGCAAGTCTTGCTTCTGGATGACTTGTCCACTTTTGTTCAAACTGAATGACTTCAAGCAGAGCTGTCTGTATTCTTCTATAGCCCTCTCCACAGCCTGCTTTTGATCGTCCTTAAGATCTTCTTCTGTTACCGCGATGATGTTCCCCGCATCGATCTCAGGATTAAGCATCTTGACTAGATCAGTCCCACCGGACGTGCCAAAAGATGTGTTGATGCAAAAGTAGATCTGCAAACACAAAGGGCTAATACCCGAAATCGATATCCAAAGCGTGCCAGTCGATTTGACTTGTTAATCGACAAGGATGAAGATACGAGCACTTTGGTCCTAACAACAGCGATACGCCCGGAAGTCACGGCCAAGAGGTACTCACGCGGAACCCGAGGATCGCCGAAGATTGCACTGGAGCAATGCAACTCGCCGAATCGATGAGAACTCGTAAAAAAGAAAAATATGCAAATTGACGAAGTCGTCGAAAGTAGATGTAAATAAGAATAAAAGATGTTTTTGATGTATTGATTGATCTCTTTTTACATTGCCCTTCACCCTATATTTATATCCTGATCTACAGGAACGTAATCAAATACGACTAGGACACTAAATCCAAATCTATGGAAACACATGACTTTGATACAACTCAGACTCTAATAAACGTATATAAGGAAATTAACTCATATCTTATTCCATAGTCCGCCTCAGTCACGATGGTATTCTCATCGACCTCTTTTTTATCGGCACAATCCCTGTTCCATCGGCACAATCCCTGTTCCATCGGCATCAGCCTTCAAGATCCTTCCATCGGTACATTCCCTGTTTCATCGGCAGCAGTCTTCAAACCATCTTTCATCGGCATCGGCAATAATACCCTTAACCTTATTGGCAACATTTCAATTTGAACCTATACGTCGCTACCACTCATAAGCAAACTCATTTTCATCAGCTATCAATCTACACAATAATCTTTCCTCTGCTGATTAGCCCTTCCTGGCCATCTTGACACATGCTAAAAAACGATGTCAACAGAACTTGTCAACTATAATGTTGTAGGTAGATCACATTAAGTATTACAATACTGTTATAGACCATGCTTAAATTCAAGGTTTTGTTTTTTTTTTTGAAAAATAGAGATTTTAATCTTCAAAATCTGAGGATTGAAATGAATTTTTGGAATTTTAAACAGTTTTAAATCATAAACTTGTCAACTACAAAATTGTATATCAGGTCAAGTTATACAATTTTGGTATAAAATTTGTCTTCGTCCCACTTTATATGAAAGTTATGAATTACTTTTTAAATAATTAGTACTATATAATAGGTGGGGACTATTAATGATTTCTAAAAATTACTATTTTTCAGAGGCAGATGTATTAAGATTGCTCTATTAATCAATTTACAGAAGCAGGTGTCGTAAGGCGATCGCCTCTGTAAAAATGCTAGATTGACATAGGTGGTCTCCTTAGAATACCCACATGATTAATAGAGCCATCAGCCATATACGTTTACCTAAGTGGCTAAGCCCTACTATCGATTTATGCAGACGAGGTCCAAAAATTCTCTTTTAGCCAGTGAGAGGGAGTCGACGGTGATCCTCTGCGTCATGTTGTCCCGCCACGCTACCACGCGCCCACGCCACACTTGCCCCACCTGCTCCCCCACGCTCGCCTTGCCAAAATGCCAACGCCGTGTCGTCTCGTGCCTCGCCTCACCGCCCCATGCTGCCACGGTACGCCCACGCCACACGCCCCTTGCGGCCTTGCCTTACACCAGGACGAGAGGGAGTGAGAGACGAGGACGGGGAGATATGAAAAAGTGGACGCAGAGACAGAAAATGGCAGCAGAGCTGGAGAAGTGGGTGTAGCCCTAACCAATCATATTTTTAGGGATAGGCTAAAGGCTAGCGTCTAGACGTCCAAACGTGTGCACGTCCGGACGTCCGCGCCTGCTGCACGCCTACGCGTACACGGGATTTGCTCGGACAAGGTCCAGCCCCACATCGTTCCATTTCCCATGCCGCTCTGTTTCCCGCGTTGTTCCTTTTTCACGTGCATGCAAGTGGAGACCACCGGCGCACATGGGGACTGCTTGCGCTTGCTTCCCGTGTCTACTCATGAAATACTTACAATATAAAACACTCGTTGCAACATACGTCTGAAACAAATAAAACATTTAAATATACCTTGCAACATATGTGTATAGCCACTACAACATATGCAACATTTAAATAAAACACTTGCAATATATATTTGAAGTAGATGAAACATTTTGAATAGATATTTGCAACATATGTATGTAGCCATTACAACATATATATACAACATCCCTGTAAAACACTTGCAACATGCCTCTGAAACACTTAAGATATACGTTTGCAACATATATTTTCAGCGTAATATGGGTGGGCGGCAGTGGAGACAGCCCTGTAGAACGAGTCCGAGCAGGCAGGCGGCGCATTTTCATCCATCAGTCAAATTATGTTACGTCTGAATCTGACGTCATATATATCATCCACTAGTATTCATTTATGGTAGTCTATCTCTAAGTTATCTATATTAATATATATAGAGAGAAATTCCTTTCTACACGCGCGTGTAGCTACTCCCATGTGTATATCTCTAGATTCAGGGTATATATGACCCAACGAAGTGTATGTACACGAAGTATACGATAATACTAGACCATCTACGGTAGTATGTATGTCAAGTATGTAAGTATACGTAGAGTATATGGTTATACTTATTTTATATATATTATAATGACATTTTAGTAATATATTAAAAAGTATGGACTCTTATGAAAAAAAAAATCGCGTAGTAAGAGTTGAAGTATCTTAAATTGAGTATATAAACATACTCGAATTGATAAATTAGTATGCACATATGCAATATGATTTATTAAAGATGGGAGTAACTACACGCACGTGTAGAAAAAATGCACCATATATATATGTAGGAAAATTATTTTCTACTCCCATGGAGTAGTTACTCCCATGTTTATATATCTAAATTTAGAGCATGTATGACCTAATGAAGTATATATATATATATATATATATATATATATATATATATATATATATATATATATATATATATATATATATATATATATATATATATATATATAGCGCTATTCTACACCCTAGGTGTAGCCAAAACTGATCTAAAAAAATACAGAGTACTACTAAACCGTGTTCAGTATCAATCAGTATTACACACAGTACCACGAAATACTGAATAATGCTGAAACGCGACTACTAAACATTACTGAATTTTGTTCGGTATAATAGCTCGGTGTAGAATAGTATTTTACACCTAGGGTGTAGAATAGCATGTGTGTATACAAAATAACTTATTCTGCAGTCACTTTGAGTTACGATAATTGCAATGCTATTTTACGAGATTATAGTAACTCCTTACTAAGTGGTTTACCATAACATTAAATATATATTGTTATTGTCGTAAATTAGTATATAAAATTATCGTAAATAGAGGTGGCTACAAAATAACTTATTTTGTAGCTAGCTATAGAGCATACTCTCCATATATATATATATATATATATATATATATATATATATATATATATATATATATATATATATATATATATATATATATATATATATATATATATATATAATTTCCTACCCACCCAATATCTGAATCATTGATGGTTTCATCTCATTTAATCTGACGGTTCCTGTTAATCTAACAGTGGGCCCGTAGTGTAAGATCTTACAGCCGTGTTTTTTTTTACTATTGTCGCAATCTTTTTCACCGAGCACTACTACCCACCCAATATCTGAACCGTTGATGGTTTAATCTCATTTAATCGTACGATTCGGTGGGACCATAGCAAGATCTTGCGCGTAAGATCTTACACAGCCGTGTTTTTTTTCACCTTCGTTGCAATCTTTTTTACCGAGCCCTGTTTACCCACCCACGTGTACCCACGGCAGTTACTTCTCCGTGAATCCTCCGCTGCGCTCCCCTCCGTGGCATCGCGCCTGTTGCCGTGCGCCCCATCTCCCACCGGTTCGTACCTGCGTCCGCCCTCCTCCTCTCGCCCCCGCGCGCCGCCGCGGCCTCGCGACCCCCGGCCGACGACGTTCCAGACGGCGGCAGCGGCTGCAACCACCCCCCTGCTGCCTATCCGCCGGCAGCCAAGGCCGACGCGTACCCATCTCCCGGCGCGTACCCGCTCGCCATCAAGACCGACGCACTACGTCGGGGCTCATGATCGGAGACATGATCTCGGACTCATCAGTGTACATGTCGGCTACGACGCCGGGTTCAGCGACGGCCGTGGCTTCGATGCCGGCTTCAATTTCTAGAGCGCTATGATGAGTCTGCCGTTTTCTTGAGGAGGGTGACGACACGCTGTGCGGAATTAGCGAAACCTTGGTGAGAGATGTGGAAAAGATTGCAATTTAATTGCTTGCTGCCAGGTGAGAACTGATTAATGATGCCCACCTAGATATGTTTATAGGATTTCTTTCTGAATGTTCTTGCGCTATTTCACTCTATAGTATGAACTGGATCTGCTTGCTGACTACACGCTGCTTGTATGCCAGCATAGAAGGCTTTTGCTTTTTGCATGGCTGAATGTTTCAGTAAGAAAAGTTATTAAATGCTTGCATAAAGAAGTTTGGGTAAGATCCTCACACCATTGTCCTAGAATCTGTTGCACGGTGTAGATGTAGAGATGGGAGGTTCATTGGTCGGTGGCTCGGTGAGAGGAAATGGGTGCGCAAGCAGTTCAAAAAAACGATTTTGAGTACTCCTTGGCACTGCTTAATTTTTTTCGCGATCGGGTCTTTTACCATTTTTCATTAAGAGGAAAGGCCAAAAGAAAGGCCAGAACATGGATACAAAAGGACCCACAAGTAATCCGAGGATTACCGGCAGAATCCCAAAACCACAAACGAAAAGCAAGAATACTTGAGGGGGGAACCTCCACCACAAACGCCAACCGACTATGCCTGCCAAAGAAGATACAACCATGCGATGGTCGCCAAGAAATGGTGGGTGAAGCCATGGTGGCAAAGCATCCACAGGTAGAAAGAGCATCCATCTGCAAGCGACCAGCTAGCCGCCGTGAAGAGCTCAGTAACAGCATCCATCCACAAGCGATCAGGTAGCCATTGTGGAGATCTCAGCAACAGCATCCATCCGCAAGCGACCAGGTAGCTGCTGTGTAGAGCTCAGAGGAGGATTAGGAATTATCAATCTGAGGAGCCAAAACAAGACCCTTCTTTTGAAGCATCTGGACAAATTTTATAATAGGAAGGATATCTCATGGGTGAAGCTGATCTGGAATGCCCATTATTCCCAGGGTCAGGTGCCACACGCTTCGACAGATAGGGGTTCCTTTTGGTGGAAGATGTCCTAAAATTATGTGACATGTTCAGAGGAATTGCAAAGAGCATTTTGATTTTCGGTTATTTCGTTTTAGGTTCGGTTCTAACCAAACTTTTCATTAGAGGTTAATTACAACAAAAAGAGATGCAAGTTCTAATGCAGATTCGGGCAATACTACCTCTATTTTAGATGATGATGATAATAATAATAATAATAATAATAATAATAATAATAATAATAATAATAATAATAATAATAATAATAATAATAATAATAATAATAATAATAATTGACAAGGGAATAATACAATATAGTAACACAAATACATGACAGTTCAAATATGAGATATCATACATAAACCAAATATAGTCTTACAAAATTCAAGTGAACTACAATTCATATATTTCAGTTTCTTGGTGGATTCGGTTAACCGAGAGCAGGGACCAGACTTATTCCTGTTCTTTCGGTTTCTTGATATCTGGAACCATATAAGAAACTGATTTTTTCGGTTCCAGTTCTTTCAGTTTGATTTTTTTGGTTTTGATTAATTATAAGCCCCCCTCTAGCCTCAACTCTCAATGCATGTATATATGGACTGATATGCGGATGGCCGCTACAAACCATGACACTTAATTCATGCATGCTCCCGTGGTTTAACACCCGGAGTCGGAGTTGCCTGGTGAATTAGCCTTTTGGCCTTGTACACTAGGTTGCGCATCGGTAAGATCTCCGCGACCACTCCTTCGCCAAGGAAGACCCTGTACTTCTCCGATCTGGACGGGGTTCCTTTCACCATGTCTAGGGCGTCCTTTGCCCTCTTTCCTCTGAAGATATTTATGTACCGTGGACACAAATCCACAATGGACATTACTACCTCAACAAGGAGCCTTCTTATCCTTGGGTACTTAAGACATGGTTCCCTGATGGAGCTGAAGAGTATGCAAAAGCTTTTCAACAAGTGCCGCGGCTGAATTTGTATCGGCTGATTCCAGCACCTGGGCACAGTATTTAGGGATTACATAACCAATTTGTGAAGCGACACAGAGTGCAGCCTCCAATTGTTTGCCCTCTCTAGTCATTATCAATTCCATCACCTGCATACATGGTGTGATGACAATGACAATGCATGTCAAATAATGAAGGATGACATTATTGCTGTTATATTCTTCTGTGCCAATCAAGGTAACATATACAGAACTCTATATAGGTTCTCTTCTGGCACTAAGCTCCAGACATAAATATATGTACGTTTCATTCATTATCTAAAAAATGTACGTTTGATACTAAAATATGCAGATGTATGAATCTAATGATAGATAAACGAGAAATGAAAACGATGTTAATTTCCTTAAGTATGGATTGAGAGACTCACCTTTCGTACGACAGATTCAAGGTGCTGCTTACCAAGCTCGACCAACTTGTCTCCTGAGTTTGCACATAGATTATGCAGTAGATTTGCTGCAACGCATATGTAATACTCATTGTCAAACATGTCGACGAGATTCACGACAAGATTATGTTCTGCTTCCACTTCTGCCAAAAAGATAGCCCAGCAGTTGTCTGTGCTCATTATTGTAAAATTTGCTAGTGCTTCACCAGCAGCCATTCGCAGTGGAAGACCATTGTTCTCACTGGAGTTTGCATCATCATCTGGCCTAAGAAATGCACGCATCAATTTGCCAATGATCGCTTGGGAGCTCCCAATCTCCTGTCTTGCGGCTTCATCCAAGGCCAGCTTTGCTAGGATATCCGTCACCGGCTCACACAGCTCCGGTTGGCAAGCCTCCAAGTCCAAGTCCAAGATATGTTGGAAGCTATTCAGTAAGAAGGGGTTCTCCGACAGCTCTCGGCGAAACTTTGCGCCAATTTTTCCACCACTTATAGCAAGCCTCCTCAAAAGTTTCAATGACAATTGCAGCTTATACTTGTGCTGTCTGCCACCACCGTTTTCCTCACTGGTGAAGTATCTGATAAGCCCTATGATCTTCGTGATGACGATTGTAGGTTGTAGCGTCTCTGGCGATTTCTGCGCAGTTATCAGCATCGCAAGCAAGCCCCATGATCTTGTTGGTTGTCGACCACAAGGAGCGAAGATATCTGCTTCACCATGCCAGGAAACTCAGAAATTTTGATGCTACCACTGGCAGTGAGCTCTTTGATGATTCTGGTAGCTAACAAACTGGTATGTTCAACTGTGGAGCTGAGCATGTCAATCAAGGAGAACACTGCTGCTTTGTGGGAGGTGGAAGTGAATTCTGTTATGAGCTCCTTTTTGGATTTCGAGTCCCATTGTTCCAGGAAGCTGTCAAGAATATGAAGCCCAGTAAGGCCTCGTTCGTTTCGGCCCGGAACGGCCCGGATCGCGGCCTGATCCGCCCGGATCGGCATGGCCCGGTTCGAAGCCAGGTTGGACCAGGAATGGCTGTTCGGTTAGATGCGGCCCGGAATGAAAATGGTTCAATCCGGGCCTTTTTACCCCCTCCTCGGCCCGGAATGGAGACGGACCCTCGGACGTCCGGATTCTATCCAGCCGACCCGAGGGAAGGCGACGGCGCGGCGCATCGCGTGGGGAGGCGACGACGACCGCTTCCCATCCATCGCCCACGCTCTCTGACGCCTTCTCGCCGGCAACGCATCGCCCTCGTCTTCCTTGCCCTCTTCTCTCCCCGGGGCTAGGGTTCTTGCTTCCTGCGCTCCGTCGCTTGATCCTCGCTAGATCCATCACTCGTTGCTCGTCGCCGGCGAAGCAGCACCGCATCCTTGGGGTTGGCCGCCGGGTGGGCTAACGAGTAGGACTCCACCAGCACCGACGTCCGCAAGGACTGGCCGACATGCAGGCAGTCCCGAGAAAGGTTAGCTCGCGCCAGACAACGATCAGCTAGTGTGGTGGCCGGTTGCTAAGATCGAATCCCTCCCTACGCGTGGGGGAACAGTACTTCCATTTGATGGCTCTGAATCTCTGGTCTGTGATCTCACCTACTGCTACTGCTATTCTTGACTGTACTGCACTGCGGCTGCTGCTGCATTCAGGCAGAAAATACACATGTTGATATACATTTGACAGTGAGTCGGGGTGGCTAGTCTGTTTCCCACCATTTGCTAGCCATGGATAAGCACTTGTGTTCTGCGCATGTAAATTGCGGCCGCAAGATTTGAAGTCAAATGAATGCCTTTAGCAACACACTAAAAACTGAAAGTACTTACAGGAAAGTAGCAGTGCGTGGTTCACTAGTTCTATAGATGTTTGCACTTGAGATTTTGCCCAAACAAGATGGCAGATGGCACAATCAATTTTTTTTCAATAAAGGAAACATTGTTGTGTTGAAAACTTTCCGTTCACTGGTTATGTGTGTTCTTCAATAAATAGAGGAACACATTTTAGTGAATTTGTTCTTTTTTTAATGTTTATATAGCTAAGCTTTCTGAGCACTCAGAAAAGATTGATGCTCTGCAATAATGACTTTAAAGTCATGATGTGTTGTTACTGAGCTGATCTATCTGTTCTATGAAATGGCATTGGCTCTGTCTAGATGTTCTACAATCTGCATATTGCATATGTAGCAGTGTTCAGCAGACCTTAACAATCTTACTAGTTAAGGCCTGCAGTGACAGAGTCAATTTGCCTGATCACATGTCTAAAAGAAGGGTAGTCACATCAGACCTTAACAATCTTTTTGTTTTTTGAAACAATGGTGCATCTTTATTTGGTGGAACTTATTTGTACTTTGTAAAATATTTTCATGTGTTGCTGCCACTCTGATGGTGTGACAGCAATAGCAGCACCCAGCTGCATGCCTATGCACTTGTGCTAATTCATGAAGATGCTAGTCTCCTGTTTGATCCTTGAAATTTATTTTGTTTAAAACATATAGATGTAGGACTTTTGTAAGTAATGACTTGTGGTTTTTTTTGCTTAACAGATACCTTTTCTTGTTACCTGTAGATCCCTCCAGAACCATTTAGAGTTGGGGAAGGTGAACCTCCACCTTCTTGGGATCTGGTACCAACTCCAGAAGGTGCACCCCAGAAGCTTCTATATGATTATAAATTTATATGCTTCTACATTGAGTTCTCTAGGCTTGGGCAGTCACATAACCTTAGGTACCATATTAGATAATTCCTCACAATAATGCAAAATACATCCTTGCATTTGCATTCTCAAATGAGATGCTGACTATAATATAGGAACGGCTATTAGAACACAATGATCTTGGTGTTAGTTAAATAATATACGGTGGCAGTTAGAAGAACAAAAATAGTCGTTTTTTTGTGACGGTGCCCATGTTCCATAGAGAAATGTTCAGAAACCTGAAAGAAGAAATACTTTCTAGTTCTGTACTACCCTTAGAGATGAGAACATTTTGACAACTGAGTTGCAAGTAAGAGGATTTGGACTGCAGAGATGCATTTCCCGTTAGGGTTGTGTTTGTTGTTAGCCGATTCTGCTGTCCTTTTACAGTGAGGTTGAAAGCTGAGATCTGCTCGTGTCATTTAGCTTGAAAATTGTTGTCCTTTTACAGTGATCTTGATGCTTGGCTTTCTGAAAGAAAACAGTGACGTGTCAAGAAGCCACTGCAAGAGATAGGTGAAAGGATCAAGATGCCCAAGAGGGGGGGTGAATTGGGCTTTTCTAAAAATTAAATGCAAGAATTAAATCCTACAAGCCGGAATTCACCCCTAGTGTCTACTTGTGTTCCTAGAGAGTCTACCGATACAAAGTTTTGCACCCTAGTTTCCAATCCTAGTCTAGCATGGCAAGTTTAGGAATGTAAAACAAGCAATGAAAGTAAATACGAGAATGTAAATGCTTGAATGTAAAGGGGCAAGGAACACGGCAATGTTTTTCCGAGGTATCGGAGAGTCGTCACTCCCCACTAGTCCTCGTTGGAGCACCCGCGCAAGGGTGTAGCTCCCCCTTGATCCGCGCAAGGATCAAGTGCTCTCTACGGGTTGATTCTTCGACACTCCGTCGCGGTGAATCACCCAAAACCGCTCACAAGATGAGTTGGGTCATCCACAAGCTCCGCCGGATGATCACCGAACTCCCAATCACCACCACGCCGTCTAGGTGATGGCGATCACCAAGAGTAACAAGCTAGAACTCTCACTTGACCACTACGAGCCCAAATGAGAAGGTGGATGCACACTTGCTACTCTCTAATCGCTAGTGAGGAACTCTCAAGCTTTGATTCTCAAATCTCTATCCTCACTAGTGCTCTTGCACTACCTTGCACTCCAAAGGTGTTTTTCAATTGATCAAATGAGCAAGAGACCTCTAAAAGAGGTGGTGGGGATGTATTTATACACCCCACAGACAAAACTAACCGTTACCCGCTGACTCAGCAAAACACGGGCTGACCGGACGCGCCGGTTGAACTGACCGGACGCGTTGGTCGCTCGTAACGGTCGAAATCCGAAAATCAACTGAGTGACCGGACGCACCGGTCAGGGGTGACCGGACGCGTCCGATCGTGCAGGGAGCATACTGTACTCGCACCGGACGCGCGACCGCGTCCGATCGGTGATGACCGGACGCGTCCGGTCGTCTCTGGACCTTACTGGACTATGACCGGACGCGCCGATCACACCCAGGTCACGTCCGATCGGGTGTTTCCCTCAAGTGACACATGTCGACTTCTGACCACCGCGTCCGGTCCTCGCGAGGACCGCGTCCGGTCGTCAGAGCTGAAACCCTAGCCGCGGAACTGTACTGACCGGACGCGTCCGGTCATGCCGAGGACCGCGTCCGGTCATGGGAAAACGACCCGAAACTCTCCGAAACGCGTCACAACTTGAACCAAGTTGCTTCCAACTGACTTTGAGCTATTCTAGAGCTGCCTAGCGCCAAGTTTAACAAGTGTGCACCACACCTAAAATTAGGACTCGCCTAGGTCAAGCTACCCGCTCATGCCCCCCTTTATAGTACGGCCAAAAGAGAAAAATGAAGATCCTAACGACTATTCCAAATATATCTCAACACCTCGACATCCGGAACTAACCGTCCTTAATCTTGACGTCACTCTTTTGAAAACCGAAATGATTTCCATCAAGGGGCATGAATACCATGGTGCCCAAAGTAGTTAAAACCTCCATGACCTAACTTACCAAAGTTTCTGCAAAACACACGTTAGTCATGGTAATAAAGCGTTGTCATCAATTGCCGAAACCAAACCTCAGGGCCTAGATGCTTTCAATCTCCCCCTTTTTGGTGATTGATGACAACACTAAGATATAAAAGATTTGAGTTGAGGTTTTCGAGCATGCATGGTTCACATAAGCAAAAAACAATAAGCACAAGGGGTTAGGAATTGCTTATGTGCCCCAAGCCAAAAGAGTGTACTCATAAGATAAGACAAAGAACGTTAGTACACATACAGATATAGCTCATAAGAAATCGGAGTAAGGCACGAAAGCACAACCTTAGAGCTATAATTAAAAACGGTGACAAGTGTTAACACTGCGACTGGATAAAACATTAAGACTCAAGGTTTATCACACGACGACATGCCACACGAATGCAATGACTGAAAAGTAAACATGATGCATGAATGTAGCACACAAGAAAAAACGAAAACCCTCTCTCAAAACTCCCCCTGAAACTACTCTCTCTCCCCCTTTGGCATCAAGCGCCAAAAAACTAATCTAAGGATCTGACGGGGGGACAGACGGAGTCGTGTCGGGTGCCGAGGTGCGCGGAGTAATCACGAAGTGTAGAGAATCTTCCTCGAAATCTGAACTATCTGGCTGACCCTCTGAAGAAACATGTGGTTGTGAAGCGGTCTGGGTCTGAGCGGCAGGAACAGGTACTGACGTAGTAGCAATAAGAGGATCCGTCTGAGTGACCTGAGCCTGTAGCGAGCCAATAGCAGGAGGATCTGTCGAGGCAACTGACGAAGGAAGAGTCTCTGTAGTACCGGTCCCTGTCACTGGAGGAATAGCTGCCTCTGAAGCTGACAACCCTGAAGAAGTAGCAAAGATAGTGTGCGAGGGCGTCGGCTGACCAGTCAACTCACTGTAGGTAGCACTGTAATCACCGAAGGGTGTGCCTGTCAGGAGCTGAGGGCGAGGCTGGTCTGAAGGTGTAAACCCCACGTGAATAGGCGTGAAGCTCGGGGACTGGAATGACTGGTGAACCTGCTGCTGTGGAGATGTAAACTGGAAGCTCGGCTGTCCCTGACTCGATGGATCACTGGATTGTAAAGCAGAAGTCAGGACAGAAGCAGGCGGAGGAACCCCAACAGTGACTAGGTGGCGTAGGAGATCCAAGTACTGCTGCTGACTAGCTGCACTCTGTCGCTGAATCTCGTACTGCTGTCGCTGCATTTCAACCTGCTGCCTCTGGATCTCAAGCTGCTGACGCTGAAACTCGTCCTGATGAGCCTGAATCTATGCAAGTGCTGCAGCTGTGTCCTGAGCCTGTCGCTGTATCTGCTGTTGCTGCTGCTCCTGTGCCTGAGTCAACCTCTCAAGTATAGCCATCATGGCTGGGTCTGTGCGGGAGGCTAAACCAGAGCCACCGGCCTCGTGGTCGTGAGACCGAGGAGACCGGTACCTAGGGATGGGCTGGTAGTCCTCATCAGTGCTGTCAGATGTCACATCCTCAGAAAGATCAGCAGGCTGAGCGTCAAGATCGGCAAGCTCTGCCTCTGCAAGCTCATCAACTGTGGCGTCCTGCTCAGCCGCTGTCTCAGGAACCTCAGGTCGCACACGCTGTCCTGGCACTGGGGCCTGATCTCTAGTGACTGAAGCCCAAAGCTAACGGATATCATACTCAGGGAAAGCAGTAGTAGTATCTGATATCTCAGCTCGGATCTCTGCTGGTAGCTGAATGGATGATCTAATGATGAAGCAGATCCAGTGTGCATAGGGCAGCTGACGATTACCCTTGAAGCCCTCAGCTATGGTGTCCTCCATCTCACTAAGTATGAGATCTCAAATGTCAAACTGTGTCTGTGAGAGGAGGTGGTGAACAACCCATAGCTGCATCCGAGTCAGTCCCTCTCTGTAGCCAAGTCGGGGAAGTAGAGTGCGTCTGACTATAGCATCCAGAACTCTGGCAAGTGGTGTTAAACTGGCAGGCGTACGACGAGACCCTTTGCCAAAAGGCTCACGGAAGCAGGGTCGAATCAAGTCTGTAGGTGGCACTGCCCCGCCGTGAGGGCGTCTCGGTGGAGGAGTCTGACCAAAACACAGCTGATGTATCTTCGTGTTGGAAGTTGGGAGTCTGAGAATCTCCCGCACTCTGGTGCTGTATAGATGGTGATCGCGGCCTCGGAATGCAAAGTGAATGAAATCATGGGCAGGATCAATCCATAGTGAAGCATAAAACTCTCTGACCCATGTGCCGCAGTATGCACCTGTCCGTCCAAGAAGATCTGACAAGCCTGGCAGAAAGGACAGGTGCGGACGTAGCTGTTCTCCCACAACCTCAACCAGTGACTCAAGTCGACAGACCCTCTGTGGTTGGAAAGCAATACCGCTGTGTCACACCCGGTTTTCTAAAGAACAAAACCAGGCTAATCATATGTGTGCCCAGGAAGTCCACACATATGTCAGAATGAAAAAGTATCAAAACAATGTTTATATAAAGCGGAAAACATACTATATTAACACTTACAACTATCAGAGTGTCGCGGAATGGTCACTAATCTTTTCTTCAGGCTCCAACATCACAGGGACGGCTGACTGGGGGTTCCATATGCCAAACACTTCTGAAAAACTTCTGGAAACTCCACTAACTCTTTATCCTTTTTCTGAGCAGCACCTCACTACACACTGAGGTGTGGTGGAAATAGCAAGAGTGAGTCCATGTCGAACTCAACAAATATAACATGGGGTTCATGAGGCTCAAAGGCATAACATAGGTTTATCAGCATGTAGCTTTTATTTAGCATTAATTCAGTATATCAATGATATCAAAGTGTCTCAATATAAACAATAAACATATGATCCATGTGAAATGATTAACGAATAGCAAAAACATATCCATTATTAATAATCCACTATTCCATAAGGGTCCAAGGCCACTCGTGACCGTGAGCACGGCTGTTATAACAGTTTTACACTCTGCAGAGGTTGTACACTTTCACTGTGAGTCGTGATTTACCCTTTCGCCCGAGGTGATCAGCCTCTTGACCCACTACCAAGGAAGGTCGGCAGGGTTCACTATGAAGTCTTTCGAAGGTTCGTCTAACAAGTTAGGGCCATTAGATTTCACTCGGCAAACAGATGTAGAGCCCCCCTTCCTGATGGCACAATAACACGCAGCCTATACACATGAGGACAGAGGCCGCACTATACCCGATTCGTCAAGCCATTCTTACGCCATAAAGGAATATCACTAACAAGCTAGAAAAGGTCCTCATACTTGACTAAAGCCAGAGCCATTATAGCCCTCACAGTTGTACTGTAAATCCCGGATTTTCGCTTATAGATGAGTCCTTATGGAGAGTAACAAGAGCACCAAATAACCCCATGCTCTAGTACCCTTTAACAGTAATAAAATCATCTTTTAATGTTTATTGCATATTCCATTAGTTAAATTACATGATCATAGTTCATGTTAAGCACTAGCAATACTAATCCATGCAGTATAATAGGTATCAAGGAATAAGACCAATACTAAGTCATCCTTATCAAGGAATATATGCATAATGATATTATTTGCTTATTATGAATAGGACAACAAGGATAATCCCATGTTATACTTGCCTTAGAACTTGTTTTATGCTCAAAACAACTTGCTCAGAGAATCCTCAAACTTCATCTTCCATTCTGTAGCTTCTGATCTCCAATGCTCATAAACCGTTCTTGTTCTACTCGTAGCAAGCACCAAAGGTAGGCAAATATACAAGCAACAAAATAAAACAACTAAGAACAATACAGCATACAAGAGTAACCAACATACTAAAGGAGAACTACCAGCTACGGTCACGAGAACATAAGAAACGTCGATAACGAAATTACGATGGAAAAGAAATGACTACCGAGAGTTTATATTATAAAAGAAACAATTACACACTTAATTATCTTAATTGAATAAAAACCACGTAATAGTTATTAACTCAGATTACTTAAATTATATTCTAATTCAAAGCTGAGTTAAGATCAATCTTGTTTTATAAATATTGTCGTAGCGATTAAGCAAGTTCAACTTAAAGTTCGCAATATGAAAAGGGACACGTGCATACTTAATAGTGCCTAATATATACGACTTGTTTAAATTAAGTAATAAGAAATTAAGAATGCATTTATGTAGCAATTAATCATATTAATATCTGTACATGAAACAAAACAGTAGAAAACCTATATTGATTTTATTCATAAAACAGTAAGCATATCAATTTAATATTCAACTATATCGACACTAGCACGCAGACTAAAACGGAATTTAGATGTGTATACAGCGAAGGATTAGAGGTGGATACAGGAAAGTATAAGCGCAGATAGATTTTTCCATTGGCAAATGCTTCTGCTGCAGTGCATGAGGGAAAATTTACTGGCTGATGTATACGCACGCATGGCCTTTGTTTGCTTTCAGAACTACAAGTTAATAACGAGCTTGCTTGCTTGTGTACAGTACAGCAAATAGCATGTGGTACGTGTGCTACAGCAGAAATGCATATAAAGCAAGGGACGAAGGACATGCAGACTAGCAAACCTGGATGTGTTGGTTCTGGTTGATTAGCGGCAGCGAGAGGTGTCTCGGCGAGATCGGCGGGACGGCAGGGCACTTCGCACGGACGGAGGGAGGCGACGCTGGGCTGAGGCTGCTTGCTGAAGACGACGAGGCTCAGCGGCCCGGGATCACGGCGCCGCTTTGGCGAAGCCGAACGCAGAACAGAGAGCGAGAGATATGGCTTAGCCGACGGCGACAAGAAGAGAGAAAATTATATTTTACTACACCAGAGATTTCCCAAACTAGGGGCTCCTCTACGGTAGTTTTGGTGTGCTTTTACCCAAGGGATAGGTACGTATATATAGGGAGAAAAACTCTCCATCTCCATGTCAACTAGCGATATGGTGCTAATTGACGTTGCACCATGCACCTTTACTAATAGGCCTAATTAATTATTAAAGCCCATTAGTAAATAAAGACATGGGCCTTTGGGCATGAGGAAATCTGAGATATTTTATTATTTTCGGAATTAATTAATTTCATGGATAAAATAATTCTAGAAAAGTCCAGAATTGAATTTTAAGCCACGAAAAATACCTCGAAGGCTCCGAAAATTTAGGGAAAATTCTCAGAGATATTTTAGAATGAGACGAATCCAAATAAAGTATTTTGAGCTCATGAAAAGATTGATGAAGAGATCAAGGAAAAAGATTAAGCTCACGGAAATTGAAATTTTAAATCCAGAAAATACCAAAAAGTTTTCCGGTGAGAAGCAAACGTCGTCCTATGGTATTTTGAAAATAATAGCACTCACCAACACCAAAGACAAACATCACACAAACACCACATTATCAAATTAATATGAAAAAGTTTAAAGCCAAAATTTTCTATATTTAAATTAGCAACAACTTAACTTATCTAATAAATTTATTCAAATATTGAAATCATTTATTTTATTTAGTGTTTTCCAAGCACAACCCAAAATTAGAAATTTTGGGGTGTGACACGCTGTCAACTAGAGCCCTGTAGAAATCCTCCTGAAGTGGGGTATAGAAGCCTTCTGAAGCTCTGTGATCCCTCACAGGTGGAAACCACCGACTGACCTCCATGAACCTCAACCCCTGCACCTGACGTGCTGTAGCACCCCTCAAGTCAAAGTGCTCGACCGGGGGTGAACCTCTAGCTCTGGGAGGAGGACGTGCTCCACGACGCTGGCCCTCTGGCCTAGGAGTCACCTGAGTACGTGCGCGTGTGGAGCGGCGACGTGGTGGAGACTGAGCTGGCTGCTCCTCTGTGTTCTCTGTAGCCTCTAGAGCCTCTGTGGCCTCTAGAGGTGGATCAACTGACATATCCTCTGTAGCGCCAGTATCCTCAGTACCCTCAGTGCCCTCTGTGCCGAGCTGTCGACCTTCTAGATGAAAGCGACGTTCGCCTATGCGTATGCCACTGCTCCTGCCACCTCTCTCTGCCTGCTCTGCTGCATCTGCCACGGCCTGAGCAATCTCTGCCTCTGTAAGTGTCTTCTTCTTCTTTCTGGCCATGATCTTGATACGCTTCCCTCGTGCAATCTCAGACCGATGAGGAGGACTGTCGTCCCCGTCACCAGGAGCACCACCGGCGTTCTTGCAACGCACCATGCTGAAAAACTGACCGAAAAACCTCTGAAAGATGGTGAACTGTCACTCGAGAGGCTTGGCCTCAATCCGTATCCGCAGGCTTGGCCTCGGATTCAGCAAACTGATCTCACCCTGACACACGAACAGACTCGCTGCAATGACGGAATAGAGAGATCTACTATAAGCACATATATAACTAAAAGGTACGAAACCCTAGAGATAGCAAGCATATGAGATACGATGTGAATCGAAACGCGAAGCTACCTCGGATCGACGAGACGACTGACAAGATGAGGTGACCTAGATCGCAAGATTCCCCAAAATCGTCGGACGAGCTCTGATTTGCCGAAACATGATGCAATTAGGATTAAAAAGAAGGAGTTATGGCAAACCCTAGCGAGGAGGTCAAGGTGACGCGAAACAACCTCGCGAAGAAGACGACGCGCGACAACACCTCGACGACGAACGATCGAACGACGTTACGCGAACCCTAGGGTTAGGGTTAGGGCAACTCGACGAAGAACGATCGGAGGCGAGCGTGAGGTAGTCCACTGCCGGAGGTGATGCTGGCAAGCGAGAGCGCGGCTCACCGGCGGCAAGGGCGCTGCTCACCGGCGGCGGAGGTGCCAGCGGGCGGCGGTGGCGCGGCTGCGCGACTGGCGTGGGTAGGCGCGGGCAGGGACGGGCTGGCGCGCGCGCGAACGAGGGCCGGCGCGGGCGCGAGCGAGGGCCGGCGCGGGCAGGAGACTCGGCAGGGCTTGCCGGAGGCGAGGAAGACGGCAAAGGCGCGGCGGCTCTGGCGGATTTGGTGAGATAGGGAGGCGGCAGCGGAAGAGGCTCGGGCGGATTGAGAAAACACGGCCGAGGACGAACCGTTATATGAAGGGTTAGATCCGCTCGACGCGTGATGACCGGACGCGGTGGTCGTTATGACCGGACGCGGTGGTGCAGCATCCGGTCACACTCCAGTAAGCTCCTGGAGTGACCGGACGCGTCTGGTGAGGTGCAGCGTCCGGTCACTGTTCTTCGCCCTTCTTCGTTCCAAACTACGACGCGACTTCTCCCAATCAGGTTCCAATTCAGAAAGACACAAATAAACACCAATTGGAACACGATATGAGTGACCTCACTCAAACCCTCAAATTTTTCAAAATAGATTGCCTTAGGCTAGTATTATTTTTAAGAAAATAGGCAATAAACACCCAAGGAGCAACGTATGGCCATGCAATAGAGTTTTTGAACCTTTAGGAGCGTCAAAATGCTCTTTTTATCCATGGACGAACACAGAGGTTGCTCAAAGCGAAACCGAAAAGAAACGCCAAACAAACAACCATGCATATGCAATGCAATACAAGAAGGTAAAGCTAGGATGCTTGTCAAGTTTGATCCACGGTTAGGCTTCTTCACTCCTCCAAAGAAGGGTTATCGTAACCGTGTTAGCCAAGCCCTAAAAGCATTGCGATAAAATAAACATGGCATATTATACAATGCAATGCAAGGGACAACACACGCTCATTTTTTAAAGTTGCTAGAATCAAGCACATTGAGTTCACTTCTTAACCTACAAAAGGTTGTCTCATCCAAAGGTTTAGTGAAGATATCCACTAATTGATTTTCATTTCTTACACCTTCTAGTGATATGTCATTTTTAGCAACGTGATCTCTTAGAAAGTGATGGCGGATATCAATGTGCTTGGTGCGAGAGTGTTGTACCGGATTGTTAGCAATTTTAACGGCACTTTCATTATCACATAAAAGTGGCACCTTTTCAAGAACAATTCCATAGTCTAGGAGGGTTTGTTTCATATATAAGATTTGTGCACAACAAGCCCCCGCGGCAATGTATTCCGCCTCGGCGGTGGACAAAGCCACACTATTTTGCTTTTTAGATGACCAAGATACTAAAGATCTTCCAAGCAAATGGCACCCTCCGGATGTGCTTTTTCTATCAATTTTGCAACCGGCATAGTCCGAATCGGAATAGCCAACTAGTTGGAATCTAGCTCCTTTGGGATACCAAAGACCAATGCTTGGGGTGAGCTTAAGATATCTTAGGATTCTTTTTACGACACTTAAGTGAGGTTCTTTAGGGCACGCTTGAAAGCGGGCACACATGCACACACTAAACATGATATCGGGCCTAGATGCGGTAAGGTACAACAAGCTACCAATCATAGAACGGTAGAGAGTTTGATCAACCGGTTTACCTCCCTCATCTAGGTCGAGATGTCCATTTGATGGCATTGGGGTCTTGATTGGTTTGCATTCTTCCATCTTGAATCTTTTGAGAAGATCCTTGGTATACTTTTCTTGAGAGATGAAAATCCCTTCTCTCATTTGCTTTACTTGAAATCCAAGGAAGAATGTGAGCTCACCAATCATTGACATCTCGAACTCCTTCGACATCAATTCACCAAATTCCTTGCAATAATCTTCATTTGTTGATCCGAAGATGATATCATCAACATATACTTGACAAATAAAGATCTCCCCATTAAACTTCTTGGTGAATAGTGTGGTGTCGACCTTCCCAATGGTGAAGCCCTTCTCAATGAGGAAGTCCCAGAGGCGCTCATACCACGCTCTAGGGGCTTGCTTGAGCCCATATAACGCCTTGGACAACCTATAAACATGATTAGGATATCTAGGGTCTTCAAACCCGGGAGGTTGATTAACATAGACTAGTTCATTTATAAAGCCATTTAAGAATGCACTTTTCACATCCATTTGATATAGTTTCATATCATGATGTGATGCATATGCAAGGAGGATACGAATGGCTTCAAGTCTTGCAACGGGTGCAAAGGTCTCTCTAAAATCAAGACCTTCAACTTGAGAGAACCCCTTTGCAACTAGTCTTGCCTTGTTCCTCACCACTATGTCTTGGTCATCTTGCTTGTTTTGGAACACCCACTTGGTTCCAATGACTCTTGCACCTTTAGGATGCTCTTCAAGTGTCCATACTTGATTGCGGGTGAAGTTGTTCAATTCTTCATGCATTGCATTCACCCAATCTGGATCTTGAAGAGCTTCTTCTACATTCTTAGGTTCAACGCAAGAGACAAAAGAGTGATATTCAACAAAAGAAGCTAGCTTTTAAGATCGAGTCATTACTCCCTTTGTAGGACTCCCTATGATGAGATCTTGTGGATGTGCTTGAAGTAGTGGTGAGTTTCTTCTATCAACCACTTGAGGAGGTGGATGGGGAGCATCAACATCTTGAGCTTGTCCCTCGGCTTGTTCATGAGAGACATAAGTGTCTTCATTTTCAACTCTCTCATTCTTGTCATCATCTTGAGGCACACGTGATGAAGATGGTGGATCAACAATTTGTACATCGTCATCATCATCTTTTGGCTTGATGTCTCCCACCGGCATGTTCTTCATGGCCTCCCTCAAGGGTTCATCACCTACATCATCACAATTCTCAATTGCTCCTTGGGAGCCGTTAGATTCATCAAATTCCACATCATATGTTTCTTCAACCAAACCGGTGGCATGGTTAAATACTCTATATGCTTTGGACTTTGATGAGTAACCAACAAGAAAACCAATATCACAACGTCTTTGAAACTTCCCTAGGTGTTGACGCTTCTTGTAGATGTAACATTTGCAACCAAACACCCGGAAGAAAGAGACGTCCGGCTTCTTCCCATTAAGCAACTCATAGGGGGTCTTGCCAAGAAACTTTTGTAGGAAGAGGCGATTTGAAGCATAGCATGCGGTGTTGATTGCCTTGGCCCACAACTTCTCCGGAGTGTTGTACTCATCTAGCATTGTTCTTGCAAGGGTGATCAAAGTTCGGTTCTTTCTCTCAACTACACCATTTTGTTGAGGAGTGTAGGTTGAAGAGACCTCATGCTTGATTCCAATTTCATCATAATAAGCTTCAATGTTGGTGTTGTCAAACTCTTTGCCATTGTCACTTCTAATCTTCTTTATCTTGACTTCAAATTCATTTTGAGCTCTCTTTGCAAACTTCTTGAAGCAATTTGCCACTTCGGATTTGTCATGAAGGAAGAAAGTCCATGTATACCTTGAGTAGTCATCCACTATCACAAGACAATAGAGATTACCACCCAAGCTCTTGTATGTTGTAGGCCCAAACAAATCCATGTGTAGAAGTTCTAGCACTCTTGAAGTTGACATGAAAGCTTTGGTTGGATGAGTGTTTGCAACTTGTTTGCCCACTTGACATGCACTACAAGGTTTGTCCTTTTCAAACTTCACATCCTTCAATCCTCTCACTAGTTCTTTCTTCAATAGCTTGTTGAGAGTGTTCATTCCAACATGAGCAAGCATCCTATGCCAAAGCCAACCAAGTGAGGTCTTGGTGAACAAACATGTCATCAAATTTGCATCTTTGGAGGTGAAGTCAACAAGATAAAGATTGTTGTATCTAAAGCCTTTGAATATCACTTACTTGTCATCTATCTTTGAAACTTCCACTTTATTTGGTGTGAACAAGCATTGGAAGCCAAGGTCACAAAGTTGCCCAACGGATAGCAAGTTGAAACTCAATGAAGCAACATAGAGCACATTTGAGAGTGAGTGATCATGTGATATTGCAATCTTGCCTATACCCTTGACTTTGCTCTTTGAATTATCCCCAAATGTGATCTTCTCTTGACATATTCCATTCTCTTCAATGGTGGTGAACATACGAGGATCACCGGTCATATGTTGAGTGCAACCACTATCAATAACCCAATGAGATCCACCGGTCTTGTAGTTCACCAACACACAAGAGATCAAGCTTTTTGTTTAGGGACCCAAACTTGAGAGGGGCCCTTGACTTTCTCCACTAGTGACTTGGCAACCCATATTTTCTTTGGTCTATTCTTGTTTGGGGACCCAAAAACATGACTTTCATCTTTCCATTTGAATCTTTTCTTAGCATATAATGAGCATTGAAGGCAAAAGGTCTAGCATGCTTGGGCAAGGGTTGTGGTGGTGGAGTTTTGCATTCATGAGCAAAGTGACCTTCTTGACCACACTCAACACATCTCTTTGGCTTGGGCTTTGACTTGCTTTGTTGTTGTTGAGCTTTTACTTTCTTCTCTTGATTTGCCAAGTACCCAATACCACTTCTATCCATCTTCATTACGGTGTTCATGAGGAGCTCACTTTGCAAATGTTGGCCTCTTGTGAACTTGCTTAGGCCGGTCTTGAGATGCTCTTTTTTTTGCTTGAGCTTTTTGTTTTCTTCAATGAGTGACTCATTTGTTGGTTGCTTCTCAAGAGCCATCAAACCTTTTAGCTTCTTGTTCTCATTTGCAAGCTTCTCATTCTCACACTTGATCTTGGCATAATCATCATAGTTGCTTGACTCAACCACACTCTTGCCTTTGCTACTAGAACCTTGCTCAATGCTTTCAATGATCAAATCATCACATGATGTAGCTATATCACACTTAACAACATAGTTAGTAGCATCATGTGTCTCAAGAGCAAGTTCATTAGCAACCACAAGACTATCATAGTCAATTTTTAATGTGGTGTATTTGTCCTTTAGAGAATTATGTCTAGTGATGAGCTCATCATGCTTCTTCTCAAGTTTATCATGTTGATCTTTAAACTCTTTATAAGAGGTTTTGAGCTCCTTGAGAGTGGAAGACATCACTTCATTTTGAACTTTAAGCTCACCACTAGTCTTTTGAATATTTTCAAGCTTGTATGAGAGTGATTCATTTTTATTTTGAAGATCATCATTTTCATTTCTAGTCCTTCTTATGATTTTAGTGTATTTGTTTAGCAATTTTACAAGTTCATCATAAGAAGGTGCATCATATTCATCATCACTATCACTATCATCATTATCATCACTATCATGGTTTTGTACCTTTCGTTCACCCTTGGCCATAAGGCATAGGTGAGTAGTGGACGATGATGGTGAAGGAGGCGGTGAAGGTGGTGATGAAGATATCGGTGAAGATGATGGCCCCATCACAAATGCGGCAACCTTCTCTTTCTCATCATCGCTCTCATCTTCGGAGGACTCACAAGATGATTCAATGTCGGTGAGCCAATCACCAACAATATATGCCTTTCCTCCCTTCTTCTTCTTGTGGAACTCCTTCTTCTTGCCATCCTTCTTCTTGTATGGCTTGTTCTTCTTCTTCTCTTCTTCTTCATCACTTGAATCATTTTTCTTGCCCTTGTTCTTGTTCTTGTACTTGTCTTTTGGTGGTCTAGGGCATTGATGAGCTAGGTGGCCAAGTTCACCACAATTGTAACAATCCATCTCCGAGATTGGCTTTCTCTTGCTACTTGTGAAGAATTTCTTCTTCTTGCCATCGAACTTGATGCCACTCTTGTTGAGCTTCTTTAGCATCTCGGTGGTCTTTCTCACCATGAGTGCAAGTGATTCATCATCAACATCACTTTCACTTGAGCTTTCTTGCACCATCATGGCTTGGCCCTTCTTCTTCTTCTTGTCATGACTAGCTTTGAAGGCCAAGTCTCTCTTCTTGGAAGATGATGAGCCCTCTTCCGGAGTGATATGCATGTACATCTCATGAGCATTGATTTTCCCTAATACTTGAGTCGGTGTTGCGGTGGAAAGATCACTTTGGTGAAGCACGGTGACAATGTGACCATACTTCTCAATGGGAAGCACGCTCAAGATCTTCCTTGCAACATCCGATTGGCTCATTTTAGTGAGCCCAAGAGCATTGAGGTCCTCTACAAGAACATTCAAGCGAGTGTACATGTCATTAGCACTTTCTTTGGGAAGCATCTCAAAAGAATTAATTTTCTTTAAAGCTATGTGATAGCGTTCCTCATGCTCACTCTTAGTTCCCTCATGGAGAGCACAAAGATTTTCCCACAATTCATGAGCGTTCTTTGCATTACGCACACGATTGAAGATATCTTTGCCTAAGCCCCGGTAGAGTGCATTTTTGGCCTTTGCATTCCACCGGTCGTACTTCTCCTCGTCACCAATGGGGTTTGCGGGATCCTTGATAGCGGGAAGCCCTTCGGTTGCGGCTCTAAGACATCCAACATCTATGGCTTCGAGATACGCCTCCATGCGGATTTTCCAATATGGAAAATCATCCCCCTCAAAGGTGGGAGGTGGTCCTTCCCCGTTAGAGATCTTGCTCTAGGCGGTAAAGCCTAAAAGAGGAGCAACACGGCTCTGATACCAATTGAAAGGATCAAGATGCCCAAGAGGGGGGGTGAATTGGGCTTTTCTAAAAAATAAATGCAAGAATTAAATCCTACAAGCCAGAATTTACCCCTAGTGTCTACTTATGTTCCTAGAGAGTCTACCGATACAAAGTTTTGCACCCTAGTTTCCAATCCTAGTCTAGCATGGCAAGTCTAGGAATGTAAAACAAGCAATGAAAGTAAATACGAGAATGTAAATGCTTGAATGTAAAGGGGCAAGGAACACGGCAATGTTTTTCCGAGGTATCGGAGAGTCGCCACTCCCCACTAGTCCTCGTTGGAGCACCCGCGCAAGGGTGTAGCTCCCCCTTGATCCACGCAAGGATCAAGTGCTCTCTATGGGTTGATTCTTCAACACTCTATCGCGGTGAATCACCCAAAACCGCTCACAAGATGAGTTGGGTCATCCACAAGCTCCGCCGGATGATCACCGAACTCCCAATCACCACCACGCCGTCTAGGTGATGGCGATCACCAAGAGTAACAAGCTAGAACTCTCACTTGACCACTACGAGCCCAAATGAGAAGGTGGATGCACACTTGCTACTCTCTAATCGCTAGTGAGGAACTCTCAAGCTTTGATTCTCAAATCTCTATCCTCACTAGTGCTCTTGCACTACCTTGCACTCCAAAGGTGTTTTTTCAGTTGATCAAATGAGCAAGAGACCTCTAAAAGAGGTGGTGGGGATGTATTTATACACCCCACAGACAAAACTAACCGTTACCCGCTGACTCAGCAAAACACGGGCTGACCGGACGCGCCGGTTGAACTGACCGGACGCGCCGGTCGCTCGTAACGGTCGAAATCCGAAAATCAACTGAGTGACCGGACGCACCGGTCAGGGGTGACCGAACGCGTCCGATCATGCAGGGAGCATACTGTACTCGCACCGGACGCGCGACCGCGTCCGATCGGTGATGATCGGACACGTTCGGTCGTCTCTGGACCTTACTGGACTGTGACCGGATGCGCCGATCACACCCAGGTCGCATCCGATCGGGTGTTTCCCTCAAGTGACACGTGTCGACTTCTGACCACCGCGTCCGGTCCTCACGAGGACCGCGTCCGGTCGTCAGAGCTGAAACCCTAGCCGCGGAACTGTACTGACCGGACGCGTCCGGTCATGCCGAGGACCGCGTCCGGTCATGGGAAAACGACCCGAAACTCTCCGAAACGCATCACAACTTGAACCAAGTTGCTTCCAACTGAACTTTGAGCTATTCTAGAGCTGCCTAGCGCCAAGTTTAACAAGTGTGCACCACACCTAAAATTAGGACTCGCCTAGGTCAAGCTACCCGCTCATGCCCCCCTTTATAGTACGGCCAAAAGAGAAAAACGAAGATCCTAACGACTATTCCAAATGTATCTCAACACCTCGACATCCGGAACTAACCGTCCTTAATCTTGACGTCACTCTTTTGAAAACCGAAATGATTTCCATCAAGGGGCATGAATACCATGGTGCCCAAAGCAGTTAAAACCTCCATGACCTAACTTACCAAAGTTTCTGCAAAACACACGTTAGTCATGGTAATAAAGCGTTGTCATCAATTGCCGAAACCAAACCTCGGGGCCTAGATGCTTTCAATAGGGATAGAGCGTGTGAAGGAACTGATTAGTTTCATAACTAATCAAGTTAAACTGACATATTGATTCAATTATGCTTTGGTTGACTACATTGTGAGTCATTTTCGTTCAATTATTCAGTAATTTATAAAAAAGCTTGTTGTCATTTTCAGGGGCAAATGAGTCAATGATCAAGAAACATTGGATTGGACAAAGTGTCTGGTCACTTGAGTAGGCTTAGACGAGTTATCTACTGGTTTAAATTATGCTTTGGATTTGTGCACTTTGTGATGGTTTGTGTGAGAAACGATTGTAATTTCTGAGTGGATCATGACAGCCTTTTGGTGCACCTTTTGTCACTTTTGGCACTAGCTAGCATGTCCTTTATCTGTGGTTGCTCTGCTATTGTTGCTGCCCATTATCTCTACATGTATGAGAGCATGATGAGAGACTTGCAGATCAAGAACCCCAAAACATGGGATTTATTTATGACAAGCACTTATATTTGGTTGTGAAATTTCTGCTGGGTTTGCTTTGCATGGTAATTTGAATTGTTCCAAGCTTGATCATATTCTGCTGTGTTAGTTAAAAGCTTGGATATGTACGTGTACATGCTGTCAGCAGCCCTGGATGGATCCCTGGCCAAACCGAACAGCAAATTGGAGCCTCCTGGATTGGTTCTGCTGAGGGATTAAACCCGGGCCTGGAATGAGTGCCAGCAAGTGAATCAACTAATTCCTGGCCTGGATTGAATAATCCCCTGGATTGGATCCCAAGCTGCCGAACGAGGCCTAAGTTGGATTTCACTTGAGGTGCATCCAAGGGACTGGATTGCGAAGCTGGTGAGGCTGCTGGGCGTGTATTTCTCTGAAGTAAAAAGACCTTTTTCTGTGCGTTGCTGGTAGGCTTGATGGTAGTACAGGTTGACAGCTTTTGCTCCCCACTCTTCTCTGAATCCTAGGTCACGGACAAGCGATCTGCGACGGGGAAGGAAGATGAACCCGAGGATGGTTGTCAAGACATAGGATGACCCTTGGCATAGCTCCATCATGTAGAAGACAACTATGGATGGCACCAAGTTTGGGCTAGCGCCATCAGGCAGGGGGTCATACTCATGGTGATGATGACCTAGCAGGCTGCGAAGGCGCAGAGGTGATAGCACAACTGGCAGGAAGATCACTGGGATTTGCATGTTGCCAACCAGAACCGCTGCTACTATCGAGAACAATATATAGAATGATATCTTAAGGGAGATACCTGGTAATGGGAACAACACGCTCCAAAAGAAGAGTATGGGCAGGCTGAACATTACCAGCATGGCCACCTTTGATATGCCCACACCTATTTCCTTCTGAAACGCTGGGACAGGGAAGATGCTGCTGAACGCACCTGTGAGCACCGCAATTCCATTCCAATACGACGGTGAAATCATGTCTGGGTCCTCTGGGACGGCAGAGGAATCTGCCCATCTGAATGCCCTTGTGGAGCCGAATAACCACTTGGCTGACCGAGGCATCGTTGCGGATGAAAACCCTGTTGTGTGCATAGCCAAGGGTTAGATATAGACGAAACAAAAGGACGGAAAATGTCACAAGGCCACAGGAGGCTAAGGGACAGAATTAGAAACAAAAGGACGGAAAACATGAATCGGCTGCGGAAAAAGCTTTTCTTGACCTTATAATAATAAATAGAATAAAATTTATGGCTGGGTCTTCAACTTGGTAAAAGGGTCATCTACTCTATCCTTAAAATGCTACTTTTTTATCCTTATTATAATTAAACTTGATTTCAGATTTCACTCGGATTCGAAGGAGCCCAAACTACTCTCCATACGCTGGCATGGCACGCTGGCATCACGTCGATGTGGACACGAACACGACACGTGAGGCTCACATGTCATGTCCTTGCTTGCTGGCGAGCGCGCACACAACACAGATGAGGCAAGCGAGCGCGACGTGGCTTGGGTGCCGCAGGCGAGTGCAACCAAGCGGCACGGTGGGTGAGTGGCGGCGGCGCGCCCAGCAAGCGCCTCCGTGCCACTAGGAGCGCAGGCGACGAGGCTGCTAAACGCGCTCAGGCATGTGCAGCGAGGGACGGCGAGCAGGTCCCGGAGCTCATACATGGACACAAGAGAGGAGTTTCGTTTTTTTTTCCTTCTCTCGTTTTCTCTCTTCCTCTACCGTCGTCCTCTTTTGCAAGGGCGCGAGGCTGGCAACATCGCAGAAGGCATGAAAACCATCTTGTGGTTTAGAATAAAACCGGCGGTAAAAATAAAATCACTTTCATCGTTGTTTGGGGAGAAAACCAACGATGAAAACCATCTTATCGGTGGTTCGGGATTGGACCCAATGGGGAAAGCCAGCAAGACTCATGACCCCCTACGCGTGTGCGCCTGTGCCATCTTATCGTCAGTTCAAAGAAGAATGAGCCAACGGTGATCATTATTTTCAATCCTTGTTTCAGACTGTTCGACTGATGATTTTTACGGCTGATGTTGTTTTGTTGTGAGAGAAAAACACTATACTATGCCTAATAAGCCGTGCTGCGAACAGGGACCCCACCTATCGTCACTGCCCACTTTCACTACCAAGGCTGAAACCGGCGGCGATGATGTTTTTGGTACCTACGGTGATGAGACAAGGATAAAGCCTGTGGCGGTGAGGGCGTGCACGTCCCAAACACCACCTTATCCACAGCGCTGCAGGTGTGCTTCCGCGCCCTCACCTTCTACGCCTCAGGTCTTTGGTTTCCCGCCTTCATCATCACCACTGTTGTAGACATGCAGTGAGCCTGGACCCATCCGCCCAACCCTCATCATGGATAGCGGCACCATCTAGCTGAAGTAGCGGTGAGTGAGCTTGGGGGCATGGCAACGGGGAGGGTCAGTGACTCAGTGTCAAGAGGAGGGGTGGACTTGAGATGTGGGCCCCACATATTAGGTCCACATCAATGTGTAGTCAGCTTGCCACATCAGGATACGGGTAGTGTGGACCACGTTTGCATCCAGAACAGATCCGAAACCAAATTTATTAACAAACTAAAAATAGCATTTTTAAAATTAGAGGATCGAGATGACATCCTTTGCCAAGCTTAATAAGGATCAGATTTGAATTTTACTCATCTCTCTCTCTCTCTCTCTCTATAGTAGCTTAGGTTGCACCCCATTGGAATACAGATGAGACCCAACACAAGAATAACATTTTAAGATTAACAGGACCTAGATGACAATATAAAGAGAGAGGGCGAGAGAGAGATCTCAAGCAGCTGCACACCTGGTGGCTTCCATGAAGATCATGACCGTGGAAAACCAGAAGTCCCCGCGGCTCAGCAGAGAGCAGAAGCCGCCAAGCAAGACGACCGTGGCCCATAGCAAGCCCAATGTGCCGACAGCGTTGCCCGCCCACTCCAACAAAACACGGTCCTGTTTAGCCTCCTCACCTTTTGTACGCTGCTCTCCCTCTGCTGTCCCGGTCTCCGTGCACTGCACGGCTGCACCCCACTGCTCCGCCCCGGCCGCACCTCGCCGCCGGCAGCGTCCGCATGCGCGCGGGGCTCTACCGTGATGATGCAACCCTCCCCGCCTGTAGCAGGTGTCGTCGCCATTTGTTGCCTCTCCGCGGCGCGGGCCGGGGGCTATATATAGACAACCGGAACAAGTGGCTTAATATATAACCAATTGATTAAAACATAGACACTAAAAAATTATAGCCACATTGTACAATGGAAGAGTACAGGAGAACCAGTGTCTTTTCAAAGCTAATTAAAAGAAATTATGAGTACCTATCCTCAGTATGAGACTCTTGAGCCAAGTCGAACAAACTAAGCGTAGCATGATGATCGTTCTCGACGCGTATTAATTTTCGATGGAGAGACGCAGGTCGATCGTGGAAATTTCACAGCATTGTCATCTGGGAAAGCGGTGTCTTAGAACAAACGAATTAAGAGGACCCAATAACGTAACTATCGTGGCGAGAATACCAAATATAATACATTGTCGTTCTCTGGGAAAGCGACGTCCTATTTTTCTTCTCCTGTATGTAAAACGAAATCCTGCGTGGCTAGTGCCTAGACATCCGGGTCTGGCCGCTCGCGCCTACTGCACGCCCACGCGTACGCGGGATTCGCTCGTACGGCAGGGGACCGCCTGTGCCCGCTCCACTTCCCGCGCACACGCGGGGACTGCCTACGCCCGCTTCTCACATCTGCTCATGAAACAGTTGCTGCAACGTATGTCTGAAACGGACGAAACATTTGGAACATACGCTTTGCAACGTACGTCTGGAACGGATGAAACATTAAGAACATACATTTACAATATATGTATATAGCCACTGCAACATCCAAATAAAATTCTTGCAACGTACGTCTGAAATAGATGAAACATTTTGAATAGACACTTGCAACGTGTATAGCCATTGCAACATATACAACATCCAGATCTACTTTTGCAACATTTTATATGAAACACTTGCAACATACCTCTAAAACACTTGAAACATACGCTTTCAGCGCAACATAGGCGGGCAACATGGCGAACTGGCATGGTGGAGCGAGGCGGCCTATGGACACTACTACACAAAAACTTTCACACAGTGTTTGAAAATGGGGCCCGGAGGCGGGCGGGCTGGCTGCTCGTCTCCGTTATTCGGTGGCCGGGCAGCCGGCCCACGCCCGCCTCTATTAATATATTAACCGACGCAGTCGCCTCAAACACAGCCACCTCAGCTAATGATTAACCGAGGTGAGCGCTTAAGGTTGCAAGCCTCGGTTAATCCATTAATGAAGACGAGCACACTATAAGGTCCACCTCCAAAAATAGTGGCCCAGCTCCCAGCCTAAGCAAAGGTCTATATCTATCCTCTACCGGGCTCATATATAACATAGACTTAGGGTTTTTCCTCTAAGTTCATTCTCTCCCCGTAGCCTCTCCTTCTCCCTCTCATTCCTCCCTCTCCCCCATAGGCCCCTCTCCCCCACAGGCTGCACCGCCCCTCCCCCTCCCTCTCCCCCACAGGCTGCAGTACTCCTCCCTCTCCCTCTCCCTCTCCCCACAGGCAAGCACCGACAGGATCTGGCGAGCAGGCGGCCCCCTGCTCCGGCAGCGCCCAGATCCGCGTGGAGGCGAGGAGGGCCGCGTGGAGGCGAGCAATGGGCAGATCCGGCATCGAGGCGAGCAGCGGCCAGACCACAGGCGGCGGCACCCTCCCTCTTCCCCACAGGCAAGTAGCGCCCGAATTTGGAGAGCGGGCGGCGCCTTGCTCTGGCCACGCCTAGATCCGTTCTGGAGGCAAGCAACGGGTGGATCCCGCGTGAAGACGAGGAGGAGGTCGGTGTGGAGGTGATCAGCGGACGGATCCGGCGTGGAGGAATGGGATCCGGCGTGGAGTACAGGAGGAGGCCGGCCACGCCTAGATCCGGCGACGATGGCATCCTGCGTCGCCAGATCTGGCTAGTAAGCTCAGGAACGGGCTCGCCGTGGGCTCGAGAACAGGTTCACCGATGGGTTCGGGATTCTTTTGTCTTTTCTATCGATTAACCATGATAGGCATTCTACGGAGCCCGCCTCCAATAATCGATTAACCAAGGCAGGCCAAGCAACCGCCTCTGTTAAGGTCTGATTAACCGTGACCTTTTGACGGAGGCGGATGGTTTGCCCGCCTCCGTTAAATTTACTGTAGTAGTGGGAACGAGTTTGGGCGGACAGGCGGCACGGTGGAGGTGGCCACGGCTGGCGGATGGAGACAGCCGCGGTGGGTGGGGCGCGACGGGCGGGGCAAATCCACGCGAACGAGAGCGAGCGGCACGAGCAGGCGAATCCATGTAGGCGGGGCGCACAATGGGCGGGAAAGAGCATGCGGGCAGTAGCGAGCGACGCAGGCTGTGCGTGCGATGGGCGGGAGCGAGCAGTGCGGCCAGGGCGATCTGTCTGGACGGACGGACGCTGCTTCATATCATTATCGAATGAAATCTAGTATATTTCGTATTTCCGTCAAACGAAATCTGGAAGTCGTTCCGCGGTTGCACCATATGTGTTCTGAAGCTGCTCCAAGAATGATTCGTCGATCTATTATATCCATACCCAATATTAAGAGCTAAAATTTCTTTCTATTTTTTTCGTCTTCCCCTAGCTAACTCCATGAATGTTGAAACTTTATCCGTCTATCTACAGCCCTTTTATTTTATATGTGACACATGCGGAGGGCTTTTTAAGGTAAACTGGATAGCTACAGATCCTAATCTAAAAACATCTCTTCTATCTCTCCTATTCTATATCTTAATCAAAATTTATCTCCACCTATTTTTTGTCTGGCTATCCCTTAACTAACTTTGTGAATGTGAAAAATTAAACCACCTATAACCCTTCTCTTTATATAACTAGAAATCATAATCCAATAAGAACTCTCCGATTTCGGGTGAATAGGAATCTTAATCAAATAGGAAAAATATAATAATATGGATAGTTAGGAATCTTAATCCAATTAGATCTCTCTAACTCCGACTCCGAGTAACCGGAATAGGAATCTTAATCCAAATGCAAAAATATAATAATAGAAATCTAATAAAGAGGAAAGAATGGTAGAATTTCTTTGTTTAGCTTCTTTTTTGTTCTTTTTTCAGTTTTTTCTGGTTTGTCCGTTTTTACTTGCTCCGAGTACATGTTGTTTTACGTTCATTTGGACGCTTTTCACTTGGCTCTAAATATGTTCTCGTTTTTTTCCATGGCTAGTTTCTAGAGTATATATCAATTTTTGTCATAACTATTTTCTACTTGACTTCAAGTAAGCAAACGACGTCCTGTGGCTGGCCTTGCATGTACTGGACCTGGGCAAGATGGGCCTAGCTTTTTTATTTGAGCAAAAAGATGGGCCTAGCTAAAGCTATGCGGGCCATGTTTGCCAACAGAAAACAAATCAGGCCACGGTCATGCTGCCCAGGACGCCGCCCGCCGCGCGCTCGAGTTCCCCAACCTCGAGCAGCTTACCCTGAAGCACGTCAGCATCTCCGACGCCGCCCTCCATGCTGTTCTGTCCGCATGCCCTGCGCTCCAGGGCTTGGTGCTGCACAAGAACGAAGGCTACGGTCGTCTCGTGATCAGATCCCCGACGCTACGGAGCCTTGGCGTCTCAGATGGTGCTGAGGTCATCGTCGAGGACACTCCGATGCTGGAAAGGCTCATCCCCCGTGAACTATGGCTTGGCCTCCGGATCCAGGTTATCCATGCGCCCAGACTCAAGACACTGGGATATCTGTGTGACAAAATCTCTGAATTTGAGATGGGAACCACGGTTCTCAAGGTAGCTATAGCTGTACCCGGCCACATATCTTATGCCCTAGGCAGCCTTGCATTTCGATCCATCAAGTGTTTGTGTTATGCTCCTATATGCTATGCTGTTGGCCTGCTGCACCCACAAAATTTCTCTGAATTTTTACTTGTTTGTTTCAGGGAATGGTACCCGCTGCTGGCGCATCTAGCATGATCGGCACTGTGAAGATTTTAGCCCTCGACAGTCCCCGTGATCTGGATGTTGTTATTGACTTGTTGAAATGCTTTCCGTGCGTGGAGAAGCTGTACATGGTGGGGTTTAATTTGGTGACTTTTAAATTAATCTTTGTGAAAACCTGATTGCCCAGTTGCTCCTTTTGATCACTCGTACAGTTAATCATATTGCACTGAACCGCTTCCGATATTGTGCTCATGCCCTTCAATCCATTTCTTCTTTTCAGGAACTCAATCATTATGGTGATTCGGATAATGTAACGGGTAAGCTCAAGAATGCGCGTTGCAACAATGTTCCGCTTGAATGCCTTGACACACATCTGAAGATGTTGGAGCTGAGAAATTATCACGGCAGGAAGTCGGAAGCGAGCTTGATCAGGTTCTTCCTCTCGAATGCTAGAGTGCTAGAATCAATGAAGCTTGTGGTCCCTCCTTACAATTGTTACAAGGGGAAATGGATTGTGAATCAGCGTAAGAAGCTCCTGCTGAACATCAGAGCTTCTCGAGGTGCTAGATTTCACTTCGAGATTGGTCGCTGTCTGTCCAGTCGCGTACCCATGGAACACATCCACAATTTAGCTATAGATGATCCCTTTGGCAGATCATCATGTAGCTGCCAATACGATGATTTCAAGTGATGAGTTTCCCTAGAGTCTAGCTAGGTGGCAAATTATTGGTCTTTATTATTCGATTATGCGAACCAGTTTTATCAGTTGTGACACTATGAACTTTTGTGCACACATGGAGTAGATCATTTGTGACAGAGTACTAAATGTTCCGGGCTTAGCTATTGTTATCAAGTCGTTAATGATTATTGCGATCAATTTTTGACTTCCCATATAGGTGCAGCTGAACCTCCAAAGCGCTTCCAAATGTGCCAGTCATCAGACCTGATCATTTGGCCGTCCAGTTGTGTATACGCATGCACGAAACAGGTCTTAATTTTTTAATTTGCTGGACGATCTGTTTGATAGATCATTACATAATGACCATTATATATGATTTCCCATTGTTGGGGTTAATAACTGTTAGGTTATGATCTCCCTGTCATTAGGCCCAACGGCCTAATGGGCCTTGTTCTCGCGCCCTGATCGGGGGCGCCCAACCCAATATGGTTGGTGGGCCCCCGTCGCACAGCGCTATATATAGGAGGTGGGGGCCGGGGCTCAAAGCACGAGGTTTGCCGCAGCCAGTTCCCACCGACATTCCTAACCCTAATCCCGATCAGAGAAGGGGCGCTGCCAGCGACGGGAAGCCGCCACCGACGATGGCTCCGCCAGCGAACGACTCCAACACCGGCGCTTCTTCCGGATCGACTGCTGCTGCTCCTAGCGACGGTTTGCGCATTTCACTCGTTTCCTTTTCCACTTAACAGCAGTCGTAGCGGTAGTCATACACTTACTGTAAATCGATTTCGTCTACTGCTCACTGAGATCCGAACCCGATCTAACGAATCCAACGAACTACGAAACACAACATTGGTATCGGAGCCAGGTACATGAACTGAGAACCCAGATCGGGTAAACTGTTTTACTGATTTCAAATCAGAGAAGAAACAATGAAATGAAAAACAACCCGATTTTAGATCGGGCAACCCTAACGAACCCTAGATCGGGATATAGAAATGAAGAACAACACGAACTCGATTTAGATTTCGGATCCGAAACAAACCAGTCAAACGAACTTGAGTCGAACCCTAACGAACCGTTTTCGGACCGGATCAAATCGATAGAATGAACCTAGAAGGTAAATCGATGGAGAAGTAGAAGAAACCTCCGTGAATCGAACCACGAAAACCGAGGCACCACCACACGGCGCCTTGACGGCGGCGCGCTCAACCCCGGAGGGGAACGCGCACGCCGGCAAGGGCCATGCGGCGGCGCCATTTTCCTCCCTCAGGGCCGGGTCAAGGGGATCGATGCTTGAGCAACCGGGCTGCCGGCTCTGGCCACCGAGCACGCGCTGCACAGGACCCCGGCGGCGGCACCGCCGGCTCTGGCCACCGAGCGCGCGCGGCACAGGGCCTCGGCGGCGGCACCGCCGCGGTTTCCGCATTGCGGCTCTCCGGACCGTGCTACGAGCTAAGAAAGAAAGAAAAGACGGGGGAGAGAGAAAGGCCGGAGGCCGTGATGGCCGTGCGGCGGTGCCCGCACCCGAGCCATGGCCGGCGGCAATGCCGGAATGGGGAGGAGCGGCCTCCGGCGGCTGTGCTGGAATGAAGCAAAGAAAGAAAGGTCTAGGGTTTGGGCTGCCGACGGCGTCATCAGGGTTTTGATCTCGCGATCTTCACTCGTGACCGTCGGATGCAAATGGATGGATGAGATTGACCGGTCGCTGTTGGGCTGAAATTGGCCCAGGCGGACGGAGGAAAAGTCGGCCCAGGCCCAGGTTACGGCCTGGGCGCGACAGCATGTGGCTGAAGGGCCTGGCTGGCTGGGCCGCCTCCGCTGGCTGGGCCGCGGGGGGAAGAAAAGGCCTTCGGGCCAAATATGAAGAAAACGGTTTTTTTTTTTTCCAGAGGCAAATTTATATGAATTTGATAAATAAATGAATGAATTTGAATGAAATTTTGATAAGAATTTTTCGTGCAAATTTGTCCAACGACGTTTTTGCTCAGAAATAATGAAATTTTTTTTTTTTAGTGCTTCTGGAAAATAATATTATGAGAATTGTATTATTGTTTCCGCTGCGTACTTGATATGTTTATTTTCATTATCAAATTCGAACCAACGGGAGAATTTGGTTTTGAAAAATAAATAATAATTGAAGATGAATTGTAGTATTGTTATTTTCTGACCAACGTTGTTAATAACAATATTATAATTTTGATTCATGAAAATTGTGCCTTAATTTTATTTCTGCCCAACGGTGATGTAAAATTATTGCATAAATGAATTGTATGTTTTAATTTGACCAACGTTGAGTTAAAGCGTATAATCTTATGTATAAACGTTACTCACTTAATTTGATGTGGTTTCAGGAGGCAAATGCATTGTGAACATCTCGAACATCCCGACACTCAACGGAACAAATTACCGTGTGTGGCGGGAGAAATATGAACTTGAACTTGCATTGGGAGAGGTCGATTATGCCATCATCTCACCGTGTCCCACTGAACCTGTGGATCCGGTGAGAGAAGACAATGAATCTGACGCTAATTTCACTGCTCGAAAGCGTGATCATGCTGAGATAAGAATGAAATATGACCTTGAACATAGGCAATGGACTCTCTCAAATCGCAAGTGCCTGTTGGTGGCCAAAGCCACCATAGAAGAACAGATAAGGGGCTCAATCCCTGAATGTGCTACTGCCACAGAATATCTTGAGAAAATCAAGAGTCAGTTTACTGGGTCTACCAAGGCCACTGCAAGTTCACTGATAAAGAAACTTGTGAATGAAAAATATACTGGCGGTAGCATCAGAGAGCACATCTTGAAGATGAACACCACGGCATCTAAGCTGAAAGAGATGAATTTGAAGGAAGATGATTTCCTGATTCATTTGATTTTTGCTTCTTTGCCAAAAGAATATGATACCTTCATTGTGAACTACAATATGCAGCCTGAAAGATGGGGCATAGAAAGGCTTATCTCAATGTGTGCTCAAGAAGAGGAGAGGATAAAATCCTCACAGAGTGAGTCCGCTCATTTTGTGAAGGATAATAAAAGAAAGAACTTCAAGAATTCTAAACCACAGGGGAAACCTAAGTGGGACAAGGCCTCTTCCTCACAGGGAAAGAAACCCCAGGAACCTGAGAATCAGCAGAGCAACTCCTATGGTGGAGCTGAAAAGGACCAATGCAAGCACTGCTTCAAGAAGGGACACTACAAAAGAGACTGTCCTGACTTCCTGAAATCTCTACTGAAAAGAGGTGATGAATTTATTACATTTGTAGATGAATCCCTGTATTTATGTTATGCAAAATCCACTTGGTGGGTTGATTCAGGAGCAACTACTCATGTTGCAAATTCCTTACAGGGGTTAAGTGGGACGAGAACCTTGCAAAGAGGAGAAAGAACGATTAAAGTTGCGAATGGAGTACAAGCCGATGTTGAAGCAATTGGAGATTTATCTCTAGAATTGAAGAACGGCTTTGTACTTAGACTTAAAGAAGTACTTTTCGTTCCCTCTTTGCGTAGAAATTTAATAAGTGTTTCGAAACTCGATGATGATGGAATTGATTGTCATTTTGGTGATGGCAAATGTAAGATACTCGTTAATAATGAATGTGTTGGTCTTGCCTTCCGACAAGACAAACTTTATTTATTATCCCTTGATGAAAATGCGAACCATGTATGCGATGAGAATATGAATGATTCCCCATCTACGAATGTAATTAAGAAGCGGAAGCGAATTGATGATGCCTCTTCGAAATTATGGCACTGTCGCTTGGGCCATATTTCGAGGGGGAGAATGGAACGGCTAATTAAAGAATCAATTCTTCCGCACTTAGAATTTTCAGATTTAGAACAATGCATTGATTGCATCAAAGGAAAGTATGTCAAGAAAATTAAGAAAAATGCCAAACGAAGCACAGGAACTTTAGAAATCATCCACACTGACATATGTGGTCCATTTCCTGTGAAAAGCGTGGATGGTTATGATTCGTTTATAACATTCACAGACGATTACTCTCGTTATGGCTATATTTATCCAATTAAAGAAAGATCGGAAGCATTGGATAAATTCAAAATATTTAAAGCTGAGGTTGAAAATCAGCATGATAAGAAAATAAAGATAGTACGATCAGATCGAGGTGGAGAGTACTATGGGCGACATACCCCATATGGTCAAATTCCTGGACCGTTTGCAAAGTTTCTACAGGAAAATGGCATAGTCGCTCAGTACTCCACACCGGGGGAGCCTCAGCAGAATGGAGTGGCTGAAAGACGAAACCGTACCTTAATGGATATGGTAAGAAGCATGATAAGTTACTCCACTTTACCGATTAGTTTATGGATGGAGGCACTGAAAACCGCCATTCATATACTTAATCGAGTACCAAGCAAATCGGTGCCTAAAACACCGTATGAATTATGGACAGGAAGGGAACCCTCACTTAACCATTTACGTGTGTGGGGCTGTCCAGCTGAGGCAAAAGTGTTTAACCCAAATATAGGAAAGTTAGACTCCAAGACAGTCAGCTGCCATTTCATTGGCTATCCAGAAAGATCGAAAGGATATCGATTTTATTGTCCTGACAGACATACGAAAATTGTAGAAACAAGACACGCTGTGTTCTTGGAGGATAACATGATCAGGGGGAGCATGGTAGCACGAGAAATAAGCCTACAGGAGAAACGGGTACATGTACCCACTCCGATGGTTGAAGAACCATTCTTTACGCTACCTGTTGCTGTTGAGCCGACAGTGCAGGACACTGCAGAGCCAACACCTGTTGCAAGTTCTCCCGTGGCGACAACTAATGAAAATGAGGAACCTGTCCTTGAGGAGGCTGTCCTTGAGGATCCCATAGAACCAAACGTCGCACATGAGGAAGAACAACAACAGCCCAATGTGGAACAAGTGCCAGAGGCCCCTAGAAGGTCTCAAAGAACAAGAAGGTCAGCTATTTCTAATGATTATGAAGTTTATGAAACAGAAGAATTTCAGATGGGGGATGATCCCACCTCATTTGAAGAAGCCATGAGAAGCGACCACTCATCAAAGTGGCTTAAGGCCATGGAAGATGAAATGAAATCAATGAGTACCAACAAAGTTTGGGACTTAGAAATCATTCCTAAGGGAGCCAAAACAGTAGGTTGTAAATGGATCTACAAAACAAAATATGACTCCCAAGGGAATATAGAAAGATTTAAAGCGCGACTTGTGGCGAAAGGCTTTACGCAAAGAGAAGGGATTGATTACAATGAGACGTTTTCTCCAGTTTCATGTAAAGATTCCTTCAGAATTATAATGGCACTTGTGGCCCACTATGATTTGGAATTACATCAAATGGATGTAAGAACGGCGTTCCTTAACGGGGATTTGGAAGAAAATGTTTATATGGCACAACCGAAAGGTTTTGTTGTAAAAGGAAAAGAAAATATGGGATGCCGTCTAAAGAAATCAATCTACGGATTGAAACAAGCCTCAAGACAGTGGTATTTGAAATTTGATAGAACGATAAAAGGTTTTGGGTTTAAGGAAAATGTTGAGGATAATTGCGTTTACGCAAAATTTAAGAATGGAAAGTATATATTCCTAATTCTGTATGTGGATGATATCCTGCTTGCTAGCAGTGATGTCAGTCTACTAATGGAAACGAAGAAATTCTTGTCCTCAAACTTCGATATGAAAGATCTCGGTGAGGCCTCGTTTGTTTTGGGAATAGAGATTCACCGAGATAGAAGAAAGGGGGTACTGGGACTGTCGCAAAAGGCATACATAGAAAAGGTTTTGAAGAAATTTAGTATGCATGCGTGCAGTTCTTCACCTGCTCCTATTGTCAAGGGCGATAGATATGGGGAACATCAATGTCCCAAGAATGAATATGAGATTAACCGAATGAAAGCGGTACCGTATGCTTCAGCAGTTGGAAGTTTACAATATGCTCAAGTGTGTACACGCCCTGACTTGGCTTTTGTCACCGGGTTACTTGGCAGATATCAAAAGAATCCAGGAATAGAACATTGGAAATTGGTGAAGAAAGTCCTGCGTTATTTGCAGGGTACGAAAGGCCTCATGCTAACGTATAGAAGATCTGATTCCCTGAAGATAGAGGGATATTCAGATTCTGATTATGCGGGAGAAGAAAGAAAATCCACGTCAGGATATATATTTACTCTCGCAGGAGGGGCTATATCGTGGAAAAGCTCCAAACAAACCGTAACTACATCCTCGACAATGTATGCCGAGTTTGTAGCATGCTATGAGGCAACGGGGCAGGTGAATTGGCTAAAGAAATTCATACCCGGATTAAAAGTGATTGATGATATAAATGAACCGATGAGGTTGTATTGTGATAACAACCCAGCAGTACAATATGCTTACAACAATAGGTCAAGTGGTGCTGCCAAACACATTGACATAAAGTACTATGTTGTAAAAGATAAAGTTCGGGATCATATTATAAATCTTGAGCATATAAGTACAGAGAAAATGCTCGCGGATCCGCTCACTAAGGGCTTACCACCCAACGTGTTTAGAGAACACGTAGCCGGCATGGGTTTAAGGGAAAGCCTATGATTCCCGAACATACGAAGGGCCCAGAAGAAACTTCATTCCAAAACAGAGAAATGTGTTGTAGCTGTTAGTCTAACGGCACTAATTGCTGTGACGATGAAACAGTTCAATGCACCAATCTGCAATGGAATAGGATAGAAACAAGAAAAATATGAATCGAAAGTTTAAGTATGAAATTAAAGAACGAAGAAGATGATGAGAGATCAAGGGGGAGAATGTTAGGTTATGATCTCCCTGTCATTAGGCCCAACGGCCTAATGGGCCTTGTTCTCGCGCCCTGATCGGGGGCGCCCAACCCAATATGGTTGGTGGGCCCCCGTCGCACAGCGCTATATATAGGAGGTGGGGGCCGGGGCTCAAAGCACGAGGTTTGCCGCAGCCAGTTCCCACCGACATTCCTAACCCTAATCCCGATCAGAGAAGGGGCGCTGCCAGCGACGGGAAGCCGCCACCGACGATGGCTCCGCCAGCGAACGACTCCAACACCGGCGCTTCTTCCGGATCGACTGCTGCTGCTCCTAGCGACGGTTTGCGCATTTCACTCGTTTCCTTTTCCACTTAACAGCAGTCGTAGCGGTAGTCATACACTTACTGTAAATCGATTTCGTCTACTGCTCACTGAGATCCGAACCCGATCTAACGAATCCAACGAACTACGAAACACAACAATAACTAGATATGTTCTAGTCGATGGCAGACTAGCCTTTCTGATTTGATTTACTTGAGCCAATTTACCGTCAGTTATGTTACGTGAAATTTGGTATACACATGAACCACATGATCATTTCTCATGCATTGCTGAATCTTCTAAGCTAGCTTAGCTTTTGCTAATAGATTCACTTCATTCAACACGTGATAAGTTGTAAATGTCATGATTGCAGCTAGGGATGAAAACGGAACAGAAATATTCCGAATTGACCGTTTTTGTTTTCTATATTATGAGTCGTTTTTTAACATGAAAAATTGTCAGTTTTAATTGGTTTCACAACCATTTTCAACCATTTTGTGTACTCTTTAATTGCTAAATGTAGAAATATCCTGAACCGACCGCTTTCGTTTTTCTATATCGTAAGTCCGTTTTCGACCGTTTCCGACCGTTTTCATCCTTAATTGCAGCATATATATTTGCATTCCAATGGTGTAGTATGATGATTTTGAGCAACTAAAGTAGCTATGAATTTAACTCTAAATTTGTTAATATATACTCTATCCGTTCCAAATTATAAGTCATTTTGGCTTACATAGCTTTTGTTATTGGCCTACATATACGATGTGTCTAGTAGATAGAAGAAAAGCTAAAATAACATTTAATTTGGAATAGATGAAGTAATTAATTACTACATCTATGACAATATTGTCCATCCATTGTAAAAAAACAAAATCCAGGTAGTCATATCAAATGACATTATATATATAGCAACTAGACGAGCCAAGGTTTTCAAGTTGGGTATTATTCTCAACATAAAAAAACCTCGACCCTCGGATGGCTAGACAGCCCCGGAGCCTCTACGCTTTAAGAAGAAGGCCTCTCACGCAGGTCGAGAAAACCCCCCGAACCTCATGCCCTGCCTGCATACAGGGGCCCGTAACTCTGTGAGTGGGCCAGTCCGCAACCTGTGCTTTGGAAAACGCAGGGCATGCGAGGGGATTTTTTTCCCTCCGAAAGGCATAAATCGCCCCCGAGAGGGTTTGATCCCCGGCCAGTAGGATGCCGCAGGAGCGCTAAACCAACTGGACTAGCTTCCGTAGGCATTCTCAACATAAAATGCATAGTGAAAAATATATATGGCAAGATATATAGATTTGAATGCAAATGGTTCATACATAGGGATGGATTCAGATCGAATACATAGGTGTAGTTATGGGAACGCCAAGAGAGCCAAATAGCCCAATGCACCTTCTATTTACCTACCACTGGAAGCTTCTGATGCTCCTTTTGAAAATCTCCCCAGTGTGCGCGCGCCTTTGTACTGATCGCTGCCATGTGAGAACCTAAGCTTCGGTGCTCCCATTCCAGTTAGCACCAGAATAATAAGTCCACTCGTTAAAACTCATTGTGCTTGGCTATTCACCAAGGCCTTGTTCGGCTGGCTGGTTGCTAGCCAGCCAGCAGTGTTTTTCTCTCACACCAGTTCAGCACCAGCCACCGGTCACCAGCTAGTCAGCAGTATTTTTCTCTCACAATAAATCAGCCTCAGCCACCAGCTACCAGCCAGCCGAACGAGGCCCAAATCTCTGGTGGCACCCTCTCCAATGACCATTGGACTTTTTAGGTGACTGCCTAAACAGTACCCAGCGACGTTCGGACCGTTTCAGAAAGGGCGCCTTTACTCTTTGGGTGACCCCCTCCAAAGAGATCCAGTCAGTATAAAAATACTCCACCAACCTCTTCGAATGGCTCCTCTGCCTAGCTGTCCACTCTTGGCGCAGTTCCTCAGCTCCCTCGGGGCCAACTTCGCTCGGTCGATGAGAGCGAGGAGCGCCACTCCTCTGCTCCTTTAGGGCAAGCGTGCGTAGCTCAGTCGATGAGAGTGAGGAAGAGGGAAGAATAGGGATAGGGAATGACAAGTGGGTCCAATATATTAGTGTCTATTGGAATAGATTTTAAAGACCCTGATTTATTAAGGGCTTCCGCTAGAGTAGACATAAAATTGTCATGCCCTAAAGAACAGAGGGATCCCTCGAATAAAAAGCTCGTGTTGAAGTTGCTCTTACATGTAAAACTGGACGAAAAGCTCGTAACTCGGTAGCTCGCTCGACTCGGATCGATAGCGGCTCGGCTCGTTTAATTTCTCAAACGAGCTGAGCAAGCATCCTAGCTCGTGTTATAACGAGCCAGCTCGAGCTGGCTCGCGAGCCAAACGAGCCAAGACATGTTATGTTATGTAGCTGGGCCAACGGCAGCCGAACTCCCCACATTCGAGCCCATTAGGAAGCCCACCATTGCCTAACCCTAACTTCCTAAATCCTAAGCCAGCTAATGGTATGTAGGTAGGGCTAATGCTAATGGTATGGTAATATGGTTGTATATATGTATATATGGAAGTTAGAACTTGGATGTCATAGTTGTGGTCCCTGTAGTGCATAAATTACATGTCTCTTCAGCATCTCAGCATGTGTATATGTATAGCCGTATGGGTGTATTGCCTGGTCTTATGAATATGTGACTAACTTATGGCTTTGAATCCATGATGTCAGCACGTGTTGATATTTTTTGTTTGCTTGGATGATTTTTTTGGTATCATTAACATTCTTGTAATTTATGGAGGGGTTTGTTTATTGTCTAGCACGCAAGCCAATCGAGCCAGCTCGAGCTAACAAACGAGCCGAGCCGAGCAGACTTTCTAGCTCGTTTGGTTAACGAGCCGAGCCGAGCTGGCTCGTTACCTTAACGAGCCAGAGCCAGCCGAGCCAAACTGGCTCGTTAGTCCAGCTTTACTTACATGATTAATGTGGTGACGTGGTAGTTTAGTTTAGGGGCTCCTATTCATGAAGCATGTGCTCAGAAGGCCACACAAGTACATTTCTCTATAACGAAGCGCCACTATGGCTCCCTCCACAACATTTGAAGCGTCGTCGAAAAAAGAATTTTGTGCCTTTTCAAAAAAAAAATTAGAAACATTTTTTGTATTTTTTAATTTGTCTAGGTAAGATTTTGAAAAAAAAAATAATTTTTCAGAGAAAATCCAGGGTGATAAATACACAAACAATCATCTGAAACCAAGAATGAGGTACAACGGAATTTTTGCATTAGCAAGACAATAAAGAATATTCAAGAGAAAACGTAAAATAGGTTTTTTAGTAGGATAGAAAACATTATTGCCAACCAAGAAGAAAAATGTTTCAAGTACCTAACATAATCGTTCAGCTGGTAAGCCATTAATATATTATATTCATAGAATAAAACTACAAAAGTTTTGCTTGAATAAAAGTTGGTCAAAACCAAATAGACATTATGTTTTAAGAATGTAGGCGATACATATTGTTCCAAGATTTTAGATTGCAACCAAAGAGTTATAGAATATGGAAAAGAAAGTAAAAAAAGGTGAAAAGGAATAGATAACGAATCCTTGCGCCGCGGATTTATTGGGCCATGGCAACTTGTCGAGCACGTGGGTTAAACTATAGATAGTTAAAACCAAAAAGGACAAAAAAAAAAAGAAACTCCTACTCTACGTCCAGGAACGATAATCGGAAATTCATACCGGCCCAATAATCCTCTCCTCTATGCAGTTCGTTTTTTTATTATGGTATCCATGTTCATTTCTTATGTTGCGCCAGTTGGATAAGGAAAGTAGCAGACGGGAGACCTGCTCCGCACATTGATGGTGACCCCGTCTGCTCCTGCTCCGTCGGTCGCCCCACTGCTCCTACTCTGCGGCCCACTCCGCCGTCAACGGTCACCCCGCGCTACTCCTTCCCCTGCACCACCATGCCGCCCCGCTACTTCCTGCCGTTGCGTTTGCTCTGCGGCCCGCTTTGCCTGCGCAGGCACCGCCACGCCTACGCGTGGCGACCGCTTCCTCAGCCACCTGCTAGCCACTGAGGCCGTCAGGCCCTAGCGTAGAAGCTGTCACACCCATTTTTAAGGACAAAAATAGGATGCATAAAAGACTCATGTGCGCCCCAGGAAACAGTCGCACACATAAGTTGACAAATTACAAAGTATCATCACAGTGCTTATTACATAACGAATAAGTATTTAAGACATAGTCTTGAACGATAGGTAATAATAACTAATAGTAATTCTTCAGCGGAAACTCCACACAGGGACACGGTGGACTGGTTGACACCAAGACTAGTACTCATTTCGATAATCTTCCTCAATATCTTCATCTGTTATGGTGGAAATAGCAAGGGTGAGTCCATGTCGAACTCAACAAATATAACACAGGGTTCATGAGGCTCAAAAAGGCTAGACATTATTTAACTGCGTTTAGCTTTTAATCATATATTAGCAATTGAGTAGCATCAAGATAAACCGCTTCCCATTAAAGAAGCAATGATCAATTGTAATAAGGATAATGAATAGCATTAACATGAGCAAATAATAATCAACAATAATTAAACATGATATAACAGTTATGATCAACTATTCCATAAGAATCCCCAAGGCCGCTCGTATCCGTGAGCACGGCTAGTATACCAGTTTTTAACTCTGCGCAGAGGTGTACACTTTCACTGTGAGTCATGATTTCCAAATGAGTGGGGAGATCAAGCCCAAACACCCGAGAACCATATAAAGCCACTCAAAAGTTCGTCTAACAAGTTAGGGCCATTAGATTCACTCGGCAGGCAGATGTAGAACCCCCTTCCCTGTGGCACAACAACCGCAGCCTATACACACTAGGTCAGGGGCTCGCACTACACCCAACGTGGCAAGCCTTTCTTACGCCATTTAAGGTAACCACTAACAAGCTAGAAAAGGTCTCTTGATCAACTAAAGCCAGAGCCATATAGCCCTCACAGCTGTACTGTATATCCCGGTTATCACTTACAGATAAGTCCTTATGGAGAGAAACCAGAGTATCAAGATAATACACATGCTCTAGCCCCCTTTTAACAGTAATAAAATCATCTTAATAGTTGATTGCTTAATCCATTAATCAAATTACAAGATCATTGTTCTTAGTTTAAGCACTAGCAGTAGCTACCCATATGCATTCCTAAGGTTGACAAGGAATCAAGATAACAATCACTAAGTTATAATCTCTAAGGTTGTCAAGGTAAGCACATGCATATGTATGACAATTCAATGTATAGGTAACAAGGATAGTCCTGTGTTATACTTGCCTTGATCAAAGCTTTCCAAGTGATACTGCTGACTTGGCTCAAAGTAATACTCCGAATCGTCCAGATACTGCTCACCTTCTATACTCGATCATCAATCAACAACACACATGCATCCAATCAAACAAACACGAAGCAAACAAAGAGATACAATTAGAACAGTACACCAACAGTAGCAAAACAGTAATAAAAGTTTATAAAACTCTTCTACACGTTTCTACGATCACACAGACGCAAAGATCACCAAATTCGGAGTTAAAACGTGAAAGTTATGAATTTTCTAAGATTTCCTATAGATAAATAAATACTTAATTATAAACTCGAAAAATAAATTATCAAAACTAACTGTACAACTACACTAACATGTAGAGCTCGCAAATACGAACCTAACGCAACTTGAACGGATCAAATCGGAGTTAAAATGAAGATTTTATGACCAAAACAATTCTAGTGGCAAAACTGTAATTATCTGAAAACGTATTTTTGACTTAACCGGGAGAGAATACGCTTTCCAAACACGAAAACGTACTTTCAGTTTTACGCTACGGACCGCAGGTTGATTACTAAAAAGCTGAGGGTCTCTTTAACAAATTTACCCCGCGAAGGGGTAAGTTCTAATTTGGGTCGTTGATTCAAAAACGAACGGCCCTCAATCACCCGCAGCTCTACAGTGGAAGGCCCGGCCTCCACCTTCAAGTCCGGCCGCCGTCCACCATTACCACCATGCCCACCTCGCCGGAGAAGTTCCGTCTCCCCCTTTTCTGACCTCTACTTGACCCGCCACCAACTCAATCGAAAGAGAAACTTCCCCCGAACTCGTCTACCTAGTTTAGGAAGACTGCTATAGCGCGGAAACGGGACGCGGCTAGGTTAGGGCAGCGGCGCCATTGCCGGTGCACCCGAGCTCACCAAAACCGCAATTCAAAACGTCTCAACACCAAAGAAGGGCACGGGAAGAAAAAGGAGGAGATTTGCAGGCTTACCAACGCGAAAGCACTCCTCCCCAACGTCCGTCGTACTCAACCGAACCCAACCCTAGAACTCGACGTTTTGCGGTGGAACTCACAATTTTAGATGAAAAACGGAAACTAGAGGACCTAGGCGTCCTATTTATAGCCTCAATCGCTGATTTTGGTTAACATACCCGGATTACAAGATTCGGTTGCCGTTCGACTACGGTTCGTGACCGGCTCGGTTACGTGAGCTTGGAGGAGCATCCGACAGCCGGGTCCCACTTGCCAGCGAAACAAGGAGGGAGGGAAGGCGCTGCCGCTGGCTCGGGCTGACTCGGCCGCGACGATGCTGAACGGCCCACGCGGGCAGGCGCGGAGAAGATGCAAGCCTCGGCCCGATGGCCCAAGGGAGAGGGAGAGAAGGCAGGTCGGCCCGGTTGCACAGGTAAGCTGTTTTATATTTTTTTCTTTCTTTCATTTATTCACTTCTATATATATATTTTTCCAAAACCAAATCAATTAAAATAAAACAAATATAACCACACCACAAAATAAAATAAATGCAACAGCATGAATGCATCACCAAATAGTTTTTTAAAAATTTTAATTTGCCATTAATTGTTATCTAAACTATTTGAAATTCATTATTCCTAAAGTTTAGAATTTTTGGGTGTTACAGAAGCCCTCCGGCCTCGTCTCCTGCTACGGCTGTGACACCCCGATGCAGACGGTGGAGGAGGCAGCGAGATACGATCCATGTTGTAAGGGTACATTTCTAATATTTCAGATGTTTTAGAGATATGTTGCAAGTATTTCATAAGGATGTTGCAAAAGTAGATCGGGATGTTGTACATATTGCAATTGGCTATATATGTATGTTTCAAGTGTATGTTTGAAATGTTTCATCAGTTTGAGACGTAGGTTGTAAGTGTTTTATTTGGATGTTGCAGAACTAAATCAGGATGTTGTATATATATGCAAGTGTTTCAGGTATTTTCATACATATGTTACAAGTGTTTCATCTTGATTTTTGTATATTTTTGCAATGGCTACATACGTGTTTTCAAGCTTTTCCTGGTGATATATTGTTAAACAGTATATTTTAATATTAAGATTTTCTTGCAACAAATGGTCAATTGGTAAAAGGTTAATATCATCTCCACATTGAATATAAATCGATTTACACAAATTTTATACCCAAAATATACATATAATCATAGGGTTATCGAAAATTTTTAAGTTTGATTAATTTTTTGTTATCAAAACACGTTTATTATTCTGAATGTGGGAGTACTTCAATATTGTTGGGCCACAAAACTTATGGAGCCCGGGACAGCATTGTGGGAGCTGACAAAGGGTGGCAGAGGATGATAGTCTCTATTACTCTACTCCTCTATCTATACATGCGTTGTACAGGACAGCTAAATCATTCTAATAAAGCCACACGGATCGCATGATAAGATAACAATGGAGCCGTTCGGCTGGAATTATAAGCCGGCTGAAAAACACTGTTGGCTGATTTTTTGTGAGAGAAAAATACTGTTTCGGCTGAAAAAACAAGCTGAATAAGACGGATTATAAGCAAGATGAACAGAGTCAATATTGTGAAATTAAATATGACGTTAAAGTGACATTTAATCCAAAAATAAAGTTTGTAAAATGAACGGTCACTGAGAGCGCGGCGTCGTAAGCTCACAAACTCTACTATATAGATCTTTCCATAACGCGGTTAAGATAATGTTTTATATCGGCAGGAAGAAATTTCCATGACAATGATAACGGCAAAACAATCTTGACAATATCAAAAAACATGATCTAAGTCGGTTGGTGGTCCAATAATTAATTGATATCATTATTGAAAAAATAATTAATTGTTATACCGTAAAAAATCAATCTACCAAAAAAACAGAGTCACGTCCAGCAAAAATGAATCGCTTAGTAAAGTGTGTTGCTCAAATTAACATAAGCAAGTTCATGATACAATTACATGTTTGTTGGTTTCTCCAACAACACCCCCTTCAAGCCTTCTTCCTCCAAAGCTCAATACTTTTAGTTAAGAAAAGTTACTATAATTTGAGCTACTGTCAGTCAGCCACTGCCCATATATCACTTGCCCGGTTGACCCTGAAATCAGCAGTCCAACAAAAACAATTAAGAAAAAGTATGACAAATGATTATTTGGTATACACTGGTAGTTTAAATAACTTGCTAATTGCAACATTTATCCATAACTTGCTAATTCCATTTTCACTCACGCATTAACACTCCAAAGAGAATAAGTTGTGATGGATGGAAATGTGACGTCAACAATATGAAAGACAACTGGCAACATAGTGTACTGTCTCATGTACCCTAAACTGCCGTGCACTATGCATACCTCCACCCTCTAATAAGACTGCAAGAAAAATATTTTATTCATTCTGCAACCAGTATATATTAGGGGACTTAAATGATAGCATACAAGTGCAAAGCATGGAATCTAACAGATACGTTCAAGAACATTTTGAGCAGAGCATATGACAGCACACAGAAGCAATAGCTGGGGAAAGAGATCACCAATGATGTGTCTGCAACTGTAATAATGTCAGGAGAAGATAATCGAGGTATTATTACCCTTCTTTAGTCCATTGTATTAGGACTTGCCAGGCCTGCAGTGGCTCTGCGAAGAACTTCAGAAGTTGTTTGTGCCTATATCGCCATGTAGCTCACCATAAAAAAAATAAGATTTGAATGTATTACAATTACAAAGCTGTAAAAAAGAAACTTACCTTAGCACACCCTCTGATCAGCATTGCCATATTATTGGAGGATTGTTGCTATTAGGCCATTTAAGTCTTAAACAAAAATTGTAGGGGCGACCCTTCTTGCATATGAAGCAGACATCACATGCATATGATCCAATGCCAAATTTGATCTCTCTATTTTAGCTAAATACCTGGCACCAGCAAGCCATCCAAGTTATACGGAAATAAACACATGATTGGTAAAGAGTTTGGCCAAAGACAAACTTATTTTTTGGACCGACAAGCATGTTTATTAAGTCCACATAGTAACTTTTGTTTAAGTATGATACTTAGGAAGCTTGCAAGGTGGGGAAAGACAGTCCCATGGCTTTTGCAGTAAGAATAAACCTTGGCCAAACTGGCCAAGGAAATCCATGAATCTTAGCCTCACCCTACACTTTCTGCTCTTGTGCTTAGCTATGGGTTTTCATTTACAAATAAATCACCCAAAAATTAAACAGTCAAGGAACAAGTGGGTTGTATACTAAGTTGGTACTAACAATAACACTGGTCTTGTGCTTAGTTATTGTCTAACATTTACAAATAAATCACCCAAAAACTAAACAGTCAAGAAAAATGGGTATATACTAAGTTGGAGCTCCATGTCTTGCACTTGCACCATGAGGGCCATGACCATTAACCAAAACAGTGACCTGGGCAGCTCTAGAATTTAAGACATCTTGGTCCCTGTTAACTACTAACATACTGAATTTGATAGACCAACAACTCATTCAATTAAAGAAATTAAGATTCTCGTACTTCAAACATTAGAAAGTAGGATAAACATGCAGCAATTTAATAGTATCATAAATTCGATCTCAGGCATTAAAAAATTAAGATCTAACCTGTGTCAAACCGAAACCCAAGATCTCAACATCTTCACCAGTTTTAATTGCTTCCTGTTCAACACGCCCGTCTGACCCTGCACATCAAACAGGCTACTTAAAATAATATGATAACTTCCTCACAATATTTTTTTCTTTGATATTCAATGAGCAATACTGCATTGGGATGCCTAATAACACCATCAGTGATTCAATTTATAATTACCTTAAGAACATGACACGCATGAAAGGAAACTGTAGGCAGTTCACAAAAAAAAAGGAAATTGTAGGTGTAAAAGCCACTGAAAATACTTTACAATACTAAAAGAACAAAAATGTAGAGCACAAGTATAGTCCAGTAAAGAATGTCTACTGAAACCACTCTTTTTGGTTCTACGCTGTAGGAATATAATATGGATGAGACGAACCGTTGAATCATGCATAGTACATAACAGGAAACAAGAATGTTTGGCACGGCTTCACTTCACTAGTTAATCCGTTTTCTAAGGTTTTGGCTCCATGAACTGCAGAGCTGGAGCTGTTTTGATACCCCGTTTGATAAAACAACTCCATGTAATAGACCAAAAGCATAAAATGACTATAACACCCTTGTTTCTTTTTCTGTTCTCCTATTTCCTCCTTTCTTGTGTACGAGCGCATCTTCCCGTAGCCCTGGCGGCCACGTACGTAACAAAACAGCTCGCTGAGTCCCAGCGGCCGTGTATGTAATCAAGCAGCTTGCAAGTCCCGGCGGTTACATACGCATACATAATCAAGCAGCTGCGGCTACGTACTTAATCAAGTAGCTCGTGAGTCTCGGCGGCCGCGTACGCGTACGAAATCAGATCGCGAATCCCTGCGGCCTCGACCACAAGCGGCCCGACGGCCGCGGCAGCTATGACCCCAGCTCCGCTAGTCCCGATGGCCGCGACCTCTCTTGGCGGCCTCGCGCATCCCCGGCGGCCGTCCTGCGACTGCGGCCCTCTGCACAACCCTCGCGATCAGGCCCTCCCGCCGTCGCACTCGGAGGCAGTGCTCCGGTGACCGCGCGCCCCTGGCACCCTATGACCGTGGCCTACGTGCCCTCACGCCCTTCCCAGGCGGCCACGCGCATCCGATGGTCGCGCCCCTCCTTGGCGCCTCGACAAGGGGTAGAACGAGTCTTTCTTCTCTTCGGTGTCCACGTGGAGCAGGTGAAGCTAGGAGAAGTCATAATTTTTTGCTCCACCCTTCACCTTTCCTTTGTCTCAGCACCTTTTTAGGGGCTCCATGCCTGAAGCCGTTTTACCCCGTTTGATAAAAAACGGCTCCAAACGGCTCCTGAAGCTGGTGTACAAGCTCTGCCAAATGGGACCTAAAAAATGTACAGTACATTTCTATCAATGATTTTTTATCAACATAAAACAAACTTGACCTGCAGGGGTAAGCCACCCCTGGACATTGCTATAAGAAAACCCCCGAACCCCTGCCCCACCCTGACACAGTGCCTGTGAGAACCGGGCCAGGCCTTTTTGACGTGTGCTTTGGCCGTAGGATAGACGAGGCGATTTTTTTTAACCCTAGCCACAAATTTGCTCCCACGGGGAGTCGAACTCAGGACCTGAAGAGTGCTGTCGAGGCCACCTAACCAGTTTAGCTAGGCATCGGTGTTTATCAACATCAAATTCATTATGTCAATCTACAAAAAATTTTAGATGTTCATAGTGTTTAACCAAAGCAGATCCAAGAAATAATTGCTGTGTAGTTTTCTAGACTCCACAACAATCATTTGTTCACACATAAATAGATCTGAATATAAAATGGCTAATACATACAACGATGTTGAAAAAGGCTCAGCTACAAGTCAGCCGTATGCCACACGAGCACGCCTGATTGGTGCTTGACCGGCTGAGCCGAGGCGGAGCGGAGGCAGGACACAGAGAACCTGCAGGGCAGAGAGGAGGATGGAGAGTTACCTGGAGATGTGGTTCGGGGCTTGCAGGCCAAGAACTCCTGCAAGGAAGCTCCGTCGCTGGCGCTGCTTCTGCAGCGTCGTCAAGAACCCTAAGCGCCGCTTCCACTTCACCGCCGACCTTGAGAAGCGTAGCGAGATGGAGGCCACCAAGCACGCATCACGTGCGTCCTCCGCTGCCGCTGCTTAGTTCCACCGGGATCCGCGGCAAGGCAGGCCATGGGATTTGGACCTGGGCGAGGAGCGATGGGGATGGTGTTGCGGCAGGGACACAGGGTGCTGGGACGGGGAGCAGCGGCGTGTGCGGCCGCAGGGTGTGGGGATGGGTGGCGTGCGCTGCGGCGGCCCTGCGTGATTGGAGCGGGATCCCGGGAGGGGATGGGCTCATACCCCCACACACACACACACACATATATATATATATATATATATATATATAGGCATCTATATAAAGGAACTACATATACATCTATAATAGACTAATAAAGAGATGGCCCTCCTCGTATATGTGTCTCCCGTGTGTTCTTGCGTGATGTTCTTGAGGATTGAGAGAGGGAGACGGGATCTATCTACAACTTCTACACGCCTATTTCTAGGATCGGAAACGGAAAACCGGATCTGATAATCCTAGGTCAATTCTTAACACATTATCAGCAGCTCTTCCAATTGAATTAGTTGTTCTGAATTTTAGATCAATTTTTTTATCTTGCTAATCACAAAGTGAACTGGTTTCCAATCTGGCACTGATTCATCGTCGATGCTTTCCGTTGGGGCGTCAATCCAACCGGAGCGAATCGAGGCATTGCGCTACGATTGCGTTGCTTCCTTGCACTACCCTGGCCTGGTGGTTGGCGGGCGCCGCGTGCGTGGTGTTGAGCGGCGCGGCAGTTGGCGACTTGGCGGCCGTTTCTCGGTGATCGGGCACCGCGGCAAGGGGATGAACGCGCTAGCCTCGGAGGAAGGCGCGAGATCAGCGACTGTATCCAAGCCCGTGGTTCAGGTAGCCGCGCACTATGCTTGCATACAATTGCATCAAAATGATGCCGTGAACCTGCATGCACATGAGATTGATCACGTGCATGTGATTCTCGTCATATCGTTCACGTTCATGGAGTTCCCCTACTGTGTAAGTCGTTCTTGATCTATTCATAGCACATCAGTCTTGTTTTTATTACTATTAATCAAGGATTGATCTTGATTCACATGTTAACACTTTTCTGATCTCATCTTTGGATCTGGCGTGCATATGACATATTTGTTGATCATGAGAGCGCTAAGACCGCCGGCCACCCTCGCCACCTGGATCTTCTCCAGCGACGGGCGCAACATCACGACCGGCGCGTACGGCCCATTCTGGCGCCTGCTCCGCCGCAACCTCACCGGCAAGATCCTGCACCCGTCGAGCGTCCGCCCGTACGCCGCCGCCCGCCGGAGTGCCGCAAGATCTTGCACACCGGCAAGATCCTGCACCCGGCAAGAACTTGAATGATGATATGATAACTAGCATGCATAGGATGATAGCTAGACTTATGTTTATCATGAAAATCTAGAACCTTGCTTATAATGTTGATCTTACGGGGTTTCTAGTATTTTTGATGTCTAGCTACTCATGATGCTAAGGATGATGGCAAACTTGTGATTTTCAAATGGTATCGAACTATAAAGGTTTATTCTATACACCTTAGCATCACTTAGTAGTGCTAACCCTCCCATAAATTTCATATTTATGCATATGTGCAAGCTTGAAACCAAACCATTTGAGCACATATGTAGGGAGAGTTATCACTACCAAGTCGGATTTTATGGTGCTTATCCAAATCCTAACATAGAGCTTAAATGTTGGATAAGTGGCATAAAGTCCAAAAGAACTTTTTCCATATCTTTGTAGAGTTGTCATCAATTACCAAAAAGAGGGAGATTGAAAGGTCCTTGTTTGGTTTTGGTAATTGAGCGACAACCTTAGGTGGACTAATTGTGTTTAACGTGAGAAACACAGGGATTAGTCTACAGGTAATGGTGTCATGAAGGAGCTCATTGCATATGAGACATGACATGGAGTCATGTGACCAAGGTGGTAAAGATCAAGATGAGGCTTAGCTCGACGGACCGGTTGCAAGTGTGAAGGGCAAGTCGGAGGCTTTGGAGCGATGAACCGTGAAGAGGTGAAGCTTGAGCAAGCCTTGGCGTGACTGATGCAACGGTGAAGAGCAAGTGAGGTCAAGATCGATGGACCAAGGCCACATGATGATATGAAGTGGATCATATCATTTGTGATATGGTTGGTGCATGTGTTGCATCAACATCGGAGGAGATGGAGTAGAATGCGCAAGGCAAATGTATAACCTAGGGCATTTCCATTTCACCGGTCATAGGTATGTATAGAAGTTTATGACCGGGTTTAGAATAGATGGTCGTACTATCAAGAGGGGCAAACTTGTTTGCATATCGGTCATCTAGTGCCACTCGTGTGATCTAACTATGCATCGTTGCTAGGGATCGAGTGGCGTGGCAAGTTGAGTGGTTAACTCCTTCGATAAAATAATTATGAAAATGCTAACACACGTGCACAAGGTGGTGATCACTTGTTGGTGTTGGCACATTTACGAAGCCGATAAAGTTTGAGCGATAGAGAGGGTTTGGGGTCCTCTCTCCCTCCCGCCGAGCTTGCGAGCGCGGGATTCAGGCGTTTTTGAGGAGTTGAAATGCCTATTTTCCACTACGCCGGAAGTCGGAAAAGAAACGGAGGCGAACGGAGGTCACAGAGGTGACCGGACGCTGCACCAGACGCGGTCATGGTATGACCGGACGCGTCCGGTCAGTACAGCGTAGACGCGGGTGTTAGGGTTTGTAACCGGCGCGTCCGGTCAATCGCGGGACCGGCGCGTCCGGTCATGCGTCCAGTGGGAATTGCAGAACGCAAGGATGATCGGACGCGCGGCGCGTCCGGTCACACATGATCGGACGCGTCCGATCATTGAAGGTGCTTACTGGACTCTAACCGGACGCTGGCACTGTCGCGTCCGGTCGTCGCAAGGAGCGCGTCCGGTCATGTCGTTGCGCGCGCGGTACTGTGCGATCGGCGCGTCCGGTCGTTGCTAGGAGCGCGTCCGGTCGTGGCAGCGGCGCAACCGTTGGAGAATCGGACGCGGCTGAGCGCGTCCGGTCAGTTACGACCGACGCGTCCAGTCATCCCGAAATCTACCCAGTGAAGGGGTAACGGCTCTATTTAACCATGGGGTTATAAATAGCCCCTTGGCCAGCCTTGGCTGGTGCTTGGCACCCTTGGGACTTAGTGTCCATGCTTTGGGAGTGCTAGGAGAGCCTCTAACTCACTTGTGCTTGCTAGATTGCGAATCAATAAGCGAGTGAGTGATTCTAGTGCAATTGCATTGTGAGATTGCATCGAGTGGCACTAGGTGATCGTGTTGCAAGCCAGTGGTGCTTGTTACTCTTGGAGGTTGCCACCTCCTAGACGGCTTGGTGGCTTGTGGCTCCGTCGAAGCTCGCAAGAAGATTGTGCGAGGCTCCAGAGAAGCTTTGTGAGGGGGATTGTGCTCACCCCGCGGGGATCGCGAAGAGCAACTCTAGTAAAGCTCGTGGCTTGGAGGATCCCCATCTTGAGAGTGGATGTGCGGCACCCGCTGAGGGTTTGACTCTTGATAGTCAATTAGCTCGTGATCCATCAAGTGGGTGTATCGCCACAACGGGGACTAGCTTGGTGGCAACCAAGTGAACCTCGGTGAAAAACCGCCGTGTCAACCTTGTATACTTCTTCTCGGTGGTTTGCTTTCGATTCACAAGCTTGTATTTACTTTCATATACTTGTGCTTGTGTAGTTGCTCTTGTAACTAGTTGGCTTATGTAGTTTGCTAGTTACGTTCTTGCTTGTGTAGCATAGAAGTAGCAACCGTTGCGTGGCTAATTTGGTTTGTGTAACCTTGTTAGTCATATTGCTTAGTTTGTGTAGCTAAATATTTTGTGCTCTCTAGTTTGGCATTAGTTGCCTTGCTATTGAGCATTGCTAGTGAGCATAGGTGACTTCGTGCTTTTGCTTACTAGAATTGTGTAGGAACTCCCCGGCTTTGCTAAAGTACTAGTGCATAGGTTTGTGTGACCTTGCTCTAGAATTGTTTAGGAGAGCTCTTGCTAAGGAAAGCACCTTAGTTACATAATTAAGATCTTTGTGAGGTGCTTGTGAACTTAGATAGAGGGGTATAGTCTTGGCTAGACCGATAGTTTTAATTCCGCATTTGTTTCGGTTTGCCGACGCGATTAATTTTAGAAAGGACTATTCACCCCCCCTCTAGTCCGCCATCTCGACCCTTCACACGCCCAGACCTGGCTTTTTGTGACTGGGCTGCTTGGCAGATATCAAAGTAATCCAGGTATGGAACACTGGAATTTAGTAAAGAAGGTCTTAAGATACTTGCAAGGCACAAAAGGGCTCATGCTAATCTACAGAAGATCTGATGACCTACAAATAGTAGGATATTTAGATTCTGATTACGCGGGAGATGATAGAAAGTCCACCTCAGGGTATATATTCACTCTCGCGCAAGGAGCCATATCATGGAAAAGCTCAAAACAAACAATAGTCACTGCATCGTCCACAATGTATGCTGAGTTTATTGCTTGTTATGAGGCGTCAGGACAGGTGAATTGGCTTAAGAAATTTATACCCAGTTTAAAGGTGGTCGACAGCATCGATAAACCACTAAAGTTGTATTGTGATAACGAGCCAGCAGTGTTGTATGCTCACAACAATAAGTCAAGCAATGCCGCCAAGCACATTGACATAAAATATTATGTTGTGAAGGATAAAATCCGGGATCACGTCATAAGTCTTGAACATATAAGCACAGAAAAGATGTTAGCGGATCCGCTTACGAAAGGCTTACCGTCCAATGTGTTCAGAGAACACGTAGCCGGCATGGGTTTAAAGGAAAGCCTGTGATTCCTACATAGTTAGAGGGCCCAAGGCGAGAATTCACCTCTGAACAGAAAAGTGTCTGTGACTGTCTAATCTAATGGTAATAACTGTTAAGATGAAACATGCTCAATACACTGATTTGTGATGGAGTGGGTTAACAAAGCGAGAAAGCAGAGATGAGATCAAGGGGGAGAATGTTGGATTGATCTCAGGCCCAGCCCAACGGCTAGGGCCTCGTTCCCCCTGGATCGCGCCCTGATCGGGGGCGCCCAACCGATCCATGGTTGGTGGGCCCCCGACGTGCTGCGCTATAAAAAGAAAGGAGTGGGGGCCGCAGGCACTTGATCCAAGGTTTGTCGTGCCCTAAACCTACTCTACAAACCCTAGGCCTCCGATCGGCATCGCGCAGTGGCGTCGGGAAGCACCACCGCGCCACCTCTCTTCTACTCCCGCACCACTGTCATCGGTCAACGTCGGTGGAGGCCCGAAGGACGACGTGATCTACTTCACTGCGACATCAACACCATGGACGCCTCCGGATCTGCTCCCTCCAACGACGGTCTAATCCTTAAACTTCTAGATATACTCCACCGTTTATATCTTGTTCCCGATCTCGGTACTCTACTAGAAGATCCTAAATTCTATCACTGTATACGCAGATCACAAGAACACAAAACTTTGTTCATTATTTCAGCTTGTAATGAGACCTCAGAAATATATAATATGCTAGGCATCCACTGTAATTCCTTGAGGCAGTACACTCAGGCACTTTCACAACTATATATGACATGTGTAATCGTGTAAGCGAAAACGCCTATTGTTCAGGGTGTTCAGAGTACAGTGATGACTCGGATTTATCAATTCGATAAAAAGAGTGATAAAAACGATCTCACAAATTACAGTCTTTCGGCATCCGACGCATCTATACCAATCAAGCTCTGTTTCACTAACAGAATGTCTAACAAAGGTGACGTTCTGTTATGCTCTAACAGAGGCACAGAGCTGAAGCAGCTTTAGCACACTCAGTCTTTATCGCCAACAGCTTCTTCAGAGTCTCGAAGCCACTCCTGAAGTTTCAGTTCTTGTTCTTCCTTGAACTTATTGTAATCCTCCACTGTTTCGGAGACGCCGGTAGCAGGCAAGCTACGGTTCGTTGCAGTCGTACCATCTGACAGCCGACTTGAAATGGGGATCTCATCCTTTTCTGTATCTGGTGTAGATGCACCTTGTCCACCAGCTTGCGATGAGTCCGGGGCAGCAGAAGACGCTGAATTCTCGCTACCATCATCTTTTGTTGTAAAATCAGGCTGTGGCCACCTGAGACTGGATGCCTTTAGCTTCGCAGTGTTGAACATTGAAGAGAAGTAGTTCCTGCTGCTACTTCCATTGGTAGTGCCCAATTCATCCCAAGTTCCTGAGCTTTTCCTTGACTGGAACCCCCAACTGGGGTTCTGGATCAACCTGATACCAATTAAAGTTTTGTCTTAAAACCAACTATACAAGATGTTCTGCACTGACAAGATATGTACAACAAGGGATTATGGGTTTGACAAGCAAAGTTCTATAGTGGTTTATTGGCCAAGAAGCAAGATCGTAGTTTGGAACCTAACTGGAGAGCTCAAGTAAAAGACATGTGATCTTAATTAACTTCAGGGTATATGTATAACATATCAATTGGACTGTTCTTAAATGAATAAGGCAAAAAGGCAAAGGCTCTTTAGCCATAAAAATGGTGAACAAAAAGTTTAGCATATTTTTAGAGATAATAATTGTAAAAATAAAAGAAAGTCCCCAGGAATTAGTATATTTGTACCCTCTCTTTGGCTGGGTCTTTGACATTATTTGCAGTGATCTATTTATGTCCTTGATCATGTCATCAGCAAGTGGAAGTCCAAAATCTGCCATGGATCTCACAGCGCAAATAGAATCCTCCATGTCTTCTGTGTGCAGTGTCACCTCGTGAGTCTTTTCTGCAAGCTTACCCTGATGGCAGAAACAAAACTCATGTTAGATCCATACAGAAACATATGAGCATCTTGATTTGTAGTACCAACTACCAAGAGCAAACCACATCATCAGACGGTTCAGTAGATTACCAGCAGCAAGAGAGATATTCCTTTGTTTGTTACTGAAGGGAACTTGTATTTGACTACTACCTCTGTCCCCAAAAGAATGCAACTATGGTATGTGTGCCAGTTTAAGCACTTCATATTTGACCAAATTTCTAGTAAATAGTATTCATATTTATGGTTCCAAATCAATTTATTATGAAAATAATTTTTCTAACTAATCTAATGGCATTTATTTGATATTATAAATATTTATATTTTTTATCTGTAATTGGTCAAACTTGATATACTAAAACATGGCACTGTTCTAGAATTGCATTCTTTTGGGACGGAGGGAGTAATTCAGATGGTAGTACTCCCTCCGTTCCAAATTATAAGACATTTTGGCTTTTCTAGATACATTGTTTTTACTATGTATCTAGACATAGTGTATATCTAAATACATAGCAAAATTTAGAATAGAGGGAGTACATCTTATCTTACAGCAAAAAAAAAGTGACATCAAATTTGTGCTCTTCCGTTACATGAAGCCATTAAAAGCAAGTGAATAGTATTCGTAAACTATATCCTATAATCCTACATCACTGGAATCCTAGTTGCTAATCTAGCACAACATGAAAAGCTTAATTGTATCCAAACTAAACCATGTTGATACCCAACAGCGAGAAATTACATTAGACCAAGAACTTGAATGGTATCATGATTTTTTTAGACCAAAGGCTTTTTGGCCCTGCTTATATTGAAAGCAAACGGTACTACTGGGGATACCAGCTTACAACGACTGATTAAGGTTCATCCTTACAAATGGTATCATGGTAATCTGGCAAGGATGTACATAAACGCAAGTGCAACTTAACTAACAAGCTGCTAAATATGCACACCCTAATCAACTACTAGCTATTTTGCCACTGCCAGTAATGCAGCAAAGACACACAAAAGAATATCCGATTCTTTTCAGCTTGTCTCCCAATAAAGCCCAAATCTTTGATTTCATCCATCACTTGGGTCGATATGCTATTCCTTAGAGACGAATCGCCCCCAATAAACCAATACGAATGCTAATCCCCAAAGCACAGCTCAACATGCACAAAGGGAAGGAAGCAAAGCAAAGAGGGAAAGATGAAGGCAGGCCAGGCGGTGCACCTTGACGTCGAGGAGGAGGGGCATGGAGGCCCGGGCATGCTGCTGGACGAAGTAGAGCCCGACGGAGGGCTCGTTGGCGACGTACTTGATCATCCCGTCCACGCCGTCCTTCACTGCACAGCCACCACCAGACCCCCAAAAACCAGGCAAAAAATTCACGGGGTAAGCGAGGTGCTCGACGGGAATCCTCAGAGGAGCAAGAATGAGAACGGGGCGGAGGGAGATTGGTCGCCACGGTTACTACCGCGGAGGAAGCCGTCGGCGGGGGAGAGCGGCAACGACGACCCGGCGGCGGCGGCGGCGGAGGAGGGGCGGTGGTGCATGTCCGCGCCCGCCGGCGGCCGACCATCACGGACTCGCCGCCTCCGCTCGGCGAGGAGTTCTCAGATTCGCCGCCGCTCGGAGAGGAAACAGTTGCGGAAAAGATCGATTTGGGAGCCTCTCCGTTTCTCTCTCCTGCGGGGAAGGAGGCTGAAGAACACACAAATTATTGTGGCTGCAACGAGTCCAACGACCCGCGCACCATTATGTTTTACTTGAAAATTAGGATTTTCAAGCATAATTTCCTACTCGTGGAATTCCTATTTTTTTAACAAACTCCTGTGATTCTTCTTTGAATATATACTCTCACGAAAATTCTTGATTTCCTAGAGCAATCTCGGTAGTCAAAATCGGCAACGGAGCAAATTGGATTTTCTTTTGTCGTTTAGTACTGCCTCCGTCCCCAAAAGAATGCAATTATGGGAGGTCTGCCGGTCAGAGTAGTTTAATTTTGATCAAGTTTATAGTAAATATTATTAACATTTATGTTTCTAAAATAATTTTTTTATAAAAATATATTCTATAACTAATCTAATGGTATTTATTTTGTATCATGAATGTTTGCACTTTCTTATAAAATTTGGTCAAAATTCAATCTGTCTGACTTCTCGAAAAATAAGAATTACATTCTTTTGTGAACGGAGGAAGCAGTAGATATATAAAACTCAAGAATTAACAAACTTTAAAGTTTAAACATCACTTAGGGTGTGGTTCGTTGTGCGACAAGAGGCTCCATTCTAGTTTTTGGATGGGATGGTCTTTATTATATGTTTGGGTAGAGGAATGGAGACGAAGGGGATACACCACCATTGGTGTTTAGTTAGACATCTGTTAGTGGGACCTGCATGTCATCGTCTTTCACCTTCTTCTCCTTCCTTCAACACGCCAGGGCATACCATGGCCGAGGCCAAGCTCACACCAAGGCCATGCCTGCCCACGTTGGGGCTGGGGTAGGGTTGCCCACGCTAGGGATCGAGGTCAAGCTCACGTCGCGTGGCCAATGGGAGAAGGAGGGCACACGACGGCAATAGAAGAGAACGGTGTCAAGAGGGGATGACATAGTACTAAGAGACGCCTAGGGACAACATCTTGGAAGAATAGTCTTTCGTGGGCGGTTCCATCTCACCTATCCCTCAAACTAGACACCAGGACGAAGTGCGATATCTATCCCGTCCTCCAACCAAATACACCCAGAGTTTCCAACCCTGGAATGGGACATCAAATTTTATGTTCTCAAACCTCAGACGTTTAACATACACCTTTTAATGAAAGTTACGGCGTCGACATGATAGGCATTAGGTGTCCTCCAAGCTATGGTCAGGACAGGACAGCCAACAAGAACACAAGAGAAGAGCTTACAAGTCAGACCAGATCAATAGTAAGTTTTATTGTATATGATTGTATGCTTTCCTTTCATGGTGCCAATCAGTTTGATTTGTAGCTTTCATTGCCCTTCATCACCAGATGCATTCCTCTCCATCTTTACCAGAATCAGTTACTCTGAACTTTTTTCCTTTTTGAAATGCAAATACTTCCAACTGCCGTATTCTTAGAATGAATCATTCTTTCCTTGAGCTTCATACAATTCATATATAAGAGAATCAACATTTAGGAAGCATTCAGTTTCTGTACAAAGTTATGCAGTTTGTCTGTGGCCAGTGCATATAATTTTTACAGCAGATGTGAGGGCAAAGAAACAAGCCCTGGTACTATCTGGTACTGATCATCCTACTGAAGAATTGTAATGCAGTGATTAACTGATAAATTGACCCCGAAACAATGAAGATATGGTTTTGACCTCTTCTAGTAGGGGTCTGAAGAATATCTGCAAGAGAGAGGTGCATGAAAATATATCATTATTTCACATGACGAAGCTTCATCAAACAATAGAAAACATTTTTCTGACAGGTTTCAATAATATAACAGAATGACGCTGACACAGTGGTGCAGCCATTTGATTGAGTAGCCTCCTCAAGATAACAAAGAAAATCGCAAGGAAAAGTAAAGTGCTTCACTATTCATGACTCAAGAGGGACATCATAACTTATCCGTAGATAACATTTTCGTATCCACACGCCAGTCTTTGTTTGTTTCTTTTTTAAAAAAAAATGTGCACTAGAGATATTTCGTTTATCTGTCAAGGTCTAATTCCAATGATAAACAATTTACAAGGCACTAGCTAAGTACTTACCATTTAGAATTCTCATTTGCTTCTTCTTTGTGCAAAGTTCCATTAGTATTCTGCAAAGTAGGGGATGGCTCCCTCGGATTGCCTTGGTTGTTTAACAGCTGAGAGAAACCCTGCCAAAATCCTACAGGCCGAGACTGAGTGCTTTCCTGATGCTCTTCAGATCGCTTTTCAAACACACCAGCTGATCCAGGATTTAACTCAGAAAACCTTCCGGCTCCAAGAAGTCTCTCAGGGATCTCTGACTCAGTTTGACTCTCAATGAGAAAAGCCAAATCTACAGTTAGCGTTGTGATATAGCCAAATGCCAAATGAACAATTGCATTTGCAACTATTGAAGACCCGATATCCACATCAACTTCAATGAAGTTTGATCCTTGAGTATACTTGCACGAGAGGGCTCTCCCCAATATACAGATGGCTTGTTCACCAACAGCAGTCCGAACAATCCAGGGCCCCTTAACAATGTTTGCTATTAACTTAAGCCTTGAGTTTCGGAAAGCATCATCTCCTTTCAAGAATTGGCCCATAAGTGACCCTTCAGGTATAGCCTCCAGCGATACAAAGTAGAATATTGCACTGTAGTTATCCTTGGGCAGTTGCAAGTTGAATGCCCAGACAAAAGGCTGGTTACCACGTGAAACCTCCTCATCAATAGCTTTTCTAACTCGATGATTATTGTCTTTCAGGATCTCACAGATTTTTGCTGGTCCTTTGATCCAATCAAATCCAAGAGGCTTCAGAAGATATTCTCCACCTGGTATTTTTATCTTGTTTGTAAGATATTCTGGGCCTCTGACCATAAATGAATCACCAGAAGGAGTAGCCCAGCCATTAGGACAGTTTTCAGGTGTTAGACAGGGAACTGCTCCTCCTGACTTAACATTCTCTATCCATTGTAGCTCAGCCTCACCATTCGAAGAAGCCATCTACAGAAAAAAAAATCCCCAGGTATAGTGAGTTACATGCATATTTTTACACTGAGAGTTCTCTCACAAATAGAAACAGACTATGATATATATAGGTTACACAAGACTAGCAGAGCAATGATAATGTTTACTACTTTACAATTTAGATTGCACCGACTTGTGTAAATTTACAGTTTTCTCCCAAATAAAGGATATTGGTCTACAACATTGAATGAAGACATTTACCACCTTAATGCAATGTTTATATTTGACGAAAAATCCTTCTTCCAAATGACTTTTACATCTATGTGGCAAATAAAAAGATGAGTGATCAAATTTTGTAGGGTAGTTAGTGATTAACATATCGTCAAGCATATTCATAGCAAAGAGCATATTTAGTGCTTGTTCCCTTGGGAATTGGGTATTTTGTTTTTGATTCTTTTGAGGCCATGTACAGTTTTTACTTATCTGTTCATATTTTGTAATAGAGTACAATACACTTACCACAGTAAGGGTTTGCCCTACTCTTTCGCCAAAAAAAAATCATCAACTATGACAAAAAAAAAGGGTCCCAAAAGGCCAAGATTTATGTACTGTGGTAGAAAGGACCTACACAGCGCCAGCCTTCGGTAGCATGCCTGTAATCAGGAGTATAGCACTAATAGCATACAGCATAGAGCAGCGAATTTTTACACCACCAAATAGGACGCAATCCAACCACAAAGAAGTATTCTACAGTCAGAACAGGGTAACATGTGGAACCGAGCACTAGGACCAAATAACTATGATGCAACCGTGACACTTCCTGGCCTACATCCACATAACTAGTTCGGTTCAGGAAGAAGGCATAGCTTTGCTAATCAGCTAATGAGATGTTTGCAAATTTAACTTTCTCCTATGGAGGTAGAAACACCTCTAGTTCTAAACTCTTCCATTCTATTACCACACGCCTCAAATTCCTTGAGACCTTGACTGACAGAACTGGGAACACGTCCCCCCGTGGGCTAAGGTTCTGCAGCCGCAGCGAGGTGGCTTGTCGCTGGCCGAAATGGAATCAGCTCAACAACTGCAGAGCAAAGGGGCAAAATCTCCTTCTTCTTCTTCTTCTTTTCGGGCTCTGCACTGTGCTAGAAAATCCAAGTTATCCAGCTACTCCACCAAACCAGCAAGAACTCGCGCGGGGGCAGCATCAAAGCAGGAGGAATCGGCTAGGAGAGACCCCACGAAGCTCCCGGTGAGACGAATCAGCCCCTCGAACCCGACGAATTCGTCGGACACCACCCGACCCGACACCCGACCGCCGGCCCATCAAGCTCTTGAGTCTTGAGTCGAATGACGCTTGAGCCTACGCCAACCACACGCTACGGTTCGTGCTCGTCCAGGCTCCGAGCCTCCGACGAACAAGCAGGAGCAGCAGCAGCTGCTGCTTGGGATGGGAGGCGAGCAAAGGGAATCGCGCAGGGGAGCTGTAGCTCACCTTGGGGATCCCGAGTCCTGACGATTGACGAGACGCGCCGGTGAATGAAGTGGTAGGACTGGACAAGATCCCCGAGCCGCAGCGCCGCGACGGATGACTCGGTCTGGGAACCTTGCAGAGGGAGGCGAGGAGGATCTGAAGAGGCCTCCGGATTGCGTCGGATTCTGTGGCGTCGTGGTTGGAGAAGGGGAAGGTTTTCGTTGCCGTCCAGGGAAGGAAGGAACGGGGAGCTTGTCCTTGCGTAGCCGTAGCTGCGACTGCCAGGGATAAACAAAACAATGGCACCGTTTAGATGCCAAAAATTTTGCCAAAATTTTCAGATTATCCGTTATATCGAATCTTTTAATGCATGTATGAAGTATTAAATATAGATAAAAAATAAAACTAATTACACAGTTGAGACGAAATGGACGAGACAAATCTTTTAAGCCTAATTAGACTATGATTGAATAATATTTACCAAATAACAACGAAACTGTTACAGTAACATTTCGCTAAAAATTTTACCAACTAAACAGCCTCAAAGGCATGCAGGCAGGCGCTGATGACGTGACGACGTCGACCCGGCGGCATCCCGGTCCAGCATGATTGGCGTGATAATACACTTTTTTTTTTGAAGTTTCTTCCCTCCGTCTTAATTTTCAAAATACTAATATAAAATGAGTCAATTTCATATTTTAAATTTTAGCTAGATTTATAGAAAATATTACCAACCTCCTCATATCTCCTAACATATTATTATAAAAATATATTTCACTATTAATCAATAATACCGAATATGTATTAATTCTTTTTTTTGTATATATTACACATGTTCTAAAATAAATGCATTTCTAGCTATGCACTTGCATAATATTTTAGGACAGAGAGAATGTTTAGCCAAAACATTTAAAAAATTGATTACTCAAGAAATGAAACGTGCACTTAGTTTTGGTTTGGAGGGTGTTTGTCCGTCGTCATCTTTATCGCGCGTGCTTGTCCTTACGATACGAGTGCCCTAGCCTTGGTCTATCGCTGCCTTTCGTATGACTACCGCCCTGCTGCTCGCTAGCGCCGTCGCGACACCCCTGAGGTCCGCCCTTAACCCTCCGCAGCCCTCAATCCTCCCTCTTCTCCTATTCTAGGTGTTCACCTATGCCGCCATTATTGCACTCTTTGGCGGCTCCAATAGCCGTATTTGTCATCATATCCAACGAACAGGGCGTAACTTGTCAGCGGTGATCAACCACCGTCTTTCCTACCATAAGCCTATTGTCATCCCTCATCCTAGTACCATTATAACTTGCGGTTGGTTTTCTTCACCGTCTAATCCATGACACTTACGCCCTTGCCTCGCCACCTCCACACCAACCACCACCATCACTTTGTATTACCACAATTAAGACTCTTTTATATCTATAAACCACAACATTTTGTCATGTACTCTCTTTGTCCCAAAAGGCCGTTGTTTTAGGAACCAAATTCATTCATAAAACAATCGTCTTTTTGATTGAGGCCTTGTTTAGATTGTCAAAAATACCCAAAAAATTTTGCACAATACCTGTCACATCGAATCTTTGCCGTATGCATGGAGCATTAAATATAGATAAAAAAATAACTAATTGTACAGTTTATTTGTAAATATTGAGACGAATCTTTTGAGCCAAGTTAGTCCATGGTTGAACAAATTTTATCAAATAACAACGAAAAGTGCTACATATTTTTTTTCTAAAAATTTTCAGGATCTAAACAAGCCCTGAAACCGATGGAGTATATATGACTGAACAAGCATCGCTTTGTTTCTTGATGCATTGTCATTCTTCTCGCTAAAGAGGGTTACTAGTAGACGTACAATGATACCTACCTGCAAAATTATTGTCCACATCAAGCGGCCGATAATCCTGACCAGCCGATCAGACGGTCATAATAAAAAGGACGAATTTCCCCGCACCGAAAAAACAAAGGAGAAAGGACTTGATTGAGAAGCGCGGCCTGACACTCCCCTCCCCTCCCCTCCCCACCCGATCCCCGGCTCGCCGCCGGGCGGCCGCCGCCGCCCTCGCCGCGAGTCACGTGGCGCGGCGGCTTGCTCTGCTGCCGTGCGGTGAGGACTGGAAGAGACGCGGGGGCAGGGACAGAGGCCGCCACTGGATCTCGTGAAGCTGCCCCGCGCCGAGAGCGATCATGAGCTCTAGAAGCCTTGTCCGGCCCCCGGTGAGTTCTCCCTTCCGTTCTCTTCTGCACCTTGTGTGTGTTTTGCTTGCATGTTTGGTTGGCCGTCTCCGCGTCGGTAGCTTTCGGTTGGATTTGGTCGCTGAGTGAGGGCGCGAGGACGCGGTGGAGAAAAGTTCTTGACTTCTGGAATTCGAGGACAAGATGAGAGAGGGTTGGGAGGAATGGATCAGATTTCTTACCTTATTATGAGTAGACAAAACTAATAGCTTTGGGGGGTTTTGGGGGGGGGGGGGGGGGGGGGGGGGGGTGGATTATGTTGCTTGCGCACTGTTGTGCAGTTAGTGTCCTCGTTGTGTCAAAATGGGGAAGCTAGATGAAGTTTCAGATCTTATGCAGCTAATGTATTCGTTATGTAGCACACAATTAATTGAATATTTGGGGCATATATGTTTGCTTTTTAAGTCTGATGATATTTGTACCAAATTTTTCATAGAGCCATTGTAATGTAAGCTACTCCCTCCTTTCCCAAATATAAGTCCATTTGCACTTGGACACAAGAATTAAGGTGAGTAGTACAATGGGCCCATTGTGCACCAATTATTGCTAAAATTAACAAAGACGACAAGTTTATTGCATTGATTATTGTGCCTAATAGGGTCGACTTGGAAGAATTAGAATAAAAGGTGCCTTCAAGTTTTGATGGATTTACATTTGGTGTATCCGAGAGAAGGCTGGATGGACTTGTATTTGGGATCATAGGGAGTATCAAATATCTTACTCCCTCTGGTGGAAAATTAATGATGTTCTGATTGGCTGGCGGGCTTTGCCTTCAGCTAGTACAACATTTATTTCCGCCCAGCAGTAGTATCAAATATCAATGCATGGTCTACCTTATAGGCTCTACCACATGGGTGCTGGCTTACTTGTTTGCTTTAATCTGTAACAAGTGTGTAAAAAATACCTCTTTTGAGATCATCTGTTGTAACAGTCATTGTTTATACACCTGCTTGACAGTCTGCGTACCCTAACTAATGTTGTCTAAGTTAGTGGTTATTTCTTTGCTCTTTTCCTCATATGCATGGTAATCACCATGGCAGGTTTCCTGTAGTGCTGCTGTTAATGGAATTAATGGATGCCTCACCTACAGCACATGTCGTTCAAGAAACTACTACCATCAGTATTCTCATACCACTAATTTACAAAGTTCGCCAGTAGACCAGATGCCTTTGCCTCGGAAATTAAGGAAATCAATTCAGCGAAATGCTTACTTTTTAACCCAGAAGAGGAAGTTCGTACCACACTGTTCATCAGACCTTAGTACCTCCTGCAGAGAAGAAGTGTCCAACTATTTATCAATCAATGTTTTGCAAGACCAATCAAATACAAAACAGGGAGCTATTCGTAAAGTGCTTGTCATTTTGAATCCTAATTCTGGATTCCGAAGCTCTCGGGATGTTTTCTACAAGAAAGTGCAATCAACATTGAAGGTAAGACGTTCCTACCTTTTTTAGTCAAAACCTTCCTATTAATTATTAACACTTATGTTGATGCATTCATCAAAGTTTCTGTCATATCTGGAGAAATGAGTATTATCACCAGTTTAGTTCTGTAAATACATAGTATGTACATGGCCGTGAAAAAATAGATCATGTATGTGTTAGAAGAAAACATCAGATACGCTTCTTTCTTACCTGTAATTTATATATGTTTCGTTTGAATTTTGATTTGGTGCAGCTTTCAGGCTTCAAGATGGAAGTCATCGAAACATCATATGCTGGTCATGCAAAGGTTCTTTCTTCTACTGTTGACCTCAAAAAATTCCCTGATGGTAATATCAATTGTTTATCTTTTTCTTTCTTTTTTTTGGCAATCAATTTCATGTATATTTTACTTTTCAAGATGCTATTTTTTTTTCTTGTTTACAGGTATTATATGTGTTGGTGGTGATGGGATCGTCAATGAGGTCATCTCTTTTCCTATCTTTCTTTCTTTCTGTATAGAAGATAAACTGGAATACAATTTTGCTTTTTGGCGATCAAGTTTTCTTTGCATCTACAACATATAAAACATGTCTGTTAGATGGGACTGTTCTCATTGCTCTCATATAAAAGCTACCAGTTTTAGCTCATGGTTATGGCTGACCTCTAGCAGCATTTGTTTATAGTAGTTTGGACTAGTATGTACTCTGAAGCACTGGCAGTTATCAGTCTTCAACTGGTGGTGGACACAAGTGCACCCTGGGCATGTGTAGAAGCATTTTTTATTGTTTTTCCTAGTCTGCAGTTATCTATCCTGCTGATGACATATTTCTATATTTTAAAGCAGGTTTTGAATGGATTACTTAGTAGAGACGATTTTGAAGTGGCAATTCGATTTCCCATTGGGATAATACCTGCTGGTTCTGATAATTCATTGGTATGGACTGTTCTTGGCATCAGGGATCCTGTTTCTGCTGCAATTGCTTTAGCTAAGGTACCTTGGTTATGTCATGTTCATTTATTTCATACTGGATCGTACAACCAAGGATTTCTCTGACTCGGCATATCATCAAACTTAACAGTACATATTAATTTGTAAGGCCATTCTTCTGCAGGGGAGGTTTCACACCAATAGATGTGCTTGCCGTAAAATGGATCCAAGCTGGAGTGACTCATTTTGGCTTGACAGCTTCCTACTATGGTTTCGTAGCTGATGGTAACTTTATCTTCTGCACATCTAATTCTGATAATCTGATGTGATGCCTTTGCCGTCTTAACTCTACCATCGAAATGATCCCAATGCTGTCGATGTAGGTTAGAAATTAATCAAATTATATGTAACTGTTTTTTTTTCTATCTGAGTTATTTGGTATCTAGAGAGCCATAAGTAAGGTATGGCCTCAAGCAAGAAAGTGATATTTATTATTTTTGAGTTAGTTGCTAGTACGAATGAAAGGGGCTTAACATGGTTTTGAAACCATATAATACAGCAGAACTTAGAGGTAAGAACAAAAATAAGTAACAGAGCTTCAACTCATGGCCTTGCCAACTTAGGATTAGATTAGATAAATGGATATGCTGGTTTGTGCCTGGCTAATGGAATTGCTCCAACAATCTGTTATGTTCATACTCTCAAGAAATAGAGATGCCTAAATACTTTAAATTTGCACCACTGTTATCAAACATGCCACCATTGTTATTATTTTCTAGTTCTTGCTTGATTACCTCTTATCAATTGAAAACTCTACTTGGAAACCCACAATTTCATATGTTCTTAATCTGACGCATCTTATCTTCTATATATGTAAGTCATCTTAAAGCTTAACACTTTCTATTTTTTCTCTGCAGTTCTGCAACTGTCAGAAAACTTCCGCGTGCACCTTGGTCCCTTCCGTTATGTTGTTGCTGGCCTCCTGAAGTTTCTTTCATTACCTCAGTACAGATTTGAGGTGGACTATCTCCCTTCATCATCAGGGACAAATTCTGAATTGAGACCACGGACTGAAAAATGTCATGAACAGCTTTCTGATGATGGCAAGGTTAGGAGAGGTACACAAATCAATGGTAGGATTGAAGATAATTGGGTTACCAGGAACGGGGAGTTTCTTGGCATTTTTGTCTGCAACATAGTCACAAAGTTTCTGGGTCGATGGGGTCGAGGTACGGGGTCGCGGTACGTGGTACGCTACTCGCGAGAGATTTTTACACTTCGGGTCGAAAATGAACCTGTGAACCCGGGTCGGGGTCGATGAACCCGGGTCGAGGGTCGAAGGTGGTGAACCCGTTTTATGTGACTATGGTCTGCAATCACTTTTGCAAGCCTGCCCAGGGTTTACTTTCTCCAGTTATTGCACCAAAAGCTCAGCATGACGATGGCAGTCTGGACTTGATTCTCGTCCATGGTAGTGGCAGACTGAGACTATTTTGCTTCTTTGTTGCCTATCAGCTTTGCTGGCATCTTTTACTCCCTTACGTGGAATATGTCAAGGTATTGTGACTTGTATTTGTTCGCATCACTTCTTGCGGCAATTCATGTCACTAGGCTTACAGTCCCAGTTCTAGGCGCCCTTGAACTTAATAGCATGCACTTTCCTAGAATACAGGATGCCTGATAGATTCAATCAGTTGCCTTGCTTTGTAAATGACCTTCCATTGTTTTGTTTTGAACAATTGCTTGCAGATAAAAGAAGTAAAGATTAGGCCGGTTGGCAATACTCACAATGGTTGTGGCGTCGACGGGGAGCTTCTTCATGGTGAGGACAAAGCTGAATGGCAGTGCTCGCTGCTTCCAGCACAAGGCCGGTTGCTTGGCCAGGATCCCGGTGCTTTGAAGTAGCTACTATCTACACCTGGCAGTCATTCTATTTTACTTGTTGAGCAGTACCAAGATTGTTGATTATTGACGAGAAGAGAGCAGGTTTATCTTTTGGCCACTGTTTTCATATATTTATTATTGTGAGTTTGTAAATAAGGTCAGAACCTAGTACACGAAAGGGGAAACTTGTGCTGGATGCCAAATTGCCAATGCCATGTTCTGCTGTGTTGTGAAAGCTAGCAAGTGCAGAGTTGGGACTGGAATAGCACATTGTAGCATGGACTCATGGTTGCTTTGGTACCCACTTTATGTAGAATGCACCAGCAATGAGGAAATTCATGCCTGGTAGGTGAAAAGTGCAGGACATCAACTGTTCAAATAGCATGGCTGTAGAGTGTAGACTTACCCTTTGTCAAAGATATAGACTTACCGTTGGGATTGGTAAAAGCTTGGGTTGGTGCAGAAATCGAGCCTAGTGATGGTCAAGCTTGGTAAAGCGAGATTAAGGCAATGGAACATGCATGACATACCATATTATGTGCATCTTTGTCATACTGATTTGCTGAGCACAGTGAGTGCAACTTAATCTTGCTCGATACTCTCTCACGTTCTAAACTGTAGTTCATTTTTATTTTATCCTAAGCGAAACTTCTAATTTTGATTAAGTTTATAAAAAATAGCAGTACTGCTGTTGCTGCCGCTGCTGTGGTCAACCATGTTGGTTTGCGTTGCGGCAAGTCTTCGATGTGTGTAAGGTCCTAGATGGCTAGAGGGGGGTGAATAGCCTATTAAAAAATCTACACAAGCCACTAAGCAAACTTGTTAGAATAACAAACGGCGTAAAGCTAGTTTTGCTTAGCCAAGGGTTGTGATGCAAGCCTCCTATCCACAAGTCTAGTAGATTATGATCTCTAGTTCACACAAGAGCTATGTCACTATTTATACACTAGTGAGCAAGATAACAACTACTAGTAAAGGCTACTACTAGAGCTACACAAGATAATCTAGTAAAAGTAAATGCAAGAGATAGGATTGTGTATCTTATACCAACGGTGGAGTGAAGATGTTGCCAATCACCAAGATGATATACAATCAATTAATATTGACAACAACACAATATGAAGACCAATCACCGGGAGACAAGAGACACAATATTTTGTTCACCCGGTGTTCACTTGTGCACCGACAAGCTACGTCACCGGTTGTGTCGACCAACACTTAGATGGTTCCTCGGTGCGACCCTCAAGTCACTTGCCCCTCAAGGCACCGCAAGACACCACTCTCAAGTGAGGTAACTCAATGACACGCGCAATGTAATAGAGTTGCTTTTGGCGTCCCGCCGAGGAAAGCACAAGAACCTCTTACAAACAACCGGAGGTGGCCAAGAACAATCACCTTCTCTTGCCAACGCCTCCAACAATCTCCAAGCCGGCTAGGAGCGGTACTCTCCAAGAGTAACAAGAAATCCACCGGCTAAACCACCCACAAGTGCCACTAGATGCCCTCAAGCTATGCAATGCACTTTGGATCACTCAATCTCACTTTTGATTTGCAATCAAGCAAGAGAGATGAGTGGGAGGAGTAGCTCTAGCTCAAAGGATGCACAAGAGTGTTAGAAATACCAAGTTGCCTCCCCAAGGGCCGGCCAACGAGTATTTATAAGCATCCCATCCAAATAGAGCCGTTGTCACTCCACTGACCGTTTTTTCGGGACGACCGGACGCGCCGGTCGAAACTGACCGGACGCGCTCAACCGCGTCCGGTCGCCCTGTGACGTCCACGTGTCCCTCAAATTTCAAATGCGACCGTTAGATCCTCTAACGGTCACTGCGCGCCAACGGTCAAACGCTATGACCGGACGCGCTGCTCAACCGACCGGACGCGCCGGTCGCACAGCACCGCGCGCGCGAAGCAACGACCGGACGCGCTCCTCGCAACGACCGGACGCGCCGATCCGCACAGCACCCGCGCCCGCGAAACAACGACCGGACGCGCTCCTCGCAACGACCGGACGCGACAGTGCCAGCGTCCGGTCGGAGTCCAGTAAGCTCCTTCAACGATCGGACGCGTCCGATCACGTGTGACCGGACGCGCCCCGCGTCCGATCGTCCTTGCGAACCGCAGTTCCTTCTGGGCACTTGACCGGACGCGCCGGTCCCGCGAGTGACCGGACGCGCCGGTTGCAAACCCTAGCCCGCGCGCCCGATACCGCGCTGTACTGACCGGACGCGTCCGGTCACACCGTGACCGCGTCCGGTACAGCGTCCGGTCACCTCAGTGACCCCGTTCGCCTCTGTTTCTTTTCCGACTTTCGGCGTAGTGGAAAATAGGCATTTTATTTCCCCGAAATCGCCTGAATCCCGCGCTCACACGCTCGGCGGGAGGGAGAGAGGAACCCAAACCCCTCTCTACCCGCAAACCACAGCGCGACCAATGCCACCTTTGCAAATGTGCCAACACCATCAAGTGTACATCTCCATGTGCTTGTGTGTTAGCTTTTTCTCAATCATTTTCAAAGGTTTTCCAATTAGCTCACTAGGTCCTACATGCAATGCACTTCATGAATTCACCTAGTGGCACCCGTGCATCGAATAACCGATAAGACTTTCCCTCTTAATAGTTCGGCTATCGATCCTAAACCACTCACACCCTCTATGGTGTCTTGAGTGTAAAACAAAATGGTCCTATGGTTATACCTTTGCCTTGAGCCCATTTTGTTTCTCCAAATGATATGATCCACTTCATATCATCACATGACCGTCTCGATCCATCGACCTTGACTTCACTTGCTCTTCACCGTTGCATCGGTCCGTCGGCGCTAAGTCTTGCTCAAGCTTCACCATCGCATGGTCCTTCGCTTCGAAGCCTCGACTTGCCCTTCACCTTCACAACCGGTCCATCGAGCCAAGCCTCATCTTGGTCTTCACCATCTTGGTCATATGAGTCAATGTCATGTCTCTTATGCAATGACCACCTTTATCTAAATCATCCACTTAGATACAAAGGTTAGTCCTAGGTTTCATCAATTAGCCAAAACCAAACTAGGGACTTTCAGTGTGTTTTCTCAAGAATGAATAAATAACTTGGTTTCTGATGCTATACCTACCTACATGGATTTGCATCAACCAAGTTAGTTACATCGGTGTTTATGTGTGAATTCGTGTGTATATGTCTCTCTTGAGAGACTGGCTGACTGATGTATCATTTGCTTTGATTTGGTTTGCCTGGTTATCTATGTGCGTGTGAGCTTGAAAATTGAAATAAGAGGCTGGGTCTGATTTCTATGCCTCCACAGAAATCGGTCTAGTGTTGGTTTTCAGTTTCATTGGGTAGTGGACACAGTGTATTAATGGTTTGGTTTTCAGTTTCAGTTTGTGATCCATGCAGCAGCATACTAATGCTTCCATCAAATTATTAATGGCTTGATTTGATCTATGTGGACTGTTAATTTATTATTTGTGTTCTGGTATGGCAGTATTCATGTATAGCACATGTTTCGCAACTCTATCTAGCTATTGTAAGCAATAGCAGTGGCATATACTGATGGCACTCACGGGGAACTGAAGGTGTCAGGCTGTTCATGCACTTTCCATTTCGATCATCATGTACTTCCTGTTCCGATGGACCAAAAAGGAACGGATGTTTTCACACGAAACTGTCGGTTTTACCCAATGAGAGATTTTACCCAACAGTGGTCCTCGATGTTTCCCCGTACGAGAACTCCCGCTACCTGCGAAATGAGAGGCTTTGTGCACAGTTAATTCACCATGGCGACGGCGTGCGAAATAGGCGGCCCTAGCGAATTGTGCCGTACCCAACACATTATTGTCTATGGATGCATTCAGGAAAATGCAAGTTCGTAAGCTGCTTCGTTCTTTTTTTTTGTTTTGCATTTGCATAGCTTCAGAAGCTGATTTGGGACTTGGGAGCACAAGTTTTGGGCTAACTTGCATAGGTAGCCATTCTTATGGCCTTATGGATTCAAACTGTTCATCTGACCAAAGTATGAGCATCTATAAGTGCATATTCCGAGTTATTATATTAAGACTTGCGATGGTGTTCACAGAACCAGAGGATCTCTGTTCTTCCGCTGTTGGTGGCCATTTTTTTTGAAAGTTGGTGTATGAGGAATGGGGTCATTCACTAAATTTGAGGAATGAAGATGGATCACCCCATCTAGAATGGGTTGGTTCCCCAATCCAAACACTCCATTTAAGAACAAACTGAGAACCATATACATGAACGATGGGAAGAACATGAATGCTGGTAGCCACAGTGAGTAGATATTAAATACTTCACTAAAATTGGTACTTGCAAAGTTGCAATATTCAATTGTGTGTATTTAAGAATTTAATGTATCTTTTGGTTACTGCATATTATGTGAGGTATCAAACAAGTAAATAATTATTGACTTTTCATTTCCTGTTGCATGTTGCTTCACAGCACCATGTGTGTGTGTGTGTGTAAAGCAAAGCAATAACTATGTTGTGTTCTTTCCAAGCTGAGGGGAAGAATAACACAACTGAGGGTGTTGATGTACGCGGACGATACGGCAATTTTTGTCAAGCCAACAAGGGAGGACATGCTTGCGTTGGCCGACCTCCTCACTTTTTTCGGTGAGGCTTCAGGGCTCAAAACAAAATTTCAGAAATCAACAATCATCCCGATTCGCTGCGAAGGATTGAATCTAAACAACATTCTGGCCAGCTCTCCTACAGAGGTCTCATGCTTCCCAATCAAATATCTAGGATTGCTGTTAACGGTCAAATGCCTAAAGCGAGTGGACTTCCAGCCATTGGTGGACAAAGCCATCAGCAAGCTCACCCTATGGAATGGGTGTCAAATCAACCCAGCAGGCCGCTTGACCTTGGTTAAAGCGGTCCTTACGTCGCAGGCGGTGTACTTCCTCACATCATTGCGTGCCCCAAAGGAAACACTCAAGGACATTGATCAACAGAGGAAGAAATTCCTCTGGGCGGGAGCCGAGGCGCTAACCGGAGGAAAGTGCAAGGTAAACTGGCCTCGATCAGCAAGACCCAAATATTCAGGAGGCCTAGGAATCCTCCATCTTGGGAAGTTTGCGAGGGCCCTCAGGTTGCGGTGGCTGTGGTTGTGGCGGGGTTGGTCAACAAATAGTGACAGACCATGGGATGGACAAGAAATACCCTATGACAAGGTAGACAAGCTCCTCTTTGCGGCTTCCACTACACTCACAATTGGAAATGGGGAAAGGGCATCGTTTTGGAAGAGTGCATGGCTAAATGGCCAACGACCGTGTGAAGTAGCACCACATCTCTTCTCCATCTCCAGGAGAAAAAATAGGACGCTGCACCAAACTCTGCCTGCCAACAATTGGATACGCGACATCGATCTACGACATCCAAGCTTTTCTGCCCAACACTTTGCTGAGTACACATGTCTATGATTAGAGACCAGGCGCATCCTATTGAGAACGGGGACGCCTGATGCCCTCACATGGAAATTCGAGGAAAATGGAGAATATTCCGCTTCGTCAGCTTACCACGCCTAGTTTATAGGTGCAACCCGCAACAACTTTGAAACCATTATATGGAAACCGTGGGCACCGCCTAAAATGCAAATTCTTCAGCTGGCTTGCCATATAGAACCGAATCTGGACAGCTGACAGATTGGAAGCCAACTGGCCAAATCAAAGGATCTGCCCACTTTGTAGATTACATGCAGAATCGGGCCTACACCTTTTCAAAGACTTCAGGTTCACGAAGCGTTTGTGGAGCGAGATCGCCACATGGACGGCAAATCATAATTTGCACCTGAATGCCTGGCTGCCTAGTGACACCCTCGAGAAGTGGTGGACGACCATATCAGTTGTACCTAGTGCCAACACGAGAGGCCTTCGTTCGATCATCATCCTAGTTTGTTGGGAAATTTGGAAGGAAAGAAATACGAGAGTATTCCAACGCGTGGAGTCCACAAACTTTGGGGTGCTTCAGAGAATCAAGGAAGAGGTGAGAGTGTAGATCATGGCGGGAGCAAAGCACCTGGATAATTTCGTGAATCACCACTGACTACAATTTTGATCGGCCCTGCCCTAGTGCACGTCTTTTCTCTTCTTTCGCTTTTTGTGGTTGTTGTATATTGGTGTGGTTGTACAGTGCCCGTCTAGGCTTCTCCTTCTTTTTAATATAGCGGGCAGCTCTCCTGCCAGTTCGTTTTAAAAAAAAACTATCCTGTGTTCTTGGCCTATTTCCCATTTGGTTGATTGCGACTCTTCAATATAGGTTTCTTAGGAAAACAAAAGGTTATATCAGGAACTTCACTCCTGTACCTTGGTTCACAAATTGAAATAAGTTGCAATATTCAATTGTGTGTATTTGAGAACTTCACTCCGGTTGATTCCATTATCGTTATTGCTAACGTCCGATAACATGATTCGTTGCGGAAAAAAGTATCTATGTTGCTCCTGGAAGCAGTATGCTGTCCTCTTTTAGATCATCCATCCATTTTACTATATATGCACCTGTCAAGTTGGTCCATATTACCTGGGATGTCGTAAAGTAATTTGTAGTACTCTTTTATTTAATATCTTGGCTAACATGTGTTATGCTATGAACCTTAGTTCATATCGGGGACAGGGAGGATAACCATTGCCAAGAGAAAGGCCGGGTAAAGTTGGCGTGGAGGGAGACTAGAATATTTGGGGTAACTGGATTGTTTGTTGTTCATTGCTTGATTCATCATAAGCTGATTACAAGGGTATAAATGTCCAGCCTTTAGGCGTCCAGCCTCTAGCTCCTCGTTTCTCCCCGCCATTAACTCTAATCTCTCGACCATACTAATAATTCTCATTGATTACAGCCGCATGCTCTTACTGCCGTGCTTCTGGCAGCTGCATGCACCTCTATTGCTGCAGCCATAACCATTAATCCCCAACCATCTACTAATTGCTATTGATCAAAGCTGCATGCACCTCTATTGCTGCGCTCCTGGCAGCATCTTAAGCCCTGGAGTGGTTTGGTATTGTCGGCCCCACATAAAATCTCCCCCTCCTTTGAGAAGCAGCTCGTCCTCGAGCCGTGGAGTGGCTTGGTATTGTTGGCCCCACATAACATCTCCCCCTCCCTTGAGAAGCAGCTCGTCCTCGAGCTGGAAGCTTGGATAGCGGTCGATGAAGCTGGCGACATCCTCCTGGATCCCATGGGAAGAGCCCAACAGCTAGCTTCAGCAGTACGCTGGGCCTGTCCAGAGACACCAAAACAGGTGATAGAATAGAGATGGCTGGTGTTGGTGGCGGTGCCATATCCAACGCATCAAGCATGGAGGATTTTGGTGAACGTCTGCCGCTTGTTGGCATAGCCATACCCATTGTGAGCACCGGCTAGACAGTGTGTGTTGCGGCAACACCTAATGATGCGGTGGATGGGATCGTTGAAGGCGCAGGGTTGATCGCTGCCCGCATCTTCCTTGTGGTGTGCCTTACTAGGAACCCTACTTGGAGTTCATGCTCTGACTTCTCCAAGTGAGCACGGTAGCGGTTGAACATCATGACGAAAGCGATCCATCTCCTCTATGAGACGGCGAGTCCTCTCAACGAGGGCAGTGATTGGCTCATCACTTGATGGTGATGGATGACCGAAAGTAGAAGCCATAGAAAGGATCCCTGACTCATGACATGGAGGCGGCGGAAGTCGTTGGTGAGGCTGGGGCGGATGGCGTGGTGGCTGCTGGGTTTGGCGGCGAAGCAGAGGTGGAAGAGGAGTGCCTGGAAGCTGATACCAGATGCTATGAACCTTAGTTCATATCGGGGATAGAGAGAATAACCATTGTCAAGAGAAAGGCCAAGCAAAGTCGGCATGAAGGGAGACTAGAATATTTGTGGGTAACTGGATTGTTTATTGTTCATTGCTCTATTCATCATAAGCTGATTACACGGGTATAAATAGAGCTGCCCAGCCTTTAGGCGCCCAGCCTCTAGCTCCTCGTTTCTCCCTGCTGTCAACTCTAATCTTTCAACCATACTACTAATTCTCATTGATTACAGCCGCATGCTCTTACTGCTCTGCTTCTGGCAGCTGCATGCGCCTCTATTGCTGCAGCCATAACTACTGATCCCCAACCATCTACTAATTGCTATTGATCACAGCTGCATGCACCTCTATTGCTGTGCTCCTGGCAGCATCTTGAGCCCTGGAGTGGCTTGGTATTGTTGGCCAAGCAGCATCTCCAGCTTTTCCTGAGTAAAACATTTAGTTGTTACTACACTACCTCTGTTTCACAACATTTGTCCAGTCCGCGTACCTAAGAGGCATGGAAGCTGAGTAACTTAGATGAAATCAGATTGCTCTTGGTCTCATTGGGTGGACGAACAATTGATCTATCCAGTGAGTACTAGATATTTTTTTAAAAAAAAGTTGAATACGATGCTGTCTAGGTATGTGTACAGTGGGCCTGACAAACATTATGAAATGGAGGAAGTATTAGACAGTACCTTAGGCAACAACAATATACACATATTTTGTTGATTTATGGGGGCCACTAGCGTTTTGGTTAAATGAAGAATTTGCTAGTTGCCATTATGTGGAAAATAGATCAATAAGACACATTTTAGTTTTCATTGATTGTGCAGCACTACTGGTATTTACAAGTAAGATTGTGTGAGTTGAACAAACTGATACCAACTGTTAAAATGCAAAACAAAGTGATGATTAAATGCACAAGTATGGTGATGCCTTCATAAGGGGCAACAAATCCAATTCTCTAAATGTCTCCTCCCCTGAGAACACTGTTTCATCGTCTCCATCCCTTTTATTTTCTGCTTGTGCGATACATATATCCTGATCGATGCTTGTTGCCCAAATGCCGCATCAGCACGTCGAAGCGGGACCCTTACTGATGGCGCCCTGTGTCCTCCCTTGTGTGTCTGCTTGTAACTTCAAAGCCATTAACTTTGGATGGTTGCGCTCTGACTTTAGAAGCTATTCGGCTGATGGTTTCTACGGCTGATAAACCAGCTGAAGCTAATTTGTTATGAGTGAAAAAAAACTGTACTGTGGCTCCAGGTTGATAAATTCAAGCGAAAGGGAAAATGTACCGTGGCTAATTTGTTATGAGTGAAAAATGTTGTACCGCGGCACCCTTTCAATCTCTGTACTCGCTGTCTGGAGGAGATTGGGGAAAGGGAAAATGTATCGCACGATTTCATGGGCTTGCCAGATGCTATTTTGATGTACTCTAACTGACATTTATTCAGCTTCCCAACAACGCCCAGAAACAATTGTTACTGGAATGAGGGAGTCTCGCCGGCTGGTGTTCGTTCTGCCGCCACCAGCGGTGCCCGATAACCGCCTTGGCACGGCACAGCACTCTGGCTCGCCTGCCGTGTTCTGTCTGTTCATTTGCCGATGGACGAGCACTCTGTCTGGGCTATGGCGCGTCAGATGCAAAAGCTGGAAGACTGCCCTCAGGAAGTCAGGACTGCTGCTTGGCCGTCCTGGTGCCCTCTGTCTGATCATGATGTCTCTCTTCAGTCTCGTACACCACTGTTGTCTGTGTAAAGGCGCACGCTTTCTGTCGGTTCCTTCTTTATTCTTTTGTCAATCAATATGGAGATAATGGGGAGTTTAATGCATGCTGATAAAGATCTATTTATTCGGGCTACATTTTTTTTTGTGCAACGAGCATAAATTTATCTTCCAAAATACTCGTGGCCACAATTCGGGATAAGATCATTTAGTGTTTCCACTTTCCAGCGATGCGCATGTCTGATGATTGTCCCTGCTTCCTGTACTCTCCCTGAATTCATCAGCCTCAGCAACTCCTGTACCCGCCTGGGGAATCAATTCAACTCGCATCATACTGTGCAGTGAGTGCATATCTACTTGGCCTTGTTTAGATGGGCTCAAAATTGCTAGTTTTTACACTCTCTTTCCATCACATCGAATCTAGAGACACATGCATAGAGTAGTAAATGTAGATAAAAAAATAACTAATTGCATAGTTTGATTATAAATCACGAGACGAATCTTTTGAGCGTAGTTAGTCCACGATTGAACAATAATTGTCAAATACAAACGTTAGCCATCTAAACAAGGCCTTGGATATTTGCAGGGGCAGCAACTCAACCAAATACACACAGGTATGAGTACAACACATGATACCAGGAGTACATTCTTGGACACAGCATGCGTCAGCACAAAGATTTTCATCCTCAACCAATCCATCCAAGTAATTCGGGTACACAACCAAACAGTACACTGTAAAAGACAGAAGCATCCACTTGATAAAAAAGAAGCACTAGATTTTCTGACGTGCTTACTCTCAGAGTTCAGAGTCTACAATGATCAGGTTCAACATCATGGCGATGAATTACTATAAGACCGAAGGAAATACAACATCATAAGTAAAACAGGTACACAAATGTGGGGTACATGGGCAAGCCAAAGCCTAGCAGCTCTTTCCCTCGACTCAGACTTGCCTCCTACATTACAGAGTGGCAACACAAACAAGTAAACACCTTCACCCTCTCCTCTCCTACCTCCCGTCGACTAACCTCCTCACCAATGCCATTTTGCGGCCTCCTCCCAATGGCCATTTAATCTACGTGGCGTTTTGTGTAGTGATAAAATCAAATGTTAGAGATGCCTAATAAGAATTAAAAAGGTCAGAAGTCCGTCACACAGGCTGCTTGCCCTGGCAGTATTGTCCAAGTCATCAGCCAAAAATAAGACGACATAGTAGAGCTTTAGATGCCACATCATTGTGCTGGCACATTGTCGTTAACCAAGTGGGACCTGATGATTCAGACATCCAGCTACCTATCTTCAGTGTTCAGAGTAGCCCCCTCCTATTTAGCAGTCTGCACCACTGTCTTCCTTGATCTCCGTGATAACCTTAAGAAGGTCCACTGGAGTTGCAGCAGGGTCCAGCTCATGGCAACCTTTTGGGGCATTGTTGCCTTCTTCACCGGTCAGAAGACGAGAAGGAACTCGATGCGAGAACCGGAACAGCTCTTCCTTCGGTATCCTCCTGACCTCCTTGGGATCCATGTGTCTGTGGAAGACAGCTTTGAATCCGGCAACCTTCAGCAATGGGATGACAGTCAGCCCTTGCTCCTCAGTGAAATCATCAATAACTTCTACTATCTCATACTTGTATATCACATCATCAGGCGTAAGCTCATTCCAATCAGGCGACCAGTTACGGTACAAGGCCCATGTATCCCCTTTCTGGGGAACAATCCTGATGATGCCACGGGGACCTTTAGTCCAGCTCACTTTGTGTGAAAATATGTTGACCGTTTCGCTGACCTGATATCTCCCAACCCTGAAATCACCACATGTCTTTTGGAAACCAGACGCAACCCAGTTTATAGGTGCCAGTTCAATATTTGACTTTGAGTTGAGAAAACTCATGCGGATCCGGAAAGGCCTCATTGAAAGAACTTTCTGAACCATTACATATAGGCGAGGCATGCCATCCTCGCTGTCATATGTAGCCCATACTTGATCACTATCAAAAGCCTTCTCTGTTCGATCTTTATCAAAATCATGGAAGTCAGGGTCTGGGACATCAATTGAGACAGGTACACGGCGCTGCTCTGGATTCTTGTCATCAGTAGCAGGCACTTGGGTTTCCATGCTTCTTGCGTTGCATAGCTTGACTCCCTTGCCAGGTCTGTCAGAGAGCACACCATTGACCTTTATGTTGTTGTCACAAGGATATAGCTTTCCTTCAGATCCTCTTCTCTCTGCAAATTGTGAAGATGATGTGATGTTTAACTCCTGCAATTTTTCAAGGACAGTTGCCTTGGCTTTCTCAAGAAGTAGACTTCGTGTATCAATCTGGGTAATCTCACCCAGAATATTTGCTCTTCTCCCACTCACTGCAGATCTCAACCTTTCCACTGAAGTACCATTGACCCGTCCCACATCAGTGAAAACAGCAGTTGGTTCTGTGCTTGCAGCAACTGTTTCTTTGTGATCACCACCATAATCCACAGTAGTGTAAGCATCATAGTTATGCCTTCTCCGCTTTGAGAAGCGACCGCGCCTTGAAGCAGTTTTCTCATGAACATATGTGTTGCCGCTTTCAGAATAGTTGTAGCTGTAGCTTTCATCATGCTTCCTTCTCTGTTTCTCCAACGCCTGTGTACTATAAGCATTAGTACCAGCTGCGGGCGTGGTCTTGGAGTACTGATTCCACTGGAAGCTTTGATTGTTGTAGGAATCATAAGTATTATCTTGCTGGTACCCCCCATGCCCTGTCCCAGGGATGCTAGAAGTCCTGCTTGCTGAGCCATATGAATGCTTGGTCGAATTGTGGTTCTGCTGTGGCTGCTGCTTGGTTGACCAGGAGAATGACGAACTGGTTCCATTGCAAGGGAACCCAGTCTCCACTGCCAGGAATGCATGATGGCAATTTGGGCACAGCAGGTTATGATTAAGATAAACCCTTAAGTACTCATACTGCATCCGGCAGCGGTTGCAAGATGTCCAGAATGTATCAACCCCAACAGGACGAGTAGTAGCCTCAGCTGCGGCGGCAGCGGCAGCAGCTGCAGCAGCGGCATTCTTTCGAGCCCTCTTGCTTGCCTTCTTATCATAAGTATAGATTCCATTAGTTACATTGACAACAGAATGATTTCTTCTCTTCTCGTCATAGACTACCTTCCTGCTAGTATCTGACAACACACTCCACGCCTCAGAGATCAGTTTGAAGGCCTCCTCAGCACCAACTGATTTATTCTTGTCTGGGTGCAGCAGCAGAGCTAGCTTCCTATATTGCTTCTTCACCTCCTCTTCATCTGCAAAGGCACCTAGAGACAATATCCGATACCAGTCACTCTCTCCATCAATCTTGGACTCAGATGCAAGATGAACTTCAAGCGTTGAGACCATCTGCAATATGCCTTCAAGCGTCGGGCAGAGATTCTGGGCCTTGAGCGCGTACTTCCGAGCACCCCTGATGTCACGGGCATGGAACTTGGTCTCAGCAACATTTTTGGCTTTCAGGGCCTCATCCATATTGTACTCCTCACTCATCTGCGCCTCTCGAGTCTGGACTCGATTGGCCAACAAACTAACTTGAGCGGGAGCAGCGAAGCCCAAGATCAAGAACTGGGCAAGATTAAGTGTGCATCCAGACTAGAAATCTTCATTGCCTTGGCCTACAGTTAAGTACATACAGGTTAGAAATCTCAACGACAGCATCAAAATGAAAGAACACTATGACGTAACAGGGCGGATCTAGTAGAGGGACATGGGTGTACACATGCGCACCCCCAACAATTTTCGAAAAAAAAAAGTTAGGAGTTACTAAGCATCGAATAGCCATGTAGCTTGAGCTACTTTGGGAACTCGGTACCGCACAGCAAACAGGGAGGAAAATGGGGTGGGAATACCTGCTGGGCGCTCTTCGCCGGCGAAGAGATCAGCGAAGGCCTCGGCCTAGAGATCAGCGAAGGCCAGGGGCGGATCTAGTAGAGGGACATGGGTCAATTTTCGCAAAAAGTTAGAAGTTACTAGGCATAGCCAAATAGCTCGAGGTAGTTTGGGAACTCGGTTTCGCACAGCAAACAGGGAAGACAAGGGGTGGGAATAATACCTGCTGGGCGCTCTTCGCCGGCGAAGGCCTCGGCGCCTGGTGTAGGGCGGCGGCGGCGGGAGCCCAACTAGAACCCGATTTGGGAAGGGGGAGGCTCGATCTGGGCGAAGGCCGGCCTCGGCACCTGGTGTAGGGCGGCGGGAGGGTGCAAGCCCATCTACAGCTAGAACCCGATTTCGGAAGCGGGAGGCTCGATCTGGGCTGAGACGCTGTCGGCGGTGCGAGTCAGCCGGCGGCGGCGGCGATCGGAGGAGAGGGATGCGAGGAGGAGAACGGGAACGAGGCAACAGTGGTGAAGGGCTGGCCAAACATACGTTGCAATTTTATTTATTATTTTACTGTACTACTGTCTCTTCTCTTGTCTAGTCCGTACTATCTCTTCTCTCCTCAGACTATGGTGCACATACATGAGATCCAATTTGGAGCTGCGAAATTACGGGCACTTTTGGACCTTCGGCCAGGTCTCAGCTCCTTGCCCAGCTAGAACGTGAGAGGCAAACATGTTTCGTTTTTCGGCTAGTGTTCCTCGAAGGTCTGAGCGAGTAAGTTTGCTTGCTTACGTGAAAGAGGGATTTTTGTTCGCCCGGCTTGACGAGCTTCTCGGCACCTATGTGGCTAGGCAAGGCAAAGCTAGCTAGCGTGACATCCAAACGTTTTGCCTTGCCAGCCGCGCTGGCCTCGAGAAGCTCGCCAAGCCGGGCGAGTCCAAATCCTTCTCCCGCGGAAGCAAGCAAACTAACTTGCTCAGACCCTGAAGAACACTAGCTGGAAAACCAAACGCATTTGCCTTTCTACATCCTAGCTGGGCAAGATGAGATGAGTGCTGGCCGAAGATCCAAACACGCCCTCTAGAAAAGCTGTGGAGAAAACTTTTCTATCAGCCATGTAAGAGAAGCTTATGTGGCCATGGAGAAAAAGTTGGTTCCTGTCAAGATGGTTTTGGAGTTTCATTAATGTTATTATTGAGATTTCGGTAGAGCTCCAGATCCTAACTTTTCAGCCAAACATCCTAGCTCCGCGAACTCTGGATCTGTAAAAAATGTTTAGATCTAACTCACATCCACCAAATCCACGGAACACCTCAAGCGGTGCTCTGAAAATTCATGCACTACAAGAAATGTGTGGCTTTTTAACATTCTATTATGTCAAGGTGTGCTATGAAAACTCATGTATATTTCGTGGAGTTAGAAAATTACCCACTATGTCATCGGTTACACAGTCTAGGATACCATTTCGCTTCGTCTTTTTCTTTCTCGCGAGAGGCTCGGCCCTAGCTCCTCTATCCGCTACGCATGGTCGACCTTCCAGTCATCGGCACCGGCCGCCTGGCCCTGGCCCGCCCGTCCTGTCCCTAGCACCGGCCGCCTAGCCCAGGCCCCGCACGTCCCGTACCCCGGCACCGGCCACTTGCCCAGGCTTGTGCCGCGCGGGAGGAAGAAGATGTGTTTTTTATTTTAGTCCCTATTATGTTTCAATAACTACGTATGAGTAGAGTTGGAAATCTACCTCCATGGTGGAGCGTCTGCACTGGAGCTGTGTTTTTCAGAGCTGGAGCTTTTTAAAGAAAATCTGAATCGTCAGTGTGAGGCTCCGTCGCCTCGCTCGTTTGAGTCCATGTCGCGCAAGAAACAGATCAAACCGTATGTGCGCGGCTCCGTCGCTGCGCTCCCCTAGAGTCCACGTTGCATGTAGCATTCGTTCTCGTGTGCCTCGAGGTAGAGTGCACGTGAGCTAGCAGCAAAACGTCTCCCTCCTCGTACTTGTATAAAAGTCAGCATATACTCCCTCCGTCCAAAAAAAAAAAAAGACGTCGTTTTAGCTATAAATCTGGACAACTCTCTCCGTTCCAAAAAAGATATCATTTTAGCTATGAATCTGGACAAACACGTGTCCAGATTCTTATCCAGATTCATAGCTAAAACGATATTCTTTTTGTGACGAAGGGAGTACTCGGCAGAGCCAACTGTTAAATATTTAGTCATTTTATGACACACTTTAATCCAATATCCAAAAACAAGATAATACGTACAACATGACATAGATGAGCATGACTACTTGTGCTGTAATTTGGTAGTAACTCCTGTAATCTTCAGATTTCATGACCAAGAGCAGTTAATTCCCCGGGTGAGTAGCGTAAACATCGGGTGAGTAGGTGTGGTCTTATCCCGTTAAAAAACCGATGTTGTACTATTATTATGTCGCTTTATAAAGTTTTTCTTAGACCGGGCCAAAATTGGTAATGGGCTTCTTAAAATTGGTATTGGATCCAATTTGAGGGAAGCTTTAGATGAACTTAAAAACACAAGAAACACCGAATAGCAATGATGTCCAACTCATCGGCTATTCAGCTGTTCGATGTGATTTTGTATTGACTTTTGCGCGGCTCTAGTATTTGTGCCCGCAAGCATTAGTATAATTGTAAGACGTGATTTGCTTTGATTTTAAATCAGCATGTGGATGCGGATCCTTTCATCGATGAACTGTCCGTCAGGGATATATTTCACAAGACGTCCACATATATATATATATATATATATATATATATATATATATATATATATATATATATATATATATATATATATATATATATATATCCAGTGATGTGAATAGCTAGCCTTTGTTGGATTTCCTTGTTGTTTGTGCAGCATTTACCTAATAATAAAGTGGCAAAATTTCCTCCTCTTTTTCGGTACCATTATTTTGGTTTGGTCCTCTTTATCAAACTATGTGAATATGCCAACTATCACCTCTCCTCTCTGGATATAGTCTGCCGCTTTGCGGTTTTGGTTGTTGTTTGTCTCCTCTTTAGATACGGACAGACTCGGTCCATCTCATGAAGTCATGGTCGCCTCCTCGACGGAGTTTAAAGTTCAGCACGAGTTGAATTATACAAAGAAAAGAAAAGAAAAGAACCTGAACCAAAAGGATGAGAAGAAAACTAGAATCCACACCCAAATCGAATAGAAGAAGAATTCCAATTTCCAAATTGACTAAAAAAGAGGGAGATCTATAGGTAGCACCGTGACTCCCAAAATCGACTCCAAATTGCATTGAAGTCGGGTACAAGTCGCCAATAAAATCCTAATCCGACTGCAAATCACACCTTAAAGCAAATATAACGGTCAATAAATTGGTCCTCAACGGAAGTTGCTCCTCCACTTACGCCGCCGCGGACAGAGCTCGCGCGGCCACCAACGCCGCCGCCGAAAGTTTGGGTGCGGATGGAGCTCGCGCCGCCGCCGATGGAGCTCATGCGGCCGCCACCATGAACGGAAAGAGAGGCAAAAGCTGCTGCGATGTCAGGCCGAAGCAGCGCCATCACTCGACGTGCAGTTGCCGCTGGCTAGGTCAATGTGGAGGAGCAGTCGCTGGATGCTGAGGCAGGGCGTGGTCGCTCGATGGGAGGCGGCGCGGTTGCTCGATGCGGAGACGGCGTGGTTGCTCCGTGTGAGGCCGAGTGCGGTGTCGAGGTGGGGACCGCGGTACCGCTGGGCAGCATCGGGGTGTGGCCCTCGCTGCCGCTGGACCAAAGCTTCGGGCTACAAAGCTCCAAACGGAGACTCGGAGAGGAGCCCGGGCGGTTACGGGATAAGGACGGCATGGAGGAACTCGTATGGAAGGATAAGAAAGCAGAGAAGAAACTAAAAGAAAAAGAAAAAGAAAAAGAAAAAACAATAAAGTGGAGAGAATATAGAAAGAAAAGAGAAATAAGAAAAGAAAGAAAAAGGAAAAAAAGGGGGCACTATAGACATGCACGTCCTAAACCGAGTCCTGTAACAAATATTGCATTGGGGGACATTGGTTTCTATGTATGGTGTCTTATGATATAAACTATCCGTAGTTTTTACATTGGGACTGTCCAGACCATCAAGTTATCTTTCCTTTTATTTTGTATTATGTTTCCTCTTTTGATATAATGATAATTTTGGTTTTCTCTACTTTATATAGTAATCTATATCTTTATTTTTGTAGGAAGGAAAAATAAAGGGAAAAGGAAAAATATGGAAGGGGTGCTGGTGAGAGTCTAGCTCGATGAGATTTTGAGCCCGTACGCTTCACTGAAAAGTCGTGGCTGAAAGTACTGTTCGCTAATTTGTTGTGAGAGAAAAACACTGTTCCGGTTCAAAAAAACAAGCTGAAAAATACGGATTATAAGACAAGCGAACATGGGGCTTTACTAGCACGCAGACGCGCTCCGCTACACCGGTTCTTGGACAAGGTGAAGATATGGTGATTATTAGAGATGGAAGATGTAAACAGTAAAGATACACAGTTTTAAAAAGTGGTAAATGATAGTAGTAAACAGTGTTTAATAATGTCAAAATAGCATTAAATTAAACAATGAATTGATCAGTGGTAGTAAATAGTGTTAAAATAGTATTAAAGTGCATGAACAGTAGTTGTGTGGCTTAGTGTGGGGGTCCGACCCCAGGTACCCACGCCCGCACCGCAAGGGATGGTCCAGCCCGCAAGATGATGGCTTGTAGCTCACGGCACAGCTCGGTGCACGCCGCAAGGCACCTCGGCGACATCCTGAAGATAGCATAGAATCTGTTAGGATATGCCAAATGTAATATTTCATGTAAATCTTATTTGTTATCCAATTAGTTGTAGACTTGATCGGCACGTAACCCTACCCCGGGCTATATAAGGCGGGTAGGGGACCCCCTCAAAACACACGCAATCATATACGATAGCCAATATAACCGACGAGACACATGATTAGGATATTACGTCAAGCTGATGGCCTGAACCTGTCTAAATCTTGTGTCTTGTCACTGTCTCGCTCCTAATCTCGCTCACCTCTATGACAAATCTACCATCGTGGGTATACCCCTCGGTGGACTGCCGAACATATTTAGTCGACACTCAGCGTGCTCTAATTTAATCACGGTTAAAAGATCTTATTATATGAATGGATACATGAGATGAATGGTTCCGCCGAGGCTCTGAACTGACATGTTAGATGTGGTAATTGGGTAAGTTGGGTTTCTAAGGGTTTATAATAATTTTAATAACACATTGTTACATTTCCATAATTCATTTTAGAGCTTGTTCAAAATGATGCAACGTTAATAAAATCAGTTTTGATAATTTATGATTTTATTTTGACAAAAGAGATATATATAATTATGAGTTGTCAGATTAGTGTTTTTATCTCCCGGTTGCAACACACGGGCATATTTGCTAGTAAAATAAAAATTATAAATAATTGTGTGATCCATGTTTGTAGCACTTTGATGGTACAATTATTTATTGGACTCGTAAAATTGGGTTAAATGCAAGATATTGGGCTCGAGTGACATATCTGTAAGTCAGTCGCCATGAATTTGATCAATATTCATTCAGGCTGAGTGTGTATCTGTTCCTTGTTTCACCGCACCGTTGAGTTGCACGGTCACGGATGGGAGCCGTAAGTCTCGGCCACGACGGGCGAGCCTACGATAGCGCAGGGCCGCAGCGGCGGCACTCGCCTTTGACTCGGCACACACGTTTTCACGCCCGGCGCGCGCTCGCCCACCACTCAACCTGATGAGGCCCGGCCTCCTCCGGTCCGGTATAATGGCAGAGTAGTCTCTCATGGCGGGGGAGATGAGATCCATCAGAACACCACCGCCGCCAGGCTGATGCTCACACACGCACTCGCATGTCGCATCTCTCGCCGCCACACTGCTTTCACAAATCGCGCACACTACAGTAGCACGCCGCCGCCGTCGCTGGACACGTACACTTCCGCATGCACCGAGCTAGGAGGGTTGACGTCGCTCGCCGCCGGAGATCAACCATCATGGCTGCATCGAAGGGTGAGACTCCCCATCTGTGGGTTCTTTTATTTTGCTAGATGTCTTGCTGCACGTCGATCCGATGGGTGACTTGGGCGACTGAAGGTCTCACCATGGCGTAGTTCTTGCAGCCGTAGAGGAAGAGCTGGCTGTGAAAGGTGCATGCATGCAGGTATGGGGGAGGGGAAAGCAAGTTGTAGTGTCGATTTAGGTGCGGAGGAGGTTGGAAGCAGGCTAAAGATCGAGTATGTGTCCAGTGCAGATTAGTTGGTGCACTAGTGGAGTTCGATAGAGGTGAAGAAGGGGTTCCTGTAGAGGTGTTAGTCTGAGTTCCACGATGAGTGCCAATCACATCCTCGTCTGGAATGCCCGCGGGCTCAACAGCCGCGCGCGGCGCACCGCTGTGAGAGACGTTGCCGAACAACAGCGCACATCCATCATCTGCCTGCAAGAAACCAAGATCCAAACTTTCCATGTCTCGATGAACATTGACACGACGGGAATTGACTTTGATTATGCCTACCTCCCAGCCAACGGCGTCGCCGGGGGAGCGCACGTCGCCTGGCGCCGCGACCTTTGGGTGGCCTCAGCCCCAACTGTTCGGCGCTTCTCCATCACCTTGCGCTTTACGCCGCTTAATCGACCCGGGGTTCCGTGGTACCTCACTAACGTTTACGGCCCGACCGAGCACGCTGCCAAGGACGACTTCCTGCTGGAGCTTAGGGACGTGCATGCGTTCGTCCAGGGGCCGTGGATGCTGTGCGGTGACTTCAATATGATCTACCAAGCTAGCGACAAGAACACTGACCGCCTGCACCGTGGGCTCATGCGCCGTTTCCGCCAAGTGCTGGACGACCTACAGCTCGATGAGCTGCAACTTGCTGGGAGACTGTATACTTGGTCCAACCACCGGGACAACCCCACATTGGAGAGGCTTGACCGCATCTTTGCCTCGGTCGGCTGGCTAGAGCAGAATGCCAACCACCACCTACGTTGCCTCTCCTCCGACGTGTCGGACCACGCGGCTCTTCTACTCGTGCTCGACTCGGAGCCCTGGTCCCGGCCCCGATTTCGCTTCGATGACTACTGGAGGAGCATCCCCGGCTTCCTGGACGTCGTGCGCGACGCATGGAATGGCCATGTGACGGCGTCCGACCCGTGCCGGCTGCTGGACCAGAAATTCCGCGCGGTAGCCAAGGCGCTGCGACAAAGGTGGGCAACGTCAGGCTGCAGCTTGCCGCGGCTAGGGCAGTCATCTACGAGCTTGACACGGCCGAGGAGTCGAGGCAACTCTCGCCTGGGGAAATTCACCACCGCAAGGAGCTCAAGCGCACCGTCCTCGGTCTAGCATCGCTATGCAGGACTATGGCGCGCCAACGTGCCAGGACCAGGCAGTTGAACGAGGGGGACGCCTGCACGCGCTTCTTCCATCTCCAGGCGTGCCATCGTCGGCGCAAAAATTATTTCTTCGCCATCAGCCACAATGGGCAGACCTTCACCGAGGAGGAGGCTAAGGCGGACATTGTCTTCACGTACTACCATGGCCTCCTGGGTACGGCCTTCCCCAGGCAGCACCGCATTGATCTCTCCCAGCTGCCCCTCCCTCGCCTTGACCTACAGGAGCTGACGGCACCGTTCACTGCCGTGGAAATCACCAAGGTGGTTACGGCGTCGCCGTCGGGACGCGCGCCCGGTCCGGACGGTTTCGGCGCTTCATTCTACAAGGCCTCCTGGAGCATCATCGACGCGGACGTCATGCGCGCATTCCACGCGCTTTGGAACCTAGACTTTAGGAGCTTCCACCTCCTCAACGAAGCGATTATGGTGCTGTTACATAAGACGCAGGCACCGGCGGGTCTCAAGGATTACAGACCAATCAGCCTGATACATTCCCTGGGCAAGCTATTCTCCAAGACACTGTGTCCATGCGCCTTGCCCCTCGGATGCAGGAGCTCGTTAGGCACAACCAATCAGCATTCATTCAAGGACGCAGAATACACGAGAACTTCCGAACAGTTCAGCTGTCGTGCAGATGGCTGCATGCCCAGCGTCGACCCACTGCGCTCCTCAAGATTGACCTCGCCAAGGCCTTTGATTCTGTTGCTTGGCCATTCCTGCTGGAGGTCATGGAGCACGCCGGCTTTCCAGTACGTTGGCGGGACTGGGTCTCAGCCTTGCTTGGCACGGCCAGCACGAAGGTGCTACTCAACGGCCGTCCGGGAAGCCGCATACTACATGCTCGAGGTCAATCTTGAGGAGCGCTTCGGTGTACGCGGACGACCTCGTCATCTTGCTGTCCCCGTGCGCACAGGACTTCAACACCATCCGTCACGTTCTGGATCTCTTCGCGGCCGCGTCCGGCCTCGCCACGAACGTCGACAAATGCGTCATCACACCCATCTGCTGCTCCGACGAACAGATGGAGGAAATAAGACAAATCTTTCCATGCAAAGTCCAAGACTTCCCAACCAAATATCTGGGCACGCCGTTGTCGTTGTCCCAGATATGCCGCGGTGAAGAACAGCGCCTCGTTGACGCGGTGGCGGCGCGCATACCAACCTGGAAGGCTGGGCTACTCACTGACGCTGGCCGGGCCACCCTCACCTAGACGACGCTCTCCGCGATACCGATACACATAGCCATCTGCTGCTGCCTCTCAGCCTGGGCTAACAAGGAGATAGACAGGAGACGCCGGGCATTCCTCTGGGCCGGCACCGACTCCGTCTTCGGTGGACGATGTAAGCTGGCGTGGCCGATCGCCTGCGCCCCAAGGACCATGGGGCCTCGGCATCCCCGACCTTCGAATTCTCGGCTACGCGCTCCGTTTGCGCTGGGAATGGCTGCGCAGGACAGAACTTGCCTCGGCTTGGGCGTTGCTGCCTTCCAACGCCGAACGGAATGTTGCTTCCATGTTCAGTGCATCCGTCACCGTCGAGGTCGGTGACGGCGCCAACGCGCGGTTCTGGACGGACACGTGGTTGCCAGAGGGGGCCATACGGACCTTCGCCCCCAACCTCTTCGCAGCAGTTGGCCGGCGACGGCTCAAGCGTACTGTCAAGGACTCTCTACGGAACAGGCGCCGGGTCCGCGACATTACTGGGGCACGCACGGCTGCTGTCATCAACGAGTACATCCATGTGTGGGAGCTACTAATGAACGTGCAGCTCAGGCCCACGGAGCCGGACCGCTTCATTTGGCGATGGTCCGCGGACGGGCGGTACTCCGTCCGCACTGCATATCGCGCTTTCTTTGAGGGCTGGACGACGACGGCGGGAGCGTCTGAGCTTTGGCGTGCGCAGGTGCCTCCGAATGTTAAGTTCTTCTTTTGGCTCGCTTTGCACGACCGCTTGTGGACGGCGGAACGGAGGCTGCGGCACGGTGAAAGTCCTATGGTGTTGATAATTAGTGACAATGCATAAGTACTAATCATATATCTAAGTTGTATATAGCATATGAACATTAGTACATTCCAAGGTTGGTGGCAAGATGGACATGGTGATCATGATGGTCACACTTGGATTTGGACGCAACCCTACGTGATCAAGAAAAAGGTATATGCTTAAGAGTTGTGTTTTAGTAACCAAGACACATATTGGGTGTGGTTACATTATAGGATAGATAGCCGTATTATAAAGAGGGGAATGACGCGGCTATTGAACTCCTAAGTGCCTCTGGGTGTACATTTCATAATCATATGCATTTGGATAGAACTATTAACGTCTCGAAAAATGATTGTGAAAATACTAACACACTCACACATGACGTGATCACTTGGTGGTGTTAGCACATTTGCGATGACGTTGGAGTTTGAGCAGTAGAGAGGGTTTGGGTCCCTCTCTCCGGAAGTCAGAAAAGAATATTCAGGCGTTTTCGAGGAGTTGAAACGACTATTTTTCCACTACGCCGGAAGTCAGAAAAGAAACGGAGACGAACGGAGGTCACAGAGGTGACCGGACGCGGTCTCTGTTTGACCGGACGCGTCTGGTCAGTGTTCAGCTCTGCGCGTGTTTCAGTTTTTTGATCGGACGCGGTGGCGCGTCCGGTCATAGTCGATCGGACGCGTCCGGTCGTTCAGGAAGCTTACTGGACTCCAACCGGACGCTAGCACTATGGCGTCCGGTCAGTTCTGCAGCGCGTCCGGTCGCTGTTTCGTTGTGTGCTGCTCAGGCTTGACCAGCGCATCCGGTCCGTTACGGGACCAGCGCGTGCGGTCGAGCTTCGCGCGTCCGGTCATTGCGTGGAGCGCGTCCGGTCGGTGGTTCGCGAGCGTAGGCGCTGTGTGATCGGCGCGCCCGGTCAATTGGACCAGCACGTCCGGTCAGCGCGACTGCTGCTGAATCAAGTTTCTAACGGCTATATTCGAAGGGGTACGTCTATAAATACTCATTGGCCGGCTCAAGGCTCATCCTCTTGGACATTTGACATACTTGTGAGCACTTTGAGCTAAGCAACTCCCCTCCCACTTATCTCTTTTGCTTCTTTGCATATTCGAAGTGAGATTGAGTCATCCAAGTGCATTTGCATTGTGAGATTGCATCTAGTTGGCACTTGGTGGTTGATTTGCTGCGGGATTCTTGTTTCTCTTGGTGGTTGCCACCACCTAGACGGCTTGGAGCAGCTTGGAGGCGTTGGCAAGAGCTGGTGATTGTTTTTGGCCACCTCCGGTGATTGTGAGGGGTTTGTGCCTACCTCGACGAAGCGCCAAAGGCAACGTTAGTAAATTGCTCGTGTCATTGCAACCTTTTGCTATTTGGTAGGTTCTTGTGGCGCCTTTTGAGATGCTCGGTGTGAGACCGATTAGCCACCGAACCACATGGTAAAGAGGTACACAACGGGGACTAGCGTGCCGACAAGCACGTGAACCTCGGGATAAATCTTCGTGTCATCACTTTTATATTGTGATTGATTGATCCCGGTGTTCGATTGTCTTGGTATTCATTGTTGATCTGGTATTCATTGTTGATCATATTGGTTGGCTCAATACTTCGTCACTCGGTGAAACTTTCCTAACTCAACTCCGCATTACCTTCTTAGTTATCTTTGCTAGAGTAGCTCCTTTGTGTAGCTTCCTAGTTGTAGTTATAGTTACCTTCTCGGTTTGACTTGTGCGGTTGAGTGCAAATATACTAGATTTGTGAATTGGTTAGGTGGCTTGCAAACACCCCCGTAGGCTAAGCAAAACTCGCATCTCGCTACTTATTATATTGATAAACTTATTTAGCTTGTCTTTGTAAAAAATTTTAAAAGGCTATTCACCCCCTCTAGCCATCAAGACCTTTCACACGGCCTCCAACAAGACGACGCCTGTGCGCTCTGTGATCAGCAGAGCGAATCCGTCAGCCACCTCCTTTGCTCGTGCGTTTACACCCGGGAGGTTTGGTCCCGGTTGCTCGCTTCCATGGGATCCCCAGCGGCCCCGCCGCACCAAGACTCCACTCTGCTTCAATGGTGGCTGCATGAGAGGACATCGTTGCCAGAGGCACTGAGGAGGAGCTTCGACTCCCTAGTACTGTTGGTCTCCTGGTGCACCTGGAAAGAACGGAATCGGCGCACCTTCGATTGGCGAACACTCTCGGCGCAGCAGCTGCTCACCAGCATTCAGGAGGAGGGTGACGCCTGGGTCAGCGCAGGCTTTCGCAGCCTGGCGCTGCTCACTGCCCTCATCACTTAATCGGCACTGAGCTCCCCTCTTTCTCCGTCGCACAAATAGTTTCCTCCGTAGTATGACCGGGCAGCCCACCACTAGTTGGTGCTTTGTGTTAAGTGTTTACTCCGGGTAGCGGACGGCCCCTCGCCGTGCCCTTCCGCAGAGCGTGTAAAACCTCCCCTTCCACTTAATGAAGCACGTGCTATAGCACGCTTTCGAAAAAAGCTCAGAAGCCAAGTCAAATTAAGAAGTAGCAGTTCAGGAAAGGGCAAATCAAGGCAAGGCAGTAGTAGAGTGCAATTGATGTTGATGTTCAGAGGGTCTGATTGAAGGAGCGCGTGCAAAGCAGTAGGCATATATATATAGTTTAGACAGCAACACCATGAGTGAGGAGATTGCGAGCCCAAACAAGTGTCAAGACTAGTGGAGATTTCATTCCTTACTTCCTTACTAGAATTAGATTCAGCAAGGAGAAAGGGAGTCTGAACTTTGATGGCAAGTACAAGTGTCGAGTTGTAGTTAGAGATGAGAGATATATAGAGATCAGTATGCGAGAAAGACTGAAGAATGCAGCAGATAACTAAAGCAGTGATAGAGAATAGTAAGGGTCTGATCTGTTGACAGGCTTGTGTGTGGGGAGGAGCAAGCAGAGTCTGGATTTTTATGAGAGGGCAGAGGTGTAGTACTACATCAGAGAGGATAGATAGACATAGTCAATGTAGGTGAAGGCCTGAAGTTTACAGCAGATAGAATGAGCGCCGATGAAGGAAGTGGAGAGATCCAGTGGTTGGCATGTGAGTGTTCAGACAGAGAAGTAGCCAAGGGGAGGTGCAGCAGCAGAGAGTTGAGTAGCATAATGTGGGCACTTAGCAAGATGATTCAGTAAAGGGGAGCTTAATCTCCATGAGAAGCAAATGTATGAAGCAGTAAAGAGAAGAATGTAAATTGGCAAAGCAGACATGTCCAGTGCCAGTGTTTGCGTGCATCGGTCATTTGTCTGATGGCCGGAGAAGCAAAATAGTTTAGCCTTGCTGAAGTTTGAGATGGGGAAGCACAGTCTACAAAGGAAAATGGTTCAGCCGTTTGAAGAGCAGTAATGAGCCGGTATGGCATGAGTAGTGATTAGTTGACAGTAGATATGCATGGAGTAGCTATCCTGAAATGTGCAGAAGTGCAGGAGCAGAGGCCAACTGTGTGCAATGTGTAGCAACAGTCAGTGGTGTTGTTAAAACAAGTAGGCTTGCTGATGATGATGATTGCGAAGCGGGGACTTAACGGTGTCCAGCAATGCAAATTATTATGAGATAGAGGAGATGCCAAGGTTGATTAGCAAAGTTTTGATGCAAGACAAGTCAGAAAAGTCTCAATAAGACTGATGCAATTAGCTTGCAGGCACTTGCACATTCAGTTTAGTAGTGCTGCATAAAGAAGCTCAAGATCAATGAAGACACATAAACTAGTGCAAGCTGTTCACCTGATGCCTGTTGGTGCACGGCTCTGAAGAGCACTGAACATTGCAAAAGTATGCTTTCAGCTGTTCGGCAGCAGTGTAGTGATGTTGCAATAGATGATTCGTAGAGTCGAGAGGACTGTGGCTAGTAGTTTATTCAGCAGTTATTCTCTGAAGAACAAGGCTGGCCCTGCTATGGTGAAATTCAAGGAGAGGAGGCATGAGAGATTGCGGTGTATTAGTCCTGTGTCACTCAGGAAGCAGTAATAACACATAAGTCTGATTGATACTAGAAGAGCAGTAGCGTGTGGACGCTGGTAGTGTTCAGCCATGTAAACTTTCAGTAGATATGTGCCTTAAACTTCAATGAAATAAAAAACTGAAAAAACTTCCAAATAAATGTAGAACCACATATAAATACCATGCAATATATATATTAGAGAAACATATAAAATGTGTCAAGATTAAACATTTTGCACCCAACTTGTTGGCACATAATTTATTTGAATGATTATTAACTCTCATCAAGAACTAATGTTGCTAACAAAGATCTAGAAATCATTACAAATGTTTAAGGTTATGTAGAAATGACGTATAAAATCCACCATTATTGTTCCTAATATAAAAAACCACAAATTTCTCTATTTATTTCTGAACCATGAAATGAGCTACATTATTAACAATAAAAAATTAGAAGATGAAGTTGCTTACCTTTAGAAAGAAGAATACAATGGATGGAGGATTGAAGATCTTCTCAAGAGTTAGCTGGCCGAGAGCAAGAACTTGCTCACCCAAGCGAGAACACACACAACTGAGAGCAAATAATTGAATTGGATGCTCAAGCTATATATAGTGGGGACATTTAGTCCCGGTTAGTGGAGCTGTCTGGGACTAAAGGTCATTCTCTAGTTCCGGTTAGACCCACTAACCAGAATAAAAAGGATAGTGTGACCTTTAGTCCCGGTTGATGGCTTCAACCGGCAGTCCGGCACTAAAGGGCGACCTTTAGTCCCGGTTGAAGCCATCCACCGGAACTAAAATCCCCTCCTGCAAAAGCATGCGGAGCCAGCCGTTGGGCTGGGGATTTTAGTCCTGGTTAGTGGCTCCAACCGGGACTAATTCTCCTATTAGTCCCGGGGCAACTCTTGCCGAGACTAAAGCAAAAAAAAAAGGAAGGTCTGTTCTCTACTAGTGGCTTGTGCACTTGAAAACTGAAATAAGGGGGCTGGGTTTGCTGCCTCCACAGAACTGAGGAAAGCCCATGGTGTGCGAGTGTTGGTTTTCAGTTTCATTCAGTAATGGACAAAATGTATGCTTGTTTGTGATCCATGCAACAGCATTCTAATGCTGCCAGCAAATTATTAATGGCTTGGTTTGACAATCTACCTGGCGTGTTATTTGATTATTTGTTCCCAGTATTCATCTATAGCTAGTGTACGGGCGCATTCAGGGAAGCAATAGCACTGGCATATACTGATGGCACTCATGGGGAACCGAAGGTGTCAGAGCTGTGCATGCACTCTCCATTTCATCATGTACTTCCTGTTCTGGTGGGCCACAAAATTAAAGGCACGGAGTTTTTTCACATGAAACTGTCTTTGGTGTAAGATGAGAATATTTCGTAGCAATGGAAGCACACACACAACCAAACGAGTGGAGAATAGGCAATACAATGCCACAACCTGTATACAATTTCACATGTTTCATTGTGACAAATGTCTGTCTCACAACTGTACTGGGAAAATTTTGCTAAGCCTTACAGTCCTAAGCTCATCTAGCCCACTCGATGTTCAGGGTAGAAGTATAAACAAACACCAGAAGTTTATTCTCGGTCACCTTCAGCCTAGGACCATGAGCAACCTAGTTGCCTGATGATTACATCAGTATACAAGCTTTGACAGAGACGGTCAGGATTTGGAGCTGATGGTCAATCATCTTGACCTTTTCATGCTTTGGTTATTGAATCTGTTGGCGATGAACCTGTTGGTGAGGGGCATGTATCGAGATCCCATTTTCCATTTGATTTCTTCATTTCGCTTTGAACCTGGATTTAACCATTAAGGTGTCCACTATGTTTGCAAAGTTACCAATCGCCATTGCAATCAGCAGGATCCTGAGACCCATGGATTTTTACAACAAACCCGTGGGTTTAATTAGTTTATGGGTTGGATTGAACCATAAAAATATGGAGTGGGGTGGGTTGAAGAAGAGAGTTAATTTGTTATGGGTTTGATTGGGTATGGGGTGGATTTGAAACCATTAGCAGGCCTAGATTCAATAGAATGCCTTGCTTTGTAAATGACCTTCCACTGAGTGGCATTTTGTTTTGTGCTCGCAGATAAAAGTAAAGATTAGGCCGGCTGGCAATACTCACAATGGTTGTGGCATCGACGGGGAGCTTCTTCATGGAGAGAGCAAAGCTGAATGGCAGTGCTCCCTGATTCCAGCCGGTTGCTTGGTCAGGATCCCGGTGCTTTGAAGTAGCCACTATCTACCCCCGTGTGGCAGTCATTCTATTAGGTTGAGCAGTAGTACCGAGATTGTAGGTTAATGGGAAACAGACGAATTTATCTTTGGCCACTGTTTTCATATATTTATTGTGAGTTTAATTTGTAAATAAGGGTCAGAGACTAGAGCACAAAATGCGAAGCTTGAGCTGGATGCTAAGCTCTGCTTTGTTGTGAAGCTGTAACACCGCGGTGTTAGGCTTGCATTAGCATTTGCAAATCATGAGCATAATCATCATTATGCATTTATAAGCATCACATGAAATATAGAGTTGAAACATGTTAACGAAACATGCATGTTGCAATATGTTGTTTCAGTAGATTTAAATTTACGTTGACGCTTGTTAGGACTTGTATGTGCTTGTTTGAGTAAATGAACAACTTGCAAATGTTTAGCAAACAATTTGGAGCAAGGTTTATATTCAAAATCTTCTCAAATTTTGCTTTAAAATAATCTTAGAAAATGAAGTTTTGATTTAAAAATCAACTTTAAATCCCTAGTTCAAAATCCATTGGGATTTTGACTTTGCTCCTTTTGGCAAAGTTGAAGACCACAAAAATTAGAACAACTTTTATTTTTGGGTCCCCTTTTGACAATGGAATTTTGGTACTAAAAATGGGATATTTGGGGGTTGTTTTGCATAAAACAAAAAGAAAAATCAAATTTTTTTTGAAAACGGGTCGCGCCCTTCTTTCTCGGCCCACGGCCGAAGTCGGCCTGGCCCGCCCCGCATGCTCGCCCGCGCCGCGCGCCGTCCCGACCGCGCTCAGGCCGCGGCTACCGCGTGGCGGCTGAACGCTGGCGACGCCGGCCAGTTGGCACCCAGTGGCCCCGTGCGCGCCTTCAAGGCCGGTTCGAACGCGCCTCTCTCCACCTAGCTCCACTCACTCCTCGCGTTACCCCCTCCCCACGCAGAGCAGCTACAGCCGCATGCCACCGCAGCGCCGCGGGCGCCATTGCCGCTGACGCCGCGAGCTCCACCGCCAGCGCCTCGCCGCTCCGCGCTCCATCTTCCCGCTTGCGTCTCCTCTCCGCGCTCGCGTACACTTGCCGTCAACAAGCGGGTAAAGGCAGCAGGGTTTTCCCCCTTCTCTTCTTCCCGCGCGGGCCGCCATGGCCGAGCTCGCCGGAGCTCGTGCCCATGCAGGCAACCCACACTGCTCCCTTTTTTTCTCTTCACCATCGCGCGCTTCCGCTCCTCCGCACCACCGCGAAGACGGTGCGCCCCTTCCCGCGCCTTTCCGTGGCCGAGAATGGCGGGTTCACCGTGCGCAGCGCCACCACTCGCCGGCGCGTGGTGCTGCCGGCGCTAGAGCTCGCCGTAGCCACCATCTTCTCCACCGTCGGACGCCCGTCGTCGAGGGAAGGCCATTGGTGTCGGCCTCACCGGGAACCTCACCGGCGGCGAGATCCGCCGCGGTCAAGCCCTCCCCTGCCTCTGTGAAGGTGACATGTGGGGCCGAGTTGACTCCGGCCCCAGTTGTCAGTTGGAGCGGGGGAGAGCAGTGGGGTACGCATAGCATTTGGGTTTGGGCGGATTTTGGAAAATAAGGAAAATGAATTTCTAAAAAATGTTTTAATGCTTTAGAAATTCATAACTCGGAGAAAAATGGTCCAAAATTTATGAAACAATTTTTTTGTGTTCCTTGTCATTAGATCTACATGATAAAAATATTGCATGTCAATTGTGAGATACTTTATATATAGCTTTATTTAATTCTTGTAAATGCTGATTTCTTGGAAAATGCCTAGTAAATAGAATAAAGGTCAGAAAAATACGGTTCCAATTTTGTTGATCTATTCATGTGTTGTACTTTCTAGGAAAAATATATTACATGCATAGAAAAATATGGCCAAGTAATTTAGGTGCATTTATTTGTTTTTCCTTGTAAAATTGCTAGGGCCAAAAATATGTATAATACATGTAGGTAAAACTTTTTCTATAATGTTCTTATACTATGTAGATCATGGAAAAAATAATAAATCTATTGTTTGACACTTTTCATAGTACAAAGTATTTTTAATATGATTTATCCATCATAGCTTGTCATTTTTGTATAGGCTATTGAAAGGATCAAGATGCCCAAGAGGGGGGGTGAATTGGGCTTTTCTAAAAATTAATTGCAAGAATTAAATCCTACAAGCCAAACTTCACCCCTAGTGCCTACTTGTGTTCCTTGTGATTCTACCGATAAAGGTTTTGCACCCTAAGTTCCAAACCTAGACTAGCAAGGCTATTCTAGGAAAGTAAACAAGCAATGAAAGTGATGCAAGAAAGTAAATGCTTGAAAGTAGGGGAAGGAACACGGCGATGTTTTGCCGAGGTATCGGAGAGTCGCCACTCCTCACTAGTCCTCGTTGGAGCACCCGCGTAAGGGTGTAGCTCCCCCTTGATCCGCGGAAGGATCAAGTCCTCTCTACGGGTTGATTCTTTAACACTCCGTCGTGGCGAATCACCCAAAACCGCTCACAACTTGAGTTGGGTCACCCACAAACTCGTCGGATGATCACCAAACTCCCAATCACCACCAAGCCGTCTAGGTGATAGCGATCACCAAGAGTAACAAGCTAGAACTCTCACTTGACCACAACAAGCCTAATGAGAAGATGGATGCACACTTGCTTGACTCTTGTCACTAGAGAGGATTCTCAAACTTTGATTCGCAAATCTCTATCCTCACTAGGGCTCTTGCACTTCCTTGAACTCTAAAGGTATCAGCTGAACAAATGAGCAAGAGACCTCTAAAAGAGGTGGTGGGGATGTATTTATACACCCCACAGTCGAAAACGAACTGTTACCTGTCAACTCAGCAAAACGCGGGGTGACCGGACGCGCCGGTCGAAGTGACCGGACGCGGCGGTCGCTCGTAACGGTCGAAATCTGAAATCTACGCTGAGTGACCGGACGCGCCGATCTGTGATGACCGGACGCGCCGGTCTGAGATGACCAGACGCGCCTGTAACAGAACCGTCCAAATTATAAGAGCACAAGTACAAAAACAATCACTGAAATGATCAAATTCTCACACTTGAGCCCATATAACTCCGGTAGTCCAATGAAATCACGAGGGATTTCAAACCAATCAACATACCAGCCAAGATCGTAGTGATTTAACATAACAAGTCACATGTTACAACCATTTCACAAGTAATTCAATATACATCGGAGTTTAACATAGTTATTACAACTTAAGTTCAAAAGTAGCGGCAGCAAAGTAATTTGAAACTAACAACACCCTTATTTCAAATACATGCCAGTACGAAGGTCGACTTCCAACAAAAGCATTAGAGAGAAGATAACTCAGAAGGATCATGCCCGTGATCACACTCCGCCTCTATGGCAGGAGCCACCCAACTCTTGCAGCCGCCATGATACATCACAACCTGCAACAAGTGGGGATAAAACCCTGAGTACGACAAAGTACTCAGCTAGACTTACCCGTCAGAAACCAGAAATAAGGTGACACCAAGGATCATGCAAGGCTGATATAAAGTGGGGCTAGCTTGACAACTTTTTGCATAAAAGCTTAATATAGATGATCAATCATTAATGCTTAAGCATCAAGTTAATTATCATTAACCTATCATCTATATTAGAACCTGTACTAGAGCACTCACTTTATTAGGAGCAAACAATATTAACCATAGCAGGTATAAATTGAGGCAACCTTTCCATCGTTATCCAATTAACCATCCGTTTAATTTAATGGAATCTACGTTGCCGCTGCTCAAGTCAAGTGCTCACTAACCGGGAGCGACGGCGATTCGAATCGAATTCCTATCCAGCTGGAGGGGTATTTCTAACACTCACCGCGCAGGCCCCTGCCAGGGTCGCACAAGCCACCTTTTCATATGATTCAGGAATCGCGGGTCCGAATGATGTCGCGACCCCAAGGGCGACACTCTGCCAGGTGATAGGGACTCTAACCCTCCCTTGGTCTCACGCCAATGTCCCCAAGCACATCCTTTCTCTCCTCCAAGAAGCAACCTACAATTCGATTCCCGGCCTGAATCACATTACTCGGCTTCGCGGTCGGAACGACTTATCCGGCCAACTAAGTGTTAGACTGCGTTCAACATGACTCAAGGACGTACAGCGAATCGGTCCTTAAACGACTCAGACGGGGATAGATTCACACCCAAGACCTCCATGCCTTGTTGCTTCACTATCGTCATCCCGCCCGGTCTCATTTCATTTTATTAACACATGGTTCTATTCCACGATAGCAAATATAGCCAACCGTGCCATATATGAATATCCCTATATCTCGCAGGTGACAGGAAATCACCTGACTTCTACCGCTTAAAGCAGGGCTAAGCATCTACTCGATCCTAGTCTATGTAGGATTCAAGGATTCATATATCTGGACAAGGAATGATATAATGCAGCAAGAGTTTCCAACCAACTCCTATCACTTAATGCAACAATACTTATAACATATATATAATTAATTGCTTTGAAGATAGGAGGCTTATAATGCTCCGGGGCTTGCCTGGGATCCGACTCAAGTTAGAGTATGTCAGATGAGTTCGCTTGGCGAGCATCCTCTCATCTAGCACTTGCCCGATCCTTCTATCTTCGGGATGGATCCACCAACTCCATCTACGGGTTTGGCTCCACCTTAGGTCCTTCACATGCTTCAGCTAACGTACCTAAATGAGGTGCAACAATGCATATGTATAAATACATAGAAGTGCAATAAACAAAGAAATCAAACAAGCATACCAAAGTTCTCATAAACACCTAGAGCTAATTAACTTAATCCACAATAGGGCATAACATAGAAGATTGCAAATACATCAATCAAGACACAAGTCTTATAAGATCCTAGGGTACCAAACCAAGTACCAACAAATATAGGTGTCACACTTCAATACACAAGCATGACAAAGTTAATCAAAGCACTAGAACTAGAAATTGCTATCTTCTGGACATCAGACCAACAGCTGAGTAATTTAATCATAACTAGAGATCTACAACTCTAAATGACTTGAAAGAAGACATTATGGAAAGCTTATGAAATTCTCTATATTTCATTTAATATCATCTAAACCTGATTCTAAAATTTACTAGGTCGAAATACAGAAGGTACAGAATATGTCCTGGAAGGACATAGAGCAACATAAATCTGAACCCAACTTAGAACAGCTGTAGTTTCTAAACCATATGGCCCAATACCACCAAATTTTAACAGCAGCTAGATACATAAATTATCTACAACTTTTGTATAAATAAGTTTCACAACAAAGCACATTATCATGAAGAACTTTGCTAAGTTCCCAGATCTGTCCAGAAACCTCATTTGCAAGAAATAATTATTAACTTATGTTGCAAACATATAATTAGAAAAAACCAACTTTACCAACATGTCACACATGAATAATGAACACCAGAAAACATAGTGTCCATTCCTAAATAATTTTTTTAATGCATTTTCTTAATTTATTTAGATAATTGGGTGGAATTATGAACACCTATTAAAAGTGCACAATAAATTCTACAAAAATTACAATGGCCTAAAGATGCTCTAAAAAGCCTACTGTCCAAATTTCAATCCATTTGGGCAAGTATATCAAGCTCTATGAAAAAGACAAATAGCTATTGCAATAATTCATGTAAAAGCAAATTAAACCTAAAACTCAATATTTTCTGTGAACACAAGGCCATATTATGAATCAATATGATAGAGAAACGTCATACTCAGGTAATGGAACAATATTTTCTATTTTATCATTTATATATTATTTATAAGCTATTTATCAAGCCTTAAACAAGTTAAATCAATAACTAGATCATCCAATAAGTAGTGACGAAGAAATTTATACCACAGTACATAAATATCATGACAAGACTACCATAAAAAGTTCACATCATTTGGAGCATCACAACTCAAGATATAAAATGACAAGTAATAAAATGAAATTTTCCTTATATAACAAGGTCAAATCAAAACTTTAAGAAAATAGTGAACAACTAGGGTGTTTAATATTTTTCCTAGCAAGTGTATGTCATCACAAAATTAACAAAACAAGAATCACTGTTTTTGGATATCTAAAACTCTAGATATGGCTCTGCTCAAGATGATAAGCATTTTTGGGAGCATTTTTAAGGCTTAAATAAAGACATTAGAAAATACCTACAAACATGTAACATATTATGACTCCACTGCATAGATCTTTTCCCTAGGTTTCCAAAAAGTCCACATTTACTATTTTTGGAGTTTTCTAGCATGCAATATGAATTTTTGAAGATTTAAATGAAATCTGAAATTCAAATTCGGAATTAACACAACCCTAACTTAACGGTAGGCGCACCCGGTTGCTTACCCAACTCAGCCACCCCTTAAACCGACGTGAGGGGCCCATGGTCAGGCTGGGCCCGCATGTCAGCTACTCAAACAGAGGCACTGAGAGGGCCGGCCGTTCCTCCCTCCCGCCGATGGGGAAAACAGAGGAGACGGCGGCGACAACGCCGGAGCTCCCTGCTCCGGGGATGGAGGCCTTGCCGGCTCCGCGAACACGGCGGGGAAGGACCGCGGTGCCCGGGCGCAACCACTAGTGGCCTCGGCGTGGCTTGTGGTGGCTCGTGATGGCGCGGCCACGGCTGCAGGCGGCGGCGATGGCAGCAAACCGGTGGCAGCGGTCTCCGGTGAGGGTCAAAGCCGAGGAAGAAGTGCTACGCGTGCGGCGTGGCGTGGCAAAGGCGGTGTGGCAGTTCATTCGGGTGGACAGAGACCGGGGAAGAGAAATCGCGGTGGCGGCTCAAAGCTTGGCCGGCGGTCATGGCGGCGCTCTGCGCTGCGCGTGCTGCGGGCAAAGCGAGGCGAGCACGAGTGCGTGGAGAGGGTAGTGGAGTCACTGGTGTACGTGGCGGAGGCCGCAATGGCTTGGAGCGTTGGGCGCGACAGCGGCGGCCGGAGCTCTACCGGCCCGGCCATGGCGCGGCCGCGCTCTGCGCGAACAGAGAGGGAGAAGGGAGTGAAGAAGGGGAAGGAAAGGGCGTGCTGGTGCCCCTCCTCATCGGCAGCTGGGCGCAGGGCGCGTGGCCGAAGGTGGGATGCGCGGCAGCGGTGGAGGCGCATGGCGGCCACGTCCTGGACGCGCGGCGCTCCCTGAGGCATTCCACCGAACACGTGGCATGCGTGAAACCGCCTGACTTGGAGACCGTTTCTGGACCTGCTCGGGTCCGAATTTGGATATGGGCCAATTATGAAAGTTGTTCATTTCGTGATGCCCTACAACTCTTGTTTAAGGACCCTGATCATTGGAGCAATGGATTAGGGGGTAATTAGACCTTAAGTTGACATTGTCGATGATTAATCTAAACTTCGGTGTTTACTCCAATTAGTTGGTCAACAGTGGTCAAATCAATGCCAACTTTTGGGTATATCCTACTCCAAGCCATAAGCTCCAACCTTTATTAAGGGGTCAAACCAAGTTACTTAACAAAATCTCGAGAACGTGACATGTCAATCAAGTTGACTAAACTCGGCCTTAATTCTTTTCTAAGTCTAAAAACAGTTGTAGATTCAAACTTGGGTTCCTTATTTGACTAAGTTAGGAGCTGGACTAGGCCTTGAGGTTTGAACAAAGTTTGTAGTACCCAACATGAGCTACAACTTCTCTTAAATGACCAAGGTCTGGATCAGCTTGGGTTGCAAGATAAAAAGCTCCAAAGTGGACTACTTGAGACTAAACTCCATTATGACTTAGCCAAATTTGCGAAGTCCAAAAACAGCAGCTGAATAAATCTTGGGAGCTCTATTTGACTAGGTTAGAGGCCAAACTAGATCTTGACCATTAAACAAAGTTTGTTGTACACAAGATGAACTACAATTTTTGTTTAAGGTCAAACCTCATAACTGGTACAGAAGTCAAACTTTCACTTTGGTCAAAGTATCAATACGGTAAAGCCTAAACTAGGGTTTTAGGCCAATTGGGGCATTTTCTTGACTTTTGCTCAACATGAACCCTTCATGACTTTTGTTGTAGAGTTTATCTAAAGTCATTTGGGCAAGTTTTCATGATTTGGTTGATGATCTATAGTTCCATTAACTTAATGGTGCAAATTCCAATAGGAATGGAACTTATCATTTCATGTGACTTTTTGATTCCAAACTTTATGAAACTTTTCTAGGGATCAATATAGATAGGTACTAAGGTGAGACACATGAAGATATTATCATAACCCCACCTAAGCATATAATTTAAAAAGGGGCCTATATGTAAAGCAATGGTGCAATATCCAACTTTAGGTCAGGCTCATCTCCATAGGTTGACCTTGACATTGTCATCTCCACTTAATCTATCATGTTTGATCTTAAACCCACCACTTAATTGGTGATAAACACCTGGGGTGTTACAGCCCTCCCTCCTTAAAAGAATCGCGTCCTGAGATTCGGAATGGAAGATCTCTTAAGGAAGAGAGACACGTTATCAAGTTCCCAACATTTGCTATAGCGTTCAGCTATAAAGCTTCAACATCGGTGAACAGTTCGGTCAAAGGCACTTTCTGATACGTACTCTTCATGGTAAAATTTGTCTGAAGAATTTCCTTCATTGACTTCCATGAAGCATTGTTACTTTGGGAGGAATCCAAAATAGCATATACTGCATTCTCAGTGTACGGAGATCATTTGGTCCTTGAGTGAACCACTCACAAGTATCTGACTCTCTAAAGAGCACAACATAGGTCATATGAACTTTACATTAGACCAAAATCTTCAGAAGTATACTCATAAAATGACTCTATGTTCACAAAGTTTGAAAAGCAGTCCTCTACGAAAATGGTTTGAGCACAACCTTCCAAAAGGATGGGATCATAGACGACAAACATTCTCTGAGGTTATAGGATACCGACTAACCAATAGACAAGGTCTATGTTGGTCATAAATGTTCATTCATTTAGGCACCAACTAATGGAAAACTACTTGTGGTTCCATATGTGCAGTTCTCTTTCTCTGATGACAACACTGTATTATCTGAGTCTGTCGAGGGGTCAATGAATGTGATAGCTGACTCTGTCGGCTTCGTATTCCTGCCAACAGCTACCTAATAAGATTCTTTTATCCAAAGACAATAGTTATCTGGGTGGAATCAGATGCAACCTCTTGGTAAAAACATGTATAAGGTACCAAGGTATGTCATCATTGGAAAATAATTCCTAAAGAAAGATGTAATGAGGCCTTAAGGACAGCAAAAGTTATAATATTTACTAAACCGCGGGAAGTAGTCTACCACCAAGCGGTTGAGTAAAATTTTCCTTTGTGACTTAGTTGCACTATAAGTTGAGTTGACTTGCAGCATAACAACTTTGTCAGGCCAACTTTCACCTTGAGGCTTCCTTTTCAGGATCAAATAGCAGCTCTAAGATGGGAAATCTGTTGTTTGACACTTTTCAAATTGCTTTTGATTCGCGATGGCATACATTGATTTGCAGAAACCAAGGCTGCTCGTACATTAGGGATACGAGAAAGCAAAAGCAAATGAAAGAGTGTAAACTAGTATCTGTGAGACCTCAAAAGGGCCATCCAACAGTAGATCTCGACTATTAATTTACATATCAAGCCGATGATGCACACGCTTTGAACTGGCAGATTACTTTTGCAAGGCAAAACACATACTTTCTCTACTTCTTCACCTTAGCTGATAGAACATCTTGCACTATCTGTGTGATTGTCCAAGATGGAATTGACTTGGTCGCAATGACTCTGGACGCCAGAGTATCACTCCAGTTATTGGCAAGTTGATTAACTTCTTGTTGGTTATTGCTCTGTAAGACCTAGCCTTCGTAGCTACCAAAGAATCGTTACCTAGCTAGAGATTAACCTTCCTATTGGTAACTAATTAGTTGTCTCTCAACACTAAAAAGTTCCAAATCTTCATTCTTGATCACAACAATTGCGGTTGATACAAAGCAGATGGTTGCTATCGAAGTCAGCAGATAAGGAGTCACACCAGAGATGGTTGATTTCGACAGTATGGCCATTATGCATACAAAGGTTAAAATTTGCATAATGTGATGATCGAGTCTTATCCAACAGATGACTTGTCCAACATTAAGTGTTGGGTGTCCTTTTTATCCAACAGAGCTGAGATACGTGGCTCACTAGATTGAGTTGTCAATACTAGAACAACTAAGTAGAGTCACTTGTCTACCACCTCTTGTAGTATGTTAATGTTTATGTCGGTGGCCTGTTCTTCAAAGGTTATCCTCTTAGCAACTTCAGGAGGAAGTTTTACTACTTTTGGTTCAATATAAGGGTCTTTCAATAAGATATGGGAAAACAATCAAGGAAGAAGGTCACGTAAACATCACATCAGTGTTGTTCTGCAATGGATTACGATTAGAAACCATGATACCAGCGCGTGCCGAGCAGCACAACCTTGTGTGTGCACCCACAGGAGGCTCTCGGTTTCGTCGCGGCACCATTAGTTGCTACTCATAACACCATTACTGAACATACACCCAATGAGGAATTTCAAATGGCATAGATTGGGTTGATAAGGTAGATGCATGAATTTGCAAGCATACGATTTAGATGCCATAATAGAGAGACGTTGCGTCACACTGGCTAACCTTTGAGAGAGGTAACCAGAAGGTCCAACATTGATTTGGGTATGGTCTTCACAACTGGCAATGTACGAACCATGGTCAAAGGCTAGCGTTGATAAAAGTTAACTTGGTTGGTCAGACGACAAGGGTCTTCACACAGAAAGGGTTGCAAAACATTCACGGCTCATGCAAACAAATAGGAGAACTAAACTTTGGGCTTTCGGTCAAGCAAAGGCATGGATACAGACATTCAAAGGATAACCACCACGTCTATAGGCTCAGGCTCCTAAGAGAGAGAACCTAATTAAAGACAACAACCAAAATAATTACGTAACGTGAACATTGTTCTAGGATAAAGCTTATGCGACACTCGTATGCTCACCGAGGACAACGAGGTGACAACTATGGCTTTACCCAAAATAAGCATTTATCTCAAGCATGAACTAACTACAAGTTTAGTCCAAACAAACGTTAGTTAAAGAGGCCAACTTAGCATGTGCCCAGAATCTGGACAGCAGCACAGTAGTTACTTGTTTCTACCATAACTGAGGTTGTAGACATCTCACAAAGGTGATCCTAGACTTTCTAGGAAGCTTAGGAACATGGCTACACTTTAGTTATTCATACCAAAATCAAATTCATAGATTAACATGACCAAAAATGTTAATGTTTCAGATCTGTACCAATATGTATAGAAAACTGACAAGAACTTCAAAAATGCATAACTGGAGTTTTAGGGACACAACAAGGCTAAGCCTTAACTTTGTGTAAAGCTTATTAAGTTGTCTATAACTTTCTTATTATCATATTAAGATGATTCTATATCTAACAAGGCCAAACAAGACAAAGAAGACATCTCTGCCCAGATTTGGACAGATTCTGTCATTCCACTTTACAAGCTCATAAGTAGAGATTTAGACCACCCCAATTGGTGCTATAGGACAATTTGGAAAGCTTAGAAAAAGTACTACACTTCTTCTATTATCTCCAAGACATGATTCCTTATGCACATAGGTCAAACAAACCAAACATACAGATCTATTCTGAACATGAGCAGATTTTGACAACAACTTCTAAAATTTATAACTCCCAAACCATAAGGCCTAGGGTCTTGAAATTTTAGGACAAGCTATATAATTAAGTTAGCTACAACTTTGGTATTCTCTATAACTACAGAAAACACCATTATGATCATAAAAGCATCACTTTTCTCAAGCAACATGGAACAAGACATTTTTGTTTTACTTCACTCAAGAAAGATAGTGTAACACATTGATCACAAGTTACACACTATAGAACAAGGGTGAGAAGAGTATAGCCATGCATAAAGCAACAATTATGATAATGCATGCTTCGTCCTATTCGTCCTCACAAGACTACCGACCTAAGGTGGCAATCACGTTCTATGTCGGTGGCATAACACGCACTCTCTCAATATATAGCTAGTCGTCAGCTACATTTAACTTACGCATTCGTGGTTAGCGTACCTGTAGAAAAGTTTCATTGCAGCCCAACATTCCCCAATAAAGCACATAATGAAAGCAGAGAAGTAAAATTCTAAGTACTCCCATGTACATATACCCCCGTATATATACATGTAGCACCAAAACTACCCGAATAATCAACCACCCACAATTAAGTGCCTTCATATATACATGTGTGTAACATGTAAATAATCCAGTAACCAAAACTAGCTCTCCCCTAGACCGTAGTTTGTACGGTCATGCTCTCACAACTCACACTTACCTGAGCGTAGGTGCGATGTTGCATAAAAGTAAACTAGCAACATATATGGCTATTTCATATATGAAGGCTACCTCTAATCTAACACACCGGGTAGCATAGTGTGGGAGAGTCATCACACATAGATACCTTGGCCTGGGCGTAGATGTATAAATGAAAAACCCCCAAGTTAGTACTTATATAAGCCACCTAATAATCCTTATATGGGCATAAGGAAATTGACCACTGGCATACTTAGATTTAGAATTCAGATTTTCACAAACCTATATATAGCTATAAGTTGATAAAACTGACTTTATAAAACAAAACCTTTGTTTTAAATACACATACGACAAGTTTAATGTTGAATCTTGCTCCGATACCAGCTGTAACAGAACCGTCCAAATTATAAGAGCACAAGTACAAAAACAATCACCGAAATGATCAAATTCTCGCACTTGAGCCCATATAACTCCGGTAGTCCAATGAAATCACGAGGGATTTCAAACCAATCAACATACCAGCCAAGATCGTAGTGATTCAACATAACAAGTCACATGTTACAACTATTTCACAAGTAATTCAATATACATCGGAGTTTAACATAGTTATTACAACTTAAGTTCAAAAGTAGCGGAAGCAAAGTAATTTGAAACTAACAACACCCTTATTTCAAATACATGCCAGTACGAAGGTCAACTTCCAACAAAAGCATTAGAGAGAAGATAACTCAGAAGGATCATGCCTGTGATCACACTCCGCCTCTATGGCAGGAGCCACCCAACTCTTGCAGTCGCCATGATACATCACAACCTGCAACAAGTGGGGATAAAACCCTGAGTACGACAAAGTACTCAGCTAGACTTACCCGTCAGAAACCAGAAATAAGGTGACACCAAGGATCATGCAAGGCTGATATAAAGTGGGGCTAGCTTGACAACTTTTTGCATAAAAGCTTAATATAGATGATCAATCATTAATGCTTAAGCATCAAGTTAATTATCATTAACCTATCATCTATATTAGAACCTGTACTAGAGCACTCACTTTATTAGGAGCAAACAATATTAACCATAGCAGGTATAAATTGAGGCAACCTTTCCATCGTTATCCAATTAACCATCCGTTCAATTTAATGGAATCTACATTGCCGCTGCTCAAGTCAAGTGCTCACTAACCGGGAGCGACGACGATTCGAATCGAATTCCTATCCAGCTGGAGGGGTATTTCTAACACTCACCGCGTAGGCCCCTGCCAGGGTCGCACAAGCCACCTTTTCATATGATTCAGGAATCGCGGGTCCGAATGATGTCGCGACCCCAAGGGTGACACTCTGCCAGGTGATAGGGACTCTAACCCCCCCTTGGTCTCACGCCAATGTCCCCAAGCACATCCTTTCTCTCCTCCAAGAAGCAACCTACCATTCGATTCCCGGCCTGAATCACATTACTCGGCTTCGCGGTCGGAACGACTTATCCGGCCAGCTAAGTGTTAGACTGCGTTCAACATGACTCAAGGATGTACAACGAATCGGTCCTTAAACGACTCAGACGGGGATAGATTCACACCCAAGACCTCCATGCCTTGTTGCTTCACTATCGTCATCCCGCCCGGTCTCATTTCATTTTATTAACACATGGTTCTATTCCACGATAGCAAATATAGCCAACCGTGCCATATATGAATATCCCTATATCTCGCAGGTGACAGGAAATCACCTGACTTCTACCGCTTAAAGCAGGGCTAAGCATCTACTCGATCCTAGTCTATGTAGGATTCAAGGATTCATATATCTGGACAAGAAATGATATAATACAGCAAGAGTTTCCAACCAACTCCTATCACTTAATGCAATAATACTTATAACATATATATAATTAATTGCTTTGAAGATAGGAGGCTTATAATGCTCCGGAGGCTTATAAAGTCTACTGTCCAAATTTCAATCCATTTGGGCAAGTATATCAAGCTCTATGAAAAAGACAAATAGCTATTGCAATAATTCATGTAAAAGCAAATTAAACCTAAAACTCAATATTTTCTGTGAGCACAAGGCCATATTATGAATCAATATGATAGAGAAACGTCATACTCAGGTAATGGAACAATATTTTCTATTTTATCATTTATATATTATTTATAAGCTATTTATCAAGCCCTAAACAAGTTAAATCAATAACTAGATCATCCAATAAGTAGTGACCAAGAAATTTATACCACAGTACATACATATCATGACAAGACTACCATAAAAATTTCACATCATTTGGAGCATCACAACTCAAGATATAAAATGACAAGTAATAAAATGAAATTTTCCTTATATAACAAGTTCAAATCAAAACTTTAAGAAAACAGTGAACAACTAGGGTGTTTAATATTTTTCCTAGCAAGTGTATGTCATCACAAAATTAACAAAATAAGAATCACTATTTTTGGATATCTAAAACTCTAGATATGGCTCTGCTCAAGATGATAAGCATTTTTGGGAGCATTTTTAAGGCTTAAATAAAGACATTAGAAAATACCTACAAACATGTAACATATTATGACTCCACTGCATAGATCTTTTCCCTAGGTTTCCAAAAAGTCCACATTTACTATTTTTGGAGTTTTCTAGCATGCAATATGAATTTTTGAAGATTTAAATGAAATCTTAAATTCAAATTTGGAATTAACACAACCCTAACTTAACGGTAGGCGCACCCGGTTGCTTACCCAACTCAGCCACCCCTTAAACCGACGTGAGGGGCCCATGGTCAGGCTGGGCCCGCATGTCAGCTACTCAAACAGAGGCACTGAGAGGGCCGGCCGTTCCTCCCTCCCGCCGATGGGGAAAACAGAGGAGACGGCGGCGACCACGCCGGAGCTCCCTGCTCCGAGGATGGAGGCCTTGCCGGCTCCACGGACACGGCGGGGAAGGACCGCGGTGCCCGGGCGCAACCACCGATGGCCTCGGCGTGGCTTGTGGTGGCTCGTGATGGCGCGGCCACGGTAGCAGGCGGCGGCGATGGCAGCGGACCGGTGGCAGCGATCTCCGGTGAGGGTCAAAGCCGAGGAAGAAGTGCTACGCATGCGGCGCGGCGTGGCAAAGGCGGTGCGGCAGTTCATTCGGGTGGACGGAGACCGGGGAAGAGAAATCGCGGTGGCGGCTCAAAGCTTGGCCGGCGGTCATGGCGGCGGCGCTCTGCGCGTGCTGCGGGCAAAGCGAGGCGAGCACGAGTGCGTGGAGAGGGTAGTGGAGTCACTGGTGTACATGGCGGAGGCCGCAATGGCTTGGAGCGTTGGGCGTGATAGCGGCGGCCGGAGCTCTACCGGCCCGGCCATGGCGCGGCCGCGCTCTGCGCGAACAGAGAGGGAGAAGGGAGTGAAGAAGGGGAAGGAAAGGGCGTGCTGGTGCCCCTCCTTATCGGCAGCCGGGCGCAGGGCACGTGGCCGAAGGTGGGATGCGCGGCAGCGGTGGAGGCGCATGGCGGCCACGTCCCGGACGCGCGGCGATCCCTGAGGCATTCCACCGAACACGTGGCATGCGTGAATCCGCCTGACTTGGAGACCGTTTCTGGACCTGCTCGGGTCCGAATTTGGATATGGGCCAATTATGAAAGTTGTTCATTTCGTGATGCCCTACAACTCTTGTTTAAGGACCCTGATCATTGGAGCAATGGATTAGGGGGTAATTAGACCTTAAGTTGACATTGTCGATGATTAATCTAAACTTCGGTGTTTACTCCAATTAGTTGGTCAACAGTGATCAAATCAATGCCAACTTTTGGGTATATCCTACTCCAAGCCATAAGCTCCAACCTTTATTAAGGGGTCAAACCAAGTTACTTAACAAAATCTCGAGAACGTGACATGTCAATCAAGTTGACTAAACTCGGCCTTAATTCTTTTCTAAGTCTAAAAACAGTTGTAGATTCAAACTTGGGTTCCTTATTTGACTAAGTTAGGAGCTGGACTAGGCCTTGAGGTTTGAACAAAGTTTGTAGTACCCAACATGAGCTACAACTTCTCTTAAATGACCAAGGTCTGGATCAGCTTGGGTTGCAAGATAAAAAGCTCCAAAGTGGACTACTTGAGACTAAACTCCATTATGACTTAGCCAAATTTGCGAAGTCCAAAAACAGCAGCTGAATAAATCTTGGGAGCTCTATTTGACTAGGTTAGAGGCCAAACTAGATCTTGACCATTAAACAAAGTTTGTTGTACACAAGATGAACTACAATTTTTGTTTAAGGTCAAACCTCATAACTAGTACAGAAGTCAAACTTTCACTTTGGTCAAAGTATCAATACGGTAAAGCCTAAACTAGGGTTTTAGGCCAATTGGGGCATTTTCTTGACTTTTGCTCAACATGAACCCTTCATGACTTTTGTTGTAGAGTTTATCTAAAGTCATTTGGGCAAGTTTTCATGATTTGGTTGATGATCTATAGTTCCATTAACTTAATGGTGCAAATTCCAATAGGAATGGAACTTATCATTTCATGTGACTTTTTGATTCCAAACTTCATGAAACTTTTCCAGGGATCAATATAGATAGGTACTAAGGTGAGACACATGAAGATATTATCATAACCCCACCTAAGCATATAATTTAAAAAGGGGCCTATATGTAAAGCAATGGTGCAATATCCAACTTTAGGTCAGGCTCATCTCCATAGGTTGACCTTGACATTGTCATCTCCACTTAATCTATCATGTTTGATCTTAAACCCACCACTTAATTGGTGATAAACACCTGGGGTGTTACAGCCCTCCCCCCTTAAAAGAATCGCGTCCCGAGATTCGGAATGGAAGATCTCTTAAGGAAGAGAGACACGTTATCAAGTTCCCAACATTTGCTATAGCGTTCAGCTATAAAGCTTCAACATCGGTGAACAGTTCGGTCAAAGGCACTTTCTGATACGTACTCTTCATGGTAAAATTTGTCTGAAGAATTTCCTTCATTGACTTCCATGAAGCATTGTTACTTTGGGAGGAATCCAAAATAGCATATACTGCATTCTCAGTGTACGGAGATCATTTGGTCCTTGAGTGAACCACTCACAAGTATCTGACTCTCTAAAGAGCACAACATAGGTCATATGAACTTTACATTAGACCAAAATCTTCAGAAGTATACTCATAAAATGACTCTATGTTCATAAAGTTTGAAAAGCAGTCCTCTACGAAAATGGTTTGAGCACAACCTTCCAAAAGGATGGGATCATAGACGACAAACATTCTCTAAGGTTATAGGATACCGACTAACCAATAGACAAGGTCTATGTTGGTCGTAAATGTTCATTCATTTAGGCACCAACTAATGGAAAACTACTTGTGGTTCCATATGTGCAGTTCTCTTTCTCTGATGACAACACTGTATTATCTGAGTCTGTCGAGGGGTCAATGAATATGATAGCTGACTCTGTCGGCTTCGTATTCCTGCCAACAGCTACCTAATAAGATTCTTTTATCCAAAGACAATAGTTATCTGGGTGGAATCAGATGCAACCTCTTGGTAAAAACATGTATAAGGTACCAAGGTATGTCATCATTGGAAAATAATTCCTAAAGAAAGATGTAATGAGGCCTTAAGGACAGCAAAAGTTATAATATTTACTAAACCGCGGGAAGTAGTCTACCACCAAGCGGTTGAGTAAAATTTTCCTTTGTGACTTAGTTGCACTATAAGTTGAGTTGACTTGCAGCATAACAACTTTGTCAGGCCAACTTTCACCTTGAGGCTTCCTTTTCAGGATCAAATAGCAGCTCTAAGATGGGAAATCTGTTGTTTGACACTTTTCAAATTGCTTTTGATTCGCGATGGCATACATTAATTTGCAGAAACCAAGGCTGCTCGTACATTAGGGATACGAGAAAGCAAAAGCAAATGAAAGAGTGTAAACTAGTATCTGTGAGACCTCAAAAGGGCCATCCAACAGTAGATCTCGACTATTAATTTACATATCAAGCCGATGATGCACACGCTTTGAACTGGCAGATTACTTTTGCAAGGCAAAACACATACTTTCTCTACTTCTTCACCTTAGCTGATAGAACATCTTGCACTATCTGTCTGATTGTCCAAGATGGAATTGACTTGGTCGCAATGACTCTGGACGCCAGAGTATCACTCCAGTTATTGGCAAGTTGATTAACTTCTTGTTGGTTATTGCTCTGTAAGACCTAGCCTTCGTAGCTACCAAAGAATCGTTACCTAGCTAGAGATTAACCTTCCTATTGGTAACTAATTAGTTGTCTCTCAACACTAAAAAGTTCCAAATCTTCATTCTTGATCACAACAATTGTGGTTGATACAAAGCAGATGGTTGCTATCGAAGTCAGCAGATAAGGAGTCACACCAGAGATGGTTGATTTCGACGGTATGGCCATTATGCATACAAAGGTTAAAATTTGCATAATGTGACAATCGAGTCTTATCCAACAGATGACTTGTCCAACATTAAGTGTTGGGTGTCCTTTTTATCCAACAGAGCTGAGATACGTGGCTCACTAGATTGAGTTGTCAATACTAGAACAACTAAGTAGAGTCACTTGTCTACCACCTCTTGTAGTATGTTAATGTTTATGTCGGTGGCCTGTTCTTCAAAGGTTATCCTCTTAGCAACTTCAGGAGGAAGTTTTACTACTTTTGGTTCAATATAAGGGTCTTTCAATAAGATATGGGAAAACAATCAAGGAAGAAGGTCACGTAAACATCACATCAGTGTTGTTCTGCAATGGATTACGATTAGAAACCATGATACCAGCGCGTGCCGAGCAGCACAACCTTGTGTGTGCACCCAGAGGAGGCTCTCGATTTCATCGCGGCACCATTAGTTGCTACTCATAACACCATTACTGAACATACACCCAATGAGGAATTTCAAATGGCATAGATTGGGTTGATAAGGTAGATGCATGAATTTGCAAGCATACGATTTAGATGCCATAATAGAGAGACATTGTGTCACACTGGCTAACCTTTGAGAGAGGTAACCAGAAGGTCCAACATGGATTTGGGTACGGTCTTCACAACTGGCAATGTACGAACCATGGTCAAAGGCTAGCGTTGATAAAAGTTAACTTGGTTGGTCAGACGACAAGGGTCTTCACACAGAAAGGGTTGCAAAACATTCACGGCTCATGCAAACAAATAGGAGAACTAAACTTTGGGCTTTCGGTCAAGCAAAGGCATGGATACAGACATTCAAAGGATAACCACCACGTCTATAGGCTCAGGCTCCTAAGAGAGAGAACCTAATTAAAGACAACAACCAAAATAATTACGTAACATGAACATTGTTCTAGGATAAAGCTTATGCGACACTCGTATGCTCACCGAGGACAACGAGGTGACAACTATGGCTTTACCCAAAATAAGCATTTATCTCAAGCATGAACTAACTACAAGTTTAGTCCAAACAAACGTTAGTTAAAGAGGCCAACTTAGCATGTGCCCAGAATCTGGACAGCAGCACAGTAGTTACTTGTTTCTACCATAACTGAGGTTGTAGACATCTCACAAAGGTGATCCTAGACTTTCTAGGAAGCTTAGGAAGATGGCTACACTTTAGTTATTCATACCAAAATCAAATTCATAGATTAACATGACCAAAAATGTTAATGTTTCAGATCTGTACCAATATGTATAGAAAACTGACAAGAACTTCAAAAATGCATAACTGGAGTTTTAGGGACACAACAAGGCTAAGCCTTAACTTTGTGTAAAGCTTATTAAGTTGTCTATAACTTTCTTATTATCATATTAAGATGATTCTATATCTAACAAGGCCAAACAAGACAAAGAAGACATCTCTGCCCAGATTTGGACAGATTCTGTCATTCCACTTTACAAGCTCATAAGTAGAGATTTAGACCACCCCAATTGGTGCTATAGGACAATTTGGAAAGCTTAGAAAAAGTACTACACTTCTTCTATTATCTCCAAGACATGATTCCTTATGCACATAGGTCAAACAAACCAAACATACAGATCTATTCTGAACATGAGCAGATTTTGACAACAACTTCTAAAATTTATAACTCCCAAACCATAAGGCCTAGGGTCTTGAAATTTTAGGACAAGCTATATAATTAAGTTAGCTACAACTTTGGTATTCTCTATAACTACAGAAAACACCATTATGATCATAAAAGCATCACTTTTCTCAAGCAACATGGAACAAGACATTTTTGTTTTACTTCACTCAAGAAAGATAGTGTAACACATTGATCACAAGTTACACACTATAGAACAAGGGTGAGAAGAGTATAGCCATGCATAAAGCAACAATCATGATAATGCATGCTTCGTCCTATTCGTCCTCACAAGACTGCCGACCTAAGGTGGCAATCACGTTCTATGTCGGTGGCATAACACGCACTCTCTCAATATATAGCTAGTCGTCAGCTACATTTAACTTACGCATTCGTGGTTAGCGTACCTGTAGAAAAGTTTCATTGCAGCCCAACATTCCCCAATAAAGCACATAATGAAAGCAGAGAAGTAAAATTCTAAGTACTCCCATGTACATATACCCCCGTATATATACATGTAGCACCAAAACTACCCGAATAATCAACCACCCACAATTAAGTGCCTTCATATATACATGTGTGTAACATGTAAATAATCCAGTAACCAAAACTAGCTCTCCCCTAGACCGCAGTTTGTACGGTCATGCTCTCACAACTCACACTTACCTGAGCGTAGGTGCGATGTTGCATAAAAGTAAACTAGCAACATATATGGCTATTTCATATATGAAGGCTACCTCTAATCTAACACACCGGGTAGCATAGTGTGGGAGAGTCATCACACATACATACCTTGGCCTGGGCGTAGATGTATAAATGAAAAACCCCCAAGTTAGTACTTATATAAGCCACCTAATAATCCTTATATGGGCATAAGGAAATTGACCACTGGCATACTTAGATTTAGAATTCAGATTTTCACAAACCTATATATAGCTATAAGTTGATAAAACTGACTTTATAAAACAAAACCTTTGTTTTAAATACACATACGACAAGTTTAATGTTGAATCTTGCTCCGATACCAGCTGTAACAGAACCGTCCAAATTATAAGAGCACAAGTACAAAAACAATCACCGAAATGATCAAATTCTCGCACTTGAGCCCATATAACTCCGGTAGTCCAATGAAATCACGAGGGATTTCAAACCAATCAACATACCAGCCAAGATCGTAGTGATTCAACATAACAAGTCACATGTTACAACTATTTCACAAGTAATTCAATATACATCGGAGTTTAACATAGTTATTACAACTTAAGTTCAAAAGTAGCGGAAGCAAAGTAATTTGAAACTAACAACACCCTTATTTCAAATACATGCCAGTACGAAGGTCGACTTCCAACAAAAGCATTAGAGAGAAGATAACTCAGAAGGATCATGCCCGTGATCACACTCCGCCTCTATGGCAGGAGCCACCCAACTCTTGCAGTCGCCATGATACATCACAACCTGCAACAAGTGGGGATAAAACCCTGAGTACGACAAAGTACTCAGCTAGACTTACCCGTCAGAAACCAGAAATAAGGTGACACCAAGGATCATGCAAGGCTGATATAAAGTGGGGCTAGCTTGACAACTTTTTGCATAAAAGCTTAATATAGATGATCAATCATTAATGCTTAAGCATCAAGTTAATTATCATTAACCTATCATCTATATTAGAACCTGTACTAGAGCACTCACTTTATTAGGAGCAAACAATATTAACCATAGCAGGTATAAATTGAGGCAACCTTTCCATCGTTATCCAATTAACCATCCGTTCAATTTAATGGAATCTACGTTGCCGCTGCTCAAGTCAAGTGCTCACTAACCGGGAGCGACGGCGATTCGAATCGAATTCCTATCCAGCTGGAGGGGTATTTCTAACACTCACCGCGCAGGCCCCTGCCAGGGTCGCACAAGCCACCTTTTCATATGATTCAGGAATCGCGGGTCCGAATGATGTCGCGACCCCAAGGGCGACACTCTGCCAGGTGATAGGGACTCTAACCCCCCCTTGGTCTCACGCCAATGTCCCCAAGCACATCCTTTCTCTCCTCCAAGAAGCAACCTACCATTCGATTCCCGGCCTGAATCACATTACTCGGCTTCGCGGTCGGAACGACTTATCCGGCCAACTAAGTGTTAGACTGCGTTCAACATGACTCAAGGACGTACAACGAATCGGTCCTTAAACGACTCAGACGGGGATAGATTCACACCCAAGACCTCCATGCCTTGTTGCTTCACTATCGTCATCCCGCCCGGTCTCATTTCATTTTATTAACACATGGTTCTATTCCACGATAGCAAATATAGCCAACCGTGCCATATATGAATATCCCTATATCTCGCAGGTGACAGGAAATCACCTGACTTCTACCGCTTAAAGCAGGGCTAAGCATCTACTCGATCCTAGTCTATGTAGGATTCAAGGATTCATATATCTGGACAAGAAATGATATAATGCAGCAAGAGTTTCCAACCAACTCCTATCACTTAATGCAAAAATACTTATAACATATATATAATTAATTGCTTTGAAGATAGGAGGCTTATAATGCTCCGGGGCTTGCCTGGGATCCGACTCAAGTTAGAGTATGTCAGATGAGTTCGCTTGGCGAGCATCCTCTCATCTAGCACTTGCCCGATCCTTCTATCTTCGGGATGGATCCACCAACTCCATCTTCGGGTTTGGCTCCACCTTAGGTCCTTCACGTGCTTCCGCTAACGTACCTAAATGAGGTGCAACAATGCATATGTATGAATGCATAGAAGTGCAATAAACAAAGAAATCAAACAAGCATACCAAAGTTCTCATAAACACCTAGAGCTAATTAACTTAATCCACAATAGGGCATAACATAGAAGATTACAAATACATCAATCAAGACACAAGTCTTATAAGATCCTAGGGTACCAAACCAAGTACCAACAAATATAGGTGTCACACTTCAATACACAAGCATGGCAAAGTTAATCAAAGCACTAGAACTAGAAATTGCTACCTTCTGGACATCAGACCAACAGCTGAGTAATTTAATCATAACTAGAGATCTACAACTCTAAATGACTTGCAAGAAGACATTATGGAAAGCTTATGAAATTCTCTATATTTCATTTAATATCATCTAAACCTGATTCTAACATTTACTAGGTCGAAATACAGAAGGTACAGAATATATCCTGGAAGGACATAGAGCAACAAAAATCTGAACCCAACTTAGAACAGCTGTAATTTCTAAACCATATGGCCAAATACCACCAAATTTTAACAGCAGCTAGATACATAAATTATCTACAACTTTTGTATAAATAAGTTTCACAACAAAGCACATTATCATGAAGAACTTTGCTAAGTTTCCAGATCTGTCCAGAAACCTCATTTGCAAGAAATAATTATTAACTTATGTTGCAAACATATAATTAGACAAAACCAACTTTACCAACATGTCACACAGGAATAATGAACACCAGAAAACATAGTGTCCATTCCTAAATAATTTCTTTTAATGCATTTTCTTAATTTATTTAGATAATTGGGTGGAATTATGAACACCTATCAAAGGTGCACAATAAATTCTACAAAAATTACAATGGCTTAAAGATTCTCTAAAAAGTCTACTGTCCAAATTTCAATCCATTTGGGCAAGTATATCAAGCTCTATCAAAAAGACAAATAGCTATTATAATAATTCATGTAAAAGCAAATTAAACCTAAAACTCAATATTTTCTGTGAACATAAGGCCATATTATGAATCAATATGATAGAGAAACGTCATACTCAGGTAATGGAACAATATTTTCTATTTTATCATTTATATATTATTTATAAGCTATTTATCAAGCCCTAAACAAGTTAAATCAATAACTAGATCATCCAATAAGTAGTGACCAAGAAATTTATACCACAGTACATACATATCATGACAAGACTACCATAAAAATTTCACATCATTTGGAGCATCACAACTCAAGATATAAAATGACAAGTAATAAAATGAAATTTTCCTTATATAACAAGGTCAAATCAAAAGTTTAAGAAAACAGTGAACAACTAGGGTGTTTAATATTTTTCCTAGCAAGTGTATGTCATCACAAAATTAACAAAACAAGAATCACTATTTTTGGATATCTAAAACTCTAGATATGGCTCTGCTCAAGATGATAAGCATTTTTGGGAGCATTTTTAAGGCTTAAATAAAGACATTAGAAAATACCTACAAACATGTAACATATTATGACTCCACTGCATAGATCTTTTCCCTAGGTTTCCAAAAAGTCCACATTTACTATTTTTGGAGTTTTCTAGCATGCAATATGAATTTTTGAAGATTTAAATGAAATCTGAAATTCAAATTTGGAATTAACACAACCCTAACTTAACGGTAGGCGCACCCGGTTGCTTACCCAACTCAGCCACCCCTTAAACCGACGTGAGGGGCCCATGGTCAGGCTGGGCCCGCATGTCAGCTACTCAAACAGAGGCACTGAGAGGGCCGGCCGTTCCTCCCTCCCGCCGATGGGGAAAACAGAGGAGACGGCGGCGACCACGCCGGAGCTCCCTGCTCCGGGGATGGAGGCCTTGCCGGCTCCGCGGACACGGCGGGGAAGGACCGCGGTGCCCGGGCGCAACCACCGATGGCCTCGGCGTGGCTTGTGGTGGCTCGTGATGGCGTGGCCACGGTAGCTGGCGGCGGCGATGGCAGCGGACCGGTGGCAGCGATCTCCGGTGAGGGTCAAAGCCGAGGAAGAAGTGCTACGCGTGCGGCGCGGCGTGGCAAAGGCGGTGCGGCAGTTCATTCGGGTGGACGGAGACCGGGGAAGAGAAATCATGGTGGCGGCTCAAAGCTTGGCCGGCGGTCATGGCGGCGGCGCTGTGCGCGTGCTGCGGGCAAAGCGAGGCGAGCACGAGTGCGTGGAGTGGGTAGTGGAGTCACTGGTGTACGTGGCGGAGGCCGCAATGGCTTGGAGCATTGGGCGTGATAGCGGCGGCCGGAGCTCTACCGGCACGACCATGGCGCGGCCGCGCTCTGCGCGAACAGAGAGGGAGAAGGGAGTGAAGAAGGGGAAGGAAAGGGCGTGCTGGTGCCCCTCCTCATCGGCAGCCGGGCGCAGGGCGCGTGGCCGAAGGTGGGATGCGCGGCAGCGGTGGAGGCGCATGGCGGCCACGTCCCGGACGCGCGGCGCTCCCTGAGGCATTCCACCGAACACGTGGCGTGCGTGAAACCGCCTGACTTGGAGACCGTTTCTGGACCTGCTCGGGTCCGAATTTGGATATGGGCCAATTATGAAAGTTGTTCATTTCGTGATGCCCTACAACTCTTGTTTAAGGACCCTGATCATTGGAGCAATGGATTAGGGGGTAATTAGACCTTAAGTTGACATTGTCGATGATTAATCTAAACTTCGGTGTTTACTCCAATTAGTTGGTCAACAGTGGTCAAATCAATGCCAACTTTTGGGTATATCCTACTCCAAGCCATAAGCTCCAACCTTTATTAAGGGGTCAAACCAAGTTACTTAACAAAATCTCGAGAACGTGACATGTCAATCAAGTTGACTAAACTCGGCCTTAATTCTTTTCTAAGTCTGAAAACAATTGTAGATTCAAACTTGGGTTCCTTATTTGACTAAGTTAGGAGCTGGACTAGGCCTTGAGGTTTGAACAAAGTTTGTAGTACCCAACATGAGCTACAACTTCTCTTAAATGACCAAGGTCTGGATCAGCTTGGGTTGCAAGATAAAAAGCTCCAAAGTGGACTACTTGAGACTAAACTCCATTATGACTTAGCCAAATTTGCGAAGTCCAAAAACAGCAGCTGAATAAATCTTGGGAGCTCTATTTGACTAGGTTAGAAGCCAAACTAGATCTTGACCATTAAACAAAGTTTGTTGTACACAAGATGAACTACAATTTTTGTTTAAGGTCAAACCTCATAACTGGTACAGAAGTCAAACTTTCACTTTGGTCAAAGTATCAATACGGTAAAGCCTAAACTAGGGTTTTAGGCCAATTGGGGCATTTTCTTGACTTTTGCTCAACATGAACCCTTCATGACTTTTGTTGTAGAGTTTATCTAAAGTCATTTGGGCAAGTTTTCATGATTTGGTTGATGATCTATAGTTCCATTAACTTAATGGTGCAAATTCCAATAGGAATGGAACTTATCATTTCATGTGACTTTTTGATTCTAAACTTCATGAAACTTTTCCAGGGATCAATATAGATAGGTACTAAGGTGAGACACATGAAGATATTATCATAACCCCACCTAAGCATATAATTTAAAAAGGGGCCTATATGTAAAGCAATGGTGCAATATCCAACTTTAGGTCAGGCTCATCTCCATAGGTTGACCTTGACATTGTCATCTCCACTTAATCTATCATGTTTGATCTTAAACCCACCACTTAATTAGTGATAAACACCTGGGGTGTTACAGCCCTCCCCCCTTAAAAGAATCGCGTCCCAAGATTCAGAATGGAAGATCTCTTAAGGAAGAGAGACACGTTATCAAGTTCCCAACATTTGCTATAGCGTTCAGCTATAAAGCTTCAACATCGATGAACAGTTCGGTCAAAGGCACTTTCTGATACGTACTCTTCATGGTAAAATTTGTCTGAAGAATTTCCTTCATTGACTTCCATGAAGCATTGTTACTTTGGGAGGAATCCAAAATAGCATATACTGCATTCTCACTGTACGGAGATCATTTGGTCCTTGAGTGAACCACTCACAAGTATCTGACTCTCTAAAGAGCACAACATAGGTCATATGAACTTTACATTAGACCAAAATCTTCAGAAGTATACTCATAAAATGACTCTATGTTCACAAAGTTTGAAAAGCAGTCCTCTACGAAAATGGTTTGAGCACAACCTTCCAAAAGGATGGGATCATAGACGACAAACATTCTCTGAGGTTATAGGATACCGACTAACCAATAGACAAGGTCTATGTTGGTCGTAAATGTTCATTCATTTAGGCACCAACTAATGGAAAACTACTTGTGGTTCCATATATGCAGTTCTCTTTCTCTGATGACAACACTGTATTATCTGAGTCTGTCGAGGGGTCAATGAATGTGATAGCTGACTCTGTCGGCTTCGTATTCCTGCCAATAGCTACCTAATAAGATTCTTTTATCCAAAGACAATAGTTATCTGGGTGGAATCAGATGCAACCTCTTGGTAAAAACATGTATAAGGTACCAAGGTATGTCATCATTGGAAAATAATTCCTAAAGAAAGATGTAATGAGGCCTTAAGGATAGCAAAAGTTATAATATTTACTAAACCGCGGGAAGTAGTCTACCACCAAGCGGTTGAGTAAAATTTTCCTTTGTGACTTAGTTGCACTATAAGTTGAGTTGACTTGCAGCATAACAACTTTGTCAGGCCAACTTTCACCTTGAGGCTTCCTTTTCAGGATCAAATAGCAGCTCTAAGATGGGAAATCTATTGTTTGACACTTTTCAAATTGCTTTTGATTCGCGATGGCATACATTGATTTGCAGAAACCAAGGCTGCTCGTACATTAGGGATACGAGAAAGCAAAAGCAAATGAAAGAGTGTAAACTAGTATCTGTGAGACCTCAAAAGGGCCATCCAACAGTAGATCTCGACTATTAATTTACATATCAAGCCGATGATGCACACGCTTTGAACTGGCAGATTACTTTTGCAAGGCAAAACACATACTTTCTCTACTTCTTCACCTTAGCTGATAGAACATCTTGCACTATCTGTGTGATTGTCCAAGATGGAATTGACTTGGTCGCAATGACTCTGGACGCCAGAGTATCACTCCAGTTATTGGCAAGTTGATTAACTTCTTGTTGGTTATTGCTCTGTAAGACCTAGCCTTCGTAGCTACCAAAGAATCGTTACCTAGCTAGAGATTAACCTTCCTATTGGTAACTAATTAGTTGTCTCTCAACACTAAAAAGTTCCAAATCTTCATTCTTGATCACAATAATTGCGGTTGATACAAAGCAGATGGTTGCTATCGAAGTCAGCAGATAAGGAGTCACACCAGAGATGGTTGATTTCGACGGTATGGCCATTATGCATACAAAGGTTAAAATTTGCATAATGTGACGATCGAGTCTTATCCAACAGATGACTTGTCCAACATTAAGTGTTGGGTGTCCTTTTTATCCAACAGAGCTGAGATACGTGGCTCACTAGATTGAGTTGTCAATACTAGAACAACTAAGTAGAGTCACTTGTCTACCACCTCTTGTAGTATGTTAATGTTTATGTCGGTGGCCTGTTCTTCAAAGGTTATCCTCTTAGCAACTTCAGGAGGAAGTTTTACTACTTTTGGTTCAATATAAGGGTCTTTCAATAAGATATGGGAAAACAATCAAGGAAGAAGGTCACGTAAACATCACATCAGTGTTGTTCTGCAATGGATTACGATTAGAAACCATGATACCAGCGCGTGCCGAGCAGCACAACCTTGTGTGTGCACCCACAGGAGGCTCTCGGTTTCGTCGCGGCACCATTAGTTGCTACTCATAACACCATTACTGAACATACACCCAATGAGGAATTTCAAATGGCATAGATTGGGTTGATAAGGTAGATGCATGAATTTGCAAGCATACGATTTAGATGCCATAATAGAGAGACGTTGCGTCACACTGGCTAACCTTTGAGAGAGGTAACCAGAAGGTCCAACATGGATTTGGGTACGGTCTTCACAACTGGCAATGTACGAACCATGGTCAAAGGCTAGCGTTGATAAAAGTTAACTTGGTTGGTCAGACGACAAGGGTCTTCACACAGAAAGGGTTGCAAAACATTCACGGCTCATGCAAACAAATAGGAGAACTAAACTTTGGGCTTTCGGTCAAGCAAAGGCATGGATACAGACATTCAAAGGATAACCACCACGTCTATAGGCTCAGGCTCCTAAGAGAGAGAACCTAATTAAAGACAACAACCAAAATAATTATGTAACGTGAACATTGTTCTAGGATAAAGCTTATGCGACACTCGTATGCTCACCGAGGACAATGAGGTGACAACTATGGCTTTACCCAAAATAAGCATTTATCTCAAGCATGAACTAACTATAAGTTTAGTCCAAACAAACGTTAGTTAAAGAGGCCAACTTAGCATGTGCCCAGAATCTGGACAGCAGCTAAGTAGTTACTTGTTTCTACCATAACTGACGTTGTAGACATCTCACAAGGGTGATCCTAGACTTTCTAGGAAGCTTAGGAAGATGGCTACACTTTAGTAATTCATACCAAAATCAAATTCATAGATTAACATGACCAAAAATGTTAATGTTTCAGATCTGTACCAATATGGACAGAAAACTGACAAGAACTTCAAAAATGCATAACTGGAGTTTTAGGGACACAACAAGGCTAAGCCTTAACTTTGTGTAAAGCTTATTTAGTTGTCTATAACTTTCTTATTATCATATTAAGATGATTCTATATCTAACAAGGCCAAACAAGACAAAGAAGACATCTCTACCCAGATTTGGACAGATTCTGTCATTCCACTTTACAAGCTCATAAGTAGAGATTTAGACCACCCCAATTGGTGCTATAGGACAATTTGGAAAGCTTAGAAAAAGTACTACACTTCTTCTATGATCTCCAAGACATGATTCCTTATGCACATAGGTCAAACAAACCAAACATACAGATCTGTTCTGAACATGAGCAGATTTTGACAACAACTTCTAAAATTTATAACTCCCAAACCATAAGGCCTAGGGTCTTAAAATTTTAGGACAAGCTATATAATTAAGTTAGCTACAACTTTGGTATTCTCTATAACTACAGAAAACACCATTATGATCATAAAAGCATCACTTTTCTCAAGCAACATGGAACAAGACATTTTTGTTTTACTTCACTCAAGAAAGATAGTGTAACACATTGATCACAAGTTACACACTATAGAACAAGGGTGAGAAGAGTATAGCCATGCATAAAGCAACAATCATGATAATGCATGCTTCGTCCTATTCGTCCTCACAAGACTGCCAACCTAAGGTGGCAATCACGTTCTATGTCGGTGGCATAACACGCACTCTCTCAATATATAGCTAGTCGTCAGCTACATTTAACTTACGCATTCGTGGTTAGCGTACCTGCAGAAAAGTTTCATTGCAACCCAACATTCCCCAATAAAGCGCATAATGAAAGAAGAGAAGTAAAATTCTAAGTACTCCCATGTACATATACCCCCGTATATATACATGTAGCACCAAAACTACCCGAATAATCAACCACCCACAATTAAGTGCCTTCATATATACATGTGTGTAACATGTAAATAATCCAGTAACCAAAACTAGCTCTCCCCTAGACCGCTGTTTGTATGGTCATGCTCTCACAACTTACACTTACCTGAGCGTAGGTGCGATGTTGCATAAAAGTAAACTAGCAACATATATGGCTATTTCATATATGAAGGCTACCTCTAATCTAAAACACCGGGTAGCATAGTGTGGGAGAGTCATCACACATACATACCTTGGCCTGGGCGTAGATGCATAAATGAAAAACCCCCAAGTTAGTACTTATATAAGCCACCTAATAATCCTTATATGGGCATAAGGAAATTGACCACTGGCATACTTAGATTTAGAATTCAGATTTTCACAAACCTATATATAGCTATAAGTTGATAAAACTGACTTTATAAATCAAAACCTTTGTTTTAAATACACATACGACAAGTTTAATGTTGAATCTTGCTCCGATACCAGCTGTAACAGAACCGTCCAAATTATAAGAGCACAAGTACAAAAACAATCACCGAAATGATCAAATTCTCGCACTTGAGCCCATATAACTCCGGTAGTCCAATGAAATCACGAGGGATTTCAAACCAATCAACATACCAGCCAAGATCGTAGTGATTCAACATAACAAGTCACATGTTACAACCATTTCACAAGTATTCAATATACATCGGAGTTTAACATAGTTATTACAACTTAAGTTCAAAAGTAGCGGAAGCAAAGTAATTTGAAACTAACAACACCCTTATTTCAAATACATGCCAGTACGAAGGTCGACTTCCAACAAAAGCATTAGAGAGAAGATAACTCAGAAGGATCATGCCCGTGATCACACTCCGCCTCTATGGCAGGAGCCACCCAACTCTTGCAGCCGCCATGATACGTCACAACCTGCAACAAGTGGGGATAAAACCCTGAGTACGACAAAGTACTCAGCTAGACTTACCCGTCAGAAACCAGAAATAAGGTGACACCAAGGATCATGCAAGGCTGATATAAAGTGGGGCTAGCTTGACAACGTTTTGCATAAAAGCTTAATATAGATGATCAATCATTAATGCTTAAGCATCAAGTTAATTATCATTAACCTATCATCTATATTAGAACCTGTACTAGAGCACTCACTTTATTAGGAGCAAACAATATTAACCATAGCAGGTATAAATTGAGGCAACCTTTCCATCGTTATCCAATTAACCATCCGTTCAATTTAATGGAATCTACGTTGCCGCTGCTCAAGTCAAGTGCTCACTAACCGGGAGCGACGGCGATTCAAATCGAATTCCTATCCAGCTGGAGGGGTATTTCTAACACTCACCGCGCAGGCCCCTGCCAGGGTCGCACAAGCCACCTTTTCATATGATTCAGGAATCGCGGGTCCGAATGATGTCGTGACCCCAAGGGCGATACTCTGCCAGGTGATAGGGACTCTAACCCCCCTTGGTCTCACGCCAATGTCCCCAAGCACATCCTTTCTCTCCTCCAAGAAGCAACCTACCATTCGATTCCCGGCCTGAATCACATTACTCGGCTTCGCGGTCGGAACGACTTATCCGGTCAACTAAGTGTTAGACTGCGTTCAACATGACTCAAGGACGTACAGTGAATCGGTCCTTAAACGACTCAGACGGGGATAGATTCACACCCAAGACCTCCATGTCTTGTTGCTTCACTATCGTCATCCCGCCCGGTCTCATTTCATTTTATTAACACATGGTTCTATTCCACGATAGCAAATATAGACAACCGTGCCATATATGAATATCCCTATATCTCGCAGGTGATAGGAAATCACCTGACTTCTACCGCTTAAAGCAGGGCTAAGCATCTACTTGATCCTAGTCTATGTAGGATTCAAGGATTCATATATCTGGACAAGGAATGATATAATGCAGCAAGAGTTTCCAACCAACTCCTATCACTTAATGCAACAATACTTATAACATATATATAATTAATTGCTTTGAAGATAGGAGGCTTATAATGCTCCGGGGCTTGCCTGGGATCCGACTCAAGTTAGAGTATGTCAGATGAGTTCGCTTGGCGAGCATCCTCTCATCTAGCACTTGCCCGATCCTTCTATCTTCGGGATGGATCCACCAACTCCATCTTCGGGTTTGGCTCCACCTTAGGTCCTTCACGTGCTTCAGCTAACGTACCTAAATGAGGTGCAACAATGCATATGTATGAATGCATAGAAGTGCAATAAACAAAGAAATCAAACAAGCATACCAAAGTTCTCATAAACACCTAGAGCTAATTAACTTAATCCACAATAGGGCATAACATAGAAGATTACAAATACATCAATCAAGACACAAGTCTTATAAGATCCTAGGGTACCAAACCAAGTACCAACAAATATAGGTGTCACACTTCAATACACAAGCATGGCAAAGTTAATCAAAGCACTAGAACTAGAAATTGCTACCTTCTGGACATCAGACCAACAGCTGAGTAATTTAATCATAACTGGAGATCTACAACTCTAAATGACTTGCAAGAAGACATTATGGAAAGCTTATGAAATTCTCTATATTTCATTTAATATCATCTAAACCTGATTCTAACATTTACTAGGTCGAAATACAGAAGGTACAGAATATGTCCTGGAAGGACATAGAGCAACAAAAATCTGAACCCAACTTAGAACAGCTGTAGTTTCTAAACCATATGGCCAAATACCACCAAATTTTAACAGCAGCTAGATACATACATTATCTACAACTTTTGTATAAATAAGTTTCACAACAAAGCACATTATCATGAAGAACTTTGCTAAGTTCCCAGATCTGTCCAGAAACCTCATTTGCAAGAAATAATTATTAACTTATGTTGCAAACATATAATTAGACAAAACCAACTTTACCAACATGTCACACAGGAATAATGAACACCAGAAAACATAGTGTCCATTCCTAAATAATTTCTTTTAATGTATTTTCTTAATTTATTTAGATAATTGGGTGGAATTATGAACACCTATCAAAGGTGCACAATAAATTCTACAAAAATTACAATGGCCTAAAGATTCTCTAAAAAGTCTACTGTCCAAATTTCAATCCATTTGGGCAAGTATATCAAGCTCTATGAAAAAGACAAATAGCTATTGCAATAATTCATGTAAAAGCAAATTAAACCTAAAACTCAATATTTTCTGTGAACATAAGGCCATATTATGAATCAATATGATAGAGAAACGTCATACTCAGGTAATGGAACAATATTTTCTATTTTATCATTTATATATTATTTATAAGCTATTTATCAAGCCCTAAACAAGTTAAATCAATAACTAGATCATCCAATAAGTAGTGACCAAGAAATTTATACCACAGTACATACATATCATGACAAGACTACCATAAAAATTTCACATCATTTGGAGCATCACAACTCAAGATATAAAATGACAAGTAATAAAATGAAATTTTCCTTATATAACAAGGTCAAATCAAAAGTTTAAGAAAACAGTGAACAACTAGGGTGTTTAATATTTTTCCTAGCAAGTGTATGTCATCACAAAATTAACAAAACAAGAATCACTATTTTTGGATATCTAAAACTCTAGATATGGCTCTGGTCAAGATGATAAGCATTTTTGGGAGCATTTTTAAGGCTTAAATAAAGACATTAGAAAATACCTACAAACATGCAACATATTAGGACTCCACTGCATAGATCTTCTCCCTAGGTTTCCAAAAAGTCCACATTTACTATTTTTGGAGTTTTCTAGCATGCAATATGAATTTTTGAAGATTTAAATGAAATCTGAAATTCAAATTCGGAATTAACACAACCCTAACTTAACGGTAGGCGCACCCGGTTGCTTACCCAACTCAGCCACCCCTTAAACCGACGTGAGGGGCCCATGGTCAGGCTGGGCCCGCATGTCAGCTACTCAAACAGAGGCACTGAGAGGGCCGGTCGTTCCTCCCTCCCGCCGATGGGGAAAACAGAGGAGACGGCGGCGACCATGCCGGAGCTCCCTGCTCCGGGGATGGAGGCCTTGCCGGCTCCGCGGACACGGCGGGGAAGGACCGCGGTGCCCGGGCGCAACCACCGGTGGCCTCAGCGTGGGTTGTGGTGGCTCGTGATGGCGCGGCCACGGTAGCAGGCGGCGGCGATGGCAGCGGACCGGTGGCAGCGGTCTCCGGTGAGGGTCAAAGCCGAGGAAGAATTGCTATGCATGCGGCGCGGCGTGGCAAAGGCGGTGCGGCAGTTCATTCAGGTGGACGGAGACCGGGGAAGAGAAATCGTGGTGGCGGCTCAAAGCTTGGCCGACGGTCATGGCGGTGGCGCTCTGCGCGTGCTGCGGGCAAAGCGAGGCGAGCACGAGTGCGTGGAGAGGGTAGTGGAGTCACTGGTGTACGTGGCGGAGGCCACAATGGCTTGGAGCGTTGGGCGCGACAGCGGCGGCCGGAGCTCTACCGGCCTGGCCATGGCGCGGCCGCGCTCTGCGCGAACAGAGAGGGAGAAGGGAGTGAAGAAGGGGAAGGAAAGGGCGTGCTGGTGCCCCTCCTCATCGGCAGCCGGGCGCAGGGCGCGTGGCCGAAGGTGGGATGCGTGGCAGCGGTGGAGGCACATGGCGGCCACGTCCCGGACGCGCGGCGCTCCCTGAGGCATTCCACCGAACACGTGGCGTGCGTGAAACCGCCTGACTTGGAGACCGTTTCTGGACCTGCTCGGGTCCGAATTTGGATATGGGCCAATGATGAAAGTTGTTCATTTCGTGATGCCCTACAACTCTTGTTTAAGGACCCTGATCATTGGAGCAATGGATTAGGGGGTAATTAGACCTTAAGTTGACATTGTCGATGATTAATCTAAACTTCGGTGTTTACTCCAATTAGTTGGTCAACAGTGGTCAAATCAATGTCAACTTTTGGGTATATCCTACTCCAAGCCATAAGCTCCAACCTTTATTAAGGGGTCAAACCAAGTTACTTAACAAAATCTCGAGAACGTGACATGTCAATCAAGTTGACTAAACTCAGCCTTAATTCTTTTCTAGTCTGAAAATAGTTGTAGATTCAAACTTGGGTTCCTTATTTGACTAAGTTAGGAGCTGGACTAGGCCTTGAGGTTTGAACAAAGTTTGTAGTACCCAACATGAGCTACAACTTCTCTTAAATGACCAAGGTCTGGATCAGCTTGGGTTGCAAGATAAAAAGCTCTAAAGTGGACTACTTGAGACTAAACTCCATTATGACTTAGCCAAATTTGCGAAGTCCAAAAACAGCAGCTGAATAAATCTTGGGAGCTCTATTTGACTAGGTTAGAGGCCAAACTAGATCTTGACCATTAAACAAAGTTTGTTGTACACAAGATGAACGACAATTTTTGTTTAAGGTCAAACCTCATAACTGGTACAGAAGTCAAACTTTCACTTTGGTCAAAGTATCAACACGGTAAAGCCTAAACTAGGGTTTTAGGCCAATTGGGGCATTTTCTTGACTTTTGCTCAACATGAACCCTTCATGACTTTTGTTGTAGAGTTTATCTAAAGTCATTTGGGCAAGTTTTCATGATTTGGTTGATGATCTATAGTTCCATTAACTTAATGGTGCAAATTCCAATAGGAATGGAACTTATCATTTCATGTGACTTTTTGATTCCAAACTTCATGAAACTTTTCCAGGGATCAATATAGATAGGTACTAAGGTGAGACACATGAAGATATTATCATAACCCCACCTAAGCATATAATTTAAAAAGGGGCCTATATGTAAAGCAATGGTGCAATATCCAACTTTAGGTCAGGCTCATCTCCATAGGTTGACCTTGACATTGTCATCTCCACTTAATCTATCATGTTTGATCTTAAACCCACCACTTAATTGGTGATAAACACCTGGGGTGTTACAGCGCCGATCAGGGTTGATCGGACGCGTCCGATCATGCAAGAGCTCTCTGGAAAACTGACCTGACGCATCACCACGTCCGATCATATGTGACCGGACGCGTCAGGTCACCACGGGACCTTACTGGAACATGACCGGACACATGACCGCGTCTGATCATAGGTGACCGGACGTGTCAGGTCACCACGGGACCTCACTAGAACATGATCGGACGCGCCGATCATTTCACAGTCGCGTCCGATTATGCTGTTTACCCTCTGGAACACGTGTCAGACTGACCACCACGTCCGGTCCTCTCAAGGACCACGTCCGGTCAGTCAGTTGAAAACGCAGTGAAGATTTAGTACTGACCGGACGCGTCCAGTCATGACCAGGACCGTGCCGGTCATAGGTAAACGGCTCAAACGTCTTCTAAACGCGATGCAACTTGAACCAAGTTGCTTCTAACTAAACTCTGAGCTTTTCTCGAGCTACCTAGTGCTAAGTTTGACAAGTGTGCACCACACCTAAACATAAGACTTACCTAGGTCAAGCTACTCACTCATGCCCCTCTTTATAGTATGGTCAAAGGAAGAAACAAAGATCCTAACGACTATTCCAGATGTATCTCAACACCTTGACATTCGGAACTAACCGTCCTTAATCTTATCGTTGATCCTTTGAAAACCGAAACGATTTCCATCAAGGGACATGAATACCATATTTCCCAAAGCAGTTATCATCTCCATGACCTAACTTACCAATGTTTCTGCAAAACACACGTTAGTCATGGTAATTATGTGTTGTCATTAATTGCCGAAACCAACACCGGGGCCTAGATGCTTTCAATCTCCCCCTTTTTGGTGATTGATGACAACACTTAGATTCAGAAGATATGAGTTGATGTTTTCGATCATGCTTGGTTCACATAAGCATAAAGCTGTAAGCACAAGGGGTTAGTCAATGCTTATGTGTTCCAAGCCAACTGAGTGTACTCATAAGATAAAACATGAAGAGTTAGTACACAAACAACATAGCTCATATGAAATCGGAGTAAGTCACGGAAGCACAACCTTATGAGCTATAAACAAACAAGTGACATGATTTAAAACTGTGACTAGATAAACCATATAGACTCAAGGTATCTCACAAGACCACATGTCACAAGTATGCAAATACTGTAAAGTAAACATGATGCATGAGTGTAGCACACAAGAGAAGAACGAAAACCCTCTACCAAAAACTCCCCCTGAATCTACTCTCTCTCCCCCTTTGGCATCAACCGCCAAAAGCTAATCTAAGGATCTGACGGGAGAACAAACGGAGTCGAGTCGGGTGCCGAGGAGCGTGGAGTAATCACAAACTGAGAAATGTCTCCCTCAGACTCGGATCTATCAGGCTGACCCTCTGAAGAAGCACGCGGCTGTGAAGTGGTCTGGGTCTGATCAATAGGAACAAGTACTGACATAGTAGCAACAAGTGGAGCAGTCTCTGTGACCTGAGCCTGAAGGGAGCCAATAGCTGGGGGATCTGTCGAGGCAACGGATGAAGGAACTGTCTCTGTAGTGCCTGTCCCTGTCACAAGAGGAGTCACTGCCTCTGAAGCTGACAACCCTGATGAAGTAGCAAAAGTAGTATGCGAGGGCGTCGGCTGACCAGTCAACTCGCTATATGTGGCACTAAGATCAATGAAAGGTGTGCCGGTCAAAAGGTGAGGGCGAGGCTGGTCTGAAGGAGTAAACCCTGTCTGAATAGGCGTGTAGCTCAGGGACTAGAACGACTGAGGAACCTGTAGTTGTGGAGGGGTGAACTGAAAGCTCGGTTATTCCTGACTTGAAGGTCCACTGAATGGTAAGGCTGAAGTCAGGACAGATGCAGGTGGAGGAACCCCAACTGTAACTAGGTGACAAAGAAGATCCAAGTACTGCTGCTGGCTAGCTGCACTCTGTCGCTGCATCTCATACTGCTGACGCTGCATCTTGACTTGTTGGCGCTGTATCTCAAGCTACTGTCTCTGGAACTCGTCCTGTCGAGCCTGTATCTGTGCAAATGCAGTAGTTATGTCCTGAGCCTGTCTCTGTAGCTAAAGCTCATGTCGCTCCTGTGCCTGGGTCAGCCTCTCAAGAATAGCCACCATGGCAGGGTCTGAGCGGGAAGCTGAACCAGAGCCACCGGCCTCGTGGTCGTGAGGCCGAGGAGACCGATACCTGGGGATGGGCTGATAATCCTCGTCAATGCTGTCAGAGGCCTCATCCTCAGCTATATCAGCGGGCTGAGCATCTAGATCTGCAAGCTCTGTCTCAGCAAGACCCTGTACGGTTGCGTCCTGCTCAGCCGCTGTCTCAGGCACCTCAGGTCTCTCTCTGTCCTGGCACAGAGGCCTGCTCTCTCATAACTAAAGCCCATAGCTAACGAATGTCATACTCAGGAAAAGCAACAGTAGTTTCAGTTATCTCAGCACTAATCTCTGAAGGCAGCTCAAGTGCAGATCTGATGATGAAGCAAATCCAATGAGCATAGGGCAGCTGACGGTTTCCCTTGAAGCCTTCTACCAGGGTGTCCTCCATCTCACTAATCATAAGATCCCAAATGTCAAAAGGTGTCTGTGAGAGGAGGTGGTGAACAACCCATAGCTGCATCCTGGTCAATCCCTCTTTGTAACCAAGCCTAGGAAGAAGAGTACGCCGGACAATATCATCCAGAACTCGGGCAAGCGGTGTCAAACTAGCAGGTGTGCGACGAGACCCTTCGCCAAAAGGCTCACAGAAGCAGGGTCGGATCAGATCTGTAGGTGGCATAGTACCACCATGAGGGCGTCTAGGTGGAGCTGTCTGACCAAAACAGAGCTGGTGAATATTCGTGTCTGAAGCTGGGAGTCTAAGAATCTCCCACACTCTTGTGCTGTACAGTTTGCGGTCGCGGCCTCAGAATGCAAAGTGTATGAACTCATGGGCGGGATCAATCCATAGTGAAGCATAGAACTCCCTAACCCAAGTGCCGTAGTATGCACCTGTCCGTTCAAGAAATCTGACAAGCCCGGTAGAAAGGCCAGGTGCGGACGAAGCTGCTCACCCACTACCTCAACAAGTGACTCAATGCGACAGACCCTCTGTGGTCGAAAGGCAATGCCACTGTCAACATAAGCTCTGTAAAAATCCTCCTGTAGAGGAGTGTAAAAGCCCTCTGAAGCTCTAGAGTCCCTTTGAGGTGGGAACCACCGGCTGACCTCAACAAATCTCAAACCTTGCACCTGACGTGCAGTAGCACCTCTCAAGTCAAAGTGCTCGACAGAGGGTGAACCTCTAACTCTGGGAGGTGGACGTCCACCACGATGCTGGCCCTCTGGCCTAGGAGTCACCTGAGCTCGTGTGCGTGTGGAGGGCGACGCGGTGGAGTCTGAGCTGGCTGCTCCTCTGTCCCCTCTGGAGCCTCTGCAGGTGGATCGACTGACATAGCATCTGCATCCATTGTCGCCTCTGTGCCCTCAGTGGTCTCAGAAGTCTCTGTACCAAGCTGTCGACCTTCAAGATGAAAGCAACTGTCGCCAATGCGTATACCACTGCTCCTGCCACCCCTCTCTGCTGCATCAGTTGCATCTGCCACTGCCTGAGCTATCTCTGCATCAGTAAGAGTCTTCTTCTTCTTTCTAGCCATGATCTTGATGCGCTTTCCTCGCGCAACCTCAGACAGATGAGGAGGACTGTCGTCCCTGTCACTAGGAGCACCACCAGCATTCTTGCAACGAACCATGCTGTCACACTATCGGGAAACCTTTGAAAGATGGTGTACTGACACTCGAGAGGCTTGGCCTCAATCCGTATCCGCAGGCTTGGCCTTGGATTCAACAACTGAACAGTAGTCATCCCGACACACCGATAAACTTGCTCGGATCGACGAGAAAACGGTGATGAGATGAGATGACCTAGGTCGCAAGACTTCCCAAAGCACCGGACGAGCGCTCGGAGTGAAGACGTTGCGCGAAGAAATTCCAACGTCAAACGAAGGAGACGCCGCAGCGCAAACCCTAGGGTTAGGGCAACGCGCGGTGGCCGAAGAACGAGGATGGTCGTGAGGGAAGGTCGGGGCCTACCGGAGGTGGCGTAGGTGGTGGAGGGCGCGGCTCACAGTGGCAGCAGCACTCGGTGGTGGTGGCGCAGGCGCGGTAGAGGTAGCAGCGCGGGCGCGGCAGAGGCGGCGGCGCGGGCGCGGCAGAGGTGGCGGCGCGGTGTGTCTATGGAGCTGCGGGCCGGGCGGTGCTCGTGCGGGTCACCGGAGAAGACGGAGATGGCAGGGCGCGGCGGTGATCTCCGGCGAGTGGCTATGGCGAGCTTCCCGGCAATTTAGGGCAGGGAGGCGGCGGAATCGCGAGGAAGAAACGGCGGCAGATGAGGAAAAGAAAGAGAACGTAAAATTTTATATGAGGGGTTAGATCCACTCGTCACGTGATGACCGGACGCGGTGGAGGCAGCGTCCGGTCACATTCCAGTAAGCTCCTGGAATGACCGGACGCGTCCGATTATCCACGATCGGACGCTGACAGGTCCGGTTTTGATTTCCCCAGAAAACTGAGACGGATGACCAGACGCGGTGGTGGTTACCGGGACCGGACGCGGTGGTCAACAGGGGCGCGTCCGGTGCAGCGTTCGGTCACTAGATCAGGAGTTGGTCTTCTGGATGACCGGACGCGCTGGTGGTCGCTGGGACCGGACGCGGTGGTGAAGCATCACTGCGTCCGGTGCAGCGTCCGGTCCAGCATCCGGTCATAGTTTTTCACCCTTCTTCATTCCGAACTTCGACGCGACTTCTCCCAATCAAGTTCCAATTCAAAGAAACACAAATAAACACCAATTGGAACATGATATGAGTGACCTCACTCAAACCCTCAAGTTTCTCAAAATAGTTTGCCTTAGGCTAATATTATTTTTAGGAAAATAGGCAACAAACACCCGAGGAGCAACATATAGCCATGCAATAGAGTTTTTTGAACCCTTGGGAGCGTCAAAATGCTCTCTCTACCCATGGACGAACACAGAGGTTGCTCAAAGCTTAACCGAAAAGAAACGCCAAAGCAATAACCATGCATATGCAATGCTAAACAAGTAGGTAAAGCTAGGTTGCTTGTCAAGTTTGATCCACGGTTAGGCTTCTTCACTCCTCCAAAGGAGGGTTATCGTAACCGTGTTAGCCAAGCCCTAGATGCATTACGGGTAATTAAACATGACATATAATACAATGCAATACAAGAGACAACACAAGCTCATTTTTTAAAGTTACTAGAATCAAGCACATTGAGTTCACTTCTCAATCTACAAAAGGTAGCCTCATCTAAAGGTTTAGTGAAGATATCCGCTAATTGATTTTCACTTCTTACACCTTCTAGTGATATGTCATTTTTAGCAACGTGATCTCTTAGAAAGTGGTGGCGGATATCAATGTGCTTGGTGCGAGAGTGTTGTACCGGATTATTAGCAATTTTAACCGCACTTTCATTATCACATAAAAGCAACACCTTTTCAAGAACAACTCCATAGTCTAGGAGGGTTTGTTTCATGTATAGGATTTATGCACAACAAGCCCCCGCGGCAATGTATTCCGCCTCGGCGGTGGACAAAGCCACACTATTTTGCCTTTTAGATGACCACGATACTAAGGATCTCCTAAGCAAATGGCACCCTCCGGATGTGCTTTTTCTATCAATTTTGTAACCAGCATAATCCGAATCGGAGTAGCCAACTAGTTGGAATCTAGCTCCTTTAGGGTACCATAGTCCGATGCTTGGGGTATACTTAAGATATCTTAGTATTCTTTTTACGGCACTTAGGTGAGGTTCTTTAGGGCACGCTTGAAAGCGGGCACACATGCACACACTAAACATAATGTCAGGGCTAGATGCGGTAAGGTACAACAAGCTATCAATCATAGAACGGTAAAGAGTTTGATCGATTGGTTTACCTCCCTCATCTAGATCGAGATGTCCATTAGTTGGCATTGGGGTCTTGATTGGCTTGCATTCTTCCATCTTGAATCTTTTGAGAAGATCCTTGGTATACTTTTCTTGAGAGATAAAAATTTCTTCTCTCATTTGTTTGACTTGAAACCCAAGGAAGAATGTTAGCTCACCAATCATTGACATCTCAAACTCTTTTAACATCAATTCACAAAATTCTTTGCAATAGTCTTCATTTGTTGACCCGAAGATGATATCATCAACATATACTTGACAAATGAAGATCTCTTCATTGAATTTCTTGGTGAATAGTGTGGTGTCAACCTTCCCAATAGTGAAGCCCTTCTCTATGAGGAAGTCCTGGAGGCGCTCATACTATGCTCTAGGGGCTTGCTTGAGCCCATATAGCGCCTTGGACAACCTATAAACATGATTAGGATATCTAGGGTCTTTAAACCCGGGAGGTTGTTCGACATAGACTAGTTTATTTATGAAGCCATTTAAGAATGCACTTTTCACATCCATTTGATATAGTTTCATATCATGATGTGATGCATATGCAAGAAGGATACGGATGGCTTCAAGTCTTGCGACGGGTGCAAAGGTCTCTCCAAAATCAAGACCTTCAACTTGAGAGAACCCTTTTGCTACTAGTCTTGCCTTGTTTCTTACCACTACCCCTTGATCATCTTGCTTGTTGCGGAACACCCACTTGGTTCCAATGACTCTTGCACCTTTTGGATGCTCTTCAAGTGTCCATACTTGATTTCGGGCGAAGTTGTTCAATTCTTCATGCATGGCATTCACCCAATCCGGATCTTGAAGAGCTTCTTCTACATTCTTAGCTTCAAGACAAGAGACAAAAGAGTGATGTTCAACAAAAGAATTAAATTTTTGAGATCGAGTCATTACACCCTTTGTAGGACTCCCTATGATGAGATCTTGTGGATGTGCTTGAAGTAGAGGTGAGTTTCTTCGATCAACCATTTGAGAAGTAGGATGGGGAGCATCAACATCTTGTGCTTGTGCCTCGGCTTGATGATGAGAGACATGGGTATCTTCATTTTCGACTCTCTCATTCTTGTCATCATCTTGAGGCACATATGATGAAGATGGTGGATTGACAATTTATACATCGTCTTCATCATCTTTAGGCTTGATGTCACCCACCGGCATGTTCTTCATGGCCTCCCTCAATGGTTCATCATCTACATCATCACAATTCTCAATTGCTCCTTGGGAGCCGTTAGATTCATCAAATTCCACATCATATGTTTCTTCAGCCAAACCGGTGGCATGGTTAAATACTCTATATGCTTTGGACTTTGATGAGTAGCCAACAAGAAAACAATTATCACAACGTCTTTGGAACTTTCCTAGGTGTTGACGCTTCTTGTAGATGTAGCATTTGCAACCAAACACCCGGAAGAATGAGACGTCCGGCTTCTTCCCATTTAGTAACTCATAAGGGGTCTTGCAAAGGAACTTTTGTAGGAAGAGGCGATTTGAAGCATAGCATGCGGTGTTGATTGCCTCGGCCCACAATTTCTCCGGTGTATTGTACTCATCTAGCATTGTTCTTGCAAGAGTGATCAAGGTTTGGTTCTTTCTCTCAACTACACCATTTTGTTGAGGAGTGTAGGTTGATGAAACTTCATGCTTGATTCCAATTTCATCACAATAAGCTTCAATATTGGTGTTGTCAAACTCTTTGCCATTATCACATCTAATTTTCTTTATCTTGACTTCAAATTCATTTTGAGCCCTCTTTGCAAACTTCTTGAAGCAACTTGCTACTTCAGATTTGTCATGAAGAAAGAAGGTCTAAGTGTATCTTGAGGAATCATCCACAATTACTAGGCAATAGAGATTTCTACCCAAACTCTTGTAAGTTGTAGGACTAAACAAATCCATGTGTAGAAGTTCTAGTACTCTTGATGTTGACATGTAGGCTTTGGTTGGATGAGTGTTTGCAACTTGTTTGCCGGCTTGACATGCACTATAAGGTTTGTCCTTTTCAAACTTTACATCCTTTAAACCTCTCACTAATTCTTTCTTCAATAGCTTGTTGAGAGTGTTCATTCCAACATGAGCAAGCCTCCTTGCCAAAGCCATCCAAGTGTGGTCTTGGTGAACAAACATGTCATCAAGTTTGCATCTTCGGAGGTGAAGTCAACAAGATAAAGATTGTTGTATCTAAAGCCCTTAAAAATCACTTGCTTGTCATCTATCTTGGTAACAACCACTTTATTTGGACTAAACAAGCATTGGTAGCCAAGATCACAAAGTTGCCCAACGGATAGTAAGTTGAAACTCAATGAAGCAACATATAGCACATTTGAGAGAGAATGGTCATTTGATATTGCAACCTTGCCTATACCCTTGACTTTACTCTTTGAATTATCCCCAAATGTGATCTTGTCTTGACATACCCCATCCTCTTCAAGTGAGGTGAACATACGAGGATCACCGGTCATATGTTGTGTGCAACCACTATCAATCACCCAATGAGATCCACCGGTCTTATAGTTCATCTACACACAAGAGATCAAGCCTTTTGTTTAGGGACCCAAACTTGAGAGGGACCCTTAACTTTCTCAACTAGTGACTTGGCAACCCAAATTTTCTTTGGCCTATTCTTGTTAGGAGGACCTAAGAACATGACTTTCATCTTTCCACTTGAGTCCTTTCTAAGCATGTAGTGAGCATTGAAAGCAAAGGGTCTAGCATGCTTGGGCAAGGGTTGTGGTGGTGGAGTTTTGCACTCATGAGCAAAATGGCCTTCTTGTCCACACTCAACACATCTCTTTGGCTTGGCCTTTGTCTTGCTTTGTTGTTGTTTGGCCTTTACCTTCTTTTCTTGATTTGCTAAATAGCCAATGCCACTCCTATCCAACTTCATGACGGTGTTCATGAGTAGCTCACTTTGCAAATGTTGGCCTCTTGTGAACTTGCTTAGTCCGGTCTTGAGATGCTCTTTCTCTTGCTTGAGCTTCTTGTTTTCTTCAATGAGTGACTCATTTGAAGCTTGCTTCTCAAGAGCCATCAACTTCATATTCTCAACTTTAAGCATCTCATTTTCAATCTTTAGCTTGACATACTCATCATAGTCATTGGCCTCAACCACACTCTTGCCTTTGCCGCTAGAGGCTCAAAGTTCTCAATAATCAAATCATCACATGATGTAGCTATATCAATCTTAATAATTTGGTTAGTAGCATCATGTGTCTCAAGAGCAAGCTCATTAGCAACAATAAGAGTATCATAATTAATTTTCAAGGCGGTGTATTCTTCTTTTAGCAAGTTTAGCCTAGTGATGAGTTCACCATGCTTCTTCTCAATTTTATCATGTTTATCTCTAAGCTCCTTGTTAGAAGTTTTAAGCTCTTTGAGAGAAGAAGACATAGTTTCATTTTGGTCTATGAGCTCATCCCTAGTTTTATGTGCACTTTCAAGCTTAGATGAGAGTGATTCATTTTCATGTTGAAGCTCATCATTTTCATTTCTAGTCCTCCTTATGATTTTAGAATATTTATTTAACAATTTTACTAGTTCATCATAAGAGGGAGCATCATATTCATCATCACTATCGCTATCATCATCATCACTATCACTATTTTGTACCTTTCGATCACCCTTTGCCATAAGGCATAGATGAGTAGTAGAAGATGATGGTGAAGATGGCGGTGAAGGTGGTGATGAAGATATCGGTGAAGATGATGGTGTCCCAATCACAAGTGCGGCGATCTTTTCTTTGTCATTGTCACTTTCATCGCCGGAGGACTCACATGATGATTCAATGTCGGTGAGCCAATCACCAACAATATAGGCCTTGCCTCCCTTCTTCTTCTTGTAGAATTCTCTTTTCTTGCCATCTTTCTTCTTGTATGGCTTGTTCTTTCTTTTGTCATCTTCTTCATCACTTGAATCATCTTTCTTGCCCTTGTAAGTTCTTGTACTTATCTTTTGGAGGCTTTGGGCATTGATGAGCTAGATGGCCAAGTTCTCCACAATTGAAGCAATCCATTTCGGAGATTGGCTTCCTTTTGCTACTAGTGAAGATTTTCTTCTTCTTGCCATCGAACTTGATGCCACTCTTATTTAGCTTCTTTAGCATCTTGGTGGTCTTCCTCACTATGAGTGCAAGTGATGCATCATCAATGTCACTTTCACTAGAGCTTTCTTGCACAATCATGGCTTGGGCCTTCTTCTTTTTCTTTTCATGACTAGCTTTGAAGGCCAAGTCTTTCTTCTTGGAAGATGATGAGCCCTCTTCCAGAGTGATGTGCATGTACATCTCATGTGCGTTGATCTTCCCCAATACTTGAGTTGGTGTTGCGGTGGAGAGATCACTTTGGTGAAGTACGGTGATAATGTGTCCATACTTCTCAACGGGGAGAACACTTAAGATCCTCCTTGCAACATCCGATTGACTCATTTTAGTGAGTCCAAGAGCATTTAGATCTTCTACAAGAACATTCAAACGAGTGTACATGTCATTAGCATTTTCTTTAGGAAGCATCTCAAAAGAATTAATTTTCTTTAAAGCAATATGATAGCGTTCCTCATGCTCACTCTTGGTTCCCTCATGGAGAGCATAAAGATTTTCCCACAATTCGTGAGCATTTTTGGCATTTCGCACACGATTGAAAATATCTTTGCCTAGTGCCCGATAGATTGCATTTTTTGCTTTTGCATTCCACCGGTCGTATTTCTCCTCGTCACCACTTGGGTTGGCGGGATCCCTTATAAGAGGAAGCCCTTCGGTTGCGGCTCTAAGGCACCCAACATCTATGGCTTTGAGGTACGCCTCCATACGAATTTTCTAATATGGAAAATCGTCTCCCTCAAAAGTGGGAGGTGGTCCTTCCCCATTAGACATCTTGCTCTAGGCGGTAAAGCCTAAATTAAGAGCAACACGGCTCTGATACCAATTGAAAGGATCAAGATGCCCAAGAGGGGGGTGAATTGAGCTTTTCTAAAAATTAATTGCAAGAATTAAATCCTACAAGCCAAACTTCACCCCTAGTGCCTACTTGTGTTCCTTGTGATTCTACCGATAAAGGTTTTGCACCCTAAGTTCCAAACCTAGACTAGCAAGGCAATTCTAGGAAAGTAAACAAGCAATGAAAGTGATGCAAGAAAGTAAATGCTTGAAAGTAGGGGATATGAACATGGCGATGTTTTACCGAGGTATCGGAGAGTCGCCACTCCCCACTAGTCCTCGTTGGAGCACCCGCGCAAGGGTGTAGCTCCCCCTTGATCCGCGCAAGGATCAAGTGCTCTCTACGGGTTGATTCTTCGACACTCCATCACGGCGAATCACCCAAAACTGCTCACAACTTGAGTTGGGTCACCCACAAACTCGTCGGATGATCACCAAACTCCCAATCACCACCAAGCCGTCTAGGTGATGGCGATCACCAAGAGTAACAAGCTAGAACTCTCACTTGATCACAACAAGCCTAATGAGAAGATGGATGCACACTTGCTTGACTCTTGTCACTAGAGAGGATTCTCAAACTTTGATTCGCAAATCTCTATCCTCATTAGGGCTCTTGCACTTCCTTGAACTCTAAAGGTATCAGCTGAACAAATGAGCAAGAGACCTCTAAAAGAGGTGGTGGGGATGTATTTATACACCCCACAGTCGAAAACGAACTGTTACCTGTCAACTCAGCAAAACGCGGGGTGACCGGACGCGCCGGTCGAAGTGACCGGACGCACCGGTCGCTCGTAACGGTCGAAATCTAAAATCTGCGCTGAGTGACCGGACGCGCCGATCTGTGATGACCGGACGCGCCGGTCTGAGATGACCGGACGCGCCGATCAGGATCATGCAAGAGCTCTCTGGAAAACTGACCTGACGCATCACCACGTCCAATCATAGGTGACCGGACGCGTCAGGTCACCATGGGACCTTACTGGAACATGACCGGACGCATGACCGCGTCCGATCATAGGTGATCGGACGCGTCAGGTCACCACGGGACCTTACTGGAACATGACCGGACGCGCCGATCATTTCACAGTCGCGTCCGATTACGCTGTTTACCCTCTGGAACACGTGTCAGACTGACCAACGCGTCCGGTCCTCTCAAGGACCGCGTCCGGTCAGTCAGTTGAAAACACAGTGAAGATTTAGTACTGACCAGACGCGTCCGGTCATGACCAGGACCGCGTCCGGTCATAGGTAAACGGCTCAAACGTCTTCTAAACGCGATGCAACTTGAACCAAGTTGCTTCTAACTGAACTCTAAGCTTTTCTCGAGCTACCTAGTGCTAAGTTTGACAAGTGTGCACCACACCTAAACACAAGACTTACCTAGGTCAAGCTACTCGCTCATGCCCCTCTTTATAGTACAGTCAAAGGAAGAAACAAAGATTCTAATGACTATTCCAGATGTATCTCAACACCTTGACATCCGGAACTAACCGTCCTTAATCTTATCGTTGATCCTTTGCAAACCAAAATGATTTCCATCAAGGGACATGAATACCATATTGCCCAAAGCAGTTATCATCTCCATGACCTAACTTACCAACGTTTCTGCAAAACACACATTAGTCATGGTAATTATGTGTTGTCATTAATTGCCGAAACCAACACCGGGGCCTAGATGCTTTCAGCTATCATACTTATCCAAATGTAATGAAAATTTTATGGTAGGCTATCTTCAACATGGCTGTGTTACTGTAATTTTTCTAGATTTTTTTGAGTACCAAAAATATATGTTGATGTTGTAGCTCTAGATTAAAGTGAAATAAAAATATGATTCTTATTGCATGATTAGTTTATTTTGTCAACTTTGGTGTATCTTTGAAGTATTTTGACTTGCTGATATGACTTAGCATGTTAGTATAGTTATGGTGATGAAGTGTAGTAGCACTTGTGTTATGACTATATGGTAGTTAGCGGTAACTAGTGGTAGTTAGTAGTAGAAGTCAATGCAGCAGATGACATGCGCTTGTAGCACATGTTCTTGGATGATATTGACTACCTAGTAGAAGATAATTATACCTACTCTGTCAAATAAAGTTAAACATGTTCATCTACATTGCACCCAGTCATGATCATCATATGTCATCTCATTTGTTACACCACTTGCATAATTGCTCATACCTACGCATCATATAGGATCGCAGGAGAAAGTGCAAGTCGCGGTACTAGAGGAACAGGCCGGGGCCGACCCACAGGAAATCCAGGCACAGGAGGTGTCCGAAGCCGAGGAGCAAGGAGAGGATCTGCCGAGTGCGTGGACCATCAGTCTAGTTCCTTTGAAAGAGGCAAGCCCCGGAGCATTATAAGTCTTCTACTTTATAAAAGTAATTAATTATATAAATTATATATATTATTGTATTAAGTTGTAGGAGTTGAGTGAAACTGTTGATGTATTTATTATATCCTTGTTACCTTGTTATATAGGTATACCCTGATAAGTTTAGGACCGCGTTAAATGCTTAGCCCTGCTTAGACCAGTAGCAGTTGGTGATTTTCTGTCACCGACAACCATAGGTGATTACTGGAATATTTTAGCTATGAAAAAAATAATATCTTGGAGATAACCAAGTGTTGATGGATAAATGCAAACCGGGCGGAATAATTGTTGGGGCAACCAGACAGGGTTCTGGGGTGCTTATAGTTTATGTCTGTGTTGGTTAAGGACCGATCGTTGCTCGTCCCTTTTGTCATGTTGAACACATGCCTCTCATTTAGTTGGTCGAATAAAGTATCTTTCAACCGCGAAGCTAGTGGCACTATTCGGACCGGGATCTACATGGGTGCATGTATTAGTGCTGATAGGGGTATGACAGGGGCACGAAGAGTGAGCCCAAGGGCAGGCGAGGTCTAATTCCTGGCAGTCGGGCGGTTCCTGGGTACTGCGGCTCCAGTTTGTCCCGCGACGTTTACCGGAATAGCGTTATTGGTGATCTAAGCGACCTTGACGGGGGAAGCGTGGTTTGTGTGAGGAATAAATCACCAGATGGTTTGTAATCGATTCGAATCGCCATCGCTCCTGGACAGTGAGCACATGACTCGAGCTATTGTATCGCAGTAATGATGATGGAATACAGATGGTTATATGGATGATGTTGGAAATGCTAAACGTGAGATAGTAACTTGATGTTAATGGTTAATCAAGTGATTGCTATAGCATAGGTGCTTATCTAGAGTGATAGGTTATAATAATGATGATGCTAATACTAAAATGGGTTTTTCAAGATAAATTATGCTTTTAGCAAATGAGTCAGTTAACCTACTGAAAGAAAGCCTTGCATACTCCTTGGTATCACTTTATTTTAGTTTAAGACGGGTAAGTCTAGTTGAGTACATTCTCGTACTCAGGACTTTGTTCCCATTGTTGTTGCAGATGGACAAATGTACTATGGCTACTGTATCAACTGGCTGTATCCTGCGATGGACGACAATTAGGACCAAGGGCATGATCACTCCGTACGTCTTACCTGATGCTTTTGTTGGACATGACTACTATCTGGCACTGTAATCCAAACTAAGGGTGTGTGTGAAGTCTCAAAACTATTTGCTTCCGCTACTTTATTATGAACTTGGTTTGTAATAACTTTATATTCCGAACTCCGATGTATTCGAAATAACGTTGCGAACTTTATGTAATATGTGACTATGGCTGCTAAACATGTACGATCTTGATTTGTATATTGGTTGGTTTGAAATCCTTCGTGGTTTCACGGACTACCGCGTTATACGGGTTTAAGTTTGCTAAATTACCTGCTCCGACAGTGATTTTCTTACTTAATTTCGTATAATTGGTCGATTCTGTTACATAAACCTAACCGGTGCAGAGCTGGGACTGGAATATGACATTGTAAAGGCCTTGTCATGGCTATCTTGGTGCCCACTCTATGTAGAATGCACCGACAATGAGGAAATTCATGTCTGGTGGACGAAAAGTGCAGGACCTCAACTCTTCGCATAGCATGGGTATAGCCTTACCCTTCGTCAAAGATACAGACTTACCGCTGGGATTGGTAAAAGCTTGGGTAGGTGCAAAAATGGAGCCCAAGCTTGGTAAAGCAAGATTAAGGCAATGGAACGTGACATACCATTATGTGCATCTCTGCCATGCTGATTTGATGAGCATAGTGAGTGGTACTTATTACTTAATTAGTCTGGCTCGATACCCTCTCACGTTCCAAATTATAGTTTATTTTTGCTTTATCATAAGTGAAACTTTTAACTTTGATTAAGTTTATAAAAAATGTATTAGTATATGTAATATCAAATTAGTTCCCTTAAATTCCCCATGAAGTATGTCTATATAGTGTATTTATTTGAATTTATAGATCCAATATAATAGTCCCCCCCTAAAAATATGGTCAAGGTAAAAAAATTTTGACCTGGGACAAAGGTGAAGTGAACTGCATAATAAGATTTAAAGAGTGATCAAAACGTTAATTAAGCCGCATTTGAGCTACGGGACAAAGGGATATGTCATCTGTGCAAGCTACGTACTTGAGTTTGCTCTTTGCAGGACATCGACAGCTATACTTCCATCTTTATTCTTTGGCTCCAGCCCCAAGCAAAGAGCACCCGGCTGCATATATATATCTATCTTTTTTCTTGATGCGCGCCAATGCCAAAAGTTACAAGCTTATCTGGAGAGAAGCAACCAAACGGGGAGCTCATCGTAGGCAGACCATGCATAGTACTACCTCTCCTCTGTCCGCTACCTCTCGCTGATCAGCACACACCTAAGAAAAATATACACAGCAGACAGCACTACCGTTTCTTGCATTGTGTTTTCCGATTCACAGCTCAGGATTTTGTATATTCATACACTGTAGCTAGTTGCCAAGGTACTAACGATGACTTCTATGCTTCTTAATTTCATATATGGTTGTTACTACTACTTGGCACCATTTTTTTTCTCTCCCTCTCTATACATGCTTTTGAAGAATATATAGAGAGATGTGTGCATGTTCACACCCGCAGACACGCTTATAATTAACTTTAATTTGCTCTTGTAAATGGGCTTCCATTAGGGGGTGGAGATCCATCTAGAAGCCATGGGGTAGAGATGGGCTACACCTCTGGAGCTTCTTCATCTTGCTAATCATTCCTATACATCAGAAACTCATCATGGCAGCGCGGAGAAAGGTATCCCCCACCCCCAACACCACACACCCACCCACTCCATTGGAAATATAGACGGTGTGCTTTGAGAACATACACCTGTATAATCACAATTTTTATTATGAAATTGTTTTGTTTTTTGCAATAATCTCTTTCAAAATATGAGTGGAGAGATTAAAACATACCTAGTATAAATATATCTGTAATTTCGTATTCTACTCTATGTACTCCGGCATTTATTTTTGCTGTATGTGATGTAAGGCCACATTTAGATTGTAAAAAATTTCAATCCGATAAATAGTACCACTTTCGTTTTATTTGATAAATATTGTTTAATCGTGGACCAACTAGGCTTAAAAGATTCATCTCGTGATTTCCAACTAAACTGTGTAATTATTTATTTTTTTACCTATATTTATTACTTCATGTATGGATCCAAAGATTGATGTGATTGAGAGAGTGAAAAAATTTCAACTTTTATGATACATTTAAACCAGGCCTAAATAAATAGGCCCAGTTGTGGGCTGGCTGTCCTCAACTCCCCACGCCCTTTCCCATCCATTCTTTCCTCTCTCTCTTGTCTCACTCCAAGCTCTAGATCAAGTACGCACAGCTATCTAGCAGCCACGACCTAGGCAGGGCAGCAACGTGGTGGAATGCTGCTGGATCGGCACGGAGGGGGACCGGATCCCCGCCGTCGTGGACCAAAGCTGCGATATGCTGCAGCCGGCCGATTTAGGCTGCGTTTAGATGTATTTTTTTTTTGCAAAATGGTACTGTACCTCTTTTCGTTGTTATTTGACAAATATTGTCCAATCATGGTCTAATTAGGCTTAAAAGATTCGTCTCGTCCATTTCGTCTAAACTGTGTAATTATTTTTATTTTTTATCTATATTTAATACTTCATGCACGTGTCCAAAGATTCGATGTGACGAAAAATCTGAAAAATTTTGCAAAATTTTCTGGGAACTAAACCAGGCCTTAGCTGAGCAGATCGTGCGCTATAGCATCGACAGAGGAAAGTTCCAATGGCAGCTCTCACGGCCGTGATGGTAGTCACCGTCGCCCTACGTGACAGTACAGCATTAGAGGCCCCATGCGTTGGGCAGGAGCTCGGCGAGTGCCGGCGGCAGCCATGTGACACAAGGGTGGCGAGCAGTACCTGAATTCTATTTGAATTAGAGTGGAGGCTGATAAGATTAGCTGTCCTAGAAAATAAAACATCTCAGTTAATTCTTAAAACCTTGTGCACAAATATTTTTCTTCACCGGTGCAACAATTAATTAAAGATATCATATTAGTTTATTTGCTTTTGAGCACATGTTAAGTTCCAACCAAAGAAAAAAAAGAAGAAAAAGAAAGATCGAAATTGGTACTCTGCTCCTTGTGCTAGTTACTGTGTGTTTGTGGAGTGAGAGTGGCCTTCTTAACTAGTTAATTGTTTGCATAAAAAATGCAGGAGATTTCGGCGGTCGACGTCAAGACGGCAGTACAACAAATATTTCCTTACTTGTAGGCTGTTTAGTTGGCAAAATTTTTGGCGAAACGCTACTGTAGCAGTTTCGTTGTTATTTGGTAAATATTGTCCAATCATGGTCTAATTAGGCTTAAAAGATTTGTCTCGTCCATTTCGTCTAAACTGTGTAATTAGTTTTATTTTTTATCTATATTTAATGCTTCATGTATGTGTTCAAAGATTCGATGTGACGGAGAATCTGAAAATTTTAGCAAAATTTTTGGCATCTAAACGGCCGCTTAGAGGACACAAGCAACGATGCACGTCAGGTCTTCTACTTCGACGGATGGGATGGACTGGGTGCTTCTGCGGTGTTAAGAGCTACTACTCCGTCCCATAAAAAGAGTCGTCGTAGAAAGCGTGCTGGTCAAACTTTCTCAACTTTAACTACGTTTGTAGAAAATACGTGCAACATTTATATCTTTAAATAAGTTTATTATAAAAGTATATTCAAAGATCTACCTAATGATACTAATTATGTACCATAAATATTAATATTTTGTTAAATATATTTGGTCAAAGTTAAAAGTTGTTGACTTTTTAGGAAGTGAGAATGACTTTTTTTTTTAGGACGGAGAGACTATAGCAGAGCAGCCTCCACAATCTTTACGGGAGAAATTCGACAAGATCATTCACATTGACTGCTCGATGTGGAAGAGCCGAAGAGCATTGCAAAGGGTGATAGTAGACGAGCTCAAGCTCACTCAACAGGTAGCGGCTGATTTTGAAAGGCAAGATGATGAGGACGATTTCGGTGGGGTAGACCAAAGCTCCAGAACTGAGTTGGGAGATGCCACTTGGGTGATAGCTCGATACTTAGGCGGTGTTTAGTTGCCCTGAAAAGGCTGAAAAGTGTACTGTAACACGTTTTGGCTTTATTTGGCAAATAGTGTTCAATCACGGACTACTTTGGTTCGAAAGATTCGTTTCACGATTTTGCACCTAACTATGAAATTAGTTATTTTTTATCTATATTTAATGATCCATACATGTATCGTAAGTTTGATATGACGGAGAATCTTTTTTTTTGCATAATGCTTTTTTCAAGCAACTAAACACAGCCTTAATACAGTACAGATCTTTAGTTGTCTTTCATAATGGAAGTGAGGACATGGTTGACTTGACCGACTTTGGCATTCCAGCGGTCAAATTCTTTGGTAATACTTTGGTAATTCTTTGGTAATACTAAGGTGGTGGGCGGAGCTCCGAGCATGGCGGTGGAGAAGAAACGACCTTTCCGCTCTACCTGGGGTGAAAATGGATGCTCGGTACGATCGAGGACGTGGAGGGGCTGCAGGCGGTGTTGTGGCTCAGAGGAATCGGACAATGGTGCTCGGGTTTGGGTGAGTTGCTCGGTGCGGCTGCCGTTCACCTCCGGTCACCGCTCGGCTCAGAGAGGGAGACGGTGAAGAGGAAATGGCGAGAGAGAGAGGGAGTGAGCGAGGGTCGGCCTGGCTTTCACTGTGAACACGAGCACGTGACGTGGAGAGGCCGGCATGGCATGCACGCCACGCGGTGGCCGGTTTCTGAACCGATCGACCACATCGAGCGACTGAGGCCTCTGATCGTGACTGAATCAAAGCCCCGATGGCCGACTGTCAGCGACATTTTGAAACCCTATTACTCCTAATCTAGCTCGAGTTAGCGATAGGTAATATTAGCAAACTTGTAGAGCTACAGACGTACTACAATATTGTCAATTGGAGCTTGGACTGATTTGGCTTAGTTTGTGAGTTATGACTCTCCAAAGTGGGTCACATGGAAACTAAAACTGAGTTTCAGTTAACCCGACTGAAACCCGGTTTTTGACGCCCTCTACCTCATTAACCAGTGAGAACTAGGTGATGGTGCTATTGACAAAATCATAGCGCTATGGGAGCACTACAAATATGTCAATATGGGTTAGGGCTGGTTGGGTCTAGTTTGCAAGTTATAAGGTCCCAAAGCAGGGCACTTCAAACTGTTATCCAGTGAAGACTTAGCCAAAATTTGCTAAGTGTCAAACAACACTTCTACTAACTTGTGGGCCCTGTTTGGGCATCTTCCACTACAGTAAAAAGCCTCTTTGCCGACTGCTTGCCCCGGTCGGCAAAGGCATAAACCCAGTCGGCAAAGGCTTTGCCGACCGCAAAGCCACGTGGCAGTCGGCAAAGAGCAGTCGGCAAAGCCTGGGTCGGCAAAGACGGATTTGCCGACTGCCACGTGGCACACAGTCGACAAATCCTTTGCCAACTGCCACGCCAGCAGTCGGCATAGCCACGTGGCGCCGTCAACCCTGACGGCAGGCTTTGCCGACTGCTGGTTCCTCGGCAGTCGGCAAATATTTTTTTTTCAAAAATTGTTTGTCGACTGGCCGCCAACTCGACAGTTGGCAAAGAAAGAAAATATTTTTTTAAAATGTTCTTTGCCGACTGCTTTCGGAGTTGCAGTCGGCAAACACTACAAGAATTGTATGATTTTTTGACGTTTTATTTATGTCAAAATATATGGAATTAATGTCACAACTTAAGGTTTGAAACGTTTTTCCAGCCCAGCAGGATAACAGGCCACACAACCTGATTTTAATTCAGTACAGCCCATCAAAACGGTCCAAACATATTAGATACAAGCAACCATGTAACACATATATGCCAACATAACATATTTAAGCAACTATTCATTACAGTATTATCCATATCCACTTAAATTTCACTAATGACCAAAATAACATATTTTACAGAAGATAGGGGCAGATCTCGTCATGTTCAATTAAATGTACTTCCTATAACGATACACATGAAGCGATCTTTCATCTCCGTTCTTGGTTCTTGTATACTCTTTGGAGCAGATGGAACAAATACGTGAGCTTTCTGGATTTCCCTAAAATTCAGACACAAAAACACGTAAGTACAGTCACTCACGATGTTCCAAAGGCATGGTTAATCGAAAAGCTCATGCAAACACGTAATTACAGTCATGCACGATGTCACTAGTTGTAGCTCATGCAAACAAATAACTTTGAATTGAAATTAATGTAAGAGTTCCAGTGGAAGTAAATTGCAAGAGACCACAAATTGTATGAAATTATATGTAGTCCAGCAGCTAACATTTGCCATTAAAATCAGTATGTATGAAGTTCAAACAGTAACTTTATCACACAGACAAATTTTCCACATCTAATTTCCCACCCTATGTACAGCAAACCAAGAATCATTTTACAGCACCCTTGTTTTCAGAACACCATTCAGAAATTCAAGGAGAGTACATCAGATGCAACTGAATATAGCACGGGCAACCAAAGGGTTTGCTTATTTGTTTTTCTAATCTAGGCCAACTTTATTTTCATTAATCACAACGAAAATGCATGTCCGACAAAAGATTAATCGGAGACCCTCACACTTGAAGACTAGCGTCTGTTCTCGGACACCCACAGATGCCAGTCTACGGCATGCTCACGCATCTCGGCCGCATTCGTGCACCCGCGGATCCAAGCCGCCTACCTGCCTGCATCAAAACAAATCGGATGACCATACGAACACAGAGCATATAAAGAAGATATATAGAAGAAAAAGTTGATTGGGACAAAAACAAATAGGACACGGAGCATATAGGGCAAGGGAACTTTGTCAGTCCTCCTGCCATTGCGGTTGGGGGGAGGACGTCCTGCTGGGAGGGGGCAAGGGCGTAGAAGAAGAGCAGCAGATAGCGCCGCCCACAACGACGATGTGGAACCCCGCCGCCGCCATCACCCCGGAGATGCGCTTCCTGCCAGACCGACAAGGGGCGCGGCACGCATCTCCTTGGCCCGCCCGAGCGCACCTGCTCTTTGCTGCAGCGCCTCCGAGCTCGGCCTGGACGTCGTGTGTGGCCAAGAAAGCCACCCGTCAAGGGCACGCGCGGCGACGAAAAGAGGAGGCACCGATTGAAAGGGCCAGCAAAGGAGGCGACAGATCTGGGACGGGAGCGGCACCCGCAGCCATGGAGGCGGCGGATCTGGGACGGGAGCGGTGGATCTGGGAGATGGGAGTTGAGACGAGGAATGCGGCTTGCGGGGGTGGAAATGATTTGGCTAGGGTTTCTGCTGGAAAGAGCGTGAGGTGCTGGTTATATACAGGCGTGGATCCATTGCTAGCCGTTCCTCTTGCAAATCAACGGCCAGAAAGTTTACGGGCCAAACAGGCTTTTGATATAGGGTTGCATAGTGATGTTGTCCATCAGATTACTGTATTTTTTTTCTTTTTAATGAAGTTTATTGTTAATTTTTTCGTACGTTCTACATGAACCTTATGCACCCCAATATAATTTTAACATTAACTAGAATACATATACAATGTTTTCTAGGAATTTCAAGATTTTCGGAAGTGATTTTCTCTTTTCTAATGCTTAAGTGATTTTCTGCGCAGTTTTGTAAATTAACTCTAACATAAACTGCGTGTCATATCAAACAATGTCCGAAAATTAAGACATGTTCTAGTTGAGCTCAGATCCTGGAAATTGATGGGAAATGAAGTGTTTCGTCAGAGATTACTCAAACTTGTATTTTGGTGACTCCGTCGGATAAAGGTAATAATATCGTAAAGTGGTCCGAAAATTCTAAAAATTGGCATGTGGGCATATTATGGGTGTACAAGTTTTCCATAAAAAATTCAAATCATAGTTACTTATGATTACTAGTATATTGCCCATGCTAACGCTACCGCCGGGGAGGGCGCGCGCGGCCGGGGGAGGAGGAGGGCCGGCCAAGCGGATAAGGGGAGGGGGAGGGCCGGCTGAGCGGATAAGGCGACGTTTTTTTATATATTTTTTCCCTTTGCCGACTGCCAGCATGTGACGCAGTCGGCAAAGCTCTATTTTTTTTTCAAAAAATTATTTTTTTAATTTTTTTTAAAAATACTTTGCCGACTGCTCTGCTCCCTAGCAGTCAGCAAAGGATATTTTTTATTTTTTTCTCAGAAATTCTTTGTCGACTGCCATACTCCCTGGCAGTCGGCAAAGGCTCTTTGCCAACTGCCACTGATGGCAGTCGGCAAAGAATTTTTATTTTTTTCGATTTTCGATCCCAGTTTTTTTGTGTTGCCTTGCTACAGTAAGTACATGATATATTTCAAGTTTGGGATCATTTTGATTTATTTTGCTATATTCCATAGATTTTTTCTGTTTCTTTGATTTTTTCCGGCAGCTCCAGATTTCAACTGCAGGTACATGAAATAATGGAATCCGACGATTCAGAAAATGATATTCATGATGTTTAGAGCATGTTGAGGCCGTGTGCGGGGCCTCGCGTGAAATTTCGACCGTGTTGGTGTTGGAACACGCCGAGCCACGCGCGTGAAAAGTGTTTTAAAATTTAATAAAATCAAAACGGAGTCCAAAAATGACGAAACTTGATGACATGTCTTGTCATCGCATGCGGAGGCTGTGGTAAAAATTTGAGAAAGTTTCGAGCAAGCGGCGACGTCGGGTGGCTAAAACATGGACATCTCCACATGTGATAAGTTATCACATGTGGAGATGTCCTGGTTTTAGCCACCCGACGTCGCCGCTTGCTCGAAACTTTCTCAAATTTTTACCATAGCCTCCGCATGCGATGACAAGACACGTCGTCAAGTTTCGTCATTTTCAGACTCCGTTTTGATTTTATAAAATTTTAAAACACTTTTCACATGTGGAGATGTCCAGGTTTTAGCCACCCGACGTCGCCACTTGCTCGAAACTTTCTCAAATTTTTACCACAGCCTCCGCATGCGATGACAAGACACGTCGTCAAGTTTCGTCATTTTTGGACTCCGTTTTGATTTTATAAAATTTTAAAACACTTTTCACGCGCGTGGCTCGGCGTGTTCCAACACCAACACGGTCGAAATTTCACGTGAGGCCCCGCACACGGCCTCAACATGCTCCAAACATCATGAATATCATTTTCTGAATCGCCGGATTCCATTATTTCATGTACCTGCAGTTGAAATCTGGAGCTGCCGGAAAAAATTCAAAGAAACAGAAAAAATCTACGGAATATAGCAAAATAAATCAAAATCATCCCAAACTTGGAATATACCATGTACTTACTGTAGCAAGGCAACACAAAAAAAACTGGGATCGAAAATCGAAAAAAATTAAAATTCTTTGCCGACTGCCATCAGTGGCAGTTGGCAAAGCCTGCGCCTTTGCCGACTGTTGACGGAGTGGCAGTCGGCAAAGGTGACGGTGTGGATGGCGTCAACCATGGCCTGCCTTTGCCGACTGCAATTCTTTGCCAACTGCCTGGCAGTCGGCAAAGCTAGGCAGTCGGCAAATCATGTTTTGCCGACTGCAGGAAATTCCAGTTGGCAAAGGGACCTCTTTGCCGAGTGTCGAGAAAAAACAGTTGGCAAAGAAAATTGCAGTCGGCAAAGAGCCAGTTTCCTGTAGTGTTCCAGCCATTTTCATGGGATGGCCATATTGAGACTTTTGTTCCTTGGTAAATTTGCTACAACTTTGGTAAAGGGTGCACATCCATGCAAACACTCTAAGCTGTACTTTCTATTTGGTCAAACAAAAGCACTCTAGTGGTCAACTAGAGGCAACCATCACTTAGAAGCATAATTAAGCTAAGTGGTCAACATGAACATTGTTCCATTAGGGTTCCTAAACATAGTTAAAGTGTTTTAGTGAGTCACCACACTCATTTGTATGTAATGCATATACTCCAAGCTCATATAGTAATTGAAACATTCAATTGAAACATATGAAACATCCGGGCATAGCTAATGAAACATAGAATGATGCACATGTGATAATGAAATGAATGTGCTTATGTTATGCAATGCACATGCACAATGCAAGCCAAACACTTTGGGGTGTTACAATTGCTGTATTGCTGCAAGCAAGCATTAGAGTGCACCTGGTATAGCTGAACTGGCAATGCTGGAAAGCATCCATTCCATAACCATTGTCGAAGAAACAACAGAATCACCAGAAAACCAAGAAACAGCAAGGCAGTTCTGTCCTGGAAATAAGGGGGTAAATTGATCAGAAATAAAATAAATTTTATGGCTAGAATGGATCTATCATCCAATCCAAGGATCTAACACTGACAGCTAAACTAAGATTCCTTTTGGAAAAGCAGAGTAAAAGGATGCATCTAGTTTCTTATTTGTATACTTAAAGATGACCAAATGTAGAACGATCCAAATCATATTGATGGAATACTATAGCTGAAATTCTCCTAAAAAGTTGCTTTTCCATTTGCACAGAAAGAATGTTAATCCAGTACCGGCATCAGCACAACCCTGACAGGATAAACAGGAGCCCCTGAACTCAGCACATATTATATTCCACTAGGAAAAGTGAGGGAATGAAGAGGTCAAGAGGGATCTTGTGTTACTGGAAGTTACAAGGTTATAGTTTCAGAGGAAAATCAGAGTTACATTACTTCAAATTTATTTACTTCAAAAATTTATATTGATTAGTGGATTAAAGCTCCCACAAGTTAGACCACGTTGTTGACTGCATAGCCGCATTAGATACAAAGAGAATTATTATAAGCATTTGGTCGGCTGAGCTGCACAGACCTGTAACCTGAATTCTAACAACCTTTTGTGCTTCCCAAGTTAGTTCCAATACTATTCAAGTGTCATGGTAAAGATAAACTACATATTGTGATAGTGCATGTTTTCAGTTCGTGGAAGCTTTGATGAACAAAGTAAAAATATCATTGTTCCCAAGATACTTGGATCCAGCGGCGGATCTACAGGGGGGGCTGGGTGGGCTCCAGCCCCCCCTAATGACTGGATTTACCACTTAAAACACTGTAGCAAAAACCTCAAATCACCGTTAAATCTTCATGCAAATCAACACTCCATTGTTTTAGCCCCCCTCGATTCTCATCCTGCATCCGCCACTGCTTGGATCAATGAACAAGCCAAATTTCAAAAGTCTAAATTAACTAGTTCCGCGATTATATGATTCACACAAAGTCCTCATTTGAAAAACACAACTTGACACCTAGAATACCATGAATAGTACAGTTTGGCACATACCCTGTAGCTATTGTACTCCTCCTTTCACCTTGAGCTGCACCTCCTTCCTTGTTGCCCGCAGATTTACTGATCCCAAGAACATCTTCAGAAAAGTACCTGCAAACCCAACAGAAGTACAGAACATTATGATAAATAAAACACAGGCTTCACCCCCGAAAAAAAAGAAAGAAGACAAAACCCAAGAACAAGATGAACGAAGCTTAAAACAACTCAAATCACCTTGCATCTTTGCTCGGGAGCAACGACGCAACGTCACCGTCAGCAATGAAGCACGTTGCTCGATCCATGTCCTCCTCAACCTGGTCAAAACCACAGCCACATCAACACGACTACACGAGCAATGACGCACATTGTGACGATCAACCAGCGGCAGGCTTGGAAAATGACGCAGCGATTTAGGAACCCAAGGAAGAGTTCCTCCTACGAAAGCTGGCACTTTTACAGCAGGCCAAATCGCAATTCCAAAGAAGCAGATCTCCCCGGCGATCCGGCGCCACCCACCACCCAGCGACGCAGCATGCAGAGCCAAGCCAGCAGCGCATGGAACCCTAGGCGCACCGGGGACCCGCGCGGCGAGCGATCTCCTCAAGCGTCTCCGTGTACCGACATACATCCACCGCCGGGTGCGCACTGACACATGGGGTCGGGAGGCACATGCTGTGATAACATCTATAATATCAAAGCAGGACAACCAGCGCCCGAAAGTCAGGCCCGGGGCCCACGTTCGAACATCCGCGCTGCAGTTCCCTTGCTCACACCAGCAATCCACACCCGCGCTCACACATAAAAAACCAGCACGTCCCTGCCTGCACCTAGGTTTCACGTGCACATGTGGGGCCCGCGCTGCCCGTGCCGTGATCGCACGCGGGGATGACCACTTGTGTCCCCTCCGCTTCTTACACATATTGCAACATGTGCAACACCCGATCTACTTTTGAAATATCCAGATGCAACACTTACAACATACGTCTGAAGACAAATAAAACACTTGAATCATACTTTCTAAAACACTTGCAAAAATGCATAAAAACACTTGAAAATCATTACAAACATACGCAATATCCAAATAAAACACTTGCTGCATATGTGTGAAATGTATGCAACATCCAGATAAACACACTTGCAACAATACGTCCAAAAACACAGATGAAACATTAAAAACAAACATTTACAACATACGTGTACAACCATTGCAACATGTGCAACATTCTGATCTACTTTTACAACATTCATCTGAAACAATTGCAACATACCTTTAAAACATCCGAAACACTTGAAACATACGCTTGCAACATGCGTTTTCAGCACATTGCAACATCTCCTTGCTGCTTGCGAAATGGAGGCTCGTCGGTGTGTAGAGTTCATCGAAGGCAGCCGCGCCGTTGCCACCATCGACCAGATAGACTCCCCCTATTACGGTGCCGATGGGGGTAGGAGCGGCGGTGTCGCCTGGGCGGCCGCCGGTATGGAGCGGAGTGCGCGTTGATGGTTTCTTTTCTTTACTTTTTTTTTGCAATGCGGGCGAGCGGCGCGAGCGGGTTGGTCAGTCTGAATGGGTGCCTGGGTCTAATTATTATCGATATCAAATTAGTTCCCTCAAATTTTCCATGAAGTATGTTTATACAGTGTATTTATTTGAATTTGTAGATGTGATATATATGTTTCCCCTAAAATAAAAATGTGGTCAAGGTTAGAAATTTTTTACTTTGGGACAAAGGTGAAGTGAACCGTATAATATAATAAATTTTTTAAAAGCACAGACACAAATGGGCCAGTAATTCGGGCAAACCAAATATGTGTCATTCGTGAACTGTGATCAAACTGTTAATTAAGCCGTGTTTGAGCTATGGGGTGACATAGGGATCATCTATGTGTGCAGGCTACTTGAGTAGTTTGCACTTTGCATGACGACGACAGCTATACTTGCTGCATCTTTATTCTTTGGCTCCAGCTCCAAGCAAAGAGCACCCTGCTGCACTGCACCCGCATATATCTTTTTTTTCCTTGATGATGCCAAAAGCTACAAGCTAGGTGGTCTGGAGAAGAGAAACGACGACCGAACGGGGGAAGCTAAGCTCATCGCAAACGGAATATAGCTAGCTTGTAACTTGGATGTGGGCTGTCTATATCAAATTGTAGCCCTCAATACAATCTACAACTTGTAGTTTAGAAGTTTTTTTATTTAAAACTATTTAGAGTTCTAAAATATTGTTTTAAGTTCATTGGATTTTGAAATTTAAAAATTAAAATTTTGAAACAAACTTGGATGTTGATATGGTCTATAACAAAGGTGTAGTTCTCAATACAATCTACGACTTTGTAGTTGAAATTTACTTTATTGAAGTTGTTTAGAGTAGGAAATATGTGTTTTAAGTTCAAAATTTTAAAATTCAAAATTAGAACTTTCAACCGATCTTGAATGTTCTTGTAGTTAATACCAAAGTTGTAGTGGCCGGCCAGATTCAATTTTTTTTTTATTTTTTCAAACAATCTTAGATATGGAGACATAATACGCCAAAGTTATAGTGCTTGACAAGATTTAAAATTTTGTAGTTAAACTTTTTTTATTTGAGTATCTAAAATATTCAATAAAAAAATTATGAAATGTTGATAAAAAGATAGCATCCTATATATAGTAATAAGTGTTTGTGAGTTGTAGCGATAGGTATTATGGCTGAGTGGTAGGTTGCGGGTTTGAATTCTTAAAGGCACTAAATGCCTCTGGAAATGGTGGATTAACGATGACCATTTAGTAGAGCAAACGCGCTGCCTGCCTCTAAAAATCAATGTAGTAGTAGGTGGTTTCGTTCACACTCAAGGATGCATATGGGCTGGAGTTCGTCAAGTTTTGCTGCTATGACTTTGTGCTTGATTTAGCACAGAGAGTTCGTATCCAAAACTAATGCAATGCAACATTCATATTTATGTAATCTGAATATTTGTATGAATTCGTAAATAGTTGAAAAGTAATTGTCTGCGATAGTTGAGATATCCTATAGACAAAATGATCGAAATTTCCATTTAGAAATTTCAGTTTGATTCAGTTAAATTATTCGTGTCCTCCTTCCTCATGTTCTCATTTTAAGGATGATATCAGTTATTACAAGCCGCACTCGGCAGCTCCTGCACGGCACGGCAGCTCCCATGCATGACTCACTCTTGGGCCGTCTGGTGATGCTCCCTTCTCATGAGCGCTGACAGAGTGGTACTCTCTCCGTCCATAAAAATATGTAATTCTCGTTTTTTAGAAGTCAAATAGTTTAAACTTTAACTAAATTTATATAAAAATACTAATATTTATGATACAAAATAAGTATCATTAGATTAGTTATAGAATATATTTTTATAATAAATTTATTTAGAGACATAAATGTTAATATTATTTACTATAAACTTGGTTAAACTTGAGTCAGTCTGACTAGCACGTATCCCATAATTACATCTATTGTTGGACGGAGGGAGTATTGAGTATTGACAGACCTCGGTGCTTTGAAGTAGCTAGGAGTGGCAGGCATTCAATTTTGTTGAGCAGAGCTAAGGCTATCCGCATTCATAGACCTCTATATTCATCCTCTAACGTCCTAGTCAGCAAGATTCTCTCATCTATGCCCGTGTTCAGTTCCGGAATTGGTTCACCCGAATTGCTACAGTGCGCATTAAATGTGCACTGTAGCAATTTGTTTGTATTTGGTAAAAATTGTCCAAACTTTGATTAATTAGGCTCAAAATGTTCGTCTCGCAAAGTACAACAAAACTGTGCAATTAGTTTTTAATTTCATCTATATTTAGTACTCCATGCATGTGCCGCCATTTTGATGTGATGGGAATCTTCTTTTTGCATAGTGGAATTTGGGAGTTAAATTTGGGAACTAAACAAGGGCTATACTCAATTCTTCCGCACTCATCCATCCTCTATATCATCCTCTATCCACTCTATTCACTGTGGGACCGACTTATCACTTTATCTAAATATATCCATGTGTGATCTAGTTTTGAAGGATTTATTGAGACGAATTTAATGGTGCAATCGAAATTTAATTTGGATTTTTGGTTTGTGAGTTATAGTATTTTTTTTCTTTGTTTAGCTAGTGGGATCCGTCACTGTTCAGTATAGAGTAAGCACTGTACTACTCTAAATATAGAGTGAGAGAAAGGATAGAGTATCATTTTAGAGTATCCTGTGCAGCAGTTTTTACTCTATATTCATACTCTAAAGTTTTAGAGTATCCTTTAGAGTATTTCACTGCAGACAGTCTAATATGGTTTGGTTAACGGGAAGCGAGCGGATCTGTGTTTGGCCACTATTTTCATATATTTTATTATGAGTTTGTAAATAAGGGTCAGAGCTTAGTGCAAAAGGAAAAGCTTGCGCTGGATGCCATGATCTGCTATGCTGTGAAACCTAGCAGGTGCAGAGTTGGGACTAGAATAGCACATTGTGATTTGTGAAGGCCTTGTCATAGCTGCCATGTAGAATGCACCAGCAAAGAGGAAATTCATGTCCGGTGGGTGAAGTGCAGGACCTCAACTATTCCATTGGCATGAGTGTAGATTTACCCTTTGTCAAAGATATAGACTTCCCATTGTTAAAGTGGCGGTCAAGCTTGCTAAAGTGAGATTAAGGTAATGGGATGTGACATAGAGCACAGTGAATGTGTTTCCCTCACGTTTCAAATTATAATTTACTTTGACTGTGTCTTAAGTGAAGCTTCTAACTTTAATCAGGGTTATTTATTGCTTTGGTCACAAATCATGTTATTGTAATACTGTCTTATTAATGCTTGATGATTGATGCGGAAGGCTTCGGTAATTGTTGATTACTGTCCCTTCTTGTAAAACTTTTCTGCTTCGTCTTAATGAAATACGTGTTGTAGACACGTTCACGAAAAAGGGTTATTTATTTAAAAAATATCAATTATCTACAATATAAAATTAGTTTCTTAAATTCTCCATTAAGTATGATTGTATAGTCTACTTATTTGAATTTATAGATACTAATATATTCTTCCCTTAAAAACATGATCAATGTTAGAAAATTTTAACTTAAGATAAAGCTAAATTGTGAACTACAATAAGAATAAAAAAGCTCACATACATGAATTAAGCGACGTACGTTTGAGTTATGGGGGACCAGACAAAGGATCATCTGTGCAAGCTACTTGAGTTATTTGCACTTTGCATGAGGACGACAGCTGTCCTTCCATCTTTATTCTTTGGCTCCTGCTGCCCCATGCAAAGAGCAACCTGCTGCACCTGCATATATCTTTTTTTCCTTGATGCCAAAAGTTATCTGGAGAAGAGAAACGACGACCGATGGCAACTTTCATTCTTCTGCGCATCCAATTCTGATGTGATTGCCTTGCCATCTTAACTCTATCATCGAAATGATCCCAATGCTGTAGGTTAGAAATTAATCAAATTATCCGTTGCTTTTTTTTTTCTAACTGAATTATTGGGTATCTAGAGAGCCATAAGTAGGCATGCCTTCTGAAGTTTCTTTAGAGAGTGTTTAGTTCCTGGGGTGAAAAATTTTGGGTATCACATCGGATGTTTCATGAAATATCGGAAGGGGTGTTCGGATACTAATAAAAAAACTAATTATATAACTCGCCTGGAAACCACGAGACGAATTTATTAAGCCTAATTAATCCGTCATTAGCACATGTTTACTGTAGCATGCCATTGTCAAATCGTTGATTAATTAAGCTTAAAATTTTGTCTCGCAAATTTATCGCAATCTGTGTAATTAATTATTTTTTCGTCTACATTTAATACTCAATACATGTGTCCAAATATCCGATGTGATATGGTGAAAAATTTTGGGAGAAGAACTAAACAAGGCCTTAATTACCTCAGTACAAGTTTGAGGTGGACTGTCTACCTTCATCACCAGGGAGAAATTCTGAAATGAGACCACTGACTGAAAAATGTAATGAACAGCTTTCTGATGATGGAAAGGTTAGGAGAGATATACAAATCGATGGTAGGATTGAAGATAATTGGGTTACCAGGAAAAAGGCTGCCTAGGAAACATACTGGAGAATTAAAATTAAAACAACGAGCAAAAAGGCAAACAGCAGGGAGTTTATATGAAAAACAAAAAAGAATATTTTCTCCTGTTATTGCACCAAAAGCTCAGCATGATGATGGCAGTCGTCTGGACTTGATTCTTGTCCATGGAAGTGGCAGACTCTGATAATTTTGCTTCTTTGTAGCCTATCAGCTTTTACTCCCTTACGTGGAATATGTCAAGGTATCGTAACTTTCTTGTATTTGTTCACATCACTTCTTGCAGCAGTTCTTGTAGGCTAATACTTTTAGTGGTTTCAATATAAATAAAGTGGTCCACATAAACTAGAAAATGTTAAAAGACTATTATTCACACAATACAAACTACCACTACTCGTGGTGACCATCTTCTCTCTCTAAGCATATGTAGCTTCTGCAGGCTACAATGACAACTGCAGAGCACCTACTTTTTATATGCAATCCTACATGGCACATGAGGCTACTAGTAAAAGCACTACGGCCACGTTTAGATGCTGAAAAAATTTCAACCCGATGAATAGTACCACTTTCGTCTTATTTGGCAAATATTGTCCAATCATGGACCAACTAGGCTCAAAAGATTCATCTCGTGATTTTCAACTAAACTGTGTAATTAGTTATTTTTTACCTACATTTACTACTTCATGCATGGGTTCAAAGATTGATGTGATGGAGAGATAGTGAAAAAATTTTAACTTTTGGAGTACATCTAAACAAGGCCTACGTTGGGGAAGGCCTAACTAGGCTTACAATCACAATTGTAGACATTCTTGAACTTAATGACATGCGCTTTCCTGGAATACAGGACGCCTAATAGATTCAATCAATCAGTTGCCTTGCTCTATAAATAACCTTCCACTGACGTGGCAGTTTGTTTTGCAACAATAATTGCTCGCAGATAAAAGAAGTAAAGATTAGCGCCCTGTTGGTTTGGACTTATCAGCAGAATCAGCAGCCATCCAGCAGTGTTTTTCTCTCACAACAAATCAGCGAACAGTGCTTTCAGCAAATAAACCAGCGAAACGAACGGGCTGTAGGCCGGTTGGCAATACTCACAATGGTTGTGGTGTTCACGGGGAGCTTCTTCACGGAGAGGGAAAAGCTGAATGGCAGTGCTCGTTGCTTCCGGTACAAGCCCAGTTGCTTGGCCAGGATCCCGGTGCTTTGAAGTAGCTACAATGTAACCCCCCCGGGCAGCCATTCTATTTGTGAGCAGTAGTACTGAGATTGTAGGTTAGGCCTTATTTAGATTGAAGATTTTTTCAACCTGATGAATAGTATCATTTTCGTCTTATTTGACAAATATTGTCCAATCGTAGACCAACTAGGCTCAAAAGATTCATCTCGTGATTTTGAACTAAACTGTGTAATTAGATATTTTTTTACCTACATTTAGTACTCCATGCAAGCGGCTAAAAATTGATGTGACGGAGAGAGAGTAAAAAAACTTGGAATTTTGAGGTGATCTAAACATGGGCTTAATGGGTAGCGGGCGAATTTATCTTTGGCCACTGTTTTCATATATTTATTGTGAGTTCGTAAATAAGGGTCAGAGACTAGTGCACAGAAGGGGACGCTTGAGCTGGATGCTATGCTCTGCTTTGTTGTGAAACCTAGCAGGTGCAGAGTTGGGACTGGAATAACAGCTTGTTGGTTTGAGCTTATCAGCGGAATCAGCAGCCATCCAGCAGTGTTTTTCTCTCACAATAAATCAGCGAACAGTACTTTCAGCCACAATAAACCAGCGAAACGAACATGCTGTAAGACATTGGCCTTGTTCACTTCCCCATCCCAACCCAAAATATTTCCTCTGTCACCCGTCACATCGAATTTTTGGACACATGTATGGAGCATTAAATGTAGGTAAAAAAGATAACTAATTGCATAGTTTGTCTATAAATGTTGAGACGAATCTTTTGAGCCTAGTTAGTCCATGATTGGACAAATTTTACCAAATAACAACGAAAGATGCTACAGTAACTTTTCACCTACTTTTCGCGAAGTGAACACACCCATTATTGTAAAGGCCTTGTCGTGGTGCCCGCTTTATGTAGAATGCACCGACAAAGAGGAAATTCATGTTTGGTGGGCGAAAAATGGAGGACCTCGACTCTTCAAATAGCATGGTTGTAGCTTTCCCTTTTTTTTTTGTCAAAGATACAGACTTACCACTGGGATTGGTAAAAGCGTGGGTAGGTGCAAAAATGGAGCCTAGTGATGGTCAAGATTGGTAAAGCAGGATTAAGGCAATGGAACGTGACATACCAGTATGTGCATCTCTGCCATGTTGATTTGATGAGCATAGTGAGTGGTACTTATTACTTTATTAGTCTGGCTCGATACCCTCTCACGTTCCAAATTATAGTTTATTTTTGCTTTATCCTAAGTGAAACTTTTATGTTTGAAGTTTATAAAAAATTGTATTAGTATCTATAATATCAAATTAGCTCCCTTAATAAATTCCCCATGTCTATAGTGCATTTATTTGAATTTATAGATCCAATATAATATCCCCCTCTCTAAAAATATAGTCAAGGCAAGAAAATTTTCGCTAAGGGGGTGTTTAGTTTCTCCCTAAAAATTTTCCACTCCATCACATTGGATGTTTGGACACATGTATGGAGTATTAAATATAGACAAAAAAATAACTAATTACATATATTGCGATAAATTTACGAGACGAATTTTTTTAGCCTAATTAATTCATGATTTGACAATGTTGTGCTACAGTAAACATATGCTAGTGACAGATTAATTAGGCTTAATAAATTCGTCTCTTGGTTTCCAGACGAGTTATGTAATTAGTTTTTTGATTAGCATCCAAACACCCATTCTAGCATCCCTTAAGACTACCCGCACTGGGTACTCTAAAACGATACTCTAAAGCTTTAGAGTATGAATATAGAGTAAAAACTGCTGCACTGGGTACTCTAAAACGATACTTTATCATTTCTCTCACTCTATATTTAGAGTAGTACTGTGCTTACTCTATACTCTGTAGCGGCGGACCCCACTAGCTAAACAAAGGAAAAAATGATATAACTCACAAACAAAAATCCAAATTAAATTTCGATTGCACCATTAAATTCGTCTCAATAAATCCTTCAAAACTAGATCACACATGGATATATTTAGATAAAGTGACAAGTGGGTCCCACAGTGGATAGAGTGAATAGAGGATGGATAGGTGCGAGAGAATTAAGTATAGAGGAGAGAATCTGGCTGACTAGGACGTATAGAGGATGAATATAGAGGTCCATGAGTGCGGGTAGTCTTAAAAACATCCGACCTGGCGTCAAAAATTTTTCACCCAACACCCCCTAAATCTATCTGTCACGTGAAAATTGGCCGCTGCTCACTCGATCTTTCATCTGTCAAATCAAGCGCTGTCAATGGGATGATGGGTGTGTTTAGTTCCGCGAAAATGTGTAAAAAAAAATACTGTAGCACGTTTTGGTTTTATTTGGTAAATAGTGTCCAATCGTTGACTAATTAGGTTCAAAACGTTCGTCTCGCAAAGTACAACCAAGTTGTACAATTAGTTTTTGATTTCATCTACATTTAGTACTCCATGCATATCACAAGTTTGATGTGACTGGGAATCTTTTGTTTGCACAGTGTTTTTTTGCGGAACTGAACACAGCCGATATCGGTGAGGGGTTGTTTAGTTGGTGAAAAAGTTTGGGTTCGGCTACTGTAGCACTTTTCGTTTTTATTTGGCAATTTGTGTCCAATCATGGACTAATTAGGCTCAAAAGATTTGTCTCGTGATTTACAACTAAACTGTGTAATTAGTTTTTTCTTTCATCTACATTTAGTACTCCATGCATGTACCGCAAGATTTGATGTGACAGATACCGTAGCACTTTTTGGGTTTGTTTTTTTGGTTGGTGACCCAACTAAACAGGCTGGAAGTCCGCACGCTGTCAGCCAGCAGGGCCCATGCGCCTCGCGAGTGCCGTCGCGCAGAAAGCTTGTGCTCCACATCGATCAGCAGCAGGTAGTAGGCCGTAGGCATGCTGTTGCCCAGCGACATCCACCCACCTAGGCTCCTGTGCCCAGCTTAGCATTTGCGTAGCCCCTACAATGGTCGTACGCATATTTACATCCTGTTCATTTGTTCGTTTAAAGTTATTTTTCATTATTCTTTTAGTAGGGTAAATTACATTTTATTAGACTATATTTTACTATATCTGTTTGGACGTAAGTTCTCTATTCAATTTATGTAAATTAATTATTCGTAAATGAGAATGATCAGAATTACTCGAATAATTATTTGATCATTTTTTTGGCTTTTTTAAATTTTCTATATGTTTTATTTGGTTGAATTTGTATTTCTTTCTGTTATATTTGAATTTCTTTCAATTTGTCTTCCATAGAGTTGATCTGGCAATTTTTCTTTTATTTTTATTTGCAATTTGTATGTTTTATCTGTTTTTTCTTTTGCATTTATTCAATTTGCATTTCATAAAAATAATCTGTTAAATTGTATTTTATCTGGTCCATTGGATTTGGATCTTGTGGTTTTTGCAATCGGGTGATTGATGGCTTCAAATCACTCGATTCTGTCTTCTCTGCAGAATTAAGTGATTTTTAGCCCTGGCTCTCACTCGGGTGACAAGAGGCCATAAATCACCTGAGTCTGCAGTAGACCGACCCAAAATTTTTACCTGGGACAAAGGTGAAGTGAACTGCATAATAAGATTTTAAACGTTAATTATGCCGCATTTGAGCTATGGGACAAAGGGATGTGTCATGTATGCAAGCTACGTATACTTGAGTTTGCACTTTGCAGGACAACGACAGCTATACTTCCATCTTTATTCTTTGGCTCCAGCCCCAAGCAAAGAGCACCCGGCCGCATGTATCTTTTTTCTTGATGCCAATGCCAAAAGTTACAAGCTTATCGCAGGCAGAGCACGCATACTACTACCTCTCCTCTGTCCGCTACCTCTCGCTGATCAGAACACACCTCAGAAAAATATACATAGCAGACAGCACCACCGTTTCTTGCATTGTGTTCTCCGATCGGAGCTCAGGATTTTTTTTTAGATATACATACGCTGCAGCTAGTTGCCAAGGTACTAACAACTTCTATGCTTCTTGATTCCATATGGTTGTTACTACTCGGCACATGTTTTTTCTCTTTCGATGTCTCATTTTATATATATGCAGCATATATAGGTGCCTGCATGCATGTGTTCACACCGGAAGCGTGTATAATTAGCTTTATTTTGTTCTTGTGGATTAGGGATTGGAGATCCATCTGGAAGCGACGGAGTAGATATGGGCTACAAAAATACCTCTGGAGCTTCTTCACTTTGCTAATCTTTCCTATATATACAGACTCGTCATGCCGCCGGAAAAATTCGTGGTATGCTAATCTTTCCGGGTGCTTTTTCGTGGTGTCGGTCGGGCCGGTAACGGCCACTCTTGTATTTTATTTGAACTTCTGGGTTGTATTTTACAACTCTTCTTCTTAATGCAAAGATACGCAGCTCTCCTGCGTATTCGAGAAAAAAAAGATATATAGACCGTGTATTTCGGGAACATAGTCACATACACCAGTATAATCACTAATTTTATTATCAATGGCTTTTGCAATTACTCTCAAAATATGAGTGGACAAATGAGAGACATACCTAGGCTCTGTTTGGATCACAAGGCTAAAAACTAGCCTATCTTGCGATAATAATAAGCTAAATATTAGCTAATTAGAGGCTAATAAGGACTGATAAGTTCTAACCATCAATTAGTCCTCATTAGTTCTTATTAGCCTAAAATTAGCCCATGTTTGGCATTTAAAAATATAGACTAACTGTTAGCCCATGATCCCAACAGACATATTTATTATTTTCTATTCTACGTACTACAATATTTATTTTTGTTGTAACCCTTCACATCTTGTTCAAATTCAGTCTTGGGCTGCCTGTCCTTCTCAACTCCTCACTCCCTTTCCTTACCCATTCTTTCCTCCCTCTCTCCTATCTCAGGACATATTTGGATATCATGGACTAATTGTTAGCTAGCTAGTTTTTAGTTTAAATTAGCTCTAGTGCATTCAAACAAGAGAGCTAATAGATGAGTTATTTTTTTAGCCAAATTTTCAACTAGTTGTTAGCCAACTAGCTAGCCAACCACTGTTAATTTAGACTATTTTTTAGCCTCAACTAGTAACTAGTTATATGTATCAAACAGGCCCTCAGTCCAAACTCTAGATTAAGTATGAACAACAGTCGTGACCTGGGCACCAACACGGTGGCAGGCGCATAACTACCATCAGGACATGGCGGCGTCTGGAGCAAATTAAGCTGCGATATATATGCTGCAACCCGATTTGGTTGAGCGGATCGAGCGTTGTAGCGTCCACAGAGGACGCCGCAAATGGCAACGCTCAAGGCCGTGATGGTGGTCACCGCCGCCCTAGTGATGGTACAACGTTGGAGGCCTCATGCGGCGGCCAGGGGCTCGGCGACTGGTGGCGGCAGCCATGTGAGACAAGGGTGGCGAGCAGTACCCGTATTCTAAGTACCGTACCTGAATTATATTTGAATTAGAGTCAGAACTTATAAGGTTAGCCATCCTAGAAAATAAAACATCTTCATTAATTCTTAAAATCTTATGCGCAAATATGAGTGGAGAGATGAGAAACATACCTAGTATAAATATATCTGTAATTTTGTATGACTCTATGTACTCTAGCATTTATTTTTGCTGTATGTGATGTAAATAAATAGCCCAAGTTGTGGGATGGCTGTCCTCAACTCCCCACGCCCTTGCCCATCCAGTCTTTCCTCTCTCTCTCTTGTCTCGCTCCTAGCTCTAGAGCAAGCACGGACAGCTAGCAGCCACGACCTAGGCAGGGCAGCAACACGGTGGAATGCAGCTGGATCGGCGCGGAAGGGGACCGGATCCCCACCGTCGTGGACCAAAGCTGCGATATGCAGCAGCCGGCTGATTTAGCTGAGCGGATCGTGCGCTGTAGCGTCGACAGAGGAAAGTTCCAATGGCAGCACTCAGGGCCGTGATGGTAGTCACCGTCGCCCTACGTGACAGTACAGCATTAGAGGCCCCATGCGTTGGGCAGGAGCTCGGCGAGTGCCGGCGGCAGCCATGTGACACAAGGGTGGCGAGCAGTACCTGAATTCTATTTGAATTAGAGTGGGGGCTGATAAGATTAGCTGTCCTAGAAAATAAAACATCTCGGTTAATTCTTAAAACCTTGTGCACAAATATTTTTCTTCACCAGTGCAACAATTAATTAAAGATATCATATTAGTTTATTTGCTTTTGAGCACATGTTAAGTTCCGACCAAAGAAAAAAAAGAAGAAAAAGAAAGATCGAAATTGGTACTCTGCTCCCTGTGCTAGTTACTGTGTGTTTGTGGAGTGAGAGTGGCCTTCTTAACGAGTTAATTGTTGGCATAAAAAATGCAGTGGATTTCGGCGGTCGACGTCAAGACGGCAGTACAACAAATAGTTCCTTACTTAGAGGACACAAGCGACGATGCACCTCGGAGCATCTACTTCGACGGATGGTGTGGACTGGGTGCTGCTGCGGTGCTTAGAGCTATTGCAGAGCAGCCTCCACCATCTTTACGAGAGAAATTCGACAGGATCATCCACATTGACTGTTCGATGTGGAAGAGCCGAAGAGCATTGCAAAGGGTGATCGCAGACGAGCTCAAGCTCACTCAACAGGTAGTGGCCATTGACGCGCAAGACGAGGAGGATGATTTCAGTGGGGTAGACCATGGCTCCAGAGCTGAGGTTAGAGGCGTCATGGCAGCAATAACTCGTTACCTAGTACAGTACAGATGTTTAGTTGTCTTTCACAATGGAAGTGATGGCATGGTTGACTTGACTAGCTGTGGCATTCCGCAACCTGAAATCTTCAATACTAAGGTACTGTGGACCTTTAGAGGACATCTTCGTCTCAACAACAAAATTTATGAAAAGGCAGAGGCTTCACACCTTTTTCTTTATAGTGAGTATGACGGTAAAAGCAATTGGAATGCATACCTTGCGGAAGAGGCTAGAGAAATCGCTTTACACACACTACATAAGCTTGGTCTTGGTGTTACACCTAAAATAGCAACGGAGTGTTGCTTGTACATCTTGTCATTGAATGACCAAGCAGGTTGGAATACTACTAACTACAACTGGGCAACCCATGCTTCCAACTACTGGGTCTGCGATGGGATCATAGAAGGAGGACAGGACAACCAGACATGGGATGTGGCTCACGCTCTGCAGCAACATATAACACTAGAAGACTACTCATCCAGTACAGAGCTTGTGTCATCTGTGGAGAAATTGGATCTTTCCTCGAAACATAGGATTTCTATTACTGAATCACATTTCAAAGAGGTTCCTCCAGAGACAACAACCCTGTTCTTTGCACCTGACAAGTCAAGTCCACCAGTAGTATCATTACCTAGTGACAAGTTGCATAAAGCAGATCAACTCCGGGTGCTGAAGTTATGCAGATGTACCTTCAGCTTTTCATCACCTCCATTCCATTGCTGCCGCAACTTAAGATTCCTTGGACTGGATAAATGCAAGGATGAACTGCAACAAGGGGAGGAGGAGGAGAAGAAAACAGGTGGACCAGCTGTGGAAATTTTCCAGCGGCTATGGGTGCTAGATGTATGCCACACGGATTGGCCATTGGCTTTTCCCCCAGAAACAGAGGAGCAAGTGGTGGCTACAGACATTAGAGAGGTTCATATAACCAACGGAAGGATTTGGACCAGCAACCTTGCATGGAGACGCCTGCCGAACCTTCACAAGCTCCAAGTAGTTGAGCTCACAAACCCTTGGGAGACAGCAACAAGAGATGAATTCAAGGACATGGTGAATCTGGAGCTCCTTGACCTATCTGGGAACAGCACCATACAAGTCTTGCCGAGCCTTTCGGGTGCAACTAGCCTCAAGACACTGATTCTAGATGGTTGTAGTGGGTTGGAGCATGTTGGCCCTCAAGGACTCCCTCCATCACTTGAATCATTCTCCTTGAATACTGCAGGAGCAGGCAATAAGGATCACAAGAAGAATGCTAAAATATCCTACATCAGCTTGGCTGAGTGTGCAAGATTAGCAAACTTTATATTGCGTGGGTCATTGCCAAACCTTGAAGAACTGGACCTCTCGCACACAGCAGTCAAAATGCTTGAGCTTGGAGAGGTGGTTGAAGTGGGAAATCTTCAGCGGGTCTTTTTTGTGGGATGCAGGCAGCTCCGCTCAATTTCATGGCCCAAAACCGAAATGTACAAACTAAGGCTGTTGTGCATTGACACTCGAGCAAGAGGAGGAGAGGTGGACAACAGAAAACCACGGTCGCATGATTGTTCTTTGATGGTCTACCAGCAGGACGAAGTAAAAGAGTATTGCCATGCATGTGTTGCCGTTGCAGACATGAGGTTCCTTCAATCCTTGGAGTTTCTTTGGACAAGGGAAACCATTCAATGTGATAAGTGGAATTTCTGCCTGTCATCTACCAGCGATGATGATGGAAGAGGCTGCCACAAGGAAAAGATGGGCAGTCATTATAGCACTGGACAGCTAGCTGCTGCTCTGTCTCTGCCCAAGTCATTAACCTACCATGACATCAGCATTGAACAAATATCTGCAAAGATTGATGTCGTCAGCAGCAGCAGCAGCTCAGCGCAATTTCTGCCACTAGCCTTGCACATGGAGATCGGCGAGGGAATTAGTGACGTCACCGACAAGTCCAGCACGCGGGGAAGGAATGCAATACGCCAAGTGATGAATAGAGTCCAGTCGCTGCACGTGCATGACAGTTCTTCCATCACCGTTGTTGCCCCTGAACACATTTTTATGCCCATGGGAGATCATTGGCGAATAATGAAAGGGCTCAAGTGGTGCCGCGTGGAGAGATGCCCCAAGTTGGACACTGTCTTCGCCACTAACTATTACTGGAAATGTTTTTCTAATTTGGAAATCTTTTGGGCGGCTCATCTCTTGATGGCCCGTTCTATCTGGAGCAGACCAAGAAATCCAATGTTGTCTCTTTATTATTCGTCATTTACACAACTACGGGCTATTCATCTGCACTTCTGCCCCAGGCTCCGATATGTCCTCCCGATGGCATCGAACACTACCTTATCCAACGTGCTAGAGTCTCTCCACATACACTGTTGCGGTGATCTCAAGCAGGTCTTCCTCGTGGAGCAAGAGTTCCAAGAGGAAATAGCATCCAAGCAAGAAAAAGGTATGCTGGAATTCTCAAACCTCAAGAGCCTGTACCTGTATGAGCTCCAGAGTCTGCAACAGATATGCGAGGCCAAGATGTTTGCTCCCAAGCTCGAGACCATCTATATCAGAGGCTGCAGGGGCCTGAGGCGTCTCCCGGCCACTGATAGTCGCCGCCGCGAAGATGGCCACCCTGTGACCGTGGACTGCGAGAAGGATTGGTGGGACAAGCTGCTGTGGGACGGGATGGAGTCTGGCCACCACCCCTCCCTCTTCGAGCCTAGCCATTCCAACTACTACAAGAGGCGTCACCTAAGGAGCACGGTTCTCCGGTGAGCTAGCCGACGTGGTCACGTACTTGCTGCTGGCTTCCCTCTTCTCCTGCTGGTACGTACACACATGATCAACCAACTTCCTCCATCCAATTTGTAGTGATTTATTTCAAATTAATTTCATCCGTGTGCTGATGATAACTCTCTGTAGATTAATCTGGTGTTGGATCGACGGGATGATGACAGACAGTGCTTTCTTCTCAGTCATTGGGTGCTGCTTCGGGTGATTATGTGTGTGCTTGCCAAGTCTTCGGTGTGTTTTCTCAAGAATGAATAAATAGCTTAGTTCCTGATGATGCTAGCTACCTACATCGGTGTGTCTGTGGTTGATACTACCTACTATGTGTGAATTGGTGCTGGCTTCCTTCTCCTGGTACGTACACACATGATCAAGCAACTTCCTCCCCTTAATTTTTAGTAATTTATTTCAAGTCAATTTCATTTCTTGTTCCACACGTACTGATGTTGGATCACTCTCTGTAGATTCATCTGGTGTTGGATCGATGGGATGACGACGACAGTGTTTTCTCTGTCACTGGGTATGCTTCCATATATAGCACAATAGCAGTACTGATGCTGCTGCGGTCAACCAAGTTGCTTGCCAAGTCTTCGGTGTGTTTTCTCTCAAGACAAGAACGAAAACAATTTGGTCTCTGATGCTAGCTACCTACTTGGATTTCCATCAACCAAATTGGTGTGTGTGTGCAGTGTGCAGTGTGCAGTGTGCTTGATACTGGTATGTGTGAATTCGGGTGTATGTCTCTCTTGAGAGAGAGGCCGACTGATGTATCCTCCTTTGCTTTGGTTTGGTTTGACTGGTTATGTGTGTGCGCGTGTGCACTCGAAAACTGAAATAAGAGGCTGGGTTTGATGCCTCCACAGAACCAAACCCCATAGTGTGCAAGTGTTGGTTTTCAGTTTCATTGACTGTATTGGACACAATGTATGCTTGTTTTTTATCCATGCAGCGGCATGCTAATGCTGCGAGCAAATTATTTAATGGCTTGGTTTGATCTACATGGAGTGTTAACTGATTATTTGTTTCCAGTATTCATGCATACTACATTTTTCGCTAGCTATAATAGCTAGTGTATGGGTGCATTCAGGGGAGAATAAGCAATAGCACTGCCATATAACTTGTGCACGGTGTTTATCGGGCGTTGGTGTCGTGCGAAGGGGGAGAGCCTAGCGAAAGGGGTTGTGCCCAGGCCCAACAGTGGTCCTCGATGTTTCCCCGAGAAACCCCGGTACCTGCGAAATAAGATGCTTTGTGCACAGTTAATTCAGCATGGCGACGGCATGCGAAACAGGGCCCAAATTGTGCCATACCCAACACATTGTTTATAAATAGGTGCATTCAGGAGCACAAGTTTTGGGGTAACTTGCGTAGGTAGCCGTTCTAAATTCTTATGGAATTAAATTGTTCATCTGAATTTTGATACACTAAATTGACCAAAGTATGAGCATCTATAATTGTATATATTCCAAACTTCTATATTGAGCCTTGCGATGGTGTTCGCAGAACCAGAGGATCTCTGTTCTTCTGCTGTTGGTGGCCATTTTTTTTTGGGAGTTGGTGCTGCAAGCTTATTAGCTAGTAGTAGTACATACTACATATATACGTAGCTGTTTTTCCTGTCTGAGTTATTGGGTATCCAGAGAGCCGTAAGTATGGTATGGTGTCAAGCAAGAAAATGATGATTAGTAAGAATGAAAAGAGGTCAACATGGGTTTGAAGCCATATAAATACAACGAGAAATTTTGATATTTAGCCCTGAATTCGCACGCCCCTCAACATTTAACCCCCAATTTACAGACCTTTTGAAATATAACCCTGGGCACGCGAATTCTTTTGATATTTAGGATTTTCGAGGTTTTATCTCTTTTAATAATTCCAGAGGTCTCTTTTCACGGTTTGGGATAGGGGAAAAGACGAAAATACCCCTCCCTATTTTCACAAGTAGCGACTCCCTTCCTCCCGAGCCTATCGCGACTCAGCACGGGAGTCGCCGCGACCGCGGGCCCGAGCCAAAATCCGCGGCCTCCGTCACCCGCCGCCGGCCGACTTGCTGCTCCTCCTCCACCTGCCCCTGCCCTCCAGACCCATCTCGTCTGCCCCGGCCGGCCCGTCCAACCCGGCCAGTAGAGGCGCTAGGGTTGGAGGCCCCTCCGTCGTCCAGCAGCGAGCTCCCAGCGCCACGCACCGCCCAGGCCGTGAGCTCTGCGCCAGCCATGTGCTCCGTGCACCGCCCAGCCCATGAGCTCCCCGACTGTGTGCTCCGCGCACCGCCGGGGCTGCGTGCTCCGCCAGCCTCGTGCGCCCCACCGCCGGCCGCTCGCCCGCGTGCTGCTGCTGCTCGCCATTGACGACAATGAATGCTGCTTAGCAAACGAAGATGGCAAGAGGAGGAAGAAGAAGATGACATGTGGGGCCTGTGCATCAGTGATAGGGAAAGGGGACACTAGATTAGAGGGAGGGGTATTATGGTCTTTTCAGGTACTCCAAACAGTGAAAAGATGTCCCTGGAATTACTAGAAGAGATAAAACCTCGAAAATCCTAAATATCAAAATAATTCGTGTGTCCAGGGTTATATTTCAAAGGCCTAAGAATTGGGGGCTAAATGTTGAGGGGTGTGCGAATTTGGGGTTAAATATCAAAATTTCACAAATACAACAGACCTAGAGAAAAGAACAAAAATAAATAACCCAACTTCGAGTACGGGCCATGCAAACTTATTAGGATTTAAAAAAGGGTTTTTTTAGATAATGGATTTTCATTGATTCGGCTCTATATCCACGAACAATATACAAGGCTAAAAGGATACAAGAGCACTTAGACTCACACCTCAACAAAGAGAAGAACGGACAACAAAAAAAGAAAAAACTACGACCACGACACATCATTGCTTCCTAACATCCTCTCCTAAAACAGTAAGATTCAGTGAGTGGAAGTCGTCAAGTCCACCACCCCTAGTATGTCATCACTGCGAACCTCCACTGCTGCCTTCTTCATTCGCTTCAAGTGAGCTGACATCACGCTGGTTAGCCCACCTTCCAGTCAGAACTAGTGGAACAGACGTGAGCCGACATGATCCGCTTTCGCTTCGCCGGATTCCTAGGCCTTCGCCACCCATAGGGCAGCCGCCATCATTGGGATGGTCGTCACCTCTGCTGGAGTCCTCTGTCGCTGCCACCACCTCTAGGGCCGCCATTGCCGATGGGATCCGCCTCCTCCTCGCTAAGATCCTTGCACTAGCGCTCAGGCCACCGCCGCCCCTAGGGTACCAACAGACGATCGCTAGGAGCAAACAATCACCATGCCCGTATGCCGCAGCCGCCTCTCCATGACCAAGCCATCCACGAGCAGCTTGCACGCCCTAGACATGCTGCCATTGTGTAGCCCACGCCATCCACGCAGCTGCCTGCACGCCCTAGGTGCACAGCCACGCATGGCCACCCACCGCCACCGCCACTGTCGTCCACTTGTTGCCGTGGATCCGGGTGGGGGCAGTAGAATCAATCCGCGGCGTTGAATGGCCGCTGCCGATGCAAGCAGGGCCCCAGCCGCCGTGGCTAGATCCGGGACGTTGGCTCATTGGATCTATCTCCCCCAGCGTGGATACGATCCACCATGGCACTGACGCCGCTAATTTCACCCAGACGTCGACGAACTTCCTCGACGGGAGATGCACGAGTGCTTCGCCAACAGGGGACCAGCCGCAAGGACCCCGGCCCGCCACCACCGTCCTCGCGGGCCTCTAGTGACCTCGCTCAGGCGACGGCGAGATGAGAGAAGGGGAGGGCGGTGGGGTGGGTGGCGGCGACCACCGAGTCGCCCCTTCAGGAACTGACATGCCGAGGCCCTTGAAACTTGTGTCATTGAATGGCTCCTCCACTGTAAGCAACTAAGCACACTCTAGCACATGATGGATATCACTCACGATGTCTGTAATTGGCTTACGAAGAGGAAGAGTTTAACACGTATAAAGGTAGGTTACAAGGCCAGGCGAGCGTCTCCTCCCTGCCGCCGCCGTCCGGACGCAGCCGGCCACTTCTCTCTTTTTCTTCCTCATCATGTTCTATCCTCTCCTACAAGCAAAGCTGATCACGCCACCCCGAAGCATTTGGAGTTGGGCTTCTTAGCTCTCACGGGCCTCGCTTCCTTCACTGGCCTGTTCTCCTGGCTTCTTCTCCTTCTTATTTCCCGCCATCACGCTCACGCCTCCACCTTCCTCTTCATGCTTGACGGTGACAGGGCTCCTGACATCCACTCTGTTATGTTCGTCACCAGGGAAACATTCAGAATTGAAACCACTGAGCACCGACAGAAAAAATGCCATGAACAACATTCTGATATGGCAAGGTTAGGAGAGGTAAACAAATCCATCACTATGTCAAAAAAGCAGACATGTGACGCGGAAAAAACACAACGATGGTAGGATTCAAGATAATTGGGTTTCCAGGAAATTGAGAGAAGTTTCTTGGCATTTTGTTTCTATAATCACTTTTGCAAGCCTGAATGGCAGTGCTCGCTCCTTCCAGTACAAGGCCGGTTGCTTGGCCAGGATCCCGGTGCTTTGAATTAGCTGGCAGTCCTATTTTGTTGAGCAGTAGTACCGAGATTGTTGGTGAATGGAAGCGGGCGAATTTATCTTTGGCCAGTGTTTTCATATTTCGTGGAGTTTTGACATTCTATTATGTCAAGGTGCTCTGAAAACTCATGTATATTTCGTGGAGTTAGAAAATTACCCACTATGTCATCGGTAACACAGTCTAGGATACCATTTCGCTTCGTCTTTTTCTTTCTCGCGAGAGGCTCGGCCCTAGCTCCTCTATCCGCTACGCATGGTCGACCTTCCAGTCATCGGCACCGGCCGCCTGGCCCTGCCCCGCCTGTCCTGTCCCCAGCACCGGCCGCCTAGCCCAGGCCCCGCACGTCCCGTACTCCGGCACCGGCCACTTGCCCAGGCTTGTGTCGCGCGGGAGGAAGAAGATGTGTTTTTTATTTTAGTCCCTATTATGTTTTAATAACTACGTATGAGTAGAGTTAGAAATCTACCAAACGGTTTGGTGTGAGCTCAACTTCACTGTAGTGCTGCTCCATGGTGGAGCGTCTGCACTGGAGCTGTGTTTTTCAGAGCTGGAGCTTTTTAAAGAAAATCTGAATCGTCAGTGTGAGGCTCCGTCGCCTTGCTCGTTTGAGTCCATGTCGCGCAAGAAACAGATCAAACCGTATGTGCGCGGCTCCGTCGCTGCGCTCCCCTAGAGTCCACGTTGCATGTAGCATTCGTTCTCGTGTGCCTCGAGGTAGAGTGCACGTGAGCTAGCAGCAAAACGTCTCCCTCCTCGTACTCGTATAAAAGTCAGCATATACTCCCTCCGTCCCAAAAAAGACGTCGTTTTAGCTATAAATCTGGACAACTCTCTCCATCCCAAAAAGAATGTCGTTTTAGCTATGAATCTGGACAAACACGTGTCCAGATTCTTGTCCAGATTCATAGCTAAAACGATATTCTTTTGTGACGGAGGGAGTACTCGGCAGAGCCAACTGTTAAATATTTAGTCATTTTATGACACACTTTAATCCAATATAAAAAACAAGATAATACGTACAACATGACATAGATGAGCATGACTACTTGTGCTGTAATTTGGTAGTAACTCCTGTAATCTTCAGATTTCTTGACCAAGAGCAGTTAATTCCCCGGGTGAGTAGCGTAAACATCGGGTGAGTAGGTGTGGTCTTATCCCGTTGAAAAACCGATGTTGTACTATTATTATGTCGCTTTATAAAGTTTTTCTTAGACCGGGCCAAAATTGGTAATGGGCTTCTTAAAATTGGTATTGGGTCCAATTTGAGGGAAGCTTTAGATGAACTTAAAAACACAAGAAACACCGAATAGCAATGATGTCCAACTCATCGGCTATTCAGCTGTTCGATGCGATTTTGTATTGACTTTTGCGCGGCTCTAGTATTTGTGCCCGCAAGCATTAGTATAATTGTAAGACGTGATTTGCTTTGATTTTAAATCAGCATGTGGATGTGGATCCTTTCATCGATGAACTGTCCATCAGGGATATATTTCACAAGACGTCCACATATATATATATCCAGTGATGTGAATAGCTAGCCTTGTTGGATTTCCTTGTTGTTTGTGTAGCATTAAGAATCTATATCTATACCTAATAATAAAGTGACAAAATTTCCTCCTATTTTTCGGTACCATTATTTTGGTCTGGTCCTCTTTATCAAACTATGTGAATATGCCAACTATCACCTCTCCTCTCTGGATATAGTCTGCCGCTTTGTGGTTTTGGTTGTTGTCTGTCTCCTCTTTAGATACGGACAGACTCTGTCCGTCTCATGAAGTCATGGTCGCCTCCTCGACGGAGTTTAAAGTTCAGCACGAGTTGAATTATACAAAGAAAAGAAAAGAAGAACCCGAACCAAAAGGATGAGAAGAAAACTAGAATCCACACCCAAATCGAATAGAAGAAGAATTCCAATTTCCAAATTGACTAAAAAAGAGCGAGATCTATAGTAGCACCGTGACTCCCAAAATCGACTCCAAATTGCACTGAAGTCGGGTACAAGTCGCCAATAAAATCCTAATTCGACCGCAAATCACACCTTAAAGCAAATATAACGGTCAATAAATTGGTCCTCAACGGAAGCTGCTCCTCCACTTACGCCGCCGCGGACAGAGCTCGCGCGGCCACCAACGCCGCCGCCGAAAGTTTGGGTGCGGATGGAGCTCGCGCCGCCGCGGATGGAGCTCACGCGGCCGCCACCATGAACGGAAAGAGAGGCGAAAGCTACTGCGATGTCAGGCCGAAGCAGCGCCATCACTCGACGTGCAGCTGCCGCTGACTAGGTCAATGTGGAGGAGCAGTCGCTGGATGTTGAGGCAGGGCGTGGTCGCTCGATGGGAGGCGGCGCGGTTGCTCGATGCGGAGACGGCGTGGTTGCTCAGTGTGAGGCCGAGTGCAGTGTCGAGGCGGGGACCGTGGTACCGCTGGGCAGCATCGGGGTGTGGCCCTCGCTGCCGCTGGACCAAAGCTTCGGGCTACAAAGCTCCAAACGAAGACTCGTAGAGGAGCCCGGGCGGTTACAGGATAAGGACGGCATGGAGGAACTCGTATGGAAGGATAAGAAAGCAGAGAAGAAACTAAAAGAAAAAGAAAAAGAAAAAAACAATAAAGTGGAGAGAATATAGAAAGAAAAGAGAAATAAGAAAAGAAAGAAAAAAAAGGAAAAAAAGGGGGCACTATAGACATCGCAGGTCCTAAACCGAGTCCTGTAACAAATATTGCATTGGGGACATTGGTTTCTATGTACGGTGTCTTATGATGTAAACTATCCGTAGTTTTTACCTAGGGACTGCCCAGACCATCAAGTTATCTTTCCTTTTATTTTGTATTATGTTTCCTCTTTTGATATAATGATAATCTTGGTTTTCTCTACTTTATATAGTAATCTATATCTTTATTTTTGTAGGAAGGAAAAATAAAGGGAAAAGGAAAAATATGGAAGGGGTGCTGGTGAGAGTCTACCTCGATGAGATTTTGAGCCCGTACGTTTCGCTGAAAAGTCATGGCTGAAAGTATTGTTCGCTAATTTGTTGTGACAGAAAAATACTGTTCTGACTCAAAAAACAAGCTGAAAAGTACGGATTATAAGACAAGCGAACATGGGGCTTTACTAGCACGCAGACGCGCTCCGCTGCACCGGTTCTTGGACAAGGTGAAGATACGGTGATTATTAGAGATTGAAGATGTAAACAGTAAAGATACACAGTTTTAAAAGTGGTAAATGATAGTAGTAAACAGTGTTTAAAAATGTCAAAATAGCATTAAATTAAACAATGAATTGATCAGTGGTAGTAAATAGTGTTAAAATAGTATTAAAGTGCATGAACAGTAGTTGTGTGGCTTAGTGTGGGGTCCGACCCTAGGTACCCACGGCCGCACCGTAAGGGACGGTCCAGCCCGCAAGATGATGGCTTGTAGCTCACGGCACAGCTCGGCGCACGCCGCAAGGCACCTCGGCGACATCATGAAGATAGCATAGAATCTGTTAGGATATGCCAAATGTAATATTTCATGTAAATCTTATTTGTTATCCGATTAGTTGTAAACTTGATCAGCACGTAACCCTACCCCGGGCTATATAAGGCGGGTAGGGGACCCTCTTAAAACACACGCAATCACATACAATAGCCAATATAACCGACGAGACACATGATTAGGATATTACGTCAAGCTGATGGCCTGAATCTGTCTAAATCTTGTGTTTGTCACCGTCTCGCTCCTAATCTCGCTCACCTCTATGACAAATCTACCATCGTGGGTATACCCCTCGGTGGACTGCCGAGCATATTTAGTCGACACTCAGCGTGCTCTAATTTAATCACGGTTAAAAGATCTTATTATATGAATGGATACATGAGATGAATGGTTCCGACTTCCGAGGCTCTGAACTGACATGTTAGATGTGGTAATTGGGTAAGTTGGGTTTCTAAGGGTTTATAATAGTTTTAATAACACATTGTTACATTTTCATAATTCCTTTTAGAGCTTGTTCAAAATGATGCAACGTTAATAAAATCAGTTTTGTTAATTTATGATTTTATTTTGACAAAAGAGATATATATAATTATGAGTTGTCAGATTAGTGTTTTTATCTCCCGGTTGCAACACACGGGCATATTTGCTAGTAAAATAAAAATTATAAATAATTGTGTGATCCATGTTTGTAGCACTTTGATGATACAATTATTTATTGGACTCGTAAAATTGGGTTAAATGCAAGATATTGGGCTCGAGTGACATATCTGTAAGTCAGTCGCCATGAATTTGATCAATATTCATTCAGGCTGAGTGTGTATCTGTTCCTTGTTTCACCGCACCGTTGAGTTGCACGGTCACAGATGGGAGCCGTAAGTCTCGGCCACGACGAGCGAGCCTACGATAGCGCAGGGCCGCAGCGGCGGCACTCGCCTTTGACTCGGCACACACGTTTTCACGCCCGGCGCGCGCTCGCCCACCACTCAACCTGATGAGGCCCGGCCTCCTCCGGTCCGGTATAATGGCAGAGTAGTCTCTCATGGCGGGGGAGATGAGATCCATCAGAACACCACCGCCGCCAGGCTGATGCTCACACACGCACTCGCATGTCGCATCTCTCGCCGCCACACTGCTTTCACAAATCGCGCACACTACAGCAGCACGCCGCCGCCGTCGCTGGACACGTACAGTTCCGCATGCACCGAGCTAGGAGGGTTGACGTCGCTCGCCGCCGGAGATCAACCATCATGGCTGCATCGAAGGGTGAGACTCCCCATCTGTGGGTTCTTTTATTTTGCTACTAGGTGTCTTGCTGCACATCGATCCGATGTGGAGATGGGCAGAGAGAATGAGGGCCACAGGCGACTGAAGGTCTCACCATGGCGTAGTTCTTGCAGCCGTAGAGGAAGAGCTGGCTGTGATAGGTGCATGCATGCAGGTATGGGGGAGGGGAAAGCAAGTTGTAGTGTCGATTTAGATGCGGAGGAGGTTGGAAGCAGGCTGAAGATCGAGTATGTGTCCAGTGCAGATTAGTTGTGCACTAGTGGAGTTCGATAGAGGTGAAGAAGGGGTTGCTGTAGAGGTGTTAGTCTGAGTTCAGAAGCCAAGTCAAATTAAGAAGTAGTAGTTCAGGAAAGGGCAAATCAAGGCAAGGCAGTAGTAGAGTGCAATTGATGTTGATGTTCAGAGGGTCTGATTGAAGGAGCGCGTGCAAAGCAGTAGGCATATATATAGTTTAGACAGCAATATCATGAGTGAGGAGATTGCGAGCCCAAACAAGTGTCAAGAGTAGTGGAGATTTCATTCCTTAGTAGAATTAGATTCAGCAAGGAGAAAGAGAGTCTGAACTTTGATGGCAAATACAAGTGTCGAGCTGCAGTTAGAGATGAGAGATATACAGAGATTAGTATGCGAGAAAGACTGAAGAATGCAACAGATAATTAAAGCAGTGATAGAGAGTAGTAAGGGTCTGATCTGCTGACAGGCCTGTGTGTGGGGAGGAGCAAGTAGAGTTTGAATTTTTATGAGAGGGCAGAGGTGTAGTACTACATCAGAGAGGATAGATAGACATAATCAATGTAGGTGAAGGCCTGAAGTTTACAGCAGATAGAATGAGCGCTGATGAAGGAAGTGGAGAGATCCAGTGGTTGGCATGTAAGTGTTCAGACAGAGAAGTGGCCAAGGGGAGGTGCAGCAGGAGAGAGTTGAGTAGCATAATGTGGGCACTTAGCAAGATGATTCAGTAAAGGGGAGCTTAATCACCATGAGAAGTAAATGTATGAAGCAGTAAAGAGATGAATGTAAATTGGCAAAGCAGATATGTCCAGTGCCAGTGTGTGCGTGCATCGGTCATTTGTCTGGGAGAAGCAAAATAGTTTAGCCCTGCTGAAGTTTGAGATGGGGAAGCAAAGTCTGTAAAGGAAAATGGTTCAGGCGTTTGAAGAGCAGTAATTAGACGGTATGGCATGAGTAATGATTAGTTGACAGTAGATATGCGTGGAGTAGCTATCCTGAAATGTGCAGAAGTGCAGGAGCAGAGGGCAACTGTGTGCAATGTGCAGCAACAGTCAGTGGTGTGTTAAAAAAAGTAGGCTTTCTGATGATGATGATTGCGAAGCGGGGACTTAACGGTGTCCAGCGATGCAAATTATTATGAGATACAGAGGAGATGCCAAGGTTGATTAGCAAAGTTTTGATGCAAGACAAGTCAGAGAAGTCTCCATAAGACTGATGCAATTAGCTTGCAGGCACTTGCACATTCAGTTTAGTAGTGGTGCATAAAGAAGCTCAAGATCAATGAAGACACATAAATTAGTGCAAGCTGTTCACCTGATGCCTGTTGGTGCACGGCTCTAAAGAAACAAAGACAGAGCTCTGAACATTGCAAAGTATGCTTTCAGCTGTTCGGCAGCAGTGTAGTGATGTTGCAATAGATGATTCGTAGAGCCGACTGGAGTGTGGCTAGTAGTTTATTCAGCAGTTATTCTCTGAAGAACAAGGCTGGCCCTGCTATGGTGAAATTCAAGGAGAGGAGGCACAGAGATTGAGGTGTATTACCTGTGTCACTCAGGAAGCAGTAATAACACATTAAGCAGTAAAAACCCAACATAACCCTCAAATCCATGAACAAAAAGGAAAAGATTACTTTGACTGAAGATTGTAACATCATGTGTTACATGATGCAACCATGAACCAACCATGTAAAAAAATGACATTCCATATTTATTAAAGAATTCTCAGAAAAGCATCTTTATTTATTAAAGAATATGCAAAGACAATTTCACAAGATTAAATAGGAAAATCAAAACAAAAGTTTGTAATGTATAACCCTAGATGAGGTTATGCAGATAACTGCAGGTTGTCGTGTTCAAGAGCATGCAGGCATCAGAAGAAAGAATACCTGCAAGAGAAAAAGAAGAGGGTACAACAGCAACAATTGACCTTCAACACCAGCAGTCTCTCCCCATACAACATCCATCCTTTTAGCCTGATGGCAAAGCAAAGTTCCAGTTACGAAAGATCACTTTGACTGAAGTAACTGCACCGTAAGGTCCATTTAGGTTTGTCCGAACTCCTAAGTCAAACTTCTTCAACTTTGACCATCAACAGCTATTATATAAAGATTGGTAAAGCAAGATCAACATTGTTAAACTCAATATAAGAAATACTTTCATAACTTTTGGATCTTGTCTTCTCAATATATATAAAATTTACAATAGTGATGATCAAAGCCAAACAAAATTTGAGACTGGACAAAACTAGATGGACTTATATTTGTGATTGGATGAAGTAACTTCTATCAAGGCAATAGGGGTGATATCCTCCTTTGTTGTCAGAAGATTACCTTCCCCAAAGCAAACCTAGTATATAATCTTTGACGCTGATATCTATTTTGCAACATCATGACAAATCCTTGCATTATGGCCCAGCACAGAAAAAGTTCCACGCCTCCCTCCCAAAAGAAGAAACAGGTTAAGCACATGCATTTTTATACATTGCATAATGGAAAGATCCAAAATGCATACCTGCTTGCGTGCACAATTAGGCTGCCCCTTTATCTCCCATGTGAGACTTATAAGAGACATCAGCATGGCACAGTAATGATGAAGTATCCACCTTAAGGGAGAAAACAAGTAGAAGAGACCGTCACAATATGGAACCGAAAAAAAAAGCAAATGGAATAGTGGATAAATAAGTTTTGGAAAACAGAAGCTATTATCCCACATGCATTAGTTTAAAAGCTTTTAACCCACAGGCCACAACACCCTTAGTTTCTGCAGATATGATTATATGCCAGAGCATCAGTGATCCTTACCAAGGACGAATATCACTTCCATTAACTCGCAGGATGTTCTCACGCAAAGCTAAACTAGTATACAGGAATAACAACTAAGCCTGTACAAGGTAAGTTGAGATATTAGTGTCTTTTGGCAGCATGAAACATAGGATTAGTTCAACTATTACGGTAACAGAACCGCCCAAATTATAAGAACGTAAGTACAAAAACAATCACCGAAGTGATCAAATTCTTGTACTTAAGCTCCCATAATCCCGGTAGTCCGGAAATCTCGAAGGATTTCAAACGACTTTCGACATACAAACCAAGATCGTAGTGATTCAACACAAAACATCATTCGTTACAACATTTCACAAGTGGCATACGGATTACATCCATCGGAGTTCAAAATAAAATATTACAAACCCAGTTTGTTCGCGGAAGCAACATAGTTTGATACATAAATTTAGAAGTTCGAATACATTGTCAGGGTAACGGTCATGTCACACAAAAACATCTTCAGGTAAGGACACTAGTAGAGACCGCGCCCAACGGTCTAGTCTTCATCCCCGGCCGGGAGAAGGCAATACTTGCAACAACCAAAGTAGAACTGGTCATCTGCAACAGGTGGAAGATAAACCCTGAGTACGAGAAGGTACTCAGCTAGACTTACCCGTCAAAACCAGAAATAAAGGACACCAGGGATCATGCAAGGCTTATAAGGTGGGCTAGCTTGACACAATTGCATAAAAGAGCTTACGAATATCAAGACCAATTTAAACTTAGCATCAAGTTTATCATCATTTACCTGTCCACTAGATTAGCACCTGTACTATAGAACTCACTTATTAGGAGCAAACAATATTAACCATAGCAGGTATAATAAGGCTATCATCATTATATCACCATTTCTGAACCATCATGTTATTTAGTGTATCTACTTTGACGATAAACCCGTCAAGTTCTCACTAACCGGTGAGAGATGGCGACTCGAATCGAATTACAACTCAGCTGAGGGGGTATTCCTAACTCTCACCCTGGCATACTTTGCAAGGGTAGCCATGAGTCACCTTTGGTACAACTCAGGAACCAACTTCGCGGGTTCGGTTAGCACCAACACTCTCAGGGATTACCCTTCTGCCAGGACGATTAGGACTTTTAAATCACCTGCCCTTGGACTCACGCTTACGGCTCTCTTCCGAGGCACACTTTATACTTGCCGACTTTCGGCCTGATTTGAGCTACTCGGCTTCGTGGTCGGTGTCCAGACCCGACCAACTAAGAGAGATGCATGCATTCAACATGAACAGGAAAGGATCTAAGATTCGGTCCTTAATCAACACAGACGGAGTCACTGCAAACCGGCGAGCCTCCGCCTGGTCTTCAGTTTAAATTAAAACAGGTTCTTTTCCACGATAGCAAATATAGCCAACCGTGCCACATGTATATTCCTATAACTCGCAGGTGACAGGATATCACCTGACTTCTACCGCATTTAAGCAGGGCTAAGCACTACACGAGCCTGAGCTACTTAGGATTCAGAGTATCAATATCTTGACAAGGATTGGATAACAAATGCAGCAAGTGTTTTCATCCAACGCCTAAACTTAATGCAACAATATATAACAATAATACTTTAATTATATTTCAGAAATTAGGAGGCTTATAATGCTCCGGGGCTTGCCTTTCACAAAGTTGCACGAACGATGGTCCAGGCACTCAACGGTGACCTCGTCTGGCACTTCTCCTGAAGACTGCACTTCCTGAACCTCCGATGTTGGCTGCTGCTGCTCCTCGCTCGGTTACTCGAATTCCAGCAGTGTCACTCCTTCCGGTACACCTATTGCATGCATATGCACAAGGTAAATATTATGGATGCATAAGGAATGACATGATGCTCATGATGAATGGATAATAGTAAGTATTTAATAGAAACATCACCGGACACTCGTTGGTCGAGTACTAATAGCTCTATTCAAATCACTTTAACATGTATCTATCTAGACTTGGAAGCACAAGATTAACTTACCTAACTTGCATAACCTAAGATAAAGATGTTTATCTTCATTCAAGGGCCTAACTCCTGCACCTAAACTTATCTTAATCAACTTAAGTGTTTATTTGCATCACAACATGCTTATAATAGTAAAGACATTCATCACATAAAGTTGTAAGCTTCACATGCATAGAATAGTTCATGAAATCACTCATAACAGGAGTTCTACAAATTCAAATGACTTGCAAGAGGATATTCTAAAAAGCTTATGAAATTATCTACAATTCATTTATAAACATCAAAGCATGATTCTTACGTTAACCAAGTCGAATTCAAGTAAGCATAGAATATGTCCAGAAGTGGCATGCTTACTAAATTAAATATTTAGTGATGATGCAAAAGCATAATTGGACCAAACCAAGTTTACCAACTTATTGTGCATATCAAATGAACATCAGGAAGTATAGTGCCAACTTCTAAATAAATTATTTAATGTCCTTTTCTAATTTATTTAGTTAATTAGGTGATTTAAGCAACATATAGTAAAACTATACAGAAAAATCTATAAAAATTACAGTAGCTACTTCATGCTTCACCTAGATCACCATAAAAAGTTCAAAGCAATTGGACAAGTAGAACTTTCTGTATCAAAAATAACTGATGGCATGTCTATTTCTAGCATAAATAGGAAACCCTATTGAAAAGTATCAAACAACAGATTTCATATTTTTTCTAGCATCTGTCTAGCATAAGAACAACACTCACCAAATTTTACCTTTATTGGATCTATATACAAATTATGAAAATTCACACAAGATCCATCCATGCAAACAAGAGAAATACACAACTCCTACATACAGTGTCCAAACTATATGAAAATTTAACTACAAGCTATTCATGGTATGAACAGTACACCATAAAAATTTTATGCCATTTGGAGCTACCCAGAACAAGATATAATTACCCCTAATTCCCACATGATTAAAAGAGATAATTAGTAACCCTATTTTTCATAACAACAAGGCACATATTATATTTTTAATATAAACTAGACATTACCAAGAACTCAACAAAATTAGAACCACATCATTTGCATCTACCAATCAAGAGATATGCATTTTTGAAATTATACACAAATCTGTGAAAAAGAATAAAAGAAAAACAAATTTCCTACACTACTCGGGTTAATGGGCCGGCTCGAATGCCTAGCTCGGCCCATGGCAGCCCAGCGAGTCTAGGTGGGAAGAGACCGGCGCTGACGCGTGGGCCCCGCCCGTCATTCGCACACAGAGCAGGGGAGGAGCTCCGGCCTGCGTTTCTCACCGCCGGTGACCCTTCCGACGAAGACGAGCACTCCATCGTGCTCTCCGTGCCACCCCGAACCTAGGCACCTCCTTTCCCCTAACTCTACTGCACTAGAGCTACCTCGTCGTCGTTCATGGCGGACGACGGCGAACGGCTCACGTCGATGGCCGTGAAATCAGACATCGCAACACAAATAGGCATCTCTATGTCTCTCCTTACCTCACGACGAGTCGAATGAGCTCACAGTTGGTCCAACCGAAGCACCGACGTGGTCTAGCCACCATGCATGGCGGCATGGTGGTGATCCTGACCTCAAACGCGGCGGCGTTCCATGCCATTGGGTCGATTTCACCCAGTGGCGTCTTTTCGCTCTGCTAGATCTACCACTACGACACATGGGACACGACTCCAATCGACTGACGAGCAAACAAGTGCAGCAAATATGGAGCTCGACTCTGCTATGGCCATGGCGGGTGCGCCCAATGCGGTGACTCGTTCCGAGGAGTCTGACACGGTAGCAACTAAAATGGCAGCTCCTACAGCTTCTACACAACCCAAGTAACACGAAACAACCAATGCAGAGCTTAGAGAAACACGGCATTGCTCCGGCCACGGTAGAGCGCAAGGTGGGCGGAGCTCCGAGCATGGCGGTGGAGAAGAAACGACCTTTCCGCTCTACCTGGGGCAAAAACGGATGCTCGGTACGATCGAGGACGTGGAGGGGCTGCAGGCGGTGCTGTGGCTCAGAGGAATCGGACAATGGCGCTTAGGTTTGGGTGAGTTGCTCGGTGCGGCTGCCGTTCACCTCCGGTCACCGCTCGGCTCAGAGAGGGAGACGGTGAAGAGGAAATGGCGAGAGAGAGAGAGAGAGAGACGGAGTGAGCGAGGGTCGGCCTAGCTTTCACTGTGAACACGCGCGCGCGACGTGGAGAGGTCGGCATGGCATGCACGCCACGCGGTGGCCGGTTTCTGAACTGGTCGACCACGTCGAGCGACTGAGGCCTCTGATCGTGACTGAATCAAAGCCCCGATGGCCGACTGTCAGCGACATTTTGAAACCCTATTACTCCTAATCTAGCTCGAGTTAGCGATAGGTAATATTAGCAAACTTGTAGAGCTACAGACGTACTACAATATTGTCAATTGGAGCTTGGACTGATTCGGCTTAGTTTGTGAGTTATGACTCTCCAAAGTGGGTCACATATAAACTAAAACTGAGTTTCAGTTAACCCGACTGAAACCCGGTTTTTGACGCCCTCTACCTCATTAACCAGTGAGAAGTAGGTGATGGTGCTATTGACAAAATCTTAGAGCTATGGGAGCACTACAAATATGTCAATATGGGTTAGGGTTGGTTGGGTCTAGTTTGCAAGTTATAAGGTCCCAAAGTAGGGCACTTCAAACTGTTATCCAGTGAAGACTTAGCCAAAACAAAATTTGCTAAGTGTCAAACAACACTTCTACTAACTTGTGGGCCCTGTTTGGGCATCTTCCAGCCATTTTCATGGGATGGCCATATTGAGACTTTTGTTCCTTGATAAATTTTCTACAACTTTGGTAAAGGGTGCACATCCATGCAAACACTCTAAGATGTACTTTCTATTTGGTCAAACAAAAGCACTCTAGTGGTCAACTAGAGGCAACCATCACTTAGAAGCATAATTAAGCTAAGTGGTCAACATGAACATTGTTCCATTAGGGTTCCTAAACATAGTTAAAGTGTTTTAGTGAGTCACCACACTCATTTGTATGTAATGCATGTACTCCAAGCTCATATAGTAATTGAAACATTCAATTGAAACATATGAAACATCCAGGCATAGCTAATGAAACATAGAATGATGCACATGTGATAATGAAATGAATGTGCTTATGTTATGCAATGCACATGCACAATGCAAGCCAAACACTTGGGGTGTTACAATTGCTGTATTGCTGCAAGCAAGCATTAGAGTGCACCTGGTATAGCTGAAGTGGCAATGCTGGAAAGCATCCATTCCATAACCATTGTCGAAGAAACAACAGAATCACCAGAAAACCAAGAAACAGCAAGGCAGTTCTGTCCTGGAAATAAGGGGGTAAATTGATCAGAAATAAAATAAATTTTATGGCTAGAATGGATCTATCATCCAATCCAAGGATCTAACACTGACAGCTAAACTAAGATTCCTTTTGCAAAAGCAGAGTAAAAGGATGGATCTAGTTTCTTATTTGTATACTTAAAGATGACCAAATGTAGAACGATCCAAATCATATTGATGGAATACTATAGCTGAAATTCTCCTAAAAAGTTGCTTTTCCATTTGCACAGAAAGAATGTTAATTCCAGTACCGGCATCAGCACAACCCTCACAGGATAAACAGGAGCCCCTGAACTCAGCACATATTATATTCCACTAGGAAAAGTGAGGGAATGAAGTGGTCAAGAGGGATCTTGTGTTACTGGAAGTTACAAGGTTATAGTGTCAGAGAAAAATCAGAGTTACATTAATTCAAATTTATTTACTTCAAAAATTTATATTGATTAGTGGATAAAAACTCCCACAAGTTAGACCACGTTGTTGACTGAATAACATTAGATACAAAGAGAATTATTATAAGCATTTGGTCGGCTGAGCTGCACAGACCTGAAACCTGAATTCTAACAACCTTTTGTGCTTCCCAAGTTAGTTCCAATACTATTCAAGTGTCATGGTAAAGATAAACTACATATTGTGACAGTGCATGTTTTCAGTTCGTGGAAGCTTTGACGAACAAAGTAAAAATATCATTGTTCCCAAGATACTTGGATCAATGAACAAGCCAAATTTCAAAAGTCTAAATCAACTAGTCCCGTGATTATATGATTCACACAAAGTCCTCATTTGAAAAACACAACTTGACACCTAGAATACCATGAATAGTACAGTTTGGCACATACCCTGTAGCTATTGTACTCCTCCTTTCACCTTGAGCTGCACCTCCTTCCTTGTTGCCCGCAGATTTATTGATCCCAAGAACATCTTCAGAAAAGTGCCTGCAAACCCAACAGAAGTACAGAACATTATGATAAATAAAACACAGGCTTCACCCCCGAAAAAGAAAGAAAGAAGACAAAACCCAAGAACAAGATGAGTGAAGCTTAAAACAACTCAAATCACCTTGCGTCTTGCTCGGGAGCAGCGACACAATGTCGCCGTCAGCAATGAGGCACGTTGCTCGATCAAGTCCTCCTCAACCTGGTCAAAACCCCAGCCACATCAACACGACTACACGAGCAATGACACACATTGTGACGATCAATCAGCGGCAGGCATGGAAAATGACGCAGCGATTCAGGAACTCCAAGAGTTCCTCCCTCATAGACACCCAGACTACACAGTTGCATTGGCGCTACGAAAGCTGGCACTTTTACAGCAGGCCAAATCGCAATTCGAAAGAAGCAGATCTCCCAGGCAATCTGGCGCCACCCAGTGACGCAGCATGCAGAGCTAAGCCAGTAGCGCACGGAACCCTAGACGCACTGGGGACCCGCATGGCAAGCGATCTCCTCAAGCGTCTCCGCGCATCGACATGCATCTGCCGCCGGGTGCGCACTCACACATGGGGTCGGGAGGCACATGCTGTGATACACTCACACATGGGGTCAGGAGGCACATGCTGTGATAACATCTATAATATCAAATCAGGACAACTAGTGTTGGAACATGGGTCCCCAAGGCGACGGAGGCCCTAGTCTTCGCAGCTGGGCCACGAGCCGCTTCTCCTTGGTAAACGCTCGCACAGAAAGGTGGAACCTCCGGCTTGAATGGTGGAGGTTCATCGGTGGGCACAAGGCCATAAGCCCTTCCCCCCGGGTGGCGGAGGCCCACATCATCTTGCCCTGGTCAAGCTTTAACCTGTTCTAAAGGATTTCTTGCGAGGACGAAGGAACCTTCGGCAATCAAGGGCGGAGGCCCGCATCATCTTGCCCTGGTCAAGCTTTAACCTATTCTAAGGGATTTCTTGCAGGGACAAAGGAACCTTTGGCAATCATGGGCGGAGGCCCGCCTCATCTTGCCCTGGTTAAGCTTTAACCTGTTCTAAGGGATTTCTTGCAGGGACGAAAGAACCTTCAGCAATCAAGGGCGGAGGCCCAGAGTTACGCCATTGGGCGAAGGTTGTGTCAACTAACCAGGAACGACCGCTCCAAATGTCTTTGCAGGCAAGGTCCAGCGGAGGCAGCTTTGCCCCCAAGCTATGTCTCCCGGTTGCAGGACGGACGGAGATCGGAATCGACGGCGGTCGGGGGCCTTCGGCGATCGGCGGCGGAGGCTCTCCTGATCTAGTGGGCAGTGGCGACTCCTGTCATGGGCCGGGTGACCGAATCAGCAAAGGCATGGGCCGGAAACCGGTCTTGGGCTCCGGCCCACATTAGGAGGGCGGTTCAAAGATTAGATTACCATGTTATCCCAAGCTAGAGTGCCTATGAAGAGAATATTCTAGGGATATCTTGCCACCGTCATGGGACATTTGTGTAAAGACGGTTTATGAGGGGACGATGCCCTATAAAAGGGGGAGCCGTAAATGTGTGAGAAGGAAGTTGGTGAATGCATTAATGAAACCCTAGTTTTCCTTGTGTTCACTAGACGCAAGCCTCCGCACGGGACACCGGCTAGGTGGAGGTGATACCGACCCACATGCTGGAATACACTATTCCAACATTGGCGCCCACCGCATGTTGGCCAAGAAAAACCCACGATGGCAGGAAAGAGAAAAGCCTCCACAAGAGCGGCAGCGGCCTCCGCCCCAAGAGGAAGGCCTAGGCGCAATACCCGTAGCACATACGCCCCTGTCTAGGAGAACTAGGCTGAGGAAGATGTAGTCCAAGAGCAACCTCCGGCCCCGAAGGTACAACAAGCGCCAAGCCAAACACCTGAGCAAGAGCTCCAGCAGTTGCAGGCTCAGTTGTAGAGCATGCAGCAAGAAAGGGATAGAGTTGCGGTGGCATTTGCCGCAAGCCAGCAAGCGGCCCAAACTTCAGCCTAGGCATAAGAAATCAGACAACAACTCGCCCTATTGCAGGCGAAGATACAAAGCTTGTAGCCTACACAACCAACTTCAAGCACACCCCACCAGGTTCACTCAGTAAGTCAAAACCAGCTCACTCCCCCGCCACCCCCAATAGCTCAACCAACCTTCGGCTCACCTCTCACAACCCCACAAGCACGAAGAACCATAGATCCTAAATCCCCACTATCCGAAGGCATTCAAACATCGCCATGGCCAGCTTCCTATGAACCAATCACACTTCCCAAGTTCAACAGGAAATCAGACCCGCACCAATTCATTATGAGCTTTGAAGCAGCAGTAGCCTCCGTAGGGGGAACGAGACAGTCCTAGCCAAATCTTTCGTCATTGCAGCCGAAGGTGATGTGCTGGCCTGGTACTCCATGATCAAACCAAGCACAATATATTCATGGGAGAACCTCCGCGACAAGATACTAGCAAATTTCAAGGGCTTCACCAGTGAATCCTTGACATCCACAGACTTGTTCTAATGCAAACAAAACCAAGGAGAGGCATTGAGGGATTATTTCTGAAGGTTTGTGCAAGTCAAGGCGAAGGCTCCGAATGTCCCAGAAGAGGTGGCCCAATCAAGGGCCTCCGCATAGGACCCTTCGCAGCTCACCTAGCTAGAGAAAAACCAACATCAATGCAAGAGCTATACAATGAGTTCGAGAAGTATTGTAAATCAGACAATGACCTCCGCAAGAGACTAGAAGAGCAGAATCAGAACAAGCAACAAGAAAACAACAAGAATACTCAAAGAAACAATGCAAGCCAAGGCCAGCACCAGCAAAAGCAGGACCAAAGCTAGCAAGTTTTCAATATTGAGCAGCCTAGCAATTGCTAGCTAGGGTAGGCACCTGCGCAAGCAAGAGCACAAAACACAGCCCAAGGCTTTGACCAAGCAAAGGGAAATGGCCAAGGCAGAAATTGGAGCAAAAACCAAAAATAGAGGCAGCGTAAGCAGTACTGTTTCTTTCATGGAGAAGAGAAGGGGGCATGTCACCAGGGATTGCCCAGGCGCTAAAGAGACGTAGGAAAGAATCAAAAGCAGAGCAAATCCGTAGCCTCCGCATCAACAAACACCAAGGGAGGTAAACCACACCTTCGCCCTATCTCAGCAGCAACCATATTGCCCCATTTATCTAGGACTGAACTCCACTCAAATACACCCTGCCACTCTAGCCTCCACATATTACCCAAGCTTCTTACCGGCCTAACGCCCAACTCCAACGCAACCGCAAGCAAACAACCAGTGGCCAGAGGTAAACCTCACTTACATAAACCCTAGGCCTCCGCAAATAACATACATCGAAACAAGCCACCCCTAGCAATCGGCCAATTGGTTTGAGGCACTACCTCCGCTACCACAGCACCCACTACTACCACCGCTGCACCTGACGCAGCTACCACCGCCCAAAAATGAGCCTAACCTAGAAAACCAAATCAACCTCCACACACCGTTACCAACTATTGGTATGACATTGCCAATAGCCGGAGGCTCCTCGATGGAGTTCCAAACCAAAAAGGAAAAGAAAGATCACCTTTGGCTAGTCAACAACATAGCAGTGCAAGGACCAGTGTGGTGCACTAATTGGTCATGGAGCAAGACTTGCAGCTCAAGAGTTACCCCCACACCGATGCCATGGTGATAAAAGCAAACATAGCTAGATGGGGAATCAGCAGGATCCTGATAGATTTAGGCAGCTCCGCCAACATAATCTTTGTCAATGCCTTCGACCAGATGAAGCTTAGCAGAAGCTAGTTACGGCCTTCAGATTCACCGCTCATTGGATTCGGAGGCAAGCAGATTTAGGCCTTCGGAAAGATTTCCCTCCCACTATCCTTCATAGATCAAGAAAATGCAAGAATAGAGTATATCACCTTTGATGTGGTAGACCTCTACTACCCCTACAACGACATCTTTGGCAGAGGATTTGCAAACAGATTCAATGCTGCAATACACATGGGCTATTTGTGTATGAAACTACCAGCCCTCCACGGAGTAATCATAGTACTTGGAAGCCAAAAGGAAGCAAGGAACATTGAAAGGGCAATTTATAAATCACAGAGAAACATCAACTCTGTAGAGACAGCCAAGAGCAAAGCACCGGAGCCTCCATACATGCCCAAGGGCAAGACAGATCTGACAGATCAAGAAGAGACAAAAATTGTACCGCTTGAACAAACAGTACCAGACAGAAGAGTCATTATTGGTGCAAAATTGTCGACAGAAGAAGAGTCACAGCTAACAAAGACACTAGTAAAAAACAAAGACATCTTCGCCTGGTCAGCCTTCAACCTCCCACGGGTCAGCAAAGACACAATATAGCATGCCCTGGATATCAACCTAAAGATAAAACCAAAAAACAATGGCAGAGGAAAATGTCAGAGAATAGAATCCTAGCGGTGAAGGCCAAAGTCCAAAGACTGTTAGATGCCAATGTCATCAGAGAAGTCAAGTACTCAGAGTGGCTCGCAAATATGGTCTTAGTCCCCAAGAAGAATGGAAAAATGAGAATGTGCATAGATTTCACAGATCTCAACAAGGCATGCAAAAAGGACCCTTTTCCACTACCAAGGATAGACACCTCCATCGATAAAGCCACTTGCTGCCAGAGATTCTCTTTCCTAGATTGCTTCTTAGGGTACCACTAGATTTGGCTCAAGGAAGAAGATGAGGAAAAAACAAGCTTTACCACACCCTTTGGCACTTACTGTTACACCAGAATGCCGGAGGGGCTTAAAAATGTGGGGGCAACCTTCGCTAGAATGACCAAAAAGGTCTTGGGTCCTCAACTTCAGAGAAACATTATTGCCTATGTTGATGACATCATTGTGATGAGCAAAAACAAGGAAGACCACATCACCGACCTCAATCAAGCTTGGATTGTATTCACTGATGGAGCATGGAGCAATTCGGGCGTAGGGGCTACCGCCGTGTTAGTTGCACCATCAGGTCTTCGATCAAAGTATGTAGAAAGGCTAGAGTTTATGGCCACAAATAACATAGCAGAATATGAAGGCCTTATCTTAGGGCTCAACAAGGCAAAGGCACTCGGAGCAAGAACATTGTTGATCAAAATAGACTCTCAAGTCATAGCATGGCAAGTCAAAAAGGAATACATGGCATGAGAGCCCGAGCTAATAAAATATCTGGCAATAGTAAGGGCACTAGAATGAAGGTTCCAAGGTTTCACCCTGAAACACATCCCAAGGTCAGAAAACTCGGAAGCCAATGAATTAGCGAAGGCTGCCACAAACGGATCACCAATGGCAACAAGGACCTTTTTTCAAATTCTAAAATCACCAGCAACACAGACGGCAGCGAAGGCATTCTCGCTAGTCATGCTTGCAGAATGTGAAGATTGGAGGCAGGCGATAATAGATACCCTCAATAATGTAGCAAATCCAGAAGATGAAGCGAGTACTGCAAGAATGGCAGCCAGAGCAAGAATTTATACCATGATAGAAGGCACCTTGTACAAGAAAGGGGTTGTCCATCCACTGCTTAAATGCATATCACAAGGCAAAGGCAAAGAGCTCCTGCAAGAAATACATTCATGAGTTTGCGAATCTCACATTGGCCCAAGGGCATTATCAGCGAAGGCCATCAGGCAAGGGTTCTATTAGCCTACACACATTAAAGACGCAGAGCACATAGTCAGAACTTGCGAGGCGTGTCAAAACTTCTCTCCACACCAATCCAAGCCTTTGGCAAAAACACAGGTCATACCTCCGACGTGGCCATTGCAACGGTGGGGCATGGATTTGGTTGGACCCCTTCCACCTTCGTAAGAAGGGAACAAATTTGCAATAGTCGTTGTGGAATACTTCACAAGATGGATTGAAGCCAAGCTGCTGGCCACAATAACGTCAGAGACAATAAAAAAGTTCTTTTGGCAAAACATTGTCTGCAGATTTGGTGTACCCAATCGCTAATAGTAGACAACAGAAAGCAGTTTGACTCAGACAACTTCAAAAGTTTCTACAAAAGCATAGGCACCAAAATAGCCTTCGCCTCAGTGTACCACCCAGAGACAAATGGTGCCATGGAAAGAGCCAACAGAATAGTCTTCTCCGCAATCTCCAAGACACTATTCAACCTTCGAAAGGAAAAGTGGATAGAAGAACTTCTGAAGGTCGTGTGGTCTCACAACACAACGGTATCTAGAACCACAGGCTTTACCCCATTTAAACTCCTGTACTGCGAAGAAGCAATGCTACCAAAAGAAATCAAACATCAGACCCTCCACACTATAAAGTAGGCAATGGCCAAAGATGAGGAATATTCGATGGAAACAATTGAAGCAACAAGGATGAAAGCTGTAGAGAACATCACAAAAGTACCAACAGCAGACCAAGAATTGGAGAGACAGCCAAGTTGTAAGGAAAAATATACAAGAGGGAGATTTGGTCCTCAGAAGAAAACCAAACGTAGCAAATACTGGAAAACTCCAATCATAATGGGAAGGCCCCTATACAGCGAAGGCAGTTGGAAGACCAGGATCATTTTACCTAACAGATGGCAAAGGCAAAACCATAGTCTATACATGGAACATGGACAGCTTGCATAGATTCTACGTCTAAAAATTGTAAAAAGGAAACCTCCACAAATTATAAGCAGAGGCCCAATCCTTTTTTTCTTATTTATTTTTAGTTTATTAGTGTCAAAAGGGGCCTGCACTCTTTTCCTCACAGGGGAAACTCCTTCTGAAGGTGAGGTTTTTAACGAGACAAGACCCATGTAAAAAACCTCTAAAAATATAAAGAGGTACTTCCCCAAGGAAAGACATCCTCACGAAGGTCAAAAGTGGCCAGCAAAGGAGCCACAACATTTGACAAAACTTGTGAAAAATGAGGACCTCCCCACACCTAAGCCGAATGCTTTACAGTGCGGGACGACCTTCGCAGCCAAAATGCAAAAAAATCTTGACAAAGATCTATCCAAAATCAAGCATCAAGAAAGCAGTTGCAAACTGGCAAAAAATGCCAAGAGAAAACCCTAAAAAAGACCTACCTTCACTGTAGGCATCAGGAGTACCAAAAGACCTGGCGAAGACCTGACAATACTCAGGCTCTAGGCACGATGGTTCTTAAATAACACAAGTACCATCAGTCTTTAAGATGAAAGATACATCAATCACTATATAAACCGCAAAATCTCTAAATCATTAAAATGTATCAAGCAATTAAAGTTCACCGACCTAACGAAATTTAATAGGTCAGCTGACACAAGGCTATATAAGCCAAGCACAAACCAATCCCCCCAGTTAGAGCACAAAAGAACGGGAGGAGAGAGGTCAACAACTCAGTAGTCATACTGACACGCAAGCCATAAGAAGCATGGAAGCAGGAGTGTCCTTAGCTACAAAAGCCAAATCCGGTATAGTACAAAGACTCATAATATTAGTAGCTAGCGCAACCTAGCGAAGGCAGCAGGAAAATAAAGTAGACCTTTGGCATTGTGATGAACAGCAACCGAAGCATGTTGTGCAGTTGCAAGTTGAATGCAACAAGCCAATATCATAAGTTGATGGAGGGTATGCTACGAAATCTCGTAACATCCCTCCGCAACCGAACGTGCAAACGGGCGTAGTCCCGCATCATCCATGTTCAACAGGAGCGCAGCTACACAGGCTTAGACGAAAATGGCGAAGAAGCACATTTCAAGCCAGCAAAGGCAGCAGTCAAAGAATACTTCTCCAAGGACCATCAGCTGCACAAGCTATGCAGTCGCCCCTTGAGAAGCATATGATGACCACTCAAATTGCGCCATAGCCTCCGCAACATCAACAAGATCAAATACGAGCACTACTCAACCTCTGACTCGGGGCACAAGGAAGACTCCAGATTTTGCAAACAAGCAAAGAAAAGGAGACAGGAATAGACGAAGGCCTTCCCCAACGCTTGCGAGAACCTGAGCACAACCACCATGATGTGCAAGTTCATCCCCAACGGGAGACAGAGAAGAAAAAAGCGGAGGCACGAGCAAACCAAAGACCTGATCTTCTCCACCGCAACGCGCAGGTTCGTCCTCACAAGGAGCCAAAGAAGAAAGCAATGGAGGCCTAACTATCAGAATAAGCGCGATGACGATGATCAGTTCTTCAATAGCAAACAAAGAAAGAACGAACTAGTATTCAACAACTACAAGGTCAGGGACAGCAACAGCCTAAACAAGATATGTAAGCGACCTGTAAACCATAGCCTCCGACTAAAACTTCAAATACAACACGTTGTAATACAGTAGTGTCCATCAAACACAGTATTCAAACCTTGATCAAGTAAACGAAACATTTTTACAAGATATCAAAGACCTTTGAAGTCAAAACCCGAAGGCTTAGGCGTGTTACATTATTTACACAAGATAAAAATGTCTAGCCAAGGGCCCCCTTGCCATGCTAGCGAAGTGTAAACTCAGCATGCTCGTTGTCAATGTCATACTTCATGTGCTCAAACATATCATTAGTCGAGCCTCCGGGGCAAGCCCGCCACCAATAACCTCAAAGTTCGCCACTTATATATATCTCATCTTGATAAAATGTTAATGGGGCAACGTCCCACGTAGGTCCTAGATCGGAAACCTGCACAGGATGAGATTCCATAAAAAGTCTTTTAGATTCACAATATATACAAAGGGGTGTCCAACGACAAAAGTAGCACCCTAAGCTAAAAACCAACACCCTAATTCCTACTATCTACACCTTAGGATCAGAGCGACCAGGCGAAGGCGTCTTCTCCTTCGTCTATGTGACAGCATCACCATCTTTCTGCGCATCAGCTGGCTAGGCACGCGCAGGCTCCTCTGTAGCAAGCTCTACCACGGGGACATGGGTGGTCATCGATGCCTTCCTCGCTTCTAGTGTCAAAGCATGACCCAAAGAAGCAGCCTTCGGTGGCGGAGGCACCGTGGTCTGAGACATCCGCGAGCTACTAGCCCCTTTAGCGGCCTTCTGTAGCTCCTGCAAGTCACAAAAATAGACAACCATCGGCAAATTAGTCGGATAACGCAAGAAACCAAGCCCAAAACCCTCAACTAAAAAGTAACTCAAGTAGCAAAGAACAAACCTCTGCATAGTGATCCTTCGCCATTTGCTTGGCCACTGCCCGACCGAAGAAAACCCAGAACGAGCTCATGAAGTTGCGAACAGATTTCTGCAATGAGTCAGAAGGAGCACCAAGCACAAAAGGTTCCCCAAGTTTCTCCTTCTAGATCCTCTCGGTATGGGTGCATCCTCCACAGGCTAGCATCTTGGCAAAGTTTGTAGCGCTAGCCAAAGCCACAAAATCAAATGTGCCTTCAACGAAGGCAGGAAGTTTCTCCACGTGTAGCTTCAACCAGGAAAGGATGTTGAAGGCGCTCGGCTCCTCTTGAAAGGTGGAGGTGGTACCGCAAAACTCTCCTAGCATAGCAATGTAAGACTGGGTAGTAGTTAGCACCAGCTCCTCCGCAGCCTTCAGGCGTGTGGATAGAAGGTTGACCTGCTGCTGCAAAGCCAAGCTCGACCACTTCTTAGCATCAAGTTCCAGGTGGAGGTCTCGTTGGCCTTAAGGGCATGCTCGACCGCGAGAGCCTCCGCACCCTTGGCATCCTTAGCATGCTTCCTCAACTCAACTACCTCCTTATCGACTTTCTCCTTCTAAGTCTGAAGGCCCCCTAACTCTAGGCGGAGATTTGCCAATTCAACAACCTCCGCCGAGAGCTTGGTCTTCTCAGATTCAAGGAGCTCATTCTCCTTCTTCAGCGCCTTGATAGCATCATTCTGACCAAGCAACTCGGATATGCTGCGCTCCTCGAGCGCCAAAGCCATGTGATGGCCCTGCAAAAGAAAAGTCACAAGCCAGAAAAACCAAAAGAGCAACACATCATAGAACAAAAGAAATCCAAAACTCACAAGGCTATGGTGCTCCAACTAGACGTGCAATAGCTTCCAGTAATCCATAGTCTTCAGGCTCTGCCGGAAGCGGTCTAAACAGAAACACGGAAACCCTCGAATCTAGAGCTTTTTGTCGTTCCAATCTAGTTCCAACAATGCACTTCTCGGACCGAGAAAGTGGAACTGCTTGGCGCTGCATATTAGAACTCATTAAAGCCCGATTCACATCATTATGCTCAATAAAAGGAATGAGAGAACCTTCAATAGAAAATATTGGAAAGGAAAAATACTTCTAACATGAATCTGTTCCCATGCAATAGTCAGGAATTCTTGACGGTATCTAGCTGGAACAACATGTTCTTCCTGAATACCCTGATTCAAGGACGGACTCTCTATAGATCCCCACTGGTGATCAATTCTCGCATGAATAGCTAATGATCTGGTAAGTCCAACATTGATTCCTTCGAACATGTCCATTGGACAAAAGACATAAGACACATGAGCATCAAAAGGCAAAAATAGACCAAGGGAAATAAGATAACCTCCGATGGAAGTATGGACATTATGCAGGGATTCGGCCCAACCCACTATGGTGCTGTCGGAGGCTGCTGAAATCAATAAAGACATCAACAAATTAGGATAAGCATAAAAGCAAAGAAGTTGCAAAACAAAAAACAAAGCTACTTACAAGGACCAGACTCCAATCTTGGAACCACTGGCCAGGATGATGTACCAACCATTGGTGGGCGCGGAGGTAAGCCCAAACCAATGCGACCAATGCTCGCACCGGCAGTGAGTTCCTCTAGGCTCGCCAAGGTGTTCACTAGAGACCCTGGAAATGCCAAAAAGTCAGCATAAAGCAACCAGAGCAAGTTCAATATACTCAGAAGAGGGGATAAGATGGCGAAGGCATCTTACTCATCTGCATCTCATACACCCCAGCCTCCGCACCACCACCACCACCAGCGAAGGACTGTAGCTATCGGTATGTAGCACTCTGGAGCCGGGCTACAGGCTCTGAGTCAGCTTCATCATCCGACACCTCCACGGCAACTGGACGACGTCGACTCATTTCTTGGGCCTCCATCTCTTTAGGCAGAGAAGGGGCCCTACAACCTGTGGTCTTCGCATCCTCAGAGTTGGAATCGCCACCCATAACATTGGGCAACGGGTTAGCCACCGAGGGCTCTGCGAGCTCAACGCCCTCCAACCCGCGACTACCTCCGGCACTAGTAGAGAGAGCGGGCTTGTCCACCTCCGGAATGGAGTCAGCACGGCCTTCACCGGTACCATCTGCCCCCTCCCTAGCACTAGCGGAGGCATGAGCAGAGCTCTCAGCAGAAGAAATAATAGGGATGATGACCGCCGTGGAAGTCTTCAACTTTTTGGCCAGTGCCTTAGGACCAGCCATCCCCTTCCTCTTCTTTAACTCGGCCACTGCGGTAACATTCTTGGCAGCGGTCTTCCTCTTCTTTTCCTTGATCGTGGCCAACACATTGGGAGGGACCAAGTACTCCTCGTGGTGGATACCAAACTCTTCTAGAACTCGGTTAAGCTGGGGCATTGTGCCACTAGCGGACCTCCGAGCGAGGTACTCCTTGTCGCTCATCTTGCCAACAATTTGGTGAGCACACTCTTCGATCTCCAAGATGAAGGCCTTCTTATCTTGGTCTGGCAGGAGTACCCGGTCAAACCACGGTAAAGGAAGCCCCTCCGCCGGACCAAAGACAGGAACCTGGACCATCTCGATATGAAATGCCTCCTTTCTCTTTCCAGGAGGCCAGAAGTTAGAGGCCACCATTTCTTCAACTAGTCCTTGGCCTCTGGAGTAGCGGCACACTAGATCAAAAGCCCTGTCACAGGCCTCCCTCTGAGGCGTCCTCTCGGCTGGCAAAATTACCTTCGCCAGTGGAGTCATGTCGGACATGATGGAGGCCAGCGACCCTACAAATGTGCGCGTCATGCTCGATGTCTTCACATAGAACTAATGCTTCATCCAGTCTCGATCCCACTTGTTTTACTAGCACCAAGAAGCGACCTCTTTGCCATAAAAGCATAGCTTCTATACTGCGCAACAAGCTCAACTCCGGCCACCTACACCTTTTTTGGCTGCTTATGCAACTCATAGTAGGCGCAAAATGTGTCTATGTTGGGGACAACACCATACGACTCACATGCCCAACAAAACTTGCTGAGCGTTAGAAAACCGTTGGGGGTCAGGTGGTGAATCCGAAGCTAAAAGGCTTCAAGAACTTAACGCAAAAAACTGACAGAGGGGAGGCTAAGGCCACAAGTGAAGTAATCCTTGAAAACGACAGCATAGCCCTCCATAGGAGAAGGGACGGTCTCACCCACCGGTGGAGACATAGCACAGCCAGCTTTGAAGAAACTGTCATCTAACATCTCCGCAATCGCCGCCTCCGTAACAGATGACGGGCCAAAGTCCCAGGTCTTGCCAGCCATACCTTCGCCCTAGCTAGCACCAACCAGGTCACCAATGGAGGCCTCCACACTAGCAAGATCCTCCTCTAGATCTTGAGCAAGGGCGCTCGCCAACATGCACTCCTCGAAACGCATAGACCACCCAATTGCCTTAACACCAAGGAGATGGCGGTAGGGACCGTAAAAGGCAGCCCAGCAAGGAACGGAGGAAGGATAAGGAGAAGCCACCGCCAAAGAATGTAAGAGGCAAAGGCAAGGAAAAGGGTGCAGGGTGCAGAAAGCACAGCAGGGCGAAGGCAACTGGCCAGGCAATGGGCACGATGCGCAACACAGCGTGAGCGTGAAAGCGACGCAAGGTAGAGGGACCTCCACCCCATCCTTCCTTTATATAGGCACGGGCCCGATGGTTCGCCTCCCACAGCCAACGGTCACCTACGCTTGGGCAACCGTCCTGATTCCCAAGACGCCAATGACAATATTTGAGCAGCCCATAGCACAACTCAAGAGGCCAACAGTCAGATCTAGATGGCCCAGGAGGGAAGGAAACCTCTGCCGCCAAGACTACAAGAGCAGCCTCCGCAACAAAAATGAAGGAAACCTCTGCAGTCAAGGCGACAGGAGAGGATAGCCGCATGAGCAGAAGAGGGAGCACGAGCGTGGCCGCCGCCACCAAGAGAGGAAGTTTTGAGGTTCACAGCCCGCATCATCTTGCCCTGGTCAAGCTTTAACCTGTTCTAAGGGATTTCTTGCAGGGACAAAGGAACCTTCGGCAATCAAGGGCGAAGGCCCAAAGTTACGCCATTGGGCAAAGGTTGTGTCGACTAACCAGGAGTGACCGCTCCAAATGTCTTTGCAGGCAAGGCCCGGTGGAGGTAGCTTCGCCCCCAAGCTATGTCTCCCGGTTGCAGGATGAGCGAAGATCGGAATCGACGGTGGTCAGGGGCCTCTGGCGATCAGAGGTGGAGGGTCTCCTGATCCAGTGGGCGGTGGTGACTCCCGCCACGGACCGGGCGGCCGAATCAGCAAAGGCATGGGCCGAAAACCGTCCTTGGGCTCTGGCCCACGTTAGGAGGGCAGTTCGAACATTAGATTACCATGTTGTCACAAGCTAGAATGCCTGTGAAGAGAATATTCTAGGGATATCTTGCCACCGTCACGGGGCATTTGTGTAAAGATGGTTTACGAGGGGACGGTGCCCTGTAAAAGGGGGAGCCATAAATGTGTGAGAAGGAAGTTGGTGAATGTATTAATGAAACCCTAGCTTTCCTTGTGTTCACTAGACGAAAGCCTCCGCACGGGGCACCGGCTGGGTGGAGATGATACCGACCCACCTGCTGGAATACCCTATTCCAACAACTAACGCCCAAACGTCCGGCCCGAGGCCCGCGTCCGGACGTCCGCGCTGCAGTTCCCGCGCTTGCACCAGCAATCCACACCCATGCTCGCACAAAAAAACCAGCACGCCCCTGCCTGCGCCTGGGTTTCACGTGCACATGCGGGGCCCATGCCGCGACCGCGCGCGGGGACCACTCGTGTCCCCTCCGCTTCTTACGCACATTGCAACATGTGCAACACCGATCTACTTTTGAAACATCCAGATGCAACACTTGCAACATACGTCAGAAGACAAATAAAACACTTAAATCATGCTTCTGAAACACTTGCAAAAACGCATGAAAAATACTTGAAAACCATTACAAACATACACAATATCCAAATAAAATGCCACATATGTGAAAAATGTATGCAACATCCAGATAAACACACTTGCAACAATACGTCCAAAAACACAGATGAAACATTGGAAACAGACCTTTGCAACATGCATATACAACCATTGCAACATGTGCAACATTCTGATATACTTTTGCAACATTCATTTGAAACAATTGCAACATATCTTTGAAACATCCGAAACACTTGGAACATACGCTTGCAACATGCGTTTTCAGCACATTGCAACATCTTCTTGCTGCTTGCAAAATGGAGGCTTGTTGGCATGTAGAGTTCATCGAAGGCAGTCGCGCCATCGCCACCATCGACTAGATGGACTCCCCCTATTATGAGGCCGGCAGGGACCCCTTCTTGGCCGCTGGTATCGTGGACTCAACACGCAGCCCCTACAGCTGACGTCGCAGTCCCCACCACCATCAGATCTCTCGCCGCATAGTGGATCTGGTGGAAGGAGCAGCGAAGCAGAGTGGCGCACCGCTAGGCCGGCCGTGCGCAGCGCACAGAGGTGGCCGCACTTTGGGCCATGTCGGAGGGAGGGAGTATAGAGAGAGGAAGGGGAGGCTGGAGCGGAGATGCAGACGGTGTAGAGCCAGCAGCGTCGACTGGCGGGGGTAGGAGCAGTGATGTCGCCTGCGACAGCCGCCAGTACGAAGCGGAGTGCACGTTGATGGTTTCTTTTCTTTACTTTTTTTGCGATGTGGGCGAGCGGCGCGAGCGGGTTGGTTTGTCCGGACGGGCGCCCGGGTCTAATTATTATTGATATCAAATTAGTTCCCTCAAATTTTTCATGAAGTATGTTTATACAGTGTATTTATTTGAATTTGTAGATGTGACATATACTTTTCCCCTAAAATAAAAATGTGGTCAAGGTTAGAAACTTTTTACTCTGGGACAAAGGTGAAGTGAACCGTATATAATATAATAAATTTTTTAAAAGCACAGACATAAATGGGCCAGTAATTCGGGCAAACCAAATATGTGTCATTCGTGACCTGTGATCGAACTGTTAATTAAGCCGTGTTTGAGCTATGTGGTGACATAGGGATCATCTATGTGTGCAGGCTACTTGAGTAGTTTGCACTTTGCATGACGACGACAGCTATACTTGCTGCATCTTTATTCTTTGGGTCCAGCTCCAAGCAAAGAGTACCTGCTGCACTGCACCCGCATATATCTTTTTTTCCTTGATGATGCCAAAAGCTACAAGCTAGGTGGTCTGGAGAAGAGAAACGACGACCGAACGGGGGAAGCTAAGCTCATCGCAAACGGAATATAGCTAGCTTGTAACTTGGATGTGGGCTGTCTATATCAAATTGTAGCCCTCAATGCAATCTACAACTTGTAGTTTAAAAGTTTTTTATTTAAAACTATTTAGAGTTCTAAAATATTGTTTTAAGTTCACTGGATTTTGAAATTTAAAAATTAAAATTTTGAAACAAACTTGGATGTTGATATGGTCTATAACAAAGGTGTAGTTCTCAATACAATCTACGACTTTGTAGTTGAAATTTACTTTATTGAAGTTGTTTAGAGTAGGAAATATGTGTTTTAAGTTCAAAATTTTAAAATTCAAAATTAGAACTTTCAACCGATCTTGAATGTTTTTGTAGTTAATACCAAAGTTGTAGTGGCCGGCCAGATTCAATTTTTTTTATTTTTTCAAACAATCTTAGATATGGAGACATAATACGCCAAAGTTATAGTGCTTGACAAGATTTAAAATTTTGTAGTTAAACTTTTTTCATTTGAGTATCTAAAATATTCAATAAAAAAAATTATGAAATGTTGATAAAAAGATAGCATCCTATATATAGTAATAAGTGTTTGTGAGTTGTAGCGATAGGTATTACGGCTGAGTGGTAGGTTGCGGGTTTGAATTCTTAAAGGCACTAAATGCCTCTGGAAATGGTGGATTAACGATGACCATTTAGTAGAGGCAAACGCGCTGCCTGCCTCTAAAAATCAATGTAGTAGTAGGTGGTTTCGTTCACACTCAAGGATGCATGTGGGCTGGAGTTCGTCAAGTTTTGCTGCTATGACTTTGTGCTTGATTTAGCACAGAGAGTTCGTATCCAAAACTAATGCAATGCAACATTCATATTTATGTAATCTGAATATTTGTATGAATTCATAAATAGTTGAAAAGTAATTGTCTGCGATAGTTGAGATATCCTATAGACAAAATGATTGAAATTTCCATTTAGAAATTTCAGTTTGATTCAGTTAAATTCTTCGTGTCCTCCTTCCTCATGTTCTCATTTTAAGGATGATATCAGTTATTACAAGCCGCACTCGGCAGCTCCTGCACGGCACGGCAGCTCCCATGCATGACTCACTCTTGGGCCGTCTGGTGATGCTCCCTTCTCATGAGCGCTGACAGAGTGGTACTCCCTCTGTCCATAAAAAACATGTAATTCTTGTTTTTTGAGAAGTCAAATAGTTTAAACTTTGACTAAATTTATATAAAAAATACTAATATTTATGATACAAAATAAGTATCATTAGATTAGTTATAGAATATATTTTTATAATAAATTTATTTAGAGACATAAATGTTGATATTATTTACTATAAACTTGGTCAAACTTGAGTCAGTCTGACTATTACGTATCCTATAATTACATCTTTTGTTGGACGGAGGGAGTATTGAGTATTGACAGACCCCGGTGCTCTGAAGTAGCTAGGAGTGGCAGGCATTCAATTTTGTTGAGCAGAGCTAAGATGGTTTGGTTAACGGGAAGCGAGCGGATCTGTGTTTGGCCACTATTTTCATATATTTTATTATGAGTTTGTAAATAAGGGTCAGAGCTTAGTGCAAAAGGAAAAGCTTGCGCTGGATTCCATGTTCTGCTATGCTGTGAAACCTAGCAGGTGCAGAGTTGGGACTAGAATAGCACATCGTGATTTGTGAAGGCCTTGTCTTAGCTGCCCTGGTACCCACTTTATGGCCTTGTTTAGTTGGCAAAATTTTTGGCAAAATGCAACTGTAGCGATCCTTGAGTGTAATTAGTTGTTATTTGGCAATTAGTGTCCAATCATGGTCTAATTAGGCTTAAAAGATTCGTCTCGTCCATTTCGTCTAAACTGTATAATTAGTTTTATTTTTTATCTATATTTAATGCTTCATGCATGCGTCCAAAGATTCGATGTGACGGGAAATCTACTGTTCTTTTGCAAAATTTTTTGCATCTAAACTGTGTAATTTTTTGCACCAGCAAAGAGGAAATTCATGTCCGGTGGGTGAAGTGCAGGACCTCAACTATTCCATTGGCATGAGTGTAGATTTACCCTTTGTCAAAGATATAGACTTCCCATTGTTAAAGTGACGGTCAAGCTTGCTAAAGTGAGATTAAGGTAATGGGATGTGACATAGAGCACAGTGAATGTGTTTCCCTCACGTTTCAAATTATAATTTACTTTGACTGTGTCTTAAGTGAAGCTTCTAACTTTAATCAGGGTTATTTATTGCTTTGGTCGCAAATCATGTTATTGTAATACTGTCTTATTAATGCTTGATGATTGATGCAGAAGGCTTCAGTAATTGTTGATTACCGTCCCTTCTTGTAAAATTTTTCTGCTTCGTCTTAATGAAATACGTGTTGTAGACACGTTCACGAAAAAGGGTTATTTATTAAAAAAATATCAATTATCTACAATATAAAATTAGTTTCTTAAATTCTCCATTAAGTATGATTATATAGTCAACTTATTTGAATTTATAGATACTAATATATTCTTCCCTTAAAAACATGATCAATGTTAGAAAATTTTAACTTATGATAAAGCTAAATTGTGAACTACAATAAGAATAAAAAAGCTCACATACATGAATTAAGCGACGTACGTTTGAGCTATGGGGAACCAGACAAAGGATCATCTGTTCAAGCTACTTGAGTTATTTGCACTTTGCATGAGGACGACAGCTATCCTTCCATCTTTATTCTTTGGCTCCTGCTGCCCCAAGCAAAGAGCAACCTGCTGCACCTGCATATGTCTTTTTTTCCTTGATGCCAAAAGTTACAAGCTAGGTATCTGGAGAAGAGAAACGACGACCGATGGCAACTTTCATTCTTCTGCGCATCCAATTCTGATGTGATTGCCTTGCCATCTTAACTCTATCATCGAAATGATCCCAATGCTGTAGGTTAGAAATTAATCAAATTATCCGTTGCTTTTTTTTCTAACTGAATTATTGGGTATCCCGAGAGCCATAAGTAGGTATGGCCTTCTGAAGTTTCCTTAATTACCTCAGTACAGGTTTGAGGTGGACTGTCTACCTTCATCACCAGGGAGAAATTCTGAATTGAGACCACTGACTGAAAAATGTCATGAACAGCTTTCTGATGATGGAAAGGTTAGGAGAGGTATACAAATCGATGGTAGGATTGAAGATAATTGGGTTACCAGGAAGGAGAAGCCTGCCTAGGAAACATACTGGAGAATTAAAATTAAAACAACGAGCAAAAAGGAAAACAACAGGGAGTTTATATGAAAAACAAAAAAGAATATTTTCTCCTGTTATTGCACCAAAAGCTCAGCATGATGATGGCAGTCGTCTGGACTTGATTCTTGCCCATGGAAGTGGCGGACTCTGACAATTTTGCTTTTTTGTCGCCTATCAGCTTTTACTCCCTTACGTGGAATATGTCAAGGTATTGTAACTTTCTTGTATTTGTTCACATCACTTCTTGCGGCAGTTCATGTAAGGGCATGAGCAATGGAGGCTAATACTCTTTGTGGTTTCAGTACAAATAAAGTATTCCACGTGGACTAGGAAATGTTGAGAGACTATTATTCACATAATACAAACAACCACTACTCGTGGTTTTCACAGAAACTTTTTCCTTTCATCATGCCTTATTTTTATTTCCTCTCCCTCTTCTTTTTTTAGCATGGACCACCTTTTCTCTCCCTAAGTATATGTAGCTTCTGCAGGCTACTATGTCACACCCATTTTTAAGGACAAAAATAGGATGCATAAGAGACTCATGTGCGCCCCAGGAATCGGTCGCACACATAAGTAGACAAATTACATAGTATCTTCACAGTGCTTATTACATAGCGAATAAATATTTAACACATAGTCTTAAACAATAAATTATAGTAACTAATAGTAGATCTTCAGCGGAACTCCAAACACAGGGACATGGTTGACTGGTTGATACCAAGACTAGTACTCATTTCGATAATCATCATCATATCCTTCATCTGTTATGGTGGAAATAGCAAGAGTGAGTTCATGTCGAACTCCGCAAATACAACATAGGGTTCATGCGGCTCAAAAGGATAGACACTGTTTGACTGCATTTAGCTTTTAATCATCATATACTTTAGCAATTAGGTAGCATCAAGGAAATCCAAATCCCATTAATGAATCAATGATCAATTGTAATAAGGATAATGAATAGCATTAACATGAGCATTATAATAACAACATTAATTAAGCATGACATAACAATGGTGATCAACTATTCTGTAAGAATCCCCAAGGCCGCTCGTATCCGTGAGCACGGCTAGTATACCAGTTTTTAACTCTGCGCAGAGGTGTACACTTTCACTATGAGTCATAACTTCCAAATGCATGGGTTCGCGACTCCCCAAAACACCGAAAATCATATAAAGTCACTTAAAGGTTCGTCTAACAAGTTAGGGCCATTAGATTCACTCGGCAGGCAGATGTAGGAACCCCCTTTTCAAATGGCACACTTCCTTCACGGCTATACTCATAAGACTAGAGGCTGTCCTACACCCAACGTGGCAAGCCGTTCTTACGCCATTTAAGGTAACCACTAACAAGCTAGAAAAGGTCCTTTAAACAACTAAAACTATAGCCATATAGCCCTCACAGCTGTACTGTCAATCCCGGTTATCACTTACAGGTAAGTCCTTACGGAGAGTAACTAGAGCAACATAAAACAACATAGTGCTCTAGCACCCTTTAACAGTATTAAAATCATCTCAATCCATTATTCAAATTACAAGATCATTGTTCTTAATTAAGCACTAGCAATAGCTATCCAAATGCATAACCCATAGGTGTCAAGGAATCAAGATATCAATCTCTAAGCTATAATCTCTATGGTTGTCAAGGAAGACACATGCATATATATGATAATTTTCAGTGAATAGGTAACAAGGATGGTCCCATGTTATACTTGCCTTGATCAAAGCTTTCCTGTTGACCCTGCAGATCTGGCTCAAAATAATACTCCGGATCGTTAAGAAACTGCTCACCGTCTATACTCGATCACCAAACATCATCACACAATCATCCGAGCAATCATACACGAAGCAAACAAAGAAACATAATTAGAACAGTACACCAACAGTAACAAAATAGTATGAAAAGTTTTTAAAACTATTCTACACGTTCCTACGATCACACAGACGTAAAGATCACGAAATTCGGATTTAAAACGTGAAAGTTATGAATTTATTAAGATTTCCTATAGATAAATAAATACTTCAATATAAACTGGAAAATTAAATTTTCCAAACCTACTGTACAACTATACTAACATGTAGAGCTCACAAATATGAATCTAACGCAACTTGAACGGGTCAAATCGGAGTTAAAACAAAGATTTTACGATCAAAACAAGTTTACTGGCAAAACTGTAAATAATAGAAAACATATTTTCAAATTACCGAGAAGAATTACGTCTTCAAAACCAAGAAACGTACTTCCTAAATGACGCTAAGGACGGCGGGTTCCATTATAGAAAAGTCCAAGGACTCTTTAAGAAATTTACCCCACGAAGGGGTATCTTCTAATCTAGGACGTCGATCAGCGAACGGACGGCTGAAAATGCTTCCAGGAAAGGAGAGAGAGGGCGCGGTCACCTTCCCCAGCGCCGGCCGGTGGCCGCCATGGCCGACACCAACGGCTCACCGGAGCTTTGCAGTTCTAGCATTTTTTACCATCGTTCGGCTCGCGACCGGTACCAATCGAACGAGGAGGGCAACGCGAACTCATCTACGCGATTTAGGAAGACTACAACTAATCGAGGACGGATTGCGGCTCAGGAAGGTGGCGGCGCCATTGCCGGCTCACTAGAGCTTCGCAAACACGCGATTCAAAGCACTACAACTCAAAAGAAAAGCATGGGGAGGAAAAGAAGAAGATGGCGAGCTCACCAAAACGAAAAAGAAGGACTCCAATCCACCCACAAACTCCGATGACGAACAACAGCTACTCCCTAGGGCTTCCAATCTCCTACGCTCGGTTTCACGCGATTCGGATCGGGTTTTAGATGGAAAACGAGGAGAGGAGGCAAGAGGCTACACATTTATAGACCTAATATGCCGTGTTCGGTTAGGAAGTCCCAAGATTCCCGATTGATTCGGTTGGAGGCGATGTCGGTCTCCGGCTCGGCCACGGCAAGAGGAAGAAGGCGCGACTGACAGCGGGTCCCGACTGTCAGCGTCACAAGGGAGGGAGGCGCGCGCGGCCGCTGCGGCTCCTGGGCCGGCCCACGCGGGCGCGAGAAGAAGCGGGGAAAGCGGGCTCAACTCGGCCCAACCGCGAGAGAAGAAGGGAGCAGGCCGGCTCGGCCGGGCCTCCAGGCTACCAGCAGCAGGTAAGGTTTCTTCTCTTCTTTTTTTATTTTCTCATTTAAATTTGTTTCCAAAGCCATTTAATCTAAATTTTCAAATCCAAATCAAATAAAACCAGAACCACACCACAATAAAAAAACAAATGCAACAGCATGAATGCATCATCAAATATTCCACCTATTATTTTAAATTTTATCCCCTTAAATATTATCTAAATCGTTTAAACTCATATCAAATTTTCTTTTAACTCTAAATTTCTTCTAATTCAATCTTTTAAGATTTTTGGGTGTTACAAATTCTACCCCCTTAAAAGAATCTCGTCCTCGAGATTGAACAGCTTACTCAAATAACTGCGGATATGATTTCCTCAATTCATCCTCTCTTTCCCAGGTTGTCTCTGCCTCTGAATACCGATTCCACTGGACTTTGCACATCTTAATAACTCGACTTCGAGTAACTCTTTCAGCATTTTCTAAAATCTTAATCGGAAACTTTTCATATGTAAGATCCTCCTTAACAGTTAATTCATCCAAAGATATTTGCTCCTCAGGCACACATAAACACTTCTTGAGTTGAGAAACATGAAACACATCATGTACTCCAGACAAATTTTCAGACAACTCTAATTGATAAGCAACCCCACCACGTCTATCAATAACTTTAAATGGCCCAACATACCTTGGTGCTAACTTGCCTTTCATGTTAAATCTCTTCACACTTCTCATTGGTGACACCTTCAAATAAATATAATCTCCTACCTCAAACACTAAGTCCCTTCTTCGATTGTCAGCATAACTCTTCTGACGAGATTGCACAACTCTCAAATTTTCACGAATCACTCGCACTTGATCCTCTGCGTTTCTAAGAACATCTGTACCAAATACCTGAGACTCACCCGTCTAATCCCAAAATAATGGAGTTCTACACTTATGTCCATATAAAGCTTTAAACGGCGCCATCTTAAGACTCTGTTGATAACTATTGTTGTAAGAAAATTTTGCATAAGGCAAACTCTTATCCCAACTAGTTCCATATTGCAATGCACAAGCTCTCAACATGTCTTCTAGTACCTGGTTGGTCCTTTCAGTCTATCCATCTGTCTATGGATGATATGTTGTACTAAAATTCAACTTTGTACCTAAAGATTCATGTACAGCCTTCCAAAAATGTGACGTAAACTGCGAACCTCGATCAGACACAATCTTCTTTGGAACTCCATGTAAACATACGATCCTCTCCATATACAACTCTGCCAATCTTGGTCCATGGTAAGTAGTCTTGACTGGTATAAAATGAGCAACCTTAGTTAACCGATCTACTATCACCCAAATGGAATCATAACCTCTCTGAGTACGAGGTAATCCTACTATAAAGTCCATACCCACTTCCTCCCACTTCCATTCAGGAATCTTCATTGGTTGCAATAATCCAGCTAGTCTCTGATGCTCAGCTTTCACTCTCTGACAAGTGTCACACACTGCCACATACTTAGCTCCATCTCGTTTTAGTCCAACCCACCAGTACTTCTGTTTTAGATCTAAATACATCTTAGTACTTTCGGGATGAATAGAATAAGCTGACTTATGAGCTTCACGAAGGATTCCCTGCCTAATGGACTGATCCTCAAGTACACACAACCTCTTTCCAAACCACAAAATCCAATTATCATCCATTCGGAACCCTGATGACTTACCAATCACTATATCCTCTGCTATCTTCTTTAATTTCTCATCCTTCAACTGACCCTTGTATATTTCTTGCTCCAATGTAGGTTCTATCACTAATTCCATTGTATTAGCAACAATTCCCAAATTCAAATATGCAAATTCAGCACACAACTCACTTGTCATGGACAACATTTGCATCTCATTAACATAACTCTTCCTACTAAGAGCATTAGCTACTACATTAGCCTTACCCGGATGATAGTGTATCTCTAGATCATAGTCCTTAATCAACTCCAACAATCTATGTTGCCTTAAGTTTAGATCAGTCTATGTGAAAATATACTTCAAACTCTTATGATCAGTGTATATATCACTCTTATGTCCAATCAAATAATGTCTCCAAATTTTCAAAGCATGAACTACAGCTGCTAACTCCAAATCATGAGTAGGATAATTCAGCTCATGCTTTCTCAACTGCCTAGATGCATAGGCAACAACTCTACCTTCTTGCATAAGGACACACCCCAAACCTTGACGAGAAGCATCGCAATAAATAGAAAACTTCTTACTTAAATCTGGCAATACCAAGACAGGTGTGGTAGTCAATCTCTCCTTCAATTCTTCAAAACTAGCTTGACATTGATCAGACCATACAAACTTGGCATTCTTCTCTAACAGAGATGTCATAGGTTTAGCAAGTTTAGAAAACCCTTCAATGAATTGTCTGTAATATCCAGCTAAACCCAAGAAACTACGAATCTCCCCCACATCAGTAGGTGGCTTCTAATTCTAAACATCCTTTACTTTGCCTGGATCTACTGATATTCCACCATCAGAGACAATATGACCAAGAAAAGAGACTTCCTTCAACCAAAACTCACACTTACTTCGCTTAGCATACAGCTTATGCTCTCTGAGTTTCTGCAATACCAACCTCAGATGTTTAGCATGATCTTTCTCCATCTTAGAGAATACCAATATATCATCAATAAATACCACCACAAACTTATCAAGATACTCCATAAACACCTTATTCATCATGTACATAAAGTAGGCAGGTGCATTGGTCAAACCAAATGACATAACTGTATACTCGTACAAACCATATCTCGTAGTAAAAGCTGTCTTTGGAATATCAGAGGCACGAATCTTCAACTGATGATAACCAGAATGCAAATCAATCTTAGAGAACACACAAGCTCCTCTCAACTAGTCAAACAAATCATCAATTCTGGGCAAAGGATACTTGTTCTTGATGGTTACTTCATTAAGCGACCGATAATCCACACACATTCTCTGACTACTATCTTTCTTATCAACAAATATAACTGGCGCACCCCAAGGTGACGAACTAGGACGAATAAAACATTTATCTTGTAATTCCCTAATTTGCTTCTTAAGTTCTTCTAATTCATCTACTCCCATTCTATATGGTCGTTTAGCTATGGGTGCAGTTCCAGGTAATAATTCAATAAGAAATTCAATGTCTCGGTCAGGTGGCATACCTGGCAAATCATCGGGAAAAACATCTAGAAAATCATTGATAACTGGATCCTCTTTACTAGCATCATCAGCTATCTGATTCACTACAGATGTTAGTTGCTTCTGCACTACTACATCCACACTAATCTTCTCTCCATTAGGTGCATTCACAACTACTACCTTCTGCTGACACTGAATTACTGCCTGATTTTGTTTCATCCAATCCATTCCCAAAATCACATCAATACCAGATGTCCTCAACACTATGGGAGTTATCTTAAACTCTATCCCCCTTAAAACCATACTAACTGGAAGACATCTATTATTGGTTTGCATGGTACCCCAGGTGAATTTACTAAGAGAGGTTCTTTCATGGCAAGCATGGGTACACTATGCATCTTAACAAAAATATTTGAAATAAAGGTATGCGAAGCTCCAGAATCAAAAAGAATGGTTGCAGGGGTAGAATGAACATTGAACATACCAAGCATTACTTCAGGCTCCGTCTGTGCTGTTTCAGTAGACACATGATTCACCTTTCCAGTATTGGATGACCTCTGTCCCTGCGGTGTTTGTTGATTCTGCTTCTTGGGACAATGATTAGCATAGTGTCTAGGTTCTCCACAGTGATAACACAAATTAGGAGTACTAGGTGCACTGGTCTTCATTGGAGTAAAGTTGGAATTACCCTGGCGTGGAGTTTGCTGACCACTCTGCTGTTGGAACTGTCTGTTCTGCTGATACTGGGGTCATTGTTGGAACTGATTATTCTGCCTATTCTGAGACCACTGTTGATTTGAATTGCGGTTCCACTGACTGACTGGTCCCTGGAATTTTGAATGAAACCCATACTGAGAATTGGTACATTGACGATTATTATTCCCAACACCTTGTCCTTTCATCTTCCTTTTTCTGTCCATCTCTCGATGTTCATTATCCAGCACAATAGCCTTATTCACAAGTTCCTAGAAACTAGCATAATTATTACCCTTTAACTGCAAACGAAGATCATAATAAATTCCCTTGAGAAAAAGACGCTGCTTATCTGCATCTTCCCTCACTTCATTGGGAGCATAACGAGCCAACTGTGTGAACTTGTCATGATACTCACTGACACTCATTTGTCCCATCCTGAGATTTCTGAATTCTTCCTGCTTCAGCTCAATTACACCTTCTGAAATATGACGAGCTCTAAAATCTCTAACAAATTCATTCCAAGTGACAGGAGGAGCATTGTCAGGACGTGCAACTTGATATGACTCCCACCAAGTCTGAGCTGTTCCCTGTAACTGGCCAGATGCATATAACACTTTTTTCGGATCATTACATTGAGCAATGTTCAACTGTTTTTCCACCGCTCGTACCCAGTCATCCGCCTCCAATGGATCAGCATCATGAGAGAATAATGGAGGACGTCCTTTCAAAAATTCACCACGCTTGTCTCTCACATGAACAGGCGGCGGTCCTCCTGCAGGGGGATTGTTCTGCATGTGCTGCATAAACATCTGCATCATCTGATTCTGTGTATTCATGAGTTCCTCCATAGTAATGGGTGGGTTAGCACCTCCACAACCTCTGCCACGACCCCTGACTGCCATCTGTTTCCAAAGCACCAAAGACGAAGCTCAGTATTATCCCAAATGATGTATACCCTAGATAAATAAATCTAAATTCTCTGGGCGAATTTCAATTTCAGTAATTCAGTAAATCTGCCATATCTCGAGTTACAGAAATCCAATTAAAGTGATCTTTACAAGGTTGGAAAGCTTATGAAATTATCTACAACTTTCATTAACATCACTTTTCCAGATTCTGTCGATAGATTAATCAAAAACTGAGCTTAACCGAAACTGTTTCAGAATTCCAGACTGTGCAGTGACCCCAACTTGGAACAGGTATATCTCATAGCCCATAAAAAATAAAAAGATAATTCTTGCGGGGTTGGAAAGATATATATAAGTCTAATTATTCCTAGTAAAATTTCATAAATTTCTCATGAACAGATTTTTAGTTATTCCCGAATCATCCCAGACTGGTCCAGAAATTAGCAAAGGACATAACCAAGTTTACCATGAATCCCAACTAACTAATCATGTTCAAACTAATTATTCTTAACTATGGAACTTGTAGACATGTCCACGAAGTTCCAGCACTTATTACAAAGATCCAAATCACACATTGTCATAATAACAATCCATCAAGCACACAATTATTCACACCACATACTAATACTCGACATTACCAAACTCAATTTAACTCGCAACTAATATTGTTCCTATTACATAGGGGATTCCTAATTTTAATTGAGCTTCTCATAATTCTTGGGAAGCCCTAGTGCAGCCCTTAATTCGTCAATCTCCTTATAAGCTTGCTCTTTATGTTTCTTTTCCTTTAGCAGCTCATCCTTCAAATCCGCCTCATGAAGAGCCAACTCACGAACTAGTCCCACTGTGGCTTGTAATGTCAAGGATGAATCATCAGCGAGCGGCACGGTCCAAACTCCCTTGTCATATAAAAGACAGGGAAAATGCCGGAGTGCACCCTGCAACGTCTTGTCCGAGCGAAGACCATGGTAGTAGACAAACGCATTATAGGCGACATCTTCCATACTTGTTTCTACAGTTGCCCAGCTTACTCGGGTGATGACCTTTGACTCCACCTTAGGCTCCTTAGTGGTATAATCCATTGTCTTGACCCATAGCTCAGTCTCCTAGTAAGAGTCCATCAATGGATGACTATACTCCTTGCAGTGATACTCCAACGTAGCTTCCCAATCGTAGTAATAATTATCCAAAGTTCTAGTAAGCATGTCATGGAATAAAACATCAGCTTTAGGAACCATGAGGTGATGCTTCGTGGTCCATCCCATGACTGAATTCTCCTTTGAGGTATCTCCCACTCTTGATTCAGCATCCGATATCTCTTGGTCTCTATCAAAATGGGGTTCCTGGGGTTTGAAGCGACCAACATACTGAGCAACGGACAAACGAGGATGAGGAGGCATCTACGAGAATTTTGACATAGATTAGATAGAATCAATATATTTTCACAATAGAATAAGATAGAAGAAGCATAATAATTTAACAATTATCAAGGTGAAAGAATTAAGCATGGAATAGGTGAAGCATAGACACTAATGACGACCATTCTAACTAGGCTTGCGTCCTACAGTCAACACGGCTCTGATACCAATCTGTCACACCCATTTTTAAAGATAAAAATAGGATGCATAAGAGACTCATGTGCGCCTCAGGAATCGGTCGCACACATAAGTAGACAAATTACATAGTATCTTCACAGTGCTTATTACATAGCGAATAAATATTTAACACATAGTCTTAAACAATAAATTATAGTAACTAATAGTAGATCTTCAGCGGAACTCCAAACACAGGGACATGGTTGACTGGTTGACACCAAGACTAGTACTCATTTTGATAATCATCATCATATCCTTCATCTGTTATGGTGAAAATAGCAAGGGTGAGTTCATGTTGAACTCCGCAAATACAACATAGGGTTCATGCGGCTCAAAAGGATAGACACTGTTTGACTGCATTTAGCTTTTAATCATCATATACTTTAGCAATTAGGTAGCATCAAGGAAATCCAAATCTCATTAATGAATCAATGATCAATTGTAATAAGGATAATGAATAGCATTAACATGAGCATTATAATAACAACAGTAATTAAGCATGACATAACAATGGTGATCAACTATTCTGTAAGAATCCCCAAGGTCGCTCGTATCCGTGAGCACGGCTAGTATACTAGTTTTTAACTCTGCGCAGAGGTGTACACTTTCACTATGAGTCATAACTTCCAAATGCATGGGTTCGCGACTCTCCAAAACACCGAAAATCATATAAAGTCACTTAAAGGTTTGTCTGACAAGTTAGGGCCATTAGATTCACTCGGCAGGCAGATGTAGGAACCCCCTTTTCAAATGGCACACTTCCTTTACGGCTGTACTCATAAGACTAGAGGTTGTCCTACACCTAACGTGGCAAGCCGTTCTTACGTCATTTAAGGTAACCACTAACAAGCTAGAAAAGGTCCTTTAAACAACTAAAGCCAGAGCCATATAGCCCTCACAGCTGTACTATCAATCCCGGTTATCACTTACAGGTAAGTCCTTACAGAGAGTAACTAGAGCAACATAAAACAACATAGTGCTCTAGCACCCTTTAATAGTATTAAAATCATCTTAATGGGTGATTGCACAATCCATTATTCAAATTACAAGATCATTGTTCTTAATTAAGCACTAGCAATAGCTATTCAAATGCATAACCCATAGGTGTCAAGGAATCAAGATATCAATCTCTAAGTTATAATCTCTATGGTTGTCAAGGAAGACACATGCATATATATGATAATTTTCAGTGAATAGGTAACAAGGATGGTCCCATGTTATACTTGCCTTGATCAAAGCTTTCCTGTTGACCCTGTGGATCTAGCTCAAGATAATACTCCGGATCGTCAAGAAACTGCTCACCGTCTATACTCGATCACCAAACATCATCACACAATCATCCGAGCAATCATACACGAAGCAAACAAAGAAATATAATTAGAACAGTACACCAACAGTAACAAAACAGTATGAAAAGTTTGTAAAACTCTTCTACACGTTCCTACGATCACACAGACGTAAAGATCACGAAATTCGGATTTAAAACGTGAAAGTTATGAATTTACTAAGATTTCTTATAGATAAATAAATACTTCAATATAAACTGGAAAATTAAATTTTCCAAACCTACTGTACAACTATACTAACATGTAGAGCTCGCAAATACGAACCTAACGCAACTTGAACGGATCAAATCGGAGTTAAAACGAAGATTTTACGATCAAAACAAGTTTAGTGGCAAAACTGTAAATAATAGAAAACATATTTTCAAATTACCGAGAAGAATTACGTCTTCAAAACCAAGAAACGTACTTCCTAAACGACGCTAAGGACGGCGGGTTCCATTATAGAAAAGTCCAAGGACTCTTTAAGAAATTTACCCCGCGAAGGGGTATCTTCTAATCTAGGACGTCGATCAGCGAACGGACGGCTGAAAACGCTTCCAGCAAAGGAGAGAGAGGGCACCGTCACCTTCCCCAGCGCCGGCCGGTGGCCGCCATGGCCGACACCAACGGCTCACCGGAGCTCTGCGGTTCTAGCGTTTTTTACCATCGTTCGGCTCGCGACTGGTACCAATCGAACGAGGAGGGCAACGCGAACTCATCTACGCGATTTAGGAAGACTACAACTAATCGAGGACAGATTGCGGCTCAGGAAGGTGGCGGCGCCATTGCCGGCTCACTGGAGCTTCGCAAACACGCGATTCAAAGCACTACAACTCAAAAGAAAAGTATGTGGAGGAAAAGAAGAAGATGGCGAGCTCACCAAAACGAAAAAGAAGGACTCCAATCCACCCGCAAACCCCGACGACGAGCAACAGCTACTCCTTAGGGCTTCCAATCTCCTACGCTCGGTTTCACGCGATTCGGCTTGGGTTTTAGATGGAAAACGAGGAGAGGAGGCAAGAGGCTACACATTTATAGACCTAATATGCCGTGTTTGGTTAGGAAGTCCCAAGATTCCCGATTGATTCGGTTGGAGGCGATGTCGGTCTCCGGCTCGGCCACGGCAAGAGGAAGAAGAGGCGACTGACAGCGGGTCCCGACTGTCAGCGTCACAAGGGAGGGAGGCGCGCGCGGCCGCTGCGGCTCCTGGGCCGGCCCACGCGGGCGCGAGAAGAAGCGGGGAAAGCGGGCTTAACTCGGCCCAACCGCGAGAGAAGAAGGGAGCAGGCCAGCTCGGCCGGGCCTCTAGGCTACCAGCAGCAGGTAAGGTTTCTTCTCTTCTTTTTTTTTCTTTTCTCATTTAAATTTGTTTCCAAAGCCATTTAAACTAAATTTTCAAATCCAAATCAAATAAAACGAGAACCACACCACAATATAAAACAAATGCAACAGCATGAATGCATCATCAAATATTCCACCTATTATTTTAAATTTTATCCCCTTAAATATTATCTAAATCGTTTAAACTCATATCAAATTTTCTTTTAACTCCAAATTTCTTCTAATTCAATCTTTTAAGATTTTTGGGTGTTACATACTATGACAACTGCAAAGCACCTACTTTTTATATGCAATCCTACATGGCACATGAGGCTACTAGTAAAAGCACTACGTTGGGGAAGGCCTAACTAGGCTTACAATCGCAATTGTAGACATTCTTGAACTTAATAGCATGCGCTTTCCTGGAATACAGGACGCCTAATAGATTCAATCAATCAGTTGCCTTGCTTTATAAATGACCTTCCACTGACGTGGCATTTTGTTTCGCAACAATAATTGCTCGCAGATAAAAGAAGTAAAGATTAGGCTAGTTGACAATACTCACAATGGTTGTGGTGTTGACGGGGAGCTTCTTCATGGAGAGGGCAAAGCTGAATGGCAGTGCTCGTTGCTTCCAGTACAAGCCCGGTTGCTTGGCCAGGATCCCGGTGCTTTGAAGTAGCTACAATCTAACCCCCCCCCCCCACACACACCCCCCCGGCAGTCATTCTTTTTGTGAGCAGTACTACTGAGATTGTAGATTAAGGGAAGCGGGCGAATTTATCTTTGGCCACTGCTTTCATATATTTACTGTGAGTTTGTAAATAAGGGTCAGAGTCTAGTGCACAAAAGGGAAGCTTGAGCTGGACTCTATGCTTTGCTTTGTTCTGAAACCTAGCAGGTGCAGAGCTAGGACTAGAATAGCATGTTGTAAAGGCCTTGTCATGGCTGCCTTGGTGCCCACTTTATATAGAATGCACCAACAAAGAGGAAATTCATGTTTGGTGGACGAAAAGTGCAGGACCTCAACTCTTCAAATAGCATGGGTGTAGCCTTACCCTTTGTCAAAGATATAGACTGTAACAGAGCCGACCAAATTATAAGAACGTAAGTACAAAAATAATTATGGGAGTGATCGAATTCCTGTACTTATGCTCTCATAGTCCTAGTAGTCCGTGAAATCACGAAGGACTTTGTAACAGAACCGACTAATTATACGAGATTAAGTAAGAAAATCTTCTGCCAAAGCAGATAATTTAGCAAACTTAAGCCCGTATAACCCGGTAGTCCGTGAAACCACGAATGATTTCAAACCAACCAACATATCAACTAAGATCGTACAGGTTTAGCAGTCACAGTCACATATTACATAAAGTTCACGACAACAGTTGAATACATTGGAGTTTAGAATATAAAGTGATTACAACCCAAGTTCATACTGAAATAGCGAAATCAAATAGTTTTAAAGCCACACACACTTTTAGTTCAGATATAGTGCCAGGAGATAACCATTTTTAACAAAAGCATCAGATAAGAAATACGGAGCGACCATTGCCCTTGGTCCTAGTTGTCGCCCATCGCCGGATACAGACAGTTGATGCAATAGCCGTAGTACATCTGACCATCTGCAACAACAATGGGAACAACGCCCTAAGTACGAGAAGGTACTCAGCTAGACTTACCCATCTTAAATCAAAATTAAGCGACACCAAGGAGTATGCAAGGCTTTATTTTAGTGGACTAGCTGACTCATTTGCGAAAAACATAAGCTATCATGAAAAAAATCATTTTAAGTACTTTGCATCATATTTATTATAGCTAGTAATCTAAGTAAGCATCTATACTATAGCAATCACTTGATTAATCAATAATATCCAGTTACCAAATTAGATTTAGCATTTCTAATATCATCCATATAACCATCAGTGTTCCATCATCATTACTACGATGCCATAACTCGAGTCAAGTGCTCTTCCCCACACAAACTACACTCACCCACTGAAGTGAGCTACAGGTCACCAATGACACTTTACAGTTAGACGCCGCGGGATAACAATCATGGACCGCACTACTCAGGGACCGTCCGACAGTCAGGACGCACCTTGGGCTCACTCTTCGCGTCCCCATCATACCCCCTTCAGCACCAGTCTGCCAATCCGAGTTTATCCCGACCCGAATAGTGTCACTAGCTTCGCGGTCGAAAGGTACTTTATTCGGCCAGCTAAATGTGAGGCATACGTTCAACATGATAAGAAGGACGAGCAACGATCGATCCATAATCGACACAGACGAAAACTAACAGCACCCCAGAACCCTATCTGGTTGCCTCTAACTTTTCCGTCCGGTTTCTAATTATCTATCAACACATGGTTATTTCCCATATTCTCCACAGTAAACAAACACTATACAAAAATTATCAAAGGAATATTTTATACAAAGTTTGCTCTCTAGCAAAAAATAACAAAAATCAGTCATAATTAGCACTTGAACTACACATCAATATTTTTCTACAGAACATGCATGACATACATTTTTCATACAAAGTGCATCACATAAGAAGACTAACGAAACCAGAATCATATTTTTTTTGATAATTATTCTATTTACTAGACATTTTCTAAGATAATAGTAATTTCAAGAATTAAATAAAGCTCTACAGAAAAGTATCGCAAAATCAACATACAATATTTTTATACTGTAGATCTACCCCTAAGAAGTCTACCAAAAATTTGTTTCACCACTTTTGGAGCCATAAAACTTGAGATATGAATTTTTGAAGTATTTTCATAATTTATGGAAAAAGGTTTTCTTTTAACTCTGAAAATCCAACCGGCTCAAACTGCTACGCACACCTAGAGATAGCAAAGGGTACCCAAAATCCAAGTACCCGACGGGTATTACCCGATAAAGAGGCGGGTATGGGATGAATTTTTTACCCGTGGGTACGTTATTGGGCAAAATCCTATACCCATCGGGTATGACGGGTACGGGTGCGGGTGTATACTACCCATACCCGCGGGTAAGACATACCCGTAAAAATAACTAGCCAACCTCAGTTATTTTACCGCATATAAGTCATGAATTTGGCCCATTGAGACATTCACTATATTTCTAGTAGATTGCCTTTATTGTAATAATGCTAATAATGTTTATTAGCATGTTTGTAACTTGATGGAAGCTTAGAATGATTTATTTTTACATGTGACTATTTGATATTTTTAGGTAATTTTCGGGTATGGGTTACTCATCGGGTGAGAATTACCCGGCGGGTACGGGTATGGAACTTTTTTTTACCCGCATGCGGGTACAGGTAACCCAACGGGTAAAATTTTACGGGTGCGGGTACGGATACGGGTGGGCACTACCCGTCGGGTACGTACCCGTTGCCATCTTGACGCGCACCCCACTCCTTCACTACAGTTCCGCACAGAGGGATAGACAGGCGGGGTCCTAGGGTCAACGGGGCCCACCAGTCAGTCATACCGGGCAGGGGGAGTGGTTGACCGGCAAAATCTCACCGTCGGCGAGGTCGCCGGCGACGAGGTCACCACCAATCGACTCCCCACACTCGCGCGAGCTCAAAGGGGTAACTAGCAAAGCCAATGGCGGAGCGGAGCAAGCTTGGAGCCGGCCATGACAGAGGCGGTGGCGCGGCTAGTCGGCGCCAGGCCGGTACGGGCCACGGCGAGGGCCACAGAGACGTGCATGAGTTCTAGCGAGTGGAGGCGGCCGTGGTGCGCAAGAGGAGGAGGAGAATGCGAGGGCAGGAAAGGGTTGCCGGCGGGAGCCGCGACGGCAGGCTTACCAGCGGGGAGGAAGATGGCCGATTCGGCCTCTTACCTTGCCGATGTGAGCCTCAAATGGCTCAGCGAGGTTGGTTAGAGGATGAGGAAGGCGAGTGCGGACAGGATTGGATGGAGGAGCCGTGGTGGCGAGGCACGACTTTGGCGGACATGGTGCGGTGGCGCTGCTGCCGTTGCTGCTGCGCTGGCGAGGTGAGCGCGGTCGAGGCGAGGGCAAAATGAGGCGAGTGGAAGCGGTGTGAGCTAGTGGCGCGGGTGAAAGCGACTGCGGCCGTGGGGGCCACCGAGCGCCACCTGGCGATCGGCGCCGGCATATGGTCGCCACGGGGCGGCCGCGGCCTGCGCGCGGTCGGGCGCGGGCGTGTTCGAGCGGGAGCGCGCGAGGGGAGACGCGGCGCGGCTTGGGCCTGGCTTCGGCCAGTGGGCCGGAAGTGGAGCGCGTGGCCCGTTTTGGAAAATAAATTATTTTTCCAATTTCTTTTTTGAAAAACAGCAACAATTTCATATTTTTTAGCAACAAAATCTATTTTCACAAGTTAGTCCCAAAATAAAAAGTTGTTTAGAATTTAATTCTCTATAACTTTGCTTTAGGGCAAAATTTGAAATTCCAAATAGATTTTCAATTAGAGATGCAAAGTTCATTTTAATTCAAAAACTCACTTTTCTAACTTATTTTTAAAAGAAAATTTTTGAGAAAATTTTGAATACAAAACTTGCTCCAAATTTTATGCTAAATATTTCTAAATTATTTGCATGACTAAAGAAACATGTTTGTTAACCTAATCAAGCACACTTATGGCCTAGTTTTATTCGAACAAGCTATTGCAACATCTACGTTACAAAGTTATGTTACACCTGTTTTAATTCAACGTTTCACGTATATTGCATGTGATTATGAATACAAGATGATGCTCATGCTCATGATTTGCAATGCATAATGCATGCTTAACACCAAGGTGTTATAGACTTAAAACTTTTCAACAACTCAGCCAAGTCATACATAGTTGAGCATCCACAGTTCGCATGTTACATAAGTTCACACATAGTTTAAATACATCAGAGTTCCAACACAGAGTTATTACAGTACTAAGTTTGCAAATAAGTAGCGGAAGCAAATAGTTCAAATCTATACCCACACACACTTAGTTCGAATACCGTGCCAATTCATGATCAGGTCCAACAAAAGCAGGTGGATAAGACATATGGAATGACCATGTCCATAGTCTAGTTGTCTCACATAGCAGGGTAGAGACAGTTGTTGCAATAGCCATAGTATATCTGACTATCTACAACAATAAATGGGAACAAAACTCTGAGTACAAGAAGGTACTCAGCTAGACTTACCTGACATGAACTAAAAATAAATTGATACCAGCTAGCTTGACTCATTTTTGCGAAAAAACATAAGTTATCATCTATGAACCATTTTAAGTATTTTAGCAACATCTTATAATTATAACCTGAATATACTAGGTAGGCACATATGCTAAAGCAAACACCTGATTAATTATTATCATCAATAGTAATCATATCAGGTTTAGCATTTCCAACGTCATCCACATAACCATCCTTGTTTTCCATAAACATTACTACGATAACGTAGCTCAAGTCAAGTGCTCACTATCCAGGAGCGATGACGATTCGAATCGATTACAAACCAACTGTGTAATATTTCCCACACAAACCACACTCACTCGCTAAAATGAGCTACATGTCACCAATGACATTATTCTGGTAAAGTCACGGGATCAACAGGAACCACCGTACCTAGGGACCGTCCGACTGCTAGGAATCAGGCCCATCCTGCCCTTAGGCTCACTCTTCGCGCCCCTATCGTCTCCCATCCAGATCCAATACGGTGCACTCAGTAGGTCGATTCCCGACCCAAATAGAGTCACTAGCTTCGCGGTCAGAACGACTTATTCGGCCAGCTAAATGAGGGGCATGCGTTCAACATGACCTGAGGGACGTACAACGGTACGGTCCTTAATTGACACAGATGGAATTACTATAGTTCAAAACCCCATAAAATTTCGCCCGGTCTTCATTTATCCATCAACACTCGGTTATTTCCATGATAACAACACATGACCAAAAGTTACCAGATAACTACCTATATCTCGTAGATGACAGGAATCACCCGACTTCTACTGATCTAAGCATGGCTAAGCATTTAACTCGATCCTATATATATAGATATGCAGCAACAGTTTCAAACAATTCCTATAACTTAATGCATCAAATATAAAGGACACAATTAAATTATTTGCAAACCGTAGGGAGTGAAATGCTCTGGGGCTTGCCTTTGTTGAACGAGCTAGGCTGGTGATCGGTGCACTCTGGTAGGTCCACGTCCTGCTCCTCATCCCCGGGCACCTCCTGTGCGGGCACCTCCTGCGGGATTTCCCCTTCTGAATCCTCGAGTTCCACCACGGGTGTTTTCTCCTGCGATCCTATATGATGCATATGCGTAATTGAATACGAGGAATGCACATGGTATAGAAATGACATATGGTGAACATGAGTGCTTGCATATGAATGAACACTTTTACTTTTATTTTAAATCTCCTCTTTAGTTACTATTCACACAACAAACAAGATATGCACACATATACACAAGTGAATCAATCAAATATACTTGCTGCATATGTAAACTTTAAACTAAGCTTAACCAATCACACCATTAGGTCACAAATATCTCCAAAGCATGTAGAAGTACCACGGATGACATACATTAATTTCATTAAGCTTTATTTAGCATCTATTCTTAAAAGACAGAATAGAGACATATATTTTCAGTGCCCAGAAAATTCTGAGAAAATTACTGAACCTAGGACATGCTTACTTGAGTCTACCATGAAAATTTCAGGTCAAAATGATAAGCATATCATCCTACATAAATAAGACAAACAACAGGGCATAATTGCACATGAAAATACTTTATACTATGAAAAGTGTTAAACAACAGATTTTATATATTTTTTCTTACTTCTTAGCACAAGAGCAGTGTAGAAAAATTACCAAGCATATATCATACATATTTTATTTACTATAAATTTCACAAGGAGCAAGCATTTAAACCACTTAATTCATAACTCCAATTTCTTTCACAGTCATACCACAAGATATATTTTTCATAGCATCTACATGCCATCACAAAACCAACAAAATAAGAATCACATTTTTCTAACATTCCTAGAATTACTTATGCATTTTCTAAGATTACAAGCATTTAACAAATTAAATAAAGCTCTATATAAAAGTATTAGAAAAGTGACATCTCATATTTTTAACAGGTAGATCTACTCAAGAGAAGCATAAAAAAATTTGTTTCACCAAATTTGGAGCTCTAGATCTCAAGAAGTAAATTTTGGAAGCTTTTTCACAAAATCTAGAAATTCATTTTCTTTAAAAACCGAACTCTAAAACGCTAGATGCACCCGGTGCAATGCACCCCCAGGCGCTGATGGTAGGGACCCGTGGTCAATCCAGCCCCACCCATCAGCCTCACAGAGGCAAGGGAGGACGTTGACCAGCTGGATCTCACCGCTGGTGAGGTCCCGGTGACGAGACCACCACCAATGGCTTCCTATCACCGATCCGCACTCAACGAGCTAGAAGATGGCGGCACGGACGCAAGTGGGCGCGCTCGACGGAGGCCATGGCCGTGCGGCGGCACTGCCGTTCCGGTCACGGCGAGAGGCACGGAGCTACGCGAGCGTGAGGCTGAACCCTAGCTAGGATTTTTCGTAGCGACGTGCCAAGACGAAGTGGGCCAGCCGCATGCATGGTGACGGCGGCGCTAGCGCGCGGCAGTGCAGCGGTGTTCCGGCTCACCGGAGCCTGGAGCGGCACTAAAGACGGGTGCACGAGCACCAGCGCGACGAGGCGACACAGAGGCGCGTGAAGAGGGAGGGAGAAAGAGGACGGAGCGAGCCCAGCGGCGTGAACAGAGAGCTCGCCCAAGCTCCGGCCATGGCGCTAGGAGGAAAACCGATCGATTCAACCTATACCTTCGATGACAGCGACTGCTAGTGGGTTCAAGAGGTGAAGCAGGCCATCGCGGAGCCGTGTGCGTGAGATGGGGAGCTGCGGTGCGGCGGCGAGGGCGGATTTCATCGGCGGAGCGACACTAATGCTTGCCGCTGCTAGCGAGAGCAAGAGGAAGCAAAAGAGCGAGGAGGGGCAGGAAGTGAGGCCCGTGGGGGAGCAGGGCGCGGTCTAGACCGCCTTAGGGCGCGGTCGGGGTGGCCACCGCCCATGGCCGTCGGTGGCCGGACGCCACGCGGCGCGCCACGGCTGGAACAAGGCGGGCGAGCATGGCCGAGCGCGGGAGCGTGGGAGCAGGCGCGCGGCGCTGGCTAGGGCATTGCCCTTTTCTTTTTCTTTCTTTTTTTATAAATAAAACAGCCCCATAAAAATGCATTTTTAAGCATTTTAAAAGCATTTTCAAGACATAGTCCCAAAACAAAAATTGTTGCTTTTAAAATTTTCTGCAACTTTGATCCAAGGGTCATTTTCAAATAAAGATTTTATACTAACATTCAAAGCAAGTCAATGCAAGTTATTTTAAAAATCAAACAAGGTCCTCCTAAATTCAAATTTGAATTTGAAGAAACTATCAACACAAACATGGCTTCATTTTATGTCTTACACATGAATAAAACATTGTTATAGCCCTAGGTGCACATTTACATTATTGAAACACAAAAATCTAGGTATAGCATAATGAAACATTGAACATGTACTAATGAAACATATGCAACTCTATATATGAAACATCATGTTGCAATGGTTGTAAATGCATGTTTCACTTGTTCATGAGCATGTTTGCATGTAGGTCACTTAGTGATTATGAATGTCAATGCATAAATGATGCTTATGCTCATGAAATGAAATGCAAAAGCTAGCTTAACACTATGGGTGTTACACAGACTTACCGCTGGGATTGGTAAAAGCGTGGGCTGGTGCAAAAATGGAGCCTAGTGATGGTCAAGCTTGGTAAAGCAAGATTAAGGCAATGGAACGTGACATACCATTATGTGCATCTCTGCCATGCTGATTTGATGAGCATAGTGAGTGGTACTTATTACTTTATTAGTCTGGCTCGATACACTCTCACGTTCCAAATTATAGTTTATTTTTGCTTTATCCTAAGTGAAACTTTTAACTTTGATTAAGTTTATACAAAATTGTATTAGTATATATAATATAAAATTAGTTCCCTTAAATTCCCCATGAAGTATGTCATAGTGTATTTATTTGAATTTATAGATCCAATATAATATCCCCCCCCTAAAAATATGGTCAAGGTAAAAAAAAAATTGACCTGGGACAAAGGTGAAGTGAACTGCATAATAAGATTTAAAAAGTGATCAAAACGTTAATTAAGCCTCATTTGAGCTACAGGACAAAGGGATATGTCACCTGTCCAAGCTACGTACTTGAGTTTGCTCTTTGCAGGACAACGACAGCTATACTTCCATCTTTATTCTTTGGCTCCAGCCCCAAGCAAAGAGCACCCGGCTGCATATGGCTGTGTTTAGTTGAGAAAATTTGGGTGAAAAGTTATTGTAGCACTTTTCGTTGTTATTTGGTAAAATTTGTCCAACCATGGATTAAATAGACTCAAAAGATTCGTTTCGAACTTTACAGACAAACTATGCAATTAGTTATTTTTTTTACCTACATTTAATGCTTCATGCATGCGTCTAAAGATTCGATGTGACGGGTGGAAGAGGAAATATTTTGGGTATGCATGGCAAGTGAACGCGGCCTATATCTATCTTTTTTCTTCATGCGCGCCAATGCCAAAAGTTACAAGCTTATCTGGAGAGAAGCAACCAAACGGGGAGGTCATCGCAGGCAGAGCACGCATAGTACTACCTCTCCTCTGTCCGGTACCTCTCGCTGATCAGCACACACCTCAGAAAAGTATTCACAGCAGACAGCACCACCGTTTCTTGCATTGTGTTCTCCGATTCGCAGCTCAGGATTTTGTATATACATACACTGTAGCTAGTTGCCAAGGTACGAACAACGACTTCTATGCTTCTTAATTTCATATATGGTTGTTACTACTACTTGGCACCATTTTTTTCTCTCCCTCTCTATACATGCTTTTGAAGAATATATAGAGAGAGATGTGTGCATGTTCACACCGGCGGACACGCTTATAATTAACTTTAATTTGTTCTTGTAAATGGGCTTGCATTAGGGGGTGGAGATCCATCTAGAAGCCATGGGGTAGAGATGGGCTACACCTCTGGAGCTTCTTCATCTTGCTAATCATTCCTATACATCAGAAACTCATCATGGCAGGACGGAGAGAAGAGGTATCCCCCCACCCCCAACACCACACACCCACCCACTCCATTGGAAATTTAGACGGTGTGCTTTGAGAACATACACCTGTATAATCACGATTTTTATTATGAAATTGTTTTGTTTTTGCAATAATCACTTTCAAAACATGAGTGGAGAGATGAGAAACATACCTAGTATAAATATATCTGTAATTTCGTATTCTACTCTACGTACTCCAGCATTTATTTTTGTTGTATGTAATGTAAAAATAAATAGCACCAGTTGTGGGCTGGCTGTCCTCAACTCCCCACGCCCTTGCCCATCCATTCTTTTTTCTCTCTCTCTCTCTCTTGTCTCGCTCCGAGTTCTAGATCAAGTACGGACAGCTAGTAGCCACAACCTAGGCAGGGCAGCAACACGGTGGAATGCAGCTGGATCGGAGCATAGGGGGACCCGATCCCCGCCGTCGTGGACCAAAGCTGCGATATGCTGCAGCCGGCCGATTTAGCTGAGCGGATCGTGCGCTGTAGCGTCGACAGAGGAAAGTTCCAATGGCAGCTCTCAGGGCCGTGATGGTAGTCACCGTCGCCCTACGTGACGGTACAGCATTAGAGGCCCCATGCGTTGGGCAGGAGCTCGGCGAGTGCCGGCGGCAGCCATGTGAGACAAGGGTGGCGAGCAGTTCCTGAATTTTATTTGAATTAGAGTGGGGGCTGATAAGATTAGCCGTCCTAGAAAATAAAACATCTCGGTTAGTTCTTAAAACCTTGTGCACAAATATTTTTCTTCACCGGTGCAACAATTAACTAAAGATATCATATTAGTTTATTTGCTTTTGAGCACATATTAAGCTCCAACCAAAGAAAAAAAAAAGAAGAAAAAGAAAGATCGAAATTGGTACTCTGCTCCTTGTGCTAGTTACTGTGTGTTTGTGGAGTGAGAGTGGCCTTCTTAACGAGTTAATTGTTGGCATAAAAAAATGCAGAGGATTTCGGCGGTCGACGTCAAGACGGCAGTACAACAAATATCTCCTTACTTAGAGGACACAAGCAATGATGCACCTCAAGTCATCTACTTCGAGGGATGGTATGGACTGGGTGCTTCTGCGGTGCTTAGAGCTATAGCAGAGCAGCCTCCACCATCTTTACGGGAGAAATTCGACAAAATCATCCATATTGATTGCTCGATGTGGAAAAGCCGAAGAGCATTGCAAAAGGTGATCGTGGACGAGCTCAAGCTCACTCAACAGGCAGCGGCTGGTTTTGAAAGGCAAGATGATGAGGATGATTTCGGTGGGGTAGACCAAAGCTCCAGAACTGAGTTGGGAGATGTCACTTGGGTGATAGCTCGATACTTAGTACAGTACAGATCTTTAGTTGTCTTTCATAATGGAAGTGAGGACGTGGTTGACTTGACCGACTTTGGCATTCCAGCACTCAAATTCTTAGGTACTAAGGTATTGTGGACTTTTAGAGGAAGTCTTCGTCTCAACAACAAAATTTGGAAAAAGGTAGAAGCTTCACACCTTTTTCTTTATGCTGACGATGACCATAACAAGAATTGGAATGCATACCTTGCGGAAGAGGCTAGAGAAATCTCTTTGCACACACATAAGCTTGGCCTTGGTGTTACACCTAAAATAGCCAAAGAGTGTTGCTTGTACATCTTGTCATTGAATGACCAAGGTAAGAAGATGATTGACTACAACTGGGCAACTCATGCTTCCTGCTACTGGGTTTGTGATGGGATCATAGGAGGAGGTCAGGACAACCAGACATGGGAGATTGCTCTTGCTCTGCAGCAGCATATAAGACTAGAAGACTACTCATCCAATACAAAGCTTATGTCGTCTGTGAACAGATTGGATCTTTCCTCGAAACAATGGATTTCTATTACTGAATCATATTTGAAAGAGGTTCCTCCAGAGACAACAACCCTGTTCTTTGCACCCGACAGGTCAAGTCCACGAGTATTATCATTACCTAGTGACAAGTTCCATAAAGCGGATCAACTCCGGGTGCTGAAGTTATACGGATGTACCTTCAGCTTTTCATCACCTCCATTCCATTGCTGCCGCAACTTAAGATTCCTTGGACTGGATAGATGCAAGGATGAACTGCAACAAGGGGAGGAGGAGGAAAAGAAAACAGGTGAACCAGCTGTGGAAATTTTCCAGCGGCTATGGGTGCTAGATGTATGCCACACAGATTGGCCATTGGCTTTTCCCCCAGAAACAGAGGAGCAAGTGGTGGCTACAGACATTAGAGAGGTTCATATAACCAACGGAAGGATTTGGCAGAGCAACCTTTCATGGAAACGACTACCCAACCTTCACAAGCTCCGAGTAGTTGAGCCCACAAACCCTTTGGAGACATATCAAGAACTACCTTCATCACTGGAATCTTTCTCATTAGACGCAGGAAGGGATCATGAAAACGAAGCTCGAATATCCCATATCAGCTTGGCTGGTTGCACATTATTATCAGACTTCATACTTCGTGGGTCATTGCCAAACCTTGAGGAGCTGGACCTCTCACACACAGCAATCAAAATCCTTGACCTTGGAGAGGTGGTTCAAGTGAAAAATCTTCGGCGACTCTTCTTGATGGGATGCAGGCAGCTCCGCTCAATTTCATGGCCCAAAACCAGAATGTACAAACTAAAGCTGTTGTGCATTGACACTCGGGCAAGAGGAGGAGAGGTGAACAACAGAAAACCACGGCCGCGTGATTGTTCTTTGATGGTCTACCAGCAGGACGAAGTAAAAGAGTATTGTCATGCATATGTTGCCGTTGCAGACATGAGGTTCCTTCAGTCCTTGGAGTTTCTTTGGGAATGGGAAACCATTCAACGTGATAAGTGGAATCTCTGCTTGTCATCTACCAGCGATGATGATGCAAGAGGCTGCCACAAGGAAAAGATGGGCAGTCATTATAGCACTGGACAGCTGGCTGCTGCTCTGTCTCTGCCCAAGTCATTAACCTACCATGACATCAGCATTGAACAAATATCTGCAAAGATTGATGTCGTCAGCAGCAGCAGCAGCTCAGCGCAATTTCTGCCACTAGCCTTGCACATGGAGATCGGCGAGGGAATTAGTGACGTGACCGACAAGTCCAACAAGAGGGCAAGGGATGCAATATATAATGTGATGAATGGGGTCCAGTCGTTGCATGTGCACGACAATTCTTCCATCACCACTGTTGCCCCTGAACACATTTTTATTGACTCAGATGGTGATCCTATGCGAATAATGAATGGGCTCAAGTGGTGCCGCGTGGAACGATGCCCAAAGTTGGATACTGTCTTCGCCACTAACTATTATTATATATGTTTCTCTTCCATGGAAATCTTTTGGGCAGCTCATCTCTTGATGGCTCGTTCTATTTGGAGTACACCAAGAAATACAAAGTTGGATCCAGATGATTTATCGTTTACACAACTGCGGGCTATTCATCTGCACTTCTGCCCAAGGCTCAGATATGTCCTCCCGATGGCATCGAACAATATCCTATCCGAGGTGCTGGAGACCCTCCATATACACTGTTGCGGGGATCTCAGGCAGGTCTTCCACGTGGAGCAAGACTTCCTAGAGAAAATAGCGGCCAACCATGAAAAAGGCATGCTGGGATTTCCAAACCTCAAGAGCCTATACCTGTATGAGCTCCAGAGTCTGCAACAGATATGTGAGGCCAAGTTGTTTGCTCCCAAGCTCAGGACCATCTATATCAGAGGCTGCTGGGGCCTGAGGCGTCTCCCGGCCACCGACGTCCGCCGCCGCAAAGATGGCCATCCAGTGGCCGTGGACTGCGAGAAGGATTGGTGGGACAAGCTGGAGTGGGACGAGATGGAGTCTAGCCACCACCCCTCCCTCTACGAGCTGAGCCATTCCAAGTACTACAAGAGGCGTCACCTGAGGAGCACGGTTCTCCGGTGAGCTAGCCGACGTGGTCACCTACTTGCTGCTGGCTTCCTTCTTCTCCTGGTACGTACACACATGATCAAGCAACTTCCTCCATTCATTTTGTAGTGATTTATTTCAAACTAATTTCATCCGTGTGCTGATGATGACTCTGTAGATTAATCTGGTATTGGATCGACGGGATGATGACAGAGACAGACAGTGCTTTCTTCTGTGTCATTGGGTGCTGCTGCGGGTGTTTATGTGTGTGCTTGCCAAGTCTTCGGTGTGTTTTCTCAAGAATGAATAAATAGCTTAGTTCGTGATGATGCTAGCCACCTACATCGGTGTGTCTGTGGTTGATACTGCTACCTACTATGTGTGAATTGGTGCTGGCTTCCTTCTCCTGGTACGTACACGTACACATGATCAAGCAACTTCCTCCCCTTAATTTGTAGTAATTTATTTCAAGTCAATTTCATTTCTTGTTCCGCGTACTGATGTTGGATCGCTCTCTGTAAATCTGGTGTTGGATCGATGGGATGATGACAGAAAGTGCTTTCTTCTCTGTCATTGGGTGCTGCTTCATATATAGCAGTACTGATGCTGCTGCTGTGGTCAACCATGTTGATTTGTGTTGCTTGGCAAGTCTTCGGTGTGCTTTCTCAAGAATGAATAAATAACTTGGTTTCTGATGCTACCTGCCTACTTGCGTCAACCAAGTTTGTTACATCGGTGTTGATGTGTGTGCTTGATACTACAGGAGGTGTGAATTTGTGTGTACATGTCTCTCTTGAGAGACTAATTGATTGATGTATATTTTGCTTTGGTTTGGTTTCCTGGTTATCTGTGTGCGTGTGAGCTTGAAAATTGAAATAAGAGGCTGGGTTTGATGCCTCCACAGAACCCAAACCCATATGGTGTTCAAGTGTTGCTTTTCAGTTTCATTGAATGTATTGGACACAATGTATGCTTGTTTGTGATCCATGTGGCAGCAAATTATTAAATGGCTTGGTTTGATCTACATGGAGTGTTAACTGATTATTTGTTTCCAGTATGCATGCGTAGTACATGTTTCGCTAGCTATAATGGCTAGTGTATGTGTGCATTCAGGGGAGAATAAGAAATAGCACTAGCATATACTGATGCCATTCATGGGGAACTGAAGGCGTCAGGGCTGTTCATGCACTCTACATTTCATCATGTACTTGTTCTGATAGACCGCAAAGGCGCGGAGTTTTTTCACACAAATCTGTCAAAAGTGCAATGGAAGCACGCACCAACATACAAGTGGTGAATAAGCTATATAATGCCACAACTTGTATACAACTTCACATGTTTCATTGTGACAAATATCTGTCTCACAACTATACTGGGAAAATTTTGCTAAGCCTTACAGTCCTAAGCTCATCTAGCCCACTCAGGATAGAAGTATAAACAAACACCACAAGTTTATTCTCGGTCACCTTCAGCCTAGGACATCAGCAACCTAGTTGCCTACATGAGTATGAGCTTTGACAGAGACGGTCAGGATTAGGAGCTGATGGCCAAAAAAACACTAATGCTTTACAATGGTATGAACCCTGGTTAAACACGGGCAATGTTCATAGGATAAACAACTTTTCCTCTTGAACTTTTCATGCTTTGGTTGTTGAATCTGCAGGCGATGAACCTGTTGGTGAGGGGCATGTATCAAGATCCCGTTTGCCCTTTGATTTCTTCATCTTCGCTTTGAACCGGGACTTAGCCATCAAGGTGTCCACTGTGTTTGCAAAGTTACCAATTGCCATTGCAATCAGCAGGATCCCGCAGACCACAACCTGTGACACAACACAAAGCTTATAACACAGATAAAATACTACAGAATCCTGGTTGCATTAACAACTAAAAATACAATGGTATCCTAGTTCATTAACAGCTAAAGTCTCTGACCTGCCACTCAGGGACGACGCCAGTATGAGCTGTGCGAAGAAGTAAAAACCCGACATAACCCTCAAATCCCTAAACAAAAAGGAAAAGGAACGATCAGATATTTCCTCAAGGGACCATATGTTATGAGAAGATTGTAACATCATGTTACATGATGCAATCATGAACCAATCAATAGTAACGATATTCGATATAGAAGACTTGGCACTATCATCAAGAAATTCTCACAAAAGCATCATTTATTTATTAAAGAATATGCAAAGATACTTTCACGAGATTGAATAGGAAAACCAAAACGAAAGTTTGCAATGTATAACCCTAGATGAGGTTATGCAGTAACTGGAGGTTGTCATGTTCGGCAGCATGCAGCTATCAGAAGAAAAATACCTGCAAGAGAAAAAGGAGAGGGCACAACAGCAACAATTGACCTTCAACGCCAGCAGTCTCTCCCCATACAACATCCATTCTTTTAGCCTGATGGCAAAGCAAAATTCCAGTTACAAAATATTACTTTTACTGAAGTAACCGCATGACTAAATGCCTGCAACGTATAGCAAGATAGGTAGGCCAAGCCAATTGTGTGCTTCCTATGATCACAAGTATAAGTCCATTTAGGTTTGTCCTAACTCCTAAGTCAAACTTCTTCAACTTTGACCATCAACATCTAAATTATATAAAGATTGGTAAAGCAAGATTGACATTGTTAGACTCGATATAAGAAATACTTCCGTAAATTTTGAACCTTGTGTTTTAAATCTATATAAAAATTTAAGATAGTGAAGATCAAAGCTAAACAAAATTTGAGTCCGAACAAACCTAGATGGACTTATATTTGTGATGGAATGAAGTAAATTATCTCAAGACAATAAGGGTGAGATACTGGGATCCTCCTTTTTTGTCTGAAATTCAGAATATTACCTTCCCCAAAGCAATCCTAGTATATAATCTTTGACGCTGATATCTATTCTGCAACATCATAACAAATCCTTGCATTATGGCCCAGCACAGAAAAAGTTCGACACCTCTCTGTAAAAAGAAGAAACAGGTTAAGCACAGGCATTTGCATACATTGCATAATGGAAAGATCTAAAACGCATACCTGCTTGCGTGCACAATTAGGTTGCCCCTTTATCTCCCATGTGAGACTTATAAGAGACATCAGCATGGCACAGTAGTGATGAAGTATCCACCTTAAGGGAGAAAACAACAAGAAGAGACAGTCACAATATGGAACCGGAAAAAAAAAGAAGGCAAATGGAACAGTGGATAACAAGGGCATGGAAAACAGAAGTTATCCCACATGCATTAGTTTAAAAAATCTTTTACAGGCCACAACACCCTTAGTTTCTGCAGATATGATTATATACCAGAGCATCAGTGATCCTTACCAAGGACGAATATCACTTCCATTAACTCGCAGTATGTTCTCACGCAAAGCTAAACTAGTATACAGGAATAACAACCAAGCCTGTACAAGGTAAATTGAGATATCAGTGTCTTTTGGCATGGCATGAAACATAGGATTAATTCAACTATTGCTGCATTGCCACAAGCAAGCATTAGAGTGTACCTGGTATAGCTGAACTGGCAATGCTGGAAAGCATCCATTCCATAACCATTGTCGAAGAAACAACAGAATCACTGGAAAACCAAGAAACAGCAAGGCAGTTCTGTCCTGGAAATGGGGGGGGGGGGGGGGGGGGGGGGGGGGGGGGGAGGTGGATTATAAACAAAATAAACTTTCTAGCTAGTCTGGACCTATTATCCAGGATCTAACACTGATAGTTAAACTAAGATTCGTTTTGCAAAAGCAGAGAGTAAAAGGATGCATCTAGTTTCTTATTTGTATACTTAAAGACGATCAAACGTAGAACGATCCAAATAATGTTGATGGAATACTATAGCTGAAATTATCCTAAAATGTTGCTTTTCCATTTGCACAGAAGGGATGTTAATTTCAGTATCAGCATCAGCACAACCTTGACAGCATAAACCAAGACATTGGGGAGTGAGTGAGGGAATCAAGAGGGATGTTGTGTTAGCTATTTCTGTAAACTTACATAACTCGAAGCTACAAGGTTATAGTTTCAGAGGAAAATCAGAGTTACATTAATTTAAATTTATTTGCTTCAAAATTTTATATTAATTAGTGGATAAAAACTCCCACAAGTTAGACCACTATATTGACTGAATAGCATTAGATACAAACAGAATTATAATAAGCATTTGGTCGGCTGAGCAGCACAGACCTGTAACCTGAAGTCTAACAACCTTTTGTGCTTCCCAAGTTAGTTCCAAACTTCCAATACTATTCAAGTGTCACGGTAAAGATAAACTACATATTGTGAGAGTGCATGTTTTCAGTTCGTGGAAGCTTTGATGAACAAACTAAAAATATCATTGTTCCCAAGATACTTGGATCAATGAACAAGCCAAATTTAAAAACTCTAAATCAAGTAGTGCCCCGAGCACAATTATATGATTCACCCAAAGTCCTCATTTGGAAAACACAACTTGACACCTAGAATACCATGAATAGTACAGTTTGACACATACCCTGTAGCTATTGTACTCTTCTTTCACCTTGAGCTGCACCTCCTTCCTTGTTGCCCGCAGATTTACTGGTCCCAAGAACATCTTCAGAAATGCGCCTGGAAACCCAACATAAGTACAGGACATTATTATAAACAAAACACAGGCTTCACCCCGAGAAAAAATTAGAAGACAAAACCCAAGAACAAGATGAACGAAGCTTAAAACAACTCAAATCACCTTGCGTCTTGCTCGGGAGCAGAGACGCAATGTCGCCATCAGCAATTAGGCATGTCGCTCGATCCAAGTCCTCCTCAACCTGGTCAAAACCAGAGCCACATCAACACGAGCAATCACGCACATTGTGACGATCAATCACGGAAAATGGCGCAACGATTCAGGAACTCCAAGAGTTCGTTCCCTCTCAGACACCCGGACTACACAGCCGCACTGAATCGCAGTGCCACAGCAGCAGATCTCCCCCGGCGATCCGGCGCCACCCACCGCCCCAGCGACGCAGCATGCAGAGCCAGCCAAGCCAGCAGCGCACGGAACCCTAGGCGCACCCGGGGGCCCGCACGGCGAGCGATCTCCTCAAGCGTCTCCGCGCACCGACACGCATCCGCCGCCGGGCGGGGCGCAGTCACACACACACAGGGGGTTCGGGAGGCACGCACGCGCGCGCACACACATAAAGAGCGCGAGTGCGTCGGGAGGAGCGCACCTTGTCGCTGTCGGCGTGCGCGGCGGCGGCCTCGCGCAGCCGCCGGAGCTCCCCCTGGAGCGCGGCGGCGCGGCGGCGCAGCGCCTCCTCCTCCGCCCGCGTCCGCGTCAGCAGCGCCGCCGCCGCGTCCTGCAGCTCCCGCGCCTGCTCCGCCGCGCGGGCCGCCGCCGCCGCCGCGCCGTCGTCCCCTCCTCCCTTCCTCTCCTCCTCCCCCATCCCTCTCCTCCTCCTCTGCTCGCCTCGCCCCCCTCTGTAGAGCGAGCGGCTGCTCTGTCTATAGGGGCCGCGGGAGGTGGGTTGGTGTCGTGGTGATTTTGATTTGTGCTGAGCTTCTAGTTTAATGGAGTGTGTGAATGCGATTAGATTTTTGGCAGCATTTAAATCAGGGGATGTAGGTGTAGTAGATTTGGATGGGATTCGTGTGATTTTGGCCTCTTGCACTTGCCTTTTTAAGGGGTTTGTTTGGCTTTTAGGGCTTTTTGTAGGCTTTGGTTTACTTGTTGGGAACGAGGAAAAAGTCTAGATCACCTCTAACTATGGAGGTGGTCTACTTAACCCTTCAAACTATGAAACGGTCTAATTTACTCCATGAACTTTTCAAAACCGTCTACTTTACCCTATAGGGCAGTTTTGGACGGCGGTTTGCTACCGTAACTGCCCCAGGGGTAAAGTAGACGATTTTGGAAAGTAGGCGGTTTTGGACGTCGGTTTACTACAGTAACCATGGTTTTTGCGATGGTTACTGTACCAAACAGCCGTTCAAAACTACCCTAGGAGGTAAAGTAGACAGTTTTGGAAAGTTCAGAGAGTAAATTAGACCATTTCATAGTTTGGGGGGTTAAGTAGACCGCCCCGTAGTTGGCGGGTGATCTAGACTTTTTCCTTGGGAATGAGGAGAGGGTGTGGCCTATTTTTCGGTCGGTTCGTGGGATGTGTCATCATGGTTTAACTTTTATAAGAGAATTGTCGTGTTTTTGTGTATGGTGTAGTGCACGCCCTCACGTAACTTTCAATACTTTGTGCGGATGACGTGTTATTTGTGTTTTTCTGATCAAATGTGTATCAAATTAATACGAAATTAACAAATCTTTATGTGATTTACACTTTATGCTGTCGTGGCATTTGTATTTTTTTAACCATGGGTAGTAAATTATCATAGGAATTTCACATAAAATAGTTTTTATTTTTCCAAAAAAAAATCTCGCATTCCAAAATGACCCTAATTCCCTAAATATAGCTAGCTAGGGTCAAAAGACATTCCACCGCGTCCACAATAGTTTGATACATCCTGCCATATATTAGTTTTTTACATTTTGTTGAGCAATCACGTAAATATGTACGAGTGTCTGTGTCACGTGGGTGGATAACCGAACATATGTACAAGTGTGATGCTCTCCTCTTTTTTTTTTTTGCCATAATAGCTGGTTATATATTTTTCATGCAAAACTATACCTAGGTATGTTTAGATTCATTAGCACTAATGAGAAGCTCACCCACTGAGCACCAGGTCCTGAGTTCGACGCCACCTCACTGCATATTTGCGGGGGTAAAGGCTGGCCTTGGTTAAACCCTTCCCCAGAACCCCACTCTGTCCTTTAGATCCAAATAGACTTGCTAATTATTGGCTGCAGGGCTGCTTAGTTTCATTAAATATAGGTGTTGGGTTACTAATATGTGCTAATAGTTCATATCCACGTTCAACCCACTATGCAACCACCTCTAAGCAGGTGATTCAAACAACCTTTTACTAAAAATTTGTAGGTATTAGCTAGCTAATTTTTAGTGCCAATGAATCTAAACAGAATCTTATATTGTCGTAGGTTCATAGCCACATATATTGTGCTATCTGTGTCTATTTTTTTTCTAGAATTGGACAAAAAGGTTTGTGATTGAATGAGGCGAAATGGAGCTAGCTGCAGGTTTGGGAGCAGCCGCACAAGAAGCGGGTGTGGAGGTTAAACAACCTCTCACCACGACCTTGGCCCATTTAATAGGAGCATGCATAGATATTTTATTTTACATGTTGCTAAAAAAAGATATTTTATTTTACATGTATTATGTTGAGGTTCCGGGTCACAGTCACGAGACACATACATATAGGTACTTGTTCTATGCACTGTCAAGAGATATTTGTCGGAAGTCAAAGCAGAGGACACTTTGACCGCTAAGATATATATATACACAAAAGTTTTGATTCGATAATAACAATATAATAAAAATAAGAAAAGGCATGTTATGTGAGAAGTCAAAGCAGAAGACACTTTGCCTCGCATTAATTTAGGATTTCGTTTACTTGATTTCCAAACAAAAAAAATGCAGCATTGCCGTTTACTTTCCAAAAAAAACAGAAAATGCAGCATGCCTCGCATTTATTTAGGATTTCGTTTACTTAATTTCCAAACAAAAAATGCAGCACACCGTTTACTTTCGAAAAGAACAAAAAACAGCATGCCTCGCATTAATTTAGCATTTCGTTTACTTTCCAAACAAAAAAGTATAGAATGTCGTTTACTTTCCAAACAAAACATACAGCATGCCTCACATTAATTTAGGATTTCTTAAAAAAAACAACAGACGGCTTCGTCGCCTCAAGCTGGCAAAGGAGTTCCCCGGTCACCGATGCTGCCGCACATGGTAGTCTTGTTTTTGTATAGGTACACGTCATCATGCAAGTTTTTTTGCTTTGCAGTTTTAAGCTTTCGTGTTAATTTTGGTCTTCAATCCCGCGCGTGTGTACCAGATTGATATGAACGAAATTGACAAACTTTTTAAGTGTTTTTATTTACACTTTATGTTGTCGTGGCATTTGTACTTTTCGACTATATGGGTACTAAATTGATAAAAAAATGGACAAATCTTAGCCTTTATGGCACGACATGGAACATGTTGCTTTGACACGGCCATATGTGTACAGGTAAATCATACAAATGTATAGGTCAACATCGGAGAGACTAACGTCTAGACCTCCGGACAGCCGGGTCTGCTGCCCGTTGTTTTCAACGATGATACCTCACGGCATCTATACATCTATGGATATAGCTTCTTGCTCCACTTTGTCTCGTGCTCCACGCCTGCTGTCTGTCTATAGATGCAGCTTCGTGCTCCGCTTCGCCTCGTGCTCAGCGTTTACTGTCCACCCATGGATGCAGCTTCATGCTCCGCACCTTCTGCCCCGCACATGGATATAGCTTCGTGCTACGCACCTGTTGTCGCGCCCACTTCGCTTTCCGTGGGGACCTATGCGCCCAAGGGGACCACCTTTGCCTACGCTCTCTTACCGTGCATGCTCATGAAACACTTGCAATATAAAATAATTTGTTGCAACATACGTCAAAAAACAGAGAAACATTTACAACATACGCTTGCAATATATGTGTATGAGCACTACAACATATGCAACATCCAAGTAAAACACTTGCAACACACGTTTAAAACAGCTGAAACATTTAAAACGTAAACTTGCAACATACTCCCTCCGTCCCTAAAAGAATGCAAGTCTGGAACAGTATCATGGTTTAGTATAGCAAGTTTGACCAATTATAGATAAAAAAATATAAATATTTACAATATCAAATAAATATCTTTAGATTAATTACGAAATGTATTTTCATAATAAATTGATTTTGAGTCATAAATGTGAATAATATTTACTAGAAACTTGGTCAAATATGAAACACTTTAACTGGCACGCCTACCTTAATTACATCCTTTCCAGGATAGAGGTAGTATATGTATAGCTAGTGCAACATATGCAATATCTAGATAAAACACTTGTAACATACGTTTGAAACAACAGAAACATTTTAAACATACACTTGCAACATACATGTATAGTCCTTGCAACATATGCAACACCAGATCTATTTTATTGGCAACATTTAGATGAAACATATTCAACATATATCTGAAACGTATGAAACATACGATTGTAACATGTGCTCATCTACTTGCTACCCTCAATGGACGTTCATTGATGCGCAGCTTGACGTTGGCACGGAGCTTGATGCCATGGCGCGGAGGTCAGACCTCAGCTGTGCGCAACGCGGGTCCGGGCGGGAGGCGCGAAGTGCGGCGAAGCGCAGTTTGAGGTGCGAGGTGTAAGCGGCGCACGGGTGATGCGAGGCGAGAGCGGCGTGCAACGTGAGGCACGAGGCCGCGGCCGCGCGAGGCACAAGACGCACGACGCGCGAGGTATGGAGGCAGGCGGGTCCGTCCTGTTCAGCTGGTCAGACGCTTAGTAGAGAGCATTACCATAGTCCGTCGTGTGCATCGTCGCTTCAACCTGGCAAGGAGTTCCCCGGTCACTGTCTCACTGATGCGCAGCTATTTGTTTCGCTGAAATTTGGCTTATGCTGATGTGTTGTGAGAGAAAAATAATATTTATTTACTGAAAAGTACCGCTGAAGTAGTGCCGCAAAACAGGACAGTTGGCTTGTTTTTGTATGATATATGGTACACGTCATCATGTAAGTTTTGCTGCTTTACACTTTTAAAGCTGTCCTGTTAATTTTGGTCTTCAATCGCGTGTGTACCAAATTGATATGAATGAAATGAAATTGACAAACTTTTCAAGTGATTTATTTACACGTACTTTATATTGTCGTGGCATTTGTACTTTTCGACTATATGGGCACTAAATTTATACGAAATGGACAAATCTGCCTTTGTGGCACGACAAGGAACATGTTGCTTTTGACATGGCCATATGATTGTACGGGTAAATCATACAAATGTTATAGGTCAACAACTAAAGATTTATGTTTATTAGATTCATTATGAGAAATGGTTGCATAATATATAATTCACACATTGTAAAATCACACATATTTATTAAAAATTCATGATCAAAATTACAAATATTTGAGCACACCCATTTGCTTGAACTTATCAGCCATGGGTACAATGTTTTTCTCTCATAACAAAACAACATTAGTCAGCTTATCAGCCGCCGAAACCATTAACCGAACAGCTCGTTAGTACAATGTATGAAAACATAGTGTGTTAGTTTTATTTTCATATTTTGTTGAGTAACCACGTATGCTATCGACGAGAAACAAACACATCAGAATACGAGTGTTTGTGTCACATGGTGGATGGTGTTTAAATCTAAGGCTAAAGTTTAGAAGTGTCACATTGAATGTCACATGGGATGATATATGAGAGTGTTTGGATAGTAATATAAACAAATTACAGAAGTCTTCAGGAATTCGCGAGATGAATTCATTAAGCTCAATTAATCCGTTACTAGCATATGTACTGTAGATTTACTGTAGCACAATGTTGTCAGATCATAGGTTAATTAGGCTTAAAAAATTCATGTCACAAAGTAGTCGTAATCTGTGCAATTAGTTATTTTTTTAGTTTATATTTAATACTTCATGTATGTGTCCTAACATCCGATATGATAGGGACTAAACTTTAACGAATGAACTAAACAAGGTGTAACACCCCTGGGTGTTAAGCATGCATTATCATTCAAAGCATAAGCATTCAACATCATTGCATGATTAGCATTATTTGAATTGTAGCTCTTTCAAATTTAATTTGAAAAACAAATAAATGGGAACCCTAAGTTTGATATAAGTGTTAAAAAGTTGGTGAACTTTTGAGAAGTAGCAATTTTAACTAATCTAGAATAAATCAACTTGATTATTGGAGCAAATTTTGAATTCATGTTTTCCTCAGATTCTGTTTTAAAAATATTCTAAATAAATGAGTTTTTGATTTTAAATTAGCTTTAAATCTCAAATTCAAAATCTATTGAGAATTTTGAAAAGTGCTCTATATGAAAGTTGTAGAGAATAAAATTTTGAACAACTTTTATTTTGGGCCAAATTTCTGAAAACCTCTTTTTCATCTCCAAATTCAATTTTGAAACAAAGAATTAAATCTGAAAATATTTTTGTAAAAGAAAAATCGGATTTCGCTTTACTGGGCCGCAGCCTCACATCCCGACCCATGGCCGAAGCCGGCCTGGCCCGCGCCCGCGTCGTCTCCCTCCCGCCCGCGCGCGCGCGCCCGCGCGCGACGTCGTGGCGCAGCGGCAGCACTCGGCCGCCGCGTGGCCGAGCGACGGCGACGCCGCGCGACACGCGCCTGAAAGGTCTTGATGGCTAGAGGGGGGGTGAATAGCCTATTAAAAATTTTCTACAAGGACAAGCTAAACAAGTTTATCAATAAAACTAATAGCGAGATGCGAGTTTTGCTTAGCCTACGGGGTGTTTGCAAGCCACCTAACCAATTAACAAATCTAGTAATTGCACTCAACCGCACAAGTCAAACCGAGAAGGAAACTACAACTAGCAAGCTACACAAAGAAGCTACTCTAGCAAAGCTAACTAGCTAGCAAAGATAACTAAAAAAGTAATGTGGAGTTGAGTTAGGAGGGTATCACCGAGGGGCGAAGTATTGAGCCAACCAATATGATCAACAATGAATACCAAGATAACCAAACACCGGGATCAATCAATCACAATATGAAAGTGATGACACGAAGATTTATCCCGAGGTTCACGTGCTTGCCGGCACGCTAGTCCCCGTTGTGTCCCTCTTCACCACGTGGTTCGGTGGCTAATCGGTCACACACCGAGCCTCTCAAAAGGCGCCACAAGAACCTACCAAATGGCAAAAGGTTGCAATGACACGAGCAATATACTAATGTTGCCTTTGGCGCTTCGCCGAGGTAGGCACAAACCCCTCACAATCACCGGAGGTGGCCAAGAACAAACACCAACTCTTGCCAACGCCTCCAAGCTGCTCCAAGCCATCTAGGTGGCGGCAACCACCAAGAGAAACAAGAATCCCGCAGCAAATCAACCACCAAGTGCCAACTAGATGCAATCTCACAATGCAAATGCACTTGGATCACTCAATCTCACTTCGAATATGCAAAGAAGCAAGAGAGATGAGTGGGAGGGGAGTTGCTTAGCTCAAAGTGCTCACAAGTATGTCAAATGTTCGAGAGTTAAAGCCTTGAGCCGGCCAACGAGTATTTATAGACGTACCCCTTCGAATATAGCCGTTAGAATCTTGAAACAGCCGAAGTCGCGTTGACCGGACGCGCTGGTCCAACTGACCGGACGCGCCGGTCGCGCAACGGCTAGTTTCGCGAAGCACCGACCGGACGCGCCGGTCGCAACGACCGGACGCGCCGGTCACGACCAGACGCACCGGTCCCGTAACTGACCGGACGCGCTGGTCAACCCTGAGCCGCGCACAACGAACCAGCGACCGGACGCGCTGAAGAACTGACCGGACGCCACAGTGCCCGCGTCCGGTTGGAGTCCAGTAAGCTCCCTGGACGACCGGACGCGTCCGGTCGCCTGTGACCGGACGCGCCTCGCGTCCGATCAATCAACTGAAAAACGCGCAGATACTGGACACTGACCGGACGCGTCCGGTCAAACAGTGACCGCGTCCGGTCCAGCGTCCGGTCACCACTGTGACCCCTGTTCGCTTCCGTTTCTTTTTCCGACTTCCCGCGTAGTGGAAAATAGGCATTTCATTTCCCCAAAATTGCCTGAATCCCGCGCTCGCACGCTCGGCGGGAGGGAGAGATGACCCCAAACCCTCTCTACCGCTTAAACTTCACCGCCATCGCAAATGTGCTAACACCATCAAGTGATCTCAACATATGTGAGTGTGTTAGCATTTTCACAATCATTTTTCGAGGCGATATTAGTTCTATCCAAATGCATATGATCATGAAATGCACATCTAGAGGCACTTAGGAGTTCAATAGCCGCGTCATTCCCCTCTTTATAGTACGGCTATCTATCCTATAATGTAACCACACCCACTAGGTGTCTTGGTTACTAAAACACAACCCTTAAGCATATACCTTTGTCTTGATCACGTAGGGTTGCGTCCAAATCCAAGTGTGGCCATCATGATCACCATGTCCATCTTGCCACCAACCTTGGAGTGTACTAATCCTCATATGCTACATACAACTTAGGCATAGGATTAGTACTTAGGCATTGTCACTAATTACCAACACCAAACATAGGACTTTCAATCTCCCCCTTGTTGGTAATTGGTGACAAACCTTTCACAAAGATATTATGATAAAATTTTGATTGAACCCATGTCACATTGTCCAAGTATATTACCATGTGTAAGAATTATGGACATGTGATCATGAATTCAAATTGATAGCAATGGCTCCCCCTACATGTATGCTATATGTTTGGATTTTGGAAGCATACATGTTAGATAGGAAAGATTAGGAGCATTGACTACCAATAGGTGCTAAGTGTTTAAGATTATAGACCTTTGAAGCGTGATACCATCGGAGTTGCGATAAACACCATCTTAGCATCTTGTGTAGTTAGATTCCACTTGGAAAAGCACAAACATAACTAGAAACCTCGTGAGATCAACATTATAAGCAAGGCTCTAGTACCACTTTGAAAAACATGAAGCAAGAAAAATCTAGCTACTTCCTATTCATACTAGTACCTCAATGCATCATTCAAATTATACTAGCAAGACACCACACAAGCAAAGTATCAGAGAAAACGAAATGCATAACTATGCATCATACATATGAAGTGCACATGGAAATGCAACATTCATGCTTAAGAGCTTGCTCCCCCTACTTGTGTGCTCAAAATTTTAGTTGATCCCCTTCTTTTATCAATTCTCCCCTTTGTTTTCTCCTCTTTTTGAATCTATCTTTGTGAACAACATTTTCTCCCCCACAACATTTTCTTCCCCTTTGAGTTCTATCTTTGTGAACAATATTTTCTCCCCCTTTGGCACCAATTTACCACAAGGAGCAAACTTTAGATAGATTATCATGTTGAAATATGGGGTGAGGATCAAGTTTATGATTCAACCTAGATTGCTTGCATAAATAAAATACTTCGGTTTGATCCAAGGGCAAGCTTCTTCACACCTCACTAGAAGGGTTATCATGTACCATGTTGAAGCAAATATTTAGACAAGTTTTCTAGATTAAATACTTAGGATCACAAGCTACTTAAACAAGTTATATGCTACCACTAGATCATACAAGTCATGGAAACAATAGTGGCACCATATAAACTTCAAATTTATTTAATTTTCATGAATGATCCTAGAACATAAGAAATCATGACTAGATGCACTAAATAAGTCCTTAGCATAGAATGTATGACATGTCAACCAATTATACCTTGGGGCTCGAAGGAGAGGCATGTCATATATGGGGTGCATCAACTCATGTTGGAGAAGTCAAGTATGTTCAACTCATTCTTTAGCTTGTGAAATCTCTTCTCATCAAGTGGCTTGGTGAATAGATCGGCTAATTGATCTTCGGTGCCCACACTCTCAATGGCAATGTCACCCTTTTGTTGATGATCTCTAATAAAATGATGACGAACATCAATATGCTTTGTTCTTTGATGTTGAATCGGATTGTTAGTTAGCTTCACGGCACTTTCATTGTCACATAGCAATGGCACATTCTTGAAATTGATTCCAAAATCCTTCAATGTTGCCTTCATCCACAAGATTTGTGCACAACAGCTACCCGCGGCGATGTATTCGGCTTCGGCGGTAGATAGTGCAATACTATTTTGCTTCTTAGATGACCATGAGACAAGTGATCTTCCCAACAATTGACAAGTCCCGGAAGTGCTCTTTCTTTCCACTTTGTCACCGGCATAGTCGGAGTCCGAATATCCAACTAGCTCAAAGCTCGCACCTTTGGGATACCACAATCCAACATCTTGTGTATGTTTTAAGTACCTCAATATTCTCTTTGTTGCCTTCAAATGACTTTCTCTTGGTGAGGCTTGAAATCTTGCACACATACATACACTAAACATCACATCGGGCCTTGATGCCGTCACATAGAGTAGGCTACCAATCATTGATCTATATAGCTTTTGATCCACCATGTTGCCACTCTTGTCACTATCCAAGCTTCCACTAGTGCCCATTGGAGTTGTAATACTCTTTGCATCTTTCATGCCAAACTTCTTGAGCATATCTTTGATGTACTTAGTTTGGCTCACAAATGTACCTTCTTTCATTTGTTTGATTTGAAGTCCAAGAAAGTAACTAAGTTCACCAATCATTGACATTTCAAATTCCTTGGCCATCATTTTACCAAACTCATCACAATAATCTTGATTGGTTGAACCGAATATGATATCATCAACATATATTTGCAATACAAATAAGTCTTTCCCAATCTTCTTGGTGAATAGTGTTGTATCAACTTTGCCCATGACAAATCCTTTGGATAGCAAGAAGTCCCTCAATCTTTCATACCATGCTCTAGGTGCTTGCTTTAATCCATACAAAGCCTTCCTTAACTTGTATACATGATTGGGTTTCTTGTCATCTTCAAAACCGGGAGGTTGCTCCACATACACCTCCTCTTGAATGTACCCATTGAGAAATGCACTCTTTACATCCATTTGATATAGCTTGATATTATGAGCACAAGCATAGGCAAGTAAGATCCTAATTGCTTCCAATCTTGCAACCGGGGCATAAGTTTCACCAAAGTCAATACCCTCTATTTGTGTGTAACCTTGAGCCACTAGTCTTGCTTTGTTCCTTACTACTATCCCATCTTGATCTTGCTTGTTGCGAAAGACCCATCTTGTTCCAATGACATTGTGATCCTTAGTCCTTTCAACTAGTTCCCATACTTCATTTCTCTTGAAGTTGTTGAGCTCTTCATGCATTGCATTTACCCAATCCGGATCTCTCAATGCTTTATCAATGTCCTTAGGTTCTTCCATTGACGCAAAAGAAGAGTGACCACAAAATGATGTCAATCTTGATCTAGTTTGAACTCCTCTTTGTATGTCACCAATGATGGAATCCAATGGATGGTCTCTTGCAATGTTAGTTGGTTGAAGCACTTGGACTTGATTGCTTGGATGTTGATGTTGATCATGAGTTGGAGATGATGAACTAGCCACTTGTTGATCTTGTTGCACTTGAGATGATGTACTAGCTTGATTTTGCAATAGAGAACCACTAGCTTGAGTGATTAGACTTTGGAGCACTTGATCTTTGTTGTCATCTACATTAATAACTTGCTTTGGTCTAATATCACCAATATCCATTTCTTTCATAGCATTACTCAATTTAGTTCCTCTCACATCATCCAAGTTATCTTCTTCATCTTGAGAGCCATTTGTTTCATCAAACTCAACATCATGCACTTCTTCAAGTAAACCACTAGCCAAATTCCAAACTCTATAAGCTTTGCTAGTAGTTGAGTAACCAAGTAGAAATCCTTCATCACATTTCTTCTCAAACTTGCTTAATCTAGTGCCCTTCTTCAAGATGTAGCATTTGCAACCAAATACCCGAAAGTATGCAATGTTGGGCTTTCTTCCATTTAAGATCTCATATGGTGTCTTCTCTAGAAACTTGTGGCAATAGAGGCGGTTGCTATAGAAGCAAGCCGTGTTGATTGCTTCGGCCCAAAATGAATGACTCACATTATACTCATTCAACATTGATCTTGCCATATCAATTAAGGTTCTATTCTTCCTTTCAACTAGGCCATTTGATTGAGGTGTATACTTGGCCGAGAATTGATGCTTGATTCCAAGCTCCTCACATAGCTCATCAACTCTTCTGTTTCTAAACTCACTTCCATTGTCACTTCTTACTTTCTTGATTGTGGTCTCAAACTCATTTTGCACTCTCTTGATGAACTTCTTGAATATGTCAAATACATCACTCTTGTCCACAAGAAAGAATACCCATGTGTATCTAGTGAAATCATCCACAATCACAAAACCATACTTGTTGCCACCAATGCTTGTGTATGTAGTTGGCCCAAATAGATCCATGTGCAATAACTCAAATGCCTTGGAAGTACTCATAATGCTCTTCAATGGATGAGTGTTGCCTACTTGCTTTCCGGCTTGACATGCACTACATAGCTTATCCTTCTCAAATGTGACATCCTTCAAGCCTCTAACTAAGTCATGCTTTACTAACTTATTCAATTGCTTCATGCCAACATGACCAAGTCTTCTATGCCATAACCAACCCATACTTGATTTGGTGAGCAAGCATGTTGAAAGTTGAGTGTCACTAGCATTGAAATCAACCAAGTATAGATTCTCATATCTAAAGCCTTTGAAGATCAAGTTAGAGCCATCAACACTAACTATCTCCACATCATCAACACCAAATATGCACTTGAAACCGAGATCACATAATTGAGCAACCGACAACAAGTTGAAATTGAGCTTTTCAACTAGTAGCACATTGGAGATGCTATGATCATTTGAGATTGCAATCCTTCCAAGAGCCTTTACATCACCCTTGCTATTGTCACCAAATGTGATACTATCAATGCCACTATCATTTGATTTGAGAGAGTTGAACATTCTTGAATCACCGGTCATATGTTGAGAGCACCCACTATCAAGTACCCAATGCCTTCCTCCGGCCTTGTAATTAACCTACAAAACAATTTAATATTTCTTAGGTACCCATACTTGCTTGGGTCCTTGGAGGTTAGTCACTAAGCTCTTTGGTACCCAAATGACCTTCTTCTTAGGGCCCACAATTGGTGTACCAACAAACCTAGCATGTACACCTTTCTCACCCTTGGTAAGTACATAACAAGAATCAAAAGGAATGTAAGGTATATTAGCATTTTTCTTGTTCTTGTTCATTTTATTGCATTTAATCTCTAGATGCCCAATTTGCTTGCATCTATTGCAATAACGACCATTGCCCTTCATAAAGCGAGGCTTTGGAGTAGCAAAGGCCGCCTTGCCCTTCTTGGGAGTATAGCCCAATCCCTCTTTGTTAAGGGAGAACCTTTGGCTACCCAAGCATTTTAGCAAGCGGGCATCCCCACCATAGGCGTTGCCTAATGCGTGGGTGAGATCATCCACCTCTCTCTTGAGAGTCTCAACCACAAGTGATGAATCACTAGTAGTAGAGGTAGAGTTGGTTGTGGTGGATGATGATGAGCTACATGAAGCATTAGTAGGACTAACAAATAAAGAATCATTAATAATATCACATGTTAGTCCAATATCATAAGTGACAATCACTTGCTCCTCCTTAGCTTCCTTCATGAACTTCTCCAACTTAAGGTCCTTTTCCTTGATGAGCTCAAGTAGAGTGGAGTGGGCTTCCTTAAGCCTAGTGTGAGCAATTTCAAGATCCTCGTGGTCTTCCTTTAGACACTCATGAGAAGCCTCTAGCTCATCAAAGGATTTCCTAAGAGCTTTGAGCTCTTGTTCAATTCCTTTGCACTCCTAACTCTTTTTGAGAGCAACAAGCTCCTCCATCAAGGCATCATTTTCATTGCTCTTGGCAATGAGCTCTTGTTCCAAGATTTTGTATTTCTTGGTTGTCCTCTTGTAGCCCTTGCTCATTTGATCTATTATGCCTAATAGATCATCCTTGGAGTAGTCCTCATCCTCCTCATCATCACTCCTACAATCATCACTAGCACAAGAATCATCATCACTATCATCATGTTTTACCTTGGTAGGCTTGGCCATAAGGCATGTTGATGTAGTGTCGAAGATGGATGGCTTGTTGGAGAGGGCGATGTTTGCAGTGGCTCATCGAGTGATCCTCTCATCATTACTAGAGCTTTCATCATCATCACTGTCGGAGTTGTCACTATCCCAAGTGACTACATAACCACCACCCTTCTTCTTCTTGTTGAAAGTGAAGCTCTTCTTTGCTTTCTTCTCATTCTCTTTCTTATCCTTCTTGTTCTTCTTGAGCTTCAAGTCCCCATTATGAAATCTCTTATCTTCATAGGGGCAATCCGCCACTATGTGATCGGGGCTATTGCAATTGTAGCAAATGGTCTTTGCCTTTATAGTGTCTCTCCTCTTCCTTGCCCCATATCCTTTCTTCTTCATGAACCTTCCCATCTTGTGCACAAGGAGGGCCATGGTCTCATCATCGAATGGATCATCATCATCACTTTCTACCTTGCTCTTGCCCTTAGAGGATGAAGCCTTAAATGCAATGGGCTTCTCTTGCTTGACCTTGGTCTCCTTCTTCTCTTCTACCTCATCTTCATCATCATTGTATTGGGCATCGGTCATTATATCTCCAAGCACATTGGTTGGTTTGACCTTGTCCAATCCCTCTCTAAAGATCATTCTTCTCAAGGTGGCAAACTTCTTGGGTAAGCACATCAAGAACTTGTGTGAGAAGTCCTTGTCCTCAACCTTCTCCCCAAGCCCCTTGAGATCATTGACAATGACTTGGAGCCTATAGAACATCTCCGGGATGGATTCATCATCCTTCATCTTGAATGTGGAGAACTTATCCTTGAGCATATATAGTTTGGCACTTTTTACCGTTGAAGTACCTTCATATGTTTCTTCAAGCCTTATCCAAAGCTCATTTGCCTTTTCAAGATCTTTGATTTGCTCAAATACTTTATCATCAATGGCACGATAGATTGTGTCAAGTGCCGCTGTATTGCATTGTTTGTTGATGCGGTCATTGGGAGTGAGGTTTTCCTCATCAAGAATGATGTATCCTTCTTTGGTCACATCCCAAACCTTCTCATGTATATTGCCTAGATATTGCTTCATCTTCCTTTTCCAATGATCAAAGGAAGAGACGCCATCAAAGAATGGAGGCTTGCCATTAACATGATTGAACATAACTTGAGCCATCTTACACCGAGGTTGTTAAGCCTTACAAACGGTGACCACAGCTCTGATACCACTTGAAAGGTCTTGATGGCTAGAGGGGGGGTGAATAGCCTATTAAAAATTTTCTACAAGGACAAGCTAAACAAGTTTATCAATAAAACTAATAGCGAGATGCGAGTTTTGCTTAGCCTACGGGGTGTTTGCAAGCCACCTAACCAATTAACAAATCTAGTAATTGCACTCAACCGCACAAGTCAAACCGAGAAGGAAACTACAACTAGCAAGCTACACAAAGAAGCTACTCTAGCAAAGCTAACTAGCTAGCAAAGATAACTAAAAAAGTAATGTGGAGTTGAGTTAGGAGGGTATCACCGAGGGGCGAAGTATTGAGCCAACCAATATGATCAACAATGAATACCAAGATAACCAAACACCGGGATCAATCAATCACAATATGAAAGTGATGACACGAAGATTTATCCCGAGGTTCACGTGCTTGCCGGCACGCTAGTCCCCGTTGTGTCCCTCTTCACCACGTGGTTCGGTGGCTAATCGGTCACACACCGAGCCTCTCAAAAGGCGCCACAAGAACCTACCAAATGGCAAAAGGTTGCAATGACACGAGCAATATACTAATGTTGCCTTTGGCGCTTCGCCGAGGTAGGCACAAACCCCTCACAATCACCGGAGGTGGCCAAGAACAAACACCAACTCTTGCCAACGCCTCCAAGCTGCTCCAAGCCATCTAGGTGGCGGCAACCACCAAGAGAAACAAGAATCCCGCAGCAAATCAACCACCAAGTGCCAACTAGATGCAATCTCACAATGCAAATGCACTTGGATCACTCAATCTCACTTCGAATATGCAAAGAAGCAAGAGAGATGAGTGGGAGGGGAGTTGCTTAGCTCAAAGTGCTCACAAGTATGTCAAATGTTCGAGAGTTAAAGCCTTGAGCCGGCCAACGAGTATTTATAGACGTACCCCTTCGAATATAGCCGTTAGAATCTTGAAACAGCCGAAGTCGCGTTGACCGGACGCGCTGGTCCAACTGACCGGACGCGCCGGTCGCGCAACGGCTAGTTTCGCGAAGCACCGACCGGACGCGCCGGTCGCAACGACCGGACGCGCCGGTCACGACCAGACGCACCGGTCCCGTAACTGACCGGACGCGCTGGTCAACCCTGAGCCGCGCACAACGAACCAGCGACCGGACGCGCTGAAGAACTGACCGGACGCCACAGTGCCCGCGTCCGGTTGGAGTCCAGTAAGCTCCCTGGACGACCGGACGCGTCCGGTCGCCTGTGACCGGACGCGCCTCGCGTCCGATCAATCAACTGAAAAACGCGCAGATACTGGACACTGACCGGACGCGTCCGGTCAAACAGTGACCGCGTCCGGTCCAGCGTCCGGTCACCACTGTGACCCCTGTTCGCTTCCGTTTCTTTTTCCGACTTCCCGCGTAGTGGAAAATAGGCATTTCATTTCCCCAAAATTGCCTGAATCCCGCGCTCGCACGCTCGGCGGGAGGGAGAGATGACCCCAAACCCTCTCTACCGCTTAAACTTCACCGCCATCGCAAATGTGCTAACACCATCAAGTGATCTCAACATATGTGAGTGTGTTAGCATTTTCACAATCATTTTTCGAGGCGATATTAGTTCTATCCAAATGCATATGATCATGAAATGCACATCTAGAGGCACTTAGGAGTTCAATAGCCGCGTCATTCCCCTCTTTATAGTACGGCTATCTATCCTATAATGTAACCACACCCACTAGGTGTCTTGGTTACTAAAACACAACCCTTAAGCATATACCTTTGCCTTGATCACGTAGGGTTGCGTCCAAATCCAAGTGTGGCCATCATGATCACCATGTCCATCTTGCCACCAACCTTGGAGTGTACTAATCCTCATATGCTACATACAACTTAGGCATAGGATTAGTACTTAGGCATTGTCACTAATTACCAACACCAAACATAGGACTTTCAATCTCCCCCTTGTTGGTAATTGGTGACAAACCTTTCACAAAGATATTATGATAAAATTTTGATTGAACCCATGTCACATTGTCCAAGTATATTACCATGTGTAAGAATTATGGACATGTGATCATGAATTCAAATTGATAGCAATGGCTCCCCCTACATGTATGCTATATGTTTGGATTTTGGAAGCATACATGTTAGATAGGAAAGATTAGGAGCATTGACTACCAATAGGTGCTAAGTGTTTAAGATTATAGACCTTTGAAGCGTGATACCATCGGAGTTGCGATAAACACCATCTTAGCACCTTGTGTAGTTAGATTCCACTTGGAAAAGCACAAACATAACTAGAAACCTCGTGAGATCAACATTATAAGCAAGGCTCTAGTACCACTTTGAAAAACATGAAGCAAGAAAAATCTAGCTACTTCCTATTCATACTAGTACCTCAATGCATCATTCAAATTATACTAGCAAGACACCACACAAGCAAAGTATCAGAGAAAACGAAATGCATAACTATGCATCATACATATGAAGTGCACATGGAAATGCAACATTCATGCTTAAGAGCTTGCTCCCCCTACTTGTGTGCTCAAAATTTTAGTTGATCCCCTTCTTTTATCAATTCTCCCCTTTGTTTTCTCCTCTTTTTGAATCTATCTTTGTGAACAACATTTTCTCCCCCACAACATTTTCTTCCCCTTTGAGTTCTATCTTTGTGAACAATATTTTCTCCCCCTTTGGCACCAATTTACCACAAGGAGCAAACTTTAGATAGATTATCATGTTGAAATATGGGGTGAGGATCAAGTTTATGATTCAACCTAGATTGCTTGCATAAATAAAATACTTCGGTTTGATCCAAGGGCAAGCTTCTTCACACCTCACTAGAAGGGTTATCATGTACCATGTTGAAGCAAATATTTAGACAAGTTTTCTAGATTAAATACTTAGGATCACAAGCTACTTAAACAAGTTATATGCTACCACTAGATCATACAAGTCATGGAAACAATAGTGGCACCATATAAACTTCAAATTTATTTAATTTTCATGAATGATCCTAGAACATAAGAAATCATGACTAGATGCACTAAATAAGTCCTTAGCATAGAATGTATGACATGTCAACCAATTGTACCTTGGGGCTCGAAGGAGAGGCATGTCATATATGGGGTGCATCAACTCATGTTGGAGAAGTCAAGTATGTTCAACTCATTCTTTAGCTTGTGAAATCTCTTCTCATCAAGTGGCTTGGTGAATAGATCGGCTAATTGATCTTCGGTGCCCACACTCTCAATGGCAATGTCACCCTTTTGTTGATGATCTCTAATAAAATGATGACGAACATCAATATGCTTTGTTCTTTGATGTTGAATCGGATTGTTAGTTAGCTTCACGGCACTTTCATTGTCACATAGCAATGGCACATTCTTGAAATTGATTCCAAAATCCTTCAATGTTGCCTTCATCCACAAGATTTGTGCACAACAGCTACCCGCGGCGATGTATTCGGCTTCGGCGGTAGATAGTGCAATACTATTTTGCTTCTTAGATGACCATGAGACAAGTGATCTCAACATATGTGAGTGTGTTAGCATTTTCACAATCATTTTTCGAGGCGATATTAGTTCTATCCAAATGCATATGATCATGAAATGCACATCTAGAGGCACTTAGGAGTTCAATAGCCGCGTCATTCCCCTCTTTATAGTACGGCTATCTATCCTATAATGTAACCACACCCACTAGGTGTCTTGGTTACTAAAACACAACCCTTAAGCATATACCTTTGCCTTGATCACGTAGGGTTGCGTCCAAATCCAAGTGTGGCCATCATGATCACCATGTCCATCTTGCCACCAACCTTGAAGTGTACTAATCCTCATATGCTACATACAACTTAGACATAGGATTAGTACTTAGGCATTGTCACTAATTACCAACACCAAACATAGGACTTTCAGCGCCCCGGTGGCCCCCACGTCCCCCGCGCCGGCTTACCCCCTCCACGCGCTCGCCCGCCTCAGCTGCTCCCTTCAGTCCCTCCCATTTCGCTTCTCCGAGCGCCAGCCACAGCCGCAGCGGAGCCGCGGCCGCGCGCCATTGCCGCCGCCCTCCAAGCTCCCCCACCGCCGCGCCTCACTGGGTTGCGTCTCGCCGGAGCCTCCACCCCCATTTGCTCTTCCTCGCCGTGCCCTCATTTCGCCAAATCCGCAGGTAAGGAGGCCGAATTGGCCGCCTTCGTTTCCGCCCGCCATGGCGAAGCTCGCCGGAGCTCGGCTCCGCGCGGAACGCCGTCACAGCGCCCCTCTTTTCCCCTAATTTCCACTTGCTTAGATTCGCTCGCTCCACCGCGTAGTGCTAGCGCCCCTCGCTGGTCTCGTCGTGGCCGGAGCCGGTGGGTTCTGGTGGAACAGCGCCGCCGCTCGCCGGTGACCCCCACCATCCCCGACAGAGCGCAGCCCTGCCTTCGTTTTTCACGTCATTGTGCTCGCCTCGCCTCGGGTAATCCTCCGGGGGTGACCTCGCCGCCGGCAAGAAAGGCGCCGGCCAGCGCCGCCCCTGCCCTTGGCTGACTGGCAGGTGGGGCACAGTTGACCGCGGGTCCCCTTTTCAGCGCCTGTGTGCGGGTTCGGGGAAATCGAGCGGGGTGTACCCATCATTTTGACTGCCGGATTTTTTGAAATGATTTAGAAAATGAATTTCCAGTTTTGATTTAAGGCTTTAAAAATATATATCTCAAGATTTATAGCTCCAAAAATTATGAAACAAATTTTGAAATGTTCCTTTTGAATAGATCTACAGTTTAAAAATATCTCATGTTATTTTGGTGACACTCTACTGTGCAATTTTATTTAATTGTTATATATGCTGTTATCTTAGAAAAAGTGTAGTAAATAAAATAATAAAGGGAAAAATATTATTCTTGTTACATTAGTCTTTATTAGTGATGTACTTTCTAGGAAAAATGCCAGTGAAGCATGTTCTGTGGGAAATTTTTGAAGTGTAGTTCAAATGCTTTTAATTGGTAATATTTGTTATTTTTAGTAGAGAGCAAAATTTGTATACAACATACATCTGATAATTTTTGTAGTATGTTGGTTTACTGTTAGTAACCTAAGAAAATTGTGAAATCTGTTGTTTGATACTTTTTCTAGTATAAAATAATTTCATGCTCACAATTAGGCTATAACTTGTTTATTTTGTACAGGCAGTTTTACTTATGCAATTCTCATGAAAATTTAGTGGTAGGTTAGTTAGGGTAAGAGTAGTCTACTGTAATTTTTGTAGATTTTTATCTACACCAGAGATAGGTGTTGCTGTGTAACCCTAGCTAAATAGGGAATAAAAGATTATTCTTTATGAGAAATTGAGAGAAATAAAATATGTTTGGTGTATCTTTGAAGCATCATTATGCCTTGCTGATGTTGTAGATGAGTTAGGTTGGTAAGGTTTGGTCATTTAGGGTCACTTGCTTGTGTAAGGTGTATGATTATTAGTGGAACCGCAATGTGCATACTTTAGGGTACATGTTCTTGGATGATGTGGACTACCTGATAGAGGATGAAGTTTTATCTTAACTGCTCCTTCCATGGGCTCATCTGCATCTCGCATCATCCCATCACTTCACCATAGTCCTATGCATTATTCGCATATTTACTTATGCAACTGCATCATACAGGATCGCAGGAGGAGTCGCAGGCAGCAGTGCCGGAGGAGCAGGCTTGGACGGATCAGCAGGAACCCCAGGCACAGGAGGTGCCCGAGGAGGAAGAGTCAGGCGAGGAACTGCCAGAGTGCGTCGATCACCACCCTAGTTCGTTCGAAAGAGGCAAGCCCCGGAGCATTTTAAGTCTCCTAAATTATAAAAAAGTTATTCCTTATTACATGAGTTATAGTTATATATTGTTGCATTAAGTTATAGGAGTTGAGTGAAACCGTTGTTGCATTATTACCTTGGCCACCGGATTATCTTTTATCCTATTAGGTCAGGATCGAGTAAATTGCTTAGCCATGCTTAAACCGGTAGAAGTCGGGTGATTTCCTGTCACCTGCGAGTTATAGGTGGATACCGGGTTATGGTTAGCTGTAATTGTGATCATGAAAAGTAACCAAGTGTTGATGGATAAACGGAGACCGGGCGGAGTCTTATAGGGTTTTGGACTATAGTGATTCCGTCTGTGTCAGTTAAGGACCGATCGTTGCTCGTCCCTCTTGTCATGTTGAACGCATGCCTCACATTTAGCTGGCCGAATAAAGTACCTTTCGACCGCGAAGCTAGTGACACTTTTTGACCCGGGATAAACTCGGGTTGGCAGACTGGTGTGGAAGGGGGTAACGGGGACGCGAAGAGTGAGCCCAAGGTGCGTCCTGGCAGTCGGGCGGTCCCTAGGTAGTGCGATCCATGATTGTTATCCCGCGGCTTCTCGGAAAGTGTCATTGGTGATCTACGCGACCCTGACGGGGGAAGCATGGTTTGTGTGAGAAATAAATCTCCAGCTGGATAGGAATTCGATTCGAATCGCCGTCGCTCCCGATTAGTGAGCACTTGACTCGAGCTATGGCATCGTAGTTTTAATGATGGAACACGGATGGTTATGTGGATAATGTTGGAAAGGCTAAACCTGAGATGGTAATCTTTGATGTTAATGGTTAATCAAGTGTTTGTTTTAGTCATAGGTGCTTATTTAGCATGACTAGGTTATCCTAAAAATGATGCTAAAGATACTTATCCTTAGTCATTTATAATAACTTGTGCTTTTCGCAAAGGAGTCAAGCCAATCCACTATGTAAAGCCTTGCATGCTCCTTGGTGTCATGTTATTTCTGGTTTATGACGGGTAAGTCTAGCTGAGTACATTCTCGTACTCAGGGCGTTGTTCCCATTGTTGTTGCAGATGGTCAGATGTACTACGGGTACTGCTCCAACTGTCTGTATCCGGTGATGGGTGACAACTAGGACCTTGGGCAAGGGTCTTTCTGTTTGTCTTATCTACTGCTTTTGTGGACCATGACTATCGACTGGCACTGTAACTGAACTAAGTGTGTGTGCGTAAAACTATTTGCTTCTGCTACTTTATGTTGAACTATGTTGTAATAACTTTTATTTCCGAACTCCGATGTATCCTACCTTTATGATTAGATTTATGTATCGTGTGAACTGTGGCTGCTAAATTAGTACGATCTTGGTTGTATGTTAGTGGTTTGGAAATCCTTCGTGATTTCACGGAATCTCGAGTTATACGGGCTTAAGTTTGTTAAATTAACCGCCTCGGTGGAAGATTTTCTTACTTAATTTCGTATAATTACGTTGATCCGTTACAGCGGGTATCGGAGCATGGTTTAGCATGTTACTGTTCACATGAGTATTTAAAAATAAAACTGTGTTTTCAAATAAGTTTTTGAACTTAAAAGTGTGCCAGTGGTCATATCCTTTATGCCCGATAAGGACTCTAGGTGGCTTAATTAAGTACTAACTTGGGGGTTTGCATCATATTTTAAATTTCGTCGCTCATACGACGTGCTATGGTATGAGTGCCATTCACTTGAGTGGTAATGTATGGATCATTTACCTCTACGCCTTGGTAAGTGAGAGTTGTGAGTGCATGGTCGGATACACTGCCGATCTAGGGGAGTGCTTATGTGATACTGAAATACTTACGTGCCCTGCGCATGTTCATATGAGGGTATCCAAATTGTGGGGAATTCCGTCATGCAGTGACGATGCCGTCAATAGGACGACGATTCGGGTAGTTGTTACCGTTATACTCGTATCTGGGGATGCGTGTAGAGCGAGTAACTTACTTTACTGCTTTCTGCATGTTTTCATACTGTGAGGTTTGGGCTGAAGTGATTTTTCTACAGGTACATAACAACGCTTTCGAGTAGTACGTGTTAGTTACGTTACAAGAGATCGTTGTATGCCACCGTTTATTCCGTTAGTAGTCATTAGTTTTCTAAGTTTGTGAGGACGTACTGAACGTGCATGCATCATGTTGTGCATTTCATTCATGGCACTGTTCCTCCCCTTATAAGTTGATTATCTCATTTCGATAAAAATGCCAACTTAAAAATCTGTTCTCACCACGGTAATAAAATTTTTGCTACAGATGGCACGTACCAAGCAGACCGCTCGCAAGTCCACCGGCAGAGCTCCCCGTCATCAGCTTGCTCCGCGCACTCGCGAGCGTCACACTTTTCTTGGAGAGTTTGGGATGCCTACACTCTTGTGGAGAGTGCTCAGCTATGTAGGCTATCATGATGGGATGGAGCCCCGCTACTTTTGGTCAAATGAGCGGTTGGGTGAAGGACTTTTGGTGACTGTGGAAGCAGTAGTTCGTCCCCGAGGTGATGGTTCTGAGTGGACCGGTTGGCGTTTTGAGTCAACTGGCAGGACCCCTGAAGAAGCCGCTGAGAGGGCAGCCTTTGGGATCCTGAGGGATATCATGGATCGCTTTCCTCAGGAGTTGGCAGCAACTATAGTGGGAGTCTTTCCGAGGGGCAACCCCTCTACTGACTCGTGGCAGCAAGCAAGGGGCAGATCTTTGGAGAGTAGCGCAGCAGAGGCACAGAACAGTGACAACCCCGCTATGAGTGCCATGTTCGCAGTGATAAGGGCCTTCGATGGAGTGGAAGGTAGTCTGAGACGTGTTTCTAGTGCTCTTGGTCAGGCTCGCGATGACCGCCGTCAGCTTCAGAGAGATCACGACGCCGAGATTGAGAGGCTCACTGCTGAGATGGCTCAGTTGACTCGTCAGAGAGATCAGGCCACTCAGAGGACTGTGATTTTTGAGGGAGATGTACATGCCCTGAGAGAGCAGCTTGGGCAACTGACCACCGCCCACAGGAATGCTGAGAGCATGTTGGCTCATGTGCTCCATCAGAGGAATGAAGCCTGGTCCGCAGAGAATGTGTTGAGAGCTAGACAGTTTGAGCTCGAGCAGCGGCTGGCTGATGCAGAAGAGTACAACGATAACTTGCATGAAGAGGTCCATCGGCTGAACAATCAGCTTAACCCTTATGACCTTCCTGGCGCAGCAGAGATGGATTTGGATGCAGACGAAGATCCTGAAGAGCCCGTGGCGCCAGCTGAGGAGCACGACGACGCTGCAGTTGGCGACAACGCCAACGTCTCGGACCTAGATAGCGATCACGATGAGTAGGCTAGTAGTTGTTGCGCTAGCTACTAGGTTCCATTTGCATGATCTTTTGCTTGTTGGCACTTTGGACATGTAATAATGAGTAGAAAGACTAAAGCTTGATGTAAGGTTGGAAAGCTTGGATGTGTTTGTGGCGGTATCCGAACGTCAAAAGTCCAGTGTATGTATGCTGGCAACTTGGTTGTAATGGACGCGATGTGTGTGCTTTAAGTAATATAATTAGTGATGTTGTGTTAATTGGAATGACTTATTGTGTCCCTGTTTTATTGTATGAATTTATTCTCTCTAGTGAATTCAGTTCGGCATGATTTTTCATTCGGTCGCAATTCCTACAACATCACCTAATAATTATTGTTGCTGAAACATGCAGATGCCGAACACTCGTCGTACCGTGTATGGTACCGCTGAGGCTGGTGGCAGTGCAACTGCTAATGATGATCGGGATCCACCACCGCCTCCTCCACCTTACACTGCGGAACAGTTTTTCGCCCAATTCCTGGGAAGCCAACGAAACATGGAGAGCATGCAACAGAATATGGAAGCGGCGCTGCGTAGTATCGCAGATAATACCCGTCGGGGGATAAACCCGGGAGGTCACGAAGCAAATCAGTACAGCAGTTTCAAGGACTTCATGGATACTCGTCCACTGATCTTCAAGGAAGCCGCAGAACCTTTAGATGCAGAAGAGTGGATTAATACGATGGAAGATAAGTTTCGTGTCTTAAGAATGACTGAAGTATTGAAGACTGAGTACGCAGCTCATCAGCTTCAAGGTCCGGCAGGTATGTGGTGGAAGCATCACCGCACCACTTTTCCTCCCCACGCCCATATCTCTTGGAGGGAGTTCACTGAAGCCTTCCGTGGAACATACATTCCACCTAGTCTGACCGAGATGAAGCTTGGGGAATTCCTAGCATTAAATCAAGGCACGAAGACTGTGACTCAGTATCTGCATGCCTTCAATAACCTGAGCCGTTATGCTCCGGACATGGTGGATACTGATGCCAAGAAGATCGCTAGTTTCAAGAGAGGCCTGAGTCCCAAGATGATGAAACATGTGGGTACAAACATGAGGACTAGTTTCAATGACTTCGTTAGCGACTGTTTGAAGCAAGAGAAGAACAACCATGTGTATGCTGCTTCCAAGATCCGTAAGAGGGCTTTCGAGTCGGGTTCGTCTCAGTCCAGGACCCCAGTAGCCAACCGCCCAGCTTATCGATCGCCTGCCCCAGGTGCAAGGTTTAGGCCACCGCAAAGGAGGAATCAGAATGCTCAGCCACCCCAGAGGAACCAGAAGCCGTTCAGGATGGCATTGCCTCAAGCAAAGACAGGACAAGGCAGTTCATCTGGAACTGTGGCTCAAGTGAAGGGACCGTGCTTCAACTGCAACCAACCCGGGCACTTTGCAAAGTTTTGTCCCTATCCTAAGAAACAGCAAACGCAGTATCAAGCTCGTGTGCACCACACCACTGTGGATGACATCCCTGAAGGAGAACCTGTGACAGCTGGTATGTTTTCTATCAACAATCATCCTGCAGTAGTTTTGTTTGATTCCGGATCATCTCATTCCTTTGTAAGTCAAGCATTCGTTAAGAGACATGAGCAAAAGATAGTTGAATTGGAATGTGCATATAAAATCAGTTCAGCTGGGGCTGATCTGTTGACTAATCAGATAGTTCACGGAGTAACCCTAAACATATCAAACCAGCAATATAAGCTTAACCTGATAGTCATGCCAGGGTTAGTTTTGGATGTGATCATGGGTATGAACTGGATGAATCAAATGGGAGTTGTAATTGATATTGGAGGAAGGAGTATCTCTCTTAAGGAACCCAGTGGGGAAGGCACCTTTCGGGTGGTTCTACCTCGAAGGGTAGACCTAGCTAGCACATCTTGTGCGATACAAACTACTCTGCTAGTCCAGATTCCAGTGGTCTGTGAGTTTCTAGATGTGTTTCCAGAGGAGTTACCTGGACTTCCACCAGACCGAGATGTTGAGTTTGCCATTGAGTTAATTCTAGGAACAGCACCGATTTCAAGAAGGCCTTATCGGATGCCTCCCAATGAGTTAGCAGAATTGAAAAAGCAACTTCAGGACTTGCTAAAGAAAGGGTTGATTCGTCCCAGCTCGTCTGAATGGGGATGCCCCGCTCTATTTGTGAAAAAGAAGAAGGATAACTCCTTACGCATGTGCGTGGATTATCGGCCACTGAATGCAGTGACAATTAAAAACAAGTATCCTCTTCCTCGGATTGATATCTTGTTTGACCAATTGTCCAAAGCCAAAGTGTTCTCTAAAATAGATTTGAGATCAGGGTACCACCAGATAAAGATTAGGCCGCAAGATGTGCCTAAGACTGCGTTCTCTACCAGATATGGTTTGTACGAGTATCTTGTCATGTCCTTCGGATTGACAAATGCTCCTGCATACTTTATGTACCTGATGAATTCGGTTTTCATGCCCGAGTTGGACAAGTTTGTGATAGTGTTCATTGATGACATACTAATATACTCAGAAAATGAAGAAGAACATGCGGAACACCTCAGGATAGTCTTGACTAGACTCAGAGAACATCGACTGTATGCTAAGTTCAGCAAGTGTGAGTTCTGGCTTAGGACAGTTCCTTTTCTCGGCCACGTGTTGTCTGAAAATGGCATTTCTATCGACCCCAGTAAGGTACAAGAGGTTATGAACTGGAAGTCACCAATTTCAGTTAACGAAGTTCGCAGTTTCCTTGGTTTAGTCGGTTACTACCGTCGCTTCATACCAGATTTCTCGAAGATTGCCAAACCAATGACAAGCCTGTTACAGAAGGATCATAAGTTTGTATGGACAGAGGAGTGCGAAGCAGCCTTCTGTACCTTGCGGAAGTTGTTGACCACTGCTCCTGTTCTGGCCCAACCAGATATAGAAAAGCCGTTTGATGTTTTCTGTGACGCATCCAAGAATGGGTTAGGATGTGTGCTAATGCAAAATGGAAAAGTCATTGCTTACGCCTCACGGCAATTGAGGAAGCATGAAGTTAACTATCCTACACATGATTTAGAGCTTGCAGCAGTGGTGCATGCTCTAAAGATTTGGAGGCACTACCTGTTGGGTAATGTGTGTAATATCTTCACAGATCATAAGAGTCTCAAATACATCTTTACCCAATCTAAGTTGAACATGCGACAGAGGAGATGGTTAGAGTTGATAAAGGACTATAATCTGAACGTGCACTATCACCCTGGAAAGGCTAATGTAGTAGCAGATGCACTGAGCAGAAAATCCCATGCTATTGATGTGCAACCGTTGTTTGAAGAAGGGTTCAATTTGTTACATCCTGCTGTGTTGCATAATATTCAGGTCAGTTGTACTCTGGAAAGCCAGATCATTGATGGTCAGAAAACAGATAAGGGAATCTTTCATATCAAAGAAAAGATGAAGAGAGAACCCACCAAACACTTTCGATTGGATGACCAAGGAGTGTTATGGTTCAAGAATCGCCTGGTAGTACCTAAGGATAGAGAGCTTAAGAACAAGTTGATGGATGAGGCCCATCGTTCTAAGTTATCTATTCACCCCGGAAGTAGTAAAATGTACCAAGATTTGCGACCCTGTTATTGGTGGACTAAGATGAAAAAGGAAATTGCAGCATACGTTACTCGTTGCGACATGTGTTGTAGAGTTAAAGCTCTTCACATGAGACCTGCAGGACTTCTGCAACCTTTGTCGGTACCCGATTGGAAGTGGGATGATATAAGTATGGACTTTATCACTGGTCTCCCCACCACACAAAAGGGCCATGATTCTATTTGGGTAATAGTAGATCGTCTCACCAAGACAGCTCACTTTCTGCCCGTTAAGACGACATTCCGACCACCTCAATATGCAGAGAAGTACATTGCCGAGATTGTCCGATTGCACGGGATACCAAAAACGATTGTGTCCGATCGTGGTTCGCAGTTTACCTCTCACTTTTGGGAACATCTGCATCAAGGTTTGGGTACTAGTTTGATTCGTAGCACGGCTTACCACCCACAGACTGACGGGCAAACAGAAAGAGTTAATGCGGTACTAGAAGATATGCTTAGAGCTTGTGTACTATCATCCAGAGGCTCATGGGAATCCTGGTTACCGTTGGCGGAATTCGCTTACAACAACAGTTACCAAGAGAGTATCAAGATGACACCTTTTGAAGCTTTGTATGGCAGGAAGTGCAGGACACCGTTAAATTGGGTAGAGCCTGGAGAAAGAAGGTTTTATGGAGTTGATTTTGTAGATGAGGCAGAGAAAAAGGTCCGTGTTATCCAACAAAACATGCAAGCTGCACAGTCTCGTCAGAAGAGTTATGCAGACAAGAGAAGAAGAACATTGGATTTCCAAGTGGGTGACTATGTCTATTTGAAGGTTACCCCAATGAAGAAGAAACGGTTCGGAATCAAGAAGAAACTGTCTGCAAGATATATAGGACCATACCAGATCGTAGAGAAAAAGGGTCCCGTGGCGTACAAGTTGCAGTTACCAGAAGAGATGAGTTCGATCTTTCCCGTTTTTCACGTATCCCAACTGAAGAAGTGTCTGCGTGTTTCAGAGGAGAGGATAGAACCTGAGGATATTCGGATCAAGGCAGACTTGGAGTATCACGAGCAACCGGTTCGAGTCCTGGATACTAAGGACCGAGTCACTCGAAATAAAGTGGTCACAACCTACAAGATTCAATGGAGCCACCATGATGAGAGCGATGCTTCTTGGGAAACGGGAGAATATCTTCAAACCGCGTTTAAAGCTTTTTACGATAAGTGGTTCGTAACTCAAAATCTCGAGACGAGATTCTTATAAGGGGGGAGGGCTGTAACACCCCTAGGTGTTAAGCATGCATTATCATTCAAAGCATAAGCATTCAACATCATTGCATGATTAGCATTATTTGAATTGTAGCTCTTTCAAATTTAATTTGAAAAACAAATAAATAGGAACCCTAAGTTTGATATAAGTGTTAAAAAGTTGGTGAACTTTTGAGAAGTAGCAATTTTAACTAATCTAGAATAAATCAACTTGATTATTGGAGCAAATTTTGAATTCAAGTTTTTCTCAGATTCTGTTTCAAAAATATTCTAAATAAATGAGTTTTTGATTTTAAATTAGCTTTAAATCTCAAATTCAAAATCTATTGAGAATTTTGAAAAGTGCTCTATATGAAAGTTGTAGAGAACAAAATTTTGAACAATTTTTATTTTGGGCCAAATTTCTGAAAACCTCTTTTTCATCTCCAAATTCAATTTTGAAACAAAGAATTAAATCTGAAAATATTTTTGTAAAAGAAAAATCGGATTTCGCTTTACTGGGCCGCAGCCTCACATCCCGGCCCATGGCCGAAGCCGGCCTGGCCCGCGCCCGCGTCGTCTCCCTCCCGCCCGCGCGCGCGCGCCCGCGCACGACGTCGTGGCGCAGCGGCAGCACTTGGCCGCCGCGTGGCCGAGCGACGGCGACGCCGCGCGACACGCGCCCCGGTGGCCCCCACGTCCCCCGCGCCGGCTTACCCCCTCCACGCGCTCGCCCGCCTCAGCTGCTCCCTTCAGTCCCTCCCATTTCGCTTCTCCGAGCGCCAGCCACAGCCGCAGCGGAGCCGCGGCCGCGCGCCATTGCCGCCGCCCTCCAAGCTCCCCCACCGCCGCGTCTCACTGGGTTTCGTCTCGCCGGAGCCTCCACCCCCATTTGCTCTTCCTCGCCGTGCCCTCATTTCGCCAAATCCGCAGGTAAGGAGGCCGAATTGGCCGCCTTCGTTTCCGCCCGCCATGGCAAAGCTCGCCGGAGCTCGGCTCCGCGCGGAACGCCGTCACAGCGCCCCTCTTTTCCCCTAATTTCCACTTGCTTAGATTCGCTCGCTCCACCGCGTAGTGCTAGCGCCCCTCGCTGGTCTCGTCGTGGCCGGAGCCGGTGGGTTCTGGTGGAACAGCGCCGCCGCTCGCCGGTGACCCCCACCATCCCCGACAGAGCGCAGCCCTGCCTTCGTTTTTCACGTCATTGTGCTCGCCTCGCCTCGGGTAATCCTCCGGGGGTGACCTCGCCGCCGGTAGGCTCGCCGCCGGCAAGAAAGGCGCCGGCCAGCGCCGCCCCTGCCCTTGGCTGACTGGCAGGTGGGGCACAGTTGACCGCGGGTCCCCCTTTTCAGCGCCTGTGTGCGGGTTCGGGGAAATCGAGCGGGGTGTACCCAGCATTTTGACTGCCGGATTTTTTGAAATGATTTAGAAAATGAATTTCCAGTTTTGATTTAAGGCTTTAAAAATATATATCTCAAGATTTATAGCTCCAAAAATTATGAAACAAATTTTGAAATGTTCCTTTTGAATAGATCTACAGTTTAAAAATATCTCATGTTATTTTGGTGACACTCTACTGTGCAATTTTATTTAATTGTTATATATGCTGTTATCTTAGAAAAAGTGTAGTAAATAAAACAATAAAGGGAAAAATATGATTCTTGTTACGTTAGTCTTTATTAGTGATGTACTTTCTAGGAAAAATGCCAGTGAAGCATGTTCTGTGGGAAATTTTTGAAGTGTAGTTCAAATGCTTTTAATTGGTAATATTTGTTATTTTTAGTAGAGAGCAAAATTTGTATACAACATACATCTGATAATTTTTGTAGTATGTTGGTTTACTGTTAGTAACCTAAGAAAATTGTGAAATCTGTTGTTTGATACTTTTTCTAGTATAAAATAATTTCATGCTCACAATTAGGCTATAACTTGTTTATTTTGTACAGGCAGTTTTACTTATGCAATTCTCATGAAAATTTAGTGGTAGGTTAGTTAGGGTAAGGGTAGTCTACTGTAATTTTTGTAGATTTTTATCTACACCAGAGATAGGTGTTGCTGTGTAACCCTAGCTAAATAGGGAATAAAAGATTATTCTTTATGAGAAATTGAGAGAAATAAAATATGTTTGGTGTATCTTTGAAGCATCATTATGCCTTGCTGATGTTGTGGATGAGTTAGGTTGGTAAGGTTTGGTCATTTAGGGTCACTTGCTTGTGTAAGGTGTATGATTATTAGTGGAACCGCAATGTGCATACTTTAGGGTACATGTTCTTGGATGACGTGGACTACCTGATAGAGGATGAAGTTTTATCTTAACTGCTCCTTCCATGGGCTCATCTGCATCTCGCGTCATCCCGTCACTTCACCATAGTCCTATGCATTATTCGCATATTTACTTATGCAACTGCATCATACAGGATCGCAGGAGGAGTCGCAGGCAGCAGTGCCGGAGGAGCAGGCTTGGACGGATCAGCAGGAACCCCAGGCACAGGAGGTGCCCGAGGAGGAAGAGTCAGGCGAGGAACTGCCAGAGTGCGTCGATCACCACCCTAGTTCGTTCGAAAGAGGCAAGCCCCGGAGCATTTTAAGTCTCCTAAATTATAAAAAGTTATTCCTTATTACATGAGTTATAGTTATATATTGTTGCATTAAGTTATAGGAGTTGAGTGAAACCGTTGTTGCATTATTACCTTGGCCACCGGATTATCTTTTACCCTGTTAGGTCAGGATCGAGTAAATTGCTTAGCCATGCTTAGACCGGTAGAAGCCGGGTGATTTCCTGTCACCTACGAGTTATAGGTGGATACCGGGTTATGGTTAGCTGTAATTGTGATCATGAAAAGTAACCAAGTGTTGATGGATAAACGGAGACCGGGCGGAGTCTTATAAGGTTTTGGACTATAGTGATTCCGTCTGTGTCAGTTAAGGACCGATCGTTGCTCGTCCCTCTTGTCATGTTGAACGCATGCCTCACATTTAGCTGGCCGAATAAAGTACCTTTCGACCGCGAAGCTAGTGACACTTTTTGACCCGGGATAAACTTGGGTTGGCAGACTGGTGTGAAAGGGGGGTAACGGGGACGCGAAGAGTGAGCCCAAGGTGCGTCCTGGCAGTCGGGCGGTCCCTGGGTAGTGCGATCCATGATTGTTATCCCGCGGCTTCTCGGAAAGTGTCATTGGTGATCTACGCGACCCTGACGGGGGAAGCATGGTTTGTGTGAGGAATAAATCTCCAGCTGGATAGGAATTCGATTCGAATCGCCGTCGCTCCCGGTTAGTGAGCACTTGACTCGAGCTATGGCATCGTAGTTTTAATGATGGAACACGGATGGTTATGTGGATAATGTTGGAAAGGCTAAACCTGAGATGGTAATCTTTGATGTTAATGGTTAATCAAGTGTTTGTTTTAGTCATAGGTGCTTATTTAGCATGACTAGGTTATCCTAAAAATGATGCTAAAGATACTTATCCTTAGTCATTCATAATAACTTGTGCTTTTCGCAAAGGAGTCAAGCCAATCCACTATGTAAAGTCTTGCATGCTCCTTGGTGTCATGTTATTTCTGGTTTATGACGGGTAAGCCTAGCTGAGTACATTCTCGTACTCAGGGCGTTGTTCCCATTGTTGTTGCAGATGGTCAGATGTACTACGGGTACTGCTCCAACTGTCTGTATCCGGCGATGGGTGACAACTAGGACCTTGGGCAAGGGTCTTTCTGTTTGTCTTATCTACTGCTTTTGTGGACCATGACTATCGACTGGCACTGTAACTGAACTAAGTGTGTGTGCGTAAAACTATTTGCTTCCGCTACTTTATGTTGAACTATGTTGTAATAACTTTTATTTCCGAACTCCGATGTATCCTACCTTTATGATCAGATTTATGTATCGTGTGAACTGTGGCTGCTAAATCAGTACGATCTTGGTTGTATGTTAGTGGTTTGGAAATCCTTCGTGATTTCACGGAATCTCGAGTTATACGGGCTTAAGTTTGTTAAATTAACCGCCTCGGTGGAAGATTTTCTTACTTAATTTCGTATAATTACGTTGATCCGTTACACAAGGCCGCTTACGAGTGTGATGCGTTCTCTCTCTCTCTTGCCATATATGGCTAGGGTTTTTTCCGTGAAACTATAATTATTATAGGTTGAACGGTGTTTGGTTCGAGAAATCGCTTCATCATCTTAGATAAGATGGTGTGCTCTCTCTCTCTCTCTTGCCATATATGGCTAGGGTTTTTTTTTGTGACACTATAATTATTATAGGTTGAACGGTGTTTCGTTCCATCATCTTAGATAAGATGGTGTATTACGAGTTCATTCCTCAGATTTAGTGGGATAACTCCATTTCTCATACAAGTACTAGTTGTTATCAGCCTGTGAGAATGAGACGTGTTGCATCAAACTTGTAAGGAACGAGGAGACGATAAAATAATTTCTCAAACTAAACACACCGTAAGTTCATAGCCGCGCGTGTGGTGCTACCTGCTACGAGGAGGCGAGAGGACTGTCCCAGCGAGCGAAGGAACATACGTTGTGTTGTTCGTCTGTATTTATTTTTCTGAGAATTCCGAGAATTAGAAAGTAGGTATGCCATTGAATGAGGCGAAATGGACAGTGATGTGATGAGCTGGTTTGTGAAACGTGGATTAGAGTGGATCGATCTAACATGGATTAGAGTGTAGCCAAATAAACAAGCGTGCATGCATAATTCTATTGAATTCGTACTTCGTTTCACATATTAATAGATGATGATAAGGTACTTTGCGCAGCAGCAGCGATCACTTTACAAAAATTCCACAGAAAGACGTGCGCTGATCTTGAGTTCTTGGCACTGCACGTCGTCCCTGTGCTACCTCCTGCTACCTGCCAAGAAGGAAAAGCCGAAACCAAACCAAGAGGACGTCACAAATTAATATAAAACACAAGTTCTTGCCACTCGCTCGATCGATGCGAAAGTCACGGAAAGGTGCATCTACTATGTACTCCTATATTCTACGTACGTACGCTGTCCCGACCATACGCAATTGCAACATCGACGCGTCGACAGCACGTCGGTAAATAAAGAAGAGCGACACCGACCGCACGTACTGCATGACTCATAATTTTTTCCCCCGTTCTTCACATATATTCCATGGCCTCGTTTAGTTCGGTGAATTGGGGAGAAAAACACTGTATCAGAATTTATGTAGCATTTCGTTTGTATTTGGTAAAAATTATCTAAATTTTGACTAACTAGGCTTAAAATGTTCGTCTCGCAAAGTACAACAAAACTGTGCAATTAGTTTTTGATTTCATCAACATTTAGTACTCCATGCATTTGCCGACATTTTGATGTGATGGGGAATCTTCTTTTTACATAGTGAAATTTGGGGAAGAATTAGGTAACTAAACAAGGGCCATGTATCTGTCACTCGTAGCGTACGAAGTAGCTAGCAACCACTCTTATGGACGACAGTAGTGTCGGCCGGCCGTTGTGTTGAGCTATGTCAATTACTAGTAGCAGCAGGTGCAGCATGCAGCAGGATCGGAGGGTGGTGTCGGGGGGTTTTTTTTTTGGTGACAACATGAGGGTGGTGTCGTTAACCGACGGATCACACACACAGCAACAAAAAATCAACATGTGAGTGAGGAGGCCGTTGTTAAACTAAGGGCTTTTTTTTGGCTTCTAGTACGTACACGTGGAGGATTAATGGTGGGGTGCTAATATTTCGGCGCCCATATTGCCACGGATTGATGGCGGGGTTGGTGTGCATCAGTGCATGGCTCTCCATTATCTTGCCTGCAGCCTCTGCTTGTTGTTGTTATCCACAAGTTCTGTCCTCCTGGCTTCCTCCTGCTGTCCAATGAAAACATGCATCTAGTCTATAAAGCCGATGGAAAATGCATGCATGTAACACACAGTTGATAGGAATTGAATTGTCATCATATATAATTGATAAAGTTGCACACTGACTTATTGTAGCTTTGATTTTGTTTTCCTGGGCGTTATGATGCATTAACTATTTTTTCTTTAAACAACAACCTTATGTACGAACTTATGAAGCATGGGAGTTAATGTGAAAAAACTTAACTACTCCCTCTGTTCTAAATTTATAAGACGTTTTGGATTTTCTAGATACATAACTTTTGTTATGCACTTAGATATACACTATGTCTAGATAAATATATAACAAAATTAATGTATCTAGAAATGTCAAAATGTCTTATAATTTTGAACGGAGGCAGAATTTTACAAAAGAAGCTTCAGTAAAGAAAATAATGTGAACCTTGTTTTTGTATTAAGTAACCTGAACAAAAGTCAATTTACTTCCTTGTCTAGCAGTACATCCTATCCAACCTAGACAAGCATCTCTTTTTATAGCTGCAAGTAACGGTTCACACACTCTGTACTGGAGGCCTGGAGTAACTAACAACACTCCATTAATAAGTAAATCTTGACTAGCCATTGGTTGGTGAACCCAAAATACACTACTGCAAACAGCTTACTCCAAGTAGTACCAATACCCCTATTACACAAGGAATCTTCGGAGGAACAATTTTTTGATTGCTAAATTCCAGATGCCGTATCTATCTACCATGCCACCTACTCTCTTCCAACCACTACGATGAAATGCAGGCCATGCATGTTTACATGTATGAAAGCCCATAACTCTTATTATGAGTAGTTATGGCACTTCACCACCTGATGATATATGCATCAATGCATGAATATCAAAAATGGTTTCGACAGGATTACCTGAACCCAAGATCTCTCTGTTAGAACACAGAGTTCTGGAAAGATGAAATTTGGCAGGAGAGCAATGAGTGCTTGCTTGAGTGAAGTGTAAGTAAAAAAATTGAATCCTTGTCCTGCTGAATGAGTGACCATCCACTGGCAACTTGTGTATATATAGTATGCAACAGCTAGCAGCATCCGGTCTATTTATTGGGTGCCTGCCGTGTTGCGGCATACGTCCTCGAGCAAATGCTCACGGGCTGCTGTAACTATTTTGCCCCGTTTTGTGCTAGCAAGCATACGCGGCGTACGTGGCCCTTCATAACTTTTCAATTCAGAAAAGATGTTGGGCCGGCCTGGACCCTTTGTGTACGCTGTCTGCTGGTAGAACTATTGATTGTTGCCATTTTGCCAATGCTATTGAATAATAACTTTGTATTGCATTGCATTTAATGAGAGCTAATAATGTGCCGAATCCTATATCCAGTCAATCAAGAGAGTGAAAATTAAAAGATTGGATATCGCTAAGGATTGCAGTATTTGCTTACTTGGTTATCACTTAACTAATGAAGATGTTCTTGGAGATAGTACTAGTGCTTGGGAAGCCTGCTTTCAGGAACCCAAAAAAATAGAACGTTTTCAATCAAGGGGAAAAGGAAGCACTAGAAGTAGAAGAAGAAGGAAAAAAAAAAGAGAAACAGAGAGCAATAGGCAGCTTTCCAAGGGAACCAAGCAGTGGCGGATCTAGGAATTTATAGAAGAGGGGGCTCAACTCATCTTCAACCTCTACAGCCCCTCCTCCATCTCTTTCGTGCCGATAAAAATTAGGAGGGGCTCAAGGAGGGGCTCCATTGTCACGGCAGCGGTAGGGGGGCTTGAGACCCGCCCGCCCCACTGCTGGATCCGCCCCTGGAACCAAGTGTCAAATATCACACTAACCTGCACGGGGAAATTTTGTGCAAAAGAAATTTTCATCTGGTCCACGACCGACAGTTCCCCAAGCAAGCAGTGAAGAAGACACGCGAGCAGTAAACGAAACTACAGGGACCCAGTGAACACAAACAGAGAACAATTGAAGGCGAGGAAATGCAGTCAGAAGCTGCAGAGAAAATGGGCCACGAAGCAGCGGGGCCCCGGTAGCAGCACCGAAACAAGCCCACGAGAACCCATACAGTAGTTTACTACACACACGGACAGAAACACAAGCTGACTGTCAACTTGTCGCCTGTTCACCACTAACCACCCCCATCAATCAGAGTTCAGAAGCTCGACACGCGTACTGACGATGACCAGAGGATGCAGCTGAGAATGCACGCAGATGTACTGACGATGCAGCTAAGAATGCACGCAGATGCAACACGCAGATGAAGAGTATGTAGCACCGTGCATCCCAGTTCAGCAATGTTACGGAATAAAACATTGGAACTGATCGAACAGTGCACAGCGTCAAGCCATTAATGAAGGTTGGTACATACATGAATAAAAGACCACACACACAAGGGCTCAATAACAGTCACGCTAACGACAGACTCCAACAGATTTGGACGGCATTCATGATCCGTCTTGGGACGAACAAGGAACAGTCGTAATATTGTCCACGTGGTCTGATAATATCAACCTCATCAATCAAGCAGTAAACCCCAGGACCAGGAAGGCCCCTATACATAATAGTATCATCCTGTTTATCAGGAATGACAAAAAGGTAGCAAGAGGTACCCAATGTTGACATGTTGTGGTCACTCTGGACTTGGAAGGCAGCAGCTTATATATTCACAGTAATAATGTTACAAGTAACCAACTGAGGTCACTATTTTACACAAGGTGTAGAAACATGTCCACGCCTGCAAGATGCTAAGGAACTACTCTAAAAAAAACACAATTCGCGAGTGCGATATTGAACTGATCAAACCGAGCTTCAATGCGCTTGTGCATGATAGCGACTTGCGACAGCCAAGATCCGAAACAACTGCCGACTCGCAGCAGCTTCGTTGGAGTTCATGGGATTTGGCAGAATTTAAGGATCCCACTGACTGATGGGTTGTCCATCCTGAGGAGGTAGACGACCAATATCTTGCTGCTTGTTAATGGAGGGTGGAGACCACAGTGCAACTGTTCAGTGTTCATCATTCACGCGATGCCTCTAGCTAGTTGCTCAAATCTCTGGGTAATAGCTTGCTGGTTTCTGCCCGTGTATATGCCAAGCAAGGACTGCAGGGCAGAAGAGAGCATAGATTTCTGAGTCACGTTTGGGCTGAAACCATCCTCGTCATTTATGGCCTCCGTTGCCAATGGCTGGTGCTCAGAATTATTGAATGATGTGCATAATGATTTCAGCCAGTCTTCTAGAAACGATGCTTTCTGCTCAGGTCAGGTGGCAGATGAGTTAGCTTGGGTAATAGGCCAATAGATCCATCAGACTACTTTAGAGAACAGTTGCAGCAGTCAATACAACATAGAAGAATTTGCAGTAAACAGCAAATCTACATGGAGCAGGAAGCCCTTACATTACTTTTTTATTCCTGCATGGAGTATGGAGCGTTTTGCTTATACCTATACAAAAGCTACAGTACATAGATATACTTGTACATCTAGGTGATTCAAACAAATTAGGCCCACATTACGACCCACTTGTCGTCAGACCAAGACAAAATATATTATAGTATGTTTTTCTGTTTGTTGTTTAGCAAGTATTGCAATGGTATTATCATCATATGCTTTCATTTCCAGGACTTAACAATAGTAAACAGACTAAAGTACTCAACTTATGTGCTCTATGCTCGACGAGCCCATAAACTTTTCTCTTTTTTTTTGAAATAAAAGGCAGGAGCTCTGCCGTTCAATTAAGGGGTAAGAGTTTTATGTACAGGAGAGCCCATAAACTTATGTGCAATATCATTTTTACCTGAATGACAATTGCCACTAAGAATATTGTTCCAGGTGAAGACTTATAAATAAAATAAAACACACACTAATATACAGGGTATAAAGGAGAAATCATTACCTTCATAAGAAAATCTTTCAGGCTTGGATCATCATTTGGTGACACAAAACTAAGCAAATGAAGAGCAGTAAATGTAAGCTGTAAAAAAGAATAGGGCAAGAGCTTCAATAATGCTGTCAAATAAGGATGCTTGGGTGCAAAGAAAGTCACTATATGAGCATCAATGACACTAACCTGCTTCTCAAGGTTGTCTTTCTGTTTGAAATTTGAAGGTAAAGATGAATTGTTTGAATTCAATGACTCGAGAGCATGCACCAGGCTTCGAACAACATCTGGAAATGAGCTACCGTAATCTGTAAAGAAGAGAGAGGATAAGCTCCAGCAGCTTCATGGATGTAGTGGTGGGATGTGCACAGTCAGGAATCAGGAAACTGTTATTAGTAATGTCCAATAAAAGACTTGGCGTCATCCTGAATTGAGTTTTGGAATGTTAATGATTGAGGCACAAGTTTTACAGTACATATACCTTGGTAGATACAGAATCTCAAAATTGTGGGAATTCAAGTCCAGGAATGACATGGTATTTCTAAAATGTGGAAAGTTAAAAGGTGGAGAATAGAAGTCAGGGGACTAACCAAGCCTTGACACTGGCACTGCTAGAGCAACAGCTGCATGCATCTTTATCTTATAATTGTTTGAGTCACGGATTAGAAGTAAAAGTATGCTATAAACACTTGATGCCCTGTTAAACAGAATGCTTGAAGATCAGAATCATCAAATCTTAAGTTCAAGCATATATAGAGATATTACCATGATTGACAGGTTTTGTAAATAAGACAAACGTGAACAGGTAAGTAACTATGTGAAATCTAAATGCCTATGAATTGATATTCTAAGTGTGAATCACAGGTAGTCAATCAAAAGATTCTGTGGCATGGTATCAGTTACACTCAGTGTGTTCTGCTGTGAATTCTGATTGTACCATAGGCAACTAGGGACCACTAGTGCTATAGGCCATAATATGGAAAATGAGAATTTTTAGAGAAAGCAACCCCAAGGGGACTCAGGCAGCATTAATCTGAAGCACAAAGCCTCAAATGCTATTGCCACATTGATCTGAGACACTTCCAGTTGAAAAAGGTGGCCACATGGCTTGCTCCTGCGGGGCAAATTTGGGTGCAAACCAATCAATTGGATGAACAAGGTTTTACTGTGTGCACAAATACGTACCAAGGCATGTCTTGAAGTCTCAAGGTATCATTCATGAACAAGTTGCTAAGGGCATGGCAAACATTCCATTGGACCTATACAAAAGACATGCCAAAGTGCAGCCAGTTATTCACCTCAAGAATCTTAATGTACCCTTATTTCAAAAACAGAATCTTAATGTACCACAATGAATTCTACCATGACCATCCCATAAATTAGATAAAGATATATACTTCTTCTTTTTTTCCTCAATGTGTAATAATCTATATTTTCACTTCTTTGTGGCAAAATAATACATGTGATAAAGGGGGGAAATCCTTCACTTCCTATTTAATGAGGTATTCCTCCTAAGGATGATAACAAGGAGGCAAAATTGCATATTTTTTCTCTAGACTTAAAACACAAGAAAATGACTAAAAAATTAGGCTAGTGCTCAAGTGAATAAAATGGCATTTAGTTTCAAACTGTTAAGTAAAACTATTTCTTGTAGTACCTTTACATTCCCAGTTGTCACACAAGACACCAAAGCCTGCACCATTCTTTCGAGCCACACCGGATCTCCATAAAAAACTGAATCACTGTTACTAAAATCTTAAAATTGTCAGTTGGAGTAACCAGCAATAAGAATAGTGATATTGATCCATACAGAATGTTCTGCTACCTTGGGTCATTTATTGTGCCAGCCTGGTAATTGAATCTGATAAATCTTGAAAGATAACCAAGAGCTCTAACAGCATTTGATTTTACCTGAATGAAAATCAAAACAACTCTTTTCACCACACATACAGGCACCTTTGCTTATTTTACTTGTTTCATAATGAACATCGATCTCCAATTATCTCGGTATTCCTTGTGGCTAAAACTGACAATCTGGTATGGATGCTGGTGAACAAACAAAAACAAAATACATAAATTGGCTAAAGCAATCTTACTTTTTCACTATCTTTGGCCAGACGCAAAGCAACTTCAACCAAAAGAGAGATGCTTGATTTGTTCACGACACCTACAATTGACAAAAGGTAATAAATGCATAAGCATGCTCTATTCGCAAATACACTGACACTGTAACCATGAACATGAAATATGTACCTGCATAGGGATCTGTATGCACTTCCAATGCTCTAAAACGAATACAAGAACAGAGATTTGCCAAAGCCCATGCAGCCGTGACACGAACCTAAATATTAACATTTACAGGTAAGTATAACTGAGAGAGAGGGAAAGGGAGGGAAGAAAGGAAGGAGGGAGATCATACTGGAGTTGATGAGTTATGTGTATTGAACTCAATGGCATCTATGAACTTGCCTGGTAGGCTAGAGCTGCATGAGGAAACAGTGCATCACACACTATTCAGTAGCTTCACAAAAATACTAAGTTTATCATTTTTTAGGAGAGGCTGCAATGCAATCACAGTTGTGAAAATTACCTTGACAATATCTGAGGAAAACATGCAACAATGCCAATAGCTCGACACGCAGCTGATCTTACACTAGGAACCGTATCATTTAATGCCGCATGAACCTAGACAAGAACATTTCAATACGAATTTACGATGCTTCTGAACAGAGCAAGAAAAGACAATGGAATATAGAAATAGAATAATGAGATTCCCGACTTACAGATGAGGAGGTCACATAGTCTCTCTTATTTTCTGGCAGGGAGAAGAATACATCAGAAGTCATGCCAGCAAAGCATGTGAGGGATGCTGTCCTGACCTAGAAATAAACAGTTTATTCAGTCCACGGAAAACACAAACAAATAGGTCCTAGTGCACATCTCGCTTTCTAAGAAATCAATCAATATTAAGCTTGATTGAGTTTATAAAAACAGTTTCAACATTTATGCTTACAAATAGGTTTATATGAAAATACATTTCATGGTTAATCTTGTATCAATAATGTTAGTCTTTTTTGTATAGATTTGGTCAAACTTGAAATTGGTATTGCTTGGAAAACAAGATGTGTACTCTTTTGGGAAGTAGGGAGTATAAACAATAGCATATGCACGATGTCCATTCAACACTTTGATGATTATAAATTAGTTGGCTTCTTTAGGTTAAGTGGCAGGCATTTGTTGCCATTCTGCTTCATTAAGTTAGGAATATAGCATCATAACATAGACCACTAATAGACAATGAAATCTCATGGATGTTTTACTGCAAATAACATAAGAAAATGCAGAATACAGGTTATAGAGTGGTAAACTACCATAGCAGAGCCATGGGATAATCCCTGAGGGAGATGAGTCTCTATCACCTCGATCCAACGGCTAGTTCCAAGTGTTATGTCCAAAGTGCAATTCTGTGATGATCCAGCAGCTTCCATTTCAAAGTGAGGTGCGGACTTAATAGTTTTATTTATGGTACAATCCGAAATTTGCTGAATATCCAGTAATCTGCATTCTTTGATGTCATCTGCTCCTTTGAATCCAGATGAAACACGCAGACATTCATCCATTACCTGGAAAAGAGGGGGAAATCTTAACCATAAATGTAATAAATGATAAAAAGGTTATTTACGGTACATCCATCACTAAAAGGAAATGGTCTACTCACACTACTGACTCAATATCTATGTCAATAATAGCATACCAATACATAAAAAATGGAAAAGAATAAAGCACCAGTAATGCTGTCATATAGCAATCAAGTTCATAAGAACATGAGCACGAAAATAATACAAGCACTAGACACAACGCAAATAATGGAAATCTAAAGGTTGATAGTAGCTTTATCGTGCTTTCATAAAGGAGTGAGGGTTAAAGTTCAGAAATGCACACGGACACAACATGTGATATAGCACAAAAGTACAGATTATTAAGCAAAATCACAGAAAACATTACCTTTATTCCAGCCACAAGACATCTTCCCTTGATTGATGATTCTTCTTTAGATCCAGGAGGCCCAAAGTTAGCATCATACTTTTGGTCTTCAAAGCTTTCTATTTGCAACAAATTAAGAACCTTGTCTCGAAGTTTTTCCCAAATCATGTTTGCACAGCTTGGGTAGTTGTGAACCGCTGATCTCAGCACCTGAGCACACATAAAAAGGCAGATGAATTATGGACAAGAATGTCGACTTGTATGCAAAGACACTAATATGCATATGGAAAAATGCATTTTTGTAATTTGCGATTAGTCCTACAAGGATGCGGGTGCACAGCAATTCATTCCTATGGCTAAAGCCCACATGCATATGAAATTCATGTTATGGTATCTCGATTGGTGGTCCATATGTCCTTATTCATCATGCCTGGACTTGTATCTTCAGTTAATGCAACAGGTGGTTGTCGAATAAAACATCATCATTTAAATTGTACAAACATGGAAAGGACAGAATGTTACTTTTATTTTAAAAAAAAGGATGAAGCTCAACTTTCTGAAAGCTCATTAAACTAAAAAGTACAAACAAGATAATCAGCGTACAACTTAGAAGGTTGATGCGATAGTTTTCAACAGCACCAGTGGTTATAATAAATTAATAATAAGACCATAATATAGGTAAAACTTATAACAAGGGGGCCTGGAGTAGAGTGGAGGAAGCGAGCGACACTTAGCAATGGAAGTACATGATATGTAGTCAAGTCTGTCAGACAGTTACTGGACAAACAAATGCAAAAGCAATCTCTAAGATTCATTGGATCAGAATGACAACTTGCCTGGAAGGCTCCATGTCTAACACTGTAATGCATTTCCTCCTCTATACAGTGAAGAAGAATAGCTATTACATTTGATTCTTCCTGATCATGTGATGGTCCTGAAAAGCCTTGTTTTAAATTCAGTCCATACCGGAAGAATATTATTTTAAATTCAGGATTATAAGGCCTAACCAGCACAGCAATCCTCAGTGAGAACCACAAAGACATCCAAAGTTGGTGGCACTTTTGAAAATGCTGTCTCCAAGCAACTTAGAACATTAACCTGTTGTGCGCTCATGTAAGGAACAGGGCACCCAAGACCATTGGTTCTTCAATAAAGGAATTAACAAAAAAAAAACTGACCAGCAAGGCATAATGTTCAGTCTTATTCGAGTGCCTGTCCAGTAATTTACTGCACAATACTTTAATGACTGTTGGCAACAACTCCTTTGGCATCCGAGTGTACCTGTTTGTCTAACATATTATTAATCATACAAAATCGAGTAGAGACAATAGAAAAACAGGTCTGTCAAGATCATACGGTGTAGCAGATATCAAAAGAATGAGAACTCTGAACAATGCCGCAAGCAAGGTAGCTTGAGTTTCACGCTGTATCAAGTATAGTGCTCCTGCAAATCAGAGGGAGCCAAAATGTAAAATGTGAAACTTGAACAGATACAGATGTCTTACAAAGTGGAGGGATCTAGTTAATTGATCACAGATGGATAGCAGAAATGGCTGAACAAAAATATTCAAGCTCCACCAAAATAAAGGGACAAAATGCTGGGATTCTAGTGCTCAGCTGCAGAAATGAGGCTATGGATAACTAGAGTACTTAAATAAGTTCATAGTGGTAGTGATAGTGATAGTAAAGATCTGTTCTAGAGTGTTTTTTGGTGTGAGAGCTCATATTTTTTTAAAGTGGATAACATATGTATCTGGAACTTGTGGGCCCAAAAAGACATTTAATCTGGTGTGGCCCATTGTTCCTAGTCATAACACGTTTCAGCTCAGCTGAGTACACCGTCACTGCTCACAAATTGGAACAAGCAAGCTCAGACCAGAAGCAAATTACTGGTGATGTTCAGAAGAGAGTTTACTGTGTACTGAGGTTGGGCATGAACAAGTTTAATGTAGCAACCTGTATTTGCTTTATGCTATTAAGCTCATGCAGTCATGAGACTCATCACCCTGAAACCCGGTTACTGTGTTTTTCTTTGAGACGTGCCTCTTCTAACTGTTTTAGCTTGTGTCGCAGATGCCAGATAGGTTTGGGAGCCAAGAGGAACGTAAGAACTAGAATGGTACGTAAACAGATGCCAAACCAGGAAATTGAGACCAGGCACCACTGAGTTTCTCCTGATTATTCTTTCCTTGATTCCAAAGAGATGACCAATTGACATAGATATAATAAGATGCAAGGTACTCTTTGGCCTAACGACTTTGGGATCATGAGTTCATGACCCAGCGTCCCAGCAAATTAACAGCCCGATCTATCTGACCTGGCGTGTAGAAGCTATGACCTGACAACTAATAGGGGTTGTTTTCTCTAAAAATGTAATAGAGGCTGCACGAAATCCTGCTGCTACAATGGTGCTCCTTGGGCACATACAAACCAGCCCAGTCAGCATGTCATGACAGCTTGCGCTATTCACCTAGCGGCAGAAGGTGCTTCTGTTGTTTACGTTCTTGCTGAGCATAGTCGGTATTAGGTAATATCAATTACTTTAGGATATGATTTTCTATTTGGAGCAACAATCGTCAACCACAAACTCCGGTGGTAAAAAAAAGTCCAAGATATTACAGTATTGGATTTTGAAAATATCAGTAACTCCCCTACCAGTATGCAGTTGCATCAATATTTGACCAAGTGAGGAAGATAATGTGGTGAAAGATCCATGCTTGGACGATTCCTTGTACTCTGCAACTTGTGTCAAAACTAATGCTTGCCCTTCCAGCATGGTAGCAATGGTTGATGCTGCCTCAACACGTACCTGCGCATATTTAATTCAGGCCATATAGATAGTGTGTACATGAGAGTTTCTAAACTGAAAATTAATAATTTGATGGACCATAAATTGCATGTTCCATCAAATTCGAAAGACGGCAAAAGATATTTGAAATTGAGATAGTATCATATAGACAAATTCCATAGTGTCTGCACACTCGGTCAAACATAGGAATCACATTGAGACTAAGTTTGCTGTACAAATTACATCGATTTCGACGGATGAGATCAAGGAAAGGTGAATGCAAAGCAAAGTTTGAATTAAGTGCATCAATTATCAATTTGGTTACTGCATTAGAATTTCCTTTTTCCATAAAGCACATAAGTCATAATGGCATTACGGCAAATAAATGCCTTCATTCGCACAGTTCACAGCAGTTAACATTAGACAGCATTAAGGAAAGCACAGCTTTGTCGAATGCAGAATAACTAGAAAAACAAAGATTGTATAATGATGATTATGCGCAAATTTGGGAAACTTCAAATCAGTATATATGTATGTAATTGAAGACTTGTACCTTTGTTATAGGATCAAAAAGCAAGCATGTCATCAGAGTTGCTTGATATTTCCTGTACAAGCAACAAAAGGTATCATCAGATGATGTTAAGTTGTGAGAAAAGCTGTACTGTTGTATGATCAAAAGTTCACCTTTGTTGGAGAACATCATTCTCTGGCAAAAGTACTGGCCATTGTGAAGTAAGTAACTTTGGATCAGCACGGCAGATATCCTAAAAGAGGTGAGAAAAGGATAGTGAGATTACTTCAACAAGTATGAGCATGTCGAAATATTTGATGTTGCATTCGATATTTGATATCTCATATGGCAACTTCAGGAAGAAAATGACATCAATTAGTGGAACTTAAATATCTTCATTAGCTCATGCAGATGCCATCGTAAGATGAGCTATCGAATAATCATTTTTTGAGCTCCACAATTTAATTTAATTTGCAAAATAAAAATCAAATCATAAATTTTTTGAATTGCCATAGCAGAGTTAAGTTGCCCAGGTTATCTAATACTAGGTCAGACAATCTGCCTTCTGAAATCAGTAGATACCTATTAAATGGTACCACCATCCCTTCATATTCAATAAAAGAAACAACCATCCTAAAAGTTAACTATGAAGGACACATATCCCATGATATTTAACTCCACTATACAGCTCAACCTAAGCTGTACAGATGCATAAGGAAAAATTGCGATTCAAAGCATAGGTGTAGCTACATACCTGTATACAAAGGATGGCAGCTAATCTAGCCTTTGAACTCCGGAAGCGGTCTCCACTTTTTGCATAACCATCACTATCACTCAGGTCTGAGTCTGATGAGCTTATATCATACCGAGAATATTCACTATCTGAATTTCGACCTTCCAGTGAATCATTCTCTCCTCCATCCTTGTTCCTCAAATGAGGTGGTCTATATCGTCCACGTGAAGCTCTGGGTTTTGAATCTGTTCTAGTTTCTTTTGGAGCTAGTGTAGGAGGTGGAGATGACCTCAGCCCATATACAAAAAATATTTGTAGATTTGCCACAAACCCTGCAACCTTGAAGTTTTATGGACACTGTTACAATCAGAAAATACATGTAGAAAATTTGTTTAAATGAGAGGACTAAAGTTTTATTTTATACTTACATGCCCTGAAAGTGGTCCTTTAGGATCCGCAAGAACCAAATGTAGACAACGAAGAAAGGAAGTATAAAATCTGTAAAATTGGTGAGGTTAGATTTGAGATTTGACTTTACCATTCATTCAATTCACTATGATCTGTAATCCATGAAATAACCAAGGTACTAACCTTGACATGACGCTACTTTCTATAACAAGGTTCCTTGCTGCAACAAAATCCATAACTTTCCTCAAGACCTAGAAAGTAAAACAGAAGGCCAGTGCACACATTGATAATAAAAAAAATTCAATTCAAGCCACAGAACAGATGTGCAATGTGTATCAGCTGGTGCTTGATGTGTTAGCATGCAACAGTGCCAAACATCAGCAGAAGTTTAGGTGATCAGTCACAGAGGAAGCTCTAAACCATTGATGACGGTTGTGTATTAAATTCTACATTCTTGCATATTTCTTTGCTGCGGTACTTGTTCGGTTACTCGATGCCCCCATGTCATAGCAACAAGCAGAACAACAAAAAGATAAGGTCATAAACCACTAACCTCAATGACAGACTGCCACAGATTTTCTGTCATATTTGATGCAACCTTACTCAGTATATCTTCCACCATGGAAAATGCAGATATCTTCATATCCCAAATATTGGAATTTTTACTATTCACAGATCCAGAATTGCGGGGAGAAATGCCAGTGGCATTTGCTGGTTTATCAGAGATGTTCAGTTCGGCTTGCAAGCATGATACAATCAAGACAAGCACTGTTAGTGAATGTGAACTTTCAGTTAATGAAATGCTTCTTCCATAATCCCTGCTCCAAAACCTGGCCATCAAGAACAGAAAGCATTTAGGAGCAATATAAAGATCGTAAATCCCTGATGACATTTGAATTAATTATGAATGATGCTAGAGTACAGGTATCACATTACAGTAACTTTAGTACCACATACATAGAGTAGAACTAAAGGCATTTTCCTTTTCTCCAACGTGTAGGATAAGTGCACATCACTAAAGGCAGATTTTTCAAGAATCATTGAAAGGATTGGAAAATAATAAAATTGCAAAAGGATTACACCGGCATTTCAGGGTTGATGCAGATTATCACTTTCAGTATTAAATTTGGCATTTTGCCTCCCTGGACTTTTAATGTAGTGTGACTCATTCGCCAATATGCCCTAAAAATTGGCATTTATTTCCTCTTGATTGAACCATATGGGTGCTAAATTGCTGAAACTTGAGGTGCATGAGGTAATTTGCATCAAATTAAAAGTATGGATGGGAACTGCCAAAATCAAAAGTATTAATCAAAAGTATTAATGGGGATCTGAAGTATCAGGCAAGTACAGGTGGTGCAGAACAATTTCTTTAAAATAGCCATAGAGGTTTCTTAGGTGGAATAAAGGGAAGAACTCTAGCCAAAAAAGAAGGGCTATGACAGCAAATTCATCATTTATGAAGTCCTTTAGGGAACGTATGTTATATTGGTATAGTTATAAATGTAGAAGTCGTTGTGCTGCCTGTTGATAGAAGCAAGAAAGAATCAGAAACTTTTATGCCATTGAAAGTTCAGCCAGTACATGAATGCAGACAACAGGCCATTTCTTCTTAATACAAACAGCACAAGTGCAGGAACAGTTTCTCCAGTATTTCATAATAAACAAAACCTAACCTGAGGATATGTAAACATTCAGATGTTGTATTCAATGCAGCTGTCCTATTAGAGAGGCCCTTCACGCATGCGCCCTCAATCGAGCATTTGACAAGCGTGTCAAGAAACTTCAACATTGCAAGCCAACCAGAAGAGTCAATCTCCATATTTGTTTTGCACATGACATCATAAATCTACAAAAGTAGATTTTTTTCATGAAAATTAATGCACAGATATTCAGTTTATCCAAAACGTATAGATCTTACACTGATAGAATATTTGAATCTTATCAGTAGTCTAACCCAATATGATTGGAACTAACAAAAAAACACATTGCTGTCAAACCGTAAGTGTCTGGAAAATGGATAAAACCATGGTCTCAAGGCTACAACTGATTGTAGCTGAGCCATAATTCGCAGCATGCTGAAACTGAATTCGAGCCACATTATCCTTATTGACCATCACAGAACACAGTCGATCTACAGTTATAGACACTAATCGTCGGTACATATACATTCCACCATGTCCGGCGATAGCCACCTATAATAGGCCGACCGAGCGGAAGCACAGAACCATTACCAGGTGGCAGACACCGCGCATCGCGTCATCAGCACCGGGGCAAGAGGCCGCCGCCACGGCCGTGTCAGCGAGGAACGCCACATCCGAGCCCACCTGCACAGACAGGCGAAACACCACAGCGAGTGAGATCGAGCCGAGCCAAAGCGGGGCGGCGACAGAGGGGATCAGGAGCCGCACCTCGTGAGGGGAGAGCGCGGCCGCGGACGCGGCGAGCGAGGGCGAGGCCGGGGAGAGGAGGACGCGGCGGAGGAGCTCGAGGAGGGCCGTGGGCGAGGGCGAGGCGAGCGACTCGTCGCGGAGGGTGAGCAGCGCGGTGCGCCACGGCCGCGCGCCGCCGCCGGAGGTCGAGGCGGAGGCCATCATCGGCCGCCGCCGGCGGCGGCGAAGTCGCGGGCTTTGCTTGGGCTTGGGTTTGGGTTTGGTGGCCGAAACGCACGTAGAGGGAGCCTGGGAGAGCTACTGTTTGGGCTCCGTATGGTCGGAAGCAGCGCTCCGACGTGAAAAAGTGCACGCTTTCTTCCGCGAAAGTCCGTTTTTTCTCCCGAACTTTAAAACGGGGCAAAAACAACTCTCTTAACTTTTAAAATCGTTAATCTTAGACTACCCATACTCGTCGTACTCTAAATACATCCTCTAAATAGAATATTCTGTCCTGGACTTCTGGTCATCGAGATTCTCCACGCGTCAGTTTTTTTCTTTTTTTCCCATTGGCCACTCTCCCTCCCTATTCTCTCTCCTCTCTCTCTTCTCTCTCCTTATCATTTCCCCTTTTCCCTCGCAACTCCTCTGCTCCCTAGCGCGGTGGCAGGAGCCGGGGCCGGAGCTGCCCGGCACCTCCCCTGCTCCCTTCGCCGGCGGCCCTCCCCTGCTCCCTCCGCCTCCCCCTCCGCCTCCCCTGCTCCTCGCGGCGGGCGGCCATGGCACAGCTTCGGCCCTCGGCGCGGAGCTCGGGCGGCCATGGCGGGCGGCGAAGCTCGTCCAGGCCTCGGCGTGGAGCTCGAGCGGCCATGGCGGGTCCGCGCTGCTGGAGCGAGCGGGCACGGGCGGCGCCCAGGCGGTGCGCCCCGCGCGGCGGCTCACGCCCGGGACGGGGAGGCCGAGGAAGTGGCCGGGGATAGGGAGGCCGACGAGGACGTGGTGGGGCCGGATCCGGCGGCGGAGCCCTCGCCGGAGCCCTCCTTGCAAGCCCGAGGCGCACCTCGGCATCTCATGGTGGCCGTGGTGTCACACCCAAAATTTCCTATTTTAGGTTGTGCATGAAAAACACTAAATAAAATAAATGATTTCAATATCTAAATAAATTTATTAGATAAGTTAAGTTGTTGCTAATTTAAATATAGAAAATTGTGGTTTTAAACTTTTTCATATTAATTTGATAATGTGGTGTTTGTTTGATGCTTGTCTTTTGTGTTGGTGAGTGCTATTATTTTTTTTAATACCATAGGACGACGTTTACTTCTCATCGAAAAACTTTTTGATATTTTCTGGATTTAAAATTTTAATTTCCATGAGCTTAATCTTTTTTATTGATCTCTTATCAATCTTTTCATGAGCTCCAAATACTTTATTTGGATTCATCTCATTATAAAATATCTTTGAGAATTTTCTCTGAATTTTCGGAGCCTTCGGAGTATTTTTCGTGGCTTAAAATTCAATTATGGACTTTTCTACAATTATTTTATCCATGAAATTAATTAATTCCAAAAATAATAAAATATCTCAGATTTCCTCATGCCCAAGGGCCCATGACTTTATTTACTAATGGGCTTTAATAATTAATTAGGCCTATTAGTAAAGGTGAAGGGTGCAACATCAATTAGTACCATATTGCTACTCGATGTAGATGTGAGGAGTTCTCCGCCCTATATATATGTATCAACCCCTTGGGCTAAGCACACCAAAACTACCGTAAGAGGAGCCCCTAGTTTGAAAAATCTCTCGTGTAGTAAATTAAATATTTCTCCTCCTTCTCGTATCGTCCCTAGGCCGAGGCCCTTCAGATGGATGGAGACCGAAAGATAGCAGCTGAAGACTTCTGAGCAGCTAACTCTGGGAAAAATGCAAGTATAACATGGGACCATCCTTGGTACCTATTTACTGAAATTATCATACATATGCATGTGTCTTCCTTGACAACCATAGAGATTATAACTTAGCTATTGCTATCTTGTTTTCTTGTCACATATGGGTTGTGCATTTGGGTAGCTATTGCTAGTGCTTAATTATGAACAATGATCTTGTAATTTGATTAATGAATTAAGCGGCTGAAAGGTCCTTGTTTGGTTTTGGTAATTGAGTGACAACCTTAGGTGGACTAATTGTGTTTAATGAGAGATACACAGGAGATTAGTTCACAGGTGATGGTGTCATGGAAGAGCTCATTGCATATGAGACATGACATGGAGTCATGTGGCCAAGGTGCCAAAGATCAAGATGAGGCTTGACTCGATGGACCTGTTGCAAGTGTGAAGGGCAAGTCGGAGGCTTTGGAGCGATGGACCGTGAGGCGGTGAAGCTTAAGCAAGACTTGGCGTCGATGGACCGACACAACGGTGAAGAGCAAGTGAGGTCAAGATCGATGGACCAAGGTCACATGATGATATGAAGTGGATCATATCATTTGTGATATGGTTGGTGCATGTGTTACATCAACGTCAGAGGAGATGGAGTGGAATGCGCAAGGCAAAGGTATAACCTAAGGGCATTTCCATTTTACCGGTCATAGGTGTGTAGAGAAGTTTATGACCGGGTTTAGGATAGATGGCAGTACTATCAAGAGTGGCAAACTTGTTTGCATATCGGTCATCTAGTGCCACTCGTGTGATCTAACTATGCATCGTTGCTAGGATCGAGTGGCGTGGCTAGTTGAGTGGTTAACTCATTCGGTAAAATGATTATGAAAATACTAACACACGTGCACAAGGTAGTGATCACTTTGTTGGTGTTGGCACATTTGCGAAGGTGTTGAAGTTTAAGCGGTAGAGAGGGTTTGGGTTTCTCTCTCCCTCCCGCCTACCAATTGAAGGGTCGAGATGGAGGACTAGAGGGGGGTGTAGTCTTGGCTAGACCGATAGTTTTAATTCCGCATTTGTTTCGGTTTGCCGACGCGATGAATTTTAGAAAGGACTATTCACCCCTCCTCTAGTCCGCCATCTCGACCCTTCAATTGGTATCAGAGCCGGGTCTCTCATTTGTGGTCTTCACCAACCCGAGAGGATGGCGGAATATGGACTAGATGTTGATTGTCCTCACATGTTTGATGGCACACACTTTGCACGGTGAAAAAATTGGATGATATGTAATTTTAAGTTTATTTGCTCTCAATTGTGGTGGATGGTAGATGTAGGCTTTTCTCATGTGTTGGATGAAGATAATCTAACTCAAGCACAAGAGAAATGCCTAGATCTTGACATCCAAGCTACTAACATCATGTTTAGATCTTTGGATGATAGCATCTTTGGTAAGATCATGGACCTCAAATCCGCTCATGAGATATGGGCCTATCTCAATGAAAAGTATGGAGCTATCACCGATGATGACGATGATGTCAAGCCTAAGGAGGTTGCACATGATGATGTTGAGCATGACCACAACACGATGGTTGTGGAGGATTGCTCCACCTCATGGTCAAGTGATGATGATGATCGATCTACCACAAGTTCACTTGACAAGGATGGTGATGATGCATCAAGTGTTGCAAGTGATGTTTCTACCCCAAGCACACTTGATGGTGACAACGTTGGTTCATGCTCGGGCCTTGATGATGCTACTACAAGCCCATCCACTACATCACATTGCTTCATGTCACTAGGTGATACAAAGGTATCAAATGATAATGTGATTGATCATGTTGATTCATATGATGAGCTTGTTAGTAGACTTGCTAGCATGAACATGTCTTTAGAAAATGAGAAAGCTAAAACCATGAAATTGGAAAATGAAAACTCATTTCTAAAAACCACATGTGAACAACAAAAGCATCTACTTTATGTTACTACTTGTTCACATGAGGAGTTAAAATTGGCTCATGAGGAACTTAGTGTTGCTCATAATAATTTAATACAAGAACATGCTTCTCTCTTTAAGATGTTATTAAAGAAAATTAAAATTAATGAGAGCTCATCACATGGATCAAATGATCAATTGCAAAATGTGACTAACCCATGTGATGTAGGGAGAAAGCATGTATCCACCTCTTGTGATGACTTATTAGATATGCCATGTTCTTCATATATATATGCTTGTTCTACTTCTATGTCTCGTGAGACTAACATTTTGAAGGAGAACAATGAGCTCAAAAGTGAAGTGAAGAAATTGAGCAACAAGTTAGAGAGGTGCTACAACTCAAAAGTCACCTTTGAGCATATGTTGAAAACTCAAAGAAACTTTGGTGACAAGAGTGGCCTTGGTTTCAACAAGAGCAAGAAGAATATGACCAAAGGGGAAAAGAAAAGAGAAAGGAAGATGATGAAGCTAGCTCGAGAGAAGCTCTCTCATTTCATGTGCTACAGATGCCATGAAGTGGGTCATCTTCACCAAACATGCCCCAACTTAGAGAAGCTCAAGTTGAAGAAAGAAGAAGAAAGGCTCAAACGCAAGTGCTTCAAGTGCCATACATGGGGTCACTACACCTCAATGTGCCCAAGCAAGAAACTAGCGAAGCAACAAGAAGAGAATCAACCAAAGCCACATGTTAAGCATGAGAAGAAGAAAAAGAAAACAAGAAGGGGTGGAAGAGAAAGGTATCCAATGCAAATCCAAGATACCAAGATGATGAGCAAGAATCAAATTGAGAAAAGAAATTTGGCTCACATCAAGTGCTTCAAGTGTGAAGATGTAGGACACTTTGCCTCGGGGTGTCCTACCAAGCTTGAGAAGAAGGCTCAAGCAACTTATGAGAGGCAAGGCAATGAAAAGCATCACATGAGCAATGAAGAAAAGACTCGATCAAAAAGAAGATGCTATTCATGCCGGGAAAGGGGACACATGGCACATTCATGTCCCCTAGGTAACACTTCTAAGCATATTTCAATTGATGATACTAATGTGCTTAGAAAGGATATAAATGGTACCTCTATTGTTGCTATTGCAAAACATCCCGCTACCCATACTAAGGTTTTGCCTAAGTATGTTGCTCCTAATTTGAGAGGACCCAAACTTGTTTGGGTATCATCAAAAAGTGGATGATTGTTTATAGGTACCATCGGCATTGGAGGCTTGATTCGTTTGGTTTCATATTGGTCATCATATGTTGAATCAAGTTTTAAAGCTTAGTGCATATTCTATCCCAATGCCAAGTCAAAATAAGTGGAGTCCAAATACTACAACATACAAGTGCAACATTCAAGATTGTGGTGATTTATTGGATATATTTGATGGCTTGCAAATATTCAAGTTGAAAGCTTGCTATTGGATGATCATGAGCTAACCAAGGTATATCTCTTGTTGATCATTTCACTTGGGTGCATATGAGTTGATCGAATTGGATATATATGCAATGTTGCTTGCTATGAGATGTTTGAATGGATTAAATGCTTAAGTAATCAAGTTTGAATTGATTTGTGTTGGATAAATTCATGAGATGACATTTAGTAAGTGGATTGGATGGATATATGTCTTGTGAAAGTATTCAAACAAGTTAGTTTCAAGTTTGATTCATATTTGATGAAGTATTGCTCAATGTATTGAAATCTGTCCAAAGTTGAAAATCTGAGCTAGCAATGATCAAGTCTGAGTTTGGATGATCAAATCTACTTGGATTGGTTTGAAATTTGGTATACATGCTCTAGACTTATGGTATGAGATGCTGTAGAAATTTCATGAGAATTGGATAAGAGATACTTCGGCTTTGGAGTACATCTTGTCAGCTATAGTGCAGCAGTTTTCAGCATGTAGCAGTGGTAGAAGATTTGAAATCTGGTAGCAATCTAGATGTCAAATGAATCTCAAATTTTTACAGCTGCTAGATGACTTAGTGAATCACATCTCCACCAAATTTTATGGCATTTGGATCTGTACATTGGGAGATATACATTATTCTTTGAAGGGTACAGAATCTGCCAGAAAAGTGACAATTATTGGATTGATCTAGAGTCACTTTAAGTGAAAGGTCCTCAAGTTGAAAACATATTTGTAAGTGTTTGAGGCACCTAAGTTTGGTTTTGAATTGATCTAGAAGCATGACAAGAAATGAGTACAAGGGCATTGATTGTGGAATGTACTGAGGGTACAAATTTGGTACTCAAATTTGAAAATAAAGATCAAACTGAAGATGAAGATGAGGTTCAAGTTCTAGTAATAATTGGAAATCATTTGGTAAAAAGAAAAGGACTTAAAGAATAATTCAAGGTTACTCATCAAGTTAAGTCCATAGATCAATCAATCAAAGGCAATTCAAGTAAGTCTCAAGGATGGTTCTTTGGAAAGAGGTCACTTCTCCCTGCTGAGGGGGCTTGCCGCCCATGGGTGGGTAAACTGAGCACCGGCTTGGAAGGCTAACATGGAAGTGATGAATTCAAAGGACATTTGAGATGCTTAATTGAAGCAATCAATAGGGTTGATCAAGAAAAGCAAGCAACACCCAAAAGAGAGCTAGTCATGGTTATAAAATTGGTATCATAAGTACTTCTCTCATGCAAGCATTGATCAAAGAGAAAAAGCAAGCCAACCACAACAAGAGATAATGCACTTGATTATTAATGGTTCTCATTTCATATGGGTGAAGAATGGATTTCTCTATAATGATTGGTCTTCACCAAGCTTATAAATTGGACTTCACATTGCTATTGGAGTAATGAATTGGAATCTATGTTACTATCCTCTACTCCAACATAACAAAGGTATCATTGTAATGTGCATGATCATTTCATCCCTTACTAGTATACGATTAGTGCATATAGTACATGCTTACTAGGATCATGCATAACAAATGAAATGTTTAAATTCATAGCCTACCACTATTGCTTGAATTGTTTAAATGATCTAGTGGTATGTGTATGAATTTGTTCATGAGCTAGTGAACCTAAGTACTTGATCTAGTTTGGATTGCTAACAAGTGACAAGTACAATATTGGCAAGATAACCCTTATTATGAGGAGTGAAGAAGCTTGTCATTGGATCAAACCGGACTTAGAATCTTAGGCAAATCAACTTAGCTCAAGTCATACTAGAAGCTCATGACAATGATATGGGTACAAGCACAAGACAACAATGCAAATGGATATCTAGGATGTTTCAAATGGTATCTAGACTCAAAGTATTTCTTCAATTGGTATTTACAAGTGGTGTCTAGATCATGATCTACAAGTGATATCCTACAAGTGGTACTCATAAAGATAGCAAATGTTCAAAAAAATATCATATTGACAAATCCTACAAGTGGTTCCATGATAGAGGATTCTTCAAATTGGTATCACACACTTATTCGTGGTATTTCTACACATGATATCATTTATACAAGACGGTGGTTCCACAAGTGATCCTCAACTTTAAGTGATCATCAAATAAAGAAAGTTCCCTCACACACAAGAGCTCAAGATTATCAAGTGAATGACCCATGCTATGACATAGGGGGAGGAGCCCCACCTAATGGTATCAAGGTCAAAGATCCTAAGTGTTATCTCAAGAGCAACATACAAGTAATGTCATTCCAACATGTGTGGTGATGTCCATCAATAACGCAATATTCAAGTCTCAACCATCTACCCCAATGCAAGCATTTGCATCAATGAGAAGTACAACCTTTATGGAAATTGATGACAAAGGAGGAGAAGTTGGAACAAAGATATGACAATACACCAAGAGAGAGAGGTTTGGGAATGAGTTTGGACATGGAGATGGACAAAGAGGGAGCAACATTGAAGAAATAAGAAGGATCAAAATTCTTGGACAAAAGAAGCACACAAGTAGGGGGAGCAAGCTCATGAACATTGTTTGGTTGCATTTGACATGTGCATATTCATGTGCTTGTTTGCATTGCATAAGTTTTATATTTAATATGCATGCTTGAGTGTTGTATGCTAGTTATAGAACTTGAATGATGATATGATAACTAGCATGCATAGGATGGTAGCTAGACTTGTGTTTATCATGAAAAACTAGAACCTTGCTTATAATGTTGATCTCACGGGGTTTCTAGTGTTTTTAATGTCTAGCTATTCATGATGCTAAGGATGATGGCAAACTTGTGATTTTCAAATGATATCGAGCTATCAAATGGTATCGAACTACAAAGGTTTATTCTATACATCTTAGCATCACTTAGTAGTGCTCACCCTCCCACAAATTTCATATTTATGCATATGTGCAAGCTTGAAACCAAATCATTTGAGCACATATGTAGGGAGAGTTATCACTACCAAGTCGGATTTTATGGTGCTTATCCAAATCCTAACATAGAGCTTAAATGTTGGATAAGTGGCATAAAGTCCAAAAGAACTTAATTTCCATATCTTTGTAGAGTTGTCATCAATTACCAAAAAGGGGGAGATTGAAAGGTCCTTGTTTGGTTTTGGTAATTGAGTGATAACCTTAGGTGGACTAATTGTGTTTAATAAGAGATACACAGGAGATTAGTCCACAGGTGATGGTGTCATGGAGGAGCTCATTGTATATGAGACATGACATGGAGTCATGTGGCCAAGGTGGCAAAGATCAAGATGAGGCTTGGCTCGACGGACCTATTGCAAGTGTGAAGGGCAAGTCAGAGGCTTTGGAGCGATGGACCGTGAGGCGGTGAAGCTTAAGCAAGACTTGGCGCCGATGGACCGACGCAACGGTGAAGAGCAAGTGAGGTCAAGATCGATGGACCAAGGTCACATGATGATATAAAGTGGATCATATCATTTGTGATATGGTTGGTGCATGTGTTACATCAACGTCAGAGGAGATGGAGTGGAATGCGCAAGGCAAAGGTATAACCTAAGGGCATTTCCATTTTACCGGTCATAGGTGTGTATAGAAGTTTATGACCGGGTTTAGGATAGATGGCAGTACTATCAAGAGGGGCAAACTTGTTTGTATATCGGTCATCTAGTGCCACTCGTGTGATCTAACTATGCATCGTTGCTAGGATCGAGTGGCGTGGCTAGTTGAGTGGTTAACTCATTCGGTAAAATGATTATGAAAATGCTAACACACGTGCACAAGGTGGTGATCACTTGTTGGTGTTGGCACATTTGCGAAGGTGTTGAAGTTTAAGCGGTAGAGAGGGTTTGGGTTTCTCTCTCCCTCCCGCCGAGCTTGCGAGCGCGGGATTCAGGCGTTTTTGAGGAGTTGAAATGCCTATTTTCCACTACGCCGAAAGTCGGAAAAGAAACGGAGGCGAACGGAGGTCACAGAGGTGACCGGACGCTGCACCGGACGCGGTCACGATGTGACCGGACGCGTCCGGTCATATCAGCGCGCCTAGGGTTTGTGACCAGACGCTGGTCTAGCCTGACCAGCGCGTCCGGTCAGTTCTTCTGTGCGCAGAAGAAGAAAGCGCCCGACCGGCGCGTCCGGTCTCTCAAGGAACCGGCGCGTCCGGTCATGTGTCCAGAGGGGCAGAGTGCAGCGGAGTGATGATCGGACGCGTCCGATCGTTGAAGGAGCTTACTGGACTCTAACCGGACGCTGGCACTGTCGCGTCCGGTCATCGCAAGGAGCGCGTCCGGTCATGTCGTTGCGCGCGCGGTACTGTACGATCGGCGCGTCCGGTCATGGCAGCGGTGCATCCGGTCATTGCGAGGGGCGCGTCCGGTCGTTGCCAGGGGCGCGTCCGGTCATTTGGTTTGATCGTTGGCGCAGTGACCGTTGGAGGATCGAACGCGGTCGAGCGCGTCCGGTCAGTTACGACCGGCGCGTCCGGTCATCCCGAAAAAGACCCAGTGAAGGGGTAACAGCCCTATTTGACTGTGGGGTTATAAATAGATGCCTTGGCCGGCCTTGGCCGGTAGCTGAGCACACTTTAGCCTTGGTGGCTTATGTGGTAGTGCTTGGAAGCCCTCTAACTCACTCGTGCTTGATAGTGTTCATCGGATCGAGTGAGAGAGCGATTCTAGTGCGTTGCATCGAGAGGATTGCATCGAGTGGCACTAGGTGATCATGTTGCAAGCCGGTGGTGCTTGTTACTCTTGGAGGTTGCCACCTCCTAGATGGCTTGGTGGCTTGTGACTCCGTTGAAGCACGTGTGAAGATTGTGCGTGGCTCCGGAGGAGGATTTGTGAGGGAGATTGTGCTCACCCCGTGGGGATCACGAAGAGCAACTCTAGTAAAGCTCGTGGCTTGGAGGATCCCCATCTTGAGAGTGGATGTGCGGCACCCGCTGAGGGTTTGACTCTTGATAGTCAATTAGCTCGTGATCCATCAAGTGGGTGTATCGCCACAACGGGGACTAGCTTGGTGGCAACCAAGTGAACCTCGGTGAAAAACCGCCGTGTCAACATTGTGCATATCTTCTCGGTGGTTTGCTTTCGATTCACAAGCTTGTATTTACATTCATATACTTGTGCTTGTGTAGTTGCTCTTGTAACTAGTTTGCTTGTGTAGTTAGCTAGTTACCTTCTTGCTTGTGTAGCATAGAAGTAGCTCCCGTTGCGTGGCTAATTTGGTTTGTGTAACCTTATTAGTCATATTGCTTAGTTTGTGTAGCTAAGTAATTTGTGCTCTCTAGTTTGGCATTAGTTGCCTTGCTATTGAGCATTACTAGTGAGCATAGGTGGCTTCGTGCTTTTGCTTACTAGAATTGTGTAGGAGCTCCCCGGCTTTGCTAAAGTACTAGTGCATAGGTTTGTGTGACCTTGCTCTAGAATTGTTTAGGAGAGCTCTTGCTAAGGAAAGCACCTTAGTTACATATTTAGGATCTTTGTGAGGTGCTTGTGAACTTAGATGGAGGGGTGTAGTCTTGGCTAGACCGATAGTTTTAATTCCGCATTTGTTTCGGTTTGCCGACGCGATTAATTTTAGAAAGGACTATTCACCTCCCCTCTAGTCCGCCATCTCGACCCTTCAGCGGCCAACCATGAAGATGATTTTATTACTGTTGAAAGGGGGCTAGAGCAAGGGGTTATATTGTTGCTCTAGTTACTCTTCGTAACGACTTACTTATAAGTGATAACCAGGATTGGCAGTACATATGTGAGGGCTATATGGCTCTGGTTCTAGTTTTTTAAGAGACCTTTTCTAGCTTGTTAGAGGTTACCCTTGTGGCGCAAATGGAGAAAAGCAGACTGTGTATCCCTTGGACTGGTTGTATCACACAGACTGACTTATGAAACCTAGCGACCCTAACTTGTTAGACAAACTCTTGAATGACTTTATATGATTCTCCGGTGTTTGGGTTTGATCTCCCCACACATTTGGAAATCATGACTCACAGTGAAAGTGTACACCTCTGCGCAGAGTTTAATAAACTAGTATACTAGCCGTGCTCACGGATACGAGCGGCCTTGGGATTCTTACAGAATAGTTGATCACTATTGTTATATCATGCTTCATTACTGTTGATTATTATTATGCTCATGTTAATGCTATTCATTACCCTTATTACAATTGATCATTGATTCATTAATGGGATTTGGATTATCTTGATACTACTCAATTGCTAATTATATGATGATTAAAAGCTAAACGCAGTCAAACAGTGTCTAGCCTTTTGTGCCTCATGAACCCTGTGTTATACTTGTTGAGTTCGACATGGACCCACTCTTGCTATTTTCCCCACACCTCAGTGTGTAGTGAGGTGATGCTCAGAAGAAGGATAAAGAGGTAGTGGAATTTCTAGAAGTCTTTCAGAAGTGTTTGGCATACGGAGCCACCAGTCAGCCGTCCCTGAGAAGAATGGAGCCTAAAGTTTAGTCACCGTTTCGCGATACTCTGATGTAAGTGTTAATATAGCTATATATACGTTATATACTAACATTGTTTTTGATACTTTTTCATTCTGACATATGTGTGGACTTCCTGGACACACATATGATTAGCCTGGTTTTGTTATTTAGAAAACCGGGTGTGACAGAGTGGTATCAGAGCGATGTTGACTGTAGGACGTATGCCAAGTAGCACCGGACGTATTCTAAAACTCATTTTACTATAAAACTATTTTGGCATCCCTTTACTCATTGATTTTGACTATTTTCTGTTCCTTGTCCTATTGTATCCCCTTCTTGATATAACTTCCTTTGAGCTATTATTTCTTACTCTCTTGGATTTTGTTTTACGTTGTTTTTACTAAAAGTTTTCTAATCCCACCTGGTTCAAAGATTCGATGGCCTTTCATCATCCATAATCTTTCCATAGGGTAACCACCATTGTTGAAGAAGTACGTGTAGTATCGATGATGTGATATGTGCTTGTTTTGCTTGATGTATTGTTTATGTGTTGTCCTTGTTCTTGTGTTTCAAAAGTGGCTCGGAAGGTATAAGTCTTGAGAAGTAGCTTGATCCAAGTTAAGTGGGGTAGTGTCATCTTCTATCATACTTAATTTTTCAATCAATCATAATTCTTGTTGTCTTTTTTCTATATCATTCTTGTCTACCCTTAGTTGTCATGATACCTCATTTATCTCATCTTAATGGAGGATCAACACATGAAGGACTCATCAGTAGCAGCAAGCCTTAGAGAAAGTGTTGCCTTTAATGACATTGCTAGGTGGAACAAAATGTTTGTAAGTGGGGTAGCGTCCGCTACCATCGTTAATCTCAAGCGATGTGGTACGAAGAACTGAAGATCAAACTTTATCTTTCTTTTCATCTTTTGCCTATCTTCGATCTATATCTTATATCTCATCAACACAAATCAAAGAAGCATGAAGACTTGAAGATTAGTGTCATCTATCTCTCTAGTCTCTCTAAATCTCGTTTCTACCTTATCCTGTCTTTTCAGAACAGTCTGTCTTTCTTAGCTTATATCTCTATTTTTGGATGCCCAAAAATCATAGATAAATTCTGGACAATATTAGACTTCAATATCTTTCTCTGACCGTAAGAACCACCCTGATAGCTATTATGGTTTGGGAGTTGTGAAAATCACAAGGCGACGCATCTGTGCTGTCAGCAACCTGAAATAGTTTATGTTGTGTATAGTTTTTTACTACCTTAACTGCAGAATCTGGAGAAGTGTTCTATAAGACAGTTGGAGTAAATTTGATAAGCTTTCCAACGGTATAAGCTACAATATCATCGGATTCATAGAACTTGAGTTATAACTGTATTTCTGCACTGCTGTTTTTCTGCTCGCGAGGAAGTGCATGATTACTTGTTCTTGCATATGCTCATGAATCTCTTTGAGATGGTAGAAGGACATGATGGTAGTTATTACTTAGAAACAAATGTAATCTATCCATTGGTGTTCTCCAGTTGATCTCTTCTTAAGAAGGGTTTGACGAACTAAATACAATACAAGATGGAGGTTTTATACGTTTTATTTCTTCACCTAGAAGCATCAGCTATCTACATGGTTGCAAAATCACTATCGAGCGCAGGTATCCTTTCTCAGAGTGGTAATCTGTTGAAACTATTTATAAGGATCGTAAGGGTCTAAAGGACACCTTTACAAAGTTGGTTTTGAGTTTGTGGCATCATCATTGGATAGGAGTTGATGAAGGAAAAGTGAATACTTGCAGATCAACCTTATCTTTCTCCCTAGTCTCTCTAAATCTTAGGACGAGATTCCTGTTAAGTGGGGTAGAATTGTCACACCTAAAATTTTCTATTTTAGGTTATGCATGAAAAACACTAAATAAAATAAATGATTTCAATATCTAAATAAATTTATTAGATAAGTTAAGTTGTTGCTAATTTAAATATAGAAAATTGTGGTTTTAAACTTTTTCATATTAATTTGATAATGTGGTGTTTGTTTGATGCTTGTCTTTGGTGTTGGTGAGTGCTATTATTTTTTTTAATACCATAGGGCGACGTTTACTTCTCATCGAAAAACTTTTTGGTATTTTCTGGATTTAAAATTTCAATTTCCATGAGCTTAATCTTTTTTCTTGATCTCTTTATTAATCTTTTCATGAGCTCCAAATACTTTATTTGGGTTCATCTCATTCTAAAATATCTTTGAGAATTTTTCCTGAATTTTCGGAGCCTTCGGAGTATTTTTCATGGCTTAAAATTCAATTTTGGACTTTTCTAGAATTATTTTATCCATGAAATTAATTAATTCCGAAAATAATAAAATATCTCAGATTTCCTCATGCCCAAAGGCCCATGTCTTTATTTACTAATGGGCTTTAATAATTAATTAGACCTATTAGTAAAGGTGGAGGGTGCAACATCAATCAGTATCATATTGCTAGTCAATGAAGATGTGAGGAGTTCTCCGCCCTATATATATATGTACCAACTCCTTGGGCTAAGCACACCAAAACTACCGTAAGAGGAGCTCCTAGTTTAGAAAATCTCTCGTGCAGTAAATTAAATATTTCTCCTCCTTCTCGTGTCGTCCCTAGGCCGAGGCCCTTCAGATGGATGGAGGTAGAAGATGAAGTATTTGCGGTTCTGCCACTGGTTCGTAATATCTTTATCGTTTCTTCGTTTTAATTCCGTTTTGCTCCGTTTTAGTTGCGTTAGTTTCGTATAGTTGCGCTCTACGCAGTAGTGCTAATGTTTGCCATGTCTTATAATTATGAATTTATTGATTTAAAATATAATTTGATTAGTATTAATTTAATAGTTTTAAATTAAAAGTGACATAGGTTTATAATTTTATTTTTGTTGCTTTTGACCGTGGCGATGCAAGTGACATGTTAGCAACGTTGTTTTTCATGTCCCGCGTTTATAAATATAATTAATTTGATTAATGTTTAGTTAGCGAGTGCTCTCTTTAATTAATTAAAAAACAATTTATGTTTAACTCGGTTAATATTAATTGGTTCTTGATTTTAATTTGTTTAGTTTAAATGTAAAACATGAGATGGTTCAGTTAATACTTGTATATGTGTCAGGTTATATACATTATAAATATTTAATTAGAATAATTAATGTTTATGTCATGCTTCTTTAAATTTAAAATGACATAGGTTCATGCGTCAGCACTTTTTTAAAATGTTAACTCGATTAATATTCACATTAATGCATTTTTATTTATAAACTATTTAGTTAAGCATGAAATCTATAATTAATTAGAATAATTCTTATTTAATGTCTTATTAAATTAAAAGAGACTTAGGTTTATATCTCGACCTGTTATAAATAAAATGCTAACTTGATAAGTAACAATTTAAATGTTTTATTGTTAATTATAACTTACTTAATCTAATCATGAACATGATAATCAATTAGTTGTTGTCTCATGTTCGGTGCTTTCTAAATTATAAATGTTGAAGAGACTTAAATAATATTAATGTTTATAAATAAAAGAAACATAGAACAACATATATTTATAATTTGTTTAGTTAAACATGAAACATATATATACTTAATCTGATTGGTGGTTATCTAATGTCTTTTTAATTTATTAGAAGCAACTTATGTTTATAACTCTGGTCCTTCATAAATAAATGTTAACATAAATAATATTAACATAAATGCCTTTTCAACAATGACATGCTTAGGCCAACCTCGTAACATATAATGATCCAATTAACTGATCTCACATGTTTTATATTTCAAAACTATAAATCTTTAAATTGCATTAATGAAATATAATTGTTCATAAATAAAATATAACTTAGGTTTAACTCTAGCATTTATAACTTGATATAATTTGGTTAGTTCAACTTTAGAATAATTCTCTAAAATGTCTATCACCTTAATTCATTAACCAAAATAGATCAAGTGTATAGTTTGTCTTCTTTAGTTATGTTGCCAATTTTGATAGACATGTACTCAGTACCAATAGCTTCGTCCTTAGTCGTTTTTGCGTTCTCGTGATCGTAGCAACGAACCGTGACGCTTAGTGCGCGCTCTTTTAAAGCGTCTCTTTTTGTTTGGTATGTTGTTCTTAGTTATGTTTATTGTCTGTTTGTTCTGCTTGATTGCTACGAGTAGAAGAAGTGTGGTTCGTTAGTGCTGAAGACTAGGAGCTGAGGACCGATAGTCGAAGCAAAAGTTGGAGACCGAAAGATAGCAGCTGAAGACTTCTGAGCAGCTAACTCTAGGAAAAAGACAAGTATAACATGGGACCATCCTTGTTACCTATTTACTGAAATTATCATACATATGCATGTATCTTTCTTGACAACCATAGAGATTATAACTTAGCTATTGCTATCTTGTTTCCTTATCACCTATGGGTTGTGCATTTGGGTAGCTATTGCTAGTGCTTAATTATGAACAATGATCTTGTAATTTGATTAATGGATTAAGCGACCAACCATGAAGATGATTTTATTACTATTGAAAGGGGGCTAGAGCAAGGGGTTATATTGTTGCTCTAGTTACTCTCCGTAAGGACTTACCTGTAAGTGATAACCGGGATTGACAGTACAGCTGTGAAGGCTATATGGCTCTGACTCTAGTTGTTTAAGAGACCTTTTCTAACTTGTTAGAGGTTACCCTTGTGGCGCAAATGAAGAAAAGTAGACTGTGGATCTCTTGGACTGATTGTATCACACAGACTGACTGATGAAACCTAACGGCCCTAACTTGTTAGATGAACTCTTGAATGACTTTATATGGTTCTCCGGTGTTTGGGTTTGATCTCCCCACACATTTAAAAATCATGACTCACAGTGAAAGTGTACACCTCTCCGCAGAGTTTAATAAACTGGTATACTAGCCGTGCTAACGGATACGAGCGGTCTTGGGGATTCTTACAGAATAGTTGATCACCATTGTTATATCATGCTTAATTACTGTTGATTATTATTATGCTCATGTTAATGCTATTCATTATTATTATTACAATTGATCATTGATTCATTAATCGGTGAGCTCGCCTTCATCTCCGCTTCCTCCCCATGCGTTCGTTTTCTTGTTTGGTGGCTTCTAGGGTCGTTTTCCTGATCACCGGCGAGGTTCTCGCCACCGGCCATGGCGGCCACCGCGTCGGTCATCTTCCCCAGCCGCGCAAAGGGCATGGTTGTGGTCTCCATCGCCTCCACATCATCCCGGTGCTTTCGGTTCGTCAAATCGTGCATCGTAGCGTCTTTTTGGGCAACCCGGCGAGCTCCACGCCGCGGCAATGGTGGCGCTGCCATCTCCACCCTCAACTCCGGCGTCACACTCTCTCCCTCTCCCTCTTTCATCTAATCATGGTCGTCCGTCTCTAGATCAACGGCCAAAAACACTCCATACCCCTTCGCGGGTTCTTTTTCTAAAAGAGTCCCTCGACTTTTGGTAAATGTAACCCGCCGTCCTTAGCATACTCACGGAATACGCACTTCCATTTTGAAGACGTATTTTCTCCGGTTTAAATGAAAAATACGTTTCCAGATTAATTACAGATTTGCCACTGCAGTAAAATGCTTATAAAATCGTCGTTTTAGCTCCGATTCGATCCGTTCAACTTGCGTTAGTTTCATAATTTCATGATCTACACAATAGTGCTACTGTTAGACCTATTAGGAGCTTTTGAATTTCTCGATTAAGTCTAGTTTAATAGCTAGCTTTTGGAACCGTAAATAGCTCGTAACTTATGCGTTGTAACTCCATTTTTCGTGCAATTCGCGTCGTTGTGATCGTAGCGAGACGTAGATGATTTTGGTAAACATTTTATACAGTTTTATTTATTGTTAGTGTACTGTTCTAATCGTAGTCATGTTTTGCTTGTATGTCTGCTCTGGAATGCGTGTTGTACTTTGTGTCGTTCGAGTTCAGACGGTGAGGAGTACTTTGGGAATCCGGACACGTACGAGGAGCAGCAGGACCAGCAGCAGTTCATGAACCAAGGCAAGTATAGCATGGGCCTACCTTGTTGTCCTATTCATTATATAATGTACTCATTATGCATGTGTCTTATATTGCTCGACTATAAGGATTTCCTAGTTAATTGATGACCTGTACCTTGATCCCTAAGGGTTTTATTTGCATATGGGTATAATGCTAGTGCACTAACTAAACATGATCTACACTATGACTGATGGAACCAATGGATAAACATGATGGTAACAGTGGAACTACAGGGTAAAGGTGCAGATGATGTTGATCATGTTGCCCTAAACCCTCCGTAAGGACTTATCTGTAGGGCAAAAGCTGGGACATACAGTGCAACCGTGAGAGTCATATGGCTCTGACTTTAGCTCAGTAATAGGATCTTTTCTAGCTTGTTAGAGGTTACCCGAAAGGGCTCAAGAGGGGCTTGCCACTTTGGGTATAGAACTGCCTCTGTTCTGATGTGTATAGCCTGCGGGAAGTGTGCCATCGAAAGGGAGGTTCTCTATATCTGTCTGCCGAGGAAATCTCGCGGGCCTAACATGTTAGAAGAGGCCTATGGAAGGCTTCATAGTGTACCCTGCCTACTCACCTTGGGAGTGTTAGGGGGTCGACGGGCCCCGGGCATATGGGCAACACGACTCACGTGTAAAGATGCATAACCTCTGCAGAGTGTTAAAACTGTTATAACAGTCGTGCTCACGGTCACGAGCGACCCGAAAAACTCACATAATAAATGATTACTCGAAATATGGATGATTTATGATGATGATGATGATGATGATGATGATGATGATATTATACTGATGCTTAATTACTCTCCTAAATTCTAGTAGGTGATCATGTGGGTTAAACGGGAGCTTAAGCATAACTTAATAATAATAAGTAATATTGAAATGCTGATCTATTAAAAATGCTAACTGCAGTCAACCGTGTCTATCCTTTTTGAGCCTCATGAATCCTCATACTATACTTGCGGAGTACGAGTGTACTCACACTTGTTATTATTTCATTTTTGGATAAAAATCCCGGATGGGTAACATATGACAGTTTCTACGAGGATTTCCCTTAAGAATTCTAGGTTTGGGTCAACCAGTCGGCCTTCCCTGTGGATCAGATAGTTCGTTCGAGAGTGTTATTTACCTTTCCGTTTATTATGTTAAGAACTACGTGATGTAATATCGTGAAATATGTACATGGTGATGATACTTTTGTTAATTTGTCGGCTTATGTGTGCGACTATTCCTGAGACGCACATAAGATGTATGCACTCTATATTGTCCTTTTATTGGAGTGTGACAGCTCTCCCAGTATCTTCGGTTCCAAAGACTGGCGCAGTGGCGCACTGGCGCTACGTCAGTGGGCTTTAGTTTCGGTTACAGTATTATATTATACGTGGGCCGGTTTGAACGCTATAAAGCCCACCGTAATATACAGTGGTAGGCCTGATTATCAATAAGCTTAAATTGGCCGTGATCCTCATATGAAACGGCCTACTGATTCCGCGAGTCCCTAAAAGAAAATTGAGCACGTATATCACCCCATATAAAAATTGAGCATGTATACCACCCAAAAAAATTGAGCATGTACCGTAAACGTTTTAGGTGTAATATAAGAGTTTAAATATACGCGCTTAATAGGTTGTAAAATAAAAAATATATATAGTTTGAACATGCGTATTATTTAATCTAAAATAGTAGCAAAATTACTTAACATCTTCAATATGTCCACGTCCCTATCTCTAAAAAAAACTCTAAAGCTAACATTATTAGCGCTCGAGCCGTGTCAATTGGCAAACATGCTTTAAGGTCTCGTTTGATAATAATTACCATAAATCAATAGTTATAAATAATAAAGTAAATAAATGATTAAAATATAATTTGAAAAACTATGTCATTGAAGACGTCTTATAGACTAGACCGAAGAAGGGCGCATATATAATACAATATATTCTTCTTGTTAGCCTTTATGACCTTGTCTCCATTCATCATGCGACAAAAACGTTGACACGTGAGCGAGTTCCGAACTGTAGGGAGAAAAAGCTAGCCGTGCACGATCCTTCTCGTTTTCAACAACCTAAACTCGCTTTAGGCACCATATAAGTATACTCCCAGAGGCGGAGCTCTCAGTATAGCAAGGTGAATTCCCGAAGATTTTTACCCCCAAACAGTGGTGGATCCAGGATGAGCTCGGGGGGCTAAATAATGAAGACTTATGGCTAAACCTATAGTTTAATGGTGATTTGAGGTTAATTATACAGTAATTTAAAGGAAATATGAGACTCTAGGGGGGCTCCACTGCCCCCAAATCACTCTATACCATGAACATATCAAGGAAAGATGTGAGCTACCGAGTTTCCTCGGGAACAAACTCCAAGACTCTCTGAAAGACTGAAGACTGAATTTCTCATCAGTCCCAGGGGCAGTGAGTTACAGAGTTCCCTGTTTGTATAACTTTTTATTAGTTGGGATGTTTGATTATTAATTAATTACTAAATTTGTTTAATTAATTTATGAATCACAGTAAACATAAATTAATAGTGTGGTGCATTGATTGAGAGATACTTGAAGGAATTAATCTTGAAAAGATTAAGAAACCACTTCAGAAAAAGAAAGATAGGCTGGTGCAATTGCCTACCTCGCCTAGACGCAATTGAAGTTCATTGTCACTTGATTTGTCTATTAACTTCACTTGTATCTTTTTATTTGTTCTAAATGTTTGTACTTATATAGTATGTGATGACATTCATATTTTGTATGTGTAAAAGCCAATTTAGTGAGAAATCTTTGATATCTATGTTATCGATTTCGCCATACCTTATTTTTTCTGTCCTTCGCCACTGTATACTCTCGTAGTTGTACAAGAATATTTGCATATATACATACGTATAAATACGTATACATTTCTTGGGAAACTGGCTCGATGATTCCTGCACACAGATATATACTAGCTACTTTGTTTCCATCGAGAAGGCGTACGTATGGCTTAGTGACTTACTGCTTCTTTTCTAGGACGACATTCACGATGATTCTTTGTGGATGGTATTATATTAATTAGACTAACAAATATATTAATTTGTATTTTGCAACCAAACGTATAACTTATTGCATGGTCACTCAGACAACTTGTGACTCGAAAAATTATTCTACCTTGACCGGAAATTCATTGTTCTAACTTGTTTTAACATGTGTTATGAGTTAAGATAATGGTCGGGACAATGAGGTGCACAATGTGTGGTTGATAGTGAGGTGCGCGACAATGACTCTTATCAAACAATATACATGTAAGTTTAAACTAATTAGGACTCTTATATAATTCATCATGTACTACTACCGTTCTTAGTAAAATGGAGCATAACTTATGCTCGGGGGAGTGGAGGGACAGACAGACAAGGAAGAGTGACGAACCGAGTGACAAAGGAAGAAATTTTGTCGTTTCAATATTAGGTGATACGGTATATTATTATTTCCTCTTTTACAAGGACTGTACCTAACATAGTACTCTCACCATCCCACAAGGAAAAACCTTATAACATCAAAAAGAAAAATCCACAAAGATCGTTCACGAGCTGCAGGGAGAACAAAGCTATAACCGTGCACGGTCCTCCTCGTTTTCAACAACTTCCTTTAGGCACCATGCCACCATATATAAGTATACTGTCGTTGTTTTACAAGAATATTTGCATATATGCATATACTAGTATACATGTACATTTCTGCACACAGATACTCCTATCTACCTTGTTTCCATCGAGGCGTATCATCACTCAGTGACTCGCTTCTTTTCTAGGACAGGTAAATCTGATTCTTTGTGGATGGTAGTATATTTAGACTAACAAACTTATTCACACGTTGAAATAGAATGTATAGCTTATTGTGCTGTCACATAGAAGATTTGCGGATCAAAGATTTTATTCAACGGTCGAGTCATTTGTTCTAATACATTTATGGACCAAACTGATTGGAAATATGTTGTTCTATTTTATTTGAGCATGGATCGTGAGTTCAGGTCACATACATGAGGTGTGAGAGGGCTCTTATCAAACAACACACATGCAAGTTTAAACCAGTCGGGACTCTTATCTTTGATTCGTCGTACTCTTAGTAAAAGGAGTACGACTCTTAAATGCTCGGGGGGAATGGAGAGACAGACAATTAGGAGAGAGAGAGAGCGCGCGCAAGGGATGAAAATTAAAAAAATCCTTTTAATATTACTCTTAGTAAAAGGAGTACGACTCTTAAATCCTCGGGGGGAATGGAGAGACAGACAATTAGGAGAGAGAGAGAGCGCGCGTGAGGGATGAAAATTAAAAAAATCCTTTTAATATTAGGTATATAAGGATATTACTTTCAATGATTGGTTCCTGATGTAGTGCTCTCATCGTCCCACAAAGAAATTTTTTTTAAAAAAAAATCCACAAAGAGAGATACTTAGCACTATTTGTCATTGTGTCGGCTTTAATTTGTTCATCAGTACCGTTTATCACTGTCTACTAGTATTTTGAGGGGCATCCAAGCTTTGCATGATCCTTAATTTCCGTTTTGAGATTGAGAGCATGTTTAGAACACATGAAATTTTCTCTGTTCTTGTGTTTTTTTATATGAAATTAAACTGATTCCTGTAAATTCATGCATGATTCCTGTGAAATTCCTGTTCCAAATGGGCCCTAAAAATTGAAACACAAGATCAAAACTATGTATAGATATATAACAGGAATTTGGTAGCACTGTTACATGAATACAAACATATACGATGTATGAAATTTGCCGTGTAGCAAACATGGCTCCAGGTAAATATCTGATGAGTCACGAAATCCGTGATGATGCATACAAATCAGAAACCAAATCTGCCGAGCTGATGCAACACGGATCGGACATACAGAATCCGTCTCGGCTCCCCAGCATAATCCAGCAGGCAGCTCCGGCCACCAACGCACAAAATATAACGCGACTGATGATTGGTGGTCAAACAAACACATTAGATGCATAAAGATATTTGAATTTTTAAACAAGCCGTTTGAAGGAGTCGTCCCCGGCGTGTTCATGGCATCTCCGGATATTCTCAGCTTATACCATGAACGAGATATGACTCAGGTTACGCCATGACAAAACTTGAGATGTTCGTTTCTGATTGCTGCTGCTGCTACATCCGAGAGAACCGTCTTCTAATGAAGATTTTTAGTACGTTTGCAGATGAATCCAACAGAAGCGCTCCAACAAAAAAAAAAAGTGCACGTCACCTACCCAGTTTCCAGTTGAAATTCCAAGCTCTGGGAATTGCAGAACTGCAAACCCGAGGCATTATTTGTCCCCAAATTTTGGAGAATGAGCCCAATTGGTTCCCTTAGACAAAACAGTGTCCAGTTCAAACTTCAAACATTGTCGAAAACCGCCACCTTAGCCAGCTGTCGAGAGCCTCCGTGTGGCAAAAAGCAGCCTGCACAAGAAGTTTCGGTGAAGCTGTTAGTTATCGTCAGTTTTGATGGCAGGTCAGATAAAGTTCAGACGACCAATGTCCGGGCTTCTGTTATCGTCAGTTTTGTTAGCAGTAACGAGGAGGAACACTGCCAGAGCCCAGAACTCTCCTTTTTGGTGCTTCTCTCTTGGAAGTGTTTCCAGACCAGGTGCAAACAAACATTCAGGGCTGGTTGCAATGACACGACATGGACAGCCGTAAGTCCTATGTGCAGTCTCAAAGGGCATATGCTCGAATTATGCCCCAATTATTCCTTGACACCCGCCTCGACAATGTAAGCACTCTTTAACCTATTGTATACATGCAGATCAGACCTTCTGCATTGCTAACATGCATGATTGTGTCATACTAGGAGCAAGAGGCTAGGGATTTGTTTAGTTGATCAGGGCAAGGGATCTTTAAAGTGAGATCCAAGACACTGATTTAACTTTCTGATGGAACTTCCATTGTCATAGGAAATGTCTGCAATGTCAATATTAAAACTTTGGAAACTAATAATCGTAAACGTTATCTAGATTTTTGATAAGTACCAGCATATTTTTCATCAAAAGTACCCTCACTATACAAATGAATGAGAATCTTTACTGACACAAAATATTGAATGCATGAAACAATGTCTTCTCACTCTTTTATTTGTGACTAAGGGAGCACCTGAGTAGCCCATCTGATGGTATGGCTTATTGCTCTGTTTCGTAGAGATAATATGCGAAATAATATAAATTAAGTGTTTACCTTTTTTTTTCTTATTTGTCTGGGAGGATTGCTGCTGGGTTTTCAGTTTTCTCAATCCAAAGTTTCCCCTATTCTCCACCTATATCCTAATGGATGAAAGAATCGATTTGATAATAAACTGTTGTCAGCGTAAGCAAAATTGTTATGTGGAAGTAGAACCTTGGGAGTACCTACTATAGTGCTTGTTTCAAGCCAGACTATTTTATTTTCAACCTTGGGAATGCCTACTGTTGTGTTTTTTGGAAGCCATTTTGGGAGATATGGTTGTCAGTATCTACATCTAAATGTAAACTGGCATGCCCAAAATGCAACGTCTATGCCTATAATATTGATGCCATCTATGCATCTCCCTTCCCATACCGCAAAACGATCACAAGATCCACTGGGAAAAAATGGCCATCAACTATGAAGATCACTCAATGTCATCATCATCTCATGCTGATGATACCGATGAAAGGAAAAGCACAGTTTCAGTCTCCCATGAGGCTAGCGCCGACGAGGAGCCATTTTCATTCTTTGAGCTGCTTTGCTATGCCGACACAGTAGATTGGCTCCTCATGGCCCTGCGAACCATTGGGTCTGTCATCCATGGCATGGCATTCCCAGTTGGATATCTCCTTCTTGGAAAGGCACTTGATGCCTTTGGAACCAACATAAATGATCCGGAGGGCATGGTCCATGCGCTGTACAAGGTGAACTTGCTAAAATCCTTTATCATATAATTAGCCTTTCGAATTTCGATTCTATTGGTCTGCAATTGTTTTCAACTTGCATGAGGATTTCCTGCTTGTTGCTTGAAGGTGGTCCCCTTTGTGTGGTACATGGCAGGAGCCACTCTTCCAGCTGGAATGATTGGTGAGTCAAGAATCCGTTGTCCATTCCTTCCATGATGAATGTAGATTTTCCTTGTGGTGCTTTAGAAAGAACAAATATAGGGGAAAAGGCAAAATGTGCATACCTGTGATTTTTTGGTCTGGCTCTATGAAACAAAGATATAAAGTAGAACTGGCAACATTGCTCACTGATTTCTTCGCCCACTAAGCATAAAATTAGCTCAACTCAGGAGAGATTTTATTTTACAGGTGCGCTTGGAAATTAATTTCCACTTATATTCATTATATATGACATAAAAGCACATCTCTGAACTTTGATGAGTACAGTAAAGGCGCACTAATTGCAAGGAAATATTATTTTTGTTACCAGCATACACCTATGTTCAGAAATGACAAATATAGGAGACCTACTAGTAAAAAACAACATGGCAACTTCAGTGGTGAAATGTTGCTAACCTTTTATCTGATGAATTGGCTGCATGCCGAGATCTCCTGCTGGATATACTCAAGTGAGAGACAGTTAGCACGCATGCGGCTCGCGTTTCTGAGATCAGTCCTTAATCAAGAGGTTGGGGCCTTCGACACTGACTTGACTACTGCAACCATCATCACCGGAATAACCAACTACATGAGTGTCATACAAGATGCAATAGGAGAGAAGGCAATGGATTTCACAATCATATGACCATTATATTGATGCAAGACTTCTGAAACTCTGCGGTCAGATCTGCATCTTAAGTTCACTCTTCTGCAGCTGGGTCATTTCATCGCAAGCTTCTCCACTTTATTTGCTGGCATCATAATTGCGTTTATCAGCTGCTGGCAAGTTGCATTGCTTTCCTTCCTGGTCATTCCACTTATCCTCGTCATTGGAGCAGCATACACGAAAAAGTTGAATGTCTTATCTTTGTCACGCAATGCTATTGTTTCAGAGGCAATATCAGTTGTAGAGCAGGTATTGTGAGTATCAGTTAACACCCATACCTCAAGCCAAGTTACCTGAATAGATAAAAATGTTGATACACAGATCATCTCCCGCTTCGTTATATAAGTTTATAAACCTTCGTATACATTTGTTCACAGACTTTGTCACATATCAAGATCGTCTTCTCCTTCGTTGGAGAGAGCTGGGCCATGAAGTCCTTTGTCCAGTGCATGGAAAACCAATTTAATCTAAGCAAGAAGGAAGCATTGATAAAGGGAATAGGACTCGGAATGTTCCAAGCAGTGACCTTTTGTTCATGGGCACTGATGGTTTGGATTGGGGCAGTTGCAGTAACCAAAAACAAGGCAACAGGAGGTGGCACGATAGCTGCCATCATGAGCATCCTCTTTGGTGCAATGTAATAATCACACAAACTAACTGATTGGTTTCGTTGCACTAATTTTTTTTTTCAAATATAGTTACCATTCAAACAAAACATTGAAGCAACTCGCATCCTTTAGGTGTTTCCTTAAAAACTATGCCAATTCTATTCTACTTAATTGAAAGGCAGAGCTACTGCCATTACCTTCAAATAAAAAAACTCACATCCTTTAGCCAAAGTTGCCATATTTTTTTTATTTGCATGTATTCTAGACTTAATGGATTTCCCTACTGCATGGATTCAGATCAATTACCTATGCCGCACCAGACCTTCAGACCTTCAATCAGGCAAAAGCTGCAGGAAAAGAGGTCTTCAAGGTGATAAAGAGAAAGCCATCCATAAGTTATGGAAAAAGTGGATTAGTACTAGACAAGATTCATGGAGAGATCAAATTCCGTAGGGTGCACTTTGCATATCCTTCCCGCCAGGATAAGCCGATTCTCCAGGGATTCTCATTGTCCATCCCCGCAGGCAAAGTCATAGCTCTGGTAGGAAGCAGCGGCTGTGGGAAGAGCACTGTCATTTCACTACTTCAAAGGTTTTATGATCCAACTTCAGGTATGCTTCAACAGTCTTACCACTGCAACTAGCCTGATCTAAGTCACTATTTTTCGATTAGACCCTGAACAAAAAAAGGTTACATATTGTTTATTTGTCGTACTTCTGTGAAGCATTAGCAACTGTAAGCTTAAGTAGTATTAAAATGTTTCAGTCATGTAACAAGGCCTAATACTGCAGGTGACATATTCATTGATGGCCACAGTATCAAGAAACTTGATCTGAAATCGCTGCGCAGAAATATAGCTTCAGTCTCTCAGGAACCATCACTGTTTTCTGGTAACATAAAGGACAACTTGAAGATTGGTAAAATGGATGCAAGTGACGAAGAGATAACAGAAGCAGCAGCAACAGCTAATGTTCATTCATTCATATCCAAACTACCAAATGAGTACTTAACCGAGGTACTTCACCACTTCCTATGGAAACTTATAAATACTTGGGGTCGTCAACCATCGTATTTAACCAAACATGGATTAGGGTTTTGACTCATGATTTGTTAAATTCCAACAAGATCTCTCAAGGACAGAAGTCGACTGAGTGATGCATTAAGAATAGAACTTTAAAATTACAGATAGTCACAATTTATTCCACTTCCACATTATTAGACATTCAAAGATATAAAAATAACTCCCGCTGGAACTTCCTACAACTAAATTGTTTTAGGTAGGAGAAAGGGGTGTGCAGTTATCGGGAGGCCAGAAACAAAGAATAGCTATTGCAAGGGCAATGCTGAAGGATCCACCAATCCTATTTCTCGATGAAGCAACAAGTGCCCTTGATTCAGAATCAGAGAAGCTAGTTCAAGATGCACTTGAGAGAGCAATGCGCAGAAGGACTGTTATCTTGATAGCCCACAAGATGTCCACAATTGTAAACGCTGACACTATTGTTGTCGTCGAAAATGGAAGAGTAGCACAAACTGGGACACATCATGAGTTGCTTGACAAAAGCACATTCTACTCCAATGTATGCAGCATGCAAAATATAGACAAGGAAGCTGAAAATAAAGTGGCAAGGTAAAGTTAAATGTAGCCAATGGAAAGTTTTACTTGACCAATGTTTTATACTCAGTTAAGAAATTCTTCAATATAACTTATCGCTTCAAAAGTATATGCATCATGCATTCAAAAGTATATGCATCATGCATGGGTTGGGGGTGTACCTTATAATCCCAATGAATGAAGATTTTTCAAACTGGACGCCAGCAGTTTCAAATCAAAGTAAGAGTTACTATTTACAAATGATGAACAGAACAAGAAAGTGCAAAAAAAAAAAGACACATAAACTCCTTGCTAAGAAGTTTAGTGACATTATTACATAAAGTAGGATTACTAAGTAGAACTTACGTTTTTTGTTTGATTGATTAAACAGCGCTTCTGACAACATGAAGGAACAAATTGGCGAAGCACACATCAAGCAGTCCTCTACAAATCAGGGACCAAAGAAAAAGCTAGAAAGACTGGAGTCAAAACAACCAAGGAATGAGAATGTTAAGGAAACACACCCTTTCTTTAGACTTTGGTATGGATTGCGTAAAGAGGACATTATGAAGATTCTATTTGGCTCCGCAGCAGCAGCCATCTCTGGAATCTCAAAGCCTTTGTTTGGTTATTTCATCATGACCATCGGTGTGGCATATTATGATCCGGATGCAGAAAAGAAAGTCACCAAGTATTCTTTGATATTCTTCACAGCAGGGATGGTTACAATGGTGAGTAACATCTTGCAGCACTATATTTATGGTATCATTGGAGAAAGGGCAATGAAAAACCTAAGGGAGGCACTCTTTTCAGGTATGCCACATGAAAACCTTGAATTTGTTAAGTGTTCACCATAAATTCTCACAAGAGACAACATTATATACATACCTCGTACCCTTGATAATATGAAATTATTTTGCTCAATGCAACGCAGCTGTTCTCCGAAATGAGCTTGGTTAGTTTGAGAAACCAAATAATGGCGTAGGATTTCTTACCTCATGCATTGTCAGTGACACGTCAACAGTCAAGACCATCATATCAGACAGGAAATGTCGCCTCCCCTCCCTCCCGACACCTGCTCTTCCTCAAGCCCCGCGCCGCTGCCTACTCCGGGCACGGCGGCCACCCCCAAAACGGCGACCTCCCCCACCGCTGAAACCCCCTCTTGTTTCCCCTCCCCGGTGTCCTGCCTTGGCGCGACAGCAGGCCGCTCTAAGGCGCTGAGGTGGAGGGACGATTCCCCTACCTCGGACTGCCTGGACACCCCCTCCCCTTCTCCGTTCAAAGATGCCCTCCTCAAGTGTGCAGCCCCGACGGCTGATGCGAGGGTCCTTGGTGGCGCTGCTCACCAGGTGATCCCATCTACGGTTGCGGGCTCACCGGCCGGGCCAAGGGCAATACGTATCATTCTTCATCCGACAGACCACTGCGCCCGGCCCAAACGTACTGCCGACGCTGAGGGGTGGTGGACAGCGGAGAGCCGACGGGCTCGCCGGGATAGTCCGCGTCAAGCGCATTTGCCCCGTCGACTGGTCCCTGAGGATCTCCGGGGCAGATGCTTCAACTGCTTCTCCAAGCACCATCGTGCGGCGGACTGTCGCTCTAGTCCGCGCTGCTTCTACTGCCGCCAGGTTGGGCATCGTTCATACGCGTGCCATCGCCGTCGGGTGGGTGACCGCCCGCCGATGCAAAGGCAGGTCTGGAGGCCGAAGTCCCCTGTAATCTCCGGGGCGACCTCCCCTCCGCCTCCGGTGGACATGCCGGCGCTGACTGAGGAGGCGGTGGCACCCCGAGGACCACGAAGGCGGCGCCGTAGCCGGGGTCGGCGCGTTGGCGTGGTTAGTGGACCATCTTCAACTGGTACGGGCGAAGCATGGCGCGAGGAAGAGAGGGCTGTCTTGGCCCAGTTGGTCTCGAGCGATGATGGGTCCTCGGTTGCTGGTTCGCGACCTCGACGGATCATTGATCGCTCAACCAGCATTGTGCAACGGGAAGCGGAGCTGGCTCAGGCTTTGGTAGTCTTCGTGTTCGGCGAATGCATCGATGACTCGGCAAATGCCATCCTGGCAACGATCGCCACCCGTTTTCGAGCTCCAACAACATCAAATCCACATTCGCCGTTTTGGCCCGGCCAGCTTCTTGATCATTCTGCCTGATGAAGCAACGGCGACGAGGGTCTACAATGTGGGTCGCCCGATCCTTGCTCCTTCTCATCGTCTTCACGTCCGGCGGTGGTCGCGGTTCATCGATTCCACTGCGGCTTCTCTCCCCGTAGCGGTCGAGGTTGAGCTGCGTGGCATACCGGCCCACGCATGGGAGCTCGCGACTGCCGAGGCCCTGCTCAACGATTTTTGTTGGATTGGTGGTCTGCATCCTGAGACGGCGGACCGGCGGGACGTTTTCCGCGCGTCAGGCTGGTGCTCCTCCCTGGAATCGGTGCCGAAGGCGATGGATTTAGAGATAATTGAACCATTGGTACCAGGGGACAACCTCGTCCCATCCAAGCGATCTCTGGTCTACCCGGTGGAGATCGCTCTCATCGGGCCCGACCAACAGGAACTGATGGACTCTCCTTCACCACCTTCGGCGAACGGTGGTCGCCGACGTAGGCGACGTCGACGGCGGCGTGGCTCGCCTGATGCCCCTTCGCATGATGTGACGGGGCACGGGGCCGCGGTGCATGCCCCCGTGCATGCGCGGCTGGGGCAGGTTCGACAATCGTGCAGCCGCTCAGGGCCCGATGCCAGCATTGATGGCGAGCGTGCAGCTCAGGCCGGGGACACTCCCGATGCTGTCTCGGCTCCATCAATGGAAGAAGATGAAGAGTGGGGGCGTCGCTGCGTGGCCTAGGCTGACGTTTCTCCCGATGCTGTACCGGTTGAGATCCGGCCAGTGGAACCAGCGCTGCCCCAGGAAGATCCTGAAGAAGGCGAGTTAATGGGTGGCATTGACGGCGAGCGTGCAGCTCGGGCTGGGGTCACTCCCGATGTTGTCCCGGCCCCATCAATGGAAGAAGATGAAGAGAGGGTACGTGGCTGCGTGGCCCAGGCTGACGTTTCTCCCGATGTTGTACCGGTTGAGATCCGGCCAGTGGAACCAGTGCTGCCCCGTAAAGATCCTGAAGAAGGCGAGTTAATGGGTGGCATTGACGGCGAGCGTGCAGCTCGGGCTGGGGTCACTCCCGATGCTGTCCCGACTCCATCAATGGAAGAAGATGAAGAGAGGGTACGTGGCTGCGTGGCCAAGGCTGACGTTTCTCCCGATGTTGTACCGATTGAGATCCAGCCTGTGGAACCAGCGATGCCCCGTAAAGATCCAGAAGAAGAAGAGTTAATGGGCTCGCCCCACCACGGGGCCACACCTGGCGATTGGTCGCGCGAGATTGGCGTGGGAGCGACGTATTGGCGGGACGAAGTTAGTACACGCCTGACTGCACGTGAGGATCTTGTGGCTCTGACGGGGCAGGCGTGTGTTTTTTCATCTGCGGAGAACTCACCTCTCGAAGCCCTGGAGGCGCTCGTGTTCGTGGAGACCGTGGCATCAAGGGCACCTATTTCCCCGACCTTGGCTGACGGGGCTCTCAAGGTCTACTACAGACGAAAGAGGCGCACTCGGACTCATTCTCCCCCTCGCGGAGATATTCCTCCGCCTCAGCTTGTCGTTGTGTCTCATCCACCAACTCAGGCTGCTAGTGAAACTCACAGCGATGTCCCTGCTCCTCTGTCTGCCGTTGAGCCTCATCCTCCACCTCAGCCTGATGTTGAGACTCACAGGGAAGATCATGAACCGGCGAATTTAAGCAGGAAAACCTTCATTGACAATCTGACCAAGAAAACAGATGGAGTGTTGGCCCGACCTCCGACCATCCAGAAGCGACGTGTGAAGGCACCTCCCCCCACCTCGGCCCCACGCAGAAGCCGAAGGACTGCAGGGCTTGGTGCAGAATTTGCAGGTTGCCCTGACATTGGGGCACGAAAGACGGTGATTAGATCTCTCGACTTAGCAATAGAGCGGGAGCATGTCGATCAACGCATTTTGAATGATTTTGCTAAACTATTCGGCCGGTCTCTCTCGGCGTCCCATGTCCAGGCCCTAGCGGCCCTATTTGGATGGGCTGTACCAGAGGGGACTAGGAACATCAGTACAGCAATCCAGTGTTGATCTGTACTGTAAGGAGGTCTTGTTATACAATTTTTTCCCAATGGATCCTTCTAAAATGTTGATTTGGAATGTGCGCGGCCTAAATTCATCTGCTCGACAAGATTCTGTGCGCACTTTGGTCGAGTCTACTAAGGCTGATATCGTGTGTCTCCAGGAAACGAAAATGGAAATCATACCTCGAGGAGCAGTGTTATCCGCCCTAGGCTCAAGTTTTAGTCACTACACATTTGTTCCCTCTGTTGGAGCAAGCGGTGGCATTCTTGTTGCTTGGAAACATGACTTGGGTCCTGCTATGGCCACACGAATTGATGAACACAGTACTTCTGTCCAGTTCCAGCCAGCAGATAGAGAACCTTGGTGGCTTACATGTGTGTATGGGCCACAAGGGAATGAGGAGAAGATCAATTTCCTACAGGAGCTACGAGGAATTCGCTCAGCCTGTATTGGCCCTTGGATCTTGGTGGGAGATTTCAATCTCATCTACAGAGATGAAGACAAGAATAATACAATCCTCAACCGCGCAATGATGGGTCGGTTTCGAAGAGCACTCAATGATCTGGCACTTAAGGAATTGCCCCTAATTGGACGCAAATTCACTTGGAGTGGAGGAGGGGTGTCCCCAACACTCAGTAAAATTGATAGGGTCTTCTGTTCAGTGGATTGGGAGAATGAATTCCCCAATTGTCTATTACAAAGCACAGCATCGATGGATTCTGATCACTGCCCCCTTATCTTGGGGCTGGGAGACTTGTTACCTGGGAAAGGCAGGTTTCACTTTGAATCTTTCTGGCCTAGACTTGAGGGTTTTCAGGAGGTAGTTGCTGATGCTTGGAATTCTGCTGAGGTGCGGTTCTGTCCACTGGAAACTTTGTCAGTAAAGTTAAAAGCTTTATCTAGAGCATTACAGAGTTGGAGTCAGAAAAAAGTTGGTCACGTTAGAACACAGTTAGCCCTTGCTAGGGAAATTATTCACCAGTTTGAGATTGCACAAGATCAGAGGCAATTATCTGACAGTGAGTTGTGGCTGCTGCATTCTTTGAAGAAACACTCGTTTGCTTTGAGTTCCCTGCAAAGAACAATTGCTAGAACCAGATCAAGAATTGGATGGCTTAAAGATGGAGATGCTAATACCGCCCTCTTTCACTCTCAAGCACGCCATAGGAAGAGGAAAAATTTCATATCTAAAATAATAGCTGAAGACCAGGTGCTTACTAGTCACGAGGACAAAGTGAATGAGATTTTCAGGTTCTATGATAGTCTCCTGGGCACCTATGAACAGAGAAATATCTCAATCAACTTGGAGAACCTGGAGCTTAGTCAACATGACCTATCTGATCTGGAGTTGCCATTCAGCGAGGAAGAGGTGTGGGATACTATCAAACATCTACCTGCTGACAAGGCACCTGGACCAGACGGTTTTACTGGTCGTTTTTATAAGAAGTGCTGGTGTATCATCAAGTCAGATGTGATGGCGGCTCTAGCAGCAGTTCAATGTGGAAATGTCAGGAACTTGCAGCTCCTAAACACAGCCCTTCTTACTCTATTGCCAAAGAGAAAGGATGCTGTCATGGTCAAGGATTTTAGGCCAATTAGCCTCATTCACAGTTTTGCCAAATTGGTTACTAAACTGATGGCTAACCGACTGGCTAGTAAACTCAGGGGAATGGTGTCAGCTAATCAAAGTGCATTTGTTAAGGGCCGTTGTATTCATGACAATTTCATTCTTGTCCAGCAAACGGCCAAATTTCTACATCAACAGAAGCAGCCCAGGATTCTCTTGAAGTTGGATATATCTAAAGCATTTGACTCTGTTTCATGGCCTTTTCTTTTAGAGATCTTACAAAGAAGGGGTTTTGGTCCTAGATGCCGAGATTTGATCAGTGGAGTCCTTGGTTCTTCATCTACTCGGATACTTCTTAATGGTATCCCAGGAGAGGTCTTGTTCCATCAGAGAGGGTTGAGACAAGGTGACCCGTTGTCTCCCATGTTGTTTATTCTGGTAATGGACGTGTTAAACTGTCTGGTAGAGAAGGCCAGTAATGAGGGGCTGTTACAACCGCTCGCCACACGGAACATCCATCACCGTGTTTCTTTGTATGCGGATGATGTGGTCTTGTTCCTCCGCCCGGTTGCCACAGACCTGCAGATGGTAGAAGACTTGTTGCAGCTCTTTGGTTCAGCCACTGGCCTCAAGACAAATATACAAAAAAGCAGTGTCTTGCCCATTCAGTGCTCAGAGGAAGATATGTCAATAGTGCAAGTTCACTTGCATTGTGAAGTTCAGCAATTCCCTTGCAAATATCTTGGGCTCCCTCTCTCTATTAAAAAGCTAAATCGAGCACAGCTTCAACAACTCATTGACAAAATTGCAGATCAACTTCCAGGATGGAAAGCAGAATTGATGAACCGGGCAGGAAGAGCCATACAAGTTCAACACGTACTTACTGCTATGATGATCTATATGGCTACTGCCTTAGACCTTCCCCAGTGGTTCTTAAAGGCAGTTGACAAGATACGTAGGAGTTTCTTATGGCGAGGTAGGAAAGAAGCCAATGGAGGGCATTGTCTGATTGCATGGCCAAAGGTTAGTAGACCCAAGCCCAAGGAACTTGGAGGCCTTGGAATATTGGACCTGCAGCGATTTAGCTGGGCTCTCAGGGTTAGATGGCTGTGGCTGGGAAAAACAGAACCTATGAGGCCGTGGACGGCTTTCCCAGTCCCTGTTCATACCTGTGCCCAGTCTCTGTTCGCTACTGCTATAACTACCGTTGTTGGTAATGGAGAAAACACAAAATTCTGGACAGACAAATGGTTGAATGGATATTCCATTGAGGTGATGGCCCCTCACCTATTTGCTTGTGTCCCCAAGAGGAGAGCCAACAAGAGAACTGTTCAGGAAGCCATGACGAATAACAGGTGGCTTGAAGACATCCAAAGCCACTATCCGGTGGCAGTCCTATTTGAGTTCCTTGACATTTGGGACCTGGTACAGGACGTGGTGTTACAGCCAGATATTGAGGATGTTCATAAATGGCTCTTTGAGGCCTCGGGTAAGTTCTCCACCAAATCAGCTTATGAGGCCTTCTTCAATGGGTCCACTTATTTTGCACCAAGCAATCTGATTTGGGAAACCTGGGCTCCAAGGAAATGCAAGTTTTTTCCTATGGCTTGTGGCCCACAACCGTTGTTGGACAGCGGACAGGCTGGCACGCCGTGGCCTTCCCCATCCGGCTCACTGCCCACTTTGTGACCAGGAAGATGAGACGATTAACCATCTACTCTCGGCATGTGTCTTCGCTCGGCAGTTTTGGCATCAGCTATGGAGATTTTTTGGGATTCCGGATGTCACACCCCAACCGCACAGTAACAATTTCTTCTTATGGTGGCAACAAGCAAATGATCGAATGAGCAATGGTGTGCAGGATGGTTTCAACACCTTGGTCGTCTTAGGAGCATGGAACCTTTGGAAAGCAAGGAATGATGTGGTGTTCAATGGGATCACTCCCAGAGTGGACAGAACCTTCCTACTGGCGCAGGAGGAATCTGAACTCTGGATGCTTGCAGGTGCGAAAGATCTTGGTGCTGTGGTCGCTACTAGGCCCCCTGTTCAGTAGTTGGGAGTTGGTCTAGTTGGTCGTAACATAGCTATCTTTGGCGCAAATGTAAAAGTATTGCCCGGTGATCACGGGCAAGTGGTGTAGGCGTGTGTGGGTGCGTCCATGTACTCTGTGTTTGGCTATTTCGGCCTAACTCTTCTTCTCTTAATGCAATGATATGCAGTCCTCCTGCATATTCGAGAAAAAATCATATCAGACAGAATGGCAGTTATTGTGCAATGCATCTCTTCAATTCTGATAGCAACAATAGTAAGCATGAAGGTCAATTGGAGAATGGCTTTAGTTTCATGGGCAGTCATGCCATGCCATTTCATTGGTGGCCTTATCAAGCCAAGTCAGCAAAAGGATTTTATGGTGACTCTGCTATTGCTCACCAGGAACTTGTCTCCCTAGCTTCAGAGGCTGCTAGCAACATCCGGACTGTGGCATCCTTTGTTTATAAAGATGAAATAATCAAGAAAGCAGAATTGTCACTGCAAGAACCCTTGAAGATCATCAAGATTGAGAGCATGAAGTATGGGGTCATCCAAGGGATCTTGCTCTGCCTCTGGAATATTGCACATGCAGTGGCGCTATGGTACACCACAGTTTTGGTTCAGAGGAAGCAAGCCTCATTTAAGGACAGCATAAGATCATACCAGATATTCTCACTCACAGTGCCTTCCATCACAGAGTTATGGACCCTCATTCCTATGGTCATGTCAGCCATTTCAATACTGAATCCTGTATTTGACACACTTGACAGAGAGACACAAATTGTGCCAGATAAACCAGAAAACCCAGGCAAAGGGTGGCTCATCGGTAGAACCGAGTTTCAGGATGTGAGCTTCAATTATCCATCAAGACCAGAGGTGACCATTCTGGATGGCTTCAATCTAGTTATTGAACCTGGCCAAAGAGTAGAATTGGTTGGCCCCAGTGGTGCAGGAAAGTCCTCTGTACTGGCTTTAATACTGAGATTCTATGATCCTTCCAGAGGTAGAGTGTTAATTGACAACAAGAACATAAAGGACTACAATCTCCGATGGCTCAGGAAGCAGATTGGGCTAGTTCAACAAGAACCAATCCTGTTCAACACATCCATCAGAGATAACATTAGGTATGGAAGTGAAAGCCCTTCAGAGACTGAAATCATCTAGGCTGCAATGGAGGCAAACATTCACGAATTCATCAGTGGTCTACCAGAAGGGTACGGCACTGTTGTTGGAGACAAAGGGAGCCAGCTTTCAGGAGGGCAGAAACAGTGGATTGCTATTGCAAGAACAATACTAAAGAGGCCTGCCATTCTGCTTCTTGATGAGGCAACCAGCGCACTTGACGGTGAATCTGAGAGGGTGATTATGAGCTCTTTAGGGGTCAAAGTGTGGAAGGACAAAGATGAGCAAGCCAGTGTGATTACAAGTATCACAGTTGCACACATATTGTCCACGGTCATAAATGCAGATGCGATAGTTGTGATGGAAAAAGGAAAGGTTGTTGAACTTGGTAATCACCAAGCGTTGATCTCCGCTGAAGATGGCGTTTACTCAAGATTATTCCACTTGCAAAGCAACATGAAAGATTGACCACCATCTATTCAAGTTCCAATGTTTTTTTTTGAAAAATTTCAAGTTCCAATGTGGCCAAAGACCAAAGACACTTAGCAATAATAGCTTTAGGAGATTAAGCATCGTTTAAATGCACTTGCTGTCACTTCACAAATTGTAATAACATAGCTATCTCATCATATACCGATGATGCATAGTCCATCAGTTAGGGCAAAAAACAACTACTATTTATTACTTGAATGATATCTGTTTGGAGCGCCTCCACTGCCATATGTTTAACCTTATTCTTCCTATGTGTTGGAATGAATGGACTGGATTGATTAGGCTAACCCTAGAAGGGTAGCTATATAGAGTAGCATACATGGGCCTCATGGGCCTAGCCACATGGGCCTTAGACATATACTCCAACACCCCCCCGCAGTCTGAGCTACCGACGCAGCGGAGTCAGGCTATACACCAGAAAAAGAAAATACATGCGAGCCCCCCCACAGACACAACTAGCCACTGGTGATGTTGAGGCTGAAGCGAAAAGTGGAGAAGGTCGACGATGGGAGGCCCTTGGTGAAGATGTCTGCGAACTAGGACGTCGTAGGTACATGTAGGACTCGCACCTCGCCGATGGCAACCCGATCACGGACGAAGTGAAGGTCAATCTCCACATGCTTGGTCCGCTGGTGCTGCACAGCGAAGATGGCGAGGCAGACGCCGGAAAGCGGAGGGTGTAAAGGGGGCCCGTACTGTCACATCGGAGCAGAGAACGCCGGGTAGCCAAATCCTTCACAGTAAGACCAGAAGAGTCAAACTCCACAGAACACGAGTTGTCAGCTGTAAAACGACGAATAGAAAGAAGGTTGTGAACTATAGAGGGTGCAACAAGAACATCGGGAAGACGAAAGGACCCATGAGCACCGGCGGTACCCACAGAGGTGACAGGAAGACACGAACCATTTGCGACCATAATGGACGAGAGGAGAGAAGTAGAAGGAGAAAGGACAGAAGAAAGTATACCAGGGTTAGGGGTGGTGTGGTAGGTGGCACCCGAGTCGGCAATCCACTCAGGTCCGACAGGAGGTGTAAGCCCATGATGCTGAACGACCGTGCCAAGGCCGTCTGGTCCCAGCCAGCAGGCCCGGGCGGGGTGCCGGGGGATGTAGCCCACGACGGTGTAGTGGAGATGCCTGGAGGTGGAGCACCAGTAAACATGGCCACCGGTGGGTGAGTCTCACCCCCTGGAGCGTGGTAGGGCCACATAGAAATGCGCCCTGACTATGGGTTGTGGAAAGAAGACCATGGTGCCCCCCCGGTGGGCCACCTGTGGGGGTGACACCAGCACCCCCACGAGGGCCACCGCCCCCACCACGTCGGCGACGACCGCCACGCCCCCCCCACCTCCGCTGGGCCCGGAGGGAGGAGGACCAAGAAGGGATGACAGTGGTGGAGCAGACGGACGCGGCGGAGTAGCAGCCAGGGCCGTCGAGGAGGACGAGGACCCCTGGGTGGCGGTGGACCCCGGCTGGAGGCCCTGAGTGAGCTCCTCCATGACGAGGTCGTCACGGACCTGCAGGAAGGTGGGGAAGGGCCGCTGCCGGGTGATCCATGTCCGGAGGTGGGCGTAGCGGTCGCTGAGCCCGCGGAGGACGTTGAGGACGAGGATGCGATCCTCCACGGGCCAGTCCAGGTCGCCGAGGGAGTCTTCCATGGTCTTCATCTTCCGGCACGACTCACCAACGGCAAGGTCCCCCTGGACGAAAGTGCGGAAGCTCGCGTCGAGTCGCAGAGCTCGGGCCTCAGCATTGCCCAGAAACTGGCCCTCGAGTGCCAGCCAGGCCTGGCGAGCGGAGGTGGTGGTGCGGACGAGGTCGTAGAGGTCGACGGAGATCGTGCCGAGGATCCAGGAAAGCATGATGCTGTCCAGGCGCTGCCACAACGGAGTTTGGACCATGGGCGTAGGGTCGTCGAGGACATGGTCGTCGAGGGCGTAGCGGCGAAGAGTGAGGACCACCAGATCCCTCCAACGAGCGTACGAGGGCGACTCGGGGTCGAGAACGATTGGGACGAGGAGCCGGATGTTCTGGACACCACCGCCCTGGTAGTGAAGCTGCGAGACGAGGGGATCGGCCGGGTCGTGACGGAGAGCCGTAGTGGTGAGGTGTCCCGTCGATCCGGAGGAGGTGGCCCCCCCGTCGTTGGCGAGCAGCTGCTCTGCCTCGGCGATCTAGCGGGCCAGAGTGTCGACGGTGTCTCGCTCCCGCTGCCACAGAAGTGCAGCCGCACGGACGCGCTCCTGACCGGCGGCGGCCGCGGCACGGGCGGAAACTAGCGCGACGGCGAGGGCGGAGACGGGCCGCGGGTCGGAGAGGACGGCCGAAGACAGAGCGGGGAGGGTTCCACAGCCCATGGCCGTCCCCCCAGGCCGGCTGCAGCAGGAGCAGCGGCCGCGGCGGCGTCCGCCGGAAAGTCGAGGCTGACGGCGTTGGCGACATCGGGCGGGGCAACCGGGAAGGCAGCAGAGGCGGGAAGCCCATCAGAAGCGAGGGCGAGGGCCAGGCGCGGCGGCTGCCAGGCGGCGAGGCCGCTGGAGACGCGCCAGGAGGGCGCCGGCATGGCCCAGGCGTGGCCCGCGCCCGCGCTAGAGGTGGCAGCGGCGGCCGGTGGCGCTGTGGCAGCCGCGCCCCTCACCTGGGAAGACGGCGGCGCCAGGGGAGGTGGCGCCATGGCAGCAGCGGCCCGGCCCTGGGGAGGCGGCGGCGCCAGGGGATGCGGCGCGTGGCCCGCACCTGGGGAGGCGGCGGCGCCCAAGGGAGGCTGCGCGTGGCCCACGCCCGCTCCTTGGTTGGCGGCGACGGCCAGCGGCTCCAGAGGGCCCGGCGCAGGTGGAGCAGCGGCGATCTGGGCCCAGGAGGTGGAGTGGGAGAGGGGAGGGAAGGAGAGAGAGTGGGAGAGAGGGGGAGGATCGGCCATGGCGCCCGGCGGCTAGCCGGCGTGGGCGGCGGCCCCTGGCGGTTGGCCCTGGCGGCTGGAGGGAGGGAGGGAGAAATGGGAGAAGAAAAGCTAGGCTCTTGATACCATGTTGGAATGAATGGACTGGATTGATTAGGCTAACCCTAGAAGGGTAGCTATATAGAGTAGCATACATGGGCCTCATGGGCCTAGCCACATGGGCCTTAGACATATACTCCACTACTATGCAATATAAGTAAGGCTAGCCAAAGTATCGAAGCTAGAGTAACAGTATTTAAGCCAGGAAAGGGATTCAGTAATATACTAATATAAGCTGGTTCCCCTGCATGCGGTCCATCAACTAGTTTAACCATCTTTTAAGGTTGAGGACAACTTGAACAAAGCTCTCTACAAGAAACTAGCTGAATATCTATTTTTTGTAAATAAATAGGCAAGAAATATAACATAGAAAGAAAGAAAACATCATGAACAAAAAAAAATGAGCTTCCTAAAATATTACATGCCAAAAATAGAACTACCCAAATTCGGTACAATGGACATTACATAAAAAAAGCTGAGATGCTTTATTTCCAATGAACTATTAATTAACTATGAATCTATAAGATACAGCAAGTTCACATAATGATAATCTATTCACCCAGATCAAAACTGAAATCAGAGAATCAGGCTGTTGGATGACTATTCACTATTGTGAAAGTTCCTGGCACTAACATGATGGCATGTGGTTTTAGAGGACGTAATAAGATTTGCAGCAGAAACTACCTTGTTTATTACTGGACACCTTGCTCTTGTAGTCTTGATGATGCAATTTCCCTTTTTGTATGCAGCAGAAACATCAAACACGTTTAGCAAAGCATCATGTATACATACGAGGAAATAGCCGGTGTATTTATTTGGAATTTGGAAGGACTAAGGAATATGTAGACTAAGATCGTGTTCCAATAGCAAAGTGGCATTGTTTTTTTTTTAATGGGAAATACAGCAGGGGAAGCCCCCACTGTAGGATTTTATTAAATAAAAACAGAAACCTGTACAAAAGATAAAGAAATAAAAACAAACCAACCAGCCGGAGGGCTGAGGTAGCCACAGCGGGAAGGGAACCGCAGGCCAAAAACCAGGGAGGCCCAACAAACCAACCAGCCGGAGGGCTGAGGTAGCCACGGCGGGAAGGGAACCGCAGGCCGAAAACCAGGGAGGCCTAAGAGAGGAGATCTAAACAGAGGAGAAAAGATACACGTTTATCATCTCTCATTCTAAAAGCCTGAAGTTTGGCCTCTTCACAGAAGAGGTTTTTCCAAGAAGAGAAAGAAGGCCGGCCTCTGTCAAATATGAAGTTGTTTCTCTGCTTCCAAATATGCTAGGTAGCAAAGTGCCATTGCTATTCTGGATTAGACTTGTAGCTGGAGTAAAGTAATGTAACGTGTAGATGAAAACAATGTTGCCGCATGCCCTATAATATGGTTACGAGGACAAATGATTCATGCTTAGTATTTCCCAATGATGTGACTTTTACTGCAAAACTAAAGTCGGAGACATCATCAAGAAAGTTTACTTTCATGTCTGAATACGCAGGTTGACATCGTCTTGCATGTCAGCAAAGGAGTCATGAACAAAAAATGGGAGCCGCTAGGATGAGCAATAGATAAACTATTTTTTCGAGGCTGGAGCTGGAATAATTAATTATGAATCTTGATAGTATCATCGGTGCAAATTTGTAGCTATGTGGTTGTTATTGTGTGTACTAGCTACTAGTGCTATAAAGCTCAGTGTGCCGGCTACTCACTTTTTGCAAATTAACACAAGATTCGGGAAAAGCAATGCCACTCATCCAAGAGAAGGATAGGCCCACTGAATCATCTGAACCTAACATTGCAGATGGCAAGAAAAGCACACCAGCAGCATCTATGGCGCCAGAAACAGAGGCTGAAGACAGATCGTTTCCATTCTTTGGCCTGCTTTGCTACGCGGATGCACTAGATTGGCTGCTAATGGTATCAGGAACCATGGGGTCCTTCATACATGGCATGGGGCCTTCAATGTCGTACTACATACTAGGGAAAACTCTTGACGTGGTCGGGAACAACATGGGCAATAACGAGGCCACAGTCCATGAACTCTCTAAGGTTACCTCAGATCTGATTTATTTTCAAGCTACCCTGTTAAATGCCATTCGATTCTGCTGATTGATTTTTGTTTGATTTTAGTGTTGTTTCACTAACATTATCTACTTTACATGTTCCTGTTTGCAGTTAATTCCATATATGTGGACCTTAGCAATTGTTACCCTTCCTGGCGGAATTATTGGTGAGTGAAGTCTTCAATTTCCAACTTTGCTATGTTATCAACAATGTAAGACAAAGAAAGCAAACCAGTAATTATGCCTTATATGAAGCATACTGAAGCTCTTTGAAGGACGGATGCAGTAGTATTTAACCAAACATCATTTATTGGACACCTAAAAATAATTGGCCAAAAAAGTATCTTTGAAATTTGAATACAGTAGCAGGCAAGCAGCAAATTGAAAAAGAAATAAGCATGCAAATAAAACAATTCATTTGGTGGTAAGAAAGAGGAATACATAGTAATGTCATTCCCTATGTAACTACTTGTCCACACATGCAGCAAGAACACAGCATCATGGGAATTGAAATGATATGAAATAGCTTAAGCTATTTTCCAATGAATTCTCTAATCTTTTCATCACAAACTCACAATGGCCCTGCTATAGAAACTGCAAGTTGGATGTATACAAGTCAGAGGCAAATGGCACGCATGCGGATAGCATATCTGAGATCAGTGCTCAATCAAGATATTGGAGCTTTCGACACTGACTTAACCACTTCAAATATCATAGCTGGGGCAACCAACCACATGAGTGTCATACAAGATGCAATTGGTGAAAAGGTATTAATTTTCCTTCTAGTATATCACTGCAAGAGTCACTAACCCAAAGAGAAGTACCAAAAATTTGCTCGATGATAACCAATCTTAAAAGTTGGCTTACTATTTTCTTCAGATGGGTCACTTTATGTCAAACTTCTCCACATTCTTAGTTGCTATCATTGTTGCCTTCGCGTGCTGTTGGGAGGTTGGCCTGCTCTCTCTGCTAGTTGTACCTATGCTCCTCATGGTTGGAGCATCTTATGCCAAAATGATGACTCGCATGTCCCTCACAAGAACATCTTTCGTGTCTGAAGCAACCACTATTGTAGAACAGGTACCTATGCAAATGAATGCCATGTTAAAGTTAAGTAGGTATAAATTGAATTTGTAATCATATGATATATTTGTCCACAGAATATTGCACATATAAAGACCGTCTTCTCATTTGTTGGAGAAAAGTCAGCTATCAAATCTTTCAACAATTGCATGGATAATCAATACACGTTAAGCAAGAAAGAGTCGATGGCAAAAGGTCTAGGTTTGGGAATGTTACAGATCGCAACATTCTGTTCATATTCATTGGTAATCTGGGTTGGAGCAGCTGCTGTAATTGACAGAAAAGCAAAACCTGGTGAAACAATTGCAGCCGTCATTAATGTCCTCTCCGGTGCAATGTAATACTGAGAAATCTCCTTTCAGCAATGTAGGATATTGCATGATTATCTTGTACTCAAATGTTTAAATATATATTAATCCTATATAGTTGTCTGTGATTCAGATATCTATCGAATGCAGCACCAGATCTTCAGGCCTTCAGCCAAGCAAAAGCTGCTGGGAAAGAAGTATTTAAGATTATCAAAAGAAATCCAGCAATAAGTTACGAATCAAAGGGAAAAATCTTGGAAAAGGTCACTGGAGATATAGAAATACGAGAGGTGCACTTCACATATCCGTCCCGTGAGGATAAGCCAGTTCTCCAAGGTTTCTCACTGGCTATACAGGCAGGCAATATTTTAGCTCTTGTGGGGAGCAGTGGATGTGGAAAGAGCACAGTGATTTCTCTGGTTCAAAGGTTCTACGATCCTATATCAGGTAACATTGTAGGGCACATGCTTATCATTGTAGAAGCATTCATTTTTGGATATACTATTCAATCAGTATATATGTGGTTGTGTCCAAGAGTTCTTGACCTTATGAGATACGAGTTTTTGAGGTTACAACCTTACATGACCACTTCACATATTAAATTCTACACAAACATAGGAATGAAATGTGGGTATATCAAACAAAAATACAATATTCAGAAATAAAAAATGGAAAGGAAACTTATGCATAGAATATAACGGTCAAATATTGTGTCTGCTAGTTTTCTTGCAAAAATGTTTTTGTGAATAAGTTGTTATAAAATGCAGGTGCGATTCTCATTGATGGCCAAGACATTAGAACACTCGATCTGAAGTTCCTGCGGACAAATATAGGTTCAGTCTCCCAAGAGCCATCACTATTTTCAGGTACCATCATGGACAACTTGAGAATTGGCAAAATTGATGCAACTGATGAAGAGATAATTGAAGCAGCCAAAACAGCTAATGTGCACTCTTTTATATCCAAACTTCCAAACCAATACAAAACTGAGGTGAGATTTTATTTTATTTAAGCAAGGGCCATTGAACACCTCACAAATTTCCTTTCTTTTTTTCCATGGCTGTGGATGAAATTATATCAAATTATTAATATATTTAATAGCCAGCAAAATTAAGTTAGACACTGAAGAACTGATTTTGTTGTCAACTAGGAAGCTCAGTACCAAGAAATCATGTGAAGCAGGCAATATGCTGCGTATGCTCTTTATTAATTTTCATAAAATTTTGTTAGACTCCAGAAGTAGAAAATAGCAATCATCGCTCTTTGATTAACCACTACAGGTAGGAGAAAGAGGTGTACAATTATCAGGAGGTCAGAAACAAAGAATAGCAATTGCAAGAGCCATTCTAAAAGATCCACCAATTCTACTCCTTGATGAAGCGACAAGTGCACTTGATTCTGAATCTGAGAAGATAGTTCAGGAAGCTCTTGACATAGCTATGCAAGGAAGGACAGTTATCTTAATTGCCCACAGAATGTCAACAATCATAAATGCAGACAAGATCGTTCTTGTGGAGAATGGAAGAGTAGCTCAATCTGGAAAACACGAAGAATTGCTGGAGAAAAGTGAATTCTACTCAAGTATATGCAGTATGCAAAATCTGGAGAAGGATTCTGGCAAGAGCAAGACAAGGTAGATGCAATCAATTGTCCACTTTTTTTTCCACATTGTAAAATGTTCTCGCATTGAATCCATCATGGCACTGTACTGAAAATGCAACAATGTAACACTGAGAATATGCTTTTCTGCAAGTAGATCGATGATACCTAACTTGGTTTACATGGAACTGGCGTACAGTTTACTCATTTGTTTATTTGATTGGTAAAACAGATTTATTGATCAGGTCAAAGAAGAAAAGGAAAAAGAAGAATCACAACATGGAACATACAACAAACCATCTTTCACTTCTAGTGAACAAGAAAAAACACTAGAACAGACCGAGCAACCAAAGCAAGCAATCAGAAAGAGAACATCAACTTTCTATAGAATATTCCATGGAACTTTTAAACTGCTCCCGGAGAAGGTTCTGCTGGGCTCCACAGCAGCAGCAATCTCTGGGATCTCAAGGCCTATATTTGCTTTCTACATCATGACAGTTGGCATAGCATACATTAAACCAGATGCAAAGAGTATAGTCAGCAAGTACTCAGTAATTTTATTCCTCATTGGACTGCTCACATTTTTCAGTAACATCTTTCAGCACTATATATATGGCCTGGTTGGTGAAAGGGCAATGAATAACCTAAGGGAGGCCCTCTTTTCAGGTTTGTTGACAACCAAAACTTTGTGTCTCTCGTAATTGCAATTAACAAAGAAAAATATGATTTGTTGTTGTTCGGAAGTATAACACCATTTCTCTTCAATGAACGCAGTCATTCTTCGGAATGAAATAGGTTGGTTTGAACAACCAAAGAACAGCGTCGGCTTTCTAACCTCACGTATCATCGGTGACACCTCCATGATTAAAACCATCATATCTGATCGGATGTCTCTCATTGTCCAGTGTATCTCTTCAATTGTAATAGCCACAGTGTTGAGCACAGTAGTGAACTGGAGGATGGGTCTTGTTGCATGGACTTTGATGCCATTCCACTTCTTTGCTGGCCTTGTACAAGTCAGGTCCGCAAAAGGTTTTGCCACTGACTTCTCTATATCTCACCGGAAGCTAATTTCCCTTACTTCAGAGGCTGTCAGCAACATTCGAACCGTGGCATCGTTTGTTCAGGAAGATGAAATACTAAAGAAAGCAGACTTATCACTCCAAGAACCAATGCGTACAAGCAGAGTAGAAAGCATCAAATATGGTGTAGTACAAGGGACTTCCCTCTGTTTGTGGCATATGACACATGCCATCGCATTGAGTTTCACCATCATGCTACTTGATAAGAACCTATCATCATTCAAAGATTGTGTACGATCATACCAAGCATTTGCAATGACAATATCTTCCATCACAGAGCTATGGTCATTGATCCCTCTAGTCTTGTCCGCTATCACAGTATTGGACCCTGCACTTGACATGCTTGACAGAGAAACGCGGATTGTACCAGATGTTCCAGAAGTGCATTATGAAGAAAGATTAGCAGGTGACATTGTGTTTCAAGATGTCAATTTCAGGTACCCCTCAAGGCCAGAAGTGATCATACTAGATGGCTTCAATCTAGATATTGAACCAGGGCAACAGGTGGCATTGGTTGGCCCAAGTGGTTCAGGAAAATCCACAGTGTTGGCTCTTCTGCTAAGATTCTATGATCCTTGTGAAGGACAGGTGCTTGTGGATGGTAAGGACATCCGAGACTACAATTTGAGATACCTGAGAAAGCACATAGGACTAGTTCAGCAAGAGCCAATCTTGTTCAACTTGTCTATTAGAGAGAACATCAGCTATGGAAATGAAGGTGCATCAGAATCAGAAATAGTTGAGGCTGCAATGGAGGCAAACATCCATGAGTTCATCAGTGGCCTGTCAAATGGATATGACACTGTGGTTGGGGACAAAGGAAGTCAGCTTTCTGGAGGTCAGAAGCAGCGGATTGCCATTGCAAGAGCTATACTAAAGAGGCCCACCATAATGCTACTGGATGAAGCGACAAGTGCTCTTGACGGTCAATGTGAGATGGTGGTGATGAGCTCCCTGCTAGCAAAAGAGTGGAAAAACAAAGGCAAGCTTTCAAGCAAGATCACAAGCATCACGATTGCACATAGAATGTCCACAGTCACAAGCGCAGATGTGATTGTCGTGATGGGTAAAGGTCAGGTGATTGAATTGGGCAGCCATGAAGCATTAATCTCAGCAAACAATGGTGTTTACTCCAGACTGTACCATATGCAAAGCAAAGGAGTCAGACTAATATCATGATGTGGGGCACAGAAAGTAAAAGCAACTGTGGAGTCAAGATCTGAAGGAAGGGAAGATCTCACTGCCAATACATTCATTGCCAAGCATTTGATAGGCCCCAGAGATATGTAAAAACATCCTGCAGTTTTGCTTGTGAGAAATAAGTTGGTTGAGTACAAATGCCATCATATATACTGCAGTTTTGCTTTTGAGAAATAAATTGGTTGAGTACAAATGTCATCATGTATGAACTGTGGTCACTACATATTTTGCTAAAATTAAGTCTGCTGGCCTATTAGGGGTCGTATCATTTTGTCAATTTCTGCAATTTTCACAGCCCAAGTCTTCAATAAAGATCCTTCAAACCAATTTCCCAAGGATACCTCCATTCTTACTTCTTAGCATGCATACTCTGCTCGGAAATAGTACAGAAGCAAGATTCGGAGTAGCTGCATAACCAAAACTTCCTAATAATAAAAAAGAAGTTATGCAACGAGGGACAAAGTGTTCGGCCCAATCTCATAATTCCAACGATGTTTATTTGAGAGAGGAAAAGGTATTAATCATGAGGTTGTGGTTGCATCAACATTTAACATCACAATCACAATTCACAGAGAAAATGAGGACTCTAACCCTATCCTCCACCAAGAGAAAAACATCGTACAGCTAAACTTACACCATATATAGCAAGGAAAGTAGGAAACCGAAGTATTTGAAGCTATTTTCCGGCAGACGAACGGGAAATCGACGCAGAAATTGCACTCACCCGTTCATCAGTCGTACCGCCTCCCTTCCCCTAGCCTCCTGTTTGGTCCCTTCCTTCTCCCTCCGCGCTCCTTCAGCTGTTGCGCAGAACAGCTACCCATCCGGAGGCTGGCGGACCGCAGTCGCTGCTCCTGCTCCTACGGCGAGCACGTGGCGACTAACGACCATGGCGCCGCTTCCGTCGGGGAAAGGAAGGCGCGGGAAGAACGGGAGACGGTGTGCCGCCGAAGACGAAGCGCTCTCCGGCGGGTGGCGGGGCCGCGGGGCGGCGGCGGCGCCAGTTGGTGCGCTGCCCAGTGTGGGCCTCCCGATCGTAATCTGACGGCCAGGAATGGTAACGGGGAGTCGGGTTTTGCACACACTTCCGCGCCCACTCCGACTCCGGTGTCACGCCTTTATTTATTTTAATTTAAAATAAAATCATAATATCATTGGAAAATATATATTGAATCTTAAAAAATACAGATATCGATAACTTAATGAATTGTATTAAAAAGTACCTATAAAATATCATGAATGAATGCCATAATAATATTTTAAAAATAAAATTATGAGTGGCGGCTATTTATGATTCTTAGGCCACCGCCCTTTGGATTGTAGGAAAAACAAGGGAAAAAACAGGATTTCCAATGCTATGGATGAGTTGGAGAGTTAGATTTTCACACAAATTGCTTGCAAAAAAAAACGTAGGTAACTTTATTTTGTGTTTAATTTCACAGAAAAATCCTAGAAAAAGCACATATATTCTAGCCTCATGTTATTGTGTTTTTCCTACAATTGATTCAAGCACCTAATTCTCTTAAATTAATATTCTACAAAATTTATGTTTGTTTTTTCTATTTTGCATATCTCGTTCATGGGTTTTTCCTAAAACCTAGATTCATAAGGCATCAGCAAATAAATATCATGTGCCAGTCATCCTAGGGTCTTAAAACTTACATTTTCGCACCATGCATTATATATACGGGAGGAGGACGAGCCAATAGATTGCCCACCATCTCTTATCACTGCAGGGGGATAATACAAATCCCATGGCACATCCGAGGCCATCAAAACTCCAATTCAGAGTTAACAATGCACAATAACCTTGTTGGATCGTTATTGCTTAGAGAAATGCATTGTGTCGGTATACGATATTGCTCGGATGACGAATCTCAAACATAGGTATGGGAAAAACTAAAAAGTAGTCATAAAATCAGAAATATGATGTATGTATTCTTCACTTCTCTGTCGATTAAATGGGACTGCCTTAGCTAAATAACGGATCCATGACCCAACCTATTGTGGTGAAACCACACTAGCTTCTTGTTTTTGCTCATGTCTCATTTGAAACACAGCTACGAAAATAAAAAAATATAGGATATACATATACCTTGACGCATCAAATCGTGATGTAAGGGAAAGTTTAGAAAGAAAACCTTTAGAAGCAACATTGGAAAACATAGAAAGCAAAACAATAAGGTCGAACCTCACGTCTATTCCTCCAAATTCCTTTGGAATAGCCCAATCCAAAGGATTTGTTGGAAAGCATTTATTTTTTTTTCAAAAGCTCTCACAGAAAATTTTTCTTTACGAATTCAACCCTCCAAAATTTCTACTCCAGAGCCTCCTTCACGTCAGGGATATGGTGTGCCAGTATATAGTATAGTATTTACGACTACAACCATCATGATATGATAATTTTGCTGGGATATTGGCAGTCATCCTTTATCATGAACGGCACATGGTTTTGTAGGACTCACCCTCCACGTTTGGAGGCAGGGGTTAGAGCCCTAGTCCCGGCGTCCACGTGGTACCCCCTCCTTTTCTGGCTCTGGGCCTTTTCATTCCCGCGCCGCAAGTACTCCTATGGTCCTACCAAGTCAGTGGCAATGGTGCGGGGGGGGGGGGGGATCTGGCAAGTCGGGACGGTCATTATCTTGCGACTTGCAGGATTGTTCCTTGACACAGAGGATTAGCGCGTGGCTTACGGTGCTGCCTGCCAACCATTTCGCCCCGCATGATCCGCCTCGGGGCGCGCATCCCTCTAGCTTCCTAGAATCCCTAGATACGGTAGGCAGGCAGGCGTCGCAGGGCCACGAGTGAGCATCAGAATGCTGCTTGCGCACATAGCAAACCACGTGCTAATCACTCCATGTCAAGGAATAATCCTGCTCCTGCGAGTCGCAAGATAATGACCGTGCTGACCTGCCAAATTTCGCCCCCCCCCCCCCCGCACCACTTCCACTGACGTAGTAGGACCGTAGGAATACATGCGGTGTGGGAATTGAAAGACCCAGAGCCAGAAAGGAGAGGGCGCCACGTGGACGCTGACAGTGGGCCCGGGCTATAACCACCTGCCTCAAAATGTGGAGGGGGAATCCTACAAAACCGTGTGCCGTTTCACGGTAAATGATGGCTACCAATATACCTACAAATTTATCATATCACAATGATCGTAGTCGTACACGAATACTGTAGTAGTATTTTTTTGCTCCATTCCAAAATAAGGCTTCCTGAGCCTTCACACGTCAAGACCGAGGACAAGGGAGAGGCAAGGCACCGTGTGGCGAGTTGGTGGGTCGACAAATATTGCCACCGAGCACTATAAGGCCACAAAACCTTTTTTTTAGAATCAAGGTCACAAAAACCTGGGCATCCTCCCCATGGTGTGTATCATCCTGCCCAGCCATCCATGACGCTATCTATTGCTTTCCACTGCGTCAGTCGTGTGCACCTGCAGGGTTCAACGTGCCACGCACGATGTAACAACCTCTGCTCTTTTGGTATGTGCCTCTTGTGCAACCATGGTACTTACAGCCCTCACAAAGCTAGTGTGTGTCGTCTAGGAACATGTGATTGGTATCGTCTGAAGCTCTTAAGTTGGCAGGTGTGTCTGCCATGCATATATATTACTAACAACCCTTACAAGTGCATATGATGTGATCTGCGTCGGCGATTGGAATCAGCTAGTAGAAGCATTGTCTAACAACCCTTACAAAATGCGTACGATGTGATCTACGTCAGCGATTGGAATCGGCTAGTAGAAGCATTGTCAGAACTCAGAAGGCTTTCCTGACTAGCATTTTTAGCGCCATGTGGTGACCGCAGACTCTCCTGAGCAGATATTGCGTACAACTGCGTGCCCTGATCTTCACATCTGAATTGCTCAATGATTTCGGACTTGCCTCTCTTGTACAGTTCATCCCTGACCACGGTGTCTGACTTGGCATGTGGAGCGAGACAACTCGCTTCAGCTTTTGTCCCGTGGGACGGTGTTTCTCGTAGGAGGTAGTTGAGGTAAGGTTGAGTCCAGTCAGGTTTGATGATCATGACTTCTTGCTCAGGTTATGTGTTGTTGATTGGATCTTCATTTTTGCTTTTCGTACGGAGTACTGCTCAAGCGAACAGAGGCGAGTGTATCTACTGCATCGTTGTCTTGGCATAAGAACATGTGAAAACTCAATTCCATCAAACTTGTCGTCAAGGTTGTTTATCTCTAGCTTGGCGGTATGCTTCCATCCTTGGATCTGATCGAGCATAATGATTCATTTCTTTAATGACTCTTTTGTATTGGGAATCTTGTCCATTCTCTTTATTTGGATCGCCTGATTGGATTCGCATGTGTATATTTCCACATGATTGGATCGGTTTTCCCAACTGCAGAAAAATTAAGATCTGAGATAAAGAGTAGTTAGAGAAAGTTTTTTTAAAATCTTGTCAAAAAGTCAAGATTGGAGATGGTTTTTAAGGAACTCTTGGAGATGCTCTAAATCAATTCAACTATTTTGCTTGTAGGTGATATTTTAAAAAATGTTTCGTCCAGAGCGTGGCATTTTAATTTCGGGTACAGGTCATGCCGTTGTGATGACAAAATGTATATGTGCCCTAGTTTTGCTTAGACCTTTCATTTTTTTGGAAATACAGTGGATAGGGCGCTTGTTTTGCCCGGACGCATGTTGGTGGGCTTCGACACCCGCCTGAACGGCCAACATTGCCATCCGCATGGACGCACCCATCTCGCGTTGCTCAAAATAAAAAATCTCCATCACTTTTATCTCGAATCGCCGCTGCGCCCACATCTATTCTCGCGCCCACTCTCGAATCGCCGCCGCGCCCGTACCGCGCGCCGCGTGCTCCACTGCGATCGCACTACCAACGGCTGAAACGAGGCGGTGTGCTGCACTACGCCCTAGTGCCGTCGTCTGCCTTCCTATCTCCCCACCGCCACTCACCACTCGGAGTCGAGTTCTTTGAGCCGATGCAGTGTGGTCCACAGCAACTGCTCTGGCCTGGCATTCTTCACCGCGCCCAGCCGCTTGCCTGCCGCCATCCTACCTCTCCACACTGCACCTGAGCGCCACTTGCTGGCTACCGCAGTTCCCCACCAGGTAGGTAGTGGCCGTTGGCGACGCCATGTTTTAAGTGTTATCAGGTGTTTCAGAAAAGTATGTTTTCATGTGTTTCATCTGGATATTGCCTATGTTACAATTGCTATATACGCATGTTGCAAGTATATGTTTCAAGTGTTTCAGTCGTTTCAGACGTATGTTTCAAGTGTTATATCTGGATGTTGCAGAAGTATATTTGGATATTGCATAATATGCATATTGCAAACGTATGTTTCAATGTTTCAAGTGTTTCATACGTATGTTGCAAGTGTTTTATGCAGATATTGCAAAAGTAGATCAGGATGTTATATGCGTTTGCAATGGCTTTCAAGTGTTTTCAGATGTTTTGCAAATGTTTCAGACGTATGTTGTAAGTGTTTCAACTGTTTCGGACGTACGTTGCAAGTGTTTCATTTGGATGTTGTAAAGGTAAATTTGATGTTGCATGTTGCAATAGGACCACTTGCCGCAGTCGCTTGCTGCAGTTGCTGAGGCGCCACCGAGCGGGCACAGAATGTCCCTACCTGTATGCGCGTGGAAAGCGTACGAGGCACGAGCGGTCCTCCGCGTGTTGTGGATCGGGTGGGCAGTGCATGCGGTGCAGACCGAGCGGGCCCCGCGTGGGTGCACTGTGGTGCTACACGGGAAACAGGGTCCTGACACTGGCGTGCGGACGTCCGGACGCTAGCAATCCCCTTCATTTTTCTGTGCTTTCCATCGAAATATTTGATCATTTACACGTTTGCTTTCCATACATGATAGATTGAAAGAAAGAAAAAACAAATAAAGAACAAATTAAACCAAGCGTTTGGTATTTCAAGCTGGTCCTATGTATATGCAACTATGTATGTATCGGATCGGATCCACTCACTCTCACTTCGTCAGTAGCCAGTACCATATCGATCTCGAAATATTGTTTGCTTCTAGCCTAAAAATGCTAGCACCTCATCTCTACACTTGCTGCTCTGCATCCTTCCCTTGTCTCGACCTCTCCTCATCACTAATGCAATGGTGGCCATCGTCGCCTTCCTCCTCCCAGTCTTTGCACACGTCGAGGAAGTAGAGCGCGCAGACCAACGCGACGCACGCCACGAACATCGGGATGGGCCCGAAGAGCCAGAGGAAGACGGGGCACGAGAAGTAGAATGCGCGCGCGCCCAGCGACCAGAAGTAGCTGCCGCGGTTGAGCATGTCTGTGACGTACCCGACGGCGGCCCGGCAGCGCGGCGGCGGCACGTTCACGAGCACGCTCGCGTGGCTGTAGTACCGGATGGACTGCACGTTGAGGAGGAACGCCACCAGAAAGCACACCAGGATCGCGAAGAACTTGGCCGACAGCGCCGGCGCGCCCGTCGCGCCCACCACCAGCGGCGCTCCCGGGAGGAGGCCGCCGCTATTGTTGTTGTTGGAGGCGGCGGTGGCGCCTCCGCCTCCGCCTCCGCCGCTGGACATGAGCACGGCGATCAGCGAGCTCAGGGTGATGGCTGTCGAGGCCAGCAGCGTGGACGCCATGATGTTGTTGCGGATCGTCTGCACCGCCAGCACCGCGTGCTTCCCCGACGGCTCCTGCGAATGCAGCCACAAGCAAATTACTGCAAGGATCAATAAAACACTGGCGATTTCTGCTCCAATTCATCACTTCTTGGCTTGTACATTTGGTTTTTGTTCGTCTGGTTGATTGGCAATCATGAATGAACAGGGGAAAAAAGGGGGCAAATGCATGCCAGAAAAGATGCATGGGTCGTGTGGGACTGTGCATGGGTGCATGCATTCATGCATATGATCCGAAGTTTAAGAGCGCGCGATATGATGTGGCATGGAGAAGAAATGAATCCCACCTCCATGATATGACGAACCCAGATGCGGCGGTTGATGGCGTTCACGCCGATGACGGTGGTCGCCGGCTGCTGGCGGACGCGGAGGAGCAGCCACGCGTGGTACCCGGCCATCAGCGCCAGCCCCAGCGGCACCAGCACATAGTCCAGCTCTTCCTTCTTCATCCCCATATCCAGGCCACCCTCCCGATCCGACCGATAAATGCCGCAGTCCGCGATGCGAATGCGATCACACGAGACGAGGAACGGAGGAAGACGACGGAGACAGAGAACAGCAGCAGAGCATTGGAGACTGGACGGAAGACGGCCCACTTCTCCGTCATTAAATGGGCCGTCCTGGACCGAATCGCGGGCCCACGGACCAGCCCATCGCGCCGAAATCACACTAGCCTGCAGCCTGCTTCTACTTGTAGGCTCGCTGCCTAAGCCCTTTTTCCCCGCACCTTCGGCTTTGCTCCGACGCCGGCGAGCGAGACCGAGAGGCACCGCGGCGAGCCACCGCGGCGATGGGGTCCATGACGATCGGCGCCAAGTACAAGACCACGATCAAGGACCCCGGCACCCCGGGCATCCTCCGCATGGTGCGTGCCACCCTCCCTCCCCTCCCCTTCCCTCCCACTCCGCGCGGCTCTCCCTCCCCTCCCTCTCCTCCCGGCGCGCGCGCACGGTTCGCTAGCAGGCTCCGGGGTGCGCCGCTGTCGCGGGCGAGGGTTTTGGTCGGCGGCTTCTGGGCCGCTCGGCAAATTGAACCGGGGGACCGGTGGAGACTAGCCGCTGATTGGATCGGTGGAGGTTGAGGCGCGCGCGGGTTTTTGCTCATCAGCGGTAGCAAATCCGAGCCACGGGACAGGGGTAGCTTTGTGGGTTACCCTCCGTATCCTGGAGGTTCGGATGCCGAAGGACGAGCCAAGCTAATTTGAGCATTTAGTTTGCTGTTCAATTTTAGTACCATTTGCATTTGCGTCTGGCTTCGTTTCCTTGCTCAGCAATACCCTGTTGGGTCCAATTATGATCGGTTCGTTGTTTTTCTAATTACAGAACGATGATAGGTTCACCTTCACCCCTAATGATCCACGGTCGGCAATGAAGTTCAATGTTGATTTCCGAACCATCAAAGGTATGCACTTCCTTTCCTCCATGGAAAATCGTTGTTATGCTGGTGATTTGGTATAAAAGCTTGTTAAATATACCTAATTAACTGTGGAACTTACCTTCACATACCTATAACATATCTACTGCAGGGTCATTCTAAACTATTTAACCTTAAATCAATGATCACTAGACTCAAGATAACAATTTAAGCTGTGATAGAGTTTCATGCATACTGAAATAATTGGATTTGTTGCCTCTGCTACAGGTCACAAGTTCAACAAAGTAGAGGGTAACAAAGCAGCATTACTGAACCTTTCAAAAGAAGACAAGGTTTGAGCACTTTATAGCATTTTCTCTGCCTTATTTCTAGTTGTTTTCAAGGTTAGTATGAGATGCATATATTTTTCTTTCAGGCTGGAGGCTACATATTTGAGTTTGACAATGTTGGTAACCGCGACCTATGTCGAGACTTTGTAGGTAATGTTCATTTTGTAGTTAGTTGATGCCAACAGAACAGTTAAATATTTTCTTTGGAAGATATCTAATGTAGGCATGAAATGAAAATAACGTGAAGTACTTAGCTGTTTCTTGCATAAACTTATCTCCTATGCCTGTTACTTGCAATATATAAGAATTTGACTAGGTACCTCATTCCAGCCAGACCGCATTTGGCTTGCTACATAAGATAAGATAGATCACTATAACATAACAGTGACTATTTTATAAGGAATATAATAAAATTCTGGATTATGGGTTATTTGCTGTGCCATGTTGGATATGGCACTGACTCACATGAAAGCTACCATATTGAGTTTCGTGTATCTATTACCCAATAAGATGCATCCATAACTTAATACATCCTCCTCACAGCTAGGGTTTTAGGCAAACATCAAGGGATAGTGCCTCCTAGACCAACTGTGACTCCTGAAAACTCAGTTGCCTCTGCTGCTCTGGAACAACTCAGTGCTGCTGAAGTCGAGAGACGGGTGAAACTGTTGCGAGAAGACAGGTAATGTGATTATTTGATATATCCAGACTATTTCTTTTGGTCACAGAAATATGAAGTTCTGATGATAGTTCATATGGGCACAAATTTAATCTGATAGAATTTGTTGAGCTCATTTGCATTCTTTGAGATTTCAGATGTTTGGTTGATTAGTGATCTTTAAGATTTTCTTTTTGTAAAACATAGATTTTGTTTTCCCTATGCTCTTGTAGATAAAGCAAGTTTTAGAGCATCACCTTGTACCAGTCTCTATTATTCATTTTGGTGAGCTTTGTTGCAAATGGTGTCATATCAGAAAGGTGGTTGTGGTAATATGGATGCCATAGTGGAAATGACTGGTATAGTGTTACACCTAAAGGATTAAAACGAAGCACAAAGTTTTTCTTCTATCTGTTCTTCTCATATAATTCTGATGGTGTTTCTGTTTTGTTTTTTAATTATACCATTGATTTTATCATTTTAATCTCTTTGACCACTGTTATTAATTGTTCCCGTTCAGGAACATGCTACATGTATGGATTTTGAAAGTCCATAGATTTGTTAGAGAAAACATGGCAAAAAAAAGCGCAAACTATCATATGCAACAAAAGGCAAAATGTTCTTATGTTTCTCAGTTTTGTTTATTAACATTTCCCTTTACAGCGAATTGCAGAAATTACATAAGAAGTTTGTTCTTGGAAATATTCTGCAAGAATCTGAATTTTGGGCAACAAGAAAGGTAAAACTCACTTATCCTGTATATTGTTACTTGATTAGTAATTTTTAGCCGTACACTTTATGTTTCTTCACTTGATCCATTATTTCCTTACGATCTTTGCAGAATTTACTTGATGATGAAGCAAATAAAAGATCAAAACAAAGGCCAGGTTTCAAAAATGCGCTAGTAGATATTAAGCCAATGACTGATGGTCGGGTATGTCACTGAAATACTATTGTTGTAGCTGTTAGAGAAAGTGTTTTCCATATTTTGGGCTAACCCTAGAAGGGTAGCTATATAGGTTCCATACATGGGCCACATGGGCCTTAGCCCCATGGGCCTAAACACATAATCCAACACCCCCCGCAGTCTGAACTACCGGCGCAGCGGAGTTCAAGGCTGAACAAGAAAGAAGAAAGAACACACACACAACCCCCCCACAGACGCAACTAGCCACCGGTGATGTTGAGGCTGGAGCGAAACTCGGCGAAGGTCGAGGACGGGAGGCCTTTGGTGAAGATGTCCGCAAACTGGGAGGTCGTCGGAACATGAAGGACCCGCACCTCGCCGATCGCCACCCGATCACGGACAAAGTGGAGGTCGATCTCCACATGCTTGGTCCGCTGGTGCTGGATGGGGTTGGTGGAGAGGTAGACCGCACTGACGTTGTCACAGTAGATCAGTGTGCTTCGGGAGGGCGGAGTGTGCAACTCCGCAAGCAGCTGCCTAAGCCAGGCGGCCTCCGCCACGCCGTTAGCAACAGCGCGGTACTCCGCCTCGGCGCTGGACCGGGAGACCACCGGCTGGCGCTTGGACGACCAAGACACCAGGTTGCCGCCCAGGAAGACGGCGTAGCCGGAGGTGGAGCGGCGAGTATCCGGGCACCCTGCCCAGTCAGCGTCGGTGTAAACGGTGAGGTCGGTGGAGGAGTCTCGGTGGAGGAGTAGGCCGTAGTCGAGCGTGCCCCGGAGGTAGCGGAGGAGGCGCTTGAGAGCCGTGAGGTGAGGCTCCCGGGGGTCATGCATATGGAGGCAGACCTGCTGAACTGCATAGGTGATGTCCGGCCGGGTGAAGGTGAGGTACTGAAGGGCCCCGGCGAGACTCCTGTAGGCAGTGGGATCGGCCACCGGTGGTCCCTCAGCCTCAGACAGCTTGCCCTGAGTGTCGACCGGAGTGGAGCAGGGGTTGCAGTCAGTCATCCCAGCCCGCTCCAGGATGTCCCGAGTGTACTGTCGCTGGTGAAGTAGGAGCCCGGTAGGACGGTGCTCAACAGTGACACCGAGGAAGTGGTGGAGCGCACCCAGATCCTTCATCGCGAACTCCTGCTGGAGAGCGGTGATGATCCTGCGGAGAAGTGACTCACTGGAGGCGGTGAGGACAATGTCATCAACATAGAGCAGCAAGTATGCAGTGTCGGCTCCATGGTGGTAGACGAACAGAGACGTATCGGACTTGGCCCCCATGAACCCCAGGGTCAGCAAGAAAGCGGCGAACCGGTGGTTCCACGCCCGAGGTGCCTGCTTGAGGCCGTAGAGGGACCTGTTGAGCCGGCAAACCATGTCAGGACGGGTGGTGTCGACGAACCCTGCCGGCTGACTGCAGTACACCGTCTCGGTGAGAAGGCCGTGGAGGAAGGCGTTCTTGACATCCAGCTGATGGACGGGCCAAGACCGGGCAAGTGCCAGCGATAGCACGGTACGGACGGTGGCCGGCTTGACCACCGGGCTGAAGGTCTCATCGTAGTCGACGCCAGGGCGCTGAGTGAAACCCCGGAGGACCCACCGAGCCTTGTAGCGCTCGAGAGAGCCGTCGGCCCGGCGCTTGTGGGTCCAAATCCACTTGCCGGTGACGACGTTGGCGCCCGGCGGCCGGGGCACCAGCGCCCACGTCTGGTTGGCGAGTAGCGCGGCGTACTCCTCTTCCATCGCGCGGCGCCAGTGAGGGTCCAACAGGGCGTCGCGGACGGAAGAGGGTACTGGGGAGACCACCGTTTCGCCGGTCGAAGCCTCGAGGACACGAGGTGGCAGTGTGCCAGCCGCATGTCTGGTCACCATCGGGTGAACATGCCGCGGGTGTCGGTGAAGCAGCGGCGGGTGGTAGACCGGCGGGGCACCACGGGCCGGCGGGGACTCCGGCTGTGGTGTCGGTGTCCCTGGTGGAGAAGGGAGCGGCGGCGGTCGCGGCCTGCGCTGGTACACCCGTACCGGCGCAGCGAACCTCGACGGAGGTGCCGGGAGAGGTGCCGGGACGGGATCCGGCGTCGTCGACCGACACGACCCCCCCGGGGCAGCAGCGGTGGAGGAAGGCCCCGGGTCTGCACCAACCGGAGAGGATGGTGCCGCGCCCGAGGATGACGGGCACGAACCTGCTGGGAATCCGGGACAGGAGGTCGGCCCGATGCGCGGCGAAGCGGTACCTGCAGGAGACCACGAAAAAGGTGGCTGGACCACCGGGTCAGTGGGAAACAGGGAGGGTGGGTCAGGTACCGGAGGGGTGGTGGTGCTAGAAAAGGGAAAGACGGACTCGTCGAACACCACATGGCGAGAGATGAGAACCCGTCGGGAGGTAAGATCAAAGCACCGGTACCCCTTGTGATCCGGGGAGTACCCGAGGAAGACACAGAGCGTGGAACGAGGGTCCAGCTTGTGAGAAGAAGTGGCAGCGGTGTTGGGGTAACACGCACACCCAAACACGCGGAGGTGATCGTACCGAGGCGGGGTACCGAAGAGGGCGTGGTGAGGAGTGGGAGCGGGGCAGGCCGCGGAAGGAAGGCGGTTAAGAAGGTAGGTGGAGGTGTGCAGGCCCTCAGCCCAGAAGCGAGCGGGAAGAGAGGCCTGAAACAGAAGGGTACGCACGGTGTCATTGGTGGTGCGAATCATCCGCTCAGCCTTGCCATTTTGCGAAGAGGTGTATGGACAAGACATGCGGAGCTGAACACCGTGAGAGAGGAAGAAATCGCGGGAGGTGGAGTTATCAAACTCGCGACCATTGTCACACTGGACGGCCTTGATGGGGAGGCCGAACTGTGTAGACACCCAAGAAAAAAAGTGGAGGAGCGTGGTAAACGTATCAGACTTCGCACGGAGAGGAAAAGTCCACGAATAATGCGAAAAATCATCAACAACCACAAGATAGTACTTATAACCAGAAATACTGAGAACAGGAGATGTCCATAGGTCGCAATGTACAAGATCAAAAATGCGAGCCGCATGGGAAGTAGAGCTAGAAAAAGGAAGACGAACATGTCGGCCCAATTGGCACGCATGACACAGTTGCTCATCATGAGCTCGAGTACATGGAAGACCGGAGCTACGACTGAGCTGTATCAGGGCATCACGTCCAGGATGGCCGAGGCGCCGGTGCCAGGTAGTAGAGGAAGCAGAAGCGACGAAGGCAGCTGACAAAACGGGCGGCGAAGAAGATGAAGGAGCCGCCGGGAAGCGAAGGGTGTAAAGGGGCCCGGTGCTATCACATCGGAGCAGAGGACGCCGGGAAGCCAAATCCTTTACAGTAAGACCAGAAGAGTCAAATTCCACAGAACACGAATTGTCAGCTGTAAAACGTCGAATAGAAAGAAGATTATGAACCATAGAAGGAGCAACAAGAACATCAGGTAGACGAAAGGAGCCATGAGCACCGGCGGTACCCACAGAAGAGACTGGAATACAAGAACCATTGGCGACCATAATGGACGAAGGAAGAGAGGAAGAGGGAGAGTGAATCGACGAGAGTATACCGGGGTCAGGAGTAGTGTGGTAGGTGGCACCCGAATCAGCGATCCACTCGGGGCCAACCTGAGGCGTCAGGCCCATGGTGCTGAACGAGCGAGCCAGGGCTGCCTGGTCCCATCCAGCGACTCCCGGGAGAGTCCCAGGAGGTGGAGTCCACGCCGTAGCCGGGACGACGCCGAGTGGAGGACCTGCAGGGGGAGCCGGAGGAGCTCCGGTGAGCATGGCCACCGGTGGACGCGAGTCGGCCCCAGTGGCGTGGTAGGGCCACATAGAGATGCGCCCAGACCACGGGTGCTGGAAAGAGGGCCATGGTGCCCCTCCCTGCGGAACACCCCGGCCACCCCCGCGACCCCCTCCACGGCGACGACGACCGCCACGACCCCCCCCACCTCCGCTCGGTCCGGAGGGAGGAGGACCCAGGAGAGACTGCGGCGGTGGAGCGGTCGACCGCGGTGGAGCAGACGAACGCGGCGAAGTAGCAGCCAGGGCCGTCGAGGTGGTGGATCCCGTGGAGGTGGTGGATCCCGGCAGGGGGCCCTGAGTGAGCTCCTCCATGACGAGATCGTCACGGACCTCCAGGAAGGTAGGGAAGGGCCTCTGGCGGGTGATCCACGTCCGGAGGTGGGCGTAGCGGTCGCTGAGCCCCCGGAGGACGTTGAGGACCAAGATGCGATCCTCCACGGGCCACCCAAGGTCCCCCAGGGAGTCCGCCATGCCCTTCATCCGACGGCAGAACTCGCCGACGGAGAGGTCACCCTGGACGAAGGTCCTGAAACTCGCGTCGAGGCGCAGAGCCCGGGCCTCCGCATTGCCCAGGAACTGGCCCTCAAGGGCGAGCCAAGCCCGGCGCGCGTCAGGAGAGGTGCGGACGAGGTCGTGAAGGTCCAGAGAGATCGTCCCCAGGATCCAGGAGAGGACGATGCTGTCCAGACGAAACCACGACGGGGTCTGGACGGCGACCGAAGCGTCAACGAGGACATGGTCGTCGAGGGCGTAGCGGCGAAGAGTGAGAAGCACCAGATCCCGCCAGCGGGCGTAGGAGGGCGACTCCGGCTCGAGGACGACCGGGACGAGGAGGCGGATGTTCTGGACCCCCCCAGCCTGGTAGTGAAGCTGAGCCACGAGCGGGTCGGCCGGGTCGTGCCACAGGACGGCGGTGTGAGACCCACGGCGACCCGTCGAGGCGGAGGAGGTGGCCCCAGCATCCGGAGAGGCGGGAGAGAGTAGCCGCTCCGCCTCGGCGATCTGGCGGGCCAGGGCATCGGCCGCGTCGCGCTCACGCTCCCACACGAGGGCGGCCGCGCGCACCCGGGCCTGCCCCTCCGCGGCGGCAGCCCGGGCAGCGACGAGAGCGGCGGCGAGGGCGGAGTCGGGACGCGCGCCGGAAGGAGGCAGCGGTGGCGTAGCGGGGAAGGCAGCGGCATCGGGGCGGTCCAGCACCACCGGTGTCAGATCAGGAGTCCCGGAGGTGGGAGCGGGAAGCCCCCCGAGAACCTCCCCGGCGGCCGGCGGCACAGGAACAGTGGCACCACCGGCAGCCGAGCCACCGACCGCGGTAAGGGCAGCTGCCTGCCAGGCGGTAGTGGCAGCAGCACCACCGGCAGCGGTCCCGCGCGCGGCCAAGGGAGGAAGGGCGGCAGCAGGTGCAGCCGCCAGGGCAGCGGCAGCAACGAGATCCGCCCACTGGAGGCCAGCGCACAGGGGCGGTGCCGCCGGCTGTGTGGCGCCTGCGGTGGAGCCGCCAGATGCGCCGGCGGCCGCACCAGGAGGGTGAGCGGCGGCGCCCTCACCTGGGACAGGGGCGGCGGCAGTAGGTGGCTGAGAAGAGGGAGGAGCAGCGATTTGCGCCCAGGAAGGGGAGGGGAGAGAGGGGAAGACATGGAAGTAGGAAGATGGGGAAGGAGGGGGTGGCCGGCCGGCCATGGGGTGGCGGCGGCGGCGCCGGCCTGGAGGCGGCGGCTGGGGAGGGGCGGCCTGGAGGCGGCGGCTGGGGAGGGGAGAAGAAGATTAGGCTGCTGATACCATGTTAGAGAAAGTGTTTTCCATATTTTGGGCTAACCCTAGAAGGGTAGCTATATAGGTTCCATACATGGGCCACATGGGCCTTAGCCCCATGGGCCTAAACACATAATCCAACAGTAGCTGTAGACCATAATTCTGTACCAGAGTATTGATAAGTTCTGTTATTTCTTATGTTCTATTCTAAGACACTGAATTTGCTGATGGCGATGGCAGTTAACTTTTATTTATTATTTCTATGTTGAGCATTTCAGACAAACAAAGTTACTTTCCAGATCACACCAGAGATGATACATCAGGTCCGCCTTTCCACTCTTCTTCTTTATCATGAACTGATACCTATATAGTGCTTGGTAACATCAATTTTTTCTATTCCTCAATTGTTATAATTGCAAAATTTATATACTATGCTGTAAAATGAAAATTACATCATTTTGTGAGTTATGGAGTTTCTGAACATTTCTGTTAGTAAAAGGCTTTCAAAGTTTTTTGTTAATCTGTATCTGAATGTGTAGCAAGCCCTATACCTTCTTTGTTTCCTTAGTAGCTTTCATGCATGATGCTGTGATCCTTTATTAAGGGGGTGTTTGGCAGGGCTCCTCCTTTTTACACTGAAAAACAGCTCCAAACGGCTCCTACTAAAACTTTTGGTAGGGCTCCTCCGAAGGAGCCAGAGCCGGAGCCGGGGAGGAGCCCTACCAAACAGGGCCTAAGCTATTTTTAAAGGGCAGACCCAGTGCCAGAGGCTCCCACACGAGTGGGGTCTGGGGAAGGGAATAACCGAAGCAAAGTCTTACCCCCGCAGAAATTCTGCAGAGAGACGGCTTCGAACCCAGGACCTGGTGACTCGGCGAGCTAGCACTCACCAACTGCACCAGGCCTAAGCTATTTTTATATCTTGAAAAATATAATTTCCATTGTGCATACGAATTTGATGCGATCAAAGGTAATTATTGAGCAGGAACACTGAAAATTATGCTTCCAGTCAGGTTAGGATTAGTCCATAGCTGCAAAGTCCATCTTCCTTGCTTTGAATCCTACCTGCGTTGGGTCCTGTTTCCCCAAGAATACTCCATTATACCTGAGGCATATATTATTCATGGAAGCAAGTTCTGAATTCCATGATTGTATATCTGAACTTTGCAATGAATTGATATGTAAAGTCTTGAAGATATACTTCTTCCAACTTGTTAACGCCATATATCCTTTCATTTTACAGATTTTTGCAGAAAAGCCTGCTGTCCGTAGAGCATATTTAGATTTTGTTCCAAAAAAGGTAAGACCTATTTATATTATCAATATCTTAAAATGAACTGTAGAAAATTCAGGCATAAAATTTTCTTAGTGTTATTGCTGTTTATGTATGAGTCGATGCTGATTTCTCATTATGCTCTATATATTCTGCTGTATTCTGTCATAATCATCTCATTTTATTATATTTTTTGAGGATAGATGTCAGATACCCGATTTTGGGAAAAATACTGTAGAGCCGAGTATCTAGTTAGGACAAAAAACACTGCAGCAGCAACAGCTGAGGCTGCTGGAGATGAGGAATTGGCTATCTTCCTGAAGAATGATGATATACTGGCCAAGGAGGCAAAGATGAAGGTTTAATTTTAGCAGTGATTGCTGTTGTAATTCATTTTTTGTTACCATGTGTTGGTGCCATTTCTTTCAAGTGACTCAATTGTTGGTTGCAGATAAAACGAGTCGATCCAACATTAGACATGGAGGCAGACACTGGAGATGATTACATTCATCTTCCGGTATGATTTTTTTCTACTATTATCTTCTTATATTTGTAAGACAAATGCGGTCTCTAGACTTTCTCATATTGAACATATTTGCTTGCTGTTTACAATGAAGTGCTCATCGTATGTTAAAATTACTGCTCAATCAAATCATTATGTGTTTGGACACTCAGGACCATGGGATTCACCGTGATGGTAACAAAGAGACAGTCGATGCTGACAGTGAGTTGGCGAGGAGGACACTGTCTCAGGACCTGAACCGTCATGCAGCTGTTGTTCTTGAAGGGAGATCTCTTGGTAGTTATGAACCCAATCGAAGAAACTTCGTGATGTCTCTTTTGTTTTCCTTAATACAATTGATTGCTCAAGCATGTTATGATGTTAGCAGGGTGAGATGGTACCATTCTCAGAATTATGACTTTGAGATGGTACCGTTCTCAGGGATTCCAGGGCACATCAGCAACGGAGTGAAATGATTTTAAATTATTTTGTTTGCCACCCATTTGAATAATTTATTGTGGCCATAGCTCTTTCATGATTATACAAATCGACTAGCCTGGACCATTGGTTTGGTTTGCAAACTATACCTTTATAGTAATTGTTCTGTGACTTTCTGTTGTGTCTATTCTTCCCTTTTTCGTTTGATCAGGTTCATTTTTCATGTTGCATTTCTATTTCTTCATTTTCATTTTGCCAATGTTTAAGCTATCTTTCAATCCATCAAGTGTACTATGTTTTATTTGTCTTTGTAGATGTTGAGTCGACTGATCCAAAGACTTTAGCTGAAGCCCTCGTAAGGTCCAAGAAAGGTTAGAGATGGCATCGGAATTCAATTGAATCATTTTACACATGTAATATATTGTGTTCTGATGAATTATTAACTGCAGAACCACCTTCCACTTCTATTGCTGATGATGCTAATCGTGAGAGACTAGTGAAGGTGGCTAGAATGACGGAGATAGAGGATCTGCAAGCTCCACAAAGCCTTCCGTATGCACCACTTTGTATAAAGGTAAAGCTTGTGCTCATGGCGTAACAGTAGATATATCAACCGAAATAAGAAATAATGTATTAATTTGTCTTCTTTTTTCTTATTAGGATCCTAGAGAATATTTTGATTCCCAACAAGCAAATGCTCTGAGATCTCTAGGTGGCAGCAATGACGGAAGAAAAGCTCGTACTTGCAGCTTGAGCACTGAAGAAGCATTCCATCATTTAATGGACCAAATGTCTTCTATTAAAGCTAATAAGCTTAACTGTCCGATTATTCAGTCTGATATGGCTCTTAAGGTAAACAATTTTACTGGGCAGTTTGATTCTTTTATTTATTACTTTTTGTTAGTTTACTCAAAGCTGATTCGGCACTAAATAAATTGTTGGGTTAGCGGTCAAATCAAGAGGAGTGCACAGACATAGTTTAGGATAATGGCACTTTGAAGACTGGCAACTTGAATCCTTTTAACAGTTCGTCACCAATTATAAGTTTCAAAGGTCAACCAGCACCAGGACTTCAAATATGGTTGTCAGTCTCAGTCCACTAGTCAACTGGGAACAGACAGAAGCCAGTGGTAAAAGGCAGGCTACCATTGGTGTAATCAACAGAATTAGTTAACTGTTGGATGTGTTGGTGATTAGGAAGTATCTAAGGGCCTGTTTGGCAGAGCTCCAACTAAGAATTTTTGGAGCTGGCCATCCCTAGGAGGTAGGTATGGATGTGTGGCCAAACTGAGGGCATTTGATTGAAATGTTGAATCATTTTACATTGAACGCCAGATGTTTAAACTACTTGACCTTTTCTTTCTAGCTCTAAATCCTGCATGGGTCTTGGAGGCAGAGCTTTGGAACTCTAAATGTATCATGTAAAGCTCATATAAAAAAAGAAGAAGGAAACACTATGTTATTTGGTTTGTTAGTATTCCATTCTTAATAATATGTGTATGTAAGGTCCATTCTTCATATTTTTGCAACTGTTCGCATGATGTTGTGTTACTGCTACTGTGGCTTCTCTGTTCTTAAGCTATTAAATTGCATGAGCAGGAAATCCTAACTACCTAAATGGTATGGGCCTAGGTTCTTAATGAATTGAACGAAGGGATTTCTCGTTCAAGGAGACTTAACCTCAAGAATCCTCAAGAAGGTCTCCTTGGTCAGCTGCCTCAACATACACGGGACGAGCTTATGGATGTGAGATGCTGTGTTCACTACTGGTTTCGTTTTGTATGTATGGATACTCTTGTGTCAATGGAACTTCTGTAAACTATCTATTTTCTCAGCATTGGACGGCTATCCAGGAATTGCTACGGCATTTTTGGTCATCGTATCCAATAACAAGTGCAGTCCTTTATAACAAGGTATATCTCCCCCATCATTATCAGCACTGTTTCGTAACCCATGGTGTATTCAGTTGGATTTTTTTTTAACACAGGAGAGCTGCATATCATTATATTAAGAAGAAAATGTTTAGTTGGAAATTAGCACAAACTTCTTGATTTCATGTTATAAGTGCAAACTTAGCTGATTTATAGGACTAAAGGAAGTGTTTGTACATCCACCATGTTTCTTCTGTTATAGATGTTTTCAGCAGCTTGCATTAAAAAAAAGATGTTTTCAGCTGCTCAGTTTATTTTGCATGCTGCATTGATTTGGTCAGAGAACCATCACTGAGAACTATGTGTTGAAAGTGTTGTCTCTATCGATTAGGGCTAACCCTAGAAGGGTAGCTATATAGGTTCCATACATGGGCCACATGGGCCTTAGCCTCATGGGCCTAAACACATACTCCAACACTATGGAGTAGCACACTGTATATTGTGTTGTACAGTATGTTATCCAAGCTATGAGTTGGAATGCCCTAGTTCTGAAGGTTTTGTATCACTGTAGTTATGGTGCTAGTTTCGGGAAGGCTGTCACACAGTCTTAAAAACTTAAGATGTTGAGAAGAGAAGCTTTGAGTGCGCTATATCATGCTTTTAGTCTTTTTTCACTCTGGACATGCATTTCTTTCTAATGCCAGTTGCCTTGATGTTAATTTACTTGTTTTGAAGGTTCAAAGAGTTAAAGAAGCTATGACACAGATATATCAAAAGTTGCAGGTAAATATTTGTCAGATCCCTGCTTAGCTATGCAGAACCCTCATACTTGTCACCTAAAATGGGTTTATACGCAAATTACCATTGAAATTCTTTTGTATGTTCTGCTACTCGTGAAATATATGCAGCTTATAAAGGAATCGGCACAGCCTGATGTAAGACATGAAATATCTCGGTTAGTAAAGCCCATGACTCAGGTCTGTAAACATTCCTCGGAATCCTCGCACTACCTACCATGTACCCCTACCTAAGAGCATTATGCCATTAATTTGAATCCCAATCCCGCATTCAAGGTGCAATGCTTCCATGAATTGTTCTCCCATCGAAATGGTCACAAACTGAACAAACTGATGGTATGTTGTTTGCAGGCCTTGGATGCCGCCTTCAACCACGATTTGGAACAGCAGCAGAAATCGTCCAAGGCCGGGAACAGGCACAACGGGTTTTGATCCTAGGAGATTGGTTTGACCAACACATGAAGCGAGACGGGCTGTGCCCTGATATACAAAGAGCTGCTGTAGAATTCTTGAGGCATCTACAATTTTGATCTTTTCCCCCTCGTATTAATAGCTGGAGGAGCTGGAGCATATGCTATTTGCAGCTCCAGAATCTTGATCTATGTCATCAATTGTTTGTAATTGAATGAATAGCGAGACTCGCAACGCATGACTCTGTGCTGCCGGCGTGTTGTACTTGTACGAGGCGGCCATGGCTATTCGAGATAGAATCAAAGCGGTACCATTTTGATTCCTGCGGTTCTTTCATGTCCGCCGGGCGGAATTACATACGTATCCTCTACGGTATTTCAAAGCCACCACTATATATCACAGTATCGATGGCGTCTGTCAGCTGTCACCCGCTCGTCTTGTAACATATGTGGGTCGCGGTGGAGGAAGGAGTTGCATGAAATAAGGTGGCGCACTGGCGCTGGCTTTCGGGGTTTTGTTGTAGACTCGTGTAGTCGTCGCTCGCTGCGCACGGTGCGCAGCGGGAGTTGCCGTTTTTGGAGGAGGCAGGATAAAGCAGTTGGTCGTGCTTGAGTTCAGTCCTTTCTGCTGGGCAGTTGGAGTTGGAGCATGCTCTTCGTAAAGCACGGGCCCCGTTGTTCCTGCGAGCACAGTGCACGAAGGAGAAGGTGGAAATGGAAAATAAGCATAAGCATTAAGCAACGCAACGAAGGGTTAAAAAAAAGGTATGGTAAAAAAGCGTAAGCAACGCTAAAATGAGGTGTACAACACAATCGCCTGATTAGAAGTCAGACGCCTTATCCATTAGGCCATGGGCGCTGATTGTTTAATTTCGTATTAGAAGTTGTAAGGAAAGTGATCTAGCATCGCCGTCACGCTGGCCTGTGGCCTCTGCTGTTCACGCCGCGCGCGCGGACTGCCGGCCGGCCGGCCCGAGCACCATCCGGCCATGCAACCACCCAGCCAATGCAATGCGTATGCTGGAAACGGCATGCCAGCCCGGGGTGGGGGTGGGCACTGGCACAAACGGACGGACACGGGAGACGCAGCGCTCACGGCAGCAGCGACCCGTCTCGTGCAAAAAAAGGAAACCCATAGCTCGCTTTCGCTCCTCTGCATGCTGCGACGTCGGACGCAACGGCTGACATCACGCGCCTGCCTCTGCTGCGAATGCGAACACAACCTCTCCTCCTCCTGAGGGCGGAGGGGCGACGTACGGGGAGTCGGGGACCACGGCCGCGAAATGGAATGGAATGGCATGCCAGGTGCCAGCGACGGACCGCGTGGGGGAGCCAGGACCAGGAGCCCAGGACTCGGGTGGCCGCGATCTAGGCCCACATCGCCAGAGAGACACAGGCGACTAGGCGAGCGCGAGCGCGAGCAGCCTGCCTTCCATTCTTGCCCTTTCTCTCTGCCTCACTGCCTGGCTGGCTACAAAGCGGAGCATTCTCCTCTGTTTCTGACGGAGCAGAGGGCCGGCACGAAAACCCTCCTCTCCGTCACACCTCTGCGACCCTGCTTCTTCTATCTCCACCACCGCAGCCGCGACAGCCGCCGGGCCCAGAGCAGGGAGGAGGTGCCGAAGAGAGCGATCCATCCATCTACCTCTGCTCGCCGGTGAGTGGCCGGCCGTTCGTCTTGCGTTTGCTACGGTGGTGGTTCTGCTCGATCGTTCTTCGGTCGTCTCGTCCCCTTGCAAGCGGCGCCGGCTACCATGCTTTGTTTCGATCAATTTCGTTTCGATTCGTCCTCATGACTCACGAACGCCACGCCTGCACCTGGAGCGTTTGTTGGACGGACCCGCTGATGGTTCGTCTCCGCTCCGATCCTCGCGGAAGATCGAATCGACCCATGGCACACGATCAGCAGCGGTGCGTGCACGAGCTCTACCGCGCTTCCCTCCCTAGTCCCTACCTACCTCCTCTCTTCTGCAACGAGATGCGGCACGGTGCCTACTGCTGCCACACTTTTGCTTGCATGTCTGTTCTACTACTACTACCTCTACGCGATGTCTTCTGCTTTAGGCCTCGTTCGTTTCCATCGGATTGGCCCGTTCCAGGGCCGTTCCGGCAGGATTGGAGAGGCCCATTTTCAATCTAGGCATGAGCTCAAATGTGCGTTCGTTTCGGCTTGGCCTGGAACCAAAACAGGCCTGGCTTTGATTTCCCCCGCACAGAATGGTCCGGATCGAATCCGCACCTCCTACCCTCCGGAACGAAGTCGTCCGTGAGCGACCGCGACCGCGCAGGGGCGAGGCGTCCGCGCAGCTGGGGGCGCAGGAGGCGACGGCGCGGCGGCGCGGCACGGCCACCACCGCGACGGCAACGGCGACGGTGAATGCTTCCCCTCCGACATCCACGCTCCCCGCCACCTTCTCTCCGGTAAAGCGCCGCGTCCTTCCCCTCTCCTCCAGCTCTCTAGGGTTCTTGGTTCTCTCGTTCTTGGTTCTTAGCGAGGCGAGCGGAAAGGGAAGGGGGCGAGAGCCGAGCGGAAGCCCCTACCCGACATCCCCCGGAAAGAAGAGGAGAGAGAGTGAGGGAGAGACGGGGTGCGGCGAGGAGGCCGGCGGCGGCGTGTGCTCGCGGCGCCGGCGGCCAGGCGATGGGGGAGGTGGCCGCATTGCGCCAGCTCGTCGGCCAGGTGCAGGAGCTCTGGGACCTCTACGGCGCGAACGCCCAACCCGTCCCCAGGCAAGGCGAAAGAACCAAAAGCCTCCTCCCCCCTGTTCTTCTCGCACCGCCCCCTTTGGTTACTCCGCTCTCCCATGTCGCGCTCTCGTCCGCGTCCTCTCCCACCCCCGCCTTGCGCGGATCTGCTGGCTATGGGGGTTTGCAATCGCATCGCCAATTTGCTGACATCGCTAACTGCTTTTTGTTTGTTTGTTCGATTAATTGATCTGCCGGGCGTGCTTGTTTCACTTACCCAAGCAGATTAGGTCGCGCAGATCTTCGGCATGTTTGTCCGCGCCACACAGGATTTCCGTTCACGATCCACTGTCTCCGTCTCCGAGAATTGGTGTTACCTGTGTCCCCCTACTTCGCTAGCTGCTTTTTTTTGTTTGTTCGTTGCTTGATTAATTGATTGGCGGGGCACAACCACATCTATGTGCATCTCAATGATTGGATCACTCTAGAAGCAAACGCAATGGTCTCTGTACTGTCAATCTGTTATGCATGGAGAATGTGATCTGGCACACAGAATTCCGGATAGATTGCCTTTCGCTGCGTGTTTTTTGTTTGGAAAAAGAAATGCAGAGAGACACTGCAATATCAAGCTTTGCAGTTTACTTTCATATCATTAAAATTTGAGCAGATTTTGCATCCTAATCAGGGAGTCTTGCTTGATCGTGCCAGTAGTATCTTGCTGCCAACTTTTAAAGCCTGTGCAGGAGCAGGAAAATAATTGGGGGGAGGGGGGATACAGTATTAGCAAATGTGAATGTGATTGTAGATTAGTGTCTCCTAGTACAGTATTAGCAAAGGTGGATTAAGTTAGTTTCTCTGATTAAACTGCTGCCTCTCGTAGTCCCATTGCCATCGGCCTTCAGATCCTCGTTGTGTCTAATTTCCGAGTGCATGCGCTGGCGTGTGAATCAGATTGTGATGATGCAGATCATTTCCATGTAAAAAATTCAACAATTATACCACCTGGATATAAGTATTCTTATCTGCATGCTGTCACTTGAAGTAGCAGAGGTCTTTCTTTCTGTGTTGCCTTTGATATAAGTATTCTTTATATCACCTGGATATAACTATATAAGTATTCTTTATATCATGTTTCTCAGCTAGATGATTGATTTTAGTGGCATGATTTCTGTTAACAGTGACTGATTTATTTTCCATACATCATGTAGATCTCTCCACCACCATTTAGAGTTGGGGAAGGTGAACCTCCGCCTTCTTGGGATCCAGTACCAACTCCAGAAGGTACTCCAGAATTTTTAGCTAGTCCTGTGCTGTTTTCTTATCAGTGATATGCTGGGCAGCAATACTATATACTACATGGTCATATGCCCATATTTTTGAAATTGCACTGATCTAGTCACTTTTAATTAAACTGCACTTGTTTTTGCTGTTTATGCTCCTTACAATCCAATGCGAGTTCTATTTGGTTTATAGCTTCTATACGACATGGTCAATAATATTTAGCTTCTATATGACATGGTTAATAATATTTAGCAACATCACTTTAAGAGACACCATCGCCCAAGAAATGTGGGCTCAGTACCAACAACATCGAAATTAGTCTTTCTGTATAGATAGAATTTTCTTTGTGGTTTAATTTCCTTTGCCTGCACTTGTTTTGCTGCTTAAGCTCCTTACAAGCTGCTGTAAGAACCACAAGCTGCTTATGCACTTGTCACACAAGCTGCTGTAATTGACATGCTGAAACTAGCTCGTTACAGCACCATAGCACATGGTAGCTTTTGTTTATTTTGTCCTCTCAACTGACTTGTTCCAGTGGTGTTTTGGTTGCCCTGTTTGCAGGACCACTCTGGTGGGGATATGTCTGGCTATGGTTGATGAATGAAGCTAGTTCTAATGATGGAATAGAAATGCTTGTAGGAACCCCCTAGTCTTCCTTTTTGGAGATCGATTCTACCCAAGTATATGTTGAATTTCTGCTAGTGTCACTAAAGTTCTAGTACCAGATGCAAACTAATGCCTGGTGGCTCCCAACTCCCAGTGACTCATGTAGCATTTTAATAACATTGCTGTGACCTCGATGGTGTGTTAACTCGAGCGGCCGTTTACTTGGCATGCAGCTCAGATACGTGCAAGCGGCCGAAGATTGCGATAATGTTCAGATTACCATCTTTTGTATCTTGCGACATCGTTTATTTATATTGCAATCTTTATCGTTGGATTTAAGTTGCGATCTTTATTTGCCTTTAGATGTTCATTATTTACAGTCAATTACAGTCAAGATTGTTCATATTGCAAATACATCTCATGAAATACATTTGCAGTCAAGGATTTATTTATATTGCAATGTATTTCATGAGATTTTGTTGCAGTATAGCTGGTTCAGTGCCCAAACACCTCATGTCTAGTAGTGCCAGTAAGATCGCAGAAATGAATCTTAAATCCTGGCTAACCGAACAGCACATGATGGAAGCAGGGATTAGTGACAGGCCCGGAATGATTACAGAGCAGGGATCGAGTGAGTGCCACGGATCAACTCATTCCTGGCCAGGATCCAAACTTGATCTGGCACCAATCCGGTGCTGCCGAACGAGGCCTTACTTGGATCTACAGCGTGTGCTCTCTTGCGTAGTTTCCATTTACGCGTCCTAATTCTGCTGCTGCCTGTTCGTTCCTTTTTTGGGGTGTGTTCTTGCATTGCATCTCGACACGATCTTCCAACTTTTTTTAGAAAGAAAAACAACGATCTTTCAACACGGATCATTTTCTAGTGGATGCATCCGCGGGGAAAACAAAGGCCGGAGATTATTCCCGGCCCATCACCAAGCCCGCGCGTAATGGGCCTCGAACCAATTCCTTCCCAGCCCACCCCACACGGGCCGGGCTCCCATTTGCCTCCACTCACTTCGTCGTCTCCGCCGGCTCCGGCGGCAGCAGTGACTTGACGTCGACCTCGCCCGGTCGCTTCTACGCTCCCTCTGGTCGCTGACCCTGCCGACCCCCACCCATTTCTGATGTCTCGTCCCGTCGCGTCGATGTCGGTTCCCGTGCGCGCGCTAGGGCCTGGGGACCGCCGGGGAGCCCTTACCCCTCGGCGTGGCTGCTTTGACCACCAGCGCAAGTTGCTCGCGAAATTGGCTCATCAGGGCGCTCGCTGTCATCGAGGGCGAGGTACATTGTGCTTTGTGTGCCGGACTTGGGGTGTGATTGGCGGTGGCTGGTGCCTTTTGGGATTGTTAGCCGGGTTCATAGTCACGCGTTCTCTCTTATTTGTTGTTCTTGTTCTTACAACAATGTGCTGCGGCAGAGTCAAGGACTTCAGCATTGATATAGGTTTCAGTCACTACTCAAGTTAATAATGTTCTGACCTGAATATTTCTGTTTCTCTTAGGTCTGCAATGGACTGCAGCTCTGATGAGTCATCAGAGCTAAGTGAGACTGATATTGATGACTATGCTGAGAAGTCATACTTGGACCTCAAGTCTGGCAAGTTTGTGGCAAGGCTGGGCAGTGACAGGTTCAGGTGCCCGTTCTGTCCAGGGAAGAAGAAGCAGGACTACCGTTACAACGAGCTGCTTCAGCACGCTGTTGGGGTGGGCGCATCCAACCGTGCTGCAAAGGTGAAGGCAAACCACCAGGCCCTCGCAAAACTTCTCAAAGAGGACCATGCTGATGCGGCAGCCACATTGCCACCACGGCAGGCTATTGCGCTAAGTAATCCTCCAAAGCCAGCGCAAGATCTGGAAGTGTTTGTTTGGCCCTGGATGGGCATCCTCACAAATGTTCCGGCCCAACAAACCCAGTGGGGCGGAGCCATACTGATGAAGCAGTTAGCTGATTTCAAACCCGTGCAAGTTACTGCTGTGTATGGTGCCAATGGGTATACTGGCTCCGTCATTGTTCTTTTCACCAAGGATTGGATTGGGTTCAAGAATGCCTTAGCATTCCATAACTATTTCAAGTCACAACACTTGGGGAAACTGGACTGGAAGGAAAGAAAGCAACATGTAAAGTATGTGTTTGGATGGCAGGCAAAAGAAGAGGATTACAAATCAGATGACCCAGTTGGTAGGTTCTTGTCAGCAAATGGTGAACTGAAGACAGTTTCTGAACTGGAACAAGAGATGTCCAGCAAGACTGACAATCTCATAGCTAATTTGACTCAACAGATCACCGCTAAAAGCAAGTATCTGCAGGAACTAGAGTGCAAGTGTAATCAAATGAATCTCTCCCTTCAGAAAGTTATGGAAGAAAGTGATTTGCTGCACAAGCGTTATAATGAAGGTACACTCATTGAATTCCAGTTGTGAAATATTCTCCTGTCAGAACTTTATGGATGTTATATTGCCTAAAATGATTGTGCCTATTGTATTTTTGTTTATCCTTTTCACAGAAATGAAGAATATGCAGTCTGCTGCCCGTGAGCATACACAGAGAGTTTTTCAGGAGACTGAAAAACTGAGAAATCAGTTGGCTGAGAAAGAGAGTAAGATCGAAAGGAGATCCAAGGAACTAAAGGAACAAGTTGCTCAAACTGACATGGAAAGAAGAAAACTGGAAGAAGAGAGGAAAAAGGTATGGGTGCATCCTCATTTCTATTGGTGCTACTGTTTATTTTAGAGAGAATTCCCTATCCGCCATTGAAAATAGCTGTTGTTCCTTCTCTGCCATCATAAAGTTAAAATTTCCTTACCAGCCATCAAATTAAACTTTTATCCCCTTCATGACACTGCCGTCCTGTGAACCTGCTAACAGTGTGAGTCAGTGTAGGAAAAGACCAATATACCCTTAAGGTAGAATGCTGCAAATATTTCCATGTTTCCTTTCCTGCCATCATGATATATACAATTTTCAGCAAAATGAATGTTATTGGCATACCAATAATCACACAATAATAATACAAATGGTAATGATATATAAAATACCACATCACTGATTTTAACATATTCTATAGCATTCATCACAGACATGGTTGTTCACAAACAGTCTGACATTCATAGTACATAGATAATGCCCAAATCATTCATACAGATTGGTTCACGGAGACCAAGCAAAAGGAGCATATGCTCACAGCACATCATGTTTGCATCTCTATATTAAATAATAAGGTGATTCGCAGACTAAGCCTCCTTTTACTTCTTGTGTCCATAGAAGGATTAGTAGGAAACACTGTCTTGCTTCTAGTGGACATGGCTGGGCTGTCAAGTGCCACCACTTCCTTTTGATTCTTCTTTGCCTTCCCTCCAGGCATTTTCCTTTCTTTTGGTTGCTGCTGCAATTTTCTTGCTTTCTTTGGTTGATGCATCATCTTCACCTTGTCCTTGTTTCTGTTCTTGTGAAATTGACCCAGCCATAGGATACTCGATGGAAAGAGCTTCTGGTTGGTTTGAGCCAATTCCAGAACCACACCTGAACATGTATACATATTCATTTCAGTTCAGCAAGTCATGGAGATGTTTTTTAGCACACTAAAAGTCACAAGTACATGCACACAATCAGATTTGATATTTTACCTCAGATTTTCCAGAACTGGAGTTGTCAACTTTGCCTTTGCCTTTTTTTTGTTAGTTGCAACTTGAGGTGCCTTTTTTTAGTTTTTTTTTCCTTTCCAGAACTTAAGATGTCAATGTTTTGGCTGTACCAAAATGAAGTGAGTTATAATTTGGATAACAAATTCACGGAAACAAAAGGAATTCAGAGCATTTTTTCCATGCAAACCTTGGTGGGAACCTCATAGAACTTGCTGGTGCTTCTTCATGAAAAGGAACAACACTGGATTCTGTGGATGCTATGGTGGTTCTCCTCTTCCTCTTGGGTGGTCCTCTGCATTGACCAAAAGAAAACATGTATAACTGCATAAACAATAACTGGAAAAGCTAACAAAAGTCTGCAGCTTAGTACCTCACAGACATCATTGCTGCAATGTCAGCTGGGTCACCCTTTTTTGCATTTGTGCCAACGATGCCCATAGTCCTTGCAAATAGGACACTTGTGTTGTCCTTTCTTTCTAGTTGTGTTGCCCCCAGTCTCATTAGAGCCTTTAAACCTTTGTGTCTTCCTCCTACCAGCCGTGCTTTTTAGAAGGGGCGGGTGCATGAAGAATCCATGGCAACCTTTGGGCCATTGGGACTTGTCTGGCATCGCTGGGATTAGGTGGTCATATGCAGGTCTAAATATTTGTACAGAATAATAGGAGTCCACATAGTTCTCAAGTGATGCATTGGTCAACGATGTGATAAAAGCAATAGCATGGACGCAAGGGATGCCACAAACCTGCCGTTTTCTACAGGTGCAGGTCCTACCTTGCAAGTTTACAACACATCTAAAGTCACTTAGTACAGATACCTCACCAACTTCACTTGAGCACTCCAAGACATCCATGTCTAAGTCCCTGCTCCTTTCATTCAATTTCTTGATGATGTGGGGTAGAATCGAACCTTCCAACTTCATGGCAACTTTTCTCCTTTGGTTCCACTTTACCATAAGCACTTGTCTGATCTTGTCCATTAAGTCGTCCAAGTTCATGGACTTATACCGTTTTATCCAATTGTTGAAGCTCTCTGCTAGATTGTTGGTTACATAGTCAACCTTGCATCTAGATGAAAATTGGCTTCTAGTCCACAACATTTTGCACCAATTCCTAAGATATTCAGCTGCTGCCGATTTCGCTTGCTCCATTGCTGACCAATGCTTCTCAAAGAAGTGTGGGTGCCATGAGTAGGCTCCTGCTGAAAGGTGATCATTAAATACCTTACCTCTGTACTTCTTAAAGTTGGTCACCAAATGGAACATACACTCCCTATGTTCAGCTTCTGGAAACACTTGGCGTGTACTTGTGTACCATCCATTCGACAAAGTCCTTAAAGTTTGTTGTATCTGAGTCTAAAACCTTCTCAATCACAAAACTAGAACAATCTTTTCTAATTTTTTTGGGATTACCAAAAGTCTGATTTCCAGTAAATAACTAGAATTAGGATCCACCCTGTGAATCAAAGTAATAACAAAAATCATCAACATCTATGGTCTACAACAAAATTTTAATTTTATGATGGCAGAGAAGGAACAACAACTATTTTCAATGGCAGATAGGGAATTCTCTCTTATTTTACATGTCTTCTTTATCACTATCACATTTCAGAAAGTTTCTGAATTGATTCATAGTCCTGCCAATAATGAATAATTTATTGATACCTATCTTTTGTACTTATTTCCCTGCAGAATGCTGACCAAAACGATTCCCTCAACATGGCTAGAATTGAGCAACAGAAAGCTGATCAACGGGCGCTACAGCTTCTTGAGAAACATAAGGTATGCACATCCTTCCTTTTTCTTGTTGATACCATTGAGTTTTCTTTTAGTTTTCATGCACCCCAACTTATTTGGGTTCCAAAACTCAAAACAGAAAGAGAAGGAGGACGCCCTGAACAAAATCCTGCAGTTAGAAAGGCAGGTGGATGAAAAGCAAAAGCTGGAGCTAGATATTGAACAGCTTAAAGGCAAACTGGAGGTGGTGAAACACATGGAAGGAGAGGGTGTTGATGTGAAGAAACGTTCTGAGGAGCTGACAGCAGAACTGAATGAAAGAATTGAAGAGATGGAAGATCTTGAAGCTCTCAATCAAACTCTTGTTGTTAAAGAAAGGATGACCAATGATGAGATTCAAGATGCAAAGAAAGAGTTGATCACGGTAATATCATATTGCAGTATTGTCAAGGGCGTTGTGATCTAGGGTAGGCGGCCCTCGACTACGGAGTTCGTAGTCTCCTGCCGTTGTCTTCCGATCGCGGAGGTTATGCCCCTCACGGCGGCTCGGGCTTTAGAGCGTTGGAGGGAGAGAGAGAGGTTTAGGGTTCAATCACTGCTTGCCTTCATTCATCGTGCTGATTACAATATATGGCCGGCGGCCCAACCTAAAGGAGGAAACAATCTCCTATAATTAAGGAACAATGAAGGAAACTAATAAATGTTTAAATGGTAAATATCCTAGCCACTGATCTGGCCATGCGCCTGCTGGACCTCCCCTTTGCGCGCTGCGGCGCGGCGCACATCACGTGCGCGTCGTGTACGGGCGTATGTGTTCCCGTACATGACATCTCTCCCCTCCTCGAGAGACAGCTCGTCCGCGAGCTGGAAGCGTGGATAGCGCTCGAGGAAGGAGTCACGATCTTCCCATGTAGCGGAGGACGCGGGCTCATGCTTCCAATGCACCAAGACCTGGCGCACGCCGCGGGCAAGTCGCGCTTTGACGACGCGCTCGGGCTCCGGCACCGTAGCACCATGGTGGACGACAGGGAGTGGCGGTGGTGCGGATGGGGGATCGCCCACCCATGGCTTGAAGAGCCCCACGTGGAACACGTCATGGAGACGGGAGCGAGGGGGCAATTCCAGGCGAGCAGCCACCTCGTTGATCATCTCGGCGATGCGGTAGGGACCGAAGTAGCGCGGCTTCAGCTTCCCTGTGGCGGCGACGTCGAGCGAGGCGACTGGGCGGTGTCGCAGGCGGAGGAGCACCCAGTCGCCTTGCTTGTAGGAGACGGCTCGGTGTAGGTTGTCATAGTGGCGCTTTTGGACAGCTTGCGCCTGCTCGAGACGGTAGCGCACATCCTGCAGGAACTCCTCTCGCTCCGCCATGGTCTTAGCGACGGCTGCGACGCGCGTCTCCCCGGGGTCATAAGACCGGATGGTGGGGGGTTCACGGCCATAGACGATGCGGAACGGCGTGTCACGAAGAGAGGACTGGTACGCCGTGTTGTAGATGAATTCCGCCCATGGGAGCCATCGGAGCCATTGGCGGGGACGATCGCCTGTGAAGCATCTCAAATACATAGTGATGACACGGTTAGCGGCCTCCGTCTGACCATCGGACTGAGGGTGAAATGCCGACGTCATATGCAACTTCGCCCCCATGAGTCGCATCAGCTCGGACCAAAACTTGGAGGTGAAAACGGGGTCACGGTCCGAGACCATCGACTGAGGCATGCCGTGGAGGCGAACAATCTCGGCGAAGAAAGCTTGGGCCACCGATTCCGCGGAGTAGGGATGAGCAAGCGGAATAAAATGAGCGTATTTGCTCAACCGATCCACCACCGTGAGGATGACGGATTTGCCGTTCACCTTGGGAAGAGCCTCCACGAAGTCGAGGCCGATGTCGCTCCAGACTGCCGAGGGCACCGGCAAGGGTAGTAGCAGGCCGGCGGGGTGGAGGTGCTCAGCCTTGTTGCGCTGGCACGTGCTGCAGGCGCGGACGAAGTCCTGGACAGCAGTGCGCATGGCGGGGAAGTGGACGTCGCGGCGCAGTCGGTGTAGGGTGCGTTGGACCCCCTCGTGCCCGTCGTTGTGCACCGCGCTGAGCAGCTCCCTAATTAGGGGAGAGTCGGAGTCGAGGTAGACGCGGCCGCCGTAGGTGAGGAGGCCGTCCCGTAGAGCCCATGGCGCGCCTCGCGTGCCGCTGGTGACCTCGTCCCGGAGAGCCACGAGAGCGGGCGCGTCCTGCTGGGCACGGCGCAGCCTGTCGAAGAAATCGAACCGCGGGGCAGATAGGGCGAGCACCGCGCCGGCCTCCGTGTCGCAGTCCGTGTCCCGGCGGGAGAGCGCGTCGGCGACGGTGTTGTGGGCGCCGGGTTTGTACTCCACCACGAAGTCGAACCCGAGCAGCTTGCCGACCCAGTGATGTTGCGGGATCGTGGCGAGGCGCTGGTCGAGGAGATACTTGAGGCTGTAGTGGTCGGTCTTGACTGTGAATCGCCGGCCCCAGAGATACGGCCGCCAGTGGCGCACGGCGTGCACCAGGCCAATCAGCTCGCGCTCGTATGCGGCGAGGGAGCGGTGTCGAGGCGCCATGGGCTTGCTGAAGTATGCCAGCGGGTGTTTGTCTTGGAGAAGCACCGCGCCGAAGCCGAGAGTGGACGCATCGCACTCGACGATGAACGGTTTGTTGAAGTCGGGGAGTGCGAGAACCGGCGCCGTTGTGACGGCGGACTTGAGGGCGGCGAACGCCGCGGCGGCCTCCTCCGTCCAGGAGAAACCGTCCTTCTTCAGGAGGGCTGTCAGCGGTGCGGCGATGGAGCCGTAGTTGAGGACGAAGCGGCGGTAGTAGCCGGCGAGTCCGAGGAACCCGCGAACCGCGCGTGGTGAGCGCGGCGCTGGCCAGTCGAGGACGGCCTGCACCTTGGCCGGATCCATGGCGACGCCCTGCTCGGAGATGATGTGGCCGAGGTAGGAGACCGAGCGCACGCCAAAAGCGCACTTGGAGCGCTTGATGAAGAGGCGGTGGCGGCGAAGCTCGGTCAAGACGGCGCGGAGATGGCGCAGGTGGTCCGCCCACGAGGTGCTGTAAATGAGAATGTCGTCAAAGAAAACGAGCACGAACCGGCGGAGGAAAATGCGCAGCACATCGTTCATCAGGGACTGGAATGTAGCTGGCGCGTTGCACAGTCCGAACGGCATGACGAGGAACTCATATAAGCCGTCGTGTGTGCGGAATGCGGTCTTGTGGATATCCTCCGGCTTCATGCGAACTTGGTGGTAGCCGGAGCGTAGGTCGAGCTTGGTGAAGAAGCGAGCCCCCTTGAGCTCGTCGAGCAGCTCCTCGACCACCGGAATCGGAAAAGCATCCTTGACAGTCAGCGCGTTCAACGCGCGGTAGTCGATGCAGAACCGCCATGTGCCGTCGGCCTTCTTGACGAGGAGGGCCGGGGACGAGAATGCGGAGTCGCTGCGACGGACGATGCCTTGCTCAATCATCGAGGCACACTGTCGCTCTAGCTCGTCTTTGTGAGCCACAGGGTAGCGGTAGGGCCGGACCGCCACCGGTGCCGCGCCAGGCTTGAGGACGATGGAGTGGTCGCGGCTGCGTGGTGGTGGCAGACCGGACGGCTCCGCGAAGACGTCGCTGAACGAGTCCAGGAGGCCCTCCAGGAGGGGCGCGTCGGTGGTGACGGAGTGGGCGAGCGGCGTCTCGGTGCATGCCACCCCGGACCAGCGCACGTCCCGACCCGCGTGTCGGAAGGCCAGGGTGTGGGTGACGACGTCCCAGGATATGGTCCCCAGGGCCGCCATCCACTGGGTGCCGAGAACCATGTCGTAGCCGGCGAGCGGCATGACATATAAGTCGATGTCGAATGTCATGCCCGCGATGGAAATCACCGCCTGTTTGAGGACCCCGGGGCAGGTCACTCGTTCGCCGTTGGCGACGGTGGCCGTGAGGCGAGGGCGAGGGTGGATGGGAAGCCCCGTGTGGCGCGCCGCTGCATCGCCGATGAAGTTGTGCGTGGACCCCGTGTCCACCAGGGCGACGAGGTTTGCGGCGCCCAGGGTGACCCGCAGCAGGATGGGAGCGCCCACAGCCACGCCCGCGACCGCGTGGAGGGAGAACAGAGGCGCCTCTTTGGCGGCCTCGGCGTCCGCGGCGCCCTCGTCGGCTTCGGCGATCTCGACGCCGTCCATGAAGAAGATCCGTCTGCAAAAACGGTTGTGGCCCCGAGTGAAAGGCTCATTGCAATTGAAACACAGACCGAGGCGACGACGCTCGGCCATCTCTTCCGGGGTGAGACGGCGCGGGGGGCGGTTCTCGGCGCGGCCTTGCTGCGCCGCTGCGATTGGCGGGGGGGGCAGCGCCAGCACCGGTGGGGGCGCCGGGAGCGCGGGGCGCACGGGCGGAGCGGCGGCTCCTCCGCGTGGCGGCGCCCGAAGAGGCCCCGGCGCCGGTCGTTCGGCCTCCATCAGTTCCACTTGCCGGGCCAAACTCATGGCCTCCACTAACGTCGTCGGGTGGTGCAGACGGACGGCGTGGCTCAGTGGTGGCAGCAGTCCGCCCGTGAAGAGCTGGACGCGCTGGTGCTCCTCAAGGCAGCCCGCGCGAGGAAGGAGAGCCTGAAACCGATTGCAGTATTCCTCCACGGTTCCGGTGCGACGGCACTCGGCGAGCTCGAACATCGGGGCGGATCGGAGGGGCGGCCCGAACCGCAGGTTCAGCAGCTCCTTGAAGTGCGACCAGTTGGGTGTGCCGTCATCCTCCTGGATCTGCGTGAACCACAGCTGTGCCACGTCGTCGAGATGGTAGGAGGCAGTGCGCACCTTGTCATCCCCCGTGGTTCGGTGTTGGAGGAAGTAGGCGTCACACTTGTTAAGGAAGAGCATCGGATCGGTTGTGCCGTCGTAGCGGGGGAAATCCCACTTCTTGGGCTTGGGGTGGAACTCGTGGCCGTGACCACCGTCGTAGCGGTAGTGATCGCCCCCTCCAGAGGACGTCTCGGCCTTCTCCTTCTTGGCCATCTCCGTTTCAATGGTGGTGATCTTGGCGTTCATGGCCTGGAGCATCTCGAGGACCTCGGCGAGGGTTGGCTCGGACATGGTGGTCGGTGGGTTGGGCGGTGGCGGTGGGCTGCAGGGTTGGGTGGGTGCGGCGGCGGATGCTGGAGTGGTGGGCGGCGCGGGTGAAGGCAGCGGGCTAGGGTTTTGCGGCGGAGGTGGCGGCGCGGTAGTGGAAGATGACGAGGATCGAGTGGATCGCGATACCAGGTTGTCAAGGGCGTTGTGATCTAGGGTAGGCGGCCCTCGACTACGGAGTTCGTAGTCTCCTGCCGTTGTCTTCCGATCGCGGAGGTTATGCCCCTCACGGCGGCTCGGGCTTTAGAGCGTTGGAGGGAGAGAGAGAGGTTTAGGGTTCAATCACTGCTTGCCTTCATTCATCGTGCTGATTACAATATATGGCCGGCGGCCCAACCTAAAGGAGGAAACAATCTCCTATAATTAAGGAACAATGAAGGAAACTAATAAATGTTTAAATGGTAAATATCCTAGCCACTGATCTGGCCATGCGCCTGCTGGACCTCCCCTTTGCGCGCTGCGGCGCGGCGCACATCACGTGCGCGTCGTGTACGGGCGTATGTGTTCCCGTACATGACAAGTATATTTTCAGAAAATCTGCAGAGACATACCTTAGTTAGGTATTCTTCCTAATTTTATCATGTTTAGATGTGGGTTCCTTCAAATAAGCTTTCCTGTCCTTTTGACTCTGCCTCAGAGAGTTTTGTGGATATTTTGCAGGGTTTGGCAGATTTATTAGGTCCTCGTAGCAACATTGGAATCAAGAGGATGGGTGAACTGGATGAGAAGCCCTTTCTTCTATCTTGCAAGCAAAGGTATGGAGAAGATGCTGAAATGAAAGCTGCTGAATTTGTCTCCCTGTGGCAAGAGTATCTGAAGGACCCTAATTGGCATCCTTTCAAGATAGTGACCACAGGCTCAACTACAGAGGTATGCCCAATGAAAAGAATGCACATCTTTTATCTTCCTTCAAATTTTCTGGCAATACCTAGCAATGTCAAAATTTCGTCTTACTGTCGTCATCTGATTCAATGCAACTTATTAACTGTTTAAACCTAAAAAAACTGTGTTAATCAGTCACTCCAAGAGGACCCATTGTCTTGCAGCTTGGCAAATTTGCAACACTAACCTGATGTGTTATGTTTCAGCAAATCCTCGATGACAAGGATGAGAAGCTGGTGGGCTTGAAGAAACAGCTTGGCGAGGAGGTGTACAAGGCTGTGACTACCGCATTGCTGGAGATCAATGAGTACAACGCTAGCAGCAGCTATGTGGTATCTGAACTCTGGAACAACAAAGAGAACCGAAAGGCCAGCATATCGGAAGCCATACAGCACGTTCTGAAGCAATGGAAGGCACAGAAGCGCCGAAGATAAGATCCCGCGCCTCACTGGAACAAGTTAAGGTCTGTATTCTGGTCGCATTCTGCAAACACTTCGTGAGATTATGTCTATTCTGTGTTCTTGTATGGGGTGCTCATCACTTATTCATCAGTTTGCAGTTTGCGGGGGTCACCTGACTATCAGCATCATCAGCAAGTCCAGACACTACTGAAGATGATCTATCTGCGGCTGTGTTTTCCTTATCAGGCGCATGCTTCATTAGTTTCATTTAGCACTTCTCTTTTTTTGTCGGAAATCAGATAGGAGATCGCCAGCAGTTGGTACTGGTTTAAAAGTATGGACCTCTCTACATTTTCTGAATAACGGTGAAAATGACCGGTGATGCGCCATTTGGCTCCTGCAACAAACTTTTGTAGACAGTGGTTACTGCTAGCATTTTGCGCTTTTCTTTGACGAACTAAATCTGATTTTATCTCCATGAAGCAACTTGTGTGATGAATGATGAGCTGATGTCTGATGATGGTGTAGCAGCTTGAACCTCTTGTTCCCAGGTTCCTCCACGGCTCAAAATACGCTCTTGTGCCATTAGTGCTTCCATTCTTTGCTTGGGGAGGGGCTGCTCAAAATATTGTGCCAAGCTATTAAACATATCAGAACTACTAGTTTCTGTGGTAGGTGATAAATTGCCCAACTTCTTTGTGAGGATCTCTTGCGCCAATTGGATAGCTCCTTTTCCTAGTGTTTTCTTTGCTTTATTAGCTAGCCGACTACTTTTTCACTGACTGTCTTGTGTGTTTTGAGCTTGATCATTGATTAAGCTTTGTACCACCGCAAGACGACTCAGTGCAGCAGCAATGTTAGAATTGGTGTTGTCGATCTGTAACTCAGTTTCTGCAACAATGTGAGTTGCATGGTGGTTCAGCATCTGCCGCCTCCAAGTTCACCTCCGCAGTTATTCGGTGAACTGGGCCACTACCTGTTTCAGGCTTCTCCATGTTGGTTACCTGTGTAGCATGGTCGATTAGCATCTGCCACATACTACCCTTCTGTTGTTGGTTGATTCGAAGGTGAAAACCAATCATGAGTTAAGGTATCAAGCATCACCATGATCTTTTCCCCATATGTCGTGGACGGAGACATTAGGCATAGTTGTTCATTAATTGCAGGTGTCCCAGGAATGAGTGACTCGAACAACACGGGGTCACAGGAATAGATGTTTGGTCCAAGACCAAGTGAGGCGACAAAGCTAAGCTGCTATCTTCGATGGTTGGTCTTGGCTTGTCACCCATGATTTGGGTGTGAGAGGTGTTGCAAAGGTGACGTGTTTAAGCATTGTCCGCTTGCTACTTTGTTCGCCACCTGATGTCAAAGAGGTGTGTCTGCAATTGCGGAACAGTGGTGAGGAGGCTCTGCTGCAATGGCGTGGTGGATCCTACTATAAGCTCCCATTTCAATGACAGAAAGGCTTCTCCGACAACCTCTTGGCCCCGCCTCTGATATAACGGTCTGAGTAGGGGGTTTGTTGTCCCCCTGGACAAGTGGAAGGCCTGTGTCCTTCTCCCAAGCAGCGCCAACATCTCGTAAGTCTTGATATGCAATTGAGACATCATCCACGACACATGCTTGAAAAATCGGAAGGCTAGCACTTGAACGTCTGGGCGGGATGTCACGTCCGGACGCAGCTCCCCCACCCGCATCCCACCCCACGCCCCCGCGTCCGCATCCCACCCAGCGCCAGCGCCAGCGCCCTACGCCCACCTAGTGCCCGCATGCGGAACCCATGTGGGTTGACCCACATCTGTGCCCCCAACAGCAACAACAGGCAACTGCGCCCCGACCGCTGTCCGCCAGCCACGGGTCCCACGCAACACCCCCTACTTTTGAAACATCCAAATGAAACATTTGCAACATATGTCTGAAACAAAATGAAACACTTCAAACATGCGCTTGAAACTTGTGTGTAGAGGCATAGCAACATATGCAACATCCAGATCTACTTTTGCAACATTTAGATAAAACATTTGCATCATAAGTATGAAACATATGAAACACACACAACATCCAGATTTACTTTTGCAACATTTAGATGAAACATTTACAACATAAGTATGAAACATATGAAATACACGCTTGAAACATGCGGGTATAGCCATAGCAACATATGCAACATCCAGATAGAACGCTTGAAACTATGATAGCGCAAGCCCGAGAACAGGCCGTCTGGACAGATGTGTCTGGACGGACGCCTTCACCAGGGAATTTCCGTTGAAAAATCTCTATTCGCTAGTGTGTTTGGTGATGACTTCGGGATAGGAATGGGCCGACCTGGCCCTGGCCTTAGACCCTGGCCTCGTGGCCTAAAGGCCAATTTTAGGGGCCATGGGTCGACCCATTTCACCTAGAGGCTATGGCCTTGTTGGCCCACTGGGTAGTATGGGTTGACCCAAATATTTCTCTGTTATCATAGGCTACAAATACTATCAACATATTTAGAAATGATGAGAAAAAATAGTAAATTATATTTATTATCTATGTAATTTACAAATAAAGGGATGGAAGTTGGTGCTGTTCTCTTTTAGTTGCCTAGCAAAGTCTAGAGATTTGGTTCAATTTTTCCATCTATCATCTACTATCATCTGTCAATCCCAATTTATTTGCTTCCAGTTCCATTGGGTGTTGGTAAAAAACGTGTAGTCAAGAAGGAATTGAAGCAGGGGCAGGCAGCCAACGACTAGGTGAGCATACACGCATACGGTCGGTCTTGCACTCTTGCTAGTGGTCGCATGATCAACACACGCAGTAGTCGTTCATCACCTCTCGATAGCGGCTACTCAGTTCGTAATGTCACGCAATAAAAGCAAAGGCCCCCTCACACTCCGTCATTGCCATCCGCAACAACGAACCGTCGACCTCTAAATCCATCAGTTTTAATTTGTTATATTTTCCGTGCTTATTCTGAATAATAAAAAAGTCAACAAATTAAGAAAAAAAAATATTTTTATATGATGATTAGGTCGACCCATCGTATCTATTGGGTCAATAGGTTCTGGCCGTATTGACCCAAATTTAGACTTTGAGGCCAGCCCTAGTGGGCCATTGCCCTTGCTTTTATAGGCCAGGTCAACTACCCAATAGGTTGACCCGACCCGGTCCTATCCTGACTGATGACCTAATAAAGCATGCAAGATCTAAAAAGTTAACATGATGTATTTTCTATGTGTTCTTTCTTTTGAGGAAACTTATGCACTCTAGATTGCGGCAAGTCAACGGGGTTGTCATCTCCGCCTCTCTGACTAGGCAGTCGTTGTCATGCGTCGTGGAGATCTCGGAGCTGTTCGCATAAGGGGGCATTTCATGGAACTATCTCACCAACCTGCTTGGGTAGTCATACGGCTTCGGCCGTCGCAGCCATCAACGCGTGGAGCGGCGCTGGTACCACACTATCATCGGTGCCTCCCTTCTCTACGTCCTGGTATGCTCTGTTCTGCTCTCGCGGTATAGTCTTTTTGGCCTCTTCGATTATTAATTAACGAACATCAGCAATTGTGGTCAGTTTATTCACGACTTGCTCCATGTGGGCGCCAAAAGGTACGTCATTGAGCTATGTAATCTCAGTGCCAAAGGTCTTAAGGCCGGCCCTATAGCCTACTTCCGCTATTAGTTGGTCCCAGGTGCAAATGTCAAATCTTTTTAAGAAAAAGTTATAACTTGCAAAAAAAAAAAGTTTGTCGTTCATGTACGCCATTGTAATAAAAATTGACACACCAACAAAAACAAGTGTACCTCTCCTCAAATTTGTTATAGTTCTGCTCTGAGCCAACCGCTTATGCTGGAGACGGCACATGGACATGGGAAGGCGGGAACACCTACCCTCCGCGTCGCTGCTTTGACGACCAGCGCAAGTTGCTCGCGAAATTGCCTCACCAGGGCGCTTGTTCTCATCGACGACGAGGTACATTGTGATTTGTGTGCCAGATGGCCAGGCTTGCTGTGTGATTAGCGGTTGGGTTGTGGCTTTTGGGATTGTTGGCCAGCCCATAATTTGCATAGACACGACTTCTTTCTTATTTGTTGTTCTTGTTAACAATATGCTGTTAGCAAACACCATACATACTAGGTCAAAGATTAGATATGATGCAAATGCAGCTCTGCGTGTTGTTCAGCCATACATACACGTATTCGCTTGGCATGTTTGTCATTGCGTATATGTGCATCACTGCTAGTAATGCTGAATCATCAGTTTCAGATTATATTAACTGCAGTCATGAAAAATGTTTATTGCACCATTGTTCTGTGATTCTGTCATCCATGTGTTCCTTGGACATTGTATATATAAGCACCACAGCTAACACATACTAACTTAATGGAGACCTCAACCAGACTCATGTTTCCTTTGGTGTGTCTCAACATTATATATATACACAAACCAGTCTTAGTTGCCATAGTTGGGACTTTAGTGCTAAAGAACAGAGAAAGGGTACTCACTATTTTAGTGCTTGATGTAGATGTTCATGCTTCTCATCTATGACTCCAGTTTTGCTACTGTTCTATTCATGTGTCCAGACAGTCTTATGCATATCATTGCTAAATGCTCACCATTGATATAGCTTGCTGTCACTACTGAAAAAAGAAGTAGCAATCGCTACTTAAATCAATAATGTTCTGACCTAGATATTTCTCTCTTAGGTCTGCAATGGACTGCAGCTCTGATGAGTCAGTGCAAGATCAGGAAGTGTTTGTTTGGCCCCGGATGGGCATCCTCACAAACGTTCTGGCCGAACAAACCCAGGGGGGTGGTGCCATACTGATGAAGCAGTTAGCTGATTTCAAACCCATGCAAATTACTGCTGTGGATGGTGCCAATGGGTATACTGGCTACGTCATTGTTCTTTTCACCAGGGATTGGACTGGGTTCAAGAATGCCTTAGCATTCCATAACTATTTCAAGTCACAACGCTTGGGTAAACTAGACTGGAAGGAGACAAAGGAACATGGAAAGTATGTGTTTGGATGGCTGGCAAAAGAAGAGGATTACAAATCAGATGACCCAGTTGGTAGGTTCTTGTCAGCAAATGCTGGCCTCAAGACAGTGTCTGAACTGGAACAAGAGATGACCAGCAAGACTGACAATCTCATAGCTAATTTGACTCAACACATTACCACTCAAAGCAAGTATCTGCAAGAACTAGAGTGCAAGTGTAATCAAATAAATCTCTCCCTTCAGAAAGTCATGGAAGAAAGTGATTTGTTGCACAACCGTTATAATGAAGGTACACATTGAATTCTAGTTGTGAAATATTATCCTGTCAGAGCTTTATGGATGTTATGCTCATTTATATTGCCTAAAATGACTGCCTATTGTAATTTTATTTATCTTTTTCACAGAAATGAGGAATATGCAGTCTACTGCTCGCGAATATAAACAGAGAGTATTTCAGGAGACTGAAAAGCTGTGAAATCAGTTGGCTGAGAAAGAGAATAACATCGGAAGGAAGTCCAGGGAACTAAATGAACAAGTTGCTCATACTGACATGAAAAGAAAACTGGAGGAAGAGAGGAAAAAGGTATGGGTGCATCTCCCCATTTCTTCCATATCTTCTCTATCATTGTGTCACATATCAGATAGTTTCTGAATTGTATTCATAGTCTCGCCAATAAAGAATTATTCTCTGATACCTGTCTTTCTTACTTATTTCCCTGCTGAATGCTGACCAAAATGATTCCCTCAATATGGCTAGAATTGAGCAACAGAAAGATGATGAATGGGTGCTACAGCTTCTTGAAAAACATAATGTACGCACATCGTTTTTCATGTTGATACCATTGAGTTTTCTTTTAGTTTACATGCACCCGAACTTAATTTGGGTTCCAAAACTCAAACAGGAAGAGAGGGAGGTCGCTCTGAACAAAATCCTGCAGCTAGATAGGCAGGTGGATGAAAAGCAAAAGCTGGAGCTAGATATTGAACAAGTTAAAGGCAAATTGGTGGTGGTGAAACACATCGAGGGAGAGGGTGTTGATGTGAAGAAAGATTCTGAGGAGCTGACAGAACAACTGATTGAAATAATTGAGGAGATGGAAGATCTGAAAGCTCTCAATCATGCACTTGTTGTTCAACATAGGATGGCCAATGATGAGATTCTAGATGCAAAGAAAGAGCTGATCACGGTAGTATCATATGCCACCAGTATATCTTCAGAAAATCTGCAGAGACATGCCTTATTTAGATATTCATTCTTCCAAATTTAATCGTATTTTGATCCATGCCTTCTTTAGATGTGGATTCCTTAAGATTAAGCCCTTCTGTCCATTCATCTCTGCCTGAGAGAGATTGTGTGGATATTTTGCAGGGTTTGGCAAATTTTTTTGAAGGCAAAACTGTGGGGGAGTTCCCCACAGCACTCATTTTATAAAATTTAAATAGTACAGAACATACTTACAACCAGAATTAACTATATGCATCTAACCAAAAGCAAAAGGCTGATCTTAGATCCTCCTTGAAACGAACCGACTGAAGAATACATTGGTTTTTGAAGTTCGCAAACCAAATGTTGACGTTGACTTGGCCATTGTTGAAAACTCTTTCATTTCTTATCTTCCATATCTCCCACGCAGCAATGGTGACTACTTCCATGAAAAGGGTATGTTTTTTTGTTGCATAGCGTGCGCTATCCTCGGATATAGACTGAGGCTTGTGATCCAATACATTCCTATCTTCTCCCAGCATCTCTTGGCGAAAGGGCAGTCAAAAAAGAGGTGGTCCAGATCCTCCTCTGTTCCCGCCGGGCAAAGCACGCAGTGGTCATCATCATCTTCATCAGACAAGTTCCTCCTTCTGAGCATCGTCTTGGTGTTCAGTCTATCGACTAGGACTAACCAGGCAAAAAATTTCACTCTTGGCGTGCATTTGGATTTCCAGAGCCAAGAGAATACTGGATGCTCCGGCAGGTTCTGAAATGCTAGCTTGTAGAGCTTACTCGAGGAGTAGGTCGTGTTGCCCCATTGGTATATCCAAGTATCTTTACTTTCCTCATCGAATGCTTGCAGTTCTAGAAACTGACCAAGTGTTTCAAGTTCCTCAAATGCCTCTTGTGAGATCGGCAAGGAGAAAAACGTGTCCAAATCTTCAGCAGCCATGACCTTGCTGACACTTATGCTTGGGTTTCTAGCAAAGGAGAATAGTCTAGGGAAATGGTGTGCTAGGACCTCATTACCTGACCAGCAATCATCCTAGAAAGTGACAGTTGTGCCATCGCCGAGGGAGCATCGAGCAATATTTCTGAAAATATAGCTCAGTCTGTGCACATCCTTCCACCAAAAAGATCCAACTTCTCTGCTAGCATGCAGCACTTTGTCAGTGTAGTACTTACTCCAAATGAGGTTGACCCATGGCACATCCACTTTGTTATAAAACTTGTGGAGGTGCTTCACAAGGAGAGCATCATTCTGCACACTCAAGTTGATGACACCGAGACCTCCTTTGTTTTTGGGCTTTTGAACCATTGGCCAGGCAGCCCAGTTCCCTCCTTTCTTGGACATGTCTGAACCTCTCCATAGACATTGCTTACGAGTTCTGTCTATGTTGTCAATCACACCTTTTGGGAGCTTCAGCGTGCACATTGTGTAGGTGGTTGTTGTTGTTAGAACCGAGTTAACCATTTGAAGTCTACCAGAGTAGGATAGCAGGGATGAACAAGCGGTCAGCCTTCACTCAATCTTGTCCATCAGAGGAGTATAGTCTTCCACTCGTGGCTTTGTCGTGCCCATGGGCAACCCGAGGTACGTGAATGGGAACGTTCCTATCTGACATCCGAACATGCTGGCCATTACCTGCATTCTGTGTTGGGAGACATTGATCGGTAGCATCTGAGATTTGGAGTAATTGACCTTGAGCCCTGTGGAGTCTGAGAAACTCCTGAGCAATGCCTCTAGGAAGAACAACTGTCTAGCGTCTGCCTGCATGATGAGCAGCGTGTCGTCGGCATACTGTATGACGGGGTAGTCGGCATTTTCTTGGGGGATGGGAGGACAGAGGAGTCCCTGAGATGCCGCTTTGTTTATCAAGATCTGAAGTAACTCCACAGCCAAGACAAAGATTAGCGGGGAGAGGGGATCCCCCTAACGGACGCCTCTTCTGCATTTGAACTTTCTGCCCGGTACTCCATTAAGAATCACAGCTGAGCTTCCAGTGGATAAAATGCTGCTAATCCAATTTATCCATCTCTGTGGGAATCCCATGTGCTCTAGCATTTGTAGAATTGCCGGGTGCTCAATCGTATCGAACGCCTTTTCAAAATCTAGTTTCAAAATTATCACTTCTTGCCTTGACTGCTTGCACTGATGTATGTACTCAAAGCACCACGCTAAGCAATATTGGATCGTGCGGATTCTGATGAACCCATACTGGTTCTTGTGTACCAATTGCAGGATCTGACGCTGCAGACGATCAGCTAGTAGTTTGGTGAGGATCTTGAGGCTACTATTGAGTAACGAAATTGGTCGAAAGTCATTAACTGTTACAGGGCTCTGGGTTTTGGGGACGAGTGTGATTAGTGACTCATTGATGCTTTCCAGATTGGCCTGACCGTTGTAGAAGTCTTCACATAGCCGGTAAAAGTCAGGCTTGATAAGTTGCCAACACTTCTTTATGAAGTGCCCGTTGAAGCCATCTGGGCCTGGCGCCTTGTCCGGTGGAATTCTTTTCACAATGTTATCGATCTCCGCTTCAGAGAAAGGAGTAACAAGGGAGCTGAGATCCTCATGTGGTGTGGATGAGATCTGCAAGCTGAAACACCATGGTCGGATTGGATGTGATCCCCATTCTTCCTCTGAAGGAGCTCCAAATCATGTCGGCCTTCCCTGCATGGTCACTGATCACTGCGCCGTCATCATTGGTCAGCTGTGAAATGGAGTTTCTTCTGTATGAGATCGTTGCCATAGCGTGGAAGAACTTGGTGCATTCATCCCCTAGCTTAATTCTGTTCACCGTGTATCGTTTCTTCTATTACAGGTTTTTGTAGTGAAGAAGCTTGGTGGCTTGGTCCTTCACTATGTTTCTCAAGTTTCTTTCAGTGTTGAAAAGTGTCCGTCTTTCTTCTAGGCCATCCAGAAACAAGATGACAACGTTGCAGTTGCTGATTAGCAAATTGAGGTTAGATAGACTCTTACTCCAAGATTTGAGAGCATATCTAAGCTTTTTGAATTTAGCTGCAAGGTTGTTAGCAGCATTGATATGACTGTTCTGTTGGTTCCATGCATTCTCCACAACACTCATAAAATCACAATGATCAGACCAGAAGTTTTCAAACCTGAAAAGGTTCGTCTTGGGTATGGTGGTACTGATCACTATTTTGCATGGGACATGGTCAGATGTCATTTTGGCCAAAGGAAGCACTTCTGTTAGCGGAAAATCATTTGTCCAGTTCACAGAGGAGAAAAACCAGTCTAGTTGTTCTAGTAACAGATTCTGTTGCATATTGCTCCATGTGTATGCCCTTCCTTTGATTGGTAGCTCGACCAGGCCGAGATGGCCAATGGCTTCATTAAAGAGGAAGGTATCATGAAGGTTTCCACCAGGCCTATTACGATTAGCAAGAGAGCGATAGAAATTGAAATCACCCATAAAAAGCCAATTATCCTCCTCTTCTATTCGGTGTCCCCTAAACCAGGACAGGAATTCTGTTCTCGATGGTTCTATGCAGGGACCGTATACTGAGGTCAACTTCCAAGACTGCGAGGTGTGGGTTGAAGTGAAGCGCACTGTGATACCATTGAAAGGTCTTGATGACTAGAGGGGGGGTGAATAGCCTATTAAAATTTTCTACAAAGATAAGCTAAACAAGTTTATCAATAAAACAAATAGCGAGATGCGAGTTTTGCTTAGCCTACGGGGTGTTTGCAAGCCACCTAACCAATACACAATTCTAGTAATTGCACTCAACCACACAAGTCAAATCGAGAAGGAAACTACAACTAGCAAGCTACACAAGAAGTTACTCTAGCAAAGCTAACTCGCTAGCAAAGATAACTAAGAAATTAATACATGAGAGAGTTAGGAGGGTATCACCGAGGGGCGAAGAATTGAGCCAACCAATCAATATAATCAAGAGATGAATACCAAGATAACCGAACACCGGGATCAATCAATCACAATATGAAAGTGATGACACGAAGATTTATCCCGAGGTTCACGTGCTTGCTGGCACGCTAGTCCCCGTTGTGTCCCTCTTCACCACGTGGTTCGGTGGCTAATCGGTCACACACCGAGCCTCTCAAAAGGCGCCACAAGAACCTACCAAATGGCAAAAGGTTGCAATGACACGAGCAATATACTAATATTGCCTTTGGCGCTTCGCCGAGGTAGGCACAAACCTCTCACAATCACCGGAGGTGGCCAAGAACAATCACCAACTCTTGCCAACGCCTCCAAGCTGCTCCAAGCCGTCTAGGTGGCGGCAACCACCAAGAGAAACAAGAATCCCGCAGCAAATCAACCACCAAGTGCCAACTAGATGCAATCTCACAATGCAAATGCACTTGGATCACTCAATCTCACTTCGAATATGCAAAGAAGCAAGAGAGATGAGTGGGAGGGGAGTTGCTTAGCTCAAAGTGCTCACAAGTATGTCAAATGTTCGAGAGATGGAGCCTTGAGCCGGCCAATGAGATTTTATAGACGTACCCCTTCGAATATAGCCGTTAGAAACTTAAACAGCCGAAATCGGGTTGACGGGACGCGCTGGTCCAACTGACCGGACGCGCCGGTCGCCCAACGGCTAACTCGTGAAGTACTGACCGGACGCGCTGGTCGCCCAACGGCTAACTGCGAAGCAACGACCGGACGCGCTGGTCCAACTGACCGGACGCGCCGGGAACGACCGGACGCGCTGGTCCCGTGAAGGACCGGACGCGCTGGTCGCCTGAGCAGCGCTCAACGAAATAGTGACCGGACGCGCTGAAGAAAATGACCGGACGCGACAAAGATAGCGTCCGGTTAGAGTCCAGTAAGCTCCCTGAACGACCGGACGCGTCCGATCATCAGTGACCGGACGCGCCTCGCGTCCGATCATCGAACTGAAAAAATACGCAGACACTGAACATTGACCGGACGCGTCCGGTCATGCAAGGACCGCGTCCGGTTCAGCGTCCGGTCACCTCTGTGACCTCCGTTCGCCTCCGTTTCTTTTTCGGACTTCCGGCGTAGTGGAAAATAATCGTTTCAACTTCTTGAAAAACGCCTGAATCCCGCCTTGCAAGCTCGGCGGGAGGGAGAGAGGATCCCAAACCCTCTCTACCGCTCAAACTCCATCGCCGTCGCAAACGTGCTAACATCACCAAGTGATCTCGTCATGTGTGAGTGTGTTAGCATTTTCACAATCATTTTTCGAGGCGATATTAGTTCTATCCAAATGTATATGATCATGAAATGCACATCTAGAGGCACTTAGGAGTTCAATAGCCGCGTCATTCCCCTCTTTATAGTACGACTATCTATCCTATAATGTAACCACACCCACTAGGTGTCTTGGTTACTAAAACACAACCCTTAAGCATATACCTTTGCCTTGATCACGTAGGGTCGCGTCCAAATCCAAGTGTGGCCATCATGATCACCATGTCCATCTTGCCACCAACCTTGGAATGTATTAATCCTCATATGCTACATACAACTTAGACATAGGATTAGTACTTAGGCATTGTCACTAATTATCAACACCAAACATAGGACTTTCAATCTCCCCCTTGTTGGTAATTGGTGACAAACCTTTCACAAAGATATTATAATAAAATTTTGATTGAACCCATGTCACATTGTCCAAGTATATTACCATGTGTAAGAATTATGGACATGTGATCATGAATTCAAATTGATAGCAATGGCTCCCCCTACATGTATGCTATATGTTTGGATTTTGGAAGCATACATGTTAGATGAAAAGATTAGGAGCATTGTCTACCAATAGGTGCTAAGTGTTTTAGATTATAGACCTTTGAAGCGTGATACCATCGGAGTAGCGATAAACACCATCTTAGCACCTTGTGTAGTTAGATTCCACTTGGAAAAGCACAAACATAACTAGAAACCTCGTGATATCAACATTATAAGCAAGGCTCTAGTACCACTTTGAAAAACATGAAGCAAGAAAAATCTAACTACTTCCTATTCATGCTAGTACCTTAATGCAACATTCAAATTATACTAGCAAGTCACCACACAAGCAAAGTATCGGAGAAAACGGAATGCATAACTATGCATCATACAAATGACGTGCACATGTAAATGCAACATTCATGCTTAAGAGCTTGCTCCCCCTACTTATGTGCTCAAAATTTTAGTTGATCCCCTTCTTTTATCAATTCTCCCCCACAACATCTTCTTTTATCAATTCTCCCCCACAACATTTTCTTCCCCTTTGAGTTCTATCTTTGTGAACAATATTTTCTCCCCCTTTGGCACCAATTGACCACAAGGAGCAAACTTTAGATAGATTATCATGTTGAAATATGGGGTGAGGATCAAGTTTATGATTCAACCTAGATTGCTTGCATAAATAAAATACTTCGGTTTGATCCAAGGGCAAGCTTCTTCACACCTCACTAGAAGGGTTATCATGCACCATGTTGAAGCAAATATTTAGACAAGTTTTCTAGATTAAAACACTTAGGATCACAAGCTACTTAAACAAGTTATATGCTACCACTAGATCATACAAGTCATGGAAACAATAGTGGCACCATATAAACTTCAAATTCATTTAATTTTCATGAATGATCCTAGAACATAAGAAATCATGACTAGATGCACTAAACATGTCCTTAGTATAGAATGTATGACATGCCAACCAATTGTACCTTGGGGCTCGAAGGAGAGGCATGTCATATCATGGGAGTGCATCAACTCATGTTGGAGAAATCAAGTATGTTCAACTCATTCTTTAGCTTGTGAAATCTCTTCTCATCAAGTGGCTTGGTGAATAGATCGGCTAATTGATCTTCGGTGCCCACACTCTCAATAGCAATGTCACCCTTTTGTTGATGATCTCTAATGAAATGATGATGAACATCAATATGCTTTGTTCTTTGATGTTGAACCGGATTGTTGGTTAGCTTCACGACACTTTCATTGTCACATAGCAATGGCACATTCTTGAAATTGATTCCAAAATCTTTCAATGTTGCCTTCATCCATAAGATTTGTGCACAACAACTACCCGCGGCAATGTATTCGGCTTCGGCGGTAGATAGTGCAATACTATTTTGCTTCTTGGATGACCATGAGACAAGTGATCTTCCCAACAATTGACATGTCCCGGAAGTGCTCTTTCTCTCCACTTTATCACCGGCATAGTCGGAATCTGAATATCCAACTAGCTCAAAACTTGCACCTTTGGGATACCACAATCCAACATCTTGTGTATGCTTTAAGTACCTCAATATTCTCTTTGTTGCCTTCAAATGACTTTCTCTTGGTGAGGCTTGAAATCTTGCACACATACATACACTAAACATCACATCGGGCCTTGATGCCGTCTCATAGAGTAGGCTACCAATCATTGATCTATATAGCTTTTGATCCACCATGTTGCCACTCTTGTCACTATCCAAACTTCCACTAGTGCCCATTGGGGTTGTAATACTCTTTGCATCTTCCATGCCAAACTTCTTGAGCATATCTTTGATGTACTTGGTTTGGCTTACAAATGTTCCTTCCTTCATTTGTTTGATTTGAAGTCCAAGAAAGAAACTAAGTTCACCAATAATTGATATTTCAAACTCCTTTGCCATCATTTTCCCAAACTCATCACAATAATCTTGATTGGTTGAACCGAATATGATATCATCAACATATATTTGCAACACAAACAAGTCTTTCCCAATCTTCTTGGTAAAAAGAGTTGTATCAACTTTGCCCATGACAAATCCTTTGGATAACAAGAAGTCCCTCTATCTTTCATACCATGCTCTAGGTGCTTGCTTCAATCCATATAAAGCTTTTCTCAACTTGTATACATGATTGAGTTTCTTGTCATCTTCAAAACCGGGAGGTTGCTCCACATACACCTCCTCTTGAATGTACCCATTGAGAAATGCACTCTTTACATCCATTTGATATAGCTTGATATTGTGAGCACAAGCATAGGCAAGTAAAATCCTAATTGCTTCCAATCTTGCAACCTGGGCATAAGTTTCACCAAAATCAAGACCCTCTATTTGTGTGTAACCTTGAGCCACTAGTCTTGCTTTGTTCCTTACTACTATCCCATCTTGATCTTGTTTGTTGCGAAAGACCCATCTTGTTCCAATGACATTGTGATCCTTAGGCCTTTCAACTAGTTCCCATACTTCATTTCTCTTGAAGTTGTTGAGCTCTTCATGCATTGCATTTACCCAATCCGGATCTTTCAATGCTTTATCAATGTCCTTGGGTTCTTCCATTGACACAAAAGAAGAGTGACCACAAAATGATGCCAATCTTGATCTAGTTTGAACTCCTCTTTGTATGTCACCAATGATGGAATCCAATGGATGGTCTCTTGCAATGTTAGTTGGTTGAAGCACTTGGACTTGATTGCTTGGATGTTGATGTTGATCATGAGTTGGAGATGATGAACTAGCCACTTGTTGATCTTGTTGCACTTGAGATGATGTACTAACTTGATTTTGCATTAGAGAACCACTAGCTTGTGTAATTGGACTTTGGAGCACTTGATCTTTGTTGTCATCCACATCAATCACTTGCTTTGGCCTAATATCACCAATGTCCATTTATTTCATAGCATTGGTCAATTGAGTTCCTCTCACATCATCTAAGTTATCTTCTTCATCTTGAGAGCCATTTGTTTCATCAAATTCAACATCATGCACTTCTTCAAGTTGTCCACTAGCTAGGTTCCATACTCTATAAGCTTTGCTAGTAGTTGAGTAACCAAGTAGGAAGCCTTCATCACATTTCTTCTCAAACTTGCTCAATCTAGTGCCTTTCTTCAAGATATAGCATTTACAACCAAATACCCGAAAGTATGCAATGTTGGGCTTTCTTTCATTTAAGATCTCATATGGTGTCTTCTCTAGAAACTTGTGGCAATAGAGGCGGTTGCTATAGAAGCAAGCCGTGTTGATTGCTTCGGCCCAAAATGAATGACTCACATTATACTCATTCAACATTGATCTTGCCATATCAATTAAGGTTCTATTCTTCCTCTCAACTAGGCCATTTGATTGAGGTGTATACTTGGCCGAGAATTGATGTTTGATTCCAAGCTCTTCACATAGCTCATCAACTCTTGTGTTTCTAAACTCACTTCCATTGTCACTTCTTACTTTCTTGATTGTGGTCTCAAACTCATTTTGCACTCTCTTGATGAACTTCTTGAATATGTCAAATACATCACTCTTGTCCACAAGAAAGAATACCCATGTGTATCTAGTGAAATCATCCACAATCACAAAACCATACTTGTTGCCACCAATGCTTGTGTATGTAGTTGGCCCAAATAGATCCATGTGCAACAACTCAAATGCCTTGGAAGTACTCATAATGCTCTTCAATGGATGAGTGTTGCTTACTTGCTTTCCGGCTTGACATGCATACATAGCTTATCCTTCTCAAATGTGACATCCTTCAAGCCTCTAACTAAGTCATGCTTCACTAACTTGTTCAATTGCTTCATGCCAACATGACCTAGTCTTCTATGCCATAACCAACCCATACTTGATTTGGTGAGCAAGCATGTTGAGAGTTAAGTGTCACTAGCATTGAAATCAACCAAGTATAGATTCTCATATCTAAAGCCTTTGAAGATCAAGTTAGAGCCATCAACACTAACTATCTCCACATCATCAACACCAAATATGCACTTAAAACCGAGATCACACAATTGAGCAACCGAGAGAAGATTGAAGTTCAACTTTTTAACTAAGAGCACATTGGAAATGCTATGATCATTAGAGATTGCAATCCTTCCAAGAGCCTTTACATCACCCTTGCTATTGTCACCAAATGTGATACTATCAATGCCACTATCATTTGATTTGAGAGAGTTGAACATTCTTGAATCACCGGTCATATGTTGAGAGCACCCACTATCAAGCACCCAATGCCTTCCTCCGGCCTTGTAATTTACCTACAAAACAATTTAATGTCTTTTAGGTACCCATACTTGCTTGGGTCCTTGGAGGTTAGTCACTAAGCTCTTTGGTAACCAAATAGCCTTCGTCTTTGGGCCCACAATTGGTGTACCAACAAACCTAGCATGCACACCTTTCTCACCCTTGGTAAGCACATAACAAGAATCAAAAGGAATATAAGGTACATTAGCATTTTTCTTGTTATTGTTTATTTTATTGCAATTAATCTCTAGATGTCCAACTTGCTTGCATCTATTGCAATAACGACCATTGCCCTTCACAAAGCGAGACTTTGGAGTAGCAAAGGTCGCCTTGCCCTTCTTGGGAGTATAGCCCAATCCCTCTTTGTTAAGAGAGAACCTTTGGCTATCCAAGCATTTTAGCAAGCGGGCATCCCCACCATAGGCGTTGCCTAATGCGCGGGTGAGATCATCCACCTCTCTCTTGAGAGTCTCAACCACAAGTGATGAATCACTAGTAGTAGAGGTAGAGTTGGTTGTGGTGGATGATGATGAGCTACATGAAGCATTAGTAGGACTAACAAATAAAGAATCATCAATAATATCACATGTTAGTCCAATATCACAAGTGACAATCACTTGCTCCTCCTTAGCTTCCTTCATGAACTTCTCCAACTTAAGGTCCTTTTTCTTGATGAGCTCAAGTAGAGTGGAGTGGGCTTCCTTAAGCCTAGTGTGAGCAATTTCAAGATCCTCGTGGTCTTCCTTTAGACACTCACGAGAAGCCTCTAGCTCATCAAAGGATTTCCTAAGAGCTTTGAGCTCTTGTTCAATTCCTTTGCACTCCTTACTCTTTTTGAGAGCAACAAGCTCCTCCATCAAGGCATCATTTTCATTGCTCTTGGCAATGAGCTCTTGTTCCAAGATTTTGTATTTCTTGGTTGTCCTCTTATAGCCCTTGCTCATTTGATCTATTATGCCTAATAGATCATCCTTGGAGTAGTCCTCATCCTCCTCATCATCACTCCTACAATCATCACTAGCACAAGAATCATCATCACTATCATCATGTTTTACCTTGGTAGGCTTAGCCATAAGGCATGTTGATGTAGTGTCGAAGATGGATGGCTTGTTGGAGAGGGCGATGTTTGCAATGGCTCGCCGAGTGATCCTCTCATCATCACTAGAGCTTTCATCATCATCACTATCGGAGTTGTCACTATCCCAAGTGACTACATAACCACCACCCTTCTTCTTCTTGTTGAAAGTGAAGCTCTTCTTTGCTTTCTTCTCATTCTCTTTCTTATCCTTCTTGTTCTTCTTGAGCTTCAAGTCCCCATTATGAAATCTCTTATCTTCATAGGGGCAATCCGCCACTATGTGATCGGGGCTATTGCAATTGTAGCAAAGGGTCTTTGCCTTTATAGTGTCTCTCCTCTTCCTTGCCCCATATCCTCTCTTCTTCATGAACCTTCCCATCTTGTGCACAAGGAGGACCATGGTCTCATCATCGAATGGATCATCATCATCACTCTCTACCTTGCTCTTGCCCTTAGAGGATGAAGCCTTGAATGCAATGGGCTTCTCTTGCTTGACCTTGGTCTCCTTCTTCTCTTCTACCTCATCTTCATCATCATTATATTGGGCATCGGTCATTATATCTCCAAGCACATTGATTAGTTTGACCTTGTCCAATCCCTCTCTAAAGATCATTCTTCTCAAGGTGGTAAACTTCTTGGGTAAGCACATCAAGAACTTGTGTGAGAAGTCCTTGTCCTCAACCTTCTCCCCAAGCCCCTTGAGATCATTGACAATGACTTGGAGCCTATAGAACATCTCCGGGATGGATTCATCATCCTTCATCTTGAATGTGGAGAACTTGTCCTTGAGCATATATAGTTTGGCACTTTTTACCGTTGAAGTACCTTCATATGTTTCTTCAAGCCTTATCCAAAGCTCATTTGCCTTTTCAAGATCTTTGATTTGCTCAAATACTTTATCATCAATGGCACGATAGATTGTGTCAAGTGCCGCCGTATTGCATTGTTTGTTGATGCGGTCATTTGGAGTGAGGTTTTCCTCATCAAGAATGACGTATCCTTCTTTGGTCACATCCCAAACCTTCTCATGTATATTGCCTAGATATTGCTTCATCTTCCTTTTCTAATGATCAAAGGAAGAGACGCCATCAAAGAATGGAGGCTTGCCATTAACATGATTGAACATAACTTGAGCCATCTTACACCGAGGTTGTTAAGCCTTACAAACGGTGACCACGGCTCCGATACCACTTGAAAGGTCTTGATGGCTAGAGGGGGGTGAATAGCCTATTAAAATTTTCTACAAAGATAAGCTAAACAAGTTTATCAATAAAACAAATAGCGAGATGCGAGTTTTGCTTAGCCTACGGGGTGTTTGCAAGCCACCTAACCAATACACAATTCTAGTAATTGCACTCAACCGCACAAGTCAAACCGAGAAGGAAACTACAACTAGCAAGCTACACAAGAAGCTACTCTAGCAAAGCTAACTCGCTAGCAAAGATAACTAAGAAATTAATACATGAGAGAGTTAGGAGGGTATCACCGAGGGGCGAAGAATTGAGCCAACCAATCAATATAATCAAGAGATGAATACCAAGATAACTAAACACCGGGATCAATCAATCACAATATGAAAGTGATGACACGAAGATTTATCCCGAGGTTCACGTGCTTGCCGGCACGCTAGTCTCCGTTGTGTCCCTCTTCACCACGTGGTTCGGTGGCTAATCGGTCACACACCGAGCCTCTCAAAAGGCGCCACAAGAACCTACCAAATGGCAAAAGGTTGCAATGACACGAGCAATATACTAATGTTGCCTTTGGCGCTTCGCCGAGGTAGGCACAAACCTCTCACAATCACCGGAGGTGGCCAAGAACAATCACCAACTCTTGCCAACGCCTCCAAGCTGCTCCAAGCCGTCTAGGTGGCGGCAACCACCAAGAGAAACAAGAATCCCGCAGCAAATCAACCACCAAGTGCCAACTAGATGCAATCTCATAATGCAAATGCACTTGGATCACTCAATCTCACTTCGAATATGCAAAGAAGCAAGAGAGATGAGTGAGAGGGGAGTTGCTTAGCTCAAAGTGCTCACAAGTATGTCAAATGTTCGAGAGATGGAGCCTTGAGCCGGCCAACGAGTATTTATAGACGTACCCCTTCGAATATAGCAGTTAGAAACTTAAACAGCCGAAATCGGGTTGACCGGACGCGCTGGTCCAACTGACTGGACGCGCCGGTCGCCCAACGGCTAACTCGTGAAGTACTGACCGGACGCGCTGGTCCAAACGACCGGACGCGCTGGTCGCCTAATGGCTAACTGCGAAGCAACGACCGGACGCGCTGGTCCAACTGACCGGACGCGCCGGGAACGACCGGACGCGCTGGTCCCGTGAAGGACCGGACGCGCTGGTCGCCTGAGCAGCGCTCAACGAAATAGTGACCGGACGCGCTGAAGAAAATGACCGGACGCGACAAAGATAGCGTCCGGTTAGAGTCCAGTAAGCTCCCTGAACGACCGGACGCGTCCGATCATCAGTGACCGGACGCGCCTCGCGTCCGATCATCGAACTGAAAAAATACGCAGACACTGAACACTGACCGGACGCGTCTGGTCATGCAAGGACCGCGTCCGGTTTAGCGTCCGGTCACCTCTGTGACCTCCGTTCGCCTCCGTTTCTTTTCCGGACTTCCGGCGTAGTGAAAAATAATCGTTTCAACTTCTTGAAAAACGCCTGAATCCCGCCTTGCAAGCTCGGCGGGAGGGAGAGAAGATCCCAAACCCTCTCTACCGCTCAAACTCCATCGCCGTCGCAAACGTGCTAACATCACCAAGTGATCTCGTCATGTGTGAGTGTGTTAGCATTTTCACAATCATTTTTCGAGGCGATATTAGTTCTATCCAAATGCATATGATCATGAAATGCACATCTAGAGGCACTTAGGAGTTCAATAGCCGTGTCATTCCCCTCTTTATAGTACGTCTATCTATCCTATAATGTAACCACACCCACTAGGTGTCTTGGTTACTAAAATACAACCCTTAAGCATATACCTTTGCCTTGATCACGTAGGGTCACGTCCAAATCCAAGTGTGGCCATCATGATCACCATGTCCATCTTGCCACCAACCTTGGAATGTACTAATCCTCATATGCTACATACAACTTAGGCATATGATTAGTACTTAGGCATTGTCACTAATTACCAACACCAAACATAGGACTTTCAACCATAACGTTGCTTGTCAAGGACAGTTCCATCAAAGACAGTGCTGTTCCACACTAATAAAATACCTCCTGATGCACCCACTGACAGTATAAAGTCATACTTATCAAAGCGTCGTGGAGCAAAATTACGGATGAAGCTGCTGTCAAAATCATGCTTTTTTGTTTCCTGTAAGCAAAAAACAGCGCAAGCACTTTCCTCCACCTTATTCCTGACTGCATCCCATTTGTTGTTGTCGTTGAGCCCTCTGATGTTCCAACAGAGGATTTGCCAAGAGCGTGTGCGATTACTCATTGAAAACAATGGGTATGAAGCAGAAGGTCGCTAGGACTAGCATAGCAACGCACAACATACAAAATTGTGATACGAAAAACAAAAGTTCCAGTGGGATGGGGTGCCGCTGTGATAAATGATGTAGTGGATACGCTGATCATGATCACGGATGGTTGCCTTCAGCTGGCGCTTGCATCAGCGCCTCCTCGGTGAGATCGCCAGGATCAACACCACATTGGATTCCCCAGGACTGCAGCGTGGCGATGGCGACTTGACCTTCTTCTCCATCAGTGCTGCTGATCTGTAGAGCAGTGATCTTGCGCTTCTTCGAGGGGTTCTTGTCAAGCCTGTAGGAGAAGCCTGCCTTCTTGACACTCAGACGCTGGCTGCGCCTGCTCACCATGTCCACCACTGGCATGGTTGGGTTGCTTATAGAGGCTGTCGCAGGGAGGCTCAGGGTAGTTTTCTTGGGCTTTGGGCGCCTCTTGTACACACGCATAATTTGATTGGGCCGAGACGTCTGGGCTTCAAATTCGAAACCATGTCTGAGGGTGTTGGCTGAACTTTGATGGGATCCCTGCTGATCTTGGTCATCTGTACTCAGTTGTTCCATGCTCACAACAAACAACTGAAGTGCCAGAGCTACACTTGTGGGTTTCCATGGCACAATTTCTTTGCCACTGGGAGTGTGGCCCTCCTCCTAGTTAGCAAACAAAGCAGAGGTATGAATGATGATTGGCTTGAACAGGCTTGGAACTTGGGTCTGATGCTGGCCTTGAATGGAACTACCAGCACCTGGAGCAAAGATGCCTCTGAGAGTGAAACCAGGAGGAACATTCCTAGAATTGTACAAGGCTTGATCAGAGCACAATTTGTAGGGAGTAGGATCAACCAGGAGGTTAGCCATGGATGCTAACTCTTCTTCCTCGTCTTCTTCGCCAACTTCTTCTACTATGCACTAGGGATTGGGGTTTGAGGCGGATGCGTGGGCAGATTACATTGAAGTTGGGGTTCACCAATGTGGGAAGGTGAAGAGTCCGGTGCTCCGTCATGAGAATTGAGGCAGGGATTACGGCCAGGAGAGATAGTTCCGGGCGAAATCTCCAGTGCAGACGGCAATCGAATTTTTGGTTTCCAAATTAACTCCGGTCTGGCCCGCGTTACATGCTCCGTCTTAGCGATCTAAGTGGTGTTAACCTTGGGCCTCCAGATGAGCACCGGGCGGGTTTTAGTGGCCTGAGTCCGAGCCTTGGAATGACAGTGCCTTTTCAGGTGGCCAGAATTGAAGCAGAGGAGGCACCGAACTGGAAAATTACAGGCACTACGATCATGGCCCAAGCCCATGCACTTGGAACGGAGCGCAACCAGCAGGATTTGAATTTGAATCAGCGCCAGGAGAACCTGCCGTGGGACTCGCCGTGATCATCGGCTGTCCGTTTGAATCAGCAGGCGAACGAGAATGATTTCCAAACACCAATTTCCAGCTAGCGGGAAGCTGAGGATCAATACGACTGATGAAGGAACCAAAAGCCAGAGAAATGTGAGGCTGAAATTTCACTCTGGGAGGAGATTGGACAATCTTTTTGGCAAAATGAACATGTTTCTGAGCCTTTTCTTTCTTTCTCGCTTCGCGTTTGGAAGATTTTGAAAGGACTTTGGTCCATTCTTTCTCCTGTTCGATCTCCCAAGCACGTTTTTCTCGTTCCCAATGCGGGGTGCCATTGTTCCAAAGATGAAAATAGACATCAAACATAGACGTGATGACACGCCACACTTTGTAGATCTCAAAACCCACATTCTTGGAGAAAACCGAGAAACGAAAGTGATTCATGCTTAAGAACTGAACGTGAAAATCCGACGCACGACCACACAAGCAAGATTGCAAAGTGATGCCCACTGAATCCTCCTTCAATCGAAACAAGAATCTTAGGAAGGTGCCAAGCAGGAAGAACGATCCATCGGGGGAGGGGGAGGGATGATGTACCGGGCTCTTGAAGCGCTGCCGAATGCCCTCCTGAAACTCCAGGCCCAGATCAAAATCCAGGCGTGAAGTCAGGTCCGAGGAGGACCCCATGGCCCAGGCGGTCCGGCCGAACAGCAAGACCCAAATCACCGGTGGGATGAGGGGGGACGGTGGGGGGCGACAAGGAGGGTAATCGCCCAACCATCCTTCACGGCGCAGCGGAGCAACCGAGGTGCGTGGATCTCCGTCTGCACCAGCCCAGCCGCGGTGAGGAGCGTCGGCGTCGACGTCGGTTGGTGTAGGGAGGCGGCGGCGTCGCGGGAGCAGCCGTCGGCACTGTGGTGAGCACTTGATACTTTGTGTTTGGAAAATTTATTAGGCCCTCATAGCCGTAGCAACATTGGAATCAAAAGGATGGGTGAACTGGATGAGAATCCCTTTGTTCTATCTTGCAAGGAAAGGTATGGAGAAGATGCTGAAATGAAATCTCTTGCAAGGAAAGGTATGGAGAAGATGCTGAAATGAAAGCTGCTGAATTTGTCTGCATGTGGCAAGAGCATGTGAAGGACCCTAATTGGCATCCTTTCAAGATAGTGAGGACAGGATCAAATATAGAGGTATGCCCCTCAAATTAACTATGTTAAACAGTCACCCCAGGACACATGGCCTGGCAGCATGGCAAATTGTCAACACTAATCTGTTGTGTTTTGTTTTGTTTTGTTTTGTTTTGTTTTGTTTTGTTTCAGCAAATCATCAATGACAAGGATGAGAAGTTGGTGGTCTTGAAGGAACAGCTTGGCGAGGAGGTCTACATGGCTGTGACTACCGCACTGCTGGAGATCAATGAGTACAACCCTAGCGTCCGCTTCACTGTATCTGAACTCTGGAACAACAAAGAGAACCGCAAGGCCAGCATAGCGGAAGCCATACACCACATCCTGAAGCAATTGAAGGCACAGAAGCGTTGCCTCACTGGAACAAGTTAAGGTCTGTATTCTGGTCGCATTCTGCAAATACTTTGTGAGCTTAGGTCCATTCTGTGTTCTTGTATTGGGTGCTGATCACTTGATTTATCATTTTGCAGTTGTGGTCAGCTGACTATCAGCATCACCATCAACTCCAGACACTGCTGAAGATGATCTATGCATGGCAGTGTTTTCCTTAGCGGGCGCATGCTTCATTAGTTTCATGTAGCACTTATCTTTTTTGTCGGAAACCAAGTATGGACCATCAGTTGGTACTGGTTTAAAAGTATGGACCTCTCTACATTTTATGAATAACGGTGAAAATTACTCGTGATGCGCCATTTGGCCCCTGCAACAGACTTTTGTAGACAGCGTTTACTGCTAGCATTTGGTGCTTTTCTTTTACTTGAAATAAATATGATTTTTTCCTCCATGAAGCAATTTGTGTGATGAATGAACTGATGTCTGATGATAATGTAGCAGACCTCCTGTTCCCAGGTTCCCCCACAGCCCCACTAGTATGTTCGTAGACTCCTAGTGTCCCACACCGTTATTTAGATAATAATGAAATATAAACATGTAAGTCCTGAAATTCACTGTGCATGTTTTCATTTTCCTTGAAGTTCACTAAAAACATAATACCATACATCAGACTGAATTATACCACATTGACCCTTGCTCCTAGTCAAATTATCCAGCACTATATTGCTATTACCTTGAATAAACTTGTCTCACATCTTGTTAACGTGGGAACACCCTCATAAAAAGTGCTTCTTTGACTGCATCCAAGATTTTCTTCTCTAACCAGTCTAACTTAGAGCATCTCCAATAGCTTATCTAATATTTCCTCTCTGAATCATCATTTGGAGAGTCATTTGAGTAAAATTTGTTTTCTATATCTTTGTGTTCTCTAACAGTTTTTTTATATCTTGTGCGCAATCTAGAGAGCCATCCTCTTTCTATCTCCATCTTTGGCTAACAAGAAATCCGGAATATATGATATCTATGTTTGATATCCAATTGAAGAGCTGTTGGAGGGTAGTTTTCACCAAAATCTCTATTTTTTTGAAAACTAGGAAAAATATAGTCTCTTGGAGAAGAGATGATGTATCTAAATGCGCCCACTTGCCAAGTTCTTGAACTTTAATGAGCAATTGGAAAGATGATGCATCCATGTGCATATCCACCTAATAAGTTAGTGTACTAAGGACATGTTTGGATGCATTAGTTCCTAGACTAAACTTTAGTCCTTATCCTGTTTGGATGGAGGGACTAATGACAATTGAAGCTACCGTACAAAGACCAAAACACCTCTATTACACACAATCTTCTCAAGGGAGTCCAACTACTCCTCCGCCTCCTCCGCTGTGTTGTAGCCTCCATCGGCCTCCTTGCATTGCCCGTCGTGCCTGCCGCTGGAGCGGGAGAGGGAATGGGATCCCAACCCGGGAGAGGGAACATGATCTCCTGCTTCGCCACCAGCCTCGACCTCCGCCTCCTCGACTTTGCCCGCTACAGCACGCTCCGCCGGTCCGTAGCGGCCACCGACCTCGAGGGCCTCAACCCCGCCGTGGTGCTCAGGGATGGGGAGCGTCCAGCCATGGTGTCTCAGTTCATGGTTAAAGAAGTTGATAATTAACCATCATGTATCTACTGTCTCAGTTCATGGTTAAAGAAGTTGATAATTAACCATCATGTATCTACTAGCTAGTATACCGACTAGACTAATGTGGGGTAAGTGATAAGATTGGAGTTTTGTATAATGACACACACATGAGAGCTCCATGTTAAGATAAAAGAGTAGATAGACGAAGCTGGGAGGACAGCGGATGAGTCCAAGATTCCTATTTTTTCTCCACTACTATGGTTACCAAAAGGATTATCTAAGCAAAGGTTAGACATAGTGATCACACCTAGCCATGAAAACAGACGGAAACGGATAGAAAAACCATATTTCTACTTTCGTTTCTATATTTTTTTGGCGGAAACGGGATCGGATTCGGAAAATGTGAGTTCGAAAACGGAACCGGAATATGCGGGTGTACGGAACAGAAAATGCGGGTTCGGAAATGAAACCGAAATATGCAGGTGTACGTAAACGAACCAATACGGCCGGATATTCAACAGAAACGGTCGAAAGTCGGGAACTTAAGCCGGAATACCGCACATATTTATACTCACCAATCACAAAATAGGTGTACCATAATTGTAAATTTGTTGTACTTATTTAGTGTATCATAAATATTATTTTTATACATTTAGTCACGGTTGCACATATATAAAATCGTTTGGCTTGTATCATAAAATTGTTTGTAGCTAATTCATCCAAAATGTACATTCAAGTATCGTTTCCTAAAAAGAAGTACTTTTGAACTAGCTCATCCAGACGTCCAGTTGTACCTAGGTACGTACACGGCAGGTACAAGTGTCTGTCCCCGCTCCCCTCTACGATGTACAAGTGCCCGTCGGCTGTGCCTGTGCCTATGGTGGGCTGTAGTGTTGGGCATCGCTAGATGGGCTACAGTGTTGGGCCTTCGGGACAAGATGTTAAGATACGGACTAGGCTGAAATCCGAGTAAAATCCGGAACAAATCCGGAAAAATTCCGACTAAATACGGGATTCTGAAAATACGGGCGGAAAAACACCAACCCTGTTTCTGTCCGGATTCCAAGATCTTCCAACCTGCGACCCGTCCCGTTTCCGGATTTTTCCGACAATATGGAAACAGTCGGGTCAAATATAGAAAAACGGGCAGGTCGGGACGGGAAAAATTATGTCAGTTTTCAACCCTAATCACACCAAAGCACTTTGGAACAACAATTTCTTTCTAATCCTCTAAAAGATTAGGAAGGAGTGATCGGTGTCAGGCTGCCAAAAGCTCTACGAAAACACTAACCCAAACGTGGTGGACTACAAAAGCTTGGTCAGAGCTGTCACCTCTGGGACTACCACAACTATCCGTAGGGTTGGGCGTAAACTCAGGTAACCTATAGTAAGACACCACGTCTATACTATCGATTACTACTCTGGTCTCACGTGATAACTAGGGCACTCGGTCGAGTGGAGATCCCATGCCAAGGTGTAAACACCTATACTAAGGTTATGTTCGTGTGGCTGAAAAGCCATGAGTAAAAGTACTATTGGCTGCTGGCTGACAAAAAAAAGTATGGCTTATAAGACAAGTGAATAGATCCTAACTATGCTTTAGCTAACCAATTTAGTCATGGACTAGATAGCCATGAAAGAAATTCTAGTAATTAGAGAAGACAAATTATAGTACTTGAGTCTTACAAAGGACCGGTACAAAATTTACCGGACCTCCTAGAGCTCTTTCGGAACTTGCACGTCTCTCCCTAACTTCCAACTAGGCTATGCTACAATTACATCTTGAAAAATAGAGTGGAGAGGCTCCCTATGGTACGTGTTACGAGTGAGGGAGAGAGCCTCTATATACAGTGGAGAGGAGAGGGGATATGCTCCAAATATTTCAGGAATATTCCTAATTTCTCCTTTCCTCTCTAGATGAGGTCGGTTTAGCGGCACTTCCTACGCGCCATGGCATCTTCCACGGTCGTGAAACCGCCTTTGGCTGTCCAACCTGTGTGCGCCACCTTGACCTGGATCGAACAGCCTGCTCCCGCGCGCGGAGGGCTAATTCCTTTTGAGGAACAAGCTTTCCTTTCGGCAGAAGCTTGGACATAAAAATTAGAGCTTGCTGAATGAGCCAAGGTGGAAGCATATCATCTGCTATGTATTGAAACAATTTTGTGAATAAGTGTATATATAACATTCCACAAAGATAAACTACCTTACACATGGGAGTAGCTGATGGGTTTAAGTCAGGAAAATTAATGCATGATACCTCCAAATTAAGCCTTTTCAAGGAAAACAACAACACGAACATTGAAGTACAATAGGCCTAATCTCAATATGCCACCCTGTAAGCTGTTGATGTGAAGAAATTATTAAGGGAAGCTGAAAGCTACTGGCTGTATTTATTTACATTCTATATCCATCGTTGTAGTAGGTGACCATATGACATCAGAGTGGGTTTGTCTAGGACAAAAGATGTGGACCTACAGTCCTAAGGGGCTCAGGGCGTCGACGGCGAGGACCCGCCCCGCGTGCTCCACTCCAACTCGCGCCTCCGTGGGGACTGGAGCGGTCGGCTGGTGATCGAGCATAACACCTGCTTCGCCAAACCCCCGCGCTTGTGCCCCCGCAGCCTCGGTTCGATCGCTAAGGTCGTTTTCTTTTCCCCGTCTATTATTCATTGGAGCAGCCGGCACGGAGGGCCGCTCCTGCTTCTTCCTCAGGCAGCAGCCAGGAAGCAGGCCGGCCACGGGCAGAGGCTGTCGCCGGCCGTGTGCTCAGGGTCGCTGGCACGGCTGACAGCGAGGAGAGGCCGGGCTGGCACGAGCGGAGTCCGTGCATGGCCATGGTGGCCGCGCGGGGAGATGGATTCATCACTGCCATGTCCTGTAAAGGTGGCCACCAGAAGGATATGGGTCATTGTTGAAGGAAGCCTGTGCCCTCCTCCATCCCCAGCGCTTCCTATCAGTCCAGCACCTTGAAACCCCAGACCAAATCATCTAATTTCTCTGGCTGCCTCCAATCCATGCATCCATATTGGTATGTTCTTTCTCTCTTCTTGTTGATTTTATTTTATTTTGGATCCAGAAATAGGCGTGCTGTTTTGGTCAATTACTCAAAATTTGATGGATATTGCCTTGCTTTTGAAGTGAGAGGATCAGAAGAGAACAATCTGAGATGGGAATATAGACATCGAGGGAGGAAGGCATTATCTGTTCAAGGTACGACAGGGGAAACAAGGCTCCACCAGATCTAGGGAGGAAGGCATTAACTGGTCTGGTATGGTGGTATTTATCCAGTGATATGTCAAATAAGGATGAATATGGGCAACGATTTGGTGATGTAAATCTCATTTTGTCTTCCTTTAGTATGTGGATCATAGTTTTCGAGGACGTGCAAGAATGGTCAATTTAACCACTGCACTTATTCCTGAAAATAAAAAATGAGCAGTTCGACAAAATTTAGTTAATTTATTATCTGCCATGAACAGCTAACTTCATTGGGACGGAATTCTTGGTGGACAACTTGAAGAGCCGTGCAAATGAATATGGAGACAATATCCATAGAGAACTCCAAGACATACTTAAGGTCTTAAACAGATTGTAATTAGAAGGTTCACGCTAGACATAACTTTATTATTCCTTATGTATAAGTGTTTCCTGGATTATATACATGATGATATACAATTGTGTTGAACTATCGAAAGAAATATCATCATTTTTATAGAAATGAAGCCGTGGCGTTTACACGGGCATTATACTAGTACCTACTAATACTCCATCGGTCCCATAAAACAATGAATCTCGGTTATCAAGGCCAATTTAGCACAAGTATCTATACACACATTCTTTTTTCTATATACCTAATACATGCAGCAAGTGTTTTCAGACAACTCCTATAACTTAATGCATCAAACAATTATACTCAAGTTGTGATTTGTAAAACATAGGAAACATAAAATGCTCCGGGGCTCGCCTTTCAGAAAGAAAGCAGGCTGGTGATTCGGGCACTTTGGGAGATCATCTTCGTTGGGTCCTCCTTCCGCTGCCGGCATCTCCTGCCTCGGCTGCTTGCTGCTCCTCCGGTTGCTCTTGTTCGAACTCGAGCAACATCACTCCTTCCGAGGAACCTATTGCATGCATATGCACATAGTAAGTATCATGAATGCATAAGAGATTAAATGATATGACGAAGTGCATAGCATAAACATGGTTAACAGCAAGGTAACATGATCAAGACATGTTTAACATTCGTTGACTGAGTAGGTGCATATCTCTTTGCTAATTGATTTCTACTGAGTAGGTGCATATCTCTTCTCTAGTACAAGAAACATACACTTACCAAGTTCTAGCAATATAAGGTAAAGTTGTTCATCACCGTTGAGGAGCTTAGAACCTGCAGCTAGCAACTCATTTTAATCAGTTAAGAATCTATACAAGCCTCACACAAAGCAAACAATTATAATTAGAATCTGTCATTTTATGGACTACAAGCAACAACTATTTGTTTTGCCTATAAGTGGAGTTATACAAATCCAAAAAAACATAAAACAAGACTTTTCGGAAAGCTCATGAAATTGTCTATAACTTTCTTATAATCATTTCAACATGATTCAGTAGTTATTAGGGTCAAACAAGGAAAATTTCCAAATTTGTCCAGAAATTTCAGAGAACGAGCATTTCTAATGACTAACTTCCAAAAGCTATAAATCTATCCAAAAATTCGAGAGAATGGGCATTTCTTAAACTCTTTGGCATATTGCCATGAAAATTTGAAACAAACAAGATAAGTAAGTTATCTATAACTTTGTTATAGACAAGATTCATAGCAAATATCATTTTCATCATGCAATTTGCTTCACCACAGAAAATGTCCAAAACAGCCACTATAATTGGATTATAGAGCAAATAATATTTCATTACATATGAACAATCAAATCTGGCCACAACCAATGGTACCAACAGTTTGTACACATCACACACACACACACACACACACACACACACACACACACACACACACACACACACACATATATATATATATATATATATATATATATATATATATATATATAGCTAGAAAACATAGTGGTCAAGCCTAATTCACTTATTTAGGTGTCTTTATTATTTTTTTCAATAATAGGGTGAATCAAGGAACATATACCAAAAATACACAATTTATTCTCGGAAAATTATATTAGCTCATACATGCTCTAATAGTCTACTGTACAAATTTCATGCCATTTGAACATCTAGAACAACCTCTGCAAAAATGACAAGATAGCAAGGCTTATAATAGGATAAACAGTTTAACTTAGTGAAAAGTGTCCAACAACATATTTCATATTTTTCTTAGTTTCACCGTAACACAAGAACACTGCTCAATTAATTTCATATCCATTGGTTACATATATTTACCATGTAATTTCAGGCCTCCTGGGCCACTGTGTTGGACTTGGGCTGTTGGCGAGCTCTTTGATCACGTTTCCCGATAGTTCTGTATGGCCCATTCTACTGGTGGGTCAGGATGGCCGTCCTATCCATAGGTATATATATACACACATTCTTTTTTCTATATACCTACTAATACTCCATGGGTCCCACAAAACAATGAATCTCGGTTTTCAAAGCCAATTTAGCTTAAGTATGAAATTATGCTTTTGCCCCCTCTATCTAGAGTATTCATTAGAAGTTCAGAACATTGGTAGAACAATACTCCACACAACAACATTAAAATATCTAGAGTATTCTCACATGGTTTTTTTATTTCATAGGACCCATTCAAAAAAAACTAACCACATGTTTTTTGAGACAAGATTTGAATGCTAAAATTACATGTTTTTTTAGATGAATGGAGTAATAGAAAAACAAAATTTCTACCTATTTTTTGGTCTGGGCTTTTTCGTCTCGCTCATTCATTGGCCCAATTGTTTGGCTCACTCCCACCTAGGGATGAAAACGGAACAGAAATATTCTGAATTGACCGTTTTCGTTTTCTATATTATGAACCGTTTTTTAACATGAAAAATTGTCAGTTTCAATTGGTTTTTCAACCATTTTTTGTACTCTTTAATTGCTAAATGTAGAAATATCCCGAACCGACCGTTTTCGTTTTTCTATATCGTAAGTCCGTTTTCAACCGTTTCCGACCGTTTCATCCTTACTCCCACCATATTCCTACAGCACCGTCGCTCGCCCTGTCTTCAGCCCGTCCGCCTAGCGCTTTCTAGTCGCCGACGCGACCCTTTCCTCGGCGCGCGTCGCAGTCCGCGCCATGGCTGGCTAGTCTTCGCCACGCCGCCGCCCTTGGAGAAGCCGTAGTTGCTCCTAGCAATGCCCCATCCCGCCGCCTCAGGCGGTCCTGTCCCGACGGGTGCCGACGCGCGAGCCTCCTCCTGTGGCCGCGTCTGCCATCGCCGGCCCCGAGCCTAGGCCGCATGAGCTCTGATGGCTGGCTGCACACATTGAACCTAACACATCGCGCCCCACGCATCATGCCTCTGCGTCGGCCGCGTGCTCAATAGCTGGCCCTTGGTTGTCACCTTTGTTAGTATTTGTTAACGCAAACAGAGAAATCCGCAGGCGCACGAATACAGTTGTAGCTTTCACTTAGGAGTATTCCAGGGTATCATGTTTATCCACGGGAAAGCAATGGTTAAAGAAGTTGATAATTAACCATCATGTATCTACTAGCTAGTATACCGACTAGACTAATGTGGGGTAAGTGATAAGATTGGAGTTTTGTATAATGACACACACATGAGAGCTCCATGTTAAGATAAAAGAGTAGATAGACGAAGCTGGGAGGACAACGGATGAGTCCAAGATTCCTATTTTTTCTCCAGTACTATGGTTACCAAAAGGATTATCTAAGCAAAGGTTAGACATAGTGATCACACCTAGCCATGAAAACAGACGAAAACGGATAGAAAACCCATATTTCTACTTTCGTTTCTATATTTTTTGGCGGAAACGGGATCGGATTCGGAAAATGTGAGTTCGAAAATGGAACCGGAATATGCGGGTGTACGGAACAAAAAATGCGGGTTCGGAAATGAAACCGAAATATGCAGGTGTACGTAAACGAACCAATACGGCCGGATATTCAACGGAAACAATCGAAAGTCGGGAACTTAAGCCGGAATACCGCACATATTTATACTCACCAATCACAAAATAGGTGTACCATAATTGTAAATTTGTTGTACTTATTTAGTGTATCATAAATATTATTTTTATACATTTAGTCACGGTTGCACATATATAAAATCGTTTGGCTTGTATCATAAAATTGTTTGTAGCTAATTCATCCAAAATGTACATTCAAGTATCGTTTCCTAAAAAGAAGTACTTTTGAACTAGCTCATCCAGACGTCCAGTTGTACCTAGGTACGTACACGGCAGGTACAAGTGTCTGTCCCCGCTCCCCTCTACGATGTACAAGTGCCAGTCGGCTGTGCCTGTGCCTATGGTGGGCTGTAGTGTTGGGCATCGCTAGATGGGCTACAGTGTTGGGCCTTCGGGACAAGATGTTAAGATACGGACTAGGCTGAAATCCGAGAGAAATCCGGAACAAATCCGGAAAAATTCCGACTAAATACGGGATTCTGAAAATACGGGCGAAAAAATACCAACCCCGTTTCTGTCCGGATTCCAAGATCTTCCAACCTGCGACCCGTCCCGTTTCCGGATTTTTCCGACAATATGGAAACAGTCGGGTCAAATATAGAAAAACGGGCAGGTCGGGACGGGAAAAATTATGTCAGTTTTCAACCCTAATCACACCAAAGCACTTTGGAACAACAATTTCTTTCTAATCCTCTAAAAGATTAGGAAGGAGTGATCGGTGTCAGGCTGCCAAAAGCTCTACGAAAACACTAACCCAAACGTGGTGGACTACAAAAGCTTGGTCAAAGCTGTCACCTCTGGGACTACCACAACTATCCGTAGGGTTGGGCGTAAACTCAGGTAACTTATAGTAAGACACCACGTCTATACTATCGATTACTACTCTGGTCTCACGTGATAACTAGGGCACTCGGTCGAGTGGAGATCCCATTGCCAAGGTGTAAACATCTATACTAAGGTTATGTTCGTGTGGCTGAAAAGCCATGAGTAAAAGTACTATTGGCTGCTGGCTGACAAAAAAAGTATGGCTTATAAGACAAGTGAATAGATCCTAACTATGCTTTAGCTAACCAATTTAGTCATGGACTAGGTAGCCATGAAAGAAATTCTAGTAATTAGAGAAGACAAATTATAGTACTTGAGTCTTACAAAGGACCGGTACAAAATTTACCGGACCTCCTAGAGCTCTTTCGGAACTTGCACGTCTCTCCCTAACTTCCAACTAGGCTATGCTACAATTACATCTTGAAAAATAGAGTGGAGAGGCTCCCTATGGTATGTGTTACGAGTGAGGGAGAGAGCCTCTATATACAGTGGAGAGGAGAGGGGATATGCTCCAAATATTTCAGGAATATTCCTAATTTCTCCTTTCCACTCTAGATGAGGTCGGTTTAGCGGCACTTCCTACGCGCCATGGCATCTTCCACGGTCGTGAAACCGCCTTTGGCTGTCCAACCTGTGTGCGCCACCTTGACCTGGATCGAACAGCCTGCTCCCGCGCGCGGAGGGCTAATTCCTTTTGAGGAACAAGCTTTCCTTTCGGCAGAAGCTTGGACATAAAAATTAGAGCTTGCTGAATGAGCCAAGGTGGAAGCATATCATCTGCTATGTATTGAAACAATTTTGTGAATAAGTGTATATATAACATTCCACAAAGATAAACTACCTTACACATGGGAGTAGCTGATGGGTTTAAGTCAGGAAAATTAATGCATGATAACTCCAAATTAAGCCTTTTCAAGGAAAACAACAACACGAACATTGAAGTACAATAGGCCTAATCTCAATATGCCACCCTGTAAGCTGTTGATGTGAAGAAATTATTAAGGGAAGCTGAAAGCTACTGGCTGTATTTATTTACATTCTATATCCATCGTTGTAGTAGGTGACCATATGACATCAGAGTGGGTTTGTCTAGGACAAAAGATGTGGACCTACAGTCCTAAGGGGCTCAGGGCGTCGACGGCGAGGACCCGCCCCACGTGCTCCACTCCAACTCGCGCCTCCGTGGGGACTGGAGCGGTCGGCTGGTGATCGAGCATAACACCTGCTTCGCCAAACCCCCGCGCTTGTGCCCCCGCAGCCTCGGTTCGATCGCTAAGGTCGTTTTCTTTTCCCCGTCTATTATTCATTGGAGCAGCCGGCACGGAGGGCCGCTCCTGCTTCTTCCTCAGGCAGCAGCCGGGAAGCAGGCCGGCCACGGGCAGAGGCTGTCGCCGGCCGTGTGCTCAGGGTCGCTGGCACGGCTGACAGCGAGGAGAGGCCGGGCTGGCACGAGCGGAGTCCGTGCATGGCCATGGTGGCCGCGCGGGGAGATGGATTCATCACTGCCATGTCCTGTAAAGGTGGCCACCAGAAGGATATGGGTCATTGTTGAAGGAAGCCTGTGCCCTCCTCCATCCCCAGCGCTTCCTAGCAGTCCAGCACCTTGAAACCCCAGACCAAATCATCTAATTTCTCTGGCTGCCTCCAATCCATGCATCCATATTGGTATGTTCTTTCTCTCTTCTTGTTGATTTTATTTTATTTTGGATCCAGAAATAGGCGTGCTGTTTTGGTCAATTACTCAAAATTTGATGGATATTGCCTTGCTTTTGAAGTGAGAGGATCAGAAGAGAACAATCTGAGATGGGAATATAGACATCGAGGGAGGAAGGCATTATCTGTTCAAGGTACGACAGGGGAAACAAGGCTCCACCAGATCTAGGGAGGAAGGCATTAACTGGTCTGGTATGGTGGTATTTATCCAGTGATATGTCAAATAAGGATGAATATGGGCAACGATTTGGTGATGTAAATCTCATTTTGTCTTCCTTTAGTATGTGGATCATAGTTTTCGAGGACGTGCAAGAATGGTCAATTTAACCACTGCACTTATTCCTGAAAATAAAAAATGAGCAGTTCGACAAAATTTAGTTAATTTATTATCTGCCATGAACAACTAACTTCATTGGGACGGAATTCTTGGTGGACATCTTGAAGAGCCGTGCAAATGAATATGGAGACAATATCCATGGAGAACTCCAAGACATACTTAAGGTCTTAAACAGATTGTAATTAGAAGGTTCACGCTAGACATAACTTTATTATTCCTTATGTATAAGTGTTTCCTGGATTATATACATGATGATATACAATTGTGTTGAACTATCGAAAGAAATATCATCATTTTTATAGAAATGAAGCCGTGGCGTTTACACGGGCATTATACTAGTACCTACTAATACTCCATCGGTCCCATAAAACAATGAATCTCGGTTATCAAGGCCAATTTAGCACAAGTATCTATACACACATTCTTTTTTCTATATACCTAATACATGCAGCAAGTGTTTTCAGACAACTCCTATAACTTAATGCATCAAACAATTATACTCAAGTTGTGATTTGTAAAACATAGGAGACATAAAATGCTCCGGGGCTCGCCTTTCAGAAAGAAAGCAGGCTGGTGATTCGGGCACTTTGGGAGATCTTCTTCGTTGGGTCCTCCTTCCGCTGCCGGCATCTCCTGCCTCGGCTGCTTGCTGCTCCTCCGGTTGCTCTTGTTCGAACTCGAGCAACGTCACTGAAAGCATCTAGGCCCCAAGGTTTGGTTTCGGTAATTAATGACAACACTTTATTACCATGACTAACGTGTGTTTTGCAGAAACATTGGTAAGTTAGGTCATGGAGGTGATAACTGCTTTGAGCACTGTGGTTTCGTGTCCCTTGATGGAAATCGTTTCGGTTTTCAAAAGAGTGACGTCAAGATTAAGGACGGTTAGTTCCGGATGACGAAGTGTTGAGACACATTCGGAATAGTCGTTAGGATCTTCGTTTTTCTCTTTTGGCCGTACTATAAAGGGGGGCATGAATGGGTAGCTTGACCTAGGCGAGTCCTATGTTTAGGTGTGGTGCACACTTGTTAAACTTGGCGCTAGGCAACCCTAGATTGGCTCAAGGTTCAGTTAGAAGCAACTTGGTTGAAGTTGCGACGCGTTTCGGGCTGTTTTCTAGGCACCGGACGCGGTCTTCGGGAACACCGGACGCGTCCGGTGTATACGTTACCGCGACTAGGTTTCGGCCTCGACCACCGGACGCGGTCCTCGCGAGGACCGGACGCGGTGGTCAGCGACCGACACATGTCACCGAGAGAGAACGCCCGTCGGACGCGACCTGGACTTGATCGGCGCGTCCGGTGCGAGTCCAGTAAGGTCCAGAGAGGACCGGACGCGTCCGGTCTTCAGGCATCGGACGCGGCCTCGCGTCCGGTGTAAGTCCAGTAAGCACCCTTGCACGTCGGACGCGTCCGGTGCTACCTGACCGGTGCGTCCGGTGTTTCGATTTGGAAATCGCGTTTTGACCGTTACGGGGGACCGGCGCGTCCGGTGCGTTGCACCGGCGCGTCCGGTGACCCCGTGTCAGAAAGTAACGGTTCGTTTTCTTTGAGGGGTGTATAAATACAACCCCTCCACCTCTTTTAGAGGTCTCTTGCTCATTCAAACATCTGAGAAAACCCTTTAGAGTGCAAGGGAGTGCAAGAGCTCTAGTGAGGATAGAGATTTGAGAATCAAAGTTTGAGTTTCCTCACTAGTGATTCGAGAGTAGCAAGTGTGCATCCACCTCCTCATTTGGGCTCGTTGTGGTCAAGTGAGAGTTCTAGCTTGTTACTCTTGGTGATCGCCATCACCTAGACGGCTTGGTGGTGATTGGGAGTTTGGTGATCATCCGGCGGAGCTTGTGGATGACCCAACTCAAGTTGTGAGCGGTTGTGGGTGATTCACCGCGACGGAGTGTCGAAGAATCAACCCGTAGAGAGCACTTGATCCTTGCGCGGATCAAGGGGGAGCGACACCCTTGCGCGGGTGCTCCAACGAGGACTAGTGGGGAGTGGCGACTCTCCGATACCTCGGAAAAACATCGCCGTGTTCCTTGCCCCTTTACATTCAAGCATTTACTTTCTCGTATTTACTTACATTGCTTGTTTACATTCCTAGACTTGCCATGCTAGACTAGGATTGGAAACTAGGGTGCAAAACTTTGTATCGGTAGACTCACTAGGAACACAAGTAGACACTAGGGGTGAATTCCGGCTTATAGGATTTAATTCTTGCAATCAATTTTTAGAAAAGCCCAATTCACCCCCCCTCTTGGGCATCTTGATCCTTTCAATTGGTATCGGAGCCGTGTTGCTCTTCTTTTAGGCTTTACCGCCTAGAGCAAGATGTCTAATGGGGAAGGACCACCTCCCACTTTTGAGGGAGACGATTTTCCATATTGGAAAATTCGTATGGAGGCGTACCTCGAAGCCATAGATGTTGGGTGTCTTAGAGCCGCAACCGAAGGGCTTCCCCCCATAAGGGATCCCGCTAACCCAAGTGGTGACGAGGAGAAGTACGACCGGTGGAATGCAAAGGCCAAAAATGCACTCTACCGGGGCTTAGGCAAAGATATCTTCAATCGCGTGCGTAATGCAAAGAACGCTCATGAATTGTGGGAAAATCTTTGTGCTCTCCATGAGGGAACTAAGAGTGAGCGTGAGGAACGCTATCACATAGCCTTAAAGAAAATTAATTCTTTTGAGATGCTTCCCAAAGAAAGTGCTAATGACATGTACACTCGCTTGAATGTTCTTGTAGAGGACCTCAATGCACTTGGGCTCACCAAAATGAGTCAATCGGATGTTGCAAGGAAGATCTTGAGTGTGCTTCCCGTTGAGAAGTATGGACACATTGTCACCGTGCTTCACCAAAGTGATCTTTCCACCGCAACACCAACGCAAGTTTTAGGGAAAATCAATGCTCATGAGATGTACATGCATATCACTCCGGAAGAGGGCTCATCATCTTCCAAGAAGAAAGACTTGGCCTTCAAAGCTAGTCATGACAAGAAGAAGATGAAAGGCCAAGTCATGATGGTGCAAGAAAGCTCAAGCGATAGTGATGTTGATGATGAATCACTTGCACTGATGGTGAGAAAGACCACCAAGATGTTAAAGAAGCTTAACAAGAGTGGCATCAAGTTCGATGGCAAGAAGAAGAAATTCTTCACAAGTAGCAAGAGAAAGCCAATCTCGGAGATGGATTGCTACAATTGTGGTGAACTTGGTCATCTAGCTCATCAATGCCCTAGACCACCAAAAGACAAGTACAAGAACAAAAACAAGGGCAAGAAAAATGATTCAAGTGATGAAGAAGAAGAGAAGAAAAGGAACAAGCCATACAAGAAGAAGGATGGCAAAAAGAAGGAGTTCCACAAGAAAAAGAAGGGAGGAAAGGCATACATTGTTGGTGATTGGCTCACCGACATTGAATCATCATGTGAGTCCTCCGAAGATGAAAGCAATGATGAGAAAGAGAAGGTTGCCGCATTTGTGATGGGGCCATCATCTTCACCGATATCTTCGTCACCACCTTCACCGCCTTTTTCACCATCATCGTCCACTACTCACCTATGCCTTATGGCCAAGGGTGAACGAAAGGTACAAAACCATGATAGTAATAGTGATGATGATGATAGTGATAGTGATGATGATACACCTTCTTATGATGAATTAGTAAAATTGTTAAACAAATATTCTAGAATCATAAGAAGGACTAGAAATGAAAATGATGAGCTTCAACATGAAAATGAAACACTCACATCCAAACTAAAAGGTGCACATGATGATAGGGATAAGCTTAGAGATCAAAATGAAGTTATGTCTTCCACTCTCAAAGAGCTCAAAACCTCTAATAAAGAGCTTAAAGATCAACATGATAAACTTGAGAGGAAGCATGATGAGCTCATCACTAGACATAGCTCTCTAAAAGACAAGTACACCACATTAAAAATTGACTATGATAGTCTTGTGGTTGCTAATGAACTTGCTCTTGAGACACATGATGCTACTAACAATGTTGTTAAGTGTGATATAGCTACATCATGTGATGATTTGATCATTGAAAGCATTGAGCAAGGTTCTAGTAGCAAAGGCAAGAGTGTGGTTGAGTCATGCAACCATGATGATTATGCCAAGCTCAAGTGTGAAAATGAGAAGCTTGCAAGTGAGAACAAGAAGCTAAAAAGTTTGATGGCTCTTGAGAAGCAACCAACAAATGAGTCACTCATTGAAGAAAACAAAAAGCTAAAGCAAGAAAAAGAGCATCTCAAGACCGGCCTAAGCAAGTTCACAAGAGGCCAACATTTGCAAAGTGAGCTCCTCATGAACACCGTAATGAAGATGGATAGAAGTGGTATTGGTTACTTGGCAAATCAAGAGAAGAAAGCAAAAGCTCAACAACAACAAAGCAAGTCAAAGCCCAAGCCAAAGAGATGTGTTGAGTGTGGTCAAGAAGGTCACTTTGCTCATGAATGCAAAACTCCACCACCACAACCCTTGCCCAAGCATGCTAGACCTTTCGCTTTCAATGCTCACTATATGCTAAGAAAAGATTCAAATGGAAAGATGAAAGTCATGTTTTTGGGTCCCCCAAACAAGAATAGGCCAAAGAAAATATGGGTTGCCAAGTCACTAGTGGATAAAGTCAAGGGCCCCTCTCAAGTTTGGGTCCCTAAACAAAAAGCTTGATCTCTTGTGTGTAGGTGAACTACAAGACCGGTGGAACTCATTGGGTTATTGATAGTGGTTGCACTCAACATATGACCGGTGATCCTCGTATGTTCACCACCATTGAAGAGAATGGTATATGTCAAGAGAAGATCACATTTGGGGATAATTCAAAGAGCAAAGTCAAGGGCATAGGCAAGATTGCAATATCACATGATCACTCACTCTCAAATGTGCTTTATGTTGCTTCATTGAGTTTCAACTTGTTGTCCGTTGGGCAACTTTGTGACCTTGGCTTCCAATGCTTGTTCACACCAAATGAAGTGGAAGTTTCAAAGATAGATGACAAGCAAGTGATATTCAAAGGCTTTAGATACAATAATCTTTATCTTGTTGACTTCACCTCCGAAGATGCAAATTTGATGACATGTTTGTTCACCAAGACCTCACTTGGTTGGCTTTGGCATAGGAGGCTTGCTCATGTTGGAATGAACACTCTCAACAAGCTATTGAAGAAAGAACTAGTGAGAGGATTGAAGGATGTGAAGTTTGAAAAGGACAAACCTTGTAGTGCATGTCAAGCGGGCAAACAAGTTGCAAACACTCATCCAACCAAAGCTTTCATGTCAACTTCAAGAGTGTTAGAACTTCTACACATGGACTTGTTTGGGCCTACAACATACAAGAGTTTGGGTGGTAATCTCTATTGCCTTGTGATAGTGGATGACTACTCAAGGTATACATGGACCTTCTTCCTTCATGATAAATCCGAAGTGGCAAATTGCTTCAAGAAGTTTGCAAAGAGAGCTCAAAATGAATTTGAAGTCAAGATAAAGAAGATTAGAAGTGACAATGGGAAAGAATTTGACAACACCAACATTGAAGCTTATTGTGATGAAATTGGAATCAAGCATGAGGTTTCTTCAACCTACACTCCTCAACAAAATGGTGTAGTTGAGAGAAAGAACCGAACTTTGATCACCCTTGCAAGAACAATGCTAGATGAGTACAACACTCCGGAGAAGTTGTGGGCCGAGGCAATCAACACCGCATGCTATGCTTCAAATCGCCTCTTCCTACAAAAGTTTCTTGGCAAGACCCCCTATGAGTTGCTCAATGGCAAGAAGCCGGACGTTTCCTTCTTCCGGGTGTTTGGTTGCAAATGTTACATCTACAAGAAGCGTCAACACCTAGGGAAGTTTCAAAGACGTTGTGATATTGGCTTTCTTGTTGGTTACTCATCAAAGTCCAAAGCATATAGAGTATTTAACCATGCCACCGGTTTGGTTGAAGAAACATATGATGTGGAATTTGATGAATCTAATGGCTCCCAAGGAGCAATTGAGAATTGTGATGATGTAGGTGATGAACCCTTGAGGGAGGCCATGAAGAATATGCCGGTGGGAGACATCAAGCCAAAAGATGATGATGACGATGTACAAATTATTGATCCACCATCTTCATCACGTGTGCCTCAAGATGATAACAAGAATGAGAGAGTTGAAAATGAAGACACTCATGTCTCTCATGAACAATCCGAGGCACAAGCTCAAGATGTTGATGCTCCTCATCCACCTCCTCAAGTGATTGATAAAAGAAATTCACCACTACTTCAAGCACATCCACAAGATCTCATCATAGGGAGTCCTACAAAGGGAGTAATGACTCGATCTCAAAAGCTAGCTTCTTTTGTTGAACATCACTCTTTTGTCTCTTGTGTTGAACCTAAGAATGTAGAAGAAGCTCTTCAAGATCCGGATTGGGTGATTGCAATGCATGAAGAGTTGAACAACTTCACCCGAAATCAAGTATGGACACTTGAAGAGCATCCCAAAGGTGCAAGAGTCATTGGAACCAAGTGGGTGTTCCGAAACAAGCAAGATGACCAAGGCATAGTGGTGAGGAACAAGGCAAGACTAGTTGCAAAGGGGTTCTCTCAAGTTGAAGGTCTCGATTTTGGAGAAACCTTTGCACCCGTTGCAAGACTTGAAGCCATTCGTATCCTCCTTGCTTATGCATCACATCATGATATGAAACTATATCAAATGGATGTGAAAAGTGCATTTTTAAATGGCTTTATAAACGAACTAGTCTATGTTAATCAACCTCCCGGGTTTGAAGACCCTAGATATCCTAATCATGTTTATAGGTTGTCCAAGGCGTTATATGGGCTCAAGCAAGCCCCTAGAGCGTGGTATGAACGCCTTCGTGACTTCCTCATTGAGAAGGGCTTCACCATTGGGAAGGTCGACACCACACTATTCACCAAGAAGCTTAATGGGGAGATCTTCATTTGTCAAGTATATGTTGATGATATCATCTTCGGGTCAACAAATGAAGATTATTGCAAGGAATTTGGTGAATTGATGTCGAAGGAGTTCGAGATGTCAATGATTGGTGAGCTCACATTCTTCCTTGGTTTTCAAGTCAAACAAATGAGAGAAGGGATTTTCATCTCTCAAGAAAAGTATACCAAGGATCTTCTCAAAAGATTCAAGATGGAAGAATGCAAGCCAATCAAGACCCCAATGCCATCAAATGGACATCTCGACCTAGATGAGGGAGGTAAACCGGTCGATCAAACTCTCTACCGTTCTATGATTGGTAGCTTGTTGTACCTTACCGCATCTAGGCCCGATATCATGTTTAGTGTGTGCATGTGTGCTCGCTTTCAAGCATGTCCTAAAGAACCTCACCTAAGTGCCGTAAAAAGAATCCTAAGATATCTCAAGCTCACCCCAAGCATTGGTCTTTGGTATCCCAAAGGAGCTAGATTCCAACTAGTTGGCTATTCCGATTCGGATTATGCCGGTTGCAAAATTGATAGAAAAAGCACATCCGGAGGGTGCCATTTGCTTGGGAGATCACTAGTATCTTGGTCATCTAAAAAGCAAAATAGTGTGGCTTTGTCCACCGCCGAGGCGGAATACATTGCCGCGGGGGCTTGTTGTGCACAAATCTTATATATGAAACAAACCCTCCTAGACTATGGAGTTGTTCTTGAAAAGGTGCCACTTTTATGTGACAATGAAAGTGCCGTTAAAATTGCTAATAATCCGGTACAACACTCTCGCACCAAGCACATTGATATCCGCCATCACTTTCTAAGAGATCACGTTGCTAAAAATGATATATCACTAGAAGGTGTACGAAGTGAAAATCAATTAGCGGATATCTTCACTAAACCTTTGGACGAGGCTACCTTCTGTAGGCTAAGAAGTGAACTTAATGTGCTTGATTCAAGTAACTTTAAAAAATGAGCGCGTGTTGTCCCTTGCATTGCATTGTATCATATGTCATGTTTACCTTATCGCAATGCATTTAGGGCTTGGCTAACACGGTTACGATAACCCTCCTTTGGAGGAGTGAAGAAGCCTAACCGTGGATCAAACTTGACAAGCAACCTAGCTTTACTTTCTTGTATTGCATTGCATATGCATGGTTGTTTGTTTGTCGTTTCTTTTCGGTTTAGCTTTGAGCAACCTCTGTGTTCGTCCATGAATAGAGAGAGCATTTGACGCTCCTAAAGGTCCAAAAACTCTATTGCATGGCCATACGTTGCTCCTTGGGTGTTTATTGCCTATTTTCGTAAAAATAATACTAGCCTAAGGCAAAATATTTTAAAAAAAAAATTGAGGGTTTGAGTGAGGTCACTCATATCGGGTTCCAATTGGTGTTTATTTGTGTCTCTTTGAGTTGGAACTTGATTGGGAGAAGTCGCGTCGAAGTTCGGAACGAAGAATGGCGAAAAACAGCGACCGGACGCTGCACCGGACGCAGTGTTGCTGCACCACCGCGTCCGGTCCCGGCGTCCACCAGCGCGTCCGGTTTTCCAGAAGACAAAGTCCAGATCTAGGCACCGGACGCGCCTCTGACCACCACCGCGTCCGGTCCCGGCTACCACCACCGCGTCCGGTGCTCCGCGATGAATTCCCGAGCACTCAGCCTTCGGACTCTGACCGCGTCCGGTCTGTCCACACCGGACGCGCCCGGTGACTCCAGGTGCTTACTGGAGTGTCACCGGACGCTGCACCACCGCGTCCGGTGATTTTGACCACCGCGTCCGGTGCTACCAAATCGAGCGGATCTCGCCCTCATATAACCGAATCGTTTTTCTTTTCTTTTCTTCAACCGCTCGAATCCGCCGCCGCCGTGCCCTAGTCGCCGTTCCGCCGCTCCCGCGCTTCTTCCTCGCCGCCGGCGAGCCTCCACGCGCCGCGCCCTTGCTCTCCGGCGAACCTCGCCGCGCCCTCCAGCTCTCCCGCGCTGCCCAGCCGCGCTGCGCCCGCAACCGTGCCCGCTGCTCGCCACGCCGCGCCGCTGCCGTAACCGCCGGCTATTCCTCACCATCGGCGAAGCCCAATCCTGCCAAGAGCCTCTCCAGCACCACATCTACTCCCTCGTGCGCCCGGGCACCTTGATTCTATCCTTCGGCCGTTTTTTTGAACCTAGGGTTTACCCCTAAACCCTAGCTTAGGGTTTGTTAACCCTAACTCGAGGTAACGGACGTTCTCGATTCCGATTTAGTTTCAAGTCCTTTCAATTCTCTCGTTAGGACTTGCCGTTTGACCAAAACTATTCATTGCTATCTCGATTGGTCGTTTCAGTGCTCGATCGCCGATCTCGGGGGTTCTCGCGAACTAGGTCACCTCGTCCCTTCACCGTCGTCTCGTCGATCCGAGGTAGCTTAGAGTCGTTTCTCTTCATATCTCATGTGCTTGCTATCTAGGGTTTCGCATCTTTAGATATATATGTGCTTATTGTATATCTCTCTATTCCATACGTGCAGCGAGTCAGTCGGTGTGCCGGGTCAGATCTGTTTGCTTAATCCGAGGCCAAGCCTGCGGATACGGATTGAGGCCAAGCCTCTCGAGTGTCAGTTCATCATCTCACAGAGGTTCTCAGGCAGTCAGTCAGCATGGTGCGTTGCAAGAACGCCGGAGGAGCTCCTGGCGACGGGGACAACAGTCCTCCCCGTCGTGATGAGATTGCGCGCGGTAAGCGCATCAAGATTGCAGCCAGGAAGAAGAGGAGGACACTTTCAGATGCAGAGGTTGCTCAGGCCGTGGCAGACGCCGCAGAGCAGGCAGAGAGAGGTGGCAGACGCAGTGGGTTACACATAGGCGAGCGTCGCTTTCATCTTGAAGGTCGACAGCTCGGCACTGAGGCCACTGAGGACACCGAGGCTACAGCACCTTCAGAGCAGATGTCAGTGGATCCACAGAGCAGACAGAGGCTCCACAGGCCACTGAGGATACAGAGGAGCAGGCAGCTCAGTCTCCACCACGTCGTCGCTCCACACGTGCTCGTACTCAGGTAACACCTAGGCCAGAGGGCCCGCGTCGTGGTGCACGACCTCCTCCCAGAGTTAGAGGGTCACCCCCGGTTGTGCATTTAGACCTGAGGGGTGCTTCTTCACGTCAGGTGAAGAGCTTGAGGTTTGTGGAGGTCAGCCGATGGTTTCCACCTGTCAGAGATGCCAGTGCTTCAGAGGGTTTCTATACCCCACTTCAGGAGGACTTCTACAGGGCCCTAGTTGACAGTGGCATTGCTTTCAGACCTCAGAGGGTATGTCGACTAGAGGCATTGGTTGATGTTGTGGGAGAGCAGCTCCGTCCTCACCTGTCCTATCTGCCTGGCTTATCAGATCTACTTGGACGGACAGGTGCTTACTGCGGTACATGGGTCAGGGAGTTCTATGCTTCCTTGTGGATTGATCCTGCTCATGAGTTTATTCACTTCGCATTCAGAGGCCGCGACCACAGACTCTACAGCTCCAGAGCCCGAGAGATCCTCAGACTACCTGCTTCTGACACGAGGATCCACCAGTTGTGCTATGGCCAGACTACACCTCCCAGACGCCCTCACGGCGGTTCAGTGCCACCCACCGACCTGGTTCGACCCTGCTTTCGCGAGCCTTTTGGCGAAGGGTCACGTCGTACTCCTGCCAGCCTGACGCCTCTTGCCCGAGTCTTGGATGCCATTCTCAGACGCACTTTACTTCCTAGACTTGGCTACAGAGAGGGACTGACGAGGATGCAGCTTTGGGTTGTTCACCACCTCATGACACAGCGACAGTTTGATATCTGGGATCTTATCCTGAGTGAGATGGAGGACACCATTGCTGAGGGCTTCAAGGGCAACCGTCAGCTTCCCTATGCCCACTGGATTTGTTTCATCATCAGATCAGCTATCCAGATGCCACCAGAGATCAGGGCAGAGATTGCCAACACCACTACATCATTCCCTGATTATGATATTCAACAGCTTTGGGCTTCTATCACTAGAGAGCAGGCTCCAGCACCAGGACAGCGTGAGCGCCCAGAGGTTCCTGAGACAGCAGCTGAGCAGGACGCTAGAGTTGACGAGCTTGCCGAGGCAGAGCTCGCAGACCTTGACACTCAGCCTGCTGGGATACCTGAGGATGTCACTTCAGACAGCACTGATGAGGACTATCAGCCCATCCCCAGGTACCGGTCTCCTCGGTCTCACGACCACGAGGCCGGTGGATCTGGCTCAGCCTCCCGCTCAGACCCAGCCATGGTGGCTATCCTTGAGAGGTTGACCCAGGCTCAGGAGCAGCAGCAGCAGCAGATACAGCGCCAGGCACAGGATACAGCTGCAGCACTAGCACAGATTCAGGCTCGTCAGGACGAGTTTCAGAGACAGCAGCTTGAGATCTAGAGGCAGCAGGTTGAGATGCAGCGACAGAGTCAGCAGCAGTACATGGATCTCCTGCGCCATCTTATCACAGTTGGGGTTCCTCCGCCAGCTTCTGTCATGACTCAGGCTTTGCATTCCAGTGGTCCGTCGAGTCAGGGACAGCCGAGCTTACAGTTTACATCTCCACAGCAGCAGGTTCCCCAGTCCTTTCAGTCCCCGAGCTTCACTCCTATACATACGGGGTTTACACCGTCAGACCAGCCTCGCCAGCATCTTCTGACAGGCACACCTCTTGGTGATTACAGTGCCACCTACAGCGAGTTGACTGGTCAGCCGACACCCTCGCACACTACTACGTTTCCCACTTCGTCAGGGTTGTCAGCTTCCGAGGCAGTCGTTCCACCAGTGACAGGGACCGGGACTACAGAGACCCTCCCCTCTTCAGTTGCCTCGACAGATCCCCCAGCTACTGGCGCACTTCAGGCTCAGGTTACTCAGACAGATCCACTTGTTGCTACACAGTCAGTGCCTGTTCCTGCTCAGACCCCGACCGCTTCGCAGCCACGTGCTTCTTCAGAGGGTCAGCCAGATAGCTCAGACTCCGAGGGCGATTCACTTCACTTCGTGATTACTCCGCGCACCTCGGCACCCGACACGACTCCGTCTGTCCCCCCCGTCAGATTAGATTAGTTTTTTTTTGGCGCTTGATGCCAAAGGGGGAGAGAGAGTAGTTTCAGGGGGAGTTTGTGAGTGGGTTTTTGTTTCTCGTGTGCTCATTCATGCATATCATGTTTATTTTCAGCATTGCAGTTGTGTGACATTGTCGTCGAGTCGTAAATCTTAAATCTTAATGTGTTATCCGTCTCCGTGATTAATTTTTTTGTCACCGTTTTAGCTATAGCTCTAAGGTTGTGCTTCCGTGCCTTACTCCGATTACTTATGAGCTATATTCTTATGTGTACTAACGCTTTTTTTGTCTTATCTTATGAAGTACACTCTTTTGGCTTGGGGCACATAAGCAATTCCTAAACACCTTGTGCTTATTGTATTTTGCTTATGTGAACCAAGCATGCTTGAAAACCTTCACTCTAATCCATTGAAACTTAGTGTTGCCATCAATCACCAAAAAGGGGGAGATTGAAAGCATCTAGGCCCCAAGGTTTGGTTTCGGTAATTAATGACAACACTTTATTACCATGACTAACGTGTGTTTTGCAGAAACATTGGTAAGTTAGGTCATGGAGGTGATAACTGCTTTGAGCACTGTGGTTTCGTGTCCCTTGATGGAAATCGTTTCGGTTTTCAAAAGAGTGACGTCAAGATTAAGGACGGTTAGTTCCGGATGACGAAGTGTTGAGACACATTCGGAATAGTCGTTAGGATCTTCGTTTTTCTCTTTTGGCCGTACTATAAAGGGGGGCATGAATGGGTAGCTTGACCTAGGCGAGTCCTATGTTTAGGTGTGGTGCACACTTGTTAAACTTGGCGCTAGGCAACCCTAGATTGGCTCAAGGTTCAGTTAGAAGCAACTTGGTTGAAGTTGCGACGCGTTTCGGGCTGTTTTCTAGGCACCGGACGCGGTCTTCGGGAACACCGGACGCGTACGGTGTATACGTTACCGCGACTAGGTTTCGGCCTCGACCACCGGACGCGGTCCTCGCGAGGACCGGACGCGGTGGTCAGCGACCGACACATGTCACCGAGAGAGAACGCCCGTCGGACGCGACCTGGACTTGATCGGCGCGTCCGGTGCGAGTCCAGTAAGGTCCAGAGAGGACCGGACGCGTCCGGTCTTCAGGCATCGGACGCGGCCTCGCGTCCGGTGTAAGTCCAGTAAGCACCCTTGCACGTCGGACGCGTCCGGTGCTACCTGACCGGTGCGTCCGGTGTTTCGATTTGGAAATCGCGTTTTGACCGTTACGGGGGACCGGCGCGTCCGGTGCGTTGCACCGGCGCGTCCGGTGACCCCGTGTCAGAAAGTAACGGTTCGTTTTCTTTGAGGGGTGTATAAATACAACCCCTCCACCTCTTTTAGAGGTCTCTTGCTCATTCAAACATCTGAGAAAACCCTTTAGAGTGCAAGGGAGTGCAAGAGCTCTAGTGAGGATAGAGATTTGAGAATCAAAGTTTGAGTTTCCTCACTAGTGATTCGAGAGTAGCAAGTGTGCATCCACCTCCTCATTTGGGCTCGTTGTGGTCAAGTGAGAGTTCTAGCTTGTTACTCTTGGTGATCGCCATCACCTAGACGGCTTGGTGGTGATTGGGAGTTTGGTGATCATCCGGCGGAGCTTGTGGATGACCCAACTCAAGTTGTGAGCGGTTGTGGGTGATTCACCGCGACGGAGTGTCGAAGAATCAACCCGTAGAGAGCACTTGATCCTTGCGCGGATCAAGGGGGAGCGACACCCTTGCGCGGGTGCTCCAACGAGGACTAGTGGGGAGTGGCGACTCTCCGATACCTCGGAAAAACATCGCCGTGTTCCTTGCCCCTTTACATTCAAGCATTTACTTTCTCGTATTTACTTACATTGCTTGTTTACATTCCTAGACTTGCCATGCTAGACTAGGATTGGAAACTAGGGTGCAAAACTTTGTATCGGTAGACTCACTAGGAACACAAGTAGACACTAGGGGTGAATTCCGGCTTATAGGATTTAATTCTTGCAATCAATTTTTAGAAAAGCCCAATTCACCCCCCCTCTTGGGCATCTTGATCCTTTCAGTCACTCCTTCCGAGGAACCTATTGCATGCATATGCACATAGTAAGTATCATGAATGCATAAGAGATTAAATGATATGACGAAGTGCATAGCATAAACATGGTTAACAGCAAGGTAACATGATCAAGACATGTTTAACATTCGTTGACTGAGTAGGTGCATATCTCTTTGCTAATTGATTTCTACCGAGTAGGTGCATATCTCTTCTCTAGTACAAGAAACATACACTTACAAAGTTCTAGCAATCTAAGGTAAAGTTGTTCATCACCGTTGAGGAGCTTAGAACCTGCAGCTAGCAACTCATTTTAATCAGTTAAGAATCTATACAAGCCTCACACAAAGCAAACAATTATAATTAGAATCTGTCATTTTATGGACTACAAGCAACAACTATTTGTTTTGCCTATAAGTGGAGTTATACAAATCCAAAAAAACATAAAACAAGACTTTTCGGAAAGCTCATAAAATTGTCTATAACTTTCTTATAATCATTTCAACATGATTCAGTAGTTATCAGGGTCAAACAAGGAAAATTTCCAAATTTGTCCAGAAATTTCAGAGAACGAGCATTTCTAATGACTAACTTCCAAAAGCTATAAATCTATCCAAAAATTCGAGAGAATGGGCATTTCTTAAACTCTTTGGCATATTGCCATGAAAATTTGAAACAAACAAGATAAGTAAGTTATCTATAACTTTGTTATAGACAAGATTCATAGCAAATATCATTTTCATCATGCAATTTGCTTCACCACAGAAAATGTCCAAAACAGCCACTATAATTGGATTATAGAGCAAATAATATTTCATTACATATGAACAATCAAATCTGGCCACAACCAATGGTACCAACAGTTTGTACACACACACACACACACACACACACACACACACATATATATATATATATATATATATATATATATATATATATATATATATATATATATATATATATATATGCTAGAAAACATAGTGGTCAAGCCTAATTCACTTATTTAGGTGTCTTTATTATTTTTTTCAATAATAGGGTGAATCAAGGAACATATACCAAAAATACACAATTTATTCTGGGAAAATTATAGTAGCTCATACATGCTCTAATAGTCTACTGTACAAATTTCATGTCATTTGAACATCTAGAACAACCTTTGCAAAAATGACAAGATAGCAAGGCTTATAATAGGATAAACAGTTTAACTTAGTGAAAAGTGTCCAACAACATATTTCATATTTTTCTTAGTTTCACCGTAACGCAAGAACACTGCTCAATTAATTTCATATCCATTGGTTACATATATTTACCATGTAATTTCAGGCCTCCTGGGCCACTGTGTTGGACTTGGGCTGTTGGCGAGCTCTTGATCACGTTTCCCGATAGTTCTGTATGGCCCATTCTATTGGTGGGTCAGGATGGCCGTCCTATCCATAGGTATATATATACACACATTCTTTTTTCTATATACCTACTAATACTCCATGGGTCCCACAAAACAATGAATCTCGGTTTTCAAAGCCAATTTAGCTTAAGTATGAAATTATGCTTTTGCCCCCTCTATCTAGAGTATTCATTAGAAGTTCAGAACATTGGTAGAACAATACTCCACACAACAACATTAAAATATCTAGAGTATTCTCACATGGTTTTTTTATTTCATAGGGCCCATTCAAAAAAAACTAACCACATGTTTTTTGAGACAAGATTTGAATGCTAAAATTACATGTTTTTTAGATGAATGGAGTAATAGAAAAACAAAATTTCTACCTATTTTTTGGTCTGGGCTTTTTCGTCTCGCTCATTCATTGGCCCAATTGTTTGGCTCACTCCCACCTAGGGATGAAAACGGAACAGAAATATTCTGAATTGACCGTTTTCGTTTTCTATATTATGAACCGTTTTTTAACATGAAAAATTGTCAGTTTCAATTGGTTTCACAACCATTTTTTGTACTCTTTAATTGCTAAATGTAGAAATATCCCGAACCGACCGTTTTCGTTTTTCTATATCATAAGTCCGTTTTCAACCGTTTCCGACCGTTTTCATCCTTACTCCCACCATATTCCTACAGCACCGTCGCTCGCCCTGTCTTCAGCCCGTCCGCCTAGCGCTTTCTAGTCGCCGACGCAACCCTTTCCTCGGCGCGCGTCGCAGTCCGCGCCATGGCTGGCTAGTCTTCGCCACGCCGCCGCCCTTGGAGAAGCCGTAGTTGCTCCTAGCAATGCCCCATCCCGCCACCTCAGGCGGTCCTGTCCCGACGGGTGCCGACGCGCGAGCCTCCTCCTGTGGCCGCGTCTGCCATCGCCGGCCCCGAGCCTAGGCCGCATGAGCTCCGATGGCTGGCTGCACACGTTGAACCTAACACATCGCGCCCCACGCATCATGCCTCTGCGTCGGCCGCGTGCTCAATAGCTGGCCCTTGGTTGTCACCTTTGTTAGTATTTGTTAACGCAAACAGAGAAATCCGCAGGCGCACGAATACCGTTGTAGCTTTTACTTAGGAGTATTCCAGGGTATCATGTTTATCCACGGGAAAGCAATGGTTAAAGAAGTTGATAATTAACCATCATGTATCTACTAGCTAGTATACCGACTAGACTAATGTGGGGTAAGTGATAAGATTGGAGTTTTGTATAATGACACACACATGAGAGCTCCATGTTAAGATAAAAGAGTAGATAGACGAAGCTGGGAGGACAACGGATGAGTCCAAGATTCCTATTTTTTCTCCAGTACTATGGTTACCAAAAGGATTATCTAAGCAAAGGTTAGACATAGTGATCACACCTAGCCATGAAAACAGACGGAAACGGATAGAAAAACCATATTTCTACTTTCGTTCCTATATTTTTTGGCGGAAACGGGATCGGATTCGGAAAATGTGAGTTCGAAAACGGAACCGGAATATGCGGGTGTACGGAACAGAAAATGCGGGTTCGGAAATGAAACCGAAATATGCAGGTGTACGTAAATGAACCAATACGGCCGGATATTCAACGGAAACAGTCGAAAGTCGGGAACTTAAGCCGGAATACCGCACATATTTATACTCACCAATCACAAAATAGGTGTACCATAATTGTAAATTTGTTGTACTTATTTAGTGTATCATAAATATTATTTTTATACATTTAGTCACGGTTGCACATATATAAATCGTTTGGCTTGTATCATAAAATTGTTTGTAGCTAATTCATCCAAAACGTACATTCAAGTATCGTTTCCTAAAAAGAAGTACTTTTGAACTGGCTCATCCAGACGTCCAGTTGTACCTAGGTACGTACACGGCAGGTACAAGTGTCTGTCCCCGCTCCCCTCTACGATGTACAAGTGCCCGTCGGCTGTGCCTGTGCCTATGGTGGGCTGTAGTGTTGGGCATCGCTAGATGGGCTACAGTGTTGGGCCTTCAGGACAAGATGTTAAGATACGGACTAGACTGAAATCCGAGTGAAATCCGGAACAAATCCGGAAAAATTCCGACTAAATACGGGATTCTGAAAATACGGGCGGAAAAACACCAACCCCGTTTCTGTCCGGATTCCAAGATCTTCCAACCTGCGACCCGTCCCGTTTCCGGATTTTTCCGACAATATGGAAACAGTCGGGTCAAATATAGAAAAACGGGCAGGTCGGGACGGGAAAAATTATGTCAGTTTTCAACCCTAATCACACCAAAGCACTTTGGAACAACAATTTCTTTCTAATCCTCTAAAAGATTAGGAAGGAGTGATCGGTGTCAGGCTGCCAAAAGCTCTACGAAAACACTAACCCAAACGTGGTGGACTACAAAAGCTTGGTCAGAGCTGTCACCTCTGGGACTACCACAACTATCCGTAGGGTTGGGCGTAAACTCAGGTAACCTATAGTAAGACACCACGTCTATACTATCGATTACTACTCTGGTCTCACGTGATAACTAGGGCACTCGGTCGAGTGGAGATCCCATGCCAAGGTGTAAACACCTATACTAAGGTTATGTTCGTGTGGCTGAAAAGCCATGAGTAAAAGTACTATTGGCTGCTGGCTGACAAAAAAAAGTATGGCTTATAAGACAAGTGAATAGATCCTAACTATGCTTTAGCTAACCAATTTAGTCATGGACTAGATAGCCATGAAAGAAATTCTAGTAATTAGAGAAGACAAATTATAGTACTTGAGTCTTACAAAGGACCGGTACAAAATTTACCGGACCTCCTAGAGCTCTTTCGGAACTTGCACGTCTCTCCTAACTTCCAACTAGGCTATGCTACAATTACATCTTGAAAAATAGAGTGGAGAGGCTCCCTATGGTATGTGTTACGAGTGAGGGAGAGAGCCTCTATATACAGTGGAGAGGAGAGGGGATATGCTCCAAATATTTCAGGAATATTCCTAATTTCTCCTTTCCTCTCTAGATGAGGTCGGTTTAGCGGCACTTCCTACGCGCCATGGCATCTTCCACGGTCGTGAAACCGCCTTTGGCTGTCCAACCTGTGTGCGCCACCTTGACCTGGATCGAACAGCCTGCTCCCGCGCGCGGAGGGCTAATTCCTTTTGAGGAACAAGCTTTCCTTTCGGCAGAAGCTTGGACATAAAAATTAGAGCTTGCTGAATGAGCCAAGGTGGAAGCATATCATCTGCTATGTATTGAAACAATTTTGTGAATAAGTGTATATATAACATTCCACAAAGATAAACTACCTTACACATGGGAGTAGCTGATGGGTTTAAGTCAGGAAAATTAATGCATGATACCTCCAAATTAAGCCTTTTCAAGGAAAACAACAACACGAACATTGAAGTACAATAGGCCTAATCTCAATATGCCACCCTGTAAGCTGTTGATGTGAAGAAATTATTAAGGGAAGCTGAAAGCTACTGGCTGTATTTATTTACATTCTATATCCATCGTTGTAGTAGGTGACCATATGACATCAGAGTGGGTTTGTCTAGGACAAAAGATGTACACCGAAAATTATTGCTTGAAAATTCAGGATAAGGAATAAATAGCACAAAGACTAAAAATATGTCCATGGCCAGTAATCAGAGCATGTGAATAACAACTTTTGCAGTTGTAGTCTTACCAATACTCGGAGGTCCACTGAACAATACAGCCATTTTAGAATCATTAGATGTTAGGAGTTCTAGCCTACCTCATTTTTTAAATGCAGCTGGAGAGCTCTGTCTGTGATTTCTAAAACTTTTTAGAACTACTTTTGCTATGATGTTTGCCTACAAGAGCCTTTGCAGGCTCTGAAAACCATCTCTATATTCCGGGTCATGTGATAGATCGCGGGTGTGACACTACCGTTAAATCATTTGTAGTCCACTCCCCGAGTATATGTTGAGAAAGTAGGACCCGGTTAGGAAGGAACGGAGAGGTTTCTGTACTCAAACTTCCCTAAGTAATGACTCTTATGTGTATATTCAATGTTGATCTTAGCCATAATTATTAGGTGTAATTGTACTAATCAACATATGCTTTGACTTGTAATTAAGAATGACTTAGGAATTATTTCTCTAATATTCTAACTTGACCATGCTAATGCCATAGATTGGAGTGCTCCGAGTGATTTATCATTAATCAATACTTATCATATATATATCTTATCTTATGACTTACCCCTGTTGTGAGTAGGATCGTGGTTATGGTTTACTTCTCCATTAATAGTATAAGTTATATATATATATATATATATATATATATATATATATATATATATATATATATATATATATATATATATATATATATATATATATATATATATCCTGCCAGACCTTTCCTGTGGTAAAATATAAATAACGATACCTGGAATACTTTCAGGTGAAATGCTACAATGGTATATTATTTATGCATTTGCAGATTTCTTATTGTTTATAATCTTTCCTCATTACAAGTGTCATGTTAATAAATACCAATAAGCATTTCTGGCGCCGTTGCCGGGGAATCTGTTCTTAGTAATGATGCTAAGAAATGTCAACACCCAACATAGCAAGGGCTGTGTTTAGTTGAGAAAATTTGGGTGAAAAGTTACTGTAGCACTTTTCGTTGTTATTTGATAAAATTTGTCCAACCATGGATTAATTAGACTCAAAAGATTCGTTTCAAACTTTACAGACAAACTATGCAATTAGTTATTTTTTTTACCTTCATTTAATGCTTCATGCATGCGTCTAAAGATTCGATGTGACGGGTGGAAGAGGAAATATTTTGGGTAAGCATGGCAAGTGAACACGGCCAAGGTTGAAAAGTTTCAGTTCTCAGAAACCCATGGTGCCCAACAGTTCAGCCTTGTCAGCAATTCCCAGCGCTGCCAGTGAATATGTCTGCTATCTGCTGAGCTACCCCACCAATAGTTCGAGATCACTGACCTCATCTTTCGACATGTATCTTTTAGAATCAGGAAACAACTCATCGAATAGGTAGGAACTACTTGTGCAACAGATTTCAGCACCTCCCTACCAGCATAACTCGCTTCACGGCCACTCCATGCCCATTAGACTTCTCAGCCTGTTCGGCATATATTCAAAAGCATCCTTTGTCGCCCGTCCCAAGGCAGTTGGCTAGCCTAAATATTTCTCTACCAAAGCTTCTGTATCAATCTGCAACACTGATCTGACCTCATGTTTAACATCAACCGTGCAGTAGCTACTAAAGAAAACTGCAAATTTGTCCTTGTTTACCAATTGACCAGAGCCTCTGCCGTAGGTATTTAAGATCTCTTGTAGCCGATCAGCCCCCTCTGCAAGGCTTCTGAAAAAATGATGCAGTCACGAACAAGAGTTGTGAAACCCAGGGAGTGTGGATCCCTACCCGCACTCCCCTTGAGAGGTGCACTGGCCCTATTGCCAGTAGGAGATAGGACAAGCCCCCTGAGCATATCAAGAACAGGTAGGGCGATATTGGATCACCTTGGTGCATACCCCTGACGGTCTAAATGGATTGGATAATTGGCCATTCATCCACATTGAGAAAGATACTAAAGTGACACACCTCATAATATCATGCGCAAAACTCTCTACAAAACTTAGTCTTGTCATCATTCCATGAAGATAGTTTCACTCTACCCGATCGTATGCCTTTGCCATATCAAGCTTGATAGCACAAGCCCTGGTCTTACCCTTCTTCCTTCTAAGATAGTGGGTGCATTCATATGCCACAAGCACATTATCCGTGATCAAACGTCCCAGGACAAAGGCACTCTGTTAGGCAGAAATAATCTCATCCAAAAACACCTGCAATCTATTAGCAAGCACCTTCGAGCACAGCATGTAGGTGACATTGCAAAGAGAGATCAGCATGAAATTCTTAAGGTCCTGTGGGTGCTTGATTTTTTGGATTAACACAATCGTTGTCTGATTCATAGCATCTGCCCTCCATTCAAAAAATCAAAGCACCCATTGGTGACACTTGGGTCGACTATCTCCCAATGAGTCTGGAAGAAGCCCACTATGAAGCCATCGGGACTGTGAGCCTTGCTAGCACCCATCATGAAAAAGAAGTCTCTCAAGCTCCTCATTCATCAATTTGTCACCCGTGCAGGCACAAGGGCCAGAATCTCTTCTGGTGCCGAGTTAGGTTGGGCTGTGAACAACTCACTATAAAAATCTGAAGCCAACACGTCCAGGTCCTCTTGTCCTGTCACCAGCATGCCATTAGGTGCATGCAAAGCAACAGTGGAGGTATGTGATCTTTGTTTCTCCAAAATCTCTTCTCTAGCCAGTAATTCCGATATTCTAGCCATCATCTGTTTCTCTCGTTGGGATGATCCAGTAAACACGGAGTGCCTCCATTCAACCTCGAGATCCCGACGCAGAGACCTCAACTTCTGTTTGACAGAGCCAAAAACAGATTGCTCCCACTCCTGGAAAGACTCTTGTATTCACCCCAGATTACACTGTAATTGGTGCATATTCTAGACCGAATGTGCATCTCCCCAAGAGTCCTTTACCAGCCTCAAATATGATGGATCTCGACACCACATATTCTCATATTTGAAATTCCATCTCCTTCTGCCTTTACTCTTTTTAGAATGACAACAATCAATGATCAGGCAACAGTGATCAGACTCAGTTGTTGGCACAAGCCACACCTTAATATCTTTGAAAAAAAATCAGAGAAAGCTATATTAGCAAAGGCTCTATCCCATCTAACCTTGATGTTGTGCCCCCCTGCTGACGGTTGTCCCAAGTATACGCAACCCAAAGAAACCAAGGTCAGTGAAGCCGCAAATATTCACAGCACCCATGAGCCCCTCCAACTGCCTCTCGGGCCTCGTTAGCCCACCAATCTACTCCTGAGCATCCAATATCTCATTGAAATCCCCAGCACAGAGCCAAGGAGCACTACTCTAGGCATTCAGGAACTGCATTAGTTCCCAGCTTCGATGTCGGAGCTCTCTCCGTGCTTCACCGTAGAACCCAATAAAGTGCCATCGCTCCACCCCCGAAGATGGATCAACCACCATCACATCTATATGAAGCATGACATAAGTTTGTACCTTCACACAAACATCGTTCGACCAGAGGAGGGCGAGTCCCCCCTGACTATAGCTGCCAACTCCCACTCCATTAGAGAAGCCCAAGCTCATCCTCAAACCTTGCACATCATTAGAAAATAGTCTTGTTTCTGAGAGAAAAGCCACCACCGGGCGATGTAGCTATATCAAGCTACATACCTCTTGAACTGCCTCAAGCTGCCCCAGGCCTGACAGTTCATACTTAGGAGTTTCATTGTGCTCAGCAAAGACTACCACTTGCAGTCGCCACCGATTGCGCATTTGATTGAGACATTGACCTCTTTTGCTTCTTTGGCAATTCCTTTGAAGCATTAACACCCACCTCCCCGTGTTCCTGCCTAGCTGGTTCATTCTCTCCGTCACCAGCCCCATCGGAACCAAAGCTGACGTGTTGATAACTAGGAGATTAAGATCCGGCGTCAAAGAAGAGCCAGGACGAGAGCCCTTTGCCTTCCTCTTCCTCACACCAATCTGATAGTCACCTTTCTAGGCTTGGAAGAGCTGGCGACTCGCATTTGCTGCCCAGAGTACCTCCGTCCACCCCGGCTGTAGGTATCTTCATAGCTGAAGTAATCTCTTCCTCTTCCTCCCTCACTGACCCATCCTTCGGTTCCATAGAACATAAGTCCTCCGATCTAGACACTGATCCCTGCAACTATTTTGAGCCAGCAGATGATCCACTGCCAAACGACTCCGCTATCGCCGCTGGGAAACTCTGCGGTTTCTTATTTCTCATTTCCGGAGCTTGGAACTTGATATCATAGGGTAACTTACTCGAGGCATTGCACACCACAGGCTTGTCACAATCCAGCTCTGAGTGACCCATGATGCCACAAGATAAACAAAAGAAAGGGAGTTTTTTTGCATATTGTATGTCAAACCATTCCGGTTCTGCATCTCTTCTCATCTTTAGGAGCACACCGCTCCTCAAGGCCTTAGCCACTTCGATTGCCACCCAAGCACGGAGGAAAGGACCACTAGCCTTCCCATCCTTGTCCACGTCCATCTTCTTCATCACACTAATCAACCCCATGGCTTGCTCACCATGGTGTCGGTTCAACCAGCCTAAAGGGAGATTCAAGATTCGAATCCACGTGTGTTGAATGTTGTTGATTTGAATCTTTATTAAAGAGACTCATTGTTTGGTGGCCCATTTGATAGAGACGGTTGATCTAGCTGCTCTGTTGATAGAAATGTCCTCATCTAAAAATGGTGGGGGTAGAGATGCAAACTCCCGTCGATGACTTTGGTATTTTTACCGAGGGATAGAGAAGCGTGCAAGCTTTCCACTAGTCCTCGTTGGAGCCCCTCGCAAGGAAGCCCTCATAAGGGCCAAGCTCCCGGCCGGGTAACTCCATGGATAGCCTTGGGCCTTCACCACGCGCAAGTGGGTCTCCGATTTGCCTTCCAGCAAGTGTCTCCTGGACCGCTCCCCGCTGTCTTCACTATCAAGCCTCCGGCCGAAACACCATGGGCCTTGTTCTCCCTCCGGTGCATGGTGGCGGCCACACCACAAACGCGGTTGGTGTGATCTCGCAAGACTTACTAGCCCTGCCGAGTACAACAACGGTGCGCGCAAGCAACGAGTGAGGTATTCAGACCTCACTAAACACAAGGCCTAAACCTAGAGCAAGCGCATATAAGCATGGTCTAACTAACCTAAACGCTTCACAAAGCACCTACGCTACTCACCTTGTGATCTTTAAGCCCTGTGCATATGGAAAGCACCAAAGTGGTGTATCAACACTCTACTATCTTTCCTCAGCTCTTCCACTCTTGTTTTGACCGGTTGGGGTGGTATTTATAGCACCAAACTTGAAAAACTAGCCGTTGGATCCATGCAGGCCACTCTGCTAGCATCGGACTTTCCGATGCATCGAACATGCCTTGTCTGATGTCTCACAATGGTTAGTTTCTTAAAAACTAGCCATTGAGCCGACTGTTGGGGCCGCGATCATCGGACGTTGTATCTTTGTCCGATGCTCACCATTGAACGTGTCCGATACCCCAAAAGTGCCTCTGGAACCTTATTGGATACCATCGGATGGTGGCGCAATTTGTCCGATGCTCCTTTGTCGCCATGTCCGATGCATTCTGCACGACTGCTGCTCAGGTGAACAGTAACACCATTTTGACCGATGCTCTGTCCCCAATGCATCCAATGCAACCTTCTCCTCTTTAGAGCTCTCTGTCGGACAATATGGCTATTTGTCCGATGCCCCTGTGCTGCCCTGTCTGATGCTCTGCAACTCTTTGTTTGACTTTATTTCTTCGTGGCCCTTGCATCCAGCTTGGTTTCATCTTTCGTGCTTGGACTTTGCTTGATCTTGTATGTCTTCAACTTACCTTCTAAGGTCTTTCTTGAACTGTTGATCATACAGATCACCACATCGCCTTCGTCCAAGTCACATTTGCATCCTATTGAACTACAAAACATACACTTACAAACATGTTAGTCCAACTTGGTCTTATTGTTCATCAAACACCAAAATCTAAACTAAATGGGCCGATGGTCCATTTTCCTTACAAACTTTTAGGCCCCATTTCCAATCTAGGAATTCCATAGAAATATGATATTTGTATAGACTTATGATCATCAAATTCCTGAGAGTTTTTACTCATTGTTACATAGGCTTACCTAATTAAGAAATGTACATGAGCAAGTACGTTACGATGCCTTGAATTAATATTTGGCAGGTAGTCGGAATTGATCAGCTGAAAAATAACGGGATGGAAATTCTTGAAGAGTGTGATGGATTACCACTTGCAATTAAAGTGGTGTGGGGACTTCTAAGAATGGGATACCTAAGTGAGGATAAGTGGAAGAGTGTTTTATTAAACACGCTTGCATGGTCAATGACCGGACTGCCTCGAGAACTAGAATACATGCTTTACTTGAGCTACCAGGACTTGTCTCCTCAGTTAAAGCAGTGCTTTCTATACTGCTCACTGTTTCCTAGAGGTCAAAAAATTATAGAGAGAACAATTACTGAAATGTGGGCCAGTGAAGGATTTATTACCACTAGTTCACTTGAGTATGAGCTAGAAGACAAAGCAATAGAATACTACCGGGAGTTGATAAAGAGGAATTTTATAGATCCTAAAGAAACACATTCTCTCACTGGATACATGTGCAGCATGAACAATGTGGTCCGCTCCTTTGCTCAGTATATGGCTCGTGAAGAAGCGTTGACGGTTCAGAGGGAGCAGCAAATTGAGAACATTGGTGGCCAATCAAACTTATTACGCCGTCTGTCTATAGAATCAACTGAATCAATGCCAGTAGAATGGGCTGCTTTACAGAAGCTAGTATCACTAAGGGTACTGATCATAAATTGCAAAATCAACTTCAAGACTGGTGATTCATTGAGTAGTTTTTCCAGTCTACGGGTACTGCACATAGTAAGGCTTTCAGAGTCGGATAGTTTGGTAAGGTCGCTATGTCAGCTGAAGCATCTGAGGTACCTGTACTTGTATGACTCGGATATATCTAGGCTACCAGATGACATAGATCGAATGAAGTTCCTACAGTACATTGGAATTGTCAACTGTAAAAGGTTTGTCCAGCTTCCAGACAATATTATAAAGCTAAGGCAACTAAGATCCCTGGACTTGGTTGGATCAAGTGTTGATGTCGTGCCCAGGGGTTTCGGTAGTTTAACAAAGTTGAGGTCACTTTTTGGGATTCATGTACACACAGACGACAAGGACCAGGGCTGGTGCAGTTTGGAAGAGCTAGCGCCTTTATATCTGCTCAGGAGTCTGAGGCATACAAAAGGTGGATGCTAGCCATTTAGCTGCAAAGGCCATGATTAGCAGAAAGCATGCATCACCTTACTTCTTTGCAATTGAACTGCAGCAGCAGCATATCTAGATCTTCAAATGTATCCAATTTGGAGCAGCAGCTAATCCAGGAGGTATACGAGTACTTGCCCCCTCCGTGCCACTTAAGGACTCTAGTTATGGAGGGATACATTGGGTGTCGGTTACCGAATTGGATGTGGGCGCCAGCAGCGGCGGATTTTGTACACATCAGGTATATGTCGCTGCAGAACCTGGCTAGCTGCACCCATCTCCCTGATGGCTTGTGTCAGATGCCCTCTTTAGAGCGACTGGAAATCAACAAAGCACCACTCATCAGGCATGTTAGGTCTGAATTCCTGCATCATGGCTGTCTAGGATATGCATTTCCCAAACTGCAGGAGCTGGTCTTTGACGGGATGGTGGAATGGCACGACTGGGAGTGGAGTGATATGCAAGCCATGCCAACATTGGAGGTGCTTCTTGTTAAGAGTTGCAAATTGAGGAGCCTTCCTCCTGGCCTTTCTTACCATGCAAGGGCTTTGAGACGATTAGTCATTACCGGTGCTCGGCTGCTAGAATCTCTCGAAAACTTTTCATCTCTGGTTGAACTAGATATTTGTATTGGCACAGAGCTGAGTAGGATAGCTAATCTGCCTAGCGCCTTGTTTAGATGCACCCCAAAAGTTAAAATTTTTTCACTCTCTCTCCATCACATCAATCTTTGGACCTATGCATGAAATAGTAAATGTAGATAAAAAAAATAACTAATTACACAGTTTAGTTGGAAATCACGAGATGAAACTTTTGAGCCTAGTTGGTCCACGATTGGACAATATTTGTCAAATAAGACGAAAGTGGTACTATTCATCGAGTTCATTTTTTTTTTACAATCTAAACATGGCCTAGATTGCAAAAGCTTACAATCAAGATCTGCCCAAAACTGACAGTATTGGAGGGCGTGCCATCACTCATGAGCCTTATGGTAGAGGACTACAGGATGAAAACTCTGCCTGACTACTTGCGATGTGTATGTCCAAGGTACCTGACACTGGACTGTACCATAAAGCTACTCAAATCAATTTCCATGGGGGCTAATGGCTCCGAGTGGGTAAAAATCAGCCATATCCAGCATGTAAAAGCCTATGCAGAAGATGGGGGCTATCCAAGGAAATGTTCCGTTATATACACAAGAGAACCCTTCAGCTTTGAGGCCATGCTAGACTTGGAAGGTATACCGTACATGAAAATTACTCTACTTTGTTAATGAAGTCTATCATCAATTACTCAGCTGTTCATTTGCATCTGAGCTCTATTACTAGTTACTTCCTTAATTATATTATTAATTAAGAATGGCTGTTTCATCTTTATTTTTTTTGCCTCACTGATGCGTGTACTAAATGGTTCTCTGCAGATAAACTCACCGACGACGAGCCTGTTGGTAGTGACATCCCGAGTGGGCCTGCAGGTACATCGTTAAAATAAAAAAGCTAATACATCAAATGTTCAGCACTTCAGCTCACATATGTTTTCTTGTTGTTAATTAGTTTTTAACCATGTCTGGCACTATATATATTCTACAATGAATTTTACTCTGAATCTATATATTATATATATATATATATATATATATATATATATATATATATATATATATATATATATCTTATATAAAGTTAATCCCCATTATAAGTCTATTTCAACGTGCAAGCCATTCACATCACCTGCCACTAACTATTCACATTATCTCTTACTAATAGTCATGTCATCCACTGGTTCCTTTGGATTGAAGGATTTTTGTAGGAAGAATAGAGGATATCATTTCCTTTTTTTAGATAATGGAAATATATCCAGCTTCATCTCTTGTCAACAAGAGAATCAGACCACTTATTACACAAATGTTTAACCACACAAATGTCCCATCAAAACTCAATTCTAACATTATGAGGCCATCCAAAGGAAGCAAAAAAAAATCATTGCTGCCGCCTCTAGTACTTGACAGACTTGGATTTCATTTCCTATATATGATTGAACACTGTTCTGTTCATGCCTTTTGAATGGAGGAATGGATCATAGGAAAACTGAAGGAAAATTTTCTATGCTGCCCATTTTACAAGAAGATCATAGGAAAAGAAGCATCCACTTGAACCTCTTTTTTTTTCTTTCCTTTGCATAGGACTGAGGCAAACATGCCTCATTGCTACTGATGCAGAGCTCTTAAGCAGCCTAAAGTGGAACATTTGAGAAGATTAATACCATATGACTAGTTAATCCATAACGATTATCTATGTTCTCAATCCCTTTCCTATGCTCTATCCAAACAGTTTTGCATATTTATTTCTATAGGTTCCAATCCTCTGTTTTGCACATGCATTAGTACGAAAATCCTATATTTTTTCAATTCCTTTGTTTCATCATTTCTGTGTTCAAAAGGGTCCATTAATTTTATTCTAAATTCTTCAGAACCCGCGCAGCAACATACGGGGTATCTTCTAGTTTAGATGATTCATCGTCTTTCTTCTTTGCCTCACTGACACGTTCACTAATTGGCTCTCTGCAGATAACCTTACCGACGGCGAGCCTGTTTGCAGTGACATCCCGAGTGGGTCTGCAGGTACGTCGTTAATTAAGCGAATACATCAAATGCTCCGCACTTTCAGCTATGTTTTCTTGTTATTAGTTTTTAACCATGTTTCTATTGTGCATCTTACTCTGAATCTACATATTTACGTGCGTTAATTGGCTCTCTGTAGAGAACCCCGCTGACGACGAGCCTGTTGGCAGTGACATCCCGAGTGGGCCGACAGGTAGTTGACTGCTACTCTCTCCATCCTAAAAAAATATAATTTTAAATTTGGTTGAAGTCAATTTATTTAAAATTTAACTACAAGTGTATCCAATCATCATGCTACCACAAAAGCATATACATATATATAAGCAATACATATCATGCATATCACCGTATGCCATAATTTTAATCACTTTGTAATGTCAATTTCATATCACACCAATTTTTCATCACATGATCTCACATATTATCCAACATCCTACATTTAATGGTATCCTAAATCACTCTTCCTCTCCCTCAAATTTAGTGTGATATATATTGTCCATCCTATATATATGTCATTTGAGATAGACGGAACTGTTGGGTAAGACAAATATTTAGAAGATTTTTCATTAGGATGCTTCCTATATGGGAATATATATAGGGGAAATAAATTTAGGGAGGATAGAGATGCTTAGTCCTTAACCATGTATATCAATATATATATACACACATGAATCTATATGTTGTACAGTTAATTTTACTTTGAACCTTATATCGACATGTTTCATCTCTCTTTCTTCTTTGCGTCACTGATACGCACATTAATTGGCTCTCTGTAGAGAACCCCACCGATGACTAGTTTGTTGGCACTGATATTATAAGTGAGTCGACAGGTAGTTAATTAATCTAAAACATCAAATGTTCAGCTATTCATATGTTTTCTTGTTAGTGCCTAGCCATGTGCAGTACACATGAGTCTATGTCCTACGGTTAATTTTACTCTCATGAATCTACTTCCTCTGTCGCTATGGAAAGCGTGCTGGTCAAACTTTCTTAACTAGTTTTGTAGAAAATATTACGAAAATTTATAATTCTAAATAAATTTATAACGAAAATAGATTCAATGATCTACCTAATGATAATGTTATGTTTTATAAACATTAGTATTTTTTATACACACACACACACACATGTTTGATTTTCTTAGGAAGTGATAACGATGGTTAAAAAGAGACGGAGGGAGTATGTATTTAGATGTTTCATCTGTATTCAATTCCTTTCCTTGCTGATGCATGAATTAATTGGCTCTCTGCAGAGAACCCCACTGAAGACGAGCTTGTGACTGTTGTGAGTGACATCCCCAGTGGGTCGACAGGTATACATCAAATGTTCAAAGGTTCAGTTGTTCATATCTTTTGATATAGTCCTTAACCACGTGTAGTGATATGTATACATAAATTTACATTCTACTGTAAATTTTACTTTGTAGAAGTGGATAGCGAGCTTGTATTCCCAGAAAAAAATGATAGTGAGCTTGTTGGAATTGAGAAGCCCCGTGAGGAAATCATCAAAATGCTAATCCGTGGCCAAGACACGGGCAAGGAACAATTACAAGTGGTATCCATATGTGGAATTGGAGGTTTAGGCAAGACGAGTATTGCCAAAGCAATATACAAACAGATTAGAAATCAATTCGAATGTTGAGCTTTTGTTCTGGTGTCACAAAGACATGCAGATAACAAAGGGAACATTGAAGACATATTTGATCAAGTTGGATGTCCTTATCCCAGCTTCAAAGGGATCATCAAAGACATATAAATCAATTCGAATGTTGAGCTTTTGTTCTGGTGTCACAAAGACATGCAGATAACAAAGGGAACATCGAAGACATATTTGATCAAGTTGGATGTCCTTATCCTAGCTTCGAAGAAGATGTCAGTCAGCAACCAAATGAGCAACTAATCGCTCAACTCAAAGAATTCCTACAAGATAAAAGGTACAAATTATAGTATCTCTCATGCTATGGTCCTCGAACTTGTTAGGTATATGAAGGCTCATCTAATAAAGGCTTATATGGCCCATGAGGCTCTATATGCATAGCCATCTCCAATAATGGAGTGATTATCTTCTCAAATATTTAAGGTTAGTATCGTGGGTTAGATTCCGTAGCAGTGATTAGTGATCCGATCGTTGGGTCGATGTGTGTGACTTCGGTGGTTCAAGACACAAAGGATCTATATTGACCCTGGACAGCGCATGTTCTTTCAGTGCTTGAAAACCTTATGTGGAAACTTTAATTTTCACTACCCAGCTATCAGCCTAGAGCCTAAGCTCTAGTGCTTGCCAACCCAACACCATCGTAGTTTTCCATCTATCAAGGTCTATATTGACCCTATTATCCAGTGCTATGCCAGGGACACCACTAGTTTTCCTATGTTCTTGTGGAAAGCCCAAATGGCTGTCTTCCTCCGCGTCTCCTCATATATGGGCTTCTTCTTCCTGCATGTCTTCTAAGGTCTTCAATAGTGCTTTATGTCCTTGCTTGAGGTGTTGATTACTTGATCTTCACGTTGCCTTTGTCCACGTCCAACCTTGCATCCATAGAACTAAATACCTTGTATACTAGTAAACAATGTTAGTCCTATTGATCATGTGTTAATCACAAAAATCAAAGATGGCCCTAGCTAGGTGCCATTTTTATTATCTCCCTTATTCGTGGCCAGATCTTACATGGTCGGGGGTGCCCCCCTCTCCCGGTGCAATGCGGCCCCTCTCTCAGGAGCGAGGATGGTGACAGCGACGCGAGGGCGAGGTCGATGATGGAGCGTGGGCGAGGCATGTGCGTGGCTAGTTTTAAAATTTTTTATTCATTTTTCACCGCGGGTTTGTGATGATCTCCACTTTTACTGTCCACCTTTCACCGTCGGCGAGCAAAGCTGACAGTGATGAAGGGTTGAGGCCCGGCGGTGGAGTCATTGTAGTAGTGCACCTTTGCAAACTGCTCGTTAACAACGTGTTTTAGCGTCAACAAATCCCATCACCCATGTTACAATTATGCGCATGATTAGTATAGCTTTATATATTTGAAACTCATGCATGTGAACATGAGTTGTCACTAGGTACTTGATTGTTCTTGACAACATATGGGATCTATCAGTATGGGAAACGATCAAGCCTGCTTTGGTTGGTAATAATCACGGGAGTGGAATAATAACCACAACTTACAAAGTTGATGATGCTGAATCCATTGGTGGTGTTTATAGACTGCCGCTTCTTTCTAATGAGGACTCCAAGATATTATTCTATAAAAGAACATATTTTGGCAGTGAAGATGGTTGTCCTTCTGGATATAGAGAATCAACCATGAGAATATTAAACAAGTGCGGCCGGTTACCATTAGCCATCATCACTTTTGCTAGTTTGTTGCCTAAAGATTCTCCAAATTCACCAGAGGAATGGAAAGAGGTGGCCGACTCTATTGGTTCTGGGTCTTTTGAACTTGGTGATCATGTTAAGAATATGAGAAGAATACTATCACGCAGCTATGATAACCTACCTGAACATCTAAGGACGTGTTTCCTGTATCTATGTACTGTCCCAGAGGATTATGTGATCAGAAGAGATAGTTTGGTACAGAGATGGCTATCTGAAGATTTAATCCATGGTGATGATGGACAGAACTTACAAGAACTGGGCGAGAGATACTTTTATGAGCTCCTCAACACTGGCATGATCCAGCCAATAGAACATGACTATGATGTCAAAGCTCTTGCTTGCCGGGTGCCTGTGCTGATGACCGATCTCATTTTCTCATTTGCAAATAAACAAGAAAACCGTTATCATGAAGAAGCAACAATTAAGTCCTTCCAGCAGACATCACTTTCCATAACTTGCAGTGCTGATTCTAAGAAAGATCTTAAAATCAACAAGAGTCTGCGTGTGCTGGAATTAGAAGGTCCATTGGGGAAACAACATATTGCTAAATACATTGGGAGTTTACATCAGTTGAGATTTCTGGTCCTTGAAAGCACAGAGATTACTGTGATCCCCCGACAGGTTGGAAAACTGCAGTTTCTGCAGGCGCTGGACTTGAGGAAAACTAGTGTACACGAACTGCCTTGTACGTTTGTTGGACTAAAACAACTGCGGTGTCTCCTTGTTAACAGATCAACCAAAGTGCCAGCTGGGATTTCTAATTTACAAGCTCTAGAAGAGCTACAGGAGACTGATATCAGTAAGTCCCCAGATATTCTGGAAGGTATATGTACTCTGCCAGAACTGAGGGTTCTCAAAATTGCCTTGTGGTCATGGGATGAGAGTTCCAGTAACCTTGTGCCTGAAACTCTCTGCAAACTAATAACGACGAAGCTCAAGCATCTATCCATCTGCACCAGCTGTTCACTAGAGTTCAAGCCAGATGACGATATACAGAAAGTCTTTCAGCACATTGAAAAGCTTGAAATACAGCACAGCACGTTTGACACACTACCAACTTGGATTGACAAAGTAAAAAAACTCAGCTCTCTGTCCATTGAGGTCTACTTATTGAACGAGGGTGCTCTTCAAATTCTTGGGGGTTTACCTGATCTACTTTTCCTTTCCCTTACTGCAAAGAAAACTCCAGAGGAAAGGCCTAAGCAGATCCCAGAAGAGGAAGGGTTGTTGGTGAAAATAAGTTGCTTGTTGGCAGTAATGGATTCGACAATCTGAAAACTCTCCACCTGTTCAGCCGTGCCATTGGGATCAAGTTTGGACAAGGATCTATGAAAAAACTTGAAAGGCTTAAGCTATATTTTTTTTTGCGACCAGGCATATAACCCGTTTTTCATTAAGCAGAGGAGAATGGTCAATAGACCTACACATAGTTGAAACAAAGAAGTCGCAAGTAATCCCAAGATTACCGAAGACAACCCCAAGACACCGACGAAACACCAAGAGAACAAGAGAAAAAAAGTGGTGGTGGTGGGGGGACCATCACCACCGAACACCGACCAACTAACAACTAAGTTGTGCCTGCAACAAGGGATACATCCACACAAAGGTCGCCAACCGAGGGGGTCCAGCCGCTGTGGCCAAGCATCCACCAGAACCTCAATCAACCAGGTAGTCGCGAGGTGAAACCGCCAGTGACCAGGTAGCCACTGCAAAGAAGACGTCGTACACCAGAGCCTCCAGCGACTAGGTAGTCGCGAGGTCAAACCGCCAGTGAGTAGGTAGCCACTGCGAACAAGACGTCATACACCAGGTAGATACGGCGACACCAAACACTCGAGCTGGACGGACCACAGTGAAGAGGAGATGAAGCACGACAGACACAAGCTAGGAGCGGCATCGACAGACCGACCGCGTCCACCCCGACCGCCGGTCACCGCACCGGCCTCTAACATCAACGCAGGGGGAGGGCCTTTCGATAGACGCTTCCAAGGAAGTGAACAACACCCAAAGGTGTCGCCGTCATCGACCCAACGAATGGGTAAAGCTTTCACCATTGCGCCGCATCCCCAAGCAACGTCGGAGACCAGAGACCGATTCCGTGCACGCAGTGGCACGAAGATCACCTTCCCAGTCGCTGTTGATGAACCGTATCGCAGGTGTGCCCGCACGACCGGCATCAGCCTCGCCACCAAGACGCTGCAGATGCGTGAAACGAGCGAGACAACGCCATCCACGCCACCATGGCGTCGATGACGCACTGCCAGAGTAGCCGCCCACACCACCATGGTGCAGGACAGAGCGCTACTGGCCGCACCACCCATACCACCGTTCGCCCCGCATCAAGCCGCCGGAGCCGAAGGAGCGAGGTGCCAGCGCAGATAGAGAAGGGGGGGGCAATCGAGGATGGGGGGCCCACCGCCCATGCGCACAGCAGCGCACATGGCCCCCGCCCGCGCACCCCCACATCTCGAATCACTGCGTTTTCGGCCCCTAAGGAACCGGCTCGGGGCGCCGGCGGTGGGGGTGGCCCTGGCCACGGCCGCCAAGCCCCGACCCCCGCGCATGGAGAGCAGGAACCGGCGGCGGGAGCAGTGTGGGCCCACCGCACTGGGGAGGAAGGTCGGCGGCGCCCCCACCACGCAGCCGGCCGCCGCAGTGAGCGGGAAGGGGGGAGGGGGCGGGGATGGCAGAGCCGAAGCCAGATCCGGGGCCCACGAGCCCGGATCCGGCCGACCCCAACCCGCCCCAGTCGCCGGAGAGCCGCGGGCCCACCATGGACAGTGGCTGAGCCACCGCCGCCAGGCGGGTAGGGGGGTCGGGCGTCTCAAACCGCCGGATCCAGCCCGCATATGCCTGGATTTGGCCGGCCATCGCCGGAGTTCGCCGGAGAAGGTGGTGGGGCGAGGGGGGGAGGTGGAGCGTGGGGAGGGGGAGCGGGCAGTGGACGGCATCCCTTTTTGAGGGCGCCGCCGCCGCCACGAGCAAGGGCGGCGACGGCGGCCGGAGGAAGGCCGGGGAGAGGGGGTGCTTGGTGGCGGGTGGCGGCGCCGCCCGAGTCGCCCTCCGCGAGAGTGACGCGGGGGCCGGGGTGATGTTTTTCGTGTGTTTCCGAACACCTAAGCTCACTCACAACAGACGATCTCAGTTTCGGCTTGGAGAATCTCTGCTCACTCAAGCAAGTCCAGGTTGAAGACAAAATTCATAAGAAGAAGTGCGGACATAAGAAGAAGTGCGGAAGAGTACATGATAGAGGACAAAAGGGACTTAGAAGCAATGTTAGAAGAAGAACGGAGAGACAAAATTCGGGCTTCTTGGGTTGGTCGAACAGCTCCCGTTCAAAAAGATAAACAAAAGAAAAAGAATGCCTCAGCAGAAGATACAACTGCAGGTATTTGTAATTAGTTTTCCTCCCACATGCATGTTCTAATTGCTAAGGATTTACACTATTTTATAGGTATATACTCAATCCATCCCAAATTATAAGACGTTTGACTTTTTTGACACAAAGTTTGACCATTCGTCTTATTCAAAAATTTGTGCAAAATATCATTTTTTTTGTCATGGCTTGGTTTATTGATAAAAGTTCTTCAAGAATACTTAAATTTGACTATATTTGCATAAATTTTTTGAATAAGACGAATAGTCAAACTTGGAGTTAAAAAAGTCAAACGTCTTATAATTTGAGATGGAGAAAGCAGTTTGATATGCAATTTTTTAACCTATTGGATTCTTTGGATGCTCACAGGGTGATTTATCGAAGGGACACTTTCTGGCTGGTTGTTTGGAATTGTGGCCCTGTACGGTACCCATTCTTCTACAGCTGCTGCAGCAGCTTTGGCTGCAAATCTCCTCAGTCCTCACATACATACTGTACAAGCAGCGGCAACAGTTGGTGAAATGCAAGGTTTTTGTTAAGCCTTGGTGTGGAGCGCAGAGCAGTGAGGACACGTTACACCAAAAATGCCAGACTATATAGAGCATATGCAATCCTTCAGCATCTAAAGTTGGATCATTACTTATACTCGTCCATCAATTCGAGCTACCAATTTTAATAGACATAACTGTTTTAAAACAGATACAAGTGTTAAAGTTTATATGCATGGATACTTAAAATTGCTTATCTTAGCTTCCTCTCGTATTTGTGCACTTACTTGCTGACTTTGTTGTACCCATATACATGTACTTTGTAATATTTATGTGGTTGTGATAGACTTTGGCTAATTACTCAATTATCAATTACTAAGTATTTTCATCTCCATTCATAATTTTCATCCGCTTGTACTTGTTGAAACCTTAAGCTTGTCATGCTCCTCTGGACGAGCACTATTCTTCCTACCACAGCTGGTGGTAGGCACTAAAATGGATGGGTAACCAAGTCTCTAATATTGGAACCAGTGCAACTGCCACCACCACCATCTGACTCTGTCATTTTATTTTTACACCTTTCCTGTTGCAATGGTTTGGCTGCCATCAACAGTTCTGCTGATTGGTAATGGTAATAATGGTACAACACAATCCACCGTGTCGTGCGACAGCCTACCGATAGGCACCTACAAATTGACGGAGCGGAGCGGAAGCACAGAACCGCCACAAGGTGGCAGGCAGACACCCCGGGGATGGAGAAAGAGGAGATAAGGATTCAGGAGCCGCACCTCATGATGGCAGAGTGCGGCGAGCGAGGGTGAGGCCAGGGAGAGGAGCACGCGGCGGAGGAGCTCGAGGAGGGGCGAGGGCGAGGGACTCGTCGCGGAGGGTGAGCACCGCGGTGCGACGCAGACGTGCGCCGCCGCCGGAGGTCGAGGCGGAGGAGGCCATCATCGACCGCCACCGGTGAGGTCACGGGCTTCACGCGCGGGCCTAGGTTTGGCGGTCGAAGTGCACGTGAAGAGGGAGGGACGGATGGTTTGGGCTCCCCCAACGGGGTTTGATTGTACGTGGGCAGTCCTTCGATGCTATAAGGTCCATCATGATGACTCCACAGCGGTAGGCCCGATTATCAATGAACTAAATAGGGTCGTGATTCCTTGTAAAAAACATCGAACAAGGACCGTAATAAATTAAAAAAGATCCTACATTATTAACTTTATTATAATCGATTAATATTTCTGCCACAGGCCTTAACTTGTGGGCATTGTAGCGTCCAAGCCCGTCCCACGTATAATCCATGCCAAACCCTTTACAGTAGCGAGAGACCGTGTTTTTGGAAGTTACATCATGGCCGTGGGCCACATGGGCCAAAAAGGAAAGGAAATGACAACAGGTGGTGATGTCGGAGTGCTACTTCCGACCAAGCGGAGCCCAAATGGTCGCTCTCCCAGTATCTTCGGCTGGGGAAAGTTTACTAGAAAAATTGTAAAATGAAAAATCCGATTTAGTTAGACTCCACGTGGGTAGATCTACACGGTAAACATATGATATGGTATGCTTTAATATAAAATTTTTGCTTTAGCTTTAGATCTATGATTTTCTATGATTCATTTGTAGCTGCAATTTCTGTGGTTTTATTGTGGTGAAATTTTTATGATGGACTAATCATTGTATGATTGAGATGTAATAAAAATTTCATGCTCATTGGATCAGGTATGACTGAGTTATAGACTTATTCAGGTTTATGCTTATTAAATAGTTTTAAAATAGTTAAAAGTGTGTAAAAATAGAAAATGTATGTTGTCTATTTAATTTTCTCTGTGACAATATGATTATGTTAAGTATTCATAAGAAATGACAATAGTAATATTACATAGAGAACACATATTTTCTATTTTTTGCACACTTTTAACTATTTTAAAACTATTTAATAAGCATAAATCTAAATAAATCTATAACTCAGTTATACATAATCCAAGGAGCATAAAATTTTTTACTACTTCTCAAGAATACAATGATTATTCCACCATAAAAATTTCAACACAATAGGACCACAGAAACTGCAGCTATGAATTCATCGCAGAAAAGAGTAGATCTAAAGCTAGAGCAAAAATTTTATACTAAAGCATACAATTTCATATGTTTACAGTGTAGACTTACTCATGTGGAGTCTAATAAAATTAGATTTTTTATTTTATGATTTTTTTCTGTAATTTACTATGATTTTTTAAGGATTTAGTTAAAATAAATATAAAAGAAAAAAAAGAAAACCACCTAGAGAAATAGTTGAAAAGACGAGGGAGGAGTTATGTCCGGTTTTCTGGTGCAGAGAGGAAAAGTTGACTTTTGCGATAATTGAGAGAAGCAAAGTAGACTTTTCCTCTTCGGTTCGCAGTGGCACTACGTCAGTGGGCTTTGGTTTCGGTTTCAGTATTATATTAATACATGGACCGGTCTTGAACGCTATAAAGCCCATCGTAACTGTACAGTTGTAGGCCTGATTATCAATAAGCTAAATAGGCCGTGATCCTCATATGAAACGGCCTAGTAATTCCGCGAGTCCCTTGTAAAAGAATGAGCATGTATCACCCAAAAAAATTTGAGCATGTACCGTAAACGTTTTAGGTGTAATATATAATAGTTTAAATATATATACAAGCTTAATAGGTTGTAAAATAAAAAAATATATATTTTGAACATGTGTATTTAATCTAAAATAGTAGCAAAATTACTTAACAGCTTCAATACGTCCACGTCCCTATCTCTTAAAATTTCTAAAGCTAACATTATTAGAGCTCGAGCCGTGTCAATTGGCAAACATGCTTTAAGGTCTCGTTTGATAATTATCATAAATCAATAATTGTTAATAATAAAGTAAATAAATGATTAAAATGTAATTTGAAAAACTATGTCATTGAAGACGTCTTATAGACTAGACCGAAGAAGGGCCCATATAATACAATACTCCCTCCGTCCCAATGAATATGCAATTCTCACGTCCCGAGAAGTCAGCCATCGTAAATTTTGATTAAAATTACATAAAAAATACTAACTCTTATGAGACAAAATAAGTACCGTTATATTGGTTATGAAATATATTTTCATAATAAATTTATTTCGAGACATAAATGCTAATACTTTTTGGTATAAATTTAGTCAAAGTTGACACAGTTTGAACGACACGTTTCCTATAATTGCATAATCAACCCTCGGAGGGAGTATATTCTTCTTGTTAGCCTTTATGACCTTGTCTCCATTCATCATGCGACAGAAACGTTGACACGTGAGCGAGTTCCGAGCTGCAGGGAGAAAAAGCTAGCCGTGCACGGTCCTTCTCGTTTTCAACAACCTAAACTTTCTTTATGCACCATATAAGTATACTCCCGGGGGTGGAGCTCTCAGTATGACAAGGTATGGCGCTCCCAGTCCGCGAGTCCCGGAGTCAGTGAGTTTCCTCAAGGGCAGACTCCAAAACTCTCTGAAAGACTGAAGACTGAATTTCTCGTCTAGGGGTGGTGAGTTACAGAGTTCCCTGTTTGTATAACTTTTTATTAGTTGGGATGCTTGATTATTAATTAATTACTAAGTTTGTTTAATTAATTTATGAATCACAGTGAACATAAATTAATATTATGGTACATTGAACGAGAGATATTTAAAGGGATTAATCTTGAAAAGATTAAGAAATCACTTTAGAAAAAGAAAGATAGGCTAGTGCAATTGCCTACCTCGCCTAGACGCAATTGATCGAAGTTCATTGTCACTGGTTTGTCTATTAACTTCACTTGTATCTTATTATTTGTTCTAAATATTTTTACTTATATAGTAGGTGACGACCTTCATTTTTTTTTTGCAAATTGACAACCTTCATATTTTGTATGTATCTATGTTATCGATTTCACAATACCTTAATTTTTTTCGTCCTCCGCCACTGTATACTCTCGTAGTTGTGCAAGAATATTTGCATATATGCATACGTATAAATACATGTACATTTCTAGGGAAACTGGCTCGATGATTCCTGCACACAGATATATACTAGCTACCTTGTTTCCATCGAGAAGGCGTACGTATGGCTTAGTGACTTACTACTTCTTTTCTAGGACGACATGCAAGATGATTCTTTGTGGATGGTATTATATTAATTAGACTAACAAATATATCAATTTATGTTTTATATCCAAACGTATAACTTATTGCATGGTCACTCAGACAACTTGTGACTCGAAAATTATTCTACATTGGCTGGAAATGCGTTGTTTTAACTTGTTTTAACATGTGTCATGAGTTAAGATAATGGTCGGGACAATGAGGTGCACGATGTGTGGTTGATAGTGAGGTGCGCGACAATGGCTCTTATCAAACAATATACATGTAAATTTAAACTAATTAGGACTCTTATATATAAGTTATCACGTATTACTGTTCTTAGTAAAATCGAGCATAACTTATATGCTCGAAGGAGTGAAGGGACAGACAGACAAGGGAGAAAGTGACGAACCGAGCGACAAAGGAAGAAATTTTGTCCTTTCAATATTAGGTGATACGTTATATTACTTTCTCTTTTACAAGGATGATTGGTACCTAACATAGTACTCTCACCGTCCCACAAGGAAAAACCTTATAACATCAAAAAAAAATCCACAAAGAAAGATACTTAGCACTATCATCATTGTGTTGGCTTTGTTCATCATTACCGTTTACAAGGATTTCCGAGCTACAGGGAGAACAGGGTATAACCGTGCACGGTCCTTCTCGTTTTCAACAACTTCCTTTAGGCGCCATATATAAGTATACTGTCGTAGTTGTACAAGAATATTTGCATATATGCATATATACTAGTACTAGTATACATGTACATTTCTTAGGAAATTGGCTCGATGATTCCTGCACACAGATACTCTTATCTACCTTGTTTCCATCGAGGGGTATGACTCAGTGACTCGCTTTTTTTTTTCCTAGGACAGGCAAAGCTGATTCTTTGTGGATAGTATTATATTTAGACTAACAAACATATTCACACGTTGAAATGGAATGTATAGCTTATTGCGCTGTCACCTAGAAGATTTGCGGATCGAAGATTTATTCAACGGTCGAGTCATCTGTTCTAATACATTTTATGACTAGACCTGTACTATGATTGGAAATGTGTTGTTCTATTTTGTTTGAGCATGGATAGGAGTTCAGGTCACATACATGCAAGTTTAAACCAGTCGGGACTCTTATCTTTGATTCGTCATACTCTTACTAAAAACGAGTATGACTCTTAAATGCTGGGGGAATGGAGAGACAGACAATTAGGAGAGAGAGAGAGAGTGATGGACCTGAGGGACGAAAAAAAAGAAAAATTTTCTTTTAATATTAGGTATATAAGGATATTACTTTCAATGATTGGTTCCTGATGTAGTGCTCTCACCGTCCCACAAAGCAAAAGCTTTTTTTAAAAAATCCACAAAGAGAGATACTTAGCACTATTTGTCATTGTGTCGGCTTTAATTTGTTCATCAGTACCGTTTGTCTACTAGTATTTTGAGGGGTATCCAAGCTATGTTACGGGATCCTTAATTTCTGTTTTGAGTATGAGGGCCTAGAATACAGGAATTTTTCTTAGTTCCTGTGTTTTTTATATGAAATTGAACTGATTCCTGTAAAATTCATGCATGATTCCTATGAAATTGTCACACTCCTTTTCAAAGACAAAATAGAGTGTATAAACCTTATGTGCACCCAGGGACAGTCGCACACATAAGTCGACAAATTACAGAAAGTATCATCACAGTGTAACTTACATCACATTTAATACATCACTTAGTTTTATACAACACAAGCAGAAAATAAACTATAACTCTCGAACGTGGTAGCTCCAACACATAGACAGCCAACCGGTTGACTCAAATCTAGAAATCTTCTGGGTAGTCCTCATACCAACTGTCATCTGATATCCATCTGAGATTTTTATCCAAAAATAGAAAAAATGAACAAGTGTAAGTACATTTCGTACTCCACAAGCATAACTTAGGGATTCATGAGGCTCAAAAAGATAGATGCGGTTTACTGCATTTATCATTTTAGTAGGTCAACATTTTATCATTGGTTAACATCAAATTATGAGCTCTCAAATCAACCCACATGATCATATACTAGAAATAAATAGTCATTGAACAACATTATATCATCATCATCATGAATTTAACAACATAACAGATAACCATTTATTCTGTGAGTTTTCCGTGCCGCTCGTGACCATGAGCATGGCTGTTATAACAATTTTAACACTCTGTAGAGGTTGCACATCTTTACCCATGAGTCGTGTTGCCCAAATGCCCAGGACCCGTCGACCCCCTAACACTCCCAAGGTGAGTAGGCAGGGTACACTATGAAGCCATCCATAGGTCTCTCTAATATGTTAGGGCCGCGAGGTTTCCTCGGCAGGCAGATATAGGAACCCCCATTTCTATGGCACAAATCCTTCGTGGCTATACACATAAGAACATGGGCAATCCTATACCCAAAGTGGCAAGCCCCTCTTGCGCCCTTTCGGGTAACCTCTAACAAGTTAGAAAAGATCCTATTACTGAGCTAAAACCAGAGCCATGTGACTCTCATGGTTGCACTGTCAATCCCAGCTTTTGCCGACAGATAAGTCCTTACGGAGGGTTTAGGGCAACATGATCAACATCATTTGCACCTTCACCCTATAGTTCAATTGTTACCATCATGTTTATCCATTGGTCCCATTAGTAATAGTGTAGATCATGTTTAGTTAGGGCACTCGCATTCTACCCATGTGCAATAAAACTCATAGGGATCAAGGTACAAGTCATCAATGGCTAGGATGTCATTATAGTCGAGCAATATTAGACACATGCATAATGAGTAGATTATATAATGAATAGGACATTAAGGTACACCCATGCTGTAACACCCCAGGTGTTATCTTGGCTAGTTTGGGCACTAACCTTGCATAGCTTAGCATGATCCACTCCTATCATGAACCTAGCATCTTGTTGATCAAGCTCAACTGATGAAACATTCATTTTGGACTAGTGAACGCCTCTATTCACTATTGAAACATAAGCTTGTACTTAAGTGCTGTTATGCATGGTATGCTTTGACCATGTGTCCTCTATACCAGTACTTGTTGTACATGTTGGTAAACATCTTTGTAATGGGTGATCATCATGTAAGAAGACCCTGAAATAGGAAACATAATGATAAAACATATGTAACAATCATTGTTATTTTATGCTTCCATTATGTGTTAATTAGGGATCTTGTGTAAATGATACTTGTGATGGTCTAACATGTGCTCTAGCACCTTCACTATGCTTAGGGTACCTATTGGAGCAATGTTCATGTTGACCATATTGCCTAATTAAGCTTTTAATCATCAGTTTGACCTAATTTGACCCTAGGAGCTCTTTTGCTTCCCTATTTAAAAAGTGCTTCAAGATGAGTTTGCATGTTGATGCACTTTTAAACAAAAGTATAGCAAAATTGTTGTGGAACAAAAGTCCTTTAATGGGCATCTCATGAAAATGGCTAGAAAATGCTTAGATGGGGCCCTCAAGTCAGGATCTCATACTGTTTCCACACTTAGAAAATATTCCAAGTCTGAACTAACATTTCAGTTTCATGTGCACTACTTTGGAGCACTGTATCTCTCAAACTAAGTAGAACCAGCTCAGGATTTTATTGGCAACTTTGTAGATCTCATGTAGCCCTACACTTTTATAAATTGCACCTTGAGCTAAATCGAAACGGATTGAGAACAATAGGAACGAGAAGGGGGCGGATTCAGTCGGTTGGAGAGGGACTGAATCGTTCTTCAGTTTGAAACGGAGCTGAGCTCATGGCCGACCGGTTTCAGGCCGCTTGCGCCGTGTGGCGTCGATACGTCGACGGGAGGCCACGACGCCTGGCCAGGGGCGCGTTAAGATGACGCCAACCCGCTGTTCTGCCCCATTCACTTCTCCTTTCCCTTCTTGCTCACGCCGAAGCGGAGAAGCTCACCGTCGTGCAGCCGCGAGCTCCGGTGAGCCCGTGCGCGTGAACCACCATGCCTCAGCCCACCCAACTCCACATAAAGCTCCGCATTGCTCTGCTCTTCATCGAAATCGCCTTGCATTGGGGAAAAGTCAAGCCTTAGGGAGCAGTTCTCGATTTCCTCTTCACTTGTGCTCGGTCCGCCATGAACGGGGTTCGAACTCCGCGCGGCCAGCTTCACCAGATCTCCCTCTCCTACAGCTTGTTCCTGTTTCCAAGTTGCATTAGGGTGTAGATCATGAAACCCTAGCGAATCGAAGCTATACTGAGTTCATCGCATCGGAACGGGCCTTGACGCCGCGCGCGTCCGCCATTGCCGCCCAAGAGCTCGAGTCCAATCTCTCCATGCCCATGCATTCTTTGGTAAATTCGATCGATGTCTAGGGTTTCTGGGTTAGTCTTCTTGTTGTGTGCTTGATGGAACCGCCATCCGGAGTTTCACCGGAGCGGAACGCTGCGGCCCCGCCGCCGTCGGCAATGCCCCCCCCATGGAGCCACCGCGCACGTGGTCAACCGGCCACCGACCACCTCGGACCGCACTACGGACGCCTATGGACACGCCTCGCCGCCCTGGAGCTTTTCCACTACTTCCCCGCAGCCGTCGACGACCTCACCGGCCGGAGATGGCCGACGGTGAGCCTCCTCTATTTCCGGTGAACGGAGGAAGCCGGCATCCTCTCTCCCTGTCCCTCTGTGGGTCTTTGACAGGCGGGCCTGACAGAACAGTGGGTCCCTCGTGTCAGTTAAGTAGTGTTTGGTTTGGGGTACAGATCCGGGTACGCCTAGCAATTTCAATAGGGTTTGAGTAATTCCGATTTTGAATTTCAGATTTCATGTAAATCTTCAAATATTCATATATCATGCTAGGAGACTCCAAAAATAGTAAAAGTGGACTTTTTGGAAACCTTGAGAAGAGATCTATGCAGTGGAGTCATAAAATGCTATATGTTTGTAGATGTTTCTAATGTATTTATTTAAGTTTTAAAAATGCTCTAAAAATGCCTTTAAAAATTAACCAGAGCAAGATCTGGAGTTTCAGAACTCCAAAATTAGTGATTCTTGTTTTATTAATTTTTTGATGACATGTACTTGCTAGGAAAAATATTAAACACACTAGTTGTTCACTATTTTCTTAAGGTTTTGATTTGACCTTGATAAATAAGGAAATCTGCATTATATTGCTTGTCATTTTATATCTTGAGTTGTGTTGCTCCATTTGGTGTGAAATTTTTATGGTAGGCTTGTCATGCTATGGATGTACTGTTGTATAAATTTCATGGCCATTGCTTACTGTATGCTCAAGTTATTGAGTTAACTTGTTTATGGCTTGCTAAATAGCTTATAAATAATATATAAATGATAAAATAGAAAATAGTGTTCCATTACCTTAGTATGATGTTTTCTGAGCACCTTGTCTATAGTAAAGTTGTAGATAATTTATATATCTAGCTGCTGTTAAAATTTGGTGGCATTTGGCCATGTGGTTTAGGAGTTATAGCTGTTTAAAGTTGGGTTACAGAATTGCTTGCTCTCTGTCTTGTTAGACTAGTTTCTGTATTTGTGTAAATTCGACATATTAAACTTTGGAATCATGTTGTGATGATATTAAATGAAATGTAGAGAATTTCATAAGGTTTCCATAATGTCTTCTTTCAAGTCATTTGGAGTTGTAGATCTCCAGTTATGATTAAATTACTTAGCTGTTGGTCTGATGTCCAGAAGGTAGCAATTTCTAGTTCTAGTACTTTGATTAACTTTGTCATGCTTGGGTATTGAAAGGTGACTCATATCTTTGATGATACTTGAGTGGTACCCTGTAATCTTGTGAGACTTGTTTCTTGACTGATGTAATTGCAATCTTCTATGTTATGTCTTAATGAGGATTAAGTTAATTAGCTCTAGGGTTTATGTGAACTTTGGTATTCTTGTTTGGTTACTTTGTTTATTGCACTTCTATGCATTCATACATATGCATTGTTGCACCTCATTTAGGTACGTTAGCTGAAGCACGTGAAGGACCTAAGGTGGAGCCAAACCCGAAGATGGAGTTGGTGGATCCATCCCGAAGATCGAAGGACCGAACAAGTGGTAGATTGGAAGATACTCGCCAAGCGAACTCATCTGACATACTCTAACTTGAGTCGGATCCCAGGCAAGCCCCGGAGCATTATAAGCCTCCTATCTTCAAAGCAATTAATTTTATATATGTTATAAGTATTGTTGCATTAAGTGATAGGAGTTGGTTGGAAACTCTTGCTGCATTATATCATTCCTTGTCCAGATATATGAATCTTTGAATCCTACATAGACTAGGATCGAGTAGATGCTTAGCCCTGCTTTAAGCGGTAGAAGTCAGGTGATTTCCTGTCACCTGCGAGATATAGGGATATTCATATATGGCACGGTTGGCTATATTTACTATCGTGGAATGAAACCATGTGTTAATAAAATAAAATGAGACTGGGCGGGATGACGATAGTGAAGCAACAAGGCATGGAGGTCTTGGGTGTGAATCTATCCCCGTCTGAGTCGTTTAAGGACCGATTCGCTGTACGTCCTTGAGTCATGTTAAACGCAGTCTAACACTTAGTTGGCCGGATAAGTCATTCCGACCGCGAAGCCGAGTAATGTGATTCAGGCCGGGAATCGAATGGTAGGTTGCTTCTTGGAGGAGAGAAAGGATGTGCTTGGGGACATTGGCGTGAGACCAAGGGGGGTTAGAGTCCCTATCACCTGGCAGAGTGTCGCCCTTGGGGTCGCGATATCATTCGGACCCGCGATTCCTGAATCATATGAAAAGGTGGCTTGTGCGACCCTGGCAGGGGCCTGCGCGGTGAGTGTTAGAAATACCCCTCCGGCTGTATAGGAATTCGATTCAAATCGCCGTCGCTCCCGGTTAGTGAGCACTTGACTTGAGCAGCGGCAACGTAGATTCAATTAAATTGAACTGATGGTTAATTGGATCACGATGGAAAGGTTGCCTCAATTTATACCTGCTATGGTTAATATTGTTTGCTCCTAATAAAGTGAGTGCTCTAGTACAGGTGCTAATATAGATGACAGGTTAATGATAATTTACTTGATGCTTAAGCATTAATGATTGATCATCTATATTAAGCTTTTATGCAAAATGTTGTCAAGCTAGCCCCACTTCATATCAGCCTTGCATGATCCTTGGTGTCACCTTATTTCTGGTTTTTGACGGGTAAGTCTAGCTGAGTACTTTGTCGTACTCAGGGTTTTATCCCCACTTGTTGCAGGTTATGATGTATCATGGCGACTGCAAGAGTTGGTTGGCTCCTGCCGTAGAGGCGGAGTGTGATCATGGGCATGATCCTTCTGAGCTACCTTATCTCTAATGCTTTTGTTGGAAGTCGACCGTGGTACTGACATGTATTTGAAATAAGAAAAATGTTAGTTTCAAATTACTTTGCTTCCGCTACTTTTCAATGTAAGTTCTAATAACTATGTTGAACTCCGATGTATATTGAATTACTTGTGAAATGGTTGTAACATGTGACTTATTATGTTGAATCACTATGATCTTGGCTTGTATGTTGGTTGGTTTGAAATCCCTCGTGATTTTATTGGACTACCGGAGTTATATGGGCTCAAGTGCGAGAATTTGATCACTCCCGTGATTGTTTTTGTACTTGTGCTCTTATAATTTGGACGGTTCCGTTACAGTTGGTATCGAAGCAAGATTCAACATTAAACTTGTCGTATGTGTATGTCACACCCATTTATCGACCAAATGGAATGCATACACTTATGTGCGCCCAGAGATCAATCACACATAAGTTCACAAATTATAACAGAAGTATCATCACAAATGTTATTACATCACGATATTTAAACACATAGTCTTAACACAAACGTAGCGGAAGTATAAATAAAATTCTCTCGTGGTAGCTCCAGTCACAGGTACATTGACTGGTTGACAGCAAGACTAGTAATCTTCAGGGAAGTAGGCGTAGTAGTCACTATTACCTCCATCTGTTACCCATCCGGGATTTTTATCCAAGTAAAAGAAATAAACAAGCGTAAGTACATCTCGTACTCAACAAGTGTAACATGGGGTTCATGAGGCTCAAAAAGGCATATTCATTGGTTTATCAGCATGTAGCTTTTAATTAGCATGATTTTAGCATAACAATATCATCAAAATGTCTCAATATAAACATTAAACATATGATCCATGTGAAATGATTAACGAATAGCAAAAACATAATCATAAATAATTATTCAACTATTCCATAAGGGTCCAAGGCCACTCGTAACCGTGAGCACGGCTGTTATAACAGTTTTACACTCTGCAGAGGTTGTACACTTTCACTGTGAGTCGTGTTACCCAAATGCCCGGGTTAATTACTCCCAAAACACTACCAAGGTGAGCAGGCAGGGTAAACACTATGAAGTCTTTCGAAGGTTCGTCTAACAAGTTAGGGTCATTAGATTTCACTCGGCAAACAGATGTAGAGCCCCCCTTCCTGATGGCACAATAACACGCAGCCTATACACATGAGGACAGAGGCCGCACTATACCCGATTCGTCAAGCCATTCTTACGCCATAAAGGAATACCTCTAACAAGCTAGAAAAGGTCCTTCTATATGACTAAAGCCAGAGCCATATAGCCCCCACAGTTGTACTGTAAATCCCGGATTGTCGCTTATAGATGAGTCCTTATGGAGAGTAACAAGAGCACCAAAGTAACCCCATGCTCTAGTACCCTTAAACAGTAATAAAATCATCTTTTAATGTTTATTGCATATTCCATTAGTCAAATTACATGATCATAGTTCATGTTGAGCACTAGCAATACTAATCCATGCAGTATAATAGGTATCAAGGAATAAGATCAACACTAAGTCATCCTTAACAAGGAAACATATGCATAATGATATTATTTGCTTAAGGTGAATAGGACAACAAGGATAATCCCATGCTATACTTGCCTTGCTCGAACTGGTCCTGAAGATCTTGCTCGTAGTAAAGCTCTTGATCTCCAACGAATTTCTCACCGTCTATACTCAATCAACCATTATCAACAACACACATCCAGAGGCAATCATGCATTAACAAACAAGACTATAATTAGAACAATACACCAACAGTAAGAAAATAAAATAAAAAGTCTTTAAAATGAATCTACAACTTGCTAGGATCACACAGACGCGAAGATCACGAAAATCGGATCTAAAACGACAAAGTTATGAATTTCCAAAGATTTCCTATAGAAAAATAAATACTTTAATATAAACTTGAAAATAAATTATCTCAAACCTACTGTACAGTTCTATCATCATGTAGAGCTCGCAAATATGAATCTAACAAAATTTGAATGGATCAAATCGGAGCTAAAACGAAAATTCTACAACTAAAACAATCTGAAGGGCAAAACTGTAAATATCAGAAAGCGTATTTTTCATTTACCGAGACGAAATACGTTTTCAACCGATCAAAGCGTACTCTGAGCTTTACGTTTTAGGACTGCGGGTTCTATACTTAAAAACTTCAGGGTTTCTTTTACAATTTTACAAACGAACCGGTATCTTCTAATTCTAGCCGTTGGATTTAGATCGGACGGTCCAGATCGGATCAAGGAAGTAACCGGCGGCGCTCCGGTCGGAATCAGCCGACGGCGAGCTTCCCGCGGCGGCGCCATGGCCGGGTGGAGCCTAACTCGCTCTGTGGTGCACGAAATTGCAAAGCAAAGGTACCGGCAGGTAGATAACTTCAACGCGAACTCACCTAGGGCAAAATCGTGGCTGGGGATGAAGCAATGAGCGCGTGCGGCTTGAAGGGGCGGACGGTGGATCTCGTGCTCGCGGTGACCTAGCTCCCGAGCTCCAAATCGGCTACCGATAAGACGGGATGAGGGCGGAATCATGCGGGGCTCCGTTTTTATAGTCCGGAGGCGCGAGGAAACAAGGAAGGCGCGGAGATTTGCGGCGGCTTCGGATCGGAGAAAGAGGAAGGCGACGGCGTCCGTTTTTGGAAAGCACCGGAGGAAGAAGAAAGGAAAGGTGAGGAGAGACACTGACAAGCGGGACCCACATGTCAGCGACTCAAGGCGGAATGACGCGGCCGCTGCGGAACGCGATCGTGCGCGCGAGTTGGGCCGGCTGGCCGCGGCTCGGGCTCGGCCCAGAAGGAGAAGGAGGCCGCGGTGCAGAAATGGGCTGCCGGGCCGAAAGCGAGGAAAAAGGAAATTTTTTTTTCTTTTTCCTTTTCAATTATTTCAAAGCATTTTCAAATGATTTTGGAATCAAATTTGAATTTGAATCAAACCACTCAAACCAAAAATTTAAATGCAACAGCATGAGTGCACAAACATATTTCTACTCTTATATTTGATTTTAAATTTATAAAAATTATTCTTATTCTAAATTTGCATGCTTCACAAAAATAAATATAAAAATCATGTTTTTCCTATTTTCCTTTTTTTCAAATTTTTAGGGTGTTACAATTCTACCCCCCTTAAAATGAATCTCGTCCCGAGATTCGACCGATGCTTACTCAAACAGTTGCGGGTAGGTTTTTCTCAGATCCTCTTCTCGTTCCCAAGTAGCCTCTTCTGCTGTGTACCGATTCCATTGTACTTTACACATTTTGATTGTTCTACTTCTTGTGACTCTGTCCGCAGTCTCTAAAATTTTAACCGGAAACTCTTCATATGTAAGATCCTCCTTAACAGTAAGTTCCTCTAATGGAATCTGCTCCTCTGGTACTCGTAAACATTTCTTCAATTGAGACACATGGAACACATCGTGTACACCTGCCAAACTTTCAGGTAATTCCAACTGATATGCCACTTCACCATGTCTCTCTATAATCTTGAAAGGTCCAATATATCTTGGTGCCAATTTACCCTTCATGTTGAACCTTCTCACACTCCTCATTGGCGATACTTTCAAATATACATAATCCCCTACCTCAAAAGTCAACTCCCTTCTGCGAGTATCAGCATAGCTTTTCTGTCTGGACTGTGCTATTTTTAGATTATCTCTAATCATTCTCACTTTCTTTTCAGCATCCTTTAATACATCAGGCCCATACACTTGACTCTCCCCTGTCTGATTCCAGAATAACGGGGTTCTACACTTTCGTCCATACAGAGCCTCAAACGGTGCCATTTGAAGACTCTTCTGATAACTGTTGTTATAAGAGAACTCTGCGTAAGGCAAACTCTTATCCCAGCTAGTTCCATATTGTAAAGCACAAGCTCTCAACATATCTTCCAATATCTGATTAATTCTCTCTGTTTGACCATCTGTCTGAGGATGATAAGCTGTACTAAAATTTAATTTGGTTCCCAATGATTCATGTATCTTTTGCCAATAATGAGATGTAAACTGAGTACCTCGGTCAGACACGATCTTTTTAGGTACTCCATGTAGACTCACTATTCTTTCCATATACAATTCTGCCAACTTTGCACTGCTATATGTAGTCTTCACAGGCAGAAAATGAGCAACCTTAGTCAGACGATCCACTATCACCCAAATTGAATCATATCCTCTTTGAGTCCGTGGCAACCCAACTATAAAATCCATACCAACCTCTTCCCATTTCCATTCGGGTATCTGCATAGGCTGTAACAATCCTGCAGGTCTCTGATGTTCCGCTTTCACTCTTTGACAAGTATCACACAAAGCAACATACTCAGCATCATCTCTTTTTAAACCATACCACCAATATTTCTCTCTCAGATCCAAATACATTTTAGTACTCCCCGGATGTATGGAATAAGCTGACTCATGAGCTTCACGCAGAATTACCATTCTGATATCCTTATCTTCAGGCACACACAGCCTTTTTCTAAACCATAGCGTACCATTATCATCCTTACGGAACCCTGGAGATTTACCTTTCGCTATGTTTTCAGCTATCTCCCTCAACTTTTCATCTTTCTGCTGACCTTTACGGATCTCTTGCTCTAGAGTAGGCTCTAATACTAATTCCACTGCATTGGTAGTAAATCCTAAGTTCAAATACTTGCACTCGGCACATAATTCCTTTGGCATAGACATTACTTGTATTTCATTTGCATAACTTTTTCTACTAAGAGCATCAGCAACAACGTTGGCCTTTCCTGGATGATAATGCACCTCTAGATCATAGTCTTTTATCAACTCCAACCATCTACGCTGCCTCAAGTTCAGATCCGTTTGAGTAAAGATATACCTTAAACTCTTGTGATCAGTGTATATATCACTCTTGTGTCCAATCAAATAATGTCTCCATATCTTTAATGCATGAACTACTGCAGCTAATTCCAAATCATGAGTAGGGTAATTTAACTCATGCTTCCTCAACTGCCTTGATGCATATGCCACAACTCTACCTTCTTGCATCAGTACACATCCCAAACCCAATCGAGATGCATCACAATAGATAGAGAAAGGTTTACTCAGATCTGGCAAAACTAAGACGGGTGCAGTCGCCAATCTCTTCTTTAGCTCCTCAAAATTGGCCTGACACTTCTCGGACCACACAAACTTGGCATTCTTCTCCAATAATGCAGTCATTGGTTTTGCAAGCTTTGAAAATCCCTCTATAAATCTTCTATAATAACCAGCTAACCCCAAGAAGCTACGGATCTCACTCACATTAATAGGTGGTTTCCAATTCAATACATCTTTCACTTTGCCAGGATCTACTGATATTCCTCCATTAGAGACAATGTGACCTAGAAAAGAAACTTCCTTCAACCAAAACTCACATTTACTCCTCTTTGCATATAGTTGGTGTTCTCTAAGGTTCTGCAAAACCAACCTCAAATGTTCCGCATGTTCTTCCTCAGTCTTGGAAAATACTAGAATATCATCGATGAATACCACTACAAACTTATCCAGATATTCCATGAACACCTTATTCATTAAGTACATAAAGTATGCAGGGGCATTAGTCAAACCAAAAGACATCACCGTATACTCATACAACCCATACCGAGTAGTAAAAGCTGTCTTTGGTATATCACTAGCACGAATCTTCAACTGATGATATCCAGAACGAAGATCAATCTTGGAAAATACACAAGCTCCTCTCAACTGATCAAACAGGTCATCAATCCTAGGCAATGGGTACTTGTTCTTAATAGTAACCTCATTAAGAGACCGATAATCTACACACATCCTCTGAGTTCCATCTTTCTTATCCACAAAAATTACTGGTGCTCCCCAAGGTGAAGAACTAGGACGAATAAAACCCTTATCCTGCAACTCCTTGATTTGTTTCTTAAGTTCTTCTAATTCATTTACTCCCATTCTATATGGACGCTTAGCTATAGGTGCAGTTCCAGGTAATAATTCAATAATAAATTCAATGTCACGGTCTGGTGGCATACCTGGCAATTCCTCTAGAAACACATCTGGAAACTCCTCCACAACTGGATCTTCCTGGTTGGCCCCATCATTGAGCTGGTTCACTGTAGCAGTCTCTTGTTTTTGCACTTTTACTTCAACCCTGATTCTATCACCCTTTGGTGTTGTCAGTACAACTGATTTATCCTTACACTGAATCTCTGCTTGTTGTTGCATCATCCAATCCATTCCCAATATAAGATCAATCCCAGCTGTTCTCAATACTATAGGGCTAACTGTAAACTCTACCCCCCTTAAGTTGAGACTAATCGGAAGACAGCGATAAGATGCTGGCATGCTTCCACCAGGTGAGTTTACTAAGATAGGATTCTTCATGGCACATAAATGGATTCTATGTATTCTAACAAACGATTGCGATATGAAAGAATGTGATGCTCTAGAATCAAAAAGTACAGTGGCGGGAGTAGAGTGAACATCGAACGTACCAAGCATAACTTCTGGCTCCTCCACTGCAGTTTCCTGGGACAAGTGATTCACCCTTCCTGAGTTAGGTGCGGTCTTCTGGTGGCTGCTCTGTCTCTGGGGAGTCTGCTGGTTAAGCTTCTCCGGGCAATTGTAAGACAAGTGACCTTCTTTTCCACATCGGAAACACTTGTTGGGAGTATTGGGAGCACTAGTCTTCATAGGAGTGTTATTGGAAAGACCCTGACGCTGTGCTTGATTTCCTTGCTGCTGCGGTGGACGTTGGTTGCTATTCTGTGGCTGGAATGGGGGACGTTGCGGAAACTGTCCACGGAATGGGACCTGACTACGATTCCACTGTCCAGAGAGAGGCCTCTGCTGAGTATTCTGCTGAAAACCAGTACGCAGACGGGTGTTGCTATTAGAGGCTTGTCCCTGTAACCTCTTTCTCTTTGCATCCATTTCCTTGCGCTTGCTATCCACCACGATAGCGCGGTTTACAAGCGTCTGAAAATTAGGGTAGGTATTGGACATCAACTGCAACTGTAGTCCATCATATAATCCCTTCAAGAAGCGGCGCTGCTTATCATTGTCATTAGCCACCTCATGTGGAGCATATCGTGACAATTGAGCAAACTTGTCACGGTACTCAGCTACAGTCATTGACCCTTGGGTCAGGTTCCTGAATTCCTCCGCCTTCAACTCTATCATTCCTTCAGGTATATGGTATGCCCTGAAGTTCTCCCTAAACTCCTGCCAGGTGACTGCAGGAGCATTGGCAGGACGACCATACTCATATGACTCCCACCAATCCTGAGCTTCTCCCTGAAGTTGCCCAGAAGCAAACAACACCTTCTGTCGGTCATCACATTGGGCAATAGTGAGTTGTTTCTCCACAGCACGTAGCCAATCATCAGCCTCCAAAGGGTCAGCAGCATGTGTGAACACTGGGGGACGACCCTTCAAAAACTCACCACGCTTATCACGTGGTTGAGCCCCAGCAACTGGCTGATTTTGCTGATTTTGCACTAGTTGCTGCATCAACTGCGTCTGTACCGCCAACAGTTGCTCAATAGTTGGTGGCGGTGGTGGTGGTGGATTTGGGGGAATGTTTCCACGACCTCTGCCTCTTCCTCTTCCGGCCATCTGCCACCCATAAACATGCAAACTTTAAGAATTCCATGATTTCAACCACTTATAAGATTAAGAAGGAGATCTAAAAGTTTTCTGGACGAGTAGCATTGTTGACAGTTCAGTATTTCAATCATATCTCGAGCTACAGAAATCCAAAAGAGGCGTGCCTTGTTGGAAAGCTTATAAAATTATCCACAATTTCTATTCAGACCTCAAGATCAAATTCTGTCGTTAAGTCTATGAAAAATAAGGCGTAACAGAAACTGTTCCAGATTCCAGACTGTGCAGAAACTTTAACTTGTAAAAATTATATCTCTCGAACCAGATCAGATAAAAAGGTGATCCCAGTGGCATTTGAAAGATGCTTGAGTCTAGTTTCTCTCATAAAAATTTCATAAATGTTGAACGAACCGTTTTTAAACTATATCAGAAACATTGAAGACTGCTCCAGAAAACAGCAAGGACAGAAACGTGATAATATCAAACCCAACTATTATTCCTTGACTATTAAACTTATTATTCTTAAGAATGGAACTTGTAGACATGCCTACAAGTCCCGACACTCAAACAAAGATCCAACTCACACATAAGCATAATAATAAAGCAACTAGCACACCAAGGTTCAAACCACACGACAGACTCGACTGACTCAACTGACGTTACTAAGAACGTTCTTATTACATAAAGGACTCCTACTTCTTAAGGAAGTGGCTCATGCTCTAATGTCTCATAAATCTTGGGCATGCCTTGGTTTGCTCGGAGCTCATCAATGGTTGCTTGGCACCTCTTGATAGTCTTCCCTTGTGCCTTCACCATCTCTTCTAGCTGCAGCTTCCTATCCATCATATCATATACAAAGTCCACCATTACCCGAGGTAGTGGCTCTAGCTGCACTGGATCTGTCATAGCCCAGCCAAGTTCGGGGTGTGCACGAGGAAAGAAGCGATAAATGTCATGCTTCATAAGGTTAAAGCGAAGATAGCGGAGACCCATACATGCTTCAAAAGCAGCATCTTCAATGCTATCCTCTATAGTAGCTCGATGTCCCACGTGAGAGAACATCCTGTCCAGCTGATATGCTCCCTTGTCTTCCTTATGGGCAAAGATGCTTGCCCTTGCCTTCCAGTACGTGTCCTCCAGTGGATGAGTGTACTCCCAGCAGACGTACTCCACAGCTGGATGCCAGTCAGCGAAGTAAGCAGTGAGCATCCCCACCAGGCGAAGATGAGAGACAACATTCCCTCCATTCCTGTGGTAGATCCTCACAGTCCACCCCATTGGAGCAGGTGGCATATCTTCGGGAGCTTCATATGATGGAGGCGGGGGTTGTACTCCTCCATTAGCTTCCTCTTCATCATCTTCAATCTTGACGATTTCTGGATCTTCTTCAAACTCAGGCTCTTCCTGGGGAAGTGCTGGTGCTTGGACTGGTGTCACAGGAGTCTGCTCCTGTTCCTGAGGTTCTGGCTCTTGTGGCTCTTCAGTTGCATGCAGAGCACGAGGTGGGTAGTATCCTCCAGAGCTAATGCGGGCAGTCTTACGGTCACGGGCCATCTACAGAATTTTTAGATGAAGTTAGAATAGAGGCAAAATTTCGTAATAGAATGTGACATAAGAAGCATAAAAATTTATCAAATAACAAGAGCAAGATAGTGAGCATAAAAATAGTGTAAAGATGATACTAAATCGACCATTCTTAGCTAGGCTTGCGTCCTACAGTCAACAAGAGCTCTGATACCAATTTGTCACACCCATTTATCGACCAAATGGAATGCATACACTTATGTGCGCCCAGAGATCAATCACACATAAGTTCACAAATTATAACAGAAGTATCATCACAAATGTTATTACATCACGATATTTAAACACATAGTCTTAACACAAACGTAGCGGAAGTATAAATAAAATTCTCTCGTGGTAGCTCCAGTCACAGGTACATTGACTGGTTGACAGCAAGACTAGTAATCTTCAGGGAAGTAGGAGTAGTAGTCACTATTACCTCCATCTGTTACCCATCCGGGATTTTTATCCAAGTAAAAGAAATAAACAAGCGTAAGTACATCTCGTACTCAACAAGTGTAACATGGGGTTCATGAGGCTCAAAAAGGCATATTCATTGGTTTATCAGCATGTAGCTTTTAATTAGCATGATTTTAGCATAACAATATCATCAAAATGTCTCAATATAAACATTAAACATATGATCCATGTGAAATGATTAACGAATAGCAAAAACATAATCATAAACAATTATTCAACTATTCCATAAGGGTCCAAGGCCACTCGTAACCGTGAGCACGGCTGTTATAACAGTTTTACACTCTGCAGAGGTTGTACACTTTCACTGTGAGTCGTGTTACCCAAATGCCCGGGTTAATTACTCCCAAAACACTACCAAGGTGAGTAGGCAGGGTAAACACTATGAAGTCTTTCGAAGGTTCGTCTAACAAGTTAGGGTCATTAGATTTCACTCGGCAAACAGATGTAGAGCCCCCCTTCCTGATGGCACAATAACACGCAGCCTATACACATGAGGACAGAGGCCGCACTATACCCGATTCGTCAAGCCATTCTTACGCCATAAAGGAATACCTCTAACAAGCTAGAAAAGGTCCTTCTATATGACTAAAGCCAGAGCCATATAGCCCCCACAGTTGTACTGTAAATCCCGGATTGTCGCTTATAGATGAGTCCTTATGGAGAGTAACAAGAGCACCAAAGTAACCCCATGCTCTAGTACCCTTAAACAGTAATAAAATCATCTTTTAATGTTTATTGCATATTCCATTAGTCAAATTACATGATCATAGTTCATGTTGAGCACTAGCAATACTAATCCATGCAGTATAATAGGTATCAAGGAATAAGATCAACACTAAGTCATCCTTAACAAGGAAACATATGCATAATGATATTATTTGCTTAAGGTGAATAGGACAACAAGGATAATCCCATGCTATACTTGCCTTGCTCGAACTGGTCCTGAAGATCTTGCTCGTAGTAAAGCTCTTGATCTCCAACGAATTTCTCACCGTCTATACTCAATCAACCATTATCAACAACACACATCCAGAGGCAATCATGCATTAACAAACAAGACTATAATTAGAACAATACACCAACAGTAAGAAAATAAAATAAAAAGTCTTTAAAATGAATCTACAACTTGCTAGGATCACACAGACGCGAAGATCACGAAAATCGGATCTAAAACGACAAAGTTATGAATTTCCAAAGATTTCCTATAGAAAAATAAATACTTTAATATAAACTTGAAAATAAATTATCTCAAACCTACTGTACAGTTCTATCATCATGTAGAGCTCGCAAATATGAATCTAACGAAATTTGAATGGATCAAATCGGAGCTAAAACGAAAATTCTACAACTAAAACAATCTGAAGGGCAAAACTGTAAATATCAGAAAGCGTATTTTTCATTTACCGAGACGAAATACGTTTTCAACCGATCAAAGCGTACTCTGAGCTTTACGTTTTAGGACTGCGGGTTCTATACTTAAAAACTTCAGGGTTTCTTTTACAATTTTACAAACGAACCGGTATCTTCTAATTCTAGCCGTTGGATTTAGATCGGACGGTCCAGATCGGATCAAGGAAGTAACCGGCGGCGCTCCGGTCGGAATCAGCCGACGGCGAGCTTCCCGCGGCGGCGCCATGGCCGGGTGGAGCCTAACTCGCTCTGTGGTGCACGAAATTGCAAAGCAAAGGTACCGGCAGGTAGATAACTTCAACGCGAACTCACCTAGGGCAAAATCGTGGCTGGGGACGAAGCAATGAGCGCGTGCGGCTTGAAGGGGCGGACGGTGGATCTCGTGCTCGCGGTGACCTAGCTCCCGAGCTCCAAATCGGCTACCGATAAGACGGGATGAGGGCGGAATCATGCGGGGCTCCGTTTTTATAGTCCGGAGGCGCGAGGAAACAAGGAAGGCGCGGAGATTTGCGGTGGCTTCGGATCGGAGAAAGAGGAAGGCGACGGCGTCCGTTTTTGGAAAGCACCGGAGGAAGAAGAAAGGAAAGGTGAGGAGAGACACTGACAAGCGGGACCCACATGTCAGCGACTCAAGGCGGAATGACGCGGCCGCTGCGGAACGCGATCGTGCGCGCGAGTTGGGCCGGCTGGCCGCGGCTCGGGCTCGGCCCAGAAGGAGAAGGAGGCCGCGGTGAAGAAATGGGCTGCCGGGCCGAAAGCGAGGAAAAAGGAAATTTTCTTTTTTTTTTCTTTTTCCTTTTCAATTATTTCAAAGCATTTTCAAATGATTTTGGAATCAAATTTGAATTTGAATCAAACCACTCAAACCAAAAATTTAAATGCAACAGCATGAGTGCACAAACATATTTCTACTCTTATATTTGATTTTAAATTTATAAAAATTATTCTTATTCTAAATTTGCATGCTTCACAAAAATAAATATAAAAATCATGTTTTTCCTATTTTCCTTCTTTTCAAATTTTTAGGGTGTTACAGTGTATTTAAAACAAAGGTTTTGTTTTATAAAATCAGTTTTATCAACTTATAGCTATATATAGGTTTGTGAAATCTAAATTCTAAACCTAGTATGCCAGTGGTCAATTTCCTTATGCCCATATAAGGATTATTAGGTGGCTTATATAAGTACTAACTTGGGGGTTTTTCATTTATGCATCTACGCCTAGGCCAAGGTATGTATGTGTGATGACTCTCCCACACTATGCTACCCGGTGTGTCAGATTAGAGGTAGCCTTCATATATGAAATAGCCATATATGTTGCTAGTTTACTTTTATGCAACATCACACCTACGCTCAGGTAAGTGTGAGTTGTGAGAGCATGACCGTACAAACTGCGGTCTAGGGGAGAGCTAGTTTTGGTTACTGGATTATCTATATGTTACACACATGTATATATGAAGGTACTTAATTGTGGGTGATCGAATAATTCGGGTAGTTTTGGTGCTACATGTACGTATACAGGGGTATATGTATATGGGAGTGCTTAGAATTTTATCTTCCTATTTCATTGTGTGCTATATTTGGGGAATTGTTGGGCTGCAATGAAACTTTTCTGCAGGTACGCTAACCATGAATGCGTAAGTCGAATGTAGCTGGCGACTAGCTATATATCGAAAGAGTGTGTGTTATGCCATCGACATAGAACGTGATCGCCACCTTAGGTTGGTAATCTTGTGAGGACGAATAGGACGAAGCATGCATCTTCATGATTGTTGCATTATGCATGGCTATACTCTTCTCACCCTTGTTCTATAGTGTGTAACTTGTGATCAATGTGTTACACTATCTTTCTTGAGTAAAGTAAAACAAAAATGCCTTGTTCCATGTTGCTTGAGAAAAATGTGTGCTTAGCCTTACTAGAAATAAGTGTGGCTACATGCTTGAACTTAGAGATATCCTCTAGCTTAGCCAAGTGGTGAATGTGTTGTTCACCCAAGCGTTTGCCAATGCTTTAGACCTCACTTAAGTAATTATGGATTCTCATGAATGAATTAAATTTGTGTTGGTCTAAGATAACAAAATTTAGAGCTACTAGAATAACGTTTTTGTGTACTCTCTTGTTAAGTAGAACAAAGGCAAGCTTTGTTTTGCTTATCGAATGTTGGCTGGTAGAACGATTTCTGTTGTAGTGATGTTTTTAGGGGTCATATTGATGTTTTCTGTAATTATAGAGAATACCAAAGTTATAGACAACTTAATAAGCTTTACATAAAGTTAAGGCTCAGCCTTGTTGTGTTCCTAGAACTCCAATTATGTATTTTTGAAGTTCTTGTCCGTTTTCTGTCCATGTTGGTATAGATCTGAAACATCAGCATGCTTGACCATGCTAACCTGTGATTTCGCTGTTGGTATGAATAACTAAAGAGTAGTCATTTTCTTAAGCTATCTAGAAAGTGTAGGATCACCTTTATAGGAGGTCTACAACCTCAGTTATGGTTGAAACAAGTAGTTACTATGCTGCTGTCTAGATTCTGTGCACATGCTAAGTTGGCTTCCTTAGCTAGCGTTGTTTTGAGCTAAACTAGTAGTTAGTTCATGCTTAAGATAAATGCTTATTTTGGGTGAGCCTTGTGCTTGTATTGATTGCTTAAGCTCATTCGTTTGAATTTTCTCAATTGTCTACTTGACGGTGATGCGTGTATGTATGCTTGTTATCTAGGTAGTGCCCTAGTTGTCACCTCGTTTGTCCTCGGTGAGCACACGAGTGTCAAATAGCTTTATCTTAGGGCAACACTCGAGTTACGAGAACTGATCTCTTAGTGTTGTCTGCAATCAGGTTCTCTCTCTTAGGAGCCTGAGCCTGTAGACTTGGTGGTTAGCCTTTGAATGTTTGTATCCATACCCTTGCTTGACCAAAAGCCCAAAGTTTAGTTCTCCTATGTGTTTGCATAAGCCATGGGTGTTTTGCAACTATTTTTGTGAAGACCTTTATCGACTGACCAACCAAGTTAACTTTTATCAATGCTAGCCTTTGACCATGGTTTGTACGTTGCCAATTGTGGAGACCGTACCCAAATCCATGTTGGACCTTCCGGTTACCTCTCCCAAAGGTTAGCTAGTATGACGCAATGTATCTCTGCTATGGCCTCTAAATCGTGTGCTTGCAAATTCGTGCATCTACCTTATCAACTCAATCTATGACTACGTGTCGGTTTTCACCCTTAAAATTTTCTTAATCCGTCCCCAACCTTCTCAAGTCTTGAGATGTTTATCAGTCTTGATCTCATGTTGTTGCCCAACATGAATGAATCTCCTGTTAATCTTTTATCTGGTACTCCCCTCGGTGGACGCAAGTCGTACGTAGAATTTAAGCAAGAGTCTCTTGCTCAGTTATCCTTGGCATTTGTGTGATGTTCTCTTGTGCTATATTTTGATCTTCGGATCATTTTCGTGTTGATTCTAAACCTTGTGACTACCTTTGCTTGCTGTCCCTCCTTGTATGGCGCTTGCTCTTACAGCCCATTGGTGCCACTTGAAATTTCACTTTCATTGTGCGTTTAGTAATGGTGTTATGAGTAGTCGCTGATGGTGCCGCGACGAAACCAAGGGCCTCTTGTGGCTGCAGACACATGGCTGGCTGCTTGGCACGCGCTGGTATCACGGTTTCTAGTCATGATCCATTATGAAACGACAGACGATGTGTTATTTTCTCGTATTTCTTCTTGGTTATCTCTCCATATCGTATTGTAAGATCCATATCTTAGACCAAAAGTAGTGGAGTGTCCTTCTGAAGTTGCTAAGAGAATAACTTTGAAGAACAGGTCACCGACATAAATATTAACAGACCACAATAGGTGGTATACAAGTGACTCTACGTAGTTATCCCAGTATTGATGAATGTCATCTAGTGAGTGAAGTATCTCATTCCTGTTGGATGAAAAGGACACACAACACTTAATGTTGAACAAGTCATCCGTTGGATAAGACTCGATCGTTACAATATGCAAGTTTTAACCTTTGCATGCATAATGACCACACCGTCAAAATCAACCATCTCTGGTGTGACTCCTTATTTGCTAACTTCGATAGCAACCATCTGTTCTGCATCAACCACAGTTGTTGTGGTCAAGAGTGAAGATTGGGAATTTTTTTGTGTTAAGAGACAACTAATTAGTTACCAATAGGAAGGTTAATCTCCAGCTAGGTAATGACTCTTTGGTAGCTACGAAGGCTATGTCTTACAGAGCAATAACCAACAAGAAGTTAATCAACTAGCCAACAACTTGAGGGGTGTTCTATCTTCTAGAGCCATTGTGATCAAGTCAATTCCGTCTTGGACAATCACACAAATAGTGCAACGTGTTCAATCAGCCGCGATGAAGAATTAGAGAAATGCATGCCCTAGTTTCGATCAACATCCTTGTGCCCTTAGGTGCCACAAATGGTTTGTTCATAACTTTATTGGACAAAGTATTGAGGAATATTCAAAAGCAATTTGAAAAGTGTCAAACAACATATTTTCCATCTTAGAGCTGTTGTTTGATCCTAAAAAGGAAGCCTCAAGGTGAAAGTTGGCTTGACAAAGTTGTTATGCTGCAAGTCAACTCAACTTACAGTACAACTAAGTCACCAAGGAAAATTTTACTCAATCGCTTGGTAGTAGACTACTTCCCGCGGTTTAGTAAATATTACAACTTTTGTTGTCCTTAAGGCCTCGCTACATCTTTCTTTGGGAATTATTTTTCCAATGATGACATACTTTGGTACCTTATACATGTTTTTACCCAAGAGGTTGCAGCTGATTCAACTCAGATAACTGTTGTCTTTGGATAAAAGAATCTTATTAGATAACTGTTGGCAGAAATAGGAAGCCGACAGAGTCAGCTATCACATTCACTGACCCCTCGACAGACTCAAAAAAATACAGTGTTGTCAGCAGAGAAAGAGAACTGCACACATGGAACCTAAAGTAGTTTTCCATTGGTTGGTGTCTAAATGAATGAACGTTTACGACCAGAATAGACCTTGTCTATTGGTTAGTTTGTACCATATAACCTCAAAGAATGTTTGTCGTCTATGATCTCACCCTTCTGGAAGGTTGTGCTCAAGCCATTTTGGTAGAGGACTGCTTTTCAAACTTCATGAACATAGAGTCATTTTAACGAGTATACTTTTGAAGAGTTCGATCTAGTGTAAAGTTCATATGACCTATGTTGTGCTCTTTAGAGAGTCAGATACTTGTGAGTGGTTCACTCAAGGACCAAATGATCTCCGTACACTGAGAATGCAGTATATGCTATCTTGGATTCCTCCCAAAGTAACAATGCTTCATGTAAGTCAATGAAGGAAATTCTTCTGACAAATTTTACCATGAAGAGTAAGTATCAGAAAGTGCCTTTGACCAAACTGTTCACCGATGTTGAAGCTTTATAGCTGAACGCTATAACAGATGTTGGGAACTAGATAACTTGTCTCTCTTCCTTAAAAGATCTTCCATTCTGAATCTCGGGACGCGATTCTTTTAAGGGGGGAGGGCTGTAACACCCCAGGTGTTATCTTGGCTAGTTTGGGCACTAACCTTGCATAGCTTAGCATGATCCACTCCTATCATGAACCTAGCATCTTGTTGATCAAGCTCAACTGATGAAACATTCATTTTGGACTAGTGAACACCTCTGTTCACTATTGAAACATAAGCTTGTACTTAAGTGCTGTTATGCATGGTATGCTTTGACCATGTGTCCTCTATACCAGTACTTGTTGTACATGTTGGTAAACATCTTTGTAATGGGTGATCATCATGTAAGAAGACCCTGAAATAGGAAACATAATGATAAAACATATGTAACAATCATTGTTATTTTATGCTTCCATTATGTGTTAATTAGGGATCTTGTGTAAATGATACTTGTGATGGTCTAACATGTGCTCTAGCACCTTCACTATGCTTAGGGTACCTATTGGAGCAATGTTCATGTTGACCATATTGCCTAATTAAGCTTTTAATCATCAGTTTGACCTAATTTGACCCTAGGAGCTCTTTTGCTTCCCTATTTAAAAAGTGCTTCAAGGTGAGTTTGCATGTTGATGCACTTTTAAACAAAAGTATAGCAAAATTGTTGGGGAACAAAAGTCCTTTAATGGGCATCTCATGAAAATGGCTAGAAAATGCTCAGATGGGGCCCTCAAGTCAGGATCTCATACTGTTTCCACACTTAGAAAATATTCCAAGTCTGAACTAACATTTCAGTTTCATGTGCACTACTTTGGAGCACTGTATCTCTCAAACTAAGTAGAACCAGCTCAGGATTTTATTGGCAACTTTGTAGATCTCATGTAGCCCTACACTTTTGTAAATTGCACCTTGAGCTAAATCGAAACGGATTGAGAACTATAGGAACAAGAAGGGAGCGAATTCAGTCAGTTGGAGAGGGACTGAATCGTTCTTCAGTTTGAAACGGAGCTGAGCTCATGGCCGACCGGTTTCAGGCCGCTTGCGCCGCGTGGCGTCGGTACGTCGACGGGAGGCCACGACGCCTGGCCAGGGGCTCGTTAAGACGACGCCAACCCGCTGCTCTGCCCCATTCACTTCTCCTTTCCCATCTTGCTCACGCCGAAGCGGAGAAGCTCACCGTCGCGCGGCCGCGAGCTCCGGTGAGCCCATGCGCGTGAACCACCATGCCTCAGCCCACCCAACTCCACATAAAGCTCCGCATTGCTCTGCTCTTCATCGAAATCGCCTTGCATTGGGGAAAAGTCAAGCCTTAGGGAGCAGTTCTCGATTTCCTCTTCACTTGTGCTCGGTCCGCCATGAACGGAGTTCGAACTCCGCGCGGCCAGCTTCACCAGATCTCCCTCTCCTACAGCTTGTTCCTATTTCTGAGTTGCATTAGGGTGTAGATCATGAAACCCTAGCGAATCGAAGCTCTACTGAGTTCATCGCATCGGAACGGGCCTTGACGCCGCGCGCGTCCGCCATTGCCGCCCAAGAGCTTGAGTCCAATCTCTCCATGCCCATGCATTCTTTGGTAAATTCGATCGATGTCTAGGGTTTCTGGGTTAGTCTTCTTGTTGTGTGCTTGATGGAACCGCCATCCGGAGTTTCACCGGAGCGGAACGCTACGGCCCCACCGCCGTCGGCAATGCCCCCCCATGGAGCCACCGCGCACGTGGTCAGCCGGCCACCGACCACCTCGGACCGCACTACGGACGCCTATGGACGCGCCTCGCCGCCCTGGAGCTTTTCCACTACTTCCCCGCGGCCGCCGACGACCTCACCGGCCGGAGATGGCCGACGGTGAGCCTCCTCTGTTTCCGGTGAACGGAGGAAGCCGGCATCCTCTCTCCCTGTCCCTCTGTGGGTCTTTGACAGGCGGGCCCGACAGAATAGTGGGTCCCTCGTGTCAGTTAAGTAGTGTTTGGTTTGGGGTACAGATCTGGGTACGCCTAGCAATTTCAATAGGGTTTGAGTAATTCCGATTTTGAATTTCAGATTTCATGTAAATCTTCAAATATTCATATATCATGCTAGGAGACTCCAAAAATAGTAAAAGTGGACTTTTTGGAAACCTTGAGAAGAGATCTATGCAGTGGAGTCATAAAATGCTATATGTTTGTAGATGTTTCTAATGTATTTATTTAAGTTTTAAAAATGCTCTAAAAATGTCTTTAAAAATTAACCAGAGCAAGATCTGGAGTTTCAGAACTCCAAAATTAGTGATTCTTGTTTTATTAATTTTTTGATGACATGTACTTGCTAGGAAAAAATATTAAACACACTAGTTGTTCACTATTTTCTTAAGGTTTTGATTTGACCTTGATAAATAAGGAAATCTGCATTATATTGCTTGTCATTTTATATCTTGAGTTGTGTTGCTCCATTTGGTGTGAAATTTTTATGGTAGGCTTGTCATGCTATGGATGTACTGTTGTATAAATTTCATGGCCATTGCTTACTGTATGCTCAAGTTATTGAGTTAACTTGTTTATGGCTTGCTAAATAGCTTATAAATAATATATAAATGATAAAATAGAAAATAGTGTTCCATTACCTTAGTATGATGTTTTCTGAGCACCTTGTCTATAGTAAAGTTGTAGATAATTTATATATCTAGCTGCTGTTAAAATTTGGTGGCATTTGGCCATGTGGTTTAGGAGTTATAGCTGTTTAAAGTTGGGTTACAGAATTGCTTGCTCTCTGTCTTGTTAGACCAGTTTCTGTATTTGTGTAAATTCGACATATTAAACTTTGGAATCATTTTGTAATGATATTAAATGAAATGTAGAGAATTTCATAAGGTTTCCATAATGTCTTCTTTCAAGTCATTTGGAGTTGTAGATCTCCAGTTATGATTAAATTACTTAGTTGTTGGTCTGATGTCCAGAAGGTAGCAATTTCTAGTTCTAGTACTTTGATTAACTTTGTCATGCTTGGGTATTGAAAGGTGACTCATATCTTTGATGATACTTGAGTGGTACCCTGTAATCTTGTGAGACTTGTTTCTTGACTGATGTAATTGCAATCTTCTATGTTATGTCTTAATGAGGATTAAGTTAATTAGCTCTAGGGTTTATGTGAACTTTGGTATTCTTGTTTGGTTACTTTGTTTATTGCACTTCTATGCATTCATACATATGCATTGTTGCACCTCATTTAGGTACGTTAGCTGAAGCACGTGAAGGACCTAAGGTGGAGCCAAACCCAAAGATGGAGTTGGTGGATCCATCCCGAAGATCGAAGGACCGAACAAGTGGTAGATTGGAAGATACTCGCCAAGCGAACTCATCTGACATACTCTAACTTGAGTCGGATCCCAGGCAAGCCCCGGAGCATTATAAGCCTCCTATCTTCAAAGCAATTAATTTTATATATGTTATAAGTATTGTTGCATTAAGTGATAGGAGTTGGTTGGAAACCCTTGTTGCATTATATCATTCCTTGTCCAGATATATGAATCTTTGAATCCTACATAGACTAGGATCGAGTAGATGCTTAGCCCTGCTTTAAGCGGTAGAAGTCAGGTGATTTCCTCTCACCTGCGAGATATAGGGATATTCATATATGGCACAGTTGGCTATATTTACTATCGTGGAATGAAACCATGTGTTAATAAAATAAAATGAGACCGGGCGGGATGACGATAGTGAAGCAACAAGGCATGGAGGTCTTGGGTGTGAATCTATCCCCGTCTGAGTCGTTTAAGGACCGATTCGCTGTACGTCCTTGAGTCATGTTGAACGCAGTCTAACACTTAGTTGGTCGGATAAGTCATTCCGACCGCGAAGCCGAGTAATGTGATTCAGGCCGGGAATCGAATGGTAGGTTGCTTCTTGGAGGAGAGAAAGGATGTGCTTGGGGACATTGGCGTGAGACCAAGGGGGGTTAGAGTCCCTATCACCTGACAGAGTGTCGCCCTTGGGGTCGCGATATCATTCGGACCCGCGATTCCTGAATCATATGAAAAGGTGGCTTGTGCGACCCTGGCAGGGGCCTGCGCGGTGAGTGTTAGAAATACCCCTCCAGCTGTATAGGAATTCGATTCGAATCGCCGTCGCTCCCGGTTAGTGAGCACTTGACTTGAGCAGCGGCAACGTAGATTCAATTAAATTGAACTGATGGTTAATTGGATCACGATGGAAAGGTTGCCTCAATTTATACCTACTATGGTTAATATTGTTTGCTCCTAATAAAGTGAGTGCTCTAGTACAGGTGCTAATATAGATGACAGGTTAATGATAATTTACTTGATGCTTAAGCATTAATGATTGATCATCTATATTAAGCTTTTATGCAAAATGTTGTCAAGCTAGCCCCACTTCATATCAGCCTTGCATGATCCTTGGTGTCACCTTATTTCTGGTTTCTGACGGGTAAGTCTAGCTGAGTACTTTGTCGTACTCAGGGTTTTATCCCCACTTGTTACAGGTTATGATGTATCATGGCGACTGCAAGAGTTGGTTGGCTCCTGCCGTAGAGGCGGAGTGTGATCATGGGCATGATCCTTCTGAGCTACCTTATCTCTAATGCTTTTGTTGGAAGTCGACCGTGGTACTGGCATGTATTTAAAATAAGAAAAATGTTAGTTTCAAATTACTTTGCTTCCGCTACTTTTCAATGTAAGTTCTAATAACTATGTTGAACTCCGATGTATATTGAATTACTTGTGAAATGGTTGTAACATGTGACTTGTTATGTTGAATCACTACGATCTTGGCTTGTATGTTGGTTGGTTTGAAATCTCTCGTGATTTTATTGGACTACCGGAGTTATATGGGCTCAAGTGCGAGAATTTGATCACCCCCGTGATTGTTTTTGTACTTGTGCTCTTATAATTTGGACGGTTCCGTTACACATGCTATACTTGCCTTGGTTCACAAACTCCTGCTGGTCCTGCTGGTCTTCGAAGTACTCCTGGTTCCCAATGTACTCCTCACTGTCTGAACTCGACCAACACGGCAACATACGCATTTCAGGAGCAATCATGCATAGCAAACAAATCTATAATTAGAAAAGTACACCAGCAGCATAAAATAAGATAAAAAGTTTATGAAAATATTCTATATCTCGCTACGATCACATCGATACAAAGTTCATGAAATTCAGAGCTATAATGTGAAAGTTATGAATTAAACAAGATTCCTATAGCGAGTTAATTAACTTAACCTAATCAAGAAATTTAAAAGTTGCTAACAGGTTTAATAGCATGATCACGTAGATTACGAAATTACAAAACTAACGCAAGTTGAACGGGTCGAATCGGAGCTAAAACGACGATTTTATAAGCAATTTAATGCAGTGGCAATTCTGTAATTAAACTGAACTATTTTTGGATTTAAAATAAATAAAGAATTGGGAAAATCAATCAGGCCGAGGACCGCGGGTAGTATTAGAAGAAAACCGAGGGGCTCTTTAGCAATTCGACCCGCGAAAGGGTATTGGCCATCTTGGGCCTTAGATCGCGCGATGGACAGCCAGGATTAAATGGGAGGGGGAAGGAGAGGGTGCGGCTGCCGGAGTTGGGGAGGAACGCGGTGGCGCACCATGCCCGACGACGAGAAGCTCGTCGGCGGTGCCCAATCAGGCTCTACGGATCACAAATCAACCACCGAGGCCACTGGGATGACGCGGGGGCGAAGGCAAAGCCGCCCCAGGGCAAAATGCGGCCGAAGGATGGCCCGCGCGGCGTGCGTGCCATGGCCGATGGCGATGAGCTCGCCGGCGCATGCGGATTCGCCCCTAGAGACCACCATTCGCGACGGAAATGGCTCGTGGGGAGAGAGAGGGGCACGGGGAAGCTCACCATGGCGAAACTGAAGGCGGGGAGGGAGCGAGTGCGGCGGACCACGGCGTGTTCCTCGGCGGGTCGCAGCCGTGCTACGGATGCGGTTCCAGCACGTGCGAGCGAGGGAGAAAACGGGAGCGAGAAGTGGCAGTGGAGCAGTGACGGGTGCGGGCTTCCCTTTTGAAGGCCGGGCGCGGGGTGGGACGCTCCCACGACGCGAGGAGGTGGGCACGGACAGCGGTTGCCCGCAGGAGCGGAGGGGGAGGTTGGGGAAGGAGATGACGCCGACATGCGGGCCCGGCTGGTCAGCGACAGAGGGAAGGAGGGCGTCAACGGCTTGGCCGGGATGGGCCAGCCCAAGAAGAAGGAATGCAGAGGGAGGGGAGAAAGGAGCGCGGGCCGGCGGGGAAACACAGGCCGAGCTGGGCCACTCGGGTCGGAAGGAGGAAGGAGAGAAAAGGAATTTTTCTTTTTCCAATTTGATTTTTCCAAACTCAATTTCAAAAGGTTTTTGAATTCCTTTGAATTTTAAATCAAAACCAATCATCACAAAATAATTATGCAGCAGCATGGATGCATGAACATCTTTATAACCTTACAGTTGCTTTTAATTTCCATAAAAAAATTTATTTCCTATATTTGGAATGCACACATATTTAAATTAATAAATCAAATTTAGCTATTTTGAAATAATGAAAAAATTTAGGATGTTACAGAAATTCCTGTTCCAAATAGGCCCTGAAATTTGAAACACAAGATCAAAACTATGTATACATATATAACAGGAATTTTGTAGCACTGTTACATGAATACAAACATATACGATGTACGAAATTTGCCGTGTAGCAAACATGGCTCCAGGTAAATATCTGATGAGTCACGAAATCCGTGATGATGCATACAAATCAGAAACCAATCTGCCGAGCTGATGGTACACGGATCGGACATACAGAATGCGTCTGGGCTCCCCAGCATAATCCAGCAGGCAGCTCCGGCCACCAACGCACAAAATATAACGCGACTGATGATTGGTGGTCAAACAAACCCATTAGATACATAAAGATATTTGAATTTTTAAACAAGACGCTTGAACGAGTCGTCCCCGGCCTGTTCATGGCATCCCGGATATTCTCAGCTTATGCCGTGAACGAGATATGACTCAGATTACGCCATGACAAAACTTGAGATGTTTCTGAATGCTGCTGCAGCTACCGTCCGAGAACCGTCTTCTAAGAAAGTTTTTAGTACGTTTGCAGATGAATCCAACAGAATCGCTCCAGCCAAAAAAGTGCATGTCAACCTATATAGTTTCCAGTTCAAATTCCAAGTAGAAATTCCAAGCTCTGAGAGTTGTGGAACTGCAAACCCGAGGCATTTGTCCCCAAACTTCGGAGAATGAACCCATTAGGTCCCCTCAGCCAAAACAGTGCCCAGTTCAAACTTCAAACATTGTCGAAAACCGCCACCTTAGCCAGCTGTCGAGAGCCTCCGTGTGGCAAACAGCAGCCTGCACAAGAGTTGGTGAAGCTGTTAGTTATCGTCACTTTTGATGAATGGCATATCAGAAAAAGTTCAGACGACCAATGTCCGGCTTCTGTTATCAGCCGGCAATGCTTCCACACCTGCAGGGTCCAGACCGTTGCATGGGTTTCCAGAAGCAGCAACGAGGAGGAAACTCTCCTTTTTGGTACTTCTCTCTTGGAAGTATCAAGTACTGCATCAGCAAAGTGTTTCCAGGCCAGGTGCAGACAAACATTCAGGGCTGCTTGCAATGACACGACATGGACAGCCATATGTCCTATGTGCAGTCTCAAAGGGCATATGCTCGAATTATGCCGCACTTATTCCTTGACACCCGCCTCAATCATGTAAGCACTCTTTAACCTATTGTATATATGCAGATCAAACCTTCTGCATTGCTAACATGCATGATTGTGTCATACTAAGGAGCAAGAGGTGAGGGATTTATTTAGTTGATCAGGGCAAGGGATCTTTAAAGTGAGATCCAAGACACTGATTTAACTTTCTGATGGAACTTCCATTGTCATAGGAAATGTCTGCAATGCCAATATTGAAACTTTGGAAACTAATAATCGTAACGGTATTTAGATTTGTGATAAGGAAATTATATCAGCATACTTTTCATCAAAAGTACCCTAACTTATTATACGAATGAATGAGAATCTTTACTGACACAAAAAATTGAATGCATGAAAAGATGTCTTCTCACTCTTTTATTTGTGACTAGAGGGAGCACCTGAGTACGTAGCCCATGTGATGGTATGGCTTATTGCTCTGTTTCGTGATAATATGCAAAACAATATAAATTATCTACTTTTTTTTTGCTTATTTGTCTGGGAGGATTGCTGCTGGGTTTTCAGTTTTCTCAATCCAAAGTTTCCCCTATTCTCCACCTACATCTTAATGGATGAAAGAGTCGATTTGATAATAAACTGTTGTCAGCTTAAGCAAAATTGTTATGTGGAAGTAGAACCTTGGGAGTACCTACTATAGTGCTTGTTTGAAGCCAGACTATTTTATTTTCAACCTTGGGAATGCCTACTGTAGTGTTTTTTGGAAGCCATTTTGGGAGATATGGTTGTCAGTATCTACATGACTACATCTACATGTAAACTGGCATGCCCAAAATGCAACGTCTATGCCTATAATACTGATGCCATCTATGCATCTCCCTTCCCATACCGCAAAACGATCACAAAATCCACTGGGAAAAAATGGCCATGAACTATAATGAAGATCACTCAATGTCATCATCTCATGCTGATGATACCGAGGAAAGGAAAAGCACAGTTTCAGTCTCCCCCGAGGCTAGCGCCGACGAGGAGCCATTTTCATTCTTTGGGCTGCTTTGCTACGCCGACCGAGTAGATTGGCTCCTCATGGCCCTGGGAACCATTGGGTCTGTCATCCATGGCATGGCATTCCCAGTTGGATATCTCCTTCTTGGAAAGGCGCTTGATGCCTTTGGAACCAACATAAATGATCCGGAGGCCATGGTTCATGCGTTGTACAAGGTGATTCACGTTGCTAAAATCATTTATCATATCGTAGCCTTTCGAATTCCGATTCTATTGGTCTGCAATTGTTTTCAACTAGCATGAGGATTTCCCACTTGTTGCTTGAAGGTGGTCCCCTTTGTGTGGTACATGGCAGGAGCCACTCTTCCAGCCGGGATGGTTGGTAAGTCAAGAATCTGTTGTCCATTCCTTCCATGATGCATGTGGATTTTCCTTGTGATGCTTTAGAAAGAACAAATATAGGGGGAAAGGCAAAATGTGCATTCCTGTGGTTTCTGGTCTGGTTCTATGAAACAAAGATATAAAGTAGAACTGCCAACATTGCTCACTGGTTTCTTTTCCCACTAAGCATAAAATTAGCTCAACTCAGGAGAAATTTTATTTTACAGGTGCGCTTGGAAATTAATTTCCACTTATATTCATTATATATGACATAAAAGCACATCTCTGAACTTTGACGAGTAAAGTAAAGGCGCACTAATTGCAAGGAAATATTATTTTTGTTACCAGCATACACCTATGTTCAGAAATGACAAATATAGGAGACCAACTAGTAAAAAACAACATGGCAACTTCAGTGGTGAAATGTTGCTAACCTTTTATCTGATGAATTGGCTGCATGCAGAGATCTCCTGCTGGATATACTCAAGTGAGAGACAGTTAGCACGCATGCGGCTCGCGTTTCTGAGATCAGTCCTTAATCAAGAGGTTGGGGCCTTTGACACTGACTTGACTACTGCAACCATCATCACCGGAGTAACCAACTACATGAGTGTCATACAAGATGCAATAGGAGAGAAGGTAATGGATTTCATAATCACATGAGCATTATATTGATACAAGACTTCTGAAACTCTGCGGTCAGATCTGCATCTTAAGTTCACTCTTCTGCAGCTGGGTCATTTCATCGCAAGCTTCTCCACTTTCTTTGCTGGCATCATAATTGCGTTTATCAGCTGCTGGCAAGTTGCAATGCTTTCCTTCCTGGTCATTCCACTTATCCTCGTCATTGGAGCAGCATACACAAAAAAGTTGAATGTCTTATCTTTGTCACGCAATGCTATTGTTTCAGAGGCAATATCAGTTGTAGAGCAGGTATTGTGAGATCAGTTAACACCCATACCTCAAGCCAAGTTACCAGAATAGATAGAAATGTTGATACACAGATGATCTCCAGCTTCGTTATATATGTTTATAAACCTTCGTATACATTTGTTCACAGACTTTGTCACATATCAAGACCGTCTTCTCCTTCGTTGGAGAGAGCTGGGCCATGAAGTCCTTTGTCCAGTGCATGGAAAACCAATTTAATCTAAGCAAGAAGGAAGCATTGATAAAGGGAATAGGACTCGGAATGTTCCAAGCAGTGACCTTTTGTTCATGGGCACTGATGGTTTGGATTGGGGCAGTTGCAGTAACCAAAAACAAGGCAACAGGAGGTGGCACGATAGCTGCCATCATGAGCATCCTCTTTGGTGCAATGTAATAATCACACCAACTCACTGATTGGTTTTGTTGCACTAAAAATATTTTATTTCAAATATAGTTACCATTCAAACAAAACATTGAAACAACTCACATCTTTTAGGTCTTTCCTTAAAAACTAGGCCAATTCTATTCTACTTAATTGAAAGGCAGAGCTCCTGCCATTACCTTAAAAAAAAATAAACTCACATCGTTTAGCCAAAGTTGCCATTAATTTTTTTTTATTTGCATGTATTCTAGACTTAATGGATTTCCCTACTGCATGGATTCAGATCAATTACCTATGCCGCACCAGACCTTCAGACCTTCAATCAGGCAAAAGCTGCAGGAAAAGAGGTCTTCAAGGTGATAAAGAGAAAGCCATCCATAAGTTATGGAAAAAGTGGATTAGTACTAGACAAGATTCATGGAGAGATCAAATTCCGTAGGGTGCACTTTGCATATCCTTCCCGCCAGGATAAGCCGATTCTCCAGGGATTCTCATTATCCATCCCCGCAGGCAAAGTCATAGCTCTGGTAGGAAGCAGTGGCTGTGGGAAGAGCACTGTCATTTCACTACTTCAAAGGTTTTATGATCCAACTTCAGGTATGCTTCTACAGTCTTACCAGTGCAACTAGCCTGATCTAAGTCACTATTTTTCGATTAAACCCTGAACAAAAAAAAGGTTACATATTGTTTATTATTCCTACTTCTGTGAAGCATTAGTAACTGTAAGCTTAAGTAGTATTAAAATGTTTCAGTCATGTAACAAGGCCTAATACTGCAGGTGACATATTCATTGATGGCCACAGTATCAAGAAACTTGATCTGAAATCGCTGCGCAGAAATATAGCTTCAGTCTCTCAGGAACCATCACTGTTTTCTGGTAACATAAAGGACAACTTGAAGATTGGTAAAATGGATGCAAGTGACGAAGAGATAAGTGAAGCAGCAACAACAGCTAATGTTCATTCATTCATATCCAAACTACCAAATGAGTACTTAACCGAGGTACTTCACCACTTCCTATGGAAACTTATAAAATACTTGGGGTCGTCGACCATCGTATTTAACCAAACATGGATTAGGGTTTTGACTCATGATTTGTTAAATTCCAACAAGATCTCTCAAGGACCGAAGTCGACTGAGTGATGCATTAAGAATAGAACTTTAAAAGTACAGATAGTCACAATTTATTCCCATAGGAGAATCATGGATGTTTCCACTTCCACATTATTAGACATTCAAAGATATAAAAATAACTCCCGCTGGAACTTCCTACAATTAAATTGTTTCAGGTAGGAGAAAGGGGTGTGCAGTTATCGGGAGGCCAGAAACAAAGAATAGCTATTGCAAGGGCAATGCTGAAGGATCCACCAATCCTACTTCTCGACGAAGCAACAAGTGCCCTTGATTCAGAATCAGAGAAGCTAGTTCAAGATGCACTTGAGAGAGCAATGCGTGGAAGGACTGTTATCTTGATTGCCCACAGGATGTCCACAATTGTAAACGCTGACACTATTGTTGTCGTCGAAAATGGAAGAGTAGCACAAACTGGGACACATCATGAGTTGCTTGACAAAAGCACATTCTACTCCAATGTATGCAGCATGCAAAATATAGACAAGGAAGCTGAAAATAAAGTGGCAAGGTAAAGTTAAATGTAGGCAATGGAAAGTTTTACTTGACCAATGTTTTATACTCAGTTAAGAAATTCTTCAATATAACTTATCGCTTCAAAAGTATATGCATCATGCATGGGTTGGGGGTGTACCTTAGAATCCCAATGAATGAAGATTTTTCAAACTGGACGCCAGCAGTTTCAAATCAAAGAGTTACTATTTACAAATGATGAACAGAACAAGAAAGTGCAAACACACACACACACACACACACACACACACACACACACACACAAACTCCTTGCTAGGAAGTTTTGTGACATTATTACATATAAGTAGGATTACTAAGTAGAACTTACGTTTTTTGTTTGATTGATTAAACAGCGCTTCTGACAACATGGAGGAACAAATTGGCGAAGCACACATCAAGCAGTCCTCTACAAATCAGGGACCAAAGAAAAAGCTAGAAAGACTGGAGTCAAAACAACCAAGGAATGAGAATGTTAAGGAAACACACCCTTTCTTTAGACTTTGGTATGGATTGCGTAAAGAGGACATTATGAAGATTCTATTTGGCTCCGCAGCAGCAGCCATCTCTGGAATCTCAAAGCCTTTATTTGGTTATTTCATCATGACCATTGGTGTGGCATATTATGATCCGGATGCAGAAAAGAAAGTCACCAAGTATTCTTTGATATTCTTCACAGCAGGGATGGTTACAATGGTGAGTAACATCTTGCAACACTACATTTATGGTATCATTGGAGAAAGGGCAATGAAAAACCTAAGGGAGGCACTCTTTTCAGGTATGTCACATGAAAACCTTGAATTTGTTAAGTGTTCACCATAAATTCTCACAAGAGACAACATTATATACATACCTCATACCCTTGATAATATGAAATTATTTTGCTCAATGCAACGCAGCTGTTCTCCGAAATGAGCTTGGTTGGTTTGAGAAACCAAATAATGGCGTAGGATTTCTTACCTCACGCATTGTCAGTGACACGTCAACAGTCAAGACCATCATATCAGACAGAATGGCAGTTATTGTGCAATGCATCTCTTCAATTCTGATAGCAACAATAGTAAGCATGAAGGTCAATTGGAGAATGGCTTTAGTTTCATGGGCAGTCATGCCATGCCATTTCATTGGTGGCCTTATTCAAGCCAACTCAGCAAAAGGATTTTATGGTGACTCTGCTATTGCTCACCGGGAACTTGTCTCCCTAGCTTCAGAGGCTGCTAGCAACATCCGGACTGTGGCATCCTTTGTTTATGAAGATGAAATAATCAAGAAAGCAGAATTGTCACTGCAAGAACCCTTGAAGATCACCAAGATTGAAAGCATGAAGTATGGGGTCATCCAAGGTATCTCGCTCTGCCTCTGGAATATTGCACATGCAGTGGCGCTATGGTACACCACAGTTTTGGTTCAGAGGAAGCAAGCCTCATTTAAGGACAGCATAAGATCATACCAGATATTCTCACTCACAGTGCCTTCCATCACAGAGTTATGGACCCTCATTCCTATGGTCATGTCAGCCATTTCAATACTGAATCCTGTATTTGACACACTTGACAGAGAGACACAAATTGTGCCAGATAAACCAGAAAACCCAGGCAAAGGGTGGTTCATCGGTAGAACCGAGTTTCAGGATGTGAGCTTCAATTATCCATCAAGACCAGAGGTGACCATTCTGGATGGCTTCAATCTAGTTATTGAACCTGGCCAAAGAGTAGCATTGGTTGGCCCCAGTGGTGCAGGAAAGTCCTCTGTACTGGCTTTAATACTGAGATTCTACGATCCTTCCAGAGGTAGAGTGTTAATTGACAACAAGAACATAAAGGACTACAATCTCCGATGGCTCAGGAAGCAGATTGGGCTAGTTCAACAAGAACCAATCCTGTTCAACACATCCATCAGAGATAACATTAGCTATGGAAGTGAAAGCTCTTCAGAGACTGAAATCATCCAGGCTGCAATGGAGGCAAACATTCACGAATTCATCAGTGGTCTACCAGAAGGGTATAGCACTGTTGTTGGAGACAAAGGGAGCCAGCTTTCAGGAGGGCAGAAACAGAGGATTGCTATTGCAAGAACAATACTAAAGAGGCCTGCCATTCTGCTTCTTGATGAGGCAACCAGCGCACTTGACGGTGAATCTGAGAGGGTGGTTATGAACTCTTTAGGGGCCAAAGTGTGGAAGGACAAAGATGAGCAAGCCAGTATGATTACAAGTATCACAGTTGCACACAGATTGTCCACGGTCATAAATGCAGATACGATAGTTGTGATGGAAAAAGGAAAGGTTGTTGAACTTGGTAATCACCAAGCGTTGATCTCCGCTGAAGATGGCGTTTACTCAAGATTATTCCACTTGCAAAGCAACATGAAAGATTGACCACCATCTATTCAAGTTCCAATGTGGCCAAAGACCAAAGACACTTAGCAAGAATAGCTTTAGGAGATTAAGCATTGCTTAAATGCACTTGCGTCACTTTACAAATTGTAATAACATAGCTATCTCATCATATACCGATGATGCATAGTCCATCAGTTAGGGCAAAAACAACTGCTATTTATGACTTGAATGATATCTGTTTGGAGTGCCTCCACTGCCATATGTTTAACCTCATTCTTCCTATGCAATATAAGGCTAGCCAAAATATCAAAGCTAGAGTAACAGTATTTAAGCCAGGAAAGGGATTCAGTAATATACTAATATAAGCTGGTTCCCCTGCATGCGGTCCATCAACTAGTTTAACCATCTTTTAAGGTTGAGGACAACTTGAACAAAGATCTCTACAAGAAACTAGCTGAATATCTATTTTTTTGTAAATAAATAGGCAAGAAATATAACATAGAAAGAAAGAAAACATCATGAACAAAAAAAATTGAGCTACCTAAAATATTACATGACAAAAATAGAACTACCCAAATTCGGTACAATGGACATTACATAAAAAAGCTGAGATTCTTTATTTCCAATGAACTATTAATTAACTATGTATCTATAAGATACAGCAAGTTCACATAATGATCATACTATTCACCCAGATCAAAACTGAAAGCAGAGAATCAGGCTGTTGGATGACTATTCACTATTGTGAAAGTTCCAAGCACTAACATGATGACATGTGGTTTTAGAGGACGTAATAAGACTTGCAACAGAAACCACCTTGTTTATTACTGGACAACTTGCTCTTGTAGTCTTGATGATGCAATTTCCCTTTTTGTATGCAGCAGAAACATCAAACACGTTTAGCAAAGCATCATGTATACGTACGAGGAAATAGCCGGTGTATTTATTTGGAATTTGGAAGGACTAAGGAATATGTAGACTAAGATCGGGTTCCAATAGCAAAGTGGCATTGCTTTTTTTTGAACGGGAAATACAGCAGGGGAAGCCCCCACTGTAGGATTTTATTAAACAAAAACAGAAACCTGCACAAAGAGAAATAACAACAAACCAACCAGCCGGAGGGCTAAGGTAGCCACAGCGGGAAGGGAACCGCAGGCCAAAAACCAAGGAGGCCCAACAAACCAACCAGCCGGAGGGCTGAGGTAGCCACGGCGGGAAGGGAACCGCAGGCCAAAAACCAGGGAGGCCCAACAAACCAACCAGCCGGAGGGCTGAGGTGGCCACGGCGGGAAGGGAACCGCAGGCCAAAAACCAGGGAGGCCTAAGAGAGGAGATCTAAACAGAGGAGAAAAGCTACACGTTTATCATCTCTCATCCTAAAAGCCTGAAGTTTGGCCTCTTCACAGAAGAGGTTTTCCCAAGAAGAGAAAGAGGGCCGGCCTCTGTCAAATATGAAGTTGTTTCTCTGCTTCCAAATATGCCAGGCAGCAAAGTGGCATTGCTATTCTGGATTAGACTTGTAGCTGGAGTAAAGTAATGTAACGTGTAGATGAAAACAATGTTGCCGCATGCCCTATAATATGGTTACAAGGACAAATGATTCATGCTTAGTATTTCCAAAAGATGTGACTTTTACTGCAAAACTAAAGCCGGAGACATCATCAAGAAAGTTTACTTTCATGTCTGAATACGCAGGTTGACATCGTCTTGCATGTCAGCAAAGGAGTCATGAACAAAAAATGGGAGCTGCTAGGATGAGCAATAGATAAACTATTTTTTTGAGGCTAGAGTTGGAATAATTAATTATGAATCTTGATAGTATCATCGGTGCAAATTTGTAGCTATGTGGTTGTTATTGTGTGTACTAGCTACTAGTGCTATAAAGCTCAGTGTGCCGGCTACTCACTTTTTGCAAATTAACACAAGATCCGGGAAAAGCAATGCCACTCATCCAAGAGAAGGATAGGCCCACTGAATCATCTGAACCTAACATTGCAGATGGCAAGAAAAGCACACCAGCAGCATCTATGGCGCCAGAAACCGAGGCTGAAGACAGATCGTTTCCATTCTTTGGCCTGCTTTGCTATGCAGATGCACTAGATTGGCTGCTAATGGTATCAGGAACCATGGGGTCCTTCATACATGGCATGGGGCCTTCAATGTCGTACTAAATACTAGGGAAAACTCTTGACGTGGTCGGGAACAACATGGGCAATAACGAGGCCACAGTCCAAGAACTCTCTAAGGTTACCTCAGATCTGATTTATTTTCAAGCTACCCTGTTAAATGCCATTCGATTCTGCTGATTGATTTTTGTTTGATTTTAGTGTTGTTTCACTAACATTATCTACTTTACATGTTCCTGTTTGCAGTTAATTCCATATATGTGGACCTTAGCAATTGTTACCCTTCCTGGCGGAATTATTGGTGAGTGAAGTCTTCAATTACTAACTTTGCTATGTTATCAACAATGTAAGACAAAGAAAGCAAACCAATAATTATGCCTTGTATGAAGCATACTGAAGCTCTTTGAAGGACGGATGCAGTAGTATTTAACCAAACATCATTTATTGGACACCTAAAAATAATTGGCCAAAAAAATATCTTTGAAATTTGAATACAGTAGCAGGCAAGCAGCAAATTGAAAAAGAAATAAGCATGCAAATAAAACAATTCATTTGGTGGTAAGAAAGAGGAATACATAGTAATGTCATTCCCTATGTAACTACTTGTCCACACATGCAGCAAGAACACAGCATCATGGGAATTGAAATGATATGAAATGAAATAGCTTAAGTTATTTTCCAATGAATTCTCTAATCTTTTCATCACAAACTCACAATGGCCCTGCTATAGAAACTGCAAGTTGGATGTATACAAGTCAAAGGCAAATGGCATGCATGCAGATAGCATATCTGAGATCAGTGCTCAGTCAAGATATTAAAGCTTTCGACACTGACTTAACCACTGCAAATATCATAGCTGGGGCAACCAACCACATGAGTGTCATACAAGATGCGATTGGTGAAAAGGTATTAATTTTCCTTCTAGTATATCACTGCAATAGTCACTAACCCAAAGAGAAGTACCAAAAATTTGCTCGATGATAACCAATCTTAAAAGTTGGCTTACTATTTTCTTCAGATGGGTCACTTTATGTCAAACTTCACCACATTCTTAGTTGCTATCATTGTTGCCTTTGCGTGCTGTTGGGAGGTTGGCCTGCTCTCTCTGCTAGTTGTACCTATGCTCCTCATGGTTGGAGCATCTTATGCCAAAATGATGATTCGCATGTCCCTCACAAGAACATCTTTTGTGTCTGAAGCAACCACTATTGTAGAACAGGTACCTATGCAAATGAATGCCATGTTAAAGTTAAGTAGGTTTAAATTGAATTTGTAATCATATGATATATTTGTCCACAGAATCTTGCACATATAAAGACCGTCTTCTCATTTGTTGGAGAAAAGTCAGCTATCAAATCTTTCAACAATTGCATGGATAATCAATACACGTTAAGCAAGAAAGAGTCGATGGCAAAAGGTCTAGGTTTGGGAATGTTACAGATCGCAACATTCTGTTCATATTCATTGGTAATCTGGGTTGGAGCAGCTGCTGTAATTGACAGAAAAGCAAAACCTGGTGAAACAATTGCAGCCGTCATTAATGTCCTCTCCGGTGCAATGTAATACTGAGAAATCTCCTTTCAGAAATGTAGGATATTGCATGATTATCTTGTACTCGAATGTTTAAATATATATTAATCCTATATAGTTGTCTGTGATTCAGATATCTATCGAATGCAGCACCAGATCTTCAGGCCTTCAGCCAAGCAAAAGCTGCTGGGAAAGAAGTATTTAAGATTATCAAAAGAAATCCAGAAATAAGTTACGAATCAAAGGGAAAAATCTTGGAAAAGGTCACTGGAGATATAGAAATACGAGAGGTGCACTTCACATATCCGTCCCGTGAGGATAAACCAGTTCTCCAAGGTTTCTCACTGGCTATACAGGCAGGCAATGTTTTAGCTCTTGTGGGGAGCAGTGGATGTGGAAAGAGCACAGTGATTTCTCTGGTTCAAAGGTTCTACGATCCTATATCAGGTAACATTATAGGGCACATGCTTATCATTGCAGAAACATTCATTTATGGATATACTATTCAATCAGTATATATGTGGTTGTGTCCACGAGTTCTTGACCTTATGAGATACAGAGTTTTTGAGGTTACAACCTTACATGACCACTTCACATAATAAATTCTACACAAACATAGGAATGAAATGTGGGTATATCAAACAAAATACAATATTCAGAAACAAGAAAAATGGAAAGGAAACTTATGCATAGAATATGACGGTCAAATATTATGTCTGCTAGTTTTCTTGCAAAAATGTTTTTTTGTGAATAAGTTGTTATAAAATGCAGGTGCGATTCTCATTGATGGCCAAGACATTAAAACACTCGATCTGAAGTTCCTGTGGACAAATATAGGTTCAGTCTCCCAAGAGCCATCACTATTTTCAGGTACCATCATGGACAACTTGAGAATTGGCAAAATTGATGCAACTGGTGAAGAGATAATTGAAGCAGCCAAAACAGCTAATGTGCACTCTTTTATATCCAAACTTCCAAACCAATACGCAACTGAGGTGAGATTTTATTTTATTTAAGCAAGGACCATTGAACACCTCATGAAACTCCAATCACAATTCACAAAGAAAACGAGGACTCTAACCCTACCCTCCACCAAGAGAAAAAAAACGGTGTACAACTAAACTTACACCATATATAGCAATCAAAGTAGGAAACCGAAGTATTTGAAGCTCCTATTTTCCGGGAGACGAATGGGAAATCTACGCAGAAATGGCACTCACCCGCTCATCAGCCGTACCGCCTCCCTTCCCCTCGCCTCCTGTTTCGTCCCTTCATTCTCCCTCCGCGCTCCTTCAGCTGTTGCGCAGAACAGCTACCCATCCGGAGGCTGGCCCGGTGTCGCTGCTCCTGCTCCTGCTCCTACGGCGAGCGCATGGCGACTGGCGACCATGGCGCCGCTTCCGTCGGGGAAAGGAAGGCGCGGGAAGAACGGGAGACGGTGTGCCGCCGGAGACGGAGCGCTCTCCGGCGGCGGGGCCGCGGGGCGGCGGCGCCGTTGGTGCGCTGCTCAGTGTGGGCCTCCCGATCGTAATCTGACGGCCAGGAATGGGAACGGGGTGAGTCGGGTGTTTTGCCGCGCCCACTCCGACTCCGGTGTCACGCTTTTTATTTTTTTCTAAAATAAAATCATAATAATATCATTGGAAAATAGATATTAATGAATATTAAAAATTACAAATATCGATAACTTAATGAATTGTATTAAAAAGCACCTATAAGATATCATTAACGAATGTCATAATAATAATTTCAAAATAAAATTGTGAGTGGCGGCTATTTATGATTCTTAGGCCACCCTTTGGATAGTAGGAAAAACAAGAAAAAAGTTAGGATTTCCAATGCTATGGATGAGTTAGAGTTAGATTTTTTTTGGCAGGAATTGCTTGCATAAAAAACGTAGATAACTTTCTTTTGTGTTTAACTTCACAGAAAAATCATGGCAAAGCACATCTATTCAAGCCTCAGAGCAACTCCAAGAGAGTTGGTAAAAATAGATGGCTAAACACATTATTTAGTCAATCTCTAAAATAGAAATCTCCGTAAAAAAACAGAAAACTCCAACAACCTTTCTAGTATGGTGAGGCAGATGACTTGCGGCATATGCATATATTTACCATGCAAGAATTCTGGGATAGATTGTTTGCTATTTTAGAAAGGCAGATACAATAGCTGTTGGACTCTCTTTTCTTCCCAAAATAGTCAAATATAAATTACACAACATGAATGACTTTTCTATTGGAGTTGCTCTCATGTTATTGTGTTTTTCCTACAATTGATTCGAACACCTAATACTCTTAAAAAATATTCTACAAAATTTATGTTTGTTTTTTTTTCTGTTTTGTATATCTCATCCATGGGTTTTTCCTAAAACCCTAAATCCATAAGATATCAACTAATAAATATCACGTGTGAATCATCCTAAGTTCTTAAAGCTTACCTTTTCGCACCATGGATTGTATATGGGAGGAGGTCGAGCCAACGGATTGCCCACCATCTCTTATCACCCGCACGGAGATAATACAAAGCGCAGTGCCGGTCCTAGGATTTTGAGGGCCCTCTGGCGAATTCTTCGTGACGGCGCCTCTAAACCATGTATAAAAACTTATAAATATATATAAGCGCTAATTTTATTTGCAAAGTGAAAACAAATCCACTGATATATTTTAAATTTAACATAAGTTTTAGGTGCTTCTTCTAGTCTTTTCGTTTTCTTTTCTCAACCCCCACAAATGTTTATTAGGTAACATTCTAAAATTCTAACATCTAAATTAGAAGAAAAGCACAACTATATTAGTACAGAGTACTAGTAGAAGTCTGAAATACTATAAAATAATTAATTTGGATTAAAAATTAACAAGGAAAAAAATACCTAGGGCCTGATCTTGGTGAACAAAACTGACCGGCTGATGCTGAATTGCTGATCGCAAAATTGATTGTCGTCGTTCATCGGTGGAGCCCTAGACCTAGAGGGCTGGACGCCTGGTCGCCGTCGCGCGGGCACTGTGTCCGTGCGATGTCCGTCTCTCCACGTTTGCAGCGGCGCGGCCGGCGGCTCCACGCGTCGCACAACTCCTCGTATCGCTCGTCACTCGCAGACGTCGCGGTCTCTGCGCGACTGCTCGGCTACTTGCGAGATCATTAATTTGCTAATGGACTATAGGGCCGGGGGTTTTGTATACCTAGGCTTAGGCCCCTCCCTCGCCTGACCCCATGACCCTCCTCTAGGGCTGGCACTAACAAAGCTCATGGCCATCTGAGGCCATCAAAACTCCAATTCGGAGTTAACCATGCACAACAACCTCGTTGGATCGTTAGTGTTTAGAGAAATGCATTGCGTTGATATGTGATATTGCTCGAATGACAAATCTCAAACATAGGTATAGAAAAATCTAAAAAGCATTCATAAAAATAAGAAAATATGATTTATGTATTTTTCACTTCTCTATCGATTAAATGGGACTGCCTTAGCTAAATAACTGACCTATGACCCAACTCATTGTGCCGAAACCACACTAGCTTGTTGTTTTTCAGCCTGTTCGTTTGAGCTTTCAGCATCTTATTTTCAGCCAGCCAGCAGTGTTTTTCTCTCACATAAATCAGCCAACAGTACTTTCAGCCGCTTATTTTCAGCCCAAGTGAACAAGTCCTTTGCTCATGTCTCATTCAGAACATAGTTACGGAAAGAAAATATATACATATACCTTGACACATCAAATCGTGATGTATGGGAAACTTTAGAAAGAAACCTTTGGAAGCAACATTGGAAAACATAGAAAATAAAACAATAAAGTTGAACCTCATGTCTATCCCTCCAAATTCCTTTGGAATAGCCCAATCCAAAGGATTTGTTGGAAAGCATTTATTTGTTCCAAAAGCTCTCACAGGAACTTTTTCTTTTCGAACTCAACCCTCCAAAAATTTTACTCCAGAGCCTTCTTCACGTCAGAGATACGGTGTGCCAGTATATAGAATAATAATACTATTAGCAATATTCGTGTACGACTACGACCATTATGATATGATAAATTTGCACATATATTGGCGGACATTCTTTACTATGAAACGACACACGGTTTTATAGGACTCACCCGCCTCCACATTTGGAGGCAGGCGGTTAGAGCGCCGGGCCTCGGCTCACCGCCGGCATCCACATGGCATCCCCTCATTACTGGCTCTGGGTCTTTCCATTCCCGCACCGCAAGTACTCCTATGGTCCTACCACGTCAATGACAGTGGTGCGGGGTGGAATATGGCAGGTCGGGACGGTCATTATCTTGCAACTCGTGGCCCTTGACACAGAATGATTAACGTGTGGTTTACTATGTGCGCAGGGTAGCATTCTGACGCTCACTCGTGGGCTCGTGACGCCTGCCTACCTACTGTATCTGGGGATTCTAGGAAAGCTGGAAGGGCGCGCGCCCTGAGGCGGATCGCGTGGGCCAAACGGTTGGCGGGCAACCACGCGATCTGCCTCACCCACATGATCTAACTACATGCCTCCAAATATAGAGGACGAGTCCTACAAAAAACCGTGTGCTATTTCACGGTAAAGGATGTCTGCTAATATCCTTGCGAATTTATCATTTCACAATGGTCGTAATCATACACGAATACTACCAGTAGTATTTTTTTATCCATTCCAAGTAAGGCTTCTTGAGCCTTCTTCACGTCAGTTTTGCTCCAGAGACTGAAGACCGAGGACAACGGAGAGGCAAGGCACTATGGCGAGTTGGTGGGGTCGACGAACATCGCTGCCGAGCACTACAAGACCACAAAAACCTAGGCATCCTCCCTCCCCATGGTGCATACCATCATATCCTACCAGCCATCCATGACGCTATCTCTCGCTTTCCACTGCGTCAGGCGTGTGCACCTGCAGGGTTCAATGTGCGACACACGATGCAACAACCACCTCTGCTCTTTTGGTACGCTTTTGGTACAGTGCAAGCATAGTACTTACAACCCTCACAAGCCAACTGTGTGTCGTCTAGAAACATGTGATTGGTATCGTCTGATGCTCTTAAGCTGGTAGGTGTGTCTGCCATGCATATTACTAACAACCCTCACAAGTGTGTACGATGTGATCTGCGTCAGCGATTGGAATCGGCTAGTAGAAGCATTGTCAGAAGGCTTTCCTGACTAGCATATTTAGCGGCGTGTGCATGTGGTGACCGGATATTGCATACAACTGCATGCCCTAATCTTCACATATGAATTGCTCAATGATTTCGGACTTGCCTCTCTTGTACAGTTCGTCCCTGACCACGGTGTCTGACTTGGCATGTGGAGCGACACAACTCGCTTCAGCTTTTGCCCCGTGGGATGGTGTTTCTCGTAGGAGGTAGTTGAGGTAAGGTTGAGTCCAGTCAGGTTTGATGATCATGACTTCATGTTCAGGTTATGTGTTGTTGATTGGATCTTCATTTTCCACTTGGATCAATAGCTTATGCAACTCCTAGAGGAAGACTCTAGTCAGGACCCCATCTTGGCGAGTGTATCTACTGCATCGTTGTCTTGGCATAAGAACATGTGAAAACTCAATTGCATCAAACTTGTCGTCAAGGTTGTTTATCTCTAGCTTGGCGGTATGCTTCCATCCTTGGGTCTGATTGAGCATAATGATTCATTTCTTTAATGATTCTTTTGTATCGGAACCTATCCATTCTCTTTATTCGGATCGCCTGATTGGATTCGCACGTGTATATTTCCACATGATTGGATCAGTTTTCCCAACTACAGAAAGATTAAGATTTGAGATAAAGAGTAGTTGGAGAGAGTTTTTTTTAATCTTGTCAAAAAGTCAAGATTGGGGATGGGTTCTAGGAACTCTGGGAGATGCTCTAAATCAAAGCAACTATTTTGCTTGCAGGTGATATTTTTTTAAAAATGTTTCATCCAGAGCGTGGCATTTGCATTCCGGGTACAGGTCCTGCCGTTGTGATGACAAAAAATGTATATTTGCCGTAGTTTTGCCTAGACCTTTCATTATTTTTGGAAATGCAGTGGATAGGGTGCTCGTTTTGTATGGACGTGCGTTGGTGGGCTTCGACACCCGCCTGAAAAGGCCCAACATTGCCATCCGCGTGGACACACCTATCTTGCGTTGCTCAAAATAAAAAATCTCCGTCACTTTTCTCTCGAATCACCACTGCGCCCGCATCCATTCTCGCACCCACTCTTGAATCGTCGCCGCGCCCGCACCGCGCGTGGCATGCTCCACCCCAATCGCACTACCGGCGACCGAAACGAGGTGGCGTGCTACACCGTGCCCGAGCACCGTCGCCTGCCTTCCTATCTCTCCCCACCACCACTCACCACTCGCCGCCGAGTTCTTTGAGCTGACTCAAGTGGTCCACGGCAACTGCTCTGGCGTGGCATTCTTCACCGCACCCAGCCACTTGCCTGCCGCCATCCTCCCTCTCCACACTGCACCCGAGTGCCGCTTGCTACATACCGCAGTTCCCCACCAGGTAGGTTGTGACCATTGGTGACGCCGTGTTTCAAGTGGTTTCAGGTGTTTTAAAAGTATGTTTTCATGTGTTTCATCCGGATATTGTTTATGTTGCAATTTCTATATACTGCAGTTGCAAGTGTATGTTTTAAATGTTTTAGTTGTTTCAGACGTATGTTTCAAGTGTTATATCTGGATATTGCAGAAGTATATTTAGATGTTGCATAACAGGCATGTGTATGTTTCAAGTGTTTCGTACGTTTACAAGTGTTTTATCTAGATGTTGCCAAAGTAGATCATGATGTTATATGCGTTTGCAATGGCTTTCAACTGTTTTTGGGTGTTTTGCAAGTGTTTCAGATGTACGTTGCAAGTGTTTGGGACACAAGTGTTTTATTTGGATGTTGCAAAAGTAAATTTGATGTTACACATGTTGTAATGGGACCACCTGCCATAAACCGCTTGCTGCAGTTGCTGGAACGCCACCGAGCGATCACAGAATGTCCCTGCGCGCGGAAAACGTACGAGGCATGAGTGGTCCTCCATGTGTTGTACTGAGTAGATCGTGTGGGCAGCGTGTGCGATGTGGACCAAGCGGGCCCCGCGTGGGTGCACTGGGGTGCTACGCGGGAAAAAGGGTGCAGGCACTGGCGTCTGGACGCAGGCGTCCGTCCGGATGTCCGAGCGCTAGCAACCCCCTTCATTTTTCCGTGGTTTCCGTCAAATATTTGATCATTTACAAGTTTGCTTTACATACATGATAAATTGAAAGAAAGAAAAAACAAATTATACCAAGCATTTGGTATTTCAAGGTGGTCCTATGTATATGCAACTATGTATCTATCGGATCCACTCACTCTCACTTCGTCAGTAGCAGTACCATATCGATCTCGAAATTTGTTTGCTTCTAGCCTAAAAACGCTAGCACATTCATTTCTACACTTGCTGCTCTGCATCCTTCCCTTGTCTTGACCTCTGGTCATCACTAATACAATGGTGGCCATGGCCGTCGTCGCCTTCCTCCTCCTCCCAGTCCTTGCACACGTCGAGGAAGTAGAGCGCGCAGACCAACGCGACGCACGCCACGAACATCGGGATGGGGCCGAAGAGCCAGAGGAAGACAGGGCACGAGAAGTAGAACGCGCGCGCGCCGAGCGACCAGAAGTAGCTGCCGCGGTTGAGCATGTCCGTGACGTACCCGACGGCCCGGCCGCAGCCGTGCCGGTGCGCCGGCGGCGGCGGCGGCACGGGCACGTTCACGAGCACGCTCGCGTGGCTGTAGTACCGGATGGACTGCACGTTGAGGAGGAACGCCACCAGGAAGCACACCAGGATCGCGAAGAACTTGGCCGACAGCGCCGGCGCGCCCGTCGCGCCCACCACCAGCGGTGCGCCCGGGAGGAGGCCGCCGCTGTTGCTGTTGTTGTTGGAGGCGGCGGTGGCGCCCCCGCCGCTGGACATGAGGACGGCGATCAGGGAGCTCAGGGTGATGGCTGTCGACGCCAGCAGGGTGGACGCCATGATGTTGTTGCGGATCGTCTGCACCGCCAGCACCGCGTGCTTCCCGGACGGCTCCTGCGCATTCATTCAGCCAAGAAAATTACTGCAAGGATCAATAAACTAAACCCTGGGGATTTCTGCTCTACTTCATCACTTCTTGGCTTGAAAATTTGGTTTTTGTTCGTTTGTTATTGTCAATCATGAAAAAAAGGTGCAAATGCATGCCAGGAAAAAAATGGGATGGATTGTGGTGTTAGAATTGATCTCATCCGTCTTGACCCAACGGTCGAGACGGACCCTTTGACCACGTCCTGATCGGGGACGCCCAGCCCAACGACTCGGCTGGTGGGCCCCCGTCGCGCAGCACAATAAAGAGGAGGTGGGGGCAGGGGCTCGTACCATGAGGTTCACCGCCACAGTAACTGCCCCACCTCTTTTTCTACACCGATCGAGAGGAGTGCTGCTAGCGACGGGAAGTCCATCGTCACCGCTGCATCGACCTCGACGTCCACGCCGCTGACCGGGGACATCACTGCCACTCCAACTAAGACAAGCCGATGGTCAGTCATTTTTCCCTACCTCTCTCCCTAGTTCATGTTTTAGACTGCAGATGCTCATTATACCAAATAGAAAGCATGTACCCGCTAGATCTACACTACTAGACGATCCACAGTGTTTCAACAATGGTACCGAAGCTGGTTGTAGCCGTAGATCTAGATCGGGGAATGAAAATGTGGGAAGAGATCTCACCGCTCTCATGCGGGACAGAAAAAGAGCCGAGACATGGGCTCGGGCTCAAAGCACAAAAGGGAGCCGTGGGCTCCAGCAAAGAACACCACCGAGGCGCCACCGTCTTCTGCGTCACGCCGCCATGGTGTTGAGTGCCGCTAGCTGCTGTGTGCGCGACAGAGAAGGAAGAGGAACTGCAGTCGCGGCTGCGGTGAAGAGAAAAGCCGTATTCGATCTGGAAAGAAATTTCCAGAACCCTAACCCTAACCCTAATAAAAAAAAGTAACCCAAGAAGGGGATAGGACGGAAAGAAGGAACAGAGGAGGCTCCTACCCGCCACCGCGCGGGAAAGTTCTGAGCCGCGGGCTCACCGGCGCTGAGGCGCTCGCACGGGACCAGGGCGCCGACGCGAGGCCACTTGACGGCGTCGCGCTCACCCTACGGGGAGCGCGTGCTCCGGCGACAGGACCCGCGGCGGCGCCGCCCTTCTCCACCAGCTGACGGATTCGGTCTGTGCCAAGAGAGATGGGGAGGAGGAATAGAAAAGAAAGAAGGGAAGGAGATAAAGGTGCCAGAGGGCCGGGGGAGCCGCGCGCTGCTTCCTTCGCCGGCGAACGCGTACGCCGAGGCTGCCGCCCGGCGGCAGCGCTTCACCAGGCGCTGGACTCAGCTACGGCTGGGAAAGAACAAAAGGAATGGAGTTTAGGGTTTTGGGATCCGGCGGCCGCTGCTGGTTTTGATGCGGCGAAAATGACGGAAGACCGACCGATCAGGCGGACGACCACGATCGCGCCGCGCAGGAAGGGAAACCCTAGGCAGTGTCGGGCTGGGCCCTCGCTGAGCCGCGTAGCCGACTGAGCAGAGCGCATACAAGCTGGGTCGCGCCGCTGCGGCTGCTGCCGGGCCACGGGCCGGGAAGCAGGGCCAGCTGCGACTGGGCCAGCAGGCCGTATGCTCTACTGGGCCGCGAGAGAGGGGAAAAAAAAGCGCGCGCGAGCAGCTGGACCGCGGTTGTTTTTTTGTGAGCTGGGCCAGCGAGCAGTGCATGCGCGCGATTGGGCCGCTGAGCAGGCCTTCGGGTCAAGCAGGCTCCCAGGCCGAATAAAAGTAAAGTTATGGATTTTTTTTTTCAAAAGCAGTTTCTCATGATTTTGGCATAGAGCCAATCTCTATTCAATTTTGAACCAACAGGATAAATTGTCTAGAGAGGAGATAAGTAAAAGAGATGCTTCTGATATAGAACAGTTATAGAATCAGTGTGATTATAGTTATTCCATAATGAGTGATGAAAAGTTTATCCTCCAGTTAAAGTTGGAACCAACAGTAAAACTTTAATTGGAGAAATAGTTTGTTATTGTTAAGATAAATTATAATATTGTTATTTTCTGACCAACGTTGATGATAACAATATTATAATTCTATGAGTTTTATGTTTAAAGTTTAAATCTCTGATGAATTTTGCATCAAAGTGATCAATTTTCAGAGAATAGATAAGAGACAATAGATGCTCCAAAGCGAGCAGAATGTAATGTATTTTCATGTTTCCGCTGCAATGATGATGATGATCTTCAAAATTAAATTCGAACAAAAGGGAGAATTTAGTTTTGAAAAAGGTTATAAGATTTGAGTTTTCATATGTTAATTCCATTTCTGCCCAACGGTGATGTGAAATTGATGTATAAGATTGATGGTTTTGTTCTATTTCTGCCCAACGGTGATATAGAATAGAACTTAAAGTTTGAGTTTTCATATGTTAATTTCATTTCTGCCCAACGGTGATGTGAAATTGATGTATAAGATTGATGGTTTTGTTCTATTTCTGCCCAACGGTGATATAGAATAGAACTTAAAGTTTAAAAGTTTAATGTGCATGTCTTTAACCAGACCAATGTAGGGTTATTTTCATGCTCATTATTGATGATGTTTTTCAGATAAAGAACTTCATGCCTTTATTCTTGAAGGGTGAAAAGAAAATGAGCTGGGTACTTGTGACTCAGAAGATGAAAAGTGCAATTTTTACAGAAAGAAGACCATTGTGCAAAGGATTGCGATCTCTTTAAAGAATGGCTTCAAAAGAAAAAGAATTCTAGGATATTGATCCAAGAAAATAAAACAATAAGAGTTTAGTTTAAAAGATGCCTTTTATGTACTCCTTATGAAGAAGTTTTAAGTTATCATCATAATAAAAGATGTAATAAGTAATATAATTTTAGACTTAATCATCATGATTTGAAATGTAATAAGTGACATGCATGTTTAATTTGACCAACGTTGGATTAAGCATGTGTGTTAAAGAGTATTTGGATTTATTACTAAATTTGCTGATTGGATATGAGCCAATATTGACATTTGTGTCCCTTCAAGAAATTATCTCGTATAGCGGGAAAAAGATTGTGATAGTGCCCGCATGACGGGAAAAGTTTGAGAAATTACCCGCATGGCGGGGTAAAGTTGACATAGTACTTATGTTAATCAATCCTGCATGGCGGGAGAAATTTAACATAGTATTTATCCTACATGGCGGGAGAAAGTTGTGCTGACTCATGTGCCTTGAGTGTATCCCGCACAGGGACAAAGATTAGGGTAGCTCTTATGCTATCCTAGTATAAGTTTAAGGAGAACAGAAAGTTACATGTGAACCTCAAGATAAGAATGACATGCAAGTGTGACTTGCGAAAGTATTAATGATAAAAGACTCTGTTGAGTTTTTGAAGTGAAATGAGGAAAAAGTACTCCCAACGAATTAAGAAATAATTTCATTTGCATGATGTAATCATGTGGATGAAGAAAGTAATCAAAGTTTTCTCATTCACAAGAGTTCTGAATAATTTTCGAAATTGTGGTAGAAAAATTAGTACCACATTTCGAGGGGGAGAAAGGTGAGATCAATTAAGAAAGACAATTAAGAAAGATACTTCCCCATAATTCAGACAATGCGATGCATACTAAAGTGATCTATAAAAGATGAATGTGATCGTCGGGGGAGTAAGACGGTCATAATATCGATACCCCTAAAGTAAAGATATAGCTAAATTCATGGACATTTTACAGTTCCAACAGAAAGATAGCATAGTCAGCCAGTATTCATACCGGACGTGTTCAGAGTTTTAAAGGCGGTGCTAAATGCACCATATGAGTTTTAGCAGATTGAACCCAAAATAAGAAAATTAAAGATGAGACAATCTGGGGGAGCGTGGTACAAAGAAATCTTACTCCTCAAGGAGAATGAATAATGTAAACAAGGATCTTGTTACACAGGACCTTATAGAATCAATTGTCTTTTGGCAATAAATGTCAAGAAATGCTAGTAACTAAGGCCCCAGAAAGTCTCAAAGAATAAGAAAATCAGATATTTCTGACGATTATAAAGTCTATATTAGTGAAATTCAAATGGAGGGTAATCCCACCTAATTTGAAGAAGTCATTAGAGACGTTCACTCGTCCAAGTGGCAAGAAGTAAAGGAAGATGAAATGAAATCGATAATACCAATAATATTTTTAGAATCTAGAATAAATTTCTAAGGAGCCAAAACAGTAGACTGTGATGGGTCTACAAGACAAAAGTGACTCCAAGGGAAATATGTAAAGATGTGGAGCATGACTTGAATCAAAAGTTTTTGCGCGAAGCGAATGAATATATTACAATGAGTGCTAGTGGCACATCATGATCTGAGTTACATCAGATGAAAGTAAAGACAACATTTCCAATGGGAATTGTATGAAAATGATTACGTGGCACAACCTAGAGGTTTTGTCATGAAAAGAAAAGAATATAAGGGATGCCATCTGTAGAAATCTCTTATGGACTGGAGCAAATCTCTAGACAGTGGCATTTAAAGTTGAAGAGTCAATTAAGAAATTTTGGGTTAAAGAGAATGAAAGGACAATTGCGCTTGTACAAAGTTATAGAAGGGAAAAATCATTCCCTAATCCTGTGTGGATGACACCTTAATTGTTAGTAGTGATGTCAATCTACTGCATGAGAAGAAGTTGTTGTCCTCAAGGTTAATAAGAAAACTCTCGGTGAAATGTATCTCGTTAAAAGAATTGAAATTTACCGAGATAGAAGAAAAGGGGTATTATGACTATCGCATAGGCATGCTAAGAAAAGTTTCTAAAGAAATAAAGTACCTATGCGGGTAAACATACGTCTGTTCTCATGGTCAGGGTAATAGTTTTGAGAACTTTAATGTTCCAAAAGCAATGTAAGATTGTTATAGATGGACGTCCTATATGCTTCAGCTGTTAGAAGCTTAATGAGTACAAAGATAAGACCTTGTCCTGACACAGTTTACGTATTCGGGTTGTTTTGGCAAAAGTCCAGTCCAGATATAGATCACTGGAATGGAGTTAAAAATGTCGGCCTCATGCTAAAAGGAAAGAACAGGTACTCTCAAGTAGTTGTGGGTACAAATGTTATATTCTGGCGAGATGTTTAGTGAAACCCACATAGTAGCTAACACTCGCAGTTGGAGTTTTATTGTGGAAAAGCTCCAAAAGAAACAGTTCTAGTATCATCAGTGATGTAAAGTTATAATATAGCATGATATGAGGCTGAGGGACAGGCAAAATGGTTAAGGAACTTGTATCCGGAATTGATAATGGTTGTCAACAGCAATAACCATTTAAGTAGTTTGCTCCTATGACAACGAGACAAGTGTGCTGCCAAACACATTGACATTAAAGTTATACGTTGTAAAGAAGAAAATCCGGAATCATACTAAAAGTATTGAACGCAAAAGTAACAAGCAAGTGCTTGCGGATCCGCTTACCAAGGCTTATCACCCAGTGTGTTCAGAGAACACACAGTCGACATGGGTTTATGGTATAGCCTATGATTTCCGGACAATAAAGGGTCCAAAGTTAAAGAATCTGTTTCAGATCAGAGATGTGTATTGTAGCTGTCAAATCTATCGGCGACTGACCGTGACGATGAGGCATGCTCTATACACTGATTTGTGATGGAACAAATAAAAGTGAAAGCAATTAAAGTCAAAGTTTAGAGTTAAAGTATAAGATGAGATCAAATGGGAGAATGTTAGAATTGATCTCATCCGTCTTGACCCAACGGTCGAGACGGACCCTTTGACCACGTCCTGATCGGGGACGCCCAGCCCAACGACTCGGCTGGTGGGCCCCCGTCGCGCAGCACAATAAAGAGGAGGTGGGGTCAGGGGCTCGTACCATGAGGTTCACCGCCACAGTAACTGCCCCACCTATTTTCCTAGACCGATCGAGAGGAGTGCTGCTAGCGACGGGAAGTCCATCGTCATCGCTGCATCGACCTCGACGTCCACGCCGATGACCGGGGACATCACTGCCACTCCAACTAAGACAAGCCGATGGTCAGTCATTTTCCACTACCTCTCTCCCTAGTTCATGTTTTAGACTGTAGATGCTCATTATACCAAATAGAAAGCATGTACCCGCTAGATCTACACTACTAGACGATCCACAGTGTTTCAACATGTGGTACTGTGCGTGGGTGCATGCGTTCATGCAAATTATCCGAAGTTTAAGAGCGCGCGATATGATGTGGCATGGAGAAGAAATGGATCCCACCTCCATGATGTGACGAACCCAGATGCGGCGGTTGATGGCGTTCACGCCGATGACGGTGGTCGCCGGCTGCCGACGGACGCGGAGGAGCAGCCACGCATGGTACCCGGCCATCAGCGCCAGCCCCAGCGGCACCAGCACGTAGTCCAGCTCTTCATTCTTCATCCCCATTTCCCTCCCTCTCCGTCTCCGACCGAAAAATGCCGAAGTCCGCGATGCGATCACACGAGACGAGGAACGGAGGAAGACGACGATGCAGACAGAGAACGGCAGAGCATTGGAGACCGGGTGGAAGACGGCCCACTTCTCCTTCGTTTAACGGGCCGTCCTGGACCGAATCGCGGGCCCACGGCCCAGCCCATTACGCCGAAATCACACTAGCCTTGCTGCAGCCTGCTTCTACTTGTAGGCTTTGCTACCTAAGCCATTCCCTTTTTCCCCGCACCTTCGGCTTTGCTCCGACGCCGGCGAGCGAGACCAAGAGGCGAGGCGAGCCACCGCGGCGGCGGTTGCGGCGATGGGGTCCATGACGATCGGCGCCAAGTACAAGACCACGATCAAGGACCCCGGCACCCCAGGCATCCTCCGCATGGTGCGCGCCACCCTCCCCTCCCCCTTCCCTCCCACTCCGCGCGGCTCTCCCTCCCCTCCCTCTCCTCCTGGCGCGCGCGCACGGCTCGCTAGCAGGCTCCGGGGTGCGCCGCTGTTGCGGGCGAGGGTTTTGGTCGGCGGCTTCTGGGGCGCGCGGCAAATTGAATCGAGGGACCGGTGGAGACTAGCCGCTGGCTGATTGGGTCGGTGGAGGTGGAGGCGCGCGCGGTTTTGTTGTGCTCATCGGCGGTAGCAAATCCGAGCCACGGGGCAGGGGTAGCTTTGTGGGTTTCCCTCTGCATCCTGGAGGTTCGGATGCGGAGGGGTGAGCCAAGCTAATTTGAGCATTTTCATGTATGGATGGTCACCACTTAGTTTGCTGTTCAATTTTAGTACCATTTGCATTTGCGTCTGGCTTCGTTTCCTTGCTCAGCAATACCCTGTTGGGTCCAAATATGATCGGTTCGTTGTTTTTCTAATTACAGAACGATGATAGGTTCACCTTCACCCCTAATGATCCAAGGTCGGCAATGAAGTTCAATGTTGATTTCCGAACCATCAAAGGTATGCACTTACTTTCCTCCATCGAAGCTCTGTTGTTATGCTGGTGATTTGGCGTAAAAGCTTGTTAAATATACCTAATTAACTATGGAGCTTATCTTCACATACCTATAACATATCTACTGCAGGGTCATTTTAAACTTTGAACCTTAAATACATGATCGCTGGATTCAAGACAACAATTTAAGCTGTGATAGAGTTTCATGCATACTGAAACAGCTGGGTTTGTTGGCTGTGATCCAGGTCACAAGTTCAACAAAGTAGAGGGTAACAAGGCAGCATTATTGAACCTTTCAAAAGAAGACAAGGTTGAGCAATTTATAGCATTTTCTCTGCCTTATTTCTAGTTGTTTTCAAGGTTAGTATGAGATGCATATATTTTTCTCTCAGGCTGGAGGCTACATATTTGAATTTGACAATGTTGGTAACCGCGACCTATGTCGAGACTTTGTAGGTAATGTTCATTTTATAGTTAGTCGATGCCAACAGAACAGTTAAATATTTTCTTCGGAAGATATCTAATGTAGGCATGAAATGAAAGTAACATGAAGTACTTGGCTGTTTCTTGCATAAACTTATCTCCTATGCCAGTTACTTGCAATATCAGAATTTGACTAGGTACCTCATTCCAGCCAGACCTAGCATTTGGCTTGCTACATAAGATAAGATAGATCACTATAACATAACAGTGACTATTTTATAAGGAATATAATAAAATTTTGGTTTAAGGGTTATTTGCTGTGCCAAGTTTGATATGACACTGACTCACATGAAAGCTACCATTTTGAGTTACGTGCATCTATTACCCAATAAGATGCATCCATGACTTAATCACTTAATACATCCTCCTCGCAGCTAGGGTTTAGGCAAACATCAAGTGATAGTGCCTCCTAGACCAACTGTGACTCCTGAAAACTCAGTTGCTTCTGCTGCTCTGGAACAACTCAGTGCTTCTGAAGTGGAGAGACGGGTGAAACTGTTGCGAAAAGACAGGTAATGTGATTATTTGATATATCCAGACTATTTCTTTTGGTCACAGAAATATGTAGTTTTGATGATAGTTCACTATTATGGGCATAAATTTAATCTGCTATAATTTGTTGAGCTCATTTACATTCTTTGAGATTTCAGATGTTTGGTTGATTAGTGATCTTTAAGATTTTCTTTTTGTAAAACATAGATTTGGTTTTCCCTATGCTCTTGTAGATAAAGAAAGTTTTAGAGCATCACCTTTTACCAGTCTCTATTATTCATTTTGGTGAGCTTTGTTGCAAATGGTGTCATATCAGAAAGCTGGCAGTGGTAGTATGGATGCCATAGTGGAAATGACTGGTATAGTGTTACACCTAAAGGATTAAAACGAAGTACAAAGTTTTTCTTCTATCTGTTCGTCTCATATAATTTTGACAGTGTTTCTGTTTTTGTTTTTTAATTATACCATTGATTTTGTCATTTTAATCTCTCTGGCCACTGTTATTAATTGTTCTCGTTCAGGATTTTGAAAGTCCATAGATTTGTTAAAGAAAACATGGCAAACAAATCTGCAAACTATCATATGCAACAAAAGGCAAAATGTTCTTATGTTTCTCAGTTTTGTTGATTAACATTTCCTTTTACAGTGAATTGCAGAAATTACATAAGAAGTTTGTTCTTGGAAATATTCTGCAAGAATCTGAATTTTGGGCAACAAGAAAGGTAAAACTCACTTATCCTGTATATTGTTACTTGATTAGTAATTTTTAGCCGTACACTTTATGTTTCTTCACTTGATCCATTATTTCCTTTGCAGAATTTACTAGATGATGAAGCAAATAAAAGATCAAAACAAAGGCCAGGTTTCAAGAATGCGCTAGTAGATATTAAGCCAACAACTGATGGTCGGGTATGTCACTGAAATACTATTGTTGTAGCTGTAGACCATAATTCTGTACCAGAGTATTGATAAGTTATGTTATTTCTTATGTTCTATTCTAAGACACTGAATTTGCTGATGGCTGATGGTAGTTAACTTTTTTTTAATTATTTCTATGTTGAGCATTTCAGACAAACAAAGTTACTTTCCAGATCACACCTGAGATGATACATCAGGTCCGCCTTTCCACTCTGCTTCTTTATCATGAACTAATACCTATATAATGCTTGGTAACATCAATTTTCTATTTCCTCAATTGTTATAATTGCAAAATTTCTATACTATGCTGTCAAATGAAAATTACGTCATTTTATGAGTTGTGGAGTTTCTGAACATTTTTGTTAGTAAAAGGCTTTCAAAGTTTTTTTTAATCTGTATATGAATGTGTAGCAAGCCCTATACCTTCTTTGTTTCCTTAGTACCTTTCATGCATGATGCCGTGATCCTTTATTAAGGGGGTGTTTGGCAGGGCTCCTCCTTTTTACACGGAAAAAACAGCTCCTCCCACTAAAGCTTTTGGTAGGGCTCCTCTGAAGGAGCTGGAGCCGGAGCCGGGGAGGAGCCCTACCAAACAGTGCCTAAGCTATTTGATATCTTGAAAATATAATTTCCATTGTGTGCATGCAAATTTGATGCAATCAAAAGGTAATTATTGATCAGGAACACTGAAAATTATGCTTCCACCCTAGCCAATCAGGTTAGGATTAGTCCATAGCTGCAAAGTCCATCTTCCTTGCTTTGAATCCTACCTGCGCTGGGTCCTGTTTCCCCAAGAATACTCCATTATACCTGAGGCATATATTATTCACGGAAGCAAGTGCTGAATTCATGATTGTATATCTGAATTTTGCAATGAATTGATATGTAAAGTCTTGAAGATATATTTCTTACAACTTGTTAACGCCATATATCCTTTCATTTTACAGATTTTTGCAGAAAAGCCTGCTGTCCGTAGAGCACATTTAGATTTTGTTCCAAAAAAGGCAAGACCTATTTATATTATCAATATCATAATATGAACTGTAGAAAATTCAGGCATAAATTTTTCCTAGTGTTATTACTGTTGCTGTATGAGTCGATGCTGATTTCTCATTATGCTCTATATATTCTGCTGTATTCTGTCATAATCTTCTCATTCTATTATATTTTCTGAGGATAGATGTCAGAAACCCTATTTTGGGAAAAATACTGTAGAGCTGAGTATCTAGTTAGGACAAAAAACACTGCAGCAGCAACAGCTGAGGCTGCTGGAGATGAGGAATTGGCTATCTTCCTGAAGAATGATGATATACTGGCCAAGGAGGCAAAGATGAAGGTTTAGTTTTAGCAATGATTGCTGCTGTAATTCATTTTTTTGTTACCATGTGTTGGTGCCATTTCTTTCAAGTGACTCAATTGTTGGTTGCAAATAAAACGAGTCGATCCAACATTAGACATGGAGGCAGACACCGGAGATGATTACATTCATCTTCCGGTATGATTTTTTTCTACTATTATCTTCTTATATTTGAGACAAATGCGGTCTCTAGACTTTCTCATATTGAGCATATTTGCTTGCTGTTTACAATGAAGTGCTTATCCTATGTTAAAATTACTGCTCAATCATTATGTGTTTGGACACTCAGGACCATGGGATTCACCGTGATGGTAACAAAGAGACAGTCGACGCTGACAGTGAGTTGGCGAGGAGGACACTGTCTCAGGACCTGAACCGTCATGCAGCTGTTGTTCTTGAAGGGAGATCTCTTGGTAGTTATGGACCCAGTCGAAGAAACTTTGTGATGTCTCTTTTGTTTTCCTTAAGACAATTGATTGCTCAAGCATGTTATGATGTTAGCAGGGTGAGATAGTACCGCTCTCAGTATTATGACTTTGAGATGGTACCGTTCTCAGGGATTCCAGGGCACATCAGCAACGGAGTGAAATGATTTTTAAATTGTTTTGTTTGCCACCCATTTGATAATTTATTGTGGCCATAGCTCTTTCATGATTATACAAATCGACTAGCCTGAACCATTGGTTTGGTTTGCAAACTATACCTTTATAGTAATTGTTCTGTGACTTTCTGTTGTGTCTATTCTCTCCCTTTTTCGTTTGATCAGATTCGTTTTTCATGTTGCATTTCTATTTCTTCATTTTCATTCTGCCAATTGTTTAAGCTATTTTTCAATCCATTAAGTGTACTATGGTTTACTTGTCTTGTAGATGTTGAGTCGACCGATCCAAAGACTTTAGCTGAAGCCCTTGTAAGGTCCAAGAAAGGTTAGAGATGGCATCGGAATTCAATTGAATCCTTTTACACATGTAATATATTGTGTTCTGATGAATTATTAACTGCAGAACCACCTTCCACTTCTATTGTTGATGATGCTAATCATGAGAGACTAGTGAAGGTGGCTAGAATGATGGAGATAGAGGATCTGCAAGCTCCACAGAGCCTTCCATATGCACCACTTTGTATAAAGGTAAAGTCGTAAAGCTTGTGCTCATGGCATAACAGTAGATATATCAACCAAAATAAGAAATAATGTATTAATTTGTCTTCTTTTTTCTTATTAGGATCCTAGAGAATATTTTGATTCCCAACAAGCAAATGCTCTAAGATCTCTAGGTGGCAGCAATGACGGAAGAAAAGCTCGTACTTGTAGCTTGAGCACTGAAGAAGCATTCCATCATTTAATGGACCAAATGTCTTCTATTAAAGTTAATAAGCTTAACTGTCCGATTATTCAATCTGATATGGCTCTTAAGGTAAACAATTTTACTGGGCAGTTTGATTCGTTTATTTATTACTTTTTCTTAGTTTACTCAGTGTATTGAGTAATAGCTGATTCGGCACTAAATAAATTGTTGGGTTAGCGGTCAAATCAAGAGCAGTACACAGACATAGTTTAGGATAATGGCACTTTGAAGAGTACAGGCAACTTGAATCCTTTTATCAGTTCGTCACCAATTATAAGTTTCAAAGGTCAACCAGCACCAGGACTGCAAATATGGTTGTCAGTCTCAGTTCACTAGTCAACTGGGAACAGACACAAGCCAGTGGTCAAAAGGCAGGCTACCATTGGTGTAATCAACAGAATTAGTTAACTGTTGGATGTGTTGGCGATTAGGAAGTATCTAAGGGCCTGTTTGGCAGAGCTCCAACTCCAAGATTTTTTGGAGCTGACCATCCCTAGGTCCAGGTATTGTTGGATGTGTGGCCAAACTGAGGGCATTTCATTGGAGTGTTGAATCATTTTACATTGAACGCCAGATGTTTAAACCACTTGACCTTTTCTTTCATCCTGCATGGGTCTTGGAGCTGGAGCTTTGGAACCCTAAATGTATCACATAAAGCTCATATAAAAAAAGAGAGGAAGAAGGAAACACTATGTTATTTAGTTTATTATTATCCCATTCTTAATAATATGTGTATGTAAGGTCCATTCTTCATATTTTTGCATCTGTTCGCATGATGTTGTGTTACTGCTACTGTGGCTTCTCTGTTCTTAAGCTATTAAATTGCATGAGCAGGAAATCCTAACTACCTAAATGGTATGGGCCTAGGTTCTTAATGAATTGAACGAAGGGATTTCTCATTCAAGGAGACTTAACCTCAAGAATCCTCAAGAAGGTCTCTTTGGTCAGCTGCCCCAACATACACGGGACGAGCTTATGGATGTGAGATGCTATATTTACTACTGGTTTCGTTTTGTATGTATGGATACTCTTGTGTCGATGGAACTTCTGTAAACTATCTATTTTCTCAGCATTGGACGACTATCCAGGAGGGAGACGTTAGCCTCGATGGGCAAGTGGTGGCCAAGAAGGATACTTTTCGGTATTTAGGGTCGATGCTACAAAAGGATGGAGACATTGATGAAGATGTTAGGCATAGAATTTCAGCCGGCTGGTTGAAATGGCGTCAAGCTTCTGGCGTTCTCTGTGACAAAAGGGTGCCTCAGAAGCTGAAAGGTAAGTTCTATAGGACGGCGTTTCGTCCGGCGATGTTATATGGTGCTGAGTGTTGGCCTACAAAAAGGCGACATGTCCAGCAATTGAGTGTAGCGGAGATGCGTATGTTGCGTTGGTGTTGTGGGCACACAAGGAGGGATAGAGTACGGAACGACGATATTCGGGATAGGGTTGGGGTGGCACCAATTGAGGAGAAATTGATTCAACATCGGTTGAGATGGTTTGGACTTGTCCAACGGAGGCCTCCTGAGGCGCCGGTGCGTAGTGGAGTTCTAAAGCGGGCCGATAATGTAAAGAACGGTAGAGGTCGACCTAAACTAACTTGGGACGAGTCCGTTAAGAGAGATCTTAAGGAGTGGAATATCCCCAAGGATTTAGTTATGGACAGGAGCGCTTGGAGATTAGCAATCAACGTGCCTGAACCGTGACCTCTTTTGTCTTGTGCCCTTTATGTCCCTTTATGTGTCTCCCTGTTTCTCGTCTCTTTTGGGTTTCATCTCTAGCCTACCCCAACTTGCTTGGGACAAAAGGTTATGTTGTTGTTGTTGTTGTTGTTGTGGACGACTATCCAGGAATTGCTACGGCATTTTTGGTCATCGTATCCAATAACAAGTGCAGTACTTTATAACAAGGTATATCTCCCCCATCGTTACCAGCACTGTTTTGTAACCCATGGTGTATTCAGTTGGATTTTTTTATCTGGAACACGCAGGAGAGCTGTGTATCATTATATTAAGAAGAAAATGTTTAGTTGGAAATTAGTACAAACTTCTTGATTTCATGTTATAAGTGCAAACTTAGCTGATTTATAGGACTAAAGGAAGTGTTTGTACATCCACCATGTTTCTTCTGTTAGATGTTTTTAGCAGCTTGCATTAAAAAAAAGATGTTTTCAACTGCTCGGTTTATTTTGCATGCTGCATTGATTTGGTCAGAGAACCATCACTGAGAACTATGGAGTAGCACACTGTATATTGTGTTGTACAGTATGTTATCCAAACTATGAATTAGAATGCCCTAGTTCTGAAGGTTTGTAGCACTGTAGTTATGGTGCTAGTTTCGGTAGGCTAAAGCCAGGAAGACTGTCACACAGTCTTAAAAACTTAAGATGCCAAGAAGGGAAGCTTTGAGTGCGCTGTATCATGCTTTTAGTCCTTTTTGGTATAGCAATGCTTCACTCTGGACATGTATTTCTTTCTAATGCCAGTTGCTTTTATGTTAATTTGCTTGTTTTGAAGGTTCAAAGAGTTAACGAAGCTATGACACAGATATATCAAAAGTTGCAGGTAAATATTTGCCAGCGCATCTGACATCTGCCCCCACTCCCCTGTTTAGATATTCAGAACCCTCATACTTGTCACCTAAAATGGGTTTATACTCAAATTACCATTGAAGTTCTTTTGTATGTTCTGTTGTGAAATATGCAGCTTATAAAGGAATCGGCACAGCCTGATATAAGACATGAAATATCTCGGCTAGTAAAGCCCATGACTCAGGTCTGTAAACATTGCTCTCACTACCATGTACTCCTACCTAAGATAGTCATGCCATTATTTGAATCCCAATCCCACATTCAAGGTGCATGCTTCCATGAATTGTTCTCCCATCGAGATGGCAGCAAACTGACCAAAGCGATGGTATGTTGTTTGCAGGCCTTGGATTCCGCCTTCAACCACGATTTGGAACAGCAGGAGAAGTCGTCCAAGGCCGGGAACAGGCACAACGAGTTTTGAGCCAAGGAGATTGTTTTGACCAACACATGAAGCGAGACGGGCTGTGTGTCCGAATATACAAGAGCTGCTGTGGAATTCTTGAGGCGTCTACGATTTTGATCTTTTTCCCCCTCCTATTAATAGCTGCCGGAGGAGCAGGAGGCTGCCATTTGCAGCCCCAGAATCTTGATCTGTCATCAATTGTTTGTAATTGAATGAATAGTGAGACTCGCAACGCATGATGCTGTGCTGCCGACGTGTTGTACTTTGTACGTGGCGGTCATGGCTATTCGAGATAGAATCAAAGCAGTACCAACAGTATCGGTGGCGTCTGTCAGCTGTGAGCCGTCGCTCACTCGTCTCGTCTTGTAGCATCTGTGGGTCGCGGTGGAGAAAGGAGTTGCAAGAAAGAAGGTAGCAGCGAACTGGCGCTGCCCAACTCGGCAGCGGCGGTGCTTTTGGGGTTTTGGTGTAGACTTGTAGTCGTCGCTCGCTGTGCTGGGTGTGCAGCGGGGATTGCCGTTTTTGGAGGAGGCAGGATAAGCAGTAGGCCGTCCCTCAGATCAGTCCTTGCTGCTGGGCAGTTGGAGCATGCTTTTCGTAAAGCCCGGGCCTCGTTGTTCCTGCGAACACAGTGAACGAAGGAAAAGGTGCAAAGAAAATAAGCATAAGCAACGCAAAGAAGGGGTTAAAAAGAGGCTCCGTATATGTATGGTAAAAAAAGAAGCAACGCAAAAAAAAAGAGGAGTTAAACATTTGAACAACTTTTTGAAAAAAAAATACATTTTTGACACGCCTAGTGGGACTCGAACCCACAATCGCCTGATTAGAAGTCAGGCCCGTTTGGTTTGGAGGAGTTAAAATTTAACTCCTATCACATCAATGTTCTCTCAAATGTAAATGTAAACTAATTGCATGCATGTCGGCACAGATTATGAGTAATTTACGAGACGAATCTATTAAGCCTAATTAGTCCAAGATTGGAAACTTTTTTGTCAAATAAGACGAAAGTGCTACAGTGTTCGTTAAACTTTAACATCCAAACCAAACGGGACCTCAGACGCCTTATTCATTAGGCCATGGGCGCTGACTGTTTAATTTCGTATTAAAATTTATAAGGAAATCCAGCATCGCCGTCCCGCTGGCCTCTGCCGCCGTTCACGGGAGCACCATCCGGCCATGCAACCACTCAGCCAACGCGTAAGCTGGAAACGGCATGCCTGCCCCCGCCTGGCACACGGGAGAGGGAGAGGGGGAGACGCGGCGCTAAGGATGGCAACCGGGCGGGTTCGGATCGGGTGAAGTGTCTGGACAACCAAAACCGAAACCCGAACTTAAAACTCGAATCCGCCCCTAACACCAGTTCGGGTGAAAATCCATCACCAAAACCGAAAACCGCGGATACCCCGAAACCGAACGGATAATCCGGAACCCGAAAAAAATTTCACAAACCAACACAGACAGCATAACAATGAGACGCAGCAGCAGCAGCAGCTTAAGATCCGGTCCGCCTGCCGATGCCGTCGACTGTCCTCCTCTTGGTGCTTGCGGGAGCGGGCCTACAGCGGGGAACTGGGGGCGACGCACCGTCACCCTGGCTCAGCCCCCGGCGGTGGCGCCTACTGGTGTAGGGGGCGCACGCACCGTGCCGACGGCGGCGGGGCACCGGATCTGGTGGGGTGGGCGCCTGGGCGGGTGGCGCGGCTGCACCGGCCCCTGCTCCTTTGCGCTGCGCTCGAGTGGGGGACGACGAGGGAGGGCGAACAAGGACGGCGGGGTGAGCGAGAGCGAGAGGGGAGAGGGTCTCGGGTGGGATGACGACGGGGTGAGCGAGAGCGAGAGGGTCGGTCTCGGTCCAGGGGCCAGTGCTGAGAGTTTCAATTATATACCTAGGTTATTACATGGGCTGTTGGTGGGCCGAACAAATTCGAGGCTCCGTTCCGCGGGGAAAAATTAGGATCCGCCCCCAAACCTGTAACCGTTCGGGTATTCGAACCCGAAAACCGTGGGTGCAAAAATGTCCCCAAAACCGAAACTGTTAGACCCGAAAACCGCGGATACCCACCCCGAACCCGATCCGCTGCCATCCTTACGCAGCGCGCACGGCAGCACAGCACCCACCCGTCTCGTGCAAAGCAAACCCCGTCTCGCATCGCAGTCGCAGCGACCCCTGCATGCTGCGACGTCGGACGCAGCGGCTGACATCACGCGCGCCCGGCCCTGTGCCTGCTTCTGCTGCGAATGCGAACACAGCCACCCCTCCCGCCTCCCTGGCCCACGCCCACCTCTCCTCCGCCGGAGAGCGGAGGCGACGTACGGGGGACCACGGCCGCGAGCGAAATCGAATGCCACAGCCACCGACCGCGTGGGGGAGCCAGGACTCAGGAGTCAGGAGTCGGACGGAGTGGAAGTGGAAGAGGCTGGCCGCGATCTAGGCCCACATCGCCAGTGAGAGAGACACGGGCGAGGCGAGCCGCGAGCGCGAGCGGCCTTTCGGTTCCTGCCCTTTCTCTCTGCCTGGCTGGCTACAAAGCGGAGCAGAAGAGGCACCAAGAAAACCCTCCCTCCCTCCTCTGTTTCAGACGGAGCAGAGGGCCGGCACGAAAACCCTCCTCTCCGTCACACCGTCCGTCACATCTCCGCGACCCACCCTGCTTCTCCACCACCACCGCAACCGCGAGAGCCGCCGGGCCGGGCCTAGAGGGAGGAGCCGAGGAGAGCGCTCCATCCATCTACCTCTGCTCGCCGGTGAGTGGCCGGCCGTTCGTTTTGTTTTCGCCTCTTTTGTTCTGGTACGGTGGTTCTGCTCGTTCGACGGTCGTCTCGTGTTTCATCCCCTTGCAAGCGCTAGCATGGCTTTATTTCGACCGATTTCGTTTCGGTTCGTGCTCATGATTGACGAACGCCACGCCCGCACCTGGAGCGTTTGTTGGACGTGCTGCTGACGGTTCGTCTCGTCTCGCCACGCCACGCGCGCCTGCACTTCTGCGCTGCTCTGCTCCTGCTCCATGGACGGAACCGCGGCTATACCCGCGCCGCGCTGTGCTCTTCTTCTTCTTCATCGTGTTTATTTGCTTCCTCGTTTTGATCCACCATCCATCTATGATCTATCCTCCGCGCGCGTCGCTCAGATCCCTGTGCTCACGCTGGGGGTTTTGGCAGGCACTTTGGGGTTTTCTGATTGGCGGCTTAATTTCTTTGGGGGTTTTGGCACTTTGGTGGTCATATGCTTCGATGATTGGCATTAGAATTCTTCAAACTGCATTAATTCACCACTGCTTTATACTAGTAGATCGCAGCAGATCGGATTTGGAAACTAATTGCTTCTCCATGAAGTATTAAACTGACTGGTCGATCGCCCTCCCACTCCTCCTGCAGGTGGAGGAGGCCACACTGCATACCATCACACGCCGAACCGTTGGTTCATCTAGGAGACATCACACACCGTCCTCCTCCTTCGGCCTCTGCGCTCCGCTCAAATCGACCGATGGCACACGATCAGCAGTGGTACGTGCACGAGCTCTACCGCCTTCTCTCCCCTCTCTACCTGCCTCCTCTCCTCTCTGCGGCTCGATGCTTTTGCAACGAGATGCGGTACGGTGTTGCTACTGCTACACTTTTGCTTTAACCGGCGGTTGCGTCGTCTTCTACTACCTCTACGCGATGTTTGCTTTACTTGCATCTACGGTGTCCTCTCTTGCATAATTTCCATTTATGCGTACTAATTCTGCTGCTGCCTGTTCATTCTTTTTTTTGGGATGTGTTTTTGCATCTCGACACGATCTTTCAATTTTTCATTTTTTGAAAACACGATCTTTCAACTACAGTCGATGTATCCGTGGGGAAAACAATAAGGCCGGAGATTATTGCCGGCCCATCACGAAGCCCGCGCGTAATGGGCCTGGCACCACTTCCTTCCCAGCCCACCCCACACGGTCCGGGCTCCCATTTGCCTCCGCTCGCCTCGTCGCCACCGCCGGCTCCGGCGGCCGCAGCGACTTACGTCGACCTCGCCCGGCCGCTTCTACGCTCCCTCCGTCTTGGGGCGGGTGGTTGCTGACCCGGCCGACACCCCACCCATGTCTCGTCCCGTGGCATCGATGTCAGTTCCCGTGCGCGCGCTGGGGTCTGGGGACCGCCGGGGAACCCCTAACCCTCGGCGTGGCTGGCTGGCTGCTTTGACCACCAGCGCAAGTTGTTCGCGAAATTGCCTCACTAGGGTGCTGCATGTCATCGAGGGCGAGGTACATTGTGCTTTGTGTGCTGGGCTTGGGGTGTGATTGGCGGTGGCTGGAGGCTGGTGCTTTTTGGGATTGTTGGCCAGCTTATAATTTTCTTAGACACCAGTTCTTTCTTATTTGTTGTTCTTGAATCTTGTCAGAACAATATGCTGTCGCAATGGATATTTCTTTTTTTTTTCTTAGGTCTGCATTGGATATTTCTGTTTTTCTTAGGTCTGCCCAGCTTATTTTGTTCTTCTTGAATCAAGTTAATAATGTTCTGACCTGGATATTTCTGTTTTTCTTAGGTCTGCAATGGACTGCAGCTCTGATGAGTCATCAGAGCTAAGTGAGACTGATATTGATGACTATGCTGAGAAGTCATACTTGGACCTCAAGTCTGGCAAGTATGTGGCAAGGCTGGGCAGTGACAGGTTCAGGTGCCCATTCTGTCCAGGGAAGAAGAAGCAGGACTACCGTTACAACGAGCTGCTTCAGCACGCTGTTGGGGTGGGCGCATCCAACCGTGCTGCAAAGGTGAGGGCAAACCACCAGGCCCTGGCGAAACTTCTGAAAGAGGACCATGCTGATGCGGCAGCCACTTTGCCACCACGGCAGGCTATTGCGCTAACTAACCCTCCAAAGCCAGTGCAAGATCTAGAAGTGTTTGTTTGGCCCTGGATGGGCATCCTCACAAATGTTCCGGCCGAACAAACCCAGGGGGGTGGAGCCATACTGATGAAGCAGCTAGCTGATTTCAAACCCGTGCAAGTTACTGCTGTGTATGGTGACAATGGGTATACTGGCTACGTCATTGTTCTTTTCACCAAGGATTGGATTGGGTTCAAGAATGCCTTAGCATTCCATAACTATTTCAAGTCACAGCGCTTGGGTAAACTGGAATGGAAGGAAACAAAGCACCATGTAAAATATGTGTTTGGATGGCTGGCAAAAGAAGAGGATTACAAATCAGGTGACCCTGTTGGTAGGTTCTTGTCAGCAAATGGTGACCTCAAGACAGTTTCTGAATTGGAACAAGAGATGTCCAGCAAGACTGACAATCTCATAGCTAATTTGACTCAACAGATCACCGCTAAAAGCAAGTATCTGCAGGAACTAGAGTGCAAGTGTAATCAAATGAATCTCTCCCTTCAGAAAGTTATGGAAGAAAGTGATTTGCTGCACAAACGTTATAATGAAGGTACACTCATTGAATTCCAATTGTGAAATATTCTCCTGTCAGAACTTTATGGATGTTATGCTCATTTATATTGCCTAAAATGATTGTGCCTATTGTATTTTTGTTTATCCTTTTCACAGAAATGAGGAATATGCAGTCTGCTGCCCGTGAGCATACGCAGAGAGTTTTTCAGGAGACTGAAAAACTGAGAAAACAGTTGGCTGAGAAAGAGAGTAGCATTGAAAGGAGGTCCAAGGAACTAAATGAACAAGTTGCTCAAACTGACATGGAAAGAAGAAAACTGGAGGAAGAGAGGAAAAAGGTATTGGTGCATCCTCATTTCTATTGGTGCTACTGTTTAGAGAATTCCTATACTCTATTAAAAATAGTTGTTGTTCCTTCTCTGCCATCATAAAGTTAAAATTTCCTTACCTCCAGGCCTTTCCTTTCTTTTGGTTGCTGCTGCAATTTTCTTGCTTTCTTTGGTTGATGCATCATCTTCACCTTGTCCTTGTTTCTGTTCTTGTGAAATTGACCCAGCCATAGGATACTCGATGGAAAGAGCATCTGGTTGGTTTGAGCCAATTCCAGAACCACACCTGAACATGTATACATATTCATTTCAGTTCAGCAAGTCATGGAGATATTTTTCAGCACACTAAAAGTCACAAGTATATGTACACAATCAGATTTGATATTTTACCTCAAAGATTTTCCAGAACTTGAGTGTCAACTTTGCCTTTGCCTTTTTTTTTGTTAGTTGCAACTTGAGGTGCCTTTTTTAGGTTTTTTTCCTTTCCAGAACTTAAGATGTCAATGTTTTGGCTGTACCAAAATGAAGTGAGTTATAATTTGGATAACAAATTCATGGAAACAAAAGGAATTCAGAGCATTTTTTTCCATGCAAACCTTGTTGGGAACCTCATAGAACTTGCTGGTGCTTCATGAAAAGGAACAACACTGGACTCTGTGGATGCTATGGTGGTTCTCCTCTTCTTCTTGGGTGGTCCTCTGCATTGACCAAAAGAAAACATGTATAACTGCATAAACAATAACTGGAAAAGCTAACAAAAGTCTGCAGCTTAGTACCTCACAGACATCATTGCTGCAATGTCAGCTGGGTCACCCTTTTTTGCATTTGTGCCAATGATGCCCATAGTCCTTGCAAATAGGACACTTGTGTTGTCCTTTCTTTCTAGTTGTGTTGCCCCCAGTCTCATTAGAGCCTTTAAACCTTTGTGTCTTCCTCCTACCAGCCGTGCTTTTTAGGAGGGGTGGGTGCATGAAGAATCCATGGCAAACTTTGGGCCATTGGGACTTGTCTGGCATTGCTGGGATTAGGTGATCATATGCAGCTCTAAATATTTGTACAGAATAATAGGAGTACACATAGTTCTCAAGTGGTACATTGGTCAATGATGTGATAAAAGCAATAGCATGGACGCAAGGGATGCCACAAACCTGCCATTTTCTACAGGTGCAGGTCCTACCTTGCAAGTTTACAACACACCTAAAGCCACTACCACTTAGTACAGATACCTCACCAACTTCACTTGAGCACTCCAAGACATCCATGTCTAAGTCCCTGCTCCTTTCATTCAATTTCTGGATGATCTGGGGTAGAATCGAACCTTCCAACTTCATGGCAACTTTTCTCCTTTGGTTCCACTTTACCATAAGCACTTGTATGATCTTGTCCATTAAGTCGTCCAAGTTCATGGACTTATACCGTTTTATCCAATTGTTGAAGCTCTTTGCTAGATTGTTGGTTACATAGTCAACTTTTCATCTAGATGAAAATTGGCTTCTAGTCCACAACATTTTGCACCAATTCCTAAGATATTCAGTTGCTGCTGATTTCACTTGCTCCATTGCTGACCAATGCTTAGTGTGGGTGCCATGAGTAGGCTCCTGCCGAGAGGTGATCATCAAATACCTTACCTCTGTACTTCTTAAAGTTGGTCACCAAATGGAACATACACTCCCTATGTTCAGCTTCTGGAAACACTTGACATGTACTTGTCTACCATCCATTCAACAAAGTCCTTAAAGTTTGTTGTATCCGAGTCTAAAACCTTCTCGATCACAAAACTAGAACAAAGTTTTTTTGGGATTACCAAAAAGTCTGATTTCCAATAAATAACTAGAATTAGGATCCATTCTGTGAATCAAAGTAATGACAAAAATCATCAACATCTATGGTCTACAACAAAATTTTAACTTTACGATGGCAGAGAAGGAACAACAACTATTTTCAATGGCGGATAGGGAATTCTCTCTTATTTTACATGTCTTCTTTATCACTATCAAATTTTAGAAAGTTTCTGAATTGATTCATAGTCCTACCAATAATGAATAATTTATTGATACCTATCTTTTGTACTTATTTCCCTGCAGAATGCTGACCAAAACGATTCCCTCAACATGGCTAGAATTGAGCAACAAAAAGCTGATCAACGGGCGCTACAGCTTCTTGAGAAACATAAGGTATGCACATCCTTCCTTTTTCTTGTTGATACCATTGAGTTTTCTTTTAGTTTTCATGCACCCCAACTTATTTGGGTTCCAAAACTCAAAACAGAAAGAGAAGGAGGACGCCCTGAACAAAATCCTGCAGTTAGAAAGGCAGGTGGATGAAAAGCAAAAGCTGGAGCTAGATATTGAACAACTTAAAGGCAAACTGGAGGTGGTGAAACACATGGAAGGAGAGGGTGTTGATGTGAAGAAACGTTCTGAGGAGCTGACAGCAGAACTGAATGAAAGAATTGAAGAGATGGAAGATCTTGAAGCTCTCAATCAAACTCTTGTTGTTAAAGAAAGGATGACCAATGATGAGATTCAAGATGCAAAGAAAGAGTTGATCACGGTAATATCATATTGCAGTATATTTTCAGAAAATCTGCAGAGACATACCTTAGTTAGATATTCTTCCTAATTTTATCATGTTTAGATCCACGCCTTCTTTAGACATGGGTTCCTTCAAATAACGGAATTGATTGGGTGAGGACGTCCGGACGACGTCGGACGCACCCGACGGGCACGACCCGACTCAACCGCGCCGTGCGACCCGAAGCGTCCGCACCCGCCTGACCCCGCGCGCCAACTTCGGTCGCTGCCTCCCCACCCATTCCCCTTCTCCACTCGCCTCGTTCTCTCCACCTCCTCCGCGCGAGCGGCTCACGTTGCGCCCCTGCGCCTCCTCCCCCACGCGCCGGCGAGCTCCCCCTCCCGTCCTTCCTCCCCCCCTCTCCCTTCCCCTCCCCGCTGCGACCTCCGTGTCCATTTTTTTGCCGCTAGCAGCCGTGGGCGACGACGGCGGCTTTCGACAAAGTTGATGTGGCGGCGGCTCCGGGTTCCCCTTTGGTGGATCCATGGCCCTGCGCCTCCCCGTGCTGGATCCATGGAGGGAGGCGCAAATCCAGTGGCGCGGGATAGTCTCCTCCACTCCGGAGCATCCTCCACCTCGACGGCAGCATGCCCCCGTGGTGGATTCATGGAGCGCCGGGCTCCCCGTGGTGGATCCATGGGGGGCAGTGCAGATCCAGCTAGGGGTGGCGGTCTCCACTCTTGCGCGCCTCCCCCATCTCGTGGTGGATCCATGCAGCAGCGTTGCCCCTCGTGGTGGATCCATGGGGGCGATGCAGATCTTGCGGCACTTCTCTTCCCCCCTCTGTTTCAGTAGCATCCCTCTCTTTGTTTCTGTTTCTCGAAAGGTACGTTTCATTAGAACAATTTGGATGTTGAAGAAGCAGATCGGAGCATGTTGTATGAGCTTTTCCTTCCTCCTCCTCCCCCTTCCCTTTTTTTTCTCCCTGTTTCAATGGTTGTTTTTCAATGTTGCAGTAGTGTTTCAGCACATGTTGGAGTGCGTTTGAGATTTTGTTTCAGGTTTTTTTTGTTTCAACCGCATAGTGAAGTAGTTGTTGGCCGTGTTGCAGTAGTTGTTTGAGGGTTGTTGTAGTAGTTTCATGTTGTTGGTGCAGCAAGGGACCACTTACGTTGTTTGAATCTTCATTTTGTGCATGTTGTAGCAGGAGTTTGGCTGTTGTTTCAGTAGGTCTTGGTCGTTGTTGCAGTAGGTTTCATGCTTTTTGGTTCAGTAGGCGTTCGTTGCCTGTTTTGCATATCTTTTACTAGATTTTTTTAGTTCGCTGCATTAGGTGTTCTTCGAATGTTGGAATAGCATTATCCTCCTGTTTCATCTGGTCGGAGTGGATTATGGTGGTGATTCGGTGCCACGGGGTGTGGTGGAGGTGCTAGGTCGGTGAGGTTGCGGCGGGGGTAGATCCGTGCACAGGGGGTGCGCGCGGATCCGTGCGCGCGATGGTTCGCGGGGGTCGCGGATCCCTGCGGCAGCGGGACGGGGGCAGCGCCGTTTTTTTCGTTTTCATTTTCATTCCGCGCGTGCGGCGTCCTTCCGTGGGGGAGGGGGCGGTTGTTGCGGCGTCTGGCCGCTAGCGCCCGGATCCGGACGTCCGGGCGCTAGCATCACCCTTCAAATAAGCCTTCCTGTCCTTTTGACTTCCTCAGAGAGTTTTTGTGGATATTTTGCAGGGTTTGGCAGATTTATTAGGTCCTCGTAGCAACATTGGAATCAGGAGAATGGGTGAACTGGATGAGAAGCCCTTTGTTCTATCTTGCAAGCAAAGGTATGGAGAAGATGCTGAAATGAAAGCTGCTGAATTTGTCTCCTTGTGGCAAGAGCATCTGAAGGACCCTAATTGGCATCCTTTCAAGATAGTGACCACAGGCTCAACCACAGAGGTATGCCCAATGAAACGAATGCACATCTTTTTTCTTCCATCAAGTTTTCTGGCAATACCTAGCAATGTCAATATTTTGTCTTACTGTCGTCATCTGATTCAATGTAGCTTATTAACTGTTTAAACCTCAAATTAACTGTGTTAATCTGTCACTCCAAGAGGACCCATTGTCTCGCAGCTTGGCAAATTTGCAACACTAACCTGATGTGTTATGTTTCAGCAAATCCTCAATGACAAGGATGAGAAGCTGGTGGGCTTGAAGAAACAGCTCGGCGAGGAGGTGTACAAAGCTGTGACTACTGCATTGCTGGAGATCAATGAGTACAACGCTAGCGGCAGCTACGTGGTATCTGAACTCTGGAACAACAAAGAGAACCGAAAGGCCAGCATAACAGAAGCCATACAGCACGTTCTGAAGCAATGGAAGGCACAGAAACGCCGAAGATAAGATCCTGCGCCTCACTGGAACAAGTTAAGGTCTGTATTCTGGTCGCATTCTGCAAACACTTCATGATATTATGTCTATTCTGTGCTCTTGTATGGGGTGCTGATAACTTGATTTATCGGTTTGCAGTTTGGGGTCAGCTGACTATCAACATCATCAGCAAGTGCAGACACTACTGAAGATAATCTATCTGCGGCTGTGTTTTCCTTAGCGGGCGCATGCTCATTAGTTTCATTTAGCACTTCTCTTTTTGTTGGAAATCAAATAGGGATGGTCACCATCAGTTGGTACTGTTTTAAAAGTACTCTACATTTTCTGAAGAACGGTGAAAATGACTTGTGATGCGCCATTTGACCCCTGCAACATACTTTTGTAGACGGTTGCTATGGCTAGCATTTGGCGCTTTTTATTTGTTGAACTAAATCTGATTTTATCTCCATGAAGCAACTTGTGTGATGAATGATGAGCTGATGTCTGATGATGGTGTAGCAGCTTGAACCTCTTGTTCCCAGGTTCCTCCACGGCTCAAAATATATATGGTGTACCTCTTGAGCAGGGGCGGATCCAGCGGTGGGGCGGGCGGGGCTCAAGCACCCTCTACCGCTGCCGCGACAATGGAGCCCCGTCTTGAGCCCCTCCTAATTTTTATAGGTATGAAAGAGATGGAGGAGGGGTTTTAGAGGTTGAAGATGAGTTGAGCCCCATCTTCTATGAATTTCTAGATCCGCCACTGCTCTTGAGCCATTAGTGCTTCCATTCTTTGCCTGGGGAGGGGCTGCTCAAAATATCGTGCCAAGCTATTAAACATATCAGAACTACTAGTTTCTGTGGTAGGTGATAAATTGCCTAATTTCTTTGTGAGGATCTCTTGCTCCAATTGGATAGCTCCTTTTCCTTGTGTTTTCTCTGCTTTATCAGCTAGCTGACTACTTTTTCACTGACTATCTTGTGTGTTTTGAGCTCGATCATTGATCTAAGCTTTTTACCACCGTAAGACAACTCAGTGCAGCAGCAATGTTAGAATTGGTGTGTCGATCTGTAACTCAGTTTCTGCAACAATGTGAGTTGCATGGTGGTTCAGTATGACAGTATCTCCCGCCTCCAAGTTCACCTCCGCAGTTATTCGGTGAATCGAACCACTACCTGTTTCAGGCTCCTCCATGTTGTTCCCTGCGTAGCATGGTGGATTGGCATCTGCCACATACCCTTCTGTTGTTGTTGGTTGATTCGAAGGTGAAAACCAATCATGATCAGTTACGGTATCAAGCATCACCATATTCATAAATTGCAGGTGTCCCAGGAATGAGTGACGCGAACAACACGGGGTCACAAGAATAGATGTTTGGTCCAAGAGCGAGCGAGGCGACAAAGCTAAGCTGCTATCTTCGATGGTTGTTCTTGGCTTGTTACTCATGATTTGGGTGAGAGGTGTTGCAAAGGTGACGTGTTTAAGCATTGTGCACTTGCTACTTTGTTCGCCACCCAATGTCAAAGAGGTGTGTTTGCAATTGCGGAACAGTGGTGAGGAAGCTCTGCTGCAATGGCGTGGATCCTCCTAGAAGCTCCCACTTCGATGACAAAAGGCTCTTCTCCGACAACCTCTTGGCCCCACGTCTGATATAACTTCTGAGTAGGGGCATTGTTGTACCGTGTACAAGTGGAAGCCCTGTGTCCTTCTCCCGAGCAGCGCCAACATCTCGTGAGTCTATTGATAAGCAATTGAGACATCGTCCACGACCACGAACATGGTTGAAAAAATCTGTCTCCTCTCCATTCTCTAGCATGTTTTGTGATAACTTCGCGATAGGAATGGGCCGATCCGGCCCTGGCCTTTGGACCTGACCCCGTGGCCTCAATGCCAATTTTGGGGGCCATGGGTCTACCCAAATATTTCTCTGCTATTATAGACTATGAATACTATCAACATATTTAGAAATGATGAGATAAAAAATAGTAAAATATATTAATTATCTATGTATTATTTACAAATAAAGGGATGGAAGTTAGTGTTGTTCTTTTCTAGTTGCCTAGCAAAGTCTAGAGATTTGGTTCATTTTTGCCATCTATCATCTACTATCATCTGTCAATCCCAATTTGTTTGCTTCCAGTTCCATCGGGTGTTGGTAAAAACGTGTTGTCAAAAAGGAATTGAAGCAGGGGCAGACAGCCAACGACTAGCTGAGCATACACGCTAACACGCATACGTTCTTGCACACTTGCTAGTGGTCGCATGATTAACACACGCAGTAGTCATTCATCACCTCTCACTAGCGGCTACTCAGTTCGTTATGTCACACAACAAAAGCAAAGGCCCTCACACTCCATCGTTGCCATCCGCAACAACGAACCGTCGGCCTCTAACCCTGTCAGTTTTAATTTGTTATATTTTCCGTACTTATTCTGAATAACAAAAAAAAATCAACAAACAAAGAAAAAATGTTTTTTTATATGATGATTGGATCGACCCATCGTATCCATTGGGTCAATAGGTTCCGGCCGTATTGACCCTATTTTAGACTTTGAGAGTGGCCCTAGTGGCTCATTGGCCTTGTTTTTATGTGTCAAGTCGACTACCCAATAGGTAGACCCGACCCATTCGCATCGTGATAATGATGACCTAATAAAGGCAAGTCAACAGGGTTATCATCTCCATCTCTTTGACCCGGCTATTGTCGTCATGTGCGTTGAGATCTCGGAGCGGTTCACGTACGGGGGCATTTCATGGAACCTGATCACCTATCTCACCAGCTCGCTTGGGCAGTCCACGGCTTCGGCTGCCGCAGCCATCAACGCGTGGAGCGGCGCCGCTGACTCATAGCGCCAGTACCGCACTATCATCGACGCCTCCCTCGTTTACATCCTGGCATGCTCCGTTCTGGTCTCGCGGCATAGTCTCTTTGGCCTCACGACTTGTTCCATGTGGGCGCCAAAAGGTACAGCGTTGAGCTATGTAACCTTGGTGCCAAAGGTCTTAAGGTCACGACGCCGATCCTAGAGTCTACTTCCGCTATTAGTTGGTCGAAGGTGCAAATGTCAAATCTTTTAAGAAAAGGATTAAATTGCAAAAAAAAAAAGCTTGTCATTCATGCCCGTGTTCTTCACCTCCCACTTTAGGCAACTAAGCCGACACAAGTGTGAAACTGTGTAAAACAATGATTGTAGTTAATTTTTCACCACATATATACACCATTGTAATAAACTTCAGTACACCAACAAAAACAAGCGTATCTCCTCGAATTTGTTGCAGCTCTCCTCTGAGCCAACCACCGCTTATGCCAGAAACGGCGCATGCATGGACACGGGAAACTTGTCTCATGCATTGCAAAGGAAACCCGATCGCGATATCGCAACGACCCCGGCGGGTCAAAAACCAAAGCACAGCTTCGCTTCTCTGCATGCTGCGACGTCGGATGCATCGGCTGACGTCACGCCCGGCCTCGGCTTCTGCGGCGGTCCCCCAGCCTGCCAGTGCCAGCGAACACAAACACGGCCACCCCACCCGACCCCCTCCCGGGCCCACGCCCAGGAGTCGAGGAGTTGGAAGTGGAAGAGACTGGCCGCGCCCCGGCGTCGTCCGGCTGGCCGTTGCCGTTGGGCTTCATATGCCCTTTCCTCTGCCTCACTGGCTATAAAACGGAAGGGAAAGGGCCGTGCAGAAGCACGAGAACCCTCTTCTTCCCCGGCACGGAGCGGAGGAGAATCATATTCAGAAGCAGAGGACGTTTGGTGGAGGCTACACCGACTGCGGCGTCGACCATGGCTCACGATCACCAGGGGTCCAGGGGTACGTGCGATTCTGCCGCTACCAGTTCTTCTAGACTTGTACCTCTACTGTACGTGATGTTTGCTTTTCTTCGATCTGCAGCGTCGTCCTCTGTTGCATAATTTTAGTCTGTTCTTGAATCTCGACATCATCATCTTTCAACCATACACACACACGAGTAGTGGTAGTCGCTGCATCCTGGGAAGAGAACAAGGCCGGAGACTGAGGATGTCCGGCCGAACACGAAGCTCGCGCACGTACATGGGCCTCGGCCCTCGAGCCACTACCTCCTGCCTTCCCGGCCCAGTCCACACGGTTCGGGCTCTCTTTGCTCTCATTCCCTTCGTCTCCGCCGCCGGCCGGCCGGCTCCGACGGCCGCACGCAGCGACCTCGCCCGGTCGCTTCTACGCTCCGTCTCGTGGGGTGGTGGCTGACCCGTCGGACCGCCACCCATGTCTCGTCCCGTGGCGTCCATGTCGGTTCCGTGCGCCGCGCTGGTGGCTGGGGGGCCGGGGGCCGGGAAGGCGGGAACACCCCTACCCCTCGGCGTCGCTGCTTTGACCACCAGCGCAAGTTGCTCGCGACATTGCCTCACCAGGGCGCTGGCTCTCATCGAGGACGTGGTACATTGCGATTTGTGATTAGCGGTGTGTTGTGCCTTTTGGGATTGTTGGCTAGCTTATAATTTGCACAGATACGACTTCTTTCTTACAGTATTTGTGTTCTCGTTGCAACAATATGCTGTTAGCAAACATCATCCATGCTAGGTCAAAGATTAGATATGTTTATGATGCGAATGCAGCTCTGCGTGTTAACATGCCTCTCCTTCTGCTGTTTGTTTCCATCAGCTATGTGTTCCTTTCATGTGTACAGCAACCATCACCACCAATTGCTTGAATCGCTAATTCAGACATAAATCATACTAATGAATACACTACCTGTGCTGCTGTTCAGACATACATGTATTTGGTTGGCATGTTTGTCATTGTATATATGTGCATCACTTCTAGTAATGCTGAATGATCTATTTGAGATATTAATCGCATTCATGAAAAATGTTTATTGCACCATTGTTCTGTGATTCTGTCATCCACGTGTTCTTTTGATGTGTCTGGACATTGTATATATAAGCACCACAGCTAGCTAACACATACTAAATTAATGGAGATCTCAACCAGACTCATGTTTCCTTCGGTGTGTGTCTCAACATTATATATACAAACCAGCCTTAGTTGCCATAGTTGAGACTTTATTGCTAAAGAACAGATAAAGTGTACTCACTATTTTACTGCTTAACAATGCAAATGTTCATGCTTCTGATCAATGACTCCAGTTTTGCTGCTGTTCCATTCATGTGTTCAAACAGTCATATGCATATATCATTGCTAAATGCTCACCATTAATATAGGTTGCAGTCACTGCTGAATAAGGAAGTAGCACTCTCTGTTAAATTAATAATGTTCTGACCTGGATATTTCTGTCCCTTATTAGGTCTGCAATGAACTGCAGCTCTGATGAGTCAGTGCAAGATCAGGAAGTGTTTGTTTGGCCCTGGATGGGCATCCTCACAAATGTTCCGGCTGAACAAACCCAGGGGGGTGGAGCCATACTGATGAAGCAGTTAGCTGATTTCAAACCCGTGCAATATACTGCTGTGGATGGTGTCGATGGGTATACTGGCTACGTCATTGTCCTTTTCTCCAAGGATTGGATTGGATTCAAGAATGCCTTAGCCTTCCATCACTATTTCAAGTCACAACGCTTGGGTAAACTGGACTGGAAGGAGACAAAACAACATGTAAAGTATGTGTTTGGATGGCTGGCAAAAGAAGAGGATTACAAATCAGATGACCCAGTTGGTAGGTTCTTGTCAACAAATGGTGGCCTAAAGACAGTGCCTGAACTGGAACAAGAGATGTACAGCAAGAATGACAATCTCATAGCTAATTTGACTCAATACATTACCACTCAAAGCAAGTATCTGCAAGAACTTGAGTGCAAGTGTAATAAAATAAATCTCTCCCTTCAGAAAGTCACAGAAGAAAGTGATTTGTTGCACAACCGTTATAATGAAGACATTGAATTCTAGTTGTGAAATACTATCCTGTCTGAGCTTTATGGATGTTATGCTCATTTATATTGCCTAAAATGATTGTGCCTATTGTATTTTTATTTATTCTTTTCACAGAAATGAGGAATATGCAGTCTACTGCTCGCGAACATACACAGAGAGTTTTTCAGGAGACTGAAAAGCTGAGAAATCAGTTGGCTGAGAAAGAGAGTAACATCAGAAGGAGATCCAGGGAACTAAATGAACAAGTTGCTCAAACTGACATGAAAAGAAGAAAATTGGAGGAAGAGAGGAAAAAGGTATGGGTGCATCCCCATTTCTATTAGGGCTACTTTTATTGTCCGTATCTTCTCTATCATTGTGTCACATATCAGATAGCTTCTGAATTGTATTCATAGTCTCGCCAATAATGAATTATTCTCTGATACCTGTCTTTCGTACTTATTTCCATGCAGAATGCTGACCAAAATGATTCCCTCAACATGGCTAGAATTGAGCAACAGAAAGCTGATGAACGGGTGCTACAACTTCTTGAGAAACATAATGTACGCACATCCTTTTTCATGTTGATACCATTGAGTTTTCTTTTAGTTTACATGCACCCGAACTTAATTTGGGTTCCAAAACTCAAATAGGAAGAGAAGGAGGTCGCTCTGAACAAAATCCTGCAGCTAGATAGGCAGGTGGATGAAAAGCAAAAGCTGGAGATAGATATTGAACAACTTAAAGGCAAATTGGTGGTGGTGAAACACATCGAAGGAGTGGGTGTTGATGTGAAGAAACATTCTGAGGAGCTGACAGAACAACTGATTGAAAGAATTGAGGAGATGGAAGATCTGGAAGCTCTCAATCATGCTCTTGCTGTTCAACATTGGATGGCCAATGATGAGATTCGAGCCGCAAAGAAAGAGCTGATCACGGTAGTATCATATGCCAGTATATTTTCAGAAAATCTGCAGAGACATGCCTTATTTAGATATACATTCTTCCAAATTTAATTGTATTTAGATCCATGCCTTCTTTAGATGTGGATTCCATATTAAGCCCTTCTGTACTTTGACTCTGCCTGAGGGAGATTTTGTGGATATTTTGCAGTGTTTGACAGATTGATTAGGTCCTCGTAGCCGTAGCAGCATTGGAATCAAGAAGATGGGTGAACTGGATGAGAAGCCCTTTGTTCTATCTTGCAAGCCATCACTTTTAGTACAACATCAGAGTAATTTATTATTTGGTTATAACAGTGGAATATAAAATGTTATCAGAGTACAGCAGAAATGAAACCATTTAATGACAAGTTAAACATTAACATGAAAAACGTTTAAATGCATAAAACGATAACAGATTAATATTATTTTCCTTGTAAACTTTTGGTGAGAGTTTTAATAAATAAACTCTACTCCGCATTGTAAAGGAAATCCTCGCTGAGTCCACCAGGAGGTTTCCACACACAAGCGTCAGCTTATCCGCACCTGTCACCTGCAACAGGGTAATACAAACTCTGAGTACTCAATTGTACTCCGCAAGACATACCCGTCAGGAGGAAGAAAAAGACTCCAAGGATTATGCAAGGCTTTTTGGCTTGTGGGTTTCTTGTTTGCGAGAAGCAACACTAAGAGTGTGTCCTTAATTTCTTACTTTTATTAGCCGTATTTTATTTCTTATCCAACCTTCTATGTAAGCACCTAGTCTATAATCAAGCAGGGTTGAGCAAAGGAACCATTTCTTCATCTTTCAACTGTCAGTTCTTACTACGATGCCAGAGCGTAGTCAAGCCGTACCGTCACGCAGAAACGGCGATTCGCGAATCAATATGCCCAGCTGGGTGCCTCGAAAACACACGCTTTGCTCGTACCCCGAGCATAAGCAAGACCAACATGTTTCACTCCTGTTAAGGGGTCCAGGTCCCCATCCAAACTCGGACTCTAAGTCCCCAACACTTTGTAGGCCCGACCTCAGTATGATGTTTAGACCTCCTCAACCTAATGTATAGGACCACCCTAAAAGCCGGTCCGGAAAGAGCCGGAACCCATAACAAGAGAGAAACAAGTCTTCCCGCCCCCCATAAGCAAGTATATGTTCTGGACAATAAATCTGTGACTTGACCAGGGTCCATGCAACGAACGGTCCTTACTTGACACAGGCGGAACAAATGCAACCAGAGCCTCGCTCTGTTGCCCAACCAGGTAAGTCCATCCAAATCGTTCCACCCGGCCTCTAATTATCCATATATATTTATTTTCCATGTGATAGTAACATGATAATAGTAACCAATATTATAATTCCTATCTCTCGCGAGTGACAGGTAATCACTAGACTTCTATCGGAATCCTATAGCATAGCACACTACATGATCCTATCATACTAGTAAGACTTATATATATATATGCAAGTGGGTTTCATTTAACTCCTTTAAACTTAATGCACAAGCAAGTGGGTTTCATTTTAAGTGCAGAATAATAGGGGTTATGCACCGGGGCTTGCCTGGGTAGAATTTAACCAAGTTAGCATTTCGTCAAGGCGGCACGATCCTCCGGACACCATCCTTTCGGCTACTCTAGATGACTTCTCGATCCATCATCGTTCCTATTATGATATGCGCGAGTGCAATCGTAGAGACATAAATAATCAATGGAACTTGCAATACTTAAAATACGATCGTGCTCTCAAGCTAATGAGCTAACGCTAATGGCTAACACACTAGCCTAGTAACCCCGTCGACGAGTATAGGGTCATTTCCCGACACGTGTTTTAGTTACTCAGACCCAATACATTGCTTTATCCATTTTATCGATTTAATAGATATTTAAACTAGGCTCATTAGCTATGCTAGCAAACTAAGTATTTAGAGCTAGAAAAATTACAGAGAGCAGATAATGACATCAGAAGTTTACTGTAAATTTTTTAGAGTCAACACTTTTATCATTTTCTTACAAAAATTCTCACAAGTTTATTCTTAGCAATATTAAGCATTTTAGAATAATTAGCGAACTCCTAAAATATTATACAACTATGTGGATAAAAGCATACTAACAGTTAGAGCATGATTTTAGGAATCTAACAAAACTGGTTTCATAATTTTTGGATTTCCATACTACTTTATATTGATTTTTCAAGTTCATGGCATTAATAGAAAAAGAAAACTATTTGATATGCTGGAAAAACGAAAAGGGATCGACGACAACCAAACCTACCCCGACATCCCAACACAGCCCAAGCGGAGGCGTTACCGCGCGTGGCCGGTCAGCCCAGCAGACGGCCCAGGGCGAGGAGCCCGCACGCGCCTGCGATTTTTGCGAAAAGGTAATCGTGCTTTTGGTTAATCGAGCGGCACAGTAAACGCTATTCTAACAGACACAAGCTTCGCACTAAGATCCCTGGATATTTGTCACACCCCAAAATTTCTAATTTTGGGTTGTGCTTGGAAAACACTAAATAAAATAAATGATTTCAATATCTGAATAAATTTATTAGATAAGTTAAGTTGCTGCTAATTTAAATATAGAAAATTATGGTTTTAAACTTTCTCATATTAATTTGATAATGTGGTGTTTGTGTGATGCTTGTCTTTGGTGTTGGTGAGTGCTATTATTTTCAAAATACCATAGGACGACGTTTACTTCTCGTCGGAAAACTTTTTGGTATTTTCTGGATTTAAAATTTCAATTTCCGTGAGCTTAATCTTTTTCCTTGATCTCTTCATTAATCTTTTCATGAGCTCCAAATACTTTATTTGGGTTCGTCTCATTCTAAAATATCTTTGAGAATTTTCTCCGAATTTTCGGAGCTTTCGAAGTATTTTTCGTGGCTTAAATAATAATTCTGGACTTTTCTAGAATTATTTTATCCATGAAATTAATTAATTCCGAAAATAATAAAATATCTCAGATTTCCTCATGCCCAAAGGCCCATGTCTTTATTTACTAATGGGCTTTTATAATTAATTAGACCTATTAGTAAAGGTGGATGGTGCAACGTCAATTAGCACCATATCGCTAGTTGACATGGAGGTGGAGAGTTTTCCTCCTTATATATACGTACCTATCCCTTGGGTAAAAGCACACCAAAACTACCGTGGAGGAGCCCCTAGTTTGGGAAATATCTCGTGTAGTAAATTATATTTTTCTCCTCCTTCTTGTGCCGCCGCCGCAAATCCTCGCTGCCGCACGACGATCTACACGACCGCAACTCCGTTACTGCCGCCATCGACGCTGTTTGGTGTTTCACTACCGTCAAAATCCGCAGGTGTGTGTTTTCTCTCCTTCTCGCTCTCTATGTTGCGTACATGCTCGCCACACTTGCCAAGCTGCCTAGCTAAGATCAGCGCTGCTGTACGTTGAGCCTTCGCGGACATCCCCGATGCCCCGTCGAGCTCGCGAGACCGAGATACACAACCCCATGTCCTCTGTTGAAGAAGACGATCTGGATGCTGGCCGTACACCACCAGCCAGGAGCCGTGCGTGCTGCAATTACTTGCTAGCTTGATGACATCGTCATGATATCACCCATGCTTTATGGCCGTTTTTTCTTTAAAAAAATAAATCCCGAAATACAATAGAAATACGTATACATATAATCTTGTTTAGGTCATATCATTTATGTTTTACGTCCGATTCGAGTCGTTCAAGTCGCGTTAGATTTATGTCATCGTGCTCTACACGGTAGTGCTAATATTTGTTATGTCTTATAGTTACGAATTTATTGATTGAAATACTAATATGATTACTAATAATTTAATAGCTTTTAATTAGAAAACGAATTAGGGTTGCGATGCTGTGCGTGTCGAGTCGTGATTGTGCCGATGTAAACTACGCATGAGTAATGATGTTTATCATGTCACTTGATTATGAATTTATTAATTTAAATAGTAATTAGATTAATATATTTATTTAATAACTTTCCAATTAAAAGAAATTCCGGTTTAAATCCGTTCTTGTTGTTTTGCAATAGTGCCGATCGAGCTTATATTTTAGCAACAACGTTTGACATGTCTTACATCCTTAAAATTTATAAGTTAGATATTAATTTGATTTATACTTGTGCAATTGAGTTTCTAATTAAACGCAACACAGGCAGTCTGTTCTAAATTAATGTTAATCTAATTAATATTAAACTAAATGTTTCTTTTGAATTATAAGATGCTTAGTTCAACCTTGAAACATAAGTGCTTTTCGTTCAGTTGCCACATGTTTTCTATATATATAGTTCAATATTAAATTGATTAATACGATTAGTGTACAGTATATTTTAGATTAAAATTTGCTTAGCCTAAATACGTTACATACATGATAGACTTGTGTAGATAATTTCATATTACAGTCGTATCTGCTCTTCATAGTTATATGACTTTAATCCTCGAGCATTTATTCGTTTGAAATCTATTTTGCTCCAATTAAGTTGCGTTAGATTCGCATCGACGTTCTCTGTGAAGTAGCACTAATGTTTTTCATGTCATATGCTTTTCCATATATAGCTGAATATTATATTAATCAATATGCTTGTTATTAGTTTTATAATTAAAAATAATATACAATCTTGTCACGTCAGTCCTTTGTAACTAAGCATGAACTTAGCTAATGGCAACTTAAAATATGTTTAAATTATAATTTACTTAGCCTAACCACATATCTCATATAATTGGAATAATTATTCTCACATGTTCTTTTATCTCTGCAAAGCCGGTAATAGTTATAAATAAAATATGACCAGGGTTAAACCTAGTTTTGTAATTCAATTGATTAATCTAATTTTAGAATATTTCTTCAGAATGTTTATCACCTTATTTCAATAACTAAAATGTATTAAGTTTATAGTTTGTCTTCTCCGATATGTTGTAATCGTCTCGATAGTCGTGTGTCCTCTTTAATGGTAGCTCCGTTATCCGTCGTTCTTGCGCTAGCATCAAGTCGTGTCGATTAATGCGCTCTTTCTAGTTTTTCTTTTGGTGTGTTGTTCTTAGTTCACTTTGTATTTCTTGCTTGTATGTGTGGTGCTTGCTTCGAGTAGACGAGAACCATTTGTGTGCGCTAAAGATCAGAAGGTGGTGACCAGAAGCTGAAGACCATGACCAGAATTCTCTGAGCAGTTACACTGAGTGGAAATCAAGTGTTAAAGGCAAGTATAGCATGGGATTTCCTTATTGTCCTATTCACATTAAGCAAATAATATCATTATGCATATGTTTCCTTGTTAAGGATGACTTAGTGTTGATCTTATTCCTTGATACCTATTATATTGCATGGATTAGTATTGCTAGTGTTTAACATGAACTATGATCATGTAATTTGACTAATGGAATATGCAATAAACATTAAAAGATGACTTTTATTACTGTTAAAGGGTACTAGAGCATGGGGATTATTTTGGTGCTCTTGTTACTCTCCATAAGGACTCATCTATAAGCGAAAATCCGGGATTTACAGTACAACTGTGAGGGCTAAAATGGCTCTGGCTTTAGTCATATAGAAGGACCTTTTCTAGCTTGTTAGAGGTATTCCTTTATGGCGTAAGAATGGCTTGACGAATCGGGTATAGTGCGGCCTCTGTCCTCATGTGTATAGGCTGCGTGTTATTGTGCCATCAGGAAGGGGGGCTCTACATCTGTTTGCCGAGTGAAATCTAATGGCCCTAACTTGTTAGACGAACCTTCGAAAGACTTCATAGTGAACCCTGCCGACCTTCCTTGGTAGTGGGTCAAGAGGCTGATCACCTCGGGCGAAAGGGTAAATCACGACTCACAGTGAAAGTGTACAACCTCTGCAGAGTGTAAAACTGTTATAACAGCCGTGCTCACGGTCACGAGTGGCCTTGGACCCTTATGGAATAGATGATCAGTAATGACTATAAATATATTTTTGCTATTCATTATTCATCTTTACATTGATCATATGTTTATTATGGGATTAATGCAAACCTGATGCTACTCATATGATAAAACTGTGATGATTAAAATCTAAATGCAGTAAACCAGTGTCTGTCCTTTTTGAGCCTCATGAACCCCGTGTTATATTTGTTGAGTTCGACATGGACTCACTCTTGCTATTTCCACCACACTCCAGTGTGTTGAAAAGTGCTGCTTAGAAGAAGGATGAAAGTGTAGTGGAGTTTTCAGAAGTCTTTTCAGAAGTGTTTGGCATATGGAACCCCAGTCAGCCGTCCCTGTGATGTTGGAGCCTGAAGAAAAGATTAGTGACCGTTCCACGACACTCTGATAGTTGTAAGTGTTAATATAGTATATTTTCCGCTTTATATAAACATTGTTTTGATACTTTTTCATTCTGACATATGTGTGGACTTCCTGGGCACACATATGATTAGCCTGGTTTTGTTCTTTAGAAAACCGGGTGTGACAGAGTGGTATCAGAGCGGTGTTGACTGTAGGACGTATGCCGAGTAGCACTGGACGTATTCTAAAACTTATTTTACTATGAAACTATTTTGTGATCCCTTGACTCATTGATTTTGACTATTTTCTATTCCTTGTCTTGTTGTATCCCCTCCTTGATAGCTTCCTTTGAGCTATTATTTCTTACTCGTTTTTTTATTTGTGTTGTTGTTACCAAAAGGTTTCTGATCTTACCTTGTTCAAAAGTTCGATGGTCTTTCATCATCCCCAATATGCCATTAGGATGACCACCATTGTTGAAAAAGCACGTGTAGTACCGATGATGTGATTGGTGCATTGTTTTGCCTGATGTGTGCTTGTCTTGTTGGATGTGATGCCTGTGTGTTGTCTTTGTTCTTGTGTTCCAAAGGAGGCCCGAAATCATCTTAAGAATTAGCTCAATCTATGTTAAAGTGGGGTAGTATCCTCTCTTGACCTACTTAACCTTCGATCAATCCTAATTCTTATTGTCTTTTCCATATATCATCCTTGCTTACTCTTGGTTTCTATGCTTTCTTCTTTATCTTAACCCAAGGGAGGATCAACACATGAATGACTCATCAATAGTAGTAAGCCTTGGAGAAAGTGTTGCCTTTAACGACATTGCTAGGTGGAACAAGATCTTTGTTAAGTGGGGTAGGATCTGCTATCAACAACAGCAAGTCCTGAATATCTCAAGCGACGAGGTACGAAGAACTGAAGATCAAACTTTATCTTTCTTGTCATCTTTTGGCTATCGTATTATCATCTTTTATTAGTCCTTGCCCCCTTAACCAGTCTCACCTTCTTGCCATCAATCTTTACTTTTTCTTATCAACATTTGACAACTTTTGACCCTTGTCCTTACATCTTATAAATCCTGATTCAAGGACCTACGAAGACTTGAAGATCAATTTATCCTTCTTACTGGCCTTCCCAAATGATGAAATGGAAAACTAGTCTTTACCTTTCTTCAACCAATGCTAATCTGTCACTTTTTTGTGATGTTTCATAAATCTTGAATCCAAGAGTTTTGAGCACCTTAGGATATCTCTTTATCTCTTACGTTATCTCTTGCTAATCTCCACTCTTGTTTTTACACCTTATAAAGTGAAGACTCGATGATCAACCTTGATATATCTTTTCAATCTCCTTTGATCTTCCTTTTCATTTATGCTGACCTTCAATCCTTTGACCTTCTGTCATTAGCTCGAATCAATCTTAACGATCAATCCAATGTTCTCTTGTCAACCATTGATAATCCTTGACGCTTATATCAGAACTTGTCAAAAGTTTTAAAACAACCTTATTGGTCTGCTTTATCTTCCTCCCTAGTCTCTCCGAATCTCGGGACGAGATTCCTGTTAAGTGGGGTAGAATTGTCACACCCCAAAATTTCTAATTTTGGGTTGTGCTTGGAAAACACTAAATAAAATAAATAATTTCAATATCTGAATAAATTTATTAGATAAGTTAAGTTGCTGCTAATTTAAATATAGAAAATTGTGGTTTTAAACTTTCTCATATTAATTTGATAATGTGGTGTTTGTGTGATGCTTGTCTTTGGTGTTGGTGAGTGCTATTATTTTCAAAATACCATAGGACGACGTTTACTTCTCATCGAAAAACTTTTTGGTATTTTCTGGATTTAAAATTTTAATTTCCGTGAGCTTAATCTTTTTCCTTGATCTCTTCATTAATCTTTTCATGAGCTCTAAATACTTTATTTGGGTTTGTCTCATTCTAAAATATCTTTGAGAATTTTCTCCGAATTTTCGGAGCTTTCGGAGTATTTTTCGTGGCTTAAATAATAATTCTGGACTTTTCTAGAATTATTTTATCCATGAAATTAATTAATTCCGAAAATAATAAAATATCTCAGATTTCCTCATGCCCAAAGGCCCATGTCTTTATTTACTAATGGGCTTTTATAATTAATTAGGCCTATTAGTAAAGGTGGATGGTGCAACGTCAATTAGCACCATATCGCTAGTTGATATGGAGGTGGATAGTTTTCCTCCCTATATATACGTACCTATCTCTTGGGTAAAAGCACACCAAAACTACCATGGTGGAGCCCCTAGTTTGGGAAATCTCTCGTGTAGTAAATTATATTTTTCTCCTCCTTCTTGTGCCGCCGCCGCAAATCCTCGCTGCCGCACGACGATCTACACGACCGCAACTCCGTTACTGCCGCCATCGACGCTGTTTGGTGTTTCACTACCGTCAAAATCCGCAGGTGTGTGTTTTCTCTCCTTCTCGCTCTCTATGTTGCGTACATGCTCGCCACACTTGCCAAGCTGCCTAGCTAAGATCAGCGCTGCTGTACGTTGAGCCTTCGCGGACATCCCCGATGCCCCGTCGAGCTCGCGAGACCGAGATACACAACCCCATGTCCTCTGTTGAAGAAGACGATCTGGATGCTGGCCGTACACCACCAGCCAGGAGCCGTGCGTGCTGCAATTACTTGCTAGCTTGATGACATCGTCATGATATCACCCATGCTTTATGGCCGTTTTTTCTTTAGAAAAATAAATCCCGAAATACAATAGAAATACGTATACATATAATCTTGTTTAGGTCATATCATTTATGTTTTACGTCTGATTCGAGTCGTTCAAGTCGCGTTAGATTTATGTCATCGCGCTCTACACGGTAGTGCTAATGTTTGTTATGTCTTATAGTTACGAATTTATTGATTGAAATACTAATATGATTACTAATAATTTAATAGCTTTTAATTAGAAAACGAATTAGGGTTGCGATGATGTGCGTGTCGAGTCGTGATTGTGCCGATGTAAACTACGCATGAGTAATGATGTTTATCATGTCACTTGATTATGAATTTATTAATTTAAATAGTAATTAGATTAATATATTTATTTAATAACTTTCCAATTAAAAGAAATTCCGGTTTAAATCCGTTCTTGTTGTTTTGCAATAGTGCCGATCGAGCTTATATTTAGCAACAACGTTTGACATGTCTTACATCCTTAAAATTTATAAGTTAGATATTAATTTGATTTATACTTGTGCAATTGAGTTTCTAATTAAACGCAACACATGCAGTCTGTTCTAAATTAATGTTAATCTAATTAATATTAAACTAAATGTTTCTTTTGAATTATAAGATGCTTAGTTCAACCTTGAAACATAAGTGCTTTTCGTTCAGTTGCCACATGTTTTCTATATATATAGTTCAATATTAAATTGATTAATACGATTAGTGTACAGTATATTTTAAATTAAAATTTGCTTAGCCTAAATACGTTACATACATGATAGACTTGTGTAGATAATTTCATATTACAGTCGTATCTGCTCTTCATAGTTATATGACTTTAATCCTCAAGCATTTATTCGTTTGAAATCTATTTTGCTCCAATTAAGTTGCGTTAGATTCGCATCGACGTTCTCTGTGAAGTAGCACTAATGTTTTTCATGTCATATGCTTTTCCATATATAGCTGAATATTATATTAATTAATATGCTTGTTATTAGTTTTATAATTAAAAATAATATACAATCTTGTCACGTCAGTCCTTTGTAACTAAGCATGAACTTAGCTAATGGTAACTTAAAATATGTTTAAATTATAATTTACTTAGCCTAACCACATATCTCATATAATTGGAATAATTGTTCTCACATGTTCTTTTATCTCTGCAAAGCCGGTAATAGTTATAAATAAAATATGACCAGGGTTAAACCTAGTTTTGTAATTCAATTGATTAATCTAATTTTAGAATATTTCTTCAGAATGTTTATCACCTTATTTCAATAACTAAAATGTATTAAGTTTATAGTTTGTCTTCTCCGATATGTTGTAATCGTCTCGATAGTCGTGTGTCCTCTTTAATGGTAGCTCCGTTATCCGTCGTTCTTGCGCTAGCATCAAGTCGTGTCGATTAATGCGCTCTTTCTAGTTTTTCTTTTGGTGTGTTGTTCTTAGTTCACTTTGTATTTCTTGCTTGTATGTGTGGTGCTTGCTTCGAGTAGACGAGAACCATTTGTGTGCGCTAAAGATCAGAAGGTGGTGACCAGAAGCTGAAGACCATGATCAGAATTCTCTGAGCAGTTACACTGAGTGGAAATCAAGTGTTAAAGGCAAGTATAGCATGTGATTTCCTTGTTGTCCTATTCACATTAAGCAAATAATATCATTATGCATATGTTTTCTTGTTAAGGATGACTTAGTGTTGATCTTATTCCTTGATACCTATTATATTGCATGGATTAGTATTGCTAGTGTTTAACATGAACTATGATCATGTAATTTGACTAATGGAATATGCAATAAACATTAAAAGATGACTTTTATTACTGTTAAAGGGTACTAGAGCATGGGGATTATTTTGGTGCTCTTGTTACTCTCCATAAGGACTCATCTATAAGCGAAAATCCGGGATTTACAGTACAACTGTGAGGGCTAAAATGGCTCTGGCTTTAGTCATATAGAAGGACCTTTTCTAGCTTGTTAGAGGTATTCCTTTATGGCGTAAGAATGACTTGACGAATCGGGTATAGTGCGGCCTCTGTCCTCATGTGTATAGGCTGCGTGTTATTGTGCCATCAGGAAGGGAGGCTCTACATCTGTTTGCCGAGTGAAATCTAATGGCCCTAACTTGTTAGACGAACCTTCGAAAGACTTCATAGTGAACCCTGCCGACCTTCCTTGGTAGTGGGTCAAGAGGCTGATCACCTCGGGCGAAAGGGTAAATCACGACTCACAGTGAAAGTGTACAACCTCTGCAGAGTGTAAAACTGTTATAACAGCCGTGCTCACGGTCACGAGTGGCCTTGGACCCTTATGGAATAGATGATCACTAATGACTATAAATATGTTTTTGCTATTCATTATTCATCTTTACATTGATCATATGTTTATTATGGGATTAATGCAAACCTGATGCTACTCATATGATAAAACTGTGATGATTAAAAGCTAAATGCAGTAAACCAGTGTCTGTCCTTTTTGAGCCTCATGAACCCCGTGTTATATTTGTTGAGTTCGACATGGACTCACTCTTGCTATTTCCACCACACTCTAGTGTGTTGAAAAGTGCTGCTTAGAAGAAGGATGAAAGTGTAGTGGAGTTTTCAGAAGTCTTTTCAGAAGTGTTTGGCATATGGAACCCCCAGTCAGCCGTCCCTGTGATGTTGGAGCCTGAAGAAAAGATTAGTGACCGTTCCACGACACTCTGATAGTTGTAAGTGTTAATATAGTATATTTTCTGCTTTATATAAACATTATTTTGATACTTTTTCATTCTGACATATGTGTGGACTTCCTGGGCACACATATGATTAGCCTGGTTTTGTTCTTTAGAAAACCGGGTGTGACAATATTCTCATCTTTACAACGGGGAGGTCCCTGACCCTCCCCAAGCCCACCAGCACGGCGTCCAACGGCCTGGGCGGTGGCGCCAAACACCCTAAGCCCGCCCCGCCGAGGGCAAGGAGCCGACCTCCACCCGCGACCAAACGCGCATGAATAGGTGGCGATGAGGAGCTCGAAGACACCGCACCGAGGGTCACAGCGGCGAGCGGCCCCGTTGCGGCGGTGGCGTGGCCGTTCCCCCAAACCTACGCATTCACGGGCGAGTGCAAGAGGTGGAGAAGCATCGGAGGCTCACCGTGGTGCACGCAGGGGCAATGTTGTGATGGAGGGATGCTGAGGTGGCCCGACCACGTGCACGCCGTCGGGGCGGCGGCGCTCCGAGGCTGACATGGCGGCGTCACGCCGCCACCGGAGGGGCCGTCGACCAAACCCACGCGCGCATGGATCAAGTGAGGTCAAGGCGAGCTTAGATTAGGAACTAATCGAAATAAAAGCAAAGGAGAGGCTTACCCCCAAAACACGCTCTGCTCCGGCGGCTAGATGACGGGCGACGGCCCAAACGCCCAAAAGGCGGCCATGGCGCGCATGACCGAGGCTTGGTGCGGCGAGACGCAAAGCTGGCTCCCTCAGCTACCCACAGGAGCGAGCAATCGAAATGGGAATCACTGTGCTTCTCCTATTTGAAAAGGGCAGCGACGGGGTGACCGGTTCACGTGCACGCGGAGAGGATGGACAGCGCGGTGACGTTGGCTAGCAGGGAAGGGGCCCCAGTGCACGACGACCTCGCACCTAGTGGTATAGTCGGGCTGAGGCGAGGTGTCTATCTAAGCCGCAAGCTCGATAGAGCGGGGCAGCGACACACGGCACCGTGACGACGTCCATCAAGGCAGGACGAGCAGGGCGTGGGGGTGGGGGTCGTCGCCATCAGCACGACTAGGCTAGGTGGCTACGACATGTCGGCAGCGGCAGCACGATGGCCCGCGGCGTCGCTTGCACGCCACGACCACAGACACGCGGGGGCAGGGCCTAGCTCGGCGGAGCAGCACGCGGACGGCAGAAGCGAGCGAGGGCAAGGGGGAAGGCCGAGAGAGAGGGCGAGCAGAGGGGCGCGAGGATGAGCGAAACCTCGACTTCCACTAGAGCGTGACCGACGGGGCAGGGCAGCAAGTACGCAGTGGCGCTGCCCGACGACACGACCAGGCACGCCCCCACCACGGTGCCTACGGTCACAGGACGAGCACTAGCAAGCGTTGATGTGCATGGATATTAAAGCAGAGCAAGGGTTGCAAATAAACTCGACTAACGTCCACCAAATTTCACGAGCCCACATTTGATACTATCGCCTAGCTAGAGAAGCGATACGCCCGCCTAGAGGGTCATCAGATCGGAAACTAGGAGTATGCCAACATGGGTTTGCCACGCCGAACGTCAGTTCGCGAACCGATCACCGAAACACGGTCCAACGCGTGTTCTAGACAGTTGGGGCTAATTTTTACGAGGCAACGCGACACCCAACATGCCTACCATCTATACCACACTCGCGTGCTCGCTTGGATGCAACCAACAGTGCCAAAAACGTGAAGTTAGTGTTTAAACATTTTTTGTTAGAGTTTGAATGCCAAAATGACCTTGTCTCATGCCGGTTCCAACTTGGCAAGATCTAGAGTTGAGTAGAACTGAATTTCGAATTCGATTTATGAGCTTGCAACATACTAGCCAACACCATTTATCCCCCAAACAAGATAGTTGCACTGTGATCTGCGGAACTTGCTCATAAACTTTACCTAAACCCAATGCTCAAGTTACATTTTATTTTTATTTACAAAAATTAATTTTCATGCCAACAATTAAAGATACCTGTTCTACATATACACATATTTTATTCGGAGTTTCATTATCAGTGGTGCGCACTAAATAATTCAACTTAGGTTTTGATTTGATTCCTCTTAGGTATTAATCTGGGTGCTAAGCATGCTCGTAACACCAGGGTGTTACATGTTATACCGACGTTGATGAGTAAAGATATGTCCAATGAACCAATCAATCAACGCAATCATAAACACAAGATGAAATCCTCGGCAAAGAGATGACATAAGATTTTTTTACCGAGGTTCACTTGCTTCTCGGCAAGCTAGTCCTCGTTGTGGCGATGCACCCACTTGATGGATCGCAAGCTAATTGACTATCAAGAGTCAAACCGTAAGCGGGTGCCGCACATCCACTCACAAGATGGGGATCCTCCAAGTCACGAGCTCCACTAGAGTTGCCAATTCATGAACTCCCACGGGGAAGGCTCGAGAACCCCTCACAATCACTTGGTGAGGCTCGCAACAATCTCCAATCACGAGCTGAACACCACCGCTGCTCCAAGCCATCTAGGATGTCGGGAAACACCCAAGAGTAACAAGAAATCATAGCCAACTCGATGAATCAAGTGCCACTAGATGCAACTCTCAATGCAATGCACTTGAATCTCACTCAATCTCACTCGGATTAGCAATCAAGCAAGGATACGAGTGGAGAGGATGTTCTCTAGCTCAAAGTATTTCTTAAGTGTTCAAAGAGTCAAGAGAGAGCCCCCAAAGACTGGCCATGCTCATATTTATAAGCCCTCAAATAAATAGAGCCGTTGGCCTCCTCACAGCAGCCTGAAGGGGGCATCAGACGCGTCCAACGCTGCACCATCAGACGCTGCCAGCGTCTGATGCTCGTCTGAAACGCGCGCTCGATCTACGCCAAGTGTCCTGTTTCGAATGTGGCCCGTTGATCTCCAATGGTCACTTAACACTCAACGCGCATAGACACAACGCGTCAAACGTGTCAGATGACACACACCGAATGCGCCACCTTCACACCAGATGCAGTCCAGTGAGCACATTTTCGTGCTCGGTCGTCGGACGCGCTCGCAGCATCTGACGCTCGCTTCACTTCTGTGCGCCTCTGCGTGCGGCTGACGTCACACGTATGTTGCCCGACCACAGCCGCGTCTGATGTCGCTTCCTCAGCAGGCCATCACTAAGGGTTAGCCACCAGACGCTGAATCCGCGTCTAATGCTCCCAGGGCTAGCGTCTATTGCTGCCGAGCGTCGCGTCCGACGCGCGCTTTTCAGCTCAAAAACATTCTGCAAATTCATCTCCAATAATTCTCGACTTCGGCGTAAAGGAAAACAGTCATTTCATTTCCTCGAAAACGCCTGAATCCCGCCTCACAAGCTCAGCGGGAGGGAGAGAGGACCCCAAACCCATCTCAACCGCTCAAACTCCACCGCCTTCGCAAATGTGCTAACACCACCAAGTATACATCACCATGTGCATGTGTGTTAGCATTTTCACAATCATTTTATAAGGCGTTACATTAGCTCTCTACTAGATCCTAATGTATATGCACAAGATGATGACCTAGTAGCACTTGATTCACGAGCTAACCGTGATTGTCCCTCTTGATAGTTGACTATCAATCCTAAACCCGATCAATCACTTCTCTACTCATCTTAGACTGGCAAAAGCAAACCATACAATTATACCTTTGCCTTGATCACTTTGTTCCATGTCTGTCTCCTCATGCTTGATCATCATGATCATCATTTCATGTGCATCTCCACCATGATCGTTATTTCATGTCCATGCACCATCTCTTTGTGGTCTTGTGGCCACCACTCCTTGTCACATACATCTTCATCACATGTGTTGCTTATGCCTAACTCAAAACACTTAACACATGGCATTAGCAACTTGGTGTCATTAATTACCAAAACCAAACTTGGGCTTTCACACGTCTCGAGCCCAACTTTGGTAAGTTCGTTGATACCGCCTTTGCAATGACGTTCCATAGGTGAGAGGCCAGGATCAATACATCAAGGATCAAGAGCACCACACAAGAGCTTCATTGCAAAGGGCTTAGGCCCTAGTAGCTATCTAGAGTTGAGAAAGAGAGATGTGAGGGAAGAGTTCAGGGAAGAGTTGGGCTTGTCGATGTCTCCCCTCCTTGTACCTCGATGAATACTTGTGCCTCAATGGATTATCCTGCTAAGTGAGTATTTGTGATTCTTATAGTTCCTAGTCTTTTGATTAGTTAAGTTATAATTTTACTTGTTTGGGGGACCGTTGTTCATCCTCGTGACGGATGCTCTAGTAGAGGGCCCCTGATAGAGACAGGATCACCCTGATATCGCGCTAGAGTAGTAGTCGATAGTGTAGACATAGTGTCTAGGCTAGAGGCTACCTTCGTTTGCCTCGTATCCTCTGGTTGAGGTGGTATGCGGCAGGTGGTGACAACCCTATCTGTCCCTTGTAATTCTCCATGTCTAGATACGGCGTAGAGCCAAAGACCGGCATCGACTGGCAGATCAGTTGCAATCCGGTGCTCGAAGTGAGCAAGTAGGAGTAGAGTTTACCTATCTTTAAGATCCAAAAACCATAGGAATCCATCTCTACCCTTTCCAGCTTTACTTCTTGTGTTGTCCTTGGATGAATTAGCTAGAAGATATACCTCCATTCCCTTTGGAAATATGATACCCTGAATACTCAAAGGAGAAAACTACAACGGTAATTCCGCGCGCTTGCAGAATCATTCTGCATTCGTTAAGAAATACCAACAGCCCTTCGGTTGAGGTGGGTATGCGGCAGGTGGTGATAGCCCTGTCTGTCCCTTGTAATACCCCATGTTTGGGTATCACTACACCACAACACTAAAACAACAACAGACGTCAGTTGCTAAAGTTATTAATTGCCATTGAACAGTCCGTTGCTAAAGATTTTCCTCAGACCGTCAGTTGCTAAAATTGAATACTACGATGGATCGTTCGCTGCTATAAAAATTTTGCTTTTGTGTTGAATCATCCGTCGCTATATATCAGTAACTGAGTCGGATCATCCGTCGCTAACTTTGGTGTGATGTTTTCAGCCCACTACCCGCAAAATTTTTGGCCCAAAACTCACATAAAACACTAACACACCACCCACTTCCCACACACACCTTATCCACAGTTCCACACGCACGCCTCCCACCAGCGCCGTCGTCCTCCCAGAAGACCGACGCTGGCGTCCACGCCCATCCACCTCCCTTCCCAACGCGAGCTCTCCCTCCCTCCCTTCTCCGGCGCTGAGGTCACCCTGCTTCCTAGAGGGGCCACGGCGGGGTGGGTCAGGCAGTGCACGAGCTCATAGCCGTCGGCTGATGGGGTGGCTGCCCTTCTTCTCCCTTAGCCGGATCGATGACAGAGTGGTCGCCTGCATCCCTCACGCCGCCCAACCCTCGGAGGCAGCGGCATGGCGAGGTGGTGTGGCTCCTCTACGGTGGCGGCGCGTATCCTCCATGGTGGTGGCGTCATGGCCGGGGGCGCGGCTCCTCTGCGGCTGCGTCGTGGCTAGGTGGTGCAGCGGCGGGTTGGTGCGAGTGGGCCGGGCACGGGCAGGAGATGTAGGCGTTGAGGGGCAGCGCAGATTCAGGAATCAGTGTGGCTGGTCGAGTGGCTTCAGGCGTCGTCACCGATGGTGAGATCTAGCACAAACTTGCCTCATGGTAGTAGTATTGAATCGATTTGAGCAAAGTTGTTGCCTTTTCTGCTACCGGTATTTGCTAGGATCTATACACATAGGAGCAATTAGCATCTTGTCGTCTAAACATATAGGAGCAATTAGCATCTTGTCGATTTACAGGTTCTAGAATGGAAACAATCTCTTGTGTTATTTACTGCAATCATTTTTGGCTGCTTATATAAGGTGTTAAAATTGGTGTATTATCAGACACTGTAAATTAGCAGATCTAGATATCTAATTTTATTTATAGTTGTTGCATTGGTCTAGTTTTAAAATTTCTACTAGTCTCCTCCAACAATAGCAGTTGTCTCTTGTATTTATTGTTCAGGTTGTGAACAGGGTTAAAGTAGCCGGTTTGCATGACTCCTTTGTTATGGTAGCTCTGACTCATGTAGTCATGTTGTTATTTTTTGATATGAAATATTTAACATTTGGTTGAACTATGGGGGCAAGTTCCGGCTGGCATAACTCATGTCTCACACTGTTCTTTCTTGCTGATAAGGCACAATGCAACTCTTGTCTCTCACTGTGATTACAACTTTTGTTTAGCCTACTTTGAATGTGTCCTTCCTACTGGCATCATTCATAGTACATTTCCAATGGCTGTGCTTTCATGTGTTTTACGTTCTGAGTTATTTGGCCAACTGCAGTGACCTATCTTTTAAACACTTTGTAGCTTCGTATATTTTACCCCAAAATTGGACAGAAGCAGAGTCTTAGTTGACCTGTACATGTCTGATGTTCATTCTGTTTTCTCTTCTCTATTTTAAGTGTCTACTAGGTGTAATATTAAATTATTTTTGTAGTCAACAATCAATAGGCAACAGATAGAGCATATGTGTAGGGATTTATGATCTCTAATTGTTTTCAGGGTACCTGATGTAGTCCTCTTTGTACAGTTTACCATGCCTTCTATGTGGAAGGGGCCTAGTCCTCTTTGTGCAGTTTACCATGCCTTCTATGTGGAAGGTGCCTAATAGACATGTGTATACCTGAAAGTGTGATGCTGAGATACAAGGCACCTCTATGCACCTGGTAGGCTTTACCACATTGTTGAAAGGAAACCTTTCAGGTACGAATATGCCTTCAATGAGTTTAGTCCTATGTGTTTTCTAACATGTGTGAATAATTAGTACTGCTCAGAAAGAACATGGATCAACAAGATAAGCATATTGTGTTTTTTCTGCCTTCCTAATAACTGATACTAATGTTGCTGTGAAATGCCTTGGAATATCTAATATATTCATGTTCTGCTTTCTGTCACTTCTAACAATGGTCTGCTTTCAGAATATGTATAATGTTTTTTTTACTTCCTTTCTCCTAGGAGAGGTCTATAGATATCTGTATTAGTTTGCAATTTATACTAGCACACTTCCTGTCCAATATATTGCCTCCACCCATCAAAGTTAGTTGAACTAAAAAATTATGTGGTTCTATTTTCTTTCAACAGTATTAGTCTGTGACACCCATTTACTTTTGCAGACTTGCTTGTACGAGTATCAGACTTTTCTTTCAAGGTTGGTTTTATGTGGGAGTTAGTTGATTACTTGATGGCAATGGTACCTACCAGATTGATTTGGTCATATTCAATTAGTTGATTACTTTTCTGTCAAAGGCTGCAGCCGGTGATTCAATCATAGATCCGAGACAGCCAACTTCAGGCAAGTGCTACTCCTTTGCTGTCTCAATCCTTTGTTGTGCAAATCAAATTTGTTGATCTACAAGTTGTGCAAATTTGTACAATCAACTAGTGAAGTCTGAAATACTGAAACTTAAACACACAAACACCTTAGGGTCTGTCTGGCTGCTTTGTGATTTTTTTACACCTGTAAGTAGCTTTGACTTCTAATTTTCTGTGCACAATAATACCACTGATTTCTTTTGCACCTGAAAATGGTGTTTGTATGAAAAATTTGCACCGCAGCTGTTAGTGCTTGCATTTGCTGAAAAAATGAACACATCTGTTGGACCTAACTCAGATCAGGCAAACTAGAGCACAAACAACATATCATCTTATCAAGCATGAGCCCATATGATAGATCAAAATTTCCAATCTATTGTTTAAATGGAATGTCTGGACTAGACAGAGGATAGCTTATTAGCTTGTCTTGTCGTGTCATCATCTTTGTTGGCTGCTCTGAGACTGTCATTGAATTGAAACACTGAAATGTCTGAGAAACAATCAACTCAAGTAGTGAAATCTGAATAAAAAGATGGAGCTATCTATTAACAGGGATGATGGGATGATGAACTGCAGCCCAAACTGTAAGCCAATCAAGGGAAAAATGATTTTGTTTCGAGCCTTTCTCAAATTTGGTTCTTTCATTTGAACATTTCTCGTTTACCATGTGAATAACATAGATTGACACCACCTGAGTGGAAGGTGATTTCCGCAATTAAGCAATCACATTTTCAGAAACTACCATAGCCCTGGGGGCAGTAAAACTGGATTCTGTACATGAAAATATTGGATGCTATAGTTCTTCTCTTCATCAATTGTAATTGTAATCGTTCCTGGTTATGTTACAAGTATCCCCTTTGCATCACACAGGATGATGCTGATTGTTATCAGTGTGCTGCCCAAAGGTCTAGCTAGACACCCTCTGCATCTCATAGGACATTGCTACATCTCTCAGGACCTGCCGGACGGGTCTCCCTTTTCTTGTAATGATCCCCATGATATATCCTTCATTTGCTTGTTCTGTTCTAGGTTGATGATGTGCTTCAGCAAATGATGTAGTTTATTGGATCAGTTTGTTTAATTTAAGTTAATATATGCTCAAAGTAGTAGTTGTTGCTGCCTGCACTCGAATTCCCTGTGCTCTTGTTGTACTTGTAGCTGCTTGTACTGTCAACTTGAACTACCTTGTGCTACTGCAGTTGTACACAAGAACTATTTTTTTATCACTAAGATTGCTAGTGTGGTACCACTTGATAATAACTCTCTTGTTGCAGGTTACCCACCAACACTGTACCATGTAGGAATGCATCAACAACTTTGAAGGGATTGCTAGTTATTATCAGCAACTTTGAAGGTTATCCACCACTAGCTGAAAATGTTTTTTCCTAGTTGTATTGGACATATTCAAAGAGTCCAGTTCTACACAAGAACGTTTCTTTTGTAAACACTAAGATTGCTAGTGCAGTTCCACTCAATAATCTTGTACCTTATGCAGGTTTGTTGTAGGCAATCAAGATCTTCTCGAGGTGTTCCTGGAACTTCTCAGAGGAAATATTCTCAAGGTGTTGCAAAATCTTCTTAGAGGCAAATCTTCTCAAGGTGTTGCAAGATCTTCTCAGAGGTGGACATGAACCCAACTAAGTAATGTTGGTTGTGTATTTTGAGCTTTTATCTAATTTTTTATGGCTTCCGTGGATACCAAGTGCCAGTTTGTTTTTGTTCATCAGTTGTATATATATGTGTCTTGAGACAAGTATAGCTTGATTTTAAATGACATGATTGCATATGTACTTGAGTTTGACAATTGAATGAGTATGTCTAATGTGATCCAATTTACAGTGTTTTAAATACATCAGTTTTATTTTTTACCTATTTAATTGAGGTTGAAGGACTGTCAGTTGCTAAAACTTCTTATTGCGATGAACTGTCGGTCGCTAAAAGGTCTAACATGTTGTCGGTCGCTAAAAGTTAGACTGTCGAATGGTCCGTTGCTAAAGATGATGTCCGTCGCTGTATACAAACAACGACGGCTTCATTAGCAACTGCAGGCGTCCGTCGCTATAGCCTTTAGCAACGGACTGTCCATCGCTGTACACCCCTTTCAGCAAAGTCAATCGCTGTTTAAAGGTTGTGGTGTAGTGTATTCGTGTAGAAGTTTGTAAAATCCTGGTAGCCTGGCAGAGTAGGAAACTGGGACCTCCCCATTCACCCTAGGCATGTTGATTCAAACTCTAGTCATATAGGTTGTGTATTTACTTGAGGAGCATGGCTATATTAGAATGTCTGTTCTATTTAGAAATATTCTTTTATTCTTTATTTTCCTTTTATCCTTAAGGTAGATCTAGATGTGTGCCACACTATCTTTAAACCTTTCGTGATTAACCCATGTATTGAGTATTGGTTTATTATACAAACATGTTATCTTGCTCATATCCATACTAGACTCTTTTTTTTCGAACTATCCATACTAGACTCTTAACACCATGCCTTCCTTTGGGAAAAAATAAATAACGATACCTTGAATATTTTTGAGTGAAATGCTACAACGATAATTCCATGCGCTTGCGGACTCATTCTGTGATCGTTCAGAACTATCATAGTTGGTGTGCCTCGGTGACGTTGCTAAGATTAACTCAATCTTAGTAATGGTGTCGAGGATTACCAACTGGTGTGTCTAGCATCGTTACCTAGAAAGGACTTAAAACCTCCTTACTTGGTGATTGCGTTAAGAAACGCCAACGAGAATTTCTGGCATCGTTGCCGGGGATCTAACTCATCTCTAGTAGCGATGCTAGGAAATGTTAACAACTACAACGATAGATCCGTGGATAATATCTGTAAATGTTAAGACTTATCAGTTGATATTCTCTAGTATTGTTGCTAGGATGATCAATCCTAACAGTGATATTAGGGAATACCAACAAGGTATTTCTGCCGCCGTTGCTGGGATGGGTTTCATACTCCATTTCTAGTAGCGACGTTAAGAAATACCAATAAGCATTTCTGGCGCCGTTGCCGGGGAAGGCATTGATAATAAGATTCTAATATGATATGATCATGATAGCATGCATATATGGTAGCCATTTGCTCATGCAGGCTAATCTTCTATGTTTTCTCCTTTTATGGATAAAAATAGGATAGTGTATGAGTGGTTTGGACTTGCCAGATTTTTTTTTTACAAAATCAGGAGACACTCCTAAGGAAGAAGAGGACCTGTGTCTCTACTTGTTCTGCCACTCCACCAACAACCGAACTACTCATCCTTGTATCAACTACTATCAATGAGATGGCCCAGAAGACTCTCCGCAAGTTCTCTGTCCCAGCTGTTGCCAATGTGCCCACCAGGCCTGTTGTCAACTTTGGTAACAAAAACTTTGAACTCCAAACTGGGCTAATTACAATGGTGCGGGCCAATCCATTCTGTGGACTACCGAGTGAGGATGCCAATGTGCACTTACAACAGTTCCTTGAACTGTGCGACACCATTGTCATCAAAGATGTCGCACTAGAGGCTATCAGGCTCTGCTTGTTTCCTTTTGCCCTTATGGCGAAAGCGAAATAGTGGTTCTACATGGACAAAAATGTTGTTGATTCATGGAGCAAATGCTCCGCTGCATTCCTCGCCAAGTTCTTGCCAGTAGGCAAAACCAATGCCTTACGGGGAAGAATCACCAACTTCTAGCAAAACAACATGGAACCCATCCCGGAGGCTTGGGAGAGGCTGCAAGAATACATTCAAGCATGCCCTCACCATGGGATAGAAAACTGGCTGGTGCTATAAAACTTCTACAATGGGTTAACAGCGATATCGAAGGCGCACCTCAATGCCGCTGCTAGAGGCGTATTCTTATCGCTCAACACCGACGGAGCTATGACTCTTGTCGAGAAGATGATGGCAAACCAAGGCTGGGGGGAGGACAGAACCCCAGCCAAAACACAAAAAGGCATGCATACCGTGAAGGGGGACGGATATGCTTGCCGCAAAAATAGATCTACTCAAAAGATTTGACGAGCGCGCCCCCGACATCAACAAGGGCACCATCAAATCCATAGACTCGTAGATGACGTACGAGGTCTACGGAAATGTTGCCCATTCAGGGCCTTACTGCCTTGAAACCCATGAAGATGCTACATATCTGAACAACGGGTATCGCCAACAAGGAGGAGGGAGCAACAACAATGGCTGGAATAACCAATTCCGTCCTTCATTCCAAGGTAATTCAAACTATAACTCGAGTTACAATTCGAATCAACCTTTTCTTGGATTTGGTTTTAGGCCAGGTTAAAATTAACAAAAATCTTAACAAAAGGTTGTTGAATAATGATAAGGTTTTAGAAAACATAAATTCCAAACTTTAAACCTTATCAACCACTGTCCGAAACCAGTTGAGCTTTACAAAATACTAAATAAACAAATAGCTCAACTGGCAGCCAACATACTGTTGGTATTTATTAACATGTCACTTGGTTAATTACTTAGCCACCTTTAATAAACCTATATCTCCTACAATAACTAAGTTGTCATCCCAAGCATGAATATAAGAGATATGTTTGGATACTACCTAGAATAATAGTAAGCAGTTATTACTAATGCAAGTGACTAGAGAGAATAATATATATAAACATAAACATAAAGTATTTGCAAGCGTACAGATAAATATACCATTATAGCATTTTACCTAAGAGTATTCTAGGGTTGTCAATTTATAATTTTACCACTGGGAGGAGATAGGGAGTAAGCAAAAGTGGATAGATCTAAATACACTACTTATGAATAAAATCAATCACAAAGCACTTACTCAAATAGGGGTAAGCCAATGATAAAGTATTGATAAGTGCGATAAACAAATGATTTGATAGTTCCAGAGATAGGTATAGACTAATCATTATTAAAGTACTACTAGACAAGAGATTAGTTAAGAGATTGAATTCTTATGTCATTCCTAATTTACTAAATCTTTAATCTACTCTAGTATATATACAATCATGTATAGCATAAAGACTCTTTATCTATGCATAAGGAACATTATTCAGGAAAATCAAGAACAGAGCAAGACTTTGATCATAACTATGTTCTACTACTTCTACATACGGGAAGTGGATTACAAAGGACTCAATGGGAGTATCACATCCTCGATCTACCACATGAGCCGACATAGAGTGCATTCACAGGCAAACAATATCTAAGCACCTCGCTTATATACCATCGACCACTTAACTCACTCGAGTGCTGAATTAAGTGCTCTACGATCTCATGCATAAACTCATTATCAATCATAACTATATCAAATCTACTACTAGAATAAACTAGGAACAAAATAAACAGAAACATAGTATTGAAATAGCATAAAGTCATAACAAAAGGGGAATACAATGGATATTACTAGATTTCAGATGACGATGGATCCAGAATCCTGAGCGGAAGTCGGAACTCTACGAAAACCTAGCTAGCTAGCCTATACTAGAACTTTGAGTATCTAACCCTAATCTCTAGTAGAGAAGAGATCTTCTGATCTTGTCACACCCATTTTTAAGGACAAAAATAGGATGTATAAAAGACTCACGTGCGCCCCAGGAACCAGTCGCACACATAAGTTGACAAATTACAAAGTATCATCACAGTGCTTATTACATAACGAATAAGTATTTAAGACATAGTCTTGAACGATAGATAATAATAACTAATAATAATTCTTCAGCGGAAACTCCACACAGGGACACGGTTGACTGGTTGACACCAAGACTAGTACTCATTCCGATAATCTTCCTCATTATCTTCATCTGTTATGGTGGAAATAGCAAGGGTGAGTCCATGTCGAACTCAACAAATATAACACAGGGTTCATGAGGCTCAAAAAGGCTAGACACTGTTTAACTGCATTTAGCTTTTAATCATATATTAGCAATTGAGTAGCATCAAGATAAACCACTTCCCATTAAAGAACCAATGATCAATTGTAATAAAGATAATGGATAGCATTAACATGAGCATAATAATAATCAACAATAATTAAGCATGATATAACAATTATGATCAACTATTCCATAAGAATCCCCAAGGCCGCTCGTATCCGTGAGCACGGCTAGTATACCAGTTTTTAACTCTGCGCAGAGGTGTACACTTTCACTGTAAGTCATGATTTCCAAATGAGTGGGGAGATCAAGCCCAAACCCCCGAGAACCATATAAAGCCACTCAAAAGTTCGTCTAACAAGTTAGGGCCATTAGATTTCACTCGGCAGGCAGATGTAGAACCCCCCTTCCCTGTGGCACAACAACCGCAGCCTATACACACTAGGCCAGGGGCTCGGACTACACCCAACATGGCAAGCCATTCTTACGCCATTTAAGGTAACCTCTAACAAGCTAGAAAAGGTCTCTTGAATAACTAAAGCCAGAGCCATATAGCCCTCACAGCTGTACTGTATATCCCGGTTATCACTTACAGATAAGTCCTTATGGAGAGAAACCAGAGCATCAAAATAATACACAAGCTCTAGCCCCCTTTTAACAATAATAAAATCATCTTAATAGTTGATTGCTTAATCCATTAATCAAATTACAAGATCATTGTTCTTAGTTTAAGCACTAGCAGTAGCTACCCATATGCATTCCCAAGGTTGACAAGGAATCAAGATAACAATCACTAAGTTATAATCTCTAAGGTTGTCAAGGTAAGCACATGCATATGTATGACAATTCAATGTATAGGTAACAAGGATAGTCCTGTGTTATACTTGCCTTGATCAGAGCTTTCCAAATGATACTGCTGACTTGGCTCAAAGTAATACTCCGAATCGTCCAAATACTGCTCACCTTCTATATTCGATCATCAATCAACAACACACATGCATCCAATCAAACATACACGAAGCAAACAAAGAGATATAATTAGAACAGTACACCAACAGTAACAAAACAGTAATAAAAGCTTATAAAACTCTTCTACACGTTTCTACGATCACACAGACGCAAAGATCACCAAATTCGAAGTTAAAACGTGGAAGTTATGAATTTTCTAAGATTTCCTATAGATAAATAAATACTTAATTATAACCTCGAAAAATAAATTATCAAAACTAACTGTACAACTACACTAACATGTAGAGCTCGCAAATACGAACCTAACGCAATTTGAACGGATCAAATCGGAGTTAAAACGAAGATTTTATGAGCGTTTGAATGCAGTGGCAAACTTGTAATTAATTTGAACTAATTTTGAATTAAAAACAAATCAAATTTGCAGATTTAAATCGGCTGTAAGGACTGCGGGCAGAAAAATAGAAGACCTCGGGGTCTCTCTAGCAAAACCGACCCCGAAGGGGTACGGGTGAATCTGACCCGCCCGATACGGAACCAACGGCCCAGATTAGATCGGGGCCAGTGAGGGACGGCGCCCCGCCGGAGAAGAAGACCGGCGCGGCGGCAGACATGGCCGGCGTGAGCTAAGCTCACCGGCGTGCACGGTTCTCGACCTTCAGGCCACGAAACAACTCGGGACCAAGCCCAAAAGAAAGAGGACGACACAGGGATCTCACCTATGTAGACAACGTCGACCGGAACGAACGGGAATGACGGCGCGGCTAACGACGGCGGACGGCGAACTCCTGCGAAGATCGGTGATGCACTGTGAGCAATAGAGTCAATGAAATTGGGGAAAACTATCCCAACGGGTTTGTAGAAGCAAACCGAAGACCGGCAAGCGATCAATTGAGCGGATTGAAGCCGAAAACGTCGAGCGTGACGGCGGCAGAGCAAGCTAGGGTTTGCGGCGGCTTAAGCTGGCTCGAGCGCGATGAAAACGGCGGCTAGTGTTTATTGAGGACGCGGCGCACGAGTGAGGCTCTTATTTATGAGCAAGGATGGCTTGCGGTTCACGCCAAGGCGCGGCACGGTGCAAAACTGGGATCGGGGTCGGTCCCCTGCTCAAGATCGACTCCGACTCGATGAAGAAGATGGTGGCGACGCGGGGTCCACCTGTCGGTGACAACAGCGAGGAAAGAGGCGCTGGCCTGTTGCTGTGCTCGGCTGCTGGACTCGGCTGCTGGGCCGCTGCGGCGCTGGGCGGCCCACGCGGGCAGGCGCGGCCTTCGGGCCGAGAAGGTAAGGAGGTGAGTTGTTTTTTTTCTTCTTCTTTTATTTCTTTTCTTTTCTAATTTTCCAAACACATTTTCAAATCAAATTTTCCTAAACCAAATCAAATAAAACAAATATATCCACACCACAAAATAAAATAAATGCAACAGCATGAATGCAACACCAAATATTTTTTTTAAATTTTTAATTTCTCATTAATTGTTATCTAAATTATTTAAAATTTATTAACTCTAAAATTTAGGTGTTACAAATTCTACCCCCTTAAAAGAATCTCGTCCTCGAGATTGAACTGCTTACTCAAACAACTGCGGATATGATTTTCTCAATTCATCCTCTCTTTCCCAAGTTGCCTCTGCCTCTGAATATCGATTCCACTGCACCTTGCACATCTTAATAATCCGACTTCGAGTAACTCTCTCAGCAGTTTCTAAAATCTTGATTGGAAACTCTTCATATGTAAGATCATCCTTAACAGTCAACTCTTCTAAAGGTATCTGCTCCTCAGGCACACGCAAACACTTCTTAAGTTGTGAAACATGGAACACATCATGTACTCCAGATAAATTCTCAGGCAACTCTAATTGATAAGCAACTTCCCCACGTCTAGTAATAACTTTAAATGGTCCAACATACCTTGGTGCTAGTTTACCTTTCATGTTAAACCTCTTCACACTTCTCATAGGTGACACCTTCAAATAGACATAATCACCTACCTCAAAAACTAAATCTCTTCTTCTATTGTCAGCATAACTCTTCTGACGAGACTGTGCTACTCTCAAATTCTCACGAATCACTCGCACTTGATCTTCTGCGTTTCTAAGAACATCTGTACCAAACACCTGGGATTTACCTGTCTGATCCCAAAACAATGGAGTTCTACACTTGCGTCCATACAAAGCTTCAAACGGTGCCATCTTAAGACTCTGTTGATAACTATTATTGTAAGAAAATTCTGCATAAGGCAAACTCTTATCCCAACTAGTTCCATATTGCAATGCACAAGCTCTCAACATATCCTCTAATACCTGGTTGGTCCTTTCAGTCTGTCCATCTGTCTGTGGATGATATGCTGTACTAAAATTCAATTTTGTTCCCAATGATTCATGCACAGCTTTCCAAAAATGCGACGTAAACTGCGATCCTCGATCAGATACAATCTTCTTTGGTACTCCATGCAAACAGACTATTCTCTCCATATACAACTCTGCCAATTTTGGTCCATGGTAAGTAGTCTTAACTGGTATAAAATGAGCAACTTTGGTTAACCGATCTACTATCACCCAAATAGAGTCATAACCTTTCTGAGTACGAGGTAACCCTACTATAAAATCCATACCAACTTCCTCCCACTTCCATTCAGGAATCTTCATTGGTTGTAACAATCCAGCAGGTCTCTGATGCTCTGCTTTCACTCTCTGACAAGTGTCACACAATGCCACATACTCAGCCACATCTCGCTTTAATCCAACCCACCAATATTTCTGTTTCAGATCCAAATACATCTTAGTACTACCAGGATGAATAGAATAAGCTGACTCATGAGCTTCGCGAAGAATTGCCTGTCTAACAGTTTGATCCTCAGGTACACACAGCCTCTTTCCAAACCACAAAATTCCATTATCATCCATCCGAAAGCCTGGTGACTTACCAATCACTATATCTTCCGCTATCTTCTTTAGTTTCTCATCCTTCAACTGACCCTTGTAGATTTCTTGCTCTAAGGTAGGCTCTATCACTAATTCCATTGTATTAGTAACAATTCCCAAATTCAAATATTCAAATTCAGCACATAACTCACTAGTCATAGTCAATGTCCGTATCTCATTGACATAGCTTTTCCTACTAAGAGCATCAGCTACTACATTAGCCTTACCAGGATGATAGTGTATCTCAATATCATAATCCTTAATCAATTCTAACCATCTGCGTTGCCTCAAATTCAGATCTGACTGAGTGAAAATATACTTCAAACTCTTATGATCAGTGTATATATCACTCTTATGTCCAATCAAATAATGTCTCCAAATCTTTAAAGCATGAACTACAGCTGCTAATTCCAAATCATGTGTAGGATAATTCAACTCATGCTTTCTCAACTGCCTAGATGCATAAGCCACAACTCTGCCTTCTTGCATAAGAACACATCCCAAACCTTGACGAGAAGCATCACAATAAATAGAAAACTTCTTACTCAAATCTGGCAAAACCAAAACAGGCGCTGTAGTCAACCTCTTTTTCAACTCCTCAAAACTAGTTTGACATTTATCTGACCACACAAACTTGGCATTCTTCTCTAACAGAGATGTCATAGGTTTAGCAAGTTTAGAAAACCCTTCAATGAACCGTCTGTAATATCCAGCTAATCCCAAGAAACTACGAATCTCGCTAACATCAATAGGTGGTTTCCAATTTAATACATCCTTTACTTTACCTGGATCCACTGATATCCCTCCATTAGAAACAATATGACCAAGGAAAGAAACTTCCTTCAACCAAAACTCACATTTACTTCGCTTCGCATACAGTTTATGCTCTCTAAGTTTCTGCAATACCAACCTCAAATGTTCAGCATGCTCTACCTCTGTCTTGGAAAATACCAGTATATCATCAATAAACACTACCACAAACTTATCCAAATATTCCATGAACACCTTATTCATCATGTACATAAAGTATGCAGGTGCATTGGTCAATCCAAATGACATAACAGTATACTCATACAATCCATACCTTGTAGTAAAAGCTGTCTTCGGAATATCAGAAACACGAATCTTCAACTGATGATAACCAGAACGTAAATCAATCTTAGAGAACACACATGCACCTCTCAACTGATCAAACAAGTCATCAATCCTGGGCAAAGGATACTTATTCTTGATAGTTACCTCATTTACTGATCTATAATCAACACACATCCTCTGACCGCCATCTTTCTTATCAACAAAAATAACTAGTGCTCCCCAAGGTGATGAACTAGGTCTAATAAAACCTTTATCTTGTAATTCTTTAATTTGTTTCTTAAGTTCTTCTAATTCATCTACTCCCATCCTATATGGTCGTTTGGCTATAGGTGCAGTTCCAGGAAGTAATTCAATAAGAAATTCAATGTCTCGGTCAGGTGGCATACCTGGCAATTCATCAGGGAAGACATCCAGAAATTCCTCAATCACTGAATTCTCCTCAATAGTATCTTCAAGCTGATTTACCACAGCGGTTGGTTGCTTCTGCACTGCTACATTCACATTGATTTTATCTCCATTAGGTGCATTCACAACTACCACTTTTTGCTGACACCGAATCTCTGCCTGATTTTGCTTCATCCAGTCCATACCCAATATCACATCAATACCAGATGTCCTCAACACTATAGGGGTTATCTTAAACTCTACCCCCCTTAATACCATACTAATTGGGAGACAACGATTACTGGTTTGCATGGTACCTCCAGGTGAATTTACTAAGAGAGATTCTTTCATAGCTAACATGGGTATACTATGCATCTTAACAAAAATGTTGGATATGAATGTATGAGATGCTCCAGAGTCAAAAAGAACAGTTGCAGGAATGGAATGTACATTGAACGTACCAATCATAACTTCTGGTGCATCATGAACTGTATCAGAAGACACATGATTCACCCTTCCAGTACCAGATTGCTTCTGGTTGCTCTTCTGGCTCTGAGGAGTCTGCTGATTCTGCTTCTCAGGACAATGATAAGACATATGCCCCTCTTTACCACAGACAAAGCATCTAGTAGGCGTGCTGGGAGCACTATTCTTCATGGGGGTAACATTGGAATTCCCAGTGCGAGGAGTCTGTTGCCCGGTCTGTGAATACTGTTGACGTTGTGGATATGATGAACGCTGTTGTGACTGATTACCTTGCCAATTCTGGGACCATCTCTGATTCGGATTGCGATTCCATTGACTAACCGGTCCCTGAAACTTCTGATGAAAACCATGCTGAGAATTAATACGCTGACGGTTGTTGCTTCCTGAGCTTTGTACCTTCATTTTCCTCTTCCTGTCCATCTCTCTGCGCTCATTATCAAGCACAATAGCTTTATTTACCAGCTCTTGAAAACTAGCATAGTTGTTCCCCTTCAACTGCAAGCGAAGATCATAATAAATTCCCTTCAAGAAGAGACGCTGTTTGTCCGCATCTTCTCTCACTTCATTAGGAGCATAGCGAGCCAACTGGGTGAACCTGTCATGATATTCACTAACACTCATCTGTCCCATCCTAAGGTTTCTGAATTCTTCCTGCTTCAGCTCAATTATACCTTCAGGAATATGACGAGCTCGAAAATCTCTAACAAACTCATTCCAAGTGATAGGTGGAGCATTGTCAGGGCGTGCAGCTTGATACGACTCCCACCAAGTCTGAGCTGTCCCCTGTAACTGACCAGATGCATATAACACCTTCTCCATATCATTGCATTGGGCTATATTCAGCTGTTTCTCCACTGCCCTCACCCAATCATCTGCCTCTAAAGGATTAGCAGCATGAGAAAACACTGGAGGGCGTCCCTTTAAAAATTCTCCACGCTTATCCCTCACTTGCACAGGCGGTGGTCCTCCTGCAGCGGGATTGTTCTGCATGTGCTGCATAAACATCTGCATCATCTGATTCTGAGTTTGCATAAGTTCCTCCATAGTAATGGGTATGTTAGCACCTCCACGACCTCTGGCACGACCTCTGCCTGACATCTGTTTCCAAAAACACAGAAATTGAAATTCAGTACGATCCGAGATGATGTATTCAATAGATAAGCAAAATCTGATTTTTCTGGACAATCTCCAATTTCAGCAACTCAGTAAAACTGTCATATCTCGAGCTACAGACGTCCAATTCAGATGATCTTTACATGGTTGGAAAGCTTTCAAAATTATCTACAACTTTTATTCACAACACTTTTTCTGATTCTGTCAATAAATTGGCCAAAAACTGAACTTAACCGAAACTGTTTCAGAATTCCAGACTGTGCAGTAACTCCAACTTGGAACAGGTATATCTCTTAGCTCAGAATAGATATTAAAGTGATTCTTGTGAGGTTGGAAAGATATAGAAGTCTAATTATTCCCAGTAAAATTTCTTAAATTTCTCATGAACGAATTTTAAGTTATTTCTAAAACATCCCAGACTGATCCAAAAATCAGCAAAGGACAGAACTAAATTAACCTCATATTCAACTAATATATTTTGATCAAACTTAATATTCTTAACCATGGAACTTGTAGGCATGTCTACAAAACTCCAGCACACATTACAAAGATCCAAATCACACATTATCATAATAACAATCCATCAATCACACAATTGTTCACATCACAAATTGACTCTTAAAACAAACCAAACTTAAAATTAACTCACAACTACTATCGTTCCTATTACATAGGGATTTTTCCTATTGCCTAATTAAGCTTCTCATAAATCTTGGGACGACCTAACTCCGCCCTTAATTGGTCAATCTCCTTATAAGCTTGCTCCTTAAGTTCTTTTTCCTTCAGCAACTCATCCTTCAAATCCACCTCATGGAGAGCCAATTCACGAGCTAATCCCACCGTAGCTTGTAAAGTCAAGGAGGAATCATCTGCAGGCGGCACGGTCCAAATACCCTTGTCATGTAAGAAACAAGGAAAATGCCGGAGTGCACCCTTTAACGTCTTGTCCGAACGTAGACCATGGTAGTAAACAAATGCATTGAAAGCGACATCCTCCATGCTTATCTCCACAGTTGCCCGGCTCACTCTGGTAATGAACTTTGACTCCACCTTAGGTTCCTTAGTGGAAGGATCCCTTTTCTTAACCCATAACTCCGTTTCCCAATAGGAATCCATCCATGGATGACTATACTCTGCACTACGATACTCCAGCGTAGCTTCCCAGTCGTAGTAGTAGTTGTCCAATGTTCTTGTCAACATGTCATGGAAGAAAGCATCAGCTTTAGGAACCATGATATGAAACTTCGTAGTCCATCCCATAACAACATTCTCCATTGGTGTATCACCAACTCTTGATTCAGCATCAGATAGCTCTTGCTCACCATCTTCATACGGCTCCTGAGGTTTGAAACGGGCAACGTACTGTGCAGCTGACAAACGGGGATGAGGAGGCATCTATAAAATTTAGACATAGATTAGATAGAATCAATGTATTTTCGCAATGGAATAAAGTAGAGGAAGCATAAAACTTTAGTAATTAACAAGGTGAAAAGAGGAAGCATGAATTAAGTGAAGTATGGATGCTATTAACGACCATTCTAACTAGGCTTGCGTCCTACAGTCAACCTGGCTCTGATACCAATCTGTCACACCCATTTTTAAGGACAAAAATAGGATGTATAAAAGACTCACGTGCGCCCCAGGAACCAGTCGCACACATAAGTTGACAAATTACAAAGTATCATCACAGTGCTTATTACATAACGAATAAGTATTTAAGACATAGTCTTGAACGATAGATAATAATAACTAATAATAATTCTTCAGCGGAAACTCCACACAGGGACACGGTTGACTGGTTGACACCAAGACTAGTACTCATTCCGATAATCTTCCTCATTATCTTCATCTGTTATGGTGGAAATAGCAAGGGTGAGTCCATGTCGAACTCAACAAATATAACACAGGGTTCATGAGGCTCAAAAAGGCTAGACACTGTTTAACTGCATTTAGCTTTTAATCATATATTAGCAATTGAGTAGCATCAAGATAAACCACTTCCCATTAAAGAACCAATGATCAATTGTAATAAAGATAATGGATAGCATTAACATGAGCATAATAATAATCAACAATAATTAAGCATGATATAACAATTATGATCAACTATTCCATAAGAATCCCCAAGGCCGCTCGTATCCGTGAGCACGGCTAGTATACCAGTTTTTAACTCTGCGCAGAGGTGTACACTTTCACTGTAAGTCATGATTTCCAAATGAGTGGGGAGATCAAGCCCAAACCCCCGAGAACCATATAAAGCCACTCAAAAGTTCGTCTAACAAGTTAGGGCCATTAGATTTCACTCGGCAGACAGATGTAGAACCCCCCTTCCCTGTGGCACAACAACCGCAGCCTATACACACTAGGCCAGGGGCTCGGACTACACCTAACATGGCAAGCCATTCTTACGCCATTTAAGGTAACCTCTAACAAGCTAGAAAAGGTCTCTTGAATAACTAAAGCCAGAGCCATATAGCCCTCACAGCTGTACTGTATATCCCGGTTATCACTTACAGATAAGTCCTTATGGAGAGAAACCAGAGCATCAAAATAATACACAAGCTCTAGCCCCCTTTTAACAATAATAAAATCATCTTAATAGTTGATTGCTTAATCCATTAATCAAATTACAAGATCATTGTTCTTAGTTTAAGCACTAGCAGTAGCTACCCATATGCATTCCCAAGGTTGACAAGGAATCAAGATAACAATCACTAAGTTATAATCTCTAAGGTTGTCAAGGTAAGCACATGCATATGTATGACAATTCAATGTATAGGTAACAAGGATAGTCCTGTGTTATACTTGCCTTGATCAGAGCTTTCCAAATGATACTGCTGACTTGGCTCAAAGTAATACTCCGAATCGTCCAAATACTGCTCACCTTCTATATTCGATCATCAATCAACAACACACATGCATCCAATCAAACATACACGAAGCAAACAAAGAGATATAATTAGAACAGTACACCAACAGTAACAAAACAGTAATAAAAGCTTATAAAACTCTTCTACACGTTTCTACGATCACACAGACGCAAAGATCACCAAATTCGAAGTTAAAACGTGGAAGTTATGAATTTTCTAAGATTTCCTATAGATAAATAAATACTTAATTATAACCTCGAAAAATAAATTATCAAAACTAACTGTACAACTACACTAACATGTAGAGCTCGCAAATACGAACCTAACGCAATTTGAACGGATCAAATCGGAGTTAAAACGAAGATTTTATGAGCGTTTGAATGCAGTGGCAAACTTGTAATTAATTTGATCTAATTTTGAATTAAAAACAAATCAAATTTGCAGATTTAAATCGGCTGTAAGGACTGCGGGCAGAAAAATAGAAGACCTCGGGGTCTCTCTAGCAAAACCGACCCCGAAGGGGTACGGGTGAATCTGACCCGCCCGATACGGAACCAACGGCCCAGATTAGATCGGGGCCAGTGAGGGACGGCGCCCCGCCGGAGAAGAAGACCGGCGCGGCGGCAGACATGGCCGGCGTGAGCTAAGCTCACCGGCGTGCACGGTTCTCGACCTTCAGGCCACGAAACAACTCGGGACCAAGCCCAAAAGAAAGAGGACGACACAGGGATCTCACCTATGTAGACAACGTCGACCGGAACGAACGGGAATGACGGCGCGGCTAACGACGGCGGACGGCGAACTCCTGCGAAGATCGGTGATGCACTGTGAGCAATAGAGTCAATGAAATTGGGGAAAACTATCCCAACGGGTTTGTAGAAGCAAACCGAAGACCGGCAAGCGATCAATTGAGCGGATTGAAGCCGAAAACGTCGAGCGTGACGGCGGCAGAGCAAGCTAGGGTTTGCGGCGGCTTAAGCTGGCTCGAGCGCGATGAAAACGGCGGCTAGTGTTTATTGAGGACGCGGCGCACGAGTGAGGCTCCTATTTATGAGCAAGGATGGCTTGCGGTTCACGCCAAGGCGCGGCACGGTGCAAAACTGGGATCGGGGTCGGTCCCCTGCTCAAGATCGACTCCGACTCGATGAAGAAGATGGTGGCGACGCGGGGTCCACCTGTCGGTGACAACAGCGAGGAAAGAGGCGCTGGCCTGTTGCTGTGCTCGGCTGCTGGACTCGGCTGCTGGGCCGCTACGGCGCTGGGCGGCCCACGCGGGCAGGCGCGGCCTTCGGGCCGAGAAGGTAAGGAGGTGAGTTGTTTTTTTTCTTCTTCTTTTATTTCTTTTCTTTTCTAATTTTCCAAACACATTTTCAAATCAAATTTTTCTAAACCAAATCAAATAAAACAAATATATCCACACCACAAAATAAAATAAATGCAACAGCATGAATGCAACACCAAATATTTTTTTTAAATTTTTAATTTCTCATTAATTGTTATCTAAATTATTTAAAATTTATTAACTCTAAAATTTGGGTGTTACAGATCTTTTGGCTTCTTCTTCTTATTCTTCTCTCCTTCTCCCTAACCCTTAGGGTTGGGGCTTTGGTTATATAGTCCCCTAGGATGCATCAGAGCCCTAGGATCAAACCAACATTAAACAACGACATAGATGTAAACCCTAAGGTGGTGGAGAACCAACATACGAAGATGGAGGCTGACGTGTGGGACCCTTGGTCGGCCGACCAGGGGGTGGGTGTAACACCCTAAAATTTTGGAATGAATTAAAATAGGTGAATATGATTTTTATGTATTTTTGTGAGCATACAAACTTAGAAAAGTAATAATTTTTATTAATTTAAAATCAAATATAAGGGTAGGAACATGATTTAGCATTCATGCTACTGCATAATATTTTGTATTGTGTGCTCTATTTGAAAATTCAAAAAAGGATTCAAAATTTCATTTGAAAATGCTTTGAAATGATTGTGAAAAGAAAAAGAAAAGGAGTTTTTCTCTCTTCTCTGTTTTTGGCCTAGCTCAGCTCAGCGCAGTCGGCAGCCCACGCCTGCCCTCCTTTTCTCACCGCACGCGGGCCGTTTTCCTTCCCCGCGTCCCGCTTGGGCCGAGTCCAGCGAGTCCAGCCGCTGGCCCAGCAAGCCGCCTAGCCCGTAAGCGCGCGCGCCGCGTATTCCTTTCCTCTCTCGCCATCGCTGATGACATGGCCCCACGTGTCAGGCGTGCCCCCTTTGTCACACCCGGTTTTAAGGACAAAACCAGACATACACCATATGTGAAATAAAGAAGACAAATCTCACATATAGCTACAGATAAGTGTAATATCAAGAGACAAATGCTTAATATACATAACACAATAGTATAAAATATACCTTAAAGAGCAACACAGCGGAAAGACAACTCCGAACACCGGGTGCAACCTTCACTCCAGGATCAAACTAACTGGTTGATCACAAGCCTAACAATTCCAGAATCTAACAGTCTGGTACCCTTCCTGAGATGTGGGGAAATAGCAAGAGTGAGTCCATGTCGAACTCAGCAAATATATCATGGGGTTCATGAAGCTCAAAAAGTTTGACACGGGTTTACTGCAATAGCTTTTAGTGAGTCATCTTTTTAACAATTGAGTAGCAACAAGTTTACCAAAATCCCAAATAACCTCATGATCATGTAAACGAGAATAATATATAGCAAGAAACAATAATCATTAGTGAGCATCAATATCATCAGTATTATCATTATCATCAGTGTTCATCATTTATTCTGTAAGGGTCCAAGGCCACTCGTGACCGTGAGCACGGCTGTTATAACAGTTTTACACTCTGCAGAGGTTGTACACTTTCACTGTGAGTCATGATTACCCATATGCCCGAGATCGCGACTCCCAAAACACTTCCAAGGTGAGCAGGCAAGGAATCACTATGAAGCCTTTCAAAGGTTCGTCTAACAAGTTAGGGCCGCTAGGTTTCAGAAGTCAGTCCGTGTGATACACCACGCAGGGATCCACAGTCTGCTTTACCCCATTTGTGCCACAAGGGTAACCTCTAACAAGCTAGAAAAGGTCCTCATACTGAGCTAAAGCCAGAGCCATATAGCCCTCACAGTTGTACTGTAAGTCCCGGATGTTCGCTTACAAATAAGTCCTTAGGAAGAGAAAAACTAGAGCACCATAAAAACAACCAAATATGCTCTAGCCCTCTTGAGCCATATTGCTTTAAAGCATCATTTAAACGTTTATTGCATATATCATTAGTCAAGTTACAGATCATGGTTATTTATCTTGAGCACTAGCATAAATACTACCCAATGCAACGTCCCATGGGTGTCAAGGTACAAGATACAAAAACTAGGATATCCTTAGTGGTAACAAGGTAGACACATGCACATGAATTAAGTATATTAAAGGTGAATAGAAAACAAGGATAATCCCATGCTATACTTGCCTTAAACACCGATCCTTCGGTAAGCTTTAATCTTCAACGTTCTTCTTCTTCTTCTTCTTGATAACCTCGTATATCTCACCGACTGGACGAAATCATAAATCACCACACACGTATCCATACAATCATACACGAAGCAAACAATAGATCTAAATTAGAACAGTACACCAAACATAAAATTAAGATGAAAAGTTTGTAGAACGAATCTACGTCTCGCTACGAATACACAGACGCGAAAAGCACACTAATCAGAGCTACGGTTGAAAAGATACATCTACCGAAAGATTTGCTCATAGGAGAAAATATAAAACTATTAGCTTCATGAGTTTTAATTATATAATAACATATATAAAATATTTTATAAATACTATATACGGAATTAAGTCAAATTTAGATTCAAATTATAAAACTAAAGTAAAACAAATCATATTTTATTTACAAAACCCAGTTGCATAATTATTAATCAAGATATGATTTAAACCATAAAATTTCAGAATTAGTAATATGGTAAACACTGTCACTAACGCGTAGATCTCGTTGCTATGAATCTAACGTAACTCGAATGAGCTAAAACGGATCTAAAACGTAGAAGATATGATTTAAACAAGATCTACTTTATTAAAGTAATAGATTAAATCTCACATCGGAACTTAAAGATAGAAAACCTAACCAACAGTAACACTAATAGTATAACAAGTTTGTAAAACTCTTCTACACGTTACTACGATCACATAGACATAAAGATCACGAAATTTGGATTTAAAACGTAAAAGTTATGAGTTTTCTAAGATTTCCTATAGATAAATAATTACTTTAATATAAACTCGAAAATAAATTATCTCAAACCTACTGTACAGTTCTATAATCATGTAGAGCTCGCAAATACGAATCTAACGCAATTTAAACGGGTCAAATCGGAGTTAAAACGGATAATTTATAACTAAAACAAACTCAGTGGCAAAACTGTAAATATTAGAAAGCGTATTTTTCAATTACCGAAACGAATTACGTTTTCAATTAATCAAAACGTATTTTCGGAAGTTACGCGATCAAAATACGCTTTACGGAAAAGAAAACGTAAACCGGGAATACGCTTTGGACTGCGGGTTCTATACTTAAAAAATCACAGGGACTCTTTAGCAAAATTGCCGGCCGAAGGGGTATCGTGTATTATCAGCCGTTGGATTTGAAATAGATGGCTCGGATCTAATCGGGGGAGAGAGAGAAAACGGCCGGCGGCGCTCCGACCGGACTCCGGCCGTCGGTGAGCTCCCGCGGCGGCGCCATCATCGGAGAAGCCCAAAACACGTCTCCGACCACCAAACGACGAAAGGAAAACACCGGGAGATCGAGAAGCTCACGGAGAACTCACCCTGCGCGAAGACGGGACTGGAGGATGACCGGAAGGCGGCGGCTAGCTCGCGGTGGCGGCTATGGCGGCGGTGGTGCTTGCGGTGGCGCAACTAGGCGACTACGGCGGCTCCAAAGGGATGGGATGGGGGCGGAATAGTGCGGGGGTCCCGTTTTTATAGTCCGAAGGCGTCGCACTTAAGGAAGGGAAGAAGATTGAGCTGCGGATTCGAATCGGAGAAGGAGGAAGGCGAGCTCGCGGTTGGAAAGAGCTGGAGGAAGAAGAAAGGAAGGTGGAAGGAGACGCTGACAGGTGGGTCCCACATGTCGGCGACTCGGAGGGGGAACGGCCGCGCGCTGGCTTGGCGGGCCGCGGTGGCTGGGCTTGGCCCACGCGGGCGAAGGGGGCGTGGGACTGGGCCGCGGCCAAGGCAGCCGAAACGGGCCGAAAACCAAGTGAATAGTATTTCTCTTCCCATTTTCTTTTTTTTTTTCCAATTTTTCAAATTCATTTTTCAAATGATTTTCAAATCAAATTTGAATTTAATTTAAACCACTCAATACAAAACTTCAAATGCAGCAGCATGAATGCTCAATCATGTTTCTACCCTTATATTTGATTTTAAATTTATAAAAATTATTATTATCCTAAATTTGCATGCTCACAAAATTATACAAAAATCATAATTCTCCTACTTTTCTTCTTTTCAAAATTTTAGGGTGTTACAATTCTACCCCCTTAAGATGAATCTCGTCCCGAGATTCGGAAGATGATGATAAAAGAGATAATGACACTTTGTCTTTATTTGATCCTCATTTTTTTCAAATTACTCTTTCGTTCAGAGTCATAAGACAGTTTCTCATATCCTGACTAACTAATCTGCCTAAGCATGATCATCTCTCCTATTGAGCTCCTCCAAAGTTATTTGTTCCTCTGCTATGACTTCTGTAAACTCATGGTCCACTTTGCTACCCTCGGTGTACCTATCTTCTAATTGATCATTCTCATCTCCCTCAGGTAAAAGTCGACCACCTTGATACTCAATTCTTTTCCCTGACGGTGTTGTTAAGAGCATTGTGCACCGAGTACCATGAATCACTCCTTTGTGTGCACAGAGCCATCCATTACCAAGAACCACGCGAATTTTAAGTGACTCCAACACAATGAGTGTCGCGGTGAAGTTTTCTTTGTTTATGACAAGACTGACATTCGGGCATATCTGATCTGCCTGCATTTCTCCCACTGGGGTTTGAACTAGCAAAGGCCTCCTCATTGGACACTTCACCATCTTGCACGTCTCTACCATGTCGGCGGAAATGAAAGAATGCGAAGCACTAGGGTCCAATAAAGCAAAAACTTGTACTGAGCTTACTTGAATATAACCTCCCACTACTTTGGTAACTCCATGAATTTTATCCATATCCACATTGCTCAGTCTTCCATTGACATAGTTTTGCTGCGCTTTGCTTCCTTGAGCAGGCTTCTTATGGGCTTTTCTTTTTCGCTTTCGTTGTTGTGGATTCTGACTTAGTTCACTCCCAACTTGCTCTTCAACATTGTTGTTTTGATAGTGCTCGGCTTCATCATACCCATAACATCCTTCAATGGCAGAAACATCAATCTTTTCCCACATATTAGTGCGAGACGTCATATAGGGCTCCTGAGTCATGAGACACTACACTTTCTGTCATCAAGTGACCAACATCAGCAACACGAGCAAGTATAGATGATCATAATCATGAACTATCCAAAAGGACAACTCTTGTCTCCATGGATCCAAAATTATCAACCTTGTTCACAGAACATTTTTGCTCAAGAGTGGCAACTCAATCATGGAGACTAACCAATACTTCCAACTAAAGAGTTCAATCTTAATAATCCTTCTTTACATTGGCTACCCCCCTTAAAATAAGAGACACTAAATAGGGTAGCTTGAACCCTTTTCTAGATGAGCTACTTAGCATAAAAGTGTTCTGACATCCCAATAATACTCTTGTGCATGGGTAAGAACAAGAAATCTGAAATTTCTCACGAGCAGAAAATCAGCAGTGCAGTAAAACAGTTGTAACTCTCATTCTGTTAATCCAATGAAACTGTAGTTTACACCGATGGAAAGCTTATAAAATTCTCTGCAACTTTCTTATAGAACACACTTCCAGATTCTGTAGTTAACTTAGTCGAAAACAGTACTTATCAGAAACTGTTCCAGGTTTATGACAGCACATATACATTGCCTTATGCTTTTTGTATCTCCCAAACCAAAACAACTATGAGGGTGGTTCTTGCATTTAGAGATAGATGTTGAAGTCCACTCTTGTCCAGAATTCTCTCATGATTTTTTTTGGTCTTTCAAGAACAAAGATATAAGTTGATAAAGACAGGCTGCTCCGAAAGACAAGATATAGAAAGTAGGAGATAAACAAAACCCAGCTATTTATTTCATTAATCCTTATACCTTATACATATAAACTAAATGAAATCATGGTCAAAACCCACGAGATCATTCCACTCATTACAAAATTCCAACTCAAGCATAAACATAAGCACAAAGCAACTAAACACTTAAATGTTCATTAGCCACACATTAAGACGACTCAACTTGGCTACTAACGGTTTTATTACACGGGACATAACTCCTATTCCTTAAACATGGTGTGATTGTAGCAGCATCCAGAGTAGATAACGTCTCTTACATTCCTTATTGCTTTATATGGACATCTGAATCTCTGCATCTACCATTCTTATAACTCATACCTTAAGATGGGTCAACCTGGCATCCCTCAGGTATAGATTTAATACCCTCATACTTAATCCTTTCTCCTGAAAGTGTAGTTAGAAACACTGAACATTGGGCATACTCAATTACTCCTTTACAAGTAGATAACCAGTCTATTCCAAGGATAACATCAATGCCCATTAATTCCAAAACAATGAGGTTTACCTTAAAATTTACCCCCTTTATGTCAAGACTAACTTTTGGGCATACGCGGTCTGCCTTTATTTCACCTCTTGGAGTTTCAACCATAACTGTTTTTCCCTTTGGAAGCATAAGTATGTTATGATCTTTTGCATATTGTCTAGATATGAACGAATGTGAGGCACTGGGGTCAAACAAAACCTTGGCATTTCCTGAACTTACTGGTATTGATCCAAACACGACCTCCTTAGCTCCAGGAATGGTGGAAATATCCACATGTTTCAACCTTCCATGATTGTAATTTCTCTTTAATTTATTTCCCTGCACATGCTCCTTTTGGACATCCTGTCCTGGGTCTCGCTGTTGTGGATTCTTCTGTGGGCAAGATTTGATATAATGTCCTTCCTGTTGGCAATGATAACACTTTCTCTTAGCTGGATCTTTTGTGATGTCATACTCCAAGGAACTGTTGTTTGGTATGTTGCTATCTTGCTGGCCATAAAAGTTCACCTTCGTCCCTTTGGCTTGTTTCTTAGCTTGTTTGGCCTTTCGGGGTTGATACTCCTTATAGGTAATTGTCCATCCATCTATGACTACTTCATGGGGAGTAGTTTTAGCGGGAGGGGCTTCTAACTCTTCAGGGTTTGGATTTGTTTGACAGGGGATCAGGGCTGCATGTGACAATGTAGTAGAACTCGCTTGCTCATTGCTTTCCACTAGTGGTTCTAATGAGATTGCCTTTCTCTTCTTGTCTATGTTGTTCTCAAAATTTGGATCCACCTTGACTTTCCCCTTATTAGACTCATTTCAAAGACAGGGAAAACCATAATGCTTACAGCAGTGACATTATTCCTGCTCTCCAAATGCCTTATTATCAACATCTTTATTGGATTTCATATTCTTCCAAACTTCTGCTACTTGTATCTTCTCTGACCCCTTGGATATGTTGGCTTGACCTTGAGATAAGCATCGTTGAGAATTCCCATGTTGAGCCATTTCTTCTAGTAATTGGTTTTGCATCGCTAATGGTTTCTTGTCAAAAGTGAGCAAGAGCGACACAATTCAGTCCTCTTAACCTCTGAAATCCACAGTCTTCTCGTCACGAGCCGTCTAATAGACAAGGAGAAAAGGTTCAAAATAGAGACAAGGTTTTTATAACAGAACAGGGATAGAATTAAGCATAACTTTGAGAAAATAACAAAGTTAAAGAGAAGCAAGAAATAGGCAACAATGAGAACATGCTAAACGTCCAGTTCTAACTAGGCTTGCGTCCTATAGTCAGCATTGCTCTGATACCAATCTGTCACACCCGGTTTTAAGGACAAAACCAGACACACACCATATGTGAAATAAAAAAGACAAATCTCACATATAGCCACAGATAAGTGTAATATCAAGAGACAAATGCTTAATATACATAACACAATAGTATAAAATATACCTTAAAGAGCAACACAGCGGAAAGACAACTCCGAACACCAGGTGCAACCTTCACTCCAGGATCAAACTAACTGGTTGATCACAAGCCTAACAATTCCAGAATCTAACAGTCTGGTACCCTTCCTGAGATGTGGGGAAATAGCAAGAGTGAGTCCATGTCGAACTCAGCAAATATATCATGGGGTTCATGAAGCTCAAAAAGTTTGACACGGGTTTACTGCAATAGCTTTTAGTGAGTCATCTCTTTAACAATTGAGTAGCAACAAGTTTACCAAAATCCCAAATAACCTCATGATCATGTAAACGAGAATAATGTATAGCAAGAAACAATAATCATTAGTGAGCATCAATATCATCAGTATTATCATTATCATCAGTGTTCATCATTTATTCTGTAAGGGTCCAAGGCCACTCGTGACCGTGAGCACGGCTGTTATAACAATTTTACACTCTGCAGAGGTTGTACACTTTCACTGTGAGTCATGATTACCCATATGCCCGAGATCGCGACTCCCAAAACACTTCCAAGGTGAGCAGGCAAGGAATCACTATGAAGCCTTTCAAAGGTTCGTCTAACAAGTTAGGGCCGCTAGGTTTCAGAAGTCAGTCCGTGTGATACACCACGCAGGGATCCACAGTCTGCTTTACCCCATTTGCGCCACAAGGGTAACCTCTAACAAGCTAGAAAAGGTCCTCATACTGAGCTAAAGCCAGAGCCATATAGCCCTCACAGTTGTACTGTAAGTCCCGGATGTTCGCTTACAGATAAGTCCTTAGGAAGAGAAAAACTAGAGCACCATAAAAACAACCAAATATGCTCTAGCCCTCTTGAGCCATATTGCTTTAAAGCATCATTTAAACGTTTATTGCATATATCATTAGTCAAGTTACAGATCATGGTTATTTATCTTGAGCACTAGCATAAATACTACCCAACGCAATGTCCCATGGGTGTCAAGGTACAAGATACAAAAACTAGGATATCCTTAGTGGTAACAAGGTAGACACATGCACATGAATTAAGTATATTAAAGGTGAATAGGAAACAAGGATAATCCCATGCTATACTTGCCTTAAACACCGATCCTTCGGTAAGCTTTAATCTTCAACGTTCTTCTTCTTCTTCTTCTTCTTGATAACCTCGTATATCTCACCGACTGGACGAAATCATAAATCACCACACACGTATCCATACAATCATATACGAAGCAAACAATAGATCTAAATTAGAACAGTACATCAAACATAAAATTAAGATGAAAAGTTTGTAGAACGAATCTACGTCTCGCTACGAATACACAGACGCGAAAAGCACACTAATCAGAGCTACGGTTGAAAAGATACATCTACCGAAAGATTTGCTCATAGGAGAAAATATAAAACTATTAGCTTCATGAGTTTTAATTATATAATAACATATATAAAATATTTTATAAATACTATATACGGAATTAAGTCAAATTTAGATTCAAATTATAAAACTAAAGTAAAACAAATCATATTTTATTTACAAAACCCAGTTGCATAATTATTAATCAAGATATGATTTAAACCATAAAATTTCAGAATTAGTAATATGGTAAACATTGTCACTAACGCGTAGATCTCGTTGCTATGAATCTAACGCAACTCGAATGAGCTAAAACGGATCTAAAACGTAGAAGATATGATTTAAACAAGATCTACTTTATTAAAGTAATAGATTAAATCTCACATCGGAACTTAAAGATAGAAAACCTAACCAACAGTAACACTAACAGTATAACAAGTTTGTAAAACTCTTCTACACGTTACTACGATCACATAGACATAAAGATCACGAAATTTGGATTTAAAACGTAAAAGTTATGAGTTTTCTAAGATTTCCTATAGATAAATAATTACTTTAATATAAACTCGAAAATAAATTATCTCAAACCTACTGTACAGTTCTATAATCATGTAGAGCTCGCAAATACGAATCTAACGCAATTTAAACGGGTCAAATCGGAGTTAAAACGGATAATTTATAACTAAAACAAACTCAGTGGCAAAACTGTAAATATCAGAAAGCGTATTTTTCAATTACCGAAACGAATTACGTTTTCAATTAATCAAAACGTATTTTCGGAAGTTACGCGATCAAAATACGCTTTACGGAAAAGAAAACGTAAACCGGGAATACGCTTTGGACTGCAGGTTCTATACTTAAAAAATCACAGGGACTCTTTAGCAAAATTGCCGGCCGAAGGGGTATCGTGTATTATCAGCCGTTGGATTTGAAATAGATGGCTCGAATCTAATCGGGGGAGAGAGAGAAAACGGCCGGCGGCGCTCCGACCGGACTCCGGCCGTCGGTGAGCTCCCGCGGCGGCGCCATCATCGGAGAAGCCCAAAACACGTCTCCGACCACCAAACGACGAAAGGAAAACACCGGGAGATCGAGAAGCTCACGGAGAACTCACCCCGCGCGAAGACGGGACTGGAGGATGACCGGAAGGCGGCGGCTAGCTCGCGGTGGCGGCTATGGCGGCGGTGGTGCTTGCGGTGGCGCAACTAGGCGACTACGGCGGCTCCAAAGGGATGGGATGGGGGCGGAATAGTGCGGGGGTCCCGGTTTTATAGTCCGAAGGCGTCGCACTTAAGGAAGGGAAGAAGATTGAGCTGCGGATTCGAATCGGAGAAGGAGGAAGGCGAGCTCGCGGTTGGAAAGAGCTGGAGGAAGAAGAAAGGAAGGTGGAAGGAGACGCTGACAGGTGGGTCCCACATGTCGGCGACTCGGAGGGGGAACGGCCGCGCGCTGGCTTGGCGGGCCGCGGTGGCTGGGCTTGGCCCACGCGGGCGAAGGGGGCGCGGGACTGGGCCGCGGCCAAGGCAGCCGAAACGGGCCGAAAACCAAGTGAATAGTATTTCTCTTCCCTTTTTCTTTTTTTTTTTCCAATTTTTCAAATTCATTTTTCAAATGATTTTCAAATCAAATTTGAATTTAATTTAAACCACTCAATGCAAAACTTCAAATGCAGCAGCATGAATGCTCAATCATGTTTCTACCCTTATATTTGATTTTAAATTTATAAAAATTATTATTATCCTAAATTTGCATGCTCACAAAATTATACAAAAATCATATTTCTCCTACTTTTCTTCTTTTCAAAATTTTAGGGTGTTACACCCTTCCTCAAGTCGACGCCGTCGTCCCTTTCCAAAAATCGCCGACGCCAAATCCTCCTCCCTATCTTCCCCTTTCCTTACCCGATGCGCCTTCGGGCTATATAAACAAGGGCGCCGCGCATAGCCGCCCCCATCCAACCCTTTCGCAATGTCATTCAAGCTCCCGAGATGCCACCACGAGCTAGGAGCCCTATTCCGTCGCCACCATCCGCCATATCGAGCACACCGTCGTCTCTATCCGTCTCATGCCCTCGATTTCACCCTTGGTGAGTTCGCATTGATGTTCTCTATCATCCGGTGCTTCTCTTTTGCGAGCTCATACCTTGTAGCGCTAGATAGCCAAGTCCGGCCATGGCGCCACCGCGGAACTCGCCATCGCGTCCCTGTGCCGGCCGGAGCGCCGCCGGTTTCTCCCCGATCCAATCTGAGCCATCCAAATCAAATCCAACGGCCAGGATTAGAAGATACTGGTTCGGCCATGTTTTTGTTAAAGAGCCCCTGGGAATTTTAAGTATAGAACCCGCAGTCCAAAGCGTATTCCAAAAATACGCTTTCTCCTTCTGAAAACGTAGATTCGTTTTGATAAGTTCAGAAATACGTTTTCAGCTATTTACAGATTTGCCACTGATTTTGTTTTAGCCATAACTTCTTCGTTTTAACTCCGATTTGACCCGTTCAAATTGCGTTAGGTTCGTATTTGCGAGCTCTACATGTTGGTACTACTGTTAAGTAGGTTTTCAACTTTTAAAATTCATGATTAGATCTAATCCATTATTTTAATAGAGGAAATCTTGTTTATTTCATATCTTCTACGTTTCAACTCCGTTTTGAGCCATTCAAGTTGCGTTAGATTCATAGCAACGAGATCTATGCATTTGTGATAGTGTTTATCATGTCACTAATATTGGAATTTCATGGTTTGAATCATATCTTAAATAACAATTATGCAACTGGGTTTTGTAAATAAAAATATGATTTGTTTTACTTTAGTTTTATAATTCGAATCTAAATTTGACTTAAATTATAATCTCTATAAAATATCTTATATATGTTTTTATACCGTTAGGATACATGAAGCTAATAGTTTTATGGGTAAATCTATCATAGTTGTATCTTTTCCAACCGTAGCTCCGATTAGCGTGCTTTTCACGACTTTGTATTCGTAGCGATGCGTAGAATCGTGTTTCAAACTCTTTTACTTATCTTTGTATGATTGGTGTACTATTCTAATATAGATCTATTTTTTGCTTCGTGTATGATTATATGGATGCTTGTGTGGTGCTATATGGTTCAGTCAATCGGTGAGGTTTACGTGGTGATCAAGAAGAGGTTCTTTGGAGGTTACGAATCTACAGAAGAAGGATTTGAGTTTAAGACAAGTATAACATGGGATTATCCTTGTTGTCCTATTCACCATAAATAATTAAATTCATTATACATGTATTCTCTTGTTAAGAATGACTTAGTCTTGATCCATTACCTTGGCACCCATGATATTGCATTGAGTAGTTTTGCTAGCGCTGAACATAAACTATGATCTTATAATATGATTAATGGAATATGCAATAACACTAAAAGATAACTTTTTGATTACTGTTTAAAGAGGGCTAGAGCATGGGGTTATTTTTGGTGCTCTAGTTTCTCTTCACAAGGACTCATCTGTGGACGAACATTCGGGACTTACAGTACAACTATGGGGGCTATATGGCTCTGGCTTTAGTCAAGTATGAGGACCTTTTCTAGCTTGTTAGTGGTAACATTTATGACATAAGAACGGCTTGACAAATTGGGTATAGTGTGACCTCTATCCTTATGTGTATAGGCTGCGTGTTATTGTGCCATTTGGAAGGGGAGCTCTACATCTGTTTGCCGAGTGAATCTAATGGCCCTAACTTGTTAGACGAACCTTTGAAAGACTTCATAGTGAACCCTGCCGACCTTCCTTGGTAGTGGGTCAAGAGGCTGATCACCTCGGGCGAAAGGGTAAATCACGACTCACAGTGAAAGTGTACAACCTCTGCAGAGTGTAAAACTGGTATATTAGCCGTGCTCACGGTCACGAGTGGCCTTGGACCTTCACAGAATAGATAAACATTTATTGGTTTAATATGTGTTTTTCTATTCATTATTCATATTTGCATTGATCATATGTTTATTGTGGGATTAATGCAAACTTGATGCTACTCATGTAATAAAATTGTGACAATTAAAAGCTAAATGCAGTCAAACCAGTGTCTAGTCTTTTGAGCCTCATGAACCCTATGATATATTTGCTGAGTTCAACATGGACTCACTCTTGCTATTTCCCACATCTTAGGATAGTCTCTAGAGTTTTTAGGTTTGTGATCAACCAGTCAGTTTGTTCCTGGAGTGAAGTCTACACCCGGTGTTCGGAGTTATCTTTCTGCTATGATGCTCTCTAAGGTTATTTCTTATACTATTGCGTTATGTTTACTAAGCATTTGTCTCTTGATATTACACTTATCTGCGGCTATATGTGAGATTTGACTCCTTTATTTCACATATAGTGTATGTCTAGTTTTGTCCTTAAAACCGGGTGTGACAGTGGGGCCGGTCGACCAGGCACACTGGTTTTGTCCTTAAACCCTCGTTCGGGTGGCTGTCTTCTTGTGTCTTCTAGAGTCTTCTTGAGTTGGAGTCGGTTCGGAACTTGATTTTTATCCCAACGTCCTTCATATCTTTTCTCCTTTTCCTGATAAACCCTGTAAAACACAGATTCATGAAAACCTATGGAATTCTATTAGTATGACCCCTAGCTCTATGTTGGAGGTTGTTTTATGCCTTTTTTCCATGTTTACTTGACGGTTCAAAATGAACAATAACTACCGTCAACACATACCTATCACAGACTCGAGTAATGCACCGGGGAACCCCAAGGCCCCGCTTGAATCCGTTAACATGGTCTCCACAACCTATAATAAATGTAGAAGCCAAAGAAGGAAGGGCTACTTTGTAGACCCTCCCTTCGTGACTAAAATGGGAGACCCTGGCCATCCCACCATCACATGTGTCATTGGCTCACATGTCTTTTCTAACGCCTTCTGCGACCTTGGGGCTAGCAATAATGTTATGTCCAAGGCAGTTTATGATAGAACACTGGGTGGACCTCTGTCCCTCATGAATTTTAAACTGCAGTTAGCTGACCAATCCTCACGTAAGCTGGTAGGGGTAGCAAAAGACATATTGGTAAGAGTCCAGGACCAATATATCCCTACTGACTTCACCATTTTAGACATGGGCCAGAGGGAAGATGTCCCCCTACTACTAGGGAGACATTTCCTCAATACCACCAATGCAGAATTACATGTGGGGACGAGGCTAGCTCGTTTTCATATACAAGGGAAAACACTAAGCATACTCTTTAATGGGTATAATACACATTAAAACGAGCAGCCCAAAAAGCCAAAAAACAAAACCATTTAGACAGGTATGGCAGGCCAAAAAGATGGAAACATCTGTACCCACTCCCTCGGGTACAACCATTCCTTCAGAAATTACAAACTGAAGGGGGAGAGTCCTGTTCAATTGGACTCTAAACAATGAACCCTCACCGCAGGTAAACGGTAGTTATCTTTTATGTTCTTTAAAACATTTATAATAAACACATAAAAAATAAATATAATAATAATAATAATAATAATAATAATATAAAAATAAAACTTTGGTTAATCTTCATAAGTTTTTCTTAGAACATTGTTTTGGTTTGAAGCATGATTTGTGGTAGTCATGTCTTCATAGGCTAAGGTTAATTAGTCTACCCTGATTAAAATATTGTATTTTGATCATTGTTCTAAAACATGTTTAGTGTAAAACTTTGAATGATAAACCAAAAGAAAATAAACTTAAAAATATCTTAGTATGTTTTTAGTTTGGAAATATGATTACTAGTGATCAATCATATTTTCATAGACTTTTCGAATTAAGTATGGAGCTTAGGTTGATTAGTCTACATTGATCAAATGAAAACATCATTGAGTTTGATGAGTGTTCTTAAAACTACTATATATATAATGACAAAATCTTAGTTGGTTTTTTCAAAAGTTTTATACAACACATGAAAATTGTTAAGTATGAAACTTTGAAAAGATACAACTAAGGCAAAAATAATCTTTACCTTCAAATAAAACTTTGTTATACAAAATATGTTTATGATTAGAAGTATGATCATTCCAGTGGTTATATATTCATGGACTTTTTAACTTAAGCATGGTGCTTAGGTTAGAAAGTCTACTTTGGTCAAATGAATTCTAAATTTACTTGATCAAAGAATCAAAAACATACCGAGTATATACAAAGATATAAAATAAAATAAAATAAAATAAATATAATAATGAACAAACTACTCCTTCTACAATAAAAAGAGAAAAATAATATATAAACAAAATAAAAAGTGTACCTTCTCTGGAGTCTTCATCAAGCAAACTTGAACCACTGGTCTCAAGCTAGCTTGGGGGAAGACCCCCGCAAAGGTACGCCACATTGCATGTTTACTTCATTGCATTTGTTTTTATTTTATCATGCATAAGAAAATATAAAAAATAAAAATAAAATTCCACTCCATATATATGTGATGAAAATATTTGATTTAATCCTTGTTGAAATGATGAATAGTTGTTGTGCTTTATGTTTCACTTATTTATAACTTAGTTTTCTCTAGGATTTGAGTTTATTGGCTAAAAATGTTTCATCCTTAAAACTTGAAGCTTATGGGTTGCAAATGCTTACTCTAGTCTAAGTATTTGTGAGACATAATATAGTACAGGAAACTATGCTATAACTTGGTTCTAGGAAAGACTTGACATCCAGAATTTTATTTTCAAAATATTAAAATTAAAAGTTCCTCAATGATTTAAAAATTCCTACCAAAGCCATATGACACATACAAAAACCTTAGTCATATGCTACTTGTATTCTTGTTGAGCTTTGTCAAATTGTTGTGACCGATGTTGAGATTCTTTTCATGCACCCACGATTAAGATTCACGTACACCCAATAAATGCTGACACTTATACTAAGAGTTACGCAAAAACATGTTCTTCCGTCCACCAAAATAAAATCTCCATTACCTATATCATGAATCTATCTCCTAATATCCACCAAAAGAGAAGTATGGGTTATACAAAAATATGAGAAAAATAAAAGATGTCATGCCAAAGAAGCATGAGCCAAAAAGAGAGAGAGAGAGAGAAAGAGAGAAAAATATAGCCCATACTTCTCAGAAAATCCAAAAAGGAGAGAGACATGATAATGGAGTACACAAAAATATTCCACACACTTGCACAAATCTTGATCAAGGTGTATGAATAGTCTCTCTATAAGGTCTGGTTTTTGACTTAGCAACAATACAAGGTACAAGTCGGCCACTTTCATACCTACCCAAAACTCCACAAAAGCCCCATTTAGATGGTAGGATGAAAGAAAGGCAAACTCAAAAAGCCTTTGGTGAGGAATACATACACATATAGAGCGATCAAGTGTATCATTGAGGAACTACATTTTCTTTACAAAACTCCTAAAAAACTCCAGAAGGATGGTCAATCTAAAGAACTGTAACACCCAAATTTTGAGATAACAAAATTGGAATAAGTTAGATAATAAATAATTACAAAACTAAAATAATAATAAATTATATTTGTGTTGCATTCATGCTGTTGCATATATTTTATTGTGTGGTGTGAATTTGTTATACTTTATTTTATATTATTTTGGATGAGATTGTATTTTAAATACTTTTGAAAACAAGTAAATAAAAAAAAACAAAGAAACTTACCTGCTGTTGACCGGCCCGAAGCCATCTGGCCGGCCTGTTGGCCAGCGGCCGAGTTGGGCTTTGGAAAGAGCTGGGCGGGGTCCTTTTGGGCCGGTCCGATCAGCAGCCGCGCGGCCCAAGTTGGCCCAGTGCCGCGGCAGCCGTTCCCTTCCCCTCTTGGAGTCACTGACCGGTGGGGTCGCAGCGTTAGCTCGTTCTTCCTCATGTCGTAACCGAGTAGAACTCGAACCGAAGAACACCGCCGCGATCTTCCGTGATATCCGGGATTTGGTAATCGTTTTCGGTCACTTGAGGCTATAAATAGGAAGAGGGGATCCTCTAGTTTCCGTTTTTCACTTAAAAAGTTAGGGTTGCCACGGGAGAATCGAGTTTTAGGGCTAGGGTTGTTGGAGACCGGCGGTGCCTTGCGGGTGGAGCTTTCGGGAGGCGTCGAGGTCGATTTCTCTACGTGGGTGAGCTTATTTTCTTCTCCTCTTACTTTCTACGCTCTTAATTAGTGTTTTGGTGCGATGAATCGAGGTTTTGGAGGTCGCCGACGAGTCGGCAATGGAGCCGCCGTCCCATTGCTGTCGCGGGTAGCATGCGGTGATCGTAGGTGGCTTGTTTTTGGGTAGATGAGATCGCGTGGAGCTTCTCCACCGATTGGAGGTGGTAGGGGGTTGAGTGATGGTCGGATTTTGCGAGGCCGAAGTTTTTCGGTGAGCCGGTTATGGCGGGCGCGGTGGCCGGCGGCCGGAACCGGGGGAGAAGAACCGGAGTCGGTGACTGTGCACTTGCTGGTGATAGAGAGCCGTCCATCTCGTGATCTAGGGTCGAGATTAGAAGATACCTTTTCGGTGGTAAATTTGTTAAAGAGACCCTCGGGTTTCTGGGAATCAACCCGCGGTCCAAAACGTAAAGCTGAAAATACGTTTTCGCGTTTTGAAAGCGTATTCTTTTTCGATTAAATCAAAAATACGTTTTCAGGAAATTACAGATTTGCCACTAGAACTGTTTTGGTCATAAAATCTTCGTTTTAACTCCGATATGATCCGTTCAAGTTGCGTTAGGTTCGTATTTGTGAACTCTACATGTTAGTATAGTTTTACAGTTAGTTTTGATAATTTATTTTTCGAGGTTATAATTAAGTATTTATTTATCTATAGGAAATCTTAGAAAATTCATAACTTTTACGTTTTAACTCCGATTTTGGTGATCTTTGCGTCTGTGTGATCGTAGAAACGTGTAGAAGAGTTTTATAAACTTTTATTACTGTTTTGTTACTGTTGGTGTACTGTTCTAATTATATCTATTTGTTTGCTTCGTGTATGTTTGATTGGATGCATGTATGTTGTTGATTGATGATCGAGTATAGAAGGTGAGCAGTACTTGGACGATTCGGAGTATTACTTTGAGCCAAGTCAGCAGTATCATTTGGAGAGCTTTGATCAAGGCAAGTATAACACAGGACTATCCTTGCTACCTATTCATCAAAATGATCATACATATGCATGTGCTTACCTTGACAACCTTAGAGATTATAACTTAGTGCTTGATGTCTTGATTCCTTGTCAACCTTGGGTATGCATATGGGTAGTTATTGCTAGTGCTTAAACTAAGAACAATGATCTTGTAATTTGATTAATGGATTAAGCAATCAACTATTAAGATGATTTTATTATTGTTAAAAGGGGGCTAGAGCTTGTGTATTATTTTGATGCTCTAGTTACTCTCCGTAAGGACTTATCTGTACGTGATCATCCGGGATATACAGTACAGCTGTGAGGGCTATATGGCTCTGGCTTTAGTTGTTCAAGAGACCTTTTCTAGCTTGTTAGTGGTTACCTTAAATGGCGTAAGAATGGCTTGACACTTTGGGTGTAGTGCGAGCCCCTGGCCTAGTGTGTATAGGCTGCGGTTGTTGTGCCACAGGGAAGGGGGGTTCTACATCTGCCTGCCGAGTGAAATCTAATGGCCCTAACTTGTTAGACGAACTTTTGAGTGGCTTTATATGGTTCTCGGGTGTTTGGGCTTGATCTCCCCACTCATTTGGAAATCATGACTTACAGTGAAAGTGTACACCTCTGCGCAGAGTTAAAAACTGGTATACTAGCCGTGCTCACGGATACGAGCGGCCTTGGAACATTTACAGATAGATGATCACCATTGTTATATCATGTTTAATTACTGTTGTTATTATTATGCTCTTGTTAATGTTATTCATTATCCTTATTACAATTGATCATTGGTTCTTTAATGGGAAGTGGATTATCTTGATGCTACTCAATTGCTAATATATGATTAAAAGCTAAATGCAGTTAAACAGTGTCTAGCCTTTTGAGCCACATGAACCCTGTGTTATATTTGTGGAGTTCGACATGAACTCACTCTTGCTATTTCCACCATAACAGATGAAGATAATGAGGAAGATTATCGGAATGAGTACTAGTCTTGATGTCAACCAGTCAACCGTGTCCCTGTGTGGAGTTTCCGCTGAAGAATTATTATTAGTTATTATTTTCTATCGTTCAAGACTATGTCTTAAATACTTATTCGTTATGTAATAAGCACTGTGATGATACTTTGTAATTTGTCAACTTATGTGTGCGACTGTTTCCTGGGGCGCACATGAGTCTTTTATACATCCTATTTTTGTCCTTAAAAATGGGTGTGACAGATTGGTATCAGAGCCGTGTTGACTGTAGGACGCAAGCCTAGTTAGAATGGTCGTTGATAGCATCCATACCTCATTTAATTCATGCTTCGTCTTTCACCTTGTTAATTACTAAAGTTTTATGCTTCCTCTACTTTATTCTATTGCGAAAATACATTGATTCTATCTAATCTATGTCTAAATCTTATAGATGCCTCCTCATCCCCGTTTGTCAGCTGCACAATATGTTGCCCGTTTCAAACCCCAGGAGCCAAAGGAAGAGGGCAATCAAGAGCTATCCGATGCTGAATCAAGAGTTGGTAATACGCCTATGGAGGATGTAGTTATGGGGTGGACTACGAAGTTTCATATCATGGTTCCTAAAGCTGATGCTTTCTTTCATGACATGTTGACAAGAACCTTGGATAACTACTACTACGACTGGGAGGCTACTTTAGAGTATCGTAGTGCAGAGTATAGTCATCCATGGATGGATTCTTATTGGAAAACAGAGTTATGGGTCAAGAAAAGGGATCCTACCACTATGGAGCTTAAGGTGGAGTCAAAGTTCATTACCCGAGTGAGCCGGGCAACTGTGGAGATAAGCATGGAGGATGTCGCTTTCAATGCATTTGTTTACTACCATGGTCTACGCTCGGACAGGACGCTAAAGGGTGCTCTCCGGCATTTTCCTTGTTTCATACATGACAAGGGTATTTGGATCGTGCCGCCTGCAGATGATTCCTCCTTGACTTTACAAGCTACGGTGGGATTAGCTCGTGAATTGGCTCTTCATGAGGTGGATTTGAAGGATGAGTTGTTGAAGGAAAAAGAACTTAAGGAGCAAGCTTACAAGGAGATTGACCAATTAAGGGCGGAGTTAGGTCGTCCTAAGATTTATGAGAAGCTTAATTAGGAAATAGGAAAAATCCCTATGCAATAAGAACGATAGTAGTTGCGAGTTAACTTTAAGTTTGGATTGTTTTAAGAGTCAGTTTGTGGTGTGAACAATTATGTGATTGATGGATTGTTATTATGATAATGTGTGATTTGGATCTTTGTAATGTGTGCTGGAGTTTTGTAGACATGCCTACAAATTCCATGGTTAAGAATATTAAGTTTGATCAAGATATATTAGTTGAATATGAGGTTAAATTAGTTCTGTCCTTTGCTGATTTTTGGATCAGTCTGGGATGTTTTAGAAATAACTTAAAATCCGTTCATGAGAAATTTAAGAAATTTTACTGGGAATAATTAGACTTCTATATCTTTCCAATCCCACAAGAATCACCTTAATATCTATTATGAGTTAAGAGATATACCTGTTTCAAGTTGGAGTTACTGCACAGTCTGGAAATCTGGAACAGTTTCTGTTAAGTTCAGTTTTTGACCAATTTATTGACAGAATCAGAAAAAGTGTTGTGAATACGAGTTGTAGATAATTTTATAAGCTTTCCAACCATGTAAAGATCATCTGATTTGGACATCTGTAGCTCGAGATATGACAGTTTTATTGAGTTGCTGATATTGGAGTTCGTCCAGAAAATCAGATTGAAGATACTATTAAGGAGAATTCAGTGATTGAGGAATTTTCGGATGTCTTCCCTGATGAATTGCCAGGTATGCCACCTGACCGAGACATTGAATTTCTTATTGAATTATTACCTGGAACTGCACCTATAGCCAAACGACCATATAGGATGGGAGTAGATGAATTAGAAGAACTTAAGAAACAAATTAAAGAATTACAAGAAAAAGGTTTTATTCGACCTAGTTCATCACCTTGGGGAGCACCAGTTATTTTTGTTGATAAGAAAGATGGTGGTCAGAGGATGTGTGTTGATTATCGGTCACTAAATGAAGTAACTATCAAGAATAAGTATCCTTTGCCTCGGATTGATGATTTGTTTGATCAGTTGAGAGGTGCTTGTGTGTTCTCTAAGATTGATTTACGTTCTGGATATCATCAGTTGAAGATTCGTGCCTCTGATATTCCAAAGACAGCTTTTACTACAAGGTATGGATTGTATGAGTATACTGTTATGTCGTTTGGATTGACCAATGCACCTGCATACTTTATGTACATGATGAATAAGGTGTTCATGGAATACTTGGATAAGTTTGTGGTAGTGTTTATTGATGATATACTGGTATTTTCCAAGACAGAGGTAGAGCATGCTGAACATTTGAGGTTGGTATTGCAGAAGCTTAGAGAGCATAAACTGTATGCGAAGCGAAGTAAATGTGAGTTTTGGTTGAAGGAAGTTTCTTTTCTTGGTCATATTGTTTCTAATGGAGGTATATCAGTGGATCCAGGCAAGGTAAAGGATGTATTGAATTGGAAACCACCTACTGATGTTAGTGAGATTCGCAGTTTCCTGGGTTTAGCTGGATATTATAGACGGTTCATTGAAGGGTTTTCTAAACTTGCTAAACCTATGACATCTCTGTTAGAGAAGAATGCCAAGTTTATGTGGTCAGATAAATGTCAAGATAGTTTTGAGGAGTTGAAGAAGAGGTTAACTACAGCGCCTGTTTTGGTTTTACCAGATTTGAGTAAGAAGTTTTCTATTTATTGTGATGCTTCTCGTCAAGGTTTGGGATGTGTTCTTATGCAAGAAGGCAGAGTTGTGGCATATGCATCTAGACAGTTGAGAAAGCATGAGTTGAATTATCCTACACATGATTTGGAATTAGCAGCTGTCGTTCATGCTTTAAAGATTTGGAGACATTATTTGATTGGACATAAGAGTGATATATACACTGATCATAAGAGTTTGAAGTATATTTTCACTCAGTCAGATCTGAATTTGAGGCAACGCAGATGGTTGGAGTTGATTAAGGATTATGATATTGAGATACACTATCATCCTGGTAAGGCTAATGTAGTAGCTGATGCTCTTAGTAGGAAGAGTTATGCCAATGAGATAAGAACATTGTCTATGGCTAGTGAGTTATGTGCTGAATTTGAATATTTGAACTTGGGAATTGTTACTAATGCAATGGAATTAGTAATAGAGCCTACTTTAGAGCAAGAGATCTATAAGGGTCAATTGAAGGATGAGAAACTAAAGAAGATAGCGGAGGATATAGTGATTGGTAAGTCACCAGGCTTTAGAATGGATGATAATGGAATTTTGTGGTTCGGAAAGAGGCTGTGTGTACCTGAGGATCAAACTGTTAGACAAGCAATTCTTCGCGAAGCTCATGAGTCAGCTTATTCTATTCATCCTGGTAGTACTAAGATGTATTTGGATCTTAAACAGAAATATTGGTGGGTTGGACTAAAGCGAGATGTGGCTGAGTATGTGGCTTTGTGTGATACTTGTCAGAGGGTGAAAGCAGAGCATCAGAGACCTGCTGGATTGTTACAACCAATGAAGATCCCTGAATGGAAGTGGGAGGAAGTTGGTATGGACTTTATAGTGGGGTTACCGCGTACTCAGAGAGGTTATGATTCTATTTGGGTGATAGTGGATAGGTTGACTAAAGTTGCTCATTTTATTCCAGTCAAGACTAACTACACGGGAGTACAATTAGCTACCTTGTATATGGAGAGGATAGTATGTTTGCATGGAGTACCAAAGAAAATTGTGTCTGATCGGGGTACGCAGTTTACATCGCACTTTTGGCAAGCTGTGCATGAATCTTTAGGAACTAAATTGAACTTTAGTACAGCATATCATCCACAGACAGATGGACAGACTGAAAGGACCAACCAGGTATTAGAGGATATGTTGAGAGCTTGTGCATTGCAATATGGAACTAGTTGGGATAAGAGTTTGCCTTATGCAGAATTTTCTTACAATAACAGTTATCAACAGAGTCTTAAGATGGCACCGTTTGAAGCTTTGTATGGACGAAAGTGTAGAACTCCATTGTTTTGGGATCAGACAGGTGAATCTCAGGTGTTTGGTACAGATGTTCTTAGAAACGCAGAAGATCAAGTGCGAGTGATTCGTGAGAATTTGAGAGTGGCACAGTCTCGTCAGAAGAGTTATGCTGATAATAGGAGAAGGGATCTAGTTTTTGAGGTAGGTGATTATGTCTATTTGAAGGTGTCACCTATGAGAAGTGTGAAGAGATTTAACATGAAAGGTAAATTAGCACCAAGGTATGTTGGACCATTTAAAGTTATTGCTAGACGTGGGGAAGTTGCTTACCAATTGGAGTTGCCTGAGAATTTATTTGGAGTACATGATGTGTTCCATGTTTCACAACTTAAGAAGTGTTTGCGTGTGCCTGAGGAGCAGATACCTTTAGAAGAGTTGACTGTTAAGGAAGATCTTACATATGAAGAGTTTCCGATCAAGATTTTAGAAACTGCTGAGAGAGTTACTCGAAGTCGGATTATTAAGATGTGTAAAGTACAGTGGAATCGGTATTCAGAGGCAGAGGCAACTTGGGAAAGAGAGGATGAATTGAGAAAATCATATCCGCAGTTGTTTGAGTAAGCAGTTCAATCTCGAGGACGAGATTCTTTTAAGGGGGGTAGAATTTGTAACACCCAAATTTTGAGATAACAAAATTGGAATAAGTTAGATAATAAATAATTACAAAACTAAAATAATAATAAATTATATTTGTGTTGCATTCATGCTGTTGCATATATTTTATTGTGTGGTGTGAATTTGTTATACTTTATTTTATATTATTTTGGATGAGATTGTATTTTAAATACTTTTGAAAACAAGTAAATAAAAAAAAACAAAGAAACTTACCTGCTGTTGACCGGCCCGAAGCCATCTGGCCGGCCTGTTGGCCAGCGGCCGAGTTGGGCTTTGGAAAGAGCTGGGCGGGGTCCTTTTGGGCCGGTCCGATCAGCAGCCGCGCGGCCCAAGTTGGCCCAGTGCCGCGGCAGCCGTTCCCTTCCCCTCTTGGAGTCACTGACCGGTGGGGTCGCAGCGTTAGCTCCTTCTTCCTCATGTCGTAACCGAGTAGAACTCGAACCGAAGAACACCGCCGCGATCTTCCGTGATATCCGGGATTTGGTAATCGTTTTCGGTCACTTGAGGCTATAAATAGGAAGAGGGGATCCTCTAGTTTCCGTTTTTCACTTAAAAAGTTAGGGTTGCCACGGGAGAATCGAGTTTTAGGGCTAGGGTTGTTGGAGACCGGCGGTGCCTTGCGGGTGGAGCTTTCGGGAGGCGTCGAGGTCGATTTCTCTACGTGGGTGAGCTTATTTTCTTCTCCTCTTACTTTCTACGCTCTTAATTAGTGTTTTGGTGCGATGAATCGAGGTTTTGGAGGTCGCCGACGAGTCGGCAATGGAGCCGCCGTCCCATTGCTGTCGCGGGTAGCATGCGGTGATCGTAGGTGGCTTGTTTTTGGGTAGATGAGATCGCGTGGAGCTTCTCCACCGATTGGAGGTGGTAGGGGGTTGAGTGATGGTCGGATTTTGCGAGGCCGAAGTTTTTCGGTGAGCCGGTTATGGCGGGCGCGGTGGCCGGCGGCCGGAACCGGGGGAGAAGAACCGGAGTCGGTGACTGTGCACTTGCTGGTGATAGAGAGCCGTCCATCTCGTGATCTAGGGTCGAGATTAGAAGATACCTTTTCGGTGGTAAATTTGTTAAAGAGACCCTCGGGTTTCTGGGAATCAACCCGCGGTCCAAAACGTAAAGCTGAAAATACGTTTTCGCGTTTTGAAAGCGTATTCTTTTTCGATTAAATCAAAAATACGTTTTCAGGAAATTACAGATTTGCCACTAGAACTGTTTTGGTCATAAAATCTTCGTTTTAACTCCGATATGATCCGTTCAAGTTGCGTTAGGTTCGTATTTGTGAACTCTACATGTTAGTATAGTTTTACAGTTAGTTTTGATAATTTATTTTTCGAGGTTATAATTAAGTATTTATTTATCTATAGGAAATCTTAGAAAATTCATAACTTTTACGTTTTAACTCCGATTTTGGTGATCTTTGCGTCTGTGTGATCGTAGAAACGTGTAGAAGAGTTTTATAAACTTTTATTACTGTTTTGTTACTGTTGGTGTACTGTTCTAATTATATCTATTTGTTTGCTTCGTGTATGTTTGATTGGATGCATGTATGTTGTTGATTGATGATCGAGTATAGAAGGTGAGCAGTACTTGGACGATTCGGAGTATTACTTTGAGCCAAGTCAGCAGTATCATTTGGAGAGCTTTGATCAAGGCAAGTATAACACAGGACTATCCTTGCTACCTATTCATCAAAATGATCATACATATGCATGTGCTTACCTTGACAACCTTAGAGATTATAACTTAGTGCTTGATGTCTTGATTCCTTGTCAACCTTGGGTATGCATATGGGTAGTTATTGCTAGTGCTTAAACTAAGAACAATGATCTTGTAATTTGATTAATGGATTAAGCAATCAACTATTAAGATGATTTTATTATTGTTAAAAGGGGGCTAGAGCTTGTGTATTATTTTGATGCTCTAGTTACTCTCCGTAAGGACTTATCTGTACGTGATCATCCGGGATATACAGTACAGCTGTGAGGGCTATATGGCTCTGGCTTTAGTTGTTCAAGAGACCTTTTCTAGCTTGTTAGTGGTTACCTTAAATGGCGTAAGAATGGCTTGACACTTTGGGTGTAGTGCGAGCCCCTGGCCTAGTGTGTATAGGCTGCGGTTGTTGTGCCACAGGGAAGGGGGGTTCTACATCTGCCTGCCGAGTGAAATCTAATGGCCCTAACTTGTTAGACGAACTTTTGAGTGGCTTTATATGGTTCTCGGGTGTTTGGGCTTGATCTCCCCACTCATTTGGAAATCATGACTTACAGTGAAAGTGTACACCTCTGCGCAGAGTTAAAAACTGGTATACTAGCCGTGCTCACGGATACGAGCGGCCTTGGAACATTTACAGATAGATGATCACCATTGTTATATCATGTTTAATTACTGTTGTTATTATTATGCTCTTGTTAATGTTATTCATTATCCTTATTACAATTGATCATTGGTTCTTTAATGGGAAGTGGATTATCTTGATGCTACTCAATTGCTAATATATGATTAAAAGCTAAATGCAGTTAAACAGTGTCTAGCCTTTTGAGCCACATGAACCCTGTGTTATATTTGTGGAGTTCGACATGAACTCACTCTTGCTATTTCCACCATAACAGATGAAGATAATGAGGAAGATTATCGGAATGAGTACTAGTCTTGATGTCAACCAGTCAACCGTGTCCCTGTGTGGAGTTTCCGCTGAAGAATTATTATTAGTTATTATTTTCTATCGTTCAAGACTATGTCTTAAATACTTATTCGTTATGTAATAAGCACTGTGATGATACTTTGTAATTTGTCAACTTATGTGTGCGACTGTTTCCTGGGGCGCACATGAGTCTTTTATACATCCTATTTTTGTCCTTAAAAATGGGTGTGACAAGAACAAAGTCAAGCATAGTTGTTAAACTATCTTGTCTTACAAATTTTTGAAACCTAGAGGAGGCTAAAAAGCCCCACAAAGTAACAAGACAATAAGGGGTGAACATGATGCCAGTTTATTCAAATTATAGAAGAAAACTTTGTTATAAACCTAGTATCTTTGAAATGTAATGTGCATAGAAGCAACTCCAGATCAACAACCACGTCTTAGCTTTTGCTCGAGGATGAGCAGAGGGTAAGCTTGGGGGATTTTGTTGGCAGTCGTTATTGACACATTTATACCACCAACATAAGTTCAAAAAGGAGCAAATCATATGTTTTTACACACATATACATTCATTATCACCATATTCCACTTGTACCTAGAGAATTAACATTTTGCAGGAACAAACATCAAGTACAAGTGAAATGCATACAAAAAGGCGCCTTTTGGGAAAGCGTAAAAGGCAAAGAAAGGAAGAAGCCCAACCAGAAGACCAAATCTAGGCCAACCCACCTATGCACCGACATATAGGCCCAATGGAGCACCCACTAGGCGAAGGAGAGGCTAGGACGGGCTAGCCCTGGCGCGGACGAGCCAGGGGTGCGGCCGCGCCCCCCTGGCGCCTCGCTAGTTCCACCTGTCAGGCCTGCTCCCTATTGAATGGAGGACAACAGTGCAGGGGTGTATTATGGGAATATTCCCCTGCAACTGCCTCCACCAGCCCTATATAAGAAGGGGAAGAGCCCCCTTACACACACACTCTACACACCATACTCACTCTACTCCTCCTCTCTCTTTTACCTTTTTAGCTTGGTTAGAGTAGTAGAAGGAGTAGAGAGCTACCTTGGAGGGCTTGACTCCTTGGAGAAGAATTGTTGAGCTAAATAAAGATTTATCCTTTCTCCAAATAGTCATGTCTTCATCTTATTTATATAGTTTATACTTTGAACTAGAGTGTAGTCATTTTAGTATAATCATGGTACATGAACTAGATTATAGTCCTTATATTAGTGCATATCATGTTTGACTCATTGCCCCAATCTTCATAATAAGTCCATAATTAGAAATAAAATTATGTTGAGGTGGTGGTTCATCATGCTTTCGGGTACGCTCAAGTCCTTTACCTGTCGATCTGTAGGGTCAGGGACCTAGGGGGATTTGGGTGGTCACTATGTATGTGGGCGAGGTGCCCAGATATATAGGGGCAGGTGAATGCATTTCATGGTCCACGGTTGAGGTGGTAGGCGGCAGGTAGTGACAGCTCTATCCGTCCCTTGTAATCCCCCACGTCTGGCCATGATGTAGGAGTACGTAAATTGTCACATGAGGTTGCTGGCAAACCATTACTCGGTGGCCTCCCGATCCATTCTCACATAGGTCTAGGTCTAACTTATGTACTTGTATCACTAGACAATTCATAGTATATAAACACTATATACAGATATAGCTACACCTGTAGGACATTCTTTTATTCTTTATTTTACCTTTATCTTTGATGTGGTAGGTGGTAGATATGTGTGTGTCCACTATCTACAACTAAAATTGTTTACCCCTGTATGATCACTTGGTTAGTCATGATGTTATGTTTATCTTGCTCATATTCATACTAGATATCTTATTACCATGCCTTCCTTTAGGAAAAATCTAAATAATGATACCTTGATAATACTTCCGGGTGAAATGCTATAACGATAGATCCGTGCACTTGCGGATAATATCTGTAAATATTAAGACCTATTAGTTGACATTCTGTAGTATTGTTGCTAGGATGATCAATCCTAACAGTGAAATTAGGGAATGCCAACAATGTATTTCTGGCACCGTTGCTGGAGATGGGTTTCATACTGCATTTCTAGTAGCAACTTTAAGAAATACCAACAGTGGCTTGCTGACAAGCAAGTGAACCTTGGGATTACATCAAAGTGTTCATTGTCTCTTGGTATTCTTGTATTGATCACTTGCCACATTTGGTATACTCCACTCTACCTCTTGTACTTACTTTGTTTCATTTTCTTAGTGGTAGTGGTAGTGTAGCTTAGTCACCTAGCTCTCTTGTCACCTAGGTGTAACTAGCAACTTAGTATTGTTTGTGTGTTAGTGATTTTAACTAGTGAATTTGGGTAGGTGGCTTACAACCCCTATTAGGCTAGTGCAAAATTCACTTGGCCATGTTATTTACTAATCATTTTGATTAAGTGTTGTTGTAGAGTTTAAATTAGGCTATTTACCCCCTTTAGCTTTACCAAGGACCTTTCACCCGGTCACGATATCGCAGCGACCCCCTGCCTGCGGGTCTAAAACCAAAGGACAACTTGGCTTCTTTGCATGCTGTCATGCTATGACGTAGCGGCTGACATCACACCCACCCTCACCTAGCTTCTGTGGCAACGCCCTGCCTGGCGCCTGCCACTTCGTATACACCCCACCAGGCCATCCCAGCCTAGCCTGTCATGGGCCCACGCCCACCTCTCCTCCGCCCGGAGGCCCACGACCACGGCAAGTCAGGACGACTCGGACTCGAGAGTTGAGGAATTGAAAGTGGAAGAGAAAGAGACTAGTCGCTCCCAGGCGTCGTCTGGGCCCACATCGTCTACTTCTGGCCATTGCTGTTGGGCTGGCTTCCTGTGCCCTTTCCACTGCCTCACTATAGGCCTGGGCGCCTGCCTGTCTATATATAAAAGAAAAAATGTTCACTTTTCCTCCCTCAACTTTTGCGAAAGTCCGCTTTTCCTCCCTAAACTCTAAAACTGGGCAAACCACCTCTTTTAACTTTTGAAACCGTGTGTTTTAGCTCCTTGACCCGGTTATAAGTAAGGATGAAAACGGTCGGAAACGGTCGAAAACGGACTTACAAAATAGAAAACAAAAATGGTTAGTTCGGTACATTTCTATATTTTAGCAATTAAAGAATACAAAAACTGGTTGAAAAATGGTTATGAAACCAATTGAAACTGACAATTTTTTATGTTTAAAAACGGAATCATAATATAGAAAACGAAAACGGTTGGTTCGGGATATTTCCGTTCCGTTTTCATCCCTAGTTATAAGCGGTTTCGAAGGCAGATTTATCTTTATCTTTTTTATTTATTTTGCCTAAATCTTTAAAAAATCATACTAAATCACTAAACAATCATAAAATAGAAAATCCAATTTTGTTGGACTCCACATGAGTAGATCTACACAGTGAATATATAATATCATATACTTTAGTATAAAGTTTTTGCTGTAGATTTTGATCTATTCTTTTCTGTAATTAATTAAAACAATTCATAACTGCAGTTTCTATGGTTTAATTGTGGTGAAATTTTTATGGTGGCCTAGTTATTGTATTTTTGAATTGCAGTAAAAATTTCATACTCATTGGATCATGTATAACTTAGTTATTGATTTATTTAGGATTTATGCTTGTTAAATCCAAATAACTGTGGTGAAAGGGCCAAGCGCGGAGCAGAGAATCAAAGGCAGAGGTTTGGTGGAGGCTACACTGCAGCCGGCGTTGACCGATGGCTCACGATCACCAGCTGTACGTGCAATTCTGCAGCCGCACTTCTTCCACCTCTACGTGATGTGTGCTTTACTTGGATCTGCAGCGTGCTCTATTGCATAATTTTCATCTACGGCGTTCTAATTCTGCTTGCTGTTCTTGCATTGCATCTCGACACAATCTTTCAGCATACGTGGGAAAGAGCAACCAAGGCCGGAGAACTATTTCGGGCCCAATACGGGGCCTGCGCACGTACACGGCCCTCGGCCCTCGAACCACTACCTCCTTCCTTCCCGACCCACGTGTTCCTTTAATAATGTGAGGAGAGGTAAAGGTAGACCGAAATTGACATGGGGGAGACAATAAACAGAGATTTGAAAGCTTGGGATATACAGAGATCTATGTTTGAATAGGGGCTCTTGGTGGGTTTCAACTCTAGCCTACCCCAACTTGCTGCTTTGGACTGACAGACTTTGTTGTTGTTGTTAGGAATAAAAGTATTCCGGCCAGCACCATCTGCAACTCAAAGGTTATAGCCTGTCTGGACATTGTTTATGAACACCACAACTAACACATAGCGCTCGCTGCTTAAATAAATAATAATGTTCTGACCTGGATATTTCTATCTCGTAGGTCTGCAATGGACCGCAGCTCTGATGAGACAGTGCAAGATCAGGAAGTGTTTGTTTGGCCCTGGACAGGCATCCTCACAAATGTTCCAGCCGAACAAACCCAGGGGGGGTGGAGCCATACTAATGAAGCAGTTAGCTGATTACAAAACCATGCAAATTACTGCTGTGGATGGTGCCAATGGGTATACTAGCTACGTCATTGTTCTTTTCACCAAGGATTGGATTGGGTTCAAGAATGCCGTAGCATTAGCATTCCATAACTATTTCATGTCACAACGCTTGGGAAAACTGGACTGGAAGGAGACAAAGCAACATGGAAAGTATGTGTTTGGATGGCTGGCAAAACAAGAGGATTACAAATCAGATGACCCAGTTGTTAGGTTCTTGTCAGCAAACGGTGGCCTAAAGACAGTGCCTGAACTGGAACAAGAGATGTACAGCAAGACTGACAATCTCATAGCTAATTTGACTCAACACATTACCACTCAAAGCAAGTATCTGCAAGAACTAGAGTGCAAGTGTAATCAAATAAATCTCGCCCTTTAGAAAATCATGGAAGAAAGTGATTTGTTGCACAACCGTTATAATGAAGGTACACTCATTGAATTCTAGTTGTGAAGTATTATCCTGTCAGAGCTTTATGGACGTTATGCTCATTTATATTGCCTAAAAGGATTGTGCCTATTGTATTTTTATTTATCCTTTTCACAGAAATGAGGAATATGCAGTCTACTGCTCGCGAACATACACAGAGAGTTTTTCAGGAGACTGAAAATCTGAGAAATCAGTTGGCTGAGAAAGAGAGTAACATCGGAAGGAGGTCCAGGGAACTAAATGAACAAGTTGCTCTAACTGACATGAAAAAAAGAGAACTGGAGGAAGAGAGGAAAAAGGTATGAGTGCATCCCCATTTCTTTTAGTGCTATTTTTATTGTCCATATCTTCTCTATCATTGTGTCACATGTCAGATAGTTTCTGAATTGTATTCTTAGTCTCACCAATAATGAATTATTATCTGATACCTGTCTTTCGTACTTATTTCCCTACAGAATGCTGACCAAAATGATTCCTCGACATGGCTAGGATTGAGCAACAGAAAGCTGATGAACGGGTGCTACAGCTTCTTGAGAAAGATAATGTACGCACGTCCTTTTTCATGTTGATACGATTGAGTTTTCTTTCAGTTTACATGCACCCGAACTTAATTTGGGTTCCAAAACTCAAACAGGAAGAGAAGGAGATCGCTCTGAACAAAATCCTGCAGGTAGATAGGCAGGTGGATGAAAAGCAAAAGCTGGAGCTAGATTTTGAACAACTTAAAGGCAAATTGGAGGGGGTGAAACACATCGAGGGAGAGGGTGTTGATGTGAAGAAAGATTCTGAGGAGCTGATAGAGCAACTGATTGAAAGAATTGAGGAGATGGAAGATCTGAAAGCTCTCAATCATGCTCTTGTTGTTCAACATAGGATGGCCAATGATGAGATTCGAGATGCAAAGAAATATCTGATCACGGTAGTATCATATGCCAGTATATTTTCAGAAAATCTGCAGAGACATGCCTTATTTAGATATTCATTCTTCCAAATTTAATCGTATTTAGATCCATGTCTTCTTTAGATGTGGATTCCTTAAGATTAAGCCCTTCTGTCCTTTTGACTCTGCCTGAGAGAGATTGTGTGGATATTTTGCAGGGTTTGACAGATTTATTAGGTCCTTGTAGCCGTAGCAACATTGGAATCAAGAGGATGGATGAACTGGATGAGAAGCCCTTTGTTCTATCTTGCAAGCAAAGGTATGGAGAAGATGCCGAACTTAAAGCTGCTGAATTTGTCTGCATGTGGCAAGAGCATGTGAAGGACCCTAATTGGCATCCTTTCAAGATAGTGAACACAGGCTCAAATACATAGGTATGCCCAATGTAATGAATACATCTTTTATCTTCCTGCAAACTTTCTTGCAATACTTACCTCAAATTAACTGTGTTACTCAGACACTCCAGGACACATCGTCTCGCAGCATGGCAAATTGTCAACACTAACCCGATGTGTTTTGTATTAGGAAATCATCAATGACAAGGATGAGAAGTTGGTTATCTTGAAGGAACAGCTAGGAGAGGAGGTCTACCGCATTGCTGGAGATCAATGAGTACAACGCTAGCGGCTGCTTCCCGGTATCTGAACTCTGGAACAACAAAGAGAACCGCAAGGCCAGCATAACGGAAGCCATACACCACATCCTGAAGCAATTGAAGGCACAGAAGCATCGCCTCACTGGAACAAGTTAAGTTCTGTATTTTGGTCGCATTCTGCAAATACTTCGTGAGCTCCATTCTGTTGTCTTTGTATGGGGTGCTGATCACTTGATTTATCATTTTGCAGTTGGGGTCAGCTGACTATCAGCATCACCATCAACTCTAGACACTACTGAAGATGATCTATGCATGGCTGTGTTTTCCTTAGCGGGCGCATGCCTCATTAGTTTCATTTAGCACTTATCTTTTTTGTCGGAAACCAAGTATGGACCATCAGTTGGTACTGGTTTAAAAGTATGGACCTCTACATTTTATGAATAATGGTGAAAGTTACTGGTGATGCGCCATTTGGCCCCTGCAACAGACTTTTGTAGACAGTGTTTACTGCTAGCATTTGTTTCTTTTCTTTGACTTGAACTAAATATGGCTTTTTTTCGTCCATGAAGCAACTTGTGTGATGAATGATGAACTGATGTCTAATGATGATGTAGCAGCTTAAACCTCCTGTTCCCAGGTTCCCCCACGGCCCCACTAGTATGGTCGTAGACTCCTAGTCCTAGTGTCCCACACCATTATTTAGATAATAATGAAATAGATACATGTATAGTCTCAAAACTCAGTGTGCATGTTTTCATTTTCCTAGAAGCTGAATACTGCAGTCATAACAAATTTCATTAAAAACATGATACCATACGTCAGACTGAATTATACAACAGTGACCCTTGCTCCTAGTCAAATTCTCCAGCACTATTTTGCTTTTACCTTGAATAAACTTGTCTCACATCATCTTGTTAACATGGGAACACCCTCATAAAAAGTGCTTCTTTGACTGCATCCAAGATTTTCTTCTTTAACCAGCCTAGAAACTACTTCAATTGATATGGTCTTCTAGCGTGGGAGATACAAATACCTAGACTATTGAGGCACTTATGAACTGTATAAATTCGTTCTATGAGAAGAGAATAGCATTTTGTGCCCTCGGGAAACACATGAAACACCAATTCTCACTGAACAAATAGGAGGATTATTTGCAATATTTTTTTTCCAGATAGTTATTTTTGCACAAATTATTTTGAAGTAGTTAACAAATGTAGCAATTTACATATCATTGTCATTCAGAACATATACAACAGGTATTTATGAATAGAAGTGTACCTGGATCCATGGAATTTTTTTTCCAAGGACATTATTTACTTATTTTGTATTTGTAGACATTTGCCCAACATTTTAGTTACCAATTTTATGTGGTTTTGCTTGCAATATACATGGATCCATATTGCATAAAGTACTTATCAATTATACAAATATTGAATAATGCCCATTAGTTACATATCTTCCTTTCAACATATTGGCGGTGAAGCTCTCCGAGAGCCCAAATAGGGAATAGGTTTCGGTAGTTACCATAATTGAAGTACATGTAACGGTTAGATACTCCAACATGTTCCTGCCACCAAAGCGAGAGTACCATAAATATTGTTGCATTTTAGAATGCTGTGTGTGGTTCATGGTAAAGAGCCGAAGCTATGAAGATCATCGGTGTCTTGTTTGGAGATCAACATGGATTTATGCACAAGCCATATTTCTGGAATGCAACTTTTTTGTTAATGCACAGAGGACAATTCCACTTGCACAAGGAAACAAAAAGTTGGCACGAATGTTGTTTTGGTCGGTTATAAATTTATTTATATTGGGAACATGCTAGCTTTTTATGTACATGATAGTTCAATTTATAAAATGGTATACTAAATTTGATGAAAATAGAATGTCTGGGTGTAAAAGAATTGAAGGCTTACTTGTTGTGGAAACTCGCCAGAGTCCAGTTGCATATTGATTAATTCTTTTGCAGCATGATATAATGGTGTCGGATCTCTTTCAACCTGCTTTTCATTCCCATGACAATGAAATAATAAACGAATGGTTTTGTTCATAATTTGTTCATCGAAATTCAAATACTGTAAAGTAGAAAATATACCTGCCCAGCATAAAGTAAAGCTAACATTGCCCAAGCAGTGTTGACAGCATGAGGACTGCTTGCCTCTCCATAAATCTGCGAAATATTATAATAAAGACTCAGCCAACATAGTTGTTTTTGGAAAGAGTGACATGATACAATGCATTAGGAGTAGCCTTGAGATGCACTTGACGGTTGCTGAGTCTGTGAACATGGAGACAATTAGCTGTCACTGTTAGATACCTTGTGCTTGTACCGAAGTGTGGAGAATTCATTTTATTAATTGCTGGAGAAATATGTAAGCAGATCTGTAAATGCCATTTTTAGACTAAATGCAATTTCAGCATAACTAACATAGCAGAGGCCCGAGGTGACTTCATGATTATTCTATCAACTCGGTGTAATGAATGTAAATTAATAAAATCCTTCCTTTATAAAAAAAACATAGCAGAAACTAGCACAATTCAAACATCTGTAGACACTATACCACAATACCATAATATTGGCATATATGAGTTTGCTAAAATATAAAATTATCATATTATGATTGCACCAATATAAAGACACATACACTGACTTAGGATTAATTAATTGTAGTTGGAATATATCTTTACCAATAGACGGTAGGTTTCTGCAGTGACTTTTGTTAACCTTAATGTAGGCTTAATTAGTTTTTGTGTTGTGGATAGTGAGCAGCTTTGGATACTAAGTAGATAAACAAATGCAGCCACTGAAGTATCATATCATATTTAAAGACGACCTGATTGAAATCAGATATGAGCTAACAAAAACACTTAAGAAAATGCAAGCATAGTCACATAAGGAAAATCAATATTTACCCCAGTTTCACTTGAAAGATATGTTTCTCCCCATCCACCAGTACTTAACTGCTTCGATAACAGAAAATTACTTGCTTTTCTGATTGAATAGCTATTTTTGTATGTTTTTCCAGCTGCCACTAGTCCTTTTACTGCAAATAGTGTCCCATAGATGAAACAGATACCCCAAATACCGAACCTGTTGAATAAGGAATAATCTAGTTATTAGCATAATTAATTTTTTAATAATTTATACTTAATAAAAGAAAGTTTGGTACCATGAGCCATCCGGTTGCTGTTCGTTTTCAAGAAACTTTGTTGCATTTTTAACGCAATTTTCTATCTCATCCTTGCGGTAGCCTGGACACAGATCTCTGAATGTAACCAAAGCTTGTAGAACAGATGATGTGCATTCAACGCATCTGTCAATTGGTTTTATGGATTCAGATGATAGGTATACCTCCATAACTGAAGGAGCCGTCATTTGAAGAAAGGAAATGACGGTTTTTTCTTTTAGAAAGGACACATATTCATCACTTACGGATTATCAACCATAATGTTCGCAAAAGTCTCACAAGGGTTGAGAAGCTGATGACAAGGAAGACAGGTCAGTACAATCATGCAAGACAGGCCAAATCAGAATAATTTAGGACAAATCAGAATAATTTGGAGCAAAATTTAATCTATGCAGAACACTGAATTGTTTTTTTTAAAACACTTCATATATAGTTCTTGTAGTTTAGTTACTATTTTTGTTGTTACTTCATCGATGTTTTGACTGATTTCAACAACATTTTTCTGATCCATGACTATGCAATGAACAAAGTGCAACCAAATCCTCACTTGAGTTTCTATTTTTTGTTTGTCCAAATAGTAAGTTCATCAGCACGATTGTTGTAAAAAAAAAGTTCATCAGCATGACAGTTATTTCCATCCTTATTTTAGAGTAGTTCTGGAATCAAGGCCCTTGTTCTGCTCAAGGGGCAGCAAAGCTACCGGCTCATCAACAAGACTTCCCATCGCCAGCTACCAGGTGGCAGCAGCGACCTCCTCTTCACCTTCCCTTGTCCCCATTTGTAATAATCCCAAAACTAAAATTCATTTAATTAGGGGATGCACTTCAAGCATATTGCATTAATAAACAAAGGGTCACTCTAGATATCTGTTGATAGATTCCTTAATATGAAATCTGTCACATTTCATCTATCCAATGTAATTAATATAGAATATATGATCCAACTTTACTTTACATAAAAGTTGATAGGTATAAGATCATTACTGAAGAGCAGTAAATGCTAGAGGTCTAGGAATAATAATCGATATCTGATTCACAAACAAACTAATAAATTAAAAATAAGGCAACACAAATACAACTTGCAGTGCTAATAAAGAACTAAAGGAAAAGTAGTTCCAACAAAGTTAGAAACATTGAAAAAATCCGACAACCAGAACACACATCACAGAGCAAAAACAAATAGCTCAAAATTTGACAGATTTCTTTGCAAGAAAACTGTCAATAGATAAATAGAAAAACTGAAAAACAAATCCAACATGGTTGAGTTGACTCTTATGGATTTTTGGTTACCTAAACCTACCCTTTCAAAAATATACATGCATGCTTAAGCACGAGTAACATATATGCATTACCTTTAAAATAAAAACAGAAATAGAAAAGAAGAGAGGAGAGAAGCCAGGTAGTCTAGCCCAGCCGGCCGAGGCCCAAGCCACCCAGACAGACATCCACTAGACCGGATCCTCTCGTCTTCTCTCTCACGGGGTGAGGAGTTTGTGGGCATTATTCACAGTTCGTCATGATTGGTATGTTTGGTAATACCATCTATTATGGACGGGATTAAGGATTTTGATTGGGTATATATGCTAGGAGTAATTGTATCATCTTGATGTAATTGTTCGAGATCCATGAAGCTTCCTTTATCTAATGTAACACCCAAATTTTAGGAGTAACAAATTTTAAATAATTTAGAGAAAGGGAATTAAAATTTTGAAAATTATTTGGTGATGCATTCATGTTGTTGCATTTATTTTATTTTGTGGTGTGGATATATTTGTTTTATTTGATTTTGGTTTAGGAAAATTTGATTTGAAAATGTGTTTGGAAAATTAGAAAAAGAAAAGAAACAAAAGAAAAAAAAAGAAGAAACAACTTACCTTCTTACCTTCTTGGCCCGAAGGCCGTCGGACGGCCTGCTTACCTCCGCGCCTGCCCGCGTGGGCCGATCAGCGTCCCGGCCCAGCAGCCGAGCCAGCCCAAGTCTGCAGCCACGCGTTCATCATGTCGCTGACCGCTGGACCCCACATGTCAGTCGTCTTCCTCCTCCCGTGTTCGAGCCGGACTCCGAACCGGAGTACCGCCGCCGCCTTTCTCGTGATTTCCCGGAGAGTCTTACCCGAACACGGCCAATAGAAGCCATAAATAGGACGCCTTGACCCTCTAGTTTCCGTTTTTCATCTAAACCGTGAACTCTACCGCAAGGAATCGAAGGTTTAGGGTTGAGGTGGTTGGAGGTGACGGTTGCTCGCGGGTGGAGCCGTTGGGTGGATTCGGGGCCGACTTCGTGGCATTGGTGAGACTGCATTCTTCTCCTCTTTAGTTCTAGGCTATTCCTTTGGGTGGAGGTGGTCCTAGTCGTGGTTTTGAAGCTCGCCGATGGTGCGGCAATGGCGCCGCCGCCCCTTGTTACTGTGCGTCGCGTGTGGTTCACATGGTTAGTTTTTCTTAGCGTATTTGAGTTCGCGCGAAATTTCTCTTTCCGTAGGATCAAACGCGGGCTTGAATGGTGGTCTCGGTGGGGAGAACCGCCATCGCCGGCCATGGAAGGGCCGCCGGCCATGGTGGCCGCCGGCCGGACCTGGAGAAGGAGATCGGATTTTCTACTGTGGAGTTGATGATGAATGTGAGCCGTCCGATTTGAAATCAAGGGCCCAGATTAGAACTTACCCCTTCACGGGTAAATTTGTTAAAGAGCCCCTGGGTTTATTAGTAATCAACCCGCCATCCATAGCGTATGTCTGAAAATGCGTTTTCGTGTTTTGAAAGCGTATTCTCTTCCGGTTAAGTCAAAAATACGTTTTCGGATATTTACAGTTTTACCACTAGAATTGTTTTGGTCATAAAATCTTCGTTTTAACTCCGATTTGATCCGTTCAAGTTGCGTTAGGTTCGTATTTGCGAGCTCTACATGTTAGTGTAGTTGTACAGTCAGTTTTGATAATTTATTTTTCGAGGTTATAATTAAGTATTTATTTATCTATAGGAAATCTTAGAAAATACATAACTTTCACGTTTTAACTCCGAATTTGGTGATCTTTGCGTCTGTGTGATCATAGAAACGTGTAGAAGAGTTTTATAAACTTTTATTACTGTTTTGCTACTGTTGGTGTACTGTTCTAATTATATCTCTTTGTTTGCTTCGTGTATGTTTGATTGGATGCATGTATGTGTTGATTGATGATCGAATATAGAAGGTGAGCAGTATTTGGACGATTCGGAGTATTACTTTGAGCCAAGTCAGCAGTATCACTTGGAAAGCTTTGATCAAGGCAAGTATAACACAGGACTATCCTTGTTACCTATACATTGAATTGTCATACATATGCATGTGCTTACCTTGACAACCTTAGAGATTATAACTTAGTGATTGTTATCTTGATTCCTTGTCAACCTTGGGAATGCATATGGGTAGCTACTGCTAGTGCTTAAACTAAGAACAATGATCTTGTAATTTGATTAATGGATTAAGCAATCAACCTTTAAGATGATTCTATTACTGTTAAAAGGGGCTAGAGCATGTGTATTATTTTGATGCTCTGGTTTCTCTCCATAAGGACTTATCTGTACATGATTATCCGGGATATACAGTACAGCTGTGAGGGCTATATGGCTCTGGCTTTAGTTGTTCAAGAGACATTTTCTAGCTTGTTAGTGGTTACCTTAAATGGCGTAAGAATGGCTTGCCACTTTGGGTGTAGTGCGAGCCCCTGGCCTAGTGTGTATAGGCTGCGGTTGTTGTGCCACAGGGAAGGGGGGTTCTACATCTGCCTGCCGAGTGAATCTAATGGCCCTAACTTGTTAGACGAACTTTTGAGTGGCTTTATATGGTTCTCGGGTGTTTGGGCTTGATCTCCCCACTCATTTGGAAATCATGACTTACAGTGAAAGTGTACACCTCTGCGCAGAGTTAAAAACTGTTGATTATTATTATGCTCATGTTAATGCTATTCGTTATCATTATTACAATTGATCATTGGTTCTTTAATGGGAAGTGGTTGATCTTGATGCTACTCAATTGCTAATATATGATTAAAAGCTAAATGCAGTTAAACAGTGTCTAGCCTTTTTGAGCCTCATGAACCCTGTGTTATATTTGTGGAGTTCGACATGGACTCACCCTTGCTATTTCCACCATAACAGATGAAGATATAGAGGAAGATTATCGGAATGAGTACTAGTCTTGGTGTCAACCAGTCAACCGTGTCCCTGTGTGGAGTTTCCACTGAAGAACTACTATTAGTTATTATTACCTATCGTTCAAGACTATGTCTTAAATATTTATTCGTTATGTAATAAGCACTGTGATGGTACTTTGTAATTTGTCAACTTATGTGTGCGACTGTTTCCTGGGGCGCACATGAGTCTTTTATGCATCCTATTTTTATCCTTAAAAATGGGTGTGACATCTAAAAAACTTACTTTAACAATATTATTGTAATCAGTTATGATCTCAAAATGTTCTGATTGCTTCAGAAAAGTAATTTTCATCAAAACTAAATTTGCATTGCTTCAGAAAATTGAATTGCAGAGAATAGAGGAGCAACCCAATGCACTCACCTCCAACAAGGATGACGTTCTTTTACACTCATATGTCGAAAATGTCCCGTCATTGTTCTTCACCGATACAAAAAACAGTTGTGATCAATAACTTCAGCAATGAAGTCCCAATTTTATATAAAATACATACATAAAGAAGATCATGGAATCACAAAGAGAATTCCATTTCTTTGATAATGCTGAAAGGGTTTGTCACATGCGTTACCATAAAAGATAGCAAGCAATCCACTGCATCATACAACCGCTGTCCTTGGATTGGTTCCCCAACTAGTTCTGGTGGTAACTTTGATAGCAATAGCAGTGCCTGAAGAAATGAAAGTACTGATGGTTAATATAAGAAAAAAATTATATGCGCTCTCATTGGTTTGAATGAAATATCATCGCTGTGCTTTTATTTGTTTATACATACATTTTCATTCATGTTTTCTTAATATAATTAGATGGAGAGTCCTCTCGATTAAAGTTTGCATAGTAGGAAGCCAGCAAAGTTTTCTAGAAAAAGTTGATCTCGCACCTTTATAGTAAAAACAAGGTAAGATTAACATTTTATTATCTTTCCAAACAAAGTTTGCAACTTTGAATGCAATGTTCACTACTACACAAAAGATTTTACAAGGCATTTTGAAATTGATCTCGGAGGCAGGCGTGCTTTTAAACCGCCTCGGTTAATGCCTAGGATTAATCGAGGCGGTTATTTTTTACGAGGCATTTTGAAATTGACCTCGGAGACGGACATTGCTTCTGATAATATAATAACTTCCAAAGTTGTAAATTTTGTTTTGGAAAAAATCACCAAATGCACTCGTGCTCCCTCTATCTTTTGTATTGCTACAAGCACCTCGCCTCCTCCTGATGCCAAACCCATCGAGTGCTCTGCTCGATCTGTCTGCCATCGACAACGGCTGCCTGCTCTGCCTCGCCTTGTCCTGAGACCGCCCCAGCATCAATGTTGTCGTGCCTCAGAAAGGATCCTAGGTGTGCTAAGGGACGGGAGGCAGTAGTATGATATATGTAATGCCTAGTTTGTCGTCTAATTGGTTGCTTGAATTTTGGTATGCTTGCTTATTAGACTTTCATGCATGCATATAGAATTGTTGATCGTTGAGAACATGTCAGCTGAGTAACCAGAATTCAAAGAAGTAATCGAGGAGTACGTGGAGAAGATTCATGAAGCTCCTTTTGACTTTGTGACTAACCCTGAGACTGCTCAAGGCGAGCCCCAGATGTGTATGTGAGTGTACAAGTGATTTTGAAAGTGCATCAAGCCCTTTAGTGGGTTTTGGATGATTGAATCACAACGTGATTAAAGGTCTAACATGTTTGTAAAGTGTTGGATAGGAAATGGGTTATCTCACAGGTACTTAATGAAAGCCAAAATGATGTATTGTTATATAAACAATCTAGTTCAAACACAAGAGAACAATGCAAAGGTATTCATGCAAGGCTTACTCATTGTGGGATTTTTATAAATAATGTGAAAGCAAGCACGTTGATGATTTTAATTAATGAGACATGTGGGATTGCATATGGAATGGTCTCACATTCTAAAAGCTTAATGCAATAAAAGAGAATGATAATTGAACATAATGGATGATTTAACACAAGATGTGACTTGATGGCTTGAGATGGTGAAGATAGCAAGGAAAGGCTTCGAGGTACTAAGCAAGGGTGCAGGGCAAGCGACAGCTTGGCAACCGAGAAACCTAGCTAGGGTAAAGAAGGAAGTACTTGCATTTAGTCGAGGTACTAATCAAACCACGATGGTCATACTGAAGTGGAGGATCAAATCTTAGATGAATTTTTAAAGTGAATTGATAATTTGAAGTCAACTCACATTTGTTGTTTGGAATCAAGTCACATGCTCAAGATGGCTTTGCTCAAGGATAAAATGAAAGTTAACATGATTGACACCCTCACTTGATGATGATTGAAGGCTACGACATTTGGTTTCAAGGATTTCAACTCAAGTGGTTCAAATTTTGTTTTCATTTGATCTTGAGTTAGTAGGTATGTTGTACTATTAAGAGGGATGCACCATGTTGATAGATGATTATTCATAAGTGCTCAAGCCAACCCATGTGAGGTTTGAGTAAGAGAGAGACACAAGTGCTAACTTGCTTTGCTGTAGCTGGAAATACTGGACGTGTTCGGTATTGGGTCAACCGTGGCAACTTCTTCAGTGTTCTTGGTTTGGTTCATCAGGAGTTCCGACAAGTGTTGGGAGTTCTGGGAATCAGAAGTTCCAACAATCGTTGGGAGTTTTGATGCCTCGCAGCGCCACTAACTTAGTAACCTTTGGGGTTGTACGGGCAATACCATGTCCAGTATTCCAACGGCTATAAAACGACTAGTTTTTTAGTGGGGTCTATAAATACCCCCAAGCCTACACCATTGGAAGGTATTGATTCTACTGACTTCTATACACATTTTTGAGCCTTGAGAACCACTCTCCAACCCTCTCTTATTGAGTGATTGATCCAATTTGCAAAATCCATCTTGTGGGTTGAGTGAGATTCAAATTTGAGAGCAAGCCACCCTTGAGCACTTGTGCATATTTGTTGATCTCATGATTTGCATTTGTTACTCTTGGACTCTTCAGTCCTAGATGGCTAGGCATCACCGGAGAACACTAAGAGATTGTGGTGTGCCTCAAAAAGTTTGTAACGGTTTGATTCTACCGCCACGAGGGAACATATCAACTAGTGGAAGGAGGAAAGGGAGTTGGAAAAGACTCAGGCTAGAATGGCCTTTGTGGTCCTCTAGAGCTAACCTTTGCTAGGTCGCTTGCAATCCCCTGAACTAAGAGTAGGACTCGACGGAGTCCAAACTTCGGTAAAACAAATACCGTGTCTTAATCTCTCTTTACATTTGGTATTTTTGATCTTTGTGTTTTGTTTGAGCTTGTTAACAGGTTACCAGTAGTGGACTGCAACTTCAATTGAAAAGAGAAATCAATCGAAGCAAGTCGAGGGCCGGCCAGACAGAACCCACATCTAGTATTAGTTGACTAAGCTAAAGTTATTCATTTGTTGATTTAACTTTGTGTTGCAGGTTGTAGCTCCTAGATATTTTCTATATGCCTTGTATACTCTGTTGGCTAACTCATGAGGGGTTTATTTCTCTGATTTGGAGTTTCCAAAACTCCAATACTAACCATTTCTGCATTTTAAAGGGTTAAATTTTTAGAAACGCCTATTCACCCCCCTCTAGGCGGCATCCTCGGTCCTTTTAGATTTTAAAACAACTGTTTCTATGAGTTCTACTAGTACAATACGATACATATAACTAACATGCTTAGAATCTTCGGAAGACATGATGGCCTAGTGTCACTCATAGTAGGAGTTACTTATCTTTCCTACTACTATCATGGAGTGGATGATGAAAACTGGACTAGACCGGGCAAGATTGTGATGGTAGGACATGGCAAGAGCTTTGGTTACATTAGTCATGCCTTTGTCTATTAAGGGCCAAGTCCAAGGTAGTGCTTTGGTCAAGTTTGAACATGACATATGGAGTCAGGAAACCTATTTACCTATCTTATCCTAGGGCTCTAAAATGCTATGTTAAGCCAATGGGATGTAGATGGGTGATAGTGAATCATAGTAACTCACAATGAGCTTATCTAGGACAGGGCGGGGTTGGGTTCTCTAGGGTGACTGGGTCCGTTTAGTCCTTATGCGCTTAAGAGTAAGGAACAGCTACCTTATGTGGACATAGCAAGGTTTGTACATGCGTTTGTTTGGTCCCCTAGCTGGTTGTACAGTCGATTTGAATCGCTCTCTCCTTGCATATGAATACCACTTTCCATCTTACTACTGTTGTAGTAAACAACCGGAACAAAATGGATTGTGAAGGATGACATAAGGATGATGGTATGACTTAACTTACCTCATGCTTGAAAATAGTACAGTTGCTTACCTAGCATGGTGTAACACCCTAAATTTTGCTTTGTTTTAAAATAGCTAAATATGATTTAATTAGGTATGTATGTGTGCATTTAAATATAGAGAATAATAAATTTTGTGAAATTAAAATTAATCATAAGGTTAACCATTTGTTCATGCATGCATGCTGTTGCACAAGTATTTTTGTGATGAGTGGTTTTGATAAAAATTCTTGAAAGGATTTGAAAATCAATTGGAAATGTGATTTGAAAATCAAATTTGAAAAAGGAAAATGAAATAAACTTTTCCCGCTTTCATTTCTCCGTTTTCGGCCCGTTGGCCCAACTCCCGCAGCTGCCCTTCTCTCGCCCGCGCTTTCCTTCTTAGGCCGCGGCCCAGCCCACCTCGCCAGCAACCGTTGCCCCCTCTCCTCTCCCGCGGTCACTGACCGTCCGGGCCCGCATGTCGGCGCTTTCTCCTTCCCCAACCTCCCCCGCGCCTCGCTCGGACGCTGCAACCGCCATGACCGCCGCGCCCACGAACGGAGATCGTGGGAGCGTCCTTCCCCCCCCCCCCGCGCCCGGCCTTATAAGGGAGCCGCAACCCCCTTCGCCTCTCTCCCGGCTGCATCCCCGCTCCATTCCCCCCCTCATTTGAGCCCCCGAAGCCGCAGCAACGTCGCCGGAGAACCGTCCGCTCCTCCACATCGCCATCGTCTCTGAGCCGCCCTCGTCTTCGTTTTGCCGCTCGGTGAGCTTCGCCGCGTTCCCCTCTTTCTCCCCGTCCCTCTCCCGTGGCGATTTGTGGCCTCTAGGGCCGGCTTACGCGAGCTCCGACGAGCCCCTCCGGGCCGGCCATGGCGGGTGCCCCTCGGGCCTTCCCCCGGCCGTGTTTGTGGCAAAAATGGAACCCCTATCCCCTCCGCATTCTCCCTGTGAGGTTTGTTTGGAGAATGGGGCTCTATAGCACCCAATCCCGCTGCTCCGATGAGCTCACCACCGTCGGCTATGGCGGGTACGCCGTGCGGGTGACCCTGTGCCCGCGTTCTGTCCCGGGACGCGTTCGCCATCCTTCCCTCCTCGCTCCGGTCCGTTTATTTTTGAAAATGGTGCCCTATAGCGCCCGGGCGAGCAACTCCAGTGAGCTTCCGGTCGCCGGCAATGGCGGCGCCGCCGCGATCTTCCTCGGCTCCGGCGGCCGGCCCTCTCTCTTCCCCCCTTTTCTTTCTTATCCGTTCATCACAAGATCAACGGCCGTGGGCAGCCGATACCCCTTCGGGGCAAATTTTGTTAAAGAGACCCCGTTATTTTCAGTAATTAACCCGCAGTCCTCGGTTCTAATGAATTTTCAGAATTTCGAATTATTTTAATTCTGAAATGTTTTCAATCTATTTACAGAATTGCCACTACAGTAAAACGTTTATAAAATCGTCGTTTTAGCTCCGATTCGATCCGTTCAACTTGCGTTAGTTTTGTAATTTAGTAATCTACGTATTAGTGCCACTGATGGACCTGTTAGAAGCTTTTAAGTTTCTCAATTTAGTCTAGTTTGGTAGCTAGTTTTGGAACCTTGTTTCGCGCGTAACTTTTGCGTTGTAGCTCCGATTTTCGTGCAATTCACGTCAATGTGATCGTAGCGAGACGTGGATGATTTTGGTAAACATTTTATTCAGATTTATTTATTGTTGGTGTACTGTTCTAATAGTAGCTATGTTTTGCTTGTATGTCTGCTCCGAATTGCGTGTTGTACTTCGTGTCGTTCGAGTTCAGACGGTGAGGAGTACGTCGGAAATCCGGACGCGTGCGAGGAGCAGCAGGACCAGCATCAGTTCGTGAACCAAGGCAAGTATAGCATGGGCCTTCCTTGATTCCTATTCATTATATAATCTACTCATTATGCATGTGTCTAATATTGCTCGACTATAAGGACATCCTAGCCATTTATGACTTATATCTTGATACCTATGGGTTTTATTGCATATGGGTAGAATGCTAGTGCTCTATCCAAACATGACCAATACTATGATTAATGGAACAAACGGATAAACATGATGGTAATGATTGAAATATAGGGTGATGGTGCAAATGATGTCGATCATGTTGCCCTAAACTCTCCGTAAGGACTTGTCTGTAGGGCAAAAGCTGGGACATACAGTGCAACCGTGAGAGTCATATGGCTCTGACTTTAGCTCAGTAATAGGATCTTTTCTAGCTTGTTAGAGGTTACCCGAAAGGGCGCAAGAGGGGCTTGCCACTTTGGGTATAGAACTGCCTCTGTTCTGATGTGTATAGCCTGCGGGAATTGTGCCATCAAAAGGGGGGTTCTCTATATCTGCCTGCCGAGGAAACCTCGCGGCCCTAACTTGTTAGAAGAGGCCTATGGAAGGCTTCATAGTGTACCCTGCCTGCTCACCTTGGAAGTGTTAGGGGGTCGACGGGCCCCGGGCATACGGGTAACACGACTCACGGGTAAAGATGCACAACCTCTGCAGAGTGTTAAAACTGTTATAACAGCCGTGCTCACGGACACGAGCGGCCCGGAAAACTCACAGAATAAATGGTTACTAGATATGTGGATGAACTATGATGATGATGATGAGATCACACTGTTGCTTTCTCTTCTTAATTCTAGTAGTGGATCATGTGGGTTAAATGGGTGTTTGAGCATAACTTAATAATGATTAACAATGAAATATTGATCTACTAAAAGTGCTAACTGCAGTCAACCGTGTCTAGCCTTTTTGAGCCTCATGAATCCTCATACTATACTTGCGGAGTACGAATGTACTCACACTTGTTGCTATATTGTTTTTGGGTAAAATCCCGGATGGGTAACAGATGACAGTTTCTACGAGGACTTCCCGGAGGATTTCTAGGTTTGGGTCAACCAGTCGTCCTTCCCTGTGGATCAGACACTACGCCCGAGAGTTGCTATTTATCTTTCCGTTTGTTTATGTAAGAACTACGTGATGTAATAACGTTATGTATGTACTCAGTGATGATACTTCTGTTAATTTGTCAGCTTATGTGTGCGACTATTCCTGGGGCGCACATAAGATGTATGCACTCTATATTGTCCTTTAATTGGAGTGTGACACATGGTTAATCAATAAACTTAATATGGCTACTAAAATTTGACTTATAAGGACCCACTATTAGTAAGCTTTCTGCAAAAGGAACAACAAGACAACAATCCAATTTAAATTCCCCTGCAGATTCTTTGAGAGTCAGGAGACTACTCCAACCTAGTCGGATAAGTCTTGTTGAGTATACTTTAGTACTCAGGGTCTTATTCTCCAAGTTGTAGATGTTGATAATGAGGAGTGATCGGGTCATCACCAGTTTTTAGGCCTATCGACGAGGTCTAGGATGGGTGATCCTTGTTCGCCATTTGTTCTGGGGTTCCCTCTTGGTGGGGCACAGGGAGGATTCCTTTGAAGACATCCTTTGTAGTTGCTTTTTATATATATCATCGTTTTAGTTGTTAGTTCATGTGATGCAAAACTCATATTTTGCTAATTCAACCTTTGCATGCAAGTGTTGGACTTTTTCTTTTGTTGTAAACTCTTAAGTTTGTGATGTATGAAACTATTTGGAAAACTCTATGATCTATGATATGATTAATATTGATGTATAAGCTTATCACTTATTATCGATTCTGGAAAAAAAGTGGATAGTTTTGTGTTCTCCCATGTGGTGCACTTGATGGACTACAGAAATTGACTTGTCTCTTAGGTACTGAGTGTCTAAAGAATGACATGTATGCTCGGGATTAAGTTTAGTTGGGTGGTTCAACTACACATAAGATATGTCTGGTTCTATATATTAAGAGTATACATCCAGATTAGAATATCTTCACCTGAAGTGCCTCTGCAGTACAGTCTGATACAGACCATCCATTATCTGATGTGGAAACTGTCCATGAGCCTTTAGATCTATGGCGGTAATACGTTTTGTAATCAGGATGGTCTTCACGAATCTAAAAAACAAAATACAAGTCAGAAGTTCATACTCAAGCATTGTTTTGCTTAACATAGAATCAATGTATTAAAAATTATACCTGTGAGCTTTTAAGAAAATCATGAACTTTTGAAAGTGTTGGACCAAATTCTTTTGCAAGTTCTGTGGAGCAATATGCTCGTACAATAAGGGCAGCTTCCCAGCACTGAACACCATCATATGCCTGGATAAGGTTTTATAATGGTGAATAAGTTTTTGTTACAAAAGCTACAGGATATTCTAGAATACACCTTTTACAATTGAAAAATAAAGAAAATATTTACATACAATGTGTATACAGAAAAATAAAATGGTGGATGTAAATGGCAAACATATGTGTGCTACTCCTAAGTTGTCAAATGAATGAGGTATGTATCCCTACTCAATCTCGAACTATCAATGCCCAACCATTGGACTTTCACGTCGATGCTCTCCTCTCTGTCTCTCATCGCACTCTCACTTATCATCTCCCTCTCTCTCTTTCCCCCAACCTAGATCATGACCGCTCTTGTGTCCTCACCCCACTCTCCTCCCCGATGCTCACCTTGTCCCTGACAAGCAGGAGAAACTCCCCAACGCCCCCACCTCCCCTCTTGCTGCGCATGGGGCGACCCACAAGAAGGCCACACTGTCCTCCCTCTCCCCTCTGGTGGCGAGCGTAGCCGCACATGCGACGACATGTGGGGTGGCGCAAGGGCTGGGTACGCGGAGGCGCCACCCTCCCTTTGACTTACAGCACCCTCCTAGTCTTCTCCCTATACCCTCCCTAGACCCCGCAAGCACCCTCCCTAGACCCCGCAAGCAGTGGCTCCAAGTAGAGCTCTGTAGGTGACAGGGCAGAGCTCCATGGCTACTCGTCCTGAGCTTTTCCACTCTCCACTCCCCCAGATCTTGACACAACGCCCTAGGCAGAGGTCCCCACCGATGCGTGAAGCGCGGGCTCCCCAAGGGGCAAGGCCTTCTGGACATAGCGGCCCTAGGAGGTGGTCCCGCGCTAGTGCAATGGGCTCAGGGCGTGACAAGATGTCCCTGGCTCCCGTGGCACGAGTGTTGGGGCGGAGTTCACTGGCTTGCCATACCCGACCGACACACTAGAGCTCTAGCATGAATGAGAGACTAACTTAATTAAAGTCATGTGATATATTTTAAGGGTCAATCATTATGTCAGATTTGAAATAACTATAACCCACTTAGAACCATGAGACAATAGATGTAGTTAGCATATTGGCCATGAAACATTGTACCTTTGCTTTCATGCCATCTTCTGCAAGCCATAAATAATCATTGATCCTTGGAACATGCTTCTTGAAAGCATCTGAATTAGGATTTTCTATCCAGCAACAGATCATATTTAGTGCCTACCAATGAAAAATTGGCAAAAATTTGAGTTACACATTCCAAATTATAGAGGTTATATAAATGGGATGTTGCATTAATTTATAATAAACTTTAATTGGAGATGACTCTAATTAAAATGCCACTTATAACTCCCCAATCTTACATTAGCATTTCTGGTTTTGACTTTAGTCATACAGCTAATAGTTTTCATTTTGAGCTACGCAACATATCCATATTGTCCTTCAAGTTTATTACAATATATACATATGCAAGTTGGTATTTGATGGTGCATCGTCTTGTTTCAAATAAATTAGACCACACTCATTTTTATAAGTTGTCAAGCAAGCAATCAGTACATTACCTTGTTTACTGGACAGGCGCCAATGTATTTAGTAGTTTCATCTTCATAATGGATATGCTTCATCAGTTCATCCAATGCTGTATCCCTTATCTTAGTAAATGGCCAATAATTAAACATTGGCTCCACAATTTTATTAATGCATGTCCAAGCAACAGTTTGGACCCAGGGTTGTGGGAAACGAAGGTCTTCCTGCACCCAACACCATATATAACTGAAAATCAATCTATCAAAACAGCATATATGTTTTTCCCTGTAGCTAGCCAGTCAGTAGGAAGCATTGTATTGTATCTTACACGTTTCTACACAAAATAATGATAGTGAATCGTAAATAAGTTATTCTTGCTGAATCTAATTAAAACTGGAAGGTACATACACTTTTATTCTTGTAGTATCTTCATTTGATTAAAGAAAACAAGCTAAAATTGTCATCAGTATTTTCAGTCCCCAATACAACAAGGTAACAACAACCAAAATCTATTAGGTTGCTATGTATATATATAAATTTATGATAGTGTCAATACATATTTACAATAGTTGGGTTACTATAACACATGGGGATATTTACCATAATGTTATACTAAACCATTTAGTAAAGAGTTAGTATAATCTCGTAAATTAACATAGTAATTATACTCAAAGTGGCTACAAAATAAGTTATTTTGTAGCTAGCTATAGGGCAGTAGTTCTCTCTCTCTACACCACAAGCCAAAACTTACCTAAAAAAATACTGAGTACTATTAAACCGTGTTCACAGTACTACGCATAGTACCACGAAATACTGAATAATACTGAAATGTGACTACTGAACAGTACTGAATTTTGTTCAGTATAACAGCTCGGTGTAGAATAACACGTGTGTATATATATATATATATATATATATATATATATATATATATATATATATATATATATATATATATATACTTAGGGCATGTTTGGTTGCTTTAGTCCGTGGACTCCCTACCCTGTTTGGTTTAAGGGACTCAAGGTCATTAAAGCTAATGAACAAAGACAAAAACTGTAACACCCGTATTTTTGCATCATGTTAAAATCCACTAAAAATTTGAACTTTTTAAAATTTTACATCAGACTAAAACTTGACAATTTAATTTCTACAAAACCATTGTGAAAATCTATTTTTGAAAACCCTGCATCCAAATTCACCATATGCTTTTAGTGTACAACTTTTGAATTGTTTTCTTGCGTGATTGATTGAATGCTTGATTGCTTGCATGTATGTTTGCCTTCTGGAATTTATTTGCGGCACCAAAATAACTTTCTTAATTATAACTTGCATTCCTGACCTTTCTTTATGATATAACAGTAGATAATGCATCGTAAATATAAATAATATTTTGTTACCTCCTCTGCTTAATTATATTAGTCATCGCATCACTAGATTATATGTTTAGTTGTTCGTCCTGATATTAGTTTTAGTTAATTCCTATACATAGGAAATCCTTGCTTTTAATTACTATAGTTATAATAGAATATATATAATATTTAGATATGCATCATGGTTACATTCTTTAATTTCCTAGTACTAGAAATGCATCATCTACTTATTTATTTACAAATGAAATAATGCATATAAATATGCGTACATGGTTAATGTCTTTTCCTTCTCAATTATATATTATTTAATTTCCTTTGCTTGAAATATACACACACACGCACTACCACGTTACTTGTGTACAAAAGAATTAATACCTATAAGCATAGCTCATATAGGTGTACCTTGTTACGTTACCAATTTACTATAATTTACAAAGAATAGAAAGGCTCCTACTGTGTACGCCCCCTTCCCACCGTTGGGCCCAGCCCAAGCGCCTCCACGGCTTGGCTCAGGCACGGCGACAGCGCCGCATCGCCTCCGCATCTGCAAACAGCGAACTCGAGAACCGCCATTGTCGGACGTCGTCTTCCTCCTCGAGCATGTGAAACAGGGCAGCCGGAGATATTTTTCGACGAACCTACCTTGTGTGTCGTTGTCTTCCCCGCGAACACACGGTTCTCAGAACAGTGCTGGCAGCTGAGTCCCACCAGTATGGGCCCACGTGTCAGCCGGGAATAACCCGGGGAAATGTACACAATATATTAAAAGGTAAGCTTATTAATTATAGAAAAATTCCTAGAAAATTTATAAATAAACTAGTGTCGCCCTAGATCATACTTAGATAATTGTCGCTCATTTTCATTGGCTAAAATTGTAGAAATAATTTCCATGCTTCTATTCATTCGCGATTAGTCGTAACGATTTATATCTTCCTCGTCGTAATTCTGAATCCCGTAATTCTTACACCATAAATCTTCTAAAATAAAACCCTACGCATTAAAATGTTTTCCCTAATTTTTGGTGCTCATTTAAATTCTAGTTATGTTTGTTTTGCAGTTCTTAACTTAATAATTACGTCGTAGATGCATTTATTAATAAAACGCCCGTAGCCACATATTCCATGTACGTATATACACTATACTCTGTATATAAATACATGGATAAATGCAACATATAACTTAGTAATATATTTGCACCCATGCAAATATATACGTAGAAGTAATATATACACAATAGTAATATAAATATACGCGATAGGAATATATAAACCCGCATATATATATATATATATATATATATATATATATATATATATATATATATATATATATATATATATATATATATATATATATATATATATATATATATATATATATGCCCGCATATAGTTATACCTACACGCCTCGTGCAGATAACGTAATAACTCGTAGTAGTAACCCTCCGTCGTAGTCGTAGTTAACCGTATATTCGCGTACGTGCATGTACCGTGTCACATACTCGAATATACCCGCACCGTGTCACATAAAATAATAAGACATCTTTACACACATAGATATGCATGATCCCCGGGTATACACCTATGTACGGCTAACATCACCTCCCGCCTCTCCTACTCTAGCCCAAGGCACATACATATGCATGTGCGTATGTGTTGCTAACCCGGTGTACCGGTAGAGAGCCTGGTTGAGTCATCCTCTCTCTTTCAGGTTCACATGATAGAGAAGCCTAATGATGTGGTCTGGATTTCCGCCAAACCAACCACCCACGCTAATATAACTTAGCCCGTAGGAGCCGCCTTGTTGGATGGAATGGAATACCTCCATCCAACCTAACTACGAGTTGACATAATAATGGTAACCATTACATAACAACCCACCACTCAACTAGAACCAACCCGTCTATGATCGACTATTTTCCTATGCTTGTTTTACATGCCTTGCTTGTTATATTTCTTGTATGTTTTGCTTGTCGACGCTAGACCGCATAGGATGAAAGACGTGGAAACGACCCGATGGACCCTAGGAGCACAGCTACACCATGACAGGAACAAGAAGCATGAAGGATCAACAGCCTTGGATATACTTGTCAGCAAACAGAGGCAAGTCCTAATTCCCACCTATCTCCTACATTATCATTCCTCCAACTACTCCTCTTCCACCATCTTTACATTGTGCTAGCCTCCACCATAAACTCACCTTACCCCCTTCCCCATCAATTAATAACCTTAACCTGTACCACTTAAATTCTCAATTGTGAATTAATATGTAATCACGATGAATTTTGAGATTGTTTATGATTGCCTTGATATTGATATTGTGAACCTGACAATATAGACTTGGGAACGTAAACTAATAAAAGGTGGACTAAACCCTGACAGGGGGCGAGTGGGGGTACTTCATGTGGTATGGATTTACCTTGGCAGGATCGCCTGGTGAGGTTTCCTGTGAGAGATACTCGCCTCGGTCATATAAGGACTGGTTCATAGCCTCTCTTGCCTAGTGAGATATCACGTACAACCACATATCTATATGGGTTGGCTTGATCTCACACTATGTTGGGTTGAAGTATAATTTCTACTAGGAGGCTGGTGATGGCAGTGGAATATCAGGAGTAGGCACGGATGCTAGGTGATCTTCCGTGGCCCGGTTGGTGTGGTTGCTATGTGACCTTCCACGTTAAGCCCTTAGATTATCTTGGCCAAGTTTGAGCCCATATTATTGTACGAATGGTTGGGTACGAGCCATGTTGTTATCTGATAGGCCGAGTACGATCTGTATTATGATTGGCTGGGTATGAGCCAAAGTTATGATATGAATGGTCGTGTACGAGCCCACAATTATTGTTTTGGCCGCGTTCGAGCCCATGATATGGATTATGTAGTCGGATGATCAGGCGTGGATGTTAAGTGATCTTCCACGTTGTTTGGTGTGGATGCTAAGTGATCTTCCACATTGTTTTCCAACCCCTGAGAAGTTGTGGTAGAGTTATATGAAAATCTCAGGTAGCACCCAAGTAGGTACGGGATCTCGTTAGGCCTATCACACTACTGGCCCTGGTGTCGACTACGCCTACCAAGTGGGAAAAATTATACAACCTCTGCAGAGTTATGGAATCTATTCAAATAGCCACGTCCTTGGAATGGGCAGATGCTGGGAGGAGACACTATGATAAGACTTCAGCAACTGTAATACTCTGATAAGATGTATTTATGAAATTGGTAACCTGTACTTGATCCAGGAACTGGTGAGGATGGTAACACCTAGCCAGGTCCCAACCTATAATTATGACTATTTTGCTTTACTTCCTATACTTTCCCCCTTACCACTAACCACCTTCACATATAGCCTCCATCCACCTTCCTTCCATCCAAAGTTAGGGCTTGTTGAGTACATACGTACTCAACCCCCTTCTCTATATATTTTTAGGAATGAAGCTATGGAAGTATATCCAAGGATGAAGCTACCTAAGACTACGTAAGGATCGGACATCAGAAGGAGATTCGAAGACAGAGTTGTACGATTGCACGAAGGAGCTACGCTAGGACTACGACACTGTGATTTAGGAATACGCTATAGGAATAAGTCTAGGGTTATGTCCGCACTCCAAGTTGCCTGTAGGAATGGAGGCATGTTGTCATAGGACCACTATCTAAGAACTCTGATATACGATGTAAGGCCGGTGGCCAAGCTATGTAACCCAAACCATGTAATATATATTCCCTTTAGCAATAAAAGTATTGTTTTTTATATCAATCTTGTTCAAATTGTGCATATCATCTATTGATTCAGGGACTGATATATGATGCACAGTGGACCCTAAATTAGGGGCCCCGATAAAAACGTCTCAAATCAATGCAAGGGACTAAAGGTGGGGGTGGGAAACGGGGTAATAATGAGGGGCAGGGCTGTCCTTTTTGGCCTTTAGTCCCCTTTAGTCACCCAAGGAACTAAAGGACTAAATCATTTAGTCCCTATTTTAATCACCCTATCTGGCAATTTAGCGACTAAAATGGGGGCTAAACTTTAGTCCCATGGAACCAAATAGGCCCTTATTACACCCTCTACCTTGACTAAATTTTATTGTCACCACTCACCACAAAGTAGATGCATCTTAATGTTTGCTATCTTAAATTAAAAGATCTCATTCAAATACTAGAGAGAGATCCCAATGGTAAAAATGGGGGCTTGAGTTGTTCACACTGGACACTATAATGTTTGTGCCCTTTGTACCACTTTTGCTAGGTCCACATGTTGGTAACACATCACACTAATAGTGTGTGCGCTTGTGTGAAAAAAGATAATAAAATATGAGAGCTAGGGGCACACATACTCAAAATCATGTGCACTCTGAGAAAATACTAAGAATGTTTATCTGTCTATATATTAGGGCCATAGTCACCAAGTTCCTGGTTCTATTGGATCGATGTGGCTTGCTACTTGAGAAAGCTTTATCCAAGACCAGGACTACCTAATTCAGGCAATTCAAATTTAATTAGCAAATGGATTGATGGAGGTGGACCACCGAATGAGCCTAGATACTGACTGCTTGGCATATAAATTATGATGGATCATTTAGGCCTTTATATGAGAATAAACTCACTTTATTCACTCAGCAAAGTCATTACGTCCTAGGAACAAACCACACTTTTGCTATCCTACAAACAAATTGGCCAACATATTATTTGTTTTTGACTCATAAGGGGGCATAAGAGTGATGTTGGTAAGAAATCAGTCCATAAACACATTATTTTTTATATTGTCCCTACTAGGAACATGAATTGCCCTTTGGGTGACAAATTTTTCTGTGCATTTTTTTGGTACACACAGAGTAATTTTTTGTCGGAACACCTTCGGGGAAATATTTTCCTGTTGGGACTCGCATTTTTCTGTCGGTTTTTGCACTCACAAGGCAATTCACTTTTCCAGTAGTGTGCACAGAAGACCTGGCTCATTTAATATTTTTTTAGATAAGGGAACAAAGTGGCTCATTTAATATAAAAAACTTTACTCTATCTGATCAAAAGAAACAAGAAAAATGGTGTGTGCGCTTCCACAGAAGAACATGACTATACCGATGAATGATAATTTAGATATAATTGGTAGTAATAAAAAATACTGTGATCTTCTAAACCGATAAACAAATTACTTCTGCAGCATGAAGTGTACTACGTGTCCAAGAAATAACCTGTTATTCAAGAAATTTATCTTGGACCATGAACTTTTCTTTGTAAAGCTTCTGAAAACTTAATTTACATTACAAACCTTAGCACAAGTATGACGAGCTTTATTCCAATCAACGTCGCTGTATGGTTCACTATAGAGTTCCTCTCTTAGTGCCAATATTGTTGGAGTAAGTGGCCCAACAAATTTCTTACCATATAGGTAAGCCATCGGCATATAAACCAAGCGAGCAAAGCACCAAAATCGACCTGTGAACAAAGGATGATCTATTTGAAATAATAACAAAAGAAATATGGAAAAATTAATGTGTTTTCATCTACTAGAAGAAGTATTTATAGCAGAGAGTTTTTAGGCCTCATCACTACTAGAGATGGGTATTTCCATAAAATGAAAATAAATGTAATTTTTCTTGATAGTACGCCAACAGGGGAGTGACAGGGAAATTTTAAAAAAAAATTGACGACAAGTGTCACAAATAGTTTCCCTGGCGGTACGTAGATAGAAAGATTTTGCTTGTTGTTAGACTTCAATATCCCCCAAATATGAACATATGACCACAGATCCAAAAACATAAATTTTCAGTACAACACCGATTGTGCGCTGTATCATCAGTGATGCACATTAATCTCATAATATTTTTTGCGGGGTATTAATCTCATAATATTGTATTACCGGTTTTCATATATCAAAATGTAGGTTCCTAGATTTGTCGGATTTGATGACGCGTTAGTGTTGCTCAATTTTGCTATCGGTTTTTCACGACAGAGGTTTGTTCCTAGATTTGTCCATTATTTAGTTATATTTGAATTGATCTGTATGCCCAACATTTCTGTTATATGTTACAAGAAGTGTCTTTTTTTACGCAAGTTACAAGAAGTGTCTTGAAGGGGCATAGACCTAAAATAGACATGGCTTTAAACATTTAATTCATTAATCTTTCTTTTTTTGTTTCTAGAGGTGTGCCCTCAAGAAGGCAGTATGTCTCTATAAATCGTTCCTACCAAAGGAACAAAATGAAAGGTTCTCCTATTGCGGTCACTAACAGGTATGATGTAGGACGATGGTAATGAAGGCTCGCATGATGTTGGAGGTCATTTAGGCCATTTTTTAGTTTGTGGAAGTTGATTTCTAGAGGCAGGTCACATAACGAAACTGATATCTTGGGGCAGGCAGCTTAGGTGGCCCAACTATGGAAACCTTCGTAGAGGCTGTTTCTTTCCCACCTCTGAATATCATCCATCTAAAGAGACCTTTATGCAGAGGCATGTGAACGAAAATGCCTCTAAAAATGATTTTTCACGTGCCTTTGTAATCAATGTTGTAGTTAACACTACACCTGAACAGACTATCACTGCAGTGATTGGGGTTGAACCAACAAAAAAAACATTCTCTTGATCCATACTAGCAGCTAAGCTATGTGACACTTGTGACTAAACAACGGATGCTATTTTTTAACTACAAAATTTAGAATCTTATATATTGTATATTTGACACACTAAACCATCTCAAATGAAAAAGTTGTTAGTTGCAAAATTGTAGATCTTGTCCAGTACTATAACTTTGATGTTGTCGGTTTAAACGCCATGTGAACTCTACATATTGGTACTCTGTTTCCATTTAATTGCCTATTTATCAGGTTTAAATGACTGTTTAGCCTATTTTATGGGCCCTTTTGCTTGAATAAGTGCTAAACGATAGGTGACCTACCGTATGCTTTATTATAATATATAAGAAACCAATGCATGTATTTAAACAAAACAAGACTTTTACACTAGACCTATTTATCTCATGAACTTACATATATACATTAGTAATGTGCTTTGATGTATTTTGGAAATAGCCAAATAACTCATATTTTGTGAGACTGTCAGAAATATTTATCATGACAAAGTACATGGCACAGCAAAGCATATACATCGGCTGAACTACACAGCTGCGGCGGCGGCAGGCTGTGGCTGGATCGGAAACAGTCTCAATAGGGAACTGTAGCACAGCAGCATCAACGGCTGTTCAGCAACAGTCGAATGGGCCCATTGAATTTTTTAATAAAGTAATATATTTTCTGTATAAGTTATTATCCTAAGATATACATGACGTGAAATGATGGCAGAAATGTTTATGAAACGGAAATCGAGGAGTAAACATGTGTAGTATTCCAAAATTTATTCAGGGCCTGTCTTAAATTTTAGTCATTTTAGCTAGCTAAGTGACAAACAAACTGACTAAAAACTAACTAAAAAGTAGTTTAGTCACATTAGTCACCCAAGAGTAGTTAAAAGTGGGCTAAAGTGTCCAGTGGATAATGGTTGCCCCTTATTATTGCTGGCCCTCTATTCTGATTTGGGCATTCATTAGAGATAGTTTGGTCTTTGCAAATAGGATGACTAAAATTTAGTCATTGTTTTAGTAGCTAAATTTTAGTTATGGGAAACCAATAAATATACATTTGCCCATCGACGACTGTACTGATTTTGTTTTAGTCAAATTCTGAGGAAGCCATCCTGAATGTAGTGTAGGATGACTTGTGAAGAGTCCACGTACTATTTATCCACACATGTGTTTAACATGTCCAGCTACAATAAATAACTGGTTTTGCAGGAAGCATAAGACAGTAATAAAAATTGTGTACGTCGACATGCAACCTTAAGGGTAACCTAACTAAAATGAAAGTTTCAGTAATGGTCATCCTGAGAAGATAGTATAGTACCTGGATGTATTGGTAGAAAATACGGGATAATCCATAATTCGGGGATCATGGCATTGTTGCCGGACCAATCATACAATCCGATCACCTTCATTTAAAAATGATGCAAAAATTTTGTTATAAGTTAATAAATATTATTATTTTTATCTAAGTCAACAATATCAGGTGCAACTTTGGCTTCAATCATTTTCGGAAAGCTTAATAATTGAGTCCACCTTAAAGAAATGACAAACAGCTATTCTGTGTAGAGTATGCATCATCAAAATATCACACTGGAAAACATTTATACACAAAAGATAATAATGGTAAACAATGTAAAAGTCAAAAAACACTTTTACTTTGGGCCTGAACTCCTCAAGCTGTTTAAAAGTGTCAATAAACTCGAAACTGTGTAACCCCTCTGTCCTTTAAGAGTTCATTTTTGTCCTGTTTTGCACGCCTGGCGCTTCACTAAGAAGAATCTAACAAGGATAGGCATCACAGCTGTAAAGCATCTAGGGGTGTGTTCAGTTGGTGAAAAGTTAATGTAGCATCTTTCGTTGTTATTTGGCAAAATTTGTCCAACCATGGACTAACTAGGTTCAAAAGATTCGTCTCGACATTTACAGACAAACTATGCAATTAGTTATCTTTTTTACCTACATTTAATGTTCTATGCGTCCAAAGATTCGATGTGATGGGTGGAAGAGAAAATATTTTGGGGTTTGCATAGGAAGTGAACACACCCTAGATCTCCTAAGTAAGACGTGAGTTTCGGTAGTTAATGAGAACCATGCTTGTGCAACTAAAAATTTGTTTTGAAGGAACAACCACGGTGTTAGGTTGCACTTTACAATTGCAAGGCACAAGGAAAATGAGAGGCTCCCAATTTGGATTGCATGGCGATAGAGGACTTAGAGAGAAGACATAAAAACCTTTCGAGAGCCAAGTATCAATGAGGATATGAAGGATACATGGGTAGATTTAGTTTTTGCAAGTTTTTAGTTCTTGACCATACTATTAAGGTGGGATGCAAGGTTAGTAGCTTGACCAAGCGAGTCCAAGGCTTTAGTGATGCACACTTGAGGAGATGTGGGTCGTGGAGGACAGTCCTAGAGTGAATTTAAGGGAATCAAGTTTGGCTAGAATTGGATATGATTAAGGATTCAATGGGTCAGACCAAAAATATTCTGCATGTTTAGATTATCAATGGAATAGACTGTTGTTGGCAATGTTGTACAACCAAATCAAAGCTAAGCCCTACTATGGAAGACTACGGAGGGAACAATCTAGCAGAGAAGTCAAGCAAGTGAACCGACAACTGAACTGGTGTCCGGCAAACGAGTTAAGTGTTACAGCATCTCGAGCAGGGCAGCCTCTACCCTACTTTTGAGCATAGTTATTAGGACCGGACCGACGGTCCGACCAGTAAAAAACCGAAAGTATAGCGGTCCGGTTCACTTAAAAGATCATCCATGCAATTAGACTGGTAAAAACCGGTTGAACCGGTCAGTTTTTTGCAAAACCGGTGAACCGCCCGGTTCTGTCTTAACCGTCTCGGTATGAGAATTTTGTCAGGTGGTGCGCGTGGTGCTGCGTCCCGCATGTGCAACTGGCGCTGGGCCCTGCCTATCGGGAAACCATCGCGTCCGAACGTTCGGACCCGAGACATCGTTCGAACAAGAGCGCAGGAAGCAGACGGAGTACTGCCGGTGGGCTTAGAAGGAAGGGGGTTTGGGAGGCAGGGAAGACAGGCGGTGAGGGTGGTGGCTGGGCGGTTTAGGGGAGTTGGAGGCAGTTGCGGCAGCCAGACCAGGTCCAGTGCGGGGGCGTCGAGGACTCGAGGTTGCTGGCGAGCATGACCATGGCGGCGGCAACGGGAGTGGGAAGTGGGGAAGGGAAGAAAGGGGCCGCCACGGGCGCGCCAGGGCTCGCCGGAGCCACGACCCTAGCATGTCCAAGGCGGGGGCGGTGGGGGCTAGGCAGGGGCGAGGACGAGGGGAGGAAGATAAACAGTACCAAGGAAGAAACGTGTACAAGCGTGGGCGGGTCCACGGGAAACATCGGCGCGGGATTACCGTCCGAACATCCAGACCGTAACATGCCCCCTGCCTGTCTGCTACTGTCGCCTGCGTGTTCGGGCATGAATGCGTGATGTGTGCGTGCCTACAGGCCTGTCAGGGCTCCGTGCTCCATTTGTTGTTGACTTTGGATTTTTCTTTATTTCAAAATTTAATATCTTTTTCATTCAAGCTCTAAAATACATAAATAATATACTTTATCACAGCATATGAGATTATTTTCCAATAGTGAATATTTAAATTACTATTTAAATTCTTTTTGTATTAATTTTTTTTGGGGTGTAAATTGTTAAATTAAGGTTTATCTTGCTATGATGCATTATGAAATGCTGTCATTTATTATCTTTTGACCACTACCACGTAATATTTATTGGAGGCGGGCGTTTTTTATTTCTGGCGCCTCCAATCAAAGGTCACGGTTAATCCGTGACCTACGGAGGTGGTTGCTTTGCCTGCCTCTATAAACAAACACAAAAAACAAAAAAAACCTGTGGACAGGCCCGCTGAGCCCATCCACGCGCCGGCGGCTGCTAGATCTGCACGTAGTCGCCTCGTCATCCCTGGATCTGCACGTAGTCGCCGGAGACGTCACCACCCTAGATCCGCCGCCTGAGGCCAAGCACGCCCTGGATCCGCTACCAGGGGATGCCACCACCCTCGATTCGTCGCCGGAGGACGGGCACGCCCTAGATCTACCACCGGTGAGTGCACCCGCCCTGGATCCGTTGTCGGGGAGCGCCACAAGCCTCCTCGCGCGTGGATCTCGTCGGCCTCCACCTCCTCATGCCAGATCTCGCGAAGCCGCCGGATGCTTCGCCTGCTCGTCGCCACGCCACCGCCCCGCAAGAACCACGAACCGCCGCACCGCCGCCCCACGAGAACCACGAGCTGCCACGCCACGAGGACCGTGAGACACCGCTCCTCGAGGACCGTGCACCACCACTCTAGGGCCATGTGCCATCGCCACCGTGGAGGGAGAAGGAGCATTGCGCCGTGTGGGTGAGCGAGGGAGAGGGGGTCTAAGAGGTCGGAGGTGAGAGAGATCAGAGGTTGGGGGATTGTGGGAGTGAGAGAGATCGGAGGAGTGGGGGGAGGCGTCTGAGAGGCAGGGAGAGAGTGGAGGGGACCCAAACCCTAACTCACCCTATATATATGATGAGTGTGATATCGGGCTGAGGTATGGGCTGTTTGGGCCGCTATTTTTGGAGGCAGACCATATAGCATGCCCGCCTCCAAAAATGTATTTATGGAGGACCGCCTCCGAAAATAGATTATTTTTTTGAGGCGGTTGTCTTAAGGCGTCCGCCTCCGTAAATCAATTTTCTAAGGCGGGCAAAAGTAACTGCCTCAGTAAATAAAAAATGCCCGCCTCTGTTAATCGAGGCTTTAACCGTGGCGGTTGGACTTTGTGACCGCCTCCGTTAATAAAAGGCAACCGTCTTGCAAAATCATTTATGCAGTAGTGGACGATTAGATTATTTAAGTTAAGAACCGTCAACAAACACATGTTGATTTTGGAGTACCTATTGTGGACTTGTGGCTAGATTATTTTGAAGATGGTTATATAATTGTGTTCATTATTAGCTTATTTGTATATATGATCAATCATATGTTCCCTGTTATATAGGCGGGCAAAAGTAACCGCCTCAGTAAATAAAAAATGCCCGCCTCCGTTAATTGAGGCTTTAACCATGGCGGTTGGACTTTGTGACCGCCTCCGTTAATAAAAGGCAACCGTCTTGCAAAATCATTTGTGCAGTAGTGGACGATTAGATTATTTAAGTTAAGAACCGTCAACAAACACATGTTGATTTTGGAGTACCTGTTGTGGACTTGTGGCTAGATTATTTTGAAGATGGTTATATAATTGTGTTCATTATTAGCTTATTTGTATATATGATCAATCATATGTTCCCTGTTATATAACATTATATTGCACCGATTTGAAATATTTATGTCTGGTTCAATTTATCCGGTTCAAAACTATCAGATCGGTGGCTCAACCGGTTCTTAATGGTTGGACCAGTGAACCGATGGCCTCACTAGTTCGATGTCCGGTCCAGTCCTAATAAGTAATAACTATGCTTTTGAGGGCTAGTGGGCAAAAACCTCACTCTAGTAGGCCTCTGATTAGGCCCACAAAATTAGAAGCCCCTCAAATTCCACCATCAAGCCCTCATTGCTAGAGTGATGGGGCTATGGTGGCCCCCTATTTTCCTATTTTCAGTTGTCACCATTCCACTCCCGCTATCCCGCCTGCGCCTTCACTGTGCCACCTCTCCTGACATTGGCACTCCTCCCACACCGCCTTTCTCAGCGCTAGTGCCACATCCCCTTTCTGCATGCCGACAAATCTCGTAACGCCTGCACCCCTCCCCAGCACATCTCGCTCTCCAGACACGTCTCTCTGGCCACCACCAATAGATCCTGACGCGGCCAGTTCATCCCCGCCGCGGCAGCCTTCTCCCCTCAGTTCAGCGGTGTGAAGCCCTTTCCACGATGTGGGCGGCACACGCAGGGCAGCCTCCTCCCTTAGTGCGGGCGGCACTCCCGGTGGTCTCCTCCCCTAGTGCGCTAGCCCTCGCCTCAATGTCGACGGTACCTAGGACTTGGGTGGCACCGGCATGGTCCCTCTACCAGCTATGCCACCCGCTATGCCTAAGATGGGAGTTATTTTGGAAGAAAAAAAATCAAGCCCAGGCACAACATGGCTCGATGGCTTTTACGCCTATGCAGGCCTAGCCCAATTAATGTGCTAACCGTGCTTGGGCCACTATTTTGGCATAGTTTGACCTAGCTATTATATGAATCTACTCCTCTCAAATCTCCTCTCGTCACCTTTCTCATCTCCTGTACTCTCGTGATCACGATGCATCCCGCCCACATTGCCTCCCCGTGCCCCTAGCTCCACACCCCCTTGCGCCGCCCACAGCCGTTGGTCAGGTATAGGTGCAGCAGCGGCGGCGCAAGGGTAGGCGCGGTGGCGTGGGCACATGTTCAGGCTAGCGCGTGGCGCAGGCATTGGCGAGGTGGCTTCGCAGCAGATGTGTGACAGCGTCACAACGGCTTGATGGGCTGGGCTCTCCAAGCTGTCAGATCTAGGAGCCGGTAGGCTGGGACAAAAAGGGCAAGCAACCAGTGTCAGCTGACACCGCCGGCACCCCACGGAGAAGAGCACAGTCGCCGCGATCAGCCAAGCATGGAGACTGCCACCTCCAGGATGGACCAAAATTAAAATTGATGGCTCCTTTGTTTTGTAGACAGGCCAGGCCAGAATGGGGGCCCTCGGATGCGACAGGAGTAACGGCCATGTTGTCTTCTCGGCCTGGAGATCATATATATATATATATATATATATATATATATATATATATATATATATATATATATATATATATATATATATATATATATATATATATATATATATATATATATATATATATATATATATATATATATATATATATATATATATATATATAGTAAATGTGGTGGGGACAAGCACTTGCCTGTGTTGATGAAGCCCTCTATGTCGATTGAACAAACTATTGTCCTAGCTAAATGAAAGCTCTCTCTTTGCTCGCCAAAAAAAATACAGGTTCCTAAAAGTTGATTTGCAGGTAGTTCTCTTCTATCTACCCATGCAAATACCGTATTTTTATAACCGGTTGCTTGAGGCAGTTGTGAAACCATATCAATAAATCAATTTTGGTTGCTACTGAGGAAATCGTTTATCAGGATGTATGGTTGGTTGAAAAGGCTATATCGAGGTGATGTTTGAGACTAATGGTGACCTCTCGTTGTCCTGTTTGGCTTCTAGCCGTTGTGGAGTGCAGACGCCTGAGTTGGTTTAATAAGCTTTGTTGAATTGATGTTCATACATTGTGTAAGAATAATGATGTGAGTGTGCCCTTGACATTATTGTTGTTCATCTCCTCTCTTACTGTGCAGTAAAAATGATGCTATGTACGTTGGAGCGGATGCTTTCCGACTGAGATCACAAACAACAATCTTGGAAGAAGGAAAGAGTCGGGAGGGGGGGGGGGGGGGGGGGGGGGGGGGGGGGAGTGGCTTTTGTGGATGAATGCTATAATCAGTTGTAACTATGTGTTTTAATATAACATGTGTTATGTAGTACAACAAAATTTTTGGTACCGTAGTGCAAAGACTCCGTCATTACACATTGAATTCAGCTCAATATAAAAAATATTTTCTCTCACATTTATATTTTGAGGCATACTTCCGTCCTAACTGTATGCAATTTTAATTTCAATGTTGGAGTTAAGCATGCATCTTGTGTTTAGAATTTTACTTTTCAGTTATATGAATTTATATATGAATAGAAATCCTGCTTAAGGTATAAATTACTTGAAAAATTATGGTCTTATTTCCATATGTAAAGGCAAGTATATAGGTAAATAAAAACACAATATTCTTTTTGTACTGATGTGATGCGCCGTACCGAAAGCCATATCTTTCCCCATTGAGGTATGCCAGATGCACCTCCATGTGATAAAATCCATGCATGTCCTTTGGTCAATGCATCATTTTCACATGCCTGACCATGGAGTCTTAAGGTAACATAGTTTAAGCATGAGCCAAACATGCTACTTGGGCCCAAAATCGACGTGCCCCAGCCGCCGTCTTCATTCTAAATTGTTATAATTGGGAACAAGCATCGTCATTGTCATAATTTGATTAATTAATGATATATTAAAATAATTCAAGTAGACAAAATACTATTGTTAGAAAATATAAGAGGAACCTTATAACTATACATGCCTGATGGTTATAAAGATAGCGACATATCTCACGTCAATGTTCTGTAGACAAGACAAAATCGAGTGACCCGGTGACATATCTCCTACAACTAAAAAGAAGAAAACGTGGATAATTTTTTTCGTGCGACATTTGCATCGTCTCGTCCGTCTACCTCCTCCTGCGATACGACGCTCCTCCCCGCCAATACATGCGCCGACAGGTGGGACCTCCCCGCGATGCCGTCCCCTCATGACAAATCACATCCTCACTCCACGCGCCCATCGTCGTCCTCACCCGCAGCTGGTCGCAACGCTGCCGCCGCCGCCCGCTCCTGCCTTGCACGAATGCCCCCCTCGGTCGCCGCCCCCAAACAGCGCGCCTAGGGTTTGGTCAAAGGGCACGACGGCTGCTTCACCGCTGGCCGACTCCTCCTCCACGCGCCGATGGTCGCCCCGCCCTCCCGCCCCCGGAGCAGGATCTGAGATCTGATAGGTGAGATCCCTGCCTCTATCCCCCTGTTCACGGATCCATATCTTCGATCCTTGGCTCACCCATCTCCCTCGATGTTGCGGCTCTGTCTGGAAACCATCGCTTTTCACCCGTGGCGCGCAGACGCTCCTCGTCAGCAGGGACCTCAATCTGTCCATGGCCGGGAGCAGCTACGCCGACGGAAAGGCATCCTGAAGGAGGCGTTCCAGCGGATGGTGGCCGTCGTCAAGCTCGACCATGCCGTCAACGGGACCTACTCCTCATCCGAACGCCTAACGACGAGGTGCGCGCAACGCAAACTGACTGAATTCTGGTGGAGCCACGGGCACCCAAGCGCCCAGAAAGCCCTGTTGCTCTCCTGCATTCTCTCTTCTCTGCGTCTTGCTGATAGATAGATTGGTCATCTTGCTGCTTCGCTTTTGCAGCTCAACTTCGGGGTGGATGAATCGTACAAGCTGTCTATGCCTATCACAGGGAATACACTGTATGCCCAGATCAAGGTTAGTGAACGAACTGCGCCCAAATCTCAATGCTCGCCATAGGAATTGCTAGAATATAGTACTACTTACAGTAGAAAGCTGGCACAGAGATTTCGCAACCTTTGTGAATGAATCCACTGAAAAGAACGAATTGTTTTTCATGGGGGACAGAAAGGCAAAATGTATGTCTGCCCACCAAGTTTGAGCTGGACGAATCCGGATGATTGACAAAGAAATTGCATTGGCCCTGCCCCTTACAAATATATGCAAAATGCTAACTCTACAAAACTTTCATCAGATACCTTGCTCTTAGCATATACTCTACACATGCAGGGCAGCTACCCTACCCTGTACATCACCTCCACTCCACATTTGGTTAACATAAAAACTCAGGTCCTAGGTTCCTCTTCTTCTTTTTTCCATAGTCTTTTTTTCCCGTTGTCTGCTGCTCTCTTTGATGCCCGCCTCGTTTAATATGTAGCTTCTCGGGTCCTGGGTTCGTGTTATGTTTTTACTTGGAATAATGGATTGCATATTCAGGCACTCAAAACAGTAGCCTGCTGCTCTTTAATACTGTATTTTTTGTGAAATCGATAATGAGAAATGATATGGATTTTTTGTATTTTGTTGCCAGGCACAAATATGGAGTCTAATTGATGTCGCTATTGGATCAGAGTGATGCAGTGATCTACAACATCCGTGGGCTTGCCTGGTGATTTGCCAAAGTGAGGAATTGGATTGTAAGCACTATTACTCTCTGGTTCAGATTCTTGTCCAGGATTTTGTTAATGCTAAAATAATATATTTAAATATATGGCTTAGAATATACTAACGAATCTCTTGTAAGACCTATCTCCTTTTATGTTAATGGGTTTAGAGTATTGCTAAATGCTTGTATTATTTTCTCCATCTTGCAGGTATGTATCTGTCGGAAGAGGCTGGTTGAATGGTGATTTTAACATGGTTGCCAAGGTAAGCCATTTTGCTGGCTCAAGAGTCAAGAACCAGAGAGAAGTTCCAATTAGTTATGTCAGATTTGAAAGCCAAAGTAAGTGATAACTGATAATTGAGACTATTGGTTTGTGCTCAGTAATAAATATAATATCATAGCAGAACATGATCTTTCAAAAAAAAATATAGCAAAACATACCGACAGATTGCATAGTGTATGTAACATTGTTAGTTAATCATCATCTTTTTACACTCATGGCTAATATAACACAGTTTGTTCCATTAGCGGATATAGGATACTAAGTTTGTCTAAACATGATCAGAACGTATTTGCACATATGTAGTGTACTCAGTTCTGATTCTCTGATTCATGCTCACAATCACGAAAGCATTGCCAGGTTAGTGGCTCTTAACAAGTTAAATAAAATTGTATAGCTGCCAGTCGAAGGACTGAAGTTTGTACCACGTTCACCATGAGTGTCGTCCGAAAGCAAATCATTAACTAACTTTCAGTTGATAAATTCCATTCGTGTTTGGTTCCCTGAGCATCTGCCACGAGCTGGAACAAAGACATTGTTCTGTTGATATTTTAGCTTTTTTTTGTTTGGGTTTACATAAATATCAATCAAGTATCAAAACGGCATTGTGGTTTCTACGTAAATATCATTCAGGTTTTTTGCTGGGCAATTATTTCTTTTTGATCTTTAATTACTATTAGCCTGCAACAGCTTTTTTTTTTAACCGGGGAGCCTTTTCTCCTCATTCCCGTGCACTGTGCATGGAAATACCGCGGTCACCGGGGTGGCCGGCAGGGCCTTTGGCTCCATGCACTAGCCACCTGCAGCTGCCGCTCGATAGCTACTTCCTGAAATTTCATGATGCTGGTTTCAGTTCTTAGGTGTTTATTTTGCCAAGCAGATCGGCAAGCTCGTCGACCACATCGATCGGTCCTTCTACCTCTCTGGGCTTTTCAGGCTCTAGGTCTGCCTTAAACTGATTTCCCCTAGGTCTGCAAACCTTCCTCTCAAACTTTGGAACCACTCCTGGTGCCTTCTGGTGATTGGGATCAACAGATTTCACAGACAGGTTGGAATTCAACCCCCAGGATATCAACACCTTTGTTGGCTGCAGACAAGGAAGAGACGGACCAGACAACATCATGCTCAGGTAACTCACACACAATCTGATTATTTTAAACAGATCATTTTATAAAAATAAAGACCCTATTTGCTCAGCAGAGGTGCCAGATTCTGCCATGGTTTTGATCAACCAGGTGCAAAGGTTCTCGACGGCTCCCTATCCCAGGTATATGTGCTTTATACTATCATTCAACAATTTAAGCAATGTCAAATCCTTTGTTTTATATTATTTTTAATTTATACGATCTTTAGGAAAGGTTGTAAAGATAAGTTGTAAATGTAGGAGAATAAAATTAGGAGGATTTTGTTTTTGACAGTATTCTTGCCCGATCATCTATATCTATCTTTTTTGAAGGTTACGTGGCATTCCCAATCCCCACTGGACTCAATGGTGATGACTTCAGCAGGTACTGCCCCCCAACACACACCCACACCCACTCTACAATCGAGCAGCAACAGAACGACGATCCTCGCCACCTCTACTTCCTCCTTGCCGCGCCGCCTGTCCAGGTTTTCCCTCCCTCCCTCCCTGCTGTTCTAATCCTCAAGGACACCTACTGTTTATGATCCGGCACACACAGAGCAAGTTCATCTTCTCTCATCCTCAGTCAGTACCTCACATTATAAGTATAATGTGATTACTTGCTATTTCACTTTTGATGAAGGATGAAATTTCCATTAGGATGCAACGAAGCAGCTGTACAATTTTCTTGCATCTCTATTGATTCTTGGCATGTTGCTTCCATGTCATCTAGCACAACAGACTAGGAGGTAAGTTCCCCTACCTTGTTAACTCTGGTGGAAATATGTCAATGCGCTCAGTAGCCCCATTTGGCAAGATGTTCTGTGTCCACCATTGCACAAGAAAGAAAACCCAAGGACTGTGGGTCATCAATCTAGCACAACAAATGAAAGGTTTGTTGTGTAAATGAAAGGTTTATAGTCAGGCATAATCACAGATGCTTGTAACTTGGCGCGCTTCAACGCTAGGCGGAGGAGCACCGCCTCGCCTAAGGGGGTAGGCAGAGGTTAGGCGGTGTGCCCCCAAATCCAGGAGGCTAGGCTGCGGGAGGGTCGACGGGAGGCGGCGAGCGCGCCAGGAGGCTAAAGGCGGGCGTGGGGGCGGCGTGGAGGTCGGGCGACGATTGGGAAAGCAGCGGCCGGTGGGAAGAGGCGGTGGCGGCGGGCAGATCCGCCAAGGCAAGGACGCGTGGGGGCGGCGCGGACGTCGCACGGCGGTGGGGGAGGAGGTAACGTCGGCGGGGGGCGGCGACGGCCGGTGGGGAAGGAGGCGATGTTGGGCGCTGGCAGCGGCGTGGGCGAGCGACGGGCACGGCCGCGCGGGCATAGTTTGGGAGGGAGAGAGAGAGACGGGAACAAAGAGGCTGGGAGGGGAGGGGAGGGGATAAGATGACCGTGGGAGAGTTGGGCCCTTAAATGGGCCTTCTTCATTTTCTCCCTGTTACCACTGATCTCCTATTTTGTCTTTTCTTTTAAGTATTTATGCATGTATTAGCCATCGCCTAGAAAAACGCCTTGAAACGCCTAGGCTAGCCTAGGCTCGCCTAGGCTCTAGGCCGTGGGTCGTCGCCTAGAAACCGCCTAGCGCCTTCTTGAACTTTGGTCATCAATCTACATGTGAAATAACTTTGGTTCATTACACGATGGCGCTAAAGTTGTGCAGTGTAGCTCTCATTTAATCATCGCAGACTTGTGTCTAACACCACATCTTTTCAGGTAGCCATGGCATTCTATTTTCTTCCCATGAAAAGGCCGCTGAGTTTTGTTTTTCTGTTACACAGAGGTTTCCAAATCATCTTCATTTGCACATGGCTTGATGTTTTGTTCGATGCTTGATTCAGGGATTAAAAGTTGTAAGCTTGACAACGGCATTGAGCAATGTCAAGACCCTAGCCATCGCATCAGATTTTGTTAATCTTGATACGGTCATTGAGTTGATGAAATGTTTTCCATGTTTGGAGAAGTTGTACGTAAAAGTGATAGCTTTTCAGTTTCAGTTTCTGGATCACAATGTTTGTATATTCTTTTTATTGATGTGGTGTTAATCCTTGTACTAATGTAGTTTGAGTTTCCCATTTTGATCTGTTTTGTTCTTTAGGGAAATTGAATCGATGGCATCGTAAACATAGGGATTTCATTTAAAGCTTTGATATCCATCACAAGACAATAGTGTTGAAGCAGTATCGAGGCATCAGATCACAAGTCAATTTTGTCTGATTCTTTCTACTGAATGCGAGAGAGTTAGATTCAATGAGACTCGAAGTTGGAGCCAGTGATTGCAATGAGGCTTTTTTGCAGAACAATATTGGATGCTTCAGATGAAGAAAAGGGCATCGAGAGGCGCACAGTTATATTTTACAAAAAAGATATGTACCCATCATATACATATTGATCATGTTCGTGATTTGTTTGTAGCAGACCCCTTCGAATGTAGATGGTAGAATTGGTCTAGGTCTTTCACCATGGTTTGGCCGCTCTTATTTTGTATTTGTCGGAACAACCATTTCTCATGATTGTAATGTTTTGAATATCTATTACCTGGAACTTGGGATATTTAAACAAAATATGCCCATTCTTAGTATATGGTATATGTGATAAACTGACTATAGTAGAAATAGCAAATATGAGAGCCATGTGCTATTGTGCAAGATTGCTGCAGCAGACATTTTTTATTTCAAATTCTGAATATCAGCAACTCCTTTGTGGATTTATGAAATCTTCATTTGGTACTGCATATTGGTCCTGTAACTTCCAATTCCAGGAAGCAATGTTGTACGTAGTTCATCTCATGTGTCTTAGTTACAAAATCCCCAATTAGATGTTTCTTCTTAGAGTTTCAGGGAAAAACCCCAGCCCTTAGCATTGCTATTAGGACCAAAAATTCAGGTTCAAACATTCGGGTGTTCACAAGAGCTGTGAGCTCAGCAAGGCTGTGCTTGTGCGAGTGCGCGTGCATGCGTGCTGTGTACAAGGTGGGCAGGCCTGGGGACCGTGGGCTCAGGGTGGCTAGGATGGCGGTACGGTGGCGTGGTGTGCCCGTGGCAAGTCGATGCAGTGCAGGCAAAGCAGCGCCGGTGTATCCGATCGTCGTCCCTGTTCCTGGCAACATCGAGTGGCTTCGTGTTATCTTATCGTGCGATCCGTGTATTTTTAGCATAAATATTTTGTTGTCCCGTAGCAACACACGGGCATGCTACCTAGTAGAGCAAATACCTGCAAGAACACACAATACAAAATAACTATTCAAGTGGTCTAACTTTATGCATTAAACTACAGCAATAATCTTGTGTGAGTTTAGAATAACTTTATAATATTAAATGCACCAGTGGAGCACCGCCCACCTCTGGCAACATTCTAAAATACTCCCTCCATCCCAAATACGCATGTTTATGAATACACATGTTTACTCCTTCAACCTGGGTGTGCGCGCGCGCGTGTTTTTCTCAATAAGCATGTATTTTAGTTTGCTGATAATAACTCATTTGAAGAACATTTAATAGGTTACCAGCAAAAAATAAATAATTTGTAAGATAGATTGACGCCCATGCATTGGAAATCTGTACTCCTCCATGTTATTATGTATAATAAATAAATGTTTGAGATTGAAATGAAATTCCAGGCTTGAATACAATTTTTACCAAGATAGGCATAACGAATAAAACTCCGCTGTACTCAGCTGGCCAATGCCCATCAGGTGCCTGGAGATTTGAATATTGAGTGAGGACTCGGCGCAGTGATGTTTCTATAATCTCTTTGGTAACTTCGCCATCTTTTTCTGCAAGCTTGATGGCGGGAACATCCATCTCAACACATTTTTGTTTTGCGTACTGAAATAGATTGTAGTGTACAATGTGAGATTTTTATTTGCACTATAGAACAAATTATATCTGGTGAATACAATATACGATATAACAAATTCACTGGCCTGTTTGGTTTCATAAAATTGGCCTAAATTGGAATTAAATTCTAAAACGGGCCTGTTTGGCTGTGCACCAAATTACAAATCAATATTCTAGATAGTTTCAGAGCCCAAATAAAATGCATATGATAGATTCTTGGGCTGTGAGACGGAAAAGGATTCCGAGCACTTGTCATCTCCTCCCTTGATACATCTCTGGTGACTCCTCTTCCTCTCGACGCCCCTCTAGACTCGCCTCCCCTCTCGAGTAGTCTAGATGCCTCTCTGCTCTCCCCTCCCTCGACAATGCCATGGCAGCTAGGGTTTCCTAGGGTTCTGTATAGGTACTAGCTCTTTAGGGAGACGTAGTGGCTCTGGTCGTGGTCTCTATCGTAGTGCTTGGATATGACAACAAGGATTGCATGCTAAAGGTGTGCAAAGTCCTCGGAGTCTTGAACAATGAGCATCTTTGCATATAATGGTTGTTGGTTCACTTTTCGTATTGGTCTTTAATGGTGTGCATGTGATAGATTAAACTTTGATGTGTGCTAGTTTTGTAATATATGTTTGGTCTGATGCTTCTTCTTTGAAGGAATATCAAACCGGACCTCTTTCCAGCATCTTAAAAGAATCACATCTAGAGGGCACTCACAATGTAGACTTCATCATAGTTTCTATGCTCATTTATTACTCCTCTATTTATTGAATTTGGCTAATGTAGTACCATAGTTATTGAAGAGAGAGAGCAAAAATCATAGAAACCGGGTCTAAGTTAGAAACCATGTCTACCCGAGAACCAAGACATGAATGAATGTGATTGGCTAAGAATGGACAGAGAATATACGTGATTGGATTGAAATTTGTTACCCAGAAACTATGCATTAGGACCATGGTTTCTATATATAGTGTCCATAAAATTTAATTGGTATAGAAACTACATATAGTTTCTAGCATTGGGAGTGTTCAGCGTTCTCTTCCTCCCAGTACCGGCCTTCACATCCAATGCCATCCTACTAAAATTAGAACAAAAAATAAGAACTTTAATCAAAATCATCAAGAAAAATTGATACAAATTAACCATAACCATCAAATGCGACAAAATAACTCATATTGCAATCCGAACACTTGTAGAAGATACGACCCTTGTTGGGATACTCCTTCCTCACTCGGTACTCCACCACAATCTTCTGCTCACACTCGCTGCACGCAATGAGAGGGAGGTCTAGCCTCAGTCGCTTTGGAACCCGATGATAGGACGAGGACTCGGAAGCGGTTGCCATCTACTCTTTATACTCATTTTTGTAAACTACTATAAATTCCTCATTTTCTAAACAAATAAAATTAAAAAAACCCTAATACTCTCTATTTCTCTAAACCATGCAATGTGCTATGCATACTAGCAATGAAAAGGTGCATACTAGTTGTGATGAACTACTTTAAGCTTCCTTCATCCAAATATGCATGCAAACCATCAAGTGATTTTGAGCTTAAATGGCATACAAATAAAGAAATTCACCATAAAAATCCATATATATGTAGACCATGAAATGAGATACGCTACTGATAAAACAAGAGAGGAGGAAGTTGGTAACCTTTAGAACCGTAGAATCGATGAGGATGAGCAAACAGAGGCCAACGATGAAGCAAGAATAGAGAGCTCGAACTGGCTCGGGCTGGGGGAGATAGAAGGTGAAAGTTATATAGCCAGGGAGCTTTAGTCTCGGTTTTTGATCCAAACCCGAACTAAATATCAGTTTTTAGTCCCGGTGGGAGCCTCAAACCGGGACTAAACCTTTAGTCCCGGCTATCAGCTCCAACAGGGACTAAAAGTTGACCTTTAGTCCCGATTTCAGACGCCGACCGGGACTAAAGGTGCCCTTCCACAAATGTCTGCAGCCATAGCCGTTAGGCAGGGGACTTTAGTCCCGGTTGGTAGCTCTAACAGGAATTAATTCCTCTTTTGCTCCCGGACGTAAAATATGCCGAGACTAAATGCAAAATCCGATACGGACCAAAATCTATTCTCTAGTAGTGATTGCCAGGCTGTGATTGACTTTGCTCCAGGCCATTACCATTTGGTATAGCAATGCTTCAAGAAATCAGGCAATGTTAAATTATATATGGTTTTCAGCCTATATAAATATTTAATAATTCTAATAAATACTAGGCCTATATTCAATGTTACGAAAAATTATAGTCTTAGTCCCGTATTGGATATTGACTAAATGTTGACTCAACTTAAATGGATGAACTGTTGTTGCATCCATAGAGAAGTTGAGAGAGGAGAAAAGGGTGCCACGCGCGCGCGCCGCTGCCACTGAGCCGTGGCGCGGCGTGCGTGACGAGTTGAGGTTAGCGGGTTGGCACTTAAAGATGTAATCAATGACGTGTTATACGGGTAATGTAACAACGGACGGAAACGCCTACATTACGGTGATTATGTGTTTCGAATCGAAAGGTCGCATCTATTATTTACTTCAATTTGAGTGGTGGCTTTCCTTCTTCCGTATTCTCCACCAACATGAGCCGAGTTCCTTCTCCTTTTGCCTCCTATCGAGTTGCAGAGCTCATCCCAACCTTGCACAGGGTGTGCGGTGATTAGGTTTTTGGAGAGCGAATCCTCTACGACTGCTCACTTCTTCCTGATGCTTCTTCAACTCCGCCGACATCTCCTTCCTGGTGCCCGTTCGTGGGACTGCACTGCGAACCTCTACCTGCATCGACTGCGGTCCATGACTTCGAACAACATACTATGTCGGCTAGTGTGAATGGAGCCTCCCATACCTTCGGCATGGGCCTCTTCTCCGGGTACATTCTTGAATCTTCTATTAGATTCTTGGTTATGATATATGCTCTGTTAAGTATGATCATCATGCAAGTTGTAGCTTACTGGTACGTTAGCGATATACACATGCACATACATGTCACTTTACATCTGCTGCTTTATTATTTCTAAATTAAATTAATATTGAAAATGCCTAATCATCTGATAGGTCACATTACTTTCAGTCATAACTTATGCTAAGGCCTCGTTTAGTTCACAGAATAGGGGAGAAAAACACTGTATCAGAATTCTCGTAGCATTTCGTTTGTATTTGGTAAAAATTATCCAAATTTTGAGTAACTAGGCTTAAAATGTTCGTCTCGCAAAGTACAACAAAACTGTGCAATTAGTTTTTGATTTTATCAACATTTAGTACTCAATGCATTTACCGACATTTTGATGTGACGGGGAATCTTCTTTTTACATAGTGGAATTTAAAGGAGAATTGGGGCCTAAACAAGACGTAAGGGTTCACATTCTGACAACCACTGCAGGATGCTACTACCGGTGGTCCACAGCGGTTGGTCCTTCGTATTCATTCTCAATCTCGTGTCTCAACCGGTGGTCCACACTCCACAGCAGCTACTCCTTCGTACGAGTATTCATTAATTGTTGATCTCGTGTCTGAAAGACGCAAATCTCAGTGATGACATGCCGGTGGCTGCTGGCGATATGCTCTCCCTGCCCACCTGCAACGGTCAATTAACAAATCAAAGGTGTGTTTAATTGACCCTGTAAATTTTTTGAAAACACAGTAATTCTTTCGTTTGTTTTTGGCAATTAGTGTCCAATTATAGACTAATTAGATTCTAAAGATTCATCTCATGATTTACAACTAAACTGTGTAATTAGTTATTTTTTTATCTATATTTAATGCTTCATGCATGCGTCTAAAGATTCGATGTGACGGGAAATCTTGTAAAATTTTTGGAATTTTGAAGAAACTAAACACACCCAAAATCTGAAATATATATATGAGGTTTTAAGTTCTTTGGTTTTTTTTCAGCTATACAATTGGATCTCAGAAAGCGGATACGACGTTTGCGCTCCACTGCTCCAGCAAAAAAACATGTTTTGCGAAAGAAGATAAGGAGAGAGAATGGAGGGAAACAAAAATAAATAAAAGTGTATTAGGGTGAAATAGATGACGGGATAAGATAAGGAGTAAAATAGAGATGGAAAGGAAAAAAAGAAAAGAAAAAAAGAGAAGAGCAATATGATTATTTTATTTTTCTTCTCTGAAACTGTTTTACCAAACAGTTCACCGAAATTGTTTTAACTTTACCAGTAGGGCAACTTTTCGATCAAAGCTATAAAAGCTGATTCAGCAGTGAATTTGTATTGTACCAAACGGACTCACAGTAGTTGAGCTAAATGAATGCAATCCATGACCTCACGTCATAACTGAAGGCGAATACTAGTCTCATTAAAGAGTCAAAGGTCAGAAGACTATAAATTAGAGGTCGTTTTCAGATGCTTGATACCGAGAAGGCGAATACTGTACTAGTCTCATTATGGAGTACTACTCCGTCTTAGAAAGAAAGACGTTTTGGATTTTCGTGCCACAAGTTTGATTCGATTTATATAAAATACGTGCAACATTTATATCTCTAAATAAATTTATTAAAAAACTAGACTTAAAGATCTTTCCGATGATACTAATTACTTAGCATAAATATTTATATATTTTAATATATAATTGCCGGCAATTGTTTCTCGAGAAGCGAAAACGTCTTTCTTTCTGGGACGGAGGAAGTATACATTAGAGATTGCTTTCAGATACAGTTGGTATGGGCACGCGACAACCTCGATGACACTATTTATTAGGGAATGCTATACGCCTATAGATGTCGTTGAGAGGATGTAGACACACCGGCGCTTCTTCACACCTAAATCCCTGATGTTACCTTCTCCAAAAATATCTAAGACCTTGTTTAGATATAGGGCGTAAAGTTTTGGAATATCATATCCGAGGTTAGAAGCGATGTATAGGGCATTCGTATACTAATAAAAAATAAATATAAAATACGTTAGTAAACCGCGAGACGAATTTATTAAGCCTAATTAATCTGTTATTAGCATATGTGTTACTGTGATACTTTATTGTCAAATCATAAACTAATTAAGCTTAAAAGATTTGTCTCGCAAAGTAGTCGTATTCTGTGTAATTAGTTGTTTTTTAGTTTATATTTAGGCCATCCGCACTCATTGACCTCTATATTCATCCTCTATACGTCCTAATCAGCAAGATTCTCTCATCTATATTCAATTCTCCCGCACCCATTCATTGTAACACCCAAATTTTAGGAGTAACAAAATTTAAATAATTTAGAGAAAGGGAATTAAAATTTTGAAAACTATTTGGTGATGCATTCATGTTGTTGCATTTATTTTATTTTGTGGTGTGGATATATTTGTTTTAATTGATTTGGTTTAGGAAAATTTGATTTGAAAATGTGTTTGGAAAATTAGAAAAGAAAAGAAACAAAAGAAAAAAAAAAGAAAACAACTTACCTTCTTACCTTCTCGGCCCGAAAGCCGTCGGAAGGCCTGCTTACTCGCGCCTGCCCGCGTGGGCCGCCCAGCGCCGCAGCGGCCCAGCAGCCGAGCCCAGTAACCAGCCGAGCCCGCCCAGCCGCGCCTTCTCTCCTTGCTTCGCTGACAGGTGGGGCCCGGTGGTCAGTCGTCTTCCTCCTCTCGTACTCGAGCCGGACTCCGAACCGGAGGACCACCGCCGTAGCGGCAACGGGTTCTTCGGGATTTCCTACCCGAATACGGTAATTTGAAGCTACAAATAAGAAGCCGTGACCCCCTATGTTCCGTTTTTCATCTAAAACTCGAGCTTCATCACGTGAGATTGAGCGTAGGAGGCCGGAACCCTAGGTTCTTGCGGCCGGTACGTCGTCGGGGCTTGCGGGTGGATTGGAGTCTTTCTTTTTCGTTTTGGTGAGCTCGCCATCTTCTCTTCTCCCTCCCAATGCTCTTCTTTTAAGTTTTTGTGCTTTAAATCGCGGGTTTGGAGCTCACCGTGGCCAACAATGGCGTCGCCGCCCTAATTGAGCCGCGTTTCATCCTCGGTCCGTCGTAGCCCTCCTAAACCACGTAGATAAGTTCGAGTGGACCTTCTCTTTCGATTGGTGTCGGTTGCGGGGTGAATCGTGGTCGGAAAAGGTGGAGCCGGAGCTCTCCGGCGGGGTTTTGGCGTCGGCCATGGCGGCCACCGGCCGGACTTGAGCAAGGTGGCCGGATTTTCCACTGTGCACTTGATGATGAACCCAAACCGTTGGATTCGAGATGAACGGTTAAGATTAGAAGATACCCCTTCGTCTTGACTTTTTATTAAAGAGCCCCTGGATTTCTTCATAATAGAACCCGCAGTCCTTAGCGCAATATCCTGAATCCGTTTTTGTGTTTTGAAAGCGTATTTTCTCCCGGATAAGTCAAAAATACGTTTTCAGGTATTTACAGTTTTGCCACTAGAATTGTTTTGGTCATAAAATCTTCGTTTTAACTCCGATTTGATCCGTTCAAATTGCGTTAGGTTCGTATTTGCGAGCTCTACATGTTAGTGTAGTTGTACAGTTAGTTTTGATAATTTATTTATCGAGGTTATAATTAAGTATTTATTTATCTATAGGAAATCTTAGAAAATTCATAACTTTCACGTTTTAACTCCGAATTTGGTGATCTTTGCGTCTGTGTGATCGTAGAAACGTGTAGAAGAGTTTTATAAGCTTTTATTACTGTTTTGCTACTGTTGGTGTACTGTTCTAATTATATCTCTTTGTTTGCTTCGTGTATGTTTGATTGGATGCATGTGTGTTGTTGATTGATGATCGAATATAGAAGGTGAGCAGTATCTGGACGATTCGGAGTATTACTTTGAGCCAAGTCAGCAGTATCACTTGGAAAGCTTTGATCAAGGCAAGTATAACACAGGACTATCCTTGTTACCTATACATTGAATTGTCATACATATGCATGTGCTTACCTTGACAACTTTAGAGATTATAACTTAGTGATTGTTATCTTGATTCCTTGTCAACCTTGGGAATGCATATGGGTAGCTACTGCTAGTGCTTAAACTAAGAACAATGATCTTGTAATTTGATTAATGGATTAAGCAATCAACTATTAAGATGATTTTATTATTGTTAAAAGGGGCTAGAGCATGTGTATTATTTTGATGCTCTGGTTTCTCTCCATAAGGACTTATCTGTAAGTGATAACCGGGATATACAGTACAGCTGTGAGGGCTATATGGCTCTGGCTTTAGTTGTTCAAGAGACCTTTTCTAGCTTGTTAGAGGTTACCTTAAATGGCGTAAGAATGGCTTGCCATGTTGGGTGTAGTGCGAGCCCCTGGCCTAGTGTGTATAGGCTGCGGTTGTTGTGCCACAGGGAAGGGGGGTTCTACATCTGCCTGCCGAGTGAATCTAATGGCCCTAACTTGTTAGACGAACTTTTGAGTGGCTTTATATGGTTCTCGGGTGTTTGGGCTTGATCTCCCCACTCATTTGGAAATCATGACTTACAGTGAAAGTGTACACCTCTGCGCAGAGTTAAAAACTGGTATACTAGCCGTGCTCACGGATACGAGCGGCCTTGGGGATTCTTATGGAATAGTTGATCATAACTGTTATATCATGCTTAATTATTGTTGATTATTATTATGCTCATGTTAATGCTATTCATTATCCTTATTACAATTGATCATTGGTTCTTTAATGGGAAGTGGTTTATCTTGATGCTACTCAATTGCTAATATATGATTAAAAAGCTAAACGCAGTTAAACAGTGTCTAGCCTTTTTGAGCCTCATGAACCCTGTGTTATATTTGTGGAGTTCGACATGAACTCACTCTTGCTATTTCCACCATAACAGATGAAGATAATGAGGAAGATTATCGGAATGAGTACTAGTCTTGGTGTCAACCAGTCAACCGTGTCCCTGTGTGGAGTTTCCGCTGAAGAATTATTATTAGTTATTATTATCTATCGTTCAAGACTATGTCTTAAATACTTATTCGTTATGTAATAGGCACTGTGATGATACTTTGTAATTTGTCAACTTATGTGTGCGACTGTTTCCTGGGGTGCACATGAGTCTTTTATGCATCCTATTTTTGTCCTTAAAAATGGGTGTGACAGATTGGTATCAGAGCCGTGTTGACTGTAGGACGCAAGCCTAGTTAGAATGGTCGTTAATAGCATCCATACTCCATTTAATTCATGCTTCCTCTTTTCACCTTGTTAATTACTAAAGTTTTATGCTTCCTCTACTTTATTCCATTGCGAAAATACATTGATTCTATCTAATCTATGTCTAAATTTTATAGATGCCTCCTCATCCCCGTTTGTCAGCTGCACAGTACGTTGCCCGTTTCAAACCTCAGGAGCCGTATGAAGATGGTGAGCAAGAGCTATCTGATGCTGAATCAAGAGTTGGTGATACACCAATGGAGAATGTAGTTATGGGATGGACTACGAAGTTTCATATCATGGTTCCTAAAGCTGATGCTTTCTTTCATGACATGTTGACAAGAACCTTGGACAACTACTACTACGACTGGGAAGCTACGTTGGAGTATCGTAGTGCAGAGTATAGTCATCCATGGATGGATTCCTATTGGGAAACTGAGTTATGGGTTAAGAAAAGAGATCCTACCACTAAGGAGCCTAAGGTGGAGTCAAAGTTCATTACCAGAGTGAGCCGGGCAACTGTGGAGATAAGCATGGAGGATGTCGCTTTTAATGCATTTGTTTACTACCATGGTCTACGCTCGGACAAGACGTTAAAGGGTGCACTTCGGCATTTTCCTTGTTTCATACATGACAAGGGTATTTGGACCGTGCCGCCTGCAGATGATTCCTCCTTGACTTTACAAGCTACGGTGGGATTAGCTCGAGAATTGGCTCTCCATGAGGTGGATTTGAAGGATGAGTTGCTGAAGGAAAAAGAACTTAAGGAGCAAGCTTATAAGGAGATTGACCAATTAAGGGCGGAGTTAGGTCGTCCCAAGATTTATGAGAAGCTTAATTAGGCAATAGGAAAAATCCCTATGTAATAGGAACGATAGTAGTTGCGAGTTAACTTTAAGTTTGGATTATTTTAAGAGTCAGTTTGTGGTGTGAACAATTGTGTGATTGATGGATTGTTATTATGATAATGTGTGATTTGGATCTTTGTAATGTGTGCTGGAGTTTTGTAGACATGCCTACAAGTTCCATGGTTAAGAATATTAAGTTTGATCAAAATATATTAGTTGAATATGAGGTTAATTTAGTTCTGTCCTTTGCTGATTTTTGGATCAGTCTGGGATGTTTTAGAAATAACTTAAAATCCGTTCATGAGAAATTTAAGAAATTTTACTGGGAATAATTAGACTTCTATATCTTTCCAACCCCATAAGAATCACTTTAATATCTATTATGAGCTAAGAGATATACCTGTTCCAAGTTGGAGTAACTGCACAGTCTGGAATTCGGAAACAATTTCGGTTAAGTTCAGTTTTTGGCCAATTTATTGACAGAATCAGAAAAAGTGTTGTGAATAAAAGTTGTAGATAATTTTGTAAGCTTTCCAACCATGTAAAGATCATCTGAATTGGACGTCTGTAGCTCGAGATATGACAGTTTTACTGAGTTGCTGAAATTGGAGATCGCCCAGAAAAATCAGATTTTGTTTATCTATTGAATACATCATCTCGGATCGTACTGAATTTCAATTTCTGTGTTTTTGGAAACAGATGTCAGGCAGAGGTCGTGGCAGAGGTCGTGGAGGTGCTAACCTACCCATTACTATGGAGGAACTCATGCAAACTCAGAACCAGATGATGCAGATGTTTATGCAGCACATGCAGAACAATCCCGCTGCAGGAGGACCACCGCCTGTGCAAGTGAGGGATAAGCGTGGGGAATTTTTAAAGGGACGCCCTCCAGTGTTTTCTCATGCTGCTGATCCTTTAGAGGCAGATGATTGGGTGAGGGCAGTGGAGAAACAGCTGAATATAGCCCAATGCAATGATATGGAGAAGGTGTTATATGCATCTGGTCAGTTACAGGGGACAGCTCAGACTTGGTGGGAGTCGTATCAAGCTGCACGCCCTGACAATGCTCCTCCTATCACTTGGAATGAGTTTGTTAGAGATTTTCGAGCTCGTCATATTCCTGAAGGTATAATTGAGCTGAAGCAGGAAGAATTCAGAAACCTTAGGATGGGACAAATGAGCGTTAGTGAATATCATGATAGATTTACCCAGTTGGCTCGCTATGCTCCTAATGAAGTGAGGGAAGATGCAGACAAACAGCGTCTTTTCTTGAAGAGAATTTATTATGATCTTCGCTTGCAGTTGAAGGGGAACAACTATGCTAGTTTTCAAGAGCTGGTAAATAAAGCTATTGTGCTTGATAATGAGCGCAGAGAGATGGACAGGAAGAGGAAGATGAAGGTACAAAGCTCAGGAAGTAACAACCGTCAGCGCACTAATTCTCAGCATGGTTTCCATCAGAAGTTTCAAGGACCGGTTAGTCAATGGAATCGCAATCCGAATCAGAGGTGGTCCCAGAATTGGCAAGGTAATCAGTCACAACAGCGTTCATCATATCCACAACGTCAACAGTATCTGCAGACCGGGCAACAGACTCCTCGCACTGGGAATTCCAATGTTACCCCCATGAAGAATAGTGCTTCCAGCACTCCTATTAGATGCTTTGTCTGTGGTAAAGAGGGGCATATGTCTTACCATTGTCCTGAGAAGCAGAATCAGCAGACTCCTCAGAGCCAGAAGAGCAACCAGAAGCAATCTGGTACTGGAAGGGTGAATCACGTGTCTTCTGATACAGCTCATGATGCCCCAGAAGTTATGATTGGTACGTTCAATGTACATTCCACTCCCGCAACTGTTCTTTTTTACTCTGGAGCATCTCATACATTCATATCCAACATTTTTGTTAAAATGCATAGTATACCCATGCTAGCTATGAAAGAATCTCTCTTAGTAAATTCACCTGGAGGTACCATGCAAACCAGTAATCGTTGTCTTTCAATTAGTATGGTATTAAGAGGGGTAGAGTTTAAGATAACTCCTATAGTGTTGAGGACATCTGGTATTGATGTGATATTGGGTATGGACTGGATGAAGCAAAATCAGGTAGAGATTCAGTGTCAGCAGAAAGTGGTAGTTGTGAATGCACCTAATGGAGATAAAATCAATATGGATGTAGCAGTGCAGAAGCAACCAACCGCTGTGGTGAATCAGCTTGAAAATACTATTAAGGAGAATTCAGTGATTGAGGAATTTCCGGATGTCTTCCCTGATGAATTGCCAGGTATGCCACCTGACCGAGACATTGAATTTCTTATTGAATTACTTCCTGGAACTGCACCTATAGCCAAACGACCATATAGGATGGGAGTAGATGAATTAGAAGAACTTAAGAAACAAATTAAAGAATTATAAGATAAAGGTTTTATTAGACCTAGTTCATCACCTTGGGGAGCACCAGTTATTTTTGTTGATAAGAAAGATGGCGGTCAGAGGATGTGTGTTGATTATAGATCATTAAATGAGGTAACTATCAAGAATAAGTATCCTTTGCCCAGGATTGATGACTTGTTTGATCAGTTGAGAGGTGCATGTGTGTTCTCTAAGATTGATTTACGTTCTGGTTATCATCAGTTGAAGATTCGTGCTTCTGATATTCCAAAGACAGCTTTTACTACAAGGTATGGATTGTATGAGTATACTGTTATGTCATTTGGATTGACCAATGCACCTGCATACTTTATGTACATGATGAATAAGGTGTTCATGGAATATTTGGATAAGTTTGTGGTAGTGTTTATTGATGATATACTGGTATTTTCCAAGACAGAGGTAGAGCATGCTGAACATTTGAGGTTGGTATTGCAGAAACTTAGAGAGCATAAACTGTATGCGAAGCGAAGTAAATGTGAGTTTTGGTTGAAGGAAGTTTCTTTCCTTGGTCATATTGTTTCTAATGGAGGGATATCAGTGGATCCAGGTAAAGTAAAGGATGTATTAAATTGGAAACCACCTATTGATGTTAGCGAGATTTGTAGTTTCTTGGGATTAGCTGGATATTACAGACGGTTCATTGAAGGGTTTTCTAAACTTGCTAAACCTATGACATCTTTGTTAGAGAAGAATGCCAAGTTTGTGTGGTCAGATAAATGTCAAGCTAGTTTTGAGGAGTTGAAAAAGAGGTTGACTACAGCGCCTGTTTTGGTTTTGCCAGATTTGAGTAAGAAGTTTTCTATTTATTATGATGCTTCTCGTCAAGGTTTGGGATGTGTTCTTATGCAAGAAAGCAGAGCATCAGAGACCTGCTGGATTGTTACAACCAATGAAGATTCCTGAATGGAAGTGGGAGGAAGTTGGTATGGATTTTATAGTAGGGTTACCTCGTACTCAGAAAGGTTATGACTCTATTTGGGTGATAGTAGATCGGTTAACTAAAGTTGCTCATTTTATACCAGTTAAGACTACTTACCATGGACCAAAATTGGCAGAGTTGTATATAGAGAGAATAGTCTGTTTGCATGGAGTACCAAAGAAGATTGTATCTGATCGAGGATCGCAGTTTACGTCGCATTTTTGGAAAGCTGTGCATGAATCATTGGGAACAAAATTGAATTTTAGTACAGCATATCATCCACAGACAGATGGACAGACTGAAAGGACCAACCAGGTATTAGAGGATATGTTGAGAGCTTGTGCATTGCAATATGGAACTAGTTGGGATAAGAGTTTGCCTTATGCAGAATTTTCTTACAATAATAGTTATCAACAGAGTCTTAAGATGGCACCGTTTGAAGCTTTGTATGGACGTAAGTGTAGAACTCCATTGTTTTGGGATCAGACAGGTGAATCTCAGGTGTTTGGTACAGATGTTCTTAGAAACGCAGAAGATCAAGTGCGAGTGATTCGTGAGAATTTGAGAGTAGCACAGTCTCGTCAGAAGAGTTATGCTGACAATAGAAGAAGAGATTTAGTTTTTGAGGTAGGTGATTATGTTTATTTGAAGGTGTCACCTATGAAAAGTGTGAAGAGGTTTAACATAAAAGGTAAACTAGCACCAAGGTATGTTGGACCATTTAAAGTTATTACTAGACGTGGGGAAGTTGCTTATCAATTAGAGTTGCCTGAGAATTTATCTGGAGTACATGATGTGTTCCATGTTTCACAACTTAAGAAGTGTTTCCGTGTGCCTGAGGAGCAGATACCTTTAGAAGAGTTGACTGTTAAGGAAGATCTTACATATGAAGAGTTTCCGATCAAGATTTTAGAAACCGCTGAGAGAGTTACTCGAAGTCGGGTTATTAAGATGTGCAAAGTGCAGTGGAATCGATATTCAGAGGCAGAGGCAACTTGGGAAAGAGAGGATGAATTGAGAAAATCATATCCGCAGTTATTTGAGTAAGCAGTTCAATCTCGAGGACGAGATTCTTTTAAGGGGGGTAGAATTTGTAACACCCAAATTTTAGGAGTAACAAATTTTAAATAATTTAGAGAAAGGGAATTAAAATTTTGAAAACTATTTGGTGATGCATTCATGTTGTTGCATTTATTTTATTTTGTGGTGTGGATATATTTGTTTTAATTGATTTGGTTTAGGAAAATTTGATTTGAAAATGTGTTTGGAAAATTAGAAAAGAAAAGAAACAAAAGAAAAAAAAAAGAAAACAACTTACCTTCTTACCTTCTCGGCCCGAAAGCCGTCGGAAGGCCTGCTTACTCGCGCCTGCCCGCGTGGGCCGCCCAGCGCCGCAGCGGCCCAGCAGCCGAGCCCAGTAACCAGCCGAGCCCGCCTAGCCGCGCCTTCTCTCCTTGCTTCGCTGACAGGTGGGGCCCGGTGGTCAGTCGTCTTCCTCCTCTCGTACTCGAGCCGGACTCCGAACCGGAGGACCACCGCCGTAGCGGCAACGGGTTCTTCGGGATTTCCTACCCGAATACGGTAATTTGAAGCTACAAATAAGAAGCCGTGACCCCCTATGTTCCGTTTTCCATCTAAAACTCGAGCTTCATCACGTGAGATTGAGCGTAGGAGGCCGGAACCCTAGGTTCTTGCGGCCGGTACGTCGTCGGGGCTTGCGGGTGGATTGGAGTCTTTCTTTTTCGTTTTGGTGAGCTCGCCATCTTCTCTTCTCCCTCCCAATGCTCTTCTTTTAAGTTTTTGTGCTTTAAATCGCGGGTTTGGAGCTCACCGTGGCCAACAATGGCGTCGCCGCCCTAATTGAGCCGCGTTTCATCCTCGGTCCGTCGTAGCCCTCCTAAACCACGTAGATAAATTCGAGTGGACCTTCTCTTTCGATTGGTGTCGGTTGCGGGGTGAATCGTGGTCGAAAAAGGTGGAGCCGGAGCTCTCCGGCGGGGTTTTGGCGTCGGCCATGGCGGCCACCGGCCGGACTTGAGCAAGGTGGCCGGATTTTCCACTGTGCACTTGATGATGAACCCAAACCGTTGGATTCGAGATGAACGGTTAAGATTAGAAGATACCCCTTCGTCTTGACTTTTTATTAAAGAGCCCCTGGATTTCTTCATAATAGAACCCGCAGTCCTTAGCGCAATATCCTGAATCCGTTTTTGTGTTTTGAATGCGTATTTTCTCCCGGATAAGTCAAAAATACGTTTTCAGGTATTTACAGTTTTGCCACTAGAATTGTTTTGGTCATAAAATCTTCGTTTTAACTCCGATTTGATCCGTTCAAATTGCGTTAGGTTCGTATTTGCGAGCTCTACATGTTAGTGTAGTTGTACAGTTAGTTTTGATAATTTATTTATCGAGGTTATAATTAAGTATTTATTTATCTATAGGAAATCTTAGAAAATTCATAACTTTCACGTTTTAACTCCGAATTTGGTGATCTTTGCGTCTGTGTGATCGTAGAAACGTGTAGAAGAGTTTTATAAGCTTTTATTACTGTTTTGCTACTGTTGGTGTACTGTTCTAATTATATCTCTTTGTTTGCTTCGTGTATGTTTGATTGGATGCATGTGTGTTGTTGATTGATGATCGAATATAGAAGGTGAGCAGTATCTGGACGATTCGGAGTATTACTTTGAGCCAAGTCAGCAGTATCACTTGGAAAGCTTTGATCAAGGCAAGTATAACACAGGACTATCCTTGTTACCTATACATTGAATTGTCATACATATGCATGTGCTTACCTTGACAACTTTAGAGATTATAACTTAGTGATTGTTATCTTGATTCCTTGTCAACCTTGGGAATGCATATGGGTAGCTACTGCTAGTGCTTAAACTAAGAACAATGATCTTGTAATTTGATTAATGGATTAAGCAATCAACTATTAAGATGATTTTATTATTGTTAAAAGGGGCTAGAGCATGTGTATTATTTTGATGCTCTGGTTTCTCTCCATAAGGACTTATGTGTAAGTGATAACCGGGATATACAGTACAGCTGTGAGGGCTATATGGCTCTGGCTTTAGTTGTTCAAGAGACCTTTTCTAGCTTGTTAGAGGTTACCTTAAATGGCGTAAGAATGGCTTGCCATGTTGGGTGTAGTGCGAGCCCCTGGCCTAGTGTGTATAGGCTGCGGTTGTTGTGCCACAGGGAAGGGGGGTTCTACATCTGCCTGCCGAGTGAATCTAATGGCCCTAACTTGTTAGACGAACTTTTGAGTGGCTTTATATGGTTCTCGGGTGTTTGGGCTTGATCTCCCCACTCATTTGGAAATCATGACTTACAGTGAAAGTGTACACCTCTGCGCAGAGTTAAAAACTGGTATACTAGCCGTGCTCACGGATACGAGCGGCCTTGGGGATTCTTATGGAATAGTTGATCATAACTGTTATATCATGCTTAATTATTGTTGATTATTATTATGCTCATGTTAATGCTATTCATTATCCTTATTACAATTGATCATTGGTTCTTTAATGGGAAGTGGTTTATCTTGATGCTACTCAATTGCTAATATATGATTAAAAAGCTAAACGCAGTTAAACAGTGTCTAGCCTTTTTGAGCCTCATGAACCCTGTGTTATATTTGTGGAGTTCGACATGAACTCACTCTTGCTATTTCCACCATAACAGATGAAGATAATGAGGAAGATTATCGGAATGAGTACTAGTCTTGGTGTCAACCAGTCAACCGTGTCCCTGTGTGGAGTTTCCGCTGAAGAATTATTATTAGTTATTATTATCTATCGTTCAAGACTATGTCTTAAATACTTATTCGTTATGTAATAGGCACTGTGATGATACTTTGTAATTTGTCAACTTATGTGTGCGACTGTTTCCTGGGGTGCACATGAGTCTTTTATGCATCCTATTTTTGTCCTTAAAAATGGGTGTGACATTCATCCTCTATATCATCCTCTATCCACTCCATTCACTGTGGGACCTACTTATCACTTTATCTAAATATATCCATGTGTGATCTAGTTTTGAAGGATTTATTGAGACGAATTTAATGGTGCAATCGAAATTTAATTTGGATTTTTGGTTTGTGAGTTATAACATTTTTCCTTTGTTTAGCTAGTGGGGCCTGCCACTACCCACCGTAGAGTAAGCACTGTACTACTCTAAATATAGAGTGAGAAAAAGGATAGAGTATTATTTTAGAGTACCCAGTGCAGCAGTTTTTATTCTATATTTATACTCTAAAGCTTTAGAATATTTTTTTAAAGTATCCACCATGGGTAGTCTTAATACTCTATGCGTATCTAGATATTCGATAGATAGGAGGTAAAATTTTGACTGTGGAACTAAATAAGGCCAACTGCTCGTAATCATGGGGATGATTTGGGCGCCGGCCTGCAGCGGGGTGCTCAACCTCTGCCACCAGCCCGAGTTGCACGCCGTGTCGGCCTTGCCGAACCCGAGAAACTCAACCTCCACCCTGCTCGGGCACGGTGCGTCGTCCTCGCCATATATGGCCGAACATGAGGAGCTCAATCTGCACCCTGCCTGAGTCACGAGCAGTCGAGCACGCACTGAGTCGTCCTCGCAGAGCTCGGGTGCTCAACCTCGCCGTCAGCCGAGAGCTCAGACCTCCCCGGCCGGCGGCACCTTTGCAGAGCGCTGTAGATGCTTGACTTCACCCACTACCGCGAGGAGGCTGCCCTCTCTCATCCGTCCTCTCTGTAGGGCCTTGTTTAGATTGAGGTGAGAAGTCAAAAAAATTTTCAATCTCTCTTCGTCACATCAATTTTTGCATGCATGCATGAATCATTAAATGTAGATAAAAAAATAACTAATTACATAGCTTAGTTATAAATCACGAGACAAATCTTTTGAGCCTAGTTAGTCTATAATTAGACACTAATTATCAAATACAAACGAAAATACTATTATTAAAAAAATTCTAACTTTTTGCGATCTACACGAGGCCTAGCTTCCGTTGCTTGTCTCTTTGATTCTCGCGTTTAGAGTTCAGTCCAAGGGAGAGAGAAAGACAGACTAGGTGGGACCCAGATATAAATGGATAACATGGATGAGAGTGGGTCTTAACCGATTTAAAGCGGGGCTTGTTTAGATTGAAAAAAATTTCAAACCGATGAATAGTACCACTTTCGTCTATTAAAAAATATTGTCCAATCGTGGACCAACTAGGCTCAAAAGATTCATCTCGTGATTTCCAACTAAACTGTGTAATTAGTTATTTTTTTACCTACATTTAATACTCCATGCAAACAGCTAAAAATTGATGTGATAGAGAGAGAGTAAAAAAACTTAGAATTTTGAGGGGAACTAAACAAGGCCCGGGCAGTAGGTCCCGGTTCCAGAGCTCGAATGCGTTTGTTCATTGGGTTTGGTTTCCTTATTATAGAAAATACTCGATGAAAACGAACGAGCCAACAACTACCAGCGTAAATAAGACTAGTCTTAATGTAGGGTTTCATGTTCTAGTTTCCAACACATCATATTTTAAAAATAGTACAGAAGACACTACAAAAAAAATGGTGCTCTACATGACGGTTTAGCGTTGACCTTCTCAGAAATCATCACAGAATTATATTGTCTGTGACGGTTCATTGTAGGGTGATACAACTGTGATGGCTAGTTTAGTTGGTGGGGTAAAAAGTTTTTAGATGTTACATTGGATCTTTTAATGAATGTCAAAAGGGGTTTTTGGATACTAATAAAACAACCAGTTGCACAGCTCACCTGGGTTCCTAGTGCCGAGGGGTGATTTTTGGTTTGGTTCTTCTCTCCTAGGAGCACGGCCTCCCCTTGAGCATATAGTCAGGAACTGGCTACTACTACTTTTACTGGACCCTCTATACTACTACTACTCTCTTCATCCCTCCATGTAGATATTTACTTCAACCTCTCAGGCTGGTCAAGGTGGTCAAGACGATGGAGTGGTTGCGCTTAGTTGCTGCTACCAGATTGGTTGGCCTCCGTCTAGTAGGGTACGGCAAGTACTATGCTCTCAGGTTCATAAAACAAGTACCAACTTGGGCCTTGTTTAGATACCTAAATTCACCCTTAAATTTTACTATGCAAAAAGAAGATTCTTCATCACATTAAAATATCGACACATATATGGAGTACTAAATGTAGATAAAATCAAAAACTAATTGTACAGTTTTGTTATACTTTGCGAGACGAATATTTTAAACCTAATTAATCAATATTTGGACAATTATTACCAAATAAAAACAAAATTGCTACAGTGTGACAGGACATTTACTATGCAAAGTTTGAATCCCAAATTTGGAATCTAAACACGCCGTTGGTGGAATAGCAGCTGCAGTGAAAAATACTAGTACCATGCATCTGGATGTGGGAGATATTTTGTGAACCTAATTTTTTATAATTTAACCTTTTTTTAAAATAAAATTTACATTTGGCCTCTTGGGAGATCTTTGAACTCAGAGGGTCAGCGCCAGAACTCGAGGCTCTGAGCTAAAACGTCTCAGCGTCACAGATCTTGGCTCTAAGATGTCTGGCCGCTCACAGCAGGACATCCAAGGTGGCGCTGATGTGGCCGTTATCTCGGAGCCACAAATCTTGCCTCCAAACCGAGTTCGGAGCCGAGATATGTGGCGCCGAGCTTGGAGCCGATATCTTCGGCACCGAAGGCTTTCTTTCCCCTCGACGAGCACGTCACGTCACGTTGCATCACCTGTATTTCAAGTATAAGTAGCATCGGCAGAATTTTTTTTCTCAGACTTACTACAAATATACTAGCATGAGTACGTGGTTTTATGTCAAGGAGTATACAGTGATACTCTTTGTCTTGTAGTGCTTACTAGTAGATGGAAATTATTTGGGGGGTTTTGCTGTTAACCTATAAATTTCTAAGTTTACGAAGAAATATGGCCTGTTCGGCAGGCTGTTTTTTTTGGCTTATAAGCCGGCTGTAGCTGATTTGCTGTGAGAGAAAAATACTGTTCCACGGCTGATAAGCCGTGCTGATAAGCTCAGCCGAACAGGGGTATATTAATATCTACGTTACCAAGTAATTGTACATATTTTAAGACAAATCTTGTCTATAAATTTATTTGAAACTATATAAATTTAATTTAGGATAAATTAATTAAACATGGCTTGTGGTTTTTGAAACTCACCAGAAGAATAATTCTAAAACTCAAGCACTACTTCGACAAAATAAACTAAGGGGGTGTTCAGTTGCCACCCAAAAATTTTTCACCTCATCACATCGAATGTTTAGACACATGCATGGAGTACTAAATGTAGAAAAAAAACTAATTGCATAGTTTGGTTGCAAACCACGAGACAAATCTTTTAAGCCTAATAAGTCCATGATTAGCCTTAAGTGTTACAGTAACATATATGTGTTAATGACGGCTTAATTAGACTTAATAAATTCGTCTCGTGGTTTCCAGGCGAATTATGTAATTAATTTTTTTATTAGTATCCGAAAACCCCTTCCGACATCCCATGAAATATCCGATATGACATCCAAAAACTTTTCACCTACCAACTAAACACCCCCTAAACTGCGCCATCAGAATTTGAGTCCCTATCTAAAATGAATTTAGACATTACACAACCAGTTACAAATCACTTCACGTGTTGCGTTGGGGTAAAAAAGAAAGACCATAGTAGATTTATTTATTTGAAATATATAGTTGTAGCTTTGTAAAATTATTTTTTTGTGCTTAAAATTAAAGGACTTACGGGGGTATGATTTCAGGTAGTAAACAAATGCCTATTCAAGCATTTTTGGCAGGTGTTCATCATCCTAAATTCATTTTAGATAGGGACTCAAATTCTGATGGCGCGGCTTAGTTTATTTTATCAAAGTAGTGCTCGAGTTTTAGAATTATTCTTCTAGTGAGTTTCAAAAACCACAAGCCATGTTTAATTTATCTTAAATTAAATTTATATAGTTTCAAATAAATTTATAGACAAGATTTGCCTTAAAATGCGTACAATTACTTGGTAGCGTAGATATTAATATATTTCTTTGTAAACTTAGAAATTTATAGATTAACAGCAAAGCCCCCAAAATAATTTCCATCTACTAATAAGCACTACAAGACAACAAGTATCAATGCATACTCCTTGACATAAAACCACGTACTCCTGCTAGTATACTTGTAGTACTAAGTCTGAGAAAAAAAATTCTGCCGACGCTATACTTGAAATACGGATGATGCAACGTGACGTGACGTGCTCGTCATCTCATCAAACAGGGAGGAGAAAAGAAAGCCATGGGCGCGCAGCAAAAGCAGCAAAATAGCGTGACCGGCCTCTGTGTTTTGTACGTCGGCGCCGTACATCTCGGTTCCGAGCTCGGCGCCATAGATCTAGCCTCCGAGCTCGACGCCAAGATCTGTGGCTCCGACCTCGGAGCCAAGATTTACGGCTCCAAGGTACCGGTCACGTCAGCGTCATCTAGGATGCTCTACTGTGGGCGGTCAGGCATCTCAGAGTTAAGATCTGTAGCGCTGAGACGTTTTAGCTCGGAGTCACGAGTTCTGGCGCCGACCCTCTGGGTGTAAAGATGAGTTTACTTCTCCAAAGGCCCAAATGTAAATTTTATTTAAAAAAGGCTAAATTATAAAAAATTAGGTTTTGTGATATATATATATATATATATATATATATATATATATATATATATATATATATATATATATATATATATATATATATATATATTTGCGAAACATATATATATATATGTATATATATATATATATACACACACACTTAGCTCCACGAATTAACATATGATTTATGTATGTTCATGTCAAGGTGTATTAAATTACCAGCTTGATGTAATTAGGAGGAACTTATTATTTATTTAACAATGGTTAGTTATTTGTTAAAAGTCGGGGTCTTACAATAACCGAAGGCGAATACTAGTCTCATTATGGAGTCAAAGGTCAGAAGACTATATAAATTAGAGGCCATTTTCAGATACAGTTGGCACGGAGGAGGCGAATACAGTCTCATTATGGAGTCAAAGATCAGAAGACTATATATAAATTAGAGGTTGCTTTCGGGTCTCGTTTAGATCTGGGCTGTAAAATTTCAGAGTGTCACATCGGGTGTTATATAGGGGTATTATATGGGATGATAGGATGCTAATATAAAAACAAATTACAGAATCCGTCAGTGAACCGCGAGACGAATTTATTAAGCCTAATTAATTTGTAATTAGCACATGTGTTACTGTAGCACTTTATTGTCAAATCATGGACTAATTAGGCTTAAAAAACTTATCTGGCAAAGTAGTCGTAATTTGTATATTTAGTTATTTTTTGTCTATATTTAATACAACATGCAAGTTTCTAAATATTCGATGGATAGGGGGTAAAGTTTTAGGGAGGAAACTCTACCAGCGCTATGGTATGGGCACGCGAAAGCCACGATAAGACTATTTATTCGGGAATGCTTAGACTACCCGCACTCATGGACCTCTATATTCATCCTCTATATGTCCTAGTCAGCAAGATTCTCTCCTCTATACTCAATTCTCCCGCACTCATCCTCTATCCACTCTATCCACTGTGGGACCCACTTGTCACTTTATCTAAATATATCCATGTGTGATCTAGTTTTGAAGGATTTATTGAGACGAATTTAATGGTGAAATCAAAATTTAATTTGGATTTTTGGTTTGTGAGTTATAGTATTTTTTTCCTTTGTTTAGCTAGTGGGGCCGCCACTATAGAGTATAGAGTAAGCACAGTACCACTCTAAATATAGAGTGAGAGAAAGGATAGAGTATCGTTTTAGAGTTCCTAGTGCAGCAGTTTTTACTCTATATCCATACTCTAAAGCTTTAGAGTATCGTTTTAGAGTACCTACTGCGGGTAGTCTAATACCTGTCGTGGGGGAGGATGTAGACACACCGGTGCTTCTTCACGCCCAAATCCATGTAGCTGATGTTACCTTCTCCAAAAAGATGTAAGGCCTTATTTAATTAGGGAGAAGAAAATTTTCAGGTATCATATCAGATGTGTCGGAAGAATGTCGGGAACGGTTTTCGGATACTAATAAAAAACAAATTACAGAACCCATCAGGAAACTGCGAGACGAATCTAATGATACTAATTAATCTATCATTAGCATATGTGGGGTTACTGTAGCACTTAAGGCTTTTCACGGACTAATTAGGCTTAAAAGATTCATCTCGCTATTTTCCCTAAAACTATGCAATTAGTTTTTTTTCGTCTACATTTAGTACTGCATGCGTGTGTCTAAACATGCTTTTTTACTGTAAAAGACAAAAAATTTTGGGTAACTAAACAAGGCTCTGTTTAGATATAGAGTGTAAAGTTTTGGGATATCGCATCGGATGTTATATAGGGGTGTCACATGGGGTATTTGTATACTAATAAAAAAATATAGAATCCGTCCGTGAACCGCGAGACGAATTTATTAAGACTAATTAATCCGTCATTAGCATATGTGTTACTGCAGCACTTTATTATCAAATCTTGGACTAATTAAGCTTAAAAGATTTGTCTTGCAAAGTAGTCAGAATCTGTGTAATTAATTATTTTTTAATTTATATTTAATACTCTATACATGTGTCTAAAGTTTTGGCAGTGGAACTAAACAGGGCCAGCTGCCCGTAATCATTGAATAATAAAAATTATGGGGATGATTTGTGCGCCGGCCTGCAGCGGGGTGCTCAACCTCTGCCACCAGCCTGAGACTACCCGCACTGATGGACCTCTATATTCATCCTCTATACGTCCTAGTCAGAAAGATTCTCTCCTCTATACTTAATTCTCCCGCACCCATCCTTCCTCTATATCATCCTCTATCCACTCTATCCACTATGGGACCCACTTGTCACTTTATCTAAATATATCCATGTGTGATCTAGTTTTGAAGGATTTATTGAGACGAATTTAATGGTGCAATCGAAATTTAATTTGGATTTTTGGTTTGTGAGTTATAACATTTTTTCCTTTGTTTAGCTAGTGGGGCCGTCACTATAGAGTATAGAGTAAGCACAGTACTACTCTAAATATAGAGTGAGAGAAATGATAGAGTATCGTTTTAGAGTACCCAGTGCAGCGGTTTTTACTCTATATTCATACTCTAAAACTTTAGAGTATCGTTTTAGAGTATCCACAGCGGCTAGTCTGAGTTGCACGCCGTGTCGGCCTTGCCGAACCCGAGAAACTCAACCTCCACCAAGCTCGGGCACGGTGCGTCGTCCTCGCCATATATGGCCGAGCATGAGGAGCTCAATCTGCACCCTGCCCAAGTCACGAGCAGTCGAGCACCGGAGCACGCACTGAGTCGTCCTCGCAGAGCTCGGGTGCTCAACCTCGCCGTCAGCCGAGAGCTCTGACCTCCCCGGCAGCACCTTTGCAGAGAACTGTAGATGCTTGACTTCTCCACCCACTACCTCGAGCAGGCTGCCCTCTCTCATGCGTCCTCTCTCTTGCTAGCTTTCGTTGCTTCTCTTTAATTCTCGCGTTCAGAGTTCGGTCCAAGAGAAAAGAGAAAGACAGACTATGGTGGGACCAAATATAAATGGATAATAACGTGGATGAGAGTGGGTCTTACCTGATTAAAAGTGGGAAGTAGCTAGGTTCTGTCTGGTAGACCTCTCAAAGCTGATTCTTTTATGAATAGCATGAGCTTTACCAAACAGTTTTATAGAGAGAAGTAAATCTCTACTGATTCTGTAAAGTGATTCTCTGAAATGAAATAAAAGGCTGTGAGCTGAAAAAAGTAACTTCTCCTGATTCTGTGAAATGATTTTCCATCGTGATTTTGAGAGTTTATGCTAAACAATTAAACAGAATCATTTTCAGTCATAAAATCACTTCCTTCAAAGAATCAGCTTACATAGAGAACGAGCGAGATCCATGGAGGTGGCACGACGGTGTTGCACAGGCGTCGGCGGCTCTTCCCCACCCTGACGTGGTGCCCTCTCTCACCTCGGCGACCGAGCTCCCCCCATTCTGGTGGCCATGGCGCTCCCCGCTGCCCATCCCCAACCATCGCCACCGAGCCAAGCCCAGGGCTGTGTAGCGGTGGTGGTGGTGCTCACGCATGCCGCTAGTGCTGGTGATAGGTGGTGCTCGCGCGCAGTCGCTCGCCGCTGACTTCCACCTCGTCGGCCAGAATCGACCGGCCTAGGCCTCTCTCTCCCTATATTGCAAATGTACGTTTCAATTGTTTCAGACGTTTCAGGGGCATGTTGCAATAATTTTATATAGATGTTGTAAAAGGAGATCGGGGGATATTTGCATATGTTGCAAGCGTTTGTTCAAATTTTTTTTATCTATTTCCAGGCGTATGTTGCAAGCGTTTTGATCTAGATGTTGTATATGTTTCAGTGGCTATACACATATGTTGCAAGCGTCTATTTAAATTATTTCATCTTTTTCAAACGTATGTTGCAAGTATTTTATCTAGATGTTGCAATTGCTATGCATATATGTTGCAAGCGTATGTTGTAAATGTTTCACCTATTTGAGATACATGTTGTAGAAGTGCTTCATGTTGTAATATATTAATAGGTGCAAGAAGCGAGCGAATGCAGAGACGGTCTCCACGGGCGTAACGGTCCCCACCTGCATGCACATCAGCAGGCATGGGCGTGCAGCTTTACGCGCACCAACATGCTGGGTCGGGCATGCAGGCATAGCAGGTGCATGCGACATGCGGGCAACATGCGGGGCAGCAGCGCTGCAGTTTTGTATGCGGGGCAGGCTTTATCATCATGCGGGTCAAGCGGGCAAGCGTGAGCGTCCAGACGTCTAGACACTAGCCTCGCCGCTCAGCTTTTGCGGCGAGGAGATCCCTGCCTGCCAGCTCGTACGCACCCCACCAAGCGACCCCACCCACTACTAAGATAGTGGAATTCTCCTAGTTTTTTTAAATAGTAATAAAGCACTATCACTAGTCATAGCACATGAAAATCCTCACTATGAGGTATTTGGTAGGAAAAGTTTGTAATAATTCTATATCTATACCTAATAATAAAGAGGCAAAATTTTAGGTCTTTTTTATCCATCTATTTTTTGTCTGTCTCCCTCTAACTACTAGACAATGGAGAGTTTCTTCCGTCCGAACTTATATATACAATCTGTCCTCATATGAGTTAGAGCTTTTATATAGCGTGATATGGAGTCCAATTCCAAAACATATTGTGTAAGTGCTCATATGTGTTATTATTAGGTAATATATACACCTGTTGCAAGCTTACTTTAAATAGAATACATCATCCGTTTTTTTCACGCCGTGCGTCCATTTTTTTCTTCCATGAAGACATTACCTTCCATGTGATACACGGCACAAGGGAAAATTTTTGAATTGGACTCCTGGGGTACACAGATATATCTCTTTTTATTCCTATTTTCTATTTCTTTTCTGGTATTCTTCAATTTTTCTTATAAAAAATAAAAACTATATCTTATCTATCTATATCTACTCCTAGAAGTTCCTTTAGATTGATTCTGATATTAGGTTAATAAATTGAATAGACTTCTAACTCAATTCGGTTATGTTAGCTTCGGTCATGTTAGCTCACGTTTAGGATTCTTTTTGTGTGGTTTAATATTAAGGAAAATTTTGTCTTATTTTTATTTATATTTAAATTAGAATTCCTATTCAGGTTATTTAGAATATATATATATATATATATATATATATATATATATCTATTTGGATTAGGACTACTAGCTATTCAGGTTACCTTAAAACTTATATCGAAGTCGTGCATATGTCATCTAAAATAGAAGGGGTATAGAACAAAGATAGTTTTTACATTATTAGGTAAATGGATACGGAACGTAGGGGCACATGACATGCTTCCGGTAAAAATTTCATCCAGCCCGATCAATGAGTTGTTGCTGACTCGTTCAACCGTTGAGTCTTTGTTTTTCCGTGTCCTTCTCCTCCCCTTCGATTCCCCGTATCCTTCTTTTTTTTTTTCCTTTTTTTCCATCTTTTATCTGTTTCTCTATTGATTTGTGTTGTCCATATATACTAAACTCAATGCAAATACAAGCAGCATATATGAGTTGAAATTTTTCTAGTCTAACTTGTATATGGCTCTGTAGGAATTCAAGCTTTGTTATACAGGAGATCATCATGTAAAATTTTATGTTTTTTAAAAGATAAATCTCCAGAACTCTAGTATCGCTAGGAACAAGATAAATAGCAGCTCAGACTATCTCATATCATATCCGTCAATTACCTAGACTTAGATCAAACGTATGACACCCACTAGTTTCAAGTTCAGAGTAAATCTTTATATCAAATTAGTCGTATCCGAAACTCAGGAGAATTCAAGGCTAAAAATTAGGTACTTGAAAGAAATTACGACAGAGCAACTATTCATCATTTCCAATGCAAGAGTTTATCCTAAGCTCCATTATTTTTTAGCTCTTAAAAATAGAAAACTAGACAGACTTACTCTTCTTATTTTTTATTTTACTTTTGAAGTTTTAAGATCACATCTTACTAACATATATAACTAGCTAAGATAAATATTTTTATTTTATTTTAATTGTTATGCATCTTTTTATTTCTTTAGCAAATATAAAGAAAACTCAAGAAAGAGTGAAATTAAAGGGGAAAGAGATACTTAGCTAGAAACATGGGGAATGCTCCTCTCCCAAGCTGGATGTTGTTGTGGTCGGTTATTGAAGTTGAATGATCCTTAGAGCATGGTTTGTCGGTGTATGCCCTTCTCATCCGGATGAAGTGGGATGAGGTCAACCGGGTGAACTTGCTCTTGACCATATGTATCATCTTGCAGAAACACTCCAATAAGAACACCAAAAACTCTAGGCTTGATTAAGATAAGGGGTTAGCAGTCAGCCATTTGAGGATTTATTCTTGTGGGTTTAAACAGATTTTCTAATGGTAGAATTCTAACACGATGTCTTTTTGCTATTTTTTGGTTTTTCTATATGTAGAAAAAGAAATACATATGCATGATATATATTATTATTTTTATGCTCCTAGATCTATTCACATGCGCCTTAAGGTTTATGATGTAATAATAAATTATTGTTTTTCTTTTCTAATGAAAGCTAATGCAGAAAAATAAATATGCTAAAGTGAAAATAATTTAATGCAATGCTGAAAAGTAAGTATGGATAACTACCGATGTTACCTCACAGCATAGGTTCGGTGTTTGGAGTCCTCCGAATGGGACTCCTCCGAGCAAAGTTCTTTGATTGAGTACCTCAGTTCACTCTTAAGGATGAGGATTCTTGGGGTGGTGCCTCCGATAGTGGCGCTTCCAATGGTGGTGTCACCTTCTTCCTTTCTCCTTGTTTGGTGTTTTGAAGCCAATCTTTGGTGACAATCTTACGCGCATCGTTGTTACTGGTTTAGAACTTCCACTTTAGAATTTAGGGGATCATCTCCCCTCACACTTTGCTTGAAGTATGTTCTGCTTATAAAGACAAGGTAGAGATCAAGTGCATAGACTCTATTGGTGGAAAAAATACCAACAGAACCAGAAATTTATTTATTCTTCTCTAGCTTTAGACACTTTGAATCATGATAAGATTGACATTGTTCATTTATAACATGGATGATGAGATCAGAAGGATGAGCATGAATGAAACATTTTGACTGTGGCAAAAAGAGTGGAGTTGCTTGATTTCTTTTGATGAATAGGTCCTCCTTGATGGTTTTCTAGATAAACCTTGCAGAAATAAGGGATTCACCAAAACTTATAAAATTTGTCAGTTTAAGCCCTAAATCATTGTTGGTTCTCTCATATATATGCCCTTTTGCATGTTTATTTGTCTATAAAATATGGTTGTTAACTACCGTCAACAAGCTTCTGATAGGTGTAGTTGGGGATAGCCATGAACTTGGCTAAGCTTGGCTGGCCCAAGAGAGCATGGTAGACGCTAGGGAAGTTGATCACCTCGAAGGTGAGTGGCTCCTTGCGGAAGTTGTCCGGCTGGCCGAAGGTGACGTTGAGCCGAATGCGCCCGAGGGGCACAACTTCCTTCCCTAGGATGATCTCATAGAATGGCACTTTGCTGGGGCGCAGGCTGCTCCGCGAGATGCCCATCCTATCCAGGGTGCTGGCGTAGAGTATGTTGAGGCCGCTGCCGCCATCCATTAGCACATTGGTGAGGCACATGGTGCCCATGATCGGGCGAACCATGAGTGAGTATCGTCTAGGGTGGGGGACGGGGTGATCCCCCTGGTTGAAGGTGATGGCCATCTAGGACCACTAGAGTCACATCGGGGTGGCGAGGGTGTGGAGGGCAATCACCTCCTGCTCGGTGATGCGGCGCTGCCGGCAGGACTCGTCGGCCTAGGATCCCCCGAAGATCATGAGACAACGATCAGCCTCGGGGAACTCGGTGTTGTCCTTTGGGGCGGCATCCACTGGCCCATTAGCCTTTAGGGCCGGCTTTTGGGCCTTGCACTTCTAGCCGAGGGTGTCACGGATGTAGCCCCTGATGATGGCGCAGTCCTTGAGGACGTTCTTAGCTTGCCCTCCATGAAACGAGCAGGGGGCTTCGAGTGCCTTCTCAAAGTGCTCAGGACACATGGCATGCCCATAGGGTTGAGGACCAATGGCGCAGTCGGCCGCTGCCACCATCTCCTCTTCGCGGCGCTTTCAGTCCTTGTTCCTCTGGTTGCGGTAATGCTGGGACGATGCAGGGTTGTCACCGCCGTCCCCACTGCTGAGTTAGGCGATAGCTTTGGTCTTGCCACTAAAGTTGTCCTAGGTCATGTCCTTGCCTGTGGCGTACTGGGTAGCGACATCCAGGAGTTCCCATGTTGTGCGTGGGGTCCCTAACCCTACGGATCGACAGGTAAAGGGTTTGGGCATACCTGAAAGCATGATGAACCACCACCACAACATAAGTCTAAAACTATTCATGAACATAATATGAATGATAAAACATCTAGTCAAGTGTGATATGATCATGACATAGGGACTATATTCTAGTTTATATATCACTGGTATATCCACATGACTATACTCTATTTTATAGTAAAAACTATATTGATACGATGAAGACATGACTTTTGGAGAAAAGATATTTCTTTATTTCTCACCAAATTCTTCTCCAAGGAGCCAAGCCCTCCGAGGTAGCTCTACTACTCTACACTACTTCTACTAAGCTAAGAGAGTGAGTAGGGGGGAGGTGGAGAGTGGAGCTCAAGGTGTGTGTGGTGTGTGTGTGAGAGGAACTCCCCTCCTCTTATATAGGGATGGCTTGGTCGGTTTGGGGGATATTCCTCGAATACACCCCTACACCGCCAGCCCCTATTAATGACTGCACCACCAGCGCAGGTGGGGCCAGGTGGCAGAGAGGGGGCGCGACTGCGCCCCAGGCGTGCCCGCGCCTAGGATGGCCCGCCTCCCCACCGTCTCACACTGGTAGGCTTCTCCTTGGTCCTAGGCCTTGGTGCTGATGTGAGTTGGCCCTAGTTTGGTCTTGGGTTGGGCCCATTTCCTTGTCTTGGCATTTTATGCCTTCCCGAATGGCGCCTTTTTGATACAATTTCCTTGTACTTGGCATAGATTCTTGCAAAGTGTCATTTCTTCTAGTACAAGGGGAATTTGGTTAGTAGCAAAGGTATATGTGTGTAGAAACATGTAATTCTTTCCTTTTTAGACTTATATTGGCGGTATAAATATGTCGATAAGGACTGCCAACAAAATCCCCAAGCTTACCGTTTGCTCATCCTCGAGCAAAAGCTAGGACATTTGATAATTATGAGTTGCTACTATGTCAAATACATTTCACAGACGCCATGTTTATAACAAAGTTTTCTTCCGCAATTTGAATAAATTGGCATTTTATCCATCCTTTATTATATTGTTACCTATGGGGCTTTTTAGCTCTCTTCAAGTCTTGGGTGTTTGCAAGACAGAACAGATTCACAGACCTGCTTATCATTCATTCCTTGATGGACCATCTTTCTAAAGGTTTTTGAAAGTTTTGCAAAGTAAAATTAAGTTCCTCGAATGATGCACTCGATCGCTCAATGTGTATATATCCTCACCAAAGGTTCTTTGACTTTGCCTTTCTTTCATCCTACCATCTAATAAGGCTTATGTGGAGGTTTGGGTAGGTATGAAAGAGGGCATAATTGCATCATGTCATGTTGCTAAGTCAAAAACGGGACCACATGGAGAGACTAGTCATACACTTTGATCAAGATGTGCAAGTATGTGGAATATTTTTGTAAGGATTTTTGAACTCCTTTGTCATGCCTCTCTCTCTTTTGCTTTGAAACTTTTGAAAGTATGGGCTATCTTTATTCACTTCTCTCTTTTTTCTGGCTCATGCTTCTTTGGCATGGCATCTTTTCTCTTTGTTGTTTTTTCTCTCTGCTCTTTGGCATGGAAATATTTTTTTCATAGCCTATACTCTCTTTTTGGCAAAGATGAAGAATTTGGAGAGAGGTTAATAACACAAGTGATGGAGTTTTTATTTTGGTGGATGGTAAGACATGTTTTTGCGTAACTCTCAGTGTAAGAGTCAACATTTTATTTGTGGGTGTACGTGAATCTTGATCATGGGTGCATGAAAAGAATCTCAACATTGGTCACAACAATTTGACAAAGCTCAGCATGAATACAAGTAGCATATGACTAAGGGTTTCTATATGCAAAGAATATGTCATATGGCTTTGGTAGGAAATATAGATCATTGAGGAACTTTTGAGTTTAGCATTTTGAAAATAATACTCCAGATGTCAAGTCTTTCTTAGAACAAAGTCATAGCAGAATCTGTTGAACCATATCATATCCCGCAACAACTTAGACCAGATTAAGCATATGCAACCCACAAGTTTCAAGTTTTAGGATGAGACATTTTTAGCCAATAAACTCAAATCTTGGAGAAAACTAAGTTATAAACTAGGAATAGTTGAAGCATAATACAGAGCAAATATTCATCATCTCAACAAGGATAGAACTAAACATTTCTACAACACATATATATAAAGTAGAGTAAATATTTTTTTGGTCTTTTTATCTTTTTTCATTTTTTATATGCATGGTAAGTAAATATGCAAACAAAGAAAACAAATGCAAGAAAAAAAATATGCAATGCAAGATACCTCTGTGGGGTCCTCCCCAAGCTAGCTCGAGGCCTACGGTCATGGGTTGTACCCATGGAACCGCCAGTAGGCCATCTGTTGGTCATGCTTGCTGCTTCAGCAATGCATTGATTTGCGCCATTTCTTGCTGTTGATGATGCTGCCATTGCTGCTGCTGCCACCAATCCACCATCGTCTACACGTGAGTGTTCAATGTGTGTTGCATCTCACCTTGCCAATCCACCATCGTCTACACGTGAGGCCTTTGATGATGCTGCCATTGGCTCTGAGGCGTGTGTTGATGGAGTCTAGCCCCATGACGAAATGTCAGGCTGGGACTAGTGGAGGTGAGCCTTTGGAGTAGGTGGAGTTGCATCTTTCTTTATTTTTCTTAACATACTTTCCTTTAGTGCAATCAATGCATTGTTCTAAGTCTAAAAATTCTAATGGCGGAAGAATTGATTTCTTAATCAATCGTCCTATCCTCCCCCTTGAAATATGGCCTAAACGACAGAGCCATAATTTCAATGATACATCATGAATTCTCTTCCGCTTTTTACTTACATTCATAGACGAGGAGGCATTCTCATTCTCAGTGCTCACAACATTCATATTCTCAGAGAGTGATAACAAATAAAGCTTGTCTTGTCGGAAGGCAAGACTAACACACTTATTATTAAACTCAATCTTACATTGGCCATTACCAAAATAGCAATCATATCCATCATCGTCTAAATGTGAGACACTTATTAAGTTTCTACGCAAAGAGGGTACATAAATCACATCTAAAAGCTTAAGTACAAAGCCATCATTTAATTCTAATGGGAGTTCTCCAATGTCTTCTACTTCAGCTTTGACTCCATTTGCCACCTTAATATGTCTTTCTCCTCTTTGCAGGGTCCTCCTTGTATGGAATCCCTATAACGAATTTGCAACATGAATAGTTGCACCTGAATCAAACCACCAAGTAGATTTTGCATAACTTAAATACAAGGACTCATCTACAAATGTAATAATGTCCTCACCTTTACTGATCAAGTGCTTCAGGAACTCTGGACAATCTTTTCTGGTAGTGTCCAGTGTTGTGGCACCATCTATAGGTGTCCTTGTCCACTTGAACATAGTTGGATTTCTGATGGTGATCTTTCTGAGGGGCCTTTCCTTGTTGCTTAGAGGAGGAGCTATTATCCCACTAAGGTTTCTCTTATGGTTTAGCGTTCTTGTTGTTAAAGTTCTTCTTTTTATTTTTCTTCACATGGTTGGCTGAGTCACCATGTGAGCTCTTAAGCCTTTCCTCTTCTTGCACACACATGGCAATGAGCTTCTCAATCTCCCATTTATCTGGCTAGTTGTAGTTCATAACAAAAGTCTCATACTCTTTGGGCAAAGATGCAAAAACCAAATGAATTAGGAACTCATCCTTGAGCCCCAAATCCATTGGCTTGAGCTTGGATGCCATGTTGCTCATCTTCAATATGTGCTCTCTAATCCCTCAACCAGAGTATTTCTCATTGACTAACTTCTTAATAAGAGTGCTTGCATAAGCCTTTGAAGAGCCAGTGAACTGACTCTCCACCTTCTTGAGATACTCAGTAGCAGTGGTACATTATGGGATTGAACTTCTTATTGGATCCTCAATGGAGCCCTTAATCACCATCAAATGACACTTGTAGTTTGAACTATCCCACTTCGCACGATCAAGGTCGTACTTCATTCTCACTTCTGCATGGTCACGCTGTCGAGTAGCGAGAGTTGCATCAGTCTCATTTGCTTCCCTCACCGGGTCCACTGGCTCAGTGGGACACGGATAGATAAGTGCTAGATCATTGTCAGACAGCGCAAGTGCTATCTCAAGCTTCTCTCGCCATACATTATAGTTGCTTCCATTGAGAGGCGGAATGGACGAGATAAACGTCATTGGGTTGTAGCCTGAAACAACGTCAGAGAAAGTGAGAAATAGTTGATATAATAATTGCATGCCGTAATTTAACGTTGGTCAAAATTAAAACATACAATATGCTTCTCCACTAATTCTACATCAGCGTTGGGCAGAAATAGAACTAATGCATAAAACTCATAAATAAAATTTATAATATTGCTATCATCAACTTTGGTCAGAAAATAGTAATATCATAAATATAACATTCTTCTACATTAATTCTATAACACCGTTGGGCAGAAATGTAATTAATGCATCGAAAAACAACTCATGAATAAACTTATAATATTGTTATCATCAACGTTGTTCAAAAAATAACAATACCATAATTTAAATTAAACAAAAAATGCCTAATCCTCCAATTATAACTTCCTCGTTGGTCCAATTTAATTAGAGGATTAATATAATCATAGCAGCGAAAACATGAAAAAACAAAATATCCTTCTTTTTCAGAAGCATTTCCTTTAACTCATCTACTCTCTGAAAAAATTCATCATGTTGGTGCAAATTTTACCAGATTTAAACTTTAAAATTTGTCTAAACTTCATCAAATAAATGAAGGAAAAACATATGAAAAATATAAAACTTAAACTTCATTTCTTCTTTATTTATTCAGCCCAATGGCAAAATGAGCCTGCAGCCCACTCAAGCGCAGCGCGCACCCGCGTCCCAGGCCCCAACGTGGGCCTGGGCCGAGATTCTGTTTGCTCGCCTGGGCTGGAAGTGGCCCGGCCGATCACAGCCGTTGATGTCGATCCGACGGCGCTCTGCGCGCATCGGCTGAACAAAACGGCGCGAATCGCCTCCCCTTGAAATCCTAAGACCATTCCCTTCCTCCCTTTCTTTCTCTTGGCTACAGTGCCTGAAGACAATGGAGCAGCGGCCGCGCGGTGGCGGCCGGAGGAAAGAAGATGTGGCGCCACTGTGGGGCCGCTTGCCGGCACGCACTCTCGCCCGTGGCTGAGCGCACTGCCGTCGAGCGGCCTTGTGGTGACGCCCTTGACCCCCCGAGCCCGAGGCGATGCCGCGTGGTGGCGTGCCCTCCCCAGATGGGGCTCGAGTGCTACGTCCCATGCGACATCGGTGGGGGCGACGGCGATAGGTGAGCCCCAAGTAGGCCTCTGTGCTCTCCGTCCTTCTATCTAGGGTTAGGGTTAGGGTTTTGATTGAAATCGCAAATCGAATCATCTCCTTCTACTTTCTACCCGATCTAGATCTACACACTAGGTAAGGCTCAACTGATATCATTGTTTAAACTTAGTGGTTCGACTAGGTATAGATTAGTGGGTGATAAAACAACCCTGATCGACTAGAAAGAGAACTAGAGAGAGAAGGGGAGAGAGGTAGAGTCACAGACCATCGGTGGGCTTGGCGGAGGAGCTTGCCATGGCGTCAGTGTAGGTGGCGATGAGGTAGTGGCGTCCCAGTGGTGGTGTAGACGACGGGCGTGGTGTAGAGGCGGCAGTGAGTCTTCTCGTCGCTGGCAGCGCTCCCTCTCTAGATCGGATTGGGTTGTGTCGGTGGGGTTTGTGGCGGCACGGTGAACCTCGTACCGAGTGCCCTGGCCCCCGACCTCCTTTTTATATGGCGCTGTACGAAGGGGGCCCACCAACCATGGTTTGGTTGGACGCCCCCCGATCAGGGCATGGATTAAGGCTCCGACTCGGTCCAAGACCGAGTCGGGAGGAGATCAACCTAACAAGGCCTACTCATTTAGATAGCGGGCAGTTCTGTGGACTCTGGAAACTTGATATGCCCATATGGAAAATCACTTCTGATTTCACTCTTGACAAGTTTTGACACCACTACTACAAAATTGGTTTTAGAAGATAGCTGAATTTCATTTTAGAGGTGAGCAGGTTTTTCAATCGCTTCTATAAAAAATCAATAGGATCATGCACATGTGTTGCAACGGGAACAAAATAGTGCCCCACAAACTTAGCACGGGCTAAGCGACAGCCAAAGTTGAGGTCGATAGACACACAGGTCGATGCTCCATCTACTATATATGGTGGACAAGCGTGCATTGTTGTGTCAGGATTCGACGATGACAAAGGCGGGGGTCTGTGAAGTATAGGCCTTTATGTTGGTATAAAACCACGACCCTGCGTAGGCAGATCATGGACCAGATTGAAAATGTGAACACCTATATCTGCTGGATGGAAATGCACTTTTAGTACCGCCTCATCGACAAACCTCAAGAACGCAACAGCAAGTGTGGAACAAACGCAAAGAAGAACACAAATAATCACCTATACGGCATGGAATATTTGAAAGGAACGCTGCAGACACGTATATCAAAACAAGACAACCAATGAAGATCAGCTTGCAGCGACCATCAAGCAAGACATCATGTCCTGAACGGCCACAACCCGTTTAGGAAATCTGTGGTGGTTTTTTTACATTGAACTAATTTGGCAGCATTAGTGCTGTCTCCTATCTTGTAAATACCGAAATGTTTCTACTATAAGAAACGGCAGAACACCTGCCAATTTGTGCTAAAAACTCAATTGAACGCAATTTAAAAAGAATTCTACACTGGGCCTTTGTATTCCTCACGGACACTCACGGTAAAAAATGGACTGAATTTACTTAAAAATGCAGTTATATATTGCGGTATCACAAAGAGAGAAAAGCAGAGGGGGGTTTAGATTTTTTTACTTGGTTCTACGGTTGACTCATAATTTCCTCTATCATATAGGTGATGTACATATGTGGGGGAAATGAATGAATATTATTACAAATTGAATTTTGCTCATGACGAGACTGAGAAAATAAATACTTCTACCATACGTGTATCCTGTGACGTACTTAAATGTCACGGCTTTTAATACATCATTGTAAGTATGACATTTTAAAATATGTGAAATCGATTACCGACAGAGCAACCTAAATCATCACTTCATCAGGAGGGAATATGAAGCTTTCTTGGACGCAATTTAGCCGTGCTAGTTACTAACTTTTGGATCTGCTATAATGCAATCCACGGATATCCTACATAGCAATGTGCTACAACTTTAATCATGATTGTTAATGAAACAAGAACAATTAGCATTGAAGCACATAAATTCAAATTTATCTTTAAAATTAATTGTGTTGAAAAAACTGTGTGCTTTCCCTGCTGGGCGTTGTTACAGAATGGTCATCAAGCATATGCAATAATTTAATCATGGTTAAAATGATTGGTTCATTATATGCATGGCAGTCATGGTAATTTACACTACAATGCAGGAGGCTGATCGAGCACCCAACGAGTTGTCCTATTTCTGGATAATTTTCACACACCAAAATCTTTAAAATTCTAAGATTCATAATATATATAGATATTAAATATAAGACATTACCTCGATTATGTCGATAGAACCTTAGGGATATACATAGGGTTCTCTATGGCGATTGAATCTAGGTGTAGAGCGTTAATATGGAACTCCTTTGTCTTCTTTTAGAGACTCTTTTTGCCTCTTGTCGTTCGACCATTGCATTATACAACCTTTCGCGTTTCTTGCCTAGCTTTCTTCTGCTCGGGCGGCATATTTTTGTACCACTCTCGGCTGTAAAAGCATTTTCGTTCTTTTAGAGTATATGGTTTATCAGCCAGAGAGGTAGTGCTTTGGCCTAAATTTTGGAATGCAATGCAGCTACAAGCATCGTGCGAACAGGTGAGGCCTTTGGATTCGACAGTGGGAGTATTGATGCCGGTGCAGGTGCGGCGAGGAGTTGCCCTAGGATCATCGGTCCTCGCACCTCGCCTCACTGCCATTACACGACCTAAATGCGCCGTTGATCTCAGCCAGCCGCTAGGATGTGGCACTGGTGAGGATCGAGCAGGGTTTAGAGGGTGAGAGGGTATGGCACTTGAAAGCAACGCTGGAATAGAGAAGAGAGGGTGCGGTGTGTCTCATGCACGTGAGGCTCTGTCGAGGCACCTATTTCTACGCAAGCAGAGGCAGAAACCAAGGCATCGGGAACATGCACCAAGACCGGTGGAACTGTGGAAGTTACCAAGAACGGACAAATTAACCAGGCGCACCGTTATGGAGCCATGTAATTAATCGCAGAGGGTTACAAAAACTCCCGCACTAGTCCTCTTGTAACTCCTCTAGTTAATTGCCCATTAGATGCCTCCATCAACCAGCCCAAGTGGCAACATCTTGGCCCATCCCGTACCGCATTGTGTCGTGTCATGTCGTGTTGTGGTCCGGCCTAGCCTGGTCCGAGCACCCCACACCACGATATGGCTCTACAAATCTATTTTTTTTATAAGAATCATTACATGTACAACGTATACGCTCATAACACACACACACACTTAACCCTATGAGCACATGTACGCAAACCTTATCCCTACGAGCATCTCCGAAGAACTGAGCCGACAGATCTTGAGATTCATAAAGTCACCGCAGGTGCTTCTTGACCGCCTATAAAAATTGATTTGCAGTAGTGAATTTTGACTTTAGCGATGGGATAGAGGAACTCTCGAAGATGCTATTAGATATAATAGATTGGATAGGAGATTAAACGGAGACGCTCTCTAAGCCTAACTGAAGAGGACCACCACGTATGAGGTATAAGGACATGTCAACTAATTCATCGAGTTTGAGGACCACCGCGTACGAGGTATCTGCAAGTTCCCGCTGCGAAAGAGACTACACCTGTAGTGGGACCAAGTGTGGATGTGCTCTGCTCGATCTCATCTATAAATACAGCTCCTTAGAGACATCATAGCCTGCACCTCGGCGTGAGCAGCTACCTCCCTCTGACCATTTTGGAAAAGAAGCATTGAGCAAGAGGCTATACTGGTAATTCTCAGTTAATTTTTCTTCTCTCTTTGCTCACACGAAAGCACGCACCAGCAGAAGGAGCAAATGCTGTACTAAAATATTCTCTCTTTTTTAAAAAAATCGAAGTACAACACTTTTCTTGTGTGGTTTGTGGACCATACCATCTTTTTCCTTTAATTGGAGATTTTCTTTTACTGCTCATGACTTCATGAGATGAGTAGCTATTAACTGTATTTTATTAATAACCGTTTGAATCTCCAGCTTATCAACAACTTTGCTTCGCATGTTGGCTATGAATTTAGCACACTCCTAATGTCTAATTTGTACTCTCTTGATATTTTTACTATATGATGTTTAAGAAAAAGCTAATTAACTATTTCTTTGTCTTTAGGTTTTTATCCTAATGTCACCAAAAAAAATACAGAAGGGGTATGGGAATATCTGTGGCGTAAATAGGATTAAACTTTTATGCAGAAAACTAGAAATAGTCCCGGAATGTTTCGTTGATCACAATACAATACTCAGCAAGGCCAATAGACATGATAACAACACCTCGTCAAATCGCACCTACACTATCCCCTTCCAAAATACAATACTCATCAAGGCCAATAGACATGATAACAACACCTCAACAAATCACACGTACACTATCCCCTTCCAAAATACAATACTCATCAAGGCCAATAGACATGATAACAACACCTCAACAAATCACACGTACACTATCCCCTTCCAAAATACTTGTTTTATGTCCTTCAATATACTCCCTTCTTCCAAAAATAACTGTAGTTTTTTATAATTCAAATGTGGTTCGAAAATAAGTGATGTTGTACAATGTGGACCAGATCGTGGAACCCGTTTAATTGAAGAACCACAGCATCGCATATGCATGTTGGCTCTTTCCAACTATTGGTCTAATAAATGCTAAAACTGCAGCTATTTTGCTACAGCGGTACTTTTTTAGGTGGGCTGAATTCATGCAGAACCTACTAGCTTCTCTCTATCTTCCTTTAATCGTTTGAACATCATATATTATCATAGGAGCACAACAAAGTAATATTGATCAGGAGCATTATTATGAGTTGGCATTTGGGGCCAGCTTCCCGTTTCAAAGTAGCATAAAAAATACCTCTTCTTGCACATTATTGAATTCAGCATATAAAAAAACATTCATCTTCATTCTTTTTGAAGAAGTTACCCAGATTTTATAGAAAGCATATAAAGTGTCTTACATCCAAGTTTGGGCTCCACAGAGCCAACGGCTGTTGGGTTGCCAACTTACAATATGCACACAAGAACCATTCTATAGGCTGAGAAGGATATGAAAACAACAACAACGTCTAACTCTTGGCTTACATACTTTAAAGGAGACCTTCCACCTCCATGTCCATGGTTTGCCGCCAAAAGGCTTCTAGCCATTGTGTCATGGTCTTCATTTTATCATCCAAGTATTTGGAGTCCTCCGCCTTTAGTAGCAATCATCATTTCTGCAAGAAAAGGACGATTTGTAGAAAAACTCCTCAAAGGCCATTGGAAACTTCTTCTAAATCCCCATCTTGTTTCTAACCATAACCCCAAGAAAATAATAGCAAACATGATATGCTTAATATTGTAATTTTTGCAATGTAATGGTAACCAATTATAAAAAATATCTTGAATGCTCGCTGGGGGCCTTGTCCCAACCCAAAGACTCCTTAAAACAAGCCCAAGCCACCTTTGCTATATGACACTGAAATAAAATGTGCTTAGTGGTTTCGGCATGTGTTAGTCAAAATTAGTCTCCCCTCCCCAGAAATCAAATGTCACCTTCCAAGGTTGTAGTCTTTTTGTCAATTTATCAGGCACCCCGTTAAAAGCAGTCATTGCCAAATATTTATCTGTCAACTCCCAAGTAAATCAATGGCAAAGACACAACCTTGCAATTAAACAGATTGGTGATTCTGCTCCGTTCATCCCCCTTCTAAACCTATTGTTATTATTTCTTCAGACCCTACCTAGCTTGCGATTAAACACATATTTATGATAGTTAATCTTTAGACACGTCAAACACTTAAAAGATACGCTAAAGATGGATTGTAGCATAGTGGTTCTAGGTGGCCTTGCTGATTCTCGGACACCCCCGCTGTGCTCCTCCCCAACGGGTCTTCCTTGGAGGTGTTCACGAGTCTTTTGTGTTGTGAAGTGTTAGTGGATTGCTCACCTCTTCCCAATCGCTTAATCTTTTGGGTTCATCAGATTAGTGCATCAAACCTAACATGGTATCAAAGCCGGAGGTCTCAAGTTTGAGTCATGTTCAAGTCCTGGTAGAGGCATCTTTTAAGTCCTCCGCTCCCTTCTTTATTTCCACGTTCTACTTGTTCTGGCTGCACTTGAGTGGGAGTGTTGTGAAGTATTAGTGGATTTTCCACCTCTTCCCAATCACTTAAGATTTTGCGTTCATATGGTTGGTGCATGAAACCTAATATTTTAGACGTATAGAACGAGCATCAAATCGACCTTGTCAACATGTTAGTCAGTCTTGCCATTTAGACCTCCCTCCACTGTGTATGTTGGCCGTTGCGGGCGTGTGACAAAAATTTTTGTCAACACAACTCGTTCTTCACCTATAAGAAAAAATGTCACTTCTCTCCCCCCTAAATTTCATAACCTTTCCAATTGGTTAACTCCCCTTGCCGACAACACCTCATTTGACTCTGTAATACTTTTAGCCCTTAACATTCATCTTCTTCCTTTCATCGTGTGATCTACTCCCCATGATCTATTATCTTTTCCTCAATCCAATTCAGCATGACCATGGCCAGCACTGAAAGATGGGAGCAAGCTTGGCGATGGTCTGCGAATAGTGGATGGGGTGTCAACGCACGACCATTCGTGTGGTACTAGGGTCTAGGTGAGCGAGGGAGTTTCGTAAGAGGGGCTATGGGATGGTGCAAGCAAAGCTGTGGTGGCTTGTGTTGGTGGCCTGGTGAGGCACCATGGAGCTGCTTGCTGCTCGAGGTGTAGGTGTGGTTGGTGGTGACTGCACCAGAAGATGTTGGAGACCACATGGAAGAGGTGGGCCACCAGATGTGGGTGCAATCCTTTTATTTTGATGGAGAGACATAGATGAGGAGAGGGGAAGGAAACGTAGGCAGGGTGGATGCAGATGCATCAAACCTTGACAAGGTTTCCACATACCACCATAACGAGAGACATACGTAGTGATAATCAATCTAGCACTATATGTTATCCATGCATGATGAGCATCCATTAGGGTATATATAGCTGGGAGTAGCTACACATGATGGTAGAATGGTGCTAAAATAGTATGGATGTAGTATACTTTCGTTGTTTGTGCATACTTAACATCCGTGTTGTAGTTTCTTTGCCTAAAAATGTATAATTTTGCAGAACAATACTGTGAAGTAATGTCACAATCTGGGGCTTTACATCTCTCTTCACACTTGCGAGGGAGAAACATTGTGAAGGATAAACTCGAATTGACTGTTGAACAGTACTATCTCGGTCACCCTTCAAGCTTTTTTTCTTTTCATGCATTCTCTGGATTATTTAAATATTGCAAGGTTTAAACATCATTTTACCATGCTAGAGATTCAGATGGTGTTAGGCATGTTAGGCACTAGAATTTAGAAATACACGATATTATTAGGTATTTACAAACAGTTAGACTAAAAAAACTAACACGCTAATAAACTGAGATTTTCTACAATGCAACAACCGGAAGGCACTTGCTAACATGATCAGTTTCCAGTTCTAATTCTTTCTTACTAAATTATCCTTGATTACAATAATACCCTTTCTCAGAACCACAAAAAATATTTTACTTTAAGTGGTATCTCATTAGCCGCCAAACTTACTAGGAAACTTTTGTACCTATTTTGACAACATGTCTATATACATGAAGCATACTGTGAAGGAGCGAGAATTTTTTAGCAAGTAAAAAAATGTATCACTTCCTACTTGCAAATCAATGTTTGCAATTCTTGCTACTAGGTGCTTCCACTCTAACAATTTCTTACCTACTAATGCTCTTCTAAGTGAAATAGTGCCAAGAGTTGTTGCAACAATAGCTTTTTTTCCATCAAACTATATAATGCAAGTTTAGAAATTAGGACTTCAGGGTAACTCTTCCAAAGCAGGTATCCTCCCAGAACCTAATTTCGGTTCCGTCTCGCAGCCTAAATTTGCCTAGTTTTAAGAGTTGGCCCTTCACAAATCAAACTCATCTATCCAAAAATGGGAATCTCTAGCTTTTTTTGAACTGTGAAAGTATTTTGTCTTTAAAGTACTTATTTCTGAGCAATTGTTGCCACAAATCATCTTTATTGTATAACTTAAACAGCCACTTAATTAATAAACATTTATTTTGTATGTCAAGATTTTGTATGGCTAGACCTCCCTGCTCTTTCGTTGGCAAATGATGTACCATTTCGCAAGTCTATAATTCTTCTGTTGATCGTATTGCCAGAAGAACCTTGATATAGTACTCAATTTTCTTAAGCACCCCCTAGGGACTTCGAAAAAATAGAGCATAAACATAGGTAAACTTGACAACACTGAGATAATCAACACCAGGCGACCACCTAAAGAGAGCAATTTCGCTTTCCAACTTGCCAACCTCTTTTCAATCCTTTCTGCAATGACTTTTATATCTTTGTTAGTAAGTTTTCTGTAATGCTTTGGCGTGCCTAAGTAACAAAAAGAGTAAGTTCTTAGCTTACATCCAAAAATATGTGACTATTGCATCTCACATTCTTGGCCTACTTTTTACCATTTCGTCAACCAATAGAATAGGACTCATTAGTTGAGGTGTCGGCATTAGGTGATCATATATATTCGCTCTAATTATCCCATTGTTGCTTTTGCAGTTGGAAGTAGCAATTGTTTTTCATGTTTTTGGTTTGTATTTGGCACCTTCCTCATAGACACTTTTACCTCCTGAGTGTTTCTATTAATTGCATCAGATATGCAAAGTATCACGACCTACGCGGAGGTGATGGAGAATCCAGGAAGACAAATTATGCTGACTTGGTAGATATAACTCCTTTCATTTCAACCAAATTAGTTCATGAAGTATTAAAATGTTTTAATAAAATATGGGACTCAAGTGCGACTAATTCTCACTACACAAATCAGGTCAACAAGTACTACGATCTAGTGACCAGCTTTGTTGAATACCATTGGGGTCAATCATTCCATTTTGCCCCGAGGTAAATTTCAACCTTGCTCCAGTTACTAATAGCTTCAGTTTGTTCAATTAAGATGCTGACCTTTTCTATACCACAGTTGTGATCCTTTCATTTGCTTCAACTCCATGTATACTTCTTAGGTGGCACGGAGAAACTCTTCGTGAAAGCATCAAGCGGTTTGAGCATTTTATTGCTCTTCAATTAGAGCTCAAGAAGGGGATGAAGGTTGGTGCAAAAACAAAACAATTATGTTGATTGAGCACAATAAACTCTATACCTTTTTATATTCTCAGGATCTACCTCTAAATTTTACCAGAATAATCGCAATGTAAAGACAAATTTTAATGAAACTGTAGCACTACTTTCACTACGAACCTTCTAAATTTGCACCACAAATGATAAATATGCTGGATATATTATGAATTCTATGTTAGTGGTATGATACTAAGATGGATTAGGCTATTTGCGAACTTAAATTCATCAGATCCATGCAGATTTCACTTGAAACATTGTTTATCTTCAAACCAAATTTGAAAAGAGTTTGTCCATGTTCAATAACTTACTAAAATCATACCACATGATGTCTACTTATCGACACAATTGTCATTTTCTTTCAAAACATGGTTTTCTCCTCATGCATATGCATGTTGGTATATCCAGTACTATCAGCAACTCAGCACCATACAATGGGCCTTTTGGAGTGCACATATGTTTCAATTTGACATCCTAATTATGAAGAATGTATCGTTGTTAAAGGATTTTTTTCTTAAATTCAGCATGATATCCTTGTAAAATTCCAGGTCTTGGATGTTGGATGTGGAATCGGGGGACCCTTAAGAGAAATTGCAAGATTCAGGTAATGCACCACAAAATGGAATTATATTACTGCCCACTCAATTAATCCTGTACCTGGACCATGTAAATAGCTCTCTCAAATGCAAATAATTTTAGCTCGACGGAGATAACCGGACTGAACAACAATTCCTACCAGATATCAAGGGGCAAGGTTTGTCTATTCTAAGTTCTGAATTTCCAGGAATACAAACAAAAACTTGAGAGTATACATGTGTATCAAATGTAAAATGGGTTATCTGCTTTTTAGGAGCTCACTCATTTGGCAGGCTTGAGTGAACAATGCGACTTCATAAAGGTGAACTAATTTTCTTAATCATGAATACTGATTACTTTGTGTCATAGCCATTGTTTATCGTAATGGGATTTAATTTTCATTGGCAATTGTAGGGAGACTTCATGAACATGCCACTCCCTGATAACGCCTTTGATGCAGCCTATGCCATTGAGGCAACCATTCATGCACCTGATCCAGTATACGTCACATCACAAATTCTGAATTACAGTTATGGTTTTTGAATGAATGCATATTCCGGTTTTGCTAATTAATTTGTTGCCTACCTGGTCATTATAGCTAGGAGCCTACAAGGAGATATACCGAGTGCTAAAACCTGGCAAATATTTTGCACTAGATGAGTTGTGTTTGACTGATGGATTTGATCAAAACAATGCCAAACATTGCGAAATCAAGGCTGAAATTGAGCTTGGTAGTGGGTTGCCTGACATCCGCAGCACTCGCCAGTGCATCCAAGCTATGAAAGATGCTGGATTCGAGGTGCTGCAACAGACCATAGTTTGATCGAGACAGATCTTAGCGAAAGTACTTTGGGATGTTAGGATGACTCACTTTATTCTTTTCTTTTATATAGGTTGTGTTTGCCAAGGATCTTGCTGAGGACTCTCCATGCCCGTGGTACAAGGATGTAGATCCTGGCTTTTTCTCTTGGACCAGTTTCAGTAACACACGTGTTGGACGCTTCATCACTTATGCAATTGTAATCAGACAAGTCTCTACTTTACGACCATGTTTGTAATAGGTAAGCATATAATCTGTAGGTATTGGCCATCAGTAATCTTACTCTACTATTTTGCCATGTGCTGTAGGTTGGCACATTGGAGTTCCTCCGTATTGCCCCAAAAGGCTGCAATAAACTGTTCCATATTCTACTGACTGGCGGCAATGGCCTTGTGAAGGGCAGCAAGTAAGTAAATTATAGTATCTTCATAATGATCATACAACTGATGAGCTTAATTAAAATTTGAAGGAACTAATATATCGTGCATGATCACAGGGCACAGATTTTTACGGCGACATTCTTTGTCCTTGGTCGAAAACCTCTAAAGGAGAGTGAAATTTAAAGCGATCTACAATGTCTTACGCTGTATGGGCTTGTACTCATAGGACTTAATAATAACATTTGTATCCTTTGTTCCTTGTCCTGCACTGGAGTATTGTTATAGTCATAATGTCCTATATATTGAAGATGGGTTTGTTTTCACGATTGTTGTATGCTGTACTGGATTACTATTTGGAATAACCATATTTGTATTGAGTACTCTGAAATCTATGCATTATTTGTGTGAAGTAATCATCATGCATGTTACCACCTCACTGGCAAGTGCTTCAGCACCTCCATTGCCATAAGAATATAAGGCCCTATTTAGATGCTTCAAAGTTCCAAAAATTTTACAAGATTCCCCGTCACATCGAATCTTTGGACGAATGTATGGAGCATTAAATATAGGTAAAAAATAACTCATTACACAGTTTGGTTGTAAATCTTTGATACCAATTGATGAGATACAGGCCCGATCTTCCGAGAGGTAACCGGTAAGTTCGATTTGTGGAGATCTCGACGTTGGCGATCCGGCTTCAAATCAGACACGATTCGAACCCTGCAACCGTTACACCACTGCTCCGCTGGTTATCAACTAAGCACAACTTGATTGACCTCGCCAAGAAGGCTTTTCCTGCAAGCGAATCGAAGAGCACAAGCAAGAAGGTAAAACACGCAGTCTGAAATTGCAAATATGAATGACGCGAATATCAATAGAGGGTTCAAGAACTCGGTTCCAAAGGACTAATCGACACAGTGGAGGAGATCAAGAACAGGGGCCCTGGATCACTGTAAAAGGATTTGTCACCACAGTTACAATGAACGATTCAGTTTCTCAAAGAAAAACTAAACTCTAAACAAAACCCAATTATCTAGCAGCGGCGGCGGCTGTTTTTATAGTCTAAGACTCGACCTAGGGTTGAGGACGGCCAGGGGTTGGGCACCCACAACTTGGGCTTAAGGCCCGACACGATACATGCCCAAGTTGGCCCAAATAGGTGACGCAGCACCTTGCCGTGATCACACAGAATGATCCACGTACCTTCTGGAGCTGGGACCAGATCCAAAATGACGGCGTTGTCGTCCCCTTTCCAACTCATCCAAGAACGCCCCGTTTCGATGTCGTATGAGAGAGTTATGACTGAAACAGTGATGACGTGTCTGCTGAATCCAAGGGTGACGTGGCAGCTGAGTTGGGGACGAATTGCAACTTGGGGAAGACCATAGCGTCGGTGTGTCCAGCGTGACGATGTCCTCATCACGAATCTTTTGAACCTAATTAGCCCATGATTGGACACTAATTGCCAAATAAAAATGAAAGAGTTACTGTGCTTCCAAAAATTTTACACCACCATCTAAACATAGCCTAAGACTCCCTGGCTCTTATTGTGTTCTTCTTTTTTGAGTCAAAGTAAGAAGAATTATCCTGTTCTCATATTTTTTTGGTCAAATATGAGACACAACACACCTGGCAAGAACTGTTAGACCCTATCATATAGTTTGAAATGTTCTAAATCGATTGTCCTAAATGGGTAATCATTAATGAAGACAGTAGATAATCAAGCTTCCTGTAGAGTGGTAAGGAATATGTACATTATGTGAGATGATAGAAATGCTGAAAATTGGTTTGAGATGAAATTAACATTGCGAAGTGTTTGACATATGGCATAGGTAATATGCAAGTTTTGCTTTGATGTGCCTTTGATAGCATGTTGGTCGGATACACTCGTACGTAGTAGGGCAGTAGTTTTGACATTTTTGCATGGTAGACTCTTGTGAGGTATTGTATGGATTGACAAGTCAAGATGTGGACTTGTGCTCATATGTGGTTGCATGTTTGTTCAAGTACAACTGTTGCTTGAGGTAGAACATGGTCAATGATGGACTAGAACAAGATTCTTGGACGTACTAAGATTTTGGCATTAAGTTCAAGGAGGAACATGGATGTTGTAGGATAGATTTATACTAAAATAGACAATCAGAGCGGGTGAATGATTGTGGAAGCTAGAAACAAAATTGAAAACATCACCCTAATCACAAAACCTAATCAATCTGCGTTTCAAATCCAGATAGAACACTATCTTAACTAAAACTAATGTTGTTTAAACACTGTGGCTCATATTATATTGAGCATAAACTTGGTTAGAATAAACTAGCTAAAATTTGTACACTAACTAGTTGAGTCGTGTCAATCAGAGATTTAGAAGTTGATATATAAAAATAACAAATCTATGGGTATTTGAAAGTGATGAGAATTAATCAAACCCTAACTTCATGATAAAATAAAATCTATATATAGAGTTGTCCAATAGGGTCTCTATGTCATATAGCATATATACGCAAGGGGTTCATTGTTGACATTCCTTAGAATCATTACCAAGGAATTCTTATGGTATTTATTAATATGTCACTTGGTTGAATTACTTAGCCACCTATAATAAACCTATATCTCCTAGAATAACTAAGTTGTCATCCCTAGCATGTATATACGAGATATATTTGGATACTACCTAGAATAATACTAAGCAGTTATTACTAATGCAAGTGACTAGTGAAAGAATATATAAATGTGAATATGAATATAAAGTATCTGCAAGCGCACAGATTAATATACCATTGTAGCATTTTACCCAAGAGTTTTCCAGGGTCGTCGATTTATAATTTTACCACTAGGAAGGTATTGGCTTATAAAAGTATATAGGAATATGATGAATCACTATGCATATGCAATGCAGAATGAACCATGTATGTTCAATTTACTCATAATAGGGATAAGTCACAATATAAATGATAATGAATGATAAACACCAAGTCATATATAAGGTAATTCACTTAGAGCACTCCCCATATAGGCATTAGCATGGATTAGGTAGAAGTAAAGAGATATTCCTAAGTCATCCTAAATTATACTATTGTTGACATTCCTTAGCATCACTACCAAGGAATGCTTATGGTAATTATTAATATGTCACTTGGTTAAATTACTTAGCCACCATTAATAAACCTATATCTCCTAGAATAACGAGGTTGTCATCCCTAGCATGAATATAAGAGATATGTTTGGATACTACCTAAAGTAGTTATTACTGATGCAAGTGACTAGAGAAAGAGTATAAATATATAATTATAAATCTAAAGTATCTGCAAGCGCACAAATTAATATATCATTATAGCATTTTACCTAAGAGTATTCCAGGGTTGTTGATTTATATTTTACCACTGGGAAGGTGTTGGCTTATATATGTGTGTATATATAGGAATATGATGAATCAGTATGCACATGCAATGGAGAATGAACCATGTATGCTCAATTTACTCATAACAGGGATAAGTCACAATATAAATGATAATGAATGATAAACATCAAGTCAAGTATAAGGTAATTCACTTAGAGCACTCCCCATCTAGGCATTAGCATGGATTAGGTAGAAGTAAAGAGATATTCCTAAGTCATTCTAAACTATATTACCAAAGCATACTAAGATTAGTGCAATTACACCTAGCAATCATGGCAAGAATACTTTATATCTACACACAAGGGACATTACTAAGGAAGATCAGGAATAGAGCAAGAACTTCTAAGTAATCAAATCTTACTAGGCCTATATTCGGGGAGTGGACTACAAAGGACTCAATGAGAGTATCACATCCGCGATCTACCACATGACCCGGAATATAGGGTGTATCCGCAGGCAAACAACATCTAAGCACCTCACTTATATGATGTCGACCACTCACCCATGAATTCAAAGAGTGAGTGCTATACGATCTTATGCATGAATATAAAGGCATTCTAACTATACTAAGTATATAATCATAGCAAACAATGACTGGCACAATTGAGAACATAAATAATATATAAAGCAATGTTAAATCCATTGTGCTAGCAAAGTAACTACAAAAAGATACAAAAGAGAGCTTACAGAGGACTCTTGCAAGCCGCGCTTTAGACACGATCCGAAATCCAAGCGAAGCTTGACTCCCTCTAATTCTAACCTATTTAGCTATGCTCTAGAATATGGTGGAGCTCTAATTGAAACTAGGGTTTATGGCTATGAAGACTTGAACTAAATTATGATTTGATCATCTGAAACCCTGGGGTCTAGGTCTGGTTATATAGTCCCCTAGGATGCATCGGAGCACTCAGATCAAACCGACATTGAGCAACGGCGTAGATGTAATCCTTATGGCAATGGAGAACCGACATACGAAGACGGAGGCCGACAGGTGGGGCCAGGGTCGGCCGACCTGGGGGTGGGGTCGGCCGACCCACCTCAATGCCAGATGGCCCCCCCTTCGGGTGGCTGTCTTCTCATGTCTTCTGGAGTCTTCTTGAGTTAGGGTCGGTTTGGAATTCAATTATTTTCCCGACGTCCTTCATATCCTTCCTTGTTTTCCTGATAACCCCCTACCGAAACATTGATTCACCAAAACTGTGGAATTCTATCAGTATAAACCCTAATTCTATGTTGGAGGTTGACATATGCCCTTTTTCATGTTTGGTTGATGGTTTAAAATGATAGATAACTACCATCAACAATTATCAAAGCATACTAAGATTAGTGCAATTACACCTAGCAATCATGGCAAGAATACTTTGTATCTACACACAAGGGACATTACTAAGATCAGGAACAGAGCAAGACTTCCTAAGTAATCAATTCCTACAAGGCCTATATTTAGGGAGTGAACTACAAAGGACTCAACGGGAGTATCACATCTGTGATCTACCACATGACCCAAATATAGGGTGTATCCGCAGGAAAACAACATCTAAGCACCATACTTACATGATGTCAACTACTCACCCATGAATTCAAAGAGTGAGCGCTATATGGTCTTATACATGAATATAAAAGCAAACTAACTATACTAAGCATATAATCTAAGCAAACCATGAGTAGCACAATTGAGAACATGAATAACATATAAGGCAATGTCAAATCCATTGTATCTAGCAAAGTAAATATAGAAAGATACAAAGGAGAGCTTACAGAGGACTCTTGCAAACCACGCTCCAGACACGATCCAGAATCCAAGCGAAGCTTGACTCTCTCTAATTCTAACCTATGTAGCTATGTCCTAGAATATGGTGGAGCTCTAATTGAAACTAGGGTTTCTGGCTCTGAAGACTTGAACTAAATTATGACTTGATTATCTAAACCCTGGGGTCTAGGTCTAGTTATATAGTCCCCTAGGATGCACCAGAGCCCTTGGATCAAACCGACATTGAGCAACGGCTTAGATGCAAACCCCAAGGTGGTGGAGCACCGAAATATGAAAGTGGAGACTGATAGGTGGGGCCCAGGGTCAACTGACCTGAGGGTGGGGTCAGCCGACCCCCTCTATGCCAGGTGGACCCCCCTTCGGGTGGTTGTCTTCTCGTGTCTTCTAGAGTCTTCTTTACTTAGAGTTGGTTCCAAATTCGATTTTTATCCTGCATCCTTCATATCTTTTCTCCTTTTCCTGATAACCCCTTATAGAAATATAGATTCACCAAAACTATGGAATTCTGTTAGTATAAACCCTAATTCTATGTTGGAGGTTGATTTATGCCCTTTTTCATGTTTGGTTGACGGGTTAAAATGATCGATAACTACCATCAACATTTAGCTCCTTGAGGATTCTGGTCACATGGTACTTGAGGAAGGAGCATAAACAGTTTGTGTTTGACGGCGTAGCGAGGCTACCGGGAGCTCCAAGTTCATAGTGCTTCTGAGATAGCCTATAACTCCACAGGGACATTGACCGGTGAAGCACAAGTCTAGAAATCCTTGGCATAGTCCTCATAAGCACCACCATCTGTTACCCATCTAGGATTTTATCCAAGTATTGAAAAGTAAAGCAAGCGTAAGTACATCTCGACTCAACAAGCATGTCATGGGGTTATGAAGCTTAGAAAGCTGACATGATTTACAGCGGTAAGCATTTTAGTATGTCAAGCTTTTAATACTATCTTAGCATTTAGTGTGGTTAAGCCCTAATTAACCACATTATCAATAATATGTACAAGTCATCATTATAATCATCATCATTAGCATCATCATAACCAAATGAACAACTATTCCATCAGTTTTCCAGGCTACTCATGTCCGTGAGCACGGCTGTTATAACAGTTTTTGAGTACTCTGCAGAATTTGTACATCTTTATCCGAGAGCCATGATTTACCCTTTCGTCTGAGGTAGCAAGTCTCTTAACTCCTTCCTAGGGAGGTTGGCAGGGTTCACTATGAAGCCTTTCAAAGGTTTCCCTAACAAGTTAGTAGCCACATGGTTTCCTCGGCAAGGGAATATAGGGCCCCCTTTCGAATGGCACATTCCGCGCAGGCTATACTCGTAAGGACAGAGGCCGCACTATACTCAGCTCGGCAGGCCCTATCTATTCCCTTTTAGGTAAATACTAGCAAGCTAGAAAAGGTCCTACTATTGAGCTAAAGCCAGAGCCACATAGCACCCTCAGTTGTACGGTATATCCTAGCTTTTGTCAACAGATAAGTCCTTAGGGAGGGCCAAGAGCATCTTAGACAACCAATTGCTCCCTCGCCCTATCATCTAGTTGCTAAGAGCATATTTTACCAAAGGTTCCACAGAGCCATTACTCATCGATTAGATCAAGTTTAGGTATCTTGAGCACTAGCAACTACCTATATGTAAGTATAACCCACTAGTAAACAAGGTACAGGATAACAATACTAGGAAATCCTTATGGTTATCAGTTTGGGCACATGCACATGACTACATATTTAAATAGTTAATAGGACAAGGAAAACCCATGCTATACTTGCCTTACTCAAAGCTCCCCTGTTGATCCTGGTCGTTGTTGACATCTCTTAGCGTCGCTACTAGAGATGAATTAGATACCTGGCAATGACACTAGAAATGCTTGTTGGTGCTTCTTAGATGTTGCTATCAAGTGAGAAGGTTTTGACTCCATCACATGACAACCACGCTAGGAACCCTAGATGGTGTTTGCGTAAATGCCATTAGACCAGAGATGTATTCCTCCCTCTCATAGCACGGCACCATTAGTATGCCTTAATGGGAGGTTTACAATCAAAGGTTAATGTCACTTAGAAACACTGGTTGATATTCTTAAGTAGCGTTGCTAATTAAGCGTTATTAATGAGCACTAACCAACAACGAAGCCAAGAACCATCAACCACGATAGTCCTTAAGCTTATAGGCAATTCTACAAGCGGATAGATCTATCGATGCAACATTTCAACATGGAAGTATTCAGGGTGTCATATTTATATTTTCCCAAAGGAGGCAAGGTGGGTTTTAGTGATAGCAGTTCTATTCTTTGACATGAATATAAATCCATACTTGCATAATAGACTATAGATCATGATAGGGGTAAAATAATAATTTAAGGATAGTGGAGACACAATTGGATCTACCTTAAGGATAAAATAGAAATAACGAATAAATGAATAATCCTAACAGAGCAGGCATGGTCAAATATAGCCTTGCTATGAACAAGTTAATAATCATACAAGTCACATGATCAAAATTAGATCTAAGTTTAGGATAAATTGGAAGGTCCCCTGACTTGGTTTGCCAAGCATTGGGGATATTTAGGAACTACACAATACCCGAATGTTGGGGATTATGAAGGACCGATAGGGCTATCACCACCTGCTGCTTAACCCTCAACCGTGGGACACCGTCATATTTGTAGGTTCCTATGTACCCGAGCACCATGCCCGTGTACAAAGAAACTACCCATATCCCCCCAGGACCCCAACCCTATAGATCGACAGGCTAGAATATGGGCAAACCCGAAGGAACAACAAACCATTACCCTAACCCTAGTTCTTCTTCTATTCATATGAATTCTATGAACAATGAAGAACAAGGATGAACATGTTAAGATCATAACACATAAACTATATGCTAGTTCATATATCATAATTATAACATGATCAAGACTATACTCTAGTTCATAAACAATACTATAAATAAGATATGATAGCTTGAATATGGAAGAACTCTGCATGTAGTATTCATACCAAGTGTAGTACTTCTTCCAAGGAGACAAGCTCTCCTTGATAGCTTTACCTTGCTCAAATGACTAAAAACTAGAAAAAACTACAAGAGGTGGTAGTGTGGTGATCTCCAAATGTTGTGTGTTTTGGAGGGGAGCTCTACCCATCTATTTACACTTGGAACAGGTCGCTTTCGGCAGAGATAAATATGGTAACCATTGAAAACCGCCTTAGCATGGAGGCATGCAACCGCCAGAGGAAGGTGGGACCAAGAGGCGCCCTGGGTGGCCCCTCTCGCCACCGACTTCGTCGTGTCAGTTCTCTCATGAACCTAGGCCTTCCCTGTGGCAGTGACTCGTTTCAGAAGTTTATGTAGGTGGGCTTCCTCCTTATTTTCTCATTTGTGCCTTTTTCGGAAATGTGCTTTCTCTGTTGCGCTTTCTCCTCTGTATTTGTGTATTTTCACTTGTTTTTGTGTTTATACCTGTAAAACATAATTCTTCCGAAAAACAAGTGGAGCAAGGTCAAATTATATGCATATGTGTTAGAATGTTGCTTATTTCTCCTGTTTTGAACTTAATTTGGTGGTTCTAGGTGTGCAATAGTGACCGCCAACAATCGTCAAAGTAGTACTCCTGATCTCCTGAGAACTGCTAACCGTCTATACTCGATCATCACATCAACGTACAAGCATCCACAAACAATCATGCATGACAAACAAGGACTATAGATTAGAACAGTACACCAACAGTAGTAAAACATGTTGAAAGACGTATAAAATAAATCTACAACTCGCTACAAACACATAGACACGAAGATCACGAAATTCGGAGCTAAAACATGAAAGTAAACAAGATTTCCTATAGTACTTTAATGAATTAAATATAATCCTAATTTTCAACAGTGGAAAATATGTCTAATAGTACCATCAACATGTAGATTACGTAACTACGATCCTAACACAACATGAACGGGTCAATTTGGATCTAAAACAAATAAGTTATGTTGAAGATATGACTGGGTGGCAATACTGCAAAAACTATGAACTTAAACAAATTAAAATAAATAAAAAATCAGGTTTTTATATCAAACCAAGGACTGCGGGTGAAATTAATGAAAAACCAAGGGGATGTTTAAGAAAACCGCAACCACCAAGGGGTACGAGACATCTTGGGTCGTCGTATCTAAGACGGACATGTTAGATTAGATAGGTCAAAACAGACTGCGGGTTCTATTCTAAAAAACTAGAGGGACTTTTTAGCAAAAGTGGCCACCAAAGGGATACGGGATGACGTGGGCCATCGAATTAGATCTAGATGGTATTGATTTGTTAGGAGGGAGAGGAGCTCGCGGCTGGCCGGAGAAGAAAGGCCACCGCAGTGGCCTCCATTGCAGCCGGTGATGGAGCTCATCGGCGATAGCAAAATCAGCCCTATTGGCCTCGGTTCGGGACATGAACTCCACGGGAAGGAAGAGGAGGCGACATTGAGTCCTCTTTGGGGGTTAGCACAGCCGGAGAACAACCCGTGCGGCTCCGCCATGGCCGGCGGCGAGGTGGGGCTCGCCGGTGTGGTCGGTTTTGGCCCTAGCGACCACTACACGAAATGGGACATACACGACAAAAGTGTGCATCCATGGTTCGTCCGTTAGTGTGCGTCCAGCGTCCACGTGTTGCAGAGTTAGGGTGTGCGTCCATGGTTTCAGAGTGAGTTTAATTTCAGTCAGCCCTTGATCCGGCAAGCCATGTTTGCTTTGAGAAAGTAACACAGCGAGCAGCGCTGTCGCAGGAGTGTGCGTCCATGGTTTCAGAGTGAGCTTAATATCAGACTTGCTGGACATGGATCACTACGGCAGACAGTGCCTTTGCCTAGCACCTAGGTCTTTGCTGAGCACTATTTATCGGGCGCTCAGCAAAGGCCACCTTTGCCTAGCGCCGGGCTCTCGGCAAAGAATACGCTCGGCAAAGAGAAACACTCAGCAAAGAACGTCTTTGCCAAGCGCCAGGCGCTCGGCAAATGATAGCACTCGGCAAAGAGCTACCGTATAACATACCAGGCACCTACCGTTGGTCTTTGCCGAGTGCCAACCTTGGCGCTCGGTAAATGCACCTCTTTGCCGAGCGCTGACCTTTGGCGCTCGGCAAAGAATTTTCTTTTTTTTTTGTTTTTTTCTTTTAAACTTTTTTGTCATGCATTACATATTATTTATAAGTATATGTTAAGTTTTGGTACTTTTTTAAATCTTTTTACTATATATCGTTAGTTTATTTGATTTAATTGAATTTCTCCGATAAACGCGTGTTTGAACTAGAGGTGCATCGAATCTCCGAATTGGACGGTTCGAAAATTGATATTCGCGTTACTTAGCGTATGTTAAGGCCGTATCTAGGAGCACGCATGAAATATTGAACATCTCGCGCACGGAACACGGCGACCAAGTTACGCGTGAAGTGCTATTAAATTATAAAAAATGCAAACAAAGTCCGAAAATCATGAAACTTAGCGAAACGTCTTTGGAGCACATGTGGAGGCTATGGTCAAAATTTGGTAAAGTTTCGTGCACATTGTCACGTAAGTTAGTTAGAAACCTAGACATGCGGGATACACAAGTAAGCATGATTTTAGCATTGAATAGGGCAGAAGACGGAGGCTTTCTTGGACCGTGCATTCGGCAATGGTGTGAATAGAGCGCGATTAGCGAAGTGTCCCTGTAGCAAGTGTGCAAATAGGAAATGGCAGAACCAGGAGACCATGGCTAAACATCTTCAGTTGAATGGCTTTGTGCCAGGCTATACCCGGTGGGTACACCATGGTGAAGCGCATCGGTTGAGAGAGGAGGTCGTGCGGCCTCGCCTTGAGCATGTCGATGATGGTGGTGGGGTTTTAGACATGTTAGATGACTTCGCGCAAGCACAGATCCCCGATGGACATGCAGAGGAGGCGGAGGCATCCGCAAAGGCGTTCTACGACATGATGGCTTCGGCACAGAAACCCCTTCATGATCGCACGACGGTTTGTCAGCTCGATGCCGTTGGACGCGTGATGGCGTTTAAGGCCGAGATCAACATGAGTCGGCAACACTTCAGTGGCATGCTGGCCTTGATTGCTAGCATGCTTCCGGAGGGCCATGTGTTGCCAAAGAGCCTGTACAAGTGCCAGAAACTCCTTGATGGACTCAAGATGCCGAACGAGCAGATACATTGTTGTCCGAACGGGTGTGTCCTCTTTAGGAAAATCTTGAGCAGGAGAAGTATTGTCCGAAGTGCAAAGCCTCCCAGTACCTGGAGGTAGACTCTGGTGGAGGCCACAAGGAGCAGCTTACCATCCCGATGAAAATCCTACGGTACCTCCCTTTCTTGCCGAGGATCCAACGGCTATACATGAGCGAGGAGCCTGCTAAGCATATGACATGGCACAAACTGGGGAAACGATACAATCCTGACAAGATGGTGCATCCGTCTGATGGTGAAGCATGGCAACACTTTGATCGCATCCATCATGAGAAAGCATTAGAGGCTCGTAATGTACGCGTGGCGCTGGCAACATATGGGTTCAATCCTTATGGTATGATGGCAACATATGTGTTGTGCACAAGGTGTCGCCACACGGCGGAGCACCTCTCCCAAACGATGAAGACTACCACTTCAACCCAACCACGTATGACGGAGAGTTTTACCAAGAAGATGGGCTACAAGGGAGGTTCGAGATAGACTTAACCTGTGAGATAGGAATGGATGTAGATAATGTAATGGTCATTGATGATGATGACGGAGATGAGGTGCGAGATCCAAACGACTTACAAATGCTTGAGCGGTTGCGTCTAGGCAATGACGATGAAGACAACATTCCTCCGCCAGATGTCGTTGATTATTTTGACCTGGTTGATAGTGATGATGAGACTTACGGTCTAGCTAATCCCGATCATGAAGAATATTTGTAACATACATGTAATACTTTCAAATTTTGTAATTTAGTTTTGTTTATTTTGTATCTATTTCTAATTACATCTTCCTTCTTAATTGCAGGTGATTGAGCAACAATGCCAGGAGGCCGTCAGAGGAGCCTAAGCCACTTCTACCAGGGCTCTGGTAGTGGAGGGGGCGCGGATGACGCGCCAGAGCCCACTCCCATGGTCTAGCCTGAGCCTCAGCAGGAGGACGACGAGGAGCAGCCGCAGCAGGAGGACGACGAGGAGCAGCAGGTGGTGCAACAGGACGAGGAGGACGAGGGGGATGACGACGGGGACCTCAGCGGTGGTGGGGCTGAGGGCTCTGCCGGGACATCGTCTTCCACTGCTGCGGGGAGTGTCTACTTCCGAGGTCCCACGTCTCTCCCTGACAAACCGAGGCGACGCGTTTCGATTGTCCCAGAGGGGCAAGCATAAGACACCTCTACATGTTATCACTATTACTTTGTATCCTTTGTTCAAAATCTAAATATATACTAATATATTTACTCAATCACTTGTGCAGGACCTGGAGGGTTGTGTCGGAAGAGGATTCGCGCCATGTGAATGGCATCCTAGGGGCCCTGGTCAGGCACTACTTCCCTGGCATTGTAACGCATGCCGGGAAGGACGAGCCCGCCTACACGTGGGCCCACTACGAGTCCGCCCACCATGCCACCGCAGGCAACGTGGCAGCGCACATCCTTCAGGAGTTCTGGGTAAGTCTTCCTCGCACTACATGCCTCAATGCAACACATTCATTGGATCCTACTTGAAATAACTAATGCATACATCGTGTCTTCATATGCAGACATACTTCAAGCTCGACGAGAGCTACGAGGGCAATGCGGACGCCATGGCTAGGAAAGCTTGCAGGAAGCGCGTCACGGACATGTACCACGAGGCGAGAGTCCAGGCCATCAAAGATTACTATGGGAAGCAGTTTGGAGAGAGCGTCAACAAGCAACAAATCCGAGAGCGGAGGCTCTCTCTCACCAAAGAGCAGTTCATGCAGGTAACTGAACAACTTTAAATTAAGTTCCTTTCAACATTAGGTGCTATGAACTTGACTGCCTAACATGTCGATTACTTCATGACGTGTAGGTCATTCCTTGGTGGTGCGAAAAGTCCCCCGAGGCATGGGGGCAAATCATGGACCGTTGGCTGAGTGAGGAGTGGCGGCAGCAGCACGCGGCTGCCCGGGCTCACCGTTTGGCCATGCCAGGTGTACCTCATCATCAAGGCAACCGCAACATCGGCGGCTTCGGCCGAGCTTGGGTACGTCATCATGTTTGTAACTGTTGCCATGCTTTAATGTAACTAGGCAAAGACTACTAACAAACTTCTTTTTGTTCTCGCAGTCGGCGGCGCACGGTGGCCAGCCATGCTCCTACTTCGCCGCATATACCATGTCACACAAGGGCAAGGCGACGTCTGACATCTCCTTCAACCCGGAGGACCCGCCTGAGGCGTACACAAGTGAGAGCACCTACAAGAAAGTCACCGAGTACCATGAGGCGGTGAGGGTGATGTATGGGCTGGATTATGATCCAATGACTGACAACATCGATGCGCGCCTCGTCATGTGTCTTGGAAAGGGAAAGCAGCATTGGCGCTACTGGATGGCCAACAGCGTGATCGACAGCGCCGCTACTCCCACTCTCTCCCAGATCCGAGCACAAACCACGAGTGGCTCCGGACTCCCGCCGATACACGAGCGGCCGGCCTATGGACAGGCCCAGGTCGAGGCACTACAGGTTAGTTTTGGTTTACTCGTCGTGCATTACACAGGGATTTCCTTGTCGCTTCACTAACATTACCTTTGCAACAATGTATAGGCCTAGGTGGAAACTTCGAACAAGAGGACCGACGAGCTGGAGGCGGTTGTGGCTTCAGAGCGGGCGGCGCGGCTGGCAAGTGACCAGAGGATGTCGGACGTGCTGGCGTTTCTGCAGAGTTCTCTGGGTGTTACTTTGCCACCCAACTTGATGGGTCCACCTCAGCCTCCTCCCGTCGTTCCTCCCTTCGTTGCTCTCAACACTACTTCGGTGAGTAATATATATCATACATGCATGTTATTTAGCTATTTAACTTTGTCTCATGCAATCGCTGCTCCTGTGTGTAGCCTCAGTCGGCGGGTTCGAACCACGTGCCGAACGAGCATGGGGGACCGTCGCCGCCGTCACATGAGTGGCCCGGGTACCAACCTCCACCGCCGCCTCAGTGAGTAACGTCGAAGTTATTGTCACGCATTCCTTCTCTTGGTGATGAACCTGAACTTGTTGTGTTGAACTTCATGTCATGGACTTGGATTTGTTGTGTTAAACTTCATGAACATCAAGTTGTTGTAATAGACTTTATCGCCGAATAAGTGATGCTATTATGAGATATATGTGCTATTGTGATATATATGGTGATGGTGGTGATAAAAGTGATGAAATTGTGATATAAATGGTGTTATTTGTGTTCATGGTGATATCCATTTGATGTATATATACGATTTGTTGTGTTTGCAGCGATAGAAAGAAAAAAATAAAAAAAAACGAAATCTGGATTTTAGCTTTGCCTAGCGCAGCGTGTAACACCCAAAAATTCTAAAATTTAGAAATAAGGAATTTCAAATAATTTAGATAGTGATTAATGGGGAATTAAAATTTAGAAAAAAAAAATTATTTGGTGATGCATTCATGCTGCTGCATTTATTTTCTTTTGTGGTGTGGACTTTATTTTATTTTGATTTGGATTTAAAAAATTCTATTTGGAATAGTTTGGTAAATAAGCAAATAAAGAAAAAAAAGAAGAAAATCATTTACCTTCTCCCTGGCGGCCCGAAGGCCCGTTGGAGCGGCCTGTTTCCCCCGCGCTTGCGTAGGTGGGCCGCTGCCCTTTCCTTCCGCGCCTTCGCCGCATGGGCCGGCCCAAGAAAACCAGTCGTGCCTTCCCTCCCTTCTCATTTCGCTGACGGGTAGGGGCCGCTTGTCAGTCGTCTTCTTCCCCTCGCGTCGTAACCGAGCCGAACTCGTGGGCGACCACCACCGATTGTTGCCGATATAACTGGGATTTCCTACCCGAATACGACGATTTGGAGCTACAAATAAGAAGCCATGACCCTCCTCTTTCTGTTTTTCACCTAAATCGCGAGTTCCACCACGTGAAATCGAGTACTAGGGCTTGAGGTTGTTGAAGGCCGGCGGTAGATCGGTTAGGGAGCCTTCGGGTGGATTTGAGGTCAAATTCTTCGCGTTGGTGTGTCCGCACTCGTCTCCTCTATCTTCTTGTGCTTTCCTTTTAGTTGGAGAGGCTTTGAAGTGAGTTTTTGAAGCTCACCGTCGGTCGACAATGGTGCCGCCGTTCCTCCCCTTGCCGCGCTCTCTCTTCGGGACATTGTAGAGGGCATAAATCGTGTAGAGGAGCTAGGGTTGATCTTCTCGACCGATTGGAGTTGTTTGCGGGTCGTTTGGTGGTCCGGAACAGGGGAACCGAGATTTACCGGCGAGCTCATGGCGTCGGCCATGGCGGCCACCGGCCGGCGATGGAGATGGTGACCGTGCTCCCTCTCTGTTTCTTCTAGATTCAATAGAAGCCGTCCGTTCTCAGATGGACGCATGAGATTAGAACTTACCCCTTCGCGGGGTAAAATTCATAAAGAGTCCCTGGGTTTTTGGATTATAGAACCCGCCATCCTAAACGTATTTTCTGAAACGTGTCTTCGTGTTTTGAAAGCGTATTTCGTCGCGGTAAATCAAAAATACGTTTTCAGGAAATTACAGTTTTGCCACTAGAATTGTTTTGGTCATAAAATCTTCGTTTTAACTCCGATTTGATCTGTTCAAGTTGCGTTAGGTTCGTATTTGCAAGCTCTACATGTTGGTAGTATTGTACAGTTGGTTTGTGATAATTTATTTTCGAGTTTATATTAAAGTAATTATTTATATATAGGAAATCTTAGAAAATTCATAACTTTCACGTTTTAAATCCGAATTTCGTGATCTTTACATCTGTGTGATCGTAGTAACGTGTAGAAGAGTTTTACAAACTTTTTATATTGTTTTCCTACTGTTGGTGTACTGTTTTAATTATGTCTATTTATTTGCTTAGTGTATGGTTGCTCGGATGATTGTGTTGGTGCTTGATGATCGAGTATAGACGGTGAGCAGTTTCTTGACAATCAGGAGTATTATTTTGAGCCAGACCAGCAGTATCATCAGGAAAGCTTTGATTAAGGCAAGTATAACATGGGACCATCCTTGTTACCTATTCACTGAAATTATTATACATATGCATGTGTCTTCCTTGACAACCATAGAGATTATAATTTAGCTATTGATATCTTGTTTCCTTGTCACCTATGGGTTATGCATTTGGGTAGCTACTGCTAGCGCTTAATTATGAACAATGATCTTGTAATTTGACTAATGGATTATGCAATCAACCAATTAAGATGATGTTATTTCTGTTGAAAGGGGGCTAGAGCATGTGGGTTATTTTGATGCTCTAGTTACTCTCCGTAAGGACTTACCTGTAAGTGATAACCGGGACATACAGTACAGCTGTGAGGGCTATATGGCTCTGGCTCTAGTTGTTCAAGAGACCTTTTCTAGCTTGTTAGAGGTTACCTTAAATGGCGTAAGAATGGCTTGCCATGTTGGGTGTAGTGCGAGCCCCTGGCCTAGTGTGTATAGGCTGCGGTTGTTGTGCCACAGGGAAGGGGGGTACTATATCTGCCTGCCGAGTGAATCTAATGGCCCTAACTTGTTAGACGAACTTTTGAATGACTTTATATGGTCTCTGATGTTTTGGGCCTTGCAAACCCATGCATTTGGAAATCATGACTCACAATGAAAGTGTACACCTCTGCGCAGAGTTAAAAACTGGTATACTAGCCGTGCTCACGGATACGAGCGGCCTTGGGGATTCTTACAGAATAGTTGATCACCATTGTTATATCATGCTTAATTATTGTTGATTATTATTATGCTTATGTTAATGCTATTCATTATCCTTATTACAATTGATCATTGATTCATTAATGGGATTTGGATTACCTTGATGCTACTCAATTGCTAATTATATGATGATTAAAAGCTAAATGCTGTTAAACAGTGTCTAGCCTTTTTGAGCCTCATGAACCCTGTGTTATACTTGTTGAGTTCGACATGGACTCACTCTTGCTATTTCCCCAACACTCCAGTGTGTAATAAGATGCTACTCGGAAAAAGGACAAAGGTGTAGTGGAGTTTCCAGAAGACTAGTAAGAGTGCTAGTGTCACACCCATTTTTAAGGACAAAAATAGGATGTATAAAAGACTCATGTGCACCCCAGGAAACAGTCGCACACATAAGTTGACAAATTACAAAGTATCATCACAGTGCTTATTACATAACGAATAAATATTTAAGACATAGTCTTGAACGATAGGTAATAATAACTAATAGTAATTCTTCAGCGGAAACTCCACACAGGGATACGGTTGACTGGTTGACATCAAGACTAGTACTCATTCCGATAATCTTCCTCATTATCTTCATCTGTTATGGTGGAAATAGCAAGAGTGAGTCCATGTCGAACTCAACAAATATAACACAGGGTTCATGAGGCTCAAATGGCTAGACACTGTTTAACTGCGGTTAGCTTTTAATCTTATAACTTTCATTTGAGTAGCATCGAGATAAACCACTTCCCATTAAAGAACCAATGATCAATTGCAATAATGATAACGAATAACATTAACAAGAGCATAATAATAACAACAGTAATTAAACATGATATAACAATGGTGATCATCTATCTGTAAATGTTCCAAGGCCGCTCGTATCCGTGAGCACGGCTAGTATACCAGTTTTTAACTCTGCGCAGAGGTGTACACTTTCACTGTAAGTCATGATTTCCAAATGAGTGGGGAGATCAAGCCCAAACACCCAAAAACCATATAAAGCCACTCAAGAGTTCGTCTAACAAGTTAGGGCCATTAGATTCACTCGGCAGGCAGATGTAGAACCCCCCTTCCCTGTGGCACAACAACCGCAGCCTATACACACTAGGCCAGGGGCTCGCACTACACCCAAAGTGTCAAGCCATTCTTACGCCATTTAAGGTAACCACTAACAAGCTAGAAAAGGTCTCTTGAACAACTAGAGCCAGAGCCATATAGCCCTCACAGCTGTACTGTATATCCCGGATGATCACGTACAGATAAGTCCTTACGGAGAGTAACTAGAGCATCAAAAATAATACACATGCTCTAGCCCCCTTTTAACAAAAATTAAATCATCTTAATAATTGGTTGCTTGATCCATTAATCATATTGCAAGATCATTGTTCTTAGTTTAAGCACTAGCCATAGCTACCCATATGCATACCCAAGGTTGACAAGGAATCAAGACATCAAGCACTAAGTTATAATCTCTAAGGTTGTCAAGGTAAGCACATGCATATGTATGATCATTTCGATGAATAGGTAGCAAGGATAGTCCTGTGTTATACTTGCCTTGATCAAAGCTCTCCAAATGATACTGCTGACTTGGCTCAAAGTAATACTCCGAATCGTCCAAGTACTGCTCACCTTCTATACTCGATCATCAATCAACAACATACATGCATCCAATCAAACATACACGAAGCAAACAAATAGATATAATTAGAACAGTACACCAACAGTAACAAAACAGTAATAAAAGTTTATAAAACTCTTCTACACGTTTCTACGATCACACAGACGCAAAGATCACCAAAATCGGAGTTAAAACGTAAAAGTTATGAATTTTCTAAGATTTCCTATAGATAAATAAATACTTAATTATAAACTCGAAAAATAAATTATCAAAACTAACTGTAAAACTATACTAACATGTAGAGTTCGCAAATACGAACCTAACGCAATTTGAACGGATCAAATCGGAGTTAAAACGAAGATTTTATGACTAAAACAATTCTAGTGGCAAAACTGTAAATTGCTGAAAACGTATTTTTTGATTTAACCGGATGAAAATACGCTTTCCAAATGTGAAAACGCAATTCCCGGAATACGCAAAGGACCGCGGGTTGTTTACTAGAAAAATGCAGGGGCTCTTTAACAAATATACCCCGCGAACCGGTATGATCTAATCTGGACCATCAATCTCGAATCGGACGGCTACCATTCATCAGAGAAAATCATGAAGATGAAGTCGGTCATCTTCTCCCAAACCGGCCGCCGGCCGCCATGCCCGCCATGGCCGGCTCGCCGGAGTCCGTCAGCCCCGCCTACTCCGTCCACCATTCACCCCACTACCAACTCTATTCGATGGAGAAACTCCACGCGATCTCATCTACCCGAAAGAAAACTATCTACGGTCACCCGAACGCAACACGCGACGACAAGGGGGCGGCGGCTCCATGGCCGACCCGACGGTGAACTCCAATACCTCGATTCATCTCACCAAAACACCAATTGAAAGCGTAGAAAGCAAGAGGAGAAGAAAATAAGCTCACCCAAGTAAAGAAATCGGCCTCGATGCCTCCCGAAAGCTCCCTCCCCAATCTACCGCCGGCCTCCAACGAACTCAAACCCTAAAGCTCGATTCTCCCGTGGCAACCCTAGCTTTTTAGTTGAAAAACGGAAACTAGAGATCCTATGCAACCTATTAATAGCCTCACATAACCGTATTCGATTAGGAAACTCAAGATTCACGATTCGGGCGGTGGAACCGGTGTTCGTGTCCGGCTTGAACACGGCTGGAGGAGGGAGATACGGCTGACAAGCCGACCCCACATGTCAGCGGAAGAAGGAGGAGAGGAGCGCGTCAGCTGGGCTTGGGCTGTACTGGGCCACTGCGCGGCTTACCGGACCGGCCCACGAAGGACTCCGCCCAGCCCCTGCCGAGGCCCAACACGGCCGCTGGCAAACAGGCCGACCCGAGGCTTCCGGCCTCCAGCAGCAGGTAAGTTTTTTTCTTTTTTTTTTACTTGCTTTCTAAAAATATTTAAAATACAATCTCATCCAAAATAATAAAATATAACAAATTCACACCACACAATAAAAATTATATGCAACAGCATGAATGCAACACAAATATAATTTATTATTATTTTAGTTTTGTAATTATTTATTATCTAACTTATTCCAATTTTGTTATCTCAAAATTTGGGTGTTACAAATTCTACCCCCCTTAAAAGAATCTCGTCCTCGAGATTGGACTGCTTACTCAAACAACTGCGGATATGATTTCCTCAATTCATCCTCTCTTTCCCAAGTTGCCTCGGCCTCTGAATATCGATTCCACTGCACTTTACACATCTTAATAACCCGACTTCGAGTAACCCGCTCCGCAGTCTCCAAAATCTTAATCGGAATCTCTTCATATGTAAGATCCTCCTTAACAGTCAACTCTTCTAAAGGTATCTGTTCCTCAGGCACCCTCAAACACTTCTTAAGTTGTGAAACATGAAACACATCATGCACCCCAGATAAATTCTCAGGCAACTCTAATTGGTAAGCAACTTCCCCACGTCTAGCAATAACTTTAAATGGTCCAACATACCTTGGTGCTAGTTTACCTTTCATGGTAAATCTCTTCACACTTCTCATAGGTGACACCTTCAAATAAACATAATCACCTACTTCAAAAACTAAATCTCTTCTTCTATTGTCAGCATAACTCTTCTGACGAGACTGTGCCACTCTCAAATTCTCACGAATCACTCGCACTTGATCTTCTGCGTTTCTAAGAACATCTGTACCAAACACCTGAGATTCACCTGTATGATCCCAAAACAATGGAGTTCTACACTTTCGTCCATACAAAGCTTCAAACGGTGCCATCTTAAGACTCTGTTGATAACTATTATTGTAAGAAAATTCTGCATAAGGCAAACTCTTATCCCAACTAGTTCCATATTGCAATGCACAGGCTCTCAACATATCCTCTAATACCTGGTTGGTCCTTTCAGTCTGTCCATCTGTCTGTGGATGATATGCTGTACTAACGTTCAATTTAGTTCCTAAAGATTCATGCACAGCTTGCCAAAAGTGCGATGTAAACTGCGTACCCCGATCAGACACAATTTTCTTTGGTACTCCATGCAAACATACTATCCTTTCCATATACAAGGTAGCTAATTGTACTCCCGTGTAGTTAGTCTTGACTGGAATAAAATGAGCAACTTTAGTCAACCTATCCACTATCACCCAAATAGAATCATAACCTCTCTGAGTACGCGGTAACCCCACTATAAAGTCCATACCAACTTCCTCCCACTTCCATTCAGGGATCTTCATTGGTTGCAACAATTCAGCAGGTCTCTGATGCTCTGCTTTCACCCTCTGACAAGTATCACACAAAGCCACATACTCAGCCACATCTCGCTTTAGTCCAACCCACCAATATTTCTGTTTAAGATCCAAATACATCTTGGTACTACCAGGATGAATAGAATAAGCTGACTCATGAGCTTCACGAAGAATTGCCTGTCTAATAGCTTGATCCTCAGGTACACACAGCCTCTTTCCAAACCACAAAATTCCATTATCATCCATTCTAAAGCCTGGTGACTTACCAATCACTATATCCTCCGCTATCTTCTTTAGTTTCTCATCCTTCAATTGACCCTTATAGATCTCTTGCTCTAAAGTAGGCTCTATTACTAATTCCATTGCATTAGTAACAATTCCCAAGTTCAAATATTCAAATTCAGCACATAACTCACTAGCCATAGACAATGTTCTTATCTCATTGGCATAACTCTTCCTACTAAGAGCATCAGCTACTACATTAGCCTTACCAGGATGATAGTGTATCTCAATATCATAATCCTTAATCAACTCCAACCATCTGCGTTGCCTCAAATTCAGATCTGACTGAGTGAAAATATACTTCAAACTCTTATGATCAGTGTATATATCACTCTTATGTCCAATCAAATAATGTCTCCAAATCTTTAAAGCATGAACGACAGCTGCTAACTCCAAATCATGTGTAGGATAATTCAACTCATGCTTTCTCAACTATCTAGATGCATATGCCACAACTCTGCCTTCTTGCATAAGAACACATCCCAAACCTTGACGAGAAGCATCACAATAAATAGAAAACTTCTTACTCAAATCTGGTAAAACCAAAACAGGCGCTGTAGTTAACCTCTTCTTCAATTCCTCAAAACTAGCTTGACATTTATCAGACCACACAAATTTAGCATTCTTTTCTAACAGAGATGTCATAGGTTTAGCAAGTTTAGAAAACCCTTCAATGAACCGTCTATAATATCCAGCTAAACCCAGGAAACTGCGAATCTCACTAACATCAGTAGGTGGTTTCCAATTCAATACATCCTTTACCTTGCCTGGATCCACTGATATACCTCCATTAGAAACAATATGACCAAGAAAAGAAACTTCCTTCAACCAAAACTCACATTTACTTCGCTTCGCATACAGTTTATGCTCTCTAAGCTTCTGCAATACCAACCTCAAATGTTCAGCATGCTCTACCTCTGTCTTGGAAAATACCAGTATATCATCAATAAACACTACCACAAACTTATCCAAGTATTCCATGAACACCTTATTCATCATGTACATAAAGTATGCAGGTGCATTGGTCAATCCAAACGACATAACAGTATACTCATACAATCCATACCTTGTAGTAAAAGCTGTCTTTGGAATATCAGAGGCACGAATCTTCAACTGATGATATCCAGAACGTAAATCAATCTTAGAGAACACACAAGCACCTCTCAACTGATCAAACAAGTCATCAATCCGGGGCAAAGGATACTTATTCTTGATAGTTACTTCATTTAGTGACCGATAATCAACACACATCCTCTGACCACCATCTTTCTTATCAACAAAAATAACTGGTGCTCCCCAAGGTGATGAACTAGGTCGAATAAAACCTTTTTCTTGTAATTCTTTAATTTGTTTCTTAAGTTCTTCTAATTCATCTACTCCCATCCTATATGGTCGTTTGGCTATAGGTGCAGTTCCAGGTAATAATTCAATAAGAAATTCAATGTCTCGGTCAGGTGGCATACCTGGCAATTCATCAGGGAAGACATCCGGAAATTCCTCAATCACTGAATTCTCCTTAATAGTATCTTCAATCTGATTCACCACCGCGGTTGGTTGCTTCTGCATTGCTACATCCACATTGATTTTATCTCCATTAGGCGCAGTCACAACTACCACTTTCTGCTGACACTGAATCTCTGCCTGATTTTGCATCATCCAGTCCATACCCAATATCACATCAATCCCAGATGTTCTCAACACTATAGGAGTTATCTTAAACTCTACCCCCCTTAATACCATACTAATCGGAAGACAACGATTACTAGTTTGCATGGTACCTCCAGGTGAATTTACTAAGAGAGATTCTTTCATAGCTAGCATGGGTATACTATGCATTTTAACAAAAATATTGGATATGAATGTATGAGATGCTCCAGAGTCAAAAAGAACAGTTGCGGAAGTGGAATGTACATTGAACGTACCAATCATAACTTCTGGTGCATTATGAGCTGTATCAGAAGACACGTGATTCACCCTTCCAGCACCGGATTGCCTCTGGTTGCTCTTCTGGCTCTGAGGAGTCTGTTGGTTCTGCTTCTCAGGACAATTATAAGACAAATGACCCTCTTTACCACAGACAAAGCATCTAATAGGAGTGCTGGGAGTACTATTCTTTATGGGGGTAGCATTGGGATTTCCAGTGTGAGGAGTCTGTTGCCCAGTCTGCTGATACTGTTGACGCTGTGGATATGATGAACGCTGTTGCGACTGATTGTTTTGCCAATTTTGGGACCACCTCTGATTTGAATTGCGATTCCACTGGCTAACCGGTCCCTGAAACTTCTGATGAAAGCCATGCTGAGAATTTGTGCGTTGACGGTTGTTGCTTCCTGAGCCTTGCACCTTCATCTTCCTCTTTCTATCCATCTCCCTACGCTCATTATCCAGCACAATCGCTTTGTTCACCAGCTCTTGAAAACTAGCATAGTTATTCCCCTTCAACTGCAAGCGAAGATCATAATATATTCCCTTCAAGAAAAGACGCTGCTTGTCTGCATCTTCCCTAACTTCATTGGGAGCATAGCGAGCCAACTGGGTAAACCTGTCATGATATTCACTCACACTCATCTGTCCCATCCTCAGGTTTCTGAATTCTTCCTGCTTCAGCTCAATTATACCTTCAGGAATATGACGAGCTCGAAAATCTCTAACAAACTCATTCCAAGTGATAGGAGGAGCATTGTCAGGGCGTGTAGCCTGGTACGACTCCCACCAAGTCTGAGCTGTCCCTTGTAACTGACCAGATGCATACAACACCTTTTCCATATCATTGCATTGAGCTATATTCAGCTGTTTCTCCACTGCTCTTACCCAATCATCTGCTTCTAAAGGATCAGCAGCATGAGAAAACACTGGAGGGCGTCCCTTCAAAAATTCTCCACGCTTATCCCTCACTTGAACAGGTGGTGGTCCTCCAACAGGGGGATTGTTCTGCATATGCTGCATAAACATCTGCATCAGCTGATTCTGGGTTTGCATGAGTTCCTCCATAGTAACGGGTGGATTAGCACCCCCACGACCTCTGCCACGACCTCTGCCTGACATCTGTTTCCAAAACACAGAAGATGGAATTCAGTACAATCCGAGATGATGTATACAATAGATAAACAAAATCTGATTTTCTGGGCGAACTCCAATTTCAGCAACTCAGTAAAACTGTCATATCTCGAGCTACAGATGTCCAAATCAGATGATCTTTACATGGTTGGAAAGCTTATAAAATTATCTACAACTCGTATTCACAACACTTTTTCTGATTCTGTCAATAAATTGGTCAAAAACTGAACTTAACAGAAACTATTCCAGATTTCCAGACTGTGCAGTAACTCCAACTTGAAACAGGTATATCTCTTAACTCATAATAGATATTAAGGTGATTCTTGTGGGATTGGAAAGATATAGAAGTCTAATTATTCCCAGTAAAATTTCTTAAATTTCTCATGAACGGATTTTAAGTTATTTCTAAAACATCCCAGACTGATCCAAAAATCAGCAAAGGACAGAACTAATTTAACCTCATATTCAACTAATATATCTTGATCAAACTTAATATTCTTAACCATGGAATTTGTAGACATGTCTACAAAACTCCAGCACACATTACAAAGATCCAAATCACACATTATCATAATAACAATCCATCAATCACACAATTGTTCACACCACAAACTGACTCTTAAAACAATCCAAACTCGAAATTAACTCGCAACTACTATCGTTCTTATTGCATAGGGATTTTTCCTATTTCCTAATTAAGCTTCTCATAAATCTTAGGACGACCTAACTCCGCCCTTAATTGGTCAATCTCCTTGTAAGCTTGCTCCTTAAGTTCTTTTTCCTTCAGCAACTCATCCTTCAAGTCCGCCTCATGAAGAGCCAATTCACGAGCTAATGCCACCGTAGCTTGCAAAGTCAAGGAGGAATCATCTGCAAGTGGCACGGTCCAAATTCCCTTGTCATGCAAGAAACAAGGAAAGTGCCGAAGTGCACCCTTTAGCGTCCTGTCCGAGCGTAGACCATGGTAGTAAACAAATGCATTAAAAGCGACATCCTCCATGCTTGTCTCCACAGTTGCCCGGCTCACTCGGGTAATGAACTTTGACTCCACCTTAGGCTCCTTAGTGGTAGGATCCCTTTTCTTGACCCATAATTCCGTCTTCCAATAGGAATCCATCCATGGATGACTATACTCTGCACTGCGATACTCTAAAGTAGCCTCCCAGTCGTAGTAGTAGTTATCCAAGGTTCTTGTCAACATATCATGGAAGAAAGCATCAGCCTTAGGAACCATGATATGAAACTTCGTAGTCCACCCCATAACTACATCCTCCATAGGTGTATCACCAACTCTTGATTCAGCATCGGATAGCTCTTGATCGCCCTCTTCCTTTGGCTCCTGGGGTTTGAAACGGGCAACATATTGTGCAGCTGACAAACGGGGATGAGGAGGCATCTATAAAATTTAGACATAGATTAGATAGAATCAATGTATTTTCGCAATGGAATAAAGTAGAGGAAGCATAAAACTTTAGTAATTAACAAGGTGAAAGACGAAGCATGAATTAAGTGAGGTATGGATGCTATCAACGACCATTCTAACTAGGCTTGCGTCCTACAGTCAACACGGCTCTGATACCAATCTGTCACACCCATTTTTAAGGACAAAAATAGGATGTATAAAAGACTCATGTGCACCCCAGGAAACAGTCGCACACATAAGTTGACAAATTACAAAGTATCATCACAGTGCTTATTACATAACGAATAAATATTTAAGACATAGTCTTGAACGATAGGTAATAATAACTAATAGTAATTCTTCAGCGGAAACTCCACACAGGGACACGGTTGACTGGTTGACATCAAGACTAGTACTCATTCCGATAATCTTCCTCATTATCTTCATCTGTTATGGTGGAAATAGCAAGAGTGAGTCCATGTCGAACTCAACAAATATAACACAGGGTTCATGAGGCTCAAATGGCTAGACACTGTTTAACTGCGGTTAGCTTTTAATCTTATAACTTTCATTTGAGTAGCATCGAGATAAACCACTTCCCATTAAAGAACCAATGATCAATTGCAATAATGATAACGAATAACATTAACAAGAGCATAATAATAACAACAGTAATTAAATATGATATAACAATGGTGATCATCTATCTGTAAATGTTCCAAGGCCGCTCGTATCCGTGAGCACGGCTAGTATACCAGTTTTTAACTCTGCGCAGAGGTGTACACTTTCACTGTAAGTCATGATTTCCAAATGAGTGGGGAGATCAAGCCCAAACACCCAAAAACCATATAAAGCCACTCAAGAGTTCGTCTAACAAGTTAGGGCCATTAGATTCACTCGGCAGGCAGATGTAGAACCCCCCTTCCCTGTGGCACAACAACCGCAGCCTATACACACTAGGCCAGGGGCTCGCACTACACCCAAAGTGTCAAGCCATTCTTACGCCATTTAAGGTAACCACTAACAAGCTAGAAAAGGTCTCTTGAACAACTAGAGCCAGAGCCATATAGCCCTCACAGCTGTACTGTATATCCCGGATGATCACGTACAGATAAGTCCTTACGGAGAGTAACTAGAGCATCAAAAATAATACACATGCTCTAGCCCCCTTTTAACAAAAATTAAATCATCTTAATAATTGGTTGCTTGATCCATTAATCATATTGCAAGATCATTGTTCTTAGTTTAAGCACTAGCCATAGCTACCCATATGCATACCCAAGGTTGACAAGGAATCAAGACATCAAGCACTAAGTTATAATCTCTAAGGTTGTCAAGGTAAGCACATGCATATGTATGATCATTTCGATGAATAGGTAGCAAGGATAGTCCTGTGTTATACTTGCCTTGATCAAAGCTCTCCAAATGATACTGCTGACTTGGCTCAAAGTAATACTCCGAATCGTCCAAGTACTGCTCACCTTCTATACTCGATCATCAATCAACAACATACATGCATCCAATCAAACATACACGAAGCAAACAAATAGATATAATTAGAACAGTACACCAACAGTAACAAAACAGTAATAAAAGTTTATAAAACTCTTCTACACGTTTCTACGATCACACAGACGCAAAGATCACCAAAATCGGAGTTAAAACGTAAAAGTTATGAATTTTCTAAGATTTCCTATAGATAAATAAATACTTAATTATAAACTCGAAAAATAAATTATCAAAACTAACTGTAAAACTATACTAACATGTAGAGTTCGCAAATACGAACCTAACGCAATTTGAACGGATCAAATCGGAGTTAAAACGAAGATTTTATGACTAAAACAATTCTAGTGGCAAAACTGTAAATTGCTGAAAACGTATTTTTTGATTTAACCGGATGAAAATACGCTTTCCAAATGTGAAAACGCAATTCCCGGAATACGCAAAGGACCGCGGGTTGTTTACTAGAAAAATGCAGGGGCTCTTTAACAAATATACCCCGCGAACCGGTATGATCTAATCTGGACCATCAATCTCGAATCGGACGGCTACCATTCATCAGAGAAAATCATGAAGATGAAGTCGGTCATCTTCTCCCAAACCGGCCGCCGGCCGCCATGCCCGCCATGGCCGGCTCGCCGGAGTCCGTCAGCCCCGCCTACTCCGTCCACCATTCACCCCACTACCAACTCTATTCGATGGAGAAACTCCACGCGATCTCATCTACCCGAAAGAAAACTATCTACGGTCACCCGAACGCAACACGCGACGACAAGGGGGCGGCGGCTCCATGGCCGACCCGACGGTGAACTCCAATACCTCGATTCATCTCACCAAAACACCAATTGAAAGCGTAGAAAGCAAGAGGAGAAGAAAATAAGCTCACCCAAGTAAAGAAATCGGCCTCGATGCCTCCCGAAAGCTCCCTCCCCAATCTACCGCCGGCCTCCAACGAACTCAAACCCTAAAGCTCGATTCTCCCGTGGCAACCCTAGCTTTTTAGTTGAAAAACGGAAACTAGAGATCCTATGCAACCTATTAATAGCCTCACATAACCGTATTCGATTAGGAAACTCAAGATTCACGATTCGGGCGGTGGAACCGGTGTTCGTGTCCGGCTTGAACACGGCTGGAGGAGGGAGATACGGCTGACAAGCCGACCCCACATGTCAGCGGAAGAAGGAGGAGAGGAGCGCGTCAGCTGGGCTTGGGCTGTACTGGGCCACTGCGCGGCTTACCGGACCGGCCCACGAAGGACTCCGCCCAGCCCCTGCCGAGGCCCAACACGGCCGCTGGCAAACAGGCCGACCCGAGGCTTCCGGCCTCCAGCAGCAGGTAAGTTTTTTTCTTTTTTTTTTTTACTTGCTTTCTAAAAATATTTAAAATACAATCTCATCCAAAATAATAAAATATAACAAATTCACACCACACAATAAAAATTATATGCAACAGCATGAATGCAACACAAATATAATTTATTATTATTTTAGTTTTGTAATTATTTATTATCTAACTTATTCCAATTTTGTTATCTCAAAATTTGGGTGTTACAGCTAGGCATATGTTACCCCCAGTCAGCCGTCCCTGAAAAGAATGGAGCCCGAAGTTTAGTCACCGTTCCACGATACTCTGATGTAAGTGTTAATATAGCTATGTATACGTTATATAATAACATTGTTTCTGATATTTTTTTTCATTCTGGCATATGTGTGGACTTCCTGGGCACACATATGATTAGCCTGGTTTTGTTCTTTAGAAAACCGGGTGTGACAGAGTGGTATCAAAGCGGTGTTGACTGTAGGACGTATGCCAAGTAGCACTGGACGTATTCTAAAACTTATTTTACTATAAAACTGTTTTGTCATCCCTTGACTCATTGATTTTGACTATTCCTCTTCCTTGTCTTGTTGTATCCTCTCCTTGATAGCTTCCTTTGAGCTATTATTTCTTACTCCCTTGGATTTTGTTTTATGTTGTTTTTACTAAAAGTTTTCTGATCTTACCTAGTTCAAAGATTCAATGGCTTTTCATCATTCATACTTTTTCTTAGGATGACCACCATTATTGAAGAAGCACGTGTAGTACCGATGATGTGATGTGTGCTTGTTTTGCTTGATGTGTTGTTTGTGTGTTGTTCTTGTTCTCGTGTTTCAAAGGTAGGCCCGGAAGGTATAAGTCTTGAGAAGTAGCTCGATCTATGTTAAGTGGGGTAGTGACATCTTGTATCTTACTTATCTTTCAATCGATCCTAATTCATGTCATTTTCTCTTACACCGTTCCTGTCTACCCTTGGTTGTCATGCTACCTTATTAATCTCATCTTAATGGATGATCAACACATGAAGGACTTATCATTAGCAGCAAGCTTTAGAGAAAGTGTTGCCTTCAATGACATCCTCAGGTGAAACAAGATCTTTGTTAAGTGAGGTAGCATCTGCTATCAACAACAGTAAGTCCTGAATATCTCAAGCGACGAGGCATGAGGAGGTACAAAGAACTAAAGATCAAACCTTATCTTTCTTGTCATCTTTTGGCTATCCTCGATCCATGTCTTATATCTCATCAACACAAAAGCAAAGAAGCATGAAGACTTGAAGATTAGTGTTATCTATCTCTCTAGTGTCTTTGAAACTCGTTTCTGCCTTATCCTGTTTTTTTTAGAACAGTCTGTCTTTCTTAGCTTATATCTCTATTTTTGGATGTCCAAAAAATCATGGATAAATTCTGGACAATAGTAGACTTCAATATCTTTCTCTGACCATAAGAACCGTCCTGATAGCTACTATGGTTTGGGAGTTATGAAAATCACAAGGCGACGCATCTGTGCTGTCAGCAATCTGGAATAGTTTCTGTTGTGCACAGTTTTTGACTACATTAACTGCAGAATCTGAAGAAGTGTTCTATAAGGAAGTTGTAGCAAATTTGATAAGCTTTCCAACGGTATAAGCTACAATATCATTGGATTCGTAGAACTCGAATTATAACTGTATTTCTGCACTGTCATTTTTCTGCTCGCGAGGAAGTGCATGTTACTTGTTCTTGCATATGCTCATGAGTCTCTTTGACATGATAGAAGGACACGATAGTAGTTATCACTCAGAAACAAATGCAAGTTATCCTTTGGTGTTCTCTAGTTGATCTCTTCTTAAGGGGGTTTGACGAACTAAAGACGATACAAGATGGAGGTTTATATGTTCTAATTCATCACTTGGAAGCATCAGCTAGCTACATGGTTGTAAAGTCACTATCGAGCGCAAGTATCTTTTCTCAGAGTGGTAATCTGTTAGAACCATCTACAAGAATCATAAGGGTCTGAAGGAAAAAGAACTTAAGGAGCAAGCTTATAGAGAGATTGACCAATTAAGGGCGGAGTTAGGTCGTCCCAAGATTTATTAGAAGCTTAACTAGGAAATAAGAAAAATCCCTATGTAATAAGAACGATAGTAGTTGCGAGTCAATTTTAAGTTGGATTGTTTTGAGAGTCAGTTTGTGGTGTGAACAATTGTGTGATTGATGGATTGTTAATGTGATAATGTGTGATTTGGATCTTTGTAATGTGTGCTGGAGTTTTGTAGACAGGCCTACAAGTTCCATGGTTAAGAATATTAAGTTTGATCAAAATGTATTAGTTGGTTATGAGGTGAACATAGTTCTGTCCTTTGCTGATTTTTTGGATCAGTCTGGGATGTTTTAGAAATAACTTAAAATCCATTAATGGGAAATTTAAGAAATTATACTAGGAATAATTAGACTTCTATATCTTTCCAACCCCAGAAGAATCATTTTAATATTTATTAAGAGCTAAGAGATATACCTGTTTCAAGTTGGGGTTACTGCACAGTCTGGAATTCTGAAACAGTTTCGGTTAAGTTCAGTTTTTGGCCAATTATTTGACAGATTCAGAAAAAGTGTTGTGAATAAAAGTTGTAGATAATTTTGTAAGCTTTCCAACCATGTAAAGATCATCTGAATTGGACGTCTGTAGCTCGAGATATGACAGTTTTACTGAGTTACTGAAATTGGAATTTGCACAGAGAAATCAGATTTTGCTTATCTATTGAATTGGAAACCACCTTTTGATGTTAGCGAGATTCGTAGTTTCTTGGGATTAGCTGGATATTACAGACGGTTCATTAAAGGGTTTTCTAAACTTGCTAAACCTATGACATCTCTATTAGAGAAGAATGCCAAGTTTGTGTGGTCGGATAAATGTCAAGCTAGTTTTGAGGAATTGAAGAAGAGGTTGACTACAGCGCCTGTTTTGGTTTTGCCAGATTTGAGTGGAAGTTTTCTATTTATTGTGATGCTTCTCGTCAAGGTTTGGGATGTGTTCTTATGCAAGAAGGCAGAGTTGTGGCTTATGCATCTAGGCAGTTGAGAAAGCATGAGTTGAATTATCCTACACATGATTTAGAGTTAGCAGCTGTAGTTCATGCTTTAAAGATTGGGAGACATTATTTGATTGGACATAAGAGTGATATATACACTGATCATAAGAGTTTGAAGTATATTTTCACTCAGTCAGATCTGAATTTGAGGCAACGCAGATGATTAGAGTTGATTAAGGATTATGATATTGAGATACACTATCATCCTGGTAAGGCTAATAAAGTAGCTGATGCTCTTAGTAGGAAAAGTTATGCCAATGAGATACGGACGTTGTCTATGACTAGTGAGTTATGTGCTAAATTTGAATATTTGAATTTAGGAATTGTTACTAATACAATGGAATTAGTGATAGAGCCTACTTTAGAGTAAGAAATTTACAAGGGTCAGTTGAAGGATGAGAAACTAAAGAAGATAGCGGAAGATATAGTGATTGCTAAGTCACCAGGCTTTCGGATGGATGATAATGGAATTTTGTGGTTTGGAAAGAGGCTGTGTGTATCTGAGGATCAAGCTGTTCGACAGGCAATTCTTAGCGAAGCTCATGAGTCAGCTTATTCCATTCATCCTGGTAGTACTAAGATGTATTTGGATCTTAAACAGAAATATTGGTAGGTTGGATTAAAGCGAGATGTGGCTGAGTATGTGGCATTGTGTGACACTTGTCAGAGGGTGAAAGCAGAGCATCAGAGACCTGCTGGATTGTGCAACCAATGAAGATTCCTGAATGGAAGTGGGAGGAAGTTGGTATGGACTTTATAGTAGGGTTACCGTGTACTCAGAGAGGTTATGATTCTATTTGGGTGATAGTGGATAGATTGACTAAAGTTGCTCATTTTATACCAGTCAAGACTAAATTACACGGGAGTATAATTAGCTACCTTGTATATAGAAAGAATAGTATGTTTGCATAGAGTTCCAAAGAAGATTGTATCTGATCGAGGATCGCAGTTTACGTCGCACTTTTGAAAAGCTGTACATGAATCATTGGGAACAAAATTGAATTTTAGTACAGCATATCATCCACAGACAGATGGACAGACTGAAAGGACCAACCAGGTATTAGAGGATATGTTGAGAGCTTGTGCATTGCAATATGGAACTAGTTGGGATAAGAGTTTGCCTTATGCAGAATTTTCTTAAAATAACAGTTATCAACAGAGTCTTAAGATGGCACCGTTTGAAGCTTTGTATGGACGTAAGTGTAGAACTCCATTGTTTTTGGATCAGATAGGTGAATCTTAGGTGTTTGGTACAGATGTTCTTAGAAACGCAGAAGATCAAGTGTGAGTGATTCGTGAGAATTTGAGAGTAGAGCAGTCTCGTCAGAAGAGTTATACTAATAATAGGAGAAGAGATATAGTTTTTTTAGGTAGGTGATTATGTCTATTTGAAGGTGTCACCTATAAGAAGTGTGAAGAGGTTTAACATGAAAGGCAAATTAGCACCAAGGTATGTGGGACCATTTAAAGTTATTACTAGACGTGGAGAAGTTGCTTATCAATTAGAGTTGCCTGAGAATTTATCTGGAGTGCATGATGTGTTTCATGTTTCACAACTTAAGAAGTGTTTACGGGTGCCTGAGGAGCAGATACCTTTAGAAGAGTTGACTGTTAAGGAGGATCTTACATATGAAGAGTTTCCGATTAAGATTTTAGAAACTGCTGAGAGAGTTATCTAAAGTCAGATTATTAAAATGTGCAAGGTGCAGTGGAATTGATATTCAGAGGCAGAGGCAACTTGGAAAAGAGAGGATGAATTAAGGAAATCATATCCACAGTTGTTGAGTAAGCAGTTCAATCTCGAGGACGAGATTCTTTTAAGGGGGTAGAATTTGTAACACCCAAAAATTCTAAAATTTAGAAATAAGGAATTTTAAATAATTTAGATAGTGATTAATGGGGAATTAAAATTTAGAAAAAAAAATTATTTGGTGATGCATTCATGCTGCTGCATTTATTTTCTTTTGTGGTGTGGACTTTATTTTATTTTGATTTGGATTTGAAAAATTCTATTTGGAATAGTTTGGTAAATAAGCAAATAAAGAAAAAAAAGAAGAAAATCATTTACCTTCTCTCTGGCGGCCCGAAGGCCCGTTGGAGCGGCCTGTTTCCCCGCGCTTGCGTAGGTGGGCCGCTGCCCTTTCCTTCCGCGCCTTCGCCGCATGGGCCGGCCCAAGAAAACCAGCCGTGCCTTCCCTCCCTTCTCATTTCGCTGACGGGTAGGGGCCGCTTGTCAGTCGTCTTCTTCCCCTCGCGTCGTAACCGAGCCGAACTCGTGGGCGACCACCACCGATTGTTGCCGATATAACCGGGATTTCCTACCCGAATACGACGATTTGGAGCTACAAATAAGAAGCCATGACCCTCCTCTTTCCGTTTTTCACCTAAATCGCGAGTTCCACCACGTGAAATCGAGTACTAGGGCTTGAGGTTGTTGAAGGGCGGCGGTAGATCTGTTAGGGAGCCTTCGGGTGGATTTGAGGTCAAATTCTTCGCGTTGGTGAGTCCGCACTCGTCTCCTCTATCTTCTTGTGCTTTCCTTTTGGTTGGAGAGGCTTTGAAGTGAGTTTTTGAAGCTCACCGTCGGTCGACAATGGTGCCGCCGTCCCTCCCCTTGCCGCGCTCTCTCTTCGGGACATCGTAGAGGGCATAAATCGTGTAGAGGAGCTAGGGTTGATCTTCTCGACCGATTGGAGTTGTTTGCGGGTCATTTGGTGGTCCGGAACGGGGGAACCGAGATTTACCGGCGAGCTCATGGCGTCGGCCATGGCGGCCACCGGCCGGCGATGGAGATGGTGACCGTGCTCCCTCTCTGTTTCTTCTAGATTCAATAGCAGCCGTCCGTTCTCAGATGGATGCATGAGATTAGAACTTACCCCTTCGTGGGGTAAAATTCATAAAGAGTCCCTGGGTTTTTGGATTATAGAACCCGCCATCCTAAACGTATTTTCTGAAACGTGTCTTCGTGTTTTGAAAGCGTATTTCGTCGCGGTAAATCAAAAATACGTTTTCAGGAAATTACAGTTTTGCCACTAGAATTGTTTTGGTCATAAAATCTTCGTTTTAACTCCGATTTGATCCGTTCAAGTTGCGTTAGGTTCGTATTTCCGAGCTCTACATGTTGGTAGTATTGTACAGTAGGTTTGTGATAATTTATTTTCGAGTTTATATTAAAGTAATTATTTATATATAGGAAATCTTAGAAAATTCATAACTTTCACGTTTTAAATCCGAATTTCATGATCTTTACATCTGTGTGATCGTAGTAACGTGTAGAAGAGTTTTACAAACTTTTTATATTGTTTTCCTACTGTTGGTGTACTGTTTTAATTATGTCTATTTGTTTGCTTAGTGTATGGTTGCTCGGATGATTGTGTTGGTGCTTGATGATCGAGTATAGACGGTGATCAGTTTCTTGACGATCAGGAGTATTATTTTGAGCCAGACCAGCAGTATCATCAGGAAAGCTTTGATTAAGGCAAGTATAACATGGGACCATCCTTGTTACCTATTCACTGAAATTATTATACATATGCATGTGTCTTCCTTGACAACCATAGAGATTATAATTTAGCTATTGATATCTTGTTTCCTTGTCACCTATGGGTTATGCATTTGGGTAGCTACTGCTAGCGCTTAATTATGAACAATGATCTTGTAATTTGACTAATGGATTATGCAATCAACCAATTAAGATGATGTTATTTCTGTTGAAAGGGGGCTAGAGCATGTGGGTTATTTTGATGCTCTAGTTACTCTCCGTAAGGACTTACTTGTAAGTGATAACCGGGACATACAGTACAGCTGTGAGGGCTATATGGCTCTGGCTCTAGTTGTTCAAGAGACCTTTTCTAGCTTGTTAGAGGTTACCTTAAATGGCGTAAGAATGGCTTGCCACGTTGGGTGTAGTGCGAGCCCCTGGCCTAGTGTGTATAGGCTGCGGTTGTTGTGCCATAGGGAAGGGGGGTTCTACATGTGCCTGCCGAGTGAATCTAATGGCCCTAACTTGTTAGACGAACTTTTGAATGGCTTTATATGGTCTCTGATGTTTTGGGCCTTGCAAACCCATGCATTTGGAAATCATGACTCACAGTGAAAGTGTACACCTCTGCGCAGAGTTAAAAACTGGTATACTAGCCGTGCTCACGGATACGAGCGGCCTTGGGGATTCTTACAGAATAGTTGATCACCATTGTTATATCATGCTTAATTATTGTTGATTATTATTATGCTTATGTTAATGCTATTCATTATCCTTATTACAATTGATCATTGATTTATTAATGGGATTTGGATTACCTTGATGCTACTCAATTGCTAATTATATGATGATTAAAAGCTAAACGCAGTTAAACAGTGTCTAGCCTTTTTGAGCCTCATGAACCCTGTGTTATACTTGTTGAGTTCGACATGAACTCACTCTTGCTATTTCTCTAACACTCCAGTGTGTAATAAGATGCTACTCGGAAAAAGGACAAAGGTGTAGTGGAGTTTCCAGAAGACTAGTAAGAGTGCTAGGCATATGTTACCCCCAGTCAGCCGTCCCTGAGAAGAATGGAGCCCGAAGTTTAGTCACCGTTCCGCGATACTCTGATGTAAGTGTTAATATAGCTATGTATACGTTATATAATAACATTGTTTCTGATATTTTTTTCATTCTGGCATATGTGTGGACTTCCTGGGCACACATATGATTAGCCTGGTTTTGTTCTTTAGAAAACCGGGTGTGACACAGCGCTAGGCAAAGAGCCTTTGCTGAGCGCTTTTTGGCGCGGCGCTCGGTAAAGCTACCATGTTTAGCGCTACACCACGGCAGCTTACCCAGCTTTGCCGAGTGCCTCAGGCTTGGCCCTCGGTAAAGGCAATCCTTTGCCGAGCGCCAGGCTGGAGGCGTTAGGCAAAGATTTTTCAAAAAAAAATTTTCCTTTGCCGAGTGCCTTATTGGAGGCGCTCGGCAAAGATTTTTTTTTAAAAAAAATTAGTTTGCTCTTTGCCGAGCGCCTTATTGGAGGCGCTCGGCAAAGAAAACGTCACGGCGGCTATCCGCCGTGACCGCTGCTTTTCTTTGCCGAATGCCGCCTAGGCGCTCGGCATTGCTGAGCGCCCGATAAAATACGCTCGGCAAAGGAACCTTTGCCGGACATTTCGTTTCCGGGAGCTCTTTGCCGAGCGTTGCGCTCGGCAAAGCCTTTGCCGAGCACAATTTGGCCTTTGCCGAGCGTCTCAGGCGCTCGGCAAACCCGCTGTCTGCAGTAGTGGATGCTGAACTTGTGACTAAGAAGAGCGCCACCCAATCTCCTTCAGGAGCTGAGCTGCAAGATCAGAACGGCACGTAAGGAACAAAGCACAATCGTTTGTCTCCTTGATCCTATTGGTGTAGTATAACTCGATGTCGCCACGGTTCTGCATTTTCGGTAGTCCCATAGTAGTCGCATGTCGTTGCCTCCGTGTCGGCGTTGTCCTCGCCCTCCGCCTTGACCGGGCGCGGGTTTCTCGGCCTCCACCACCTCCGCCTCCCCTGGGCGCCAATTCGTCTCGTGGTCCCTCGACACTAGGAAGTCATCTCGATGGCCGGTGCCGTGGCCATCCGCCCTCCCATTCACAGACGTGACTCTGGGCTCCCGTGGGCAGAGGCTAGGTTTCTTTTGGGCATGGACTGGACTGGTCCCAATCTAGATCCAAAACAAAATTAATTAATTATAATTAACTATCCAGGTGCTTTAAGATCTGTGCAGTTTTTTTAAAGAGGACTACAGGAGCAAAACTTCTTCTAAATCCCTAACGTTCCATAACCCCAAGAAAATAATAGCAAATATGAAATGTTTAATATTGTAATTTTTGCAATGTAATGCTAACCAATTATAAAAAATATCTTGAATGCTCATGGGTACCCTGTCCCAACCCAAAGCCTCCTTAAAACAAGCCCAAACCAGCTTTGTTGTATGACACTGAAATAAAATGTGCTCAGTGGTTTCGGCAAGTGTTAGTCAAAATTAGTCTCCCGCTCCCCAGAAATCAAATGTTTCACCTTCCAAGGCTGTAGTCTTTTCCTCGATTTATCCCCGTTAAAAGCAGTCATTGCCAAATATTTATCTGTCAACGACTCCCATGTAAATCAATCGCAAAGACACAACCTTGCAATTAAATAGATTGGTGTTCATCCCCTTCTAAACCTATTCTTATTATTTCTTCAGACCCTACCTAGCTTGCGATTAAACACATACATAGTTATGATAGTTAATCTTTAGACCCGTCAAACACTACAAAGAGACGCTAAAGATGGACTGTGGCGTAGTGGTTCTAGGTGGCCTTGTTGATTCTCGGACACCCCCACTGTGCTCCTCCCTGATGGGTCTTCCTAGGAGGTGTTCGTGGGTCTTTTGTGTTGTGAAGTGTTAGTGGATTGCCCACCTCTTCCTAATCGCTTAAGCTTTTAGGTTCATCTAGTTGGTGCAACAAACCTAACATAGTATCAAAACCAGAGGTCTCGAGTTTGAGTCCTGTTCGAGTCCTGATACAGGCATCTTTTAAGTCCTCCACTCCCTTCTTTATTTCCACGTTCGCCTTGTTCTAGCTGCATGTAAGTGGGAATGTTGTGAAGTATTAGTGGATTTTTCACCTCTTCCCAGTCATTAAGATTTTGGGTTCATCTGGTTGGTGCATGAAACCTAATATTTTGGACGTAGAACGAGCATCAAATTGACCTTGTCAACCTGTTAGTCGGCCTTGCCGTTTAGACCTCCCTCCACTGTGTATGTTGGCCGTTGCGGGCATGTGACAAAAATTTTCATCAACACAACTCGTTCTTCACCTATAAGAAAATTGGGAAAATTTATTTCATAGCATCCAAAGATCACGAGTTCCGGAAAATACCACTCAAATATCAAGGCCACATGAAATACCACTGAAAAAAATGATCCGTTACCCAAAACTATCATTCTGTCATGGTTCGAGCTAACGATATGAGTCCACCGTTGCTTCTCCTTTCTTCCCACGCGAGCAACCAGTGGAAATCCCATCCCCTTCCTCTTCCTCAGCTCCTGCCGTAGCAATAAGCTAGCAAGGGTGAGTAAGGTCCAAGGATTGGCTCCAGGATGCTCATCTTGCTGCCATTGCTGCTAGTGCTAGGAATGGTGACCAAGTCCACACAGCTGCAGTCGTCGCAGACATGTCTCTACTTGAGATCCAGCAGCTGCTCAACTACCTGCCGTGCTCCACACCTGGCGGAGACTACAAGACCGCCTCCGCCTTCATCGAGTGCTACGGCGACAGCGTGACGCGGAGACTACAAGACCGCCTCCGCCTTCATCGAGTGCTACGGCGACAGCGTGACGCAGCTCCACATCATGGGGCCTGGTGCCGGCGTGCCTCCGCTGCCTAAGACGTCCAGCATCGACGCCTCCGGAATAACTCGCTGCAAGGTGAGCTGCCGGATCGGAGTCCGTCAAGAACATGTGGTCGTTGCGATCGCTGGCGCTCGCATGCAACAACCTTTCTGGACCTGGACGTGCTCACGAACCTCCAGGTGGTGGACCTCGCCAACAAATCACTCGGCCCGGCGTTCCTGCGGCTCGGGCGGAAGGTGTGCCCAGCCCAGTGTCGTGCTCAGCGGCAACCGTGTTCTGCCAGAAACAGGCGCTGGCCGTGGGCATCGTGCCCGTCTAGGCGCGCGGCGGCGGCAAGGCCAAGGTCGGGCTCGTGGCGGGCGCCGGAGCCACCGCAGCGCTCGCCGGTGTGGCCGTCTTCCTCGCTGCGCGGAAGGCGGACGTGAGGCACGCCAAGGCCAGGCCACCCTGGCGGCTGGTGCATGGTGGAGCACGCATCGTCCATCAGCGCGTACCCATCGCAGCCCTTCACCGATGTGCGCCACATCTCGCTGGTGGCTGGGACTGGGAGTTGGATTTCTTCTTGCCTTAAACGGACGGGAATCGATGGTGCTGACGCTGTTACCTTCAACCTGACGGAATGCTACTTTCTGATAACAGTTCCATCTTTCGGTGGTTTTTTACGTAATGGAGTTCTTTCGGTGGTATTTTATAAATCTCGTGATCTTTCAATGCTATGAAACCAATTTTCTCAAGAAAATTTGTCACTTCCCTCCCCTCCTAAATTTCATAACCTTTCCAATTGGTTAACTCCCCTGGCAGACAACACCTCATTTGACTGTGTACTACTTTTGGCCCTTAACATTCATCTTCTTCCTATCATCGTGTGATCTACTCCCCGTGATCTATTATCTTTTCCTCAATCCAATTCAGCATGACCTTGGCCAGCACCGTGAGCACTGTGAGTGCTTGGGGGTTTCCATTTGTAGGTGAGTTTGGTTACTGAAAGATGGGAGCAAGCTTGGCGATGGTCTGCGAATAGTGGATGGGAGTGAGGGAGTTTCGTTAGAGGGGCTATGGGACGGTGCAAGGAAAGCCGTGGCAGCTTGTGCCGGTGGCATGGTGAGGCACCATGGAGCTGCTTGTTGCTTGAGGTGTAGGTGTGGTTGGTGGTGACTGCACCAGAAGATGTTGGAGACCACATGGGAGAGGTGGGCCACCAGATGTGGGTGGAATCCTCTTATTTCAATGGAGAGACAGATGAGGAGAGGGGAAGGAGACATTGGCAGGGTGGATGTGGATGCATCAAACGTTGACAAGGTCTCCAAATACCACCATAACCAGAGACATACGTAGTGATAATCAACCTAGCACTATTTGTTTGTCAAAAAAAAACTAGCACTATATGTTATCCATGCACTACAAGAAATATGCCATCTTATGACGTTTACGGCATGACATCTGCTCAAAAGGTCACTAAATCAACTAGTTTATGACATTTGTTTCAGAGCCAGCTCAACTTAGTGACATTAATAAATGCACGTCATAAAAAATGTCTTCGCTGTGTTGACGAAGGTGTCGATCCAGAACTTTGAGAGGAACCTGAAACTCATGAGTAAGGTCAGGGAATGTAGAGCTTATTGTTGAATCTGGAGGCACCGCCTTTTTGAGTTGAGATACATGGAATACGGGATGAATCAGGCAATCTTCAGGCAACTGTAAACGGTAAGCTGACAGACCAATACGTTCTAGAATGGTAAATGGCCCAAAGAATCAAAAAGCCAGCTTATTGGAAGATCTGGGAGACAGTGAGGTTTGCACATATGGTTGAGCCTTGACAAACACTGAATCACCCACTTGAAATGTACGCTCAGTGCAATGCTTATCAGCCTGATACTTCATTTTGTGCTGCGCTCTGATCAGATGCTGACGAACCAGCTGCTGCATCAAGTCACGCTCTTCAAGCCAAGTATTCAGATCAGAAATTGGATAGGACTGATCAATATCAATCCCAAAATGTCTCGGTTCATGTCCATATAGAACCAGAAAGGGGCTCTTGCCAAGAGATGAATGGAATGACGTGTTATTCCAATATTCCGCAAGAGAGAGCCACTGAGACCACTTGTTTGGACAAGCATTCACAAAGCATCTTAAGTAAGTTTCCAAACACTGATTAACCCTCTTGGTTTGACCATCGGTTTGTGGGTGATATGCACTACTGCTGCGAAGGTCAATGTTTAACACGCGGAAGAGTTCTTGCCAGATGTGACTAGTGAAAACTTTGTCACGATCAGAGATCATAGCAGTAGGCAACCCGTGCAACTTGAACACATTGTTCATATATAACAATGCAACTTGGAAGGCAGTGTATGGGTGAGACAGAGGTAGGAAGTGGCCATATTTAGAAAATTTGTCAACAACAACAAGAATGCAGTTGCATGATGAAAATTTTGGAAGGCCTTCTATAAAGTAAGTGTAACCATTTTCCAAGCTCCATCAGGAATAGGTAGTGGAGACAACAACCCAAGATAAGCAACTCGTTCATGTTTGGCCTGCTGGCAAGTTTGACATCGTGCTACTAAGGCTTTAACAGTGAGTTTGAGTTTAGGCCATGCAAATAGGTGTTTGATTCTTTTATAAGTAACCTCAAACCCAGAGTGACCCCCACTGCACTGGAATGCAAAGAGTTGAAAACTTTGGAGTGTAAGGATGGTGTGTTACCTAACCAAATTCTGCCTTTATATTTGATCAACCCATCCTGAAGAGAATAAGAGCCTTGAGGGGAATGAACTGATAACTCAGATAACAACTGTTGGGCTTCATCATCTTGAGCATAGCCCTGTTGAATATCCTGAAGCCACAATGGCTTAATAACTGATATGGTAGAAATATCACAAGTATCAGAGTTAGAAACCCTAGACAGAGCATTAGCAACTCTGTTATCACAACCTTTCTTGTACACAATTTTATAAGAGAGACCCATGAGTTTTGTGAGGGCTTTATGCTGCCAAGGAGTAGACAACCTCTTGTCATCCAAATGAGTCAAACTTTGCTGGTCTGTGAGAATGAGAAATGGTGCAAACTGCAAATAATGGTGCCAATGTTCTACAACCATAAGTATAGCTAAGCATTCTTTCTCATATGTAGACAAACACTGAGCTTTTGGTCCCAAGGCTTTGCTAGCATAAGCAATTGGATGTCCTTGCTATTGCAACACTGCACCAATACCTTTTGTAGAAGCATCTGTTTCTATAACAAACTGAAGATAAAAGTTTGGCATAGCCAAGACTGGGGCAGTAATAAGGTCTTGCTTCAAGGTTTGAAATGAAGACTCGGTCTCAGAAGTCCAAATATACAGGACACTCTTCTTCAGTAGATTGGTAAGAGGTTTGCTAATCAACCCAAAATGAGAAACAAACCTTCTATAGTAACCAACCATGCCCAGAAAACTCCTTAGCTCTTTGACATTTTGAGGTTGAGGCCAAGCCTTGATAATATCTATCTTAGATGGGTCTGTAGAAACACCTTCAGAGCTGATAATATGCCCCAAGTAACTAATCTTTTGCTGAGCAAATGCACACTTGGAGAGCTTGACATGAAACTTATGCTTCTGTAGAATAGTCAAAACAACAGAGATATGTTGTAAATGATCTTCCCATGTCTTACTATAAATCAAGATATCATATATGAAGACAACTGCACAAACTCTTAGTAATGATGAAAGAATCACATTCATGACAGTTTGAAATGTAGCAGGACCACCAATAACTCCATAAGGCATAACTCTATATTCAAAGTGTCCATGATGTGTCTGAAAGGCTGTTTTAAACTCTTCCCCAGGAGCCATTCGGAATTGGTGAAAACCAGAGCATAAGTCCAATGAGTTAAACCATGTAGCTCCTTGAGGTTCATCTAACAACTCCTCAATAACTGGCAAGGGATATTTATTTTTGATTGTCTATGCATTGAGTCTCCTAAAATCCACACGTTACCTCCAATCACCAGTTTTCTTTTTAACCAACAAAGCTGGAGATGCAAAAGGGCTGGTACTTGGTTGTATCCATCCTTTGGCCAGCATGTCCTTAATTTGAGCCTCTATCTCATCCTTTTGTGCAGTATTGTACCTATAAGGTCTCAGATTGAATGGTTGAGTTCCTTCTAACAAGGGTATTGTATGATCTCCTGGTCTGAATCGTGGCAACTCAGAGGGTGGACTGGAAATATCTTGGAACTGATCAAGTATGTGCTGCAATTCTCTTGGAATATCATTGGAGTGAGAATCAGTAGTGGATACTGGCTGCAGCTGAACCACATAAAGAATGGCATCAGTTCTATCTAAAGCTTGAAGTTGATGAGAAGAAACTGGTGGACCAAACTGAGTACAGGAAGTAATTCCTTGAATTTTTACTGCAGAACCTATATAATTAAATTTCAACCATCTTTGATCCCAGTGAATCTCCATAGGACTCAGAGAACTCAACCAGTCCATATCCAAGATGATATCATAACTACCCAGAGGCAAAATCTTGAATGTAGTGAAGAAGGACTGACCCTGTATTCCCCAAATTTGATTAGGAAGTTCACGAGTACATACAATCTTTGCACCATTAGCTACTTGGACTTGTACTGCATTAGACAATTTCTTCCAGGGTTGAAACTTCACAGCTAAATACTCTGTAATAAAACTGTGATTACTGCCAGAGTCAACAAGCATGTACACTTCTTGCCCACCCAAATGACTTCTGAGTCTTATAGTTTGTGCTCCTTCAGTTCCATTGACAGCCTGACAGATACTGCCATTAATTCATCATCAGAATCTGAGTCCACTTCCAGAGAAGAATTTGGCAAGTCATCTGAATCAGAGAAACACTTCCAAATTTCCTCTATAGCATTCAGTGAAACCACTTGAGGACATTTGTGCTGAGGATTCCACTTTTCACCACACTTGAAACAAAGACCCTTAGATCTTCTAAAGGACTTCAAGGCTGACATCTTGTCATCACTTGACTTGGTCTTGGATATTTCATAGCTTCTTTTATCTTCCCCAGTTCTGGTAAGACTTGGAGTAGAAACTTGAGAAGTTTTTGTAGAATCAGCATTGAATTTCTTGGTATAGATACCCAGGTTAGTCTTCCTGGTCATATGGTCTTGAGATGCCTCCTCCTGCAAGAAAGCCAAGGAGCTAGCAGCATCGAGATCCTGAGGCCTATGAACCATACAAACAACCCTAATGTCTTTTCTTAACCCATCAACAAATCGATTGGTAATGAATGAAGCAGTAATGTTTGGGTCATGAGCTAGAAGCTGATGGACAATATCACCGAATTGATCAACGTATTCAGCAACGGAAGCAGTTTGGTGTATGTGGAAAAACTGTCTAAGTAGTAGGTTATGCTCATCCTTATCAAAATGGGTACAAGCAGCCTGAACAAAAGCCTCCCAAGTAAATTTCTCAACAAGTGTCTGCAAGGTCTGAAACCACAAGGCAGCGGATCCAGAAAGGTTCATGGTAGCCATTCTAACCCAAACTCTAGGGTCTACAGCATAAACATCAAAATAGGTTTCACATCTCTTAACCCAATAACGTGGATTTGAACCATCAAATTGAGGAAAATTTTGGTAAGGCAAGGCTAAAGTGGGAATTGGAATAGGATACACCCTAGGATCACAGATTGCAGCATTCTCCAAACCAGGGAAAAAAATATCGGCCGGTAGAATCCGAAATTTCTGAGATATCCCGTTTACCGGCTGGGTCTAAAATTTTTTCCTCTATCGTCCGAAATTTTCATATTTTTAAAATTTTGTCATGCAAATAGATGTCAAAGCCCACCCAATACTCTAACCTTAATCCATGTTTAATTTTCTCTCCCCTTCTCTTCTAAGTTCAAGTGGCCGCCGCCGCAACACACTCAGACGCTCCTGCCATGTCACTGCCCTCCTCATTGAATAAGCAATTGATAATATTTTTTATTTAGTTTTTTATGTTAGATTGTTTAGAAATGATCCATGTGCTTTCCTGAACAAAATGAGTCATTTTTTGTCTAAATTTCTTTCAAAATTTTATTTCTATCACCGATAAATTTTCGATATATCCGATATTCCCGTTTATCAGTGATCACCGAGATTTTTATAATACCGGTAGAGAAAACCTTGCTAAAAACCATTAGGAACCAGAGTAAATTGGGCACTGGTCTGAGTCAGGGTGGTATATACCACCCCAAATCCAGCACTCCGGTGGGGGTTGTCATCGCCGTGGCCACTTGGCCCAGAAGCCGCCCCAAGCGGGGTCGATCCCAGATGAGTAGGATCCGGCATCTCCACCTTCTCGCTCGTCCGATGAGTGGACGCGGAAGGCTCAATAGACTTCTTCTTCGCGGAGTTGCAGTTGTTGATAAGAAGCTCCACGTGGTCGCCGAGATGATGAACTGCACTCTCCAGATCAGCCACACGATGGTCGACCTCCAGCTTCCATGCATCAAGATCGGCCTTCGCCGCCTTCATCTCCGTCATCGTAGCTTGAAGCTCAGAAATCCCCTTCGAATTTTGACTCAACAAGGCAAGTATTTGCCCGAATTGCTCTTCCTGAGTCATCACGATCTGCTGACGAGTGAGATGGTGGTGGTGGGAGTTTTGGTGGGGTGCTAGGATGACGCCGCGGCTATTGACCACGCTGACCTCGGCACAGACCTCTGGGATTTCAACGACCACCACTGAAATGGTGACCGGAAATCAACCTGCTGTCGGGGATTATAGCGCTAGATCGAAGCAGCACACAACGAGGAAGGGTAGATGGTCTCCGATACCAGATGTAACCAGACTTCTATTGGATAGTTTGTGGATCACGATCTCGAGACACCGGCAACTGCCGCGCTCGCCGTCGCCGTCGCCCACCGGGCACGGTTCAGACTTTTGATCAAGTTCATCCTCTCCCCTCTTCTCTTGCGGTACAAGAAGAAGCCGTAGCAGGCATGCCCTTCGTTAATGGGCCACGAAGGGCCTTTCCTAATTCTGCTATTCCGGCCCATAAGCTCTTGGATTAGCCTTCAAAGCCCGCTTTGGTCTTTCCTTCCCCTTCATGTCATCTTCAGGTTCGTCAGGCGCCAAAGGAGTTTCAGCAGAAACGTCTTGCTCCAGATCAGCTTCAGATGCAGTAGGTATCTTGTCAGCGGTGGTGAAAACTACCTCCCTTAAGCGGCCTCTAACCTAGGGCCTTCCTGGTACCCCAAGAACACTCATCTCAGGTTCGGGCTTCGGCGGCATTGTACAGGCCTAGAGGTGAGAAATGTAAGTGACTACACCCTGTCTCAGATCTGTGATTTGCTTGGATGTCTTCTCATCAATCCCCCCTCAGTTGCAAGGATTTTTCCAAGTCATGTGCCTCAACGTTAGCAGGCTGTGGGATCCAGAAGCCAGGGGCGACGGTGGCAGGAACAAGCAGCAGAACTCGTAGACTAACGTCGAGGATCTCGTTCCCTGTCTTTTAGTTGCAGTTGTTCAGGATCTAGTTGTTGCAACTACAAACACATCATGAGCTAGGAAGAGCTGTGTTATTATTTAGTTACATTTCCGGTAACTATCAGACGCTGTGGCAGGGCTCTGAAAATTTTCTAGTAACTAACCACACGCAGGAACATGCTTTGTCAGTTTGTTGAGTTATCGATAAAGGTGTAGCTAGTTTGTTGAGATCTCTCCAGCTTTTTATCTAGACAACTGAATCATGTTTTGGATTGTGGTTTGTAGCCTAGTAGTGGGATTGGCATAGCATAACAATGATTGGGGGCGTTCACTTGAGCTTAAAGCAGCTGCTGCAGCGACTGTGTTTTTTCTCTGTCTCCAAAACAATGTTGGCGCCAACCTGCAGTAATGTTAGCTAGCATCAATTTTCTATTTTGGTTAATTCACTATAGATGACTACAGCTTTTGATTGGAAAATAGTACTTAGCTAGTGTTACAAGCATCCACTGTGTTTGAACCATTGCAAGCTTGAACATGTACTGTCTAGAACGCTTAGAAACCTTACTGTAGGTGTTGCTAGCTACTGTTTTATTGCAGCCACAGACCTATTCAGACCCGTGTTTGTTCTATTTATTGGATAATGATAATACCTGGTGCACTAGTTGATGTATTAGTTTTCTTTCTGGTGATGTGAGCATTCTGAAAAATCCATGGCACCTTGCCGTTATTGTGTTTTCAAAGCCATGTACTTATCTTGAAAGAAGTTGACATTTTAAACAGTAATGTGGAATTAAGGTGTGATATTTCTGATTAGTTTATTTTTGGATCAAAGTACAAATACTCTTGATACAGAACCTTTACAGAGGAAGGCCTACTACTGCTACAGCAGGAACAACATGTCCAGGTAGAACTAGTTGTTACTCCATTGCTGAATTAGCTGAATTGCTTTCCAATAAATTGTTACTCCTTCAATTATTGTTTTGGTTTCATTGCTGCTAATTATTAGTAAATCCTATGCTTTTTTATAGTGTATTTAGTAGACTCAACAGGTGATGTTTCACTATATGCAGCCACCTTCTCATCAGAATGTACATATAGTTGATCTGTTTAAGTTAGGATCTGAATTTGAGAGAGTGATCAATTAGCAATTACCATTTCGTACCTGTCTGAAGTGGCTCAAATTAGGATGAATGTTTGAAGGTTTAAATGAACTCTTCCTGATTAGTATACACTGCCAAAAGTTGGTGTTCTTGAAATATTAATCAGAAGTTCTGCACATTTCAGAGATACCGTGCCTCAATAAAAAATTGAAAATCTTAGAACAGCCCACTGCAAAGCCAGGGACTGAATATTTTTTTTTCACATTTTATTGAACTGTGGAGTTAGTAAAATGCGTGTAGTTGACTAGTTGTGTGAACAGTCCAGTATTGACAATTTGTGGTGACCAAGTACTTGACTTTTATATTCTCGTGGTGTGAAATATCCCTTCTTTTATTGTTAAGTGCAGCCACACATTGTATCTGTATGCCTTAATTTTTTTGCTGCACAAGTCCAGTTGCTCTATTACTTACATTTGGTAACCTGAATAATTAGATGTTAAATATGGATATCTGAAATGGTGGATTGCATCAATCTTTTCATGTCTATCAATTTCTGTGATCTGAAGTAGCATATCTGAACCAGATGTGTGACCATACAAGTAAAGGGAAAAAAAAGCTATATGCTGGCATATCTATCAATTTCCAGCAGCAACAGCTCAAGCTTGACTTCTCTAGTTTGTATTATTGGAGCTTAGTGTATTTTCAAATGCTGATTAGAGCTTTTATTAGCTTAGGTATTGTTAGATCTATTTAAGCTCATTACCTGGTACTTATTTTCTTTTAGTTAATTACTAGCTATTTATTTTCTTTTGTGTTGTTTTGTTCATTTGCAGGTTATATCAAGCAAGGAGGAAAGGAAGCAACATGGGAGCTACAGATTTTTTGCAAGGCACAAATTCTTCGTGGTGAAGAAACATGGTACAAGCAGCTAGAAGAGATTAATGCCCTTCGATGTTTATCTGTTAGTATTGACTATGGAGTAGGTTATTCCTTAACTCCACTTACCATGCAATTCATGGTGTGACTTGGCTATTAGGAAAAGGTCTAGATCACCCCCTGAAGTATGGGGTGGTGTCTAATTTACCCCCTCAAGTATGAAACGGTCTAATTTACCCCCTGAACTTTCCAAAACCGTCTACTTTACCTCCTAGGGCAGTTTTGGACGGCGGTTTGCAACTGTAACCATGTTTTGCTACAGTAACCGAATCTTTTAAAAATCATAGTAAATCACAGGAAAATCGTAAAATGGAAAAATCCAATTTTGTTGGACTCCACGTGAGTAGATCTACACAATGAACATATAATATGGTGTGCTTTAGTACAAAGTTTTTGTTGTAGCTTTCCAAAACCATGGTTACTGTAGCAAACCGCCGTCCAAAACTGCCCCAGGGGTAAAGTAGACGGTTTTGGAAAGTTCAGGGGGTAAATTAGACCGTTTCATACTTGAGGGGGTAAATTAGACACCACCCCGTACTTCAAGGGGTGATCTAGACTTTTTCCTGGCTACTTTATTTGCTACTCAGCTTAGCTTCACATCATGACATGATAAAAATGTACTGTAATTTGGGTTCAGATTGCTATTGTACTTCACTTCCATGAATGTGACCATTCTAAATTTTGCTTACTAGACACAATCTTGAGGTGTTGTATGGGCTGCAATGATTGTATGTATATGGGCTGTAATGGTTTGGGCTGGTTAGAATGTTATATGGGCTGCAATATCCATGTGTATATGGGCTGTAACAAAAGTCTTGCTAATCAAATACATATGGGCCAAAAATGTTATATATATTATTAAATGGGCTAGAAAAAAAAAACTAGCCTCAACATTGGGCTAGGCCCATTATGAGCCTAGCAAGGTCAAGAAACCTATGACTTAAAAATAGATGTCATAAATATTTGTGACAATTGAAATCAAAGTCATAATGTTATGACTTTAACACCTAAATGTCACAAGTTGTCATTAAAGACGCTCATTTTTTGACATTTCATTTTTCATCAACTTGATGTCACAAATGACAATCTATGACTTATTTTTTAGTTTTTATGACCAATATCAAATGTCAAAAGATGACACATTTCTTGTAGTGATGCGTGATGAGCGTCCATTAGGGTATATATAGCTGGGAGTAGCTACACATGATGGTAGAATGGTGCTAAAATAATAGTATGGATGTAGTATATACTTTCATTGTTTGTGCATACTTAACATCTGTGTTGTAGTTTCTTTGCCTAAAAATACATAATTTTGTAGAACAATACTGTGAAGTAATGTCACGGTATGGGGCTTTACATCTCTCTTCACACTTGCGAGGCAGAAACATTGTGAGGGATAAACTTGAATTGACTGTTGAACAGTACTATCTCGGTCACCCTTCAGGCTTTTTTCTTTTCATGCATTCTCTAGATTATTTAAATATTGCAAGGTTTAAACATCATTTTACCATGCTAGAGATTCAGGTGGTGTTAGGCATGTTTGGTACTAGAATTTAGAAATACATGATATTATTAGGTATTTACAATGGTTAGACTAAAAAAACTAACATGCTAATAAACTAAGATTTTCTACAATGCAACAACCGGAAGGCACTTGCTAACATGATCAGTTTCTAGTTTCAACTTTTTCTTACTAAATTATTGTCACATCTGGTTTTAAAGAACAAAACCAGGTCAACCATATATGTGCCCAGGAAGTCCACACATACGTCAGAATGAAAAAGTATCAGAAACAATGTTATTTATTTAATGTACACATAGCTATAATAACACTTACATCAGAGTATCGCGGAACGATGACTAAACTTCAGGCTCCATTCCTCTCAGGGACGGCTGACTGGGGGCTCCATATGCCAAGCACTTGATAGACTTCTGGATACTCCTTTACACCTTCATCCCTCTTCTAAGTAGCACCTTACTACACACTGGAGTGTGGTGGAAATAGCAAGAGTGAGTCCATGTCGAACTCAACAAGTATAACACAGAGTTCATGAGGCACAAAAGGCTAGACACTGTTTGACTGCGTTTAGCTTTTAGTCATCATTTACTTAGCAATTGAGTAGCATCAAGGTATTCCAATTCCCATTAATGAACCAATGATCAATTGTAATAAGAATAATGAAATAGCATTAACATGACATAATAATAACAACATCAGTATTAAGCATAATATACCAATGGTGATCATTTATTCTGTAAGAATCCCCAAGGCCGCCTGTGTCCGTGGGCACGGCTAGTATACCAGTTTTTAACTCTGCGCAGAGGTGTACACTTTTATTGTGAGTCATGACTTCCAAATGCATGGGTTAGCTAGGCCCAAAACACCAGAAATCATATAAAGTCATTTAAAAGTTCATCTAACAAGTTAGGGCCGCTAAGGATTCTTAATTGGAAAGCATGAACCTCCCTCCAAGGGGTGACTTACAAAAGACTGCACCCACCTTGGCAGGCCAAGACCATACTAGACATGACCCCTCTTGCGCCTTTCGGTAACCACTAACAAGCTAGAAAAGGTCTCTTAAACAACTAGAGCCAGAGCCATATAGCCCTCACAGCTGTACTGTCAATCCCGGTTATCACTTACAGATAAAGTCCTTATGGAGAGAGACTAGAGCAACATAAAACAACATAGTGCTCTAGCACCCTTTAACAGTAATTAAATCATCTTAATGGTTGGTTGCACAATTCATTAGTCATATTACAAGATCATTGTTTATAGATCAAGCACTAGCAATAACTACCCAATGCAAAACCCATAGGTGACAAGAAATCAGGATATCAAAGCCTACTTTATAATCTATAGGTCATCAAGGAGGACACATGTATATGTATTATGATTATAGTGAATAGGTCATCAAAGTGTTCATTGTCTCTTGGTATTCTTTTATTGATCACTTGCCACATTTGGTATACTCCACTCTACCTATTGTACTTACTTTGTTTTCATTTTCTTAGTGGTAGTGGTAGTGTAGCTTAGTCACCTAGCTCTCTTGTCACCTAGGTGTAAGTAGCAACTTAGTATTGTTTGTGTGTTAGTGATTTTAACTAGTGAATTTGGGTAGGTGGCTTACAACCCCTATTAGGCTAGTGCAAAATTCGCTTGGCCATGTTATTTACCAATCATTTTGATTAAGTGTTGTTGTAGAGTTTAAATTAGACTATTTACCCCCTTCAGCTTTACCAAGGACCTTTCACCCGGTCACGATATCGCAGCGACCCCCTGCCTGCGGGTCTAAAACCAAAGGAGAACTTGGCTTCTTTGCATGTTGTCATGCTATGACGTAGCGCCTGACATCACGCCCACCCTCACCTAGCTTCTGTGGCAATGCCCTGCCTGGCGCCTGCCACTTCGTATACACCCCACCAGGCCACCCCAGCCTAGCCTGTCATGGGCCCACGCCCACCTCTCCTCCACCCGGAGGCCCACAGCCACGGCAAGTCAGGACGACTCGGACTCGAGAGTTGAGGAATTGAAAGTGGAAGAGAAAGAGACTGGTCGCTCCCAGGCGTCATCTAGGCCCACATCGTCTACTTCTGGCCATTGCTGTTGGGCTGGCTTCCTGTGCCCTTTCCACTGCCTCACTATAGGCTTGGGCGCCTGCCTGTCTATATATAAAAGAAAAAAAAAGTTCACTTAAAAGAAAAAAAAGGTTTATTTTTCCTCCCTCAACTTTTGCGAAAGTCCGCTTTTCCTCACTAAACTCTAAAAGCAGGCAAACCACCTCTTTGAACTTTAAAAACTGTGTGTTTTAGCTCCCTGACCCTGTTATAAGTAAGGATGAAAACGGTCGAAAACGATCGAAAACGGACTTACGAAATAGAAAACAAAAACGGTTAGTTCGGTACATTTCTACATTTTAGCAATTAAAGAATACAAAAAATGGTTGAAAATGGTTGTGAAACCAATTGAAACTGACAATTTTTTATGTTAAAAATGGAATTATAATATAGAAAACATAAACGGTCGGTTCGGGATATTTCCGTTCCGTTTTCATCCCTAGTTATAAGCGGTTTCGAAGGCAGATTTGTCTTTTTCTTTTTTATTTATTTTGGCTGAATCTTTAAAAAATCATACTAAATCACTAAAAAATCATAAAATAGAAAATCTAATTTTGTTGGACTCCACATGAGTAGATCTACACAGTGAATATATAATATCATATACTTTAGTACAAAGTTTTTGCTGTAGATTTTGATCTATTCTTTTATGTAATTAATTGAAACAATTCATAACTGCAGTTTCTATGGTTTAATTGTGGTGAAATTTTTATGGTGGCCTAGTTATTGTATTCTTGAATTGCAGTAAAAATTTCATACTCATTGGATTATGTATAGCTTAGTTATATATTTATTTAGGATTTATGCTTGTTAAATCTAAGTAACTGTGGTGAAAGGGCCAAGCGCGGAGCAGAGAATGAAAGGCAGAGGTTTGGTGGAGGCTACACTGCGGCCGGCGTTGACCGATGGCTCACGATCACCAGCTGTACGTGCAATTCTGCAGCCGCACTTCTTCCACCTCTACGTGATGTGTGCTTTACTTGGATCTGCAGCGTGCTCTATTGCATAATTTTCATCTACGGCGTACTAATTCTGCTTGCTGTTCTTTGCATTGCATCTCGACACAATCTTTCAGCATACGTGGGAAAGAGCAACCAAGGCCGGAGAACTATTTCGGGCCCAATACGGGGCCCGCGCACGTACACGGGCCTCGGCCCTCGAACCACTACCTCCTTCCTTCCCGGCCCAGTCCACACGGTTTGGGCTCCCTTTAGATATTAATCGCAGTCATGAAAAATTATTATTGCACCATTGTTCTGTCATTCTTTCACCCACGTGTTCCTTTAATAATGTGAGGAGAGGTAGACCGAAATTGACATGGGAGAGATAATAAAAAGATATTTGAAAGCTTGGGATATACCTAGAGATATATGTTTGAATAGGGGCTCTTGGTGGATTTCAACTCTAGCCTACACCAACTTGTTTAGGATTGACAGACTTTGTTGTTGTTGTTGTTAGGAGTAAAAGTATTCCGGCCAGCACCATCTACAACTCAAAGGTTATAGCCTGTCTGGACATTGTTTATGAACACCACAACTAACACATAGCACTCGCTGCTTAAGTAAATAATAATGTTCTGACCTGGATATTTCTATCTCGTAGGTCTGCAATGGACCGCAGCTCTGATGAGACAGTGCAAGATCAGGAAGTGTTTGTTTGGCCCTGGACAGGCATCCTCACAAATGTTCCAGCCGAACAAACCCAGGGGGGTGGAGCCATACTAATGAGGCAGTTAGCTGATTACAAAACCATGCAAATTACTGCTGTGGATGGTGCCAATGGGTATACTGGCTACGTCATTGTTCTTTTCACCAAGGATTGGATTGGGTTCAAGAATGCCGTAGCATTAGCATTCCATAACTATTTCATGTCACAACGCTTGGGAAAACTGGACTGGAAGGAGACAAAGCAACATGGAAAGTATGTGTTTGGATGGCTGGCAAAACAAGAGGATTACAAATCAGATGACCCAGTTGTTAGGTTCTTGTCAGCAAACGGTGGCCTAAAGACAGTGCCTGAACTGGAACAAGAGATGTACAGCAAGACTGATCTCATAGCTAATTTGACTCAACACATTACCACTCAAAGCAAGTATCTGCAAGAACTAGAGTGCAAGTGTAATCAAATAAATCTCGCCCTTTAGAAAATCATGGAAAAAAGTGATTTGTTGCACAACTGTTATAATGAAGGTACACTCATTGAATTCTAGTTGTGAAGTATTATCCTGTCAGAGCTTTATGGACGTTATGCTCATTTATATTGCCTAAAAGGATTGTGCCTATTGTATTTTTATTTATCCTTTTCACAGAAATGAGGAATATGTAGTCTACTGCTCACGAACATACACAGAGAGTTTTTCAGGAGACTGAAAATCTGAAAGAGAGTAACATCGGAAGGAGGTCCAGGGAACTAAATGAACAAGTTGCTCAAACTGACATGAAAAAAAGAAAACTGGAGGAAGAGAGGAAAAAGGTATGGGTGCATCCCCATTTCTTTTAGTGCTATTTTTATTGTCCATATCTTCTCTATCATTGTGTCACATATCAGATAGTTTCTGAATTGTATTCTTAGTCTCACCAATAATGAATTATTATCTGATACCTGTCTTTCGTACTTATTTCCCTACAGAATGCTGACAAAAATGATTCCTCGACATGGCTAGGATTGAGCAACAGAAAGCTGATGAACGGGTGCTACAGCTTCTTGAGAAAGATAATGTACGCACGTCCTTTTTCATGTTGATACGATTGAGTTTTCTTTCAGTTTACATGCACCCGAACTTAATTTGGGTTCCAAAACTCAAACAGGAAGAGAAGGAGATCGCTCTGAACAAAATCCTGCAGGTAGATAGGCAGGTGGATGAAAAGCAAAAGGAAAAAGTCTACTTGACCCCCCAACTATGGGAGTGGTCTAGTTTACCCCCTCAACTATGAAACGGTCTAATTTACCCCCTGAACTTTGCAAAACCGGCCAAATCATCCCCTCGAGTGGTTTTGGACAGTGGTTTTGCTACAGTAACAACAGTTTTGCTACAGTATAAAGTTTTTGCTGTAAATTTTGATCTATTTTTTCTGTAATTAATTTAAATAATTCATACAACAAAAACTTGGTACTAAAGCATACTATATTATATATTCACTGTGTAGATATACTCATGTGGCGTCCAACAAAATTGGATTTTCTATTTTATGATTTTTTTGTGATTTACTATGATTTTTCAAAGATTCAGACGAAATAAATAAAAATGAAAAGGATAAAACCACTGTAGCAAACCACCGTCCAAAACCGCTCGAGGGGATGATTTGGCCGGTTTTGCAAAGTTCAGGGGGTAAATTAGACCATTTCATAGTTGAGGGGGTAAACTAGACCACCCCCATAGTTGAGGGGTCAAGTAGACTTTTTCCAAAAGCAAAAGCTGGAGCTAGATTTTGAACAACTTAAAGGCAAATTGGAGGTGGTGAAACACATCGAGGGAGAGGGTGTTGATGTGAAGAAAGATTCTGAGGAGCTGATAGAGCAACTGATTGAAAGAATTGAGGAGATGGAAGATCTGAAAGCTCTCAATCATGCTCTTGTTGTTCAACATAGGATGGCCAATGATGAGATTCGAGATGCAAAGAAATATCTGATCACGGTAGTATCATATGCCAGTATATTTTCAGAAAATCTGCAGAGACATGCCTTATTTAGATATTCATTCTTCCAAATTTAATCGTATTTAGATCCATGTCTTCTTTAGATGTGGATTCCTTAAGATTAAGCCCTTCTGTCCTTTTGACTCTACCTGAGAGAGATTGTGTGGATATTTTGCAGGGTTTGACAGATTTATTAGGTCCTCGTAGCCGTAGCAACATTGGAATCAAGAGGATGGGTGAACTGGATGAGAAGCCCTTTGTTCTATCTTGCAAGCAAAGGTATGGAGAAGATGCCGAACTTAAAGCTGCTGAATTTGTCTGCATGTGGCAAGAGCATGTGAAGGACCCTAATTGGCATCCTTTCAAGATAGTGAACACAGGCTCAAATACAGAGGTATGCCCAATGTAATGAATACATCTTTTATCTTCCTGCAAACTTTCTGGCAATACTTACCTCAAATTAACTGTGTTACTCAGACACTCCAGGACACATCGTCTCAGAGCATGGCAAATTGTCAACACTAACCCGATGTGTTTTGTTTTAGGAAATCATCAATGACAAGGATGAGAAGTTGGTTATCTCGAAGGAACAGCTAGGAGAGGAGGTCTACCGCATTGCTGCAGATCAATGAGTACAACGCTAGCGGCCGCTTCCCGGTATCTGAACTCTGGAACAACAAAGAGAACCGCAAGGCCAGCATAATGGAAGCCATACACCACATCCTGAAGCAATTGAAGGCACAGAAGCATCGCCTCACTGGAACAAGTTAAGTTCTGTATTTTGGTCGCATTCTGCAAATACTTCGTGAGCTCCATTCTGTTGTCTTGTATGGGGTGCTGATCACTTGATTTATCATTTTGCAGTTGGGGTCAGCTGACTATCAGCATCACCATCAACTCCAGACACTACTGAAGATGATCTATGCATGGCTGTGTTTTCCTTAGAAGGCGCATGCCTCATTAGTTTCATTTAGCACTTATCTTTTTTGTCGGAAACTAAGTATGGACCATCAGTTGGTACTGGTTTAAAAGTATGGACCTCTACATTTTATGAATAATGGTGAAAGTTACTGGTGATGTGCCATTTGGCCCCTGCAACAGACTTTTGTAGACAGTGTTTACTGCTAGCATTTGTTTCTTTTCTTTGACTTGAACTAAATATGGCTTTTTTTCGTCCATGAAGCAACTTGTGTGATGAATGATGAACTGATGTCTAATGATGATGTAGCAGCTTAAACCTCCTGTTCCCAGGTTCCCCCACGGCCCCACTAGTATGGTCGTAGACTCCTAGTCCTAGTGTCCCACACCATTATTTAGATAATAATGAAATAGATACATGTATAGTCTCAAAACTCAGTGTGCATGTTTTCATTTTCCTAGAAGCTGAATACTGCAGTCATAACAAATTTCATTAAAAACATGATACCATACGTCAGACTGAATTATACAACATTGACCCTTGCTCCTAGTCAAATTCTCCAGCACTATTTTGCTTTTACCTTGAATAAACTTGTCTCACATCATCTTGTTAACATGGGAACACCCTCATAAAAAGTGCTTCTTTGACTGCATCCAAGATTTTCTTCTTTAACCAGCCTAGAAACTACTTCAATTGATATGGTCTTCTAGCGTGGGAGATACAAATACCTAGACTATTGAGGCACTTATGAACTGTATAAATTCGTTCTGTGAGAAGAGAATAGCATTTTGTGCCCTCGGGCAACACATGAAACACCAATTCTCACTGAACAAATAGGAGGATTATTTGCAATATTTTTTCCAGATAGTTATTTTTGCACAAATTATTTTGAAGTAGTTAACAAATGTAGCAATTTACATATCATTGTCATTCTGAACATATACAACAGGTATTTATGAATGGAAGTGTACCTGGATCCATGGAATTTTTTTCCAAGGACATTATTTACTTATTTTGTATTTGTAGACATTTGCCCAACATTTTAGTTACCAATTTTATGTGGTTTTGCTTGCAATATACATGGATCCATATTGCATAAAGTACTTATCAATTATCTTGTATACAAATATTGAATAATGCCCATTAGTTACATATCTTCCTTTCAACATATTGGCGGTGAAGCTCTCCGAGAGCCCAAATAGGGAATAGGTTTCGGTAGTTACCATAATTGAAGTACATGTAACGGTTAGATACTCCAACATGTTCCTGCCACCAAAGCGAGAGTACCATAAATATTGTTGCATTTTAGAATGCTGTGTGTGGTTCATGGTAAAGAGCCGAAGCTATGAAGATCATCGGTGTCTTGTTTGGAGATCAACATGGATTTATGCACAAGCCATATTTCTGGAATGCAACTTTTTTGTTAATGCACAGAGGACAATTCCACTTGCACAAGGAAACAGAAAGTTGGCACGAATGTTGTTTTGATCGGTTGTAAATTTATTTATATTGGGAACATGCTAGCTTTTTATGTACATGATAGTTCAATTTATAAAATGGTAAAAGATACTTAATTTGATGAAAATAGAATGTCTGGGTGTAAAAGAATTGAAGGCTTACTTGTTGTGGAAACTCGCCAGAGTCCAGTTGCATATTGATTAATTCTTTTGCAGCATGATATAATGGTGTCGGATCTCTTTCAACCTGCTTTTCATTCCCATGACAATGAAATAATAAACGAATGGTTTTGTTCATAATTTGTTCATCGAAATTCAAATACTTTAAAGTAGAAAATATACCTGCCCAGCATAAAGTGAAGCTAACATTGCCCAAGCAGTGTTGACAGCATGAGGACTGCTTGCCTCTCCATAAATCTGCGAAATATTATAATAAAGACTCAGCCAACATAGTTGTTTTTGGAAAGAGTGACATGATACAATGCATTAGGAGTAGCCTTGAGATGCACTTGACGGTTGCTGAGTCTGTGAACATGGAGACAATTAGCTGTCACTGTTAGATACCTTGTGCTTGTACCGAAGTGTGGAGAATTCATTTTAGTAATTGCTGGAGAAATATGTAAGCAGATCTGTAAATGCCATTTTTAGACTAAATGCAATTTCAGCATAACTAACATAGCAGAGGCCGGAGGTGACTTCATGATTATTCTATCAACTCGGTGTAATGAATGTAAATTAATAAAATCCTTCCTTTATAAAAAAAACATAGCAGAAACTAGCACAATTCAAACATCTGTAGACACTATACCACAACACCATAATATTGGCATATATGAGTTTGCTAAAATATAAAATTATCATATTATGATTGCACCAATATAAAGACACTTACACTGACTTAGGATTAATTAATTGTAGTTGGAATATATCTTTACCAATAGACGGTAGGTTTCTGCAGTGACTTTTGTTAACATTAATGTAGGCTTAATTAGTTTTTGTGTTGTGGATAGTGAGCAGCTTTGGATACTAAGTAGATAAACAAATACAGCCACTGAAGTATCATATCATATTTATAGACGACCTGATTGAAATCAGATATGAGCTAACAAAACCACTTAAGAAAATGCAAGCATAGTCACATAAGGAAAATCAATATTTACCCCAGTTTCACTTGAAAGATATGTTTCTCCCCATCCACCAGTACTTAACTGCTTCGATAAAAGAAAATTACTTGCTTTTCTGATTGAATAGCTATTTTTGTATGTTTTTCCAGCTGCCACTAGTCCTTTTACTGCAAATAGTGTCCCATAGATGAAACAGATACCCCAAATACCGAACCTGTTGAATAAGGAATAATCTAATTATTAGCATAATTAATTTTTTAATAATTTATACTTAATAAAAGAAAGTTTGGTACCATGAGCCATCCGGTTGCTATTCGTTTTCAAGAAACTTTATTGCATTTTTAACGCAATTTTCTATCTCATTTTTAATGTAGAACACTGAATTGTTTTTTTTAAAAAAACACTTCATATATAGTTCTTGTAGTTTAGTTACTATTTTTGTTGTTACTTCATCGATCTTTTGACTGATTTCAACAACCTTTTTCTGATCCATGACTATGCAATGAACAAAGTGCAACCAAATCCTCACTTGAGTTTGTCACACCCGGTTTTCTAAAGAACAAAACCAGGCTAATCATATGTGTGCCCAGGAAGTCCACACATATGCCAGAATGAAAAAGTATCAGAAACAATGTTATTATATAACGTATACATAGCTATATTAACACTTACATCAGAGTATCGCGGAACGGTGACTAAACTTCGGGCTCCATTCTTCTCAGGGACGGCTGACTGGGGGTAACATATGCCTAGCACTTCCACTAGTCTTCTGGAAACTCCACTACACCTTTGTCCTTTTTCCGAGTAGCATCTTATTACACACCGGAGTGTTGGGGAAATAGCAAGAGTGAGTCCATGTCGAACTCAACAAGTTTAACACAGGGTTCATGAGGCTCAAAAAGGCTAGACACTGTTTGACTGCATTTAGCTTTTTATCATCATATAATTAGCAATTGAGTAGCATCAAGGTAATCCAAATCCCATTAATGAATCAATGATCAATTGTAATAAGGATAATGAATAGCATTAACATGAGCATAATAATAATCAACAATAATTAAGCATGATATAACAATGGTGATCAACTATTCTGTAAGAATCTCCAAGGCCGCTCGTATCCGTGAGTACGGCTAGTATACCAGTTTTTAACTCTGCGCAGAGGTGTACACTTTCACTATGAGTCATGATTTCCAAATGCATGGGTTTGCAAGGCCCAAAACATCAGAGACCATATAAAGCCATTCAAAAGTTCGTCTAACAAGTTAGGGCCATTAGATTCACTCGGCAGGCAGATGTAGAACCCCCCTCCCGGTGGCACAACAACCGCAGCCTATACACACTAGGCCAGGGGCTCGCACTACACCCAACGTGGCAAGCCTTTCTTACGCCATTTAAGGTAACCTCTAACAAGCTAGAAAAGGTCTGTTGAACAACTAGAGCCAGAGCCATATAGCCCTCACAGCTGTACTGTATGTCCCGGTTATCACTTACAGGTAAGTCCTTACGGAGAGTAACTAGAGCATCAAAATAACCCACATGCTCTAGCCCCCTTTCAACAGAAATAACATCATCTTAATTGGTTGATTGCATAATCCATTAATCAAATTACAAGATCATTGTTTATAATTAAGCGCTAGCAGTAGCTACCCAAATGCATAACCCATAGGTGACAAGGAAACAAGATATCAATAGCTAAGTTATAATCTCTATGGTTGTCGAGGAAGACACATGCATATGTATAATAATTTCAGTGAATAGGCAACAAGGATGGTCCCATGTTATACTTGCCTTAATCAAAGCTTTCCTGATGATACTGCTGGTCTGGCTCAAAATAATACTCTTGATCGTCAAGAAATTGCTCACCGTCTATACTCGATCATCAATCAACAACACACATACATCCAATCAAACATACACGAAGCAAACAAAGAGATACAATTAGAACAGTACACCAACAATAACAAAACAGTAATAAAAGTTTATAAAACTCTTCTACACGTTTCTACGATCACACAGACGCAAAGATCACCAAATTCGGAGTTAAAACGTGAAAATTATGAATTTTCTAAGATTTCCTATAGATAAATAAATACTTAATTATAACCTCGAAAAATAAATTATCAAAACTAACTGTACAACTACACTAACATGTAGAGCTCGCAAATACGAACCTAACGCAACTTGAACGGATCAAATCGGAGTTAAAACGTAGAAGATATGATCTAAATAAGATTATATGTGTATAAGTATTTCTATTGTATTTCAGGATTTATTTTACTAAAGAAAAACGGCCACAAATCATACCCATGACATCATGTGATGTCATCAAGCTAGCAATCAGCCACTGTTTCTTTGAAATTGCACATGCGTGCGGAGGCAGTGTAGGTATGTATTTCCATTGTATTTTGACATTTGTTTGCTTAAAGGAAAACGGCCACAAAACACATCATCAAGCTAACAATAGGAGCATGCAGTCACGCAGAGAGCATGTACGCTGCACGGATGGTTCTGTCATAGCCGGCGATGGAGCTTTCGTGGATGGCGTTCCGAGCCACAGGGAGACACGGGATGGGTACGGAGATGACTAGATCGAGCTCACGAACTCGACCAGGGTATCGGTGGAGGCAGGGGATGAACGGAGACGGTCGTGAGCTCGGTTTGGCGGCTCGGCTCACCTGTGAGATGTTGCGGCTGCTTCGCTGGGCGAAAGATAGCTAGCAATATGAACTTACGAGAGAGGGAAATACACCACCAGGTTCCTTACCTTGTGCGATGCTCGGAGAAGTCCTCGTGGCGTAGGAGAGACAGCTGCGGTGGAGATTTACGGCGGCGTTGCAGAGCTCGGTGGGGTAGATGATAGCAGCTCCTCGGTGCGGGGCTCAGCAGAAGATCGAAGGCGGTGACGATGGCTCTGCTCGGCGAGGTCGGATAAGCTTCAAGCGGGGGTCACCACGGCATCGGACGGAGCTAGGGCTCGATGGCGCTGCGAATCGGGGCGAGGCGAGGGCAGCAGATGGCGTCCGCGGCGGCTTCGGCAGATGGCTCGACTCCTCGACGAGATTGGTCGTGTGTGGCAACGGCGGCAGCTAGGGCTTTCACGTGTGGGCAGTAAGCCCTGGTGGCGTTGACAGAGAACACTCCAACTGCAGATCGACACGGCGGCATGAAGCTAGGATCAAGAGGCGGCGGCGGCAATGAAAGCTATGTTAGGGCAAAGCAGCACTTCGTCCTGCTGCAGGAAAGAAGAATAGAAAAACAAGGAGATGACAAGGGCCTTTGGCATGCCATATATGTATAGTATATATATATATATATATATATATATATATATATATATATATATATATATATATATATATATATATATATATATATATATATATATACTAGCTGACCCTTGATCCGGCTTGATCAAAATCGAGTTCAACTTGGCTCCCTCCCTGACGTGGAGTTCGAGTGGGACAAGGAATTGGATAGCTGATACATGTGTTGAGAACGTGCATTGGCTGGCTGCCTTCGGGTGATGGGTTTAACTTTTGAACCCAATGCATACGACAAGCACTTTTGGAAAACCAACACCGGGACATGCAAACTTCCTTATTTAATGGTTTCTTCTTCCATGTATATACATATATATATATGTTCGGCAGCCATATACGGAGTATATACTTATACAAATCTAAATCACGTGCTTGCCAAGTATCAAGTATATACGTATATATAGCTTGCTCGGGTTTACCACATCTTGGCCAGCACAATTTCCATCTCTAATTATTCCTAAAGTTTAGAATTTTTGGGTGTTACAAATTCTACCCCCCTTAAAAGAATCTCGTCCTCGAGATTGGACTGCTTACTCAAACAACTACGGATATGATTTCCTCAATTCATCCTCTCTTTCCCAAGTTGCCTCTGCCTCTGAATATCGATTCCACTGCACTTTACACATCTTAATAACCCGACTTCGAGTAACTCTCTCAGCAGTCTCTAAAATCTTAATCGGAAATTCTTCATATGTAAGATCCTCTTTAATAGTCAATTCATCTAAAGGTATTTGTTCCTCAGGCACCCGTAAACACTTCTTAAGTTGTGAAACATGGAACACATCATGCACTCCAGATAAATTTTCAGGCAACTCTAATTGATAAGCAACTTCTCCACGTCTAGCAATAACTTTAAATGGTCCCACATACTTTGGTGCTAATTTGCCTTTCATGTTAAACCTCTTCACACTTCTCATAGGTGACACCTTCAAATAGACATAATCACCTACCTAAAAAAAACTAGATCTCTTCTCCTATTATCAGCATAACTCTTCTGACGAGACTGCGCTACTCTCAAATTCTCACGAATCACTCGCACTTGATCTTCTGCGTTTCTAAGAACATCTGTACCAAACACCTGAGATTCACCTGTCTGATCCCAAAACAATGGAGTTCTACACTTACGTCCATACAAAGCTTCAAACGGTGCCATCTTAAGATTCTGTTGATAACTATTATTGTAAGAAAATTCTGCATAAGGCAAACTCTTATCCCAACTAGTTCCATATTGCAATGCACAAGCTCTCAACATATCCTCTAATACCTAGTTGGTCCTTTCAGTCTGCCCATCTGTCTGTGGATGATATGCTATACTAAAATTCAATTTTGTTCCCAATGATTCATGTACAGCTTTTCAAAAGTGCGATGTAAACTGCGATCCTCGATCAGATACAATCTTCTTTGGAACTCCATGCAAACATACTATTCTTTCTATATACAAGGTAGCTAATTGTACTCCCGTGTAATTTAGTCTTGACTGGTATAAAATGAGCAACTTTAGTCAATCTATCCACTATCATCCAAATAGAATCATAACCTCTCTGAGTACGCGGTAACCCTACTATAAAGTCCATACCAACTTCCTCCCACTTCCATTCAGGAATCTTCATTGGTTGCACAATCCAGCAGGTCTTTGATGCTCTGCTTTCACCCTCTGACAAGTGTCACACAATGCCACATACTCAGCCACATCTCGCTTTAATCCAACCCACTAATATTTCTGTTTAAGATCCAAATACATCTTAGTACTACCAGGATGAATGGAATAAGCTGACTCATGAGCTTCGCTAAGAATTGCTTGTCAAACAGCTTGATCCTCAGATACACACAGCCTCTTTCCAAACCACAAAATCCCATTATCATCCATTCGAAAACCTTGGTGACTTACCAATCACTATATCTTCTGCTATCTTCTTTAGTTTCTCATCCTTCAACTGACCCTTGTAAATTTCTTACTCTAAAGTAGGCTCTATCACTAATTCCATTGTATTAGTAACAATTCCTAAATTCAAATATTCAAATTCAGCACATAACTCACTAGTCATAGACAACATCCGTATCTCATTGGCATAACTTTTCCTACTAAGAGCATCAGCTACTTTATTAGCCTTACCAGGATGATAGTGTATCTCAATATCATAATCCTTAATCAACTCTAACCATCTGCGTTGCCTCAAATTCAGATCTGACTGAGTAAAAATATACTTCAAACTCTTATGATCAGCGTATATATCACTCTTATGTCCAATCAAATAATGTCTCCCAATCTTTAAATCATGAACTACAGCTGCTAACTCCAAATCATGTGTAGGATAATTTAACTCATGCTTTCTCAACTGCCTAGATGCATAAGCCACAACTCTGCCTTCTTGCATAAGAACACATCCCAAACCTTGACGAGAAGCATCACAATAAATAGAAAACTTCTTACTCAAATCTGGTAAAACCAAAACAGGCGCTGTAGTCAACCTCTTCTTCAATTCCTCAAAACTAGCTTGACATTTATCCGACCACACAAACTTGGCATTCTTCTCTAATAGAGATGTCATAGGTTTAGCAAGTTTAGAAAACCCTTCAATGAACCGTCTGTAATATCCAGCTAAACCCAAGAAACTACGAATCTCGCTAACATCAATAGGTGGTTTCCAATTCAATAGATAAGCAAAATCTGATTTCTCTGTGCAAATTCCAATTTTAGTAACTCAGTAAAACTGTCATATCTCGAGCTACAGACGTCCAATTCGGATGACCTTTACATGGTTGAAAAGATTACAAAATTATCTACAACTTTTATTCACAACACTTTTTCTGAATCTGTCAAATAATTGGCCAAAAACTGAACTTAACCGAAACTGTTTCAGAATTCAAGACTGTGCAGTAACCCCAACTTGAAATAGATATATCTCTTAGCTCTTAATAGATATTAAAATAATTCTTGCGGGGTTGGAAAGATATAGAAGTCTAATTATTCCCAGTATAATTTCTTAAATTTCCCATTAATAGATTTTAAGTTATTTCTTAAACATCCCAGACTGACCTAAAAATCAGCAAAGGACAGAACTAAGTTAACCTCATATTCAACTAATATATTTTGATCAAACTTAATATTCTTAACCATGGAACTTGTAGGCATGTCTACAAAACTCCAGCACACATTACAAAGATCCAAATCACACATTATCACATTAACAATCCATCAATCACACAATTGTTCACACCACAAACTGACTCTCAAAACAATCCAACTTAAAATTGATTCGCAACTACTATCGTTCTTATTACATAGGGATTTTTCCTATTTCCTAGTTAAGCTTCTAATAAATCTTGGGACGACCTAACTCCGCCCTTAATTGGTCAATCTCCTTATAAGCTTGCTCCTTAAGTTCTTTTTCCTTCAGCAACTCTTATGCAATGATGATGCCACAAGCTCATAACCAACTTTATAAATGTCTCCTTTAGACCCTTACAATCCTTGTAGATGGTTCTAACAGATTACCACTCTGAGAAAAGATACTTGCGCTCAATAGTGATTTTACAACCATGTAGCTAGCTGATGCTTCCAGGTGACGAAATAGAACATATAAACCTCCATCTTGTATCGTCTTTTAGTTCGACAAACCCTCCTTAAGAAGAGATCAACTAGAGTACACCAAAGGATAGCTTGCATTTGTTTCTGAGTGATAACTACTATCGTGTCCTTCTATCATGTCAAAGAGACTCATGAGCATATGCAAGAACAAGTAACCTGCACTTCCTCGCGAGCAGAAAAATAGCAGTGCAGAAATACAGTTATATCTCGAGTTCTACGAATCCGATGATATTGTAGCTTATACCGTTGGAAAGCTTATCAAATTTACTACAACTTCCTTATAGAATTCTTCTCCAGATTCTGCAGTTAAGGTAGTCGAAAACTGTGCACGACAGAAACTATTCCAGATTGCTGACAGCACAGATGCGTCGCCTTGTGATTTTCATAAATCCCAAACCATAATAGATATCAGGGTGGTTCTTACGGTCAGAGAAATATATTAAAGTCTACTATTGTCCAGAATTTATCCATGATTTTTGGGCATCCAAAAATAGAGATATAAGCTAAGGTAGACAGACTACTATAAAAAAACAGAATAAGGTAGAAACGAGATTCAAAGACACTAGAGAGATAGATAACACTAATCTTCAAGTCTTCATGCTTCTTTGCTTTGTGTTGATGAGATATAAGACATGGATCGAGGATAGCCAAAAGATGACAAGAAAGATAAGGTTTGATCTTTAGTTCTTCATGCCTCCTCATGCCTCGTCGCTTGAGATATTCAGGACTTGCTGTTGTTGATAACTGATGCTACCCCACTTAACAAGATCATATTCCACCGAGCGATGTCATTGAACACATCTCTCTCTTGAAGGCTTGCTACTATTGATGCGTCCATTATGTGTTTATCCTCCATTGGGTTGAGATAAAGGAGAAATCATGGAAACCAAGAGTAGGCAAGGATGATATAGTGAAAAAAAAACAATAAGAATTAGGATTGATCTAAGATTAGGTAGGTCAAGAGAGGATACTACCCCACTTTAACATAGATTGAGCTACTCCTCAAGGCTTATACCTTCCGAGCCTACCTTTGAAACACGAGAACAAGGCAACACACAAGCAACACATCAAGCAAAACAAGCACACATCACATCGTCGGTACTACACGTGCTTCTTCAATAATGGTGGTCATCCTAAGAAAAAAAATATGGATGATGAAAACCCATCGAATCTTTGAACCAGGTAAGATCAGAATACTTTTAGTAAAAGCAACATAAAATAAATTCCAAGGGAGTAAGAGATAATAGGTCAAAGAAAGCTATCAAGGAGAGGATACAACAGGACAAGGAAGAGGAAATAGTCAAAATCAATGAGTCAAGGGATGACAAAATAGTTTTATAGTAAAATGAGTTTTAGAATACGTCCAGTGCTACTTGGCATATGTCCTACAGTCAACACCGCTCTGATACCACTCTGTCACACCCGGTTTTCTAAAGAACAAAACCAGGCTAATCATATGTGTGCGCAGGAAGTCCACACATATGCCAGAATGAAAAAGTATCAGAAACAATGTTATTATATAATGTATACATAGCTATATTAACACTTACATCAGAGTATCGCAAAACGGTGACTAAACTTCAGGCTCCATTCTTCTCAGGGACGGCTGACTGGGGGTAACATATGCCTAGCACTTCCACTAGTCTTCTGGAAACTCCACTACACCTTTGTCCTTTTTCCGAGTAGCATCTTATTACACACTGGAGTGTTGGGGAAATAGCAAGAGTGAGTCCATGTCGAACTCAACAAGTATAACACAGGGTTCATGAGGCTCAAAAAGGCTAGACACTGTTTGACTGCATTTAGCTTTTTATCATCATATAATTAGCAATTGAGTAGCATCAAGGTAATCCAAATCCCATTAATGAATCAATGATCAATTGTAATAAGGATAATGAATAGCATTAACATGAGCATAATAATAATAAACAATAATTAAGCATGATATAACAATGGTGATCAACTATTCTGTAAGAATCTCCAAGGCCGCTCGTATCCGTGAGCACGGCTAGTATACCAGTTTTTAACTCTGCGCAGAGGTGTACACTTTCACTATGAGTCATGATTTCCAAATGCATGGGTTTGCAAGGCCCAAAACATCAGAGACCATATAAAGCCATTCAAAAGTTTGTCTAACAAGTTAGGGCCATTAGATTCACTCGGCAGGCAGATGTAGAATCCCCCTTCCCGGTGGCACAACAACCGCAGCCTATACACACTGGGCCAGGGGCTCGCACTACACCCAATGTGGCAAGCCTTTCTTACGCCATTTAAGGTAACCTCTAACAAGCTAGAAAAGGTCTCTTGAACAACTAGAGCCAGAGCCATATAGCCCTCACAGCTGTACTGTATGTCCCGGTTATCACTTACAGGTAAGTCCTTACGGAGAGTAACTAGAGCATCAAAATAACCCACATGCTCTAGCCCCCTTTCAACAGAAATAACATCATCTTAATTGGTTGATTGCATAATCCATTAATCAAATTACAAGATCATTGTTTATAATTAAGCGCTATCAGTAGCTACCCAAATGCATAACCCATAGGTGACAAGGAAACAAGATATCAATAGCTAAGTTATAATCTCTATGGTTGTCGAGGAAGACACATGCATATGTATAATAATTTCAGTGAATAGGCAACAAGGATGGTCCCACGTTATACTTGCCTTAATCAAAGCTTTCCTGATGATATTGCTGGTCTGGCTCAAAATAATACTCTTGATCGTCAAGAAATTGCTCACCGTCTATACTCGATCATCAATCAACAACACACATACATCCAATCAAACATACACGAAGCAAACAAAGAGATACAATTAGAACAGTACACCAACAATAACAAAACAGTAATAAAAGTTTATAAAACTCTTCTACACGTTTCTACGATCACACAGACGCAAAGATCACCAAATTCGGAGTTAAAACGTGAAAATTATGAATTTTCTAAGATTTCCTATAGATAAATAAATACTTAATTATAACCTCGAAAAATAAATTATCAAAACTAACTGTACAACTACACTAACATGTAGAGCTCGCAAATACGAACCTAACGCAACTTGAACGGATCAAATCGGAGTTAAAACGTAGAAGATATGATCTAAATAAGATTATATGTGTATAAGTATTTCTATTGTATTTCAGGATTTATTTTACTAAAGAAAAACGGCCACAAATCATACCCATGACATCATGTGATGTCATCAAGCTAGCAATCAGCCACTGTTTCTTTGAAATTGCACATGCGTGCGGAGGCAGTGTAGGTATGTATTTCCATTGTATTTTGACATTTGTTTGCTTAAAGGAAAACGGCCACAAAACACATCATCAAGCTAACAATAGGAGCACGCAGTCACGCAGAGAGCATGTACGCTGCACGGATGGTTCTGTCATAGCCGGCGATGGAGCTTTCGTGGATGGCGTTCCGAGCCACAGGGAGACACGGGACGGGTACGGAGATGACTAGATCGAGCTCACGAACTCGACCAGGGTATCGGTGGAGGCAGGGGATGAACGGAGACGGTCGTGAGCTCGGTTTGGCGGCTCGGCTCACCTGTGAGATGTTGCGGCTGCTTCGCTGGGCGAAAGATAGCTAGCAATATGAACTTACGAGAGAGGGAAATACACCACCAGGTTCCTTACCTTGTGCGATGCTCGGAGAAGTCCTCGTGGCGTAGGAGAGACAGCTGCGGTGGAGATTTACGGCGGCGTTGCAGAGCTCGGTGGGGTAGATGATAGCAGCTCCTCGGTGCGGGGCTCAGCAGAAGATCGAAGGCGGTGACGATGGCTCTGCTCGGCGAGGTCGGATAAGCTTCAAGCGGGGGTCACCACGGCATCGGACGGAGCTAGGGCTCGATGGCGCTGCGAATCGGGGCGAGGCGAGGGCAGCAGATGGCGTCCGCGGCGGCTTCGGCAGATGGCTCGACTCCTCGACGAGATTGGTCGTGTGTGGCAACGGCGGCAGCTAGGGCTTTCACGTGTGGGCAGTAAGCCCTGGTGGCGTTGACAGAGAACACTCCAACTGCAGATCGACACGGCGGCATGAAGCTAGGATCAAGAGGCGGCGGCGGCAATGAAAGCTATGTTAGGGCAAAGCAGCACTTCGTCCTGCTGCAGGAAAGAAGAATAGAAAAACAAGGAGATGACAAGGGCCTTTGGCATGCCATATATGTATAGTATATATATATATATATATATATATATATATATATATATATATATATATATATATATATATATATATATATATACACACTAGCTGACCCTTGATCCGGCTTGATCAAAATCGAGTTCAACTTGGCTCCCTCCCTGACGTGGAGTTCGAGTGGGACAAGGAATTGGACAGCTGATACATGTGTTGAGAACGTGCATTGGTTGGCTGCCTTCGGGTGATGGGTTTAACTTTTGAACCCAATGCATACGACAAGCACTTTTGGAAAACCAACACTGGGACATGCAAACTTCCTTATTTAATGGTTTCTTCTTCCATGTATATACATATATATATGTTCGGCAGCCATATACGGAGTATATACTTATACAAATCTAAATCACGTGCTTGCCAAGTATCAAGTATATACGTATATATAGCTTGCTCAGGTTTACCACATCTTGGCCAGCACAATTTCCATCTCTAATTATTCCTAAAGTTTAGAATTTTTGGGTGTTACAGAGTTTCTATTTTTTGTTTGTCCAAATAGTAAGTTCATCAGCATGATTGTTGTAAAAAAAAGTTCATCAGCATGACAGTTAGTTATTTCCATCCTTATTTTAGAGTAGTTCTGAAATCGAGGCCCTTGTGCTGCTCAAGGGGCAGCAAAGCAAAGCTACCGGCTCATCAACAAGACTTCCCATCGCCAGTTACCAGGTGGCAGCAGCGACCTCCTCTTCACCTTCCCTTATCCCCATTTGTAATAATCCCAAAACTAAAATTCATTTAATTAGGGGATGCACTTCAAGCATATTGCATTAATAAACAAAGGGTCACTCTAGATATCTGTTGATAGATTCATTAGGGTGTGTTCACTTCCCATGCAAACCCAAAATATTTCTTCTTCCACCCATCACATCGAATCTTTGGACGCATGCATGGAGCATTAAATATAGGTAAAAAAGATAACTAATTGCATAGTTTGTCTGTAAATGTCGAGACGAATCTTTTGAGCCTAGTTAGTCCATGGTTGGATAAATTTTGCCAAATAACAACGAAAGTTGCTACAGTAACTTTTCACCCGCTTTTCACCAACTAAACACACCCTGTCACATTTCATCTATCCAATGTAATTAATATAGAATATATGATCCACCTTTACTTTACATAAAAGTTGATAGGTATAAGATCATTACTAAAGAACAGTAAATGCTAGAGGTCTAGGAATAATAATCGATATCTGATTCACAAACAAACTAATAAATTAAAAATAAGGCAACACAAATACAACTTGCAGTGCTAATAAAGAACTAAAGGAAAAGTAGTTCCAACAAAGTTAGAAACATTGAAAAAAAATCCAACAACCAGAACACACATCATAGAGCAAAAACAAATAGCTGAAAATTTGACAGATTTCTTTGCAAGAAAACTGTCAATAGATAAATAGAAAAACTAAAAAACAAATCCAACATGGTTGAGTTGACTCTTATGGATTTTTGGTTACCTAAACCTACCCTTTCAAAAATATACATGCATGCTTAAGCACGAGTAACATATATGCATTACCTTTAAAATAAAAACAGAAATAGAAAAGAAGAGAGGAGAAAAGCCAGGCAGTCTAGCCCAGCCGGCCGAGGCCCAAGCCACCCAGACAGACATCAACTAGACCGGATCCTCTCGTCTTCTCTCTCACGGGTTGTGGAGTTTGTGGGCATTATTCACAGTTCGTCATGATTGGTATGTTTGGTAATACCATCTATTATGGACAGGATTAAGGATTTTGATTTGGTATATATGCCAGGAGTAATTGTATCATCTTGATGTAATTGTTCGAGATCCATGAAGCTTCCTTTATCTAAAAAACTTACTTTAACAGTATTATTGTAATCAGTTATGATCTCAAAATGTTCTGATTGCTTCAGAAAAGTAATTTTCATCAAAACTAAATTTGCATTGCTTCAAAAAAATTGAATTGCAGAGAATAGAGGAGCAACCCAATGCACTCACCTCCAACAAGGATGACGTTCTTTTACACTCATATGTCGAAATTGTCCCGTCATTGTTCTTCACCGATACAAAAAACAGTTGTGATCAATAACTTCAGCAATGAAGTCCCAATTTTATATAAAATACATACATAAAGAAGATCATGGAATCACAAGGAGAATTCCATTTCTTTGATAATGCTGAAAGGGTTTGTCACATGCGGTACCATAAAAGATAGCAAGCAATCCACTGCATCATACAACCGCTGTCCTTGGATTGGTTCCCCAACTAGTTCTGGTGGTAACTTTGATAGCAATAGCAGTGCCTGAAGAAATGAAAGTACTGATGGTTAATATAAGAAAAAAAATTATATGCGCTCTCATTGGTTTGAATGAAATATCATCGTTGTGCTTTTATTTGTTTATACATATATTTTCATTCATGTTTTCTTAATATAATTAGATGGAGAGTCCTCTTGATTAAAGTTTGCATAGTAGGAAGCCAGCAAAGTTTTCTAGAAAAAGTTGATCTCGCACCTTTATAGTAAAAACAAGGTAAGATTAACATTTTATTATCTTTCCAAACAAAGTTTGCAACTTTGAATGCAATGTTCACTACTACACAAAAGATTTTACAAGGCGTCTTGAAATTGATCTCGGAGGCGGGCATGCTTTTAAACCGCCTCGGTTAATGCCTAGGATTAATCGAGGCGGATATTTTTTACATGGCATTTTGAAATTGACCTCGGAGACGGACATTGCTTATGATAATATAATAACTTCCAAAGTTGTAAATTTTGTTTTGGAAAAAATCACCAAATGCACTCGTGCTCCCTCTCACTACTGGAAAGCCGAAATTCCCTGTGGGTTTCGAATTTTTTTGACAGTTATTGCGGAAACCGTCAGGGTAATTGTATTTTCTTTGACGGTTTTTAAAAACCACACAGAGAAAATTCATAACCGTCAGGGAAAAATCTAATTAACCTGTGAGTTTAGGAAACCGTCAGGATAATTAATTACCCTGTCGGGTTTTCAATAACTCTCAAAAAAATTTACATTACCCTGATGGTTTTTTAATTACCCAAACGGTTATTTTAATTACACACAGGGAAATTATTCGAGATGCAAATCTCCATCGGCTGATGCACGAGGGTGCGAAAACGAAAACAAAAGCCCGCCAGAACTTTTAGTTAGGCGGGCATTGGGCCGCCAAAACAAATTCTCCCACCTGGATCTTAGCCAGCCGGGCCATTCAGGAAGGGAAAAAAGAAAAAAAAGAGAAAGAGGCAACCCGCAAACCCTATATGCGCTCTCATAGATCTATCTTTTGTATTGCTGCAAGCACCTTGCCTCGTCCTGATGCCGAACCCATCGAGTGCTCTACTCGATCTGTCTGCCATCGACAACGGCTGCCTGCTTTGCCTCGCCTTGTCCTGAGACCGCCCCAGCATCAATGTTGTCGTGCCTCAGCAAGGATCCTAGGTGTGCTAAGGGACGGGAGGCAGTAGTATGATATATGTAATGCCTAGTTTGTCGCTTAATTGGTTGCTTGAATTTTGGTATGCTTGCTTATTAGACTTTCATGCATGCATATAGAATTGTTGATCGTTGAGAACATGTCAGCTGAGTAACCAGAATTCAAAGAAGTAATCGAGGAGTACGTGGAGAAGATTCATGAAGCTCCTGTTATCTTTGTGACTAACCCTGAGACTGCTCAAGGCGAGCCCAGATGTGTATGTGAGTGTACAAGTGATTTTGAAAGTGCATCAAGCCCTTTAGTGGGTTTTGGATGATTGAATCACAATGTGATTAAAGGTCTAACATGTTTGCAAAGTGTTGGACAGGAAATGGGTTATCTCACAGGTACTTAATGAAAGCCAAAATGATGTATTGTTGTATAAATAATCTAGTTCAAACACAAGAGAACAATGCAAAGGTATTCATCCAAGGCTTACTCATTGTGGGATTTTTATAAATAATGTGAAAGCAAGCACGTTGATGATTTTAATTAATGAGACATGTGGGATTGCATATGGAATGGTCTCACATTCTAAAAGCTTAATGCAATAAAAGACAATGATAATTGAACATAATTGATGATTTAACACAAGATGTGACTTGATGCCTTGAGATGGTGAAGATAGCAAGGAAAGGCTTCGCGGTACTAAGCAAGGGTGCAGGGCAACCGACAGCTTGGTGACCGAGAAACCTAGCTAGGGTGAAGAAGGAAGTACTTGCATTTAGTCGAGGTACTAATCAAACCATGATGGTCATACTAAAGTGGAGGATCAAATCTTAGATGAATTTTTAAAGTGACTTGATAATTTGAAGTCAACTCACATTTGTTGTTTGGAATCAAGTCACATGCTCATGATGGCTTTGCTCAAGGAGAAAATGAAAGTTAACATGATTGACACCCTCACTTGATGATGATTGAAGGCTACGACATTTGGTTTGAAGGATTTCAACTCAAGTGGTTCAAATTCTGTTTTCATTTGATCTTGAGTTAATAGGTATGTTGTACTATTAAGAGGGATGCATCATGTTGATAGACGATTATTCATAAGTGCTCAAGCCAACCCATGTGAGGTTTGAGTAAGAGAGAGACACAAGTACTAACTTGCTTTGCTGTACCTGGAAATATCGGACGTGTTCGGTATTGGGTCAGCCATGGCAACTTCTTCAGTGTTCTTGGTTTGGTTCATCAGGAGTTCCGACAAGTGTTGGGAGTTATGGGAATCAGAAGTTCCAACAATCGTTGGGAGTTTTGATGCCTCGCAGCTCCACTGACTTAGTAACCTTTGGGGTTGTATGGGCAATACCATGTCCAGTATTCCAACGGCTATAAAACGACTAGTTTTTTAGTGGGGTCTATAAATACCCCCAAGCCTACACCTTTGGAAGGTATTGATTCTACTGACTTCTATACGTGTTTTTGAGCCTTGAGAACCACTCTCCAACCCTCTCTTAGTGAGTGATTGATCCAATTTGCGAAATCCATCTTGTGGGTTGAGTGAGATTCAAATTTGAGAGCAAGTCACCCTTGAGCACTTGTGCATATTTGTTGATCTCATGATTTGCATTTGTTACTCTTGGACTCTTCAGTCCTAGACGGCTAGGCGTCACCGGAGAGCACTCAAGAGATTGTGGTGTGCCTCAAAAAGTTTGTAACTGTTTGATTCTACCACCACAAGGGAACATATCAACTAGTGGAAGGAGGAAAGGGAGTTGGAAAAGACTCAGGCTAGAATGGCCTTCGTGGTCCTCTAGAGCTAACCTTTTCTAGGTCGCTTGCAATCCCCTCAACTAAGAGTAGGACTCGACGGAGTCCAAACTTCGGTTAAATAAATACCGTGTCTCGATCTCTCTTTACATTTGGTACTTTTGATCTTTGTGTTTTGTTTGAGCTTGTTAACAGGTTACCAGTAGTGGATTGCAACTTCAATTGAAAAGAGAAATCAATCGAAGCAAGTCGAGGGCCGGCCAGACAGAACCCACGTCCAGTATTAGTTGACTGAGCTAAAGTTATTCATTTGTTGATTTAACTTTGTGTTGCAGGTTGTAGCTCCTAGATATTTTCTATATGCCTTGTATACTCTGTTGGCTAACTCATGAGGGGTTTATTTCTCTGATTTGGAGTTTCCAAAACTCCAATACTAACCATTTCTGCATTTTAAAGGGTTAAATTTTTAGAAACGCCTATTCACCCCCCTCTAGGCGGCATCCTCGGTCCTTTTAGATTTTAAAACAACTGTTTCTATGAGTTCTACTTGTACAATACGATACATATAGCTAACATGCTTAGAATCTTCGGAAGACATGATGGCCAAGTGTCACTCATAGTAGGAGTTACTTATCTTTCCTACTACTATCATGGAGTGGATGATGAAAACTGGACTAGACCGGGCAAGATTGTGGTGGTAGGACGTGGCCAGAGCTTTGGTTACATTAGTCATGCCTCTATCTATTAAGGGCCAAGTCCAAGGTAGTGCTTTGGTCAAGTTTGAACATGACATATGGAGTCAGGAAACCTATTTACCTATCTTATCCTAGGTCTCTAAAATGCTACGTTAAGCCAACGGGATGTAGATGGGTGATAGAGAATCACAGTAACTCACAATGAGCTTATCTAGGACAGGGCGGGGTTGGGTTCTCTAGGGTGACTGGGTCCGTTTAGTCCTTATGCGCTTAAGAGTCAGGAACGGCTACCTTATGTGGCATAGCAAGGTTTGTACATGCGTCTATTTGGTCCCCCTAGCTGGTTGTACAGTCGATTTGAATCGCTGTCTCCTTGCATATGAATACCACTTTCCATCTTACAACTGTTGTAGTAAACAACCGGAACAAAATGGATTGTGAAGGATGACATAAGGATGATGGTATGACTTAACTTATCTCATGCTTGAAAATAGTACGGTTGCTTACCTAGCATGGTTAATCAATAAACTTAATATGGCTACTAAAATTTGACTTATAAGGACCCACTATTAGTAAGTTTTCTGCAAAAGGAACAACAAGACAACAATCCAATTTAAATTCCCCTGTAGATTCTTTGAGAGTCAGGAGACTACTCCAACCTAGTCGGATAAGTCTTGTTGAGTATACTTTAGTACTCAGGGTTTTATTCCCCAAGTTGTAGATGTTGACAATGAGGAGTGATCGGGTCATCACCACTTTTTAGGCCTATCGACGAGGTCTAGGATGGGTGGTCCTTTTTTGCCATTTGTTCTGGGGTTCCCTCTTGGTGGGGCACATGGAGGATTCCTTTGAAGACATCCTTTGTAGTTGCTTTTTATATATATCATCGTTTGAGTTGTTAGTTCATGTGACGCAAAACTCATATTTTGCTAATTCAACCTCTGCATGCAAGTGTTGGACTTTTGCTTTCGTTGTAAACTCTTAAGTTTGAGATGTATGAAACTATTTGGAAAACTCTATGATGTATGATATGATTAATATTGATGTATAAGCTTATCACTTATTATCGATTGTGGAAAAAAGTGGATAGTTTTGTGTTCTCCGATGTGGTGCACTTGATGGACTACCGAAATTGACTTGTCTCTTAGGTACTGAGTGTCTAAAGAATGACATGTATGCTCAGGATTAAGTTTAGTTGGGTGGTTCAACTACACAGAAGATATGTCTGGTTCTATATATTAAGAGTATACATCCAAATTAGAATATCTTCATCTGAAGTGCCTCTGCAGTACAGTCTGATACAGACCATCCATTATCTGATGTGGAAACTGTCCATGAGCCTTTAGATCTATGGCGGTAATACGTTTTGTAATCAGGATGGTCTTCACGAATCTAAAAAACAAAATACAAGTCAGAAGTTCATACTCAAGCATTGTTTTGCTTAACATAGAATCAATGTATTAAAAATTATACCTGTGAGCTTTTAAGAAAATCATGAACTTTTGAAAGTGTTGGACCAAATTCTTTTGCAAGTTCTGTGGAGCAATATGCTCGTACAACAAGGGCAGCTTCCCAGCACTGAACACCATCATATGCCTGGATAAGGTTTTATAATGGTGAATAAGTTTTTGTTACAAAAGCTACAGGAGATTCTAGAATACACCTTTTACCATTGAAAAAATAAAGAAATATTTACATACAATGTGTATGTAGAAAAATAAAATGGTGGATGTAAAAGGCAAACATATGTGTGCTACTCCTAAGTTGTCAAATGAATGAGGTCTGTATCCCTACTCAATCTCGAACTATCAATGCCCAACCATTGGACTTTCACGTCGATGCTCTCCTCTCTGTCTCCCATCGCACTCTCACTTATCATCTCCCTCTCTCTCTTTCCCCCAACCTAGATCATGACCGCTCTTCTGTCCTCACCCCACTCTCCTCCCCGATGCTCACCTTGTCCCTGACAAGCAGGTAGAACTCCCCAACTCCCCCACCTCCCCTCTTGCTGCGCATGGGGCGGCCCACAAGGAGGCCACACTGTCCTCCCTCTCCCCTCCGGCGGCGAGCGTAGCCGCACACGTGACGACATGTGGGGTGGCGCAAGGGCTGGGTACGCGGAGGCGCCACCCTCCCTTTGACTTACAGCACCCTCCTAGTCTTCTCCCTATACCCTCCCTAGACCCCGCAAGCAGTGGCTCCAAGTAGAGCTCTGTAGGTGACAGGGCAGAGCTCCTTGGCTACTCGTCCTGAGCTTTTCCACTCTCCACTCCCCCAGATCTTGACACAACGCCCTAGGCAAAGGTCCCCACCAATGCGTGAAGCGCGGGCTCCCCAAGGGGCAATGCCTTCCGGACATAGCGTCCCTAGGAGGTGGTCCCATGCCAGTGCGATGGGCTCAGGGCGTGACCAGATGTCCCTGGCTCCCGTGGCACGAGTGTTGGGCCAGAGTTCACTGGCTTGCCATACCCGACCGACACACTAGAGCTCTAGCATGAATGGGAGACTAACTTAATTAAAGTCATGTGATATATTTTAAGGGTCAATCATTATGTCAGATTTGAAATAACTATAACCCACTAAGAACCATGAGACAATAGATGTAGTTAGCATATAGGCCATGAAACATTGTACCTTTGCTTTCATGCCATCTTCTGCAAGCCATAAATAATCATTGATCCTTGGAACATGCTTCTTGAAAGCATCTGAATTAGGATTTTCTATCCAGCAACAGATCATATTTAGTGCCTACCAATGAAAATTTGGCAAAAATTTGAGGAGTTACACATTCCAAATTATAGAGGTTATATAAATGGGATGTTGCATTAATTTATAATAAACTTTAATTGGAGATTACTCTAATTAAAATGCCACTTATAACTCCCCAATCTTACATTAGCATTTCTGGTTTTGACTTTAGTCATACAGCTAATAGTTTTCATTTTGAGCTACGCAACATATCCATATTGTCCTTCAAGTTTATTACAATATATACATATGCAAGTTGGTATTTGATGGTGCATCGTCTTGTTTCAAATAAATTAGACCACACTCATTTTTATAAGTTGTCAAGCAAGCAATCAGTACATTACCTTGTTTACTGGACAGGCGCCAATGTATTTAGTAGTTTCATCTTCATAGTGGATATGCTTCATCAGTTCATCCAATGCTGTATCCCTTATCTTAGTAAATGGCCAATAATTAAACATTGGTTCCACAATTTTATTAATGCATGTCCAGGCAACAGTTTGGACCCAGGGTTGTGGGAAACGAAGGTCTTCCTGCACCCAACACCATATATAACTGAAAATCAATCTATCAAAACAGCATATATGTTTTTCCCTGTAGCTAGCCAGTCAGTAGGAAGCATTGTATTGTATCTTACACGTTTCTACACAAAATAATGATAGTGAATCGTAAATAAGTTATTCTTGCTGAATCTAATTAAACTGGAAGGTACATACACTTTTATTCTTGTAGTATCTTCATTTGATTAAAGAAAACAAGCTAAAATTGTCATCAGTATTTTCAGTCCCCAATACAACAAGGTAACAACAACCAAAATCTATTAGGTTGCTATGTATATATATATATATATATATATATATATATATATATTTACGATAGTGTCAATACATCTATAACACATGGAGATATTTACCATAATGTTATACTAAACCATTTAGTAAAGAGTTAGTATAATCTCCTAAATTAACATAGTAATTATCGTAACTCAAAGTGGCTACAAAATAAGTTATTTTGTAGCTAGCTATAGGGTAGTAGTTCTCTCTATATATATAGTGTTATTCTACACCCTAGGTCACTACTACAACACAGGGATATAGTAACACCAACTTATGTTACTATAGTTTGGAAAAAGTGTTACTAGCTCTCTTAGTAACACATTATTTTTTGTGTTCCAATTGGTCATGTTACTATAGACTAGTTTATTGTAACACATTTACTTGTCTATAGGAACATTTGTCTAGTGTTACAATGATTTTTGTTGTAACACTTTTTTTTTGCTCTAGTAACACTTCACATTGTGGTAGAATGCATATTTTGTAACACATTTACTAACCTATCGAAACATTTTCCTAGTGTTACAATGATTGTCTGCTGTAACACTTTTTTTAGTTCTAGTAACACTTCTACATCATGGTAGAGCACAATATGGAACAAATGAACACTTGGTTTGTAACACTTCTTTATATCTATTGTAACATATTTAGATTAAGAAACAAATATTTATTTCCCTTTTATATGTGGCACACAAATTATTATAGAATCACACAAACATGATACATTGCAAAATCACATAAACCATAAATTTCAATAATCATAGCAAGATCCACATATCGTAGCATGATTTCAAACATAGTGCTCATTCAGATCAAATCATAGTATATGTACACAATGATATGGCTCTAGAGAGCAAATACACATGGTCCATACTAGAAAGAAAAAAAAATCCTATAACTAGTATTCATAAATTCCATTGCTTCTCCTTCCATTCTTTGTACACGTCGATGTAGGAATTCCACCATTAATCATTTCATCCTGTAAATAAAATGTAACTTGTAACATTATAAATTAGGCCAAATATGTACATTGACATAGAGTTAAGAAAGCTAGTTTGAAAATACAAACATCAAAGGCCAAGCAATTGGGACTCCTTTGGCATAGGCATCACCAATATTTTTGCACCCAAGCATGGGCCTCACTAATGACTCATCTTTTGCTATAGGATGATTGATATGCACTTTGTAGAATTGACTTCATATCTTAACTCCACCAACAATGGCTTTTGGATCAGTGCTCAAAAGAGTTGAATAGGCACATTAGCCTTATAAAGATATTTTGAATTCATTAGTAGCATTATGGACCCATCCTATATTAATTTGACATAATCTCTTAGTGACCAACAACCCTTAGATGTACATCAAGATCATGCAATTAGAACAAGTGATATTATGTGTGTCTACCTTCATTAGAGGAGGTTGCTTATGTGTTTAGCGCTTGTGGCATATAACCTTGTCACGAGCCACCTCCTAGTGTACAATGGTTGTAGTCTCTCCAAGCCCTCCGTGATGACCCTTATACATATATAAAATGAAGTATAAAATAATAAGACAAAACAAGTTATGGATTAATACCAAGTTAAGGATTAATACCAAGGCATTAATAGATACCAAGGTAAGGATTGATACCAAGGTATTGACCCTTATCTACATTGTTGTTGTCTCTTCTCCACTGGCCTAAGATAACTTTTCATTTTTCACCTTTGATTGTTATCCTGTAGAACACAAACAAATTAGTGATTAATACCAAGGTATTAATAGAGAAGTCCTAATTGCCTGAAAACACTTGTGGTTTCTGATGACAAGAAAATGGAAACAAATAGCATTGATGCACTTACATTTTACGCAGATTTAGATAATGCATTACATTTTAGGAAGATTTAGATAATCTAATATATGACTTTAGTTTAAGTACTGTAGTGTTGTAAGAAGGCTTATATTCAGAAATATTTCAGCCAGAAAGAAATTGATGAGGCATTCTAATCTAAAGGATTCAGATGAAGAGCCATCTCCTTTTTAACTAAAGTCACATGAAAGGCATTCAAGGATGAGCAGCGGAGGGAGCTGGTGGTCCAAGTCAGGCCCGGTCCTATCAAATTATAGATCCAGAGCGAAGCTACAAGCGATGGGCCCTTTAATACAACTCTAATAATATAATGACGATTCTAATAAGTGTAATGCATAAAAAACATTCTTATGAAACAAGTTATACATATTATTTTACCTTAAAAATTTCTTCTAACATTTGCTGCTGCGAAGTCATTGATGATGGCTTCAATATCAATTTCATCCAATAATTTCTTCTCGATGCATAAAGTTGCCAAACCATTTAATCCTTCTTAGGACATTACGGACCTCAAATAATTCTTCAATAATTTCAACTTTGAAAAGGTTCTTTCAGCTGAGGCCACAGTCACAGGCATAGTGAATAGGATCCGATAAGCAATATAAATATTAGGATAACAATCCGCTTATGTGACAAACTAAAAAATCTCCATAGCAGACATTGGCTCTTAAAAAATTTATCAAGAGCTCCTATTTGTGATTCTATGAAGCCCTCTATCCTTCTCTTTTTTTTTCTTTTCTCACTTCTAGATGCATGCTTTTTGGGCACATGACTTCACTGTAAGTTTAGAAAAGCAGAAAGTAATAATTAAATAAAATTATGCCATACTAAATTCAACATGATTGTCGTATGGGATTCCTAGATCCCAAATCGAAGTAAAGAATAAAGATAGGGGACAAGAGCAAATATTGATTAGGGGCTTAGGGGCTTAGGGCTGTGTTTTACCTCCGTATACGAAGACCGGGAGCAGGAACAGAACAGCCGATCAGATGGCCAGCGGCCGCTCGCTCTCGCACTTGCGCGGGATCTCCGATCGTTGATGAGTTGATCGCTCGCAGCCTCGCACGCATGGGAGTCGATCGCCGACTCACGCAGGAATGGAGTAGCGGCCGCGCGGCGGAAGGGCACATGAGTCGCGAACGCGGAAGGCAGCTGAATCGACACGGGGCTGAATACTATACTACCTATTAGGCTATTACCTACATACGTATTTGGGGTTGGGCCCCCTGGCCTCGAGGGTTTAGTTCGGTAGCCCCGCTCGAACACCCCCAGGGCCGGGCCTGGTCCAAGTGTTAGGCAGATGCTAGGTAGTGGGCCTAGCACATAGGGAGATTAAATTTAGATTAAACATGATTAAACTTTGTGTATTTATTTATCTATTTATTTTTGCTGCTGGAGCAAAATCACTTGCATGAGGACAAATGCAGGCCAAAATGATGGTTTCTAAGGCATAAATAGAGACTTCCCAGGGAAATAAGATAAAATCTAATAGAAAATAAGAATGAAATCTAGTTTACAATGTTATCTGAACATGCATGGACTTTCATATTGGCAACAATAGTTAGCAAGGAGAATGTAGGAAATAAGAGCCATCCAAATCTAATTTTACCTTGTGATTTGTAATGTTCACTGGCTCTTGTAATCTTTTCTAATTCGTCATTTATTCCCTTGATTGTTTTGCTGTAAAAAAACAAATAAGATATTGATAAATAGTATGACAGCTTCAGAATGATTACATCATTACCAGAAACAACTATGGCAAATTAGCAATATTTCCATGATGAAAAACAAACAATTCACAATACTGTTCTTTAGTCCACGCAATTGATCTCATATTTGTCATGTTAATTACAACTTAACTTACATGATTATTATTTTAATGTTGACATGTACTTTAGTTTTCTCATGCTTTGGATTCACGGTGTACAATAGCTATTTACATTCATACTAATAATATCCTAATGAATTGAGAGAGCCCTCCACTCAAGTTATCTCTGTTCCACACTACACAGCTCAGATATCAACGAAAAAAAGGAACTCAAACTTGTACCTCGGGACATGGAAAGCCCATGACAGTGTTCAGAGAAAAGCTACAATTTCAGATAATATAACTGTTGAATAGGACAAAGATTACAGCCACAAAATTCAGACTTAACATGACTACATGTCTACATGATGATATGCACATGTAAGTTCCAACTTTGAGAAAGGCATTGGTCAGTGACCTAGCTCCTAGGGATATTAAACGTAGATTAAACACGATTAAATTTTGTATATTTATTTATTATTTTCTGCTGTTGGAGCAAGATCAAAATGATGGTTCCTAAAGGCAGGCCAAAATGATGGTTTCTAAAGGCATAAACAGAGAATTCCAAGAAAAACAAAAACAATTTTTACAGAAGTGATCAAATGAATAACAGATATATTTATCATATATTCATATGTAAGAGGATTGATTTGCCTAGTAATTGGTGGATTTGCATCACAGGCTCATATAAAAAAAATGTTAGGCTTATTAAGATTCATTGCATGACAAAATCACAGCTTCAGAGTATTACGAATTAACAGGTTCAGAGGTTCAGAGCAGTAGAGCATTGCAGGTTCAGAAGCTTAGAGCACTTACAGATTCAAACTTCAGAGCAATAGAGGCACGGCCAATTACAGATTCAGGAAAGAAAATTCATGGAATTGCAGATGGTAAAGACACATCAAGGTATCAGGACCCTAAAAAAATGACCCTCAAGATCAAGGCATCAGGGGCAATTTAATTTCATACAAACTTGCAGGGAACAAGCGAATTAGAGAACTGAACATAGAGATAACATCGTGGGTTCATTCACGTACCTGCAGTTGACCTCAAGGCAGGCGATGACGGTGGTCGGGATGAGGGCGTCGATGCCCCAACCGTAGATGCTCATCACCGTGATGAGCCTACAATCTGACGGCTTAGTGCCAAGCCTGGCAGATGACGCAGTGACTGGAGAAGAGCGTACCAGGCGAGCGAGTCACCGCCGGTGTAGGAGCGTCGGTCATTTTGGGGCTAGGGGGGGCCGCAACGACTGGGTTGGAGGGAATGACGGAGAAGCAAGAGCAGGACTTAGTCAATTGGTTTTGATCGTGATACGCAACTGCTTGCTTTCGGTTTCTACGGGAGATAGTTTCTGGGAGGGAAAATTTGGCGCAGTTGGTGGGAAGTACTTTCGGTCATAGTTTTTTTATGTGTTATATATATATATATATATATATATATATATATATATATATATCGATTCTCTACCAAATTTAAATATTTTCTTCTTATTTTTCAATGTGTTTTTTTATATTCGAGCAAATAGTGCAAAATATCAGTCAGGTCTTACAAAAATTCCGTTTTGATTTCTATATAAGACCTTTGAGATTTTCGTATTGGAGCAAATAGTGCAAGTCTTATAAAAATTTCGTTTTGATTCCTATATAAAACCTTTGCTAATTTGTATGTAAGATTTCCAAATATAACTAACAATCCATAAGCCTACACATATGCATAGATTGAGGATGCGTACGCACACCTCAAGCATCCACAAGAGCTAGATTAGACCAATATATCTTGACAGTGATGAGGTCACTCTTTGCTTTTTAGCCTTCAATAAGGGCAAAGCTAATAATACAGTTTGCTAGTGGTTATACGAATCTTTGCAGCTTTAGAATCTACTTTTTAGCTTGTCCTATCAAACGGGTACTTTTGAAAGAGCTTCACCAGTTAAGGATGGAAAATGGAAATGGATATCCGAATTATCTAATATCCGTATCCGCTAAAACTTGTAATATAGATATCTTTGTTTGTATCTATTTCTAATATGGATACTAAATGGATACATCCGAATTCCTTTTCATTAGGCAGCTTCAGAATCTATTTTTAGCTTGTCAAACAGGTACTTTTGAAAGAGCTTCACTAGTTAAGGATGGAAAATGGAAATGGATATCCAAATTATCTGATATCTGTATCTGCTAAAACTTGTAATATGGATATCTTTATTTGTATCCGTTTCTAATATGGATACTAAATGGATACATCCAAATTCGTTTTTCATTTTTTTCTCTATCCGATTCTAGATCCGTATTCGACAATGTCCAGCAGTATCCGTATCCGCAAAGAAAATAAGGTGTCATGAACCTACTTAAATGTTTTCTCTCAGTGACCAATTATTAAATTAATTATTACTAATACTACATTGAATCCATTTAATAGTATATCTAATTATCGATAAATAACTTTTAGTACTAATTTAAAAATACTAATGATACATAAAGATTAAATTAATTTTTGTATTTTTCTAATTTATTTTAATCCTAATATATTTGTTCTTTTAAACTATTTTAATGCTTTAGTTTATTTATTTATTTATTTAAATTATTTTATAAATTTATAATTTCATGATAAATGTTTATATAAATATAATATAGATTGATTAATTGATATACTTAATTATTAAATATTTATTGATAACCATATTCTTTTTATGTGCTATCCTTGTCTATATTATATACACAAATGCTTTAATCTATACTTGTGTGATAATTTTGTAATTCTAGTACTATTGATAAAGTAAAATGGCTATTTGTTTTCTAACATTTTTATTTGAATTTCTTCACTTGATCTATTATTTTTTTCAATATTATACATTATAATTTAGTTTACTTCGAGATTAGAGATTATTAGAAATGTGCTTTCATTAGTTCACTTTGGTTAACGATGTACTTAGTAGTAAAATTTTATTAAAGTATGTTAAATTTAACAATATATATTTCGAGTTGACTTGAGTAAATTATCAGAATAGAACATTGTGGAAATAATTACGATCCAGGTTTTTAATAAAAATATGCTTTATTTTAATCATAATTACATTAAGAGTTCGATTGTGAAAATCTTTATGTTTTAGGAATTAAGGAATAGTTCAAAAATTCATAATATTACATTTATTATTTACTTTTTAACATTTACTCGCTGCGTGTTTTTACATGTCAAATTAGCTTTATTCTAAATCAAATATTGCTAGCTGCATTTTTTTCTCGCCCGACGTTCCTTGCACCCATTGACAGTGACAGGTGGACAGAGGCACGTTCAACCTCTGTTATTCTCCCTCTAAATCTGATTTCAGATCTTTTACCACCGTGCGCGCCAAACACCGAGAAAAATATCAGCCCCGCCGGAAGAGCATGAAAAAATGGCGGGGAAGCGCATATCTTAACTTACTCACCGACAAACCCCAAGTTTCAACCCATCCTCCTTTCTCCTTTTTTTCTTTACAATCACGATCCCTGCTCCTACGACACGAACTGCTCCCTCAAATAACTTCTGGGCTGGTGGCGGCGCTAGAGGTGCCACCTGCGGTCTTTGGATCCTTGTTTCGTTCTCCATTTATCTGAATCCTTGTAGTCCAGGTTTGCAATAATTTATTCGTTCATGTGCAGGACAGGAGGGAGTGGCGAACTGCATCACGAGTTATAGAAGCCGGTGCCATTGATCTGTTCTTCGAGAGACTGGCCCAACTCTAGGATCTATGGCCAAGTGCAGACCACCAGATCGACCACAGTTGGTGATGCGGTCTTAGTTTTCTGCATATTCCGATTCAAGGTTCAAATTTTATTTAGTCTGGTTTTGTTCATCCTGATTTAGATTTACATTTCTGCACTTTTGTTGGACCAATTAAAACTGTCATGTAAAATAACAGCTAGAGATAATCACTGGTCAGGAATGCTTGTTGTTGAATCCTTCTATTTTGTATCAGGATGAAATCCCCTGCCTACTGGATTAGTAGATTAAACTGTATCCTGATTTTGCAAAATGTTTAACTCTAGACATGATTTTGATATAATTTTTTGCACTGTCAGTGTACAGTTTGGCTGTGGCATCTTAAGACGCCGAAGTTAATTAAAGTTTCTGGTTAGCAACTTACTATGCATCTATGAAATGGACAAGCTGTATTACTGCTGGACTTGATAAGTTGCTCTCAGCTGTCATTTCTAAATGTGTCGCATTCAGATTTCAGAGTAGTAGTTAAAACCTACCCAAACTTTTCCAGACAACCATGGGCCATTTGATAGTATTTTAATTAGATTCAGTTGTGATATCCTTTAGTCTTTACTCTTTACTTAATTTTATGATAGTTACTTGTTGTTATGTTGGTTCTACCCAGCTATATCCACAGCATTGGAGAACTTTGCAATGGCACTGTAAAAGGAAAAATGTTGTTTCCAGTTAAGGTTCAGTACAGTAAAAGTAAGCATTTTCATTTAGACATCAGTGATTCTTTAAAAAGGCGCATACTTATGTTGTTTTCTTCTTGTGTTTTGTTTTACCACTGCTTATTTGGTTTCCGCTTTGCAAGGATTGAAGGAATAAGAATCAATTGTTAACTGTATTCTAGAATTCATAGTGCATGACAATTGACAAACAGTGTTTTGAAACTGCAGAATGACAACTGTAATTTCTGATTCTTGAACTTTCGTCTTTCAAGGTTGTACAAAAGGCCAATGCTTTATTTCAGTTTGATCAGCAAGATTGGAGAAGATTCATTACAATTAAAATTCGTTTGCATGCTTGATGTAACAAATGCACCTATCGTACTATGGAGCTATAAATTATTAAAACTTGGGACATGGATTAGTGGATATTGTAGCTAATTAGTACTAACACTGTTATGTTTCTGTGGTAGCCATCATTTTTATATCAATTCCATCCATGAAACCTTCATGAATTAATTTCCATGTCACGGGCACTATTTGATTTATATTTCTCATGTCAATAAAATGACCACCTCATCATTTGTATTGTAAGGTCTGTTGGTGCCTAGTTTATTAAGAAATGTGCTGTGATAATACTTTTCTGTGCCCTTTGAAGTCATATTCTTTCTTACAGTATTATTCAGACCCACGCATTCACCTTCGCTTTATATGTCAGAACAACAAACTTAATTATACTAATGTTTGTGGGTCTCATCCATACCTATGACTATCCTTACTAGATAAAGAATTTTTATGAATTGCATCCATGTTCTTAAAAATGAAAACGTAGAGATTATCTGAAGTTTACTGATCATGCCTATGATAAAGAATTTTTATGACTTGCATCTATGTTCTTTCAGTTATAATCTATCCATGGATCATTCTTGTAGTTTAGCAATAATAAAGTAGCTTTGCAGTTTTATATGCAGATTTGACTCCTACATTGGCACACCACTATCCTGATAGTCAACTAAAGTTGTAATTAGAGAAAGAAACATATATTTAAATTATCTTGGTTTCAGATCCTTTATTTTCCTAATTTAAGTATAGCAACATTCTAAGAATATTTCTCTTTTATTGTGTTGCAGGTTACTAAAATTTTAGGGCATCCCTAGTCACCTTGTTCCTACTCCAAAGCATACGGGGTTGTTGTTTTTTTTGTTGTGGAACCTCACTATGATTCTGTGATGTCAGATACTATATGCAAAGAGGTTTTACTGTGACAATGCCTGCTATTCCGAAAATCAACACCCAAAACCATGGAGCCATTTTGCAAATCAACTCATTCTTTTGAGGAGGCATTATTTAAATTGCCTTAAATATTTTTCCAAGGCTGTACTGAATTGTGTTTATTTGTGTCTTTCCTTGGTAATATTAGAAATTTCTTCTAGTTACTTCCCATTAACACGTATCTTATTCTGAAATGCACCTCAAAGAGGATAAGAGCATCTCCACCAGATCTTTTATAATGCATCTCCTATATGTTGATTTGGAGAGTACTTTAAATTCAATTTAATAAGATATGGGACAGTTGGGTTGTGTGTCCTGTAAAGATGAAACAAGTTTAAGACGCTTGAAGCATGGCAACAAGCAATGTTTCATGGGACACCGACGATTTTTTGTTGTGGAACCTCAGTATGCAAGCGACCGGGAGCGTGATTCGAGGACGTCCGGCTCCACTGCACGTGGACGCGCGTGTGGGAGTGCGGGGAAGCAAGTGAGCGAAGCGAAGAGCCCGGGGGACGATTGCTCTACGAATCTTTGTAACACTTGGACTGTAACATTATTTTGTGTTACTACAGGGCACATATTTATAACACATTTTATATGTTCCATTTATGTGTTACAACATAATACACTTTTGTAACATTTTGCTTGTAACATTAATTTTGTGTTACTATAATTATTGTCAGTAACACATTTTTATAAAAAAGTGTTTTGTGTTACAAGCGAAGTCTGTAACACACTATTTTGTGTTACTATGAAATTTCACTGGAACACATTGGTGAATATGTTACAAGAAAGTGATATAATATCCTTTCTTTGTAGTAGTGGGTGTAGAATATTATTCTACATCACATGCCAAAACTGACTAAAAAATACTGAGTACTATTAAACCGTGTTCAGTATTAGTCAGTACTACGCATAGTACCACGAAATACTAAATAATACTGAAATGTGACTACTGAACAGTACTGAATTTTGTTCAGTATAACAGCTCGGTGTAGAATAGTATTCTACACCTAGGGTGTAGAATAGCACGGCATGTTTGGTTTCTTTAGTCCGTGGACTCCCTACCCTGTTTGGTTTCAGGGACTCAAGGTCATTAAAGCTAATGAACAAAGACCAAAACTGTAACACCCGTGTTTTTGCATCATTATTAAAATCCACTAAAAATTTGAACTTTTGAACTTTTTAAAATTTTACATCAGACTAAAACTTGACAATTTAATTTCTACAAAACCATTGTGAAAATCTATTTTTGAAAACCCTGCATCCAAATTCACCATATGCATTTAGTGTACAACTTTTGAATTGTTTTCTTGCGTGATTGATTGAATGCTTGTTTGATTAGAATGCTTGATTGCTTGCATGTATGTTTGCCTTCCTGAATTTATTTGCGGCACCAAAATAACTTTCTTAATTATAACTTGCATTCTTGACCTTTCTTTATGATATAACAGTAGATAATGCATCGTAAATATAAATAATATTTTGTTACCTCCTCTGCTTAATTATATTAGCCATCGCATCACCAGATTATATGTTTAGTTGTTCTTCCTGATATTAGTTTTAGTTAATTCCTATACATAGGAAATCCTTGCTTTTAATTACTATAGTTATAATAAAATATATATAATATTTAGATATGCATCATGGTTACATTCTTTAATTTCCTAGTACTAGAAATGCATCATCTACTTATTTATTTACAAATGAAATAATGCATATACATATGCGTACATGGTTAATGTCTTTTCCTTCTCAATTATATATATTATTTAATTTCCTTTGCTTGAAATATATACACACACGCACTACCACGTTACTTGTGTACAAAAGAATTAATACCTATAAGCATAGCTCATATAGGTGTACCTTGTTACGTTACCAATTTACTATAATTTACAAAGAATAGAAAGGCTCCTACTGTGTACGCCCCCTTCCCACCGTTGGGCCAAGCCCAAGCGCCTCCACGGCTTGGCTCAGGCAGGGCGACCGCGCCGCATCGCCTCCGCATCTGCAAACAGCGAACTCGCGAACCGCCATTGTCGGACGTCGTCTTCCTCCTCGAGCATGTGAAACAGGGCAGCCGGAGATATTTTTTCGACGAACCTACCTTGTGTGTCGTTGTCTTCCCCGCGAACACACGGTTCTCAGAACAGTGCTGCCAGCTGAGTCCCACCAGTATGGGCCCACGTGTCAGCCGGGAATAACCCGGGGAAATGTACACAATATATTAAAAGGTAAGCTTATTAATTATAGAAAAATTCCTAAAAAATTACTAAATAAACTAGAGTTGCCCTAGATCATACTTAGATAATTGTCGCTCATTTTCATTGGCTAAAATTGTAGAAATAATTTCCATGCTTCTATTCATTCGCGATTAGTCCATAAACTTTAACGATTTATATCTTCCTCATCGTAATTCTGAATCCCGTAATTCTTACACCATAAATCTTCTAAAATAAAACCTTACGTATTAAAATGTTTTTCCCTAATTTTTTGTGCCCATTTAAATTCTAGTTATGTTTGCTTTGCAGTTCTTTACTTAATAATTAAGTCGTAGATGCATTTATTAATTAAACGCCCCGTAGCCACATATTCCATGTATGTATATACACTATACTCTGTATATAAATACATGGATAAATGCAACATATAACTTAGTAATATATTTGCACCCATGCAAATATATACGTAGAAGTATTATATACACAATAGTAATATAAAATATACGCGATAGGAATATATAAACCCGCATATATATAAATAAATAATGTATGCCCGCATATAGTTATACCTACACGCCTCGTGTAGATAACGTAATAACTCGTAGTAGTAACCCTCCGTGGTAGTCGTAGTTAACCGTATATTCGCGTACGTGCATGTACCGTGTCACATACTCGAATATACCCGCACGTGTCACATAAAATAATAAGACATCTTTACACACATAGATATGCATGATCCCCGGGTATACACCTATGTATGGCTAACATCACCTTCCGCCTCTCCTACTCTAGCCCAAGGCACATACATATGCATGTGCGTACGTGTTGCTAACCCAGTGTACCGGTAGAGAGCCTGGTTGAGTCATCGTCTCTCTTTCAGGTTCACATGATAGAGAAGCCTAATAATGTGGTCTGGATTTCCGCCAAACCAGGAGCACAGCTACACCATGACAGGAACAAGAAGCATGAAGGATCAACACCTTGGATATACTCGTCAGCAAACAGAGGCAAGTCCTAATTCCCACCTATCTCCTACATTATCATTCCTCCAACTACTCCTCTTCCACCATTTCTACATTGTGCTAGTCTCCACCATAAGCCCACCTTACCCCCTTCCCCATCAATTAATAACCTTAACCTGCACCACTTAAATTCTCAATTGTGAATTAATATGTAATCACGATGAATTTTGAGATTGTTTATGGTTGCCTTGATATTGATATTGTGAACCTAACAATATAGACTTGGGAACGTAAACTGATAAAAGGTGGACTAAACCCTGACAGGGGGCGAGTGGGGGTACTTCATGTGGTATGGATTTACCTTGGCAGGATCGCCTGGTGAGGTTTCCTATGAGAGATACTCGCCTCGGTCATATAAGGACTGGTTCATAGCCTCTCTTGCCTAGTGAGATATCACGTACAACCACATGTCTATATGGGTTGGCTTGATCTCACACTCTGTTGGGTTGAAGTATAATTTCTACTAGGAGGCTGGTGTTGGCAGTGGAATATCAGGAGCAGGCACGGATGCTAGGTGATCTTCCATGGCCCGGTTGGTGTGGTTGCTATGTGACCTTCCACGTTAAGCCCTTAGATTATTTTGGCCAAGTTTGAGCCCATATTATTGTACGAATGGTTGGGTACGAGCCATGTTGTTATCTGATAGGCCGGGTACGATCTGTATTATGATTGGCTGGGTATGAGCCAAAGTTATGATATGAATGGCCGTGTACGAGCCCACAATTATTGTTTTGGCCGCGTTCGAGCCCATGATATGGATTATGTAGTCGGATGATCAGGTGTGGATGTTAAGTGATCTTCCACGTTGTTTGGTGTGGATGCTAAGTGATCTTCCACATTGTTTTCCAACCCCTGAGAAGCTGTGGTAGAGTTATATGAAAATCTCGGGTAGCACCCAAGTAGGTACGAGATCTCGTTAGGCCTATCACACTACTGGCCCTAGTGTCGACTACGCCTACCAAGTGGGAAAATTTATACAACCTCTGCAGAGTTATGGAATCTATTCAAATAGCCACGTCCTTAGAATGGGCAGATGCTGGGAGGAGACACTATGATAAGACTTCAGCAACTGTAATACTCTGATAAGATGTATTTATGAAATTGGTAACCTGTACTTGATCCAGGAACTAGTGAGGATGGTAACACCTAGCCAGGGCCCAACCTCTAATTATGACTATTTCACTTTACTTCCTATACTTTCCCCCTTACCACTAACCACCTTCATATATAGCCTCCATCCACCTTCCTTCCATCCAAAGTTAGGGCTTGTTGAGTACGTACGTACGTACTCAACCCCCTTCTCTATATATTTTTAGGAATGAAGCTATGGAAGTATATCCAAGGATGAAGCTACCTATGACTACGTAAGGATCGGACATCAGAAGGAGATTCGAAGACAGAGTTGTACGACTCCACGAAGGAGCTACGCTAGGACTATGACACTGCGATTTAGGAATACGCTATAGGAATAAGTCTAGGGTTATGTCCGCACTCCAAGTTGCCTGTAGGAATGGAGCCATGTTGTCATAGGACCACTATCAAAGAACTCTGATATACGATGTAAGGCCGGTGGCCAAGCTATGTAACCCAAACCATATAATATATATTCCCTTTAGCAATAAAAGTATTGTTTTTTATATCAATCTTGTTCAAATTGTGCATATCATCTATTGATTCAGGGATTGATACATGATGCACAGTGGACCCTAAATTAGGGGCCCGATAAAAACGTCTCAAATCAATGCAAGGCACTAAAGGTGGGGGTGGGAAACGGGGTAATAATGAGGGGCAGGGCTGTCCTTTTTGGCCTTTAGTCCCCTTTAGTCACTCAAGGAACTAAAGGACTAAATCATTTAGTCCCTATTTTAATCACCATATCTGGCAATTTAGCGACTAAAATGGGGGCTAAACTTTAGTCCCATGGAACCAAATAGGCCCTTATTACACCCTCTACCTTGACTAAATTTTATTGTCACCACTCACCACAAAGTAGATGCATCTTAATGTTCGCTATCTTAAATTAAATGATCTCATTCACATACTAGAGAGAGATCCCAATGGTAAAAAGGGGGGCTTGAGTTGTTCACACTGGACACTATAATGTTTGTGCCCTTTGTACCACTTTTGCTAGGTCCACATGTTGGTAACACATCACACTAATAGTGTGTGCGCTTGTGTGGAAAAAGATAATAAAATATGAGAGCTAGGGGCACACATACTCAAAATCATGTGCACTCTGAGAAAATACTAAGAATGTTTATCTGTCTATATATTAGGGCCATAGTCACCAAGTTCCTGGTTCTATTGGATCGATGTGGCTTGCTACTTGAGAAAGCTTTATCCAAGACCAGGACTACCTAATTCAGGCAATTGAAATTTAATTAGCAAATGGATTGATGGAGGTGGACCACCGAATGAGCCTAGATATTGACTGCTTGGCATATAAATTATGATGGATCATTTAGGCCTTTATATGAGAATAAACTCACTTTATTCACTCAGCAAAGTCATTACGTCCTAGGAACAAACCACACTTTTGCTATCCTCCAAACAAATTGGCCAACATATTATTTGTTTTTGACTCATAAGGGGGCATAAGAGTGATGTTGGTAAGAAATCAGTCCATAAACACATTATTTTTTATATTTTCCCTACTAGGAACATGAATTGCCCTTTGGGTGACAAATTTTTCTGTGCATTTTTTGGTACACACAGAGTAATTTTTTGTCGGAACACCTTTGGGGAAATATTTTCCTGTTGGGACTCTCATTTTTCTGTCGGTTTTTGCACTCACAAGGCAATTCACTTTTCCAGTAGTGTGCACAGAAGACCTGGCTCATTTAATATTTTTTTAGATAAGGGAACAAAGTGGCTCATTTAATATAAAAAACTTTACTCTATCTGATCAAAAGAAACAAGAAAAATGGTCTGTGCGCTTCCACAGAAGAACATGACTATACTGATGAATGAGAATTTAGATATCATTGGTAGTAATAAAAAATACTGTGATCTTCTAAACCGATAAACAAATTACTTCTGCAGCATGAAGTGTACTACGTGTCCAAGAAATAACCTGTTATTCAAGAAATTTATCTTGGACCATGAACTTTTCTTTGTAAAGCTTCTGAAAACTTAATTTACATTACAAACCTTAGCACAAGTATGACGAGCTTTATTCCAATCAACGTCGCTGTATGGTTCACTATAGAGTTCCTCTCTTAGTGCCAATATTGTTGGAGTAAGTGGCCCAACAAATTTCTTACCATATAGGTAAGCCATCGGCATATAAACCAAGCGAGCAAAGCACCAAAATCGACCTGTGAACAAAGGATGATCTATTTGAAATAATAACAAAAGAAATATGGAAAAATTAATGTGTTTTCATCTACTAGAAGAAGTATTTATAGCAGAGAGTTTTTAGGCCTCATCACTACTAGAGATGGGAATTTCCATAAAATGAAAATAAATGTAATTTTTCTTGATAGTACGCCAACAGGGGAGTGACAGGGAAATTTAAAAAATATTTGACGACAAGTGTCACAAATAGTTTCCCTGGCGGTACGTAGATAGAAAGATTTTGCTTGTTGTTAGACTTCAATATCCCCCAAATATGAACATATGACCACAGATCCAAAACATAAATTTTCAGTACAACACCGATTGTGCGCTGTATCATCAGTGATATTTTTTGTGGGGTATTAATCTCATAATATTGTATTACCGGTTTTCATATATCAAAATGTAGGTTCCTAGAATTGTCGGATTTGATGACGCGTTAGTGTTGCTCAATTTTGCTATCGGTTTTTCACGACAGAGGTTTGTTCCTAGATTTGTCCATTATTTAGTTATATTTGAATTGATCTGTATGCCCAACATTTTTGTTATATGTTACAAGAAGTGTCTTTTTTTTACGCAAGTTACAAGAAGTGTCTTGAAGGGGCATAGACCTAAAATAGACATGGCTTTAAACATTTAATTCATTAATCTTTCTTTTTTTGTTTCTAGAGGTGTGCCCTCAAGAAGCCAGTATGTCTCTATAAATCGTTCCTACCAAAGGAACAAAATGAAAGGTTCTCTTATTGCGGTCACTAACAGGTATGATGTAGGACGATGGTAATGAAGGCTCGCATGATGTTGGAGGTCATTTAGGCCATTTTTTAGTTTGTGGAAGTTGATTTCTAGAGGCAGGTCACATAACGAAACTGATTTCTTGGGGCAGGCAGCTTAGGTGGCCCAACTATGGAAACCTTCGTAGAGGCTGTTTCTTTCCCACCTCTGAATATCATCCATCTAAAGAGACCTTTATGCAGAGGCATGTGAACGAAAATGCTTCTAAAAATGATTTTTCACGTGCCTTTGTAATCAATTTTGTAGTTAACACTACACCTGAACAGACTATCACTGCAGTGATTGGGGTTGAACCAACAAAAAAACATTCTCTTGAGGATCCATACTAGCAGCTAAGCTATGTGACACTTGTGACTAAACAACGGATGCTATTTTTTAACTACAAAATTTAGAATCTTATATATTGTATATTTGACACACTAAACCATCTCAAATGAAAAAGTTGTTCGTTGCAAAATTGTAGATCTCGTCCAGTACTATAACTTTGATGTTGTCGGTTTAAACGCCATGTGAACTCTACATATTGGTAGTCTATTTCCATTTAATTGCCTATTTATCAGGTTTAAATGACTGTTTAGCCTATTTTATGGGCCTTTTTGCTTGAATAAGTGCTAAACGATAGGTGACCTACCGTATGCTTTATTATAATATATAAGAAACCAATGCATGTATTTAAACAAAACAAGACTTTTACACTAGACCTATTTATCTCATGAACTTACATATATACATTAGTAATGTGCTTTGATGTATTTTGGAAATAGCCAAATAACTCATATTTTGTGAGACTGTCAGAAATATTTATCATGACAAAGTAAATGGCACAGCAAAGCATATACATCGGCTGAACTACACAGCTGCGGCGGCGGCAGGCTGTGGCTGGATCGGAAACAGTCTCAATAGGGAACTGTAGCACAGCAGCATCAACGGCTGTTCAGCAACAGTCGAATGGGCCCATTGAATTTTTTTTAATAAATTAATATATTTTCTGTATAAGTTATTATCCTAAGATATACATGACGTGAAATGATGGCAGAAATGTTTATGAAACGGAAATCGAGGAGTAAACATGTGTAGTATTCCAAAATTTATTCAGGGCTTGTCTGGTTCCCCTACTAAAGTTTAGCTATTAAATTTTAGTCATTTTAGCTAGCTAATTGACAAACAAACTGACTAAAAACTAACTAAAAAGTAGTTTAGTCACATTAATCACCCAAGAGTAGTTAAAAGTGGGCTAAAGTGTCTAGTGGACAATGGTTGCCCCTTATTATTGCTGGCCCTCTATTCTGATTTGGGCATTCATTAGGGATAGTTTGGTCTTTGCAAACAGGATGACTAAAATTTAGTCATTGTTTTTAGTAGCTAAATTTTAGTCATGGGAAACCAATAAATATACATTTGCCCATCGACGACTGTACTGATTTTGTTTTAGTCAAATTCTGAGGAAGCCATCATGAATGTAGTGTAGGATGACTTGTGAAGAGTCCACGTACTATTTATCCACACATGTGTTTAACATGTCCAGCTACAATAAATAACTGGTTTTGCAGGAAGCATAAGACAGTAATAAAAACTGTGTACGTCGACATGCAACCTTAAGGGTAACCTAACTAAAATGAAAGTTTCAGTAATGGTCATCCTGAGAAGATAGTATAGTACCTGGATGTATTGGTAGAAAATACGGGATAATCCATAATTTGGGGATCATGGCATTGTTGCCGGACCAATCATACAATCCGATCACCTTCATTTAAAAATGATGCAAAAATTTTGTTATAAGTTAATAAATATTATTATTTTTATCTAAGTCAACAATATCAGGTGCAACTTTGGCTTCAATCATTTTCGGAAAGCTTAATAATTGAGTCCACCTTAAAGAAATGACAAACAGCTATTCTGTGTAGAGTATGCATCATCAAAATATCACTCTGGAAAACATTTATACACAAAAGATAATAATGGTAAACAATGTAAAAGTCAAAAAACACTTTTACTTTGGGCCTGAACTCCTCAAACTGTTTAAAAGTGTCAATAAACTCGAAACTGTGTAACCCCTCTGTCCTTTAAGAGTTCATTTTTGTCCTGTTTTGCACGTCTGGCGCTTCACTAAGGGGTTGTTTAGTTGGTGAAAAAGTTTGGGTTCGGCTACTGTAGCACTTTTCGTTTTATTTGGCAATTTGTGTCCAATCATAGACTAATTAGGCTCAAAAGATTTGTCTCATGATTTACAACTAAACTGTGTAATTAGTTTTTTCATTCGTCTACATTTAGTACTCTATGCATGTGCCGCAAGATTCGATGTGACAGGTACTGTGCAAACTTTTTTGGGTTGCATAGGCAACTAAACAGGCCCTAAGAAGAATCTAACAAGGATAGGCATCACAGCTGTAAAGCATCTAGGGGTGTGTTCGGTTGGTGAAAAGTGGGTGAAAAGTTAATGTAGCATCTTTCGTTGTTATTTGGCAAAATTTGTCCAACCATGGACTAACTAGGTTTAAAAGATTCGTCTCGACATTTACAGACAAACTATGCAATTAGTTATCTTTTTTACCTACATTTAATGCTCCATGCATGCGTCTAAAGATTCGATGTGATGGGTGGAAGAGGAAATATTTTGGGTTTGCATAGGAAGTGAACACACCCTAGATCTCCTAAGTAAGACGTGAGTTTCGGTAGTTAATGACAACCATGCTTGTGCAACTAAAAATTTGTTTTGAAGGAACAACCACGGTGTTAGGTTGCACTTTACAATTGCAAGGCACAAGGAAAATGAGAGGCCCCCAATTTGGATTGCATGGCGATAGAGGACTTAGAGAGAAGACATAAAAACCTTTCGAGAGCCAAGTATCAATGAGGATATGAAGGATACATGGGTAGATTTATTTTTTGCAAGTTTTTAGTTCTTGACCATACTATTAAGGTGGGATGTAAGGTTAGTAGCTTGACCAAGCGAGTCCAAGGCTTTAGTGATGCACACTTGAGGAGATGTGGGTCGTGGAGGACAGTCCTAGAGTGAATTTAAGGGAATCAAGTTTGGCTAGAATTGGATATGATTAAGGATTCAATGGGTCAGACCAAAAATATTCTGCATGTTTAGATTATCAATGGAATAAACTGTTGTTGGCAATGTTGTACAACCAAATCAAAGCTAAGCCCTACTATGGAAGACTACGGAGGGAACAATCTAGCAGAGAAGTCAAGCAAGTGAACCGACAACTGAACTGGTGTCCGGCAAACGAGTTAAGTGTTACAGCATCTCGAGCAGGGCAGCCTCTACCCTACTTTTGAGCATAGTTATTAGGACCGGACCGACGGTCCGACCAGTAAAAAACCGAAAGTATAGCGGTCCGGTTCACTTAAAAGACCATCCATGCAATCAGACTGGTAAAAACCGGTTGAACCGGTCAGTTTTTTGCAAAACCGGTGAACCGCCCGGTTCTGTCTTAACCGTCTCGGTATGAGAATTTTGTCAGGTGGTGCGCGTGGTGCTGCGTCCTGCATGTGCAACTGGCGCTGGGCCCTGCCTATCGTGAAACCATCGCGTCCGAACGTTCGGACCCGAGACATCGTTCGAACAAGAGCGCAGGAAGCAGACGGAGTACTGCCGGTGGGCTTAGAAGGAAGGGGGTTTGGGAGGCAGGGAAGACAGGCGGTGAGGGTGGTGGCTGGGCGGTTTAGGGGAGTTGGAGGCAGTTGCGGCAGCCAGACCAGGTCCAGGGCGGGGGCATCGAGGACTCGAGGTTGCTGGCGAGCATGACCATGGCGGCGGCAACGGGAGTGGGAAGTGGGGAAGGGAAAAAAAGGGGCCGCCACGGGCGCGCCAGGGCTCGCCGGAGCCACGACCCTAGCATGTCCAAGGCGGGGGCGGTGGGGGCTAGGCAGGGGCGAGGACGAGGGGAGGAAGATAAACAGTACCTAAGAAGAAACATGTACAAGCGTGGGCGGGTCCACGGGAAACATCGGCGCGGGATTACCGTCCGAGCATCCAGACCGTAACATGCCCCCTGCCTGTCTGCTACTGTCGCCTGCGTGTTCGGGCATGAATGCGTGATGTGTGCGTGCCTACAGGCCTGTCAGGGCTCCGTGCTCCATTTGTTGTTGACTTTGGATTTTTCTTTATTTCAAAATTTAATATCTTTTTCATTCAAGCTCTAAAATACATAAATAATATACTTTATCACAGCATATGAGATTATTTTCCAATAGTGAATATTTAAATTACTATTTAAATTCTTTTTTGTATTAATTTTTTTGTGGGGTGTAAATTGTTAAATTAAGGTTTATCTTGCTATGATGCATTATGAAATGCTGTCATTTATTATCTTTTGACCACTACTACATAATATTTATTGGAGGCATGCGTTTTTTATTTCTGGCGCCTCCAATCAAAGGTCACGGTTAATCCGTGACCTACGGAGGTGGTTGCTTTGCCTGCCTCTATAAACAAACACAAAAAACAAAAAAAACCCGTGGACAGGCCCGCCGAGCCCATCCACGCGCCGGCGGCTGCTAGATCTGCACATAGTCGCCTCGTCATCCCTGGATCTGCGCGTAGTCGCCGGAGACGTCACCACCCTAGATCCGCCGCCTGAGGCCAAGCACGCCCTAGATCCGCCACCAGGGGATGCCACCACCCTCGATTCGCCGCCGGAGGACGGGCACGCCCTAGATCTGCCACCGGTGAGTGCGCTCGCCCTGGATCCGTTGTCAGGGAGCGCCACAAGCCTCCTCACACGTGGATCTCGTCGGCCTCCACCTCCTCATGCTAGATCTCGCGAAGCTGCCGGATGCTTCGCCTGCTCGTCGCCACGCCACCGCCCCGCGAGAACCATGAACCGCCGCACTGCCGCCCCACGAGAACCACGAGCTGCCACGCCACAAGGACCGTGAGACACCGCTCCTCGAGGACCGCACGCCACCACTCTAGGGTCATGTGCCATCGCCGCCGTGGAGGAAGAAGGAGCGTTGCGCCGTGTGGGTGAGCGAGGGAGAGGGGGTCTAAGAGGTCGGAGGTGAGAGAGATCAGAGGTTGGGGGATTGCGGGAGTGAGAGAGATCAGAGGAGTGGGGGAGGCGTCTGAGAGGCAGGGAGAGAGTGGAGGGGACCCAAACCCTAACTCACCCTATATATATGATGAGTGTGATATCGGCTGAGGTATGGGCTGTTTGGGCCGCTATTTTTGGAGGCAGACCATATAGCATGCCAGCCTCCGAAAATGTATTTATGGAGGACCGCCTCCGAAAATAGATCATTTTTTGAGGCGGTTGTCTTAAGGCGTCCGCCTCCGTAAATTAATTTTCTAAGGCGGGCAAAAGTAACCGTCTCAGTAAATAAAAAATGCCCGCCTCCGTTAATCGAGGCTTTAACCGTGGCGGTTGGACTTTGTGACCGCCTCCGTTAATAAAAGGCAACCGTCTTGCAAAATCATTTGTGCAGTAGTGGACGATTAGATTATTTAAGTTAAGAACCGTCAACAAACACATGTTGATTTTGGAGTACCTGTTGTGGACTTGTGGCTAGATTATTTTGAAGATGGTTATATAATTGTGTTCATTATTAGCTTATTTGTATATATGATCAATCATATGTTCCCTGTTATATAACATTATATTGCACCGATTTGAAATATTTATGTCTGGTTCAATTTATCCGGTTCAAAACTATCAGATCGGTGGCTCAACCGGTTCTTAATGGTTGGACCAGTGAACCGATGGCCTCACTAGTTCGATGTCCGGTCCAGTCCTAATAAGTAATAACTATGCTTTTGAGGGCTAGTGGGCAAAAACCTCACTCTATTATTAGGCCCACAAAATTAGAAGCCCCTCAAATTCCACCATCAAGCCCTCATTGCTAGAGTGATGGGGCTATGGTGGCCCCCTATTTTCCTATTTTCAGTTGTCACCATTCCACTCCCGCTATCCCGCCTGCGCCTTCACTGTGCCGCCTCTCCTGACATTGGCACTCCTCCCACACCGCCTTTCTCAGCGCTAGTGCCACATCCCCCTTCTGCATGCCGACAAATCTCGTAACGCCTGCACCCCTCCCCAGCACATCTCGCTCTCCAGACATGTCTCTCAGGCCACCACCAATAGATCCTGACGCGGCCAGTTCATCCCCGGCACGGCAGCCTTCTCCCCTCAGTTCAGCGGTGTGAAGCCCTTTTCCACGATGTGGGCGGCACATGCAGGGCAGCCTCCTCCCTTAGTGCGGGCGGCACTCCCGGTGGTCTCCTCCCCTGGTGCGCTAGCCCTCGCCTCGATGTCGACGGTACTCCCCGCGTCCTCTTCCTCCGGGCAGCGGCCTCGCAGCCTAGGACTTGGGTGGCACCGGCGTGGTCCCTCTACCAGCTATGCCGCCCGCTATGCCTAAGATGGGAGTTATTTTGGAAGAAAAAAAAAAGATCAGGCCCAGGCACAACATGGCTCGATGGCTTTTACGCCTATGCAGGCCTAGCCCAATTAATGTGCTAGCCGTGCTTGGCCTACTGTTTTGGCATGGTTTGACCTGGCTATTATATCTAGGCTGTGTTTAGTTGAGAAAGTTTGGGTGAAAAGTTACTGTAGTACTTTTCGTTGTTATTTGGTAAAATTTGTTCAACTATGGATTAATTAGACTCAAAAGATTCGTCTCACACTTTACAGACAAACTATGCAATTAGTTATTTTTTATCTATATTTAATGCTCCATGCATGCGTTTAAAGATTCGATGTGATGGGTGGAAGATGAAATATTTTGGGTTTACATGGCAACTAAACCGGGCCCTACTCCTCTCAAATCTCCTCTCGTCATCTTTCTCATCTCCCGTACTCTCGTGATCACGACGCATCCGCCCACATCGCCTCCCCGTGCTCCTAGCTCCACACCCCCTTGCGCCGCCCACAGCCGTTGGTCAGGTATATGCGCAGAAGCGGCGGCGCAAGGGTAGGCGCGGTGGCGCGGGCACATGTTCAGGCTAGCGCGTGGCGCAGGCATTGGCGAGGTGGCTTCGCAGCAGATGTGTGACAGCGTCACAACGGCTTGACGGGCTGGGCTCTCCAAGCTGTCAGATCTAGGAGCCGGTAGGCTGGGACAGCAAGGGCAAGCAACCAGTGTCAGCTGACACCGCCGGCACCCCACGGAGAAGAGCACAGTCGCCGCGATCAGCCAAGGCACCGTTTGGATGCCAAATTTTTTGGCAAAACGTTACTGTAGCGTTTTCGTTGTTATTTGATAAATATTGTCCAATCATGGTCTAATTAGGCTTAAAAGATTCGTCTCGTTCATTTCGTCTAAACTGTGTAATTAGTTTTATTTTTTATCTATATTTAATGTTTCACGCATGTGTCTAAAGATTCGATGTGACAGGGAATCTGAAAAAAATTTACAAAATTTCTTGAAACTAAACAGCCCCTTTGTTTTGCGGACATGCCAGGCCAGAATCGGGGCCCTCGGATGCGACAGTAGTAACGGCCATGTTGTCTTCTCGGCTATATATATATATATATATATATATATATATATATATATATATATATATATATATATATATATATATATATATATATACTACCCTATAGCTGGCTACAGAATAATTTATTCTGTAGTCATTTGGAGTTACGATAATTGTTATGCTAATTTACGAGATTATAATAATTCCTTACTATGTGATTTCCTATAACGTTATGGTAAATATCCTCATGTGTTATAGTAATTCAACTATCGTAAATATATACTGACATTGTCGTAAATTAGTATATAAAATTATCGTAAATGGAGGTGGCTACAGAATTATATATATATATATATATATATATATATATATATATATATATATATATATATATATATATATATATATATATATATATATATATATATATATATAGTAAATGTGGTGGGGACAAGCACTTGCCTGTGTTGATGAAGCCCTCTATGGTCGATTGAACAAACTATTGTCCTCGCTAAATGAAAGCTCGCTCTTTGCTCGCCAAAAAAAAAATACAGGTTCCTAAAAGTTGATTTGCAGGTAGTTCTCTACTATCTACCCATGCAAATACCGTATTTTTATAACCGGTTGCTTGAGGCAGTTGTGAAACCATATCAATAAATCAATTTTGGTTGCTACTGAGGAAATCGTTTATCAGGATGTGGTTGGTTGAAAAGGCTATATCGAGGTGATGTTTGAGACTAATGGTGACCTCTCGTTGTCCTGTTTGGCTTCTAGCCGTTGCGGAGTGCAGACGCCTGAGTTGGTTTAATAAGCTTTGTTGAATTGATGTTCATACATTGTGTAAGAATAATGATGTGAGTGTGCCCTTGACATTATTGTTGTTCATCTCCTCTTTTACTGTGCAGTAAAAATGATGCTATGTACGATGGAGCGGATGCTTTCCGACTGTGAGATCACAAACAACAATCTTGGAAGAAGGAAAGAGTCGGGAGGGGGGGTGGGGGCCGGGAGTGGCTTTTGTGGATGAATGCTATAATCAGTTGTAACTATGTGTTTTAATATAACATGTGTTATGTAGTACAACAAAATTTTTGGTACCGTAGTGCAAAGACTCCGTCATTACACATTGAATTCAGCTCAATATAAAAAATATTTTCTCTCACATTTATATTTTGAGGCATACTTCCATCCAAACTGTATGCAGTTTTAATTTCAATGTTGGAGTTAAGCAAGCATCTTGTGTTTATAATTTTACTTTTCAGTTATATGAATTTATATATGAATAGAAATCCTGCTTAAGGTATAAATTACTTGAAAAATTATGGTCTTATTTCCATATGTAAAGGCAAGTATATAGGCAAATAAAAACACAATATTCTTTTTGTACTGATGTGATTCGCCATACCGAAAGCCATATCTTTCCCCATTGAGGTATGGCAGATGCACCTCCATGTGATAAAATCCATACACGTCCTTTGGTCAATGCATCATTTTCACATGCCTGACCAAGGAGTCTTAAGGTAACATAGTTTAAGCATGAGCCAAACATGCTACTTGGGCCCAAAATCGACGTGCCCCAGCCGCCGTCTTCATTCTAAATTGTTATAATTGGGAACAAGCATTGTCATTATCATAATTTGATTAATTAATGACATATTAAAATAATTCAAGTAGACAAAATACTATTGTTAGAAAATATAAGAGGAACCTTATAACTATACATGCCTGATGGTTATAAAGATAGCGACATATCTCACGTCGATGTTCTGTAGACAAGACAGAATCGAGCGACCCGGTGACATATAGAGCAAATACCTGCAAGAACACACAATACAAAATAACTATTCAAGTGGTCTAACTTTATGCATTAAACTACAGCAATAATCTTGTGTGAGTTTAGAATAACTTTATAATATTAAATGCACCAGTGGAGCACCGCCCACCTCTGGCAACATTCTAAAATACTCCCTCTATCCCAAATACGCATGTTTATGAATACACATGTTTACTCCTTCAACCTGGGTGTGCGCGCGCGTGTTTTTCTCAATAATCATGTACAGTATTTTAGTTTGCTGATAATAACTCATTTGAAGAACATTTAATAGGTTACCAGCAAAAAATAAATAATTTGTAAGATAGATTGACGCCCATGCATTGGAAATCTGTACTCCTCCATGTTATTATGTATAATAAATAAATGTTTGAGATTGAAATGAAATTGCCAGGCTTGAATACAATTTTTACCATGATAGGCATAACGAATAAAACTCCGCTGTACTCAGCTGGCCAATGCCCATCAGGTGCCTGGAGATTTGAATATTGAGTGAGGACTCGGCGCAGTGATGTTTCTATAATCTCTTTGGTAACTTCGCCATCTTTTTCTGCAAGCTTGATGGTGGGAACATCCATCTCAACACATTTTTGTTTTGCGTACTGAAATAGATTGTAGTGTACAATGTGAGATTTTATTTGCACTATAGAACAAATTATATCTGGTGAATACAATATACGATATAACAAAGAAAAAAACTTTCACTGGCCTGTTTGTTTCCATAAAATTGGCCTGAATTGGAATTAAATTCTAAAACGGGCCTATTTGGTTGTGCACCAAATTAGAAATCAACATTCTAGATAGTTTCAGAGCCCAAATAAAATGCATATGATAGATTCTTGGGCTGTGAGACGGAAATGGATTCCGAGCACCTGTCATCTCCTCCCTTGATACATCTCTGGTGACTCCTCTTCCTCTCGACAACCCTCCAGACTCCCCTCCCCTCTCGAGTAGTCTAGATGCCTCTCTGCTCTCCCCTCCCTCGACAATGCCATGGCAGCTAGGGTTTCCTAGGGTTCTCTATAGGTACTAGCTCTTCAGGGAGACGTACCATCTCTGGTCGTGGTCTCTATTGTAGTGCTTGGATATGACAACAAGGAGTGCATGCTAAAGGTGTGCAAAGTCCTCGGAGTCTTGAGCAATGAGCATCTTTGCAGATAATGGTTGGTGGTTCACTTTTCGTATTGGTCTTTAATGGTGTGCATGTGATAGATTAAACTTTGAGGTGTGCTAGTTTTGTAATATATGTTTGGTCTGATGCTTCTTCTTTGAAGGAATATGAAACCGAACCTCTTTCCAGCATCTTAAAAGAATCGCATCTAGAGAGCACTCACAATGCAGACTTCATCATAGTTTCTATGCTCATTTATTACTCCTCTATTTATTGAATTTGGCTGATGTGGCACCGTAGTTATTGAAGAGAGAGAGCAAAAATCATAAAAACCGGGTCTAAGTTACAAACCATATGTCTACACGAGAACCAAGACATGAATGGATGTGATTAGCTGAGAATGGAGAGAGAATATATGTGATTAGATAGAAATTTGTTACGCAGAAACTATGCATTAGGACCATGGTTTTTATATATAGTGTCTATAAAATTTAATTGGTATAGAAACTACATATAGTTTCTAGCATTGGGAGTGCCCTCAGGGTTTGTAACTCTTATATAATCAATAAATACATTAATAATCATGTCTGCAGATCATGTAAAATACTGAGTTGACTATCCCCAACTATAACCTCACCCAACTATAAGCAGTGGCCATTCCCATGAACACTGTTTAGGACACTTGGAAATGGCCCAATCAGGATTTCGACTAAATCTGGAATGTGGACCTAGAAAGTGTTGAATCAATCACTGTTACTCCTATATATTAAAAAAAGGGGCAGTGTTTAACCTGCATACGCATAAGGAGGTCCTCAGACTCTCTTCTGGAAGCGATGCTCAGTGAACTCCATGCGCACCCTCTCGACCTCAGCGCGTTCCTCCGTTGTGCCTAGATCAGGATCAAACTCCCAAACTGCCCTGCCGACAAAGTTGTAAGCGGAACTCAACAATGGGTCGGAGGCCCCCTCAGCTGAGACTTTGAGTTTCCACATGATTGCTAGCTAGCTGGAATGCATTTGTTCATTGAGTTCAGTTTCCATTTTATAGAAAAGAAAAGACGAGAGGAAAACGACATCCAACGAGACAACAACTACCAGCAGCATAGTTTCCAAAAAAATAAAAACAACTACCAGCAGCATAAATAAGACTAGTCTCAACGTGGAGTTTTATGTCCCAGTTTTCAACATATCCTATTTTTTAAAATAATGTTGGCATCTCTATGAAACTCTCATCTCTCTTTATTAATACGATACCACATCAATATATTTAATATCCATGAAACTCTGATGAAATCCAATTGAAACAGGCCTAAGACCTATAATTGGTTTGGTTCCTTTTTAGTATTACGCCTTGTTTAGTTCCTCCGTGTAAAGTTTTTAGATGTCATATCGAGTGTTCAGGGGTGTTGCATGGAATGTTCGGATATTAATAAAAAATAAATTACAGAATCCGTCTGTAAACCGCGAGACGAATTTATTAAGCCTAATTAATCTGTTATTAGCACATGTTTACTGTCGCCGGGTTGCCTCGGGCCTTGGATGAGCACCGGCGTCATAATGAACTTCCGCTTGATACATAACTAGGGAGGAAGGTTGTAAATACATATAGTAACAGACCAAGTGCTATGACTACAGCTCTGTTCCTCGAAAGGATTCATACCATCCATACTTAAAGCGAACCTTAAGTTTCTCGCGTCATTTGCAAAATCCGGGAATTCTCTGTCGATTGCTCTCCACTGGGACCCATCAGGGTGTCTTAACATATTGTATACCTTATGGTCTTCTTTGTGCCATCGCAACAACTTTGCATGGTCTTTGTTCTGAGCAAACGTTCGAAGCATGGTATTATAGGAGCACACAACATAACATTGGTAGGGATTTTCTTCCTAGGACGTTTGCCCTCAACATCACCAAGGTCATCTTGCCTGATCTTATACCACGATGCATGGCATACCGGGCATGCATCTAATTTCTTGTACTCCTCGCCACGGTAGAGGATGCAGTCATTAGGACATGCATGCATCTTCTGGATTGCTAATCCCAAAGGGCAGACAACCTGTTTTGCTTCATAGGCAGTGATGGGCAATTCGTTATCCTTCGGAAGCATCTTCCTTTAGATTTTTAGTAACTCCCCAAATCCCTTGTCAGATATATCATTCTTTGCCTTCCATTGCAGCAATTCCAGTATGGTACCCAACTTTTTCTAGTCCGCATCACAAGTTGGGTATAGCAATTTCTTGTGATCCTCTAGCATGCACTCGAACTTGATCATCTCCTTTTCACTTTCGCATTCTCTATGTGCATCATGAATGGCCAGACCAAGATATCAGCTAGGAGCTCATCTTCTGCTGCTACCTCTTCTTCAGCGTCCCCCATTGCAGTAGACACCATATTCAGCAATAATGTCATCATCGTCCTATTGTTCTTCTTCACCTTTTTCTATTATAACCCCGCTTTCTTCGTGCTTGGTTCAACAAATATAGTTTGCCATGAAACCCAACTTCAACAAGTGTGAGTGAAGACTACTTGAGCTAGAATATTCATTCAAATTCCTACATAGGGCACATGGGCAGAGCATGAAACCATCCCGCTTGTATGCTTCGGCAACACTTAAGAAATAATGCACGCCATCGATGAACTCTTGTGAGCGGCAATCGGCATTGTATATCCAATGCCGCGTCATCTGCATTTAATGACATAACATATGAAAACCTTGAACATAATTACTTAATTACACAACATTCATGAAACCACATAGCTAATTAATTTAATGAAGTCTTGCTACAATGTAGATAGTCCCAACTAGCACTAAACAAACTAAACCTAAAAGGTACTTCAGCGGTATAATGATTTCGTGACCCAACTAAAACAGACAGATCATTCGTCTCTTCAACATCAATGGGCTTCTTCCACTGGCTCACTGCCTCATCAGCCGCCGAAGCCGTCTGTGCAAGAGATTTTCGCACATGTTCAACGTTCTCTTCTTCCCAGTACCGGCCTTCACATCTAGTGCTATCCCACTAAAATTAGAACAAAAAAATAAGAACTTTAATCAAAGTCATCAAGAAAAATTGATACAAATTAACCATAACCATCAAATACGACAAAATAACTCACATTGCGATCCGGACACTTGTAGAAGATACGACTCTTGTTGGGATACTCCTTCCTCACTTGGTACTCCATCACAATCTTCTGCTCACACTCATTGCACGCAATGAGAGGGAGGTCTAGCCTCAGTCGCATTGGAACCCAATGATAGGACGAGGACTCGGAAGCAGTTGCCATCTACTCTCTATACTCATTTTTGTAAACTACTATAAATTCCTCGTTTTCTAAACAAATAAAATTAAAAAACCCTAATATTCTCTATTTCTCTAAACCATGCAATGTGCTATGCATACTAGCAATGAAAGGTGCATAGTAGTTATGATAAACTACTTTAAGCTTCCTTCATCCAAATATGCATGCAAACCATCAAGTGATTTTGAGCTTAAATGGCATACAAATAAAGAAATTCACCATAAAAATCCATATATATGTAGACCACGAAATGAGATATGCTACTGATAAAACAAGAGAGGAGGAAGTTGGTAACCTTTAGAACCGTAGAATTGATGGAGGATGAGCAAACAGAGGCCGACGATGAAGCAAGAACAAAGAGCTCGAACTGGCTCGGGCTGGGGGAGAAAGAAGGTGAAAGTTATATAGCCAGGGAGCTTTAGTCTCGGTTTTTTATCCAAACCCGAACTAAATATCAGTTTTTAGTCCCGGTGGAAGCCTCAAACCGGGACTAAACCTTTAGTCCCGGCTATCAGCTCCAACACGGACTAAAAGTTGACCTTTAGTCCCGGTTTCAGATGCCGACCGAGACTAAAGGTGCCCTACTACAAATGTCTGCAGCCATAGCCATTGGGCAGGGGACTTAAGTCCCGGTTGGTAGCTCTAATCGGAATTAATTCCTCTTTTGCTCCCGGACGCAAAATATGACGAGACTAAATGCAAAATCCGATGCGGACCAAAATCTATTCTCTAGTAGTGATTGCCAGGCTGTGACCGACTTTGCTCCAGGCCATTACCACTTGGTATAGCAATGCTTCAAGAAATCAGGCAATGTTAAATTATATATGGTTTTCAGCCTATATAAATATTTAATAATTCTAATAAATACTAGGCCTATACTCAATGTTACGAAAAATTATAATCTTAGTCCTGTATTGGATATTGACTAAATGTTGACTCAACTTAAAATGGATGACCTGTTGTTGCATCCATAGAGAAGTTGAGAGAGAGAAAAGGGTGCCACGCGCGCGCCGCCGCCACTGAGCCGTGGCGCAGCGTGCGTGACGAGTCGAGGTTAGCGGGTTGGCACTAAAAGATGTAATCAATGACGTGTTATACGGGTAATGTAACAATGGACAGAAATGTCTACATTACCGTGATTATTTGTTTCGAATCGAAAGGTCGGGCATCTATTATTTACTTCTTCCGTATTCTCCACCAACATGAGCCGAGTTCCTTCTCCTTCTGCCTCCTATCGAGTGGCAGAGCTCATCCCAACCTTCACGGGGTGTGCGGCGATTAGATTTTTGGAGAGTGAATCCTCTGCGATTGCTCGCTTCTTCCCGGTGCTTCTTCAACTCCACTGACATCTCCTTCCTGGTGGCCGTTCGTGGGACTGCACTGCGAACCTCTACCTGCATCGACTGCGGTCCACGACTTCGAACAACATACTATGTCGACTAGTGTGAATGGAGCCTCCCATACCTTCGGCATGAGCCTCTCCTCTGGGTACATTCTTGAATCTTCTATTAGATTCTTGGTTATGATATATGCTCTGTTAAGTATGATCATCATGCAAGTTGTAGCTTACTGGTATGTTAGCGATATACACATGCACATACATGTCACTACACATCTGCTGCTTTATTATTTCTAAATTAAATTAATATTGAAAATGCCTAATCATTTAACAGGTAAGATTACTTTCAGTTATAACTTATGCTAAGGAGGGTTCACATTCTGACAACCAGATGCTACTACCGGTGGTCCACAGCGGCTGATCCTTTGTATCTACCTCTTACCCTTAAAGTTGTATAACGCCCTCCCCTGACATAACATTGTATACTAACAGTGATGGAACTCATGAACAGTACTAACCCGTTATGTACGGTTCAAACAAAATATCACGAACAATACAAACCCGTTATGAATAGTACAGACCCAATAGTATGAACAGTAAAGGTCCAATGTGAACAGTACATTCCCCTCATGAACAGTGCTCGCCATTAAAAAGGTTCCTGCTAGTTCATTCTCAATCTCGTGTCTCAACCGGTGGTCCACACTCCACAGCAGCTACTCCTTCGTACGAGTATTCATTAATTGTTGATCTCGTGTCTGAAAGGCTGTGTTCAGTTCAAAAAAAAAAAGCACTATACAAACAAAAGATTCCCCGTCACATTAAACTTGTGATACATGTATGGAGTACTAAATATAGATGAAATCAAAAACTAATTGTACAGCTTGGTTGTACTTTGCGAGACGAACGTTTTGAACCTAATTAGTTAACGATTAGACACTATTTACCAAATAAAGCTAAAACGTGCTACAATACTTTTTTTTACACCTTTTCGCGGAACTAAACACACCCAAACGCGCAAATCTCAGTGATGACATGCCGGTGGCCGCTGGCCGATGGCGATATGCTCTCCCTGCCCACCTGCAACGGCCAATTAACAAATCAAGTCTGAAATATATATGAGGTTTTAAGTTCTTTGGTTTTTTTTTCAGCTATACAATTGGATCTCAGAAAGCGGATACGACGTTTGCGCTCCACTGCTCCAGCAAAAAACATGTTTTGCGAAAGAGAGAGAATAGAGGGAAACAAAAATAAATAAAATGGTATTAGGGTGAAATAGATGACGGGATAAGATAAGGAGTAAAATAGAGATGGAAAGGAAAAAAAGAAAAGAAAAAAAGAGAGAAACAATATGGTTATTTTATTCTTCTTCTCTGAACATGTTTTACCAAACAGTTCACCGAAATTGTTTTAACTTCACCAGTAGGGCTACTTTTCGATCAAAGCTATAAAAGCTGATTCAGTAGTGAATTTGTGTTGTACCAAACGGACTCATAGTAGTTGAGCTAAGGCCCTGTTTAGTTGCCAAAAATTTTACAACATTCCTCGTCACATCGAATCTTTAAACGCATGCATGAAGCATTAAATATAGATAAAAAATAAAACTAATTACACAGTTTAGAGGAAATGGATGAGACGAATCTTTTAAGACTAATTAGATCATGATCGGACACTAATTACCAAATAACAACGAAATTTGCTATCATTTTCTAAATTTTTTGCAACTAAACCGGCCCTAAATGAATGCAATCCATGACCTCACGTAATAACTGAAGGCGAATACTAGTCTCATTACAGAGTCAAAGGTCAGAAGACTATAAATTAGAGGTCGTTTTCAGATGCTTGACACCGAGAAGGCGAATACAGTACTAGTCTGATTAGAGCAAGGTTAATAAGAACGCCAGCAGCAGCATGGATTTGGGTAACATCCGTCCTCTCTCCAGGACAAGTTTAGACATAGGGTGTAAAGTTTCAGAATGTCACATCAGATGTTAGGAGTGTTGCATAGGGTATTCGTATACTAATAAAAAACAAATTAGAATACGTTAGTAAATCACGAGACGATTTTATTAAGCCTAATTAATCTGTCATTAGCATATGTGTTACTGTAGCACTTTATTGTTAAATTATAAACTAATTAAGCTTAAAAGATTTGTCTCGTAAAGTACTCGTATTCTATGTAATTAGTTGTTTTTTAGTTTATATTTAATACTTTATGCATGTGTCTAAATATTCGATAGATCGGGCGTAAAGTTTTGACGGTGGAACTAAATAAGGCCAACTGCCCGTAATCATGGGGATGATTTGGGCGCCGGCCTGCAGCGAATGGGTAATATAACTTCCCATCTTGTGTATGTGTAATTGTCTCAGCACCAAATAGATCTATATACCTCACTTTTTAAAATTATGCACAGATGTAGTTGTGGATTATGGATGCTTAATTTTATGGAGTACTAGAATGGTGTCACACCGGGTTCGGGTAAGATTCTCCGGGTAATCACGAGAAAGGCGGCGGCGGTACTCCGGTTCGGAGTCCGGCTCGAACACGAGAGGAGGAAGACGACTGACATGTGGGGTCCAGTGGTCAGCGACATGATGAACGCGCGGCTGCTGGCTTGGGCTGGCTCGGCTGCTGGGCCGGGACGCGGAGACGGGCTGCTGGCTTGGGCTGGCTCGGCCGCGACGACGCTGATCGGCCCACGCGGGCAGACGCGGAGGAAAGCAGGCCGTCCGACGGCCTTCGGGCCAATCAGGTAAGAAGGTAAGTTGTTTCTTTTTTTTTCTTTTTTTTGTTTCTTTTTTTTCTAATTTCCAAACACATTTTCAAATCAAATTTTCCTAAACCAAATCAAATAAAACAAATATATCCACACCACAAAATAAAATAAATGCAACAGCATGAATGCAACACCAAATAGTTTTTAAAATTTTAATTCCCTTTCTCTAAATTATTTAAAATTTGTTACTCCTAAAATTTGGGTGTTACAAATGGAAATACTTTATCGGACCATGTCACACAGGTAATTCCTTTGGAAGTAGTTTCTAACTGTAATAAGAAGATGAATTAATTAGTAGAGATTGATATTAATATACAATCACTTTATCGTGTTTTCAGGATGACATTAATAAATTTAGGTTTAAGCTGCCTGCAGTATTGTACAACTCCCCGATAAATGAGGCCAGAGGGTTATCACAAACTCCACAACTAAATAAAACCCCAGATCAAAAAGATGAGGGGGTCGAAGAGCTCGATGAAGAGGATTTGTTATTCTCGAGGAGTGCCAAGTTGCTAAGTAAATTGAGGTGGACAAGCAAGGAACATGTTTTGTTAAATATGCAGTCAATCATCTTGTTGGGAGATGATAATAAGACCTTACAGTAAGTCTTTCTAAATGGTTCACGTCTGCAATTGCAACAATCAGTAATTTCATTACACTTTCTTTGTTGATAGGAATGAGTGGGTACGAAGTACACAACCACATCCAATTTTTTTGAGTGTTAGCAAAATTATAAATATTTTGCGTGATGGCAAAGAGTTGGATCATGACACCTTTAATATGGCTATTCGGATCCTTGCGAAAAACAAATACATGATGCTGAATAAACAAAGATACCACCTCATGGATCTTAAGTTTGCAGTAAGTTGTTGTATATAAATTGTTCTAACATTATCTAATTCATCAGAGAATGCTAATTTTATCAAAATCAACAGGAGATAACATGGTTTGGACGAGATCCACGATGTTGTTGGAAGATTGACAAAGTATACCATGAAAAATTGCGAAAAGTACTTGAGTGTTGGCCAGGCATGCAATATCACATTGACGACTGTACCAGTGTAAGTTATGTTCTGTTTACTGCTTTGTACAAGTACTTTATTTAATTTGGCATTTATACATTAATCTCTATGTGTTTTAGATTCTACTACCGTACCATCAGGATGGATTCTACATTTTATTCGTGATAGATATGCAAAACAAAATAGTGCGCATTATGGATCCACTACAAGATCTACCATGTGCAAAGGGTTATAGTCAAAGTATGGTATATGAAACAATGCTCCATAATATTTGTAGAATGTTCAATCTCGCCATGGGGCTATCAAAATCAAAGAGGAACCATTTTATATATTCATGGGAGCGAGAATACCCTGCATGTGTAACAAAGGTTACAAATAACAATAAAGACTGGTAATCACTTGTCACTTGGTTTAACTTTGTTATTACATAAACAAATATTAATTGAGTTTTGTACACCAAGTAAACAACTCATCTTGTACAGGAACTTGGGAGGCTTCTTTTTATACAATTTTATGAAGCTGTGGGACGGTGTGACATTGCCACCGATCAACAACGTAAGCATATTCAGTCTCCAACCATATTTTGTACAATACACAAATAAATAAATAAATAAATAAATAAATAAATAAATAAATACATTATCTACCATGCACATCTATCAACATTACTGAGGACGGAGTTCTTGGCTGACATTTTGACAAGTCATGCAAACGAATCTTATGATAACATCCCGAAGACATTCAATATTTGATTAAGAAGTTAGAGAATATGTAAATATTTCTACTTATATGCAGTGGTGACTCCAATATTGTCTATAGACTCAAATACAATTGTGCAAAGGTTAAACTCTGCAAAAACAAAATGGTTGATTATTATACAACTTTCCCTAGAAAAACAACCGTAGCGTTAGCACGGGCATTATACTAATTAAGCTTAAAAGATTTGTCTTGTAAAGTAGTCGTATTCTGTGTAATTAGTTATTTTTTAGTTTATATTTAATACTTTATGTATATGTCTAAATATTCGATAGATGGGGCATAAAGTTTTGACGGTGGAACTAAATAAGGCCAACTGCCAGTAATCATGGGGATGATTTGGGCGCCGGCCTGCAGCGGGGTGCTCAACCTCTGCCACCAGCCCGAGTTGCACGCCGTGTCGGCCTTGCCGAACCCGAGAAACTCAACCTCCACCCTGCTTGGGCACGGTGCGTCGTCCTCGCCATATATGGCCGAACATGAGGAGCTCAATCTGCACCCTGCCTGAGTCACGAGCAGTCGAGCACGCACTCAGTCGTCCTCGCAGAGCTCGGGTGCTCAACCTCGCCGTCAGCCGAGAGCTCAGACCTCCCCGGCCGGCGGCACCTTTGCAGAGCGCTGTAGATGCTTGACTTCACCCACTACCGCGAGGAGGCTGCCCTCTCTCATCCGTCCTCTCTCTAGGGCCTTGTTTAGATTGAGGTGAGAAGTCGAAAATTTTTCACTCTTTCCATTACATTAATCTTTGCGTGTGCATGAATCATTAAATATAGATAAACAAATAATTAATTGCACAATTTAGTTATAAATCACGAGACAAATCTTTTGAGCCTAGTTAGTCTATGATTAGACACTAATTATCAAATACAAACGAAAATGCTACTGTTAAAAAAATTGAAACTTTTTGCGATCTAGACGAGGCCTAGCTTCCGTTGCTTGTCTCTTTGATTCTCGCGTTCAGAGTTATGGTGGGACCCAGATATAAATGGATAACGTGGATGAGAGTGGGTCTTAACCGATTTAAAGCGGGTAGTAGGTCTCGGTTCTAGAGCTGATTCTCTGCTGGATACAGCTCTCCTAAATAGTTTTTAGAGAGATCTCTAAAATAAAAGTTTCTGAGTTGAAAAAAGTAGCTAGCTAGCTCGAATGCGTTTGTTCATTGGGTTTGGTTTCCTTTTTATAGAAAATACTCGATGAAAACGAACGAGCCAACAGCTACCAGCATAAATAAGACTAGTCTCAATATAGGGTTTCATGTTCTAGTTTCTAATACATCCTATTTTGAAAACAGTACATAAGACACTATAAAAAAAATGGTGCTTTACATGACGGTTTAGTGGTGACCTTCTTAGAAATCATCACAGAATTACATTGTCTGTGACGGTTCATTGCAGGGTGATACAACTGTGACGGCTAGTTTAGTTGGTGGGGTAAAAAGTTTTTAGGTGTTATATTAGATATTTTAATATTTGTCGCAATGAGTTTTCGGATACTAAGCTCACCTGGGTTACTAGTGCCGAGGGGTGATTTTTGGTTTGGTTCTTCTCTCCTAGGAGCACGGCCTCCCCTTGAGCATATACTCAGGAACTGGCTACTACTACTTCGATGGGGTTCTTTTACTTTTACTGGACCCTCTGTACTACTACTACTCTCTTCATCCCTCCATGTAGATATTTACTTCAACCTCTCAGGCTGGTCAAGGTGGTCAAGGCGATGGAGTGGTTGCGCTTAGTTGCTGCTACCAGATTGGTTGGCCTCCGTCTAGTAGGGTACGGCAAGTACTATGCTCTCATGTTCATAAAACAAGTACCAAGGGTGGGTTCACTTCGCGAAAAGTAGCCGAAAAGTTACTGTAGTATCTTTCGTTGTTATTTGGTAAAATTTGTCCAATTATAGACTAACTAGGCTCAAAAGATTCGTCCCGACATTTACAGACAAACTATGCAATTAGTTATCTTTTTTACCTATATTTAATGCTCCATGCATGCGTCGAAAGATTTGATGTGATGGGTGGAAGAGGAAATATTTTGGGTTGGGTGGGGGAAGTGAACAAGGCCCAACTTGGTGGAATAGCAGCTGCAGTGAAAAGTACTAGTACCATGCAACTGGGCCCTCGTTCAGTTCCCAAAATATTTTACAAAATATTTCAGATTCCTGTCACATTGAATCTTTGATACATGTATGAAACATTAAATATAGATAAAAAATAAAACTAATTATACAGTTTAGACGAAATGGACGAGACGAATCTTTTAAGCCTAGTTAAGCCATGATCGGACAATAATTGCCAAATAACAACGAAAGTGCTATAGTAGCGCTACAGTTACATTTCCCAAAATATTTTGGAAACTAAACGATATATATATATATATATATATATATATATATATATATATAAACCTTACAAAGATGAACGCGCTCCACAGCAGCCAGCCTATCCACGTCGCCCGAATTATTTCCACCCGTCGGATCGTGGATCGTGCGGCACAGATCGCTTCGAGCGGATTCTGTCTAAGGCAGCTTCTCGCGCTTCTCTTTGACTTTCTCCAGCTTCTCCTCTGCTTTGCCCGCTTCTCTTTAGAATCTGCAAAACCAAATATATACCGCGCCTCCCGCTTCTCATTCCGGCTTCTTTCCCCTCCTCTCTCTCGTCGCTCTCTGTCCCTCCTCCTCCCGACGCTACGGCCGACGGAGCTGGGCCCGACCGCCGCGGCGGCGGCGCCGCCCGTGCTCCTCCTCCTCCTCTTCCTCCTCCTCCCCCCTCCCTCCCCTTCCTCTCCCTCTCCCTCTCTCCCCCTCCCTCCCGAGGCCATGGCGGCCACGGCGACGCCGCGACGCCCCCTGCGGACCGCTGTGGCATGGGACGAGCGCCCCTCCCCCCCGACGCGGCGGCGCTGGGGCGACCGCGCCCGCTGGCAGCGACGCAGGCCCCCTCCCCCAGCGAGGTGGTGTGGAGCAGCGCGGCGGCGCTACAGGGGCGAGCGCGCCCCGGCCTGATGGTGCAGTCTCTCCCTTGCTCCTTCTCTCCTTAGCTCGCCGGCGCCGGAATCGAGCGTCGGTCTGTTCTTATCGCCGTTCTTTGCTGGCTCGATTTGGGGCCTCCATGCCTGGATCCGTTTGTTCCCCCACCGGATCTAGCCTGGTGGATCTCGCCGGTGTCGGAATCGAGCATCGGTCTATTCTTGTCGTCGTTCTTTGCTGGATCGATTTGGGGCCTCCAAAATCGGCTCCAGGGCCTCCATGGCTGGATCTGTTTGTTCCCCACCGGATCTGGCCTGGTGGAGTCCTCTCGCAGCGTCCGGCGTCCAGCCTTCTTCTATCTCATCCTTCCCTCTCCTCTCCTCTTCTCTCTATCTGACGTTCCTCTTCTCTGTGGTCTGGCGTGCGTGTGCTCAAATGTGTACTCCGACAACTCTACGGCCTCCATGACCGGATTTGTCCATCCCACCATCGGCGCGTCTGGATCCGGTGCCTCCGCAGCTAGAGCCGTCCGTCCCCTCATCGTTTCTTTTCTGCTACTAGCTGGTGCTCTTTCTCGGTTTCTTACTCTTCTACTCCTACTTCACAGTTCCTATGCTATTCATTCGTGTTTTGGTTTATTTGATTTGCAGTGCACGACGACATATGGGGAACACCAGGTGCTTTGCCAAGTCGAAGAGGCAAGGTGCGGACGCGGCGCGGTCGTCGCCTTAGAAGACGCGTCCTAGCCTTGCCGATTCCTCTGCTTCCTCGTGCCTCCTGCACAGGTTGTTTAGCCCCTGCTCTTTTCTAGACTTTCTGGTCTTCTCTGATTATGTTTTCATTCCTCTCATAACACATGGGATGGCTGCTGGTATTAGTGCGGTTGGATGGATGGAAGCAGTTATGTGAACCAGTGCATGTGATTGCTTGTCTTGCAGTCTGCTTGCTGATTGTTTTTTGCATTATACTTGCCGTTCACTTTTCTATGATAAAGTAGGTGCCGTCATGTGCTGGCTGAATTACTGGCCGTGCGAGTCATTTTTTCTAGGAAGTCATGAAACTGAATCCCATTTTTTCTAGGAAGTCATTTTTCTAGGGATTCGGTTTCATGACTTAGGGTTTAGGGTTTAGGGTTTAGGGATTTGGTTCCATGACTTCCTTACGCATTGATGCCTGCTTAGTGTTCTAATTTATAGTCCATTTTCAGTGCTCCTTCAGCTTGGGACAGCAAGAAGCTCGTTAGGAAATTCAGAGGGCCTTTCTCCAGATCAACGCTATCAAGTTGTTCATATTGCATTATCAGTAAGATACTCTCCACATGGTACTTCTCAGATGCATATTAGCTTGACTCAGCAGCATATGATTTATAATTTATCTAGATGTTTTTTGTACAAACATGTGTTGTTTGGCTATGAATAGGTGGGTATACCTTTAGCAGCATTCCTTACAGGTATTGGGCACATTATTTGTTGGTTTGTTAAGCTTTTGAAAGCCTACTGAAATATGTTTACTCCAGTGTCCATGACATTTTTTGTAAGTTATTCTAGTTTTCTGAGAGTGCGAAAGGGTATCTATATGAAATGATCATATTCGACAAATCTGTTTGTCTTACATATGCCTAATATTGCTCTCTTTCAGAGTTTATTAATATTCAAGTTTTCAGGTCTTGCATTTTGTTGTCTCCTTATATTTTCTTTTTCCCTTCCTGATATTGTCAAGGAGTATTAATACCTACCGCTCGCTTGGAGGTTTGCAATTTTTTTTATGGTGCTTTACATTGCTTTTTGTTTCTGCAGGACTATTGGCACGACATGTGAATTCCTTGTTTCGAAGCCTCCCTACCTTTAGGTGAGTTGGGTTTTTTTCCTTTATCTGCATGCTTCCTTAAGCAAATATGTAGTGATTCTGCTCTGTCAAATTATATAATACACTTAAGATGAGAGTGCACATAATCTGCTACCAGAACAGACCAAACATGAAGGTACTTAGAGCTACCACACTTACTGATAGTGCCTGTCCTATATAAAATGATTCATAATTTGTATTCTTACCATTTGAGAATAAACAGGCAATTTAGCCTACGAGTTTGATAGCTCTTTAATCTCACTTTACACAATTACACACCCTGACATTGCATGTCATAATATTGCTGCACTGCACTAATACACTCCATATATAACAGATGAAAACAGCATGTTTGAACTATACTTTTCAGGTATAGTGTTTACAGATCTAACCGTTTGGTAGATCCATCAACCTAGAATAGTTATCGAGTCTTCATTCATGCAAAATAGGAGCTCAATTTAGTTAATTCACATTCCATTTCCATCACAATCTCATATAACAATTTATATTCAACAAGTTACTCTATGGGATTAACTCCTACAAATGCGAACGAGTTCCGCCGAAGAACCACCGTCCACGTTGTTTCAATTTTTTTGGTCCGTCGGATCTTCGAATCGATGGCCCAAATCTCTTGGAGCCGATTCTGCCAGGAACTGCTTCTAACGCTTCTCGTGCGCTTCTCCGCCTTCTACTATGCTTCTCCAGCTTCGCATCCGAACCCGGTGAAACAAATATATACAACAGCTCCCGCTTCTCCTTCCACCTTCTTCCCCTGCCCGATGTTTCCCGACCCCGACACTGCTCCCGCCCCACAACGCCCCCCCCCCGCTGCTCCCGCTCGCACCCCCGCCCCCGTCGCTGCTTCCTCTCTCCCTCTCCCTCTCTTTCTCCCTCTCCCTCTCTATTGGCGTCACCACATGCCTGACGGCCCCTGCGGCACCGTCTCGCCGCGTGTCGTGCTGCCTACACGACGGCGCCGCCGGTTTGGTGCATGGCGGTGCGTGTGGCCCCCGGCGGCGGCCGTACCCGGCCGCACCGCGGCTCCAGCAGCCACCGCCGGTGGCGGCTGGTGCGGGTGCCTCCCCACGCAGCTTCCTCCCTCCTGTTCGTGTCTCCTCGAGTGCTCCATGAAACCCTAGATGCCTGTCCTCATCTCTTCCCCGCGGCTCCTGAGGATGGAGGCACGTCCAGCAGCTCCGGTAATCTTAACTGCGCCGCCCCCATGCCCTCGCTCTGCTCGACGACAGGGATGAGCCAGAGCCGATTTTTTAAGGTAATTATAAAACCGACAGGATTTTTTTGGGGTGGTTGTTGTACATTATGATTCACTCTGAACCATAATAATAGTGACTGTGTCGCGAGTTGATGAATTTAGCCACAAACGTGAAGGAATTTTCATTTACCCCTGGTGATAGGAACAAACGTGTAGTATGACACTTTTCCCTGGTGATAAATGAATTTTCAATTAGCCACTCTTACCTTGCTTCAGTTATCTGATTAGACTGCACATGGATCTAGAGGTATGTGTGGTTCAATCTATCAGGACAATTTTTTGAGCCGGTCGCCGAAAGCGCATGCTGTCCACGATAGCAAAATTCGTTTCAACCGTTTGATCTCAGGTTTGACGTCCGGATGTTTCCCTGCCTCCTGTTTACACCGTCCTGAAGTCTAAGTGCCTTCGTGCGCCAACAGCCAGCGGTGGTTGCTCTCGACACAAAAAATCACCGGTCTAGAATCTTCTCCTCACTTCCGCATCCACCCCGCAAACTTTCCATCCGGTGCACTCCCTCCCCTCCCCGCGCCGCCCTTGCCAGCGTCGCCGCCGCCGCTCCGCGCGCCCCAGCCCCTGCCATGCTCCCTCCCCCCACTCTTCCTCTCTCCCCCTCCCTCTCTCTCTCCCCCCACGCGGTGCCGCACGCGGCCGGCTACCGTCGCGGGCGGGGTCACGCCCCCGTCTCGGTGGCGCACCTTCGCGGTCACGGTGGCGCATTCGCGGTGGCCGCTCCTCGGCCTAGCGGCCGCGGTAACCCCCCTCCCCACGCCATGGCCGCCTCCTCACTCTGGCTTCGGGTGGGCCGCCAGTGAGCCCTCGGCAGGTGCTGCGCCGGCGCGGCCGACGGTTGTGGCCTCCGGTACCTCCGTTGTAGTCCCCTCTTCTCCGTTCGCTCCTTATCTCCCAGGTGAGGCAAGACCATCACTCACCTCTATTGCTCCCATTGTGGTGTCCTCTATTTGCCTCTTCTGATCTGTGCTAGACGTTGACGGATTCAACAAGAAAAGGTAAGTGCTTTCTCTTAATCTCCATCCCCTCTTCTGATCTGTGCTACAGGTTGATAGATTCAACAAGAAAAGTACATATCGATAGTTTGGTACATCTATGAATGGATAGCGCCTCTGTAGATTCATGGTCTGCTCTATTTCTTCATCCCTGAACTTGCTTTGTCTTCCTATGGTAACCTAAAAAATCCCCTTTATCTCCGATGATGATCTCTTAATTTTGTTTCCTGTATTTATGGATTAATTTTCCTTATGAGGTTCAAGGTTTCCGTTCTGGCAGAAAAATTTAACCATGCCTCCATGCACTGTGCTGCTGTTGTAATCTTTTCGGTACATATAACTGTGTGCCTATGGTGCTGCCTTGTTTATTTTAGTCTGAGCATATGCCATGGCTGATGATCTACTTATCCTGTGAGGTGCTTCCCTTACACCTCACCGTATTTTCATGCCATTGCTATTTTGCATTTTTTGGTTGACCATATATCAATACCAATGAGGCTGCAAAAAAATTCTTTTCCTCTGAAATATACTATTGACATGTGTTAAGCCTCATCATATTTCAATGCCATTGCCACTTTCCAATTTTTTAAAACCACATGTGAGTGCCAATGAAACATAGTGATTTGTTGCTCACCGTGGTTTTTTTTTGGAACGTACCTGCATTTTCTTATTGCATTGTTTTTACCTCGATTCAATGGCCATGTGATTGTCTGCTTAGTTTTCTCTACAAGATCTGTACAGGATTACTAAGCGCCTTATTTTTTTTAGGCGGTTCCATGCATATAGTCTTCGTATAACTCACCAGGGCTAATTGATTGGTGTTCTTTTTTATTTTCCTACAGGATCAACTGCTGCCTTTTTTTTTGGACCAAAGCCTAACCAGATTCGGTCATCTCTAGGGGTCTGACAAAGAGAAGCATTTACGTTAGCCTGTGTGATGCCGAATATCGTCGCCATGCCTTTGTTCCTATGTATTAGGTGAAGAGTAAGAAGCACAAGGTACTTGATTTACAGGTTAGTAACTTCCTTCATGCCTCGTTTGTAGTAAGGAATTTTTTTACAGTGCATAGTGTACAAATGCCTAGGTTCAGAAAATTCAGTCTCACGCCATTCTTAAACTTAGTGACTATATTGTTACATGATATGCAAGGCCTGATGAAATTATTGTTTCTGCAATTTAGTGACCATATGCTACCTTGGAGGCATAAGCCATTGCAAAATCTTGAAGCTGCTACACCGTCAAATCCATTGTTATCTGGTCCTATCAGTTCACATATCCATACCCAAAACATGTGCATCTTGTCCAACCAAATATGAGAAAGAGCCTTCTCGAGTTCAGTTCATCGTTTTGGTGAGTTATCCTCTCCCTGTGCCCTTCTTAGATGTTAGATTAGATTATTTCACAATACATCGATCTGAATGTTAGATACCGATGCACCCATATATGTGTGCTTTCCTTTGTTTCCTGTGTTCAAATAAGGCATTTATGTGTTCAGATGGCAGGAAGATACTTAGAATCAGAAAGGTTAACAAACATTTGTGCCACCTATTTTTGTTCGGATCACTGGACTAAAAAACATTAGGCCGCTTATTAGTTATGTATTTTAAATCAAGTTTTAATTGTTTGAATGCCGATGATTTTTGCTAGACATTTTATAATTGCCACCACAACACTGGCTCTACACTGTTCCAGTTAGCCGATGACCACATGTCTACATCTTACTGCCTCTTTTAATTAACTTCAACCATGTATGAACCCCGTTACTTATAGTTTTAGTACTAAACATTTGTGCAGATCCTACAACATAATAGGTACTGTCCACCTGCAGTTTTTTTAAACATAGGTTCTTCCTCTCATATCACCAATTTAGTTTCACTCGATTTTATTCAGAAACAACATAGATGGAATCACAGCTGAACCTACATGTCAGCCTAGGAAAAATCATGCTCCACTCTCTCATTCTAATATCTGATGCCCACAGATTCCATAGCATGCCATGTTAGGAAATATAACATTCAGCATATGAATTGGTGTCAACTCTTCAGCTTTGCCTTCCTAGGTCACAACATCAAGATGACAGCCAAGATATTGGAGGCTGCTTGCTGCACTGTAGCAGCATGAAAAATGGTTAACCTTCACACTATTTTCTCTACATGGTTTCTATTTCTGCCTCTGCATGCAGAAAACTAAGTGAGGAGTAAGAATCACAAGGTGCTTGATTTATAGGTTCGTAACTTCATGCCTGATTTGTGACACAAATTTTTTTTCAGTGCATAGTGTATAAATCGCTAAGTTCAGAAAATTCAGTCGCATGTGATACTTAAACTTAATCACTATATCGTTGGATGATCATGTGCTACACTTAATGGGATTATTCTTCAGGTAATATAGTGACCATCACCTACTTTGATGATGTCCTGCTAGAGATTTTCCTACATTTCATCAGGTTACCAGATGCTAGATGACAAGCATGTCATGGTTGTACATTTATGTTATTAGTCATGTTCATTATTTATCATTCCATGCCTATGCAAAAGTTAATTCTTCTGTAGCGAGGTCCTTCCAAGTGTACTGTATAGATATATTTGCTTCTTCATCTCTTCGTAAAAATATACCATGAGATCTATGTTGTCATGATGTACTAGGTTAGCTTTGCCTCTACTTTTTTCTGCCTTTCCTTTCAGTTTTTTCAGATGAATTTTATCAGTCTGTAAACTACAGCCCACCAAGACCTTCAAACTACAGCTTCGTACTTTGTCTAATAGTTATGCCATTCTTTGTCAGATATCTTTATACACTGCATTTGACAGAGATTAGGCCCCCACTATCTCATGGTTTGTGTAATATGACATCCTACCGCCGTATGATCCTTTTGAATATTGAACCAGCACTACTATGTACTAAACCTGTTATATATCTGTATCGCATATGTTCATCCATGTGCACGGCTGCCCTCTACGCAATATTCTATACCCATTTGAATTCCATATTCATTATGTGCATAACCATGTAAGTGCATATTGAAATGTACTGCATCTACATTATTTCCAAACAAACTTCATCAAACCCTTGCCGGTCGCGCGCAGGGGCGCGCGGTTGCCACTAGTATATATATATATATATATATACACACACAAAATTAGCTCCACGAATTAACATATGATTTATGTATGTTCATGTCAAGGTGTATTAAATTAACAGCTTGATGTAATTAGGAGGAACTTATTATTTATTTAACAATGGTTAGTTATTTGTTAAAAGTCGGGGTCTTACAATAACTGAAGGCGAATACTAGTCTCATTATGGAGTCAAAGGTCAGAAGACTATATAAATTAGAGGCCGTTTTCAGATACAGTTGGCACGGAGAAGGCGAATACAGTACTAGTCTCATTATGGAGTCAAAGGTCAGAAGACTATATATAAATTAGAGGTTGCTTTCGGGCCTCGTTTAGATCTAGGGTGTAAAATTTTGAAGTGTCACATCGGGTGTTACATAGAGGTGTTGCATGGAGTGATCGGATGTTAATATAAAAACAAATTACAGAATCCGTCAGTGAACCGCGAGATGAATTTATTAAGCCTAATTAATTCATCATTAGCACATGTGTTACTGTAGCATTTTATTATCAAATCATGGACTAATTAGACTTAAAAGATTTGTCTGGCAAAGTAGTCGCAATCTGTGTAATTAGTTATTTTTTAGTCTATATTTAATACAACATGCATGTTTCTAAATATTCGATGAATAGGGGGTAAAGTTTTAGGGAGGGAACTCGACCAGCGCTATCGTATGGGCACGCGAAAGCCACGATGAGACTATTTATTAGGGAATGTTTATACCTGTCGTTGGGGAGGATGTAGACACACCGGTGCTTCTTCACGCCCAAATCCATGTAGCTGATGTTACCTTCTCCGAAAATATGTAAGGTCTTGTTTAATTGGGGAGAAGAAAATTTTTAGGTGTCACATTGAATGTGTCGGAAGGATGTCGGGAGGGGTTTTTGGATACTAATAAAAAAACAAATTATAGAACCAATCAGGAAACTGGGAGATGAATCTAATGATACTGATTAATCTATCATTAGCATATGCAGGTTACTGTAGCACTTAAAGCATTTCATGCACTAATTAGGCTTAAAAGATTCGTCTCGCGATTTCCCCTAGAACTATGCAATTAGTTTTTTTTGTCTACATCGAGTACTCCATGCGTGTGTCTAAACATGCTCTTTTACCGTATAAGACAAAAAAAATTGGGTAACTAAACAAGGCCTTGTTTAGATATAGGGTGTAAAGTTTTGGGATATCACATCGGATGTTATATAGGGGTGTCACATGGAGTATTTGTATACTAATAAAAAAAACAAATATAAAATTCATATGTGAACCGTGAGACAAATTTATTAAGACTAATTAATCTATCATTAGCGTATGTATTACTGTAGCACTTTATTGTTAAATTATAGACTAATTAAGCTTAAAAGATTTGTCTCGCAAAGTAGTCGCAATCTGTGTAATTAGTTATTTTTTTAGTTTATATTTAATACTCTATGCATGTGTCTGAATATTGAGAGTAAAGTTTTGACGGTCGAACTAAACAAAGCCAACTGCCCGTAATCATTGAATAATAAAAATTATGGGGATGATTTGGGCGCCGGCCTGCAGCGGGGTGCTCAACCTCTGCCACCAGCCTGAGTTGCACGCCGTGTCGGCCTGGCCGAACCCGAGAAACTCAACCTCCACCCTGCTCGGGCACGGTGCGTCGTCCTCGCCATATATGGCCGAGCATGAGGAGCTCAATCTGCACCCTGCCCAAGTCACGAGCAGTCGAGCACCGGAGCACGCACTGAGTCGTCCTCGCAGAGCTCGGGTGCTCAACCTCGCCGTCAGCCGAGAGCTCTGACCTCCCCGGCGGCACCTTTGCAGAGAACTGTAGATGCTTGACTTCTCCACCCACTACCTCGAGCAGGCTGCCCTCTCTCATGCGTCCTCTCTCTTGCTAGCTTTCGTTGCTTCTCTTTAATTCTCGCGTTCAGAGTTCAGTCCAAGGGAAAAGAGAAAGACAGACTATGGTGGGACAAATATAAATGGATAATAACGTGGATGAGAGTGGGTCTTACCTGATTAAAAGCGGGAAGTAGCTAGGTTCTGTCTGACAGACCTCCCAAAGCTGATTCTTTCATAAATCTAGCAGGAGCTTTACCAAACAGTTTTTTTAGAGAGAAGTAAATCTCTACTGATTCTGTGAAGTGATTCTCTGAAATGAAATAAAAGGCTGTGAGCTGAAAAAAGTAACTTCTCCTGATTATGTGAAATGATTTTCCATCATGATTTTGAGAGTTTATGCTAAACAATTAAAGAGAATCATTTTCAGCCATAGAATCACTTCTCTCAAAGAATCAGCTTACATAGAGCACGAGCGAGATCCATGGAGGTGGCGCGACGGTGTTGCACGGGAGTCGGCGGCTCTTCCCCACCCCGGTGCGGTGCCCTCTCTCACCTCAGCGACCGAGCACCCCCCACCCTGGCGGCCATGGCGCTCCCCGCTGCCCATCCCCAACCGTCGCCGCCAAGCCAAGCCCAGCGCTGTTAGCGCTGGTGGTTGTAACACCCTAAAAATTGCTTCTTTTGAAATAGAGAGAAATTGATTTAATTTTGAATTTGTGTGCTCATGAAAACATAGGAAAAATAATATTTTTAAGTTAAAATTCATTATAGGGGTAGCAATATTGTTGTGCATTCGTGCCGGTGCATTTGATTTAATTGTGATGAGTGGTTTGACTAAAATTCAAAATGATTTAAATTGTTTTTGAAAATGGCTTTGAAATAGTTTTGAAATAAATAAAGGAAACAAAGGCGGGAAGTCGATGTATATGCATGTGCGACAGGCTAGCGTGTAATACCTATATATACTTAATGTATATACGTATATGTATTTGTAAAGAAAAAAATCGCTTCCTCTGTTGGCCGAAGTGTGGCCTAGCAGCTGCTCCTGCGTAAGCCCAATTAGCCACGCCCGGCCCTGCATGTTAGCTGCTCCTTCTCATACCTCCCGTGCAGCTATTGGGCTCTAGTCTGATGGCAACCTGCCAACGTCGACCGTGTGGGATACAGCTTGGTTGCCGGTTGCCGCATCCGCCAGCCTATAAAACTCGGAGGACCCAAACCGTGTGCCCCTTGTTTCATCTACGCCGCCGCCGTATCTGCCCTAGCTGCTCGCCACCGCTCGGTTGATCACGCCGAGTAGCAGAGCACGTCCGCCGCGAAGTTATTGCGGCCGCCTGTTACTTCTCCGCCGAATCCTAGCAGGAAGCCACCGTCCATCTGGCGAGCCAGTGCAAGCCGCCGCGGACGCTTCTGCTGCTTCACCGTCGTGCCAGACTGTTGCCGTCTTGCATCTAGGAAAGCCCGTCGTGCTGTTGATGCCATTCACTGTTTCCCCGGTGTCCGTGAACCGTTGCCGCCATCAGAGAGCCGAGGGAGCCGTATGTCATCTGCCGTACCAAGCTACACACCAACTCCAAGTTTTCTACGGCCTTGAGAAAGCCCTAGGTGAGCTTGCGATCATCCGTTCTTTCTCCCTATGCCTTTGGTCAAAACGTGGTCCGTAGGCCCTTCACCGTGCTCGCTGGCAAACTGCTCGTGGCCGGCAATGGAGCCTCGCCGTGCGTCATGCGAGTGCTCTGCTTTGGTCCAGTACCTAATTAGCCTTGATGACATCATGTATACTTTTGTGGCTGTTTTTCTATACAAAAACAAATCTGAAAATACAATAAAAATACACACACAATTATCCTGAGCTATCAGCTGCAAACTAGTTGCCGCTAACCTCATGCCTGTACGTGACTAGTGAAGGGATCAGCGGTCCAATATGCCCATGGACAATACATATCTACTCTTTTAATCATTTGTTTTCCTTGCTATAACTCCCAATGACTATAGTTAATCTCCCTTAAGAAATCATTAAACGTTTGTAGCTGCGCTTTGTGTCAATCGTTAGTTTCGCAAGTAGCATTAATTTTTATATACATACTTAAATATAATTTAATTATGATGCGTATAATTAGTTCTCTAATTTAAAAGTAATATGGAAGCTGATGCACTCTGATATTTTGTACACAAGTATTAAAAAAAACTTAATTCTTATCGCCAATATGTTTGCAAATTATAAGTTTGATTAGCTTCGACTCATGTCGTAAGCAATTCAAATAGATGTTCTCACGTAATTACTTTCTTTTTAACAAATTAAGTTTAATTAATCTAAAAGCTACCCAAATATTTCTAAATAAAATATGATTACTTTTAACTTGGTTTTCTAATTCGAATTAACTCAATTTAGGCAATTCTTTATAATATCTTATACATGTTTTATATGATTAAAGTAAATAAGGCTCATTTTTTTTCTTTTTCTTTAATCTCTAATAAAGCAAATTTTTCGGTAACTGTTTCTCTTTCACCATAGCTCTGATTAGCGTGCTTCTCGCGCCTATGTGTTCATAGCAATACATAGATTAGTTTTCAAACATTTTTAATTGATTGGTGAATTGCTCTAATCTATAGTTTTTGTTTGATATGCATGTTTGTGTTTGGATGCTTGCGTGGTGTTCTATGATCATGTCCAGTTGGTGTGCTTTACGTGTTGATCAAGAAGAATTTCAGCTGAAGCTTTGGATTAGAAGAAGGATCTCACTTTAAGGCAAGTATAACATGGGACCATCCTTGTTATCCTATTCACTATAATCATAATACATATGCATGTGTCCTCCTTGACAACCGTAGACATTATAACTTAGCTGTTGATACCCTGATTCCTTGTTGCCTATGAGATTTGCATTGGGTAGCTATTGCTAGTGCTTAATAATAAACAATGATCTTGTAATATGACTAATGAATTGTGCAATCACCCATTAAAATGATTTAATTACTGTTAAAGGGCGCTAGAGCATTATGTTGTTTTTTTATGTTGCTCTAGTTTCTCTCCGTAAGGACTTATCTGTAAGTGATAACCGGGATTGACAGTACAGCTGTGAGGGCTATATGGCTCTGGCTCTAGTTGTTTAAGAGTGAAAGGACCTGATTGGCCTAGAGGGGGGTGAATAGGCCTTTTAGCAAAACCTGAAACTCACAAACTCGAATTTGTGGAAGTTAAATACCAGACCGGAAGTTCCGGTGGTCTGGATCGGAAGTTCCGGTCAGGGGGACCAGAACTTCCGGTGCAGACCTTCAGAACTTCTGGTGCCCTAAATGAGCTATGAAATCAAAGTGAATCGAGTTGGGATTTCAGATCCAAGTGATACCACACCCTCCTAGAGGTTGTTGATGAATATGTTGAACTCCTCAAGGCTTGGGACCACACCAAATCATAGATTGGGACCTCCCACCTAAGAAGTTGGGGGTGGAGAGGAAGAACAACAAGAACACAAGAACAAAGGGTAGTCGATGCTACCGCCACAGCAAGACAAGCTATTTTTACCGAGGTTCGGCAATCCCCACTAAGGAGTTCCTACTTCCTCGTTGTTGAGGTGACCACGAAGGTCCGACCACTAAGGTCTCCTCCCCAAGCAACCACAAAGGCTAGCTTGAGATTTCCACTAAGGATTAAAGAGTGATACAAATACTTCGGGGTGCCCTCACAAATGAATCAACACGGGCAACCACGAAGAATGCCTAGCCAGCTAGGGTTCTAAGAACCCAAGAGAAACAAACACAAATCAAGCCGGCAAGACAAGGAACCCAAGTGCTCAAGTCGAAGATCGATGCTCTCGCTCTCAAATCTCACGTCCCTAGCTCAAACAATCGAAGATTGAAGCTTGGAGGCAAAGGGGGAGAGAGAGTGGGTGAGTCACAGCTTGGAGAGAGTTGGGAGAGCAGAAATGAATGTGTAAAGCTCGGGCAACTGTTAGAAATGAAGTGAGTGGCTTATATACTCGAGCTCGGACGAGCCACCGAAAGTTTTGGTGGGAACCACCGGAACTTCTGGTCAAACGAGATCAGACCGTTGGGCTTGTCAGTCAACTCGGGTTCACCAGAACTTCCAGTGCCATGACCGGAACTTCCGGTCCATACCGGAACTTCCGGACGGAGCCCGGAACAATTTTCTCGAACGCGGGCGCACGCGCAAACTGCACCAACCGGAACTTCCGGTGCCTGACTGGAACTTCCGGTGAGTACCGGAACTTCCAGACGGAGACCGGAACAAAATACTCGCACGCGGACGCGCGCGGGATCCAGCGACCGGAACTTCCGGTGCAGCCCACCGGAACTTCCGGTCCAGCCCACCAGAACTTCCGGTCTAGCTCTCTAGCCTACTAAGCTTCGACAAGAGCACTTTTTATCCCTATTTTGCCAACTAGATTTGTATCCCTCTTGATAGTGCGGCGTTGCCTACGACTCAAATCAAAATAAATGGTGTTGAAGCCCTTGAGTCGAAGCGCCTTTTGTCCATCAAAATTTAGGGTGCTATAATTCACCAAATATTCTTTTTCAATTCCATCAATGGACTAACACCTGTAGATTACACTTGATAAATATGTTAGTCCCTAATTTGATTGTCATTAATTATCCAAAACCCACATCGGGGGCAAATGCACTAACAAACTCCCCCTTTTTGGTAATTGATGACAACCAATTTAGGCTTACAATAGATAGAAAGAATTGAAGCTTTTGAATTCTAAAATTCAAGTTGAGCTCCCCCTTAATGTATGCATAGGATTAGAAATTTCAAATCTTGATTCAAGTCAAGATTGCATACATTAAGAATAAGCTCCCCCTAAATTTTGCAATCCGTGGGGTGCCTAAGTGTGTGTGGAACAATAAAACGGTGATGCATATGACAGGTTATATCATAAGAATAAATCAAGAGAACTTGAATGGTTATGCAAGAAAGAAAAAGACTTAAACTCAACATAACCATTCTTAAATAAACAACCATCATAAGCATCAACACAAAAGGCTAAACAAGCGAGATAGACATTAAGCATAAATGTTTTAGCCTACACTCAACCATCACACACACATAGTTCAAGTTTACCACATGGTCCACCACACGAGATGAAAGCCTAACAATTCTCCCCCTTTGGCATCAAATGCCAAAAAGGGTAGGCTCCGAGAGGCTCTAAGGGGCAAAGCCCGCCTCCATATGTGGGATCAATAGTAGCACGGAGCAAATTGTTGAGCACATAGGTGGGATCAATACCACCCATGCCACAAACCAGCGAGAAACAGTCCTAGAAGTGGTGAACAATATGATATACTAAAACCAACTCAAATATGTCCAGATTTCATGAAGTCAGTACATAACTATGGACACATTGAAGCTGTGAAAAATAGGTTTTGAAAGATTCACACAACTTTTCACAAGAATTTTATCCAATTCTAAATCATACAAGTGTGCACAAGATGTCAAGCCATGTTACGAGAATCAATGATATTGAGCTCATGCCTCAAAGCACAAAATCTTGACTCATCTAGAGGCTTTGTGAAGATATCGGCTAGCTGAAATTCAGTTCTCACATGTTGCACATCGATATCTCCTTTGGCTTGGTGGTCATTGGTGGTGATTGGGAGTTCGGTGATCATCCGACGAGATTGTGGGTGACCCAACTCAAGTTGTGAGCGGTTTTGGGTGATTCACCGCGACGGAGTGTCGAAGAATCAACCCGTAGAGAGCACTTGATCCTTACGCGGATCAAGGGGGAGCTACACCCTTGTGCGGGTGCTCCAACGAGGACTAGTGGGGAGTGGCGACTCTCCGATACCTCGGCAAAACATCGCCGTGTTCCTATCCCTTACTTTCAAGCATTTACTTTCTTGCATTACTTTCATTGCTTGATTACTTTCCTAGAATTGTCTTGCTAGTCTAGGATTGGAACTTAGGGTGCATAACTTTTATCGGTAGAAACACAAGGAACACAAGTAGGCACTAGGGGTGAAGTTTGGCTTGTAGGATTTAATTCTTGCAATTAATTTTTAGAAAAGCCCAATTCACCCCCCCTCTTGGGCATCTTGATCCTTTCAATTGGTATCGGAGTCGTGTTGCTCTAAATTTAGGCTTTACCGCCTAGAGCAAGATATCTAATGGGGAAGGACCACCTCCCACCTTTGAGGGAGATGATTTTCCATATTGGAAAATTTGTATGGAGGCGTACCTCGAAGCCATAGATGTTGGGTGCCTTAGAGCCGCAACCGAAGGGCTTCCCCCCATAAGGGATCCCGCTAACCCAAGTGGTGACGAGGAGAAGTACGACCGGTGGAATGCAAAAGGAAAAAATGCAATCTACCGAGCACTAGGCAAAGATATCTTCAATCGTGTGCGTAATGCCAAAAACGCTCATGAATTGTGGGAGAATCTTTGTGCTCTCCATGAGGGAACTAAGAGTGAGCGTGAGGAACGCTATCATATTGCTTTAAAGAAAATTAATTCTTTTGAGATGCTTCCTAAAGAAAGTGCTAATGAAATGTACACTCGCTTGAATGTTCTTGTAGAAGATCTCAATGCTCTTGGACTCACTAAAATGAGTCAATCGGATGTTGCAAGGAGGATCTTGAGTGTTCTCCCCGTTGAGAAGTATGGACATATTGTCACCGTACTTCACCAAAGTGATCTCTCCGCCGCAACACCGACTCAAGTATTGGGAAAGATCAATGCACATGAGATGTACATGCACATCACTCCGGAAGAGGGTTCATCATCTTCCAAGAAGAAGGACTTGGCCTTCAAAGCTAGCTATGAAAAGAAAAAGAAGAAGGGCCAAGTCATGATAGTGCAAGAGAGCACAAGTGAGAGTGATATTGATGATGAATCACTTGCACTCATAGTGAGAAGAACCACCAAGATGCTAAAGAAGCTCAACAAGAGTGGCATCAAGTTCGATGGCAAGAAGAAGAAATTCTTCACTAGTACCAAAAGGAAGCCAATCTCTGAAATGGATTGCTTCAATTGTGGAGAACTTGGCCATCTAGCTCATCAATGCCCAAAGCCTCCAAAAGACAAAAACAAGAATAAGTACAAGGGCAAGAAAGATGATTCAAGTGAAGAAGATGATAAAAGAAAGAACAAACCATCAAGAAGAAAGATGGCAAGAAAAGAGAGTTCTACAAGAAGAAGAAGGGAGGCAAGGCTTATATTGTTGGTGATTGGCTCACCGACATTGAATCATCATGTGAGTCCTCCGGCGATGAAAGTGATGATGAAAAAGAGAAGATCGCCGCACTTGTGGTTGGGCCATCACCATCGTCATCAATGTCTTCATCACCATCTTCACCGCCATCCTCACCGTCATCATCCACTTCCCACCTATGTCTCATGGCTAAAGGTGATCGAAAGGTACAAAATAGTGATAGTGATGATAGTGATAGTGATGATGAATATGATGCACCTTCTTATGATGAATTAGTAAAATTGTTAAACAAATATTCTAAAATCATAAGGAGGACTAGAAATGAAAATGATGAGCTTCAACATGAAAATGAAACACTCTCATCTAAGCTTGAAAGTGCACATGAGACTAGGGATGAGCTCATATATCAAAATGAAACTATGTCTTCTTCTCTCAAGGAGCTCAAAACCTCTAACAAGGAGCTTAGAGATAAACATGATAAAATTGATAAGAAGCATGGTGAACTCATGACTTGACTCAACTCTCTAAAAGAAGAATATACTACATTGAAAATCAACTATGATACTCTTATTGTTGCTAATGAGCTAGCTCTTGAGACACATGATGCTACTAACCAAATTGTTAAGATTGATATAGCTACATCATGTGATGATTTGATTATTGAGAACCTTGAGCAAGGCTCTAGCGGCAAAGGCAAGAGTGTGGTTGAGGCCAATGACTATGATGAGTATGTCAAGCTCAAGAGTGAAAATGAGATGCTTAAAGTTGAGAACAAGAAGTTGTTGGCGCTTGAAAAGCAAACTTCAAATGAGTCACTTATTGAAGAAAACAAGAAGCTCAAGCAAGAGAAAGAGCATCTCAAGACCGGCCTAAGCAAGTTCACAAGAGGCCAACATTTGCAAAGTGAGCTACTCATGAACACCGTCATGAAGTTGGATAGGAGTGGCATTAGCTATTTGGCAAATCAAGAGAAGAAGGTCAAAACTCAACAACAACAAAGCAAGTCAAAGCCCAAGCCAAAGAGATGTGTTGAGTGTGGACAAGAAGGTCATTTTGCTCATGAGTGCAAAACTCCACCACCACAATCCTTGCCCAAGCATGCTAGACCCTTTGCTTTCAATGCTCACTACATGCTTAGAAAGGACTCTAGTGGAAAGATAAAAGTTATGTTCTTGGGTCCTCCTAACAAGAATAGGCCAAAGAAAATTTGGGTTGCCAAGTCACTAGTTGAAAAAGTTAAGGGTCCCTCTCAAGTTTGGGTCCCTAAACAAAAGGCTTGATCTCTTGTGTGTAGGTGAACTACAAGACCGGTGGATCTCATTGGGTGATTGATAGTGGTTGTACACAACACATGACCGGTGATCCTCGTATGTTCACCTCACTTGAAGAGGATGGGGTATGCCAAGACATGATCACATTTGGGGATAATTCCAAGAGCAAAGTCAAGGGTATAGGCAAGGTTGCAATATCAAATGATCATTCTCTCTCCAATGTGCTCTATGTTGCTTCATTGAGTTTCAATTTACTATCCGTTGGGCAACTTTGTGATCTTGGCTACCAATGCTTGTTTGGTCCAAATGAAGTGGTTGTTACCAAGATAGATGACAAACAAGTGATTTTCAAGGGTTTTAGATACAACAATCTTTATCTTGTTGACTTCACCTCCGAAGATGCAAACTTGATGACATGTTTATTCACCAAGACCACACTTGGATGGCTTTGGCATAGGAGGCTTGCTCATGTTGGAATGAACACTCTCAACAAGGTATTTAAGAAAGAACTAGTAAGAGGCTTAAAGGATGTAAAGTTTGAAAAGGACAAACCTTGTAGTGCATGTCAAGCCGGCAAACAAGTTGCAAACACTCATCCAACCAAAGCCTACATGTCAACATCAAGAGTGCTAGAACTCCTTCACATGGATTTGTTTGGTCCTACAACTTACAAGAGTTTGGGTGGAAATCTTTATTGTCTTGTGGTTGTGGATGACTTCTCAAGATACACTTGGACTTTCTTTCTTCATGACAAATCCGAAGTGGCAAGTTGCTTCAAGAAGTTTGCAAAGAGAGCTCAAAATGAATTTGAAGTCAAGATAAAGAAGATTAGAAGTGACAATGGAAAAGAGTTTGACAACACCAACATTGAAGCCTATTTGTGATGAAATTGGAATCAATCACGAAGTGTCATCAACCTACACTCCTCAACAAAATGGTGTAGTTGAGAGGTAAACCAATCGATCAAACTCTTTACCGTTCTATGATTGGTAGCTTGTTATACCTTACCACATCTAGGCCCGACATCATGTTTAGTGTGTGCATGTGTGCCCGCTTTCAAGCGTGCCCTAAAGAACCTCACTTAAGTGCCGTAAAAAGAATCCTAAGATATCTTAAGTATACTCCAAGCATCGGACTATGGTACCCTAAAGGAGCTAGATTCCAACTAGTTGGCTACTCCGATTCGGATTATGCTGGTTGCAAAATTGATAGAAAAACCACATCTAGAGGGTGCCATTTGCTTGGGAGATCCTTAGTATCATGGTCATCGAAAAAGCAAAATAGTGTGCCTTTATCCACCGCCGAGGCGGAATACATTGCCGCGGGGGCTTGTTGTGCACAAATCCTATACATGAAACAGACCCTTCTAGACTATGGTGTTGTTCTTAAAAAGGTGCCGCTTTTATATGACAATGAAAGTGCGGTTAAAACTGCTAATAATCTGGTACAACACTCTCGCACCAAGCACATTGATATCCGCCACCACTTTCTAAGAGATCACGTTGCTAAAAATGACATATCACTAGAAGGTGTAAGAAGTGAGAATCAATTAGCGGATATCTTCACTAAACCTTTGGATGAAGCTACTTTTTGTAGATTGAGAAGTGAACTAAATGTGCTTGATTCTAGTAACTTTAAAAGATGAGCTTGTGTTGTCCCTTGCATTGCATTTGTATTATATGTCATGTTTAATTACCCGCAATGCATCTAGGTCTTGACTAACATGGTTACGATAACCCTCCTTTGGAGGAGTGAAGAAGCCTAACCGTGGATCAAACTTGACAAGCAACCTAGCTTTACTTACTTGTTTTGCATTGCATATGCATGGTTGTTGTTTTGTCGTTCCTTTTTTGGTTAAGTTTTGAGCAACCTCTGTGTTCGTCCATGGGTAGAGAGAGCATTTTGACGCTTCCAAGGGTTCAAAAGCTCTATTGCATGGCCATACGTTGTTCCTTGGGTGTTTGTTGCCTATTTTCCTAAAAATAATATTAGCCTAAGGCAAACTATTTTGAGAAACTTGAGGGTTTGAGTGAGGTCACTCATATCTTGTTCCAATTGGTGTTTATCTGTGTCTCTTTGAATTGGAACTTGATTGGGAGAAGTCGCGTCTAAGTTCGGAATGAAAAAGGGTAAAAAACAGTGACCGGACGCTGGACCGGACGCTGCACTGGACGCAGTGTTGCTTCACCACCGCGTTCGGTCATCCGTCTTAGTTTTCCGGGCAAATCAAAACCGGACGCTGTCAGCGTCCGATCGTGAATAATCGGACGCGTCCGGTCATTCCAGGAGCTTACTGGAATGTGACCAGACGCTGCCTCTCCGCGTCCGGTCATCGCGTATCGAGCGGATCTAACCCCTCATATAATCTTTCGCGTTCCTTCTTTTTCTTCGCCCGTACAACTCGCAACCGCCGCCTCCGTGCCCTAACGCGCCGCGCCGCCGCACGCCGAAGCTCCGCCGCGCAGCCGCTCGCCGAAGCTCTCCGCCGCGCCTGTGCCACCGCCCGGCCCTGCAGCTGCTCTCCTCTCGCGCACGCGCCGTCTCCGCCACCACGCCCGCGCAGCCGCCGTTCACCCGCCGCCATCTCTGCCGCCGCCGCCGCCGTGAGCCGCTGCTGCTGCTGCCAGAGACCGTGCACGACCTCCGACCAGTCCCTGCCATCGCATTCATCCTCGATCTTCAGCCATCGCACGTCGCCATAACCCTAGGGTTCGTTCTGCAGTGTCTCTTTCGTTCGTCGTCGAAACGTCCCTCACGCGACGTCTTCGCTCGAGCGCTCGTCTGGTGCGTCGGGAAGTCTCGCGACCTAGGTCATCTCATCTCATCACCGCTTTCTCGTCGATCCAAGGTAGCCATCGTGTTTCATTTCACGTCTTATCTTATATGCTTGCTATCTCTAGGGTTTCGTACCTTTAGATCATATATGTTGCTTATAGTAGATCCATCTATTCTGTCTTTTCAGCGAGTTTGTCGGTGTGTCAGGGTAACTGCTGTTCTGTTGATTGAATCCGAGGCCAAGCCTGCGAATACGGATTGAGGCCAAGCTTCTCGAGTGTTAGTACATCATCTTTCAGAGAATTTCCGACAGTGTGACAGTATGGTTCGTTGCAAGAATGCCGGTGGTGCTCCTAGTGACAGGGACGACAGTCCTCCTCGTCTGCCTGAGGTTGCGCGTGGAAAGCACATAAAGATCATGGCCAGAAAAAAGAAGAAGACTCTCACTGATGCAGAGATAGCTCAGGCAGTGGCAGAAGCAGCAGATGCAGTAGAAAGGGGTGGCAGGAGCAGTGGTATACGCATTGGAGACAGTCGTTTTCATCTTGAAGGATGACAGCTTGGTACAGAGACCACTAAGACCACTGAGGGCATAGAAGTGCAAATGGATGCAGATACTATGTCAGTTGATCCACCTGCAGCACTTTCAGAGGGGACAGCGGAACAGCCAGCTCATACTCCATCACATCGCCGCTCCACACGCACACGGACTCAGGTGACTCCCAGGCCAGAGGACCAGCGTCGTGGAGGACGTCCACCTCCGAGAGTTAGAGGTACACCCCTAGTTGAGCACTTTGACTTGAGAGGTGCTACTGCACGACAGGTGCAAAGTTTGAGATTTGTTGAGATCAGCCGGTGGTTCCCAGCTCAGAGGGACTCCAGAGCTTCAGAGGGATTCTATACTCCTCTCCAGGAGGACTTTTACAGAGCTCTTGTTGACAGTGGCATTGCTTTTTGACCAAAAGGGGTCTGTCGCATTGAGTCACTTATTGAGGTAGTGGGTGAGCAGCTACGTCCGCACCTGTCCTATCTACCAGGCCTGTCAGATTTTCTTGGACGGACAGGTGCATAATGCGGCACTTGGGTTAGGGAGTTCTATGCTTCATTATGGATTGATCTAGCCCATGAGTTCATACACTTTGCATTCAGAGACCGCGACCGCAGACTGTACAGCTCAAGAGTACGGGAGATTCTTAGACTCCTAGCTTTAGACACGAAGATTCACCAGCTCTGCTTTGGTCAGACAGCTCCACCTAGATGCCCTCATGGCGGTTCTGTGCCACCTACAGACCTGATCCGACCCTGTTTTTGTGAGCCTTTTGACGAAGGGTCTCGTCGCACACCTGCCAGTCTAACACCGATTGCCCGAGTCTTGGATGCTATTGTCAGACGCACTCTTCTTCCCAGACTTGGTTACAGAGAGGGACTCACCAGGATGCAGCTTTGGGTAGTTCACCACCTTCTTTCACAGACACCTTTTGACATTTGGGATCTTATGGTCAGTGAGATGGAGGACACCCTGGCAGAAGGCTTCAAGGGACACCGTCAGCTGCCCTATGCTCATTGGATTTGTTTCATCATCAGATCTGCACTTGAGCTGCCTTCAGAAATAAGTGCTGAGATAACTGAAACCACTACTGCTTTTCCTGAGTATGATATTCGTCAGCTATGGGCTTCAGTTACTAGAGAGCAGGCCCCTGCACCAGGACAGAGAGAGAGAGACCTAAGGTGCCCGAGACAGCGGCTGAGCAGGATGCGACCATACAGGGTCTTGCTGAGGCAGAACTTGCAGATCTAGATGCTCAGCCCGCTAATATAGCTGAGGATGAGGCCTCTGACAGCACTGACGAGGACTATCAGCCCATCCCCAGGTATCGGTCTCCTCGGCCTCACGACCACGAGGGCGGTGGCTCTGGTTCAGCCTCCCGCTCAGACCCAGCCATGGTGGCCATACTTGAGAGGTTGACCCAGGCACAGGAGCGACAGGAGCTTCAGCTACAGAGACAGGCTCAGGACACAGCTGCTGCGTTTGCACAGATACAGGCTTGACAGGATGAGTTCCAAAAACAGCAGCTTGAGATACAGCGCCAACAGGTCGAGATGCAGCGTCAGCAGTATGAGATGCAGCGACAGAGTGCAGCTAGCCAGCAGTAGTACTTGGAGCTTCTGCGTCACCTAGTCACAGTTGGGGCTCCTCCACCTGCATCTATCCTGACTTCAGCTTTACCATTCAGTGGACCTTCAAGTCAGGATCAGCCGAGCTTTCAGTTCACATCTCCACAGTTGCAGGTTCCTCAGTCATTCCAGTCCCCGAGCTACACGCCCATTCAGACGGGGTTTACTCTTTCAGACCAGCCTCGCCCTCACATGTTGACTGGCACACCGTTCATTGATCTGAGTGCCACATATAGCGAGTTGACTGGTCAGCCGACACCCTCGCACACCACATTTGCTACTTCTTCAGGGTTGTCAGGTTCAGAGGCAGTTTTCCTTCCAGTGACAGGGACAGGCACTACAGAGACTGTTCCGTCGTCCGTTGCCTCGATAGATCCCCCAGCTTTTGGCTCACTTCAGGCTCAGGTCACAAAGACTGCTTCACTTATCGCTACTTCGGCAGCACCTGTTCCTATTGATCAGACCTAGACCGCTTCGCAGCCACGTGCTTCTTCAGAGGGTCAGCCAGATAGCTCCGAGTCCGAGGGAGATATCTCTCAGTTTGTGATTACTCCGTGCTCCTAGGCACCCGACTCGACTCCGTATGTTCTCCCGTCAGATCCTTAGATTAGCTTTTGGCGTTTGATGCCAAAGGGGGAGAGAGAGTAGATTCAGGGGGAGCTTTTGTTAGAGGTTTTTTTCGTTCTTTTCTTGTGTGCTACTCTCATGCATCATGTTTACTTTACAGTAATTGCATTCGTGTGACATGTGATCTCATGAGATATCTTAAGTCTATATGGTTTATCTAATCACAGCTTTAAAACATGTCACTTGTTTGTTTTTTAGCTCATAAGGTTGTGCTTCTGTGCCTTACTCCGATTTCATATGAGCTTTGTTTTATGTGTACTAACTCTTCATGTTTTATCCTATGAGTACACTCAGTTGGCTTGGAACACATAAGCATTGACTAACCCCTTGTGCTTAGAGCTTTATGCTTATGTGAACCAAGCATGATCAAAAACCTCAACTCATATCTTCTGAATCTAAGTGTTGTCATCAATCACCAAAAAGGGGGAGATTGAAAGCATCTAGGCCCCGGTGTTGGTTTCGGCTATTAATGACAACACATAATTACCATGACTAACGTGTGTTTTGCAGAAACATCGGTAAGTTAGGTCATGGAGATGATAACTGCTTTGAGCAATATGGTAGTCATGTCCCTTGATGGAAATCGTTTCGGTTTTCAAAGGATCAACGATAAGATTAAGGACGGTTAGTTCCGGATGTCAAGGTGTTGAGATACATCTGGAATAGTCGTTAGGATCTCTGTTTCTTCCTTTGACCATACTATGAAGAGGGGCATGAGCGAGTAGCTTGACCTAGGTGAGTCTTATGTTTAGGTGTGGTGCACACTTGTCAAACTTAGCACTAGGTAGCTCGAGAAAAGCTCAGAGTACAGTTAGAAGCGACTTGGTCCAAGTTGCATTGCGTTTAGAAGACGCTTGAGCCGTTTACCTATGACTGGACGCGTCCGGTCAGTACAAAGTCTTAACTGTATTTTCGGCTGACTGACCGGACACGGTCCTTGAGAGGACGAGACGCGGTGGTCAGGCTGACACGTGTTCCAGAGGGTAAACAGCAAAGATCGGACATGACTGTGAAAAAGACCGGTGCGTCCGGTCATGTTCCAGTAAGGTCCAGCGGAGACCTGACGCGTCCGGTCACCTATGAACGGACGCGGTCGTGCGTCCGGTCTTGTTCCAGTAAGGTCCCATGGTGACCTGACGCGTCCAGTCACCTATGATCGGATGCGGTGTTGCGTCAGGTCAAATTTCCAGAGAGCTCTTGCATGATCGGACGCGTCCGATCATCCCTGATCGGCGCGTCCGGTCATCTCAGAGCGGTGTGTTCGGTCAGCACAGATCGGCGCGTCCGGTCTCTCAGTACAGGTTTCCGTTTTCGATCGTTACAACTGACTGGCACGTCCGGTCATATCGACAGGCGCGTCCGGTCAGTGCGCGTCTGGCTGTTTTGAAAGGTAACGGTTGGATTTGTCTGAGGGGTCTATAAATACAACCCCTCCACCTCTTTTAGAGGTCTCTTGCTCATTTGTTTAGCTGAGAAACACCTTTGAAGTGCAAGGGAGTGCAAGAGCCATAGTGAGGATTGAGATTTGCGAATCAAAGTTTGAGAATCCTCTCTAGTGACAAGAGTCTAGCAAGTGTGCATCTATGTTCTCATTAGACTTGTTGTGGTCAAGTGAGAGTTCTAGCTTGTTACTCTTGGTGATCGCCATCACCTAGACGGTTTGGTGGTGATTGGGAGTTCGGTGATCATCCGACGAGATTGTGGGTGACCCAACTCAAGTTGTGAGCGGTTTTGGGTGATTCACCGTGACGGAGTGTCGAAGAATCAACCCGTAGAGAGCACTTGATCCTTGCGCGGATCAAGGGGGAGCTACACCCTTGCGCGGGTGCTCCAACGAGGACTAGTGGGGAGTGGCGACTCTCCGATACCTCGGCAAAACATCGTCGTGTTCCTATCCCTTACTTTCAAGCATTTACTTTCTTGTATTACTTTTATTGCTTGATTACTTTCCTAGAATTGCCTTGCTAGTCTAGGATTGGAACTTAGGGTGCATAACTTTTATCGGTAGAAACACAAGGAACACAAGTAGGCACTAGGGGTGAAGTTTGGCTTGTAGGATTTAATTCTTGCAATTAATTTTTAGAAAAGCCCAATTCACCCCCCTCTTGGGCATCTTGATCCTTTCACTTGTGACCACGCCATACTCATCTTCTTTGTTGCGGAAGACCCACTTGGTGCCTATCACATTTTGCTTGGGCCTTTCCACCAAGGACCAGACTTTATTCCTAGTGAAGTTGTTCAACTCCTCTTGCATAGCCATCACCCAATCCGGGTCCTTGAAAGCATCCTCCACCTTTTCTGGCAATTTGGAAGAGACAAAAGAATAATGCTCACAAAAAGCTACTAAACGAGAGCGTGTTGAGAGCTGTCGTTGTATGTCTCCCAATATGCTATCAACGGGATGGTCCTGTTGAATGGATTGATGAACTCTTGGGCGAGGGATGATTGTTCTTGTTTGGATTGGACCATCATCTTCATCTTCATTGTCTTGATTGATTGGAGGATCAAGATCTTGATTGTCTTGATCACCACCTTGGTTGTCTCCTTGAGTTTGTGGTGGATCTTGCCTAGCTTGTTCTCTTGAGTCATGACCCCTTCTTGAGGTGGAAGCATCACCATGGGCATTGGTTGACCCATGATGCATGTTTGGATCATGAGGAATTTGCACATGCATATCATCTTCTTCAACTTCAACGGGTCTCACTTCACCGGTAGCAAGCTTCTTGATCACTTGATGAGATGATTCTTCTTTACCTAAAATTTCAGCATTGACTTGCTCCTTTTGAGAGCCGTCGCTTTCATCAAAAGTCACGTCTACCGTTATTTCAATTTGGCCGGTGGCCTCATTGAAAACACGATAGCCATGTTTGTTAGTAGCATAACCAAGTAAGAACCCTTCATCAACCTTCGGTACAAACTTAGAGATTTTGGATTTCTTACTAAGTATGAAACACTTGCATCCAAAAACTCTAAAGTAATCCACCTTAGGCTTTTTACTGGTTAGAAGCTCATAGGAGGTCTTGTTTCTTATCTTTTGGAGGTACAAGCGGTTGATGGCATGACATGCCGTGTTAACTGCTTCCGCCCAATAATCTTTCTCTAAAATCTTGTACTCATCCAACATTGCTCTTGCGGCTTCAATGAGCGTTCGGTTCTTCCTCTCCACAACACCATTTTGTTGTGGAGTGTATGAAACCAAAAACTCATGCTTGATGCCTTCTTCATCAAGGAATGCTTCAATGTTGGTGTTCCTAAACTTCGTCCCGTTGTCACTTCTCACTTTCTTGATCTTCACTTCAAACTCATTTTGAGCTCTCCTTGCAAACTTCTTGAAGATCCCTTGGGTTTCACTTTTATCTTTCAAAAAGAACACCCAAGTGAAGCGTGAAAAATCATCAACAATTACAAAACCATATTTGTTACCTCCAATGCTTATATAAGCATTGGGTCTGAATAGGTCCATGTGAAGTAACTCAAGTGGCCTTGTTGTAGTGACAATGTTCTTAGCGGGATGTTTGGCTCCAACTTGCTTACCCGCTTGACATACACTGCAAATTCTATCTTTCTCAAAAGAAACATTTGTTAGTCTAAGGATGTGTTCGCCTCTTTGAAGATCGACCAAGTTTCTCATACCAACATGAGCTAGTCGGCGATGCCATAACCAGCCCATGCTAGATTTTGCCACTAAACAAGTCTCGGACCCCACTCTACTAGATGATAAATCAACTAGGTAGAGATTGTCCTTTAATTGACCCATAAAAGCAATAGAGGAATCCGATCTTCTAGAGACTTCCACACCCTTATCCGTAAAGAGACAATTGTAACTCTTCTCACAAAGTTGTGAGACGGACAACAAATTGTATCCCAACGAATCCACAAGTAATACATTGGAAATAGAATTATCATTTGAGATAGCAATTTTACCCAAACCGAGAATGTCCCCCTTACTATTGTCACCAAAGACAATCCTTTCACTTGTGATTTGATTTGGTTGAAAGGAGGTGAACATATTCTTCTCTTCGGTCATATGATTTGTGCATCCACTATCAAGCACCCATTTTGGCCCGCCGGAGGAATATTCCTACAAAACAAGATTAAGCTTTTGGTTTAGGTCCCGAGATGGGACCTTGGGGATTAGACACATAAGACTTGGGCACCCAAACACTCCTCAAGATTTGTCTCTTCTTGAGGGTGCCCACATACTTCACAACAATCTTGCCATCCTTGTCCCAACAACACATATAATCACAAATGTGATTGCGTGAAATAGGCACTTGTTGCTTGGACACCTCCACTTGCTTCTTCTTGTTGTTTTTGTTGTTGACAAGTGGAGTTGTAGGTGTAGCAACATTGTTCACCTTGTTGATAAGGTCAACAAGCGGCACACTCTTGTTGAACTTCACACAAGCCACCCCATTAATCATTTTCCTTCCATTGGCTTTGCCATCATACCTATTGTAACCAATGCCATCCTTAATCATGGGGTGCCTTGATGCCTTGAACACATTTGCCGGTTGCTTATCCTTGCACTTGCAACCATTCTTGACAATTGTGTTCAACCTTTTGATCTCCTTATCCTTCTTGGCTAGCTCATCAAGGTTAGTAGCACAAGCATGTATATCAACATTAGAGCATCTTTCACAACCTTTACTAGTTATAGCATTGGCATCCTTGGAAACAGTAGAAGTGCTAGTCCAAAGTTTGTCATAGTTTAGTTTAAGCTCATGATATTTATTTGTCAAGCTTGTAAGGCTTTCTTGAGCCAAACTATGATCATTCTTTAGATTTGCAAAAGAGTCATTGATTGAAGAATGTTCCTTAGCCAAGCACTCATTAGCATCCTTGGCTAAAGACAATTCTACATTCAACTTCTCAACCTTCTCCTTCTCCTTGGAGAGACATGCCTCAAGTCCTTGGGTTTTCTCCCTTTCCTCTAGGAGCAATTCCCCTTGCGACTCAATGCATGACTCAAGCTTATCTTTGGCATATATTAGCTTCAAGATTTTAGTTGCAGTAGTGTTACCATGTCTTTTGATGAGATTATAAGCATAATTTTCATCATTTTCATCATCACTATCACATTCACTAGTGGTATGTGTAGGAGGATCAAGTTGTACCTTATCTCCTAATGCCATAAGGCAAGAAGGAGCATCATCGTCGTCGTCGGAGAGATTGGCGAAGAGTCTAGGTGATGAAGAAGTGTTGGTGAAGAGAGATGTTGATGAAGCATTATCGATGAGGACCGTTGTTGAGGAAGAAGTTTCTTGTATAGCAATTGCGGCCACACTCTTCTTCTCATTTTCATTGTCATCATCACTATCACTATCCGATTGCCATTCTTGACCTAGATGTGCTTCACCTCTCTTCTTGTCCTTGTACTTCTTGTCACCTTGCTTACTATATCTTGACTTCTTCCCCTTGTTAGGACAATCGGCCGCAAGATGGCCGGTGTCACCACACTCATAGCAAAATCTCTTCTTATATGGCTTGTTTCCTCCATATCTCATCATCTTCTCTTTCTTCATTCTCAAATACTTTGTGTAATTTTTCACTAGCAAGGCTTGCTCTTCGTCAAGGTCATTATCATCATTGTAATGCCTATGCTCACAACACCCTTTGTGGCAATGACTTGACTCATTTCCATGTGATGCCGTGAGGGCAATACTCTTCTTTAGCACACTTGCTTCCTTGGCTTCATCATCAAGTACCTCATGATGCATTAACTTGGCTAACATCTCTTGTGGTGTAGTTGTCTCTCTCCATTATGACGGATGCAAGCATGTTGTTCTTTTGTTTATACACTCTACATATCTTCCTTGTGGCGGAGTTGTCATCCCATCTTGTGTCTCCAAGTGCTTTAATTTTGTCGATCAAGGTCATGAACCTATCAAACATTGCTTGAGTAGTTTCTCCTTCAATCATGGTAAAGTTCTCAATCTTTCCTTGCAAGAGCTCAATGTTTCCAATTATTACACTCTTGTCTCCTTCAAATGATACTTTCAAGGTGTCCCAAATTTGCTTTGCATCGACCATTCCATTAACCTTGTTGTTGTCTTCCGGAGTGAGGCATTGCAAAATCAAGGTAGCCGCCATTGCATTGAGGTGAAAGTCTCTTTTATCTTCGGGTGACCAATCATTAGGATCTTGAGGTGGATTGACACCAATATCCACTACTTTCCAACATCTTGCGGCTATAAGATGCAATTTCATCCTATGAGCCCAATCGGTGTACCTTGTACCATCAAATGGAGGTGGCTTTCTGGGATTGATCATGGGCAAGGTAGGATTGTTGTTCTTGCTTGACCCACCATAATCAAAACAGGTTCTATTGTAGCTCTTCGGTGTCTTGCTTGCATCACCACCATCACTTGATGATTCTTGATTTTTCTTGTCTAGAAGTTGTTGCATCTTGTCTAGTTGCTCTTGCATCTTGGTCATTTGCTCTTGTTGTTGCAGCTGCAGGGATGCGGTGATTTGAGCTACGATTTGATCAACAATTTGCTTTTGTGCTTCGGGATCCATCTTGGCCAATGTTACTCCTCACGCGGCGAAGCGTTTATCCGAGGGACCAATGCTCCGATACCAATTGAAAGGACCTAATTGGCCTAGAGGGGGGTGAATAGGCCTTTTTACAAAACTTGAAACTCACAAACTTGAATTTGCGGAAGTTAAATACTAGACCGGAAGTTCAGGTGGTCTGGATCGAAAGTTCCGGCCAGGGGGACCAGAACTTCCGGTGCAAACCTTCAGAACTTCTAGTGCCCTAAATGAGCTACGAAATCAAAGTGAATCGAGTTGAGATTTCAGATCCAAGTGATACCACACCCTCCTAGAGGTTGTTGATGAATATGTTGAACTCCTCAAGGCTTGAGACCACACAAAATCATAGATCGGGACCTCCCACCTAAGAAGTTGGGGGTGGAGAGGAATAACAACAAGAACATAAGAACAAAGGGTAGTCGATGCTACCGCCACAGCAAGACAAGCTATTTTTACCGAGGTTCGACAATCCCCACTAAGGAGTTCCTATTTCCTCGTTGTTGAGGTGACCACGAAGGTCCGACCACTAAGGTCTCCTCCCTCAAGCAACCACGAAGGCTAGCTTGAGATTTCCACTAAGGATTAAAGAGTGATACAAACACTTTGGGGTGCCCTCACAAATGAATCAACACGGGCAACCACGAAGAACGCCTAGCCGGCTAGGGTTCCAAGAACCCAAGAGAAACAAACACAAATCAAGCCGGCAAGACAAGGAACCCAAGTGCTCAAGTCGAAGATCGATGCTCCCGCTCTCAAATCTCACGTCCCTAGCTCAAACAATCGAAGATTGAAGCTTGGAGGCAAAGGGGGAGAGAGAGTGGGTGAGTCATAGCTTGGAGAGTTGGGAGAGCAGAAATGAATGTGTAAAGCTCGGGCAACTGTTAGAAATGAAGTGAGTGACTTATATACTCAAGCTTGGACGAGCCACTGGAAGTTCTGGTGGGAACCACCGGAACTTCCGGTCAAACAAAATCAGACCGTTGGGCTTGTCAGTCAACTCGGGTTCACCGAAACTTCCGGTGCCATGACCGGAACTTCCAGTCCGTACCGGAACTTCCGGACGGAGCCCGGAACAATTTTTTCGAACGTGGGCGCGCGCGCAAACTGCACCAACCAGAACTTCTGATGCCTGACCAGAACTTCCGGTGAGTACCGGAACTTCCGGACGGAGACCGGAACAAAATACTCGCACGCGGACGCGCGCGGGCGCCAGCGACCGGAACTTCCAGTGCAGCCCACCGGAACTTCTGGTCTAGCTCACCAGAACTTCCAGTCTAGCCCACCAGAACTTCCGGTCCAGCTCTCCAGCCTCCTAAGCTTCGACAAGAGCACTTTTTATCCCTATTTTGCCAACTAGATTTGTATCCCTCTTGATAGTGCGGCGTTGCCTACGACTCAAATCAAAATAAACGGTGTTGAAGCCCTTGAGTCGAAGCGCCTTTTGTCCATCAAAATTTAGGGTGCTATAATTCACCAAATATTCTTTTTCAATTCCATCAATGGACTAACACCTGTAGATTACACTTGATAAATATGTTAGTCTCTAATTTGATTGTCATTAATTATCCAAAATCCACATCGGGGGCGAATGCACTTACAAAGAGACCTTTTCTAACTTGTTAGTGGTTACCGAAAGGCGCAAGAGGGGTCATGTCTAGTATGGTCTTGGTCTGCCAAGGTGGGTGCAGTCTTTTATAAGTCGCCCCTTGGAGGGAGGTTCATGCTTTCCAATTAAGAATCCTTAGTGGCCCTAACTTGTTAGACGAACTTTTAAATGGCTTTATATGATTTCCGGTGTTTTGAGAATGGCCTCCTCATGCATTTGGAAGTCATGACTCACAGTGAAAGTGTACACCTCTGCGCAGAGTTAAAAACTGGTATACTAGCCATGCCCACGGACATGGGCGGGCTTGGGGATTCTTACAGAATAAATGTTCACCATTGTTATATCATGCTTAATACTGTTGTTATGTTTATGCTTATGTTAAATTGCTATTTCATTATTCTTATTACAATTGATCATTCGTTTATAATGGGAATTGGATTATCTTGATGCTACTCAATTGCTAAGTAAATGATGAATAAAAGTTAAATGCAGTAAACCAGTGTCTAACCTTTTGAGCCTCATGAACCCTATGATATATTTGCTGAGTTCGACATGGTCTCATTCTTGCTATTTCCCACACCTCAGGATAGTCTCTGGAGTTATTAGGCTTGTGATCAACCAGTCAGTTTGTTCCTGGAGTGAAGTCGGTGCTCACGCATGCTGCTGGTGCTGGTGATGGGTGGTGCTCGCGCACAGCCGCTCACCGTCGACTTCCACCTCGTCGGCCGGAATCGACCGGCCCAAGCCTCTCTCTCCCTATATTGTAAATGTATGTTTCAATTGTTTCAGACGTTTCAGGGGCATGTTGTAATAATTTTATATGGATGTTGTAAAAGGAGATCGGGGGATATTTGCATATGTTGCAAGCATTTGTTCAAACTGTTTCATCTATTTTCAGACGTATGTTGCAAGTGTTTATGTTTAAGTGGCTATACACATATGTTGCAAGCGTCTATTTAAAATGTTTCATCTTTTTCAAACGTATGTTGCAAGTGAGTTTATCTAGATGTTGCAATTGTTATACATATATGTTGCAAGCGTATGTTGCAAATGTTTCACCTATTTCAGATACATGTTGCAGAAGTGCTTCATGTTGCAATATATTAATAGGTGCAAGAAGCGAGCGCATGCGGAGGCGGTCTCCACGGGCACAATGGTCCACACGTGCGCGGCAAGCAAAGTTGGCGTGGATGCTCCATGCACATCAGCAGGCATGGGCGCGTAGCTTTACGCGCACCAACATGCTGGGGCGGGCATACAGGCACAGTAGGTGCATGCCACATGCGGGCAACATGCGGGGTAGCAGCATTGCAGTTTTGCATGTGGGATAGGCTTTTATCATCATGCGGGTCAGGCGGGCAGGCGTGGGCGTCCGAATGTCTAGGCGTTAGCCACACCGCTCAGCTTTTGCGGTGAGGAGATCCCTGCCTGCCAGCTCGTACGCACCCCACCAAGCGACCCCACCCACTACTAAGATGGTGGAATTCTCCTAGTTTTTTAAATAGTAATAAAGCACTATCACTAGTCATAGCACATAGAAATCCTCACTAGGAGGTATTTGGTAGGGAAAGTTTATAATAAATCTATATCTATACCTAATAATAAAGAGTCAAAATTTTAGGCCTTTTTTCGTCCATCCATTTTTTTTTGTTCGTCTCCCTCTAACTACCGGACAATGGAGAGTTTCTTCCGTCCGGACTTATATATACAATCCGTGCTCATACGGGTAAGAGCTCTTATCTAGCGTGATACGAAGTCCAATTTTAAAACATATTGTGTAAGTGCTCATATGTGTTATTATTAGGTAATATATACGCCTGTTGCAAGCTTACTTTAAATAGAATATGTCACCCATTTTTTCACGGCGTGCGTCCATTTTTTTTCTTTCATGAAGACGTTACCTTCCATGTGATACACGGCACAGGGGAAAAATTTCGAATTGGACTCCTGGGGGTACACAGATATATCTTTTTTTATTCCTGTTTTCTATTTCTTTTCTAGTATTCTTCAATTTTTCTTATAAAAAATAAAACTATATCTTATCTATCTATATCTACTTCTACAAGTTCCTTTAGATTGATTCTGATATTATGTTAATAAATTGAATAGACTTCTAACTCAATTTGGTTATGTTAGCTTCGGTCGTGTTAGCTCACATTTAGGATTCTTTTTTGTGTGGTTTAATATTAAAGAAAATTTTGTCTTATTTTCATTTATATTTAAATTAGAATTCCTATTCAGGTTATTTAGAATATATGTATCTATTTGGATTAGGACTACTAGCTATTCAGGTTATCTTAAAACTTATATGTCACACTCCAATTAAAGGACAATATAGAGTGCATACATCTTATGTGCGCCCCAGGAATAGTCGCACACATAAGCTGACAAATTAACAGAAGTATCATCACTGAGTACATACATAACGTTATTACATCACGTAGTTCTTACATAAACAAACGGAAAGATAAATAGCAACTCTCGGGCGTAGTGTCTGATCCACAGGGAAGGACGACTGGTTGACCCAAACCTAGAAATCCTCCGGGAAGTCCTCGTAGAAACTGTCATCTGTTACTCATCCGGGATTTTACCCAAAAACAATATAGCAACAAGTGTGAGTACATTCGTACTCCGCAAGTATAGTATGAGGATTCATGAGGCTCAAAAAGGCTAGACACGGTTGACTGCAGTTAGCACTTTTAGTAGATCAATATTTCATTGTTAATCATTATTAAGTTATGCTCAAACACCCATTTAACCCACATGATCCACTACTAGAATTAAGAAGAGAAAGCAACAGTGTGATCTCATCGTCATCATCATAGTTCATCCACATATCTAGTAACCATTTATTCTGTGAGTTTTCCGGGTCGCTCGTGTCCGTGAGCACGGCTGTTATAACAGTTTTAACACTCTGCAGAGGTTGTGCATCTTTACCCGTGAGTCGTGTTACCCGTATGCCCGGGGCCCGTCGACCCCCTAACACTTCCAAGGTGAGCAGGCAGGGTACACTATGAAGCCTTCCATAGGCCTCTTCTAACAAGTTAGGGCCGCGAGGTTTCCTCGGCAGGCAGATATAGAGAACCCCCCTTTCGATGGCACAATTCCCGCAGGCTATACACATCAGAACAGAGGCAGTTCTATACCCAAAGTGGCAAGCCCCTCTTGCGCCCTTTCGGGTAACCTCTAACAAGCTAGAAAAGATCCTATTACTGAGCTAAAGTCAGAGCCATATGACTCTCACGGTTGCACTGTATGTCCCAGCTTTTGCCCTACAGACAAGTCCTTACGGAGAGTTTAGGGCAACATGATCGACATCATTTGCACCATCACCCTATATTTCAATCATTACCATCATGTTTATCCGTTTGTTCCATTAATCATAGTATTGATCATGTTTGAATAGAGCACTAGCATTCTACCCATATGCAATAAAACCCATAGGTATCAAGATATAAGTCATAAATGGCTAGGATGTCCTTATAGTCGAGCAATATTAGACACATGCATAATGAGTAGATTATATAATGAATAGGAATCAAGGAAGGCCCATGCTATACTTGCCTTGGTTCACGAACTGATGCTGGTCCTGCTGCTCCTCGTACGCGTCCGGATTTCCGACGTACTCCTCACCGTCTGAACTCGTACGACACGAAGTACAACACGCAATTCGGAGCAGACATACAAGCAAAACATAGCTACTATTAGAACAGTACACCAACAATAAATAAATCTGAATAAAATGTTTACCAAAATCATCTACGTCTCGCTACGATCACATTGACGCGAATTGCACGAAAATCGGAGTTACAACGCAAAAGTTACGAGACATTTACTATTCCAAAAGCTAGCTAATAACTAGATTTATTTGAGAAATTCAAAAGCTCTTAACAGGTCTAACAGTAGCACTATTGCGTAGATTATGAAATTATGAAACTAACGCAAGTTGAACGGGTCAAATCGGAGTTAAAACGACGATTTTATACACGTTTTACTGTAGTGGCAATTCTGTAAATAGATTGAAAACATTTCAGAATTAAAATAATTCAAAATTCTGAAAATTCATTAGAACCGAGGACTGCGGGTTAATTACTAAAAATAACGGGGTCTCTTTAACAAAATTTGCCCCGAAGGGGTATCGGCTGCCCACGGCCGTTGATCTTGTGATGAACGGATAAGAAAGAAAAGGGGGGGAGAGAGAGGGCCGGCCGCCGGAGCCGAGGAAGATCGCGGCGGCGCCGCCATTGCCGGCGACCGGAAGCTCACTGGAGTTGCTCGCCCGGGCGCTATAGGGCACCATTTTCAAAAATAAACGGACCGGAGCGAGGAGGGAAGGATGGCGAACGCGTCCCGGGACAGAACGCGGGCACGGGGTCACCCGCACGGCGTACCCGCCATAGCCGACGGTGGTGAGCTCATCGGAGCAGCGGGATTGGGTGCTATAGAGCCCCATTCTCCAAACAAACCTCACAGGGAGAATGCGGAGGGGATAGGGGTTCCATTTTTGCCACAAACACGGCCGGGGGAAGGCCCGAGGGGCACCCGCCATGGCCGGCCCGGAGGGGCTCGTCGGAGCTCGCGTAAGCCGGCCCTAGAGGCCATAAATCGCCACGGGAGAGGGACGGGGAGAAAGAGGGGAACGCGGCGAAGCTCACCGAGCGGCAAAACGAAGACGAGGGCGGCTCAGAGACGATGGCGATGTGGAGGAGCGGACGGTTCTCCGGCGACGTTGCTGCGGCTTCGGGGGCTCAAATGAGGGGGGGAATGGAGCGGGGATGCAGCCGGGAGAGAGGCGAAGGGGGTTGCGGCTCCCTTATAAGGCCGGGCGCGGGGGGGGGGGAAGGACGCTCCCACGATCTCCGTTCGTGGGCGCGGCGGTCATGGCGGTTGCAGCGTCCGAGCGAGGCGCGGGGGAGGTTGGGGAAGGAGAAAGCGCCGACATGCGGGCCCGGACGGTCAGTGACCGCGGGAGAGGAGAGGGGGCAACGGTTGCTGGCGAGGTGGGCTGGGCCGCGGCCTAAGAAGGAAAGCGCGGGCGAGAGAAGGGCAGCTGCGGGAGTTGGGCCAACGGGCCGAAAACGGAGAAATGAAAGCGGGAAAAGTTTATTTCATTTTCCTTTTTCAAATTTGATTTTCAAATCACATTTCCAATTGATTTTCAAATCCTTTCAAGAATTTTTATCAAAACCACTCATCACAAAAATACTTGTGCAACAGCATGCATGCATGAACAAATGGTTAACCTTATGATTAATTTTAATTTCACAAAATTTATTATTCTCTATATTTAAATGCACACATACATACCTAATTAAATCATATTTAGCTATTTTAAAACAAAGCAAAATTTAGGGTGTTACAATTCTACCCCCCTTAAAAGAATCTCGTCCTCGAGATTGGATGATGCTTACTCAAAAAGCTGTGGATAAGACTTTCTCAGATCTTCTTCTCTTTCCCACGTAGATTCATCTTCTGAATAACGATTCCATTGCACTCTGCACATCTTTATAGTGCGGCTCCTGGTAACTCTTTCTGCAGTTTCAAGTATCTTTACCGGATACTCCTCATACGTGAGATCTTCTTTAACAGTAAGCTCCTCCAAGGGAATCTGCTCTTCTGGTACCCGCAAACACTTTTTCAGCTGTGAAACATGGAACACATCATGCACACCTGCTAAACTTTCTGGCAATTCCAATTGATAAGCCACTTCTCCACGTCTCTCCAGAATCTTGAAAGGTCCTACATATCTCGGTGCTAACTTGCCCTTCATATTGAATCTTCTCACATTTCTCATTGGTGACACCTTCAAATACACATAGTCACCTACTTGAAAACTCAACTCTCTCCTTCGGGTATCAGCATAGCTCTTCTGTCTAGACTGTGCTACTCTCAAATTATCCCTGATCATCCTCACTTGTTCCTCTGCATTGCGTAGGACATCAGGTCCAAACACTTGGGTTTCACCTGTCTGATTCCAGAATAGAGGTGTTCTACACTTTCGTCCGTATAAAGCTTCGAATGGTGCCATCTTGAGACTTTTCTGGTGACTATTGTTGTATGAAAACTCAGCATATGACAAACTCTTATCCCAACTAGTACCATACTGTAAGGCACAAGCTCTCAACATGTCTTCCAAGATTTGATTGGTCCTTTCGGTCTGCCCATCAGTTTGGGGGTGATATGCCGAACTGAAATTTAACTTGGTTCCCAAAGCACTGTGTACCTTACGCCAAAAATGCGATGTAAACTGAGTTCCTCGGTCAGATACGATCTTCTTTGGAACCCCATGTAGACATACTATTCTCTCCATATACAATTCCGCTAGCTTTGCACCACTATAAGTGGTTTTGACTGGCAAGAAGTGGGCTACCTTAGTAAGTCGATCCACTATTACCCAGATCGAATCATATCCTTGTTGAGTGCGGGGCAATCCAGTAATGAAGTCCATACCAACTTCTTCCCATTTCCACTCTGGTATTTTCATTGGTTGCAACAATCCTGCAGGCCTTTGGTGCTCAGCCTTCACCCTTTGACAAGTATCACATATGGCCACATACTCAGCCACATCCCTTTTCAAACCATACCACCAATACTTCTCTTTGAGGTCCAAGTACATCTTGGTGCTTCCAGGGTGTATAGAATAAGCAGAATCATGTGCCTCTCGCAGAATCATATCGCGGATGGCTTTCACTTCAGGTACACATATCCTTTTTCCAAACCATAGAGTACCATTCTCATCCAACCGGAAACCTGGTGCCTTTCCAACCACAACCTGCTCGGCAATCTCTTTCAATTTCTCATCCTCCAACTGACCTTTACATATCTCTTGCTCCAATGTAGGTTCTATAGTCAATTCTACTACATTATTGACAAAACCCAAGTTGAGACGTTCTATTTCAGCTCGCAACTCTGCTGGTATAAATGTCAACTGAAGTCCGTTGGCATAGCTTTTCCGGCTAAGTGCATCGGCAACAACATTTGCCTTTCCAGGATGATAATGCACTTCCAGATCATAGTCTTTAATTAACTCCAGCCAACGACGTTGCCTTAAGTTCAACTCGGACTGAGTAAAAATATATTTTAAACTCTTGTGGTCAGTGTAGATGTCACACTTATGTCCGATCAAATAATGCCTCCAGATTTTTAGAGCATGGACAACTGCGGCTAATTCCAAGTCATGGGTTGGGTAATTCAGTTCATGCTTTCTCAATTGCCTGGATGCATAGGCCACAACCTTTCCTTCTTGCATAAGCACACACCCAAGGCCTAGGCGAGATGCATCACAATAAATAGAGAAGCTCTTACTCAAATCAGGTAGGGTCAACACTGGGGCTGTTGTCAACCTTTTCTTTAGCTCCTCAAAGTTAGCCTGACATTTGTCTGACCAAACAAATTTGGCATTTTTCTCTAATAGGGTTGTCATAGGCTTGGCTAGCTTAGAGAACCCTTCAATAAACCTTCTATAGTATCCAGCCAAACCCAAAAAGCTACGGATTTCACTAGCATTGACTGGGGCTTTCCAATTCAACACATCTTGCACTTTACTGGGATCTACGGCTATTCCACCGTTAGAGACCACATGTCCCAGAAAAGATACTTCTTTCAGCCAGAACTCACATTTGCTCCTTTTTGCATACAATTTATGTTCCCTGAGTTTTTGTAAGACTAACCTTAAGTGTTCGGCATGTTCCCCTTCATTTTTGGAGAATACTAGGATATCATCTATGAATACCACTACAAACTTATCCAAGTACTCCATGAATACTTTGTTCATTAGGTACATAAAGTATGCAGGTGCATTTGTCAGTCCAAAAGACATCACTGTGTACTCATAAAGGCCATATCTGGTAGTAAATGCTGTCTTGGGTATGTCAGACGCACGAATTTTTAGTTGGTGATATCCAGAACGGAGGTCAATTTTTGAGAACACACAAGCACCTTTCAGCTGATCAAATAAATCATCAATTCTAGGGAGTGGGTATTTGTTCTTGATGGTGACTTCATTTAGGGACCTATAATCGACACACATCCTTCGTGTGCCATCTTTCTTATCCACAAATATAACAGGTGCTCCCCAAGGTGAAGAACTAGGACGAATAAAACCTTTCTCTTGCAATTCTTTAATTTGTTTCTTTAGTTCTTCTAATTCATTTACCCCCATTCTATATGGTCTCTTAGCTATGGGTGCAGTCCCAGGTAAAAGCTCGATAAGGAATTCGATGTCGCGATCGAGTGGCATACCTGGCAATTCATCGGGGAACACGTCCGGGAATTCATCCACCACCTGGTTCTCCTGGTTAACAACATCGCTCAGCTGATTGACGGTGGCAGTAGGTTGAGCTTGCACTTCTACTTCGACACAAATTCTATCACCACTTGGAGATGTCACAACCACAGATTTCTCCTGACATTGTATCACTGCCCTATGTTGCTTCATCCAATCCATTCCCAGGATGAGGTCAATTCCAGCGGTTCTCAGAACAATTGGATTTACCTTGAAAGCTACCCCCCTTAAGAATATACTAGTAGAAGGGCTCCAATAATTTGCGGGCATGCTACCCCCCGGTGAATTTACTAGCATGGGATCCTTCATGGCACACAGGGGTATGCTATGCATTCTAACAAAAGCTTGGGATATGAAAGAATGCGAGGCACCGGAATCAAAAAGTACGGTAGCGGAGATGGAGTTGACGCTAAACGTACCCAGCATAACCTCAGGCGCCTCCTGAGCTGATTCCGCCGACACATGATTCACCTTGCCAGTGAACGGAGGTCGAGCGTTGGGTCTCTGGTTGTTCTGCTGGTTCTGCGGGGCCTGCCGGTTCTGCCTCTTCGGGCACTGGTACGAATAGTGTCCCACCTCTCCACAGTTGTAACAGGCATTGGGGTTGCCTGGGGTGCCACTCTTGATTGGGGCATTGTTGGGCACTCCCTGACGTGGAGCTTGGTTGCTAGCTTGCTGTTGCTGGGGGCGCTGCTGACTCTGATTACCCAACTGCGGTGGGTACTGGGGACGCTGCTGGTACTGGTTCCGCTGGGGGTACTGGCCCTTGTTCCATTGGTTGGGTGGCCCTTGGTTCCTCTGCGGAAAACCTTGCTGCGGAAAGGCTCGCGGGCGAGTGTTGCTACCCGATGCCTGTCCCTGGAGCTTCCTCTTCTTGAGGTCCATTTCCTTACGCTTGTTATCAATTACTATGGCGCGGTCCACTAACTCTTGGAAACTGGCATATTTGTTGGACATCAGTTGCAGCTGGAGTCCATCATACAGGCCCTTCAGAAAACGGCGCTGTTTGTCAGAATCCCGAGCCACTTCAGCCGGGGCATATCGCGACAATTGTGCAAACTTGTCGCGGTATTCCGCCACAGACATGGACCCTTGCTTGAGAGCCCGGAACTCCTCTTGCTTCAGCTCAATAAGTCCCTCCGGAATATGATAGGACCTGAAGTTCTCTGTGAACTCTTTCCATGTGACCTCTGGAGCATTCTCTGGACGTCCATACTGGAATGACTCCCACCAATCCTGAGCAGCTCCTTGGAGTTGGCCTGAGGCGTACAAGACTTTCTCCAAGTCGTTGCACTGTGCAATGTTTAGCTGCTTTTCCACAGCTCTCAGCCAGTCATCCGCCTCCATAGGTTCAGAGGCATGTGTGAACACAGGTGGGCGTCCTTTCAGAAACTCACCACGCTTGTCACGGACCTGCACAGGTGGGGGTGCTCCTGCGGGTTGCTCACCGAGACGGTCCATCACTGTCTGCATGAGCTGCGCTTGCATGGCCATCAGCTGCTCAATGGTCACCGGCGGTGGCGGAGGTGGATCCACCAAAGCTCCGTGTCCACGACCACGGCCACGGCCTCTGCCACGTCCTCCTCTGGCGGCCATCTGTCTCCAATCAAATGTGCAAACTTTTAGAGATCTTCCAAAAATTTATAAATTATTTACAAAAGGTAAATAACATAACTGAAAATTTCTGGATGAGTGTCTACAACGGCAGACCGAAAACTGGAGTGTAACTCAAGTTCCAGAAATCCAAAATATGCGTGGCATACATCGTTGGAAAGCTTAAAGAGTCTGCTACAACTTTTGTATAGAACTTTTTCACTGATACGGACGGCAACATCATCAAAAACTGAGCTAAACAATTTCTGTTCTAGGTTACAGACTGCACAAACTTGCCAGGTTGTAGCAGGCATATCTCTCAAACCAGAATTGATAATGAGGTGATTCCAGTGGGAAATGAAAGGTACACAAGTCTAGTTCTTTCCACAAAAATTTCATAATTTTTGGACGTAGAGATTTAGAGATATGAGACAAACATTGCAGACTGCTCTGAGAAACAGCACAGCAGTAAAGCAGAATTTTAAACCCCAACTAAGTTAAACAAACACTAACTTAAGGTTTTGATAAAAAGAACATGTGGACAAGCCCACACTGTTCCTGCAATCACACAAACTCCAAATCATTCAAGTTCATCATCACCAGCAACAAGACAATTAAAAGTTCACAACCCACACATAAACTTGACACGACCCTCGATTCTAAAACGCATTCAGCAAGGCGGGGCTGCAAACATCTAAGGAGCGCGATCCACCATGGTGAACACCCTGACCTTCTTCTTGTAAATGGTAGGCTGTCCTAGCTGAACGGCCATCTCATCTATCTGGTTCTGAAGGCGCTTTTCAGATTTTTGCGCTGCACGAAGCTCTTCCCTGAGTGCTTCGTTAACCTCCTGCATAGCGCTGAGGTGCCTCACTGTGGTGTCCAAGGTGGGATCAGAAGCTGGAGGAGCCAACACCGCCCATGTCTTCTCCCTTGAGTCGTAGCGTGGAAGATACCGGTAGCGATCATTCTGCATGTCCTCAAAACGTCGACCATGGTAGTGCAGGTACGCCGCCTGCGCAGCATCTTCCATGCTGTCATAGACACTGGCACGCCTGGCTCGGTGGCTATGGGTGGTCACAACATCCTGAGATTGGTCGGTGTTGTTCCAGGCGGTGATGATCACATTGGTCTTCCAGTACGTCGCCTCCACTGGATGTGTGTGCTTCGCACAGTAGTACTTCACAGAGGCAGCAAACTCTGGATAGTACTCAGCTAGCATGGTGGTGAGGAGGTTGTGGTAATGGGCATCTTCGGGAGCTTCCTTAAACTTGTTCCTGGTGGTCCAGCCTATCTCTTCTGGCTCCTCTGATGCAGCTGGGGTGGGCACTGGTGTTGGTGCAGAAGCGGCCTGGGATGCTGGTGGAGGTGTAGCAGCGGGGACTGGAGCATCCACATGTGGGATGGGTGCAGCCACGGGGGTCGAAGCAGGTCCATCCGATGCAGCCACTGAAAATACCTCCTCCTCCATGGGTTCCTCCTCTTCCTCGTCAGTGATGTGGGCGACCTCTGGCTCCACTGGTGGTACTGCTGGTGGTGCTGGTGGAGCAGGTGCTGCTGGAACGAACTGGGCGACGTAGGCAGCGGCACTGAGGCGAGGCATCTATAGTTTGGATATAAAATATTATCAGAGTCAATATTTTATGCAATAGAATAAAGAATAGAGCATAAAAATTTTAATAAAATATCAAGAGTGAGGTAGTAGCAATTAAATAAATAAAGTCAAACTCCTAGAAACGACCATTTCTACCTAGGTTTGCGTCCTACAGTCGACACAGCTCTGATACCAATTTGTCACACTCCAATTAAAGGACAATATAGAGTGCATACATCTTATGTGCGCCCCAGGAATAGTCGCACACATAAGCTGACAAATTAACAGAAGTATCATCACTGAGTACATACATAACGTTATTACATCACGTAGTTCTTACATAAACAAACGGAAAGATAAATAGCAACTCTCGGGCGTAGTGTCTGATCCACAGGGAAGGACGACTGGTTGACCCAAACCTAGAAATCCTCCGGGAAGTCCTCGTAGAAACTGTCATCTGTTACTCATCCGGGATTTTACCCAAAAACAATATAGCAACAAGTGTGAGTACATTCGTACTCCGCAAGTATAGTATGAGGATTCATGAGGCTCAAAAAGGCTAGACACGGTTGACTGCAGTTAGCACTTTTAGTAGATCAATATTTCATTGTTAATCATTATTAAGTTATGCTCAAACACCCATTTAACCCACATGATCCACTACTAGAATTAAGAAGAGAAAGCAACAGTGTGATCTCATCGTCATCATCATAGTTCATCCACATATCTAGTAACCATTTATTCTGTGAGTTTTCCGGGTCGCTCGTGTCCGTGAGCACGGCTGTTATAACAGTTTTAACACTCTGCAGAGGTTGTGCATCTTTACCCGTGAGTCGTGTTACCCGTATGCCCGGGGCCCGTCGACCCCCTAACACTTCCAAGGTGAGCAGGCAGGGTACACTATGAAGCCTTCCATAGGCCTCTTCTAACAAGTTAGGGCCGCGAGGTTTCCTCGGCAGGCAGATATAGAGAACCCCCCTTTCGATGGCACAATTCCCGCAGGCTATACACATCAGAACAGAGGCAGTTCTATACCCAAAGTGGCAAGCCCCTCTTGCGCCCTTTCGGGTAACCTCTAACAAGCTAGAAAAGATCCTATTACTGAGCTAAAGTCAGAGCCATATGACTCTCACGGTTGCACTGTATGTCCCAGCTTTTGCCCTACAGACAAGTCCTTACGGAGAGTTTAGGGCAACATGATCGACATCATTTGCACCATCACCCTATATTTCAATCATTACCATCATGTTTATCCGTTTGTTCCATTAATCATAGTATTGATCATGTTTGAATAGAGCACTAGCATTCTACCCATATGCAATAAAACCCATAGGTATCAAGATATAAGTCATAAATGGCTAGGATGTCCTTATAGTCGAGCAATATTAGACACATGCATAATGAGTAGATTATATAATGAATAGGAATCAAGGAAGGCCCATGCTATACTTGCCTTGGTTCACGAACTGATGCTGGTCCTGCTGCTCCTCGTACGCGTCCGGATTTCCGACGTACTCCTCACCGTCTGAACTCGTACGACACGAAGTACAACACGCAATTCGGAGCAGACATACAAGCAAAACATAGCTACTATTAGAACAGTACACCAACAATAAATAAATCTGAATAAAATGTTTACCAAAATCATCTACGTCTCGCTACGATCACATTGACGCGAATTGCACGAAAATCGGAGTTACAACGCAAAAGTTACGAGACATTTACTATTCCAAAAGCTAGCTAATAACTAGATTTATTTGAGAAATTCAAAAGCTCTTAACAGGTCTAACAGTAGCACTATTGCGTAGATTATGAAATTATGAAACTAACGCAAGTTGAACGGGTCAAATCGGAGTTAAAACGACGATTTTATACACGTTTTACTGTAGTGGCAATTCTGTAAATAGATTGAAAACATTTCAGAATTAAAATAATTCGAAATTCTGAAAATTCATTAGAACCGAGGACTGCGGGTTAATTACTGAAAATAACGGGGTCTCTTTAACAAAATTTGCCCCGAAGGGGTATCGGCTGCCCACGGCCGTTGATCTTGTGATGAACGGATAAGAAAGAAAAGGGGGGGAGAGAGAGGGCCGGCCGCCGGAGCCGAGGAAGATCGCGGCGGCGCCGCCATTGCCGGCGACCGGAAGCTCACTGGAGTTGCTCGCCCGGGCGCTATAGGGCACCATTTTCAAAAATAAACGGACCGGAGCGAGGAGGGAAGGATGGCGAACGCGTCCCGGGACAGAACGCGGGCACGGGGTCACCCGCACGGCGTACCCGCCATAGCCGACGGTGGTGAGCTCATCGGAGCAGCGGGATTGGGTGCTATAGAGCCCCATTCTCCAAACAAACCTCACAGGGAGAATGCGGAGGGGATAGGGGTTCCATTTTTGCCACAAACACGGCCGGGGGAAGGCCCGAGGGGCACCCGCCATGGCCGGCCCGGAGGGGCTCGTCGGAGCTCGCGTAAGCCGGCCCTAGAGGCCACAAATCGCCACGGGAGAGGGACGGGGAGAAAGAGGGGAACGCGGCGAAGCTCACCGAGCGGCAAAACGAAGACGAGGGCGGCTCAGAGACGATGGCGATGTGGAGGAGCGGACGGTTCTCCGGCGACGTTGCTGCGGCTTCGGGGGCTCAAATGAGGGGGGGAATGGAGCGGGGATGCAGCCGGGAGAGAGGCGAAGGGGGTTGCGGCTCCCTTATAAGGCCGGGCGCGGGGGGGGGGGGGAAGGACGCTCCCACGATCTCCGTTCGTGGGCGCGGCGGTCATGGCGGTTGCAGCGTCCGAGCGAGGCGCGGGGGAGGTTGGGGAAGGAGAAAGCGCCGACATGCGGGCCCGGACGGTCAGTGACCGCGGGAGAGGAGAGGGGGCAACGGTTGCTGGCGAGGTGGGCTGGGCCGCGGCCTAAGAAGGAAAGCGCGGGCGAGAGAAGGGCAGCTGCGGGAGTTGGGCCAACGGGCCGAAAACGGAGAAATGAAAGCGGGAAAAGTTTATTTCATTTTCCTTTTTCAAATTTGATTTTCAAATCACATTTCCAATTGATTTTCAAATCCTTTCAAGAATTTTTATCAAAACCACTCATCACAAAAATACTTGTGCAACAGCATGCATGCATGAACAAATGGTTAACCTTATGATTAATTTTAATTTCACAAAATTTATTATTCTCTATATTTAAATGCACACATACATACCTAATTAAATCATATTTAGCTATTTTAAAACAAAGCAAAATTTAGGGTGTTACATTATATCGAAGTCGTGCATATGTCATCTAAAATAGAAGGGGTATAGATAGAACCAAGATAGTTTTTACATTATTAGGTAATAGATACGGAACGTAGGGGCACATGACATGCTTCGGCTAAAAATTTCATCCAGCCCGATCAATGAGTTGTCGCTGACTCGTTCATCCGTTGGGTCTTTGTTTTTCCGTGTCCTTCTCCTCCCCTTCGATTTCCCCGTATCCTTCTTTTTTCCTTTTTTTCCATCTTCTATCTGTTTCTCCATTGATTTGTGTTGTCCGCGTCCATCTATGATGATTGTTTTATTTCTCCCCCATCCTTTTCCGATAGGACGTTCCTCCATCTCTGGCATTTTTTTCGTTTTTTTCTTTTTCTGATTTATTTATTATCTATATATGAGTATCTCTGATCCAATCTTTTCTTATATAGAGATTATAGTATATTTCATAACACTATATAATGTTATACATCCCCGTTGCAACGTACGAGCATATTTACTAATTTTAATAAAATACTAAAACATTAGGAGAAACTCATAGTCTAAAATTCTGGTTAGAACCCGGCCCACGCCCACCTCTCCGGAGACCATGGCCGCCAGGCGGGAAGTCAGGAGTCGAGGAGTTGGAGACTGGCTGCGCCCCGGCGTCGTCTGGCTGGCCGTTGGTATTGGGCTTCCTGTGCCCCTTCCTCTGCCTCACTGCCAGGCCTGGCTATAAAACGGAAAGGGCCGAGCAGAAGCACGAAAACCCTCTTCTTCCCCGGCACGGAGCAGAGGCGGAGGCACCGAGCGAGGAGAATCAGAAGCACAGGTTTGTTTGGTGGAGACTACACTGCGGCATCGAAAGATGGCTCACGATCACGAGTGGTACCTGCAATTCTGCAGCAGTTCTTCTACCACTACGTGATTGATGCATCGACCATGGGCGCCAGCTCGCGATTCTGTTCCGTGGCCCGGCCCAGGTAGCGCGACGCCCACCACGGGAGCTTCTCGCACGCGACCGCCTGCCCACGTCGCCCCGTGTCGGCCCAGCTCGTGCGGGCGACACATTCTGAGGAGTTCCCGCGCGCCCTGCTCATGTTGCCGTGGATTCCTATTCCTGCGCCGCGCCGGAGTTCCTGTGTCGGAAGAAAATAATAAACAGTAAAGGTATATAAAGGATATAGTAGGAACAAAAAAAAAGAACAAATTGCAATTCCTGTTCCTGCCCTGTGCCGGAGTTCCGGTGTTCTAGATAGAAATAGTAAAGGTAAAGGAAATAGGAACAAAAATAAATGTTTTCCCCGTAAAAAAGTAGCAAAAATAAATGTGTAGGATGTGCTGAGCACAAGGCCTATATGTCCTAATAAAGTCATTCTCCACCACCTCGTCAGATAAATATGTTGTCTAGGTTATAAAAATTTATTTTATTAAATCGTATCAAACTATTAAGTCAAAGGAAAAAGCATTCTACCCTCACAAGAATAATGTTGTAGAGCAAAATATACCATAGAAAATCTCAATATGAAAAAAAATATATTTATTACAGAAAACAAAATAGAAGTAAAGAAGTAAAAGAAAAAACAAAATATATTATATAGAACATGTGACGAGTACCGTGTGAAATACTGAAAGATAATCGAACAACATCACGTTTATTGTAAACAGAATATTAAAGAACACATAATAGAACACCACCAATGTGTTATGCTGTCACACCCGGTTTTCTAAAGAACAAAACCAGACTAATCATATGTGCGCCTAGAAAGTCCACATATATGCCAGAATGAAAAAGTATCAGAAACAATGTTATTATATAACGTATATAAGGCTGGATATCGAGCCAACCGTAGTTTTTTTTCGAGCTTTTTTAGAAATTGGTATAATCTTATTCATCATTATTTCCTGCATTGTTTAAGACCCAACTTCATGACGAGCCTAACGAGCCGAGCCGAAGTTGAAAGTCGTTCCAAATCAAGTCATTTTTATTTTAAAAGAAAAATGAGTCTAATCGGAGCACTTTTGTACCGAGCCACCGAGCCAGCTTAACGAGCTTTTTGTCCAGCCCTGAACGTATACATAGCTATATTAACACTTACATCAGAGTATCGTAGAACGGTAACTAAATTTCAGGCTCTATTCCTCTCAGGGACGACTGACTGATGGCTCCACATGCCAAACACTTCTAAAAGACTTCTAGAAACTCCACTACCTCTTTATCCTTCTTCTGAGCAGCACCTCACTACACACTGAGGTGTGGGGGAAATAGCAAGAGTGAGTCCATGTCGAACTCAACAAGTACATCACAGGGTTCATGAGGCACAAAAGGTTAGACACTGTTTGACTACGTTTAGCTTTTAATCATCATATAATTAGCAATTGAGTAGCATCAAGGTATTCCAATTCCCATTAATGAACCAATGATCAATTGTAATAAGGATAATGAATAGCATTAATATAAGCATAATAATAACAACAGTAATTAAGCATGATATAACAATGGTGATCATCTATTCTGTAAGAATCCTCAAGGTCGCTCGTATCCGTGAGCACGGCTAGTATAACAGTTTATTAAACTCTGCGCAGAGGAGTACACTTTCACTGTAAGTCATGACTTCCAAATGCATGGGTTTACAAGGTCCAAAACATCGAAAACCATTTAAAGTCATTCAAAAGTTCGTCTAACAAGTTATGACCATTAGATTCACTCGACAGGCAGATGTAGGAACCCTTTTTCAAATAGCACAATTCTTTCTCGGCTATACTCATAGACTAGAGGTTGTCCTACACCCAACGTGTCAAACCATTCTTACGCCAATTAAAGTAACCACTAACAAGCTAGAAAAGGTCTCTTGAACAACTAGAGTCAGAGCCATATAGCCCTCACAGCTGTACTGTATGTCTCGGTTATCATTTACAGGTAAGTCCTTACGGAGAGTAACTAGAGCAACAATATAACCCCTTGCTCTAGCCCCCTTTCAACAGTAATAAAATCATCTTAATGGTTGGTTGCTTAATCCATTAATCAAATTACAAGATCATTGTTCATAATTAAGCACTAGCAATAGCTACCCAAATGCATAACCCATAGGTGACAAGAAAACAAGATATCAATAGCTACGTTATAATTCCTATGGTTGTCAAGGAGGACACATGCATATGTATGATAATTTCAGTGAATAGGACAACAAGGATGGTTCCATGTTATACTTGCATTGATCAAAGCTTTCCTGATGATACTGCTGGTCTGGCTTAAAATAATACTCTTGATCGTTAAGAAACTGCTTACCGTCTATACTCGATCATCAAGCATCAACACACAATCATCCGAGCAATTATACACGAAGCAAACAAAGAGACATAATTAAAATAGTACACCAACAGTAGCAAAACAGTATAAAAAGTTTATAAAACTCTTCTACATGTTACTACGATCACACAGACGTAAAGATCACGAAATTCGGATTTAAAACGTGAAAGTTATGAATTTTCTTAGATTTCCTATAGATAAATAATTATTTTAATATAAACTCGAAAATTAAATTTTCCAAACCTACTCTACAGCTACACTAACATGTAGAGCTCGTAAATACGAATCTAACGCAACTTGAATCACTCGATTCGGACGTAAACGAATAAACAGCGGAGGAAAAACGAACAGTGGCAGAACCGTAATTACGAGCATCTTCTACCTTGAGCTGAACGAGCTCGTGGCCTCCATGGCCACTGCTGCTGCTGTGCTTCACGGGGAAGAGAGGGCTCGGCCACCCAACAGCGGCCACGGCAGCACGGCGCAGGGCCTGAGGGCGTGGGCTGCGGTCAAGGGCCCGAGACGATGCTGCAGCGCCGAACGACGAAGAACCAAGGAGCTCCGGTCAGCCACGGTGGTTCCTCATCGGAGGAGAAAAAGATGAATTAGGGAAACCATGAACGGATGATAGATTCGCGAAAAGAAAGATGTGCCGGTGAAGAGGATGACGAGACGAACCTCAGAGTGGAAGCGGAATTCGCCGGAGATGTCCGAGATGGCCGGAAAAGCTCGCCGAACCTTCACCAGAAGTTCACCGGAACGCAAGCTGTAGATAAAGAACTTCGGCGAGGGGTGGAGGGAGCTACGAGCGGCGGCTCGCGATAAGAGTTGTACTTCTGAAACCAGGGCGTCGAGGGCTACGCTGGCATATATATAGGCCTAGGGTTTGAAAACTTTTCGGAATTTCTTAATTTCGGGATTATTTTAATTCCGCGAATAAAAATAATTTTCAGAAAATCTAGAATTACCTTTTAAGCCGCGAAAAATAGCCCGGAGCTCAGAAAAGTCACGGGAAAAATCCTAGGGACTCTTTGGAAGATAAGGAACTCAACTAAATAGGTTTGGGCTCATGAAAAGATTAATGAAGAGATCAAGTAAAAAGATTAAGCTAACGGAAATTTAAATTTTAAATCTAGAAAATGCCAAAGAGTTTTCCGATAAGAAGTAATCATCGTCCTATGGTATTTTGAAAATAATAGCACTCACCAACACCAAAAACAAGTTTCACATAAACACCACATTATCAAATTAATATGAAAAAGTTTTAAACCACAATTTTTCTATATTTAAATTAGCAGCAAATTAACTTATCTAATAAATTTATTTAGATATTGAAATCATTTACTTTATTTAGTGTTTTCATGCACAACCCAAAATAGTAAATCTTCGGGTGTGACAATTCTACCCCACTTAACAGGAATCTCGTCCCGAGATTCGGAGATACCAGGGAGAAAGATAAAGTTGATTTCCAAGTTTTCACTTTTCTTCATCAACTCTTACCCAATGATGATGCCACAAGCTCATAACCAACTTTGTAAAGGTGTCCTTTAGACCCTTACGATTCTTGTAGATGGTTCCAACAGGTTACCACTCTGAGAAAGGATACCTACGCTCGATAGTGACTTTGCAATCATGTAGATAGCTGATGCTTCCAAGTGACGAAATAGAACATATAAAACTTCCATCTTGTATCGTCTTTAGTTCGTCAAACCCCCTTAAGAAGAAAAAAAAACTAGAGAACACCAAAGGATAACTTGCATTTATTTCTGAGTGATGACTATCATCATGTCCTTCTGGCATCCCAAAGAGATTCATGAGCATATGTAAGAACAAGTAATCCTGCACTTCCTCGCGAGCAGAAAAACAGTAGTGCAGAAATACAGTTATAACTCAAGTTCTACGAATCCGATGATATTGTAGCTTATACTGTTAAAAAGCTTATCAAATTTACTACAACTTTCTTATAAAACACTTCTCCAGATTCTGCAGTTTTGGTAGTCGAAAACTGTGCACAACAGAAACTATTCTAGGTTGCTGACATCACAGATGTGTCGCCTTGTGATTTTCATAACTCCCAAACCATAATAGCTATCAGGGCGGTTCTTACGGTCAGAGAAAGATGTTGAAGTCTACTATTGTCTAGAATTCATCCATGATTTTTGGGCGTCCAAAAATAGAGATATAAGCTAAGGAAGACATACTATTTTGAAAAGACAGGATAAGGTAGAAACGAGATTCAGAGAGACTAGAGAGATAGATGGCACGAATCTTCAAGTATTCATGCTTCTTTGATTTGTGTTGATGAGATACAAGACATGGATCGAGGATAGCCAAAAGATGATAAGAAAGATAAAGTTTGATCTTCAGTTCTTCGTACCTCATCGCTTGAGATATTCAGGAATTGTTGTTGTTGACAGCAGATGCTACCCCACTTAACAAAGATCTTGTTTCACCTGGCGATGTCATTGAAGGCAACACTTTCTTTAAGGCTTGTTGCTATTGATGAGTCCTTCATGTGTTGATCCTCCATTAAGATGAGTTAAAGAAGGTAGCATGACAACCAAGGGTAAACAAAGACGGTGTAAGAGAAAAATGGCAAGAATTAGGATCGATTGAAAGATAAGTAGGATAGAAGATGACACTACCCCACTTAATATGGATCGAGCTACTCATCAAGACTTATACCTTCCGAGCCACCTTTGAAACACGAGAACAAGGATAACACAAAAGCAACACATCAAGCAAAACAAACACACATCACATCATCGATACTACATGTGCTTCTTCAACAATGATGGTCATCCTAAGGGAAGATTATGGATGATGAAAGGCCATCGAATCTTTGAACCAGGTGAGATTAAAAAAACATTTCGTAAAATAACACAAATCAAAAACCAAGGAAATAAGTAGAAATAGCTCAAAGGAAGCTATATCAAGGAGGGAATACAACAGAACAAGGAAGAGGAAATAGTCAAAATCAATGAGTCAAGGGATGTCAAAATAGTTTTATAGTAAAATGAGTTTTAGAATACGTCTAGTGCTACTTAGCATACGTCCTGCAGTTAACACTGCTCTGATACCACTCTGTCACACCCGGTTTTCTAAAGAACAAAACCAGGCTAATCATATGTGTGCCAGGAAGTCAACATATATGCCAGAATGAAAAAGTATCAGAAATAATGTTATTATATAACGTATACATAGCTATATTAACACTTACATCAGGGTATCGCGGAACGGTAACTAAACTTCAGGCTCTATTCCTCTCAGGGACGACTGACTGGTGGCTCCGCATGCCAAACACTTCTGAAAGACTTCTAGAAACTTCACTAACTGTTTATCCTTCTTCGGAGCAGCACCTCACTACACACTGAGGTGTGGGGGAAATAGCAAGAGTGAGTCCATGTCGAACTCAACAAGTACAACACAGGGTTCATGAGGCACAAAAGGTTAGACACTGTTTGACTGCGTTTAGCTTTTAATCACCATATAATTAGCAATTGAGTAGCATCAAGGTATTCTAATTCCCATTAATAAACCAATGATTAATTGTAATAAGGATAATGAATAACATTAACATGAGCATAATAATAACAACAGTAATTAAGCATGATATAACAATGGTGATCATCTATTCTGTAAGAATCCCCAAGGCCGCTCGTATCAGTGAGCACGGCTAGTATACCAGTTTATTAAACTCTGCGCAGAGGTGTACACTTTCACTATGAGTCATGACTTCTAAATGCATGGGTTTGTAAGGCCCAAAGCATCAAAAACCATATAAAGCATTCAAAAGTTTGTCTAATAAGTTAGGGCCATTAGATTCACTCGGCAGGCAGATGTAGGAACCCCTTTTCAAATAGCACAATTCCTTCTCGGCTACACTCATAGACTAGAGGCTGTCTGTAACACCCATGTTTTTGCATCCTGTTAAAAATCACTAAAAATTTGAACTTTTAAAATTTTACAATAAATTAAAACTTGATTAGTTTATGTTCTACGAAATCATTTTAGAAAAAGCTTTCCCAAAAACCCTACATTAGAAATTTCACCATCTGCATTGTGAGTGTTCGTGTATTGTTTGTGTGTTTTTTTCTAGAATTTATTTGTGGCGCCAAAAATATTTTCCTTGAACTCCCAATCTCATTATTTTCCATGAATTCCCAACCGCATTTTCTTCCTTGAGTTCATATGAAAATCTCTGGTAACCCTCTCCATGATTTTCTGGAAAATTTCAAAAGCCGTCACGTGAAGATACAAAATTCTTTTGGGCTAGCTTCTCCTCCTCTGTTCACGTACTACGTCGGATGGGCTCAGGTGGTGACCTTGTCTTGTGAGAGCCGCATCTCGCGTTGTTTGCCTGCTGGCACCAGCTTGCCATTCCCCGGCTCTTCAACGCAACAGCAGCAACACGTGCGTCGTTCTCCTCCCCAGAGACAACAGCACGCCCGTACCCCAGCTCGGACTGCTAGCGCAGGCGTACACGTGTGGAGGAAGAAGCACCGCTGCTCTGCTGCCTGCCATGCACTGTGGCTCTGCAATGGATGCCGGTAAAAATCTCTATGGCCGGGAAATATCCGAGCATCGTCTCCGCAAGCCGCGTCCACTCTCGAACGCTCGGATGTCGTCTTCTTCCTGGCGTGGCCTCCCTAGCAGCAGTAGCATGCCTCCGCGAAGCCTGTCGCCAGCTCACACTGCACGCTGCGCTGCTGCCATGGCCCATTAGCTTTGCGTGCGCCGCATCTTCTAAACACGAAACTGCAGGAGAAACCGCGGGCTGTGGATAGGGCCACGTCGCCCGTTAGCCCGCCGACCGTTCGATCTGGCAAACAAACGATGTAGACCGTCTGATCAGGGTCTTCGCGGGTCTCCTACCCGTTGAGCTACGCGGGCCGTCACGAATGCTCCCGAACCCACTCGACTCCCTCTCCGTCTCGGACTGCTGCTCATGCGATGCTAGCCGCTGCCTCCCCCTGCGGCGTCGCCCCCTCCGCTCGCAGCCGCCAGCTCTCCAGATGTCGAGCTTGGCACCAGTACAGGTCCCGAGCGGCGTCCCTGCTCGATCCAATGCCTTCAGGGCAGGGCCGAGACAGAAATCGACGCCTCGGTTCCCTGTCTTCGCGGCATCCACTACCGCCCGTGCTCCAGCTTCCTCCAGCCTCCTCTCGCGGACGTCGCGCCGCCGACGTCCCTGCTCCCGCCCGAGGCTCGACGACGCCCGGGGCTCGCCACGCCACCAGGTCATTCTGCTCTGCCAGTCTTCGCCGGAGAAACGAGGAGGGCTGCGGCACGGAGGACGCTACTGTGCGCGGGGCTGTGGTACATCGAAGCACGGGCCACGCGCATGGCCGACGGCGCGGATCTGCGGGCCTTCCGATCTGGATCACCATCAACACTGCCGCAGGCGCGCGCCGGCGCTGGCGACGGTGCGGGCTCCTACTAGATTTAGAATCTGCTTTGGCTCAATGTGGGCTGTACATTTGGTGCAGAGGTGCAGCTCGATCCAGCTGCCTCACGTGGAGAAGAGGGCCACACGGCGTGGAGCACTTCTGGAGCGAGCTGCTTTTGCTGCCACAGCCATGGCACCTCGACGAAGCTATCAATACCTACATGCTGATGCCCTGAAGGTGTTCAATGAAATGAACACATGTAGGTGTGTTTTTTTTCTTTTTTCTTTGCTTCCTTTCAATATTTTGTTTCTGCTATCTGGTAATCCCGGGAAGGCAGGAACCTAATATGTTGACATTCTGTTCTAGAAGAAGGTATTGCAGGTGTTTGCTTCAATAGAAATCCTATTCCATTTCGCTTGTTTGATTCACTGGATTAGACATTAATTATTATAGAGCTTATCCCCTTTCAGCACAACCTCCATCTTCATGTCTCACCCATCCATTGGCAACTGGGCGCTTACAAGATGTGGAGCAGTGAGGGAGGAGGACTCAGTCCTGTTGCTCGCGTATGCGACAAGATGCTGGCGTCGATCGCCCCTCGCTTCCCCGATGCTCCTGCCTTCCACTCCCCTCCCCATCACATGTCTCTAACTACTGTGGCCTTCTCCCCACACGCAGGCAAGGAACTGTGTGCCGCCTGTTCTGTTCAGAACACGTATGCACACCAAGTACTCAATGGTTGATGCTTTATTTGCATCTGTGAGATAATTATTCAGTTCGAACATGAACAAAGGCGACAGTGAAGGACTGCCTCTGCTCGATCACTCCTGCTTCCTGGGGGATACCAGATACCACTTGCCCAACGCTGCCTTCAGCAAGTGTCACGGTGAGCAGCGGCCGCGTCTTTCTTCGTTCTCCCTGTCCCTGGTTACCTCTGGATTTCTCTTAATGATTTTAGTGTACATATTCAGATTCCGTAGTTTTTAATCAGTTTGGTTCCCAGATTCCAAAGTTTTAAATCAGTGTCGTTCTCTTCTCCTACTCTAAGCAATTTTGTTTTAATCTAACATTTCTAAGTTTTGCCTTGCACCCTTGCCTGCTTGCAGTTTCTAACTAAAAAAAAAAGCATCTGAATTTTAGCTATTATAGAAACGGAAAAAATGCCAAAATAGCACTCGGGTGCAGCCACTGACAGCTAAGATTGAGACTTGTGATGTTTAGAGCTGAAAAAAATGATTTCTTGAATACATACACTTTTTGATATGAAGATAATGGAGGTCACTAATCATATCCAAGCACATCTAACTTAAAAAACCAGTCACTGCAAGAAGCCAGATTTCGACTATTTTTGCAATACTACAACAACAACAACATAGCCTTTTGTCCCAAGCAAGTTGGGGTAGGCTAGAGATGAAACCCAAAAGAGACGATAAACAGGGAGACACATAAAGGGACATAAATGGCACAAGACAGAAAGAGGTCACGGTTCAGGCACGTTGATTACCAGTCTCCAAGCGCTCCTGTCCATAGCTAAATCCTTAGAGATATTTCACTCCTTAAGGTCTTTCTTAACGGACTCGTCCCAAGTTAGTTTAGGTCGACCTCTACCGCTCTTTACATTATCGGCCCGCTTTAGAACCCCACTACGCACCGACGCCTCAGGAGGCCTCCATTGAACATGTCCAAACCATCTCAACCGATGTTGAATCAATTTCTCCTCAATTGGTGCCACCCCAACCCTATCCCGAATATCGTCGTTCCGGACTCTATCCCTCCTTGTGTGCCCACAACACCAACGCAACATACGTATCTCTGCTACACTCAATTGCTGGACATGTCGTCTTTTTGTAGGCCAACACTTAGCACCGTATAACATCGCCGGGCGAATCGCCGTCCTATAGAACTTACCTTTCAACTTCTGAGGCACCCTTTTGTCACAGAGGACGCCAGAAGCTTGACGCCATTTCAACCAGCCGGCTGAAATTCTATGCCTAACATCTTCATCAATGTCGCCATCCTTTTGTAGCATCGATCCTAAATACCGAAAAGTATCCTCCTCTATGACTATTTTTGCAATGATGATTTTAAATGATTTGCATTAGTTTCAAAAAATTTTAATAATTTGTCAACCAACTGAGAGCATCATGCATCCAGGTGCTGGCAATCTATTAAATTAAATAGATAGTATTTGATGTTGTTCAGCTTTTGAGAGCATTGCCACACATGGACATCGGGACCTTACAATACACTGATATCAGGATATGCAAACACCTGCGTAATGTGCTCGACATTTGCCTTGGCCACTGTAGTGACATTCAGTGAATTAGAGCCCAGAAGTAGGTTATCAGCATTGGTATGTTATATTACTTATTAAATTAACTTGTATCCACACTAACAAATCTGTTATAACTTATATTTTGCATCGAACTTTATTAAATCAACTGAAGTCTTATGTAAAGTGAAAAGCTAAATCCTCTAGATGAAGCAGTTCCTGAATGGTTATTACATTAGGATATAGTATAATAATAGGTCTTCATATGCTTATACCTTTGTCACAATATGACCTTTCTGCATGCCTAAAATTATCTGAATATGCTAATTTAGCCTGCAGAAGTCATGTTGAGAATTGCAGCTAGAGCTAAGGCATTGCAACCAATTCACTGTGTACATTCCATCAAATTTATCTTGGTACGATTAGACACTGTTTTCCTTGGTCTCCGTTCATGGTTTCAAAGTTGTAGGTATTATCATTGGCCACTCATATTTAAAGCTTTGCTGACTTGATGTTCCTTGCAGGCCAGCTAAAGAGACATATAAAAGCTGGATACACTCGATTTGTCGGAGAAAAAACAACATGCAGGAAGGGGTCAAATGCATCTATGCTCTGGCGATAAGGAGGCGTTGCCAAGTTATTGTTGACAGATACTGATTACGTACAACGAAGATGATGTGGATTGAATGTGTAGTTGCAATGTACCTTACCTTCTAATCAATAGCAAACACTTAATTGAGTTCTTATTTAAACAACATTCTCATGTTTATCAGCAGAAATCAGAGGCTTGTCTTTGGCTGCTACTGCAGTCATACCTGTCTGAAAGTACATATGCTATTTTGTCTAATATTTCATTGAAGATTGTCATTGAAGAATGCCATAACAACTGACCTTTATTTATTTTCTACTGAATACTTGACGTAGTTCTTATTACTTATTGTTGACACTGCTTTTGTACCCTTATGATCTTATCCGCTATATAAGCTATATTTGCCTCTCCTCCATGCTACCAATTAACTTAAAAACAAATTTGATTCGTTCATGTTATCTATCTGTTATCATGTTATTATACTTTCTAAATTTGTCATTGTAGGGTGACATTGCTGAACTACAGAATGAGCAGCAGCCAAACCAAACGGGAGAAGATATCAAACACCTTAGAGCTCCTTATTGAGCTTCAATACTCTATTGTTTAACTATAGGGCAATAAAATAACATGTGTATCAAGATGGCGCGGCAAAGCCGCGCCCAGGTTTTCTAGTAGACACTAAGCCGCTGCTACTCTGCTCTACCGCCGGCAAATATCTTCCCAACCGGAGCACGTGAAGAACGCCAGCTGTTCGTCTGAGCCGTCCCATCGACTTGCTGCTGCCGGCCTACCATGCCGGAAAATATCCTCGCCGCCACCACCGCCTTACCTCGCCTATAAAATGGCTGGCGATGCTGCTGCCATAGCTGGGCACGTCCGGGAGCGCGAGCTCTACGCTGCGAGGACCCTTGCCTCGGTGGAGCTCCGAGCTGAGCTCGAGCCTCGAGCACGCACGCACGGCACGGACCGCCGGAGCGCCGGCACTTCGTGCCGCGCCGAAGCCCACGATATCGGCACCACGACACCGAAGTCGTTTGCCCGACGCCTTGGCCGCTGCCGCCGCGGGCACGAACGCCCGGCGCCACCGCAAACACCAAGGACGCCGCGTCCGTTGCCATGGACTCAGGCCACCGCAGACGCTGTCCGAAGCCGAGCGCGGCCAGCAGCAAGGGCACCGCGGCCCGTCTGCGAGCTCACCGCTGCCGCCTCCGTCGAAGCCGAGTTCCGTTGCCGCCGTCTGCTGCCCCTGTTCCTCCGTCTCGCTCTGCTCTGTTCTCTCCCTCCCCGTCTCGCTTTGCAGCAACCGAAGAAGACGCGACACCGTTTCCCTGTGACCAATGGCCTCCATTTCTATGACGCGTGGGCCCGCTGACGTTGAACGACGTTGTCCAGCAGCCTGAGGCCAGCCACGTCACTAGAACCAATCGGAGCGCGCCACGTCACTACTGTGGGACCCAACTGCATGTGACTTAAGCCCTCTCTCGGTGTCAGGGAACTTGGTTCACGTAAACCACCCACGGCAGCAATGCAAGTTCACGGCACAATACACGAACGGGTTTACAGAACAGCGCCATACAAGTCCACGTCCAAGTGCATGCCAGCAACTGTGCTGTGTAGAAAATACTACACACATCCGGTGATGCACGCAGGAACCTGAGTAAGCCCTTTTCCCATTCTAGAATGATCTTAGAAAATTCCTACATGAACTAGAGTCACCCTAGAACCTACCCAAATATTTCCTACCCCTTTGCCACTGTCTAAAATTCCAGAATAATTTCCAAGCGTCCCTTCCATTCGCGTTTTGCCGATAAACTAAGGAATCTCGTATCTCCCCCATCCTAGCTCCGAATCCGGTAATTCCTCCACCAAAAATCTTTTAAAATAAAATCCTACATATCTAAATCCTTTTCCTAATTTTTGGTGCCCATTTAAATTCTAGTTTGTTTGTTATTTATAATTGTTAGCATTAACCCATAGTATAAATACTCGAATATATATATATATATATATATATATATATATATATATATATATATATATATATATATATATGTCATATCATGTATATAAATACTTGATTATATTTACCCACATCTCTCACTTAGATTTATATAGAATAGTATGATACGTACATACGTAAATATACCTACATATATATGGACCACATATAACGCCTATGTATAGCTAATTTTACATTACGCTCTCCATCTTACGTAACCCTAGGCATACACATGTGCATGTGCGTATATGTCGCTAGCCCTACTAGGCTAAGATGTGGATCTGTAGGAGTCGGTCAGGTCAAGTATGATGGCTTGGTCAGACTTTCTCTTTCAGGTTCACATAAACCTAACAATATGGTCTGGTTTTCAATCAGACCAACCATCCGCCTTAACCTAACTAGCCTTACCTTATGGATAGAATACCTCTATCCAAACTTTACTTCAGATTGACATAATAATGGTAACCTTAGATAGTAACCCATCACCTAATAGGACCAACCCCATCTAGGACCATTTTCTTTCTCTGATTGATTATGCCTGTTTTGCATTCTTTGCTTGGTGTTTTCCTTGCTTGTCGACGCTAGACAGCGTAGGCTAGAAGACGTGGAGAGAACCCGATGGAACCTCACAAGAATCAGGATCTCGAAATGAGGATATAATCGACAGCGAGCGGAGGCAAGTCCTGACTCCCACCTCCCCTTTTCCCTCCATATATTATGCCACATCCATCCCGCTACCCTTTCTTCCCTACATAAATCTACCACTCCTAAACCACTCTCTTTTCCACCGCTCCTCCACTACCATATTCCACCGCTCCCACTATACTCCACCACTCCAACCATAAAACCTACCACTCCCCTTTGAACTAATTATTTAATTAAATTAATCATAAATGATGTTATCCATATTATCATGTGAACCAATGTTATGAACATATATGACATATGATGAATATTGTGATAAACGATGAATATTGTGATATATAATGAATATCGTGATATATGATGAATGTCGTGATATATAATGAATAATGTGATACATATGCTATGAGCTTTATGATATGGATAACCTAAGAACATGGATGTTAATTGAACTGGTAAAATAGAACTTATTTTCGACGGGAGCGAGTGGGGGTATTTTCACGTGGTGTGGATTACCTTGGCAGGATCGCCTGGTGAGGGTTCCTGTTGGGAGATACTCGCTTCAGTCATATAAGGACCGGTTCATTTGCCATCTCGCCTAGCCAGAATTTCGTACAACCACATGTCTATATGGGTAGACTTGATCTCACACCCCGTTAGATTAAAGTATAATTTTCACTAGGAGGCCGGAGTGGCAATGGATTAACAGGAGAGGACACGGCTGCTGTGTGATCTACCATGGTCTGATCGGCATGGTTGCTTTGTGGTCTTCCATGTAAAATTTATTGTTGTGCCGTGTGCGAGCACCCTTTTATTATTTAATCTGGATGCAATGTGATCATCCACCGGATGCTGTGTGATCATCCAACCACTTGATATTTTAGGATGTTGTGTGATCATCCTGATGCTTGTGGGTTCCGGTCCCTGAGTAGTCCGTGGTGAAATTATATGGAAATCTAAGGTAGCACCATCCGGGTACGAGGTCTCGTTAGGCCTGTCTAAGCCATGACGATGGTGTCGACTACACCTATCATGTGGGGAAATTTATACGCCTCTGTAGAGTTTATCAAATCTATTCGAATAACCACGTCCTTGAAATGGGCAACCGCTGGGATGAGGTCTCAAATGATTAGACTTTTTATGTAAAGAAACTGTGACAATCTAGTAAGTTGCAAGTTATTAATTATGGTAAGTTATAAACTCCGAGAACTGGCGAGAAGGATTAATACTCTCCCAGGGCCCAAACCTCCATTTTATATCACTCTACTATTACCATATAAATTTCCACCATAAGACCACCTCCACAAATAGCCTCCGCCATACACTTCACCTCTACCCCAAAGTTAGGGCTTGCTGAGTACTTTATGTACTCAATCCCCTCCATTCTATATTTTTAGGAGTCAAACTGTAGGAGTACAAACGAGGACGAAGCTATCGAAGCTACGCCAGGTTGGAAAGATAGGAGTACATACGAGGACGAAGATGTACGATTACGCAAAGGAGCTACTCGAGGACCATTAGGATAAAGATATAGGATTGAATTTAGGATTAAGGTTTACGTCCGCACTCCAAGTTGCCTGTAGGAATGGAACCACGTCGTTATAGGACCGCTGTATTAGAACTCTGATGTATATTATAAGGCCATTAGCTCAAGCTATGTAATATGAACTTTGTAACGTGATTCCCCATTATCAATAAAAGTATGGTTTTTGATATCAATCTTGTTCGATCTGTGCGTATCAGCTACTGATCCAGGGACTGATACGTAATGCACAGTGGACCCTAAAATAGGGGCCTGACATTGTCCTACACCCAACGTGTCAAGTCATTCTTACGCCAATTAAAGTAACCACTAACAAGCTAGAAAAGGTCTCTTGAACAACTAGAGCCAGAGCCATATAGCCCTCACAGCTGTACTATATGTCCCGGTTATCACTTACAGGTAAGTTCTTACGGAGAGTAACTAGAGCAACAATATAACCCCTTGCTCTAGTCCACTTTCAATAGTAATAAAATCATCTTAATGGTTGGTTGCTTAATCCATTAATCGAATTACAAGATCATTATTCATAATTAAGCACTAGCAATAGCTACCCAAATGCACAACCCATAGGTGACAAGGAAACAAGATATCAATATCTACGTTATAATCTCAATGGTTGTCAAGAAGGACACATGCATATGTATAATAATTTCAGTGAATAGGACAACAATGATGGTCCTATGTTATACTTACCTTGATCAAAGCTTTTCTGATGATACTGCTGATCTGGCTCAAAATAATACTCCTGATCGTCAAGAAACTGCTCACCGTCTATACTCGATCATCAAGCATCAACACACAATCATTCGAGCAATCATACACGAAGCAAACAAAGAGACATAATTAAAACAGTACACCAACAGTAGCAAAACAGAATAAAAAGTTTGTAAAACTCTTCTACACGTTACTACGATCACACAGACGTAAAAACACAAAATTCGGATTTAAAACGTGAAAGTTATGAATTTCCTAAGATTTCTTATAGATAAATAATTATTTTAATATAAACTCGAAAATTAAATTTTCCAAACCGACTGTACAGCTACACTAACATGTAGAGCCCATAAATACGAATTTAACGCAACTTGAATCATTCGAATCGGACGTAAAACAAATAAACAGCAGAGGAAAAACGAACAGTGGCAGAACCGTAATTACGAGCATCTTCTACCTTGAGCTGAACGAGCTCGTGGCCTCCAGGCCACTGCTGCTGCTATGCTTCGCGGGGGAAGGGAGGGCTCGGCCACCCAACAGCGGCCACGGCAGCACGGCGCAGGGCCTGAGGGCGCGGGGTGCGGTCAAGGGCCCGAGACGATGCTGCAACGCCGGACAACGAAGAACGATAGAGCTCCGGTCAGCCATGGTGGTTCCTCGTCGGAGGAGAAAAAGATGAATTAGGGAAACCATGAACGGATGATGGATTCGCGAAAAGAAAGATGAGCCAATGAAGAGGACGACGAGACGAACCTCGGAGTGAAAGCGGAATTCGTCGGGGATGTCCGAGGTGGCCGGAAAAACTCGTCGAACCTTCGCCGGAAGCTCATCGGAACGCAAGCTGTAGATGAAGAACTTCGGCGAGGGGTGGAGGCTACGAGCGGCAGCTCGCGATAAGGGTTGTACTTCTGAAATCAGGGCGTCGAGGGCTACACCGGCATATATATAGGCCTACGGTTTGAAAACTTTTCAGAATTTCTTAATTTCGGGATTATTTTAATTCCACGAATAAAAATAATTTCAGAAAATCTAGAATTACCTTTTAAGGCGCAAAAAATTGCCCGGAGCTCAGAAAAGTCACGGGAAAAATCCGAGAGACTCTTTGGAAGATAAGGAACTCAACTAAATAGGTTTAGGATCATGAAAAGATTGATGAAGAGATCAAGTAAAAAGATTAAGCTCACGGAAATTGAAATTTTAAATCTAGAAAATGTCAAAGAGTTTTCCGATGAGAAGTAATCGTCGTCCTATGATATTTTGAAAATAATAGCACTCACCAACACCAAAGACAAGCATCACACAAACACCACATTATCAAATTAATGTGAAAAAAGTTTAAAACCACAATTTTATATATTTAAATTAGCAGCAAATTAACTTATCTAATAAATTTATTTAGATATTGAAATCATTTATTTTATTTAGTGTTTTTCATGCACAACCCAAAATAGTAAATCTTAGGGTGTGACATATGCGAATATCACATGTATATCATGGAGTATAAGAAATAAAAGAAAAAATAAATATTTGATGAGAATAAAATAAATAAGATGAAAATAAAAAATGAATAATAAATGCTATAAATATATAGAAATAAATAAGTTAAATAGAAAATAAGTTAAATAGAAAAATACGATCCATCGATTGTGCTTGGAACACCGTTCCTCAACACCACTCAAGCAATCATGTACATGAGATCAGGAGAGGTCCACTTCCGGTTCCCTTGTGAGAAGGTACATTGTTATTTCAATAATTATACAACTTATGGACAGCCAAAGAAGAATAGATCTAGGAGAAGACGTCGTGCATTTTAACGCCACAAGAATCAGCTCCTAGAGGATGAGGAAGAGAAGAAAAATAAAGAGGAAGAGAAAATTGAAGAACAGGAGAACCTGGGAAGGATGAATCCCCAACATCAACATTAAAGTCTATCAACCAAATAGGTATGGAAGGAGAAGGGATCATCGTCCAGTTCACCGACAAAAGAGGTGCAGCCAGGGTTGCCAGTCCGGCCCAGTGATGCACCAAGGGAAGATTGAGGAAGACAGTCCTGTTCGGAGGACTTAAATCACCGAACCCTTTTCGGGAGGTAAACTTGGTAGTTATCTATATTTCTTTTTAGCATTCATAATTTTTCTTTAGCATATTTCTACTTTATCTTTATTAATTTATGTTGCATATTTGCTATTCTAAATCTGCATTAGAAAAAGAAAATAAAAAAATATATTTGCTTATTGCATTGCATTACAAATCTTAAAGCTCCATATGAATAATTTTGTGGCATAGAACCGTAGGAATATTCACCGTGGTGGTATAAAAATAAAAATAAATATTCATCTGGTTACATTTTCTATTGCATCATATAAAATATAAAATTCAAAAATATTGAAAAAATCATGTTGTAATTATCCTTAAAAGAAACATTATATCAAACATGGAAGAGCTCTAGGCAACTGAAGTTTAGAAGGTTCACCACTTACACTTAATCTATTCCACAAGTTTTGTTGTCTATTTGAGTTTTGCAGGAGTCGAAGGATCAAGAAGAGCTGACGAGCGAGTGGATGTTCTGTACAACTCCACTATTAGTTTGCTACACTGCAAGAATAAACGACTAGGTCATCATCCAGCTTGGGAAAAAAGCATCCTCCTTATATCTAGCTAAGTATTTTTTTTCTCTTTTTACTTTACTACCTCTAAGTGCACTATTAAAAATGATAAAAAGATGCATAATCATAAAACAAAATAAAGATTTTCTTTTAGCTTTATATATATCTATTAGATTGGTTTGATTTTAAATTTAAAATAAAATAAAAAGAGAGTGTGTACAGAAGTTTGCTTTTTTGCTCAAATAAAATGGACTCTGAAGATATTCTCTTTGCATGGAAATAATGAATAATTGCTCTACCGTAATTCCTTTCAAGTACCTAGTTTTCAGCCCTAAATTCTCCCGAGTTTTAAATATAAGTATTTTGACCTAAAGATTTACTCTGAGCCTGAAACTTGTGGGTAGCGAATATTTGATCTAAGTCTAGGTAATTGATGGATATGATATAAGAAGGTCCGAGCTATTGTTTATCTTGTTCCTAGTAATACTAAAGTTCAAGAGATTTATCTTTTAAAAATCTTAAATGCTACATGATGAGTTTCTTGTATGACAGAGCTTTAATTTCTACCATAGCCATATATGAATGCTAGACTATGAAATCTACATATATATATGCTACTTGCTTTGTATTGAGTGTTGTCAAACTTTGTTGATACCTTAGAGACTTGTCATGCTTTTAAAATCAAGATCGCGCACTTCACCCAAATATGCTACTTCTACACTATAAGTATGCAACACCATATTTTTCATCGTGACGGCAACAGTCTGGCATGACGGTGAAGCAGCAGAAGCGTCCGCGGCGGCTTGCACTGGCTCGTCAGATGGACAATGGCTTCCTGCTAGGATTCAGCGGAGAAGTAACAGGCGGCCGCAATGACTTCGCGGCGGACGTGCTCTGCTACTCGGCGTGATCAACCGAGCGGTGGCGAGCAGCTAGGGCAGATACGGCGGCGGCATAGATGAAACAAGGGGCACACGGTTTGGGTCCTCCGAGTTTTATAGGCTGGCGGATGCGGCAACCGGCAACCAAGCTGTATCCCACACGGTCGACGTTGGCAGGTTGCCATCAGACTAGAGCCCAATAGCTGCACGGGAGGTATGGGAAGGAGCAGCTAACATACAGGGCCGGGCGTGGCTAATTGGGCTTACGCAGGAGCAGCTGCTAGGCCACACTTCGGCCAACAGAGGAAGCGATTTTTTTTCTCTTTACAAATACATATACGTATATACATTAAGTATATATATATATGTATTACACGCTAGCCTGTCGCACATGCATATACATTGACTTCCCGTCTTTGTTTCCTTTATTTATTTCAAAACTATTTCAAAGCCATTTTCAAAAACAATTTAAATCATTTTGAATTTTAGTCAAACCACTCATCACAATTAAATCAAATGCACCGGCATGAATGCACAACAATGTTGCTACCCCTATAATGAATTTTAACTTAAAAATATTATTTTTCCTATGTTTTCATGAGCATACAAATTCAAAATTAAATCAATTTCTCTCTATTTCAAAAGAAGCAATTTTTAGGGTGTTACAAAAATGCCAGCTGCAAGGTGGCGTCATGACTCGCAACGCAATGCCTCTCCACTACAACCTGCAAGTGGAGATCTTCGATGTCTGGGGCATTGACTTCATGGGGACATTCCAAAAGTCCCATGACAGCGAGTACATCCTTATCGATGTTGACTACATGTTAAAATGGGTGGAGGTATTACCATGCAGAGCTACTGATGCTAGGCATGCAAGGAAGATGTTCCATGAAGTAATCTTCCCTCGCTTTGGAACACCGAGAATGGTGATAAGCAATGGGGGATCCCACTTCATCGACAAGACATTTAGATCCTTCCTGAAAGAGCTTGGAGCCAAGCATAACATTACCACCCCATACCATCCTCAAGCCAGCAATCAGGCAGAAACTTAAAATAAACAAATAAAAATATCATGTAGAAAATGGTCAATGCAATGGGAAAAAGGATGGAAAGACAAGCTACCTGATGCACTCTGGGCATACAGGACAACTTATTTGGCATGTCGCCGTTCCAGCTTATTTTTGGAAAAAAAACTACCATCTACTAGTTGAGCTTGAACATCAAGCTCATTGGGCTATAAAGAGCTAGAACATGGATGTGAAGCTAGCCGTCAAAAATCGACAAAAATAAATTGCTGAGCTAGAAGAATGGCGAGAGAAGGCATACCATAGTGCCAAGCTCTACAAAGAAAGAACTAAGAGATGGCACGATCACCGAATCCAACAAAAAGAGTTCAAGGAGGGAGACAAAGTTCTACTATTCAACTCCCGAGTCAAACTCTTCGGTAAAGAAAAACTAAGAAGTAAATGGCAAGGACCGTACACCATCATCAACACTTTGCCACACGGCGCAATCACCATCCAAGACGATGACGGTAACATTTTCAAAGTTAACGGTCAACGTTTAAAAGTTTTTCAAGAGCCTTCTTATAACACTAACTTAGACATAAATGGAATAGATTTAATTGCTTCTGATAAATTCATTCAAAACTTATGAAAATATAAAAATGATTCTAACATATTCTTTCATTTACTTAAAATATAAAAATATCATTTTATCTTTCTAAGCAAGCAATCATGGTTAAATGACCTTTAAGCCCTCACTAGACAAACCATGATCCTTGCTTATTCTTGTTTGATTTTTACTGATCACATGAATATTCACTTATTTTTACAAAATCATGTGAATTTTGCAACATGCATATTCCTTTGATTCACCATGATCATGTGCATCACACACTATCACTCACTGATACTGCTGAATCAAAACCGAGCACCAGCATCCCTTGAATCCATGCACATGCATGAGCACCTGGACGAAATCTCAAGCTAGGAGGAGGACCTGGGGGTGCGGGCGCACCCTTGGTGTGGTCACACCACCTGTGGCTCCGCTAGCCCCAATCCTTGTGTGTATCTCTCTGATCCACTGTGTATCATGGGTAAGGCAGTGCTCGATCCTTTCCTTCTCTGTAGAGGCTAGAACACCTATATAAGCCAATGGTGATGGTAGTTAACGTCCATCACAACCCGTCAACTTAAAGCATGCAATTGGTCACCAAATAGAAAATTAGGGGTTTGATCTGATAATTTCCGCGAGTTTTGGTGATTTATAAATCTACAGGGTCTATTTCAGAAAAGAGTAAAAAGAGGATTAATGTATCAATAATTACGAGAATTATCCGCGACGAAACATACACTAGAAGGGTGTAGAAGACACCAGACCGAGCGGGGCAGCCAGAGGCCGCCAGGTGGGGCCGGCTAGCCACACCCCTGGCCGCTCGGCCTCCCTCTTCCACCATATTCCACGAGCTTCTGGAGTATTCCCACACCGCCTCCAAGGATGCATCACAGCCCTACATGAAGTCGGTTTGATCCAACGGACGTTGCTTCTCCTACCAGGGTATAAATAAAGAGGCTGACCCCCCTAAGAGGGACCAATATTCATTAGTCAAGATTAGTCCAAAAATTAGGGTTTTTAGAGATTAGAGAGAGAGAGCTCTAGTTCTTCAAGTCTGGGCGCGTCGAGTTGAGTTCGAGTAGAGTTGGGTGTAGAAGTCTGGGATTTCAGATTTGTTCATCTAAATTGGTATGATACCTTGTATCTTTGTGACATTGTTTTATTTCAATATATTTCTATTTAGTATGTCTTTACTTTGCTCTAGTTGCACATTTGATATAGTTCTGATCAGTAATGATGACTTTCATATGTTCGTAAAGCACCTAGTTCAATACTCGAGTGGATTATGTAGTAGATTTTATGTAAGCGTGGTGCTTAGATATTATATTTACCTATGGATGCTTTCTAATGTGCGGGAACGTGTGGTAGATAGCAGGTGTGATAGGCCTGTTGAGTCCTTGTGCAATCCACCTTTCGTACATAGGCAAAGTAGAGCGCGGTCGCGACAGAGGAGGCATGGTTATGCTTAAAAAGTCCTCTTTAGATGATGCTCCTGTGATTGTTCTTTCTAACTAGTCATTATTGTAGATGAGAGTATGTGTCTTGATGTGAATTATAGACTATTATTTAGGAGTAACTTAGTAGACTTTTAGCTTAATTGAATTTCTTGATTATGTCGGATTACATTTGTCGAGTCTCTACTTTCTATCTCTGGAATATCATATTATTATGTTCTATTCATTTTATTATCATCATATTGACTTACCCCTACTAAAGTATTAGAGTGGTTGGTTTATCGTAGATCTGCACATTTATAGTTCTAAGCCATAGCATCTTTTAACCCTATGAAATTGAAAGCTTTTACCTTTTGGCTAAAAATAAATAATGATACTCGGGATATCACTGGGTGAAATGCTACAATGGGTGAATTATCTGTGCGCTTGAGGATATATTCTTTTTAATATTTTTAGAGAGTCGAGTGTATACTTGAATAAAGATCAATTACTAGAAATATCCCGGATGCAGACTCGGAGAAGCCTAAATCCGTCGAAGTACAAGCCGAAGAGGGAGCACCGACAGGCCGGCATCACCCCCAACTCTTCCCTCACTCTCTATTTCTCTATTATGCTAAGACTAGATCCTAATGAGGACTAATCTTCTCTTGATAGCTAGCTATAGAGAGGAGATCCATTCAAGGGACCCCTCTCAGTTGATCCCAACTGGAGCAAATGAATTAGGGTTTCATGGGATGCCTCCTTCAGGGGCCAGAGGCCTTGCTTATATTGCCCTCTAGGAAGCACCACAGCCCTCGGATCAAACCGACCTTGATCTACGATTAATATTCATCCTCAAAGGCGGTGGAGGCATGATCTAGGAGGTGGAGCCTGATTGGCCACCTGGGTGGGGCGACCGCCCGGGGGCTTGGGCGCACGCCTGGCTTTTGAGCTGGTTTCGCCTCCTGTTTGGTCTAGAGCCTTCTCGTACCTTCTAGATTACAGAAAAATTATTCATGGCCCTTTTGTCTCTATGTAAACCTGACATGTGTGCCTTTCTTGGTTCTTTTCAGCTGACACCTTACAGAAACATACATTCACCAAAACTTGTGGAATTCTATCAGTAAACCCTCTATATCTATGTGGTAATTATGTTTAGGTCCTTTTTCATGTTTCGTTGATGGTTAAAATTGACACTTATCTACCGTCAACAACAAGCACGTGAACCTCGGGATAAATCATTGGTCTTCATCTCTTGATTGTGATTGATTCATCCCGGTGTTTGGTTGTCCATTAACACTATTGATTGGTTGGCTCAATTCATCGCCCTTCGGTGAAATCAATTATATCCTTCTCCCATATTACTTTTCTAGTTGTTCTTTGCTAGTCTTAGTAGCTTTGTTAGCTTGAGTAGAGTAGCTTGTTTAGTTGTTACTCTTACAGTTTGACTTGTATGGTTGAGTGAATCAAAAGTAGAATTGTCAATTGGATAGGTGGCTTGCATTACCCCTTTAGGCTAGGCAAAACTCGCATCTTGTTGTTTGTGTTACTAATTAAATTGTTTAAGTGATCGTTGTAGAAAGTTTTATTAGGTTATTCACCCCCTCTAGCCATTAAGACCTTTTAGGGAGGCAGTTCATTAAATGCCCCCTAGGACAGTTACATGGGTGCTTACCAAAAATATATCACCAAACCGTCATACTCAAGCTATAAAAGGAGGCCCCCTCTTCACATTCAACATGGTCATACACAAGAGAAGAGAAAGAAGAATAGCTACATTCCTATCTTTAGCTTCTAGCTAGAGTAGCGTAGGGAGTGAGAGAGAGATAAGTTGGAGAAGTACTGGAGTTGTCGGCTACCTCCACTAGTGTGCTCAATACACTTAGCGGAAGGAGTGCCAGAGCTAACGACTCCCCTATTTGTACCTCTACGATCGTCTCACTAATTGGAGTAAGAAGTTCATGTTCATTCTCTAGTTATGAGTTTCTAAGAAAGATATCTTTGCTCATTATAAACTTACGGGTTCATCGTCCGTCCCCGTGGCGAATGCACTAGTAGAGGACTCCTGATAAAGACGGAAGTTCCTGGCCAACGCTAGAGTAGTGACCAATAGCATAGACGTGGTGTCTATGCTAGAAGTCACCATCGTTTGCCTCGTATCCTACGGTTGAGGGGGAGGCGACAGGTGGTGATAGCCCTGTCCGTCCTTCGTAATCCCCCATGTTCGAATATGGCGTAGAGTCGTAGGCCGGTATCGCTTGTCAGACCAGGTGTATGCCGGTGCCCGAAGCAAGTCTGTAGTGGCAAAGTTACCTCTTCTTAGGATTTCGATCCTTATAAGAATATCACTACCCAAGTTATTTTTCTTTTTTCTCATTAGGTCAACAAGTTGAGGAGACCTACACATCTGTTCCTTTGGGAAAATACGATACCTTGAATACTTCCGGGTGAAGTGCTACAATGGTGTATCTATGCGCTTGTGGATCCCTTTTGCTTATGCTAAGAAACACCAACTGGCAACCATCTTGGTTTTGGTACTCAAGTGTACCAGATATTTTTTTTCTCAATTAGGTGAGCATCTGTATTAGGTAGACTATTGCAATAGGAAATCAAGCAAAAAAACTAAAACATGAGCATAAGGAGCATAGTTTGTTGGAGCAGCACTGCACCCATACAAGCATGCAACTCTTTTAGTTGAAGCCAATAAACAGATAATGGTTGGTGTGTGAGTATATGTGATTATCACCCAATCAATTAATTAATGGATCTGGCTGATAGTTCTTTTGCTTAGCTACCTGTAATGTAATACAACTGCAATGCAAAGTGTGGATCTGCTTCCTTCCTCACTGTTTCGCTTGCCTGATCATGAATCACTGCTATGATCTACCATGGTCTATGTATTCACGCTGATTTAGTGATGCTTTTTGTTTGGGTCATACATACCATACTTTTCTTTTGGTCATCAATAGTACTAGTATTGGAATTTGGAAAAATCATGGGCCTGCTGTAGTAGGACTTATAATGTTGCCTACTTATGTTGATTGCCACTCTTTCAATTTCATGTTATGGGATTGTCCAAAACATTTTTCTTACACGTGAGGTCACTTGCTCACTTGTGAAGATAGCGATTTCGACGAGCGTTGGAAAGCTCATGAGGAAGACTGTGGTGCTGCCGGCAGCAGCCTCGTGTCTCCAAACATAGACAGGCTCTGTGACATGTTGGTCTGTATCTGGCTAGCCATTGCTGCGCCCTTCAGTGGCTTGAGCGTGTATGTCGGGTATCAATAGTAGGCATACCCAACCAAGGGCGTTAACAATGTGTCAGCTGTTAAATTGCCCGTAGGGACACCTTTCGCCTCGCCCGAGCCCCATGACGTCATCAAAGCGCCCGACCCCTGCAACCCATCAGGAACAATCTCCGCCTTGCCCGACCCCTTCCACATGAGCACGAGAGCGCCCAACCCCCTTGGCATACTCCCACCTCGCCCGAGGGATGTGTGGCGCCCTCTAGCAAAACCGGGAGCCACATGGGGCCCCACCACGGCACCTATTCCCACTGATGGGACGGACACGACCCTGCACAATGGATAGGAACATGTGAACCATGCTCTGATCCAACATGACTTTAGTCATTCCACCACCACCACGACCATACCTCTACAGTGACAGGGGAAGCGGCAACTATGCCACCTAACTCCTTCTCTATGCAAATTTGGGCGTACGTATCACCCATCCTTGATGGCATAGAAGCACACAGAACGAAGCATGGCCACAGCACGTCACACCAATGGATGGAGAGGACAAGAGCTTAACACCCATTACATCCCTGCGCTATAGGATAAACTGCTCACACCGGATAAGAAGGAAGATGGCCACACCTGAGGCCACCTTTTGTTTTTTCTTTCTTCTTTCCCCATTTCACCTTTTATCACAATGTAACCTAAGCCCTCCCCTTAAGAACTATAAAAGAGGAGGCAGTGGCCACATCTAGGGGGGATCGAATGGAGACACACCTCAATAAATCAACACTCACACACTCCTCCAAAGAGACCTAGGATCTGCTCCCTCTTTCAAAAGCTTGTAACCCCTACTATCAGGTATCATAATACCCAGGGTACCCAACAGAGGGTAAAATATGGCACCCTGCATGTTTGTTAACGAACCCCATCATAGGGGACCTAAAAAGCACTAATAGCATGTCAGCTACTCAAGATATGAACAACGAACTCTATCTCACCCGAGCCTTGCGGGGAGGCCTCAGGCACGATAGACGCCTCGAGCGACAATTTCCGCCTTGCCCGAGCCCCTATGATGTCATTAAAGTGCCCGACCCCCCATGGCGTGTTCCCGCCTCACCCGAGGGGCACGCGGAACCCTTAGGAAAGACGAGGAGCCACGGGGGCCCCAACTACGGCACTCGCTCCCGTCGATGGGATGGACGTGACCGTGCATAGTGTTGATGGTAGATAAGTATCATTTTTAACCATCAACATAGCATGAGAAATGATCTAAATATAAAATACTATCTAGATATAGGGGTTACACTGACAGAATTCCATGATTTTTAGTGAATATCTATTTCTACAGAGGGTTATCAGGAAATAACTAAAGGAGACCCACATATCAGATTTACATAGAGACAAAGAGGCTACATATAACTTTTTTGGAATGTGGAAGATATGAGAAGACTCTAAAAACAAATAGGAGATGAAACAGGCCTGGAACAGGGGCAGCCACCCCTGGGCCTGGGCGCCCGCCCCTCCCTGGTGTCCAATCAGGTGCCACCTCATGGATTATGCCTCTACTGCCATTGAGGATCAATAATAATCATAGATCAAGGTCGGTTTCATCCAAGGGTTGTGGTGCTTCCTAGAGGGCCATATAAGCAAGGCTCTGGCCCTAGGAGGAACCCTAACCTAACTGGAATTCATTATTCATTCATCTCATTCAGAGAAGCCCTAGAGCCATCATCTCAATTAGATCTCTAGTTTAGCATAGCTACATAGGATTAGAACTAGAAGGAGCCAAGCATTACTTGATTTCTGGATCTATCGAAGAATACTTGGTAATTCTCTCCTTCTTTTGTATTTGTTCTTATATTATTTATCTAGTTCATCATTTGTATGAATATGACTTTAGTCTATTCCATCATATTGGATATGACTTTGCTCTATTTGATTATGTTCTTAATTATATTATTCTTAGTCTACTTTGATTATATGCTTGGCATAGTTCGATCAGACTTATATTCAAGTGCGCTTGCTCATTGATATCATGGGTAAGTGGTAAACATTATGTAGGCGTGGTGCCTATACCGTATTTCCTGCGATTGTTCCCTATATTCTGGATCGTGTGGTAGATCGCTGGAGTGACAGTCCTGTTGAGTCCTCTGTAGTCCACCTCCCGAGTATAGGGAAAGCAGAGCACAACTATTATAGGGAAGTTATGGCTATGTTCTATATCTTCATTAGTAATATCACTATGCGTAGATATAACCTTTTCTTGCCATGATTGCCAAGTGTAATTGCACTAATCATTGTATGCTTTGACTTTATAGTTAGAATAACCTAGGATTTATCCCTATAGTTCGTCCTAATCCATGTTAGTGCTATATATCTAGAGTAGTCTATTGAGATGTTTATCATTATATGGCTATGTGCTTACCAATTATCTTTTATTATTATTATTATTATTATTATATATATATATATATATATATATATAATCTTGTGACACTTACCCTGTATGAGAAGAAGAGAGATAAAGACATGGTTATGTTGTCCATTAGTATATGCAGTGATGCTCATTGCCCATTATCCTTAGTATCCCTTCCTAGTGGTAAAAATATAAATAATGATACCTAGATTACTCCCGGTTAAAATGCTACATCAGTATTATCTGTGCGCTTGCGGATTTTATATATATTTCAGAGGAGCATTTGTATATTTTAGTACCAGCACCTTTGGTGTCATGCTGGGGATGACAACCTAGCTTAGGTGGCATTAGAGGTGTCAACACATAGTCAACAGGAGCATAGGAACCACACCCTGACTCGGCATGACCTCGGTCATTCTACCACGACGACGTCCATACCTTCACAGCAATGGGGGTAACGGCAACTGTGCCACCTAACCTCCTCACTATGCAAACATAGGCGCACATGCCGTCCACCTTCATGCCACAAGGACGTATAGGTCAAGGCATGGCCATGACATGTCGCACCAGCGGATGGAGAGGCCAAAAGATTAATGCCCCACACGTCTCCATGTTACAGGGGAACTGCTCCCACCAGATAAGGAGGAGGACGACCACATCTGAAGCCTCTTTTTTGTTTTTCTCTTTCATTCTCTCTGTTTTCACCCCTTTACCATGATTGTAACCCGAGCCCTCCCCTTAGAAGCTATAAAAGGGGAGGCAGGGGCCACATCTAGGGAGGATCATGGCAACAAAAGCTAGAACCCACCTCAATCGAAACCACACCACTCACAAGAGACCTAGGATCTGCTCCCTCTCTCGAAAGCTTGTAACCCCTACTACGAGCACCCCGGTGCAAGGCAACACGAACCATAGTGAAACCCACTAGACAGAGGGTTGTTCATGTCCAAACCAGTATATATATCCTTGTCTGCTTTGCACACCATCAGGGCCTAGACGTGCAGATACAAATTCACAAGTCGCTCTATTTAGACACTGGTCCTCTAGACACTGACAGTTGGCGCGCTAGGTAGGGGACTTCTACGCGTCACGATCCATCTACTAGGTCTCAATGGCCAACCCCCACATTCACTTCACTCCAGGCTTCTGTATTAGGTTTGGGAGCCTAGACTTCTTCTGCACGGGAGTGGATCACGATGTGGTTCGGCTCCCCCTTCGTGTCGATCCATCATGCTTTCCTTCTAGGCCCCAACGAGCGCATTGGAGGCCTGAACCTCATTGACATGGAGAAGGAGGGTGCTCCATCATCCCCTACTATGCCTCCCAACTCGCTTCTCAACATCGACTCCATCTCAGAGTCGATGGGCAGTCTATGCCTGCATGCCAATGAGGCACGAGCTTTTGGGGGCCTCCAGCTCCATAGATCTGACCACCCAAGGCATGGGCATGAGCTCGACACCATCCTGGGACCACAACTGGCCTAGGAAGGTCTCCATCAACTTCGTCCCAACACCACTGATGCCTCATTGCAGTCACAATGCTTCCCGAACATAATCGCCATGCTAGCACAAATGGCATGGCCTTATGGGCTGCACAACGCTACAAGGACTTACAGCGACCTCCTCTGGCCCCCAAGGGATTCCTCTGTGGGCTTGCCACAACACCACTAGGCGTCCCTCTCGGAGCTCCTCACGACGTCGGTCACGGCCTCAAGTGTCAACTCCGAGGAGGACGATGGCACCTGGGCTAATGTTGACTTCCCTGGGCCTAACTACCCGAGGACTCGGTGCCAGTTCCCTCACGGAGATAACTACCTTCATGAGGGTTTTGACTCTGATGATGGGAGTCATGACCCATCTCGAGAATGCTTCATGTGCGATGGGGAGGTCAATGAAGGAACCCCCGATGAAAATGAGGGCGAATGCACCCCTACTAACACCACGAACGCCGCACGCGCAGCCATGCCACCACCTTTAGGGCGAGTGATGCCATCAAGGTAGTACGCTCCTGCGAAGCGTGTTAGTACTATGCTCGTTAGACTCACCTACCAGCCTAAGCACTCTAGTCAATCCCCATCACTTCGTCTTTCACGGTCTGGGGTCTGGACCTAGTTAGGCTGCTCCAGAAAGCGCCCCGGGGGCTTCACCCACTTGTTGGTCGCCATTGACAAATTCTAAAAGTGGATTGAGGCTCGGCCAATCACGCAAATCAAATCTGAGCAGGCGGTGCTCTTCTTTACTGATATTATCCATCGCTTCGGGATCATAAACTCCATCCTCACCGACAACGGCACGCAGTTCACCGGCAAAAAGTTTCTTAATTTCTGTGATGATCACTATATCCGCATGGATTGGGGAGCCGAAGCGCACCCCCGGACGAATGGGCAGGTCAAACGCGCCAACAGCATGATCTTGCAGGGACTCAAACCAAGGATCTCTATCTGGTTGAACAAATTTGGCCATCGATGGGTCATGGAGCTCCCCGCGGTCCTCTAGAGTATGAGAACGACCCCGAGCTAGGCAACAAGTTTCACGCCCTTCTTCATGGTCTATGGATCCAAGGCCATCCTACCCATGGATCTAGAGTATGGAGCGCCAAGAGTCAAAGCGTATGACGATCAAGGGAACCAAGCATCTCTTGATGACGCCGTAGATCAACTTGAGGAAGCACGTGATGTCACCTTACTTCACTCCGCTAAGTACCTGCAAGCCTTACGCTGGCACCACCATTGCCATATGTGGGGTCAGGAATTCAACGTCGAGAACCTGGTACTTCACCTCAGACAGGACAACAAGGGCCACCACAAGCTAACCCCACCCTGGAGGGCACATTCGTCATCGCAAAAGTTCTCTGACCCGGCACCTACAAGCTTGCCACCAAGGATGGCAAAGTCTTCACCAACGCCTGGAACATCAAATAGATACATCGCTTCTACCCTTAGATTTCTAGGCTATGTACATATTTGATCTCGAAATAACAAAAAGAGCGCTCAATTGTTCTTACTTACTTTGTCTGCCTCTGAGGAAGACCTAACCCTGCCTCCAGTTAGGGTTGGGCCTCCCTCGAGAGCTAAATAAGGGGGTGGTAGCCCCCCTTGATGTTTCAAAATTTCTGCAACTTTTCAAGAAATTTTTCGTACCCGATCCCCATGGCACTGTTTAAGCACATAGATGCATAGGAAAATGAAGAGTCCCTCGGGTTGGATCAGTCAGATTGTGAAGAAACCTACACCCCAGCGGTTACGGTACCTTTTCTCACCAATCCCGTCCTAAGGGACTGATTCGCACTTCGAAAAATCTACAAACTTAAACAAAATGCAAGGATCAGGCATAATACTCAAAAAAAAATTACGAAAAGTTAGCCACTCAAGTGCTTTGATGGCAACCAGGAAACACGACTGTGCTAGCGTGAGGATCCCTCAGATCAGCTAATCAGGCAGCGAAATGCCTACGCCTCTATGACTACGATACTCTTGCCCGTTAGCCCTGACTCAGGGCATCAGACTCGACTCTAAACACCGCAAGCCTAGCTGCATCACAAGGATCGGGGCGAACAAGTAAAACCTTGAAATGAAAGAAAAGTACAAGTTTTAAAAGCAGCCCTGAGGGCCATGGACTTGTTCAATATCCCAATTCTTACAAGGGCACCTTGCCTGTCACTGTTCATAGATTCAAAGACAGGGGGACGACCTCTTCTTAGAACTTGGCTGCTAGAATCTTCGCCTACTCTAGCACCTCCTCATCGATCGCATCAAGTTCCTCCTCAGGGCCAGCGACGTAACCCTCGCTACTCTAGATCAATCTTCTGATAATGAGACCTGAAGACAGCGAACGCATGCCACATCCCAAGATGGAGGGCCTCCTTCACCTGGGTCCGAACCCGCTCAAAGGTGACACCAAGATGACCCCGCAATGTGCTCACTCCAGGGTGCACCTAGACTGCTCCAAGAGCATCACATAACAACTCAGTAGTGGCACGAAACTCAGAATGCTCATCCTGCTCCATCTCCAGCGCCGCCTGCGTTGACAAAAGCTCTGCTTCCACCACGGCAAGCTTACCCTTCAGCCCTAATTATCGTAGGAGATAAGAAGCATATTTCAAAACAATGCTCAACAGTAAACAGCCAAGGGTACTTACCTTCCAACTCCTCAACCTAGGCCAAGTCTTGCTAACTCCCCTGGGCCACTGTGGCCTGCAGGGATTCCACCTCAAACTTCAACTGGCGGTTCTCCTCAGCAACCCAAGAAGCCACACGCGTGGTCTCCTTTAGCTGGTCCACCACGGTGATCTTTTCCCACTGAGTGGTGTCACACTCTTGGCGAGCCTTGTCATGCTCACCAAGAGCGCGATAGCGCTCAAGGCGGACAAAGTCAAGATCGGCCTGAAGCTATTCCAAAGTCTGCGATAACTTGTCATGCTCACTCTTCACCTTCTAGGCCTCCTCTTGGTCCTTATAAGTGTGCTCGACGAGGGCCGCCAGCTTCTCCCCTAACTCCTTGGCATCGGTGACTGCCTCATCATAACGAATGCGAAGATCCGTCATCTCGTTATGGAGGGCGACTATCCTCTTCTGGCCTTTCGCGAGCCGCGCCTCGGCCTCGGCGGTCCTCTGCATTTCTTTCGACTTGCGTTCCCAGTATTCATGCTCATGATGGAGGAACTCCGACTTTGCTCGACTCTGTTCGAGCAGTTCTAATGCAAGAAGTCATGTCAAAAGGCACTAAGAGGCAAAAGCACCAAACAATAAGCATTCACCTTGCTCAACGCACCTAACCAGCTGGGCAGATATCATCGTGCAGGACATTGAACGCCGTGGTTAGGGCCTGGTTTAGGGTCTAGCACCCCGTCTAGATCCGGCTCTAGGCACCCAACTCCTCGACGTCATCCAATATAAAAACCAGTGGTGCCTCTAGCTGGTTTCGATCTAACCAGGTGAGGCGTGGACCGTCCCACTAGAAGGGATCGTGCCCCATCCAAACAAGGGTTGCGGATCCCCTGGCACTAGAAGATTGGTCTACCTCGGCCATGTCCAAGGGCTCACCGAAGGATATCGACACCACCTCCCCTTCAATAGTACCGGGACCGCCCGTCACTGTATCGTCCGCTCGGGACTCGCCTCCCGCTGCGGACCCTATCTACGCTGAAGGGCCCTCGGGCATGGCCTCCTTTGTTGCCTCCTAAGCCCCGGTGCTTGGGCCCATCCCCACAGTCAATGCGGGCGCCTCCACCATCAGAGGCGGACATGCCTCACCCTCCTCAGGGAGCGTCGCCTCGAGAAAGGGATCTGGCCCGAATTGCAGCAGCTCCTCCAGCGCCACCATCTCCTCCTGCATGGATTTCTCCACCTCTACCTCTAAAAGCACTACCCTAGCTAATGGGGTGGGGTTGGGTGGTGGTGAAGCAGTGGCCTTCGGCACTTCGCGTCCCCCTATGGCCGCAGACGCCGAAGGAACGCCCCCAGCCACCTCTGAGGCAAAGACATCTGACTCCGGCACGCTACCAGCTAAAGCTTGGCCTTGCCGCCTTAGCGCCTTCCGCGGCGCAGGCGGGGGGCCATCAGGTTGAACCTTCCTACAAGGACGATAGGCATTAACTCTAATAGGCCTTGGCGCAAACAAGCGATAAGAAAGAAGCGTCCCTTACCTCAGCGATGTAGGGTAGGGACGTTTCCACGATGGCTTGCTCAGGCTTGACCCCACGGTCAAAGAGTAGGGCCTCTTCTCGACCGCCACGGCCTCGATCGTGTCAGGCTAGACAGGTGGCTATAGCGAACCTGCCATCTGCTGGGGTTGAGGACCCTCCACCCTCTCAGGATGGGCAGAATCTTGCGGCCTCAGGGGTTCCATTCCCCCACCTATCATCATAGGACCCCCTAGATTAGGGTCCCCTGATTCCTGATGAGGTGGTTCAGCCCGCGGCAATCGTCCCTCGATCAAGAGGGATGACTCCCTAGGCACCTCCCCCTCTTCAGCCATGGAATCTAGCCAGTCATACTGGTCGAGCTCCTCCTCCTCATCATCATCATCAGTGCTCGATGACTCCTCCTCTTCCCTAGCCTGCCATTGCAGTCTCTAGTGCTTATCGCGCTCCTCTTTCCTCCTGGCCTTCTTGGCTGTTTTCTTCTTCCCTTCCTCCTTCTGCTTTCTCACCCCCTCGGCGTGGGCCTGATTCCACGCCCTCTGCATCACGCCTTCAGGGAGGGACGAGTCAAAGTTAGGGACCATGCAGAGATTCCCCTTCAGCCGCCCAAGCCCCAGGTTAGGCAAAAAGAAATACAAAGAGGCAAAGGGAAAGGGGAAGAGGAAGAAGAAGAAAGTAGGACGCTCACCATTTCAATGAAATCATCATCAGGATGCATTGGTGGGTGGACGTCGAGGACAGTGTTGGGAAGGACACTCCCGAGCACCGACTTGATGCACTCCTTGATCTCCTCCCCATCAAGCCCCCTGTCACAAGCACGGTCCCCTCGAGGGGCGTGCTAGGCACCATTTTGTCTAGCCGTGCTCGCCACATCAGCGACAGCACCCTCCGCTCATGGAACATGGCGATGACTCCGGCTCCTATCACGCCTGCGTCTACTAGACGCTTGACTACCTGGAAAAGGGCGTCAATCTTCCTATTTTCGGAGGCGACGAGACCATAGCCCAGTGCTCCGGTGCTTCCCTAAAGAAGCGACCGGTATACGTAGGCAGGGGCGCGTCAGCGTCGCTCCTAAGGTAGAACCACCGCTGATGCCACCCCTTGCTCGATGATGACTCCTTCATGGTGATGTACTCATCTGCTCGGCTCCGTCGAATCTGGATCACACAGCTACCAATGTGCACCGACACCGACTCGCCCCTCCTCACTAACTTGAGGTAGACGGTAGCACAAAAGTAGTACTTCCATAGGGCAAAGTTGGGCCTAATGCCCAAATAGCCCTCACACAGGTTAACAAAAACCATAATCTGTAAAACTGAATTAGGATTGAGATTCTGCATCTCAATCCTATAATGGTGAAGAAGATCGCGGAAGAAGTTGCTCGTAGGTGTCCCGAACCCCCGTTCATGGAAGTGCGCAAAGCTAATGATGTAACCGAGGGGTTCAGTTCGTCCTCGTTGCTGGGGACAATCCACTCTGACTGCATGGCGTTTGTCATCGGACAGAGGAGCCCATCCTCGATGAGCAGCAATGCAATCTTTTTACTGAAGCTAGAATGCCCCCATGAATCCATTGAGGTGACTGAGAAGCGCTCCAGCGGCGAAGGCAACGGCGGCGGCTGCGGGGTGAGTTTTTTTACCTTTCTTTAACCCTTTTCTCTCACGCTTCTTTGTTGGGGCACTAGAAAGGCAAAGGTTAGAGGTGTGCAAAGGAGAGAAATAACCATCGGGTTAGAAAGGGGAGGCTGGGGCGATTCGAGACTCCAACCACCCGCATTTTATGCGGCAGCAAAAATGTCTCACACCTCGCACCCTCCACCTTGCATGTCACGCCTGTCATTATCCCATCATAGCATAGGGCCCGAGCACCCCTCCTCTCCACAGGCCGATAATAGGGCCTGGCAGATAAGAGAAGAATAGGGAACTACATGCACTCCTTTGGCCCAATTGTAACCCCAAAGTTTGAAGGCTAGCCGCCTCAAGACTCTTGAGTCAAGAGTTAGGAACACGAATCACCCACCTTCCCACGAACCGCAACACGAAGCGTCACAACAGCAACTGCCCGGCATGATCCCTCGTCTTCCCCAGGTGGACCCACGTGCTCGGTTCAGAGCCCTTGAAGGGACAACTCATCCCTCCAAGGCCTCGGGGGCTACACCCGGCGGGTACGCTCACGCGCACCACTTGGATAGTCTTCCCAAAATCGAATAAAAAGCGATAAGGTCCAAATGGGATGACGATGGCCCACGCATACCCATCTGTTCTGCTAAAGAGCACAAGGGAAACAATACGGCAGCAGAGAGGCCACCTAGTCAGTCCCTTGCAGTGCGCGGGGGCTTCTCACGCATCCCGACCTAGCGAATGGTCAAGGCCAAGGCCACGGGCTCGGGGGCTCCCCACCTGACCCGCGGTCATACGAGAAACACAATACTTTCTCAATTAAAAGCCCTTGAAGGGATAACTCATCCCTCCAAGGCCTCGGTGGCTACACCCGCCGGGTGCGCTCGCGCGCACCCACCAGACAATCCTCTTCTAAAAACAAAACGAGTCGAAAACTACCCACAGTCTCTCATTCTCAAGCCTCTGAAGGAGTGTTCCACTCCACCATAGGCTTGGGGGAAACTATCGGGTATCAAAATACCCAGGGTACCCAACAGGGGGTAAAATACGTCACCCTGCACGTTTGTTAAAGAACCCCATTGTAGGGGACCCAAAAACTCTATCTCACCCGAGCCTTGTGGAGAGGCCTCGGGCATGATAGATGCCTCGGGCGACAATTTCTGCCTCACCCGAGCCCCTATGACGTCATCAAAGAGCCCGACCCACCACGGCGTGCTCCCGCCTCGCCCGAGGGGCATGTGGAACCCTTAGGCAAGACGGGGAGCCACGGGGCCCCCAACTACCGCACTCGCTCCCATCGATGGGAAGGACGTGACCGTGCACAGTCAACAGAAGCACGGGATCCACACCCTGATTCAACATGACCCCGGTCATTCTACCACGATGATGTCCATACCTCCACAGCAACGGGGGTAAAGGCAACTGTGCCACCTAACCATCTCGCTACGTAAACCCAGGCGCACGCGCCGCCCACCTTCACAGCACAGGGACATACAGGTCAAGGCATGGCCACGGCACGTCGCACCAGCGGATGGAGAGGCCAAAAGATCAACGGCCCACATGTCTCCATGCTACAGGGGAACTGCTCCCACCAGATAAGGAGGAGGATGGCCACGCCCGATGCCTCTTTTTTGTTTCTCTTTCATTCTCTCCGTTTTCACCCCTTTAACATGATTATAACCCAAGCCCTCCCCTTACAAACTGTAAAAGGGAGGCAGGGGCCACATCTAGGGAGGATCACGGCAACAACAGCCAGAACCCACCTCAATCAAAATCACACCACTCACAAGAGATCTGGGATCTACTCCCTCTCTCGAAAGCTTGTAACCCCTACTACGAGCACCCCGGTGCAAGACAACATGAACAACAAGGAAATCCACTGGACGTAGGGTCGTTCATGCTCGAACCAGTATACATCCTTGTGTCCGCTTTGCACATCATCAGGACCTAGATGCGCAGATACAAATTCACTAGTCGTTCTGTTTAGACACCCGGTCCTCTAGACACCGACACCTACTACGAGCACTCCGGTGCAAGGCAACACGAGCAGCAGCAATACCCGTTGGACGTAGGGACATTTTTGTTCGAACCAGTATAAACCCTTGTATCCGTTTTGCACATCATCTGGATCTAAACGCGCAGATACAAATTCACTCGTCGAGTGTTTAGGTCGAGGTTCTAGACACCGATAGTGTAGTTTAAAAAATTATGTCATGGTGCAATGCACTGGCATATACAGTATAACTAGCAAATGTACTCGTACGTTACAACGGGACATACATATTGCGCGGTCACCTAGTTAACTTGCAACTTAGATTTTATTAATAACCTTTCGCATAGCACGGTGCAGCCCACGGATCGATGTGTGTGGTTGTTGTTGTTACGGAGTCGACGTGAAGCATGACGTCTAGCAACTGGATCTGCATCGGCGCGTTGGATCCAGTTGCCGATCTATGTGTGTGCGTGTGGCTCGTCGCCGCTAACGCTCCTGTCTTACACATTGTTGAGCTCGAGACAGTAGAACATGGCGATGCACTCTTGGGTAGAGGAACCAAAACCAAACAGGATACGATAAGAGAAAGGGAGAACAAAACAATCTATTACCACCTAAAAAGCCTCGACGGGTTTCGTCCACAGGCCTTCGTGTGCGCGCCCGATCTCAAATCCAGATCGAGTCTGTTGTCAAAAAAAAATCCAAATCGAGTCTACCTCCAAATCCAAATCGAGTCCGATCTCAAATCCAGATCGAGTCTGTTGTCAGAAAAAAAACAAATCAGGTCTACGTCCAAATCCAAATCGAGTCTACATCAATCCAGGCTCAAGGATAAGAAAGCGAGAAGCAAGGGAGAACGTGTGCTCTCTCCTCTATATGTGACCAGCCAATAAATAGGAAAAAAAGAACATGCTTTGAAGGAAAAAAAATCGGAACGTACGGAAATAGGCATCCGATTGGACTACGTTACGTACATTGATGAGACTTTTCCGGTGTGCCATTATAAAAGATCGTAATCCCTTGTATGTCTCTGGAAAAATTCAGCGGTCTTCAGCGTCACTACTCTAACTTTTTCGTGTCATCCATGCCACTTCCGTCAGTTTGGGCTCTAACGCCGTCAAACTGCACGTGTGAAAAGACGAAAATACCCTTAAGTCTAAATATGTTATTATTTTTTTTGAGCATCTTAACGACTTCAAATAAAAAAAACTCAAAACTAGAAAGTTGTAGATCTTGTCCAGATCTATAATTTTCATATAAAATTTATTTTCATTTAATTCCGCAAAAAAAAGAAAATTTATTTGAAGTCCAGAGAGAGGAAGGTTTCCGAAATCAAGGATATCTAATATTTTTTTGCGGAATTAAATAAAAATAAATTTTATATGAAAATTATAGATCTCGACAAGATCTACAACTTTCTAGTTTTGAGTTTTTTCATTTGAAGTCGTTAAGATGCTAAAAAAAATAATAACATATTTAGACTTAAGGGTATTTTCGTATTTTCACACGTGCAGTTTGACGGCGTTAGAGCCCAAACTGACGAAAGTGGCATGGAGGACACGAAAAAGTTGGAGTAGTGGCGTTGAAGACCGCTGAATTTTTCCAGGGACACATAGGGGATTACGATCTTTTATAATGGCACACAGGGAAAAGTCTCTACATTGATAGGAGACGGAGCCGATGTGGGGATGCATTCGTGACTCGGGAGAGCAAAAGAAGATGGACGGACGAAAATTAGCTGGAGAGAAATTTTGGAATCCAAAACAAACACACGTAAACATCCAAACAGGACAAGAACTCTTCATCTTTTTATTTATATACACGACCTAATATGTTTTGGAATCGAACTCTATATCACGGGTTATATATATAAGTTTGGACAGAAGAAACTCTCCATTGTCCGTTAGTTATAGGATACAGACCAAGAAAATGGATGGACCAAAGAAAAGGGGTGAGAAATTTTACCTCTTTATTATGTATATATGTATCACGAATTATATATATAAGTTTGGACAGAAGAAACTCTCCATTATCCGTTAGTTAGAGGATACAGACCAAGAAAATGGACAGACAAAAAAAGGTGAGAAATTTTACCTCTTTATTATTACTAGCAAAAATGCCCGTGCGTTGCAACGAGAGAAAAAACACTAACATGTTCAAGTCCAGTAAACAATTAAACATTATTTTTAAGAAATAAACAATTAAACATGGTCCGAGACTGTTTTTATATTTGCTCTTGATTGTTGGTCAACTATATCTATTTGCATATATACAATCTATGTTCACAATATTCATGTGTAGACAGTCATGTAAAATGTGAACGAAACCATATAATTTTATACTTTGTAACTTATGAATTTAGATTAGAAGCAGGAGGACATTTATGTTTGTTTTCATCTTATTATCTTTTATAAAAAAATAAATTCTTTTGGAAATAATTTATATATATAAAAGAAGAGTTAGGCTTCGAACGCATTCAAAACAGTAGAAACAGGTATGGGCCGGTCTATTATTGGGCTTGTTCGGCTTTAAAGCTGCTCAAGAACACAACTGAGGTTCATAGCCTGCTTAAAAATTTTTATAAGGCGGCTGGTCTTCCATGGTTGGGTCACGAACTCCAACTCAAACAAAAAAAATTTAAAACCTATTCGGTCGAGAATCCAAAGTCCATGTTATTCCTTTTGTAAACCAGAAAATATTCTTTTGTGCTCAACCAATCACGTGAGAGCTTCTACTGAGGTTAGGTGTGCATGCATACCAAATAAAGTAATTTAACTCCTTGTAGGACTCTCTCTTAATCACGGCACGGCATGCATGCAAGTATAGCATTATTCTGGATATTTAATCCTCGACTCTATCATTTACTGTGGACGCATGCAAACTCTTTGATTTCCTTTTTCCTTAGATGACCGGCTGACTTGACGTGCTGAACTTGTTGCCGAGAGATTTATATGTAAATTTTGCAGGATTGTACGTGTGCATATATGTGATTGCCTGAAATATGTGTGAGGATTGTACGTATGCAGTCCGTTTAGGATTGTAGGTGTGCATATTAGTTTTTCTAGCGTGTTAACGTGTAGGGGGTCGTGGAGTCCGTTTAGGATTGTATGTGTGTATATCCGTTTTTCTGTCGCGTTTGACGCGAGATTGAGTCTTACGTGAGATTGAGATACGAACGGTTACATTTTATACGTAATAAGATTATCACGTATGACGAAGGGCTCATGGTGAGAAAAAAATTATGACGGAATTTTGCCTCTTTATTTTATATATATATATATATATATATATATATATATATATATATATATATATATATATATATATATATATATATATATATATATATATATATATATATATATATATATCCCTCTTTCGATCCATCCTCGATTCAAAATATTTTTGACTTAAATAATGTAGTATTAATTTATTTAGCGGTTATTAAGCAGGTTCATCTTACGGTGCCTTCAGGACTCAGGACTAAAAAACAAAAGATGGTGATAGGTGTCGTAGTTGACTCGGCATCACGAATTCGATCCTCGATTTGACAATCTTGATAACAATTAGTCGTAACCCTGGCATGTGCACTCTCGTATCCTATCCCGTCTTGGCGTTGTGTTGCCACGGGCTTTGTCACCGCGTGAGGCTGTGGGCTTGAAAAGTGGAAGCCTGGCTCGCGAGAGCAAAGCACGGCCACCTCTTCCAGTTTTTTTTTATATTCTTTAGATTCGGACAGATCACGCAGACTCCTATAAAAAAACAGACAAAGCCGGATTCCACCGGTGCAGGTCAAGAATAGGAGTCCTACTTGGCTTACGTGTTTGTAATTAAGATTTCAGAGAATATTTAATTTTATCAGGCGTTTAGACAAAAGAAAGGGGCGGACCAAAATCAGAGGTGAGAAATTTTATCTCTTTATTATTATATAAGTTATAAATATAGATAGATATAGATAAAGAAAACAAAAACATCAAAGCACATACGACACCAGAAGTTGACTTTCCTTCGTTACTGGCACAGAGCTGAAGAAAGTCCTAGATACAAACACCAAGGAGTAGGAGACCAAATTTATTTATTACTGTAATATATATTTATTAATTTGCTACTAGTAGAGTAGCAATCCGTATATGAGTACGGTAGACTACTAGACTGATTGTAATATGGATCCAACGATCATTGGATCCGATTCCTTGTTAATACTAGTAATTGATACTATTCGTATATTCTTCCGTCCTCGCGAAATTTTTCATTTTCCAATTCATGCCCATCTCTTGCATTCCAGTGACACGGCTTGAATTCATACGCCGCTACACACGGCGGCCGTGTTTCTTCCTTGGCCGTCACCTTCATCCTCGCTGCCGCCGTCGTCGTCCTTGTCCTCCCACTCCTTGTTGACGTCGAGGAAGTAGAGCGCGGCGACCATGGCGACGCAGGAGGCGCACATGGGGACGGGCCCGAAGAGCCAGAGGAAGACGGGGCAGGAGAAGTAGTAGGCGCGGACGCCGAGCGACCAGAAGTAGAATCCCCGGTTGAGCGCGGCGGTGACGTAGCCGACGGCGCGCGCGGGGCGGCGGTGCGCGGCGAGCGGCACGTTGACGAGGAGCCCCGTGTGGCTGTAGTACCGGATGGACTGCACGTTGAGCAGGAACGCGACGAGGAAGCAGACGAGCACCGCGAAGAACTTGGCGGCCAGCGCGGCCTCGCCGCTGCCGGCGCCCACCGCGACGCCGGAAGCGGAGAAGAGGCGGCCCCCGCGGGCGGCGCCGCTGGTCATGAGCACGGCGACGACCGAGCTGAGCGTGATGGCGACGGAGGCCAGCACGGTGGAGGCCATGATGGTGTTGCGCAGCGTCTGCACCGCCAGCACCGCGTGCTTCCCCGACGGGTCCTCCATGATGTGGCGCACCCAGATGCGGCGGTTGATGGCGTTGATGCCGATCACGGTGGTCTCCGGGCGGCGCCGGATGCGGAGGAGCAGCCAGATGTGGTAGCCCACCATCAACGCCAGGCCCAGCGGCACCAGCACATAGTCCAGCTGCGGCGACGAGCCACTCTTCATGGTCGAGGTAAAGGTAGTAGTACCTCCGGCCGGAGCCGGGCCGATGCTGTATGGCAGGGTGAGATTGATAGCTCAGTGTAGTACTCCGTAGTGCCGTACGTACTGCCAGTAGGGCAGTAGTATATAAATTCAGCGAGCGAAGTTATTTTCTATGCTGACAGTGGAGAGACTATCCGTAACAATGCATGGTCTAGAAGCTACAACAAAAAAAGCTGTTGGAACTGGGTGAAACATTTTGTCTTCTCTCTAGCCGGCGGCTACGTGTTTATACAAACGAGTAACATCCACAAGCTAGGTCAATGGCTAATCTTCTTGGCTTACGATCAAGCAAAGCTACGACAAAAGATCCATCTGTATATGTATATGTATATGTATATGTATATGTATATGTATATGTATATGTATATGTATATGTATACCTATTTGTACCTATATTAAATGGAGAAAAATTCTCCATTTAAATTTTCGTCGGTCAATCCTTGAATATAGTAGAACAACATGGCTAGCGTTCACGCGTCCGGACAGACGCACGCGTCCGGATGCCTGCACAGCCCGCCCCCGTCTGCTAATTCACCCCGCCCTCCCGCCCACGCGTCCGGATGACGCCTCGCACGTGCAGTCCACCCCGTCCGCCTCGATTCGACCTGACCCCGTCCACCTGGCTGTTTGCCCCGCCCCGTCGTGCCCTGACTGTCGACCCCTAGCACGTCATGCGCCACGTCCGCCTGCCCCCAACTCGCCGCGCCCCATTCCTGGTGCCCATGTCGTGCCACCATCACTCCCCGCCTCTACTCTCCAAAAAACATGAAACACGTGCAACATGAAACACTTGATGCAACGTACTTCTAAAACATATGAAACATCTGTAACATACACTTGCAATATATATGTGAAACATATGCAACATCCAGATAAAAAAAACTTATAACTTGCAACATGAAAATACTTGCTGCAACATAAGACTGAAACATATGACTCATTTGGAACATACTATTGCAACTTATGTGAAACATATGAAACATCCAGATCAAAACGCTTGCAACATATGTCTGGAATAGATAAAATATTTTGATCAAACGCTTGCAACACGCCTTTAAAACGCTTGCAACATATGTAACATCTCCGGTCTACTTTTGCAACATCCATGTGAAAAATTGCAACATATCTCTAATGTCTGAAACACTTGAAATATACATTTGCAACATCCAAGAGGGGAGGCCTAGGCCGGTCGATTCCGGACGTCAGGGTGGCAACCAGCAGCGAGCAACCATGCACGAGCACCACTAGGTTGGTGCCTAAGGTTGCCTCACCGCCGGTGGAATATCCCCCTCATCAGAGAGGAAGGAGAAGGCGGGATGCAACAGAGGAAAAGCTCTTGGCGCCCCTCTCTGGGTTGCCTTACTCTCGATGCAAAGCGGAGGCAGATGTAATGGGATAGAGTGTCTAGTGATCGAACTAGGATCATCTTCCCTCTAGGTCCGACCTTATCCCTTATATAGGTCACGTACAAGGCGGTTTGGAGGTTTTAGTCTATGGTCTACGTTTGCCAGAGTCCAGCAGGGGCTTGCAGTGGTGCGCCGTGGACTGTCGAGGTGTCTTGGAGCCGAAGAAGCCTGGACGTCATCCGGTTGCTCTGTTCTAACACTCTGCGTGTCAGAGGGTGTTGGCTTGGACCGGCCTCCCCTATGTGAGACCTTCTGGAGTCTTCTTGGTGGCAAAGAAGGTAGGTTCCAGGGGCTGACGTGCGGGCCTGGAAGCCCTCGAACCCCCAAAAGCCACGGGAAGTTTTGTCTTCTTGTGTCATACCCTGGACGTGACCCTATTGGAGGAGCAGTTGGCAGGGGCACGCCTTGGGAGCGATGCCAGGGAGCCCCCGGGCATCGGTAGCATGGGGCTTGTCTTCTTTTGCCCAGGCCTTGGCTAGCATTGCTAGCTTGGCAGGAGCCAAGGGTCAGGCTTGATCATGCAGTAGATCAGGAGCCCAATGCTTGGGGAAGCCCCCGAGCCCCAGGCGGAAGCTGTGGTCGAGTCAGGCTCGACCGGGTCTCTTTGCCAGAGGGTGCGCGTGAGCATGCCCGATGGGTATAGGCCCCGAGCCCCCGGGCAATCCTGAAGGGGTCAATCATGAGGTCTTCTTCATTTGGGAACCATTGGATCCGAGGCCTAACATACCTGTATGTTAGAATCTTGTCAGGAGCCCCCGATCCCTTCGTGGCCTCACCTAGTGTGATGGCGATGAAGGGATAAATTCGATCTTCTAGTGACCAAACCCTCCTTGGGGGGACAGCTTTCGCTGGCGAGAGTGTTGTGCCCTGTTGGGGGCCTTCTTCTCCAGTGTGATGGATGGTGCTCGGCTGTCAAGGTTGAGCGAAGACGATGCTGGTCCCTTCAAGAGTCCATGTCACATGGGTCATCGATTTGAGCGAGAGCTCAGTGGACTCGTTAGGGAGTCACCGACTATAAGCCCGGGGGCGCCCTTCTTTTTGATCGAAACCTGCCGTGGGCCAGGTGATCAAGAGTGCTAGGCTCTAGCTCAGGCCATCTGATCATCTTGAGTTCCATGCCCTTCTAAGGGCTACAATAACAGGTCCATCCTCTCAAGCTGGCCTTCTGGGGTCAACCCTCTGCAGCCATAGATGGAGGTAGTGGGAGTGCGCCAAGGCTCGAACGGAGGCCCACGTTGGGCCCACTACTCAGCGGCTCCCGACCTAACTCCAGGGAGTTGGTTTTTGGGGGATGCGCCACCTGAGCACCTGTTGATCGGGGGTTGGGCTGCTCCATCTAGGGAGCCGGCGCAGCCCCGAAGGCCATTGTGGGTTCTCCTTGCCAGCGAAGGGGGTGGCTTCTGGGCACGTCCCATCCGCTAACGCCTTGCGCAGGCGATTGATGGCGTCTGGGCCATTGTGCCTAGTGGAGGAGTTATGACGTGCGTGCACCCCCGCATCATCTCGTCTCATCTAGGAGATGGGACGTCAGGGCCATGTGGAGCAGATTTGGCAGAGGAGGAGCCGTGGCACTTGGTGCACGTGGATCTAAGCCGTTGATGATAGCCGGTGGGACCAAGGAGAGGCGGATCCCCCCAAGTCCCGTGAGGAGGCGTGCGCAGAGTGGGCAGCGTGCCTGGGCCAGCCCATGTCCACACCTACATGCTTGGGTTATAGAAAGGGCCATTTTGAGAAGAGAGTGGGCGTACCTTCCTCTCCTACTCCCTCGTTGCTTCTCCATCCGAGCGATGCCGCATCTGCTTGCGCCTCCCCCAAGGTTGAGCTTCAATGGCGGAGTGGGACACATCAAAAGTCGAGGGCGAGATGTTGGAGTTGGAGGTGGCCCAGGCATGGTTGATTCTTTCCCCCTCCGGATGGGATTTGCTAGATCCAGAGGCATCAGAGCCCATGCCCGAGGAGTCATAAGTCGTCTCCTTCGTCCCATTTCACCTCGTCGGGTTTGGGGTCCCCGCGCATCATTCGTGGGAAGGTTCCTTCGCCACTTCAGGCTATGAATTCATGACCTGACGCCACATGGGGTGACACACCTTGCAGTGTTCGCCATTCTCTGTGAGTGCTACTTGAGCATCGAGCCCCAGTTTGACTTGTGGAGGCGGATCTTCCGCCTGAACCTAAACAAGGACGGTGACAGATCTGTGCAACGGATCGGCGCTGCCGCCATCCAGCTACGTAACAATCTGAAGTTGTGGTACCTCGAGCTTTCTTTCCCTACCTCAGAGAAGGGGTGGCACTGGAAATGGTTCTACCTCTCTGACCCCTCTAGGTCTCCTCTGGCCTTCTCCCCAGACCGCCTGGGGTCGATGGTGCCTCTGTCTTGAAATAGCTTGCCAGAGGGGCCTGCCCTCGAGGTCGCCGAGGGGCTGCTGGGCCAGATCATCACCCTGAAGGGTGCCGGGCTGACCGGCCAAATGGTGCTCTGGGAGTTCCGGTTCCACCGGATCCTCCCGTTGATGGTGAGGCCGGCCCTGATGTGGGAGTATATTGGGGTAGGCGACCCATCCACGGTGGCAGAGGGCAATCTTCTAGAGGAGTCAGTGGCCAGAGTGGCGTGGATGGTGCTGGGATCTACGTCGGGGGAGCCGACGGTTGGTGAAAGCTTGGCTCCCTTCTTGATGTATGAGCTGAGACCGATGATCTCCCCTACCTGGGGGAGGTCTACATTCCCTAGCCCCAGGGGGCAGGGAGCTGAGGACACCTTCGAAGGTTCTTCTTCGCCGCCGGGAGGCACATCCCTTATGCTATCCTTAGGGGAGACGCTGGCCACCCGGCCCAGCGAGAAACATCCTTGCTCGAGTTCCCCCAGGCCAGGGGTGCCTTCATGGAAAAGGCGCTCTGCTCTGAGGTCTCTTCAAGCAGCAGGTGAGAGCCTTCGCCGGTTAGGCTGCCCCCACCTAGAGGCGGCTTATTCATTGCTTGATGACGTGGATGTTGACTTGTAGGGAGTCTTCCTCGGCGGGGACTTCGAGCAGTGCGGTGGCTCCGATCTAGCCGCTGGTGCTGAAGGCGCGCCGCCGCCAGCTGCTATCGCCTCGAGTGAATGGGGCGACGACGTTGAACGTCACCATGGCAGGGCCAGTGGCTGCAGTCCCAGCATGCCAAGTGGGATCTAACACCACAGGGGGAGGCCCCCACTCAGGGAGCTTCCCCTCCAAAGCAGAGGTGGGCCGGGAGGAGGCCGACGTCGCCGGCCTCCCCTGCTCCCGAGGCATGAGGAAGTCGGCTCTTCGTCGACAGTTGAGTCAGCTCCCCTCGCACCGTCGGCGAGGGCCCATGTTCTGGACGACGGCCCCGAGGCGGACGCGTGGTTGGAGTTGATCAAGCAGCGTGAAGCCTTCGATGAGCTGGTCACCTTCTTCTATGACTCCTTCGCAGTGATGGCAAGCCATGCAGGTGAGTTCTTCGGCCTTCAGCAGGGGATGTATGACTCCTACGGGGTGAGATTCAGTTGAATGAGCCCAATGCCATGGGCGGCGCCATGATCTTGCCTGAGCTCCTCTGTTGTCGTTGTCACAGGCACTGCTAGAGTACTTGTCGATAGCAAAAAAGGGTGACAGGGAGCTGCCGACACAAGCAAGCCGAGAGAAACCGCGCAGAGCAGATCCCAAGCTCTCCCCAGGTTTAAGAATGGTGCCAGACCGAGGGCGTGCCAAACAATTTGACCCTGCAATTGACAAAGAGAGAAAGTTGATCAGTAATTTAAGGTGGAACATGCTTGTGTTTTTCCAGATAGTTTCAAATATACGGCCAAGCGGCCAGCAAGATAAGGCTATCAACTAGAAAGTCAATATCCAGCATGTTCATGATGTAATGTAAGCAAAACGATTATATCGGCAATTACTATTTACTCAATTACATGGATCTAACTTAGCCAATGATCATGAAAAACATGCAAAAGATGTAAGGATAGGCATGTAAGCGAACATATAAGGGACATACTAGCTTTTAACCGAGATAAAAACAAGTAAAAGCATATAAATAGCCAATACATCCTCAACAAAGCATACTATTGGCTAAAACAGCCGATTCTAGTGATCATGTCGTACAGCATACGATCACTCATCCGTTGGATACAAGTAAATCTACCAACAGCCAGACTCAATCTATTGTACCGCCAACAGGTCGAGTCATTTGATGCAGCATTGATAGTAGGACCATAGACCAGAGACCAGCAATCGATAGACCTACTTATATCGCAAAGAAATCATGAAAACAATACACGTTAAAACTCAAGCCATTGGCTAAATAGCCGATAGGAACATAGCGGGTGGCTGACGCCATGGTCTTCTTAACAAATAGATCTAATTGCCAATGTCCAATCTGACACACTATCAATAGGTCAAGTCGTCTGATGCAGCATTGATAGTGACGTCATACGGGATACTAGTGACATTGAGGATTGGGAAGCTGGGATGACTCGAGGCACCTCTGCAGGTGCACCCAGCGGCCATCAGCAAGGGCAGTGAGGGTGCGAGGCATCTAGTGGCATTGGGGATTGGGAAGAGCCCAGGGATGCACTCTGCTGTTAGCGGATGCGAGATAGAGAGCGAGAGATGGGGAGAGCAAAGGCAGTGCGTGCCCAGGATGGGGGCACTGCGAGGGATGGTCGCGGCAGGTGGACCACGCGGCATGCTGGTCGAATCCGCGTGGGCTGGGCATGCGACTGGTGGGGCAAGCGGCAGGAGGGAGCAAGTGTCACGGGCAAGGCACACGTCGCAGGTGGGAGCGAGTAGCGCGGCCGAAAGCGGCGAGGCGGAGTGTGGCATGCGGCGTATTAAGTTGATTAGAAAAAGAAATACAATAGAGTATTAAGTTGATTAAAAATATTAAATTATATATTATTATCAATCTATAACCTGCATTCGATAAAAGTAATAGTACGATATTTAGGAAAAAAAACATTAGTTTGTATATATATGCTTCTTCATATTATGAGTTTAAACATAAATAAGTATAATTTTAAAATAGATAATCATTATAATAGTATTAATTATATATTTCAATTCATATAAACTAGATGTTTAACAAAATGTCTTTAATGATTTTGTTCATAATAATATTAAATTAATATTGTACATATATTTTTAAAATGTTGTTTTTGTGTAAAATATTTGATATGTTTTTCATAAGCTAAAAATATTCTTGGGAAGGATAATGCTATTATTAAACCATAAGATATCTAAATTCGGATGTGGATTCGGATTCAGATTCGATCGATCTTGTTTATATTCGCATTCGAGGATATCAATTTTGTATCCATATAAGGCCTTAACAACTCTGGTATTATATTCTCTGCTTGGTACTATATCCAGTTGCCTCAAAATCCATCCTCTTGAAACAACAATGGACAAGATAACTCTAGTAATAGTTGCTTTAACAACAACACCAAATGTATCTTCATATTTACACCATATCTTTCTATCTATGAATCTATCTATAGAAGTTCCCATTAGCTTTACATTTAATCTTGTATATAAACCCACTTGTTGTAATATAGCCTATGACGATATTGCTCCCTTCATAAGGTGGAGCTATATATGCAATGTCTTATCTATTCTTCATCAATGTGTTATATTCTATAATTCTTCCAATTTTTATCACGCAAACCTTCACTGATATTTTTTGGTTATTGCTACTTATTAGTAGTTGATGAAAAGAGCCACATCGAAGTACCATCCACTGTACATCTTACAAGATTAGACGAGTGTGAATATATATGGAAATACTCTTTTCGTCTCTGAATAAATCAATTTTAGAGTTTTCTTAAGTAAAAAAATATACTTAACTAAATTTATAGAAAAGAACACATATATTTATGACATCGAATGAGCATATTATAAAAATAGATTTCATTCTACATCTAATAATACTAATTTAATGTCATGGATCTTGGTGTCCTTTTCTATAAATTTAATCAAGCTTGATAATATATAAATTAAGATAACTCTAGGAATTAATTTATTGAAGACGGAGGGAGGAAGCTACTAAAGTAAAAGGTGTCTAAATTAAATGACTGAATCGATCGTATGAATTTGTTGCCAGCACTATATGCAGTTTACTTTCGGTGGGGTGATTAGGTCGTGGACCGGTGTGACTCCCACTCACCAAAATGGCAAAATGTTCAAAATTGTGGTGCGCCATGCATTTGCGTGACTTGTAGCCTGTTCGCTTGGCTGAAAAGTTATAGCTAAAAGTACTGTTCACTAATTTATTATGAGAGAAAAATCATGTTCGTTAGTTGAAAAAGTATGACTTATAAGAGAAGCAAATAGAATAGTATTTTTCTTTCACAACAAATCAACGAATAGTACTTTCAGCCATGGCTAAGGGCTGCGAGTTGGTGTGGCTATATAGGTATGCATGTTCGAGAGGCTGTGTCTACGCATGCGGCCGGCATGTAGGTAGAAAGGTGTTGCTCTGCATTGTGTTGGTGTGGCTATATAGGTAGGAATTAGAGGCTGTGTCTAGCTATAGCTCATCATTGCGCCTGCATGCTCTAAGGTTGTGTTTAGTTCCCAAAAATATTTCTCTTCAATAGTAAAAGAGCATCTTTAAACATATGCATGGAGTACTAAATATAGATAAAAAAAACTAATTGCACAGTTCTCAAAGAAATCACGAGACGAATCTTTTAAACCTAATTAGTTTATGAAAAGCCTTAAGTGCTACAGTAACTAACATGTGCTAATGACGGATTAATTAGTATCATTAGATTCGTCTCGTAGTTTCTGCAAATCTGTTTTTTTATTAGTATCTGAAAACCCCTTCCGACATCCTTCCGACACATCTGATATGACACCCAAAAATTTTCGTCTCCCCGAATCCAATTGAAGTTCGTCGTCGTGGTGTCACTAATGTACGTGGCCCGTGGTCAAACATTTACGGTCGCCGCCTTTGCTGATGGAGACGTCGTCCGACGCGTGTGCAAGGGCGGTCCCAAGGCCCGGCGAGCGTGGGCGGCTGCCCGGGCTCCAACGCTTTTTTTAGTGGTATTCTACAATCGCTGCTACAAAAAATTAAACGCCAGTCAAGCAAATTGAGCCTGAGCTGAGCGGAGCATCTGCTATTGCTAGGTGACGAACGTACGATACTAGCTGGCACATATCACTTTCCAGTAAAACTTCTACCCTTATATTGCCGCTGTCAAACCTCTAATAATGTATCTCATGCTTCTGTTTTGTGGCTCCTGGATGTGTTATATTACAGGTAACTTCATATTTCCTTAGCCTAGTACGTACACGCTATCCAAAACTAGATAGGTTAGGATTATGCAGCAAATGAATAGCTACTCCTTATAGAGTGCAAATTAAACGAACTCACGATCACTTGACGGGATTTCCTGATACCACGTAACCAACATATGCATCACCACCCTCAGCTGGACGCTAGCACGATGTATAATGTCAGAAGAGCCTTAGGGTCCATACTATAAGACTAGTCTTGCAGAGGCCGTGTTGATCTTAATAAGCCTATATTTACTAAGATCATGCATTCTAATAACTTTTTTCTTAATAAAAATGTGCTTAGGTACGTGCGGCTATCAAAAAAAAAGGCTAGCATTCATATATGTGATCATATTCGTGGTCTGTGGTTGTAACCCTGCTCTATACTACGATGAAGAAGAAAACTTCCAGGCTCGGTTCCTGGGTCCGCCACTGCGCGTGTGCATGCCTGCAGTTGCGGTGGAAATATATCTGCTCCCGTGTGGAATAAGGTTCAGCATGCGCAGCCGAATCGGCAAATTCGTCGTCCAACGTAAACCGCATTAGGTCTTTATCTGTCAACCGTACGTGCATATGGTACATACGAGCACAAAAACATATATATTTCATCACTAGTTCTACTACTGTGTACTGTGTATATAGACAACTACTCCTTTTAACTCCTTTTAAATTAAAACCAACTCATGTCAGACTTGTGCTTACCAACTCTCCTCTCAAGAAATACGATTCTCGTTTCTCAAGGAGTCAAACACTTTTAAATTAACTAATTATATAAAAAGTATTAGCATTTATACTACTGAATAAATATCATTAAATTAATTGTAATATATATTTTTATAAATCTATTTGAGACATAAATGTTGTTATTATTTTTTATAAATTTGGTTAAATATAAAAAAGACATGTCCCAAATCTAGAATTATATTCTTTTTTGAATGGCGGCAATAGTAAGGAACGACCTGCCCTATTCGATTTCTATGTACTGCATACACTAGGCAATCTGATTCACCAAAGCATGGCTAATAATTTAACACTGCGACATATGTTAGTGCCATGTCACTTGCAGCTAATTTAATAGCACACTCAACTAATAGTTCGATATTTGCGCATATTGCAGAGCAAGTACAACGGTAACTTTACAGCCAAGTAGGCCAACATTTTTGCTGATATAGAGAAGAGGGGAGAGGAGAGAGAGGAGAGCTTAGCTCTCGTACAAGCAACAAACAAGTTTTTGACTTGAAGTCATTTATATAGTCCCAAATTAATTTTAATTTCTTAGATTTTGAAATTCAAAATTTAAAAGTTTTAAATAATCTAATATGTTGATATGATGAATGCCAAAGTTGTAGTGCTCATCGTGATTTATAACTTTGTACTCCCTCCGTCCCACAATACAAGTCGTTATGGGATACGTGCAGGTCAAATTTTCTCAACTTTGATTAGTGTCGGTACCAACAGTATGGGGGTACCCACATAAACGATAAAAACAAAACAAAACGACTAAGCCACAGCACGACGCAGCCCACCTCTAAATTGCATGACAGGTCCGTCTCGTACGAGGCCAGCTCGACGGAAGCGCCTCGACCGTGCTCAGGCTCCGACTCGTATGAGGCACCCTCGACGGGAACACCTCGACCGCACCCTATCCCGTAGGGCAAAGCACCTCAACCGCACTCCGACTCGCACGAGGCTCGTTCGCCCACCGAAAAAAACTCCGACTCGCATGACCCCGGGTCGGAGCGCTCGACCCACTCAATTCACCTACCCTGAGACAAAAATCAGAGCATTTAATGCAATTACCTGCTACCACCTACCGGCATGGCTGTGACCAGGATCGACGTGGGAACAACGCCGGTGTCAGTCCTCACTGTTTTACCGCCCATCCCGTGATGGGAAGCGAAACCTGTCACTATACACACCTTACCTTGCACTGTTTGTCGTCGGATACCCTCGAGGAAGGATACGACAAGGCCCGCATTCCGCAATCTCTGGGATTCGACCTTATCCGTCCGGTCTCGACCCGGCCTCGACCCAGCCTCGACGCCTCGCACAGTTCAACAGGGAAGGAAGGACGGCATGGCACGGCGCTCCGGGTCATTTCATCGACTCATCCTCTACGTCACGATACCCAGGGATGGCCGGCCACTCCAGGGCACGTCGCTACAGTCCACTCAACAGGGTTCGACAAAACATCACCTCAAGACTCGCCGGCGTCCTGGCCTCCTCTTACCCTATAAAAGGACCGGCCAAGACCCTACCGAGGGACCACGGACAATAGGCCAGACACAAGATAGAGATCAACATCTCAAGCAATCATCCTTGTACTCTTTTCCTCTCTTTGAGACTTGGGCTCGCCGCCCTCTCTCGCAAGCTTGTAACCCCTACACAAGCACCTCGGTGCAAGGAAATACAAAACTCTCTCCCCCCGTTGGACGTAGGGCCTTCTTTAGCCCGAACCAGGATAAACCGCCGTGTGTTCTCCTTGTATCACCATCCAGGATAGGGACACGCAGCATTTACTAGTCGGTTTAGGACCCCCTTGGGACCGGACACCGACAGTTGGCGCGCCAGGTAGGGGTACCGCTGCGTGCCAATGTCGTTTTCCCACCATTCTCTCCTGGATAGCTGACCCCGAACGCCCTATCCCGTTGGCCATGGTGATCTGGTTTGGGAGTTTGGAGTTCATGTCGCTTGGCTATGGCTACGATATGGTCCTCCTCCCGCCCAGGCACCCAACCGACGAGGATTACGAGCTCTCCTAGCCCAGAGGAGCACTCTGCCGGTATCGTCGCTCTCGGTAGGCGCGAACCGCCAGACGATGACGAGCCCGACGTGCCCACCGTCTTCACCTCATGGAGGGTGATGGGATCCCCCGATCCGACGCCTCTCAGCCGGACGCCAGCCCAGATTTCCTCGTCGAGGGTCTGGGTAGGATGAGCTTGGCTGAGAGTAAGATGCCGACGGAAAATTCTGCCGCCCCCCGTCCGGTGAGACACCACCACTGCCCGGATCAGCCATTCCGGCGCGGGCAGCGACATCTCCATCACCATTCCCGTTTGGGCTAGACTCGGTTGCCCGGACCTACGCTTCCTCCATAAGCACTAGCATGAGTGCCTACGAGGAACTCCCCGGGCACCATCTACGCTCCACTCTGGACCTCATTGCATCCACGCCAGCCTCTGATTATCTGGATTCTACGGAAACCCCAGAAACAGAGCCCCGTGTGACCGCTTCTCAGCGTCGCAATCACGGACGCAATCTGCAACGGCCTCACATTCCCCCGTCATACTACTACTTTGGCGCTCCTGACTCCGACTCGGCTGATGACACCTATGATCCGACCCGCGAATGCTTCAACATCGACGTTGAAAGCACGTCAGAATCAGAGGACGAAGAGCCAGTCGAAGGAAGGCACACGCCACCTCATGTCGAGCTCCCTGCTGAGCAGGATGAGGCTCAGTTCCTCGCGGATCAAGGAATGCAGCTTGAGCAAATTCGTGAGTTGCAGGACAGGCTTGACGAGGAACGAGAAAACCTACACCTACTCCAACAAACCCTCGAGCGTGAGCGCGCGGAACGCGCACTTGGCGGAAGGGCTCGCGAGAGGGCCCGCGACGTCAACCGTCGCATCAACGAGGACCGGGTGGCCGACCCCCCGGTCTTCGCTCGAGCCAGCCAAAATGTCATCGCCGCCGCCATGCTCCTCTGCAACATGCCCGAGCCATCAAACCCTGACGCTCATCGGGCTCGAGACAAAATCCGAGAACTCCTCGAGACCACTGCCATGCAGCAGGCCGAGAGCTCTGCCTCGAGGCGACGCGAGCCCGCCTCAGAGCGGCTCGTCGAGCCCTCCCGATAGGAGAGAGAGGCTTCGGTTCATCCCGAGCCTGCCCGGTGAAACCGAGTAGCTCCCGCCCCTGAGCCCACCGCCAACGACCGCGAACCTCGAGACACCCGTGGCAACATCGTCGAGCACCGCACATGCAAGCATGGTGACGGCGTGGCTCGAGGCTACCACGTGCACAGGGGCGGACGCTACGACAGCTCGGGAGATCGTAGTCCTTCACCCGAGCCTCCGGGCCCTCGGGTCTTTAGTAAGGCTATTCGTGAAACAGTGCTTCCGGCTCGGTTTCGCCCTCCCATGACGCTCACCAAGTACAACGGCGAGACCAAACCCAAACTTTGGCTCGCCGATTTCCGCTTGGCGTGTCAGCTGGGCGGGGCCACCGACGACTGGGTCATCATTCGACAACTCTCCCTGTTCCTCTCTGACACCGCCCGAGCCTGGCTCGAGGATCTCCCACCTCGACAGATCCATGACTGGGACGATCTCGTGAGGGTGTTCGAGGGAAATTTCAAGGAGACCTACATGTGCCCCGACAACTCGTGGGACCTCCGGATTTGCAAGCAGAAACCGGGTGAATCCCTCCGGGATTACATCCAGCGCTTCTCCCGGCAGCGTACTGAGCTCCCCAACATCACTGACTCCGACGTAATTATGGCCTTCCTCTCCAGAACCACCTGCAAGGAGTTGGTCCGAGAGTTGGGCCGTAACACCCCACTCACTGCCAACGGATTGATGGACATCGTCACCAACTTTGCCGCCGGCGAGGAGGCAGTTGGTGCCATCTTTGGTGGTGACCAGGACAAAGGGAAACAAAGGGTCGACGATCCCACGGGCTCCGCCCGGGGCTCCAAGAGAAACAACTGGAAGAAGAAGAAGAACTAGCAAGGCAAGCTTGAGGCCCCAGCCGACGAGCTTGTCGCTGCTGCCGAGCGCAAGAAACCTCGAGGCCCCCCGGCGGGGCATCTTCAACAAAATGCTCAAAGAGCCATGTCCCTACCACAAGGGACCCACTAACCATAATCTCGAAGATTGTCACATGCTCCGCAGGCACTTTGAGGGCGTCGGCATCAAGAAGGACGACAAGAAGGAAGACCCCAAGGGTGACAACAAGGATGGGGGATTCCCCAAGATCCATGACTGCTTTATGATCTATGGAGGACCCTCGACCCACCTCTCGGTGCGTCAGCGCAAATGAGAGCGGCGTGAGGTTTTCTCTGTACAAATGGCGGTCCCCCGATTCCTTGACTGGTCTGGGATGGCCATCACTTTCGACCATGATGATCATCCTGACTACGTCCCCAATCTAGGAGTCTACCCGCTTGTTGTTGATCCCGTCATCGCCAACACACGCCTCACCAAGGTGTTCATGGACGGCGGAAGTAGCCTCAACATCATCTACGCCCAGACCCTCGACCTTCTAGGGGTTGAGAGAGCGTGCCTCGAACCCAGCGTCGGGGGCTTCCACGGAGTCGTGCCAGGGAAATAGGCAGAACCCCTCGGACGGGTCGATCTGCCTGTTTGCTTTGGCACACCAGCCAACTTCAGAAAGGAGACGCTCACTTTCGAAGTGGTCGGATTTCGTGGAACGTACCATGCTATCCTCGGGCGCCCATGCTACGCCAAGTTCATGGTGATCCCAAACTACACCTACCTCAAGCTCAAGATGTCAAGCCCAAATGGTGTCATCACTGTGGGGCCCTCATATGAACATGCCTACGAGTGCGACGTCGAGTGTGTCGAGCACGGTGAGGCTGTTTTGGAATCGGCGACCTTGGCTGCAGACCTCGACGGTCTCGCCAATGAGATTCCTGACCCAAAGCACCACGCCGGCAGCTTCGAGCCCGCAGAAGACGTCAAGCTCGTGCCCCTCGACCCTGCCAATCCCAAAGGGAAGGTGCTGAGCATCAGCGCCACCCTTAATCCCAAATAGGAAGCAGTGCTCGTCGACTTTCTCCGCGCGAACATCGACATCTTTGCGTGGAGTCCCTCGGATATGCCGGGCGTACCCAGGGAAGTCGCCGAGCACGCCTTGGAGATCCGAGCCGGCTCCAAACCGGTGAAGCAATGCCTGCGCCGCTTCGACGAGGAGAAGCGCAGGATCATCGGTGAGGAGATACACAAGCTGCTGGAGGCCGAATTCATCAAGGAGGTTCATCATCCCGAGTGGCTAGCTAATCCTGTATTAGTTAGGAAAAAGAGTGGGAAGTGGAGGATGTGTGTAGACTATACTAGTTTAAATAAAGCATGTCCAAAAGTTCCCTTTCCTTTACCACGCATTGATCAAATCGTTGATTCCACCGCGGGATGTGAAACTCTCTCATTCTTGGATGCATACTCTGGTTACCACCAGATTAAAATGAAAGAGTCCGACCAGCTTGCGACTTCATTCATTACCCCATTCGGCATGTACTGCTACGTTACGATGCCTTTCAGTCTCCGGAACGCAGGGGCTACGTACCAGTGATGCATGCAGCACGTTTTCAGGGAACACATCGGGTCGACCGTCGAGGCTTACGTCGATGACATCGTTGTCAAAACAAAACAAGCCAATGATCTGGTCAACGACCTTGACATCGCATTCAAATGTCTCCGAGCGAAAAACATCAAGCTCAATCCTGAGAAATGCGTTTTTGGCGTTCCTCGAGGTATGCTTTTAGGGTTCATCGTGTCTAAGCGTGGCATCAAAGCCAACCCAGAAAAAATCACAGCAATAACCAAGATGGGCCCCATCCGAGATCTAAAGGCCGTACAGAGGGTCACAGGCTGCTTGGCGGCACTCAGCCGTTTCATTTCACGCCTCGGCAAAAAAGCGCTCCCACTGTACCGCCTCTTGAAGAAATCGGAGCATTTTTCCTGGACCCTCAAGGCTGAGGAAGCTCTTGCAAAACTCAAGGCCACACTCTCTAACTCACCGATCCTCGTCCCTCTGACCCCTGGAGAACCGCTCCTGCTCTATGTCGCTGCGACATCACAAGTAGTCAACGCGGTCCTAGTTGTCGAGAGGGCCAAAGAAGCCCATACCTTGCTCGTCCAGAGATCGGTCTATGTAACGGATCAACGTAATTATACGAGATTAAGTAAGCCAATCTCCCACCGAGGCGGTTAATTTAACAAACTTAAACCCGTATAACTCGAGATTCCGTGAAATCACGAAGGATTTCAAACCAACCAACATACAACCAAGATCGTACTGATTTAGCAGCCACAGTTCACACGATACATAAAGTCGACCATAAGGTAAAATACATCGGAGTTCAGAAATAAAAGTTATTACAACATAGTTCAACATAAAGTAGCGGAAGCAAATAGTTTTACGCACACACCCTTAGTTCAATTACAGTGCCAGTAGATAGTCATGGTCCACAAAAGCAGTAGATAAGACAAACGGAACGACCTCTGCCCAAGGTCCTAGTTGTCACCCATCGCCGGATACAGACAGTTGGAGCAGTACCCGTAGTACATCTGACCATCTGCAACAACAATGGGAACAACGCCCTGAGTACGAGAATGTACTCAGCTAGACTTACCCGTCATAAACCAGAAACAACATGACACCAAGGAGCATGCAAGGCTTTATATAGTGTACTGGCTTGACTCATTTGCGAAAGGCATAAGTTATTAGGAATAACTAATAATAAGTACTTTTAGCATCATTTTATGATAACCTATTCATGCTAGGTAAGCACCTATTACTAAAACAATCACTTGATTAACCATTAGCATCAAAGGTTACTATCTCATGTTTAGCATATTCAACATTATCCACATAACCATCAGTGTTCCATCGTTAACACTACGATGCCGTAGCTCGAGTCAAGTGCTCACTAACCGGGAGCGACGGCGATTCGAATCGAATTCCTATCCAGCTGGAGATTTATTCCTCACACAAACCATGCTTCCCCCGTCAGGGTCGCGTAGATCACCAATGACACTTTCCAAGAAGCCGCGGGATAACAATCATGGATCGCACTACCCAGGGACCGCCCGACTGCCAGGACGCACCTTGGGCTTACTCTTCGCGTCCCCGTACACTCCCTTCAACACCAGTCTGCCAACCCGAGTTTATCCCGGCTCGAAAAGTGTCGCTAGCTTCGCGGTCGAAAGGTACTTTATTCGGCCAGCTAAATGTGAGGCATGCGTTCAACATGACAAGAGGGACGAGCAACGATCGGTCCTTAATCGACACAGACAGAAAACTAACAACACCCCAGAACCCTGTCTGGTTGCCTCCAACTTTTTCGTCCGGTCTCCAATTATTCACCAACACTTGGTTACTTATCAAGATTCACAAATACTGCTAACCATAGCCAGGTATTCACCTATAACTCGCAGGTGACAGGAAATCACCTGGCTTCTACCGATCTAAGCATGGCTAAGCTATTTACTCGATCCTGACCTAATAAGGTAACATTATTCTGGTGGACAAGGATAGTAATGCAACAACGGTTTCACTCAACTCCTATAACTTTAATGCAACAATATATAACTATAAATCAGGTAAGTAAGAATAGCTTTTATAAAATAGGAGACTTATAATGCTCCGGGGCTTGCCTCTTTCGAACGAGCTAGGATGGTGGTCGACGCACTCTGGCAGCTCCTCGCTTGGCTCTTCCTCCTCGGGCACCTCCTGTGCCTGGGGCTCCTGCTGGTCCGTCCAAGCCTGCTCCTCCGGTACTGCTGCCTGCGAGTCCTCCTGCGATCCTGTATGATGCAAGTGCATAAGGGCATGTGAATGATGCATCGGAATATGATGGAATGATGAAGTGACATGAGATGCAGACGAGCACATGGAATGAGCAGTTAGTGCAAAACTTCATCTTCTACAAGGTAGTCCATGTCACCCAAGAACATGTATCCCAAGGTTTACTAAATTTGATTATACTAATTATCGTACACCTGACACAAGCAAGTAACCTTAATTAACCAAACCTTACCACCCTAACTCACTCACAACATCAGCAAGACCTAGTGATGCTTCAAAGATACACCAAACATATTTTTTTTCTTCTTAATTTCTCATAAAGAATAATCATTTATTCCTTATTTAACTAGGGTTGTACTGCAACACCTATCTCTGGTGTAGATAAAAATCTACAAAAATTACAGTAGAGTATTCTTACCCTAACTAAGCTATCACTAAATTTTCAAGGTAAATGGAACTGTAAAACTACTTATACAAAATAAACAAGTTAAGGCTTAAATGTGAGCATGAAATTGTTTTATACTAGGAAAAGTATCAAACAACAGATTCCCCATTTTTCCTAGGTTTCCAACAGTAAACTAATATGCTACAAAAATTTTCATAAGCATGTTATATACAAATATTGCTTTCTACTAAAAATAACAAATATTAACAAATAAAGGCATTTGAACTACACTTCAACAATTTCCCATAGAACATGCTTCACTAGCATTTTTCCTAGAAAGTATATCACTAAAGAAGATTAATTCAACAAGAATCACATTTTTCTCTTTATTAGTTTATTTACTACAATTTTTCTAAGATAACAGCATATATAACAATTAAATAGAAATGTACAGTAAAGTGTCACAAAAATAACATGGGATATTTTTAAACTGTAGATCTATTCACAAGGAACATTTTAAAATTTATTTCCTGATTTTTGGAGCTATAATTATTGAGATAGAATTTTTTTGGAAGCTTTTTCAGATTTTCTGGAAATTCATTTCTTTAAAACGAAATTCAAAACCGGACTTAAATGCTACGCGCACCCCGCTGTGACACCCGAGACTGAAACACTGCGACAGACAGGCGGGGCCCATGCGCCAGACGGGCCCACCCGTCAGCCGGTGCCGGTCAGAGGCGGCGCGGACGGCCGTGATCTCGCCGCCGGCGAGTCCTCCGGCGACGGGGAGGGTACCAATGTGACCCTCTCAACGACGCGAACTCAGTGGTACCTAGTGGGTGGCCAGACGAGCTCGGCATAGAGCTCGCCGGCGAGCATGGCGGCTCGGCGGCACGGGACGCCGTCGGCCGGCCAGCTCCGACCGAGATAGGCCGTGCGGTGAGGTCGGTGAGATTCGCGATGCAAGCGCGGTGCTCGTGCGCTCGAGAAAAGGGCGAGAAATGGTGCGGAGGGGTGCGGTCCACGGAGCGGGTTACTCCGGTGAGCTTGGCCGGAACTCCGGCGAGGCATTACCGCGGGTGGAGGCCGAATCAGCGCGGGCCGAGGCGAGCACCGGGTGCGCGATGACGAGGCGCGGCGATGGCGAAGACGGAGGCGGATGCGGTGAGCCGGAGCGGAGGCTAGGGCGGTGGCGGAGCTCGGGAGCCGGCAATGGCGAAGGCGGAGCTCTGCGGCTGCTGCTGCTGCGGGCGAGAATGGAGGGAGCAGCGAGGCGGACGAGCGCGCGGAGGGGGAGTAGGCGAGCGCGGACGTTGCGGGGGCCACAGGGCGCGTGTCGCTCGGCTCGACGGCGTACGGACACGCGGCGGCCGAACGCTGCCGCGGCGCCACGACGCCATGCGCGGGCGCGCGCGCGCGGGGCGAGCGGGAGGGGACGACGCGGACACGGGCCGGGCCGGCTTTGGCCGTGGGCCGAGAAGTGAGGGCGAAGCCCAGTAACGAAATTTCGATTTTTTCTTTTTTTCCAAATATTTTCCAGATTTTACATTTCTGTTTGAAATTCAAATTTGAGGATGAAAACGAGGTTTTCAGAAATTTGTCCCAAAACAAAAGTTGTTCAAAATTTTATTCTCTACAACTTTCATATAGAACATTTTTCCAAATTCCCAATAGATTTTAAACTTGAGATTTAAAGCTAATTTAAATATCAAACTCATTTATTTAGAAAAATTTTTAAAACAGAATTTGAGGAGAATTTGAATCCAAATTTTTGCTCCAATAATCAAGTTGGTTTATTCTAAATTAATTAAAATTGCTACTTCTAAAAAGTACACCAACTTTTTAACATTCATTTTAAATTTAGGGTTTCCATTTTATTGCTTTTCAAGTTATATTTGAAAAGGGCTACAAATCACAAAATGTTAAACATGCAATGATGTTGAATGCTTATGCTTTGAAATGATGATGCATGCTTAACACCCAGGGGTGTTACAGCCCTCCCCCCTTATGAGAATCTCGTCCCGAGATTTTGAGTTACGAACCATTTATCGTAAAAATCTTTATAAGCAGTTTGAAGGTATTCTCCCGTTTCCCAAGAAGCATCGCTCTCGTCATGGTGACTCCATTGAACCTTGTAGGTTGTGACCACTTTGTTCCGAGTGACTCGGTCCTTGGTATCCAGGACTCGGACAGGTTGCTCGCGATATTCCAAATCTGTCTTGATCCGAATACCCTGAGGTTGTATTCTCTCCTCTGGAACACGTAGACACTTCTTCAATTGGGATACGTGGAAGACGGGAAAGATCGAACTCATCTCTTCTGGTAGCTGTAACTTATATGCTACGGGGCCCTTTTTCTCCAAAATCTGGTATGGCCCTATATATCTAGCAGACAGTTTCTTCTTGATTCCAAACCGTTTCTTCTTCATTGGGGTAACTTTTAAATAGACATAGTCACCTACTTGGAATTCCAATGGTCTTCTTCTCTTATCCGCATAACTCTTCTGACGAGACTGCGCTGCTTGCATGTTTTGTTGAATAACACGGACCTTCTTCTCTGCCTCATCTACAAAATCAATTCCGTAAAACCTTCTTTCTCCGGGCTCTACCCAATTTAACGGTGTTCTGCACTTCCGGCCATACAAAGCTTCAAATGGTGCCATCTTGATACTCTCTTGGTAACTGTTATTATAAGCAAACTCTGCCAACGGTAACCAGGATTCCCATGAACCTCTGGATGATAACACACAAGCTCTAAGCATATCTTCCAGTACTGCATTAACTCTTTCTGTCTGCCCATCAGTCTGTGGGTGGTAAGCCGTGCTACGAATCAAACTAGTGCCCAAACCTTGATGAAGATGTTCCCAAAAGTGAGAGGTAAACTGTGAACCACGATCAGACACTATTGTTTTTGGTATTCCATGCAATCGGACAATCTCAGCAATATACTTTTCTGCATATTGAGGTGGTCGGAAACTTGTTTTGACTGGCAGAAAGTGAGCTGACTTGGTAAGGCGATCGACTATTACCCAAATGGAATCATGGCCTTTCTGTGTGGTGGGGAGACCAGTAATAAAGTCCATACTTATATCATCCCACTTCCAATCGGGTACCGACAAAGGTTGTAGAAGTCCTGCAGGTCTCATGTGAAGAGCTTTAACTCTACAACACATGTCGCATCGAGCAACGTATGCTGCAATCTCCTTTTTCATCTTAGTCCACCAATAACGGGGTCGTAAATCTTGGTACATCTTGCTACTTCCGGGGTGAATAGATAGCTTAGAACGATGGGCCTCATCCATCAACTTGTTTTTGAGCTCTCTATCCTTAGGTACTACCAGTCGATCCTTGAACCATAACACTCCTTGTTCATCCAAGCGAAAGTGTTTGGTGGGTTCTCTCTGTATCTTTTCTTTGATATGAAAGATTCCCTTATCTGTTTTCTGACCATCAATGATCTGGCTTTCTAGAGTGCAACTGATCTGAATATTATGCAACACAGCTGGATGTAACAAATTGAACCCTTCTTCAAACAACGGTCGCACATCAATTGCATGAGATTTTCTGCTCAGTGCATCTGCTACTACATTAGCCTTTCCAGGGTGATAGTGCACGTTCAGATTGTAGTCCTTTATCAACTCTAACCATCTCCTCTGTCGCATGTTCAACTCAGATTGGGTAAAGATGTATTTGAGACTCTTATGATCCGTGAAGATATTACACACATTACCCAACAGGTAGTGCCTCCAAATCTTTAGAGCATGCACCACTGCTGCAAGCTCTAAATCATGTGTAGGATAGTTAACTTCATGTTTCCTCAGCTGTCGTGACGCGTAAGCAATGACTCTTCCATTTTGCATCAGCACACATCCTAACCCACTCTTGGATGCGTCACAGAAAACGTCAAACGGCTTTTCTATGTCTGGTTGGGCCAGAACAGGAGCAGTGGTCAACAACTTCCGCAAAGTACAGAAAGCTGCTTCGCACTCCTCTGTCCATACAAACTTGTGATCCTTCTGTAACAGGCTTGTCATTGGTTTGGCAATCTTCGAGAATTCTGGTATGAAGCGACGGTAGTAACCGGCTAAACCAAGGAAACTGCGAACTTCGTGAACTGAAGTTGGTGACTTCCAGTCCATAACCTCTTGTACTTTACTAGGGTCTACAGAAATACCATTTTCAGACAACACATGGCCGAGAAAAGGAACTGTCCTGAGCCAGAACTCACACTTGCTGAACTTAGCATACAGTCGGTGTTCTCTGAGTCTAGTCAAGACTACCCTGAGGTGTTCTGCGTGTTCTTCTTCATTTTCTGAGTATATTAGTATGTCATCAATGAACACTATCACAAACTTGTCCAATTCGGGCATGAAAACCGAATTCATCAGGTACATGAAGTATGCAGGAGCATTTGTCAGTCCGAAAGACATGACGAGATACTCGTACAAACCATACCTGGTCGAGAATGCAGTCTTAGGCACATCTTGCGGCCTAATCTTTATCTGATGGTACCCTGATCTCAAATCTATCTTAGAGAACACTTTGGCTTTAGACAATTGGTCAAACAAGATATCAATCCGAGGAAGAGGATACTTGTTTTTAATTGTCACTGCATTCAATGGCCGATAGTCCACGCACATGCGTAAGGAGTTATCCTTCTTCTTTTTCACAAACAGAGCGGGGCATCCCCATTCGGACGAGCTGGGACGAATCAACCCTTTCTTTAGCAAGTCCTGAAGTTGTTTCTTCAATTCTGCCAACTCATTGGGAGGCATCCGATAAGGCCTTCTCGAGATCGGTGCTGTTCCTGGAATTAACTCAATGGCAAACTCGACATCTCGGTCTGGCGGCAGTCTAGGTAACTCCTCTGGAAACACATCTGGAAACTCACAGACCACTGGAATCTGGGCTAGCAGAGTAGTTTGGACCGCACAAGATGTGGTAGCTAGGTCTACCCTCCTAGGTAGGACCACTCGAAAGGTGCCTTCCCCATTGGGTTCCTTAAGAGAGATACTCCTTCCTCCAACATCAATTACAACTCTCATGCGATTCATCCAGTTCATACCCATGATCACATCCAAAACTAACCCTGGCATGACTATCAGATTAAGCTTATATTGTCGGTTTGCTATGTTTAGGGTTACTCCCTGAACTATCTGATTAGTCAACAGATCAGCCCCAGCTGAACTAATTTTATATGCACATTCCAATTCAACTATCTTTTGCTCATGCCTTTTAACAAATGCCTGACTTACAAAGGAATGAGATGATCCGGAATCAAACAAGACTACTGCAGGATGATTGTTGATAGAAAACATACCAGCTGTTACCGGTTCTCCTTCAGGGATATCCTCCACAGTGGTGTGGTGCACCCGGGCTTGATACTGCGTTTGTTGTTTCTTAGGATAGGGACAATACTTTGCAAAGTGCCCAGGTTGGTTGCAGTTGAAGCACGGTCCCTTCACTTGAGCCACGGTTCCCGATGAACTGCCTTGTCCTGTCTTTGTTTGAGGTAATGCCATCTTGAACGGCTTCTGGTTTCTCTGGGGTGGCTGAGCATTCTGATTCTTCCGTTGCGGTGGCCTAAACCTTGCACCGGGAACGGGCGATCGATAAGCCGGGCGATTGGTCACTGGGGCCCTGGACTGAGATGAACCCGACTCAAAAGCTCTCTTACGGATCTTGGAAGCGGCATAAACATTGTTGTTCTTCTCTTGCTTCAGACAATCACTAACGAAGTCATTGAAATTAGTTCTCATGTTTGTACCCACGTGTTTCATCATCTTGGGACTCAGGCCTCTCTTGAAACTAGCTATCTTCTTGGCTTCAGTATTCACCATATCCGGGGCATAACGGCTCAGGTTATTGAATGCATGCAGATATTGAGTCACAGTCTTCGTGCCTTGATTTAATGCCAGAAATTCTCCAAGCTTCATCTCGGTCAGACCTGGTGGAATGTATGTTCCACGGAAAGCATCAGTGAACTCCCTCCAAGTGATATGGGCGTGGGGAGCAAAAGTGGTGCGGTGATGCTTCCACCACATTCCTGCCGGACCTTGGAGCTGATGAGCTGCGTACTCAGTCTTCAACACTTCAGTCATCCTCAGAACACGAAACTTGTCTTCCATCGTATTAATCCACTCTTCTGCATCTAAAGGTTCTGCGGCTTCCTTGAAGATCGGTGGACGAGTATCCATGAAGTCCTTAAAACTGCTGTATTGGTTTGCTTCGTGGCCACCCTGGTTTATCCCCCGACGGGTATTATCTGCGATACTGCGCAGCGCAGCTTCCATATTCTGTTGCATACTTTCCATATTGCGTTGGCTTCCCAGGAATTGGGCGAAAAACTGTTCTGCCGTGTAGGGTGGAGGAGGCGGTGGTGGATCACGGTCATCATTAGCAGCTGCACTGCCACCAGCCTCGGCGGCACCATACACGGTACGGCGAGTGTTCGGCATCTGCATGTTTCAGCAACAGTAATTATTAGGTGATGTTGTAGAAATTGCAACCGAATGAAAAATTATGCCGAACTGAATTCACTGGAGAGAACAAATTCATACAATAAAACAGGGGCACAATAAGTCATTCCAATTAACACAACATCACTAATTATATTACTTAAAGCACACACATCGCGTCCATTACAACCAAGTTGCCAGCATACATACACTGGACTTTTGACGTTCGGATATCGTCACAAACACATCCAAGCTTTCCAACATTACATCAAGCTCTAGTCTTTCTACTCATTATTACATGCTCAAGTGCCAACAACGCAAAAGATCATGCAAGCGGGACCTAGTAGCTAGCGCAACAACTACTAGCCTACTCATCGTGGTCGCTGTCTAGGTCAGAGACGTCGGCGTTGCCGCCAACTGCAGCGTCGTCGTGCTCCTCAGCTGGCGCCACGGCCTCTGCAGGATCTTCGTCCACATCCAAATCCATCTCGGCTGCGCCAGGGAGGTCATAAGGGTTAAGCTGATTGTTTAGCATATGGACCTCTTCATGCAAGTTATCATTGTACTCCTCTGCATCGGCCAACCGCTGCTCTAGCTCAAATTGTCTAGCTCTCAACACATTCTCTGCGGACCAGGCTTCATTCCTCTGATGGAGCACATGAGCCAACATGCTCTCAGCATTCCTGTGGGCGGTGGTCAGTCGCTCAAGCTGCTCTCTCAGGGCACGTACATCTCCCTCAAAAACCACAGTCCTCTGAGTGGCCTGATCTCTCTGACGAGCCAACTGAGCCATCTCAGCGGTGAGCCTCTCAATCTCGGCGTCGTGATCTCTCTGAAGCTGACGGCGGTCATCACGAGCCTGACCAAGAGCACTAGAAACACGTCTCAGACTACCTTCCACTCCATCGAAGGCCCTCATCACTGCGAACATGGCACTCATAGCAGGGTTGTCACTGTTTTGTGCCTCTGCTGCGCTAACCTCCAAAGATCTGCCCCTTGCCTGCTGCCACGAGTCAGTGGAGGGGTTGCCCCTCGGAAAGACTCCAACTATAGCTGCTGCCAACTCCTGAGGAAAGCGATCCATGATATCCCTCAGGATCCCAAAGGCTGCCCTCTCAGCTGCTTCTTCAGGGGTCCTGCCAGTTGACTCAAAACGCCAACCGGTCCACTCAGAACCATCACCTCGGGAACGAACTACCGCTTCCACAGTCACCAAAAGTCCTTCGCCCATCCGCTCATTTGACCAAAAGTAGCGGGGCTCCATCCCATCAGGATAACCTACATAACTGAGCACTCTCCACAAAAGTGTAGGCATCCCAAACTCTCCAAGAAAAGTGTGGCGCTGGCGAGTGCGCGGAGCAAGCTGATGACGGGGAGCTCTGCCGGTGGACTTGCGGGCTGTCTGCTTGGTACGGGCCATCTGTAGCAAAATTTTATTACAGGGGTGAGAACAAATTTTTAAGTTGGCATTTTTATCGAAATGAGATAAGCAACTTATAAGGGGAGGAACAATGCCATGAATGAAATGCATAACATGATGCATGCACGTTCCGTACGTCCTCACAAACTTAGAAAATCAATAACTACTAACGGAATAGACGGTGGCATACAACGATCTCTTGTAACGTAACTAATACGTGCTACTCGAAAGCGCTGTTATGTACCTGCAGAAAAATCACTTCAGCCCAAACCTCACAGTATGAAAATATGCAAGAAAGCAGTAAAGTAAGTTACTCGCTCTACACGCATCCCCAGATACGAGTATAACGGTAACCACTACCCGAATCATCGTCCTATTGACGGCATCGTCACGGCATGACGGAATTCCCCCTCAATGATACCCTCATACAAACATGCGCATGGCACGTGAGTACTTCGGAATCACTTAAGCACTCCCCTAGATCGGCAGTGTATCCGACCATGCACTCACAACTCTCACTTACCAAGGCGTAGAGGTAATTGGTCCATACATTACCACTCAAGTGAATGGCACTCATACAATAGCACGCCGTATGAGCGACGAAATTTAAATATGATGCAAACCCCCAAGTTAGTACTTAAATAAGCCACCTAGAGTCCTTATCGGGCATAAGGGATATGACCACTGGCACACTTTTAAGTTCAAAAGCTCATTTGAAAACACAGTTTTGTTTTTAAATACTCATGTGAACAGTAACATGCTAAACCATGCTCCGATACCAGCTGTAACGGATCAACGTAATTATACGAGATTAAGTAAGCCAATCTCCCACCGAGGCGGTTAATTTAACAAACTTAAACCCGTATAACTCGAGATTCCGTGAAATCACGAAGGATTTCAAACCAACCAACATACAACCAAGATCGTACTGATTTAGCAGCCACAGTTCACACGATACATAAAGTCGACCATAAGGTAAAATACATCGGAGTTCAGAAATAAAAGTTATTACAACATAGTTCAACATAAAGTAGCGGAAGCAAATAGTTTTACGCACACACCCTTAGTTCAATTACAGTGCCAGTAGATAGTCATGGTCCACAAAAGCAGTAGATAAGACAAACGGAACGACCTCTGCCCAAGGTCCTAGTTGTCACCCATCGCCGGATACAGACAGTTGGAGCAGTACCCGTAGTACATCTGACCATCTGCAACAACAATGGGAACAACGCCCTGAGTACGAGAATGTACTCAGCTAGACTTACCCGTCATAAACCAGAAACAACATGACACCAAGGAGCATGCAAGGCTTTATATAGTGTACTGGCTTGACTCATTTGCGAAAGGCATAAGTTATTAGGAATAACTAATAATAAGTACTTTTAGCATCATTTTATGATAACCTATTCATGCTAGGTAAGCACCTATTACTAAAACAATCACTTGATTAACCATTAGCATCAAAGGTTACTATCTCATGTTTAGCATATTCAACATTATCCACATAACCATCAGTGTTCCATCGTTAACACTACGATGCCGTAGCTCGAGTCAAGTGCTCACTAACCGGGAGCGACGGCGATTCGAATCGAATTCCTATCCAGCTGGAGATTTATTCCTCACACAAACCATGCTTCCCCCGTCAGGGTCGCGTAGATCACCAATGACACTTTCCAAGAAGCCGCGGGATAACAATCATGGATCGCACTACCCAGGGACCGCCCGACTGCCAGGACGCACCTTGGGCTTACTCTTCGCGTCCCCGTACACTCCCTTCAACACCAGTCTGCCAACCCGAGTTTATCCCGGCTCGAAAAGTGTCGCTAGCTTCGCGGTCGAAAGGTACTTTATTCGGCCAGCTAAATGTGAGGCATGCGTTCAACATGACAAGAGGGACGAGCAACGATCGGTCCTTAATCGACACAGACAGAAAACTAACAACACCCCAGAACCCTGTCTGGTTGCCTCCAACTTTTTCGTCCGGTCTCCAATTATTCACCAACACTTGGTTACTTATCAAGATTCACAAATACTGCTAACCATAGCCAGGTATTCACCTATAACTCGCAGGTGACAGGAAATCACCTGGCTTCTACCGATCTAAGCATGGCTAAGCTATTTACTCGATCCTGACCTAATAAGGTAACATTATTCTGGTGGACAAGGATAGTAATGCAACAACGGTTTCACTCAACTCCTATAACTTTAATGCAACAATATATAACTATAAATCAGGTAAGTAAGAATAGCTTTTATAAAATAGGAGACTTATAATGCTCCGGGGCTTGCCTCTTTCGAACGAGCTAGGATGGTGGTCGACGCACTCTGGCAGCTCCTCGCTTGGCTCTTCCTCCTCGGGCACCTCCTGTGCCTGGGGCTCCTGCTGGTCCGTCCAAGCCTGCTCCTCCGGTACTGCTGCCTGCGAGTCCTCCTGCGATCCTGTATGATGCAAGTGCATAAGGGCATGTGAATGATGCATCGGAATATGATGGAATGATGAAGTGACATGAGATGCAGACGAGCACATGGAATGAGCAGTTAGTGCAAAACTTCATCTTCTACAAGGTAGTCCATGTCACCCAAGAACATGTATCCCAAGGTTTACTAAATTTGATTATACTAATTATCGTACACCTGACACAAGCAAGTAACCTTAATTAACCAAACCTTACCACCCTAACTCACTCACAACATCAGCAAGACCTAGTGATGCTTCAAAGATACACCAAACATATTTTTTTTCTTCTTAATTTCTCATAAAGATTAATCATTTATTCCTTATTTAACTAGGGTTGTACTGCAACACCTATCTCTGGTGTAGATAAAAATCTACAAAAATTACAGTAGAGTATTCTTACCCTAACTAAGCTATCACTAAATTTTCAAGGTAAATGGAACTGTAAAACTACTTATACAAAATAAACAAGTTAAGGCTTAAATGTGAGCATGAAATTGTTTTATACTAGGAAAAGTATCAAACAACAGATTCCCCATTTTTCCTAGGTTTCCAACAGTAAACTAATATGCTACAAAAATTTTCATAAGCATGTTATATACAAATATTGCTTTCTACTAAAAATAACAAATATTAACAAATAAAGGCATTTGAACTACACTTCAAAAATTTCCCACAGAACATGCTTCACTAGCATTTTTCCTAGAAAGTATATCACTAAAGAAGATTAATTCAACAAGAATCACATTTTTCTCTTTATTAGTTTATTTACTACAATTTTTCTAAGATAACAGCATATATAACAATTAAATAGAAATGTACAGTAAAGTGTCACAAAAATAACATGGGATATTTTTAAACTGTAGATCTATTCACAAGGAACATTTTAAAATTTATTTCCTGATTTTTGGAGCTATAATTATTGAGATAGAATTTTTTTGGAAGCTTTTTCAGATTTTCTGGAAATTCATTTCTTTAAAACGAAATTCAAAACCGGACTTAAATGCTACGCGCACCCCGCTGTGACACCCGAGACTGAAACACTGCGACAGACAGGCGGGGCCCATGCGCCAGACGGGCCCACCCGTCAGCCGGTGCCGGTCAGAGGCGGCGCGGACGGCCGTGATCTCGCCGCCGGCGAGTCCTCCGGCGACGGGGAGGGTACCAATGTGACCCTCTCAACGACGCGAACTCAGTGGTACCTAGTGGGTGGCCAGACGAGCTCGGCATAGAGCTCGCCGGCGAGCATGGCGGCTCGGCGGCACGGGACGCCGTCGGCCGGCCAGCTCCGACCGAGATAGGCCGTGCGGTGAGGTCGGTGAGATTCGCGATGCAAGCGCGGTGCTCGTGCGCTCGAGAAAAGGGCGAGAAATGGTGCGGAGGGGTGCGGTCCACGGAGCGGGTTACTCCGGTGAGCTTGGCCGGAACTCCGGCGAGGCATTACCGCGGGTGGAGGCCGAATCAGCGCGGGCCGAGGCGAGCACCGGGTGCGCGATGACGAGGCGCGGCGATGGCGAAGACGGAGGCGGATGCGGTGAGCCGGAGCGGAGGCTAGGGCGGTGGCGGAGCTCGGGAGCCGGCAATGGTGAAGGCGGAGCTCTGCGGCTGCTGCTGCTGCGGGCGAGAATGGAGGGAGCAGCGAGGCGGACGAGCGCGCGGAGGGGGAGTAGGCGAGCGCGGACGTTGCGGGGGCCACAGGGCGCGTGTCGCTCGGCTCGACGGCGTACGGACACGCGGCGGCCGAACGCTGCCGCGGCGCCACGACGCCATGCGCGGGCGCGCGCGCGCGGGCGAGCGGGAGGGGACGACGCGGACACGGGCCGGGCCGGCTTTGGCCGTGGGCCGAGAAGTGAGGGCGAAGCCCAGTAACGAAATTTCGATTTTTTCTTTTTTTCCAAATATTTTCCAGATTTTACATTTCTGTTTGAAATTCAAATTTGAGGATGAAAACGAGGTTTTCAGAAATTTGTCCCAAAACAAAAGTTGTTCAAAATTTTATTCTCTACAACTTTCATATAGAACATTTTTCCAAATTCCCAATAGATTTTAAACTTGAGATTTAAAGCTAATTTAAATATCAAACTCATTTATTTAGAAAAATTTTTAAAACAGAATTTGAGGAGAATTTGAATCCAAATTTTTGCTCCAATAATCAAGTTGGTTTATTCTAAATTAATTAAAATTGCTACTTCTAAAAAGTACACCAACTTTTTAACATTCATTTTAAATTTAGGGTTTCCATTTTATTGCTTTTCAAGTTATATTTGAAAAGGGCTACAAATCACAAAATGTTAAACATGCAATGATGTTGAATGCTTATGCTTTGAAATGATGATGCATGCTTAACACCCAGGGGTGTTACAGTCTATTTCATTAGCGAGGTGCTTTTGGAAACCAAGGTACGGTACCCACAAATCCAGAAACTGCTATATGTCGTCGTCCTGACACGGCGCAAGCTTCGTCACTACTTTGAGGGTCACCCGGTAACTATGGTTTCTTCTTTCCCCTTGAGAGAGATAGCCTAGAACTGGGAAGCCTCGGGTAGAATTGCCAAGTGGGCGGTCGAGCTCATGGGCGAGACCCTATCTTATGCGCCGTGTAAAGCTATTAAGTCACAGGTATTAGCAGACTTCCTAGCCGAGTGGACCGACACCCAACTCCCCCCTGCACAGCTCCAAGCTGAGCTCTAGACCATGTGCTTCGAAGGGTCGTTGATGAAAACAGGAGCAGGCGCGGGTTTGCTCTTCATCTCGCCCCTCGGGGTTCACATGCACTACATCATCCGGCTTCATTTTCCTACGTCAAATAACATCGCCGAATACAAGGCGCTCGTTACAGGGCTGAGAATTGCCATCGAGCTCGGGGTCCGACACCTTGACGTTCGAGGCGACTCCTAGCTCATCATCGATCAGGTCATGAAGAGCTCGAGCTACCATGATCCCAAGATGGAAGCCTATTGCCAAGAGGTGTGGCGCCTCGAGGACAAGTTTCACGGCCTCGAGCTCAACCACATCGCACGCAGGTATAATGAGGCCGCCGATGAACTGGCGAAAATCGTGTCCAGTCGAACTACGGTTCCACCAGACGTTTTTGCAAAAGATCTCCAGCAGCCATCCATCGACCTTGGGCCAAACGGAGGGGTCGACGGGACGTCACTCGACCCCCCACCTGAGGTAGATGCCCCCTCGACTAGGGCTGAAGCCATGCAGGTGGAAGGCTCGACCCCATCATCTGCCTCGAGCCTGACTGACGCATTCCGTACCTCGACTACCTCATCCGAGGGGACCTCCTCTCGGATAAGACCGAGGCTCGACGGATCGCTCACCGGGCCAAAACCTTTGTGATCTTTGGCGACAATAGGGAGCTGTACCGCCGCGCCCTATTGGCATCCTCCAACGTTGCGTCATAAATGAGGAAGGCAGAAACTTGCTCGAGGATCTACACTCGGGGGCTTGCGGTCACCACGCAGCGCCTCAAACCCTTATCGGAAATGCTTTCCGACAAGGATTCTATTGGCCAACCGTGGTCTCCGACGCTGTCAAGCTAGTACGCTCCTACAAAGGTTGCCAGTACTATACGAGATAGACCCATCTCCCAGCACACGCCCTGCAAACCATTCCCATCACGTGGTCGTTTGCCGTTTAGGGACTCGACCTTGTCGGACCTTTGAAAAAGACAACCGGTGGCTTCACCCACTTGCTCGTTGCAATCGACAAATTCTCCAAGTGGATCAAGGCCCGCCCCGTCACTAGCATTAGGTCCAAGCAAGCTGTGCTATTCTTTACCGACATTATCCATCATTTTGGGGTCCCCAACTGTATCATTACGGACGATGGCACCCAGTTCACTGGTAAAAAGTTTCTGGATTTCTGCGACAGCCATCACATCCGTGTGCTCTGGTCAGCCGTGGCTCATCCAAAAACAAATGGCCAAGTGGAACGTGCCAACGACATGGTTCTGTAAGGCCTGAAACCTAGAATTTTCGACAAGCTAAACAAACATGGCAAGAGATGGGCTGCCGAACTTCCCTCGGTCCTGTGGAGATTAAGAGCAATGCCGAGTCGAGCCACGGGGTTCACTCCATTCTTCTTAGTCTATGGATCTGAGGCCGTGCTCCCCACTGACATAGAGTATGGGTCCCCAAGGCTAAAAGCCTATAGCGAGAGAAATAACGACGCCGCAAGAGAGGACGCCCTTGACCAGCTCGAGGAAGCCCGAGATGTGGCCCTATTGCATTCTGCCAGATACCAGCAAGGTCTCCGGCGCTACCACGACAGACATGTCTGCAAGCGTGACCTTAACGTTGGCGACCTGGTGCTACGACGGAGCCAGAACACCAAGGGACGGCACAAGCTCACGCCACCATGGGAAGGACCATACATCATCGCAGAAGTGCTAAAGCCGGGCACCTACAAGCTATCCAACGAGAAGGGCGAAATCTTCACCAATGCTTGGAACATTGAATAGCTACATCGCCTTTTCTCTTAAAAAGCCTCGAGGCTCTGTAACTTCTTTTCAATTTCATCAATAAAGAATACAGCGATGTTCAAACTTTCATTTCACAAACAATGAGGAAGGATCGACTCTGTTCTCCCAGAATCGACCCTCCCTCGAGGGCTACAAGGGGGGAACCCCCAGTCCCCGAAAAAACTTGTACTCTTTTTTCAAAGTTGAAGAACTACCTCCTAAGTCAAACAACGTTGCAAGTGCGCCCTGAAGCTCGAAGGGGCCCTCGAGCCACGAGATCCCCCACGCCTCTGAGGCTACGGTACCTCCGCTCACCCCTCACGCCTAGGGGCACGACCACACATTAAGTAGACCTAATGGCAGTTCATAACTTTGAAAAGGAATACACCCCCTATCGCTTAGATCAGGTTCTTACCCGATCTACAAGGCCGCAAGAGGCACCCTGAAGCTCGAGGGCAGTCGAACCGCGAGATCACTTATGCCTCCGAGGCTACGGTACCTCCACTCGCTCCCTTACGCCAAAGGGCGCAACCGTGTGCCAAGTAAATCATGCGAGAACACAATTCAAGAGATAAAGGGAAGAAAAGCTCAAATAAAACTTAAATAACCAAACACTGGTTCATGTTTCGAGTTTTCAAGACCCCCGAGGCCACCACGACCAAAATACAAAATACCAACTAATTACACGGGCCTTTGCGCCCAGATTTGGCTCACGGGCCCTCATCGTCGGCAGGCGGAACCACCTCGGCCTCGAAAAGGGAGGCCAGGCGGCTCCCAGGCTCTTCTGCGGCTCCGATCAGCTCTAGGCAGGCGTCCTCATTCTCCTCGTCCGTTCGATCTGGGTCTGTGATGAAGCCGTCAGCGACAAGCTCCATGTCAAACACAAACCTAGACCGGACGACGGCCAGCGCCCTCTTCATGCCATGGTGAAGGCTGCCCCATATCCTTTCACGGACGAGGCGGCCCAGCGCCGCCATCCGATGGACGAAGGAGTTCCCCGGGGCGTCCTCCCCAGTGTCGGTGTCAGGCGCGACCCCCAGGCCGTCACACACGGAGGTGATCGCGCCCTGGAGCAACTGGGTCCTCTAGGTCTCGGCTTTGAGGAGGCTCTGGAAGGAATTGGCAGACGCCTGGGCCACCCGATTCTCTCTCTCCAGCTCTGAAACAATAATAAACTGAATTAATACTTACACGGGGCCTCAACGCCGTGGCAGCAAAACAACCACACTTACCCTCGGTGTGGGTCTGCAAGCCCACGACCTCGTCGCGGAGCCCCCCGCACGTCCTCTTGAGCTCTTGAAGAGCGTCGTCCCTGTCACGAACGGTCGCCCTCAGCGCCTCGATCTCCTGGCGGGCGGTCTAGAGAGCCGTGTCCTTCTCCTGGATGGCTCCGTTCAGCGCCGTGATCTCATCCTTCAGAGCGCCAAAGCGAGCTATGACCTGCACGATCTGGACATTGAGGGCGTCGCGCTGACGGCTGACCTGGGAAACATCCTCCTCGAGCTCCTTCACCCATGCCGACAGGGGCTCGAGATCCCTGCGGGCCTGAGCAGCCTCCTCCCGAGCCTTGGCCGCGTCTGCGCGCACCACGGCCTTAGTCGCCCAGGCCTGCATCGCCTCCTCCTTCACCGCCGCGTAGGTGACGCGCAGCTCAGCCATCTCGGCATTCCGATCGGAAAGCCGTTTCTAGGCCTCCTCGACCAGAACCCGTTGCTGGGTTAGCACAGCCCACACGCCACTCTCATCCCGGATGAAGAGTGACTTGCGGCGGGAGTACTCCTTGAGCTCCTGATCATAGTTTGAAAAACCAAAAAGATTAAGAGCCAAGGGAAAAAGACACCAAGAGAACCGCGAAAAGAGCTGACAAGTCAAACATACCACGGTGGCATCCCACACACCTCGCGACACGGTCTCTGTTGCCACATGAAGCACTCGCTCGAGGTGTCGATGGAGACCCTCGAGGTACTCCCAGCGGTGCACCTTGTCCCTGTCGTTTAGGGTGAAGATGGGCTCGGCGTCGGGGTTCGCGGCGTCCCTGAACTGGAGGGACGGACCCCCCCCCACCACGGTATCTCCGCCTCCACCCGTGCTATAGTCAGCATGGCGATATCCGGCCACGAGGATGATGATCTGGCCAGGGCGTCTCCCGGCCCCGCGGAAGGACCGGCCTCGCCCACGGTTCCCGCCTCTCCGACCATCGTCGAGGCACCAGCCTGGTCCATGGCCTCACCCCCCTCGACTCCGACCACCTGTTTCCCCTTGTCTAGGGGAGAGTCGTCGAGGGTAAGGTCCACCGTCACGGGCGCCAGCTCTTCTGTGAGGGCTGGCCCCTCGACCGCAGGCACCTCAGGAGCCGGCGCCTCGACCACCGGTGCCTCTTCTTCTGGGGCCTCGGGCAGGGGCTCGGCAGACCCACCCTCCACCGTAGCCGCTGGCTCCGCCGGCGGGTCTTGCTGCGGCTCTCCCGCTTGTGCCCCCTCCTGTCCCGCCGCCGGCGGGACCTCCTCCATAGCCACGTCTGCATCCACCCGCTCCACGTCACGGACAGATGCTTCAGCCGTTGTGGCCTCGACGGCAGCCTTGGCCGTCGACGACGGCCTGGGCTCCGCCTCGCCCGTGCTAGGCGCCACCACCTCCGCCGGTCCTGACCCCTGCATGGTGGGGTCGGAACCGGCAGCCCCTGAGGCACCTACCATCGCCGGGGCCGCCCCCTGCTGCTGCCGCAACCGCTCCTTTGTGGCTTCAACCCGCTGGACCCAACCGGCATCCTGCGCCACCGTCCGGTTAATGACGACGGCGCTCGCCCGAAGTGACTTCACAGGGGTAGGCCCCATCGGCTCCGCCTTCCGCTTTAACCTACAAAGTGAGAAGGAACATCAGTGAACGGATCCAGAGAAAGGCAGAAGAATCAAACACAAACACTTACCTGGAAATCAGCACCAAGGACCTTGACCCTGGACGGTCCGAACCTCCCGGGGCGGCCGGCGGTGGCCTCGTGGCAGCCCCACCAACGGGCCAGGCACTCCTTGGGGCCCTGGCCGGAACGCCACCCTGCGTCCTCTGCACCTCCGAGGCTAGCTGGCCCCGGGTCCTCACGCCTACCGGTGGCGCCGCCGATGACGACGCTGGGGCCACTGCTCCAGCCTCCGCCTGAGCTGGCGGGGCCTGAACCGGTGCAGGCGGCTCGGTCGACCCCCCTCCCCCCCCCGCTGGGCTTGGGGTAAGGAGGCCCCTCCCATCGAGGGGCCCGCCTCCTTCTCCGCCTCCTCCTCCGTCTCCTCGACCACAACGACCGAGGAGGACGACCCCCTGACAGGCTCCAATAGGGGCGAATGTCGGGGAGGTCCCCCAGGCCGGTCATGGCTTCATACCACGACAGGGCATCGTTGTCTTCACCGTCGCTGTCGTCGTCCTCCTCCCCCGAGATCGTCTTAGAGGGAGACTCTGCCAGGGGGACCCCGTCGATGGCCTGCTGAAAGGTCTTGATGGCTAGAGGGGGGTGAATAGCCTATTAAAATTTTCTACAAAGACAAGCTAAACAAGTTTATCAATAAAATAAATAGCGAGATGCAAGTTTTTCTTAGCCTACGGGGTGTTTGCAAGCCACCTAACCAATTCACAATTCTAATAAATTTGCACTCAACCGCACAAGTCAACTACAACTAAAGCTAGCTAGCTACACAAGCTAAGAGATACACTAACAAGCTAGCAAGGTAACTAAGAAATTAATACAAGAGAGAGTTAGGAGGATATCACCGAGGGGCGAAGTATTGAGCCAACCAATAAATATGATCAAGAGATGAATACCACAATATACAACCACCGGGATCGATCAAACATAATAAGAATGATGACACGAAGATTTATCCCGAGGTTCACGTGCTTGCCGGCACGCTAGTCCCCGTTGTGTCCCTCTTCACCACGTGGTTCGGTGGCTAATCGGTCTCACACCGAGCCTCTCAAAAGGCACCACAAGAACCTACCAAATGGCAAAAGGTTGCAATGACACGAGCAATATACTAACGTTGCCTTTGGCGCTTCGCTGAGGTAGGCACAAACCCCTCACAATCACCGGAGGTGGCCAAGAATAATCACCAACTCTTGCCAACGCCTCCAAGCTGCTCCAAGCCGTCTAGATGGCGGCAACCACCAAGAGAAACAAGAATCCCACAGCAAATCAACCACCAAGTTCCAACTAGATGCAATCTCACAATGCAAATGCACTTGGATCACTCAATCTCACTTCGAATATGCAAAGAAGCAAGAGAGATGAGTGGGAGGGGAGTTGCTTAGCTCAAAGTGCTCACAAGTATGTCAAAATGTTCGAGAGAGAGAGCCTTGAACCGGCCAACGAGTATTTATAGACGTACCCCTTCGAATATAGCCGTTAGAAACTTAAACAGCCGAAATCAGGCTGACCGGACGCGCTGGTCCAACTGACCGGACGCGCCGGTCGCCCAACGGCTAACTCGTGAAGTACTGACCGGACGCGCTGGTCCAAACGACCGGACGCGCTGGTCGCCCAACGGCTAACTGCGAAGCAACGACCGGACACGCTGGTCCAACTGACCGGACGCGCTGGTCGCCCAACGGCTAACTGCGAAGCAACGACCGGACGCGCTGGTCCAACTGACCGGATGCGCCGGGAACGACCGGACACGCTGGTCCCGTGAAGGACCGGACGCGCTGGTCGCCTGAGCAACGCTCAATGAAATAGTGACCGGACGCGCTGAAGAAAATGACCGGACGCGACAATGACAGCGTCCGGTTAGAGTCCAGTAAGCTCCCTGAACGACCGGACGCGTCCGATCATCAGTGACCGGACGCGCCTTGCGTCCGATCATCGAACTGAAAAACACGCAGACACTGAACACTGACCGGACGCGTCCGGTCATGCAAGGACCGTGTCCGGTTCAGCGTCCGGTCACCTCTGTGACCTCTGTTCACCTCCGTTTCTTTTTCGGACTTCCGGCGTAGTGGAAAATAATCGTTTCAATTTCTCGAAAACGCCTGAATCCCGCCTCGCAAGCTCGGCGGGAGGGAGAGAGGAACCCAAACCCTCTCTACTGCTCAAACTCCACTGCCGTCGCAAACGTGCTAACATCACCAAGTGATCTCGTCATGTGTGAGTGTGTTAGCATTTTCACTATCATTTTTCGAGGCGATATTAGTTCTATCCAAATGCATATGATCATGAAATGCACATCTAGAGGCACTTAGGAGTTCAATAGCCGCGTCATTCCCCTCTTTATAGTACGGCTATCTATCCTATAATGTAACCACACCCACTAGGTGTCTTGGTTACTAAAACACAACCCTTAAGCATATACCTTTGCCTTGATCACGTAGGGTTGCGTCCAAATCCAAGTGTGGCCATCATGATCACCATGTCCATCTTGCCATCAACCTTGGAGTGTACTAATCCTCATATGCTACATACAACTTAGGCATGGGATTAGTACTTAGGCATTGTCACTAATTACCAACACCAAACATAGGACTTTCAATCTCCCCCTTGTTGGTAATTGGTGACAACCCTTTCACAAAGATGTTATAATAAAATTTTGATTGAATCCATGTCACATTGTCCAAGTATATTACCATGTGTAAGAATTATGGACATGTGATCATGAATTCAAATTGATAGCAATGGCTCCCCCTACATGTATGCTATATGTTTGGATTTTGGAAGCATACATGTTAGATAGGAAAGATTAGGAGCATTGACTACCAATAGGTGCTAAGTGTTTAAGATTATAGACCTTTGAAGCGTGATACCATCGGAGTAGCGATAAACACCATCTTAGCACCTTGTGTAGTTAGATTCCACTTGGAAAAACACAAACATAACTAGAAATCTCGTGAGATCAACATTATAAGCAAGGCTCTAGTACCACTTTGAAAAAAACATGAAGCAAGAAAAATCTAACTACTTTCTATTTATGCTAGTACCTTAATGCAACATTCAAATTATACTAGCAAGACACCACACAAGCAAAGTATCGAAGAAAACGAAATGCATAACTATGCATCATACATATGAAGTGCACATGGAAATGCAACATTCATGCTTAAGAGCTTGCTCCCCCTACTTGTGTGCTCAAAATTTTAGTTGATCCCCTTCTTTTATCAATTCTCCCCCTTTGTGCTTCTTCCTCTTTGAGTTCTATCTTTGTGAACAACAATTTCAATTTCTCCCCCTTTGGCACCAATTGACCACAAGGAGCAAACTTTAGATAGATTATCATGTTGAAATATGGGGTGAGGATCAAGTTTATGATTCAACCTAGATTGCTTGCATAAATAAAATACTTCGGTTTGATCCAAGGGCAAGTTTCTTCACACCTCACTAGAAGGGTTATCATGCACCATGTTGAAGCAAATATTTAGACAAGTTTTCTAGATTAAACACTTAGGATCACAAGCTACTTAAACAAGTTATATGCTACCACTAGATCATACAAGTCATGGAAACAATAGTGGCACCATATAAACTTCAAATTCATTTAATTTTCATGAATGATCCTAGAACATAAGAAATCATGACTAGATGCACTAAACATGTCCTTAGTATAGAATGTATGACATGTCAACCAATTGTACCTTGGGGCTCAAAGGAGAGGCATGTCATATCATGGGAGTGCATCAACTCATGTTGGAGAAATCAAGTATGTTCAACTCATTCTTTAGCTTGTGAAATCTCTTCTCATCAAGTGGCTTGGTGAATAGATCAGCTAATTGATCTTCGGTGCCCACACTCTCAATGGCAATGTCACCCTTTTGTTGATGATTTCTAATGAAATGATGACGAACATCAATATGCTTTGTTCTTTGATGTTGAACCGGATTGTTGGTTAGCTTCACGGCACTTTCATTGTCACATAGCAATGGCACATTCTTGAAATTGATTCCAAAATCTTTCAATGTTGCCTTCATCCATAAGATTTGTGCACAATAACTACCCGCGGCAATGTATTCGGCTTCGGCGGTAGATAGTGCAATACTATTTTGCTTCTTGGATGACCATGAGACAAGTGATCTTCCCAACAATTGACAAGTCCCGGAAGTGCTCTTTCTCTCCACTTTGTCACCGGCATAGTCGGAATCCGAATATCCAACTAGCTCAAAGCTTGCACCTTTGGGATACCATAATCCAACATCTTGTGTATGCTTTAGGTACCTCAATATTCTCTTTGTTGCTTTCAAATGACTTTCTCTTGGTGAGGCTTGAAATCTTGCACACATGCATACACTGAACATCACATCGGGTCTTGATGCCATCACATAGAGTAGGCTACCAATCATTGATCTATATAGCTTTTGATCCACCATGTTGCCATTCTTGTCACTATCCAAACTTCCACTAGTGCTCATTGGAGTTGTAATGCCCTTTGCATCTTCCATGCCAAACTTCTTGAGCATATCTTTGATGTACTTGGTTTGGCTCACAAATGTACCTTCTTTCATTTGTTTGATTTGAAGTCCAAGAAAGAAACTAAGTTCACCAATCATTGACATTTCAAATTCCTTGGCCATCATTTTACCAAACTCATCACAATAATCTTGATTGGTTGAACCAAATACAATATCATCAACATATATTTGCAACACAAACAAGTCTTTCTCAATCTTCTTGGTGAATAGTGTTGTATCAACTTTGCCCATGACAAATCCTTTGGATAGCAAGAAGTCCCTCAATCTTTCATACCATGCTCTAGGTGCTTGCTTTAATCCATACAAAGCCTTCCTTAACTTGTATACATGATTGGGTTTCTTGTCATCTTCAAAACCGGGAGGTTGCTCCACATACACCTCCTCTTGAATGTACCCATTGAGAAATGCACTCTTTACATCCATTTGATATAGCTTGATATTGTGAGCACAAGCATAGGCAAGTAAGATCCTAATCGCTTCCAATCTTGCAACCGGGGCATAAGTTTCACCAAAGTCAAGACCCTCTATTTGTGTGTAACCTTGAGCCACTAGTCTTGCTTTGTTCCTTACTACTATCCCATCTTGATCTTGCTTGTTGCGAAAGACCCATCTTGTTCCAATGACATTGTGATCCTTAGGCCTTTCAACTAGTTCCCATACTTCATTTCTCTTGAAGTTGTTGAGCTCTTCATGCATTGCATTTACCTAATCCGGATCTCTCAATGCTTTATCAATATCCTTGGGTTCTTCCATTGACACAAAAGAAGAGTGAGCACAAAATGATGTCAATCTTGATCTAGTTTGAACTCCTCTTTGTATGTCACCAATGATGGAATCCAATGGATGGTCTCTTGCAATGTTAGTTGGTTGAAGCACTTGGACTTGATTGCTTGGATGTTGATGTTGATCATGAATTGGAGATGATGAACTAGCCACTTGTTGATCTTGTTGCACTTGAGATGATGTACTAGCTTGATTTTGCATTAGAGAACCACTAGCTTGTGTAATTGGTCTTTGGAGCACTTGATCTTTGTCATCATCCACATGAATTACTTGTTTTGGTCTAATATCGCCAATATCCATCTCTTTCATAGCATTACTCAATTGAGTTCCTCTCACATCATCCAAGTTATCTTCTTCATCTTGAGAACCATTTGTTTCATCAAACTCAACATCATACACTTCTTCAAGTTGACCATTAGCCAAATTCCAAACTCTATAAGCTTTGCTAGTAGTTGAGTAACCAAGTAGGAAGCCTTCATCACATTTCTTCTCAAACTTGCTCAATCTAGTGCCTTTCTTCAAGATATAGCATTTACAACCAAATACCCGAAAGTATGCAATGTTGGGCTTTCTTCCATTTAAGATCTCATATGGTGTCTTCTCAAGGAACTTGTGGCAATAGAGATGGTTGCTATAAAAGCAAGCCATGTTGATTGCTTCGGCCCAAATGAATGACTCATATTATACTCATTCAACATTGATCTTGCCATATCAATTAAGGTTCTATTCTTCCTTTCAACTAGGCCATTTGATTGAGGTGTATACTTGGCCGAGAATTGATGCTTGATTCCAAGCTCCTCACATAGCTCATCAACTCTTGTGTTTCTAAACTCACTTCCATTGTCACTTCTTACTTTCTTGATTGTGGTCTCAAACTCATTTTGCACTCTCTTGATGAACTTCTTGAATATGTCAAATACATCACTCTTGTCCACAAGAAAGAATACCCATGTGTATCTAGTGAAATCATCCACAATCACAAAACCATACTTGTTGCCACCAATGCTTGTGTATGTAGTTGGCCCAAATAGATCCATGTGCAACAACTCAAATGCCTTGGAAGTACTCATAATGCTCTTCAATGGATGAGTGTTGCCTACTTGCTTTCCGGCTTGACATGCACTACATAGCTTATCCTTCTCAAATGTGACATCCTTCAAGCCTCTAACTAAGTCATGCTTCACTAACTTGTTCAATTGCTTCATGCCAACATGACCTAGTCTTCTATGCCACAACCAACCCATACTTGATTTGGTGAGCAAGCATGTTGAAAGTTGAGTGTCACTAGCATTAAAATCAACCAAGTATAGATTCTCATATCTAAAGCCTTTGAAGATCAAGTTAGAGCCATCAACACTAACTATCTCCACATCATCAACACCAAATATGCACTTGAAACCGAGATCACACAATTGAGCAACCGAGAGAAGATTGAAGTTCAACTTTTCAACTAAGAGCACATTGGAAATGCTATGATCATTAGAGATTGCAATCCTTCCAAGAGCCTTTACATCACCCTTGCTATTGTCACCAAATGTGATACTATCAATGCCACTATCATTTGATTTGAGAGAGTTGAACATTCTTGAATCACCGGTCATATGTTGAGAGCACCCACTATCAAGCACCCAATGCCTTCCTCCGGCCTTGTAATTAACCTACAAAACAATTTAATGTTTCTTAGGTACCCATACTTGCTTGGGTCCTTGGAGGTTAGACACTAAGCTCTTTGGTACCCAAATGGCCTTCTTCTTTGGGCCCACAATTGGTGTACCAACAAACCTAGCATGCACACCTTTCTCACCCTTGGTAAGTACATAACAAGAATCAAAAGGAATGTAAGGTACATTAGCATTTTTCTTGTTCTTGTTCATTTTATTGCATTTAATCTCTAGATGCCCAATTTGCTTGCATCTATTGCAATAACGACCATTGCCCTTCACAAAGCGAGGCTTTGGAGTAGCAAAGGCCGCCTTGCCCTTCTTGGGAGTATAGCCCAATCCCTCTTTGTTAAGGGAGAACCTTTGGCTACCCAAGCATTTTAGCAAGCGGGCATCCCCACCATAGGTGTTGCCTAATGCGCGGGTGAGATCATCCACCTCTCTCTTGAGAGTCTCAACCACAAGTGATGAATCACTAGTAGTAGAGGTAGAGTTGGTTGTGGTGGATGATGATGAGCTACATGAAGCATTAGTAGGACTAACAAATAAAGAATCATCAATAATATCACATGTTAGTCCAATATCACAAGTGACAATCACTTGCTCCTCCTTAGCTTCCTTCATGAGCTTCTCCAACTTGAGATCCTTTTCCTTGATGAGCTCAAGTAGAGTGGAGTGGGCTTCCTTAAGCCTAGTGTGAGCAACTTCAAGGTCCTCGTGGTCTTCCTTTAGACACTCACGAGAAGCCTCTAGCTCATCAAAGGATTTCCTAAGAGCTTTGAGCTCTTGTTCAATTCCTTTGCACTCCTTACTCTTTTTGAGAGCAACAAGCTCCTCCATCAAGGCATCATTTTCATTGCTCTTGGCAATGAGCTCTTGTTCCAAGATTTTGTATTTCTTGGTGGTCCTCTTGTAGACCATGCTCATTTGATCTATTATGCCCAATAGATCATCCTTGGAGTAGTCCTCATCCTCCTCATCATCACTCCTACAACCATGACTAGCACAAGAATCATCATCACTATCATCATATTTTACCTTTGTAGGCTTGGCCATAAGGCATGTTGATGTAGTGTCGAAGATGGATGGCTTGTTGGAGAGGGCGATGTTTGCAATGGCTCGCCGAGTGGTCCTCTCATCATCACTAGAGCTTTCATCATCGTCACTATCGGAGTTGTCACTATCCCAAGTGACCATATAACCACTACCTTTCTTCTTCTTGTTGAATGTGAAGTTCTTCTTTGCTTTCTTCTCCTTCTTGTTCTTTTTCAATTTCAACTCACCATCATGATATCTTTTGTCTTCATAGGGGCACTTTGCCACTACATGATCGGGGCCATTGCAATTGTAGCAAAGCACCTCCTTTGCCTTCATGAAGTCCCTTCTCTTTCTTGCACCATAGCCTTTCTTCTTCATGAACCGACCCATCTTTTGCACTAGAAGGGCCATGATCTCATCATCAAATGGATCATCATCATCATCATCAACCTTGCTCTTGCCCTTAGAGGATGAAGCCTTGAATGCAATGGGCTTCTCTTGCTTGACCTTGGTTTCCTTCTTCTCTTCTACCTCATCTTCATCATCATTGTATTGGGCATCGGTCATTATATCTCCAAGCACATTGGTTGGTTTGACCTTGTCCAATCCCTCTCTAAAGATCATTCTTCTCAAGGTGGCAAACTTCTTGGGTAAGCACATCAAGAACTTGTGTGAGAAGTCCTTGTCCTCAACCTTCTCCCCAAGCCCCTTGAGATCATTGACAATGACTTGGAGCCTATAGAACATCTCCGGGATGGATTCATCATCCTTCATCTTGAATGTGGAGAACTTGTCCTTGAGCATATATAGTTTGGCACTTTTTACCGTTGAAGTGCCTTCATATGTTTCTTCAAGCCTTATCCAAAGCTCATTTGCCTTTTCAAGATCTTTGATTTGCTCAAATACTTTATCATCAATGGCACGATAGATTGTGTCAAGTGCCGCCGTATTGCATTGTTTGTTGATGCGGTCATTGGGAGTGAGGTTTTCCTCATCAAGAATGACGTATCCTTCTTTGGTCACATCCCAAACCTTCTCATGTATATTGCCTAGATATTGCTTCATCTTCCTTTTCCAATGATCAAAGGAAGAGACGCCATCAAAGAATAGAGGCTTGCCATTAACATGATTGAACATAACTTGAGCCATCTTACACCGAGGTTGTTAAGCCTTACAAACAGTGACCACGGCTCCGATACCACTTGAAAGGTCTTGATGGCTAGAGGGGGGGTGAATAGCCTATTAAAATTTTCTACAAAGACAAGCTAAACAAGTTTATCAATAAAACAAATAGCGAGATGCAAGTTTTGCTTAGCCTACGGGGTGTTTGCAAGCCACCTAACCAATTCACAATTCTAATAAATTTGCACTCAACCGCACAAGTCAACTACAACTAAAGCTAGCTAGCTACACAAGCTAAGAGATACACTAACAAGCTAGCAAGGTAACTAAGAAATTAATACAAGAGAGAGTTAGGAGGATATCACCGAGGGGCAAAGTATTGAGCCAACCAATCAATATGATCAAGAGATGAATACCACAATATACAACCACCGGGATCGATCAAACACAATAAGAATGATGACACGAAGATTTATCCCGAGGTTCACGTGCTTGCCGGCACGCTAGTCCCCGTTGTGTCCCTCTTCACCACGTGGTTCGGTGGCTAATCGGTCTCACACCGAGCCTCTCAAAAGGCACCACAAGAACCTACCAAATGGCAAAAGGTTGCAATGACACGAGCAATATACTAACGTTGCCTTTGGCGCTTCGCCGAGGTAGGCACAAACCCCTCACAATCACCGGAGGTGGCCAAGAACAATCACCAACTCTTGCCAACGCCTCCAAGCTGCTCCAAGCCGTCTAGGTGGCGGCAACCACCAAGAGAAACAAGAATCCCGCAGCAAATCAACCACCAAGTGCCAACTAGATGCAATCTCACAATGCAAATGCACTTGGATCACTCAATCTCACTTCGAATATGCAAAGAAGCAAGAGAGATGAGTGGGAGGGGAGTTGCTTAGCTCAAAGTGCTCACAAGTATGTCAAAATGTTCGAGAGAGAGAGCCTTGAGCCGGCCAACAAGTATTTATAGACGTACCCCTTCGAATATAGCCGTTAGAAACTTAAACAGCCGAAATCGGGCTGACCGGACGCGCTGGTCCAACTGACCGGACGCGCCGGTCGCCCAACGGCTAACTCGTGAAGTACTGACCGGACGCGCTGGTCCAAACGACCGGACGCGCTGGTCGCCCAACGGCTAACTGCGAAGCAACGACCGGACGCGCTGGTCCAACTGATCGGACGCGCTGGTCGCCCAACGGCTAACTGCGAAGCAACGACCGAACGCGCTGGTCCAACTGACCGGATGCGCCGGGAACGACCGGACACGCTGGTCCCGTGAAGGACCGGACGCGCTGGTCGCCTGAGCAGCGCTCAACGAAATAGTGACCGGACGCGCTGAAGAAAATGACCGGACGCGACAATGACAGCGTCCGGTTAGAGTCCAGTAAGCTCCCTGAACGACCGGACGCGTCCGATCATCAGTGACCGGACGCGCCTCGCGTCCGATCATCGAACTGAAAAACACGCAGACACTGAACACTGACCGGACGCGTCCGGTCATGCAAGGACCGCGTCCGGTTCAGCGTCCGGTCACCTCTGTGACCTCTGTTCGCCTCCGTTTCTTTTCCGGACTTCCGGCGTAGTGGAAAATAATCGTTTCAATTTCCGGACTTGCCTTGATCACGTAGGGTTGCGTCCAAATCCAAGTGTGGCCATCATGATCACCATGTCCATCTTGCCATCAACCTTGGAGTGTACTAATCCTCATATGCTACATACAACTTAGGCATGGGATTAGTACTTAGGCATTGTCACTAATTACCAACACCAAACATAGGACTTTCACCTGCTGGCGCCGAAGTTTCTTCAGCGCCTCCGCCTCCTTGGCCTTGCGGATCAGCCGCTTCTTGGTCGTCTCCTTGACTTGCTTCTTCTTGGACGCGTGCCGGCGTCGAGCCTCCCGGGCGGGCTGGTCCTCTAGGACTAGCGGCCGCGTCTCTCGCAACGCCAACAGATCCTACGTGTTGGCCTCGACCAAATCAGCGAAATCTAAAAATAAACGAAATAAGCGAACGTACCGACCCAAAAACACTTACCACGGGCTCGAACCCCTGGGTAGGTCGCATGGGGACCCGGTCGACCTCCTCCACCTTGAAATTTCCCACCATCCGGCGCGCCCGCCAGAGGACCTCCTCGGGGACGAGGGACTCGTGGGACATCTGGCTCCCCTCCAGGGATGCCTCTGGAGTCATCTGGTCGAGGCGGAGGCGGCGCTGACACAGCGGCATCACCCTACGTCGGTGAAACGCCGTGGCCACCGCCGCCGCCATCAAGCCCCAAAGACGGAGCTACTACAGCGCCGCCAGCAGCGGGTCCAAGCGCGGCTTCTCGGCCTCCGGGACTCCGTAGTTCCAGTTGTCCTCTCGAGCGGTCAGCACTCGGCCGATATACCTCGGCAACTGATTCTCATCGTTGCGGAGGTAGAACCAGCCCTCGTGCCAACCACTGTTCGAGGAGATGAGGTGAGCCAGGATATATAGATCCGCCTAACTCGACCTCACCTGTAGGACGCAGCTCCCTACTCGAGCCACGCACCGGACCCCTTCTCCCCCACCTTCTTGGCAAAAAGCTCGGCCTTGAAGAGGTGAAGCCACAGATTCCACTGTGGCTCCACCCCTAGGTAGCCCTTGCAGACCACCGCAAAGATGGCGGCCTGCGTAACGGTGTTGGGGGCGAGGTGGTGCAGCTCCACCCGGTAGTAGTGGAGGAGCGCGCGCATGAAGACGGTCGCCGGTACGCCAAATCCTCGCTCATGGAAGCAGATGAAGCTCACCACGTACCCCTCGGGGGGCGCCGGCTCTCGGTGGGCAGGAGGCGGCGCAATCCACTTCGGCTGCGACCGACTCGTCCTTGGCCGCAGCAGCCCATCCTCGACCAACTCCTCCAACCTCCTCTCCGTCACCGAGGAGGCGGCCCAGTCATCGGCAGGAAGGATCTGGCTCTTTCCTGCCATTGGCGCTACGGAAAGGTCGGACGAACGAAGAGGGTGCGGTGGCGGCGGCGATGTGGGCGGAGAGCGTAAGGGGCAAGGGCTGTCTGAGGCAGAGATTACAAGAACGCAAAAGACCGATGGGGGAGGCGGACCCCTAGGATTTGTTTTTATAGCCCCGGCGGAAGCCCAACGGCCGCGCGAAAAGGTAGGAGCAGTTTCCCGCATTTAATGCACTCACCTAACTGTTTCCCTCAAATCTCGCAGGAGCTGGGCACGTGGTCGTCCCCCACACCGTAACCGAACGCCACGTTGCCCACTACCGCATCGATCTCGCCCTAAAAAGGCGCGCCTGGCTAACGGGCGGGGCGAGATCCACGGACGGATATTCCTAGATACCTGGTAAACGGGCTCCGAGCCCGTCATAAGTCTCGAGGGAACGGAAGCTGGCCCTCGACCCGAGTTCGACAGCTGCCCTCGAGCGACGGAGTTAGGGATGACTAGGGGTGCGCCCGTACATGGCCAGGGCTCGAGCCACGCTCTCGAGGCACCTCAAGATGTATTCGAGGCCAAAGAAGGGGGTCGACATAGGAAACCCCTCGAGGGAGGCACCGAGCCCTCGGGTCCTGTTGTAGGGAACCGACATCCACATGACCACTCCTTGGCATTTTTTGAGGGCGCCTCCGGGCCACTAGCCGACTCCTAACGACCTGAGCACGAGCTCTCACTCGAATTCCCCCGCTAGCAGCTCGCCGGAGATCATCGGAACTCGCCTAAACAGGGGTAGTACGGCGTTCTCCACCCCTCCTCCTCTCTCTGAAGGAGGAGCGTGAGGGTCGCACAACAAAAGACGGCTGGAACTCTGATCGACCTCATGCGCACGAGGCTCGGGGGCTCGACCGCAACAAACCATTCCCAAATAAAACACGTAAAAGACCTCGGAGAAGTCTCAACACTCCACCGAGGCCTCGGGGGCTACACCCGGCGGGTGCGCTCGCGCGCCCCCACCGGAAAAAAACTACGACGCTACGACTCCAGTTCATTATTTAACAAACCTCTGGGAGAGTGATCCTACACTTACCCAAAGGCTCGGGGGCTACTGTCGGTACCAACAGTATGGGGGTACCCACATAAACGATAAAAACAAAACAAAACGACTAAGCCACAGCATGACGCAGCCCACCTCTAAACTGCATGACAGGTCCATCTCGTACGAGGCCAGCTCGACGGAAGCGCCTCGACTGCGCTCAGGCTCCGACTCGTATGAGGCACCCTCGACGGGAACGCCTCGACCGCGCCCTATCTCGCAGGGCAAAGCACCTCGACCACACTCCGACTCGCACGAGGCTCGTTCGCCCACCGAAAAAAACTCTGACTCGCATGACCCCGGGTCGGAGCGCTCGACCCACTCAATTCACCTACCCCGAGATAAAAATCAGAGCATTTAATGTGATTACCTGGTACCACCTACCGGCATGGCTGTGATCAGGATCGACGTGGGAACAACGCCGGTGTCAGTCCTCACTGTTTTACCGCCCATCCTGTGATGGGAAGCGAAACCTATCACTATACACACCTTACCTTGCACTGTTTGTCGTCGGATACCCTCGAGGAAGGATACGACAAGGCCCGCATTCTGCAATCTCTGGGATTCGACCTTATCCGTCCGGTCTTGACCCGGCCTCGACCCAGCCTCGACGCCTCGCACAGTTCAACAGGGAAGGAAGGACGGCATGGCACGGCGCTCCGGGTCATTTCATCGACTCATCCTCTACGTCACGATACCCAGGGATGGCCGGCCACTCCAGGGCACGTCGCTACAGTCCACTCAACAGGGTTCGACAAAACATCACCTCAAGACTCGCCGGCGTCCTGGCCTCCTCTTACCCTATAAAAGGACCGGCCAGGACCCTACCGAGGGACCACGGACAACAGGCCAGACACAAGATAGAGATCAACATCTCAAGCAATCATCCTTGTACTCTTTTCCTCTCTTTGAGACTTGGGCTCGCCGCCCTCTCTCGCAAGCTTGTAACCTCTACACAAGCACCTCGGTGCAAGGAAATACAAAACTCTCTCCCCCCGCTGGACGTAGGGCCTTCTTCAGCCCGAACCAGGATAAATCCCCGTGTGTTCTCCTTGCATCACCATCTAGGATAGGGACACGTAGCATTTACTAGTCGGTTTAGGACCTCCTCGGGACCGGACACCGACAATTAGGTTTGTACAAAATACGTGTAGCATTTATATCTCCAAATAAGTTTATTGTGAAAGTAATCCATCTAATGATACTAATTATATATTATAATATTAATATTCTTTTCTATATAATTGGTCAAAGTTAAAAGAAGCTGACTTCTTGGGAAGCGAGAACGACTTCTATTTTAGGAGGGAGGGAGTAGTCGACATTTTTCTCTTTTTTTATTTGTGGTCATTTAAATCCTTAAATATTTATTTTAAGTTCTTAGCTAGGTTTTGAAATTCAAAACTTATAATTTTTAAATGATCCTAAATGTTAACATGGTTTATACCAAAGTTTTATAATTAACAAGTTTTTAGTTCGCAGTCATTTAGAGTCATAAATATTTATTTTTCAATTATAAGATTTTGATATTCATTTTTTTAAACAATCTCGATGGAGAGATGACATATACGAAAATTACAGTGATCAACGAGATCTAAACTTAAACGAATATGTAGTGTAGTGGTACGGTGGGGTAAAAGATGATAAGTTCAAATCCTAGAAACCGCACATGCCCGAAAAGATATATATATATATATATATATATATATATATATATATATATATATATATATATATATATATATATATATATATATATATATATATATATAGAGAGAGAGAGAGAGAGAGAGAGAGAGGCAGACCTCTTAGGACTCCATGGACGTCTTAAGTTGCCTTTTAAGACATGCAAGGACCAAGCTTAGTTCGGGGCAAACAAGTTCATCTTTTTTGTACGGCCAGTGAAGGTTACATGAGCATTAAATAAGCCAACAAGGTATATAGATGAAGAGAGATAATGAAAGTTTTATAGGACAAAGTGAGTTTCATAGGATGAAACTGACTTAAGTTCACAATATATTGAGTGAGTTTTGATATTCATCCCTCTTAGACCAGTCTTAGGGTATGTTCGGTTACAGAAACGAGCCTAGGAATTATTCCAACTTATATATGAAGCTTATACAAATTTAGCTAGCACTTTAGCTTGGAATTTTCTAGGTAGTCATTCCAAGGGAAACGAAGGAGGTCTTAGTGAGCTTTCATCAGAGTTTCATGGGTATTAAATAATATAACAACTTAGTAAAATGAAGAGAGATGATTTAAGTTTTATGAGAATGGAATAAGTTTTATAGGAATAAAATTATTCTACATTGTTTTTAGGGCTATGATAGTGCCCTGATGTTCGGACGTTCACGCATGCTGCAGCGCCTAATGCGCCCCGTGCCTCCTCTTGCTTGTTTTGGGACCACGCACCTCCTACTGCTACTGCTGCCCTCCACGCCTCCTCCCTGTTGCTACGTCATACGCCTCTACTGCCTGCCCAGCTGTATGCGAGAGAGGGGAACACAGCATGCGTACCACAATGCGAGAGAGAGAGCACAGTGCGAATGCCCCCAATGCAAAAGAGATCCAGCTACATGCGAGAGAGGGGGATCATAGCACGCATACTCCAATGTGAGAGAGAGAGCACAGCACGCGTGCTCCAATACGAGAGGGAGAGGGAAGGAGCACTGCGTGCATGAACGTGTGTTGAGCCAGCTGCATGCTCCACCGTAGGGGACCACGCTTGTAGTACAGGGGCGCTTGGTGCAGCGCGTGCCTGCCCCACGAGTAAGAGTGCGTGGGAAGCAGCACCTGTTGCAACATACTAAATCAAGGTGAAACAATTAAAACATACGCTTGCAACATATCTGTATAACCACTGCAATATATGCAACATCCAGATAAAACACTTGCAACATACGTGTATAGCTACTGCAACATATGCAACATCTAGATGAAACACATGCAACGTCTAGATGAAACAGCTAAAACATTTGGAAAATACACTTGCAACATATATGTATAGCCATTCCAACAATGCGATCTATTTTTGCAACATCCACATGCTTGCAACATCCAAATGAAACATCTGAAACACTTGAAACATACTCTTACAACATGTGTTTTCAACGTGCAATGTCACCTTGCTGCTTGGACGAATCGCGGAGCTCGACGTCGTCACGGTGCATGGAGCTCGCTGGTGCACCCCTGGGCGAGGACCTGCTCGGTGGCCTAGGACAACGCACCCTAGCGCGGCGGAGGACGGGCATGGCACGGCGGGGGATGGAGGCGCAGCGGGGGATGGCGGCGACGACGCTCCGGAGTGGCCTGGTAAGGGTCAGAGGCGGTCGCGCGCGCACGCCTAGCTGGGCCCACCAACGAAGCACCGGGCAGACGAACGCCCGCTTCTCAGCATTACCGTTGTCTTTAGAGGATCTCGAGTACCCAAAAAAATTTCCCAAAACCTTTGAGTTTTCCAAGTGGTCAAAAAATATTAGGAGTACCAAAGAAAAGTTTCTCCAACAATTTCTAAAAAATCACTCCTAAAAGATAAAAGGTAATTTTACATCAGGAGCCCCGAACTATTTCTACTAACTACTTTTATACTTTCTTTATCTCTTGTATATTTACATCAGGAATCATGTCCTACTTCTTTTTTTTCCCACATTCTTCCATTTTATTAGCGCGGTGGATACGTGCGCGTAACTATCTGAGCCAAGGGGTCGATTTTTTCAAGTGCCAAAAGATTGAGAGGTGAGATTAGGAGTTGTTGAAGATGTATCTTTTCAATCTTGCTAAAAATCATGGATTTGGAGATTGTTTTGGAAACTCTTTGACATGGTCTTAACAAGTCTTGGAAATCGACACATGAAATCTTTGTTCAGACTGACGTAAGTTTCTATTGGATTTATGTCACGCTCGGCCAAGTATGGAACCACGAAGAGTAACAGTGACAACACCACAAATATTGAAACGGTGAAAAGTTGTAAAAAAATGTTTCGAAGTTTTTAATCAGACTTGCTTTGCGTCACGATTACAGTATTTTTGTTTCTCTAAACAAAGTTGAGGTTAAAACTCATCGTAATACAGTGCTCCCTCCGTTCAAGAAAGAATGCAATTATGGAATCCATGCTGGTCAAAGTAAGTTAAGTTTGATCGAGTTTATAGTAAATAATATTAGCATTTATGTCTCCAAATAAAATTGATTATGAAAATATATTCTATCGCTAATTAATGGTACATATTTTATATCATAAATGATAATAGTTTTTTATATAAATTTAATCAAAATTTAAATTATTTGACTCCTCAAAAACGAAAATTGTATTTTTTTTCATTGACGAAGGAAGTACATAAATAAGAAATTCGGATGCATATACGCACCATATGGCAACACTAAAATTCTTCTAGTTTACCTTAGACCATGCAAAAACGCTGGAGTAAGCAAAGGAGGCGCCGTGGAAGCTCGCCTTCACCGGCGGTGAGAGCCCGGCGAGGAACGAGCCAACTGGGTGGGTCCTGTTTCCAATGTCAGCGGCGGCGTTAGACCGTCGGCACCGGAAGATGCAGTATCGTTTACCGGTTGAAAGGCCTTTCACCGGGTGCTGTAAAACTCTCGGTATCTGGTGCTAGTACTTCAAATATAGACGAGCTCGCGCACCATAGCGGATGAACCAGATGTACAGTACGCCGGTTCCACCATGCGCGTGCGCGCGAGGAGACGAGAGCGGTGGGAGCATCAGCGGTGGGCCCCACGTTTTTAAGTTACTAAAAAATATTATAACTCATAAACTAAAAAGTCAAATTAAATTTCGATTGCACCATTAAATTTGTTTTAATAAATTCTTCAAAACTAGATCCCACATGGATATATTTAGATAAAGTGATAAGTGGGCCCCATAATAGATAGAGGATGCTATAGAGAATGGATGAGTACGGAGAAACTGTATATTTTATAGTGACTAGGATGAAATATTCCTTTTAGAGGATGAATATAGAGGTTGAAGAGTGCGGTAGTCTTACAAATGGGCGAGCAACTGATATCACTGCACGTGGGCCCTTCTGGCTGGGGGGCAACCGTACTTCGCGTTATCCGAAAGAAACCAATAGCGCGGGCGTGCGGTCACTGACGTGTGGGCCACGAAACATGTCGCCTCGCCGCGGCCGCAGCCGCTTCCGCCCTTCCTCTCCCTCTTCCTCCGCCGGCGGTCGCCGCGCCTTCCCGCACCCTCCGAGCTCTGGTCCTGTCCCCGGGCGCCGCAGCTGCCATCTCCTCCACTCTGCGCCGCCGCGGCTCGCCGGCATGCCTCGTACGCCGCCTGTGCTCCTCCCACCACTCCTCCGCTGCGGCGGCGACGACGGCGGTGGAGGAGGCGCGGCGCGGGCGGAAGCAGCTCGGGATGACGCCGCCGCTCTACGACTACCTCCTCGCCAACGTCCGCGAGCACCCCGTGCGCACTCTCTGTCTACCCGTTCCTGTTTCGAGCCAATTTGCCACTGATTTTGGTTCTGACTGAGTGCCCCGTGCTCGATTTTTTCCAGATTCTCCGGGAGCTTCGCGAGGAGACCGCGGCTATGAGAGGGAGCCAGATGCAGGTGCGTGGTAATGCATAGCATGGCATCCAACCATCCATGAACTGTTGTGTCCATTTTTTGCTGTTCCCGTCGCGTTAGTTCATAGATAAAGTGCTTATGGACTATGGTTCTGCAACAACGTCACAGTAGTCCGTTCAAGTGCCAAAACTGGGAACGCCAATCCACAATGCATCTATGTAAAGCCGGTATTTTATTTGCAGTTCTTCATTGTACCTGGTCATTCTCAATTAGTTCTCCAAAGTGCCATGCTACGGTCGGCATTTGGTTGTATGATCTCACTAATGCTTCCACATTACATCCTGCATATGCATGCAACGAACAGTAGTGTACTGTGTTGTATAGTTTTCAAGTATATTATTGTAGGTTATTAAGTCAAGATATAGATAATCCTGTTTTGCTGAGCCTACTGTTGGGCTTAGTTGCAGTTTCTTGTTATTCCCTTGAATTGCCTTGTTCTCCTTGTAGCATACTATCAAATATATTTTGCCTTTTGCAGTCTTCTCCCTGAATGTTATGATGGTTTCCATAGCTACAATACATGAATACAGTTCAAATTTTGTGTATATTTCTCAACCAGCAAGCTACAGAAAAGTGCTCATTGGCTGTCTAATCTGGCGCCTTTGTCTTTGTAGGTTTCTCCCGCTCAGGCTCAGCTGTTAGCAATGCTTGTGCAAATTCTTGGGGCGCGGCGTTGCATTGAAGTTGGTGTGTTTACTGTATGTTAACTGAGTACTTTACCGTTTTGGATTTTCCTACCATCCACACCCAGTCAGAAAAACAAAACAATAGAAATCCACTTTTTCTTCATGGAATTTGAGTGTTTTATAGCTAACTAGCAATGTTAAGGCCTACATCAGCTAAGCCTTGGCTCTCTAGAGTGCACAACTTCCTTCAAATGTTGAGGAAATATATAGACTTGCACATATAAAGCTTTCCATAGAATTGTTGATGTTATTAGCTACCATAAGAAATACGGTGTTTGTGTCAGTAAGAATATATGAGTGGGTAAAAATGTTCTTTGTGACAAACAGACAATTTGGTATGTCCTGTCTAGTGTTTAGCCATGAAGTTTTCCATGGTATACGTTGCAGCTTTTTGAAAGTATACTATATTTATCATCAAAGTAAATGGTAGTGCTGTAGTGCTGAATCCTGCAGCTTGCATAAGCTTTCCTTCCTTCTTTAACGGACAATAGGTTCATGTGTTGCAACGAAAAACATTCATTGTACACCTTGTGAAAAAACAACTTCATGTATACAGAAATTCCAAAATATTGCAAATCCTGTTGTTTGTGTCTTAGTGATGCTTTCATCTTTGTATAGGGGTATTCATCATTAGCTGTTGCACTAGCCCTCCCTGAATCTGGTCACTTGGTTGCTTGTGAGAGGGATGAAAGATGCCTAGAAGTCGCCAAGAAGTACTACCAACGTGCTGGTGTTGCACAGAAGGTAATTCATATTACTATTCACCTCTTATGCCTGGGATAGAAAGTTAAATCAAGTATCGTTTTTAAGCCAGCTTGAGATTTTTTTTTGCATAATAACAAATTAAAGATGCTTAAAGTAATCCAATAACTTTTTCTTTGTGCAAATTTGAAAATTCTTCCAAGCAAACTACTATTCGTGCTCATTTATTTTATTTGTGATATCTGTTTCATTGACCTTATATTTGTTTTACATTGTATTGACTATTGAGTTCTGCACAATAGTGAATGAAATTAGGAAAAAACATCGGTAAACTGCATATTGTATCTGTTTCATTAGAAATCTAATGTTGATGATATTAAGCAGTAATTTTCTTTCATAACCATCTCTATGCACTTAAAGCTGAAAACACTGAGTATCTAGAACTGCCCAACAATTCTAATAATTACTGTTATATGGTAGAATCCATTTATGCTTTTGCGCTCTAAGGCTGTGTTTAGTTGAGAAAATTTGGGTGAAAAGTTACTGTAGCATTTTCGTTGTTATTTGGTAAAATTTGTCCAACCATGGATTAATTAGACTCAAAAGATTCGTTTCGAACTTTACAGACAAACTATGCAATTAGTTATTTTTTTTACCTACATTTAATGCTTCATGCATGCGTCTAAAGATTCGATGTGACGGATAGAAGAGGAAATATTTTGGGTATGCATGGCAAGTGAACGCGGCCTAAAATTTCTGTGCTGATCAATGCATAAAAAATTCATAGATTGATGTGAAACATGCTTTAGCTGCGGAATCTCTAAGATCACTACTTGATTGTGGTGAAGCTTCCAGGTATGCTGATGATTTTTTATAATCCATCATCAACTAAGTAGCCTCTTAAATTTCTATCTAACCTTTACTTTTCCATCTTTTCTAGCTATGACTTCGCATTTGTTGATGCTGACAAGAGAATGTATGAGGAATATTTTGAGCTTCTACTAAAGCTAGTAAGACTAACATATGTTTCATCAATTGGATATATGTAAAACACATGCTGCTTTTTGTACCTTCCCCCATCATGTTTTTCCCTTTTTAACTCTTCATGCCACTTATAATGTTTGAAGAAATCATTTTTAAGAACCTTTGTTATCCCATAATGGTTTATAATTCATTTATATAAAATAATATTATTTATGGACTTATGGTGCTTTATGTGTTGACAGTTCTGTTTTCTTCTGTAGGTAAGAGTTGGTGGTTTAATTGTAATGGACAATGTCCTTTGGTATGGAAGGGTTGCTGATCCACTGGTCAGTTATAATGTCTTTTAGATTTACACAAGTTATGTTATATGGTACACATCATATTTAGCACATCTGGCTTTTTCAGGTTGATGACCCAAAGACAATCAGTATAAGGAACTTCAATAAGAAAGTTTTGGAGGACAAGCGTGTCAATATCAGCATGGTATCCTTTTTCCCTCTCATTGTTATATTTTGTTATTTGGTGCATTGCATGTGTTTATTACGTGCAAACTTTTATATGTTATTTGAAAAGCCTGCACAATTTTTTGTCCTTCAGAATATTGTGATTTGTAGCAATACTGCAACATCAGCATGCTACATTTACTGGCAATGGCATTATTTTATTTGGGACACTTGCAGGTGCCTATTGGAGATGGGATGACAATTTGCCGGAAGCTAGTAGATACTTGACTTCACAACATTTTATGTAGATGTCAAAAACTTCTTACCAAGGTCGAGCCTTGAAAGATCAAACTGATCTAGGTTAATCAAGTATAATGAGGATTATAGGTGATGAACCTTTTGACATTGACAATATCTACAGACGCAGTTAGTGGCCTGGGCTCTACTAACCACAATGGTACAAACAGGTGCTGCAATGTCCATTAGATGTCGATTGCTGGACTGGACAATAACACCAGCTTGGCTATTTTTCCTGAATTGACTTTTTGCTGCTTAGAACGCTGAGGTGAGCATGTCCTGCAGATAGTATAACCTGAACTCCTCAAGTACAGAACCAGCGTGTTGCTATGGTGTTTTATTGATAGACCAATGTTTTGATATGCGCCTATCTTCTGGAGGACAACTCAATAAACCACATGCTAGGAATTGCAAGCAGATGGGCATGTACTTTTACTGTAGCAGTGTGTTGTGTACCAATCCACGGAATTAGAATTTCGATTGTTGGTATTCCTGAAGCTTATTTTGGAATGCTCATGAATGTAATGGAGACATGAATTTCATGTTTAGGCTAGTGATTGTAAAATCTCACTAAACTCTTGATAATCTGTGAACTGAATGGCTGGTTGCAATTGCTCAAACAAATCTTCCAAATCCTCGACCTAGTGTGGTTTACTCTTTTCTCCACAGGTACTAAGCGTTGTCCATAGAAGATTAACTTTTTTGTTACTGGTATTTGAATCACGAGCAAGCTACAATTGCATGGGTTCACTTATTTACGTCCAGCTTTGTGTAAACTCTAACATACTAATGAAGGCACAATGTTTCACGTGCAATAAGAAGACTGCACCAGTACAAATTTATTGATCTTGTGAAGCAGCAACAATACCAGGTGACTATGCCTTCATCACATAATGTGAAAATGCCAGAGTCATTAAACTGTTAACCTTAGGACAAACTGTAGCGATACAAATCACAACACGCACTGGTTTTTTTTTTAAATTCTCACTTCAGTATCAAGCATCTTGCCTTTTCCACAAACATCATTTCAAGTTGTCCTACACTATCAACCAGCTTGAGAGTCACCGCCAGATCCTATCTCCACAAACTACCCTATGCTGAACTTGTAAGGTAGATGTTTCAATGTTCTATTTCTTCCAGGCAAAATCCTATCTCCACAAACTACCCTATGCTGAACTTGTAAGGTAGATGTTTCAATGTTCTATTTCTTCCAGGCAAAAATCTAGCAAAAAACTTTGAAAAAAAAATCAACTGAAGATCACAGCTGCGGTGACCAGTATCATGGTTGTGAGGAGTCTGTTGCTCCATCCAGCATCACGTTGCACCGACGACTTGCTGTTTGACTCATGAACCTGTGGCCTGCAGGATTTTTGGAGCAGAATGTGAGTTTCAGGTCAAGAACAGTAAAATGTATCACTGCATCAGGTGAGAAGAGACATTCAGCTGAGACATACTTTTGCCTCTCCTTCAGTAGACCACAGTACAGGGCATTATCCGGGATGACCATTTCAGTGATGTTGTAGCCCAGTGGATCAGCAACCTTCACATAGACCTCCTGCCCTCCATACCAGTTATCCAGCTCTTCCGCACGCAGATTCCACATACCAACATTGTCAAGCGAGACTAGGACCGCAGTCCAGCCCCCGGGGAAGACCTGTTTGTCATTGCAAATATTCAGAAATTTGTGTTCTTCAGAATTACCAGTGGAACAGCTAATGTGAAGTGCAGAACTTTTGGCACATTATCAGATGTGTCTTGGAAAGGTTGTTTACCTGAGTGGTGCAGCGAGAGATGGCATCCCACTTGTTGTATTCATTCCTCCTGTCTGGTGTCCACTCGCCGTAATTCATCCTGAAATTCACAGGAAGGTGGTGTTCTTTCCAGATGTTCACAAAGCTGATATGAAACGTTGGTTAAAGGTTAAAACTGAAGATTGTGATGGTTCGGCACGTACCCAACAACAAAGAATGAGTAGCCATCAAGATGGTAGGTCTGGACATCAGTGTCATTGTTCTGGAAAACGATCTCTAGAAAACCCTTGTAGGATGCGTTCAGTGCAGATGAAGCTATCCTCGCTGGTGCATTGCTGGGCACTGCAGGGAAGTCAGTTGTGTAGACTCCAGTCAGGTTGTGGAGGTCAGCAAGCCTCAGTGGCGTCTCTGGAGGAGAGTATGACACCCTGTTGATAGTCCTCCGACGCTTTCCATTGATGCTCAATGGTTGCTCGTTCTTGAGAACGAAGGTCTGAGTGATGTTGATCGATCCGTAGTGGAATGATCCCTGTGGGTTTGGACGAGCAGCACCAGCGCTTGTGTTCATTCTGAAACAACAATACCAATGGCTCTTGATGGAGAACATATGAATATCATTATATCAAATACAGTCACACAACAAATACAGTACATGAGAAGAACTAGTTAATCTAAATGAAGATCGGAGTCCATGGTAACGCTAGATCAGAAGTGAATTTCCATGCCAAGAACATAATATTGTACTCTTGTGAATACCTGATGGACCTTGCCTGGTTCATGGAGTAGTACTTGTCATAGTGATCATTTGGAGCATCAGGGAGGCTACCAGAAACCCTGCCCTTGGAGTTTGAGTACTGAAGGATGGCTACACCAGCTACTTCATGCCATCGAGGATTGCTTACAAACCTTGGGCTCGCCACAATGTAGTAGTCGGTGCTTGCATTCTGATCCATGGTCACCAAGAAAGAGTAGGACTGTCCCACATGGATGTCCAGGTTGGTGTAGTTCTGCTGATTGGTGTAGGTTCCTTCAGTCTCAACCAGAAGCATGTTGTGATTCTGGATCCTGAAGTTGAGGCTAGTTGAGATGCCAACATTGTGGACACGGAAGCGATATGTTTTGCCTGTTATAAATATTCAGAGCATCAGACTTCATGGACTCATGGTAAACATGGTGGTGTTATAGTAATGCAGATAAAGATTGACTGATAAGCTGCATTCCTACTTCCACTCATTTGATTTGCACCTCACATCAGTGACCGATAAAATCCAACCTATTGTGCTACCAAAGTGACAGAAGTTTGATATATAACTAACATACAAACATAACTTCGACCATTCAGCATGGGTGCATGATTGTTGTTTATAAAATTTGCACATAGATCTGCAAATTCGCAAGTAAAAGTTTGATCAAAGCCATATATAACCTGGCTCAACTCCAACAGTTTCATACTGAAGACCATCCGTAACCAGTGCACTGTCATATCTGTAAGGTGCCCTTCCATTAATTAGAATGGCATCTGGTGCCCCTAGATCCTGATCATGATCTAGCATGTTCCTCAGTTCCTGCATGGGATAGAATACTCAAATTACAAGAATATGCAAAAGCTTTTTCAAGTACCAAGCTAAATACTATGCAACAACTCCATTTTCAGTGAAATCGTGTACTGCGAATCTTATTCTGTAGACTTAAAAATGAAATTAGACTCTCAGATGAACACTAATATTTGGTCTAATATCCTGCAGGAAAGAAAATCTAAGCTTCTGTTCTGTGTAACACAAAAATATGCTGGGAAAATCAAGAGAGCATTGTGCCAAAGATCAAGAAAGTGCAATATTTTCCCTGACTATCTCTGAAACAAATAGATAAACCATCTAGATTGCATTGACAGACACAAAAACAAAGTGCGGTTCTTACAACATGGCTTTTGGTGTACCAATCCCCAATGAACAGGGTGATATCACCATGAGGCTGGTCGAAGGGGACGGGCACGGTTGCACGGTTGTTGACGGTGATGGGGCCAAACCCGCCAGCAGCTCGCTGGAGGCCGAGCGACGGGAAGTAGAAGAAACTGCCGATCTGGTCCTTGAGCTGGAACTCGTAGGTCCAGTTCCATCCCGGAGGTATGGGGCAGTTGGTGCCCATGACACCGTCCTGCCACGAGTTCATCCTCATCTGGATTCCGTCCCTGCCATTCCCATGGAAAAGAGACAAGTGAGCAAACCAGTTCAGTTGCCACTTGCCACAGGAGAACAGAATTGGCGCCAATGCTAGTTCAGTTTTTGAAAAAAAAAATGGAATTTGCAGAAGCAACCTTCAGGTATTAAGCATTTCAATCATGTTTCCAAGCATGGCCTTACATCTGCAAAGTTACTTGGTAGAAAATGTTATGCAGATTTCATTTGGTACGGTACAGATGTGATTCAAGAACACAGATATTTAAAAATAACAGAAACCGCTGCATCTTCAGTCACTAAAGCAAATAACATTTTTGGTACGAACTATCAGGATGTAAATAAATGCTATGATGCCGAGAATCAGGCGCAGATGCATGCACCTGAACCAATCTGCTGGAAAGAACATGATATGCCTGTCCATATATGCCTATATATGTCATGATCAATTAAGCCCATAAATGTCTCAAATGCACAACGCATAATATGGCACGTCATGCCTAATATAGGAAGGCAAAGAGGAATCGCAGAAATGGAAGTGCAGCTCAAGATCCACCGAGAATTTCGTCACAAACCCATCAGAGATGGAAACCGTAGATATGGCTACTAACATAATTTGACTCGTCAAGATTTTTTTTTTAATTTGGTATAAAATGAAAATGCATGTGTGAAATAAAAAATTCCAAGAAACTAATTTTGCTTCATGTGGTAGGACTACTACTACTTGATGAGATCGACTGCATCAAAATGAAGTGATCAGAGAGGCATCATCAGTAGTAAGTACCAGGTGATGAGGAGGGGCTCGTCAAGGTTGTTCTGGACGTTCACCCTCACGTTCTGGTTCGTCGTCACGTTCAAGAGAGGACCCGGGAACTGGTTGTTTATCCCAATCACCTGAAGGGGGAAAAAAGCATCTTCTCAGAATTTTGCGTCTCACAAGCCCCAAGCCTCAACCCACATGACGAAACTTCTCTATTGTATTAGAAACAAAAAAAAAGGAGTACAAGATCTCAATATCTCATAATGATTGTTTTGCCAAAAAAAAACTTTGGGCTTTGAAGTTTGAAATGGTTCATTCACAAAAGAGAGATCTTAGGCAGGCACACAGGGCAAGAAATATTTCGGCCATGCGCCACCAAAATCAAGTAAAATTTCGCCAAAAAATCTGAAGAACACATGTCACGACCACAAAAGAATCCTTGCAGCATCGACGGCAGATTTATTTCAGAGGAGCGCGAGCGTTACGAAACCTCTATTATAAGAGAACGAAATCGCAAACGAAGCGGCCACGACGAAGATCGTTTCGGTGAAACTACTCACGCGAAGAAGAGAAAATAAAGGATGCGTTTTTTAGACAAGCACACGTCGATCGAACGAACAAACGTCGCCAAAAATCAAAATATCTAAACAAAAATATATGGCGATTCTTTTTTCTTCCCGTAAGATCAAGATCTTACGAAGCCATGAGGTGTAAAAACAAAATAGAGAGCGAAGAAAGAACACGTAAAATTTTCCAGACAAATCGAAAACTTTTTTTCCTGTCGAAATCAAGAACTTTCGAACTTTCAGACAGCAGAGAACAAGAACAGAGAGAAACAGAGGTGGTGGCGACAAGTACGCGCCTTCTGCGCGCGGCCGAGGGGCTCCACGGTGAGGTACGCCACCTCCCAGCGCACCTCCGCCTGCGTAGCCGCGGCCACCGCCGCCGCCGCCACGACGGCCGCGAGCACCACGGAGACCGTCATCGCCGCCGCCATCGCCATGGGATGGTTCTCGCTTCTCCTGCGCTAGCTGCGTACCAACTCCCTTCTCCCTCTCGTACGCCCTGCGTACTCTCGTCTGCGCCGAGCCCTGCTTTGCTTTGGCAAGGTGGGTTTTGGCCTCTCTCTCGTGGTGTGGGGTTTTTGTTGGGGGTATAAAAAAGTGGAAAAGAATGGACGGAGAGCAGAGGAGAGATAATAAAAAGCAAATGTAGAGAGACACAAAACCAACACATGAATGTATGAGATCAGCAAAAGGAACTCTCAGAGATGCCATCTCTTTATTTATGGCTAGAGATATATGATGATGTGTTGTGGCTTGGGTTTTGAAATTAATTGTTGTGTGAAAAGATAGGGCAAGAGGTGTGTTTGGACCGTCCGTGGAGTATCCAACGGTCGAGATTAGGAGCATTAGTTGCCACCTCGGAGAAACGCATTTGTGGGATTCGACGAATACGACACGACGTATGTTTATGGGACAAGTCGGTTACATATATAGCGTGTGTTTATGGTGTAAGACGTGTACATATGCACGTACAGTCGTTGTACGTGCCGTAGTAACGTCAGTATACCTTGTACATACTATGTCGTTATAGTTTGATGGTGAACATAGACTTAGAGTAGCTCGAGCAATCCAACTAATCCTATGACGAAAAGACTATATAGAGGGTTATGTGTGTGCACGGACGGAGGACAATGGGGGCCAAACTGGGCTCCGGCCCCCCCTTGTCCAAAACAAAATTCCCAAGTATTATGTGAAATGTGACACAACTATAAATATATATAACTAGCTAGTTTTACTCCATAACTTGGTTAAGAGCAGGCTGACAGTTTCTGTAGTCACTTGATATGTGACTAGTTAAATTTAACATAGTATATATGGTTTTATTTCGATGTCAACATATTTCACTTGTGTTTTTGTCAAGTTGGCCCCCCCTTGATTTTGTGCCGTGCTCCGTCACTGTGTGTGTGCAAAGGCAGTAACAAATTAGTTATGGTATAATTACACCTAAGACAGCATGTTGTTTTTACACAAATGTCCTTAACTCCTTACGTAAGAATGTTCATTTTTCTTTTGGGGGGGCATTTTATTTGTGGTTAATGATAATGGTACATGATTACAAAATTTAAATACATGATATTGTTTGCGGGTTTGAATTAAATGATGCGCCCAAAGATATTTAAGTCATGTTTAGGGCTTTCCTCGTGAGTATTAATGGTCAAAATTAATCATGGTAACTACCATCTTATTAGAAACCACACTAGCAACAGAGTATGTATATTTTATCATATGGCAATATATGTAACAGGCCCGAGCCGATGGGAGTGCAGCCGGTTCGACGGAACCAGGGCCCCCAATTTCCAGGGGCCCATAGTTTTCAGTAGGAAGTCCACTAGTTTTCAGCTGAGACTTTTAATCCATCCGTCCGTCCGTCGCTTCGCTTGCACTCTTCCGTGTTTTTAGCCGAGACTTCTATCGCCTGATCCGCTGATCGCGTATCTGCTCTTCCCTATCGCTGATTCGGCAACGAGGACGGCAGCCGTCGGCAGGTCGCCACTCGATCTCGATCGCCAGCAGGAGTGCAGAGCGACAGGACTCAGGCAGCCATACGTCAAGTGAAGTATCTCGGTATACTAATCTGGTTCACTTAATTTTTAATTTTTAATATTTTAATCTATATGTATATGTTGATCGGTGATGACTAATATGTAATATAATATTGATCCATCTAAGTGTTATGTTATCAACAGAATTCTAAAGTCCCTAAAGCGGCATGACTGTTTTCCCAATACAAGTATTGCATATAGAATTATGTTGACCATTCTTGTGACCGTTGCATCGGCGGAGCGAAGCTTTTCAAAACTGAATTTTTTGAAGTCATATTTGCGTCGACAATGACACAACAAAGACTTAATGATTTGGCCACAATAGCACTTGAGAGTGAAGTGCTGGAGAAGATTGATTATAGGCATATCATTGAAGATTTCATTTCAAGAAACACTAAAAGAATGAAGCACTTAATGTAAAGATTATGAAAGCAAGAGTTGAATAGGCATGGTTTTTGATATATCTTATTGTCATATATATCATATATCTTATTTATAATCCTATTTTTTAGGGAGGTAGGCCTCATTTTAGAGGTTGGTACAGGGCCTTGATTTTTGCCGGCTCGGCCCTGATATGTAATCCGACTAATCCTTATTACATAAAACACTATACAGTGGGCTATGAATGTGCAAAGATGGTAATAGATTGGTTACCTCGACACTAGAGTGGGTTATGTATGTGCAAAGACAGTAACAAATTGGTTACGTCGATGTAGCAATAGTAAAAACAACAGGCCGTCGACAGGTCGCCACTCGATCTCGATCGCCAGCAGGAGTGTAGAGCGACAAGACTCAGGCAGCCATACGTCAAGTGAAGTCTCTCGGTATACTAATCTGGTTCACTTAATTTTTAATTTTCAATATTTTAATCTATATATATATATATATATATGTTGATCAGTGATGACTAATATGTAATATAATATTGATCCATCTAAGTGTTCTATTATCAACAGAATTCTAAAGTCCCTAAAGCGGCATGACTGTTTTCCCAATACAAGTATTGCATATAGAATTATGTTGACCATTCTTGTGACCGTTGCATCGGCGGAGCGAAGCTTTTCAAAACTGAAATTTTTGAAGTCATATTTGCGTCGACAATGACACAACAAAGACTTAATGATTTGGCCACAATAGCACTTGAGAGTGAAGTGCTGGAGAAGATTGATTATAGGCATATCATTGAAGATTTCATTTCAAGAAACACTAAAAGAATGAAGCACTTAATGTAAAGATTATGAAAGCAAGAGTTGAATAGGCATGGTTTTTTATATATCTTATTGTCATATATATCATATATCTTATTTATAATCCTATTTTTTTAGGGAGGTAGGCCTCATTTTAGAGGTTGGCACAGGGCCTTGATTTTTGCCGGCTCGGCCCTGATATGTAATCCGACTAATCCTTATTACATAAAACACTATACAGTGGGGCTATGAATGTGCAAAGATGGTAATAGATTGGTTACCTCGACACTAGAGTGGGTTATGTATGTGCAAAGACAGTAACAAATTGGTTACGTCGATGTAGCAATAGTAAAAACAACAGGCCGTTTTACATAAATATCCTTAGTTCCTCAGGAATGCTCATTTTCTCTCAGAAGAGAGCGATTTGCAAGGCCAATTATGAATGAACAGGCAATTTCAAATGTGCCTTTTATTTATTTATTGCTAAGGATAATATAATAGGTAATGAAATAAGAAAATGCATTAGAGTCGTAGCAGGCTTGAATTAAATGATGTGCTCCGCCCTGTTCGCTTGTCTTATAAGCCATACTTTTTCAACCAACGAACCGTGTTTTTCTATCACAACAAATCAACGAACGGTACTTTCAGTCATGACTTTTCAGTCAAGCGAACAAGGCAATTCCAAGTCTGTGCATAGGGCTTTTCGGGTGAGTGTCTGTAGCCAAAAGAAATAGATATAGATAGATATATAAGGATATAGATAAGAGAGATAGATATAAGAGGGGGAAAAACACTAACAACAACAACAACAACATAGCCTTTTGTCCCAAGCAAGTTGGGGTAGGCTAGAGATGAAACCCAAAAGAGACGAGAAACAGGGAGACACATAAAGGGACATAAAGGGCACAAGACAAAAAAGGTCACGGTTCAGGCACGTTGATTGCTAATCTCCAAGCTCCTGTCCATAGCTAAATCCTTGGGGATATTCCACTCCTTAAGATCTCTCTTAACGGACTCGTCCCAAGTTAGTTTAGGTCGACCTCTACCGCTCTTTACATTATCGGTCCGCTTTAGAACTCCACTACGCACCGGCGCCTCAGGAGGCCTCCGTTGGACATGTCCAAACCATCTCAACCGATGTTGAATCAATTTCTCCTCAATTGGTGCCACCCCAACCCTATCCCGAATATCGTCGTTTCGTACTCTATCCCTCCTTATGTGCCCACAACACCAACGCAACATACGCATCTCCGCTACACTCAATTGCTGGACATGTCGCCTTTTGTAGGCCAACACTCAGCACCATATAACATCGCCGGACGAATCGCCGTCCTATAGAACTTACCTTTCAGCTTCTGAGGCACCCTTTTGTCACAGAGAACGCCAGAAGCTTGACGCCATTTCAACCAGCCAGCTGAAATTCTATGCCTAACATCTTCATCAATGTCTCCATCCTTTTGTAGCATCGACCCTAAATACCGAAAAGTATCCTTCTTGGCCACCACTTGCCCATCGAGGCTAACGTCTCCCTCCTCGTGCCTAGTCGCGCTGAAATCGCTCCTCATGTACTCGGTCTTAGTCCTACTAAGTCTGAACCCTTTCGACTCTAACGTGTGCCTCCATAGTTCTAACTTCCTATTAACCCCCGCCCTACTGTCGTCAACTAGCACCACATCATCAGCAAAGAGCATACACCAAGGGATATCACCTTGTATGTCCCTTGTGACCTCATCCATCACCAAAGCAAATAAATAAGGGCTCAAAGCTGACCCCTGATGCAGTCCTATTTTAATTGGAAAGTCACTGGTGTCGCCATCACATGTTCGGACAAACGTCACCACATCCCTGTACATATCCTTGATGAGGGTAACGTACTTAGTTGGGACTTTGTGCTTTTCTAAGGCCCACCACATGATATTTCTCGGTACTTTGTCATATGCCTTCTCGAGGTCAATAAAGACCATGTGCAAGTCCTTCTTCTGCTCCCTATATCTCTCCATCAATTGTCGTAATAAGAAAATCGTCTCCATGGTTGACCTATCAGGCATGAACCTAAACTGATTTTGGGTCACATGTGTCACTCTCCTTAGGCGATGCTCGATAACCCTCTCCCAGAGCTTCATCGTATGACTCATCTGGGGTTAGTCAACTCTTATGAATTGAGAGGACGTTTAGAAGGCTAAAAAATTTGCAAACTCCAGAAAAAGGAAATTAAACGTTACGACCAAAGATAGATGGGTGTCGAAACAGAAATAGCCGAAAGACCAAATTTGAGAAATATTTTTGGCTCCTCCGCACACCGGTTCATCGCTTGCTCCACCCACTGTATCAGCGTGAACCACCGGCCTGCCCAGCCGACCTTGCTCGACAAACTTTGACCAAACAATTGGTTACAGCTCCTTCTAATCTGCATATACCACCTACCAATCACTTACTTACACACACATAACAATAAAGACAGGCCTAGTAACAAAAGCATTTGGTAAATTCATACATTCAGCATGATGCTTCACAACAGAGTTTTGATGTTAGGTGGGCGATTGTATCCTGAAAACATGAACTTGGCTAACTAGCATAGAATGGCTTTTGATAGCAGCTCAGGTGATGTTGATGGAGGATTCTCATGGAACAACATTGGCACATTGCCACCTGACCTGAACCAAGAAGCTGTTTGGTAGCACTACCCGGACATTTGCAGTTGCAGGGAATATCAGGTGACAGGTTCTCATCAGTTTAGCATATCATTTTAATCACAAAAACACAATACACACTGCAAGTTAATATAAACACTAGAGCGCCTCGTGTAGGATCCAAAAGAAGAAGCAAAACGTCTTTTGCACAGCATTGTGAGACTGCCAGGTACATTAAATTGGAGAACCAGTGGCGAGCAAGAGAAGTGTTCTTCGAAGCAAGAGGGCAGATGTGGGTCAGCAGCGTACTGCCCTTGCCTGTTATTATTGCTCTCTGTTGGAACTGAAAACTGTGGGGCAGCAAGGCGTTGTTAAACATTGGGAGGTGGCCAAATCTTCCCAAAGAGCTCCTCAACGCGGCGTGCTTGGTTCACATATCCCTCTAGTCCTGAAGCAAGCAGTTCTTCTGCAGCTGGCCCCATCGCAGCTGATAGGCTCAACTGGTCCCACTTCACAAGCTGCATACACCATTTATCAGAAATGAACAATCAATCAGCATAAAGATACAAGATAAATAAAAAAGTAGAGAACTGATCAGTTTGTTTTTTCTTTTCTTGGCATTGTTTTATCTTGATTAAGGTTGGCACTTATCAGAGACTTTTATTTTCATCAAGGCTAACAGAGAATCATTCTCATTTATCAATTCTGGAAACAGAGTTTTCCCTTGTAGAGAGTTCTATAAAAGGATCCTACAGATATGTCCTGGTCCTTCTACAAATCTCTCTGCTACCATATCTCTCTATATTGGTCTAGTGAAAATGCACAGGTCTGGTGAAGACAATATAAATTTACATACAGCCTCACACGCAATGGTTCCTATTGGGAACAATTACGTAGAGTACTCAAAGGTGCCCTTTTTGTAAATAAAAAAAATCTAAACAATGCATGATTACTGATCATCATTAAATTATTTGCCAATTAAGCAGTTCAGGACTTCAGATATGTGAATTTGAAACAAGAGCCATGAGTGCACGAACCTCCTCTTCAGTGAAGTTGTACGTCTTGCCAAAAGCAGGAGTCAACTTTGGGACATAACCGTACTTCACATCAGGATCGGTGACAGATTCTTCCAGAGACTGCAATATCTTCAGTGGTGCAATGATGTAATCAATCCTACATTTAAGAAACATTAGTTCCCATGTTAGTGCCCATGACTTGTGAATTTGTATCCAATATCCAGCAAAAACAAGTAATACAAAATTACCCCAGAAGGCTAAATACGTCCTGCTTGTTCCGTATGGCAGCAACCATCAACTTTGTTTTGTACCCATTTCTGTGAATATAGGCATATACTTTCTTCGCCTGGATTATAACCCACAAATATATGAAGTTATAAACTCTAGCTTAGTAGCAGAAATTGTAAGGGTACTGTTGATTTCTAAGAAGTAACCCCCTTATTGATGACTACCTTAATACTAAGTGTCATAGTTATTGTCATGGGCAGCCAACAGGCTGCCACTGGCCCAATAGGCCCAAGACGTCAGATGCAGAAGGGTGTCGTAGGGCGCGAGTGTCCTAGTTGGGCCTTAAGCCCATTAGTGTTAATTAGTGTCTCTCTTAGTTATTTATCTATAGGAATAGTACCATATTATCTAGGCACAAGAGGTGTTAGTCCTATGTACCCTTTATAATCAGCTCATGAGGCACAATGAAAATCAAGCAATGAATTATGAAGAAACAATTCTAGTCTCCCTCAATCTCTCAAACTCTTGGCAAAGCATAAGGCCTAGTTACCCCAAAATATCTATCACCATTACATCTGGTATCAGATAGCCAGTCGATTCCTCCCCATCTCAAAAAAAAAAATTCTGATCCAGTCAATCCAGCCACAACCCTAATTCGGCCGCAACCACACCCCAACTGCGACGTCCCCATCCGTCGCCCAGCCGCCGCGCCGCCTCCCCGTCACCCACCACGCGCCGCCACCGTCGACCACGTCGTTGCGGGAATCTTCGTCGCGCCATCCGCGGCCCATCTCCACCACAGCCGACGCGCCACCTTCCTCACCACCAAGGCGTCGTCGCGTCTCGTCTGCGCGGGCCATCGCCAAGCACATCGCGCCATCCGCGGGGTTCGCCGAGCCGCCGCCACCTCGCAGCTTCGATCCAGCCATCCGCGCGCCTCGATGGATTTTCCATAATTTGATGGGACCTCTGATCCGGTGGTCTTCATCAACCAGTGCGAACTCTACTTCCGCCGGGAGCGAATCGTGGCGGAAGAAAAGGTATGGCTGGTTTCTCGCAATTTGAAAGCTGACGCCCGAGTTTGGTTCCACCAAGTCACGCAAGATGAATACCCGGCATGGCGTCGCTTCACCGAGCTCCTGCAGCGGCACTTCAAACCGCCCCCGTGCCCCGACCCGCTCCACCAACTGTCTCGTGGCGTCGACAACTCCCTGCGCATCCTTGAGGAGATGTCCACACAACTGGATCGCATCCGGGCGTGTCTCGAGGCGAAGGACAAGAGGGACCGTGAACGCCGGGCGGCTGTACGCCTCCAGGCAGCAGTACGGGGCCTCCTGGCACGCCGCCGAGCGCATCTTCTTCAGGCAGCCAAAGTCTCCGAGGAGCAAGCAGCGGTGCGACTACAAGCTGCCGGGCGAGGTTTCCTTGTCCGGCGTGTGGTGCGAAAGATGCGCATGCTCCTCAGCTCCTCGCTGTCGTGCGTGTTCGTCCCCTCAGCCCCTTCCATACATCAGGCTGCTCCGATCGCAGGAGAGGTCCAAATATGGGCGCTTCCAGTGCAGCGACCTCGCATCAACATCCAGCATCAGGCATCAAAGGCTATCTCATTCATCCTTGTGCCTGCCGTGGTGCTAGACACATCCAGCATTAGAGCCGGCTGCTTCACACTCCACCCTTCAGCCTACATGAAGCCAGCAGAGGCGCTCTTTCCATGGGATCCAGGTGGATATAGTTGTATTTTAGTCTTAAATAAAAATGGGAAGCCGAGATGTAAAAGGCTTATCCCTAGGTCGCGTCAGCTATCCAGCTCGAGGACGAGCTGGGTCTCCAAGGGCGGGGGAGATGTCATGGGCAGCCAACAGGCTGTCACTGGCCCAATAGGCCCAAGACGTCAGATGCAGAAGGGCGTCGTAGGGCGCGAGTGTCCTAGTTGGGCCTTAAGCCCATTAGTGTTAATTAGTGTCTCTCTTAGTTATTTATCTATAGGAATAGTACCATATTATCTAGGCATAAGAGGTGTTAGTCCTATGTACCCTTTATAATCAGCCCATGAGGCACAATGAAAATCAAGCAATGAATTATGAAGAAACAATTCTAGTCTCCCTCAATCTCTCAAGCTCTTGGCAAAGCATAAGGCCTAGTTACCCCAAAATATCCATCTTCATTACAGTTATCCACTTATGTTAGTCTTGTTAATGCATTACCGTAAGGAAACTAGAATACCAACACATTATCTACTGATATTAATCAAATGATGGAATGATAAAAAAAATGACAAACGCTAAAATTGACTCAAAGATAACTCAAAACTACTTTTTTCCAATCTATTTCTTTGTTTTTAGCCTAATAGTCAGGCAGCAAGCACAAAAACTACTGTAGGTCAGTAAAGTTGCAGGCTTGAAGCTCCTGTTTCCAGACATTTGATTCTTCAAATTTCTTGTATATTGATATAATCATGCATAAACAACTAACAGATAAAAAAAAGAACTGAAGCTAACCAAAGCAAGCCCAGCATCTTCTCCCTTCTTCAGAGCTTCATCTATCTCTGGATCACCAGAGTGATTCCTTGCCCAATCCTGGGTAGTTTGTGGTTAGCACAACATACTGTTTTAGAACAAAGTCATGGTAAAAAATGGCTTGATAAATTTACCCGCAACCGCCCCACAAATATCTGTACAACAGATGCACCAGCTTGTGCTGCCGCTGCTGCTTGTGCGAAACTGGGCAAGAATGGTCAACCACAAAACAAAAGATGTATATAAGCTCCAAGTTATTTTTCATCTTACATAAATAAGTAAATGCAAGACTAAGCAATTGAACCTGTGCTATTGCAGGTGCTTTAGTGCCAAACTTGTTATTTTTCATGTTACTAGTAAGCCTGATGAATAACTACTATCCACCAGACAGACTCAACAGAATTCCTCTCCATGTACTAATGTAAAAGCATAAGATGATAATCTAAGAAGATTGTCCATAGCTTGTTTTCATGATGCACTTTAAAGAAGGGGGTACCACTAAGCACCAAAATATTGCAACATAAAAGCGTTGCAAAGTGGGAAAATAACATCCATACAGTTCCCTGCTCTAGCCGTTAAGCAATAGGATCAGGAGCAAATGATATAAAATGTTGTCTATTACCTGTAAACAAATGTTAAATGTGTTTGAACTCCTTCAGATTCAAGCAACCTTGAAGCCTCTATGCCCTAATGGTAAACAAGTTGGAAATGAAGATTTACAGAGACAACAGGTACAGCCAGGCAGAACTTAAAGATTTAGTGCATTGCATACTTACTTGCCAAGTAGCAGGAATTTTGAATAGCAGGCGGTCAGTTGAGACGTCATGCTGGTTGTATAGATTCAATAGTTCATGCACCTAAATATACAAAGATACCAGTTTTAAGGAAACTGCGACTAAGAAGCACAGATGATTTTCTCAAAGGATATCCAAGATCCAACCATGCTTAGTCACAAGCATCAGCAACAAGGACATGAATAAGACCAATCTTAGGATGCAATTACTCAGATAACATATATCTTAACATGCTTGTATCCTAGTACTGAGGTTTAGGGACAATTACTTAAGTCACCATTTCAGTTAAACTGTAACACCATGACTAAAGTGTCATTTGTATGATAATTGAAATGTGAAAAAGAAATGTGTGGAACTGATAAAAATCAGTAATATTGATCACTACAACAATAGCACAAAGGTGTTGACAATCTGAGCATGGCAGCAATGAAAGGGATGCAGAGACATTGAGGATCAATGATATGATTCTAAAGCGTGTTCATAGGTCACTCAAGAGCTAAAAATACATATAGAAGAATTGTTCCCCCAATATGGTCTCAAGTCTCATTAATCTGTCACAAGTCACAACTCAATATTGCACTGTACAATTATACATCAAGCTAACATACAAGTAACAAGTGCTTGTTCCCTGAAAAAATATTGATCAAATTTACTGGTACAGTAATTTGATCAAAGTAAGGTAATAACTAAGAGGTGTTCAACAAATATCTAAATAATTTAGTAATAGTACTAATCCACATGCTCATACTAGTACCATGCTGCTAATATATCCCCACTTCCCCCACTATCTTAAATCTATTCGGACCAATTTGGAAGCTACGCCACAAATAAGCGTTCTTTTTATCTTGACAGTACTGATCTATCCTCGCACATATTTGCATATGAAACACTAACATTGGTAACATAAAATAATATGCTGGAACAAAAGAGTCTTGTTATCACTATTATGTTTTGTTCCATTGGAGTGTCACATTGCAGGTTGTTAACTAGGCCAGATGCCAAGAAAGCACATACAGACACTGCTAGAAGGAACTTCTTAACAACTTTGAGCTAACAAACTATAATGCTAACAGAAGGTCCATATAATTATTAATTGTCGATATGCATCAACATCCTTCAAGCAACACAAGCAGAGGAAAAAAAAGCTCATACCCTCTGGATAATGCCCTGGGTGTCATAAGCCAACCGAGCATCTATTTCAGTCGAAACACGTCCAGGGACTTGATGAGCCAGTTCAGCGCCAACGTTTGCCAGAGCCTGCGAAAGTTCTTCTCAATTCAGCCCCTCAGATGCACAGAAGCCCCCACATTGCCTAGCTATATCACTATCACAGTGGTAACTGTCGAAATCTGAGATGAAACATGCAGACCTTGGTGAGGTAACAGGACATCCTGTCCTCAGGCTTCTCCAATGCGTTGCACTCACAATCTGCCAGCGCTGTATCTATAGCACTCTGCAACAACCAAACAGCCCCAACAAACATGAACCGTGTCACTCTTGCACTGCAGGATTAACTGAATAGCTGAACATTCCGATCCCGACAGCTCCTCACCTTGAACTTGGTGTCTGGGAGCCCAGCGATCCCAAGCAGCAGCGACGAGCTCACCGTGGCCGCCGTGGGTGCGAACCTGTAATTGTTCAAACAGCACAATGTGCCAGCCTCGGTCAACCCACCCACCAAATGTCCAAATGGGACAGAAAAACAAGGCAAGAAGACTTACCTCTCGAAATCATCGAACACGACGGTGTCCGGCACTATCTCGCTGAAGCCGGCCACCGCGTCGAGCTCAGTGACGACCTCTTCGCCCAAACAGAGAGTCAGGAAGGCTAAAGCCGCAGGACAGGACATGAATGGGGGCCAAGAGCAGTACCGCTGACCGGGGACGTGGGTGCGTTGCCAGCGGCAGCCCGCGCGGCCAGAGGCCGCCTCCGGAGGCTGGTAGTCGCAGGCTTTGCCGACCGCGAAGTCAACCTGACCACCTGAAGCAACGACCAGGAACAGGTGAAACCGGGGAGCGCGAGATGGCCAGGAGGCGACGGCGGCGGCGAGCGGCCGGACTGCGCGAATGGGAGCTTGCTGGAGAGGATCAGAGGAGGGGAGACGGGTAGAGAGGGTGGTAGTACCTGACGGGAGGACGGCACGAGGGAGGAGGAGGTGGGCGTGGAGATGGAGAGCGCCATGGGAGTTGGGATCGGAGCCGGTGGACTAAGTGAAGAAGGATGGGGAGCGGAAGAAGAGAAGAATTAGCGATGCCGAAATTGCCGACCGGAGATAACTATAATTGATTAATTTGATGTGCAATGACCAGTTTGCCCTTTAGAAACTCTTGTTCCAACCTATAATAAGATTTTCACCATGTTGCGTTCTCATATTGTTCAAAACTTGGGTAGATGTGAATTATCTATGCAATGAGACTGGAACATGAAAGTTTGAAATGCAGTAATTTCATAAAAAAACATACTAGAATCGGTCTAGTTTCACAAAAAAAATATATATTAAAAAAATAAGTGTTCTAAGTAGGGCAATGGTTCATAAAATATGTCTCTTCTGTGCACTTTTACTAAAAGTCAGAATTAAATTTTGCATGACATGCTTCTCATAGGTTATTATCTAATAAATATGAGACAGTAAGTAGTTAAGCAATACTCCCAGCATATAAATATAACAAGTTGGCTACAGGTTACTAATATTTAAATATTTACTTTTGGTGGAACTCTGAATCAAGGAATATGTCAGTGATGCAGGTTCCTAGTTTACTGTTCTACTTCAGTTCCTAGTCCAATTCTTCTTTAAATCACACCAATATGGTTTACTCATGTAGTCATGTCAATCCCTGTGGGATAGAAAGTTTAAGATTTGTTCATAAAATTGCAATGGCTAATATGCATTGGTAGGAAGCAGTGGGCAGATTGGTAATTTGAACGTTGTCTCTCCCTGGAGCCAGTGGGTTGGCCTAGGCTTCGTTCCATAGAACCGAGGAGGGACGATGAGAGTGACATGTGCATAGTGCACGGGAATATTTAAAAAGGATTTGGATAATCCATGACTCGCTCTTGATTGGATATTGGCGTCTTTTGTTCCAATTCCTACTTTGGGATACATGATCATTTTTGGGACGATTTGACTTTATATGCGACCGAGCCCAATTTAGTCCACACGTATGTGAGTAAACAACACTTTATACTCAGTCCAACCCAAGGTGCAGTTGTATACTTATATTTCGAAAGGTTTTCTATTCCCTCATATCCTCAAATTATACTTTATAATTCATGTGATTGAAATATTTTAAATCCTAAAAACGGATTAGGTTTTCAAAGGGTGTTTTTTATGATTATTTGATTTCTTGGACACTCTAAGGGCCTCAGCTGCTCAGCACATGTTGATTCGAAATTTAGAAATAAGATTGTCTTGAATATAATTACATACAAAGGTGTATAAGGGACCAGAAGTTACCCCAAAAAAGGGCTTCTATGAACTAACCATATGGTTGAATACATAAGCTACATTGAGTTAGTATCTAACCTATCATATGGTTGTGGAGACTACTCGGTTCTTTTCACATGTCATATTAGTTTTGTTTTAAATCAAATATTTCTATCTTTAACTATCAATTTTTTTTAAAAAAATAATTGTATAGGCTAACAACATAAGATTTATGTTTTTAAATTTACTGTGAAAAATACTTTTCATAATATATGGTTCACATGTTGTGAAACTAAATAGATTTTAAATTTGATAGTCAAAATTAAAAATATTTAACTTAAAACAAGCCTAACACGGCTTGAAAAAATGGAAAGAGTACAGATGAATTATGCTATCCAACGTTTTGCCCTGGATGATGAAGCCTTCCTCACTTTGCTTTTACTTTACGAGTTATTATTCGTCAATGAAGGAAGGAATAACTTGCGTTCACAACCTTCTCAATTTCCGATTAAAAAAGCAAGACAGGGTGACAAGCTTCTCATTTTGATTGGGAATGTAGCATAAACTATTTTTCTCAAACATCTATATCTATATCTATATCTATATCTATATCTATATCTATATCTATATCTATATCTATATCTATATCTATATCTATATCTATATCTATATATCTTATAAAATTAATCTCCACTAAGTCTATCTCAACATGCAAGTTATTCAATTTATCCCCCACTAACTATCCATATATCTTCACCTAATAGCTATGTAATCCCACTAATTTTTCAATCTTTAATTGCAAGCTATCCACATACATCATCATCTCCACCCAATTTCATTGTAAATTCTTCGCAATCTCCGCAACAACGCCATATCAGACGTTGGCTATTTATTTTGTGATGATAGTTTGTCTAATATGCAAAAACCATGATTAATCAACTTGTCACACTAAAAGAAAAAGAATTACATTCGAATGCACATAGATTTTTTTTGTAACTCTTATAACATTAAGAATATTTACAATTATTATAAGACCATAAGTTTATATTGGGCATCCTTGCCCATCGAACTCTAAGGTATATATTGCTTAATTTTGTCTCTAATTATATTTTACTTTAACTTTTATTCTAAGTTAAACAAAAAAACTCTGGTCGAGTCTATAGAAAAACTTACCAACATCCACCATATCACACTAGGTTAATTGGATTCTTCTAAGAAATATGTGTAGATAGTGTACTTTTGGAAATGTAGATGATGACATATTTATATATAAAAAAGCCTTGACCTTAAGACAAAACTAAAATTAAGTTAAATGTATAATTAGAAATGGATGGAGTAGGACACAATTAGAATCGCCTTTGTCTTATCAAAGTAAGAACAGATGTACAATATATATGATGTATCCGATCGACTTAATAGTTTGATGACAAATTTCTACTTAGGGCCTATTTGGACTAAATTTAGTAAAATAGGCCGATTAAAAAGGTGGAGTAATTTTAAGGCTACCTAACTAAGTGTTAGCCGCTCTCAATAGTCCATATTCAATTATTCAAACATCACAGAACTAAATTTTAGTCACCTTAATTTTAGTTGGACTAAGAATTAGTCCAGTTAATCAAACAGGCTCTCATATACAAACGATCATGAATGGATGGTAAAGACTAAAGAGATTGTCGTGCCAAAAAAAGGCTTGTGCCCGATGAAGCAACCACGGATTAAAACCACTGTAGCAGCTGATAAAATGCAACACGGACGACGTCGCACTTTCAGATTTCCGGAAAACGTACTTTCCTGTGATGGAGAAACGCAATCCCAGGATCGCGTCCCACGCGAAGCCCGTATAACATTTTCCTTAATCCAAAACAGCCCACTGACATGCGGGCCCGTGCTGGGCGAGGGCCCCGGCACCGCCGCACCGGTCCGCCAAACAGCTCACGAGCCGCGCGCCAGCACGCCACGCAACGCGCACGCCACCTCCGTGTCCCTGCGCGCGGGGCCCACGCTACCAGATTACCAGTATATCCTCCCACTGCTTCCGTCTCTCTGCCCGTGGGCCCGGCAGTCTCCCTCTCTCTATCTCCCTCCGTGGTAGTGCGGGTCGGACGGAACAAAGCCGCAGCGAAAAAAAACCCACCCCGAGGGCAGGGAGAAAGGAAGGAAGGGGGTGGGAAAAAACACGAGGCGGAAAGACGAGGACGCGACGCGAGGCGAGGCGAGGCCGAGGCGGGGGATAGAAATACGAGAGCGAGGGAGCGAGCAGCGAGAGAGGGGACGAGGGAGAGGTGAGATAGATAAGCAAGCGGCGCGCCCTAACCCTAGCGCGTCCCGTCCCGCCCGCCGCCTCGCTCGCCGGAGGAGCGCGCCTGCCGCCGCGGGGATCCGTACGCGCGGACGGGCCGGACCTGACCTGACCTGACCTGACCTGCCGCGCCACCTTCGCGCCGCCGCCGCGCGCGCGCGGGCGCGCCTCGGTCGGTGCGTCCCTCGGAACTCTCGCTTCATCTCCGTTCGTTTCCCGCGGGGTCGGGGTGCCGTGTCTGGGATTGGTCGGTGGGGGGATGACGACGACGCGGTCGCGGCCCGCTGGATCGGCCGCGGGTTCCGCTTCCGCCCTTCCGATGGGTTGGGGTCGCGTCGTCGTCATTGGGGGAGGGGAGGTGTGGGGGCGATCTGGAGGGGGAGGTACGGGGGAGCGGTGGTTGCGCTGCTCCCGTGTGTTGCTCGACTTAATCTGGCGTCAGCCATTGGGCGAAGGATGTTTCCCAATCCAGAATTGGCTGGGTGCAACTCGATTGTGCCACCGCCTCTCCTGATTCAGGAGATGGTAGTCAGTAGGAACATTGGGATTTGGGGTGGGGTCTCCAATGAATAGATGGTTCGATTCGTGGATAGGCTGCTCAGCTCGATTATCTGAATTTCATAATTCAATATGTTGCTCTTCGATGTCTGTGATTTGCTTACACGAACACGTGTCTGTGCTCTTCTCTTGCAGGCGTGGCTGACTTGGTCCTTCTGATCTGGTGGTGACAGGCCACCGCGACGGGGTGATGGCGGTTGTCAACCCTAGCAACAACCCTGCTATGTTCGACGATGACGACGATGTTCCCCTTTCGTTCAAGAGGACGAGTAACTCTCTGAAGAGTGCCAGGCCCATCCCCTCCAAGCAAGAGGGGTCGTCAGGAGGCGCTGCCAGGCCTGCCCCCTCCAAGCAAGAGGGGTCGTCAGGAGGCGCTGGGAACCCTGTTAGGAGCCCCAAACCTGTGGCTCCCAATATGCAGAAGAACGGCGTGACCGGGGCTTCGAGGCCAGTGCATATGAAGCCACCGTCGTCCAGTCCTAACCATCGGCCTTCGGGGTCTGGCCAGCCAAACAGTTCGGCACAGCATAGTTCGAAGGGTAATAGCATTGTTGACAAGAGTAAACTGAAAAGACCTCTTGTGAAAGATGAGAGGTCTGACGATTCGGATGATGAGGTGCCGATTGGGTTGAGGAGAAAGGCTGAGAAGAAGTTGAAGAGAGTTGATACTGGGGTTCAGAAGGCGGATGACTCGGATGACGATGATAAGCCGTTGAGTCTCAAGATCAACTCGTCCAAAATGTCTTCCAACAGCGCGAGTAAGCCTGTTCCACAGAGGACTGTGGCACCAAAGGTTGAGCAGCCTGACGAAGATTCAGATGATGATAAACCATTGGCAAGCAGGTTGCCCAATAATGCCGGTCCAAAAAGTGGAGGTGATGTCTCTGAAGATTCAGAGGATGAGAAGCCATTGGCTGCCAGATTCTCAAAAGTTACTGGAAGTGGAAACCTAAAAACAGCTTCTTCCAGCAAAGGGTTAAACAGTGATACAAATGGCCAACGAAATTTGGGTAAAAGGCCTCTAGGCAATAGTAATCAAACAAGTTCAGCTATTAAGAAGGCAAAGCCTTCAAATGTTTCAGCTTCTGCAAGCGTTAAAAGAGAAATCAAGACAGATGACAATGACAACACACCTCTTGCACAAAGGCTGAAAATGGGAGAGTCTTCGAAAGGCAAGCCATCTACAAAGAGTATCGTCAAGAAGAGTCCTGCTTCTGCGAAGAAGGACATAAAGAAACTGAAAGGGAAAGGGAAATTAAAGAACATGAAAAATTCTCAGTTCTCAAAGACAATGAAGGTCCCTCCTGGATCTGGTGGAGGAAAGAAATGGACTACCTTGGAGCACAATGGTGTTATTTTCCCTCCTCCGTACAAGCCTCATGGTGTCAAAATGCTTTACAATGGGCAACCTGTTGATCTGACACCAGAACAAGAGGAGGTGATATATTAATGTTCTTTGTTGCTTTGTTTCGAAATTTTTATATGTAGGCAACAAGGATGACGTAGTCATGAAGTAGCTCTGAAATCCAAATAGTTCTTCATATAATTTCCTACCCTGCTAATTCTTTGTGTTGCAGGTTGCAACAATGTTTGCTGTTATGAAAGACACAGAATATGCGGGCAAGCAAACATTCATTGATAACTTTTTCACTGACTGGAGAAAAATTCTTGGTAAAAATCATATTATTAAGAAGTTCGAGCTTTGTGATTTCACACCAATATATGAATGGCACCTCAGAGAGAAGGAGAAGAAGAAGCAGATGACAACAGAGGCAAGTGTTTTTTTTGTTGAAAGAAAGCATGTTTGACTTACTCTGCAGAATGCCCTCTCATTGTGATTAAATTGCTGTTATTTTCAGGAGAAAAAAGCATTGAAGGAAGAGAAATTGAAACAAGAGGAGAAGTACATGTGGGCTGTTGTAAATGGTGTTAAAGAAAAGGTAAATTTTTATACACTGACATAGTTTTATAATATGTGAGCTGATAATGTGTGCCTTAATCTGTAGATAGTTCTCTTGGTCCCTTTTCTGCTGTTGTACTAGATCGATACTTGCTTTTACAAGGTGGGACTTTTTTTTTGCCATGTTATAAGATTCTTGCACAAGATGTGAAGAATGGTGTGATGATGTATGATAAACAGTTTCCTCAGTAATAAATAACTGTTTGTATGACATCATTGTTGCACTTGCATATAAGCTACTGTTTCTGTGCTCTACTATTTCAAAATAATTTTGCCACCATTTCTACTTGATTAAATTGTTTATTTGTTCCATTACAGGTTGGAAATTTCAGAGTAGAACCGCCTGGCTTGTTCAGGGGACGTGGAGAACATCCAAAGGTACAGATTTAATGTCTTGTAAAATACGCGTGCCTTTCTTTGTCAAGTGAGTGCCATCTTTTTAGGCTTTTTTTTACATTGTTTCAGATGGGAAAACTAAAGCGACGCATTCGACCAAGCGATATCACGATAAATATTGGAAAAGGAGCTCCAGTCCCTGAGTGCCCGATACCTGGAGAAAGGTACCATTTTCCCTGATCTGTTAGTGTATAAACTGTGTTTGCAAATAGCATGCAAGCAGTGTTTGATTGTTCATGTGTCCTGCAGTTGGAAAGAAGTCAAACATGACAATACTGTTACATGGTTGGCTTTTTGGAATGATCCAATTAGCCAAAAGGATTTCAAGTATGTTTTCCTGGCAGCAAGCAGCTCACTGAAAGGGCAAAGTGACAAAGAGAAGTATGAGAAGTCCAGAAAGTTGAAGGTGGGGGAAGTTCAGTTTGTATATATGGAGGTTTTGATTTGAGTTGACGTACATATAATTTTCTTGCGTGCCATTGGCAGGGTCACATACAAAGAATTCGTGAGAATTATACAAAAGATTTCAAAAACAAAGATGTGACGAGGAGGCAAATTGCTGTGGCAACATACCTTATAGATAAACTAGCCCTTAGGGCAGGCAATGAAAAGGTACATCCAACTGGAACATGTGTTCGGTGGTTATGAGTGATGTTCCAGTTTATTCTTGTGTTATTATCTATCTGTGATGTGTCTGGTGGCAATTTGATTTCCTACATTTGGAGTTTGCACATAGGTTCTTTTATTTATGCAAGCCTGGACATGTATGCTTGCTTTTATATGACATCTGATTGGCATCAGCAACACTAGAATTATTAAAAAAACACTTTTGCACCAAGACCACTATAGGAAGGGTTAGCTGAGGCCCTGGCCACCACAATTTTACATGCTGAGCTACTTTCTGAAGAAAATGTTTTCTGATAGCATATAGTCATCACCTAATTTTTTTACGTTACTTGTTTTTTGGCTTTGAGCTTCTTTGGAATATGTGCCAACATGACTTATTCTTAGTTAATATTTTAAATCATTTTCAGGATGATGATGAAGCTGATACTGTTGGTTGCTGTACGCTGAAGGTTGATAATGTTACGTGTATGCCCCCAAATAAGATTCAGGTATTGATTTTCAACATTATTCACCATATTCACTCAATATGACTAGTTAATTCTGATGCATTCTGTGTATATGACTTTTAATCAACTTTGCAGTTTGACTTTCTGGGTAAAGATTCAATAAGATACTTTAACACCGTAGAGGTTGAAGAGCTTGTGTACAAGGCAATTGAGGGTTTCCGTGCTGGTATCTCTCACACATAATTCTCATTTTTTTCCCTTTTGTTTTAAATCTCTTCTATCTCTTCCCTAATCATTCACTTCTGGTCTTATAGGAAAGAAGCCGGGAGAAGATCTCTTTGACAATATTGATACAACTAGGCTAAATGCTCATTTGAAGGATCTAATGCCTGGGCTTACTGCAAAAGTGTTCCGTACATATAATGCTTCCATCACATTGGATGGAATTGTAAGTTGAAAAGAATCTTGTCTTACTGGTTTTCAGTTGTCCATTCTTTCAAACTTCTTAGGTTTGCACGGATGCATAGGGCTGTTGATGTAAACATATTGTTTTCTTCTGGTATTTTAGTGTTTATAAATGTTACTTGTACCTACAGCTCAACTTAATGCAAACAAGTAGTTGGTCAATGTTACACAGTTTGTCATATCTTCAGTTTTTTTGCACCTCTGATTTTTAACTTTCTGATAACATGTAAGCATGTTATTATGCTTTGTTCATGTGACTACCATCCTGGTAGAATGGTCTATAAGTGTATATGTACTTGTGCCGATATTACAGTTGCATGAAGAAACAGAAGATGGAACTCTTCTAGAAAAAATCGCTGTCTATCAACGAGCAAACAAAGAGGTACTATCTTTTACTATGGGGGGAAAACTAACTACTTGTATCATCTTTCGTCCTGACTTTGGGCTGCCCTTTCTCGTATACTCAGGTTGCCATAATCTGTAACCATCAGCGTAGTGTCTCAAAATCACATGAATCCCAGATGATTAAATTGAATGAAAAGATTGATGAATTGAAGGTTTGGTTTCTGCTGCAAGTTATCAGCTCAAGTTTCTGCCAATAGCTTTGTGATTTCTTGAACTGTCTGACACACTTGTCTTTTCTTGTCTCAGTCCCAAATGGAGGAGCTGAGAGCAGACTTGAGCAAAGCAAAGAAAGGGAAGCCTCTAGGATATGATAAAGAGGGGAAGCAAAAGAGGAACTTGACTCCTGAAGCGTAACACCTCAATCACACATTTTGTTGTATTTTGTATATATATATTGAAACAAAGAGCAAGGTGTAGGCAACCTCACAAAACCCACTTGCAGGATTGAAAAGAAGATCGCAATGGTTGAAGGCAAGATAGATAAGATGGAGATGGATAAGATGATAAAAGAGGATCTGAAGACTGTTGCACTTGGAACGTCAAAGATCAACTACCTTGATCCTAGAATTACCGTGGCATGGTGCAAACGCCATGAGGTCCCTATTGAGAAGGTACATAGTTTCTGGTTCTGGACAACATTTGTTTTGCTCCAAGTTTCCCTGTTGCAAAGGCCTGCAGTTACTGAATCTGCTGTTCTGCTGACAGATTTTCAACAAATCCCTTGTCGCGAAATTTGGATGGGCAATGGACGTGGACCCAGACTTCAGATTCTAGGAGAGCATTGGCTGCCATGTGCCCAGTCAGTTTGATCCAGTCTCCAGCCCTTGTCCCCGGACACTAATTGCAGCTAGGAAAGGAAAGAGCTTGGTGTTGGTTTTTTCAAAAGCCCCCCTGCTCCTGGAACGAAGGAAGCACCCGGCATTCTCTTTGTAGGCCTTTTTTTTCGGTTCCTAGTGTACTTGCCACCGTTCGAGTGCGTTAAGTTCTGTATGCATTTTGCTGAGGAATCTGAGCTCATTTGAGAACGGTCGGACATTCAATTCATACAGAGTTAATCTCAAATATAGATGACTTGTTGAGTGATGATCCCGTGGTCATTGTGGGACTGGAATCGTGTTTGGTCGAGGAGTGAACTTGCCTTGTCAGTTGTGAATTTGAGAGAAGTGCTGGGGTGTGAATTTGATCAAAGTTGAGTATATGATATGCAGCTGTGTGGTTGTCTTCACGCCTCCAGCTTAGTAGCGTGCCCTGTCTGCTTGTAGCAGAAGTTTGGGCGGATCCTCCTAAGCACAGGAGGAGAGGTGGCAATGACCAAACCCAGCTTTGGCGCTTCGCTTCGCCGCTGTCCCCACGAGCCAGAGACAGAGCAAAGGCTAATCGCATGTCAGGGATTAGAGGTATAGACACGAAGAAAATTAACATCCTCGATATTTGGTATAGAAGGTATAGACACGAAGAAAATCAACATCCTCAATATTAGGTATAGAATAAAGCTAACATCCTCAATTAGCGTTGAAAACAGACGGAAAATTATCGTTCCGTTTTCCACTTTTGTCCGTTTGTTTCCGTATTTGCGGTATCCCGTTTTCGTATTTACGGAAATGGGGGAGGGTTTTTTCTGTCCGTTTCCGCGGGATCCCGTTTTCGCCCGTAATTGACACGTATTTATTCCGTTTTTCATCTCGTTTTAAATCTATACGAGATGTGTAGAAATTAATATGTTCATAAACCTATTAATCACCAATTATGCATGTTAACACATGACATGATAGTGAATACTAGACCAATAACTTCGTATATGTATATTAATTTGTGACTTTGCTCTTGTATATTCATGAATATTTAATTATATTATTCTAACTTAATTTTCCGGCTCTCCATCCGTATTTGTTTGTTTCCGTGCATTCGCATATCCCGATTCTGTTTTCAAACCCGTATTTTTCGAACCTGATCCTGTTTTCGCCAAAAAAATATAGAAACGGAAGTAGAAATAGGGTTTTTTTCTGTTCGTTTTCATCGCTATCCTCAATATTAGTTATAGAATAAAGCTGGTGTGAGAGTTATTAATTGAAGCAAATTTGGCGTGACCGGGTTGGGAGTATTTTACTTTCTTTTCTTTTTGAAACTGTCTGTATGAACGAAGTGCCTATGGATTATTGGTTATTTGACTCACGTGATTTTCAGCCGTCGGATAAAAAATTCGTCGCCTTCACCTTCTCTCCTTCCCACGAATAACCACACTCCAGTACTGGACCCTGATGCCACACGCGACGCGAGCCCTAGTCCCCGTTGCGGCCACCTCTGGGCTCCGGCTCAGGCGGCGACTAAGGGCCGGTTTAGTTGCAAAATGATACTGTAGCTAATTTCGTTGTTATTTGATAATTAGTGTCCAATCATAATCTAATTAGGCTTAAAAGATTCGTCTCGTTCATTTCGTCTAAACTATGTAATTAATTTTATTTTTTATATATATTTAATGCTTCATGCATGCGTCCAAAGATTCGATGTGATGGAGAATATTAAAAAATTTTGTAAAATTTTTTACAACTAAACAGGCCTAAGCCTTATCTTCACATGTGGACGATCCGTATCAGACGATAAATGAGTACCGCTAAAGAGAGTCCTTATGGATGATCGATCCATAGTAATGAGTACGTGAAAGGGAGTGTAACGCCCCGCATTTTCACTATTAAGGTAAAAATGACAGCTTAAGGATTATTACCCGACAAAGCGATGCCTCCTCGAGTAATGATCTTAATCAAAGTATTGCAACAGAATAATAATTAGGATCTTACAAAAACTTGTTATATTTAAGGAGTAGGGCCGTTAATAAATATTATCTAAAACAAAAATAATAGTGACACCTTCATATTATACTTGAAATTTATTTGTAGCATGTATTTCTCCGCTGGCTTCCTTTAGGTCACGTGCTTGGCATATCTCATCTTTTCATCTGAAAGGGGAGGGTTAATAGCAAGAGTAAGTACAAAGTACTCAGCAAGCATATAATAAATCAATGAAATAAATGCCTAGCCATATGTCATATCCATTTTCAATCATAGATCATTATCAAACATTTGCATAGTTTAGAAAATAGGTTAACAAATCTATTATCATCCATAAGTGAGACAGAGCCTCCTATAGGCTCCCGTAGTCTCCATACCAAGAGACATGACGTGAATTCATGGATTAACCCTGCGCAGGTTTGTATCGTTTTGCCCATAATTACCTTGACCAATTTTCCATCACACTTCCTTAGGTATAACTCATAGTCAAGATACCGGACTTTCTCCACTTCCGCATATTATATACATCCACATCTATCCACATGCGCTAATATATGCGCCTAGGTGTATTTCATCGACACCTGCATGGGGATTTCATCACACAAACCTCTTCTCACTTGCCATAGGGAGTATATAACAACATTCGTGGGTACCGGACTTGGTCTGTCCCAAATAGGTTCATTTGTCGACACGGTTTCATATGGCCCACATAATGAGTGAGAAGAGTTTGGTCCTTATATATTCATAGTCGATGTAGAGAGAGCTTGACCCACCCTGGTTCATCATCACATTCCATGAACTCTCTCTATACTGAATAATCAATTATCATCCATTAACCATTATCCATCATCATCATTGTTCATTCAATTTAATTTAGAAAATAGATTTTGATGCAAGTATTTTGGAAATAAGTTTGTTTGTAAAAATCGGTGTATCATCTACGTTACTTGCCTGGGCCTTAAAAAGGTGACACCAATCCGTTCGTATTCTCCTGATGTCATTCCACTGTCTTACCAAGCTTCCTATAGTCAGTACATATCTATACTATATACATAAAGTTAGTGATCCTCCCCCACCTCACAGATCACTGTTCATCACTGTTCTAAGCACAGTACCGGGTCTCATAAACAGTACCCACCGTTATGCACAATACCGGGTCTCATGAATAGCCTCTCTACTGGGTCTCATGAATAGTCCCACCCGTTATGTACAGTACCAGATCCTCCATGAACAGTACTGCCCCGTGCTTTGCACGGGCCCTGCTAGTATATACTGATACTTAGAAAAATAGAAAATACACAAGTATATATACCCAACACTTACATGACAAAAGTGCCCCATCCTACGGTCAAAGAAATAGCTTCCGAGTACTTAGTATCAACTATTCTATGATTTATAAAAAGAATATTACATAGTTGTGCTTAGTCAAACATTAAATTAGTTTAGTATTGTTAAACTCCTTTTCTCATGTGGGCTGACTCTGCACTTAACTGAAGGCACTCTCTCTACAGTACTAGTACTAATGTCTTGCAGCCCAAAAGCAAAACAACAGGCACACGCACCCCCTCCAGTCTTCTCTCATCTCTCTCTGTATCATCTCCCTCTTTGTTTTCCCCTTCTGCCACTCATGGCGCTTATATATGGGCATGCAGCCTGTGGTCCGTTGGCACGACCCAAAGCCCGGTGTTTTGGCCCGGCACGACACGGTGACTAGCGGGCCCGGGCTGGCCCGGTCCGATGCTTAGGGACATGCTTGGGCCACCACCTAAGCACGCTGGGCGGCACGGCCCGGCCCGCTAAATAGATATGGTCCGGTATTTGGCCCGCTCAAAACCACCCACACGTACAAGCCTGCCCATTGACTAACTCGGCCATCCCACTTCCCATCGCACTGCATGAGTCATTCCCCATCGTAGTTCGCTGCTCGCCTGCTCACGTTCCTCCTCTTCTCTTCGACTGCTGCTGGGATCTCTTCCCTCGCCGACCTCCACGGCTCCACGTCCTTCTCCATCGCACGCGGATCTCCGGCATGGAGGCGCTGCAGCCACTCTCCGGCACGGGCACTGGCGCGCCGCTATCATTGGACCGCGCTGCACGAGCTGCACGGATCTAATGCCGCCGCCACGGCCGGTGGCCTCCTCGACCCCGTGCCACTCCACCATCTTCGCGGCCTTCTCCACGGCTTCATGCGGTCTCGGCTCCTTGACGCCGTCATCGTCTCCACGGCCTCGAGCGCTACCGGACTCCTCCTCTGCTGAAGCAGGCCTCGAGCTGGCCCGGCCTGCCTAACAAGCCGTGCTTATCAGGCCAACCCGGCCCGAAAATTGGCCCAGCAGGCCGTGCCTGGGCTTATGGCCAGACACGAAGCCCTGTTAGGCACGACCCGGGAGGCACGATGTGTCGTGCCGGCGCGAACCCCATCGGGCCGGGCGGGGCCGGCCCGTTGCCCATCTATAATGACGGTCAAGCTATCAACACCAGATCGACAACAAGGGTTGGGGATTTCCAAAGATTTCTACTCCAGAACTAATCTATATGGACTATGGTTGCTACGTATTGATTTCCCCCTTCGACTTCTCCCTCTCAGATGCGGGCAGGTTGTGGGTGGCGGCGGCGTGCTCCACCGAGGTGTCGAGCCCGGCAGCCATGGACGCCTAGGCAGAGCCAAGAAGCCCACGCGTGTTGCTGTGTGGTGATGTGTGGGGTTTCCAGCACGACTTCCCCAACTTGAGTACCTGACAGTGAGTGCTCTTTTATTTTAGGTTCTTGGTGCTTAGTTCCCCTAGTATGTATCTCAATATTAAAGCCAGAGTGTTGCTAGACGTGAAGTTTCTTGTGCTAATGGTTTATCCTAGGTTTAAGTATTATGTGTATACTTGTGCTAAAAAAAAGGAATACTAGCCCTTGCTTTGGTAACAGCTAGCTCATATTTTTCTTGTAGCCTGACAGTCAAGATACCTATCTCCATGGATGTGTTCTGTGCTCTTGGTAGACAAAGGAGAATTTTCTCTAGGCTGTGTATGTGAAACTTCACCTTAATCTTGATGATATTTAGCTCAAATCTTGGGTTTATTTTCCTCAGACACTTGCTCCTTCTCCTGCAGGTCTTGGTTGCTTCAAATGTGCTTCTGGATTTGTGTGCAAGCACTAGGGCTCCCTGGTGACTTCTTCTCCTGGTCAGCCCCCTCCTTTCTCACCCCATGTCGCTCTCCATGGTGATTAGGTCACCATATTGTGTTGGTGTGTTAGTGTTTTTCTGAAGCAAGGAGTGATAAGGTGTTTTTTTTTTCTGGAAGCCTCAGCCTTGAGTGGAGAGGCGAGAACTGATGACTACTACTTCGTTGCAGGCTAGGCTCCTTTCACCTGAGCCCCTTTTCTACTGCTACTCTCCTCCAGCTCTCCTAAATATTTTACTCCAAGTCATGGCTGGTCAAGGAATTTACTATGTGTTGTTGAGCTGCTGCTAGTTGATTGGTTGGCTCCTTTCTAGAAGGGCATGGCTACACCTCATGTGTACCAACTGGTGAACTGTAGCCATATTATTTTGTGTACTAGTGTACTTATATATGTAAAACAATGGTAGTCTGGAACCTTTTGGTGGAGTGAACTTGGTCTACAAGTGTAGAATAGATAAACACCATCAAAGGATTAATAATTGATTTATGCATTTTAATATCAAAGTGTACTAAATTGTCCAGCTTGTTGTAATTTGATTTTCTTTTACTGTGCACTTAGCTGTGATTAATTATGAGCTAAAATGGTGGGTCGTTAGAGAGAGTCCTTTTCATCTCCTCCAACTTTTATCTAAGTTAGATTTAACCCCACCAAGAAAACCCTTTTTTTTACCTTAAAATTTTGGAACTCATCGAAATTGCTCCCTAGGCGGTTTAGACAGTGCTTTTCTCAGACATGGTGCCACATTTGCCGCTAGGGAGATAACTCGGACTATGTTGATAGTTTAGAAAGATTAAATAGACTTCGTGAAAAAGTTCTTAGAAAATTTTTCTAGAAAAACTTACATGGTTAAATATCCTAAAATATGAATAGAAAAATTTGTTTCTGCTCAAAAAATAATTACCCGTTTCAGTTTTGAAATGCATCGAGGGTTTTTAAACTTTTTCTACATTCTCATCTAGGTCTATGAACTCTCAAAGGCATCACCTTTTTTTTTAGCAACACTCAAAGTCATTATCTAAGCCCTTCAACCTTCCAGGCGATTCATTCTAAGTCCAATCATGGGCCTTAATTTACACTTCAAATGGACCACTTGAAAAGTTGAAGAACCTAAATAAACATTTTAAGAGTCCATGGACCATAATGAGAATAGGGAACTGCTCCAATTCTCCTCATTCTAAAAATAGCATGCATCTTAAAGCAGTTTATCCAATTAATTAAATAACAAGTATTTTCTAATTATTATCCATCTAGGTCCATATGGACCCGGACGTTCCAAGCCCAGACGGTACGTAGCGCATATCAGTCCATTTGTTTCTGTCCTCCAGATTCCCTTCGTGGGTAGTGACGAGGTCTTCACGGCGGCGAACCTCCACGCTCGGTGTCTCTAGCCCAAGTCGATCTCCACCCATCGTGTGAGAACATGGGTGTCTCTGCCGCTGTCTACTGTGGTACTGCCCGTGTGGAGGAGGTAGGCAAGGAGGGACACCACAATGGTTGCCTAATGGACAGCCTGACACCGCCGCCGAGGCAGCACACTCTGGCTGTGTTTAGTTCGCCCTCAAAAAAAAAATTTCGCTCCTTTACGTTGAATGTTTATATATGCATGAAGTACTAAATATAGATGAAAAAAAATAATTACACAGTTTGGTTGGAAATCACGAGACGAATCTTTTAAACATAATTAGTCCATGATTAACATTAAGTGCTACAGTAACATATGCTAATGATGACTTAATTAGACTTAATAAATTCATCTTGCGGTTTTTAGACGACTTATGTAATTAGTTTTTTAATTAATATCTGAAACCCCTTTCAACGTCTCATAAAATATCCGATATGACATTCAAAATTTTTTCTTTCACTGAACCAGGCCCGTCACATCACCTGGTGCCGGTGACGAGGTGGACCTGGCGGACTGCAGCTTAATCAGAATGTAGCACGTCAGTGCGGGCATGTGACTTAATTGGTTCAAGCTTAATCGAGTCATGCATTCAGTGGCTGTTCTTTGACGATCTAGGCTTGATTAAATCCAATGTATAAAGTTCTGGATATCACATTGGTTGTTATATTGGGGTGTCACATAAGAGTGTTCGGATAATAATAATAAAACAAATTACATAAGTCATCATTACTCTGCGAGACGAATTTATTAAGCCTAATTAATCCGGCATTAGCATATGTTACTATAGCTTTACTGTAGCACCACATTGTCAAATCATGGCATATTTGGACTTAAAAGATCCGTCTCGTAAATTAGACGCAATCTATATAATTAGTTATTTTTTTAGTCTATATTTCATACTTCATGCATGTATCTAAACATCCGATGGGATATGAACTAAACTTTAGGGAGAGCAACTAAATAGGCTTAGTCAGAAAGTAATAACTCATAATTAAAGGACTATAGCAAGATGTTCTTGTTCTCTGCAAATCAATGCACCATCTTTGATACTCCATGATCTGTGTCTATATTTTATTATTTTCACTTGTCATTTGATGACTGAATTTCAGTGTCTGTGAATTGGTGGCGCCCGCGGCGGCGTCCACTATGCAGCCGTCCTTGTTTCCCTTCTTGACGTTGCCGATCTCCTGCACGGGCAGCACCTAGGAACGGATGCCCATCTCCTCACACAAAACGGAGCGGCACCGAACAAATCAGAGGGACTACGGGAGATGTAGATCAGATCAACTTGGGCTGGAGAGATCGTGCGCGAAGCTCTGCCGCCATGGATACCTGGTCTACTCTGAGACCGACGCGCCGGGAAAAAAAAACTCCAAACAAAGAGGATCGGGACCGGAGGACGAAAACAAATGGATAGAATTTGGGCTGGGCATGATCTGGGCTTGGAAGGGCCAGATCCATGCGGGATATAGGTGGATAATATAAAATAAAACTATATATGTAATTAATTTGATGGGATGCTTCGAGATTTGTGTGATTTAGAAAGAGGAGTACCAGAGCGGTTCTCATGAGAATATAGGGAAAGTTTATGGATCCACGATGCGTTTCACTCTCTTTTTTTAAATCATGCTTTATCTTGTATGCTACCTAATTTGAAATACGATATCTCTTATATATTTGCTACTAGATGCTTTTGTTATCTGTTATAATAGGTTGACGTTGATGACATAGACTATATAGAAGTTCAGGTGACTTTGATGACAACACAAGTGTCATATACCCACCTTATACTTGATCCTAATTAGTATGAACACATTTGATAATTTGGCACTAGAAGATGGATATGGCTGCAACCTTTTCTGGTTTGGGCAAGAAACTAACAATCTAGCTACGTGTTGGTGCTGACTCGGACAGGACCTACCAGCTAGATACCACCATATCGCAAAGAAAAGTCCTTTTATTGCACATATTGTTTTTCTGTTCATTGTGTTACAAACATGCAAAACAATTATGTTCGGCAAGATTTGAATTATTAGCACAGAACTGACATATGAGAATGACGTGAAAATAAGTTAAACAAATATTGCTAACAAGTTTTGGTTCCTTCGGTTGAATCTCCTAAACATTGTTTTGTCTTGGTCTATTTGGATGTAGATATTGGATGACTGGAATTGAATTGGGTACCAATGCCAAATCAGCCTGGCTTTGGAAATAGTCTAGAATACCAAATCACATGTTTGGATGTAGATGAAATTGCAAGTTGAAAACCAGTCACTTGGCAAATACCAAATCATGTTTGGATGAAGAGGAACTTGCTATTTGGAATCGGCCAGAGGAAGAAAGGTAGCAGATGCGTCGGACGCAAAGAAGAAGAGCTCACACTACCGCCCGCGTCATGCGACCTCGCGAGCGCTCGTGCTGCCACTCGCCTCGAGCCGCTGGGCTCGCTGCCGCCTGCCTCGCCTTGCGCCGCCAGGGTCGTGGCGGACCGCCTCGCTCGCGCTCGTGCGCCGCCCGCCTCGCGCACAAGCTAAGGCCGCCACTAGCTCGCCTCGCGCCGCCGGGGTCGCGACCGCCCGCCTCGTCCACGCTCGCACCGCCACTTGCCTCGCCCACGCTCACATCGCCGCCCGCCTCGCACATGAGCTCAGGCCATCGCTCGCTCGCCTTGCGCCGCCGGGGTCGCGGCAGCTCGTCGGACTTGAGGAAGACACGGATCTGGATGTGGTCGGACTTGAGGAAGTAGTGGATCTGGTGGCCGGACTTGAGGACGAAGCGGGGTGAGGATGTGGTCGTCGTCCATCGAGCTTGAGCAGGCCTCTTCGTTCTTCTCGAGAGCGCCGGTAGTAGGGGTGTGGCTGGCGATGGGTGCAGGTGGCCGACGACGAAGGTGGTTGGCGGCAGATGCGGTAGTAGGCGACGGAGGTGGGCGGCCAGGTAGAGCTGAGCGGCCATGGAGACGATGAGTGCCGAGGTCCTCCAAGTCCACTCAATACGGAGGGGTTTGTATTGGGATATGCCTCTTCCAGTTATCCTTCAATACCAAGGAATTGGATCTCCAATGCCAAATCTCAATTCCCCGTACATCCAAACAGCAGCATTGAGGAAACTAGGTTCCAATTCCAATGTCTAGGCTCCAAACACAGCCCAGTGACTTTATCAATCTCGAGATGCATACTCACAAGGGACAGGTGTGCATGTGTCATGTGTGTCATAGATGATAGATGTGAGTGTGCGTCCGAGCACAAGTGACACGTGTTATATTAGATAAGTTTGAGTATGAGGTGATTACATAACAATCAAGTTGTCATGGTAGTCAGTTAAACTTCTAAGTAGTGTGGGTTGTCAATGTATGCAAACTAAAACAGATAAAAAGAGCATCTACTAGGAAATACACAAGGAAGGCCATATAAGATTTATATAATTCCAAGCTAGACACCATAATATAAAGGATTGTTTTAGGGGAAAAAATCCTAAATGGGTTTCGAGCTAAGAAGTTTTTCTATAATTAAAACATAATTGAGATTTTTAATTGCATAACTTTTAAAAAAACAATATTTTCAAAACATGTTTTTCTAACTTTTTTGACAAAGTTTATTGACCCATGGGTTACTAACGTAATTCGATTTACTTCCCTAGCGGCTAACACACTGCCATGTAGGACGGTCGCTGTGGTTTCACGTCTAACAAAACCACTATCAAAACCATCCAGGGAGTAATTTCAACTAGTATTAAAAGTTGAAGGAGTTAACAAATTTTCATTAGGGTGGTATATCGAAATCGAACAAAACAAAAAAAACGTAAAGACCTTTTCCTACATTGAATTATCCCGGTGGGTGAGAGCCCTCGTAGCCAAGGCATAATGATGTTACCAGGTTGAGCTTTACCACTAGATTTTTTTATATGTTTATAAATTCATTTTTGTGAAATTATTTGCAACAAAAAATGTGCAAAACTATACTATTGCTGCCGATTGAAGTGACAGGAAGTAAATTTGACCAATTGAGATGACAAAAATTTTCCCACCATTTGAGTTGGCGGAATTTTTTTTCTACACAATTCATCTTAAAAAATTATAACTTTATACATGAGCTCGGATGAAGATAAAATTTATAGATCTCGAGGAGACTTATATAACTTAGTAGCTCATGCTTTTCAATTTAAAGTCATTTTAATACCTAAATAATTGATATAATGTCTAGATATGGTGCCAAATGGTTTCAAATGAAAAACTTGTAAGCTATTTTAAGATAAAATTTATGATTTTTTAAAGATAAGCCAGCAGAAAAAGAAAAATAACATTATCTGAAATTAACTAGCTCAATAGGCGGAATTTTCTTTCCACCATTTCATTCGACGGCAGTAGTATATTTTTGCAGTTTTTTGAATCAGACAAATATTTTTGAAAAAACAAATTTACTACATATAAAAATTCAAAAAAGTCCCTACTAGTCAACGTGACGACATGGGGAGACGCTGCGGTGCCGCCACAACAAATGGGCCGAAGGTGACCCGAATAATCTGGTGGGCCAACATGGCGACACGTCCAACTAGCCAGCCCACCACCAGTATCTGCCTATTTCGGAGCCCGACACTTAACAAAATTAACCAGCGATAATTTAGAAATTCCGGTCCTAACATCAGTGATTTTTTTTGAGCAACATTAGTGAATTTGATTTGTACAAAGATTAATAGATTATTAGGAGAGAAGATGGACTTGTGCTTTTTGGGCCGGTCCCAGGCTCTGACATGTTGGGTCTTGTGCACTGGTGGTGGGCTGTGTAGTTGGGGTGTCGGACGTGGGCTGGCCTACTTCTTTCCTCCAGTTTACATACCCCCTCCACCGAAGCACCGACCACCCTTCCTCGTACCTTTTCTCCACGCTCCCTCTCGTCTCGTGGCCTCCTCCTAGGAGCGACAGCTGGGCGAGCGGCGCCGACCTCGCTGGTCTTCGACCCTTCGCCGGCGACGAGCATCCACCAGGTACGACCCGCGGAGCCACCACCATTAATTAACAAGCACGACCAAGCATTGATGACAACTTGATCCGACACAACCTAAACCTAGGACGAGCAGGCTTTAGGTCTTCAGGTTAGGCAGCAAGCAGGGGGAATCGATGATAGGAGGAACACAGGAACGTTCTAGAAGACGCTAGAAGGAAAGTATATGGGTACACGAGAGAGAGTAATCGCAAGCAAAGTATTGGGGGGTACACGAGAGAGAGTAATAGCAGAGGAGGAGGAAGAACAGTAGGGGTGGAATACTTTGGTTTTGTTTCTGATGATTTTGATGATGAGTAAAAATTGTCTCGATGCCCTCTCGCCTTGCCGTCCACGCCGCTTTGTATATTTGGCTATTATATATATATGCCTCTGGTTGCCACTGCCTGACATCCAGGGCACACCTGACAGACATTCAGACACATGTCCCTAACACACCACCCCATCCCTTCACGCTTTGGGAAACCAAGCTTCCCAAACCCTAGAGTAAGGTATTTGTGTTTGGACCTGACCCAATTCACATGGACATAATATGCATTGTACACTAACTTCGGGTTTTTTTTTTTTTTGCAAATAAAATTATCGCGTGCACATATTTACACCCATATACTGTAATGGATCCGCCTCTGTCATCTAGTTGTGCTAGCAATGGAGAGAATGGGGAGCAGACCTTTGGCCCCGTGCAAATTTGGGTGCTAATTTTGTCGCACTGTTTGTGGATTTTCAGGGATCGACTGAACTGAAGGTCCCTCCTGTTCTCAAAGACAATGAAGGTCCCTCCTGGATCTGGTGGAGGAAAGAAATGGACTACGTTGGAGCACAATGGTGTTATTTTCCCTCCTCCTTATAAGCCTCATGGTGTCAAAATGCTTTACAATGGGCAACCTGTTGATCTGACACCAGAACAAGAGGAGGTGTTTGTTGCTTTGTTTCCAACTTTTTATATGTAGCAACAAGGATGACATAGTCATAAAATGATAAAATAGCTCTGAAATCCAAACAATGCTTCATATAAATTCCTTCTATGTTAATTCGTCGCATTACAGGTTGCAACAATGTTTGCTGTGATGAAGGGCACAGAATATGCGAGCAAAAGAACATTTGTTGATAATTTTTTCACAGACTTGAGAAAAATTCTTGGTAAAGATCATATCATTAAGAAATTCAAGCTTTGTGATTTCACACCAATATATGAATGGCACCTCAGAGAGAACGAGAAGAAGAAGCAGATGACAGCAGAGGTAACTGCTTGTGTTTCTTTCTTGGGTTGAATCAAAAGCTGCATGTCTGACTTAGTCTGCACAATGAATTCTAACTTCATATGTCATACTGATGTCCTCTCCCATTTTTTCCCGTACATTTTGTACAGTCCCCTCTTTTTTAATGAAATGACACGCAGTTCTCCTGTGTTGTTTGAGAAAAAATGTCCTCTTATAGTGATTAAATTGCTGTTATTTACAGGAGAAAAAAGCATTGCAGGAAGAGAAATTGAAACAAGAGGAGAAATACATGTGGGCTGCTGTAGATGGTGTTAAAGAGAAGGTGGCTTTTTTATACACTGACATAGTTTGATAATGTGTGTCTTAATTTACAGATAGTTCTCTTGCTCCTTTTTTCTGTTGTTGTACTAGATCAATACTTTACTAGTCAGGAATTGTTTGGTTAGGCATGTTAAGATTCTTGCACTAGATGCGAAGAATGGTATGAGTGACAATGTACGATGAACTGTTTCCTCAGTAATAAATAGCTGTTCCTATGAACCCCTTATCATACTTGCATATGAGCTGCTGTTGGTATCTGTGCTCCACTAGTTCAAGAACATTTTGCCAAACATCTGTACTTAACTAAATTATTTTTGGTTCCAGGTCGGAAATTTCAGAGTAGAACCACCTGGTTTGTTCAGGGGATGTGGAGAACATCCAAAGGTGCAGATTTAAATCATGTAAATACACATGTTTTTTTTTTCTGTTTCGAGTGAGTGCCATCTTTTTTAGGCTCTTTGTTACATATGTTTTAGATGGGAAAACTGAAGCATCGCATTCAACCAAGCGATATCACAATAAATATCGGAGAAGGAGCTCCAGTCCCTGAGTGCCCGATACCTGGAGAAAGGTACCATTTTCCTGGATCCTTTATTTATAAACCATGTATATGCAAATAGGTTCATGCAAGCAGTGTTTTGATTCTTCATGTGTGCTGCAGTTGGAAGAAAGTGAAACATGACAATACAGCCACATGGTTGGCCTTTTGGAATGATCCCATTAGCCAAAAGGATTTTGAGTTTGTTTTCCTGGCAGCAAGCAGCTCACTGAAGGGGCAAAGTGATAAAGAGAAGTATGAGAAGTCCAGAAAATTGAAGGTGGGGAAGTTCAGTTTGTATATATATATATATGGAGTTTTTGAGTCTGCACATTCATATAATTTTCTTGCATGTCATTGGCAGGGTCACATACAAAAAATTCGTGAGAATTATACAAAAAATTTCGAAAACAAAGATGTGACCAGGAGGCAAATTGCTGTGGCAACATATCTTATAGATAAACTAGCCCTTAGGGCAGGCAATGAAAAGGTACATCCAACTGGAACCTGTGTTCGGTGGCTATGAGTGATTTTCCACTTTATTCTACAGTGTTATGTCTATCTGTGATGTTGGCATTTTGGTTTCCTACATGTCGAGTGTGCACATGGGTTCTTGTACACTAACTTTTTACAGTACCTTTTGACTTTGTCCTTTTTGTTTTTTTAAAAAATGCCAACATGAGTCTTATTTATTCTTAATTAACATTTTAAATCATTTTTAGGACAATGATGAAGCTGATACTGTTGGTTGCTGTATGTTGAAGGTTGATAATGTTATTTGTATTCCGCCAAATCAGATTCAGGTATTGATCTTCAACATCTATTCACCATATTCACTCAGATATGACTGGTTAGTTCTGATGTAATCTGAATATATGACTTTTAATGAACTTTACAGTTTGACTTTCTGGGTAAAGATTCTATAAGATACGTCTACACCTTAGAGGTTGAAGAGCTTGTGTACAAGGCAATTGAGGGTTTCCTTGCTGGTATCTCTCTCACACTCCTCTTTTTTCCCCTGCTTTGTTTTGAAAACTCTTCTATCTCTCTCTGTCTCTACCCTAATTATTCAATTATTGTCTTATAGGAAAGAAGGCGGGAGAAGATCTCTTTGACAAGCTTGATACAACTAGGCTAAATGCTCACTTAAACGATCTAATGCCTGGGCTTACTGCAGAAGTGTTCCGTAAATACAATGCTTCCATTACATTGGACAGAATTGTATGTTGAAAGCAATCTTGACTCAATGGTTTTCTGTTCTATATTTATTCTTTCAAACTGCTTAAGTTTCCACCAATCCTAAGAGCTGGTGGAGTAAATGTTGGAGTTCGTCTTGTGCACTAGTACAATTTAGGGCATCTGTTATATTGTTTTCTTCTGGTATTTTAGTGTTTATAAATGTTACTTGTACGTGCAGCTCAACTTAACTGCAAATAAGCAGTTGATCAATGTTGCACACATGTACACATGATTTTTTATGTTGCATTCATGTGCTACCATGGTCTAAATGTATGTGTACTTGTGCTGACATTACAGTTGCATGAAGAAATAGAAGATGGAACTCTTGTAGAAAAAATCACTTTCTATCAACGAGCAAACAAAGAGGTACTATCTTTTCCTACTCAGGGGAAAAAAATTAGAACTACTTTTATCATCATTCTTTTTGACTTTGGATTACCCTTTCTCGTATGCTCAGGTTGCCATAATCTGTAACCATCAGCGTAGTGTCTCAAAATCACATGAATCCCAGATGACTAGACTGAACGAAAAGATTGATGAATTGAAGGTTTGGTTTCTGCTGCAAGTTATCAGCTCAAGTTTCTGCCAATAGCTTTGTGATTTCTTGAACTGTCTTACACACTTGCCTTTTCTTCTCCAGTCCCAAATGGAGGAGCTGAAGGCAGACTTGACCAAAGCGAAGAAATGGAAGCTTCTAGGATATGATAAAGAGGGGAAGCAAAAGAGGAACTTGGCTCCTGAAGCGTAACACCTCAATCACACATTTTGTTGTATTTTGTATATATATTAAAACAAAGAGCAAGGTGTAGGCAACCTCACAAAACCCACTTGCAGGATTGAAAAGAAGATCGCAATGCTTGAAGGCAAGATAGAGAAGGTGGAGATGGATAAGAAGATAAAAGAGGATCTGAAGACTGTTGCACTTGGACTGTCAAAGATCAACTACCTTGATCCTAGGATTACCATCGCATGGTGCAAACGCCATGAGGTCCCTTTTGAGAAGGTACGTAGTTTCTGGACAACATATGTTTTCCTCCAAGCTCCCTGTTGCAAAGGCCTGCAGTTACTGAACCTGCTGCTGTGCTGACAGATTTTCAACAAATCTCTTATTGCGAAATTTAAATGGGCAATGGACGTCGACCCGGAATTCAGATTCTAGGGGAGCATTGCTGGCTGCCATGTGCCAGTCAGTTTGATCCAGCCTCCAATCCTAATTGCAGCTAGGAAAGGAAGAGCTCGGTGTTTGTATTCTGAAGCCCCCCTGCTCCTTCCACCACCGGAACACCGGAGCATTCTCTTTGTAGGCCTTCTTTTTTAAGGACCTTAGTGTACTTGCCACCTGTCGATTGCGTTACGTTCTGTTTGCATTATGCTGAGGAATATGAGCTCTTTTGACAAGGGGTGAACATTAAAATTCATAATGAGTTAATGTCAAATATAGATGGCATGTTGAGTGATGATGGTCCCGTGGTCATGGTCGGGGACTGGAATTGTGTTGTCACGAGATCTCGTTTGGCCGTGGAACGAAGTTGACTTGCTTTGTGATGGTACTTGAGAGAACTGCTGAGGTGTAAATTTGATCAACGGCTGTGTTTAGTTCCAAAAAAAAACGTACTATTCCAAAAAAAATTCCCCGTCACATCAAACTTGTGATACATGCATGGAGTACTAAATGTAGATGAAATAAAAAACTAATTGTACAGTTTGGTTGTACTTTACGAGACGAACGTTTTGAACCTAATTAGTCAACGGTTGAACACTATTTGCCAAATAAAATCAAAACGTGCTACAGTGCTTTTTTCACCCTTTTCAGGAGAACTAAACACACCCAACGTGAATCTTTCTCTGCACCGTGCTGCTTGATTTAGGCCATGTTTAGTACCCAAAAAGAGCCAAAAGTTTTTGTATAGTAACTGTCACATCGAATCTTTGGACGTATGCATGGAGCATTAAATGTAGGTAAAAAAATAACTAATTGCACAGTTTGTCTGTAAATGTCGAGATGAATCTTTTGAGCCTAGTTAGTCCATGATTAGATAAATTTTGCCAAATAACAACGAAAAGTGCTACAGGAACTTTTCCCCAAAAATTTTCGCATCTAAACACGCCCTTATGTCTCCAGCTATATTGACTTGCAGTACACCAAGTTAAAAAAAGAAGAAGACGGAGGCACTAACTGCTTGTTTTATATAACCCTACAGCTGATTACAAAATAACTTATTATGTAGCCACTTTAAGTTACGATAATTACTATGCTAATTTATGAGATTATAATAACTCCTTACTATGTGATTTACTATAACATTATGGTAAATATCCTCATGTGTTATAGTAATTCAACTATCGTAAATATATACTGACATTGTTGTAAATTAGTATATAAAATTATCGTAAATAGAGGTGGCTACAAAATAACTTATTTTATAGCTAGCTATAGAGTATACTCTATAGCTAGCTACAAAATAAGTGCTCGGACGTTCAGTGCTAGCAGCGCGTCCACACACAGCTCAGCCAACCGAATCATGAATAAGACTGTCCCATCTCAGCATCCCGCGTACCAGAAAAATCGATGGGACCGAAGTGCTACCTACCCGCGTAACAGGCGTAGAGAGCGTGCGCTAGCGTCTATGCCGCCATGCCCCGACGCGCCCCCTCCACTGGTCTCCACCACGCTCCCTGAGAAGGATGCAAAGTAACACGAGGCGAAAAGGAGACACTAAGACGAGGCAACAAAAGGCGAAGAGGGATATGCAACACCAGATCTACTTTTGAAACATCTAGACATAGCACTTGCAACATACGTCTGAAGACAGATAAAACTATTGAAACATGCGTCTGAAACACATGCAAAAAACATATGAAACACTTATAAACCATTGCAACATGTACGCAACATCCAAATAAGATATTTGCATATGTATGAAACATATGCAACATACGTCTGAAAAAACAAATGAAACATTGGGAACAGACGTTTGCAACATACGTGTACAACCATTGCAACATATGCAACATCCATACGAAACACTTGCAACATACTTTGAAACATCTGAAATACTTGAAACATACGTTTGCAACATGTGCTTTCAGCGCAATGGCACCTTGTTGCTAGGATGAATGGAGCTTGTCATTGTGGAGCTAGACGCCGACGTGGAGCTCGATGCCACGAAGTGCGTGGAGGTCGCCTATGCGGAGCTCGTCGGCGATACGGAACCTCGGTAGTGGCCGCGGTAGGCGGACGGGGCGCGGCGGCGACGGGAGGTGAGAGTTTGGGCGGGGGGCGCGTGGCGTGGGTAGGGGCGGTGCCGGCGAGCGGCACGAGCGGGGGCGGGTGTGCAAGCGACGAGGGCAGAGTCCGTCCCGCGAGCTGGGACGCGCAGTGCAGAGCGGACGGGCGAAGCAGGTTGGGACCACAAATGAGTGGATGACGATGAGCCACGTTCGGATGGGAGTCACGAGACGGACGTCCGCGGCATATCATTATCGATCTAGAAAGGGCAGAAGTAGCTTACAATTTGGAACAGATGGTACATCTTCAACTCCATCTGCTCTAACATTGTTCATACGAGTTTCTCTCTTTCCCCCTCAAATGAACTAGCAGCCTATAAAGTTATTTTTTCCTTTCCTAGAGCTTTGGCTCCTCACGATATTGTAGCAATATAAGCTGAAACTATTTGAAATCCTACCAAAAAAGGGCTTACTACGCCTCGTGGGAAATGATGGGGGTGCTTGAATTGCACATCGGTGCAAATTGCAATGGGTTGGATAGTATATAGGTATAACAGTACAAGTAGATGTATGTGAGAGGGAGGTTGATGCTAAGGTTTTGTGTGTGTGTGTCAAGGCATGGATGATGATATTCTGACCCATGAGCAGGGAGGATTGTGCTTTTTTTTGAGAAACCGGGTTTGTATTCATATATGTTTCATAGAGATTACATTCCAAGACTTGCAAAGACACCCTAAAAGAAAGAAGAAAATACAACACAGTCCTTGCAAAGTCATCCTCCCGGTCGTCCTCATCGCCGGCGGTCGGAGCACCGTGGAGCTTGAAGCCGACCTCCTTCCCGACGATTGAACACAAGATTTGATTGGCACCAAAAGCGGCATGTCGAAATCATCAACATACGTTTTAACCGTTGAACGCCCAGGGCCGAAGAAGATTGTAACACCCCGATGTTACGCAGACATTTAGCATTGCAGATCATACGCATGATGAATCATTGCATTTATAATCACATATGAAGCAGAGTGCATTTTTGGTTAAAGCACTTCTGTGAACCTTGATTGTTGCATATAATTGTCTAAGAATTGTTCCACCTTGATTATACTGGTTAGGCTACTAAAACATGTGTGGCTATAATTTTAAATCACCTAAAACTAGTTAGCACAAATTTTGGAGCAACTTTGGTATTCAAAGTTTTATCAAATTTGCTTTTAAAAATATTATTGGAAAATGGTCAAAACCCCTCCCTATTTAGCTTTTATTCTCCAATTCAAAATCTATTGGGAATTTGGAGTTGGTCCCTAAATAAAAGTTTTAGAGAATTAAATTCTAAGCAACTTTCATTTTTAGGCCATTTTCAGAAAAAAGTTATCTTCTTGTTCAAAATGGGATTTTAAAACTGTTAATTGAATTTATTTGAAAAATTTCTGAAAAATAAAAATGGAAAACTGTTTCCTCACCTTTTTGGGCCGCCGCCTCCCTTCCCAGCTTGCTCGCGAATCGGCCTGGCCTAGCTCCACGCGCCGCGTCCGCCTCACCCTGCCGCGCGTCCGCGCCACGTCCCGACCGCGGCAGGAGCTGCTCGCCCCGTGGCCGGCATGCTGAAAGCCCAAGTTTGGTTTTGGTAATTAATGACACCAAGTTGCTAATGCTATTGTATCAAGTGTGATTAAGCTAGGCATAAGCAACATGTGATGGAGGTGGAAATGGCATGGAGAGATGGCCACAAGACCACATGATTTGGTGTATGAAATGATGAGCAAGATCATGGTGGAGATGCACATGAAACAATGGACATGATGATCAAGTGAAGGAGAAGGATCTAAGAGCGCAAGGCAAAGGTATAACCATAGGGTTTTCCTTTTGCCGGTCTAAGATGAGTAGAGAAGTGATTGACCGGGTTTAGGATACATAGCCGACTATCAAGAGGGGCAATCACGGTTAGCTCGGGAATCAAGTGCCACTAGATCAATGTCTTGAGCATATGCATTTAGGTTCTAGTAAAGAGCTAACATAACGCCTTGGAAAAATGTTTGTGAAATGCTAACACACATGCACATGGTGGTGTACACTCGGTGGTGTTAGCACATTTGCGAAGGCGGTGGAGTTGGAGCGGTAGAGAGGGGTTTGGGTTCCTCTCTCCCTCCCGCCGAGCTTGCGAGGCGGGATTCGGCGCTTTTTGGAGAAGTGAAACGCCTATTTTCTATTGCGCCGAAAGTTGGAAAAGAAACGGAGGCGAACGGAGGTCACTGCGTGCACCGGACGCAGCACCGGACGCTGCACCGGACGCTGCACCGGACGCGGGGCGCGTCCGGTCAGTTCATCGCGGCGCGGGTGCTGCTAGGGTTCGTGCACCGGACGCGGGGCGCGTCCGGTCACGTACCACCGGACGCGTCCGGTCGTGTCGGGAGCTTACTGGACTCCCACCGGACGCGGGCACTGTGGCGTCCGGTGGGTCCTTCGGTGCGTCCGGTGGATGTTTCGCGGTGCGCGGCTCGGTGCTGACCGGCGCGTCCGGTGGGTCACGGGACCGGCGCGTCCGGTCATCACCAGCGCGTCCGGTGGCTCGGTCAAGCGCGTCCGGTGGTTGCAACGGCTAGTTCTGACCCGCGCGATTTTGTTTGTCGCGTAGTGACCGGACGCGTCCGGTCACCCTGACCGGCGCGTCCGGTGAGTACGATTTGAACTGGTTCGCGCGGTAACGGCTAGCTGCGTACCCCTTCGTTATAAATAGATGGTGGACGGGTTTTGAGGGTATCTCTTGCACATTTTGAGACCTAGAGACATACTTTGAGCTAGAGAACAACCCCTCCACTCATCTCTTTGATTGTTTGCACATCTTGAGTGAGATTGAGTGAGATTCAAGTGCATTGCTTGAGAGTTGCATTCTAGAGGCACTTGATCTTCGAGTTGCTGCGGATTTCTTGTTACTCTTCCGTGTTTCCCGACACGGTAGACGGCTTGGAGCAGCGGAGGTGATTGAGCTCGCAATTGGAGATTGTTGGAGCCTTCACCAAGTGTTGTAAGGGGTTCTTGATCCTTCCCCGCGGGAGTTCGCGAATTGGATACTCTAGTGGAGCTCGTGGCTTGGAGGATCCCCATCTTGTGTGCGGTTGTGCGGCGCCCGCCGAGGGCTCAACTCTTGATAGTTGATTAGCTCGCGAACCGACAAGTGGGTGCATCGCCACAACGAGGAGTAGCTTGCCGGGAAGCAAGTGAACCTCGGTAAAAATTCGTGTGTCATCTCTTTGCCGAGGACTTCTCTTGTGTGATTGATTGATTGGTATTTCTCATCTCTAAACGGCGGTATATTCACTCGAAGCTCTTCTCTCGTTTTACATCTCGTATCTAGCTTGTTGTTGTTGTGTTTAGTGGATAGCCTTGTACTAGAATTGTGTAGGTGGCTTGCTTAATTAAGTTAGAGCTAGTGCTTTGTGCTTCGCCACCTTTCGTACTAACTTGTGGTTAAGTAATTTGTGTAGAAGTTTTTATTAGGCTATTCACCCCCCCTCTAGCCTATTTGGACCTTTCACATGCGCCGCTCGCCGGCGACACCTAGCCGTCCGTGGCCCTCACGAGCGCGCGCCTCACCATTTCAAGCCGCAGGCGCTCCACTTCTCGCTCTGCCCCTGTCCATTCTTTCTCCCGCGCTGCCGTCTTCTCTGCCCCGCACCGAGCACCACTCGAGCCCGCCTCGCCACCGCCACCTCCGCCGGCAAAATTGGCCGCCGGTGGTCCACCGCCACCCTCCATCGCGTGCACGTCGCTCCACCTCCATCTCCGACACGTCGTGCTCACCTTAATTTCACCATTCGAGCTAGGTAGGTTCGATTTGAGCCGTGTTGCCGCCGTCGGTCATGGCGCCGCCGCGCTCGACCTCACCGTGGGAAGGGCGTCCCCGCTGTTTCTTGTCCCTTGAGAGTTACCTTGCCGCGTTCGTCTTCCTCTCGTGGACCCGGTGCGCACCTCGTCGTGCCCGGTCATGGCCGGCAACGGCCGTCGGCCTGCTGCCCGCTCGGCCGCGGCGCCATGGTCGCCGTCGTGACCACGCCCCCCCCTTGGCCTCGCGGACCGAACGGCCTTGGGCCGTAGGCCCAGCCGGGTCGGCTCGCCTTCTTTCCCCGCGCGCGCTCAGGCCGAAACCGTATCAGGCCAGTTGGTTTCACTGGGCCGGCCCGTTAGCAATAAGAAGAATTGTTTTTCATTTTTCTTTTATTATTTGGGGAAATAAATGCTTTGGAAAATGGTTGTGTAACCATTTTGGCTCCAAAAATTATGAAATAAATTTTGGTAGACTTCTTAGGACCAGATCTATGATCTAAAAATGTTGCATGTCAAGTTTGAAATACTTTTCTGTAGGGTTTTTATTTAATTATTGAAATTGCTATTTTCTTGATAAATATATAATAAATCATATAAAACTCAGAAAAATATGGTTTCAATTTTGTTAATCTTTTTGTGTACTGTACTTTCTAGGAAAAATATGTGTCATGCATGTTCTGTAGAAAAATTTTGATGTGTAGTACAAGTGCTTATTATTGTTGATAATTGTTATTTTTGATAGAGAGAAAAATATGAGTAAAACATGCATATAATAATTTTTCTATAGTGATTGTTTATTGTGTAGAATGTAGGAAAAATATTAAATCTGTTGTTGGATACTTTTCATAGTATAAAGTATTTTTATGCTCATTTTTAGGCCTTAGATTGTTATTTTTGTGTAGGCAGTTCTAGTACTCCAAATGTAATGAAATTTTTGTGGCATACTAGATTAGATGATAGTAAGATACTGTAATTTTCTCAGATTTTTCTGTGCTACCAAAATAGGTGTTGTTGTTCAAACCTAGTTGCAATTAGGGTTTAATTAACCTTGTTAATGCATGACTAGTTAATAAGATTTGCTTTGGTGTGTCTTTGAAGCATCTTAGATTTCTGTGGTGACTTGGCATGGTAGAGAATGATTGTAGTAGTAGCATACTAGTACATGTTCTTGGATGATGTGGACTACCTTGTAGAAGAGTTATATTCCTACTTTATGCAATAAAGTAAACCTGTTCATCTACATCTCATTCATCATGATCATTACATGTCATCTCTGCAATGCACCTAGGCATGAGCACTTATACATTTGCATCATACAGGATCACAAGAAGTAACTACAATAGCAGTTTCCGAGGAGCCGGAAGAGCAGCCCGAGGTGCAACAGCAGGAGGTGCCCGAAGCCGACGAGAAGGTCGGTGAGGATCTTCCAGAGTGCCCCCACCACCGCCCGAGCTCTTTCGAAAGAGGCAAGCCCTAGAGCATTTCTCTCCCGGTTTGCAAATATTTGATTAATGCTTTACTTTAACCGATGCATTACGTTTAGAAGTTGTTTGCAACCGTTGCTGCATTATACCTTATTTACCCTGTTCTACCATATCCTTCTTACCTTGGTATTTGCAGTCAAGAAATGCTTAGCTTGCTTAAACCGGTAGAAGTCGGGTGATTTCCTGTCACCTGCGAGCTATAGGTGGTTACCTGGATCTGCTTGAAAAAGTATGTCATCTTAGAATAACTAAGTGTTAATGTGAATTTGAGACCGGACGGAGACTTGCGGGGTTTCAGACTGTAGTGTTTTCTGTCTGTGTCAATTAAGGACCGACCGTTGTTGGGCCTCGAGTCATGTTGAACGCATGCCTTACATTTAGCTGGCCGAATAATGTACCTTTCGACTGTGAAGCTGGGAGATTATTCGGGCCGAGTGGATTGCCCGCAACGCACTGTACCGGAGCAGGTGTGGTGGGACACGGGGACGCGATGATATGGTGCCAGTGTATGGATACAATGGACGTCCACCGGCTCGCGGGCAACAAGGCGCATGACATCCCGGCGTTCCTTTGCCTTAGTGCCAGAGCTCCCCACTAAGCTCCTCCCGACGCATGTGCTGTACGTGCAGGCTTCGCACTCGACCTCTCGGTGCACCACGCCATCACCGATGGCCAGGCCGCGTAGCGGTTCATGGGAGCCTAGGTGTCCGCCGCCCGCGAGGGTGAGGAATATAATAGATGGGAACCGTCGGGAGGGGAGGACGTTTTTTAGGCTGAATAGAATATATGGGAATCTCCTATGTGTGTGGGTAATCAAAACGAGAAGATAAGGGCCGGGGCGTGGGGTGGGCATGGGTATAGGCGGGTGCGTTATTTTTTTTTTGGAAAAAAAAACAAGAGAGGAGACCGACGTAAAAAAACAAGAGAGGAGACCGACGTTCCTAGGAGAGGCTGATGATATGGGTATAGGCGGGTGGGTATTTTTTTATGTGGGAAAAAATAGCGATCCGAGGAATCGTATGTATAAACACGCATAAAGAATAAAAAGGTTTATGGCCGGGCCCATTTGTCAGATTAGGACGGGGGATTAGATGTGTTGGATCTGTGATCTAAGGGACATAAGTTTAGGAGGGTAGGAAACATCAGGGTGAGCGGCTATTTTCAATTCCTTATAGATAGATAGATATATACTCGAAATTCTAACATAATTACTGAATTGACTTGTAAAAGGATTAGGGAAAATGAACTTGTCTTTTGGGCCGTTTCCAGGCTCCCATCTACTCTCGGCGGTGGCATGGGCCCGGTGGGCTGGCCAGTTCAGCTACAGGAGGCGGCCTAGCCTACTTCTTCCTCTCCGCGCCCCACAAGTGACGTGACTTTTCGCATCCCCCACCCAGTGCTCTCTTTCTCCGTGGGTGCCTTCTTTCCTGGCGGCGACGGCTAGTCGAACGCCGCCGCCGCCCTTGGCTAGGTTTTCGTCGGGCCATTCGCCGGCGACGAGCATCCACCAGGTACCCTCCGCCCCTCCCGCTTCACGCTCTGTGAAACCGAGCACCCCCAAAGCCCTAGGGTAAGCTATTTGTGTTCGGATCTGACCCAATTTACATCCACATTATATGTATTATTATGCCCACTAACTGTTGCCCCGTCCTGAATTTTGGTGTTAATTCCGTTGTACTGTTTGCAGATTTTCTGGGGCCGGCCGACTGAACTGAGCCTGCTGCAGTAGCGAGAGTTGTCAAGGCACTATGGTAATTTCCCCCCCTCCTGTTTGTTTCCTCATTGGGTGCCCCCGCCAGCCTTGTTGTTGTTAGGGTGGCGGTGGAGCTCGATTGACGCGCCTCCCTTCTTGTGCCTGCAGTTGTTCTTCTCCTACTTCAAGGAGCTCGTGGGGAAGGAGGTGACAGTGGAGCTCAAGAACGACCTGGCGATCCGCGGGACGCTCCACTCGGTTGACCAGTACCTCAACATCAAGCTGGAGAACACCCGGGTTGTCGACCAGGACAAGTATCCCCACATGGTATGTCTGCTGCAGTTGTGTCTAATTGTTATTATGCCAGCACAGAATTCATGCCCTTCAGCTTAATCCTGCCAGTTAGAGTTTGTAGGCTACTAGATTGTTGCTCCTTCCTTGGTTGTTTAATGTTCGTCCTTGTTTGACGATGACTTGGTGGGAACTAGGAACTGCAGGGAAAGGCCATAGTAGTAGCAGTTACTCCCCTTTCCCAGCATCTTTGGTAGTGTGGTGGATGGTTCCTATGTTGTACAAATAAAGGCCAGGAGGGATGTGTTACTGGCATTCTGTGGCCGACCTTACACTAATTGCATAATCGGCATAATCGTGCACTTGATTTGCAGTGGACTTACCTTAAGGTTGACTGTCAGAACTAGTGTTTGGGTGATCTGTCAGAACTTACTGTTTGGATGATTTGATGGTGCCTATGTCCACACATACAGAACAACACAGATTTATTTTCACAACCTTGCTCTAATTGTATAGCTGTGCTGTTGACTTGTAGCACACTTACCATAATACTGGCTGTCAGGCCTGGTGCAGTTGGTGAGTGCTAGCTCGCCGAGTCACCAGGTCCCGGGTTCGAAGCCATCTCTCTGCAGAATTTCTGCGGGGGTAAGACTTTGCTTCGGTTATTCCCTTCCCCAGACCCCACTCGTGTGGGAGCCTCTGGCACTGGGTTTGCCCCCCTTTTTAGAACATATTGCTTGGGTAATTCTATGGTGTTCAGTGACCATGAATGCAGAAAAACACCACTGTCAGAACATATTTTGCATTGTGCACTAGACCTTCACACCCTCATATGTTGAGTGCGTCTTAATGAGCCCCTCTAGCATGCGCCTGATGTGCTTTCTGGTCAATATTGTGTTGAACTCAGTCAGTTTGAGAATGAAAGTCACCTAAATCATGGCCCAGAATTGCATAAGTGAAATAATCCAGTTGCTGCCTCCACTTGTATGTATGATGAACTCAGTTCCGTAGAAAGATGCTTAGATAGAAAGATGGAAGGTTGTGGGGGCATGCCAGCTGTGTCAGTCGCTCATCTAGTTCGGGTTGTCTAAACTTCTGAATTCATATTGTTTATTTCTAAAGGATGTTGATAGGACCTAGGGTCTGGTGGAGGTTGTGTAGGGTGTAGTGGTGGGTGATCAGCGGCCCAGACTTGAACCCTCAGCGGCGAGAAGGAGCCGTTGCTGCGCATGAGAGGGAGAACGAGAGGGAGAGGTCGCAGGGGGAAGCCCTGCAACAAAACTGTTGCCTTGCTAAATTATCTCAACCAATGTTTGGGAATATTTATCCCTTCCTAACACACCAATCTAAGATCTCATCTCCTATTTCTGTGGGACTAAAAAGGAAATAAACTAATCAAAGGGATTATTTGGCCTATTGCCCCCTAATGGCCGACGCCCTCTAGCCACTGGCACGCTTGCGACCTAAATTGCACGGATACGAATACGCGTATCGGTATCGGATACGGATACGTGTATCGGATACGCCAACTTTCCAAAAACCCGATACGCGGATACGTTTAATATTTTAAAAAAATAAAAATAATGCACGTCTAACCTTAAAACTGATAACAATAAAACATTACAATTAACAACTTAAGTGTACTATTATTACAATACAGCAAGTCTGAAGTCTCCTCAACTCTCAAATAATAATGCTACAGTACTCAATGCAGCAGCAGTGGAGTTGGCTTGTAAAATAATACAAAGAAAAGATGCAGAATGCAAAAAGTGAAGAGGAGGGAGGCAAATAGAAAAATGCTTATCTCATCTTATCTTCTTGCTGTCCACCACACATCAATACATCCACCGCATGACTTGGCCTTATCCTTATCCTCTGCTCTTTCTTCACTGCACGATGCACGGCCGCACGCCATGGACAGAGCTCGTCCTCCACCGTCCACGGCCAGCCCTGCTCATCTCTGCCACCGTCTGCGCCGCCCTTTCCTCGGCACAGGCCTCCGCCTCATCCCGCGCTGAGCTGGGGCCAAGCTCGCGCCGGGAGTCGGAGCCCGGAGGTGGTCTCGCGGGCGCCCGACCGCGCGGAGGCAGGAGGGGGGCGTCGGGCGGGCTGCGCATCGGCGCTCAAGCTTACTGGCAGGAAGCCGCGCGTCGGGAGGCGGCACTCGTGCTGCTGTGTATTCAAGTGGGCGGTGAGCAGGGAGGTCGTCTCCGACGAGTGGAGGCTCGCCGCCGGTGGCCGCCGTGCGTCGAACGGGGGTCGGCGGGTCGCGTCGTCTCGTCGCGACTTCACCCGTCGAGGAGATAGCGGCGCGGGGACGGGTCGTGGCCGTATCGAATTCGGAGATACGCGTGTCGCAGGCCTGATACGTACCCAGCAAACGTATCCAGAATTTGTAAAAATAATAAAAAATCGGATACTTCGTCGATACGTATCCACGGCGTATCCGACACGTATCCGTATCTGAAACGTGTCAGATACGCGATACGGCTGTTTCCTGAAGTATCCGTGTTTTGTAGCTTGCGACGCTCGTATGTCATGCCGGTCAAAACAGATGTTCACCTGATTCTGAATGTATTGGTCATTGATCAATGAAGCCTTCATGAATAACACTCAAATTTGCTAGTATCTTCTTGGAAGTTCTACTGATGTATGCACATGAAATTTTAAAACCTTTTAATTCCCTGGCAAGATATAGATAGACATAGGCTCCCTTTCTATTTTCTTGATAATGGAAATAATCTGATGTTCTCAAATAAAGAAGAAAAGAAAAGGTAAAAAGATTGATACTAGGAAGTTGACATGTCTGGCTTCTCCTTCTCACATTACTTGTGGGTTGATCTAATCAATCTACATTCATCTAGTATTCCTTTGACAGCCTTGCACTATATTTAGTTCTGCTCTTGCCTCTGTAGCAGTAAAGTATCTGTTGGAACTCGGTGCATGGGTAATGGATGGTATCCACAGTCCACACTCCACCCATACAGAATAGAACCATAGATGTAGCAATGAACTGTTATCTATGAACTGTTAAATTCACACATCGAATTGAGTATCTTGATGAAGTCTAATGAGCCCCTCTAGCATGGCACTGGTGTGCTTGGTTTGTGGCTAATGCTGTACTTCAAATCATTAGATCTTATATATATATATATATATATATATATATATAGGACTGCGCTAAATAGTACCCAGGGTACTAAATATTATTCAGTACCCGAGCGCCCCTGGTTGCCCGACCTTCTGCACACGGTAGTCTCCGATGGGATTTTTTCCGTTCTCTCGTGGTGGGCTCTTGAGGCCGATTTTTTTCGTTTTTATTGCGGCTGTTTTTTTTCCTTTTTTGTGGAGGCCGATTTTTCAAGTTTGTTGCGACAGATTTTTTTCCTCATCGTCGGTTTTCATTCAGTTTTTCTTTCCACGTAACGTGGTCGGCTCTTGCGGCCCATTTTTTTTTTTCCTTTTTTCTTGCGGCCAAGGCTTAACCTGTATTTTTTTCTTATTTTGGATTTGAAAGGTGGATTTTATATTGAAATAGGTGAGGCAAGAGGAAACAAAAAAAGGTATCCAACTGGAAGGTAAAAAGGCGACATTCAGAAAAACATGGCTTGAACGTGTTTTTTTGGAGGCAGATTTTATATTGTGAGATAGATGAGGAAAAACAAAAATCTCAGACTAAAATGTAAAGACGTGATTTGGCGTATTTATATGATGGTACTATTCATAAAACGGGGTTTTAATGGTAAAATGAATCTTTTTTTTGCGATCAATGGTAAAATGAATCATATGAGGCATATTTCAAATCATAAACCTTTTTTCGCCAAAAGCATACTTTTTTATATAAATGAATCGTGAAAGAAGATTACAATACAGTTTGCAATTTTGAAGATATATATAGTTTTGTAGCTTTGCCTGAGTTATTCCACAAAATCACATGCAATTTATAGCAGCTAAATAACCTTCATGGGATCGTGAATATTACAATCTGTGAGGAAAAAATATTACTTTTAATCAGAAATTATACAATTTGAGAAAAAAAAACAAAACTAATACATCCCTCTCCCTTCTGTCACCCCTCTCTAATGGCCGCCAATTGCTTCATCTGTCAAAAGCAGGACAAAAGAAAACATTTGCCATGACTAAACCAGCAAAAGAGAATGACATAGCTGCTGCAGCTGATGCTTTTTTCCCTCTCAAATTACTGTAGCAGCAAGCAGCAGCTAGCTGCAGCAGCTGCTTTTTTTTTGCAGCAGCCGAACACTTTGCCTAAAACTTTCATGATTAATAAGCAAAGCAATAAAAGAACTAGGCATTTTTAGTTTTTGCTGCATTTGTAGTTACATTCAACAGAATTGGCTGACCCGAACTGGCTTACCTGAACAAACTGAGATCGTCTCAAATGAAATATAAACTGGGGAGATGTCGACAAAATCAGTTTATATTCCGAAACAGAAATAATAACTACATTGTTGTGGTGCCCTCGTTGACTAAAATAATCAAATATACACCCCATATACTGGATCATTAGATCATTGTTGCTTTTTTTGAACAGCAGTAAGGCTCCAAAACAGAAATAATAACTACAGCAAGCTGGCAACATTTTATTCTATGATACTATGTTCTCAAGTGAAATAAATCCATGTATGTGGTAATGGTAAAATAATCTAATAAGTGTCGTCAAGTACCTCAGTGATCTTAAATAAGACTAAGCGTGCCAGACTGTAGCTGTAATTTGATCAAAGCTATCTATTAGCTCCTAAAGCACGCGTAATCTATAATTGTTTCTAAAATGAACATAATGAGAGAGAAACAGGTGATACAAACTAAGCAGAAAAGGATTTGTGATCATCAAAGTAAAAACAGCTAGATAGGGTTGGGGTGGCACCAATTGAGGAGAAATTGATTCAACATCGGTTGAGATGGTTTGGACATGTCCAACGGAGGCCTCCTGAGGCGCCGGTGCGTAGTGGAGTTCTAAAGCGGGCCGATAATGTAAAGAGCGGTAGAGGTCGACCTAAACTAACTTGGGACGAGTCCGTTAAGAGAGATCTTAAGGAGTGGAATATCCCCAAGGATTTAGCTATGGACAGGAGCGCTTGGAGATTAGCAATCAACGTGCCTGAACCGTGACCTTTTTTGTCATGTGCCCTTTATGTCCCTTTATGTGTCTCCCTGTTTCTCGTCTCTTTTGGGTTTCATCTCTAGCCTACCCCAACTTGCTTGGGACAAAAGGCTATGTTGTTGTTGTTGTTGTAAAGTAAAAACAGCTAGAATAAAACTTGTCTGCACACCACCACAACCAACAAACCTTCTAGAAATTGTTGTGGCTCGTAATCTCATCTGCCCTCATGATGCTAGTAACTGCACGCAACACCTCAAGTCAGTCACATATAGGGAGCGAGGAGTTCGAGAGCGTATATAAATTCTGTCGTAATGGTGATTTGGCCTGAGTGCAGATTTGGTGCCCAGGGGGCCTGGTGCCCTTGTTGACTAAAATACCATGTTGCAATGTTTCAAAAACCAATAAACCATCACAAAAATCATGTATGTAGTACACATAAAGTGTAGCCGCAACAATTCAGTTTGAAATCCATCCTAGATGCCAAGAAAGAAAAATAGAAAAGCAATCAACTTGGCACTGTTCATCATGTGCTGACAGCAACACTTCTGCTTTTTTAATCTTAGCATCAAAGATGAATTTCAATCTGAATTTTTGTGGCTACACTTAACTTTAGGTGTACTAAATACATGATTTTTGTGATGATTTTTGAAACATTGTAACATGGTATTTTAGTCCTTTAGCTAACGAGGGTGACCCCACCTTAATTATTTGTCACACTCCATAACTGAAGACAAATCTGGAAAAAATTAAAACGACATACTAGGATAAACCAATAACACATAATTTAAAATGATAATAAGCCGAATCTGGGAAAAAAATTGAAAATACTAGTATAGTCTAGAAAGACGCTCACCTTTGTGGCCTTCTCTTTGAAGCTGTGTTCTCAAATGAAACACAAAGCGATGATAGAAAAAGCATCAGTTGTGTTCCCTTGCAATGGCTTCCAACACATAAATAGCCTTCATGCAGACCTGAAGTACACAAATATATTGAATACTAATGAATCTCTAACGAACTAGTGGAAAAGCTAACTGGAAATGCTTTGATTAACAAAAGGCCTAATAAAAGGTTCCTATGAAAACTATCAGTCTATCATATGCATAAAACCTAACTAGAGTGACAGGCAGACAGAATCTATCTCTGCACGCCAATCTGGTAATGTTTCCTTTTCAATTGTGATCTTTCTGTGTGTTATTTTTTTATTAGCTAATAAGATTGACAGTTCATAAAATTCTTCAAATGTGACATTTAGAAACATAGTATTCAGAAAAAGACTATTAGGAAGAATTCAAGCATCCAAAACTTTTTCATGAAAGTATTTCTTTTAACAACCAGAAAGAAAAGGTGCTTAAGCATTAAAATAATGGAAAGTGGTGTCATTCATCAGAGGTAATCTGAATTTTATTTACTAATTTTGTCCTGGGCCTACCAATACACCAGTGGAAGGGCACATAAATCATGAAGAAAACGAACATCAAGGGTGCGCCACACATTTATTTAAGAACATAACCTTCAATTCAAGTAAGCTAGTGAAGAACTAGAATAGGTTGCCAAGTTGCAGGTAAAAGAGAAATGAGGGCTTTGAATACCAGAAGAGATAAGATAAAATTGCAATGTCACTCCGCTGAAACGATTACATATAAACTAACTACTGACTACAGTAGATATGAAAACTAACTTTTGCTCCTAGTAGCAGTTCACCTTTGTCATTTCTGCTCCACTGCATTCTTTCATTCATAAAAAACCTGGCCAATGGCATCAAATGGAAAGCTATAATTGGAAGAATATTTTCAATTTTGCGCATTAAAAAATTGTGAGGCAGAATTAGCATGCCCCATACTGAACCAATAACAAACACCGTATACATGTTGACAATCAATTTCTATTGACAAACAGTGGTAGTTCAAGGAATCAATTGTGTTCATCAAAACCAAAACAGTAAATCAAAAAGGTTTGCTATGAAATTTACAACAAAAAATATGTTCTCTTTTGTAAGCACTCAGCACCACTATGAAGAATTGATGCCATAGCCAAAGAATGTTACCCAAGTGCGAATAATTTTATTCCCTGAGAAATCAGCTGATAGAAGATGTACACAATGGCAGCAACTATACAACCATAAGCACGGCAGGAGCAGGTTCTAAAGATATTGTCGGGTTTCATTAGAAGAAATAGAGTTTCTAACATGCAGTGCACAGTCAATCTAGTTAACAGGTTGATATTGACAGATTTCTGATTAGACAAGTAATACCAAATGAACACATAAAGAATGAATTTTATGAAGAAATATAAAGTGGATAAAGAGGATGTTGAGGAGCATAGGGCATACACAGTCTTGAAAGCTCCCCACCTCAGAATGAAATTGTGCTGCACCAAGGAAAGGGAATCAGATAAAAAGAAGTTATAAACCTTGAACCTTAATTGTACATAGTAGTTCATCGCATGCCATGTGCATACAGCATTTCACAAAACCTTAGTTATTTGCAACAAAACTAGCCTGCTCATAAATATTTTATATGTCATCCACTAGGCCTTACTCTTAAATAGCATATAATAGAATAAAAAATATAATAAAAGACAGAGCCATCGCATATGGAACAATCTCAAGATGGAAGCAATAATTGCAGACAATTTATTATGTCCCTAATATATTCGCTTTTGGTAGAACAGAATACAAAATATAACTCTGTAACAGGTCCTCTACTGCATTTAGATAGAAACAAAAAATGCGGGAGGGCTGAATAGACAGAAACAAAAAGTGCAATGTGAGCTCTCAAATAACATCCTCTTCGGTTTGAGAGGCATCCTATAAACCAGGTGCTGGCCAGCATCCATCCGGCAAGAGAATGAAAAAAAAAAGGTTTGTGCCATTTTAAAAAACTGCATGGGGACCATTTACATTGTGCATACAAGAACTGAACTTTTATCCACAATCTTATCGTCGGAATGGAGGAAATAGAAAAACGATATGGCTGATACAATTGCGATTCGTTATTAGAACAGCAATTTAATATGTGAGAGTAAGGAAAAATATCATAATGTGGAAAAACATGACCTTCTCTGTGAGCGGTCTAGGGGAGTAGGTAGTGAAGGCTGCTGCAAAAGGGGAATGCCTCGGATCTACAGACACAATGAAAGAGCCAAAAAAAGCAATAAACAACACTGATGAAGATATTGACTCTAAATAGGCCAGACGATTTTAAAATTTTGATAGTATAGTGGACTTCAGAACAGCATGATGATCACAGGAAATGACCAAGGTTAAGTACATATACATCCAAAAAAGAAGGTTAGTGCAATTTGTCTCTAAATAGGTTGATCGAGATTGTAAAGGTTATATTAAGCTAAAAAAACCAGGTACCTTCACATTGCTACATACGAACTCCAGAACCTGGTATTGTCCTACAAACAATTAGAGTAGAAAACTAAAATGGGTTTGACAAAATTTAGTTAGGAGAAATCGAAAGGGTCTGCAATTTGAAAGAAGATTTAAGTTCGGTGAAGTATTTTTTAATCCTATTTCAATTCGTGCTCTGAACAGGTTTATTGCAGTGGCAGAGCCACCACCCGGCTGCCCGCCGACGTTCGAATGGAAATTTTGTTTATATCAAAGTAGAACCGTGTAATTTTGTAGCTAAATATGTTGAATTGCCTGGGCTCCTAAAAGCTTCTGGCTCCGCTAATGGTTTATTGCAATGGGAAAATAAGTCTTTGACATAAAAGAAACTGACAATTGAATTGAACAAAGATAGTAGAATGGAGGGTACAGGAAACAGAGAAATCATATGAAACCTGTGTGGATGAGTAAAAAATGGCGAATACTTTCAAGAATAATTAGTGTCTAGGTACTAATCTGATGTTCGTAGGAAACGAAACCTATCATTTACAAGAAGTAACTTTGGGGAAAGAAAATTAGCAAAACAAAATGTATAGATCACATTGTCATCACAAGAAGGTATAGCTGCAGTAGGAATAGATCAAAGATCTGAATAAAAAAATTGGCCATTCCAATCCAAAACCACTTTAGATAGACCAGAACATCAGCCAAATCGTAAATGTTTAATGCTTCTCAGTAGGCAGTGGCAGAGTGGATTCTCCTTGAGAAATTCAATTCCTTCTCTGTTATATCACTAACATCCACCCTGCATTCTCCGCTTCTCCACTATACCATGTTGCCTGCTCACGTGGCCAATTTGTGGTTGAGGGAGGGCTGTCGCGCTTCCTCCACTCCGCTTCCTTGCCTCATTCGCTCCTCTGCCAAAAACGAATTCAGCATAATAGCGCCCATCATGCTGATGTTGCCTTAAATTGTTCCTCCATGGATCCAGACGCCACATCCTCACTCCTGCAAGCAGAGCACTACTGCCAGCAGCTTTGCTCTCAGCTCCCGCTGCCCTACATTGATCTTGCACCAACCCTCCTCATGTTGATCCATCTATAGGAACAGAAATTGCATGCGACACAAACACAAAGTATCAACCATTTCTCTAGAAACGAACAACAAAATATCAATTGGCAGATAAAAAAAATGAGGGGCCGAAGAGACATTACCTTGGGCTTGATTAACGATCTGCCTCAGTTATTCCCCTCCGGATGAAAAAGCCTGTGTCCACCTCCAGATCTAGATGAGGCAGAGGAAACTGCGATCCCTGAGATTCTAAGGAAGATCCAACCCATTTTGAAGTTCAGGAAGAGGATGAGCCAGCTGCTTACCGTGGTGCAGAGAGAGATCCACTCCAGAGGCCACGTCCGGAGGAGAGATGCGAGGATGAGGTCGACGCCACGAAGCTCCGGCCACGCCATCACAACATCGCAAGGAGGAACGGATCTGACGCGATGCGAAGGGCACAGAGCTGTGCCGTGGTCACCATCATGAGCTCTGCGCACGAGGGGCAGCGATGGGGGTTGAGATCTGTTGGCCGCCGTCCCTGTCGCCCGTGCTCGCGTGGCCATCCTCGTCGGGCGAATGGATTAGGCTATGGTAGCGGCTGCTCGGAGGAGCGGGCACGCATCCAGTCGCATCCACGATCTCAGTCACGGCACGGCGGGGCGGGACGCTGGGGCACGCCGGCCGAGAACGGCGGGGCGCTAGGCAGTGGCGCAGCAGCGGTGGTAGGACAAGGGAGCGGATGGGTGGCGCTGGCGGGGGTAAGGGGCGGAGCGGATCGAGCGAACGGGACCTGAGATAATGAAACTGCAAAAAAACGTGGGTAGTGGGGTGTTATGGCTGGGAGGTGGGGGAGCTCTTGAGCTGAGATGCCACTGGCCCAACAAAGTGAGCCGGGCCTCCCGACAGGAGGGTGGGCCTGTTTGCCTGGCTTATTGGACGCTGGGTACTGAATAGCTATTTAGTACTCAGGTACCATATAGTAATACTATATATATATATATATATATATATATATATATATATATATATATATATATATATATATATATATATATATATATATATATATATATATATATATATATATATATATATATAAAACATACTTGAACTGATAAATTAGTATCACACATATGCAATATGGTTTATTAAAGATGGGAGTAACTACACGCGCGTATAGGAAAAATGCACCCTATATATAAACATACTCGAACATTGTTTTGTAATATATATATATATATATATATATATATATATATATATATATATATATATATATATAAGTTATATTTGGAATGCTCACTTCCTGTAGTTGCATGAGTGAAATGAATGAGAGATCCAGTGTCCAATGTTCCGCTAGGCGCTAGGCGGATTCTAGGCGCTGACCCTTAGCCTAGCGCCTAGGCGAGATTAATCGCGCCTAGGCGTTCCTAGGCGTTTTTCTAGGCGATGAATAATACATGTATAAATACTTAAAAGAAAAGAAAAAAAGGAGATGAGTGAGTATTCTTGAGCCAAACTCTTGAAGGCCCATTTCTGAGTGAGTATATTGATGCAATATTGAAGCTCATGAAAAGGGAGAAAGGGGAAAAGGCCCATTTGAAGGTCCAACTCTCCCTTAGACCCTCTCCCGCATCCTCTCTGCCTCTCTCGCATCTCTCCCTCTCCCGCACGCGCCCGCCGCTGCCACTGCCCGCGCCTGCGCCTGCCGTCGCCCGCGCCTGCGCCCGCCGTCCCCCGCACAAGCCCGTGCGAGCGCCCACCGTCGCCCACGGCTCCTTCTCCCCCACCGGCGACCTCCGCCGGACGCTCCTCCACCCCCACCGGCGCCGCAGACGAGCTGCGCCCGCCTAGGGGTCCGCCTACCCCCCTAGGCCAGGCGACGGGCCTTGCCTCGCGATTAATCGCGCGGAATCGCGCCTAGGCGAGTGCCTAGCGGAACATTGCCAGTGTCTCTACTCCTTCACATCATGATAGTTCAGGTCTTCTTAGTGCTTGCACCGCACTTGATAACTTTTTTATCAACCAGTTAATTCCTGCATAGGCTGCTAATGAAAGTACATGTTACTCCCCTGTTCCCAAATGTAGGTTGTTTTAAATTTGTCCTAAGTCAAACATTTTTTTTAAAAAAACTTTGATCACCAGTAGCTAAAAATCTAAATAGATTTTCAACATAAGGTTCATGCTACTGGATTCACCATGAAAATTAATTTTGTAATATATATTTATCTCTATTTGAAATATTATATTTTCTTTGAACTTTCTTGTCAAAGTTTCACTTTGTAAACTGTGTCTATGTCCTAAGTGACTTGCATTTGAAATATTATGAGGCATGCTGATGCGGGTAGCTGCTCAATCGGCTTGTGGTTGGTACTTTCTAAACAAACACTCTGAAGTTGATATATCATATATGTGCTGGATTCTCTTTTTGACGCGCTACTTATGGGTGTGTTTTTTGGGACCTTATTATTAATTAGTGCTGTTGGCAGTTAGGGTGCTGATATATCTAGTTTTAGTTGGCATTTAGTTTAGTTAGCCTTTTGTTTTGGGGTACTGTAGTTGATTGGATTGTATTTCTGCAGGCGGGTGGGTGTTGGGAACAATACTGTTTTGTCATAAATACATACTATGCAGTGTATGGCTGAAGTGTGGTTTTCATTCATACAGTATTCTCAAAGCAAAGCAATGCTTATGCTTATATATTCCTATCATGTACCCTATTTTGTGGGTAGCACATCTGAGTATATCCCTTTTTTTGTGGTCTGCTTGGTGAATGCACCATAATGCTTAGGGCCTGTTTAGTTGGCCAAAGAGGCCAAAAAAGTTTACGTAGTACCCGTCACATCGAATTTTTGGACGCATGCATGGAGTATTAAATGTAGGTAAAAAACAACTAATTGCACAGTTTGTCTGTAAATGTCGAAACAAATCTTTTGAGTCTAGTTAGTCCATAATTCGATAAATTTTGCCAAATAACAACGAAAAATGCTACAAAAATTTACCCAAAATTTTTCACCATCTAAACAGGCCCTTAGTCTCCTTTACACCAGTGCTGCAACCTTTTCTGAGTAGGCTGTTGGAAGCATCACATCCATTGCATTTCTTTTGAATGGGCGCACTAACCAAGCTGTAGGAAGCGATAGTGAATTATTGATGCTGAACATGCTGTTAACAGTCAAATAAATTCCCCTTTTGCAGCTGTCAGTGCGGAACTGCTTCATCCGGGGCTCAGTGGTGCGGTACGTGCTGCTCCCGCAGGACGGCGTGGACATCGACATCCTCCATGACGCCACCAGGAGGGAGGCGCGCGGAGGCTGATCCTGATCGGCACCGCCCCACCACCGGCCCTCACCTGCTGGCTGCTGCTTCGGTCCCAGGGAGGAGATTTGCCTTGCCCTGATCTGATTGTACGAAGCATGCATGTATGGTGGTTGGTGGGTGTGTTAGACAGATACTGATCTGAGTTGCTGAACACCGCTCCACTTAATCCACCAGTTAGTTCCCTGGTACTTGTCGTGACAGACATTCCAGGTTGGGTGATGACCTGCTATATATCATATCATACTATGCCATGCCCCCTGCATGTTCCTTGTGGCTTGTGGGTTGCTGTCTGTCAGTAATGCTGTTTGACCAAGAGGGCCCCCACTGATTAGCTGTGATGTTCCGCCCTGTCTCTGTCTGGTCATGTTTTCCTTGGGACACGCTATTTATCATCAACAGCAGGCATTGCCGTGCAAAAGGCATTGTTAATGACTGGTCGGAAGATTGGTGATGCTGAATCATTAGCACAGGGATTAGGGGGTGAGTGTGCCCTGAAGTTAAAGCGACGCCACACACCGGTCCATGTTGGAATGGCGTCGCTGATCATAACGGATGCAGCGGTTGTTGAAACGTACAGTACCCAAGGTAAGTGGGATTAGCGGTTGGTCTGTGCTTGTTCATCACCAAGCTCTGCTTGAATAGAAGAACACGTTGGATCTGCTGCCTTGTTCGTCACCAAGCCAGCGAATAACTAGTTGGTCACACCTTAGACGAGGTAGGTTCATTAGCAAAGTTAATTGACAAGTAGGTTTAAGGGTCTGTTCGGATCACCAGCACTAATAGTTGTCATATGAAATTAGCACTGCGATTATTAACTATTAGCTATAAGAAGCTGCTAACAATCACTAGTTCCAACTAGCTAGAAGGTACATTTGGAGCTGCTGACAGGTAGTCAAAACTCAAAAGGACGATTTTGCCTTGTCCCAACTCTACCCATGCAATCAAGAGATAAAGGGCAGCATGGGTAATTTCAACCTCAAATAAACTTTCCATCCACCTAGCTAGTATTATCAACCTACTAGTAGGATGATCTTAGCTAGGTCGATATAATTAGATACCACCTAGGTTGATCTTAATAGAACCATCCTGGTAGTTACTGTAGCTCCCACCTATTAGCAACCTAGGAGTAGGAGTATTAGTACTACTAGCTAGTTGATTGATATTATTGGAACATACAGTATCCTGAATATTGGAACGGAATGCTATAACGTGGCTACCGAGTACTCCTACTCCACTGGTGAGGGTGAGAGCCTTTGAAGTTTGAAGTGAGAGGATTCCGCAGGCGGCGGGGGGACAAGACCGGGCCTTGCGGCAGAAACTAGGCCTTGGTTAGACTCCACTGTTGCTACAGTGTTTCTATCGGAACGGTGTAGCAAATTTTTTTTTGCAAAAAATTGTCTAAAAATTGATTAATTAGACTCAAAATGTTCGTCTCGTAAAGTATAACAAAACTATGTAATTAGTTTATGATTTTATCTACATTTAGTACTCTATGCATTTACCGATATTTTGATGTGATGATGAATCTCCTTTTTATATAGTGAAATTTAGAGGTGAATTTAAGTATCTAATCAAGGCCCAAGTGGAAAAGCTCTGCTAGCACAAGAAGAGACGCTACCGTCCATGCTCACGTGCACGCCCGGTTTGCGCTGCAGGACATCGCACGGCCTAGGTTTTTTTTCCTTTTCTTTTTTCTCTCTCTCATGAAGCACTGCATAGTTAACTGGTCCCCTACCCTAACCAACAGCGGTGGCTTGCCCCCTAATCTAATCCAGGCAATTAATCTTAGCTTGCATCAGGATCGCTCCTGCCTGCACCTAGTCCTAGTCCTAGAGATGATATGCATAGGCCCCGTTTGGTTACACCGTGTTAAAGTTTAACTCCCATCACATCACTGTTGCGGCAAATGCATGGAGTACTAAATGTAGACTAATTGCATGCATGTTGACACAGATTAGGAGTAATTTACGAGACGAATCTATTAAGCCTAATTAGTCCAAAATTGAAAACTTTTTTTTTAAATAAGACGAAAGTGCTACATTGTTTGTTAAACTTTAACACCCAAACCAAATAGGCCTTTAGAGTGTGTTTGGTTGGCGGGGCTTGCATTATATATATTGGCTCGAAGGAACCGTATTTTAGAAAAGATAGTGTTTAGTGAGGTTGCATAAGTGAATGAAAAGGCTGAGATGCTTTTTTATTTCCTACATGTGCAGGTACAACCTGTGTTTAATCTAGGACTGACACAAATTTGGACGTATTTCATCGGCCTGTATTCACTCATGCAATTGTATCCGCTCTTGCAGACATGCATCCAACTAAACATACTTCTCGCTCAATTTTATACTGCCGCTCTTGTAGACATGCATCCAACCAAACGTACTTCTTGGTCAATTTTATACGGCTCCACCCATGCAAGATGAGTGAAAAAAAACAACCAAACACACCCTTATTATGCATACTATGCCTGAGATTTAGGCTATTGGATACCATCAACTAAGCTTTAGTCATCTAAACTTTAGATCTAGATATCCGAACATGTTAACTAGTTCCTAACCCAACTAATCATTAGTCCATTAGTTGACAAAAGTGAACCGTGTGAATTAAAAGGTAGCTATGAGTCAATGTTTAAGGATTTTTTTTTGCTTTTAGTCCACTTTTAGAGCCTGTAAGGATTCTCTCCTCTAAACTTTAGAGATTTTTTTTGCTTAGTTTGAGATCTAAATCTCTTATGTAAGATGGGTTAAAGTTTAGAGTTAACTTTAGACCATCTGTTTGGAGACTTTAATATCGAAGCTTGAAATTGTTTACTAGGACAGTCCAACCTTCGGCTGTCAGATCTTCTAGGGTGCTCATTAGAAGCGCGTCGTTTGTATGGTTAACCTCTTCTTCTTAATACAATGATACGTAAATCTTTTGCGTATTCAAGAGAAAAAAAACTTGTTTGGAGACTTTAGCTCTGAAATCTAGAGGTCTAAAATTTAAAGGAGCGGATCCAAACATTGCCCATAATCCATATATGTAAACACACTAGAGTAAATTTTAGTCATCTATAAACTTTAGTTTTTAGATGATTCGAACATTGCCTTAGCAACAAACCTGATATTTTTGGTCGGCTCAGATTCTCTGACTTGTTGAAGCTAAGTCACAGGTGCCTTACCCCATGCCCGATGTCCTCCATTTCTCATCCAATGGCTGGTAAAAGAACCAACTTTTTCATCCCAAATAACACAGCCCAGCTGCAGTGTAGCCCAAATACAGCCCAATTTGAAATTATACGTGAAACAGACACCACAGGAAATTTTACTAATAAGTACTTTAATAGGAGAATTAAATAAGTATTCACTAAGTATTTTCAATAGTTACATGGTCCAAATAACCAAAATAAACTCTATTGAAAAGCACCACTACATCATATACATATATATAATTAGTCATAGAATTGTTATGGCTAAAAACAAAATAATATTCGCCAAGAGTCATCTGTTAGCGCACATGCTTGACGAATTTGCCCACTAAAACAAAGGAGTTGTTCGGCTGATGGTTTCTGCGACTAATGTTGTTTTATTGTGAGAAAAACACTGTACCATGGCTGATAACGTCGGGCCGGTAAGTTCAAGCGAACAAGACAAAAATATCCTTCCATGTGATAGCAACCTAAAGAAGATCTTGAACAGACGTGTAGTCAATTCCGCTACTACCCTACGAACACAAAGGAAAATGTTAAAACAGGAAGAATTAATAGTAAATTCTACTCCCTCTATATCCCCGAATAAATAGATTCCTAGAGTTGTCTTAAGTCAAACTTTTTAAACTTTGATCAAGTTTCTAGAAAAAACGTTAAAATTTATGGTATCAAATTAGTATCATTAGATTTATAATCAAGTTTGTCTGGCACGAATTCTAGGAATTGATTTATTTAGAGACGGAGGGAGTATATAATTAAAAAAATAGTACTATCAAAACTACCATTTATCAAATCTGTGAAGCTAGTGATGACCAAGGTATTATGGTCCTTACGAGCATTATCCATGGATTCTTGAGTTTCTACACCACCACCATTTTCTTTATGCTGTGTTGTACCGGTCTTGTTTGTTAGAAGTAGTGATAAATAAATGGTCCTTACGAGCATTTATCCAAAATTATTCCGTGCACCATCAGTGTCGCGCCATTTTTTTTTCCCAGCAGCCGTAGGAGCAAGCTACGCGTATGTCATGTGGGGAACCCGACCTAGGCCTTATTTGGGCCACGGAACGCAACTGGGTGTGATTTAGGAGGTGAGAACCTGTTGTCGACCAAATGAATGGCATCGGGAAGGGGGTATGTTACACGTAACTTACCTTCAGCAAGCTAGAGAATCTGAGCCGATTTTTGGTGGCAATCGAGAGAATTGTCATACACGTTGGAGACTGCCATCCGTACTACCACTACCCGTAGGGGTTTAGGTTTAGTTTTCAAGAGGAACGCAGGACTCGAGAGGGAATTTTTCTTTTTCTCGAATGCTATAAAAGATTTGTATATTATTGTAATTAAGAAGAAGAGTTTAACCATACAAACGACACGTTTCTGATGAGCGCCCTGGATGGCCTTACCGTTGTAACTGGACCTTTCTCGTAGACCGTTTTAAATTTAGATATTACATAAATGGTATACAACTGAATTAAGAGCAGCGTAGCAACCTACGGAGCTGGGCGTCTTCGCTGTTGGCTTCGCGACCCTACTCCACCATCCGAGAAGAGCACTCTTCGACCAGTCCTATTGTTGGCCGCTGGGGACAGCTCGTCCAAAGCTGCCACGAGAGAGAATTTTTCATATGTGCAAAATCACTTGTTTTTTTTTTATTTTTGAGTAATTCTACAAGTATCTGGACATTCACTGTGAGCCCTATGCATCTTCTCTCTAGTTCCTGTTGGTTGATTCGTGCAGTATAATATCGCACATTCTCTTAACTGTTCACGTATTCAGTCCCATGTTTTTTGGGTACGATTTCTTTTATTTTATTTCCCACATTGATCGACAACAGTGTCTTATACTCCAAAACTTCGTTATTATGATCGGTACTGCACACCTCGACATACACGCTAGTTAGTGTGCCCTGGAAAAATTGAGCGCATGTCCGGCTCACTTTTGCCAAGCCTCGTCTCAAGTGCACAAAAGATTTGGTAAAGATATAAGTAGTACATGAGCCGGGATGGAGAGGATACTTACATTAGAAAAATTGAGCCGTATTCGAAGCATTTCCTGGAAAACAAATACAGATACAGATACAGAGCTCCGTACTATGTGGAAGTGCAACAAACAAATACTTCGGTGCCTTGTTTATTGTTTACTCCCTCCATTATCTTGTCTTAAGCGCAAGGACCAGTTTTACAGAGACCAAAAAATTCTAAAGAGCAAGGTGGAGAATTAATGAAACACTGAGCACTACATGTATGCATGCATGCATCTGACTTTTCCTAGCCCCGGTGAAATTAACCAACCAAATGAGTTTTCTTCTTCGTTACATGCAAAAAAAAAACACTTCAGGTTTGCTGTGAATGAGTAAATACCACAACTTACTTTTTGACTCATGCCTCGATAGATACCCCACGCCTAATAAAACATCAAAAATGAAAAAGCATCATACGCCTAACAAATGATAATGGAGGGAGTAGATTGCAATTTTTTTTCAACTTTAGCTACTGTAGCACTTTCGTTTGTATTTGGTAATTAGTGTCTAATCATAGACTAATTAGGCTCAAAAGATTCGTCTCGTGATTTACAACCAAACTGTATAATTAGTTATTTTTTTTATCTATATTTAATGTTTCATGTACGTGTCTAAAATTCGATACGATAGAGAGAGTGTAAAAATTGGAATTTGGAATGTATCTAGGCCCTCCTACCCCTAGGACGAAAGGAAATGATGACGTCGTCCATCGTACGGCGGCGCCTTTTATCACGCGGCTCCAAGCGCCGCGGTGCTGCGTGCTGACGGTGCCGGAGGGAACATCTGGTGCGGTGATATGCTTCCAACACACCCACCCACGCATTGTCCCCCGAGCAGCAGCGGTTTTAGGAGCTGTTTGCAGCTATTTTTTTTATTTTATCAACCGAGTTAAAATAGATCAACTTCTCAAGTGGAATTTTCTAAAACCTGATCCTAGAAGTGATGAATGGCAGATGGAGCTAAAAATACACCAGCTACTTGTACGGCCAAAGCTAAAATCAAAATAATTAATCTCCAATGAAGCAAGGTGAGCCATCTTGTCCTCTCTCTCCACGTACACTGACACGCACAAACGCGTTCCTCAAATCGATGGAGTTTGAACGGAGAACACACAAAATCACGAGAGTCGTCTCGGCTAGCAGCAGCAACAACAACGACAACATACCTTTTTGTCCCAAGCAAGTTAAGGTAGGCTAGAGATGAAACTCAAAAGAGACGAGAAACAGGGAGACACATAAAGGGATATAAAGGGCACAAGACAAAAAGAGATCACGGTTCAGGCACGTTGATTGCCAATATCCAAGCGCTCCTGTCCATAGCTAAATCCTTGGAGATATTCCACTCCTTAAGATCTCTCTTAACAGACTCGTCCCAAGTTAGTATAGGTCGACCTCTACCGCTCTTTACATTATCGGCCCACTTTAGAACTCCACTGCGCACCGACGCCTCAGGAGGCCTTCGTTGGACATGTCCAAACCATCTCAACCGATGTTGAATCAATTTCTCCTCAATTGGTGCCACCCCAACCCTATCCCGAATATCGTCGTTCCGGACTCTATCCCTCCTTATGTGCCCACAACAACAACAACAAAAAAAACCGCTGATGAGCGTGTGAACGAAGACCATGTACAGTACTCTACTAATTCCAAAACGGAGTGCAAAACACCGTGATTGCTGATTTTGGCCGTTTCCCAAATGTCGTTTCAAAGAGGAGACACACATGCTCCACATCTGTGCATGCTTCGGCGACCGCGTCATCCCATGAATTTCACTTCCAAAACCATGCTCCCTCGGTCCAAAAAGAAGTTTAATTAATTAAGGTTAAACTAATTATAAGTTTAATCAAATTTATAGAAAAATGTGTCTATATTTATGATAGCAAATTAGTACTATATATTTTCATGTACATAAATAAATGCCTCGGTGAATTCAATCAAGCTTGTGATAATTCAACTTTGACTCAATCTAGGTCAGTTTCAGTGGGGAGTTTCATCTCCCAGTTTCAAGACTCAGTGTGTTGGAAACAGTTTCATCCGTATGAAACACATTTCATCTTATAAAACTTTTATCATCTCTCATCATCTATTTAATGCCATGTCAACTCATTTAATGTCATGAAACTCTCATTGAGATTGGCCTAATATCTTTTCTTTTTGAACAAAAGGTGTACGCCATAATTTATTGCCCCTTATAAACGGAGGGATTTCATAGAAATCAACGCGAAAATTTTCTATAAATCATTTAATTCTGTAGGAGAAAAACAATTAAACTTAGGGTAGTTTAATTTTGATTGAATCCATGATATCTTTTCTTTTGGAATGGAGGGTGTACATATTTAATCATTCAATGTGAGATCTATGGTCTAGATGTCTTCTCTCCTCCCAATCTATCATCTTCTTCTCCGACATTCTGACTCCACCGCCATAGCCACCTCCAGCCTCACATCCTCTCAACGCGTGCGAGAGCACCGCAATCGACCGCCAGGAGGCCATCACCTTCCGCACGTGTGCGAGATCTGCCACCACCATCGCCGACTGTTGGGGTCAATCGTGTGAACCGGCACGAGAGCCACTACTCTAGCTCGAGCACCAATGGAGTTCTGATTCATATGCCTCACTACCTCCTCATAGTGTCCACACTTCTCCGGCTTGCCGCCTCGGTGTCCGACCTACCGCTCGTCAAAGTTGATGGAGATTGTCGAAGGTCATCAAAAGTGAAGTAGAAGAAGTGAAACGTGTCCGCCCAACCCAACTCCTTCACATGCGCCGCCGCTGCCTCTACACCCGACCTAGGCTCCTCTCCTCCTCCCTGACCGCCGCCGCCTCCTTCTCAGCTGATGGCGACACCCAACCCTACAGGATAGTATCCCTATGTCATCGTGGAATTTTCGTTCTCTATGTCATTGAGATTCCTATGAAAATTGACTCCTATCATTCTAAAATGTTTTATACTATGGCCTTTCGAAATAGTTTGCAATGGATTATGAAGGCACCTACACACATATGATGTCGGAAGACACTAATGTTGATTTGATTACATTATCTACTCAAACAAAGTCAACCACACTATTAAAAACTGATGAAATTCCCGCCTAGAGTGGCATAAGTAAGCGAAGTACACAGTTCTGGTGAAACCCAAATACAGAACATCCAGATATGTACTCCCTCAGTCCTGTTGAAAATGTCGTTTTTGTCTTTTAGACTTCTTGTTTGACCATTCATTTTATTCAAAAATTTTGTAAAAATATTATTTATTTTGTTATGACTTATTTTTATCATTAGAGATACTTTAATAATGATTTATTTATTTTATTATTTACATAAAAAATTTAAATAAGACAAACGGTCAAATAAGAAATCTAAAGGTAAAAAACGACACTTTCAATGGAGCGGTGGAAGTAATGGTTTGAAGAGTCTGGTTATTTTATAAAAATATTGAAGGTGCAATTTTCTTTATTTTTTATGATAAATTATAGTTTACCTATTCCAAGTGTACCGGATCATTTCCAGCGTACGATACTAACTGCTACGTCACGAACAGCATGATCAACACCGACTAGTGGCATCTCTAAACAGTGATCCACATTGTCAGTGAGAGCGAGTTTCAGTGAGAGCGAGTTTCATAAAGAATAGGCCTAGGAAAGAGGCTTGCTGGCCAGGCGGGGCACACCAGACACGCACACGTGCCACCACTAGTGGACCTGACATTTTGATTTGACCAATTAAAAGCCTAAAGAGGCTTGCTGGTCAGGCGGGGCACACCAGACACGCACACGTGCCACCACTAGTGGACCTGACATTTTGATTTGACCAATTAAAAGCCTAAAGATCTCTTCTAAGCAAAACTATCGAAGACTTCATTTTCTAGGAACACCCAACACAGACTAATTAGAAAGTGAGTTGTGTTTGTTATTTTAGGCAACGCATCAGGTGTAAACCAATCTCTCTGTGTAACCGTGCAAACTTCTAATCTGGGTCAAATGATGTTGATCCAAGGGGTGCATGTGGATGGGGTAATTTTACGCTTAACCGCCTGCTCCTAATCACACTTTTGCAAATCCCCCCTCCCACTCCCCCTACGCCCCCTTGGATCAACATCATGTGGCCCAGATTAAAAGTTTGCACGGTTACACAGAGAGGTTGGTTTGCACCAGATACGTTGCCATTACTTTATTGCGTTCTTTTATATTTTTATAATAAAGACCTTCAAAAGTTGATATTTGGCTTCAAAGGAAGTACAACTACATAGAAATTTACATATGGATGGAAAAAAGTCTAGTTTTGATATAACACAGTTTCTAACAAGCTCCATCGTTTGGGTATCCTCATCTATGCGCCGAATGTTAGGCGGCGTGTCCCTGACGCCTCCGACTAAACTGTTAGACGGAGGTAACAAGGTCCCCTCTCATAAAACCATGGGCATAGGGGCGGAAACCTAGCTCGGCCTAAGACTCGTGTGGAAAAATTTGTGGCGTCCAGAAGAAGCTAGGAGTACGTCCAAGTCAAAGCTGAGAGATGAAGGCCGACAATATCCTAAACAGGCTACAACACCCTCCTCTATCTGGACCTAGTATAGTGTGTCAGGCACATAACTAAACGACGCAACGCGCATATATGAATGCTAACACCATCTCCACCTAACTGGTAGGGGGACGGTGCCACACCCATCTATCTGGTGTGACGGAAGATGTTATCACCATCCCTTCAAATATGACCGAGCAATTGAGGTTAATTGTCATACGACTGATGGAGGGGAATTGCCCCCAACAATGGTGTCCATCGAGGAGAACGATGCCCAGAAGAATAGTAGGACTAGTGACACATGAGGCAACTAGTCGGACAAGTCCGAACCAAGCATGACGACATCACCACCAAGTCCCTATACTTGTAAACCCTATCCCCTTGACTATATAAAGGGGGTTGTGGAGCCCTACCAAGAGGCATGATAAGCAATCACCACACACACAAGTTACTCACACAACCTCTTGTAACAAATCCCTATCTAAACCTCGAGTACTCTTCCAGACTAGATGTATGGCTCGACCGCTCAAACCAGCATAATACTTTGTTTCTCCTATTCTACCCCATTGAACCTTTGAAAGCTCTAGTTTAGTTTTGGTGAATTGATGAAACCCTAGGTGCTAACCTTTTACTCTAAGTGTATATGAGATAGGTTAGTACAATCCAAGTGATGGAGCAAGTGAAGGATGATCATGATGATGGTGGGTGATGATCAAGTGCTCCGGACTTGGAAAAGAAGAAAGAGAAACAAAATGGGCACAAAGGCAAAGGTATATTTGATAGGGCTATTTTATTTTGGTGATCGAGACACTTAGTGAGTGTGATCACGTTTAGGATAGATAGTCATACTATTAAGAGGGGTAAAACTTGTCGTGAAATGCGGTTATCAAAGTGCCACTAGATGTTCTAATTCATTGCAACATATGCATTTAGATTCTAGTGAGTGCTAATACCCTTGAAAATGTGTCAGGTACTTACAGTTGGGGGTACCCACAATCAACGATTAAGAAAAACAATAACCGCTACCCACAAATGGGACGAGCCAAAATAGCCATAGACGCCTCGACTATGTTTCGACTCGTACGAGGCACGCTCGACGGGACGCCTCGACCGCGTTCTGACTCGTACGAGGCACGCTCGACAAGGCACCTCGACTATCGAGAAATCTCCGACTCGCACGACCTCAGGTCGGGCCGCTCGACCCGCCTTATTCACCAAACTCTGAGACAAAAGTCAGAGCATTTAATGCGACTACCAACTACTTTCAACCGTCATGGCTACAGCGGTAACCGGCATGGAAGCAGTACCGGTGTCAAATCTCACTTTTTACCGCCCATCCCGGGATGGGAGGTGAAAACCTATCACTATACGCACCATACCGTGCACTGTTTTGCTACTGATCACCCTCGAGGGTGAATACGACAAGGACCGTACCCCACGATCTCGGGGACTCGGCCTTATCCACCCGTCCTCGACCCGTCCTCGACCTGGCCTCGACCCAGGCTCGACCCACCGCCGGTCAACAAGCAAGAAAGGCCGACATGGCATAGGACTCGGAGTCTTTTCACTGTCTCGTCCTCTACGTCACCATGGTGTCCAGGGATGGCCGGCCATTCCTGGGGCACGTCGCTACAACCACCTCCACAGGGATCGATAAAATTTCACCTCAAAGGCACCCCCGACGTCCCTACCTCCTCTTACCCTATAAGAGGGCAGGTCAGGGCTCTACAAGGGGGGCCAGAGGAACAACGAACAACAGACAACGAAAAACCAATCTCCTTTGTAATCTCACTTTTCCTTTGAGACCTGGGCTCGGTTCCCTCTCTCATAGCTTGTAACCCCTACGCAAGCACTTAGGTGCAAGGAAATACAATACTCCCTCCTCCCCGCTGGACGTAGGGCCTTCTTTTGTCCGAACCAGGATAAATCCCCGTGTATCACCCTTGCATCACCATCCAGATTAGGGACACGCAGCATTTGATTCACTCGTTGGCTTAGGACCCCCACGGGACCGAACGCCGATAGTTGGCATGCCAGGTAGGGGACGCTGCGTGCCAACATCGTTTTCCCGTCATTTTTCTAGATGGCTGACCCCGAACGTCCGTTCCCGTTGGCCACAGTGATCTGGTTTGGGAGCTTGGAGTTCATGTCGCTTGGCCACGGCTACGACATGGTCCTCCTCCCGCCCAGGCACCCAACTAACGGGGACCACGAGCTCTCTCAACCTAGGGGAGCCCTGCGCCGGTATCATCGCTCTTGTCAGGCACGCGCCGCCAGGAGACGGCGGCGAGCCCAATACAACCACCGTCATCGTCTTGCGGAGGGTGATGGTATTCCCCGATCTGGCGCCTCTCAGCCGGACGCCGACACGGATTTCCTCACTAAGGATCTATGTAGGATGAGCTTGGCTGAGGGTAATATGCCGATAGGGAGTCCCATCGCTCTACCACCTGGTGCGACGCCACCACCACCCAGTTCGACTACATCGGCACGAGGAATGACGCCTTCGTCAGCATTCTCGTTTGGACTAGACCCGGTTGCCCGAGCGTATGCTTCTTCTGTAATTACCAGCATGAGCGCTTATGAGGATCTCCTCGGACACCATCTATGCTCCACCCTCAACCTCGTTGCACCCACACCAGCTTCTGAGTATCTGGACTCCACGAAGACCCCAGATACGGAGCTCCGTGCAACTGCTTCTCGACATCATGACCCTAGAGACGCATGGCCTCACACGCACCCGTTGTACTACTATTTCGATGCTCCTAACTCCGACTCTATCGATGACACCTACGACCTGACTCACGAGTGCTTCAATATCGATGGAGCTATCACGTCGGATTCGGAGGATGAGGCAGCCATTGAAGGAAGGAACACACCACCTTAGGTCGAGCTCCTTACTGAGTGAGATGAGGCTCAATTCCTTGCGGATCAAGGAATGCAGCTCGAGCAAATCCATGAGTTACAGGATAGACTCGACAAGGAACGAGAAAACCTATGTCTCTTCAGCAAACCCTTGAGCAAGAGCGCGCGGCACGCGCACATGGTGGAGGAGCTCGAGAGAGAGCTCGCGACGTCAATCATCGCATCATTGAGGATCGGGCAGTCAAGCCCCCGGTTTTCAGTCGAGCCAGCCAGAACATGGTCGCTGTCGCCATGCTCCTTCGTAACATGCCCGAGCCATCGAACCCCGAGGCTCATCGAGCCTGTGATGAAATCTGAGGACTCCTCGAGACCGCTGCCATGCAGCTAGCCGAGAGTTCTGCCTCCAGGCGATGCGAGCTTGCCTCGGAGCAACCTGCGAAGCCCTCCCATCAGGAGAAAGAGGCCTCGGTTCATCCTGAGCGCGCCCAATGGAACAAGGCGGTCTCTGTCCGTGAATGCATTATCGACAACCGTGAGCCTCGAGATGGCTGTGACAACATCATCGAGCGTCGGAGCCGCAAAGATGGTGATGGTGTAGCTCAAGGCTACCATGAGCACAGAGGCGGGTGCTATGACAGCTCAGAAGATCGAAGCCCTTCACCCGAGCCATCGGGTCCTCGGGTCTTTAGCAAGGCCATTCGCGAAACGATACTCCCAGCTCGGTTCCGCCCCCCCACGACTCTTACCAAGTATAACGGCGAGACCAAACTCGGACTTTGGCTCGCTGACTTCCGCTTGGCCTGTTAGTTGGGTGGGGCCACTGATGACCGGGTCATCATTCGACAACTCCCCCTGTTCCTGTCGGATACCGCTCGGGCCTGGCTCGAGGACCTTCCACCTTGACAAATCAACGACTGGAACGACCTCGTGAGAGTGTTCGAGGGGAACTTCAAAGGAACCTACATGCGCCCCGGCAACTCGTGGGATCTTCGAAGCTGCAAACAGAAGCCGGGTGAATCCCTCTAGGATTACATTCGGTGTTTCTCCAAGCAACGCACCGAACTCCCCAACATTATTGCCTCTGACGTCATCATGACCTTCCTCTATGGTACCTCCTGCAAAGAGTTGGTTCGAGAGTTGGGCCGCAACACTCCCATCACTGCCAACGGTTTGATGGACATCATCACCAACTTCGCCGTCGACGAGGAGGCGGTTGGTGCCATCTTTGGTGGCGATCAGGATAAGGGGAAGCACAAGGAGGAGGATCCCACGGGCTGAGGCCATGTAGGTGAAAGGCTTGACCCCACCAGCCAACCCCGGGCCTGGCTCTTATACCCCGATGGAAGGCCAACGGGCGGACAAAAAGGTAGGAGCAGTCTCCACATTCAATAACCTTACCTAACCGCTCCCTCAAAATCTGTAGATATGGGCACGTGTCCGCCATACACTCCATAACTGTCGCACCACGCCGCCCACTACCGCGCTGATCTCGCTTCCCCTCCTAAAAAGACATGCCCAAAACAGGTAGGAGAAGGATCTGCGGACGGATATTCCAAGACGCATGGGTAACGGGCTCCGAGCCTGATATAAACCTCGAGGGATCAAAAGCTGGCCCTCGACCAGGGTTCGACAGCTGCCCTCGAGTAGCGAAGTCAGGGAGGACTAGGGACGCGCCCATACAAGGTAAAAGGTCTTGATGGCTAGAGGGGGGGGGGTGAATAACCTTTTAAAATTTTCTACAAAGACAAGCTAAACAAGTTTATCAATATAACAAATAGAGAGAGCGAGTTTTGCTTAACCTACGAGGTGTTTGCAAGCCACCTAACCAATTCACAATTCTAGTATTTGCACTCAACCGCACAAGTCAAACCGAGAAGGTAACTACAACTATAACTAGCAAGCTACACAAAGGAGCTACTATAGCAAAGCTAACTAGCTAGCAAAGATAACTAAGAAAGTAATGCGGAGTTGAGTTGGGAGAGTTTCACCGAGGGGTGAAGTAATGAGCCAACCAATATGATCAACAATGAATACCAAGACAACTAAACACCAAGATCAATCAATCATAATATGAAAGTGATAACACGAAAATTTATCCCGAGGTTCACGTACTTGCCGGCACGCTTGTCCCCGTTGTGTCCCTCTTCACCACGTGGTTCGGTGGCTAATTGGTCACACACCGAGCCTCTCAAAAGGTGCCACAAGAACCTACCAAATGGCAAAAGATTGCAAATAACATGAGCAATTCACTAACGTTGCCTTTGGTGCTTCGCCGAGGTAGGCACAAACCCCTCACAATCACCGGAGGTGGCCAAGAACAATCACCAACTCTTGCCAACGCCTCCAAGCTTCTCCAAGCCGTCTAGGTGGCGGCAACCACCAAGAGAAATAAGAATCCCATAGCAAATCAACCACCAAGTGCCAACTAGATGCAATCTCATAATGCAAATGCACTTGGATCACTCAATCTCACTTCGAATATGCAAAGAAGCAAGAGAGATGAGTGAGAGAGGAGTTGCTTAGCTCAAAGTGCTCATAAGTATGTCAAATGTTCAAGAGATGAAGCCTTGAGCCAGCCAATGAGTATTTATAGACGTACCCCTTCAAATATAGTCGTTAGAAACTTGAAACAGCCAAAGTCGTGCTTATCGGACGCGCTGGTCAAACTGACCGGACGCGTCGATCACACAGCGACTACACTCGCGAACCACCGACCGGACGCACTCCACGCAACGACCGGACGCACGAAGCTCGACCGGACGCGCTGGTCCCATAACGGACCGGACACGCTGGTCAAGCCTGAGCAGCGCACAACGAAACAGCGACCGGACGCACTGTAGAACTGACCGGACGCCATAGTGCTAGCATCCGGTTGGAGTCCAGTTGTAACACCCCGGGTGTTATAGTGCTAATTAATCTGCCATGTCATCATAATGCATTGCAAAGCATACCTATTAGGTTAACTTTGTTATGCATCAACTAAAACAAGTTTACTTATCTAAGTTGAATGTGTTTCTCAGTGGTGTGCTCCGAACCCGAAAACCCTAATTTCGAATGCCACCGCAAATGCTTAGTCCATGCCCTGCGTAATTTGAGGTGTGCGACTGTGTTGCACACTAGTGTCAAGTGTAGGGTATGAGCTCAAGTACAACCTCTAAAATGAAACTCCAAATTTGAGTTTGAGTTGGAGTCCCAAAACTTGTCACGAGTTTTCCGATTCGAATTCGAATTCAAAATTGGGGAAAAATGTAAAAGAATTTCAAAAGCTAATTGGTCAACCAAGAGTGGCATTTGGTCAACCATGTCATGTTGGTCCAAATGATGCCCTTGGGTGAGGTTTTGATCACTAAGTAATCACAAATCAAAGTAGCAACAAATTCCAATTTAAAATTCCTCCGAAAACCCTAAATTTCAAAACCCTGTTTTACCCCTTTTGAAATAATTCAACATCTAAGCCAAATTTGGGAAAAAGTTCAAAACCAAGTTTGTAGAACTTTTCAAGGGCTACAACTTTGGTGTTTTGAGTTTTCAAAGTTTTAGTGTAAAATGTGGAGTAATTTTGAAAATAAACAAATTTCAGTCTTAATTCATTTTTTGTCCCCAAACTAAGATTTCAAAATGGAGGCATAATTTTAAAAAGTTTTGAACAGCAAAGTTGTAGGTCTGGTCAAGATATACAACTTTGATGTTTGGAGATTTTGAAGTTTCAATATAAAATCAAAAGTAATTTCTAAATTACCAAATCTGAAAAATGTGTCCCCTTTTGAATTAAAACTCAAATTTCAAAATCCAGTGAGAATTTGAAAAAGTGTTCAATACAAAACTTGTAGAGTTTGAAATTCTGAAGATTTCATACATTGGAAGTTTTCAAGTTGCTATACAAATTTGAAAGTAATTTGAAAAATTAGTTTGAATTTCAAAAGTTAGGGGGGGACACCTACAGTGACCGGCCAATCACCGCCGACCACCGCGCGGTATGGGCGTCGGCGAGCCGCTGTCGCTGTGCTGGCCACTTCCACGGTCTTCCAGCTTGCCACCGTGACCACAGAGACCACCTCACGCTCTCCAGCTGCTTCTTTGGCTTCACAGCTCTATAAAAAGACCGTCACCGCCACTGTCGCCGTCGGTTTCACCATCGCCGCCGCCACCGTCCTCCTTTCGCCAGCTAAATTCGCTCTCCCTACTCCACCACAGCCATCTCCATCTCGCCAATCGCTCCGCCATCACCTGGCGAATCTATTGCTCCTTCTTGTGTAGACGCTACTGCTCAGGATCGCCGGGGAGCCGTCGTCTTCTACCTCGGGTCGTCGCCGTTCCCGTCGAGCCCCGCCACCGTGGCCAACCGCCTCCAGGGCCTCTCAGTTTCAACCGATCACTCCTTCGTGATCGTGGTACGCCCCTGATGCTCCCTAACCACTCGCCTTGATCGTTACACCGTTGTGTTGTCGAGTCGCCGGTCACCGTGGTTGTCGGACCGCCACCGTCGTCGGTGAGGTAGCACCGGAGCTCGAGACGAGCTACAAGTTAGCAAAACGGGTTCGCTGGGTCGCGTAGAGGCTGTCGGATCGCTCGGTTGGTCGACCGAGGCTTCGGTCACCGGCCGGTCACCGCGGGTGAGCGCGCGGGCACACGGGAGCGAGCGGGCGAGCGGGAGGAGGAAGATGACAAGTGGGTCCGCGGTGTCAGCGAGAGAGAGAGGGAGAGCTGGCGCGCGCGCGAGCCAGGCCGCCTGTTGGGCCGCGCGGCTGGGCCAAGCACGCGAGCGTGGGCATGAACGCGGGCTGTCTAGCTGGGCCGGACCGCGGGAGAAAAAGAGAATCGGCCCGATTTCGTTTTTGTTTTTCTTTTTCAAATAAATGAATAGTTTAGTTATTTGTTTATTTCATTAAAAATTGTGTAGAGTTCCAAAATTCATGAAAATTTTTGTGTAAGCTTCTCAATGTATAAACTATCTAGGAAAATTTTAAATCATGAATTTGAATACTTTGTGCAGTAGAATTAATTGGTTCCAATAAAGATTAAATGCAACTTCCAGGAATTTTAATAATTAATTTATTTATCTAAAAATTATGAAATTTATTATGAAACTATTATAATTCATTCTTAACCCATAGAAAAAGTTTGAGCTTGATTAGATAAAATTTCATTAACTTCTAATTATGCCCTAATTATTTAAATAATAAATAAATGTTAATTTGAGAACTTTAAGTGTTGTGTGCCTTTTTGATTGAGTGATGTCTTTAGGTCACTACCCTTTTATGATCTTTGGCACCTTAATTCCATGTTTGAGCTCGTTAGTAACTTGTTTAGGTTAAAAGCTGGTAACGCTGGAAATCGTCGCTACTAGTTAGTAGGTTTTCTGTTTGCGACTGTACCGTGAAGGGAAATTGTACTCCAGTCCTAACTCGTAGCATGTTATCATCAAGCATCATGTTTATCATCGAGCATCATGTTAAAGCATGTTATGTGTTCGTGTAGTCTCCGCTTTCGAAGAAGTCGAAGCCGTCGAGTCAGTTTCCGGAGAAGGGCGATCGTCGGTGGGTTTCGGACCTGACATTGGAGTTCTCGTGTCTGAGTTAGTCGTCGTGTCCGAGCAAGGCAAGCCCCGATCAATTTAAACCCAACCTTGAATTTTACAAATGTTTTATTATTTATATTTTAGTTTACTGCATTAAGTAATTAGGAGTTGAGTGATAACCTAATTGCTGCATTATCATCCTTGATTATTGTGATATCAACCTTGATATCTGTTTTACGGAAAATGCATAGTATGCTTCGCTATGCTTAGAAGTTAAGCTTTTAAATGCAATGTTTATATAGCCATGACGGCATATTGAATGAATATTGAAATATGAGAATGAACTTGAAAGATCGGGCGGGTGGTTTGGCCACTGCTAACATGCATTGGGAAAGGAGTCTCAATGTAGTGTTTCCGTCTTGTCAGTTAAGGTCCATTCGTTGTAAGCCTGTTGTGTTCGAGACTTTGCAACTAGCCTCATGCCTTGGGTAAGCCCAAAATGTTGGTGATTCCATTACGAGAACGTCTAACCTCGCACTGGGAGTGGAGAGATGGCGGGAGTGGCGTGTACCCTCGGGGCTAGAATCGGGCCGGGTTTGAGGAGTACTGTACTCTCGGGTGGCGATGGACATGTTCTGGTTTAGGGAGATCTAAATGAGGGTTGATATATTCAAGATTTGGTTCTACATATGTCGTGAAGTTAGGGATCCCCAGCTGGGTATAATCGGTTCGAATCGTTATTGCTCCTCGGTTATGGAGACTTGATCACCTGACTTGCATCATAGTTAAGAACTGGAATGAAAGAAAGAATGAGAAAGGTTTTGATGATAATTACTTTGATCTAGATTAGGATCACCTAGATTTGGTTAATGAACCATCAATGTAAAAGTAAAATGTTGAAGATAAGAATCTACTTTAGTAAGCTTTTCTGCAAAAGAAAATCTTGATTCTGGATTACCCGTACCTTGATTCCCTAAAGCTAGCATGCCCTTGGAGTCTTTGTCTTAGTCGGGTAAGTCTTGTTGAGTACTCTCGTACTCAGGGTTTGTTGAACCCTTTGTTGTAGGTGCGGTTCATGAACAAGTCTGCTTCGAGCCTTGTTGCATGACCGTCGTGGTTGAAGACAGTGACGACGAGTAGACTGTGTGGCCTTTGGGCAAGGCATCTCGCTTGTGTGATGTAATAAAGTTAATACCGATACTTCTCTACTACTGGTTTGTAATAATGTTACATAAGGTTTGAAGTTTGAAAACTGGTTTGTAAACCTATATTATTGTAATACTTCCGCTACTTTACTCTGTTGAATATTTTAAATAAACTGTTGTAATATTGCAATACTCCTGTGATTGGATCCTGTTCGGAGGAAAGCAGGCCTTTTAAGTTATGGTGAACATAAGTACGACTGTCAGAGGTCATTATGGCAATGACGTGTACTTGTGGGCCATCATAATTAGGAGGTTCTATGATAGCTAGTACCAGAGCATAATCACTCGGGTTATTGTAGTATTACCTTGCAAAACTTCAAAATGATTTGGGTCAAACAAACTTAATACTGATATTTTGGTCCAAATTGCTTTTGCTTATCTTAATCTATTCTATAGTTTCCTTAGCTCATATTTGAAAGCTTCGTAGTGAAGTATCATGTATAGTGCCCTATGTTATAAGTATTGCATGTGTTACTTAATCTTTCTGTTAGATCGTAAGTACGATGCATGCATCATGTTTAATTAACCTGCTTAAGTTACCTTCCCTTTTAAAGTGGTTTGGGTTAAGTAAGGTTCAAATCCTATTCATGCTAACCTTCAGATCCCCCTATCTGTTCTCATCATCCTAATTCTATCTTGCTTTAGGATGGCACGTGTGAAGACGACTCCTCGCAAGAAAACGGGTCCGCAAGGAGTGCCACGTCATCAGTTGGCCGCTAGAGGTGATGGAGCAAGCAGTAGCCGTAATCCGAACCCAGATTCAGAATCAGAGGTTGCAAGGCTTACATCAGAAGTAGAGCGACTGAAGCGCAACATGCATTTTTGGAAATAGTTCCAGAATGAGTCTTTGGAAAAGGAGACAGAAGCCAGGGCTCGTGTTCGTGAGTTGGAGCTTTATGCGACACACCTGGAGCAGTACAACACTGTTCTGCATGAGGAGGTTCATAGGCTACATGATCTGATGAATCCCAATCATCAGCCCTAGGCAGTAGAAGATGATGCCAGTGCCGTGGTTGTTCCTGGTGGAGAGGACAATGAAGAAGATCCAGAAGAAGATGAACCCCTGATGGAAAGTGGGGATGATGCAAGTCATGTCACTGGTGCAAGTGCTCCAGAGGTTGAGGATGGAGTGATCGTGATCAGTGATGATGATGAAGAGTGAAGTGTCGACATGGATGGTTGTGTAACATAGTAGTCTTTCCTGCTTTCTAAGAACCTTAGTGGGTAGTTTCTTGCTTGCGAGCAAGTTTGTAATGAAATAATGTAAGATAAGTTTGTGTGTGTATACAAGTACTGTACTAACTGCTTTTTAATTCAATAAAGCGATGTAAATAAATATGGTTTGTGTACAACAGATGGACGGTACTAGAACTTCCCAAGAAGGGGACAATACTCCGAATCCCCCACCGTTTCCACCCACCTTGGCAGAAGCTATTGCCGCACTGGTTAATGCCACTACCTTGTTGGCTCAGAATCAGAATCAGAATGGAAATCAGGGTCATCGAGGCCATAACAATGGAGGGGAAACCACTTATGTGGATTTCACCGATACCCGTCCACCAGTGTTCTTAAAGGCAGATGAGCCGCTAGAGGCGGATGACTGGCTCCGTACCATGGAGCAGAAGTTTGAACTTTTACAGTGCATGGAGCACCAGAAGCCTGTGTTTGCAGCACAACAACTCAGAGGTGCCGCAGGGGCGTGGTGGGCGAATCTGGTCGCCGCACGGCCTGCTAGCCACCGTGTCACTTGGCAGGAGTTTCGTGAAGCCTTCAGAGCACATTATATCCCAGATGGTGTCATGGCCATGAAACTAGAAGAGTTTCTCTCGCTGAAGCAAGGGAACCAGACAGTTCTGCAGTATGTGGGCAAATTCAATCATCTGTCCCAGTATGCAGCGGAATATGTGAACACCGATGCAAAGAAGAAGAGTTGTTTTATGAGAGGTTTGAGTACCATAATTCAGGAAGCATTGGTCACCTGCTATAATGCCACTTACCATGAGATAGTCAATGTGGCTATTGCGTCAGAAGAGAAGTCTCGACTGCACAAAGAGTCGAAGAAAAAGAAGCCAGTGTTTTCTAGCCCGTCTGGCGGCATTAAAAAGCGCCAGAAGTTTGTTTATCACCCTTAGAACCATTTCCGCCCAACTTATCGTCCACCGCAATACCAAGCTCAGTCGTAGACGTTTTTCCGTCCTGCCGCAATCCCGCAGTATCCACAGCAGCCGAATGCCCCTGGTATTCAAAACCAGACTCCAGTAACCCATAACTTTCCCTGTTACAATTATGGAAAGCCAGGCCACTTTTCCAAGGACTGCCCGTATCCAAGGCAGTACAATCCCAGTTATCCCAGCGCTCCCGTACCACAACAGCAACAACCTCAGAGCAAGAATAATAACCTGAATGTTCAGAAGGGTAAGGGTGAGAAGAAGAAGACCGTACGTGTGTTCTACACTCGAGCAGGTGCAATCCCAGAGGGAGAACCTGTTATGATGGGTATGTTCCCTGTTGCTAATCATCTAGCAGTACTGTTATTTGATTCAGGTGCATCACATACATTCATAAATCGCACCTTTGTTGTTAAGCATGACATTCCAATTATGGGAACACAAGAAGATTTCTTTATCCAGTCGCCCGGGGGACGACTGTGTACTAAGGAGATGGTACGTTACGTACCTATAGAGTTAGGTGGGCATATATTTCCTACCTCAATGATAATATTACAGAAACAGGATATAGATGTAATCTTGGGTATGAATTAGATGTACCAAAGAGGAGCCCTTATAGATGCACTGCATAGAACTATAAGGTTGAACCTGCCAGATAATAAATCTCATCTTCTTATCCAACTTCCTATCCCAAAGAGAACAGTTGAAAGGATATGTGCAACGTCAGTACATGAGATTTGTGATATACCGGTAGTCTATGAATTTCCAGATGTGTTTCCAGATGATCTACCAGGTCTGCCACCAGACAGAGATGTAGAGTTTGTGATTGAGTTAAAACCGAGTACTGCCCCAATATCTCGGAGAGCTTACAGAATGCCACCCAATGAATTGGCAGAACTTAAGGATCAATTGCAAGAGTTACGTGACAAAGGTTTTATCAGACCCAGTTCCTCACCATGGGGATGCCCAGCTCTTTTTGTCAAGAAGAAAGATCAGACTTTAAGGATGTGTGTTGACTATCGACCGCTGAATGAAGTAACCATTAAGAATAAATATTCGTTGCCTCGCATTGATCTACTCTTTGATCAGCTTGCGGGGGCAAAGGTATTTTCAAAGATCGATCTTCGATCAGGGTACCATCAAATCAAGATTCGACCTGAAGATATCCCAAAGACTGCATTCACCACCAGATATGGACTGTATGAATACCTAGTTATGTCTTTTGGTCTCACTAATGCACCGACACATTTCATGTATCTGATGAACTCAGTTTTCATGCCAGAACTTGACAAGTTTGTGGTTGTTTTTATTGATGATATTCTGGTATACTCCAAAAGTGAAGAAGAGCATGTTGAGCATCTCAGAGTTGTTCTGACTCGTCTGAGAGATCATCAACTGTATGCCAAGTTCAATAAATGTGAGTTTTGGTTAAGAGAAGTGCAATTCTTAGGACATGTGTTGTCAGCCGAAGGAGTAGCAGTAGATCCTGGCAAGGTGGAAGATATTCTAAATTGGAAACCACCAATATTAGTTCATGAAGTCCGAAGTTTTCTGGGAATGGTGGGTTATTACCGTCGATTCATACCTGAATTTTCAAAGGTAGCCAAGCCAATTATAGAGTTGTTGAAGAATCAAACTAAGTTCATATGGTCTCCAGAATATGATAAAGCTTTTAGAATTCTAAAGAAGTCATTGACAACTGCTCCAGTTTTGGCACAACCAGATATAGAAAAGCCATTTGATGTTTACTATGATGCCTCGGGTATTGGCCTTGGTTGTGTATTAATGCAAGAAGGCAGAGTCATTGCTTATGCCTCGAGATAGTTGAAGCGTCATGAAGAACATTATTCGACACATGATCTTGAACTAGCAGCTATGGTTCATGCATTGAAAATCTGGCGTCATTACTTGTTAGGTAATACTTGCCACATGTATACAGATCACAAGAGCTTGAAGTATATCTTTACTCAGTCAGAATTGAATATGAGGCAAAGAAGGTGGCTTGAGTTAATAAAGGACTATGATTTAGAAGTGCACTATCACCCTAGAAAAGCGAATGTTGTTGCTGATGCACTCAGTAGAAAGAATCATTGCAATTGCATGACTGTGAAGCCAAGGGATTACAGTTTATGTTATGAATTAGAAAAGCTAAATATTGAAATAGTTCAACAAGGTCAGTTGACTAATGTCACAGTAGAATCAACAATCAAAGATCAGATTGTGTCTGCTCAAAGAAAGAATTTTGGAGTAGCTCACATCAAAGAAAAAGTTAGAACTGGTCAAGAGATAGATTTCAGTATTGATGATGCAGATGTGTTGTGGTTTAAGAACCGGCTAGTGGTCCCAAAGGTTCCAGAGTTACGTCAGTTCATTCTTGATGAAGCACATAACACAAGGTTTTCTATTCATCCAGGAAGTAATAAGATGTATCAAGATTTGAAACAGAGATTCTGGTGGACCAAAATGAAAATTGAGATCGCCAAGTATGTTGCCAGATGTGACACTTGTTGTAAAGTGAAGGCAGTACACCTGAAGTCGGCAGGAATGTTACAACCCTTGCCCATTCCATCCTGGAAATGGGAAGATATCAATATGGATTTCATTACTGGGTTACCCAAGACCTCAAGAGAATTTGATTTAATTTGGGTCATTGTGGACCGACTGACAAAGTCATCTCATTTTATTCCAATTAAGGTGGACTATTCTGCTATAACTTATGCAAGAATTTATATTGCACGAATCCTGAGTCTTCATGGGGTACCAAAGACCATTATATCAGATAGAGGTACGCAGTTTGTTAACAAATTTTGGAGACACCTACATGAGTCCCTGGGTACAAAACTTTTGCATAGTACCGCTTATCATCCACAAACAAGTGGTCAGACTGAAAGGGTCAATCAAATTATAGAAGACATGTTAATGTCATGTGCACTTAATTATTCAGACACTTAGGACGAGTGGTTACCTTTAGCAGAATTCTCCTATAATAATAGTTATCAAGAGAGTATCAAAATGGCACTGTTTGAGGCATTGTATGGCCGCAGGTGCAGAACTCCATTGAATTGGTCAGAACCGGGAGAAAGATGGTTTTTCGGTGTTGATCTTGTGAAACAAACAGAAGAAAAAGTTAGGCAGATCCAGAATAATTTGAAAGTGGCTCAGTCCAGGCAAAAGAGTTTTGCTGATAAAAGGCGTAGACCTTTGGTATTCCAAGTAGGAGATTATGTTTATCTAAAAGTATCACCCATGAAAGGAGTTAGCAGATTTGGAGTCAAAGGCAAACTCGCACCACATTATATTGGTCCTTTTCAAATCATTCAACAATGTGGAAAGGTGGCATATAAGTTAAAGCTGCCTGAACAACTGTCAGCCGTGCACAATGTATTTCATGTATCACAAATGAAGAAGTGTCTACAAGTACATGATCAAGTGGTTGATGTTGAGGGAGTTGAACTTGAACCGGATTTGACATATTCTGAACATCTTGTCAGAGTTTTGGATCAAAAAGATTGTGTTACCCGAAGTAGAACAACTAAATGGTACCGAATACAGTGGAATCAACATTCAGAAGAGGAAGCCACCTGGGAAGCAGAGGATTATCTGTTGGAGAATTTCCCAGAGTTCCTTGCTTCTATCTAGGTTGCAATTTCTTCTTTAAACTGTAACCTATCCTTTTAAAAGCTTTGTAATGCAGAAAACCCCTACCTGTTTTGTAGACAATTCTTGGATGTGTTTGCTTGACACGTTTCCTTTTCTATTACTTAACTCAAGGCTTTAAATCTCGGGACGAGATTTCTTTAAGGGGGAAGGGCTGTAACACCCCGGGTGTTATAGTGCTAATTAATCTGCCATGTCATCATAATGCATTGCAAAGCATCCCTGTTAGGTTAACTTTGTTATGCATCAACTAAAACAAGTTTACTTATCTAAGTTGAATGTGTTTCTCAGTGGTGTGCTCCGAACCCGAAAACCCTAATTTCGAATGCCACCGCAAATGCTTAGTCCATGCCCTGCGTAATTTGAGGTGTGCGACTGTGTTGCACACTAGTGTCAAGTGTAGGGTATGAGATCAAGTACAAACTCTAAAATGAAACTCCAAATTTGAGTTTGAGTTGGAGTCCCAAAACTTGTCACGAGTTTTCCGATTCGAATTTGAATTCAAAATTGGGGAAAAATGTAAAAGAATTTCAAAAGCTAATTGGTCGACCAAGAGTGGCATTTGGTCAACCATGTCATGTTGGTCCAAATGATGCCCTTGGGTGAGGTTTTCATCACTAAGTAATCACAAATCAAAGTAGCAACAAATTCCAATTTAAAATTCCTCCGAAAACCCTAAATTTCAAAACCCTGTTTTACCCCTTTTGAAATAATTCAAAATCTAAGCCAAATTTGGGAAAAAGTTCAAAACCAAGTTTGTAGAACTTTTCAAGGGCTACAACTTTGGTGTTTTGAGTTTTCAAAGTTTTAGTGTAAAATGTGGAGTAATTTTGAAAATAAACAAATTTCAGTTTTAATTCATTTTTTTGTCCCCAAACTAAGATTTCAAAATGGAGGCAGAATTTTAAAAAGTTTTGAACAGCAAAGTTGTAGGTCTGGTCAAGATATACAACTTTGATGTTTGGAGATTTTGAAGTTTCAATATAAAATCAAAAGTAATTTCTAAATTACCAAATCTGAAAAATGTGTCCCCTTTTGAATTTAAACTCAAATTTCAAAATCCAGTGAGAATTTGAAAAAGTGTTCAATACAAAACTTGTAGAGCTTGAAATTCTGAAGATTTCATACATTGGAAGTTTTTCAAGTTGCTATACAAATTTGAAAGTAATTTGAAAAATTAGTTTAAATTTCAAAAGTTGGGGGGGGGACACTACAGTGACCGGCCAATCACCGCCGACCACCGCGCGGTATGGGCGTCGGCGAGCCGCTGCCGCTGCGCTGGCTGCTTCCACGGTCTTCCAGCTTGCCACCGCGACCACAGAGACCGCCTCGCGCTCTCCAGCTGCTTCTTTGGCTTCACAGCTCTATAAAAAACCGTCACCTCCACTGTCGCCGTCGGTTTCACCATCGCCGCCGCCACCGTTCTCCTTTCGCCAGCTAAATTCGCCCTCCCTACTCCACCACAGCCATCTCCATCTCGCCAATCGCTCCACCATCACCTGGCGAATCTATTGCGCCTTCTTATGTAGATGCTACTGCTCAGGATCGCCGGGGAGTCGTCGTCTTCTACCTCGGGTCGCCGCTGTTCCCGTCGAGCCTCGCCACCGTGGCCAGCCGCCTCTAGGGCCTCTCAGCTTCAACCGATCACTCCTTCATGATCGTGGTATGCCCCTAATGCTCCCTGACCACTCGCCTTGATCGTTACACCGTTGTGTTGTCGAGTCGCCGGTCACCGTGGTTGTCGGACCGCCATCGTCGTCGGTGAGGTAGCACCGAAGCTCGAGACGAGCTACAAGTTAGCAAAACGGGTTCGCTGGGTCGCGTAGAGGCTGTCAGATCGCTCGGTTGGTCGACCGAGGCTTCGGTCACCGGCCGGTCACCGTGGGCGAGCGCGCGGGCACGTGGGAGCGAGCGGGCGAGCGGGAGGAGGAAGATGACAAGTGGGTCCGCGGTGTCAGTGAGAGAGAGAGGGAGAGCCGGCGCGCGCGCGAGGCAGGCCGCCTGTTGGGCCGCAGGGCTGGGCCGAGCGCGCGAGCGCGGGCGCGAACGCGGGCCGTCTAGCTAGGCCGGACCGCGGGAGAAAAAGAGAATCGGCCCGATTTCGTTTTTGTTTTTCTTTTTCAAATAAATGAATAGTTTAGTTATTTGTTTATTTCATTTAAAAATGTGTAGAGTTCCAAAATTCATGAAATTTTTTGTGTAAGCTTCTCAATGTATAAACTATCTAGGAAAAATGTTAAATCATGAATTTGAATAATTTGTGCAGTAGAATTAATTGGTTCCAATAAAGATTAAATGCAACTTCTAGGAATTTTAATAATTAATTTATTTATCCAAAAACTATGCAATTTATTATGACACTATTATAATTCATTCTTAACCCATAGAAAAAGTTTGAGCTTGATTAGGTAAAATTTGATTAACTTCTAATTATGCCCTAATTATTTAAATAATAAATAAATGTTAATTTGAGAACTTTAAGTGTTGTGTGCCTTTTTGATTGAGTGATGTCCTTAGGTCACTACCCATTTGTGATCTTTGGCACCTTAATTCCATGTTTAAGCTCATTAGTAACTTGTTTAGGTTAAAAGCTGGTATCGCTGGAAATCGTCGCTACTAGTTAGTAGGTTTTCTGTTTGCGACTGTACCGTGAAGGGAAGTTGTACTCCAGTCGTAACTCGTAGCATGTTATCATCAAGCATCATGTTTATCATCAAGCATCATGTTAAAGCATGTTATGTGTTCGTGTAGTCTCCGCTTTCGAAGAAGCCGAAGCCGTCGAGCCAGTTTCCGGAGAAGGGCGATCGTCGGTGGGTTCCGGACCTGACGTTGGAGTTCTCGAGTCTGAGTCAGTCATCGTGTCCGAGCAAGGCAAGCCCCGGTGCATTTTAACCCTACCTTGAATTTTACAAATGTTTTATTATTTATATTATGGTTTACTGCATTAAGTAATTAGGAGTTGAGTGATAACCTAATTGTTGCATTATCATCCTTGATTATTGTGATATCAACCTTGATACCTGTTTTACGGAAAATGCGTAGTATGCTTCGCTATGCTTAGAAGTTAAGCTTTTAAATGCAATGTTTATATAGCCATGACGGCATATTGAATGAATATTGAAATATGAGAATGAACTTGAAAGATCGGGCGGGTGGTTTGGCCACTGCTAACATGCATTGGGAAAGGAGTCTCAATGTAGTGTTTCCGCCTTGTCAGTTAAGGTCCGTTCGTTGTAAGCCTGTTGTGTTCGAGACTTTGCAACTAGCCTCATGCCTTGGGTAAGCCCAAAATGTTGGTGATTCCATTACGAGAACGTCTAACCTCGCACTGGGAGTGGAGAGATGGCGGGAGTGGCGTGTACCCTCGGGGCTAGAATCGGGCCTGGTTCGAGGAGTACTGTACTCTCGGGTGGCGATGGACACGTTCTGGTTTTGGGAGATCTAAATGAGGGTTGATATATGCAAGATTCGGTTCTACATATGTCGTGAAGTTAGGGATCCCCAACTGGGTATAATTGGTTCGAATCGTCGTTGCTCCTCGGTTATGGAGACTTGATCACCTGACTTGCATCGTAGTTAAGAACTAGAATGACAGAAAGAATGAGAAAGGTTTTGATGATAATTACTTTGATCTAGATTAGGATCACCTAGATTTGGTTAATGAACCATCAATGGTAAAAGTAAAATGTTGAAGATAAGGATCTACTTTAGTAAGCTTTCCTGCAAAAGAAAATCTTGATTCTGGATTACCCGTACCTTGATTCCCTAAAGCTAGCATGCCCTTGGAGTCTTTGTCTTAGTCGGGTAAGTCTTGTTGAGTACTCTCATACTCAGGGTTTGTTGAACCCCTTGTTGCAGGTGCGGTTCATGAACAAGTCTGCTTCGAGCCTTGTTGCATGACCGTCGTGGTTGAAGACAGTGACGACGAGTAGACTGTGTGGCCTTTGGGCAAGGCATCTCGCTTGTGTGATGTAATAAAGTTAATACCGATACTTCTCTACTACTGGTTTGTAATAATGTTACATAAGGTTTGAAGTTTGAAAACTGGTTTGTAAACCTATATTATTGTAAGACTTCCTCTACTTTACTCTGTTGAATGTTTTGAATAAACTGTTGTAATATTGTAATACTCCTGTGATTGGATCCTGTTCGGAGGAAATCAGGCCTTTTAAGTTATGGTGAACATAAGTACGACTGTCAGAGGTCATTATGGCAATGACGTGTACTTGTGGGCCTTCATAATTAGGAGGTTCTATGACACTAGTAAGCTCCCTGAATGACCGGACACGTCCGGTCGACAGTGACCGGACACGCCACCACGTCCGATCAATAATAGAAACACACGCAGACGCTGAACACTGACCGGACGCGTCCGGTCCAGCGTCCGGTCACCTCTGTGACCTCCGTTCGCCTCCGTTTTATTTTCGACTTCTAGCGTAGTGGAAAAAGTCATTTCAACTCCTTGAAAATTCCTGAATCAGGGAGAGAGGACCCCAAATCCTCTCTACCGCTCAAACTCCACCGCCTTTGCAAAAGTGCTAACACCACCAAGTGATCTCGTCATGTGTGAGTGTGTTGGCATTTTCACAATTATTTTTTGAGGCGATATTAGTTCTATCCAAATGCATATGATTATGAAATGCACACCTAGAGACACTTAGGAGTTCAATAGCCGTGTCATTCCGCTCTTTATAGTACAGCTATCTAACCTATAATGTAACCACACCCACTAGGTGTCTTGGTTACTAAAACACAACCCTTAAGCATATACCTTTGCCTTGATCACGTAGGGTTGCGTCCAAATCAAAGTGTGGCCATCATGATCACCATGTCCATCTTGCCACCAACCTTGGAATGTACTAATCCTCATATGCTACATACAACTTAGGCATAGGATTAGTACTTAGGCATTGTCACTAATTACCAACACCAAACATAGGACTTTCACAAGGCCAGGGCTCGAGCCACGCTCTCGTGGCACCCCCAGACGTATTCGAGGCTAAAAGAGAGGTTGACGGAGGAATCCCCTCGGAGGGAGGCATCGAGCCCTCGAATCCTATCGCAAGGAATCAAGATCCACGCGACTACTCTTTGGCATCTTTGAGAGCGCCTCTGCGGCCGCTAGCCAACTCCTACCGAATGGAGCACGGGCTCACACTCGAATTCCCCGTTAACAGCTCATCGAAGACCATCGGAACTCGCCCAATGAGGGTAGTACGACATTCCCCACCCCTCCCCCCTTTTTCCTAAAAAGGGAGCATGAGGGTCAAAACATTAAAAGACGCGCCCAAAATAGGCAGGAGAAGGATCCGCGAATGGATATTCCCATATGCATGGGTAACGGGCTCCGAGCCCGATATAAACCTCGAGGGATCGAAAGCTGGCCCTCGACCAGGGTTCGACAGCTGCCCTCAAGTAGCAGAGTCAGGGATGACTAGGGACGCGCCCATACAAGGCCAAGGCTCGAGCCACGCTCTCGAGGCACCCCCAGACATATTCGAGGTTAAAAGAGAGGTCAACGGAGGAATCCCCTTGGAGGGAGGCATCGAGCCCTCGAATCCTATCGCAAGGAATCGAGATCCACGCGACTACTCTTTGGCATCTTTGAGAGCGCCTCCACGGACGCTAGCCGACTCCTACCGAATGGAGCATGAGCTCACACTCGAATTCCCTGTTAACAGCTCACCGGAGACCGTTGGAACTCGCCCAACGCTAAAAGCCAAGACTCTGATCGACCTCACGCGCACGAGGCTCGGGGGCTCGGCCACAGAAAGCCAAACTTCGAACGAAAGAAGACAAAACACGTTACGATACAAGAGCATTCCCCAATAAAGCGTACAAAAGACCTCGGAGGAGTCAAAACACTCCACCGAGGCCTCGGGGGTTACACCCGGTGGGTGCGCTCGCGCGCACCCACCAGAAAAGGTTACAACGCTACAACTCCAGTTCATGAACCGCTGAGCCTATATGAGAGTGACCCACACTCACCTAAAGGCTCGGGGGCTACTGTCGGGTGCCTACAGTTGGGGGTACCTACAATCAACGATTAAGAAAAACAATAACCGCTACCCATAAATGGGACGAGCCAACGAGACGCCTTGACTATGTTTTGACTCGTATGAGGCACGCTCGACGGGACGCTGCGACCACGTTCCGACTCGGACGAGGCACGCTCAACGGGACGCCTCGACCGCATTCTGACTCGTACGAGGCACGCTCGACAAGGCACCTAGACTATCAGGAAATCTCTGACTCGCACGACCCCGGGTTAGGCCACTCGACCCGCCTTATTCACCAAACTCTGAGACAAAAGTCAGAGCATTTAATGCGACTACCAACTACTTTCTACCATCATGGCTACAACGGTAACTGGCATGGAAGCAGTACCAGTGTCAAATCTCAGTTTTTACCGCCCATCCCGGGATGGGAGGTGAAAACCTGTCACTATACGCACCATACCGTGCACTGTTTTGCTACTGATCACCCTCGAGGGTGAATACGACAAGGACCGTACCCCATGATCTCGGGGACTCGGCCTTATCCACCCGTCCTCAACCCGTCCTCGACCTGGCCTCAACCCAGGCTCGACCCACCGCCGGTCAACAAGGAAGAAAGGCCGACGTGGCACAGGACTCGGAGTCTTTTCACCGTCTCGTCCTCTACATCACCATGGTGTCCAGGGATGGCCGACCATTCCCGAGGCACGTTGCTACAACCACCTCTACAGGGATCGACAAAACTTCACCTCAAAGGCACCCCCGGTGTCCCTGCCTCCTCTTACCCTATAAGAGGGCAGGTCGGGGCTCTACAAGGGGGGCCAGAGGAACAACAAACAATAGACAACGAAAAACCAATCTCCTTTGTAATCTCACTTTTCCTTTAAGACTTTGGCTCGGTTCCCTCTCTCACAGCTTGTAACCCCTACGCAAGCACTTAGGTGCAAGGAAATACAATACTCCCTCCTCCCCGCTGGACGTAGGGCCTTCTTTTGCCTGAACCAGGATAAATCCCCGTGTATCCTCCTTGCATCACCATCCAGATTAGGGACACGCAACATTTGATTCACTCGTTGGCTTAGGACCCCCACAGGACCGAATGCCGACAAAATGTTTGCGCAAATATGCTAACACACATGCACAAAGTGATACACTTGGTGGTTGGCACATTTGATCAAGGGTGGAGAAGTTGGATTTGAGGAGGCGCTGTTTCCTGCGATCAGACGTAGGACTGGATGCTGGACATGTGTGTTTGGACAGTGGTGAGGTGTTGGCATGGCCCCGATCTTCGACCGGACGCTGGCGTATGGAGATGATCGGACACGACGGTGGCACGTCCGGTTGGTGGTGACGTACGCTGACATGAGCTAGCACGCGAGGGCTGGAGAGGACCTATAAGTGCAATCAAGCTCTATGTGGGTTTTGGTGATGTTGACCACATAATTAAAGGACTAATGGCTTCTCTAAGTGTTTGATAGTGTATCATTAGTCATGGGTGCAAAGAAACAATGGAGGAGACCCCCCAACTCAAATGGATGGCTTGCATCGGCTCCAAGAGCGTGTTTAATTCTTTTATCTTTTAAAATTGAGTTATAGAACAAGCCGTACTATCAAGGGGATACTAATAGTGGTCTGGGTGGAACCAAGTGGTCACAACACCATTCTCATCTCAAATAATACCAGCCACAAAAAGCCAGCTGAGCTGAACTCTTTTCTGTTCTAGCAAGCACGGAACCTCTGTGTTTTTCGTGGAGGCTCCGGGGTCTGCTATGACCCGACCGTTGTGGGTGACGTGGGTGGTATTTATACCATACCTCTTTGTCCCCAACAGTCATCTACTTACTCACTTCATTCTGAACCGCACCAGGAGCTCTCTCTCTCAAGCTTTGTGCTCCCATCTTCCTTGCTTGAAATCTTTGTGATTCCTTGCACTACTAGAATCAACAAGTTTCCCTAGGGTATTTTTGTTTCCCTAGCAAAATTTTCACTACCCTAGGGATAGTTTCTTTCCCTAGGATGCTGTTTCAAAACTCTAGGGAACCATACCTTTCCCTAGGATCTGGATTGTTTTTGTCGGGAGAGATTGGAGACAGTGATTCTGTCGATGCCACCGGATTGTACAGGTGCCAACTTTCCCTAGGAAAACACCAAACTCTAGGGATATATCTCTGGGTGCGCTAAAAAATTTGGACAACAAAAGTTTGGCTCTGGAGAGTGTGAGAAAGCTGAAGAAGATTATTCTCCTCTGTTTGTGAGCACTTGATGAAGCTCTAGCCGCTTGGTGTGTTCGTTACTCTTGGAGCTTGGCTCCTAGACGGCTAGAGGTTGCTCGGTAGCCTCCAATCCGATGTGGTTATGCACCGAGAAGTTTGCATTACACTTTGTGAGCTAGTGGAACCCTCCAACCCGCTGCCTTGGTGGTAGGTTGGAGAAGAGGAGCGAGTTGCAAGAGACTCCATAGCCTCTGTGGCTAACCTCAACAACATGGACGTAGGGCAGCCTTTGTGGTGAACTGAACCATGGGATAAATCCTCGTGTCTCTTGTGATTGTGATTATTGTTGCTATTACTTGTGATTTGAATTGATCTTAGGGTTTGCATCCGATCTACGAATTCCTCATCCTCTAGGTGCAAACGACTAGTTAGATAGCTCAACATCCTCCCTAGGATGGTTGGTATCTAAATCAATCTATTTTTCATTCGTTAAATTCCACAGTAGATTGATTTGTTACTTTGATCCCCGAAACCTCCGCGTTTTTCGTGGAGGCTCCGCACTCTGATAGTTTTGTGAAGTTATTTTTGAAAAAGGCCTATTCACCCCCCTCTAGGCCACTTGCTAGATCCTTTTCAGGATCGGACTCTGCCTGGGTCCGATCATGACCGATCTGACGTGTTCGGTCACAAATTTGCAGCTTAGGAACCTTATTGGATGTGACTGGACTTGGCGTGGGCACGAGTCAGGTCTACCTAGCATCACGTCTGGTCATCTGACTTCACAGGCACGGTGCTCGGGCGCGTGGGTGATCGAACACCATGACGGTGCGTTCGGTCTTGTGGCCCTACTTCCGGTCTCCACTTAATCATTGACATGCGACCGAGTAGACATTGGAGATTAGCGGCGCATATTTGAAGAAGGGGACACTGGACGACGATTGGTGACTGAACGCTGGTGAGTGTGCGTCTAGTCACTTTGACCGGCTCGTCCAGTCGTCCCGAAGCTAGTGCAGACAGGGGGTCAATGGCTCTATTCATTGGGGCTCCCTATTTATATGTGGTAACCAGCTTGGGCTCTCTCTGTTGGCCATTTCTATTGAGAATACATCCTAGTGAGCCTAGCCATTCCTCTCTCATCCTACTTGATTGATTCATCATTTGGTGAGATTGGAGAGCATCCAAGTACATTGCTTTGAGTGATTGCATCTAGAGGCACTTGGTGATTGTGTTTTGCTGCAGATTTCATTTCTTACTCTTAGTGGTTGCCGCTACCTAGATAGCTTGGTGCAGCGAGGATTGTCGAGCGGAGGAAGGTGCATGTCTCTGGCTCCGATCGTGGTGATTGTGAGAGGTTCTTGACCTTTCCCCGATAGAGAGCCAAAAGGTACTCTAGTGGATTGCTCGTAACTTATGGATCCCCATCTTGTGTTGGTTGTGCCGCACCCAATTGCGGGTTAGGCGTGTGATGCCTGTTAGCGCATGAACCTCCAAGTGGGTGAATCGCTACAACGAGGACGTAGCTTGCCAGCAAGCAAGTGAACCTCAGGGATAAATCATTGTGTCATCATTGTCTCAGGGATTCTCATTGTGATTGATTGTATATCTCTTGCCACGGCAGTATAAAGCTCACTACCTCTCTTGTATTTACGTTCCTAGTGTAGCTAAGCTCTTTAGTGTAACTAGTTTTAAGAGCTAGCTTGTGACTTGTTAGTTTGGTTAGTGAGACTTTTTAGTTAGTCTTTGAGAGCTCACTAACTTAGAGAGTAGTGACTTAGCTATTATGTGAATTAGAGATCATAGCAACTAGAATTGTGGATAGGTGGCTTGCATTTTTAGTAGGCTAGCGTAACACTTGCTTCGCCTCATAATTGTGTAACCACTTGGCTTAGTGTTGTTGTAGATTTTTTTAGGCTATTCACCCCCCTCTAGCCATTAGGATCTTTTAACCTCGTGCATGACCTAACATTTTACTTGTTGATGGTACTATAAGAAACACTGAAACACCAACAACTGTCATGAAGAATCAACCCTGTTTGTATTTGAGATATATATGTTTTGTGGGAGTTGAAATTGATAGGTGCCCTTAACGATAACTGGCTGGTATATAAGAAAATCTCAATGGGGCACGAGGTTGTTCATTTAGAAAAGAATATCCAATTTCTTTTTGGCGTCTTCTTGTTACTACTTGAAGTTTCTGTCTTACTAGGCAATAATAAGAATTATTTTTCCTATGAACCAAGTATTCGCATTCCTAGATGATCCATGATACAATGCATCAACCTCACATTCATTAATACACTCAATCAACTCTACCTATACAAGGGGAAAATATGTATGAACATGTCTCAATTCCTTTATTTATGAGGAGCCAAACTCACAGTGTCTCAAATAACCAAAAAGGACAAGAGCTCTGTATGCGGGGCACCTCATTTGTTTTCATTTGGTTCGCATTAGTGTAGCAGATGTTATTGTTAGTTCTTTGCCATTATTGCATAAACAACTGAGATTAAGAGGGCTATTTTATGGACACCAAGCACATGGATACACATGACCATATTGAAGTACCTCATCCCACCCCTCTCCCACACAACAGCTTAAAAAAGTAATAACATCATGATCTCACTATTAAAGCAGTTGTCTAACTCATAAGCTTAGCTCAAAGGACAACCCAGAGGTAAGGACCTGGAGGTGCAAATGAGCAGAAGACTAGAAGTTCACTTTGAGTCCATTTCATTGAGGCAAGGAGCTCACATCAACGTGCAGAAGTAACACTGTGACATGGAGGGAAAAAAGCCCATCCGTATGGATCCATGGCCATCGTTGTTTTTTAATTAGTTGGTTCGGTTCTTGGTGGTAATATCTTTCTACCCAAATTTGAGTCTATAACTTTGTTAGCATAGGGGTTTACATTTATGGCTAATTATTCTTTCAATGTTAGCGACATGCTCATTGTATTGATGTGCTTATGGTAGTAAAAAATGGTGTATAGAGCTTGCTCCCTATAATTTTGTCCACATAGTATACTATTCCTTCAACAAGGTTGTTACAACAAACATTCTATGATTATATAGACCTACCTATCAGGATTTCTTTAATTGTTTCCTTATCTCTCCTAGCCATATTCTCCCAAACCTATCCTCAACCCCATGGACACTTCGCTTCTCTCACTATGACAATGCTCTCCTTTATGATGTAGCAACAGTTGTGCTGTAGCGTCATTCGAGCGTTTTCACCCCTCCAATCTCGGCGGCCTCCCTTTTGCCCTACCCATGTCACTCCGCGTGCTGGCGAGCGCACCTCCTCCTAGCACTGCCCTTCACAATGTGTTAGTGGTCTCTCCTTTGCTATCGGGTGACCGCGCCCCTATGTGAGCCAACGACTAAGGCCCACCCTACTCTCTGCCTAGGTGCTAATGTTCATGCCCCTGCTTTGAACAGTGAAAAGCCTTGCCCCTTCAGCGGTCGCGATACCACTCCACCCGCACTGTGAACTTATCCGCTCCCCATCCCACCTGCCTCATTGGTCAAGCCGCTCTACCCGTTCAAGCTGACAACCGTGCCTCCTCCTTGACAGAGATGTGCGATGGGTCACTGCCGATTTATATCGACTATGGGTCCTGCCTCTTAGGTCTCTGCAGAAGCATCCAGTGGTTGAGGAAAGCATATAGATGGGAGAGGACGCAAATGGAAATGGGAGCAAAGAGATAAGGGGTGGGCCCTCATGTGGAATCGTGTGTAGTGAGTCTCGCCACTACTAGTGACAGTGTCTCACTGCTGGAAACTCACATTCTTCCGTGCGTGCGAAAACGCACAGAAAAATGCGAATACCGTCAGAAAAATATTTTTCTAACGGTGAACGCTCAGAAAAATACACACAGAAATATGATGTTAGAAAAATTGATATTTTCTGTGTGTTCACCGTCAGAAAAATATTTTTCTGTGCGTAGTACACTCACAGAAAAATGTGACAGCCCAGATTAAATATATTTTTAGTGTGTGTGAAACCACACAGAAAAAGTAAAAACCCGCCAGAAAAATAATTTTTCTGTCGTTATCATCCCGATAGAGTTGTAGCTGCCCACTCACAGAGAAAAGCTTATTTTTCTGACGGGCACGGCTAACGCACAGAAATATAATATTTTCTGATGGGCATTTACAAAGCACCGTCAGAAAAACACACTTAAACATGCAGAAAAATTAGATACAATAATTATTTAGGAACAGTACCAACATCATATTAAAATAGAGATTGTCCATACAATAATTTCATTACTGCATAATAAATAGCACACATGTAAACATCCAAATGTTCAACACATTCATTCATAGCATCCAGGCTATAAGTAGATGATGCCCAAATGGTCCGGCATCGATACATTCAAAAGCATTATCATCTCATCTCAGCAATTCAAGTTTTAGCTGAGATGCATCATCGGGTAAAACTAAAGCTAACAGATAAGAGGCAGCTACTAGTTCATGTGCATAAGCACAACTCTACAAAAGAAACTACCACCACATCCATGTTTTGCAACTAAACCATCAGATTATCGATGCATGATCTCCATTGTTGTCGGAACCTTGATTGTTGCCAATGTTTACAGCATGGAGATCCTCATTGGTGTGGCAAACATCATTAGCATTGTTGTCAGATTCTGAGGCAGCATGAGAAGAACCAGTTGCCTAAATGTGAACAAAGTTACAACAGTAAGTGGAATTGTCTCCAAACAATATAACACTTTTAGCAAAGCTTCTAAACTGGACAAGGTTACAGGAGTAAGTAAAATTGGACAAAGTTTAAAGTGTTCCAACTGTAGGTTTTCAAGGAGGTGTGAAACATTACACACCAACATAAGGCCACTTCCTCATTGCAATAGCCATACAAATTCACTGCAGTAGCTATACAACAATCAAGATGAGGCCACTTCCTCACTGCTGTACTCTATGTTGCCATTCTGAATAGGACCCCACAAAATACTAATCAGTTTGTAGTTCCTTTCCATCTTAAAATCTCTAAGTCATGGATCTGACAGCTAGAAAACATATTGATTGTGGAATGAAGATATACTCACAATTGCTTGCGTAGCGGACAAATGTCGTAACGCTTCTTCTGGCACAACCCTTCTTGTCTCCCGATAAAGATTCTACAAGTGTATTGCAAGCATAGATACTTCATATCAACTATTAGATAATTCACATATAATATTGGTGAAGTATTTACAAGAGCATAGCACATACCAGTACCAAGCCTACAAGAACGTTGCTTTGCTGCAGTGCATTGTCCTTGTCACGATTCTCTTGTTCTAGCCTTCCATTTGCACGACGTAGCTCTTCCATTTCACGAGATATGTTTTGCGTAGTCGCTGAATTTGATGGACGGACGCTTCTTTCCCTTCCGGCTGCCCTCACATCTGAATACTTAACCGCACCATGTGCTATGGCAAGATGCCCATGCTTTCTCGGGGCACCACTAGACACATCATATAGCGCCTTCTCATTTAAATATTGTTGTTGCTCAACCTCATGCCCATCCACTTCCATGTCTGCACCGTCTCCATCCTCTTCGTTTGCACATTCTATCCTCTTAACAGCAGCAAAGTAGTCATCCTACAAAGACCAGAACAAGGAAACATGTTCTAGAGATGTACAAATAGCCAAAATATGCTAACTTTGTATTCTGAATTTTTTGGACAGCAGCAAGAAAGTCACTTCAATAAATCATAACTAGAGATCCAGATCACAGAAAAATATGTTCTTTAACATTTTGAAAATCTTAAGAAGTTCTCCACATCTTTCTAGTTATAACATAGACCTGATTCTTAAGTTAACAGGGTGAAAAATGTAACTCCCAAACCTGATGACCTGAAGTCATGAAATTTTTCAGCACACATGTCACATACATACCATGAGTTTCTGTGCTTTCTGGTTACTGACTGGACCACATCTACCAGTGCTATCCAAGCTTTTCATGCCAGATTTCATCGCAGCAAATGTATTAATAGGGGTTGCTTTCTGTGGTCCAAAGTTAGCTTCCTAAAAAATAGTAAATTTTCCAATGAGATATGAATATACAATAGGCTACTAAGTTTCTACAAAGAGATGAAAGAATATACACATGCATACCAATACTTGTTGTGTCTCTGTGAATGGTCTAGATCCTCCTCGGTTTTGAGAAATATCTTCATTACTTGAGCGAGATGTTTGCCCTCTCTTACGTTTTACCTTGTAATCATCTGAGCACCAATAAGCACAAAGGAGGGGCCACACCTCATCACTGAACCCCTCAAGCTTTCCTTGCTTGTATTGCTCATACTCGAGGTCAATGTGGCATGCTACGGCCTTTTTTATGACTAAGTGTTTTATTTCCCAGTAGTACTTCTTGACAGCATCAACACAGACTTGATACATCATGTTCCTCACCCTTCTCTTCAAACAAGCTTCTAGAACACAGTCAGCAGCTTGTTGATCTCCTTCTGGAACTTGGAACAAACGCTGCACGTGTACAGAACCATGAACATATGTTTCAGATTGCATAGATGTTGCTCAGAAATTTCAGATTGAACATATCTTACCCAAAATTAGGAAACCACTTTTTCTCCCCTTGTCATTCCCGTAACTTCAGGATTTTTATGAAAATAATCAGACCAATCCAGAGCTGGGCGCTTGAATTCATCACCGTTCTCATCCACCTCCACAATCACACCTGGATATTCTCTTCTAACTATGACCCCAAGCTGAGTAGTGTATTTGTAAGGTGCCGGGAAGTAAATATAACTGAATTGCCTGTGAATAAATATTATATAGTAACAGGTCAGCACAATCATTAGATCAGTCAATCATAAATATTTTATGAACCTTGCTGCTATGTTGCTTCCTCCATCCATACTTGTGGAAACCTTGTACTTTTGGATGGAGGATGGATAGGTGGGTGTGCTTTCTTATTAAGTGTGTTAGTGCTAATGCATGGTCTGGATATATGATTGGATTGTTGGGTCCATGTGGAAGGCTAAGTCTTGTGGACTCATGCATACATACATCCTGTGATATACTATGTAGGTTGTATGTATGCACAATAAACTCCTGATGACAGCATGCTGTTGCTAGCAAGATCTCAGGTGCAGAGTCAAATAATAGCAGCAGCAGCATAATAAAGGCATTATTAGTTACATGCTTAGTGTCCATTCTACAATCTTCTGACGCTGCAATTTAGTCATACTAATATCACACAGGAAGGATCTGCTCATGAGTCTCCTCCCCAACCACCCTGTGCTTCATATTCTTTTAGATAGATACAAAAACAACAAATTGGACCTTTAGTTTGCTATGAGAGAGAGAATTGCTATGCAAAGAGAGAATTGCTGCAAGAATATACTCACTCGTCACCACTTGGTTTAAGAACCACTTTAAAACCACGTGCAGGTAGTTTAAATTTTGTTCGGGACCCTGCCTTCCTTCCTCTTTTTTTGGGTGCCTCTATTGGGGGAGATTCAACAATTGTTGTCGTTTGTGCGGCATTGCCTGCAGTTGCAGTTCCAGAACCTTCATTTGTTTGGGCTACACTGCTGTTGGCTAGACGGCGTGTCTGTCGAATGGAACCGCCTGCACTTTCAGAGCCATCATTCCTTTCAGCGGGACGATAACGACTGGGTACACGTTTGTTGCGTGTACTGACCATCTGTAGTTAATATAATATGTTAGAACCATCTTAAAACAAATAGTGCATCAAACAACAAATTATTGGAGGGGCAGCAAACTAGGAAACTGTGATATTAATTGTTATATCAAACAACAAACTGCAGTTGATATAATATGCATTAGATAAAGGATTGGAGACAAAACAACATGAATTCAGATTTAGTAATACTCAAGCACACATGCACACATGCAAATTGCTACATTAATAATACTGGATTGTTTGTTGCATATTCAAAAACAGTTACATAGGATCTTATGCATAACAAATATCATAACTAAAACATATATTTTGGACTGCATATTCAAAAATCATTTGGATCATAAGTTTCTTCATCTTCTTCATCTATTGCTTCATCATCCACTTCAATTTCCTCCTCTTCCTCAATAGCTTCTTCATCATATTCCTCATCGATAACAACTTGTTTCTGTATTGCTTCCAAGTATTTTGGGTCAGTAACAAGATCTGATTCCGTTGCAAGTATGGAGTCCAAGGCATCACTCAAATCAATGATGAATGTTCCATCCAAACCATCAGCTTGGTACACATCCTGCACTACCCCTTCCATATTCATAGATTCACTACTGCTTTCATTCATAGGCACACATCCATGTGGAGCAACATGGTAGACAACCCACCATGGAGACAACTCCTTGTTCTTACACGGGTATGACAAATAGTACACTTGAGTAACCTGACTAGCCATCACAAATGGGTCAAAATTTGATAATCCTAATGTATGATTGATCTCTACCAAGCCTAGATCTTCAGTACGCCTTAATCCATTGGGTGTTGGATCGAACCAGGAGCAACAAAACAGCACCAACTCTAGTTTCAGGCTGCCTTCCCACTCAATTTTAATTATGTCTTCTATGATTCCATAATACTCTAGAGCATTGTCTGATTCATCAAAAGAAGTAACACAAACACCACTATTGGTGGTTGTTAACCCTACTCTTCCACTCTCATATTTGTTTGAACGGAATCTATAGCCATTGACATCATAGCACCCATAGGACCTAACTCGAGGGCAGTAACCATAGGACATTTGGCTCAGAGCATTGTGCATGCTAGCTGATTTCAAGGACTGAAAAACACAAATTATGTGATAAGTTTTTTTTTATCATAATTCAAACGGTTGGAACAGAACCAAGGTTGAAGTGTATGAGAAAATTACTTGCTCTTTGAACCAATCAAAAAAATTTGGACCAGATTGTATACCACGGCTATTTTCCCAACCATTTAACCTTAAATCACGACGTTGCTGTTCTGTGGGAGCTATATGACTCTTCCACTGTTCATTATCAAAGTGTCTACATGAACAAAATTCTTGTTATGCCTAGATATTAAAAAAAATTAGAACAGAACAGTAATGATGTTTCTTGCAGAACATACAGGAAGAAAGAATCCATCTCCGGCATGTTTGTCAATATGTATAGAAAAGCAACCTTGTACTCCTTGTTTGAGAGCTCACAAATACCTCTAGGGCTCATGCAACGACCTGGGCATTTAAAAATATCAAGGTCACATGTACTATGAAATGAAGATTCACAATCATCATAGCGAGGCACCTTATTTCTCACAGATGGAGCATGTGGTCTAAAATATAGACTTAGTGTATTTGCAGCCTCTTCAACAAGAAATGCCTCAACAATGCCAGCCTCAACACGAGCCTTATTTCTTACTTTTTTCCTAAGTTTTTGGATACACCTACGATGAGAGAGCAACGTATTACAGATAGCAACTTACGGTCAGTGACATAAATAAGCTAGTTATTTCAATATTTCTAGATTTACCTCTCATATGGATAGCACCAACGTGCTAGGACAGGACCACCTAATCGTGTTTCATAAGGCAGATGTACGATGAGATGTTGCATAACATTAAAGAAAGCAGGAGGAAATATCTTCTCCATTTTGCAAAGAAGCACTGCAACATTCTCTTCCATAGAGCGGACAACATCTTTTCTAAGCTCTTTGGCACACAATTGCCAATAGAAGAAACTAAGCTCAGCCAAACAACGCCACACATTATCTGGCAAAAACCCACGAAACACTACAGCAAGCAACCTTTCCATAAAGATGTGATAATCATGACTTTTTAGTCCAAAAACTTTCTTTTGCTGCAGATTCACACCACGCTTTAGATTGGATGCATATGAGTCAGGGAACTTCAAATCTTTGAACCATTGCAGGATGGTTGGCTTAACATCTTTGTGAACGCTAAATGGACCTCTAGGCCTATTCCACTGCCCATTGCTCTTTTGCACCAAATGCATGGAAGGACGATTACATATAATAGCCAAATCTAGCCTAGCTTTCACATTATCTTTGCTCTTTTCAGCTATGTCAAAACATGTGTTCCATATGGCTTCACCCATATTCATTTCATTATGCATCACATCAATATTGTGTGGAAGTAGCAACTTGTGGAAATATGGAAGCTGCCTAAAACAAAGTGCATGTGTCCAATTGTGCGATTTACCATAGGTTAGTGTATCACCAGCAAACTGGTTCACATGGGCTTGCACTTCCTCCCCTGTTAAGTACCTAGGAGCCTCATCAAACACCATGGTGTTCTTGCGAAAAGCATTAGCGTCATATCTAAATGGATGATCTTCAGGCAAGAAATGCCTATGGGTATCAAACCAGCAAGCCTTACGACCATTAGGGAGTAGGAATCCTCGACAACCACACCCATATGGGCATGACAACCTACCATGGGTGCTCCAGCCTGCAAAGTCCCCATAAGACATAAAGTCATGTACTGACCAAAAGTAGATTCCTCTCATTGTAAACTCCTCCTTCAACGAAGCATCCCACGTTGTGACCCCATTCCATAGTTCTTGAAATTCATCAACTAAGGGCTGCATTAAAATGTTCAATTTTCTACCAGGATGCACCGGACCAGGAATAACAAGGGCGAGAAAAATATACTCAGACCTTAACAGTGTGCCAGGAGGGAGGTTCAGTGGGGTCACAAAGACTGGCCAACATGAGTAAGGCACAGCATTCACATCAAATGGTTGGAAACCATCTGTTGCTACTGCAAGGCGCACATTTCTTTTTTCCTTTGCAAATTCTGGATAGTCCACATTAAATTGTTGCCAAGACTCTCCGTCATAAGGGTGCACCATCTTACCACTTGTTGTGGGACTATATGATCTCATTAACTTGGCTGTGTCCCCATGTAGATATAGCCTTTGCAGCCTATCTGTGATTGGAAGATAGCGCAAAACTTTGCGTGCAACCTTTGTTCGCCCTTCCTTATACTGATTTTCAGCACAAAAATCACATTTTTCTTTTTCCTTGTTATCTTTGTAGAATAACATGCAATTGTTATAGCAAACATCAATTTTGATATATTGCATATCAAGACCCTCTAATAATTTCCTAGATTGGTAGAAGTCATTAGGTAACTTGAAGTCAGGAGGAAGGAGTTCATGTACTATGCCTAGTATATTATCATATTCTGCGACGGACATGTTGTACCGAGACTTCACAGCAATCAAGCGAGCTATGGCTGACAAGCGTGAGTGTGTGGTTCTATCATGCACTAACTCATCTGCACTAGCAACCATCCTATAAAAAGCTTTGGCATAGGCTGTTGGTTCAGCATCTAGTATAGGTGGATGGTGCCCAGCAAGGTCAACCAACATTTGATCCATCTGATCAACTTCATCAGTGCCCTCTCTATTGCCCACACCATCATATCCATCATGTGAAATAAGCCCCTCACCATGCTCAGTCCAAGTTTCATAGTCTTCCTTAAAACCATACCAACACAAATGCATCTCTACAGTTAATCTTATATGCCTAAAGTAGTTCCGACATTGTGCACAAGGACACTTAATAGTATCATTTTCAGCTACACCAGGAATTGAAAATGCAATATTCAAGAATCCATTGGTTCCATCAACCCATTCATTTGAGGGAGCTTTGCCACGTTGCCAACCATTATACATCCATGTTCGGTTTGACATATTAACTAATTCTGTTTCAAATATTAATATATTAGATACCACAACAAAGGAAGCTCAATTATTTTTAGAGCAAGAACGGACATTCTAAACTCAGACAAGTGGGCACACAAGTAGAATTTAGCATAACAACATACAACAATTTTATGCAGTGAAGAAATAAGTGTACCTTGAGTCTCAATCAGAGGTCCTCAATAACTCTTTAGTCTTGAAAGTAGTACACAACAAATCCAATAGGAAGCTTCAGTCCTTGCCGCCCAAAGACTTCACTGCAGCACTCCTTCCTTAGCCCAAAATCTTCAATGCAGCACTCCGCTTAGCACAAAATCTTCACTGCAGCAAGGACACGCAAATAAATAGATGTCACAACAATGACAACTGCATTATTCTGGATGAAAGGACAAATATTCCGAAAATCATACAAGTAGACACTCAAATAAACCGTAGAATAACAGGACATCATATTCCAAAAATCATACAAGTAGACACTCGAATACAACTGCTTTATGATTCAATCTCATTTATTGTACGGTGTTTCCTAAAAAAAGGTCGTACAACGTGGCCGTGGGTTAGGCGCAAGTGCACGACTGAGCAATATATGTATCATATATATCTTAGTTGTTATGCTTATGCACTGCTTTTAATTGTATTTATCTCACATATATCATACACTAGCTCATTTGTTCTCAAATTGGCATATTAGTTCTTTTATATCTCTTGCATATGTTGAATTAATGAATTATATATTATGTCACTACAAACTGCTACTGGACATAAGAAAACATCCACCTAAAATTTCTAGCGAGCTCCGTCACTGGACATATCAATACATCCACAGCAGCACAGCTCAAAGATTTCATTTGTCAGCTAAACATTTTCACCTAGAACACTTCAGTCTTCAGTCTTCAGCATCCAACAGATCATAAAGCTCAAATCAAAAAATTTCCACACAAATCTAAGCTCTCAGGAACCCTACTGCTACGGAGCCTGCATCTAAATCCTCTTACGCGACGAGACGAGTCTCACTTACCAGGACAGTGTGGATCGACAGGTGACCGGAGCCGAGCTCGCCTGAAGGTTGTAGCACGGGACCCCAGCGGACCTAGGCCAGAGCACGGGAGAGGGCGCGACCGCCGGCGAGCTAGGTAGAGGGAGGGCGCTCAATCAGTGGCAGTGGCCGGCGGGGAGCTTGGAGAGGCGCGGATCTAGAGGCGAGGAACTTCGGGAGACGCTGAATCGGCCGACGGCATGGTTGCAGAGGTCCTGCGGCGGGGCGTGCGGAGCGGCGGCGGCTGGGTGTGTACCGCGGTGGCGGCGGGGCGTGTGCCGCGGCGGGGCGTGCGGAGCAGCGGCAGCGGGGCGTGCGGCACTGTGGTGGCGGCGGCGGGGCGGGCGGCGCGCGTGCGTGACGAGCCGCGAGCGGGCGCCGCTTGCGTGCGGACGGGCGTGTGGCGGAGTTGGGGGCGGGCGTGTGCGTGTTGGGGGCGGCGGGCAGCAGGTTAGGGTTAGGAGTCTTTTGCTTTTTTTATTCATTAATGTATTTTCATTTCGTGACAACGCGCCAACACCGAAACGAAGAGCGCGAACGCCAAAATGAGAGCGCGAACCCCAAATCCTAGTGGTCGTTTCAATTTTTCTGTGCGTGTGTATGTTTTTTCTGTGTGTTTTCAAAAAAACCGACAGAATAATATAAATTTTACTGTGCATGAACATAATTTTTCTGTGCGTATCGAGACCACCGACAGAATAATTGATATTTTTCTGTGAGTGTGAAGTTTTTCCGTGTGTATATTTCCACGCACAGAAAAAACATATCATTTTTCTGTGTGTTATTGTATTTGTCTGACGGGATTATTTGAAACACACAGAATAATTTTAATTTTTCTGTGCGTATCGTCAAAAACGCACAGAAAAAATAATCACACACAAAAGAAAATGAGTTTCCAGTAGTGTCTTCTCTCGCCTACTTTGTCTCTCCTAGCTAGACTCTTGTAGAGAGTGCTGGTAGTAACCTTGTTATAGGTGTTCTTATAGGCTTCGTCAATTCTAAGATCTATCGACTTATCATCTCACTAGAACAGTGCGCGGCGTTGCTGCGCTTGAAATGTGCCCGCACATTGCTTCTAGGTTTCATAGTTAGACCATATTTTAATTTAATGAAACGGCAATTGTAGGTCAACTAAAAGCCCAATAGCAGTTGGGCTTTTGTTTCCGGGTTGTTTCCTGTTTTTTCTGTTTTTCTTTTCTTTCTTTAATTTTTCTTACAACAGTTCGTGTCTAAGTTTGTTGAGGAAGGATGAGTGGCAGTAATAGCCTACGAGAGCATGTTATATTTATCTACATACTTCTCTATATTTTTCTAGAGTCCACTTAACATTTTTTTAAGTAGCTGCAGCGCCGGTCACGGAGTATGTATTTTTTATTTACTTACCCTACCGGTAACTCTCTAGAGTTTTATGTATTATGAGAAGTCCAAAAGACACCGACTGTTATTAGCATCACTCATGCCGATAGATTCTTATCCAATGGTTCAGATTTGTCAGATGACATCGTGATAATGTGGCGAAATACTTTTTCGTTACCATGACGCGGTTTAAGTCATTAAAGATAAGCATTCATAGAAGTAGGACATGCATGCCTTCATGAGTTGAATAGACATATACATATGTGAACGCTTGCATATATATTGTGTTATGAAAAAGAGTTCTTTCGTGTCTAATGATTATACTTCATATTTAGGTTGATTTCTGTACTTTTATATATTCCTTGCAACTTTGTTAGAGCTCACATATATTGTATTGCATGGTCCAGCAAGTGCACTCCATGGTGTCCTATGTAACGTAACACACTTCTAGAGCGAGGCAATTATCTTCCTTGCAAGCACAAAACAAACCCAAAGGGCTAAGTGGAAGCTGCTGTCACCACTAGCTACCGCCTATCAGTCTACGGGCTAGTACACTCTTCTCTTTTAAAAATGGTAACTGGTAGTACACTTTAACTATACATTAAGGCCCACTAAATCTAGTCATAACATGTGAACCACTCCTGATCCCTATGACATCATCATGTGCTCCTACATCTGGTAAACAGGCTTCATGTCTTTGCATACATAACCTCCTCCTTTTTCTTCCTTACATTATTTTGGTTATTTCTTAAGAACCATATTTGTAACCTGTAAGTTGACACCACATAAAGTTTATTAAGTTCAAATCGAAAGGATGGAACATGAAGTTCATTCCAAGAAAAATCAAAGCACAAAAGATGCCTTTCCACCAAAAATCACCACTGCGTGTGATCACAGCATACCATGTCCTAAAAGATCTGAAAACTACGTCCACTGTGACCCCCAACCACCAATTATTCCAAATATACATTCACAAAAGAGAACCACATGTATATGGCCTAACAAAGCTCTAAATTATAAATTGCTGAAAATGGTAAAAATGTCTTAATATATGTAGCTCCTACAAACAATACTGACACCAGATGATTTTGGAATTTTTTTCTTGTTAGTCGAAATAAAGGACATGCTTAAATCTATAATCGGTTTATGCAATGACACTTATAGTGTAAAGTATGATAATGGATCAAAATTGGGAGAGCTAATGTAAATGTCTCAATTCTGGTTCATGTAATTAGGAAAACACTATGGCAATAAACCAACAATAATTGCCTCATATACGAAACCTCTCAAGGCCTCCCACTCTCATGATCCAAGAAAAACTAATCTATCCATATATGTCACAAACAACACACACTCACTAGGTGTATAATTGAACGGCTATTTTGTCACAGACAATAAAGGAAGGTACTAGCAACGTGTCGGTGGAATGAACCTATGTCTTACTCTCTTCATTCCAAATTATAATTCGTTCTGAGTTTTCTCGATACATAGCTTTCATTATGTATCTAGATATAGCTTATATCTACTATATAGTAAAAATAATATACTTAGAAAAGCTAGAACGACATGTAATTTGGAACGGAGGGGGGAGAACCTAAAACGAATTATCTAAACATGTGCTATCATATTAAAATGGTTGATGTTATATACACCCTTTTATCATACTATGAAGAGACAAGGTGAGATGAGATAATACCCTAATCCCTATTTCAGCAAGACAGGGTGTCATTAGTTGGTGGTTTTCTAAGTTGAAAATTTTGTTGTTGCAGTTTTGTAGCACAGACCAGGCCAAAACCAAAGAAAAAAAACCACTCCAAAAAGATCCCAAATAAAGCCCGGCTTGTGTAACTAAGTGGAGAAAGAAGAGGGCACCGCCACCGGACGGGTGGGCCCACACATAAATAGCGACCAACCGCTGCTAAAAATAAAGCGTGGCGACTGGCGAGGCGAGCGGACCTCGCGTCGATTCTCTCTCCCCGCGTCGCGTCCCGTACCGTCCCGTCCCGTCCGTTCATTCCCTCGCCGTCGCCGTCGCCGTCGGAGCGCCGCGCCGCGCAGCGCCGGATGACGCAGAGCATGAGAGGCGGAGGGAGCGGCCGCGGCCACGGGAAAGGCCAATACGGCAGCAGCCACAACCACCACCTCCACCACAGCGCGCTGTGCTGCCTCTCCGCCGCGCCGCCGCTGCCGGGGGACGCCACGCCGACGCTGACGCCGGAGCCAGAGGCCGCCGCCGCCGCCGCCGCGGCGGGGCCGGCCGTCGTGGTGGAGGGCGTGCTGCACAAGTGGACCAACTACGGCCGCGGGTGGCGGGAGCGCTGGTTCTCGCTCCGCGACGGCGTCCTGTCCTACTCCAAGATTCGGGCCGACGCGGGCGGCGTCGCCCGGGCCGGGGCGCAGGCGGGCGCGGCGGCGGACGGCGACGGGGAGGTCAGGCTGATCGGCTCCAGGATGGGAGGAGCGCGCCGTACGGAGAAGCCCGCCGGCGTCGTCTTCCTCAAGGTCCGCTCGCTCTCGTCCCTGTCCCTTCCTCCTCCCGTGCGGTTGGCGCGTGATCCCGGCCGGCCGGACCTCCCACCGGTGGGGCAGATTCCGTTTCGTGATTTCGTCCTCTCGTTTGCCTGTCGACGGTTTCTTCCCGCATTCCTGACTGCTCCTTCTGTGAATGCAATTCGAGACTGATTTTAACATTTTCACCGCCCTCTGAATTTGGGAGATTTTCTTCTTCTCGTAATGCCAATCTGTGTTCCCGGGGAATTTGGTTGCCTTCGCGATGCAGCCAGCGCCACTATTGGCTGGATCAAAGTGTTGCAAAATTGGAAAAAACAAGAAATTCTATTTAATTGGCTTCGCCTCTGGGTTCTTTTTGAGGGGGGTGCAAGGTAGATTCTCGTGTCGAGTTCTTCTCATGATGAGGAATGGTAGGTGGGAGACATCGTCACATTGTTGGATCGAAATGACGTGGCTGGTTTAGTTTCCAATTTCTACCTTAAATTCTACTGTAAAAAAGAAGATTTCTCGTTACATCTGCATACCGGCTACGTGGAATACTAAATATAGATAAAATAAAAAACTAATTATACAATTTTATTGTACTTTGCGAGATAAATATTTTAAACCTAATTAATCAATGTTTGATAATTTTTACCAAATAAAAACAAAAATTGTTATGGTACAACGTGACCCGCACTGTTTTAAATTAAGGGTCCAACTTTAGAACTAAACACGGACCTATTTTCCTTTTGCTAGGATACTCGCATTCATTCCATCCTTCTCCTTGTCTGTGCATTGCCGTGACAAATCATTGAATCCTGTCCATTTTGTTGCTCAGATCGCCCCCTCCCACAAAATCCATTCAATGGTGCTAAAATTAGCATGCTTGATTAATTAATCAACTGACTAACCACCTCATTAGTGGCCCTAAGACAGTTTCCTGTCTAAATTTAGCAGAATCTAGTTTAGCTTGGAGTCTAAACGAACAAAAGGCTTCGCTTTTTTTTTTCTGATGGTACCAGTAGTATAAGGCCGTACCTTTCTCTGTCACGCGATCAGCGCCTTGTTTAGTTTGCCTCAAAGTTCCAAGTTTTTTCACTCTCTCTTTATCACATCAATTTTTAACCGCTTGCATGGAGTATTAAATGTAGGTAAAAAAAATAACTAATTACACAGTTTAGTTGGAAATCACGAGATGAATCTTTTGAGCCTAGTTGGTCCATGATTGAACAATATTTGACAAATAAGACGAAAGTGGTACTATTCATCGGGTTGAAATTTTCTTCAATCTAAACAAGGGCCAGGTACATCCTTGCACGTAAGGCCTGATCTTTTCGCAGATTTTGTCTAAATTCCAGGCCTCGTTGTTATTTCTGAAAAGGATGGGGGGCTCTGTTGCCATTCTGTTGATACAGATCGATTAGGACAAGCCGAGTTTATCAGTTAGTCGCTGTCTTGTTACTATGCACGCTTTTTTAACACAAAACATGCTGTATGATAGGATTCATCCAAATGGATGAGTACATGACAGGTGCTATGTGATAAGTTTAATAATTTAATGTGATTACGAGATAGGATATGCTCTGGGGATGTTTTTGGAATTTGCATTATTGATTTGTACTGCTCCAGGAGTTGCTTTTCCACAAGGCTTTTACTAGCTGTTGAACTCCCAGTGTAATACTATCACCGGGCCTTTTCAAGGCCTTTGCCCATGGGTCCCAAGAATTAAAGCATGCACAGTCCATCCAAGTGGGCCGCATCCGCATAGAAGAGAGTGGTTGCCTAGGGGAGGGAATAAAATGGAGGACCTGTGGTCTATGTCAGATTGAATCAGGGGGGTGTTGTGGATCTTCAGGAACTGCGTAGGTTGTTTGGTTGAGGTAGATTGCAGCTTGGCTCTGTTTTCTTGGTTTCTTGAGATCCTTGTTTCCCCTCTCATTTTTTCGCGTTGGATTTTCATTTTGTTTCACTTCCCCTCTAACCAAAGATTGAAGGGAGAGGGGTCCGATTTATATATATTTTTTCTTCTGGGGAATACCTTTCCTTGTTCCTTAAATCAGTTCTCGTATTCTCTTTGCCGTTTCCTAATAGAAGGTTTAGAGCTTGTCTATAAGATATTATTATGGATGCTAGTCTGTATGTGTATGATTTTCCTAGGCCTGAATGCCTGATGCATAGTATTGCATAAGGACAAGGGAAGTTGTACACATTTTTCATGTGCAAGGCTACCCAGTTACAAACATATGGGAGCTAATAAGTTACTATGTTTCTAGGTGTCAGCATTCCGGGAGAGTAAGTCGGACGATAGGAGATTCTACATATTTTCTCCCACCAAGACACTTCACTTGAAAACGGACTCAAAAGATGACCGTGTTGCCTGGATTGAGGCCTTGATCCTGGCAAGGAGTGTTTATTCTCTCGGGTCACTCAGTGGGAGAGTAACTTTCGTGCAGAGCGATGTTTCGATTTCAACTGCAAGGCTTAGAGATCGAATGCATCAGGAGGGTCTGAATGAGAGTCTTATACAGGACTGTGAACAGATTGTGCTTTCTGAGTTCTCAAGTTACCGGAAGCAACTGAAGCGACGTTACGAGGATTACTTAAGCTTGTTTGGGTCCTGCAGACATCAGTTTGAGGTAAGAAGAGCTGCATACATTCTTTGTAGGTGTTCATGACTTTGCACAACAGTGTCCAGTAGCCGCAACCAGTCATTACTTTGCACAACAGTGATAAGTAGCAGCAACCGACTTGATGCCTGAAAGTAAAAGTGTGTCTATATATATTTGTGGCTTCTTAAATTCCTGCCACTCAGCATATCTCATGTTGAAATAGTTATATAAGTTTGCAAAGGTTACTCCTTCAATGGTTACTCTCCTCTTTTTCCTGCAGGAATTTTACATAGTGTATTACACACATATTTGTGCAGGAAGGTAAAGATGGAAGTATAACACAGGAGGCATTGACAAGAAATGACTTCTCTAGTTCTCGGCATGGAAATTTTAGCGGTACGATTTTAACACATACTGGGCTATTTTCAGCACTAGACCAGCTACATGATCTACTTATCTGTTTCTTGTGTCTTTCACTCCTTTCATGTTTGTGTTTCAAGTAGCCCGATTAATTTTGAACTCCCACATTTGTTTCCTATGAATTAACATCTTGCTAATGGTACAATTGTTCTGCTTGCCCAGAATATAGCACAACAGAATCTGATGAGCATGAGTTTGAGAAGCAAGATGGAGGTGAATTGATTTGTGAAGATGAATCTACATTCTTTGATTCTGTAGACTACTTCACAGAGTCAGACAACAGATCTTCAACCATGTTAACTGGTCAGGAAGTTGTGGATTCCCAAACGCATGATTCCAGTAACAACAGGTTACCACAAATCACACGACGGAGTAGGCTGCCTGAGCCTACTGAGAAAGAGAAAGGGATCAGCCTCTGGTCCATTATTAAAGATAGCGTTGGAAAGGATTTGACACGAGTTTGTCTTCCAGTTTACTTCAATGAACCACTCTCATCCCTTCAGAAGTGCTTTGAAGATTTGGAATATTCATACCTCTTGGATCAGGCATATCAACATGGAAAAGTGGTAAGATCACTTTCACATCTTTGGTATTGCACATGTCTAGGAATTTCGTCTGCTTTCCATGAGTGGCAGAGATCAACGAAATTATTTCCAATCCCTTTTCTTGTTCAGCATTGCATCAGAGTTCAAATCAGCAAACTCTTCAAATGTGGTTGTGAGGCAAGTTGAAACTAGATGTGTCATATCTGCTGATCAGATTACATATTAGTACCTGTTGTCATATTGGGAACTCATCAGTATTGTTCAAGCAGTATACTCTGCTAATAAGCGTGGCAGTTTACTCATTCTTAAAAAAGTGAAAGGTGTTTTCAGAGTACTATAGTTGTATCTGTTAGTTTTGCTCAGCTATGCTGTACAATATCACTTGTGAGTTAGGGAAAAGGGCAATGCTGCAATTCTGTGTATCAACATATAGCATGTTTCTAATACCATGCATGTTGCTATGTTATATGAACATTTGCTCATTCTTATATTTGAAATCTACTAGGGGGACAGCCTCATGAGAATTCTCAAAGTAGCTGCTTTTGCGGTCTCTGGCTATGCTTCATCTGTTGCAAGACCTTGCAAACCATTCAATCCACTGCTAGGAGAGACCTATGAAGCTGATTACCCTGACAAAGGAGTTCGTTTTTTTGCAGAAAAGGTTAGTTCAATACGCTTTGTTCGTCTTGTGCAAGAGATGCTGTCTGGGTCTCTTGGGGAAGGATTTATGAGAAATGTTATACATTTACTAAGAAAATGAAGTTTATTTTTTTCGATTATGTTCATACAATGCAAAACTACTGTTGTATGTCCATCCCAAAGTCATTTAATTTCTGATAGAGCTATGCCCCTTTGTCTACCTTTTTACTAATCATCCATATCTTACTTTGTGGTACTTTGAATTGGAGACTTTAATTTCATTACATTGCTGTTCAACATTTCCACCAATAGGTTAGTCATCATCCAATGCTGATTGCCTGCCACTGTGAAGGCAAGGGCTGGAAATTCTGGGGCGACAGCAATCTCAAATCCAAGTTTTGGGGGCAGTCAATTCAAGTTGAACCAGTTGGCACTTTGACTCTGGAATTTGAGGATGGTGAAATCTTCCAATGGAATAAGGTGTCCAGCACAACTGGAGATACTAATGTTGCTGATTGATAGTATAAGTTTCTTCTCATCATAACTAAATTCTTATAATATTGCCTTTTCAGGTCACAACAACCATTCACAATCTCATTCTTGGGAAGTTGTACTGCAGCCACCATGGAACCATGCACATAAAAGGGAATCGTCAGTATTCATGTAAACTGAAGTTCAAAGAGCCATCACTTCTTGACCGGAATCCTCATCTAGTATGTTTCGCTTAGTTCCTTTCTTTGTACTGTTAAGTGTCAACTCAAACACTACAATTGTGAACAAGGGATGTAGAGCCCACATGTATTTTCCTCTTGAGTACATTACCTTCTGACCAATCTGTGGTTAACTCATTATCTTCTTTTGTGCTGTTGGCATTTACATATGAAGACTTTTGCATGATTATCATGCTCTTAGCATCTGACAAATAAACTGTGGGAGAGATGTAAACCACTTTTCATTGCAAGATTTCAAACTCTTGGGCTCTTGGCCTGGGGTCTCAATATGAGTGGCTAGACTTAGCATCCATTTGACCTTTGATCACTTGGGGCAAGTGGTTCTCCTTGTGCTGATGATATAATTTGGACTGAGTTAGCAGTGATTTACAAATTTCGTTATATACTTACTGACCCGTTACAGAACTTATATTTCCCGTCTTTTATGTGTGACATCTTAGTTGTAATTTAATTCAAGTGCTACCATAAGTTATTCACTGTTTTAATTTGTGGTGCATACTTGTTTTTAGCTGTATGTTTGCCTCTTTCATACACTGCATTATGTTTATCTGTTGCATGCACTTTGTCCACAGGTACAAGGCTTTGTAGAGGACAATAATGGGAACAAAGCTTCGTTTTTGATAGGGAAGTGGGACGAAAGCATGTACTGTAGTAATTCTGATACTTTCAAGGTGAAGAGCGCCGATCAACTGAAAGGTGCCTCGCTGCTGTGGGAAAAGAACAAACCTGCTCCTAACCCAACACGATACAATTTGTCTTCATTTGCGATCACACTGAATGAGTTGACCCCAGGGCTGCAGGTATGGATTTACATGTGATTGCCACATAAGTGTTTCGTAATCAAGATTTTGTCCTTAATTGCTTGGCCATTCCTGGATTCAGGAGAAACTTCCACCTACTGATTCACGGCTGAGACCAGACCAGCGCCACCTAGAGAATGGTGAATACGAGAAGGCGAATGCAGAGAAGTTGAGATTGGAACGACGGCAAAGAATGGTATTCTCTCACGCTTCCTACATAAAATTTAGAACTGACCTAGAGGATCTAGGCCAAATTATTTGGAAGTAGTTCAGCCTTTCATAGATCACATTCCCAACATGGTGTTTCATCTAATTCTGTCTCATTGCAGTCAACGAAACTTCAAGACAATGGCTGGAAACCCCGGTGGTTTGAGCAGGACACCGAGGACGGGACGTATCGCTACAAAGGTGGATACTGGGAAACAAGAGAGAAGGGCTGCTGGGATGGGTGCCTCGACATATTTGGGGAATTTGTGGAAACATGAGCACCCTGTTCTTGCAGCAGCAGAGGTATGTTCAAGTAGCCTACACGCGTCGGGTAACGCCATTCAGAAACAATGGAGCACTGCCGTCTCCAATGGAGCATCCTCTTGCTGAAGAAGAAGATGGAGGAGCCTTATGCGAGGAGTAGAGCATTGGAGACGAAGGCATTGCCATCATGAACTGAATGGTAGCATAGTATATGATTGGCCACGGAGAGGCATCGCCAGCGTGTTAGTATAATATAGTTCCAATGCAAATAAGAATGCTGGTATTCATTCTTTGGTTCCTTGTGTTGAACATGGATCTGGTCTGTTGTTGCTGAGTAGGCTACCTGCTGTTGAAGAGATTTTTGCTTTACTCGGCTAGGCAAAAGTCTGCCTGCCCATGTAATGTGTTTTTGCCGATTGCAGCCAGGAGTGGAAAAGCTCCTCCTGTAGAGAAGAAGAGGCAGTAAACTTACATGATCCTGACATAATTCAGGCAACAATTACTTCCTTTTTTCCGATCTCTGATGGATATCTCTTCATCTTCAAAAATCAACAGCACAGGTCTCAACGTTATGATCCTAGCAGGACTTACTACCATCATCTCTTTTATTTTTTTTAGTGAAAGATCTTTCCCTGCTTTTATAGAAGGCATTAAGCATATAATGGCTTACATCCTCCAGAAACAGTTGAGAACAGAGGGAAGCAGAGACACTAGACAGGCACTGTTATGACGGGCGTCCAGTACACCAGGCGCAAGCCCTCCAGTGGCTAGGCCATGCCCGCGCAGGAGAAGGCCAGAAGGCCCAAGTCATCAGCATTTAGTTTTTTTATCGGAATTACTATAATTATTAGTGTGTTATTTCTATTATTATTATTAGAGGACATATAAATACTTTGTAAGACTACTTTGAAGAATTAAGCAGAAACATATATTGTTTCTCGGCTTTCCAAGGGAGCCGGGAGTTCTACCGTGAACTAACCCTAGCCTCGCGTGACTACGGCGCCGCCGCACCGTCTTCCTCGTGTCCTCAAGCCCTGACCTCCGATCACACACACCTACAGCCTCCGATCCCTCTCTTGCCGGACTAGGGATCCTAACAACCACTCTGGGCTGCCCCCCCAAAAGCAAACTGCTACGTAAAGCACCACCAAAAACAGTACACACTTGAGAAGATCAGAACCAAAGCGAGTCTTCATCCTTCTCTGCTTCAATGAGACTGACAGTTCGTCATCCATCCAGAAAGACACCTTTTATTTCAGAGAGTCCATTTCTACCAGAAGCCCTCAGCAACAACTGTCATTTCCAGGGGCGGAGCCAGGATTTAGATATAGGGGGGGCCGAATCATCGAGTGTCCAGAAACAATATATGGTATCACCGTCAAATCTTGATGTTGGCTTAAAAAAATAAAAGTTGCCAAATATCCTCTCTAACTTGTAAGTTTTCACAGTCGAGTGGTATTTTTCTCGAGAGAGTAGAGTAAATTGGACGATACTTAAATTCAGAAAATAAAAGATTTCAAATAAGAAAGCGGTAAGAGACAAATAAAATATTAAAAAGGTTTGGTTAGTTTGAAATATTTCGGTGCTCCCAGGGCAAAATTGTTTAGTAAGCTATTGTACGAAACTGTTGGATAAGGATAAAATTTAAGGTTGGTATTTCTTATGTTAACTTGCTAGATCTATTTGATTTATTTGAGAAAAACAATTTAGAATTAGCTGAGAAGTCTTTGTTTACTTATAATTTCTAGTGATTAGTGAGAACTAATGAAATGTATTAATGAAAAGTGTGCAACATTAGGGGGGGCAGGCCCCTGCCCGCCCCCCTGTCTTCGCCCCTGGCCATTTCTGCAAAAAGAAAAAAAATAGATTTTGAGCAAGACTTGAGCAGACAATCTTGGGAACTTAAGAGACACCTTCTCAAGTTATAGTTATCGCACCCTGTCATTCATTCATGTGTTTATTTCTTTATTCATTCATGTGTTTATTTCTTTGCTTGCATTGCATGGAAGGATTCGGTGTTTCAGCCTTGGGTGCAGTGGCGGAGCCAGGATTTTGAACTTGGGTATTCCCACAACCCAAAAAAAAATTCCAGTGCACAATAGCAACCCAAAAAAATTGCAATGCATAGCAGCAGGTTTCAATTAAAGTCATAAAAAGGTACAATACTAGAATAACATATTGTTCACATATAAGATAGGCATGAAAGTAGAAAACAAACTAATAAGTAACAAAAAAAGAACTTACAAATACTATAATGTTCCTTTAAATCTGCGATCCTTCATAGCTTGGAAGCGGTTGATAATGTCTTTGTCTTTAACTTGTAGAAAGAACTCCCGCTCAATAAATGTAACCAAGCAATCATTCAAGTATTGATCTCCAAGTTTGTTTCTCAATTTGTTCTTCACATAATTCATGATAGAAAAGACTCTTTCAACACTTGCAGTTGCTATTGGAAACACTAGCACCAATTTGAGAAGCTTGTAAACAACTTCATGTCTATCACACTTTTTTGTTTCAACAAGCTTAACAGAAAGCTCTGCAAGAGTCTTCACATTTTTGAACCTTTCATCAGCAAGCATATCATTGATGTACAAAGTAAGTGAAGAGGGCAGATGTCTCAACTCTAACAATGAAAAATCATTGGGATAAAATCCAGCAAGCTTAACCAATTTGTCTTTGTCAAAAGCAGCAAATGAATCAATAGGACTGAAAGCAGCCATGCAAACAAGCAATTCTGTGTTTACCTCAGAAAACCTTTCATTAAGCTCTAGAAGCTGCCTATCAATGATGCTTAAGAACATATCAACACGGTAACGGTGTAGATTCTTTATCTTGATAAAGAACCTCCTATCTCTTCCTACAGACTTGTAGAATTTGTCCATGTCAGAAACTTTGATTTTATTCTTCACACAAAATGACTCCACTTGTTTGAGGAAATCTTCTCACCCATGATCCTCCCGCAATTGATGCAATTGGAGCTTGGTCAAGAAAATAAGTTCTACTGCATTGACAATATCTTGATCCCTCTTCTGCAAGGCATAATTCAAGTCTGCTGTGGACCCAAGTACTGTTTGCATCAAGTGTGCCATAAAAACAAACTCATATGATCGAAATATTGTCAACATTGTTTGTGCATGTGCACACTCAACACCTAGAGAGCGATCATCGCCAACTTTTGTGAGGACTTTCCTAATTGAAGGATACAAAGATAAAAACGTGCATAACAGTCTTGTAGTGAGATCCCCAACGAGTATGTCCTGGCCTGCCCAATCCCATTTCTTGATTCAAACCCTTTCCAGTCTGAATGTCATCCAATTCTAAAGCTTCTACAATTCTCTGTGCTTGTGCTTCTCGAAACATTTGTGCCTTCTTACAGGAATTCCCAATAAGGTTCAACAAAAATCTAACTTGATCAAAGAACCAAATACAATCTAGGTTTTCCTTAGCAACTGCCACAAGAGATAACTAAAGTTGATGTGCAAAGCAATGAACATAGTAAGCAGATGGACATTCATCCATAATGAGTTTCTTTAGACCATTAACATGACCCTTCATGTTACTAGCTCCATCATAATCTTTCCCACGTACCATGGACAAACTCAAATTATGCTCCATCAATAATTTCTCAATTGCAGCTTTAAGTGTCAAGGAAGTAGTGTTCTCAACATGAACAATACCTAAAAACCTCTCAACCACTCTACCATTTTTGTCAACATACCGCAAACAAAGAGCTAGTTGTTCATTTTGGTACACATCACTAGACTCATCAGCAAGAATTGCAAAATAATTACCACCAAGGTCTTCCATGAGAAGCTTAGTTGTTTCTTTGCACAACAATTAGCTATTTGTCTTTGTGTTTCAGGGGCAGTCATCTGACAATTCTTTGGGGCATTCTTCAAAACCACTCTAGCAACCTCTTCGAAGTTTTCAGCTAGCATATTTAACAACTCCTTGAAATTTCCTTTGTTAAGTGAATTTTCACTTTCATCATGTCCACAAGAAGCTAGACCTTGCCGTAGAAGATACTTAGCACATTGAAGAGAGTATGACAAACGAGACATATAATCAGCCTTGTCCTTTTCATTTATTGCAGCAAACTTGTCAACAATTTTTCTTTTAGGTGTGATGAAGGAATTATATTTCTCTTGAGCCATATTGTGAAAACTATTTACAGAACCACAATGTTTAATAATCCTGCTTTTCATATGCCAATTTCTAAAGCCCCCAATCACAAAAGCATCTCCACCAAAGTATTAAGTTTATGCTTGAACAAGTAGCAAACAAAGTAGAATGCGGTATCTTTTTCCATGCTATATTCTAGCCATTTGAATTGATTAAACCAATCAAGCAAGAAGCGATGAGGTTTACCTCCAATAAGCCTTACAGGAAAATCATGATCCCATGGTTGACATGGACCTAATGCAATGAATGCCCTGATCACAGAATTCCGCTCATTCACATTATATCTTTTGATGGGAATCCTCTTTCCAGGATCATGAGATAGAAGGTCAATGTCATAAATAGCTTCATCACTTGATTCATCTTCTGAGTCATCACCATCTCTGATAGGAGACCAAGTAGAAGGTTTTGTGAATTCCCCTGATCTATGTTGCTGCTCCTCTCCCACTTCTGTGGCTATTGTGTTAGGATCATTGCTAGCTATCTCAGGTTCTCTGCTTGCTATATCATGGTCAACAGAAGGAATGCTTTCATTATGAACTTGACTCTCATTTGTTTCCAGCAGAATAGATGGAACTAGATCTTCAAGTTGGGCCTCACTCCCTACCACCGATGTTACTGCAACTGGTTCTGGAATTGATGTGGAGCCTAATTCTATTTTTCTTGTCTTTGTTGCTCTATCCCATAAACTCTTCAAATCAACAGTTTTCTTCTTCATTATGCAAACTGAAAGTAATCTACAGGAAGCAGTAAAATCGAATAATGAGGATTGGGGAAAATCCAAATGACCAAATCGTCAAATAAGTAATGTGGATTGGAGAATGGGGACCGCCTCACCAGTCAATCACCACCATCGCTCCACTGCGCATCTGGCGCCGTCTCCCCGTCGGCAGCCACGGCGCCCGGCCTCTGCTCGCCCGCTCCGCCCTGCGCGCAGCGCGCAGCGTGCTGTGCCCCTGCCTGCTACCGTCGCTGAGCGCCACCACTGAGCGCTCGCAACTCGCCGTCGCTGCCGCCTCGCTAGATTAGGGATTTGGGATTTTTTTTGGGGAGGAATGGAGAAGAGCCGCAGGCAGCAGGTCATGACGCCGCATCGGGGCGTCTTCGCCTCTTTCCCATTCGCTCAACTTTATCCCAATGTCGGTGCCCAGTTGCGTTCTAAAATTGCCCTCCTTTCACCATCACTTTTGCCTTCCTCTTCTACATTTACAACATATCTCATGCCTATCTATTCTAACTACCATTTACATAGGTTCAATGAACCTGGAACATGACTACTCTTAACACCCCTCCTCAATCTTAACCGGCCACTAGGTTTAGATTGGACCTAAACTTGCTGATCTTGGCTGCAACAATCGGTTTGGTGAACCCATCAGCGAGCTGGTCGTCTATATGTATCCATCGAATGTCGAGTAGCTTCTGAGCGACCCTTTCCCTCACAAAATAAAAGTCTATTTCTATATGCTTTGTGCGTGCATGGAAAACTGTATTTGCAGAAAGATATGTAGCACCAATGTTGTCACACCAAAGCTGAGCTGCACATGGATGTTGTATCCCTAACTCATCAAACAACTTTTGAATCCACATGACTTCAGCTGTAGCATTCGCTAGTGACTTATATTCTGCCTCGGTGCTCAACCTTGATACAGTAGCCTGTTTCTTGGCGCACCAGGAGATCAAATTTGGTCCAAGGAAAATGACAAAGCCTCTAGTGGACCTTCTGTCATCAGGGCATCCCACCCAATCAGCATCCGAAAATGCACTCACCATTGTAGATCTAGATCGACTGATCTTCATGCCAAGCTTGAGAGTTCCTTGAACATATCTAAGTATCCTTTTGACAACACTCTAGTGGACAGATGTTAGCACATGTAGAAATTGGCATACCTTGTTCATAGAGAATGAAATATCAGGTCTGGTCAGGGTAAGATACTGTAGTGCTCCGACTATACTCCTGTATCTTGTGGCATCCTTAACTCCAAGAGGTTCCCCTTCTATCACACTTAGTTTTTCAGTTGAAGAGAGAGGAGTATCCACCGCCTTGCACTTGTTCATCCTTGACCAATGCAGCACATCAGTTGCATATCTCTCCTAAAAAAGCTTGAGACCATCATCAAGCCGTTTGACCTCTATGCCAAGGAAGTAGTGTAGATCTCCAAGGTCCTTGAGAGCAAATTCTTTTTCAAGATCCTTAAGCAATGCATCTGTCGCTTTTTGTGACGAACTTGCCACTATAATGTCATCCACATACACAAGAACAAATATAGTGTAGCCACCCTTGCTATAATAAAATAGTGACGTGTCAGCCTTAGAGGGTGCAAAACCCAAGGCTACTAATTTTGCACATAACCTGGCATACCAAGCTCGCAGTGCCTGCTTGAGTCCATAAAGTGCTTTCTCAAGTTTGCATACAAACTTTGGTCTATTTGGATCTGCATAACCAGGAGGTTGTCTCATGTAAACTTCTTCTTCCAATATGTCATGCAAGAATGCATTATGCACATCTAACTATCGAAGTATCCATGCTCTCGACATAGCAATGGATAGTATGAGGCGAATGGTTGTCGCCTTGACAACAGGACTGAATGTGTCTTCATAGTCAATTCCATAACGTTGACGAAAACCTTTGGCGACCAAACGAGCCTTATACCTGTCAATAGCACCATCTGCCTTTCGTTTAACCTTGTATACTCATTTGCAATCAATAATGTTCTTGCCACTTGGAGGTGGGACAAGTTGCCAAGTCTTGTTGTTTAGGAGATCCTTGTATTCAACATCCATGGCACCTTTCCATTTTGGATCACGGAGAGCTTCACTAACAGTAGAAGGCTCCTCAGAGGCAACTCAAGACATGCCCCAACGAACCGTGCCATCGGTGTATCGCTTAGGCTATCGAATGTTGTATTGAAGCCTAGTTGTAGGGTGTTGCGGTTGCTCGGCCATAGATTCGGGCGCAGGCGCACCAGACGCAGAGGATCCGGAGCCGCGAATCTCCCCCGTCGAATCAACAGCAGGCAGGATAGCCCCCTTAGCGCTGGATCCTGGTGTGCAGCCACATCCGTGATCATAGGGTGGGTGGGTGAGGAGGTCGATGGGGTCACCGCAGATGATCCGAAGGAAACCGTCCCGGTGGGCGACAGCTCCTGCACCGAGGAATCGGGCGCCGATCCTGAGCTGGATCCGCTGACGACGCCGTCAGTTGTGCCAGGCGGATTAGCCCCGATCTCCGAGCTGCCTCCACTTGGGAAGCACATGAAATGCTGGTGCTGAAGCTCTGGTTCTTCAGCCAATTGCTCCGCCGTTACACCATCAAATTGCATCGAATTTTTTCTGTAGTTGCAGGACAAACACGAGAGCTCGAGCATGGGTTAGTAGTTACATTATCAAGACTACCCCAGTCCAGTAAATTTGCATCCCCAAATGTAGAAGAGGAAGGCAAAAGTGATGGTGAAAGGAGGGCAATTTCAGAACGCAGCTGGGCACCGGCATTGGGATAAAATTGAGCGAATGGGAAAACATTCTCATCAAAGACAATGTCTCTAGAAATATAGACCCACCCCTCAGAGGGATCAAGACATTTAAATCCCTTATGTGAGTCACTATAGCCGAGAAACACACATCTCTTTGAGCGAAACTGAAGTTTTTTTGTGTTGTATGGCCTCAGGTTCGGCCAGCAAGCACACCCAAAGGTACGAAGGAAGGAGTAGTCGGGTTTATGGCCAAGAATCCGTTCATACGGTGTTTCATTGCCAATGACCTTAGAAGGTAGATGATTAATGAGAAAAACTACAGTTTGGAATGCTGCATCCCAAAACTTAAGCGACATAGAGGCGTGGGCTAGTAAGGAGAGGCCTACTTCAACGATGTGGCGGTGCTTGGGCTCAGTAGAACCATTTTGTTGATGTGCATGAGGAAAAGAGATGTGATGATCTATCCCTATGCGCTTGAAAAAGGAGTTTAGGGTTTGGTATTCACCACCCCAATCAGATTGAACTGCCAAAATTTTGCGACCGAATTGTCGTTCAGCTAGGCTTTGGAAATCATGAAAACGAGCAAAAACTTCAGATTTATGTCGCAAGAGATAAATCCAAGTAAACTTGGTGTGATCATCGATAAATGAAACATAATAATTATTCTTCCCGACCGAAGATGCTGCGGGACCCCATACATCTGAGAAAATCAAGTCTAAAGGACTAGCTAAAACACTGGTGGAGCGAGGGTAGGGAAGCTGATGGCTCTTCCCTCGCTGACACGCATCACAGATGGCATCTTTATTGGACTTACAAACCGGAAGACTATGGCGATTCATAACTTGCTAGACGACGGCATAGGATGCATGCCCTAATCTAGCATGCCACATGGACTCGGACGGCTTGAACACACCAAGGGCTTGATTATTTGGCGAGGGCTTGAGGGGGTAGAGACCGCCTTCACACCTGCCGTGCAGCAGTGTTCTCTTGGTCCCCTGTTCCTTGATGAAAAAATCATTTGGATGAAACTCTAAGAAGGCATTATTGTCACAAGTTACACGATTGACAGAAATAAGGCTTTTATGGGCTTGTGGCACATGAAGAATTTTATTGAGATGAATTTGACTATTTGGAGTATGCAAAATACTATGACCAACGTAGTTGATATCCATACCTGACCTGTTTGCAGCGTGCACCTGCTCGCCACCGGTGTACTTGTTGCGAAACGAGAGCTTGTCTAGCTCCTCGGTGATGTGGTCGGTGGCACCGGTATCCATGTACCAGTTGGTGTCCACCCCGTACGAGGTCATGGCGGCGGAGGTGCTCTTCTGCGGTGGACCGGTGACGTTGGCATCAAACCTCTTGAAGCAGCGATGCGCCATGTGCCCCTCCTTGCCACAGATCTGGCAGAAGACACCGTGGAGGAAGTTGCGGTTGCGCTCTCCATTGCCGCCCGTCCCGCGGCCACCGTTGTGACCACGTCTGGAGCCGCCTCGGCCACCACCTCCACGGCCACCACGGTGGTTGTTGGGAGGCGCACCACCCCCGCGGCCGCCCCTGGTGGCGATGTTGGCAGAAGAGTGGGAGCCACCATCGCGGATCTCACGCCTTTGTTCATGGCTCACCAACTAAGCCTGGAGCTCCTGAAGGGAGATCGGTTCGACGCGGTTGGCAACACCAGTCACCACCGAATCAAATTCCTCCCCTAGACCCATGAGGATGTAGGAGGCGATCTCATCATCGTCGAGCTTCTTGTCGGCCGAGGCCATGTCATCGGTCAGGCCCTTCATCTTGGTGAAGAACTCCACCACAGTGGAGGAGCCCTTGGTCGCCGTGGAGACTGCCATCCTCTTTGTCATGAGGTGCGCCCGATACTGAGAGGCTTGCAGCCCCTGAATGGCAGCCCACAAGGAGGCTGCGGTGGTCGAAGAGGCCACCTGAGAGAAGACGTCCTTGGACAAGGAGGAGAAGAGGTAGGCTCGGACTTGGCTATCCTTGGCGAACCACTTCTCATATTCTGGATTGACCACCGGCTTGGGCTTCTTGCCATCCACACCAGCGGCAGCGTCCTCCTCCAAGAACTCAGGCGGAGGCTTGGCGGTGGACTTGGTGACGCTCCAGAGTTGGGCACCCTGGAGAGTGGCTGTGACTTGCGCAAGCCACATGTTGTAGTTCCCACGGGTGAGCTTCTCCGTCACCGGTGGGAGAAACCCGAAGGAGAAAGCAGCGACGGCGGCGTCAGAGGGAGCCGCCATGAGGATCAAGGAAAACCTAATCCGCTAGGATTTGTTAGGCATCTGATACCATGTAAAGAGAAGTGGGGGAACTAGATGACCCCTTGGGCCGCTCTCGGTTGTGTGTTATAGGCACGGGAAAAGCCCCCATGGTGGCAAGTACACAAATCTCGGGATTACAACAGATCTCATGTCTATCTTTTCTAACTACCATTTACATAGGTTCAATGAACCTGGAACATGACTACTCTTAACATCCCTAACACGATTTCTAGCAACCTTATGTCGCTAGACATAGGGAACAACCAGTTTGCTGGGACAATTACAGCGGTAGCTACTGGTTTAAGTACTTCATTGCTGATAACAACCAATTTTTTGGCGACATACCAGCAAATTTGGGCTATGGCATGCCACTGCTGCAGACACTGAACCTGGCCAATAACAGACTCTGTGGCAGGATAAGTTAAGCTGGAGTGAGCCTGACTAGTGACCAAACAATCCAGAGTGGAGTATGTAAAATTAAATAGCATGAGCATGTGTGCATGCATGAATAAGTTACACTCCCTCCGTCCCGAAAGACAGTGCATAGTGACTTCTAAAATTTGTACTAAAATATAGTGCATTCTACATATGTCAATGCCTAGATTTGCCAAAGTTTATTAGAAAGAAAACCATAATTTAAGGAGAAATACCTTAATTGGTATCAATATATGGTCACATGTGTAATTTGAGGATTCCCTTAAGTTGTTCTAAATTTTTTGGAATGCACTATATTACAGGACGGGGGAATAACTTTCTCGAAGCTGGTGATAGCTTACAACAATCGTGTAGCTTGTCATTGATGCTTTTAAGACAGCGTTTGGTAAAAGAAAATCTGGAATGCAAAAGGTTATTATCAAAGCCTGGGTGTGTTTGATTCATATATATGTAACAGTAGATAATCACATCGTTGGAGACATTTCTGATAGAATGTAAAGAGAACATTAAGGAGTCCATGGCCCCTAAGGGCACTTCCAAAGCAAAAACCAGAGTAGTGTCTATCTTTACTAAGGAGTCCATGGCCTTATTGGGAGAGAGGACAAAACAAAGAAACCGTTTCCGGTGTCTTCGCGTGACTCGATGCCGAAGAAACGACTCCAATTGGCGTTGGGGACATCAACCAGCGCCATCGCCCTCGTGCTCCGCGTGCACGCCGCGGAGCTCCTACGTAGCACCGTTGCCCCCCTGCTCCCTGCGACTAGTGAGGGGGGCGTGGACGCGGCGTCACGGCCACTGGTGATTGAGCACCTGCTGATTAAATCCGTCAACTCGATGCAGGCCACCTACAAGGCGCTCACCAACTGCCAGCCACCGCCCGCGCCAGGTGTAACACCCTGTGTTTTTTCTAATGCTAAAATCCACTTAAAATCTGAAGTTTTTAAAATTTTACAACAAAATAAAACTTGGTTCGTTTAATTTTTTTTACAAAACCATTTTTAAAACCTTTTTTTTCCAAAAACCTTGCATAAAAATTCACAATATGCATTTTTAGTGTTCGAGTGCTTGTGTGTTTTTCTAGAATTTATTTGTGGCACTAAAAGTTTCCTCCTTGAAAATCCCTCCATTCATTTTAAATCAAACCCTCTCCGTGATCCTATGAGAATTAGAAAACTCAAAACTCATTTATGCGATCAATCTCTTTCTCCTGTTCAGAGTTTCAGACCACCCGGCCCAGGCCATCGCATGCGTACTGTGTCTGCTCGTGTGTCACTGATCTGAGGGTCCCACTGGTCAGAGCCGTCCTGTTCCTCGCGATACCTTAACCGCACGCAAAGCATGCACTGTCTGCCAGTGCCAGCTCACGCCGTGCGCCAGTGCCTGCTCCAGTGCCCCGCGTGGCTATGTTGCACCGATACGGGATACCGATACGGCGATACCGATACGGCGATACGGTGATACGGCATTTTCCAAAAACAAGGATACGCCGATACGGCAAGTATATAAATATATACCAAAAAAATCAGAATACAGTCTAGAAAAACAATCAGCAAATAAAAATGGCAAACCATAGATATTGCTAGTGCCATGAAGCATCTAAGCCATCATAGTACTTGGTTTTAAGATTCTTAGAGCACAATAATAAATATTGGTTTTTAGGTTCTTACAACACAATAATAAATATTAGGATACAGGATACAGGAGACATGGCTAAATTTAAGGCTCAGTGCCAGATCCGCCTTCTTTATCTTCAAATAACATCCCTTCAAATTCTGGCTCATCCAGTGAGAGATCAGCATGTTCAAGAATGCCAGCACCAGTAAAGGCTGCCGAGAGGATGGGCTCCAATTTGAGGGGTTATGGGCTGCGAAGTATCGGGAAAGTATCGGTCAAGTATCGCCTAAGTATCGGGATTTAATTTAATTATTTTTATTTCTCTATTTTCCCGATACTTCACCGATACCGTATCGGTGGCGTATCGGCGTATCGGCGTATCCGATACGTATCGCGATACCGATACGCCAATTCTGGTACGTATCGGCGTAACGTAGCCGCGTGGACACTGCAGCACTGCTCCCGCCTGCCGGCAAAGCTTCCCTCGGCCAGATATTTTCGCCACTGTCGCGTCGCCTTCCCGATGTCGCCTGTCTTCCTCCCCGCAAATGCCGTCGAGCTCAAGCATGCGAGCTCCCATGCCGGTTCAGTGCTCCGCGTGGACGATGCACCGCTGCCGCCTGCACTGTGGCCCTGCCATGGATGCCGGCAAAAATCTTCTTGGCCGCAAAGATTTTTCCGCCGCCACCGCCTTACCGTTGGCTATAAATTAAAAGCCGGCCATTCGGGTCACCTCATCCGAGCTCGGGTCCAGCTCCCTCCCTCTCTTCTCGGTGCGCAGACGATTAGCTCCATGGCTTCTCGTCTCGACGACCAAGGCTGGCAGAGACCTCTGAAGCGCCGCTGCCAGAGCCTCCACACCTACTATAAGGTCGTCCACGACTTGCGCCACCATCGTCGTTGCCTCACTGGGCACTAGGCCGAGGAACGCGCCGCCCGCCGTCTTCTGCTCTCTCAGTCCGCTCTGACAGAGTCCCTGTCACAGCGAGAGAGCAAGAGAGTGGACGAACACACAACACACGCGAACACAGGTGGAACACTCGTGAATATTTTTGGGCTGCAATGCGGCAGCTTTCTCTATTAATTGCACTGGCATATAAAGGAATTGCATGCACATTTACATGGCCATGGTTGGCCGAGAGAGATGAGGTTGCATGCACATTTACATGGGGCCGATTTAGTTGCCAAAAATTTGGCAAAATGATACTGTAGCAAATTTCGTTGTTATTTGGTAATTAATGTCTAATCATAGTCTAATTAGGCTTAAAAGATTTGTCTCGTCTATTTTGTCTAAACTGTATAATTAGTTTTATTTTTTATCTATATTTAATGTGTCATACATGCGTCTAAAAATTCGATGTGATGGGGAATATTGAAAAATTTTGCAAAATTTTTTGCAACTAAATAGGACCATGGTCATGGTCTGCCGAGAGAGATGCTGGCACGCTCGTGCTCGATCAACGCCATCCCGATGATCTGGGCCGTGCCCCATGCGTGGTCTTCGTGCACACTACTTGCGCACAGCCACGGCGCAATCTTGGCGGACTGCATGCTAGCTACGACTAAGCATCAGCTAAGAATAGTCATGTGCTCAGGAAAATTATTCAAACACGCTCCTCTTTTTCCTTCCCTCTTCCGCGCAAGGACAAGAAGGCCGGAGACGACGATGCCGTACCGTATGCCGCCGCAGCGCCGCCGCCCTACGCCGTCGGAGCCGCCCTTGCCTCGGCTCGCCAAAGCCAACACCGCCGGCGATGAGGTTGCCGCCGCGAGCTCACGCCGCAGCTGCTGACGCCCGCCGCCGATGTGCTCTGCCTTCTCGTTTGTGGCCGCACGCACAGAAGGCCGAAGAAGCCGTCCGTTCCATGTACTGCGTGGAGCGCCCATACGGCCACGTCATCTCGCGGACCCCGCATGACAGCCTCACCCTTCCACCGCATGTCTTCCTTTCCTCTTCCGGGGACTGGGTTCACGTGGACCAGGAGGAGGAGCACGTAGTCCACACCGCAGTGCAGAAGCAACTGCACAGAATGGTCCCAACGGCCAAGCCCACAGCCCTGGGACCACACGTCAGCCTAAGGCCGAGCAGAAAATTGCTAGCGCACTCGGAGAGTGCACACGGGAGTGTAACCGTGTGTTTGGATTATGGGATGAACTAGGTTGGGATGGGTTCGACCCAGTTTCGAAGGCGTTTGGTTTGGGGGTCGGGTTAAACGGGGTCGGACCCAGATAGAATATGCGCTTGAGATGCGGGTCGGTCTGATACCTCCAAATCAAGGGGACCACGCCTACCCACATCGACACCCTTCGTCTCCGTCTCGTGAAGGTAGAGGGTGTGACGCTCCTCCATTGGCGCCGAGGGCTGCCGTCGAGGGCGCAAGCGCGGGGCGACACTTCTTCCTCCGTCGGGGGCTGCCGCCGAAGGCGCGAGCGCACGGCGGCGTGGCTTCCTCCGTCGGGGGCCGCCGTCGAGGAGCGCAGGGCTGCCGTCTTGGAGCGCAGGGCAGCGTGGCTTCTTACGTCGGACGCGACCAAGAGCAACGAGGTAGAAGAAGGTGGCTGAGTGGCTGATAGTTCGGTCCCACGGCGAGGAGGAGCTAACGGGGTTAAGTTACCATCCATCCCAACCCGCTGAATCCCTAGTACCAAACAAAAAACTAGAATGGCTCCACCCCTCAAATCAAACTTGAGATGGGTCCAACCCAACCCATCCCACATGGTCCTCAAACCAAACACATGGTAAGTAAGCCCTTCCCCTTTCCATGAAATACCTAGAAAATTACTAAAATTACTAGAAATATTAGAGCCACTCCAAAGCCTACCCAGACTTTTCCCACACATTCTCCGCCATCTAAAATTCCAAAAATAATTTCCAATATCCTTTCCGTATGTCTTTTCCCGATAACCTAGAAAATCCAATATCCTTTCCATATGCCTCCGTTCCACCTCCAAATCCCTTGATTCTTCCACCAAAATATTCTAAAATCAAATCCTCCTTTTCATAATTTTTGGTGCCCATTTAAATTCTAGTTTTATTTTGTTTGGTGTTTTTCTTGCATGCCGATGCTAGACAACATAGGATAGAAGGCGTGGAGAGAACCTGATAAAACCCGGAAGTATAGTTATACAAAGATAGAGAAGCAAGAAGCGCAGGAATCAAGATCCCGAAACAAGGATATATAATCGTCAGCAAGCTGAGGCAAGTTCTAACGCCCCCTACCATTCCCTTCCATATATTTTGCCACATCTAAACCACTCCCCTTTTCACCATCGCCATGTCTTGCCACCTCCACAGCAAAACCTACCACTTTCTGTTTCTACCTATTATCTAATAAACTTAATTTACATTATATATGTTCGTACAACCTTCTTTTATGTGTTTGTGAGAATAAATGTCATGAGCTTTTGTGATATGTTATGAGCATTTATGATATGTTATGAGCTTTTGTGGTAGTATGGACGAGCTTAAGAACATGAACCGTGTTGTTAATTAAATATAACTGTTGAACTAAAATTTACTTCCAACAGGAGCGAGTGGGATAATTCATGTGGTGTGGATTACCTGGCAGGTTCACCTAGTGAGGGTTCCTATGGGAGATACTCGCTTCGGTCATATAAGGACCGGTTCATTTGCTATCTCGCCTAGCCAAAAATTCATACAGCCACATGTCTATATGGGCAGACTTGGTCTCACACCTCGTTAGGTAGAAGTACAACTACTACTAGGAGGCCAAAGTGGTAACGGACTATCAGGAGAGGACACGGTTGCCGGGTGATCTTCCATGGTCTGGTCGGCATAGTTGTGTGTGATCTTTCATGTAAAATTATTGTTGTGCCGGGTGCGAGCACTGTTTATTGAAATTGGATGTTGTGTGATCAAGCAAACTTTGTGTGGTTTTCTGATCCTTGAGTATATCGTGGTAGTGTTGTATGTGTCACGCCCCGCGATGCTCCGTCAACCGAGATAGCTTCATGATCTTTGTAACGGTCGAGTGACACAAAACACCCCATGTGGCAAACCAACTCACATGACATCCAACATCATGCCTAACTATCCAGATTATAACACTTACAGGAAAATACATGATTCATAGAATTTATACAGTTTAATTTTCTTCTCCCTCCTAGGCTCAACTCTAAGAAATCTCAATCGAATTCTTATCGGAGTTAACTCATAGTTCATCTTGGATTCACCTGATCTAGGGTCTACTATGCAGCGGTGAATAGAGCACTACCTCACATCCACCGGAACAACAACACCTATAAAATAACTTAACACAACGCCGTGAGTATATTTCATACTCGTAGGACTTAATTCCAACATATAGATATTTGGTGGATGCAAAGGGCATTTAATGGGTATTTGTACATTTGCGAAAGGTGCATGGCGTTTCTTAGATGACATGCTCATGATCTATTTTAAGGTATTATCATTAAGAGATATGGTATTCAAAAGAGTGATTAACACATATACGCCACAATGTCATCATGTTCCATCATTTCTCTACCATGGGTATAGAAAGTAAGAACAACCGAATGAATCTGTCCTAAAGGACTTCAGGCTTTTGAACTCTACAGAGGTGTACAACTGTACCTACACGGAAGAATGGGACTAACCTCCACCCCTTTTGAACAAGATAAGGGTTGCCTCACGTCTTCCAACCTTTCCCTAATCCGGCCCAAATGTCCGATGAAAGGTTCGACTGGTGCCCAATCAATCTCCTAGACATTCCCGACCGACGCCACCCCCTTGCTAGTTTCACGGATAAACCGATCGTAATTAGTTACTCGGCTTGTCGACCCCATCCATGACATGTGGTTTGTACGGGTGGTTACTCGAACTCGCATATCTCAATAAACAATCCTTAACTGCTCCACGAGTTATGTCATTTGAGATCCCACACTCACAACGATCTACCCCTCGCAAGAGCGAAGTTACCAAAGGCGTTAACCATGTTTATAACCTTTAGTGATATTGTGCCTTAGCTAGATTAGTGAAGTAAGTCAAGTTGTATCCTCATCAGTTTTAGTGATTAATTATCCAAGTGTAACATCCTACATGCACGAGAATGAGTTCCCTTCTCATACTCGACTTCTACCATTGCTAAGTAACTAAGCAATAAGCAATTAAGAATTTCCATTCCCATTGTTTAGATGAGAGGCTTCTAACAGATTAGAGAGTGACTCTAAGTGTAGGGTGAACACGTTTACTAACCAACACTACATGTAATGCATAACTCATAATGAACCTCGATAAGTATCCAAAATAGGGTTTATAGTAGTGGGGTGCCTGCCTGATCTTGCCGACGACTCCGAGGGTGTAGACGACAACTCACACGCATTCCTTACGCTACTTGGGTCCTGAAAGAGAACAAAAGTTGAGGTTGAAGGTAACCGAGAAAGGCTTAGGAACAAGACTCGGCTTGGGAATTAGGGTAGATGCTTCTACCTATGGCTCTCCTGTTGTCTTTCTTGAAACTATGTTGAACCTAGTATTGTTGACCTCTTGGGTAAGTTCACTAGGTAACTTCATCCTTACTATTAACTTTATGGACACTCTGACCTAGGTGGTAGACACTCCGTTAGTTGAGGTCTTGAGGTTACTTGCCACTGGTTGGACTCTGCTTAGGTTGTCGAACACTCGTTGGAAGTGACGAACACTCCGGTAGGAACCAAGAAGTCTTGGGTTGCTGGGTTACTGTCCTCTATAAATTATCGGACGCTCCACCGTAAGTGACGGACACTCCGGTATGGGCTAGGTACTTTTAGGTTCATTGGCTATAAGTCTTTATAATTAAATGGACACTCCGCGGGATATCACGGACACTGTGGTGGTCCATGTCGACAGGAGATAAGGTTTCAGTGGCTAGTTTTCCTGGGGTTATCGGACACTCCGTCAAGCTGTCAACAGAACCTATGCTCTTGGGTGATCTTGGGTTCCAAACTTAGACGTGCTCAGTTGTGATCTATGCATGTGCAAGATATTTCTAGGATGGCTCAGGTGACTCACTAGGTTCAAGGTAGCTAGGTTTTAAGCTTGTTTTACTAAGTGTGGCTATAGACTAGGATTAAACTTAGAGATATAAGAACTTGAGGATGAATCATGAGATGAAGACAATAACTTTAGCTCTGAGATCTGAGAGCTTCCATAGAGAAAAGATTGAAGATCCAAACCTTCTGTACTCTTGCTTCTTATCCACGAGTTGGCTTGGCTCCATATGAATTCTCTCTTGCCACATACCAAAAAGATAGTTCAAAGGACTATTCATGAACTTATTGGATGATTGAACTAGGTAAGAACTTCTTGAGCTTACCATGAAGGGGTTGAGGAGTGAAGGGTGTCCATGGGCTGCTACTGGTGCTTCCCTTCTTCCTCTCCATCATATTCAATCCTTCCACCAATCCCTCCACTCTCTAGCTTCTAGGGTTCTTGCTTGTTCTTGAGTGAGTAGAGAGAGTGTGTTGCAAATGAGAGGATGAGTGAGAGAGAGTGGCTTCAGCTGAGAAATATCTCTTCCCATTTGTGCTGACATGTGGGTCCCACCCACTTGAGTGGCAATCCACTCATTTCCCACTTACTGCTACTGCACTGTGATCTGTCGGAGGGTCAGTGGTATTTGTCGGATGGTCCGGTAGTCTCTGTCTTTACCGAATTGACTAGTTCATTGAATGGTTGGTTGTTGGTGACCAATGCATTGCCCTTGAGTAGTTTCTTGGGGCTAGGTTGGTGTTGATGATGTCAATATGATGAATTTGAATCCATGTAGTGATTTTCTTTCACGCGGTGTGTGAGTCTAACCATGATTACCCGGGGTTTGCACTGGGTGCTTGATATCTTATCTCGCATACTTCATTAGGAATCTTCGGAGTGACTTCATAGGTGAATTTCCTTCGATAATCAAAATGACTGCCCAGTGTGTAACAAATTTTGGGTCGTTACAGTATGAATACCTAAGGTCATTCCATCTAGGTATGAGATCTCGTTGGGCCTATTTCTACCACCGCGAATGGGTGGAAATTGTGCTTATAATTTGGGGAAATGTGTACAATCTCTGTAGAGTGTATTGAATCTATTCGAATAGTCACGTCCTTGGAATAGGCAACAGTGAGATGTGGTCTCAAATGATTAGACTCTTAAATAAATAGTCTATTTTACCTTCCTAAACTATATATGGTTTCTTAAAACTGGACTAAATTTCCCCTATAGTTCGTGTTGATGGCTTGTGGTGAGACGATTTTTTAGCATCAAGTGTGGTGAAATTGATTTAATTTGGGCAATTGTTTGGCAAGATCTTTATTTTTTTGTTGAACAACCCAATCTGAACTGAATGATTTTTTTTATTTTGGGAGTACTGAGAATAGATGTGAGGTTAGATGTTTTCTCTCTGTATATTTCACTATTTTGACACTACATTTTGTAAAAGGTGCACGGATAAAACATGGATGGATTAACCCAAGAACATAATAAACCTATGACCCTATACTATAATCTGCATGCATAGGGTGTTTGTTCTGATATCTTGATAATCATATGTAGGCAAACCCTTGTGTATAGAGAATGAGTGGTTATGTTTTTAGAGTTTGCCTAATTCAACAAAAGCAAATTTGTTGCCCTAGCGTATTAGGAAATCTTGATGACTTTAAACAAAATTTATTGGCTCCTATGGTTGATGGGAATTTCAAGGGGTCAACGAATGAATATCCAATTGAGTCGTGCGAAGCTACTGGCGTAAACTTTCTTTTTTTGTGTTTGGTTTTGTTTCTGAATTCATTTGACCTATTGATGCTTTTCTCTTAGGTTTTCTTTGTTCCTTGTTCCTTCTCCGTTTTTCCTCCAATTCTTTCTTGCAGCTCTTTGGTGATAATTTTGTTAATACAAAAACTTTGGGCTGCAATGAGACCATATATGCCGAGGAGGATGAAAAATGATATTGGTCTGCCAGAGAAGATTGGATTTACTGTATGGTAGAAACTGACGCCCTATCAGGTGCAGATCTTTGTTATGTTGCAGGAAGGTTTTAGTTACGTAGTGACTATATCTCTTTGCATATATCTTTCGTGTTTGTGATGCAGAAAAAGTTGTATACAACATTTCTGAAAACCAACACATTCAACAAAGGAGACAAAGGCGTTGTTCACAATTGAAAACCAACACATACAACATTTCTAAAAACCAACACATTCAACAAAGGAGACTAAGCTCACTACTCGCTCTAATTCCCAACTATACTAACACTACTATATCTTGAGAGAGTGGAGAGGCTTCTTCCTTGTGGTGTGTCTTGAATGAGAGGGAGTGAGGGGGTATTTATAGGTGGAGGTGGAGTAGGGGCTACTTTGACACCACGTCATCGATCCAGGTGACATCTCCTCCTTGCCCTTAGATCAAACCGACCTTGGATCAACGGTTGAAATCAAGGTAAGTGCATGGGAGCATGCACCAAGTCAGCGGGTGCAAATGTGAGCCGGTTAACTCCATAAGGGGATCGGCCGACCCCCCCAATGACATGTGGGCCCACCCTCTTTCTTCTAGAGCATGTCCCACATGTCATAGGGTGTGTATGATGCATGTTCTTCACTTATCACGTTAGTTTGCTTCTCTTGTGGGCCCATGGATCCATGTGCTCTCATCTCCGGCCGTTGAGAGAAAGCACACTTGTGATCCAAGGATGGAATTGACTTTGGGGACCTTGACATGGATCATGGAAGCTTGCAGTGGTTGATAGGCCCCATGGGGACGTCGCCCGACGACCATATGGGACCAACTCGGGCTATCTTCTACATGTAGCTAGCTTCTAGAAGCATTGCTCTTCATGATGGTAGAGTTGATTTGTCCATTTGCCAATTAGGGGGTCGGCCAACGTGTCAAGTTGGGCCCCCAAGCTGGTTTTTCATCCACTTAGTATCTATATTCAAATAGAGGACATGTAATGTGGAACCAAGTTATTTGAACCAAAATTATTGATGGCTTATGTCCTTTCGTATGTCACAGTTTTGTGACGTTTTTGAGCAACCAGCTGAATGTTGACGAAATCATCGTCAATAGACATGTGGCGAGAAAAGAAAAATCAACGTTGTTTCGGCTCCCCACGCATGTTTGGGCTCCTCGCGTGCTTGTCTCGACATGCAGGCCATCCTCCCGTGATACATTAATTATTTTTCCATGCCATGTGTCGTCGATCTAGTGCAGCGGCGCATCGGTGGTTTCATGCACCCGTCGCTCACCTAATATTTTCCCAGGAATTGGGATGCGAATTGTCATGCTTTGACCGCACAAACTGTTGTGTTTCAATCTCCGGTCACAGCTGTAGAATTTGTCACGGCTTGGAACATACTCCATTTTTTAGTGCTCTCTCACTCATTCAAGTACGAATCAAACACCCGCCGTCTCCGGTCTCCACCAGAGCAGCGCCAAGACATGGCATTATGGCAACACCTCACTGCCAACATGCTTCTGCTTCAGGCCTGTGCTACTACCAGTAGCATGCCTCCTGCACCACCACGTGACCTCACAGTGTTGGATTGATCTCAGGCCCAGCCCAACGGCTAGGGCCTCGTTCTCCCTGGATCGCGCCCTGATCGGGGACTACCCAACGAACACATCAAGTAGGAGGGGTTTTCCTTTTTCCTAACCCTAACCCTAACCCTAGCACCCAGATCCAGACGCGAAAGATCGAGAAAGGGAATACCTAACCCTAAAAGCAAAGAGGAAGGGCGGGGGGATCCATGCACTTACCTGTCGCGCGGTCATTCCCGCACCGCCGCCGGGTCACCGGCGACCGGGACGAGCAAAGAGACCGGCCGGGGAAACCACGCCACCGCGCGGCTCTCTGTGACCGTTCACCCAGCGAGGCACCGCGCACGAAGCCGCTCGACGGCGGCGCGCTCCGCAATGGCAGAGCGCGCGCACCGGCCAGAGGCCTCGGGGCGGCGCCATTCTTAACCGGCCGTCGGGGATGTTGTCCCTTTCCTTGCGGTTTGGAGCGGTGAGAGAGAGAAAGCGAAAGAACGAATGAGGCTAGGGTTCCGTCCAGCGGCTGCATCCAGGGGTTTTGTTCACCCGATTTCGAAGCTAGACCGTCGGATGCGATCCAACGGCGCAAGGCTGCTGGACCCGAGATTCAGCCCAGGCGGGTTTTGGCGCTGGGCCAAATGCGCGCCGCCGGCCCAGGTTGCGGCCTGGCTGAGCGTGCCCCCTCCCGCGCGCAGTCGGGCTAGGCCGCAAGTGGCCGTGGGCTGCTTCGTTGGCCGCGGCCCGTTAAGCACAGTGAAAATTTTTCATTTTCTTTTTTATTTTTTCAGAAGCATTTAAACAATCGTTTTGCCCAGTTATTAAACTCTATTTAATTGCATCAATGTGTTTATTATTTAGAGTGCAAAGTCAGCAAGTTATGCTTCTGAGAAATAGCAAGTTTTCCGCTGCGCGAGCTCTAATATTTTATGCATTTATTCTATTCTGCCCAACGGTGATTAGGATTTATGTACAGAGATAATTTTTTGTATATCTTGATTTTGACCAACGTTAAATTAAGATATGCAATTATTTCTTCCTAGATTTAATGTTGATGTCCTCACTTTTATTATGTTTAATTTCAGACCAAGCGCTCAATGCGATGCACTTTATTAGTGCAATCCCAAAGCTGACGGGACAGAACTATGTTCTGTGGCGTGAAGAACTTGATGCAGCTCTAGCACTTGCTGAGATAGATTTGGCTCTTCAGGAGTGTAAGGTCCTAGATGGCTAGAGGGGGGGTGAATAGCCTATAAAAAATTCTACGAGAAACACTAAGCAAACTTGTTAGAATAACAAACGGCGTAAAGCGAGTTTTGCTTAGCCAAAGGTTGTGATGCAAGCCTCCTATCCACAAGTCTAGTAGATTATGATCTCTAGTTCACACAAGTGCTAAGTCACTAACTTACACTAGTGAGCAAGCTAACAACTACTAGAAAAAGCTACTACTAGAGCTACACAAGATAATCTAGTAAAAGTAAATGCAAGAGATAGGATTGTGTATCTTATACCAACGGTGGAGTGAAGATGTTGCCAATCACCAAGATGATATACAATCAATCAATATTGACAACACCACAATATGGAGATCAATCACCGGGAGACAAGAGACACAATATTTTTGTTCACCCGGTGTTCACTTGTGCACCGACAAGCTACGTCACCGGTTGTGTCGACCAACACTTAGATGGTTCCTCGGTGCGACCCTCAAGTCACTTGCCCCTCAAGGCACGCCCCGCAAGGCACCGCAAGACACCACTCTCAAGTGAGATAACTCAATGACACGCGCAATGTAATAGAGTTGCTTTTGGCGTCCCGCCGAGGAAAGCACAAGAACCTCTCACAAACAACCGGAGGTGGCCAAGAACAATCACCTTCTCTTGCCAACGCCTCCAACAATCTCCAAGCCGGCTAGGAGCGGTACTCTCCAAGAGTAACAAGAAATCCACCGGCTAAACCACCCACAAGTGCCACTAGATGCCCTCAAGCTATGCAATGCACTTTGGGATCACTCAATCTCACTTATGATTTGCAATCACTCAAGAGAGATGAGTGGGAGGAGATGCTCTAGCTCAAAGGATGTACAAGAATGTTAGAAATCACTAGTTACCTCCCCAAGGGCCGGCCAACGAGTATTTATAAGCCTCCCATCCAAATAGAGCCGTTATACCCCTTCACTGGGTTCTGTCGGGATGACCGGACGCTCCGGTCATAACTGACCGGACGCGCTCACCGCGTCCGATGCCCCAACGGTTACTGCGCCAACGGTCAAACCCTATGACCGGACGCGCCTCTCAAAACGACCGGACGCGCTCCACCGTGTCCGATCCTCCAACGGTCACTGACCCTCAACGGTCAAACCATCGACCGGACGCGCTGCTTCGAACGACCGGACGCGCCGGTCACACAGCATGCGCCCGCGAAACAACGACCGGACGCGCTCCTCGCAACGACCGGACGCGACAGTGCCCGTGTCCGGTGTGAGTCCAGTAAGCTCCTTCAACGATCGGACGCGTCCGATCGTGTGTGACCGGACGCGCCCAGCGTCCGATCCTCCTTGCGAACCGCAGTTCTTCTCTGGGCACTTGACCGGACGCGCCGGTCCCACGAGTGACCGGACGCGCCGGTTGCAAACCCTAGCCCGCGCGCCCGAAACCGCGCTGTACTGACCGGACGCGTCCGGTCATACCATGACCGCGTCCGGTGCAGCGTCTGGTCACCTCAGTGACCCCGTTCGCCTCCGTTTCTTTTCTGACTTCCGACATAGTGGAAAATAGGCATTTCAACTCCCTGAAATCGCCTGAATTCCGTGCTCGTAAGCTCGGCGGAAGGGAGAGAGAGTCCCAAACCCTCTCTACCACCCAAACTTCAACTCCTTCGTAAATGTGCCAACACCAACAAGTGATCACCACCTTGTGTACGTGTGTTAGCATTTTCACAATCATTTCCGAAGGTTTTCCAGTAAGCTCACTAGGCCCTACATGCAATGCACTTCATGAATTCACCTAGTGGCACCCGTGCGTCGAAAAACCGATAAGACTTCCCCTCTTAATAGTTCGGCTATCGACCCTAAACCACTCACACCCTCTATGGTGTCTTGAGTGTAAAACAAAATGGCCCTATGGTTATATCTTTGCCTTGAGCCCATTTTGTTTCTCCAAATGATATGATCCACTTCATATCATCACATGACCGTCTCGATCCATCGACCCTGACTTCACTTGCTCTTCACCGTTGCATTTGGTCCGTCGGCGCCAAGTCTTGCTCAAGCTTCACCATCGCATGGTCCTTCGCTTCGAAGCCTCGACTTGCCCTTCACCTTCACAACCGGTCCATCGAGCCAAGCCTCATCTTGGTCTTCACCATCTTGGTCATATGAGTCAATGTCATGTCTCATATGCAATGACCACCTTTATCTAAATCATCCACTTAGATACAAAGGTTAGTCCTAGGTTTCATCAATTAGCCAAAACCAAACTAGGGACTTTCAATCTCCCCCTTTTTGGTAATTGATGACAACCCTCACAAAGATGATTTTGATAATAAAAGTTTTGAACTTGTCATACTTGTCCAATCATTTTGCTCATAAGTAAAGTTTGGACAATTATCACAAGCTCGGTTTTGGTAGCATTAGCTCCCCCTACATATGTGCATAGAGTTTGGATTGAAAGCTTTGCACATATGCATGGATAGAAATGTTGGGAGAGTAATTCTACCAAAATGATGCTATGGTGTAAGAAATGGACCTTTGAAGCGTGATACCAATCGGAGTTTCCTTTTACACCATCCTTAGCATCAAGAAGTAACTAGACATCCATCAAAACTCAAGAACCCCGTGAGATCAACATTATATGTAAAGGTTCTTGGACCACTTGTAAAGCTTTAGGCAAGTCTAGATACCACATGTAAACTATTCCTATGCATGCTAGTAGATCATTTCATCATCCAATTTCTATACTAGCATTGCACCACACAAGCATGTATATTGAATTTAAATACATGTGCAATGAGCAAGTCATATGAGAATGCACAAACAAATGCAACAACTTTGTTTATGAGCTTGCTCCCCCTACTTGTGTGCATCAACAAATTTTATTTACCCCTTTAAAAAGTTGAATCATCTTTTTCTCATCATAAATTTTATTTACACCTTTATCAAGTTGAATCATCTTTTTCTCTCCCCCTTTGTCAACAACTTACCCAAAAAGGGATCAAATTGTGGAGAGAAGGAAAAGTGTTTGATGGAGTAGATTAATTCGATACCACATATAAGGTTAAAAATTTATCAAATTTGGTTTAACCTAGAATACTTGCCAAAGATATTTAATTCGATTTGAACCAAAGACAAGCTTCTTCACTCCTCAAAATAAGGGTTATCTTGCCTATGTTGAATTAAACACTTATAGCAAATCTTCTAGATTCAACACTAGGTTTACAAGCTCACAAACATGTCATATGACACCACTAGATCAAAATAAGCATAGAAGCAATAGTGGTAACATATATCCATCAAATTCATTTGATTTATCATGAATGCTTATGCGTACCACTTATTATGTCTACATGCTCTATCAAGTCCTTAGCATAGGATGAAAGACATGTCAATCAATTTTACCTTGCAATGTCGAAGGAGAGGCATGTCAATAAGTGGGTGGGGTGCATTCAACTCATGTTTGAGAAATCAAGAATGTTCAATTCATTCCTTAGCTTGCAAAACCTCTTTTCATCAAGTGGCTTAGTGAGAATATCGGCAAGTTGATCATCGGTGCCAACACTTCCAATGGCAATATCTCCCTTTTGTTGATGATCTCTTATGAAATGATGTCTTATGTCAATATGCTTTGTTCTTCCATGTTGAACCGGGTTTTGTATCATCTTGATTGCACTTTCATTATCACATAGCAATGGCACATTCTTGAAGTTGAGGCCATAATCCTTCAAGGTTGATTTCATCCATAACAATTGTGCACAACAACTCCCCGCACTCACATATTCGGCTTCGGCGGTAGAGATTGCCACACTATTTTGTTTCTTTGAGGACCATGACACAAGTGATCTTCCAAGTAATTGACATGTGCCACTTGTGCTTTTCCTATTGATCTTGCAACCCCCATAGTCGGAGTCCGAATATCCAATCAATTCAAACTTTGACCCCTTTGGATACCATAGTCCAACATCTCTTGTTTGCTTCAAGTACCTCAATATTCTCTTTGTGGCCGTGAGATGACTCTCTCTAGGTGAGGCTTGATATCTAGCACACATGCAAACACTAAACATGACATCCGGCCTTGATGCGGTGACATAGAGTAGACTTCCAATCAAAGACCGATATTCCTTTTGATTCACCATTTTGCCATCAAGATCACTATCCAAATTGCCATTTGTGCCCATTGGAGTTGAAATTGGCTTTGCATTTTGCATTCCAAACTTCTTCAATATGTCCCTTATGTATTTCCCTTGACTCAAAAATGTTCCATTCTTCAATTGCTTGACTTAGAGACCAAGGAAGTAGCAAAGTTCACCAATCATAGACATTTCAAACTCTTTGGCCATCATAGCACCAAATTCTTCACAATAAGCTTGATCGGTTGATCCAAAGATGATGTCATCAACATATATTTGCACTATGAATAGATCATTTCCAATCTTCTTGGTGAATAGAGTAGTATCAACCTTGCCCATTTTGAATCCCTTAGAGAGAAGGAAATCCCTTAGCCTCTCATACCATGCTCTAGGTGCTTGCTTTAAGCCATATAAAGCCTTCTTCAACTTGTAGACATGGTTGGGTTTCTTGTCATCTTCAAATCCGGGCGGTTGCTCAACAAATACTAACTCATTGATGATCCCATTGAGAAATGCACTTTTGACATCCATTTGATATAGTTTGATATTGTGTGCACAAGCATAAGCCAAAAGAATCCTTATTGCCTCCAATCTTGCCACGGGAGCATATGTCTCATCATAGTCAAGACCTTCTACTTGAGTGTAACCTTGAGCAACTAGTCTTGCTTTGTTTCTCACTACAATGCCATCTTGATCTTGCTTGTTTTTAAACACCCACTTGGTTCCAATCACATTGTAGTCATTTGGCCTTTCTACCAATTCCCAAACATCATTTCTTGTGAAATTGTTTAGTTCTTCTTGCATAGCCATAATCCAATCGGCATCCCTCAAAGCTTCTTCTATCTTCTTTGGTTCTATGGTTGACACAAATGATGCATGCTCACAAAACATAGTCAATCTTGATCTTGTTTGCACACCACTTCTAATATCACCAATAACACTATCAATGGGGTGATCTCTTGCAACATGTTGTGGTTGGAGTACTTGCACTTGATTGCTTGAGCTTGGTTGATCACTTGATGTATCTTGATGAGATGAACTAGCACCTTGATCTTGCACTTGAGAGTCACTAGCTAGCTTGAATGGAGAATTGAGCACTTGATCTTTATCATCATTTTGAATATCAATCACTTGCTTTGCTCTAATGTCCCCAATGTCCATGTTCTTCATTGCTTCCACCAATAGAGTTTCACTAACATCATCTAGATTCTCTTCTTCATCTTGTGACCCATTGGTTTCATCAAATTGCACATCATAGACTTCTTCTAGAATGCCACTTGAGTTGTTCCAAACTCTATAAGCTTTGCTTGTAGTTGAATAACCAAGTAGGAACCCCTCATCACATCTCTTGTCAAACTTCCCCAATCTAGTGCCCTTCTTCAAGATATAGCATTTGCAACCAAACACCCTAAAGTAAGAAATATTGGGCTTTCTTCCATGAAGTAACTCATATGGGGTCTTCTCTAGCAATGGATGACAATATAATCTATTGATGTAGTAGCAAGCGGTATTGATTGCTTCATCCCAAAATGATTGACTCACATTGTACTCATGAAGCATTGATCTAGCCATATCAAGCAATGTTCTATTCTTCCTCTCAACTAGGCCATTTGATTGTGGAGTGTACTTGGCCGAGAATTGATGTCCAATACCATAATGATCACAAAGTTCTTCAATTCTTGTATTCTTGAACTCACTTCTATTGTCACTTCTCACTTTCTTGATTCTAATCTCAAACTCATTGTGAACTCTAGTGAGAAATGTCTTGAAGGTGTCAAACACTTCACTTTTGTCACTAAGAAAGAATACCCATGTGAATCTTGTGAAGTCATCCACTATGACAAAGCCATACTTGTTGCCGCCTATGCTTGTATATGTTGTTGGTCCAAATAGATCCATGTGCATCAACTCAAATGCTTTGCATGTGCTCATTGTACTCTTCTTTGGATGTGAGCTTCCAACTTGCTTCCCGGCTTGACATGCACTACAAAGCTTATTCTTCTCAAATTCAACATCTTTCAAACCATTGACAAGATTGTGAGTTGTAAGCTTCTTCAATTGTTTCATGCCAACATGACCAAGCCTTCTATGCCAAAGCCAACCCATGCTTGATTTGGAGACTAAGCAAGTTGTCAAAGAAGTTTCTCTAGCATTGAAGTCAACTAGAGATTCTCATATCTAAAGCCCTTGAATGCCACATTTGAACCATCCACACTAATAACTTCCACATCATCAACCCCAAAGATGCATTTGTAGCCTAGATCACATATTTGTGCCACGGATAGAAGATTGAAATCCAAACTTTCAACTAGCAACACATTTGAGATACTCATGTCATTTGATATTGCAATCTTGCCCAAGCCAATAACCTTGCCTTTCTTGTTATTGCCAAATGTAATAGAATCAACACCACTATCATTGTCATTAAATGAGTCAAACATTTTTGATGTACCGGTCATGTGTTGAGTGCACCCACTATCAATAATCCAATGCCTTCCTCCGGCTTTGTAATTGACCTGCAAGCAAATCAATGAAGCTTAGGTACCCATTTTTGCTTGGGTCCTTGTAGGTTAGTAACTAAGCTCTTTGGTACCCAAATAGCCTTCTTCTTTGGGCCAACAATGGGTGTACCAACAAACTTAGCTTGCACACCCTTCACACCTTTGGTAAGCACATAGCAAGAATCATAAGGTATAGCATTAACAAGGTTCTTGCTTTGGTTCTTTTTATTGCAATTATGCTCTAGGTGCCCAACTTGCTTGCATCTATTGCAAAACCGACCATTGCTCTTCACAAAGCTAGGCTTTGGAGTTGCAAAGGCCGACTTGCCTTTCTTGGGGGTGTAGCCCAATCCCTCTTTGTTAAGATAGAACCTTTGGCTACCCAAGCACTTAAGCAAATGGGCCTCACCACCATAGGCCTTGCCTAGGGCGTGAGTGAGCTCATCCACCTCTCTCTTGAGAGTCTCATTCTCAACCATTAGTGAGGCATCACAAGTGAAACCATCACTAGTAGTGGAGGTAGAGTTAGTGGTGGTGGATGAAGAGCTACAAGAAGGGTTAGTATTTGACATGATGATAGGTTCATTAAAGGATTCATCAATTATATCACATGTAACACCTATATCACATGATACAACAACCTCCTTCTTTGCTTGTTGCTCAAGTAGCAATGAGTGAGCTTTTTCAAGCTTGGAATGAGCCTTATCAAGATCCTCATGGTCTTCCACTAGACTCTCATGAGTGGTCTTAAGCTCACCAAGAACTTTCTCAAGTATTGCTACTTTCATTGAAAGCTTCTTGCACTCCATGTTCTTGGCAATAGTTATGTCTCTAGTTTGTTGCAACAAGTCATATAGTTGTTCTTTAGTTGGTTCATCATCATCATCATCATTTTCATTATCATATTTATCATTATCACTATCATGAACATATTCCATTTCACTTTCATCATCACTTTCATCATATAATACCTTAGCTTCTTTGGTCATGAAGCATGAAGAGGATGAATCAAATAGTAAAGGCTTCTTGTTGATAGCAATGGAAGCAAAAGCCTTGTTGGATGATTCTTCTTCTTCTTCATCATCATCACTTTCCCAAGTGGCCACATAGACTCCATTCTTGCCTTTCTTGAATGTTATCTTGGCTTCTTTCTTTTTCTTCTCAAACTTGCCCCTCTTGTTGTTTTTCTTTTTGTCATAGGGACATCGGCTTGAAGGTGCTCGGTGCTATCACAATTGAAGCACTTCCTTTGTTGCTCATTGCTCTTGAAATTGTCATTTCTCTTTTTGAAGCCTCTTCTCTTAATGAACATGTGACCCATTTTCTTGACTACAAAAGCAAATGCCTCATCATCAATTTCATAATCTTCATCTTCATCATTGTCTTCTTCTTCTTCAATGATGGTAGCTTTGCCTTTGGAGGAGGTGGCCTTGAATGCCACGGTCTTCTTCTTCTTCTCATCTTCCACCTTCTCCTTGTCATCAACATCTTGATCATATTTGTCATAGGTCAATACTTCACCAAGCAAATCATTAGGCTTCATTGCTTCAAGCCCATCTCTTTGCAACATCATGATCAACATCTTGAATCTTCTAGGTAAGCTCAATAAGAACTTATGGCAAAAATCTTGGTCTTGAGTCTTGTGCCCTAAGCTCTTGAGATCATTCACAATTACTTGCAATCTATGAAACATTTCAATGATTGTTTCATCATCCTTTTTCTTGAAGTTCTCAAACTCACTCTTGAGCCCATATAGCTTGGCACTCTTCACAACCTTAGTGCCCTCATATGTTTCACTCAACCTTGTCCATACTTCATATGCCAATTCTAAGTCCTTGATGCCCTCAAATACTTTTGTGTCAATACCATGGTAAAGTATATTGAGAGCCATTCTATTGCATGTTCTATTTGCTCTATCTTCATCGGTGAGATGATTGGGATCAATGATAGCAAAGTCATTCTTGGTGACTTGCAAAACTCTCTCATGAATAGAACCAAGATACATTGTCATCTTTCTCTTCCAATGAGCAAAAGAACTAACACCATCAAAGAACGGTGGCTTCCCCCCAACATGATTGAACACAATTTGAGCCATTTTTCACACCGAAGGATGTTAAGCCTTGATTAAAACGGTGACCATGGCTCCGATACCACTTGTAAGGTCCTAGATGGCTAGAGGGGGGGTGAATAGCCTATAAAAAATTCTACGAGAAACACTAAGCAAACTTGTTAGAATAACAAACGGCGTAAAGCGAGTTTTGCTTAGCCAAAGGTTGTGATGCAAGCCTCCTATCCACAAGTCTAGTAGATTATGATCTCTAGTTCACACAAGTGCTAAGTCACTAACTTACACTAGTGAGCAAGCTAACAACTACTAGAAAAAGCTACTACTAGAGCTACACAAGATAATCTAGTAAAAGTAAATGCAAGAGATAGGATTGTGTATCTTATACCAACGGTGGAGTGAAGATGTTGCCAATCACCAAGATGATATACAATCAATCAATATTGACAACACCACAATATGGAGATCAATCACCGGGAGACAAGAGACACAATATTTTTGTTCACCCGGTGTTCACTTGTGCACCGACAAGCTACGTCACCGGTTGTGTCGACCAACACTTAGATGGTTCCTCGGTGCGACCCTCAAGTCACTTGCCCCTCAAGGCACGCCCCGCAAGGCACCGCAAGACACCACTCTCAAGTGAGATAACTCAATGACACGCGCAATGTAATAGAGTTGCTTTTGGCGTCCCGCCGAGGAAAGCACAAGAACCTCTCACAAACAACCGGAGGTGGCCAAGAACAATCACCTTCTCTTGCCAACGCCTCCAACAATCTCCAAGCCGGCTAGGAGCGGTACTCTCCAAGAGTAACAAGAAATCCACCGGCTAAACCACCCACAAGTGCCACTAGATGCCCTCAAGCTATGCAATGCACTTTGGGATCACTCAATCTCACTTATGATTTGCAATCACTCAAGAGAGATGAGTGGGAGGAGATGCTCTAGCTCAAAGGATGTACAAGAATGTTAGAAATCACTAGTTACCTCCCCAAGGGCCGGCCAACGAGTATTTATAAGCCTCCCATCCAAATAGAGCCGTTATACCCCTTCACTGGGTTCTGTCGGGATGACCGGACGCTCCGGTCATAACTGACCGGACGCGCTCACCGCGTCCGATGCCCCAACGGTTACTGCGCCAACGGTCAAACCCTATGACCGGACGCGCCTCTCAAAACGACCGGACGCGCTCCACCGTGTCCGATCCTCCAACGGTCACTGACCCTCAACGGTCAAACCATCGACCGGACGCACTGCTTCGAACGACCGGACGCGCCGGTCACACAGCATGCGCCCGCGAAACAACGACCGGACGCGCTCCTCGCAACGACCGGACGCGACAGTGCCCGTGTCCGGTGTGAGTCCAGTAAGCTCCTTCAACGATCGGACGCGTCCGATCGTGTGTGACCGGACGCGCCCAGCGTCCGATCCTCCTTGCGAACCGCAGTTCTTCTCTGGGCACTTGACCGGACGCGCCGGTCCCACGAGTGACCGGACGCGCCGGTTGCAAACCCTAGCCCGCGCGCCCGAAACCGCGCTGTACTGACCGGACGCGTCCGGTCATACCATGACCGCGTCCGGTGCAGCGTCTGGTCACCTCAGTGACCCCGTTCGCCTCCGTTTCTTTTCTGACTTCCGACATAGTGGAAAATAGGCATTTCAACTCCCTGAAATCGCCTGAATTCCGTGCTCGTAAGCTCGGCGGAAGGGAGAGAGAGTCCCAAACCCTCTCTACCACCCAAACTTCAACTCCTTCGTAAATGTGCCAACACCAACAAGTGATCACCACCTTGTGTACGTGTGTTAGCATTTTCACAATCATTTCCGAAGGTTTTCCAGTAAGCTCACTAGGCCCTACATGCAATGCACTTCATGAATTCACCTAGTGGCACCCGTGCGTCGAAAAACCGATAAGACTTCCCCTCTTAATAGTTCGGCTATCGACCCTAAACCACTCACACCCTCTATGGTGTCTTGAGTGTAAAACAAAATGGCCCTATGGTTATATCTTTGCCTTGAGCCCATTTTGTTTCTCCAAATGATATGATCCACTTCATATCATCACATGACCGTCTCGATCCATCGACCCTGACTTCACTTGCTCTTCACCGTTGCATTTGGTCCGTCGGTGCCAAGTCTTGCTCAAGCTTCACCATCGCATGGTCCTTCGCTTCGAAGCCTCGACTTGCCCTTCACCTTCACAACCGGTCCATCGAGCCAAGCCTCATCTTGGTCTTCACCATCTTGGTCATATGAGTCAATGTCATGTCTCATATGCAATGACCACCTTTATCTAAATCATCCACTTAGATACAAAGGTTAGTCCTAGGTTTCATCAATTAGCCAAAACCAAACTAGGGACTTTCAAGGAGCCAAAGCCCACTGAGCCAGAGGAGCCCGAAAGGGTTCAAAATGAGACCGATGAAGCTTTTGCTAATCGGAAGCGAGACTATGCTCCTATTAGAGCAAAGTATGATCTTGAGAAGTACAAGTGGGAAAAGTCAAACCGCAAGTGCAAGATTGTCATCAAGAAAACCATCACAGAGGGCTTAAGAGGTGTCATCCCAGAATGTGACACAGCAAAAGAATATCTTGACAAAGTAAAGAATCAGTTCACTGGTTCTACCAAAGCTCATGCTTCCACCCTGATGCAAAAACTCACTAACATGAGGTTCACAGGGGGGAGTGTGAGAGAGCACATTCTGAGCATGAGCACCATGGCAGCTAAGTTAGATAAGCTAAAGATGCCCCTGGCAGATGGTTTCATCATTCACCTAGCTCTAAACTCCCTTCCCAAAGAGTATGAGACATTTGTTGTTAACTACAACACACAGCCAGAGGACTGGGATTTAGAGAAGGTGATTGCTATGTGTGTGCAAGAAGAAGAAAGGCTAAAGAATGCAAATGGTGGTTCTGTGAACTTTGTCAAAGGAAAGAGCAAGAAGCCATTCTACAACAAGAAAGCTCCAGATGCCTCCACCTCTCATAATAAGGGAGGAAGCTCTTCACAGCCTAAAGCACAGCCAAAACAAGACAACCAGCAGAAGCAGGAGGACCCGGATCGCTGTAGATGGTGCAATGAGACAGGGCATTGGAAGCACGACTGCCCCAAGTTCATGAGACACTGCCTAGTAAAGGGTGAGGACATTATAACTTTTGTTGATGAATCCTTATATCTAAGCTATGCTAGATCCACATGGTGGATTGACTCAGGTGCAACTGTTCATGTTGCAAACTCTTTGCAGGGATTCAATGGAGGGAGAACCCTTCAAAGAGGAGAAAGACAGATTAAAGTGGCCACTGGTGTTGAAGCTGAAGCTCAAGCTATAGGAAATCTATCTCTATATTTAGCTAGTGGTTTCACACTTGAGTTGCATGATATTCTTTATGTTCCCTCTTTAGCCAGAAATTTGATTTCAGTTTCATGTTTGTCAGACTATGGTTTTGATTGTCATTTCAGCAAGAATAATTGTAAGCTACAGTTAAATAATTAGTGTGTGGGTCTTGCCTTCCGACAAGACAAACTTTATTTATTATTCATGTCTGAGAATATGAATGTTGAATGTAATAATGCTGAGAATGCAATACCCGCAGATGCTAGCAAGAAAAGGAAAAGAATTGATTCCTCATCGAAATTATGGCACTGTCGTTTAGGCCATATTTCGAGGGGGAGAATAGAACGCTTAGTTAAAGAATCAATACTCCCACCACTAGAACTCTCAGAGTTAGACCAATGTGTTGATTGCATTAAAGGCAAGTTAGTAAAGAACATAAAGAAAGGCGCTAAGCGAAGCACGGGAGTACTAGAATTGATCCACATAGACATCTGTGGACCTTTTCCAGTGACATCTGTGGATGGTTTTGATTCCTTCATCACATTCACAGACGAGTACTCTCGTTTTGGATATATATATCCAATCAAAGAACGTTCAGAAGCTTTAGACAAGTTTAAGATATTCAAGGCTGAGGTTGAAAATCAACTAGACAGAAAAATCAAAGTAGTAAGATCTGACCGTGGGGGGGAGTACTACGGTCGACATACCCCTTATGGACAAGTTCCTGGACCTTTTGCAAGGTTCTTACAAGAAAATGGCATAGTAGCCCAGTATTCAATGTCGGGCGACCCACAACAAAATGGAGTAGCAGAAAGACGTAACCGTACTCTAATGGATATGGTGCGCAGCATGATGAGCTATTCCACTCTGCCACTAAGTTTGTGGATGGAGGCCTTAAAAACCGCCATTCATATTCTCAACAGAGTTCCAAGCAAGTCAGTACTTAAAACACCGTATGAGTTGTGGACTGGCAGGAAACCCTCAGTCAACCATTTACGTGTCTGGAGGAGCCCTGCTGAAGCAAAAGTATTTAACCCAAACATAGGAAAGCTAGACCCCAAAACAGTAAGTTGCTATTTTATTGGCTATCCAGAAAAGTCGAAAGGTTATCGTTTTTACTGTCCTGGTAGACATACCAAGTTTGTGGAAACAAGACACGCTAGTTTTTTAGAAGATCAGATGATCAGGGGGAGCAAGACAGCGCGAGAAATCACCCTTGAAGAGAAGCGGGTGTTCGTGCCCATTCCTATGGTGCAGGAACCCTACTTCACGCTGCCTATTGTTGTTGGACCTACGCAAGTGGTGACAACACCTGCTGTAATTTCGCCTACGACTAATTCGGAACCTGTCTTTCAGGAGCCGAATGAACCCATAGTCGATGAACAGCAGCCCCAACAAGATCAGCCTCAAGAACAAGAAATGCCAGTAGCAGAACCTTCTGGCAGACCTCAAAGAGCGAGAAAGTCTCCTATTCCAGATGACTACATAGTCTATGAATGCGAAGAAGTTCAGATGGAGGATGAACCCACCTCATTTGAAGAAAGCCATGAGGAGCACTGAAGCATCTAAGTGGCAAGAAGCCATGGAAGATGAATTAAAGTCCATGAGTACCAATAAAGTTTGGGACCTAGAGGAAATTCCTGAAGGAGTCAAAACAGTAGGCTGTAAATGGGTCTACAAAGTGAAACGTGACTCCAAATGGAACATAGAAAGGTATAAAGCAAGACTGGTAGCAAAAGGTTTTACTCAGCGAGAAGGGATAGATTACAATGAAACATTCTCTCCCGTCTCGAGCAAGGACTCTTTTAGAATCATAATGGCCCTAGTGGCACATTTTGATCTAGAATTACATCAGATGGATGTGAAGACAGTGTTTCCCAATGGGGATCTAGAAGAAAGAGTGTACATGGCACAACCGAAAGGTTTTGCTGTGACAGGCAAAGAAAGAATGGGTTGTCGCCTGAAGAAATCCATTTATGGATTAAAGCAAGCATCCAGACAGTGGTATTTGAAGTTTGATAAGACAATCAGGAAGTTTGGGTTCAAAGAGAATGTTGAGGACAATTGCGTCTATGCAAAGTTTAAGAATGGGAAATATATTTTCCTAGTACTGTATGTAGATGACATTCTACTAGCAAGTAGTGATGTCACCCTGCTGCAGGAAACCAAAAGTTTTTTGTCCTCAAATTTTGATATGAAAGATTTAGGTGAAGCTTCTTTTGTCTTGGGCATAAAGATTCACCGAGATAGAAACCGAGGGGTATTGGGATTATCCCAAGAGGCATATATAGAGAAAATATTGAAGAAATTCAATATGCATAAGTGTAGACCATCACCTGCTCCTATTGTAAAAGGTGACAAGTATGGGGAACATCAATGTCCCAAGAGCAAGTTCGAGCGCGATCGCATGCAAGCCGTTCCATACGCTTCAGCTGTCGGAAGCTTACAGTATGCTCAAGTGTGCACACGCCCAGACCTGGCTTTTGTGACTGGACTGCTTGGCAGATATCAAAGTAATCTAGGTATGGAACACTGGAATTTAGTAAAGAAGGTCTTAAGATACTTGCAAGGCACGAAAGGGCTCATGCTAACCTACAGAAGATCTGATGACCTACAAATAGTAGGATATTCAGATTCTGATTACGCGGGAGATGATAGAAAGTCCACCTCAGGGTATATATTCACTCTCGCGCAAGGAGCCATATCATGAAAAAGCTCAAAACAAACAATAGTCACTGCATCGTCCACAATGTATGCTGAGTTTATTGCTTGTTATGAGGCGTCAGGACAGGTGAATTGGCTTAAGAAATTTATACCCAGTTTAAAGGTGGTCGACAGCATCGATAAACCACTAAAGTTGTATTGTGATAACGAGCCAGCAGTGTTGTATGCTCACAACAATAAGTCAAGCAATGCCGCCAAGCACATTGACATAAAATATTATGTTGTGAAGGATAAAATCCGGGATCACGTCATAAGTCTTGAACATATAAGCACAGAAAAGATGTTAGCGGATCCTCTTACGAAAGGCTTACCGCCCAATGTGTTCAGAGAACACGTAGCCGGCATTGGTTTAAAGGAAAGCCTGTGATTACTGGATAGTTAGAGGGCCCAAGGCGAGAATTCACCTCTGAACAGAAAAGTGTCTGTGGCTGTCTAATCTAATGGTAATAACTGTTAAGATGAAACATGTTCAATACACTGATTTATGATGGGGTGGGTTAACAAAGCGAGAAAGCAGAGATGAGATCAAGGGGGAGAATGTTGGATTGATCTCAGGCCCAGCCCAACGGCTAGGGCCTCGTTCCCCCTGGATCGCGCCCTAATCGGGGGCGCCCAACCGATCCATGGTTGGTGGGCCCCCGACGCGCTGCGCTATAAAAAGGAGGAGTGGGGGCCGCAGGCACAAGACCCAAGGTTCGCCGTGCCCTAAACCCACTCCACAAAACCCTAGGCCTCCGATCGGCATCGCGCAGTGGCGTCGAGAAGCACCACCGCGCCGCCTCCCTTCTACTCCCGCACCGCCGTCGTCGGTCAGCGTCGGTGGAGGCCAGAAGGACGACGTGATCTACTCCACCGCGACATCAACACTATGGACGCCTCCGGATCCGCTCCCTCCAACGACGGTCTAAATCCTAAACTCCTAGATCTACTTCACTGTCTATCTATCGTACCCTAAACTCCTCCAGATGAAGCGCACGTGGGGCGACCCGCCCGTGCTCGTGGCATGGACTGCCTCCACATCGGCCACGTAGGAGCATCGGAATCATCGCAGCTGGCCATACGTGGGGTGCCATGCGGCTAGACACGTCACCACTCTCGCCCTCTCCAGCACTAACGTCACGGGCCATGTCCCCGATGCCGTCGGCGGACTCTCTAGCGGTCTAGCCTCGCACACCTCTACCTCTTCAACAACAGCATCACTGGCATTCCCGGCCCTCTATACTGCTGCTCACTCCGGTTGAGCTTGCTGACAACAAGCTTACTGGCAGGATCCCAGAGGGGTTTTGCGCGGGCGAGGCAATCTTGAGATTGTCAGTGCCTCAATGAATCACTTGAATGGGTCCATCCCACAAGGCCTCACACGATGTGCCACTGCAGATTCTGTCGCTAGATAGTAACCAGCTCTCTCCGTGAATTTGGGGTATGGCACACCACTGCTGCAGATTCTAGCGCTAGGTAGCACCGTAGTAACCAACTCTCTGGCAAGATACCAGTGAATTTGGGCTATGACACGCCACTGCTGCAAATTTTTTCACTAGGTAGTAACCAACTCTCTGGCGAGATACCAATGAATTTGGGCTATGACACGCCTCTACTACAAATTCTAGACCTAATAAGCAACAACCAACTCTCTGGGCTAGATGCCAACAGCTTTGTTTATGGTACGCCACTGTTGCAGAGGCTACATCCAGCCAACAACAAACTTTCTGGGAGGATTTGTTAAGTTAATCTGCAAGGACTAAACCTACAACTGTCTACTGTACAGAGCCTCTCCACTCGACGATGGATGCAGGAGCAACTGACCCAACATAAATATTTTTATTATACATGCCTCTCAAAGGACAAGCATAAATAATGGCTTCCTCTCGATCAAGGAATAAAACTCATCAGATCTCCAAATACATTGGTTTGCATTCCTCATCCTAGAGTCACAAGCTTCTTGTAAACTTCACTACGTGCTATAATAGCCTTTCAGAGTTGTCCAGTGTTAGGCAAGCTTTTATGTTGATTCTATCAGAGTGTCTGTTAGAGCATAACTGCATAAGCAATCAGTGGCGGAGCTCGTCAATTTTGACGCGTAGGGCCACTGTCAATTGACGAGCTCCGTCACTGACTATCAAAGCATATATATAGCGTCTGCACCGGGTTAAAATACTACCCGCACCGGGACTAATACCGATAAATAACAAAACAAAGCTCATAGATGCATAAGTTTAAATGATATCTCGATTTCATATTTAAATCCATGATATAATTGATGGAACATGATAGTGTTTAAAAAAATACCTAACTAACTATGGTCTGGTTCACTCTGGCCTCTCATATCTTCATCAAGAGCTTCATATGGACCTGAACCTACACATGGATGTGGTGTTTAAGAACATTAGCAATGCAGTCCATAAATATAATTGATCACTTGACAAAGATGACAGTAATATATGAAAGCAACATACCACTTGCTCTAGTTTGAGACAATGGAGGTAACTTGTTCACCCGGGACTTTAGTTCTTGAAAATGGTATAAAATGTCATCATCCTTGATGTTTGCAAAGACATCTCGCTCAATATAACAAACCATCCTATGATTCAACCATTCACCTCCCATCTTATTCCTCAACTCATTCTTCACAAATTTCATAACTGAGAAGGCTCTCTCAACAGTGGCGGTAGCAACTAGCAAAGTCAAGGCTAACACAACGAGACGATAAACCAATTTTAAAATTGTGTCTCTCTCAGTTTGAACCATCTTAATGGCAAGATCTCCAAGGTCATGACAACCAGCAAAGGCAGAATCATTTCTCACTTCACCAATGAAATGGTCAATTTGATTTCCAAGGCGTAAAAGTTCATATGAGGAGAAGTCATCTTTATAAATCTCAGCCAGCTCTAGTATTTTGGATTTGTCATAGTTGGCAAAAGAATTCCTTGGATCTAGACAAGCAATGCATCTCAATAGTTGAGTAGACCTTTCAGCAAAGTGATTATTCATTTCCACAATAATCTGATCATACACCACATTAAATATTTCATACTTAAAATGGTGATAGTAAGTCACTAATTGCCCTCCTTGTCCCCTTGCACGACCCCTAACAGTTATGGTTTCCTCCGTATTTGGTATTGTGATATGATGTAACAGACAAAAGGCTTTTACGTCATCAAATAGTTCTTCCCAACCATTCTCCCGTGCCTCACTAACTTGTTGCAGTGTTGTCCCAATCAATCCTACAGCCCGAATAATGTTCTGATCTTTCTTTTGCAAGCATTGTGACAAATCATTAGTTTTTCCCAATAATCAAATCATGAGAAACATAACAAGCACAAATTCAAAGGTCTCCATTTGTTTCAACAAACCTGAAGCCACATATCTCTTGTCCCCATTAGTGGTATCCTCAACAATATTCTCTAGTACCTCTAGAATAGCATTCCACATGAGATAAATACGACACAAGGTTTTATGATGTGAACCCCATCGAGTATCCCCTAGTCGTGCAAGGTTGGTTTCTTGGTTTTTTCCTCTCCCTGGAAAAATCTCACCAGTCTCCAATGGATTCACAAGTTGCTCATGGTGTCATTGGGCTAATTGATCCCTTCTCTTACAAGAAGCATTGACATTATTAACAATCAAAGTGGAGGTACCAAAGAAATCGAAGACAGAAGAGCAACACTTGGCAACTGAGACAACCACTAATTGCAATTGGTGTGCAAAACAATGTATGTAAAAGGCATATTTTTCATCTAATATCCTTCTTTGCAACCCATGAAATTCTCCCCTCATGTTTGATGCCCCATCATACCCTTGCCCACGCAATCTAGACATTGACAATCCATGAGATGCAAACATACTATCCAAAGTATTTTTCAGAGACGACGATGAGGTGTCAGGAACTTCATGAATACCGAGAAATCTTCACTTGACCTCGTGCATTGACGTACCTACAGCAGTCATGGAAAAACAATAAGAATGTCACTAGAATTTAGAAACAGCAAGAATGACATTACAAATTAAATAAAAACAGCAAGCTGGACATTACACACTAACCTCAAAACAACGACCATTTGCTCCTTGATAAATGCATCTCGAGCCTCGTCAACAAGAATGGCAAAGGGTCTATCCCCAAGATCTGTAAGAATGGCTTTGGTGGTCAGCTCTGCACAAGCTCTACATATGTCTTTTTGAATTTCTGGAGAAGTCATTTGATTGTGACAGAGCAAAGTTGCTGCATTTTTATCCTTATCTTTGTACCATTCTAGCATCTCTAAGAAGTTCCCCTTATTGCTTGAGCTAGAGGATTCATCATGTCCACGAAAAGCATGTGCTTGCAATAAAAGGAACCTTATAACTCCCAATATAATAAGCATTCGACCTTTATATTCCTCCTCCAACTTCTTACCACCACGGTTAATCACATGTGCCACACTTTGTCTTTGGTTTTTAAAGTCCTCATAAGCCCTCCTAGACTTATTGTGATCTATACCATTAGAGTGGGCATCAATCAATTCACGCCCGTCCTTCCATCCACGAAATCCATTAACTGTGAAAGCATCAACACCAAAATTTTCAGCTCTAGGTTGTTTGAAGAGATAACAATAAAAACAAAATGCGGCATATATCATGCATGATTATTGAACCATATATCATGAAATGACCTATTGCGATTGTATATCTTCCTTTTTGGATAACTATGACCTTTTGGTTGGCATGGACCCTTAGAAATATAAGATCTTCTAACTGCATCCCTAATGTTTGGATCCATTTGCTCAATTGGTGTCCCAAGCCCAGGATCAGAAACAATGTCGTCGGCACTAGCAGCAACGGGGGGGGGTTATTTTGCAAACCATTTGCATTGCTTGGTACTTCTTCTGCTATTTCTGGTTCTTCGACAACTTGTGCTTCTTCTACTACTTCTGATTGTGGTTGTGCAGATGGTTGTGTTTGTGGCGCTGGTTGTATAATTGGCGTAGGAGCCGGAGTAAAAAAGGATTTTATTGTCCTGCTCGCAGTCCCTGCCTGCTCCTCTTCATTACGCAACTAGTCTTTACTCTCTAAGTTCATTCATTCAATTCCTACTTAATCTGAAATAGTTTAATATGAAATTAGAAATTACTAAATCTGAAATAGTTTAACATGAAATTAGAAATTACAACTTTAGAAGCGATGGGGAAAAGGAGGATTGTCTACTGACCGGGCGTGCCTCCGTCTCCGTGGCTCCGTGCGCCTGTGCAGCCGTGCTGCCGTGCAGGTGCAGCCGTGCACCGAGCAGCCCTCGGCGTCTCGGTGAGTCGGCGTCGGCCCTCGGCTGCTCCTGCTCGGCGGATGACAGACGTGCGGGCGATGGCGATGGCGCCGGCACGTCGCCTAGGGTTGGCCGCGATGACTCCGCCAGCAACGCGCAGCGGCAAACAGGGAGTCGAAGAGACGGAGAGTCAGAGGGAGATCGTGTGAATCGTGAATGGGAGCGGACGCTCGGGGCGGCGGTCACGTTGCCTCCTTTTCCTCTCTGGCTCCCTCCCTCTTAGTTGGGCCAGCAATTTTGGCCCAATGCCTAGGGCCAGGCCAAAAATCTATTGATTCTCTAAAAAAAAATTTTGGGCCGCGACTAGGGCCGTGGCCCTAGCCTAATATCCGCCCCTGTAAGCAATGTATATTGCACAAGTAAGCAATAAGAGGGATTCTGAGAGGAGTCGGCTGTAGTTGTTAAATTTTCTGCACAATGTATAATGTTGAGAGGTGAGGCCCACGAAAAAAAACTGTCGCGCAGTGCTCCCGGATCAGCCTTCGTGAAGCTGAAGTGTGCCATACTCGCTTTTGGGGGAGATGTGTTAGCCAAACGGCAGTGCTTGACCTCGGACGTTCGGATGGACGCGCGCGTCCGGACATCCACACTTGCACTCCGTTTTGCGTGCCCATATAGGGTTGAGCAGTTCAACCCCACGTGGGGACCACTCGCGCCCTCCTCCGCTTCCCCCACCTGAACGTCTGTGCCCCAGTAGCTACAACAGGTGGCTACGGCAGATGGGTCACAGCAACAACACCTGATCTACTTTTAAAACATCCATATAAAACATTTGCAACATGCGTCTGAACACAGATGAAACACTTGAAACATGTATCTGAAGCACTTGCAAAAAAACACATGAAAACACTTTTAAAAAACCATTGCAAAACATATGCAACATCCGAGATAAAACACTTTCAACATATGTGTAAAATATATGCAACATTCAAACAAACACACTTGTAACATACGTCTGAAAAAACAGTGAAACATTTAGAACAGACGCTTGCAACATACATGTACAACCATTGCAACATGTGCAACATCCCGATATACTTTTGAAACATCCATATGAAACCCTTGCAACATACCTTTGAAAAAATAGATGAAACATTTGGAACAGACGCTTGCAACATACATGTACAACCAATGCAACATGTGCAACATCCCGATATACTTTTGAAACATCTATATGAAACACTTGCAACATACCTCTGAAACATATAAAACACTTGAAATATACGCCTGCAACATGCGCTTTCATTGTAACATGTCCTTGCTGCTTAGGAGAATGGAGACTCGTCAGCATGTGGAGTTTCACTGGTGTAGAGCTCGCCGCTCCGGTGGAGAAGGCCGCGGTAGGTCTAGTGGAGAGAAGGCCGTGGTGGGTCGCTCCGGTGGAGAAGGGCGCCGTGGCAGATCGCTTCGGTGGAGAAGGCGAGCGGGAGGCGCGGTGGAGAGGAAGGCAGGCGGGAGCGCACGGTGGAGAGGGAGGCACAGTGGAGAGAAGGCAGGCGGGAGGTACGGTAGAGGAGGTGGGTGGGACGCGCGGCGGAGCACAGCCGCGGGCTCACAACGCTGCGTTGAGTTTTTTTCTTTTGTTTAGAAAATTGTGGTGACCAGAGAGGAGCGAATAGGAACATATAGAAGAGCCTTTTGCCTCCCTGCCTGCCAGCGGAGCCGTCCGGGCGGACGGATGCCCTGATACAAGCGTCACCGTTAGCTAAAGCCTGTACACTGATTGTACCAGAGTCCTAGTCAAAAGTTTTTTGAACGCATCCGGCCTAGTCAAAAGTTTGAGTCCGTTTCTTTCGATCGAGTCATGGACGCACACGAGCTCGGACATGTGGACGCCATGCGCGCATTAGTTATTGGCCACGGCGAGCCGAGTCGTGCGCTGATCAAGACGCACGTACGTCGTGTGGCCTCTGGGGAATACGTGGAAACATGAGCACCCTGTTCCTGCAGCAGCTGAGGTTCATGCAGCCAGCAGCCCAACGCGTCGGGTAACGCCATTCAGATGGAGGATATATCTAAACACTTCAGAAGCTCGATCGACGATCAGAAACCAAAGCAAGTCTTTTCCTTCTCTCGAGTCTTCGCTTCAGCGAGACAGTTGGTCATCCATCTAGATAGCCTGGATAGCCGCCCTTTGATTTCAATACGGTTATTATACCTTCAGCAACGACTGCCGTATCTTCAGTTTAGTCAAGCTATAGCTATCACACCCTGCCATCATTCGTGTGTGGTTGCATTGCATCTTGCTTGGTCAGCAAAGGGAAATAAGGTACAGCAGGGAGGATTCAAGGATTCGTGTTTCAGCCGTGGGCGATCGAGACCGACTGCCAGTCTCCAAGTCTCCAGTGAGGCGCGCGGTGACCGACTTATCAGTCTCCAAGTCTCCCCAGACTGCGGTCGTCTCTGATGAGTCAACGGTGCTTGTTGGAAAGATAGATTATTATATCATGGCCTGAAAATGACCCAACTGAAAGCACACAACTCCCTTGTGCATCAACTGAAAATGACACCACCGCGTCGGCTGCCCATGCTAGCCTACTGCCTCCTGCAGTGCGCTGAGGCGCAGTCCCAATCCCAACCGGTAGGCGAAGCAGAGCTGCTCCTCCAGATGAAGCTCGCGTGGGGCGACCTGCCCGTGCTCGCGGCATGGAATCGGAGCGCCGCCACCTCGGCTGCAGGCGCGCACTGCCACTGGCCATACGTGAGGTGCGACGCTGCTGGACGCGTGATCAGCCTCACCCTCGTCAGCATCAACATCACGGGCCATGTCCCCGACGCCATTGAAGGCTTCTCCAGCCTTGCAAAGCTCGACCTCTCCAACAACAGCATCACCGGCATGTTCCAGACAGCACTCTATGGCTGCGGCTCACTTCGGTACCTCAACCTGTCTTGGAACAACATCGGTGGAGAGCTCCCCCATGACATCGGCCACGGCCTTGCAGCGAACCTGAGCACCCTGGTCCTCAGTTTCAACAAGTTTCATGGCAGCCTACCGGCATCTCTGTCGAGGCTCCGAAACTTCTGGTGCCTCCATCTGGACCACAACGGCCTCACAGGCACTATCCAAACAGAGCTTGGCGAGCTGAGGAGTCTTGAGATATTGTGGTTGGCGTACAACTCTTTCGACCCAGGGAAGCTACCATCATCATTCAAGAACATGACCAAGATAGTCAGACTATGGGCTGCGGGATGTGGCCTCACCGGCAACTTCCCGAGCTACGTGTTGAATATGACAGAGTTGGAGCCTCAAGAAGCTTCAATTCTTAATTGTTTACAAGAACAACCTCACCGGACACCTGGTGGTTGATGGTTTTGCTGCGAGGGGGTTGGAAGCCATCGACTTATCCAACAACAACCTTGCTGGAACCATCCCTAAAGTCTTTGGGCGCTTGGAGAACCTCACAAAATTATGGCTCGATAACAACAACTTCTCTGGTGAGATACCAGCAAGTATCAGCCGGTTGACATCGCTGACAAAGTTGTACTTGTACAGTAACAAGCTTACTGGCACGCTCCCGCTAGAGCTCGGGAAGCACTCGCCAGGCTTATTTGAGGTTTGGGTTGCTAACAACAAGCTCACCGGTGGCATCCCAGAGTGGCTGTGTGCTCGAGGCAAGCTTCAGTATTTCAATGCCTCAAACAATCACTTGAACGGCTCCATCCCAGAAGGTCTTGCGCGATGTGCCATGCTCGAGAGTCTAGACCTGAATAGTAACCAACTCTCTGACGAGATACTTGCGAATCTGGGCTACAATACGCCACGGCTGCATTTTCTAGACCTTAGCAGTAACCAACTCTCTGGCGAGATACCAGCGAATTTGGGCTATGGTACGCCACGACTAGAATTTCTGGGACTAGGTAGTAACCAACTCTCGGGGGAGATACCACCGAATTTGGGCTATGGTACACCACGACTGCAATTTCTAGACCTAGGCAGTAACCAACTCTCGGGCGAGATACCACCAAATTTGATCTACGGTGCACCACTGCTGCGGAGACTGTATCTGGCCAACAATAAACTCTCTGGAAGGATCTGTTAAGTTAATCTGCAGGGACTAAGCTTACTACTATATATAAAGTGTCTTTCCATCCAGCATGGATATTTTACATACATTTCAGAGGTCAACCATAAGCAATGGCTTCCTTTGTACAAAAATCAGATTTCCTAAAACATTAGTTTCCATACCTGGTCTCAAAAGTCTCAAGCATCCTATATTATAAACAAAACCGCATGGCGCATGCTGTCATCAGCTTTTACAGGAGTTCAGAGCCAGTAATTGGAGGAAGATTGAAGATACATCGGCCAAGACATGGCACTAATCATGCTCTTAATTAGTGTTACTACTACTACAGTATAAATATGAAGGACCGAAAACGGCGACCAGAGGAGGGTGAATGGGAGCCTCAAATTTCTTTCGAAATATTTGGCCGCTGTCCCAATATTACCGTCAAGCACAAACGAGTTCCCAAACTAAACATCCAAGTCAACTAGTGACAAGAGTACTTTGAAACATTCCTCGAAATAGAAGGAAGCTAATGCAAAAAGCGAAACACGATTCGGAGCACAAACGATCAAGCTGAGCGCAAAACAGAAAATCAGGGCTTGAACAATTTAACCTGAAAATTCCCTGAAAATTCATTCATCACGGAACAGAGAAGAGGTAGCATATCGGCCAGGGCCTCTCGGGCCTGCACAGCTTAGTGCACACGGTGGTACGGCTGCCTCTGTTCTACTCAAGAAGGAATTAAATTCACAAACACTATTGCTTGATTGAGACGTTTTCAAAAAACAACATTAAAAATCACGAGAGCTGCTCCTGCTATTGGTGGTGTACGGGCACAGATGATTCCTGGGAGAGCATCGATTAGTGCTTGAAGCACTGGTGCTGAGTACGGCCAACCAGAGAAGAGCGAGCTCCGGAAAACACGGGAGAACACCAGAAGCTGTGATGAGCGAGTGCCTAGTCTGCCAGCGCTGGACCTCGGCTCAGCGAGCAGCCCACCAGGGGCGAGCACACAGCTATGCTTGTTTGCTCGGCGCCGGTCCTCCAGAGAGAGGAGAACGAAAATGAGGACAGAACAGAACTGACGGCACAGGATTCCACTCACGCGACAGCAGGGCGATGGCGAGCTACGGCTCAGACCTAGGGGCGCACGGTGTACGCAGCTGCAGGCAAGCCTGCACCGGTGGCCTCCAGCCCCTTCATCGGTTCACCCAATCCTGTGCGCAATGAGCACGACGAATAGAGAACGATGCCATTCACGAACGCAAGAACAAGGAAAAGAGCGACCACAAAATCGATAGAATCTGACTCAAATCAAAAGGATTCGCTCCCAAACTTTGGTCAGACCAAATTCAAGTGACTATGAACAAGATCCTAAGAAATCATCGCCTGAGATCAATCCAAACTCCGGGAAAATCAAATCGTGGCCAAGAACGAAAATAGGAACAAAATGAGAACGAAAATCACAGCTTCTAAATAAGAACCCCAGAGGGCAAGAGGAGGATTTGGGCCTCCATTCCCACTTCCAATCTCAACAAAATTCACCACGAAAATTTTAGTTCACAAGCAACTAAGGGGAGGGGAAACCCTAACAAGGATGAAAGAAAAATGCTAATGAAGGAAGTGAGGGAGATGGGGGCTCCCTCATCCTATATAATAGGGCTATTACACATTCCCAGTTTTGCCCCTGGATACAAATGAGCCAAACTATTTAGCCCAAGGGCGTAAAGGTCCAACCCTGTGTCAACTTCATCCGATGGCCACCGTGCCTCCTCACCGGTAGCTTCGCCTCGACGCGAACTCCCCGATGCCGCCACGTGCCGTCCGTTCCTCCTCGGAACCTCCGCCCGGGTTTTGAGGCCCAAACCCGTAAACCCGCCTCCGATGGTTTTGAGGCCCAAACCATCAAACCGCTCCGCAAGTAGCGTACTCCATACGCGTCCCCCGCCATCCGACGCGTGTCACCTCCACGGTCAACACGGTCACTCTCATGTCTTCTCGCGCTTGTCGATGTCCCAAGTGTCAGCCAGCGCGGCTAGCCACCCGGCCTCTGGGTCCCTCGGTCCAAGCCTCACGTCCGTCCTTCACCCCTCAAGTCCATCGGCATGGCACGTTCTCCTTGACCTTCACCTCGCCGTCAGCTACCGTCTTCGTGCTCCACACCTGCACAACACAAGCCAAGAGACATGTCGCGCACAAGGTTTTCGCCAAGGTAGGGTTAGTCACCACTCAACCTACTTTGTGGATCACATTGACAATCACTCATCACAAAACAAACACACAAGGGTACTTGTCAACCTTGTGTTCACAATCTCCCCCTTGATGAGTGCATTGTCAACACAAATACACGAACAGCTTGAGCAAAAGAAAAAGAAGAAGAAAAGAAAAACAAGGATCTCAACCAAATAACCAAAAACCAAAGAAAAGTCAAAACCAGGTCATTTGAAATGAGTAAAAACTTGGTCCCCAAAGACATGGGCAACGGCTCGACGCAACCAAGTAAAACAAAGCTAGGGCTCAACACCACTAGCAACAATCGAAAAAACCGAAAAACTGCTAGACCCTCCAGAAGAGGCAAAGGCTCAACACATCTAGCAAAAGCAACTCAAGTGTAGCTCCCCCTGAACAAATGCAATCTCACTTAAATGAATGCATATCTTGTGATATTGTGAGTGTGGAAACTTCTCCCCCTTGTTGACATATGCACTTATCAAGTTAGAGCCCAAGGAATGCAACTCCCCCTCAAAACATGTTATAAATGCACAAATGCAGAAGCTTCAAAATTATAGCAAGTAGATTGAAAAGATGCTCTAGCTGATGCTGTCATGTATACATATCAACAAATACAAGTGCTAGCAATTGCTCAAAATGACCAAATGAGATGAAATATGGTATTTTAGCAAGTTTGATCAAGTTTTAGCAATTTAAAAGAGGGTTCACCACCGAATGAGCACATAGCAAATATAGACAGGAGATCAACCTTGTGCTACACATGTACGCAAAGTGAACTACCCCAAACAAAGTTCACACATCATGTCATGAGACAAACTTGTGATTTGATCAAATTTTCAATCAATTGAATTTTATCGGAGTTATGCAGCTTATCACCAATGTTTGTCAAACAAATGTGTGCGGGAGGTTATCGATGCCATCAAAACCTGACTTATCGATCATGTCAAGCCTATGCCAAAAGCAATCAGAAGCTTAAGACAGTGATCTCGGTATCCATTACAGAGCTCAAGTTCACCCTTAAGTGCAATAGGGAGCTATCTCGATACTCTGACATGGGACAACAAAGACCCATCCCGATCTTTTCATACCTTGCCCTTTTTTTAAGTTTTAGCACAAATTCAAGTTTCTCAAGCAAGTATGTAACTCAAGGTATGAGCCGTAGCAACTAAGCATATATACGAAGCAAAAAGGGTTCTCGACACACCTATACATGCCAGTTGCTACAAGTAGTGGTGAACATGTTTCAAATTTCTTCAAGTGTTATTCATGTTCACAATTGAAAGAGACATTTTTAGCTCATATCAAGAGATCAAAGTGAGCCTAAGCAAAGCACATCATATATATCCATAACATCCCCAACAAAAGCATAGTATCAATCTAGCTACTATAAGGATGAAGCTCAAGATGCAATATGATACATGATGATATGATATGCAAATATGATACAAAAGCGAAAACAAAAGTTAAACTAAAAACAAAACCAAAAACTAATGTACAAGAACCACAAACTTCCCTATTCTAAAAAGAATAACAAACCCCAAGCTCTCCTCGCAAGCGAGCAAACTGGGTTTGGTCAAGGGGTTTAGTGAAGATATCTGCGAGCTGGTTGTGGGTGTCAACATGAATAAGGTCAATGTCCCCTTTCTCATAGTGGTCTCGCAAGAAGTGAAAACGGACCTCTATGTTCTTGGTTTTGGAGTGAAGAACGGGATTTTTGGCTACACAAATGGCACTGGTGCTATCACAGAACAAAGGCACTCGCCTAAACTCTAAGCCAAAGTCTCGCAAAGTAGCAACCATCCAAAGCAACTGGGAACAGCAAGCAGCAGCAACATACTCAGCTTCTATGGTGGATTGGGCTACAGTGGACTGCTTGCGAGAAGACCAAAACATAAGAGAAGACCCAAGAAACTAACAAGTCCCAGAAGTGGACTTCCTCTCAGTACGACAGCCAGCATAATCCGCATCAGAGTAACCGCAAAGAGAAAGAGAGGAGGAAGCCGAAAACCAAAGACCAAATTCGGGTGTGAACCGAAGGTACCTCATGATCCGCTTGACGGCTTGACGATGCGATGTGCGCGGTGAAGACTGAAAGCGCGCGCACAAGCAGACCGCGAACTGGATGTCCGATCTCGTTGCCATCAGGTACAGCAACGATCTGATCATGCTTCGGTACTCCTTCTGGTCCACAGCTTCTCCTTCCTTGTCCTCGTCCAGGGCCACCGTGGTCGACATGGGCGTCGAAAGAGGCTTGGCCTCGCCCATATCAAACTTCCTCAGAAGATCCTTGGTGTACTTGCCTTGATGCACGAATGTTCCTTCACGTGTTTGCTTGATTTGCAGCCCGAGGAAGAATGTCAACTCGCCCATCATGCTCATCTCGAATTCCCTGCTCATAGTCTTAGAAAACTTTGCAACAAGAGCGTGAGAGGAACCACCAAAAATGATATCATCCACGTAAATCTGAACCAAAAGTGTGTCAGTGCCTTGCTTGAGGAGAAACAAAGTTTTATCTACGGAACCCATCTTAAAGCCCTTAGCAAGCAAGAAGGCTTTCAAACGCTTATACTTGGCTCTCGGGGCTTGTTTCAATCCATACAAGGCTTTGTGGAGTTTGTAAACATGGTTGGGATACTTGGGATTTTCAAAGCCAGGGGGTTGTCTCACATACACCTCTTCCTCTATGTACCCGTTCAAAAAGGCGCTCTTCACATCCATTTGATATAGTTTGAACCCTTTCAAAATTGCATAAGCTAAGAGCATCCTTATAGCCTCGATACGGGCCACAGGAGCAAAGGTTTCTTCAAAGTCTACTCCCTCTTTCTGACAAAACCCCTGAGCCACTAGCCTAGCCTTATTCCTCACCACCACTCCATCCTCACTTTGCTTGTTCTTGAAAACCCATTTTGTACCTATAGGGTGACACTCAGGTGGAGGTGGAACTAAGACCCACACTTCATTCCTCTCAAAGTTTTGTAACTCCTCGTGCATAGCATTGACCCAATCAGGATCAGAAAGTGCGTGTCCAACATTTTGTGGCTCAAAATTAGCGACAAAAGCGGAATGAGCGAAATGTGAGATTTCATATGACCTCGAGCGTGTAACACGCTGACTGATGTTACCGATCATGGTTTGAGGCGGGTGGCGACGCTAGATGTGCCGAGGGGCTTCCCTCAAAGATGTCGTCTCCCCCTCAACAGCTGCTGGGGCCTCCTCAGGTGCAGCCGACTTAGGCTGAGGAGGCGGCTCGTGTGGACCCCATGTAGTGGAAGAAGATGGATCTGGTCCGTGAGCCGAAGTAGTTGTCATAGACTCGACTGGAACAGCCGAAGAGGTCGGCTCTGCATCTCCCCAATCAGCATCTTCCTCATTCTCCTCAACGAAGATGCTCTCACCAATCTCCTGATCACCTGCACTTTCAAAGACAGGAATGGAACACGGCATGGTCTCGTCGAAAGTGACTTCACAAGTCTCTATGACTCGGTTAGTTTCAAGATTAAGTACTTGATATGCATGAGAATGTAAAGCATAACCAAGAAAGACACCATCCGAGGATCAAGACTCAAATTTATCTAAATTACCTGGTTTCAGAATGAAACACCTGCATCCAAACACTCGAAAGTGGCTCACCTTGGGTAGTCGACCGAATCGCAGCTCATAAGAAGTTTTCTTCATGAAGGCTCGAAGAAAGATGCGATTAGAAACATGACACGCGGTGTTGATCGCTTCGGCCCAATATCTCCTAGGAGTCCTATGCTCATCGAGCATCGTCCTAGCCATCTCAACAAGGGTCTGATTCTTGTGCTCAACAAAACCATTTTGCTGAGGGACATAGGGAGAGGAAAACTGATGCTCAAGGCCCAAAGAAGCACAAAAGGTTTCAAAGTGAGTATTCTTGAATTCTGTGCCATTGTCACTGCGAATCGCTCTCATGGCATTCTTAGGGAACTCATTTTGCAACCGAAGAATCAAATCTCGAGCATGTGAAAAAGCCTCATCCTTACCCTCCATGAAAAACACCCAAGAGTAGCGAGAAAAATCATCCACGATCACTAGAACGTACCACTTTCCACCCTCTGACCGAACCCGAGCTGGACCAACTGTGTCCATGTGAAGTAGCTCGCCGGGTTTCTTGGTCATGACTTGATTCACAGGTGGGTGAGAAGCGGCAACCATCTTCCCATGACGACAAGGGTGACACACCAAATCCTTCTCAAATTTCAACTTGGGCAATCCTCGGATTAGCTCAAGTGAGCTCAACCTAGCTAGTAAGTCAAAGCTCAAGTGACCAAGTCTCCTATGCCACTTCCAAAGCTCAGAGGAGGATCCGGCCACCAAACATTGAGAAGAGCCAAAGGAATGAGAAAAATCAGCTCGAAAGACACGGTCAAAAGGAACAATCTAGCAAACAAGATTTCCCTGAGAGTCAAGAACTCGAGACAAGCCGGTCTTAAAGCACACTTCAAAACCATCTTGAAGGAGTTGCGAAACAGAAAGCAAGTTGAAATGCAAGTTCGAAACCAAAGCAACATCCTTCAAGACAAAACTCGCATTACCCGAATGGTCCCACGAGAAAGCACTTTACCTTTGCTATTATCCCCGAATGTGATGTACTCCTTACATTGCACGGGGTCGAGGCTGGAGAACCATTTGGAACTTCCGGTCATGTGGCGCGAGCATCCGGAATCAATGAGCCATGTGTTCTCCAAACCTCCGTCCTGTATCAATAGAAAGACATAGGATGAGCAAATGGCGCAACACTAGGGTTAGTAAACTATGAAGGATACCAGTGTTGACTCATTTGCCCTAGAAAAGTGTTAGAAAAAACACCAAACATGCCATGTCCCATTTGAGGAAAGCGGGCACCACATGGGGGAAAACGTGGTCCGCTAGAGCTGTAGGACTGAAAGCCACTGTCACGAGGTCCAAAGTCATATTGATCATGATCTGAACCACGCCGGGCACGACCACCATGACCACCGCGTGGTCTAGCAACCTGAGGCCTAGCACCTTGAGGCATTGCACCTCTTGGCCTAGCATTGCGCCTCTGAACAGGAGGCACATGTACGCCATGGGGCGGACGGTACATGTTCCGGTTGTTCAACTCATACTCCCGCCGCTCATCTCTCTTCCTCCTGAAGCAAAACTCAACAAGGAGACCATCCCTATGGCAACAGTCACAGTGATACCTCACCTCTCTCTTAGGTGGTTGTTGGCTCACTCTCTTGTGGGTATGGTTCACTCTTGGTAGCTTTTTGGCTTTAGGAAGGGGATCCTCAGAGATGTTCGGTAGAGTGTCAAGTGGGTTTCTGAGATGGTTCGGTTTTGGAACCCAAACTTGTTTCTGGGGTGGAGCTCTTGGAGGTTCTTTAAACACTCCATCTTTCACAGTGGGTTCGGTAGGCTTAGGTGGATTAATCTTGATCAATTTGGGAGTAGTGGAAGGTTTCTCACTTGGGCTCAAACCACTAAACTCACTAACTTTGCCATAGATATTTTCACCCTTCCCACTTAGAGCAAAGCCTACTCCCGATGTCTCAGTTCCCCGTCTGAACTGGCTCATCATTATGCCCAACTGCGGTTCACTACAAGACACCCAATTCAAGATGGACCGAAGGTATGTGTTGTCTTCCTCGGATCTTATCTTGTCATGCCTGCAAGACTCAAGCTCCAACACCAAACTCTCACAACGTGCACACTCAACAACAGTGCTATCTGAACTGGCCTTCTCAAGAGCAAGGATCTTGGCATTCTTCTCTGTCAGCTCAGATTGCAAGCCTGAACAAGACTTGCACGCACCCAACAAGCTAGACCTAGCCTTCAGCTCATCGTTCTCATCTAACAAGGCAGCATACTTAGATTGCAACTCAGAAAAGTTAGTCATATGAACAGCACATTCATCGCACTCAACCTCATCAGACACATGAACAACAAGCTTCTTAGCTTCCTCAAGCTCTTTCTCCATAACTTCTAGCTTGTCCTTAAATTCTTTTCTCTCACGAGCAGCACGTTTCAGCAGCTTATCTTGACTCATCAAAGTATCGGTCATGATATCAAGCTCGGCAATAAGAGCATCGACGGAGGGTTTTACCTCGGTAGAGTCGTCGTCACCGGGAAGCACGTCCTTGTTGGGCTTCACCCCTTCATCCACAGCCATGGTGCAGTAGCCTCCGTGGATGGACTTAGCGACAAAGCAAAGCCCGGTCAACTTGTCCTCACGCCTCTTCTCGGACTCATCATTGTTCGAGGGAGAAGAAGACCGGTTGTCGTTGGTGTCATTGTCGAGGTCGCTAAGGGAGGCGAGGAAGGCGCGCTCTTGAGCCTTGGCCTTCTTGAAGTACTTCTTCTTCAGCGCCTCCTTGTTGAATCCTCCCTTCGACTTGTGCTTGGAGGTATACTCGCGCTTGTCCTTGCGCTTGCTAGAGTCGTACTTGTTGAAGGAGTGCTTGTTCTTCTTGGGGCAGTGGGCGACGAAGTGTTCGGGATCTCCATAGCCGTAGCATCCTTCCTTCGTACCACCACCACGCCGGTGATTTAAGCGGTTGTTGTGAAACCGCGAGAACCGGCTGATGATCAACGCCAGCTCGTCGTCCCCAAGACTCTCCATCTGCTCCTCTGTGACAGACACCAAAGAAGACAAGGCAAAAGACACCTGTGAAGGGTTAACCAAAGAACTTGAGCCATTACCTGAGACCAAGGCCATAGTCGGTGCAGAGGGATTCTTAAGCTTAGATTGGGTCTGGTAGTCGATCTCGGTGGACTTGAGCTTGCTGAAAAGCTCATCCACGGTGAGGGTCTCATACCCCGAAGACTCAATGATAGTGGTCACCTTCATATCCCATACCTTCCGATCTAAGGCATATAGAAGCTTGAGTGCCCTCTCATAATCGTCATAAGGTAATTGTGCCTTGTTTGCTCGTATCTTGTTAACGATGGTCTGAAAGCGAGAAAACATGGCATCGATGGACTCGCCATTAAGCTGGGTGAAGTTCTCGTACTCCCTCTTGTACGTTTTGTAGAGTCTGGTTTTGACCTGTGCGGTCCCCTCGTGATAGCTCTGAAGCCTCACCCAGATCTCCCGAGCAGTAGTACAATTGGAGACTCTTTCGAACTCCTGAAGAGAAAGACTCGAGAAAAGAACTGCGCGAGCTCTGCTATTAGCGTTGTGCCGATCTTTTTAATCTTGCGTGACACGAGCACGGGGTTCAAGCACAACGTAAGTAGCATCCTCGCAAATCTCCTAGACAAGCCAATCAATCCCCTGGAGATGCGCGGACATGCGAATCTTTCAATAGGGATAATTTGTTCTATCGAAGAACGGTGGTTTACCGGAACCACGTTCTATGTCGCCTTCGTGGATCACGAACCGATTAAGGTGGAATGATCCTTAACCGGCTCCGATACCAATTGAAGGACCGAAAATGACGACCAGAGGGGGGGTGAATGGGAGCCTCAAATTTCTTTTGAAATATTTGGCCGCTGTCCCAATATCACCGTCAAGCACAAACGAGTTCCCAAACTAAACATCCAAGTCAACTAGTGACAAGAGTACTTTGAAACATTCCTCGAAATAGAAGGAAGCTAATGCAAAAAGCGAAACACGATTCGGAGCACAAACGATCAAGCTGAGTGCAAAACAGAAAATCAGGGCTTAAACAATTTAACCTGAAAATTCCCTGAAAATTCATTCATCACGGAACAGAGAAGAGGTAGCATATCGGCCAGGGCCTCTCGGGCCTGCACAGCTTAGTGCACACGGTGGTACGGCTGCCTCTGTTCTACTCAAGAAGGAATTAAATTCACAAACACTATTGCTTGATTGAGACGTTTCCAAAAAACAACATTAAAAATCACGAGAGCTGCTCCTGCTATTGGTGGTGTACGGGCATAGATGACTCCTGGGAGAGCATCGATTGGTGCTTGAAGCACTGGTGTTGAGTACGGCCAACCAGAGAAGAGCGAGCTCCAGAAAACACGGGAGAACACCAGAAGCTGTGATGAGCGAGTGCCTAGTCTGCCAGCGCTGGACCTCGGCTCGGCGAGCAGCCCACCAGGGGCGAGCACACAGCTATGCTTGTTTGCTCGGCGCCGGTCCTCCAGAGAGAGGAGAACGAAAATAAGGACAGAACAGAACTGACGGCACATGATTCCACTCACGCGACAGCAGGGCGATGGCGAGCTACGGCTCAGACCTAGGGGCGCACGGTGTACGCAGCTGCAGGCAAGCCTACACCGGTGGCCTCCAGCCCCTTCATCGGTTCACCCAATCCTGTGCGCAACGAGCACGACGAACAGAGAACGATGCCCTTCACGAACGCAAGAACAAGGAAAAGAGCGACCACAAAATCGATAGAATCCGACTCAAATCAAAAGGATTCGCTCACAAACTTTGGTCAGACCAAATTCAAGTGACTATGAACAAGATCCTAAGAAATCATCGCCTGAGATCAATCCAAACTCCGGGAAAATCAAATCGTGGCCAAGAACGAAAATAGGAACAAAATGAGAACGAAAATCACAGCTTCTAAATAAGAACCCCAGAGGGCAAGAGGAGGATTTGGGCCTCTATTCCCACTTCAAATCTCAACAAAATTCACCACGAAAATTTCAATTCACAAGCAACTAAGGGGTGGGGAAACCCTAACAAGGATGAAAGAAAAATGCTAATGAAGGAAGTGAGGGAGATGGGGGCTCCCTCATCCTATATAATAGGGCTATTACACATTCCCAGTTTTGCCCCTAGATATAAATGAGCCAAACCATTTAGCCCAAGGGCATAAAGGTCCAACCCTGTGTTAACTTCATCCGACGGCCACCGCGCCTCCTCACCGGTAGCTTCGCCTCAACGCGAACTCCCCGATGCCGCCACGTGCCGTCCGTTCCTCCTCGGAACCTCCTACCGGGTTTTGAGGCCCAAACCCGTAAACCCGCCTCTGATGGTTTTGAGGCCCAAACCATCAAACCGCTCCGCAAGTAGCGTACTCCATACGCGTCCCCCGCCATCCGACGCGTGTCACCTCCACGGTCAACACGGTCACTCTCATGTCTTCTCGCGCTTGTCGATGTCCCAAGTGTCAGCCAACGCGGCTAGCCACCCGGCCTCCGGGTCCCTCGGTCCAAGCCTCACGTCCGTCCTTCACCCCTCAAGTCCATCGGCACGGCACGTTCTCCTTGACCTTCACCTCGCCGTCGGCTACCGTCTCCGTGCTCCACACCTGCACAACACAAGCCAAGAGACATGTCGCACACAAGGCTTTCGCCAAGGTAGGGTTAGTCACCACTCAACCTACTTCGTGGATCACATTGACAATCACTCATCACAAAACGAACACATAACAACCTTGTGTTCGCAAAATGGTGACACCAAAAATTCTAAAATGCTGTACTGCAGTGCGTGTCATCAACCAATTCAAATCAGTTCAACTAGTCTTTTCCTTCTTGTCAGTATTAATGTAGGGCCGCAGCATAAACTCGTTTTGCGCTTCATTTTGTTCCGCAGTTCCTACCTAGTTTCAGCTGTCAGGCGAGAACATGCAAAATGTGAGTACCGACAAACAGTGTTTGTGCCTCAAACAATGTGGTAATGACTGAATGTAAGGGATCTATGGCGCGCCACTGCTGCAGAGACTGAATCTGGCAAACAATACACTCTCGGGAAGGATCTTTTTTTTTCGAACACGCACAAGCAATGCGTATCTTTGAATTAGGTAGGAAAGAGGTTTGTGATTACAGGATGCCGTTCCACGGCCGCGTTAGTGTTTTAAAAGCAACTACATTGTGAAATAGACGACATTCATCCATTGAGGGACTGCAGTCACAGGCGAGCCAGAGCTTCTAGCCCTTTTGCGCCAGCCTGAATCCAGCGATCGGCTTCAGCCTTCACCAGCTGCAGGACCTCGTTAACCGTGGAGGGTGATTCCCTGAAGCACCACACGTTGCGCTCTTTCCAGATCAGCCAGGACACTAGCGCAAGCAAGGAGTCAAGCCCTCGGCGCCGATCGCCGGTGAAGAGAGCACGTAGACGACGCCACCAACGAAATGTCGTCGCTGCAGGTTGTTGTGACATTTGTCGTTGCAGTGCTTGAAGGATGTAGAACCATACTTCTCTGGTGAAAGGGCATTGAGCCAAGATGTGGTCAATTGTTTCCCGTCCTTGGTCGCAAAGATAGCACTGCTCCCTGGCCTCCAGTCCATGTCTAGCCCTTCTGTCTCCAGTCCAATGTTGACGCCTGAATGCTAACCAGAGGAAAATCTTGATGCGCAGCGGGGACCATGTCTTCCAAATGAGCTTGTGACCCAGGAACGGTATGGATGCTGAGTGCATCATGGCGTAGGCGGACTTAGCTAAGTATGTCCCATCGTTGGACCATCTCCATATGGTTCTGTCCGGTTGGCCGCTTAGCTGGTAGTCCTGCAAGGTGTCCCAAAGGCTCAGGTACTCATGAATTGCCTGCAGGGAGACTCCACCAGATATGCATCGCGCCCAAGCTCTGTTGGTCATGCCTTGTTGCACCGTTAGTGTTCTGCGAGTTCTTGTTGCCACAAACTGGTACAGGCAAGGGGCTATCTCCACGATGGATTCACCATCTATCCATTTGTCCTCCCAGAAGAGAGTCTGCTGTCCATCCCCTACCAGGGTGTAGGTAGATGCTCTGAAGAAAGCCAGGACCTCCGGGGACGTCTTGATCGGTAGTTGACTCCATGCCCGTTCATGATCGGTCTTCTGAAGCCATAGCCACCGTGTTTGGAGTGCAAAACCCGCGAGTTTGAGGTCGCTGATGCCCAGACCACCTAGCTCCGTGGCCTGCAGACGGTTGGCCATGCCACCATGCACTTGCCATGGACCGAGGCATCGGTTCCAGCCCAGAAGAACCTGAAGGATCTGTTAAGTTAATCTACTGAGACAACTAAACCTGCCACCCGGCATGAATATTTTACATGTTTTTTTTGTGGAACTATTTTACATGTATTTCATAGGTCCAGCGTGTTAGTATAGTGTAGTTCCAATGCAAATAAGAATGCTGGTATTCATTCTTGGGTTCCTTGTACGTGTTGAACATGGATCCTATCTATTGTTGCTGGGTAGGCTACCTGTTGTGGAAGAGATTTGCTTGCTCGGCTAGGCAAAAGTCTGCCTGCCCACGTAATGTGTTTTTGGCGATTGCAGCCGGGGCTGGAAAAGCACCTTCTGTACAGAAGAAGAGGCAGTAAACTTACATGATCCTGACATAATTCAGAAAACCATTACTACCTTCTTTCTGATCTCTGGTGGATACCCCTTTACCTTCAAAATCAACGACATAGATCTTAACGTTATGATACTAGCAAAACTCACTGTCATTCTCTCTTTCTTTTAGTGAAAGGTCTTTCCCTGCTTTTTTAAAAAAAAAAGATAAAAGTTCCATTGCATCACAAACATGTTACAGAGATGGGGATTTTGTTACTCCAGTCATTGTTTTGTAGCACAAGCTTGATTTTACAATTTGGATGATGCGCAAGTGCCTGGCAAGAAAAAAGACCAGAATTCAAGATGCTTGCTCGTCTTGCCTTTTTAGCAAGGCTACCAGCTATCTTATTTACCTCTCTATGGATCTTGCGCACTGTGTAGCTTTTTGCTTGGATAATGTCCTGTATTTTAGCAATGATTGGACGTATCGACCAATGTCCAGGATGAGTGTGTGGCGATCCAGCAAGTACAGCGGAAGCTAGTACTTGGTTGTCAGTGAACAGAGTTGAGTCCCTGCTTGTATAGAAGGCATGAAGCATATAACGGTTTACAGACTCGAGAAACAGTTCAGAACAGAGGGAAGCAGAAACACTTGACTTGGGAAGATACTCCCTCCGTCAAAAAAAAAAAAAAAAAAAAAAAGAGTCATTCTCGCTTCCCAAAAAGTCAACAGCTTTTAACTTTGATCAAATATATTTAACAAAATATTAATATTTATGGTACATAATTAGTATCATTAGGTAGATCTCTGAATATACTTTCATAATAAACTTATTTAAAGATATAAATGTTGCACGTATTTTCTACAAACGTAGTCAAAGTTGAGAAAGTTTGATCAGCACGCTTACCACGGCGACTCTTTATATGGGACGGAGTAGTATGATCGAGAAACAGTTCAAAACAGAGGGCCCCAAAAAGTAATAAACTCCTACGTACAGCACCAAAAAAAAACAGTAAACACTTTTTTTTTAGCATCACAGAATTTTCATTAATCAGTAACAGGAGTACAAACTATTCCCAACAACCATTCCGGAAAATAGTCAAGCCAAAAAAGAGAGCGTTCTGTGGCTGACACCATGCTTGCACAACAATGGGCCACCGAGTTAGCATCCCTACTCACCCACACAACTCGAAAATCAATAAAACTCCTGCCTATCTCTGTGATGTCGAAACAAAGACCACCAATAAACGGTAAACACTTGACAAGTTCGATCAGAGGCAAAGCAAGCCTTCATAACTCTTCACTTCAGTGGGACTGACAGTTCGTCATCCATCCAGAAAGCCGCCCTTTGATTTCAGAGAGTCGATTTCTAACAGAAGCACTCAGCAACAACTGCCATTTCTACCAAAAAAAAGAAAAGAAAAAAATTTGAACAAAACTTGAGCGGACAAATCTTGGGAACTTGTTTTCTATCTATTAGACATTAATTTTATTTCTATTCTATATCTAGTACAGTGCGCAGCGGATCCGACCTGGCTCACTATGCCCTTGAGCCGACACTCTCTCAAGCCTAGGTCCACAACACATCAAGGCACTGTGCCTAACTCAACCCAAAAAACTAGTCTGATAGGTAAGGACCGACCCTGCCTTAATATGTTGTGCTCCCCACCATCAATTACTGATGTGGGACTAAACCTCACACATCGGACCCAACTCTTCAAATCACACAACCTCGTGTGATATCCGGAAGACGTTATCCAGGCTCCGAAGCGAAGGAGATGCAATGGGCTGATGAATAACATGCAAAACGACGCCTCCAGCGAGGGAGTAGCCCCGCAGGTGTCACTGTCGTCCACCGCCAATGGCTTGCAACACACCGCTGTCTTCTCAGCGCTGATGGCCATCGGCCATGCCGATCCATTCGTCACCTCGTAGATTCGGTCGCCGGGCACGCCGTTCTGGCCATCCGATGCCCTTGCTTATCGGGCCACCGGCGACGCAACACCGCCACCAGCCAACTGCCAGCCACGCGGACTAGCCGCCGGCCACGCCGATCTATGACTTTGAAGGATATTATAAATAATTGGGGTAATTAAGATTTAAGTTGCAGTCTTGAAGGATATTATAAATAATATAAACTGCACTGCAGTCTATGAGTTTGCCTATCAGGAGCCCGGACCCATAATTGGGCTAAGATTTAAGTTGCAAACAAAGTCGACATGGAGGTAATCACCATGCGCATTAATGCTACTGTACAGTATAATCGGTGAAGAACAAAAAAAAATGGTGTACTGCAGTGGAAGGTCATTTTGTCTTGCTTTACTCTTCATTTTGTCCCATGGTTCCAAGTTTGATCTCTGTTAAACAATAGCAACACGTTCGTACCAGCAAACATGTGGTTCCTAGTTTGCTTTGAATTCTACTTTGGCACAGGAAAGTGGTGCTTGAGAATATTACAAGTCGTCCAGTCCTACGCCAATCTGCAACTACTCGCCTTCACAGTGTCGCTCTCGCTAATACTAAGTCAGTCAGAGGTAAGGATGGCAACGGGTCGGGTTCGGATCGGGTGGAGTCTCCGTGCACCCAAAACCGAAACCCAAAATCAAAACCCGAACCCGAACTGAAAACCGATTCGGGTGGAAATCCATCACCAAAACCAAACCCGCGGATAAATATACACATATTCACATGTATAAATAAGAGGCAATAAATAATAAATATTTTCATGAGTCAATTTTGAATAGATTTAATAATCTAAGTAAACAAGTTATTATTAGCATATTATAAAACATGACTTTTAATTCCAAATGATTTATTTCGGATATCCATTGGATATCCACGGGTGAAAAACCAAACCCGAAACCGAACCCGATACCAAACCCGAAACCGAAACCGAAAACCGTGGGTGAAAAACCATCACCAAACCCGAACCCGCAGGATCCGAAACCCGCGGGTATCCGACCCGAACCCGATCCGCTGCCATCTCTAGTCAGAGGACAGCCGCGTGCTTCTTCCGCTGGTTCCACCGTCTTCATCGTCCATCGCCCTCTCCGGGCCAGTAGGGATGCGAATCCCGTGTCTTGACTGGGCCAATTATTATTGTGTTTTAGTCTCCGGTGACAGCTGCAGAATTTATCACGGATCAGAAGAGAGTCCAAAGCCCAAATTTCTGGCCATACGCCGAGTCAAGGACATAGATTTTTCAGTGCTCTGCACAGCTCACTCATTCAAGTACGAACCCAGCACCCGCCGTCTTCACCACAGCAGCCGAGCGCAGCGGCCAAGACATGGCAACACCTCGCCGGGACCGTGCTTGTTGCTGCCTCGTGCCCGTGCTAGTACTAGTAGCATGCCTCCTGCACCACCGCGTGGCCGCGCAGTCGCAACAGGTGGATGAGGCGGAGCTGCTCCTCCGGATGAAGCGCGCGTGGGGTGATCCGCCCGCGCTCGCGGCATGGACCGCCGCCACCTCGCCCGCGGGGGCGCACTGCCGCTGGCCATTCGTGCGGTGTGACTCGGCCGGCCGAGTCACGAGCCTCACGCTCGTTAGCATCAACATCACGGGTCCCATCTCGGACGCCATTGGAGGCCTCTCCAGCCTTGCAAAGCTCGACCTCTTCAACAACAGCATCACCGGCACGTTCCCGACAGCGCTCTACAGCTGCGGCTCACTCCAGTACCTCAACCTGTCCTGGAACAACATCGGTGGAGAGCTCCCCCATGATATCGGCCACGGCCTTGCAGCGAACTTGAGCACGCTGGTCCTCAGTTTCAACAAGTTTAATGGCAGCATCCCAGCGTCTCTTTCCAGGCTCCGAAACCTCCGCTGCCTCGAGCTGGCCCACAACGGCCTCACTGGCACTATCCCAGAAGAGCTTGGCGAGCTAAAGAGTCTCGAGACATTGTGGTTGGCGTACAACTCGTTCGACCCAGGGAAGCTACCAACATCGTTCAAGAATATGACCAAGCTAGGCAGGCTATGGGTTGCAGGATGTGGCCTCATCGGCAACTTCCCGAGCTACTTGGTGAATATGACAGAGTTGGAGCTTCTCAATCTTGGAAACAACTCGTTGACCGGAACGTTACCTCCTGCGGTTTGGAGCCTCAAGAAGCTTCAATGCTTACTTGTTTACAGGAACAGCCTCACCGGACACCTGGTGGTTGATGGTTTTGCTGCGAGGGGGTTGAAACTCATCGTCTTATTCGACAACAAGCTTACTGGAGCCATCCCTAAACTCTTTGGGCGTTTGGAGAACCTCACAATATTATTGCTCGATAACAACCACTTCTCTGGTGAAATACCAGCAAGTATCAGCCGGTTGCCATCACTGACGATATTGTCCTTGGACAGTAACAGGCTTACTGGCACACTCCCGCCAGAGCTCGGGAAGCACTCGCCAGGCTTATCTTATGTTTTGGTTGATGACAACAAGCTCACCGGTGGCATCCCAGAGTGGCTGTGTGCTCAAGGCAGGCTTCAGGATTTTAGTGCATCAAACAATCACTTGAACGGCTCCATCCCAGAAGGTCTCGCACGATGTGCCACTCTGGAGAGTCTGGACCTGAATAGTAACCATCTCTCTGGTGAGATACCAGTGAATTTGGGCTACGGTACGCCACGACTACGAGTTCTGGACCTAGGCAGTAACCAACTCTCAGGTGAGATACCACCAAATTTGATCTACGGCGCGCCACTACTGCAGAAACTGAATCTGGCAAACAATAAACTCTCCGGAAGGATCTGTTAAGTTAATCTGCAGGGACTAAACTTACAACTATATCTAAAGTGTCTTTCCATCCAGCACGGATATTTTACGAGCATTGCAGAGGTCAACCATAAGCAATGGCTTCCTTTCTAGAGAAACTCAGGTTTCCTAAAACATTAGTAGTTTCCATTCCTCGTCTGTCGTCTCAAAAGTGTCAAGCATATTATAAACAACACCGCATGGCGCATGCTGTAATCAGCTTTCAGGAGTTCAGAGCCAGTAGTTGGAGGAAGATTGAGGATACATCCGCCAAGACATGGCACTAATCATGCATGCTGTTACTTAGTGTTACCACAGTATAAATGGTGACAAACCAAAAATTCTAAAATGCTGTACTGCAGTGCATATCATCAACTAATTCAAATCAGTTCAACTAGCCTTTTGCTTCTTGTCAGTATTAATTAATGTAGGGCCGCAGAACAAACTCGTTTTGCGCTTTATTTTGTTCCACAGTTCCTAGTTTAGTCTGTCAGGCAAGAGCATGCAATACGTTAAGGCCTATTTAGCTGCTCAAAATTAGCTAGTTAGTATATGTAGTATAATCCCAATGCAAACAAAATGCTAGTATTCATTCTCTCCCTTTTTTTTTTTTGAATGATTGAGCATTCGTTCTTGCTGGAAATGTTTGTTGTGGAGATGAACAACCTCACGGGACATCTGGTGGTTGACGGCTTTGAGGCGATGAGCTTGATCGTTATCTCCGTCTTACAAAACAACCTCACTGGTACCATCCCTGAAATCTTCGGTCACTTGAAGAACCTCACTGAATTATACCTGTACGGGAACAACTTCATCGATGAGATACCCGTGAGCATCGGTCGGTTACCATCACTGATGGTACTGATGCTGTTAAATAACAGGCTTACGGGTACGCTCCCGAAAGAACTCGGCAAGTACTCGCCAGGCTTATACAATGTTCAGGTGGATAACAACGAGCTCACTGGTGGGATCCCAGAGGGGCTCTGCACCGGAGGCCAGCTACTAACTCTCGCTGCCTCGAACAATCGCTTGAATGGCTCCATGCCACTAAGCCTCGCTCGCTGTGCCTCTCTGGAATATCTAATCCTAGACAGCAACCAGCTCTCTGGCGACATACCAACAGATTTGGGCTACGGCCAGGGACGAAGCCAGAAAAAAATTTAGGGGGGTCTAAACAAAATTGCTACAGTGACTTAGCTCTACTTTAATCCCTCGTAATAGAAAAAGTATAATAGCTTGAAGTAGTCTTATATTTAAAACGTCAATTAACAATGAAATTCACAAAATACATCTAAAAAATAAATGTCTTAGCCCACCCTACCTTATACATCTGCGTCTAAAATTGGAAGAAGAGCACTAGAAGTTCCACTAGCTTAGCAGCAGTAGGGGGGGCTGGAGCCCCCCAGCCCCCCCGCTGGCTTCGTCCATGGCTACGGCACACCATTGCTGAAGCAACTGAAGCTGGCTAACAATAAACTCTCCGGGAGGATCTGTTAAGCTAATCTGCAGAAGCTCCGGCGACGTAACTTCCAAGGTGACTATGTACGCTGGAGCAACTGAATGGACAAGGCCTCCCAGCACAAATATTTTACACGACTCTGATCATCTTAATATCTCTTACACCTTGTAATCTTCACTGTACACCTTTGTAATCTTCAATGTTTCCATATTATTGCCTTTCAGAAGTCCATATCCCCTAATTTGGGGGACGATTTGATGCGTCAGTGATGACATGGCCCTAAGAGCAACTCAAGAGTTCCCAATAATTTCTTTCCAAAACAATGGTGTTTTCTAACTCATTAAAAAAATTGAGAAAAATAAATAAGACTGTCTTCAATAGTTTCTAATAATTTACTCCTAAAGTATCAAAATTGCTCCGGTGTGAAATCGATCGCTGCCAACGTGACGAGAAGGTGCTGCAGCTCGTGTTCTGGTCTCCTGCTTCTCCAAGACATCCGGCCGCCATTACTGGTGCTGGTGCTGCTTCATGCGACGGCGCCCGCCAGACGTCGTACCATGGTTCCTCCACGACATAGTAGATGAAGTTGGTTTGACGGACGCGAACTTGCCAGCATCCATAGACAGGCACCTGCAGTCCCCGACGAAGAGGGCTTGGCTACCTAAGGTTCTTCACATGTTCGAGGAGATTGCTCCCGGTGTCCATCTTGAAGACCTCAGCGTGATGAGGCAGCTTGAAGACGATCAGCGTTTCACCTGCAGATTCCACTAGGAAACAGCGGTTCCCGGCTCGTCGGCGCTGCTCGCCTTCAGGCGTCCACGGCGGACAATCCGCGCAGTGCGCTCTCAGGCTGGGTGCTAGCGAAAGCAACCGTGGTGCCGTGCTCGTGGGCCGGCGTCTCGTGCGCGCCGCAGCCTGACGGCCACGTTGTGTCCGTCATCCTCAGCAGCATGGGCGCGTACATGTACTCGAGCTCCTTCACCTTCACGCAAGAGGATACACAGACGCGCGACAGCACGGATTTATCCACGCGTGGAGGACATTTTTCCGAGTGCCAAAAGATTGGGAACTAAAATTGGGAATTGTTCAATCTTGCCAAAAATCAAGGGAGAATGTTTGGAAACTCTCTACCCTGTGCATTAATGTTACTACTACCCTATAGATGCTGACAAACCAAAAAAAAATTAAAAAAATGCTGTGCTGCAATGCAGGTCATCAACCGTCTCTTTCAAATCAGCCATTGTTTAGTTCCTCCAATTCTACCTCAAATTTCACTATACAAAAAGAAGATTCCCTGTCACATCAAAATATCGGCAAATGCATGGAGTGCTAAATGCTGATGAAATCAAAAACTAATTGCACAGTTTTGTTGTACTTTGCGAGATGAACATTTTAAGCTTAGTTAGTCAAAATTTGAATAATTTTTACCAAATACAAACGAAATGCTACAGGAATTCTGATAGTGTTTTTCTCCCCAATTCACCGAACTAAACGAGGCCTCAGTTCACGCCACAACAGTCTTTTGCTTCTTGGCAGTATTAACGTAGGGCCGCAGCTCAAACTCGTTATGCACTTCACGTTGTTCCACAGTTCCTAGCTTGATCTGTCAGGCAAGCACGAATGCACGATCAACATGTTAGTACCAGCAAACAGTATTTGTGCCTCAGAAAATGTGGTGATGATGACTGGATGCGAGTGTGGCTGTTAGTCATATGCATAAAAACTTCTCAGGAAGCAGAGCACACACAATTACACACTAGTGTGTGACAGAAATACTGTATGTACCTGAAAGATATGTACTCGTCTCTATTAGCAAAAGTAATTATTCGCTTTAAATCTGGCTTTGGCATTGGAAAGAGGTGCTTGAGAATAGTGGCGGTCCTTTCACCAATCTGGAATACAAACAGCGAGTTACCAAACTGTCATGGAAAAAGAGAGAATACACGGATGGCTAACCTCTGCAGAAAAGGGGGGCAGACCCAGTGCCAGAGGCTCCCACACGAGTGGGGTCTGGGGAAGGGAATAACCGAAGCAAAGTCTTACCCCCGCAGAAATTCTGCAGAGAGACGGCTTCGAACCCAGGACCTGGTGACTCGGCGAGCTAGCACTCACCAACTGCACCAAAAAAAACCAAGCTACTCTCCCTAGTAAAACTCTAAGTTCCTACAATCCAATCTAAGTACTCTAGCAATCAACCAGAGCCCAGAATGCCTCCCACCAACATCATCCAATTTGAGATTTCTGCATGCTAACTCAAGCAGACAGAAAGTGATGGTCAGATCCACATTTGAGATTTCTGCATGCAAACTCAAGCAGACAGAAAGTGATGGTCAGATGTCAAGTGTTTCAAGCTAAATCAAGCAGCATATGGAAGTGGAGATGCTCAGTTTAGAAGGTTTGAATGGACTGAGTAGTCTTCACAGTAGTAACTACATCTCACGTTAACGGTTAACAAGAAAAACATCATCAAAACCTGAATTCTGCGCATATATTAGGATTTACATGCAATCCTATCAAATTTAGAACCCAACAAACCAGACTCCCACCTACAAAAGGACAAGAAATAAAAGGAAAAGCAAAACATATCAAATACAAGTGATAGTAGAGATTCTCAGTCTTTGAATCATGAATGGATTTAAGTGTCATCAATGGAAAGAATGTCTCAGGTTAACGAGAAAGACGTCACTGCAACCCCCAACACTGAAACAAGAATGAATAGCAAGCACATCACATTCACAGGTTAATGAGACAAATATCATCACAACCTAGGAGTTCTGTGGATATATTAGGATTCACATGCAAGATGTAACTCTGTTCAATTTGAACAAAGATTGACAGAACTAAATGGAGACACCAAAAAAACACAGAACAAGAACAGGGAAACATAGAAAACAAGTGAGTGGAGGTTCTCAGCCTTGAGTTATGAATGGACTTAGGTGTCTTTCATGGAATAAAGATGTATCAGGTTAATGAGAAAGTCATCATTGCAACCTCTCAATATTGTAAAATAGGCATGCACATGCTGGGATGCAGCAAGGCACAAAAGGCGAATGAAAAAGATGGTTACAAAAGAGTGTAACACCTTCAACTTGTTATATCTTCGAACAATATCAATGCTGCTCAGTTATAGTTTTTGAATGGATAGATGCTATCCTCATAGTATGTCTCAGGTTAACGAGAAATCCATCATGGCAGCCACACAAAGCACTAAGCAAACTACAAACTGTAATGTGAACACTTGCTTGCACTTAAACAAAGTTAACATGATGTTTGATGTGACCAACAATATATTTTAGAACAGAACTATTGACAAATTAACCAATGTACAACATAGACAAGTCAACAAAACAACGAACTTGCTTGGAAACAGCAGCGGAAGCAGAAAATGAAGGGAACAACACAGTAGCAGCAGCAGATTATGGAACTGGAGGTGCTCAGCATCTTATTATTCAAATGAATATCATATCATCATCATCACCATACTAGCAATGTATGCTTAACAAGAAGCTGTCAATGGGAGTTAGGGAGGGATGGATCGATAGGTAGATACATATATATAATACACACGCACACACACAGTGTGTGTTAGAGAGAGAGAGAGAGAGAGAGAGAGAGAGAGAGAGAGTTCTTGAAAAAGATATCATCACGGCAGCCTCCAGTTCATAATGACTGCATGGATATCCTCCTAATGGACATGGATTCCATGCAAGTAAGCAACAAGATAAATAAAAACACCATGGTAACCACTGCCACCACCACGCCTCACCATAACCAGCCCCACACACACTTCATTGTAAGTATTTAGTTGTTTACCTTGCTATGGAAAGGCGTAACTTTTCAAGCACACATAGTGAAAAGGTCACCATGACAACAGATAAGGCATGAAGGCAAAACAATCCTGTCAAATTTTGAACCCAACAAACCAGACCCCCACCCAACAAAAAAGACATGAAAATAGAAGGAAAAGCAAAACATCAAGGCCAAGTGAAAGTGGAGATTTCTCAGTCTTTGAGATATGAATGGATTTAAGCGTCTTTCATGGAAAGAACGTCTCAGGTTAACGAGAAAGACATCATTGAAAACCTCCAACACTGAAAGAAGACGAATAGCAAGCACATCACAGGTTAATGAGGCATATATCATCATAACCTCGGCATTCTGTGGAAATATTAGGATTCACATGCAACCTTTGAACAGAGATTGACAGGACACCAAAAAAAACCATAAACAAGAAAAGGGAAACATACCAAACTAGTGAGAGTGGAGGTTCTCAGCCTTGAGTTATGAATGGATTAGGTTTCTTTCATGGAATAAATATGTATCAGGTTAACGAGACAGACATCATTGCAACCTTCCAACATTGTAAAATAGGCATGTACATGCTGGGATGCAGCAAGGCACAAAAGGCAAATTAAAAGATGGTTACAAAAGTGTGCAACACCCTCAACTTGTTATGTCTTCTGACAATATTGATGCTGCTCAGTTATAGTTTTTGAATGGATATGCTATCCTCATAGTATGTCTCAGGTTAACGAGAAGTCCGTCATGACAGCCACACAAACTGTGAGCAAACTACAAACTGTAATGTGAACATTTGCTTGCACTTAACATGATGTTTGATGTGACCAGCACTAAATTTTGGAATGGAATTATTGTTAAATTAACCAATGTACAACATAGGCAAATCAACAAAACAAGAAACTTAGCTTGGAAACAGCAGTGGAAGCAGAAAATGTAGAAAGGAATAACGCAAAAGCAGCAGCAGATTATGGAACTGGAGGTGCTCAGCAGCTTATTATTCAAATGAATATCATCATCACCATCATCATACTAGAAGTGTATGCTTAACAAGTAGGTCTCAATGGGAGGGAGGGAGGGAGGGAGGGATAGATTGGTAATATAGTGTATATCTAGGTGCATAGCAAAAGCTATGTATCTAGAAAAGCCCAAACGACTTATAATTTAGAATGGAGGGAATATACGCGCGCGCGCGCGCGCACACACACACACACACACACAGAGAGAGAGAGAGAGAGAGAGAGAGAGAGAGAGAGAGAAGTTCTTGAAAAGGCTATCATCATGGCAGCCTCCAGTTCCTAATGGTTGCATGGATTTCCATGCCGGTAAGGAATAAACAAATAAGAAAAAACAAAAACACCATGGTAACCACTGCGGCACTGCCAGCACCATGCCCCACCATCACCAACCCCACACACACCAGAATCTTCATCGCAAGTATGAAGTTGTTTACCTTGCTATGAAAGCGTGCAACTTTTCAAGCACACATTGTGAACAGCTCACCATGACAACAAAGATAAGGTATGAGGGCAAAGCAGTTAACTGCTTCCATGAAACAATGTGTGTATGATTTACCTGGGTTGAGAAGTTGTCAAGTACTAAATGGGGGTACGCTTCTGACATTTTTCCCATTGCCTTCTTGCCTTTAATATCATGCCGTGTCACCTGACCACAACAACCAAAACTAAGGATACAATCGAGTTTGAGCGCTCATTTTGTACACTTGTGCTACACAACATCTCAGCATATATATACTTCCAAAAAGGTTAAGCACACCTACCACATTGAGCAACCCGAAGTATGCAGTTGGACCATTCGGTAGATGGGAGACGATCAAACCATCAGGTAGACCATGATGTTCATGGACCAAAATAAGATCTGTGATATCATGTGACCGGCAGGACTCAATGATTTCTGATATAACCTGCATATCAGTAAAAAGTGAAGAACAAACACTAAACCACTAGAGTGTAGTAAGCAGTAAAGCATAGCAATATGTTCAGTTATTTACTACCTATATAAAATAGTCATGGACAACACGTTCTAATTTCTTGCAAGCAATGCATAGCAGGTACTGGATATGGTAAACAAAAGAACAATAGCATGGTAATTGTGGCCGTAATATACCTGGCCACCACGGTTCATTCTCTGTGACATGGGGAAGACAACCTTCAGCTCCTAGGAAGAGAACCAGAACAGGCGGTTAGCTGAATGCAATGTACCATCTGGACCTACCGAAAGGATCCAAAAGTTTCCAGGACTGCAAAAATACCTTAACAAACTGAGTTAGGGGCGCGCTGGGATTGCGAGACGTGGTCAAGAGTATCTTGGGCTCCCGAACTAAGGCAGTAGCGTACTCGTTATCGACCATGCTCTTAGGAACTGTAGCACCCAATCACCAATCCAAACAACAGAGCAACACATCGTTAGACAGATCTCCCTACAAACAAATGCAAATGAGCAAGGACACTGCATTCCACTCGCTCGAGCAAAGAGAAGCCATGGGATGGACGGGGTACGGGAACAACACGCACCTCGAGGCTCCTGGTCCTCGAGGTCGATCTGCCTCCGCAGCTCGTGCTCCTCGTTGCGGAGCTCGGTGGGGATGGGCTTGCCCTCCTCGAGCGCCGCCCTGATGCGGCGCTTCCTCTCGAACAGCGCCCGCTGGGAGGCCTCGACGCTCTTGGAGTACAGGTACTTCCGCCGGTCCCGTATACGCCGCCGTATCATCTTCACTTCCCACCTCCTCCTCTCCGCTTGTGCAGGACCAGACTCCGCAAAACCCTAGGCTTGTGATCTAGGCGGAGGCGATATAAACCCTAGCAGCTCAGTTTCGTTCTTCTCCGGCGTAGGCGGCGGCGGCGGCGGCGGCGCTCCTCGACTTAATAGCTACGAATATGGGCCTATATGGGCTTGCACGACTGGGCCCATTTGTCTCTTTGCAAAATTTATTGGCCAAGAAATAAAGTTTTTCTCCTCTCAAAAAAAAAGAAATAAAGTTTTTCTAGTCACCGATATTTGGTAGCTATATAAAAAAACCTTTAGAAATGGGTCACACGTCAGATGGACCATCTTGCACCTTATAATTGGAGAATTGGAGAACTAGAAGCGGAATTAAAAGAAAGCAAACCAAGTCCAAAAAGAAAGCTAACAAAACTGCTCTCGTCTTTTTTTTCCCTTTCCGGAGCTCTAAAAGTATGTTTACATTTATATATAATTATATATAAACATCATTTATGGTGGCGCAAACACCTTTTTGAAAGGTAGATAACAACATAAGAAGCTAGGATAACTTCACAATTTTTTAAGCTATAGTTATTTATCTATGAAAATTAATATAATGCATGCATATGAATTGTCTAGCGTGAACCAACGTATTGTCCGTCTAGACAATACTCGTAACACAATAACATACCATCGCACTGTCCACTCGGGGTTGTCCACTCGGGTTTGCAGACTATCCGACGTGACATGTCCAAACCTCTAATAAGGCCGACGGGGACAATTTAAGGCACCTCTGGCGTGCGTTTTGGATTTGGTTTGTCGCTATGGCTTTCCTAAGACTATGGAAAACTAATTCTAGGCATTGAATTTTATAGGCACGGGTGTTTGGGAGCTCCACCCAACAATGGAGATATGTACTATTGGAAGGCCACGGAGCTCATGGGAACGATGTTGGGAGGTGCTCTACCCGCAACAGCTTTCCTTGGAGTAGCTTGAGGAAGGAGTCAATTGTCGGAGTTCGTTTATGGTGGCTTGCTAATGAAGGTGACTCGGTGCCTCCACCTCCGATATGTACAAGGTTGAGGGCATGGACAACGTGGAGCAGTTCATCAACGATGGCCTCTGGTGAAGTGAGGTCCTCCTCCCATCTTCTTTTCCTTCATCCTATTCTCTTTTCCTGTCCCTTTTCTCTTCTTTGTTCAGCTTTAGGTGAGAATGGAGTGAGGAAGAGCCAGAGAGGGCTGGTTGTTGGGGGTGGGTAAGAGGGCTAATATGTGGGGCTAGGGGTGAGCATATGTGTGTGTGACACCTCAGATATTGCACAACACATACGTCATTGTGATCTGGTGAATCATTCGCCACACACGAAAATTAACAGTTGACTTGGCCAGATAGACTAAGTGTGCTAGACTCTCCATGGGTGAGACACGCAACTAAGGTGGGGCTAATGCGATTTTTTGCTAGTACGTCAGATCATTCGTTGTGAGCACCGATCGTTCGAGAGTACCACTGTATCGAAGGATTTGTTGAGCCTGTGTTTTTTTAGTGGCCTTTTGGCCTAACTAGGGGTCTGTTTGCTTCGTATCCAAACTTGCCCGCCCTAGCCTTCAGCAGCGCAAATGTTCGGCGCTCTTTTTCAATGCTGGACTTTTGGCGACAAACGGCTTCAAAATGTAGTAGCATGCAGTGGCGAGGCCTGCGTCATGCCACAAGTGCAAAAAGGCAACCAAACGCACACCAAAAACGCGGCGTGGAAGCTGCGGCGCGGTGGGGGAGCGAACAAAACCTAGATTTTGAGATAAAGTTGATGTTGGGTTCATTAATCCTTGAGGCGAAGGGAGATTTTGGGTTTATAAAGATTCAACAGGTCTGGATTTTATTCGGAAAATTTCTTGGGATCTACCAGATTTGGGAAATAATGTATTTAATTTTAACTAAGGTGTAGCACAAGGATTTGACCAACCTAATCTTGTACTCGTATATCGTTACACAGATGAATCAAATGATGGTGCATACGCAATTGAAGGCTGCACAGTGATGCAATTCTATGTTCCGACCTGTACCTGAACATTTGGCAGCGCACGCCGTAAAGCCACCACGTCACAGATTCATCCAGCTCAGCTGCATTAGTGCATTATTACCGCGAACTCCTTCCCCTCTCCACTCTATACACTCTGGCTAGTGGCTGGCTACTGCCACCAACCAAAGGGCAGAACCGTCATTTGGCACGCTAGTTCATCCAAGGGAAAATGACCCCCATGGCCCGATGTCTTAACGCATTTCTCCTGTAACCTTTTTTTATGCCCGGGCACTGCAGCGAGGCAGGAGAGCGACCGAAATTTCCCATCTTTTCGTCATTCCTTGGGGATTTCCCCTCCTTGTTACCAACTTCCCATCGATCAGAGGTGCTGGTGCTGTTGGCTTTCGCATTCGATTCCGTCGGAAGCAGAAGGAACTTATTTCCTTTCGGGTCGGATTTGTGGCCGAGTTCTTGATTTGCTCTGTCCCAGCGAGAGGAGGAGGGTTTGTTGGATCAGGGATCGAGCAAGGAAGCAGCCATGAGCGGCGGAAGCGGGAGTTTCCTCGAGATCCAGCCATCGGAGCTCGCATTCCCCTGTAAGTCCTCCCAGATCTCGTATCCAGATCGAGCTGTTTGGATCATGTTGGGATGCTGCCGTGACTGTTCTTTTTTATTGGATCTTGGTCAAAGCTGGGATCTTGGTACGAAACATGGTCGGCGATCCTCCCTGGGTGGATTTGCAGCCCCCTAATCAGCTTGGTTTGTGGAGTGGATTGTAAAATCATGTCTTCTTGTAGTAGGTTCATCATGCCATTGAGGTACTAGTGTTTGTGTACCGATCTGTTCGTCTGCTGGGGTTTGAGTGGGGATTTGTTTGTTTGTTTGTTGATCCATGCTTCCAGTGTGCATTGTGTGTGGTGAGTCATCGGTTTGGTAGTTACTTGGCCTTTCCGGGGCTTTGGGATCTTGTAGAAAAGATTGCTTTGTAACTGTATTGGTGTGTGCTGTTTGTTTTCATGTGGTAGCGTGAAATGAAATTTGCCTGTGTATTTGGCGCTGCTTTTGACCTGACATTCTGGTCATTGTCTGCTTGCTTAGCTTGAAATAACTGCAATGTGTTGCACTTATCCTAAGTGTGCTCTGTTTGTTGAGTTCGTTTGCCTTAGGTCTTTCTATTGACTATACAGTGGATTAAACTGTCTTTGCTATGTGCCTGAACTGCTTTTCTATACATGCAGTTGAGATAATGAGGCAGAGCTCGTGCTCCATGCAACTGACCAATAAGACTGACCATTATGTAGCATTCAAGGTAACTATTGTTCAATGCCACTTTTTTTCATGCTCCAAGATATTCACTTGCTCGGATAGGTTGCACTGTTAGATGCAAATCTTATATCTCATCTATGATTCGCAGGTCAAAACAACCAACCCGAAGCAGTACTGCGTGCGTCCTAATATTGGCGTTGTATTACCTGGGTCAACTTGTGATGTTACAGGTAGCACCCAAATCCATAACATCGTGAAACAACAGGTTTATGCGAGGAAATCCACTTATACCGTAACTCAATTTTGTACTTATGTTTACTTAACCTTTGTCTGTTGTTAGTGACAATGCAAGCACAGAAGGCTTCACCACCTGACATGCAGTGCAAGGACAAGTTCCTAGTTCAAAGTGTTGCAGCTGAGAATGGTGCAACAGCTCAAGATGTTAATGCAGCAATGGTAGCTACTCTGCCACTCTTGATTAATTCTATTTCCATAAGGTTGCTATGTTCATACAATCTTGCTTATCATGATGTGTGATGTGTCTATATGCTTTCATGATAACAGTTCAATAAGGAGCCAGGGAAGGTTGTTGATGAATTCAAGCTGCGTGTGGTTTATGTGCAAACAACTATGCCCAACCTGATCCCTGAAGAATCTGAACTAGGGAGTTCCGCTCCCTCATATTCACAAGAAAATGGGATCAGTCATTCCACGATGCCACTATCTGTAAGACACTGATCTATCTCATTTCTTTTGTTTCACATATATATTTGTACTCAGGCTTCTGCGTGTTTTCATTTGATGGTCTAGTGAATTGCTACTTCTAATCGGTTTGCAAATTTTAGGTATCTAGATCCTCTGCTGAAACAACAAAGGAGAAGCCCTCTGAGGTAGCCCTTTATGTTTTCCTCATTAGACATCAGTGCTATTAAATTTAAAAGCTTGCAACTTGCAAAAACATCTTGTGAATTGCACATCAACAATGTTTGAGTTATGTGATATGCCCTTGCTAGACTTGCCCTAACTAACCAGTTATGCATACAATTCAAAGTTTAATTGATAAAGATTGGAGATGAACTCATGGGCAGAATTGGTCTATACATCCATGATGAATCTCAGTAGTTGATAATCCTTAAAATTTTCGAAGCATATACTGGTTTGCAAATTGCAACTGATTACAAAAGCTTGATGGGAAGCAATATCCCTTGGTGGTAATATCCATTCATGATTCATGAAGTTATGAAAGATTTTTTGACCCTTGGAAAGAAATGATACTATCAGAAAACTTGCTGTATCGATATAGGTTTTCTGATGTTTGGATCTATCACATATGATTATGGTTTGGTCTTAAATAATCCAGCACCAGCATATTAACTTCTTAGATGAAGTTTACTATCACATATATTACCCATTCATGATTCATTAAGTAATGAAAGATTTTTTGACCCTTGGAAAGAAATGATACTATCAGAGAACTTGCTGTATCGATATAGGTTTTCTGATGTTTAGATCTATCACATATGATTATGGTTTGGTCTTAAATAATCCAGCACCAGCATGGTAACTTCTTAGATGAAGTTTACTATCACATATATTTATGACCAGAATAAATTTCTGGTTTTCTGAGATTTTGTGATCAGATTCACTATCCATTTTAATAGTTGAGAAATTTTAATGCCTCATTATCACTAAACTCTACTTTTAGGAAGAGAGGCAAACTAAGTGGAACGTAAGTAGGTTAGGGAACAGATCCCTTGCTAGTTTTCTAAACTTGATGCCTTCATGATTTCTTATTCACATGAACCATCTTGCTGTGAATGCTCATATAGCACTTAGACATGAATATGCTTCACCCTATGAGTAGTAACAAATTGGAAGATATAATTTGTCTGATCTCTGCAGTTTTAGCTTCTCCATGTCCAATCTATTAAGTCCTTGACAGCAGAAAGCCAAAATACAAGACATAATTTGGTTGTTAGTTTGTGTACAAGTTGTAACATGCTTTATGAAGTTATGTGTTTTGACTAATTCACTCTGGTTGGTAACTACTAGGCAACGTCTGTGATCTCCAAGCTAACTGAGGAGAAAATGTCTGCTGTTCAGCAGAACCAGAAATTACGACAAGAGCTTGTAAGTTCTCCAGACATTTTAGTAGTCCTGAATCATTACTGTAGTTTGTGACCATTTGTTTTTAAATTTCCTTTTTATTGTTTAAATTCACACAAAAAAATTACTTTGGTGACATTGTCCATTGATGCTATTATTGTATGAGTATGATTCTCATTTGCTTCTCTGATCACCATTGTCATCACAAGGGAAAAGGACACTGAAAGCTACTGAAGTGAATTTTTTCTTGTTCCTACAAACTGTGCAATTGTCAAAATGAACAGCTTTTTCTGCAAGCTAAACTGATTGCTTGTGTTAGACATTTAATAATCAATTTCAAGTCAAGAAACTAAGATCTGTATTTGCATTTGAGGGGAGAAAAACTTTATAATTTTGCCAGAGGTAATAATACTAAGAAGATCCAGTTAATTATAAAGTTTGGTGTGGAACTGTGTATAAAGGTCTCTGTTAGTTTGCTTGTTCTTTGATAGCATGTGGTGACTGAAATTTTGTATGGTCCTGTTGTGAGAATACTATCCTGCTCCAATATTCAAGCAACTGCATCTAGCGTTATCTGAATCACCTAGTAGCTGCATATTTAGAAAAGGTAGTACACCAATAAATCAAAAGCTTTAACATGCCAATGCCCTAACATAAATTCAAAAAGCATAATTGATCAAAACCAGTTTGATAACTCAAACATATGAGTTTTATTTAGAGTATTTTCAAACTCATAAATTCCTGTTTCTCTGAATCAGGAGCTTCTACGGAAAGAGAGCAGCAAAACTGGCGGCGGCGGTGGTTTCTCCATCACCTTCTTGTTCGTCGTGGGCCTTCTAGGCATCGTCGTTGGCTACATCCTCAAGAGAACATAGTTGGAATGGTGTCTCCAGCAGAGCTATACTACCGTGAAAGGATACCCACACGTGGTATCCCTCCCCATGTGTTTGTGCTCCTAAACGGAGCGCCCTGTTCTAACGTGTAACAACAGCAGCACTCCTAGAAGCCTTCGGTTTGTGTACATTATGGTGGTTCATACTTTTTTTTCTTTCAGAATTCTTTTGAGAGTTGGTAGACTTGTTTTAAACCTAACTGCCGCAACGTTGTTACCCTTCACCATAACCTTTATTCTTTCTGATGGATCTCAAATTTGCTGGGATGTTTCTTACCCAACTGAAAATATTTGAACTGTTGCCAATCTGATGAATTTGTCAGTTATTTGAATCATTTAGTCTGAAGTAATTCCGAACTCACAGAGATGCATTAGGTGTGTACAGTATGTAATCAATGAGCATTCAGAGCAACTAGCAAGTAAAATAGCTTCAGGTTTGATTACAACATCATACATGCTTCTGTTCCAACTATGTACTTTCTCCGTCTGTAAAAACATGCAACTATGGGTTGCGTGCCAGAAAAAATATTTTACGTTTGACCAAGTTTATAGTAAATAATATTAATATTTATGGCTCCAAATCATTTTATTATAAAATATATTTCATAATTAATCTAATGATATTTATTTGATATCATAAATATTGATACTTTTTTATCTATAATTGGTCAAAGTCAAGATACTAAAACGTGACATTGTGCTAGAATTGTATGTTTTGCTGGACGGATGGAGTAATCAAGAAGTGAGTGCACCTGAAAAAATGCACTTACGCGTTCATTCAGGTTGGCACAGTCACCGTGCACGTCGTCGGCGACTCCTGATGCATCAGGAAGAGCACCGCAGCGGCCGCGCCGGCGAGAAACCCTAGCAGCAGCCACCCGAACCTCGCCACGGCGAGCCTCACCGGAGAGGGCTGCACGCCCCCGCCCGCTGCCATCATCTCTGCTTCCACCGGGTCGTAGTAGCCGTCCACCGCGTTTCTCTCCAACACCGTCAGCCATCCGTAGTCCTCGCCGCGGCCGTCGTCTAGGCCGGGCCGCCGCGTCTCCTCCGCCGCCGCTGCATTGCCGCTGCTGCCCACCTCCGTCACGGCGGAGGCGCTCTGGACGCTGTCCTGCGCCGCCGTACGGCCACTGCCACCGCCGCAGTCATGGCCGGACTTGTCGTCGGTTGCTGCGTGCTCCATTGTCCTCGTACGTAGATAGTAGAGGACAGATTTGGCAGTAAAGGCTTTCGTTGTTCTTGTTCGTTGCGGTGTCCACGAACCGCACGCTGACACGCATATACACGGCTTGCCCTTTACGGACGCGTCGGTTCGGCGGCGGCTCCTTGCCGTCGGATCGAGTCCGTCCCGTGTGGGACGTGATGTGGACCGTCAGATCAACAGCCGCCGCGCGAGATTATGTTGGTGCAACCATGAAATTACCATATGAGAACGTTCGTTCCTAATTAATATGGGAAAGGGATGGCACCTGCTTTTTTTTTTTTGTTGGCGAGAATCACATGAAATCGTGCCGTTTCTGTGAAGCTTGCCGGAAGGGATGAGCATAGTTCCTCTGCTTTGGTATCTTTCGATGTTCTTACTTAACTCCTGCTTGTGTATATGCATTTTCTTCTCTTCTTGCGGAAGCGGACCAACTAGAGGACTGTGTCGTCAAAACAAAGGACTGACGAACCTTGTTAGTTTTCTTGACAAAAGGTAGGAGGTACTCCCTCCGTCATCAAATAAACCAATTTATAGAATCCAAACTTTATAGAAAAAAGTAACAACATCTATAATATAAAATAAACATATAATTAAAATATATTCTATGATATATGATGTCATAAATCTTGGTGTTTTTTTTTTGTAGAAATTCGGTCAAAGTTAAAAAAAGTCTGACTTAAGATAACTCAAGGAATCTATTTATTCAGGGACAAAGGGAGTATGTCTTAAACTTAACCTGTTATCCTATCTTCTAAATCTGAAGCAAACCAATGGCGTGCTAGAATGCCAAAAAGAGATAAAAGGGTAGTTGATGAGTGGTGCAGATTGTTTAATCAAGCGATGAGTTTCTAAACGGTCTCCGACCATCTGTGCCCCTAGCTTTTGCTATTTTTCTCTTAGCCAAAACTTTGCAGCGGTGCCCCTCCCCCCTTGTAAATTATGTAATCATGTAACACGGGCCATATCTATAAAATCAGGTGGGGTAACACCCCCGTTGAAGTGTTCAAAAAAAAACTTAACCTAGAAGAGCTTTGCACGCCATAATAGTTTTACTTATACTCCCCCGTCCTAGAATAAATTAACTTCTAGAGTTATATCAAGTAATATTATTTCAAGTGTGTAACAGAATTTATAAAAATAATAGCACCAATATTTATGACATGAAATTTGGATCACCTATTCATCATGAGAGATATTTTCATAATTTACTTATTTTATATCATATAAATGTTGTTATTCTTTACTATAGAGTTGGTCAAACTCAAGATTGTTTTGATTTAGGGTGATTCCACGAGTTGATTTATTTTGAGGCGGAGAAGGTATCAAGTAGCATATGACATGAAGAGATTTAGACATCCTATCCTACTAGTTCGAGTTTTTCATGGTCCCAACCTTTGAAATTTCTCAGAGTTCACATGACAACGCCGGGATAGTTTTCTTGACAAAAGGTTCATCAAAATTTTGAAGGTCAATCAATCAAAAGCAGCACACATGACATCCTCTGTTTTCTGCTCCTCTCTTGCATGATTTAAAGATTGCAGTGGAGGATTTTTTTTCTTCCCGCCACGACGATATACAAAATGCAGTAACACTATCACCGACACCTCGGTCCCACCATCCTTCCGCCTAATTAAGTAGGCCCGTGGTTTTACATTCCCCCTCCCCTCTAAGAGACAAGTTATTAATTTTTATACTACACGCGTACGCACGCGCCGATGCATCGTATCGCGCGTACTCTACACTTTGATATAGAAGAAGATACACACACTCGTATACACTGACGACTGAGTAACACATGACACGATGGTACAACACTCGGAGCAACAATCAATCAGAGCCGTTGGATTTGATCGACGATCGGACGGATATGCTTGGTACGTATAGGGGGTACGTCCTCGTCACGTGCCTCGTCGATCATCGATCAGTGGAGCATGGGCTCGTCGGCCATCTCGACGCCGTTGACGCTGCCGTCGGCGCCGGGCCGTCCGGCCTTGTACTTGTACCACCTGGCGGCGACGAGGTAGACGAAGAGGTTGGCGAGGCAGATGACGGCGAGCAGCCAGTAGAAGTTGTCGAGCCTGCCCTTGTTGAGGTCGTCGGCGATCCAGGGGTGGCGGTCGCCGGTGACCCTGTGCACGGCGGCGACGAGCGCGGAGCTGACGAAGAAGCCCAGCGACAGGGTGCTGAGGAACAGGCCCGTGCTCATGGTCTTCATCCCCTTGGGGCACTCGCGGAGGAAGAAGTCGAGCTGGCCGATGTACGTGAACGCCTCGCCGGCGCCCACCAGGAAGAACTGCGGGATGAGCCAGAACACGGACATGGGCACCACGCCGCCGGCCGGGACGGCGGCGTCGCGCGCCACGCGGAGCCGCCTGATCTCCGTGAGCGCGGCGCCCGCCATGGCGATGACCGAAAGGGCGAGGCCCACGCCGATCCGCTGCAGCGGGGTGAGGCCGTGCGGGTTGCCGCTCACGCGGCGCGCCACGGGCACCACGATCCGGTCGTAGACGGGCACGGTGAGGAGGATGGAGCCGACGAAGAAGACGGTGAGGGAGCCCGCCGGGATCTGGAAGGAGGACCCGATGTGGCGGTCCATGGTGGTGGCCTGCGACACCGAGAAGGTGGTCATCTGCGCGTACACCGTCCAGAACATGATGGTGGTCGCCCAGATGGGCAGCATCCGCACCACCGTCTTCACCTCCTCCACGTCCGTCAGCGTCGCCAGACGCCACTTGCTCGGCTCTGCCGCCGGCTCCTCGTTGATGGCGGCGTGGTCCAGGAAGCTGCAGTACCAGATTAAAACACGCGGGAAAACCAAACCGTCAGCTGCTGCTGTTAGATTTTTTTATTTTTTAAAAAAAGAAATTCAAGCAACAACATTCAATCAAAAGCTGAAAGGATAAACAAGCAGGAGCTTCTGTTCAGAGTTCAGACAGAGTAAATCTTTTTTATCCTTATTATGCTTTCTTCAGAAAAGACATACAGTAAAGTTAATTACAATATTTTTTTTTCCAATCAAGCAGTGAGGCTGAGACATATATTATATGTAAGATGCTTATTAAAAAGTTCATTCTTGAAATGTTCTCTGAAAAAAAAAGTTCTTTTCAAGCATTCAGGTCGCTATCAGCGGACCACTTTAAGCTGAAACAGTGGTCACTTTCCTCAAAGGGGTTTTGGTCTTTGAGGAAAACACCAAACAAGACATGCGCGAACTAAAGCAGTGGTCACAGGCGCGAGATTCTGCACGAGATGGAGACACGAACCCAATCAGACACCTAAACAATTGTTCAGAGCTAGTGCTAGTTTAAGCAGATGGCCGGCCTACATACGTATGTTGCGTCCAGCATGCTGGGGCATCTGTATTTCTTATTATAGAAGATGCAATCGCCATCTCAATACTAATACTAATCACTCGGGAGAGAAGAGAAGAGAATCGTCGACGACACCTAATCAGTCGTCAGAGCTTATCATTTAAACAGGTCATCATCTGTATCAGCCTGCCTGCCAGAGGCCCTGCTATGGAAATGGAATGAGAGTGAGACACGCCGGGTATTTTTTTTTTCAAGTTGAAGAAACAAGAGATTCAGTGCGTCAGGTGTGGCAATAATCTTTCCCAATTCCACATGGTGGACTGGTGAGGACCAATCAGGGACAAGAAACAAAACACCTGTTCATGCAAATATGCAAATATGCAATGATGGATTGATGCAGGTGTAAGCAAAGCATCCTTCCTTCCCCAGATAGACCGGGTAGCATAGCATAGCATCACCGTCATCGACGACGACTCAGAAGTGTGGTACTCTGAAGAGACTTAAACAAGCATTGTGGTCAGGCTCAGTTGCGATATGCCTTATCGATAAGATAAGGCACAAACGAGAGGGTTAGTGGGCACATCTGACGTTAATCTGAGGCTTCCTCATGTGACCACTCAGCAAAAGGAATACCATACCCCTCCCCTGTCTTTGTCATATGCTCATGTAGTCATGTGCAAAAGCATTGCGACCGAGACGAACGAACTCACGGCAGGGAGTTTGCCAGCAGGAGGACATGGGCCTCGAACCCTTCAGAAGACCGTGAGGAGTCCCGGCCATGTCCGTGCCGATGCCGACCGCCATGCCCATTTGCCCAACCCCCGACGAGCGAGATCACGTGTTCAGGTCCCGGACACCACTCACTAAAACACCGTCTTCCAAAAGTAACAGGAAAAGGGCCCTAAAAAAAAGAGGAGGGTCGGTTTCGATGGCTGCAAGTAAGCAAGGGTTAGCAGCAGCCACTAATCTTGATCAGGCCGGCGTAATAAGAGAGCACGGATGGGGGATGGCAACGGCAGGCACCATCACATGCCATGCCTGCGGTGCAGGCTGCTTTATCTCCCGCGTATGGTGATGGTCCATGCGTCCATGAGATGGTCTGGTCCATCTCGATCCCTCCAGTGATCTTTCTTTTCCAGAGGACATGATGCATGGCCACACCATCGCCACACCAAGTGACCAAACACACACAGAGAGAAAGAAAGCGATGCAGTGCCAAGGGAGCCATGCATGCCAAAGACGACGGCCAACCTACCTAGACGGCAGCAGTAGCATGTGAGATGGATGCAAAAGGTTGCTCCGATCGGTTTAGAGAGAGAGAGAGATTTGGCCGTCGCCATCCATGGCGGCCACTCGTCGCCCGTCCGTCCGTTGGTCCATAGCAGCTAGGCGAGTAGGAAGGTTCCCCACACACAACACACCATGCTGCTGTTGCTGCTGCGGCTCTGTCCCTCTCCAATGCAAGATCAACTTCCCTGTGCCTTTGAGCCTTTCGCGTCCACCGCTGAATCATGCTGCCGATCTCCATTTCATTTGCCCCCTGAAACTAACAATCATGCACCCGCCTTTCCTCTGCCTTTCCAGAGGCCTTTCGGTGTGCAGGGCACACGTCCTGGTCATACTCGCAAACAGTGATCTAATAATTGAGGGAATGCGTATCTGTAGGGCTCTCTTTTGGGGATTCAGTTTAGCTATAGCCTTCTAGAGTCATGTTATGTAGTGGCCCACTGTACTGTGCTGTGAGTTCGTATCATAACCCATATATTAAGGAATATGTTTAGTTTGGGCGCACACATCACACGTGTACGATCAAGTCTGTCTGTCTGTCAGTGGTTACTGTTAGTCACCAAACCTCTTTTTATTCCAGGATCAATCAGGTCTGTTGAAAGTAATTTCATCTGGAACGAGCTTCGCTATGCCGTCAGCCGTCACCCTAGCTAGCTGAATCCCATTTTGGTTTCGTTTTGAAGCAAATGTCCGTGTCATTTTTCTTCCCTGATGTCATTCTACAGCGAAAGTCTCGAGATTTTGAAAGGCTACTATTGTTGGCTGGCTACACATATCGACAGGACAGACAATGTTGTACTGCAACTTGATTTCCAAATTCCAAGTGAGTGAGGAAAAGAAAAGGTGATGCCGATGAGTCTGGCGTTTTCTTCCATGCTAGAGTAAATTAGGTTAGCTTTTGCTGTAACTTGGTCATTCATTCCCCCCTACTCATGTCATCATCACATCGCCAACAAGAAACCGTTCTTCTCCACGGTTCTTCTTCTGTAGGCTAGAGAGGAATGCAGAGCTAATGCCCAATAATTAACTAATCTTAAACATCCTCCATGACACCTTCTGGATGCAGATTCTGACCTCTCCCACCATATCAAGATCCCATATATACAATCTTCCAGTCCTGTCTACATCCCATTGGAGCTACTCACTCACTACCACTATTCAACATTTCAATTCAAACCGTCAAAGTTACGCCGCCTTGCCATCACATTTTCAATGCAGCTGCAGCTCTCAGGAAAAGTCTCAAAAACTCCGAAAGCTGATATGTCAGTCTAAGTCTGAGAAAGTGAAACTACAAGCTACTAGGTGGGTGAGGGGCTGCTTTCTTCCTCCTCACAAGACTCGCAAAGCTCCCAAATGACACCAAAAACTGAGGACTGCAGCTAGACAACAATCGAGATGAAGCTCTTTTGGCCTCGCATGCCGACCTCCCCCCTGTTTTTCCTCGCATCTTCTTCCAGTTTTGTACTACTAAATAGTACTAGCATATTCTGCGTCTCTGAATTTCAGCAGGTGTTCAGTTGGACCATATCTACATATATATTTATAATTTGTACAATATCTACACTCTGCTCTGAGATTTTTGTGCAGATATTTGCTAGTGTTGGATGGATGCAGCAGTTGCAGTGTGCAGAGCACCGGGCAGAGGAGGAGGACAAGGGATGATAGCAGCGCACCAGGATGGCCGGGGGACAGACAGCAACAGGGCAGGCAAAGAGGGAGGGAGCACAGCACAGTCCGTGACCCTTCTCCGTCCCCCTAGGGGGCATTAGAATAGCGCAATTATTGGTCTGGGTGCTGCCAAACTCGACATTTGTCGCTCGCCGGAGGTCTTATCCTCATTCCCTAAACATCATACGTTGCGTGGGCGACATCACTTAACATAAGATGTTCGCTAAAGCTACGCAAAAGGCTAAGTCAAGCGAGAGAGAGGTGCTACGCGTGTGCGGCGCCTAGCAAATGGGTGACGGGACGGGGAGGTCGGGCCCGCCCGGCGGCGATGGTTGACGTTGAGAGGGGGTGTAGGGGACTACTTGTCAGTGACTGACCCGCCTGCCATGCCAAGCAAGGAATCAAGCAAGGAGAGGTTTTGGCTGGCCACCGGCGAGGGACGGCATCGGCTGTTAATGAGATTGTGGACTTTAGTAGGGAAGGCAATTGGCAGCTGTGGTATGAATGAATTTGCCATGAATTCATCCATAGTACACCACGTGAGTGACCGATGCAAGTTGGGAGAAAACGATATAGGGAGATCGATGGAGAGGACAAAACAGTGCACTCGATTGTGCAATCCATCCGTTTGCATCTACATGCATTGGACTGGTTTGGTTTGGTTTGTACCCTAGCCTAGCTGGCAAATTGTATATGGTTATTGGAGAATGGAGACAGACAGCACATACACATACACCCCTTCCTCTGTTGTTTGCCTGGCAATTGCTGTCTCTCTCTCCCTCTCTCACTCTAAGTCCCTCTCCCTGAGTCTGTGGTTAGAAACTTATAATACAACAAGTGAGACTGACAAATGAGGTCAACAAATAGTAAGGCAACTAACCCTATTAGTGTGCTGCCAGTCCATCTTACTTGGACTCTTGTTTTGACTGATGCCATCGCTTACCTAATTAACCCATTATACATACTACTGTAGTATCATTAGTCAGGTGGTAGTATAAGTTTTTTTTTGGGTGTGGGCAACCGGCCTGGCAAGTCAAGTAAGTAAGGTAATTAAGCAGAAACATGACTCATTTGGTAAGGTAATTACTAGAGGGCATGGTGATGACGATGGAGAAAAGTAAACAACAGTAGATGTTCATGTTTTGGAAAGTAGTCAGTAAGTAAAAGGTATGTAGGCAAAAGCCAGCTAGAGCTTTACCGGAACTGGTCGGTGTGGGGGAGGCGCTCCTTGCGCTTGCTCTTCTTGGTGGAACCTTCCTCTACAGCGGCGGCCTTGCCGACGTCGATGTCGTAGAGCATGGCGGGGTCAGCGGGGAGCGGGAGCCGTCGCTTCCGCCACGCCGCCACGACGACGGCCGCGATCTGCGTGAGCGGGCTCCCCGCCAGCTTCTTGAACCGGTACCTGCGCGTGCCGGCCAGGAAGACGACGAGCCCCGCCGCGATGGCGCAGGCGCAGGCGCCGTACCCCCAGCGCCGGCCCAGGTTGTCCTGGACGTAGACGAGCACGGTGACGGCTAGCAGGGAGCCGAGGGAGATGAAGAAGAAGAACCAGTTGAAGAAGCGCATCATCTGGTGCTTCTCGCCCCGGTCCGACTCGTCGAACTGGTCCGAGCCGAAGCCGGAGACGCTCGACTTGAGACCGCCCGTGCCCAGCGCCGTCAGGTACAGGGCCAGGTACATCACGCCCAGCTGCGCGCCCGTCGCACGCGCGCACTCACCGCCGTTGTTGGCGTTGGCGGAGCACGGCGACGGACGTAGACCCGGCGCCGCCGTCGAGATCGTCAGGATCGTCACGCCCTGCGCCCATCACACGTACGTCAACAAATTACTTACTATGCTTGTATGTGTGTATCATCAATCAGCTAACAGCTGTATATAGAATATTTGTCAAAACCCAACCTTTTAAACCTTTTGGTGAATTATTGTTAAATTAAAATTTACTACTACTCTTTTCCGGCTTGCAGTGTCCAGTAATAACAATAATGAATTTAAATTGAAATCTGTTTAGTTTTACGCTTTCATCAGGTGAGGCGAGGTAGATTGACAGACAGATAGATGATGCAAGGATCGAATCTAACTCTACTGATAATAATAATGGAAAGGAAATTGCAGCGGTTGCTGTCCAGCACCATCACTCCATGCATGGGGCATGGATTTGTCAGCATGTATACTTATGTTCCACATGGAATGGAAGGGAGATGACGACGGCGATGATGGCTAAATTGAAATTGATTACATAGCCTCCTCCTTTTGTTTGTTTGTTTCATTGGCTGCGCGCGTTCTTTTCAGAGAAGGAGCATCTTGTGGACGGAAAGTTCCAATTTTTATTTGGTTTTTACTGACTACTAGTCCTGCTCCTACTAGGGAAGGGAATAATGATACTAACATGAAAAGCCCAAGCAGATTTTTTTTTTTGTCGATGATGAAATGACAGAGGGGATTGACCGGCGGACCCATCCAGCAAAACTGACTGACCGACATCTAGAGAGTAGAGCACGCCGGTGACATTAATGGACTTGAATGGATGGATTATGGATGGTGGTGGATATACTAAACATGATAGAATGAATGAATTATTGAATAATAAATTATCCAAAAGGGCAAAAAAGAATCTATCTAAAAGAAATAATCCGACGTTTGTGGGAGGATATGTATGGCAAAAAAAGAGTACTGACTGACCGAGGCCTGGACGGCGGTGAAGATGGCGATGGTGAGGTAGCGGCCGAGGAAGGAGTCGGCGACGAAGCCGCCGAGGAGGCAGAGCATGAAGGAGGTGCCCATGAAGTTGGTGACGACGTTGGCGGACTCGGCGTTGCCCAGGTGCATGGTGCCCGTGAGGTACGTCACCAGGTTCACGGCGATGCCCAGCGTCGTCAGCCGCTCGTTCAGCTCCGCCACTGCAGCGACACCACAGACAGACCATGCATTATTATTCATCGTTCATCAGAGTTCAGCCTCCATCGTCAGGGAGGGAGGGAGCGAGCGATCTCGATCGACGCATGCCAGATCTGCCTGCCGCCGGTACCGGTGGGGTGGAACGAACAATGGATGGAACCCGGCCGGCCGGCGGCGGTCGGCCGGACTCGCTCGGATCAACCAACCAACCAATGAAGCAACCAACGACCTACCTAGGATCATGGCGGCGGCGCCCCAGCGGCCGGTGGTGGCGCGCGGGGCCGGGCGGCCCTTGAAGTCCCAGGCGTCGAGGAGGACGTCGGTCTCCGCCGCGGCATTGGTCTCGGGGAGGAGTCCGACCATCTTCTCTCTTCTCGTCTCTTCGCCTCCCTACTGCCGGCCGCGGGGCTTACGTGGAAGGATTTGGGAGGAGACGCGAGACGAGAGGGTTGGGTTGGGTTGGGGGGAGAGAGACCCAGAACCAGCTGCGATTGCCGGCCGGCACCAGCTGCTGCTCCCTCTGGGTTTGGTTGGATTGGATTGGATGGGTGGATGCGGTGCGGGGACTGCCGTGCTCTGCTGGGCTGGGCGTTGCCCGCTATATATAACCGTTCGCGCCGGGGCATTTCCGGCAGAATCTCGCGCCCGCTCGGTGGGCCCCCCGGATCAGTGGTTAATTACAGGAGGAGGTGGATAACATATAACATGCATGCAGCCTTTTATTTATTTATTTATTTATTTATGCATAACAGTTACGGAGTATTACTTTTTTATATATATATAAAAAAGCGATTTTGGGGCAGGCAAGGCAATGCAATTAGGCAAAGGCAAGGCGTGATAAGGGGCAGGATAGAAGAGGATAAGGGCACTTGGCCTTGCCTAACGGAACGGAACGGAACAGAGGGACGTGCATGGACGGTAGTTATACGTTGATAAGTCTGGAGAAACGGAAATTACTACTACTACTACCCAGCTGCACTAGTCCCACAACCGGCCAAGCACCACGCGCTTCTTTTCTTTCTCCTTGTGTCCTTGACTCTTTTCCACAAACAACTTGTATTATTGGGCCCTCTTTGCTCTCAAGCCTTTTATTTGGCTCCTACTGTAATATAAACCAACCCCACGAGCAAAACAGGTAGTTAACAGTAAAACCTCATCATGTTGTTCACAACCTCATTTCAGGAGGTGCTTTTTCTCGAGGAACCAAGTTGTTTCTTGGATAAAAATTTAGCCAAACTTAAAACTGGTTGACTCTTCAAAGTACGAGATGTGCATTTTTTTTAACAGATTAGAGGATATGAAAGCACCAATTTTGAAATGGACTCCCACATTATATGTGTGGGAGTTTTTTTTACATACTCCTGTTGAAAATAGAACTTGGGTAAAAGCCATCGGAAGTCCAAGGCCTTTATCATGCATAGACTAAAATTCTTTGACTAGAGTTAACTTCTCATATTGGTCACAGGAGTACCTACAAAATTGTAGAGGTACATAACGATGAACGAGCTGGTCTACTAGTTATGTTTCTTTGGAACGTGCCCCGTCCCGATTTAAAATATTCCGACGGAACGCGGTGTTCGTATTTTTTTTTCTAGATTTTATTATATATGGTTTTTTTTGCGAGACCCAATTACAAACCGCAGACGCTCGTATACACGAGCGCACACTTACCCCTATGAACGCACGCACGCACGCACACTCTACCCTTATGAGCACCTCCGAAGAACTGAGTTGGATCATCTCGAGATTGATGAAGTCACCACATGTGTCTCGCTGTCGCCGGGCACACCACCTACCTTTGAAAGAATAGCGCCGTTAAATCCTAGAATAACGTCGTTATTTTCTAGCGCCAATAAGACGCTTATGAAGTCTTGGTCAATACTAGATGCTTTCATCGATATCTAGATCTGCTAGCTCAGTTTTTTTTGAAGGTACTGATAAAGGTATGGTATATTTGTGCGGTCATAGGTGTATGTGAGCGTCCACGTGCGTTAAAAAATGTACACACAACAATTAATAATGAGTTCTGCCGCTGGTCATGGCATGAGTTCCTATCCTAGACTAGCTACCAGAGTTGACCCTCGTGAGGATCGAGTTCGGAAGTACGCATGAACTACGATCATTATTGGCCATGAGAACCGTAGTTGACATATGAGAAATACCCAAGTGCCAAGCTAGTACTCCTACATGACATTGAGCCGTGACCTTTATCTGGCCACAAGAAACATAAGTTGACATGGCCAACCAGAAATAATGCAGGCGGCTACTACTACTACTACTAGCAGCTAGATAACGTTGAACCACTCGTTGGCCACAAGAAATAAACAAGCTGACACATATACGTACGTGAGGAATACCAAAGTACAAATGCATCATTGAGACGTGGTCGTGAGCCACAAGAAACAAGTGTCCGTCGACTTGGGGCTACCAATGCAAAGCCAAGTGCATGCATGTATATGCTCTCAGTCTATCTCATACTACACGACTACAACACCGGAGATGGGAAAAATGTGACCTATACCTAGGGATTCCTGTGGCGATGACGACAGATCAAATCTCACGCACATATTCTCTGGAGATGGCACATCCCACAAGCTAGCTACCACTGTTGTACTGCCACTCGCGCTTTTTAGCAGCATAATACAGCTAGCACTACGTCGTCACAACCTATACAAGGCCGACATAAGCATGGAATAAAAGTCTCAGATTAACAGCTAGGTAGTTAGTGATATGATTATGACCATAGTTAGCCTAAATGGTCGTTTAGAGCATCTCCAAGAGATTAGATAAATCGTTTTCTAAAGGTAAATTTGGCTATTATTAAAGGAAAAACGTCTTCAACAAACTCTGTAAATGACTCTCCAAATTTACTGGTTCTCTATCCCACCTCATTCACTCTCTATTTTTAGATAGCCTACCTCATGCATCTCAATTTAGGTAGTCTGTTGGAGTAATCTAGTTTTTTAAGTGAGATTCATTTTAAAGAATAACTAAATGTAACATCCTAAATTTTGTTTTGTTTCAAAATAGTGGAAATTGATTTATTTATGTATTTGAGTGTGCATTCAAATATAGGGGATAATAAATTTTTGTAAAATTAAAATTTATCATAAGGTTAGCAACTCCTTGATGCACTAATGCTGCTGCATTTTATTGTGATGAGTGGTTTTTGTTAAATAGTTGAAAGGATTTGAAAATCATTTGGAAATGTGCTTTGAAAATCAACTCAGAAAAGAAAAATGAAATAATTCTTTCCCGCCTTTACTTCCCTGTTTTCAGCCTAGTGGCCCAGCTCGTCCCAGCCGGCCCGCTCTCCCCCCTCGCGCTCTCTCTTGGGCCGCGGCCTAGCCGAGTCGGTCTGCCGCTGTGCCGCCCGTTCTCCCCCCTTGAGCCGCTGACGCGCCGGGCCCACCTATCGGCGCTCTCCTCTCCAACCTCCAACCGCTCGCCACTCGGTCATGGCAACCACCATTTTCCGCCCCGCGCCCACATCCCGCGTCGTGGGAGCGTCCTTCCCCCCGCGCCCGGCCTTCAAAAAGGGAGCCGGACCCCTTCACCGCCTCCCCTGCTACCCTTCCCGCTCCAATCCCGCTCGCGCGAGAGCCGCAACCGCAGCGTCCCAACTCGTCGGAGCATCCCGTCCGCTTCTCACCGGAATCCGCCACCTCCGTTGCGTCTTCGTCGAATTCTTCATCGCGGTGAGAACGCCCGTGCTCCTCTCTCTCTCCCTATGTCTCTATTTCTTTGTTGTGTGGTCTCTAGGGCCGTGCCCGCAAGCTCCGACGAGCTTTTCGCCGCCGTCCATGGCGGGAGCCGCTCGGGCTTTACCCCGTGGCTGTGTTTTGCTTCGGGGCGAGTTCGCCTTCCTCTCCGCATCGCCCCGGTGCTCTCCGTTTTGGAAACCGTGCACCCTAGCGCCTTATTGAGCATCACCGGTGAGCTTATCGCCGTTGAACATGGCGGCGCCGCCGTCTCCTCCCCTAAATCCGGTGACCGGCCTCTCTCTCCTTTCCCCCATCTTTTATCGACCGTCCATCACTTGATCAACGACCAGAAATGGCCAATACCCCTTCGGGGTCCATTTTTGTTAAAGAGACCCCCGCTTTTATCTATTTGAACCCGCCGTCCTTGGCATACTCCCGGAGTGCGCGTTCTTTTTCGGAAAGCGTAGTTTCTTCGGTTTATATGAAAAATACGTTTTCAGATTAATTACAGAATTGCCACTGCAGTAAAACGTTTATAAAATCCTCGTTTTAGCTCCGATTCGACCCGTTCAACTTGCGTTAGGTTCGTAATTTCATAATCTACGCATTAGTTCTACTGTTAGACCTGTTAAAAGTTTTTGAATTTCTCGATTAAGTCTAGTTTAATAGCTAGCTTTTGGAACCCTAAATAATTCACAACTTTTGCGTTTTAGCTCCGATTTTTGTGATCTTCGTGTTAACGTGACCGTAGCAAGGCGTAGAATACATTCATAAACTTTTTATCTTGTTTTTATACTGCTGGTGTACTGTTCTAATTATAGGTTGTTTGCTATGCATGAATGCTCCTGAAATGTGTATGTTGCCGTGTTGGTCGAGTCAGACGGTGAGGAGTACGTTGGGAGCCAGGAGTACTTCGAAGACCAGCAGGACCAGCAGGAGTGTGCAAACTAAGGCAAGTATAGTTTGGGTATTCTTTCTGTGACCATGATCTTGTGACTTAATTAATGTAAGAGCTATGATGGTTGAGAAATGACTTTTTAGCAACATAAGATCTTGTCTGTACGTGAACCTCCGGGATTTACAGTACAACTGTGAGGGCTATATGGCTCTGGCTTTAGCTCGGTATGAGGACCTTTTCTAGCTTGTTAGAGGTTACCCTTGTGGCGCAAATGGGGAAAAGTAGACTGTGGATCCCTAGGACTGGTTGTATCACACAGACTGACTTTGGAAACCTAGCGGCCCTAACTTGTTAGACGAACCTTTGAAAGGCTTCATAGTGAACCCTGCCGACCTTCCTTGGAAGTGGGTCAAGAGGTTAGCTACCTAGGGCGAAAGGGTAAATCACGACTCACAGTGAAAGTGTACACCTCTGCGCAGAGTTTAATAAACTGGTATACTAGCCGTGCTCACGGACACGAGTGGCCTTGGAGACATCTACATTAAAGATGATGATTCTTGTTTTGTTAAGATGCTCATTTACTTATCGATTATACTTTATATTGATTCTGTTACATTGATCATGAGTTTTTGGGATCTATACTTGCTATGCTTGCGGAGTTCGACATGGACTCACTCTTGCTATTTCCCACACCTCAGGATAGTCTCTGGAGTTTTAGACTTATGATCAACCAGTCAGTTTGTTCCTGTGGAGCAAAGTCTACACCCGAAGATCGGAGTTGTTTTTCCGTTGTTTGCACTCTGAGGTTATGTTTATATACTAAGTACGTTATTTATTAAGCATTTGTCTCTCGGTATTACACTTATCTGCGACTATACGTGAGATTTGACTCTTTTATTTCACATATAGTGCATATCTGATTTCATCCTTAAAATCGGGTGTGACAAAGTGATATCAGAGCAATGCTGACTGTAGGACGCAAGCCTAGTTAGAAATAGATCGTGTTAAGGTTTTGAAACTGCTATAACAATCATTGTTCTATAAACCTTGGTATTTTCTTTCATACTGTATCCTTGCCCTTGATATTATCCCCGCCTTGTTGCTTATTTTAAAAGTCTTTGTTCTCATCTTCACTCCTTGAATTGGTATGCTTTTAGAACCTCATCTTACCATCTTCTTGTGATATCGAAAGAGAAGCATTAGGATCTTTTCCCTTTATACGAAGAAAACGATAGCATCGCAAGTGAAGTCATTGTTGAGTTGTGCTCCTATATTGCCTTGTTGGATTGTCTTTATGTCTATGCTTGTATTGGATCTTTGTAATGATTGCAATGAATTTGTGGATCCTACAATTTCATTTAGATATAGGCTTAAGATATAAGGATTAGTGAATAGGTAGATGGGTTGGTTTATTTTGACTCTCTACATCCTATCCTTTTAGAGCAGTCTGTCTTATTTGGCTTATACATCTGTCTTTCAACAACCATAAATCATGAGAAAATTCTGGACAACATTAGGCTTCGAGATCTTTACCTAGCCGCAAGAATCACCCTCATAGCTATTTTGGTTTGAGAGATACAAAAATCACAAGACGATACAACTGTGCTGTCTGAAAATTGGAACAGAATCTGTTATGTGCTGTTTTCGACCAAGTCATCTACAGAATTTGGAAAAGTGTTCTATAAGAAAGTTTCAGGAAATTTTAGAAGCTTTCCAACGGTATAAGGTGGAACTTCATTGGAATTACAAAACGAGAGTTGTAGCAGTTTTACCGCGTTGCTGATTTTCTGCTCGCGAGGAAGTTCAGATTTCTTGTTTCTACCTATGCACAAAAGAATCATTAGGATAATAGAATGTATGGATGCTAGTTAGCTCATCTAGCAAAATGTTCAAGCTACCTTATTTGGTGTCCCTTATTTTAAGAGGGGTAGCCAATATAAAGAAGGTTTATTAAGATTTAATTCTTTATTTGGAAGTATTGGTTAGTCTCCATGATTGAGTTGCCACTCTCAAGCAAAAATGTCCTGTGTACAAGGTTGATAATTTTAGATCCATAGAGGCGAGAGTTGTCCCTTTAGATAGCTCATGATTATGATCATCTATGCTTGCTCGTGTTGCTGATGTTGGTCACTTGATAACAGGAAGTGTAGTATCCCATGACTCAGGAGCCCTATATGACGTCTCGCACTGAGATGTGGGAAAAGGCTGATGTTTCTGCCATTGAAGAATGTTATGGGTATGATGAAGCTGAGCACTATTAAAACAATAATGTTGAAGAGCAAGTTGGGAGTGAACTGAGTTAGAATCCACAACGACGAAAGCGAAAAAGGAAAGCCCATAAGAAGCCTGCTCAAGGAAGCAAAGCGCAGCGAAACTATGTCAATGGAAGACTGAGCAATGTAAATATGGATAACATTCATGGAGCTACCAAAGCGGTGGGTGGTTATATTCAAGTAAGCTCAGTACAAGTTTTTGCTCTATTTGACCCTAGTGTTTCGCATTCTTTCATTTCCGCCGACATGGTAGAGACGTGCAAGATGGTGAAGTGTCCAACGAGGAGGCCTTTGTTAGTTCAAACTCCAGTGGGAGAAATACAGGCAGATCAGATATGCCCGACCGCCAGTCTTGTCATAAACAAGAAAAACTTCACCGTAACCCTCATTGTGTTAGAGTCACTTAATATCCCCGTGGTTCTTGGTAATGGATGGTTGTGTGCGCAGAAAGGAGTGATTCATGGTACTCGGTACACAATGCTCTTAACAACACCGTCAGGGAAAAGAATTGAGTATCAAGGTGGTCGACTCTCACCTAAGGAAGACGAGAATGACCAATTAGAAGATAGGTACACCGAGGATAGCAAAGTGGACCATGAGTTTACAGAAGTTAGAGTAGAGGAACAAACGACTTTGGAGGAGCTCAATAGGAGAGATGATCATGTTTAGGCAGATTAGTCAGTTGGGATCTGAGAAACTGCCTCATGACTCTCAACGAAAGATGTAACTTGGAAAACGAGGATCGAATAAAGACAGAGTGTCATGTCATTATCTCTATGATCACAGTCATCCAAATCTCGAGGACGAGATTCCTCTTAAGGGAGTAGAATTGTAACATCCTAAATTTTGTTTTGTTTCAAAATAGTGGAAATTGATTTATTTATGTATTTGAGTGTGCATTCAAATATAGGGGATAATAAATTTTTATGAAATTAAAATTTATCATAAGGTTAGCAACTCCTTGATGCACTCATGCTGCTGTATTTTATTGTGATGAGTGGTTTTTGTTAAATAGTTGAAAGGATTTGAAAATCATTTGGAAATGTGCTTTGAAAATCAACTCAGAAAAGAAAAATGAAATAATTCTTTCCCGCCTTTACTTCCCTGTTTTCAGCCTAGTGGCCCAGCTCGTCCCAGCCGGCCCGCTCTCCCCCCTCGCGCTCTCTCTTGGGCCACGGCCCAGCCGAGTCGGCCTGCCGCTGCCGCGCCCGTTCTCCCCCCTTGAGCTGCTGACGCGCCGGGCCCACCTGTCGGCGCTCTCCTCTCCAACCTCCAGCCGCTCGCCACTCGGTCATGGCAACCACCATTTTCCGCCCCGCGCCCACATCCCGCGTCGTGGGAGCGTCCTTCCCCCCGCGCCCAGCCTTCAAAAAGGGAGCCGGACCCCTTCACCGCCTCCCCTGCTACCCTTCCCGCTCCAATCCCGCTCGCGCGAGAGCCGCAACCGCAGCGTCCCAACTCGCCGGAGCATCCCGTCCGCTTCTCACCGGAATCCGCCACCTCCGTTGCGTCTTCGTCGAATTCTTCATCGCGGTGAGAACGCCCGTGCTCCTCTCTCTCTCCCTATGTCTCTATTTCTTTGTTGTGTGGTCTCTAGGGCCGTGCCCGCAAGCTCCGATGAGCTTTTCACCGCCATCCATGGCGGGAGCCGCTCGGGCTTACCCCGTGGCCGTGTTTTGCTTCGGGGCGAGTTCGCCTTCCTCTCCGCATCGCCCCGGTGCTCTCCGTTTTGGAAACCGTGCACCCTAGCGCCTTGTTGAGCATCACCGGCGAGCTTATCGCCGTTGAACATGGCGGCGCCACCGTCTCCTCCCCTAAATCCGGCGACCGGCCTCTCTCTCCTTTCCCCCATCTTTTATCGGCCATCCATCACTTGATCAACGGCCAGAAATGGCCAATACCCCTTCGGGGTCTATTTTTGTTAAAGAGACCCCCCGCTTTCATCTATTTGAACCCGCCGTCCTTGGCGTACTCCGGGAGTGCGCGTTCTTTTTCGGAAAGCGTAGTTTCTTCGGTTTATATTAAAAATACGTTTTTAGATTAATTACAGAATTGCCACTGCAGTAAAACGTTTATAAAATCGTCGTTTTAGCTCCGATTCGACCCGTTCAACTTGCGTTAGGTTCATAATTTCGTAATCTACGCATTAGTTCTACTGTTAGACCTGTTAAAAGTTTTTGAATTTCTCGATTAAGTCTAGTTTAATAGCTAGCTTTTGGAACCCTAAATAATTCGCAACTTTTGCGTTTTAGCTCCGATTTTTGTGATCTTCGCGTTGACGTGACCATAGAAAGGCGTAGAATACGTTCATAAACTTTTTATCTTGTTTTTATACTACTGGTGTACTGTTCTAATTATAGGTTGTTTGCTATGCATGAATGCTCCTGAAATGTGTATGTTGCCGTGTTGGTCGAGTCAGACGGTGAGGAGTACGTTGGGAGCCAGGAGTACTTCGAAGACTAGCAGGACCAGCAGGAGTGTGCAAACTAAGGCAAGTATAGTTTGGGTATTCTTTCTGTGACCATGATCTTGTGACTTAATTAATGTAAAAGCTATGATGGTTGAGAAATGACTTTTTAGCAACATAAGATCTTGTCTGTACGTGAACCTCCGGGATTTACAGTACAACTGTGAGGGCTATATGGCTCTGGCTTTAGCTCAGTATGAGGACCTTTTCTAGCTTGTTAGAGGTTACCCTTGTTGCGCAAATGGGGAAAAGCAGACTGTGGATCCCTGGGACTGGTTGTATCACACAGACTGACTTTGGAAACCTAGCGGCCCTAACTTGTTAGACGAACCTTTGAAAGGCTTCATAGTGAACCCTGCCGACCTTCCTTGGAAGTGGGTCAAGAGGTTAGCTACCTCGGGCGAAAGGGTAAATCACGACTCACAGTGAAAGTGTACACCTCTGCACAGGGTTTAATAAACTGGTATACTAGCCGTGCTCACGGACACGAGCGGCCTTGGAGACATCTACATTAAAGATGATGATTCTTGTTTTGTTAAGATGCTCATTTACTTATCGATTATACTTTATATTGATTATGTTACATTGATCATGAGTTTTTGGGATCTATACTTGCTATGCTTGCGGAGTTCGACATGGACTCACTCTTACTATTTCCCACACCTCAGGATAGTCTCTGGAGTTTTAGACTTGTGATCAACCAGTCAGTTTGTTCCTGTGGAGAAAAGTTTACACCCGAAGATCGGAGTTGTTTTTCCGTTGTTTGCACTCTGAGGTTATGTTTATATACTAAGTACGTTATTTATTAAGCATTTGTCTCTCGGTATTACACTTATCTGCGACTATACATGAGATTTGACTCCTTTATTTCACATATAGTGCATATCTGGTTTCATCCTTAAAATCGGGTGTGACACTAAATCACTAAATTTGGATAATCATTTAGCTAATCTCTTAATGCTCTTAGCCCTTTTAAACACCGTGCGAATGCTACGTGGTGGTATGCCGTTTATCTTGTTTAAATATTAGCTGTTATCATGCCGGTTTAATATTTTGGCTGTTTGCCTGAATAATGACAACTACTGCTCCACTCGTTCCAAATTACAAGATATTTTGGATTTTTTTTATATGTAGATTTGCTAATGTATTTAGATATATACTATGTCTAGATAAATAACTGACCGTTTACCGTTTAATGTTTAAGAAGCATCGATGATTTTAATTCCATCATTCCATATAAGTTCTCTTAATTAGCTAGGTTCAAATAGCTTTTTTATGTATTCTTTTTTAAATTAAAATAAATAAATAGTCTATCTTCCAAGTATTTATGAGCAATAAAGATTTTATGTAAAAAGAACACGATCTAATCCGATGTACTGAATGGGATTTATCGGATAGGATCGAATAACAATATGATCGCGCGCACTCCAAGGGGTTTCAATCGGGGGTGATTATCAAGTAACGACAGCAAATTCCTTCGCTCCCTCGAAAATAGCATAAAAACAGGATCCGCCTTTTCTAAAAAAAAAGAGGTGAATAGGATTCATGCGTACCGTTTAATTTCCTTTTTAATAGCACTATATCAAATATCATAATCGTATATATACTCCATATCACTGCTCTTAAACAGAAGAATCTTATACTACTGTCTACTCACCACTGGTGGGTGGTAACATGAACAGTGTACATGTGTTTTTCCCTCGATCGTATATTTTCATCTTCATTTATTTAATGCATATCTTTAAGATCTCTACATCAAAAGTACTATAGATACGATGTGGTCCATTGTTCTCCATGCCACACGGAAAAATACTAGTAAAAAAACGATACTTTTATTATAATGAAAGGTTCTTCTGCTTGATTCGTATAAAAACATTTGTACTAATGACACTTTTTGGATTTTCACTTGTAGTTTTGTGAACCACCGGTGTGAAAGGCCAATAGAAATGATGAATTTCACCGACATCAGCTTGAGAATCCCTCATGTAAATGTCTACACTGGTGCTTGGCTTAAAGCTGCCGTCAGTGTAAATCGATTTATATTGGTAGCATGCATACACAAACCGTCAGCATAAATGGTTTTACAAAATTTGTAAATCGGGAAAAAAAATAGCAATTTTTTTAACTAGGAGAAGCCTGCCAGCCAACCTCATGCGGGGAAACTCACTACCGCGATTTTCACACGAAATATGTGCGCATGAGACTATGGCACATTACTTTCTTTCCACTATGCCTCAAAGTCACCTATGACTAAGTGGCTAATACTGCTTTTGTATTCACTTTACCAAATATTATAATGCATATTTGAGACCCTAAATATATTTAATTGAAAAAAGTTGAACTAAATAAATTTAGATCTATTCGAGTTCTACAACTTTAATTTAGGCCTTTTCTTAATCTGAGGTCATTTGAAAAATTAAAAAAAATCAAAATATAAAAACTTGAAACAAAATTTCCGGGCACTAAATGATATCAAACGAAAAAGTCGTCAACCACAAAGTTGCATGTCCCTTCAAGTACTAAAACTTTAGTTTACATCATTTCTCCATCCAAGGTACTTTGAAAAATATAAAAAATAAACAAATTTAAATTAGTACGTTCAGAAAAAACCGTAAGTCATCAACCACAAATTTGCTGGTCTCTTCGAGTACTACAACTTTGGTTTAGGTCATTTCTCTATCCAAGGTACTTTGAAAAAATAAAAATAAACAAATTTAAATTATTTGTACCGGTGGTAGGTTTAGAAAAAACTGTAAGTATGAACATATCTATACTGATGGTTTTCTTAAGATTATCGCAAACATAAATCCTATATTTACACCAGTAATCCCTTAAGCCAACAGCTAATATAGATCCAATTTACACTAGTGGTTGTCTTAAGCCAAATAGAGGATTTGACTAGACAATCTTAGATAATCCGTCAGTAGAGATGTATCTTCATTTGCAGCTCATAGCCATGGGTCCACAATTGTATTTCTATTGGCGCCTATTTTTTGATGAACCGTCATGAAAAAAAATGCTTGGCGCCAACAAAAAACCGATATGTACTAAGTGAAAACTGCTTGAAATTCGCTAAGAAAATACTTGTATATGCTAATAAAAATTCTCATACACCATGTTACACCTAGATAATGTACCAAGTAAGGCCCTGTTTAGTTTTCACCCAAAAACTTTACAACCCATCCCATTGAATGTTTGGACATATGCATGGAGCATTAAATATAGATAAAAAATAATTAATTGTACAGTTTGCATGTATTTTGCGAGACGAATTTTTTAAGTCTAATTAGTCCATGATTGGACACTAATTGTTATAGTTACACATGTGCTACGGTACCCCAAAAATTTTACAGCCCCTGAGCTAAACACGCCCTAAGCTAGAAAGGGTAGCCATGCATGCTAATACATACCGCCTCCATTCACAAAATAATATTATTCGCTTTTCGAGAAGAAGTCAAATATTTTAAACTTTGACTGAAGTTATATAAAAATTTAATAACATTTATAATACAAAATAAACATCATTAGATTAATTATATATTTTCATAATAAGTTTTATTGGAGACACAAATGTTAATATTATTTATTATAAATTTGGTTAAACTTAAACTAGTTTAACTGTTACAACTCCTATAGTTACGTTCTTTTGTAGACCGAGAGAGAGATCTAGCACGGTAGTCCAAAATACTGTGCCAGTGGTCCCAAAAAGGTAACAAAGTTCTATGCATCAATAAACTTCGGCCCCGTTCGGTTGGGCTAATAAGCCGGCTAAAAAACACTGTTGGCTGATTTGTTGTGAGAGAAAAATATTGTTCCGACTGAAAAAACAAGCTGAAAAAGACGGATTATAAGCCGGGTGAACAAGCTCTTCATTGGCATGAGTGGGATGGCCGTGGGTGCTTACATTTCTCTTGAAATAAAATTTGAGGTATTTCTTTGATTCTTTTGTTCTAATTAAATTATAAGTTGTTTTATTTTTTTATATAGTTTTGTTGTATTTTTAGACATAGCGTATATCTAAATGCATATCAAAAGTGGTATATTTAGAAAAGCTAAAGCAACTTATAATTTAAATAGGGGAGAACTAAAAATAATAACACGTGTCAGCGCCTCAGCGGTAGAACGGGCGACCACCCTAGGCGTTTGTAGTTGTAGATTCCAATTTTGTTCACATATGTGTGCCAGTGCGCATTCCATATGGGTGTATATAGACGTAGTGTGGTGTGTACCGCTGACTTAGAACTTGTGTAGAAATAGATCACTTATATTTACGTTACTTAGCCTACAATCCTACATTATCGAAAGACCCACTACGATGATGCAATCTGCAACATGATCTGGAGTATCTAGCGTGGAAGGTAAAGAAGGCCGTCAATCGTCATATATACTTGGTGGTAACTGTATTAGTTCTCTATTGATCTGATCTTTGTATGAAAAGAATTAGTAACGATGCTAATATCTAGGGACTACAGAAAACTGTAAAAATCACTGTCTAAATTATTCTTCATTTTGTAGGGTTCGCTCCTAAAATTCTCTAGGCGAGAATGCAAGCAAGAGAGAGTGAAAAGTTCTGTTCCAACAAAAAGTTGAGAGTGAAAGAGTATCATATTAATATGTAGCTTGTATGCTACGATTACACCTGTATTGTTCTTACCTCACTTTTAAGCAGAGACGCTAAAAATACATATTTCATCCACCAACAAAAATGTCAGAGATGAATGTGCTAATGAAGGGTAGCATGCATTGTTGTAAAATACATATTTCATCCACCAGTTTTTCAATTGGAAAAAGTCTAATCGACCCCCCAACTATGAGGGTGGTCTACTTTGCCCCCAAACTATGAAACAATCTAATTTACCCCCTGAACTTTGCAAAACCGGCCAAATCACCCCTCGAGCGGTTTTAGGCGGTGGTTTTGCTACAGTAACAACGGTTTTGCTACAGCCCAAAACCGCTCGAGGGGGTGATTTGGCCGGTTTTGCAAAGTTCAGGGGGTAAATTAGACCGTTTCATAGTTTATGGGGTAAAGTAGACAACCCCCATAGTTGGGGGGGTCAAGTAGACTTTTTTCTTTTTCAATTTAATTAAAAGAATTTAGCATAAAGTGATCGAAATTGTAGCTTGTGATGGCATATATCTTACTAGTATTATTCTCTTGCACTATACATTTAGGGTTCTCCAGACAACATGTGACCGAGTGATAGCTCTTTATGTTGGAATATCATACGGCAGTAGCTGTCACGCCTGTCAGTGCTCCATGAGCTACTTACTACTACTTGCATAGGTTAGTAACCTCACCAGATACACCTTTAGGAAAGGTCATGGCATTGGAGAAATCAGGTGTATTTGGTCTAAATTCCAAAGTAGAAGCTCCCTAGAAGTCCTTTCATGGTGGGTTGTTGCTTTGTAGTTGGTCTAGCTCTAAACATATTTGGGTTGGATCCAAAGTTCCAACTCAATTAACCAATTATATATCTCTAGCAAAATTCGCCGCATGTATAAATGGTGGCAAAAATCATCATTTATATAGTTGCTTTAGTAGCTTAATGTTGTACCTAGTTTTTTCTTGTTGTGGTTACTTGACCCCTTGCCGGGGGGGGGGGGGGGGGGGATCCTTATTGCCCTGTTGTATTGCTTAGTTCCGGTTCTCATTTTTTATATAATCAACGGCTCTCATGTCTAATTCATTTTAAAATTAAATAAATAGGTAGTAGATCGTCGTTTGACAACTGACAAGGGTAGAAATAAATAGCAAGGAAGTTGGATTATCTGATATATCCGTGGTTTGTTGGTCATTCTTTCACCTGACCCTGACCCTTACTTCACACCATTGATTTCATACTTGGGTAATTCTATAGAAGAAAACTTCACATGATTTGATTGTAGCGGCATCGTAGCGATTGGTGCTGGTGGTTAAAGTGTTTTGTCCCAAGCACATGTGTACCAATCTAGTCTTCACATTAAAAAAAAAGTCATTAGAAGCCAAGAGTGCTGTCAAGTCTATTATATCAACCTGATGTAGTGAACTTGAATCTTAACAAAATATTCGTTATCAAAAGGAATATCTCAATCTGCACGAATAAATGGATAGCGGGGAATGCTATTGTTGCTTTATAACAAATAGGGGTAGAAATCGATTGTAGGAAATAAGAATTACCCGGACAACAGCACAGGGCCGAAGGGCTAGTTTTGTTGATCAGCCCTGACTCACCCAAGAACCATTATATATCTCTAGCAAAATTCAACCATGGTCATTAATTTACGTAACTTTGATCCTGACTTTATTATATCGACACAAGAACTGAATATCCTTATGGTGGGACCTGCTCATCGCGACTTGTTTGAATACACTTGTATTCACCTTAATTCATATGTGTTAGAGTAGATTGGGATGTAAATTAGTTTAATTTCCACCATAATATATCATAATACATGTGGAGTGTAGCCAAACAAGCCCTAGGGATACAAATCCTCGACTTGGTGCCCTTAGGAATTTCAACTTTCCTTCCACATCATAATACATGTGGAGTTTCAGTGACAAGCAACATATGTCCATCAATGGTAAGACGTCTAGGATGACTTTACCCATCTAACCTTTACCCTCGACACAGACACACAAAACTTATTGAAGATAGAGTAATAATAAGGGCATATAGGACATAGATTATTAATAAGGATACATAGGACGATTTAATAAGCGATTTTATAAAAACTTCGAGGCACACTTAGTGCTGCTAGAACTGTATTTTTCTTTATTAAAAAAAGTATATTCTTTCTTCTAATACGAACGGTAGAGTTCCTACCCGGCAATTTTTTTATCCAAAATAAATAAATAAAAGTAGTTATCCAGAGATGCCCATTAATAACGTACACAATGGAAAAGGTTAGGGGGAGGCACAAAGACAAAGAATACGGAGGAGGGAATGAAAAAAAAAAAATAAATAAATCCGAAAACAGATGCTCCTATCGGGAAGGCCTCCAGCCTATCACAATATTCCGGAGGTCAATACGGGAGCACAGGTGCCTCCAAAAAGGCCTCTTTCGATCGAGAAAGCACATGGAGGGGGAGGATGCGGTGGGCCGGGCAGCCGGACGTTGATGCGCGCCGCCCTCCACCATGGTTGCGTCTCGCGGCGGCAGCCACGACACATGGGCACAGCATCCTATCATCGGCGTCTCTGTCAATGGCGCACGGCATCTCTGGCGACGACTGGGGGATCGGATCGGAGCTTTTGCGTTGCTTGGGACCGGGCACGTCGGACGGCGACGGTGCTGGCTTGTCTATGGCGGATTGGGCGGCGGGTGCCCACGCGGCGCTGCGCTGTCCGTAGCTCGCCGGGTAGACATTCGATGCCCATTGCAGGGGAATGAGGGAAGGAAGGAGGTTGCTGTCAGTCTCCGCCTTGTCTCTGCAATAACCTTGCCCATGCATGGATGCCTGTTTTGGTAAAAGAGAGCACGTGCTGCTACATCTCTTTTTTTTACCTTTATTACCATAGTGTTAAAAGTGAAACTTGTTAGACATTCTTGGAATTTATTTAGGTTCTGTACGTATGTATCTGAGTCAACTATTTTGTACTGACTTCCATTAGGAGCTGAAAATCCAAAAAAAAAAACTATATATGTAGTACAACAATAACAACATAAGGCTAATGCTACTGGATTAATTGGTGATGATCATGGAAATGCTGTACTAAATATATAATCCATTCAAATTGAAAGAATATTGAGAGACCAAGTTGAGAAGTATCTTGGTCTCATCCCGTTGTGTGATAAATGATTGACACAAGAGTTGAGAGGTTTGAGACTTTCTCGGTTGAGGCATATTTCATATATGCTTGATTATACTAATGGCTAACTGGAGAGGCTCTTGTTCTTGAACTTTTTGCAATCCAAAGCTTACTGTGCTAGGAGTGGCTTGTAACTAGATATCTTAGATCTAATCCCATCCTTCTTGGTGATTGAATTCACGCTCAAGTTGTAACTCCCTCTCCACATCTGAAATTGGTCCTTCTTGGTGATTTAATTCACACTCAATATGTTGACTATGTCCCAAATCGATCCACGAACCCCTCGTACACTTCAAAATTGATCTTACAACTCAACCAAAGCAGCAGATCACAAATTCACTAAAAAATGGCTCGAGGGGTTCGTGGATTGATTTGGGACATAGTCAACATATTGATCATTATTCGATGAGAGAAATTTGAGGCTCTCATTCATTCTTCTCTGGTTTTAGTCTCCTAGCTAGTAGAGGCCGTGTCAGTATGCTACTCCTATTAGAGGCCGTGTCAGTCTCCTACATAGTCAATATGCTACGCCTACATGGTAGTGTACTAGAGAGAGGCTGTGTCAGTCTCCTATTAGAGGATGAATTTGAAGGAAGTGCTAGTCTGAGTAGAATCTTGGTCATATGTCAGCAAATTAAACGTGTGGCGAGGAGCACGTGTGCGGTGTTGTTTTCCTAAGAGATACTGGTCTTTTGGCACGACAAGTTACACAGTAAAGCCATGCATCCTAAAACGTACTCATGCAGTGAAACAAACAAACGATTAACTCACCTAACCCGAGGTAGGTAAGGGGTGGTTGAACGTATTATGGCCATACAAAGTTTCTCCTTGTGGGGAGACACGCATGATATGAGAAAGGAGGTTTCTTTGCTTGGCGACGCATGCGTGGTAGAGTATGTAGAACATACGTGCAGACTAATGGCTTCGACAGAGGTCATCAAAATGCATGCATGCTTCACTGTTACAGCAGGAAAGTTTATCAATTCAGAACAAGATCGTCAAAACCCATAATGAACTGACGTATATATATTCCCTAGCTTGTCTATGCACAATATTTATTTGACACGCAAAGTTTATGTTCCCACAGAAATGTCCTTGGAAATTAAAAGGCGAAAGATATATGTGACCATCAGATATGTGCCGTGCAGGGTTATTCGCGCGCGCGCGTGTGTTCCCTTGATAGCATCCATATGCAAGCAATGCAAGGATGACAAATTCCATAGGTAAATAGATACTCGAATCATGATGATGAATTGATACGTACATCTACAACCACTTGGGATAGAGGCATATATACTACGCTCTAGAGTACCCTCATATTTTCCTCGACGACGAAAAGCGCTGGCCTGCCCCGTCCTTGCGGTCTTCTGAATGCTCGCCCGACCTTGTTGCCCCACGCTGCGCTAACCTGGTGACGTCGTGGCATCTCCATGCCTCCCTGCTCCTCCCTGGCCCAACCGTCATCCTTCTCCACTCGCAGATGGCAGTGGGGGCACCGCCTTGCTGCTCTGCCCCTTTGTCCGCCTCCTCCGACTGGTCGATATATGGAGAGCGGCGCCTGAAATCAAGACTGATTTGAGGCACCTGTAGTATAGGAGGTGTGGAAGTATAACCGAGCTCGAGCGTGCATGAATCTATGAGTGTCTCTCGATCTCTATATATATCCTTATTACTCTTATATATATAGATATATATGTGGTGGATAATATGGTCGTAGCGGCACACAATCGACAAATCTCTTGTTTCTACTATACACGTATTCCTCGTTTCATATAGAGATATTCGATGTGCGGCGTGTGGCGTTTACATGTACACATGCATACATGAATGAGATGGAGCGTCGTTTTCTGCTGTAACTATTGAACTCAGGTTCGAGCCAATCCCATCTGCATTTGAAAGCGCCTGGGCCTGGCTCTACTGCTGATCGATGTGAGACTACTCATCGGTAGCTATCTTATAGTATCTAGGAATAATAGCACAGTTCGCTGAGCTTAAATTCCTGGTTAGGATAGGTCCTCAGTGCAGATGAGACTGGAGAGAATACCACATCAGGGTTTACTTGATAGATCCACGCACACACAAATTAAAGTAGTGTTGCTTCTTTGCAAGCAACAATTGGCAGCCATTCCTTTCTCTTCTTGTGTAGGGTCCATACATAGTTGTACACAGAAAGATAACACTATTCCTAAAATTGCTTTTGCATAATATTCCAATATAGCAAAGTCTCTCTCTCTCTCTCTCTCTCTCTCTCTCTCTCTCTCTCTCTCGGGGTTCACTACCATAATTCAGATTGTTCACGTAAATAAATAGAAAAAAAACTTGAACGGATGTCCAGCCACATTCAACTAATCTCTAGTTTTTACTACCTATGTTCCATAAGGAGTGTCACTCTATGAACATGTTACTCCCTCGGTCATAAAATACAAGGTATCAAAGGTTTAAATTAAATTTGTCCCAAGTAAGTAAATATAAGGTATTATGAATTACTAGACCACATTCATGTGTGCCTGTCTTTTAAACCCCATCTAGGCATGTCTTTTAGACACCATCTTGTGCAAAATGACTCCTATAATTGGTATCCAATATCAATGACAAACATACATGCCTTTTTAAACTACGCATTACTAGGAAATTAAGCAGGTTGACAACCAAACTAACTAATTAGTGAGAGACATGTAAGTCTTTTTTCCAAACTCTTTATTTAGTTCTAAAATCGGTTGGATACCTTGTATTTCAGGACTGAGGGAGTAGATAAAGGTGAAATGAAATTGGGTGTCCACATTTAGTAGTCGCAGTTTACATTTGCGAGGCACATCATGTGGGTAATTGGCCGAATTAATTGCCATATGCATGCACAAGCTGGTCTTGGCACCATACGGTTGAAAGGAGCCTGTGGGATTCAATGAGATGGGCTTCATTTGGATGGTTCACAAGCTAGAGTAACACTTTTTGTGGGACATGTTCTCAATGCTATTGTCACTTTTATGGGATGAAGATAGTATAGAATTAAATTATAATAATAACGTAAACCATATAACCCATGAAACTTAGATTAATTTCATAATAAAGCAAGATGGATTAGGGTTATCAACAACGAACTTAAAGTTAAAATACATTTATGAGACAAATGTTACTCTACCTTCAGGATTATATCATATGACTTTCATTGGAGTTCTATATGACTCTTGGTGGATTCCATTACGCTTCTCGTTGTTTAATGCCTCTTTTTCTTCATAGCTAGCTGCTATCGAATCATTGAATACCTTATTTTATCACTTTACCATCTTCTTTGTTGCAAATACCAGTGACACAATCACTATGACTACTTCGATATTATGGTGATCTTCCATGTACAAAGGTAGGGATAAGACGAAGCTTTCCTATTGAGGTTTGTTCTAGTTTTGCTTGGGCCATCCAATGAGTGCATTTCCATATAGCCGTTAAACCCTAGTCATTCTCTTTATTAGGGTCTATTTATTTCAGCTTTTTGCTGACTTCTACCAGCAAGAAGCTAGAAGCTGAAACAAACAACCCAACTTCTGAGCTAGCTTTTGAAAAAAAAACTAGAAATTTGGCTTCTAAGGAAATACACATGGCTCCCCTTCTTGTCGATCCTATCCTAACTCTTGAAAGGGTCCTCAATCCTTGAGTCTTCTCTTGTAATACCTGACTCCTCCATGATCCACTTGATCTTGAGTCCCTGATCATTTTACTTGATTCCTTGATTGATCGCCTTCTTCATTGTTGAGATCTTTGACCGTCTTGTCATCAACCATTGGGAATGTCACCATTCTTCATGCATTGTGGCCTTGATCCTCCAATCCATACACTAGTGACACATGCTAAAGATTTCCCCAACTTGCTTCTTCATCAGTGCTTGATGACACTCCTTTATCTTCACTCTTTGTTACCTAACATAGACTTGTTTCTCTAGAACACACATGTTAGTCACAAAAAAGCAAGGTTGTCATTAACCACCAAAACCACTTACCTAAGGGGTCTAGAAGTTTGCACTCTTCTGTGGGCACCGCCTTCACTGTAACATATTTGGAGGGAGGGAGGGATGGAGGGAGGGAAGGGGGGAGAGAAAGAGAGAGACTCGAAGGAGGAAGGCAAGATGTACTCACTGGAACAAGATCATCACTGCCATGCTTGACAATGGTAGGCATTAGACTCCATAGAGGGATTCGAGTGTGCAAAAAGAGCGATTCAAGTGGACCGAGTAGGGAGGGAGAGGGATCAAGAAAGCCCAGGTAGGGGAGCTAGGGGTAGTGCGAGCGGCAGCTAGTTGAGTCAGACAAAACCCTAGAGCTTATATATATATATATATATATATATATATATATATATATATATATATATATATATATATATATATATATATATATATATATATATATATATATATATATATATGTGAGAGACAGGCTAATATTGGGCTTGGACATGTTTTCATAGGCCGACAAGTTGAGATATGCCTCTGAAAATTGTTTAATTTTTAGAGTCGGGCCTCTTAAGTTGCTTGCCTCTGAAAGCTAATTTGAAAGGTATGCTTGTATTAACAAAGACAAGATTTTCTCATGCCCACCTCTGAAAATAAATAAGATGTTTCCTAAAATCTTTCTTTATAGCAGTGTAGTTACTCCTCAAAACAGGCTATCTAGTTTTTCCTATGCCTCCTCTATGGTCAGAATATAGATTAATTCAAGTCGCATATAATTGTTATCTGCAACCACGCCTATTTTAATACGTTACATCAACAAGATGTACACGCATGGTATACATAGACGATAAAAGTCAACGTGGCAGTGGCATTGCGCATGTGGGGGCTTGACGTTGATGACCAGATCGAAGAAAGACTATATGCCGACTCGGTAACATTATTACCGGATATGGAAAGAGACAGCAGGTCATTATATTGCCACACTAGCTAGCTTATATATAAATTCCAATGCAAATTCACCAAAGTTTACTTGTCAGTTTTGACTTGTGTATGGTTTGCACTTGCACCGAAAGTCATACCTGGAGTTGGCCTATGTGAGAATGTGCACACACACATGGCAACCACGTGGTGATACGTACATGCACCACCGACGTAGCAAAACACTATGCATCTGTGCAACCCTTGTGCTGTCCACCTTTTTTTACATGTCGCTTTGAACGCGTGCTTCTAATACGTTTTATTATGAAAGGACTGTTTTTTTACGGATGCATTGCCGTCGTTGCTACTCTGGCGGATGCTTTGCTGCCAAAGTCATCGTCGTTGTTGCTCTGACGGATGCTTTGCCGCCGAAGTCGCCTTGGTCTCCCCTCTCTGGCAGATGCTTTGCTGTCATGAGCGTGATGGCCCCTCTTTGCTTGGGCAGATACTTTGCCGCCGTAGTATCTTCTCTTGGTGGATATTTTGCCACCGTGACTTCACCTCCTATGTTGGCAGCCTAGCGTTGATGTTTTTAAATTTGCAGGTACAACTAGTTAGGGTAGTGGTGGACAGGCCTCTCCTTACCACCATTCTTGCTGTTCTGTTGTCGTTTAGGTTCCTAACCACTTTCTCCGTGGTTATGTAACCAGCACTATGGGTTCTCCCGTAGTTGCGTTGTGTAAGCCGTTCTTTCGGCACTCTTTCTTCTTAATGAAATACGCGTGAAATCGTGTTCTCGAAAAAAAGGACTATTTTTTGTCTCTTTATAATACACTTCTTTTCTCAAAAAATTCTGGTGAAATTTTTGTGATGATATGATGAGAAACAAGCGGACACCATTTTAGTTTGTTTGTTCTCTTTCGACAATTTTGAAAAGGTGATTGTTTTGTTCGACACATCACTATTTCAATATTATGGACTAGATAGACTAGGCAGGAGAAAATTATGACAGTAGATACAACAGAAAGGTTAAAGTCCTTGTGGTGAAACTTGCCTATCTGAGTTAAAGTCCTCCGGTGCTTGTATTTTTCTGATCTATTCGAGAAGTTAACGGTGTTGTTCTTTTTTGATAGACGATGTGTTCGTATCTTGTACATGCATGTATGAATGTCTTTATCTATTTAAGTTGGTCTGATTCCTCTTTGATGAGGATGAAGACGGATGCTTCTTTTTGTTATCAAAAAAAAATCTATACTATGTAGTTAAAAAAACAGAAAACTTACTTTTTGTGATAAAGAGGATGAATTCATAAAGGACTGAGCATGTATTTGCTCAGCTGAAGGTGCCCATTGTTTGTGCTCATGTCCATAGATGCACTATCACCAACACTGTCCTTGTTAATGCATTGGAATCATTTTATCGTCTCCTGTTGCCACAAATGTAGTACTCCCCGGTTCACAAAAAAGTTGTCTCTTAGGACAAGACTAGGCAAACTTTTGAACAAGCATCAATAACTATTACATTATTGAGTTCCAAAAAACTGTGTAAGTTATACCTGTCAATTTGTATTTAAAATATTAGAAATTTCTTATATTTGAAGGATTTTAAGAATAACTATAAAAGAAATTAGAAGACCATATGCAAAGTAAATTGTGTCAAATATTTGCGACCGGAGGTGGTAGCATTTATCCTTGGAAAAGAACATAACACTTGCCGTTTTCTCCTCAAAAGATACTGTTTAGTATTTATATACCTGCAAGTACTTCAAATCAAACGATCATTGATTTGTTCCATTTGCACATTGATCACAAAGCTGTGGTTCTCTCTCTCTCTCTCTCTCTCTCTCTCTCTCTCCCCATGCAACTACCCTTTTAAATAACTTGGTCACGATTAAGATACAGAGGGAACACCAAAAGCCATCTTTAAAGCATGTGACTTTTCTCTTTATTCTTATAGGGGGGGGGGGGGGGGGGAAAGATATGCAAAGCAACAGACATTTATATAAGCTAGGCCCAAAACCTACTGGATGATATCTCTATCTTGTCTGTTTCTTTGCAAGTTTGTTAAACTGCACAATCTCTTGGATGCTCCAAAGAGCAATCAGAGCCTCCCGAAGTGTACTATATATATGTGTGTGTGTATGCCTAATTCTCTATATGCATATGTATAGGCTTTCATTGGGAGGGAATTGTTGGCTTTAGACTTTTAAGTGGTACATTTATTAATATCAACATTGCATATAAACTAGAAGAGAACCATCTTTAGCAACTACTTTTTTTCCCAAAATATATAATGTTACAGGCCCCTTTTGTTTCCTTTATCAGAGAACTTGCCCCTTAATTTAATTTTCACATTGCTTTCAAATGGAATCGGAAGAGCTCTTGTCAAAACAAGCACAAAGTTTTCTTCTGGTTATTGTTAAGGGACAGGCTAAGTACAAGGGAACTGTTAAGGAGAAAAAACATGGATTTGCAAGACTACAATTGCCCTTTATGTATGAACATGACAGAAGAGACGCTGATTCACTTGTTTGCGCACTGTCCATTTGCTTCCAGTTGCTGGAATTGGTTAGGCATTCAGATTGACCAGTCCATGGAGCCTTATCAGTTACTTCAGAGTTTCTGAGATCAGCTACGAGTCCCATTCTTCATGGAAGTAATCAGCTTAATGTGCTGGACCATCTGGAAAGCCAGAAATGACTTAATCTTCAGACAAGTTCAACCCTCCCTACAGAACTCCAAGTTTTTCTTCATATCAGAACTCGAGCTTCTTTTGCTTCGAGCCAAACGAAGTTACTCTCCAAGTTTAGATCAATGGATTGCAAATCTTCATTAGCTTGGTTCCTTTTTATCTCTGTGAGGATTTTTTCAACTCCTTTGTTTCCTAAAGTGCCCCAGTAATCTCCATCTCCTTCTCCTTCTCCATTTTATGTAATCTCTTGTAATTCGGTTTCGTTACTCTGTTTTTTTTAATAAATCACAGTAGGGGCGTGCCCCTCCTGTTCACCCTCAAAAAAAACTTGACCTTTAATTACTGTGGACATTTTTTTCCTTCAAAATTATCAATATATAAGACATTTTCTTGGCCCTTGCTTTTTGAAGTATAGAGAATATAATAAAACTTGTGTTGGTAGCCACTAGAATCTACACTAGGATTTAGCTAATTAAACTACTTGTGCAAACTATATCGCAGCACAACTAGTGGTACTGCAGGTGAACCAACACTGTAAATAAACTTGAACAATGTTGATATATGGTCTATATATGCAGATTTAGGAAATATTCGTTTCCCAGAATTGAACGATAGTGTGCCGAGAAATAATTTCCATATTCTGCTAGTGATCAGTGATCACGAACATAGATAGGGTATAGTTTCATCAGGGATTAATGAACCTAATGCAATTCTAGGAAAGCATCCTGGATTTGGAAACTAATTATCTTCTTCTGAACTTGTTCTCCATATAGATACTGATAGCTGCAAGCCTGAAAGGGCATCTTCAAAATAGTTCCATATCCTGAAGTATTTCTATATGTTTTTACTATTCCATTTGTTTATGTGGCACTTCAGAGTTAGGCCAATAAAATCCAATCCTTGGGGGCAAAATAACAACTAAATCTAATAGTTGAGTGTTTGAGCATTAAAAATCTGTTGCACAAGCTGTTTTAGATAGAAAGGAGCTACCATTTGAAACAGAAATCTTCCTTCTTTTTTTTTTGCTGAACAAAAGAAATCCTTTGTTCGGCGTCACCATTTGTAAGAAACGTTGTTTTTCATCATTTTTGGTCAAGAAGTACTGAGATCAACTAATTCTCATGGCTTGCATCTTCTGTAAAAAGAATGACTACATTTAAGCCTACAATCACTGTGATATATTCAATAATAATCTGACTGTTGGGTGCTCTGTCAATAGCTCTAATAATACCATGCATTTTCAAGCCTCATGATAGAGCTCCCTTAACCCCTACAAACAGTACCTTGTTTTTAGCAAACCCAACAAACAGTACTTGGAAATGCCATCTAATATGCCCAAAATAGCTGATCATAAGGAAATGGTGGGCCCTTAAATGTTACCAAAACCCATGGGACAATCATATTGCAGGACTAAGAAGGACCCTAAACAATTGCTTTAATTGCTCACACCATCTTAATATTCCTTCAGGAGTGAGGATAATGCTACAAGAACAAACACGTTGACAAGATTCCGCATTTAACAATGCCAGTAGTACAGGCACTCTACATGGTATAGGCCCAATGAAAATGCCCACTTGATGTGTCATCTCTTTTATTTATATGCTATTTGATCGCAGGAGCATTTTTATATGGAAACATATGAATGACAGGTATATTTTTATTAATAACTCCTTGACTTCAATTATTGAAACTGGGTAACAAAACGTTCTGATCAGCCTGCCTACGTATCTTTTTGTACGTTGCAGTGTCATGAAGGTGCGACGAAAAACATTGCGAGCCGCAGTTTAAATGACATACTTGCTACGCAATGCTAATTTCCTACTGCATTATTGAGCTTCTCCTTTGACTTTGATGATGGTGATCTGTGCCAAAAGACAGCCGTCTATCACTTTATTGACCCATGGTGATATCATGCTTATAGTTAATCTCTAGAAGTTATAAGCAAACCAAAACTTTTTGGAGTAATCAATTCTACTAATACATAAGCCCATACCCTGAAGCAATCATTTAAATGACCTGTGCTTGCTGTTGCTACTGCAGATAATGAAAGAAATTGACCTTATAGGATGGGGTACAACGTTCAGAAAGCACAGTATAAGTTGCTGTCCATTTCAGTGGCATGGATGCAAGGCAATTGTAATCGCAGTCATTGTCTTCATTATTGAACTTTTAGGTACTAGTTTTTTAATTCTTTTTCAGTGAAACAGAAAACAGCAGTAGGATCGTTCGTTATAACCTTTTTCAGACCTGGATGATAAGGATCCAGATTTATATGCACATACAAGTGCCCATCTGGATGGCTTGATCGACATCATGTTGAAAAACTCAAACTATTGCATGCCTTTTGCTGCGTTACAGTTATACGCTACATAAGTCAGATTACGCTACAAAGTTGTTCCCTTTCATTATTTGGTAGCTAGGGTCAGACAATCACAACTGTACAATGATAAAAGGTTAAGTGGCCTGCCTAGATCCCAAGCAATATCAATTGGTATGCTGCATTGTTGAACTGGTCCTCATGACACGTACCAGGTATGAAAGGTACAAGCATTTGTGAAAAGTATATAGTGGTAGTCGGGTAGAACATTTTGTGAATGGCAAGTACTGTTTGCGAACACTGAAACTTCAGACATTGATTATAACTGGTTATAATCATTTTTTTCCTTTTAGATCTCATTTTTTCCTTTTAATTTATAGCTATCTATCTGATTATAACTGGTACTACCATTGAGCACCACACTGTCCACATCTCAAGCAGCGGCGGATCCAAAGGGGGGGCTGGGGGGCTCCAGCCCCCCCCCCTAATTGATGGATTTCAAGCCTAATCACTGTAGCAAAAGCGTGATTTCACCATTAAATCTTCATGCAAATCAACATCTCGATTGTTTTAGCCCCCCCTTATCCCGCATCGTGCATCCGCCACTGATCTCAAGCGAGTGCTAGAATTCCTGGTGGTACTGAAAAAAAATCTGTGTTGCGACCTTCTCCAGAGGAAGTCCGTTGAGATCTCATTGTTTGCGAACACTGAACCTTTGAGATCTCATTTTTTCCTTTTAATTTATAGCTATCTATCTGATTATAACTGGTACTACCATTGAGCACCACACTGTCCACATCTCAAGCGAGTGCTAGAATTCCTGGTGGTACTGAAAAAAAAAATCTGTGTTGCGACCTTCTCCAGAGGAAGTCCCAATCGCAGCAGCTCGATCTCCTGCCTGATTTGTGTCAAAAAAAAGGAAGTCCTAATCAGTCAATTGTGTCACTATATATAGAAGCTAGTGGCGAGTTTCTATCACTATTTCTTATACTGTTTGGATTGGCATGTGTGCAGGATTAGGTTTCTTCTGAAGATTTTCAGGTATATACTAAGGGGGTGTTTGGCAGAGAGGCTCCTCTGGAGGAGCCAAAGCCGTTTTGGAGGAGCCACAATTTCAGGCTTCTCCAAAATGGCTTCGGCTCCTCAATGAAAACGTTTGGCAGGGTTCCTCTAGAAGAGCCAGAGCCAGAGCCGGGAAGGAGCCCTGCTAAATAGGCTCTAAATGCATGGGCAGAGCTTCACTCAAAACTGCATGGTGAAATAAGAAATCAAGAGATAGAGACTTGATCGGTTCTCATTCTTGGAGATTTCGCTGTTCTGGTACAGACTTGTGATGTGTCATGGCTTCTGAAAATGTAAAGTACTGTGTCATGGCGAAATAAGAAATCAAGATGCTGCTGTGAGGACTAACTTCATCCAGGACGCTGGGAGAGATGGTGACGCTGATCCAGCCCCTTCTATCTGAAGTCGAGGAAAATGAACATACTGCTGCTTGGCCTTTTGTGGGTTTTAGTTGATCGCGAGCTGCGCGTAGTTCCAGCTTGGTTGTCTGGCAGTAGTTAAAGCTTTCTGTCTGCGTTACTCTCGATGGCTCTGCGTAGTCAATCTATCTTTCTTCTTCTTCTGAAACATCTTAAACTCTAGCTGTATTTCCGTTATTCAGTAATGGAAATGGGGATATCCTTGGTTCGAAAAAGAAGTACTATGTGTCAGTAGAGATACAAAAGGCGGTATAGAAGACGTTTAAGATAATAATGCATTGTGTGCCATCCATCAGCAGCTACCTCCCTGTTTTGAACTCAAAAAAACACTTTATAAGTCTTCATATTTTTCCTTTAATCTAGTATATAACCTGTCCAGCTACAAATACTATATGATTTGCCTACTGCATGATTGGTGTAGATGGAAATTAACAAACTCATTTGGTACTTTGGAAGTCAAAGCTTAATAGGAGGTCTCCATCACATTCACATGCAGTGTCGACATATGTGATCAGGAAAAGAGCAAGAAAAAATTTGTCACATCTCGCCTCCACCAAATAGCACGCATCTTACAACGACAAAGCATTGTGGCCTCATATTTTTCTAAAAGACCATGACAATTGGAGCCATGACATCCTTCCTTTTGGGTAATCTTTATCTAATGGTCTTTAACATGTTCTTATAAGGGTGGTCTTCATGCTATCATTAGTGTTATTCTAAATCAGTGGATTTTGAATCTAGTCGTAGATATATGCCAGTGCTTCTCAAAAATTATATGTTAAAGAGAAATATAAATGTAAGGGGAGCACGAGCATTCTTCTTGGGTCTTGGCGTGAAAGTTTTGTTTTTTTTGTGTGTGTGTGTTCTTAAGATGAGGATTGATTGCAACTGTTTCTTTTATTATTTTAATTTGAACAAGCTGCTTTATCCTTCCTATTTTAGATGCCAACCAAGGTCTTGGATGACATTGGCTGAAAACACTATTCAATTGACTACAATACAGTATATGTGTTACTCTGGACGATAATATAAATGATTTCAGCAATTGTCATGGATTATGATAAGCGGGGACGACATTTTTCTCCATGTGGAGCCGACGCCTAGTTTCCATCATTTTAGAAGAAGGATATAATATTTTTTATTCTGGCCTCAGTCTGGTTTCCATCTTAGCCAGCATATTTCTGTTCAAATTCAGATGGCATACATTCAAGAACTAAGTGTGTCAATCTCATAAACTTATCAAACGTGATTTGTGGAATTACTGAAACTTTAGCTCTCAGTTTAGATACAATGTTTGTGGAACTTGCAGTTGGATCTCAGGATACCTGACAAATGTATGAAGTTTGACGAAAACAACATTTTTTTGTCTTTAACAATTAGACAACCATGGAATATCCTCTTGCACCTCGCACTAGCTGACAAAGCAAACCATTTCGACAAATTATAGGCCTCTCATGGAGGAGCTGTGATATGACATATACAATGAAACTTGAAAGGCTTCACCGTTTATCAAACTCACCTTTTCTGCAGTAGTATATATTCTAACCGAACACCATTACAAATTTGACTCCTTTTACCGAAGACTTTGTGTTCACATCAACGACGGGTGCATCATGATGGATGTTTGCACTATGATTGTGTAATTACCACAGAACAAGCACTGAAAGAGAAGGGCGTGAATGCATATGGAAATGCTCAATGATGATGGTGGCATCTAGTGACATATATACATAGCATATCTGCAGGATGTCAATTCTGTCATGTCATATTTTGGGGGCACTGATAAGGTACTGCAATTACCTCCTAGTATAGGAGCTAAGAGTTCAAACAAATCTGGTCCACTAAATTTTAGGAGTAGTAAATCAATTGATAATAAAATAAGAAAGAAAAATAAAATTAAAAATAAAATATTTTATCCAATACCCCTAGGCGTACGCCCATTATTGTGTAGCAGTTCCCAAAACTGCAGTTGCAGTTGAGATAAACAGATCGGCAATTTTCGTTCAGTGTATATGCACGAGATGTCCTCAATAGTCCTTTTTTTTTAAAAAAAATCAATAGTCAAATTAAAGCCACAAGATTTTATTTCTTTTGAAGATAATGGAGTTGAGCAAATGCATGTTACTAGTTTTTCCTCTCTTTTTTCACTAGACCTTATAATTATTGCACAAATTGTTGTAGACATAATGATAGAGATGGGTCAACTCAAAGCCTCCAATCAACTGTGTTCAAAAGATTATGTGGGCTCGGCTCCCTAATAAGTGGTCAGCAGATGAGTGGCCAGCATTGTTTCACCAAGGCCCTGTTTAGTTCCAAAACATTTCTCGAAAAAACAGTAGATTTCCCATCACATCGAATCTTTAGACGCATGCATGGAGTATTAAATATAGATAAAAAAATAAAACTAATTACACAGTTTAGACGAAATGGACGAGACAAATCTTTTAAGCCTAATTAAGCCATGATTGGACACTAATTACCAAATAACAACGAAATTACTACAGTAGCATTTCGTAAAATATTTCAGGAACTAAACAAGCGCCAACTGAGAGAGGGAAGAAAAAAGCGAGAGACAAATCAAAAGAAGTCCAGGGCAGTAAAAGACTGAAAAAAAGCATAGCACATTTTCTTTAGGGAAATCCACATTTATACATCTATCAGGAAATAATAAAGAGAGACGTTGTATTTGAAGTGCTAGATACTCCCTCCATTCCAAATTATAAGTCACTTTGACTTTTTTGGTACATCTATTTAGCTATGCATCTGCATGATTAGCAGTTCAGCATGCAGCGGTGCAAGACAAAATGTAGAATCCAACTAAACAACAAACACATGCATGTCAAAAGCAGAGAAAAGCATGCATTTTCCTCTGACAAGTTAATAAAGGTGACAATTTTCCAAAGATGGCTATATGATCTGAAAGACTGAATGGAGAAAATTGCTGGTGCAGATGGAGGGGTCCAATCAGGGAGGCGATTTCCGGCCGACACATGACACAAGGGCTGATGCCGGCCGGCAGCACCGATCGGTTTCATTTGCTGCATCACAGCCCCCAGCCAAGTATCCAGTGATCCCAGACAGCATGCGACCTCATCCACTAAACCCGGCCCATCACGTAATAATAATCATGATTAGATATTCCAGCTCCTGAGAGGACAATCATGCTCATCCCCTGGACCCCGGGCCTGTGGGTTCCCCCTGCCGATGCGTCAATACCCGACTGGAGCGTGCGCGTGACGTGGCCGCCACGCGCGCGCCACGTTGGCATGCATGGATCCCTGGCTGGTTGGTGCTTGTGGGGTAGCTAGCTAGCCGCCGTTGGGAGTTTGAGGCTGGAGAGAGTTGTAGGCTGTAGGCAACTTGTGACTGGTGTGGTAGTGGTACCTAGCCCTGGGCATTCGGTATTACCGAACCGATCGGTTCGGTACTTCGGTTCCTCGGTAAATTCGGTTCCTCAGAAAACAAGTACCGATCGGTTCCTTTGAAAAATCGGTACCGAGGAAATTCGGTTTCGGTAAATTCGGTTCGGTTCCGGTATTTACCGAAAAATACCGAACTGATTGCATAGACATATAATTGCAATTTCAAAAGCCATTTTTGACATAATTTTTCATGATTCCATAGAGAATTATAGTGCCAAATACATACATATAAAAGTCCACAAGACTATAAGAGTAAAGTACCACAATTACATAATATAATAGTCTATAATAGTACAATCATTAACATAACAACACTCACAATCAACACATTTCGGTAAATTCGGTAAATTCGGTAAACCGAGGTAAAGAACCGAATATACCTCGGTAAATTCGGTTCCTGAGAATTGAGAACCGAATAGGGTACCGAAAATTTCGGTTTCGGTACTTTCGGTTCGGTTCTCGGTACTTTCGGTTCGGTATTCGGTTTTCGGTATTTCGTGTCCAGGGTGAGTGGTACCTCTCCTGGCCATGCAGACCGTAGGCCTCAGGGTCGTCTGCTTGTGCTGGTTAGTGGCCGGAAAGGTTGTGGGCTTGTGGCGCCGGCCGGCCGGGTTTCACTTCGCCACCTTTCTTCAGCTGCTGCCTTTCTCTCTGTCTGCTGTCTCTCTCCAATCCAAGGTCGTCGTCGTCGTCCACGAGAGGATCGGAAGCAGCCGCATGTGAGAAGCATAGGCACGTATATTCAGTGGCGCAGCCTGCAGGGACACCACACGCACCATCCAACAGACAGACGTCTAGATCGGTACAATGCATGTTTTTGGTGGTTTGTGGGAGCCAGATCGACCACGTACGTCCTGTCTGTAGAACGCTTTACTTTGCTAGCTCTCTCGCCGTCGTCTCACGTGTGTGCAAAGTGCAATCCAGCAAGCTTTTTCTTCATCTGGTCCCGTGCTCGTCTGGGTAAGTTTAGTTTCTTTTGATCGTGGCCTCGTCTTTATACTTTCATCTAGAATGGAGGACTAGTTGCGCTAGTTGGGCCAAAAAAAACTACTGCTGTGTGCAAGTTACCTGTGAACCAGATAGATCCTGCTACCGGCCTATATTATGCTACAACTTGCATTGCATATGTCTCTGTGATACGCTGTGTGGATTTAATTTGTAGAACAAACAGAGATCTCAGATAAGGTTTTAAAAGGAATTCAAAGACCGTTGAGAAACCCAAGCGGCTACGCTAGGTATCTACGTCTTCCACATATTCCTAATCTTCATCGGCATGGCTAGCGTCCGGACGCTAGCCCCTGTTCGGACGCCCGCACCAAGTCTGTCTGCTGCTCAAGCTGCTTCGCCTACTCTGCCCACCCCGCGCCTGCTGCATCTTCCCCGCTTACCCTGTGCCTACTGCCAGGCCTACCCCGACATCCGCGCGCTAGTCGGGTAGGTTTGCCCACCGAGCTCAAACTGCCATGACAAGATGGAGGGAAGGGAAGGGAGGGGAGGGAGGGGAGGGAGAGGAGATGAGAGGGCGAGGCACGCCGCGCGAGGTAGGAGTCAAAGCCCTACGGCAGGCCGCTGTCCGTCAGCAATCGGCATACAACATGTGCAACACAAGATTTACTTTTGAAACATTCAGATGAAACATTTGCAACAAACGTCTGAAACAAATGAAACACTTGAAACATGTGTGTATAGCCATTGCAACATGTGTAACACTAAAACACATAAAACACTTGAAATATAGGCTTGCAACATGCGTCTAAAACGCCTGAAACACTTGAAACACAACGTTCGCCGCACGATCACGGCTTACCCGGTGGGGAACTGCAGTAGATCGGCGAGGACAGAGAGCGGATGGAGGCTGCCCTGGCGGAGGCACTGGAGCGGACGATTAGGGAGGTCGAGGAGGGCTGCCGCCCAGAGGGGCCCCGTGAGGAGTGCCATCTCCCAGGCTGCCCCTGACGCCGTGGGCTGCTCCAACCCATCATTGCCACCACCGACAACATTACCCCATCAGAGCCGGCTGGCTAGGGGGCAACGGCGCGAGGGACGGACGTAGCGATGCGTGTGTGGGTGGGAGAGGAGATGGGGTGCGTGGCACGGCGCAGGATTGAGGAGTCGAGCGTAGCAGGCGGACACGCGCGTTGCGGGCTGGAGCGAGCGATGGGGAAAAGCGGTAGTAGCGAGGCAGGTGTGTGGGTGCGCGACGTCGGACGCCCATGTCAGAGTATTATAGAATCTTCATTGTGTCATGGAATTTTTTAACCTAGAAAAATACTAATGTTTTCAGAAGAGCAGTCCCGAACTGAATTCAAAGCTGGCGCTTTGAGTCCATCGGCCAACTCGGCCAACTCATCACTATGCTTAATTAAATGCAATTATCTAACTCAATGGATATGCTCGCTGTCGCCATGAACACTCTCTACGTATGGGCGACGAATACTTTTCACGTATTTTCTGACGTGGTGGTGGAGTCGCGCCATCATAGTTGTGGATCCAAAATGAAGGACATAAGGACATCTGATCCAAGAGCGACCATAGGGTCTATGTGGTTTGGAGGAATTGAATTGGGCGGCAATAGCAATTCAACCTGTGATTAATGGAAATAGGTTCAATAACAAATCTACCGTTTGGTTGAAGATAGAATTGGCAGTTAGAATCAAGTAAGGTTATAATGTCAATTTCTGTTTGGACATCCATGCATTGAAACAGGGATCTCTATCCCTCCCTCCTCCCCTTATGTTTGAGATCTCCTTTGACTAGGGATCTCCGCCTGCAAGATCTCCTTATCCCAGATTCTTCACCGACGAATGCCCTCTATATTCCATATCTATCGATGAGGTCGCCTCTGCCCATTCTCTCCGTTGGCGAGGCTTGCTCCATCCTCCCTCCCTCTCTACTGTCAAGATTTGCTCCTCCCTCCCTCTCCGCGCTGCCTTTGCTCGAGCTCTCTACTGGCAAGGTCCTCTCTGCCTTCCACATTGCTTCTTCCCTTTTTCTCTATCAACAAGGTCCACTATATCCTCCCTCTCTGCCGGCAAGCTCCCTCCACCCTCCCTCTCCGTGTCGCCTCTGCTCAAGCTCTCAGCCGGCGACGTCCACTCTACTCGAGCTATCATAGGCATTGGCAAGGGTTTGTCAGGGTGAACCTGTTTGAAAACTACTTTGCAAGTTTGCAAAGAGTGCTGTTGATTTCTGAAGATGTCTTAACTTTGTTTCACTTTTTTTTCTTGTATTGCAAACAGTAGTGTCATCTTTAGTGGAGCTGACCATTTTGGAGATATCTGGGCTAGAAGAAGATATTGGCGGTTTCATTATGGAGACCATCACCTTATCTAATCAAGGTGCTACAGTTTCTGACCTTGGAATGCCGATTTCATTTTGGATGTCTGTTTGTGTTCTGAAAACTATATATTCGTTGTGGTTGGATTTGGACGTTATGTCGTTGTGGTTGAAAACTATGTATGTTGCTGTCGTTTTGTATGGATATTTATCTCGATGGTGTTCTAAAAAATATATATATGTTGCTGGCGATGCGTAAGCCATGAAATTTCTGTATTATTTTTGGTGTTATAATGTATTGTGAATAATAATGATGCACAGTGGTAACGCCGGCGGTAATGGACAAAACATTATTGTCAGAACAAATACAATGGCAGCGGTGATGCTGCCCCTCATTACCGCCGGAGGGAGCACTGACCGCGTGCGCTGTCACCTACATCACCACCGGATGGTACTCCCGGACCAGCGTTGATGTTCACCGCCGGACGGTACGCCGGGCCGGTGTCGATGGACGCATCATCACCACCGGACGATATGTCAAGCCGGCGTTGATGGATGCTTCATCACCGCCGGGACGGTACGCCGGTACGACGTCGATGGATGCATCATCACCGCCGGATGGTACATCGGACCGGCGTCGAAGGTTGCATTATCACTGCCGGATGATACGACGATCCGGCGGTGGTAACATTCCGTCACTGTCGTATGATACGCCAACCGATGGTGGTAACATAATGTCACTGTCGTATGATACGCCAGACCGACGGTGGTAACATAACGTCACCGCCGGCGTGCAACCGGCGGAGATAAAGGTCGCCGATCACCGCCGACATACACCAATGGAGGCCAAAACCGTTGGTAATGGCGGTTCTAGAGCCGGCGGTGATTAGCTTTCTGTAGTAGTGAGGGTTGAGCTCTGTATTGAAGATGAGCAGATTTAGTCGATGAGTGCCATTCTAACTTTTCGATGAGTCAATGAGTCTCATGTTTAACCAGCGTACTAATATTTATGAAGTGTAATAAGTATCGTTAGATGAATTATGGAATATATCTTTCATAAGTGATCTATTCGGAGATATAAATGTGTTGATAATATCAAATTTAGTTTAAGTTTTAAAAAGTTTGACTGTATGACACTCTTTTTAGATGGATGTAGTATAAATAAGATTTATTTTGGAAGCAATGTTAGTAAATAATTGGAGGGTCTTGGAAGGGTGCATGGAGGGGCTGTGACCTGTGAGCCTGTAACAGGAGGTAGGTTGCCCGATTGAGCGGCAAAGCGTGCTACCAGCTACATGAACGACTTTGTGGGCTAGCTTTGCTGCTGCAACTTCTCTTGTTACGGCGAAGCTTCATAGCACGGACCGCACCCTGATCATGCATACTCTGTTTTTCTCATAAAACACGAGTCAGTTAAATGTTGCAGAAACTGTCTACGCTACATACGACAATGGGTCCAAAATGTGTCTGTTATTTCCAAAAGCTGGTTTGCATGCTCACCACGAATCTTCTCTCCCTTTTCTTCATCATGTGATGTGAATCTCTCGGTGGCTGCTGAGAGGCTAGCTTTTGGACAAATATGGTAGCCGGCTGCACTTGTCGTTGCTAAGAAGCCTTTAGCCGCTTAGCTTGAGAGGGATATATATGATGGCTAAACGCACCAAGGAACGAAACACACACCCGGTACATACCAATACCATGGCGTGCTAGCTGGCTTGACCTCATGAACAGGGGAATAATCCACAAAAGGTCAACGGGCCTAGTGGCACTAGTGGCTGGAATAATGCAGGTGGGCCCCGGTACACGTGGCTGGACCTCCTTGGGTTGGCTGTCTGGGACAGCGTGTTGAATTTCAACAGGTCATTTGTGACAGTCACCACCACACAATATATAACACTACTGCCGCGTTTTGCATTGCTTGCGTCGAGATTCCACGTACGCAAGCCATCTAAAAAACATGATCCACGTAGGCTCGCGATGTGCTGCTGATAACAAACAAATGCATGTCATCATCGCAACATTTCTTTTTCTTTCGTTTATTAGCATGCATGGATGTGTGCACGCCAGACACATGCATCATATATTGTGACGGCATACTTGGAAGAGGAGATGCCACTTTATAGTAATAATTTTATTAGGAAAAAATAAAATTGACAGGCTTTGATCCCCTATACTCCCTCCATCCCAAATTATAAGTTATTCTAATTTTCTTTGAAAGTCAAAGCATGTCAAGTTTGATTAAATTTATATAATAAAATAATAATATTTATGATACTAAATGAGTATCATTAGATTGTTCATTAATTATATTTTCATAGGTACACCTATTTGATTTCATAAATCTTTATAATTTTTTCTATAATTTTGATCAAACTTGAGATTCTTTCTAAAAAAAATAGAATAGCTTATAATTTGGAATTGAGGGAGTATCATACTATCTACCACGAGAAGTGGGCCATGAGAGCGTGTTTGGCATTGCTCTAGCTAGCTTCAAGAATGGAAGTGGTTTATTTCTCTCGAAAGAAGAAGAAAGCGATTAGGCTAAAGTAGAGGTTTAAATCACTTTATTCTAATCTTTCAACTCCAAGTAAAGCTGTAAAATGACAGGCCTGAGATATGAGATAGCACAAGTATGCCCGCAACTATGTATGGTGGACGCGTGCTAATAATAAGATGGTTGCTTGAGAAGCAAAGATGATGACCATTAATTGTTATTCGTTGACTAATTAATGCTGTTGTAAGAACCATGACCCTAGTTGGGACAAAGAGAGAATGAAATGAGTTGGATCTTTCTCATGAATTTTGACTGTGTGACCCCAAATGAGATCGATTTCCATAGTATAATTAAGACTATCTCCAACAACAACACCCAAAATACAAGGCCCATTCGATGTTTGGGTAGCGCTACAGACAAATACTTATTCTGTATCTTCTCCAACAACAGGACCTAAAAAAGAATCATTTCTGCAAATAGGTTTCTAGGAGAGAGGATGCTCATATTTGGATCGTGCCTCTCAAGCAACCCAAAATATGTCACCCGTATAGGTACTCTGTTAGAGGTCGATTTTGAGTCTCTTGCTACCTATTTTGGATTTGGGTGTCCATATAGGTCACTTATTGGAGACAGTCTAATCATGTAGAGCTCTTCGTTAAGCCTTCCAACATCACGAAGATGGAAGTTCGGAATGAGAAGTTATGGCCAAAATATAAAGTAATACTCTGCTAAAAATGTATACGGTGGACTATCCCGCATAGGTTCACCTGGTAGAAAAATGAACATACCGTACCTTCCGGCGTTCACAAGGCTTCACACGTCAGATGGCCCGACGTTCACACGAAATTTTCAGAAGAGAATATTTTTCCAAAGAGGTTGCAAAAGTGGCTTGTATGCACGATGTAAATCCGGCACATTCAAACATGCCATCATACGGGAAGGTGCAGCGTTCACATGAAAGAAAGGGGTCCCAACGTAGTTCGCGTGGATTGTGCATACCGGATGTTTCTACACTTGTAATGTTTTGTTTACGCCGAACAAATCGGTGTATGCAACAAAATTTAACCATTGGTGAAACAACAAAGGGACAGGGCTTATAAGTATCCATTTGGAGGCGGATGAAGTCAAGATATAAGCTCACATACATTCAGGGGTTATTACAAAGCCACTAAAGTGCTATGAGTCAGCATGAACTAATCCTACCCACTGCATTTTAATTTTAAACAAGTACAATACAGGAGAACGAAAGATGAAGAAACGTTAGGGAACACCCATTTCGCTCCCATTCCATTATTCCATTGACACAGTAGCAGCTTCAGAAACGCGAGTCTGAGACAAAGTTGCTCTGATTCAAGCGTAGATTAACAAGAAAAAATAACTCTGTGATTTACATTTCCACAAGTGCAGTTAACTAACACCGCAGATGCAAGAAAATAACTGTCATTAATGTTTCTGCAGGCCTATGGTGTTTGAAATGTGTCATGACTGTATTTTCAGAGCAACTCAGTGATTTGCATTTCCACAAGTGCAGTTAACTACCATTTCCAATATGGAGGCCTTGTTTAGATCCAAAAACTTTTCACGAAAAACTACAGTAACAAATCTTGCGGCACATGCATGGAGCATTAAATGTAGACGAAAAAAACTAATTGCACAGTTTGGTTGGAAATCGCGAGATGAACATTTTGAGCCTAATTAATCCGTGATTTGACACTAAAGTGCTACAGTAACAAATGTGCTAATGACAGATTAATTAGGCTTAATAAATTCGTCTCACGGTTTCCAGACAAGCTATATAATTAGTTTTTTTATTAGTATCCGAAAATCTCTTCCGACATCACACGAAACATCCGATGTGATATTTTTCTAAAAAAAATTTCACCAACTAAACCCAGCCTAAACCCAGCCTGAAGGCTTGAAGCCACACTGAGGCCTCTAATGGTGGTCTTCGTGAGATTTGTATGAAGTATTTATCAGCATCCAATGTAAAGGATTGCAGTTGGAGGGAAGAAAAAAAACATTTTGTATTCATCAAGAAAAGTAGTTTTCAAGATAGAACCCCATGTTAATAGTCTTCCCAGCTTTTATCTTTCTTCACTTATTAAACCACAGTTTTTGTAAAAGCAAATAGGTCGAAGCAACAGTACAAACAAGCAAATAAGCAACAATAGTACAAACTGATAGCCTGTGACAAATGGTTCTGCAGACAATTTTCCAAATAACCATTCAAGCAACAACAGTACAAACAGCACATTTGCATATGGACCAAACATCTCCAGGTGCTAAACTGAATCTTGCAGCTCGTCATTGGAAGGTTTTTTTGTAAGCTCGACGTTGAACTGTAACGGGGTAGCAGGAAACTCCTTGATGGGATGTGCGAGGGTCCGCTGAGGAAAGCAGGTCTATTGCCTTCCCGGTAGTCCTGTTCAGATGGACCTAATTTCAGCCCAGACCATGTGCGACTTGGATCATCTTATAATCCATCCAAGTTCCAGCATTCCAGACAGTAAGTGAAACTTAACGAGAAGAAACAAACGATGTGCCAGAAACACCCGGAACACTACCATCCAACGAGAACAGTAGATCTCATGGTATAGACGCACAGTATAGTAGTACCAATAATCCCGTCACGATCTTATCATCATCAGTTACTATGTTACTCTGAACGGCCACCATGCGGTGAACCACTTAGCAAGTCGCAGCACAGTTCAGTCCTTAGTTCTAGTATCATACATAAACAACTCTCGCTGCTATTAGCAGCTCAAGAAAATTAAGTTTGCTCTCAGAGTTCATCAACCATACAAAAACAATAGGAAAAAAAAGGGAACGAAAAGCGAGGCTCGACAGGCTCGATCTTCCCATGTAGCCATCACCAGTCCTCCAGCGCCTTCAACGAGTGCTCTCATCATCCTTGTCATTACCTTGGCCTGTGGACGATGGGGAGTAGCCTGGTGCAGTTGGGGAGTAGCTTCCGCTAGGGCTGCAGTGTGCAAAATGAGATCTGTCAGAACACAAACGATATCTTCCAATGATAGGTACATATTTGTCTGATACTACAATGACTTGCCTGTAATTTGGAGAGGTTGGGCTATAATCTGGGCTAGGTCCTCCAGAGGTGTTGAACGGGCTGCATTAATTGGGTAATGTGTTAAGAAAGATGACGGCAAGCAGAATTCTGGACTGGAGCACTATTCAAGTATATGAAGATGCACCAAAAGCAATGAGATCTGAATGGCACGCACCTTGTTGGGCTGTACGATGGGCTTGGTTGTGAATATGATGGTGATGTAGGAGAGTATGTCGGTGACGTTGGACTGTGATAACAGAAACAGTAACATTCAGTACAGATATGTATGGACAGTATCCTTGGAGGCAATACTAAAATACAGATCTTCCTAGAATTATGCGCACCTGTAGCTTGGAGAAGTCTGACTGTATGGAGTCATCCTGGGGCTGCTTGGAGAGTATGCATGTGAAGGGCTGTACTTGGCTGATGAAGGATTGTAGCTTGGAGAAGTAGGACTGTAGCTCGGAGAAGTAGGACTGTAGCTTGGTGATGTTGGACTGTATCCTGGCGAGGTAGGGCTGTATGCAGGTGATGTCGGGCTGTATGAGGGAGATGTAGGGCTATATGAGGGGGAAGTAGGACTGTATGATGGGGAGGTAGGGCTGTATGACGGGGATGTTGGGCTGTATGATGGTGATGTAGGGCTATAAGATGGCGAAGTTGGACTGTAAGATGGCGATGTGGGGCTGTATGCAGGAGATGTAGGGCTATATGCTGGTGAGGTTGGACTATAAACTGGTGATGTGGGGCTGTAGCTTGGTGATGTAGGACTATAGCTAGGAGATGTAGGGCTGTAACTTGGTGATGTAGGACTGTAGCTAGGAGATGTTGGGCTGTAACTCGGAGATGTCGGTGAGTATGATGGACTGGTAGGCGAGTAAGTCGGACTTGTTGGGGAGTAATTCGGGCTTGTGGGACTGTAGGTGGGAGAGCCAGGTGTATATGACGGTGAGGTGGGACTATAGCTTGGCGATGCAGGGCTGTATGATGGAGAAAGAGGGCTATATCCTTTCTCTGGGGTGAAAACTGGAGAAGATGGACTGTATCCCCCTGACGATGGAGAGTAACCACCTGGTGAAGGGAATGGTGAGAATGCCATGTGCCCAACATATGGTGAGAACGAAGCATCTGTATTAATGGGGGAAGCCCTGATGTTTGGACTCAGCAGATAACTTGGGGACATCATTCCTTCATGGTAAGGTGTCCCGGAAATGGGTGATCGTGCTGGTGTCATGCCGAAGTCTAGGCCTTCCACATAGCTTGGAAGTTGAAGTTCAATTGCTTGCTGCAGCATCTGGTCATTCAGATATAGTGCACAGCCACCAGTACCAATAGGAGCAAGCTGACCAAGCATTATGTTTTCAGTGACACCTCTCAGGTGGTCAGATTCAGCATATACAGCAGCATCAAGTAAGATGTCAACAGTCTCTTCAAAGGAACATCTCATAAGAGGCCCAGTGTCATTGCGGTTGATACCGTGCCTTGTAATCGCCATTAAGTGACCTCTGTATGTCATTGTATCACAAAGAATGGCAAGATGTCTGTAGTTCACATAGGATCCATCAAAAGATATCACCACCCGAAGCTCATCCAAGAGAGATCTACGAACAGCCTCAATTCCAAGTACCTCAATCACTTCAATCAGATGGTTACTTGTTGTCCTTGTAGCATCAACATCCTCATGACACATGACAGCTAAGAGATTCACACCTTCTGTATCAAGCATCCATTCATTAGCTGCTTTGAAACCTTCGTCTTGATAAAAAGTATTGACCTTCCCTTCTTTGATGAACACTTTGTTGATATCTGGAATGCCTCGAAGCGCCATCTCTGTCAACATATTACCCTCTATCTTTTTTAGGAAGACATCATCCTCAGCAGATTCATCTTGTATTTCTCCTTTTGGAGCTTCATCATTTGTGATGCGGATACGGAGGATGAGCTTATCCGCATTATCATCATTAAAAATGCATGATAAGTCATCATCAAACTCACGGTTAATCTTGTCGGCAATATCAGCCATGCTCAACTTCTTATCAACCATCATCTCACGGTTAAGCTCAATACGCAGCAGCCAAGGAGAAATTTTATCCGGGTCAATATCCTCATCAGGCATTTCGTAATAGGACTGAACAAACTCTGCGTCCTCTTCGATGATGGTTCCTAGAGGATCAGGATCATACCATATCTCTGTGGCGTGGGTAACACTACGCAGTGTGGTGTACTCCAAAGCACACTGGACATTCTTAGCCAATTCTTTCTTCTGGTTCACCTCAGGCTTCAGGTAAACAGACAAAGATGGAGTCTTTATCTTCTTGGCAACATTAATGATCTCCCTCAACCTGGGAACTCCAAGGGTGACATTCTTGGCACTGACACCAGCATAATGGAAGGTATTCAGGGTCATCTGTGTTGCTGGTTCTCCAATTGATTGTGCAGCCACACATCCAATCATCTCACCAGGGGCCACCAAAGACTGAAGAAACCTCGATTCAATCTCACCGATAACCCATTCAAAAGCTTCCTTTGTAAGCCTGTATTCCTTCAAGACCCTCTTGCTAGCAAACGTGCTACGAAGCAGGATATTAAAGAACAAGGTTGCATTCTTCTGAGCCTCAATGCTCATAGGATCATCACCAGGTACAACCTTAAGTCTTTCTTGCAGTTTATCTACCGCTTCCACAATTTCCATCGGGTGCATGTCAGAAGGTCTTCTAAAATCAATCCTGAATGTCTTCTGAGCATTCCAGATGAGCCGCTTGAGGTTCACAGGCATAGGCCACGAATTGTCACCAGTTGTGGCGATCTCAGTCCCAAGCTGGTACCGATCAGCTTCTAGCTTTTGAACCTCTGCCTCAAACACATTTCTGAATTCACGTATGGTCTTCAAATCGTCAACATGTTCAGGTAGCATGTAGTTAGGTCTCCAGTTCTCGTCATCCAGCTCATAACGGAATAAATTATCGAATTCAGGCTTCTTCATCTTCAATGAGTCCAATTTTTGAGTTTCAATCCAAACAGCATCCATTCCATCTTCTCCATACAAGAACTGAATGACATCTCCTAGAGAATTTCTTACAGTACCATCATATTTCACCATGATGTCCTCCATAGCTTTCACAAGTCTCCTCTGGATATACCCAGTCTCAGAGGTCTTCACAGCAGTATCTATAAGACCTTCTCTACCACCCATAGCGTGAAAGAAAAATTCTTGTGGTGTCAGACCTCGGAGGTAAGAATTTTCCACAAATCCACGACTTTCAGGACCGTAGTCATCTTTTGTGAAATGTGGCAACGTCCGATCAATGAAACCAAAAGGGATCCGCTTGCCCTCAACATTCTGCTGTCCCACACAAGCAGTCATTTGTGAAATGTTAATGAAACTTCCTTTTGAGCCTGCAGTGACCATAGCCTTCAAATTGTTGCTTTCAGACAAGCTCTTCTGAGCACTGCTCCCAGCATCATCACGAGCTTTGTTAAGAACCTGAACAGAAAGGGATTGTATTGCGGTTAAAACAACTCAACCTAAACACTGAATACTCCTCTGAATGACATAAACAAAGGCCATATATATAATACGAAAGCAAAGCAGAAGCAATCAGTACCTGGTTCACTCTGTTTTCAAATGATTCCATCATGGTGCGTCCTGGCTCAGCTTCCAACTGCTTCTCATGTGCTTTTTTAATAAGCTCCTTCACAGCATCCTTGGCATCAGAAATTGTTTTATTAATCGATTCCATGGTGGCAGCATCTGCAATGGTATCCCCAATTCCAATACTGAAACCATTTTGAAGAAGCCAGTAGTTTACAAGCCACTGCGTATGTCCTAAGAACTTCCGGGCTGCATCTGGACCAACCTCTTCCCTGAAAAGAACAAGTTAAAACGGGATTTGCTTAGAAAATGGAAATGGGCAATATTTCTTATTGTCATGCAACTTTCAACAAGTAAAATTCAGATTAGGCATAATTACCAAATGACATGGATAAGACTTCCAGTGCCTGTTCCAAGACTCTTCTTGCAAAGTGTACCAGACAGAAGCTCTCCCTTCTCTATCCTGACCATAGTATCACCAGGAGTAATAAATCCCTTTTCTTCTTCCGAATGCCATGCTGAAAACCGTATTAAATTTATTTGCTTGGGGATAATTAAGTTAAAAACTTGTTTCCCAGTCCAAATAGGCCTAGGTTTCAAAATGGCAGGTGCAGGAATCTTTCCATCAAAGTCTTGCCACCACATCAAGATGTTCATAAATACATCCTGGAATGAAATTTAAATGAGCCACAAAACTGAACAGAATACAATTGGAAAGGAAAGGACAAGTGAAATTTCTCTTATTCACCTTTTCAATTAGAGTGTCCCTTTTAGTAATTTTGCGACAACCAAGCAGTGTGTCTTGGACAATGCCCATGACAGGCCTATTTGATTGTGGAGAGACAATGCATTTTGGCACCATCATTAACTCCAGAACTTCTGCCCTGGTCTCAAATGACTGAGGGACATGCATATTCATCTCATCACCGTCAAAGTCAGCATTGTATGGTGAAGTGACAGACAAGTTCAACCGGAAAGTTGAGTAGGGCATAATTTTTATGCGATGCCCCATGATAGACATTTTATGAAGACTTGGTTGCCGATTGAAAAGAACAAAATCCCCATCATTGAGATGCCTCTCCACCTGATGAAATCCAGCACAAAATGAGTCAAAACATAAAACAATTTTACAATGAGCATGTTTAGAAAAGTAGCAGCTTCTATAGTCATGGGGAGGTTGATACTCACCTTGTAACCAAGCTCCAGATGCTGATCGCTGCTTTTCTTCACATATCGAAGATCAAGCCTCTGACCATCTTCCCTGATAATGTACTTTGCACCGGTCTTCCCTGGGGGAGGGTGAGGCCCATATTCGACAAGTTCCTTCAACCTGAAATTATTGGATTTAGCTGCAAATGATCAGCAAAAGCACAGTAATTAAGTGACATTTGTCAATAAAAACAAACTGGTTCACCTCTCAATATTATATGGAGTAACAGTTTCAGGATATGTCAGGTTCAAAGCAATACTCCATGGTACTCCCAACTCATCAATGTTTATGTTTGGATCCGGTGTGATGACAGTTCGGGCCGAGAAATCAACACGCTTGCCCATCAAGTTCCCTCTAATCCGGCCTTCTTTAGCTTTCAGCCTGCTGCAAATTGATTTAATAGGCCTTCCAGAACGCTGTGTGGCCTGAGCAGTTCAACAAAAAGAAAAGATCCATGAAAACTATTCTGATATCCATAGGTTTTATACATGCAAAGTAACATTCTAAACCACTCACCCTGGGTTGGCCAGGAAGATCATTATCGAAGTATGTTGCGATATGAAATTGCAACAACTGAGCAAACTCTGTTATAATGTGAGCTGGAGCACCATTTCTCTCTTGCCTCCTCAAGTTCTCATTATGCCGTATTATCATAGCTAATTGATGAGTCAAATCATCCTGTAGAAACAGCACAAAATCCAAGAAGAATGACAATGAGGAGCTGTGAAATAAATAGCTTCTTTACAACAGGGACTGAAGTAGTAGGCCCTCAAACATAGAACAACAAGGTTGCACTTCTCCATCCATGCAACAACAATTAGACACATAATAACTACTCCCTCCGTCAACAGATAACTTTCTGAGGTTTAAAATTTGTCCCAAAAAAATAGCATTCTACAAAAACATGGGACATTGACTCCTAATGCGGAAGCTAATCACGGGTGCATGCAAATGATAACTACCCAATTCAGGAGATATCCTACGGGAAAGGAAAGGAGATGAGGACACATGTGTCTTTTGCCAGCATTCTTAATCTGTCTGAAAATTTCTACAAACTTATTTATTTTGGGACAGAGGGAGTATATTGGTATTAGGCTTACCTCACTTCTAGAGGAAGTGTCCATCATGACAGATGGTCTAACAGGGGGTGGAGGGACTGGAAGAACTTGAAGTATCATCCAATCAGGACGGGCATATTTGGGATTCAGGCCCAACAGAAGACAGTCCTCATCACTTATACGCTTCAGAACATTAAGGACCTGGTCAAACAAGCCATGTAAGAAACCAATTACAAGAAATAGCATAACTTGCTGAACTGAATGGAGATTATAGAAATAATACCCTCTCTGCTGAGAGGATTTGCTTGCGTTCCACTGGCTCAGGGAGTTGATCCTGATCATCATTTTTCTTCTTTGGAGCTTTAAACTCTGCAACCATCTTCATACCATCGACTGTAATATTTGGCTGCTGAGCACCACAGCCACCTCTTTTCTTAACAGGCTCGTCAGTATCCTGCTCCTGAACATCAAGGTCATCGCCACCTGCACAAACTTTTTTGCTCTTGCAAGCATCATATATTCTCTTCAATCTATTCTTTGGATTCCTGATTTTTAGAGCCTGCTTAAATTTGGTTTCATCCTGCATGATAAAAAATGGATAAATGGTGATTAAAATGTGAAGTTAATTTGGTTTGGAAACACAAATGCTAAACATTATGAGCATCTAATTAAGTGGTCAAATGTCTGAACACTTGAACCAGAGCTCATGAAAAAAGACTCAAAACTTGGTGTTTGGTCGGTTCCACTGTCCTGATCACTATAGGAATAATGCAATGAATACAAAATATACACACATAAGCCTATAAGCTTCATCAAACATGTTAGAACAAACCATGAAGACATATTAGATCATAGGATGGTAAAGGAAAAGTAATAATAACAGTTTACATGCTATAATGATACCTAAAAAAGTTAATGGCCAGTGAGAAAACGTGCTAACGATGAACAACGCCAGGTAGAGTAAAATGGGGCAACCGTACTTTTCATATGCATTGAAGGGTGAGAACACACAAGATGTCTTCCATTTTCAGTTTACCATGCCTCAATTTAAAATGACAAGTCCTCCCAGTATAGCAAGATGTACACACATATCAAGCAACAACCGAGCCCAAGGGGTACCTCATCCGCGAGGATCTTGGAGCAGTTAAAGCAGACGCAGCGCATGATGGAGAGCACAGTCTTAATGAATCCAATGTGGAACATCGGCTTGGCAAGCTCAAGGTGTCCAAAGTGGCCTGGGCACTCTGCCATCCCTGCCATGCATGTCTCGCACTTAATTTTCCGGTCAATAGTCCCCAATCGAGGGTCACTGAGCCCACCAGGCTTCGGTTTTCCCCTCTCCATGGTCTCTGCATGTTCTATTTGAACCACCGACATTTGTCTCTACACAAAAGCAGAAAGAAATCAATAATCATTAGTTCCTATCCCTAGAAACCTGTACCTCACCGCATACAAACAAAGCAGAATAACTTTAATGAAGCGTTACTATTCAGCACAATAAATTATACGGTTAAACAAACTCAGGAGTAACGTCATCTTGTTACTAACTGACATGGAATTTCCGTTATGTTCGTACGGAACACACAACTGTTTCAGTTGAAGTTGAACTCGACAGAATCAGAACCATACTACATGAAACAGATTAGGTCACTTAAGAACATACAGATGTGCCCAAATCGTAAGGCACAGGCACACAACAACCAGGTTGAAGCTCTATCATGAGCTGTGTGAACCACAACATCACATTAATTCATCATATCATTTGAAACTTATGTACAAAGTAGAAACCCCAAGTTCAAACTCAACCATACATTTCCTCTGTGTAATAATTTCCATAGTTCCAGCAGCATATATACTGTATACATAGTTCCAGGTTTCAAGCAGCAATACATTTTGTTTTTTTCCTAATGATGCTAAAATTTTAGGGAATGAAGGTCTGTACGGTTGTACTAAACTCAAATTGCTTGAATTCACCAAGACCAAGCCAGGCAAGCCGATAGTGAAGCTCAAACCATTCATACCAAGCACGAATTACACCAAAACGTGCCCTGAACTAGAATCCTGACATCAGAACCGAGTTGGTACTGGTAAACTAGCAAACAGCCATAGCCATAGTCAAGCTAGTAGCTACACTACGGCCGCCCGCTCAACTCGACCCTCGACCCGCTCGAAGGACAAAAGCAAACAGAGCCGGGGAGGGGAGGGGGGGCGAGAGGGGTATTACGATCTCGTCGGGGCTGAGGATGCCGAACTGCACGAGCTCGACCTTGGCCACCTCGGCCGGCGAGTACGGGAACCTCGCGTCCATCTCGGCTGCACCCGGCGGCGGCGCCGCCCACCACCACCACCTAGGGTTTCAGATCGCTGCGCGCTGCGCCGCCCCGCCACCGGCGCCCCGCGGCACGAAGGCTCGGCCCGGCGCGCTGCGTCGAACTAGTGTATTTTTGGCGGCCTCGCCCGGTGGAATCGAATGGATCGGCCCCGGGGGACAGATCCGCGCGCCCGCCCTCCGCGAGCTGGGAGGAAGGGGAAAGGGAATCCTGAGGGTGCCTCTGAGGAAAGGGCTCGGCGAGGAGGGGGTAGGGGTGTATTTATAGACGCAGCGTGAGGGGCTGAGGGCTATCCTGCGCTGGCTGGCAGGCGGGCGCGTGGGCGCGTGAGGCCGGTGTATGGTGGTACACGTAGAGGCGGTGGGCGAGGATGTGTTGGTGTATGTGAACTGGGTGCGGGGGTGCAGGCGGGCGTAATGCGGAACCGCCTATGGATCGGGGGCAGGTGGGACGTTGGATGGGGGACGGACGGTGGAGGAGGGTATAGGACTGCCTATTGTGCGCAGTCAACGAGGAGGCAAAGCTCGACTGTCGTAGTGTTGTGGGCTTGCTGTGTGGACATAAACATCGTGAATTGGGCTACAATGTGTCGGTAAATATCGTCTAAGCCCATACAGGCATGTAGCCGACAAGGCCCAGTTCATCCTGCCTTTCTCTGTTCACCAAGCATCTCTAGCAGAGCTACCTAAATGTCTATTTGGGTAGCCACATATTTTAAAACTACCAAAATTTTGCTCTAAACTCCAACAGTCCTACCTAAAATTGGCTACCCATTTTCGTCCTAGCAGAGAATGGCGTGTGGGTCCCATATGTCATCCTCACTGGTGTTATTCTTGCCGAGCAGCCATGGCCGGAGCAGAGGAGTCCGCGCCCTTGCCGAGATCCGCCGTCAGGAGCCACACCTATGTCGGGATCTGCCGTAGAGAGGCCCGCCGTGCCTGGACATGCCGTCGAGGGAGCTCCGCGCCGCAGGGAAGGTCGTCGAGGGAGCTCTGCCAGGTCGCGCTGGGGCTCCATCCGTAGGGGCAGGCCCACCCGCACCGACAGACCGTGCCACAGAGCTCCGCCGCGCCAGAGATAGGGCCTTCTGCGCCGCTGGGGAGCTCCACCCGCAGGGGAGGCCGTGGAGCTCCACCGGGAGGAAGCCGCAGAGCTCCACCGCGGCGCTCCGTGTGCCTGCGCGCGTATGAAGGAGCGCGTGGGAAAGAGAGAGAACGAAGGAAAGAAATAGGTAGTCACTTTTGTTAGGCCAACAGATGTGGGTAATAGGAGAGGAAATTTGTTAGGCCAACAAAAGTAGGTAGTCTAATAGGTAGCCTGCTGGAGACATTTTTTTTGGCCTCTACTACCTAAAATTAGGATAGGCAGTGGGTTTAGGTAGCCTGCTGGAGATGTTCTAATGCACTGCATTACCACAGCACTAAGTCTCGAAAAGAAAAAAAAAGCACAACACTCTAAAAAAAGATATGGAGTACTCGCAGCATGCAGAAGGCCTGTTCGCTTCTGATCGAAGTTGTAGCATTCAGTCAGCAGCAACACTTTTCCCATGTATCTACAAGCAGTCACAACCATTATAACTGTGCAGTCATATCAAACGAACAGCCCCAAAAAAGTTAGCCGGTAGCTGCATATGCATCACAGCATTTCCAACCGTGGAACTACTCAAAGGCCTGCCCAGCCTAAACAACTATAGTGTAATGGTGCCCCATCTTTTACACCCACAACTCCATGAACGACTCACACGAACTTTCACATATGGTTGGAATGACCTGTGGTGCCATATCACACGAGGCGGTGGTTTCACACGAGGTTGAGTAAAATGCATCAGTGGTTTCTAAGTTTGGTATGGGTGTCTTCACGAATGACTCCACCGTTTGCTGACATGGTACATGCTGCCACCAGTGAGGGGTAGACCGCACATCTGCCATGCCTCATTTGTGTATCTAGTGCTTGTGTGCCCGCCAAAGCCGGCCACACCCTCGACCGCTGCCGACTAGGTCTGCCCAATCGTGCCCCTAACCACAACCAATGCCTGAGCCTAGCTGCACGTGCAAGTTGTACGACGACTAAGGCCATAGAGGCACCTGGCCCCGATGATAGCAATGCAAATGACTCCCTCTCCATGGCCCTCAGGGTTGTCAAGCGTGGGCAAACGCACCACCCCATCAGCGCCATCGGTGTGGGTAGCTAGGAGGAGATCTAAGAGCATCTCCTGGAGGGCACTGCGACGTGGTTAGCACCTCTGGTTCCCCTCATCGTCTTTTCATAGACTCTACCGCGTCACTAACTACTATCTACTCCTACACAAACTGGCTGACCTAGCCCTCTCTTCCTCTGTGGTGATGCATAGCTCGCGTTGCATGACCATGTGTCGTCGTCGTATCTTCCTCCAGCAGACAACGCCACACCAACAACACGATGGTGGTGCCCCAGGGGCAACAACAATGTGGAAGTCGAGGTTGGCACTTGGCAGGCTCGGGTTGGGGCTATGATGATGGTCAAGCACTAAGGTGGGCTCCCAGAGCGCTGGAGATCTTGCCAGCGGCGAGCCCTTGTTGCTGGTGGAGATACCTAGCCAAACCTGCTTGCCAATGAGGACCGTGAGGAGCGGTCGCACGATGAGAGCATGCCAATGGTGCACATGCATGCTCTCGTCACGAGCGAGGCCGAAGAGCACCTCCTTAGCGAGCACATACATGGGAGTAGACACCATGCTCGATGGGCACCCTGTTTTGTATTGTCCGTCTTGTCATTAGTACTATGGGCCCAGATACCCTCACCACTAAAAAAAATACCTAATCGAAATAGGGTGGGACGAACAAACTACACGAGAGTCCCAAACTAAGGAGGGTTTCTCAGCAACTTGGCAGACAAGGCATAAACTAGATATACTTAAAAGCCAATCAATGTGTAAAAGATCCATTTAGATTCAACCATTATTCCTTGTAACAAACCAGGAACACAACTAGATCTGTTCAATGTTACTAGATGTAAACTCTACCTAGACAATATAAGGAGGGATAGGGTCTGTAAGAAAAATGGCACCTAACTGGGGCCATTAGTGATTTTGGTGATTTAAGTGACAACATGATAATTGAGACTAGTATTATTTATTAGTATATAATATTGTAATCATTTGGATGCTATGATGGACTTGAGAGAAGCTAAACTTGAGAAACCCTCACCTTAACTTTCGATGTGCACCGGAGTTTTGGTACAAAGAGAGTGCTGAAGACTGGAGGTCACAATGGAGGTGTTACATCACTAAAGCTCTTTCGGTGCATTGGTGGTGCATTGGAGCTTATTTTGGGTTGTTGGTATGTATTTTAAGTCATTTGTGTAGTATGTATGATGCTAAAAGTTGTTTGTTCCTATTCTGCATGAAATGCTATCATTTTTCAAATACTGGACACGAATATTGTGCAATACCACTCACCATTCATCTAAACCTTAAAATTTTTTGTTTTAGACTTGGAATCTTATTCTTTTGTACCTAGAACATTTTTCTTGTGAAGGCGGAGCATTGTTTCCTGAGTCTGAAACATTGCCCTGCTTAACATAGAGAAGATGTTTTAATTTATCGTTGTGAGAAAATATCTGCAATAAAGTTTTTTCTAAATATATTCATGTGGGGTCTTTTTTGGACATATTGTAAATATAATGGTGCAATCAGAATTTAATTTGAATGTTTGGTTTAGCAATTACAACTTTTAAAATTTTCAAAAGCATTCTTAAAGCCCCGATGTTAGCAAATTTGGCTTTTTTTAATGGATCTGTAAATAGTCTAGGTATTTGTCGTGGATTCACGATATGTGTGCATGCATAATCATTCAACGCCTGTTGTATAAATTTAGGAGAATTAGGCCTTATTTAGATGCGAAAATTTTTTTGGTGAAAATGTCACATCGGATGTTCTGTGTGATGTAGGAAGGAGTTTTTAGATACTAATAATAAAACTAATTACATAGCTTGTCTAGAAACCGCGAGACGAATTTGTTAAGCCTAATTAATCCATCATTAGCACATTTATTACTGTAGCACTTTAGTGTCAAATCACGGACTAATTAGGCTCAAAACGTTTGTCTCGTGATTTCCAACTAAATTGTGCAATTAGTTTTTTTCGTCTACATTTAATGCTCCATACATATACCGTAAGATTCAATGTGATAGTTTTGGGTGAAAAGTTTTTGATCTAAACAAGGCCTTAGATGAAAAGAAAAACTACAACTGTGAATGATTGTGAATTGACACATAATGTAAAATCATGGCAGGCGACCACGCGGCTATCCCATAAGAATAGTCCCTAGCTTGTGAGGCATGTTTGATATGGCTTCACTTTCTTGCTACAGTATGTGGAGGAACCGGAGCCGATGAAGCCATAAATAGTGGCTTTAGCGGCTCTTTGTTTATTTTAAGGCCCCCTTTGGACTGAAGGATTGGCATAGGAAATTTAGAGGATTGACCTTCCTAAGGATTTTTTCCTATCCAAGCCTTTGGTTCACATAAAATTAAAGGAATCATTCCTGAGGATTGCATTCGTATGACCTGATTCCATAGGAAAATAAACATGAAGTCGAACCTCTTGGAACTTTTCCTAGCGCGAAATCAGACTTGCGCGCGCCTCACTTGTTCTCATTCATCTTCGTGCTCGCGCCAACGACAAACAGCCGTCGCCCCATCACCGACTCGCGCGACGGCCGCGCCTGGCTCATGCTCATTCATCTTCGCGCTTGCGCCAACGACAAATGACTGCCCCATCGTCGGCTCGCGCGACGGCCGTGGCATCACCGCTGCACAGGATAGCGCGACGCCCTCCCCATCGCCAGCCATCGAGTCGGCCTGCCCCAATGCTGGCCACAGAATTTGCCTGACCCCATCTCCGGGCACCTAGTCCAGCGCTCGCAGCCACAACGCAGTCTGCAAGTCCGTCCCATCTGCTCCACTCATTAGGGGCGGACCCAACACTAGGGCAGCCCAGGCAATGGCCCTAGTCGCGGCCCATATATCCAGGGAGCAGGTCTTCAGTTTTGGCCCAAGAAGCAGCCCAACACGTGAAGCCAGCCAGCCAGGGAAGGAGTAGGGCAATAGACTTACAGAACGCTCGGTCTTCCATCGCTCGTGACCGTCGCCGCCCGCCCGACCCACCCTCGCGGTCGCGGCCTCGTGCCCTTGCCCGTCGCTCACGCTGCCCAGAGCCGGGCGCCGGTCGCCGGCAGCCGCCACTCGCCCCCCTCTGGCCGGCCATCCTCTCTGCGCCCTGGCTCCGCGAGTCCGCGACGTCGTCCCTTGCGGCCCTGCCCCCCTCTGCCGGCTCCGCGGTTCCGCTCTAGCCTCTAGGCAGTCCATTGCACGGCAGCGTGATTCTTCCTCAGCGTCCGGCGTCCGCCCACCCGCTGCCGAGGAGAGCATATGAGCAAGAGCAAGCTTCCTTGTTAGGTTTGGATCTGCAACTGATTTTGATTCCAATTTTCCTATTTCCAAGTTCCCAATTTTGACCCTTTGATTCTAATTTCTCATTGCAGTCTACAAGATGAAGAGGACAAGGACTTTAGTTTTGTATTTCTCTCAAGCAGTTCCTGAGCAACAGGGAGATGGAGAACAACAAGCTACTGCTACTCCATCCCTAGCACCAGAACAGCAAAATGTCCAAGCTCCTACACCGCAATCTCAAGGTACAGAAGAGGAGTCAATTAGGACCAGAGCTAGTGCTGCACAAGCACAGAACCAATCTGACGAAGTAATTACAGTTACAACTACTGCTAGTTTGCATGCAGTAGACTTAATTCAACCTCCTGTAGAATAAATTGGAAATGAAAATGTTGATTTTGTAGAGGAGGAGGGTGGTTCCAATAATGTCCTTGATCCTCAAGATATTATTGCAGATCCAGGTTGTCGAAAACCAATTGAGGAAATGCATCCAAACATTAGGGATGATGCAAAAAGGGAGTATGTCTTGTTAGGTCCATGCCAACCAAAAGGCCATGCATATCCTAAAAGGAAAATATATGGTCACAATAGGAGTTTTCATGATAAATGGTACACAAATCGTGCTTGGTTGGAATATAGTGTCTCTAAGGATGATGTTTTTTTGCTTCTATTGTTATTTATTTAAACCATTGAGAGTTGATAACTTTGGTGTTGAATCCTTCACAACAAATGGGTTTACTAATTGGAAAGATGGACCAAAATTATTTGATGATCATTCTAATTCTATGCTTCACAATAAGGCAAGAAAGGATTATGATTGTTAAAAAATCAGAGACAAAGTGTATCACATGTAATTTCTAGGGGAAGTTAGAAAGAGGAAGAAGAATATAGAGGCCGATTTACTGATTATATTGGGAGTTGTAAGATTTCTTCTATTGCAAGCACATGCTTTTCGTGGACATGATGAGTCATCTCACTCAAGCAATAAGGGAATTTTTTTAGAAATGCTAAACTGGTATAAGGGAAAAGATGCAAAAGCTACTAGGTTACTTGCTAGTGCTGCTAAGAACAACACAATGACTTCTCCTAAAGTTCAAAAAGACTTGTGCAAAGCTTGTGCAGAGCAGACCATGAAAGCAATTGTTGCTGAAATCAGGGATAGGAAGTTTGTTGTTCTAGTTGATGAGGCAAGGGATGCATCAATTAAGGAACAAATGGTTGTTGTATTGAGGTAATGAGGTCTGCATTTTTTTTGTTGTTGCTGAATTCTTGTTTGAACTTCATTGCTGATTTTATTGCTCTATGTGACTCTAGGTTTGTCGATGCACAAGGGCAAGTTATTGAGAGGTTCCTTGGTATGAAGTGTGTTCCTGATACAACTTCATCATCTCTGAAGGAAGCTTTGGATAGTATGTTTGCTCGTCATGGTTTGTCTATGTCTAGAGTGCGTGGTCAAGGGTATGATGGGGCATCTAATATGAGAGGTCAATTTCATGGGTTGCAAAGACGAATACTAGACGATAATCCATATGCTTTTTATATACATTGCTTTGCACATCAATTGCAATTAGTGGTTGTCTCAGTAGCACAGTGTTGTGGATCAGTATTTGATTTCTTTAACATCACCTCTTTGATTGTCAACACTGTCAATATTTCTTGCAAGAGAAGAGATCATCTGGTCCAAAAACACCATGACAGCATTGTAAATCAATTAGAAAATGGTCAAATTTTTAGTGGTAGAGGGAAAAAATCAAGAAACTAGCCTTGCAAGGGCAGGTGATACAAGATGGGGTTCTCATCACAAAACCTTGTGTCGCCTTTTCCATATGTGGGAATCAGTCTTAGAGGTATTAGAAAATGTTGCCGAAGATGGTGTTGGAGATAAGAGAACAACAGCTTCAGGCTTGCTATTACAAATGGAGAATTTTGAGTTTGTGTTTATATTGCATCTTAAGATGAGATTATTGGGCATAACAAATGATTTATCACAATGCTTGCAAAGAAAAGATCAGAATATTGTTTGGGCTGTTGGGTTGATTGGGATCACATTGCATAAAATTAATGATGTAAGGCAGCATGGTTGGGACGAGCTGTTTGATGAGGTAAAGGAGTTCTGTGCTATCCATAACATCATTGTCCCAAATATGGAGGAGAACGTAACTGTTCGAGGTCATGCAAGGGGCCGTGGAGGGCAGCAGGTAACCTACTACCATCACTTCAAAAATGAGATCTTCAATGTTGTGCATGACTAAGTTATTGTTGAGTTAAATAATCAGTTTGCTGAAAGGTCTACCCAGTTATTGAGATGCATTGCATGTTTGGATCCACGGAATTTATTTGCCAACTATGACCGTGAGAAACTAATTGAGCTTGCTCAGATTTATGATGTTGATTTCTCCCAATATGATCACGATCGGCTTCCGCAGCAACTTGATAACTTCATTAGTGATGTGAGAGCTGATCCTTCTTTTGCTAATTGTACTGACCTTGGTGAACTTGCTATAAAGATGGTTCGAAGTGAAAGGCACACAACCTTTCCATTGGTTTATCGCCTCATTGAGTTGGCCTTGATTTTACCTGTTGCAACTGCCACAATAGAAAGGATTTTCTCAACTATGAAGGTTGTCAAGACGGAGTCTCGGAATAAAATGGCGGATGGGTGGTTGAATCATAGGATGGTATGTTATGTTGAGAGAGCTGTGTTTGCAACCATCCAAAATGATGACATCTTACGGCATTTTCAAGAATTGAAGACCCGAAAGAAGAAGTTACCTAGTAGCAATACTTCTGGTATGTTACACGTCCAATAAGTTGCTCCTTTTCTTATTAACCTTTACTTGCTAATTTCCTTATTAACCTTTTGCTTGCTCCTTTTCTTATTAGGAGTTGTTATTAAGGACATGGAAGTGGATGATGCGAATGCACCAAATCGTCACTAAACAATAGGTATTTATTTTCAACGTTCCATGATATTTCTTAGCTATTGTATCGCACATTCGCACCACTAGTATCACACTATTAATTATATAGATTGAAGTGTTTCTCTCGGTTTGCAAACTTTGCTTAAGAATAATTGTTTTCTGTGACATACATATACATATATATAGTGTCCTATAGACTATACCGCATGTTGTAGCTTTTGGATTTTAGCCACCAGGATTTGGCCGCTAGGATGGTCCGCCACTGCCACTCATTCCCCGTGTTGCGTCGTCGTCGCCCACTGCCCAGTTCCGCCCTGCTCTGCACCGCTGTGGAAGAAGAGGGCAGCAGCCCGCAGCGCAACCCAGGAAGTAGATCTAGCGTGGTGGCTGCGTGCCCCTTGCCCTCCGCTCGCTGGCCCACCACCTCTCTATCCTCATGCTCTTGAGATGCGTCGGGCTGGCGGTGAACGGCTCGGCTCACGCTCGAGCTCCCACCGCAGAAACAACAGAAAGGAGATCCGCGGCCATGTCGTCTGCGGCGCTAGGACAGCACAACGCAAGCGCTCGCGATGGAGGGAGAGCGTTCTCTGCCCTGACAGCACACAGCACAACGCAAGCACAACGCAGCATAGCAGACAGGAAACAGAGAGGTAAACTTTGACAAGAAATAGAGAGGACGAGGGCTGCTAGCCTGGGCGTCGGCAGGAGCGCGCGGATAAGAATGACCGAACAGGTGGTCCCACAGGCTGGAGTGTTTGGATGATTAAGCAAACGTAACTGCTAGTTTGGTGCTTTGAATGCAATGGCTAGCTGTTCAAATTTCAATTGGTGTACAAAATTCCTGAGTTTCACCTAAGCTCTTGCCAAAGGCACTTTCCTTTGTTTTCAAATCCTATAGGATTGAACGAGTATGCCATCTCAATTTTTTTTTGTTTTTCTTTTCCTATCCTATACCTATCATGCAATCCAAAGGACCCTAAAATGAGAAATAAAAACCATCCGTCAAACACCCTATTCGTTTGGACTTATCAGCAGAATCAGCAGTCATCCAACAGTGTTTTTCTCTCACAACAAACCAGCGAACAGTGCTTTCAGCACAATAAACCAGCGAAACGAACAGGCCGAAAGTGAGTTGAAGTTGCTGGAGCTGTACCAAACAGGGCATGAAGCTTTTCCCCAAGTACAACCTCTATCTGCACATGCTCGTAAGGTCAACAATTCATGAATTCAACATATGCTCTCATCAGACCTGGACTGGTCTGAGCAGGCTAGCTAAGCATAGGCAGGTAGGTGCTCTCTCTCGGGGAAGTGCACTTTCATGGAAGTCAGCACAAATCCTTAACTTGCGCGTTGCGACTCCTAGCTGCTGCCTCCTCCTCTGCCCTCTACAGTCTTGCACCTCTGCTGACTGCGGCAGCGGAAACATGCAACGCTGGTGCTGGTGCTGGACCGGCCATACATGTCGCCAGCAAGGGGTCAAGGGGGGCCGCGGGGTACCTATTGGCTCCGACGTTCCCAAGATGACTCGTTTTCAAAACCCTAGCTACTGGAGTAGTAGCCGCTAGTCCTGCTTCCACCAAGACTGCCCCAATCAGACCATTAGCACATTAACTCTCCACTTTAATGGAACATGCTTGTACGTTGCTTCAGGTAATCAGGTTCGTTCATCAAAGTATTTCCAACTACAAGCTGGTTGGAGCACCCTAGGTAGCCCTAGGATAGACCCACCCTAATCTGACCAATTGTTTCTTTGAGTAGTAATCCATAATTTTAAGGGCGTCCTCAACGAGGGTTCTAAATCGCCTGTCAATTTGAGAATAAAAAAAGAAAATAAAGTCCAGCCGGACAGCATATACAGGGTGGGGCAGTAGAGCTAGAGAGACAGTGGTGCACCGGGGACTGTGCGAGCTGAGTGCCGAGTTCGTCGCTAGCTACTCAACTTTTCACATTCTCTCTCTGTCCATGTAGGCAAATAGCTAGCGAGAACAGTCTTGTTGGGATGCCCTAAAAGAAGTTTTTCTTTAATTGAATCAGAATTTTTTGACTTAGTATTTATTCTGAATACTAGTACTCGTCCATCCTGGAATGATAATGATAACCATATTTTGTACTCGAAAAGTCAATTTAATACAAACTTTAACCAATAATTATTCAAATAACAATTTTAGGACATGACACTTGTATCAATAGACTTGTATTGTGCTTATGTGATGATATTATTGATTCTTTAGTAGTAAATGATAACATATAGTATGAGAAATTAATGGTCAAAATCTATCATATTTGACTTTTTTATAATCAAAATACGTTTATCATTTTGGGATGGAGGGAGCTAGTAGTCCTGAATGTTTCAAGAGAGATAGCAGGTTAGTTTAACCATGATATCACTTGATAAACAACCACAAATTTGCCTTTTAAGTACAAGTATACAAACAAAATGCATTAAAAAGAAATAAAATAAACTCCACCGTGCTCAACACATTAAGCCCAGTTATTATTAGTGCAAACGATAAGTAAGGAGCTAGAAGTATGATTAGTCCTCATATATTCAATCTGGTATGGTTGATGGACCTCTCAACAAGAGAGCAAAGATAGAAACCAACTCATCAGCAACTGCGTTGCACATGCATGGAGAAACTCAAAAGCATGCATGGAGAAACTAAAGCATGCACTTTTATATGACTTTGGTTATTCTACTACTCTCTCCAATTTTTTTATACGACGTTGAATATTCCAAAATCAACGCCATATACAAAATTTTAGAGGGAGTGCTATATATACTGATCATGCTAATTATTACTAACTACTCCGTAGAACCATATACTAATTGCAAATAACAAAATAACTAAGCAAGATCACACACGCATGCATATATGCATCTGCCAATCCGCGCATATGCGTGCCTGAAAACTGATCGCCATCATCTGCTGCCGTGGATCATGCATGTCGTAGGTAATGGCCCGGACGGAGCCGGACCGGAACCGGACTAGTTATGCGAGGGAGGGTGCGTCATGGGCCCGTCGTAGTCCGCGTCCACGTCCACGTCCACGTCGTCGCTCGCCTCCTGCTCCGTCGCAGAGGCATCTGACGACGACGACGCGCCCTCGCCGTGTGGCGACGACGGCATCGGCGACGGTGACGGCTCCATTGCCGCGCTGGTGTCCTGCTTCCCCGCCGGCGGCGGCGGTGGTGGCGCGCCTTCGACGCCGCTAGGCTCCACGGCGGACAACGAGGGCGGCGGCGGCAGCAAGCCTCCGATGCCAGCCAACTCCACGCTGGGCGACGGCGGCCGCGGCGGCGCCCCTCCTCCCCACCGCGCCATCATCGCTGGGTGGTAATGCCGCACGTCGCTGTAGTCGGGCAGAACCTGCATATCATACAGCGCGTGCGTGCACGCCTTATCGAGATTAAAATCGTGTCGGGATCGGAGGGCATATGCAAGTATAGAACGAGCTGCGATCGGCGTGCATGTGGGTACCTCTGCCGCCTTGGCGGTGTGGCCGTGGTGATGATGATGGATCGCCGCCGGCAAAAGGGCGGTGGCGTCGTCGGCGCGACCAGCGAAGAGGAGGTCTTGGTTCCGGCTGGTGGCGTAGCAGGTCGAGGCGGACAGGTGGGGGAGGAAGATGAGGACGTAGGCCAAGAGCATGGTTACTAGCTGCTGCTGCTGCTGCACGCTGCAGCTATATGTTCTAGTATCCAAGGTTCCTGCTAGTATCTCGGTCTGTCGCCGTCGTCTCTCTCCCGGCCCGGCCGGCCTCTGGATCCGATCGATCCCCTGCAAGGATTTCTCGATCGGCCGTCTGGAGTTTTTCTAGGAGTGATGGGGTTTTGGCAAGCTGCCAAGCTCTCCATCGGACTAGTATTTGTACTCGTTCAGGGACTCGTATACAATCAATGCTAGCTGTCAAGAGTGCGTGCTCATTTAATACATCGCGTCCCCTGAGATTTACTGGATTACTACTCCTTTATTACTACTACGTAGAGTATATCAATTATTCAAAGACAAGTCTCAAAGTCAAAAAGATCTTCACCCCATCAAAATAAAGCAACAACATCTATATGAAAAAGTCGATTTTTCTAAATTTGGCACAACTTATAGAAAAATACAAATATATATTTATGATACCAAATTCAAATTATGCACATATCATGAAATATATTTTTAGTGTACTTATTTAGCATGAAATATATTTGCTTATAGTGTACTTATTTAGCATCATATCTTTTTTTCGCGAGCAGGCGTTTATGCCTGTATTTCATTAAGAGGGCGAGAATGGCCAATAGGCCTACAACCACGAGTCAGCCATCGTCCACTAGAACAAAGCCCTATACTACTGGATACACAAGTTCGGATTACATAATGACAGAGTTTCGCGACCAAAGATTAAGAAGCTCCGCGATGGTGCTGTAGCCGGCTTCAATCCAATCATCCGCCTCTCGCCTAGCCACATCAACAATCTGCTGCAGGGAGGCCGACGCCCTGTGGAACGCCCTGTTATTTCTCTCTTTCCAGAGAGTCCAAGCGACAAGCATGAGCAAGGTGTCGAAGGTCGGTCTTCCTTCGCTCGTCAGGCGATCCCGCTGCCGCAGCCACCACAACCCCAAGCGCTCGTCACCGGAGGGTGTCAACGCCTATAGGCCCAACGGCATCAACAGAGCAAACCAAACCTGTCTTGCGAGGACGCAGCCCACGAACAGGTGTTCGGTGGTTTCGGCAGCCTGGCCACAAAGGTTAGCATCATATCTGTTGGTAGTTTTCTATTAAAAAAGTAGTTATTAAACCTAAAATAGTTTGAGCTAATAGCTTTATATCTAATCTATATCTAATATACTATTTAAGTGCTCAATCCTTCACTCTCGCACTGTCTCTCACTCATCTTCCGTTCTTTGGTGCATCACCCCTCACACACTCTCTCTCTCCCATCTCTGTCTGTCCTTGGTTCATCGTCCCTCATTTTCATGCTTCTCACGTTTACAGATGGTTTTATGCTTGGCTTCTCGTTTGTTGGCCTTTTGCTATTCATTTTTGTAATAAATTTTGTTTATTATCACTTCAAAAACTAGAAAAGCTCCTCTCAACATGCTTTTCAATTTTTAGTTTATTTCTTCACAAGTCCGCTTTTCAGCTTTTTAAAAGCCAGCTCAACAACGAGGCTGTTTTTTTTTTCAACTTTTGGTTGCTAGAAGCCAACAAAAAGCTAAAACAAACATGCCCTCAATTAAGCTAAGTCAATCTGTTGTCAATTTCCCATACGAAATTAATCCTTGGTTGTACTAGCATTTATTATAGGTATTGCAATTTATTTGATTTAAGGCTGTGCCAAGCCCAATTAAATCTAACAAAAAGCTAGATCATTATCATTGGCATGAGCACCACATAACAAATTGTACATCTTGTTGCAACGTAAGTAATACTTTAAATTTCTTTCATATCCCTCCCTCCATTGTCCATCTATCCCTCACTGCCACCCTTCTTGCTTTCACTCTCACACCTCCAATTCAGTCCCTCGGTTGACCCAGAGCAAGAGTCTGAGACCTAGTTTATTTAGATACACCAAAACATCTGCTGGCCCTGCAACACTCATGTTGTGGTTTGGTTGTCCGAGCCCGAGCTCATGCGTGTAGTGACTCATCCCACATGCGTGTGGCTCTCTTTGCACCTTTCTTAACCTCACAACATATACACAATAACCGCTCATTTAAACTGAGTCAATCTCTAGTCAATTACTGATATGGGATTAATCCACTATTACACCTACCATTATATTGTGGTCCTAAGAATTTATTTGATTTAATTAAAATAAAGTTGGGGGAAGTCCAATTAAATTTGAGAAAGATAGCTACTAGCTTATTATCATTGGCACAGATGGGTCCAGGTGACCATGCAACAAGTTGTATGTGTTGTTACAATACATGGATATGTTTGCATTTAACTCTGAAAGTTGATTTAATTTTAGATTAGATGGAAAGTTGAATTATTTTAGGAAAGATTAGATCGAAAGTTGAGTTATTTTAGGACAGATGAAGTACCATAATCTCCTACAACTAAAAAGAACAAAACTAAGATAACGAAATGGTGTGATAATTTCCTTGGCCTCACCTTCGCTTCACCCCGTGTGATCCCGCGACCCAACGTGCGCAGGAGGTGGAAGGGTGCGAAAAAAATAAAGAATAAGCAAGGATTCTTGATGCAAATGTATAAGAGGGAAATAATATATAAACGTGGAGGTGGAAGGGTGTGAAAAAAATAAAGAAAAAGAAAGGATCCCTGATGTAAAATTGTCTTCCTAAACCCAAACGCCGTATATCACGATAGCGTGCCCGCCCTCGCCCTAAGCGAGCCCGCCCTTGCCAGAAGGAAACCACGACAACAATCACGCTCCCCATCCTTCAGCCCTAGCCCTCTCCCTACCACCATCGGCACCGCCGCCAGCACGCACCGCGACATCAATCAAGCCCTCGATGCCTCAGCCCTACAGTCCGCGTGAAGCACCGCGACCTCGATCGCGGGCAGGACGAAGCTGGGTGGGGCCTCCATCGCTGGTGGCGGCAGGCGTCATGCCCCCTTGAAGCAGGACGATGACCTCGATCGTGCTAACCAAAGCTATCGTTGAACACTGTGTCCCCTGCACCAGGTACGTCCTGCGATCCACCGCCGGGTAAATTTGTTGGCGGCGCGTGCGTGTGTGCGTTTCCTAGGCGCGGCAGCCCTAGCCCTGGCCAGTCCACAGCCAGCCAGCAGCCAGCACAACCCGGCTACAGCTAGCCAGCTTCGGCTGGCCAAAACCCTAAAACCATGGCCAGGCAGCCACGGTCGGCCCAAACTCTAAAACCACGGGATCCGCACCTGCGATTTTGTGTGCTTTGATCTGCTTTCCTCTTAATGTTCTTGCCCTTGTGCTCCTCATCCTCCCTACATTGGTGTGCTTTGCAGAATAGTTCTCTGTATCCATCTAACCGTAAGTAGTATACCCATATAAATATATGTACTCTTAGCCCATGTGGCACAAAGGGTTGTAGTTGATTTTAGATATCTGTGATTTGCATGCAAGCGTTCGATGGTTAATTCTATACGTGATCTATCATGCATGTTTCATCATCGTCTTTTGTGAATAAAAGATGTAGATGGGTTTAGCTGTTTCAACTCTTACAATTTTTATTTTCTATATGTGAAATCATGAGCCTTTCAGCTCTTTCAATTTTTATTTTCAGACCGTTCAGAAGGCTTTGCTCAATTGCAACATTATCATGGAGAAATATGGTTTAGACAGTTGTACCATTGGACATCATGGTGTGTTTGCGTCAAATATTTCGGAGCAAGTAAGAAACTACATAGATTTTTCTTGTTTTCCCTTTTGGGGCATCATATGGACTTTAAAATGCCATATCTTTATTGCATTATTGATGTTCAGTAAATCTTAAGGTCTAAAGGCCTGTATCTTGTCATATCTGCAATAGAGAGTGGGCTGGATATGATGGAACAATAAAACTGGCAATATTGCTACTGAGTTTTGTGTAGGTAAGTAGGAAAGAAGTGGTATTTTTTATGTATAGACTATACCTCTGAATCAATATATCAAATAGGCTATGAAATTTGGTGAGAGGATGTAATCACTCTGCAGCACTGGTTATGTCTGATGGGAAGTGTTCGTTGTTTGCAGTATGGTGTTCAAATCCATATGTTCCTGCTATCCCTATGATGCTTGATCTCAATGTTTTTATACTGTAAACTGATTTAATATTGTCAGTGCCACTGCAATCATGCAGCCGGAACCACGTAGCAGAAATCTTGAAATGATGTTGCTATACACTCGCGTCCAGATGATCAACCTTGAACCTGAGAAATAGTGATCTTGAGCAATGCTTCCCATTGTTCTGTATTTACTACATCAGTGATTTAACTCATCAGCCTCTAACTACATGTATTACGCCTACAATTTATTTTCCTTTTGCGAAAAAGATTGGCTCTGACCAGTATAAAAAGGAGAGAGTCCAATACAGTTTATTTGGTGATCATCAAAGGTACTAACAACAGAACTTGACTCCCTCGTGTCTTCTTTATTTATCCCGGCAGGTAGCTGAAACTATTTTTTTCTATCAGCTTTAGTTTCATCGGATGCTGTGCCATTTCAGGAGGACTTCAAGGACGATCATCAATGTGGACCTCCTTGATTGGTGGTCATGATGATGCTCAGAATCCGCCACTGCACTACGGTCATCCAGGCCAGTCCGAGGTCCACATCGATGATGCTCAATTAGGCTAAACACCTGGATATTTATCCAAAGGAGGCAATGTTGTAGTTTCTGACGTCGGAAACAAACTGCAACCTCCATTTGCTGATATTGTTGCTTGTCTGCAGGTTTCCAATTTGAGGCTGTGCATGCTTATAAATCCACATATGTGCGCATGATGATAGAACAAGGACATCGACTTGAACATGCATCCAACCAAGGTAAAGATGCATTGTGTTTTCTACCATTCTAATTAAGCTGCATCTTCTAACTGTGGTTCTGATATATGTACTCTTAGTCATCTGAGTAAATATCAAGGCTCTGTGCCCTTCTGACTTCAAACGCCTTAACAGAATAGCAAGTTCCTGCAACTTCCCACAATCAAACTGGACCAAGTAGCAGAAATTGCACATATAAATGATTACTTCAGCCCATCGGATGGACACCTCTGATTGAGCTCAAGCGAATCACCGGCTAGGAAGGGGTACAAGGCATACTGGCCTCTCTGGTCTGTCAAGGATTGCAGCACTTTGAGGCCTGACATTTTTGTTCTCTTCTTCTTTTTCCCAGCTGGATAGATATTGGTTTTGTTAGTCTCTCAAGATGTCATCTAAAAATTGAGTTGATGCATCCATTGGCAAAGGTAGAGACTTTCTAATAATTATTTATCTTTTTTACACAAGAGATCATTGAAAAGGTGGTACTAACACTGGTTAGTAAAAATGTTGTCAACAATTATTGACAAAAAAAACAGGAGAAAAAAGTTATGCCAGGCCGAAAGCGAAATGGTGCAATATCAATCAACCAACATGCAAGGTGCAGACTAAGATACTGCTATGCAGTGTTGCTCCTCTGTGATTCTCAAGGATTTTATGTGCTTGCAGCCATGATTTGTTAAAATAGAAGCTCTTCAAAGCCCTGCGACTTAATCTCTTGCTTTGTTCTCATTGTTGACATTTCAGAATTCAGAAAATGAAACCCACCAGATAGGGACATGCGTAAACCAAAGTGCCCAGTCTAATTCAGGCGATTAAGGCGACAGATGATGAACCCATCTTCAAATCAAGGCTTACATTATCAGTCAACCAACTTCCAATCAAGACTATAGGCGATGAACCCATGAGTATTTTTCTCAACAAATATCAAGCGGATTTTATTTCCCCATGTCATTGTGATTGTGCATTTGTCATTTGCACATCATATTTTTGCCCAATGCTATTGGACACTGCGTGTTATGCCCGTTCGAGGCTTACAGTGTGCCAAATGAACTAAAAATTATGGTAGTTAGGCACTTTGGTTCTTTTTAGCTTCATATTTACGTACTAAGTGGAGGTGCTAAGTTAGCACTCACCTGCAGTAGTCATATAGTTTCTTATACTTGGACTTTTACCATGGATGTTTTTTTTAAATCTGTATATGATCACTTCATCATGATTAATTTTTAGTGTCCATGTAGCTTGGATGTAGATACGGTCTCTCTTGAATTTTTGCTTGCATCAAGGTGCATTAATCCTCCCATCACTTTACTTGTGATGATGTCTAATTAATAAAGGGTAGTCTATGCTTATTTCAAATAGATTTACATTTGTTTTCTTGCTAGGAGCTATAAATGTTTTTATTTTCTCATATGACTAGCCATGGTCTCACTTTCCATCTTTGGAGAATGGAGCAGTAATCTCTACAATAATGGCATGCCCAGCACGTGTCATGTTTCCTTTAGTGCGTTGCTAGAATTCTTGGCAATTTTAGTTCCTTGTTCACATGTTGCCTACTAAATCTGGTAATTGAATCAAATTCTAATCTTGAATCAGGAAGCATGCCCAAATGTGTGATAATTACATTGGTGAAGGATCCAATTCACCTCTCCTTTTGTTTAGTTAATGTGCTGCTGAAAAAACTAAAGTTCCTTAGAATAAAGATGTCGTGATTTTTTGCCATTTGGCTTTCTGTACATGTATAACTTTTGATTTTTCTGTATCATGTATGATCTTTTTCTTCAGTCCTTTGCAGTGACCTAACCAGCACTAATGCCATAGGCTAATCCCAGATTTCTCTTGGTTAATTTCCTGATCCCATCCAAATGATAACACAAGCACAAAAATAGCGCGTCAAGTTGGTAAATTATTCATCGACTTCCTCCGTTACCTCAAACCTTACAAAGCCAGCACCGCCGCCCCGCTGCACTACTGGTAATTAAACTGATCTCATGCTACAGTAGAATTTGATCAAGCAAATGACACAGTTTAGTTAAAAAGCAAGCATGTTGCAGTAGGATTTGGCCAAGCACAAATGGCACTATGTTTATTCTTTATGCAGTAACCTTCCTAACAAAAAGAGTGTTTTCATGTGCCGTCTCTTTTTTCAGATAAGCAATGAAAACAAGAGTTCACAATAGACCAAAGGCTTGTTCTAAGTATCTCATCGGTCTATTATTCTTTACGCAGTAACCATTTACCAGAAGTCTTGAGTGATGCCATCTCAAATTTTCATGTCATGCAACATGTGTCTTTTGAGAAAAACTGATGAAGTGGATAAGGGCACTTTGCTTTAGCGTTTCAAACCTTGATTGCCTACTGCTGTTGAGGACTAGCACTGTGATGAGCATGTGTTCCTATTGAATTTACCTGACCATGTGTTTGGTGCATACATCAAAATTTAGTAGGTTTGTCATTTTTCTTCTTTCTTCAATAAAATAATAATAACTTCCTTGCCTAATATTTATGTTTTCATATATGGTTTTCTACGTTGAAAGAGTAGTGCAGATATAATATTGATCTCTCTCTTTCAACTGCTACATTGTTGTTTTGATTGTGGTGAAGATAATAATTATAGGGTTTTTATTTAAAATCAGAAAAGGGAGACCTGGATTCTCACTTGAGATATCCTGTCTTATGTTATCAAATGTTTCTTCCATGTCAAAGTGACACTGATCCTTTAACAAATAGAATGAATTGTATATATGATAAAGCTGCATGTGTGAATTACTGCCAATCTTATATGTGTCAGTCGACGAGGATCTTTGCACAACATAAAACATGACTTTTTTATGCAACATGTTGCAGGTCTGTCAATATTTTGATATGAAGATCTACATGATGTCATGTCTGGAGGCTGATAACAAGCATAGCATGATCCAGAAAACCTTCTCATTGGAACCATGCTATTAGCAACAGTCCTTGGCCTTAGCATAACTTAGATATACGTTGTTCTGCTATCTTGTAGCTTTTTTAAAGTGCGTAAGTATCTAGCCTTTTCTTTAGCTGTTCTGCAACCTAATTGTACCAAATTGCACCACGCACATGAACCCCTTCATAGAATATGACCCTTTTTTGATTAAATATCACTTTAACATTGATATTTAATTTTTACAGTATTGTTATCTTATCGTGCGATCTGTGTGTTTTTAGTATAAATTGTTAGCTATTCCGTAGGAACGCACGGACACACTACCTAGTAAGAGTAACTAATACAAAATTGAAATTATAATTTTTACTACTATATACTATGTACCGCTATCCTAAATATTGCCCTAAGGCCAACTATTCAAATTTCGACTAGATTTATTGAATAAAATACTAAAAAAGTGTTGTTTACTTTTGTCCAAAGTCAATTTATGATAAGTTGACCAAATAGATACAGAAGATCGACAACTTTTATGATACCAAATAGGTTTAGTATGAAAATATGTTTAATTTAATAATACTTATTTGTTAATATAAATATTAGTACTTCATATAAATATGGTCAAACTTAAGATAGTTTAACTTGGGAAAGAACTAAAATGTCAAGTTTTTTTTAAGTGAAGGTAGTAGTTAACATTTATGACAAGAAATAAGTAGAATGTGAAAATTTAATTAAAAATTAATCTAATGATACTAATTGGTCTCCTAGATGTTGGTATTTTCTCATAGAAATTTTGTCAAACCTAATATAGATTCAGGACAAATGTAGAAGTATGTATATTAATTTTTTTTTTGCTATTTTAACCTAATTTATAATTTCTAGAAAACAATGTCTAGAGGTAGCTAGATTTTAAGTTGTCTCTAGGAGTCGATTTGCTAGGGTGGCTCTTGTTTCTACGCTAGCAAGGTACCCACAAACTTTTAAGTGGGACCCACACATCAATCTCTATAACCATCTTCTTCGCTCTTTTCTCACCGTACGACACCCCATCTCGCTCACTGCTCCTAACCCTGCCTTCGCTCTGCTCATCATCCCGACCTCGGCCCATCGCTCTGGCCCTTGGCCCCACCCTCCATGGCCGCCCTGAAAGGTCCTAATATGGCTAGAGGAGGGTGAATAGCCTATTTACAAATCTACAAACTAACTAGAGCAATTGATTAGTACATAACAAACAGTGTAATACAATTTTGCTCTAGCTCTACAAGAGTTGCAAGCCACCTATTCCAACAATTCTAGTAGCTATGATCACTAACACACACAACAAGCTAGGTCACTACTCACTAAGTTAGTGTGCCCTCAAAGATTAACTAAATAGCCACACTAACCAAGCTAACAAGCTCTCAAAGACTAACTACACTAAAGAGCTTGACAACTAGTTTGTAGGAAAGTAAATGAGTGAGTAGGGTGATTATACCGCCGCGTAGAGGAGTGAACCAATCATAAGATAAACACCAATTCAATCACTAGGAGATTACAAAAGTGCAGGAGACAACCAATTTTTCTCTCGAGGTTCATGTGCTTGTCGGCACGCTAGTCCCCGTTGTGTCAACCAACACTTGGTGGTTCGGCGGCTAAGAGGTGTTGCACGAACCTCGTCCCCCACAATTGGACACCGCAAGAACCTACCCACAAGTGAGATAACTCAATGACACGATTAATTTACTAGAGCTCCTTGCAGCGCTTCGCCGGGGAAGCTGCAAGACCCCTCACAATCACCGGAGTTGGCCATGAACAATCACCAACACGTGACGAAGCTCCTCCACTGCTCCAAGCCTCTAGGTGGCAGCAACCACCAAGAGTAACAAGAAATCCGTAGCCACAATGATCTTCAAGTGCCACTTGATGCAATCACTCAAGCAAATACACTTGGAATCACTCCCAGTCTCACTATGATGATGAATCAATGATGAAGATAAGTGAGAGGTGTTTGCTTAAGCTCACAAGGATGTATCACAGGTGAAAATATGCAAGAGGGTGAGCCCAAGCCTTGTCCCTTCTATTTATAGAGCCCCAGGGAGTCAAGTAGCCATTGGGCACTCGTAGTCACAACCGGACTCAGTGACAGGACGCAGTCCTGCGTCCGATTGCTGGCGTCTGGTCACCCGATGTCGTCCACATGGCACCACTTCAAATCTCACGCGTTGGATCCTAATGGTCAAAACGTTTAGCTCGTGAAGTTAAAGAACGATCGGACTCGTAGTTAGAAATGACCTGACACGGCACCACACAGGGTCTAGTCAAGTCCAATAAGGTTCCAGAGTGCAGAAAACAAGGCCGGACGTGCCCGGTCGAAGATGACCTGACGCGTCCCAGCGTCTGGTCCCCCTCTCTCTCTCTCTCTCCTGCACGCGCGCCTCAGCCACTGACCTGATGCATGAACAATGTCTTCACCACGTCAAGTCGTGCGGCTCTCTCCAGCGTCCGATCGCGCCACCCGGGCTGCTTCTCCTCTGCGCCAACTGACTGGACGCAACGCCCGTGTTAGATCCCAGCATCCTGTCGAACCACCTCGTCCTCAGCCAAGCTTCGTGCCAAGATTTTAAAAATGAATGGACGTGCAGGTCACCCTGACTGCAGCGTCCGATCATGGACCTTCTCCTATTTTTCTTTTTCTAAGTCCACAACCACTTCCCCCTTACTTTCAACTTGCTAACCACAAAGTGTAGAACTTGTGTGCATGTGTGTTAGCATTTTTCAAAGTATTTTGCAAGGGTCAAAGTTTAGCCAAAGATTTCCCCTCTTTATAGTACGGCTATTGATCCTACATGCACTTACACCCTCCATGGTATCTTAAGTGTCAAAACAAAAATCTATCATATACCTTTGCCTTGATCATCTCAGTTTTTATTTTTCTCTTTCTTCTTTTCCACGTTGAGCACTTGATCATCATCACATGTGGCCATCTCATCTTTTCATGTGATCATCACCATCTCTTGAGTGCCACATTGCTCCACACTTGGATTGCACCAACCTAGCTCATATCACCACTTATGACAAATGTTAGTGCTAGGTTTCATCAATTATTCAAAACTAAATTAGGGCTTTCACGCCCCCATCTGCCATGACCTCCCCCACCCTTGCCCCCGCGCCCCCACCCCTCATCCGCCACGACCGACCCTGCCTTGCACATCTACTTGATGCCTCGACTACCGTGATGTGAAGAATCCTACACCTCTGGCCTCCGGACTTGGTTTAGCCCTCAGAGTTGTTGCCTCAACCCAATCCACCATGGCAGACTCCATGCCGCAGCACACGTTCAGCCCTCCATGGCTAACTCTGCACCTCGGCATGTCCACCCAATGCACGACCTGATGCAACAACAAGAAGTCGACCCTGACATACATTCACGACGTCGAGAGAGGGACCAGGTGATCCACTCAAATTTTGGGGATGAAATGGACCAGAATCTAGAAAGAATATTCCCATCCGGCGACGTCCCTGTACCTAGTCTCCTCAAACCACATAGGAACAAAGTGGGATATCCCACCTCGTCTCTATCGTGTCCCCAAACAAAACACTACCTTCATAGTTGAAAAAATGTTGTATTATATACATACCAATGTATTTTTGCATTGAAGACAAGCAAGCAAATGACAAGCTATGAGAGGATCTATAGTTGAGCACTTTTGGCAAACTCAGGGAAGTTTGGTTCCCTTTACAAGTTTTTCTGGCCTAGCCTCACTCCGCGAGGTAAACCATGCTAGCAAAGGTGAGCCAAATCAGCTCACCCAAGCTAGCAAAGGGAAATCCTTGCTTGCACGGATAATGAGGCAGGTGGGTAAGGAATCCAAACATATTGTTCCAACTTCTTGCGTGACGAGGTGAGGCGAGTCCTGGCTAGAGATCCAAGAGCGCCCTTCGTAGCTCTAAGGAGGTTGATTGATGTGATGAACTTTATTTGTAAAACCACGTTTGTGGGGACGTCTTGGTATGACATCTTGACATTTATTTGATTTTTATTATGGACTTTAAACATTATAGTTAGAATTATTAATGTGATGTGATGAACAATGATATTTAAATTTGAATCAGTGTGTTTGGATTTGTGCATTCGAGTACTTTTGATTTGCATAAAGTAGTAATATTATTGTTCAAGTTTATGTCGGGTACACATAGATAGTGAAAAAGGAGAGAAAACAAGAAATATGAGCGCTGATTTAAGGCCATTGCTGGAGTTAAGCTTAGAAAATAGAGCCCTTAAAAGTAGGGTTAACTCTCAAACTTTAAATAGAGATAACCCTCAAATTTTAAGTAGAGAACCTGTTTTAGAGCTCCTTTGGAACAAAAGATTTTCATAGAAAAACATAGGATTCTCTATCCTATAGGATTGGTTACTGTAGCACCTTTGGAACCTGTGATTGTTCCCTAGGAAAAACATAGGAAACTCTTTGGGTGTGATTTCACAAGAATTTTGTAGAATCCAAAACATCACACTCCAAGCTCATATTTTTCATTGCTGTGTTTTTGTAAAACCATCCACATCAATTCCTACGATTTTCTGTTTTACAATCCTCTGTTTTGCATATGGGATCCTATTTTTATTTCTGTATTTTTCCTATTTCGATTCCAAGAGACTATTTCTGGAGTTACTGTTAATGAATTGACTCTGCGGGGCGAGGTGGACCGTGAGGAGGGTGCGTCTTGGGCCCCGCGTAGTCCACGCCCATGTCGTCGCTTGCGCTCTCCTCCTGCTCCGTCGCAGAGGCCTCCGACGACGCTCCCTTGCCGCGTGGTGATGTCCTGCTGATGATGTCCTGTTTCTGGGGCGGTGGCGGCGCGCCTTCGACGCCGCTCGGCTCCACGGCGAACGAGGACGGCGGCGACGCGCCTCCGATGCCAGCCGCCTCCACGCTGGGCGATGGCCGCGGCGCCATCATCGCAGGATGGAAATGCATGTTCTGGTAGTCGGACAGAACCTGCAGATCATATCATACAGCGCGTGGAGATTAAAATCGTGCCGGGATAGGAGAGCAAGTATAGAACGAGCGCTGCGATCGACGTGCAAGTGGGTACCTTGCCGGTGTAGCGGTGATGGTGATGGATCGCCGGCGAAGGGGCGGTGGCGTCGTCGGCGCGACCAGCGAAGAGGAGGTGGTCGTTCCGGTCGGTGCCATCGCAGGTCGAGGCGGTCAGGTGGAGGACGAAGATGAGGACGTAGGCCAGCATGGCTACTAGCTGCTGCTGCACGCTAAGTTGCAGGCTTGCAGCTATGTTCTATCTCTGTCTCTCTCCTGCAGGGATTTTCCGATCGTCTCTATCTCGATCGGCCGTTTCGAGTTTTCTTTGAGTGCTGGCGGTTTTGGAGAGCTCTCGATCGGGCTCGTATTTGTACTCGTTCAGGTATTCGTATACAATCAATGCTATTGCTAGTTGTGAAGATGCGTGCTCATTTAATACAAGGCCTGCCCTGACATTTACTGGATTATTAGAGCAGGCCCAACGCTCCACGGTGTGCATATGCCTCAACGTGACAACTAGGATCGGATGCCACTCTGGAGCAAAAGCATTAGCTTGCAGATTGTCAGAGTGACCTGCAGAGGTCACCGGTGCCTCAAGACAGAAAACGTGTGGTCCAAGCGCTTGAAACGAAAAAGCAAGGCAAGAATAGAAAAGCAACGGGTGCTTTTGGTGCATCGAGGGAGGCTGATGGGACCAGAAGTCTAGTAGCTTCACTGATTTGCGTTAGAAGACCATATGCCTCTACCCATCCAAATCTACGTGTAACCTGAATTTTGAACTAAGACCACCATCAATAGTACCTGCGTTGTTGCTGCCCTTACTACTCCTCTACATCCCGTTTGGATCCTTAGTATTATCCTTGTTTAGCCGGAAAAAAATCAGCTAATATTTTCTCAGTTCCCAATTATAAGGCCCTCTTTGACAGGACTCTCAGGCTCCTGCTCTATGCTACAGTGCAAGAGGAGCTAGAGCCGGAGGAACGAGTAAACGTGGCTTCTCCGGGGTTCCTAGTTTATTTCGTGAGGAGAGAGAAAAATCGCTCTCTACTACAATAGCTAGTTCAGGAGGAGCCAAAGCCACCGGAAGTCTTGCTAAATAGACCCTAAGTTGTATCAAAAAAGTCAAAGCGACTTATAATTTGGAATGGAGGGAGTAGCTAATTGTTAACTGGGTGGTAGGTAAGACATTAGCTAATTTATTAGATAAGAATCCAATTGAGATCGCAAACTAAATTTTAGCAGTTAATTATTAGCTGCATGGGATACAAACCATCCCATTGAAATACAAAGTATCAAAGATCTTCACTTGTTATCTCAAAACAAAGCAACATCTATATATACTAAGTCAAACTTTTATAAATTTGACCAAACTTATAAACAACACGAATATTTATAACACCAAATAAGAATCATATATGTAACACCCCTGGGTGTTAAGCATGCATTCATATCCCAAAGCAAGATCATTAGCATTTCATGCATGTTCATCATCACATTGCAATATAAGTTGAAATTAAGTAAATTGTGAAAAACATATGTTTGAATCATAAATTATTGCAATTGTTAGCTAAGAGTGGTGAATCTTGCTTGGCTATAACTTTAAATGGCTTAGAATTAATTAGCATGATTTTTGGATCAACTTTTATATTCAAAATCTCCTCAAATTTTTGCTTTTAAAAATATTCTAGAAAAATGAGTTTTTATTTAAAAAATTAGACTTTAAATCACTAATTCAAAATCTGTTTAGAATTTTGAAAAGTGCCCTAAATGAAAGTTGTAGAGAATTAAATTTTGAACGACTTTTGTTTTGGGGACAACTTGTGAAAATGCCTTTTTCATCTTCAAAATTTGAATTTAAATCAATTTAGAAAATGTAGAAATTTATTTAGAAAAGAAAAACGTTTCTCCGGCCTTAACGGGCCGCGGCCACCCTTTCGGCCCGCGAGCCGAAGCCAGCCCGGCTCCGCTCGCCCGCGCCCTCCCCGCTCGCGCGCGCTCGCCCGCGCCAGCGCGACCGGCCGCGGTCAGGAGCCGCCCGCCCCGTGGTCGTCGGTGTACGGCTCCGCCCGACGCGTGGCCGCAGTGGCCCCCATGGCCGCGCCACGCCTCCCAGCAGCCGACCTGAGCCGCTGCCCTCGCCATCCTTACCATTCCGCACTCCGCCTGCTCGCTTCCGCCGCCCGCAGCGCAGCTCGCCACGGCAGCCGCCGTGCCATTGCCGCCGCCGTTCCGCCCTCGCTACTCTACCTCCCTTCGATTCGCCACACCCCCGGCTCCGCCTCGCCCTCGGCTTTCCCGGACGCGAATCATCTTCGCGGTTCGTGCTCAGGTGAGGGCCAATTTGGCCGCGTTCCTCCTCCGCTGCCCGCCATGGCCGCCGTTGGCCGGCGCTCGTGGCCGGAGCTCCTTCGTCGTCTTTCTCCCTCCATTTTCCCTTTTCACGTCCGCCTCCACCTCACGGATCTCGCGCGCGCCCCATCGGCCACCATCGTGGCCTGCACCGGCCGGCCACCGTGCGCCAGCGCCGCTGCCCCGCCATGCGCGTCGGCGAGCTCAATGTCGAGCTCGTCTGGCCACATGCTAGGCACCCTCAGCTTCGCCTCTCCGCGGGGAAGCCGCTGCTGGTGACCTCACCGCCGGTGAGCTCACCGACGGCGAGAACCGCGCGGTCAGTGCCCCCCCTCCTCTGGGTGACTGACCCATGGGGTCACGGGTCCACCTGTCTGTCTTAGTGTGCGCTCACGTGTACGCTGCACCGGGTGCATCTAACGTTTTCCGCGGCTGCTGTTTAAAAGGAATTCGAAAATGATTTTTCAGAAAATATGAAAATAGTTTAGAAATTTATAACTTGCTCATTTTAGCTCCAAAAATTGTGAAACAAATTTTGTAGTGTTTCTCATAAGTAGATCTATGATCTAAAAATATTGCATGTCAAGTTTGAAATACTTTTCTGTAGGGTTTTTATTTAATCACTGAAATTGTTGTTTTCTTGATAAATATGTAATAAATCATAGAAAGCTTAGAAAATATGGTTCCACTTGCAATAATTTTCTTTTGTGATGTACTTTCTAAGAAAATATGTGCCATGCATGTTCTGTAGAAAATTTTTTATGTGTAGTACAAGTGTTTATTATTGTTAATAATTGTTCTTTTTTGCTAGAGAGAAAAATATGAATAAAACATGCATGTAATAATTTTTCTATAGTGATTGTTTATTGTGTAGAATGTAGAAAAAATACTAAATCTATTGTTTGATACTTTTCATAGTATAAAGTATTTTTATGCTCATTTTAGGCCTTATATTGTTATTTTTGTGTAGGTAGTTCTAGTAATCCAAATGGAATGATAATTTTGTGGCATGCTAGATTAGAGGAGAGTAAGCTACTGTAATTTTCTTAGATTTTTCTGTGCTACCAAAATAGGTGTTGCTGTTCAAACCTAGTTATAATTAGGGTTTAATTAACCTTGTTAATGCATGACTAATTAATAAAATTTACTTTGGTGTATCTTTAAAGCATCTTAGATTTCTGTGGTGACTTGGCATGGTAGAGAATGTTGGTCGTTGTATACGAGTACATGTTCTTGGATGATGTTGGCTACCTTGTAGAAGAATTGTATTCCTATTTTATGCAATAAAGTAAAACCTATTCATCTACATTTCATTCATCATGATCATTATATGTCATTTCTGCAATACACCTAGGCATGAGCACTTATACGTTTGCATCATACAGGATCGCAAGAAGTAACTCCGGTAGCAGTTCCCGAGGAGCCGGAAGATCAGCCCGAGGTGCCAGAGCAGGAGGTGCCCGAGGACGACGAGGAGGTCGGTGAAGATCTTCCAGAGTGTCCCGACCACCGTCCGAGCTCTTTCGAGAGAGGCAAGCCTCGGAGTATTTTCTCTCCTAGTTTGCAAATATTTTTATTAATGCTTTACTTTAACTGATGCATTACGTTTAGGAGTTGTTTGCAACCGTTGCTGCATTATACCTTGTTTACCCTGTTCCACCATATCCTTGTTATCTTGGTGTTCGCAGTCAAGAAATGCTTAGCTTGTTTAGACCGGTAGAAGTCGGGTGATTTCCTGTCACCTGCGAGCTATAGGTGGTTACCTGGATCTGCTTGAGTAAGTATGTTATCGTAAAATAACTAAGTGTTAATGTGAAATTGAGACCGGATGGAAACCTACAGGGTTTCGGACTGTAGTGTTTTTCGTCTGTGTCGATTAAGCACCGACCGTTGTTGGGCCTCGAGTCATGTTGAACGCATGCCTTACATTTAGCTGGCCGAATAATGTACCTTTTGACCCGCAAAGCTGGGAGATTATTCGGGCCGAGTGGATTGCCCGCAACGCACCTGGTACCAGAGCAGTAGTGGTAGGATACGGGGGCGCGATGATAGGCCAAAGAGCAGTCGGGCGGCCCCCGGGTACATGTGGTTCCTGGCAAGCTCGAGACTTTACCTGAATGGTTGACTCGGTGACCGATATCTCACTTTAGCGGGTGAGTGAGGTTTATGTGAGAAATAAATTACCAGCTGGTTAATAATCGATTCGAATCGCCATCGTTCACTGGATAGTGAACACTTGACTTGAGTTACTTCATCGTAGTAATTTTGATGGAACACTTGGACAGTTATATGAAATATGACATGAGGGAAGTTGTTAATGATCATTGGTCAACCTTACATGTTTAATTACATGTTACTCTAGTACAGGTACAAATGTAGTTGACAGGTTAATAAAGATTTAACTTGATGCAAAGCTTCTGGAAAAGATTCTTTAAATACTAAAAATGCCTTTTGCAAATGAGTCAGCTACCCTACCATAAAGCCTATCATGATCCTTGGTGTTAAATTATTTTCGGTTATGTCGGGTAAGTCTAGCTGAGTACCTTCTCGTACTCAGGGCTTTGTTCCCACTTGTTGCAGATGGGCAGATGTATTACGGCTACTGTATCAACTGCCTTTATCCTGCGATAGGAGAAGCTTAGGACCATGGGCAATGGTTATTCACTACGTCTCGTCTGATGCTTTTGTTGGAAGATGATCCTGAGCTGGCACTTTATTTTGAACTCTGTGTGAGTGTGTGGTTTGAACTAAATGCTTCCGCTACTTTCATTTGAACTCGGTTTGTAATAACTATGTTTAAACTCCGATGTATTTGCGACGCGAACTTTTATGTAACTTGTGATGGTGACCGCTGAACTTATTACGATCTTGGCTAGTATGTAAGTTGGTTTGAAATCCGTCGTGATTTCACGGACTACCGGGTTATACGGGCTTAAGTTTGTTAAACCATCTACTCGGTGGATGATTTTCTTACTTAATCTCGTATAATTGGTCGTTTCTGTTACAATATACATATCATGAAAAATATTTTTATAGTGTACTTATTTAGCATCATACGTGTTGGTCTTTTTTTCTAAAAAAATAGTTATTAAACCTAAGATGGTTTGGCTGAAGTTCTCAAAATTGAAATAGAAATGTTTTCATAATTTTTAGCCTATTACTAGTTTCAAAAAAAAGAAGCCATGAACTATCTTGTTATATGACTTCAGCTAATTTATAATTTAAAAATATCTCATTTATGCATAGATGTGTGTGTTCAAATAACTAATTTAATTTTCTCTAGAGGGAAATCTAGCTTAATCAGCACAACATAAATAGTTGTATTTCATTCTAAAAGTATGATTAGATAAATTATTCTTTATTTGGAATGAAAAATTGTACTAGGTTACAGATATTCTATAACGCGAGTGAGGAAATTAAACACATTTTTTTGGAAACATTTACATCCTTTTCGGAAACACAAAACTCCTTCTAGCATTGACCGTGTTGCCACATCAGCACTTGGTCACCCAAAACCACTACTAGACAATGTCGAAACGTGAACCATTTTAATTATTGCGAGATGAAAAGTGAACGGTTTTGCATGTTGCTAAAAATTAGACTTGATCCAGAGTGAGGTTGACGGTTCTCCCTTTCCTTCTATTCTTCTCCATGCCATGTTGTGCTGCTGGGGAGCCCAATAATCATGCTTGCCCCATCAATGCAGCCCATTTGGAATGGAGCCCAATAATCATGCATGCCGTGGACTTTTAACAAACGGGAATGCTTAAGTCCGGATGCCTGGCATAGTTAGAGCTGCGGACTAACACCATCGCAGCCGTCTGATCCCATCATGCAGTCACTGTGGAATATGCTTGGCAGAGACAAGGAACGTGAATGGGGAGACAAAGGGTTCATCCCATGATTTTTTGTGAAACCAACTCATTCCTCATGTATATACTAATTATTAGCCTGTGAAGAATGAGATGGTGATGGATCAACTTATTCCATTTCACAAACCAAATACAAAAAAAAAGAGAAGCGAGAAGGTGATGGACCACCCCATTCCTCAAACCAAACACACTGAAAGTGGACATGAAGACCTCTCACCACTCGCCGAAGTTAGGGTTGTTGTTCTAGCTTTAGGGGTTTGCGGCTTCTTTTCATGGCTGCAAGCTTAGAAGGGAGCTTCCAGGGAGGCTGCTAGACTGAGGGTGGTGGTCGTCGAGATGGCGCCAAGGTGCCGTTTGCCGGACGGTGTGAGAGTGCCAATGGTGAGAAATCGATCGGAGAGAAGAGAGAAAGTTGAGATTAGTGGTGGTGGTGGAAGCGGTGAGCTACCGAAGCTAGCAGGATGCAGTGGAGACAAGGGTCCGATGAAAAGAAATTTAAGGTATGGCGAAATCGATAATAAAGATAATATATTTTTTAAAATGATTTATACATATATAAGATGGCATAATTATCACCTAATGTATATGTAAAAACATTTAGGATAAATAGAAAGATAACAGTAAAGTTATTAAACAAACCACAGTAAAGTTATTAAACAAACCACAGTAAAGTTATTAAACAAACCAAGTGACAATGTAGCTGCAATCGTGTCTATACGATATCATGCTGTGGCAGTGAGTCCTGGGGTAACACGAACAGCGAAAGTTCAAATGTCACGAGCAATTAGATAACTAATGGCTCCTGTCTCCTTGAGTCCTGCCCTTATTACGTTGCGTGGGTAAGCCGGCCACAGGCCAAAGCCAAAAGGGCCCCAATCGGACATTCTCCCTCGTTTGCGCTTCTCGAAAAATAACTTTGACTAAATATATATTAAAAATATTAATATTTATATTATATAATTAGTATCATTGAAAAGATTTTTCAATCTAGTTTTTTAATAAATTTATTTAAAGATACAAATGTTGCAAGTATTTTCTATAAATCGAGTCAAACTTGTGGCACACACACCAACAACAATAGATATAAAGGGATGGATGGAGTATACAGTAGCAGGCTAGCAGCCCAGGAACAAGGTCCAGGAACGATTAACTGCTTTTCTCCTTCCTCCGGCCAGCAACCGAGGCTTTCCTAACAGCAAAACTTCATATTCCCTAATCTGTTCATGATAGAGAGTGATTTAAGGAAGAGAATCGCTAGGAATTCAAGGTATGGCGAGCACCATACCTTGCCATACTGAGAGCTCCGCCCCCGGGTGCTGTTGAAGCCACACAAGGTGGGCCGGGCGGCGACGAGGAGAGCAGATTCAAGATAAGTGGTGGGGCTTCTCATAGGCCAAAAAGGGGCCATGGCCACCAAAGAACTTTTGTGAACTCCATTAGTGGCAGTCATTTTGCTTGATAAAAAAATCAAAGTTTAGCATTGTTTTTTAATGATCGGCCCTGCTGGTTTAGGTCAAAGGTCTCCCACTGTTCAAGAAGGAGGAAGAGGAACCGACAGTCTAGTGAATAAGATAACAGGGGAGAGATAGAGGAGAGGAGGAGGAGGAGGAGGTGAACATTCAGACAACTTTCTAGATGCGTACTCATTCACTAAGAACGATCACTTCAACAAATTATTAATTAGCATGATAGCATGCTACTCTATCTATTCCAAATTATAAGTTGTTCCGGCCTTTCTAGATACATAGTTTTTAGACATAATATACATCCAAATGCGTAGCAAGAGTTATGAACCTAGAAAAGTCAAAACACTTTACAATTTGAAATGGAGAGAGTATATAGATAGACACAAATACTTTGTATACACACATACATTTCACCCTTTGAATGCCTTAGAGATCGAAGAAGTCAGAAAAACACGGAGAGATATCAAGAGGTGCCATCTATATCAATTATAAAAAGTTGAGAAACATGGCATCTACCTTTGTGTATCCAATTCCAATCTTAAGTTGTACAATGTTTATCTTGCATATGACTATATAAAATAGCTAATTGTGTGACAATGCATACTCTCAACCTAGCTTTTGCTTCAAGGGTGCATTTTACTCCAATCCTTGTTTTCAGCGAGAAGAGAAAGGAACATAAAGCTCCAATATATATGCTAGTACGTGTTTGTTTTGAGGTTTATTATCATTATCGATTATTGATTGCTATGAACTTATAACAGAAAACTAACCAAATCGGAAACATGCAAGGCCAATTCGATCTAATCTAATCCAAAAGAACTCCTGCTAGCTAGACATGATAATAGCGCTGGGTGAACGGTGGCACTTTGGCATCGAGAGAGATACGATTAATTCATCACTGGCGGCGCCGCTTGGCAGCGAGGCAGCGGCGGATGTACTCCTTGCCATCCGGCGGCTGCTGCTGACCACCACGCCTGCAGGGCAAGGGCAAGTCGTCGTCCGACGAGTTCGACAGCGACGGCGACCTCGACCTGGACCTCAGCCTCCCGTGGCCGTGACGGTTGGCCTCGACGAGCATGCCCACCACCTCCGTGACGCCGACGTCGCAGCGGATGGCGAGGCAGTCCTCCCTGAGCAGCCTGTCGCGTCGCCTCTCCAGCTCCACCTTGGTGATGAATCCAGCGTAGCCGCACCCCATGCTGTCCGCCGCCCGGGCCGTGAATACGCCCGTCTCGGAGGGGAGCTCGTAGGCGGCGTTGCCGGCGAGGTCGAGCAGGCTGAACTTGTACTCTGCCCGCACGCGCTGCTTACTGCCGGTGCGCGTCAGCATCCGGAGGTAGAGGGAGATGGAGTCGGACTCGTCCTTGCCGCCGTCGGTGCCGTTCGGGTAGTAGTCGACGTACCAGTTGTGGCCTTCGATGGTGAACACCTCCGAGCTGATGCGCTCCGCGCCCGGGAGCGCCTTGGTCCACGAGTAGCCGTCGATGCGGAACACGTGGAACCCGCGCGTCGGCTTGGCCACAGCGCACGACGCGGAGCGCGACGGCTGGCCGGCTCCGGCGGCGGACAGCAGCGGCGGCGCGGAGGACGACATGGCCGGTTACGTACAAAGCTGGGAAATAAATAAATCTAATCTAGTAATGTCCTTGCGGCTCGATCGGTTTGAGCTCTTGATCGGTGGCTCGGGTATATATTGACCCTCTGCAAAGCTGTAGCCGGCATGGTATGGGTGTTGGACACGATTCCATATATGTGCAATGAACGAACCGACCTTTTGCTTCTCCAAATTTGCAAGACGGTAATGCTTTGAGCTTTCGACTCTTTACTGGATATCAGACGGACGCGAGGTGTGGAGCCATGTCAATTTTAATTCTCGTCTACTCCCCAACAAACCCAGCTTCAATATCCCGTCAATTCATCAGGTGCCCATCTCCCAGACCGCCGCCAGCCGCTCCTCCTCCTGCTGCTCCGTGCGCTTGCCCCGCCGCTCCTGCCACTGCTCCACGCACCCGCCTCGTTGCACTCCTACCGCTGCTCATGCCGCTCACCGCCGACGTAAAGCAGACGCTCCACCACCGCACCATTCCCATGGCTATGGCTTCCACCGTCACCACCGATGCTTCTCTCTGCCTCGCCTTCCCTCTCCTCTCCACGCCGTCCTCGTCGTTGTCCACTAATACCCTTCGCTTCCCTCTCCGCCGCCACCGCGCCTCCCCACCCCTTGCCATCACTGCCTTCAAGAAGCTCTAGGCGTCCCTCGTGCCCATCCCTCAGGCGCCCACGCAACCCCTGGTTGACGAAGACGCCCTACCCCCAAAGGGTGGAGTCTACGGCGTCTATGACCCCACTAGGGAGCTGCAGTTCACCGGGATTCACGCAACGTCAGGGCCACACTAGGATATAATGCATGTTACAAGTGTACATTTCAAATATTTATGATGTTTTAGAGGTATATTTCAAGTGTTTCATACGGATGCTGCAAAAGTAGACCGGGATGTTGCACATGTTGCAATGACTATACACATATATTGCAAATGTATGTTTGAAATATTTTAGCTGTTTTAAACGTATGTTGCAAGTGTTTTATCTTGATGTTGTATATGTTGCACTAGTTATACACGTATATTGCAAGTGTTTTATCTGGATGTTTTATAGGTTGCAGTGCCCATACACATATGTTGCAAGCGTATGTTGTAAATGCTTCATCTCTTTCTTACGTATGTTGCAACAAATGCTTTTTACGTTGCAAGTATTTCATCAGTAGGCGTGGCTAGGGGGCGCAGGCAGAGGTAGTCCCTTCGGGCGTGCATCCCCGCGTGCACAAAGCTAGGCGTGGAGCATGAAGCTAGGCTTGCAGCATGAAGCTGCATGTATGCTTGGCTTCTCTTTCTCCTTATTCCATCTAGAAGCGGCCAGTCAGCGAGCGTCACGCGCTAGCAGCAGCATGCGGGCAGCAGGAGTGCGTGGCCAAGCATGGGCCCGTCACTGCTGCTCTAATGGCAGCGGGTGTGATAATTTTCAAGCAGCAGGCGCGGGGTGTCTGGACGCGCTACTGGCGCCGGTCTCATTGCAAAATCGTGTCCCAGTCACTATCATATCCTGATACGGCAACAAAATGCAACAAGCCGGTGAGGTGGTTAATTACATGTGAATTCCTCATATATACATAGCATCTCAGAGCAACTCCAAACAATTTGGGTAAAATTAGTAGCCAAATTTTATAGTTTAGCCATTTTGTAAAATAGAAAACTTCGCCAAAAAGAAGAGGTAGCCTTGTTATTATTTCTTATCTTCAGATAGCTAGCGCCCGTGGTTGGCTCTATATGGCCACCTAAAATCAAGTGATAGCCAGCTTATTATTTTACAAAGGCAGATAGCACATATGTTGGAGCTTACTTTTTGCTATACAAATTCTAAAATAGCCTCTAAATCAAGAATAGTCGAGCTGTTGGAGTTACTCTAAGAGTTTCTTAAAGAACCACAGTGGACAAGCGTCCCTTTCTCCGCTAATCGCAGCCCCTTCGGCGCACGGTGACACCTAGCATCCCTCTCCGCCAATCGCAGCCCCTTCGGCGCTAGGATGCCCGGTGGGGCCGGTTCCCGTTGAAAGGTCCTAATTGCTAGAGGGGGAGGGTGAATAGCCTATAAAATTTTCTACAACAACACTAAACAAACCGGTAAGACAAATATGCGGCGAGGCAAATGTTGCGCTAGCCTACTAAAAATGCAAGCCACCTATCACAATTCTAGTTTCTATAATCTCTAAACACACAATGACTAGGTCACTACACTAAGTGTACTCTCAAAGGCTAACTAAAGAGCTACACTAACCAAACTAACAAGCTCTCAAACTAGCACACTTAAGAGCTTCACAACTAGTTTGCGGTAATATAAAGAGAGAGAGAGAGCAAGATGGTTATACCGCCTAGTCGAGGAATGAACCAATCAATCACAAGAGTGAATACCAATGAAGACCAATCACCTCGGAATCAAATGATGACACAATGACTTTTTTACCGAGGTTCACTTGCTTGCCGGCAAGCTAGTCCTCGTTGTGTCGATTCACTCACATAAAGGTTCACGTGCTAATTGGCATCACACGCCAAACCCTCAATAGGGTGCCGCACAACCAACATAAAATAAGGATCACACAAGCCACAAGAAATACACTAGAGTGTCTTTTGGCTCTCCGCTAGGGAAAGGTCAAGAACCCCTCACAATCGCCACGGTCGGAGCCAGAGACAATCACCAACCTTTGCTCGACGATCCTCGCTGCTCTAAGCCGTCTAGGTGGTGGCAACCACCAAAAGTAACAAGTGAATCCCGCAGCGAAACACGAACACCAAGTGCCCCTAGATGCAAACACTCAAGTAATGCACTTGGATTATCTCCCAATCTCACAAAGATGATGAATCAAATGATGGAGATAAGTGGGAGGCCTTTGGCTAAGCTCATAAGGTTGTTATGTCAATGCAAAATGGCCAAGAGAGTGAGCTAGAGCTGGCCATAGGGCTTAATATAGAAGCCCCCACGAAATAGAGTCGTTGGGCGTGGCCCAGTCAGCCCTTGCGGTATGACCGGACGCACAGGTCAGGATGACCGGACACACTTATGCCTGAGTCTGGTCCTCAGATCCTCGCCATCTGTCACTTCGGTTAAACATCGGTCGAGCGATCCTAACGGCTAGCTGCACCTACGCCACGCATCAAGTCACGACCGAACGCCACAGAGGACGACCAGACGCACCATCACAGCGTCAGGTCTTCACTCGCTCGCTCGCCAGCAGAGAACGACCGAATGCACCGATCGAAATGGCACCCCCACGTTAGGTCACTTCTAGAGAGCATCCAGAGCCACAAATCCACGATCGGACGTGTCAGATGCTTCGCGATCAGACGCTGACCCGTGTCAGGTCCTTTGACGGTTCATCGTCCGAGAAGTTTCAACACAGCTTAGCGCTTGCGTCACCATTCATCAGCAGGGACCGGACTCTGCCACGGTGCGTCAGGTTACAAAGTGACCCAGCGTCCGGTCACATGCCAAAGCCACATCATTCACTGCAGAGCTGACCGGACGCGCAGGTCCAGGGTCAAGTCCAGCGTCCAGTCACTTTAGTGGCCTCCTCGACTTCACAAACTTCTCCACTCTTTCTCAAATGTGCCAACCACCAAGTGTAACACCTTTGTGCACGTGTGTTAGCATATTTTCACAAACATTTTTAAGGGTGTTAGCACTCCACTAGATCCTAAATACATATGCAATGAGTTAGAGCATCTAGTGGCACTTTAACAACTATATTTTGATATGAGTTTAATCCCTCTTAATAGTATGGCTATCAATCCTAAATGTGATCACACTTGCTAAGTGCCTCGATCACCGAACCAAAAAGCTCCTAACCACTTATACCTTTACCTTGAGCTTTTTGTTTTTCTCTTTCTTCTTTTCTGAGCCAAGCACTTGATCATCTTGGCCATCACCACCATGATCTTCATCCACTTGCTCCACCACTTGAAATATTTACCATTCTATCTCACATACACTTAGAGCACATAGGTTAGTAGCTAGGGTTTCATCAATTCACCAAAACTAAACTAGAGTTTTCACCCGTGCAGACACTGGCAATCCTGAAGGCGAGCCCACCACACAGTCATTGCTGCTACCCATCAAGGCCCACTCGACCCTGCTGGCGACCTTGGACGTAAGGGTGGGCAAAATACCCGATACCCAATTCCCAAACCCGAATTACCCGAATCCAGACCCGAAGTACCCAAACCCGAAATACACGATCACAATTTCGGATAGTGATTGTAAAAACCTGAAATTAGTTTGGGTAATTCGGGTAACGTTTCCCGGTACCTGAACTACCCAAATTACCCAAAATATCTCAAATATTTGCTCTTCTATTCCTAATATATGAAGACATAAAGTATTTCAATGTCATATAAATATATTATTTGGTATGAATTAATGTAGATTTATGCTAACTTGATAATTGATTTGTTGGTAATTGATATGAAGACATGATGTGATTTATAGGACTATTGTTTATTGCTTTAAAATGGTACTTGAATTCTTCCAAAATGGTTGGTTTTGTCAATTTCGGGTATATCGGGTAAAACCCGAACCCGAACCAAAATTATCGGGTACCCGAAATTTCGGATAATGCTTTTTCGGAGCAAAAATCAGGTAGTAATTTTTAATGCCCGAATTTTCAACTACCCAAATTACCCGACCTGAATTTTTCGGGTAACCCGAATGCCCAGCCTTACTTGGACGCACCAGAGCCATCTACCTCTGCGCATACCTACCCGTCGCAATAGCGCCCTCTAGCACCGTAAAGGAACAACGGGGTCGGATCTTGGGCCATGTAACTCGCCCCTTGGACGGTGCTCTCCCCATCACCCCCACCCCCTGCCGGCACTAGGGAGACCCAACAGGCATGGGCCTCGGGGCGCATGTGGCCGATGCTGGTGCCGGCGGCTGCCTTGTTGACGACGTCCACGACCTCCAGCTGCTCCAGTGGCCCTGGCCCTCTTGACCTCTTCTTTGTCCACCCAACTCGTCCAGATCTGCTATTGCTAGGGCTACGTCATCGGCCAATGCGGCAAGCCCCGTGTGAAAGCCCAAGTTTGGTTTTAGTAATTAATGACACCAAGTTGCTAATGCCATGTGTTAAGTGTTTTGAGTTAGGCACAAGCAACATATGAGATGAAGATGTATGTGGCAAGGAGTGGTGGCCACAAGATCACAAAGAGATGGTGCATGGACATGAAAGGATGATCATGATGGAGATACACATAATATGATGGACATGATGATCAAGTGAAAGAGAAGGATCTAAGAGCGTAAGGAAAAGGTATAACCATAGAGGTTTTTCCTTTTGCTGGTCTAAGATAAGTAGAGAAGTGATTGACCGGGTTTAGGATACATAGCCGACTATCAAGAGGGGCAATCACAGTTAGCTCGGGAATCAAGTGCCACTAGATCATTGTCTTGAGCATATGCATTAGGATCTAGTAAAGAGCTAACATAACACCTTGGAAAATGATTGTGAAATGCTAACACACATGCACATGGTGGTGTACACTTGGTGGTGTTAGCACGTTTGTGAAGGCGGTGGAGTTTGAGCGGTAGAGAAGGGTTTGGGTTCTTCTCTCCCTCCCGTCGAGCTTGCGAGGTGGGATTCGGCGCTTTTTGGAGAAGTGAAACGCCTATTTTCTACTGCGTCGGAAGTTGGAAAAGAAATGGAGGCGAACGGATGTCACTGTGGTGACCGGACGCTGCATCGGACGCGGTCATGGTTTGACCAGCGCGTCCGGTCAGTTTATTCGGTCAGTGCGCCTAGGGTTAGTGACCGGACGCTGGTCTGGCCTGACCAGTGCGTCCGGTCAGTTCACCTGTGCGCAGAAGCAGAGCGCGCGACCGGCGCGTCCGGTCCTTCACCGGACCGGCGCGTCCGGTCAGGCGTCCAGAGAGGCAGAGAGCGCAGGAGTGATGATCGGACACGAGGCGCGTCCGGTCATGTACGATCGGACGCGTCCGGTCGTGATGGGAGCTTACTGGACTCTGACCGGACGCCAGCTAGGGCGCGTCCGGTCATACGCTAGAGCGCGTCCGGTCATAGCAACGGTAACTTCTGACGCGCACTGTTCACGCTTGTCCTGTAGTAACCGGACGCGTCCGGTCACCCTGACCGGAGCGTCCGGTCATCCCGTTTTAAACTGCGTCGTCCGTAACGGCTAGCTACGTACCCCTTCGTTATAAATAGATGTTGGCCGGGGTTTGAGGGTATCTCTTGCACATTTTGAGATCTAGAGACATACTTTGAGCTAGAGAACAACCCCTCCACTCATCTCTTTGTATAGTTACACATCTTGAGTGAGATTGAGTGAGATTCAAGTGCATTGCTTGAGAGTTGCATTCTAGAGGCACTTGATCTTCGAGTTGCTGTGGATTTCTTGTTACTCTTCCGTGTTTCCCGACATGGTAGATGACTTGGAGCAGCGGAGGTGATTGAGCTCGCAATTGGAGATTGTTGGAGCCTTTCACCAAGTGTTGTAAGAGGTTCTTGATCCTTCCCCACGGGAGTTCACAAATTGGATACTCTAGTGGAGCTCGTGGCTTGGAGGATCCCCATCTTGTGTGCGGTTGTGCGGCGCTCGCCGAGGGCTCGACTCTTGATAGTCGATTAGCTCGCGAACCGACAAGTGGGTGTATCGCCACAACGAGGAGTAGCTTGCCGGCAAGCAAGTGAACCTCGGGATAAATTCTTGTGTCATTCTCTTCCTGAGGATTTCTCTTGTGTGATTGATTTATTGGTACTTCTCATCTCTACACGGCGGTATAATCACTCGAAGCTCTTCTCTTGTTTTACTTCTTGTTTCTAGCTCTTAGTTGTTGTTGTGTTTAGTGAATAGCCTTGTACTAGACTTGTGTAGGTGGCTTGCTTAATTAGTTAGAGCTAGTGCTTTTGCTTCACCACCTTTCGTACTAACTTGTGGTTAAGTAATTCTTGTAGAAGTTTTAATTAGGCTATTCACCCTCCCTCTAGCCTATTTGGACCTTACACCGTGCCCTGTGACCCGAGCCCTCTAGGCGGTGGATCTACGACCCTTGGCTTTGGGGGAAGGTGACCCTTGTTGGAGGCCAGCCCGACGTGGTAGGTAGCCACGGGTGGCCCCGGTCCGAGCTCACTATCCTTGCTCTCTCCCTTTGCCTCTCCTTCCACCCAAGGCGGAGGGCGATGGGCGTCCCATGGCTCATCGCTGAGCGGAGGATGGTCTTCTTGACGTCTATGATGTGGAATAGTCGCAGACCACCTCCCCATCCCCCAAACTCGAAATGGTTCGTCGAGAGCAACAGCCGTGGATGACACCAACGCTGCCTGTGAGAGCATGACTATGCTCCACCATCGTCGGGATACACATGCATCACTGACACCGAGATGGGCGGCCTAGTCGACAGTGGCGGTGGGTGGCACAGGTGTGTCGGCCACGCCGACATCTAATTCATGGGCTTTCTGTCCATTGCAGCTTCATTCATGTCCGTGGTAGGGACACTGACGCCGGAGCCAACTAGGTTGCACGCGACTGCGCGTGGCATGCGCTAGCCCATCAAAGGCTCAGGCCACATCCTACCTTCAACGGCCACAACCACTTCTCCGCTCTAACACCGATGGTTGGTGTGAGGTCATGTCGCAAGGACCATTAGGAACTTAGGCGGCCGTGATGGGGCATGATCTGCCCGTTTGGTGAACTGTCGACCCTTCACCTGCATACTGGTAGACCAACAGGAGAAGTGCCTCAACTGCCTCTCTTCCTCGCACTTGGTGGCAACCTGCAGACTGTTCCGCATCGGGGAAGAATGGGGTGCAGAGCCAGGGAAGAAGAAGGGGGTGGAGAGCCAGGGGTGGAGCGTCTGCGACTCCGACCACCATATCCGGCCATTGCCGACGAGTCAGAGGAGACCGCCGAAGCTGGAGAGCTCGTCGTAGCCGGGAACCAGGAAGCAGTGGCAAAAGTTGCGCGATGTTTTTTTTTCTACTTTCGCGGTCGCTCCATAGGAGAGGATGATGTTTTCATAAAGAAAAAGAACAACATGTAGGGAATATGAATCAAACCGTTGGGGCGGGGCGCGGGATTGGGGGCAAAGGGAGGAGGAGTTGGGCGCGGAGACGAGGAGGATGACACTTATGATCCTAACCGTTAGGTTTGAGTGACTAAGGAGAGAGAAGACTTAGAAGTATTTTGGACAGTTCGTTTCTAAGGAGTCATTTTTTTTGTACAGTTTTTTTGAATGGAAGGAGGCTATCTCAGTGGAGAATGTTTTGTGGGTTGGGTTTGTAGCAATGAAAATGATGATGCATTTTTTTTTGACACAAAAATGATGATGCATTAGTAGGGTAGATAAGTGAATTAAGGTGGTCTAAACATTTTAGTCGTTAACTTTATATAGACAACTAAAGCTTAGAGCAGAGAATCCAAACACGCCCTGAAATCCAGGAAAACCGACATGGATGAAGACCAGCTCCGTTTTCGAATTACAAATCAATCACGATCCGATTTGGACCTGGAGAGAAGAAGTCAAGGATGGAATAATCTGCATGCTGACATGCAAGAGTCCTTTTTTTTAAGTTTTATTATTCCGACATGCAAGAGTCCTGCTGCCGTGCGTGGCACATGCTGATATGCAACTGACCTAAAGTGATCCATATATATCGACGACGTCTTGAGGGTTCCAGGCATCGTCGATCATATCCAGAATACAAAAAACCAAACAAAACCTCAAGGCTAGGAGCTGTAGATTTGATTTCAGCCGATTGCCATCTACCTTACCACCAACGCCGGCAAACATGTCGTCGGTACCGCCGCTGCTGTCCGCCCCTGGCGCCGGCAAGCCGTCGCGCTCCGCTTCGGCCGTGGTCGCCAAGGCGACGAGGGGCTTCCAGGTGTTCCGCATCGACGGCTACTCGTGGACCAAGGCGCTCCCGGGCGGCGAGCGCATCACCTCAGAGCAGTTCAACGTCGGCGGCCGCTTCTGGCAAATCGACTACTACCCCAACGGCACGGACGGGTCCACCGACTCCGCCGGCTCCATCGCCCTGTACCTCCACCTGCAGAACACTTACAAAGTGGAGCGCGTGCGGGCCCAGTACAAGTTCAGCCTCCTGGACCTCGCCGGGAACGAGGCCTACGAGCTCCCCGCCGAGACTGGCATCTTCAGGTCCACCGGCAACAACCGTGGCGAGGTGTCCCCGGAGGACCTTGGGTGCGGCTACGCGGGCTTCATCACCAAGGAGGACCTTGAGAAGCGGCGCGACAGCCTCCTCAAGGAGGACTGCCTCGCCATCCGATGCGACGTCGGCGTCACGGAGGTGACGACCATGGCCGTGGGGCCGAAAAACGGGAGGTCGGCGAGTACCAGAAACTACGGCGGCGGCTACGGCTACGGCTACGGCTGCGCTGACGATTCTCCCGACGAGGACTTGGATGATGACGGCGGCTCGAACAAGGGCAGGCGTGGTGAGCTGGATGACAAGGAGTACATCCGCCGCTGCCTCTCTGCCCAACGCCGAAAGTAGTGTCATTGGATCAGATGCAATCGAATTGGGTGTTTATGTTAGGGATTGCATGCATCCTGTTTTGATTATTTTTATATAATAATAAATTATAAAGTTTGTTTTCTTTCCCTTATTACGTATTTGGTTTCTTCATTTAAATTTTTATATACTTTTTGCATAAATTTCTTGTTTACTCATACCTATAAATGAGTGCCCACATATAGTCTATACTAGGGAAATAATACCAATAGCAAAAATGTATTCGGGTTCTATTATATTTTGCAATAATATCAAGAAGTAAAATAATCATTATGCTAGAGGAGTAAAGAGGGAATCCTGTAAAAAGCATATGTCTTCTGGCAACCTATCATTAATGTTAATGCCGGGTGAGCAATGAATAAAATGAAGCGTCGTCAATAAAATGAAAAAAGTTGTTATGTTTGGTTTCAATTATGATAATTGAGGCCCCCGTTTGTATAGCAAAAAGTGTAATCCACATACATGGGCCTGCCTGGTTTACATCCCAGGCAACTTGCCTGGCCGAGAAGCTTTCCAAGGCATCCGATTTCGAACGCCAGAGGCTCTGATTTTTTTTTTATTGAAAGGCCCAGAGGCTCTGATTGATGCCTGGGTGAGCACATGCCTGGGAGGGCAAGAAGCAAACAGGCCCAAACTCCAAGTCAGTCCGTTTGCGTGAAAGCGATTTAGTGTTTTTTTTTCACAAGCAAATCAATAAGTTCATCCAAGGAAGTGTAAGTTCAACGAAATATTGATCCACAAACGAAATTCTACCTCAAAACAGTTCATGTGTTTGTCTTTTCTTTCAAACCAAATCAATAATTTAATTTCATGCAAGGAAGAAGTAAGTTCAACTAAACATCAATCAAGGTGTATATAATAAGTTAAAGAAATTCCACCAATATTGAGATCCACAAAAGATATTCCACCTCAAAACAGTACGTTTGCTCTTTCTTTCAACCAAATCAATAAATTCATGCAAGGAAGTAAGTTCAACTAAATAACGATCAAAGTGTATATAATAAGTTAAAGAAATTCCGCCTTAAAACATTGATCAGAGATTTGTTCGGATTCGAACAAATGACCTTCAGCTCATGCAAGACTTCTCTATTGTTGCACTATACACACTTATTTGTGAGTATATGTTAGATATTATCCTTTTCATCAACTTTTTGTAATTTTGTATTGGATATTTTGGCCACTAAATGATCTCAAAAGAAAGAAAAATCAAATAATTCTTTTGATCTTGTCATCAAGCACTACAACTTTGGTTATCATTTTTGAAATTGAAAAAAATAGGCAAACGATCTTACATGTATCATGGATATCTCAATATTAATGTTTTTTTTTGAATTCAATAGTAATGGCCATATAAGGAGGACATAACTAGGTCTGTCACATTATCTTACTCAACATGATAGCTTCATATAAGAGCAATTCCAACAGTTCAAAAAAAAATCTCTTCCTAAAACTTGGATTTTAGGCATGACCAAGACGCGAGTCCACATGACTCCATATCTATGTTCTCCACTTCTGCGTGGCTTCTTCTCCTCGTCCTGCTATTTTTTTTCCATATATAGCGCCAAGTCTTTGCGATCCCCATCCTCTGTCCTTGCTATTCTAACCATGCATCCAAACTCTGATCAGCGTATCCTCTGCCCTTGCTATTCCAACCATCCAAACTCCGAACAAGCCTCCACCATCCCCAGAAAAGAGGTAAAATTGGTTGTTGTCATCCTGCGGCTGCTGACGACGCCTACCGCACTCCTGCGAGCCCAAATTCAAATTGTCGTCCGACTCGTCGTGCCACGCTCATGCGAGCAAGTCGTCGTCAGACCTCGTCGGTCGACCGTCAGTGCAATCGCATCAACCTCCTATGAGAAGGTTGTGGGATTCAAAATCTGAAAAAAAATTTAGACCCTACCGAAATGGACGACATTGAGAAATTTAGAAGAATTCAGACCAAAATTTAGCTGTTTGACGAACAAAAAAAATTCATATGTTGATAAAATTTGGCCAAATTTTGACTCAAATTCATACTTGCCTCCAATTACACAAATGGCACTATAGTCATTGAATCGCTGGACCGCATAACCAACATGGGAGGGACAAATAGAGATAGAAGCGGGAATAGAACCGAGGAAATAACAGAGTGCATCTGCGGCGTCACCATTTGGGCTCCTGAAACCTGCATAGGCAGCACATTTTCATAATCTTGCGCTAATCGGTTCCATCAGGAGATAAGAATAATCGCTCCCATCCGGAGATATGAATCGTAGGACCTCCGTGGCCGTGACGGTTGGGCCCCACGGTCATGGTGTCCACGTCCGTGACGCCGACGTCGCAGCGGATGGCGAGGCAGTCGTCCCTGAGCAGGCTGTCGCGCCGCCGCTCCAGCTCCTGCTTGGTGACGAAGCCGGCGTAGCCGCAGCCGAGGTTCGCTGCCACCACGGCGCCCGTGAAGAAGACGCCCGGGTCGGCGGGGCGCTCATAGGCGGCGTTGCCGGCGAGGTCGAGCAGGCTGAACTTGTACTCCGCCCGTACGCGGCGCTGCGTCCTGCCGGTGTGCGCCGGCAGCATCCGGAGGTAGAGGGAGACGGAGTGGGAATCGTCGTCCTTGGCGCCGTCGGTGCCGTTTGGGTAGTAGTCGACGTACCAACGGTGGCCGCCGATGGTGAACAGCTCCGAGCTGATGCGCTCGCCGCCCGGGAGCGCCTTGGTCCACGAGTAGCCGTCGATGCGGAACCGAGGTTTTCATTATCGGAAATTAAAATTTATCGGACATCATGGATAAAGAGGATAAACAAGATATATTGGAAATATCGGACCAAATTCAAAAAAATTTAAATTTTCTTTCCAAAAAATTTGTAGAATTTGACTTGAAACTATTCCTAAGATATTAAACATCACTTGTTCATAAATCGAAACAAGAATAAATCATTATAAGTGTCGGACCGTCGCGTGGCTGATTTTGGAATGTCTGTGTACAAACAGGAAAGAAGGGAAAATTTTGGCTAATATCAAATTTTATCGGACCCCGAGGATAGAAAGGAAATTTCGGAAATATCGACGACTTTCGGCCGATAAAAAAAACCCTGCCAAGGTTTTCATTATCGGAAATTAAAATTTATCGGACATCATGGATAAAAAGGATAAGCAAGATATATTGGAAATATCGGACCAAATTCAAAAAAATTTAAATTTTCTTTCCAAAAAATTTGTAGAATTTGACTTGAAACTATTCCTAAGATATTAAACATCACTTGTTCATAAATCGAAACAAGAATAAATCATTATAAGTGTCGGACCGTCGCGTGGCTGATTTTGGATTGTCTGTGTACAAACAGGAAAGAAGGGAAAATTTTGGCTAATATCAAATTTTATCGGATCCCGAGGATAAAAAGGAAATTTCGGAAATATCGACGACTTTCGGCCGATAAAAAAACCCTATGCGGAACACGTGGAACCCGCGCGTCGGCTTGGCCACCGCGCACGACGCGGAGCGCGACGCCTGGCCGGCGCCGGACAGCAGCGGCGGCGTGGACGACGACATGATCGGGTACGTACAAAGCTGGGAATCAATCAAAGCTACGTAATTTCCTAGCGGTTCGTCGGTTTGATCGATTTGTGGATACGATCTCTTGGACTCGGCCCCTAGCTAGGTTATATATTTACCCTTTGCTGTAGCCGGCTTAGGAAGGTGTTGGACTTGATTCCGTATGTGCGTGCAATGAACAAACCGACCTTGCTGCTCCAGTTTTGCAAAGATCGTGTCACGGTCCGGACGTACGGCGGCAGCATGCAGCAGCCAGCAGGCCGGTGAGGCGGTTACAGGTTAATTTCTTTTATACATCGGCGTGGCAAGGGTACGGACGTGCGGACACTAACCCCAGTCTAGACACGAGCGCCCGCCATGCCTGCGCACCTGTCCCGCCTACCACGCATGATGCGAAGCCTGCATGTCTGCCCTCGCATGTAGTTGTGTGGACTACCCACGCCCGCTTTGCTTGCCGCGCACGTGGGGACCGCTGTGCCCGCGGGGACCGCCTCTGCATGCACCTGCTCCATGCGACTGCTAATGTTGCAACATAAATCACTTCTGCAACATATGTCAAAAACAGGTAAAACATTTGCAATATACTCTTGTAATATATGTGTATAACAATTATAACATCCAAATAAAAATATTTGCAACGTACGTCTAAAATAGATAAAACATTTTGAGATAGACGCTTGCAACGTATGTAGATAACCACTGGCATATGCAACATCCAAATAAAACACTTGCAACATGCATCTAAAACAGATGAAACATTTAAAACATATACTTGCACCATATGCGTATATCCATAGTAACATATGCAACATCCAAATGAAACATATATCTAAACGCATGAAACATACAGGGGCTAGTGCCATGAAGTATGCGGGCCCCGTGCTCCTCTCTCTGTCGGTCCTTCTCTCTGGTCAGAGCGCATGCACAAGACTCCACGCGCTGCATGTACACTGCACCCCACATCGAGCGAGGCTGCATGCGCTTCCATGTGCTGCCCGCGCCCCAAACCGAACGAGTGGTCACAGGAGCTCCCATGCACTACCCCGCGCCCCACGCCGAACGAGTGGCCGCACGAGCTCCCATGTGCTGCCCCGCCGCATGCACCCCACGTCGAAGAGTGGCCGCACACGCTCCCATGCGCTGCCCCGCATAAAGGCTGGTGCAGGCCCCACGTGACTGCAGCTGCGTGTCCCAATTCTTTTTTTCTTGGTTGTCACGCACGCACGAGGGTTGGTCCGTCCGGACGGACGCCCTCAACCAAGCATTACGGTTTATACATTTCATATTCAAAAGATAGTTTGGTTTAGACTTTAGAGTTATTCTAGAAGTTAATTTATTTTGGAACGGAGAGAATAGTTATTAAAATTGAAAGGGCATGACCATGGAGCCGTTCGGCTGGAATTATAAGCCGGCTGAAAAACACTGTTGGCTGATTTTTTTGTGAGAGAAAAATACTATTCCGGCTGAAAAAACAAGCTGAATAAGACGGATTATAAGCCAGATGAACATGCCCCATATGTACCGCAGTCGTTCTTTTGCGTCTTTTATTTGAAAAAAAAGAAGACACCATTTGTACCACAAAAGCATTGGATCGACACTTTGCATGGAAAGATAAGATAGTCACCATCAGCTAATGATGTAAAGAAATAAAATAAAAGGAAAAAATTGACCTAATAACAGGCCGGAGAAAACCATTCTTTTATTTTCCTGCTACTGCTAGCGCTAGCTTGGCCGGATGGAGATGAATGGTGACGCCTGCGTTTTCATTCACGCGCGGCGGTTTTTAGAAAGGCACCGCCGGATGAATTCCCTGTCGTCCATTAGCTGCCGCTGCCGCTAGTGTCTGCTCTCGCCGCAGAGCTCGCCGTCAGAATCGTCGCTGTAGTCGTGCTTATTGGTGATTTTGTCCTTGGGCGCGACGGACACCCTGTCCAGCTGCACGACATCGACGTCGCCGCGAATGGCGAGGCAGTCGTCCGACCTCGCGCCGCCTCTCCAGCTCCTCCCTCGTGATGAACTCCCGGTGGCCACACGCGGACCCTTCTGGAAAATGCGACTGGTACGCGTACCCGTACGTCTGCTGGACCTGGCCGCCGGCGTACGTGAACGTGCTTTCCAACGCGGGGATCTCGTACGCGGCGTTCCCGGCGAGGTCGAGCAGGCAGAACTTGTAGTGCGCCCGCACGCGATAATTGTCGGTGCCGATGCCGTGGATCCGGAGGTGGAGGGAGATGGAGTCCGAGTATTCCTTGGAGATGTTATTGCCGTTAGGGTAGTAGTCGATGTACCAATGGCGGCCACCGACGGGGAAGGGGTTAGAGGTGATGCGATCGCCGCCGGGGAGTGTCGTGGTCCACGAGTAGACATCTACGCGGAACACCTGGAAGCCTCTCACCGCGCCGTGGCGCGTCAGCTGGCGAACACCGGCGGCGCACAACAGCTAGCGGCGCCGCCGCCGACATGATTGTTTGTTGATAGGGTGCTATATGATGATGACGCGCGGATGGGAAGGGATTGTAGTATATATATATTATGGTAGTAAATAAATATAAATATCGCAAGGGATGAAGGGAGGTCATCTTGAATGTATCCGCTGCATGATATAACTTCCGTTGAGTACGATGCAAGCAAACGCTTAATTAGGTATAGTGCCGTGTATCCTTTTCTGAACCTCATTTTTAGGGACGTCAAATCGTTACTGATGTGATATTATTCCTATAATAACATAGGAGAAAAAACAAAAGTTATCAAAAAGGGGAAAAAAAAACGTAAGTTGTATCACGAGGGGAGGAGCTGGAGCGAGCATGCACGCCAACTCGATCGTCAGAGCAAAAATTATTGATTTTCTTATTTTGATACAACTTTTCCAACATTTTTTTAGTTAAAACAGGCAAAATTTGCTAGCAACATATTATTATTTGCTAAAAAATAAATTGCTTTATATATTGGATTGCATGCCTATTGATTTTCATATTTTAGTACAACTTTTCCAACATTTTTTTTAGTTAAAATAGGCAAAATTTGTTAGCAAAATATTCTTTGCTAAAAGTAAATTGCTTTATATATATTGGATTCGTAAGGGATTGTTTTAAGTCATGAACTATGGTTGATGAAGGCCTGCTTTGCTGAAATTTTTTAATCTATGTCATCTCTTTTACATCTTTGGATAATTTTGGCAAGAATAAAGTTATTGATTATACAATGGCATTGTACTAATTTACTAAAACTGATGCCGGCGTGACCATGATTTCATATTTGATGAATGATATCCGAATTGACAACATTTGTAATTTAGATCCTAAAAATAGTTCCGTGCACATCCAAACAGGCAAGAAAAATTGGATTTGAAATAAAATCTAGACAATTATTCAATCCCATTCCGAATTTAATCCGTTTCAGTTAATTATTAGCACAAATAAGAAATAACAATACCAGAATCCCATGAAACAATTTATTTTAATTTGCTATATTATGATCTAATTTGCTGCGGCGCCCTTTGGCAGTCAAGGTGACTGCATTAGCCTTCATTTCATTTGCGGCGGCGATGTTCGGCGAGACACCGACGGATGAACTCCTTGTCGTCCGGCTGACGACGGTTCCTTCTCCGGCGCGGCTTCTCGTCGTCGGACTCGTAGTCGCTGTCGCTCCAGTCGTGCGGGTCGTGGTGGGCGGTGTTGGAGTACTTTTGCCCGAGGTGCAGCTGCTCCAGCTCCACGAAGCCGACGTCGCACCGGATGGCGAGGCAGTCGTCCTTGAGCAGGCTCTCGCGCCGCCTCTCCAGCTCCTCCCTGCTTATGAACTCGCCGTGGCCGCACCCGAGCCCTTGCAGGTCCTTCTCCGGATGGCGGGAACAGGTGAAGATGCTCGTCTGGGCGGGGTGCTCGTACGCGGGGTTGCCGGCGGCGTCGAGCAGGCAGAACTTGTACTGCGCCTGCACGCGCTCGAAGTCTTTGTCGTAGTTGTAGTTGTAGCCGCCGCCGCGGGACAGCAGCCGGAGGTACAGGGAGATGTAGTCGGAGTCCTTGGATCTGTCGGCGCCGTTCGGGTAGTAGTCGACCTGCCAAACGCGGTTGCCGACGACGAAACTGTTGCTGATGTTCTCGCCGCCGGGGATCATCTTCGTCAACGAGTAGCCGTCGATGCGGAGCACCTGGAACGCTCTAACCGCCTTGGGCACGAGGGCCGAAGCGGAGCGCGAGACGACGGTGGCGGCGGACAGCAACGACGGCGCCGACATGGCGGGGAAACGTGTTGCTGACTTCGGCGCTGTGCTAGGAATAGGCTAGATGAGATGAGATGAGACGAGACGGGAGAGTTGACGAAGAGGGAATGAGATGATTTAGTTTTTGGTTTTCTGGATGATCGATGCCTGGAACCCTCGAGACGTCGTCGATATATATGGATCAGTTTAGGTCGGTTGCATTGCAGATCAGCATGTGCTACGCAGGGCAGGAGGACTCTTGCATGCCGGAATAAAATTGAAAAAGGACTCTTGCATGTCAGCATGCAGATTATTCCAAGACTTCTCTCTCCAGGTCCAAATCGGATCGTGATTGATTGCAATTCGACGGAGCTGGTCTCATGTCGGTTTTCCTTGATTTCAGTCAAGTCGGTTAGTGCATGCCGTGGCATAATCTGTGTCTTCAGCCAGCGTGCACTGCCGTGACTAAGGATGAAAACGGTCGGAAACGATCGGAAAACTCCTCAACTATTTTCTACTTTTACATTTGAATATGAAAACGAAAGCGAAAACGGTAAAGCCAGACACGAAAACAAATACGAACTTACGGAATATCGAGAATTTCGAAAATGAACCAATTCGAGCGAAACTTTGTCAAACATGGTCGGTATACGAAAATTCAATACAGAATACCGATCCACAATACATAACAATTAACAAGTGTCATCGTGGCAAATTTCGAGTGCAAGAGAGCAGACTTATCAATTTAGTTTCTTTGATAAAAAAAGAAAAAGAAAGTAGAGGAAAATTTGAGATGCCATCGGTACTAGACTAGAAATGATAGCAACCACGCCTGGCCCATCTAGCTTTCTCTCTTTTGGTCGGTCCAGTCACATGTAATGCAACAACAACGCCGCGTGAAGCCAGATGCAGCCATGCAGACATATAGCACTGTACGAGGTGATTAGTCCTACCTCGGTGACTCAGGGAGGCATCAATGCTCCACACTTGTCTTTGCATAGTTGCCTGGACAGTAATGATTAACAACCAAATTCGGTTTAAACCGAATTTTGAATTCGGGATATTCCGAATTAAAAGTAGAAAACTAGAAAACGGTCAGAAACGGTTGGAAAATATCTAAACCATTTTCTACTTTTACATTTGAAATATGAAAACGAAAGCAAAAATGGTAAAGTCGGACACAAAAATACGAATTCGATCAGATAAACTACAGAAAACAATGCGGTTCGGTTCGGGATATTTTCGTTCCATTTCACCCTTAGCCGCGACCGATACCAGCGCTAGGGTGATTGGAGGAAATAGACAGCACGTGCACAACATCGTGGTGACGTCCCATGGTTAGGGGAGGGAGGGAGCATCTCCGACCTTAGAAGAAGAGGGCCTGGCGGTGGTGGCGGCTGGACAGGCCGTGATGAGCCAGTGAGGTGGCTGAGGACATTAGGTGGGCAGAGTTGGTGGCCACGTGGGCGAGGGGTCTACCTCTTCTTTTTTCGATTAGGATTAGAGGAGGACAGGGACCAAGTGACAGAGATGGATGGTGAGTGGCACGGCCCGCAGTGAGGCACAACTGGCTAGGGGTGGTGAGCGAGCTTAGCAACAATGGGGCAGCACTGTGGTGGGGTTACTCCTCCGATGCGGATTAGGGGATTGAGTGGGGCAGCGGGGGAGGGCAGTGGGTGGTGGGTGGTGGCTTGTGATGGGGACATTGCTTGCCAAGGGCAGCGGCGGAGGTTGGCAGGGGTAGAGGCAGCGCCGGAAGGTTCAAAGAAGAAGAGTAGGGAGGGAGAAATAAGAGAAGGTCCGCATGTTTATTACTATACGAGTGCTCACGCGCTAGTTAAAGAGTCCCCCATATGCCATAGTGATAGATTGCTAAAACATTTGCACACATCGGTCCCTACACCAACCAACCATAACTAATACGGTTCATTTTCTTTTGGATTGAAGAATAATATAGAAATATATTTCGTATATGATTCTTTTACTAAAACATAGTACAAACATAGTACTTATTTATATGCATCTAAACTAATTCCAATGAATGCTTGTGTACGTACATATTCTACCCCTTCAAGCACATTCAAAAGATTGGATATATCGATACAACTTTCAATTGGTGAAGTCACTATACACACCTCACTTTTGAAATAGATTTCACCTACCACTTAATACACGACTAGTCATAAACTTGTCCTAACCTGTGCACTTGTGCGGTCGTTTCATAGAGTTTAATGTCTCATGTATATATAGTATAGGTTTCTTTATGACATCTCATGTTGCTACACTAGTACACAGAGCTCATTACCATCACCTCATAAACCCTATCACCACCGGTTTTGCCCTTCGATGGTGAAAGTCGACAATGATATGATCGGCTTCGTCACCATCGATTCCATCAATTAAAGAATTAAACAATACCTAGGTTATGCAGAGAGCGCCGAACAATTGAAACTCATGTTTTTCACTATTGAAGATGATTGTGCAAATGAGTTCAAGGGATTGTCCGGCCATTAAGAAATGTGTTCACCGGACAATGACTGGATGTTAGCTAGCCGTTGGAGGTGCACTATGGAAATGAACACACCGGACTGTCCGACCAAGGAATGTGGACTGTTCGGTCTAAGTATTTTATAGGTGACCCTTGTACCACTTATGTCAATGATTGCCAATGGCTCTCTCTGGTGATTTGTGCTATAAATACCCCCAAGTGGTCTCCTTCATTGCTTTTGGCCCTTGGTTCAGTAGAGGGGAGTATGGAGCTCAAGGAGAGAAGAGAAATGTAGTACTTTTAGGACCATGTGTGTTGGTATGGGAGAAAGAGATTAAGAGTGATCATATTGTTTGCATGTGTAGGGCAGCCATGACAATTGTAGTTCATTTGAGCCAGAGCGCTTGAGATCATGTGCAACCTTCCGGTAATGACAAGGTGTCCTTTCGGTAGTGACCCTCTAAGGGTGTGGAACCACATCATATCGGTGTGTGGGGGATAAGGATACCCCATCCCTCGGTGGAGAGAAGCTCCGTAGTGTAGACGATGCCACGGTGACCGAGGATCAGGTGTATGTTGTTGTATGAGGTTTAGTGACTAACTCATCCTTTAGTTTGTGATCCAACACCAAGACCACATTAGGTGACAGTGGTGTGAATGGTGAGACTATGTGACTCATGCCACTATCTTTGGTTGGGTGGAGCCAAACATCGAGATTGAAAGTCAGGTGGCATAGGGAGACTGTGTGACTTCATTGTCTTTGGTCAGTAGAATACAACATGATTGGAAGAGACATAATGTCTGAGAGAATACTTTGATGGAGCTCCAACATGCACTACGGGTTGTGTTTTGGCAACCGATGCCATGGGATAAATCTGGTTGTCTTGCGTTACTTACTTGCTCTTGCTTAGGTGCAGTCACGGAGGGTAGTGGAGGCGAACCTGGGCTGCTGCCCCCCTTTGCCCTGGTCCTCTCCTCACCTAGATATGTATCCCCTGGCTGCTGTAACTTTTCTTGTACTGCAAAAGACTAGAGTTAGAGAAGATAGATTAGAATATGTGTAGACAGTGCCAACAAGTATCACGGCAGGAGCAGATGGCAACATTAAAAGACAAGTATAGAGTCAACTATTATACAAATTAGCCCCCCTTTGTTTACATGCACGCTCCGCCGCTGCTTAGGTGTTAGTGCTAGTGTGTGTGTGCAAGAGCCTTACATGTGAACACTAAGATTAAATTCTAGGGTTTATCTATATGGCTTAATTTTGCAACTAAGCACAATATCTTAGTGCTCTTTTCTAAAGACATGTTTAGTGCATTGACCTTAATGAATTGATGTTAGTCTGAATCTTTTAGTTATTAGGCAAGAACAGCAAGTGAGGAGTGATAGTTTTCCATAGGCTAAGAATTGTCGTCATAAATATGTATAGCCCCAATTCAACCCCACCTCTTGGGGCAATTCGATACTTACAAGTGATAATAAATGTGCAAAGGCCATCGGACCTCAAGATCCACGATGAGACGATGGCCATCCGACCTCTTGATGATGTTGGTTGTTGATTTATGCTCGGTTAGTTCAGTGAAAATCGAAAACTAAACTGAACTAACTGAAATCTTTCATAATTTCTTAAAACCCATCGGTTCCTTGTTTTCAGTAACCAAATTCAGAAAAAGAAATATACAAAAGAAACTGAATCCATTAGTGCGGTCTGAAGTAACTGCCACCCCTAGCCACGGTCGCAAACCCTGTGCCACAATAAATTTATGGCCTACTAGGTTTTCAGTCTTAAAATTCGTTGGACGAACGTGTTAGAGCAGGTATAATAAACCAACTCAGCTTGGCTTGCCAAGTCAGCAAATTCCTATGCGGCGGAGAGAGAAAAGAGGAGAAAGAAGGTAATCGGCGCCAGCCGAGTTGACCGTCGCAATGTGTACTCCAAGACATGGCCTGGGTCCCACATATACTTTCTCTCCCCCTCCCTCGGTGCTGCGGTGCTGCCATTCTTCCATCTCTCTTGCAACTTGAGCGCAGCAGATCGACGGCGGGCTAGCGGCTGAGCAGGGCCATGCACAAAGCGGACGACCGTGTGCCTGTGCTCCGGCATCGCGCCGGCGCCGGTGGAGTCTCTTGCCCGCGCGCATCTCAGCCCTGCTCCGCTGCGCCGGCTACAGGAGGAGGCACCAAGCTACGGAGGGCGGCGAGCTTGTGGCCGGCACGGCGAGACCGAGTTGCGGAAGCCATGTCATCGACGAGCTTGTGGCTGGCCTGTCAAGATGCGAACGACGGTGAGCTGTGGTAGAGCGACCTGCTATCTTGCTTCTATGGCTGAGCATGGACGAGACCAGGAAGGAAGGGATAAGGATGATGGCCTTGGTTGATTAAAAAATAACGTATTGGAACATGTGAATCGTCATATTGGTGTATGAATGATCTCTACACTATGCTCTCAGACGATGACATGGCTTGGCTATTAGACAAGCTTATTTTAGCCTTGCTCTTTTTTTGTTTTTTTTCATATATACTCTATATATGCGAAATTTCCATATGTTTTATCTCCAAAAAATTAAAAATAATCTAATAACCTTGGCACTTGTGTTCTTGCACTAATTGCGAGTACCTGAAGAAGATCTGCCATATAAAAAAAAACACATTATCTGTTCACCTAAAACAGACAAGATCACAGCCCTTATTTGCAAAAATAAGGGTACTATATTTAACTCTACAAACGTCGCGGGCTCCTAAAGGAGAACCAGTGTCCACGTCGCCCTAAATCTTCCTGACCGTCTGATCTTCCATCGGATGGCCATGATGTCCCGAATCAGATTCTCCCCGGAGCAGGTTCTGGGTCTAATTCTTGGTTTTCCTGTGCTTCTCTCGCGAATTTACAGCTCCTCCTTCGAAGCCGGAGCGGATTCTGGCCCTGCTCATTGTTCTTCCCGTGCTTCTATTCCAGTTTCAGCTTCTCTTTCGGAGCCGGCCCACTAAATATATACAGCAGCTTCTGATTCCCTCCTGGATTCTTTCCTTTCTTCTTCTCTCTTCGCCGCCCGCTCTCGCTCTCCCTGTCTCCCCCGACGCCAGCGGCGGTGATGGCGGCGGCGCCCTTGGCAAGCCGCGCGTGCGCCCCTACGGTGCCCATCCCCCTCCACGGAGAGCCGCGACCAGGGGCCACTGCCGCCCCCCGCCGCGCCTCCCCCTCGACGCTGCCTCCTCCCGACTCTGTTTCAAACCCTAGATCTGCTCTTTCCTACCTCCCTCACTCTCTCCTCGTGCCCGCAGCACGACCCGCAGGCATGGCGGTGCGGTGGCCCCTCTCCCTGTGGTGGCGCAGGCGCGGCCCGCTGAGCCCACCGGCGGTGCGGCGGCGTGGTGGCCCCCACGGCGCCACGCCCCGGCGAGGCCAATCCGATGAGCGCACGGGGGGCACAGGCCCCGCGTGGCATGGCCCCTATTGGCCGGCCAGCTGGCTTGCTGTCCGGTTTCACGTCGGCCGTCGCCGCAGCCCTGGCTGGTCGCTAACCGCTGGTGAGCGTGTAGCCGGCGCGGGCACGGCCCTCTGCGTGGCCTGCCCCTGGTGCCCGACCGGCCACCCCAGATGCACAGGCAGCTGCTCACGGCGGCCTAGCGCTGACCCTCCCCCGGCAGCAGTGCCCTGCTCCCGCGTGGAGGCGCTCGCCGGGGACATGAGAGCCGGCCACCAGGTCGTTACCCCCCGTCGGCTCCGTGGATGGCAGCCACCTCAAGGTATGGCGTTTAAACCCTATCCCTCCCATGCCGGCTCTCCTCGTGGGACTCTGCGAAGGCCACGGATATGGGTCGCCGTCTCTGGTGAGTGCACACGCCTCGCCTCCCTGCCCTCCTCTGTCATCCGTGCCCGTGGATGCGGGATTTTCAGGTGCTGCTTCCTCGGAGCCGGTCCTTTGTACAGATTAGGCCCGGGGCGGACTATGAGCCTGCAGCCAATTACTTGCCTCTCTTTCTCAAATCTTCCTGTTCCTGTGTAGGCCATGTCTCCATGGCAGATTCTATGCTCCGCTCGATTTCTTTCTACTTGAACTTCCTTGGTGTTTGTACGGTCACCTAAAAAATTCTCCTTTAACCTTTGCCCCTTGATTTCGTTTTCTATGTGTATGGGTTGATTTGCCTTACTCAAGATGCTCCTGTTCATCGGCCAATACAGTCTGACCATATTTGTATGCGTTGTGCTACTGCTGTGATCTTCTCAACATATATAACCATAGGCCAATGCTGCTAATTTATTTATTTTAATCCTGAGCATATGTCATTGCCGATGATGTAGCCATTCCAATTTTACCATATGCCAATGCCTGTGAGGTACAATTCCTATGGTGCTGATTGATTTATTTTATCCACAGAATATGATATTGTTGATGAAGTAGCCATTTCAATTTTACCATATGATAGTGCCTACGAGGTGCATCCAATAATCCTGAGCATATTTCCATGCCATCGTTATTTTGTATTTTTTTCTGACTATATTTTCGTGCCAATCATGCTGCAAACAAGTGTCTTTTTTTCCCCAACTATGGTATATGAGAACAGGCATGATTATCGCTCTTTTACCATCGTTTCATTCTCGTCTGATTTGCATTTGAGATGAGGCCTCAGCATATGTTATGGCTAATACTCAGTCTTTTATGATATTTCTATTCCAAGTTTATTGAATTGATGCATTTGGCATATGGAGTGACACAAACCATTACATATATATTGTCCTTTATGTTATTCTTAGTAAACTGAGGCGCTTGGCATATGCAATGATGACCTACTTTTCTGAGCCTACAATCCAATCTTATTTCCTGCACTTGACTGGTAACTGGAAAAAAAACTGTTGTCTGGGCTTTATGTTTTTCTTTAACTTTGTTATACTATGCTCTTGTCTAAAAAAACCTTGTTTCTGGTACCTTGTGATGTAACCAGTCCCCTGCTTTCAGTCCCCTGGTTCCTTTTCTGCAGTTTTTAGTATTCTCGGTGACAGTGGCAAATTGTAGTGATATATCATTGAGCTGAGCCATTTGGCATATGGATTCACACGGGTCATTACATGTATATTGTTGTTTTTGTTATTCTTAATGAATTGAGCCACTTTGGCGTATGCGATGATGAGCCACTTTCAAGAACAGTTATGAAATCGCCACTACTTCTTCAACTTTTTGAGAACTAATTTTTTGGGTCGTCGTTATGCTGAAAACAGTTCTATCATTTTTGGTACCTGTTATCTTTGCTTTTATTTGTTCTTCTGTCATCGCATGTTTTCTTTGCGTTCCATTTTGGTTCTCCCTCACCCTCTTGTTTTCCTACTAAGCTTTATTTCGATTTAGCCTCCTTGTTTCCGCTGCTTCACCAATAGCTTCACGGGTAGTTGCTACCATACATGAATGTGACTAGACTACTGTTTAATCCCTGATGCCCAGTGCACATGATGGATATATATTTTTTGACTACATAGCTTGTGATGAAGAGGAACTCTCATTTAACTCCAGAATATAGGCTGATGATATTGAAAGGCCCAGGGCATCCTTATGTATATACATGTATTGGTATTTATTAATTTACCGTATCACTACGCCCAGCTCCTCTTTACATTGATTGTTTTTTGTATGTGCCGTAATCTTGGATTATTGCAAACAACAGTATTTCTCGGTGCATGCCATTGTGCCTTGCTACGACAGACCAAGTAATGCCATCTTTTTTCCCTGAAGCTACTCTTATTCCTTAGATTCTTCCTATTTTTTTGTTCTCCTACCCTTACAACAACCTTACCATTTTGTTGCATCCTAAGGCTGCTCTCACTTTCCTTCTTCTCAAAATTCTTCTCATTTCTTTATTGCCATGCCCTTATAACTACCTGTTGCTTCAAGGTTTTTTTTTCCATACAATTTGGGTTCCATCCAACATGTATGTTTCTATGTGTAAAAATACATGTTCAGGTTCTGATTTTGCTAATGTTACCACATAATTTTGTATATTAATTTGCCTCAAAACTGTGGTATCAATCCAAACTTACGTGCTTTGTGAAATATGGTTTCTTTATATACAAAATATGTCTATATTGCCAAGTGAATGCATTATTAGAAATTAACAAACATAACTTGCAAGTTCTGACTAACAGCAAAGAATTTACAGTCTATAGATTTAGCATGAGACATGGTGCTCCCAGTCAGGTTAGCCTAAGCTGTTTCATTTGGTTGTAAATGTTACATGTGTAACATTAATTTTTTAGTGTATCACATTGACCTTTGCAGGAAGAGCATTAATCCATGGCATAATTTCACTGTGCACATACTGTGCAGCTTTCTACTGCTTTTTCGTGCTGCAACTTCCTGGCATTAATTGCCATCACTTCGTTGGCAGCCCTTCCCTGTCACTAATCAGTCTTAAGAGTTTTTCAAACATATTGAACACAGATGTATATTTTCACCCTAGCTCTCCAGCAACCACTTCCTATTGCTCTGCTCGCCTACTTGAGCAAGATCAACAGAAACGGGGAAAACTGTGGTTACTTACATTTATTTCGATTGGATAGTTGGGACATAAAGAATTACAACAAACCCCCTCAAATGTATACAACTCGTTCATCATGGAATTGTCTCTATGTATCCCGCTATCTTTTGTAATTTAGTTCATGCAGAGATGCACAAAGTATTAACGATGCAGTTCAATTTGTTCTTCAGAATTTTATACAAATGAACAGACTCGCATGCGTCCGGATGGACCATCAGGTATGCTGCAGCCTTCTAACCTAAGGCAGAACCTGCCTTCCTTCAAATTTTACCCTGCAATTTACCATACCACATGAATCACAGAGGTAATTAAATCCATTATCCAGTTAGACCATCCATGCTAATACCTATTGTTCGTTTGGCCAACCAAGGAATTGGCTTGCCTGCTGTTAGTTTATACCTTTCCTTGTTTTGCCTGGTGTTTTTTTGCCTTCAAAACCAGTTGGTGGTTTTTTAAATCTACCATTTACATGCCGTCAGATATGATTGCAGCCAAGTGGCCTTCTAAGATAAGCTAACATGCACTTAAATCATGTGCTAATGTTAATTGTATATTACATACATACCAATTCAATGATTCATAATGTCTCTACTTTTTTTTGGTTGGTGGGGGGGATTAAATCAGTGCCTGTGAGAGTAAACTAAGCTATGACTGTATTTGTGCACTGCCATACTATGACAGTATGTTTAGATGATGAAAATATCATTTATGGTCCTTATGTTTTCAGTACAATATCTAACATAGATACAAGTTGCATGTCATTGATCTGTTACCTTGTACAATAAATAGATTCAACCAAGCTCAAACTCTGAATACTACATATTTGGATTTATTTTCCGAGTTCACATGCAATTCCTATTTATTTCACCAAGAACTGAAGTCATTTCTACATTTATTTTCCCAGTCAAGTGTTCATATCAACAAACATTGCTCTTAGTTTATGGACAGTTCGTCTAACTATGTTGCCTCACGTCCTAAAGTAAATAGCTTAATCATTTGAATTTGAATTATACTAAGTTCTGAAGTAAGCATCATCAGTGAATTATGCAGGTGTTGCCAGAGTTCTTACAAGTTGAAACTTTTGCAAAGTTCAGTAATGCTACTGAAATATTGGCCATCTCTAGCGAATATTTAGCCTCTAGCAATTGGCCTGTAATTTTTAAAAATATTTCTGTCATCACACAGAAACCCTTATTTTGGCCATGCTTTTGTTAAGGTGCTCAAGAACATCATGATCGTTCCTGCATCTATCTCCAAGACTGACAAAGGCTCCAGTCAACTTGCTACTGACCTTGTATAATATAGCGGCTCAACATCCTGTAATGCCTCTGTATGACTGTATAGGTACTCAACTCTTGCACCTAGCAAACCAAGTCCTTGCTTGTTTGTACACTCATGGACACGTTCCAAGAATAACTCAATGTACAATAGCTGTATAATTATGCTTCAATCGACTATGTATATGTTACTGTTCTCTTTCCCTCGAATTTGGGCCTGCATCTGCGCGCGATGGCGCGCACCCCTCCACTGGTAGGAGTATAAATCTATCTAGTAGCGACATAAATGGTTAAACGACTACTGCATGTCCTTATTTTATTCCAGCGACTGTTAACTCGCTGCGCCTCCCCTGATTCAAGATTCAAAAGTCTGAAGCACGTACTCCCTGTCGTCCAGCTGGGTCTGCTGACGACGGCGGCGCCGGCGGCGGCGCTTGTTCCGGCGCCGCGACGACCGCGACTCATCACTGTCAGTGTCAAAACATGAATCGTCGCTATAGCTAGAGCTTTCAGTGTCGGTGTCGTCGCACGCAGAGCGGCTGCGCTTTGCCCCAATGGCAATGGACTGGATTCTCAGCTGATCTATGACGCCGACGTCGCACCGGATGGCGAGGCAGTCGTCCTTGAGCAGGAGCCTCGCGTGCCGCCCCTCCAGCTCGTCCCAGCTGATGAACGTGTCGTGGCCGCACCCGCGGCGGTCGTCGCGGCCGCTGGAGCACGTGAAGACGCCCTTCTCGGCGGGGAGCTCGTACGCGGCGTTGCCGGCGTGGTCGAGCAGGCAAAACTTGTACTGCGCCCTCAAGCGGTTCAGTGGCTCGTGGTCCTCGTGGACGTGGCGGTAGACGGCCTGCTCGCCGTGGTAAACGAGGTAGAGCGCGATGGAGTCGGACTCATCCTTCGAGCTGTCGGTGCCGTTCGGATACATGTCGACGCGCCACCTGCGGCCGCCGACGGTGAAGTCCTGGGAGCTGATCTTTTTTGCCGCCGGGGATCGTCTTGGTCAGCGAGTAGCCTTCGATGCGGAACACGTGGAACCCACTCGCCGCCTTCACGACGGCCTTCGAAGCAGAGCGCGACTGCCTGCCGGTGCCCGCGGCGGCGGACAGCAGCGGGGCCGGCGCCGACATGGCTTAATATAATTTGGATTTGTTGTAAGGGTAAAGGGTTTGATATGGCTGTTGAGAAAAGCTCGTTGATGAGACATTGCAACGCAGCTTCTCAAATATATATTCCCTAGATTTTTCATTGATCAATTGGAGTCCGATCGAGTCCGACACGGTTTACATTAGAGGTTTCTTGCAAACATTGTGGGAAAATTCTGTCTTTCAGCAGTGGCATTATAGATATAGACCTCTTCGTGGGAAACAAGGTACGGAATTTGTACACAAATCTGCACTATTATATTTGCTTTATTCACTACTATACAAAATGGTTTTTACAAAGATATTCTATTTTGTCCAAGGCGGTTGATTTATTCAATAACTGCCCCTAGGGACGGTTACCTTATAATAAAACTGCCACAAAAAATCTACCTATTTCTAGGGGTATGGTTGGCATAAAACAACCACCCCTAAAAATAACGATTCTATGGTGGCTTCTTATGTCAAGTATCCTAAAAATTAGTGATCTCTAGGGGCGGTTGATGTATACCTATAAATAAATTTTTAGTGGTGGCCTTGAAAATAGTTGCCAAACAAAATACATTTATAACTTTTTAGGGGTGGTTGACGTATACATACATTTCTAGGGGCGGTTGACCCTATACTTATTACCAACGTAGTTGGGTAGAGACAATATTTATATTGAAATTGTAAAGCTTGACAAGATCTAAAATTTGGTAGTTGACGATGTTTCATTTAAGATTCAGAGCCCAAATATACGTTTTAAATTCATATTTTTTAAAATTCAAGGTTTTATTTTTTTTCTAGGAACCTCGGATGAAGACGCACCCTCTATCGAAGTCATAAACTTTATGGTTGAAATTTTCATTTTATTTAAAATATTCTAAGAGCCTAATATTCACTACAAAGTTTGTAGATGTTACTTTCTCCATCCCAAATTATAAGACGTTTGAATTTTTTGACACCAAGTTTGACCGCTCGTCTTATTCAAAAATTTGTTCAAAATATCACTTCTTTTGTCGTGGCTTGCTTTATTAATAAAAGTTCTTCAAGAATGACTTAAATTTAACTATGTTTGCATAAATTTTTTAAATATAAGACGAGTGATCAAACTTGGGGTCAAAAAAGACAAACGTCTTATAATTTGGGATGGAGGAAGTAATACAAAAGGATAACATCCTCGAATCCCCATTGATGCACTTGTGCCGAAAAAAACTGGAAATCTGACCTTATGAAAATAGGTGTAACACTAGGAGAAATGTTTAACAAGAAGAAGAAATAGAATGCTCCACCAGAAAAGAAAATATGTACAGTGTGCGCGACAACATATCTCCACTCCTAGTCTACACGTACACCCCAAAATTAATGGTACTACCTACTATTGACGGCCCTTTTGCTTAAAGACAAATTGACGGGCTAGGCCGGGCCGAATGCACAGTGAGTGGCGGAGCCCAGTTATTAGCATTTAGCCTTTTTCCCTTTGCTAATATGAATAATGGAATAATTGCATCCGTTCTCAGTCAAAGTTTGACTTTCCATGCATGACCCCGTGCAGGTATATAAAGTCAAAAGCCGTTGTTTGCGTCGTCAGATTGTTCAGCCAAAGAGGACTTGTTGCTCACGCCTCACGGTGTGATTACCTGCACGAGGGACCAAGCTAACAAGCCACCAGCTGATGATGACCTATACGGCTATATACGCTGCAGTATATTTCACTATATAGTATTTATTTATATATGTATCGTCCAAAAGAAAGCTGCTAGCCAGATGAGATGCCCTATATATACGGCTAAGTTTTATTTGACAAAACTCATGCGTGCTGAGTAGCAAAGATTAGCAGCAACTGTATTTCCCTATTTACATTTGCCTTTCTCCGCCCGAGCTGAGGTTTCACTTGCCTTGCTCTCCAGAAGTGGTAGCAGTAACACCCAATCATATACACACTGATGGTGTTCTTCAAGTACGGCTTCTTCTTCCTCGCCGACGCAGCCTTCGGTACCGCCATGGCGCACCGCGGACAGCACCACCGTCACGGCCATTGCTGGCGCCGTCACGGCGGCGACCGAGGCCGCTGCCACGAGCAGGAGCCCGCCATGCAGGCGAGCTACGACGACGAGTACCACCAGCAGGAGAGGAGGGGTGCTTACTACTACGGTCGCCCGGACGACACCGCGGACAACAGGGACACGGAGGAAAGGGAGTACCGCCGCTCCGTGAAGAATAAGAAGTCGTCGGCGGTTGCTGCTGCTGCTGCCGCCGCCACTTCTGATTATTAATTAGTGCATATCAATATAGCAAGATCGATGTCCATTATAGTTACACGCTGTTGTTACTGTATCGAACTATATGTTATTATGTAAGGTTGTAATTATAATTTGTTGTACCGTCGTGTGTATAGGTGTTGCGTGTGTATTGTACGCTACTCCTTCTATCGCTGAATAAATTAATTTCTAGAATTGTTTTAACTCAAAATTTTAAAGTTTGACCAAATTTATAGAAAATACAACAATATTTATGACACCAAGTGAACAAATTATGAAAGTAAAATTTATAGTGTTGACGTCAAATTGGATCCCGAATTACACGCCAGTAAGGGCTAGCACGCCCTAGTTAGTCAACCTATCACACGTAGCAAGTAACTCAAAGATCGATGAAACCGATCTAGGGATCGATTAGGCCACTACACCACAACACCGCATCACCGTCAAACATCTGACGCTAAAAATTATATTTATCGATAGGTGCTTTGTCGCTAAAGATAACTCACAAACCATCTGATGCTAAATCCCCATTTACTGATGGATTGTCTGTCACTATAGATATTCATGTTTACCATTAATCCATCTGTCGCTAAAAAGAGATACACTGTCGATATGTCTGTCCCTAAAAAATGGACCCCACACCTTGCTCGCCCACCCCACTTCCATCGAGCTCGTATCTAAATTTTAGCTTATCCCACTGATACAATGACAAACCCTAGATTCTTCCCTCAAATCCCAAATCCAGAGAAGTGCCTTCTCCCGCTGCGCTCCACTCTCTTCCCCTCTCCTCGATTCCAATCCGCCGCCGGTCTCTTCATCCCGATCGACCGCACGCCCTCTCCCTCCCAAATCCCATGCCACTCACCCCAAATCATATGGACACTATATTAAAGCTTGAATATGTTTTGGAATATTTATATTGTCTTGTTGAATGGTCTGTCGCTATAAATACATGGAGTAACGGATATTCTGTCAGTAAATGAATAGATGATCTGTCGGTAAAAGTATTGTCTGTCGCTAAAGATTTTTAGTGATAGCACTAACACCGTCTGCAGAAGTCTGTCGCTATAACTTTTTAGTGACAGATCGTCTGCTGCTATATCCGCTTTTAGCATCAGATCGTCCATTGCTAATCTTGGTGTTGTGGTGTAGTGGACCGATCTAGAGCTTGTCCTTGCCACAGAAGCCTAGAACACCTCCCGGGCGTCGGCAGATGCATGTTTAGGGTTCTTCCAGGGTTGGCATGACAACTTAGAACGCCGATGAATTTCACGGAGGGATGCAACGAACAACGAGAGGGTTGAAAAGGGCAAAACTTAGGTGATAGATGAAAAAACGATTGAGTGTTGGATCCTTCGTAATCCTTTGATATATATAGAGGGGGTAGTCTTATCCAACTAACAAACCAGTCTAAATTATGATCTCCATGTATCCTACATGAAAATAGATCCAAAAACTGATTTGGAAAGAGATCAGTTCGGACTACAATAGCGAAACCGACCTAGCCGAGTCGCAAACTGGCTAGGACGGCTCAACCAGCCTAGCCGACAGCCAACACAGGGCAAATCGGCCAGGCAGAGACGGTGCAGGGAGGTCGATCTAGCCGGGTCCCAAACTAGCTAGGTCAGTTTTAACGGGCCGATGCGGGGTGGCCCATCCAAGGCGTGCGAGGGAGTAGGCAACCGACTTTATCGGTTAGGGAGACCGGCCAGGCTGGTTTGATAGAACTAGGCGCCTCTTCTTCCTCTTCTCGTTCCCCGAAGCTCAATGTGATGATCCAAAATATGTTTTAGCACCTCTTATTCATCATGAACATTATTGCAAAGTCCTTTGGTCATTTTTAGTCATCAACATATGCCATCCAATTTTTAGGTGAAGCTTTAGGTGAACATGAAAACATAAGGAAAACCAAATAGCAGCGATGTCCAACTCATCGGCTACCGGTCGCTAAGGACGATGTATACATTGGTCATATTTGTTCTAAAGGCGATACATATATCGGCTATTGATTGGGCAGCACTCTTAGGATCTTGCCAAACAATTGGAAAGTATTTTCAAATACCCCCTCCCCCCATTATTGTCTCTAGCATATATGAAGTTCTAAGCACCACTTTGATGACTTTTAATGGACCTTTCCAGCTGGGTGACCACTTTCCAAACTTATTGCTCTTCGTCCCAAGAGGTAGAATAGTCTTCCACACTAAATTTCCAACTTGGAAAGATTTGCTCTTCACTTTCTTGTTATAGGCCAAGCGACTCTAGCTTTATCTTTCTCAATCTCCTTGAAGGCTTGTATTCTCTTATCAATCACCTCATCAATATTGTCCATCATAAGATCATGATACATAACAGCAAATAGATTATTCTACTTTGTAAGTCTATATGCATCCAAATTCACTTCCTCTTGACTATAAACAAGCTCAAAATGAATAACCTCAGTAGCAGCATCCCTAGACTACGATGACCCCACAAAGCATCAAACAAGACCTCATGCTACCTCCTGGGATTGTCTTCAATCTTCTTCTTAATCAACTTGATGAAAGTCTTGTTGCTCGATTCAGCTTGGCCATTAGCTCGAGCATAATATGGAGAGGGATTGAGCAACTTAATCTTATATGATTTAGCAAAATCTCTCACCTCCTTTGACACAAAAGAAGTCCCTTGATCTGTAGTTAATGTTTGGAGGATGCCAAATCTATGTATTATGTGCTTGGTAATAAACTCAATCACCTCCCTATGTGTCATATTCTTCAAAGGAATAGCCTCAGTCCATTTAGTGAAGTAATCTGTAGCAACCAAGAAAAAGCGATGTCCCTTTGTTGATAGGGGATGAATTTGGCCAATGAAGCCTAGCTCCCAACCTCTGAATGACCATGGTTTGATTATTGGATACATCAACGTAGCAGGGACCAATTGAACATGACAAAACTGTTGGCACTCTTCACGGCCTTTGTAGTAGCGAAATCAATTGGCAATCACAGTAGTTCAATAAAAACAAGCCCTTCGCAACAACCACTTCATCTTCAGAGCCGATTGATGTGTACCACAAATGCCTTCATGGACTTCACCCATGGCCACTCTAGCTTGATCGTCATCCAAGCAATTGAGCAACAAATTAATCTTCAACAGTTCTCCTATAAAATTCATCATTATGTAGAATTAACTTAAAAATACGCCGCTGAATATTTTTAGCAACTTTAATGCTTGGATCACATAGATATGCAATAATGGGAGCTCTCCAATTATTTGAATTAGCCTTAACACAATAGCGAGGAATTCAGGTTGATTCAGTGCAGACCCAGGCAAACTGGCTTGGCTAGCGCCTGGAACTAGCCTAGCCGGTTCATGCAGGCCACCTACAGAAGCAGTAGAACTATCCTAGCCGATTTTAGGAACTGGCCAGGCTTATTTCAGCAACCCAGTAGCAACGATGCTTTGTTGCATCGGCTCCTTTTTATATGAAAATTACGCCCACCAATGTCATAATTTGAAGCTTGTTGAGCCAACATGTTAGATTTATATTTCTCATGCGTTGAAATATGCCGAATTTGGAATTTAGTAAATTGCCCAATAATGTCAAGGCACTTGTCAAGATAAATATTTAGTGACGCTTCCAAACATTGATAAATACCAGTAACTTGCTGCACAATCAGAAAGGAATCACCAAAAGCTAAAACATGTTGCACATCCATGGATTGCAATATTTCCAAGCCGAGTAAAAGAGCCTCATGTTCGGCTTCATTATTAGTGCAAATGTAATCCAATCAGCAAGGCATCTCAAAAATAGCACCACTGGGAGAAACAATGACAATGCCAAAACCTTGACCATCTTTGCAAGCCGATCCATCAAATAAAGCTCCATGGAGTGCAAGTTATATAATTGACATCATAATCTAAGTCGATCCCATGCTCAACAATAAAATGAACAAAAACCTGTCCTTTTAAAGTTTTTAATGGTTCAAAGGCAAAATTATATCTATATCTATATCTCTTATAAAGCTAAACCCCATTACAAGTTTATCTCAACATGCAAGACATCCACATCATTTCTCACTACCTATCCACATCACCTCCCACTAATAGCCATGTCATCCACTAATTTGCAATCTCTTAATGCAAGCTATTCACACCATCTCCACTAAGCACAATTTAATTTTAATATATAAGAAATGTAGAAGGTATTCATATATTGCTATTTGTTTTGCCGTTCCATCGTCTTATAATTCGATCTAATTCTGTTAGTTTTCTTATTGGATTCTTTCGTTGTTCACACCATTTCCACTAAGCACAATTTAATTTCAATATATAAGAACTATAGAGGGCATTCACATATTGTTATTTATTTTGTCATCCCGTAAGAACAAATATAGGTTTAATTTATACATGCAACAATTTTATTTCTAAGAAAGCTCCGCATCAACGCACGGGGTATCCTTCTAGTTCTATCAATGCGTATGCCCATTTACCAATCCTTCCATTAAGGATTGGCCGATGCAACATGTGTTTGATGACATCGGCCTGGCAAGTAACTACACATGTGCTACAAAGCAAATAATGTCTCAACTTAGAGCATGCATAGTATAGTATAGCGATAAGAATAATTTCTCAATATGGGCATACCTTGTCTCAGGACCAAGAAGACGGGGACCAATATATGGAAATAACATATTCCTTACCGCTGTCCTCTTGAGACAACACCGCACAATGATTTTTTCTTCAACAGCAATATACAATTTGAAAGGAACCCCTCTCCTAGGAGCATGAACAACTAGTGTTGTTGAGAGATATTCCTTAATCTTATCAAATGCCTCTGGTTGCTTTGCCTCTGAAGTAAATTCAGATTCATCTTTCAAGCGAAGTATGGGGTAAAAGGAATAATCTTCCTGGACAAATTTGCAATAAACCTCCTAAAGTAGTTCACTTTTCCCAAAAAAATTGCAAATCCTTCTTGCATTTAGGCACATGAACTTTCTTGATGGATTCTATTCTCTTGGGATCCATCTTTATGCCTTTATCATAAATTATAAAGCCTAAGAATTTACCGGCCGATACACCAAATGCACACTTGAGTGGATTCATCTTCAAACTATACTGGTGCATCCTCTCAAAAGCAAGACGCAAATCGGCCAAATGAGCATCATGAGCAGCTGATTTGATCATCACAATATCATCAATATAGACCTCCATAATTACACCAAGCATGTCATGGAAGATCAAATTCATAGCCCATTGATAAGTTGCACCAATCTTCAATCCAAAAGTCATAACAACCCACTCAAAATGACCAACAAACCTAGGACATATAAAGGTCGTTTTAGAAGCATCTTCTTTAGCCATAAAGATTTGATTGTAACCAGCATAAACATCAAGAAAGCTAATGATTCTATGTCCTGAAGCATCATTGAAAGCATATCTGACTATAGGCATACGATATTCATCTATTGGAGTGGCTCTATTAAGATCTCTAAAATCAATGCAAACCCATAGCTTTCTAGAATCTTTCTTCTCAACGGGACAATGTTAGAGACCCACTAGCATACCTGCATGGTCTAATAAACCCCGCTTCCAATAATCGATTAATCTCCTCTTTAATGCGGTCATATATAGTAGAATTGAAGTGATGCAGGTGTTGCTTATGAGGCCTGAATCTAGGTTTAATGGGCAGGTGATGATCAACGAGCTGGCGGCTTAGTCCACGCATCTCAGTGTAATTCCATGCAAAGCAATCAACTTATTCCTTGAATAGCTCAATTAACTTAGACTTATAATTGGCTTTCAAGTTGATTTATATACATTGGCCTAGGCACAGAGCCATTCCCAATATCAATCTTTTCCAATGGGACGACTGATGTGAAACCTTGTCCTAACTTATCAATCTCACCAAAATCATCAATAGCTCCACAAGTATCTATTTTAGAATGCGGATATTGTTCAACACAATGTTTCAACCACACTAAGTTAGCATCCATTGATGACTACATGATGATATTGAGTCGATTGTCAATCGGATTTAGAGAAACGGGTAAAAAACCATCCTTCACTACTACACAAATTTTAATGCAGGTGGGCCAAATTGATTAATGGAGGCGGGCATTGCAACCGCCTTTAATCAAAGGCCTCTATTAATGGAGATTTAACGAAGGCGGTTGTTTTGTCCGTCTCTGTAAATCAAATAGGAAAAACTAAAAAGGAGAAAAAAAACCCATGGATAGGCTCGCCGAGCCCATCCATGGGCCTGCCGAGCCCATCCAGGGACCGCCGTAACCCTAACTCCCCGGGTCTGCCGTAGTGGGGCTCGCCCTCGCCGGATTGAGCCTGTTGCCGCGCCCCTCCACTTGCTCTGGCCGGATCCACCGCCATGGTCCCACGCCGCTCGCCGAGCACCGTTGCGGCCCCACGCCGAGGACTGAGGACCGAGCACCACCGCGGCCTCCCCGCGTCACTGAGGGCTCCCAGCGCCGCCGAATCTGAGCAGGGAGAGGGAGGGAGGACGCGGGATCTAAGCTAAGAGAGGGAGGGGGAGAGGGAGGGAGTGAGTGGGAGAGGGTGAGAGATCTGCACCGGGGAGGGAGAGAGAGGGAGGACAGGTGACGGGTGAGGGAGGGAGGGCGTTGCTCGCGTGACAGTGGGAGGAAGGGCGCCGCTCGCCTGACTGGCTGAGGAGAATGCCGCCCAACCCTAAGTTCCTGTATATATACGAAGACAACTATCGGGCCTCGCCTAGGCCTATTGGGCCTGACCTTTTTTTACGCCCGCCTCCGTAAATCCATTTTCCGAGGCGATCAAAAGTGTCCGCCTCGATAAATAAGAAATGTCCGCCTCCATTAATCGTAGGCATTAACCAAGGCGGTTAGATTTTGTGGCCGTCTCCGTTAATAAAAGGGCACCGTCTTGCAAAATCATTTATGTAGTAGTGCTTAGTGACACTAATAAACTAAAAACGGATAGACAAGCAATACCATCACAAGCAAAGTTGCCTCGGTCGTGGCAACCTGGGCTCCTAGGGAATGCATTTCAAATCTGATTCATAACCAGAGCCAACCCAGCCATTACTTAAACTGTATACTATCTCTTATCTCTTACCAAATGAAACCAGAGCCAAAAGATGGCCAGGGAGCGTGGCCACATCGTCTGCTTTACGCGGCCGTCGGATCGGGCGAGCTGACGGTCTAGATCGGGCGAGCCCCGGTTATTTTTCTCAAAAGCCCTCGAACTTTAGTGAAATCAACCCGCAGTCCGACCTCCTCTCTCAAAATTTTTGCAAAAAAAGCCTACGAACTTTAGCAAAATCAACCCACACTCCAGTCTTCTTAATGGGCCGGCTGGCCTCAATGAGCCAAAAACAGCCCGTGACTCTCTTTTCCTTTTCTACGATTTTAACTTTCTTTTAAAAAACACAGAACTTTCAAAATTCATAAAAAATCACAGAAAAAACATAAAAATGCCAAACCAGTTTTGTTGAGTTTCTTATGACTAGATCTATGCATTAAACTTAAAATATCATATGCACTAGTGTATTTTATTTGGTATAGTTGTAGGTCTATGCTCTTATGTAATTGATTAATTTGTCGTTTGTATCACAAGCAAATATAGCTCTATGCTGAAAAAAAAACTAGGATCCTCTCAATAGCATTAGCAAGTATACGCATCACTCTAAAAATATAAATCTTCAAAGACTTCCACAGTAAAAATCAAGTTTGTATCTTATTAATTCATTTCAAATTAAAAGAAACATACTGAATAAGCTAAACCTAACATGTTTTAATAACAACATATTTCTATTGGTAAAGACATATACTTAATATTTTCAAATACCACTAAATTATACAAAACACACGAACGCTGGTACATACAACAAAAATTATAGACAGGTGCGGCAACGCCGTGCCCCGGCTTTCTAGTTATTCCTCTGAAAGCCAGGTGCCGGGAACCTTTCAAATTAATTTGCCAGTGAACAGCAGATATGCTCAGGTTGTTTTTTAAATTCTTAATTCCCTTGGGGAAATTACACTCGATGAGCTTGGTGAAAGCATTGACACTCGTACTATCTGTAGATGATATAGTCTTGCAAAAGATTTTGGCAATGGTTGCGTAGTGTTGTGCATCCACAAGTATCTGAGGTGTACACATTTGCTAAAGACATCAGGCACTTTGCAGTGAGAGTGATATAGAAGCGCTAAGGTACGTACACTTTTCAGATTTTTTAGTGCAAATCTGTGATCGGGACTCGTATCAGTGTTCATTGCAGAATAGTATGGGCATACAATTTGTGTTTTCAATCTCCTTAATACCTGCTTGTCTTTCAGATTGGACAGGGCAACATCTGTTATGAACAAATGACGAACAGTATATGGAATCTGAGGGCATATCTGGTCTTCTACTCTAAGAAATTCCCCCATAGTTAGATGGACTGCTGCCAGGTCAGATGGTCATGCATCATGTAGCATAATTCCCAAGCTCCAGTCTCCATAGGCTGGAAGAATATAATGGCAGGCCATGAGTTGATTAAAATAGTTGGAAGCAGTTCTTTCTAGTCCTTGATTGCTTGCCACTTCAATATATCCTCGTGCTATCCAATAACCATTGAAGACCTGAGGATAAAAAATGAAGCTTTTGGGAAACAAGTTGCAGTATGCAAAGCATTTCTGCAGGTGCAATGGCCGCCTGTCGTAACTCAGGCACAGAACTGAGATGATATTCTGCTCCTTTGTCTGATCAATTTCCAGTATTTGTGTAGGATCGCTGGTAAGCCTTGAGGGGAGGGGGTGAATAGGCCTATAAAATTTCAGCTCAAACAAAAATTAAATTCTGGAGCGGCAGTGCTGCTCTACGAGCGACGCTACTGCCCAATGGTACTGCTGCTCTCTAAGCAGCTGGGCTGCTCTGGCTGACACTCGAGATGATAGTTCAAATTCTACCCAACAAAAATTAGATCGAGTAAATTTCTAATGTTCCTAGGGTAGTATAGAACATATTTCACCACTTAGAAGTTAGAGGAAGTGCACGAGCAAGTAGATTATGACCAAACCCTAAAATCACCACAAACACAAATATTGCAAAGCAAATGATAAGAACACAAGTGAGACACTGATTTATCCCGTGGTTCAGCTCGCCACTAAGACTTGCCTAAGTCCACGTTGTTGAGGAAGCCACAAAGGCTTGGGTTTTGCGGAACTCTATCCTTGTTCTCAAGTAAAGAGAGTGAACTTTTAAGATGAGGATGTTTCCACTAGATGATTGGGGTGATTACAAACTTCCCAGGGCTGCCACACAAGTTGGCAAGCTCCACGAGTGACGCTCTAGTCGGTTAGGAGCAAGCTCCAAGAGTAACGAACACAATCCACCAGCTTGAATACGAACCAAGTGCGTTAGGTGATGGAGATTAGTTGGAGCAGCTCTCTAATGAAGTTTGGAGGCTCAATCTCTCAAAGATTTGTAAGAGAATCAAAGGGAGAGTGCTTGGGAGCTTGAGAGTCTTCAGTGGAGAAGAGAGGAGCGCTCTGGTTGTTTTGAGATGCAAATGGTCAAAGGTGACCATTGGGGGGAAAAGGAAGGTGAAGGCAATACCTCCTTCTCCAACGGTCAAATTTTAAGGCACGGTTTTGTTGCCCAGAGAGCAGCACTACTGCCCAGAGAGCGGTAGTGCTGCTCTGGCCCGTTAGCTCCAAATGAAAACTAAAAGACATGCTGTCTGGGCAAGGTATTAGAGGATGTTTGGTGGAATATTTAGCACTTAGTTGGATGTTGAAGCTTGCACATTGTATTCCCCTTTGTAGTACAACTTTTCCTAAACTTCAGAATAAAAATGAATTATAAACGTCTTTGAGTCGGATGCCATGTCCTTTTGTAATTGGGGGCTCCACCATCATGTATGTTATCCTCCTTTTTGTTTTACCTGCTTGTCATTTTGATAAAGCTTGTTAGTCCCCTAATTGTATGATCATTATCACCAAAGCCCACATTAGGGCTTGATTGCACTTACAATTTGTTTTCATGCTTCATAGCTCATCTGACCATAAAGAAGAGAACCAACAACATTTATCGCAAGAGGATATCCATCCAATCTTCTGATATAACTTCTCCCAAGTTCTCTAAGGACAGGGTAGCAATCTTGATTTTCATCACCAAAAGTAGATGCCTCAAATAGATATATGCTATCCTCATTGCATAAGGACTCTAGCTTGCATATAGCAAGGTTCCAAAAAGTGGCACTAAGCACACGCTTCATCGTGCTGAAGCACTAAGTGGACAGGTAACGCTTCTCTTTGGGGGAATAAGCTCTCCCAAAGCGACATGACCACCTTAGTGGAGCAGCGGCAGCTGGCTCCTGCTGCCCATCGACTGCACGTCGCCGTAGCATAGCCATCGGAGCCTAGCGCCATCAACGGTCCACCGAAAGTGGGAGGCACGAACGCAGGGTCACCAGCCGGTGTGTAGAGGCCCAGAGGCGAGGGCACAAGATGACTGGCGAGAGGTAGGAGCGGGAACCGCTGATGTCGCCGCCGAGCTTGGGACTGCCCTGCTGTCGTTGAGAGCCTGAGCCTGAGCCTAAGCACCGCCTTCGCCTGCATCCTGAAGAAACGACGACAGCTATGTGCCTTCACTGGAGCAGTGAAAAGGTTAGGGTAAAGAAACATGTGGGTGTGGTGGAATGAGGGTTTGTGCTGAATTAATGGGCATCTAGATGAGCTACTAAATAAAAGTCCATACCATTTTTTCCTTTTTCTTTTCCTTTTATTTTTTTCTTTAATTTCTAACATCTTTTGATAGATCGATCAACACATAATTCAAGATAAAAAAACACATAATTCAATGTATGGTGGATGCTTTGAGTTCTATGTTGAGGCCTTGGGGCGTAGTATATGTTAGGGACCCCATTAGTGTGTTTAGGGTCCAATTACATAGCCAAGATGCTCTTTTGTAAATACAAGCCCCACCAGGGGAAATTGTAAAAATCTCCCTTCCCACCTGGAAGAGGTGGAGGTAGAGAGGGACCTAGACCTTATTCATTTGCACTCCCTCAATTGCTCGCCACTCTCATTTCTCATTTGTTTGGTCAAGGACAACATTATGAATTTCCGCTACATTACAAAATGCTTAAGCATGCTTAGGAATGCTTAAACACACTTAAGCTCTAGGCGGTGGGTCAACACTATTGTTCGGTTTAAGACCAACATTCTAAATTTCTGCTACATTACAAAATGCTTAAGTATGTTTAGAAACACTTAAGCCCTAGGAGGTGGGTCACCGCCCACTTAGTGTTTAACGCGCCTTTTGTAACCTTGGCATATAGCAATAGAATTGAGAAATCTGTCTATCAACATCATCCTAGTAGTCACAAGGATCATTACATGACTATTTCCATGCTTGAGTGGCTCCAAAAATGTTATCCATCTTTCAGTATTCACATAGCCACTAAGGATTTCAGCATGCCAAATTTCATCAAGAATCAGTACAAGTTTCTTACCTTGCAATTTATTCTGCAAGATATCTTGAAGGTGGTTTAGATTCATACCATCCATATTTAAAGTTATGTCAACTAATTTCGGAATTTGTTTGGTGTATTTTAGTTCATCTAACGTACTAGACAATGAAATCCAAATCTTGATGTCAAAGTGGGACACGGTCCTTTCATCATCGTAAATGAGCTACGCAAGTGCTGTTTTTCTAATGCCACCATTCCCCACTATTGACACCAATAAAATAAAGGATTCACTATATCTAATTTTCTATATATGAGCTCCCCAATCAAAAAATCAATCTCTTTCTGGGAGCCAATGAGTCCACTGTGGTTGCACACAGTGGTGCGAGCTTTGTCCATCTCCTTGATGATACAATACAAATGTGAAGTGTCACTACCACGCATAACAGACACAAATATTTTTGTTTTTTTCCCTCATATCTTCAGTAAGCCTAATGATTTTGCCAAGCTTAGTCTTCGTTGGGTCCAATCCAAGCACACATTTGCTGGCTGATTTTGAAGATGAAGTTATATGCTTAATTAGGTGTTTGGGGTCAACAACTTGTTTCAACACAATTTAGTCAAACTCATTGAGAAACTCCTCCACATCTCTAGCAAGATCTGTTAACTTTCTAAAAACCTTCACTTGCGCTTCATCAAGCAATGTTGATCCTCTTAGTACACTTAAAGCGAGCTGAGTTTCATCCAGTCTACCATAAAGCCTTCTCAAATCATCATTTATCCTTGAATTGAATTTGAATTGTCCAGAAAGGTACGCTTCTACCTTGACAAACATGTACTTGATGAGAGGGATGCCACCCAACCCACTACTATTGATGCTGATATCAACATAGCCTACAAAAGGGAAAAAGTAAATTAGGATTGTTATAGATGATATCCTTCGGCTGTAATAATATACTGCAAGCAATGAAGCAATACAAAAAGTGCCACCATTATAAGACATTAAGACCATGATTGACAATAATGTATTATGAGTTAGCATACATCACAATTGCATTGAGGCAGAAGCCGAACTTAGCTAAGCCTTGGGCTAATTTCTATTGCACTAAAACTTAATGACAAAAGCACACAGAACCACCAAGTCATATACAAAAAAGGTTGCACACCACTTGGCTTGTCACAATTTTCAAGACTGTTGGTATTTATAAGTGCAAATAAAATATGAAGCATTCTACAAGCGCACAAAATACCATTGTAACATTTTACTGGGAGTATTCCAGGTATCGTTATTTATATTTTACCATAGGGAAACAATGGAGTAAAGACTTATTGAGTAATAAGAGAATATCTATTAGTCAACATACCAGCATAACTAGAGCAAGGGCTAAATGCAATGATAGGAATTATGTATAATAACACTCAGAGGATAAATCAATGAAGATAAATAACTAGTGAACTCGGGAGAACAACGGGTGAGGTAGATTCCTATGACATTCTTATTACATGGTCAAAGTACAACCAACTATAACTAAGACTAACTCTACTCTTGTGCACTTCGGACGCCGCTAGACTATAGAGCTCTGCAAAAGATATCTCTACTGATGCGACTACGGTCCTACAATTTAAGAACCTGTTCACATGGGGTGGACTACAGAGGATAGACGGGTTGTCACCTCCCGCTGCTACCACATGGTTAGGGAACAGGGTGCACTCACAGGCAGAGCATCGTATAAGCACCATGCTTACACGAGGCTCGGCTACTTTGGCTAACCGGTAAACTAGCAGGCTAAGCGCTCTATGAACCCATACATAAAAGTAATGATAACCTTTAATTAAGCGAGATATATATTCAAGGTAAGCATAGCCATGTAGATAGGAATATGATAAATTGATAATAGGTCTTACAAGATGTAGAAGTGAAGATACAAGGCTTTGCCGAGCCTCCAACACTAGATCTGGAACTTGAGCATGGGCCCAACTCGACCCTCACTCCTGAGCTACTAATCTACTACATTGGAAAGTTCTAGACCTAATCCTCCTGGTGTGTGTTGATCTGAATGAGAGATGATCTCCCGAGGGGGGGTAGGGGCTAGTATATATAGGGGGAACCATCAATCCTGAGCCCTCGGATCAAATCGACTTAAAACAACGGTGCAGCGTAGACTGAATCTAGGAGGCGGTGGAGAACTGACATACGAAGGAGAGGCTGACCTATGGGACCCATAGGCTGGTCAGCCTGCAGGTGGGGTGTCTTCTGGAGTGTTTTGGAGTCTTCCTAAGTCGGTTTCATCATGGATAAACGTGATTTAATCTGATGATTGGGTCCACCTTGACGGTTTTCTAAATAAATCCTCCTACAAACACAGATTCACCAAAACTTATGGAATTTATTAGTTTAAACCCCTAGACCTATGTTTGGTGATGTAATTAAGTATATATGCAGGTTGTATTGATGGTTTATAATTGATGTTAATGACCATCAACAAAGACTCAGTTCAAACATAGAAAGATATAGATATGATGATGAGTAGATAGTTGAAAGGTCTACAATGCCTAAGGGGGTGGTGAATAGGCGTACCTAAAAAATCTTAAACACAAACTCAAAGCAGCAAATCAATAACTATCGACGGTACCGATAGTTTGGGTCGATACTACCAATAGCTATTTGTAGTTCTAACACAAACTCATCGGTACTACCGACCCCCTACAGGGAAGCTACTAAATCAAAGATAATGAAGCTAGATTTTAGATTTGAGTTTTACCCCACTTCCTTAGAGGTAGATGAAGGTGATGTGGTACTCCCTATGTGGTACTCCCTTGCCCTTGGAGCACCTCCAATTTGTAGATCAGGGCCAATACCTAAGGAGTAGCTTGAGGGAGAAAGAGACTATGAAGAACAAGTAATGTCAAGTAATCATAACAACAACAAGCACACGGGACACAAAGATTTATCCTGAGGTTCAGCCACCCCACTTATCATATATGGTTGTAGTAAGCCAAGTACTTTGTTGCAACTAGTTTTCTGTGGATTTAGTGCGAGGTGTGGCACAAGGTAGCTAGAAGAAGGTAGTACCTCATCCCATGGTCAAACAGTTCGTGGGCACCCTGGGCCGGACTTGCGAAAGGTTGAGACATCGAGGTATCACTTATGTATCGATAGGTCGTATGGGCGATATCCCTTAGTGGAGTTAAGTGTACCCTTCTATGGAGTTTTGAATTAATTTTATGCTATAAGTTCTATGCTTCTAGATACAGAATAGAAATGGGAATGGACTCATGGAAGATTGAGCTCCAATTGCTAATTGCTTGAATTTATATCAACCATGCTTCTCTTTCTTTGTTGTTAAGATAACATTTTTATTATTGTATAAAATGCTTTTATGCAAAACCAAATGCAATCCTTGCTAATGAACCAAATGCATGATCCTTGTATCTATGTCGGGTCAGTCTTGTTGAGCACAATTGAGTACTCACCCTGTAAATCTTTGAGCTTTGCAGGTAGCCCCGCTCCAACATATGGTTTCTTCCATGCACCTGAGTCCTCTAAGGACCAAGTGAAAGCCCTATGTGTGGCTTTGGTAATTGAGTGGCAACTAGTGAACTAACCCTTATCATAAGTGTTGTGACTGAGCTAGGTTATGTCCACTCCAAGGTTGAGCAAGGATGGAACTCATGGAGAAGATGAGAGGAGGCCACATGTGATCAAGTGCTCAACATTTGGAACAGGAGAAAGAGAAAAACAAAATCTAAGATGTGAAGGCAAAGGTATAAATAGGAATTTTGTTTTGCCGGTCAAACGCAATAGAGTGTGTGATCGGGTTTAGGATAAATATCCGTACTATTAAGAGGGAAACTCCAAAGTTCATTTCGGTTATCTAAGTGTCACTACGTGTGAAAATACATTTCGAATGCATTAGACCTAGTGACGTGGTGGTGAGAATCAAGTGAAAACCCCTTTGAAAATGTTTGTGAAATTGCTAGAGCTGGAGCCCAAGTCCGACAAGAGGGGCGGGAACCCACCATTGCAGCACGGGCAGCAGGCGCAGATGGCAAGCTTCAGCTCTCGTACAATTTTATTTACAAAAGACATTGGTAAATTATTCTTGTGTTGAATGATTTCTTACATTTCATTTTGTGGAGGGATCAAATTCAGTTGTAATAGCTTTTGTGCTCTCCGAAATTAATGAATTAAATATTGGTGGTCGGTCCTTGAACCTGTGGCTCTATGCCACTTTCTTAATATTAAAATTTCTTCCTTGATAAGTCATATACTGGAGGTCCATACCCCTTGGTAGGACGCTGTCTAGAATAAATTTTTATAAAAATAATCCTACCATAGTCATTTCTATCTCTAGCACTCCTTCCCCAAGCAAAAATAAAGCCTCTCATCCGATTCCTGGCACGATGGCGGTCAAAATATAGTAACTCTCTCTATTTTTTTAAAAAAAATTCGACCCCTCCCCCCCACCCCAACCTAAAATATAGTAACTCTGTTTGAATCATTGTATATATACTACGCGCACATACAGTAGCCAAACAGGTCATTAGAGCATCTCCACCAGATCTCACATATTACATCTCTTATAAGTTGTTTTAGAAGAGTACCCTCAAATCAATTTAGGATATAAAAAGAGCACTGCTGTAGCAAATTATCTAAAATATGTCTCCAATAATTTTTAGGACAGGGCAGAGGGATTGTCTCTATTATTTTAGGACAAAGGATGTTCCTTTCAGCAGATCTTTTAAAAATCATAGGTATAGGAGACGAGATAGAAAATCTGTTGCAACACCTTTATTTCCTGAAATACTACTTTTTAACTATAGAAGATTGGATAAGAAATCTAGTGGAGATGCTCTTACCTATGCATGTCGCCATCACCATGCATGCATCTGCCAACTGCATGTTCAACGTTAAAAACTTGTTGTTCCATATAAAATCACACTTACTAATATTTGTATGGGCAAGCCTAGCGCCCGAACGTCCGGCCCTAGACCTGCGTCTGGACGCAACTCTCATTCACAAACCTGCCATGCCCCCTTACGTAAAATCGATCGATCGAATAGAATTGCGTCCACTGCACCGCGCAACAAGAGAGCGCGCCCGCCGCGACCAAGTCACCACGCACCTGCGCCCCTGCTCCCAACCGTGATGTATGCAGCCCCTCTCTGCCCCAATGCCCATCCCGCTCTGGAGGCCACGTCCGTCCATATGGAGCTACCTCACTTGCACTCGACACACGCAACTCTCTCGTCCCGCGCCCATTCCTCATTCGTATGGATGCCCCTGCCAGCTATGGGAGAGACGCTGCAGCAGAAGGTGGGAGAAAAGAGATGCAACACCCAATCTACTTTTGAAACATCCAAAAACAACGGTTACAACATACATCTGAGGGTAGTTGAAACACTTGAAACATGCTTCTGAAACACTCAAAAACACACTTGAAAACCATTGCAACTATACGCAACATCCGAATTAAACACATGCAACATTTGTGTGAAACATATGCAACATCCAGATAAACACAATTGCAACATGCTTCTAGAAAACATAGATGAAACATACCTCTAAAATATCTAAAACACTCGAAACATACTATTGCAACATGCCTGTGAAAACAATTGCAACATATGCAACATCCCCCGATCTACTTTTGCAACATCTATATGATTCAACTGAAACATACCTCTAAAACATCTGAAACAATTAAAACATACAATTGCAACATGGGGGGGAGAGAGAGAGCCCGGCGCGGGGAGCACCATGGCAGCCGAATCTACGTGCATTGGGGGCTCCGGGTGAGGAAGGACACTGGTGTGGGGAGAGGGGCTCCGCCAGGGTGGGGGGAGGAGGACGTCGGGGTGGGTGAAGGAGCCGCCGGTGTGGGAGAAGGAGCCGTGGGGTGGGGGAGGAGGATGCTGCGGTGGGGGAGGGTCGCGACCACCATGCAGTGCGGGGAGGGGACGCCATGGAGGCCGCCGGATATGAGGGAAGGCCCCGTGGACGAGGGGGTGGCTGGATATATGGAGGGGAGGGGAGGGGAGGAGGCTTGCTCGAGCTGTCGTGGAGTGGGGAAAGGCCGCCATGGAGTGGGGAGAGAGGGGTGCGGCTGCAACGGCGGAGAAGAAGCGAGCTAACGGTGGCGGTGCGGTGGAGGCGCCCGCAGCGGTGATACGAAATGAAGAACAATGCATTGCTCCATCGATTTTATTTCGTTTTTGTTTGGTGGGCCAGGAGCAAGTTGTGGGCCGTTCCCGTAGGCCCAGCTAGCCGTGTCCGACACGGGACAGACGCCCATGCAGTATCATTATCGTATTTGTATGGTAGGCACAATAATCACATAAGATTTTGACACCACACACGTGTGTGCCCAACAATCCGGAACAAGATCCGCTAACTTCGACCTCTCTAACTGCACAGTGCAGTCGGAGAAGGATCACTGTTCGGTTCACGAATCGGACGTACGTCCGCGCTTCGACTTGCACAAATGCAGTATCGGTGTCGTGGAGAGGGGCGCCGGCGAGCTATGGCGGCCTGGTGGAGAGAGGAGCGCCGATCTGAGTCTATCAAGAGACCTCGCTCCCATGGCGTCCTTGGTTTGAGATGGGCCGGCCGCTGTATCTGTATTCGAGTGGGCCTGTGAAATTGAAGTCACTGAGACCAATTTACAGAGTCACGGTTAATTTCAAATGGACGGTTGGGATGAGCGGCTGCAGAGAAACGTCGAGGAGTCAGAGGATCTCGTTCCCACCAATCCATGCATGATCGCACCTAATCATCCATACATAGAAAAATGCACGGGTGTCGGACGCACAATATAATATAATAAAATAAAATAAAAAGTATAACTCCCTCTTCCTAAAATAAATGCACGTCCCATTTTCCAACAAGTTAAACTCCTTTTACTTTAACTAAGTATATATAAAATAATATTAATTTTTATATCTCTAAATAAATTTATTATCTAGGCCGGCTATGTAGGGCCGGTTATAGAGGGTCTGTAGGGATGGCTGGGCCAGACGTCCCTACCCATCAGTTGTTAGAAATCAACGATTTATAGGCTAGCTGGCTAGCTGCCCTACAAATCGATATTTAGGGGCGGAAGTATACGTAGGATCATAAAGCTAGGTCAAAAAATAGCAAAAGAAAATGTGTGGAGACCCCACTGCAGACAATCTCACATGAAGCGATTTTTGCACAAAAAACACCACACTACAGATCAAACCCTTAACCTCCTGACTCGTTTGTTACTCCTCTAACCACTCCACCCCACACTCATTTGTGTTTGTATTAGATATTCTTTCTTCTCGTATTATACTCAACCAAATTTGAAATGAGTGTTTGGGACTCTAAACAAATTTAAATAAATGAAAATATTGTCAACTACAAAGTTGTAGATCACAAAAATTTAAACAACTTTGATTTTGGTCATTTCTCCATCCGAGGTTGTTTGAAAAACTCAAATTTCAACTGTGAGAAATTCAGACATAATTTTCCTTAAATAAAAGTTGTCATCTACGAAGTCGCTTGACTTTTCGAGATCTATAACTTTAATTTTGGTCATTTTTCCATTCGAGGTCTTTTAAAAATTCAAATTTAAAATATAAGAACTTCAAACGTAATTTTGCATAGATATATGATTTCAAATAAAAAAGTTGTCAGGTACAAAGTTCTATATCTTTTTTAGATCCATAACTTTTCTGGTCGTTTCTCCATCCAAGGTCATTTGAAAAACTTGAATTTCAAATATAACTTCAAACACAATTTTCTATGGATAGATGATTTTAAATAAAAAAAGTTCTCAATTACCTAACTTTTTGAGACCTACAACTTTCGTTTTGGTCATGTCTCCATCCGAGGACATTTGTAAATTCAATTTTTAATATGTAATTGCACTGTTGGGCGCCCATTTATAGAGGCGGCTCTAGATCTCGCTGCCTCTACAAATCGATTTGTACAGGCAGTTGGATCTAGAGCTGCCCCTATAAATAGGGTCATTTGTAAACACGGCTGAAAATATCAGCCGCTCCTACAAACGCAGTCGTAGGTGCGCTCATCTTAGGAACCATCTTTAAAGGCGATTTTAGATTGCACCATCTCTATTGCTACCATGCTTTTCGGGGTAGTATGAAAATATGTTCCAATACCAATCTGATGATACTTATTACACGGAGGCCCCCGCGTCGCTCCCACGCGAGCGACACGGGAGGCGACCAAACCGTGCCGCCGCTCCCCTCCCTCCCCTCTCCCTTCTGCTGCGCCGCCGTCGGAGTAAGTCGCGGCATGGCCGTGCGGCTTGCCGGGAGGGCGGCGGTGGGGCCCTTCCTCTTTGTGGTGGTGGGTGCGCTGGTAGAGGGCGAGCTCGCCCGCGGCGTCCTAGGGCGCGGAGTGCGGCAGTGCCGGCATCCGCGGCGGCGGTCCCAGACTCCAGGGTCCGGATCTGGTGGGGTTGGGGTCAGTTCCATGTGGAGCTCTTGCGCTCGGCCCCTGGGCGGGCATGGGGCGACGGCGGCCGCAGCTACGGTCCAGGACGTCGATTCGGAGCCGGGGAACGCGCGCAGTGATGGTTGTGCCAACCTAGGGTGCCAGGGTGGGCTTCTTTGGCGTCTGGTGCTCCCTGCTCGCCTCGACGCCGGATCTGGGGTGGCCAGGCCTGGATCCGCTCGGGCCTGGGCGCTGGGCGACCTCGGCGCCTGGATCTGACAGGGCGGGTGAAAGGTCTTGATGGCTAGAGGGGGGTGAATAGCCTTTAAAAATTTTCTACAAAGACACGCTAAACAAGTTTATCAATATAATAAGTAGCGAGATGCGAGTTTTGCTTAGCCTACGGGGTGTTTGCAAGCCACCTATCCAAAACACAATTCTAATAATTGCACTCAACCGCACAAGTCAAACCGAGAAGGAAACTACAACTACAACTAGCAAGCTACACAAAAAAGCTACTCTAGCAAAGCTAACTAGCTAGCAAAGATAACTATGAAAGTAATGCGGAGTTGAGTTGGGAGAGTTTCACCGAGGGGCGAAGTATTGAGCCAACCAATATAATCAACAATGAATACCAAGATAACCGAACACCGGGATCAATCAATCACAATATGAAAGTGATGACACGAAGATTTATCCCGAGGTTCACGTGCTTGCCGGCACGCTAGTCTCCGTTGTGTCCCTCTTCACCACGTGGTTCGGTGGCTAATCGGTCTCACACCGAGCCTCTCAAAAGGCGCCACAAGAACCTACCAAATGGCAAAAGGTTGCAATGACACGAGCAATTTACTAACGTTGCCTTTGGTGCTTCGCCGAGGTAGGTATAAACCCCTCACAATCACCGGAGGTGGCCAAGAACAATCACCAACTCTTGCCAACGCCTCCAAGCTGCTCCAAGCCGTCTAGGTGGCGGCAACCACCAAGAGAAACAAGAATCCCGCAGCAAATCAACCACCAAGTGCCAACTAGATGCAATCTCACAATGCAAATACACTTGGATCACTCAATCTCACTTCGAATATGTAAAGAAGTAAGAGAGATGACTGGAAGGAGAATTGCTTAGCTCAAAGTGCTCACAAGTATGTCAAATGTTCAAGAGAGAGAGCCTTGAGCTGGCCAATGAGTATTTATAGACGTACCCCTTCGAATATAGCCGTTAGAAACTTGAAACAGCCGAAATCGCGCTGACCGGACACGCTGGTCCAACTGACCGGACGTGCCGGTCACACAACGGCTAGCTGCGAAGCAATGACCGGACACGCTGGGATCGACCGGACGCGCTGGTCCCGTAACTGATCGGATGCGCTGGTCAAACCTGAGTAGCGCACAACGAAACAGCGACCGGACGCGCTGCAGACCTGACCGGACACCACAGTGCCAGCGTCCGGTTGGAGTCTAGTAAGCTCCCTGAACGACCGGACGCGTCCGATCGACAGTGACTGGACGCACTGCGCGTCCGATCATCAAACTGAAACACGTGCAGACGCTGAACGCTGACCGGACGTGTCTGGTCAAACAGAGACCGCGTCCGGTCCAGCATCCGATCACCTCTGTGACCTCCGTTCACCTCCGTTTCTTTTCCGACTTCCGGCGTAGTGGAAAATAGTCGTTTCAACTCCTCGAAAACGGCGTAGTGGAAAATAGGCGTAGGGAGAGAGGACCCCAATCCCTCTCTACCGCTCAAACTCCACCGCCTTCGCAAACGTGCTAATACCACAAAGTGATCTCGTCATGTGTGAGTGTGTTAGCATTTTCACAATAATTTTTTGAGGCGATATTAGTTATATCCAAATGCATATGATTGTGAAATGCACACCTAGAGGCACTTAGGAGTTCAATAGCCGTGTCATTCCCCTCTTTATAGTATGGCTATCTAACCTATAATGTAACCACACCCACTAGGTGTCTTGGTTACTAAAACACAACCCTTAAGCATATACCTTTGCCTTGATCACGTAGGGTTGCGTCCAAATCCAAGTGTGGTCATCATGATCACCATGTCCATCTTGCCACCAACCTTGGAATGTACTAATCCTCATATGCTACATACAACTTAGGCATAGGATTAGTACTTAGGCATTGTCACTAATTAACAACACCAAACATAGGACTTTCAATCTCCCCCTTGTTGGTAATTGGTGACAAACCTTTCACAAAGATATTATGATAAAATTTTGATTGAACCCATGTCACATTGTCCAAGTATATTACCATGTGTAAGAATTATGGACATATGATCATGAATTCAAATTGATAGCAATGGCTCCCCCTACATGTATGCTATATGTTTGGATTTTGAAAGCATACATGTTAGATAGGAAAGATTAGGAGCATTGACTACCAATAGGTGCTAAGTGTTTTAGATTATAGACCTTTGAAGCGTGATACCATCGGAGTAGCGATAAACACCATCTTAGCACCTTGTGTAGTTAGATACCACTTGGAAAAGCACAAACATAACTAGAAACCTCGTGAGATCAATATTATAAGCAAGGCTCTAGTACCACTATAAAAAATATGAAGCAAGAAAAAATCTAACTACTTCGTATTCATGCTAGTACCTCAATATACCATTCAAATTATACTAGCAAGTCACCACACAAGCAAAGTATCGGAGAAAAAGAAATGCATAACTATGCATCATACAAATGAAGTGCACATGGAAATGCAATATTCATGTTTAAGAGCTTGCTCCCCCTACTTGTGTGCTCAAAATTTTAGATGATCCCCTTCTTTTATCAATTCTTCCCTTTAGGTTTTCTCACCATTGAACAACATTTTTCTCCCCCTTTGTGCTTCTCCCTCTTTGAGTTCTATCTTTGTGAACAATATTTTCTCCCCCTTTGGCACCAATGACCACAAGGGACCAATTTTAGATAGATTATCATGTTGAATTATGGGGTGAGGATCAAGTTTATGATTCAACCTAGATTGCTTGCATAAATAAAACGCTTCGGTTTGATCCAAGGGCAAGCTTCTTCACACCTCACTAGAAGGGTTATCATGCACCATGTTGAAGCAAATACTTAAACAAGTTATCTAGATCAAACATTTAGGATCACAAGCTACTTAAATAAGTTATATGCTACCACTAGATCATACAAGTCATGAAAACAATAGTGGCACCATATAAACTTCAAATTCATTTGATTTTCATGAATGAGCCTAGAACATGTAAATTATGACTAGATGCACTAAACAAGTCCTTAGCATAGAATGTATGACATGTCAACCAATTGTACCTTGGGGCTCAAAGGAGAGGCATGTCATATATGGGGTGCATCAACTCATGTTGGAGAAGTCAAGTATGTTCAACTCATTCTTTAGCTTATGAAATCTCTTCTCATCAAGTGGCTTGGTGAATAGATCAGCTAATTGATCTTCGGTGCCCACACTCTTAATAGCAATGTCACCCTTTTGTTGATGATCTCTAATAAAGTGATGGCGAACATCAATATGCTTTGTTCTTTGATGTTGAACCGGATTGTTGGTTAGCTTCACGGCACTTTCATTGTCACATAGCAATGGCACATTCTTGAAATTGATTCCAAAATCCTTCAATGTTGCCTTCATCCACAAGATTTGGGCACAACAACTACTCACGGCGATGTATTCAGCTTCGACGGTAGATAGTGCAATACTATTTTGCTTCTTGGATGACCATGAGACAAGTGATCTTCCCAACAATTGACAAGTCCCGGAAGTGCTCTTTCTCTCCACTTTGTCACCGGCATAGTCGAAATCCGAATATCCAACTAGCTCAAAGCTTGCACCTTTGGGATACCACAATCCAACATCTTGTGTATGCTTTAAGTACCTCAATATTCTCTTTGTTGCCTTCAAATGACTTTCTCTTGGTGAGGCTTGAAATCTTGCACACATGCATACACTAAACATCACATCGGGCCTTGATGCCGTCAAATAGAGTAGACTACCAATCATTGATCTATATAGCTTTTGATCCACCATGTTGCCACTCTTGTCACTATCCAAGCTTCCACTAGTGCTCATTGGAGTAGTGATTCCTTTTGCATCTTCCATACTAAACTTCTTTAGCATATCCTTTATGTATTTGGTTTGGCTTACAAATGTTCCTTCCTTCATTTGTTTAATTTGAAGTCCAAGAAAGAAACTAAGTTCACCAATCATTGACATTTCAAATTCTTTTACCATAATTTTCCCAAACTCATCACAATAATCTTAATTGGTTGAACCGAATATGATGTCATCAACATATATTTGCAACATAAACAAGTCTTTCCCAATCTTCTTGGTGAATAGAGTAGTATCCACTTTGCCCATGACAAATTCTTTGGATAGCAAGAAGTCCCTCAATCTTTCATACCATGCTCTAGGTGCTTGCTTCAATCCATACAAAGCTTTTCTCAATTTGTAGACATGATTGGGTTTCTTGTCATCTTCAAAACCGGGAGGTTGCTCCACATACACCTCCTCTTGGATGTACCTATTGAGAAATGCACTCTTCACATCCATTTGATATAGCTTGATATTGTGAGCACAAGCATAGGCAAGTAATATCCTAATTGCTTCCAATCTTGCAACCGGGGCATAGGTTTCACCAAAGTCAAGACCCTCTATTTGTGTGTAACCTTGAGTCACTAGTCTTGCTTTGTTCCTTACTACTATCCCATCTTGATCTTGCTTATTGCGAAAGACCTATCTTGTTCCAATGACATTGTAATCCTTAGGCCTCTCAACTAGTTCTCATACTTCATTTCTCTTAAAGTTGTTGAGCTCTTTATGCATTGCATTTACCCAATCCGGATCTCTCAATGCTTTATCAATGTCCTTGGATTCTTCCATTGACACAAAAGAAGAGTGAGCACAAAATGATGCCAATCTTGATCTAGTTTGAACTCCCCTTTGTATGTCACCAATGATGGAATCCAATGGATGGTCTCTTGCAATGTTAGTTGGTTGAAGCACTTGGACTTGATTGCTTGGATGTTGATGTTGATCATGAGTTGGAGATGATGAACTAGTCACTTGTTGATCTTGTTGCACTTGAGATGATGTAGTAGCTGGATTTTGCATTAGAGAACCACTAGCTTGTGTAATTGGACTTTGGAGCACTTGATCTTTATTGTCATCCACATCAATCACTTGCTTTGGTCTAATATCACCAATATCCATTTCTTTCATAGCATTAGTCAATTTAGTTCCTCTCACATCATCCAAGTTATCTTTCTCATCTTGAGAACCATTTGTTTCATCAAACTCAACATCATGCACTTCTTCAAGTAAACCACTAGCCAAATTCTAAACTCTATAAGCTTTGCTAGTAGTTGAGTAACCAAGTAAGAATCCTTCATCACATTTCTTCTCAAACTTGCTCAATCTAGTCCCCTTCTTCAAGATGTAGCATTCGCAACCAAATACCCAAAAGTATGCAATGTTGGGCTTTCTTCCATTTAAGATCTCATATGGTGTCTTCTCTAGAAACTTATGGCAATAGAGGCGGTTGCTATAGAAGCAAGCCGTGTTGATTGCTTCAGCCCAAAATGAATGACTCACATTATACTCATTCAACATTGATCTTGCCATATCAATTAAGGTTCTATTCTTCCTCTCAACTAGGTCATTTGATTGAGGTGTATACTTGGTCGAGAATTGATGTTTGATTCCAAGCTCATCACATAGCTCGTTAACTCTTGTGTTTCTAAACTCACTTCCATTGTCACTTCTCACTTTCTTGATTGTGGTTTCAAACTCATTTTGCACTCCCTTGATGAACTTCTTGAATATATCAAATACATCACTTTTGTCCCCAAGAAAGAATACCCATGTATATCTAGTGAAATCATCCACAATCACAAAGCCATACTTGTTGCCACCAATGGTTGTATATGTAGTTGGCCCAAATAGATCTATGTGCAACAACTTAAATGCCTTGGAAGTACTCATAATGCTCTTCAATGGATGAGTGCTGCCCACTTGCTTTTCGGCTTGACATGCACTACATAGTTTATCTTTCTCAAATGTGACATCCTTCAAGCCTCTAACTAAGTCATGCTTCACTAACTTGTTCAATTGCTTCATGCCAACATGACCAAGTCTTCTATACCATAACTAACCCATACTTGATTTGGTGAGCAAGCATGTTGAAAGTTGAGTGTCACTAGCATTGAAATCAACCAAGTATAGATTCTCATATCTAAAGCCTTTGAAGATCAAGTTAGAGCCATCAACACTAACTATCTCCACATCATCAACACCGAATATGTACTTGAAACCGAGATCACACAATTGAGCAACCGAGAGAAGATTGAAGTTCAACTTTTCAACTAAGAGCACATTGGAAATGCTATGATCATTAGATATTGCAATCCTTCCAAGATCCTTTACATCACCCTTGCTATTGTCACCAAATGTGATGCTATCAATGCCACTATCATTTGATTTGAGAGAGTTGAACATTCTTGAATCACCGGTCATATGTTGAGAGCACCCACTATCAAGCACCCAATACCTTCCTCCGGCTTTGTAATTTACCTACAAAACAATTTAATGTCTTTTAGGTACCCATACTTGCTTGGGTCCTTAGAGGTTAGTCACTAAGCTCTTTGGTACCCAAATAGCCTTATTTTTTGGGCCCACAATTGGTGTACCAACAAACCTAGCATGCACAGCTTTCTCACCCTTGGTAAGGACATAACAAGAATCAAAAGGAATGTAAGGTACATTAGCATTTTTCTTGTTCTTGTTCATTTTATTGCAATTAATCTCTAGATGCCCAACTTGCTTGCATCTATTGCAATAACGACCATTGCCCTTCACAAAGCGAGGCTTTGGAGTAGCAAAGACCGCCTTGCCCTTCTTGGGAGTATAGCCCAAACCCTATTTGTTAAGAGAGAACCTTTGGCTACCCAAGCATTTTAGCAAGCGTGCATCCCCACCATAGGCATTGCCTAATGCGCGGGTGAGATCATCCACACCTCTCTTGAGAGTCTCATTCTCAACCACAAGTGATGAATCACTAGTAGTAGAGGTAGAGTCGGTTGTGGTGGATGATGATGAGCTACATGAATCATTAGTAGGACCAACAAATAAAGAATCATCAATAATATCACATGTTAGTCCAATATCACAAGTGACAATCACTTACTCCTCCTTAGCTTCCTTCATGAGCTTCTCCAACTTGATGTCCTTTTCCTTGATGAGCTCAAGTAGAGTGGGCTTCCTTAAGCCTAGTGTGAGCAACTTTAAGGTCCTCGTGGTCTTCCTTTAGACACTCACAAGAGGCCTCTAGCTCATTAAAGGATTTCCTAAGAGCTTTGAGCTCTTATTCAATTCCTTTGCACTCTTTACTCTTTTTGAGAGCAACAAGCTCCTCCATCAAGGCATCATTTTTATTGCTCTTGGTAATGAGCTCTTGCTCCAAGATCTTGCACTTCTTGGTTGTCCTCTTGTAGCCCTTGCTCATTTGATCTATTATGCCTAATAGATCATCCTTGGAGTAGTCCTCATCCTCCTCCTCATCACTCCTACAACCATCATTAGCACAAGAATCATCATCACTATCATCATATTTTACCTTGGTAGGCTTGGCCATAAGGCATGTTGATGTAGTGTCAAATATGGATGGCTTGTTGGAGAGGGCGATGCTTGCAATGGCTCGCCGAGTGGTCCTCTCATCATCACTAGAGCTTGCATCATCATCACTATCGGAGTTATCACTATCCTAAGTGACCACATAGCCACCACCCTTTTTTCTTGTTGATAGTGAAGCTCTTCTTCTCTTTCATCTCCTTCTTGTCCTTCTTGTTCTTCTTCAACTTCAACTCCCCATCATGATATCTTTTGTCTTCATAGGGGCACTTCGCCACTACATGATTAGGCTATTGCAATTGTAGCAAAGCACCTCCTTTGCCTTCATGAAGTCCCTTCTCTTTCTTGCACCATATCCTTTCTTCTTCATGAACCTTCCCATCTTATGCACTAGGAGGGCCATGGTCTCATCATCGAATGGATCATCATCATCGCTCTCCACCTTGCTCTTGCCCTTAGAAGATGAAGCCTTGAATGCAATGGGCTTCTCTTGCTTGACCTTGGTCTCCTTTTTCTCATCTACCTCATCTTCATTATCATTGTATTGGGCATCAGTCATTATATCTCCAAGCACATTGGTTGGTTTGACCTTGTCTAATCCCTCTCTAAAGATCATTCTTCTTAAGGTGGTAAACTTCTTGGGTAAACACATCAAGAACTTGTGTGAGAAGTCCTTGTCCTCAACCTTCTCCCCAAGCCCCTTGAGATCATTGACAATGACTTGGAGCCTATAGAACATCTCCGGGATAGATTCATCATCCTTCATCTTGAAAGTGGAGAACTTGTCCTTGAGCATATATAGTTTGACACTTTTTACCATTGAAGTGCCTTCATATGTTTCTTCAAGCCTTATCTAAAGCTCATTTGCCTTCTCAAGATCTTTGATTTGCTCAAATACTTTGTCATCAATGGCATGGTAGATTGTGTCAAGTGCCGTCGTGTTGCATTGTTTGTTGATGCGGTCATTGGGAGTGAGATTTTCCTCATCAAGAATGATGTATCCTTCTTTGGTCACATCTCAAATCTTCTCATGTATATTGCCTAGATATTGCTTCATCTTTCTTTTCTAATGATCAAAGGAAGAGACACCATCAAAGAATGGAGGCTTGCCATTAACATGATTGAACATAACTTGAGCCATCTTACACCGAGGTTGTTAAGCCTTACAAACGGTGACCACGGCTCTGATACCACTTGAAAGGTCTTGATGGCTAGAGGGGGGTGAATAGCCTTTAAAAATTTTCTACAAAGACACGCTAAACAAGTTTATCAATATAACAAATAGCGAGATGCGAGTTTTGCTTAGCCTACGGGGTGTTTGCAAGCCACCTATCCAAAACATAATTCTAGTAATTGCACTCAACCGCACAAGTCAAACTGAGAAGGAAACTACAACTACAACTAGCAAGCTACATAAAAAAGCTACTCTAGCAAAGCTAACTAGCTAGCAAAGATAACTATGAAAGTAATGCGGAGTTGAGTTGGGAGAGTTTCACCGAGGGGCGAAGTATTGAGCCAACCAATATGATCAACAATGAATACCAAGATAACCGAACACCGGGATCAATCAATCACAATATGAAAGTGATGACACGAAGATTTATCCCGAGGTTCACGTGCTTGCCGACACGCTAGTCTCCGTTGTGTCCCTCTTCACCACGTGGTTCGGTGGCAAATCGGTCTCACACCGAGCCTCTCAAAAGGCGCCACAAGAACCTACCAAATGGCAAAAGGTTGCAATGACACGAGAAATTTACTAACGTTGCCTTTGGTGCTTCGCCGAGGTAGGCATAAACCCCTCACAATCACCGGAGGTGGCCAAGAACAATCACCAACTCTTGCCAACGCCTCCAAGCTGCTCCAAGCCGTCTAGGTGGCGGCAACCACCAAGAGAAACAATAATCCCGTAGCAAATCAACCACTAAGTGCCAACTAGATGCAATCTCACAATGCAAATGCGCTTGGATCACTCAATCTCACTTCGAATATGCAAAGAAGTAAGAGAGATGAGTGGAAGGGGAGTTGCTTAGCTCAAAGTGCTCACAAGTATGTCAAATGTTCAAGAGATAGAGCCTTGAGCTGGCCAACGAGTATTTATAGACGTACCCCTTCAAATATAGCCGTTAGAAACTTGAAACAGCCGAAATCGTGCTGACTGGACGCGCTGGTCCAACTGACCGGACGCGCCGGTCGCACAACGGCTAGCTGCGAAGCAACGACCGGACGCGCTGGGATCGACCGGACGCGCTGGTCCCGTAACTGACCGGACGCGCTGGTCAAGCCTGAGTAGCGCACAACGAAACAGCGACCGGACGCGCTACAGACGTAACCGGACGCCACAGTGCCAGCGTCCGGTTGGAGTCCAGTAATCTCCCTGAACGACCGGACGTGCTGCGCGTCCGATCATCAAACTGAAACACGTGTAGACGCTGAACGCTGACCGGACGTGTCCGGTCAAACAGAGACCGCGTCCGGTCCAGCGTCTGGTCACCTCTGTGACCTCCGTTCACCTCCGTTTCTTTTCCGACTTCCGACGTAGTGGAAAATAGTCGTTTCAACTTCTCGAAAACGCCTGAATCCCATCTCGCAAGCTCGGCGGGAGGGAGAGAGGACCCCAAACCCTCTCTACCGCTCAAACTCCACCGCCTTCGCAAACGTGCTAATACCACCAAGTGATCTCGTCATGTGTGAGTGTGTTAGCATTTTCACAATAATTTTTCGAGACGATATTAGTTCTATCCAAATGCATATGATTGTGTAATGCACACCTAGAGGCACTTAGGAGTTCAATAGCTGTGTCATTCCCCTCTTTATAGTACGGCTATCTAACCTATAATGTAACCACACCCACTAGGTGTCTTGGTTACTAAAACACAACCCTTAAGCATATACCTTTGCCTTGATCACGTAGGGTTGCGTCCAAATCCAAGTGTGGCCATCATGATCACCATGTCCATCTTGCCACCAACCTTGGAATGTACTAATCCTCATATGCTATATACAACTTAGGCATAGGATTAGTACTTAGGCATTGTCACTAATTACCAACATCAAACATAGGACTTTCAGCGGGGCGGGGCGTGGGCCCGTGCGAGACTCGGGGCACTGGGTGTTGCGGCCTCTGCTTCGACGCCGGCTCGGCGCTTAGGTCTTGTGCGGTGCTGCGGTGTCGGCCTGGGGCGTCTGGACGGGCCTTCCTCTTCCATGCACTCGGTGAGGTGGTGACGTGTGCTGCAGTGGGCCATGGCTCCATGGTGGAGGTGGCGGCGTCAGCGGGGGACACCAGGTTTGGTGCCCAGTGGGCCAGATCCAGTTTCCCTGGGCAGGGGGTTGCACCAGTGACGAAGGGTGCGTGGCTGGCGGTGGTCAGCTGTGTCAACGGTGGCGGCCGGCGGTGGTCCGCTTCGGTGTGTGGCTGGGGGACGCGCGCGGCAGGGTGTGGCCAGTCTTCGGTATGTGATCTGGTTGGCGGGGGTTGCTGACGCAGCTATGCGGCTGCTCGTGCAGCCGGCGCGTCGATACCCTCCCGACGAGACTTCTGCGGGATGGTTGGCAGTGACGACGATGGCGGACAGGTTGGGGTCCGACATCTTAGCCGACGTCTGTGCTGGGGTTTCCTGGGGCGCAAGCCTAGCGACGGCGACGCCTGTGGGCGCCGCTACCCTGTTGAGGGCGTCGCATCCCCAGCACTGTCTTCCACGGGTAGAAACCCGGTCCATTTCTTGGACGTGCGACGGCGGCGCATTCGACGTTGTAACCTTCCTGAAGGCGTCGTGGTGGAATTCGGCTCGGTGTCTCCTGTGGCGGACGCCGTCTGCTTCTGGGCGCCCGGTCTACCCCTTCTTCAACGGTTGGGTTTGCTTCGGATGCATGGCATTCGCCGCGGGCGGGGTGGGAGGTCGTGGGTGGAAGTCGGAGCTGCTCCTCATTTGAGCTTGGCAATGATAACCGCCCTGGCCTCCTGCTTTGGGTTGACAGTCTTACTTTAGGTGGGTTGTCTGTAAGCTACCGCGGGAAGTTGAAGCTGCTGGTTGCTTTACAACCATGCTCGGCAACGATGACTTGCGGTAGTGTGCACTCTGTCATGTCTGCGTGGGTGGGCTTCGCCTCTCGTGGTGCTTGTCACCACGATTGGCTGTCTTGTATATACAATTTGCTCTCTACTTATGAATAAAAGCCGATAAAACGGATCTTTCGAAAAAAATGATACTTATTACATATCATAAACATAACTATTTTTTTAATATATATACCTAGTTAAAAGTATACGAGATGTGCACTTATTGCGTGGCGGAGGTAGTACGAATACGTGCACTCCGTATTACCACCACCACGTATACATACATACACAGCATCAAAGGCTGAGATCGATCGAATCACGGCCCGAAGTAGATGTGATCCGGAAGCCTGGGCTCAGGGATAGCCTTGAGCTGGTTCAAGCGAGACACGGAGATCCCAAGCTTCTCCTCCATGCTCAGCTCCTCCGGCGCCATGCCGCCGGGGAGCCGCCACGCGTAGCCGTGCACCAGGTTCGCCAGCACGAGCTGAACCATCCTGAGCCCAAAGCCGTTGGCAGGGCACATCCGGCGACCCGCGCCGAACGGCAGCAGCTCCAGGTGCTGGCCCTTGACGTCGACATTGCTCATCTTGCTCCCGGCGAGGAACCGCTCCGGCCGGAACTCACCGGCGTCGTCGCCCCACACGGTGGGGTCCCGGCCGATGGCCCAGACGTTGACGATCACACGCGTGCCGGCCGGGACGTCGTAGCCGGCCACCGTCGTGTGCTCGCGCGACACCCGCGGAACCAAGAGCGGCACCGCCGGGTGCAGCCGCATGGTCTCCTTCACGACGGCGTTCAGGTACGGCAGGCCCGGGATGTCTCCCTCGCCGACCAGGCGGTCGCGGCCCACCACGCGGTCCAGCTCATCGGTCACCTTGCGCAGGACGTCGGGCTTGCTCAGAAGCTCCGACATGGCCCACTCCACCGTCACCGACGAGGTGTCCGTGCCGCCGGTGATGAGCTCCAGAACGGATGCCTTGACGCCGTCGCGGTCGAGAGGGAAGTCGAGGCCGGGGTCGTCGGCGAGCTGCAGCAGCAGGTCGACCATGTCCCTGGGCACGAACGCGTCGCCCTCCCGCCGCCGCCGATCGCCGTGCTCGCGCAGCACGTGCTCGATGAACCGGTCGAACATCTTGGCCAGCCGCTTCATCCTGCCCACGTACCCGTGCGGGTCGAGCCAGCTGAGCCACGGCACCAAGTCCCCGACGTGCAGCGCGCCGTTGAGGAAGAAGATCTCCTCGACCATCCACTTGAACTCCTCCGGCGTCGCCGCGGCGGCCGATCCGGCGTCCTCGCCGACGTACTTCTTGCCCAGCACCATGCGCGAGATCACGTTGAGCGTCACCATGAGCAAGTGCTCCTTGAGCACCACCGCCGCCGTGCTGGTGCTCGTGCTCGTCGGGTGCAGGTCGCGCAGCATGGCGCGCACCTCCTCGGCACGGACGCCCTCAGTCAGCCTGATCTGCCGCGCGCTGAAGAGCTCCGTCATCCACAGCTTGCGGAGCTGCCGCCAGTACGGGCCGTAGTGCGACCACAGCATGCCGGAGTAGTTGTACACGGTGTACTTGCCGCATGCCAAGCGGGGCCGGTCGAGGTACGCCAGGTCCTGGGTCCTGAGGATGATCTCGGCCACCTCGACGGAGGAGCCCACGACGGCGGGGAAGGCGCCGAACCGGAGGGACATGAGCGGGCCGTACCGCACCGAGAGCTCGTGGATGGAGCGGTGTGGCAGGGCGCCTAGGAGGTTCAGGTTGCCGATCACCGGCCACGGCCGAGGGCCCGGTGGCGGGATGTTGCGCTTGCGCGCTGCTTGTCGTTGCCGGTGGCCACGACGGCGGAGGACGGTCGTCGTCACAAGCAAGAGCGCAGTGGCCAGCAGGATCATCGTCGCGAGGGAGGACGACGCCCATGGTGGTACTGGTACCTCCATTGCTGAGACCTCTGGAGTCTGGAGTCTGGAGCTAGCAAGGTGGTTGTGTAACGTAAGAAAGAATAGATGAAGACTGGACATGGCAAATGGAAATGGATGAAGGGATTTATATATATGAGCACCCGCAGTGTTGCAAAGCTTGAAAAGCCATGTCACTGGTTGGTTTCATCGATGCCTCGATTCTATTTTTGTAGTTTACAACGTGAATCTTCGATGCCTGAAACAATTTGGGCCCGTCATAACGTGACGCACAGACAGACAATAGCCTTGGACTCTAACACATGCATATGCAAGTGCGGCATTGAAAAAAATTGTTCATTTACAGAAACGCTGATGGACAACCGGTTGTTTCAACCAGCCCCAGCAACCGGTTTTTTGTCCGTGCATTTGCTTCCCCTGCCTCCCCTAGGTCATCAGATTGAGACATGCAGCAGCGACCACTGAGACGCTCTCTCGCCAATCGCCCATGGCCACGGGCACTGGCCGACAGTGGTGGGCGCCGCCGCCCCGCGGTTCCCCTCCCCGCCGTCGTCGTTCATGGCCGACCCGCCGGCAGAGTTCCTCTGCCCGATCTCCAGCACGCTGATGGCGGACCCGTCATCACGCCGCCGGGCCAGACCTTCAAGCGCGCCTGCATCCAGGCTTGCGCCGCGCTCTCCTTCTCCCCTCCCGTCGTCGCCGCCGACAGGCTGGGTGCGGGCGCCTCGGCCGCGGAGGCCACCAGAGGGCGACAGTCGCCAGGACGGCGAGCACGGCAAGGGCCTTCGATCTCTCCCGTTCATAAATTTTTCATAATTTGTATTTTTTCAGAAATTTATGAATAATTTGACATAATTCTCTGGCATTTGGAATCTATAGGAAAAATTTATAATTTATTTTTGAAAATTTTAGCATATATTTATGTTATTCTCAAATTACATCGCTTTGTCTAATAAATTACACTGAAGAAATCATTGTAAATATAATAATAAGGTAGGCAAAAATCTTGATGTTGGAAGCGGCTAAAACAACCAATCGTTGCTTAGACAGGCACCAGGGATTGTAGAAGCATCGATATTGGTGTTTCTGAAGCAAACATCGCCTTCTGCAATGGTAAAATCGATGTCTCGACTTTCTCTTTCCAGATTGTTGCATCGATTTCTTCTGACACGTTGTGGCTGCTCAATGAGAGTGTGTTCCTTGTGGAGTTGTGGGGCCAAGCGAGTGTGTGGTTGGAACAAAAATAACACATTGTGGTTATGCAAGAAGACGTTGAGATTGATGGCAAGGATACGTAAGTGTTGAGCTGCATGACTATACAAGTGACGTATATACGTACGTGACAAATTATGTCTGCAGCTGGACTTTGTACTCATGTGCGGCAGAGGCCTAGGCAGACAATTGGCGCCGGCCTCAGTACACGCCTCAATATTCATATTCATTTGCTTAGTTATTGTACACAAATATTTTGGACTGTCACGTCCTCTCACGTCAGCGATGAATCAAGCAATGGGAAATATATATACCATGCGAAATATTATATTAATTCGTGGCAAGAGTCTTCACAGACAAAAATAATCCCAGCTGCCACCGTCTGGCCCTCCCTGATGAACAAGAGTACACAGAACTTTCAGGAAACCGGCTGCAGCTGCAACTGCAACTATTGTCCACCAAGAACAAATTTTCCGTCCGACAAATAGATCATCTAGATAATCACACGCTGGCCGATAGCGGGGAGCAGCTCGTTGGTTACATCGGCATGTCCCTGCTTGCTGTTTTGCGCGTGATAACCTATCTATATCTATCTATCTATCATCATCACACTATAAAAGAGCGAGTTTTTTTAAGAAGGCTCTCCCTCTATAATAACCATTTGATCTAAATGTCGTGTTATATAAGCCCTCCGTCATCCGTGATCTAACGTGTAAAATGTGAGACTTCTAGCGCGATACGTAAAGAAAAGATTCGGATTGATTCATGAGTCCTCGATTTGGGGCTCTAAAAAAACCATGCCGAAAAGAAAGAAAGAAAGAAAGATACAAACAGAAATGAAAACTGAATTCCTATTGAGAGAAAAAAAAAGTCGTAACAGAGTAGAATTCACCTTATGGTTGATGCTCCTTTTTCTATTTGGCCAATCAGGCTCACATGCAAACATGAGATGCACCATAATTGAATTCGGATTCCAATGCTTTTCTCCTTTGGAACATACATGCATGCAACTTATCCACATATGTCAGATGCATAGGATTTCCAAACTCATGTCACACGTGAACTCCCCACGCCAAAGCTTCCATGAAAGGTACATATTATAGATACATCCTTCTCTATTTGCATTAGAATTCCTTTTAGATTTGGAAACAGAGAGATCTAACGGTTATTATAGAGGGAGAGCCCCCTAGAAAAGCTCGCTCTTTTATAGTTGGTTTCAAATGATGCCCGGCCGTCAGGACCTGTGCTCCCGCATATGCCGCTAAGGACGGCCAAGGTACGTCTGGAAGCTCAGGTGCACGATCGAGTTTCGAGTCCAGGCCCAAGGCCGCCATGCAAACCAGGCTCCATCTGCTACGTACAAAGCGCTAGATGATGTCAAATTGTACTGCTTACAACGAGTTCCCCGTGGCACTCATGACTACATGAGTGACGTAAATAAGCTAACCTAGCAGGTCATAGATTATTTATTTCTCTATCTATGTATGTATCCTATACATAATATATGGTTCACTGTCACAGATCGATGTTGATGGCGTCAATCTAAGCAAGAGATAATTAGTTCATAATTTCATAGTCATATATAATTTGGACAATATATTATTAATCGAAATAATAAACATGTGCGTGTCGCACGTGCATATTTGCTAGTGCTATAAAAGAGGGAAAGAATTGAGAAATACCTCTTACCTAAAAACATCTACCCACCCTATGCTTTAACCCTTAGATGTTGATCTAAGGGATATTATGCCTCCTTACTGTCTAATAAGTGGGCCATATCTATATGCTATAAAAGAACGAAAGAATTGAAAAATACCTCTCACCTAAAAACATCTACACTGTTTTAACCCTTAGATGTGATTTGAGATGTTAATCTAAGGGATATTATGCCTCCTTACTTCCTAATAAGTAGGCCATACCCTAAGAAATGTAAGACCGTAAGAATCTTACGCGTTTCTGCCATACAAATCGCCTGTGCGTGTATTCCTCCGACTTTTTTTTCACTGTGCTCTCCTTCTACCCGCCTATTGGTACCCGCACCTGGCAATGACGCCTACGCAGTGCCGCCCCCTCCCGTTCCATCCATACCGCCTCGGCCAGCGTAGGCACCTGGGAATCATCCAATTTGACTAGGTGGCCACTGGTAGCGCGCCGACCACCACTTCCCTAGCACTGTTTCTCTTCCTCCCTCCGCGCGTGAATCAGCCCAGTGCGGTCCAGAAGCCCATCAACGCAGCCGCCGACAGTTCTCCCTCCCTCCGGCAGCTCTCACCCTCCCTCGTCTCCAACTCCGGCAGCTCACTCCCTTCCTCGCTCATCTCCATCTCCGGCAGGCTTAGAAGGAATAGGCTCAGGAGAGGGAGGGAGGCTAGGCGGTGGAATGGTGGACGGGTGGTTAGGGGCCCTAATAGCGGTGGAGGTGGCCGAGCCAGGTCCGGGCGGGAGCGTCACGGCGGTGGTTGTGGGTCACCGGAAAGCATGGCCATAGTGGCGGCGGGAGTAGGACGGTGGAGGGCAAGATGGAGGCCATGGCGGCCGCGTTAGGGTTCGTCGGAGCTCCATGGCCTGAGCATTCGGTATTGCCAAACTGATAGGTTCGGTACTTCAGTTCTTCCCACAGAAATTTAGTTCCTCGGAAAATAGGTACTGATCGGTTCCTTCCAAAAATCGGTAGCGAGGAAATTCGGTTTCGGTATTTTTGGTTCAGTTTTGGTATTTACCAAAAAAATACCGAACTGATCACAGAGACAAATAATAGCAAGTTCAAACGGCAATTTTTACATAATTTTGACATGATTTTGTAGAGAATAATAGTGCCAAAGACATACATATAAAAGTCCACAGGACTATAAGAGTAGAGTACCATAAATTCATAATATAATAGTCTACAATAGCACAATCAATAATATAATAACACTCAAATTAAGCACATTTCACATAGTTCCCTAAATTCGGTTTCCCGAGTTAAAGAACCGAATATACCTCGGTAAGTTTGGTTCCTGAGAATCAGGTACCAAATTGGGTACTGAAAAATTTGGTTTCGGTATTTTCGGTTCGATTCTCGATATTTTTTTGTCCAACCTTAGTCGCGGCAGTGGAGCTCCGACGAACCTAGCGCGGCCGCGGTGGTGGGCAGCGGAGCGGCGAGATGCACTACAAGAAACCTGTTAAACCATGACGGATTCTTAGCGACGGATTTTGAGACCGTCACTGATAGGCGCAATCTGTGATGGTCATCTTATTTCCATCATTGATGTGCACAAGTGGATATTCCCGGGCCGTTAACTCGTGACAGTTTTATTCGGACCATCACAGCGTATGATTGTAAAATCGTCATACTCTAGTTAGCACAAAACAATAGGCCCGCTGTCATATAGTTAGTGCAAAACCCAACACCTGTAGCAAACTAGCAACATGCCTTACCATTGAGCTACTTCTTCTATCCGCCTGAATGTGGACTTAAATATTTTTTTATTTACTGCTACACACGGCGTGTCCCAGCAGTGTGGCCCATTCACTCGATGTGGCCTAGCATCCCATTGCATTGGCGTGTTGGGGTTAAGGATGAAAACGGTCAGAAACGGTCGGAAAACTCCTTAACCATTTTCTACTTTTATATTTGAATACGAAAACAAAAGCGAAAACGGTAAAGCCAGACACGAAAATGAACGCGAACTTACGGAATATCGAGAATTTCGAAAACGAACCCATTCGAGCGAAATTATGTCGAACACGGTCGGTATAGAAAATTCAATACGGAATACCGATCCATAATGCATAACAATTAACAAGTATCATCGTGGCAAATTTCGAGTGCAAGAGAGCAGACTTATCAATTTGGTTTCTTTGACAAGAGAAAAAAAAGAAAAGAAAAAAAAGAAAAAAGAGGAAAATTTGAGATGCCATCAGTACTAGACTAGAAAGGATAGCAACAACGTCTGGCCCATCTAGCTCTCTCTCTTTTGGTCGGCCCAGTCACATGCAATGCAACAACAGCGCCGCGTGAAGCCAGATGCAGCCATACAAGCATACAACACCGTTTAAGGTGATTAGTCCTACCTCGACGACTCAGGGAGGCGCGACGGGGGTGAGCTGCCTATATAATACGGCCAATGAGCATCAGTGCTCCACACTTGTCTTTGCCTAGTTGCCTAGACAGTAATGATTGACAACAAAATTCGGTTTAAACTGAATTTTGAATTCGGGATATTCCGAATTAAAAGTAGAAAAGTAGAAAACGGTCGGAAAATGTCTAAACCGTTTTCTACTTTTACATTTGAAATACGAATACGAAAGCAAAAACGGTAAAGTCGGACGCAAAAATACGAATTCGATCGGATAAAATACAGAAAACGATGCGGTTCAGTTCGGGATATTTCCATTCCGTTTTCATCCTTAGTTGCGGTGTGCCCCCGGTGTGGCCCATTCACTCATCGTGGCTCAGCGATTATACGGTAAAATAGAAAAAAAAGGAGCGTCCAATGTAAATCGAACCCAGAACCTGCCAGATGAAAACAACTAGATTTACATTGCGCTAGTTGTTCATGTGTGGGAGAGTATGATTCTTTTTTTTGTTTTGTTCTGTATATGTAGGAGCAGTGGCGGATGCAGGATGAGAATTAAGGGGGGCTAAAACAATAGAGATGTTGCTTTGTATGAAGATTTAATGGTGATTTGAGGTTTTGCTACAGTATTTTTTTAAGTGGTAAATCAAGTCATTAGGGGAGGCTGGAGCCCCCCAGCCCCCCTGTAGATCTGCCACTGTGTAGGAGTAAGTTTTCCTCTCAGTTCGACACCGCCGCCGACGGCAAAGATTAGGCAGGAGCCACGTTGCCGCCGCCCATCATTGCTGCGCCGTCCAGCAACACCGCCTCCTCGCTTGCCGCATCATCCTGCATCACCGCTGCCCACCAGCGACATCACACATCACCGCCACCCTCCAACGCCATCCTGTAGCTCTGCAGCGTCGCCTCCCTCCATTGCCGCACCAACGAGAGATGCTAAGTCCGGCCATGAGTCTACCTGGTGACTAATCCAATTTTTTAGCAGACTCCTACAGCCATAAATTACTGATTTGGTATTCTTTTTTATACATGTTCTCACTACTGCAATCAACGAGTTTCCCTAGGGTTAATAATCCTAGGGAAAGGCTGAAAAATCGTAGGGAAACGGTTTCCCTAGGGTATTTCGTAGGGAAAACCCCCTAGGGAGAAATTCGACGGGAAAGACAGGGTTTTCCTACGGTTTGGAGGGAAACCGTAGGGAAACATTCTTTCCCTAGGGGTTGTATCCCCTAGGGAAACTTCCTCAGATGGCCATGCCAACCCTGACGTGGAAAGGTGGCCAGCATGGAAAGCAATTTCCTTAGAAATCTTTCCCTAGGAATTAGAACTCTAGGGAAATAATATATCATAGAGAACATCAATTCAATCAGACCTTTTATACATATTTATATTTTAATTTAAACACAGATTTACATTTGAATTCAAATATACAACTATTTTAAATTCAATTCACACATGAACCACGTAATTAAGCACTCATTTCATCCAATCCATAATCACAAATCCATACATTTAGAGTTATAATATTATCACAAATCCACAAATCCATAACCACAAATTCAAATTCAAAAGAGCTGTTCAGCAGCAGGCGAACGGGCTAATCAACTACAACTCATGGTTTGACAACATCAAAGAACAGAAATTGTTCTTCCTCTATAGGAGAGTACGTGCCTCCACCACTTGTAGTTCCATTCACTCCACTTGTAGTCTCATTCACTCCAGCACTTGTCCCAATCGGATGGCCACAAAATACTCCACAAGCGATCCTACTTATTGTTTCATCCAGAGTTTCTGCTCCAACAGATGAGCCAAAGGTACCAGCCTGTGAAGATTAAGCAAGTCTAAGTTAGAAAAATGTCGAATTAATTGCATACTAGGGCCATGAAGGTGAAGCACTTGAATATTCTGATGAATGTTTCCATTAGAATTTTTTTCTCGAATGATGCAGAAGAGTAGCTCATCATTTCATTAAGAAAGAAAAGGTACAGCAAGCCTGTTTAGAAAAAACAGACTTTGACCACACTGGTGTCTTAAACCCCTGGGGTTAGCAACCTAGCTTGGATCTGTACATTAGAATTTCAACTGGATATTTGTAATAGTGGAGTGAATGGAACTAGCAACTGGTGTGTAAACAAACTTGCCCCAAAAAATAGCAGCAAAATTGTTGTACTAAACAAATTATACAAGTAAAAGAAATTTATTTCAACCTTCTCATTTTAAAAGTATATAACCTGCATATTTGAGACATCAGAAATCCAAAAAAAGCCGGCCCAGGTAATTGGAGAATTCGTATTAGATTTTCTAATTGTCTAATTCTAACTTACTGTAACTAGGATACAACTTATGTTTGGTTGAACTATGCACCTTCTTCGATCCATGCCTTATACTACAATATATGGGTCATGCTGCATTTCTGTCAAAGAACACATTTCACATGCCGATGAGTTTTTATGATACTATCCTAGGTTTGTTCTCCTCCCTTACCCCAGCCACTCCATCCATCCATTATTTAATCAAGACAAGAGTTTCACAATATATATATTTTTAGTTTGCAACCAATCAGTCAGTGACCCTTGGAACGATTCCCTGCTGCATGTTGCGTGCAAGCAACATGCATATGTCCAGGTCTCACCAATCTATCTTGGGGCGAAACCAAGAACATGCAGGCTTGATCATATCTAGGCTGCACAACATGCATATGTCCAGGTCTCACCGATCTATCTTGTCCATATAGTGTACCCAGGTGTAAATCCTCTTTTACACAAATGTATGGTTATGACAGCTCTTCTCTGTCTAACTCTATTTCCACACTCCGAACATGGACAAAGTACTCCAAATTTTTCAGAATTATGCACACCATTGAAAGCACGATCTATAAAAGCATTTGTGTCATTCTAGCCTTAGTACATCCAACTACGGTCTTCTACTGATATGTCTAGTTATTGTAGTAACAACAAACCCCTGTTCAATATCTAAAACCCTTATCAAACCCAAAAATAGCATTGCTATTACAAACAGCACAATGTACGGAAGAGATGAGACAAGATAAATTTCCTTCTCACCTTCAAGATTTGCTTGCACAACAGCACAAATGCAGATCCCTGTCCTTTTTATCCCCCTCCAGTCTTCCTTGCTAAAATCAAGATCTTCTCTCCACGCTTGAATCTGAAATCTGAAATGTGTATATCGAAAACGCAAATTTTATAACACTTCTAATGCAAACACATAATATCATAAATAAGTTGCAAATCCAGCATAAGAAAAATTACATGCAACCTGACGGATTGTGTTTACAAGATCTTCAATCCTGCTGGTTCCTGCAAAATCAGCTAAGGCAGTAAACATCACATCTAAGTCGAGCTGAATGTGTTCGTTCTTCAAAGAGGGGAAGAGATGGTGGATCCAGTGGCGGAGCCTGGATTTTGCAGCAGAGTATTCCATATAGAAAATTTTGCAATGCAATGATATTGGACCATATACTTATAACAATAATCAAAGTGCGCTAATGACCATAACAAATCCACAGTAATACTCAAAGTTCAAATTATTAACATAGTGCCATTGTAGAAGATCTCTAATAATTATACAAAATTAAAGGCTATTATAATTTTCAACTTTGCAGCTTTCTCCCATAATGCAAATATGCTAGTGCTTAGTACCCTTTTTCTCCATCTACATTACAATTTACAAAGAACAGAATGTAAAAAAAACTAAACAAAGTAGGCTTTTGTTGGCTTTTGGTCCAATTAGAAAATAGGCTATATATGTATACTATGTATATTTATTTTTTCACCTAAATCTTGGGTATTCAATGAATACCCAGGCAATTCCCTGCTGCCCCTTCAACTTGGTGTCCTAGTTCTAATTAGACACCATCGATTTATTTTTCTCTCGCTGAACCCTGTGTCGCATATCTTTCTGAAGAAGAATGAATTGCCAATCCAATGAAGTCCCTTGGACTGGGGAGTGATGACCGCTCCCGCAGAATCCTCTGATTGTAGTAAAATCAGGTTTCTTTGAGTTCAAAACTCTGTCACACTGGAGATCTGTTATGTGCTCCAAAAGACTATGTGTGAGGTGTCTTAAGTTTGGATTGTTTTTGTTTATTCTTGTGTTGCTTTCATGTATTTTCTGCTACTTAAACTGGTTCCGTATATTCAAATCTCAGATATTGTACTCGCGAAGTCTGCTCCTATATCTTTTACTAGAACTCAAACAAAAATTGAGTGAAATGTGGCTCAGTTACCTGAATCAGATCTACGAATGCTATCACAGCTACCAATTCGTGTAAATACAGTCTGCAGTCATGAGCACGATGGTAAAAGTGAACAGGAACTATCATGGTGCTTACTTATGGACATTTGTTAGGCAAGTTCCAGAGCTTCATTCCTCTTGCAAAAAATTTAGATGAGACGCATGAAACTCCAAGCCAATGCTCATGGGTGGATCTGACTGAATAAAAGAGGGGAAGAGATGGTGGAATGGGGATGAGAGGAAGGGGAAACGAAGATGATGAACCTGGATGCGGAGAGGAATGTGGATGCGGCGGCGACACCTCTCTTGCTGGCCGGTGACGGCGGGCTTGGGGGCTAGGGCGGCGGCGGCCTGGGGATTCGACGGCAGTCAGGAACTTTGGTGGCCTGGGGACTGCAGGGCTCCGGTGGCCTAGGATTCCTGCGGGGCTCTGGCCAGGAACTTCGGTGGCAGTCAGGGTGGACGGGAGCAACTCCTGACGGCGCCCGGTGGCTCCCTGCAGGCGGCCTCGGTGGCTCCCTGCTAGCGGCAGAGGCGCGGAGACCTACTAGCGGCGCTGGCGCCTGGTGGCAGAGCCCTACTGCCGGCGTGGGGCGGTTGGAGTGCAGCGACACGTGGGGATGCGGCGCGGAGGGGACGGCGCGAACTCGCCAAATGTGCATGGGCAATTTTCTGGTGGGGGAATTTCTGGGTATAGGGTTTAGGATTTCCCTAGGGCTCTTTCTGTTTCGTAGGGAAAGAAGACGCGTAGACGCCAGGCCACTCTGGCTTCCTTCGACTCCTCCCGACGAATACGTAAGTTTTCTAGGGAAAGAGAAGTTTCCCTATGGTTGGTTAGCCAAACCCTAGGGAAACATATCTTTCCATAGGGTGCCAACAAAATGGTAGGGAAAGAAAAATACCCTAGGGGAACTTGTTGATTCTAGTAGTGTCTTCCATTCGATTAGTCAAAGTTTGACATAAACACAAAGAATGAGACAATTAAAAAGGCTTGTCTTGACATGATGAAGTCTGCAGTTCGCCAACAAAGATACAGGTTCAAGTAAGAATATTTTGATCCTTTTCCACTACATTTGGTTACAAAAACTTCTCCTCTCAAATGCATGACTAATGAAGTCTGCAGTTCACCAACAAAGATACAGGTTGAAGCAAGAATATTTTGATCCTTTTCCACTACATTTGGTTACAAAAACTTCTCCTCTCAAATGCATGACTAATGAACAGTCGATTCAACTTTTCATGGAAGAGTCCAAAAAAGTTGGTCTGTTTCCTCCTAAGAACCAGATTGTTGCTCTGTACATGCTAATTTGTCACCTAACTTACATTTATTTTGTCTTTGATGTACGTAGGAGATATGTCAAAAGAACAAAGACAACCGAGGGAATGTTAAGTACCACCAACCAACTGGATTTCGTGCCTACATGGTTCATGTTGAAAATTTGGTAAGTGAGCCACGTAAAACACCACATAAATAAATATATGCAACTGTTACTTAAGCATGCTTAAGGGGAAAAATAAAGCTTTCTATATGGAGCCCATCAATAATTTTCAAACTGCTGAAATGTTTGTCATTTTACATAATCTTGGGAATTTGAGATGTACTGATTTATGTGAGAACACAAGTACTTGTCATGCTGCTGCCTGATGCAAGGGAAATTTTATAGAATATTGTGTTTGTAACATGCTGCTGCTCCTGTGATGACAATATTAAGCTACTGCTACTATTGTATACTATATTAAGTTGTTTGTAACATGCTGCCGCATGTTATTGTAACATGCTACTATTGCTATTATAAATAAAATTGTGTTTGTAAAATTTGGTACATACAAATGATAATTTTACTTTAGGTTTACGACTATACTTGCAGCATGGTCCTATACTACTAAGCATTCTAGTTGCATAGCTAGCTGCAACTGTTGCTACTTATTTTGTCAGATGAACACTTCCTACCGGTGTACTTCATGCACTAGCAGCAGCAGCACACCTACAACTAATGTTCATGCTACTGCTGAGTAATCTAGAACCTAGCAAAGAAAATTGCAGTGTTAACATCATCTCAAAACATCAGCCCGCTAAGTGAATTTATTTTGGTTCAAGCTATTTGTGAAAGCTCTTTGAACTTGTGTTCGACACTTCTTTGACATTTAGTAGCTATGATCTTGTGTTGTTTCGTGTTTCTTTATTATATCAATGTATTAGTTTATGTTCAGTAACTATGAACTTGTGACACTTCTTTGATATTGAGAAGCTGTGAATATAAACCTGAGAGCTTTATTAATTTATGCATTTCAGATTTAATTTAACAAAATTCAGTAATGTCAATTTCATACTGCATATAAATGTTGTTTTCTGGGAGATAAGTACAATGATCAAGAACCAGATGTATTTGATTTATTTAGGGAGTGCCACTATAGCAAAAAAAATAAAGGCTACACCCCTACTGTGCAGGAGGCTATTGTAAGGCAGCGTTCAAACTTTGCTCTTTGTAATGCTTGATTTTAAATTGTCTCGCATCATCATCAATCATGTTTGCTAATTTCTTGCTAGACTCAAATGGGAAACAAGTTGTCTGCACCTATAGATGGTGAGGAACCCAAGTCTGCTACTCAGGTTATAAGTGATGTGCTTACTGAGAACACCAGAAAGAATCTGATCTTGCAGAATGTGGGGATCAGAATGCACAGCCTAGATCAAGTGAACGGAACACTGAGGCCGAACTAGAAATAGAGAAGAGGGCAAATGCTAAGCTTCATGTACAAATGGATGATTTGTCAAAGAAAGTCCAAGAAACTGAGGAGGCAAGAATCAGAGACCAAAAGGAGATGAAGAAGAATCAATTTGATATGAAAGCAAAACTTAAATGTCTGCTAAATCAATTTTGACCAAGTTAAACTATACATGGTGGTATATCTTTTGCTACTAACTTCATGCATTTTGCTGTTGTTAACTTGTGTCAAGTCAGTTTCGATCAAGTTAAGCTATATGTGGTGGTCTTCTACTGCTTGCATTTTGTCACCGCTGCTGCTGCATGCAAGCATTTGTATGTTGGCTGCTGCTGCAACAAATAACTATGAACTTGTGGCACTTTTTTGATGTTATGAACTTGCTGCTTGCATTTTGCTGTTGTTGCATACATAACTGAAGTTGTATGCATTTTTTGGAATATCTATGTTGGCTTATGTGCCATGGTAAACTGCAAGGTTGATGGATGGTTGATGAAACTTTGTATGCTAACTAACGTTGGATGAAAACTTTTGTAATCTACTATTGGATGAAAATTCATGTGATATGATGTTGGATGGAAACATAAAATTATTTATTTGATGTGCTGCTTTTTTTAGCAAAGCGTCACCCTTCTTTATTTATCAGGATAACTAGTACAAACTCCATCAGTAGGAACAACAAACCAAACATATCTTCCTACCGAAAGTTTATAGAGCTCCTAGCTAGACGATGAGCATCAACATTGGAGCGTCTGCCTTCATGAACAAACTCCACTCTTGTGAAGCCTCCCGTCATTGACTTAGATTTCCCAGACGAATGGCATGTATCTCTCAAAACCCTCACTATGGATGTTTCTTACTGCATTGACATAGTCGCTTGCCACCCGGAGCGTTTGGAGGTCAAGGTCACTAGCTAAAGATAGGCCCTTGCGGCACGCCACCACCTCGGCTGTTTCACCATGGATGTGCTACTATAGTATTAGTTGTATGTGCTGTCTATATGGGCTGTGTATAAGGGTTGTATGTGCAAAAATAAGTTGTGTATATGGGTTGTATGCGCTGTAGTAGTGGGCTGAAAAGTGCACTAAAAATTGGTGACAAAATTGGGCAGCAAAATGGCTAAAATTGGTCTGCCAAAATGGTTGAAAAAGATCTGTGAAAATAGCTGAAATTGGGCTAAAAATTGGCCCATCTTTGATTTTTGCCTGCTAATAAATGGGCTGAGGTAGTGTCCACGAAAGCATCCATGTAAGCATCAATGATGATGTGGCAATTCATCCATGACGGTCATTTTCATCGTAGGAAATGGGCTTGGGCTGGGCTAACTAGGCCTCGGGCTCTACCGTGATGGTTTTCGACAAACCGTCACACAGGTTAATCCATGACGCTCAATCCATGATGATATCTGGAACCATCATAGATGTTGCTTGATGACTGTTTTTTGTTGATCCGTAAAAGAAATTTTCCATAATGAATTAATAGGATTCTTGTAGTGGTGGCGTCGGTGCGTTGCGAGGAGGAAGAAGCCATGGGCGGCAGTGGGCAGCGCATTGGTGGGCTGTAGTGGGCTGTGCGGAACAGGGCGAGGCCCAATCGCCGCCCTAGTCGTTGCGTGACAGGGTGCCACCTGGGTCGGCGCATAGCACGCCCCGTAGGCACCCGCACCCTAGTTAATCCCTAACCCTCCCACCTCCCTCCCGCTTATCTCTTCCAGAGTCCACATGCCGCCACCTCCTACCCACTTCTCCATCCTCTGCACATAGATGCCGCACCCTACATCCCTACCCACCCCAGCGGCTGTCCACCCAATCCCGGCCATATCCTGCACCCAGCGGCGGTGCGTCCAATGCCCACTTTGATTTTCGGCGTAGTGGATCGGTCAGCAGCACGACGAGGAGGGAGTGGTTCTCAAAGATCCTGCCGAAGCCCCTTGCGCCGCCTACCAGAGTCGACGTCCACCCGTGCCTTCCCTAGGATGCGACACGTGGGTCGTGGCCCTCCTAGCTAGATAGAGTCGCTTCCATCAAGGTTGGAGCCCCTCGTCCGGCAGGCTCTGCCAGCTCCGCCGACTGACTGGATCATCTCCAGGCTGGTGAGCTTGTCTTTGAGGTTGGCTGGATCCCCGTTGAGTTTGTGCCCAAGCCCATGGTCCACGTCAGGGCCTCCCCGTAGAGTTTGAGCTGTAGATACACACCTCCAGCGGCATGGTGGTTCAGGTTTGGGAACTCAATTCTACTCTTGCCCAGCTGATGCCCAGATGCTCAGTCCCGAGCCCAGTTATTAATATTTCCTTGTTGAATGTAGCACCAGCATGTTCTAGGTGATTGAGTCAATGCATCTTAAGGCGAAGGTGCCTGTTTCATCTAATCGATTTTTGGAGACGGGCATGTTGACCACCTCTACAATGAATAGGGATTAAGATTGACCTTTGGTTAGAGGTGGGTGACTTCCCTGCATTTTTTGAAAATAAAAAATAACTGTCTCAAAAAATGTTTTGTGTACTAGTGACTCTTCTAGTTGCAGGCAACGTAACCAGGGGTGGGCCCACCTATATATTCAATGGTATTTAGTTGAATACCCAATTTTTTGACAAAATTTTATACATATAGTGCATATACAAGTTTGTATATGGAAAAAACAAAAATACTACGATCTGAATATCAATACAGGCAAATAAGCCCAATACACACTTAGTTTTCCCTCGCATCAATGGCCCAACGAGGCTGGGAGGCCCATTTTCACTACCAAAGGCCCAAAAAGAACTCCCACCTCCTTCCTCACGCAACACACGCACGGTCGCAGCTCGCTCTCGCTCGTTTTTTTCTCTCGAACCAACGAACCACGAACCCTAGCTCCGACTCTGAGTGGCGACTGGTGAGCGGCAACGGACCACGGGCGTCGGGCGGGCAGCACATCGTGCACCGCACAGGCAGGGCAGTGACCTGTAAGTTGAATTAAGGGGGGGTTGGTTCACTCCTAAATTTAGTCCCTCCTAAATGGTTTAGTTACTTTTAGCGACTCCAGAGTTGCTAGAGAGGACTAAAGCCTTTTTAATCACATTTAGTCATAGTGTTTGGCAACAAAATGACTAAATGTTATTAAATTTAGGAGCTACTAGGTGAACCAAACACCCTCTTAATCTTCCCAAATCCCAAATTCCTATTCAATTTGTTACTTGTTAGGGTCTTAGGAATAACAATTTGTCCACAAATTACTTTGGCCCTGTTCACTTGTCTTATGAGCAATACTTTTTCAGCAAACAAACAGTGTTTTTCTATCACAACAAATCAGCGAATAGTACTTTCAGTCATGACTTTTCAGCGAAGCGAACATGATCTCAAGTACGAAGAGGAAGAAGAGTAACACCACACATATTAGGAGTCTAGTCTCTTGAATTAATTTTAGGTCTCAATTATGCAGTTTTCACTATATGGCAATATACATGCCAAATATTAGCCATTTGATTGTAAAAAAATAGTACCCATATATATTTTGAATACCCAGCTCTCAAATCTTGGGCCCACCACTGAACGTAACGTAGGATTTAATAGTGTTATTCTTTCGCTCGAGATCTATCGTAAGCAGTGGCGTAGCCAGGATTTGTAGTTATAGTGGTCCATTGTCAAAAAAAATTTAACTGCTATAAATTTAACATGTCCATACACAAATATATGAATAATAAAATGCAATTAATTATAAAAAGCACACATAGTTCATAAAATAGATAAGTATATCTTTCTTAACATATAATTGAAATATTACATACCCATAATAGTTGAAGAACAATATGTTTCAATATCACCACTCCTCTTCATGTTTCAACAATTCTGCAAGATAATTATATAATGTTTCAATATACCAAACCAATAATCCAATACTGGAAAAAAAATCATATATTGAAATAAAATAATTCAGTGTTGCACTTGCAGAAAAAAAAAATCAGTTCTGCATACCCTATGGCTTGTGCACTTTTCCTGTCTGACTGTCCTTACAGATCGCAGATCATTGACTATATATTGAAGTTGAAGAAACTGAAAGGAAAAGAAGAAACGTGAGTATGTTCTCGTGACTCAAGGAGAATAGGAATAGACGGGTGGGGCAGCAGCCAGCGGGCTAAAGCTTTGGCTAAGCAGTTCAGTCTTGGAGTTGCTAAGATTTAGAGTACCTGCTGCCTGCTGGACTGCTGCTTTGCGTTTGCCGATGTCAGAGTCCAATGCACGATATGATGGCCGTGCTCGCCGCCGGGCGCTGGCAGCAGTTGCGTCGCAGCCGTCAACTTGTCAACCGACCCTACGATTTCACCGCACGCATGCGAGAGACGGAAATGATTCGATGGACATTACGCCAGTCTCGGTGGGGAGTTTCAAGATGTTGTTTCAAGACTGCTATGTCATATGAAATGAAATAAAACTTGGATGTTTCATTCTATGATTTCATTAGAATTTAATTTCATGACTTATATAGAGTTGGTAATCGTGCCAAGAGAGTTTCATCTCGATGAAACTCATTTATTCTCTCTCCTCTTAAATACACTGTCATGCCATAAAAAAATGCCTATATAACAACTTATTTAATGCAAATAAAACTCAAATGAAACTCTTATTAAGACTCGTCTTAGACGGACAGACGCGCCACGGGAATCCGGAAGGTTGCGGAGCATTGAGCGAGTCCTGAATCTGCCTACGGGCCTTGGTTGGGCCGAGCGTAGGACCACCCTATACTAAACCCTGTAGTCCTGTAGCTCCGCCCTGATCGTAAGATGTTCAGGTGAGCATATACATATTGTACGTGTATATATGAGTGTCCGTAGATGTTGATGCCAGTATTTGAACGTGGTCGTAGGTAGGGATGAAAACGGAACAGAAATATTCCGAATTGACCGTTTTCGTTTTCTATATTATGAACCGTTTTTAACATGAAAAATTATCAGTTTCAATTGGTTTCACAACCATTTTCAACTATTTTTTGTACTCTTTAATTGCTAAATGTAGAAATATCCCGAACCGACCGTTTTCGTTTTTCTATATCGTAAGACCGTTTTCGACCGTTTCCGACCGTTTTCATCCTTAGTCGTAGGTGTAGTTGGATTCGGAGGAGAGGACGCGGAAGGCCTGCAAGGCAGAACGGGCAGGGGTCGGACCTCGAGTCATCCACGCCTGAGTGCACGGGGCCCTCCGCGTGGGGAAACGCAACCACTGAACCACCCGCAGCCCGGACGTCAGCACGGGGATGCAACGTGTGCCAGCTGCATCTGCGTTGGAGAGGTTGACACCGTGCAGGCGTGAACGGGACGCGCGATCATAATTCATACCGCGCACGCGTCAGGTTTCCTTCCATATGGCAGGGGACGCGAGGAGGCCCTGGTTGCTCTCCATTTCGTTACGCATGGAGGACTGTGTGTTCTGCTGCGTCTGTATACGCATCCTCATCAGACAGCATTTTTTTGAGAATTTGTGTTGGAACATCAATCACACATGCCCACTGGAATCGAGCTAAGCAGAAGTTTCTGGCGTTGGTTTACTTACAGGTGCAAATCTATACGTAGACGCATACGTACACCCAACAGGGACATGCAGACTAGCCATGCACGATTCACCGCATGGATGGTTCCATCAGACTTGGCATGCATTTGTTCTTGGTGGACAATAGTTGTGAACAGCCGGTTTCCTGAATGTTTGTGGACTCTGGTTCACCAGGGACGGGCACGGTGGCTGGGATTATATATATATATATATATATATATATATATATATATATATATATATATATATATATATATATATATTTGCTTGCGAGGACTCTTGCCACGAATTATTTCTATATATTTCTGGTTGCTTGACTCTGCTTAGTTAAGTTCTGAGCGGTGAAAAAACTACTGTGAAATGTAAGCTATGAAAACACAAATATTAAGTATATATGTTGTTGAAAAATTGTAAGTTTTTTGGTTCAAACAACTACAAAGCATACCATCTCCCTCTACCTGTCTTCAAGTCATAGTTTTAAATAGCGGGCTAAGGTGTTTAGTGGTGTACTTCTAAATCAGTTAATAGCAGAGCTAAATTAGGCTATAATGGAATATAGCGGCTAAATTGTACATAAACACAAATAGCGGCACCCTGCCTTAAAAGGCTATAGCGGGCTATACAGGCAGCTATAGCGGGAGATTTAAAACATTGCTTGAAATACCCATGAAACGGCATCTCTCTATTTCCAACACATTTAGAAAAGCCGGGGTCTACAGTGCTGCAAAAATTGTAGTGTACACAAGCAGTTGTTTTTGAAACAAGCAATTTTAATTTATGTCTTACCTGTTTGATTGATGTTTTGTTTTTCGGCAGTAGGTGACGTGTGAGAACGTGACGGTTACTAATCCATATAACGAATGAATCACACTTAGGCCGGAGGAGTTTCATCCCACTTTCATCCGCATTTTTGAGGCTGTTGGGACTGCTCCACAAATCTACTTCACAAACTCTACCGTAGAGCAACTTCAAAAAAAACCTAGAGTTTATTGAGCACCTCTTTAAATGCTCTCACAATTCCACCTTTTTTCCTTGGAGCTTGTAACAGAACCGACCAAATTATAAGAGCACAAGTACGAAAACAAGCACCGAAGCGCTCAAATTTTCAAACTTGAGCCCATATAATCCCGGTAGTCAATCGAAATCACGAAGGATTTCAAACCAAACTGTTTACAACCAGGATCGCATCATTCAACATCCACATCGTACGTTACATTTCACAAGAAGTTCCGAAATAAGTTTACACCACGGAGTAGCAAATATTACAAACCAAGTTTGAAAGTAGCGGAAGCATAACACACACACTAGTTAATTAAATACTGCCAGTCTGGATGATCGACAACCCGCAAAAGCATGAGGAAAGTACATAAAGACGATCACGCCCTTGTGATCTAGTCATCATCACCCGCAGGGTGGAGACACGTCTTGCAGAATCCCTGATAAAGCATGTCATCTGCAACAGGAGGGAATAAACCCTGAGTACTGGAATGTACTCAGCTAGACTTACCCGTCGAAAACCAGAAATAAGATGACACCAAGGATTATGCAAGGCTTACACAAGAGGCTAGCTGACATAACATTTTTGCATAAAGGCATAAGTAATTGAAACTCTTATCACCTGTACTAGCAGTTATTTTTAGCATTTACCTGTCATCTATCTTAGCACCTGTACTAAACATGTACTTGATTATCATCAAACAACATTATTATTATATCCATAGCAGGTATATCATTATGGCAACATTGTATCATTCCCTTAACCACCAGTTCATTTAATGAATTCTACGTTGCCGCTGCTCAAGTCAAGTGCTCACTAACCGGGAGCGACGGCGATTCGAATCGAATTCCTATCCAGCTGGAGGGGTATTTCTAACACTCACCGAGTTACGCCTGGCGAAGGCTGCTCAGGTCATCTTTTGTACAGTTCAGGAATCGCGGGCCCGAATAATGTCGCGTCCCCAAGGGCGACACTCTGCCAGGTGATAGGGACTCTAACCCCCCCCCTTGGTCTCACGCCAATGTCCCCAAGCACATCCTTTCTCTCCTCCAAGATGCAACCTACCATTCGATTCCCGGCCTGAACCATACTACTCGACTTCGCGGTCGGAACGACTTATCCGGCCAACTAAGTGTTAGACTGCGTTCAACATGACTCAAGGACGTACAGCGAATCGGTCCTTAAACGACTCAGACGGGCATAGCTCCACACCCAAGACGTGAAGTGTCTTGCGGCTGTACTATCGAACTCCCGCCCGGTCTCAATTTCATTTTAAGGCATGGTTCCATCCACGATAGCCATAAAGCCACTCGTGACTCCGTCCTACATCTCGCGGATGACCGGAAATCACCCGACTTCTACCGAACTAAGCAGGGCTAAGCATTGACACGTGCCTAACCTAATATAGGATTAAGTACGATATCTGGACAAGGACAGGTATAATGCAACAAGTGTTTTCATATAACTCCTACAACTTAATGCAGTAAACAATTAAAAGTACTCAAGATTAATTTATAAAACAGTAGGTTCAGCATGCACCGGGGCTTGCCTTTTAGAAAAGTTGAAGGCCGGTGGTCAGGGCACTCCGACAAGTCTTCAGCAGCGTCTCCTTCGCCTGCTGGATCCTCGGGCTCCTGCTGCTCCTGGTTCTCCTCCGGAATCACAGGCTCGAATTCGAGGAGTGTCACCCCCTCCGGTGCACCTATTGCATGAATGCACAATAAATATAATGGATGCATAAATGGGTGCAACATGCTCGGAATGAAATGCATTTCAGAATAAAATACTCTATTCAAGTTATTTTATTAGTATATGCAAATCTCTTCTCCAGTAGAGAAGTACTCACCTAATCTACTTAACCTAAGATAAAGCTGCTCATCCTCAGTTAAGGCCCTAACACCTAACAATTACAAAAGTAGCATGTCTTAGGATAATACACCATATCAATCAGCAAACACCACAGTAAGCATTCTGGACAGCAGCTACTTGTTTTTATCACAACTGAAGATTTACAATTCCAAAAGATATGATCTAAGATAATCTGGAAAGCCTAAGAAATGCACTACAATTCATTTTCAGACCTCAACTCCAAACTCCTAAGTTTTCCATGTTAAACTTCACAAGTTCCAGAATCTGTCCTCTCAAAACAGAGAGTAGCAGATTTTAAACTGTTACTTTAAACAACAGTAACTCTCAAACTACTAAGCCAAATGCTTCCAAAATTTGACACAAGCTAGTTCATCAAGTTTACTCCAACTTTGGTATTTACAAGTTTTCCAGCAACCAATTTTTATCAAAGCCAAATTTAGAATTACTACTAGCTGTCCAGAAAACCTAAATTACAAAGGTTAAATATTTATTGATGTGACAAACATTCTCTAAGACCAAACTAATACTACTACAAGTTCACAAATGTCACAAGAACACCAGAAAGTAAGGTGTGCCCACCTAGAATATTTATTTAAACCCATTTCTTATTTTACTTAATTAATTAAGGGAAATTTCAAACATATATATAAACTGCTCCTAAAATTCTACAAAAATTACAGGGGACTCTCTGACCCAAAAAGAGACCACAGTAAAAATTTGGACAAGTTTTATTCACAGAAACTCTCTGAACAAAATTCACAAGCCTAAAAGGCTGATTTTTGTATAAATAACAAAGCATAGTAAAAAGTGTCAAACAACAGATTTCTTAATTTTCTTGGACACTCTAGGGTACCAAGACATTCTCCAAAAATTTATATGAACATTGCACATGTAGAAAAATTACAAAAATTCATTTAATTATTTCCTAGAATAAAAAGATAGCATTATAACTTGGAAATTACTTAAGCACTGATGCTCAAATTTTTACCAGAGGTAGGGCTAGCATAGAGTAACCAACCCACCAAATTTCATGATTTATGGAACACTACAGCTCAAGTTATAAATTTAACAAATTTGCATGCATTCCAAAACACATTTAAAGGATCTATTAAATTCTTACAGAATTTAAACATCTCATGCCAGATCCATATTTTTCTAAAATACTACACATCATGTAGACCCCAACAAAATTTATCTCATGATTTTTGGATCATTAAAACCCTAGATCTATATTTTTCCAACTTGTACAAAAATCAGTGACAAAATAATAAAAAACGAATTTCATTTCGGATGAACTGGGCCGGCCCGGGAAACTTGGCCCACACTCGCGCGCGCGCGGCCCGCTCAGCGCTCCCGCCCGCGCGCGACACTGACGGGCGGGCCCCCGTGGTCAGTGACCGGAGACAGGGGAGGCGGAGGCCTGCGAGCTCCGACGAGCTCGAGCTCGCCGGAGAAGAGCTCGCTCGGCCAATCGAACACCGCCTCGTGTTCTCCGTCACCCGGTGCGTCGATTGGTGCTCGTGGAATGGATGGGGATGGGGTGGAAGGGGCTTGTCACCGCGAGCGGCGGCCGGTGATGTCCGGTGGCGGCGCGCCGTCGCCGGTGAGGATGCACGGTGCGGTCTAGGCTCGGTACGAGCTTCACCGAAGCTAGGCGGATCCATTTTGCTAGGAAGGGAAGATGGAGAGAGACCCGAAGCACCCCGACCACGGTGAGGTCCCATGGCGGGCTCCGGCGACCTCTCGGAGACGGGGAAGAAAGCAATGCGGCTCACCTTGAGTCAAATCGCGGGCTTCGGTGGGTCAAGGGGATGGAGGGTGGTGAGGCGGAGGGATTGGCGAGGTCTGGGAGAATGGCTCGACACCGTCGCGGTTTCACTCCTCTGGTCACCGCCCGCGCGCGGAGAAGGAAGCAGAGAGGGAGGGAATGGCGAGCGCGAGTGGTGGGGGTTGAGGTGTCGGCTCGGTCTTCATCTCCGCGCCTGGGCTCGCGACGTGGAGGCGACGGCAGAGCTCGGACGCCACGCGGCCAAGCTGTTCTGCCCGAGCGCCACGACACGGTCGTTGTCTGAACCCTGAACCCGACGACTTCGGCGTCCATTGCCCGACTGACGGCCAAAGTTCCACCGATCCCCGTTCCAAATCTAGCCGGTATTAGTGCTAAGTGTTAACAGCAATTTGGTAGAGCTATGTGAGGGCAACAAAATTGTCAATTGGAGCTTAGACTGGTTCGGCCTAGATTTGAAACTACAGAGCTCCAAAGTGGGTCACCTGAAAACTGAAACTTAGTTTCAGTCACTATGCCGACTGAAACCTGATTTTCTAGGCACCAAATCTCCTAAACTATTGAGAACCAGGTGATGGTGATATTGACAATGTTGTAGAGCTATGTGTGGACAACAACTTTGTCAATTGGCTCAAAGGCTGGTTTGGCCTGGTTTGTGAGTTACAAGTTGCTAAAGTGAGGTACAGTGAAACTGAAAAGTCCAATTTCCAGACTTAGAATTTTTTCTAAGTGTTGATCACCACTCAAGCTGACTTGTGGGCCATTTTTGAGCATGCTCTGGTCATTTTCATGAGATGGCCATATTAGAACTTTTGTTCCTCATGAAATTCTCTACAACTTTACTTAAGGGTGCTCTTCCATGCAAGGTCTCTAAATTAGACTTTTTAACTGGTCAAACTAGAGCCTTCTAGGGTCAAATGGTGGTCAACTTCTCTTGGAGGGCAAATTTGTAATTTTGGTCAACATGAAACTTGTTCCAAATGTTACCCTAAGTATAACTAAGGTGTTGTAGGTCATGATTGGCTACCTTACCTTTTTGTTACACCAACTATCAAATACTTCATGAAATAAATCAAACAAACCCTAGAATAATCACATGTGTTGCATCACATAAAATAACAAACATGAATGATGCATGCTTATGCTTATGCAATGCAAATGCAATGCAATTATGGAGCTAAACACTTGAGGTGTTACAGCCCTCCCCCCTTATAAAAATCTCGTCCCGAGATTTGGAAAGCGTACCATTTTTCATAGAATTCTTTATAACCATCCCGCAAATAATCCTCCCGTTCCCACGTAGCATCACTCTCACTTCCCTGATTACTCCACATCACTTTGTACCACTTAACCACTTTACTTCTAGTTACTCGTTCCTGAGTATCGATCACTCGGACTGGCTTTTCTTCATAGGTTAGGTCGGATTCCAGTCTGATATCACCTAAAGGAACTTGTTCCTCAGGAACCCGAAGACACTTTTTAAGCTGAGATACATGGAAAACGTTGAATATGGCTCTCATCTCAGGAGGCAACTGGATTTTGTACGCAACAGCTCCACTCTTGCCTATGATCTGGAAAGGACCCACGTATCTTGGTGCAAGTTTCCGCTTAACACCAAAACGTTGGACACTCTTCATTGGAGAAACTTTCAAATAAACGAAGTCTCCAACTTCAAATTCGAGTGGTTTTCTACGACGATCCGCATAGCTTTTCTGTCTCGCTTGCGCTGCAGCCATGTGTTTCTGGATGGTACGGACTTGTTCCTCGGCTTCCTGGACAAAATCAATGCCATAATACCTTCTTTCCCCAGCTTCTACCCAGTTTAGTGGAGTTCGACACTTTCGACCGTACAAAGCTTCGAATGGGGCCATCTTAATACTCTCTTGATAACTATTATTGTACAAAAACTCGGCTAGAGGTAACTATTTTTCCCAAGAACCCTTGGATGAAATGACGCATGCTCGCAACAGATCTTCCAAGATTTGGTTAACTCGTTCTGTCTGACCCGATGTCTGGGGGTGATAAGCCGAGCTTCTCACTAACTTGGTTCCCAGAAGGTGATGCAAATGCTCCCAAAAGCGAGCAGTGAACTGGGTACCACGGTCAGAAACGATAGTACGAGGTACCCCATGAAGCCGGACTATCTGATTGAAGTACAACTCAGCATAGTCAGTGGGACGATAGTCCACTCTAACTGGAATGAAGTGAGCTGATTTGGTCAAACGATCCACAATTACCCAGATGGAATTATGATTTTTGACAGTAGGAGGAAGACCGACAATGAAATCCATACTTATCTCTTCCCATTTCCAGCCTGGAATGGAAAGTGGCTGAAGTAGCCCAGCTTTCATGTGCACAGCTTTAACTCTGCAACAGGTGTCACATCTAGCGACATATGCAGCTATCTCTTTCCGCATCTTGGTCCACCAATAAAGTGGCTTCAAATCATAATACATCTTATTACTACCAGGGTGGATGGACAACTTGGACGAATGTGCTTCGGACAGGATCTGTTCTCTAAGCTCTCGGTCCTTAGGTACCACTAATCTATCCTTGAACCACAGCACACCTTCTTCATCTACCCTGAAATGCTTAGTTTCTTCCTCTTTCATCTTACGTTTTATGTGAGATATACCCGGATCAGTCTTTTGGAGCTCAATAATTCGGTTTCTGAGAGTACCACTGACAGTGATGTTGTACAGGACTGCCGGATGTAACAGGCGAGATTGGTAAAAATCAGTTTCAATTAAGGAATGGCAATGAGACTTACGGCTTAAAGCGTCCGCAACCACATTTGCCTTGCCTGGGTGATAGTGTACTTGAAGATTATAATCTTTAATCAACTCGAGCCATCTTCTCTGACGCATATTTAGCTCGGGTTGAGTGAAGATGTATTTGAGGCTTTTATGATCGGTGTAGATATTGCAGACATTTCCCAGCAGATAATGCCGCCATACTTTCAAAGCATGAACAACTGCAGCCAGTTCTAAGTCATGCGTTGGATAATTCACCTCATGCTTCCGAAGTTGCCGCGAGGTATATGCAATTACTCGGCCTTCCTGCATCAAAACGCCTCCCAAACCTATGCCTGAGGCATCACAATAAACATCAAATGGTTTCTCGATATTCGGTTGTGCCAAAACCGGAGCCGAGGTTAGGAGGGTTCGCAGTTGGTGAAAAGCCGCATCACACTCAGGAGTCCAGACAAACCTGGTGTCTTTTTGCAGCAACCGAGTCATGGGTTTGGCTATTTTTGAGAAATCTAGGATGAAGCGACGATAATAGCCAGCCAACCCAAGGAAACTCCGGACCTCGTGAACCGAGATAGGAGCCTTCCAGTTCAGTACTTCCTGTACCTTGGCGGGATCCACCATAATTCCTCCATCGGACAACACATGCCCAAGGAAAGGTACTTCACGAAGCCAGAATTCGCACTTACTGAACTTTGCATATAGTTGGTGTTCACGCAGTCTTGTGAGGACTATACGCAGATGTTCAGCGTGATCCTCCTCATTCACAGAATATACCAAGATGTCATCAATAAATACCACCACAAACTTGTCCAATTCAGGCATAAACACCGAATTCATCAAGTACATGAAGTGTGCGGGGGCATTTGTCAAGCCGAAGGACATAACAAGATACTCATAAAGACCGTATCTGGTAGAAAAGGTTGTCTTTGGAACATCTTCCGGGCGAATTTTAATTTGATGGTAGCCCGATCTTAGATCGATCTTGGAGAAAACTTTAGCTTTAGACAACTGATCGAACAAGATGTCGATTCGCGGTAGAGGGTACTTATTTTTGACAGTGACTGCATTGAGAGGTCTATAATCTACGCACATCCGCAACGACTGATTCTTCTTCTTTACAAAGATAGCAGGACATCCCCACGGCGATGAGCTAGGACGAATCAACCCTTTCTTCAAAAGTTCATTCAATTGCACCTTAAGTTCAGCTAGTTCATTTGGAGGCATCCTATAGGGTCTCCTAGAGATGGGTGCGGTGCCAGGCAACAACTCGATTTTAAACTCCACATCCCGATCCGGAGGGAGTCCCGGCAAATCATCGGGAAAAACGTCCGGAAATTCATTTACTACGGAAATTTCAGCCAACGCCTTTGCTTGCACAGCATGAATTTCCCCTGACAATTCAACCTTTCTGGGAAGTTGTACTAGAAAACCTTTTTGATCTGTAGGATCTCTGAGCATAACTACCCGAGCGGATGTGTCAATGAGTACCCCATTCTGACTCATCCAATTCATGCCCAAGATAACATCTATGTCTAAACCAGGTAAAACCAATAGGGCAAGCGAATAACTTCGCCCTTCTATCTCAAACTCAAGGTTCCCCACTACTTTGTTTGTGGAAATATTTCCACTTGCAGCACTAATACAATAACCCACACCTTCAACAGTATGCAACTTGTGTGCAAATTTGGATGCAAACTTAGGACTGATAAAGGAATGCGAAGCACCTGAATCAAAAAGCACCACTGCGGGGTGTTGGTCAACTAGAAACTTACCAGCGGTGACCACCTCACCAGATGGAATTTCCTCAATGCTGTTATAATGGGCGTGACCTTGACGGCCACCTTGGTTGACATTCTTCTTGGGGTAAGGACAATTCCTGGACCAATGGCCTGGCTTGTTGCAGTTCCAGCAAGGCATATTGCTAGGAGGAACACTAGAGCTGCTCTGTCCAGAAGTCCCCTTTGGCAGAGCGACGGTATAAGCCTTACGGAACCCTGTTTTTGCAGCAGGCTTCTTCTGCGGCGGACGGAACTTTGTATTCTGAGCAGGTGGGCGAGGGGAAGACCTCGGTGCCGCTGAGGCCCTTGACTGAGAAGCACTTGCCTCAAGGGCCCTTTTACGGCTCTTAGAGGCAGAATAAATAGTATTGTTGTTCTCCTGGGTCAAAGCATCGCTGATGAAATCATTGAAAGTAGTACATTTGCTAGTGCCCATAGTTTTCATCAGTTTTGGGCCTAGGCCCCTTTTGAAGCTAGCAATCTTTTTGGCATCGGTATCCACAAACTCTGTGGCATACCTTGCCAGGTTGTTGAAGGACTGCAAGTATTCAGTCAGACTTTTGTTTCCTTGCGACAGCCTCATAAACTCTGTATGTTTGATTGCCATAAGACCGGGAGGGATATAATTTCCCCGGAATGCCGCCTTAAACTGATTCCAAGCAATCGGGACATTGGCAGGCAGTGTGGAACGATAGTGGCTTCACCAAATGCCCGCCGGACCATGCAACTGATGGGAAGCATACTCAGTTTTCAGCTCATCAGTCAGGCGTAGCAGACGAAACTTTTGTTCAATGGTATTCAACCACTCGTCAGCCTACAATGGTTCTTCCGCTTCCTTGAAGAGCGGGGGCTTTGTATCCAGAAAGTCCTTGAAATCGCTGTACTGATTTGGCTCTGGGCCCTGGCGGCCAGGACGAGCTTCCCGGTTAGCCAGCTGGCGCATAGCATCTGCCAACATGCGCTGCCCTTCGACCACTGTCTGCATCAGCTCAGCCGGAGTGGGTGGTGGCGGAGGGGGCGGTTGTTCCTCCTCCTCATTTCCACGACCCCGGCGTAGATTGTACGACATCTGCAAAATGCATAGCCAATGAGCACTGACGATGTGGGAAATTTGTAGATGAATTATTGCGAAATGTCAATCTGACTGTATTAATAGATTTCTCATAATAATTAAGACACAATAATTCATCACAACCGCACAATCCATTCTAGCGCATCATTTGACGAGATCATACTTGGTAATCCAACAAGATGCTCTTTGATAAAGGCTCACTCACAGGGAGCACAACGGTTACCGGACCGTTTGCGTTGCTATCTACGTGATTTTTGACCTTTTGCACGGTACTTGGATTCGATCTCAAGATTTTTAGTTGACTGTGAAAGGCTACTTCAAACTGACCACAAAGAGACTTCTCAATGAAGAGTTCCATGGTGGATCATGACTAGCCACCTCGATACCTGCGCGTGCCAAGCAGCACAGCCTTATGTCGCGTGCCATAGGAGGCCCTCGGTTTCGTCGCGGCACCGAAGGGTGCTAATCGTGACACCATCATCGAACGCAACATAATAAGACATCAAGTTGTGATCGAAATTAACAGGTTCGAACTACATTCAGGAAACATACGGTTCAACCTTACATCCCAAAGTCAAGTTATTACAAGGCCTCACTCCTTCACAGGGAGGGCACAAAAGACGATCCTAACATTATAGGCACGTGATGACTACTCTAAGCATCATCCTCCGAGTCAGTGTCAAGGATCTCCCCGCCGTCCTCATCACTGACAGGCTCTAACTCCTCGTCTTCTTCTTCTTGCTCTTCCTCTGGTGCTTCTGCAGGTGGGGCATCCTGTGGTCCATCAACCTCCACTTCATCATCATCCTCAGCCATGAAGATTCCCGAACCCATGTCCTCATCGGCGTTGTTGTTTCGAGGCAGCAGGGGATTAAGCTCGTTGTTCAGGCGGTGCACTTCTTCATGAAGATTATCATTGTATTCTTCAGCGTTCTCCAACTGTTGCTCGAGCTCAAACTGACGAGCTCTTAGAACGTTCTCCTCGTGCCAGGCTTCATCCCTCTGTTTCATCACACGGACCAACATGCGTTGACAGTTACGGTTTGCCACTGTCAACCTCTGGACTGCAAGCGTTTCTTGATCACGATCATGAATCACTTGTTCCAGTTGTTGCCGTGCTGCATTCCTGGCGGCAGTCACTTCAGCCAACTCTGCCCTCAGCCTTTCCACCTCAGTAGGCTCAGGGCGGGGCTCACGTGGAGTGAGCTGGTGACGCGGTGCCCTGCCCCCAGTGGACTTACGAGCGGTCCTCTTGGTACGGGCCATCTGTAGCAACAAGATAAGATACGACTTAAAGTGAGGATCATTTAGGGGATACGAAATTTACTTTAGTCGGGAGTACAGAAATTTTTAAGGAGGGAGTAAATGATATGTATGATATATTTAAACATGATGCATGCACGTTCCGTACGCCCTCTCACCTTAGTAGAAACCTAAAGTTTTAACGCTAGGCGGTGGCATACATACGTTCTCTCATATAAGCGAAACTATCGGTCTACTCGTTACGCTGTTAGTGTACCTACAGAAAATTTCATTGCAGCCCAACAATTCCCAAAATATCATACAAGAAAGCAGTAAACTAAATACTTCCCATATACACATCCCCGGATGTATATATTTCAGTATCAAAGCTACCTGATTGATAGATGCCCACAATTAAGTGTTTTTACATAGTTACATGGTTTAAACATGTAAAGATGTAAGTCACCAAAACTACTCTCCCCTAGACCGCCGGTTGGACGATCATGCTCTCACAACTCACACTTACCAGAGCGTCGAGGTAATTGATCCATACATTACCACCCAAGTGGATGGCATCCATACAATATCACGCCGTATGGACGACGAAATAAAAACAAACAAGGCCCCCAAGTTAGTCTTTATAATAAGCCACCTAAGAGTCCTTATTTGGGCTAAGGGTTGTGATCACTGGCATACCAAAAAATAATTTTTTTATAGTTTTTAACCCTTTTTATAAATAAATACTTTTTGTTTTTAATTACCCGTAAGATGTGTTTAATGTTGAATTATGCTCCGGTACCAGCTGTAACAGAACCGACCAAATTATAAGAGCACAAGTACGAAAACAAGCACCGAAGCGCTCAAATTTTCAAACTTGAGCCCATATAATCCCGGTAGTCAATCGAAATCACGAAGGATTTCAAACCAAACTGCTTACAACCAGGATCGCATCATTCAACATCCACATCGTACGTTACATTTCACAAGAAGTTCCGAAATAAGTTTACACCACGGAGTAGCAAATATTACAAACCAAGTTTGAAAGTAGCGGAAGCATAACACACACACTAGTTAATTAAATACTGCCAGTCTGGATGATCGACAACCCGCAAAAGCATGAGGAAAGTACATAAAGACGATCACGCCCTTGTGATCTAGTCATCATCACCCGCAGGGTGGAGACACGTCTTGCAGAATCCCTGATAAAGCATGTCATCTGCAACAGGAGGGAATAAACCCTGAGTACTGGAATGTACTCAGCTAGACTTACCCGTCGAAAACCAGAAATAAGATGACACCAAGGATTATGCAAGGCTTACACAAGAGGCTAGCTGACATAACATTTTTGCATAAAGGCATAAGTAATTGAAACTCTTATCACCTGTACTAGCAGTTATTTTTAGCATTTACCTGTCATCTATCTTAGCACCTGTACTAAACATGCACTTGATTATCATCAAACAACATTATTATTATATCCATAGCAGGTATATCATTATGGCAACATTGTATCATTCCCTTAACCACCAGTTCATTTAATGAATTCTACGTTGCCGCTGCTCAAGTCAAGTGCTCACTAACCGGGAGCGACGGCGATTCGAATCGAATTCCTATCCAGCTGGAGGGGTATTTCTAACACTCACCGAGTCACGCCTGGCGAAGGCTGCTCAGGTCATCTTTTGTACAGTTCAGGAATCGCGGGCCCGAATAATGTCGCATCCCCAAGGGCGACACTCTGCCAGGTGATAGGGACTCTAACCCCCCCTTGGTCTCACGCCAATGTCCCCAAGCACATCCTTTCTCTCCTCCAAGATGCAACCTACCATTCGATTCCCGGCCTGAACCATACTACTCGACTTCGCGGTCGGAACGACTTATCTGGCCAACTAAGTGTTAGACTGCGTTCAACATGACTCAAGGACGTACAGCGAATCGGTCCTTAAACGACTCAGACGGGCATAGCTCCACACCCAAGACGTGAAGTGTCTTGCGGCTGTACTATCGAACTCCCGCCCGGTCTCAATTTCATTTTAAGGCATGGTTCCATCCACGATAGCCATAAAGCCACTCGTGACTCCGTCCTACATCTCGCGGATGACCGGAAATCACCCGACTTCTACCGAACTAAGCAGGGCTAAGCATTGACACGTGCCTAACCTAATATAGGATTAAGTACGATATCTGGACAAGGACAGGTATAATGCAACAAGTGTTTTCATATAACTCCTACAACTTAATGCAGTAAACAATTAAAAGTACTCAAGATTAATTTATAAAACAGTAGGTTCAGCATGCACCGGGGCTTGCCTTTCAGAAAAGTTGAAGGCCGGTGGTCAGGGCACTCCGACAAGTCTTCAGCGGCGTCTCCTTCGCCTGCTGGATCCTCGGGCTCCTGCTGCTCCTGGTTCTCCTCCGGAATCACAGGCTCGAATTCGAGGAGTGTCACCCCCTCCGGTGCACCTATTGCATGAATGCACAATAAATATAATGGATGCATAAATGGGTGCAACATGCTCGGAATGAAATGCATTTCAGAATAAAATACTCTATTCAAGTTATTTTATTAGTATGTGCAAATCTCTTCTCCAGTAGAGAAGTACTCACCTAATCTACTTAACCTAAGATAAAGCTGCTCATCCTCAGTTAAGGCCCTAACACCTAACAATTACAAAAGTAGCATGTCTTAGGATAATACACCATATCAATCAGCAAACACCACAGTAAGCATTCTGGACAGCAGCTACTTGTTTTTATCACAACTGAAGATTTACAATTCCAAAAGATATGATCTAAGACAATCTGGAAAGCCTAAGAAATGCACTACAATTCATTTTCAGACCTCAACTCCAAACTCCTAAGTTTTCCATGTTAAACTTCACAAGTTCCAGAATCTGTCCTCTCAAAACAGAGAGTAGCAGATTTTGAACTGCCACTTTAAACAACAGTAACTCTCAAACTACTAAGCCAAATGCTTCCAAAATTTTACACAAGCTAGTTCATCAAGTTTACTCCAACTTTGGTATTTACAAGTTTTCCAGCAACCAATTTTTATCAAAGCCAAATTTAGAATTACTACTAGCTGTCCAGAAAACCTAAAATTACAAAGGTTAAATATTTATTGATGTGACAAACATTCTCTAAGACCAAACTAATACTACTACAAGTTCACAAATGTCACAAGAACACCAGAAAGTAAGGTGTGCCCACCTAGAATATTTATTTAAACCCATTTCTTATTTTACTTAATTAATTAAGGGAAATTTCAAACATATATATAAACTGCTCCTAAAATTCTACGACAATTACAGGGGACTCTCTGACCCAAAAAGAGACCACAGTAAAAATTTGGACAAGTTTTATTCACAGAAACTCTCTGAACAAAATTCACAAGCCTAAAAGGCTGATTTTTGTATAAATAACAAAGCATAGTAAAAAGTGTCAAACAACAGATTTCTTAATTTTCTTGGACACTCTAGGGTACCAAGACATTCTGCAAAAATTTATATGAACATTGCATATGTAGAAAAAGTACAAAAAATCATTTAAGTATTTCCTAGAATAACAAGATAGCATTATAACTTGGAAATTACTTAAGCACTGATGCCCAAATTTTTACCAGAGCTAGGTCTAGCATAGAGTAACCTACCCACCAAATTTCATGATTTATGGAACACTACAGCTCAAGTTATAAATTTAACAAATTTGCATGCATTCCAAAACACATTTAAAGGATCTATTAAATTCTTACAGAATTTAAACATCTCATGCCAGATCCATATTTTTCTAAAATACTACACATCATGTAGACCCCAACAAAATTTATCTCATGATTTTTGGATCATTAAAACCCTAGATCTATATTTTTCCAACTTGTACAAAAATCAGTGACAAAATAATAAAAATGAATTTCATTTCGGATGAACTGGGCCGGCCCGGGAAACTCGGCCCACACTCGCGCGCGCGCGGCCCGCTCAGCGCTCCCGCCCGCGCGTGACACTGACGGGCGGGCCCCCGTGGTCAGTGACCGGAGACAGGGGAGGCGGAGGCCCACGAGCTCCGACGAGCTCGAGCTCGCCGGAGAAGAGCTCGCTCGGCCAATCGAACACCGCCTCGTGTTCTCCGTCACCCGGTGCATCGATTGGTGCTCGTGGAATGGATGGGGATGGGGTGGAAGGGGCTTGTCACCGCGAGCGGCGGCCGGTGATGTCCGGTGGCGGCGCGCCGTCGCCGGTGAGGATGCACGGTGCGGTCTAGGCTCGGTACGAGCTTCACCGAAGCTAGGCGGATCCATTTTGCTAGGAAGGGAAGATGGAGAGAGACCCGAAGCACCCCGACCACGGTGAGGTCCCATGGCGGGCTCCGGCGACCTCTCGGAGACGGGGAAGAAAGCAATGCGGCTCACCTTGAGTCAAATCGCGGGCTTCGGTGGGTCAAGGGGATGGAGGGTGGTGAGGCGGAGGGATTGGCGAGGTCTGGGAGAATGGCTCGACACCGTCGCGGTTTCACTCCTCTGGTCACCGCCCGCGCGCGGAGAAGGAAGCAGAGAGGGAGGGAATGGCGAGCGCGAGTGGTGGGGGTTGAGGTGTCGGCTCGGTCTTCATCTCCGCGCCTGGGCTCGCGACGTGGAGGCGACGGCAGAGCTCGGACGCCATGCGGCCAAGCTGTTCTGCCCAAGCGCCACGACACGGTCGTTGTCTGAACCCTGAACCCGACGACTTCGGCGTCCATTGCCCGACTGACGGCCAAAGTTCCACCGATCCCCGTTCCAAATCTAGCCGGTATTAGTGCTAAGTGTTAACAGCAATTTGGTAGAGCTATGTGAGGGCAACAAAATTGTCAATTGGAGCTTAGACTGGTTCGGCCTAGATTTGAAACTACAGAGCTCCAAAGTGGGTCACCTGAAAACTGAAACTTAGTTTCAGTCACTATGCCGACTGAAACCTGATTTTCTAGGCACCAAATCTCCTAAACTATTGAGAACCAGGTGATGGTGATATTGACAATTTTGTAGAGCTATGTGTGGACAACAACTTTGTCAATTGGCTCAAAGGCTGGTTTGGCCTGGTTTGTGAGTTACAAGTTGCTAAAGTGAGGTACAGTGAAACTGAAAAGTCCAATTTCCAGACTTAGAATTTTTTCTAAGTGTTGATCACCACTCAAGCTGACTTGTGGGCCATTTTTGAGCATGCTCTGGTCATTTTCATGAGATGGCCATATTAGAACTTTTGTTCCTCATGAAATTCTCTACAACTTTACTTAAGGGTGCTCTTCCATGCAAGGTCTCTAAATTAGACTTTTTAACTGGTCAAACTAGAGCCTTCTAGGGTCAAATGGTGGTCAACTTCTCTTGGAGGGCAAATTTGTAATTTTGGTCAACATGAAACTTGTTCCAAATGTTACCCTAAGTATAACTAAGGTGTTGTAGGTCATGATTGGCTACCTTACCTTTTTGTTACACCAACTATCAAATACTTCATGAAATAAATCAAACAAACCCTAGAATAATCACATGTGTTGCATCACATAAAATAACAAACATGAATGATGCATGCTTATGCTTATGCAATGCAAATGCAATGCAATTATGGAGCTAAACACTTGAGGTGTTATAGAGCTGAACCTGCTTGACTGAGAAACATGGAGCGGAGCTGAAAAAACGTGGAGTGAAGCAGTTCCAAACACCCCTTAATAAGCAGTCACGTAAGTATTTTTGATGATGTGGCACCATATTTAAGAAGAGTGATGAAATAAGTTTCATGGGAATGAATCTCCCCTGGCACAGTTACCAACTCACAATGAGTCAAGGAGTTAAATGTTTATGAAACTATAGAATGAAACTATGCATTGAGAGTGATTGTTTCATTCAAGTTTCATTACATTTTATTTGATGTGGTATTTTTGAAAACAACACTATAAAATTCTCCACTGAGATTGCCTTATTAATATCGGTAATGCTACTTACCTGACGTCCGGACGGACGGACAGACGCTTCGTCCAACTGTGAACCACACATAATGCTGCTTACCTGACGTCCGTGGACAGATGCTTTGTCTAACTGTGAACCGCACAAAATATATGGGCCCATCCACGAAATAACACGGCATGCTGGTGGGCCTTTCCGTCCGCTCTAGAATACTCTAGACGCAATTTAGGCCCCATCGCCCCTGTGCTCCCTTCCTCTCTGACTCTGTGCCTTCCCGCACGTGCTTCGCAAGTCTTCATCTATCCTCTGCTCCTTTCTCCCCATCTCTATCCGCCGTTTTTCGCTCCTGTGCAACCATCCCACGCAGCGCCATGCCGCATCGCCATCCACCTCGCTCGTCGTGGACGGGGAGGCAAAGGAGGCTTGCACCTGTGCCTAGGAAGGCCTCGAGAGGCCTGCGCCTGCAACCCCCATCCATGAGGCTCGTCGGCAAGAAGGGGATCAGAGGCCTACGCCTGCGCCTGAGTTCACGCTGGGTCGTTGCTCTTGATGTCCCCCTAACCCAAGCTTGCTAGTTACCGGAGTTCCCCAGGTAGGCTGTGGCCACCGGTGACGCTGTGTTTCAAGTGTTACGTGCTTTTTAGACTTATGTTTAAGTGTTTTGTGTAGATGTTGCAAAAGTATTTCTAATATATTGCATATGTTGCAATGACAATATAAGCATGTTGCAAGCATATGTTTTAAGTGTTTTTGTTGTTTCAGACGTATGTTTTTAAGTGTTTTATCTGGGTGTTGCAGAAATATATTTGGATGTCACATAACATGCATGTTTCAAGCGCATGATTCAAGTGTTTTAGGTGTTTCATATGTATGTTGGAAGTGTTTCATCTGCATGTTGCAAAAGTAGATCTCGATGTTGCATATGTTGTTATGTCTATACATGCATGTTTCAAGCATATGTTTCAAGTGTTTCAGCTGTTTTTAGTCGTATGTTGCAATTATTTCAACTTAATGTTTTAAAAGTAGATCTGGGGGAGCACATGTTGCAATGGCCCTGATGGCTGGCAGACAGCGGCCTATCGCCTGTTGTTGTTGCTGGGGCGTCACCGTGGGTCACCGTCCGGGCAGCTGAGGCTGGTAGATGCCTCCGTCAGCCGGAGCTGCCGTGCGCTGAGGAGCTCCGTGGTCCACAGCTTGCGGAGCTGCCGCCAGTACGGGTCGTAGTGGGACGACATCATGTCGGAGTAGTTGTACACGGTGTACTTGCCGCAGGCCATGCGGGGCCGGTCGAGGTACGCCAGGTCCTGGGTCTTGAGGAGGACCTCGGCCACCTCAATGGAGGAGCCGACGACGACGGGAAGGAGCCGAAGCGGAGGGACATCAACGGGCCGTATCGCGCCGAGAGCTCATGGATGGAGCGGTGTGGCAGGGCGCCTAGGAGGTTCAGGTTGTCGATCACCGGCCACGGTCGAGGACCCGGCGGGACGTTGTGCTTGCGCGCTTGTCGGTGCCAGTGGTCACGACGGCGGAGAATGGTCGTCATCACGAGGAAGAGCGCGGTGGCCAGCAGGATCGTCGTCGCGAGGGAGGACGATGCCCATGGTGGTACCAGTACCTCCATTGCTGTCTACTGAGACCTCTAGAGCTACTAGGTGGTTTTTTTTTCTTTGGAACGGAGCTACTAGGTGGTTGTGTACTAATAAGGACTGAAGAAGACTGGACGTGGCAACAACTTTGAAATGGAAGGGATTTTATATATAATAATGAGAGTGTGTTCCCTTGTGGGGCCAAGCGAAGCAAATGTGTGGTGGATTCGATCTGTGCAGTGGCCTACGGTACCCAAATCTTATCGGGGGCGCGTGCACCGCCAAGATTAGCGGCGCAGACGTTGCTGATACCCATGTCTCCTCTGCTCGGCATTCGCCCCCCACCATTCTACCCCAGTACCATCGGCACATGTCACCCCCACCCTTCGCCAGCGTTCGTCGCCACTGCCACCAACGTGCACCACCATCTTCAACTCCACCGGCAGGAGGACAGCAGATGCCCTCCTCCTCTACTCCACCACCGGCCCTAACCCCCTCGCGCGCCACTCTCTTCTCCTCTGTCGGCCTCGACTTTCGCATGCACCGCGCTCCACCACCGGCGACCCCGCTCACACCTCCCTCTTCTCCACCGCCATCCTCGACCCACACGTGCCACCCTCCGGGCCACTTGCCTGCGCAGCCATGGTCGAGATCTAGACACGCTCATCTCGGAGGGGTGAGGCAGGGTTCCTGAGACGCACGACAGCAGAGGCCATGCCGGCTTGCGGCGGACATGTGCTGCTCTAGTGTAGGTGTACTGGTCGAAGCTCCCCGACACCTGCAAAATACTTTAACATGTCCCATTCGTTCTTTCCTTTCATGACAAAATCTTTTGGTTGTGCCATGTAAACATTTTCTTCTAAATCCCCGTTGAGAAATGTCGTCTTTACATCCATCTGATGTGATTCTAAATCGTAATGTGCTACTAGTGTCATTATGATTCTAAAGGAATCAATACATGAGACTGAAGAAAAAGTCTCATTGTCATCAATCATTTCTCTTTGCGTGAAACCTTTTGCCACAAGTCGTACTTTAAATCTTTCTACATTCCCTCTGGAGTCATATTTGATTTTGTAGACCCATTTACAGCCTACTGGTTTAGCTCCTTTAGGAATTTCTTCTAAGTCCCAAACACCGTTGGAACTCATAGATTTTATTTCATCTTTCATAGCTTCTAACCGCTTCGATGAGTGGGCGCTTCTCATGGCTTCTTCATATGAGATGGGATCACCCTCTATATGAAACTCTTCAGTATTATAGACTTCATAATCATCAAGAATAGCTGATCTTCTAACTCTTTGAGACCTTCTTGGGGCCTCGACATTTGGCACATCTTTTGCTTGAGGCTGTTGTTGCTCCCCCTCATGTGTGGCAACAAGTTCTATAGGATCCTAAAGGACAGGTTTCTCATCCTCATTCATTGTTACCACAAGAGGAATAACAACAGGTGTTGTCACCACAATATTTTGCATTTTTGATGCAGCAACAGCAGGTAGTGAGAAAAATGGCTCCTGAATCATCGGAGTGGGCACACACACCCGCTTCTCCTCAAGATCAATTTCTTGAGCTACCACACTCCTCCTCATTATCTCATCCTCTAAGAAGATAGCATGTCTTGTTTCTATAAACTTTGTATATCTGTCTGGACAGTAAAAACGAAAACCTTTTAACTTTTTAGGGTAGCCAATGAAATGGCAACTTACTGTTTTGAAATCTAACCTTCCAATATTTGGGTTAAATACTTTAGCCTCAGTAGGGCTCCCCAACACACGTAAGTGGTTTAGTGAGGGTACTCTTCCTATCTACAACTCATACGGTGTTTTGGGCATCGACTTACTTGGGACTCTATTGAGAATATTGAAAGGATCAAGATGCCCAAGAGGGGGGTGAATTGGGCTTTTCTAAAAATTAATTGCAAGAATTAAATCCTACAAGCCAAACTTCACCCCTAGTGCATACTAGTGTTCCTTGTGATTCTACCGGTAAAAGTTTTGCACCCTAAGTTCCAATCCTAGTCTAGCATGGCAATTCTAGGAAAGTAAACAAGCAATAAGAGTAATACACGAAAGTAAATGCTTGAAAGTAAGGGTTAGGAACGTGGCGATGTTTTCCCGAGGTATCGGAGAGTCGCTACTCCCCACTAGTCCTCGTTGGAGCACCCGCGCAAGGGTGTAGCTCCCCCTTGATCCGCGCAAGGATCAAGTGCTCTCTATGGGTTAATTCTTCGACACTCCGTCACGGTGAATCGCCCAAAACCGCTCACAAGATGAGTTGGGTCATCCACAAGCTCGTCGGATGATCACCAAACTCCCAATCACCACCAAACCGTCTAGGTGATGGCGATCACCAAGAGTAACAAGCTAGAACTCTCACTTGACCACAACAAGCTTAATGAGAAGATGGATGCACACTTACTACTCTCTAGTCACTAATGAGGGATCTCAAGCTTTGATTCTCAAATCACTACCCTCACTAGGGCTCTTGCACTCTCTTGCACTTCAAAGGTGTTTCTTAGCTGAACAAATGAGCAAGAGACCTCTAAAAGAGGTGGAGGGGATGTATTTATACACCCCACAGTCAAATCCAACCGTTACCAGCTAACTTAGCAAAACATGCACTGACCGGACACGTCGGTAGACGTGACTGGACGCGCCGGTCGAGTGTAACGGTCGAAAACCAGAACAATACCGCTGAGTGACCGGACGTGCCGGTCAGGGGTGACCGGACGCGTCCGATCGTGCAAGAACCTTACTGTACTTTGACCTGACGCTCGACCGCGTCTGATCAGAGATGACCGGACGCGTCAGGTCAGGTAAGTACCTTACTGGAACGTGACCGGACGTGTCCGATCACTTTACAATCGCGTCTGATTAGACTTTTACCCTCTGAAACTCATCTCAGACTGATCACCGCGTCCGGTCCTCACAGGGACCACGTCCGGTCAACCAGTTAACGATGCAGTGACTGTTAGTACTGACCGGACGCGTTCGGTCGTGACAGAAACCGCGTCCGGTCAAGGGTAAACTGCTCAAACGACTTAGAAACGCGACGCAACTTGAACTAAGTTGCTTCCAACTGAACTTTGAGCTTTACCAGAGCTACCTAGTGCTAAGTTTGACAAGTGTGCACCACACCTAAACAAAAGACTCACCTAGGTCATGCTACTCGCTCATGCCCCACTTTATAGTACGGCCAAAGGAAGAAACAAAGATCCTAACGACTATTCCAGATGTAACCCAACACCTTGACATCCAGAACTAACCGTCCTTACTCTTGTCGTTGATCCTTTAAAAACCAAAACGATTTCCATCAAGGGACATGAATACCATAGTGCCCAAAGCAGTTATCAACTCCATGACCTAACTTATCAAAGTTTCTGCAAAACACACGTTAGTCATGGTAATAATGTGTTGTCATCAATTGCCGAAACCAACACCGGGGCCTAGATGCTTTCAAATATGAATGGCGGTTTTTAACGTCTCCATCCACAGACTCAACGGTATGGTGGAGTAACTTATCATACTGCGTACTATATCCATCAGGGTACGGTTACGTCTTTCAACTACTCTATTCTGCTGAGGTTTGCCTGGTGTAGAATACTGGGCTGCTATGCCATTCTCCTGTAAGAACCTTGTAAAAGGTTCAGGAACCTGACCATATGGGGTATGCCGACCGTAGTACTCCTCCCCACGGTCAGATCTGACTATCTTGATCTTTAAATTATGTTGATTTTTAACTTTAGTCTTAAATGTCTTAAATTTATACAACGCTTTTATTCTTTCTTTGATTGGATAAATGTAGCCAAAATAGGAGTAATCATCTGTGAATGTGATGAACGAGTCATAACCATCCACACTCTTCACAAGAAATGGACCACAGATGTCTGTGTGAATTATCTCTAAAATTCCCACGCTTCGTTTGGCACCTTTTTTAATTTTCTTTGCATACTTTCCTTTAATACATTCTATGCATTGTTCTAAGTCTAAGAACTCTAATGGAGGAATAATTTCATTCTTAACTAGTCTTTCTATTCTCCCCCTCGAAATATGGCCTAAACGACAGTGCTATAATTTTGACAATGCATCATGAGTTCTATTTCGTTTTCTGATTGCATTCACAGGTGAGGATATAATTTCATTCACATCACATACGGAATTCACATTTTCACGAAGTGATAATAAATAAAGTTTGTCTTGTCGGAAGGCAAGACTAACACATTTAGCATTAAACCATATCTCACATTTGCTATTTCCAAAATGGTAATAATAACCATCATTATCTAAGCATGAAACACTAATCAAGTTTCTTTGTAAAAAAGGAACATAAAGAATATCCCTAAGTAAAAGTACAAGTTTCTTTGTAAAAAAGGAACATAAAGAATATCCCTAAGTAAAAGTATGAAACCATCAGCAAGCTCTAGAGAAAGGTCGCCAATGGCTTCAATATCTGCTCGGACTCCATTTGCGATTTTAATGCATCTTTCTCTTCTTTGTGTAGTCCTCGTCGAACGGAATCCCTGTAAAGAATTAGCAACATGAACAATTACTCCTGAGTCAATCCACCAAGTAGATTTTGAATATTGTACATACAGGGATTCATTTATGAACGTAATAATATTCTCACCTTTCTTTGTCATGATCATATTTAAGAAATCGGGACAATCTTTCTTATAATGTCCCGTGTTCTTGCAATGAAGACATTGATCTTTCTCCACTACAAACTTTTTCTGATGAGGCTGATGGTGCATGGGAACCTTTCCCTGTGTCTTTGAGGAGGAGTTAGCATTAAAGTTCTTTTTCTTGTTTTCTTTCACATAGTTGATAGTACCACCATGTGAAACCTTTATTCTCTTCTCCTTCTGCACACACATAGCTATGAGCTTCTCTAAGTCTCACTTCTCAGGTTGTATGTTGTAGTTAACAATAAAAGTATCAAATTTCTTTGGCAAGGAAGTAAAAATCAGATGAATAAGGAACTCATCCTTGAGAGCCAGATCCATTGGTTTCAGCTTGGATGCCAAATTGCTCATCCTTAGTATGTGCTCTCTTATGCCACTGCCACATCCAGAGTACCTCTCTGTCACCAGCTGCTTTATCAGCTGGGTACCATATGTTTTTGAAGAGCCAGTGAACTGACTCTTTATTCTTTCAAGGTACTCTGTGATCGTGTCACACTCTGGGATTGACCCTACTATTGCGGGCACAATTGTGTTCTTTATCACAGCCAAACACTTCTAGCTGGCAGTGACCCACTTTTTATGCTCAAGGTCATATGACATCTTTATGGAAGCAAAGTCCCTCTCTCTGGTCTGCTAAGCAGCATCAGCCTCATTAGCCTCCCTCACCGGTGCCACAGGCTCAGTGGGACACGGTGATGTGACTACCCAGACCACCTTAGCCAAGATGAAGGCCAGATCGATCTTTTTCTTTCACTTAGTGTAGTTGTCTCCTTTAAGGGTCGGGATATCTTTGATACAACACATCAAGGAGTATCCTCTTGAAAACACAATACATATAAAGTAAGAACATAATAACAACAATTACATGCCTTAATTCCAACGGTGGTCAAAATTAAAACATACAACTGTTTATACATTAAATCTACATCACTGTTGGACAGAAATAGAAATAATGTATATAATCATTAAAATTACGATATTGCTATTAACAACGAAGGTCAAAAAATAACAATATCATAATCATCTGAAAACATATCTATTTTTTTCAAAATTAAATTCTCCCGTTGGTTCAAATTTAATAGTGAAAATAACATCTTTAAATATGCAGCAAAAAACGTAAATATTCTCATAATTATTTTTCCAGAAACATTAAAGTACTATAGTGTTCTATGAACAAAATTGTCGTTAGATCAAAATTGTATAGAGTTTTGCATCAAAATTCAATTCAAATTCTTCAAAAATACATCAAAATCTGCTTCTGGAAAAAATAAAAACAAAATTCGGGACGTTTTACTGTTCTTCTGTAAAAGCTGGCCCGAAGGCCCGTTTCGGCCTGCGTCCATTAGCCGCTCACGCTGACGACAAGGCGGCCCACGGCGGCCCAGCTATGTCGTGCGCCTCTCCACACCTACCGCCCAGGCCGCAACCTAGGCCTGGGCCGACAAAGCGGGGTCCCGCCTGGGCTGATTTTGGCCTGGCCAATCTTGGCCGTCGATGCCTATTGAATGGTCATCCGACTGTTTAGCGCAGATCAAAAACCCCCGACTCGGCAGTCTCCTCTGAAACCGTAGAGTCATTTCTCCTTCACCCCTCTCCTCTCCTCACCGCGCCGCATAGTGAAGATGGAGCGGGCAGCGGCCACCTCGCCACGGTAGAAGAGAAGAAGGGAGGACGGCACCGGTGCCGAGCCCCTCGCCGGTGTGCTTGCTCGCCCTTGGCAGAGCACGCCGCCGTCAAGCGGCTTTGGACCGGTGCCTTGTGCCACGGCCGAGCCGGGCCTCTGTCCTCGCGCCAGCAATGGTGGCGGCGGTCACCACTCGTACCACGACGGTGGTTACTGCAGTGGTGAAGTGCTCTGGTAGGCCCCCTTTCTATCACTATCGTTTCTATTCAACTGCAAGGGTTAGGGTTCTTGATCTGTCCAGATCGAAATCCGTCATTTTCTTCTTTTCATTTCTCTTGATTTCTTACCCCAAAGTCTAGATCTACACCTAGATTAGGCTCGACTCATACCATTGTTAGGAACACTTAGGATCTCCTAGGGTAGATCTAGCAGGGTACAATCTTGGATTCGGGATAGAAGAGTCATAAACCCATGAACCAAAAATCCAGAGAGAGAGAGAGGAGATGAGAGTGAGGTGGATTATAGACCATCCGAGGGGTTGGAGGAGGATCCGGCCATCGCTGGTTCGGTGGTGAGGATCTGTGCACGGGTAGCGTCGGTTGGGGAAGAGTTGGTGACGGCGGCGTCCGGCGAGGAGGTGCAGCAGTGTAGTGGACGCGGTCTAGTGGCGGCGGTGAACACCGGTGGTACTTCCCGTCGCTCACAGCGCGTCCCTCTCGATCGGTTAGGGATGTAGGTGGTGAGTGGTGGCTCAGATGAACCTCGTAACTTGAGCCCCGGCCCTCACCTCCTCTATATAACGCTGTGCAACAGGGGCCCACCAGTCATGTATTGGGCTAGGCGCCCCCGATCAGGACGCGAGGTCAAGGCCCAGCCTCTCCGTTGGGCCAGTCTGATGGGAGATCAACCTAACCGTTGGGCCAGTCTGGTGGGAGATCAACCTAACACACCTAAGCTTGGAAGTGTGAGGCAAGCTAGCTTTTCTATCTCATGCTTACCGGTTGTTGCTTCATTCTCTCCCTCCTTCAAACTCGCTCCACCTCTTCTAAATATTATTCATGTGTCTTTGCGTTTCAGATCGACCGCTAGGCAATGGAGTCCCTCGCCAAGTTAGCACATCATCGTGCTACACGCATCACAGCATCCCAATCCGGTGCCATCCTTCTCAACATACATATCGCCCCTACGCAGGCTGCTTCTATCTGGCCCGCCACCACCTTGATGCTCATGCTCTGGCCAAGCAGGTCTGCCTCTACCTTACCATTCTTTTCCAACCACTTCATTTAGCTGGAGTCGACCGACCTGGCAGCGCCGTCTGTACAGCTGTACCTAGACTCTAGGCCCCATTCATTTGACTTATAATCCGTACTTTTCAGCTTGGTTTTTTCTGCTAGAACAATGTTTTTCTCTCACAACAAATCAGTCAATAGTATTTTTCAGCCGGCTTATCAGCACAGCCGAACGGGGCCGAGGTACTTGAATGGTGCTAGCTTAGCTCCCCTCTTGCATATGCCTCTATCTTATCTTTTCGGACGTAGAGCATGTTTGGATATTCATGTCTAGTTAGCATTTGGGGCTAAAAATTAGTTCAGATTAGCATGGTTTGCTAGCTAGTTAGCTAATATTTAGTTAAAGACTTGGCTAAAGTATTAGTGCACCTATTAGCTTTCCTACTTGGATGCACTAGAGCAAATTTTAGTTAACTTTTAGCTAGCTAGCAATTAGCTCATGTATCAAAGTGGCCCTTAATCCTTTTTGCTTCTTTGCATCTTCTTTTATCAGGTCAGCGTGTTCACACTAGGTCCCCAATCGATGCTGAATTGCCGGCTAAATCTATACCTGCCTAGTTATATTTATTTGTGTTTTTTTGAAGTCATGGCTACTACACAATGGATTTGTTTTGTATTCTTCATATATAGGTGGTAGCTTCCAATGGTGATTATATAGATATATATTATATGCTAAATTACGGATTTGTTCCTATTGATTAGCTTAGCGATGTCTATCATCTCTCACAGCAAAATCACCTATGAGGCTTTCAAATTCTTGACCAAAAGCCTTTATGCCGAATTAGTACAATCTTTTCCAACAGTAATTTTTATCCCTTTATTATGCATTATATAAACTAATGCATATCCAGGTATAAACCATCGAGAAGAAACGTCTATAAAAATCATTGATTGATGGAGCTGTTTATCGAACCATCGCCACCCGACATCTCGCCACCGTGAGGGAGCGAACCTCCCGCGGAGTCACACGGCCTTTTTTTTCCAACTATTCCAGCCCAAACCAGGTGTAATATTAGTGTACTGACCGACCATCCAAGAAGCAAATTTCAGCCCATGTAAAAAAGTCGTTTGGGCCTCTAAGAACTGCTTTGAAGCAGAAATATCGAGAGAGAAAAAAATCATTTTACCCTCTTATTATAAATTATAGTTGTAGTCTATTTTGTTCTCCTCAAGTTGTAAAACTAACATCTTACTCCCTGAACTCTTAAAATCATTAAATTTATCTTTCGGACCTGGTTTGAAGTGGTTTTGAAGACGGTTTTATCTTTTTTTAATTATTAAAAAAATTCAATAAATACTTCATAAGGTTTTTAAACCACAAAAAATAGTCCCTCTAAGTTTCTAAAAATTCTAAGAAAAATCATAGAGAAAATCTAGATAAATATTTATAGCTTGTGAAAATATCTTTAGAAGCTCAAAAAAATAAATTTATCTCTGAGAAAAGGAGAAAAATATCAAAAAACCCTAGGAATTTCTCAAAACATTGTAATAAATGTCTAACGTGTTTTGGAAGTTTTGCATGACAAAAATATAAGATACAACCAACATGAATGCGACATACATACATGAACGCTCAATACATCCATGCCATGCATTTCGTGCTTGACGCGTCTTAGAACCACTTTAGGATTCATTGTATTCTACAACAGAGGAGTTCAGCACTAAGCAGTAGTACTCGTCTCATCTGATCAGCCTCCGATCTATTGTTACACTCCTCTGTCGTTTTCATTCCTTGCCTGGTTTGATGGTTTCTAGAACACTGAACACCTGTCCAGTGCAAGGAATGGAATGAACAAATCAGGTGATTCAGTCATGGTAGTTACTCCCATGGTCAACAAATCACATTGCGTATGTGTACATACTCATTTATTAGTTTGAGTATGTTGATATACTCATATTAAGATACTTTAGACCTTTACTATGTGAATTTTTTCAAAAGAGCCCATATTTTTAATATATTTTTTGATATTATGACAGTAGTATATAAAATAAGTATAACCATATACTTTAAGTATACTTGCATACTTGACATACATAGTACCCTTGATGGTCTAGTACGATGATATACTCCGTCTACATACACTTCATTGTGCCATATACATCCTAAATCTAGAGATATACACATGGGAGTAACTACTCCCTAGGAGTAGGATATAATTTCCTTATATATATAGAGAGAGATATTTACCATAATGTTATAGTAAATCACATAGTAAGGAGTTAATACAATCTCGTAAATTAGCATACCAATTATCGTAACTCAAAGTGGCTACAGAATAAGTTATTTTATAACCAACTGTAGAGTAATAGTTATATATATATATATATATATATATATATATATATATATATATATATATATATATATATATATATATATATATATATAGACACACACACACAGACTATATACTGATATATAGGATATCGTATGATTATATATGAGCAACAATGCTTTTGGTCTGTGCATGAACAATGTATATGCATCATTTGTGAAGTGATTTTAAATGGTACATTGAGGAGGCCTTATGTGCTGATCCTTTGTAATGGCATTTTTACTGTGCTTGAGGCGTACCATGTATGAAATCTGCAGGTTAGCAAGGCACCTGAGCACGTGCAAGTCAATTGAAAAGGATTACTCAGGTGTGTGGGACAACATTGATGAAAGGAACAAAGGAAGAGAGTAGCAGCTAAGGTTTGGTACAGGAACACTATGAGCAACATCCACACTTCTTCCTCAGCTCCCTGTAGTATGGCCTTATGCACAAAGTGAAGGGTTGAAGCTACAAAGGTCACGTATATACCGAACATCTTAATCAATTCATGCATATACATTCTCAAAAAATAGGAGTGAATGATAGAAAATAGGTGTTTAATATCAGACAGCCAAACCCGTGTTGTGGTATCTGGGATCGCAATGCTGTACCTCATCCTTTGATATGACAATTCATCTGTAAAAAATAAGTTCACTAAGTGCACAGAAACACACTTTAACCTGAACATTTTGCAGTCATTCAGCCTGAGATGTATGTTCAAGAACATGGTTTTATTATAGAGAATACTATCTCCATTTTTGTTTACTTGTCACCAAACTTTTACGGTAGCAATTTTGAACCTACGTTTTCTTCTGCAAAAGATTTTTAGATACATCAAGTTTTCACATATATGATTCTTCATTGAACATACTTCATTAGTGTTATATGCTTTGAAGTATCTAAGATTTTTTAGAAGAAAAAAACATATGGTCAAATTTGCTACAGTAAAAGATTGGTGACCAGTAAATGAAAACGGAGGGAAGTATATCAGTCAACTTGAATAAGGCACACAGAAACATTGAATGGAACAACAATATAATGAAGTAACAAAGGAATATGAGTCCAATCCCGAACAAATAAACACAGATGCTGAACACCACAATTCACAAAGGAGTTGGACTAATATATATTCTCCACTAAGATGAATTTTCAGAGCATCTTTCTTGAGTACAACCTAAGAAGGGAGCTCTGAAAATTCATCTTAATCTGCCATAGACCAGACCAACAGCAGTGTACTTGAACTTTTAGTGTATGGTAAGACATACCTGCTACAAAGCGCGTCGGGCAGGGTGGCGCACTCCGCACTAGATCTTGGGTTAACTGAGATGAGTGGGATCATATGATGTTTAGTCGCATTTGAACATACAGTATTTTCCAGTTCCATAAGAAAGTAGTGAGATGAAAATAGTGTACCTGAGATCATAAAATGGTTGGTGTCATTTGAACATCTTAATTTGGATTTCCGGATAATGCGAAATGAGGCAATTTTGTAGACAACATTTATAGACAGTATATGTTGGAGCCTAAATTGTGGAGTCATGCGAAATGAGACTAAACATCGTATATAAATTTAGGGAGGATGGCGTTCAGGCAAATGCAATGAATTGCTAAGAAACTACGAAGGAGTGTGAAACATAATTTGGGGAGCAACATGCACAGAATCCCAATATGTGATGTTGCAAAGAATGACAACATTGGGTACTAAAAATGATAAATCTTCTATGAGACAGGGAAACATTATTGCCCAAATATAAGCACAGATAGTAACAAACTCTAGGCGAACGTTTTTATTATGCCAAACAGACCTGAGAGCTAATTAGCAGAGATTAGGCAAACAAACAGCATTCGTTTCATTAAGGAGGAAACAAATACTTACTTGGTGCAATTGATGCTGGGTACATCAACCTCCATACCTGCAAGTTCCCTGGACCAGGAAGAAATTGACCACAAAATTCAGTGGCCTACTCTTGATGTACGTGTAACAGCTGCTAAGTTAACCAACAACAAAGATATTGTAAAGAAAGGATAAACTGTATTGGCCAGTGTTGGATACTATCCATTCATCATTAACCCAGACAAGGCGCACCAGATTCACCGAAGGAGGCCATGGCCACGTCACCAAAAATTTTCCAGCCGTTCGATCTTGCATCGTGTGGCCCAGATGGCTTGAAGCGGGTTTCGCCTGAATCGTCTTCTCGCGCTTCTCGCTGGCTTCTTTGGCTTCATTCTGCTTCTTCGGCTTCTCGTCTAAATCCAGAGAACCAAATATATACTCCAGCTTCCGCTTCTCCTTCCGCTTCCCCTTCCCGATGGTTCGTTCTCCTTCCCAACCCCGACCCCGACGCTCTCCCGTATAGCGGCACCTCCACCGCTCCCGTCGCCGCTTCCCTTCCTCTCTCCTTCTCTCCCTCCCTCTCCTCTCCCTCTCCCTCTCTCCTGGCATCACGGTGTGCCTGCCAGGCCCCGACGCCGCCTCTTCACCGCGCGGTGCGCTGCCCGGGCGACGGTGCCGCTGATTTGGTGCGCGGCGGCGCGTGCGTGCCCCGGTGGCGGCCGTCCCCTGCCACGGCGCGCTGCCAGCAGGCACCGCCGACGCCCGCCGGCGTGCCTGGCCCACAGCGCTGGCTACTCTCGCTGGTCTACGTGAGCTCCACGAAACCCTAACTCCCTGTGCTTGACACCCGCCACTGCACCACGACCTGCTCCCTGTTCTGATTTGCACTGGAGTTTGAGGGATTGATTCGTCCAAGAAAAGACAGGTGCTTGCCCCTAATATCCATCCCCATCTCTCTATCTATTAAGCACTGGTGAACACATCAATAGATTCGTTCCTTTTGTTGTGAGGGGAACACATGTGGACCTTTGATTTGCAGAATGTGTTGTCGTCTGCAATATTTGTTGGTGTCCAATCTTTACGCTTTTGCGTAATTATGTTACATGGATATATACTGAACACATGCTGTTACTGGTGATGAAGTTATTCCGATTTGAACATATCACAATGCTTGTGAGGTGCGTCCAGTAAATCTGACCATATTTATATTGTTGTTTTGCCTCTTAAGTTCAATGGCAATGATGCTGGAAATAAATATCTTTTTTTCCTGAACTATGGCATATGTGAATATGCAGGCATATGTATCACTCTCTTAATGAAAAAATGCTATCTGAAAACAATGTTGTCTAAGCTTTATGCTTGTGCGCAGTTGGGATGTAATATGCTCTTATGCTCCAGTAAACCTTGCTTGTAGTTTCTTCTGATGTGACCTATGCTTACTGTTACTTCTTGCCTGTAATTTTTGTTTCAATCCTTTGATTCAGAGGTCACGAATTAAATCTGGGCTATCAATTTTGGTGCGAGCTATAGGATTGGATAACATCTTGGCAAAATCTTTCTCCATTCCCGTCCATGAATCCAAGTGAGGTAGCCTAAGGTAAGGGAAGTGGAAGAAAGGAAGGGCCTGTTGCAAGAAAAAAAGTTTCCATTGTGTGATTGGAGGGTTCAACATTTGCATTTAGTTTTGTGGTTTTCATCAACCTGTGAGACAGTACAGAGTCCGTGAGGGCCACTTTTGTAGTGTTAGAAGAGAATTTTTGATCCATTCATGCTTCTGTACACCTAATTTTGTACTAACTTTGTGATGTGAATGACCTTCTACAGAAAAGAAGGTCATAAGGATCAATTGCTTATTAACATGCCATCACCACTGCTTCCGGGAGAAGGTAGTAGGTAAGCCATACATGTCGTTCTTCTTCCACTATGCAAGTGTCTCATATATTTTATCTACTGCCTAAGGTAAGGGAAGTGGAAGAGAAGAAAGGGCATGTTGCAAAAAAAAAAGTTTCCATTATGTGATTGGAGGGTTCAACACATTTGCATTTAGTTTTGTGGTTTTCATCAACCTGTGAGACAGTAAAGAATCCGTGAGGGCCACTTTTGTAGTGTTAGAAGAGAACTTCTGATCCATTCATGCTTCTGTGGACCTAATTTTGTACTAACTTTGTGATGTGAATGACCTTCTACAGAAAAGAAGGTCATAAGGATCGATTGCTTATTAACACGACATCACCACTGCTTCGGGGAGAAGGTAGTAGGTAAGCCATACATGTCATTCTTCTTCCACTATGCAAGTTTCTCATATATTTTATCTACTGCCTTAGAGCCCAAAAAAATGTCTCAATTCTACATTGCTGATTTTTCAATTTCATATTATACAAAGCGTATCTTTCCAAACAAGAGGAGCACATGTTACTGCCTACCTTCTCTCTATTTTCCCAATTTCGTTGTTACACTGATTGTTGCAGAGCTGATTTTCCGTAACTGCTAATTGTATGCTTAGATGTGGCATTATACGAAGCGTTTCTTTCCAAAAAAAAAAAAAGAGGACCCAACACAGGTTACTGCATACCTTCCCTCTATTTTTCCAATTTCACTGCTATAGAAATTATTGGAAAACTGATTTCCCTAACTGCTAATTATGTACATACTTGCAGCTTCCTAGTGTGGGGACCTCAGCTGGGATGAAGACAGCTGCAGCGCCATGATCATGCATCAGGTTAGCACGATTGCTCAACCTCTGGGATAAATTCCAGTTCATATGTTTATTACATACAGTGTAGAGAGATCCAGGGAAGTCGGATTTAGGAATTTGTTATGGTGGCCCATCCTGAGTTATTACAAGCTGGAGCCTCTTAGAAATAACAGATTAACAATTTTATGCCAAATGCGACCCAACAAGAAAAAACATATTGCCTTTCAAAAAGAATACTTAGTTTTTCTTTTTGTATGTCAATTTGAGTGATGACATTGTGTTCCTCAAAGTGTTGAATCCAAAAAGAGTTGTTGTGTCATTCATTGTTGACCAACTATGGCAGATTGCAAATGACTGGAAGGAACTAGGTTAGGTTGCAGCAAAAATACTACGTATATGGCTTCCCTGTTTTGGTTGTTCTGAGCATCTTGTGTACTAACTATGTATCTTTCGGCTGCAGTAAAGATGATGTGTATCCACAGCTTGGCTCGGTCATTCTTTGTGCAACTTTTTGAGAAGATGTATGTTTCAGTATATAATCTTTCCTGCACCGTATATTCCCTTTCTAGGTTCATACTTACAAATTTCTCATCATTGATTATTTTTTATGATAAGATCAGGAGGACTTGCCCCTGCTTTCTTGCTATTGATTGAGTCTAGCAGTGGTTCTAAGCGAATGATCAGCAAGGACTCAGAAGAGGACATGGCCATCAGAGTGAAAAAGAGTTGGCAGTGTCCCATGCTTGGTCAGTAATGCATTTTCTCTTGGAATGTTATTCTGCTACTGCAATTTTCATCTCTTGAGAACAATGTGCTATAAGCACTGCATGTTGGACCGACACTGGTGATATTAGTTTGTGAAGTGTTGTTCTTAGTGATTGTTTTTTATTGGATATCTCAGAGAATGAACCAAGTGTAGTTCCAAATGCAATTCCAACAAATATACATTGCAGGCATTCCAACACACTTATGCCACAATAGCACAGTGAAAGCAATTCTAAAACCCAGATGCATTGTAGACCACATCACCTTCAACCCCATCGATAACAAATACCATATCGATGCACACGCACATAGCCTCAATGCAATACCGTCGGTCGCTCATTTGGCCGTAAACAAGTTCGACAACGGACAGTCCCTCCTGCATATGTGGCCCCTTTTCCTGGAAACTGAGGATGTGACCTCTGAAAACTACCTAAACATGCAGTTCCACCTAGAAGAACAGAACAGAGACATCGGTACGTGTACACTCAGCATATTTTTTACTTATGTAAAAAACCTACGCATCCTATAAGCAAACTACTCATTATAGGTGATGGCACGGTGCAAGCAAATCAGAACGACCACGGAGGCAGCCCTGCTTCATCAGGCTCATCAAGTACATATAGAAAGACCATGGACAATTATCATGTATATACCACACACTATAGGCACTCATACTTCATTACTAACCGCTCCACAGGTACACCATCTCCTTGCAGTCACAGCACCTATTGCATGTGCTACCTACAGGATTTAGGTACAATAATCATCCATCAACATTTGTTGCTTTAACAGTACAGGTTCATACACACTGCAACTCATCAACGAACACATGTACCCAGATTGATAAACCGACGCCTTCTCATTCAAAGTCAAGATGAAGAGTTCGCTGCAGAGCAAGCCAAGGATGTACCCAAGTTTGAAGCTAGCCATATAGACTAACCATGCTGTTGTACAGACCGCTGCTATCATTGTGCAAAGACACTTATTAATGTAACGTAGATTCTCTGCCTTGCACTCCAGATCAGGTCACATAAAACCACACCTTTGTTTGTGTTTATAAAAGTGCAACCGTCTCCAGTCACAAACTCAGAACAGTACCTTGACAACATGCTCCAGTCCTAGCCTCAGAGCAGCGCCTTAGCAAATATTCTGGTGTAAACATACCAATACTTTATCTTAACACCACATTGCTACCTTATATATTTAAGCTTTCCATCTGCGTGTTCCAAGCATAATTAATTTAGCCAAAAATCATCCATATTATCTCCCCATTAAGTTTGTCTAAATTCACAGGCACATGGGCGCGTGGATGCGCGCGCCCCGCTACTAGTAACACATAATGTAAACTCAGTAAGACAACTCGTCCAGTGAATCTGATAATCACTGCATACAGACTAACATGAAGGGGTTACTGTCCCATATAATGAATTTGATCCAGGTAGGCATTTGTAGTTGGAAAAAATATTGCTTAGAAAATTGAATTAACTTTTTGAGCAAGGGTACCTTTTTGGACTCCTTGTCAGATGTAGATATGTGCATCTACATCTATGTGTCCTGCAGAAAGTTGGGCATGGTATAGATCTACAGTGTTTTGAGTCTTGGGTGCGGACGGTAACTATTCATAATAAGTTCACCACTATAAAGAAGTTTTATAGATAGATTCCACGAGTCAGCATGAGCGACTAGTAATAGGAGAGACCAAATTTGCCCGCTCACCGTGACAGAAAAGTCATGGGCGTTCCTGCATCGTGTATATAAACCACGCTCTGGTTTGTTCTGCTCATCAGTCAGATTCAGATCAGAGGCACAAGTCACAGAGAGCTAGCGCAGCAACTGAATCAACAGCGTTCGTGAATTCCCCTCCCCTGTGGAATCAAGATGGCGTTCTACAAGTACGGCCTGGCGTTCTTGGCCGGCACAGGCTTCGGCGCGGCGATGACGACGACTCTCCGCAACAGCCGCTGCCCCCTCCACAAACACGACTCCAGCTCCTGCCACCGCCGCCGCCACCGCCCCGTCGTCGGCAGTGCAGGCGAGTCACCGCCATCGGAGATCGGCCGGGAGAGGGAGGAGTACTACGACGACGCCCAGGAGAAGGGGAAGAGATGCCGCAAGCAGGGCGGCAAGGAGAAGAAGGGAGACAAACCCGAGGAGTCGTCGTCGGACTGATCGGTTCTAGCTAGCTTCATGGATGGATCGGATCGGAGGGATGGATTATGTGACGCGTTGTTAATTTTTGTTAGTAGAATCATGCATCTGGCAGCACCAGGCGTACCATGTTCTGTCTCACGAGTCATCATGGTAATAATAATAGAGCACTGCATGTCTATGTGTATGGTATCGTATTGTTGATATATCATTATCTTGCGTTTTATGCCTTTTGCTGTGCACAAGACTGACGTACTCTGAAGTCTGAATCACCAAAAGTAAATGAATGAATGAACAAATTAAAGCCTGGAATGAGGTTGAGGAACTAAACAAGGCCCAGAATTCAGATACTGTCATCGTCTGCAGACAGCGGAATAATCGAGTTGAGTGTGTGCGTGCGCGCGCGCAGTCAGCACAGACGGCCGGTGATCGGCCAGCCATCACGTACCATACCATGATGAGCCAAGTGCTGATTATTCAGCTCCATGTGCCCCTGATGATCCATGCGTGCATGTGCATGCTTATCCCTTTGCAATTTGTGCACTGCTGCATGCAGTTGTAACTTGTAAGGTGTGTCCATGTAGATGGTAGAGGCGCCGGAGCAGGACCGCTAGCTGCACCAATGCAAGCAGGTGAAGACCAGCACTAATTAATCCAGTACTACTACTAGATTATTCCAGTACTGTATGCATGATTAGACGTTAACTACATAATGTAGGACTAGGTGTAATCTATTCCGATCGATCCCGAATATAATTCACGATCGCTGGGCCCGCCACGACGACAGCGACTCCATCTATCTGCCGTGGTTTCGCCGGACAGAAAAAACGAAACCGCGTGCTGCTTTGCTGCCTTGGTGGGCAGGGCAGTGCATCCTGCGCCTGCAACTCAACGTTGACCCTTGCCAAAGAAGTCGATCACGACCTCCTCCTCCTGATCTGTCTGTCTGCCTACACATCATGGAACCTGCTGAATGCTAGTAGTACTATATGACACTCGCTCTATTTCAAAAAAAAAAAGATACGGTTTTCACCTCTCTAGAAGTTAAATATTTTAAATTTAACTAAATCTTTTAAAAATTACAGACGTTTATGATATCCAATATATAATTAGATTAACCATTGAATATATTTTCATAGTATAACTATTTGAAGTTATAAATATATTAATACTAACATTTCTCCTAAAAATTTAGTTAAATTAAAGAACCTTGTGTCGATCTAAATTGAGAATTGAATGGCTTTATGACCAAGGTAGTGAGCAAGCTGTAGTTGTACGTTGCTCACTCGCCTTCTTTCTTGCACCCTTGTCCAAGAAACAAAGTCAAAACATCAAAAGATAAGGCTCGCTGACGCTTCAGGTCAAGCAAGCACACGCCAAGTCTAGCTAGCTGGCCTGCAAGTATATATACGAATGGCTGTAGGCTGCTGCAACTGCCATCTAACTCACTCATCAGTCATCAGTCATCACTCACCATCGATAGCCCAGACAGCTGCTGCAAACCGTTCGGTTTGGAGGAGTTAAAATTTAACTCCCATCATATCAATGTTCCCTCAAATATATATAGTACTAAATGTAGACTAATTACATGCATGTCGGCATAGATTAGGAGTAATTTACGAGACAAATCTATTAAGCCTAATTAGTCCAAGATTGGAAACTTTTTGTCAAATAAGACGAAAGTGCTACAGTATTAGTTAAACTTTAACATCCAAACCAAACGAGGCCTTAATTACTTATTACAGTGTTGTACTTGCAGTGTCTAGCTATATGCTAGCGCTGCATACAGTGTGAGTGGGGATAGTTATTTGTCGCTTTAGGTTTCTTCGATTTACCTTGTACTACAATATGGCTATGGCTTCGATGTGAATTATTGAATAAATCAAGATTGCCAAACTCAGAGTTACCTTAATTCTAAATTATATACTCCCTCCGTCCCTAAATGTGTGTCATTTTCGTTTCCCGAGAAATAACTTTGACTAATTATATATTAAAAATATTAATATTTATGATACGTAATTAGTACCATTGGATAGATTTTTGAATCTAGTTTTTTTAGTAAATTTCTTTGGAGATAGAATTGTTGCACGCATTTTCTATAAATCGCGTCAAAGTTATCGGCACACAAATTGTGGCGACAAACATTTAGGAACAAAGGGAGTAAGTCATATTGAGTTTTATAGATAAATAGTTTTTACTATATACATGTAGACTTATAGACATAGTGTAACAATTAATTATTTACCATGCACACAAATATAGGAAAGAGGAATTGTTGGCACAAAATTTTTGGGGGTGTTTGGTTTCCTCAACTAAAGTTTAGTCCCTATCACATCGGATGTTTGGACACATACATGAAGTATTAAATATAGACTAAAAAATAACTAATTGCACAGATTGCGACTAATTTGCGAGACAAATTTTTTAAGCCTAATTAGTCCATGATTTGACACTGTGGTGCTATAGTAAACATGTGGTAATGATGGATTAATTAGGCTTAATAAATTCATCTCGCGGTTTACTGGCGGAATCTGTAATTTATTTATTTTTTTATTAATATCCGAACATCCTATGCGACACTCAATGTAACATCCGATGTGACACCAACTAAACTTTAGTCCCTGCAACCAAACAACCAACATCGTGAGAGTGCAATTCAGTTGGCCTAGATCAAGTATGTCTGTTACGGCCCAACACCATGATGCATGGGCCAGGCATTGAGGGTTGAACCTGAAAACAGCGCTCATTGTCGTAAGTAGAAAATGGAGTGAAAAAAAGTTATAGAATGGAAAAGGGACCTGAATATCATCGCCTAAGTTGGAAACTCAAACCCCCCTTATAAACCCTGACTTTTTCCAGGGTGAGAAAACCATGGGGATATCATTTGAATAAGATATTTAGTTATGCTCCCCTTTGGTTGGGTTCCCTCTTGCTTCCAAATTAGGTTTTCCCTCTCTGGGTTGGGCTTTCCCTCTTGCTTCCAAATTAGGCCTCAAGGTGTTCGGAGGAGTACACGTACAAGAATGTCCTTGAGAGTTCACATGACAAAACTTAAAATTGCAAATCTTATTAGTGGGGGAGTTTTGCTCTTGATTTCCTTAGAGTAGGTGACTCTAGAGTAGAAGGCAAGTTTAGGCCAATCTAACTTAGTGCTAGATTATTCGCTTAATTAGGCTTGGTTTTTCCATCTCCATGCATGGTGGATTGGTGGTGTGGCAATTAGACATTAAAGTAGATTAAATATTTTGGTTTCCTTGGGTAAATTGAGTACAGGATCGGAACGAGATTCTCCAATAAATTAGACCCAATGTCATGATTTTTAGGGTCTACTTGTTAGTTTTTGGATGTGGATTTGGTTTTGGATCTAGATCTAGATATATGCATGGAGAGACAAAAGGAGTTTAAATAATTACTTTTATGAGCTGAATTGTATATTAATTGCTGGTAATTATTTCCTTACAAGTTGTTGGCTTTAATTATAAAAATTCTTAATGTTTTGATAGTTACATTAATGAATTGATTTGCAAATATATGCTACCTAGGCTGAGACAGGTTAGAGTTTATTATTTATTTGGACATGGTTCAAGTTTAGTTGAACAATTTTATTTAGACTTTAAATTGAGTAGGGACAGAACATAGATTCTCTCATTGTTTACCTACAAGCTCATGATATTAATTGATGGTCTACTAGTTTCTCCTTATATGCAAATTAGTATGGTGATGAATAATAGCAGTACTATGTAATACTCCCTCTTCCAAAAAAAAGATACTGTTTTCACCTTTTGAGAAGTTAAATATTTTTAAACTGAACTAAATCTTTTTAAAAGAATTATTGACATTTATGATATTGAATATATATAATTAGATTAACCATTGAATATGTTTTCATAGTATAACTACTTGAAGTCATAAATATTAGTACTAACATTTTTCCTAAAAAATTAGTTAAATTAAAGAACCTTGTCTCGATCTAAATTGAGAATTGCATGGCTTTATAACGAAGGTCGTATTCCTTTAATTAATTTCTGACCAAGCTGTAGTTGTACGTTGCTCACTTCGCCTTCTTTCTTGCACCCTTGTCCAAGAAACAAAGGCAAAACAAAGATAGTATAAGGGTAGATGATGCTTGCGGTCAAACAAGTAAGGCCAGCCTAGCTAGCGGCAACTATATATACGAATGGCTGTAGACTAGATGCTACAAGCAGGATGAAAACGGTACAGATATTTTCCGACCGTATTCGAGACCGAATCCGTTTAGAGGGGGTTTTAATCCGTCCGTATCCGAGTCCGGATATTTAACATCTGATACCGTATTCGTATCCGAATATTTAAATCACATATTTATGATGTCGATATCCAATCGTATCCTATCCGTTATTTTTTATACTATCCGTATTCGAATCCGAATCCGGACATAAATACGAAAATAAATACGATATCAGTGATATACGTCCGTATCCGATCCGTTTTCATCCCTAGCTACAAGGCACAAGCAAACTGCCATCTAATAACTCACTCATCAGTCATCACTCACCCATCTCGATAGATCCTCTGTGTAACACCTGTGTTTTTGCATCATGTTAAGACCTTGTTTAACTCGTGGGTGAAAAGTTTTTGGGTGTCACATCGGATGTTTTATGGGATGTCGGTGGGGGTGTTCGCATACTAATAAAAAAACTAATCACACAACTCGCCTGAAAACTGCGAGACGAATTTATTAAGCCTAATTAATCCGTCAATAGCACATGTGTGGTACTGTAACAATTATGGCTAATCATAGACTAATTAGGCTTAAAAGATTCGTCTTGCAAAATCCATGCAAACTATGCAATTAGTTATTTTTTATTTATATTTAATGCTCCATGCATGTGTCCAAACATTCGATGGGGCGAGGTGAAAAGTTTTTAGGTGAAAACTAAACAGGGCCTAAAATCAACTAAAAATTTGAACTTTTTAAAACTTTACAACAAATTAAAACTTACCTAATTAATTTTGCGCAAAACCATTTTCAAAGAAAATATTTTCTAGAGACCCTACACCAAAACTCACCATATGCATATAGACTAGGAAACTTGAGTGATTAAATGTTTGCTTGATTGCTTGATGCTTGAATTGTTTGAATTGCTTGCTTGTGTATTTACTTGAATGAATTGTTTGCTCTAGAATTTATTTGGCACTAAATAATCTCCTTGACTTTTTCCTTGACTTTTCCTTGAAGTAATCCCCTTGACCTCCCCTTGATTTATCCTAACCACCCATCCACCAAATTCCTTGAAATCCCATCTGAAACCCCATCCAAATACCTAGTTTACTTTTCTGGGAAAATACAAAAGCAATTCGAAATTGGAAAAGGGTTCCCTGGCTCAATCCCCTCCTCTCCCTCTTCTAGCCCGTGCCGCGGCCCATCTTCAACTCTCCTTCTCTTTCTGCTCGGGCCGTCGCCAGCCCGCGCCCGCGCGTCACCCTTCCCCACTTGGGCCAGCCCACCACGAGCCGCACCCCTTCTCCCTCCACTTCTCTCGCTGGCGCGGCAGGCTCGAGGTGGTGGGGGTAGAAGATGGAGGCGATGTGGGATTGACGTCATCGTCTCCTACCCGGAAACGATGACGTCAATCCCACGTCGCCTCCATCTTCTACCCCCACCACCTCGGGCCTGCCGTTACCGCCTCTCTTGTTCCCTTCCACACCATCCTTATCCCCTCCGCATTCTCCATCAACACCTCACCGCAGCCGTACGGCACAAGCACCACATGTCGAAGATAGTTCCTCGGCGAACCGACCTCACCGGCCTATAAATAGGCACGACGAGAGCCCCTACGCCACAACCATCACCACCACTGGCTCCACCTTGGCATGGAACGCTCCATCTCCCCTTCTCTCCCCTCTTTCTTCCCCTTCTAAGCGCTGGGGCGATTCTCCCCAAATCCGGTTCATCGCGGTCGCCATCAGTGCGAGCTCCGAGCTCTCCCTCTACGGTGCGTCTTAGGTCGATAGGATCCGCCAGCATGCTCTTCGCCTCCACTGCCGCCCAATTCACCACTTCTAGCCGCTCTTCTTTCCCAGGCTGACCTGCCCCGAGAGCGTCCCGCCGCCAAGTCGCCATCGCCGTCGCCCACCGCTAGCAAAGCACAGCCGCAACCTCAACCCCACCACGTGCCCAAATGACCCCCACCGTAGCCCCACCACATTCATCTCGCATGCCTAAAACACTTCGCGCTAACTTAAGCCCATCACCGCACCGTCGTTGCTACTTTGGCAAGCCACCGTTGTCGCTCCGGGCACCCGTCGTCATCGGGGATTCCCCCAACCTCTGCAGGTTGCCCTCCAGGACACCAGCGACTAGTCGGAGGAGCACTCCGAGCAACTATGCCGCCGGCATAAGCTACTCTAGCGAGCTCCCCGCCGCTGCCCCGTTCTCGCCGCCACACTACCGCTGCCGACCCACCGCCGTTTTGTCACTGTTCCTCCTCTATCGCGTGGGCCCAGAGCCAAACGGCATCGCCCTTTCCCTTGTCCTCACCCATAGACCCGATTCACATGAACCCTAGGGGGAGGAACGAGTCCACAGCACAGTGCTGCACCCGGTGCACAGCACAGTGCAACCAGGCTGACCCTGCCATGCTGGTCCCGCGCGTCAGCCACTTAGCCCGAGAGGAATTGCTGTGTACACCTAGGAAGTGTACACAGGATGCTACAAAACCCATTTCCATGCATAGAAAAATTCCTAAAAAATTTCTAAATAAACTAGGTATACCCCAGATCCTACCCAAGCATTTCCATCTCATTTGCATTACTCCAATTTCCAGAATTAATTCCCAAGTTATTTTCCACATATTATTTTCTATTAAATCTTTGATAAATCATATCTTCCCCATCCTAACTCCAAACCCCTTGCTTCTTCTACCAAAAATCTTCTAAATTCAAGCTCCACTTGTTTATACCATTTGTTCAATTATTTGGTGCCCATTTAAATTCTAGTTGGAGTGCCTTCCCATTTCTATAATTAAATTAAATACCAATTATAGTAGTGACCATTACCATATAGTAGTTAACCCTATATATATTCGTGTATCTGTAAGCACCATGATGCATACTCGAATATATCCTCACCCAATCACCTAAAATAATAGGACATCTCTACATACAAGGATATGCTCGATACCCGGGTATACGCCTATATGTATGACTAACTTTACCTCCCACCTATTCCATTCTAATTGATCTTGGGCGCATACATATGCATGTGCGTATGTGCCACTAACTCTTATGGACCTGTAGAGGCCAGACAAGTTATCTATGATGACTTGGTCAGACTTTCTCTTTCAGATTCATATAATAGTGAAGCCTAATAATGTGGTCTAGTTTTTCATCAAACCAACCACCCACCTTAACCTAACCGTAGAAGCCCTACTCTATGGATGAAATACCTCTATCCAAATCTTACTTTAGATTGACGTAACAGTGATAACCTTAGATAACAACCCATCACCCAATAGGACCAAGCCATCTAGGATCATTTCTTCCACTTTGATTGGTAATGCTTGTTTTACATGCCTTACTTGTTATTTTTCTTGTTTGTGTTTTCTTGCTTATCGACGCTAGACCACATAGAATAGAAAATGTAGAGAGAACCCGATGGAGTCCAGAAGGCAAGACCAAAAGACACAAGAATTGAAGAAGGATATAATCGTCAGCGAATGGAGGCAAGTCCTAACACCCACCTATCTCTTTCCTCCACTTTAACTACTATTCCTTAACCACCTCCCCTTTCACCACCAAATTTTTCTAGCCTCCACCATAAACCCTCCACACCTCATCTCCATTAATTAATAAACCCAATTTATATTATTTAAACTCTTATTTATGAATTAATGGGATTATAATGAATTATGAGCTTGGTTTAATTAATGATGATAAGGTAACAGTTACCTTCATATGATATAAGCTCCATAATAACTGTGAACCTAAAAATGGTAAAACTGGACTAAACCCTGACAGGGGTGAGTGGGGGTAATTTATGTGGGGATAGATTACCTTGGCAGAAACGCCTGGTGAGGGTTCCTGTGGGAGATACTCACCTCGGTCATATAAGGACCGGTTCATAATCCCTCTCGCCTAGTGAGATATTTCGTATAGTCACATGTCTGATATGGGCAGACTTGATCTCGCACCCTGTTAGATAAAAATATAATTTCTACTAGGAGGCCGGTGTTGGCAGCGAAATAACAAGAGCAGACATGGATGCTATGTGATCTTCCATGGTCCGGTTGGCGTGGTTGCTATGTTAAGCTCTTGAGTTTTTGGCCACGTTCGAGCCCATGATTCTTGTTTTGGTCGTGCTCGAGCCATGTTATTATTTTGATGATTTGATATCATCAGCACTATTATGTTGGGATGATGTTGTATCGTTTGAGATTATATGATGGGATGACGTGGTGTCATCCAGGATTATGAGATGGGACAATTTGGTATCCTTTCGAGTTTAGTGTGTTCTCTAACCCCTGAGAAGCCATGGTAGAGTTACATGGAAATCTAAGATAGCACCCAAGCGGGTACGGGATCTCGTTAGGCATGTTTCTGCCACCATACATGGCTAGAGGTTGTGCCTATCATGTGGGAAATTTTGTACACCTCTGCAGAGTTTATTGAATCTATTCGAATAGTCATATCCTTAGAATAGGTAAATGCTAAGATGAGATACTATGATTAGACTTCTACAATTGTGGTAATATGGTAAGATGTATTTTACTAATTTGGTAAACTATAGTTAACCTGGAAACTAGTGAGAATGGTAATACTTTGCTAGGATCCAACCTATAATTATAACTACTTCATCCTACCACTTTTACCTCAACCACCATAACCACCACCATATATAGCCTTCCTTTTCCACCTCCACTCCACCCAAAGTTTAGGGCTTGCTGAATACTTTATGCACTCAACCCCTCTCCATTCTATGTTTTTAGGAGTAAAGCTACAGGAGCACATACCGGATGGAACTATTGAAGCTACGTGAGGATAGGCCAATAGGAGAACGTACGAGTATGGAACTATCGAGGACTACGCAAGAATAGGACACCCGGAGTATACTCGAAGATGGAGTCGTATGACTACACGAAGGAGCTACGCTAGTTATACGACATTGGGATATAGGAATACGTTTAAGGAATAAGTCTAGAGTTACGTTCGTACTCCAAACTGCCTTTAGGAATGGAGCCACGTTGTCATAGAACCGTTGTCTTAGAACTCTGATATACGATATAAGGCCAATGGCCCAAGTTATGTAACCCAAACCATGTAATATGTTTTTTCCATTAGCAATAAAGTATGGTTTTTGATATCAATCTTATTAAAATTGTACGTATCAGCTACTGATACATGATGCACAGGGACCCTAAATTAGGGGGCCGACACTTTGATAGCCCAGCCAGCTCTTTATCTTGCTTTGTTTGCGCCGTGCTATGAGTGAGATCCAGCTAACGTATATAGTTAAAGGCTCAACAAGCCATGGGCTGCTTGATCCGCCGGCTGTTCCCCTTCCTGGTCGACACGGCCGTCGGGGTGTACGCGGCGCAGAACTACAAGGTGCCCAACATCCACCACCTCGCCGACCGCGGCGCCGACGCCGCCAGGCGCTACGAGGAGGCCTACCGCAAGAAGCCCGCTGCTGCCATGGACGCCGCCCGTGAAGGGAGCGTGAAGGGAGCGGCACCGGCGCCTCCGGCGGCAGAAAGAAGAAGGTGGTGCAGATGGACATCGACGACGACGAAGAGTAGCCACAGTTGCGATGATCGATCGCCGATCGGTATGCGTCATGATTCATGAATGAATGCATGGTGCCTGACGGTGCATGTTGTTAATTAATTAGTTACGTACAGTGTTTGTACTCTGTAGCGTCTGTATGCATGCTAGCGCTGCATACACTGTACTTATGTTTCCTCGATTTACCGTGTACTACGATGGCTATGACTTCTGTGTGAATTATTAAATAAATAAATCAAGACTGTCAAACTGAGAGTTGCCCTCCTTCCAAATTATAGGCCGTTTTGAGTTTTCTAGATAATTAGTTTTTGCTATATATCTAGATATATACCAGTGGCGGACCCAGGATTTTTGCATAGGGTATGCGCTGCAAAAAAAAATTTATACAATTCGGTAAACCATTTACAATTCGGTAAAACCATATTATAATTTGGTAAAATGACGTCAAATCTTAATATAAATTGTTCAAATGAAATACAAATACTTCGAAATATAACAATAGGAGACTTACAATATTACTTGTTTATATCCGCCGCTTTCTCAATGACATGAATGTCTCCATTATATCATCTTCATTAACTTGGAAGAAAATATCCCGCTCAATAAATGTGACTAGACAATCATCCAAAACAGTATCACCTATCTTATTCTTTGACTTTGTTTTCACTATAACCAATGCAGAAAATACCCTTTCAACACTCGCAGTTGCCACTGGTAAAAGCAATATCAATTTGAGAAGCAAGTACACCATATCATACACTTTGTGTCTCTTTGTTTCAACAAACTTAACTGAGAGATCAACAATGTTGTCTAGACCTTGGAAGCTAGCATCTTGTCGCATGTCATCAATATAATTATCAAATTGCAATTCAAGTTTTAACAAATCATTGTTGGAGAAGTCCTTAGGATAAAATTCAGCCAATCTACGTACCTTCCGTGTATCAAAAGAAGCAAAGGAGTTGGAAGGACTTAAGGCCGACATACAAGAGAGTAGCTCCATATTGATCTCATCAAACCGATTATCAAGCTCCTGACTAATTTGATCAATGACACCAATGTACGCCTCCAATGTTTCGGTATGGAAAATCATGTATATAAGGTTTGCGAGCACCTTTAGTAATATATGCTCTACGGATTGCGTCTTGATCATTAACAGGATAATCTTCAATGGGCAGCCTTTCACCTGGATCATATGGTAGGCGATTGATGTCATACGCCGACGGCTTTGATGCGGGCGGTGGCGGTGATGCTAGCGGGGGCGAGGGCAAATGATCTGCAATTTCTTCAACTTGTACTCTATCTTCTTCTTGATTCTGCTCTTCCACAATATTTTCATCCAGAGGTGGGTCAATAGCAGCTGCCTTCTTTGCTGCTTTCTGAAAAAGGGATCGAATGTCTCTGTTTCTTTTCATAATTCAAGACTCAAGAGTTCTGGAAAAAACACTCGCCAATTAGCAAAACTAACGATCGGAAGAAACCTATAACTAAGGAAGGACGGGGATGGACGGGGAGTATCACCTGAGGAACTAAGAAAGGACTGGCGATCAGTCCTGCAGGCAATGGCGGCAGTCCAGGGCTCCAGGCCAGGCGAAGCGACGGGCGATGCTGATTCGCCGATGGCGGCAGTCCAGACTCGACGGGATCGGCGGCAGTCCAGGCGACGCGCTATCCAACCTGCCTTCGATCGATTTGGAGCTGGGCCGGCCCAGCTGCACGCGCACGGGAGGAAATCCGCTCCTTGTGACCGCGTTAGTTGCGAATACGAAGGGCACCGAACGCCGGACGGCTTGTTTTTTTTAAAAAAAATTATTTATATTATGTATGGTTGACGGGTGGCCCACATGGTGGTCGGTGGACCACCCTGACCACCCACTAGGTCCGCCACTGATATATACACATGTAAAAAACTAAAATAATTTATAATTTGAAACAGAGAGAGTAAGATTATTTAGCATGCGCATAGATATAGGAAAGAGGAATTGTTGGCACAAAATTTACCCATACCAACATGCATGGTGAGGGTGCAATTCAGTTGGCCTGGATCCGTTACGGCCCATTTCCATCATGTATGGGCCAGGCTGTGTGGGTTGAACCTGAAAGAAACACGCCGCGCCACTATGCATCCAAGTGCAAATATGAAGCAGCTTATGGTCCCCATGTATTCCTGTCTTGCACAGTTGCATTCCTCGACCAAGTCTTCTGGCTTCCGGCGCTTCCCATGTTAATCTTTGTTGTACTCACTCTGTCCATAAAAGAATATAATTATAGGAACGATACTAGCCAAACAAGATCAAGTTTAAGCAAGTTAAAGTAAATAGTATTAGCATTTATATCTCCAAATAAATTTATTATGAATATATTCTATATATTTATTTTGTAACATAACCTTCAACTCCAAGAAAATAAGAAAGCTAGCTTTATAGAGAATCGTTTGGCAAGAGTAGAGATAAAAGCATTCAGGGATTTCCATTCTTCTGACTATGCTACAGAAGTAAATGTTAGTATTTTTTCTATAAATTTGGTCAAAGTTCGAAAAATTTGACTCCTCGAAAAGTGATAATTGCATTCTTTCGTGGACGAGCGATTGGAGCTTTCTGATGCCATGCAGTCTTCAGCCCTTATGACCATCCCTTCTGCGTAGGTGTGTACGAAACAATCATGTGTTGGCCGAACATTTGACAAGCATGGGGCTTGGGAACATACTTTAACGAAAGATCATGTGGTCTAGAAAATAACTACACTGAACTATTAGAGTTGATCTAGTGATGAACAACGACATGATGCACTGGATGGCTCGATGATGGCAATGCACCGGCCCAGTGATGTTAATAGAGGCCATGTTTAGTTCCCAGATTTTGGTCTAGATTCACTATGCAAAAGAAGATTTCCCATCACATCAAAATACCGACATATGCATGGAGTACTAAATGTAGATGAAATCAAAAACTAATTGCACAATTTGGTTGTATTTTGCGAGACGAACGTTTTTAGTCTAATTAGTCAATGTTTAGACAATTTTTACTAAATACAAACGAAATGCTACAGTAACACTCCGGTATATTTTACCAACTTTACACACCCCAAGTTGGGGAACTACCAAGGCCAGAGAGGGCAATAGGTAGCAATCACCGGATGGCCTGGGGATGGCAAAAAGAGTACCATTCGGACTGTCTTATCTCCTGCAGAAAAAAAGAAAGAAAGTAAAACCACCGTTTCGTGCGATAATCCGTCTCTCTGTCAGTCCGCCATCCCCCGTGCGATCCCGCGAGTCCCCGCCCGCGCGTGGTGATCCCCTCCCCCGCCTGAGATCCCGCGAGCATGCCTCCTCCCGTGCGATCCCGCGAGTCCCCGCCCGCGCGTGGTGATCCCCTCCCCTCGCCCGAGATCCCGCGAGCAATCAGTCACCTCCGTCTTCGCTAAATCTCCGCGCTCACCCACGCCTCCTCTCCCTCCCTGCCCTCACGCCGCCACGTGGGATGTGGAGGTCGCCGCCGAAGACCACTCTGCGCCTGCACCAGCTCCTCGCCAAGTCGGACTGCCCCCGCCCTCGATCGTCGAACCGCTACTGCAGGAGCTGCGGCAAACATCGACGAGCGTCGCCGCCCTTCTCGCCGCCACGAGCGCTGCCGGCCGGGGCAACAGGACAAACCCCTACGCCCTGCTCACTCGGTCCGTCTCCCTCGGCTGGATCAACGTTGGGGCGGTTAGATCGATGCCATCTCCAACCGGATCGACGCCGTGGGAGCCCTCACGTCGACGTGCCACCCCCTTCATCTCCCCTGGCTTGACCAGCATTGGGGTGGACGGATGAGCGCCGCCCCAGCCACATCGACACCGTCGCCCCCTTCATCTCCCCCAGCTGGATCAGCGTTGGGGCGATCGGGTCGATGCCGTCGCCAGTCGATCGATGCCTTAGCCGCCCTCCTGTCGACGCGCCGCCACATTCGCGTGTTCATCTCTGGGCACCCTCTCCCTTCTTATGCATTTCGAATACTAAGGCCACGAGTCCATGAATGGCGGCAGCGACGACAAGACCCTGGGGCCGGTAATGTCGAGGCGCCTAGACCTGCTACGACGCACACGTGGTGGTGTAGGCGGGGGAGAGGGCCTTGGGCTACCTCACCATGGGTGACACGTCGGCCACCCGCGCCATGCTCGACGCTGCCACAGTTCCACGTTCCGAGTGGATCCAAGTCCCTTGCTCTCTTTCTTGCCTCTCCTGTTCTAATGGGTACAAGAGCAGCTACAGCTAACTCGCTGCGAGTAGTACTTATCACTATAGTATTATGGCAGTGCTTCTTGTGCACCTGCAGCATGTTAGAACATATGCTCTTGACCTATTGCATTAAGTAGTAGTATGTAACATTCTCAGTTTTTGATTTTTTTTGGGTGACCTTATGCAGAGACCAAGAAACTCTATATTTGAATAATGTTGTTTTTTGCTTGTGTTTTCTACAGTCGCCTCATGGTTGGAGATCAAGTTGCGCCTACCCGACTTCACTAGATCTCAGGGGTTCAGAGCAACTTCATGGAGGCGTACAGGCTGTGGCCATTCTTGAGCTCCTGGGCAAGCTCTTGGAACTGATTTCATGGAGGAGAGGTTGAAGAACTCTGTGCTGAAGGATAAAACAGAAGACATTCGGTGGAGGCAGACACTGGCAGTAAGCCACTAGTCACACCTGCCGCCATATTGAGGGTGTGTTTTGTGGGTGCCGATTGTATGCTAGGAGCAAGCAACTATGCTTATGTTACATCTAACTGGTGTGCTCTCTTTCTGTGGGATGTTCTTCAAACAGCAGTACAATACTCCATGGATTAATGCCTATTTAATAGAAGTTAGTTTGAAATGGCTATTCATAACCTCTGCCTTTATGGATGTATTTAATTGAGGTTATTTTGATATGCATATTCATAATTTCTGCTTTTTATGGGGGTTTTGATTTAATTTACTTAAAGATTCCATGCAAGGTTTGTCTGATATTTGGGTTCTCAAGCGCAATCAAGGGTTTTCTGTGCATTGTCAATTATGGACTCCCATTAGTGACTTACTGACTTCTCATTTCCGCCACCTTAACACTGATTTGATTCAGGTATAGCTGTTGTATTGAGTAGAACTCTGCTTTCCCATGGTACTTATGTGACCCTTAATATCTACTCATTGCTAACATTATCCATGTCTTTTCTTTGCAGGTACAGAGTTTTGTGGTGGGTGGGTGGGCTAACTGTAAAATCCATCTTGAAATATCATGGCATTTTGTGGTATCCATGAATCTGCACAGAGCAATAGGTATCCATTTGTCTTTGCTTACTTGTGCTGTAGATGGTGATCCACTTCTTGGCGTGGTGGTGCAGGTCTAGCAGCTCCATCGAGTTGACCTTCAATGAGACGGTGTTGACATTGACCAGCTCAAGGTACGCCTATGGCCCTTATTTCATTAGATGTTTTTTTGGTTGACATTGACCAACTGAACATTGATATATCCTTCTGAATTGCATAATATTTTTTTGGTTGAGTAAATAGCTTTACTGAATTTGTGGTAATGATATTCTTAACAGTTGTTCAGAAAAAAAAATTGGTATGGCAAAGTAAAAAAAGATAGCATCATGTGCCCAGCTGCCGGCAATCCTAAATTGTTGCCAAGTTTCTGTCAATTTTTGCAGGCTACTTGCTTTGCACATGCACATGCAATGCGATGGTTTCAGACATCTGGTATGATCTCTTTGGCCCAGTGCCATGTTGATTGCACTCTATGTCAAGATGCTATTTTGTCCCTTAATTCTTAGTGCATTTTTTTACTTGTAGTACTCTGTGAACTTCTCAGATATTCCAATAGCCATTAAAATTGCCATCTCTTATTCCTTACTTTACTTAAAGAAATATAAACATTATTGCCGGTATGTAAAAGTTCCAATAATCACTTTTTTGATGCATAGATACATACATACATCATTTGTTTACTAAACACAACCCTGTGTTTATGTCAAAATTTTCATTGATGCATATGTCTGGTGTTACACTGAAGCATTTCAAAACACTAATGACATGTGCTGCAAAATAAATTACCTAGAATCAAATATTTTCATTTAATTATAATCTTTCTGCAGGAGGTTTCGACTTCCTCTTACCTGATTGGGACCAAAGCCACATAAGGTGAGTAAAATCTATTGGTTGATGTTTCGGTCGTTCTGATACAGATAACGAATGCCATAGCAAAAACAAAAAAAATTGTATTTGTCAACGTCTGTAACTCCCCCTTTCGGTAGACATAGGAACATAAGAACAATTTCTTTCTTATATTTTTCTGTGCACACTAAAAATACAATTGGAAGACTATGCATGACTAATTGTGTTTTGAGTGTGACAATGCTTTAAGTGGAAGATAACCCTGTTATATAAAAATGAACTTATGAATATAATAGTTACTCAAACATCAATTTTTTAGTACCCCATTGTCGTACTTCCTGTTGCATATCCGCTATCTGAATGTGTGTTGTCTATTTCTTTTCTGGAGAGAAAAACTATGCTATTTTTGCAAGGCTGTTGAAATTAGGTTTTGGCGGTGCGCAGCCATAATGAAAAACTTGAATACCAGCCTCCTGGCTCTGGCTCACCAATGCTGTCACATGATCATAAGAAGGTGCCAGTCTCTTCGGTTCTTTTGCATATTACTGCCAAAGTTTGGCCCTTGGCAGGATCTTATAACCTGTAATTGTTGATTTTCAAACTGTACCTGTGTAGTGAACTTAGGCAAGGTTGTGCCCAGATCTATTTATCAGTGCTTTTCTGGTTTCCCAAATACTTGAAATGCCCCCATCATACTCTGTAATTCTATCGCAGACCAACATGTTAGAAGGCGGTAGTATAATTCCAGGGAGGAGGCCCACTGAGTGCACATTCCTGACTCTGCCCTCGGATGCTCCAGCCAAGTGTAGGACCAAAACCACTGCTGTGGTTCCTGCTTGCCGCATTTCTTTGATTTCTATATGTTGGTTGAGATGTAAAGATTAAATTTTAGGACGTAACTGTAATATATGTGCTAGATATAGGTCTAGCTAACAGATCATTACTCCACTGATCAAATGGATCGATAATTCACTTTTGTAAGTTCCTATTGCTAGATATAGGTCTAGCTAACTGTAATAAAATTTTCAGTTTGTTCATCTACTGCAGTCTAAAACTGTGAAATCACTATTTTTGGTATGATTTCATCTGGCCACCACTTCAAAACTTAAACTTAGTAGATTACCAAATGTCGGTCTGTACTCTGCAGTTCCTTTGGCCTACCTGCATTACAGGTATAAGAGTTTTTCATGTTATATTTTTTTGCAGTCAACCTCATTCACATAGATGAATCATATGAAGGGCTGTTCTCACCTTTGCAAATCACCAACGCGTCTTGCTGCACCTTGGTGAGATCCCTGCCCGATTCAACACGTCTTGCTTCAAATCAGCAATCAGCGCTCTTGGTTCAGCACTGCTGTAGCAATGGAGCTGTTGGACGTACTCCTCTGAACAACTCCCCACGCCTGCAAGAATGGCAGGCAGCCAGTCGAGCTCCTGACGGTAAGTTGCTTGGCATTGGAGTTCCGATCCATTGTTTTGGTTTGTTTGCAAGGTCATTGAGCTGTGAACACAAGTGATTGCATGTAGTTATGTCTTAATAAGTCAGTTTAGTGTCATAATAAATCCTCTTTCCATTTAACGATTCACTTGCACTATTCAATGTTTTATCATGTATAATCGACCACTGCAGTTTTCAATGCAGTGCCCAACAAACCAAACATCTTGATTGCCTGTGTGCACAAGTGCCATCAGAGTCATGCGTAAGTAGCTACTTTGGTTTTTCTCTTATGATCATATTTTCCAGCTGCCGACATGGAACCTTACTGAAGTGCAAAAAAAGAAGAATAAGTTTTATCTTGAATTCTTGCATCTCATACATGCTGAATCCCTAGACTGGATAAGTTGTTTGCCTATGGTTGTATGCGCTTGCAAGTCATGATTACCAGGTGGTGTTGTCAGCATAATTGCACTGTTTCCATGCAGAACATGTTGGAGCTAGGGACCTTGTAGATCTATTTTTTTATTAGCTGCACTGGTTTGCTAGCAAAGTGACCTGTTTCTAGAGCCTGTATATACATGTGTCTCAAACTTTTTATTTTATTTTTTTAGGAATCAGGAGGAGCCAGTGGCTCCTACTGCAATTATTTTTTTTTGCCAGTTTTAATAGAGATTTTGTGTTTTCTCCCTTAATGCATATTTGTTAGTTTGGAAGGTTACCTTTCTTTGACATATTACCATTTGCAGGGCCTTGGAGCAGTAGCTATCAAACTCATACAGATTGTTCAAACATACGGTGTATCATGTGGCCGTTTAAATAGACCATTTCGTCTAATACTGTTGATCAGCATGTAGTTTAATTTCAGACATGCACGACTACTAACGGCTCAGCAAAACTGCTTTAGTTTGGATTAGTTCTTAAGACAATTCAATTTTCAATTCTGGATTTTTTTTATATTATTTTCTAACTTGTTGAAGCTGTGGACCTTGCGGATGTAATTTGTCTATTGCATGTGAACCTTGGTGGATGTAATTTGTAATCCATTTATTTAGGCATTGTTATGAGCGTTAATCTCTTTGACGGGCCACATATCAGACTATGATTGCTTGCTCGTAGAATTTGCTCGTTTAAGTGAGCCTTGTGTGACCCCTGCCTAATTTATAATGGATTGGTCAACCAAGACAATATTGTTGTTCTGAACATCATAGTTACTGCTGGTTATTAAATTCAGTCAAGATAGTTACTGCAATTATGGTATATTATTTTTCTCTCACAACAAATCAGCATCCGCCAGCCTATCAGCCGCAGAAACCATCAGCCGAACAGCTCGAAGAATATACTAGCATCCCTGGCGTCCTTCCCCGTGACGAGGCACGAAGACTCGAAGAGTTCTCATCCAACCCACCCGGAGCCGACGTCTTTGACGTGGACATACTTTGTTTTAAGATTTTGTGAAAAGATTTTTTAAGACATGCAATATTACTCATGTGACAGGCACTAATATTTACATATATACTCAAACTTGTGTACATGATGGTATGGAGATGCGGTAGAACTTATTCATGGATTTATTGGTGCACAAAAGAAATAGATATCGGAGATTTCTTCATGTCGGTATAAAATATTATCTTAGCCGCATCACGGAAAAGGTCTATACAGTAGAGTTTATGAGTCTGCGACGCCGCGCTCTCCGTAACTATATTAATTTCACAAACTTTGTTTTTTGAATTAAATGTCACTTTAACGTTGGTATTTAATTTTTACAGTATTGTTATCTTATCGTGCGATCCGTATATTTTTAGTACAAAACGTTAGCTATCCTGTAGCAATGCACGGGCACGCTACCTAGTGAGTAGAAAAATTGCCAACTTTTGCAAATGGCTATATTTTGGCAAATGAGCTGAGCTGTATTTACGCCATACTAATGGCTAGTTGAAGTATGTTGGAATACCTTGAGGATAAAGGAAGCTTGTGCACTGTCCGAACACTCCATCCATCATATGAGATCTCGATGATCATATCCAAGGCTTGAAATCTCTCTTAGGACTTGATCATAAGTATTTAGGCTCTTAAGAGCTATAGTTAGGTGGGATGTGTTCCCTTGGACTCTTGATCTGTCGGGACACTTGGTGGCTTAGTGCCACAATGACAATTTCGAGGACCCTTCAAACTTTTTACGGAGCGGTGATGACTTGGTGTTTAGAGGACGTTTTTGGTGGAGAAACTGCATAATTGTTGATTCAAGGGAACCGAATTGAGTAGCGATGGTGAGCCTTTAAGGCTTATGACATTTGCTTTGGTTGGCATGAGTATTTGTGGTGAGCCCAACACCATGACTAGGATAAGGCTTGCTAGATGGGAGTGTACCTTGGCAACTAACATACTTGGGGTTGTATTTTGGCAACTAACATAATGGGATACGTCATCTCGTCTAGAGAGTTTGCACTTCCATGCTTGAGTTGTTTACTTACTGCATTTATGTTTCTGCATGTGTTTGTTTATGTTCCTTTACTTTTCCTAGAGCAGCTTAGATTAGTTCATAGGATTGACTCTAGATTGCAAGTCTTTGTGGGTTTAGATAAATAGCTACGGAACAATACATAAACCTAAGTGCACATCTTTCTAGTTGTATTTTGAAACGACCAGAATCTGACCTTGCTAAAACTTTGGTTTAACGCCCTGATAATCTTGAAACTTGCTATCCCCTAGTCCTATTTACTCTATCGAGTACCCCATACCCTGTCACTAATTGAGGAATCTTCAACTAGGTCTCGCGTGAACACACGTCAGGCTAGCTTCTAACCACAGGGAAAAAAAATATAAGAGAAAAATAAAGGCATGTCCTTAAGGAGTCATCTAGGAAGATGGGAGAGCCTGAGAGGGCATCAGAGTATAGGCTAGAGGGTCCTACAGAGATTGACGGTGAGGAGTTTGAGGTAACGCCAAGAGCAACATGATGGAAGACGATGTGTGGTGCAACACATATAGTAGGGTGTGGTGGTGGCGCTAGACGCATTGAAATCTGGAAGTGTTGGGGGACGCTTTGGCGGTGGCCACGTTATATTAATTAGAGGGTATCGATGCACCCGACGAAGTGGAACCTGGCAATGCAGCTTTCACGGTGGTTGCCAACCACTTCTAGTTTCTTATAGATGCCGTCTATATGGAATGGCATGTCATGGACACTACTATGGGACTTCCCTAACAAAGGTGTCATGTACCAAGCCAAAAAGTGCATGTGTATTAGTCAACAATTAAGTTTTGATCTATAAATTATTGTTTTACCATAGTTATGAACCACTTAAATTCTAGTTATCTAGTTAAGGCTTGAGAGAAGTATGACTAAGGAAATATTACAAATTTCCTAATACAATATCCCATAGGAGAATTCTTTGAAAAGTTTTGATTTGAAAAAGAAAAGAAGTTTATTTCAAGTCCCACAATGGATCTTGGTTGTTGAACTGATATTTATTTTCTTGTGGTTGTTTTGCTGCCTTATCCTCTAGATGTTCTAAAGATTGTTCCTGTATTTTAAGCTGCTCCAGCTGAACCATATGCGAGCTCATGTGCACATCATTCCTATATAAGGCACATACATTAGCCATTTGTGAGCCCTCTTGTTGAGATAGAACTTTGACATATAATTTATTTTAATCAAAGCATTTGGTACCTCATATGTTGGTGTAAACCACTATTAGAACATTGGCCACCAGCTAAGCTCATTTGTTGATGTAAGCTAGATGAGGAACTAAGGTTAGCAAGTTTTAGATTCTGGATTCTAGATCTCAATGCTTCATTTAGTTCTGCATAAAAACAATGAAAATCAACTTCAATTGAGTATTTGATATGTTAATAAAGGAACAAAACTTCCTTTTGAGCAAGGAGGAAACAAGGGCATATTTTTGAAAAATAACAAAACAATGGCATATCAAGATGACATATATAATGATCATATGAGCTTACAGAGCATGGAATGTGGATCACACATTAACTGCACTTTGTGATTATCAAACAAGACAAAAGTGGAGCACCACATTCTTTTCTGATATCAAACATTTGGCAGGTGCACACATCCAGTTAGGCCAATGCTCTCATAATCCTAATGTTGTTTTTGTCATCTTGTAAGGTATAATCAAACACATAAAACTATATAAAAGGTGGTAAGATGAGCTTTGGTATTAACACTAGTGTTTTTCAAAAATGCAAACAATAGGTCATATACAAGCTTATTCTTTATGAGAACATTGTTTGACTAGTTCGTAGCCTTTAGCTGTTTAAAGAGTATGAGCCATATAGCATCTTCTGACAAAGCAACAAGAAACTCATATCAACATTGTTTTACCTATCATTTTTCACAGAGTCTCAATAATTCTTATCATACATTCATATTTTCATATCAATGAGGTCTTATATTTCCAGCATGTAAAATATATGCTTTGGTGATGGCGCACTTTTAAATGATTGCATGCAACTCAAAAACAAAAATATTGTTGAGGAACATATATATGGAATCATGCATCAACTCACAACCTAAAACAAAATTAATAGTAACATGACACATAGATTTTAGTAAAAAGTAACTCGTAGCTGAACACACAACGAGGGCCCAATTTTCGTTTGGTGACCGATGAACACAAGGCTATTTGACTAAAGTGTGGTGTGCACGGGGTAATCAGAATTCACAATTGTGTTGGTTAATCACATTGATGGCTACATGTTATTCTTGCCCTAAATTTTGGATTCTATGTATCGAGTAAAGGGTATTCAAGAAGACTAAGGATTCTATATATTCTAAGTACAACTTGGTGTTAGGAGGAACATAGAAGTAGAATATGTCTTTGTTTTCCTTTGGCCATACTATTAAAGGGGAGAGGGGTTGAGACTAGTAATTTGGCCTAGTTTTGAACCGAGATTGTTAGAGGATGCACCCAAGTGAAAGACTGAGCTAGCCTAGGTAGTTGAAGAGTGGCCCTGGAAGGTAAAAATCATTAAGGATCTCAAAAAATCAAGTTCGGATATCCATGGATCAACTGAGCAAGGCCAACAGATCATTCAGTGATGTTACCTTACTATTTGTTTGCTACTAAGTATAAATTAGCATATCATCCAATGATGTAAATTTAGACCAGCATATGATCTAATGACACTACCGAGGACTTCATCTTGAAGATGTGCCAGCTACTGGTGTTCACCCTATGACCCGATGTTGCATATGTCACACATGGCATATCGTCTGATGACACAGCTTGGAGTTCTAGTTAAAGGCATGCAAGTCTCTATAGGTCATATCAATGCATATAATGCAGACAACACATCATCCCATGATGATGTGCATAATTGCAATTCAAGTTGGACAATGTATTGAATTCAATATATCATCCGGCGAGTGCATGGGTGGTTCATGTCCAACGATAAATCATAGTGTAGCCACTAAAAAAATTTAGATTTCTACTGAACACAGTATGATCCGATGATAGGGCTTAGTGACCGGCACATCATCTAGTGATCCTTGCATTTGCATATATTTGTCCAATGATTAGCTGCTCTCCTAGGCCTATATATGGGGTTCAACAACTCTTTTGGATCTCTCTTTGACTAGGTTATCACATACATATATCTAAAAAGCTATTTGGGAGATTTGCAGAGCATTTGCATGCCAAGGTTATTAATGACTTGCTAGTTGGTGTGATTATTTTGTTTGCAGGTCTTTAGGTTGATGTTTATTATATTACTCTTGGTCTTTGCCACCACCTAGATGACTCAGTGGTGTTCTTGGTGACCTTCCATTGGAAGAGCTTGTTGGAATATTGATTTTGCTTGGTTTATGACTCACGAATCCAGAGTGGAGAATGGGTACGGTACTCCTAGTTGATCTTGAGCCTTTGGTGAATTATAAGGGAGTTTAACCCTTAGTAGGTGCTCTAGCTTACATTAGACTGTAGCAAGAATCCAATGCCACAAAAATTAGTTGTCTCTTGTCCATTTACTTGTTGCACTTACATTCATGTCAATCTTGTAGTGTGCTTGAAGTTCTTGGCCACAGCTAGACTTGGTTTTGTTTTAGTGTGTCATCTCTAGTAGCTAGCTTTTAAACTCCACATCTAAGCACTTGTTGCTAGTGTGATCAAGCTAAGCACAAGGTTTAGTGCAGTGTCCCCAAGGATTCCATTTATTAATATACGATTACTTCTAGGGCTAGTTAGGCAAGGCATGGTGAATTAGTGTTTAATTAGGTTAAGGTTGCTTTAAACTTTTTAGAGCCAAATTCAACCCCCACTTGGGCCATTCTATCCTTACAGCAACTCAAAATATCTTATCTCCATTCAAGAAATTGATTTAAAAAACTGCTATAAATATATAGCAAAATTAATATTTTTTTAGATAAAATTTACCATGTATTCATCGCACTAAAATCAGAGATAATCAGGTTATATGTATATACATGTTTGTATTGAATTCGTGCATGGTTTCCAATACAGCATGCATGTGTCATCACTCATCTCAACTTAAAGCATGCGAAAAATTCACGTACTTGTAAGTCAACAACTGAAAATGTACACTTACTTTAGATCAAGCTAGTACATGAACAAAAAAAATGAAAAATGAAATTTTCTCAATTTGATCGAGAAAAACTTTTGAGGTGACTTTGGATGCATATGGCACACAAATATTCTATAAGCGGACATATAATTAATAGTTATATGCTAGATAAATCAATGTGGACTTACTTTTCATATGTAATCATCATCATCTAATAGTTATAGTCAGCGCATATTCAAACCTCACCCCATATATGCAATGTTAGGGTTTATTTGTCACTAAATAGCAAAGCATTGGAACAGAGGAAACAAAAAATATATTTGTAATGTTATTTGTAACTCTAATCATCACATTCAGATGTACACACAACACGGTAAATATATCAACAGTCTAGATGTTGTTTACATTTAATGTTCTTATTGCAGTAATTTTGTAAGCCAATGGAACATATATATAAAACCATAGGAGGTGTGAGACCTAGCAATACTACCGCAAATGAAACAACAGTAGCTAGGCATATCTACCACGCTCTAGTAGAATGTAATTTTTATCTGCCTTAGTAACTCCTATAATATAAATGTGTGTGCAACACATAAACTAAAAGTACTTTGCATTTTATCCCAGATTCTCATTTAGTTCCATAAACTCTCATAGTGAAGATCTAGATCCTTTCTAAGTGGTTCACTAACCCCTTAGTAAATTGCTAAAAAGTTTACGGATTCAGATCCTCACTTTGAGATTTGTGGGCCTATATATAAAATTAAATTTGCTGTAGGGTATGAGTATATATCATCAATGATTTGTACAGTTGTATCACCTTTAGGGGATATAAACTACAAATGATGGATTGCAACAGGTTATATAAGATATATCATTATAGACCTTTTTTTAGCTTCAGCTGCTGGTCCAGCCCCTGTAGCCTGGTGTTCAGCATCCTGTTCTGAGATGCAATCTCAGTTAATGCTTCCTGCATTACTCAACACGTTTCTGCATTGTCACACACAGAAATGCTCACCATCTTTGTAGATAACTTGTGAGAGGTAAGAACCAACCTGCTGTAATTTTGCTTGTCTTGATAATGTTTCGTGCTCCATCTCCAACGCCCTTAGCCGGCCCTCCAGGCCAACTCTGTGGTTTTTTTTTTGCGCTCTTTTGACTTCTTTGCAGCTTCACGGTTCTTTAGCATCCTACAAATTTATTTGACAATGCAAGAGGAAACAAAGCTGATCGATCTCCAGTTTCAATGCCTAGGGTAAAGCACCCATGCATCTCCAGTTTCCACATACAATGATGAAACAAATCAATATATATATACATACCACCTGACCTTCTTAGGATCCGTCTTCACTAGATGGCTAAGCCGCTCCTCTTTTCTGATCTTCTCCATCTCGGCATCGGTGAATAATTTCCCACTGGAACCACTAGCTCCAATGCTCAGATTTGGCATGGAGACCATGGAGCTCTCCATGAACGAGTTAAGGCATGCTTCCTGTCCTGGCGTCTCACTACCGGTGGGCGCCTGCTCCACCGGCAGTGATGGAGGCATTTGCAGGCTTGGTGGCAGCGGAGCTAACTTCGAATCCGAAGAGGGCGGCTGCACGTACCCGAGGGTGGTGGTGGTGTCTATGCGCGAGCGCGACGGCCGCCACCGCGGTGGCAGACCCAATGTTTTAAATAGCGGGCTAAGGTGTTTAGCGGTATATCTCTAAAACAGCTAATAGCGGAGCTATATCGGGCTATAGCGGGATATAGCGGCTAAATTGTACATGAACACAAATAGCGGCACCCTGCCTCAAAAGGCTATAGCGGGCTATAGCGGCAGCTATAGCGGGAGATTTAAAACTATGGGCAGACCAGCCGACCGACACGATGACCTGGTCCTGCCCTGCTGTGGCGCTGGCGCCTGGTGCTCCGAATCCGAAGTCGACTGCCTAAACCCGGCGAACCTATCGCTGTGTCCTAATAAGATTAGGCTGGGTGCCAGCGACGAGGCCCGCGCCGGCTGCTGCTGCTGGCTGCCAAGGCTCTGTAGTGGCGTGGCGAGCTGGGACTGGAACACAGCCGGCGCTTCTTCCAGATCGGGAAAAGGAACGCCATGCATCGGGCTCCCAAACGAGGAGACGAAGGACAATGGCTGCTTGGAGGAGGTGGACTGCGCCAAGCCAAAGAAGTTATCGGTCTGCCCTAAAAGCATGCCAGCCGACGTCGTCGACGCGGGCTGTGCCTGCTGCTGCTGGACGTCGAGGCTCGAGAGCCACGTTGCGATCGGGGACGAGGACGACACCACCGGCGGCACATCCAGATCGCCGGAAACAATGTTACCTGACGTGTTGAACGAAGGCTGCGAGGTCCGGCGCGCGTGGAGCGAGCTTCCATCAAACGCGGGCACTGGCGGGATCTGCTGGTAGCTAGGAATCATGGAGCTAGAGGCTGAGCCTGATTCACTGGAGCTCGGGTTGCCCGTAGCCGTAGGACGAAGTTGCAAGACAGGCGGCAGCGGAGGAGGAGGAGATGCACGGCGGGGTCAGCGCCAGCGGAGGGAAGAGAGAAGGCGAGGAATGGAGCTCAGGTTGCGTGGTGGAGGACGTCATCATGCAGCGGAGCGCGTGGTCTGATGAGGAAGAAGGGTCGTCTCCAACTCCAGCGGTGGTGGCGGCGAAGATGGTGGTGCTGCACCGCGGTGGTGCCCGTGACGGCGCTTCCTGCTCCATGTGTTGCTAGGGTTGGGTTCGAACGACGGCGAGGAGGCGATGAGATAGATAGGAGCTAGCGAAAAGGGCAGCGGGTTATTGCTGTTCAAAGCTTTCCCCTTTAAGCGCCAACGGCATATTAATGCCATGGAGTTTAGGAGTCGGAATGAGATCGGCAATATAATACCATTTGACCAATTTCCAACCGTTGGATTTGGGGACTTCTACTCGTAGATTGTAGAATACACTCGTATACCAGCATGGTAGAATCATGTATGAATCTTCTTCTATTATGATGAACGTGGTATTATTTCTTCCGCCGTATCTTGCAAATCCAATTCTATGGGTAATGTACAGTATTAATTCTTTAGATATCATTACAATCTTGAGCGTCGAAGAAACCATTATATTGATATGTGTTGACTTTTTTTTTTGCACCAAATGACCTATGACGGATGGTTGTAGGATTTTTTTATTCTACTAGTCACAAACTTGTCCAGCTGATAGGGAATCAATGTGTTGATTCTGTCATTAACAATGAAGATATACTCCCTTAGGATAGGAATGGTTGTCGCACTTGAATTTGTATGGTCTTCAATGCGCATATTTGACTACCTTTTTTGTCGACACGAATTCTGGTCACACACATCACCTAGGGATCTAGCTAGGGTTAGATCATCCAAGGCCGCATACAGTGAGACACGCAATGAAAGAGGTAAAAAAAATAGTGAGGCGAACCATCTTGTTGGCTATGCACATTCGATGCTTGTTATTTCTACCAAGAAGACCCACCAGGTAGAAGCACAACAAGGTTGATCTAGGGTTAGCAAGGCGACCTAGAACGCCAACAAATCTCGTCGGGAGAGGTGCTGGATAGTAGGGGGTTGAGCTAAAGGGTAGGAGAATATAGGGTATAGTAGATTTGTTTTTTGATCAATTGTGTATACATTACCTTACTCGACTGTTATCCTCTGATATACATAGAATGGGTGGTCTTATCCTAGTAGTAAACATTTTTTCAAATAATATATGCAAGTTTCCCACGAGATTGAACAAGTTCCCATCGAGTTAAGATTGAAATCAGCTCAAATAGCCAGAACCAGCTACATGGGGGCATGGCCGAAGGCTAGAGAAACCGGCCTAGGTCAGTTTTGTTTGTTGCCAGGCGTTGAATAGGTAAACCGGCCTGGGCGAGTTTTTAATGGGTTGTCTATTTAGCCCAAATCTCTTCCTTTTCAATTGTATTTAAATTTCTAATCCAAACTTGAACTTCCCAACACAATCACCTTTCGCTTTCAACAGCGATTATAACAAGAGATAATGACATGAGGTAGTGAACAAAGATAAGAACACTTTCGTCCTACTTAATAAGGCCATCACAACGGGTCGCAACCCCCTAAGATCCGGTTTTTGTTCCGGGTGTGTAAGCATGTTGTGCCGTTGTAATTCCTAGGGTACTTCACGCCTGGTTACAAATTTCGGGGTGACATATATATGAATTACCCCTGATTTGTATCATAAACACGCTACTAAAATTTGATTTGAGCAGACAGGCCTCTAGATTAACAGAGGCTGGCAAAATATATCATTAATTGTCTCCAAAAAAACACTCTGATTTTCACATATGGCCTGTCCATTTACGGAGCCACTACCATCTCAAAATGGATTAACAATGTGAGCCATTTTCAAAGAAAGAGGCACTTAAAAGGCTCGCCTCTATTAATTCTGCCGAACTTAAGACTTGCTTAATTGGCCACCATGGTTCTACCGAAACAACTTAACGGTAGTACCACAAATACAAAAGTTGAACTATTAACCGAAGATAGAATGCTCTCCCTGCTCTGAAGATAGAAGTTGGAACAATTATGCTCATTGCAAAATGATCACACAAGTGAAAACTCTATAGAGGTGTACAATAGTACCCACACAGGAAGTAAGATCGAACTTCTATAAGAGTTGACTCATGTCCCCAACGGTTTGACGGTGAGCCACATTACAAGCCCTCCGAGCTACCCGTGCCCCACTCACACTGAATCCACACACCTAGTCACTACAAGATATACTAGGATTGCCCATATCATACTTGGCATGTGGTCTATACGTGGTTACTAACAACAGATGCAATGCACTCAAGCGAGCTATACCACCAGAGATCCCCCACTCACGGTGGTCCTACCCCTCGCCAATTTTTTTCCTCATAAATATGTTTCATAGCTGTTTTTAGGTTGCTCTTGTTCTAGCTAGTCAAATTAAGTTACCCATCAGGTTATCCTTTTGGTAAGCTTTAGTCGATTTTAAGAAACTTTATCATAGAACTATAGCCCATGATTCCGTGAACAAGAGTTCCTGCTCATGTTCGATCTCTACCGGGTCTAAGATAACTAAGCATGATTAACGAACTATCCCATATTGAATGTTGTCTATAGTCCTTAGATTCCAAAGTAAGAGTTGATCTAATTATAGTGAGGCAAGTACATATTGATTATTAATTATCCTTAGTCGTCGTGTTATGCATCTAACAAACATACATAAAACCAATGAATATCTAAAATAGGATTTCTTATGTAGTGGCTCCTCTTTTAGGGAAAGGCATTCCTTAGTAGATACTCCGAACGGTCGCCTGGGTTGCATCTGGCACTTGATCCTTTCTTCCTCCTGAAGCTGAGACCTTATGACAAGTCTCTGTTTCATTGTGGCTTGGACTTGCGAAGGGCAGGTAGGTTTCCATTTAGGGTTTCTACGTTCGATGATCGGGTATCAGCCTCAAGGAGATTAGAATCAAAATGACTTAGGACAACCATCTCATAACAATGGGTGGTTGGAGATCACATCTTGTTTGACCTAGGATTGCAGCTTCAAAGCTTAGGGTGAAAACACAATTTACGCTTTGATAAGGGTGTTAGCAAAAGTTTTAACAAGTGTGGTTTTGGGTTGTTACAATTTAGAATTTGATATTAGTTTACAAAATGTTGTATTATAAATGGGGATTCAAACTACTCCCTCTATTCTAAATTACACGACATTTTGGTTTTTTAGATACATTGCTCTTACTATGTATCTAGACATAGTGTATATCTAAGTGCATAGTAAAAGCTATAAATCTAGAAAAGCCAAAACGTCTTATAATTTGAAATGGAGGAAGTACTTTATTGCATCCATCTCCATGTTCAAAGGATCAATTTGTGAAATGATTTTTGTTTGCTGTACTCGTAAAATCATGGAGAAAATTCGAAAGACATACATATTTTCCAGTTACGTTACAAATTCCTCCCTCCAGGGTTGAAGAAAACACGAAATTTTGGAAAAAGTCTACTTTGCCTCCCTCAACTATCACAAAAGTTAGTTTTTCCTCCCTGACCTAGAAAACCAGACATAACTCACCCCAGTCTTTTCAAACCGAACATATGACCTCTAGGTGGGTTTTCTCTTTTTCTTTTTTATATATTTTAGCTGGATCTTTGAAAAATCATAGTAAATTACAGAAAAATCATAGTAATTTGAAAATTCAATTTTATTGGATTTCACATGAGTAGATTTACATAGTAAACATATGATATGGTATGCTTTAATATAAATCTTTTGCTCTAGCTTTAGATTTATATTTTTTTATGATTAATTCATAGTTGTAGTTTCTGTGGTCCTATTGTGGTGAAATTTTTATGGTGAACTAATCATTGTATGCTCGAGATGTACTCCCTCCGTCCCTAAAAAGAGTCGCTATTAGAATCATGCTGATCAAACTTTCTCAACTTTAACTAAAAAAATATGTGCAACATTTATATCTCCAAATAAGTTTATTATGAAAGTATATTCAACAATCTATCTAATGATAATAATTATGTACCATAAATATTAATATTTTGTTAAATATATTTGATCAAAGTTAAAAGTGGCTTACTTTTGGGAAAACGAGAATGACTCTTTTTTAGGGACAGAGGGAGTAGTAAAAATTCCATGCTCATTGAATCCTGTATTACTGAGATAAATTTATTCAGATTTATTCAAGAGCTTGTATTCACCACAGATGCATGTCATGGGGTGATTGGAATAAGGCCCATCCAGGTCCACTCCAGGCCTGCCCCAGGCCCAGGCAAACTCCTAGTGCCCAGTGCCTTCTCTCCTCCCGTACACGCCGCGCCTGCTCTCTCTCACACGTGGTGACAACTGCGGGACCGCCGCCGCCCTACGCCAGGCGCCGAGGTCTCCGCCGGCCCCTTCGCCGGCGACGAACGAGCACTCACAGGTACGCGCACCCCTTCTCCTACCTTCCTGCTGTGCGAAACCGAGTTCCCTAACCCTAACTTGAGCTATTTGTCTTATCTGTATGTACTCGGATCTGATTCTGATCTAATTACATGTCTATACATGTGTTGTGCCTACCAACTTCGAGAATTCGTGTCTGGGGTCCCTATATTTCTTTCTTACTGAACAAACCACTGTGAGAAATTTGTGTCCTGAATTAGCTTTTGACTTTTCCCACTTGCATCCAGAATAGTCCTGCTTTGAGGCGATGCTAGCGGTTGTGTCTGGGAGGAAGAATTGTTTTTCTTTCCTGGATTATCGATTGTGTGCCAGTAAAGTCGCATCAGTAGTAACGGAGAATGGTGCTAGGAGGTGCTAGGCTGATGAATTGCTCTGCTATGCAAGTTTTCTCTCTTTCTTGGCCAGTTTGTATTATGCAGTAGTACTTTTATTATTGATTTCGGGGCTCACTTAACTCGAATAGGATTTGCTATGCTCATTAAATGTTGATGTGAGCAAACTGTCCTTTTTCAGTATGTTACTCTTTCGTCATTTCTGTTGGAGCAGGGAGCATGAAGTCTGTGTTTGCAATGCTTATTATACCGTTATAGTCATAAAACGGTTGACAGCTTGGATGTGCATCGCTAACTTATAACGTATTCCTCCTTACATCTTGAACAAGGCTGTAAATTTACTCAATAGGCAAGAAGACTGTTATTTTGTTGTGCACAGCCAAATACTGCCTGCAAAAAAATGAGGCAAATTCTGATATTATGATTTATGAGAGGTAGGTAGCAAAGATTACTCGAATAGTTGATGAGGTCATTACAAACTGCTGTCATTACTTTTGGCAGCGTAGCATATAAATTCTTTTCCCCCCTTTGCTCATATTTCTTAAAATGTAACACTATTTCTTTTTAACTTTCTTATCCGTGATTACTGGCTTACTACTTGTTTGGTCATATTGCTTGCTTGCTTGCTGATGTTTATGTTAGATTTCTATTTAATGCTACAGAAATGTGTTTCATCTATGTCAATGTGTTTGGCTTTAACTGTTTTATTGTGTGCCTCAGATGCTGTGATGAACTCTTAGCTAGCACCTGTGCTTAAAAGATGTTTTTCTCTTCACAGGTTTTGTCGTTAGTGATTTTGTTCTCTGTTTATCTGCTCCACTAGGGAAAAAAATGGCAAGCAGAGCAGGTGGTGATGGCAAAGAAGCCATAAATGAACAAGTAATCGCCAACACTTATGCCAACATGCGTACTGAAATGAACCAGCTCTACACGAAGATCACAGAGCTGGAGATGGAGGTCAGCGAGCACTCCCTTGTGATCGGCGCGATCGAGCCGCTGGATCCTTCCAGGAGGTGCTACAGGATGATTGGCGGTGTCCTGGTAGAGAGGACCATCAAGGAGGTCCTGCCCGCTGTGAAGCGCAATAAGGAGGGACTTGAAGAGGTGATTGCTCGCATGCACGAAGCACTGGGGAGGAAGAAGAAAGAGATCACCGAGTTCGAGCTCAAGTACAAGATCAGGATCCGGAAGGCTGACAATGACACCGAGGATGAAGGTGGCAAGAAGGAAGGAACTGCGCAGGGAGTCCTTGTTGGTCCTGCCGAACAGTAATAAAACTTAATTAGAGAGACCTGCATGCTACAGGTTATTATCCTTAGACAGCAGGGAGGTGGTTGCTCTTTGCTAGATGTGTATGTCATAGTTCTCATGGCGTCGCCTAGGCGTCGCCTAGGCGACGCCTAGGCGTCCAGGCGCTCCCCCATCGCCTTGCAAAATGGGCGCCTAGGCGGGCAAGGCGGGCGCCTAGGCGAGCAAGGCGGGCGCCTAGGCGTCCAGGCGCTCCCCCATCGCCGTGCCTCGCCTTTACGCCGTAAGAACTATGGTGTATGTTTTGGGTGACATGCTCCTGTAGAACCGGCGATTTTGTGTAAAACCTGATATTATGCTTAGATGAAAACCCCGTTGGGAACTGGAATAGTTTGGCAAGGTGTGATACCGGTTTCTGCACCTATTCTTCAGGTGGATTGGTTATCCAAGTATTTCTGCTTGTTGATAACACATCTCAAATTTCGCAGGACTACAGTTTCTGTCTAGAGGTCCTTTTTATTATCTTTTCAGATAATTGTGGGAAGTCGTCTATGATTATTTCAACTTAACTGATGCTGAAAATACTGCAGCGTTTGGAGGTGGGTAAATTCCTGACAATTGAGCTGTTTTAATGGTTTAGCTGCCTGGTTTTAGGATTTTTGAGAAATAGTTGAGTACTTTGTTTGAGATTTCACTATAACTTAATTTTGCTGGCATGGTACTAGGAAATAGCTACAGATCTTAGAGGTTTTTGGGTAGGTCAAGATGGATTTGAACTTTGATATAATTTAGCCCATGATAGCTAGATCTGAAGTTTGCAAGATAGATTATTTTACGTTTCTTGGTAGTGACAATTGATTTTTGTGGAGGGTCAGTTTGTTTTATCATATGTCTTCATGTTCTTGAATGTGTTAAGTACATTGTTCATTTTTTTTTCTTTGACAGTGCTACTCTTAGATAAGTTTGATTTAGGGCAGTATATATCAGTTTATAAATTTCATTGATCCGTGATATGATTTAGTCGGCAATGTTTTTCTGGGCATTAGCAGCCAGGGAAGTGCATGAAACATGACCACACAAACTATAACACGCATACTACATCTGTTATGAACAAGTATTTATTGGCTTCGTTCATTATCCAGAATTGGACATGGTTGCTCTAGAATTTCCACATTAGTGTAAGCATTCATCCATACTCAAAATGTTTAGGATGGTATGATTCTCAAGGGTTTTTTTTGGATAATTTCTAGGTATTTTCATTTGGCCCTGTTGGCCTAGTGTCAACCAAAAGGGAAATACATCAGTTTTACATCGCAGTTGAGAGCTCTGGTGGTGCTCTAGTTTGTCATTTAGAGATGGCTAAATGCTGCTCCATGATCTGTATGCAGGCAGCAATCAGCATTACCATTTATATAGCATTCGTATGCCAGATTCCTGGGAGATTACAAGTGGCAAGTAATAAACATGATAGATTGATCACTATAGGCCATGAAAAAATTTAGTACGGACTGAAAAACTTGTATTTCTCCTAAATGTCCCAAGTGCACATGATACATCATGCACTCGTCAGTCATTCCAATCATGCAGTGCTGGCTCGTTCCAGTAGTGTTTTCTTGTTTGGTTGATTTTTCTGTTGTGCGTGGTTCATCCAGCCATATGCCCATGTCTATGTATGTTAGCATGAATTATCTTGAAGCTGGTTGTAAGTTCAAGTTTTGATGGGCTATCCTGTTTAATTTTGAGCAGACCACGCACACACACACACCCTGGGGAGAGCTTTGCATGCTGTGTTCCTTCATATACCAAAAAAAAAACAGAGCAGGACAGGGCTGAAGCCAACCAAGTGCTTTTGCTGACTACTCCTAGTAAAGCATGCAATGCACACCTCATGTCATGTCGTCTGCTAGTGAGAGCAAATTGAGCCGTTTGGACGCACCAAAATCCAATGACAACTGCAATGGGAAATGGAATTGAGCTGGTTTTGTTTGGGATCGTTTCATTTTTGTTTGAGAAGAAGAGGAAGGAGACGCCCGCATCCGCAGGTGGGCTGTGGCTTTGCTTTCCACGAGCGCGCGACGGCGACGATATCCTTCAGTGGATCGCTCGGTCAGTGGTCTCGGACGGCGCCGTTGAGTCGTTGACCCTTGGAGAAGAAGTTGCTCCTGGCCCTGGCCTCGGGTCTGTCATTGTCAGCTGTGCACTGAATCACACCGCCCTTGTTTCCCAACTTCTCCCCAAATTCCACTATGCAAAAAGAAGATTCCCCGTCACATCGAAATATCGGTAAATGCATGGAGTACTAAATGTAGATTAAATTAAAAACTAATTACACAGTTTTGTTGTACTATACGAGACGAACATTTTGAGCCTAATTAGTCAAAGTTTGGACAATTTTTACCAAATAAAAACAAAAGTTGCTACAGTACGATGTGACGGCTACTGTTCCAAGTTGATTCACCCAACTTGGGATCTAAACACGGGCACCGATTGAAACCGCGTGGCCAGTAGTACTCACATCTTGCTTAAAAGGTCTCATTCAGAAATTCCTTGTCTTGTTTCTTGAACCCCTGTCCAAGAAACGGACCGGTTCATGTGGCCATGCATACCTTTCAGTTTCAGCACAAGTATATAAACGGCCGGCCCTCCTGCAAACAGAGTCATCACTCACTGCCGAGTTCAGCAGCACAACTAGCCAACTACTAGGAGTAGGAGGAGGAGCTATCTAGCTAAAACAAGAAAAAAAAATGTTTTGCCTGGTGCGGCGGCTGTTTCCGTTCCTGCTTGGCACGGCGGTGGGCGCGTACGTGGCGCAGAACTACAGGGTCCCCAACATCCGAGGCCTCGACGACGCCAGGCGCTACGAGGAGGCCTACCGCAGGAAGCCCGCTACTAGTTCTGACGCCGGTGCAGGAACCACCAGCGGCGGCAGCAGGAAGAAGAAGGCCGCCGCGGCGCACGTGGACACGGACGACGACGAGTAGCTGCTGCTACTGCTTCGGACGTTTCATGCTCCATTACGTGTCTGGATTAATTAAGTTTCAGTAATCTCTGCGTGCCGGGGAAATCTATGTGTAACTAAGTCGAATAATACTGTAATACAGATGAATGTTTCAGCTGGCTCGTCATGCTGCAATTCCGTATATGTAACTCTCATCTCATGCAACTCGGATATGTTTTCTCCGGACGGACGGCGTGTCCAGGCGCCCACGCAGCCTGCCCCTGTCTGCTGTTTTTTACCGCGCCGCACGCGCATCCAGTTCTGCCGAAGCGCCCGCGTGTTTGGAGGACTTGCCTAGCACTTGCAGCCCGTCCTATCCGCTTCGATTCGAGGCCGTTCACCCCACCACACACTCGCGCCCCGTCCGCAGGTCACTGGCGCGCCACGCCCCCTGTCCGTTGACCCCAGCTCATCGCACCCCATTTCCGGTGCCCGCGCCGTGCCACCATCACTCCCCGCGTCCCCTGACTCTCCGAACAACATGAAAGATGTAGAACATGGAACACTTGAATACAACGAATGAAACATGTGGAACATATACTTGCAACATATGTGTCAAACATATGTAACATCTAGAGAAAACATTTGCAACTTGCAACATGAAAACACTTACTGCAACATAAGACTGAAACAGCTAAAACATTTGGAACATATTGTTGCAATATATGTTTGAAACATATGCAACATTCAGATCACAACGCTTGTAATATACGCCTGGAACAGATTAAACATTTTGAACAAACCTCTGAAACACTTGCTACATATCTCTGAAACACTTGCAACAAATGTAACATGTGCAACATCCCCCGATCTACTTTTGCAACATACATATGAAACAATTACAACATACCTCTGAAATATCTGAAATACTTAAAATATACGGTTGCAACATGCGCTTTCATCACAACATCTCCTTGCTGAGGTCACGCATCGCGGCAGCCATGGCGTCGACAGCGGCCATGACGTTCTGGTGGGGAACGGCGACGTCGGCAGCACCCCAGCAGCACCTCGGTGAGCGCATGGGATGGGGCACGGTGCACAGCAGCGGAGGCGCGACGATAGATGGGCCGTGACGCGGGATGGAGCGCAACACTGGATGGGGGAGCAGCGCGGCACGAGATGAGTGTGCGCGACGGGGAAGGGGGCTGGAGTGAGCTCACGACGTAAAGCGATGGAGAGATATTTTATAGAGAAGAAGATATAGGAGACAGAGAGTAAGCAAGCCTGTCGGCCAGGACGCGCACAGGCCTGGAAAGCAGCGGGATGGACGGACGTCGAGCATTACCCAAAAAAAAATGCAACTCTAATATGGAGAAGGTTGGCTTCCATGATGGACCTAAACTGGAGTGGGCTTAATCGATCGACTCTTGTAGCTATCTCTTGGGCCACTGACAGGCCTGACTCTCGTGCTCAGCTCCTCCCCTGTTCGACTTGGATGGGTTCTATTTGCCTCCCCAGTGAAAGCAGATTTTTTCTCTCTCTCTCTCTCTTTGGGTTTCGAAACCACAAAAGAACAACAATATAATGAAAACTTTTGAGCGCAAACTTAATTTAACCGAAAACAGAAGACACATAATTTTATGATCTGTTTAAGTTGGATTTTTAATAAAGAAAAATAAACGGCAACCACGTGAGCACAAGCACGTGCATTACGCAACGCCATAGAAGCACGAGTATCTTTGTGCTAGCAGCAGTACTTGTCATTTGTCAAAATTGTGACGTGGATCATTTTGCGCCAGTAAACACACCTGGTCAGGTACGCCCTGTATCTACCGCCGGTCGCCGTTGGCCGAGACAGATATAGGGCAGGGAAAAAACCAAAGAAAGAAAAAACATCTTCGGTATGGTCTTCGTGGTCGTAAATACTCAAGTATGCTATAGTATGGTCATAGCTTCTGCTATAGTATGATCGCAAAAAAAAAGCTTCTGCTATAGTATTGTTATAGCTTTTTTTTTTAGGATCTACCACTATAATATTGCTAGTTATTCTGCTATTATCACTAAAAACGCTTTAGCTCAGTAAACGTCGCTATTTAACTTAGCCACAAAATATTTTAGCATGGCTAATCGTGTCCAAGACAACTATTCATTACTTACTCTAGAAGACTATAATCTGTGGCAATCCATTGTGTTCTTTACTTAAAAAACTATTAAATAATTTTTTTGTGACCAAACTATTTAATAATTATGAAGCCATTGAATATTTGAGTGTTGAATGAATATGAATGTTGGTCATAGCCGTGAGTATATTGATCGATTTAGTGAATATCAAGTAATTAACGTGGAGACATAGGCCTTGTTCGGCTGGCTGGCTCCCAGCCAGCCAGCAGTGTTTTTCTCTCACACCAGTTCAGCACCAGCCACCAGCCACCAGCCAGCCAGCAGTATTTTTCTCTCACAATAAATCAGCCTCAGCCACCGGCCACCAGCCAGCCGAACGAGGCCATATTCTCCTATAGCATATACATGTATTTGAGTATTTGTGTTTATGCTTTTTTTTCTCAATTAAATGTTTTTGTGAATAACTAATTAAGAATTTCCATAGTTTGTATAAAAACAACTAAATTAAATAGCATTCACTATAGATTTTTATAGCTTTTAGAGGAGTAGGCTGCTAAATGTCATAACCCGTTTTTATAACATTGGTGGTCTCCTTTACCACTCCCAATAGGAAACAAAATAGTTGTTTCGGGCGCTCAAGATAGGGATGGATCCAGATGCTACAAATAGGAAAGATCTGATATATTTTTCAATGACTCTTCTCTATTCGATCCATTTCAGAACTATATTTGATATAAGACGAGGGAGGATGGATCGGTGGAGTGGGGAGAACAGACAGTGGATAGAGATACCAAGAGCAGGGGTTGTGGGAGAAAAAGAGGAGAATGAATAAAAAAATAAACACTGACAGACACAGCCTACATCCGAGAAGAGTTATATCGAGACGAAGTTTTTCCATTCTACGTGACCTCTTGGACGCAGAAGATTTTTGAGGCTGACTGGAACTCCTTTTTCGGATGAAGTATTCTCCTTTTTCCATATATCGAGACGAAGTTTTAGCTGCATGGTGTTAAGATCTTTTGAGAACTAATGGAGTACTTTGTTTGAGATTTTGCTATAAGCTTAGTTTTTCTGGCATGGTACTAGGAAATAGCTACAGATCATAGAGGTTTTTGGGTAGGTCAAGATGGATTTCGCTATATTTTTAGAGTCAACTGGCTACTATTAATGTCCAACCATCAACTGTTCAATTCATCCTTGTATTCAAAAGATCATAAAGGTTTTTGGGTAGGTCAAGATGGACTTGGACTTCGAATGGTATGATTTAGCCCATGATATGTAGATCTGAAGTTTGCAAGAAAGATACTTTTACCTTTCTTGGTACTGACTATTGGTTTTTGTAGAAGGTTAGTTTGTTTTATCATATATCTCCATGTTCTTGAATGTATTAAGTGCATTGTTCATTTTTCCTTTGACAGTGCTACTCTTAGATAAGTTTGATTTAGTGCAGCATATATCAGTTTATAAATTTCATTGATCCGTGATATATCCGCTACCTTTTATATTTCATTTGGCCCTGTTGGCCTAGTGTCAAATGGGAAATACATCAGTTTTACATCGAAGTTGAGAGCTCTGGTGGTGCTCTAGTATGTCATTTAGAGATGGCTAAGTGCTGCCCCCATGAACTGTATGCAGGCAGCAATCAGCTTTGCCAATTATATATAGCATTTGTTTGCCGGATTGCTGGGACATTACACATGGCAAATAATAAACATGATAGATTGTCTCGCAAAAAAATATGATAGATTGATCACTACAGGCAATGAAAAAAAAATGTACAGACTGATAACCTGTATTCTCCTCCTAAATGTCCAAAGTGCGCATGGTACATCATGCACTTCTCAAGTCCTCATTCCAATCATGCACTGCTGACTCACTCCAGTAGTGTTTACCTGTTTACTTAATTTTTCTGCTGTGCGTGGTTCACCCAACCATGTGCCCATATGTATATATGTTAGCATGAATTGTCTTGAAGCTTGTTGCAAGTTAAAGTTTTGATGGGCTATCCTGTTTAATTTTGAGCAGACCACACACACCCCGGGGAGAGCCTTGTATGCTCTGTTCCTTTATATCCAAAAACACAGCAGGACAGGGCTGAAGCCAAACAAAGTGCTGTTGCTGAGTACTCCTAGACGACCTGAAAAAGCATGCAATGCACACCTCATGTCATGTCGTTAAGATTGAAGTTTTTATCGACTGCGTCTGCTAGTGAGAGCAAATTGAGCCGTTTGTCTGGACGCACCAAAATCCAATGACAACTGCAACGAGAAATGGAACCGAGCTGGTTTTGTTTGGGATCGTTTCATTTGGGTTTCGGAAGAGGCAGGTGGGTGGCTGTGGCTTTGCTTTCCATGAGCGCGCGACGGTGACGATATCCATCAGTGGATCGCTCGGTCAGTGGGCTCGGCCGGCGCCGTCGAGTCGCTGGGTGCTGGTGAAATCGATGTGTAATTCAGTTGAATAAATAATACAAATTAATGTTTCAGCTGGCCTCGTTTCATTTGGGTTTCGGAAGAGGAGGAGGCAGGTGGGTGGCTGTGGCTTTGCTTTCCACGAGCGCGCGACGGTGACGATATCCATCAGTGGATCGCTCGGTCAGTGGGCTCGGCCGGCGCCGTCGAGTCGCTGACCCTTGGAGAAGAAGTTGCTACAGGTCTCGTGTCTGTCATTGTCAGCTGTGCTCTGATGAATCACACCGATCGAAACCGCGTGACCAGTAGTACTAGGAGTAGCAGCTAGCAGCTAGCAGCTTGCTTGGTGATGTTCATTTGCCTTCTTTCTCGAACCCCTGTCCAAGAAACGGAACGAACCTTTCAGTTTCAGCACATGTATATAAACAGCCACCGGACTCATCACTCACTGCCGAATTCAGCAGCAGAGCTATCTAACAAGAAACCAGCAAGCATGTTTTGCCTGGTGCGGCGGATGTTCCCGTTCCTGGTTGGCACGGCGGTGGGCGCAGAACTACAGGGTCCCCAACGTCCGGAGCCTCGCCAAGCGCGGCATCGACGACGCCAGGCGCTACGAGGAGGCCTACCGCAGGAAGCCCGCTACTAGTTCTGACGCCGGCGCTGGAACCACCAGCGGCGGCAGCAGGAAGAAGAAGGCCGCCGCGGTGCAGGCAGTGGCGGATGCAGGCTATACCTGTGGGGCCAGGTGGCCCCACAGGTTTTGATGAAACTAGTAGAATTTTACTGTAGCTTATATGGCTGACCCCACAGTGTCTACTAGCTGACCCCACAGGGTTTGATTGCTGGATCCGCCACTGGGTGCAGGTGGACATGGACGACGACGAGGAGTAGCTGCTGCTGCTGCTGCTAGGGACGTTTCATGTTCCGTGTCGGGATTAATTAAGTTTCGGTAATTTCTGGGTCACTGGGTGCTGGTGAAATCAATGTGTAATTCAGTTGAATAAATAATACAAATTAATGTTTCAGCTGGCCCGTCATGCTGCAATTCCTCTGTATTCGTCTCGTGCAACTCTGACATGTGTGAGTTAAAAATCACCACAAGGCTGGCTGCCGTGATGGGCCGAAGCTTCAGTGGGCTTAATCCATAGACTCTTGTAGCTATCTCTTGGGCCACTGACAGGCCTGACTGCCTCTCGTGCTCAGCTCCTCCCCTGTTGGACTTGGATGTATTCCATTTGACTCTCTACTGAAAGCAGATTTTTTTTTCTTTTTGGGCTTCGAAAACATAAGATAGATAAGTTTAAGATCTGTTTGCGTTGGATTTTTTTATAAGAAAAATAAACAGTAACCACGTGAGCACAAGCACGTACATGCACTGTGCAACGCCATAGAACTACGAGTACCTTTGTGCTAGCAGCAGTACCTGTCATTTGTCAAAATCGACGTGGATCATTTTGCGCCAGTAAACACCTCGTCAGGCACGCCCGGTATCTACCGCCGGTCGCCGTTGGCCGATACAGATATAGGGCAGGGAAAAGACCAAAGAAAGAAAGAAAAACCATCTTCGGTGATCTTCGTGGTTGCAAATACTCCTAGTATGCAATAGTGTGGTCATAGCTTCTGCTATAGTATTGTTACGGCTTTTTCAAGGATTTACCACTGTAATATTGCTAATTATTCTGCTATTATCACTAAAATGTTGTAGCTCCCTAAACATTGCTACTTAACTTAGCCACAAAATATTAAAAAAAAGAATGGGCTAATCGTGTCCAAGGCAAATATTCATTACTTACTCCAGAAGAGTTTAATCTATATCTATCCATCGTGTTCTTTACTTGAAAAACTATTAAATAATTATTAAGCCGGTGAATGCTAAGTGTTAAATAAATATGAATGTTGGTCGTAGCCGTAAGTATATTTTAACATGGAGACATGTTCTCATACAACGTATACAGGTATTTGAATATTGCATTTATGAATTTTTTTTCTCAATAAAATGTTTTTGTGCATAATTAATTAAGAATCTCCATATTTTGTATAAAAACACAAAATTAAATATTACAACATTAGTGGTCTCTTTTCCCACTCCCAACAGGAAAAAATAATTGTCTTGGACCATCAAGATTGGGATGGATCTAGATGCTAAAAATAGGAAAGATTCGATATATTTTCTATGATTTTTCTCTATTCAATTCCAAACCTATTTTGAAAAAGAATTGTCAAATATCTGAGAGTATCCGTATTCGATTCGAATTCATCCCTAGCTCGAGGTGCACCGGCAGTTCTCCAATACTATTTCAATGAGAAAAAAAATTGAGCCCCTCACTGGCAGCTGCCCACCTTGCTCCTTCAGCACCGTGAAGTCAAGATGTCAACGGGACCCGATCCCCGATTCCCCACGGGGAATTTCCCTATTAGGGGATGGTGATGGGGAAGATTTGTCTCCCACGGGGATGTAAATGGTATGAAATCATTCCCCGTCGGGTCTAGCGGGGATGGGGATGGTTGTGCGTCCCCCGTCCCCGATCCCCGCGAACCCGCACCGTTTAGAAGAGCGCCGGAAGCCTGGCTGAAATTTAGCTCAACACGGCCCATGTTGGCCCATCAACATATTGAGTATATAAGCAAACTGATTGGATTTTAATTAATTGTTCTTTTGTATTTTTGTTGGATTTGTATTTTTGAGATGGGAACTGATTGGATATAGGAAATTCTACTTGCTCAATTGAAATCTTAGTAGCATTGTTTCTTTGCGTTTTAGATTTGCTTTGTTCATCATCGTTAACTGGATTTTGTGACGGGGACGGGGATGGGGAAGAAACTTCCCCCGTTGTCATTCACGGGGACGGGGATGGGGGGGGATTTTCCCCCCGCGGGGACGGGGATGAGCAGCTGCCCCCCGACGGGGAATTCCCCGTTGACATCTTGACCGTGAAGCAATGCTAGCTACTACAGACTGGCCACCATGAGTACATCTCGGCTCCGGAACAAGGAGTGTGGGGATGACTATCTCTAGAGGAGAGGGTGGGGAGATCGCTATTGGCTGAAGGGAAGGACAAGAGTGGGACCATGGTGGAGGAGATCAAGGAAGTGGTGCGGCACTAGCAAAGGAGGAGAAGAGGACGTTGACAAAGGGTGAGAGGAGGGAGGAAGCAGATCGGTGGAGTAGGGAGAACAGAATTCAGGATAGGAAGACCAGGAGCAGGGTTAGTGGGACAAAAAAGAGGGGGGAGTAAAAATAAACACCAACAAGTGGAGCTTACATTAGAGGAGAGTTAACGAGACGAAGTTTTTGCATTTTGCGTGACCTCTTTGACCCCAAAAGATCTTTTGAGGCTCCCCTGAAACTTTTACTTTTTTGGACAAAGTATTCTCCTTGTTCTGAAGATGCTCTAAGGTCCCTTTGGATTGGAGGGAAAGTGAATGCTCTGAGGCTCTTTAGAAATGGGGGAAAAGTGGAGAAATTTTGGATTATTAATTTTTTTTCACGACCCTGCCACTTATAGGCACATATTTCATTAAGAGGAACTAGAAGTACATTTCAAGTTACCCACTTAATGGTAGATTATTAAATATCTATATCTATATAGGAAAATTTACTGTAATGAACTATCCGCAAGAAGTTTGGAGAAAAATAAGCATGTGGTCCAACGTGGTGTTATATTTTCTTTGTGTCTTGGGACTCCTGTGTTGCTCTCTCGTGCACCATCTGACCGCTATTTATAACTTTTCTGCGTTCCAGATTCTTGTAGGATTTGAATTGAACGGGAATTCTAATCCTCCATCTTTCGATTTCTTTTTAAAAAAAAAATCCTGCGTCTTTCGTGCCAGATGAGGACAGAATCTGGATAAGAGGCCGGGCGGCGGCCGGTGGGTTTGGTGGTGAATGGTGACCCGCGCGCGCTTCCTTTTCCACGGCAACTTGCGGCCGTAGCGTCTCCTACTCCTCGCTTTCCTGCTGCTGCTTCGCTTTGCTTCGCTACTACTAGTCCGTCCCGTGTGTTCCTTTCTTCACTCAGTTCCGTCAGGAAACGCAACCGACCGGCCGGGCACTGCGATACATGTGTCCTCTTGCCTGTCCTGTGCTTCGTAGCCTACTACTCTCGATCGGGTTGATCGAAAAAGCTCGATCCATGGCACATGCATGCGGCGATAGATCATATGATCGACTTAAGCAAGCAAGCAGGGAAGGGAATGGGATGGAAAGCCTTGGATTTGTTTATTTGCTTTGCTTAGTTCGCCAATCGACGGCGACTGCAGATGACCTAACCATGGAAAGCAAAGCAAAGCAAGTGGAGGTGAAGGTGACCTCCACTCCACGGTAGGATCGGAGGCACACAGCCACTAGCGGCGGATTACCTTAACCACGCATTCATCCGGTGAAGCCAGCCGGATCCAGGAAACCAAAAGGGGCCGGGGTAGATTGCAGCAGTGCTGAGCTCGACGCAGGATCAAAAAACGAGAGCTCAGTAAGCAACTAAGCCTGATGCCCACTCATCGCCGATCCGGGGAGCGGTCATTGTCAACAACAGCCACGTGTGATCACCACCGGAACTCATGCACTCGTATATTTTTTTTTTTTTTTTGCGAAACACATGCACTCGTATATATATAATACTAAAGTACCCGAATTATATACGAGCATATACTCGGTAGCAACGACGACATCACGTACGTACAATATACTACAAGTCTACACCGGACGACGCATTTCTATATATCCACGAGTAGAAAGGTCACGCGGTCAATTGTACGTTTCTGGAACGGCCACATCATCATCTAGATCACCCTGCAGACTGTACGTGTCCTGACAACTAACTGATGAGATAGCAAGCTTCATTCAGAGTCAGAGGCTTCCAATCCGGTGCAGCGCAATATAATGCACTGTGACCACGTGGCGGCTCATTCGTCCTTGAACCGAATAAGGCCAGTCTTAATGGGTTTAATCAGAGTTTTATGGACATTAATTATGCTGATGTGGTACCATATTAATGAAGAGATGATAAGAGTTTCATGGGAGTAGAGAGAGTTTCATGGGGATGAAACTCTTCTGCACTGTTTCTAAAAAAATTTAGATATGTTGGAAACAGTGACATGAAATCCCCACTGAGACTGACCTAATACACATCAAGTTCCTACACATGAGAAGCTATCAAGCTACTACTATACTACTCCCTTCGTCCATAAGTCTCCATCGTTTTAGCCTTCGGCACAATGACCAAGGAGCAGTAAACAACACCGATTTGCATTTAAGGCAAAGAGTAGCCAAGGAGTCGCAGCCAATGAGTACCAAATATGCAGCACGTACGAGAAGTCAAACTCGTGGTCCCAGACTAATACGAAAGAGACTTTTGGAAAAAAGAATACTCAGATGAAGGTGATAAATAGACGGAGGGAGTATACTGCTAGCAATAGCAAGCAACACCAGCCAAGCATGCAAAGGCAAGACAACGACAAGGACGTATTGTACCAGAGAATATGTTACAAGCTCGATGAACCTGACCCCCATATTATATCTATAGAAGAATTAATGGATGCATGTACAGCCACTCGCAAAACCGCTTTTGGTTCTCTTGGCTGTGCGTGTATCCATCTGGCGCCTGCTACCTGCCGCATGCATGCATGCATACGCCCACTGTTTTTGCTTATAATTATATATATATATATACAAGTAAACTATTTTCCATCCAAATCGAAGAGAGCGTCAAAACTCGAAAGGGGACAGCTTGGGTGAGCAGAGCTCGACGGATCAAAAAACGCAATCTGACTATATCACCCTTCCACCTTACGAACGCAGCCACGTCTTCGTCGACCGGGCGATCGGTCGTTATCCATGGTGGCGCAATTCAACCAGCTAGGTCTTCCTAAATAACAATACAATATCTTGCATAACCAATTCACAAGCTCTTGTGAATTCAGCCGCCGGAGATAGCTGAGCTAAGCCGATTTAGCGGTTTTGCAAAAATTAGAAAAAGAAAATAACAATACAATATCTTGCATAACCAATTCACAAGAGTACGTCACAGGCTAACAAAGTAACAGATCCATCACCATTACAATCATCAGAGTTCAGTTTCACAAGATGAAATTGCAATGTGAGCAGAGAAGAAACCTTCCTTGCAGCCGTCGCCATTGCCATGTAGTGTAGCCCCCTCCACCTCGCAATCGCCAGCTAGGATTAGAGTAAATGTTGCACTGTATGTTGACGCAAAGATAAGTCACACATCGCAAAAGAGCTAGAACGCTCGAATCGCAACAGGCGACACAATTCTACCGAAACAGGTCTAGCCGGGTTCGGGAATCAGCCTAGTCGGTTTTCCTAAGATTTATCTAGGAACACCTGAGAGCATCAAGTAACATTTATGTGGTGAAGAACGGCAAGGTTTCGAGCAAACCATCAAAGGATAACCAATTATTTTTTATGTGATGAAGAACAAATAGTTCCTAGGCAAACTAGCAAATGAATCATCGAAGCCCTCGCCAAGGACAGTCGGGGCAATGACGTCGCCGGGGTGATGGATTTCCCAAGGTCGGTTAGCAAGTCTAGGACGTCATCCTTAGTTGTCGGATCAAATGATGAACAACAACATGAGTTTAAGCGATGAACAGCAGCACCTCAGTTAGTTGTGCCCTTTATATTTATAAGGAAGGTGCGGTCTTATCCCACGAGGAGTCGAAATCCCTTGCAAAACCCATATAAATTAACCTCGGACTGAACCATAAAACCCTGCTTGGCTAGCTTCCAAACCTGGCCTAGCCTGGTTCTGCAGGGTGAAATCTTTCTGAGAGCGCAATTTCTTCATCCGGACCCCAAATTGGACATTTCACATATGTATTTTGACCATCTCGACGAGAGGACCTCAATGGTGAAGTCCATTAAGCATTTTGAGAATTTTACCAAACCTAGCCTGGCCTATACGTTTCATATACCTTTGCCTTCACTTTGCCTTCCTTACTTCATCTTCATTGTCATGTTGAGCTTGTGCAATACATGGTCCATGTCATTTCTCCTCCATGGCCCCCATGTAGCTCAAGTCTTGCTTGTGGACTAGTCAACCTATCTTTCATCTTACATGAAATCACCCGTTCACAAATTTTGTCATTAATTACCAAAACCCAAATGGGACTTTTACCGGGCCAGCGCAATGTGACCAAGGTGAGATTGAATAGGTGGATGTTTGGCTGGCATATCTAATTGTCTGTTGAGAGCTTTGGACCATCCGACAACGTAAGGAGAGTTGGTTTGGACTTGAATTGTTGGGGTGGATTTTGTGCTAATAACTTGATTCTTTGTGATAAAAGCGTATGCGGGTTCACTAATTTTCGAGTAAATGGAACTTTGTTTGCTTTGACCAAAGATTTAACAGAGGGATTTAATTTGTTTTGAATTATTTTTTTTGGTGGGTTTCTTGAGATCAAACCTAGTCGGTTATTAGAATTGTATAGTATATTTGATTTCAATTCCATCCGTATCAAGTTTGTATTACAATAGTTAAAAACTATTGGCTGAATGACAGATCAAAAACTATAAAGTTTGAATCGATCATTGTCGCGCCTTATAAGCTACTCCTAGAACAGATGGAGTACAAGTTTCTTTATGGACTTGTAGATGGTATTGGTATCCCCGAATTAGTTTTTGGGATCCCCAATAGATTACTCTTTATTGAACCCACCTGCAGAAAAATGTGCCGTGATGGTGTCTTTTATCATCGCTAATTTTGTAACCCCGGGAATACGTGCAGTGTGCTTCCTTGTATCATTCTCGATCGAGAACACGCAAAAGACTTAACGTGTTATGTTGTGTTATCATTACGTGTCCTTAATTTTGCCCTCGATCGTTTAGTCGTTACAATGATTCGTCAAACGATTTCTTTTCTTCTTCTTGCACATTATTATTAAACACTTCACATGAGTACTAGTAGTAGTATAGTCTAGTAGCACTGTTTACACGGGTGAGTTGGCTGGATGCTAGTAAATGACGCGATCTGTGTGTCGTCCGCGTGCTCTCGTCTCGTGTGATTGCATTGTAGAGCCTAGCCTTCCCCAGATGGTACCTAGCCAAGCATATGCATACCATGCATCTCTGTCCGGCCAGTCCAAGTCATCACACACTGTGGTCGACAGCACGAGAAATGAAGGGAGACACGAAGAAAATCGATGGCCCGGCGACGTACGCTTGCATTGCTTCTTCCCCGATCATGACTCATGAGTCGCCACGTACGTTACCTTCCCCAGTCGCCATCGAGGCATCGACCGTCACCATGCACGAGAAAGCACCACAACGCCATCATATCATCATATCATGGAATATTAATAGGATAGGGTGTGTGTGTATACACATCGTCACCGACAGTTATATATAGCAACATATATTTTCCTGCAGTTAATAGTGCATTATCCGCAACAACAACAACACACATATATTTATATAAACAAGCATGTATAGGTATATTTGTAATCGACAGCGACATTACGCGGCGCAATGAATAGTGATTAGTCAATTATCTGCAGGCTAAGCTAGGCCGGGACAATCGAAGATGCATGATGATCGTCCAGCCGTTTCCGGAACGGCCACACACGTACGTCGCACGGCGTCACGGGAATTTTCCTAGCTTTTTTCGCGGTACGTGCGTATGCTCGTGTGTGAAAATGTGACGAGCGTGATCACACTTCACTCTCGAGCAAATATACAGAGCTTCAAGAAGATTTCAAGTCTTTGGCCGGCGCGGCGTCACCTAACCGGCGGACTTGAAATTAGCTTGAAAGTCTTCGCTAGCTCACATGTGTGCCCGGTTTTCCGGTGTCTTTACCTACGTGCTTTCTTCATGTTTAGGTTATTAACGCGAGCTTTCTTCATCTTTAGGTTCCCTCCGATGGAGCTTCGTCTAGCACTGGCTTCAGTTTCCTGAAAGGGTCATCGTTTCTATCTTTCTTCGCAAAATAAGGTTGATAGCCAAATTTTGATTATCAAAACTTAGACAAACCAAAATTTTGGTAGCTATTTGGCTTATTACCGAAATTTGCCAACATCTTAAATTTAGCATGCCAAATCGATCTATAGTAACAATTTTTGGTCTATTTTGGCAACTTTTTGTTGCCAAATCCTTGGCGTGACAACTTTTGGTAGCCAACCAAGCAGGCCCTTAAAATACATGAGTTGAGCTTTTTTTGTGCCCTGTATTAAGGAGCTATGGCTGAGTAAGGGTTTGTTGTTGGAGCTCCACTCGCTGGTTTAATTTTTAGCTTCAACTCCTTAATTATTTAATAAAGTGGCTCTAGTGGAGCAACAGGGTTGGATAGTAAGTGAGAAGCAAGTGATTTTGGTAAGGATTGAGTAGTGAACAGTGACTCGGTGAGGAACAGGTTTTTTAGCTCACAAGTGTCAATGTGTTGTTTAGTTAAAAAGAAGTGATTTAATTTTTAAGCTAGTCTCAGTGCGGTTTTGTATCAAAATTTTCAAGTTTCTCATGTATTGAACCCATTGTGGAGTTTTTTTTAATTCTCATGAACCTTATTTTACGTACTCTTATGAAACTTTGATTCTTTCTTTTTATTAATATATTGTATCATATCAATATACTTTGCTAAGCTCTGATAAAATTTTCCATAACACGCTTAACTAGTGAGAACTGTTTCGGAAAACGCTGCCAAACGGCTCTGAACGGCAAACTAGTTGAGGGCCTTGTTTAGATGCACCTCAAAAGTTGAATTTTTTTTCACTCTCTCCATCACATCAATCTTTGGACCCATGCATGAAGTAGTAAATGTAGGTAAAAAAATAACTAATTACATAATTTAGTTGGAAATTATGAGATGAATCTTTTGAGCCTAGTTGGTCCACGATTGGATAATATTTGCCAAATAAGACGAAAGTGGTACTATTTATCGGTTTGAAATTTTTTTCAATCTAAGGGGCTGTTTAGTTGGCAAATTTTTTAGCGAAATGCTACTGTAGCATTTTCGTTGTTATTTAGTAAATATTGTCCGATCATGGTCTAATTAGGCTTCAAAGTTTTGTCTCGTCCATTTCGTCTAAACTGTGTAATTAGTTTTATTTTTTATCTATATTTAATGCTTCATGCATGTGTTCAAAGATTTGATGTGACGGGGAATCTGAAAATTTTGGCAAAATTTTTGGCATCTAAACGCCGAGGTCTGGACTCTGCGATGGCTCTGTCCGTCCCTGTCTACCGGGTGGCTGTCTTTAGACTACCCGCAGTGGGTACTCTAAAACGATACTCTAAAGCTTTAGAGTATGAATATAGAGTAAAAACTGCTGCACTGGGTACTCTAAAACGATACTCTATCCTTTCTCTCACTCTATATTTAGAGTAGTACTGTGCTTACTCTATACTCTGTAGCGGCGGACCCCACTAGCTAAACAAAGGAAAAAATGATATAACTCACAAACCAAAAATCCAAATTAAATTTCGATTGCACCATTAAATTCGTCTCAATAAATCCTTCAAAACTAGATCACACATGGATATATTTAGATAAAGTGACAAGTGGGTCCCACGGTGGATAGAGTGGATAGAGGATGATATAGAGGATGGATGGGTGCGGGAGAATTGAGTATAGAGGAGAGAATCTTGCTGACTAGGACATATAGAGGATGAATATAGAGGTCCATGAGTGCGGATAGTCTTACCGTCTGTCTAGCTAGCACCGGGCAAAATCCAACCCCGATCCGCAGCAGCCTGTAGTACAGGGCCTCGTTTAGATGAGAGAATTGAGAAGAAAAACACTGTATCAGAATTCCTGTAGCATTTCGTTTGTATTTGGTAAAAATTATCCAAATTTTAACTAACTAGGCTTAAAATGTTCGTCTCGCAAAGTATAACAAAACTGTGCAATTAGTTTTTGATTTTATTAACATTTAGTACTCCATACATTTGCGACATTTTGATGTGACGAGAAATCTTCTTTTTATATAGTAAAATTTAGAGAGAATTGGGGAAACTAAATAAGGGCCAGCTTTCTTTGAAGCAGCAGCCAGTGGCAACCGGCGAGAAAAAGCGATAGCCAAGAACATGAGGCGCACACGCCGTATGACCCGGGCCTTCTTTAGATGCGCCTAAAAGTTGAAATTTTTTCACTCTCTCCATCACATCAATCTTTAGATCAATGCATGAAGTATTAAATGTAGGTAAAAAAATAACTAATTACACAGTTTAGTTGAAAATCACGAGATGAATCTTTTGAGCCTAGTTGGTCCACGATTGAATAATATTTATCAAATAAGACAAAAGTGGTACTATTCATCGGTTTGAAATTTTTTCAATCTAATCGAACCCCCCTATCCAGTATGCACATCTGGAAACACGTCGCTGTGTCTGTTGCGCCTCCGCCTCGGTACGCTACCTATCTTTTTCGGCGTCTTCTGCTTTGGCCACCATGTGAGAGATACAGATACCCTTTGAAAAATTCACGCGAACCTTTAGCTTGCACAGATTAAACAGGTACTGCTGTACTCCTCAGTATATGAATTTGTTATTATTTATTTATGGCGATTATTAGGGTAAATAAATTAACCCCACTATTGTACTGCTTCCACACTCCTGGCTAGCATAGCATTCAGAGCAGTGATTGTACTGGCACCACATGATTTTCTTGCGCTTGTTTAGATGCACCCGAAAGTTAAAATTTTTTCACTCTCTCTTCATCACATCAATCTTTGGACGCATGCATGCAATATTAAATGTACGTAAAAAAATAATTAATTACACAGTTTAGTTGGAAATCACGAGATAAATCTTTTGAGCCTAGTTGGTCCACGATTGGACAATATTTGCCAAATAAGACGAAAATGATACTATTTATTGGGTTAGAATTTTTTTACAATCTAAACAAACCCTTGCTACCAAATGCATGGGAGTACGTGGAAATCTTGGTCCGGATACATCGGGCTTCGATCTCGATGACTCACCATCTTTGGATGACCCTGGGCTCCTCGTGTGTAAAATACAGTTTATCCATTCACTTATCTCAAAGAGCGGCCGGTGATGGTTTGTAAGGATGGTTCGGACAGCCATCCCTACCCACTTGTCTAGAAATCAACAATTTAAACACAAATCTAGATCTAAAAATAGCAAGAAAAAATATTAATTTTTTTAATCATGTGAGACATCAACCAGCAGCCACACGCGTGTGCAGTCGCAGGCGATTTTTCTCACGAAAACGCGCACTATGCGACCATCGGCGCTGAAAGTCTCGACTTTCGTCCTTGTGTATTCCTCCCCTAGCTATTCCACCTATAAGACATTTGTGTTCATTTGACATTTTCGTCCTCCTCATTTTACCTTAACGATTTTTAAATAAGTATTTAAGACCCTAAATAAATTTAAATAAAATGGTTATCAACTACATAGTTTTATAACTTTTTGAGATTTACAACTTTAGCTATTTCTCCATATGAGGTCGTTTGAAAATTTTAAATTTCAAATGTACGAAATTCAAACGTATTTTTTTCATGGATAGATGATTTCAAATGAAAAATTTATCAACCACAAAGTTGTTTAATTTTTCTAGATCTACAACTTTCGTTTTAGTCATTTCTCCGTCCGAGGTCGTTTGAAAATTCAAATTTCAAAATTGAGGAAATTCTAACGTAATTTTTCTTGGATAGGTAAATAAAAAACTTGTCAAGTACAAAGTATTTAGCTTTTCGAGATCTACAACTCTTGGCTTGGTTATTTCTCCATCCAAGGTCATTTGAAAATTTTGAATTTCAAATGTGAGAAATTCAAACGTAATTTACGTTAGATAGATGATTTCAAATGAAAAAGTTGCCAACTACAAAGTACTATAACTTTTTGAGATCTACAACTTTTGCTTTGATAATTTCACATGTTGTTTGAAAACTTCTAATTTTACTATGTAATTTTACTGTTCTGCGCCTATTTTTAGAGGCGGATCTAGATCCCGCGCCTCTAGAAATCGATTTGTAGGGGTGTATGAATTTAGAGGCACCCCTATAGATAGAGTCATTTGTTGAGGCGGCCCCTACAAATCGATTTGTAGAGGTGGCTCATTTTGGTAACCATCTATAGAGGCGGCTCGTTTTGGAAACCATTTGTAGAGGTGGTTTTACCTTGCCAACTAGATTTTAGTTGCTTATCTAGGATCTTTGTAAGGTGATTATGAACATAGATAGAAGGATGTAGTCAAGCCTAGATCCATTAGTTTATTACGCATTTGTTTTGGTTAGCCAACGTAATTAAGTTTTAGAAACGACTATTCACCCCTCTGGTCAGCTCTTGATCCTATCACCCATGCCGACTGCTCCCACTATTGTTGCGCACTTGCGCCTTTCCGTCCTCCTTCCCCATGCGATGATGCCCTACTCCCGCTGTTAATGCAGACCCACGCCTCACTCTCTTCCTTTTCCAATACATGCACCATTTTTAAGAACATTTCTAAAAGACTAGGCTGTTATATATTTATATTGATGACGAGGACATCTTACCATAAAAAATAAATATTTAGCCAAGAATTCTCTCTTCCATGCTAAATTAGAGACTTCAATCAACATAAATGACATGTTCCACCATAAGCAACCATCATAATCTTGGTACTATGGGGGATTTTTTCGATTCTCGATTCTGCTAGTTTAAAGTTTTGAAAAGCAGCGATTAGAAAAAATAAAAATAAACGACAACGTTTAGTAGGATTCTTGTTTTTCTTAACTCCGAATCTGATTATAAACAGAACCAAAGAGGCTCTGTTCAACAATATTCATTTACAACAACTTGCTAAGGAGTTGTAGCTTCTGGATTAGCTAAGTGGTCGATCAATTGTCAACGCATTAAATTGCATGGTTTTCTTTATTTCTTTATCAAGATGCACACACACATCCTCCCTCCGTCCTCAAAAGAGTGCCATCCTGGCTCGCCGAGAAGTCAAACAGTTCTAACTTTGACTAAATATATGTAAAGAAAATATTGATATTTACAATGCATAAATAGTATTATTAGATAAATTGTTGAATATATTTTTACAAAAACTTATTTAGAGATACAAATATTGTTAATATTTTCCTATAAATCTTGTTAAACTTGAGAAATATTGATTGGCACGAACCCAATAGCAACTCTCTTTTAAAGACGGAGGGAGTGGATCATTTCTTAAATAGTTCAGACATGTCTTAGAAATCTTATTTATTTTGGGACAGGGAGTACATATTTGCTTACAACTGCTAGACAGCAAATTCGCATCAGGTTGACTTTCCACCGTGAAATTTAGGTTTTTAAAATGCCTTTCAAAAATTTTTGGCCAAGAACCTTGGTACAGAGAAATTTTGAGTGTCCCCGTCCTTTGGTAGTATACTAGTGCTCAAACATGTAGAGCTTGTTTGGTTGCCTGCCATGGCTCACCACACCGTAGGTTCGGTGGCGTCGCGGCTGTGGCATAAGAAATGGCCACCGCACCCTACACTTGGCCATAGAGCAAAACGACCAGCGGCGGAAGTAAAACGACAGCTATGGTAGCCAATAGTTACACGCAACTAAGCAGCGGCCAAAGCCTGGCGTGATGAGTTGCGGCGTGCAACCAAACACGCCCTTATCAGAGTCGGGAGAAGTGGTACCTTAATGAATGGTACAAATAGATTTTTTAAGGAAAAAGTTTAGATCACTCCAACTATGGGGGTGGTCTACTTAACCCCCAAACTATAAAACGGTCTAATTTACCCCCTGAACTTTTCAAAACCGTCTACTTTACCCATGGGACAGTTTTGGACAGCGGTTTGCTACAGTAACCATGATTTTGCTACAGTAACCGAATCTTTAAAAAATCATAGTAAATCACAAAAAAAACATAAAATGAAAAATCCAATTTTGTTGGACTCCACATGAGTAGATCTACACAATGAACATATAATATGGTATGCTTTAGTACAAAGTTTTTGCTGTAGCTTTAAATTTATTGATTTAAAGCTACAGCAAAAACTTTGTACTAAAGCACACCATACAACAAAAATTTTTGCTATAGCTTTAAATTTATTGGATTTTCCATTTTACGATTTTTCTGTGATTTACTATGATTTTTAAAATATTCGGTTACCGTAGCAAAACCATGGTTACTGTACCAAACCACCGTCCAAAACTGCCACAGGAGGTAAAGTAGACGGTTTTAAAAAGTTCAGGGGGTAAATTAGACCGTTTCATAGTTTGGGGGTTAAGTAGACCACCGCCCATAGTTGCGGGTGATATAGACTTTTTCCATTTTTTAAATATACGCAACAGTTAACTTGAAAGCACGGGCTACGGACCCAATTATTGATTTTGAATGGTTGAACGCATCTCGCACGGATTATTCCCAGAATATACCCGGCGGCCCTGAAGATCCCTCCAACTTGTGGCCTGTGAGGGGCGTCGCAGCGCAGCCGCAGGCGTAGACACGCGTGGGCGCGGCACAGAAGATCCGTGCCGGTGCCCGGCTCGCGCGGCCCAGCTTTCTCCTTCTCCGGGACAGTTCGAAGTGGGGCCCACGACCATTGACGTGGACTGACGAAGCCGGGCCCACCTCCCGGAGTCGCGGCCGCGGGAACGGGAAGCGGCCGAGCGGCGAAGAGAACAGCGGCGCAGCGGAGCCGAGTCGGCTGGCTGGCTTTGTGCGGTGCCTGTGGGCTGTGGCTCGGCTCCCGTGTGGCCGCGCGCGTGGGGACGGACGGGCACGCGCGAGCGCGGCGGGGCTGGGAAGCGGAAGACCCGCACGGCACGCGAGGGATAATTCCAGTGGCGGGAAGGGAATATTCGGAGAGCTTCGCCGCCCCGTCGGGTCGCCCATGAATTTCGATCCTCCTCCCTATTTCCGAATCTACCCCTCCTGCCTTGTCACCGTTTATACCGCGCTGCCCAGCCCTCCCCTGCGCTGGTGTGCACGTACCCACAATACTCTGGTATGGAGCAAGTAGATCGAAGAGTTTTTTTTTACTCTCCTCTCCGTGATTGCTAGAGCCTAGAGGTATGCTCTATCCAATCCTTCTTTTACCCTTTTATTATTAACCGGTGCATATGTCACGTTCGTAAACTAGAACCAGTCATAAGGTTTATCTTTCGATACACCTTGATCATATATCCGAATTGTAAGTCGTTTTAGTTTTTTTTTCTAAACTAAATTTATTTAATTTTAACTAAGTTTATAAAATAAGTACAGTAATATCTATAATAATATCAAATAAATATCTATTACAATATATTTTATTATGCATCTAATTAATTTAGCTAGATGTTGTAGATATCTATGCTATTTTTTATAATCTCAATCAAAGTTGTACAAGTTTGGCCTATGTGATAAAACTAAAACGACTTACGATTTGACATAGATGGAGCACACCTATACAGCTACAGGACCGTTCGGCTGGCTTTTAGAATGCATTGCTTTGGCTGCTGCAGACCGCTATGAGCGAAAAATACTATGCGAGGGTTGGCCAGCGGCGCTGAGCAACCAAATGGGTCCATACTTTTTATAGGTACAATAAAAGCTATTTTAAAAAGGGGCATGACAAAACTAGACAACACCATGGAAATTCGAGATAATAGTTCCTTCCAGCGTGGATTAGAGATATTTTTTTTCTCGAAAGGCGGCAATTGCCAGATTTTTATTAGACGAGAAAAAAAAGAAAAAAAACAAAAAACTTACAAACTCGAAAATAAAACTACTTTAGCAGCTATTCTACCTTAACCACTCGCCTACCTATCCTATGTACCGTTTGGTTACCACTGGATTTTAAGAATCTGGATAAAAAAAATCTCGGAATTCTAAAATCTCATCCAAACAGACTAGGAGTTTATAGAATTTTAACTCGCATGCACAAAATCCAAGAAATACTAAAGATTATTTTTATCCCAAATCTGGATTTTAGAATCTCATCCAAACGGGCCCCTACTGCTGCTGACGCGAGATTTCATCGTAACAAACAAGTGAGCCAGTGGAGTTCCAAACATGACTTGGGAACCTTTTTTTTTTCTAACATATGACTTGGGAACTTTGTATGATAGTTTTGTCGGTTTACCTCATTGCCCTGGCCTCGGTTTAGCAAACTGCCAGTGGTAACCAAATACCGTCGTGGAACCATGACGCATACTACCAGCTTAGGAAAAAGCTTCCTTTCGTGGCCGTGTGGTGTCAGCAACCACTTTTGTCAACATCCCATCCCAAGAACAAGAAGCACCAAAGCAAGGGCAGTTCCGTCCAAGGGCAGCACCGAAAGTACCCGGCGCAGTTTCCAATAAATGCCCTCGGCCGCTCGGTGACTTCGCACTCGCACCACCCAAACCGAGCTCGAGAACACCACCAACGAGAAGGAAGCGCACGGGCACGGGGGCTTCTCCTTTTCCACGCTCCTTTCCCATTGCGTGATTCCGCCGCGTCGCGTGTGCATTTGCGCGGCGCCCAATCCGTCCCCGGCGCAGGAGCCGCCCCTCCGATCCGGCGAAGATCGGCCGGGCTGCGAAAAAAAAGGTCCGTGCTTTGTCCTGGTCTTGATCTCTGCGGCGATTCTGGGCTGAATCCGCAGCTTCTTTTGTTGGTTCTTCCTTCTTCGATGTTATTGTTTTTCACGGCGGTGTGTGGTTCTGTAGTACTGTAATGGGTTTAGGCCTTTCAGTTTCAGGGGGTTTTGGGTGGAAATTGAGGGAAAATTTGGTGAAGGAATTGATGGGAGTTTGCGACAAGGTTGTGTTTTTCCATCCCTTAACTGGGGGACGTCAGGTATGAGATCATACCTGTTGAGTTCGAAATAGGATGGGACCAGCTGCTGTGATTGGACTATCTTTGCAAGGACGGTGGAGTCCAAATGTCAAAATCAGCTTTTTACCTGCGTCCACATGGAAACTTCGTTCTTGTGCAGGTTTCAGGGAGTATGCTACTTGAGACTCGGGAGTTACGCCTAGGTTTGTTGGCTGCTAGTGCTACGGACGCAGTTAGGCTAATATTAGGAATTAAGAAAGGCACTAATTTGGTGAAATTTTGATCAGTGGGGCATTTTGGACATGCAAACTTAATCACTGTGTGCAGTGGCGGACCCAGAAATTTTATAGAGCCTGGGCGAATATCAAGGTACTAAAGAACGTATAGTGAGTTAGTAGCGGATTGATGTCTAGGTAGTGGATCGCGGATAGCGCGTGGTATTGCGGACGCTAAGTTTCAATAGCAGTATATGATAATTACGTGTAAATTTAAGCTTACATATTAAAAAATAACAGGTATATATAGAGATTTAACCATACTCAAAGAACTAAGGTTTCACATACTTAAATTAAGAAAAAAAACATAGTGTTTCATATAAGTCCTTGTTAGGATGCTCACGTGTCTACCTCAAAGTCTACCTCAATCCATGTGTCCTATGACACTAAAATTAATTATACGTTGAATTGCTAAAAAAAATTCCCAATATATATTATGTAAGCTCATAGGTATACGCTAGCTCCATTTTTAAGTCTTAGTTCTGAATGACAATTTAATTATTAAGTACAAAATCAATTATTAATTAGTACAAGCTACATGCATGGTGTCTGAGTTTGCGCTGCATGCCTATCACTCCATCGTGAGACTTTTGATCGAAGCTGAATCGAGTGTGCAGTGTGCAGACACCTACAGTGCAGGCTGCAGCGGTGGAGCACTGCCTTTCATTTGCTCACGACATCCCATGTCCGTCACCGAGCAGAGCCTGGGCAGGCGCCCAGGGTCGCCGGGCCCTGGGTCCGCCGGTGACTGTGTGTCTCTGATCCAAGAGCACAGTTGCTGAGGAACAAGATTTACAAATGTCTTGCACCTGTGATCATTGAATGTGACTACTAAATAATCTGATTAATTTGTTTCCTGAAATATGCTGAGATGCTTTGGATCATTCGGTGCGTCAGTTTTCCTCTTTTCTGTGGTGTAACTGAAACAGCTGTACGAGGCTGCATTGAGATCACTGTTTTCCAACCTTTCAGAGCATGATTGCATACTATGAACTAAGAGTTGCATAACATCTGCTGTCTCAGTTATCAACATAGAATTCATAAGCTCCCTGCACGCCTGTTATCCTGACTACATCTTCCTTCGTTGCTTTCAGGTGGCAACCGTTGTTGATCCCAGAAAGGTGTCCCTGCACTGGCAGTAACTGCACTGTGACCTTTCTCAGCAATCTTGGATTCTCATGTCTCACTCTCAAGAGATGACGAGTAGGAAACCTCCTGGTCTTCGGTTACTTGGAGGTGCCGGTTCGCTAAGAACGTACCAGACACTAGTCCTGGTCCTTACATTCTTTGCATACACATGCTTTCATATGACTCGGAAGATCACAAGCATCGTTAAGAGCGCTCTCGATCCCCAGACGAAGGTGGGATTCTCCCACTGGGGACGACTGCACATGAGCAAGAGCAACGCTCTTAACATTGGCTGGTTGCCATTTAACACTGTTGATGGTTCAGCATTACTTGGTGAGATAGATGTTGCGTTCCTCGCTGTATATTCTATCGGGATGTTCTTTGCTGGACATATTGGGGACCGCATGGATTTAAGGATCTTTCTGACAATTGGCATGATTGGGACTGCCATATTCACAACTCTCTTTGGTGCTGGATATTGGCTGAATGTCCACAGCTTCTACTATTTCTTGGTTATTCAGATGCTTTCTGGCCTGTTTCAATCAATTGGGTGGCCTTCAGTTGTTGCAGTTGTTGGTAACTGGTTTGGGAAGAGCAAGAGGGGGTTAATCATGGGTATATGGAATGCACACACTTCTATTGGGAATATAGCTGGCTCACTGCTTGCTGCATTCCTCCTGAAGTTTGGGTGGGGTTGGTCATTTGCTGTCCCCAGCCTTATCATGGCTCTTGTTGGTTTGATGGTGTATATTTTCTTGCCGGTTAATCCTGAGGTAATGGAGATAGACATTGACAGTGGTGAATTTAACTGTGAGAAGGACACTGTGAAGGAGCCCCTTTTGGAACCGGGCCAAGAAGTGAAACATCAGGCAGTGGGTTTCTTAGAGGCATGGAGGATTCCTGGAGTTGCGCCATTCGCTCTTTGCCTCTTCTTCTCCAAATTGGTTGCATATACCTTCCTGTATTGGCTACCGTTCTACATCAGCCATACACGTAAGCCTTCATATCCAACCTTCAAATCTGTCTGACATCATTCTCATTTGATGGTTCAGTATACATATTAGAAGCCCTTTTTCTAGAACTGGAACTGTTCCTAGGAATGTGCTTTCTAATAGGCCTTCACTTGTTTCAGGTATTGGTGGACAGTACCTCTCTGATGCTATGGCCGGCAGCTTATCAACAATCTTTGATGTTGGTGGTGTGTTGGGAGGAGTCCTTGCCGGTCACATCTCTGATCGTTTAAATGCACGAGCAATCACAGCTGCTAGCTTCATGTACTGTGCGATACCAGCCCTCTTCCTGTACCGCACGTATGGAAGCATGTCGATAATGTGGAACATCTCCCTCATGTTCATCACTGGAATGTTTGTGAATGGGCCTTATGCCCTGATCACCACTGCAGTGTCAGCTGACCTTGGCACCCACAGCTCTTTGAATGGCAACTCCCGAGCACTTGCCACTGTGACAGCAATAATTGATGGGACAGGGTCTGTCGGAGCTGCCATTGGACCCTTGCTAACAGGATACATCTCATCCAAGAGCTGGAGTGCTGTGTTCACAATGTTGATGGCAGCAGCTCTCCTTGCTGGGCTCCTCTTGACAAAGCTTGTATGTGCCGAGCTAAAAGGAAAAACACCTTCCAATGCAAGCAAGGATGTCACCGATGCACAAGGTACCTACTCAGATGAAGTGTAAATCCAAAGCTGGTTGCGCCATGTAAGTAGTTCCAGTGAATGCCTATTAAGAAGTTGGCCGGTTGCTGCTTCCCACTGCCTACATGATGGCTACCAGTCTGAAGACTGAAAAGGGAAAGAGATTTGGCTGCTGAGTGACTTGCTCAAATGCCACTTCAGATGATTTTTTGTGTGTGTGTTCAGGTATAGAGGCGATAGAAGGCAGAAGTGTGCGCTTAGATTAGTTTTTAGGTTTACTAGATAGAGGTGAAAACACCTCAAAAGCTCTAGAGCCCAAATATAGGCACATTTTAGGCACCTTGTATTGTAAATAAATATGTTGGGCAATAAGGTCGGGCTTGTACTGGTTGCACTCAATTGTATGTGATTGTTGTTAGATCAGGGTAGATCAAAGGGAGGACGAACCACCCTTCTGTACAAACACTCAATTGTATGTGATTGTTGTTAGATCAGGGTAGATCAAAGGGAGGACGAACCGCCCTTCTGTACAAACATTATACCTGAATGGCCAACTCTGCATTTACTTGGAATGTTGGCCTTCTTTTGTACGTGTAAACAGTGTGAAGAAGGTTCAGAGAATTTTCAATTCAAGCACCAGGGGAAGTGTTGATTCAAGAAACATTGGCGTACAGATTTCTTCAGTTTAGTTTTTCTTTATTACAGTGTTTAGCAAATTTTGAAACTTGGAAGTTATAGGCACTCATTTTGAAACTTGGAAGTTATAGGCACTCATTTTGAAACTAGAAACACAGCCACAGGTGCCATAACTGCATCGACACTCTGCAGGTTGGAAAAAACCATAGCCACTCTCTAATCTCTATCGCCCTATTGTGTTGGAGGCTGATGCCATACGACAAATTGCTACATGACCAGGCACCAGCAACTTTGCAATCACCTTGGACAGTATTCATTGCAGAAGACTTAAGAGACGAACTGCTATCAACTTTAATTGCTTTTAGGCGATAATTGCAACGAGACTCGTTCGAAGCTTTTACATGGTCAAATCACTTTGTTCTTTCCGGATAATGGAACAGCAGATTACTTGGGAAAAAACAGATTTCGTCAGCAAGATAAATTGTGAACAAAAGCAATTGATGCATTTTCCAAGTTACAGTGTCAGCAATGCGCACAACCCATCCAACGAAAAATAACAAGAGAAGAAAAAGAAAAGCCTAAGCTGGCTCAGCATTCCTCACGTACGCACACTCCTATATCGACAAAATAGGCAGGAGAACTTCAAGACAACTGGTTTGAATAGTCTTTTTCGAGTTCCCAAACACAACTTGCATGACTGTCTTTGATATGGCCAGAGGACAGCCTGAAAGAATTATGACTTCATCAGATAGCCCAGGATGATGCCGATCAAAGCAACAATTATGACAATGATAAAGGAGAATCCCCCTCCACGCCTCTTGCTGATCTCCTGTCTCACCAAATCCTGCCACATGAAACAGAAACAAATGAATATTGGGTTTCTCAACTGACAAGAGAAGGTCGTTAAAACCCCAGAATTTCTAGATGGCAGTACACGCTTAAATGATAAAATAGTAGTTGTCCTAAAGGAGAAAATAATAATTGTTCTTCAGGTAGTTCATGGTGCAATTCTTTGGCTTTACTAGGTAGACGGTGCGCCAAAATATGAAGTGACACATGATCTTAATCAAATATAGGATATGTTTTAAGACTCAAAAGCAGAATCACACATAAAGTTTGGGCTAAATAGAAGAAATTTGGAAACAACTTCGATCTTCAAAATACAAAAATTAATGATCAACTATATCCTGAAAATGCATAGTGTAGGCACTGGCAACAGTTGAACAACTCTTGATATTAAATATTACTCCGTGAATCAGTAAAAGAAGATTAGCAGTGTTTTCAAAGCTCTTTGCTTAAGACAGGGACCAATCCAAATCACTTGGGTGCTGGTTGACTAAGGGCCTGTTTGTTTGCGCTTTGGCTTTTAGGAACTTAATTCTAGAATCTGGATGGATCGTGGCTTTTAAAAAGCTGATTTCGAGTCAGCATTTGATATGAATGAAGTTTATATATGTACTAAGTATAATCAATGGAAACACCCTGTTGTCGAACTGCAAAAAATCTTTTATTAAACATGTTTAGAAGACTAGAAAAACTCTTACATTTAGTGAGCTGATGATGGACAAGCATATGAAAAATTCGAGGCCCAACTCAATCTCTTTTGTGTGATACAGAAAATTGACAAACAATAAACAAAGAACAAAGAAAAAAAACAAAAAAAAATGAATATGTGGTTTCTGTCCTGTTTCCCAATCAATTTCATATCTTACAAAGTCAATTTTGGCCTTAAAAGGCCTGTTCGGTTTGTGAATGAACCAGTGTAAAGGTGCGTACCCAGTGGCTGAAAGCTTCCCCAAATAGTGGGATAGGGAAGGAAGTTTCTAAGCAACCTTGTCGTTGCTTATTTCGCAAGTAGGCTGATTATAAGAACCTCTAGGACGCATGTGGAAGACTAACTGCACTCAGCCCATTCTTCATTTCTGACTCTAGTGTGCCAAGCCAAAGCAGGAAAGGCTTCCCTTGCTCAGTAGTAATCTGAACCCTTTCCTACTCTGGCTTGGCACAAACAAGATGCATAGAATTTGGTTCCCTTGCTCAGTAAAGCAGCAAAAGGAGGGTGAGGTTGCTACAATGGCAGGGACTTCAGTCAGGGGGGAGTTCAAGCACGGCAAGAAGAAATTTGATTTGGGCAGCTGAGAACTCAAGCTGGTGCAGTGAAGCTCAATTAGGTAGAAGTGTATGTGTGTTTGGTTGCTTGGATGGTGTTTTGTAGACCCGCATCATGTATCCTGTATCCTGGCCGGAGGGAAGCAGGCTAAGCGGGTGCAGATTCTCAAAAAGATATGTTTGGTGAGGTTGCATGAGCGGATACAAAAAAAAAAGATGTTTGGTTGCCTGTATGAGTGGATGCAATCTGTTCAGCATGTGAGACTTACGCGGGCCCCTCACTCTGCCGTTGCATCCACTGGGCCTGGCCAGCCAGCGATGCTCAAAACGAGTACATCCATGGAGCCTGCATCCAACAGTAGATTTGCTTCCACCCATGCAAAACACTGTAGCCAGAAGCAGGCAACCAATCATGCTTCTCTGCCAGAATATAGCACACGCTGGTGCATGCACAGCGGGAGCAGTGAACCAAACACGCCCATACTCAAGCTCGGGTTGGGGGGGGGGGGGGGGGGGGGGGGGAGGGAGGGGTGTGGAGCTCAATTTGGGTGATGGAGACCTTGACTGTGGCAGCAGAGAGCTCAATTCAATTTGGGCGGTGGGGAAATCGATTCCGGCATTTTCTAGCTTGCTCTGTTGAGTCTGAGGCCACCGTCGAGAGGCAATCACGAGAACTAAAGACCAAGAGCTTGAAGATGGAAGACCACATGCCCAAAGTCTACAGGTTACTGTTAAGTGTTAACGTTAAATGCCTATTGAGTTTTCATGAACGTGCATATCGCTGGTTGTACTAGTGGATTTGCGTGAAAGGAGATGGCATCTCTACTGAAAACCAGCATATGGTGCTTATAAGGTACCCCCTCCGTCCATCAGTGCAAGGTATATATATTTTGAATAATGAAAAGTCTTGTCAAATCATACAACTGTTTATAGTGTACAAAAATTGCACCAACAGATACGTATTGAAAGTAATTTTGAGATGGTGTTGATTTATAGCATTTGAAAATATATCATATCATAAGAGAAATTAGAGGTCAAAATCTAATTGAAAGAATTTTCCCATACTAAAATATTCTTTATATTGATGGATGGACAGAGTATTATTGTAATCTGTTAGTATGGGAAATCAAATAGATTTCAGTATTCTGAAAACATTCAAATCCACTCAAATCATCGCAAAGGGGAAACTGTATCTACAAATAACAGTGTTTTTGGTATAGAAAAACATGCATTGACCACAACAGAATTCTCTTTATTGATTCTCTTAGCAAATTTTATGTTTGAACAGAAATCTCGTGTGATATAAGGACTACCTCTACAACTGTTGATGAGATGAGATGACAACAAAAGGAGATTAAAGATATATTGTCAAACAGTTAGATCAATCTAGATAAGTTCCCTAATATGATAGAATGATAAAAATGCTATGCTTCACTTACAAGTTCCTGTCTAAGTCTATGATTCTGTTGAATCGCGGAATTCTTTTCTTCAGTCAACTTGGAAATCAAAGCTCCAGCCTGCAACGCCAACACTCCCAAAGTATGAGACAATACGAAAAAAGTACAAAGTAAAGGAAATAAAGTACAAAGATGCCAACTCTATTATGAAATCTTAATATCTTATACTAATCAGAACAGTAACTGACCTCTGTAGATTTGTCTTGAGGCTCGATGCGCTCTCTCAGCGCCTGCAATGATTTCAGAAATATATTATCCTCCAAACGAGAAAAAAATGGTAAATGGATAAATCAAAGTTCAATGGTAACAATAACTCACTCTGGCGAATCCTCCAGCAGGTCCATCTACATTTTCTGATTCAGAAGCCCTAGATGGAGAGCCTTCTTCAGATTCCTCTGGAACTGGAGAGGGTGGCTGTGGAGGAGCAACATAGGTCACTCGCAACTTGACCTCTTCCATCTTATTCCCAGACTCCTTCGTAAACTATCAAGTCACACGACAATCAATACCATAGAGATTTCAATATAGCTGCAATCTAAAGTCAATTTAGATAAAGAGTGCTATGAAGACAAGACAATTTTATCTCGTAAAAAAAAAATCCCACAACTGATGCCCTTATCCTTATATGTATGTAGTGTTTCATCAGATTATTCCTGAAAAACGTTTAAGAAAGAAATATTACCATATCCCCTGTGACATCCTTCACAGTTATACCAGCAGGGGCAATGACGCTTTGGACTAGGAACTTATCTTTGCACTGCATGTCAGGCGGGGCTTCCCGCTGTGCTTGCATTGTAACTGTAATAGTAGAGATAAATACATAATAACAACAAAATGGATGATGGTTTGCCCAAACACATATCGCTTTGGTAAATGCCAAGAGTCACATACCAACAACATCACAGGTAGACCGTGGCAACACAACCCCAGTGTTGGGCCGCACTGAATACTTCTTTGGACTTGTAGTTTTCACCTGGATAATCAAAGAAACAGTTAGACAAGAAATATATGGTTACCATAAGACCTCCTTTAACATATGTTTACATTTTCAAGATGAAACTATATATAAGCAGTTAAACAGCACAAAGATGTCACACTAACCATTGTAGAATAGCAAGAAAAAAACATCATCGTATGTTCAATCATCAATGGCAGATTAAATCAGAATGCATCGCAACCTCTAAGAGAAATAACATCAGTGACAATGCTAACAGGTGAATAAATCACCAAAGGTCAACAGCTTCTTTTTTGCACTGAGCAGGCATTTTTACCAGAGTTTAATAGTTGGGTCTCGGAGGAAAACAAAGTGACCCCTCCAAGCGCCAAACCTCAATATAAAGATATTAGCAATACAATTCCAATATCTCCAAAGTGTGAACAAGCAAGACATGCAAGTATGAATAGAACAGACAATTTAAAGTTTTTTTAATCATGCAACTTGCCCTTCGTCGATACAGTAAACGTCCAAATTGAGGGCCCGCTATCACAGAACAATCTAGAGGGCCCCAATTTTTGGATGGTCAAATTCGATGTTTCAAATTCATGTAAAACAGACTTGCAGGAATGTCACCACAAACCCATCAGGTAGCACAGCAGCCCAAATAGCATGGTCTCAATCCATCTCTAGGGTTCTCATATGAGATAATTTCACGTGGGGGGAAAAACACCCAAATAGAGGGCAAGGGGGCTGCTATTGCTAAGAACAAACGGACCTTGAAGGCGATGTAGTCGTCGGTGTGATTCGACAGCTGCATGGAGCACGAGATCTGCTTCTTCAACTCGACTGCTCACGAGAAACACCAGCAAGGTCAGGAGCCAATCGATCCGCGCCCACAGAAAGAAGGGGAAAAAACGGGGTTTTTTTTTCTCCAAACCAAGAAGAAAAGAATAAACGGGAGACAGGGGGGCGGCAGGCATACAGGGGAAGCGTAGCTCGAGGGGTTCGACGCGTAGGAGCTCGCCGGCGGTGGCAGGGGCGGGGGTGGCCATTGCCGGATCAAAAGAGGTAGAGAGAGAAACGGCGCGAGGAGAGAGAAGGGGGAGATCTCGGGGAGTCGGGGTGGTGGGTGAGGAGAGATAGGAAGGGTGGGAAAAGAATAGAAGTCTTGTTTAGATGGTAAATTTCACTATAAAAAAGAAAATTTCTCATCATATCAAAATGTCGGTATATATATGGAGTTTTAAATGTAGATGAAATAAAAAATTAATTGTACAGTTTTGTTGTACTTTACGAGACGAATATTTTAAGCCTAATTAATCAATGTTTGGACAATTATTACCAAATAAAAACAAAATTGCTACAGTGTTGCGCAATAATTACTGTGCAGAATTGTGCACCGCATCTAGGCCGTGTTTAGATCGGCTGATTTGGGAGGGGCTGATTTTGCATAGTGCAAGATTCTGTACTTTAGCATTTCGTTTGTATTTGTAATTTTTTGTCCAAACATTGATTAATTAGGCTCAAAATGTTCGTCTCGTAAAGTACAACAAAACTGTGCAATTAGTTTTTTATTTCATCTATATTTAGTACTCCATGCATATGCCGGCATTTTGATGTGACCGAAAATCTTCTTTTTGTATAGTGAAATTTAGGTTGAAACTTGGTATCTAAACAGACCCCTAAACAAGCCCGAAGTTGGCTCTGATTTTCCAGCTTTGGTCTTCGCAATTGCAGGTATCCGTTCTCTCCCAACTTCGACAGTAGGACAAAGTATTATATAATCGTAGATTTTTGTATATAGGAGTCCTAACTCCAAACGCTAGCTCGGTGGACCACTGTATAGTAACAAACTGATGAAATATATTTGTTGGGTGGTGAAATCCGATTAGTACAAGGACTTAAATTGCTGAAAGGATCCAGGTATCTAAGAGGGGTGAATTGGACTTTTCTAAAAATTAATTATAAGAATTAAATCCTACAGACCAAATTTCACCCCTAGTGCCTACTAGTGTTCCTTATGATTCTACCGGTAAAAGTTTTGCACCATAAGTTCTAATTCTAGACTAGCATGACAATTCTAGGAAAGTAAACAAGCAATGAAAGTAGTGCACGAAAGTAAATGCTTGAAAGTAAGGGTTAGGAACGCGGTGATGTTTTGCCGAGGTATCGGAGAGTCGCCACTCCCCACTAGTCCTCGTTGGAGCACCCGCGCAAGGGTGTAGCTCCCCTTGATCCGCTCTACGGGTTGATTCTTCGACACTCCGTCACGACGAATCACCCAAAACCGCTCACAACATGAGTTGGGTCACCCACAAGCTCGCCGGATGATCACCAAACTCCCAATCACCACCAAACCGTCTAGGTGATGACGTTCACCAAGAGTAACAAGCTAGAACTCTCACTTGACCACAACAAGCCTAATGAGAAGATGGATGCACACTTGCTACACTCTTGTCACTAGTGAGGAATCTCAAACTTTGATTCTCAAATCACTATCCTCACTAGGGCTCTTGCACTCCCTTACACTCCAAAGGTGTTTCTCAACTGAACAAATGAGCAAAAGACCTCTAAAAGAGGTGGAGGGGATGTATTTATACACCCCTTAGACAAATCCAACCGTCACCTGCCAAATCAGCAAAACTCGTATTGACCGGACGCGCTGGTCGACGTGACCGGACGCGCCGGTCAGGGATGACCGGACACGTCCGATCATGCAAGAACCTAACTGATCTTTGACCTGACGCTCGACCGCGTCCGATCATAGACGACCGGACGCGTCAGGTCAGCTTGGGACCTTACTGGAACGTGATCAGACGCGTCTGATCACTTCACAGTCGCGTCCGATTACACATTTACCCTCTGAAACACGTGTCAGACTGACCACCGCGTCTGGTCCTCTCAAGAACCACGTCCGGTCAATCAGTTAACGACGCAGTGACTTGTTAGTACTGACCGGACGGGTCCGGTCATGACAAAGACCGCATCCGGTCAAGGGTAAACTGCTCAAACGACTTCTAAACGCGACGCAACTTGAACCAAGTTGCTTCCAACTGAATTTTAAGCTTTTCTAGAGCTACCTAGTGCTAAGTTTGACAAGTGTGCATCACACCTAAACAAAAGACTCACCTAGGTCAAGTTACTCGCTCATGCCCCCCTTTATAGTACGGTCAAAGGAAAAAACAAAGATCCTAACGACTATTCCAGATGTAACTCAACACCTTGACATCTGGAACTAACCGTCCTTAATCTTGTCGTTGATCCTTTGAAAACCAAAACGATTTCCATCAAGGGACATGAATACCATAGTGCCCAAAGCAGTTATCAACTCCATGACCTAACTTACCAACGTTTCTGTAAAACACACGTTAGTCATAGTAATAATGCGTTGTCATCAATTGCCGAAACCAACACCGGGGCCTAGATGCTTTCAATCTCCCTATTTTTGGTGATTGATGACAACACTTAGATTCAGAAGATATAAGTTGAGGTTTTCGATCATGCTTGGTTCACATAAGCATAAAGCTGTAAGCACAAGGGGTTAGAAAATGCTTATGTGTTCCAAGTCAACTGAGTGTACTCATAAGATAAAACATGAAGAGTTAGTACACATAAAACATAGCTCATATGAAATCGGAGTAAGGCACGGAAGCACAACCTTATGAGCTAAACACCATTAAGTGACGTAATAATTATGACATAAAGTCTCACAAATTCATAGTCACACAATGCAGGGCGAGAAAATAAACATGATGCATGAAAGTAGCACACATGGAAGAACGAAACCCTCTATCAACACTCCCCCTGAATCTACGCTCTCTCCCCCTTTGGCATCAAACGCCAAAAAGAAAACTAAGGATCTGACGGGAGAACAGAAGCTGTCGTGTCGGGTGCCGAGGAGCATGGAGTGATCACAAACTGCGAAGTATCCTCCTCAGACTCTAAATTGTCAGGCTGACCCTCTGAAGATAGACGTGTCAGTGAAGCGGTCTGGGTCTATAGAGCAGGTGCAACAACTGAAGGTGTAGTAGCAACTATAGGAGCAGTCACTGTCGCCTGAGCCTGAAAGACACCAAGAGTAGGAGGATCTATCGATGCTACTGAGGATGGCACAGTCTCTGTAGTTACAGCCCCTGACACTGGAAGTCTAGCAGTCTCTAAAGCTAACATCTCTGAAGTGGTCACAAAAGTGGTGTACGAAGGTGTCGGCTGTCCAGTCAGCTCACTGTAGGTGGCACTAAAGTCAGGGAACGGAGTGCCTGAGAGGAGATGAGGTCTCGGTTGAGCTGGTGGAGTAAACCCTGTCTGAATAGGGGTGTAACTCGGAGACTGAAACGTCTGAGGCACCTGCTACTGGGGAGAGGTGTACTGAAAACTCGGCTGTCCCTGACTCTGAGGTCCACTGGACTGTAGTGCTAGAGTCAGGACAGACGGTGGAGGAGGTACCCCAACAGTGACAAGGTGGCGCAGGAGCTCTAGGTACTGCTGCTAGGTGGCTGCCTGCTGCCTTTGCATCTCAAACTGCTGTCTCTGGAACTCTAGTTGCTACCTCTGGAACTCGTCCTGACGAGCCTGAATCTGGACAAATGTTGCAGCTGTGTCCTGAGCCTGTCTCTGCATCTGAATCTCCTGTCTCTCCTGGGCTTGGGTCAGCCTCTCAAGGATAGCCACCATGGCTGGGTCTGAGCGGGAGGCTGAGCCTAAACCACCGGCCTCATGGTCGTGAGGCCGAGGAGAGTAGTACCGGGGGATGGGCTGATAATCCTCATCTGTGCTGTCAGTAGCAACTTCCTCGGCTAGATCAGCTGGCTGAGCATCAAGATCTGCTAGCTCTGCCTTAGCAAGACCCTCAACGGTCTCGTCCTGCTCAGCAGCTGTCTCTGGTACCTCTAGCCTCTGACGCTGTCCTGGGTCAGGTGCCTGCTCTCTGGTAACTGATGCCCACAACTGTCGGATGTCATACTCTGGAAAAGCTGTAGTAGTATCAGAAATCTCTGCTCGAATCTCTGCAGGCAGTTCACACGCAGATCTGATGATAAAGCATATCCAATGAGCATATAGAAGCTGCCTGTGACCCTTGAATCCCTCTGCCAAGGTGTCCTCCATCTCACATAGCATCAGATCTCAAAGGTCGAGCGATGTCTGTGAGATGAGGTGATGTACTACCCATAGCTGCATGCGAGTCAATCTCTCTCTGTATCTAAGCCTCGGAAGTAGAGTCCTCCTTACAATAGCATCAAGGACTCTGGCTAGGGGTGTCAGGCTGGTAGGTGTACGTTGAGACCCCTCGCCAAAAGGCTCATGGAAATAGGGTCTGATCATATCTGTCGGGGGCACTGTCCCGCCATGAGGGCGTCTCGGAGGTGCAGTCTGTCCAAAACACAGCTGATGTATCTTTGTCTCTGAAGCTGGGAGTCTAAGAATCTCCCGAACCCTGGTGCTGTAGAGTTTGCAGTCACGGCCTCTGAAAGCAAAATGTATAAACTCATGTGCTGGGTCAATCCAAAGTGAAGAATAGAACTCTCTGACCCAGGTCCCGCAGTATGCTCTAGTACATCCAAGAAGATATGACAATCCAGGTAGAAAGGACAGATGCGGACAAAGCTGCTCACCAACCACCTCAACTAAGGCCTCCAGTCGACAGACTCTCTGAGGTCTGAAAGCAATCCCGCTGTCGACATAGGCTCTATAGAAGTCCTCGTGCAGAGGAGTATAGAAACCCTCTGAAGCCTGGGGATCCCACTGAGGTGGGAACCACCGAGTGACCTCAATGAACCTGAGGGTCTGGACCTGTCTAGCTGTAGCTCCCCTAAGGTCAAAGTGCTCAACTGGGGGTGACCTCAAGCCCTAGGAGGTGGACGACCTCCACGACGCTGACCCTCTGGCCTGGGAGTCACCTGAGCTTGCGTACGTCCTGAGCGACGACGCTATGGAGAGTGAACTATCTGCTCCTCAGTCTCCTCTGGGTCCTCTGTAGGCTGCTCTGCATGTGCATCCACTGTCTCTTATGTGGCCTCTGTACCGAGCTGTCGACCTTCAAGGTGAAAGAGACTCTCGCTAATGCGTATACCACTACTCCTGCCACCTCTCTCTACTGCCTCTGCTGCATCTGCAACTGCCTGAGCCACCTCTGCCTCTGTAAGTGTTCTCTTTCTCTTTTTGGCAGCAATCTTCACTCGCTTGCCGCGAGCTACCTCTGTCCTCCTGGGAGGACTCTCGTCCCTATCACTAGGTGCACCACCAGCATTCTTGCAGCGAACCATACTGACAAACTGTTGTATCTGAGAAAAACTAGAAAGTAACAGATGATGAACTGACACTCGTGAGCTTGGCCTCAATCCGTATCCGCAGGCTTGGTCTCGGATTCACAACTGATCACCTAACACACACAGCACCGACAGGACAAACTAAAACAATAGAATAGATGGATCTATTATAAGCAACATATATTATCTAATAGATGAGTAAGATCCTAATGAAAGCAAGCATATTAGATAAGATATGAAAGGACCGTGATAGCTACCTCGGATGAGCGAAGTTCCGATGAACGGAAGATGATCTCGACACGCTAGGGTTACCCGGAAACAACGATCGAAACCCTAGAGTATCGAGAGATCAACGATTGTATTAGTAATTCACCGGAAAATCAACGGCAAACCCTAATCCAAGGCAGTGACGTCACCTTGCGGAGACGGAGATGTTCGCGGAGAGGAAAACTTCGCGAAAGACGCTTCGACGAAGAACTATTCTTTGCAAGGCTAGGGTTCAGGTTCGTAGGGTTAGGTCTTCGCTGTAGCGGGTGCGGGCCTCGGAGCGGTGGCGCGCGTGCGGCAGAGAGTTCAGAGACGCGGCAGTGGGGCTCGGGTGTGGTGGCGCGCGGGACGACGGCACAGGGCGGCTGCGGTGGCGCGGCGGCGCTAGGCTGCGAGCAGCGGGCTCACGGGCGCGGAGGCACGGCGCGGGCGTGGATGGCGCGGCTGCGGGCGCGGGAGCGAGGGCACGGCGCGGCTGCAGTGGTGCGGCGGCTCGGCGAGGAGGTGACGCTCGGGATCTCGGTGAGGTCGGCGGTGGATTGAGACGGAAAAGAAAACGAACGAGATCCGAACGTACGATTAAAAAGGGTGAGATCCGCTTTTCGCGCGATGACCGGACGCGGTGGTCGCATGACCGGACGCGGTGGAGGCAGTGTCCGGTCACAGTCCAGTAAGCTCCTGGAACGACCGGACGCATTCGATTATGCACGATCAGACGCTGACAGAGTTTGGTCATATTTTGCCCAAAAAAGTAAAACGCATGACCGGATGCGGTGGTGGTGGCCGGGACCGGACGCGGTGGTCAGCAGCGACGCGTTCGATGCAGCGTCCGGTCATAGATCTTGGAGAAGATCTTCGGGAATGACCGGACGCACTGGTGGACGCCGGGACCGGACGCGGTGGTGAAGCAGAACCGTGTTCGATGCAGCGTCCGGTTCAGCGTCCGGTCGCTGTTAAACGCCTTTTTTCAATCTGATTTTCAATGCGACTTCTCCCAATCAGGTTCCAATTCAAAGAGACTCAAATAAACACCAATTGGAACCTGATATGAGTGACCTCACTTAAACCCTCATGTGTTTTCAAAGTATTTTGCCTTAGGCTAGTATTATTTTTAAGAAAATATTCAATAAACACCCGAGGAGCAACGTATGGCCATGCAATAGAGTGTGTGAACCCTTGGGAGCTTCAAATGCTCTCTCTATTCATGGACGAACACAGAGGTTACTCAAAGCTAAACCGAAAAGAAACGACAAAGCAACAACCATGCATATGCAATGTAAAACGAGAAAGTAAGACTAGGTTGCTTGTCAAGTTTGATCCACGGTTAGGCTTCTTCACTCCTCCAAAGGAGGGTTATCGTAACCGTGTTAGACAAGTTCTAGATGCATTGCGGGAAATTAAACATGACACAATATAATGCTATGCAAGGGACAACACAAGCTCATTTTTTAAAGTTACTAGAATCAAGCACATTTAGTTCACTTCTCAACCTACAAAAAGTAGCCTCATCTAAAGGTTTAGTGAAGATATCCGCTAATTGATTTTCACTTCTTACACCTTCTAGTGATATATCATTTTTAGCAACATGATCTCTTAGAAAGTGGTGGCGGATATCGATGTGCTTGGTGCGTGAGTGTTGTACCGGATTATTAGCAATTTTAATGGCACTTTCATTGTCACATAAAAGCAGCACCTTTTCAAGAACAACTCCATAGTCTAGGAGGGTTTGTTTCATGTATAAGATTTGTGCACAACAAGCCCCCGTGGCAATGTATTCCGCCTCGGCGGTGGATAAAGCCACACTATTTTGCTTCTTAGATGACCAAGATACTAAGGACCTCCCAAGCAAATGGCATCCTCCGGATGTGTTTTTTCTATCAATTTTGCAACCGGCATAATCTGAATCGGAATAGCCAACTAGTTGGAATCTAGCTCCTTTGGGGTACCAAAGACCGATGCTTGGGGTGTACTTAAGATATCTTAAGATTCTTTTTACGGCACTTAGGTGAGGTTCTTTTGGGCACACTTGAAAGCGAGCACACATGCACATACTAAACATAATATCGGGCCTAGATGCGGTAAGGTACAATAAGCTACCAATCATAGAACGGTAAAGAGTTTGATCAATTGGTTTACCTCCCTCATCTAGGTCGAGATGTCCATTAGATGGCATTGGGGTCTTGATTGGCTTGCATTCTTCCATCTTGAATCTTTTGAGAAGATCCTTGGTGAAAGCATCTAGGCCCCGAGGTTTGGTTTCGGCAATTGATGACAACGCTTTATTACCATGACTAACGTGTGTTTTGCAGAAACTTTGGTAAGTTAGGTCATGGAGGTTTTAACTGCTTTGGGCACCATGGTATTCATGCCCCTTGATGGAAATCGTTTCGGTTTTCAAAAGAGTGACGTCAAGATTAAGGACGGTTAGTTCCGGATGTCGAGGTGTTGAGAGACATTTGGAATAGTCATTAGGATCTTCGTTTTTCTCTTTTGGCCGTACTATAAAGGGGGGCATGAGCGGGTAGCTTGACCTAGGCGAGTCCTATGTTTAGGTGTGGTGCACACTTGTTAAACTTGGCGCTAGGCAGCTCTAGAATAGCTCAAAGTTCAGTTGGGAGCAACTTTGTTGAAGTTGTGACGCTTTTCGGAGAGTTTCGGGTCTTTTTCCCGTGACCGGACGCGGTCCTCGGCATGACCGGACGCGTCCGGTCAGTTCAGTTCCGCGGCTGGGGTTTCAGCTCTGAGCACCGGACGCGGTCCTCGCGAGGACCGGACGCGGTGGTCAGAAGTCAACACGTGTCACTTAAGGGAAACACCCGATCGGACGCGACCTGGGTGTGATCGGCGCGTCCGGTCATAGTCCAGTAAGGTCCTGAGACGACCGGACGCGTCCGGTCATCACCGATCGGACGCGGTCGCGCGTCCGGTGCGAGTACAGTAAGCTCCACGCACGATCGGACGCGTCCGGTCACCCCTGACCGGTGCGTCCGGTCATTTAGGTGTTTTTCGGTTTTTGACCGTTACGAGCGACCGGCGCGTCCGGTCAGTACGACCGGCGCGTCCGGTCAGCTCGAGTTTTGCTGAGTCAGCAGGTAACGGTTCGTTTCGTCTGTGGGGTGTATAAATACATCCCCACCACCTCTTTTAGAGGTCTCTTGCTCATTTGATCAGCTGAAAAACACCTTTGAAGTGCAAGGTAGTGCAAGAGCACTAGTGAGGATAGAGATTTGAGAATCAAAGCCTGAGGTTTCCTCACTAGCGATTAGAGAGTAACAAGTGTGCATCCACTTTCTCATTTAGGCTCGTAGAGGTCAAGTGAGAGTTCTAGCTTGTTACTCTTGGTGATCGCCATCACCTAGACGGCTTGGTGGTGATTGGGAGTTTGGTGTTCATCTGGCGGAGCTTGTGGATGACCCAACTCATCTTGTGAGCGGTTGTGGGTGATTCACCGCGATGGAGTGTCGAAGAATCAACCCGTAGAGAGCACTTGATCCTTGCGCGGATCAAGGGGGAGCGACACCCTTGCGCGGGTGCTCCAACGAGGACTAGTGGGGAGTGGCGACTCTCCGATACCTCGGAAAAACATCGCCGTGTTCCTTGCCCCTTTACATTCAAGCATTTACTTTCTCGTATTTACTTACATTGCTTGATTACATTCCTAGACTTGCCATGCTAGACTAGGATTGGAAACTAGGGTGCAAAACTTTGTATCGGTAGACTCACTAGGAACACAAGTAGACACTAGGGGTGAATTCCAGCTTGTAGGATTTATTCCTTGCATTTATTTTTAGAAAAGCCCAATTCACCCCCCCTCTTGGGCATCTTGATCCTTTCAATTGGTATCAGAGTAGTGTTGCTCTATTTTTAGGCTTTACCGCCTAGAGCAAGATGTCTAATGGGGAAGGACCACCTCCCACTTTTGAGGGAGACGATTTTCCATATTGGAAAATTCGTATGGAGGCGTACCTCGAAGCCATAGATGTTGGGTGCCTTAGAGCCGCAACCGAAGGGCTTCCCCCCATAAGGGATCCCGCTAACCCAAGTGGTGACGAGGAGAAGTACGACCGGTGGAATGCAAAGGCCAAAAATGCACTCTACCGGGGCTTAGGCAAAGATATCTTCAATCGCGTGCGTAATGCAAAGAACGCTCATGAATTGTGGGAAAATCTTTGTGCTCTCCATGAGGGAACTAAGAGTGAGCGTGAGGAACGCTATCACATAGCCTTAAAGAAAATTAATTCTTTTGAGATGCTTCCCAAAGAAAGTGCTAATGACATGTACACTCGCTTGAATGTTCTTGTAGAGGACCTCAATGCTCTTGGGCTCACCAAAATGAGCCAATCGGATGTTGCAAGGAAGATCTTGAGTGTGCTTCCCGTTGAGAAGTATGGACATATTGTCACCGTGCTTCACCAAAGTGATCTTTCCACCGCAACACCAACGCAAGTTTTGGGGAAAATCAATGCTCATGAGATGTACATGCATATCACTCCGGAAGAGGGCTCATCATCTTCCAAGAAGAAAGACTTGGCCTTCAAAGCTAGTCATGACAAGAAGAAGATGAAAGGCCAAGTCATGATGGTGCAAGAAAGCTCAAGTGATAGTGATGTTGATGATGAATCACTTGCACTCATGGTGAGAAAGACCACCAAGATGTTAAAGAAGCTTAACAAGAGTGGCATCAAGTTCGATGGCAAGAAGAAGAAATTCTTCACAAGTAGCAAGAGAAAGCCAATCTCGGAGATGGATTGCTACAATTGTGGTGAACTTGGTCATCTAGCTCATCAATGCCCTAGACCACCAAAAGACAAGTACAAGAACAAAAACAAGGGCAAGAAAAATGATTCAAGTGATGAAGAAGAAGAGAAGAAGAGGAACAAGCCATACAAGAAGAAGGATGGCAAAAAGAAGGAGTTCCACAAGAAAAAGAAGGGAGGAAAGGCATACATTGTTGGTGATTGGCTCACCGACATTGAATCATCATGTGAGTCCTCCGAAGATGAGAGCAATGATGAAAAAGAGAAGGTTGCCGCATTTGTGATGGGGCCATCATCTTCACCAACATCTTCATCACCTCCTTCACCATCGTCGTCCACTACTCACCTATGCCTTATGGCCAAGGGTGAACGAAAGGTACAAAACCATGATAGTGATGATGATGACGATAGTGATAGTGATGATGAATATGACTCACCTTCTTATGATGAACTTGTAAAATTGTTAAATAAATACACTAAAATCATAAGAAGAACTAGAAGTGAAAATGATGATCTTCAAAATGAAAATGAATCACTCTCATCAAAGATCGAAAATATTCAAAAGACTAGTGGTGAGCTTAGAGTTCAAAATGAAGTGATGTCTTCCACTCTCAAGGAACTCAAAACCTCCTATAAAGAGCTTAAAGATCAACATGATAAACTCGAGAAGAAGCATGATGAGCTCATCACTAGACACAATTCTCTAAAGGACAAATATACCACATTAAAAATTGATTATGATAGTCTTGTGGTTGCAAATGAACTTGCTCTTGAGACACATGATGCCACTAACCATGTTGTTAAGTGTGATATAGCTACATCATGTGATGACTTGATCATTGAAAACATTGAGCGAGGTTCTAGTAGCAAAGGCAAGAGTGTGGTTGAGTCAAGCAATCATCATGATTATGCCAAGATTAAGAGTGAAAATGAGAAGCTTGCAAGTGAGAACAAGAAGCTAAAAGGTTTGATGGCTCTTGAGAAGCAACCAACTAATGAGTCACTCATTGAAGAAAACAAAAAGCTCAAGCAAGAAAAAGAGCATCTCAAGACCGGCCTAAGCAAGTTCACAAGAGGCCAACATTTGCAAAGTGAGCTCCTCATGAACACCGTAATGAAGATGGATAGAAGTGGTATTGGGTACTTGGCAAATCAAGAGAAGAAAGCAAAAGCTCAACAACAACAAAGCAAGTCAAAGCCCAAGCCAAAGAGATGTGTTGAGTGTGGTCAAGAAGGTCACTTTGCTCATGAATGCAAAACTCCACCACCACAACCCTTGCCCAAGCATGCTAGACCTTTCGTTTTCAATGCTCATTATATGCTAAGAAAAGATTCAAATGGAAAGATGAAAGTCATGTTTTTGGGTCCCCCAAACAAGAATAGGCCAAAGAAAATATGGGTTGCCAAGTCACTAGTGGATAAAGTCAAGGGCCCCTCTCAAGTTTGGGTCCCTAAACAAAAAGCTTGATCTCTTGTGTGTAGGTGAACTACAAGACCGGTGGAACTCATTGGGTTATTGATAGTGGTTGCACTCAACATATGACCGGTGATCCTCGTATGTTCACCACCATTGAAGAGAATGGTATATGTCAAGAGAAGATCACATTTGGGGATAATTCAAAGAGCAAAGTCAAGGGTATAGGCAAGATTGCAATATCACATGATCACTCACTCTCAAATGTGCTCTATGTTGCTTCATTGAGTTTCAACTTGTTGTCCGTGGGGCAACTTTGTGACCTTGGCTTCCAATGCTTGTTCACACCAAATGAAGTGGAAGTTTCAAAGATAGATGACAAGCAAGTGATATTCAAAGGCTTTAGATACAATAATCTTTATCTTGTTGACTTCACCTCCGAAGATGCAAATTTGATGACATGTTTGTTCACCAAGACCTCACTTGGTTGGCTTTGGCATAGGAGGCTTGCTCATGTTGGAATGAACACTCTCAACAAGCTATTGAAGAAAGAACTAGTGAGAGGATTGAAGGATGTGAAGTTTGAAAAGGACAAACCTTGTAGTGCATGTCAAGCGGGCAAACAAGTTGCAAACACTCATCCAACCAAAGCTTTCATGTCAACTTCAAGAGTGTTAGAACTTCTACACATGGATTTGTTTGGGCCTACAACATACAAGAGCTTGGGTGGTAATCTCTATTGTCTTGTGATAGTGGATGACTACTCAAGGTATACATGGACTTTCTTCCTTCATGACAAATCCGAAGTGGCAAATTGCTTCAAGAAGTTTGCAAAGAGAGCTCAAAATGAATTTGAAGTCAAGATAAAGAAGATTAGAAGTGACAATGGGAAAGAATTTGACAACACCAACATTGAAGCTTATTGTGATGAAATTGGAATCAAGCATGAGGTGTCTTCAACCTACACTCCTCAACAAAATGGTGTAGTTGAGAGAAAGAACCGAACCTTGATCACCCTTGCAAGAACAATGCTAGATGAGTACAACACTCCGGAGAAGTTGTGGGCCGAGGCAATCAACACCGCATGCTATGCTTCAAATCGCCTCTTCCTACAAAAGTTTCTTGGCAAGACCCCCTATGAGTTGCTTAATGGCAAGAAGCCGGACGTTTCCTTCTTCCGGGTGTTTGGTTGCAAATGTTACATCTACAAGAAGCGTCAACACCTAGGGAAGTTTCAAAGACGTTGTGATATTGGTTTTCTTGTTGGTTACTCATCAAAGTCCAAAGCATATAGAGTATTTAACCATGCCACCGGTTTGGTTGAAGAAACATATGATGTGGAATTTGATGAATCTAATGGCTCCCAAGGAGCAATTGAGAATTGTGATGATGTAGGTGATGAACCCTTAAGGGAGGCCATGAAGAACATGCCGGTGGGAGACATCAAGCCAAAAGATGATGATGACGATGTACAAATTGTTGATCCACCATCTTCATCACGTGTGCCTCAAGATGATAACAAGGATGAGAGAGTTGAAAATGAAGACACTCATGTCTCTCATGAACAATCCGAGGCACAAGCTCAAGATGTTGATACTCCTCATCCACCTCCTCAAGTGATTGATAAAAGAAATTCACCACTACTTCAAGCACATCCACAAGATCTCATCATAGGGAGTCCTACAAAGGGAGTAATGACTCGATCCCAAAAGCTAGCTTCTTTTGTTGAACATCACTCTTTTGTCTCTTGTGTTGAACCTAAGAATGTAGAAGAAGCTCTTCAAGATCCGGATTGGGTGATTGCAATGCATGAAGAATTGAACAACTTCACCCGCAATCAAGTATGGACACTTGAAGAGCATCCCAAAGGTGCAAGAGTCATTGGAACCAAGTGGGTGTTCCGAAACAAGCAAGATGACCAAGGCATAGTGGTGAGGAACAAGGCAAGACTAGTTGCAAAGGGGTTCTCTCAAGTTGAAGGTCTTGATTTTGGAGAAACCTTTGCACCCGTTGCAAGACTTGAAGCCATTCGTATCCTCCTTGCTTATGCATCACATCATGATATGAAACTATATCAAATGGATGTGAAAAGTGCATTTTTAAATGGCTTTATAAATGAACTAGTCTATGTTAATCAACCTCCCGGGTTTGAAGACCCTAGATATCCTAATCATGTTTATAGGTTGTCCAAGGCGTTATATGGGCTCAAGCAAGCCCCTAGGGCGTGGTATGAACGCCTCCGGGACTTCCTCATTGAGAAGGGCTTCACCATTGGGAAGGTCGACACCACACTATTCACCAAGAAGTTTAATGGGGAGATCTTCATTTGTCAAGTATATGTTGATGATATTATCTTCGGATCAACAAATGAAGATTATTGCAAGGAATTTGGTGAATTGATGTCAAAGGAATTCGAGATGTCAATGATTGGTGAGCTCACATTCTTTCTTGGCTTTCAAGTAAAGCAAATGAGAGAAGGGATTTTCATCTCTCAAGAAAAGTATACCAAGGATCTTCTCAAAAGATTCAAGATGGAAGAATGCAAACCAATCAAGACCCCAATGCCATCAAATGGACATCTCGACCTAGATGAGGGAGGTAAACCGGTTGATCAAACTCTCTACCGTTCTATGATTGGTAGCTTGTTATACCTTACCGCATCTAGGCCCGATATCATGTTTAGTGTGTGCATGTGTGCTCGCTTTCAAGCATGCCCTAAAGAACCTCACCTAAGTGCCGTAAAAAGAATCCTAAGATATCTTAAGCTCACCCCAAGCATTGGTCTTTGGTATCCCAAAGGAGCTAGATTCCAACTAGTTGGCTATTCCGATTCGGACTATGCCGGTTGCAAGATTGATAGAAAAAGCACATCCGGAGGGTGCCATTTGCTTGGAAGATCTTTAGTATCTTGGTCATCTAAAAAGCAAAATAGTGTGGCTTTGTCCACCGCCGAGGCGGAATACATTGCCGCGGGGGCTTGTTGTGCACAAATCCTATATATGAAACAAAACCTCCTAGACTATGGAATTGTTCTTGAAAAGGTGCCACTTTTATGTGACAACGAAAGTGCCGTTAAAATTGCTAACAATCCGGTACAACACTCTCGCACCAAGCACATTGATATCCGCCATCACTTTCTAAGAGATCACGTTGCTAAAAATGACATATCACTAGAAGGTGTAAGAAGTGAAAATCAATTAGCGGATATCTTCACTAAACCTTTGGATGAGGCAACCTTTTGTAGGTTAAGAAGTGAGCTCAATGTGCTTGATTCTAGTAACTTTAAAAATTGAGCGTGTGTTGTCCCTTGCATTGCATTGTATAATATGCCATGTTTATTTTTATCGCATTGTTTTTAGGGCTTGGCTAACACGGTTACGATAACCCTTCCTTGGAGGAGTGAAAAAGCCTAACCGTGGATCAAACTTGACAAGCATTCTAGCTTTACCTTCTTGTATTGCATTGCATATGCATGGTTGTTGTTCTTGTCGTTTCTTTTCGGTTAAGCTTTGAGCAACCTCTGTGTTCGTCCATGGATAGAGAGAGCATTTTGACGCTCCTAAAGGTTCAAAAACTCTATTGCGTGGCCATACGTTGCTCCTTGGGTGTTTATTGCCTATTTTCTTAAAAATAATACTAGCCTAAGGCAATCTATTTTAAAATTTTTGAGGGTTTGAGTGAGGTCTCTCATTTCGTGTTCCAATTGGTGTTTATTTGTGTCTCTTTGAATTGGAACCTGATTGGGAGAAGTCGCGTCGTTGTTCGGAACAAAGAAGGGCGAAGAACAGTCACCGGACGCTGCACCGGACGCCGCACCGGACGCAGTGATGCTTCACCACCGCGTCCGGTCCCGGCTTCCAGCAGCGCGTCCGGTCATCCAGAAGACCAACTCCAGATCTAGTGATCGGACGCTGCACCGGACGCGCCTCTGTTGACCACCGCGTCCGGTCCCGGTTACCACCACTGCGTCCGGTCATTCGCGATGTATTCCCGAACTTCCAACGACCGGACTCAGACCGCGTCCGGTCAGTCCGCACCGGACGCGTCAGGTCACTCCAGGAGCTTACTGGAGTATGACCGGACGCTGCACCACCGCGTCCGGTCATATCGACCACCGCGTCCGGTCATCACGTGTCGCGCAGATCTAACTCTTTATAAAACCGATTCGTCCCCGACCGATCTTATCTCACCCGCACGCGCTTCTGCCGCCGCCTTGCCCTATTCGCCGTCTCGCCGTTTCTGCCAGCTCCTCACCGTCTTCCCTGCCGCCGGTGACCTCCTGTCGAGCACGCGCCGCCCCTTCCTCGCCCGCACGCGCACTACTCACTGCCGCACCCGCGCCGCCCGCAGCCGCGCCGCCACCATCGCGCCACCGCCGCGCCGCCGTCGTCCGACCGCGCCACCACCGCCGGTGAGCCGCGCTCCTGCAAGCCAGCTTCATCTCCGACATTGCTACGACTCGTGCTTGCCTCCGATCGTTTTTCATCGATCTGCCCTAACCCTAACCCTAACCCTAGGGTTCGTCGGTCGTTCGTTCGTCAACGAGTTTCGTCGCGAGTCGTCTTCTTCGCGAAGAGCTCGTCCGGTGGATTCGGGGAATCTCGCGATCTAGGTCACCTCATCTTGTCACCGTCGTCTCGTCGATCTGAGGTAGCTTCACGTCTCGATTCTCATCGTATCACATATGCTTGCTTTCTCTAGGGTTTCGTACCTTTTAGTCGTATATGTGCTTATAGTAGATCTCTCTATTCCGTCGTTGCAGCGAGTCTGTCCGTGTGTCGGGTGAGATCTGTTTGCTAAATCCGAGGCCAAGCCTGCGGATACGGATTGAGGCCAAGCCTCTTGAGTGACAGTTCATCATCTTACAGAGGTTCTCAGTCACTGTGTCAGTATGGTGCGTTGCAAGAACGCCGGTGGTGCTCCTGGTGACGGGAACGACAGTCCTCCTCGTCGGTCTGAGATTGCACGTGGTAAGCGTGTCAAGGTCTTGGCCAGAAAGAAGAAGAAAACACTCACAGAGGCAGAGATTGCTTAGGCCGTAGCAGATGCAGCAGAGCAGGCAGAGAGAGGTGGCAGGAGCAGTGGCATACGCATAGGCGAGCGTCGCTTTCATCTTGAAGGTCGACAGCTCGGCACAGAGGCCACTGAGGGCACTGAGGATACTAGAGCTGCAGAGGATATGTTAGTTGATCCACCCACAGAGACCACAGAGGCTCTAGAGGCTACAGCAGATACAGAGGAGCAGCCAGCTCAGTCTCCAGTACGTCGCCGCTCCACACGCGCCCGTACTCAGGTATCTCCTAGGCCAGAGGGTCAGCGACGTGGAGCACGTCCTCCTCCCAGAGCTAGAGGTTCACCCCCGGTCGAGCACTTTGACTTGAGGGGTGCTACAGCACGTCAGGTGCAAGGGTTGAGGTTCGTGGAGGTCAGTCGGTGGTTTCCACCTGTGAGGGATCCCAGAGCTTCAGAAGGATTCTATACCCCTCTTCAGGAGGATTTCTACAGAGCTCTAGTTGACAGTGGTATTGCTTTCCGACCACAGAGGGTCTGTCGACTTGAGTCACTAGTCGAGGTTGTGGGAGAGCAGCTACGTCCGCACCTGTCCTTTCTGCCAGGCTTGTCAGATCTTCTTGGACGGACAGGTGCATACTGCGGCACATGGGTCAGAGAGTTTTATGCTTCACTATGGATTGATCCTGCCCATGATTTCATTCACTTTGCATTCTGAGGCCGCGATCACCGCCTATACAGCAGCAGAGTGCGGGAGATTCTCAGACTCCCAGCTTTTGACACAAAGATACATCAGCTGTGTTATGGTCAGACTCCTCCTCCGAGACGCCCTCACGGCGGGACAGTGCCACCTACCGACTTGGTTCGACCCTGCTTCCGTGAGCGTTTTGGCGAAGGGTCTCGACGCACGCCCGCCAGTTTGACTCCACTGGCCAGAGTTTTGGATGCTATAGTCAGACGCACACTTCTTCCCAGACTTGGCTATAGAGAGGGACTGACTCGGATGCAGTTATGGGTTGTTCACCACCTCCTCTCACAGACACGGTTTGATATATGGGATCTCATACTTAGTGAGATGGAGGACACCATAGCTGAGGGCTTTAAGGGTAATCGTCAGCTGCCCTATGCACACTGGATCTGCTTCCTTATCAGATCATCTATTCAGCTGCCAGCAGAGATCCGAGCTGAGATATCAGATACTACCACTGCTTTTCCTGAGTATGATATCCGTCAGCTTTGGACGTCAGTTACCAGAGATCAGGCCCCAGTGCCAGGACAGCGTGTGCGACCTGAGGTTCCTGAGACAGCAGCTGAGCAGGACGCCACAGTTGATGAGCTTGCAGAGGCAGAGCTTGCAGATCTTGACGCTCAGCCTGCTGACCTTCCTGAGGATGGGACATCTGACAGCACTGATGAGGACTACCAGCCCATTCCCAGGTACCGGTCTCCTCGGTCCCACGACCACGAGGCCGGTGGCTCTGGTTCAGCCTCCCGCACAGACCCAGCCATGGTTGCAATTCTTGAGAGGTTGACCCAGGCACAGGAGCAACAGCAACAGCAAATACAGCGACAGGCTCAGGACACAGCTGCAGCATTTGCACAGATTCAGGCTCGTCAGGACGAGTTTCAGCGTCAGCAGCTTGAAATCCAGAGGCAGCAAGTCGAAATGCAGCGACAGCAATATGAGATTCAGCGACAGACTGTAGCTAGTCAGCAGCAATACTTGGACCTCCTGCGCCACCTAGTCACGGTTGGGGTTCCTCCGCCTACTTCCGTCCTGACTTCTACTTTACCAGCTTCTGATCCATCGAGTCAGGGACAGCCGGGTCACCAGTTCACATCTCCACAGCGGCAGGTTCCCTAGTCTTTCCAGTCCCCGAGCTTCACTCCTATTCACACGGGGTTTACACCATCAGACCAGCCTCGCCCTCACCTCCTGACAGGCACATCTTTCGGTGATTTCAGTGCTACCTACAGCGAGTTGACTGGTCAGCCGACGCCCTCGCATACTACAGTTGCTACTTCTTCAGGGTTGTCAGCTTCAGAGGCAGCTATTCCTCCAGTAACAGGAACTGGTACTACAGAGACTCTACCTTCGTCAGTTGCCTCCACAGATCCTCCTGCTACTGGCTCGCTACAGGCTCAGGTCACTCAGACGGATCCTATCATTACTACTACGACAGTACCTGTTCCTGCCGTTCAGACCCAGATAGTTACACAGCCACATGCTTCATCAGAGGGTCAGCCAGATAGCTCAGATTCCGAGGGCGATTCTCTACACTTCATGATTACTCTGCGCACCTCGGCACCCGACACGACTCCGTCTGTCCCCCCTTCAGATCCTTAGATTAGTTTTTTTTCTTTTGGCGCTTGATGCCAAAGGGGGAGAGAGAGTAGTTTCAGGGGGAGATTTGAGATTTGTTTTTTCATTTTTTCCTGTGTGCTACATTCATGCATCATGTTTACTTCTCAGTCATTGCATTCGTGTGACATGTCACTGTGAGATAAACCTTGAGTCTTAATGTTTTATCCTATTAGTGTTATCTCTTGTCACCGTTGTTAATTATAGCTCTAAGGTTGTGCTTCCGTGCCTTACTCCGATAAATTATGAGCTATATCCGTTTGTGTACTAACGCCTTTTGTCTTATCTTATGAGTACACTCTTTTGGCTTGGGACACATAAGCATTTCCTTTCACTTCTCTACTTATTGCTTGTTGCTTATGTGAACCATGCATGTTCAAAAACCTCAACTCAAATCTTTCATATCTGAGTGTTGTCATCAATCACCAAAAAGGGGGAGATTGAAAGCATCTAGGCCCCGAGGTTTGGTTTCGGCAATTGATGACAACGCTTTATTACCATGACTAACGTGTGTTTTGCAGAAACTTTGGTAAGTTAGGTCATGGAGGTTTTAACTGCTTTGGGCACCATGGTATTCATGCCCCTTGATGGAAATCGTTTCGGTTTTCAAAAGAGTGACGTCAAGATTAAGGACGGTTAGTTCCGGATGTCGAGGTGTTGAGAGACATTTGGAATAGTCATTAGGATCTTCGTTTTTCTCTTTTGGCCGTACTATAAAGGGGGGCATGAGCGGGTAGCTTGACCTAGGCGAGTCCTATGTTTAGGTGTGGTGCACACTTGTTAAACTTGGCGCTAGGCAGCTCTAGAATAGCTCAAAGTTCAGTTGGGAGCAACTTTGTTGAAGTTGTGACGCTTTTCAGAGAGTTTCGGGTCTTTTTCCCGTGACCGGACGCGGTCCTCGGCATGACCGGACGCGTCCGGTCAGTTCAGTTCCGCGGCTGGGGTTTCAGCTCTGAGCACCGGACGCGGTCCTCGCGAGGACCGGACGCGGTGGTCAGAAGTCAACACGTGTCACTTAAGGGAAACACCCGATCGGACGCGACCTGGGTGTGATCGGCGCGTCCGGTCATAGTCCAGTAAGGTCCTGAGACGACCGGACGCGTCCGGTCATCACCGATCGGACGCGGTCGCACGTCCGGTGCGAGTACAGTAAGCTCCACGCACGATCGGACGCGTCCGGTCACCCCTGACCGGTGCGTCCGGTCATTTAGGTGTTTTTCGGTTTTTGACCGTTACGAGCGACCGGCGCGTCCGGTCAGTACGACCGGCGCGTCCGGTCAGCTCGAGTTTTGCTGAGTCAGCAGGTAACGGTTCGTTTCGTCTGTGGGGTGTATAAATACATCCCCACCACCTCTTTTAGAGGTCTCTTGCTCATTTGATCAGCTGAAAAACACCTTTGAAGTGCAAGGTAGTGCAAGAGCACTAGTGAGGATAGAGATTTGAGAATCAAAGCCTGAGGTTTCCTCACTAGCGATTAGAGAGTAACAAGTGTGCATCCACTTTCTCATTTAGGCTCGTAGAGGTCAAGTGAGAGTTCTAGCTTGTTACTCTTGGTGATCGCCATCACCTAGACGGCTTGGTGGTGATTGGGAGTTTGGTGTTCATCCGGCGGAGCTTGTGGATGACCCAACTCATCTTGTGAGCGGTTGTGGGTGATTCACCGCGACGGAGTGTCGAAGAATCAACCCGTAGAGAGCACTTGATCCTTGCGCGGATCAAGGGGGAGCGACACCCTTGCGCGGGTGCTCCAACGAGGACTAGTGGGGAGTGGCGACTCTCCGATACCTCGGAAAAACATCGCCGTGTTCCTTGCCCCTTTACATTCAAGCATTTACTTTCTCGTATTTACTTACATTGCTTGATTACATTCCTAGACTTGCCATGCTAGACTAGGATTGGAAACTAGGGTGCAAAACTTTGTATCGGTAGACTCACTAGGAACACAAGTAGACACTAGGGGTGAATTCCAGCTTGTAGGATTTATTCCTTGCATTTATTTTTAGAAAAGCCCAATTCACCCCCCCTCTTGGGCATCTTGATCCTTTCACTTGGTATACTTTTCTTGAGAGATAAAAATCCCTTCTCTCATTTGCTTGACTTGAAAACCAAGGAAGAATGTTAGCTCACCAATCATTGACATCTCGAACTCTTTTGACATCAATTCACCAAATTCTTTGCAATAATCTTCATTTGTTGACCCAAAGATAATATCATCAACATAGACTTGACAAATGAAGATCTCTCCATTAAACTTCTTGGTGAATAGTGTGGTGTCAACCTTCCCAATAGTGAAGCCCTTCTCAATGAGTAAGTCCCGGGGGCGCTCATACCACGCTCTAGGGGCTTGCTTGAGCCCATATAGTGCCTTGGACAACCTATAAACATGATTAGGATATCTAGGGTCTTCAAACCCAGGAGGTTGTTCAACATAGACTAGTTCATTTATGAAGCCATTTAAAAAAGCACTTTTCACATCTATTTGATATAATTTCATTTCATGATGTGATGCATATGCAAGAAGGATACGAATGGCTTCAAGTCTTGCAACGGGTGCAAAGGTCTCTCCAAAGTCAAGACCTTCAACTTGAGAGAACCCTTTTGCTACTAGTCTTGCCTTGTTCCTTACTACTACGCCTTGATCATCTTGCTTGTTGCGGAACACCCACTTGGTTCCAATGACTCTTGCACCTTTTGGATGCTCTTCAAGTGTCCAAACTTGATTACGGGCGAAGTTGTTTAATTCTTCATGCATGGCATTCACTGTGGGGGGATAGACCCCGTATACCCTCATAGGTAGTCTCGGGCTACTCGGCAAGATGGCCCAGACCAGGCGAAGCCTAGCTTGCTGCCAACCAGGCTGGTGGGCTGGATATCAAGACGGAGGTGTGGTCCGTAACTGACCTCAATTCGGATCACTACAAGGAAGCTTGTCCCGCAAGTAGTCTTTATCGGTTAGGATAGCTCGAGTCCTCCTAGGATACGACTTGGTGTAACCGACCTCTGTAACCCTGGCGGCTGACTATATAAAGCAGCCAGGGACCCCCCTAGAACGCATCTAATCTTCAACTCAATCAGCCCTAGATCGGTCCTCAGATCTACGAGCTGAGCACCTCATTGTATTCTGATACTTGAGAACATAGATAACACGAGAAGTAGGACGTAGGGTATTACGCTTCCGAGCGGCCTGAACCTGGGTAAATCTTTTGTCTGGGTTGTCGTCTTGCTCCTCAACATCCAGATCGCGGTCTAAACGTAACCCTTGCCGAAACTCTACTACCGTGGGGCATCCCGTGGTAGACTGAAGATTATCTGTAATCAATAGTGGCGCGCCAGGTAGGGGTTGGTGTTTTAGATCTTGAGACGATCCAGATGGTTTCCTTCCCCGCTTCCATGGATTTCCAAGCCGGCTACACGCTCACCGTCGGATCCTTCACCTGGACCACGAGCGTAGCTACGGCCCTCACGTCCTCGGGAGCGTCCAGGATGGTCCCAGCACCACCTGCTGTTCAGCCGGTCACAGCACCACTTGCTGCACCTTCGGTCACAGCGCCAAGGTCATCGCCGCTGGTCCCAGCACCAGTTGCGCAAGATTCCGTGTTGCCCTCAGCGGCCATGGAGAGGATGGCCACCCAGGCCCCCCGGAGACAGCTTCCTCGCTACCAGAGGAGGCACATTGACAATTTAGATCTGATTGAGCTAATCGACCGACAGGGTCGTGGTTTGGTGGAGATGTTGGATCTAGTCGAGACTGCTCGCAACCAGCTTCACCAAGAGCCAGATTTCTCTGGCTTCACCCCTGTCCGACCACGACAGCGCAGCCACGTCCGCCGAGCACGCGCTGCAGATCCAGTTAACGACCCTCGTTGGTTAGATCCCAACCAGCGCCAAGCACCCGCTGCAAGAAACCCACCCTCCCTCTTTCCAACAAGATCCCAAGGGGTGGTCCGCCAGCGCAGATCGGGTCGCCTACTGCCTCAGTATGACTCATCCGTGCGCAGCATGCAAGCCCCACGGCCCATGCTGCTGCACGAGTTCATCGAACCATGACGCCCAAGTCTCGCTCCTCGCCGACAACGACATCGCAGAGCACACAGACCGCAGACCACAACAGCTCCGGCCAATGCATCTACAACGCCTGCGGTCAACCGAACAGTCCTTCCCTTCGGGATGGACAACGCAGCCGCAACGTACTCCCGCAGTACCTCTGGCTGACTCCGTCACCGAGCACTGGCAAATGTACTTCGATGGGTCCTTGAAGATAGATGGTGCCGGTGCAGGCGTATACTTCATCTCTCCTTCTAAGGATACGATCAAATACGTTTTGCGTATACACTTCCGGGCTTCCAACAACGTAGCAGAGTACGAAGCAGCCTTGCATGGCCTTCGTATCGCAGTCGAGCTTGGTATCAAACGACTCCTGGTCTATGGGGACTCTGCCTTGGTGATCAACCAGGTGAACAAGGAGTGGAACACAATCCACGAAAAGATGGATGCTTATGTCGCGGCAATACGCAAGTTGGAAATCAAGTTTTACGGACTCGAGTTCATCCACATCCCACGAGCACAGAACGTGGGAGCCGACGAGTTGTCCAAGCTAGGCTTGACCCGTGCTAAGTTACCTCCCGAGGTATTTGTTCAAGACCTCTTAAAGCCTTCGATCTCAGATCAGGCTGACCAGACTACGAAACCTGATGCCACGGCGTCAGATCTAGTCGCACTGCTCAGTAACAATACGAAGGACAATGAGTCGCCAGGTTAGCAGGAAGCTGATGAAGGTACAGAGCTACCCGAGCAGGTAGTGCCTCCCCAGCCAGATTAGAGAGAGCCCTTCATCAAATACCTAAATGAACACCTAGTTCCGGAAGACAAGATTGCTGCCCAGCAATTGGTCCGCAGAGCCAAGCTTTATGCCATGGTCAACGGTGAACTAATGCGAAAAGGACCCAGGTCCATCATTTACCAAAAGTGCATTACCCAGAAAGAGGGCCTCGAGCTCTTGAAAGAGATCCATGAGGGTATGTGCGGTAACCATGCAGCTTCTCGGACGCTGGTCGGCAAAGCTTACCGAGCAGGTTTCTACTGGCCTACAGCTGTTACTGATGCCGAAGATTATGTGCGGCGATGCGCAAACTGTCAAATGTTTGCTAAGCAGATCCATGTCCGAGCACATGATTTGCAAACCATTCAGTTGCTTGGCCGTTCTCGTGCTGGGGACTGGATATGATCGGTCCTTTCAAAAAAGCACCTGGTGGCTATGCTTCTGTTTACGTGCTCATCGACAAGTTCTCCAAGTGGATAGAGTACAAACCAGTCAAGCAAGCCACCGCTGAGAAGGCCGTACAATTTCTAGGCGAGGTTATCCATAGGTTTAGCATCCCAAACTCTATAATCACCGATCTGGGGTCACAATTCACAAGCGATGCTTTCTTCAACTTTTGCGAAGACAACTGCATCAAAGTTAAGTACGTCTCCATCGCTCACCCCAGAGCAAACGGTCAAGTAGAACGAGCAAATGGAATGATCCTCGATGCTCTCAAGAAGCGAGTCTACCAGGCGGACAAGGTTCTCAAACCTGGTCGGTGTCTCTAGGAGCTCCCTGCTGTGGTCTGGGGACTGCGCACCCAACCCAGTCGAAATACCGGAGTATCACCATATTTCATGGTATACGGCTCCGAGGCTGTTCTACCAGCTGAAGTCGCATTTAGATCACCACGAGTCGCCTACTACAACGAAGACGTTTCCAACTCTGCCAGGGATGTCGACATCATCGCTAAAGAAGAACAGGCATTGGATTCGTGTGTTCGGACCGCCAAGTACTTAGCGGCCGTACGTCGCTACTATAATCGCAACGTCCGAGGACGCTTGTTCGTGGTCGGTGATCTCGTGCTCCGTCGGATTCAAAAGACCGATGGCCTCCATAAACTATCACCAAGGTGGGAAGGACCGTTCAGGGTAAAGGCCGTCACACGCCCAACATCCTATCGGTTGGAGACATTAGAAGGTGTTGAAGAGCCTAATTCATGGCACATAGAGCTGCTCATACGCTACCACGTGTAAATCCTAAGATATGTATTTCATCACCTCTAATTTATTTCTTTATATAATGGAAGTTTTCTTCTCTCTCTGCTTTCCAGTTGCAATCTTCTTTAAAAGGGTTTTGTACAAACCTTGCATACATGCACCCTGCATATGTCACATCCAAACTTTATTCTTGCTCGCTGAGAACGACTTGACAAGACACCACGTCTCGGTCCTCTGTCGATGTGCTACAGCTCCGCGCTACTCAGCACTAGGAGATCCGATGGTTGTCCTCTAACGGTACTTAGGATCGTACCTAGTGATCCTGGCGCATCGCGCTGTTCACTAGTGCGTCCCTGGGTCACATAACTGAGCTAGTCGCTTCGAGAGCAAGGATAAAACTTGGATGTCGACACATACTTTCAAAAATAAACTTTATGTGTTTAGTTATGCATAAAGTAAAACTTAGAAATGGCAAAATAGTTATCACACGCTTAAGTAAACGCCTGAAATATACATTGCCATAACGAGTTTCTGAGCACCTCGTGCTCTGTTTAACTCCTAAACATATTGTTCATACATAATGTTTCTACATGGCTGCCTACTGACCACCGTCTGTCGTTACAGGATCTTCGATCAGCACCATGTCTTCTACCAAGGCTGCGGCGGTAGGAGCAGAGGAGGCCCGAAGCTCTTCAGCGGCGTCGTCGTCCAGCTCCGGAGCGATCCCAAGGGACACGACGGCAGGATCCACTTCCCTATAATGGGAACGGACTACGGCCACGGACCACGTCGACCACGGACTTCGTCGACCACGACTCGGGGACTTCGTCGCTTGTGCCTCGATCAGTGCTCGGGGACTGCCTCGATCACTCTCCGACCACGACTCGGGGACTTTGTCGCTCGCGCCTCGACTGCTCTCCGACCACGGCTCGGGGATTTCATCGCTTGTGCCTCGACTAGTGCTCGAGGACTGCCTTGATCACTCTCTGACCACGACTCGGGGACTTCGTCGCTCGCGCCTCGACTGCTCTCCGACCACGGCTCGGGGATTTCATCGCTCGCTCCTTGACCTGTGCTCGGGGACTGCCTCAACCACTCTCCGACCACGGCTCGGGGACTTTGCGTCTCAACTACATGTGACTGGCAACTTGCATACAGTTGGGATATTTTTTCTCATTTGTACCTTGCTACAAGGCTCATACCTCGCCTTCCAGCAAGCTCGGGGACTACATCGGTACGATGCACCTGCCGATGCATCTCGTATCGCCTGTATGACGATTGGATTTTCAACTTAACTGGAAATTCTTTTTAGACCCTGACACCACGTGCCTACGTCACCTACTACCAGGCTCGGGGACTAAGTGGGCACACTTCACCTCGCGGTGAATGTGCTTATTTTTCGACCACTACACCTCTGATGATAAAAAATGCTACACTTCAAGACGCACTTACATTTCTTTTCAGAAATACAAGTGGGCACACTTCCCGGGACGGAAATCTTTTTCTTTCTTCTTAAGAGCACCATACATTCTTCGGACAACCTACTTCTCCGGCGACAACGGTGGTCGTAGATGTCAAGAACTCAAGCCTCACTATTCGGAGAAGGTTAAAATGACGTGTCACATCAGAATACATGGCGCTCGGGAACTAGCTGTGGGAGGATAGACCCCGTATACCCTCATAGGTAGTCTCGGGCTGCTCGGCAAGACGGCCCAGACTAGGCGAAGCCCAGCTTGCTGCCAACCAGGCTGGTGGGCTGGATATCAAGACGGAGGTGTGGTCCGTAACCGACCTCAATTCGGATCACTACAAGGAAGCTTGTCCCGCAAGTAGTCTTTATCGGTTAGGATAGCTCGAGTCCTCCTAGGATACGACTTGGTGTAACCGACCTCTGTAACCCTGGCGGCTGACTATATAAAGCAGCCAGGGACCCCCCTAGAACGCATCTAATCTTCAACTCAATCAGCCCTAGATCGGTCCTCAGATCTACGAGCTGAGCACCTCATTGTATTCCGATACTTGAAAACACAGATAACACGAGAAGCAGGACGTAGGGTATTACGCTTCCGAGCGGCCTGAACCTGGGTAAATCTTTTGTCTGGGTTGTTGTCTTGCTCCTCAACATCCAGATCGTGGTCTAAACGTAACCCTTGCCGAAACTCTACTACCGTGGGGCATCCCGTGGTAGACTGAAGATTATCCATAATCAACATTCACCCAATCCGGATCTTGAAGAGCTTCTTCTACATTCTTAGGTTCAAGACAAGAGACAAAAGAGTGATGTTCAACAAAAGAAGTAAGCTTTTGAGATCGAGTCATTACACCCTTTGTAGGACTCCCTATAATGAGATCTTGTGGATGTGCTTGAAGTAGAGGTGAGTTTCTTCGATCAACCATTTGAGGAGTGGGATGGGGAGCATCAACATCTTGAGCTTGTGCCTCGGCTTGTTGATGAGAGACATGAGTATCTTCATTTTCAACTCTCTCATTCTTGTCATCATCTTGAGGCACATATGATGAAGATGGTGGATTGACAATTTGTACATCGTCTTCATCATCTTTAGGCTTGATGTCTCCCACCGGCATGTTCTTCATGGCCTCTCTCAATGATTCATCACCTACATCATCACAATTCTCAATTGCTCCTTGGGAGCCGTTAGATTCATCAAATTCCACATCATATGTTTCTTCAACCAAACCGGTGGCATGGTTAAATACTCTATATGCTTTGGACTTTGATGAGTAACCAACAAGAAAACAAATATCACAATGTTTTTGGAACTTCCCTAGGTGTTGACGCTTCTTGTAGATGTAGCATTTGCAACTAAACACCCGGAAGAATGAGACGTCCGGCTTCTTCCCATTTAGCAACTCATAGGGGGTCTTGCCGAGAAACTTTTGTAGGAAGAGGCGATTTGAAGCATAGCATGCGGTGTTGATTGCCTCGGCCCACAATTTCTCTGGTGTGTTGTACTCATCTAGCATTGTTCTTACAAGGGTGATCAAGATCTGGTTCTTTCTCTCAACTACACCATTTTGTTGAGGAGTGTAGGTTGATGAAACTTCATGCTTGATTCCAATTTCATCACAATAAGCTTCAATGTTGGTGTTGTCAAACTCTTTGCCGTTGTCATTTCTAATCTTCTTTATCTTGACTTAAAATTCATTTTGAGCTCTCTTTGCAAACTTCTTGAAGCAATTTTCCACTTCGGATTTGTCATGAAGGAAGAAAGTCCAAGTGTATCTTGAGTAGTCATCCACAATCACTAGGCAATAGAGATTTCCACCCAAGCTCTTATAAGTTGTAGGACCAAACAAATCCATATGTAGAAGTTCTAGTACTCTTGATGTTGACATGTAAGCTTTGGTTGGATGAGTATTTGTAACTTGTTTGCCAACTTGACATGCACTATAAGGTTTGTCCTTCTCAAACTTTACATCCTTCAAACCTCTCACTAATTCTTTCTTCAATAGCTTGTTGAGAGTGTTCATTCCAACATGAGCAAGCCTCCTATGCCAAAGCCATCCAAGTGTAGTTTTGGTGAACAAACATGTCATCAAGTTTGCATCTTCAGAGGTGAAGTCAACAAGATAGAGATTATTGTATCTAAAGCCCTTGAAAATCATTTGCTTGTCATCTATCTTTGTAACTACCAGTTCATTTGGAGTGAACAAGCATTGGTAGCCAAGGTCACAAAGTTGCCCAACGGATAGTAAGTTGAAACTCAATGAAGCAACATAGAGCACATTTGAGAGAGAGTGATCATTTGATATTGCAATCTTGCCTATACCCTTGACTTTGCTCTTTGAATTGTCCCCAAATGTGATCTTGTCTTGACATACCCCATTCTCTTCAAGTGAGGTGAACATACGAGGATCACCGGTCATGTGTTGTGTGCAACCACTATCAATCACCTAATGAGATCCACCGGTCTTGTAGTTCACCTACACACAAGAGATCAAGCCTTTTGTTTAGGGACCCAAACTTGAGAGGGGCCCTTAACTTTCTCAACTAGTGACTTGGCAACCTATATTTTCTTTGGTCTATTTTTGTTAGGGGGACCCAAGAACATGACTTTCATCTTTCCACTTGAATCTTTTCTAACCATGTAATGAGCATTGAAGGCAAAGGGTCTAGCATGCTTGGGCAAGGGTTGTGGTGGTGGAGTTTTGTACTCATGAGCAAAATGGCCTTCTTGTTCACACTCAACACATCTCTTTGGCTTGGGCTTTGACTTGCTTTGTTGTTGTTGAGCCTTAGCCTTCTTCTCTTGATTTGCCAAGTAACCAATGCCACTTCTATCCATCTTCATGACAGTGTTCATGAGTAGCTCACTTTGCAAATGTTGGCCTCTTGTGAACTTACTTAGGCCGATCTTGAGATGCTCTTTTTCTTGCTTGAGCTTTTTGTTTTCTTCAATAAGTGACTCATTTGGTGCTTGCTTTTCAAGAGCCATCAACTTCTTGTTCTCAATCTTAAGCATCTCATTTTCACTCTTGAGCTTGACATAGTCATCATAGTTGTCAGACTCAACCACACTCTTGCCTTTGCCGCTAGAGCCTTGCTCAAAGTTCTCAACAATCAAATCATCACATGATATAGCTATATCAATCTTAACAACTTGGTTAGTAGCATCATGTGTCTCAAAAGCAAGCTCATTAGCAACAATAAGACTATCATAGTTGATTTTCAATGTAGTATATTCATCTTTTAGCAAGTTGAGCCTAGTGATGAGTTCACCATGCTTCTTCTCAAGTTTATCATGTTCATCTCTAAGCTTTTTGTTAGAAGTTTTGAGCTCCTTAAGAGTAGAAGACATAGTTTTATTTTGATCTTTGAGCTCATCACTAGTCTTATGTGCATTCTCAAGCTTAGATGAGAGTGATTCATTTTCATTTTGGAGCTCATCATTTTCATTTCTAGTTCTTCTTATGATTTTAGAGTATTTGTTCAACAATTTTACAAGTTCATCATAAGAAGGTGCATCATATTCATCATCACTATCACTATCATCATCATCACTATCATTGTTTTGTACCTTTCGTTCACCCTTAGCCATAAGGCATAGGTGAGAAGTAGATGATGATGGTGAAGGTGGCGGTGAAGGTGGTGATGAAGACGTTGGTGAAGATGATGATGGCCCAATCACAAATGTGGTGATCTTCTCTTTCTCATCGTCGCTCTCATCGCCGGAGAACTCACATGATGACTCAATGTCGGTGAGCCAATCACCAACAATGTAAGCTTTGCCTCCCTTCTTCTTCTTGTAAAACTCTCTTTTCTTGCCATCTTTCTTTTTGTATGGCTTGTTCTTCCTTTTCTCATCTTCTTCATCACTTGAATCATCTTTCTTGCCCTTGTACTTGTTCTTGTACTTGTCTTTTAGAGGCTTCAGGCATTGATGAGCTAGATGGCCAAGTTTACTACAATTGAAGCAATCCATCTCGGATATTGGCTTCCTTTTGCTACTTGTGAAGAATTTCTTCTTCTTGTCATCGAACTTGATGTCACTCTTGTTGAGCTTCTTTAGCATCTTGGTGATCTTCCTCACCATGAGTGCAAGTGATGCATCATCAATATCACTTTCACTTGAGCTTTCTTGCACCATCATGGCTTGGCCCTTCTTCTTTTTCTTTTCATGGCTAGCTTTGAAGGCCAAGTCTTTCTTCTTGGAAGATGATGAGCCCTCTTCTGGAGTGATATGCATGTACATCTCATGAGCATTGATCTTTCCTAATACTTGTGTCGGTGTTGCGGTGGAGAGATCACTTTGGTGAAATATGGTGACAATGTGTCCATACTTCTCTACGGGAAGAACACTCAAGATCCTCCTTGCAACATCCAATTAACTCATTTGAGTGAGTCCAAGAGCATTGAGATCCTCTACAAGAACATTCAATCGAGTGTACATTTCATTAGCACTTTCTTTGGGAAGCATCTCAAAAGAGTTAATTTTCTTTAAAGCAATATGATAGCGTTCCTCACGCTCACTCTTAGTTCCCTCATGGAGAGCACAAAGATTTTCCCACAATTCATGAGCGTTTTTGGCATTACGCACACGATTGAAGATATCCTTGCCTAGGGCCCGGTAGAGTGCATTTTTTTCCTTTGCATTCCACCGGTCGTACTTCTCCTTGTCACCACTTGGGTTGGCGGGATCCCTTATAGGAGGAAGCCCTTCGGTTGCGGCTCTAAGGCATCCAACATCTATGGCTTCAAGGTACGCCTCCATACGAATTTTCCAATATGGAAAATCGTCTCCCTCAAAAGTGGGAGGTGGTCCTTCCCCATTAGATATCTTGCTCTAGGCGGTGAAGCCTAAATAAAGAGCAACACGGCTCCGATACCAATTAAAAGGATCAAGGTGCCTAAGAGGGGTGGTGAATTGGGCTTTTCTAAAAATTAATTGCAAGAATTAAATCCTACAAGCCAAACTTCACCCCTAGTGCCTACTAGTGTTCCTTATGATTCTACCGGTAAAAGTTTTGCACCCTAAGTTCCAATCCTAGACTAGCATGTCAATTCTAGGAAAGTAAACAAGCAATAAAAGTAGTGCACGAAAGTAAATGCTTAAAAGTAAGGGTTAGAAACACGGTGATGTTTTGCCGAGGTATCGGAGAGTCGCCACTCCCAACTAGTCCTCGTTGGAGCACCCACGCAAGGGTGTAGCTCCCCCTTGATCCGCGCAAGGATCAAGTGCTCTCTATGGGTTGATTCTTCGACACTCCGTCGCGGCGAATCACCCAAAACCGCTCACAACATGAGTTGGGTCACCCACAAGCTCGCCGGATGATCACCAAACTCCCAATCACCACCAAACCGTCTAGGTGATGGCGATCACCAAGAGTAACAAGCTAGAACTCTCACTTGACCACAACAAGCCTAATGAGAAGATGGATGCACACTTGCTACACTCTTGTCACTAGTGAGGAATCTCAAACTTTGATTCTCAAATCACTATCCTCACTAGGGCTCTTGCACTTCCTTGCACTCCAAAGGTGTTTCTCAGCTGAATAAATGAGTAAGAGACCTCTAAAACAGGTGGAGGGAATGTATTTATACACCCCTCAGACAAATCCAACCGTTACCTGCCAAATCAGCAAAACTCGTACTGACCGGACGCGCTGGTCGACGTGACCGGATGCGCCGGTCGAGTGTAACGGTCAAAAACCAAAAGTCAGTGCTGAGTGATCGGACACGTCCGATCATGCAAGAACCTAACTAATCTTTGACCTGACACTCGACCGCGTCCGATCATAGATGACCGGACGCGTCAGGTCAGCTTGGGACCTTACTAGAACGTGATCGGACGCGTCCGATCACTTCACAGTCGCGTCCGATTACACATTTACCCTCTGAAACACGTGTCAGACTGACCACCGCGTCCGATCCTCTCAAGGACTGCGTCTGGTCAATCAGTTAACGACACAGTGACTTGTTAGTACTGACCGGACGCGTCCGGTCATGACAAAGACTGCATCCGGTCAAGGGTAAACTGCTCAAACGACTTCTAAACGCGACGCAACTTGAACCAAGTTGCTTCCAACTGAACTTTGAGCTTTTCTAGAGCTACCTAGTGCTAAGTTTGACAAGTGTGCACCACACCTAAACAAAAGACTCACCTAGGTCAAGCTACTCGCTCATGCCCCCTTTATAGTACGGTCAAAGGAAGAAACAAAGATCCTAACGACTATTCCGGATGTAACTCAACACCTTGACATCCGGAACTAACCGTCCTTAATCTTGTCGTTAATCCTTTGAAAACCAAAACGATTTCCATCAAGGGACATGGATACTATAGTGCCCAAAGCAGTTATCAACTCCATGACCTAACTTACCAACGTTTCTGCAAAACACACGTTAGTCATGGTAATAATGCGTTGTCATCAATTGCCGAAACCAACACCGGGGCCTAGATGCTTTCAATTGCTTTATTACTTTGTTTTATATCCTAATAATTTTGTATGTATAGTGGAGTGTGGTATGAATATCATGATCTGTTCTAAATAACTATGGTCCTTCATTTGTGAATTTTGAAGGCTAAAATATTATATTTCTTTATAAAAAAACAACCTGTTGAAATGTACTGTAAACAAAACTTGTTGAAACATAGTGAGGTTGGTGTGAAAATCTAGAACAAGTGGTTGTGTTTTTTTATGTCTTTGATTTGGTTTGCTTTCTAAAAGAATAGTATATCTAGCTTAAACTAATGGTGTTTCTATGAAAGGGGCTAAGCTTACGAGAGCCTTAGTAGCACCTCATGTCTTGGGTTTGACTCCCCTAGGAGCAAATATTTCAGAATTTAATGATGTTGTGTTTTCAGTGGTAGGCTACATTTCCGTTGACAACGAAGCACCTACGGTGACTTCATTAATTTCGAGGATTTGTCAGTCCAATCTTTGAAGATATTCATGTTGTGTAACTCTAAAAAAAATGGTGTTCCAAATAGATGGTCTTGGTTTGGTAGATGCAATGTTTTTTAAGCAAGACTTTTTTTTTTATTGCTGAGTTGTTTTTTCAAAAGTTGTTGCTTTCACTAGTACAATTTTTTGCAACACCTTAAAACCTACTTTTGGCTTTTGGCTTTTGGCTTTCAGCTTTTCGACTAGGTGAAATAGAGAGATGTTTCACAATTGTTTCAGTGGAGACGGAGAGGAAGGCAGGTTTTGTAGTTGTTTGAATTAAACTGCTTATAACTTTTTTCACGTCGTGTAGCTCACAATAGTTTTTCCATAGCTCAAAACTTCTGGTGGCTCGCAGCTAAACCAAACAGGCTCTTAATCAAGTTTATGGAGAAGAGTATTTCGATCTACGACAAAAGAGATAAACTATAAAAACATATTAATGTATATAATGATGCTTAGTTGATAGCGTAAACATTTTTGTTTTCTGTAATTTTTGCCAAACATATTATAGTTTGAGTTAGGACCACTCGAAATCCATTATATTTAGGACAAGAAGTAGTAGATTGTATCTTCTTGCTCCATGCATGGAAATAACCAATATTTGTAATGTGTGGAGTATTTCTATCTAAGTGGCTAAAACTCAAAGAAAATGCATGTGATGTATATGAAGGAAGATGCACAATTTCTTCGCTGGAGCTAAGATTGGTTTACTTAAATTGGACAAATTTTACATTATTACCGTTTTATACTTTTGTGTTTTCATGTTATAGAAAAGCGCATCAAAATCTATATCATTGAGTTAATTTCTATAAATCTAGTTTGATAATGTATTTATTTAATATTGTAGATGTTAACATTTTGTATTATATAACTCGGCCAAAGTTGGATAAGCTTGACTTAAACAAAACTAGAAACAACATACATTTGTACATGTATAATTTTCTAAGTAATCTATTATGTTCTTGCTCGACATCACAAGCAGTGTTTTCTTTACAGTCTTGTGTCTTGAAGAAAAAAATTATATGTATTGGGCCATTGTTTTTCCCTTGTCAAAACCCTGCCATATTGCTATGTTGATTGCTTATCATCGTTGTAAGCATCTAGGCCCCTAAGGTAGTGTGTTTTGGTGGTTAATGACAACCATGCAAATATGGCTAACGTGTGTTTTGTAGGAACATGTTTTGATGCTAGGTCACAATGCATGACAAGACTAAGTCCCCCAAATATCAATGAGACGGCGAGGACTCGTGATTGAAAGGTGAAGAATCTATCAAGAGTCAAGTATAACTAAAGAGGGATTCGAGTGCTTGTAGCTCGATCAAATGATCTGTTAGCATAGAGATGTGAACCTGCTGACTAGTGGTCCGAAGAGCTAAATCATCGAGGAATTGAGTTTGACTCAAATCAGATCAAGGACGAAGAAATTATAGTCAAGACAAGTTTAGTCCACAAGTTATACAAACGAACACACACACGCAATGTAATTTGGTGTCCAACCTAGTGTATCTGAGATGGATATTACGGTACTAAGGTCGGACGACCAACTAATGAAGAAGAAGATGGGCGAACATTAATGCTGTAGTCAACCCAAAAGCAATTGTGTAGATACTGTTCAACTCAACCTGTCGATGGTTCAGACAGTGTGCGCTGAGGAGCCAAACAATGGCCAATCAAATGATACAAGAAGGGTGATTGCATTGGTAGTGGCAATTGTTCAGCTCTACATGATGGGCGGTTCGGATATGAAGTTGTTGTGAATGCTAGCCAATTAACAGAGGCTAGGTTTCTTAATAGTGAAGAATATCGTACAAGATAACAGGATGGACGATCCAACCATGCTCTCTATGAGCGTTGGACAAAGGATAGAAAATTGATGGCGTCAGCTAGGTGTTGTGGATATACTATGCAAATACATTGACCAGATGGTCCGATTATGCTTGTGTGTGTGCGCGCGTGCGTAATCTGCATGCTGCTTTTTCTACACTTTTCCTAATACTCTCAACAGTTATCTACGGGGATATGGCCTATATAAACACCTCATGGTGCTTCACTTGTGGTCATTTGTTAGTGTGGAACCTTGGATACATCATAGAAACCAAAGATGAGAGTGGTGTTAGGACTTAGTGTGAACTTCATTGCTTAGGACCTCAGTACTCATGCGAGCGACGCTTATCCTTGTTATCCTTGTTCAACGAGACCCATAGATAGTCTTAGTGATTGTAGTGGTTCGTGAGCCGAAGCATGTGAGATCTTTGTGGCCTTTTGGTGAAGCCCTCCATGGTATTCCAACGCATTGACCCTCCGACCTTCGTGTGGAGCGGCGATTTTATCACCTACGATGTGTAGAGGACATGAAGATGCATTCCTTCATGGAGAAACTCTATAGTGCAAACGATGTCAAGGTGATCGAGAGAGTCAAAGTCAAGGCAGTGATGAAACTTAGTGACTCACCGCACTTGCCTTGGTTGGTAGTATTCTCGATGATTAGTGCAGCACCGTGACCTAAAAGACTTGGTGACTGGGAGCATACCTTGGCTGGGCTCCAACGTAGATTAAGAGTTGCGTTTTGACAAACGATACCTCAAAAAAAATTATGATTGTCTTCTTACCTCTCTTTACATTCTTGCACTACTATCTCATCTTAGCTTAGTGTTTTTTCCAACATTTTTTTGCATTACTTTCTCATCTTAAAAAAGTAAGCATGATTGGGAGGTAAGAAAATATAAACAGAACAAGAACAAAAAATGAGTAAAATTACTATGAAATGAATTTTGAATTGAAGGAAACTAAAAAAAAGTTTCTGTTTATGTATGAGCATCAAACCAAATTCAGACCATCCACATATTGAAAGGTGCTGGTAACCCCGAGTCACAGATCGGACCGTCTATTCGCTCGCCAAATCATCTCTCACCGTCAGATCTAGGTCACCCGGCCCAATAGCCTTCCTATAAAACCTCTCATCCATCTGTCCTCCTCACTCCCTTCCCTGTCGCCACGCTAGAGAGGAAGAGCGCGCAGAGAGCGAGAGCCCGGGAGAAGCGGAGGCCGGCGGCAAGATGGTGCAGCGGCTCACCTACCGGAAGCGGCATAGCTACGCCACCAAATCCAACCAGACCCGCATCGTCAAGACCCCTGGTAAGACCGGCGCCTTGCCCTCGCGTGGTCGATCGCGCGTTGTTCCTGTTCGTGCGGGTTGTGGAGAAAGGATTCTCGCTGCTCTACTCATGTATTGGTTAGGAGTTAGATGGATCTGCGCAAGGGATTTATGACCCTTCACATCGGATATCGCACTGTTGCCTTTTTAATTTCACGCATTATTTGCTCAGATCTTGACTCTCGTTGTTGTTGTTGATTAGGCGAGAGGCTTGTGTACCAGTACACCAAGAAGCGCGTGAGCGGACCGAAGTGCCCGTCACCGGGAAGAAGATCCAAGGAGTATGTTCCGCCCACCTTTTTGTTATATCCACTTGTTCTTGCGTTAGGTCGCTGCATCATGCTTTATGCAAGGATTTTTCATTTGAATGTCGCGTGATCAACCTAGGCTAGGAGTTCCTGACAGAGCATGTATCTGAATTGCAGCATTAGTATTTTGTGTAGCTTATGGCTCATATTCTTTTGAAGTTTGATTACAAACTGGGGGTTGAAGTGCACCTATTCTTGTTGAACCATGCTTTGGGCTCTTGGTTGGAACAATTTGTTATTCCTAAATCTAAAAGAATGATGCTTTAGGCTCTTGGTAAACTGTATTTGTAGTGTATACATAATATTTGAGTGCTTAATTGACTGTTCTAATAGTAGTTTTGAACCATAGGTATAATGCTGGTTTTGTTTCATGATTGAGATTTTACATTGGTTTTGATCCTTAGGCCCTAGCTTGCTGTAAAACGTGCTGCTGGAGCTGGTTAATTTGCATGTCATATATGTAAACATATCTATCTGTGGTATACTGGTACTATATTATTCATTCCTGGGTAGTGTACACATTTGTCACAATGTATTGTGTTGTGCGTGTTTTCCTTGAGTCTAGGTTGTAGGTCCTTTGTCCAGATCTGCCTGTCCTTTTGTTTTGAGGTTTTTGGCCAATGATTATATAGTTATAACTGACAAGCATATGTCTGAATTTTCATGTTGATTAATCTTAATCTTCTTTATGAGGCCTTCCAATGTCATGTCTTCTCGTTATCTTAGTTTTGAGGCCTGAAGTTTTTCCCCAAAATATACATTTAACTTGCATGCTTATTAGTTGTATTTAATTCTTGTGATGGTTGGCTTGCATCTTTATTATGGTTCAATTCCTGTGAGGAGCTAGAGTAAAGGGTAGGATGAATTGATCCATGTTCATGATATTGGTGGATGTTAATACTAGATGTCCATCTCGATCTAAATGATTGATAGAGCATGCATTCATCTTTAAATGAAGATATTAGCATCTTCTGCTATTTGTTTAGAACAAATCAGGATGGCAGAGAGATTGTGGGCTTTGATGCCAATTACATGGAATTGCATTGTGTACTTTGTAAATTAATTGTGAGCTTGGTGGGCCTCTTTTATGGCCTGGTGCCTTTTCATGTTATGAAGTGACTACGATGCATGGTTATCGTCCCAGTTCATAACACGAACACGTATCCCCTACTGGTTGGTTCGCTGATTTATTACTCCCACTTCAATAACTGGCAGTGATTCTGGGTAAACACCAGCACATATTTTTTTTGTGTAGTACATGTTATGATTATGAATGTCAGGACACCATTATGGATCCCTTTGGTCTTCCTGGTTGTTGAGATGTTCTCTGTCGATGTTGATTTCTCATCTATGCTTTCACCTTATAAACATGTTTTGTTGTAACTTCCAAATTGCTGTTCCAGTTTGAACCAAATGTACTTCCCATGTTTTTTTCCTGGCATGCTACCGGGCCTATGATTACTGAGAAACATGACAAGCATATGTCTGAATCTTTCATGTGGATTCTGCCTAATCTTCTCTACGAGGCCCTTTGTGTTGGAACCAAATCACAGGATTGGAGCTAAATTTTAGATTTCATAAGCCTTGCCACAAATCATGGCAGGTTAGGATACATATGGAGTAGCATACTTGGTCTTTAAGAAAGGATTACAACATATTCTAAGTAGATGCTAAAGTAGATGCTAAATCAAGATAAGAAGATAAGATGCTGACATAAGCACCAACTACTCCTAAGATAAGCACAAGACTTATAGGTCTATCATTCTCTCCCTAAGTCTTATGTGGCACCTTCTGGGAAATTTGAACCATCCCAATTCTAGCTCGTAGCTCCTGGAACTTGACCCGCCCAAGGGCCTATCTTGTGTTTATCTTAGGAGTAGTTGGTGCTTATGTCAGCATCTTATCTTCTCATCTTGCTTTAGCATCTACTTTAGCATCTACTTAGAATATGCCTTAATCATTTCTTAAGGACCAAGTATGCTACTCCATATGTATCCCGAACCTACCATGGTTTGTGGCAAGGCTAATAAAATATGAAATCTAGCCCTAAACCTGTGATTTGGTTCCAACACTTTGCACTCGCATACCCCCTCCCTCTTCATTTTTTTAATTTATATTTTTGATGTTCAGAGCAATCAATCTATTGGCTCCTTTGCTATCTTCTATTTATTTGCTATCTTTGTTGGTAGAACTCTTCAGGTGGTTAGGTTTGGATGATGATCAGTTGCATAGTTCAAATGATCAGTAATGACTATGATTACACTGAATTGTCTTTCGCTCCTAACTGACAACCAACTGGCCACCTGATTTTGCCTGGTAATCTTGGAGGATTTTTGTGTATTTAGGACACTGATTTTTTATGTTTATCTGATTTTTTAAAAACTTTCATTCAGAAGTTCTAGGACTCCTTGGCACACATGTCAATGTAGATAGTTTTTGTTTTGAGTACTTCATTACATCAACTGTACATGTGCTTCATAGCAAATATCTTTGGACAAATTCCCTGTGCACTATTCCTTGAATGTGCTAAGGTTGTTCACCTTATAGGCATGACCGCATGTTCCTTGAATCTGCTAAGTTCACCTTGGAGTACAAGTTTGTGTCATTTACATCTTATCTAACTGCTCACAAATATTGCATATGCATGAATTGCAGATTCCACACCTGAGACCTGCTGAGTACAAGAGGTCCAGGTTGTCAAGGAACCGCAGGACTGTGAACCGTCCATATGGTGGTGTTCTGTCTGGTACTGCAGTTAGAGAGAGGTGATCATTCTTTTGCATCTCATGCTCGTCTGTTATTAAAATGATTAATGGTGAAACTAAGCCGCCTGCACCCCTCAGGATCATCCGTTCCTTTTTGGTCGAGGAGCAGAAGATCGTGAAGAAGGTGTTGAAGATCCAAAAGACCAAGGACAAGGCCTCCAAGAGCTAGACACTACTGCAATATAGACATTTACCACAATGTTTAAGTCCCTTCAAATTTGTTTCGGCAAGAAATTTTCTCGTGGGTTTGGGGAATACTGGTACTTGTGCTAGTATGTGAGATGGATGTGGTTGTTTAAATTTTGAGCGTAAGTCGCAGATCCTTTTAAGTTTTGTAACACAAGTTCGGTGGAACGGTTTTCACTTGGCTATGTGGATGTCAGATATTTTGCTAATGTTGCTTGCCCAGTTGCCCCAGTTTTGGCCTTCAAATCGACCTCTTCGTACTTAACGGTGAGCGTATCTTTTAAATTTCTTTAAGCCTACATTGTCTCCTGATTAAATCGTCTATTGTTGGTTGCCGGCAAAAAAGGACTTAGATATAAACATTTGTTTCTATCTGGAGTATTTATTTATTATCTTTTCTTTTTTCCTTTTACGAAATCTGCACCAGACACTCCTCTCATTTGGCCACGTGGCCTCATATTCTCTATCCTGTGATCTTCCTCGGACTATTCCCAAAGCAGGCACCGCCGCTACCATTTCTAGAGCCTTCGGCCTGACGCGCTATCTTGTCCTCTCTTGAACTTTCTCGTCCAGTGCTACAGTTGAGAGAGGCGAAAGCGAGCGCGTCAGTCTCCGCCGGGGGTGCCGGCGGTCTTCCTTGCCTCCGATGGCCTCATGGGCTTCACGAGGTGTCGGAGACCGCTGGCCCCACCCCGGTCGGTGGTAGTGGTCCTAGTAGATCTAGGTTTTGGTGTCCGACGACGGCATAAGGCGGTGGTGGCGGTGGCGTCATCAAGGAATAAGGTCCTCTCGTGCTCTTCCCCGTCTCAGTGGTGCTTTGCTCCGGTGCCGTCGACGAGCGCGTGGAGGTGGAGTCCGACTTCGTCGGCTCGTGTATAGGAGTCCGCGCCGGCTGGTAGTTCGTCGTCTCCGTGAGATTGCGATGTCGGCGGCAGTGGCGGCTGAAGGTGTAGTGGTACGAAGGAGAGTGGATCGAGCTCGAGCTTCCCGCGGCACGAGTCAACGGCGAGCGTTGATCCATGGCCGGAGGAGCTCAGGGTGCGTCCCCGGCCGATATTTCTTCATCGATGATTTCATCCCGGCTTTTGCGTCGGGTGTCCTCTGCGGCTCTCTCCAAAGCATTCTTGTGATGGGGCTCCTTGACGATGGCGGCTGGCGGATTGACGGCGGCGGCCGACGACGATGGAAGCTTCGGGTAACTTGGGGATTCACATGGTCAAGGGACTTTAATGTAATTTACACTTTTGCTAGTGCCCCTCGTGTGAGATGGGTAGGACAGCTATTCTTGTATCCTCTTTGTACGTGTCTGTATTCGTACACGTCTTTATACGTTTTTCTTATCCAGTAATACAGGTACATTTTAATTAAAAAAAAGAGCCTTCGTCCTGAGTCGTGGCTCCCCAAGCACGGCCGTCTCTTGTCCTCGTGTCGGCTGCTCCAGCTGTCGTCGACACGCCACCGCCCAGGCGCCCCTGATCCTCCACCTCCATCACCGCTGCTGTATCATCCTCCACTAGGACACGCTCCTCTCCCACACATAAACGGACCACCGTTCGTCTGCAGCTCGCGGAGCTGAAGATCGATGCGACTGCGGCGCCAAACAAGAGCTCGGTGAGAGGGTCCCACTCCCACGCCCCTCCGGTGCGTGGAAACACCGGTGTACCGGTGGCTGAAACACGCCAACGCATACGCCTTCGACGGCGACGGCGACGGCGATGCCAGGCTGCTCCACAGCAGCGACGCGCTGTGCTGACGGAAGGCTAGCGCGGCTTCGGGACCGAATCCACCAGTGTACGAAGCTCTACGCCCTCGTCTCCAACAACCCCGTCGGTTCATCTTCGCGGCGTACATCCGCTACAGGATGCAGCAACGAGGGATGCCCCCAGAGTGTTTGATGAAATGCACGTTTGGAGCGCTACGGTTTTGATATGGAAAAAGTCTACTTAACTCCTGAACTATCAGCCAGTGTGTAACTTACACCCCCAGCTATAAAACCGTCTGTTTTACACCTGAACTTTTCAAAACCGTTCAAATTACACCCTGGAGCGGTTTTGGACGGTGGTTTTGCTATAATAACCATGGTTTTACTACAGTGACAGCGGTTTTGACTTTTTCTTTTCTATTTATTCCCGTTGAATCTTTAAAAAAATTATAGTAAATCATAGAAAAATCATAAAATAGAAAATCTAATTTTATTGGACTCCACATGAGTAGATCTACACAATGAATATATAATATAGTATACTTTAGTATAAATTTTTTCTGTAACTTTAAATTAGTTAGAAAATCAAATTTTATCTGTAATTAATTGGAATAATTCATAGCTACAACTTCTATGGTCCAATTATGGTGAAATTTTTATGATGGAGTTATTATTATATGCTTGAACTATAGTAAAAATTTCATACTCATTGGATCATATATAACTTAGTTATAGATTTATTTAGGTTTATGTTTAGGTTTATGTTTGTTAAATATAAATAAATCTATAACTAAATTATACATGATCCAATCTGTATGAAATTTTTACTAGAGTTCAAGCATACGATAATTAGTTTATTATAAAAATTTCACCACAATTAGACCATAAAAGTTGTAGCTATGAATTATTCCAATTAATTACAGATAAAATTTGATTTCCTAACTAATTTAAAGCTATAGAAAAAATTTGTACTAAAACATACTATATTATATATTCATTGTGTAGATCTACTCATGTGCAGTCCAACAAAATTAGATTTTCTATTTTATAATTTTTCTGTGATTTACTATGATTTTTCAAAGATTCAGCGGAAATAAACAGGAAAAGAAAAAGTCAATACCGCCTCGTCAAAACCGCTCCGGGGTGTAATTTGAACGGTTTTGAAAAGTTTAGGGTGTAAAACAGACGGTTTTATAGTTTGGGGTGTAAGTTAGACACTGACTGATAGTTCAGGGGGTTAAGTAGACTTTTTTTCATTTTGATATCCGTTTTTACTTTATCTGCTTGATGCCATGCAACTTCCTCTCATCCTGTAGTATACTAAAATCTTAATTTTTTTATGTTTGATTCGATATGTATGCTTGCCAAATCCACATGCTCTTCAGTTATGGTGTGATAAATAATGCACCTGAATATACTCTAATTTTCATAGAAGTTTTTTTACCTGCTTGGTGGCATGCTACTTTAGATTTCTTATTATGTTACATAATTTTGTACTATAAAACTTCTTTTCTTTAGTCTCACATTTATAAAATTAGTGATCATAATAACTCCTATACGATCTAAAAATACTTATATAAATATACTAAGGACTTGGAAAAATCCAGCTAGGGCTATCGTTGGATAACTATTACTCCTACCATTTCAAATTATAAGATGTTTTGACCTTTCTAATTTTGCTATGCACTTATATACACCATGTTTAGGTACACGCTCCATCTGTCCCACAAAAAATGCAATTCTAACGCAGTGTCATGCTTTAGTATCTTAAGTTTGACCAATTATAGATAAAAAAATATCAAGATTTATGATATCAAATAAATATCATTACATTAGTTACGAAATGCATTTTCATAATAAATTGAATTTGGAGTCATAAATGTGAGTATAAAAACTTGATCAAATGTAAATCATTTTAACTGGTACGCAACACGTGGTTGCATTCTTTTTGGACAAAGATTGTAGTTAGAAAAGTCAAAACGTCTTATAATTGAAATGGAAGAAGTATTTTATTATATGTTTTTCATTCAATTATGCTAATCATAGCATAGTTTTTATATACTAGCATAGCATGAGATGTGACGTTTCTTCCATCTCGTGCAAGCTAGCACAGTTGATCTTATCCGTAAGACCAACACTGGCATAATCAAATGAATGGCGCGGCAAGGCCGCGCCTGTCTTTCTAGTATTTATCGAATTTAGTTTGTGAAGTATCTGCCGAGTGAATTAAATAATATCAGGCAACAGTGGATGCACTTGTTAGCCTACAATCCTCGCGCATACAGATGGGCTAAGAAACAGGCAAACCGGCGTTTGCAACGTCCCATCCCGGCGTACTTCCATGGCGCTATCCATCGGAAAGCTGTAAGCCCCTTGTTCAGACCGTTCGACATTTCAAGGAGGGAAGGTTCGCCAGAACCTGTATCAGCTCCACAAGGACGAGCGCGATGTGCACTTCACCTATGGGCTATGGCAGCGTCCGGCAGAACGGCATCCGTGCGTGTCAGCATAGAAGTTCTGCCTCAACATCGCCGGCGACAAGCCATCCTTAAACCATGGAAGTTCTTAGTTTTTAATGTGCTTGGAGCAGCTATCAACGTGATTGAGATGTGGCAACATGGATTTCTGCATGGATGCTTGCCGCAACCGATTGTTCTCAATTTTTAATTTATGCATCTCGTCTCATTAAATGTTATTATCCATAGAAATTGATATATATAGAAAACTACGGGAGATTTATGTACTATATTGGAGTTTAAAAACTATGCAGTGGGACTGCCCAAAATTGATTTTGCAACATTAGTCCCTGCACTCCACAAACATGCATAACCAAGTAGAGACAAGTGGAAGCACAAATTTGCATTGGAAAAGCAAATGTGAGTCACCAAGACAAGAGACATACTCCCTCCATACCCATATTAGTTGACGTTTAGGACATGATTGTGCTTACCAATAAGTGATTAATTAGGGGGTATTTTTCCCTGTTTGCCCTTATTAAATAGGTCTGCGGGTATCCCCTAGACAACAAATGTTCATAGCTGGATTGGTCAGGCGGGTGGGTCTTGAGGCATGAGGCCAGGGTTCGAATCCCGTTGCACGCGCTTTTTTGTGTTTTTGCTTGGGTATGTACTCCAGCCGAACAAGCAGCGAGGGGCAAAGGCGTCCAACATGCCCCAGCGTGCCGTAGGACAACAGGCTTTGTGAAAACTGCTCAACAGCCCAGAACGACAGGCTTTGTGGGTACGGAGGGAGTAACGTTTTGTTTTACAAAGTTTAGTTGCTCCACCTGGACCCTATGTCTCCTTTGAGGTGGCGGCGAGCGACCCCAAAATGTCAAGTCATGTCGTGTCCCTCTTGACCATTATCCTTGTCTTCATTAGTTGATCTTTTTTTCCTTCTGGTGGCAAGACCCTAGCCCTCATGAACTGTCCCCTGACACTCCACATGTTGGGCGCTTGCCAACGACGCCTAGCCATCTAGGAGGAAAGTTTCTAGACTAACAAATGCTTCACCATGTTCCTTGTTACTTCCACAAAGTGCATAAGGCTTAGGATCACCTCACAAGTGCTCACTCAAGCTCACACAAATTAAATCTCACTCTTCAATCCAAAGGATATCTCACTAAGCACACAAATCTCACAAAGGGAGAATTGGGAGAGATTTTAAGGCTTGTCTGAAGTATAGAGATGTTAGAGTGCACCAGCATCTCTACAAAGAGGTAGGACACGAAATAGCTAGGGGGCGAGGGAGGTCAGTCAGAATTGGTTTTTTTTTTGCAGGACTAGCTATTAGATTTTGGAAAACCCTAGGAAATCGGCCTGGCATATTTTTCTAGTTCATTGCACACTTAAATCTAGTTTTACAAGTTAATCACTCGGGTTTCTCTCCTAGGTTGTTTTGAGCACTTTTAGGTCTTGTCTAGTAACCAACGTTACATCTCTCTTGACAGTACAACATTCCTAGACTTAAGATCAAGAATATTCATTTGAGTCACACTTGCGCCTCTCATTTTGGAAGTATTGTTGTTCTTTTAATCTTCGTCATTTGAGGGTCTTCAACACTACCATCGCCGTGAGCATGCCCTCCTGGAGTTATGACTTAGGATTATTCATACCATATGATTAAGATTACACTTTTCATCCATAAGTCACTTTTTTCATATAATTCAAGAAAAAATATGATCCTTGACAAAACATGACTCCTTATAGTTTGATTAGTTCGTTGGCTCAATACAAGTACTCTATTCTTCATGTTAGCCTTGGTACCTAGCTAGGCCGCCAAGCTGTCACTTGCTCTTCACCTTTGCTTAGTCCCTTGAAACTCTTTACTTGCTACCTTCACCCTATCAAGCCATCCTCAAGTCACAATTTGTCGTGAATCAACATTAAGCACTCTGTTTAAATCTAGTTATCTAATGTCATGATCATTACTTGATTTGGCAAGCTCTATCTGTGAGACCAATCCATATGAAATTCATGTCCCACTCTTCCTTCTTCAATTAAACTTTGCCATTTCGTCAATAATGAAATCCCACATTTAATGTCTCTATACTCCGAACAAGCTTCATGTGTGAGACCTATTGATATTCATCAAAGCATGTCTATTTTTTCATTTCAAAAGTAGTATGCTTGCCATTTTTCCATTTCATGAATCAATCTTGGACTCAATTCTTATTTGCATGCCATTTGCTTCGTTTGAGCCCAAATACAACAATCAACCTGATATTAAACACCTGCATATGATCCTGTCAAATATTTTAGTCCCTTAATTGTGTTGTAATTGAATCCACCAAAACCCACCTAGGAGCTAGACATACTTTCAGAACATTCCCCCCAACACTACTCGAGTCTAAACTGATGCCACAAGCGCCATTAGGGTAATAGGATCAGCGATGAGGAGCACCTAATCCAGCCTAATGCCAAACTCGTCAACGTGTAACCATTAGATGTGCCTTGTACAATATTTGATACAAAGACCGACGTATCAACTTGTAAATATCTGTACCTTATCCGTTGACCATTGTACTTCGCATTTGGCATAAATTGTGTTTTAAATTTAGTGGTTTATGAAAGGTCACACCATCTAGGATGTATGGTGTTTCCCCCATGCCAATTGCACAGGTAATCTTCCCCTTCTTTTTTATTATTCCACAAGCCAAGTATACCACAATGCCACAACCGAATTACATTGTTTAGTCAACCGGCACAGGCACCCTAGGTATAGCAACCAACACCAGGTCCGACCGCGGCGGCAAGGTGATCCCTGCTGCCTCCGTCATGTCCATCTCCTCAGCAACCATCCCTTCCGGCAGCTCCCAGTCGAAATGGAACAGCAGTGCCGCGAGCGCGAGCTCAACGTGCGCCAGACCTAAGGCCATGCCAGGGCATATCCTTCTTCCAGCACCGAACGGGATGTACTCAAAGTCCGCCCCTCTGAAGTCCCTTCCACCGTGCTCAAACCTCTCCGGCACAAATTCCTCCGCCGCGTCCCAGTGCGCCGGGTCCCGGCCTATCGCCCACGCGTTCACGAGCACCATTGCGCCTTGCGGGACGTGGTATCCGAGCACCTGGCACGCGCTGCGGCACTCCCGTGGCAGCAGCAGCGGCGCCGGCGGGTACAGCCGGAGCGTCTCCTTGATCACTAGCCGCAGGTAGTGCAGGTTGGTCAGGCCGTCCTCCGTCTCCTTGCTCTGTCCGGCGAGTGCTGTCCGGACCTCGTCTTGCGTTGCGCCTTCCGCATCGCTGCAGGATTCCTCATCAGCTCGATCATTGCCCACTGCAACGCCGTCGACGACGTCTCGCCACCGGCAGATAACAAGTCCTGCGTGTGTGTGTGTGTGGAATACGGACATTAAAAGAGTGGATGGTACGTGCAATGTAACCGGGACTGACAGGAGCTTACCATGATGACAGACTTGATGTTGAGGGTAGTGAGAGGGTACTGGGAGTCCATGTCCTTCTGCAGCCTTAGGAGCACGTCAAGCAAGTCCTCATCGTCATCGTCTTGTACGCCGGCGGTGGCAGCGGCAGCAGCGTCTCTCCTCTCCTGGTGCTCCTGGATGATGGAGTACAAGATGGCGTCCATATCTGGAACTTCCGACCGCATGGCGCGGCGGTGGCGCTGGATCATGCGGGACACGCGGCTGACCAGCGTGGTGAGGCGTGACGGCGGGAAGAAGTCCAGCAGGCTAAAGCGGGTAAGGTTCTTGAGCGCCTCCTCCAGCGTCCGCAAAAATTCGTCGTGGTGCTCCCTCCGGCTACCGACGATGGCGCGCACTGCGGAATCGGTGAGGAAGCGCGATATCTCCCGGGTCAGGTTCACCGGCGCACCCGCGGCCGTGGCCGCCGCGATGGCGCGGAGGAGGCGGCCGAGCTCGTCCTCGCGCACGGCGCGGAAGGAGCGGACGCGGCGGGCACTGAAGAGCTCGAGGGTGCAGATCCTGCGCATCTGCCGCCACCCGTCGCCGTAGGGCGCGAAGATGATGCCCTCCGCGCGCCGCGTCCGGGGACGAGGCCACCACCACGGGGAGGGTCCCCAGGCGGAGGGCCATGAGAGGGCCGTAGCTCCGTGCGAGGTCGCGCAGGGCGCGGTGCGGGGGCGCACTCCCCGCGAGGTGGTGCAGGTGGCCGATGATCGGCAGCGCCCACGGCCCCGGGGGGGAGCCTGCTGAGCTGGCTCCGGGCGTCATCCCTCCCATGCGAACGGGCCAGCAGCGCGAGGACGACGAGTGGTACGGCGAGCAGAAGAAGGGGCAGCAGGTACGGCGAGAGCTCGTTGGCAGCCATGGCCGACGACGTTCGATGCCACGGCCCACGGCAGGGCAGGGAGTGATCGAGTTGGCTTTATTTTGGGGTAAAAAATTGGGAGGCTGCAGTTGCTCTTGCAGATGGTGGTGTGGCTTGCACTCAAACTGCACGAGACGTCCACAGAGTGATCGGTTCATCTCTCTAGTCACTAAACGTCTCTAAACCTTGATCTCTCTATCTCTATTCAGATAGCTATTCTATGAATATTCTCTTTATGCATCTCTTGTATTTTCAATGGACTCTCTAAATTTTGTTCTTAACGACTTATAATATTTTTCATTTCTATATTTATATCTATATTTGTATCTATATCTATATTCTAGGCTTACGACCCATACTCATATGAGTTCGATCTATAAATCTTCCATGCGTGGATGGATAAGCTTGAAGGTGCTACGAAGTGGTCTAGGACAACACACGTCTAGCAGTGATGAATATGGAGTCCGATTCCAATTTTTAGTACATATTCTTGCTTGACGTGCTCTTGAGGCTGCAGAAGGACATGGACTCCCAATACCCTCTCACCACCCTCAACATCAAATCTGCCTCACCACCCTCTTGCGGTTACATTGCACATGCCATCCATTTTGCTAATGTCCGTCTTGCACACACACAGAACTTGTTTGTTGCCGGCGGCGAGACATCGGCGACGGCGTTGCAGTGGGCAATGATGGAGCTGATGTGGAATCCATCGGTGATGCAGAAAGCGCAAGATGAGGTCCGGACGGCACTCGCCGGACAGAGCAAGGTGACGGAGGACGGCCTCACCAACCTGCACTACCTGCGGCTAGTGATCAAGGAGACGCTCCGGCTGTACCCGCCGGCGCCGGTACTGCTACGGGAGTGCCGCAGCGCGTGCCAGGTGCTCGGATACCACGTCACACAAGGCGCAATGGTGCTCGTGAACGCGTGGGCGATAGGCAGGGATCCAGCACACTGTGACGCGCCGGAGGAATTTGTGCCGGAGAGGTTCGAGCACGGTGGCAGGGACTTCAAGGGGGCAGACTTTGAGTACATCCCGTTCGGTGCCGGGAGAAGGATGTGCCCTGGCATGGCCTTCGGTCTGGCGCATGTTGAGCTCGGGCTCGCAGCATTGCTGTTCCATTTCGGCTGGGAGCTGCCGGGAGGGATGGTTGCTGAGGAGATGGACATGACGGAGGCAGCAGGGATCACCATGCCCCCACGGTCTGACCTGGTGTTGGTCGCTATCCCTAGGGTGCCAGTGCCAATTGATTGAACAAATAGCGCTTGTATTTGGGTAGTGGTATTATGGTACTTCTCGTGTGTAATAATAATAACATGCAAACTTTGTGTAGATGGGTTGCCGCCTCGTTCTCTCGGGATTGCTACTTGCTTGCGGCGCGTTTAATTCTGACTCTTACTAGAGTGGACCTATAGTGGCGAAATCAGAGCTTTTTAGTACGGGGGCAACAATGCTTGGAAACGATGACATCCTTTGTTCGAAGCCGAGGCTTGTGAGTATGTGGCGGCGTGTTAGGTGCTTTGTCTCATGTTCGTTGTGAGATGTCTGAAGATGCTTATAGCTGTTCTGAACTTGTGATAAGCTCCGCAATGATGACAGGGTCAGTCATTTTTTCTTTAATAAGTTGTGCGATTGTAAGGTTCTCAGACTTGGTCTCCCTCATAAAAGATCAATTCTTTTGTACCTATAGTGAATTGCAAAGGTTGATTCGAACATAACAAGCGAAATTGACTATCCAATTGGCATGATATTTGTTGGATTTAATTGAGTTTTATTAGCCTATATAACTTGATCAAATCATATAAAATCGTTTAATGCTAGAACTTTGCATTTTAATCCCACATGAGAATTTGAGAGAAAATAAACGCAAATATGCTGAGTTTTGCTAAGTGCTGGTATATGCACCATCAGTAGTGCAAAACATAGTTATTAGGACCGGACCAGACCGATGGCCTTGTCCAACCAGCAAAAGACCGAATCAAGGACTATAGCCATGCGTTTCATGTAAAAGACCGTCTATACAATTGGATCAGTAAAAATAGGATGAATCGGTCGATTTTTTTATGAAACAGGTGGACCGTTCTAAGGACGTGCCTATTTGAATAGATTCAATACACTCTGTAGAGGTTTGTACACATTTTTCCAAATGATAGACACAATCTAACACCATCATCATGACTGAGATATGCCTAACAAGGTTTCATACTCGGATTGCATGACTTTAGGCATCCATTCAACTTCTACCATAGTCTTATCAGGGGTCGAAAAAACTAAGTTTGGAAGTACACACAACATCAAAGATATGTGGCTATATGAAATTCTGACTAGGCAAGATGGCTCATGAACCGGCGTGCCCAGTGGGTGCACAGTGAGCAGGCGAGCAGCCTCGAGAGAGCGCCTTTGCATGAGCATGACTATCGAGTCTTTGAATCCATCCAATGCGGGATAAGAAGAAGACAACGACTTTAAGTGTACCCTCCAATCCAAGGCTTAGGAGCAATCAGACATGGTGAATTACGACTACAAAAAAAAAGCAATCAGCATTGAGAACATTAAGCACTCAGAGCACTCGAACGCAAAAGGCACTCACATTCATACTTTAGGTACGACTAAACCTCGACCAATTTTCTGAATCGAACGGAGGCTCGGGGGCTAGTATCGGCTACATTGGCCCCAAGTATCCTCACCGAGGCTATAACTTGATTCCCAAGATGGGGTGGGCTAGGTTGATTGACCTAGGATAAATCCAACCTGGGGCTGCCCCACCGACTTTTGATAAATAGGCTAAACCAACTCCACCTATCTATAACTCTACCTCCTGGACTATTTAAGGAGGGTAGGAAGCCCCTAGTGGACACCTCAACCCACAGCAATACCCAATAGACACTAATTGCGATCCCCTACTCGCAAACAACTCTACTACTTGAGCATATGGTGCACAAGTAATAAAGCTTTCCTCATACACTGAACGTACTCTGTACCTTAACCAATATAAATCTATGTTCCGTTGATCTATTGTGCACGATACAAAGATTACTAGCCAAAGGTAAAAAAGAACACCAACATGTGGTAAGTAGGTTTGAAGCTTGGCCATGGACGACACGGGCGGATGTATATAGCTATCAGATTTCTACCCTATTTGCACCTCCAAACCCAAATCTTTGCACCCGCAGCCTAGCTCAGCAATTGGCGAAAGCCTAAACAATTGGGCAACTCTTAGGCCAGTCTTAATAGAGTTTCATTAGAGTTTTATGGGCATTAATTATGTTAATATGACACCATATTAATGAAGAGAGAGATGATAATGGTTTCATGGGAGTAGAGAAAGTTTTATGGGGATGAAACTCTTTTGCACTGATATGAAATCCCTACTGAGTCTGACCTTGCAAGCACCATGTACCCTACGCACAGAATATATCCGTGTGCACCGTCGCATTGTCCCTGACGCTCACACGCTGCAACGCTTCGCATTTGCCCCTGACGCTCACACGCTGCAACGCTTCACATTTGCCCCTGACGCATAGCCTCCTCCCACTACTGGAATCATCCGCTTTGCCGAGTGTCCAGGGCACTCAGCAAAGCCCTAAATACACTCGGCAAAGAGCACACGGCAAAAAAGCTATCGGTAAAGCGGCCTTTACCAAGTGTCTTTTATCGGGCACTCGGCCGAACCGAAAAATTCTGAAAAAATAGGAAAAAAATTTTAAAATGTTTTTTAAATTAGAGGAGGGACCCCACCGGCCAGTCATATGGCAACTGCTACCAAATGACCAGCCAAAGCAATTTTTTAAAACTTTGCGCCCAGCGAGAATCGAACCTGCGACCTCTCACACACACGCGAGCTCCTCTACCACTACACATCTCTTTCATTTGTGTCTATATTTCATTTCGGTTCCCCAAATATTATACCAAATCAAGTGTAAATTGATTGTTTGAGGCCCTAAACGAATTCAAATTTAAAAGTTGTCAACTACAAAGTTTCATAACTATTCGAGATCTACAATTTTCATTTAGGAAGTTTCTCTATCCGAGGTCATTTGAAAAATTCGAATTTTAAAATTTTGAATTTCAAACGTAGTTTTGCATGACAAGATGATATCAAATTAAAAAGTTGTCAACTACAAAGTTTCATAACTTTTCGAGATCTACAATTTTCATTTAGGAAGTTTCTCCATCCGAGGTCGTTTGAAAAATTCAAATTTTAAAATTTTAAATTTCAAACGTAGTTTTGCATGACAAGATGATTTCAAATTAAAAAGTTGTCAACTACAAAGTTTCATAACTTTTTGAGATCTATAAAGTTTATTTTGGTTGTTTTTCCATCCGAGGTCTTTTGAAAAATTCGAATTTTAAATTTTTGAAATTCGGATGCAGTTTTGCATGACAACATGATTTCAAATTAAAAAGTTGTCAACTACAATGTTTTATAACTTTTCGAGATTTACAATTTTTATTTAGGAAGTTTTTCCATCTGAGATCGTGGTTCTAACATTATTCACAAATCTTATATATCTCTCTTGTAGTTTTATAAAACTATATGAGAGACTTGTAGATTTTGTGAACAACGTTACTATCGCTTTGTCGAATGAAGAAATGACCAAAATAAACTTTATAGATCTTAAGAAGTTATGAAACTTTGTAGTTAAAAACTTTTTAATTTCAATTCATTTAGGGCTTCAAAATGTGCTTTGAAAAACTGCTTTGCTGAGTGCCAAAAAAAAACACTCGGCAAAAGCAGCTTCTTTGCCGAGTGTTTTTTTTGGCACTCGGCAAAGAATGTCTTTGCCGAATTTTTTTTGCACTCGGCAAAGCAGCTTCTTTGCCGAGTGTTTTTTATTTAGCACTCGGCAAAGAGCTTCTTTGCCGAGTGCCCGAAAAAAAACACTCGGCAAACCACATGGCACTCGGCAAAAAACCAGATTCCGGTAGTGTCCTTCCTAGCCTCTTGCGCACCACTCACGTGGTACTGTTGTCTAGGCGATAAACACGTAGGAGTTGAGGCACCCAATCAACCAGGAGTGCAGTCTGCCATGGAGCCCACCCTTTCATCACCGATCACAAGACAAAGCAATAAAAATTTCAAAGATTCTCTTAATTCTTTCAATTTCCATCAATCTAAGCATCAAATTTGGTTTCAGTTTTAGACTACCCGCACCCGGTACCGTAAACCACTCCTGCAGGATGACATACCGGATGAAACAGCTGCAGTGGGTTCCTGTAAATGTTCCTACATACACTTGCATACGCTATTTGTAGCGCAGTACCGGACATCCGGTACCGGCCGGGGGCAGCCCCACCACTCGCGATCGCGATGAACCACGAACGAGCGAGAGAGAGCGTGGGTGGGAGGGAATCTTGGGTGAGTCCCACTATTTAACTTGCAAAAAAATATTATAACTCACAAACCAAAAAAATCAAATTAAATTCCGATTGCACCATTAAATTCGTTTCAATAAATACTTCAAAACAAGATGTCACATGGATATATTTAGATAAAGTGACAAGTGGGCCCCACAATGGATAGAGGATGATATAGAGGATGGATGGATGCAGGGAAACTATATATTTTGTGGTGACTAGGATAGAATATTCCTTTTAGAGGATGAATATAGAGGTCTATGAGTGTGGATAGCCTTATGGTTCTTTGTTGATTGTCCTTATCAGATTCTATGGTTAGGTTGATAGATTTTTTTATTATTTATATGATACCCCTCCGTCCCATAATAAATATTTTTTTGAGATTTAAAATTTGTGAAAACATAACATTTCTAAAAAAATAAAACACTACCTCCTAAGGTGGAAGCTAATCATGGATGCACACAAATGATAAACTGCCAAATTAAGTTGATATCCTTGAAGAAAGGAAAGGAGACGAGGGTATATGTGTCTTTTGTTAGTGTCCTTAATTTATCTTCAAATTTTTAGAAAGTTATTTATTTTGGGATGGAAGGAGTATTTCATAATTTGAATATTCTTGCCGCTACTAGAATACTCCCTCTGTCATATAATATAGTTTATTCTAGCATTTAAAAATTGTCCTCAAGTATAATGCATTCTAGAGAACAAAAATAAGTTTTAAATTAAATACTTTCCATTTATCAACCAATCACCATTAATCACGTTGATGATAGTGTCTGATTAGGAAATAAAATGAGGGTACATGCGTCTTTTGTGTTCTCTCTTAATTTGTCTTAAAATTTCTAGAATGCACTATATTACAGGATAGAGGGAGTACACATAGAGAGGGTTTTCCAAGAAAAGCACGAGACTGTGGTACTGCAAGGAATCATACTATAAATTCTTTTTCTTGAAATTAAATGCTTTTCTTTTTTTTATTTGGGTTGCTAAGGATCTTGTGGTTGAGGATTGCATTTTGCCAATATCGATAATCTTTTGTTTCTAATTGTAGCATTCTCTAACTCTAGTTTGGTAAATACTAAGCATAATTTCTACTATTTCATTATTAATATACAACATTGATGCTTCTTATCATTTTTAATGCTAAAATCTTGCTCATAATATTATTAAGTTACACTGATGCTTTGACATTTAGTAGCACGGCCACACCCCTCCACATTTTTAAGGGATATTGTATCAAGAATGATGTAGTCGAGTCGTATAGAAAACCCTAGATAACGATTACTGAAAGCAGCAGCAGGCAAAGGAGGACGATGAACAGTGATATAGATGGATATGGATGGCGCCATTGGAGAAGCGGGCATACAAGGGCACCTGCCCTGCCTTGCTCGGCAGGCACAGGCACACCCCCATCGGTACTGCTGCTGAGAGGGAAACCTACCCTAACAAGGCCCGTTTGGTTGTTTCTGTTTTTTTAACACACAACACATCGAATGTTGTGGTATATGTATGGAGTACTAAATATAGACTAATTATATGCATGTCAGCATAGATTAAGAGTAATTTATGATACGAATCTATTAAACCTAATTAGTCCATGATTGGACATTAATTGCCAAATAAGATGAAAGTGCTACAATACTTGTTAAACTTTATCAGGGCAAACCAAACACCCCCTGACTCCCTCCCAATCATGGCATGCGCGCGTATGTCCACATAGGTTACGCAGAGAACACTGCTGTTCTGCACTTCGTTGCGTTTAGTTCGCGAAATGAAAAGTTTTGGTGTCACATTGGATGTGTCGGAGAATGTTGGTAGGGGTTTTTGATACTAATAAAAAAATAAATTACAGTAGCACTTAAGGCTTTTCATAGACTAATTAAGCTTAAAAGATTCGTCTCGAGATTTCTCCGAGAACTGTACAATTAGTTTGTTTTCATTTATGTTTAGTACTCTATGTATGTGTCCAAACATTCGATGTGATGGGTGGAGGCAAAATTTTTGTTCTCTAGAATGCATTATACTTGAGGATAATTTTTGAATGCTAGAATAAACTATATTATAGGACAGAAGGAGTATTCTAGTAGCGGCAAGAATATTCAAATTATGACATACTCCTTCAGTCCCAAAATAAATAACTTTCTAAAAAATTAAAGATAAATTAAGGACAGTGACAAAAGACACATATACCTCGTCTCCTTTTCTTTCTTCAAGGATATCAACCGATTATGGCAGTTATTTATTTTTAGTGATCAATTGGTTCATTGTCAAAGAATTGACACACCGATATTTATGACCAAAGTTTTGACAAATCTCTAGAAAGTTCTTAAATTGCATAAAAGAGAAAATGTGTTTCTTATTATTGTTATGATAGTCAACCAAATACACATCTATATTTTTTGCCCTAACTTTGGTAAGCCTAGGTTTTGCCTTGCCAAGATTTTGGTAGGGCAAAATTTGATAGTCAATCAATCAGCCCTATCCTACCGTACTTGTAGTCGAGTGACCATCCGTCGTGTGTGCCGAGGGTGACGCCTGAACTTGCGTACCCCACATGCTGACAGCAGCCCTGTTCTGTGCCGGCCAACGCCAGGGCTAGCTGCTGCCGCCCCGAGGCCGTGCGTCGGGGCTAGATCCAGCTCCTCCACATCGCTGCCTGCGCCGGGTAGCGACACGTGGCTGTGCCATGGACTGGGGGAGTGAGGCCACCTCCGAGGATGCCGTCCCATCAGCCACAGGCCGTCGCGCCACCGCTGGCCACCGCTAGCTCTTCCTTCCTCTCACCGGCCATGACTCTACCCAGTCTCAGGAAGGCACACCAAATGACACTGGTGGGCAGATGATGATGGCGAGGAGTCTGATGACGACCACCCCACGACCTACCTGAACGCTGCTCGTCGCCCGACGAAGGCAGTCACTGCGCCGCCACGCAAGCGCCCAGACTCGTCCTGTTGTTCAGTCTGGGCATTCGGTTAACCCAAACCGATTGGTTCGGTTCTTTGGTTTCTTGGTAAATTCGGCTCCTTAAGAAATGGTAATCGATCGGTTTTTTGAAATTTAGGAACCGACCAAATTCGGTTTCGGTTAATTTGGTTCGGTTTCGGTTCCGACCGAACTAACCAAGCTGCTACGAACAGAGAGAAAAATCACAGAAACGCACATCCAAATCACTCATTCCAGCAGCGAGATGAACAACAAATCAACACAAATCACTCATTCTAGCAGCGAGATAAAGAACAAATCACCTGTTTCTGGGCTACAGATCGAAAAACATCACTTCTTGTTGCCTCGCTCGCACCCGCGTGTCGTTGCGCAGCTCGCCTCGCCCGGCCCTGCTCGCCACCGGTCGCCTCGCCTTGCTCGTCGGCACGTCGCTCCCTAGCTCTCGTGCTACCGTCGGATGCTAGGAAGGAGGAGAGGGAGGCACGGGGCCATGCTGCCGCTGTCGGATCTGAGAGGAGTGTGTAACAGAACCGACCAATTATACGAGATTAAGTGAGAAAATCATCCACCGAGCAGACGATTTATCAAACTTAAGCCCGTATAACCCGGTAGTCCGTGAAATCACGACGGATTTCAAACCAACTTGCATACCAGCCAAGATCGTAATAAGTTCAGCGGTCACCATCACAAGTTACATAAAAGTTCGCGGCACAAATACATCGGAGTTTAAACATAGTTATTACAACCTAGTTTCAAATTGAAAGTAGCGGAAGCATTTGGTTCAAATCACACACGCACCCAGAGTTCAAAATACAGTGCCAGTTCAGGATCATATTCCATCAAAAGCATCAGACGAGATGTAGTGACTGACCATTGCCCATGATCCTAAGCTTCTCCCATTACAGGATAGAGGCAGTTGATACAGTAGCCGTAATACATCTGCCCATCTGCAATAAGTGGGAACAAAGCCCTGAGTACGAGAAGGTACTCAGCTAGACTTACCCGTCAGAACCAAAAATAAAAGACACTAAGGAATCATGACAGGCTGTCTGATGGGGTAGCTGACTCATTTGCAAAAAGACATTTTTAGTATTTAGAGAATCTTTACAAAAGCTTTGTATCAAGTTAAATCTTTATTAACCTGTCAACTACATTTGCACCTGTACTAAAGTAACATGTAATTAAACAGGTAATGATAACCAATGATCACTAACAACTTCCATTATGCCATATTTCATATAACTATCCAAGTGTTCCATCAATATTACTACGATAAAGTAGCTCAAGTCAAGTGCTCACTATCCAGTGAACGATGGCGATTCGAATCGATTATTAACCAGCTGGTAAGTTATTCCTCACACAAACCTCACTCACCCGCTAAAGTGAGGTGTTGGTCACCGAGTCAACCATTCAGGTAAAGTCGCGAGCTTGCCAGGAACCACTTGTACCCGGGGGCTGCCCGACTGCTCTTTGGCCTTATCATCGCGCCCCCGTATCCTGCCACTACTACTCCGGTACAGTGCGTTGCGGGCAATCCACTCGGCCCGAATAATCTCCCAGCTTCGCGGTCGGAAGGTACTTTATCCGGCCAGCTAAATGTGAGGCATGCGTTCAACATGACCCGAGGCCCAACAACGGACGGTCCTTAATCGACACAGACGGAAAACACTACAGTCCGAAACCCTGCAAGTTTCCGTCCGGTCTCAATTTCACATTAACACTTAGTTATTTCATGATGACATCTTTTCTCAATCAGATCCAGGTAAACACCTATAGCTCGCAGGTGACAGGAAATCACCTGACTTTTACCGGTCTAAGCAAGCTAAGCAATTACTTGACTGCGAATGACAAGGTGACAAGGATAGGGTAGAATGTAGTAAACAAGGTATAATGCAGCAACAGTTGCAAACTACTCCTAAACTTAATACAACAGTTAAAGTAAAGCATTCATAAAGTATTTGCAAACCGGGGGAGAGAAATGCTCCGGGGCTTGCCTCTCTCGAAAGAGCTCGGACAGTGGTCTGGGCACTCCAGAAGATCCTCACCGACCTCCTCGCCGGCTTCGGGCACTTCCTGCTCCTCGGGCTGCTCTTCCGGCTCCTCGGGAACTGCTAGCGACGTTACTTCCTGCGATCCTGTATGATGCAATCGTATAAGTGCTTATGCCTAGATGCATTGTGGAAATGACATGTAATGGTCATGATGAATGAAATGTAGATAATTAAGTTCACTTTATTTCGTAAAGTAGAAATACATTTCTTCTACAAGGTAGTCAACATCATCCAAGAATACAGACTACAAGCACATGTCATCTACTGCATTCTCTTCTACTACTACCATGCTAAGCCAGCACATTTTATTAAATGCTTCAAAGATACACCAAAGCAAAATCCTATTCACTAGTCATGCATTAACAAGGTTAAATAAAACCCTAATTGCAACTAAGTTTGAACAGCAACACCTATTTTAGTAGCACAGAAAAATCTGAGAAAATTACAGTAGCTTTCTATCATCTAATCTAGCATAACACAAAAATTTCATTGCATTTGAATTACTAGAACTGCCTACACAAAAATAACAAGCTAGGGCCTAAAAATGAGCATAGAAATACTTTATACTATGAAAAGTATCAAACAACAGATTTAGTATTTTTCCTCCATTTCTACACAATAAATAATCACTGTAGAAAAATTATTACATGCATGTTTTATTCATATTTTTCTCTCTAGCAAAAATAACAATTATTAGCAATATTAAACACTTATACTACAACTCAAAATTTTTCCACAGAGCATGCATGGCATATATTTTTCCTAGAAAGTACATCACAAAAGAAAATTATAGCAAGGGGAACCATATTTTTCTAAGCTCTCTGTGATTTACTACATATTTAACAAGAAAACAGCAGTTTTAGTGATTAAATAAAAACTCTACAGAAAAGTATTTCAAACTTGACATGCAATATTTTTAAACTGTAGATCTAGTCCAGAGGAACACTACAAAATTTGTTTCACAATTTTTGGAGCTAAAATGAGCAAGTTATGGATTTTAGAAACCCTTTTAACAATTTCTGAAAAATCATTTTCAAAAATCCATTTAACTGCAGCCGCTGAAAATGCTGGATGCACCCGGTGCAGTGCACACGCAAGCGTGAGCTGAGGCAGACAGGTGGGCCCGTGACCCCACATGTCAGCCACACAAAGAAGAGAGAGGCGCTGACTGCGCGGTTCTCGCCGCCGGTGAGCTCGCCGGCGGTGAGGTCACCACCATCGTGATCCCCGTGCCAAGGCGGTCACGTTGGTGCAAACGGCATGACCGGAGGAGCTCGGGAATAGGCTCGTCGTCGCCAATGGCGGAGCGGCGGCACGGGTGGTCACCGGCCGGCCATCCCCGACCACGCCACGGTCACTGAAAAGGTGCTCGAGCAACGGTGAGCCATGGCGAGCACGATGCGCTTGCTAGAAGGGAAAAAGGTGGGGCGGAAGAGAGCGGTCCACGGAGCGGAAAACTTCGGCGAGCTCGGCCGGAACTCCGGTGAGCAATTCACGCGGAGGGGAGGCTTACCACGGCCAACTGGAGCGAGCACGAGCTGCGTGAGGGAAAGGCGGAGCTCGGGGCTAGATGGAGGCGTCGCTGGTGTGCTGCGGTGGCCGGAACGGCAGTGCCGGCGATGGCGCACGGTGGCGGAGGCGGAACCGCGGCTGCTGCTGGCTCTCTGCTTTGGGGCGAGAAGGGAAAGACTGAGCGAGTGGAGAAGGAGGAGGCGGCTCTGGTGGAGGTAAGCTCGGGCAGCGGGGGCCACAGCGGCCACGCGCTGAGCGTCGTCAGCCTGCCGCGGGCGCCAGTGAGACGCGCGCGCGCCAGTGAGACGCGCGCGCGCGGGAGCGGGAGGAGGAGGAGGCCGCGCGGCGTGGGCTGGGCCGTGGTCACGCGCGGGCGAGCGCGCGGGCGAGCGCGGGCCGGCATCGGTCGCCGGGCCGGAAATGGGGCGGCAGCCCGATAAGGCTGAAAAAGTGATTTTCTTTTCTAAATAAATTCCAGATTTTATTATTTGATTCAAATTTAAAATTTCAAGATGAAAAAGACATTTTCACAAATTGCTCCCAAAACAAAAGTTGTTCAAAATTTTATTCTCTACAACTTTCATTTAGGGCACTTTTCAAAATTCTAAATAGATTTTGAATTGATGATTTAAAGTCAAATTTTTAAATGAAAACTAAATTTTCTGAAATATTTTTAGAAGCAAAATTTGGAAAGATTTTGAATACAAAACTTGCTCCAAAAATCATGCTACTTATTTCTAAGTTATTTAAAGTTATAGTTCCACAAATTTTTACCACTTTTACCTAGGACTTTTACCAATTCAGAGTTCAAACATGATTATCTCAATTTTAAATAAATTCTAACTTAACTTACATGTGATGATGATCATGCATGAAATGCAAATGCTCATGATTTAGGATGTGAATGCCTGCTTAACACCTAGAGGTGTTACAGCCTTCCCCCCTTATAAGAATCTCGTTCCGAGATTTTGGGTTATGAACCATTTGTTATAAAAATCCTCATAAGCTTTTTGCAGATATTCACCTGTTTCCCAAGTTGCATCTCCTTCATCATGATGACTTCACTGTATCTTATATGTTTTCACCACACGGTTCCGAGTAACTCTTTCTTTAGAGTCCAACACTTGAACCGGTTGCTCACGATATACCAAATCTGACTTGAGCTTTATACCTCGAGGTTCGATTCTTTCTTCGGGAACACGCAAACACTTCTTGAGATGCGATACATGAAAAACTGGGAATATAGCACTCATTGTCTCAGGTAACTCCAACTTATAAGTGACTGGACCTTTTCTTTCCAAGATCTTATATGGTCCCACAAATCTGGCTGCAAGCTTTCTACGTACTCCAAACCGTTTCTTCTTCATTGGCGTGACTTTGAGATAAACATAGTCACCAACCTCGAACATCAGCGGTCTCCTTCGATCTGCATAGCTTTTCTGACGTGATTGAGCGGCTTTCATATTTTGCTGAATGATATGAACTTTCTTCTCAGCTTCTTCTATGAAGTTAATACCGTAGTATCTTCTTTCTCCTAGCTCAATCCAGTTAAGTGGTGTTCTACACTTTCTACCATACAAAGCTTCGAATGGTGCCATCTTGATACTTTCTTGATAACTATTATTGTAAGTGAACTCTGCTAAAGATAACCATGACTCCCATGAACCTCTAGAAGATAACACACAGGCTCTCAACATATCTTCCAGAACAACATTAACTCTTTCGGTCTGACCATCTGTTTGAGGATGATAGGCGGTACTACGAATTAAACTCGTCCCCAAACCTTTATGCAAGTGCTCCCAAAAGTGAGCAGTGAATTGTGACCCTCTGTCAGACACGATATTCTTCGGTATGCCATGTAATCTCACAATCTCAGCAATATACTTCTCGGCATATTGAGGTGGTCTATATTCTGTCTTGATAGGTAAAAAGTGAGCTGTCTTTGTAAGGCGATCCACAATTACCCAAATCGAATCATGTCCTTTCTGAGTAGTGGGCAAACCTGTGATGAAATCCATGCTTATATCATCCCACTTCCAACTAGGTACAGACAAAGGTTGCAACAATTCGGCAGGTCTCATATGAATAGCCTTTACCCTGCAGCAGGTGTCACATCTGGCTACATATGTTGCAATCTCTTTCTTCATCTTGGTCCACCAAAAACGAGGTCTTAAGTCTTGATACATTTTGCTACTTCCGGGATGGATAGATAACTTTGAAAGGTGAGCCTCATCCATAAGTTTATTCTTAAGCTCTCCATCTTTAGGAACAACAAGACGGTCGTCAAACCATAACACGTCATGTTCATCCAATCTAAAGTGCTTGGATGGTTCTTCTTTAATCTTTTCTTTGATATGGAATATCCCTTTGTCGGTTTTCTGGCCTTCTATTATCTTACTCTCCAAAGAACAACTAATCTGAATACTGTGTAACACTGCAGGATGCATTAGATCGAAACCATCTTCGAGCAAAGGTTGCACATTCAGGCAATGTGACTTTCTACTCAAAGCATCTGCCACTACATTGGCCTTTCAGAATGATATTGCACATTCAAATTGTAATCTTTGATCAATTCTAACCATCTTCGCTGTATCATGTTCAATTCAGGTTGGGTGAAGATGTACTTGAGACTCTTGTGATCGGTGAAAATATTGCACACATTACCAAGTAAGTAATGTCTCCAAATTTTCAAGGCATGCCTACGGCAGCAAGTTCAAGATCATGCGTCGAATAGTTGATCTCATGCTTTCTCAACTGTCGGGAGGCATAAGCAATGACTCTTCCTTCTTGCATAAGAACACAACCTAATCCTGTTTTTGATGCGTCGCAAAACACATCAAAAGGTTTCTCAATGTCCGGTTGCGCTAGAACTAGAGCAGTGGTCAACAGTTTCCGCAAGGTGTGGAAAGCTGTCTCACACTCCTCTGTCCATACAAACTTATGATCTTTCTGTAGCAGACTTGTTATTGGCTTGGCAATCTTTGAGAAGTCTGGTATAAAACGACGATAGTAACCAGCTAAACCCAAGAAACTTCTAACTTCAGAAACTATGATTGGTGTCTTCCAATCCATGACCTCTTGCACTTTACTCGGGTCTACGGATACTCCATTCTCCGATAGAATGTGACCAAGGAAAGGAACTTTCTTCAACCAAAATTCACACTTGCTAAACTGAGCATACAACTTATGATCTCTCAGTCTGGTTAAGACAATTCTCAGATGCTCTTCATGATCTTTCTCATTCTCAGAGTATACTAGAATATCATCAATGAACACAACCACAAACTTGTCCAACTCTGGCATGAAAACTGTATTCATCAGATACATAAAGTATGCAGGAGCATTTGTTAAGCCAAAGGACATAACAAGATACTCGTACAACCCGTATCTGGTAGAGAAAGCGGTTTTTGGTATATTTTGTGGTCTAATCTTTATCTGACGATATCCTGATCTTAAATCTATCTTGGAGAACACTCTGGCTTTGGCTAACTGATCGAACAAAACATCAATGTGAGGTAAGGGATACTTATTCTTGATAGTTACAGCATTAAGAGGCCTATAATCCACACACATTCTCAAAGTATCATCTTTCTTTTTCTTCACAAACAAGGCAGGACATCCTCATTCAGACTTACTTGGCCGGATAAACCCCTTGTTCAACAACTCCTCTAGTTGCTTCTTCAACTCAGCTAACTCATCTGGAGGCATCCTATAAGGTCTCCTTGAAATTGGAGCTGTCCCAGGGATCAACTCAATTCCAAACTCAACATCTCTATCTGGCGGAAGACCAGGTAACTCATCTGTAAACATGTCCGGAAACTCACACACGACCAGAATCTGATGAATCGGAATGACTTCCATAGCACATGTCACACTCATAAGGTCTGTTATTTTGGGCAATGGTACCTGAAAAGTACCCTCTCCCTGGGGATCCTTCAGGATAAGTACCCGACTTCCTGTATCTATAACTGCTCTCCATTCTTTCATCCAATTCATCCCTATGATGACATCCAGAACTAGTCCAGGCATGACTATCAGGTTTACTCGAAACTTTCGACTACCTAACTCAAGGGTTGCCCCTCTAACCATCTGATTGGTTAAAACATCAACCCCTGCTGAACTTATACGGTAACCACAACTTAAGTCTATGCATAGTTGTTCATGTTTTCGTGCAAATGCTTGACTCATGAAAGAATGCGATGATCCAGAATCAAATAGAACAACTGCAGGATTTTGATTAACAGGAAACTTACTAGTAGTTACGGGCTCTCCCTCAGGAATCTCTTCCACAGTGGTGTGGTGCACTCGAGCATTATAAGTCTGTTGCTTCTTTCGGGGCGGGTAAGGGTAGAACTTGGAAAAGTGGCCAGGCTGATCACAGTTATAGCAAGGTCCCTTTACTATACCAGCAAACCTGATAGCTCCCTTCGAGTTACCTTATCCCGCGGTTGCGTCAGTTCTTGCTGGCGGCACTGCCATCTTGTGCGGCTTCTACGGTCCCTTGTAGTTCTGGGTCTTATGCTGTGGTGGCCTAAACCTTGCACCAGGTGCAGACGGACGATAGGTTGAACGATTAGCAGTGATAACTCTAGACTGTGACGGTCCTGACTCAAAGGCTCTCTTACGAGTCTTGGATGCTGTGTACGCGTTGTTGTTGTTCTCTTGTTTTAGACAATCACTGATGAAGTCATTGAATCTGGCGCGGGTATTGGTACCCACATGCTTCATCATCTTCGGACCTAACCCTCTCTTGAAGCTAGCAATCTTCTTAGCATCTGTGTCAACCATGTCGGGAGTATAACGACACAAGTTATTGAAGGCATACAAATACTGTGTTACGGTTTTGGTGCCCTGATTTAAAGCCAAGAACTCTCCCAATTTCATCTCAACTAGCCCTGATGGAATATAAACTCCACGGAAGGCTTCGGTGAACTCTCTCCACGAGATCTGAGCATTTGGAGGGAAGGTGGTGCGATGATGCTTCCACCACATCCCTGCTGGTCCTTGTAGCTGATGTGCAGCATACTCTGTCTTTAGTACTTCTGTCAGCCTCAACACACGGAACTTATCTTCCATAGTGTTAATCCGTTCTTCAACGTCAAGTGGCTCAGTTGCTTCCTTGAAAATTGGCGGCCTAGTGTCTATGAAATCCTTAAAGTTGCTGTACTGATTCACTCCATTGCCACCACCTTAGTTGTTACCACGTTGCACGTTGTTGGCGATGGTACGCAAGAAATCTTCCATATTTTTTTGTGACTGCTCGGCATTGTGCTGACTTCCCAGAAACTATACAAAGAACATCTCTGCAGTGAGCGGTGGAGGAGGCGGCAAATGCGGTTCCGGGTGTGGCTCGTTATGGTTGACGTTGTTAGCGCCACTCCCACCTGCCCTGGCACCATTTCCACTAGTTTCAGCAGCCTCATACGTGGCGCGTCGAGTGTTTGCCATCTGCATATTTCAGCAACAAGTAATGATTAAGCGAAGTTATAGTAATTGTGAGTGAATGAAAAATTATACCGTACTGAACTCATTGGAGAGAACAAAGTCATACAACAAAACAGAGGCACAATAATCACATTTCAATTAAAATAACACCACTAATTAAATTACTTCAAATACAAACATCGCGTCCAATACAACCACGTTGCCATCATACACACACTGGACTTTATGCGCTCAGGTATCGCATGAACAACCAAGATCCAACATTCTACCAAGTCTCAAGGTTCAAACGAGATACATCAAGATACATGAAGCCAAAAGAAGGTCATCGTGACAGGGCCTAGCAGCTAACGCAAAGCAACTAGCCTACTCCTCGGGGCCATCATCGGGGTCAGAGACGTCACCATTGCTACCATCAGTAGCAGCGTCGTCGTCAGTAGGTGCGGATGTGGGCTCGTCCTCATCGTCATCGACGTCCATACCGGTGGCTTCTAGAGGAGCATACGGGCCAATCCCGTTGTAGAGCGCATGAAACTCCTCATGCAAGTTGACATTGTACTCCTCTAGCTCCTCAACCCTCTGCCTTAGGAGGTTCCTCTCGTTCCAGGCTTCATTCCTTTCTTGAACCAACTGTCCAATCATGCGGTCTGCATTATTGTTGGCCTGAGTCAACGCATGCACCCGCTGTATAGAACTATCACCTCTCTCTAGAGCCTGGTCTCGCTGCAAGCTCATGTCAGCCAACTGTTCCTATAAACTAGCGATAGCACGTGCTTGCTTCTTCTTTTGTCTTCTTGCTTTGAGCCGATCATCACCATGCAAACCAGTCAAAGTCCAATACGTGCACTCCAGACTCTGGTATGCTCTGATAGTTGCATACATCGCACTCATAACGTGGTTGTCGCTAGCCTGTCCTTCGCTTGGGCCTCTGACTAAAGCACTTCCTTGCGGCTGTACCCAAATAGCATCACGAGGATCATCTCTCGGAAAAGTGCCAGCCAAGGCTGCTGCCAGCTCGTTGGGAAATCTGCTCATTATGTCCCGGATGACACGGAAAGCTGCTCCCTCTGCACCCTCAACCGGAGTGCGTCCCTCAAACTCCAAGTGCCAACCATCCCATTCTGGAGCATCACCAAGAGCAGGGACAGTGATCTCCACTACTGCCAGTCCATTCTCTGCCAACTGGTTCTCACTCCAAGAGTACACCGGCTCCTGACCCTCCGGGTACCCCACATCATGGAGCACTCTCTAAAGCAAAGTTGGCATGCCAAACTCGCTCAGAAAGGTGTCCGTGTTACGGCGCTCCTGCGGGGCCAACTGGCGTCAGGGTGCTCTTCCACCTGTGGACTTACGGGCAGTCTGCTTCGTGCGGGCCATCTGTACCAAAAGTTTCGATTACCTGGTGAGAACATAATTTAAGTTGGTACAATTTTTATTGAAAGGGGATAATCAATTTATAAGGGGATGAATGCATGGCATGAATGAAATGCGCAAGCAACATGATGCATGCACGTTTCTTACGTTCTCACAAACTTACGAAATAATGATATCTATTGACGAATTCGGTGGCATACCGGCGATCTCTCATATACGTAACTAATACGTTCTACACGAGAAACGCTGTTATGTACCTGCAGAAGTTTCATTTCAGCCCATTTCCTCATGCATGCATGAAAGCAGTAAATCTATCTACACGCTCTACACTAATCCCCAGATACGCGTACAACGGTAGTAATCACCCAAAACATCGTCCTATTGACAGCATCGCCTCAAACTACGGAACAACCACACATGCGATACTTTTGTAAAAACATGCGTAAAACATGTAAGTACTCCAGTATCATATAAGCACTCTCCCTAGATCAGCGGTGTATCCGATCATGCTCTCACATCGCACACTTACCGAGGCGTAGAGGCAACCGATCCATACATTACCACCCAAGTAAGTGGCACTCATACAATAGCACGCCATATGAGCGACGAAATAGAAATATGGTGCAAGAACCCTCAAGTCAGTACTTAATTAAGCCACCTAGAGTCCTTACTGGGCATAAAGGATATGACCACTAGCACACTCTTAGTTTGTAAATCGCGTTTTTCGAACACTTGTTTTAAATACACTTATGAACAGTAAATCCGCTAAACCATGCTCCGATGCCAGCTGTAACAGAACCGACCAATTATACGAGATTAAGTGAGAAAATCATCCACCGAGCAGACGATTTAGCAAACTTAAGCCCGTATAACCCGGTAGTCCGTGAAATCACGACGAATTTCAAACCAACTTGCATACCAGCCAAGATCGTAATAAGTTCAGCGGTCACCATCACAAGTTACATAAAAGTTCGCGGCACAAATACATCGGAGTTTAAACATAGTTATTACAACCTAGTTTCAAATTGAAAGTAGTGGAAGCATTTGGTTCAAATCACACACGCACCCAGAGTTCAAAATACAGTGTCAGTTCAGGATCATATTCCATCAAAAGCATCAGACGAGATGTAGTGAATGACCATTGCCCATGGTCCTAAGCTTCTCCCATTGCAGGATAGAGGCGGTTGATACAGTAGCTGTAATACATCTGCCCATCTGCAACAAGTGGGAACAAAGCCCTGAGTACGAGAAGGTACTCATCTAGACTTACCCATCAGAACAAAAAATAAAAGACACCAAGGCATCATGACAGGCTGTCTAGTGGGGTAGCTGACTTATTTGCAAAAAGGCATTTTTAGTATTTAGAGAATCTTTACAAAAGCTTTGCATCAAGTTAAATCTTTATTAACCTGTCAACTACATTTGCACCTGTACTAAAGTAACATGTAATTAAACAGGTAATGATAACCAATGATCACTAACAACTTCCATTATGCCATATTTCATATAACTGTCCAAGTGTTCCATCAATATTACTACGATGAAGTAGCTCAAGTCAAGTGCTCACTATCCAGTGAACGATGGCGATTCGAATCGATTATTAACCAGATGGTAAGTTATTCCTCACACAAACCTCACTCACCCGCTAAAGTGAGGTGTTGGTCACCGAGTCAACCATTCAGGTAAAGTCACGAGCTTGCCAGGAACCACTTGTACCCAGGGGCCGCCCGACTGCTCTTTGGCCTTATCATCGTGCCCTCGTATCCTGCCACTACTACTCTGGTACAGTGCGTTGCGGGCAATCCACTCGGCCCGAATAATCTCCCAGCTTCGCGGTCGGAAGGTACTTTATCCGGCCAGCTAAATGTGAGGCATGCGTTCAACATGACCCGAGGCCCAACAACGGACGGTCCTTAATCGACACAGACGGAAAACACTATAGTCCGAAACCCTGCAAGTTTCCGTCCGGTTTCAATTTCACATTAACACTTAGTTATTTCATGATGACATTTTTTCTCAATCAGATCTAGGTAAACACCTATAGCTCGCAGGTGATAGGAAATCACCTGACTTTTACCGGTCTAAGCAAGCTAAGCAATTACTTGATTGCGAATGACAAGGTGACAAGGATAGGGTAGAACGTAGTAAACAAGGTATAATGCAGCAACAGTTGCAAATAACTCCTAAACTTAATGCAGCAGTTAAAGTAAAGCATTCATAAAGTATTTGCAAACCGGGGGAGAGAAATGCTCCGGGGCTTGCCTCTCTCGAAATACTCCTAAACTTAATGTAGATAATTAAGTTCACTTTATTTCAAAAAGTAGGAATACATTTCTTCTACAAGGTAGTCAACATCATCTAAGAATACAGACTACTAGCACATGTCATCTACTGCATTCTCTTCTACTACTACCATGCTAATCCATCACATTTTATTAAATGCTTCAAAGATACACCAAAGCAAAATCCTATTCACTAGTCATGCATTAACAAGGTTAAATAAAACCCTAATTGCAACTAAGTTTGAACAGCAACACCTATTTTAGTAGCATAAAAAAAATCTGAGAAAATTACAGTAGCTTTCTATCATCTAATCTAGCATACCACAAAAAATTCATTGCATTTGAATTACTAGAACTGCCTACACAAAAATAACAAGCTAGGGCCCAAAAATGAGCATAGGAATACTTTATACTATGAAAAGTATCAAACAACAGATTTAGTATTTTTCCTCCATTCTACACAATAAATAATCACTGTAGAAAAATTATTACATGCATGTTTTATTCATATTTTTCTCTCTAGCAAAAATAACAATTATTAGCAATATTAAACACTTGTACTACAACTCAAAATTTTTCCACAGAGCATGCATGGCATATATTTTTCCTAGAAAGTACATCACAAAAGAAAATTATAGCAAGGGGAACCATATTTTTCTAAGCTCTCTGTGATTTACTACATATTTAACAAGAAAACAGCAGTTTTAGTGATTAAATAAAAACTCTACAGAAAAGTATTTCAAACTTGACATGCAATATTTTTAAACTGTAGATCTAGTCTAGAGGAACACTACAAAATTTGTTTCACAATTTTTGGAGCTAAAATGAGCAAGTTATGGATTTTAGAAACCCTTTTAACAATTTCTGAAAAATCATTTTCAAAAATCCATTTAACTGCAGCCGCTGAAAATGCTGGATGCACCCGGTGCAGTGCACACGCGAGCGCGAGCTGAGGCAGACAGGTGGGCCCATGACCCCACATGTCAGCCACACAAAGAAGAGAGAGGCGCTGACTGCGCGGTTCTCACCGCCGGTGAGCTCGCCGACGGTGAGGTCACCACCATCGTGATCCCCGTGCTAAGGCGGTCACGTTAGTGCAAACGGCATGACCAGAGGAGCTCAGGAATAGGCTCGCCGTCGCTAATGGCAGAGCGGCGGCGTGGGTGGTCACCGGCCGGCCATCCCGGACCATGCCACGGTCACCGGAAAGGTGCTCGAGCAACGGTGAGCCATGGCGAGCAAGATGCGCTTGCTAGAAGGAAAAAAGGTGGGGCGGAAGAGAGCGGTCCACGGAGCGGAAAACTTTGGCGAGCTCGGCCGGAACTCCAGTGAGCAATTCACGCGGAGGGGAGGCTTACCACGGCCAACTGGAGCGAGCACGAGCTGCGCGAGGGAAAGGCGGAGCTCGGGGCTAGATGGAGGCGTCACTGGTGCGCTGCGGTGGCCGGAACGGCAGTGCCGACGATGGCGCACGGTGGCGGAGGTGGAACCACGGCTGCTGCTGGCTCTCTGCAGTGGGGCGAGAAGGGAAAGACTGAGCGAGTGGAGAAGGAGGAGGCGGCTCTGGCGGAGGTAAGCTCGGGCAGCGGGGGCCACAGCGGCCACGCGCTGTGCGTCGCCGGCATGCGGCCGACACGCGGCGGACGCGGCCTGCCGCGGGCGCCAGCGAGACGCGCGTCCGCGGGAGCGGGAGAAGGAGGAGGCCGCGCGGTGTGGGCCGGGCCGTGGTCACGCGCGGGCCGGCTTCGGTCGCTGGGCCGGAAATGGGGCGGCGGCCTGATAAGGCTGAAAAAGTGATTTTCTTTTCTAAATAAATTCTAGATTTTATTATTTGATTCAAATTCAAATTTTGAAGATGAAAAAGACATTTTCACAAATTGCTCCCAAAATAAAAGTTGTTCAAAATTTTATTCTCTACAACTTTCATTTAGGGCACTTTTCAAAATTCTAAATAGATTTTGAATTGATGATTTAAAGTCAAATTTTTAAATGAAAACTAAATTTTCTAAAATATTTTTAGAAGCAAAATTTGGAAAGATTTTGAATACAAAACTTGCTCCAAAAATCATGCTACTTATTTCTAAGTTATTTAAAGTTATAGCTCCACAAATTTTTACCACTTTTACCTAGGACTTTTACCAATTCAGAGTTCAAACATGATTATCACAGTTTTAAATAAATTCTAACTTAACTTACATGTGATGATGATCATGCATAAAATGAAAATGCTCATGATTTAGGATGTGAATGCCTGCTTAACACCCAGAGGTGTTATAGAGTGGGAGAGAGAGAGGCCACCTCAGGAATCGACGAGGCGGGGTGAGGAATTGACGATGAGGGATGGGGGCGGCGGGATTGGACTGAAGCCAGAAGGTGGGGTGAGAACCCTGAGATGGTGGCTTATATACGTAGGGTTCTAATATGGGCTATTGGGCTGTATATTTGTTCATGGGCTTCTTTGTCTATCTCGGTTAATTCGGGTATTTCGGTTAACCGAGGGTCAGAACCGAATTAATCGAGTACATTTTGGTTCCCTGAGAGTCAGAACCGAATTAGGAACCGAATTTTTCGGTTTTGGTTCCGGTTCTTTCGGTTCGGTTTTTGGTTCTCGATTAATTTTGCCCAGGGTTACCTGTCGTGGTTCTGGGCCGTGGTGGAGACAGGGACCTAGCTGAAGGCGGAGGAAGCGTAGCCGACCACGCTCACAGATGGTGTGCGGCCTGCTTGCTTGACCAATGGATGGCCGCATTCCTGCCCGCCAACGCCTAGTCCATCGCGGATGGGTCTCCACCCCCAATGCCGATGAGTGACGGGAGATCCTCTGTAACATCTAGAAATAATAATAATAATAATAGTTAGCTTAATGTTTTTGGGTTTAATGGGCTTAGAGGAGAGGAAAGAAAGGCCTAATTACAGTCCAACCTTGAGAAGGGGAAGGGGAGTGGTAGAATCTTACGTAACTCTCCAACTCACTGTTGGCCGATTGCTCTCTCGGTTTTGCGAGGGGGGCAGAGGCGGCGCTCCTGAGTCCTCCTCTCTCGTTGCTAGGGCTGGGCGTCCAGATGTGTGACCTTCTCCTCCATATGGCCATATGGGCGCAAGACCGACAAGAATTCTGCTGTTGCTCTCATTGTTCCTGATGCCTTCTTGTTGGCTGCAGAATGCGGCAATAGGTCGGGAGGGTGCTTGGTTGTCCAGGGAGGAGTGACCAAGGGAAGATCTCATAGGTAATTAACGGATCAAATTATTTTTATCTCCTACGATTAGAAGCTGGTAACGTTTGGTCCCATGGCTTGATTCCATTTGTGCCCTTCGCCTAGCCATGTTCTTTCTGCATGCAGAAGTTTACAAGTGATATTTGGAGTATTTGTTCTGAGTTCTTTGTTCTAAAACAGGTGGCAATGCTTCAGATTGCCTCTAGTCCTTTTGACCTTCGGTAAAGAGGCAAGCGAATGTAGCGGTGTTTCGCTACCATTTTGAGTTGTTATTTTTGTCACCTACACCATAATGTTCAGAACCATTTCATAACCACTAAGAACTGAACCTTCTGATGTTCCTAGCTCAATCATAATTGGATGCCTTATTTCTTTATCTATGATGGTTTATGTGGTTAAATCCACATGCTTTGGAGAAGGTGAAGTTTATATTGCTCTTATTGCAGCATGTCATGTGTTTTGCATCATTCAAATGCTTTGGAAGTTATGTCCTTGAACTATGGTCATGACCGTACCGGTATAGCAACATGGGATGCAGCTTCATACCTTGATAGGTATGCGGGCAGGAGTCATTTGCATTGCATTCATATGCATCCACGAAAAATATTTGAAGTGACATGCCCTTGATATTATTATTAAAGGTGTATCATCACTCTATTGTTCTATTTGGAAGTTGTTTTTCTTACATGGTATTATATATTGGTTATCCTAGAATTCTGTATTAAATCGTTGCTTAACATAACTTGTGGTTTAAATGGCTCGTCAAAACAAATTTACTTGGTGAGATGTTTCATCGCACCCTTGCATTACTCCTTCCAGGTACTTGATGTTTGCTAGAAAGGGAAGGGAGCTAGCTGCACGTTTCACACACCTTTAATTGGAGACTATTATATAAACATAATAACTTAGTTGTGATCATTAGTTTTGTGAACCTTTGTTTAAAGTATGGTTGTTGAACTTATCCTTGTTGGAGTAACTCATTTTGTGTTAGGATGTTTATTAATGCTAGTTTGGCGCTTATTTGGTTATCAATATATCTTTCTTCCGCGTTGCTTTTAAATACAAAGGAGATGCTGGCAAAACCTTTATTGGTTATGTACGGCTGTTGTTTGTGAAGTTTAGTAGCATCCCGGGGTGTCTGTGGCTTTCAGGGTGTTACATCCTCCCCAGGCAGGAGACGCGACCTACGGCCGCCATGGCTAAAGCCTCGCCGCGGCCCAAAATAGCTTCCGTAGACCCGGAATATCCCCGCAGAGCTTTGTGGCAGATGCTTCAGCTGCATTTCCTACTCGCACCGAGTAGCGACTTGTCGGTTTCCTCGGCGTTTCCTGCGCACGACTTCCACCACCTCACCAGGGACTATGAGGGGCCCAGGCATGTTGTGACGTTGACGGAGAAGGGTGGCGATCGGCCACGGCACTCCACTCGTGGCAGCAATCCACTAGCCTCCAGCATGCGCCCCACGGCAGTCCACCGAGCTCGGATGAGGCCATGCAAGGTGCCGTGGGGGGGCACCAATTATCAACATTTGGTCCGGCAAGGATCCTAAGCCAACGAGTGAATCAATGTTGCGTGTCCCTAATCTGGATGGTGATGCAAGGAGAGTACATGGATGTTTATCCTGGTTCGGGCAAAAAAAGGCCCTACGTCCAGCGGGGAGGGGGGAGTATTGTATTTCCTTGCACCTAAGTGCTTGCGTAGGGGTTACAAGCTGTGAGAGAGGGAGCCGATCCTAGGTCTCAGAGAGAAAAAGTGAGAGTATAAAGGAGATTGCTTGAGATATTGATCTTCTATGGTGGGATGATGACTGGCCTTTTGTCGTTCGTCCTCCCCCCTTTCGTAGAGTCCCCTGCCTGCCCTTTTATAGGGTCAAGAGGAGGTAGGGACGCCGGGGGTGCCTTAGAGGTGAAGTTTTGTCGAACGCTGTGGAGGCTACTGTAGCGACGTGCCCCGAGAATGGCCGGCCATCCCCGAACGCCATAACGATGTAGAGGATTAGACGGTGAAAAGACTCTGGGTCCTGTGGCACGCAAGCCTTGCTTTGTTTTGACCGGTGGTTGGTCGAGGCTGGGTCGAGGACGGGTCGAGGTGGGTCGACGGTGAACAGATAAGGCCGAGTCCCCAGAATCGCGGGGTACGGTACTCGTCGTATTCTCCCTCGAGGGTGATCAGTGGTGGAATAGTGCCTAGTATGGCACGTACAGTGACAGGTTTTCACCGCCCGTCCCGAGATGGGCAGTAAAAAGTGAGATTTGACACCGGTACTGCCTCCATGCCGGTTGTTGTTGTAGCCATGAGGGTAGGAAGTGGTTGGCAGTTGCATTAAATACTCTAACTTTTGTCTCAGAGTTGGTGAATGAGATGGGTCGACCGACCCGACCCAGGGTTGTGCGAGTCAGAGATTTCTCGGCAGTCGAGGCGTCCTGTCGAGCGAGCCTCGTGCGAGTCGGAACGTGGTCGAGGTGTTTCGTTCGCTGTTTTAGCTCATCCCATCAGAGCTTTTGGCGTGGTTTTGTTTTTCTTGATCGTTGATTGTGGGTACCCCTTGTTTTGGTACCCGACAGTAGCCCCTGAGCCTTTGAGTGAGTGTGGGTCACTCCTGCAGAGGCTCAGCGAGTCATGAACTGGAGTCATAGCGTTGTAGCTTTTTTCGGTGGGTGCGCGCGAGCGCACCCACCAGGTGTAGCCCCCGAGGCCTCGGTGGAGTGTTGACTCCTCCGAGGTCTTTAGTATGTTATATCGAGGAATGATCTTGTATCGTGACGCGTTTTGTCCTCTTTCATTTGAGGTTTTGCTTTTTGCGGTCGAGCCCCCGAGCCTCGTGCGCACGAGGTCGATCAGAGTCTTGGCTGTCTTTTATTGTTCGACCCTCATGCTCCTTTTTTTAGAAAATAAGGAGGAGGGGTGGGGAACGTCGTACTACCCTCGTCGGGCGAGTTCCGACGGTCTCCGGTGAGTTGTTAACGGGGAATTCGAGTGGGAGCCCGTGCTCCATTCGGTAGGAGTCAGCTAGCGGCCACGGAGGCGCTCTAAAAATGCCAAAGAGTAGTCGTGTGGATCTCGGTTCCTTGTGATAGGATCCGAGGGCTCGATGCCTCCCTCCGAGAGGATTCCTCCGTCGACCTCTCTTCTAGCCTCGAATACGTCTGGGGGTGCCTCGAGAGAGTGGCTTGAGCCCTGGCCTTGTATGGGCGTGTCCCTAGTTGTCCCTAACTCCGTTACTCGAGGGCAGCTGTCGAACCCTGGTCGAGGGCCAGCTTTCGCTCCCTCGAGGTTTATATCGGGCTCGGAGCCTGTTACACATTCGTCTGGGAATATCCGTCCGCGGATCCCCTTCCGGCCCATTTGGGGCGTGTCTTTTTAGGAGGGGAAGCGAGAATGGCGCGGTAGTGGGCGGCGTGGTGCGACGGTTATGGAGTGAATGGCGGACACATGCCCTTACCTACGGGTTTTGAGGGAGTGGTTAGGTAAGGTCATTGAATGCGAAAAGTATTCCTACCTTTTCGCCTGCCCGTTGGCCTTCCATCGGGGTATAAGTGTGAGGTCCGGGGTGTCGTATTCCCCCTACAGGTCATTTGCGTCTCTGCCCTCTTGCCCTTTGTGCGCCCTTCAGCCACCCTCCACCGCTGTTGTCGCTTCTTCTCCTGCCGCCGCCGCACGCCGTTCCCAACGACCATGGCGGGCAAGAGCCAGATCCTTCCTGCGGACACATGGGCTCGTTCCTCGATGACGGAGAGGAAGCTAGAGGATTTGGTCCACGACGGTCTTCTGCGACCAAGGGCGAGTCGGACCCAGCCGGAATGGAGGGTGCCGCCGTCCGACCACCGGGAGACGGTGCCCCCGGAGGGATATGTGGTAAGCTTCGTGGCTTTCCATGAGAGGGGGCTCGAGATGCCACCGAGCCGCTTCATGCGGGTGCTCCTCCACTACTACAAGGAGGAGCTGCATCATCTCGCCCCCAACTCCATGTCACAGGCTGCCATTTTTGCGACGGTCTACGAGGGGTACCTGGGGATGGAGCCACACTAGAATCTATGGCTCCACCTCTTCAAGGCAGAGCATTTCGCCAAGAAGACGGGCGAGCGAGGAGTGCGGCACGCAGTGCTTGTAGGGAGCTGCACTCTCCAAGTCCGGGCGGGTCGAGGTGAGCAGTACATCCCGGCGCAGCTCATCTCGTCGAACAGCGGCTGGCACGACGGGTGGTTCTACCTGCGCAACGATGATGACCGGCTGCCGCGGTTCTTCGGCCGGGTCCTAATGTCGCGCGAGGAGAACTAGATGTACGGCGTCGTCGAGGAGGACAAGCCGAAACTGTAGCCACTCCTCGATGCATTGAGGAGGCTTCGGCAGCGTGGGTTGACGGCAGGAATGGTGGCCGCCGTGTTCCACCGCCGGAGGGTGCTGCCGCTGATGCAGCGTTGGCTCCGGATCGACGAGATGATGCTGGAGGCTTCGCTAGAGGGGAGTCGGATGTCGCACGAGTCCCTCCCCCTTGATGAAGTTACACGGCGTGCACGGTGGATGGTGGGGAGCTTCAAGCAGGAGGACATCGATAGGGTCCTGATGCGCCCCACTCAAGGCTTTGAGCCTCTGGTAAGTGTCGTTTTTGACAACCTTGGGTCCTTTTGCTTCCCAATTCCCTCGACTAAGTTGGTCGAGGCCTCCGTGCAGGATCTGTCAGCGGTCAAGGAGTCGCGGTCGTCGGTTCCGGAGGATCGGGCTGCTCGAGAGGCGAGACGCCTCTCGGCGGCCTAGAAGAAGGAAGAGAAGGACGCTGCTAAGAAACGTCAAGTCAAGAAGGCCCTCGAGCGCGAGGCGTTGAAAAAGTGTCACCACCAGTAGAGCCTTGAGGGTCTCCCGATCGAGGATTCCCCCTCTAAGACGGTCTCGGGGGAGGATGAAGACAGCGGCAACGACGACACCGGGTCACGGTATGATACCGTGACTTTTCTGGTTCACCTTCCCGACGTGCGGCCCCTGCTAGAGCCCGTTGGGGGGTTGACCTCCCAGGCGTCGAGGGAAGTCTCGGCGCTCATCGAGGGGGAAGGAGAGCCAGCAGAGGAAAGGGCCCGAGCGAGGCCTTCAGAGAGGGGATCTACCTCGCCTGGGGTCCCGCAGGGGAGATCAGTGGCGCCGCGTCCACGAGTCCGATCGCCTCAGACTCTGCCGACGGGCGGAGTAACGACGTCGGCGTCTGAGGCCAGGGCGCTGTCGATGGGCGTAAGGACTCGAGGCCAGATAGCCTTGTCAGCACAGAGGTCCTCAGGTGCCCCGTCAGCCTAGGCTCCGAGGAGCACCCGGCCAACAGGAGGCTCAACGGAGGGGCCTTCACAGATGCCGTCGGGTGGCTCGGGGAGGCCGGAGTCTAGGCCCCTGGTTCCCATATCCAGGTAAGTACCTCACCTTGTCTTTCCGTCAATGGTAATCTCGCTCATTATTCTGACGCATCTGTTTGCTGCTCAGCCACAAGCGCAAGGTGGAGCTCACGGCTCCGACTCCCGTCAAGGCGCTTAAGTCGGGCGCCACCTTGATGATGCGGACGCCTGCCGATGACGCTGCCTGGGTCGCGAGGTACCAGGCCGCCACGGAGCGGCTCATGATGAGGAAGGCTGCCACCAAGGTGGGAGCAAGTGCCCAGGAGGCCGCTGGTCCTAGTGACACCGTGCGGGAACCAGAGCTAGTTGAGGTAGTCCCAGGCGGTGACAGGCTCGAGGTGCCCAGCGTTGGTGGGTCAGAGCTTGGGTCGACCACGATGACCCAGGTGACCGTCGAGGCCGCTGGGGCCGAAACATCCATCCGCGATGCGGGGCGGGCGGATGTCGAAAAGTCGAGAGAGGTGGTGGAGGCCCCACCAGAGGCGGGGAAAGAGGCGGCATAGCCAGAGTCGCAATCGGCGCCGGAGGGGCCACAACCGCAGCCGCAGTAGGACCCACCAATGGAGCAGGTGGCCGAGGCGGAACGGGGGGTGGTTGTGCCACCGTCCAATGTGCAGGCGACGGCGCCAACAGTCGAGACACTGGCCCAGTCCCAGGGGTCGACCCCGGCTGTGATCGACCTTACCATCGATGACCCTCCTTCTGACAAGGGGAAGCAGAAGGCGGACATCGAGATGGCCGATGCCCTGGATCGACCCAGTACCTCTGCGACATTGGGGGATTACCTAGCCGGGGCGTCTGCCCGGTGGCCCGACTACATAGGGCTGGCGCTTGTACGGGCGGAGGAGGAGCTCCCGCGCTAGGGTCAGTCGACCCTCGAGTTCAGGGACGCGTCTAACCCCAGCGCTGAGCCCTTCTTCTCCCTCGATGATAAGGACGAAGTGCAGCACTGGGAGTTCATCGAGGGACTCCGTAAGCACTCCGTCCAGTCTCTGCGCATGGTCACGGATACCTTGGTGTAGGGTATGTCAGAGGCTTTTGAGGTGAGCCGGGTTTGTTTGTCTTTGCGTTTTATCCTTCCTTTCTCCCTGGTTCTGATCTTTAGGTTTTAACTGTGGACAGGAGCTCAAGGAGCGTTCTCGCCGCAAGTCACTCTTTATTCATCATGAGAGTGGCGTATGGGCGGCGATTGCTCATCAACGGGCTCTAGTCAAGGAGGCCAATAAGCGGCTATCCCAGAAGAGCGCCGAGGTGGACAAGCTCCGCGTCATCCATGCAGCGTTCAGGGAAGAGGCGGCGTAGGCTCGGGAAGCCAAGGCCAAGGCACGTGAAGATGCGGCAAGGGCGCGGGAGGAGGTGGCCAAGGCACGTGAGGACCTCACGCCGCTGCTGGCATGTGTGAAGGAGCTCAAGGAGGATGTCGCCTTAGTCAGCGGTCAACGTGACGCCCTCAACATCCAGATCGGGACGGCGTTCGCTCGTGTCGAAACCTTGGAGGACGAGGTTGCGACGTTGAAGGGGACGGTCCGAGAGAGGGACAAGGCTCTCTCGGGCACCGGTCAGGAGATTGAGACGTTGAGGGCAGCGGTCCATGACAGGGACAAGGCTCTTCAGGCGTCAGAGAAGGCGTGCGAGGAGCTGCGTGATGAGGTCGTGGGTTGGCAGACCCACGCTGAGGGTAAACCTTTTATCGTGTTTTGGCCTTGGCCTCGAGGTCCTAGCCTTTTGCTAACTTGGTGTTTGTGTTTCAGAGCTGGAGAAGCAGCAGCATGCGGCCTAGGCGACGGCTACCTCGTTCCAGAACCTTTTCGAGGCCGAGGCCGGGCGGACTCAGTTGCTCCAGGGTGCCATCACCTCAGTGTGTGATGGCCTGGGGGTCGAGCCCGATGCCGATACCGAGGAGGACGCGTCGGGGAACTCGTTTGTTCGCTGGATGGCGGCGCTGGGTCGCCTCGTCCGTGAGAAGATACGAGGCGGGTTGCATCACGGTGTGAAGAGGGCCATGGTGGTGGTTCGGTCTGGGTTCGAGTATGACATGGGCCTCATTGCCGATGGCTTCATCACGTATCTGGACTGGACTGACGAGGAGAATGAAGTAGCCTGCCTGAACCTGATCGAGGTCGCTGAGGAGCCCGGGGGTCGCCTTGCAAAGCTTTTCGAGGTCGAGGTGGTCCTGCCTGCTGACGATGAGGGCCCATGTAAATAAGTTAATATTCGTAACTTATGTCATGTTGGCCTCAGGGGCCTTGAAACATTTAGATGTAATTTTGTACTAAATGTCCATTTTTGTTCGAGTTTTTTCTTCCTTTTCTCGTTTGAATCGTATTCTTGCATGATTTTCTTAGCGCGCGGTTGCACCCCTTGGTCGTGAGGGAGCAAGTGGAGGTACCATAGCCTTGGAGGCGTAAGTGATCTCATGGCTCGACTGCCCTTCAGCCTTAGGGTGCGTTTGCGGCCTCATGGATCGTGTAAGAACTTGATTCGAAGCGAGCGGGAATATTAGACGTGAGCTTTTTCAAAATTGTGAACTATTATTAGGTCTACTTAGCGCGTGGTTGCACCCCTTGGCGTGGGGGGGAGGGCGAGTGGAGGTACCATAGCTCGGAGGCGTAAGTGATCTCGCGGCTCAACAGCCCTTCGGCCTTTGGGTGCGCTTGCGGCCTCGTCGACTTATGTAGCAGTTCTCTTGTTTTTTAAAAAAATGTGAGTTTTTTGGGGATACGTAGGGGTTCCCCCCCTTGCAGCCCCCGAGGGAGGGTCGACTCTAAGAAAACAGGGTCGATCCTTCCTGGTTTTTATGAAAGAATGCTATGAATACCGACGTATTCTTTATTCTATCATGAGATTGCGAAAAAATTTACAGAGCCTTGAGGCTTTAAGGAAAAAAAGCAACGTAGCTGTTCAATGTTCCACGCATTGGTGAAGATTTCGCCTTTCTCGTTTGATAGTTTGTAGGTGCCGGGCTTCAATACTTCTGTGACGATGTATGGCCCTTCCCATGGCGGAGTAAGCTTGCGTCATCCCTTGTTGTTCTGCCTTCGCCGTAGCACCAGGTCACCGACATTGAGGTCTCGTCTGCGGACGTGTTTATCATGGTAGAGTCGGAGACTTTGTTGATACCTTGCCGAGTGTAACAGAGCCACATCGTGAGCTTCCTCGAGCTGGTCGAGGGCGTCCTCTCTTGTGGCGTCATTATTTTGCTCATTGTAGGCTTTTAGCCTCGGGGATCCATATTCTACATCGGTTGGGAGCATAGCCTCGGATCCATAGACTAAGAAGAACGGAGTGAACCCCGTGGCTCGACTCGGCGTCGTTCTTAGGCTCCATAGGACCGAGGGGAGCTCGGCCGCCCATTTTTTACCGTGTCTGTTTAGCTTGTCGAAAATTCTTGGCTTTAGGCCCTGTAGGACCATGCTGTTTGCACGTTCTACTTAGCAATTTATTTTTGGATGAGCCACGTCCGACCAGAGCACACAGATGTGATGGTTGTCTCATAAATCCAGAAACTTTTTGCCGGTAAATTGGGTGCCGTTGTCCGTGATGATGCAGTTAGGAACCCCAAAGCAGTGGACGATGTCAGTGATGAATAGCACAGCTTGCTCAGACCTGATGCTAGTGATAGACAGGCCTCGATCCACTTGGAAAATTTGTCAATGGCGATGAGCAAGTGGGTGAAGCCACCAGTTGTCCTCTTCAGGGGTCCGACCAAGTCGAGCCCCCAAACAGCGAACGGCCATGTGATGAGAATAGTTTGCAAGGCGTGAGCCGGGAGGTGGGTTTGTCTTGCGTAGTACTGGCATCCTTTGCAGGAGCGCACTAGCTTGACAGCGTCAGAGACTGTGGTTGGCCAATAGAAACCTTGTCGGAATGCGTTTCCTACCAGGGTTCGAGGTGTCACGTGATGACCGCAAGCCCCCGAGTGTAGATCTTTGAGCAGGTTCCTGCCTTCCTCATTTGTGATGATGAACCTCCTTGATGAATTCGGCCTCCAATAGCTTGTGGACCTCCTCGCCGATGACCTTGCGCTTCTCCTTGTCGAGGCAGCACAAGCGTTGCTTCACCGGTTTGGAGCCGGCTTAGATCTCCAAGGCGTGCTCGGCGACTTCCCTGGGTATGCCCGGCATATCCGAGGGACTTCATGCAAAGATGTCAATGTTTGCGTGGAGAAAGTCGACGAGCACTGCCTCCTATTTGGGATCGAGGGTGGCGCTGATGCTCAACGCCTTTCCTTTCGGGTTGGTGGGATTGAGGGGTACGAGCTTGACGTCTTCCGCGGGCTCGAAGTTGCTGGCATGGCGCTTGGGGTCGGGGATCTCATTGGCCAGACCGACAAGGTTCGCCGCCAAGGTCGCCAACTCTAGGATGACTTCTCCGTGCTCGACGCATTCCACGTCGCATTCGTAGGCGTGCTCATAGGAGGGCCCGATAGTGATGACACCATTGGGTCCCAGCATTTTGAGGTAGGTGTAGTTGGGAACCGCCATGAATTGAGTGTAGCAGGGGCGCCCAAGAATGGTGTGGTATGTCCCATGGAATCTAACTACCTCGAAAGTGAGAGTTTCCTTCCTGAAGTTGGCGGGAGTGCCGAAACAGACAGGCAGGTTGACCCACCCGACGGGCTCTGCTCGCTTCCCTAGCATGACTCCATGGAAGCCCCCAACACTGGGTCGGAGGTGCGTCCTTGTGATTCCTAGAAGGTCAAGGGTCTAGGCATAAATGATGTTAAGACTACTGCCCCCGTCCATGAGCACCTTGGTAAGGCGTGTGTTGGCGATGATGGGATCGACGACAAGTGGGTAGACCCTAGGATTGGGGATGTAGTCTGGGTGGTCATCACGGTCGAAAGTGATGGCCACCTCAGACCAGTCAAGGAAGAGGGGGTTGCGAGTTGCATGGAGAAGACCTCTCGACGTTCCCGTTTACGCTGCCATGTTGAGAGGCGCATCGAGGGTCCTCCGTATATCATGAAACAGTCATGAATCTCGGGAAACCCCTCATCCTTGTCGTCTCCCTTGGGATCCTCCTTCTTGTCGTCTTTCTTGATGCCTATGCTTTCAAAGTATCTCCAGAGCATGTGGCAGTCCTCGAGGTTGTGGTTTGTGGGCCCTTTGTGGTAGGGACACGGTTCTTTGAGCATTTTGTCAAAAATGCCTCTGCCGGGGGGTCCTCGAGGTTTCTTACGATCAGCAGCAGCAACGAGGTCGTCGGCCGGGGCCTCTTGTTTGCCCTGCCAGTTTTTCTTCTTCTTCTTGTTCCTTTTTGAGCCCCGGCTGGAGCCCATGGGATCCTCTTCCTTGCGCTTCCCTTTGTCCTGGTCGCTACCAAAGATGGCACCAACCGCCTCCTCGCCGGCGGCGAAGTTGGTGATAATGTACATCAAACCGTTGGTAGTGATGGAAGTGTTGCGGCCCAGCTCTCGGACCAACTCTTTGCAGGTGGTACCAGAGAGGAAGGCCATGATGATGTCAGAGTCGGTGATGTTGGGAAGCTCGGTGCGCTGTTTGGAGAAACACCGGATGTAGTCCCAGAGGGACTCACCCGGCTTCTGTTTACAGCTTTGGAGATCCCATGAGTTACTAGGGCACATGTAGGTCCCCTTGAAGTTCCCCTCGAACACTCTCACCAGGTCGTTCCAGTCATGGATTTGTCGAGGTGGGAGGTCCTCGAGCCAGGCTCGAGCGGTGTCTGACAGGAACAGGGGGAGTTGTCGAATGATGACCCGGTCGTCGGTGGCCCCACCCAACTAACAAGCCAAGCGGAAATCAGCGAGCCAAAGTTCAGGTTTGGTTTCGTCGTTATATTTGGTAAGAGTCATGGGGGGGCAGAACGAGCCGGAAGCAGTGTTTCGCGGATGGCCTTGCTAAAGACCCGAGGGCCCGGTGGCTCGGGTGAAGGGCTTCGATCCTCCGAGCTGTCGTAGCGCCCACCCCTATGCTCGTGGTAGCCTCGAGCTGCACCGTCACCACACTTGGGCCTCCGACGCTCGGTGATGTTGTCACGGGCGTCTCGAGGTTCACGGTTGTCGATGATGTGTTCACGGATGGAGGCCGCCTTGTATCATTGAGCATGCTCAGGGTGAACCGAGGCCTCTCTCTCCTGTTGGGAGGGCTCCGCAGGCTGCTCCGAGGCAAGGGCACATCGCCTCGAGGCGGAACTCTCGGCCTGCTACATGGCAGCGGTCTCAAGGAATCCTTGGATTTCATCATGGGCCTAATGGGCCTCGAGGTTCGATGGCTTGGGCATGTTACGAAGGAGCATGGTGGCCGCAACAACATTCTGGCTGGCTCGACCGAAAACCGAGGGCTCGACTGCTCGATCCTCGACGATGCGACGATTGACGTCGCGAGCTCTCTCTCGAGCTCCTCCGCCATGTGCGCGTGCTGTGCGCTCATGCTCGAGGGTTTGTTGAAGTAGGCACAGATTCTCTCATTCCTCGTCGATCCTGTCCAGCAATTCATGGATTTGCTCGAGTTGCATTCCTTGGTCCACAAGGAATTGAGCCTCATCCCGTGCAGCAGGGAGCTCGACCTGAGGCGGCGTGTTCCTTCCTCCAATGGCTGCCTCATCCTCTGAATCCAACGCGATGGCTCCATCGATATTGAAGCACTCACGAGTCGGGTCGTAGGTGTCGTCGGCAGAGTCGGAGTCTGGAGCGCCGAAATAGTAGTACAACAGGTGCATGTGAGGTCGTGCGTCTCAGGGGTCGTGATGTCGAAAAGCAGTCGCACGGAGCTCTGTTTCTGGGGTCTCCGTGGAGTCTAGGTACTCGGAAGCTGGCATGGACGTGACGAGGTTGAGGGTGGAACGTAGATGGTGTCCGGGGAGTTCCTCGTAAGCACTCATGCTGGTGCTTACAGAAGAAGCATACGCCCGGGCAACCGAGTCTAGTCCAAACGAGAATGCTGATGAAGACGTCGTTCCTGGTACTGGAGTAGTCGAACTAGATGGTGGTGTCGCACCGGGCGGTGCAGCGATGGGACTCCCTGTCGGCATCTCACCCTTAGCCAAGATCATCCTACACAGATCCTCAGTGAGGAAATCCGTGTCGGCGTCTGGCTAAGAGGCGCCGGGTCGGGGAATGTCATTGCCCTCCGTGAGGCGATGATAGCGGTTGTGCTGGGCTCGCCATCGCCTGGCGGCGCGTGCCTGATGGGAGCGACGATACCAGCACAGCGCTCCCCCAGGTTGGGAGAGCTCATGGTCACCGTCAGTCGGGTGCCTAGGTGGGAGGAGGACCATGTCGTAGCCGTGGCTAAGAGACATGAACTCCAAGCTCCCAAACTAGATCACCGTGGCCAACGGGAGTGGACGTTCAGGGTCAGCCATCCAGAAAAATGGCGGGAAAACGATGTTGGCACGCAGCGTCCCCTACCTAGCGTGCCAACTGTCGGCGTTCGGTCCGACGAGGATCCTAAGCCAACGAGTGAATCAATGCTGCGTGTCCCTAATCTGGATGGTGATACAAGGAAAGTACACGGAGGTTTATCCTGGTTCGGGCAAAAAAAGGCCCTACGTCCAGCGGGGAGGGGGAGTATTGTATTTTCTTGCACCTAAGTGCTTGCGTAGGGGTTACAAGCTGTGAGAGAGGGAGCCGATCCCAGGTCTTAGAGAGAAAAAGTGAGAGTACAAAGGAGATTGCTTGAGATGTTGATCTTCTATGGTGGGATGATGACTGGCCTTTTGTCGTTCGTCCTCCCCCCTTTCGTAGAGTCCCCTGCCTGCCCTTTTATAGGGTCAAGAGGAGGCAGGGACGCCGGGGGTGCCTTAGAGGTGAAGTTTTGTCGAACGCTGTGGAGGCTACTATAGCGACGTGCCCCGAGAATGGCCGGCCATCCCCAGATGCCATAGTGACGTAGAGGATCAGACGGTGAAAAGACTCTGGGTCCAGTGGCACACAAGCCTTGCTTTGTTTTGACCGGTTGTTGGTCGAGGCCGGGTTGAGGACGGGTCGAGGTGGGTCGACGGTGAACGGATAAGGCCGAGTCCCCGGAATCACGGGGTACGGTACTCATCGTATTCTCCCTCGAGGGTGATCAGTGGCGGAATAGTGCCTGGTATGGCGCATACAGTGACAGGTTTTCACCGTCCGTCCCGGGATGGGGCAGTAAAAAGTGAGATTTGACACCGGTACTGCCTCCATGCCGGTTGTTGTTGTAGCCATGAGGGTAGGAAGTGGTTGGTAGTTGCATTAAATACTCTGACTTTTGTCTCAGAGTTGGTGAATGAGATGGGTCGACCAGCCTGACCCAGGGTCGTGCGAGTTGGAGATTTCTCGGTAGTCGAGGCGTCCTGTCGAGCGAGCCTCGTGCGAGTCGGAACATGGTCGAGGCGTTTCGTTCGCTGTTTCGACTCGTCCCGTCAGAGCTTTTGGCGTGGTTTTGTTTTTCTTGATCGTTGATCGTGGGTACCCCTTGTTTTGGTACCCGACACCAGTGGATCCCGATGATGATGGTGGCAGCGCCGGAGTGGCTGGCGAGGGACATCAGCATGGGCACGCCTGCCGACTACAATGACAACACCGCTACCGCTGCTACTGCACATTGCTACCCTGAGCCAGATTCACTGGTGTTGGAGCTGTGTGCGAGCTCAGGGCCTCCCGCGTGGGTCGACCCAATGCTGGATGAGCTCGCCGCCTCGCTCATCATGACCCACCTAGCAAGAGCACCAGTGCCTGGGTGCCGCCTACTCCAGCGGCCACCTCTTAGAAAGTGGACGCATCACTATGGACACCTGTTCTCCGGCAAAGGCTGTCCAGTGGACGAAAATAGACTCGCCTCCGTTGTCGCCTATGTAGGGGCCGCTAGTCACACCGCCACAGGTGGACAGCCCGGCGTCATGGATGTCGAGGCGCGCCCAGACCCAGTGTTGGTCAGGGCAACCACCCAGAAAAATGCGACGGTCGTGGATGCTACGGATGATGTCAAAACCGCACCCCATCTCCTCAAACGACCTCGGCCAACAAACGCCTCAAGCGCTTCATCGAGCGAATCACAAAGAGGAGGCAACTGCCACTCCTGGAGCTGCCTGGAGATGCTATGGCCCAGGCGAACGTGCACCGCCCGCGCTCCCCACATAGAGCAAACGGATAGCGGTGCAGAGCATATCTCATATCCTGGCGTTCAAAGCGAGGTGAGTACCTTGTCATGAAGCGCCTAGGACTAACCAGCGAGATGTCATCTCCGTCGACGTCAGCCTTGAAGGCGTACGAAGAAATTTTCAATGGTGACCCCGCTCATATGCAGACGCTGCGTGAGTTGTTCCCAGCGGACGATGAGGTGGCCGCGCGCAAGCAGCGCCGCCGCCACTTGGTAGCCCGGGCATAGGCCTCCTAGCCGACGTCATAATTCAGGTTGATCAGTATCCAATGTAACAACATAACTTACGATAGTACACTAGGGAGGGTCCGAGTGCCCATGTACAAACTCTTTTGACCCCTGGGGCGCCATTAAGGCATGTTGTATTGAACTTTTTCTCTATCTCAATACGGAGACGCGTAAAACTTTTGTGTGATCCAGAAAAATAATGTACAGCATACAAGTTGGTTCGCGGATGCGGTTGGGGATTAGTTAGCCGAACATGCAATGCATATGGAGACACAAGTGGCTGCCGTCCCAATTATATATTCTGTTCAGTGAAAATGATATAACAAAGATGAACGACGCTCCTTTTGCTCGTGAGGTTTCATCATTGTATAGTCAAGTCTCTGTTTGTGATCTCACAGCCACTATATTAATATATTATCATCGCGTGTTCTTTGGTAATGATGATTAATGCATAAGCACTGTGTGGAACGTCGAAAACCACATGGTATGGTGTGGCCTCATGACCGACTTGCATGCGACTTGACTTGGTAGGTCGGCTAATCGAGTCATCGTATGCTGAAGCGATCTTGAACTCCAAGCGTACGTGTTCTATATCGTACAACGCTAGCTTGCTGGCTAGCTAGCTTCTCTATGCATATAATAAACGGCGACGTGGTCCAGCCACCGGACGACGTACGCGGACTGGACATGCGTTACATGTGTTACTTGGTCGGCGAGACGGCTACGACCACAGAGTAACACGTGCTCACGACCTAGGCGGCCGGGCAAATGCAACAAGCTGGTCCTGCCTCCTACAAGGTACGACCATTGTTCTAACGCAGTCTCGTATGAATCAGTGAAACAGGACGAGGAGCGCGGCTTGGAGCGATGCCGCCATGTGCCCATGCAGAGCGTCGTCCTTTGTTGAGCATGGCCACGTCGATTGTGAATTTGCTTGGTACTTGCTATGGGCTGGACGTGGATAGATCCTGGCCCAAACAAAGTCCAGGTAAATACTAGTAATTAAAAAATGGCAAATAAATAGGAAATTGCTTTGGAATACCCGCAAAATTTTTAAGAGAGGACCAATTGTCTTTTTTTCTTTTAGGCCTGTTTGGACCCTCCGAATTAAATTCATTTTAATAATATAATTTAGGCATAGATTAATTAAGCTAATATGGTTGTATATGAAATATTTGCATACTATTATTAGTTGTACAAGAGAGATACTTATATGTTGCATTTCTACTATAGTGAAGGGAGTTGGAGAGCGTGCTACAAGTTAGAGCGTAGAAAAATGCTCCCACGCGCGACGGCGCGCGTCACACTTTACCTCGCTGCTTTCCGCCCGTGTTGCTCGCTCCCGCCTGCGATGTGCGCCTCGCCCGCGACAGTTGCTCCCTCCCATCGCTCGATCCACCCGTCGTGTGCCCGGTCCGCGCGGATTCGACCTCCGCGTCACGTAGCTCGCCCGTCACGCGACCTGCCCGCCGTGGCCATCCCTCGCCTCGCCCCCATCCCGCACACGCTGCCTCTACTTTCCCCATGTCTCGCTTTCTATCTCGCGTTCGCTGATAGAATTCCCCACCGTCGTCGCCCCTGCTGATGGCCGCTGGGTGCACATGCCGAGGCCTTGGGTCGTCCCTTGCTGAGCCTAGGGCACCCACGAGCACGACCATATGCTGGTGGTGGTCGGTCGCCACAGTTCGTCACCGGCTCCCACCTCGGCGGTCGGAATCGACCGACCCAGGCCTCCCCTCCCCTATGTTGCAAATGCATATTTTAAGTGTTTCAAACATTTCAGAGGTTTGTTGCAATTGTCTCATATGGATGTTGCAAAAGTAGATCAAGGATGTTTGCACGTGTTGCATATATTGCAAGTGTTTCAGAGGCATGTTGCAAGCGTTTGTTCAAAATGTTTTATCTGTTCCAGATGTATGCTACAAGCGTTCTAATATGAATGTTGCATATGTTTCACTAATATGCTGCAATAGTATGTTTTAAATGTTTCAATCTTATGTTGCAGTAAGTGTTTTTATATTATAAGTAGCAAATGTTTAATCTAGATGTTGCATATGTTTTACACATATGTTGTATGTGTATGTTCCAAATGTTTTATCTCCTTAAAATGTATGTTGCATTCAAGTGTTTCCATGTCGCAAGTGTTTCATGTTTCAGAGATACTTCAGAGAGTCACGTGGACACGGCGAGCTAGGGGGCCTGCGGAAGGGGCATGCTGGGGCTGGGAGATAGGGTGTGCGGCGCACCGAGGGTTGCGAACGGGACGGGCTAGGGACTGGCACGCGCCGCACTTGTAGATGGGTGCGCTGTGGGAAGGCTGGGGTGAGTCCCTTGTACCGCACGGGCTTTTGTGGATCGTATCGTACGGGTGGGGAGCTGCGTCCGGATGCGCTGCTAGGTCCGTACGTCCGTGCGCTAGTGCCTCCCTGGAGATATAGCATGGTGATCTATAAAATCTATTTCTATCTTTCACCCTATGAATTTGAGATATGCTTATATGTAAACTTATGAAAATCGGGGAATGTAAAATTTCAAGCCAAATAGTCATTAAGTAGATTCTAATTCCTCCAAAATGAAAGTATCCTAACAGGCCCTTATAGTAATAGATTAAATGTATATACCCTGAGCATCGTGATAAATGGAAACGTTCTTGATGCCCTCTCGCTGTTGAAAAATACTCCTTTGTCATATAAAAAAAATGGCATGCAACACTGCAATTAGATCGCACACATTGACACCCTTCAGGGCTTTGCGTTCAGTTACTGCCACCATATCATTCGTAGCCACAATGCTGATCTTTTCAACAGAAAAGGAGACCTCAAGCGCCACTGATTAAGTGTTGAAATGCATGCTAAGATCATAATCCAGAATTAAAAAAACGAGAAGTGAAATAGGGGCGCGGACCGGAATGAATCCTCCGATAATGTTTCTCCCGGGCTAGATGCGGGGTCGAATCTCGAATACATTCTTGAAATCTTGAAGACCTCTCTTCTCTCTTCTCGATATCCATGCATGCGTTCTCTCTCTCTGCCCGATCCCGATGCCTTGATGCCTGATTTGATGGCGAACGCTAGCTGCTGTATATGTAACGTTGGAAAACATCACCAGGCATTGAACCTGGACGCCTTGTTTGTCGATGGAGTTTGTGAACTTTTCTTCAGATCAGCTATATATTCGAGATAGTACACCTTCATGTACATTGAACCTGGACAGATTTTTTTTAATGTTACTTCATGTACATTGAACCTGGACAGATTTTTTTTTTAAATGTTACAGGAAGCTTTTTAGTAATTCCTTAAAAACATTACCTCGAGTTTGACACAAAACATCAGAGAAGTACTTCTGACGAAACAATAAGGAAAGTCCCCATACATTCCAGTGACTATCGGTTCATGAACAGATTGTCACCATGTATTTGTGAGAAGATATCCTTACCCAGGTGCGTCAACTGTTATAAGACTTTTCTATAACCATGTCCTTTTTTTTGCGACGAAAGAAGAATTATATTATATGATAGCTGGGTATATCAACACATTATAAGTACTCTGGATTACAAAATAGTACCCACGCTGTGAATAGCACAACTCAAAACATAACCTGTTAGATGCTTTGCAGTATGGATGACCGCACAGGCAAACACTCGGCAAATGGCCTGAGAACAAATGCCCAACGAACAACGGCCAACATTCCTGTAGGCGGAATTGAGGAACTTCTTTCTGGTGTCTTCCTTCTTCTTCTTTCTGCCACCGAAGAGTAAGGAAGACTGATCTGAAAATTATTCTCCCTAGTCCTTCATCGTGGCCAAATCTAACCACAACAAAACAGAGAAGAGACCGGAGAAAATTATTCCATGGCGGCGACATCATCTCCGCCTTGATGCCACAGTCCGGAAACAAAAGTCTCCATGTCGTCATGTCGATGAAGATGCTGACGCCGACGTTGTCGCCCTCATCTTCAACGAAGCCGCCATGGAGAAAACGATTCCACCCTTCTCCTTCACCATCGACAGAGATGAGGAGAATAAAACTCCAGTACCAAGTAATTTGGCATGGAGAGACACTAACCCTAATGACTCGATCTACTAGGAAAAACTTATTAAAAACAATGGATCCTCACTCCCTTCAGCCCCGGCGAGATGCCGGAGGAGAAGGGAGGGGGACCAGCGGTGGTGGATGGCGGGAGCGGCGGCGGCGGCGGCGCTAGGGCAGGAGTCAAAAACGGAACAGAGGAATGTCCGGGGCTTGGTTTTCTTTCCTTTTCTATAACCATGTCCTGTGAAACCGGCTTTGACCTAATAGCCTAGGTATCTGTCCAGTACTTAACCAAGTTGAATTTTTTTTCTTTTTGGAAACAATATCATTCCCGCAATACAATAGTGACCAACGAGCTGCCACTGCTCCTAGCAAAATTAGTGGAATAAACCCCTTAGCCATCTCCCAAACATTTGTGATACATTTTGAAATTTTGTTAGACCCATCACCACTTGAATAAATAAATTGATCAAACATCCCGCCACTACTACAGGAAGTTTCTGTAGAGACGCGAGGAAGTATCCATAGAGATGGCTAGTTCAACCACCTCTACTTTTTTGTTTCTAAAATTCGACGATTTGTACAGGGAGCTAAAAACATCAGTCGCCACCAGAAATCATAAATCGGGCCAAAAAAAATAGCAAAAAAAAAGCCATAGAGACCCCACCAGGCACACCATCACAAGTCCCAAGTCGGACGATTTTCACACGCGTGAGGCCATGGCATTCAAACTAGTAACTTCATGCCACACACGTAGCTATCATCTCCACTCCACCCCAAAGCCACTTATGACTAAAATGCACGAATATTGCCCTCATATTCACTTTACCCAATTTTAAAATGAATATTTGAGACTCTACCCGAATTCAATTGAAAAAGTTGTCAACTTTAAAGTTATAGATATAGTCGAGTACTAGAACTTTGGTTTTGTTCGTTTCTCCCTCCATGGTCGCAATAAAATGAATTTTAAATGTGAGAAATTCAAACATAATTATCTTTGATAAATATTTCAAATGAAAACGTTGTCAACAACAAAGTTGCCTACCTCTATGAGATTTATAACTTTTGTTTTTTTTTGTTTCTCCATTTGAGGTTATTTTTAAAATTTTGAGTTTCAATATGTGAGGACTTCAAACTAAATTTTGAGACCATAGAATATTTCAAACAAAAAGTTCTCGATTGCAATGTTTTACATTATTTCAATATATATAACTTTGGTTTCGGTTGTTTCTCCATCCGAGATCCTTCGGAAAATAAAAAAAAATTGAATTTCAAAATATAAGAACTTAAAACAAAATTTGCGGGATTTTCAGTGATTTCAAATAAAAAGGTTATCAACTACAAAGTGGTAGATCTCTTTGAGTTATACAGTTTTTATATAAAGTTTGTCTTCATTTGACTTTGTTCGAAAAAGTAATAAAATTTAATATGTTACACCTATTTTTAGAGACGACTCTAGATTTAACCGCTTTTAGAAATGGATTTTAGAGGCAACTATAGATCTAGCCGTCTATAGAAATCAGATTTTAGAGACGGTTGGAGATCTAGAACCGACTTTAAAAATAGATTTTTAGAGATGGCTGGTTTAGTGGGGCCTGACGGAAGGCTCTATAGCGGTGGCTAGGAATTCAGCCGCCTCTGCCAGAAAGACTCTGTTGCTACAAATCATTCTTATAACAGTGCCGGCAAACTAGGAGTTGAAGCAAATGCCTCTCTTCTACGTAAGAAAAGCAAAAAATTTTCTACCTTGCAAGATTATCCTTTGTAAACACGACTCCTCGTTGTAAATACTATAAATTTTATATCATGATTTTAAAGGGGGCATTATTCTTTCCATTTGAGTTTGTCAAGATCGGGAATATCAACAAGTATGAATGCTTGTTGGTGTGGTTTGACAAATTATATATCGGAAATGTTGGGGTCAGGGCGTCCGATGCGGACGCTCCACCTACCCTTTGCGCCACCATTGCCGCACCCACCCGCCCTTTGTGCCACCGCCACCTGTGCCGTCCCCACCTCGCCTTCTGTGCGTCGTTGCCCAGCTAAAAGCCCAAGTTTGGTTTTGGTAATTAATGACACCAAGTTGCTAATGCCATTATGTCAAGTGAATTGAGTTAGGCGTAACAACACATATGATGAAGGAGCAAAGAGCATGATGGTAATGGTCATAAGATCGCAAGTGCATGAAGATAAAGATGATGGTGAACATGCACATAGGTGATGGACAAGAAATAAGATGATCAAGGCAAAGGTATAATCATAGAATTCTCTTTTGCCGGTCTAAAGATGAGTAGAGAAGTGATTGACCGGGTTTATGATTGATAGCCGACTATCAAAAGGGGCAATCATGGTCATCTCATGAATCAAGTGCTATTAGGTCCATATTCTTGAGCATATGCATTTAGGATCTAGTGAGATGCTAACTCCTTGAAAAATATTTGAGAAAATGCTAACACATGAGCACAAGTTGGTGATCACATGGTGGTATTAGCACATTTGCGAAGGAGGTGAAGTTTGAGGGGTAGAGAGGGGTTTGGGTTCCTCTCTCCCTCCCGCTGCTCGGCGGGATTCGACGCTTTTGTGGAAGTGAAACGTCTATTTTCCACTGCGCCGGAGGCAAAGAAACAGAGGCGAAAGGAAGTCACTTGGTGCCCGGACGCGTGACCGGATGCGCGACCGGACGCTGGACCGGACGCGGTCTCGGCACGACCGGCGCGTCTGGTTAGTGGCAGCAGCTGTGCGCGGCGCAGGGCACTAGGGTTTGCAACCGGCGCGTCCGATCACTCGCGGGACCGGCGCATCTGGTCACGCACCCAGGAGAGGAGCACAGAGGGAAGTTTGATCGGACGCGGTGCGCGTCCGGTCAGTCACGATCGGACACGTCCGGTCGACAAAGTCGCTCTCTGGAACCTCTCTGGACAGCGACCAGACACTGGCACTGTCACGTCCGGTCGTGGCGTGAAGCGCGTCCGATCACACTTTACCTGAGAGCGTAATGTTTCGTGACCGTTGGAAATCTAACGAGCGAGATTCAAAAAGGGACACGTGGCGAGCATCGCGCATGGTCGCACTGGTGTGACCAGACGCTGGCCGCGTCCGGTCAATCAGACCAGCGTGTCCGGTCAACACATGCAGAGCGGCATCTCGAGTCTAACGGCTCTATTCTTTGGGGATGCTTATAAATAGTTGCTTGGCCAGGTTTGGGAGTTCTCTCTTGACTCTTTGAACACTTGAGACATACTTTAAGCTAGAGAACTTTCCCTCCACTCATCTCCTTACTTGGTTGCATACTCTAGTGAGATTGAATGAGATTCAAGTGCATTGCTTAGTGATTTGCATCTAGTGGCACTTGATCCTTGAGTTGGCTATGGATTTCTTGTTACTCTTGGGTGTTTCCTGACATCCTAGATGGCTTGGAGCAGCGGTGGTGTTGAGCTCATGATTGAAGATTGTTTCGAGCCTCACCAAGTGATTGTGAGAGGTTCTTGAGCCTTTCCCGCGAGAGTTCACGAATTGGTTACTCTAGTGGATCTCGTGGGTTGGAGGATCCCCATCTTATGAGTGGATGTGCGGCACCCGCTGAGGGTTAACTCTTGATAGTCAATTAGTTCGCGATTCATCAAGTGGGTGCATCGCCACAACGAGGACTAGCTTGCCGGGAAGCAAGTGAACCTCGGTAAAAAAATCTTGTGTCATCTCTTTGCCGAGGATTTCATCTTGTTATTGTGATTGCATTGATTGATTGGTTCATTAGAAATATCTCTACTCATCAACGTCGATATAACAATACATGCTCACTCCTTTACTTACTTCTCTACCTCGCTAGTTGCTTAGCTTGTTTTCTCTTGTAGATTCTAGCTCCTAGTTTGTGTAGTGTTTCTCTTTCACCTAGGAGTAGAGTAAGTAGTGACTTAGCCTTGTTGGTGTGGACTAGAGATTATAGCCTTCTTATCTACTAGAATTGTTTAGGTAGCTTGCATAGTGTAGTTAAGCTAGTGCTAGAATTAGCTACGCCATCTTTTATACTAACTTTATTTTTAAGTAAAGCTTGTAGATATTTTGAAAAGACTATTCACCCCCTCTAGCCATTTAGGACCTTACACTAGCTCTGCGTCGCCGACGAGCACACCGGTGACCTTCACGCGCTACTGCCACCCATGCCGTCCGCACCCCTCCCTCTGTGCGCAGCCGCCCAACTCTGCGTTGTCAGTGAGCTCCCGCCGGCAAACACACCGGTGACCTCCACGCGCCGACGAGCCTCCATTCGTCGAAGCGGCACGGAGATGTTTGCGCTGAAAGAGCATGTTGCAAACGTGTGTTTCAGGTGTTTCAGAGGTATTTGCAAGTGTTTTATATCGATGTTGCAAAAGTAGATCGAGATGTTGCAATACTAGATCAGAATGTTGCACATGTTGCAATAGCTTGCACATATGTTTCATCTATATCAGACGTATGTTGCAAGTGTTTCATCTGGATGTTGCAAAAGTAGATCTGGATGTTGCATATACATGCATGTTGCAAGCGTATGTTTCAGGTGTTTCGTAAAGCGTTTCATCTAGATGTTGCATATGTTTGCAATGGCTTTCAAGTGTTTTCCAAGTATTTTGCAAGTGTTTCAGACGTATGTTGCTAGTGTTTTAGTTGTTCTGGACGTATGTTACAAGTGTTTCATCTGGATATTGCAAAAGTAGATCTGGTGTTAACACATGTTGCAATGTGACCCATCTGCTGTAGCTACTGGATGATGCTCGGGCGGCGCAAGCTCCATCTCTCTTGCACGCGTGACACCATCGGACGCTGACGCTCCAGACGGACGTCCGGACGCTGGCAAGTCCGATAATATATGAGTGATGATGCGGCCTGACTATTTCACGAGCGTTCATTGGAATCGAATAAGAACAAATTTTCGACATGCAATTACTTCCTTTTTAAAAAAATATTTCCACCGCTTTTCCATATTTGGTTGGTGTTGTGCGTGCATACTCATTTTGTTCTCGTGTGCTCGGCTGTGCATGCACGAGATCAGCAAATCAACGATCTAGCAGCCCAGCAACTTTCTTTTTTTTTGGAAAAAAAAATGTTTCCACATTGGAAAGTTACAAAGTTATATTCACAACTTTTACGTATAATTTATGGAACAAACTTCAGCATATAACTTATATACATGACCTCAACATATACCTTCAACGCCGTGACAAAGTTATGCACATAACTTATACATATAACTTACTACGTGATAAAGTTATACACATAACTTTTATGTATAATATTTTGCGGAACAAACTTATCAACATAATTTCTTAGAAAGCTACAAAAATTATACACAAAACTTTTATGTATAACTTGTTTGTATACTTAGATATATAACTTGATGAATGACTTAGATGTAAAGTTGGACGTATAAGTTATATTTAAGAACTTAGATGTACAAATTAATATTATAACATATTAGTAGAAATATGAAACACTATGTATGAAAATAACTATGTAGTATAACTTATAAGTTACATGAACAAATTTATATGTAGAAGTCAACATTGATAACTTATATTATACTAATAACTTATATATAAGAACTTGTTGAATGACTTAGATGTAAAATTGGACGTATAAATTATATATAAGAACTTACATGCACAAATTAATATCATAACATATTAGCAGAAATATGAAACTAAAAAAGACAAAACATGGTGCACTAATTTATATTATTCATCTACAACTTAGTATATGGATACATATATAACCATGTAAAATAGATAGATTAATGTATAAAAAATAAAAAGATTCAGAAAAAAAGGAGAAATATGGGCGTACCGTGTAACAGAAAGAGGCAAGTAGCACTTGTGCGTTTCGGTATTGAATGGCTCGGCACCGTGTAATAGAACGAGGCAAGGAGCAACGTGTGGTAGAGAGTTTACTCGCCTGGTCAGATCGTTCGCTCGATCAGAAATCAGTGAACGACCGTGGGAATGGAATTAGGGTGATGATTAGGAAAGGAAATCGAAAATTATGTGATCCGAAAAAAACATGATCCCACGTCTCCCTATGGACTTAGCATGGATGGCTCTTAACCCGCTGCCGACCTCCCTCACCGTTTCCCTCCATCTCGCCATCAGCCCGTCACTAAAGCAAGCCACGCGTGGAAGCTCACATGCACGGTGCCAGTAGGAGTGGATGCCACACTGCTCCCGTGACCACTTGGCTGACGGTGAGCACCCATGGAAACATAGTTAGCGCCAACGGTGCAGGGTTCTCCGGATGACCGAGCCTTAATTTTTCTTCCTATCTGAAATATATATCTGTCCTTCCCTGCCCTTCTTGTTAAGAGCCAAGCAGGGACAACCCTTTAATTAAATGTAAAACCTGATAGAGAAAGTTCCCCGGACCTGATACAGAATTTCGACGAAGAGTTCCCCGGGTCAAAGCCTGCTGAACAGCAAAATGCTGCAAAAAAAACTTGCTGCATCCAAGTAAATTATCGATCTGGGCAATTCTCTCGGTCTATCTCTGGCTTATCCAGCTTCACTGGTGGAGCTAAAACCGTTTTAGAAAAAACGTCGAACAAAAAACGATTCTAGTGCAGTTTGGGTGCTAAGGAAGGCCACTTTGTTTGTGCTTGTAAGCTCATACATATATTGAGGTATAAGTGAATTGTCCATCTTTTTGCTATATATATTAGTTTAAGCTTTTAGATTAAACTAATTGATCCATACAACTTAAAATGATATTAGGATATCAAAGGCCTTGAGCTCAAATCCTGACTACCGCAATTTAAATAAAAGACTGCTGTCCAGAGTCACGTTCAATTTCTAAGGCCTGAGGGAGGTCAGGTGATGGTAAACTCAACTGATCGAAAAAGGATACAAAAAATAGAATTATAAAACTCGAGAAAGACACAGATGCATTGAAATGATACGTGAATTCTGGATCTCCTAACTTATTTCCTTTTTATTTTAGAAAAAAAAAAATCAACCATGAAGACGGTCGATGATATATCTATATATTGTGTGCATTTGGATATGATGCAAGGACTGTGCGTGGTTACAACAGGAGCAACGTTCCCTCCATGAGCTAGTATTGAACTTTCTAGGATTCGAATCAAGCTCTCACAGCACTATAACACGTGCCCACACCAGAGATTCCTTATTAGACCTCCCTTCGGAATTAATCCTGCAGCAATCACGGCCAGGTGCATCCATTCAAACTAGCTCTCCTTGCAGAATGAATGCATGCATGTGCCTTCAGGCGTGTGTACACGTACGAGGAAGAATAATGGAGAGCATGCAGAGATCAGAAGCCAGCTATTCCATCTTATAAATACCAGGCACCACCTATGTGTATTCATCGTCCAAGATAGGTGAAGTTCAATGCGTGTTTTAGGGCTTGGAGTTCTTGGTTGGTTGTCCCCTGGAGTTCCCTGCAAACACTTCACAAGCTAGACCATTGTATGCCCTTGCACAATGTGGTATCTGATTACCTAGTTAGTGAAGTGTTTGGGGGAACTCTAGGTGTTACCCAGCAATATTTCATAGGTGTGTGGAACGGCAAAATGTATTGGTAGTAAGGAGGGCCACGCTTGGTGTTACCAAGAGTTCCCTTCAAGCACTTCACATGGAGCTTTGCATTATATTGGTGGATGTAGTATTGAGACCAATGTGAAGTGTTTGGGGGAACTCTAGGTGTTACCCAGCAATATTTTACAGGTGTGTGGATCAGTAAATAGTCTTGATAAGGAGGATTACGCTCGGTGTTATCAGGAGTTCCCTTCAAGCACTTCACATGAAGCTTCGCATTAGCGGAAGTAGTCTTGAGACCAATGTGAAGTGTTTGGAGGAACTCTTGATGCCAACAAGCATTTTTGTCCGAATAGTTGGTTTCGTAGTTTGTAGCCGGTTGCTTCCCGGAGTTCCTCCCAAACACTTCATCAGCTAGGCCATGCACAACGTGGACCTACTTTAGGCAGCTAGTGAAGTGTTTGGGTGAACTCTAGGTGGCACTTCGACAATTAGCACACCAAGTCAATGAAGGTAAAGGTTAGTAGAGTCACACTTGGTGTCTTCAGGAGTTCCCTTCAAGCACTTCACATGGAGCATTCTTTGTCTTGGGTAGGGAAATCGTTGATGGTTATAAGAATGATGGGTTCCTTAATTATCACATGTGTGTATCAACTTGCTAATCATTAGAAGTGTTCTCTACCAAAACAACATCCTCAATAGAGGTAGCATTCTAAATCAACGTTTGTTCTATCAAATCGATAGTGGAGATCACTGAGGTCACCTCACTCTGTGAGTGTCTTTTGGTGAATCTCTGTGCCAGTCACTTCTATGGTCATCTCAACGTGTGGATCTTTCGGCGCCAAGTGCAACAAATTGTTAAGTTGCTTCACATGAATATGTTTCAATGTGGAACATTTCAATATGGAAACATTTCAAGAGGTATAAAATTTGTGTTTGGTTCATCATTAATTCTTAGCATTTCCTGCAAGGATTCGCATAGGAGTTGATTATGTTTTACTCACTTCCTGTTTCAGTAACTCTCATAGAGTCGATTCAATCTTGCAGCTGTGCCAAAAGTTTTTGCGACCAAAATTGACAGTTTTGTGTAAGCTGGAAAAAACCGGGTGACCTGATTTTCCAAATAAGGTGGTCCGGTTTTGGTAAGCTTGAAATTAGTGATCGGACTCCACCATTATATAGGTCTGGTCGACATGGTCGAAATATATGTGTGGAACGTTTAATTTAGAGCCCAAATAAGAGAATTAAGATCTTTGGGAGAACCTGCCCTCATAAAACGGGTGAAAACCGGGTGAGCCTTAACTGTCAAGATTTCATTTGAGTTGGTTAAGATTGCAAATCAGGATGTACTGAACTCTAGCTCAGGAATAAACCTCTTACCCTATATATAAATATAAAGGACCATGGCTAATTGAGGGTATTCAATATCGTAATTTTCTCTTCAAGCCTAAATTATTGTTCTTCCTTTACCTCAGCAGCGATCGAATGCGCTCTAGCTGGCCAAACGATGCTAGACCAACCCCATGTGCATTTTTCCCATAAGGTCCCTGGCTCCCGGGCGAGTGCTCCTGTTTGATGCTGAAATCTACTAAGATAGGGTCATCCTGTTTGGGTCATCTGGTTTTGCCAAATGCGTTGTACACATGACGTGCTCCAGTATTTGGCGGCACATGGTGGCAGTAGAAAGAAAATGGGAAAAAATATGAAATAAGGTCGACAAAGCCGCACGACCCATCTGCCGACGCTCGCTGGGGGAAGAAGAAAGGGTTGGGGTTTTGGGGTTAGAGAATCCACTCACTGGCAACTGTAGAAGAGGCTTTGGAGATGTCGTGACATGACGGTTTGACGGGCGAGACAGCAGCCGGGCAGCAGGAGATGGTGGTTGGAACGGGGGTGACTCCCCCATCGGCCGATGCTCGCCGGGGGGAGAAGAAAGGGTTGGGGTGGGGTTTCGGGGTTAGAGAACGAATCCACTCACTGGCAACTGTAAAAGAGGCTTTGGGGACGTCGCGACATGACGGTGATGGGCGAGACAGCAGCTGGGCAACGGGAAATGGTGGTTGGAACGGGTGACTAAGGAGTCACGATGCAACTAATTAGGGGAGGACGGGGACAAGGCGCGGGAGGCGGTGGGAGCCACCAGTTGTGGGTGGTGGAAGCAGGGCGGGGGGTGAGGACGACGCCGGCGAGGCCGCGCGTTCCTCAAACACATGATACATTGTGCGCGTTAACTTTTCGTCCCAGAACTGTCCGGAGCAACTTGATAGTTGATACCAGGTAAATGGAAGAACTGTAGCAAATCCAACAAAACTGTCAATGAACTAAAAGTCTCCTTGATCTGTTCAGCAAAGCGAACCAAAAAGAAGATATTCCAAGCATATTTGCGAACACAAGGTTGACAAGTACCCTTGTGTGTTCGTTTTGTGATGAGTGATTGTCAATGTGATCCACGAAGTAGGTTGAGTGGTGACTAACCCTACCTTGGCGAAAGCCTTGTGTGCGACATGTCTCTTGGCTTATGTTGTGCAGGTGTGAAGCACGGAGATGGTAGCCGACGGCGAGGTGAAGGTCAAGGAGGACGTGTCGTGCCGATGGACCTGAGGGGTGAAGGACAGACGTGAGGCTTGGACCGAGGGACCCGGAGGCCGGGTGGCTAGCCGCGCTGGCTGACACTTGGGACATCGACAAGCGCGAGAAGACATGGGAGTGACCGTGTTGACCGTGGAGGTGACACGCGTCGGATGGCGGGGGACGCGTATGGAGTACGCTACTCGCGATCAGTTTGGTGGTTTGGACCTCAAAACCATCGGAGGCGGGTTTACAGGTTTGGGCCTCAAAACCCGGGCGAAGGTTCCGAGGAGGAACGGACGGCACGTGGCGGCATCGGAGAGTTCACGTCGAGGCGAAGCTACCGGTGAGGAGGCGCGGTGGCCGTCGGATCAACATGAAGACCGGGTTGGACCTCTATGCCCTTAGGCTTATTGGTTTAGCTCTTATGTATCCAGGGGCATTTAGAGGAATGTAAAATAGCCCTGTTATATAGAGGATGGCAGCCCCCTTGCCATCTTTCCCCTCCTCCCATTTTTCATTTTATCCTTCTCAAGTTTCCCCTCCCCTTAGTTGCTTGTGATCTGAAATTTTCGTGGTGATTTTTTGTTGAGTTTTGGTGTGGGAATGGAGGCCCAAATCCTCCTTTTGTCCTCCGGGATTCTTCATTCTTGCCTGTGATTTTCGTTCCTCACTTGTGCTGTGATTTTCGTTTTTGGGGAAAGTTTTTCGTTCTTGGCCACGATCTGATTTTCCTAGAGTTTCGATCAATCCCAGACGATGAATTTTTGGGGATAGGTTTGTACCTAGGTGAATTTGGTCTGTGTGAAGTTTGAGAATGAATCGTTTTGATTTGGTTAAGTTTTTCTTCGATTTTGTGGTCGGCGCCTCTTCTCCTGTTCGTAGCTCTGTCCTTCATCTGTGTTCGTCCGCTCAGTATTTCTGTTCGTAGCTATTCATCTAGTGGGAGGCTGTACTTGGGAGCCGTTTTGGCAGTAGTGCTACAAGCGCCGTGCGTGCTCGCAGGAGTAGCGCTAGCTTCTGGTTTGTGGAGATTTCGCTATTTTTACTCGCTGCCCCTTTGTCTGTTTCTTTTTACTGTGCACCGCTCATGGTTCCTGGTTGCATCTCGTGCAGTGCTTGTGCAGTCCCGAGCTCTGTCTCTTTGTTTAGATCTCACATAGTAGGTGTCCAGCGCACAGGCAGAGCAGCACCACCACCCGCTCTCTCTCAGTTTTCATCGGTCTCCAGCAGTAAGTGTCTGTTTTCTCTCTGTGCGTTCCTCTGTGTTCACTAAATGAGCTTGAGTTGATGACCTGCAGCTAGTGCAGCAGCTCGTACATGACCTGGGAAATCAATTTGTGATTAGTCACTTTCAAATCTACAGGAGCATTTCTTTGCTTGAACTAGTATTCACGTTGGTTTCCTGTGCGTTTGCTTCCTCTCTCTCTATCAATCTGATGTCTTTTCAATTTTGGTTTCCTATCTCTGTGCTCAAGAACTGGCAGTTGTGCTGCACGCCGAGAGGTCCAGGTGACCCATTCGAACTGAATCTGCTGGATCGCTGCTTCCCTGATCGTGTGAGACCAGTTTCCTATCTGTGTTGTGCTTTGTTTCTCTCTTCTCTTTGTATGCGTGGAGAGCAGGCCCACCACAGCCCTGTTTGTCTCTATCTGTGTTGAACATATTTTTAGGCGATTTTCTGTCCAATTTTTCCTAATCATGATTTCTTGCTTCGCCTGCAGTTTGGTCGTTTGAACTCCGATTTGAGTTCCGTCTGTTGCGTTGCCTTTGTGGTGTCCCGTTGTATTCCAAGGGAACATCCACCTACTCATTAGAGTCGTGGACATCATGTTGGTTGCTTCGCGTGTTTGGCGGTGAATTTGGGACAGTGGCCAAATATTTCGAAAGGAATTTTTCGGCTCCCATTCACCCCCCTCTGGTCGCCGTTTCTGGTCCTTCAATTGGTATCAGAGCCGGTTAAGGATCATTCTACCTTAATCGGTCCATGATCCACGAAGGCGACATGGAGCGTGGTTCCGGCAAACCACCGTTCTTCGATGGAACAAATTATCCCTATTGGAAGATCCGCATGTCCGCGCATCTCCAGGGGATTGATTGGCTTGTTTGGGAGATTTGCGAGGATGCTACTTACGTTGTGCTTGAACCCCGTGCTCGTGTCATGCAAGATCAAAAAGATCAGCACAACGGTAATAGCAGAGCTCGTGCAGTTCTTTTCTCTAGTCTTTCGCTTCAGGAATTCGAGAGAGTCTCCGATTGTACTACTGCTCGGGAGATCTGGGTGAGGCTTCAGAGCTATCATGAGGGGACCGCACAGGTCAAAACCAGACTCTACGAACGTACAAGAGGGAGTATGAGAACTTCACTCAGCTTGATGGCGAGTCCATCGATGCCATGTTTTCTCGCTTTCAGACCATCGTCAACAAGATGCGAGCAAATAAGGCACAATTACCTTATGATGATCATGAGAGGGCACTCAAGCTTCTATATGCCCTAGATCGGAAGGTATGGGATGTGAAGGTGACCGCCATCATTTAGTCTTTGGGGTATGAGACCCTCACTGTGGATGAGCTTTTCAGCAAGCTCAAGTCCACCGAGATCGACTACCAGACCCAAGCCAAGCTTAAGAATCCCTCTGCACCGACTATGGCCTTGGTCTCAGGTAATGGCTCAAGTTCTTTGGCTAACCCTTCACAGGTGTCTTTTGCCTTGTCTTCTTTGATGTCTGTCATAGAGGAGCAGATAGAGAGTCTTGGGGACGACGAGCCGGCGTTGATCATCAGCCAGTTCTCGTGGTTTCACAACAACCGCTTGAATCACCGACGTGGTGGTGGTCCGAAGGAAGGATGCTACGGCTGTGAAGATCCCGACCACTTCGTCGCCCACTGCCCCAAGAAGAACAAGCACTCCTTCAACAAGTACGACTCCAGCAAGCGCAAGGACAAGCGCGAGTACACCTCCAAGCATAAGTCGAAGGGAGGATTCGACAAGGAGGCGCTTAAGAAGAAGTACTTCAAGAAGGCCAAGGCTCAAGAGCGCGCCTTCCTCGCCTCCCTCAGTGACCTCGACAACGACACCGACGATGACCAGTCTTCTTCTCCCTCGAGCGATGATGAGTCTGAGAAGAGGCGTGAGGACAAGTTGACCAGGCTTTGCTTCATCGCTAAGTCCATCCACGAAGGCTACTACACCATGGCTGTGGATGAAGGGGTGAAGTCCAACAAGGACATGTTTCCCGGTGACGACGACTCTACCGAGGTAAAACCCTCTGTCGATGCTCTTATTACCGAGCTTGATATCATGACCGATACTTTGATGAGTCAAGATAAGCTGTTGAAACGTGCTGCTCGTGAGAGGAAAGAGTTTAAGGACAAGCTAGAAGTTGTGGAGAAAGAGCTTGAGGAAGCTAAGAAGCTTGTTGTTCATGTGTCTGACGAGGTTGAGTGCGATGAATGTGCTGTTCATATGACTAACTTTTCTGAGTTGTAATCTAAGTATGCTGCCTTGTTAGATGAGAACGATGAGCTAAAAGCTAGGTCTAGCTTGTTGGGTGTGTGCAAGTCTTGTTCAGGCTTGCAATCTGAGCTGGCAGAGAAGAATGTCAAGATCCTTGCTCTCGAGAAGGTCAGTTCAGATAGCACGGTTGTTAAGTGTGCACATTGTGAGAGCTTGGTGTTGGAGCTTGAGTCTTGCAAGCGGGACAAGATGAGATCCGAGGAAGACAACACATACCTTCGGTCCATCTTGAATTGGGTGTCTTGTAGTGAACCGTAGTTGGGCATGATGATGAGCCAGTTCAGACGGGGAACTAGGACATCGGGAGTAGGCTTTGCTCTAGGTGGGAAGGGTGAAAATGTCCATGGCAAAGTTGGTGAGTTCAGTGGTTTGAGCCCAAGTGAGAAACCTTCCACTACTCCCAAATTGATCAAGATCAATCCACCTAAGCCTACCGAACCCACTGTGAAAGATGGAGTATTTGAAGAACCTCCAAGAGCTCCACCCCAGAAACAAGTTTGGGTTCCAAAACCGAACCATCTCAGAAACCCACTTGACACTCTACCGAACATCTCTGAGGATCCCCTTCCTAAAGCCAAAAAGCTACCAAGAGTGAACCATACCCACAAGAGAGTGAGCCAACAACCACCTAAGAGAGAGGTGAGGTATCACTGTGACTATTGCCATAGGGATGGTCACCTTGTTGAGTTTTGCTTTAGGAGGAAGAGAGATGAGCGGTGGGAGTATGAGTTGAACAACCGGAACATGTACCGTCCTCCCCATGGCGTACATGTGTCTCCTGTTCAGAGGCGCAATGCTAGGCCAAGAGGTGCAATGCCTAAAGGTGCTAGGCCTTAGGTTGCTAGACCACGCGATGGTCATGGTGGTCGACCCGGCGTGGTTCAGATCATGATCAATATGACTTTGGACCTCGTGACAGTGGCTTTCAGTCCTACAGCTCTAGCGGACCACGTTTTCCCCCACGTGGTGCCCGCTTTCCTCAAATGGGACATGGCATGTTTGGTGTTTTTCCTAACACTTTTCTAGGGCAAATGAGCCAACACTAATATCCTTTACAGTTTACTAACCCTAGTGTTGCGCCATTTGCTCATCCTATGTCGTTCTATTGATGCAGGACGGAGGTCTGGAGAACACATGGCTTATTGATTCCGGATGCTCGCGCCACATGACCGGAAGTTCCAAATGGTTCTCCAACCTCGACCCCGTGCCATGTAAGGAGTACACCACATTCGGGGATAATAGCAAAGGTAAAGTGCTTTCTCGTGGGACCATTCGGGTCAATGAGAGTTTTGTCTTGAAGGATGTTGCTTTGGTTTCAAACTTGCATTTCAACTTGCTTTCTGTTTCACAACTCCTTCAAGATGGCTTTGAAGTGCGCTTTAAGACCGGCTTTGTCTCGAGTTCTTGACTCTTAGGAAAATCTTGTTTGCCAGATTGTTCCTTTTGGCCGTGTCTTTTGAGCTGATTTTTCTCATTCCTTTGGCTCTTCTCAATGTTTGGTGGCCGGATCCTCCTCTGAGGTTTGGAAGTGGCATAGGAGACTTGGTCACTTGAGTTTTGACTTACTAGCTAGGTTGAGCTCACTTGATCTAATCCGAGGATTGCCCAAGTTGAAATTTGAGAAGGATTTGGTGTGTCATCCTTGTCATCACGGGAAGATGGTTGTTGCTTCTCACTCACCTGTGAATCAAGTCATGACCAAGGAACCCGGCGAGCTATTTCACATGGACACAGTTGGTCCAGCTCGGGTTCGGTCAGAGGGTGGGAAGTGGTACGTTCTAGTGATCGTGGATGATTTTTCTCGCTACTCTTGGGTGCTTTTCATGGAGGGTAAGGATGAGGCTTTTTCACATGCTCGAGATTTGATTCTTCGGTTGCAAAATGAGTTCCCTAAAAATGTCATGAGAGCGATTCGTAGTGATAATGGCACAGAATTCAAGAATACTCACTTTGAAACCTTTTATGCTTCTTTGGGCCTTGAGCATCAGTTTTCCTCTCCCTATGTCCCTCAGCAAAATGGTGTTGTTGAGCGCAAGAATCGGACCCTTGTTGAGATGGCTAGGACGATGCTCAATGAGCATAGGACTCCTAGGAGATATTGGGCCGAAGCGATCAACACCGCGTGTCATGTTTCTAATCGCATTTTTCTTCGAGCCTTCATGAAGAAAACTTCTTATGAGTTGCGATTCGGTCGACTACCCAAGGTGAGCCACTTTCGAGTGTTTGGATGCAGGTGTTTCATTCTGAAACAAGGTAATTTAGATAAATTTGAGTCTCGATCCTCGGATGGTGTATTTCTTGGTTATACTTTACTTTCTCATGCATATCGAGTACTTAATCTTGAAACTAACCGAGTCGTAGAGACTTGTGAAGTCACTTTCGACGAGACCATGCCTTGTTCTATTCCTGTCTTTGAAAGTACAGGTGATCAGGAGATTGGTGAGAGCATCTTCGTTGAGGAGAATGAGGAAGATGCTGATTGGGGAGATGCAGAGCCAACCTCTTTGGCTGTTCCAGTCGAGTCTACGACAACTACTTTAGCTCACAGACCAGATCCATCTTCTTCCACTACATGGGGTCCGCACGAGCCGCCTCCTTAGCCTATGTCGGATGCACCTGAGGAGGCCCTAGCAGATGTTGAGGGGGAGGCGACATCTTTGAGGGAAGCCCCTCGGCACATCCAGCGTCACCACCCGCCTCAAACCATGATCAGCGACATCAGTCAGCGTGTTACACGCTCAAGGTCATATGAAATCTCACATTTCGCTTATTCCGCTTTTGTCGCTAATTTTGAGCCACAAAATGTTGGACACGCACTTTTTGATCCCGATTGGGTCAATGCTATGCACGAGGAGTTACAAAACTTTGAGAGGAATGAAATCTAGGTCTTAGTTCCACCTCCACCTGAGTGTCACCCTATAGGTACAAAATGGGTTTTTAAGAACAAGCAAAGTGAGGATGGAGTGGTGGTGAGGAATAAGGCTAGGCTAGTGGCTTAGAGGTTTTGTCAGAAAGAGGGAGTATACTTTGAAGAAACCTTTGCTCCTGTGGCCCGTATCGAGGCTATAAGGATGCTCTTAGCTTATGCAGCTTCGAAAGGGTTCAAGCTGTATCAAATGGATGTGAAGAGCGCCTTTTTGAACGGGTACATAGAGGAAGAGGTGTATGTGAGACAACCCCCTGTCTTTGAAAATCCCAAGTTTTCCAACCATGTTTACAAACTCCACAAAGCCTTGTATGGATTGAAACAAGCCCTAAGAGCCTGGTATGAGCGTTTAAAAGCCTTCTTGCTTGCTAAGGGCTTTAAGATGGGTTCCGTAGATAAAACTTTGTTTCTCCTCAAGCAAGGCACTGACACACTTTTGGTTCAGATTTACGTGGATGATATCATTTTTGGTGGTTCCTCTCACGCTCTTGTTGCAAAGTTTTTTGAGACTATGAGCAGGGAATTTGAGATGAGCATGATGGGCGAGTTGACATTCTTCCTCGGGCTGCAAATCAAGCAAACATGTGAAGGAACATTCGTGCACCAAGGCAAGTATACCAAGGATCTTCTGAGGAAGTTTGATATGGGCGAGGCCAAGCCTCTTTCGACGCCCATGTCGACCACGATGGCCCTGGACGAGGACAAGGAAGGAGAAGCTATGGACCAAAAGGAGTACCGATGCATGATCGGATCATTGCTGTACCTGACGGCAACGAGACTGGACATCTAGTTCGCGGTCTGCTTGTGCGCGCGCTTTCAGTCTTCACCGTGCACATCGCATCGTCAAGCCGTCAAGCGGATCATGAGGTACCTTCGGTTCACACCCGAATTTGGTCTTTGGTTTTTGGCTTCCTCCTCTCTTTCTCTTTGCGGTTACTCTGATGCGGATTATGTTGGCTGTCGTACTGAGAGGAAGTCCACTTCTGGGACTTGTCAGTTGCTTGGGTCTTCACTTGTGTCTTGGTCCTCTCGCAAGCAGTCTATTGTAGCCCAATCCACCACAGAAGCTGAGTATGTTGCTGCTGCTGCTTGCTGTTCCCAGTTGCTTTGGATGGTTGCTACTTTGTGAGACTATGGCTTAGAGTTTAGGCGAGTACCTTTGTTCTGTGATAGCACCAGTGCCATTTGTGTAGCCAAAAACCCCGTTCTTCACTCTAAAACCAAGCACATAAAGGTTCATTTTCACTTCTTGCGAGACCACTATGAGAAAGGGGACATTGACCTTATTCATGTTGACACCAACAACCAGCTTGCAGATATCTTCACTAAACCCTTTGACCAAACCCAGTTTGCTCGCTTGCGAGGAGAGCTTGGGGTTTGTTATCCTTTTTAGAAGAGGGAAGTTTGTGGTTCTTGTACATTAGTTTTTGGTTTTGTTTTAAGTTTAGCTTTTGATTTTGCTTTTGTATCATATTTTAATATCATATCATCATGTATCATATTGCATCTTGAGCTTCATCCTTATAGTAGCTAGATTGATACTATGCTCTTGTTGGGGATGGTATGGATATATATGATGTGCTTTACTTAGGCTCACTTTGTTCTCTTGATATGAGCTAAAAATGCCTCTTTCATTTGTGAACATGAATAACACTTGAAGAAACTTGAAACATGTTCACCACTACTTGTAGCAACTGGCATGTATAGGTGTGTCGAGAACCCTTTTTGCTTCATATATATGCTTAGTTGCTACGGCTCATACCTTAAGTTACACACTTGCTTGAGAAACTTGAATTTGTGCTAAAACTTAAAAAAGGCAAGGTATAAAAAGATCGGGATGGGTCTTTGTTGTCCCATGTCAGAGTATCGCGATAGCTCCCTATTGCACTTAAGGGTGAACTTGAGCTCTGTAATGGATACCGAGATCATTGTCTTAAGCTTCTGATTGCTTTTGGCATAGGCTTGACATGATCGATAAGTCAGGTTTTGATGGCATCGATAACCTCCCGCACATATTTGTTTGACAAACATTGGTGATAAGCTGCATAACTCCGATAAAATTCAATTGATTGAAAATTTGATCAAATCATAAGTTTGTCTCATGACATGATGTGTGAACTTTGTTTGGGGTAGTTCACTTTGCATACATGTGTAGCACAAGGTTGATCTCCTGTCTATATTTGCTATGTGCTCATTCGGTGGTGAACCCTCTTTTAAATTGCTCAAACTTGATCAAACTTGCTAAAATGTCATATTTCATCTCATTTGGTCATTTTGAGCATTTGCTAGCACTTGTATTTGTTGCTATATATACATGACAGCATTAGCTAGAGCATCTTTTCAATCTACTTGCTATAATCTTGAAGCTTCTGTATTTGTGCATTTCTGCATTCATAGCATGTTTTGAGGGGGAGTTGTAATCCTTGGGCTCTAGCTTGATAAGTGCATGTGTCAACAAGGGGGAGAGATATGTCACACTCACCATGTCAACAAGAGGGATAAGTTGTCAACAAGGGGGAGAAGTCTCCATTTCGTGCATTCATTTGAGAGAGATTGCATTTGTTCAGGGGGAGTTGCATTTGAGTTGCTTTTGCTAGATGTGTTGAGTCTTTGCCTCTTCTGGAGGGTCTAGCATGTTCTCCTTTTCGAGCTTTGCTAGTGGTGTTGAGCCTGTTGCCTCATCTTGAGGGATAGCTTTGTTTTACTTGGTTGCATCGAACTGTTGCCCAAGTCTTTGGGGACCAAGTTTTTGCTCATTTCAAATGACCTAGTTTTGACTTTTCTTTGGTTTTTGGTTATTTGGTTGAGCTCCTTTTTTCTATTCTTCTTCTTTTTCTTTTGCTCAAGTTGTTCGTGTATTGGTGTTGACAATGCACTCATCAAGGGGGAGATTGCGAACACAAGGTTGACAAGTACCCTTGTGTGTTCGTTTTGTGATGAGTGATTGTCAATGTGATCCACGAAGTAGGTTGAGTGGTGACTAATCCTACCTTGGCGAAAACCTTGTGTGCGACATGTCTCTTGGCTTATGTTGTGCAGGTGTGGAGCACGGAGACAGTAGTCGACGGCGAGGTGAAGGTCAAGGAGGACGTGCCGTGCCGATGGACCTGAGGGGTGAAGGACGGACGTGAGGCTTGGACCGAGAGACCCGGAGGCCGGGTGGCTAGCCGCGCTGGCTGACACTTGGGACATCGACAAGCGCGAGAAGACATGGGAGTGACCGTGTTGACCGTGGAGGTGACACGCGTCGGATGGCGGGGGACGCGTATGGAGTACGCTACTCGCGAGCAGTTTGGTGGTTTGAACCTCAAAACCATCGGAGGCGGGTTTACGGGTTTGGGCCTCAAAACCCGGGCGGAGGTTCCGATGAGGAACGGACGGCACGTGGCGGCATCGGGGAGTTCACGTCGAGGCGAAGCTACCGGTGAGGAGGCGCGGTGGCCATCGGATCAACATGAAGACCGGGTTGGACCTCTACGCCCTTGGGCTTATTGGTTTAGCTCTTATGTATCCAGGGGCATTTAGGGGAATGTAAAATAGCCATGTTTTATAGAGGATGGCAGCCCCCTTGCCATCTTTCCCCTCCCATTTTTCATTTTATCCTTCTCTAGTTTCCCCTCCCCTTAGTTGCTTGTGATCTAAAATTTTCGTGGTGATTTTTTATTGAGTTTTGGTGTGGGAATGGAGGCCCAAATCCTCCTTTTGTCCTCCGGAATTCTTCATTCTTGCCTGTGATTTTCGTTCCTCACTTGTGCTATGATTTTCGTTTTTGGGGAAAGTTTTTCGTTCTTGGCCACGATCTAATTTTCCTGGAGTTTCGATCAATCCCAGACGATGAATTTTTGGGGATAGGTTTGTACCTAGGTGAATTTGGTCTGTGTGAAGTTTGAGAACGAATCGTTTTGATTTGGTCAAGTTTTTCTTCGATTTTGTGGTCGACGCCTCTTCTCCTGTTCGTAGCTCTGTCCTTCATCTGTGTTCGTCCGCTCAGTATTTCTGTTCGTAGCTGTTCATCTTGTGGGAGGCTGTACTTGGGAGCCGTTTTGGCAGTAGTGCTACAAGCGCCGTGCGTGCTAGCAGGAGCAGCGCTAGCTTCTGATTTGTGGAGATTTCGCTGTTTGTACTCGCTGCTCCTTTGTCTTTTTCTTTTTACTGTGCACCGCTCATGGTTCCTGGTTGCATCGTCGTGCAGTGCTCGTGCAGTCCCGAGCTCTGTCTCTTTGTTTAGATCTCGCACAGTAGGTGTCCAGCGCACAGGCAGAGCAGCACCACCACCCGCTCTCTCTCTCTCAGTTTTCATTGGTCTCCAGCAGTAAGTGTATGTTTTCTCTCTGTGCGTTCCTCTGTGTTCACTGAATGAGCTTGAGTTGATGACCTGCAACTAGTGCAGCAGCTCGTACATGACCTGGGAAATCAATTTGTGATTAGTCACTTTCAAATCTACAGGAGCATTTCTTTGCTTGAACTAGTATTCACGTTGGTTTCATGTGCGTTTGCTTCCCCTCTCTCTCTATCAATCTGCTGTCTTTTCAATTTTGGTTTCCTATCTCTGTGCTCAAGAACTGGCAGCTGTGCTGCACGCCGAGAGGTCCAGGTGACCCATTCGAACTGAATCCGCTGGAACGCTGCTTCCCTGATCGTGTGAGGCTGTAACAGAACCGCCCAATTATACGAGATTAAGTAAGAAAATCATCCAACGGACGGACAATTTACCAAACTTAAGCCCGTATAACCCGGTAGTCCGTGAAATCTCGACGGATTTCAAACCATTTCGCATCACAGCCAAGATCGTAATAAGTTCAGCGATTACCTTCATAAGTTACACAGCAGTTTGCGGCACAAAATAAATCGGAGTTTAAACATAGTTATTACAAACCAGTTTCAAATAAAGTAGCGGAAGCATTAGTTCAAAGCACACACACACCTCTTTTCCAAAATACAGTGCCAGCTCGCGATCATCTCCCACAAAAGCATCAGGCGAGGAGTAGTGAGTGACCATTGCCCATGGTCCTAGGCTTCGCCCATCGCAGGGTAGAGACAGTTGATACAATAACCATAGTACATCTGTCCATCTGCAACAAGTGGGAACAAAGCCCTGAGTACGAGAAGGTACTCAGCTAGACTTACCCGACAGAACCAAAACAAAAGACTCCAAGGATCATGATAGGCATTTTGGTGGGGTAGCTGACTCATTTGCAAGAAAAGCATTTTTAGCTTAGCAAATCATTTACAAAAGCATGTCATCTTTTAATTCTTTATTCTCCTGTCAACTATGTTTGCACTTAAGCTAAAGTAATCATGGAATTAAGCAAGCAAGGATTTCCGTTGATATTGGACAATAATTACCATGTCATTTTCTCATAACTATCCAAGTGTTGTATCCATATTACTACGATGAAGTAACTCAAGTCAAGTGCTCACTATCCAGTGAACGATGGCGATTCGAATCGATTATTGACCAGCTGGTAATTTATTCCTCACACAAACCTCACTCACCCGCTAAAGTGAGGTATTGGTCACCGAGTCAACCATTCAGGTAAAGTCGCGAGCTTGCCAGGAACCACATGTACCCGAGGGCCGCCCGACTGCTCTTTGGCCTTATCATCGCGCCCCCGTTTCCTGCCACTACTGCTCCGGTACAGTGCGTTGCGGGCAATCCACTCGGCCCGAATAATCTCCCGGCTTCGCGGTCGAAAGGTACTTTATCCGGCCAGCTAAATGAGAGGCATGCGTTCAACATGACCCGAGGCCCGACATCGGACGGTCCTTAATCGACACAGACGGAAGACACTACAGTCCAGAACCCTGCAAGCTTCCGCCCGGTCTCACATTCATTCCCACACTTAGTTATTCTCACATGACAATTCTTTCACATAAAACCAGGTAATCCCCTATAGCTCGCGGATGACAGGCAATCACCCGACTTCTACCGGTCTAAGCAGGCTAAGCAAGTATTGACCGTGGACACCAGGGTGACAAGGATCGGTAAAACAAGGTGGAACAAGGTATAATGCAGCAACGTTTGCAAACAACTCCTAAACTTAATGCATCAGATTAAGTAAAATTAATAAATAATTATTTGCAAACCGGGGGAGAAATGCTCCGGGGCTTGCCTCGCTCGAAGGTACTGGGACGATGGTCGGGGCACTCCGGAAGCTCTTCACCGGACTCCTCTTCTACTTCTGCTGGCTCCGGCTCCTCGGGCTGCTCCTCTGCGTCCTCGGGAACAACTGCCGGAACCACTTCCTGCGATCCTGTATGATGCAGAAGTATGAGTGCAACATGCATAGGTGAAATGCAGAAGTGACATGAGATGATGAAGATGCGGAATGCATACGATGTAATGAATGTATTATGTCATCGGATTATGTGGAACTTATGACTCTTCTACAAAGTAGTCAACATCATCCAAGAACATGTACTCGGAAACTACCACCACTATTTTCCACCATGCAAGAGTACTTGAACACCCAAGGTGCTTCAAAGATACACCAAAGTATAGTTTACTAACTATTTTTGCATTAAAGAATAAATAGAAACCCTAATTAGTCCTAAGGTTGAACAGCAACACATATTTTAGTAGCTCAGAAAAATCTCATAAAATTACAGTGGGTTACTAATATCAAGAATAGCTTGACATAAAATTTCTACTGCATTTGGATAACTAGAACTGCCTATACAAAAATAACAAATTAAGGCCTAAAATAGATATTTAAAATACTTTACATTATGAAAAGTATCAAACAACAGATTTAGGAATTTTCCTACTATCTATTACCTAAACAAACACTATAGAAAAATTATCACTTGCATGTTTTATTCAAATTTATTTAAATAACAAAAATAACAATTATTGGTAACAAAAAGCATTTGAACTGCAACTACAAATTTTTATACAGAACACCCAAGATATAAAATTTCCCTAGAAAGTACATGACACAAATAGATTAATAAACTTGGAATCATATTTTTCTGATTTTTCTACATTTTCTTATCAATTTTTTTTTCAAGAAAACATAAATTTCAAGGATTAAATAAAATGCTACAGAAAAGTAATGGAATATTAGCATGTAATATTTTTATATTGTAGATCTGGTTCAAATGAGTATATAAAAATTTATTTCACAAATTTTGGAGCTAAAGTGACCAAGAAATCATTTTCCAAAGTGTTTTTCATCAAGAATAATAAAAGAAATAGAAATTTGTTTTTCTGTTAAAGAGATTGGGCCGGCCCGAGATCAACAGTCGGCCCGTGGCCGTTTCCGGCCTGTTTCACGTGCGCGGGAGAACCGCCGAGCCGGCCCGCTCGGGGCGCGGCCCAGAGGCACGGCCTTGTCCTCCGCGAGGAGCCGAGCGCGGTCACCGGCGTCCGCGCGCTCGACGTCGCGGCGGCGGCTGCGGCCGACCGGCCATCTCCGGTCGCGAGCAGGCGGGGCAAGGAGCGCGTGAGAACCGCGATGAAGTGGCGAATCCATTTTTGGAGCTAAGGAGGTGAGAGGGGTAGCGGGGAGCCGCCTCGACGGGAGGCCGCGCACGGTGGCGCCATGGCCGTCGGTGGCGAGGCGTGGAGAAGCTCACCTAGAGCTCGGAAGGCGGCGCAAACGCGAGCGTGAGCCGAGGGAAGGCGAGGCGGAGCTGCGGGCGCGGGCAATCGGAAAATGGCGCGGCGGTGCGGGCGCTTCACGTCGGCGGAGCGGCGGTCGCGGCGAGGGCGGAGCTCGAGCTCTCGGCTCGGGAGGGGAGGAGAGGAAGTGCGGGCGCGAGCGAGCGAGTGCGCGGGCCTCAGCAGGTGTAGGCGAGCGCGTGGGCGCAGTGGCAGGCCGCGGGTGACGCGCGGCGGGTGATGCAGGCGCGGGGCCGCCACGCGGCGGTGCTCCTCTGCCGCGGTCGCGGCGTGGCGCAGCGACGCGCGCGGGTGCGGGCGAGCGGAGGAAGGAGGAGGCCGGCTGGGCCGGGCCGGGGCGGAGGTGGTGCGGGCGCGCGCGCGCGGGTGGCGCGGGCCGCATCTGGCCGTGGGCCGAACGGGAGGCGGCGGCCTGCTAAGGAGAAACTGATTTTTTTGATTTTCCAAATTTCAAACTTAAATGCATTTCAAACTTCAAACCACATTTTGAACAAGAAGAAGTCATTTTATGGATTTGGCCCAAAAATAAAAGTTGCTCAAAATTGAATTCTCTACAACTTTGATTAAGGGGCCAACTCAAAATTCTTGATAGATTTTGAATGGCAGAATAAAAGCTAAAATAGGGAATAATTTTGAATATTTTTCATAATTATTTTTGAACAAGTTTTGACAAAATTTGAGCTCCAAAATTTGAACTAGGGTTCCAAGTGATCTAGAATTTATAGTTGCAAGATTTTTGGTATAATGTGATTATCATATTAATATATTTCATCACCTAAATCATTTTCAAGCTTTTATTTGATTTAAATTGTAACATTATCACACATGATTATGATGACATGAAATGCCATGCAATATGATTGCCATGCAAAAATGCATTGCGCAACACCGGAGTGTTACAGCCCTCCCCCCTTATAAAAATCTCGTCCCGAGATTTGGGTTACGAACCATTTATTATAAAAATCTTCATAGGCGTTCTTTAAGTATTCACCCGTTTCCCAAGATGCATCCCCTTCATCGTGATGACTCCATTGTATCTTATACGTTTTCACCACACTGTTTCGAGTAGCCCTTTCCTTGGTATCCAATACTCGAACTGGTTGCTCACGATACACCAAATCTGACTTTAGTTTTATGCCTCGAGGTTCAATCCTTTCTTCTGGAACGCGCAAACATTTCTTGAGATGTGATACATGAAAAACTGGGAATATAGCACCCATTGACTCTGGTAAATCCAATTTGTAAGCCACAGGACCCTTCCGTTCCAGGATTTTATAAGGTCCCACAAATCTGGCGGCCAGCTTTCTGCGCACACCAAATCTTTTCTTTTTCATTGGCGTAACTTTTAGATAGACATAGTCACCAACTTCGAACACAAGCGGTCTCCTTCTCTTATCTGCATAACTTTTCTGACGTGACTGGGCTGCTCTCATATTCTGCTGGATGATATGAACTTTCCTTTCGGCTTCTTCTACGAAGTCAATACCATAATACCTTCTTTCTCCGGGCTCAATCCAGTTTAACGGTGTTCTACACTTTCGGCCATACAGAGCCTCAAAAGGTGCCATCTTGATACTCTCTTGATAGCTGTTATTGTATGAGAACTCTGCTAATGGTAACCATGACTCCCATGAACCTCTGGAAGACAACACACAGGCTCTTAACATATCTTCTAGAACAGCATTAACTCTCTCAGTTTGACCATCTGTTTGAGGATGATAGGCAGTGCTACGAATCAGACTAGTCCCCAAACCTTTGTGCAAGTGCTCCCAAAAGTGAGCAGTGAACTGTGACCCTCTGTCAGACACTATAGTCTTTGGTATGCCATGCAACCTCACAATCTCTGTAATATACTTCTCAGCATATTGAGGTGGTCTATATTCCGTTTTGACAGGCAAAAAGTGGGCTGTCTTAGTAAGACGATCCACAATTACCCAAATGGAATCGTGACCTTTTTGAGTAGTGGGTAGACCCGTGATAAAATCCATACTTATGTCATCCCACTTCCAACTCGGTACTGACAAAGGTTGTAGCATTCCGGCAGGCTTCATGTGAATTGCTTTTACTCTACAACATGTGTCACATCTGGCTACATACGCTGCAATTTCCTTCTTCATTTTGGTCCACCAATAACGAGGTCTTAGTTCTTGATATATTTTACTGCTGCCAGGATGAATAGACAACTTAGAGAGATGAGCTTCATGCAAAATTTTATTCTTAAGCTCTCTATCCTTTGGAACAACAAGACGGTTGTCGAACCACAACACATCCTGCTCATCCACCCTGAAGTGTTTCGAGGGTTCTTCTTGAATCTTCTTTTTGATGTGGAATATCCCCTTGTCTGTTTTCTGACCTTCTATAATCTTACTCTCCAAGGAACAACTGACCTGAATACTTTGTAGCACGGCAGGGTGCATTAGATCGAAACCATCTTCAAGCAAGGGCTGCACATTCATACAATGTGACTTTCTGCTTAAAGCATCAGCTACCACATTGGCTTTCCCAGGGTGATACTGTACATTCAAGTTGTAGTCTTTGATCAGTTCTAACCATCTCCGCTGTCTCATGTTCAATTCTGGTTGGGTGAAAATGTACTTGAGACTCTTATGATCGGTGAAAATATTGCACACATTACCCAGCAGATAGTGTCTCCAAATCTTTAAGGCATGCACCACAGCGGCAAGCTCAAGATCGTGGGTCGGATAATTGATTTCATGTTTTCTCAACTGCCGGGAGGCATAAGCAATGACTCTTCCTTCTTGCATTAGCACACACCCTAATCCTGTTTTTGATGCGTCGCAGAACACATCAAAAGGTTTCTCGATGTCGGGTTGTGCAAGAACTGGAGCAGTGGTCAACAGTTTCCGCAAGGTATGGAAAGCTGTCTCACACTCCTCTGTCCACGCAAACTTGTGATCTTTCTGTAACAGACTTGTCATAGGCTTGGCAATCTTCGAGAAGTCTGGGATAAAACGGCGATAGTAACCTGCTAACCCTAGAAAACTCCTGACTTCTGACACTGTGGTTGGAGTCTTCCAATCCATAACCTCTTGCACTTTACTCGGATCTACAGAAACTCCATTCTCAGATAGGATATGACCGAGGAAAGGAACTTTCTTCAACCAAAATTCACATTTGCTGAACTTAGCATATAACTTATGATCCCTCAACCTGGTCAAGACAATTCTCAGATGCTCTTCATGCTCTTTCTCGTTTTCAGAGTACACTAGAATGTCATCAATGAAGACAACTATAAACTTGTCCAACTCTGGCATGAAAACCGTATTCATTAGATACATAAAATATGCAGGAGCATTTGTTAGTCCAAATGACATAACAAGATACTCGTACAACCCGTATCTGGTAGAAAAGGCGGTTTTCGGAACATCTTGAGGTCTAATCTTTATCTGATGATACCCAGACCTTAAGTCTATCTTGGAGAACACTCTGGCTTTAGCTAACTGATCAAACAGAACATCAATATGAGGCAAGGGATATTTATTCTTGATAGTTACGGCGTTAAGAGGTCGATAATCCACACACATCCTTAGAGTACCCTCTTTCTTTTTCTTTACAAACAAGGCAGGACATCCCCATTCAGACTTACTTGGACGAATAAACCCCTTTTTTAACAACTCTTCCAACTGTTTCTTCAACTCAGCTAACTCATCCGGAGGCATCCGATAAGGTCTCCTCGAAATTGGAGCTGTCCCGGGGATCAACTCGATTCCAAACTCAACATCTCTGTCTGGAGGAAGGCCAGGCAACTCGTCTGGAAACACATCCGGGAACTCACATACTACTGGGATCTGATGGATAGGAGCAACTTCCATGGCACAGGTCACACTCACAAGATCTGTTCTTTTAGGCAATGGTACCTGGAAAGTACCCTCTGCCTGGGGATCTTTAAGGGTAAGCATCCTACTGCTTGTATCTATGACTGCTTCCCAGTCTTTCATCCAGTTCATTCCTATTATTACATCCAAAACTAGTCCAGGCATAACTACCAGGTTCACTCGGAACTTCCGACTACCTAACTCAAGGGTTGCCCCTCTAACCATCTTATTGGTTAACACATCAGCTCCTGCTGAACTTATGCGATAACCATAACTCAATTCTGTGCATAGTTGTTCATGCTTCCGTGCAAATGCTTGACTCATAAAAGAATGCGAAGATCCAGAATCAAAAAGAACAACTGCAGGGTGATGGTTCACAAGAAACTTACCAGCAGTTACAGGCTCTCCCTCAGGAACTTCATCAATGGCGGTGTGGTGTACACGAGCATTGTAAGTCTGTTGCTTCTTTTTAGGCGGATAAGGGCAGAACTTGGAAAAGTGGCCTGGCTGACCACAGTTGTAGCAGGGCCCTTTCACTGTACCAGCAGACCCTATAGCTCCCTTGGAGTTGCTCTGTTCTGCAGCTGCGCTGGTCTTTATTGGCGGCACTGCGATCTTGTACGGTTTCTGTGGCCCCTTGTAATTCTGGGTTTTATGCTGCGGCGGCCTGAACCTCGCACCAGGTGCGGACGGACGATAAGATGAACGGTTGGCAGGGACAACTCTGGACTGGGATGGTCCTGACTCGAACACTCTCTTGCGGTTCTTGGATGCGGTGTAAGCATTATTGTTCTTCTCTTGCTTCAAACAGTCACTGATAAAGTCGTTGAATCTGTTGCGGGTATTGGTACCCACATGCTTCATCATCTTCGGACTCAACCCTCTCTTGAAACTAGCAATCTTCTTTGCATCTGTGTCAACCATGTCTGGGGCATAGCGGCACAAATTATTAAAGGCATGCAGATACTGTGTCACCGTCTTGGTACCCTGATTCAAGGCTAAAAACTCTCCAAGCTTCATTCCTTTCTTGTACTAGCTGCTCCAACAAGCGATCTGCATTCCTGTTGGCCTGAGTCAGCCTCTGTACTTGCTGCATGGAACTCTCGCCTCTCTCGAGAGCTCGGTCCCGCTGCAAGCTCATGTCGGCCAACTGCTCCTGCAAGCTAGCTATAGCACGCGCTTGCTTTTTCTTCTGCTTCCTTGCTTCAAGCCGATCATCACCACGTAGGCCAGTCAAGGTCCAATAGGTATTCTCCAGACCTTGGTATGCTCTGATGGCTGCATACATGGCACTCATGGTGTGATTGTCGCTAGCCCGTCCTTCACTGGGGCCTCTAACCAGGGCACTTCCTTGCGGCTGTACCCAAATGGCGTCGCGAGGATCATCTCTTGGGAAGGTACCGGCCAAAGCTGCTGCTAACTCATTGGGAAATCTGCTCATGATGTCTCGGATGACGCGAAAAGCTGCGCCCTCTGCACCCTCGACTGGAGTGCGTCCTTCGAACTCCAAATGCCAACCATCCCATTCTGGCGCATCACCAAGAGCAGGGACGGTGATCTCTACCACAGCAAGTCCATCTTCAGCTAGCTGGCTCTCGCTCCAAGAGTAAACTGGCTCTTGTCCCTCCGGGTACCCCACATCATGGAGCACTCTCCAAAGCAAGGTGGGCATGCCAAACTCGCTTAGAAAAGTGTCCGTGTTGCGGTGCTCCCGCGGGGCTAGCTGACGACGGGGTGCTCTTCCTCCAGTGGACTTGCGGGCAGTCTGCTTCGTGCGGGCCATCTGTAGCACAAGTTTTAAATTACCCGGTGAGAACATATTTTAGTTGAGGTCACTTTTATCGAAATGGAATAATCCTTTTATAAGGGGAGGAATGCATGCCATGAATGGAATGCACAAACAATATGATGCATGCACGAGTCTTACGTTCTCACAACTTAGGAAAAGAAAATATCTAACGGTGAATTCGGTGGCATACAACGATCTCTCATATACGTAACTAATTCGGTCTACACGATACGCTGTTATGTACCTGCAGAAAACTCATTTCAGCCCATTCCCCATGAATGCATGAAAGCAGTAAATCTATCTACACGCTTTACACGAATCCCCAGATGCGTGTACAACGGTAGTGACTACCCAAACACATCGTCCTATTGACGGCATCGCCTCAACGGACGGAACACCCACACATGCGACACTTTTATAAAAACATGTGTAAAACATGTAATTATCCAAGTATCATATAAGCACTTTTCCCTAGATCGGCGGTGTATCCGATCATGCTCTCACAACTCACACTTACCGAAGCGTAGAGGTAACTGATCCATACATTACCACTCAATTAAGTGGCACTCATACAATAGCACGCCGTATGAGCAACGAAAAAGAAATATGGTGCAGAACCCCAAGTTAGTACTTAAATAGCCACCTAGAGTCCTTAACGGGGCATACAGGATATGACCACTGGCACATTTTTTTAGTTTCAAAATCACACTTTTTAAGCAGGGTTTTGGTTTAAATACACTTATGAACAGTAATTACGCTAAACCATGCTCCGATGCCAGCTGTAACAGAACCGCCCAATTATACGAGATTAAGTAAGAAAATCATCCAACGGACGGACAATTTACCAAACTTAAGCCCGTATAACCCGGTAGTCCGTGAAATCTCGACGGATTTCAAACCATTTCGCATCACAGCCAAGATCGTAATAAGTTCAGCGATTACCTTCATAAGTTACACAGCAGTTTGCGGCACAAAATAAATCGGAGTTTAAACATAGTTATTACAAACCAGTTTCAAATAAAGTAGCGGAAGCATTAGTTCAAAGCACACACACACACACCTCTTTTCCAAAATACAGTGCCAGCTCGCGATCATCTCCCACAAAAGCATCAGGCGAGGAGTAGTGAGTGACCATTGCCCATGGTCCTAGGCTTCGCCCATCGCAGGGTAGAGACAGTTGATACAATAACCATAGTACATCTGTCCATCTGCAACAAGTGGGAACAAAGCCCTGAGTACGAGAAGGTACTCAGCTAGACTTACCCGACAGAACCAAAACAAAAGACTCCAAGGATCATGATAGGCATTTTGGTGGGGTAGCTGACTCATTTGCAAGAAAAGCATTTTTAGCTTAGCAAATCATTTACAAAAGCATGTCATCTTTTAATTCTTTATTCTCCTGTCAACTATGTTTGCACTTAAGCTAAAGTAATCATGGAATTAAGCAAGCAAGGATTTCCGTTGATATTGGACAATAATTACCATGTCATTTTCTCATAACTATCCAAGTGTTGTATCCATATTACTACGATGAAGTAACTCAAGTCAAGTGCTCACTATCCAGTGAACGATGGCGATTCGAATCGATTATTGACCAGCTGGTAATTTATTCCTCACACAAACCTCACTCACCCGCTAAAGTGAGGTATTGGTCACCGAGTCAACCATTCAGGTAAAGTCGCGAGCTTGCCAGGAACCACATGTACCCGAGGGCCGCCCGACTGCTCTTTGGCCTTATCATCGCGCCCCCGTTTCCTGCCACTACTGCTCCGGTACAGTGCGTTGCGGGCAATCCACTCGGCCCGAATAATCTCCCGGCTTCGCGGTCGAAAGGTACTTTATCCGGCCAGCTAAATGAGAGGCATGCGTTCAACATGACCCGAGGCCCGACATCGGACGGTCCTTAATCGACACAGACGGAAGACACTACAGTCCAGAACCCTGCAAGCTTCCGCCCGGTCTCACATTCATTCCCACACTTAGTTATTCTCACATGACAATTCTTTCACATAAAACCAGGTAATCCCCTATAGCTCGCGGATGACAGGCAATCACCCGACTTCTACCGGTCTAAGCAGGCTAAGCAAGTATTGACCGTGGACACCAGGGTGACAAGGATCGGTAAAACAAGGTGGAACAAGGTATAATGCAGCAACGTTTGCAAACAACTCCTAAACTTAATGCATCAGATTAAGTAAAATTAATAAATAATTATTTGCAAACCGGGGGAGAAATGCTCCGGGGCTTGCCTCGCTCGAAGGTACTGGGACGATGGTCGGGGCACTCCGGAAGCTCTTCACCGGACTCCTCTTCTACTTCTGCTGGCTCCGGCTCCTCGGGCTGCTCCTCTGCGTCCTCGGGAACAACTGCCGGAACCACTTCCTGCGATCCTGTATGATGCAGAAGTATGAGTGCAACATGCATAGGTGAAATGCAGAAGTGACATGAGATGATGAAGATGCGGAATGCATACGATGTAATGAATGTATTATGTCATCGGATTATGTGGAACTTATGACTCTTCTACAAAGTAGTCAACATCATCCAAGAACATGTACTCGAAAACTACCACCACTATTTTCCACCATGCAAGAGTACTTGAACACCCAAGGTGCTTCAAAGATACACCAAAGTATAGTTTACTAACTATTTTTGCATTAAAGAATAAATAGAAACCCTAATTAGTCCTAAGGTTGAACAGCAACACATATTTTAGTAGCTCAGAAAAATCTCATAAAATTACAGTGGGTTACTAATATCAAGAATAGCTTGACATAAAATTTCTACTGCATTTGGATAACTAGAACTGCCTATACAAAAATAACAAATTAAGGCCTAAAATAGATATTTAAAATACTTTACATTATGAAAAGTATCAAACAACAGATTTAGGAATTTTCCTACTATCTATTACCTAAACAAACACTATAGAAAAATTATCACTTGCATGTTTTATTCAAATTTATTTAAATAACAAAAATAACAATTATTGGTAACAAAAAGCATTTGAACTGCAACTACAAATTTTTATACAGAACACCCAAGATATAAAATTTCCCTAGAAAGTACATGACACAAATAGATTAATAAACTTGGAATCATATTTTTCTGATTTTTCTACATTTTCTTATCAATTTTTTTTTCAAGAAAACATAAATTTCAAGGATTAAATAAAATGCTACAGAAAAGTAATGGAATATTAGCATGTAATATTTTTATATTGTAGATCTGGTTCAAATGAGTATATAAAAATTTATTTCACAAATTTTGGAGCTAAAGTGACCAAGAAATCATTTTCCAAAGTGTTTTTCATCAAGAATAATAAAAGAAATAGAAATTTGTTTTTCTGTTAAAGAGATTGGGCCGGCCCGAGATCAACAGTCGGCCCGTGGCCGTTTCCGGCCTGTTTCACGTGCGCGGGAGAACCGCCGAGCCGGCCCGCTCGGGGCGCGGCCCAGAGGCACGGCCTTGTCCTCCGCGAGGAGCCGAGCGCGGTCACCGGCGTCCGCGCGCTCGACGTCGCGGCGGCGGCTGCGGCCGACCGGCCATCTCCGGTCGCGAGCAGGCGGGGCAAGGAGCGCGTGAGAACCGCGATGAAGTGGCGAATCCATTTTTGGAGCTAAGGAGGTGAGAGGGGTAGCGGGGAGCCGCCTCGACGGGAGGCCGCGCACGGTGGCGCCATGGCCGTCGGTGGCGAGGCGTGGAGAAGCTCACCTAGAGCTCGGAAGGCGGCGCAAACGCGAGCGTGAGCCGAGGGAAGGCGAGGCGGAGCTGCGGGCGCGGGCAATCGGAAAATGGCGCGGCGGTGCGGGCGCTTCACGTCGGCGGAGCGGCGGTCGCGGCGAGGGCGGAGCTCGAGCTCTCGGCTCGGGAGGGGAGGAGAGGAAGTGCGGGCGCGAGCGAGCGAGTGCGCGGGCCTCAGCAGGTGTAGGCGAGCGCGTGGGCGCAGTGGCAGGCCGCGGGTGACGCGCGGCGGGTGATGCAGGCGCGGGGCCGCCACGCGGCGGTGCTCCTCTGCCGCGGTCGCGGCGTGGCGCAGCGACGCGCGCGGGTGCGGGCGAGCGGAGGAAGGAGGAGGCCGGCTGGGCCGGGCCGGGGCGGAGGTGGTGCGGGCGCGCGCGCGCGGGTGGCGCGGGCCGCATCTGGCCGTGGGCCGAACGGGAGGCGGCGGCCTGCTAAGGAGAAACTGATTTTTTTGATTTTCCAAATTTCAAACTTAAATGCATTTCAAACTTCAAACCACATTTTGAACAAGAAGAAGTCATTTTATGGATTTGGCCCAAAAATAAAAGTTGCTCAAAATTGAATTCTCTACAACTTTGATTAAGGGGCCAACTCAAAATTCTTGATAGATTTTGAATGGCAGAATAAAAGCTAAAATAGGGAATAATTTTGAATATTTTTCATAATTATTTTTGAACAAGTTTTGACAAAATTTGAGCTCCAAAATTTGAACTAGGGTTCCAAGTGATCTAGAATTTATAGTTGCAAGATTTTTGGTATAATGTGATTATCATATTAATATATTTCATCACCTAAATCATTTTCAAGCTTTTATTTGATTTAAATTGTAACATTATCACACATGATTATGATGACATGAAATGCCATGCAATATGATTGCCATGCAAAAATGCATTGCGCAACACCGGAGTGTTACAGAGACCAGTTTCCTATCTGTGTTGTGCTTTGTTTCTCTCTTCTCTTTGTATGCGTGGAGAGCAAGCCCTCCACAGCGTCTGTTTGCCTCTATCTGTGTTGAACATATTTTTAGGCAATTTTCTGTCCAATTTTTCCTAATCATGATTTCTTGCTTCGCCTGCAGTTTGGTCGTTTGAACTCCGATTTGAGTTCCGTCTGTTGCGTTGCCTTTGTGGTGTCCCGTTGTATTCCTAGGAAACATCCACCTACTCATTAGAGTCGTGGACATCATGTTGGTTGCTTCGCACGTTTGGCGATGAATTTGGGACAGTGACCAAATATTTCGAAAGGAATTTTTCGACTCCCATTCACCCCCTCTAGTCGCCGTTTCTGGTCCTTCAATATTTGATTCCAAGCACAAACAAAATCAGACGTACATCCAGATGCAATTTAATTACACTAAACGATTGCACCGGGGTAGCGTGGTCCGACGATTTTGCCTGACTTATCATTGCAGCAGTGAACTCTCTATATCACATCCAGTTTCAGACGGCGCTGTCAGATCGGCAAACATGTTCTCCTCCCTATTCTTCGCCCACAGCACCACGTACAGTCCAACAAACATGAGCACAATCCCCACAAAGCTGCAGCAAGGAAACGATATGAACATCATTAGGTGTAAATAAGTGTGCTGGTTAGTTGGACTTGGCTCAGAATTCAGAGGACGAGGATGCAGCAGCATTGCATCCCAATAATTGGCATGCATTACCATCCCAAGCCGATCCATTGGCCGAAGAAAATGAAGGAGATGAACGCCGAGAAGACCGTCTGGAACGGGTTGAACATGGACACGAGTACAGGCCCCTTGCGCCCAATGCTTGATACCTGGAATGCCGTGCACAGACCGATCACCACACCTCCCTACAGTAGCAGAAGCAGTCGTCTCACTTTCTGCAGTCTTTCATTGCGGTTCTTCAAGTTACAAGAACGCAGCATGCATCATCTATTGAATGTCTGAATTCAGTAGATATAGATAGAAGTGTACCACAAGCACAATTTCGCCAATGATCCTGGTGAGGTTGTCAGCGGTCCCTGCAGTGAGCTTCCCCTCCATCAAGACCTGGACGATAGCACTGAAGATCGACCCCATCATGGCAGTGATGGAACAGATTGACAACGGTGCAGGGAATCTCTTCAGAGCTGCAGCCTAGACCAGCACCACAATCAGCTAGAAATATAATTCAGACGCATAGAAGAATTTCTGAAACTCTACAGAACAGTGACTATTGCTTCATAAAGGTTATCAAGTTCAGATATAAGTACCTGTATGACAGTGTTGCAGGCGAAGATTATAACCCCAATCAGAAGACAGAAACATCCAAGTATCCAATCGTGTCTGCCTTTGCCATTTGAGAGCTCTTCATCATCGTAGGGAACGGACTTTGGGGATATGCTGGGAGAGGGGTTCTTCAGGAAGCTGACGCACATTGCCCCGCTGAGGCACACCAGAGTGCCCAAGATCTTTGCTCTGGTGTACTTGCACTTCCAGTCGAACCTCTCAAACCTAACAACACATCAACAGTTAGGACTTAGGACTGCACATATATGCATGTTCTGTGAACTGACGCTCATGTTTCAGTAGAAGTTCAGTCGGTACAACACTGACCCCAGGCAGGCTGCGATGACGAAGATGAAGCCAGGGCAAAGATTAGGCATGGCGGAGGCGATTGCCGGCGAGGTGCGTGCCACACCGAGCATCATGATGACTTGGTATATTGACACCCTACACAATATAGGATGGAACTTCAGACTTGTTCAATGAAGTGCCTAGCAGCAGTTTTCTAGATGTTGGAATCGGCCACCATGTAGTGTCATACACCGAGGAATTATACTTGGAAGGAAATTGGTGTCTCACCCTCCTAGTGAAATGATGATGAGCTGAACAACCAACATGGGGCTCCACACTTTGGGCTATTTCTTCCTGGAGTCAAGGCGATGCATGAAGGAACTAAATCAGCTAAATCTTAATTAACAAGCAACAATTTAAAGTCCCGTTTAATAAAGCTCCGGCTAACGAGAAAATATTTTTATTATTTTTAAATAACTAGGAGCTGATGAACCAAACGTTCGCGTGCCACTGCCATACACGCATCCACACCCACATACGACGTACGTACCTCTCGAGGGCGAGGGCGAAGGGGAGGACGACGACGGAGGAAGCGGCGCATGCGACGACGATGATGAAGAGGGAGGGCACGCCGGCGGCGAGCAGGGCGCTGAGGAACATCATGTAGAGGCCGTAGATGCACTGCACGGCGAAGAGGCCGCATACGGTGACCACGTCGGAGCACGACATGGACATCGACACGCCGCCGCAGCACAACATCCTTCTAATTCTTGGTCGATCCATGGTACCTACGTGTGTCAGTGAGTGTGCTGGGACAAGTATATATATGTGCGTGTAACGTAACAGCAGGCACGATGGAACGCTAGCTCTTCTCGAGTGAGCGAGGCAGGATAAGAAATGTCAGCAGCAGAGAGGCCGGATGAAAACTTGGATTTGGATGTCAGAATCCTGGGAAATGCTGCTGCCTGCTGGGTCGTCCGCGTAATTGGTGGCGGGCGGCGACCTCAGATGCTGCGACACATGTGCATGTGTGCATGCGAGAAGCGCCGACGTGGCACCAAACGTGGCGCCGCTAGGGTGGCCCCACGGACCACGGTCCATTCTGCCCACTCCTTGTCCTGGGACCGGCACCTTTCTGGAGAATGATGAATGAATCACTGACCGCTGCTGCATCCTGCCATCCCAGATGTATTGCATCACTGCATCGGCCGCACCATGCCCCAGCAGTGCAGATCAGAACTCAAAAACCCGTGTGATTCAGTGGGCAATGAGTGAACATCGCAGCCTCTTCAATCGGATTTCTCCCTTTCACCAGAATGAGCTTGTTTATTTGGTGGTCTGGTCATGCAAGGTGGCAGACCCCAATTGTGATCAAGATCAATATTTGACTAGGAGTAACAAGAAGCAAATCTTTTGTATTTATGTACATTCCAGTATCAATCATTGTTTCTGAAAGCAAATATGTCTCGGGATGATTGATTGATAGAATAACAAGTACAAGGTACATATATGTAGGCAAGGATCATAGGGTTTATAGAAACACCCAATCAACGGTGATCCTTGCCTAATCTATCCATCTCAATCCTCTAAGCACCAGCCGCATGGGCTGGGCGTCAGGCCCATTAGGGCGCCTATTCTAACACGCCCCCACAGTTGAAACGTCAGCCACTCAGCACGTTTAGACTGGACCTAAACTCCGTGAACACTGAAGTAGGCAGCCCTTTGGTGAAGATATCTGCATATTGGGAAGAAGTGGGAACATGCAGAACACGAAGGTCACCAATAGCAACTCTCTCCCGAACGAAGTGAAGATCAATCTCAATATGCTTAGTTCGCTGATGTTGAACTGGGTTGGAGGTCATGTAGACGGCACTGATGTTGTCGCAATATACCAGTGTGGCGCGCCTCAGGGGGAATGCAGCTCCAGGAGAAGCTGGCGTAGCCAGGTGGCCTCTGCAACTCCATTAGCCACCGCGCGATACTCGGCTTCTGCACTCGATCTTGACACCGTGTTCTGGCGCTTGGAGGACCAGGAAACGAGATTGTCGCCGAGGAACACTGCATAGCCCGAGGTGGACTTGCGAGTATCGGGACAACCAGCCCAATCAGCATCAGTGTAGACGACAAGATCAGTCGAAGCAGACGGTCACAGTAGGAGACCAAGGTGTAGGGTGCCTCGAACATAGCGAAGAATCCGCTTCAAGGCAGCGAGGTGAGGTTCACGAGGGTCATGCATGTGAAGGCAGACCTGCTGGACAGCATATGCAATGTCTGGGCGGGTAAATGTCAGGTACTGGAGAGCTCATGCAAGGCTGCGGAAGTCTGTAGCATCAGACACAGGGGCCCCATCAGATGCAGCAACCTTCGGATTGGTGTCAACTGGAGTGGAGCACGGCTTGCACTCTGCCATGCCTGCGCGGTCTAGGATATCCAGCATGTACTGTCGCTGAGAAAGAAGAAGACCGTCACCAGTGCGCTGAACATGCATACCAAGGAAGTGATGCAATTCACCAAGGTCTTTCATGGCGAACTCTCGCTGAAGGGCTGAGATGATCCGCCGAAGGAGACCGGGTGAGGAAGCTGTGAGGACGATGTTATCAACATAGAGTAACAAGTATGTTGTGTCGGATCCGCGTCGGTAGATGAACAGTGAGGTGTCTGACTTGGCTTAAACAAACCCAATAGACAGCAAATAGGAGGCCATCCGACTGTACCAGGCACGGGGCGCCTGCTTGAGACCATAGAGCGACTTCTTCAGAAGGCAGACAAAATCTGGATGAGCCGAGTCCTCGAACCCAGATGGCTGCTGGCAATACATTGTCTCTGTCAGGTTGCCATGAAGGAAGGCGTTCTTCACATCAAGCTGATGGATTGGCCAGCGACGAGAGAGGGCCAGGGAGAGCACTGTGTGAACAGTAGCAGGCTTCACCACAGGACTGAAAGTCTCATCAAAATCCACACCAGGGCGCTGAGTAAAGCCACGAAGGACCCAGCGCGCCTTGTATCGCTCGAGGGAACCATCAGACTGGAACTTGTGCTTGAAGATCCACTTGCCAGTGACGACGTTAGCTCGCGGGGGGCGAGGCACAAGATCCCAGGTGTCGTTCTGCAGCAGAGCTCTATGTTTGTCTTCCATAGCTGCTCGCCAGTTGGGGTCAGCAAGAGCGCTACGGAAGGTCTTCAGCACAGGGGAGAGGGATGCGGCGTGATAGGCCGCAGGCATCCGATATCCACTCTTCGCACGTGTGGCCATGGCGTGCTGATTGGAGACAGGTGGGACAACAACAGCACCCTTGGGCAGTGGTGCGGCGGGAGGCGCAGGCGGTGGACGAGGCCGGCGCGTGTAGTGGTGGACGACCTGAGACGCCGGAGGAAGAGGAGGGAACCCTGGTGGGGGTCCGCGTGGCGCCAGAACCGGCGCAGGGAAGCCGGCGGATGTCACTGGAGACGTCGAGGCGAGTGGGAGCGCCCTAGGCACAGTCGCTGGGGGACCGGCAGGGGCGCTGGCGTCGCTGGAGGCGCTGGTCTGTGTTCCTGCAGGGAAAAACTTGTGCAGCGGTCCAATAGGAGCGGGCACATCATCAGTAGCATCAGTAGTATCAAGAAAGTCAAGGTCCGCTGGAGTAGTTGGACCATGTTCCTCAGCAAAGGGAAAGGCCGTTTCATCAAAGATGACGTGCCGGGAGATGATGACTCGATTGGAGGAGAGGTCAAGGCAGCGGTATCCTTTGTGGTGAGGTGAATATCCTAGGAAGACACACAGGGCAGACCTAGGTGAGAGTTTGTGAGGAGCGGTGGCAGACAGGTTAGGATAACACTTGCAACCAAAGACTCGAAGGTGATCGTACGTTAGTGGTGAACCAAACAAAGCGAGATGTGGCGTGGAAAATTGTAGAGTCTTGGTGGGCAATATGTTAAGTAAAACTGTAGCTGTAGAGAGAGCCTCCACCCAATAGGATGAAGGCATAGAAGCCTGAAAGAGCAGGGAGCGAACGACATTATTGATAGAACGAATCATGCGTTCAGCTTTACCGTTTTGAGGCGAGGTGTAGGGACATGACATACGAAGGTGTATGCCTTGAGCGAGGAAGAACTGACGGGTGCTAGAGTTGTCAAACTCTTTCCCGTTGTCGCACTGGACTGCCTTGATGCGGGCACCGAATTGAGTAGAGGCGTGAGCGATGAAGTGGGTAAGTGTGCTGAAAGTGTCAGATTTAAGACGTAAAGGAAATGTCCACAAATAGTGAGTGCAATCATCAAGAATGACCAAATAATATTTATAACCAGAAAGGCTAACAACTGGAGATGTCTACAAATCACAATGAATAAGATCAAACTTGCTAGATGCACGGAAGGTGGACACATGGAAAGGCAGGAGAACATGACGCCCTAACTGACAAGCATGACATAAGTCTGAACAATTTGTAATCTGACACGAAACACTAGACGCAAGCTTGGACAACGCCTCATGACCGGGGTGGCCAAGACGTCGATGCCACAATGAAGATGGAGCCTGGGCGACAAGGGAGTATGTTGAAGGTAGGCGCAGTGGATATAGCGGCCCGGAGCTATTGCACCTGACGATCTCGGTCCAAGAGGGAAGAACCTTCACATAACAACCAGCGGGGTCAAATTCAATAGAACAATTATTGTCGATAGTAAATTGGCGGACAGAGATGAGGTTCTTAATAAGTTGTGGGGACACAAGAACATTATTAAGACGTAAATTAGGAGATAACTCTGTCGACTCGGTGGCAATAACTGGAAGTGTAGAACCATTACCGACAATAATAGATGAAGGAATAGGATACCGCGGAAGTGAAGGATGTGACAGGGAGGAGGACTGAGATGTCATGTGTGAGGTAGCACCTGAGTCGAAGTACCACTCGCTTGACGCTGGTGGATTCAGCGTGGTTGTGCTGAAGGCGGAGGCGAGGGCCGTCGGATCTTAAGAAGGGAGGCCGGCGACGGGGTTGTAGAGACCCGGGGCGACCCAGTGTCCTGAGCCATCGGAGGCAGGCTGCTGGTTAGCGAAGAGCGCCTGCTGCTGCTGGTGTGCGAAGAGGGCCTGCTGCTGCGCCTGCTGCTGCGCCAGCAGATGAGGAGGCACCGGGAAGGGGGCCAGTGGCGGCCGAGGACCCCCTGGCCACATCTGAATGGAACCCATCCAAGGGTTGTGGTAGCTAGGCCAGGAGCGGTGGCCGGCTGCAGGCTGCTGCGCACCAGCCGCCTTCTGGTGCTGCTGTGCGCTCCCAGAGGCAGGGCGCTGACCTCCAGAGGAGTTACCGGGGTTGGAGCCTCCTTTGCCACCGCCACCACGCTTGGTGCGACGATTGGCATTGGAGGGTTTGGAGCCGCCGGCGCCCCCGGACGATGGGGCAGCAGTGGAGGAGGCTGCTGCGGTGGAAGCAACGAGCACAGAAGCCGGAGACTCCTTCTTGTTCTCCAGCGTGAGTTCCTCAAGAATAAGGTCATCACGGGCCTCCAGGAAGGAGGGGAAGGGCCGGGTGTGGCGAAGGAGGGCCCTGACATGACTGAACCGCTCGTTGAGGCCGCGGATGACGTTGAGGACGAGGGTGCGGTCGGTGATCACTTCACCAAGCGCAGTGAGATCGTCGGCCATCTTCTTGAGGCGGCGGCAGTAGTCGGTGACAGAGAGGTCGCCCTGGATGAAGTTGCGAAACCGGGTCTCAAGATGGATAGAGCGAGCTTCGCGGTTGCCGAGAAACTGCGACTCGACGGCGAGCCAAGCATGGCGAGCGGTGGAGCCCTGAGCGGAGATGATCTCGACAAGTTCATCGGTGAGCGTGGTGACGATCCAGGACTTGACGACGCAGTCCATCCGCGCCCAGTCAGGGGAGATGGAGTCGGGAGGATCTGCGCGAACGTGGTCCTGGAAGGAGAATTTACCGAGGACGAGAAGGAACTGATCGCGCCACCGATTGAAGTTGCCGGAATCGACGTCGAGGACGATGGTGACGTGGGTCCGGATGTTGTTGACGGCGACGGCCTGGGCGTGTAGTTGCAGCAGCGCCATGGCCTCGTGGATCAACATGGCAGAGGCGAGATCAGGAGGCGCCGAGGAGGAGGTGCTGAAGGAGGCCCCGCCCCCGCCAGGTGCAGCAGAGGCCGCGGCAGCGGCCCGTTCCTTGGCCGCGCGCGCGAGTGCATCGCTAGCACGGGCTGCAGCCGCGTCGCGCTCCTGGGCGGCGGCCGCGGCCTCCGCCTCGGCCTCAGCAGCGCGAGTTAGGGCAGCCTGGCGCTCCTGCTCGAGGCGTTGAGCAGCAGCGGCGGCGTTGTTCGCCGTCTCCTTGGCAAGACGGGCGGCGATCTCCTCGGAGGTAACGGCGGTAACGTCCCCAGACTTGGGGGAGGTAGGGGGGTGGGAGCCATAGGGCCGGCGAGCGCTGCGCGGCAGAGGGCCGGCGCGCGTGGGGCTAGGAAGATGCGGGCGCTGCGCGGCAGTGGCCGGCGCGCGGAGGGTGGGCAGCGGAAGGAAGGATCGGCCTTAGGCGGCTGATACCATGAAAGCAAATATGTCTCAGGATGATTGATTGATAGAATAACAAGTACAAGGTACATATATGTAGGCAAGGATCATAGGGTTTATAGAAACACCCAATCAACGGTGATCCTTGCCTAATCTATCCATCTCAATCCTCTAAGCACCAGCCGCATGGGCTGGGCGTCAGGCCCATTAGGGCGCCTATTCTAACAGTTTCAATCTACAGGCATTGGACATTTTGAGCATTTGAGTTGTGGCTGCTTGTTTTGACAGTACCAGCTGAGAAGTGTGGCTGCAGCAGGCAGCAGCAACAGCGCAGAAAAGCATAGCCGAGCACAGCTCATTGTCACATGCAAGTATGCAACCATGTTAACATTCCAGCGGTCAAAAAAAGAAGAGAAACAGACAGCACCCACGGCAGCGTCAGATGTAATCGCCTTGTACAATTTTTCTCGCGATGTACTTCCCCAAGTAATCGAACCCGTGGGAGTAGAGAGCTTCGATGTCTGCACGCTTGCCCCTCTCCACCATCAGTGTCAGCTCAGCTCTGTGACTCTCCTGCAGCCGAAAACCACCGTAAATCATATGCAGACATATAGGCCACAAACACAACAACAACAACAACAACAACAACAACATAGCCTTTTGTCCCAAGCAAGTTGGGGTAGGCACATATAGGCCACAAAGCCATTACTAAATTTTAAGCTAAATTTTATGGTGTCACAAGGACAGATGATAAAGCATCAGCATTCGGGCAGTCCCCCTGCTGCTGTACTGGGAACAACATTAATTATTTAATGATGTCAGGTCATCCTTAATGTAGAACATATTGTATTATTGGTCATGAACGCATTAGTTCTATATTCAGATTGGTCAGGTACAAACACTATATTCCAGGCAGTTAAGCTTTTTTTTTTCGTCATGCCTGATGAAATTGAGGTCGCAGGTAATTCCTACGTGCTGCATGTCCAACACTGGTAACATTTTGCAATGCGAATTATGCTTGCAAGAGTTTCATGTAAAATATGCACAGCATTCATTGGCCATTAGATTGCAATTTTTTCCAGTAACTTTTGCGCAGGATTCTAGCAGGTAGTTCTCATACTGCAGGTACATAGTCCCAAAGATAAATGTTAAAACATAACTGTGGCGGAACCGTCTGAATCGGCACATTATCGATAATACTCGTCTTCCATTGACACTAAGTATTCCGATAATGAACCAAGTCAAACACCTCCGTCGAGCACACCCGAAGGAGAACTCGAATAATCCACGTTTTCATCCAGGATACAATAATGAATACAAGCTTACAATACTTAGTCTATTTCATACAATAGCAGTCTTGGAAATTTATTCATTACAATACCAGAGTTCAGAGTGCAGTAATTAAACAGCGGAAACTAATTAAACATCTAGCGGAAAGCGATACAAGGATCCGTCTGTGCCCACCAGAAGAATCCTCCACACAGCAGCCAACTTTTTAAATTGCACCTGCAACAGGGGTAAAATAACCCTAAGTACAAAATGTACTTGCAAGACTTACCCGACTAGTGGGAATATATATTTTCCGACTCTCAAGGATGTGAAAGGCTTTTTGGTTTGCTGTTTCATTTTTGCCTGCAAAGCTTACTAAAGTGTATCCTTACTGGTAAATATTTAGCAGTCATATTTTTTTTTAGCTAAACATTCTAGGTAAGCACCTGTTCTACTTTCAAGCAAGTGATAAGCAATCATACTCATTTCTCTTTCTTTCCTTTCTTCCACCAACTTTATTATTCCAGTTGTTACTACGATGCCATGCCATAGTCAAGCCGTACCGTCTAAGCGACGGCGATTCGCGAATCAATGTGCCCAGCTGGGTACCCCGAAAAACACACGCCTCATCTGTACCCCGGGCACAGATGAGACCAACTCGCTCCACTCCTGTCACAGGTTCCAGGTCCCCGTCCAAACTTGGACTCCAAGCCCCCACCCTTGAGGCCCGGCCTCAAAGTGGTGTTTAGACCTCCACCTATCCCCGCCTCCAATCAGTCGGTCCGGAAAGAGCCGGAGCCCATGACAAGAGAGTAACAAGTCTTCCTCACCCCCATCCGTAAGTATGTGTACGGGATAATAAGATCTGTGACAAGACTATTGTCCATAACAACGAACGGTCCTTAATCGACACGGACAGGAAAACGATGCAACCAAGCTAAGCCCGTGGCCGCGGGACATAACTTGTCACACCCACCAGTACCCAAACCATATCCCTGCCCGATCTCCAATTTTTTTTCACCTTCTTATCATGTGATACAATAATAATCACCTATTGTGAGTAACGACAGGTTACCCGCTACCGTCATCCTAAGCATCGCATCTACACGACCTGTACTAGTAGGACTCATAGGTGGGTATATATGTGCAAGTAGTTTTCATATCAACTCCTGAAACGTAATGCAAACATATATATACCAAGTGATTAGTAAAATAGGGTTATGCACCGGGGCTTGCCTTGGGCAGGCACGGAGTCAACAAAGTCAGTCGGCGGCTCCGGAACCTCCTCCGCTGCAAGGACCTCCTCGATCACCTCCACGACCTCCTCGTACTCCTGGTCGTCGATGGTCACCACGTCCGCCTCCAACTCGTTCACTACATGCATGCAATGATGGTGCAATAAATTAATACTTAGACAATAACAACTCTTAAAAGTACACAACTACTAAGCTAATTAACTAACTCTAATGGTTAACATGCTAAGCTATCTATTACTTCTACTAAGCAAGAACTAGCTAGCCTAATATTCTCTACTAACTAAAATACATTTCATGATAAATAGATAAATTTAGTTGAGCTCTAGAGACGAAGAAAGATGACATGGACAGACAACTCTTGATTTTCAATGAATTTAGGAAGAAGAATCAACGGAATTGGAGTTCGTATGGTGGAGATATTGGTTGCGCAAAGTAGCTATTAATAATCTCTAAAAAAATCAAAGGAACTTAATTAGCTCATGGCTTTCTCCCGTGACTTGCTCATGAATGAGGTCTTTAATCAAAGGAATAATGAAGACGGATGGCGCTGCTAAGGAGAAACAGAGGAAGTACAAGAGGAACTCGCGGGATACTTACCGCAGTCCACTGATGCTTCGATAGACGCAGCTTACACGGCAAGAACAGAGAAACTTGATTAGAGAGGAAGAGGTGGACAACAAGTTTGACGAGCTCGCGATCGCGAGACGTCTCCTTTTAAGGACGAGAGACGCAGGGACGCTCGCACTGGAAAAGAGATTGACGTGCGCGACGCAGCAAGTCTCCGTGCTACAGTGTTTTCTGCGCGCTACAGTAGTCTCTGTGCTGCTACAGTGCATTTCTATGTCACTACAGTAACTCTGCTCTTCTACAGTACATTTCTGCGGCGCTACAGTACCTTTGCTCTGCTACAGTGCGATCAGGGAATTTTAGAAAGCAAAAGAATTGCTAGCGCTGGAGTTGGATCAGGATGACAATAGTTAGTTGAACTGTGCTGAGGAATATTTGGACAAGGAATTAAATTAGAGCTCAAATTGAGAATTAATGCAACAAAGTTTAATTTCTCATTTTGCCATAAACAATAATACATAAACATGATGCTCATGACATGGTTTAGTGATTTATTAACGCAGTAACACCGAGGGTGTTACAGCTCTACCCCCTAAAAGAAAATCTCGGCCCGAGATTTCACGTGCCTAGTGTGGGAAAGGATAAGCAAGTTAATTACTTAAGATGGTTACCTTGACGAACTAGGAATGAGATGGGGATAATGCTCCAAAATATAGCTTCCCAACTCCCAAGTGGCCTCATCCTCCGAATGATTTTTCCATTGAACCTTGTAAAATTTCACCACCTTGTTTCTTGTGATTCTTTCTTTTTCATCCAAAACCTTGATAGGGTGCTCAATATAAGAAAGATCGGGTTGAAGAGGAAGGCCTTCAATTTCCACAATTTCTTCGGGAACCCGCAAACATCTTTTCAATTGGGAGACATGGAAAACATCATGGACCGCTGACAAGATATCTGAGAGTTGAATACGATAAGCAACAGAACCCCTTTTCTCCAAAATTTTATAAGGACCCACATAGCGAGGAGCCAATTTTTCTCTGACATCAAACCTATGCACACCTCTCATGGGAGATACCTTGAGGTACACATAATCACCAACCTCGAACTGCAAGGGCCTTCTCCTTTTGTCTGCATAATTTTTCTGACGACTCTGAGCTGACTTCAAGTGACCTTGGATAACTCTCACTTGATCTCTTGCCTTCTTAATGAGATCGGGCCCATAATGACCACGGTCTCCCACCTCCACCCAGTTGAGTGGTGTCCTACATTTCTTGCCATACAGAGCCTCAAAAGGTGCCATGCGAATGCTCTCTTGATAACTGTTGTTATAAGAGAACTCAGCAAACCTCAAACATTCATCCCACTTTTCAGGAAAAGAAATGACACAGGCCCTCAACATGTCTTCTAGTACTTGGTTGATTCTCTCTGTTTGACCATCAGTCTGGGGATGATAAGCAGAACTTCTAAGAAGGCGAGTACCAAGACACTTCTGTAACTGCTCCCAGAAACGTGACACAAATACTGATCCCCGATCAGAAACTATAGTGAGAGAAACTCCATGTAGAGTAACAACTCGGTCAAAATATAACTTGGCATATTGCATGGCTGTGAACCTATTACCCACCGGAAGAAAATGAGCTGACTTGGTAAGACGATCCACAATGACCCAAATAGAATCATGTCCTTTTACTGTGCGGGGCAGACCCACAATAAAATCCATGGAAATATCCTCCCATTTCCAAGCAGGGATAGGCAAGGGCTGTAGCAAACCCGGTGTACGCAGGTGATCAGCTTTAACTCTTCCACAAATGTCACACTCAGAGATGTACTTGGCCACATCTTGCTTTAGGTTGGGCCACCAATACACGTGCCTCAAATCATGATACATTTTATTACTCCCTGGGTGAATGGACAACTTGGAGTTATGGGCCTCTTCCAGGATTTTTGTCCTAAGCTCAACACTTCCTGGTACTACCAATCTCCTCTTGTACCTGAGCACACCTTGCTCATCAATATTAAAATGGGGCCCTCGTCCTTTAGCCATCAATATCCTGATGTGAGGAATCACCTCAGTGTCCTTCCTCTGCTCCAAGATAATTTGATCCAGCAAGTCAGAAACCAAGGCAATATGTGCCAACACCTCATGATGAGCAAAAGACAAAGACTCCTCATCCTCCTGGTGTGACTTCCGACTTAATACATCAGCTACCACATTAGCTTTGCCGGGATGATAGTGCACCTCTAAATCATAATCCTTAATTAACTCAAGCCACCTTCGTTGCCTCATATTTAACTCGGGTTGAGTAAAAATATATTTGAGGCTCTTGTGGTCCGTATAAATATTTACCTTGTTTCCCAACAAAAAGTGCCTCCATATTTTTAGAGCATGCACAACCGCATCAAGCTCTAAATCATGGGTGGGATAGTTTACTTCATGCTTTTTCAGCTGACGGGAAGCATAAGCTACTGCCCGTCCTTCTTGCATAAGCACACACCCAAGTCCAGACCGAGAGGCATCACAATATACATCAAATGGTTTCCCAATATCAGGCTGAGCAAGAATAGGAGCAGTGGTCAAATACTTCTTCAGAGCTTGAAATGCCTCCTCACAAGCCGGGCCCCAAACAAACTTGACATCCTTCTGAAGCAACTTGGTCATGGGTTTAGCTATCTTGGAAAAGTCAGGAATGAAACGCCGATAATAACCGGCAAGGCCAAGGAACTGACGTATCTGATGCACGGACCTTGGTGATTTGCAATTTAAAACCTCTTGCACCTTGCTAGGGTCCACTGATATGCCTTCAGGGGTCAAGACATGTCCCAAAAATTGTACCCGGTCTAGCCAAAATTCACACTTGCTAAACTTGGCATATAACTGATGCTCGCGTAGTCTGGTTAGGACTATGCGAAGATGCCGGGCATGCTCATCTTCATTCTTTGAATATATTAAAATATCATCAATAAACACCACCACAAACTTATCCAACTCTGGCATGAAGACTGAGTTCATGAGATACATGAAAAATGCAGGAGCATTGGTAAGACCAAAGGACATTACTAGGTACTCATAAAGGCCGTACCTAGTGGAAAAGGTTGTCTTTGGTACATCTTGGGGCCGGATTTTTATTTGGTGATACCCAGAACAGAGGTCAATTTTTGAAAATACCTTTGCACCAGCTAACTGATCAAACAAGGTATCAATCCGAGGCAAGGGATATTTATTTTTAATAGTTATTGCATTAAGGGGGCGATAATCAATACACATCCGAAGAGTGTCATCCTTCTTCTTCACAAAAATAGCTGGACAACCCCATGGTGAAGTGCTAGGACGAATAAATCCCTTCTCCCTCAGCTCTTCTAATTGCTTCTTCATTTCAGCTAACTCTGGGGGAGCCATACGATAAGGACGTCTAGAAATAGGAGTAGTACCGGGCTCTAGCTCAATGGTAAACTCCACATCTCTATCAGGAGGTAACCCCGGTAAATCTTCAGGAAAAACATCCGAAAATTCACAGACCACAGGAATAGAGGCAAGAGCAGGAGAAGCTTTAGTATTAGAGACGGCTGCTAGAGAAGAGATTGGTGGCATAATAAGGGACATTCTATCCTCAGATGAAGGAAGCTTCAACTCCACCACTCTATGGTTAAGGTCCAAAACTACACCATTCCTCCCCAACCAATTCATTCCCAAGATAGCATCTGTACTTTGCCCAGGCAGTACCATGAACTGGACACGATAAGAATGGGTGGCCAAAACCAGGCTAAGTGTCTCAGTCCGGGTCTGAATACATAACTGTGCACCAGGGGTGCTAACCTTATATGCAACGGAAATCATTGCAGTAGGTATATTGTGCCTTTCTACGAAACCCATACTCATGAATGAATGTGATGCACCAGAATCAAATAACACATATGCTGGGTGGGAGTTGATGGAGAACATACCAGCCATCACAGGCTCTCCCTGTGGAAACTCCTCAGCTGCAGTGAAATTAACATGTCCCGAGCGGCTCACAGGCACCTTCTTCCTGATAATAGTCCTCTTGACCAAGCGAGAGTTGGCTGCAGACTGAGCAGACTGAATAGGATGAATTTCAGGACACTCCCGAGCATAGTGGCCTTCCTTGCCACACTTGAAACAAATAACTGGTGGCTTGTTTCCCTGTCCCTGACGAGGCTGGAACTGCTGTCCCTGAGGCTGCTGCACCTGCTGAGTAGGTGCACGGTACTGAGTGTGCTGAACTAAAGTGGCTTGCTGAAAGTGACGTGGCTGCTGTCCACCCTGAGAATAATAAAGCACCCTCCTAACAACTTGTACCTTCTGCGCATGTGGGTGACTAGAGGATCCAGTAATCACCCGCTTACGCTTCCACTCAGACTGGGTGTCATTCTGAAGTCCCTCTATGGAAATGGCAGCACTCATCAATGCACCAAAGGTCTAATAGCCCCCAGTGAACAACTTCTCCTTTAAGACATAAGAGAGACCATCCCTAAAACAATCCATCTTCTTCTAATCGGTGTCCACAAGATAACCAGCATACTGAGCCAGATGGTTGAACTTGGTTGCATACTCCACCACGGTCATATTACCCTGCCTTAACTCTTTAAACTCAGTCAATTTCCTGCTCATCAAACCAGCAGAAATAAAGTGCTCACAAAAAGCAGTGACAAACTCCTGCCAAGTCACCCGGTGACCTGCAAGCTGCATGGCTTGGAAGGTGTCCCACCACGCAGTAGCAGATCCTAGAAGCTGCTGTGCAACAAAGTGCACCTTCTGGTCCTCAGCCACATTGTGCAGCAACATCAACTTCTGCTCTATGGTGCGAAGCCAATGACCTGCATCCAGAGGCTCAGCAGACGGTGTGAAGGTAGGTGGCTGCGTCTTCAAAAAGTCCTGATAGGTGCTGGGCCTGTCATGCCCACGAGCACCATCCCCATTCCTACCACCATCACCGTGGCCCCCACGAACAAGGTTACCAACTAACTGTGCCATCATTTCCATGACACGGTTGGACTCACGACGGGCAGTCAACATCTCAGCCAGCATCTCTTCAGAATTCATAGGAGGTACTGGTGCCCGAGGTAGTGCAGCACCCAACACTGGGACCCCATTGCTATCCCCCTAATGCTCACCATCATTGCCTTGATCACTTCCACCATGGCCAAGGACAGCCCCACCACTGGCACTCCCATGATGAGACCCCTGACTCATCTGTGATCATATAAGGATCCACCATTAGGAACAAACTTCCAGATTCAAGGACAGACTCAAAGAAAAGATACACTTGATAAGGGATAAAATAATCAGACTTCCATAGTTAATTGGAGCACTTATTTTTATTATTTCCTATCATTTATTAAACAAACTTATACGTGACGGGGTATAAAATTAATTTTTTTTATATGCTCATGATGCATGTATCGGCCTATTCGTCGCTCAAGCCGAATATAGCGGCATTCGCGAATATTTTGGCACAAGGTATACTCACTCACCGTATACTAGTCGATTTATACGACGCGTAAGTTAGTGTACCTGCAGGACTTTTCATTAGATAAAATCAGTGCCACTATCCTAGACAGACCATATTACTAGGGTGAATACTTATTTATGCGGATTTACCGAATCCTATTTTTCATAAATCTTTTGTTGGTCAAATTTTTAAATTTAAAAAGAGGTGATTAAGCTTGTAAATTCATTATTGGCTCTGGTACCAACTGTGGCGGAACCGTCTGAATCGGCACATTATCGATAATACTCGTCTTCCATTGACACTAAGTATTCCGATAATGAACCAAGTCAAACACCTCCGTCGAGCACACCCGAAGGAGAACTCGAATAATCCACGTTTTCATCCAGGATACAATAATGAATACAAGCTTACAATACTTAGTCCATTTCATACAATAGCAGTCTTGGAAATTTATTCATTACAATACCAGAGTTCAGAGTACAGTAATTAAACAGCGGAAACTAATTAAACATCTAGCGGAAAGCGATACAAGGATCCGTCTGTGCCCACCAGAAGAATCCTCCACACAGCAGCCAACTTTTTAAATTGCACCTGCAACAGGGGTAAAATAACCCTAAGTACAAAATGTACTTGCAAGACTTACCCGACTAGTGGGAATATATATTTTCCGACTCTCAAGGATGTGAAAGGCTTTTTGGTTTGCTGTTTCATTTTTGTCTGCAAAGCTTACTAAAGTGTATCCTTACTGGTAAATATTTAGCAGTCATATTTTTTTTTAGCTAAACATTCTAGGTAAGCACCTGTTCTACTTTCAAGCAAGTGATAAGCAATCATACTCATTTCTCTTTCTTTCCTTTCTTCCACCAACTTTATTATTCCAGTTGTTACTACGATGCCATGCCATAGTCAAGCCGTACCGTCTAAGCGACGGCGATTCGCGAATCAATGTGCCCAGCTGGGTACCCCGAAAAAAACACACGCCTCATCTGTACCCCAGGCACAGATGAGACCAACTCGCTCCACTCCTGTCACAGGTTCCAGGTCCCCGTCCAAACTTGGACTCCAAGCCCCCACCCTTGAGGCCCGGCCTCAAAGTGGTGCTTAGACCTCCACCTATCCTCGCCTCCAATCAGTCGGTCCGAAAAGAGCCGGAGCCCATGACAAGAGAGTAACAAGTCTTCCTCACCCCCATCCGTAAGTATGTGCACGGGATAATAAGATCTATGACAAGACTATTGTCCATAACAACGAACGGTCCTTAATCGACACGGACAGGAAAACGATGCAACCAAGCTAAGCCCGTGGCCGCGGGACATAACTTGTCACACCCACCAGTACCCAAACCATATCCCTGCCCGGTCTCCAATTTTCTTTCACCTTCTTATCATGTGATACAATAATAATCACCTATTGTGAGTAACGACAGGTTACCCGCTACCGTCATCCTAAGCATCGCATCTACACGACCTGTACTAGTAGGACTCATAGGTGGGTATATATGTGCAAGTAGTTTTCATATCAACTCCTGAAACGTAATGCAAACATATATATACCAAGTGATTAGTAAAATAGGGTTATGCACCGGGGCTTGCCTTGGGCAGGCACGGAGTCAACAAAGTCAGTCGGCGGCTCCGGAACCTCCTCCGCTGTAAGGACCTCCTCGATCACCTCCACGACCTCCTCGTACTCCTGGTCGTCGATGGTCACCACGTCCGCCTCCAACTCGTTCACTACATGCATGCAATGATGGTGCAATAAATTAATACTTAGACAATAACAACTCTTAAAAGTACACAACTACTAAGCTAATTAACTAACTCTAATGGTTAACATGCTAAGCTATCTATTACTTCTACTAAGCAAGAACTAGCTAGCCTAATATTCTCTACTAACTAAAATACATTTCATGATAAATAGATAAATTTAGTTGAGCTCTAGAGACGAAGAAAGATGACATGGACAGACAACTCTTGATTTTCAATGAATTTAGGAAGAAGAATCAACGGAATTGGAGTTCGTATGGTGGAGATATTGGTTGCGCAAAGTAGCTATTAATAATCTCTAAAAAAATCAAAGGAACTTAATTAGCTCATGGCTTTCTCCCGTGACTTGCTCATGAATGAGGTCTTTAATCAAAGGAATAATGAAGACGGATGGCGCTGCTAAGGAGAAACAGAGGAAGTACAAGAGGAACTCGCGGGATACTTACCGCAGTCCACTGATGCTTCGATAGACGCAGCTTACACGGCAAGAACAGAGAAACTTGATTAGAGAGGAAGACAACAAGTTTGACGAGCTCGCGATCGCGAGACGTCTCCTTTTAAGGACGAGAGACGCAGGGACGCTCGCACTGGAAAAGAGATTGACGTGCGCGACGCAGCAAGTCTCCGTGCTACAGTGTTTTCTGTGCGCTACAGTAGTCTCTGTGTTGCTACAGTGCATTTCTGCGGTGCTACAGTAACTCTGCTCTTCTACAGTAACTCTGCGCTACAGAAATGCACTGTAGCAGCACAGAGATTACTGTAGCACGCAGAAAACACTGTAGCACGAAGACTTGCTGCGTCGCGCACGTCAATGTCTTTTCCAGTGCGAGCGTCCCTGCGTCTCTCGTCCTTAAAAGAAGACGTCTCGCGATCGCGAGCTCGTCAAACTTGTTGTCCACCTCTTCCTCTCTAATCAAGTTTCTCTGTTCTTGCCGTGTAAGCTGCGTCTATCGAAGCATTAGTGGACTGCGGTAAGTATCCCGCGAGTTCCTCTTGTACTTCCTCTGTTTCTCCTTAGCAGCGCCATCCGTCTTCATTATTCCTTTGATTAAAGACCTCATTCATGAGCAAGTCACGGGAGAAAGCCATGAGCTAATTAAGTTCCTTTGATTTTTTTTAGAGATTATTAATAGCTACTTTGCGCAACCAATATCTCCACCATACGAACTCCAATTCCGTTGATTCTTCTTCCTAAATTCATTGAAAATCAAGAGTTGTCTGTCCATGTCATCTTTCTTCGTCTCTAGAGCTCAACTAAATTTATCTATTTATCATGAAATGTATTTTAGTTAGTAGAGAATATTAGGCTAGCTAGTTCTTGCTTAGTAGAAGTAATGGATAGCTTAGCATGTTAACCATTAGAGTTAGTTAATTAGCTTAGTAGTTGTGTACTTTTAAGAGTTGTTGTTGTCTAAGTATTAATTTATTGCACCATCATTGCATGCATGTAGTGAACGAGTTGGAGGCGGACGTGGTGACCATCGACGACCAGGAGTACGAGGAGGTCGTGGAGGTGATCGAGGAGGTCCTTGCAGCGGAGGAGGTTCCGGAGCCGCCGACTGACTTTGTTGACTCCGTGCCTGCCCAAGGCAAGCCCCGGTGCATAACCCTATTTTACTAATCACTTGGTATATATATGTTTGCATTACGTTTCAGGAGTTGATATGAAAACTACTTGCACATATATACCCACCTATGAGTCCTACTAGTACAGGTCGTGTAGATGCGATGCTTAGGATGACGGTAGCGGGTAACCTGTCGTTACTCACAATAGGTGATTATTATTGTATCACATGATAAGAAGGTGAAAGAAAATTGGAGACCGGGCAGGGATATGGTTTGGGTACTGGTGGGTGTGACAAGTTATGTCCCACGGCCACGGGCTTAGCTTGGTTGCATCATTTTCCTGTCCGTGTCGATTAAGGACCGTTCGTTGTTATGGACAATAGTCTTGTCACAGATCTTATTATCCCGTGCACATACTTACGGATGGGGGTGAGGAAGACTTGTTACTCTCTTGTCATGGGCTCCGGCTCTTTCCGGACCGACTGATTGGAGGCGGGGATAGGTGGAGGTCTAAGCACCACTTTGAGGCCGGGCCTCAAGGGTGGGGGCTTGGAGTCCAAGTTTGAACGGGGACCTGGAACCTGTGACAGGAGTGGAGCGAGTTGGTCTCATCTGTGCCCGGGGTACAGATGAGGCGTGTGTTTTTTCGGGGTACCCAGCTGGGCACATTGATTCGCGAATCGCCGTCGCTTAGACGGTACGGCTTTTGACTATGGCATGGCATCGTAGTAACAACTGAAATAATAAAGTTGGTGGAAGAAAGGAAAGAAAGATAAATGAGTATGATTGCTTATCACTTGCTTGAAAGTAGAACAGGTGCTTACCTAGAATGTTTAGCTAAAAAAAATATATGACTGCTAAATATTTACCAGTAAGGATACACTTTAGTAAGCTTTGCAGGCAAAAATAAAACAGCAAACCAAAAAGCCTTTCACATCCTTGAGAGTCGGAAAATATATATTCCCACTAGTCGGGTAAGTCTTGCAAGTACATTTTGTACTTAGGGTTATTTTACCCCTGTTGCAGGTGCAATTTAAAAAGTTGGCTGCTGTGTGGAGGATTCTTCTGGTGGGCACAGACGGATCCTTGTATCGCTTTCCGCTAGATGTTTAATTAGTTTCCGCTGTTTAATTACTGCACTCTGAACTCTGGTATTGTAATGAATAAATTTCCAAGACTGCTATTGTATGAAATGGACTAAGTATTGTAAGCTTGTATTCATTATTGTATCCTGGATGAAAACGTGGATTATTCGAGTTCTCCTTCGGGTGTGCTCGACGGAGGTGTTTGACTTGGTTCATTATCGGAATACTTAGTGTCAATGGAAGACGAGTATTATCGATAATGTGCCGATTCAGACGGTTCCGCCACACAAACTTTTTACTGCATGGCCCCAATTGTATCATCCCTGTTGTGGACTCGTTTGTGGGCCGCCAGTACCGGCATCGCCCCAAACAAACCCCCAGCCCAAGCCGTGGCTAGGACTCAGCTGATGGCTGATTAGGAAAGGAGGGACTAGGGGAGCATTTTTAGTAGATTGGTTTTATTATTGTTGGAAGTGCACTTATACTATAAAGGCCACCTTAGGAGATTGTAATCGTCATCGAAGAAGGAATAAACCTCCCTGTGTATCGGGGTGGGGTTTTACCCTTCGACGGTGGCGCCCAGAGATTTAGCCGCGTCACCGGAGAAGCTCCCACGCCCGAGGTTCCTCGCTACCCTCTGCGTTGTAATTCCCAGTCCCATCTACTCCTCTGATCTCCTCTGCGCTCACCTCACCGCCCACGCCGCATCATCCCGCAGCTTCCGACATAACAGCATTACTGGAAAATTGAGAAGCCAAATACACACCTGTAGGAACTTTGATGACAGCAAGCTTTTGGCAATCTGCAAATCACGTGGCTTCAGCACTTGAAACGCACTCTCGGGGATAAGCTGCAGATCATCTCCTCTCATCCCAAGCCATTTCACATTGCAAGCTGAAAATGGAGAATAAGATTCACATGGTTCGGCAACATGCGCAGAATAAGGGTTTGATGATCACTCAGATAAAGTACCGTATCTGTATGACTCCAGACCCATTGATATGCTTCCATATTTGTAAGTGCACATTATAGCAAGCCCTGCTGGGTTCCTGAAAAAACAAATCAATGCTATAAAATGGCTCAAAGGATATCAGTCAGTTATACCATATATTGATGAGCACAGGAGAGGGCTTAACCAATCCACTAATGCAAAAATCGGCATATTTGGAAATGTCTGGCTCAGTCGATGCAAGATAAACCTGTATCGTAACAGAAAAGATAAAAGGGATAAATACATCAGATAACCAAATATTGCCAACATTATCATAAAGAATTTGGATGCAAACTTGCTCTGTTACATAAGCAAGTGAAAACTACATAAGAAAAAGAAAGGCTTGAAATGGAGGTACACAACCTTGTCGCAATATCAGGATATCCTTTGGCAGTGATCAGGATACAAGGGAGCTGATTATACAAGCGGTCTTCAGCCAGCCTCTGAAATATGGCATCCTATTTCAAGCAAGTGACCTATAAACAAGAAGGATATACTATAGAGACAAATCATTACTAGATTATGGCAGTAAGATTGGTACCTTCTCAACCACAATGATATATCGAGCATCTGAAGACAAATTTAGTTTGCTCAACAGGTTCAGGTCTCCAGTAATTGCATGCCCTGAAGCTCCAAGAATGGAGCAGTCAATCTGTTCTTCATCTGGTTCCTAAGGTAGTTTAAACATGCAGTTTAGGTGCTTTGTGAAAAGATAAACAAGAGTTTATCATGTATTTCCTCAACAGACAATTCCAATAGTCAAGACATATTTCGACATATCATTGAGCGCACATGCAGCATAAGGCGCCCAATCAGTGCCCCTCTGCTTGATGCCATGACTCCTAGGCTCTGCCTCGTACACCGGAGCAAGGAAACAACATCTGCACATGAAGAGGGGACCAAGTCTGATTACAACCAACTACACATTAGTCAAACAAGAATCAAATGGTTTGGGGGATTTTATCCACCTTGAATGGCTTGGTTGACATGACGTTGACAGCTGAAGTACTTGGGTGAGTCCGACAGGAGCTTGTAGAACAACTCCCGTTGGTGGACCAGCTTCCCCTCCCCCAAGATCTTGTAGCACATCTCCATGACCTTCCATACTATCCAACAATAAACGGCTATTTTAGCAGCAGAACAAATGGCTGAGGATAATTTCGGTCCGGTGGTACTGAAGGAACAAATAGCAACCTCTTACAAACGCCTTCGTATTGTGCATCAGAGACCTCTTACAGAAGGTGTGTGAGAGATAAACCGATGAAACATCGTTCAGCAACCCGCTGCGCAGGCTGCAGTTAGCAGAGCTCCGGCTAATCTGCCATTGGAAAAGCAATTCATTCAGAGCCTGTTTAGTTGGCATGTGCACCCAAAAAGAGAACCCAAAAAGTGCTACAGTACCTGTCACATCAAATCTTGCGGCACATGCATGGAATACTAAATGTAGACGAAAGAAAAAACTAATTACACAGTTTAGTTGTAAATCATGAGACAAATCTTTTGAGCCTAATTAGTCCATGATTGGACATAAATTGCCAAATAAAACGAAAAGTGCAGTAGCCGAACCCAAACTTTTTCATCAACTAAACAAGCCCTCAGAATGTTTTGCACACATTTCGACATGGTCATCTGAACTGGAATCGTACAGCTCGCAATAATTGATGAGGAATTGTGATAAATTGGCTAGGGACCAAGGCTGTGAAGAAGCACGCAGAACCATCACCGCAGTAAGAGAGGAATGTGGGGGAGTCCAGTTTGGCAACTGGTGTACCAGGGGGAGGACGGAGATGGCCGGCGAGGAGGGGGAGGCGAGCGCGGCGAGGAAGTTGAGCACGGCCAGCTCGATCCTTGCCCGGACCTATCGACAACGAAATAGGACCCGTCTGTTACCACAAAAAAGGCACGGATGAAGAAATGGGTGAGGCGGAGAAAGCGCTAGCCTCAGGTGGCGCGAGGATGTCAGCGGAGCAGAGACGGCTGTCAGCACCGAAGAGCGACGCCGCCGCCACGTTCGCCGCCGCCATCGGTGAGACGCTGCGGTTCGCGGCGGAGGCGAGCCGCCGAGGCACTGGCAAATGGGCTGGGCTGAGTTGGGGGAAATGAGAGTCCAGTAGTGCTCCGCGTATCTGTATCTGGGCCGGAGTATGGGCCCCCACACCTTCACGTGGAAATGAAGGTGTCCGAGGCGTGGAACAGAAACAGAAAAGTCCGATTTACTTCCGATTTTCCTCCTGATATACGATACCAGTTTTTTAACCATTCACTTTTACAAGCTAAGCGGTTTTGATAGTGATTTTGATGATGTGGCGCCATATTAGAGAAGATAAATTGGACTAAGTTAAAAGTTTAAGTAGGTAAAGCGGACTAGAAATTTCATAAAAAAAGATATCTAAACATTTATAAAAAAAATAAAAACTATCAAAATATATTTTTATATGAAAAATAATACAATTAAAAATCCTAAAATCTAGTTTAATCTTAGAAAATTTGTGCACGAAAAGCCTTTACAATTTTACAGGATTGCTTGGTAGGTGAAGATAGAGTACTTTGACATATCATTACACCGATTAGTATTAGCAGTGACCAGTGAACTAGCCTGGAAATTTCTGCTCTTTGTACATGTGGGAGATAACTATGACATTGAAGTCAAAACTCTACAGCTTAAATGACCAATGCTTGTCTTTATTGCATTATTCTTTTATATTGTTTGTATAGTTCTATTTGACATTTTTCTTGTTGAAAATATATGTGAATGGTACCTTATCTTTGTTGCTTGGGTGATCTGTGGTTAGAAATTTGTCAGGGATGGGAAACAAATAAGAGAGCGTGCTCTCAAGAAGAACAAGGAGACTTTGATCCTCTTCAAGAACTGAGGAAGTATGAGGGGGCACTAACAGGCTGCTCTGAACTATGAACAAGTTTTTTTTTCTATAAGCTCTGTAAGCACTACTGGAGTCCTTGAACAATGTTAATTGGAATAGTGCAATGTGAATGGGTAAATTAGAGTTTGTAGTAAATAGTGAACCTTAGTGTAGCCAGAATGGGTAGGTTATTGCCAGATTCATTCTTTTGGCAAGAAAACCAACATTATGTAGTGAATAATTTTCTTGTGCTTAGGTTGAATGCTCAAAAAACATGAACCTGAGTGCTCAAGTGTGTTGTTGCCAAAATATTATAGTTTTAGTTTAAATGATGCATATACCAATGTTAATGATTCTTTTCAAAAGGAAACTAGAGGTTGGGTGGAGCGCACAAGTGATGGGATGGTCAACGTCAAGCCAACCTTTGCTACAGTGGTGGACATAGCTCGTTAGGTTTTGATGTGTACAAACAAGTGTGTCAAATACCTATGTGTTTGAGTAACGCGTGTGTCTAAGCTGAGTTTGACATTGGATGGTTTCATTAGTGATATATGCAAACAAGTCATATTTTGGTTTAATTTAACGGTTTTGTCTAAATGCTTTATTGACCATATATTGTTTTGAAGAAACAAAGTGTTGCAATATGGACTATCAGCGTCATCATTTGTCGTGGCAATATATGCTATAGCAACATACAACCGTGTGGCAAAACATCCTATGAAACGAAACATTGTGTGTGGCAATAGAGGCTCCAACCTATAGCAATCAAACATTTAGTGTGGCAATATAGGGCTCTACCTATAGCAACCAAAGATCGATCATAGCAATAGAGGCCTCAACCTATGACAACCAAACATTTAGTGTGGTAATAGAGAGTTCTACCTATAGCAACCAAACAACGAGTGTGACAATTAACAGAGGGTTCCACCTTATTGCTATGCTTTTGATGCGTGCCAATATAGTCTATTGCAACATCAATTTCCGTAGCTAATACACCTATTGGCACGCTTTGGGTATGTTGCAACTAGTATCTCCTGTAACGTTGGGTGCGTTGCAATAGCTACTATTACCACTAACACTGTCGCTCCCTAAACAATGACTTGCAACGCTTCATTGTGTTACAATAGGTAAAACTATTGCAACACCAAAAAAACATGGTTGTGCAAACTTTATAGTTCGGCGCATTTTCCACCAATGTCCACCAAATTTTTGTGTTGCAATTGCACCTATTGCAACCATTTAGGGCCTATTACAACACTTTTAGGTCATTGCATCTGGCCAAAAATCATAGTGGAAGTGCTCTTCCTATCAATCTTGTACTCTGCATAGTCCAAATTGGAGTAACCAACTAGCTCAAATTGTGCTCATCTAAGGTAGCACAAGCCAACATTTGGTGTATGCTTCAAATACCTCAAAATCCCCTTAACCGGGGTCAAATGACATTTCTTAGGCGAGGCTTACTTTGCACACATGCATATACTAAACATGATATCCGGTCTCGATGCAATCAAATAGAGAGATTAGATCTAGTCCTAATTGGTTTAGTATCTTGCTCGTGATCCGAACTCATGACCTATGCTCATATACGAGTTAAGGATAGCGCATGTCCCGTAATACGGACAAAATGTAAATTCTGGTGCAACGTGCGGACATGTTTGCTGTCAGAAGAAAGTCAAGAGACGAATTCCAAGTTGACCATTCTAGATTACTCCTGCACGATCTCCGTCTCAGCTCGTTGATGCGTCACAAACCACAAAGCTGATCAGACATGAGCAAATTATAGCTTCCTCGCTGCAAAAGGCTGCAGCTAGCTTAGCAAGGCCAAGGGAACCATTCATGCATGCACCGCGCGAACGCAAGAAGAGATGGAGGGGGAGGAATAATGGTCTGGAAGAGGCCGGGGCGATCGTCTCTGCATCTCTATCATCGATCGACCTGTCGTGTGCAGACAGCTAGGCCAGCCACAGGAGCCAGGTCTCTCCGAGTCCCAGCCTCACAGGGCACGAGTGAGCAATCGACGACGGCCTGAGGGCTGAGGCTGAGGGGAGCAACAGCAACAGCAACCAACTCCTTCCTTTGGGCGTCACGGGAGTTCGATTTCCGGCGGAGAAAAAGCTCCCGCCTTTTCCACTTTCCCCAACGCTCCCCCTTATCTCCTCCCTCCTGGCCTCCGCGCAACCAACCACGCACGCGCGCGCTAGCCACAGCCACCTTGTTCTCTCTCTGTATCTCAGCTAGAGCTCGAGGCATCAGAGAGCTTGCTTGCATGCGCGTCGTCGTCCGGCGTTCTTGTTGGGCCGTCTTGTGTTGTTTCTCGTCGGAGAGAAGAGGGAGTAGCTAGGAGCTAGTAGGGATCGGTAGCCGCCAGGAGAGGTAGCCGCCGGCCGGGGATCGGAGCGGAGGTGATCCGTGTATATACATGCGCATGGAGGGGGGCGGAGGAGGCGGAGGCGGCGCCGGCGTCGGAGGGTGCCTGGGGCTGGGCCACGGCGGGGAGGCGCAGATCAAGGGCACGCACACGCACGGCGGCCGGTACGTGCAGTACAACGTGTACGGTAACCTCTTCGAGGTCTCCGCCAAGTACGTTCCGCCCATCCGCCCCGTCGGCCGCGGCGCCTGCGGCATCATCTGGTGCGTACCTTCCTCCTCGTTCGCGTTCGTTCGCGCTCGCTTCTCGATCTCCGGCACCGTACCTTTTTTTCGTCAGAAGAAACTTTGCATGGAATCCTTCTTGCCTTCTTGGTCGAGGCTTTGCAATGGACCCCACCACCACCCGGGTACGGTGGCAGTGCATCGCCTATGCAAGAAAAAATTCTGGCATCTATTAGGTGGTGTGTATACATGGCCTAAGAATACAAGTCTGGATGTTTTACCTTCACATCCAGACTGCTGGCTTAGGAGTTAGGACCTTAGGTATCCCGTCTCATTAAAGCTACCGAAAAGGAAAATAATATCTCCTATAACATGAAAAAAGATGGATCCTTTTCTAATCCTTTTATTTGTGAAATTGAGTGGTGCTCATAAAAAGGGTGTACAATTACATGCATATTTCTTTCATCTCAAAGTTTGTAGTGATGACTTGCTGATGATTAATGTATGCATATGTTGGACTACTGTTAGTTAATGGTTACTTGCTTGTGTATGTATGTGTTCCTTTTGTGCATGCAGTGCTGCTGTCAATGCGCAGACTCGCGAGGAGGTGGCCATCAAAAAGATCGGCAACGCGTTCGACAATCAGATCGACGCAAAGCGCACTCTCCGAGAAATTAAGTTGCTTAGGCACATGAAGCATGAAAATGTGAGTCACCGTACCCTTAATGTCTCTACCTTTGTGATCGATGAGCCGCGTGACGAACTGACGATATGATCTCTGTGGCCGTGATCTTCCCCTCTCGGCAGTTAAAGATACTCCATACTAATAATTATTTTTGTCATTGTATGTATTTTAACTATATATATGGCTAACTCTGTAGCTATTAGCTCATTGCAAAGGTAAGCCGTCCAGAGAAGATCTGCCAAAATTTCTGGTGATTCTCTCTCGAGTCTCGATGCAAAACCATTCTCCTTAATTCGTCTATAAATTGGAACGGAGGGAGGGGTTTTTTTACTTTATAGGAGTAGATGATATCCCTTTCCTCTGGATATTCCATTTGATGTTCTTCATTCACGTGTCTCTCAATATGCCACTTCTGATGATCGACTTGTAACAACACCTACCCCTTTTTCTGCAGGTTATCTCAATTAAGGACATCATACGCCCACCCAGGAGGGAGAACTTCAACGATGTTTATATTGTTTACGAGTTGATGGACACTGATCTTCATCACCTGCTACGATCAAACCAGACACTAACTGATGATCATTGTCAGGTACAAATGACTCCAAGCATGGTTTACCATGCGACATACTCCGTATATATTATTGTCTTCATTCATAATGTTGTGTCATTTGTTTTCTGTTTCTTTTTTTGTTTTACATCAGAATAGCACATCCTGTATGTAAGCTGAATCTGGTTACCTGACTCGATCTTAATTTTCCCTGATGCAGTATTTCGTCTACCAGCTGCTCCGAGGACTCAAGTATGTACACTCGGCAAATGTCTTGCACAGAGACCTCAGGCCGAGCAATCTGCTGCTGAATGCCAAATGTGACCTGAAGATTGGGGACTTTGGGCTGGCAAGGACCACAACTGAAACTGACTTCATGATGGAGTACGTCGTTACACGGTGGTACAGAGCCCCTGAACTCCTGCTCAACTGCTCTGAATACACTCAGGCTATTGATATGTGGTCGGTAGGCTGCATCTTCGGTGAAATGGTCACAAGAGAGCCTTTGTTTCCTGGAAAGGATTATGTTCATCAGCTTTTGCTAATAACTGAGGTAAGTTGACAGTTCACAGTCCAAGATTTTGTCTTCATTATCCCCTTTTTGGGCAACTTCCTGATCCATTTCGCTGAAGGGCAATTTAATCTCAGATTTGCGTGTGTATGACTTGCATAATAATGTCTAGACAGGTGAAAATAAAAAGGGTATTATAAACTGAATTAGATGAAGTTTGGAATTTACTCAATCATTTGACTTGTTTTTAAGAGCTAACACCTGAATGTCTCACAAGTCTTGTTTGTTCCTTACTTATAACTTCTTCCTTATGATTTAAAAGCTGGTAGGCTCACCTGATGACACCAGCCTTGGGTTCCTCCGAAGCGATCACGCCCGCAGATACGTGAGGTCCCTTCCTCAACACCCCAAGCAACAATTCCGTGTGCGGTTCCCTACTATGTCTAGTGGTGCCATGGATTTGCTTGAGAGGATGCTTGTGTTTGATCCGAGCAAGAGGATTACAGGTAAATCATGCAGCCCTGCATAAACTTGCTGTATTGATATCATATAAAATGTGTGACATGCCTGTCTGGATGCGGTAGATTTTGTGGGGATATAGTTCAAAGTAGAGCTAAATCCTAGCTCAATCGCCCTCGTCCAGACAGGAAAGAATGAACCACCCATCGTCTGAAATTCTGCACTTTCAGTCTCATATGTATATGATATGACCCTGAAATGAATTGTTGAAACTGAAGATTATATTCATGCAACTATCATTCTTGCATTCTGAAGGGCCAATCTCTTGAAATATACTAACCTTGTTGCTTTTCTTTTTGGGGAGTTGCAGTTGATGAGGCTCTATGCCACCCATACCTGGCGTCCCTTCATGAGATAAACGACGAACCCGTCTGCCCAGCGCCTTTCAGCTTCGACTTCGAGCAGCCATCGCTCACCGAAGAAGATATCAAGGAGCTCATCTGGAGGGAATCTCTCAAGTTCAACCCTGACCCAATCCACTAAATAGTTCCCTGTGTACACACGAACAAACCAGGATGGCATGTCTATCAGCTCCATGGGGGCGAAAGGCATGAGGTAACTGCAGCAAGATGAGTGTACAAGTGACCACCCCTCATCATCATCCTCATCGCATCTCGTGGCTTGTCAATGGCGACACCCTAACGTCGAAAACATTGGACATTTATGAAACAAGAAGCTTGATCAATAATTTGTAGTGGAAAAAGCTGGCAGCTTATCTGCATCTTGTTAGGTTGTATCTATCTTTCTTCGGTTGTATGCTTAAGAAATGTAGGTAGGAGCTAGTCACTGCCTATGGACCATGGTACCGCAGTTGTCCACACACTAAAGACAGCAGCTCACTACGTCACCTTCCAGCCGTTCCTGTTATGTTCTAAAATCTTGGTGAACATAGAACCACATGATATATATTGTGTGACTACTCACCTTCCCCGAATTCGTTCCGGCCATTGGCACCGTTCCCTGAGTGTTACGCAAATATTCCTCATACAACATCACGTTCTTCAAACCAGACGCATGATACAAGATTACACACCAAAGCTTTTGAATAGCATCAACAACATACAGGCAGAAGTAGCAACGCATTGTTTTAGGGGCACATGGCATCAAGCTTTAATAGACACATGAACAGAACAGAACAGATAGTCATTGCATCAGAAATAGACGGGACAAGCAGACACAGAACTGGAGATATGATGCGGACTCTTTCCCAGCTGGATGAACGCAAATGATTACGTCTGATGATCCAACCAGGAACAACAAAATGGAAAAGAGAAAAGAGAGATAAAAGGCCCAGCTTCAGTAAAGACAATTCGACTTAATAAAGTTCTGGACAAAATCATGATGTCTTCTCTAAAATGAAGGTGCACTCTCGTTGTTTGTACACACAACTTGGCGAACCCAGATACAATTTAAAAACATAAAAAAAAAATAGTATTTGCATCTTTTCAATGATCGACTTGAAACTTCTGTACATATCGCTTCACAGGCGTCCTGTCAGAGATACAAATTAAGAAATAGGCGGCAAGCTCCATCAAACAACAGAAAGGTCAATAAGCAATAGTGAGACAGTTGCATTGAAAAAATCCTATACGAAATCGAAAATGGAAATATAAGTATATGCATAGATCAGCCAGTACTAAAAAGAATGGAAATTGGAGTTATGTCGTTGGCAGCTTTGGCTATGCCAACTATCAGAAGACAATAATAAGTTACTTAAGAACCTGCTAAGAAGTAATTAAAAAACATGAATGTTTACAAAAATATCGGATGACTCTAAAAAATCCACAAGTAAAGAATAAATAAAGTGAACAGTACTTTAAGAATTGAAAATTGTAATATTCTATAAACCATAAGAAATTAAAGAACTACTACACAGGATGCAACATGTATCAAAAAAGGCCGCATAATGCAGAGATTGCAAGAATCCTGTAGTGAACAACTGGTAACAGTCTCTTAAAGAGCATATGGACATCCTATGTAAAACGAAACAAGTAATTTGTGACTTACATCCGTTCACCTAGAAGCTACAGCTACAATATTATTCCTTGCAACAGTCCAGGAGTTATGATGTACTAAACAGCACACATCAGACATGAAGCACCAAATGATTGCTGATGGCATTAGTGTACAAGATGTCACACATACCACAATGCAATGCTGTCATTGAGGGGAACCATATCTTAGCATCCATAAAACTCAGCCAAACCTAACAGCAGATGAAAACTACCAAACATAAAAACTACTAGATGATACATTAGGAAAGGGATTGTGGATAAAAGAATACCTGGCTGCCAGCAGAGAAAATGGTCCTTCAGGCTACATAAGATGACACCAGTAACCTATGTAATATTTAAGTGTCAAAGCTAAGGCAAATGCAGTCACACAAAGTGTAATCTCCTGCATGTCAGCTTAAGCCTGAAGTATTTTGCTGTTAGCACAGCTACTAAAATATTGTCAAGAATCAATAATACCAGACCAATATAGTCATCATATCATTTGCCACTTTGTGCTGGAATAAAATTGCGACGTAGGGACAACAAAGAACTGTTGCATGATTACCCTTCTATCATCTCATATACTTCTGCATGATTTTAGGCAAAAAAAGGAATGTTAATAATACAATTCAGGCGACCATGAATATAATTTCACTATCCTGGAACATGTGACCAGCTGCAATTTACTCCTCACCATGCTGCTCTAATCTTCACTGGATGTTCATGTGCATAAATATATGACCTTCGATTAGCAGACCCTCAGGGCTGCCAGAAAAGGGGTGGCTAGCATAATATGACCTGTCCATCCTAATAATCTAAACAAATTGCTGTACTTGCAGTCAATTGGGGAGAAGAAAAGCAGGGGAAAAGGTGCAAAATGGGGGGTCTATATATTATCAAAACAAACAGTTGAGAACTGCTCCAAGACTTTAAAGACAAAACTTCTTTACAACAATGTGATACTTTCTATAATCACTACAGAGATCAAAGTCTTGAAGTCCAGTTACACTCAGCTTTGCTTCACATACTCTGCCCATAAGAAACTGGCTAAGCCCCGAGGTCCTCGCGCTGTCAGGCATTTTCTTTCACTGCATGACCATGCACCATAAAACCACTTGTGCCTATTGCATGAAACCTCTTAAGGCTTCACATGTACTGATCAAAATCGTTGGTGCAAGATAATTATGATTTATCAGTTCATCACTCAGAATATTCTTCTCCACTATATTGGTCAATATCTTCTACTCGAGAACGCTTTGGATGCTCATCAAGATCATCATCAACATGAGATCTTCGTGGCTTTGAATTCACCTACAAGGAAGAAAACCTTGAGTTAAAGGGTGTAGTAATGCAAAAACAACTGTTTTCGTTCCTTTTCATTTCACGTGTTGAGTGGTAATGCATTCTATTTTTATCAGCATTGTAGGATTTTGTGGAGAGGAAAAAGTACATTTGCATAAAGTGCCCCATCTCATTCAATGTGTGTTACATTAAGAATCCATCCCTTTGTTAAGAGGTCACTATTTAACAATGAATAGTTTATTAGACAAATTTTAATGAGGAAGCAAGAGAGCAATATTCAATAGGGGTGTATAGTTGTCAGGTGTTTTTATTCATAGTGTGCTCTCGTGTAAAAACATGACAAAAAAGACAAATAGAAAGCATGAAATGTCCTAATAGTGATCACAGAAAGAGAGTGATTGTAAAAACAACAATGTACCCATTAACTCAAGGTAGCTAGAAGTCAAGCAAGCAGACCTTAGGTTTGTAGAGAAGATAGAATGCTTACATAAATACTTAGCTGGCTTAGTTTAATTTTTAACTAAAAGAGAGATTTTATAATGAATAATAAGGAAGACTGGGCCATACATGCAAGCCAGAAGATTCTCCGCGCTCCATGGTACCACCATGAGCTGTTTTGCTCACAGTAATACGGGAAGGCACTGGAAAGTGCTCAATTTCGTCCCCAGACCTCCCCTCCTTTGCTTTCTTCTTCTGCAAAACTAGCTTAGTAGGAAGAGGCTGAAAAAAAAAAAGATAATGGCATATGTTAAACTAATGCGAAATGAATCATTCTCAGAAACCAAATGTAATACAGAATGCACAAAACCAATTACCAAATATTTTGCACCCTCCTCCTTGTCAAATGTGACAAGGTATGTTGTAGGATCATCTTTATCATCTCCTCTTACCTGAATCATGAAACAAGTGTGTATGTACAATGGACGAGTATGATGCCACCAGCTCATAGACAATTAGATAATAATTAGGAAAATACACATACGTCCCAGTGATATTCTCTTAGCCAGGAATACTGGATATCATCATCATCATCCAAGTTTCTGGTAAGCTGATAAAATCACAATAGTCACCATCAGATTGATGTAATAGGTCACTTTTTTTAATAGAAATGTACCAGAGATGAATTCATACCTCATGAGGTGCTGGGGCCATGTATGCCAAAAACTTCTCTTGTTTTGAAGGGTCTGAACCATTGACACTAAAACTTTTCATCACGGCCTGCCATGAAAACATGAGATGGTTACAAATAAAAGCAAAGGCATTATCTAGATGTAATATCATTTGCAACGCATGGCCAGAAACAGTGGACACGGGTGCAAGTATCAGAGTCCAAGCAGGGTGCAGGTGTCCTGTTCAGCAAACTCTAGAAAAAAGGATTCAGGGATTCAACTAGTTTTTATTTTAAATAAATTTAATTAGAAACTAGAATCAATTTTATTTCTACAAACATTTACTGTCATGTCACGCTCCTGAGTCCTGGCTGATAAATATGCCATGGATGAATCCAGACATACATGATGCATCACAGGTTTTAAAAGGGAAAGAAAAAAATGAGAATAGATGAAGATGTTCATCATGGGGTTGTCATTTCCTGGCCCACTAGCCCACCTCTAACCATGATTTGTGCTAAACCCTCATGCAGCCAGCAGCTATCATATTTCTACACCACCCCCCACCCCCCCACACACACCCCACCACCCAAAAAAAACAGTGCTACTTCTCTCTTCTTCCGCAACAGTGCTGGCGGCAGCCTAAATTCCTCACTGCCATCCTCACAATAAGGACTACCCCAAATAGAATCGATACCCCTCATTCTCCTCGTGTGTGTAAAGCTCTCAGAGTCTCAGTTTGCCTGGCCCTGCACATAGCCCTGCCATGGCTACGGTTCTCTTTGCCTCCTAGACCAGGTGACTGGCCGCCTTCCCCTTCCCTTCTCTATCTTGCACTCTTCTCTCACTCCCTGGCCCTCCCCTATCTCTTGGAACCTTCAATTTTTGCATTTGATGCTGCTCCAAGGTGTCCAATATAACTATATAAGTCTCACCGTGCAAAAAAAAAAAGGGGGGGGGGGGGGGGGGGGGGGGGGGGGGGGGCAAGTCCCTGTAACGCTGATGTAGAATTCACAAGATAGTGGGCACGCATTGCCATTAAGTAAGAAAGCCTAAGGCAGAGGAAACTTGAGGAAACAGAACTCACCCGGGATTCACATTCATCACGTACAGATCTCTCAAGTTTGTTGTACTGCTCAGAGTCAGCAGTTGGATCGCCATCAAAATTCACCATAACAAACGGCTCCTCGTACCTGTTTAGGTGAACAGAAAAGGTCAATACAAGGAATAAATTAGATACCTCCTATATGCTTCAAAAGGCAGGATTTTGTGCAGTTATACCCCTCAAAAAGTAATGGAGAAATAGGAGAAATTTCACAAATTACTGGTAAAGAAGAGAGCTTATCAACCATAAATCAAGAGCATTTTGTTTTATAGATATGGAAGTGGACAGGCAAGAAGGCATAGCTCAGTGAAGTAACGGCAAACATCTGGTATCAAGGATGAATACTTGTAACACATAAAAGCAACATCTGAGAAGTAAATACCTATCAAAATCAGGTAGCAAAGGCATAACCCACTCAGCTTGCATCCCGCGTTTAGTCTGGTGAACAGGTCTTGACTTAGCTGCTCTGAAGGATTCTTCAATGGCTTTGATCTGTTTCTCTCTGGTATACACATGAACAGGAACATGGTGTCAGTGACTGCACCAGGTTTCGCAAATCGCAACACAAGATAACCTTTACAGAACAACAAGCGTGAATAAAAGAACCAAACCTATCATTAAGATTGTCTAGGAAAACATTGCGACCCTCCCTTGATTCCCGCCTTTCCTTTGCTTGCTTCTCAGTAAGGGACTGGAAAGCCAAGCAACTTTATTCAGTACATATCATTAAGCAATTATTGTGTAACTAAATTCACACAAAACTCAGTATGAATTACCATTTTAGCTGCATCAGTACTTAGTGGAGATATGTATTGTGTCTTGACCAGCCAAGAAACACCTTTGTCAGTGGGCCTCTCCCTTTTCCTTATACCTTCTTGTTTAATAGGGGTGAGGACCTCATCATCACGCAATAGCTCTTCATCTTCAGGAGCCATGCGCGGCTGAACATCCGGGGGGCTGGGGCATGTTTGGTAGATGAGTTAAGGACACTAGAATAAATACTCAGACAGAGAAATCAAACTCATGAAGACATATGGTTCAGATCCTTACTTGTATACACTCATGTCAAGTAGGTCAAGAGGTATCCCAAGATCCTCAGGGACAATCATTTTAGGAATGTAGTTTTTCTCCAATGAAGTTATTCTGTATTTGGTATATCTGAAAAGACAGCAAAACATAGTAAGCATAGCTGCCTCCAAGATATAGAAGCTTTTAAAATGCCAGAGCCAAACACAATTGAGAGCAACATAATGAGTCAAGACACATTAAGCTCAGCATACTGTAGGTAGCAGAAAAGGAGAACAGAAGGTGATGGAAAAAAATCTACAGTATCAAAGCAGAGTAGTGCAAAATTGCTTTAGTGCAAAACGAATGGAATTATGGCAGTTGAACAGGACACCCAGTTATGGTATATTTATGACTTTATGTAAGTTACAAAATATCAATCTATTTAATCTCCTCCAAAGCAAGCTAATGATATCATATCTATGCATAAGTAGAAGGAATAATGAAACCATGGGCCTGTTCAGCTGCACTAGTTTGCAGCGCTGCAGCCAAACAGGCCTGATTTGAAATTTTGGTTAGGTGAAATGATCAGTCCTAACAGTACACTGAAATAACCTCCGACAATCTGATGCCTTACCCATGTTAGCCCAGTGAAACCAGGCCTGAGTCTTGACATCAACTTAACCATAACCCCCACAGAAAATTAGATTAGGCATCAATGCAGCAGGGACCAAAATGTGTTCTTTACCCATAACATAATGTACAAAAGTACCATAAACTTATCTATACAACAGCAAAAGCAAGGCATAAATTGGAAGCCAGCATAAATAAAAAACAAAGGGGTTGGGGAGTAGACAGCTAGTGATGCATACCGGTCCTTATCCTTATTCAGGGGCAGCCATTTCAGCTGAGCACTTGGATCCGGGAGTTCATTCCTAAATCTGTGTCAACCAAAAAGAAAAGGCAAAACAGGATCATTCAAGTGTATAATTACAAAATAGACATAGATCACCAAGATCTAAATATTTGGTATAAATCAGTAGCTGATTGAGGCTCCATAAAAACGGTACACATCCAGAAACTTATTTTAAATATATACAGGCAACAGAAAATTGCCATTTCATAATAGCAGAGTAACGCTTTCCAAACCGTTACTAAGTTTTGATATGCCTGCCCTGTTACAAGAAAGGGGTCCCTTTATAGGTTCATAACAAAGAAATTGGTTGGTAGACCAACTCATGCACCTTTTAACTAAGCGGAAGTACTAATCTTTCTAAGCACATAGAGAAGCACAAATTTAAAGAAGCTATAAAGCAAATTCAGAAAACAATGATCCTTTCCATCGGACGCTCCTACATTTCAACAATAGCGTAAAAAATTCTAGTAAGCAGCCTACATCACTCACTAACTAAAGATAGCATACGTTATCGGACGCCCCTACATTTCAACAATAGCGTAAAAAATTCTAGTAAGCAGCCTACGTCACTCACTAACTAAGGATAGCATATGTTGCCAAGTTTTACACTCCTAAGACGTGCATGATCAATCAAAATGTTACCCAACACAAGCTGGGAATTTAAATTTTGGCGCAAACGCAACCTAAAGGGCCAAAAGTTGGCTGGACTTACTTGTGCTTGCAGAGGAACGTTGTTGGCTTTTTTAGCCGGTTCTCAAACCTCTCAGCATTAGGCGCTGATGTCGGGCGAGAGCCAGTTGCTGCTGCCCGAGAGCCACCCGGAGGCTGCTGGTGGTGGTGGCGGCTCTGCGGCTGCTGCTGAGCAGCGCGCTGCTGCGTCTTCTGCAGAATGGCAGCCTGCGTCTGGCGCATCATCTGCTGCTGCTTGCGGTCCTCCACCCGCTGCTTCTCGAACTCGCGCTTCTTCCGCGCACGACGCTCCTCCTCCGTCTCTGCTCTCGGCAGCGTTGCCTTAGGCCGCTGCTCCTTTGGTGGCGGCGGGGCCTGGGCAGACGGTGGCTGGGCCGGAGGCGGAGGGGGCGGGGGCGGGGCCGCAGGGGGTGGGGACGGAGGCGGGGGTGGCGCCGAAGGGGGAGGAGGAGGCGGGTTGCTGGTCCCGCCATAGGGCGGTGGCGGTGGCGGCGGCTGGTAGTACATCTGCGGCGGGGGCGGGGGCTGCTGCGGAGGCCCGGGACCGAAATTGAACTGCGGTTGGTGAGGTGGTGGCGGGCCGGGTGGCGGCGGCGGCGGGGGCCCCGCGTGGTAAGGCGGCGCCGGCATCCTGCTGTACGGCGCCTGCTGCGGCGGCGGCGCGTACGGATTCATCTGCGGCGGGTAGCCGCCCTGTGGTGGTGGCCGCGGCGGCGGATGCTGCTGCGGCGGCGCGTATGGCCTGTACGACGACATCGCGCGGCGGCTAGGGTTTCCTGGAACCCGAGCCCCAGAACACACACCCCGCGCCCGCGGCCACTGCTCGCTCCCCCGTCTCCTCCTCCGTCGCCGCCACCGCAAAAGCCTCTACCACTGCGCGTCCGAGGCCACTGGAGCCTATTCTACCAGATGTCCAGATCTACACGGCGGCGTGCGGGAGCGCGAGGTAGTCGGCGTCTCGGCGATTGGGCGAGGAGCAGGAGGAAGCAAGGGGCGATGGGAATTTCACGAGAGCCTGTGATTCTGCCTGGCTTTTTTGTCCAAGGTTTGAATGAATTTGGCTGAATTTTGCCCGGATTTGGATATCAATTCAGATTTTGTAGCATTTTTTGCAGCATTTATTTATTTGCATTAGTGTACTTTGAGATTTGGGACGTAATAAAAGTTAATAGGAAAACAGCCTCTTACAAAAGAATGGTGACGATGGCTTGGGATGTGTTGCATGTGTGCGTGGTGGGTTTTAGATGGCTTGGGATGTGTTGCATGTGTGTGGTGGGTTTTAGTTGAGTCAAACAATCGGGTGTTGGCACTCGGCCACGGTGGGCGCCCTCTTTCCTATCCCCCCTCCACTCCGTTGTCGTCATCTTCTCTAACTCCGGCGAGCCTCCCCCGTCCTGACCTGGCCCCACCGTCCCTATCACCACTAGCTCCCCTATACCGCCCGGCCACTATCTCGAGCGCCCGTGCCTGCTTGCCTACCTCTGGCCAGCCCCTTCTATACCCGCCAGAGTTGGAGAAGCAAGAGGGGGAAAGCTTGTCACAACCCTAATTGGTAGATCTGGAGGAGGAGGAGAAGGCCTACCTCGGCGGATCCGCCATGGCCGGCGAGCTCGCGCGCGGGTGGTGCTCGTCTGGAGGATGTCGCGGGGGCGCCGGAGAGGAGTTTGCTGGCGCCGGGGAGAGAGATAGAGAGGGAGGAGCGTCGGGGAGAGAGAGTGAGGGAGGGGGTGGGGGAGGCGTCGGGCGCGGGCGCATATGCTGCAGCGGCAAAAATCGCGTGTTGAAGCTGGGTAAAACACTCGGTTGTGTGTTAGCATCTCTGTTCTAATTTTAACAAGAAAAAAATGCAAAGATGCGGCAGAGAGCTTCGCTAAGAATGGATGTTTGCCTAGAATAGGCTTAGCAATAAGTTTTGATAGACTCACTTCTTCAAAATAAGTTTTGAGAGCTTGTTTTGAATAGACGGAGGCTAGATCTGTAATAACAAATGGTTGACAAGTTGTAAACAATAATAGTATTTATCATGAAAGTTTCCTCTTTTTTTCTAAGACGTTTCTCAACATAATAACAGATCATTCTCTCTCTCTTTTGGAATTTTTCGACGTCCCTCCGCTCAACTTGATTTCAGTATCTCGCATATCCTTCCACAAGCTATGGAGTGCCTGAACCTGAGCCCATTGTGTGGTAGCTGGTAGCTACTGGGGCAGCGGCGGCAGTTCAAGATGAAGAAGAGTAAGACCCTGTAGGCTGCAGCTGCTGCTGGGGCTGTGTTTAGTTGAGAAATTTTGGGCGAAAAGTTACTGTAACACTTTTCGTTGTTATTTGGTAAAATTTGTCCAACCATGAATTAATTAGACTCAAAAGATTCGTCTCGAACTTTACAGACAAACTATGTAATTAGTTTTTTTTTTACCTGCATTTAATGCTTTATGCATGCGTTTAAAGATTTGATGTGATAGATGAAAGAGGAAATATTTTAGGTATGCATGGCAAGTGAACGCGGCCTGGTTGAATTCGCTGGTTTCAGCAAAGCTCCAGCAAGTGGTCGCTGCCTCCCGCAGCGCATCATCCAGTTCTGAACATGCACTGATGCTATGCCTGTGAGGGACTTGAATTGCTGCCGGAAAAGAGAGGGCCAAAAGTCTAGATGGGCCTGTCACCCTGCTTCGTTTTCCGCTTGCAGGCAGGCCAGGGCCAGGCCAGGCCGAGAACAAAGCATGCACATGCATTGTGGTACCAAAAAGGAGCGAACAAGCTCTGTCCTCCTGTGTGCAGGTCGGGTCGCCACTGCCTGACCGCTCTTTTGTTTGACTGCAACTTTATCATCATCAGTACGAATACGAATTCTGAATTCACTTCATCATCGTCGGATTTTAATCCGCAGTAGTTTCAGCGGAATTTCACCGATCGAGTAAGGTTCGGCAGGCACAAGTCACAAGTTCGAATTCAAAAATAAACACCATTCCTGCGTCACTGCAAATAAGGCTCCCATCGCCTTTCGCCTCAGCGTTCATCTCGCTTGGCTTTTACAACCATGGCTGTGTTCAGTTCCTCAAAAACAGCACTGTGCAAACAAAAGATTCCCCGTCACATCAAACTTGTGATACATGCATAGAGTACTAAATGTAGATGAAATCAAAAACTAATTGTACAGCTTGGTTGTACTTTGCGAGACAAACGTTTTGAACCTAATTAGTCAACGATTGGACACTATTTACCAAATAAAGCCAAAACGTGCTACAGTACTTTTTTTACACCTTTTCGCGGAACTAAACACACCGCATGACGAGCAAAAGGAGCAGGCAGCAAATAACCACGCAAGCAAAGGACAGAACAGGCAGGGTCCAGTTCGTCATCTCGACGAGGACGAGCCAGCAGCCCAGCACTAGGAGAGTAGACTAGTAGCACTACTACTACCGGGGACTGTGGACTGTGGATGGAGGGACGAGGGAGAAGCTGCTGGTCTCGTCGCGTCTCCGGTCTAGTTCTGATGAGACAGCAGCGCGCGCGGCGCGCTACTGCCGGACTGCACAATGCAGATGTTTAATTGCCCGCCGTCCGTGGACGGGCCCGGCCCGGCTGGGCCGGGGCCCAACACATTGATGTCTGTACAATCGATCGTCCCGCCTCAAGTGGATCTTTTAAATTCCCCTAAAAAAAGGTGGATCTTTTACATTTTTATTATTCGTAGTAGTACATATATTATTACCCTTTTCTGTTTTCTTATTAGAAAAACCGACCCCTGGTAGAGACACAATTCATAAATCTCTCTCTCTGTAACACCCTAAATTTTTGAATATTTTTAAATAGGGAATTTGATTTAGTTAATCATTTATGTGTGCATGGAAACTTAGTGAAATAATAATTTTTTTTAATAAAATAAAATCAAATCTAAGGTTAGAAACGTGTTTGTGCATACATGCCACTGCATATTTTTATTTGTGTGATTGGTTTTTATTTCAAGAAGAAAATGATTTCAAAAATCATTTGAAAATGTATTTGAAATATTAGAAAAAGAAAAGGAGATAGGAATTTACCTTTCCTCGGTTTCGGCCGAAGGCCCAGCATCTCCTCCCTCCCCTGTTGGCTCGTCGGCCTTCTCACCCGACGCCCGCGCCGCGTAGTGGGCCGAGCCCAGCTCGTCAAGGCCCGTCAAGCCGAACGCTGCCGCGCTCTCCTTCCCCTTTTCTCTAGCTGACACATCGGGCCCGCTTGTAAGCGGTGCCGTCTTCTTTCTTCCGCTCGTAAACGAGCCGGACACCGGCAATGGAGGCCGATGCCGTCCCGACTCCCCTCTTCCCTGCCCGGCACGTCGAGCCCCTCTTAAATAGCAGCCGCGGCCGCATCGCCCCTCCACAGCCCTAACCCGGAGCCACCAATCGCGAGTCAAGCGCTAGCCGCCACAACCGAGCCGTCGCCGCTCAAGCTCGGGAGCCGCCCGCTTGGAGAAGCCGTACGCCGCCCTTGTCCGATTTCCGCTGCCGCGAATCGTCTTGGTGAATCCGCAACACTCTCCTCTTTCTTTTTGTGCTTGTCCTGTCGTCAACGGTGTCCGGAACAGCGAGAACAGTGAACACCGGCGAGGTTCTTGTCGTCGGCCATGGCCTCCACCGTGCGGGTCACTGTAGCCGGCAGGAGATCCCCTTCCTCTCTCCCTTCATTCAATCTTAGCCGTCCAAATCTAATCCAACGGCTTAGATCGCGAGGTACCCCTTCGATTGCCACTTTTGCTAAAGAGACCCTGGACTTTCTTAAGTCTTAACCCGCGGTCCATAGGCGTACAGATCGATTACGCTTTATCCTTTGGAAAGCGTAAACTTCGTCGGTTTGAGTGAAAATACATTTTCTAGTATTTACAGTTTTGCCACTAGATTTGTTTTGGTCATAAAATCTCTGTTTTAACTCCGATTTGACCCGTTCAAGTTGCGTTAGGTTCATAATTTCATACTCTACATGTTAGTACTACTGTTTAGTATGTTTTCCACTTTTAAATTTTGAGGTTAGATTTAATCTATTACTTTGATAAAGTAAATCTCGTTTAAATCATAACTTTTCCGTTTTAGCTCCGATTTACGTGCAATTCGTGTCTGTGTGATCCTAGTGCGATGTAGATTCGTTTTAAAAACTTTTCATCTTATTTTTCTACTATTGGTGTACTGTTCTAATTGTAGCTTTGTTTGCTTTGCATGATTGCTCTTGGATGATTGTTGTTGATGTGTTAATCGAGAATAGACGGTGATCAGTTCGTTGGTGATCAAGAGTACTATTACGAATCGGATCAACAGGATCAGCTAGATCAAGGCAAGTATAGCATGGGATCATCCTTGTTACCTAATCACTTTAATTCACTTAATTCATTATGCATGTGTTTCCTTGTTAAGGATGCCTTAGTGTTGATCTTGTTCCTTGAATCCTATGGTTATAGCATTGGGTAGTTTGCTAGTGCTCACATAAACAATGATCTTGTAATTTGATTAATGATATATGCAATAACACTAAAAATGATTTTTAGCAACAAGGAACAAGAGGGCTAGAGTTTTCTCTAGATTCCTCTCCATAAGGACTTATTTGTAAGCGAACATCCGGGACTTACAGTACAGTTATGAGGGCTACATGGTTCTGGCTTTAGTCATATAAGAGGACCTTTTTCTAGCTTGTTAGTGGTTACCTTTATGGCGCAAGAGGGGTGTGTTCCGGGTTAGGTGTAGTGCGTCCTATGTCCCTATGTGTATAGGCTGCGTGTTATTGTGCCATACGGAAGGGGGGCTCTACATTTGCAGGCCACGAAACCTAGCGACCCTAACTTGTTAGACGAACCTTGGAAAGACTTCATAGTGAAACTTATCAGTCCAATGGGGAGTCATGACCTCGGACTTTTGGGGATCACGACTCATAGTAAAAGTGTACAACCTCTGCAGAGTGTAAAACTGGTATATCAGCCATGCTCACGGTCACGAGCGGCCTTGGACCCTTATGGAATAGAGATCACTATTAATTTACTTGTTCTTGCTATTCATTATTCTCTTTACATGATCATATGTTTATTAAGGGAATAATACCTACTTGTTGCTACTCAATTGCTTAAAACATGATCAACTAAAAGCTACATGCAGTTAAACCAGTGTCTACCCTATTTGAGCTTCATGAACCCCATGTTATATTTGTTGAGTACTTTTGTGCTCACCCTTGCATTCCCACACCCCAGGATGGACTCTCGAATGTGTAAATAGTGACTACTACTTCTACTTTCCTGAAGAATACTAGACTTGTGGTCAACCAGTTGACGTGCCTGTGATATGGAGCTAGCTACCACAAGAATTATATTATGTTTCCGCTTAGTTACGTGAAGACTCTGTGATATTATTCGTTATGTAATAAGCATTTATGATGATACTACTTATATTTGTCATCTTATGTGTGATTGATCTCTGGGCGCACGTAAGATTATGCACTCTATTTGTTCCTTGAAAATGGGTGTGACAGATTGGTATCAGAGCCAGGTTGACTGTAGGACGCAAGCCTAGTTAGTAATGGTCGTGATTTGTTCTCTTTTCTTCCTTTGTTTCATGCTTATCACCTTACACTTGATAATTGCTAAATTTTTATGCTCCTTTCGTCCTATTCTATTATGAAAATATTGCCTCTATTTTAACTTACCTTTGGACTAAATTCTTAGATGCCTCGTGCCCGTAAGACTGCCCGTATCACCACTGGAGGTTACTATCCACCTCGATCCCTATATGAAACAATGGAGCTTAGGGAAGAACCAGAAGACACTGCACCAACCCCGCCACCTTCACCAGAACAGGCGCCGGAACCAGATATGCCCCAAGAAAAACTTGAACCTAAGGAGGAGGTTGTCTACTTGAGTGATGATGAAGATGTTGAGTATGCCCAAGGTGGAGAACAGCCCCCGTCGCCTCCACAAGATGGTTCCGCTGAAGTTGGTGTGCCATCCTTTTCTATGGGTTGGACTACAAGGATTCATCACAAGTCAAGCTATGACACACCTTCACACCATCGATTGGTTGGTATGCTTAGTGCTTACTTCACGGATTGGGACCCTGCGTTTGAGTACGTTTGCTGGGAGCATAAGCATCCTTTGGAAGCTACTTACTGGAAGTGCAATGTGTGTATCTTCGTCAAGGACGAGGAGATGGATACTCATCTGCTGGACCGGTATTTTTCCCATAGTGGTCGTCGTGCTACTATAGGAGATGGCATAGAAGATGCAGCCTTTGAAGCATGCTTGGGACTTCGTCACCTCCGCCATAATGTTATGCAAGATGATCAATACCGCTATTTTCCCCGTGGAGACCCAGAGCAAGGATGGGTAATGATGAACCCTAGGAATTTGGAGTTAATTCCTCGAGTGATGGTGGATTTTGGTCATGACATGATGGTGAAGAATCATCGGTTGGGAGCCTTGGTTAAAGCCTTAGGGAAAGACGTCAAGAGGTACCAAGAGGTGATAGATGGTCTAAGGATTAATCAAGGCATGGAGGCAATCTATGACTATCATGAACATCAAGCCCGTCCTTAGGAGTTGGAATACTATCTATGTAATAATACGATAGTACGAATAGTGTCGAGTAAAGTTGAGTTTTGTGGTGCCGTGTGAACTCTGTGTGGTTAGTTGAGTTATTATTGTGCTTATGTGTGAGTTGGTTTTTCCATGTAATGTGTGCTGGAGCTCTGTGGGCATGCCTACAAGAGTTCCTAGTTAAAGATACTAAGTTTAAGTATGAAAAATAAATAGTTTAGTTGGGATAACCTTTTCTCTCTGTTCTGTCCTTTCTGGAGCAGTCTGCCTTTCCTTTTATTCTCGGAATTAACTGTTCAGCAAAAAAATTTAAAATTTTTATGAGAGTAACTAGAACCACGTACCTTTCCAATGTCTCTGGAATCACCTTATTATCTGTTCTGGATCATGAGATATAGTCGTGACAAGATGAAGTTTCTACGCAGTCTGGAAACCAGAAACAGTTTCTGTTAGGTCCTGTTTTTGGTTAACTTCGTGACCGAATTTGGATTTGTGAGTTAAAGAAAAGATGTAGATAATTTCATAAGTTTTCCAACCATATAAAGTACACCTCTACTGGATATCTATAACTCGAGATAAGTCTGATTTACCGAACTACTGAAAATTAGAATATGTCCAGAAGGTTATCAGATTCCGTTCGCTATCTCTAGGACTGTCTAATATGAGATAATCTCTAAGATTTGATATTGTGTTGGAAAACAGATGTCTGGAAGAGGACGAGGTCGAGGCCGTGGTCGTGGAGTTGGTCCACCACCTACTATTCATGAGCTTTTGGCAATACAGACCCAGTTGATGGAAGCTCTGGTGAACAATCAGCAAAATCAGCCAGTTGGAGGAGCACCTGCGCGAGATAAGCGTGGTGAATTTTTGAAAGGTCATCCCCCGGTGTTCACCCATGCCACTGATCCATTGGAAGCTGATGATTGGCTTCGTGCGGTGGAGAAGCAGCTCAACATTGCTCAGTGCAATGATCAACAGAAGGTGTTGTTTGCTTCGGGACAACTTCAAGGAGCAGCTCAAGACTGGTGGGATTCATATCAGTATGGCCGTCCTGCCAATGCTCCCGCCATTACTTGGCAGGAGTTTACAGAGAGTTTTAGGTCCTATCATATACCAGAGGGGGTGATAGCACTGAAGGCAGAAGAATTCCGCAATTTGACACAGGGATCTATGCCTGTAGCGGAGTATCGAGATAAGTTTGCACAGTTGTCACGTTATGCGCCGAATGAGGTGGCTAATGATGCCGATCAGCAGCGACTTTTCCTAAGGGGTCTACATGATGGTCTTCAATTGCAGCTGATGTCCAATGCTTATCCAGATTATCAAACATTAGTGAATCGCGCTATTGTGGTGGATAACAAGCGCAAGGAGATGTATGCCAAAAGGAAGAGGCTTCAGGGACAAGTATCTGGAAACAACGCTCGCCAACGCACTGGTTTCCAACAAGGCTATCAGTCGAGGTATCTACCTAATCAATGGAATCATGGTCAACTTCCTCCATGTAATCAGTTTCTGCAACGTCCTCCTTATCAGCCGCAGAATGGCAATAACCGTCCTCTGCAGCAGAATGGGAACCAAAATCAGCGTCAGAGTACCCCTAACAACACTCTAACGAAGACTAGTGCTCCTAATACTCCTACCAAGTGTTTCCGTTGTGGAAAGGAAGGTCACCTGTCTTATAATTGTCCTGAGAAGGTCAATCAGCAAACCCCCCAGAAGCAGAACAGTAATCAGAAGGTACCATACTACGGAAAAGTGACTCATGTGTCTGAAGATACCGTGATGGTGGAACCTGAAGTTATGCTCGGTACGTTCGATGTCCACTCCATTCCTGCTACTGTTCTTTTTGATTCTAGAGCTTCGCATTCATTCATATCTCAATTATTTGTTAAGACACATAGCATCCCTTTATGTGCCATGAGAAACCCCATATTAGTCAATTCACCTGGAGGAAGTATGCAAGCTTCCTACCAATGCCTCCCTGTTAGTTTAATTTTAAGGGGGGGTAGAATTCAAAGTGAGTCCTATAGTGTTGAGAACAGCTGTGATTGATCTTATTCTGGGACTAGATTGGATGAAGCAAAATCAGGCAGTGATTTAGTGTAAGGAAAAGGCAGTAGCCCTGACAACCCCGAAGGGAGATCGAATTAGTGTGGAGATCGTAGTGCAGAAGCCGTAGACAGCCACAGTGAATCGACTTGATGATAATGTCAATCAGGAGGATCCAGTTGTGGAGGAATTTCCAGATGTGTTCCCCGACGACTTGCCAGGTATACCACCCGACCGCGACATTGAGTTTATTATTGAATTATTGCCTGGAACTGCACCTATAGCTAAGCGACCGTATAGAATGGGGGTTAATGAATTAGAGGAACTTAAGAAACAAATAAAAGAGTTGCAAGAGAAAGGTTTTATTCGTCCTAGCTCATCACCGTGGGGAGCTCCCGTGATCTTTGTTGACAAGAAGGATGGTTCTCAAAGAATGTGTATTGATTATCGGTCACTTAATGAGGTAACTATTAAGAATAAGTATCCACTGTCTAGGATTGATGACTTGTTTGATCAGTTGAGAGGTGCTTGTGTGTTTTTAAAGATTGATCTTCGTTCTGGTTATCGTCAGTTGAAAATTCATGCTACTGATATACCAAAGACAGCATTTACAACACGGTATGGATTGTATGAGTATACAGTAATGTCTTTTGGCTTGACTAATGCTCTTGCGTACTTTATGTACCTGATGAATAAGGTATTTATGGAGTATCTCGATAAGTTTGTAGTAGTGTTTATTGATGACATATTGGTATATTCCAAGACTAAGGAAGAACATGCCCAACATTTAAAGATGGTCCTACAAAAGCTCAGAGAGCATAAGCTCTATGCTAAACGTAGTAAGTGTGAGTTCTGGTTGAAGAAAGTTGCCTTTTTGGGTCATGTGGTCTCTAATGGTGGAATATTAGTGGATCCTAGCAAGGTAAAGGATGTGTTGAATTGGAAGCCACCAACCGATGTGGAAGAAATTCGTAGTTTCTTGGGATTGGCTGGATATTATAGAAGATTTATTGAAGGGTTTTCCAAGCTTGCTAAGCCAATGACAGCATTGTTGGAGAAGAATGCTAAGTTTGTGTGGTCTGATAAGTGTCAGGTTAACTTTGAGGAATTAAAGAAAAGATTAACAACAGCCCTGGTGTTAGTTTTGCCAGACTTGAGTAAGAATTTCTCTATCTATTGTGATGCATCTCGTTTGGGTCTTGGTTGTGTGCTTATGCAAGAAGGCAAAGTAGTGGCCTATGCATCGCGACAGTTGAGGAAGCATGAATTAAATTACCCTACTCATGACTTGGAGTTAGCAGCAGTGGTACATGCTTTGAAAATATGGAGGCATTATCTGATTGGACATAAGAGTGATATTTATACGGATCATAAGAGTTTGAAGTATATTTTCACCCAGTCAGATCTAAACTTGAGACAACGTCGATGGTTAGAGTTGATTAAGGATTATGATTTGGAGGTACATTATCATCCGGGCAAGGCCAATGTTGTTGTAGATGCTCTTAGTAGGAAGAGCTACGCTAATGAGGTACAAGTAGTGTCTATGTCGAATGAGTTGTGTGCTGAGATTGAACATTTGAACTTGGGTATTGCCATCAATGCAGTGGAATTGGTGATAGAGCCTGTACTAGAGCAGGAAATACATAAGGGTCAGTTGATAGATGACAGAATAAAGGAGATAGTTGGGAATATACCGAAAGGTAAGGCACCTGGATTTCAGTTGGATAATAAAGGAACTCTATGGTTTGGAAAACGATTATGTGTGCCTGAGGACAAAGCTATAAGAGAAGTAATTCTACGTGAAGCACATGAGTCTGCTTACTCTATTCATCCTGGAAGTACCAAGATGTATATGGATTTGAAGGAGAAGTATTGGTGGTATGGTTTGAAAAGAGATATTGCAGAGTATGTTGCATTATGCGATACGTGTCAGAGAGTTAAAGCTGAACATCAAAGACCAGCAGAATTGTTGCAACCGATGCAGATACCTGAGTGGAAGTGGGAAGAAGTTGGTATGGATTTCATAGTAGGGTTACCCCGCACTCAGAGAGGTTTTGATTCAATATGGGTCATAGTGGATTGTTTGACCAAAGTTGCTCACTTTATACCAGTCAGAACAACATATTCTAGTGCAAAGTTGGCTGAACTGTATATGGAAAGGATAGTAAGTTTGCACGGTATTCCAAAGAAGATAGTGTCAGATCGAGGCACTCAATTCACATCATATTACTGGTAGAAAGTTCAAGAGTCATTAGGGACTAAGCTGAATTTTAGTACAGCGTATCATCCTCAGACAGATGGGTAAACCGAAAGGATTAATCAGATATTGGAAGATATGTTGAGAGCTTGTGCTTTGCAGTATGGTACAAGTTGGGATAAGAGTTCGCCGTATACAGAGTTTTCTTACAATAATAGTTATCAGAAAAGTCTACAGATGGCATCTTTTGAAGCTTTGTATGGTAGGAAGTGTAGAACTCCGTTGTTCTGGAATCAGACAGGAGAAAGTCAGGTGTTTGGTCCCGATGTGCTTAAGAATGCTGAGAAACAAGTAAGAATGATTAGAAACAATTTGAAAGCAGCTCAGTCACGACAGAAAAGTTATGCCGATACTTGACGAAGAGAATTGACTTTTGAAGTAGGAGATTATGTCTATCTAAAAGTGTCACCTATGAGAGGTGTGAAGAGGTTTAACCGGAAAGGAAAGTTAGCACCAAGGTATGTCGGTCCTTTTAAGATTTTGGAAAGACGTGGTGAAGTAGCATATCAATTAGAATTGCCTGAGAGCTTAGCAGGTGTGCATGATGTGTTTCATGTGTCTCAGTTAAAGAAATGTTTGCGTGTACCGGAAGAACAAATACCGTTGGAAGAACTCACTGTTAAGGAAAATCTCACTTATGAGGAGTATCCCGTAAAAATCCTGGAGACAGCGGAAAGAGTTACCAGGAGCCGAGTTATAAAGATGTTCAGTGGAGCCGATATTCAGAAGCAGAGGCTACGTGGGAAAGAGAGGAAGATTTAAGAAAAGCATACCCACAGTTGTTTGAGTAAGCATCGTCCGAATCTCAGGACGAGATTCATTTTAAGGGGGGTAGAATTGTAACACCCTAAATTTTTGAATATTTTTAAATAGGAAATTTGATTTAGTTAATCATTTATGTGTGCATGGAAACTTAGTGAAATAATAATTTTTTTAATAAAATAAAATCAAATCTAAGGTTAGAAACGTGTTTGTGCATACATGCCACTGCATATTTTTATTTGTGTGATTGGTTTTTATTTCAAGAAGAAAATGATTTCAAAAATCATTTGAAAATGTATTTGAAATATTAGAAAAAGAAAAGGAGATAGGAATTTACCTTTCCTCGGTTTCGGCTGAAGGCCCAGCATCTCCTCCCTCCCCTGTTGGCCCGTCGGCCTTCTCACCCGACGCCCGTGCCGCGTAGTGGGCCGAGCCTAGCTCGTCAAGGCCCGTCAAGCCGAACGCTGCCGCGCTCTCCTTCCCCTTTTCTCTGGCTGACACGTCGGGCCCGCTTGTAAGTGGTGCCGTCTTCTTTCTTCCGCTCGTAAACGAGCCGGACACCGGCAATGGAGGCCGATGCTGTCCTGACTCCCCTCTTCCTTGCCCGGCACGTCGAGCCCCTCTTAAATAGCAGCCGCGGCCGCATCGCCCCTCCACAGCCCTAACCCGCAGCCACCAATCGCGAGTCAAGCGCTAGCCGCCGCAACCGAGCCGTCGCCGCTCAAGCTCGGGAGCCGCCCGCTTGGAGAAGCCGTACGCCGCCCTTGTCCGATTTCCGCTGCCGCGAATCGTCTTGGTGAGTCCGCAACACTCTCCTCTTCTTTTTGTGCTTGTCCCGTCGTCAACGGTGCCCGGAACAGCGAGAACAGTGAACGCCGGCGAGGTTCTTGCGTCGGCCATGGCCTCCACTGTGCGGGTCACTGTAGCCGGCAGGAGATCCCCTTTCTCTCTCCCTTCATTCAATCTCAGCCGTCCAAATCTAATCCAACGGCTTAGATCGCGAGGTACCCCTTCGATTGCCACTTTTGCTAAAGAGACCCTGGACTTTCTTAAGTCTTAACCCACGGTCCATAGGCGTATAGACCGATTACGCTTTATCCTTTGGAAAGCGTAAACTTCGTCGGTTTGAGTGAAAATACGTTTTCTAGTATTTACAGTTTTGCCACTAGATTTGTTTTGGTCATAAAATCTCTGTTTTAACTCCGATTTGACCCGTTCAAGTTGCGTTAGGTTCATAATTTCATACTCTACATGTTAGTACTACTGTTTAGTAGGTTTTCCACTTTTAAATTTTGAGGTTAGATTTAATCTATTACTTTGATAAAGTAAATCTCGTTTAAATCATAACTTTTCCGTTTTAGCTCCGATTTACGTGCAATTCGTGTCTGTGTGATCCTAGTGCGATGTAGATTCGTTTTAAAAACTTTTCATCTTATTTTTCTACTATTGATGTACTGTTCTAATTGTAGCTTTGTTTGCTTTGCATGATTGCTCTTGGATGATTGTTGTTGATGTGTTAATCGAGAATAGACGGTGATCAGTTCGTTGGTGATCAAGAGTACTATTACGAATCGGATCAACAGGATCAGCTAGATCAAGGCAAGTATAGCATGGGATCATCCTTGTTACCTAATCACTTTAATTCACTTAATTCATTATGCATGTGTTTCCTTGTTAAGGATGCCTTAGTGTTGATCTTGTTCCTTGAATCCTATGGTTATAGCATTGGGTAGTTTGCTAGTGCTCACATAAACAATGATCTTGTAATTTGATTAATGATATATGCAATAACACTAAAAATGATTTTTAGCAACAAGGAACAAGAGGGCTAGAGTTTTCTCTAGATTCCTCTCCATAAGGACTTATCTGTAAGCGAACATCCGGGACTTACAGTACAGCTATGAGGGCTACATGGTTCTGGCTTTAGTCATATAAGAGGACCTTTTTCTAGCTTGTTAGTGGTTACCTTTATGGCGCAAGAGGGGTGTGTTCCGGGTTAGGTGTAGTGCGGCCTATGTCCCTATGTGTATAGGCTGCGTGTTATTGTGCCATACGGAAGGGGGGCTCTACATTTGCAGGCCACGAAACCTAGCGACCCTAACTTGTTAGACGAACCTTGGAAAGACTTCATAGTGAAACTTATCAGTCCAATGGGGAGTCATGACCTTGGACTTTTGGGGATCACGACTCATAGTAAAAGTGTACAACCTCTGCAGAGTGTAAAACTGGTATATCAGCCATGCTCACGGTCATGAGCGGCCTTGGACCCTTATGGAATAGAGATCACTATTAATTTACTTGTTCTTGCTATTCATTATTCTCTTTACATGATCATATGTTTATTAAGGGAATAATACCTACTTGTTGCTACTCAATTGCTTAAAACATGATCAACTAAAAGCTACATGCAGTTAAACCAGTGTCTACCCTATTTGAGCTTCATGAACCCCATGTTATATTTGTTGAGTACTTTTGTGCTCACCCTTGCATTCCCACACCCCAGGATGGACTCCCGAATGTGCAAATAGTGACTACTACTTCTACTTCCCTGAAGAATACTAGACTTGTGGTCAAACAGTTGACGTGCCTGTAATATGGAGCTAGCTACCACAAGAATTATATTATGTTTCCGCTTAGTTACGTGAAGACTCTGTGATATTATTCGTTATGTAATAAATATTTGTGATGATACTACTTATATTTGTCATCTTATGTGTGATTGATCTCTGGGCGCACGTAAGATTATCCACTCCATTTGTTCCTTGAAAATGGGTGTGACACACTCTCTCTCTCTCTTTGAAAATTTGTTACTCTTGCATTGCAGTTGCACGGTGGACGCGTCGTAAAGTCCACGCAAGAGTACACTTGGCAGGTACAGTACCACCACGTCACATATCAATGGCACGGACGCACGGTGCTATGCAAAAGGGATCATTTGCAGAGATATATGGTCACCGAGCTGAAATCGTTTAATCTCGACGACGATGCCTCACTACCAGTATCATGATCCAATTCACTCCATTTATTAAGCGCGCCATTTTCCTTTAATTTTGTGAGTTTTCATACTATGCCAAGAGAGACAAGAGTCGCTTTATTTGGACTACCAACCTCAAATAAAAAGCCTGTATTATTGCATGCTGAGCAAGCAAATTTCCAATCAATAACCTTGAAACTAGAAACAAAAGTGTTTCCTTTTCGGGTGGGGATTTTTTTTTTTTTGCGACTGCCGGGGCGGGGAGTTTATAGTGAGCAAAGTTTATATTAGAAGACAACCTCCGCCTTCAATCGTGACATTTGAAAATCTTCTGCTGCGCCCTAAAATGTTAGTCTTTAGCTTTTTAAGTTAAACTTCTCTAGTTATAACTAATAAGTATTGTAGAAATATATTAATATATGCGATACCAAATAATGCACTATCAAGAGATATATCATGGTGGATTTGGTGAAACTAGTTTGATGTTTTGATTGTTGCTGAATTTTTCTGTAACCTTCGTAGAAGTTAGAGAAGTTTGACTGGGAACAAAATTTAAGTGGCCCACATTTTGCAACATAGGGAATAGTTTTCCCAATACTGAACCCTTTTACATTTTCTTCTATATATTTTTTTATTATTACGGCTACTACTACATGGTAGCTAGGATCCAAGCACACTATAGGGAACTCCATTGTTAACTACTCCTACCTTGCTCATATACTATACTATGCTATAGAATTACCAAGAAGTACTATGGTAATGGTAACATCATGCCTACGTACACCCAGGCCAGGGGGCTAGTGGCGTGGTGACTACCTAGGCACTTGCACGTTGCGTTAAGCAAGAGGCTCATATCCTGATTGTCCCCCCTACACGGTGCTTGAGAGACCAGAGAGGCCCCTAATCACCAAACATGAGAGGGGCATATCCGTTGGGTACCCCAATTAGAGATACACCCATGCATACATCACACCACAGACACAACCAGCCAAATTGCATTATGCTAATGACATCACACGACAGGGGAGCACAGCTCAAGCGCATATGTACACACAGAGATTACTTTTGTTGACAGCAATTTGATAGTCATGCATGTGAGAGACAACTTATTTGTTCCATTCCAATAATATTGTCAAGTGGAGGCAGCTGCTATGTACAATGTACATCTCTCTTGTTCCCCTCACAAATTAAGTTAATAATAATATAAGAGGAACCATGGAAAAGAAAAAGAAAAAGGAAACTAATAATAATAAACAAAAGAGAGAGAGGGGGAGAGAGTGAATTGGAGTTGCAGGAGAAAAGAGTGGAGAGGATGGATGGAATGGATCTATGCGTTCGTTCATTCACCAGATCCAATGCAGGTAGCCATCCCTGTCCTCCTCATAATTAGTGCCTCACCTACCAATAACACTGCACCACCTCACGCTCACTGACACCTCCTCTTCTCTCTCCTCTCTCTCTCTCCTCCATTTCATTGCTTCCAAGAAACAAATTTAAACTGGATCCATGGTGGATGGATGGACCACTGGACGCGGCCGGCCGTACGACGGGGCTCATCTCATCAGCTAGCAGGTACTGTAGGTAGGTAGCTAGTTACTGACCTTGCTCTGCCTCCCAATCGGCCGCCGGCCTTTTGGAGCGGGCGGCGCGTACTACTACGCGTGGGTGGGTTCAGAAGGAGAAGGGGGACGAGGAGGCGAGCTCGCCGTCGTCGTCCCCGTCGCTGCAGGGGTCGGGGAGGAGGAGGGCGCGGCAGAGCGGGCAGGTGGCCTGGCCCTTGTCGACCCACTTGTCGATGCAGGCCTTGTGGAAGGCGTGCGCGCAGTTGCCGAGCTCGCGGACGCGGTGCCGCGCCTCGAGCGCGCCCAGGCACACGGCGCACACGGCCGGGGCCGACGGCGCGGATGCGCGGCGGGACCTGAGGAGGTCGGCGTACCGGACGGCGGGGAGGCGGGCCTTGATGGCGGCCGGCGTGGGCGGCGCCAGCAGATGGGGCGGCGCCGCCACGGCCGCCGCCTGCAGCAGCAGGGACGAGGACGACGACGACGGCTGCAGCGCCCAGAGGTCGGCCGGCGCCGGCGGGGCCGCGTAGTAGGCCGGGTGGTCGTCGGCGGCCGGCGGCGCCGCGAGGCCCAGCGATGCGAGGCAGAGCAGGACGGCGTGCCGGAGGAAGTCCAGCAGCTGCAGCACCAGGATCAGCGGCTGCGGCAGGATCACGCAGTAGCACACCGACGGGAACCCCATGGCCGGCTGGGCGACGTGCGTGCGGCGGGGCGTGCAGCTGCCTCTGCCTAGCTGCTTCCTTTCCTTTCTTTTTCTTTTTTTTTTTCTAGACTACAAGAGAGAAATGGTAGAAAGAGCTAGAGAGAGATAATGGGGGAGGAAGAAGAGGGAGGGTGGTGTGGGGTCTATATATAAGAGAGAAGGGCCGAAACAAGGGTGGGGGACCTACCTAATAGGAGCAATGCTATGCGCACAAACAAGGCGTGTCACATGCGCGCCGCGGAGCCACCGAGCAAGCGACAGCGGACCAGCGACGTGCACGGTTGAGAAAAAACTCACAGGTTTTTTTTTGTCTCATCGTGACAGCAAGCGTTGCACCCTAATGTAAGCAACTCCAATCTTCGATACCGCTATGTGATGGCACGTGTCTCACAATTACTTGATGTATGCATGAGAGCTGAGCATGGGCCATCGATCCAGTTATCATCTCGACTCGTAAATCTGTCATGTTTTGTTGACTCTTGAGACAGCGAGCTGACGGCAATGCATGTTGGGAAAATGAAATTTTTAGGCTTTTGTCTGCCCGTGATAGCAACTGTTAATTACTAGGACGACAAAATTCAATCATAAACGTCACTATGTAACTACAGGTATGCCTTCTGCATGATTGGCACTATAAGGCGAACGTGAGCCTGCTATATATAAGATTTCATTATCACCCTTATTTGAAATCGATCAATTGTGGTTGACCCTCGGGTTGGCAAGGGATCTATGTGACAGTGAAGTTAGTTCACACTAATTAAAGACAAAGGGACCTATGAAATAGTCAAGTTAGTTTACACTAAGTGAACAACTAGTGTTTTTTCTCTCTCTCAAGATTTAAGAGCCAGAGAGAAGAATATTTCTCTATATGAACGCGCAAGTATCTTGTACGAGAGCATGTGTACTCATCGACAGAAGCCAATTGTGGCCAAAGCAGGTCCCCTAAATCGCGGCCGTCTATGTCCATGATCCAACGGAAGGAGAAAAGCCTAGCTTGTTCCTACAATATGTTTTCGTTCCCGGAGGAATCTTGTTTGGTACGCGTAGCATTTGGGCGCTGTTTATATGGGTCGCACGTAGTACACGCACACATGTGTTGTCGCGTGGGACTCAGGCCTTGTTTAGATGTTGGAATTGGGAGGAGAAGTTGGAATAGTGTAGGTCACGTCGTACTGTAGCAACTTTTGTTTTTATTTGGTAAAAATTGTCCAAACTTTGACTAATTAGGCTCAAAATGTTCGTCTCGCAAAGTACAACAAAACTGTGCAATTAGTTTTTAATTTCATCTACATTTAGTACTCCATGCATGTGCCGACATTTTGATGTGACGGGGAATCTTCTTTTTGCATAGTGAAATTTGGGGTTGGATTTGGGAACTGAACAAGGGCTCAGCTTGACTGCTGCTGCCAACACACAGTGGGTGCGTGACGACGGACGGACACGGACTCCGTCCCCCCTTTAATTAGCTGGTGGTGAGCGCCGGTCTGGTTGGCAGTTTGGCACTGCCTGCCTGCCCTGCGTCTGCGTCCCTCCTCCACCCACCGTCGTCCATGTGTGCTCGCTTGGTTGGCAGGCTCGGCTGCTCGCGTCGCGTCCCACCGACGTGGGGCAGCTCGATCGCCGGCGCCCGCGGCGGCGGCGGCGCGGCGTCGTCGTCGCCGTCCGTGCTCCTCCGTTCGATGATGATGCGTAGTAAAGAGAATCTTGTCCTTTCGGCACACACTGCACGCACGCACGCACGCACGCACGGTGTTGGGTTTGGTTTGGAAGGGGTGGGAGGAGCAGGAGCAAGGACGACTGCTGAGTGCTGAGGTGCATGCATGGCAGACGATGGACATGGGTGATGGGCGCCGCGCATGCATGGTTGAGGGATGAGATGGGTGGGCAGGGCAAGCCATGTGTGCGGTAGGGCCGCCACGGCCTCACGCTCATGCATGCTCACATGAGGAAAGAAACCAAGGCATGTGCACGTACGAGACGCGGGGGCGTGCTGCGTGCCGTGCCGCACAGATTGGTGGTGGGTCGTGGGCTGGTAGTTGACTGGTAGCAGTGGGGGAGGAGGAGAGAAAAGAGACGAGATGTAGTAGTACCATTTTGATGAGTCTCCAAAGTGGCAATTTCTTGTCCGTTTCAGAATTATTACCACTACTACTAGATACTAGTACTAGACTTTGATTGCCACTAGTTCGAAATTGTCGAACCATTGTTTCTTCTCATCAGTAAAGTTATGCGTACCATTTTTATTAAGGCCCAGCTTAGTTCCCAGAAATTTTTGCAAAATTTCTCAGATTTCCCGTCACATCGAATCTTTGGACACATGCATGAAGTATTAAATATAGATAAAAAATAAAACTAATTACACAGTTTAGACGAAATGGACGAGACAAATCTTTTAAGCCTAATTAGACCATGATTGGACAATATTTACCAAATAACAACGAAAAACGTTACAATGGCATTTTGCCAAACTTTTTTTTTTTGATCTAAACCGGCCCTAACTGCGCTTAACGCCTGACGCCGTAACGTAAGAGTGTAAGACCAATAATACAGGCAAATTATTACGAGTTGAACCTACTTGTACGACCAAATACAGGCGACATACTCTTATCTGGGTCATGCGGTGCACGCATAACGATCTTAATTACTCCCTCCATTCTAAAGTACACGATGGTTTTTTTTGCTTTTTTTTGATACATTACTTTTGTTCTATATCTAGACATAACGTATATCTAAGTATATAGTAAAATTATTTATCTAGAAAAGACAAAATGTCTTACAATCTGTTTATAACCTTTCTAATCGATAGAAATAGAGATTTCGGTGAAAAAAATTCCTCCAATAACTTTTAAAATTATATCTCCAAACATATTCATCCTCTGTTATGAACGGCCTGGCTCTCTAGAGTGCACACAATATATAGAGAGAAGTTGTTAGAGGGTGGAAAGATACGAGGAACGATTTTTATTTAAATGGCTCGCCAAATGACGATTTAGAGAGTAAGTCTAAGACGGACTCTGGGAGACGCTCATAGCTGTGGTTCTGGTCGTTGTTGCAGTGTCGTTATGACACAAGAGAGATCATCTACTAGGTAAGCAGATGTTTAGATGCCATAGCTTTAGACATTTTCGCCAAGAATGAATCGAAATGTAATAAATAAACTTTGCTAATGATTATTTGTCCTTGTCCGGAGAACGAGCTGTCAACTTGACGGTAGGGAGATGAAGCGCTCAGCCCACTCACTTGGGTTAGAGCCATGTACCTCACCGAGACTTTGTTCGTTCCTGGAGGGAGCGAGGTGGTGTGTGTGTGAGAGTGCGCATATAAGTGAGCATGTGTCCCTCGTTAGGCGTGTTTGAAACTTCGGGTATCCCATACCTAGCCGATTGGGGCTTTTCTATTGTAAACCCTACCTTCGGAATATAAGGAGACGTAGGATAATCCGATGGGCAATTAGATCCGACCCATAGCCATTCACCCACATACAGCAGCACCCCACACCAGCGCACGGTGAATAGCAACGAAGCTCGATCTGTACCCGTACCGAACCAGTATAAATTTGTATCTAGCAGCGTGCTGCTTCTCTGATTTGCTACATGTGCTACGCTGATTATCAATACAGAGGGCTAAAAACACAGACAACATATCTTTTTTCGTTTTTTTTTCTAAAAATGATGTACGTGTACCATAGATATACGACTCGCAAGGACCGTAATGGAACCACGCATGGAAATGGAAGGTCACAAGTCCTGTGTTGACACTTTGGTAGTGTTTGGTTTTGGGATGGGGATGGGATGGATCCACTTTTTGGCTGTTTGGTTGGGAGTCATCAGGAACTGAGATATCTCACCTAGAGCATATCCATGGAATATTCGGTGAAATCGGGACCGAGCCCGTCCCAGAAAAAAGCATGGACGGGGACGTCCTCTTGCGACGGCGTGAGCATCTCCAGATGACGGCGAACGGGCGCACGGCCTCCTCCGGCACAGGCGAGCTCCGGTTGGGCGCCCACGGGGCCACCTTCAGGCTCCGGCGCGGCGCAGCAATCATAGTGCATGCGAGCATCGGGGAGGCCATGGCCTAGGCGAGCGTGGAAGAGGCCCGTCGAGCGGTGGCCGTGGCGTTGGCGTGCGAGCGTCAGGAGGCTATCACGGGGAAGAATGCCATGTTCGCTTGCTCTCTCATAACAAATCAACATGAGGATCAGCCGTTTTTCCAGCCAGCCGAACAGGGCCGAAGATAAGGCATCACACCTGGAAAGATGATAAGGGAGAATGAGAAATAAAAAATTAAAAAGAGTAATGATAAGTGGGTCCCACTAAGCAGTAGCTGACGTTGTCAAATTCATACTCATCATATTCCTATTTATCCTTTCAACCAAACACAAAAATAGATTAATCTGTTCCTTGTCAACTAAATAAAAAATAGAGACATCTCATCCCATCTCGTCCCAAAAATGAGAGACGGGACCGTCCCACCCAACTGTAAGGTCCTAGATGGCTAGAGGGGGGGTGAATAGCCTATAAAAAATCTACAAGCACCACTAAGCAAACTTGTTAGAATAACAAACGGCGTAAAGCGAGTTTTGCTTAGCCAAAGGTTGTGATGCAAGCCTCCTATCCACAAGTCTAGTAGATTATGATCTCTAGTTCACACAAGTGCTATGTCACTAATTTTACACTAGAGAACAAGCTAACAACACTACTAGCCAAGCTACTACAAGAGCAACACAAGATAATCTAGTAAAGATAAATGCAAGAGATAGGATTGTGAATCTTATACCGACGGTGGAGTGAAGATGTTGCCAATCACCAAGATGATATACAATCAATTAATATTGACAACAACACAATATGTAGACCAATCACCGGGAGACAAGAGACACAATATTTTTGTTCACCCGGTGTTCACTTGTGCACCGACAAGCTACGTCACCGGTTGTGTCGACCAACACTTAGATGGTTCCTCGGTGTGACCCTCAAGTCACTTGCCCCTCAAGGTACGCCCCGCAAGGCACCGCAAGACACCACTCTCAAGTGAGGTAACTCAATGACACGCGCAATGTAATAGAGTTGCTTTTGGCACTCCGCCGAGGAAAGCACAAGAACCTCTTACAATCAACCGGAGGTGGCCAAGAACAATCACCTTCTCTTGCCAACGCCTCCAACAATCTCCAAGCCGGCTAGGAGCGGTACTCTCCAAGAGTAACAAGAAATCCACCGGCTAAACCACCCACAAGTGCCACTAGATGCCCTCAAGCTATGCAATGCACTTTGGGATCACTCAATCTCACTTTTGATTTGCAATCAAGCAAGAGAGATGAGTGGGAGGAGTTGTTCTAGCTCAAAGGATGCACAAGTATGTTAGAAATGCCAAGAGACTTCCCCAAGGGCCGGCCAACAAGTATTTATAAGCATCCCATCCAAATAGAGCCGTTACAACCCACTTGTCCGTTTTTCGCGGGACCACCGGACGCGCCGGTGATAACAGACCGGACGCGCTCAACCGCGTCCGGTGCCCCAGCGATTTCAAATTCGTCCGTTAGAACCTCCAACGGTCACTGTGCGCCAACGGTCAAACGACACACCGGACGCGCTGTTGCGAACCACCGGACGCGCCGGTGCGTACAGTACCCGCGCCCGCGAAGACAAGACCGGACGCGCTCCTCGCAACCACCGGACGCCACAGTAACCGCGTCCGGTGCGAGTCCAGTAAGCACCCTGGACCACCGGACGCGTCCGATGGTGTAGGACCGGACGCGCACCGCGTCCGATGACTTCGTGACTCGCTGTTCGCCAGACCGGACGCGCCGGTCCCGTGGGTCACCGGACGCGCCGGTGCCAAACCCTAGCTCGCGCGCCTGACGCCCGTGCTGCACTGACCGGACGCGCCGGTCGAAACAGACCGCGTCCGGTGCAGCGTCCGGTGCAGCGTCCGGTGCTGCGACCGGTCACCTCTGTGACCGCGTTCGCCTCCGTTTCTTTTCCGACTTCCGGCGCAATGGAAAATAGGCATTTCATTTCCCCGAAATCGCCTGAATCCCGCGCTCGCACGCTCGGCGGGAGGGAGAGAGGAACCCAAACCTCTCTATACCCGCAAACCACAGCGCGACCAACGCCACCTTTGCAAATGTGCCAACACCATCAAGTATACATCTCCATGTGCTTGTGTGTTAGCATTTTCTCAATCATTTTCAAAGGTTTTCCAATTAGCTCACTAGGCCCTACATGCAATGCACTTCATGAATTCACCTAGTGGCACCCGTGCATCGAATAACCGATAAGACTTCCCCTCTTAATAGTTCGGCTATCGATCCTAAACCACTCACACCCTCTATGGTGTCTTGAGTGTAAAACAAAATGGCCCTATGGTTATACCTTTGCCTTGAGCCCATTTTGTTTCTCCAAATGATATGATCCACTTCATATCATCACATGACCGTCTCGATCCATCGACCTTGACTTCACTTGCTCTTCACCGTTGCATCGGTCCATCGGCGCTAAGTCTTGCTCAAGCTTCACCATCGCATGGTCCCTCGCTTCGAAGCCTCGACTTGCCCTTCACCTTCACAACCGGTCCATCGAGCCAAGCCTCATCTTGGTCTTCATCATCTTGGTCACATGAGTCAATGTCATGTCTCATATGCAATGACCACCTTTATCTAAATCATCCACTTAGATACAAAGGTTAGTCCTAGGTTTCATCAATTAGCCAAAACCAAACTAGGGACTTTCAATCTCCCCCTTTTTGGTAATTGATGACAACCCTCACAAAGATGATTTTGATAATAAAAGTTTTGAACTTGTCATACTTGTCCAATCATTTTGCTCATAAGTAAAGTTTGGACAATTATCACAAGCTCGGTTTTGGTAGCATTAGCTCCCCCTACATATGTGCATAGAGTTTGGATTGAAAGCTTTTGCACATATGCATGGATAGAAGTGTTGGGAGAGTAATTCTACCAAAATGATGCTAAGGTGTAAGAAATGGACCTTTGAAGCGTGATACCAATCGGAGTTGCTTTTTACACCATCCTTAGCATCATGAAGTAACTAGACAACCATCAAAACTCAAGAACCCCGTGAGATCAACATTATATATAAAGGTTCTTGGACCACTTGTAAAGCTAACCACTTGTAAAGCTTTAGGCAAGTCTAGATACCACAAGTAAAACTATTCCTATGCATGCTAGTAGATCATTTCATCGTCCAATTTCTATACTAGCATTGCACCACACAAGCATGTATATTGAATTTAAATACATGTGCAATGAGCAAGTCTTATGAGAATGCACAAACAAATGCAACAACTTAGTTTATGAGCTTGCTCCCCCTACTTGTGTGCATCAAAAATTTTATTTACCCCTTTATCATGTTGAATCATCTTTTTCTCTCCCCCTTTGTCAACAACTTACCCAAAAATGGGATCAAATTGTGGAGAGAAGAAAAATGTTTAATGGAGTAGGTTAAAATTAATCAAATTTGGTTCAACCTAGAACACTTGCCAAAGATATTTAATTCGATTTGAACCAAAGACAAGCTTCTTCACACCTCCTAAAAAGGGTTATCTTGCCTATGTTGAATTAAACACTTATAGCAAATCTTCTAGATTCAACACTAGGTTTGCAAGCTCACAAACATGTCATATGCCACCACTAGATCAAAACAAACATCGAGGCAATAGTGGTAACATATATCCATCAAATTCATTTGATTTATCATGAATGCCCATGCATACCACTTATTATGTCTACATGCTCTAGCAAGTCCTTAGCATAGAATGAATGACATGTCAATCAACTTTACCTTGCTATGTCGGAGGAGAGGCATGTCAATAAGTGGGTGGGGTGCATTCAACTCATGTTTGAGAAATCAAGAATGTTCAATTCATTCCTTAGCTTGCAAAACCTCTTTTCATCAAGTGGCTTAGTGAGAATATCGGCAAGTTGATCATCGGTGCCAACACTTTCAATGGCAATATCTCCCTTTTGTTGATGATCTCTAATGAAATGATGCCTTATGTCAATATGCTTTGTTCTTCCATGTTGAACCGGGTTTTGTATCATCTTGATTGCACTCTCATTATCACATAGCAACGGCACATTCTTGAAATTGAGGCCATAATCCTTCAAAGTTGATGTCATCCATAGCAATTGTGCACAACAACTCCCCGCACTCACATATTCGGCTTCGGCGGTAGAGATTGCCACACTATTTTGTTTCTTTGAGGACCATGACACAAGTGATCTTCCAAGTAATTGACATGTGCCACTTGTGCTCTTTCTATTGATCTTGCAACCCCCATAGTCGGAGTCCGAATATCCAATCAATTCAAACTTTGACCCCTTGGGATACCATAGTCCAACATCTCTTGTTTGCTTCAAGTACCTCAATATTCTCTTTGCGGCCGTGAGATGACTCTCTCTAGGTGAGGCTTGATATCTAGCACACATGCAAACACTAAACATGACATCCGGCCTTGATGCGGTGACATAGAGTAGACTTCCAATCAAAGACCGATATTCCTTTTGATTCACCATATTGCCATCAAGATCACTATCCAAATTGCCATTTGTACCCATTGGAGTTGAAATTGGTTTTGCATCTTGCATTCCAAATTTCTTCAACATGTCCCTTATGTATTTCCCTTGACTCACAAATGTCCCATTCTTCAATTGCTTGACTTGGAGACCAAGGAAGTAGCTAAGTTCACCAATCATAGACATTTCAAACTCTTTGGCCATCATAGCACCAAATTCTTCACAATAAGCTTGATCGGTTGATCCAAAGATGATGTCATCAACATATATTTGCACTATAAATAGATCATTCCCAATCTTCTTGGTGAATAGAGTAGTATCAACCTTGCCCATCTTGAATCCCTTAGAGAGAAGGAAATCCCTTAGCCTCTCATACCATGCTCTAGGTGCTTGCTTTAAGCCATATAAAGCCTTCTTCAACTTGTAGACATGGTTGGGTTTCTTGTCATCTTCAAATCCGGGCGGTTGCTCAACAAATACTAACTCATTGATGATCCCATTGAGAAATGCACTTTTGACATCCATTTGATATAGTTTGATGTTGTGTGCACAAGCATAAGCCAATAGAATCCTTATCGCCTCCAATCTTGCCACGGGAGCATATGTTTCATCATAGTCAAGACCTTCAACTTGAGTGTAACCTTGAGCAACTAGTCTTGCTTTGTTTCTCACTACAATGCCATCTTGATCTTGCTTGTTTTTGAACACCCATTTGGTTCCAATCACATTGTAGTCGTTTGGCCTTTCTACCAATTCCCAAACATCATTTCTTGTGAAATTGTTAAGTTCTTCTTGCATAGCCATAATCCAATCGGCATCCCTCAAAGCTTCTTCTATCTTCTTTGGTTCTATGGTTGACACAAATGATGCATGCTCACAAAACATAGTCAATCTTGATTTTGTTTGCACACCACTTCTAATATCACCAATAACACTATCAATGGGGTGATCTCTTGCAACATGTTGTGGTTGGAGTACTTGCACTTGATTGCTTGAACTTGGTTGATCACTTGATGTATCTTGATGAGAAGAACTAGCACCTTGATCTTGCACTTGAGAGTCACTAGCTAGCTTGAATGGAGAATTGAGCACTTGATCTTTATCATCATCTTGAATATCAATAACTTGCTTTGCTCTAATGTCTCCAATATCCATGTTCTTCATTGCTTCCACTAATAGAGTTCCACCAACATCATCTAGATTCTCTTCTTCATCTTGTGACCCATTGGTTTCATCAAATTGCACATCATGGACTTCTTCTAGAATGCCACTTGAATTGTTCCAAACTCTATAAGCTTTGCTTGTAGTTGAATAACCAAGTAGGAACCCCTCATCACATCTCTTGTCAAACTTTCCCAATCTAGTGCCTTTCTTCAAGATATAGCATTTGCAACCAAACACCCTAAAGTAAGAAATATTGGGCTTTCTTCTATGAAGTAGCTCATATGGGGTTTTCACTAGCAATGGATGACAATATAGTCTATTGATGTAGTAGCAAGCGGTATTGATTGCTTCATCCCAAAATGATTGACTCACATTGTACTCATGAAGCATTGATCTAGCCATATCAAGCAATGTTCTATTCTTCCTCTCAACTAGGCCATTTGATTGTGGAGTGTACTTGGCCGAGAATTGATGTCCAATACCATAATGATCACAAAGTTCCTCAATTCTTGTATTCTTGAACTCACTTCCATTGTCACTTCTCACTTTCTTGATTCTAATCTCAAACTCATTGTGAACTCTAGTGAGAAATGTCTTGAAGGTGTCAAACACTTCACTTTTGTCACTAAGAAAGAATACCCATGTGAATCTTGTGAAGTCATCCACTATGACAAAGCCATACTTGTTGCCGCCTATGCTTGTATATGTTGTTGGTCCAAATAGATCCATGTGCATCAACTCAAATGCTTTGCATGTACTCATTGTACTCTTCTTTGGATGTGAGCTTCCAACTTGCTTCCCGGCTTGACATGCACTACAAAGCTTATTCTTCTCAAATTCAACATCTTTCAAACCATTGACAAGATTGTGAGTTGTAAGCTTCTTCAATTGTTTCATGCCAACATGACCAAGCCTTCTATGCCAAAGCCAACCCATACTTGATTTGGAGACTAAGCAAGTTGTCAAAGAAGTTTCTCTAGCATTGAAGTCAACTAGGTAGAGATTCTCATATCTAAAACCCTTGAATGCCACATTTGAACCATCCACACTAATGACATCCACATCATCAACCCCAAAGATGCATTTGTAACCAAGATCACATATTTGTGCCACGGATAGAAGATTGAAATCCAAGCTTTCAACTAGCAACACATTGGAGATACTCAAGTCATTTGATATTGCAATCTTGCCCAAGCCAATAACCTTGCCTTTCTTGTTATTGCCAAATGTGATAGAATCAACACCACTATCATTGTCATTGATTGAGTCAAACATTCTTGATGTACCGGTCATGTGTTGAGTGCACCCACTATCAATAATCCAATGCCTTCCTCCGGCTTTGTAATTGACCTACAAGAAAATTAATGAAACTTAGGTACCCATTTTTGCTTGGGTCCTTGTAGGTTAGTAACTAAGCTTTTTGGTACCCAAATAGCCTTCTTCTTTGGGCCAATAATGGGTGTACCAATAAACTTAGCTTGCACACCCTTCACACCTTTGGTAAGCACATAGCAAGAATCAAAAGGTATAGCATTAACGAATTTCTTGCTTTGGTTCTTTTTATTACAATTTTGCTCTAGGTGCCCAACTTGCTTGCATCTATTGCAAAACCGACCATTGCTCTTCACAAAGCTAGGCTTTGGAGTTGCAAAGGCCGACTTGCCTTTCTTGGGGGTGTAGCCCAATCCCTCTTTGTTAAGAGAGAACCTTTGGCTACCCAAGCACTTAAGCAAGCGGGCCTCACCACCATAGGCCTTGCCTAAGGCGTGAGTGAGCTCATCCACCTCTCTCTTGAGAGTCTCATTCTCAACCATTAGTGAGGCATCACAAGTGAAACCATCACTAGTAGTGGAGGTAGAGTTGGTGGTGGTGGATGAAGAGCTACACAAAGGGTTAGCATTTGTCATGATGATAGATTTATAAAAAGATTCATCAATTATATCACATGTAACACCTATATCACATGATGCAACAACCTCCTTCTTTGCTTGTTGCTCAAGTAGCAATGAGTGAGCCTTCTCAAGCTTGGAATGAGCCTTACCAAGATCCCCATGGTCTTCCACTAGACTCTCATGAGTGGTCTTAAGCTCACCAAGAACCTTCTCAAGTATTGCTACTTTCATTGAAAGTTTCTTGCACTCCTTGTTCTTAGCAATAGCTATGTCTCTAGTTTGTTGCAACAAGTCATATAGTTGTTCTTTAGTTGGTTCATCATCATCATCATTTTCATTATCATTATTATTATCATTATCACTATTATGAACATATTCCATTTCACTTTCATCATCACTCTCATCATATAATACCTTAGCTTCTTTGGCCATGAAGCACGAAGAGGATGAATCAAATAGTGATGGCTTTTTGTTGATAGCAATGGAAGCAAAAGCCTTGTTGGATGATTCTTCTTCTTCTTCATCATCATCACTTTCCCAAGTGGCCACATAGACTCCATTCTTGCCTTTCTTGAATGTTATCTTGGCTTCTTTCTTTTTCTTCTCAAACTTGCCCCTCTTGTTGTTTTTCTTTTTGTCATAGGGACAATCGACTTGAAGATGTTCGGTGCTATCACAATTGAAGCACTTCCTTTGTTGCTCATTGCTCTTGAAGTTGTCATTTCTCTTTTTGAAGCCTCTTCTCTTAATGAACATGTGACCCATTTTCTTGACTACAAAAGCAAATGCCTCATCATCAATTTCATAATCTTCATCTTCATCATTGTCTTCTTCTTCTTCAATGATGGTAGCTTTGCCCTTGGAGGAGGTGGCCTTGAATGCCACGGTCTTCTTCTCCTTCTTATCTTCCACCTTCTCCTTGTCATCAACATCTTGATCATATTTGTCATAGGTCAATACTTCACCAAGCAAATCATTAGGCTTCATTGTTTCAAGCCCATCTCTTTGTAACATCATGATCAACATCTTGAATCTTTTAGGTAAGCTCAACAAGAACTTGTGGCAAAAATCTTGGTCTTGTGTCTTGTGCCCTAAGCCCTTGAGATCATTCACAATGACTTGCAATCTATGAAACATCTCTAAGATTGTTTCTTCTTCTTTCATCTTGAAGTTCTCAAACTCACTCTTGAGCCCATATAGCTTGGCACTCTTCACAACCTTAGTGCCCTCATATGTTTCACTTAACCTTGTCCACACTTCATTTGCCAATTCCAAATCCTTGATGCCCTCAAATACTTTTGTGTCAATACCATGGTAAAGAGTATTGAGAGCCATTCTATTGCATGTTCTATTTGCTCTATCCTCATCGGTGAGATGATCAGGATCAATGATAGCAAAATCATTCTCGGTGACTTCCAATACTCTCTCATGAATAGAACCAAGGTACATTGTCATCTTTCTCTTCCAATGAGCAAAAGAACTAACACCATCAAAGAACGGTGGTTTGCCCCCAACATGATTGAACACAATTTGAGCCATTTTTCACACCGAAGGATGTTAATCCTTGATTAAAACGGTGACCACGGCTCCGATACCACTTGTAAGGTCCTAGATGGCTAGAGGGGGGGTGAATAGCCTATAAAAAATCTACAAGCACCACTAAGCAAACTTGTTAGAATAACAAACGGCGTAAAGCGAGTTTTGCTTAGCCAAAGGTTGTGATGCAAGCCTCCTATCCACAAGTCTAGTAGATTATGATCTCTAGTTCACACAAGTGCTATGTCACTAATTTTACACTAGAGAACAAGCTAACAACACTACTAGCCAAGCTACTACAAGAGCAACACAAGATAATCTAGTAAAGATAAATGCAAGAGATAGGATTGTGAATCTTATACCGACGGTGGAGTGAAGATGTTGCCAATCACCAAGATGATATACAATCAATTAATATTGACAACAACACAATATGTAGACCAATCACCGGGAGACAAGAGACACAATATTTTTGTTCACCCGGTGTTCACTTGTGCACCGACAAGCTACGTCACCGGTTGTGTCGACCAACACTTAGATGGTTCCTCGGTGTGACCCTCAAGTCACTTGCCCCTCAAGGTACGCCCCGCAAGGCACCGCAAGACACCACTCTCAAGTGAGGTAACTCAATGACACGCGCAATGTAATAGAGTTGCTTTTGGCACTCCGCCGAGGAAAGCACAAGAACCTCTTACAATCAACCGGAGGTGGCCAAGAACAATCACCTTCTCTTGCCAACGCCTCCAACAATCTCCAAGCCGGCTAGGAGCGGTACTCTCCAAGAGTAACAAGAAATCCACCGGCTAAACCACCCACAAGTGCCACTAGATGCCCTCAAGCTATGCAATGCACTTTGGGATCACTCAATCTCACTTTTGATTTGCAATCAAGCAAGAGAGATGAGTGGGAGGAGTTGTTCTAGCTCAAAGGATGCACAAGTATGTTAGAAATGCCAAGAGACTTCCCCAAGGGCCGGCCAACAAGTATTTATAAGCATCCCATCCAAATAGAGCCGTTACAACCCACTTGTCCGTTTTTCGCGGGACCACCGGACGCGCCGGTGATAACAGACCGGACGCGCTCAACCGCGTCCGGTGCCCCAGCGATTTCAAATTCGTCCGTTAGAACCTCCAACGGTCACTGTGCGCCAACGGTCAAACGACACACCGGACGCGCTGTTGCGAACCACCGGACGCGCCGGTGCGTACAGTACCCGCGCCCGCGAAGACAAGACCGGACGCGCTCCTCGCAACCACCGGACGCCACAGTAACCGCGTCCGGTGCGAGTCCAGTAAGCACCCTGGACCACCGGACGCGTCCGATGGTGTAGGACCGGACGCGCACCGCGTCCGATGACTTCGTGACTCGCTGTTCGCCAGACCGGACGCGCCGGTCCCGTGGGTCACCGGACGCGCCGGTGCCAAACCCTAGCTCGCGCGCCTGACGCCCGTGCTGCACTGACCGGACGCGCCGGTCGAAACAGACCGCGTCCGGTGCAGCGTCCGGTGCAGCGTCCGGTGCTGCGACCGGTCACCTCTGTGACCGCGTTCGCCTCCGTTTCTTTTCCGACTTCCGGCGCAATGGAAAATAGGCATTTCTTTTCCCCGAAATCGCCTGAATCCCGCGCTCGCACGCTCGGCGGGAGGGAGAGAGGAACCCAAACCTCTCTATACCCGCAAACCACAGCGCGACCAACGCCACCTTTGCAAATGTGCCAACACCATCAAGTATACATCTCCATGTGCTTGTGTGTTAGCATTTTCTCAATCATTTTCAAAGGTTTTCCAATTAGCTCACTAGGCCCTACATGCAATGCACTTCATGAATTCACCTAGTGGCACCCGTGCATCGAATAACCGATAAGACTTCCCCTCTTAATAGTTCGGCTATCGATCCTAAACCACTCACACCCTCTATGGTGTCTTGAGTGTAAAACAAAATGGCCCTATGGTTATACCTTTGCCTTGAGCCCATTTTGTTTCTCCAAATGATATGATCCACTTCATATCATCACATGACCGTCTCGATCCATCGACCTTGACTTCACTTGCTCTTCACCGTTGCATCGGTCCATCGGCGCTAAGTCTTACTCAAGCTTCACCATCGCATGGTCCCTCGCTTCGAAGCCTCGACTTGCCCTTCACCTTCACAACCGGTCCATCGAGCCAAGCCTCATCTTGGTCTTCATCATCTTGGTCACATGAGTCAATGTCATGTCTCATATGCAATGACCACCTTTATCTAAATCATCCACTTAGATACAAAGGTTAGTCCTAGGTTTCATCAATTAGCCAAAACCAAACTAGGGACTTTCACCAACGCTACCTATGTGCCACCAAGGTTCAGCGGGTGACGGTTCAGTGCCTGTTGGAGAGCAGTGTCTCCACTCACCGATGACATCATCGACGAGCAGATACTGCACCCAGATATATAATTAGACTCAACGCGAATAGACAGAACAGGGAAATTATATAGGTGCGTTTAAAAGAAAGATTAACGAGTGAGGCAGCTCAAATGATTATACAGTAGTATGTTGAAGCATGCGCATTACATAACACTGACAAATGCATACTTTACTTTTACTCCACATATACTCACTATAAATCAACTACTATGGTCATCTTAAGTCAAACTCTTTTAAGGGGTGTTTGGTTCACACCTCCTAAATTTAGTCTCTCCTAAATGGTTTAGTCACTTTTAGTAACTCTAGAATTGCTAAAGATGACTAAAACCCTTTTAATCACATTTAGTCATAATGTTTGACAACAAAGTGACTAAATGTGACTAGATTTAAGAGCTACTGGGTAAACCAAATACCTCCTAAGTTTGATCAAACTTATATAAAAAAAGGAGTGTCAAAATTTATGAAACTATAAACCAGATAGAAAAACTGATTATTCGGGACCAAGAGAGTACATGAACACGAGTGCTAGCAGGGGTCGGTGGGGACTGTGGAGAGCTCGTCATTGTTAACCACCCTCGTGCGCTGAATTGGAATTGATTGGCTCCAAGATGATACGTACTGCGATGAACAACCAACCTGCAGGAGCCCGGAGTTGTAGAATTCTTTTTTTTTTTTTTTGAAACTGGAGTTGTAGAATTCTCTCGCCCTTAAACTAAGGTCTGGTTTAGTTCTAAATTTTTTTTTTGGCTCCACCTATCACATCGAATGTTTGGACACATGGAGTACTAAACGTAGACGAAAAAAACTAATTGCACAGTTCTCGGGGAAATCGCGAGACGAATATTTTAAACCTAATTAGTCCATGAAAAGTCTTAAGTGCCACAGTAACCAACATATGCTAATGACGGATTAATTAGTATCATAGATTCGTCTTACATTTCCTGACGAGTTTTTTAATTTATTTTTTATTAGTTTTCGAAAACACCTCTCGACGTTCTTTCGACGCATCAGTCTTTCCGCGACGTAAACGCAGCCTAATTCATCTCTTGTACCGCCCTACGGCCCTGACTATCAAGTGAAGGTATACACAGGACATGGGACAGCATATATAGTAGATCCCTGTCACGGGATCCATCGTATCATCGATGAAAACACGGCTAGATTAGATCAGGGCAGGGCAGGGGCAGGAATGCATGCGCACGCATGGGCACGTACGAACGCATCACCGCGCGCGCACCGGCCGGGCAGGGCTGGGTCGTTACACCAACATTTTTCTTGGTGCCGGCTGATTCTTGGCTTCCGCGCGCCTCTACACTGCGGCCACGTTTAGATAGCAAAAGTTTTGGCCACCAAATTTACTATGCATAATTCTTATTCCTTGTCATATCAAAATGCCGATACATATATGGAGTACTAAATATAGATGAAATAAAAACCTAATTGCATAATTTTGTTATACTTTGCGAGACGAACATTTTAAGTCTAATTAATTAATATTTAGACAATTATTACCAAATAAAAATAAAATTACTACCGTGTGACGCGACGTTTACTATGCAAAATTTGCCTCCAAACTTCTAAACGAGGGCCTCGTTTACTTCAGTGAATTGGGGAGAAAAACACTGTATCAGAATTCCTGTAGCATTTCGTTTGTATTTGGTAAAAATTATCCAAATTTTGACTAACTGGGCTTAAAATGTTCGTCTCGCAAAGTACAACAAAACTATGCAATTAGTTTTTGATTTCATCAACATTTAGTACTCCATGCATTTGCCGACATTTTGATGTGACGGGAAATCTTCTTTTTGCATAGTGAAATTTGGGGAGAATGGGGAACTAAACAAGGGGAGGCCTGTATATGGATGGATAGATGGATGGGCGACAACGCGCCGCGGAGTACGACCAGCTGCACTGCACTGCACAGCACGCCAGCACGGTGGCCGGTGGCGTGCCATGGGCGGCGCGTCTCGTTAGGCTTCTGTTCGCAGTTCCTGTGTGGTGGGTGCGTGCTCGGCGTTGTCTGGAGGAACTCTGCGTACCTGGAGATTACTACGACCATTCCCTACGTTTGATGGGAAAGTTCGTAAACCCCGTCTAGTAGTGCTTCGCTTCTATATTTTTTTTAAAAAAAAGACTTTAGAAGAATGTGACTTTTAATTCTAGAGACGCCAGCCTTGTTCTGCAGTCTCCATAAATTATTTGGGACATCAGAGGCCATACGCCAGCAGTGTAAATGACCCCATTCCATACCTCTACAATCTGTAAAACACACCTAATCCTTGCTCATCTGTTGCCCCCTACTCTCTCTCTCTCTCAGCAATTGTGTCCCCTTAATTATATGACACTCAGACATGCTATGTTTACTGCGAGATAGGTAGACACGTGCCAGGGGGGGGGAAGGGAAATAGATAAAGATATTCGGGATAGGTTGATTTCCACGGCTAGTGTTGTTGATGGAGAGAGACATGTCACCCTGTTCGTTTATGCTAAAATTTGGCTTATGCTGATGTTTATGCTGAAATATTATGAGAGAAAAATATTGTTCGATGGCTGAAAATCAGTTGAAGTGAACAATATGTACAGTGAAAAGAACAACGCACACCATTTCCCTGTCAATGCTTAGGAAAGCCGATTATTCCTTGAGCACGTCCAAACAAGTCCGCGGGTGGCTACACCTATATGCCATTTGCGTGTCATGTCGATTTCATTTTGACATGGTTTTATAAGACAACGTATATAATAGATGTACTTATTAGTAAAAAGCCTCTTTGGTGCTACACCACAACAAGATGTTTCTAAAGGTTTGAAGCACCTAATTGTACCATGGCGATTAGCTTTTGTGAACGAATGCGCTTAATGACGCAACAATATTCTTCCTTTTAGGAACTTTTATTTACGTGTTAGGCATCGTGCATCGTACTTGTCCTAATCAAATAGCCCGCCCGGCCGTCCGACCCTAAACCTAGAGGCACAGGGAAAGAGAGACACCCGACAGAGATGTCCGTCCGTAGCAGTCTCTCTGCCATTCGTCTCCCTTTTTCTTTTCTTTACAACGTGTTTAGTTCTAAAATTTGGAGTGCCAAAATTCACTGGAGCGACACTGTAGCATTTCGTTTGTATTTGGTAATAATTGTCCAACCGGTGACTAATTAGGCTCAAAACGTTCGTCTCGTAAAGTACAACCAAATTGTACAATTAGTTTTTGATTTTATCCACATTTAGCACTTCATGCATGTATCATAAGTTTGATGTGACGGAAAATCTTTTTTTTTATAGTGCACAAATATTCGCTTTAGTTGCTTCTCATGGAAAACAACACGGGGAGCTTTATTTGTACGAGCAGAGCACAGGGTGGTGCAGTGCACGGCACGCAGAGTGGAGCGCCCTGTTTACGGCGAGCCTTAGCCTTTGCCGTGGAAAAGCAGAGCACGAACAAAAGCACGTCGACGGCATCGGGCTCATGCTCATCCATCACCCGTGTCACCGTCAGCTAGCACATCAATTAGTAGCGGCTAAAAAACCACCACCCATACCGCATCAAAAAAATCTCCCTCAGGTGTGTGTTTAGATCAAAAACTTTTCATAAAAACCTACAGTAACAAATTTTACGGCACATACATGGAGTATTTAAATATAGACGAAATAAAAACTAATTGCACATTTTGGTTAGAAATCATGAGACGAACGTTTTGGGTCTAATTAGTCTGTGATTTGACACTAAAGTGCTATAGTAACAAATGTGCTAATGACGGATTAATTAGGCTTAATAAATTCGTCTCGCGGTTTTCACGCAAGCTATGTAATTAGTTTTTTATTAGTATCCGAAAACTCCTTCCGACATCGCACGGAACATCTGATGTGATATTTTCCCAAAAAATTTTCACCTAACTAAACCCACCCTAAAAAAATAATCATGATTATTTTTTACATCATTATGGTTCTAGAGACAAAGAGCAGGCTGATATAATGCCAATGCTGCGCGGGCCCCACCTCTGCCCCCGGCAAACCGTCATGGGCCGGGCCCACAGCAAAGGCTACCGAGTCTACTACAGCCATCGCTCTCATCAGGCCCATCGAACCATGCGTGTGTGTGTGTGTGTATTATCGTGACGAGATTTTTAAACGTTTTGTAGCCGGACTGAATTCGCTATCGTTTTCGCAGAGCTTGATCATCAGAGATAATAAACATGCTGCTAATTTCCTTACTTATATATGTGCAGACATAATCTAATTCAAGATGATGATGATGAAGAAGAGATATTTTGCAGGCAAAGGATGATGGAGTGGCTGTACCCAAAAGTGGGACAGCAGGATTATTATTGGGGGGGGGGGGTGCAACAAAGGGGTAACGCAAACGTGCAGTCTATAGCAGTCTAGCTACCGGTTGCAGAGAGACGTAAAGCGTGAATGAAACAACAAAGCATGCACGCATGGTCCCGCACGGAGACAAAAAAGAAGGGGGGGCGAATATTTAGGTGGCCTAGCGCACATTCATCCTAGCTAATAGCTACGTACATGCCATAAACATGGAGCAACGAACGAACTGGTGCCAACCGCCGAGAATACCACACAGATCGATGGAAATTCTCTATCAGGCTAAGCAGATCTTCTTAAATTAATCAAATTTCGTGCGGTTAGTAGGTTTAATGCGGGCACTAATTAATTGGCACGTTGCCATTGTTTTTGTTGTCGGACTAGCTTTGCCTTTTGCTTTTGGCTGTGTTTAGTTTCCAAATTTGGAGTGCCAAAATTCACTGTAGCGATACTATAGCATTTCGTTTGTATTTGATAATAATTGTCCAACCGTTGACTAATTAGGCTCAAAACGTTCATCACGCAAAGTACAACCAAACTGTATAATTAGTTTTTGATTTTATCCACATTTAGCACTCCATGCATGTATCACACGTTTGATGTGACGGAATTTCCTTGTGGTACCTAGCTCCTTTGAATAGGCCCGGCTTGTTTGTGCTACAGTTTGTGAGATTTTGGGTGTCCACAACGTTGCGAGCTAGCGTTAGCTCTAAGCTGATAAATCTAGAGAAGAGAGACCACAACACGCATACTTAAACATCATGCTGTGAAAGATAGATGTATCGCGAAATGTGTAATACTATTTCTTAAGTCCATGCTAGTCTCTTGTTTTTTTGGGGGGGCACTTTTTAGTGATTAAAAAATTGATTCAGCTATCTCTAAGGTATATCATTGGAGATGCCCTTACAATCTCTAGCCGAAACAAACAGCCGGCTCCTAACTCTAGATGGCATGATCCAATAAACCGACGAGGATATATATTAGTTTTTGTTTTGGTAGAATGCACTTATTATTAGGTTGGCAAACAGCTAGCTAGTACAAATTTTCTGGACCCTCTCAGCTTTGCTCAATCTAGGTGCTATTCAGAATTGAATTTTCCTAACCAGCTCCAAGCAGACACATATTACAGGGCTTCCTTAATATATAATCCGGCCCCTCTACGTCACCCGGCCGGGCGGGGCATGTTATTTGTTATCCATCCATGGATGGCGCCGCAATGATGCTGCCGTCCGGCTGCCGGGCGCGCTGGGGAGATGGAGCCAAAACTCCCGGGATTATGTTATAATCCATCTATATATCGGCAGTGGCGAGTCTGCCGCGGCTGTCGGATATACATATACTATATAATTATTAATCAGCAACTAAACAAACAAATCGAGGTGATCAGGGGATGGATCTGCAACTGTATAATGTAATGATGTTTCGTGGCCTTCTGTCCCAAGCTGCGTGCCGAGCGATCGAGGGAATCACCCGGCCCGGCAATCGAGTGTACATGTGAATGCATGCACAGCAAGCAATGGACTGATGGATGGGCATGGAAGTTACCAGCATTATATAATCTGCCAATGCAAGTTTTGTCAAAGTACGAGCACGTTATTATTTTCTATTCTAATCGCGAAAAGCAAATAAAGTTATATATTCGTTCTGCCAATTATTTTAGGTGCCAATCCTGCTGTACCAGAAAAGAAAATGGTTGGTGAAAGATGAATGTGTAGCTTGCATTGGAGAATCTTTCTTTAAATATCATAAACATACTACTAGGAGAAATACTAGTTTCTCGCAGTCGAAGAGACTTGTCAACAGTCAACTCTTTCTTTCGGTCTTCCCTCTAAATTCTATCCGCACGCGATGGGAGAGCTAGCTACTACTAGCTTTGACTAGCAAGTGACAAGGAGTAAATAAACACAAAAGATATGCATATGTAGATTAATTAACCTCTCTAACCAAACTACGGCACCAAGCCACCAACTATACAATTGAGGCACACACGTGCATAGAGAGAATCCGCAGCACCGTGCGTCCGTGCCATCATCCTGATTATGACAAATGACAAGGAGCCATGTCGTTACAAATAGATGGGTAAAAAAAAGGTGAGGTTACATGAGGAAACATATATATCACCAAGTCTCAGTCACATTTCATTGATTCAGGGGCAGTCTACAAATTAAGCCCCAGAATAGCTAGATGGGTAGTGGCGGAACATATTACACCAAGCCTATATTTTTACGCAGTTCTCCTATATTTCAGGTGCCTGAATTTTAAGATGATTTCAGGCGATACTCTTGTACTACCAATTAGTACAATTAAATTGTCACTTTTGCGTTTTTTTATTTGTCTTTGTGTCATAACATATCAAACTTTTGTCCTTGTCTGACTATAGAAGTAATTGTAAATTGTTAAATTGTCTTTGTGCCAACACATATCATATTTTGTCAGGTTTGTAGTTTTGTCTAATTGGTTTTTATTCTCAGAACAAAAAATTGCAGATTGTGTCTACAGAAATTGCAATGAACTAAAATTGCAATTTTAGTACTCCCTCTTTCCCCAAATAAATCAATTCCTAGAATCCACACTACTACAAAAAAACTTAACCAAGGCGGGCAAAATGGCTTAACCGAGGTGGGTAAGCTAACCGCCTCCGTCGAAAGGTCAGGGTTAATCAAGCCTTAACGGAGGTTAATCGATTAACCGAGGCGGGCGTCTAAAGGCAGCCGCCTTGGTTAATCGATTAAAAAAAACTCGAGCCCGCCGTTGAGCCCGTTCCTAGCCCAGTAGTCGGATCTAGCCACGTTGTCGCCCGCCGTGCCGCACACAGGAGCAGGGATTCGCGCCGGGGAAGTCGATCCATGCCGTAGGAGGTCCAAGGAGATGGGCGCTGCGGCCGCCGGGCGCGCGAACGCGAGGGCCACCGCCGCCTCCTCCAGGCCTGCGCACGTGGCTCCTGCTGCCGCCGCCGCCACCGAGTCCGCCCGCAAGGCCACCGCCGCCACTGCCACATCTAGAGAGAGAGAGAGGAGCTGGCGTGGCCATGGGAGAGAGAGGGAGGAGCCGGCCGTGCCGCATGCAGAGGGAGGAAGGAGCTGAGAGAGATGGAAAAATGAGAATGAAACCCTAACCCTAACTCTCCACATATATATAACGAGCGTGGCATTGGGTCGAGATGGGCTGCCTGTTGGGCCACTATTTCTAGAGGCGGTTGTCTTGTAACAACCACCTCCGTTAATGTATTAACCGAGGCGGGTAACCTAACACGCCCGCCTCGGTTAATAATGATTAACCGAGGCAGTTGAGTTAGGATAACCATCTCGGTTAATCGACATTAACCGAGGTGGTTCCATTACGTCGCCCGCCTCCATTAAGCATTAACCGAGGCGGTTGCCGGACTACCCTGCCACGAATAACCGAGGCGAGCAGCTGGCCCGCCCGCCTCCGAGGCCAATTTGAAAACGCCTCGCAAAAGATTTTGTGTAGTAGTGCCATGCCAGTCAAACTTTCTTAAGTTTAACTAACTTTACAGTAAAGAGTAACCACATCTATGACATAAAATGAGCATATTATGAAAATATATTCTATGATACATCTAATGATACTAGCTTGATATCATAAATCTTGATGTTTTTTTTCTAGAAATTTGGTCAAATTTTTTAAAAAAAATTGACTTAAGACAACTCCAAGAATCTATTTATTCAGAGACAGATGGAGTATAAAATATGGATAAAATATATGCAATAACCGTCGTCTGAAAAAAACTAAAATTCAGGCACCTAAAGTATAGCAAAATCATATTTTTATAGTATACACTTTTAAAATTATAGGTGTTGATCATTTTATATAAATGTAGTCAATACATTTGTTTCAAGGACGACTGAAGGAGCATTTCCTTGATCATGCATCGTGGCCTGCCACGCACACCGTAGTTGATGAGCTGGTACTACTGTTTTGTCGCTAGTCGATCACCCTAGCTGCATTATTTCTTTGCAAAGAAAGAAAGAGAGCAAGAAAGGGAACGTGCATCATATACGTGCACTGGCTGGGGCTGTGGGCTGTGGCTGAGGTGGACTGGTAGTACGTGCCGGATCAATCAGTACAGTACACGATCCCAGCCCTAGGCACTACTCTCTCTCTCTGTCTATCTTTTGAGAAACAAAACAGCCCTAGGCACTACTAGGGGTGGGTGCTGTCAGCTGTGGTGGTGATTGGCCGCCGGTGTAGGTAGCCGTGAATCGGACCCCCACCAGCCACCCCCGCATGGTTGCAGCCCACTCACCTCTTTGCCCTTTTGTACTGCGTGGCGCCCGGCCCGGCCCTCGCTCGCCGACGATCGTCGTCGCCGTCTGCGTCCGTCGTCGGTGCGTGCAGGTGGCAGTGGCAGTGCTTGTTTGGCTACGTTTCCGGCGGGCCGTGCTGCTGACTACTCCTGCATGCATGTCGTCTCTGCTGGCAGGAGCACGTTGCACTGTACGTACGCAGTCGTCGTAGACGGTGCCTGGTGGACCGTACGTGTGGATCCGATGTGATGATGGACCAGCCTCGCGCCGCGTGCCCACAAATCCATCAGATTCCGCGCGCGCGTCCTCTTCTCCGATTCGCCGCCGTTCGTCGTCGTCCGAGGCTGAGGCTCCGTCGTGAGCGCTGAGCGGGCATTCGGAGCAGCAGCAGCTGCTGTTGCCTGCTGGGTGTCAGCATTCTGTGAGATGCAGAGCGGCTGCACGGACCCATTGCCATGGACCATGGTGCATGCCCGGCTGTGTCTGTCTGTGGACGTCCCATGGCCGTGACGATGTGCTGTTAGTTAATCAATCGGTAATTGCTTAGATAGTACTACTGACGAATAATTGCCGATCCAGACGAGCAATGCTGGATCATCAGATTTTTTTTTTGCGACCTGCTGGATCATCAGAACGTGTTACGCGTACTCGTACTTGTACGTACTCCGTACTAGCAGTAGGCAGTAGCAGCATGAGCAGCGCCGTCAGCCATGGCCATGCAGCAGCTTTGGAGTGAGTGATTACTGCTGCTGCTGCTGGTGGTGTGCTAGCTGTAGCGCAGAAGGCGAGCAGTGGCCTGCTGCTGGTCAACAAGGACCGGCGGGGGCGGGCATCAGGCTAGCCCGTGCGCCCAGCGGAGCAGCACGTGGGTGGGTGGGCGCCCGTACGTGCCGGTGCCCGGGCCAGGTCCCAGTCCCAGGGGTGGCACGTGAACAGTGTCAGGCCGGCACGACGCGTGCACGCCGATCCGACCCCGACCCGACGCCGACGGCCAGCTCAGCTACTACTGCCCGGCCGCTACAGCATATCGTGCTAGGCGACGACGGCCGGACCGCCGGAGCGAGAGGTCCGGGAGCGGGAGGGATCTATCGGCTGTGGACACGCGCCGCCGCCTCTCAATTCGATCCTCTGCCTGCCGGTGCCGGTGCCGGCTCGCCTGCCCGCGCCGCCGGTTACAAGCAGTGACGAAAACGGACGGAATTTTTTCGGTACCGTCCCGTTCTGTTTTCTATATTTTTTTCATCCGTTTCCGTATTTGCGAGATCCCGTTTTTGTATTTGCGGAAGTAAAAAATGGTGTTTTTCCGTTCGTTTCCGAGGAACCCATTTTAATACGGAATAGACCCGGATATATCCCGTTTTCAATCTATGCTCAACATGTTCAACAATTATATGTCCTTATGTTATGTTAATATAACTACGAATCACCAAATATGCATGTTATGTTCACGTACATAGCATTTAAATGAATATTAAACTTTGTATATATTATTACATGACTTTATATGTGTATACTTTGAGAATATTAGATTATGTGATCTTAATTTAATTTTTCTGTTCTCCATCCGTATTTGTCCGTTTCCGTATGTCCGCATATTTCGATTCCGTTTTTAAACCCGCATTTTCTGAACCCGCTCTCGTTTCCACCAAAAAATATAGAAATAAAAATATAAATAAGGTTTTTCCGTCTATTTCCGTCCGTTTTCGTCTCTGGTTACAAGCGGCGAGGAGGATCGATCGTCAGGGTCCGTCCTGGTCACTCTTGCACCGACCAATGGGCCACGGTGGATTTCCAGACCGACCAATGGGCCACGGTGGATTGCCGGACCGGAATGTCCAAACGCAATTTGTTTCCTACATATTGGTGTCTACCGAGGCCTCGTTTAGTTCGCGATTTTTTTTGAAAATGATACCGTAGCACTTTTGTTGTTATTTGGCAATTAGTGTCCAATCATGATCTAATTAGGCTTAAAAGATTCGTCTCGTGAATTTCGTCTAAACTGTGTAATTAGTTTTATTTTTTATCTATATTTAATGCTTCATGCATGCGTCCAAAGATTCGATGTGACGGAGAATTTTGAAAAATTTTGCAAAATTTTGGGAATTAAATAGGCCCTAATAGTAATAGCCCAGGTAAATTTTGGCAAAACATGTACATTAATGGTCTTAGAACATCTTCAATAGTTCCAAAAAAAATATTCCCTCCATACTAAAAAAATGAAGTCGTATTGGACGAGGTTTGAGTCAAACATTGTGAATATAAATTATGAATAACTTTTAAGTTGTTGAGTTTAGAAATGTGAAAACCATATGTATAGATTTGTCTTGAAAATACTTTTATAAAAATATACATATATCACTTTTTGATAAATTTTTTTTTATAAAAATAAGTAGTCAAAGTTATGCTTTGAAGACTATGTCGCTGTCCAAAATGACTTCATTTTTTTAGCATGGAGGGAGTAATTGGTAACTTAATTGGGGTTTTCGAGTTCCAAAAACGAAGGGAGTATATTTGTTGGATTTTTTTAAAACAAATTCCGATATCTCACTACTAAAAGTTAGAGGGGCATTTTGCAGGGAATATCATAAATCGCCCTAGTCATTTTTATACTTTCGTTCTCTTTTGTGCATTTGGATTGGGAACCCCGTACGTCCTACTGCTTAGTTTTGCCCACGTCCTTTCCACCTCCAGATTGGCTGATCCATATGTGTGCGTATATTTCTGCACAATTCGATGGTAGGCGTGTATATTTCCACGCCTCCAGATTGCCTGTATTGCTCGGTGCGGTGTTCTAAAGGATTTAGGCCTTTGTCGGGAAGGATGGTAAGCTCAACGAGGACATAGTTCAAGGCTACACAAACCGCCTACAAGATTGTTACCAGTGTACAAAAATTGGTGTGATTGTTGTGTGTGTGTGGGGTGGGGGTGGGGGGGGGGGGAGGGGGGTACGGCTACCAGCCCCCTTGGCTCTGCACTGCTAGGACTTGTTAGCGAAGGTTTCTTCGCCTCTTTGTTATTGTTGGTGTTCTTGCGGCTATGTTGGTGTATGCTCTTGTTGTAGAGTGTGTTTTTATCGATGTAATTCCCCTGGTTGTCCTTGTCATAGTTGTTTCTGTATGTAACCCCTTTCAGAGGACATTGGTTGTCTAGTTTGGGTTTTTTTCTTTATTAGTATAATCGATACCTCTCCTGCCTGGTTCATTTTAAAAAAGTTATAAAATCCGTTTGCAAGTGTTTGTTTTTTCAGGAGAACAAACTCTGCTTTTAAAAAAGCATGGTAGCAGTACAATACTAGGGATGCCAGTTTCAAAGTATCATACAAACAAGAAGCTAAACATTCAAACAAAACTTCGATGACATCAGTTGGCGCCACACAACTAGGTTTGAACTCCTTCATCCAGCTCATGATGCCATCCTTCACTTGAGCCAGCTTCTCCCCATCCTCTTCCTTTAACAGAATACTCCATTTCTGCGTCAGAGTTAAGGCAACATAGATAATATCAGTCGGCGCTTTTGTAAATCTCTTCTCAATACCTATCTTGTTCCTAGTGGTCCATAAAGCCCAAGCAAAGCTTGCAAAAGTAAACATAATCAAACGCAAAGGTAAGGGTCACCTCTTGTCTTATGATATTATGCTTCCGCGTTTTCGGATAGTAGATTTATTTGGGTCTAGATCTAACAATACACATGAGATGTTATTCTAGATGTTGCAGAGCCAGGGGCAGGCGCTACTGCCGCAAGGAGAATGGAAGCACGGTCGTTCCTCCTCTTTCGGCCTTCCGCGCTAGAGGCAAAGTTGGCGCCGGCTGCCCCTGCCTCAGCATGCTGAGGAGATACTGACGTCTTGTGCCACTAAAGCGCTGATGGTAATTTGTTTGGTACTCTGTTATGGCTGACACAGGACAGCATACGAAGAGGTAGATGGGGGAAGAGCAGCAACTAGAAGCAATAATCTGATTAGGCTTCGTTAAGTTCAATAATTTGTTGTTGTTTTTGGATATGTGTAATAAATCAGAATTCTAAATTATTTGGATGTGAAAAAAAGTTTGCATTGGTCTGTCAAGAGATGAATGGTTGTGTTAAGTGGCCTGGAAAAAGCAGCCTTTTAAGTTTCTTTGGAGCTTCGTTTCATCGTTTGAGGTTATGTCTGAAACTTTGTTTACAGCCATTAGAGTCTATACACTTGTTTCTCTTTGACCAATTTCCAAGCATTAATCTTTTCTTGTTTATCTCTTCTTATCTTAGAGTAACTCCAAGACACTTGCTACGATGATGCGCCCTTGTCAGCCCGCAGGTGGCCAGTGTGCACTCTACTGCGTGGATTGGTGCCTTCAAGGCCGGCCGGCTACAGGTGGCCTGCGTACCCTTCCTGGTAGACGGCCAGCCACAGGTAGAAGAACACTGTATGGATGTGCGAGCGCTGGGCTGCGGAGGAAGATTCGAAGGATTAAAAAAGTGGTATGATGTGGCGGGTTTCAATATAGAGAACAAGACTTACAAAGACTGTTGCATTTGTCTAGTTTTTTTAGACAGTTTCTGTTCTATTTTACCAAATGGCTAAATTAGAGAATTTGCAATCTATTTACAATGATACCAATAGGACTGCGAAGTCCACAGCTCTAGGATCGCAATCATCTCAACTTTACAATCACATCCCTTGAATCAGAAGTCACCATGGTGGCTTAGACCGTTATTTCGAAAGAAAAAAAAACAAAACAGGTTTAACATTTCATCAGATGTGAAGAATTGTATGTTAACTTATGTGTGCCATGAGGGCCAATCAAGAGTCCCATCATCCACAAAACACAATTGCATTTCAATGCTACTTAGGGGGTGTTTAGACGCAAAAAAAATTGGAATTCGGCTATTGTAGCACTTTCGTTTGTATTTGACAATTAGTGTCCAATCATGGACTAATTAGGCTTAAAAGATTCGTCTCGTGATTTACAACCAAACTGTGAAATTAGTTATTTTTATCTATATTTAATGCTCCATGCATGTGTCTAAAGATTCGATGTGATGGAGAGAGTGTAAAAATTTGAAATTTGGAATGCATCTAAACTAGGCCTTACCTGACATCCAGACGCATCGGACGTAGACCCACATCCCACTACAAGCAGTCCACCACTAAACTTCCCTATCTTATCCATTCGCTCTCTTATCCATTCTCCGTTCACCAGAAGCTAATCCCGCGCCGCGCCGCACACCCATTCTGTGCCACGCCCCCATCCTGCCGCCCCCACATGCTTGATGATTGGGCTGCACACCTCCTCCACCTCCCTGAGCTTCTCCTCATAATCCTCCCCCGCTGTTCGTCCCATGGCGCTGTCCTGCTCCTCCAGCTACTCCAGCCTTCGCAAGGGTGGCCTCCATCTGCTCCCTGCCCTCCTCGTCGATCTTCCCTGCCAAGTCGCTGTCGTCCTGAACCGTGGTGCAGACATGGTAGAGAGGCCTGCGGTTGAGGTGTACGATGGGTCGTTGTTTTTTACGTCTCCCCTAACACGAGCTTACTAGCTAACGCATTTTCCCAACAGGTAAGCCATGGCCGCCGGCGATGTCGTGTTTCAAGTGTTTTAAGGTGTTTTAGATGTATGTTTCAAGTGTTTCATCTGGGTGTTTCAAATGTTGCAATGACTATATACACATGTTGCAAGCGTATGTTTCATGTTGCAAGCGTATGTTTCAAGTGTTTCAGTTGTTTCAGACGTATATTTCATGTGTTTCATGTGGATGTTGCAGAAGTATATCTAGATGTTGCATAACATGCATGTTTCAAGTGTTTTAGGTGTTTCATACGTAGGTTGTAAGTGTTTCATCTGGATGTTGCATATGTTGCTATGACTATACACGCATGTTTTATTTGTTTTCAGATGTATGTTTCAAGTGTTTCATCTAGACGTTTTAAAAGTAGATCTGGGGAAACACATGTTACAATGGAGCCGGTGGCTGGCAGACAGCAGCTTGCTGCTACTGTTGGGGGTGCCGCCGTGGGTCACGTGCGGGTACCTAAGGCCGACAGATGCCTCTGCAGCGTGCATACACAGGCGGGGCAGGTGATTAGGACCGATCCCATTCGCATGCAGGTGCGTGAAATGTAGCAGGCTTCTTGCAGACGCGCGTGACGAAGACACAGGAGCTACATCTGGATGGAGTGGGCTCGGGTGGTCGCCGTGTACGCCTGGACGCAAGCGAGCACACCACGTGGGCGCACGTGACGAAGGTGGCATGGGAGCTGCGTCCAAACGCACCGTCCGTCAGGACATCTGGACGCTAGGCCTTCCGTTTTCTTTTGCTAAGATAGCAACATTTGATATTTTTCCGTTTTATTTGAAGGATAAAATTATCTTTCTGTACAAACCATTTCGAGCAACTCGGCTAACGTCTGAAACAAAAACTCACCAAAGCAACTTGAATAACGAGTAGCAAAGCTCCAGGCGACATGGGGAGATGTAAACAGCTGCCATGGCCTGAATATGGATCACTTACACAGGATTTGAAAATCCACTGTGATGTGTATCCCCAGCCCCAATTCCAGCTTTGATAGTACCTCTATAATAAGAGGGATGCAAGGAAAAACGGATGGAATGCTGACTAGTGTGTATAGGAGATTCACAACATTGTAAGGCAAAATTTTGAAAGATGGGTAAAAGTGCACAGGCATATACTTACTATACCTCTGGTAGATAAACTGTACAATTCATGATTACACAGATCACAGGGCATGAACCTGCGGACGAAAAACAGCATGGCAATTCTTTTTTATACATAGCATCATATATTTTATTCTTCACACGTTTGAGCAAAATAATACAGCTATGAACATATCGAATGTGGTGCTGAAAGCATTAGTCATGTGGATTTGGATTGGCAAGCATTGATCACCAGAAAGGATTCAATCTGATACCGTTCAGAATGAATGGAACTAGTGCAAATATGCCCTGCAAAAAGAACTTACAATTTTACAACCAATTAAAACATAAATAAGAAGAAAGTGATATAATTCTTGAATCAAAGGTTGTCAATAGCACATGCCCTAGTGCAGATTTGGCATAGGCTATGAATGTTCCATTGAAACCCACTTTTTTTTAAAAAAAAAGGAATTAAGTACTCCCTTCACTCCAAATTGTAAGTCGGTCTAGCATTTCTAGATACGTAGCTTTTACTATGGGTGTATTTGGTTTCCTTTCTCTAATAAGCCTGGCTAGAAAAATAATCGAGGCTAGCCTAAGCCTGTCCAAGTCAATGCAACAGGATTTGTGTTTGGTTGTCATATGCTAGCTCAGCCTGTATTTGTTAGCTCAGCCTGTATTTGTTAGATCTTTTTCGTCTTGCTTGTCTCCCTTCATCATCACTCACTGGTGCTATGAGGCTGCCTCCTCTCCAATTGCTTACATCTCACGATCTCTCTCTCTCTCTCTCTCTCTCTCTCTCTCTCTCTGTATGCGTCTGCCAAGACATCCGCCTGCCTTCATCCTCTCCAACTGCTTGCATCTCCGAAGCTATCTGTCTCTGCTTCATTTTTCTCCATGACCTGCTATCCTCATCTCTGAACCCAGCCAAGGTGCTCTCGTCTACGAATCCAGCAAAGGACAAAGCACCGCTAGTAATCTCCCTCCCAATTTCTCTTGCTTTCTATGTTCTTCTCCTCAAATCAGAGCACAAGTCACACATCATCCACTACCTAGTGAGCTTGCAATGCACAGGGTGCACGGGCCGTGGTCGCCAACGAGGTAGAGAGCGCATCAGCACTGGCAGGCTCGACCCGGCCACTATTGATGTGCTGCTGGTGGAGTTATCCACACAGCCATGGTGCGGATCTCATCCCCATGGCGCAGGCGCACCTGCAGGCATAACCCTTCAGCGAACAAGCTGCTGGAGTGCATCCTCCATAGCTGGGATCTCAGTGTGGGTAGCGCCCTCGTGGAGGTTTGGTGCAGAACATCTTGGTACCGCCGCCGCTAGTGACAGCTGCCGCAGGCATCACAGCGAGAGGGAGGTGACAGAATCCTTCTGAGTTCTGACCATTAGCACAAGCCAGGCTTCCTAGAAACAGCTGACTCTCTTATCCCCAGCAAGCCTGGCCAAAGGGTACTTCTTGCACTAGGTAAAGCCTGGCAAGGAGCATGGCATAGGTAACCAAACAATCTTATGGTGCTTTTGGCAATCACTCCCAATGTCAACAACAACAACAACATAGCCTTTTGTCCCAAGCAAGTTGGGGTAGGCTAGAGATGAAACCCAAAAGAGACGAGAAACAGGGAGACACATAAAGGGACATAAAGGGCACAAGACAAAAAAGGTCACGGTTCAGGCACGTTGATTGCTAATCTCCAAGCGCTCCTGTCCATAGCTAAATCCTTGGGGATATTCCACTCCTTAAGATCTCTCTTAACGGACTCATCCCAAGTTAGTTTAGGTCGACCTCTACCGCTCTTTACATTATCAGCCCGCTTTAGAACTCCACTACGCACCGGCGCCTCAGGAGGCCTCCGTTGGACATGTCCAAACCATCTCAACCGATGTTGAATCAATTTCTCCTCAATTGGTGCCACCCCAACCCTATCCCGACGTATCTTCTAGAAATATTTATATCTAGGTACATAGCAAAAGCTATGCACCTATAAAAGCCAGAACAGACTTACAGTTTGGAACTACATCATAAAACACATGTAGCCTAATAGTACTGCAGACTGGAGTCATACCAAGCATTCAACTAGGAACATAACAGGAACACCCAGATATTGACAATTCAACATCAAGGAAGATACCAGTTATGCTTATGATGACTACTATCAATTTTATCCAAACCCACTAGTAACAAGAGATACCCATTGATCTTTTGTCTCTCTTGACCTAGTGCACGGGTATCTATAATGGCAGCTAACACCCAGCAACAGTACAGGTGGTGTATTTGATTTTAATTGTAGGATGCAAGAGCACAAAATTATATCAATGCATAAGCATATTTATCACACATACAACAATGACTAGAGAACACTTCAGCATGAAGAACATGTAAGAACTCTCTTTTTGTTATTTATTTTAGCAAATGGGGTACTTACAGCAACGGTGCATGCAATCAATGCAGGCTTCTCTCTGTGGTCCAAAGCAACAAAGAATAGAAGGAACGCGCCAGCATACCATGGGATTGCCGCCAAGAAGAACCCCAATAAGAACCTTCAATAGAATATAGAAGCTAAGTTTGCATGGTGCAGACATTGTATTTTGGAATTTATTTTGCAAAAACAAAGGATAAATGTTGCACATGAGCAGATTTACTGCAAGAGACGATAGATTTGCACAAATTCTTACAGAACTAAGCTAGTGATGCCAAGTATCACACCAACTATGCCATGTAGGGTCGGCAGACAGCAGTACTCCTGTAGGCGCAAGCACACCAACGCACCGAACGAGTTGGACGCGCGGCCAAGCACGCCAAACGCCGTGAGGGCCAATCTGTGGGCCTTAATTCTAGGAGAGATTAGCTCTCAGTTTGTTAGCCCTTGGGGTGTTTATTTAATTGTATTGTATGAGACAAAGGTAAAGCAATAGATGATATTCTTCTCATATATATCCTCAGCAGCTGATGGTTCAGTGACTGATCATACGATCTGTACTTTATATTATCTAAAAATGAGATTTGTATTGTGTCTCCATATATCAATTGGGCTGGGTGGAGCACGTCGATGTGGACAGCAGGTTGGTGCACAACATCTACGCTACGGGTGAACTCGGGGCTCGCCTTCGGTGCACACTGGTTGGATGGAATGCTGGATCGCCAGTGCACACTGCCTTGCCAGCGTCGTCATGGCCAGCAGCATTCCGATAAAGTGATATCGGTGGTAATCTCTATATAGTCTATGGCATGGATTACCATGTACCATTTTCTCTCTATCCAATTGAATCCCTAAAAGATTTCAGATCCTTATGAAAAATAATTTGTTGCAGTGGTGCCTAGCACGGAGGGAAGGAAGAGCATACTGAAGCTGGCTGTGAGGATGGTGATGAGCTTTTGCAGTGGTGTCAAACACCCAATGACCCAAAAGCAGAGGGGAGGGAACCATGGTGTTTTTGCTATAACAGAGATTTGGAATCTCATTCAAACTTTTAGTTTTAGCTTGCAAAGTTCTAAACAAACCTTGTGTCACCTTCTCAGTGTTTTTTTATTTATTTTTTCAGTCAAAATTGATGAGGCGTACTCAACAACCTCCCTACCAACCGTGATGTCAATTGAGATTGTTGGCACCTCCATCCACTATGTGTTGTTGCTGGGAGGTGAAGCACCAGCCTTGCTGCTGGGACACAAAGCACGTCCAGGACTGCACCGCGCAGGAGCAACAGAGAGATGACAACTCCAAAGGTGGAATCATGCTGGCCGACATATATGGTGCAAGCCTTAGGGTCTGCGTTCACAAGGTCATTGTCCATGCATAGTAGTTCTTGGATTGGGTTAACTAATTTTTTATCCAGTTATGCGATTAGGACCAGCTATCGCTGCTTGTGCGTGCAAGTGCGAGATATAAATTTGTTTTCCTCCTACACCATTTTTCCTTCCTAAAATTTTGCTTCTTGCAAAAGAAGGAAGCTTTGGATTGTATAGTTCAGTACATGTTACACATCTATTTTAAGCATCATTGCATCTACTACTAGCTAGAATCTAAAGTCATAACAATTAATTTGATGCTAAAGAGATCTTCATTCAGATTAGCACACATTGATCTTCATTCAGATTAGCACACATTAGTCATTGGCTGAAATAAATTAGCATGCAAATCAGTAACTAGGAGAGAAAAGAATTGACATCTACATCTCACAAAGTTGAACCATCCTCTCATACCATAGAGTGAGGCATAATTCTATTTTTTTGTTTGCATGTAGCAACACACGGGCACGGACCTATAAAGCTTGATTCGTCAATGATTTATATGTCTTTCAATTCTCTCTCCTGCAGAGGCTGACAAGTCCTTTAAAATTCAAAGGGACTTGGATGAAAGCAAGATTATTCGGGTGAGTAACTTTATGTTTGTTGAATTCAAAGGGGCAAACATGTTTGCATTACATGTTTACATTTTAAACATGGTTGCTCCTCAAGAAACAATAAGGGACTTAGAAAGTAGGAAGTTTTAAGTCTAACCATCCTTTAGACATAGTGATTTGCATTGGGTTCAATCCTGGCGCTGTTACATACTTCTCAGATATTCCCTCCTGCAAGAGTGTATCTTGAGGAAGCTCATGATATTTTTTTAATAAAAACTAACATTTAAACCTTGCAGGAGGATTTCAGTATTATCTTTTGCTACTTATATAAATATAAATTATTCTTCCTGAAAGGACTCTTAACACATTGATATTTGATTATCTTAGCAACTGAAAGCCTACATGACATTGCCTAGCTTCAAAAGTACTTCATGTCTCCCTTTAGCATAGATTAGAGTAACCATCAGAGACATCAAGGCCCGATCAGTTTTTACCAAGTCCTTCTGACATTTGTGTGCAGTTTCGTCCTCCTCCTTTGGTATGATGACCATTAACATTCCATCTCTGCCTGACTTTTCTCTCTGCTTTCTACCAGTCCTTTGTACAAGTACTAATTAATATGATCTTCTGTATTAGGAGCTTCCGCCCATTGAAGCAAATAACCAAGTATTCAAAGTAAAGTTGGATCTATAGGAATTTATTTAGTTTGCTAATGTTGATGCCTACTTTTTTTATTTACTCTGTTTGGCCAGATGGACCAGGGACTAGGAACGTTTGCATAAAACTGAGTTGCTGGTATGAGGCAGAACCAGTGATGAGGTTTGGGGCTGAGAGCAGTTGATGCGCTTGAGCAGAATAGGAGGTTGGAGGATGCACTTCAGTTGTTCGACAGAATGCTTGGGGCAGAACTGTGATACTATTTGGCAGCAACGGTTCTCAAATTATGTGATTACCTTAGACCAATGGTTATCTGCACTATAACTTCATTGTACTCAATCCGTTCCAAATTGTAAGACGTTTTCGCTTTTCTAGATTCATAACTTTTGCTACGCATTTAGATATACACTATGTCGATATGCATAGTGAAAGCAATGTATCTAGAAAAGCCAAAACATCTTATAGTTTGGAACGGAGGGAGTACTAATCAAGACTCCATATTTATATTTGTTCACATCAAAATTTGAATTATATTTTTAGTGTTCATGCTTCGTGAAAACTGTAATATTGATGATTGGCTAAGAAAATGGAATGTTATGATTATCACACTCGAAGTATGCTTTTTTAATAGTACAACACACGTTCAAACTCAAATTTTCATGTTATTATTTTTTCCGTTGCAGCACACAGGTAAGATACCAGTTAAAAGCACAATTCTCACCCAATTACCATTTGACCCTCTAGGCGACTAGGACTCTAAACTCCAATTCTCCTTCCCGCGAAACGAACCCAAAAATTTCTCTTAACTCTAAACTCTCGTTCCCTCGTTCCAGTTACCCCAAACCAAACGTGAATTGCCCCAAACAAACCAAACATGCCGCACAGTATTAGCTCGATCCGTGTCTCCTTGGTACATAGAGCACTCACAGAAACCAGCCGACGCCGGCGCCGCAGAACGGTAGGGGCGGCTCTCGGACGGGGACGCCCTCCACGAAGACCTGCTGCTGGACGGCGCACGGGAAGGCGACGAAGCCCTGGCCGCCGAACCCTGAGCGCCAACGAAGACACAGAAGCATCGAGTCATATCTCAAAACCAGAAGGGCGAGAATCGAGGATAATGGCGCCGGGACAGGGAGCAACCACCGATCGGAGAGGCGTGGTAGTCATGGCAGGCGGCGCCGACGACGGGCGGCGTCGGCTGAAACGGCGGGGGAAAGGTACCGTAGCCGTGATGGTATTGGAGAGGGTTGGCGGTGGGAGCCGAAGGGGATGGGGATGAGGATTGGGACTGCGACGGGAGCTTTGTGGTGGTGGGGTGGTGCTTCGCCTCTTGCATCGCCTCAGTGGTGGACGCCGGATAGGCGGAGACCGGAGATGTAGGATCTCGAGGGGAGGTTTGCGCGCGGTGGATTCGTGGAGACGACGGGGATCGCCGGGTTTGGAGGAAGAATCTGGACGTGCTGGCCTGCTGGCGTTTGTCCGGGTTTGGACTTTGGAGGAGGAATCCCAGTCGTAAGAGCATCTCCAACATTATCTCCAAAAAAAAAAAAAAATCCTCCGCTAAAAGAAAATACTCCCAAAACCTAACCTTTGCAAATTTATACCGAGAGATGTAAAAAAGCTACAACTCTCGCAGTTTTCAAAATCTCGCGCCTCAAATATAGAATAGAATTTCACTTCAGGAATCGTAAACTACTTCTAAATCACATTAACCACTTTTATACTTTATTTTTCTTTTGTACATTTACATTAGCAACTCTGTCCTACTTTTTTTTCTTCTCCATGTCCTTCCATCCCCAGATTGGCGCGAGCGAGTAAATTTACGCTCGTGGGGGTGGTTTTTTCAAGTGCCAAAAGATTGGAACGTGGATTTCAGAGTTATTGGAGATGAGTGTTTTTCAATCTTGCCAAAATTCCTGAATTGGAAGACTGTTTTGGTACTCTTGGACATGCTCTAAAATCCGAATATTTACGGCACTATGCACCTCTATATAAACTAGTATAATACTCAAGAAAAAAAGTGGTGGGATCACTTTGGTTGGGGCTTCGTGTAGTTCATTTTTTACGTCCAAACTTGCCAAAAGTCCAGCGGCCGAATCGAACGCCGTATTTCCTTGTTTCAAGATGAAGTTTGTCGAGCAGAAATTTTAGTTTTTTTAAGTTGCTCTACACTAGAGTTTGTGAAACAGAGTTTACGAAACAGTCTCAACTCTGTCAGAGCACTCCAAGAGTTCCCAAAATCCTTACGTTTTTCAAGTCACCAAAAATAATCAAGAACAGCAAAGAAGAGTTTCTCCAATAAATAACTCCTAAAATAATCAAAAAATTGGATCCAAGAAAAACTTCCTCGGCGGCGCACGGATTTTTTTTGGCTTGAATAAAATATTGTTCTATGATTAAGCCCGTAGCTGTGGCAATATATTAAAATTGATGTGCGCCATGTAGTAGGTTCATTGTATCGGCGATTTGAGTGATTAGACTACCGGTGGACTCTAAAATGATACTCTAAACCTTTAGAGTATGAATATAGAGTAAAAACTGTTATACTGGGTACTCTAAAACGATACTCTATTCTTTCTCTTACTCTATATTTAGAGTGGTACAGTGCTTACTCTATACTCTATAGTTACGGGCCCCACTAGCTAAACAAAGGAAAAAAATACTATAACTCACAAACCAAAAATCCAAATTAAATTTCGATTGCACCATTAAATTCGTCTCAATAAATCCTTCAAAACTAGATCACACATGGATATATTTAGATAAAGTGACAAGTGGGTCCCACAGTGGATAGAGTGGATAGAGGATGATATAGAGGATGGATGGGTGCGGGAGAATTGAGTATAGATGATAGAATCTTGCTGACTAGGACGTATAGAGGATGAATATAGAGGTCCATGAGTGCGGGTAGTCTTAGACAGGTAAACTCAACGGAGCCATCTCTACTAAACACACCTTGGCAATGAGCAACTAAGAGTTTGACAGGTAAAACACGGATTTTATGGACCATGGCATACAGTAGCCTTAAATCATCAATTCTTAAGGACCTAACATTGTGGCCAGGAAACAAGTTACGGCCATCCAACGATGAAGAAAGCGTAGGATTGGATTATGGATGTCGTTGTATCTTGGTTTAGATCAATTATATGAAGTTGTTAATGCTTCCTAAAACTCAGCTTTATTAAATCTACGAGTGACAAAGTTTAAATCTAGCAAGCATGCTTCATCGAAACCAAGAGGAACATTTAATTCACTCCAAGTAAGATTAAACTCTTGGTTGAACATGCAAAAATAAACTCCATCATGAGAAACTTGCAACAAGCACAGGAACTCTATGGTAAGAAGTCTAAATCCTAGCTCATCATTAAAGTTCTAGAAACCTAGTCAACCAATAGTAGACAAGACAGTATTAAATTCAACATCCATACCTCATCTGTCGAGGAGGCTCTGGTCAAATATCTTGGTGTGTTCAAAAGTGCGCCCCGGATGGAGAGGTATTTTTGGTACGCTTGTTGGTTAAACGAGAGAACACTCTCATTATCCATTGCTCTCAGTGGGGTGCAACAATTGCACCATGATATTAACTCCCACTTGGTGTAGCTTGGTCGTATGCACCATGGTGCTGCCCCTCTTGGCTTTGTTCATTGCTTGACATGTCCTATGTTGCCCGAGAGAAGCGGGCAAAACCTTCTCTTCACTCTCCTTGAGTCATTGTCAAAATAGCAGGAGCTCCTGGACGAGCTCCACCGACAACATTCTTCACCTTCTTGATCGCCGTCTTGAATGGGTTTTTCATTTCTGCACAAGAAGAGACACAAAAACACAACTAGGACAAAAAGATGTTAGTGTTAGCGTTAGTTGTTAGTCGTCTGAGTAAGTAGTCCTTGTGGGGCGTGGTTGCCTCCACAAAACCATTCTTGTGGGTAGTCACACTCCATGAATCGTTCTTGAGGGGTGTACGAACCACCACAAATGTTCTTGTAAGAGACAAGCTTAAAATGCAACTAAAAACTGAAAATATTTTTGGGATTTTCTTTAGGTGGCTAAACTATGAATTAAACTTGAGAATAACTTCACAAGACTTGAGAGAAGAGGGAGATAGTGAGCTCGAGATTTATGAAGATTTTGAGTGCGGAAGTAGTGGTATTTTTGTGCTTTGTTTTTTAGACATATTATTAGTTGTTTTGGCATGAAATTCTGAAAGTGAAATACAAACTTCCCTTAAATCAAGTCTAGCTGTCTTACTTTTTTTGCTATATTTTTGCATAGCCAAACTTTTTCCTTTTGGCACTAGAGACAAAGACTAGTTTGCTCGGCTGTTGCAATAGCCGAACCATTATTCATATATGATTCTATCATTTTTGCCCCTGCCTATTTCATCAATTGGTAGCACTTCTTCCTCCTCTCCAATCACCAACGCCAAGCTGGATCGAAGGAACTGGAGCTAAGTCATCCTCAGCTGACAAGGAATGGCCATTAAAGGCCAATACAGTTTTTGAAGCCACAACATGCAGCGTTCGAAAGTCAAAACACATTGAGACCACTGAACGAACAAGGCAACCTTGCCAGATGGGTAGAAGAAGCCTTCCCTTCTGAGGAAGTATGAGCAATGACACTATCCAGTACCAACTAGGCAGAATCGGTAGGCCAGAGAAGAACCTCAACCAGGGGAGCAGATCAAACATCATCCCCTCCATTATTTAAGGAAGCAAACCATGCCTCACTACTGCTTCATCAGAGAAGACCATAGATATCGCATCCTCACCGTAGAAGAAGAGGACGGAAGCAGAAATCCCACGGGAACGAAGCACCTGCACATGGGCAAAATTAACCCTAACTTACATAAAACTTTGTATATATATAACTAGACTTTATATCCGGGTTCCCCGCACCATGGGAACCCGGAAGGCCACCAGCGGCAACTGCCAAGGATGAGTCGAATCGAGAGTTCCCTTGTTGTTGCTACAATAGCGAACGAAGGAGAAAGACATGTCGAGAGTCTGGCCTGCGGGTGGTACTACCTCGTACTGGTGCATGGTGAGCATAAGGGAAACAAACACAGACTCAATCCAACCAGGCCTTAATGCTGGTCTCAAATGTCAGAAACGCAATTTGTTTGATAGATTCCCCACAAAAGGGGTCTCCTTGGTGTCCAATAGCCCAGCTACGAGTCAGCCCAGCGTAGCATATCAAAGCACCATATAAATTCTCCAAGAAAAAAAATCAAAGCACGGTTTTATTTAGGGCCATGCTAGCGTCCGAACGCCCGCACACCCACATGCTACTGCGCTTGCCCAAGTGCTTCGCGTCGCGCGCCTACTGTCTTGCTACACCTCGAGCGTGCTGCTGCTGCGCTTGTCCGCGTGCTTCACGCCCCGTGCTTGCTACTGCTAGGTCCACATATGTGCTGCTGCTACGCCTACACAAGAGGGCATGTGCGTGGGGCCCGCCCAGCTGCATGCGAGAGAGAGGTGGGAGCACAGCGCGCATACTCGTGTTGACCTTGATCGAATGCTCCACCATGGGGGACCAAACCTGGTGGTGCAGGGGTGCCCCGTTGGGTGCTGGCCCGCTCTGGTGATCTGCATGCGCGCATGTACTTTGACCAGGGAGTGCTCGACCATTTGGACACCGACCTAGACAACGCTAGATGGGTACATGTAGCACGTGGGGAGCAGCACCTACCGCAGCATACTGACACTAGATGAGATAATTGAAACATACGTTTGCAACATATGTGTATAACATGCAACATATAACATTCCGATAAAATACTTACAACATACATCGAAAATAGGTGGAACATTTGGAACATACAATTGCAACATACGTGTATAGCCACTGTAACATATGCAACATCTAGATTAAAAACTGAAATATTTGAAAAACACACTTGCAACATATGCGTATAGCCACTGCAACATATGCAAAATCCTAATGAAACACTTGCAACGTATGTTTGAAACAGCTAAAACATTCGTAACATATACTTGCAACATATATGTATAGCCATTGTTGTAAGGTCCTAGATGGCTAGAGGGGGGGTGAATAGCCTATAAAAAATTCTACACAAACCACTAAGAAAACTTGTTAGAATAACAAACGGCGTAAAGCGAGTTTTGCTTAGCCTACGGTTGTGATGCAAGCCTCTTATCTACAAGTCTAGTAGATTATGATCTCTAATTCACACAAGGGCTAAGTCACTAAACTTACACTAGTAAGCAAGCTAACAACTACTAGCAAAGGCTACCACTAGAGCTACACAAGATAACTAGTAAATGTAAAGCGAGAGAGAGGATTGTGAATCTTATACCAACGGTGGAGTGAAGATGTTGCCAATCACCAAGATGATATACAATCAATCAATATTGACAACAACACAATATGAAGACCAATCACCGGGAGACAAGAGACACAATATTTTTGTTCACCCGGTGTTCACTTGTGCACCGACAAGCTACGTCACCGGTTGTGTCGACCAACACTTAGATGGTTCCTCGGTGTGACCCTCAAGTCACTTGCCCCTCAAGGCACGCCCCGCAGGGCACCGCAATAACCCACTCTCAAGTGAGGTAACTCAATGACACGCGCAATCCACTAGAGTTGTTTTTGGCGTCCCGCCGAGGAAAACACAAGAACCTCTTACAATCAACCGGAGGTGGCCAAGAACAATCTCCTTCTCTTGCCAACGCCTCCAACAATCTCCAAGCCGGCTAGGAGCGGTACTCTCCAAGAGTAACAAGAAATCCACCGGCTAAACCACCCACAAGTGCCACTAGATGCCCTCAAGCTATGCAATGCACTTTGGAATCACTCAATCTCACTTATGATTTGCAATCAAGCAAGAGAGATGAGTGGGAAGGAGATGCTCTAGCTCAAAGGATGCACAAGAGTGTTAGAAATCACGAGTTACCTCCCTAAGGGCCGGCCAACAAGTATTTATAAGCATCCCAAACAAATAGAGCCGTTATACCCCTTCACTGGATCCTTTCGGGATGACCGGACGCGCCGGTCGAAACTGACCGGATGCGCTCAACCACGTCTGATCCTCCAACGGTCACTGAGCCCCAACGGTCAAACCAACGATAGGACGCGCCCCAGGCAACGACCGGACGCGCCCCTCAACCGACCGGACGCGCCGATCGCACAGTACCGTGCGCCCGCAAAGCAACGACCGGACGCGCTCCAGGCAACGACCGGATGCGACAGTGCCAGCGTCTGGTTGGAGTCTAGTAAGCTCCCTCAACGACCGGACGCGTCCGATCGCGTGTGACCGGACGCGCCACGCGTCCGATCGACATTGCGAACTTCAGTTCCCTCTGGGCGCCTGACCGGACGCGCCGATCCCGCGAGTGACTAGACGCGCCAGTTGCAAACCCTAACACCCACGCGCCTGACTGCTGCGTTATACTGATCGGACGTGTTCGGTCACACCGTGAACGCGTCCGGTGCAGCGTCCGGTCACCTCTGTGACCTCCGTTCGCCTCCGTTTCTTTTCTGACTTTCGGCGTAGTGGAAAATAGGTATTTTAACTCCTCGAAAACGCCTGAATCCCGCGCTCGCAAGCTCGACGGGAGGGAGAGAGAGACCCAAACCCTCTCTACCGCTCAAACTTCAACGCCTTCGTAAATGTGTGCCAACACAAACAAGTGATCACCACCTTGTGCACGTGTGTTAGCATTTTCATAATTATTTTCGAAGGTTTTCCAGTTAGCTCACTAGGCCCTACATGCAATGCACTTCATGAATTCACCTAGTGGCACCCGTGCATCGAATAACCGATAAGACTTCCCCTCTTAATAGTTCGGCTATCGATCCTAAACCACTCACACCCTCTATGGTGTCTTGAGTGCAAAAACAAAATGGCCCTATGGTTATACCTTTGCCTTGAGCCCATTTTGTTTTTCCAAAAGATATGATCCACTTCATGTCATCACATGACCGTCTCGATCCATCGACCTTGACTTCACTTGCTCTTCACCGTTGCATCGGTCCGTCGGCGCCAAGTCTTGCTCAAGCTTCACCATCGCATGGTCCTTCGCTTCGAAGCCTCGACTTGTCCTTCACCTTCACAACCGGTCCATCGAGCCAAGCATCATCTCGGTCTTCATCATCTTGGTCATATGAGTCAATGTCATGTATCATATTCAATGACCACCTTTATCTAAATCATTCACTTAGATACAAAGGTTAGTCCTAGATTTCATCAATTAGCTAAAACCAAACTAGGGACTTTCAATTGCAACATACGTCCTCTGTCCCAAAATAGAAGACGTTTTGGCTTTACGAGAAGTCAACTTTTTTTTAACTTTGACCAATTATATATAAAAGAATATTAATATTTACAATACATAATTAGTATAATTAGATAGATCGTTGAATATACTTGTATAATAAACTTATTTAGAGATATAAATATTACATGTATTTTCTACAAACCTAGTCAATGTTGAGAAAATTTGACCTGCATGCATCCCATAACGTCTTCCTTTCTGGGACGAAGGGAGTATGCAACACCGGATCTACTTTTGCAACATCTAGATGAAACATATGTAACATACATATGAAACACATAAAATATATGGTTACAACATGTGTTCATCTACTTTCTGCCGTCCAATAAAGGTTGGCGCGGGCGTAGGGGAATGCAACGCGAGGCGCGAGGTACAGGCGGGGTGCACGGCACGAGGCGAGTCCAGCACGAGGTGCAGGGGCAAGGGTGTGAAGCGGGTCCGACGTGAGGCGCGACGTGCAGGGGCACGCGACACTAGGTAGTTCCATCCTGGTGGAGATGTCCAGATTTTTTTTTAATAATGGGCCGGTCAGACCTAGTCCGCAAGCCCAGCGAAGCCGGACACTCGATATTATTATTAGCAAATATGCCCGTGCGTTGCGGGGAAAATGCTACGTAACTTTCTATGTTTCGTTCTTTTTATAAAATTTGAGAGAGCTATAATTTATTTTTTGATGGCATCCAAAATATAAGCAAATGTTGGCATTAATATGACAATGTATAGTTAAGACTGTATCAAATTTAAATACGGTCATGATAGATTTTTTTTTCTCACGTTTCTAAACACTAAACTATTTGCTCATAGATATATCTTGTGTAATTTTTATAATATCCCTATGTTGATACAGTTAATTATCAAATTTCACGAATTCTTTTGAAGACATAAAAATCTGTAACTCAAGTCATCATGGAGTTAGTTATCTATAACTCAAATAAGTGTGGAGTTAGTTATTCATGTATCAAGGGCTAGTTTGTCTGATAATTATATATGACTAAAGGTCTCTCTCGATTTTCCTCATCGTTCTATTATCGGGGATTGCACCGGTACATACGTACATGATGCACATTTATTTATATCAGACTGGATAGCAAACTATTTAAGATCTAGTTTCATGGTTTGATCGGTTAGACTATGATTGAGTCAGGATATAATAATGGGAGTTTTGCTTTTAATAAAAACTACATTAATAATTTCGTGGTACAAATATTTGTTTCGTAGTGATAATGATGGTCAGGAGTTCAAAGCCTATATATTTTGTTGTTTTTATTCTTTACTTTTATTGTTATTATTTATATAATAGTTGTTTCTATTTTCACATTTACATTTAGTTGAACGTGAAAAATATAATATAACTGAAGCATGTTTTGTTGAATGTGACAAATAAGAATGGAAATTGAAAACGTAATCGGTACCGGAGAAAAGAAAAAAGAAATAAAAAAAGTCATGAAAAAACATCCGGACTGGAAAGGTAATCGGAAAAAATGTGACCGACGAGGACTCAACTTGTCTTCCTGACGCACAGGATCTCAACTGAAAGACTCCGCTCTTTCTGATCCACAGGGTCTCAACGTTTTTGGGGAAAATGGTTTTTTTTAAAAAAAATCTAAAACTACAAAACTCGTTGTGGTTTAATATTAGAATAGATTTCTACTCTTATCCTTTTCTATTTGGATAAGAATAAGAATTCCTATTCCGATTAAGATATATTTGGATTAGAATTCCTAACTATCTAGGTTACCTTAAGAAATCCATACATATTTCATGTAAAATAGGACGGCTGTAGCCTAGATAGTCGAACAGAGACCACATTCACGTAGTTAGTTAGAGATGACTGGACCAAAAAAATGGAAGAGAAATTTTGCCTATTTATTATTACTAGCAAATATGCCCGTGCGTTGCAACGAGAGAAAAATCATCAAATAATAATCATGCATTGCAATGACAGAATGTTACGTACCTATTTACATTCTACCTCACATTTATATAAGCTACAATTTATTTATTGTTAACCATAGCGTCCATGGTATTAGCTAATATTTGCAATAATATGTAGCTTGGAAACATATTTATTTATATTAAATTGGATAACAAAGATTTTAGTTCATGGTTTGATTAGTTAGACCATTCAGCTGATCTAGATTCTTATAAGAATAAACTTTATTGAAATTTGAAGAGTTTTGCTCAGAATTCACTTACCACCGTGGATGTATCTTTTTCTGCCATTGTTTTAGCAGAACCTTGCTGGAAGATGATGCTTCTTCTCATGATGTGTTTTTTGTCCATGTATTTTATACTGGAGTCGAAAAATCAATCTAGTCATTTTTCTTTTTTGCTTTATAGAGCCTCGACGAATAAGTGCTTGAGTTTTTGTTTGTTCTCATTGGTACCCTCCCCTGGTTTTGGTTTTATATCTGTTCTAAGGAGTCATGTCAAAATAGGTTTTGTATTGGAAATTTGATTTATAATATGCTTTTGTTTATGATACCGAATCGGTTGAAAAATAGAAAACTCAATTGGTTGGCCGTCGGTCGTCCCTGCTTTGTTTTCTTCCTTCCACAATCCGCATCATCCCCTGCACCTCCATTTTCTCATAAGCTCCTCTGCCCCCCAAGGCCGCTGGGACTTCGCTGCCTGGCACCTCCAAGGCTGCACCTTAGCCCGGCATAGGAAAACTGTGCCCGCGCCACGAGTATGGGTTGGCGCATCGCTAGCCGCCCTGCTCCCCATGCTCCAGCCCGCCACCGCGTGCCACTACCGGCCGCCGGACGCCCTTCGCAGCTCCGTGCAGGGCCATAGTCATCGCGCCGGCCGCCGGCCTGGCTGACGACCACAGCGGCTCCGCACACCACTGCCAGCCACTGGACGCCCTTTGATTTGGTGGGATGAGCTCCCTCGTTTGAGGCGGAGGCGGCCGGCGCCACGCGCACCTCGAGCGGCCTCCGGCAAGGGCAAGGGGTTCGGCGGCACAGGGTCTCGATTCTTGAGGCCATGTGCTTCCTGCCCGGGCTTCTTTTAGGAGAATTTTTTCTTTTATTTGAGCTGATATTTATGTTCTTCTAGGCTTGGGGACTTTCAATCGTTGTCTTGGCGTAGCTTCTTAGAGTTCGTTTTCATTTTATCTTGGATCTTCTCTCCTTGTCTTTGTCATCTTCCAAGTTATTGTTGATTCATGTTCTTGCTGAACAGATTACGCGAATACTACTGTATTTATTTTTTTACCTTTATCTTTCTATAGCAAATGTGCCCGTGCGTTGCAATGAAAAAAAATCTATAAAGCATTTACAAAAAACGAGGACCGAAATGATATATATCTAGCTGTCATCCACAATATAAGCTAACGTTTGCATTAATACGACAATACCCTATTAAGCCTGTATCCAATTTAAAATACAATCTTGATAGATTTTTACTCTCATGTTGCAAAATACACAAAACTACTTATTTGTAAATATATCATAATTTTTGTTTCATACTATCCATGCGTTGGTATACTTAAATTTTGAGTTATATGACTTTCTTTGTGGACCTAAAAATGGTAATTTTATTCTCTGATTAAAATAGGTAAGATGTATAGTTACCAATGTGTCAAAGATTGGTCTATATGTTGATTATGACGTGAAGCATCTCTCAGTTTCTACATGGCAGTTCTAGTCGAGGATTGCATTTGGAGAGATATTTATTAGGCATAGAATTGGATAACAAACTGCTCCAGACTTCAGTTTGCGATTTGATTACTTGGACCATTTGGTGGTGAAAATATTTGTAGGTCAAAAGGCTCATAATATTATATTCATTATTCATTTTTATATAAAAACAAAATTAGAAAAAAAGAAAGGGAACGTGAAAGGGAATCTCGGAAAGGCTCTTAATATTATATTTATTATTTATTTTTATATAGGAAAAATGAAATTAGAAAAAGAGAAGGTGAATGTGAAAGGAAATCACGGACACAAGTAACATAGGGAAAAATCGGACGCAAACCAACTACGTGAAAAAACGGAAGCAAACCCATCTGATAACAAATCGAAACATGACTCACGAACGAAACCTAAACCCCAAAATCGGAATTTGAGAAACACCACTAGCCGAGGGGAAAAAGGTTGTACATAGATTGGACTCTACTTGTAGTGTATGAGTAGTTAGTTAGTTAAAAGAGGTGAACAAAAAAAAGTAGGTATAGTAATAATAAAAAGATAGTAGAGGATACGTTGATTCAGGTGCGCAAGAAAGATGGACATTGCATTTGGATCGGGAAAGAGCAGAAGGAATAGGAAAACAAATAGCATCACACATACAGTTTAGAATCGGACTCCGTGTCGCGCTAAACGAGAGCTATTCTAACTCGTATGAGCACGGATTATTTTATATATATAAGTCCGGAGGGAAGAAACTCTTCATTGTCCGGTAGTCAGAAGGAGACGGAACAAAAAAAATAGATAGACAAAAAAAGAGCTTGAAATTTTGCTTTTTATTATTATTAGGTATAGATTAGGTATAGATATATAGCAACAAAATAAGATGAAAAATCTCCTATAAAAGATGATGTCTAAAAAATCCAATCGCTAGACGAAGTCCTGCTACAACTTACAAGGCAGCGAATAATTGTCTGATAAAGATAAGTTTTAACGTAACAGGACTTAATCACAGGCTTTAAAAATTGATAAATCACTTCTAAATCTCTCATAACTAAAAAGACTAAAAATTAAACATCATTTTAGTGCGATATTCTAACATGGGTCCTTGGCTTTACCTGCTGTGATCCCGCACCCTTCGCTCTCCCTTTTGTAAAGTTCGTGCCATTTGCTCCTCCTACACCTGTCCCGTAGCTACCTAAAAGGTCGGAAACAATTATAAAGCATGGAAACAATTATAAAGGAAGGAAACAAAATTGAAAAGGACGGAAACAAAATTGAAAGAGAAAAATTCACCGGCGGTGCCTGAATTTGGCAGCTGGTGTCACTTAGGTCCCCGAACTTTGAACAGTGTATCTCTGGGTCCCTGAACTTGCCTTCAGGTGTCATCTAGGTCCCTGAACTTGGCTTTGGATGTCACTTAGGTCACCGAACTTTGAACAGTGTATTTCTGGGTCCCTGAACTTGGCTTCGGGTATCATCTGGGTCCCTAAACTTGGCTTCGGGTGTCATCTAGGTCCAAATACTGACGTGGCGCGGTCCTACATGCGGGGCCCATATGTCAGTCGGTTATATTTCTATTTCGGGATACTGTAGCTACAATTTCTAAAATATTCCAAAAATTATATCTTTTTCATATGATCTCGGATGAAGATGATTTTTATGTGAAAAATATAGCTCTCGACGAGATCTACAACTTTCTAGTTTTGAGTTTTTTTTTTAAATTTGAGATCATTAAAATACTTAAAAAAGTAAACAAATTTTCAGCAGTATATTAATCGCGTACAAGCGCTTGTCACCTTGCAAAAATCATATCTTTTTTATATGCTGTCAAATGGAGATGATTTATATATGAAAGTTGTAACTCTCGATGAGATCTGCGACTTTCTAGTTTTGAGTTTTTTTAATTTGATGTCGCTAAAATGCTTAAAAAAATTAAACAAATTTTCAGTAGCAGTATATTAATTCCTGAAAATTTATTTAATTTTTTTAAGCATTTTAATGATCTCAAATTAAAAAACTCAAAACTAGAAAGTTGTAGATCTCGTCGAGAGCTATATTTTTCAGATAAAAATCATCTTCATCCGAGATCATATGAAAAAGATACAATTTATAGAATATTTTAGAAATTGTAGCTACAGTACCCCTGAAATAGAAATATAACCGCCTACCATGTGGATCCCACATGTAGGACCGCGCCACGTTAGTATTGGGACCTAGATGACACCCGAAGCCAAGTTCAGGGACCCAGATGACATCCGAAGCCAAATTCAGGGACCCAGATGACATCCGAAGCCAAGTCAGGGACCCAGAAATACACTGTTCAAAGTTCAGGGACCTAAGTGACACCCAAAACCAAATTCAGAGACCTAGATGACAGCTGAAGACAAGTTCAGAACTAATACACTGTTCAACGTTCGCCGACCAAAACACCCGCTGCCTAGTTGAGGCTGGTGAATTTTTCTCAAATTGAAAAAGGAAGGAAACACCCGTCCCTTGCGACACCATTGCCGTCAGGCCGCGCCGCCGCCACCAGCCCGTGTCCTCGCACCACCATCGGCGCCGCCAACACCGCCCTCGCCCTCGCTCTGCAGTCCGCTGAGCCTGCAGCAGATCGACGATCGTGGCGCAACCTGCACCCACTGTACTGTCGCCCTAGCCGTGGCGAGCTGCGGCTGCCCTCGCCCGCCAGGTTCAATCATCGGAATCAGAAACTCGGCCCTGCGGCCAAGTAGCGAGGTGCTGCCTTGTTTTGTCGCCAAGGTGAGTGCGAGGCTGCACACCGCCGCCCCAGCCAGGCCACTGTCCAAGCCGCACATGACACACTGCCCGACTGCCGCCCCACCCGCACCCTTGCCCTGCCAAAACAGCATAGGAGGACCAACAGAGCAGACGAGGACCAACAACGGTTCAGGTTTGAAATTTACTCTGCTGCTGTTTTGAGTTTCTTCATTTGGGCCGAACAAACAAAAATGTCCTGTTCTGTTTGATAGGTTCAAGGAGGTGTGCGGAACTGCGGACATTGGGGGAGGGCAAGCTGCTTGTTTCTGATAACCTCCCTGTAACAGGTATATTACATTGCTTTTATTTTTCTGTACATTCTCCATTGAGTTCAGTAGGACATAGCCTCCCTGTAATAGTGTAATGAGTGGAACAGGTACTGCCTGAGCTCTAAGGTATAGTTAGTTTACATTGCTTTTTGTTTTTCTGTACATTCTCCATTGCGTTCAGTATGTAGGACATTGTTTGTGTACCTTGATAAGTTACTTTTGGAAATTTTGATAGAAAAAAGCTAACTCAGTGTCTATGATATTAATTGATAGACCGGTTCATCCTGACTGTTGGGGAATGGGATGATAAAAGTTGAGTGCTGGGCAATTAAGTTTAAATTTGTCTCCAAAGGCCAGGCCATAAAGTATGCAGCTCGTTTTTCTGATGCAGTTTATTGACATGCAGAGGAGTATAGAATATTCAACGTATGTTGTTGGCACATTTTGCTTTGTTGCTTCTCTTTTCTGTGTTATTGCCATGCTGTGACTGCTCAGGTCATGAGTTGGAGAATGTGTCTATTTCAGAAGCAACCTTTCTTCCATTCATTTGTAAGAGAAATAAAAGGGACAAAATATATTCTAATGCTACCACCATGTACTTTTTTGCCTCTGGATGGTTTAGACTTGTTGGTGAACTATAAACTAAAATAGAGAGGGACAGATTGCCTTTGTTGATCTGCATGGGTTTCAGGAGATCCTGAATACAGGTGAGCATTATCTAACAATGTATCTGTAACTAAGGATAGAAATAATTGTGGTTTTATTTATTTACATTGTTAGGGAATGCTTTGATCAGCTGTTTAGTTATAGAGAATACTTTGATCTTTTATCAACATTCTTAGGATCAAGCAAGTTCTTTTATTGTAGAAAAATCCAAGGTTTGGTTGGAATTAAAGCAATAGTAAGGATACACTATTTTCATTCTCTTCTTTCATCGCTTCCTATTTTCAACTCTTTGTCAAATACTTTTGATGGAGTATTAGGGTTGGTGGATAGATGAGTGGCATTTAGGTTTTAATATTTCCCTAGATGACACAATCTTCCTCCTTTCATTCAGCTTGTTGATTTGGCGCTTCTTCATGTTTGAATTTTCTGAATCTATGCATACTCTTTGAATCTTGATATTTCAAGTTTGCAGAAAATATATTGAAGCTAAAGATCAGCACAGACTGATCATGATACTGTTGAGAAAATACATCAAACCAAACATTGTATTAATGTATGTACTGCACATCTATGCTTGAAATAACTATTTGCGTGGTCGACGGATGTAGTTCAACTGCACCAGATCTCCTTCCCATGTTTCAGGTCCCTTCCTCTCAATTCAGATCTAATTGGTTAACCTAATTGGTTATTTGTATTCGGATCTGATCTAATTACATTTGTGTACATGTATTATGCCTGCTAACTTCGACCACTTGAGATTAATTTCTTATTGAAACTAGGGATTAATTTTGTGTTCAGTTTCATCATAATCGAACCTATGCAAAATAATGAAGGTCGTACACCATTTGCAGACTTGACAAACACCATCAATGGAGGTAATTGTTTATTCACATATCCATAGACACTTTCACTTGTATTATTTGTGGTGATTAAGTAAATATCTATCAACTTATTTTCAAACAGCTGGTCAGACAACATCAAATTCACAAGTGCAAGTTCACGTGCACAGTTTTCTTTGACTTTTTTTTGTTCCTAGGTTATAAAGCATTATTCTCTCTATGTTGTCTGGTTGGACACTAGATGATAGATGATGTCCAATTACAAGATGAGGCATGAATTCTGCTGTGGAAATACGATGCAAAATTGGGTTATTGACATTCAAAATCCATATAGATTTACATTCTGCCATGGTCATGCATGATTGAAAGGATTGCCCTTGTCATCCTTGAAAATTTTATATGATGTTTTGGGTTTAAACATTACGGCATAATGCATCTGGTTCCTTAACGGCATAACCTGCACACTATTTTTTCTTAGAGAAGTTTTATATAATTATATAAACTGTGCACGATCTAACAATATAGACTGAATGGTATTTTCAATTCTCAAACAACCCTTTGCTTATGGACGTAGCACTAAAACAAGGAGCAGTGATGCCTTTGATTAATCGGATTATGGTATTCTTAGCTACCTGCTATTCTTAGTGTATGTACCACAAGTTTGTAGAATTTATATCTCTCATCTCTCCCAACTAAAAAGACTAAGGAGGAGACACCGTTTTGGTGCGACGAAAACTTCGCCTCACCTTCTTGCCCTCCCCCGTGCGATCGTCTCACTCTGCCAATACAACCGGTCATGGCAGGTGGGACATTCCGCAATCGACGTCCACATCATCACGTTGATCACGGCTCATATCACGCATGCGATGGACGCCCCCCTGCCGGTCGTATCTCTTTGACTTTCTTTCCAAAACAAACCACCCCACCTCTACGCAACAATCATCGCCAGATGCCACCATCACGGGCGTGCGTGCGTCCCAGCAGTTCTGCGGTTCTGCTTCTGCCGAGCCCTCTTCCTTCCTTCTCCCTTCCACCACCACCACCAGCGCCTTCACAGTCACAGCCTCCGCATGGCCAGCGGGGATCAATGATGCACCAGCCCAGCTCGTTCAAGCGCGGTGGGGGTAGTGAGATCGGGCTCCAGATCGGCTCTCCGCGCTCGCCGAGATGCAACGGGTTGGGTAGCCCACCGCCGGACTCCGTGAATCTGTCGGGTAGCAACCTCCACCACCACTAGGCCCTCGGCGGCGGCGTGTGTCTAACAATCGAATCCACTCATCCCATGCATGCATCGAATAGTGTCGTGGTTAACCGAATGCACAAATCAATGCATTGATAAGAACCACTGCAATCGATCAATCTTTTTTTTCAACCTGACAGCTGCCAAAGTTTGTTGCAGAGCTTGTGTGAATTGTGATCATTCTGTAGGTCATCCATTGATTCTAAAGGTTAGTTTCTTCTGTTCAGTTTAACTTCTACAGAGTACATTCAGATGAGAAACTATGATTAATTTCTCTATTTTATTCATTAAATTTGTTATGTTATTTATTTACTGTATATTTTAGATTTTGCTCCTTGATGCGATTGCTCCTTTCCTTGAGGTATCATTTTTTTTGCTCTCTGATTATATTATACTGCAATCCTATCTCGCAATGTTTTCACATGGCTTGAAGCATCTTATATTGTCCACATGATTTTTTTTTCTAGAGTGAGTAGAATATTTTGGGTGAAAGTTATTTTCAACTATTTCAAACAATATGTCCAGGTTGAAGCTGGAAGGAGAATATTGATGGAGCCTAAGAGGTCTTCTGAAGCAGATTATTTGACAATTTCATTCAAGCCAACTTAGAAAGAAAGGGGGTATGACTGTATGAGCAGCCAAATCTTTATGATATAAATGGGACTTCTGCACTGAAGGTGTCACACCTGGTTGCTCTACTTCTGACATAGTTAGACCAGCTCTTTAACAGTAGCTACATGCTAATCATTGTTGCATACCATCAGCTATTGTTGTATTTTAGAAAGTTGCCGTGAAGGGTTCTAATTGATATACAGAGGTAAAAGGTTAACAGTTCATTTTGCTAACAATTCAATTTGTAAATTGTAATGTTGCGTTATTTCATAACTCCTTGCTACCTTATTTGTATGCATGTACCAATTCTATGCCTAGCAGTTGTTGAGGTTTTGTGCGGGCTGTGCGGTGGTGTGGGGCGAAGGAGTCGTATATGATGTTAACGTATTGGATCCCTCAAGAGCCCTATTTGCCTGTTGCAAGCGCTTATCGCCTTGAAGTTGGACACTGTGATCAACAGTCATATGGATGTATGTCACTCATGTGTTTGTGCATTTTCATTTATGTGTGTTCCTTGTGCTAATTCTGATGGCACTTTTTTTTAAAAAAACTGACATACTTTCCACTTTTACATTTTGATTAATTGGTATTGTCTTTCCACGATTTATTGATGAGTATTTTAAACAAGATGCTCATAGATTAGCCAAACAAGCCTGACAATTTGCTTCTCAATCTTGTACTTCTACCTGTCAAAAAAAGTTATTCTGGTATTTCTATAATGTATTATGCTTTGAGCGCTCCAAAACACATTGAAAAAAAATTCTAATCCCGTTGCAAAAAAAAATCTATTCCCATAGCAACTCACGGGAATGAACCTATTCATGGATTTATTGGTGCACGAAAGAAATAGATATCGGAGATTTCTTCCTGTCGATATAAAACATTATCTTAGCCACATCACAGAAAAGTCTATACAGTAGAGTTTGTGAGCCTGTGACACAAATTATGCTTTTTAGATTAAATGTTACTTTAACGTTGATATTTAATTTTTACAGTATTGTTATCTTATCGTGCGATCTATGTGTTTTTAGTACAAATTGTTAGCTATCCCGTAGCAACGCACGAGCACGCTACCTAGTATGAGACTTAATCACAGGCTTTAAAAATTGATAATTCACTTCTAAATATGAGACTTAATCATAGGCTTTAAAAATTGATAATTCACTTCTAAATATGAGGTTTGTAGTCTGGTATATACTTAAACTGATACACAAAATTGAGCAAGCACCAATTAATTATCTGCCACGTTTTCTTAGCTCACCACCCTCTATGAAAGCATGGGCACAGAGCTTGGCATTTCAACTCCACACACCCAAACACACAGAGCAAGATCTTGAGAACCTACTCCACACATATCTCGATCAGCATCTCATGGCGCTTCTCAGGCGTACTGAAACTAGGGTTATGTTCTTGGCTGCCATCGTGGTCATGGCCATGGTCTTCACAGCCCCCTGTGCGCAAGCAATAAATGGCGGTACGTACGCACTCTTATTATGTTTCTATGAACATAATATATATCCTTTAATATATGGACACGATCGTATCATCGATCAAGTGTTTAATTTCACGGACATTTGTGCAGTTTGCCAGCATCTGCCGGGGTGCACTATCAAGTCGTGCCGCGCCAAGTGCAAGTCCAAGGGCTACACCAACACTGTCGTCGACTGCGGGAAGACGGGCACGGGCACGGCACCGGACAAGTGCTGCTGCTTTAACACTTCTGCCACTAAAAAACTGATTGATTAGCTAGTTTTAACAAACTAATAAGTGTGATGTTCATCAGCCTTTATGTATCATTACTTGAGAAGGATATGAGCCATCATTCGGAACTTCTCATGAATCTATAACGGTTTCGGTTACGTGATCATTTGCTGCTTAGCTGCGTCTACACAAGAGAAGTTTGGTGCTTAGCATCGTGATCGTCTGGTGGGTTGGTGGCAATCCTCTAGCTAGGACTCAATTGCCTACGCAGTTCAGGAGAGGCTTTGATTCGGTCACCATGCTGGTATCCTGGTTCACGTGGAAAGAGCGCACGATGTTAATGTGCTATCAGAATTTGGATTATATTTTATTTGTTAAGCAACACATTGTTACTGTGGACACGTTGTTTGTAGTTTGCATGGTGATTCACACTTCGTTCTGCAAGGAATTGTCATGGCTTGCATCCTCTCTTTCATATTTGGTCTGGTTTCAGATTTCAGGAGAACATATAAAAGTTTTGAATAATTCTATGCAAGGAACAAAAACGTAGATTATGATTTTATTAAAAAAAATAAAAAACTTGTTTCATATTTTTTCGAGTTGAAACAAATTTTCTATGAAATTTCTAAGGTCATGTCAGATTTTAGTATATCTAAATGTATTCTTACTTTAGAAAAAATATTTGAATATTTTTTTTAAATATTTCTATAAGTTCTCTAGTAAACTTTAATTGATCACCCCGAACATGGTGAACATCCGATTTACCTCTCTCGTGGCTGACGTGGCGTCATGTAGGACGACTGATGTGGCGGTGGCGCTATGTCGCTGAAGTCGTTTTCAAAGCCATCTAGAGAGGTAAATCAGACAGTTTAAGAAGTCGAGTAAGTCTAAAAATCCGGTTCTGTAATTAAGGGAAGTGTAATGGACTTTTTCCATAATTTCAATTACCCTGACCAATTCAGCCCCAAACTGGGCTTAAGGTGGTGGTATGTTGGGCCGCATGTAGATTGGCCTGCTGTGGGCTGTAATAGTTTGCGCCGAAGGGGAAAGCAGGTTGTGGCTTGGGCTAGTAGGCTTGCTTGCTGGGCTTGGCGTAGTGGAAGGTACGATGCATGGAGGGTGGCGGGCACTCGGAGACACAGACGATCTGTGTTGAGCGAGCCCACATCAAAGTGATCACGTTTCACGTTCCATGGGCTAAGCCCAAGGACTGACACTGAGGCGAGTCCAAGTAGCCCCCATGATGCACATATCCTGATGTTCTCTTGGATCCGTGGGCATGTTGGATTGCCGACCTCAAATGTCAGAAAAGCAAAAAAAAAAAAAAAATCTACTTTTCCTCCTTCAACTTTCGTCAAAGTTCGTTTTTTCTCCCTCAACTCCAAAACCAGACACACCACCTCCCTCAACTTTTCAAACCGTGCATTTTACCTCCCTGAAGCGGTTCTGAAGGCGGGTTTGCTACAGTAAACGGCGGTATGCTACAGTGAACGGTGGTTTTGCTACAGTACCCGTGTTTTGTCTTTTCCTTTTTATTTATTTCGGCTGAATTTTTGAAAAATCATAGTAAATCACAGAAAAATCATAAAATAGAAAATTTAATTTTATTGCACTCCACATGAGTAGATCTACACGGTGACACATATAATATGGTATGCTTTAGTACAAAGTTTTTTGCTAAGAAGGTTTTGTCTTTTTCTTTTTTATTTATTTGGCTGAATCTTTGAAAAATCATAGTAAATCACAGAAAAATCATAAAATAGAAAATCTAATTTTGTTGCACTCCACATGAGTAGATCTACACAGTGAACATATAATATGATATGCTTTAGTCCAACAAAATAATTATATAAGCTGCAACTATGAATATTGCAATTAATTACAGAAAAGCATAGATCTAAAGCTACAACAAAAATTTTATACTAAAGCATACCATATTATATGTTTACTGTATAGATATGCTCATGTGGAGTCTAACAAAATTAGATTTTCCATTTTATGATTTTTCTGTAATTTACTATGATTTTTCAAAGATTAAAAAAAAAACCGAAAAAAGGCAAAACCTTTATTGCAAAAAATTGTACTAAAGCATACCATATTATATGTTCACTGTGTAGATCTACTCATGTGGAGTGCAATAAAATTGGATTTTCCATTTTATGATTTTTTCTGTGATTTATTAAGATTTTTTCAAAAATTAAGCCGAAATAAATAAAAAAGGAAAAGACAAAACACGGGTACGGTACCGTTTACTGTAGCATACTACTGTTTACTGTAGCAATCCCGCCTTCAAAACCGCTCTAGGGAGGTAAAATGCACGGTTTGAAAAGTTGAGGAAGGTGGTGTGTCCGGTTTTGGAGTTGAGGGAGGAAAAACGAACTTTGACGAAAGTTGGAGGAGGAAAAGTAGACTTTTTCCGTCAGAAAACGCAATTTGTTTGCTGGACCCCACAGTTAGTACATTTGCTTCCCTTGGGCCTCGGTTGTCGAATAGCCCAGCTAAAGATCAGTCCGACACAGCATATCAAAGCACGATTTTATTTATTATATATATTGCAACAAAAGAAATGATGGAAAATCCCCTAAAAGGATGGTATCTAAAAAAACCCAATAGTTAGACTTAGTCCTGTTACAAAGCAGCAAATAAATCTCTTGCTAAAGATAAGGTTTAACGTAACTAGAGTATATACTCCCTCCATTCCAAATTATAAAATGTTTTGACTTTTCTAGATATTGCTATATACTTAATATACAGTATGTCTAGATACATAACAAAAGCAATGTATGTAAAAAAGCCAAAACATCTTATAATTTGGAACGGAGAGAGTAGTCTTCGAAAAATTGATAATAAAGCACTTCTAAATATGAGGTTTGTAGTCTGGTATACTTCTACTGACTACACAAATTTGAGCAAGCAGCAATTAATTATCTGCCATGTTTTCTTACCTCACCACCCTCCATAAAAAGCATGATCACAGAGCATGACACTTCAATCTTCAACTGCACACACCCAGGCCCGTACATCAGCAGGTGCAAATTGTGCTACTGTTCAGGGCCTCCAAAGTTATAGGGCCTCCAGATTTACACATTACACTAAGTAGTAAGTAGCAATTAATTAATAGCCAGGCCTGCAATCAATAATTTGTTAATTGGAGTTGGCCCAATGTAAGGCCCATGGCCATCCGCCATGCCTAGCCCACCAGCCTACTTGGGTGACTCTTGGCTTCCCCATAGGCCCATAGGTACAGGTTTGTCGGGGACGTTTCATTTTCCTTTGCCGCAAACTAGATCATCGTCGCGCCGCTGCTAGACGTCGGCAGTTCAGCACCGCGGCGACCTAGCAACCATCGCCAAGACGCCAAGCCGTCGTCCGCCAGGAGCCAACACGTCAGCAGCTCGGTACGCACACGACTTTCATCCCCAATTGTTTACGGTTGTATCTACTGTCTTGAAAAGCAAATTAGTCTACAAATTTGCATTATAATCGGTGAATTTCAGAGGAGATTTGCATAATTGCATCATGCTTTATTATTTTCTTATAAATTTTAGGGCTATATCACGCGTTTCATTCAGGGTATTCCAAATCGTATGTACAGGCCTGCACACACCCAAAGACACAGAGCAAGAGATCCTGAAATCAAAACTACTGTACACACATCTCAGCATCTCATGGCGTTTCTCAGGCGTACGGAAACTAGGGCCATGTTGTTGGCTGCCATCGTGGTCATGGCCATGGTCTTCACAGCCCCCTGTGCGCAAGCAAAAAATGGCAATGGCTGTCCGTATGCGCACTCTTGTTGTCATAATACAATTATAGTTTTATTTAGTCTTTTCGACATGGACACGATCATACCATCGAGTATTTATTTAATTTCATGGAATTTGTGCAGTTTGCCAGCATCTGCCGGGGTGCACTATCAATTCGTGCCGCGCCATGTGCATCTCCAAGGGCTACGGCAATCTTTTCCCGAACTGCGGGAACACGCGCTCGACACTGGACAGATGCTGCTGCTTTATTGTTAGCTCCATCACGTCAATTTTTAGCCGCTTGTATGGAGTATTAAATATAGATAAAAAATAACTAATTACACAGTTTAGTTGGAAATCACGAGATGAATTTTTTGAGCCTAGTTGGTCCACGATTGGACAATATTTGCCAAATAAGACGAAAATGGTACTATTTATCGGGTTCAAAAAAATTTGCAATCTAAACGTGGCCTTAGTTTCAGAATTGATGCCAGCTCATCTAGCTGCTCCTGCACTGCACTTTCCTGTTATCAGTTATCCTCTTGCACTGCTTCTGACAATTAAACAATAAATGTCAAAGTTCTGCAAACTGATTCCATGCTTAAAATCCACATACCAAAGGAGCAAGCAGCACAAGAACATCAAAGCAACAAAGTGCCATAGAAATCGATTTGAACAGCTAATAAAATTTATCAAATCAAAGACGGCTGTCAGAACCCAAATCCGATGCTACAAATTGTCATAGATTGCACTAATCTGCAAAAGCTGCAAGGAAAGACGATGCTTTGGTGGGATCAATATTCAAGAGGTAAGCCAGAAAGCCACCAGCAACCTTTCAAACAGCACTTCACCACGAGGAAAGACACATCACCCGCAAGGCAGTTTAGTCAGCTTCTTCCAAACGTCATATATTAAAAAAACGGAGGAAGTACTCAGATTAACTAGGACCACATATAGTTAGACACATATCAGCTTAGCAAGCAAATATACATCTTGAAAGCTGTACAGCACAAACCAGTTTCAGGACACGACAAGTCCAAGAGCTAAAAGAAACCCCAAAGGAACAAAATAGGCTAATTGAGCACTGCCTTATCACCCACATCGCTTCGCTTAGTGGCACCACTTGGTACTTTGGCAACAGCTTAATTGAGCACTGCATATATCACTTGGCATCAACTTCATTGAAACTGCACGTCTTCCGATATCACTTGATTGAAGCTACATAAGACAGCATATATCAGTAGGCAGCAACTTAGTCGAAACTGAATGTGTCACTTGGTAGTAACTCCACTAGTCCACTTGATATATCTGCTTATATCAGCTGGCAGCAACTTCATGCAGTAATACAAGAAGTATAGCTGAAAGAACAGGCTCTCTGTTCATCAAGCACTTCATATTCTAATATGCTCCAAATAAAAGGATACAAGATAATGCTCACGGGCATTCTAAAACACTACTAAATATATAGACAAACTTCTGAACTATATATCTCTGGAGATTTAAGCATTCTATAAGGCCACCCTCCTCACCAGCTCAGCAGCAAGTGTTGGGAATTTCTGCAACAGCATGATATAACCATCTGTGACCACTGCCTTCTTGAAATTTTCCTTCACAGCAAACAAGTCCATGCACTTTGTCTTCAACTTTAGACAGCCGTACGTCTCGGCGCAAGCTAAAACAGAAGCAACCGTTTCCGCTGAGACATTCTCACATAACTTGAGTTCACATATAACCTTGAGACGGTCCAGCGCATATCGGTCAGCTGCGGCAAGCAAATGTGTCATCATCTCAACGAGAGGGTCTCCAAGCTCATCATCAGCAGGCAAGGCATCTGTGTACATGAACTGGAGCATAACTCTGAATGCCACAGGCTCGATGTCGTGCAGCGTGATGGATGGCATTGTGGCGTCTGCCATTGTGCCAAAGAGTTCAGCGCTGAAGACCGGTGATCGGGCTGCGAGCACCGCACGGTGAGCAGGGAACACCACACCACCCACAACAAATGACACATCTGTCCCCAAAGCAGAATCCAGTAGGTGGCCCAGATGGCTTGCTAAGTCGGGCTGTGGCGGCACAGGCAAGGTGTTGTCAATGTCAGGCACAACCATGACACCGCACAAAACTGTGACCGTGCCATTTATCACATAGGATGATTCGAGATCACTTAGCTTCACAAAGCGATCCCACCCCTTCTCGGGGTCATTGTTGGGAGTGTAAACCTCCACGGACCTGAGCACATCTGAAGAAGACAGCATGCCATCTCTGCCCACCAGGGAAGCATCAAAGATGGCTTTGACATTCTTGGATTTGGTCACCAGCTGCAGGTAGATAGATAAGTGCTCGCCATCGACAAATATCTCGTCCCCACGAGGGTAGCAGTTAATCCTCCACAGGTAACCCCCGGCGGACAAGTTCTCAGAGTTCACGACGTCCCCAATGCCAATGTTATGGATTTGCGCGTAGTCAAGCTTGAACTCGAGAAAACCAGAGCCCAACATCCTACTGCTTCGGTGCGTCCTAGAAAAATTCCCGTGTAAATAACACTGATTCACAAGCAACAAAACCCTTAATCGTAAGAAAAACTGAAGAAAATGATGCGGAAAAAACTCACTCACATTCCAACAGATGGTTGTGGACTTGTGGTGGGGTAGGGTTTTGGTGGGCTTGGTGGTTGCTCTAGCTGCCGCCGCCGCGGTGAGCTTAAGACTCCCAAGGAAAGGAACGGCATATGCCTTGCCTCCGACAAACCTCTTGCCGCCACCGGCCGCCAGCCACCGGCCGCCGGCCTCCGATCGTCGCCTCCGACGATCCTCCGCAGCTCGCTTCACGGTTTGGTGCTATGGGAAGTGGGGACGGCGGATAGTGATGGGCTGATGTCCACCGCGGCGCCGCGGCCTAGTGACGTAAGCCGCCCGCTCAAGTCATGCTGCGGGGAGACTCGTGGGCTAGTGGCCCAAACATAGGCCCACGGTTGCCTTCTTTGCTAAGGAAAGGCCTAAGCGATTACTCCCTCCGTCCCATAGTAAGTGCTCTTCTAGACTTTAAAATTTTCTCAAAATAAGTGTACCTCTACATTTAGACAAACTAACCCTCCTTGTCTTTTTCTACTTTTCCTCTTCTCAAGGTGCAATGATTATACCTTTATAGGGGCATATATGTAATTTCTCACTAACCTTGATCTTTTCACCTACACTCTAGAAGTGTACTAATTTTGGGACTTTGAGGGAGGGTACGTGAGTCTGCAAGTGTGTGTGACGTTAGAGATGACAATAGAGACCTGATCCCTGATTTTCCACGGGGGATATCCCTATGGGGGAATGGCCTAGATGCTTGAAATTGGATGATGATGGTGAACAAGGAAGAATATGTAGAGCACTAGGTGACCTCTTCGGCTTCTCCCGGCGGAAGTAATGGCGATGAGAGGGTGTTGGTAGTTGGGACATTACTCCTTCTGTCCCGATATGTTCGTCGTTTTGGCTTTGAACAAGTGCAGCGAAGATTCTCTGAACCTATTCATAGGGTGTGTACAAATGCATGAAACATTGTGCGAATCTAGACATCTAAGTAAACTGCTAGAACGACAGACAAGGAGGACAGAGGGTGTACTCAATAGTCGTGAAGAACGTGCACCGCCGGTTCCACCAAACGTTGTTTAGCGTTGGCGGCCATAACAGGTATCAGAGGTGGTTGAACGTATAATACGGCGACAAAAAGAAACCCAATCATCACCGCCTGATCCAACAACCACTCGTCTGTGACACAACTTTTCTCCATCAGTTTGATTTTACCCCAGGCCCCACCATCCCTCTAACTGTTGGTGAAACAATTTCACCGTCAGTTATTACATAATTGGCCGTGTTAATGGGGCGGTGATAGCTCAATCCGTGTAATGTATAATAGTTCTTGGACAAAACATTTAGTTTGTATAATGTTTCAGTTACCCAGAACTTATGTTTCAAATCAATACACTGTAAATTATCAATTGTAGCCACATTTTGCATTGGATCAAATGTTACATAGAATTACAAAGGCTCTACGCGCGCATGGGCACACACAAGTCACTAGAGGAAACTAAACTCAAAAGAATCAATGCGATCAGTTAAAGTTGCTACTGGTTTTGGAAACCACAGAAATTAAACAACCAAATGTCAAAGTTCCACAAACTAATTCCAGTGAAATCGATTAAACCTAAGAACTCCCCCAGTGCCAATTCCATGCTTAAAAATCTACACACCAAAGGAGCAAGCAGCAAGAAGAACATCAAATTGACAAAGTACCATCGGCCAGAGCCCAGAGCAATCCATTTGAACAGCTAATAAAACTTACCAAATCAAAGACGCCTGTTGGAACCCAAAATTTGACGCTAGAAATTGCCATAGATTGCACTAATCTGCCAAAAGCTGGAAGGAAAGACAATGTTTTGGCGGGATCAAGATTCAAGAGTTAAGCCAGAAAGCCACCAGCAACCTTTTAAACAGCCTTCACCACGAGAAAAGACACATAATCTGCAAAGCAGTTTAGCTAGCTTCTTCTAAATGCCATATCTTAAAAAACAGACTACTGAAAATCCATTTGAACAGCTAATAAAACTTATCAAATCAAAGACGCCTGTCCGAACCCAAAATTTGATGCTAAAAATTGCCATTGATTGCACTAATAATCTGCCAAAAGCTGGAAGGAAAGACAATGTTTTGGTGGGATCAAGATTCAAGAGTTAAGCCAGAAAGCCACCAGCAACCTATTAAACAGCCTTCACCACGAGGAAAGACACATAATCTGCAAACCAGTTTAGCTAGCTTCTTCTAAACGCCATATCTTAAAAAACAGAGGTAGTACTCAGATTAACTAGGACCACATATAGTTAGACACATATCAGCGTAGCGAAAGGAAATATACATCTTCAAAGTTGTACAGCACAAATCAGGTTCAGGACAAGCCCAATAGCGAAAAGAAACCCCAAAGGAACAAAATAGGCTAACTGAGCACTGCCTTATCACCCACCTCGCTTGGCTTAGCGGCATCACTTGGTACTTTGGCAACAGCTTAATTTAGCACTGCATATATCAGTTGGCTTCAACTTCATTGAAACTGCACGTCTGCCTATGGCACTTGATCGAAATATCATAAGACATGATATATCAGTAGCGGCAACTTCATTGAAATTGCATATTTACTTGGTAGCAACTCCACTTGATACATCTGCATATATCAGCTTGCAGCAACTTAGTGCAGTAATACAATAAGTATAGCTGAAAGAAGAGGCTCTCTGTTCATCAAGCACTCCATATTCTAATATGCTCCACATTAAAGGATACGAGATAGTGCTCACTGCCATTCGAAAACACTACTAAATGTATAGTCGAACTTCTGAACTATATATATGTGGAGAGTTAAGCATTCTACAACCCCACCGTCATTGCCAGATCCACAGCAAGTGTTGGGAATTTCTGCAACAGCATGAGAAAACCATCTGTGGCCACTGCCTTCATGAAATTTCTCTTCACAGCAAAGAAGTCCATGCACTCTCTCTTCAACTTTGGACAGCCGTATGTCTCAGCGCAAACTAAAACAGAAGCAACCGTTTCCGCTGAGACATTCTCACATAGCTTGAGTTCACATATAACCTTGAGACGGTCCAGTGCAAATCGGTCAGCCGCGACAAGCAAATGTATCATCATCTCAGCGAGAGGGTCTCCAAGCTCATCATCTGAAGGCAAGGCATCGGTGTACATGAACTGGAGCATAACTTTGAATGCCGCAGGCTTGATGTCGTGCAGTGTGATGGATGGCATTGTGGCGTCTGCCATCGCGCCAAAGAGCTCCGCGTTGAAGACCGGTGATCGGGCTGCGAGCACCGCACGGTGAGCACGGAACACCTCACCGCCGACGATGAAAGATACATCTGTCCCCAAAGCAGAATCCAGTAGGTGGCCCAGATGGCTTGCTAATTCGGGCGGTGGCGGCACAGGCAAGGTGCTGTCAATGACTATGACCCCGCACAAGATTGTGACCCTGCCATTCGTCACATAGGACGACTCGAGATCACTTCGCTTCACGAAGCGTTTCCACCCCAGATCGATGCCGCGCCTGGGTGGGTAAACCTCCACGGACCTGAGCGCATCTGAAGAAGACAGTGTGCCATCTCTGCACACCATGGAAGCATCGAAGATGGCTCTGACGCTCTTGGATTTGGTCAGCAGCTGCAGGTAGATAGATAGGTGCTCGTTGTCGCCATCTACCTTGTCCCCACGCGGGTAGCAGTTAATCCTCCACAGGTAACCCCCGGCGGAGAAGTTCTCGGAGCTCACGACGTCCCCAATGCCGAGGTGATGGATTTGCGCGTAGTTAAGCTTGAACTCGAGAAAACCAGAGCCCAGCATCCTACTGCTTGTCTGCATCCTAGAGGAATTCCCGTGTGAATAACACCGATTCGCAAGCAACAAAACCCTTAATCGTAAGAAAAACTGAAGAAAAGGACGCGAAAATACTCACATTCCAACAAATGGTCGTGCACTTGTGGTGGGGTAGGGTTGGAGGGCTTGCGGGTATCGCCGGCGCCACCGTGGGCTTGAGGCTCCTCAGGAATGGAGCGGCGTACGCCTTGCCGCCGACAAGCCTCCTGCCGCCGATCGTCGCCTCCGACAAGCCTTCCCTCCGCAGCTCGCTTCACGGTTCGGTGAGACGGAGAGAGTGATGGCCTGGCCGCCGCGGCGCCGCGTCCTAGTGACGTAAGCTGCCCGCTCCAGTCAAGCTACGGGGAGACTCGTGGGCTCGTGGCCCAAACATAGGCCCATCAAAGCGGATAAGCCAACCGTTGCCTTCTTTGCTTTTGCTTTAGTACAAGGACACCTTCAAGCGGTAGTCTCGTACATACACTTCAAGACCACGTGAGGTTAACTTGTAAGACTACTTATCAAAAAAAAACTTGTAAGACTATTCATTTGTTCGGAAAAAAGCTTTGACTATCAACAAAAAGGAGAAATGCAATAGACAACATAGAGTTTAACGTCCTTGATCTGGCGCCTGCACGTCCGATCGGATATCGATCCGTCGGACGGTACTGTGGCTCAAGCCGATTCGTTTCCCACGCGCACACCTGCACTTCGCGCCTGTGCTAGCACGCCTCCGTATGCAACACTCGATCTACTTTTGAGACATTTAAAAGCAACACTAGCAACATACGTATGAAGACAGATGAAACACTTGAAACATGCGTCAAAAACACTTAAAAACTATTGCAAAAATACGCAACATACAGATAAAACGCTTGCAACATATGTGTGAAAGATATGTAACATCCATATAAACACACTTGCAACATACGTCTAAAAAAATAGATGAAACATTGGGGACAGATACTTGCAACATACGTGTACAACCATTGCAACATATGCAACATCCCGATCCGCTTTTGCAACATCCGTATGAAAAACTTGTAACATACGTCTGAAACATTTGAAATGTACACCTACACCATGCATCATATCCTAGTGCGGCCTCCTCCGATCCACTATCTACATCGAGGCACCGCAGCTGTAGCAGGAGGTGAGGCCGGAGGTCTTCCGCGCCAGGGTCTGACGCTTCTCTTTGCGCTGGCGGCGCCTATTGGCGTCGTTGGGCGGGCGGCGGAGCACGAGCAGCGGGGCGGGCGCGTGGAGTAGGAGGAGCAGCGGCAGGAGCAGTGGGGCATGCGCGCGGAGTAGGACCAGGAGTAGGCGGGGCGGGCGGCAGGAGCAACGGAAGAGATGGACACGAGAGGTCTATAAAGGCGTTCGGACGGGACGGACGCCCTGCACACATCATTTTCGTAACGTTTAACATATCTTTTTCGGGTTCAGAGTGAAGCAAAAATACATAGTTTCAGGCAATTATTCATGTCAAGTATGACAGAGCGGAGAACCATAGTTTAACGTCCTTGATCTGTTACTTAAAACATCATGGCACGTAGTAAACACTATTCCATCTTCATTTTCTGTTGAGGGTTCCGGTGCTTTTCCAAATTAAACCCAACAAGGCCAACCTGCTTCTCGGCCAGGAGACCCGGCCACGTCGCCTGAGATCCTCGTCGCCGTTGGATGATGGAGTTAACAGCCAGGATTCACCGCGCCGGCTTCAGCACGACATCAGCTTCGCTGCCTTCTGACCGGCTTTTCGGTCTTCTCCTTTCCTTCTCCGGCTTCTCGCCAGAATCCGATCAACCAAATATATACGGCGCCTTCCGCTCCTCTCTCCTGCCGCTTCTGCTTCCCCAACCTCCTCGTCTTCGCTCTCGCTCTCTCCTTCTTTCCCCCGACACGGGCGACGGGGCGACGTTTCCAGATTCAGATCCAGATCCGCCCTCTCCGCGCCGCCCGTGCCAGCGCCGCCGTCTCTCTCTCCGCTCGCCGGCCCTCCCCGCGCCGCCCGTGCCGGTGCCGCCGTCTCTCTCTCTCTCCCCGTGCGGCGGCCAAACGGCTGGGCCCCTGCGTTGCCCGCCCTTCGACGCGGCGGCGCATCGGCGAGACCGGGTTCCGGCCATGGCCGCAGCCACGACGGCAGCTATCCTCTCCCCCGCGCTTCTCTCTCTCTCCTGATGTGACGGCACACCAGTGGTCGCGGCCGCCGCAGACGGCCGCTATCCCCTCCGCTTCCCCACGTGCTGCCCACGCCTCTCTCCCCCTCTCCTGATGTGCCTCAGTGCGGGTGGGGCATGGCCGTGCCATGGCCGGCGCAGGGGCAGAGGCATGGCCTCGTGGCGTCGTGGCCGCTCGTCCTCATCTTCGAGTTTCATCTCAGTTTCGCCATGTGCCTCTTTTTTGTTGTGTTTTCCCTGGTTCGTCTTTCTCAGCTAAGATGGCATAAATATATTAATTTGGGGCACAGCTTCATACTGCTATCTGATGCACGTATTTATCGTGCGTTTTTTTAGAACAATACGAATTTTATTCCTGCACAATATTTTTACTGATTTGAGTGCTCCGTCCATGACCAAATACTGTTTCCCTTCTGATGCTTGGTGCAAGTGATGGACATGTGTTTTTGCTGTATAGCTTGTGATGAAAATGAACTCCCATTTAACTTGGAAATATAGACCGATGACCTTCAGAGGCCCACGCCATGTTCATGAATATATGTATCGCTATCTGTTTATTTAGCTTACCATGCCACTTCCCTAGGCTAGGTTTATTGCAATGCTGCCTTAATAAGAACAAATTTCATGTGCTGCCACTATACCCCACTCATCTCTACATCCACTGTATATGCCTGCAACATAGATTGCTACAAATCCTGCTATTTCTCAGCGCATGCCGTTGTGCCTACCTATGAGAGATCAGATGATGTCATTTTGTTTATTTCTGAGGCTACTCTTGTTCCCTAGATTCTTTCTACTTTTTAATTGTCGTGCCCTTACAACAACCTGCCCATTTTTCTTACTTCCAAGGTGTGAGGATAGTTATATTCTCCCTTGTTTACAGAATGATGACTCTCAAATCATGTGTGAGTTTGTTCTGATGTACTAAACTGGAGGTGGATGAGGGATTTAAGCCAAGTGTTTAGTTTGCTTCCTTTCTTACCTTCATTTGGGTGCACATGGATTCTGATTTTACATTAATTTAATTTGCTTCCTTTCTTGCCTTCGTTTGGGTCCACATAGATTCTAGCTTCCTTTCTTGCCTTCGTTTGGGTGCACATGGATTCTGATTTTATAGGAATACCAGGACACAATTGCCTCCCAGCTAGCAGTAACGTGGATGCCATGCTCTTCTGCTTGTGCAAAGGTTGGCTATCGCTTCTGCATTTCAAGAAGGTAAAGCGTTTTTATCGTATCTCTTCTCCATGCTTTTCACTGCCTAGATGTGAAGCATAATATACACTAAAAACTATTATCTAAAAATTACTATCTATATCGGTCATTGCAAATTGTAGAAACTATTATGAGTACATGGGCTACTTTTTATGATCTTATCACCTGCTAGCTATTTTCCAATATTTAGCAGAACTTCAAAACACTGCTAAAGACGAGTACCAATCCTGAATTGAACGAAGAACTTACACTCTGCGGTTCTTGTTATTGGTAAGGTCTGATACTAGCTTGGTCGATTTGGTACACCTATGTACCGATTTCATCAATACGTATTTTATTTTAATTTTTGACAGGTGCATCACCGCTTGATTTGGGGGTAAATCAATTGGGTGGAGAGATTCAGTAGGCTGGATCAGTTAGTATCTGTCAGGAAAGCCCTTTACCATGTTGTCGTGTTACACGATTTTTGTCATATGTCTAAGAACGAATTATCCTTGTGCTAGAGTGCAAGACAAATAAAGGATCCTACTTCATTTTGGTTGCTTTGTATGTTGCTTTTCTTTGGGAGGTCTGCTATTAGATATAGCACCTCATATCATGTTGAGGCACTAATATGTTGTGCAAAGATAGTGTTTCTGTAACCCTAAGGGGGCACGTTTTCATGCTATGCTAAATTGAAATCATGTGATTTTAGGTAGTTGCTTGTAATTTTTGTGTACATATGGGATGAGACATGGATGAGAATCCAGTCTATCATGTTGTTGATTTTTGTTGAGTTAATGTCTCGTTTTTTATTTTGGAGTTACAAAATTTACAGATTGCAGATCATCTTGTACCCGTGGATATGCCATAGGGCATCTTACTATGATTAGTTTCAGGCACGGTAAGCATGGAACAACTCTTTTATCTTCCTCCATGCATCGTGATATTATTTTCCCCTAATGATTCGAATTTTCCAATTTCTAACTCTGTCTAATATGTCATATGTGCAAGATGATATTATTTTCCCCCTAATGAAATGAATGCCGCTCATGCCTGTTCACTGGTGCACCTTTTTCAGCTCTGTAACTGAAGACAGTATGGCTACTACACATCCAGTCTTTCAGGCTTCAGGTAATAAACCACACCCTTGTATATTCATGGCCTCTTTGTCGAAATTTTTTCTCCTCAATCCATTATTGCAGCTTCTATTTTCCTACTGCGATATATTTCTCAAGCAATCGATGTATTACATCTATTCAAAAGGGATCAACGACTTTGCTGGTCACTACCATTCGTACTATCAGAGTGCATAAGCAGCTTCTCATTTTTTAGGATTGAGGGTTGCCTTATTTCATAGAGCTAATTTTATACAAAAGTTCCATCAGATTGAAGGTCATTTGTGTTTGTTTTCTTCATATTCAGTTCACTCAATGGATTATAATGTACAACACTGTTAGAATTTCATGGGGGTGATCTGATCTTGATGGGACTATTCATGACCAACAGTTTTTCCTACTACCACATGCTTTTGTTATGGTTCCATCGTCTTATGTGATTCATCGTAATTAAAAGCTATTTATAGTTAAACTAAAATTATATAGGACTACAGGCAAAGATGGCTTAACCCCTTCCCTCCTCCCCTTCCCCTCTTGAGTTTCGTGGATCAAAGTAAAGTGGTACATTTTGAAAAGCTATTTAGAGTTAGACTAAAATAATATAGACCTACAAGCAAAGATGGCTTAATCTTGGTTTATATATGCCATAGCCCTTTTAAGTAATAATATCTCCATGACAGGGTTACATCCCCTCTACATCAGCTTGCTTATGTCAGGTAGTTTAGTTAGTCCTCGAAAATCTGCTCTACATTTTACCCACCTACCTTACCTTCTTAGTTAGTTCCTTTCTACTTAGAGTGCCACCTTGCACTACAGGATTGCAACTTCATTTTTGTTGCTCACTCTTTCTGAATCTCCTTGCTGGTTTGTCAATTTATGTACTTACTGATCATTTCTTTCATTTCCAGATAATATTTATAAGCATAGGTCGATGACGCAATGAGGCAATGCAGTAAAAAACAGACGATAGGACTTACAACTACCTTGCATTGAGAGTTCATTCCTTTCCTTTTGGAGAGATTAGGTAACAGCTGAGGTCACCTCTCTTTTGTTTCGATTGTGCAACCTATGAGCTAAAAGGAGGAACTATATCCCCCTTTGTTGATTTATAAGTATGAATCCACACGTTAGTAGCATCAGTACGTTCGTTTTTGTTTCAGAAAGGAGTATTTCTTCCCTCATGCATTGCTTGCTATGTGACTTACATAACTTTCTATCTATATTTACACCAGTTTATCATTGGAGTCGTTTACAAGCAATGTTCAGATTACTATCTGTTTTTACGATGAACGTATCTACTTTTTTCCTCTATTTTGTATTGTTGTTTAAATATATAAGCTGACATACTATTGGTTCTGTGACTTCCTAACTTTCATTGATTAAACATGTTACTTTCGAGGTTTCCATTTGTGATTTATACTACAGTTATTTGCTTGCTTTATTAGGTCAACTGCACACCGTTCCCCTGCTCGCATATTTCCCGCGCCTAAAATGTACATGGTTAGCAGAAACATGTTCAATTAGGTACATCTCTTGTGCAATACGTTCCGTACTTTTGTGGTCTATGCACCATGTGTTTCTATAACAAACATCTGCTTCTTGCTACATCCAGGTTACAGGCAAACAGATCAGTAATCTTTCGTTCAGGTACCCCAATAAAGACCCACTGCTTTTAGGTAGTTTATCCCATTGGCAAATTTTGCTGCATATTCTTGATATACAGACTAACTTTTTCTTTTATAAGCATCAGCATCAGCTGTGTTTTTACTCTGGTCCCTCTATCCTACGTCTGTGCTTTGTCTCATCGAATCAAAGGATTAACCAGTGTCACATCTATAACACTTTTGTCACCAGCCAAAGTTTCATGTTTTGACTGTTGTTTGCATAAATCAGCTATGCTTTTAGTTTCTGTCTATTTTTGTGTTCCATATTGCATCTTTCAGGTATGGTCGAAAAATTAGTTCCCCAATTTACAGAGGTCATGGACCGTTGGCCGCTGTTGAATTGCCTACATCGATTGTGTACTATTTCTGTACACATCTACGGATTGGTACAATTGTTCAAATAAAGAACCCTTAATAAGTTTGCATGAAATAGAATATTGCTAGTCATTGATTTAGAATTGTCAAAGGTGTTTTTTTTTCCTCGTAACATCTTAGCCTCAACAGCTCAATATCCAGAACCACAGTTCCATGTAATATAATGGCAAAAACCAACTCCACTATTTACCATGCTATCTAATATGTAAACTATCCATATATACAGAATAGCCTAACAAAACTGCTGCAACAGCGGATGTAATATATACTTATTTAACATGTATATAATAGCCTACAAATATCTTTGTATTTTCAATGTCAATATCCATAAATCAAACATATGTTTTCTATTCAACTCAATGCATACATTTCTGTCAAACTCGCGCCGCGCGCAAGGGTGCGCGCAACGTACTAGTGAATCGTTGAAACTGGGGCAGACTGGCTCGTTCACGCGCACTCGAGCACTGGCTGCCGTCTCCCTGCCCGAGCACCACGCCATTGGTCAGCTGCCGGCGCCAATCAGCGCCCGAGAGCGCGTCCACCCACCGCGCCGCACCACTGGCCGTCGCGCTGCCACCCTCCTCGATCGTCGCGCACGCGAGCTGCTTCTCTCCGAGAGCAAGAGGGAGCCGACGTCGCGCCCGTTCGCACGCCCTGCGCGCGCTCGCCACGCGGCCGACGCTGGCCGGAGCTGTTGCCTCGCCCAACGCGCCACGCTCGCGTTCCTGTGCTGCTCGGTCTCCAAGAGATTTGTGAAATGAATTGGAAAATGTAGAAAAATTCTAAAAAAAAGTCAAAATCGGTTTCGGTAGACTCGGTGTGTTTAGATCGGTAGACGAAAAATAAAGAACTGTATGTTTTGTTATCTATGTGTGCTTGAAAAATAGAAAAAACGTTATATGCTGTTTTATTTATTTAGAATGTTCTGTTTATCCAAAAGTTACAAAGTTTTATATAGTAAATTACTTATACCACTACTTAACTGTAGGAAAAGTTTCGCACGCAGCAGAGCTAATATGAGGCATTTTCTGGGTTGTTTCGGTTGTGCATGTCTTTTTTTATTCAATTTTTGAGTGACCTTAGCATTGTTTTACATGTATATTTTTCCAATGGACAAGGTTAATCATTTATCTTTTACCTATTTGAAATGTATTTGATCTTGAAAAGAGATGTACAGTATCTTTTTAATCCTCTTGTACGCACGGCTCACAACACACTAGTTCATATGAGTCGATATATGAATGTGTTAAGTCTAAAGAGTCTATCTATTTTCTAAGTTTGTTGTATTATTGGCTCCATCTAAAATTTTGTTTGGTTGAATTTTAAGCGACCCCAATCTACGTAATAACTAAGGATTATATATGTCATATATGATTCAACACGTTGTGGTCTTAAACCAAACTCCCCAAAAGACATAATTTCGACAAGCAAATTCCATATCTATCTTCTGTCTATTCTTTTCCTAATATTAAAATCAAAATTCAATTCTTTTAGCCATTTTTTACTTTCTATATTTTTTCTAACGGTCGGCTGGACATCCGCTGAACTTGTATTGATACAGGAGGATACTTCGTATATATGCCAGTTTATATGAGTTAGAATAGAGCCTGTGATAACGAATTCCAATTTTATAACTCATTGAATCGGACGATATCTTGTCTATCTCTTCTGTACATCTAAAAAGACTCTAACATATACCCGATGATACCAAATCTCGATCGGAGGCACTAGCGCCTGGACGTCCGGCGCCAGCAGCGTGTCCGGACGCAGCTTAGCCAACCGAACCGTTGGTCTGCGTCGCAATCCACCAACAGGACCGACCTATCTCAGCATCCCGCCTAATAGAAAAACTGAAGTGACCGAAGCACTACCAACCCGCGTAACAGAAGGGGGGAGCGTGTGCTCATGTTCGCACTGCCATCCCTCAGCGCGCCCCACCACTAGCCGCCGCCATGCCCCCTCCTCAGTCTGAAAAGGATGCAAGGCAGCAGAAAGACGAGGAGGAGACACCAAGGCGAGGCAACAGAAGGTGAGGAGGGAGATGCAACACCGATCTACTTTGAAACATCTAGATAGAACACGTGCAACATACGTCTGAAGATAGATGAAACATTTGAAACATGCGTCTGAAACACTTGTAAAAAACACATGTAACACTTGAAAAACAGTGTAATACATATACAACATCTAGATAAAACACTTGCAATATATGTGCGAAACATATGCAATATCCAAATAAACACAATCGCAACATACGTCTAAAAAAATAAATAAAACATTGATAGAAGTTTGCAACATAGCTTTACAAGGATTGCAACATTTTGGTCTGCTTGTGCAACATCCATACGAAACCCTTGCAACATACATATGAAACAACTAAAACACTTAAAACATATGCTTGCAACATGCGTTTTCAGCACAATATCATCTTGCTGCTTGGATAAATGGAGCTCGTCCTTGTGGAGCTTGACATCGGCACGAAGCTCGATGCCACGGAGTGCGAGGAGGTCGCCAGTGTGGAGCTCGTTGGTGGCACGGACCTCGGCAGTGGCCGCGACAGGCAGATGGAGCGCGACCACGACGAGAGGCGCGAGTCCGGACGGGGGGCACGCGGCGACGACTGGGGGCGGCGCTGGCGAGCGGCGCAGACGGAGTCTGTCCCGCGAGCGGGGCCGGCATGGGTGGGCAAAGTCTGTCCTGTGAGTGGGGAAGCGCAGCGTAGAGCGGGCGGGGTCCGTGGATGAGTGGATGAGGATGTGTCCGTGGATTGGATGAGATGAGCCACGGAACGGACGCCCGTGACATATCATTATTAAATCTCGATCCCTGTTCACGCGTCCACGCCTATAACATCGTCATCTACTGGTGATACCAAATCTCGATCCATGTTCACGTATCCGCGCTCGATACAAATCATACTTCACTCGGAGCTTAACGCGTTCACGTCCTACTCGGTTTCGATACAAAGATGGAATTTACGCATCCACGTCCGCAGGGGCGAAGTTAGTATTAAATTTAGGGTGGTGCACAACGTCAACAGCAGTGTAGAATATGTCTTCTTTCAACTGATTTATATGGTCAAAATAAGCTAAGTATTAAATATATTTTTTTTGCCTGGTGCCAGTGCACCACCTAGACTTACGAAGTTCTCCAAGCTCGCACATTAGCATCTTCAAAAATCGGCTAGTAATAATCTTTAAAAAATCTCTAAACCATATAAATCAATAAATCGTCGATGTAATATGTTTGCCGGTCTATCTATTACTGGTAGTAATAAAAGAAACACATAAAACTGTGCAGTACGGCTGTACTGTGTCTGTGCGTTTCCACCTCGGCACTTTCCAATCCAATCAAGCCGCGAGCGAATAGAAGGCCTAGGTAGTTCTGGTGCGCCATGGCCTCAGCACCCCAGCCGCCGCCGCCGGCGAGTAGCTGGGCGGGTCTCCCACGTGACGTACTGTGGGACGTCTTCCTCAGGATCGGGCAGCGCGACGTCCTCCTCGGCGCCGGGCTCGTGTGCTCTGCCTGGCGGCGCTTGGCACGCGACGAGCCCGTGCTGTGGCGCCGCATTGATCTGACCTCTCCGGACTACGACGGGGAAGACAACGGAGCCCTCGGGGACGACGACGACGGCGGCGGTGACTGGCTCTTGAAACAAGGCGGCGACGATTACTGTGTCAGCCGCCTTTTCAACGAAGGCGACGTCGACGTCTCTTTCTGGTGCCGATGCTACAAGAAATCGCGACGTGGAAGGCTAGGGCGCGGGCCGCCGTGGATCGCAGCGCGGGCCAGTGCGAGGCTTTCTCGGGCCGTGCTGACGATGAGGTCCTCCGGTACGTTGATGGAGCCTGACGTTGTTAATTTATTAGTACTCTGACGCGTATTTAGAGGTCAATCAAATTAGCAAAAGAGTAACAGAGTTTAGTAGCCAATGGAATTATGTAAATTCAAAACAATGCCAGATAATACATGTAACGTTTTTTCTCCATTCATTTACTTCTAGAAAACAATAACACTTGACTGTATTTGTTTGCAACATATTACCTTTGATCCCAAATTTAAGCTCATTTTAAGGCATTACCATGGACCATGGTCATTGTTTGCAATATGTAATCTATGAAATAGATTTTATTGAAAAAAGAAAGAAGCCAATCTTTGTTGTTGATCTATATGAATAACTATTAGCAATCAATAAATAAATGTATAAAAGGTTCTGACTTGGAGGAAATAGAAGAAGACTTGTATATATTTTAAAATGGCGAAAGTATAAAGGACGATACTTAGTTCGCAAATGTATGGGTGAATTAATTAATAGTTCCTCTGATCTAACTAACATTGCCTAGGAACCCACCTGTCCATAAGTACTGTGTGTTGTAGCGTTTTTTTGGTTTTTGCTACTCTTACAAGAACAAATGTATAGATACAAATGTTATACATGTTGGTATGGAGTAGTAAGAATTCTGTTCCGACATCTTTTCTGTTTGTTTTTCACGTGCTGTGTTCATGATCTTCAGAAAAATTAATAATCTTAAGATAGACCTTGCACAAGATATAGCATGCCGAAGCTATGGTAGCAATAAAATTACTATCAGGCCCATAGTTATTGGTGTCTGATATAGCATATACTCCTATCCATTTAGCCAAGCACAAGTGAATGCAATTTGGCTTCGGTATTGTGGAAGTTTTTGTAAACACATATTAACTTGTTTTGATGTTGTACTTCAGGAAAAAAGCTTGATATCAGTTAACTAGTTTAGCGAGTTCGAGTGGAATTATAAAACTAAAAAAATACTAGAGATTTTGCAATACCATGATTGTCAACTAGCTATAGATAGAAGTTATTAAAACCTTTTAGGTTACTTAAACTGAAGTATTATAGAAAACAATAGTAGTTTCCGAAACTCCTGAAAAACCTTGTATCCAAGAAACAGTTCTAAATTATTTTTGTTCACCCCCTCAGATCCCCTCAGATTCTAACCAAATGATATATTTTTATAGGGCACCGTCTCTAAGAATTCAGTTCACTCAACGACGGCATGTCCTCCACAGTGTTCTGTGAGGTAATAAAAGAGTTCTCCCTGCTGGAAGAGCTTGAGCTCGTGATAAAATCTGACACCTGGGCGTCCATGAAAGTATCAACCAGATGCTGGGCAGAGCTGCTTCAAGCAGCTTGTGAAGCTTCCAGCCATCTGAAGTGTTTCACGGTGCGCCATGCTGGTGATAGCAACAGCAATGGCTACTACTGTGTCCCCCCAAGGATTTGCAATCCCAACAATGCATGGGCTACGCTATCTGCAGCTGTTTGGGGACAGCTTCACTAAAGACGTGGTATTGAGCATTGTAGATGGCTGCCCTAACCTGCAGTCACTTGACATCAGTCATATCCCCTGCCTGAGTCATGAGGACATAATTGTGCTGAAAGCCAAATGCTCCATTATCGAGGACAGAGTACCTTGGGGCTTGGGTATATCTTTTGTCTATGAATTGAATGCTGACGAGGATCATATGGACTATGACGACAGTGACGATATCAATTTTTACGATCCCTACTATGATGGGTTACCCAATCCTTATTAGCAAATGGTTATTAAAACAGCGGCCAGCATTCCCCTAGACATGAATGATGACAGTAAGTATTTTGATCGATGCAATTTACTCTCAATGATATCTATCTATCGTCGTGTACAATAGAGGCTGAAAACCTGTGAGGTCTTACGTATCGAGTTTGTATCGAAACAACATAATATAGGTGTTGAGCTTTTGTATAGCTGATGTATTTGTTATCTTCACTGTACTGGTTAAAGGTTTCCTCTTGGCATCAAGTTTTCCTTCACTACTGCATCAACGATTTTCAGAGGGGATGCATCCTAAAGAATTCAGCTATCCCAATAGCAAAGAAACCTGACTTAAATGATCCCCACAATCTCTGTCTATAATCCAGAGATCCATACAAGACCTTTTTTTTTTTATCAAGAATTCAGATTCTGCAATCACTATCTAGAATCCAGATTCTCGTGATCTTTAGGAAATCCAAACAGGATGTGTACTTTATATACATGATAACACAACAAGCTTATTTATTGTAACTAGCAAACGTGCCCGTGCGTTGCAATAGGAGACGCAACTTGCTGTGTAATTTATTTAGATGATTTGTAGGTTGAAAATTTATTTAACAAACATGTGATGCTACTCATATATGATCGAGCATCGGATTTTGAATAGTAATTGAGATTGCATCGTATATTTAAGTTTGTCTTTGCATCGAACTCTATGCCTTGTCTTTGTTTAGCCTTTCGTTTCTTTTTTATTGCATGTTTCCTTTTCATGTTTCTATTTTGTTGCGTTCAGTCTAAGTTCTTGTCCGTTTCGACTTCTAAGGCCGTGTTTAGTTTCTCCTAAAATTTTTCACCCTATCACATCGGATGTTTGGATGAGTATTAAATGTAGATGAAAAAATAACTAATTACACAAATTGCGATAAATTTATGAGACTAATTTTTTAAGCCTAAGTAATCAATGATTTCACAATGTTGTGGTACAGTAAACATGTGCTAATGACGGATTAATTAGACTTAATAAATTCGTCTCGCGATTTTCAGGCGAGTTATGTAATTAGTTTTTTATTAGTATCCGAACAACCCTTCCGATATCCTACGAAACATCTGATGTGACACCCCAAAATTTTGCACCCAGGAACTAAATACCCCATAAGAAATTTGTTCAATAAAAGTTTCATCATGTTATGATTCGTCTTGAATGAGACCCCATACTATTGCTAGATGTGCACTGTTCTAACTCGTATGTACATTGGAGACTTGGATATTTATCCAATAATTACATCAGGTGTTTCAATTCGTTTTTGATTCATACTCTACAAATTGTATTATCCATTTCGATTCATTTTGGAATCAGATTTCATACCATGTATGGCATGGTGCTCTAACTCGTATAGAAAATATTTCTCTATTTTATATAGGGAAGGATCAACGGTTCAAACATCCATGACGGTTGAATTTAGTCCTTTTGTTTTTTATATTTATAGGAGAAACAAAAAAACAGTCGCTTAGATGAACGGGTACGTGTGAATGCCCCGTAAAATGCTCTCACGGATGCTCGGACGGTACACACTTGCAAGGATGAAAAAAAGAGAACATGTTAGGACAAAAGAGAGAAAAAGTAAGGTGGATAAAAAGATGACATAACCATAGTACTTTTTTTCCTTTTCTATTTTTCTGATTATATTGTTCGGCCTTCCACCATAAGAAAAACGTCGGGCTTTGGTTTATTATAGAAGTTTCCAACATTTTCTGGGGGAAAGAAAGTTCCCAGCATTAAAAAAAGAAACCGGTCCCTATAATCTACCGTATATATCCCGTCAAAAGAAAATAAATATACAACATTGTCGTCAGATATGAGGAATTACAACGGGACATACAATTTATTACGCATTGATGGTGCTAGCGATTGCATGCTTGTGTAGACGAGCTATGTGCATGTGACAGTATATGCCATACATGTACGTGAACTCCTGGCTATGATGCACAGAGCCTCACCCCTTCTTGCCACCGATCGGTGTCGACTCCGTTAACGATGGGCCTTCATAGATCGATCGTAGCTGCCTCTTGACACCTTGCCGTAGATGATGTCCTCTCACCACTCATCTTCATTGGCTCGCAATCAAGTCATCTCCACTGATACTTGTCCGAGTGGGCGGCGGAGCTGTGGGTGAGCAGGCACCTGCATTCGATGGGGATGTAGTGGTCTGTGCTCGTCGTGTATCGGTGGGAGACGATGGTTTCTCCTGTGAGCGGATGCCACAGCGAGGCGTCGGAGACTTGTCCGAGGATGAGCAGCCATCCTTGAGTCGTCCTGAAGCAGGAGTTGTTTTTCGTGCGTGGTGTAGACGAGATGCTCCGCTCGGAGCCTCAGACAGGTTATCTATGACCATCTTTGTGATTGTGGTAGCAGCAGTAGTATAGTCTGCTGGATCAACGTACAACAGGAGAGCATCCTTGTATTCATAGACGAGCAAAGGCAGGAAGGCAAGGACCTGTCTCAGTGGCTGTTTGATGCAGCTGCTAGTCCCGCTCCCACTTCGTTCATCATCATGCCCATTATGGCTGGTTTCTGTACCTGCTGCCATACATGATTCGAATAAAAAGTGTATATATATTATATATTCAGATCTGAGGAATCTATTTGGATTCAGATTCATATTCCATATTCGTCTAGACGCGAGCTATTCTGACTCGTACGTAAATAAAGAAAGCGGTGCAAAATAAAGAACGTAATTCTTATCCTTTTCTATTTATTATTAAGAGTTGTATTTAGAGTACTCAGGATCTGAGGAATTTATTTAGATTAGGATTCCTACTCCATATTGGTCTAGACGCGAGCTATTCTAACTCGTATGAGCACGGGTTATATATATAAGTCCGGACAAAAGAAACTCTCCATTGTTCGGTAGTTAGAGGAAAACAGACAAAAAGAATGGATGGACGAAAAAAAGAGCCTGAAATTTTGTCTCTTTATTATTATTATTAGGTATAGATAAGTTTTTGTATATTAATTAGTAGAAGTGGGTATTTTATATGAACATAAATTGCATAACTTATAGTTATTGAAACATTTTTCATAGTCGTAGATGTTTATAATTAGATGTAGGTTTGAGAAGATATTTTAGTTTTTTTAAATACCGGCAGAAGTGGAATTTAGATACAAATTTAAAGGCTTACTTATATTATCTATCATAATGATAGGTGGATATATAGTTAGATGCAAATTTAGGGGGTAATTTTAGGTTATGTTTCATAATGGCATATGTGGTAGTTAGAAATAGATTTATGAGGTTTACTTATGTTATCTTTCGTGATGGCAGAGGGGGGTAATTATTTAGAAAATAGAATGGATACCATAGTTGTTATCATCAATGGTGATTATAGTCTACCGAATTGATGGTTTGATCTTTTGGATTAAGGAAATCTAGGGTTTGCCCTTTTTTTGTAGCACGTCTTGTGAGGATAAAAATGGAGCCTCAGTTAGAACCCCAATTATTAATAGTAAGATGATTATTAGAGTTTACCAATATGGCTAGGTCTTTTTGATGTTTTGCGACAATTTTAAGGATTTATCTTTTTTTCTAGTGCGCTTACAAGGATTTACATGGATGCTCTATTGAGAGCCCCTAACTAGTAATAATAAGACCTATAAACAAAAAAAGAATGATGTCTAAATTGCCTTAAAAATGATGCCTAAAAGAAACCGCCAACCACTAGGTGAAGTCTTGTTAAAGGGGGAAAATAATAACTGCTAATATTTAAGATAAGGTTCAAGATTTGAAAATTGATAAATGACTGCTAATGTTGGGTTGTATGAATTATGATAAGGAGCTTGTACTAAGAGATAGGCTTTTATTAACTTGGAATCAAGTTATACTGATCTAGAAAACTGAGCACACAATATAGCAGCAACAAAGGATATAATGATCAGAATTAATTATTTGCCATGTTTGCTTAGGCCACCTACCTCTATATAAGCATGGCCATTGAGCATTGCATTTCAAATAATCAATCTCGCATCCCATGGCGCTTCTCAAGAGTAATGATACTAGGGCTCTGTTCTTGGCGGCGATCGTGGTCATCGCCATGGTGTTGACACCCTGCCCTGCACACGGAGCAGATGATGGTATATATGTGCATCATGCACACTCTAACATATAATATATCTATACCTAAAAGACTGTATGCATTGGATATCGGTACGGTCATTATTGACTTTTTTTTTTAACTCCGTGTAGAGAGGTGCGAGCATATGCCGGGGTGCACTATCAGCAACTGCCGCAACAAGTGCGAGCAGTGGGGGTATGCCAACCCTGTGATAAACTGCTGGAACACACCACCAAATACGGAATTGGACAACTGCTGCTGCTTTAGTAACAAATTGGCTTAATTTTTAGTACTGGCAACTCTAGCTGGATCTTGACTGATCAATCCAAATAAATATATCATAATAATTTGATGGAAATAAATCCTTGTTTTGAAGTTCCAAATTGCCTCAAGCTCTAAGGGCGTAACATCCTCAAATAATGGTATGACGTATTATTACCTGAAGCATGTTGTTCAAACTAGTGATGATCATTTTTTTTTATTCTGGACGTGGAACAAATATGGATACATCAGGTACAATTCATAAACATAAATGATCGTCCTTAAAACATTAGGGATGAAAACGGATCAGATCGGAGCGGATAATGCCTTCCCCATATCCTAATCCATTTTTTGGTCAGATTTGGATTGGATCGGATATTATACGGATTCAGTTGCGAATACGGATTTTTAGGACGTCGGAAATGGTACGGATTCGGACCAGTGTCGGAGTGGAAGCAGATTTTTTTAAGTCGGATAATATGTGCTTACATGTTGTTTTTCTATAATGAGAAACAATTCATTAACCAAAGTCATAAAGCGGCAATACAGCGTGAAATAATCACCATCAAACCACCACTTCGATTTAAGAGCTCACAAAATTAATACAAGTTCTCATATTGGATTTAAGAGTATAAAACAAGTGTGTAAAAAGATACTTTTCTTGCCGCTTGGGCTCCTTAAAATATTCAGATTATCCTATTATAAGTGACGGAAAATCCACGTTCAATTATCGGATAATCCCCCTGGATTTCGCCAATCCCGTATCCTAAACCGCATCCGCATAAAATCGGATTCCGATTATCCATCCGCACGGATATTAAACACACTTATCCATATCCTTAAACTTCAGATTCGAAGCGGATCTGAGCGGAGGATTATCCATACCACTTTCACTGCTATAAAACATGATTGACCCTGATGAACAGGATAGAGAGATTGGAATAAGCACACAACATCAACAGGTAGATCGGGCAACCTTGCACGCACACTGTAGGATTGATGATCCAATCGATGAAATTGGTGAATGAATAAATGATTGTTGCACCAACGATCATACGTGGTGAACAAACTGGATGCTTTGGTTCAATTTTTCTTTCTATCTTTTGATCAAGTTATCAAAGCCAATTACTCCATCTGCTCCAAATTTCAACTTACTTTAGCTTCGTTCTTGTTCAATTTTTCTTTCTATCTTTTGATCAAGTTTATAGAAAATAAGCCAACATCTACAACATTAAATTAGCTTATTAAATCTACACTATATAGTTTATAGAAAAATACACTATATACAATGTCAAATTAGTTCCAACAAATTTTCCATAAAATATGTTTTGATGTATAGTGCTTTTATTTGAAACTTGTATATGTTAACATATTTTGTAAAATTGATGAATGTTAAATAGGTTTATCTTATAATAAAGCCAAATTGAACTATATTTTAAAATGGGAGGAAGTACTTTATGTACAATGCGCGGTTCAAACAGTTGTTGCCTAGTGTGAACATCAATCAACATAGAGGAGAAGGCTAGCTAGTGTTCATCCATGACTTGAATCTTGATGACATTAACTTAAAATCTTTGGCTATTTAGCATACACATGATAAATAAACATATGTATATAAATAGGGAGCAACAAATAGATAAATACGAAAGTTGCTACACATACTACTAATAATGGCATCAAATTCCAACCCATATGATTTGTGTGATGCCTTCGATGACATATTGTAACAAGGTTTGGAGTAACTGCAGTGAACTAGCAGGTTTCAAAAACAATTGATGACATCCTAAAATAATCAAGAAAGAAATGTAAATGTAGTACATAATTAATTATCTACCAAATTATTAGTCCTTGCTATAGCTTCTGGAAGAATTGATTGGCTTAACAAAAGAGGTTGAATTGGACTCTAAAAAATTAAAGCACAAACTAAAACTTAGCCTATTATATATACTTCAACCATCTTCTGAGACATTATCGATGAACCTAGTACCTATGGAAAACACATACTAAGATAAGGTTGTTAGAACGAATATGACAAGAGTATAGCTAGCATAGGGGTATGCTAAGTCCCCGAGTTAAGGGGCAGTAGTCCAAGTGACTCCCCGGCCGACTCTTCGAATCGCTCGGGGTCTATACCCATTGTGTACGCTCGTGTGTACCCTCTGGCAGAATAAGGATGGCTTGGTAGCCCATAAATCGCCCTTCCTAGAGGAGGCCCGCGATGTTAGGAGGGAAAGCCCAGGCAAGTCCAAGCTGCCATCGCTCAGGGCTCGAGGGCTCGGCCATAGCACCAAGGTTCCCGACCAATGGAGAACCAGGGCCGAGCCCCCCTGCCCGAGCAGCCGCCTGAGCTTTAGCTCATGGCCAACCGATGTCCCGAGCCAAGATCAAAAGCCCACTCTAGAATCTATCAGACACCTAGCACTGCTCTCCCATTCCACAAGACATGAGGCGCTGTCAAGCACTCCCTCAGTAGCGTCACGCAACGGGCATGACGCATCAGGACAAGAGACTCCCCAAACCCTAGGGGCAAAGGGGATCCATGCCCGCTTGTTAGCACCTTTGGGTGGAGGGAGGCTCCTTGCATACCAAGGAAGCCTCGAGAAGGCTCAAGCGCCAGACAGCAACAATGACGTCACAGAGTGGTTGCACCTGTCAGTGCTAAGATGAAGGAACCATAAGCACAGGCCGAGAATCCCCTAGGTTAGAATCATCCGATTTGTACACCCTAAGCCTTCCTCGGTATATAAGGGGAGGCATGGGCTCCTGTAGAAGGGGAAGACAGATTAGGAAAATGATCAGCCAGGTAGAAACCATGAACCCTAGGATACCACTGTGTGATCCCCTACAAAACTCTCTCAATTCCTTGTAAACAACTCCCATTGGGGCATTCCTAACACAAAGAACACCATACTACTGGACATAGGGCTCAGAGGCCCAGAACAGGATAAACCAACTGTGTCCCTCCGTGTTTTGAGTGTCCAAGCCACCAGAGACCCACACATTGACCTCCGACAGACAAACTCGATGCTCAGCATGGTTTCAAACCCACAACACCACACACTAAGCTATGTCCTTAAGAAAGGCTAGCACTAACAATTGCAAGAACATAGACCAACATAAGCTAGCTTGTCCACTTAACTAGTTACTTGTTAAAATCTCATGTTTAGTAAAGTCGTATCTAGCAAGTTTGGACATGGCACCACACAACATAGTCCCCCACATAGGATGAGTAAGGGGTTTCACTGAAGGACCCCAACAAGGCACATGAGGATATTTTCTCTACTAATCTGGAGCCAAAGCTAGCACAATTTGCTCTGACTCATCTTGCTTGGGTCGTGACCGCTCTCTTTTGTTTAAGGGCCGATTCAAAGAATCGACCTTTTCCTTCTTGTATTTATCCATGATTTTATCAAAGTACAACGGAATTTCACCACCTTCCCTGCATTTTTAGACACATTGGATTTCCACGTGCCAACATCTGGACTTTGAGGCTTATAGATGCGCAAACGCCCCCGGAGCCACCTGGGCTGTAGAACCGCCCTAGACAATTTCCAAATCAGTCTGGCTAGTTTGGGCAATAGTAGAACTAGCCTAGCCGATGGTAGAACCGGCCTGGCCGCTTTGGGCAACCTCCAGCACCGCTCCATCGCCATTTGCTTGCTTTTGATGATTGTTTCTTGCTAATTTCTTTTGAGAAGATGGCCTAATGGTAATAGTAAGCTTATTCTTGCCCATCTCATCCTTCTCAAGAGCAACTTGATGGTGAGCATACTTCTTCTCATCTCTTCTTGGCTCACCAATCACCACATTCTTCCTAGTTGTTGATTTTGCTTGCTTTGGCCGAACTAGGATGGTCGGGTTGTTGCATTCAAGCACATCACCGGGAAAGGAGCTTTATCAACCTGCATCTCACCCAAACTCATTCGTCTCTCATTGAGGGCCAATTGGATCTGCCAATGAAAAACATTACAATCATTAATGACGTGAGATCCAGAATTATGCCATTTACACCAAGCTCTTCTTTTTTAATTCTACGGGTGATGGTAGAGCATGAGATAATTTAATATATTCGTTTCTAAGCAATTCAACAAAAATTCTATCACACTTAGGCGAATCAAAGGTAAACTTCATGTCATCCTTTCGATTCTTTTGAATCGGCTTAAGAGATGGCATGGTAACATTCTTGGAGGTAGGTGGCCATGCAAATTTAGCACGATAACGTTCACCGCAATCATCGTCCATATCCGAATGATATTCTACAAGATGCACATTAGGACGATGTTGTTTATGATGTTCCCTAGCCTCTTTACTTCAACTCTCAATGCCCAAAGCTCACTGCATAACTTGGTTTATAGTAAAGACATCAAAACCATCAAGCTTCTCTTTAAAATATACTACTACAGATTGATTTATCACTGCTGCCACTTTCATAGCCGTAGCGATAGAAGCGATGATGTTATACTTCCACCGCCGATTAGACCGATAGGGAGGCCTCATAGGGAAGGAAACCGACCGTTGAAACTTCTACCACCCACGGGTTAATAATAGATGCGACAGTGGTATTTTCTCCGTCGCATGAAATGCTGAGATGACTAGGATAGGCGTTCTGGCCGCCAGCCCTACATGACCATTTGGTCTACCGGCGGTAGTAAATTCAGTGTGAGTTATTTTCCCATTTCCCAACTACCCACAACACAGTTGCATCACCAATATTACTCCATCTTCAAGGTTGGCGCATTGTTCCTCTCTCCCAGTTTATGTGAACATTGCACGCGTCGCGCCGTGTCGTCACCACCTTCTGCACGGCCGACGCATTGTTCCTCTCACAATTTGTGTGAACCATTGCACGCCTCGAGCCACACCGCCACCGGATCCAAAGGCAAGGGTATGCTTTCGCACTTCACTAAAGGATCTTTGTCAGATTATTTTCCTCTTTAGTGATCTCATTACTAAGGAAGCTCTCATCCTACTGCACAATGACGATCGCAGGCTCTTTGAAATGGAGGCGGCCCCCAACAATAGGAATACACTGGCCAGCCTCACAGAGGATCTTGTTCTAGAGATCCTCCGCCGCCTCCCCGCCCACTCCTTGTTCTCCTGCAAATGTGTTTATTGCTCTTGGAAGCACCTCATCTTCGACAACCATCAGGTGCTGCCCCAGACTGTGGCTGACTTCTTTTACGACAATGAAAACAGAAATCGAAACTTCACCAGTGTCTCTGGTATACGCCCCCTCCTTCAAATTCTTGCCCTTCAACCCTGACAATATAGCTGTCTCAGATTGCTACAACGGCCTCATCCTATGTTGGTGCCTTAGGGTTGATGGATACCACTATGTTATCTGCAATTCAATGACCAAGAAGTTTAATATACTGCCGCCTAGCACCCATGATATTGGCCATTCTGTTGCTCACTTGGGGTTCGATCTGACATCCTCCTTGCACTTCCATGTGATTGAGTATGTGGATGTCGATGGTTTGTGCACAGGCGTGGAGATCTACTCATCTAAAATTGTAGCATGGATCTATAAGGAATCTAAATAGGGTGAGGATACTGATGTGATATTTTATAGACAATCAAGTGTGTTTCTTAACGGTTGTCTACATTATGGGGCACTTTGGGGAGTACTCTATGATACTTGAAAGGATCTAATAGGCCTAGAGGGGGGGGGGGTGAATAGGCGGATCTAAAAACCTGAAACTCAAAACTCAACGTGGAAGTTAAAACACTGACCGGTACTACCGGTTGGTTTGGACCGGTACTACCGGTGAGGGATCACCGGTACTACCGACGCAGACCACCGGTACTACCGGTACCCTACTGAAACTAAGAAATCAGAGATTTGCGAGTTGTGATTTCAGATCTGAGTTTTACCTCACTACCGAAGATGATGTTGATGAAGTTTATAAACTCTCCTTTCTTGTTCCTTCACCAAGTAGTAGATTGAGCACCCACAACCTATGAAAGAGATATGAAAGAGGGAGAACACAAAGAACAACAACAACAAGCACGCAGGACACACGATTTAACCCGAGGTTCAGCAACCCCACAAAGGAGTTCCTACGTCCTCGTTGTTGAGGTGACCACTAAGGTCGGAGTCTATTCCACCTCCATGCCTCCCTCAAGCAACCACAAAGGTTAGCCCAAGATTTCCACTAAGAATACAAGGGTAATACAAACACTTCAGGGTGCCCTCACAAGTAGAACAACACGGGCAACCACGAAGAACACCTAGCCGGCTAGGGTTCCAAGAACCCAAGAGTAACAAACACAAACCAAGCCAACTAGGAGGGGAACCAAGTGCTCAAGATGTGAAACGAAGCTTTCCACTCTTAAATCTCTCCTCTCTACACAGATCTTGCAAGGGATTGGATTTGAGAGCAAAGAGGAAGAGAGAGAGGGTGAGACAATGCTTGAGAGCTGTTTGTCTGAAGGTTGGTGGGAGTAAATGGCATAGGTAACGGTTAGAAATGAAGGGGAGAGCTATTTATACTCTTATCTTCGAAGCGGTACCGGTACTACCGGTGAGTACCCACCGGTACTACCGGTCCTAAGGGTTCCGACCGTTACAGCCAACCTACTGGAGACTTTGCGAGAAAATAGCCTACCGGTACTACCGGTCAACGACCGGTACCACCGGTAGTACAGATTTTGGCGAAGACAAGTTTTGCGGGAAAACAACTTACCGGTACTACCGGACTTTCACCGGTACCACCGGTCAATGGCCGGTACTTCCGGTCAACCACCGATACTACCGCTAGAACAAAAACTCGCAGAACTAAGGCGCTGACACCGGCGGGATTCATGCCTACCGGTACTACCGGTACTCCTAGGCATAAAACACTTCTCTAAGTGTCAGTGAGTGCAAAGGTGTCTCTCAAACGCTTAAACAAACACAAATTGAGCACAAGTTTTCCCTCTAGATAGCCTAATTTGTATCCCTCTTGATAGTGCGGCGTTTCCTATAACTCAAGTCAAAAGATAAGATCTAATCGACCCACTTGAGACGGAATGCTTTCCAGCCAAAGGAATTGAGGGTGCTAACATCACCAAATGTGACCATACAAATTCTTTCATTGAACTAACACCTGCATATTCACTTAGATAGACATGTTAGTCCCTAATTTGATTGTCATTAATTATCCAAAACCCACAACGGGGGCGAATGCACTTACAAACTCCTCCTTTTTGGTAATTGATGACAACCAACTTAGGCTTACATAAGGTGTAAAGAATTGAAGAATTTGAATTTCAAACTTTACAAGAGGCTCCCCTCAGTGTATGCATTGAACTTGAATCTCAACATTGATCATAATCAATATGCATACATAAGGGAAGCTCCCCCTAAATTTTGCAATTCGTGGGGTGCCTAAAAGTGTGTGACAAGAAATATAACGTGATGCATGAGACATGACTTATCACACAAACACAGGAAAGGCTAAGGTAGAAAGAAAAGGACTTAAAAACAACAAAGCCAAACTAAGCCAACAAACAACATCAGAAAAAAATAGGCAAACATAACAAATAAGCATAAGTGATTAGCCTACAATCATCCATCATCACACCAATAGTTCTTAGTCCACCATACATAGTTCACCACAGGGTTTGGAATTATTACACAACCATTAACTAACTATTACATAGATGATAAGCCTAACACTCCCCCTTTGGCATCAAATGCCAAAAAGGGTAGGCACAGAAACGACCAAGGTAGCGAAATCTAATAAGGCTCTGAGAAGTCACGGTCATCGTCACTGTCGTCGCCGTCGTCGTTGTCGTCGATCGAGTAGTCAACCAACCCTGGCGATGTAGGGACTGTCTTCTTACCACAAGGGTCATCGGACGGGCCAGCCTCCTCACTAGGACCAGAGATGGGAGCACCATACAACTCGTTGTACTCGACAAAGGGATCCCGAAACTCACGGAGAGGACTCTCAGGAGGATCAATCTATAGGTGCTGCTCAATACGCCTTAGGCGACGATCATCCTTCTCAGCCTTGTAACAGAAGGCCTCCCAAAGCTTCCCCAAAGCATACTTGATGACACCGCCACCACGCCGACAACGCTCCGAGGAGGAGCGAGTAGGAGCAGTAGCAGTACCACCATAGTAAGCACCGCGGGAGGAAGTACGAGTGGCCGGACCACGAGTGGGAGAAGGAACGGAACCACCACCAATACCTCTGGGGCCCAAATGACGCACGGAGTAGGACTTGTGCACAGTATTGTGATGAAATGAACGACCCACCACTTGCTCAATGATATACATGAGATATGGAGCATAAGGCACAGACTTGTGGGGATCATTTGCAGCCTGCTCAATCTTGCGCCACATGAAGTCAGTGATGGAAAAACGATCACCACCAGTGCCAAAACGGCAAAGGACCTTAGGAGCATCAAGCATGAGATGAATAGAATCTCCAATCTTCGGGTCCAAGGTGAGGCGAATGAGATTGTTGAGGACATAAAAGTACAACTTCAAATGAGTGGTAGTGAAATCAACAGTCGCACTAGGCTTGTATACCTCAGCAGCCTCTAAGTCATCATGAGAGACAGAATCTGGAAAAAATATAAAAAAAAACTAGAAGCACCCCTGTCCTCAGCAGTAAACCCAAGAAGGCGTGAAAAAGTCCGATAATCACATCTGTAATGGACGCCTTGGGTAAGCCAATGTAGTACAAGGTTCTGAGAATCAATCCACAGAGTTGCATAAAACTGACAGATAATCTCATCATTCTAATTATGCTGGAACGTCATAAGAGGAAGCAGACGACAAGCATCAAGATCAGCAACCAAACGGTGAATGTCAGGATTGTTCAAATTATCAAGAGAGGCGCGTTGCACCCACTTGTGCTGGAATATCGGCGGAGAAGAGCCACGCTGCCCACTCTTGAAAAGAACCTTGTAATAATAATCCGAATGCATGCGGCTCCAAAAATGAACATCCACACTAGGATTGCGGATAAACTGATAGGGATTCTCACTGCGCTGCACCCTTAAATCACCCGCTCTCTTAGAATAATCAACAGGAAGAGAGGGTTGATAACCACCTTGATTTTGAGGACCGGACAAACGAGGATTTGCATTTTGATGAAATAAAAGCATCCGGTTGGCAGTGGCAAGACCAATTTGAATGGGGGATTGAGCCACAATGTTAGGGTCAATAGAGCAACCCTCAATTTGCATAGCGGCAAGCTGTGGATTCTCACCTGCCGGACGCTGACCTTGCACTTGCTCGCTATGACGACGCGAAGGATTGGGGCGTCCCATACTCGAGAGAGGAGCAGGCACACCCTGGGGCTCAACATCATCTTCATCTCCAATGCTGCCACCACCTCCATGACCGCTAGAACGAGCGGCAGTCCTTCCACGGACAGGCCGGGAAGCACTACCACCATCACCTCCACTGGGACGAGCGGCCCTCTTGGGGTTCTTCCTTTGCATGCTTGAAGATGAAAGAAGATCGAATCACAGCAAAGGAAGAAGTTTGGGCAACTCCAAAGCACCTCCACATGATCCCCACGACAAGGGGAAACTTCTCCTCAAAGATTGGTAAGAGTGGTGGAGGGAGGAGGGAGATCGAGTGGGGGGTTGGAAGGGGTGGCGCCGTCGGTGGTGGTAGGGTGCGGGCACGGGGAAGAAGAATGAGAGAAGAAAGGTCATAGCCCCTATTTATACCCAGCCGCAACTTACACTACCGGTACTACCGGTGTAGATGCACCGGTACTACCGGTCAGGTCGACAACGGCAGCCAGGCGACGCGAGAAAAAGAACTACCGATCACCCGGCGGTACCACCGGTGGTTCTAGTGCAGGAAGAAGTGAGTGAGAGATGGTGAACATATATGATGAACTAGAACCAACTCAAGCATGTCCAGATATCATAGAAACAACACAAAACTATGAACATGCTTGAGAAGTGAAAATAGATTTTGAAATCTCATCCAAACTTTTTCAAAGAGTTTTCGCCTAGCTAGAATCAAACAAAATATGTCCAAAAAATCAAGCCACGTTACGAGAATCAATGATATTTAGTTCACTCCTCAAAGCACAAAATCTTGACTCATCTAGGGGCTTTGTGAAGATATCGGCTAGTTGCTTTTCGATGCTCACATGATGTAAAGCGATATCTCCTTTGGCTTCATGGTCTCTCAAGAAATGATGCCGGATGTCTATGTGCTTTGTACGAGAATGGTTTACGGGATTGTTAGCCAATTTAAAGGCACTCTCATTGTCACACAAGAGGGGAATCTTGGTTAGCTCACAACCAAAGTCTTTCAGGGTCTACTTCATCCAAAGTAGTTGGGCACAGCAAGCACCGGCCGCCACATACTCGACTTCGGTAGTAGACAAGGTAACACTATTTTGCTTTTTAGAGCTCCACGACACCAAAGACCTACCAAGAAATTGGCAAGTCCCGGTAGTGCTCTTTCGATTTACCCTGCAACCGGCATAATCCGAATCGGAGTAGCCAAGTAAATCAAAAGTGGAGCCCTTAGGATACCACAAGCCAAGATTAGGAGTGTGCACTAAATATCTCAAAATTCTCTTAACAGCCACTAAGTGACATTCTTTCGGATTAGCTTGAAATCTTGCACACATGCACACACTAAGCATAATATCGGGCCTAGATGCACAAAGGTAAAGTAAGGATCCAATCATAGAACGATATACCTTTTGATCGATGGCCTTTCCATCCTTGTCGAGATCAAGATGCCCATTGGTTGGCATCGGTGTCTTGATGGGTTTTGCTTTCTCCATGTCAAACTTCTTCAACATGTCAATAGTATACTTCATTTGACAAATAAAGGTTCCTTCCTTGACTTGCTTGATTTGAAAACCAAGAAATAACTTCAACTCTCCCATCATAGACATCTCGAATCTATTCGTCATAATCCTACTAAACTCCTCACAAAAAGCCACATTAGTACTACCAAATATTATGTCATTGACAAATATTTGGCAAATAAAGATATCATTATTGACTTTGTGAGTAAATAAAGTTAGATCGGCCTTGCCTATCTCAAACCCTTGTTTGAGTAGGAAGTCCTTAAGACAATCATACCAAGCTCTAGGGGCTTGCTTAAGCCCATAGAGTGCTTTGTTGAGCTTATAGACATGATCAAGATTCTTGGGATCTTCAAAACCCGGTGGTTGCTCTACATATACTACTTCGGAGAGGGGGCCATTGAGGAATGCACTCTTCACATCCATTTGATATAGCTTGAAGTTGTGATGGACGACATAGGCAAGTAAGATCCGTATTGACTCAAGCCTTGCCACCGGTGCATAAGTTTCCCCAAAATCCAAACCTTCAATTTGAGTGAATCCTTGAGCTACCAACCTCGTCTTGTTTCTTGTGACCACACCATGCTCATCTTGCTTGTTGCGGAAAACCCATTTGGTTCCAATCACATTTTGTTTAGGTCTTTCCACCAATGTCCAAACTTCATTACGAGTGAAGTTATTCAACTCTTCTTGCATTGCAATCATCCAATCCTCATCATCAATGGCTTCTTCAACCTTTTTAGGCTCTTTTGGAGACACAAATGAGAAGTGTTCACAAAAGCTTGCAAGCCTTGACCTTGTGACGACTCCTCTTTGAATGCTTCCCAAGATGTTGTCAACGGGATGGTCTCGTTGAATGGTATGATGTACTCTTGGGTGAGGCACTTGAGTTCTCCTTTGGATTGGACCTTCATCTTCATCATCCTTGTCTTGGTTGATTGAAAGGTCAAGATTAAGATCTTGTGTGAAGTTGTCTTCATTTCTATTTTGATCATCAACTTGGTTGCTATCTTCGACTTGTGGTGAATTTTGAATGACTTGAACACTTGAATCATGTTCATTTCTTGATGTAGAACCATCATCATGGACATTTATTGACCCATGATGCATATGCGGATCATGAATGGTTTGCTCTTGTTCATATTCATCATCTTCTTCAACGGGCTTTACTTCACTGGTAGCAAGCTTCTTGATCACTTGAGAGGATGGTTCTTCTTTACCTATAATGTCAACATTGACTTGCTCCTTTTGAGAGCTATCGGTTTCATCAAATGTCACGTCAATCGCTATTTCAACTTGACCGGTGGTCTTGTTGAAAACACGATAGCCATGTTCGTTAGTACCATAACCAAGCAAGAAACCTTCATCAACCTTTGGTGCAAACTTTGAGCTTTTGGATTTCTTGTTAAGTATGAAACACTTGCATCCAAAAACTCAAAAGTAATGCACCTTAGGTTTGTTACCGGTAAGAAGCTCGTAGGCGGTCTTTTTCATGATTTTATGAAGATACAAGCGGTTGATTGCATGACATGCCGTGTTAACCGCTTCCGCCCAATACTTGTCCAGAGTCTTGTATTCATCCAACATTGCTCTTGCCGCTTCTATGAGTGTTTGGTTCTTTCTCTCCACAACACCATTTTGTTGAGGAGTATAGGGAACCGAAAACTCATGCTTGATTCCCTCTTCATTAAGGAACTCTTCAATGTTGGTGTTCCTAAACTCCGTCCTGTTGTCACTTCTCACTTTCTTGATCTTCACTTCAAATTCATTTTGAGCTCTTCTTGCAAACTTCTTGAAGATTACTTGAGTATCACTTTTATCTTGCAAAAAGAATACACAAGTGAAGCGGGAATAATCATCAACAATAACGAAACCATATTTATTACCTCCAATGCTTATGTAAGCATTGGGACCAAATAAGTCCATGTGAAGTAGCTCAAGTGGTCTCATTGTTGATACAACATTTTTGACGGGATGCTTGGCTCCAACTTGTTTGCCCGCTTGACATGCGCTGCAAATCCTATCTTTCTCAAAAGAGACATTTGTTAGTCCAAGGATGTGTTCGCCTCTTTGAAGGTCGGCCAAGTTCCTCATTCCAACATGGGCTAGTCGGCGATGCCATAGCCAACCCATGCTAGATTTTGCCACCAAACAAGTCTCTGGCTTCACTTTACTAGATGTGAAATCAACTAGATAAAGTTTGCCTTTCAAACGACCCGTGAAAACAATGGAGGAGTCCTTCCTTTTAGAGACTTCCACGCCCACATTGGTAAAGAGACAATTGTAGCCCATCTCACGAAGTTGTGAAACGGACAACAAATTGTATCCTAACCCTTCCACAAGTAATACATTTGAAATAGAATTATTATTTGAGATAGCAATTTTACCCAAACCAAGGACGTCTCCTTTACCATTATCACCAAACACAATGCGTTCACTTGTACTTTGATTTGGTTGAAAGGAGGTGAACATATTCTTCTCTCCGGTCATATGATTAGTGCATCCACTATCTAGCACCCAACTTGTTCCACCGGAGGAGTATTTCTACAAAAACAAATTAAGCCTTGGTTTTAGGTACCCAAATTGAATTGGGTCCTAAGGGGTTAGTCACATAGGTCTTGGGCACCCAAACACTCCTCATGATTTGCTTCTTCTTGAGTGCACCAACATACTTCACAACAATCTTGCCATCCTTGCCCCAACAACACATATAATCACTAGCATAGCTTCGTGAAATGGGTACTTGTTGCTTGGAGGTAAGCACTTGCTTCTTTTTGTTGTTGGCCTTGGTCTTGACAAATGTGCTTGAAGGAGTGGCAACGTTGTTGACCTTGTTGATAAGATCATCTAGTGTCACACTCTTGTTGAATCTCACACAAGGTACTCCATTGATCATGTTCCTTCTATTTACTTTACCATCATACCTATTGTAGCCAAGTCCATCCTTGATGAGGGGGTGTCTTGATGACTTGTACATGGTTGTTGATTGCTTCTCCTTGCAACCATTCTTGATAACCATGTTTAATCTTTGAATCTCCTTATCTTTCTTTTCTAGCTCAACAAGGTTAGTACCACAAGCACTTATATCATGATTATAACATCTTTTACATCCTCCACTAGTTGAAGCATTGGAATCACCGGATTCCTTAGGATGGATGGAAGTGCTATTCCAAAGAGTTTCATAGCTAAGTTCAAGAGTATAATATTTATCTTTGAAGCTTGTGAGGCTTTCTTGAACCAAGCTATGTTCACTCTTTAAACTAGCTAAAGAGTCATTAACCAAAGAATGTTCCTTAGTCAAACGTTCATATGAATCTTTGGCTAAGGATAATTCTTTGTTTAATTTCTCAACTTCCTCCTTTTCCTTAGAAAGGCATGCTTCAAGTTCAAGGTTCTTCTCCCTTTCCACTAGGAGCAATTCCCCTTGCGACTCGATGCATGCTTCCCGCTTTTCTAGCTTATGGATTAGCTTTATTATTTGAGAGCCGGCCGATTTGCCGAATTTCTTTATCATGTTGTTTGCAAGTTCATCATCATTTTCATCACAACTACTATATTCATTACTAGAGTGAGTCGGAGAGTTGTGTGGTACCTTCTCTCCCTTTCCCATAAGGCAAGTAGGAGTGTAGTAGTCGTTGTCGGTGAGATTTTCGAAGAGCCTAGGTGATAAAGATAAGTCGGCGAACAATGATGGTGACGAAGAATGGTTGATGATGCGCTTGGTTTGAGAGGAAGAAGTCTCTTGAATAGCAATCGTTGCTACACCCTTCTTCTTCTCCTTGTCTTTGTCATTTGAATCATCACTTTCATCGTTTGATTCCCATTCTTCACCAAGATGTGCTTCACCTCTCTTCTTGCCTTTATGCTTCTTGTCATCATCTTTGTTGTGCTTGTGCTTCATCTTCTCTTTTTGACAATCGGTAATGAAATGACCAATATCTCCACAACCATAGCAAAATCTTTTCTTGTATGGCTTGGCTCCACTCCTCTTCCTCTCCTTCTTCTTTTTCAAGTATTTTCTATAGTTTGCAACTAATAGAGCTTCTTCCACATCAGAATCTTCATCTTGTTCTTCATCACTTGACGGATCATGAATATCTTTCTTCTTGCTTCTACCATGAGATGCCTTGAGAGCAATATTCTTCTTTTGACTTGATGCTTCTTTTGCTTCATCTTCTAAGCACTCATGGTGTTTCAACTTGGCAAGCATTTCTTAAGGTGTCATTGTGTCATAGTTAGGTCTTTACATGATGACCGAAGCAAGAATGTTGTTCTTTTGTCTATACACTCTACACAACTTTCTAGCCGCCGAGTTGTCATCCCAATACGTGTCACCAAGAGCTCTTATTCTATTGATCAAGGTCATGAATCTATCAAACATAGCTTGGGTAGTTTCACCTTCAATCATCCCAAAGTTCTCAATCTTGCTTTGAAGTAGCTCAATGTTTCCCTTTCTCACACTTTTATCACCTTCAAATGAAACCTTCAAGGTATCCCAAATTTGCTTTGCACTTTCCATGCCGTTTACCTTGTTGTAATCTTCTTGATTTATGCATGATAGAATCAAGGAAGCAGCTGTAGCATTTTGTTGTATGTCAAGGTAATCTTCGGTTGTCAACTCACCATCTTCTTCCAAAGCTTTAACACCCACTTCCACAATCTCCCAACATCTTGCGGCAATAAGATGCATCTTCATTCTATGAGCCCAATCGGTATGTCTAACTCCATCAAATTGAGGTGGTTTACCGGGGTTGATGGTTGGCAAGTGTGTATTGGATTTGCTAAAAGAAGAGTACTCATAAGGAACACGAGTAAACCCTTTAGGTGTCTTGATTGCTTCATTCTCACCATCTCCATCACCACCACTTGCCACATCTTCAATCTTCTTACTTATGGCTTCCTTCAACTTGTTCATCTCATCTTGCATCTTGTTCATTTGCTCTTTTTGTTGCCCTAGAAGCCTGTCACTGAGTTTCCCGACAAGCAGCTCAACTAGCTTGTTCAAGGTGTCATCATCAAAGGTAGCCATGCTTTCTCCTCACGCGCTGAAGCGCTAAACACGAGGAAACCTGCTCTGATACCAATTGAAAGGATCTAATAGGCCTAGAGGGGGGGTGAATAGGCGGATCTAAAAACCTGAAACTCAAAACTCAACGCGGAAGTTAAAACACTGACCGGTACTACCGGTTGGTTTGGACCGGTACTACCGGAGAGGGATCACCGGTACTACCGACGCAGACCACCGGTATTACCGGTACCCTACTGAAACTAAGAAATCAGAGATTTGCGAGTTATGATTTCAGATCTGAGTTTTACCTCACTACCGAAGATGATGTTGATGAAGTTTATGAACTCTCCTTTCTTGTTCCTTCACCAAGTAGTAGATCGAGCACCCACAACCTATGAAAGAGATATGAAAGAGGGAGAACACAAAGAACAATAACAACAAGCACGCAGGACACACGATTTAACCCGAGGTTCGGCAACCCCACAAAGGAGTTCCTACGTCCTCGTTGTTGAGGTGACCACTAAGGTCAGAGTCTATTCCACCTCCTTGCCTCCCTCAAGCAACCACAAAGGCTAGCCCAAGATTTCCACTAAGAATACAAGGGTAATACAAACACTTCGGGGTGCCCTCACAAGTAGAACAACACGGGCAACCACGAAGAACACCTAGCCGGCTAGGGTTCCAAGAACCCAAGAGTAACAAACACAAACCAAGCCAACTAGGAGGGGAACCAAGTGCTCAAGATGTGAAACGAAGCTTTCCACTCTTAAATCTCTCCTCTCTACACAGATCTTGCAAGGGATTGGATTTGAGAGCAAAGAGGAAGAGAGAGAGGGTGAGTCAATGCTTGAGAGCTGTTTGTCTGAAGGTTGGTGGGAGTAAATGGCATAGGTAACGGTTAGAAATTAAGGAGAGATCTATTTATACTCTTATCTTCGAAGCGGTACCGGTACTACCGGTGAGTACCCACCAGTACTACCGGTCCTAAGGGTTCCGACCGTTACAGCCAACCTACTGGAGACTTTGCGAGAAAATAGCCTACCGGTACTACCGGTCTTTCACCGGTACTACCGGTCAACGACTGATACCATCGGTAGTACAAATTTTGGCGAAGACAAGTTTTGCGGGAAAAAGACTTACCGGTACTACCGGACTTTCACCGGTACCACTGGTCAATGGCCGGTACTACCGGTCAACCACCGATACTACCGCTAGAACAAAAACTCGTAGAACTAAGGCGCTGACACCGGCGGGATTCATGCCTACCGGTACTACCGGTGGTTCACCGGTACTACCGGTACTCCCAGGCATAAAACACTTCTCTAAGTGTCCGTGAGTGCAAAGGTGTCTCTCAAACGCTTAAACAAACACAAATTGAGCACAAGTTTTCCCTCTAGATAGCCTAATGTGTATCCCTCTTGATAGTGCGGCGTTTCCTATAACTCAAGTCAAAAGATAAGATCTAATCGACCCACTTGAGACGGAATGCTTTCCAGCCAAAGGAATTGAGGGTGCTAACATCACCAAATGTGACCATACAAATTCTTTCATTGAACTAACACCTGCATATTCACTTAGATAGACATGTTAGTCCCTAATTTGATTGTCATTAATTATCCAAAACCCACAACGGGGGCGAATGCACTTACAATACTTGCTGTGGATATAAAGGGAAACACACGGAGAAAAATTGATAGGCCTAGTGGTCTTCAACACTCCATGCATCAAGCTCAGGGTCACGTGTGTGTATGTACTGTTGCTGGTCCCAATGATTCTAAGCTTTCAATCTAGATCCTTGAAGACTATGGTACTAATAATTGGACATTGAATTATATGGTCAGCACGTGGATCCTGTTTGGAAGGATTAATATTAGATTTGGTTTCGTGGATTGGGTTGCCGAGTACATAGTGATTATAGTTCACCTAGAATGGAATATGATTTCCTTTGTTGGGAGGATGGAACAATCATCACATATGACATGGACCGCAGAAGAGTTCATGTTATCCCTGCCCGTGTCTTTCGGTATGTTAGACGTAGCATTAAAAAAGAGTTCAACTGTAGACCATTCTATCTTCCTTATGTTCCTTTGTTCTTTGAATCATTAGCAGAGCAGCAAATAAAGCTGCATTTGATGTATCTCTCTGTCATGCATTTTAAATTGATCAATATTGTTTGCTTGTCTATGGACATGTTAATTTCCTTGATGATAGATGTTGTCATTATTTCAGCTAAACTAGTGTGTCATCTTTGATTTGTTTACAAATTGAATTATTTATTTGGTGCACACATGTGTTATGGTGGTGTTACAATAACATTTTAACACCAATGACTCCTCTTATTGGCTTTTAATAGAGGGACGTGGTCACATGTACTGTCTTCTGCTTGGCTTTTAATTTAATTCCTCACATGTGACGCGAGACTTGATCGGATGAACTCTGTTATGCGATGAATATGTAATTAGACATCAATTCTCGGTGGTGTGACAGCTCCCATCGCCGTTTCATACGTTCAGTGTTAGTAGCGTGAAGAGTACGATAGTAGAACACTTATATTGAATTACAGAGTAGTTTCCTAACTAATTCGTAGAACACTTATATTGAATTACGGAGCACTGTAGTAGAACACTTATATTAAAGAGTACTGTATTAGAACACTTATACATAAAATCAAAACCTAACTATTTTACTCTCGCATGTAAAGAGTCAATTAGTTTCCTATTTCAATTGTCTTTTCGAACAAAATAACTTCGCGCGAAGCCTACAGTCCTCGCTACAAAATAGAGTCCTTTGTTCCCATCCTTTTGGAACGCCGCAGTCGTCGCCTGAGCACGGAAGATCACCGCGCACCTGTGCCACCGACAGTGGCAGCCACTTGTTGCGCCACCATGTCATTTTGTGGATCACGTTCGCGGTCGCCTCACTGCACAGCCGACACCCCTTGTTGCTTAGCTGCCTACTCGTTTGTCCACCGCCGCCGCCCGTGATTCTTCCTCGCCCTTGACCCATCTTATATACTGCATCACAGTGTTGTCATCGCCGGCATCGCCATTGTGCCTATAGAGGAATATGACAACCAGATAGGCCACCACATTATGCCCGCCAGTGGCGGCACGGGTGAGATAGTCGAGGCATGGTCGGGGGCTGTGGTTTTTGGCAAATACGGTTTGTATCCTGGTGAGCAAGCAAGCCTCCAAGTTGTTGACTTGGATCAGCCTAGCAAGGAGGGCGAAGTAGTTGACGTGGTCATTCGACGACCTCACCTTGTGTCTGCACCGATCCACTGCCACATGCTGATCGACAGCGGGGTCACCGCAGATGTGGCGCATGGACAAGCACGTCGCACGTAGGCTGCGGAGGTCATCCATGGGCCGCTCTGAGGTCGCAGCGATGTGTCTGGCAATCTCAATTTGCACCTCGACAGAAAGCGCCGTCAGTGACATGGGGTGCTGCCTCGCCGCCATTAATGCCGGTGTGGATGGAGGTACGACGTGTGGACGACGCGATGTACATTGATTGAGGAGGAGTTATTGTGATGAAACTTTGTTTTCCGATTGTTTAAAGAGTATCGTCCGACCACGCAGTGCACTGTGCCATTTGATCTTGGATGTTGGACGCAATCTCGATGGCGCGTAGCCCACAACATCACTGTTGGGTACGACGTGTTCTTACGTGTGAATCGCACTCCTAATTGATGACCATTGTAGGGTGCGGTGTGTTTCTTTCTCCACTCTGAACTTGCAAAATTTTGCAGTTGATCTTTCTCTTTCTTTCTTCCACTTCCTGTGCAACCATAGCAGGCCACAGTCTCTGAGAGCGAAAACTCATATTCAGATGAGGCCGAATTTGAAGAGAAGGAGAGCGAGATCCTACTTGGCCTCTCCAATGGAGGCGTCAGGTTTTGTGGTCGTGGCAAGGGCACATTTGTGTGTCCTTTTTGCCGTGGCAAGAAAGTGCCATCTTGGAGTCTTCGCGAGTTGCTATAGCACACCAATGGGAAGTCTCGCAGAGGCGAGGGGATCTCTAGGCCAGAGCATAGTGCTTTGGCCAAGTATATCCTGAGCAACGATGCCATGGCCCGTGACCGCGAGGTTGGTGGAGTTGGGGACTGCGGCGGCAATCAGGCGATGAAAGCTCGTAGGGACAAGTGCCATGCGGCCAATAGGGCCAACAAGGAAGCACACAAGGAGAAGGTACTAAAGAAATAACTTTGTGTGATGATGTTTTTTGAGATCAACCTTCTTTCAATTTTTAAGTTACTACATAGTTCCTGTCACCATTTGAAACTAACTATATTTTAATTAACACAGCGGACCGAGCGCCGCATGGGAAAGGGCCCCTACTACAAGCCTGGCAGAAGGCCCGACGGAGGGTCATCCGCATCTCGTTGAAGCTAGTCTTGTAGTAGGATTTTTATTTTATGTACTGAATTTTTAGTGTAGAATATGTATGTTTTATTTAGATGAAATATGAAATGTTCTTAATTTATGTATTTTTTTAGATCTTCCTTATCTTTGATGCGATGTTTATTTTGTGTGATGAGGAAGCGGTCTTCTACAACCGGTAGTGTGATGGTAGCCCCCGAGCACCTTAGATTTCATGAACGTATGTCACGTCCGTCGTTAAGTGATATTCATAACACGCAACCACCACCACTGGCAGCCTTCATCGCCACTTCCAGACAGTTAGGAACTCAGGATAGCACCGCTATCATCAATTTCCAAGACCACCCAACTCTCCCGCGCGTATTTACAAAGTTTCGCTCAAATTTGTATTCTCGCGGCTCCTACTTTAGCTTATAAAGACCACCGCTTCCCCCACCCTGTCTGCCTCCTCCTCGGTGCTACTATTCCCCATCACCGCCACTCATCGCCGACAATCTAGTGCTCTGTGCCGCGGCGCCGGCACGCCTCACCGCCCCGCACAGATCCACCAGTGACCAAGCTGGTATTCACCGCCATGCTCACAGCTGTAAGATCCAAACGTAAGGGTAATGATTTCACATTTCCCTTATCCATGTTTCTTAGATTTTTATTCTCCTCTTCACTCATGTAAGTATAAGTAGGAAGCAAGCTCCCATCTGATTAGTGTGTGTCTACCGCTCCAGCAAATCCTTGTCAAGATGGAGGAGGTCTCCAACAAGATGAAGGGAGTGGGCATCCTCACATACCATGTCTTGGTCCTCATCCTCCGCCGCCTCACCACCCGCTCTTTATGCAGCTGCAAGTGTGTCTGCGCTCCTGGAACCACCTCATCTCGGACGCTGAGTACCGAAAGGAGCTATCCCAGATTGTTGCCAGATTCTTCTATCGCACCTGGAAAGGCAAACGCCACTTCGCCAGTGTCACCGATGAACACCCCTCCTTATCCTTCTTGCCCTTCCCCATTCACGATGTCGTCGTCTCAGATTGTTGCAGTGGCTCATCCTCTGCTGGTGTTTTGGGTGTCGCTATGTTGTCTGCAATCCGACGACTAACAAATGGTTGCTACTGCCAGATAACCTCCGTTCTTATGGCGAGGCTCGCTTGGGGTTCGATCCGATAGTCTCCTCGTACTTCCATGTGTTTGAATATGGGAAGATGAAGGAGGGTGAGTCCGTAGGTGTGAGCATCTACTCATATAAGAGGGCAACTTGGATCTTTAAAGAGTCTGAATGGGGAACGGTATTATAGTATCCACATATGCAAGAAGTGTGTTTCTTAATGGTTTTATGCACTGGCTTGAGTTCTCCCAGATCGTTGTTGTTGATATGGAAAGACATGGACGAAAATATAGAAGCCACATGGTGATGCAATCTCCATTCATGAAGCCCAGGGTCAGTTGTGTTTATGTACTGCTGATATTTACACTATGACTCAGCTTTCAATCTGGATCCTTGAAGACTATGGTAGTAATAGATGGACACTGAAGCATACGGTGGCCACGCTGAAGATATTTGGACATAATAATATTGAATTTGGTTACGAAGTTTGTGATGCGGAGTACAGATTAATTGCAGTTTACCTTGAATGGAATTTGATTTTCTTTGTTGGGGAGGACAAAACACTGCTTGCATATGACATAAACCACAGAAAAGTTCATATCCTCCCTACACGGGTCATCCGTTATCCTAGACCTACCTAGAGTCTATGTATCAACAGATCTCACTATCTTTCTTATTTTTCCTTGTTCATGGAGTCATTAACAGAGCAGTAAAGGTGCATTTGTTGTATTTTGTTTGTTCAGATAGGTAGTTGTTTTGATTCTATATATAGGCCAATTTGGGCTTGGTAACTAAAAGAATGGTGTGTTCAATATCATTAATTCTGTTGTTTTGTGCAGGTTGAGTTTGAGTGCTTTTGAACAATTTTTCTGTATTGGCTAAGGGAGAAAGAAGAGGGGTTCCATGGTGCATTGACTACCAATCCAAAGGATTCACTAATTATATTCATTTTTGCCTAGCAAGCAGGAGTGGCACATAGGAGAAGCATAGCTGCGTCGTTTCGTTATGTAAGACTGTACAAATCAGTACCTTTAGTTTGCAATCAATGTACCGCTTGTGTTAGGAAATCAGTTGAGAAATATATTATGGTAAGCGACCATTGTTATTGTAAGAACATGGTTTATGGATGTAACGATTATATCTATATGTTTTGTATTCAGTAAGCTATTTTATTGTTTTGTTATCACCACCGCCATTGGTGGCGCAAACGTCCAACACCATCGCTATACATATTGTGCGGCAGGAATCAAAAGTGTATCGCCACCGAATCGTTTAGTAACCCGACACCGACTAAACGATCAAGGTGACGGTGACCATGACCTTTGTACTGACGGTTCATACGCTGAAGCGACGGTGATGTTCACCTCTACAGACATCTCGGTCGTCGAAGCGACAGCGAACGTGCACGGTAGACAATCAGGTGAAGTACAAGGCGACAGTGTCGTGACCCTACACAGGTGGTTGATGTGTCCACACGACGGTGATGATAGCCTCCACACATGCAGATCATTTTCCAATGCTGCGGTGTTAGTGCATACCCACACAGGCGGGTCGTGCTCCAATGCGATGGAAGTAAGGACCTTAGCACGGACGGATCATAAGCCAATGTGGCGGTGTTAGTATACACCGCAGATGGTCTCATATAGCGACGGTGAGGGCTATGCTCATCACTGCCGACAACTTACTGCTGAGGCCGAAATTGGACTATGATGGGGGTTACGACGTGGCTGTGAAAGGTGCGAGTATAGTACTGATAATAATGCAAACCATTATAAGCCAAGCCAGCCAAATCTTTCTCAGCAATAAAAAACATTGAAGCATCGGTTTTTGGTGTCTCTAAACCTTCTAAAGTAATCAACAATGGGTTCATCTCGTTGTTGCTTAATTGATGTCAAGTGAGAAAGCTTAAGCTCATTAGACCTGCGCCCACGACGCGACGTTAGGCGACAGTTGTGTTTTCACTCTCTTGTATTGATGTTTAGGCAGTTGTTTAGCTTGCTCCTGTGTAATAGAGCTGTTGGTATAAGTAGCTTAGACTTCAGTGTGTGTGCTAAGTCGAAAACTACCCTGTAATCGTGTATGTGCTGATCACTGCTATCTGTGGAGAATAGCACTGTCCTCTGACAGTTGCCAGTTCGTCACTCAGTGTTCTTGCACGTTTCTTGTTTCATTCTTCATTTCTTCTCTGATCTAGGCTAGCCACTGCATACAGGGCTGTGTGATTTGCGTGTTCTAAAACCAACATTAAGAAGTGTTCATGAAACTTTTTTTTTCCCAAATCATACCACGAATTAATTGAACTAGGAGCCAATGAAGCAAACCATGAAAAAATTGTTCCAGTTAAAGATAAAGGAAGCATGCAAACTGCCAAAGCCTCACTAGAACTCGCCACCTCCCGGTGACTTGTCAAAAAATTGTCACTTCCACTAAACATGTTGCCATTGCTGCCACACCAAAAATGGCGAAAAGGTATGATGATGAGTCTGAAGCAAGAAGCCATCAATTCCCACATCGATGCAAAGTGTCCATGATTTGTAGCACCATCAAGCATATAACACATCGAAAAACTTAGCATGACTTTTACACCATTGAAGAGTGCCCTGACAACACTTCTCGGCCAACATCTCAATCTTCATCCTAGGTATCAAGATCTGTCACCTCTAGCTTCAACAGTTGACCCAAACCAACCTGATGATGAGAAATCCAAAAAGGGGTAAAATAAATCCACAACCCAGTCTCTCAATCTCAAGGGTGTAGTGCGTCATAGGTGAATCGTCATAGATCAAGCTTCACAAGTTATTGTCATTGAAGACCACCAAGCAGGATAGGAAACCGACTAGCATGGAGGACAATGCCGAAGGTTAGTGTTCATCAATGACTTGATGGATCTTAATTAACAAACAACTTAGGCTATTTGGCTCCAGCCGAGTCTATGTGTATATATGCGTATAATAAAGAAACATATATAAATATCCATCCATTTTTATTTTTTTCATTCTAGCTTTGTCCAAAGTCAAACTTTCTATCCTTGGTTATCCATTCCTATAAATTCATATAGTTCAGCAGCCTGTGAGTTATATTATGAAAGTATTTCTCATGATGAATCCAAAAACATAAATCACAAGTACATGGCCCATGAGTATCCTCAGAGGCAAGAACTAGCTCCCAGGATGGGGGGCCGACCGGATCGACTAGCCAAGGGTACCTCACCTACTTGGCGGACAAGTGAAAGTACTGCATGGCCTAAGAGTGGGAGATGAATTGGGCTTCTAAAAATTTAAATCAAGAACCTTAGCCTATGCAAAAACTACTTCACCCACTTGTAAGGAAAGATCCTGATGCTTAAAATAAAACACTAATGAGTCCTTAACTCCATCACACTAACCATGTCCTTAGCAACATTCACATTAAAACTTAGGTCCTTAAGGTGCAAGAAGTAAACCTACTGCTAAGCACACTCTACCAAGCAATCCTAGTTGTCACACAAAAGAACTTACATAGAATAAGCTAAGCTAGAGGCTAAGACATGAAGGGAATGCAAGAACCAAAGATAGGCAAAGAGACAGCCGGATTTTTCTGGTTTCAGATTGTTGCCACAACCTCCTAATCAACGTGGGAGCACCAAAGAGCCATGAAGACTCAGTTAAGCTCTCCTGAGTCATGAAGTTCTCAAGCTTCTCTGAGTCATGGAACATGTTTTTGTAATAGAGTTGTCATTGTGTCGATATTCTTTTCTACAAATTTGATCAAACATAAAATAGTTTGAATAAGGACAAAATAGAGTTACATTATTTTTGGATCTGATGTAGTAACCACTAACTAGCAAGCATGAAATAAATGTGAAACTAAACTTGTTACACATACTACTACTAATTTTGTACTGCTAAACTCTGTGATGCCGGGGCTGCAAAGCGTGAAAGGCCAGACTAACAATCAGTCATATATATGAGAGGTTCCAGTAAACAATTGATGGCATTCTAAAGTAACCAAGCAGAAAATGTGTAACTGTAGCAGAGCATTAATTCCCTGCCAAATTAGTCCCAACCTCCGGCATCTATCTCTCTATCTTCTATCTCTCTATACTATAATTGACCAATTACAATTATTTTAAGTCCAATGAGGAAAGCGTATCCTGCTGACAGCCTCCAACCATTATGCACCCAGATCATTAAAATAAATGGCTAAACAAACACCTAAACACGATCCTATGGCTGTCCATGAAAGTTTGATGCAAGCTTCAAACTCAACACCCCACCCCCACCCCACCACCATTAGGAACGAGATCCTCTAACATATTACGAACTACAGCAGAGGGACGTACCTACGCCCGATGACGTTCATTGGGCATCCGACGGCGCAGCAGAAATAAGCACGGAAGCCGTCCAGGTACTCGCCGCCGCCGCCGCGCCCATGAAGATGGCCGTCCGCGAGCTGCTGCTGCTCCCTGCTCGCGGCCTTCCCTGGCGCTGGAGTAGGCAAGCAGGTCCCTAGGCAAGTTCTCTCCTCCATCGCCCTCATTCTCTGCAAAGGACCGGAGTGTTCCAGGCACTCGCCGCCGTTGCAGTGCCCGCGAAGATGGCCGCCGGCCGGCGGCGGCTGCTGCTGCTCGCGGCCTCCCTCGGCACTGGAGCAGGCAAGCAGGTCACCGGGAAAGTGCTCTCCTCCACTGCCCGCCTCCGCCGTCCTGTCCTTAGCTCGTGCCCGCGCTGTCTCCCGCGTGCAGCGCAGCTGTCCTCATATCAAGGTCGATCTTTGCGTCAGTGACGGCGGCTTCATGGTTCATGTTTCGACGGGCCACGGGGGATGAGGGCTGCAGAGACCAATTACGGATGACATTCTTGATGCTGAACTATTTTTAGAGGTTGACGTTCTGGTGAGGTACTTCTGTTTTTGGGCAATCCTCGGCACGTCGAAGGACTGTATGCAATTCTGTGTACTGTGTTCAAGGTTCCGCATGGAGAATTCTGTTTTTGTTTAAACACAGACATGGAGAGGTGAAAATCATGCAGAATACTCTAGTTCAATTTAAGTTTATTTTGCTATTTTACATATGAGCATTCTGGTAGCATGCCACGTATGCTGGCAATATGCAGTAGCTGAAGTGCAAAAAGATAGCACTTCTGAATTTTCACATGAAATTGATTTTGTTTTACAATCTTGACATATTCAAATTGACACAACAAATTAACAATACATTGTCTACATCCACTATCTCAATTCAGTAACAACCTTCAGTTAGTCTGAATCAAACATTCAGATCACATTCAATCCACAAGACCACGATCTCAATTCAGTAACAACCTTCAGTTACTCTAAAACAAACATTCAGATCACATTCAGTCCACAAGACCTTGCCAGAAGCGTTGGCCGGCAGCTTTGTCAAACAAAGTGAAATATATTCAACCATCACATTCAGTATTGAGAATTAACATCAATTTACTATTTAAATTCAACAACCAGTCACGACATTTATGTACTCTGAACCTCTGCTTATCTATTTCCGTCGCCATCCTCCAGAACCATAAAAAAGGCAGACTGATGAGGTTTCATTCCTCCATCAGCAGCTTGTCGTCCTCCTCCACGGATGGCATGTGCAGTGGCGCCATGGATGCTGGAGTTGGTGCTGCCTGTGGTGAGCTCTCAAACTCCACGCTGGGGCAGCGGAGCTCCTGCGTGGGTAGGACGCGGGGGCGAGAATGGGGGAGGTGAAGAGCGGCGGCGGCGAAGACTTCCTCAGGGACCTGCTCCATCTGCACCGGGAAAGGAGACGAGCGGCAGTGAGCGGCCGGCGGCCATGGTCGCCCTTTCCCTCCCCTTCGCTGGACTGGGCACTCTGGTAGTCTGGTCTCTGTTGGGCTGCGTCCGTGTGCTCCTCCCCTCTGTTGGATGGCAATTGGCAAGGCATGCCGTCGGATGGACCATCAACGGTGCACGGGCGTTCGACGTCCCTCTGACGTAGTTCCAACTATGTTAGAGGATCTCGTTCCCCACCATTATGCACCTAGGTCATTAAAACAAATGGCTAAATAAACACCTAAACACAATCCGATGGCTGTCGATCAAAGTTTCTTCGAACTTCGAATACTACGATCATCACGGAATAAAAAAAGGACGCGAGCAGTTATCCCACCGCCGTCTCCTCCGTAACCGGTCGCCGGCCTCCTCAGGTCGAGGCATCCCGGGCCGCCTCCGTCGCGGCGCGCGCGCAGCTCGTCGGGGAGGTCCTGCACAGCATCAACCAGTGGCCACAGGTTGCCCCGGAGGCCGCGGACGAGCACCGCCGCCATCTCCCTCACCACAGTGGCTGCGGCCGCGCCGCTGTCTCTGGGAAGCAGGACGCCCCCGCGTCAACCGGATCGAGGACATGGACTTGCCGCTGCTCCCCTTGGGCCCGTGCACGACGACGACTGGAGTGCGGCAACGCTCCATCGTGCACCGTTACGATCCATCAATCTACGACCTTCCTTCGCGTTGTCCAATGCTCGCTGTCAAGGGTAGACGATCGACGCCGCCGCGGACGTCCATCGCCAGTTCCTCCATCGCGTCGTCGAATGCTCGCCGTCGAGGGTAGGCGATCGACGCTGCCGCGGATGTAGCGATGAGGTACCTACTCCATCGATCTTCCTTGTTTTGCCGTGGGCTTGCTGCGCCGCCGCCGCCGCCATCATGGCTTCCTGCCGGTCGCTGACGCTAGGTTTGCCTTGCTCGCATCCGCTAGAACTGCCTTGGCCGTCGTTTGGTTTTGCCTTCGCCGTCGTTAGGTTTGCCGCGGCCTTGGTTGTTCCCTTCTGCCTACGCCTTGGTTTCCTTGCTGATGGTCGGCTGCTGCTACCCGTTTGCCTGCTGATGGCCGGCTGCTGGAGAGGAGCGTGCCCGCGCCCGCGCCCGACACGTTGTGGCTCACCACGGCGCCCTCCACGGCTGCGGCACGCCGAAGCCCCACTGCCGGAGCGCAGCTGCACGCCCGCCTCCTCCAAGTTGGCCTGCAGGCGCTGCTCCCCGTGGGCAACACACTCATCGCCTCGCACAGAAACTGTTTGATGAAATGCCCAACAGAAGTAATGTCGCCCGGAAAACGTTGCTTATGGTGTATTCACTCAGCGGCAATGCTACAAATGCTTGCTTCTCTTCAACAAGATGCGGGCGGCGGGGCTGACCTGTGATGATGCAACACTGCACTCTTGTTGATGCTTGCACCGAGCTGCCCCGCCCATCTACTGGCTATGCAATTCACAAGATTGTAGTGCAGAGTGGATGGAATGCAATGGCCGAGGTCAATAATTCCCTGATTTCCCTGTATACTAAATTCATTTTGCTTGATGATGCCGTGCGGATCTTTGAGTCCATGGAGGTGCAGACCATTGTACTACCGTGGAATTCACTGATTGATGCATTTTTATGTGGTCATATAGGTCATCATAATGTCCTTTTCTTTGTTGCAGCAGCAGGCTCACCTTGGTTACAGGAGGCTCCTGCTTTTCATGTATGATCTCTTCTTGCATTTTTTTTTGGAGTCTGTTCATTTCTTTTGTTAGTGCTAGATGTCTATCAAATTTGTATATTATATTAATATGGAATAGTTTTATCCTAATGCAAATTGATAGCAAATCTTGTTCAACAACCATCAACCAGCAAATGCCCAACCATCCGGTGAATGCACTTACTGCTCTAACAATTATTGTTTTTTATTCTTTGCACAGGTTGCTTCAACTAGCTGATGCCACAGTATTTCAATCGATATAGTATGTTACAGTTACAGGCTTTCGTCCAGTAAACATGCAAGACATGTAAGATCAAATTCTATTGTAATATCTGCTTCTCCATTTCGTGTTGTTAGTGCAATATAACCTCCTTAGGCTTTGATGCATAATCATTTTTTCAGTATACCACAACCTTTTGTTTTAGGAAAGATGCATGATTGCTGCTACATAATTAACCATAATAGCTTATTTAAATAGAATTAGGCTAATGGCTTGTATTGATTGATTGCCAATTGACTATTCATATCCTTGCGTGCCTTGTTGACTCACTTTTTCGCATTATATTTCCTGAATTATTGGCTGCTCTACGGATCAAATTATCTTTTAGTTTATTATGCAGTTAAAACTTAATGTATGTTGCTTTAAGTTCTGAGAAATACATATGATATCCTGGAGTTGATCTGAATAGGGTTAACCATGGTTGGCACTCTCCACCCAACATATGTGTTAGCTAAATGAGTTTACTGTGTTTGAACATAGGAACATAAATTTCCTTCCCTTTTTAGGCAGCATGAACTGCAGGTGTGGAAAGAAACATCCATTCACATACATTTTCACAAAGAACCAACACACTGATGAGATAGCTTTGATTCTCATAATTCTCATCGTTACTTCAGTTCCCATATAGAATTTTTCCAAGAATATAAATATGGTAAAACTAGAAGCCGCAGCCGCATCAGATTTAAGCAGAAGCGAACAACCATAGTTGTGGCTTAAGGGCTTTTAGATGTTTGAGAGAATTTGCTTTCTGTTACATTTGTCTAGACATCAATAGTTTGGTTTAGGTGTCTTTATCTACCTTCAAATTTAGTTCTACAATTGATTTTACTGATATTACTTGATTTTTTGACTGTGATGTATAGTTTTTTATTTTATTATTCTATCTTTTAATCTGTGTGCTTATAAGCCAAGAATTGAAAGCCACCGCCTATTGCAGTAGTTGTTTGCATTGTTTCTTGTATAGGATGAGCAGGGAAAGGACATTAGTGTATATGAACAAGATACCTGGGAACTATAGAGTTGGGTTTTTGATGAATTTATTAATCTGCGAGATATGGAATTGCCCTTTTAATTCTCCCTGTTGTTAACGATAAAGAATGACTATCGGAGCCTGTAAAGGATGGCCAGGCTGATGGAATCTTGGATTCATTACCAGTTGACCTGGAGGCCAAGAATGGAGATGCATCCTTCATCATAAAGCAATGAAACAGGAGGAAGAGCAGCTTCAAGACACATGGCTCAAGACAGAGGAAGAAGAGGAAGCCAGGAAGAGGGAGGAAGCTACAATACTTGCTTTAGATCCTGAGACACAGTATAGCAAGTTAGATGAGCTGCTTACGAAGACAATCATTTTGGAGTTTCTACTCAAGAGAAAATGGATAGATTGCTCGAGTATGAAATTCCTACTGTGTGTTGAACCCATTTTATATGTTTTTTCATTCTTGTAGTGTTTTGCTTATTTTAATTTGCTGATGATGGTGGTGTTGCTTGGTTGTTCTAGAAAAGTTTCAAAACTCAATATGAAGGGCCACAGGTAGAAGAGAAGAAGAAAGGGTGTGGCTGGAAGAGGAAAGCTCAGCCTCAGTTTTTGTGTATGTGTTCGTTATGTGAATCTTATATATCTGAATGTTTGTTTTATTTTTTTATTTTTAAAAATTTTATCTTCTTCTGTATTTTATCATAGCGTTAGCACGAATCTTCTCAACATACCCTAGGACATACAACCTGATAAATGGCAATGGCATCTTCAGTTTATATCAGAACAAGTATGTGTTCTCTATTCTTTCTCCTGTGTTGTATGTGCAAAGGCAAATAGTACCTTCTGTTAATATGTTTGTGTCAAAACCGGTAGGCGTCATGCAGAGACATTCTTCTGGAGATGGATATGATTTTCCGGCTAGAGCGTGCAGTCAAACTGCAGGATAGTGTTGATGTACTCAGCATTGAGAGTATGGTGGCAGGAATGCGGTGGAAGTCCAGGTTACTTGATCAAGATACGTTGCCAAGAACATTCTAATTTCAGTGAAAGAATATTCGGTGGGCAGCGAGAACAGAACAACATTGTTTGGACCGTGGCAATAATTATTCGAACTTAATTTTTTTTGAACGGACATAACTGCAAAGTGCAATATATACATGTTTATACTATATTTATGACGTGGGAGTGGGAGAACAGGCATACTATGCAACTCATAGCTCAAAAAAAAGGGTGGGCTACACATGGTGCGGGGCAAGGTGCCAGCGAGATAAATTTTTGGGTGATTCGGAGATAAGCTGGATGCATATGTTTCATTATTTGGTTGTTTTCATGTGCATTTCTGAAATAAGTCGGTAGCTTTAGCATGGGCACTCTACTAGTATAAAGAATGGGCAAAGAAACCTGGCATTGCAACCCCACACCGCAACATAAGAGCAACCATTATTAGAAACACGACACTCCTCAGAAGCATGGGCAGTAGAGCTCCGTTCTTCGTGGCCACCATGGTCATGGCCATGTTCTTGTCACCCTACCCTGCGCAAGGGCAACAAAAAGCAGGTTGTGTATATACACATGTACTCCATCTATTATTACATTTTATATATTATGCAGCGGCTCTGCTGGTTAGAAGCCTTCAACGAATGCTCGGTCAGCCCGGGTTCGATACCTGGCGTCCGCAAGTATTTTCGTGTGAACAGTACATGGGAATGAGGAGAACACTCCTCGGTTCCATATATATAGGGAGAGTATACTCTATAGCTAACTACAAAATAAGTTATTTTATAGCCACCTCTATTTACGATAATTTTATATACTAATTTACGACAATGTCAGTATATATTTACGATAGTTGAATTACTATAACACATAGGGATATTTACCATAATGTTATAGTAAATCACATAGTAAGGAGTTACTATAATCTTATAAATCAGCATAGCAATTATCGTAACTCAAAGTGGCTACAGAATAAGTTATTTTATAGCCAGCTGTAGGGTAAAGCTAACACATTATATATATATATATATATATATATATATATATATATATATATATATATATATATATATATATATATATATATATATATATATATAATGTGTTATATCACAAGGGTGACCGTATTGTGACATTTTACCATTGCACAGAGAATTGCGTTAACTTGTACGGGGGTGAAATGTGATAAGAAGACATGCACCGAGATGTGTCAGTCACAAGGCTACGTCAATCCTGTGGTAAAATGCTCCCCACCCCGGACCAGAATGACCAGCGGCCAGTGCTGTTGCTTTGTAAAATGTTGTGGGGAGGTGGCTTGATTTTGCAAAGCTGCGCTGGGACTCGCATGGGCGGTTTGCTAGTTGCTACGACTGTGATGTGAACCGGCTGTTTGAGAGATGTCATCATAATTTGAATAAAAAGCTTGTAGAGACTGGGATCAATTTTGTTCCATTATTTAAGAAAACCATCATGCTGCCTACATAAACTCCTGCCGAGAAGACGAACCTACATAAACGACCAGCTTGCCTAGGATAATATATATGCAGCGGAAAACAGAGCAACAAATTCCCGTACCATTGCGCTGCACGGTCGCTTGTGGACAGCGGAGAGCTGGAGGCGCCATGGATTACAGCAAGACGCCGCCTGAGCCCTGTGCGACCAGGAAGACGAGACCGCCAATCACCTACTGGCCTCGTGCGTGTTCGCGCGCGAGGTTTGGCAACGCCTGTTGGCGAGGAGTTGGTTGCCAACACCTGAGACCGACCGTTGACTCCTCCCTGGTGGACCGGTGGCCGCAGGCACGAAGAGCTGTACCGGAGTCCTTCAGGCACGGCTTTGACTCCCTTGTGCTACTCGTCTCGTGGGAGGTCTGGAAGGAGCGCAATAGGCAGACGTTCGACAAAAACTCCAAGACGCCAGCTCAAGTTCTCGCTCTAATCAGTGAAGAGGCTGACTCCTAGATCGCCGCGGGATTTTGGAGCCTGGCACCGCTCTTCGCGGCTGCTGCTTAGACTTAGGTTGTCGGCTCCCCGCTTAGTCACAAGAACAGTTTCTCGCTTAGTACAACCGTCTAACGGCACCATTAAAGCCGGTGATATGTGTATGTGTTCAACCCGTTGTATGCCAACAGCAACTCACAGGCGTGCCATCCGGGTCGTGTATCTATTTCTCTAACTTCCCTTAATGAAGCACATGCTAAGCACACTTTCGAAAAAAAGAAATTCCTGTACCATTCTGAACTTTTCGTATCAATCAAATTGATATCCTATCTCTGATTTTTGCAAAACATAAACTTGTCACTTTAAATCATTTCACCATTGCAATTTAATAGTTCTTAATGAATATGGGAAAACTTGTATACATGGAAACCGAAATTTCCCCTATGTCGGCAGGTATTCTTTTCTGATGAAACCACAAAAGATGACGGGTAATACGATTTATCTGTCGGTTTGGATTACACACAGGAATATACGAATCTCTGTAGGCGTCACACTGACAAGGGAATGAGCTTCTTCCAAAGAAATTTCACATTTGCCGCTCAACACACGTGATTTGCATCAGTTTAGGCTGTCCTCAAAATTGGCTGCCAATGCTAAATGCCCTCCGAGCCCTAAGTGAAAAGGACAAGAAAAACCCTCCAATGTTATTATCTCTGCTACAGAAGCAACATGAACAATCAAGTCCCTGCATTATATATACTCCAAACGTTACTGCTAACCTTACCATTCTGAGTCTCATCTAAAATTAATTAACTAATCCTACGAGTAGTTTTTTTAAACGAATCAGGAGAGCTGCCGATTATATTAAAAAGAAGATAAACCCAAAGTGGGCATAACGATACAATAGGGACCAACAACCACACCAGAAAACAAACTTAACAAAAAGGAAAAAAAAAACTCAAGTCGGTCGAATTGGGACATCGACACGGACTGCACAAAGCCGAAGTTCAACTTAGAAAAAAGAAGAAAAAGGGGAGCCACCACCAACTCCAAACCACAACACTGCACCGCCAAACCTAGGACGACTAAGGACGTCAGGGCAAGAACACCGTCATCATTGCTCGCGCCATCGTTACCGACGATGATCCACACCGGGTTAGCCTGCTGCCAAGCAGGACTAGCCACCGTAGGTCACTGCAAGCCGTGTAGCCCTCCTGCAATCGGATCCGCTTGAGCCGCCCATTTAGATGATGTACCACACAGGACTAGCCACCACCAAGTAGGGCTAGCCGCCGTAGTCCACTGCAAGCTGCCAATCCAATGCGTGAGCAGTTGCATCTGGCGCTCACCAAGCCGACCCCGTCCACCGAGATCCAAGCGTGCACACCGTGGCTTCCAGGACCTAGCTGCCTCATCGAAGGTAGACGTGCCACACACGTGCTCCAGCTGCCAGTCAGAGCACCACCTTGCACTAGAGACAGCCGCCGCTGAGCGGGACTGCCCGCCGCCTCACCACGCAGGTCACCTCGGCAACACAAATCTGCTGGCCATCATCTCCACGTCGGCCTCATCGCCAACTCCGTGGACACCTCCCATACCGGCCTCCTAGTCAACAAAGTGGTCGCAACTGGAGTACGATCTCACCAGACCGTCGCCCTCCATTGCCAAGCAGCTGCGAGGCCCTCCAATCACCGCATTCACGCCCTCCTCCTGATCGCCTTCCTCCATCGTGGACACCGAACACTTGAATCCTCAATTAGGCCTCCACCTTCCTCACCGCCATGCTGACCGCCACTGCAGACTGACCGAACACGAGCTTCCAAAACGACACCTCCAAGAAGAGATGTGACGCCACCGGCGCCTGGCAAAAAGGTCAAGGTTTTCACCTAGGAAGAACATGCCGCGCAAAGGGTAGAGAACGGTTCGATGAACGCTTCCATGGAAGAAAACGGCGCCCGAAGGCGTCACCATCATCGGCGCCAGAGGGACCAGGCTTTCGCCATGGCGCCTCAACCCTGTAGACAACAATGGCCCCGACCTGTCTGCTGCACCAATCACCGCCCCGCAGCTCGCCGCATGCTCCCGAACAGTCGACCGCAGGGACCGCCTGCCTGCCAGTTGCCGGCATAGTCCTCGAGTCGCCGCCGTCTCCGGCGTCCTGCTGCTGCTGACCCGCTGGCGTCGTCCTCGCACAGCCGCTAGATCTGCCGCGCCGTCCATGGCCTCCCACAGTGCGCCACCACCCACGCTGGCTGCTCCCCGGCGAGACGAGTGGGGGGCACCGGAACTGGTCACAGGAGGATCGGATCCAGGTTGGGACGACACTGGATCCGCCACCTCACCACCTCGCCGCCGCACGAGCAGGCCCGCGCCACCGGGCACGCACCAGCCACCAGGCCATCCACCCGCAGCAGGTGCTAGAGACGGCCACCAGCAAAGCTGCGACCTGCACCGACCAACAGCAGGCCACCAACCAGCGTCGCCGGCCTGGATCCAGACGCACGGCCTCCAACTCCGGATCCCGCGTTGCTCACAGATATCACGCGATGCGAGCTTCGAGGGAAAAGAAAACCCCGCCGCTGCCCTCCTCGCAGCTCGTCGGACCTTGTGGCCAGCTGCACCGGCAGCGGCGAGGCAGGGGGAGGAGTGGATGGGTAACGGCGACGGCGGGATTTGGAGCGCCGCCCGTGTCGCTCCTATCGGATGACGCGGGGGCCGAGCCTACCTCGTACACGACTAGTTGTTTTCATACATGAAAGGAAACATTATATCTTGAGTGAAATTTTACGGTGCTCGAAAAAAAGTAGAGCCATCTATTTAGATAGATTGATGGCTATAAAATAAGAAGAATCAATATGGAGGAACTTAAAGTTGTAGGTCCAGAAAAAAAATGTATAGATCAAAAATTATTTACAAAATAAATTAAAAGGGTAGAATTGTACTTCCTGCCCCTTTCTCCTATGCGAGCTTCTCCTTCACGCGAACCTGCGTGCTCCTCCCCGCGTACGCGTGCCTCGGCCGCTTGGACGAGTTCCTCCTCGCGGCCTCGCTGTGCGTGTTAAAGAATTAGGCAATTTTTAGATTAAAAGCATGATTAAATTTAGAATATAAATCATGGCAAATATATGAACTAGATTAAACATGTATATATGGCATACTAGTATAGCAGATCAGCATATTCCACAGCATCAACATGACAAGCATTGATAGTCCAGCAGATAGATTAGATTGTACGAACGTCAAGATTAGATCAAGAGGATTATACCTTTCGGTTGTAGTAGTAGTAGATGGTGTTGAAGATGTGGCTGGCGGTGGTGATGGAGCGAGATCGCTGATGTCGATGTCGTCGATGTTGAAGTCATCGTCAAAGTCGTCGATGAGAGGCGGAAAAGTATTCTTAATGACGATCCCGCGAGCTCTAGTACGACGAAGCCGACGAGCCGATGCACCCTTCGGAAGACGAGCCGTTGTAGAAGCTTTGGGAGCAGTCGCGCGAAGAACGCTTCCCAAAAACCTTATTCGTCTTCTCCCGATGCAGGATCGCAAAGACGAGGGTTCCGGAGACCTGCTCACCCGGTCGCTGGTGCACGCAAGCAATCGGACTGGAGTAGCTACAGCGGTAGCGCAATAGCGAGTAGAGGCAAAAACCCTAGCTCAACTGGATACGTTTTGGCATGGCCGGCAGGTTGCTTATATAGTCATGTCCAACCAATCTCGTGTCGCGATCACGATCTAAATTGATTTAAGATTCTTAATTTGTAACCGATTAGGACTCATGCAACTTGAAGGCCAAGAAACCAAAAACGAAAACAGCAAAAGGAGATCGCGCTCCCGCAAGGCGAGGAGCCGGATTTTGGTGGACCATTCACGCAGGTGCCACGCACCCACACCTTTCGCCCGGCCCGGCAAGGCAAGCGCGCGTGTGGGCTTCTATTACTCCTCCTCACAATAGACTTAAGGAAGTGGAGAGGACGTACATATTTAAGTATGACTACCTCCACTTCAACAAGCAAGGTGGTACTAAAGAGTTCCTATATCCCCTCTTGCTCATATGAATGAGCTTTTGATATTTATTAGGAATTTCACAATTGGTTATTGGGCCAAGCCCTTATAAATTCCAACAGTGCGCCATGCAGGCCGCGCAGCAGGCGAGGCATGGGCCACGCGCAACGGCGTAAGGAGGACATGGCGCACGCCGACCAGGGCCGGTGCACAGGTGCAGCATGTCGCGCGGCAAGCCGACGGCGAGGCTGTCAAGAACGCCGACACCGGCATGAGCGGCCAACAGAACAACGATGCATGCACCTGCAGCTAGCCTGCTATATCAGCGCGTCGTGGCCGTGGTCTCGACATTCAGCTGCCACCGTCTGTCGCCTCGTGGGCAGCCGTGGCCATGGATTGGTTTTCTGCTGCCGCTCTGCACCTCTGCCAGAAACATCCCAAGCCGCCGGCGACAGGCCGACAGCACGGAGTACGCCGTGGTGTCCGGCCTTGCGCAGGGCAGCGGCGAGTACTTTGCTTGGGTGGGCGTGGGCACGCCGCCGACTCCCACGCTGCTGGTGCTGGACGCCGGCAGCGACGTGGTGTGGCTGCAGTGCGCGTCGTGCCGCCAGTGCTATGCGCTGTCGGGCGGCAGGATCGCTGTGGCACGGTCCCGCAGCAGCGCCGTCGCTGCATTGCCCTACAACAGCGCCGGCCCGCCTCCAGCCATCTCTCTCGCGCCGCTTCACCCTCGCACACCACAGCAGCGGCAACCACCTCGTCTCCGGCCCCCTCCCTCTCCACCGCCGCGAACTCCTCCACGCTCAGTCGCAGCCGCTGCTCCTTCGCCTCCACCAGCAGCTGTTAGTAAGAGACGTCTGTCCTGTACTCTAAGCGGTGGCGAGCCTAGGGCGAGGCGGGAGGCGACCCTAGGGAGATGCGGTAGTGAGGGCCGCGCCGACGCGATTGGCGGCGAGGGCGACCTGGGAGGCGAGCGGCGAGCAGGAGGCGACGAGGAAGCGGCTCATGGAGCAGCGATATCTGGAGTCGGGACGCACGGAGCGGCTTCTGTGGAATTGGGTCAGGGAGTTAGAGATTAGGAAAGTACTGAACTATCCTTAATTACAATTAATTAATTTCCCTAATTAATACCTGTGGCAATTAGTTTTGACGGAAGGAACCACTGGTTCCTCCCAAGCACCGTAAAATATCTCATATCTTGAACATGGGCATCTTCACATCTTCAAGCTTCTCATCCTTAGAACCTTCTTCTGGAACCATTGCCAAACCATTAGCATGCACGTGACCACAACCCATCCAAAGAAGGTTGCCGCAACGCCATTGGCATCCTCATTGGCTCATTATGATCTCCAAACAAACAAACAAACAAACAAACAAACGAGGAAGCATGACAGGTAGTATCAAACTAGAGTCTTCATAAACCTTCTTGTTGAATTTGAACTTGTTAACCTCAGTCGAAGCCAGATGTAGCAGGGCATGCACGATGTCAGTGTGATTAAACTTTGGCACTGGCTATTTGGGAGTCCGGCACCTCAGTGTCACCGACAAAAGAATCACCACACAATGCCCCCCTCACTCACCCACATATCGACCGACTACCAGGGGTGAAGCCATCCGAAAGAATCGCCGGGGTCTTCAACATTACATGTTAGGGTCATTAGTGTTGTCAAGAATTCAAAACAATAATTTTGTATTGACTTTTTGACAAAATCTATTGGGGTCAGCTGATATGACAAAGGGGCCTAGCTCCGCCCCTAATAACTAGTCACCTCCTATACTTTGTCCATGTTCTCGTCATCTTCATCATAAGAATCTGGTGCTCAGCTGACAACTAGTGCTGGTGACATGTTGATCCATAAGTCCGACCTCATCCAATTTTGCTTAGTTGAGTTCCTCAACTTTAAAACCAATCTAATTGGGCCACTTTGGCTCATACTTGCTGAGAGCTCTTGTGCATAAGAAATTCTTTCAACTCAAACTCCATCAAGATGCATGTTTTTTGGACACCCCTTAATAGTACCGCCAAAAAACAATGCTCAAATATTTTCTATAGAATATGCCACCCTGCTCTAAGAGAGTTCTTAGTCTTCATAAATATCCTTTGCTCCATACTTGACATCGATCAAACTCATCCTCGGGTTGAAAAAAACCATGTGACCGGCTCACATGACTTAACCTGTGTGATTAATTTGCTGCAAAACACATGTCAGTCACATCACTTGTGTTCACCCCAAAGCCAAAATTGGGCCTTGATATGCTCAACAGTGCATAGGTACATACACATGGAAACCGTATTGGACCCAGACTCTATTATAACCTACTAGGAAACCAATTTGTAAACCGTTCAAATTGGGATTGTCGGTAACCTTACCCCCCCCCCCCCCCACCCCCCCAAGGCTATGTAAGGGGAGGTAGGGAGCCCGTGATCGGCAAAACCCCTTCAACAACATTGATATATCAACACATCTCGCCTACTGGACCGAACCCAGCATTCAGGCGTAAGCAATATAGCATACACCGGACATAGGGCACCCCACCAAATCCAGTATATATACTCATGTCATGTGCACTACCCTTTTGATCTACTCCGCATGATACTAAAATTATTCACTAGTGGTACAAAGCACTAACAATAAATCAATCGTATGATATATACCAAGCTATACAAATTTCTAGAAACTAATGGACAAACATACAAATATTTGATTTTGGACAAATCTAGAATGACAACTACTTAAATAATACAGGAAGTAACTAGTAGTGCATAAATATGACAATTTCTACACTACTCCTTCGTCCCAAAATAAATAACCTTACGAGGTTTAAATTTTGTCTTAAAAAATAACATTCTACAAAAATATGGGACAATTTTTTATAAATATATTTATTTTGGGACAGAGAGAGTATACTGCAACGAAAGGCGTGCGTGAACCTCTCTAGTCCTTAATAGTTTCACGTGATGCCTATGCTGACACAGTTTAAGAACCATTCGTTCATATAGAAGGTTTCAATAAACAATCGAATAGTACATCCTAAAATAACCAAGCAGAAAATGTAATTGCAGGAGAGAACTAATTATTTTCCAAATTAGTCCTGACCTACATCCCATATATATAAGTATGCCCGAAACAGAAACATAGCACTGAAACTCCACGTTCAAACGTAGGAGCAACCATTGGAAGCACTTGTGGTGCTCCTAGGAAACATGGGCACTAGAGCTCTGTTCTTGGCGACCACCATGGTCATGATCTTCTCACCCTACCTTGTGCAAGGGCTAAAAGGTTGTGCATAAATTAATCCCTATGTATTCTTTTTACTTGTCACCATGCATATATTCAATATCAACTTTGAAAGGATGTCTATATTATTACATTTTTACTTAGTTTTCTCATAGTGAAGAAAATTGTATTGACTTGCATGGAGGGAAATGCGATAATCAAACGTGCTCCAAGGTTTGCAAGGCGAATGGGTATGTCAACCCAGTTGTGAAATGCTCGAATCCCCCTGGCAAAAGTGGCCAGTGTTGTTGCTTTGTGAAATGTTGTGGGAGGATAGAGCTTGATTCCAAGCCGGCTATGAGACTATGACACTCGAATTGGACAGCTGCGGTGGCTAGAGCATGAGGCCAAAGGCCGTGCCGGCCACCCCGGGTTCGAACCCCGGTGACCGCGGTATTTTGGTGCACAGTGCACGGGAATGAGGAGAAAAGGCTCCCCGGTTCAAAAAAAAAATGCTTGCGTGATATGAATGATTGATTGAAAGATGTCATAACCATAATTTGAATAAAGAGCTTGTTATTAGTACTCTCTCTGGTTTCGCTCACGACACGGTCTTCCTAATAAATCTTTGACTCTGATGTCTCATTATATAAAGATCAAGAAGTTTATATTGTTATTGAAGTTCATATAAGAATAATACATTATGTCTTAGAGCAACCGCAACAAGACCTATATACTTAGACCCTCGTCTTACTTTTAAGGACTGATGGACAAAATTGCTTGCTACAAAGCCCCTTATCAAACCCTCAAATGAAACATCCCCAAACCACAACTCCTCGAGGCTATTCCCCAACTTATATATTTATATCATGTTCACACCCCCTCCCTCCCAACCCTCACGCGGGTGTCCGTTAGGAACATGCCTACTACCCACCCTTTCCCGCCGTCCATACCAAATGTAGCAGGCACTGGTCAGCATTTGTCCCACTCCCCTATTCTTACCTCGCATGACCTACTCCCTATGTTCTTTTTACATGTCACATTAGGTTTCATCTAAGTCAAATATTACTATCTTTGATAATCTAATTCAAAAAAAAATCTTATAATTTTATAACATATGAATTATATATTATAAAGTATTTTTCATAGTGAATCTCAAAATATAATTCTTATGTCATAAAACTATATAATTTTTTTAAACAATGGTTAAAGATATAAATGTTTGACTTGAAACAAACCTAATATAACATATAAATAAAAACAGAGGAGTATTTCCCCGTCGGACTTGGGAGTTCATCGGTGTTAGAATTGATCTCGGTTAGTTAAAGATTTGACCGGATCTTTATGGCTCTAACAGTGCTTTTGATCGCTGCCCTGATCGGAGACAACTAACCAACAGACATTTGACACGGTCCCTGGTCTCACCGAACCTATAAGATAGTGTGGTTTTTATTTTCATAACTTGTGAGCGTATTTTAGCACCTGATGCTACTAACTCCGTCCGAAAAAGAATGCAATATTAACATAGTATCAAGGTAAAGTATCTCAAATTTAATCAGTTATATATAAAAATAAAAAAGTATAAATAGTTATGACATCAAATAAATAACATTAGATTTATCATGATATATATTTTCATAATATATTTATTGGTGCAAAAAATATCAATGTCTTTTCTTATATATTGGGTTAAACTTCCAGGATTTAACGGCGTTATGATTTTAGTGGTAAGCGACGTCCCGTCGACAGCGAGACGCCAGTGGTGACTTCATGAATCCTAAGATCTACCGGCTTAGTCTTTCGGAGGTGCTCACAGGACTAAGATGTGTATGTGTGTTTATAGGGGTAAGTGTGCGTGCGTGTTATGAGCGCCTGTGTTATACTGTATAATTCTCAAAAAAAAACTTTAGACACTTTAATTGAAAATGAGGCTAGAATTGTATTCTGTCGAAACAGTACTAAATAAGGCAGGCATCCACCATCCCCACGTGATGGTGATCGACAACAGGAGTACGACAAGCACCGGACCACCGACGCCTTGCCTGCTGCCAGGAGCAGGCAGCCGTATGGGCTATGGCTATGGGCATCTTTGTTTTAGGGGGTCAGTGCAATTAGTGTTAGGAAATAAAAGATTAGGTTTGCTAAGATCCTATGGGATTATAAGAGCATCTCCAGGAGTTTGGTATAATTTAGTTGCTAAACTAATCGATTTAGCAAGTTAATTAAAGAAATAGCAACTTATATTTTGTCCTTCTCCAACAGTTTTTTATTTTTACTTTTTAAAATCTAAAGAAGGGTCTATGTCTGATTTATTTTCAGGTCGGTTTGGAGCTAATCCGTGCACACTGCCGCCGTCCTTTCGTCTCTCCGTGTGTGAGTGCTCTGCCGGGCGCCATCAACCATCACCTGGCACTGCAGACCTGCATCTACTGCAACCACATAGCAGCCTCAACAATGGCCTCGGCGTCTTGGCATCTGTCTGTTGCTCCATGCCACCGTCGGGCATGCAACTGTGAAAACAAGGCTGCAAGGGCGGAGAACAAGTATGTACCAGCGGTGTTGGAGCGGAAGGGCAACGGCAGTCGGACCGATGGGCGGCGGCGAAATAGACAAGCCAACAATATATCTCACGGCAAAAACAAACTCTCGCGTGAGAAGTACTGTGAAAACAGGTCCACGAGGAGAGATAGGGAGTTCTTGATTTTGACTTTGGAAATCTATGAGTTAAGGAGGATATTTGATGACTTTTATTTTTAAGGAGCTTTTTTATCAAATTGGTGGAGGAGACTTTTTTCTTTTTTCTAAAAAATTAAGATATGGAGTTGTTTTGCCAAACTCCTGGAGATGCTCTAAGTGAATAATGACCTTGTTTAGATACCCAAATTCACCCCCAAATTCCACTATGCAAAAAGAAGATTCCTCATCACATCAAAATGTCAGCACATATATGGAGTACTAAATGTAGATGAAATCAAAAACTAATTGCACAGTTTTGTTCTACTTTGCGAGACGAATATTTTAAGCCTAATTAATCAATGTTTGGACAATTATTACCAAATAAAAATAAAATTGCTACAGTGTGACACGATGTTTACTATGCAAAATTTGTCTCTAAAATTTAGTATCTAAACAAGGCCAATGACAATCTCAAGCTGAATTCAAGCTGAACACTCGCTCGTGTTGCTGGGAGAGTGGATTTTCCACGTGTATATGTGGCCAATACGATTGGAGAGGAGCACACCAGCTCCGCCGCCGGAACCACCGCCAACATCGTCCCCTTTCTCCGACAGAGGACGCCCGGCCTTCAGATCTGCGCGGAGCCGCGGAGGCTGACGAGCGCGAAGCATGGCGAAGCGGCGCTCGGTGTCGGTGTTCATGACGGCACCGCTCCAGGGGCAGAGCTAGAGAAAAATCAAGGGGGTACGGCACTTTCTTCATACCATATACATTCATATACTACTGTTTTAACGAATTAATCTGTCGACGAAAAAACCTATACAAAAATTAGTATACTAACGATGTTGATGAAAAAAGTATAAAAATTAGTCTATTGACAACAAAATATTTTCGTAAAAAAAACAACAATTTTTTTTGACGATGTACAGACATAAAAATACCAACATGACTAGATTCATACAGAAAATCAGAAATTGAATGTACGATGTTTGAGAAATAATGTTACTTAATTGTGTGCAATGAACACACTTTTAGAACCAATAATTAAATATAAAGTGGTAATCTTTTAGTTTCCTTACCTTGCTTTTATTTGTTACCAACGTTGAGGAAGGACACTAGTAAAGCAACACGAACAAGGATTCACGGTTTGACGGAATGATGGAGAGTTGGAGACTGGAGACGAGCTGCCATCTTGCCGAGGTGGACAGTCGCTGGGCGGTGGCCGTAGCTTGCCAATGCGCTGGCTAGCAAAGGCAGTAGATTTTTTTTAGTGCTCTGCTGCTGTAGTGTTGTCTCTTGTGCTCCTATTGTGTTCCCATTTATAATTTTCCTGATGATCCGTGGCGCAATGAGCTACTAGTATTATGTTTTTTTTAGTGGAATACTAATAGTGTGTCGGGCTGGTTAACTAGCTAATGGACTTTGTTTGATTGGCCTGAGTGCATGGCCCTGCTCCTGGGGGGTGCAAAAGAGGTGAAAGTTTAGAGGTAAGCGTTGATTTCTGAGTTCCATGTGGGTGCGGCTGCACCCACAGGCGGCAACGTAGCTCCGCCCGTGCACCGCTCCTGGCCTCGACGCTCTCCCCTTTCAGCAGTGCCACCTGTGACGCCCCGAACAACACAGCGGGCATATGGCCACGAACCACGCAAGCCCGGACGCGCTTCCGGCACCTGTGAGTCTGTGACCAGGGACGGAGCTGACGGCCGGGCAACACGGGCTCGAGCCCTGCCTACGGATCCCAGGAGCCTGGAGCCCCACCGAAGCCCCCCCTAAAATTTTTGTGCATAATTATAGAGATTAGGAGGGGCTAAGCTTTATCTAGAGATTGAAACAAAATTATTTCACTTATTGGGCCATGCTGCCATCAATTTTGGCCCAAGTGGAATTGTGGAAACAAACCCCATCGGCTATCAGGCACATCCTGACCGTAACCCTTCAGGCTTCCGTTCGACTTCGCGAGTCGCCCGACGCAGGATGCCGACGCCCCGACTTTCTTCCCCATCTCGACTCGACGACTCCCGAGCGGCGGCTTCCTGTTCGTGCGGGTCACCGGACGCGGGCGGCGTGACCGCGGCTCCTGGACAGTGGCAGCGGGCAGCGGGCAGGCGACCTGAGCGGCAGCGGGCAGGCAGGCGCTGGCGGCCAGGGCCTAGGGTGCTCGCCGCAGCGGCGTGGCTCCTGGACGGTGGCGGCGGGGGGGGGGGCAGCCAGCGCAAGGCGAGGACGTGAGGTGGTCGAGCGAGTAGCGAGCTGCGAGCAGGCGCCGGCGGCCACTGCACGCAGCACGTAGGACGCAGCACAACGAAGCTCTTGGGACAGGCGGCACTGCAGCAGGAAGGTAATTTTTTTAACTGTAAAATTGAGTACGACTGTACGAGAGTTCATGATGTGTGATTGATTGTTTGATTTATGATATATTTTAATTTTTGGATCTTCAGTAATCAGTATGTCGAAAAGAACTTTGAACAATTACTTTTCAAGTTCAAGTGGTAGCGGCTCAACTCCACATACTAATGAGAGCACAAGTCAACCAAAGAAACCGAGGGAAGAGTTTAGTCATTCAAACTTAATTGCTGACCCTGCACAGCGCAAACCAATTGATTCTTATGATCCAGCAATTAGAGACCAATTAAAAAGAGCATATGCTTTGAGTGGTCCAACCCAACCTCATGAATTTTCATTTCCTCGTAAATGTATGGTTGGCGAATGGAGATCATTTCAAAATACTTGGTTTGATGAATTTGATTGGCTAGAGTACAGTGAATCCAAGGATGCTGCTTATTGCTTATATTGCTATCTTTTCTTTAATTCGGCAAACTTGTGAGACTTGCTGAAATTTATGCCGAGGATTTTAATATTGGTGACCTTGCTATTTTGCCAACTCAACTTAGACAGTTTGTCAGCCGTGCTAGAAGAACTCCAGACTTTCTTGGATGCACTGAGCTTGGAAAAGTTGCTGAAATTATGGTCAACACTAAGATGCACACATCTTATAAATTGGTGTATCGTCTCATTGAGCTAATCTTGATACTACCGGTGGCAACAGCTTCAGTTGAGAGGATATTTTCAGCCTTGAACATTATAAAGACAGATTTGCGTAATAAAATGGGTGATGAATGGCTCAATGACTTGATGATATGCTATAATGAGGAGATATTTAGAAAAATTGATGATGAAAAGATCAAAAAGCGGTTTCAAGAGATGAAAAAGCGTTGTATGTTATTGCCTAAAAAAGTAGTGGTACGCTCTATTCTCTTCTAAATTCATAATTTGGATGTTCATATATGTTTGACTAATCAATTATGTCGATTTGTGTATGTTGCTACTTCGGAGGAATAATGTGGAGCAACGTCATGCACTGTTTCTTAGTTTGGCAATTGGGCATTTTGGTATGAATGAACTCCATCCTTTTGTATGAATGAACTGCATCTTTTTTTTCACGATGTATTTTGTGAATTTTGTCGTTAGTTGACATTTTCAATATAAGATTGATTCAAGCTATTATATATTTATCTACTGTGAGGGCTGTGACGATATTGTTTGAGTGGTATATCACCATAATTTTGATGATAGCTTCGCCCTTGCTGGCCACGAATCTTGTTCGAGCCGCCGTCGTTCCAGGCTGCCGTTCTCCGGCTGTAATGCTGCTGAAAATGATGCTCCGGCCGCCGGTGCCGCAACCACCGCTCAATCCGCCGCAGCTACAATCAGTGGTGTGCTCAACATCATGGTACTTAGTACGGTGGACCATTGTGTCACTGTAGAGATATCGTGATTTCTTCAAAATATCGTCTGGCAGAAAGGCCACAGGCGACAGGACTAGTGGACTACTACTTGCCATAGCTGACAATTTTTTCTTTTGTCTTTGTTACTTACAAGTGTTCACTTCGTTCCAGGCTGCCGTTCTCCGGCTGTAATGCTGCTGAAAACGATGCTCCGGCCGCCGGTGCCGCAACCACCGCTCAATCCGCCGCAGCTACAATCAGTGGTGTGCTCAACATCATGGTACTTAGTACGGTGGACCATTGTGTCACTGTAGAGATATCGTGAATTCTTCAAATATCGTCTGGCAGAAAGGCCACAGGCGACAGGACTACTACTTGCCATAGCTGACAATTTTTTCTTTTGTCTTTGTTACTTACAAGTGTTCACTTCGTTCCAGGCTGCCGTTCTCCGGCTGTAATGCTGCTGAAAACGATGCTCCGGCCGCCGGTGCCGCAACCACCGCTCAATCCGCCGCAGCTACAATCAGTGGTGTGCTCAACATCATGGTACTTAGTACGGTGGACCATTGTGTCACTGTAGAGATATCGTGATTTCTTCAAAATATCGTCTGGCAGAAAGGCCACAGGCGACAGGACTACTACTTACCATAGCTGACAATTTTTTCTTTTGTCTTTGTTACTTACAAGTGTTCACTAAATTTCGTTCTCTATAGAAACTATCCATGTTACACTTTCTCTAGCTTCTTAACAAACTGCTTATCGAAACTGTGTATTTGGACTGCTCTAATAATACATATTATCAAGGCACTTTAATACGACGAAAATGGCATCTCGTACGTCTGCCTTCGCTCATATTCTGTGCATGTGTGCGTATTGTCTGACGCTATCGGTGCTTCTTCCAAACAAAACTTGCTACAAAGCTCCTAATCATTCCACAAGCCAAAACTCCCCGGCCGGGGCTATTCCAACATTCCCAACTTTTATGTTTATCCTGTCCACACCACTCTAAACCCTCGCCATGGATTTAAACAGTGGGCTATAGCAGCGCTAGCTTCTGGAGAGAGAGTCCACACTAAGTTATTCCTATTTTTCCGCTATGTCAATTAGACAACTATGAAAGCTATATTGCGCTTTAGCGGCACTAAATTGCTTAACTATAGCTTTAAAATAATGTTTATGTATCTAGACGAGCCGAAACATCTTATAATTTGGAATAGAGAGAGTACTAAGTGTATGTTTGGTACAGCTTAGCTTCGCTAGTGAAGCAATTTTTTTTCTTCAGTTCCATAAAGCAGCTTCACCAGTGAACCTAAAGTTGTTTTCAAAAAACATATGGTAAAACACTTTCTCAAGAAAGATAGTAGAGAGAGAGCTTAAACAAGCAGTATTTTCAGCTTCGCCTCATTTCACACAAGAAACTGTGCCTATGAGAAGAAGTTGAAAACAACTTTTAGAGATAATTTGTTTTATCCCGTTTGATACAAGCTGAAAAATAGCTTGCACAAAGACCCTACCAAACATAATATGGTGATTGACAACATGAGTACACAACAACTACCGGCTCGGTTCTGTTCGCTTGAACTTATCGCCTCTGGCTTCAGGGACGTCCCTGGGCCCGTGCGGGCTGTGCGACCGAATAGAGCCCCAAAAAATCATGGGTCCAAGATTTACTAAGTATACTAATTATATACAGTAGTTTTGGACTTTGTTTTAATTAGTAAATCAGCCACAGTTGTCTTCTTTGGCCCATAAACGTGGTCTGCTGGAGTGCAAGAAAGACTTAATGCATTGGTGTTAATAGCACTTAAGAGTGGCATACTGGAGATGATTGATTATGAATATATCATTGAAGATTTCATTTCAAAGAATGCTAAAAGAATATCGTTTTTCAAATGATGGTTATACAACAGGTATAATCTTTGGTTTACACTGTTGTACTTAGCAATATAAGTAATATATTGATATTTACCATTATTTTCTTGTTTTGGCACTAGATATTAGGCCTCCACTTATTGTTTCAAACAGGGCCTCATATTTTGCCGGGACGCGTCTGCTGGCTTATCAGTCATGGTATAGTGTTTTTCTCTCACGACAAATGCCTTATGCTTGCTGCCAGAGTGCCAGGGCCCAGGAGCCAGGCATCTTCGTTTTAGGGGGTCAGTCCGATCCAATCAGTGTTAGGAACTACTGATTACGTTTGCTAAGATTCTATGGGATTATATAAGTCAATAACGGCAAGCTGAAGCTGAACCCAAGGTCAGGGCAGAACAACAATATATGGCGCCACTCCAATATACTATACGACGAAAATCTTCTTCTGGGCATCTCGTGCGTCTGCATTCGCTCATATTCTGCGCATGTGTGCGTATTGGCTGACGCCATTTGTGCTGCTTCCAAACAACATGTACTATGATGATGCAGACTAGCTGCAGGCAGGAGGAGTTGACAAGTGCTTCGCATGCCACCTGCCAAAAGCAAGGGTTTCTCGAATTTGTCTCAAAACTATGCAGCGATCTTCACAAGGAAATCCCATCATGATCAATCCAACGCTGTGCTGACAGAAGTGAACAAACAAGGCCAGAACTACTGATCAATTGCCATGTATGCTGACACGCGATTGGCCGGTTTGAGACTTTGAGCACAACAAGCAACAAGAGAAACAAACACGTACGCTACGCCTTTTTCTGAGAGACATGCATCTAGCGTGTCTATATAATACCCAAGCAATCATTCCAATGACTAACAACTCATTTAGCATCATCAGCTTAAGTGAGTGAGTGCCCAAGTAGCAAAGATACCGCGCGCAGAACGGCAGAAACTAACTAACCAATCATGGCGCCTCCCCCTCACGCGCTCATCATCCCCTACCCAGCGCAGGGCCACGTGATACCTCTCCTGGAGCTCGCCCACGCGCTGGTGGACCGGGGCTTCACCGTCACCTTCGCCAACTCCGAGTTCAACCACCGCCGCGTCGTGGCCTCCGCCGCCGAGTCGTCGCTGCTGGACCGGAGTAGGATCCGGCTGGTAGCGGTGCCGGACGGCATGGAGCCCGGGGAGGACCGGAACAACCTCGTCAGGCTGACCTTGCTCATGGCGGAGCACATGGCGCCGCGGGTGGAGGACCTCATCAGGCGCAGCGGCGGCGACGCGGACGGCGGGCCCATCACCTGCGTCGTGGCGGACTACAACCTCGGCACGTGGGCGCTCGACGTCGCGCGGAGGACCGGCGTCAAGTCGGCTGCCATCTGGCCGGCCTCTGCCGCCGTGCTGGCCAGCCTTCTCAGCATCGAAAAGCTCGTCCAGGACAACATCATCGACCCAGAAGATGGTACACATATATATTTATCTATATCTATAACTATACCTAATAAAGATAAAATTTTAGCCCTTTTTTTTGTTCATCCATTTTTTTTGGTTCGTCTCCCTCTAATTACCGGACAATAGAGAGTTTTTTTACGTCCGGACTTATATATATAACATGTGATCAGATGAATTATCATAATCCTAATCTAAATAGATTCATCTGATCCTAAATAACCCGAATAGAAATAGAAATCCTAATCCAAATACAAAAGATAAAAATAGATTGATCTTTTTTTTTACTTTTTTTCGTTTACGTGGATGTTCGATTTTATTATTATTTTTATGTTGTACGGTTTCCAATTTCTTTCTTTCTTCACGTCAGTTTCGTGTTCCAGTGTCGTACGTTTTCAGTTTTCCTTTTTTCAGGGCTCAGTTTCCGTTTTTCTGTCTTACTTTTTTTTCCCTTTTCTTTCCATGTTATGTTTCCTTTAGTTTCCCTTATCCATTTCCTCTTGTTTTACCTTTTCTTTTGTCATGTTTGAAGTCCGAACATTGACTTTCGAGTCACTTTTTTCTTTTGATTTTCTGTTTTTATTTTTCACTGATTTCCGAATACCTTTTTGTTCTAATTTTTTATGTTTTCCAAAAAACAAAAATTAATATTATAATATTATGGATCATTTAAATTCTGGGTCATGTTTTAAGAAAAGAGAGATTTTCACTTCCAAGATATTAATACAGTTTTCATTAGAGTTTAAAAAAATACAGTTTTCATTAGTAAAAAAATATCTTATTATAACCAGTTGAATTTTTTGTTTAACTAATCAAACTTTGAATTGAAATCTTGAACATTTTATTTTTCGATCTGTTCTAAATAAATTTGTCCCCGTATAATCTACAATGAAGCTTACATGTGCAAAATATAGAGAGGTCTTCCATCGTAATCTTCTAGACCACTCCTTGATTATAGGTCCACAAAGAAGGTCATAGAACTCATGTTTATAACTATATCAATGCATCAATAGTATGAAAATATTTATGTGTGTTGGAGAATGCCCTCGCGGTGACCACCAGTCTCTCCTTTGCCCATGAGATTGCCCTCACAAACACACGATGCTGCAAACCTCCCACCACCAAACCTTTCACGCAAAGAGTAAGGGATCAGTGCATCTTCGTAAATTCGTCAAGCCTCATTGACTTTGCTCGCTATTGGCTCCATGCCAGTGAGGGCAATCGGGCCCAAGCTCTGTTTAATGTTCATTTACTCTTGAATTTATTGCGTCCCCTCGGGAACCATACCTTCGCCCGTTTCTTGCTCACTTCCTGTGAAACACTCTTGACCTCCGCCCTCGCGGGCCTCCATTGAGGGTCCGGAGGCAGAGTGCAATCTCCACAATGTTCTTTGTAATGAGAGAAAACAAATCTAGCAAAATTATATTTCAAATTTGATAATAACTTAATATGACATTATTGTATTATTGATAACATTAGCTTATGTTATGGATGTCATGATCAAGGATTTTAATTTCGTTATCACAAAAATTTCGGTCACCACCGAAATTACCGAATTTCGCGAAATTCGGCCGAAATTTCGCCGAATTTTTTTTAGAGATTAGTACATGAAGTATGTTGTTTCTAAAAAAGTTTAGATCTAAATAAATATTAGTATGATTTATGACTACACATCTATTGAATAAAAGAATATACTATATAATCAATAGAAAAATACAAGTCTAGAGTTACACATCACATGTATTAGAGTATTATACAAAATTTTGGAGTTTTCTTTTGACCACCACCGAAATTACCGAATTTCGCAAAATTCGGCCGAAATTTCGCCGAAATTTTGAACCCTGGTCATGATCATCAGATAACATAAATTATAGCTTTTATTTTTATAAAAAAGTTAAATTATAAACAGATATATACTATTAATGTCATTGTTTTACATGAATATTTGATATTTTTCTCTCGTTGCAACATATGGGCATATTTGCTAGTTTATATTTATTGGTCATATGCAACTAAATATATTTATATATATAGTAAACTAATAAATACTAGTATACACCTGGAAATGATGATGCAGGGTCTGCACTGAGCCAAGGCACGTTTCAGCTGTCGCCGGACATGCCCGTCATGCAGACGGCCCACCTCGCGTGGAACTGCATAGGCAACCAAGACGGGCAGAAGGCGATGTTCCAGTACCTCAAAGCCGGCGTCCGCGCGGTCGAAAACTGCGACTTCGTCCTCTGCAACTCCTTCCACGGCGCCGAGCAGGCGACCTTCGCGCAGTTCCCGCAGATCCTCCCTGTCGGCCCTTTCCTCACGGGCGAGCGCAGAAGGGCGGCGGTGGTGGGGCACTTCTGGCGGCCCGAGGACGACGCGTGCATGTCGTGGCTGGACGCGCAGCCGGCGAGGTCCGTCGTGTACGTCGCCTTCGGCAGCTTCACCATGTTCGACACGCGCCAGTTCCGGGAGCTCGCGCTGGGGCTGGAGCTCTCCGGCCGGCCGTTCCTCTGGGTCGTGCGCCCGGACATCGTCCTCGGCGGCGACGTCCACGACTACCCCGACGGCTTCCTCGACCGCGTCACCGCCAGCGGCCGCGGCATGGTGGTCGCGTGGTCGCCGCAGCAGAGGGTGCTGTCGCACCCGTCGGTCGCCTGCTTCGTCTCGCACTGCGGGTGGAACTCCACCATGGAGGGCGTCCGGAACGGGCTGCCCTTCCTCGCCTGGCCCTACTTCGCCGACCAGTTCGTCAACCAGGTGTACATCTGCGACGTCTGGAAGGTCGGGCTCCGGGCCGAGGCCGACGAGTCGGGCGTCATCACCAAGGAGCACATCGCCGGCAGGATAGAGGAGTTGATGAGCGACACGAGCATGAGGGAGAGGGTGGAGGCCATGAAGAAGGTTGCGCATGAGAGCATCAACCATGGGGGCTCGTCGCACCGCAACTTCGACATGTTTGTTGAGGCCATCAAGGCATGAATGATATATACTCCTATATATGTACGGTTCTAAGACGAACGCATTGCTGGTGACGTGACATTGGGACAGCTCCTGCGAGAGCTTTTACAAGTGGGCGATAGTCCTGCCGAGAATTTGCATTTCTCCAGTCATTTATACAACAACTGAGGTAGTATCAAAAATTAATTATCTTTACACTCTTTATATATTTTTTCTAATTAACGCAACACCCATTCAAATGCTTTATAATCCTATCTTGTTGTAATAAATTTACCGATTACTCTATATGTGCTTCATCCTTTGTATCTGTATCTATATAGGCTTTTAATATATATACTTATACTCCCTCCAGGTTGGTAAAGAAAGTCGTTTTGGACAAGTTTGGGTCAAACATTGGGAATATAAATCATGAATAAATTTTAAGTTGTTAAGTTCGAAAATGTAAAAACCACATAAATAGATTTGTCTTGAAAAATACTTTCATAAAAATATACATACATCACTTTTCAATAAATATTTTTATAAAAATAAGAAGTCAAAGTTATACTTTGAAGACCGTATCGTTGTCCAAAACGACTTCTTTTACCAACATGGAGGGAGTACTTATTTAGTTGAAATCTTAGTTTAAGTTATATCAACTCTTATTGCTTCTCTTTTGTTACGTCATGAATCTATAAATTGGTTCAACTTTTGATCTTCTTAGCTATTATAATTTTTTTAAACCAAGTGCTAAATTCAAACTCTAGTGCTTTATTGCATCGTTTATTAAAATTGGATTCTATTCCTAAATTTAATAAGTATAACTAATTAAAATTGACATTTGTTCTCCATATTTGTTTCCTAACACGATATCCATTCAAATATTCTATGATCTTAATTTATCTAGTTATACTAAATTTATCAATTATTTTGTATGTAGTTTTCATCCTTTGTGTTACACCTATGTGGGTTTGTAATATGTATTTTCAAAATGTTCCTCAAAACATTTTCACTTGCAACTCACCACATCACTAGGTGAAATGCATATGTAGGTTAAATATCACCTAATGCCACTACACAACAATAATTGCTTTAGAGTTCTCCTTTTAATAGTATGGCTATACATCCTAAACCCAACCATGCACTCTATTGTATCTCAGCTAGCAAAATGAAAACCCCTAGCATATACCGTCTTGTTTTCATCTCCATCTTCTTTTTCAAGTGTGAGCTTTAACTTCATATGGCTTGATTTCCATCACCACCATCTCTTAGCCTTGCTCATCGCTCCAAGTGGACCCTAGCTCAATCACAACTCATTTAAAGTATTAGTCCACTAGTTGTCACTTAATTACCAAAATCAAACTTAGGCTTTTCAATAGGGGTTCCAAATAAAATAGAGTATTTTAGAGCAACTCCACCAGACCCCCTTTCACTTAAAAGGTGATATAGGGGATTGAGAAAACTAAATTGTACACAATAAGGGAGAGGTGCTCTAGCAGATTGAGAAAGTACATCTCCCCTTTATATATTGGACAATCATGTCAGTGGGAAAAATCACTTTCTCCTCTTTTTTTCTCTCCCTCTTGTTTCCTCCTGATTTGACAGCAAGAAGCTCGAAGGCGGCTGCCTGCCTGGCCTGTGGCGCATGACATGGGGGCGCCAGGCACAACAGTGGCCACTCACCAGCGAGGGTGCGGTGCGGTGGCGGCTGCCTGCCCAGCCTGCGCACATGAGGTTGGGAGCGCAGTCGTGGCAGTTTCCCGATACAAGCCATGGCTTGGCCTACACGCGCTATGCGCTGGTGGTGCCTCGTCGGCTAGGGCATGGCCTGGCGGCGGTACAGTTGCCCGTCCGGCCTGCGTGCACTGTGCAGCTACTGTCCACCTGGTGTGCGTGGCGGCAGCTACCCGTTCAGCAGCGAGAGAGTGGGTCTAAGATGTCAGTGAAAAGACAAATCAAGAAAAGGGATTGAGAAAATTTTTTGGTTGTCCCATTTATTTTAGGGAACAAGGGATTGATTTTCTCAATTATGAAAAAAAATTAGGGAAAGATGATTGGAAAGGAGATCTGCTAGAGCTAGTTTTCTTTGCCTTCAATCCCCTTTATCACTAGTTATAGGTAAAGGGGATCACTTTTCCTCAATCTAGTCAAGTTGGTCTAGTCAAGGTGTTTTGGTAGTACGATCTGAAAAACAAGAAATACAGATTGGTAAAGTGGTCTGTTTTCTGTCAACCAAAGGAACATAGAGGCATAGGAACAAAGAACCTTGACATACAAAATACATACTTGTTGAGTAGTAAATTGCTTTATAAGGTATGTGCTGAAGAAGGCAAATGGGGCATAAGTTGCTAAGGAATAAGTATATTAAAGATAAGAATTTAACTCAAATACAAAGAAACATGGTGAATTACATTTTTGGACGAGTTTGACAGGAGTAAAGAATTGATTCATAAGCTTAGGGACATTTACGTTGTATCATGGTACCCAAATTAGGTTATTATATAGGAAGATACCTGGTTGAGCAAACATCCCCTAAAAAACAAATATCCAAGCTTGTACAATATTGTTCAACATAAACAAGCTAAAGTAGCATAGAGACTCTAAGTTATTCCTCTAAATGTTTCCTTGAGACAGGTGTTGGTGGGAATTGCGCTTTTTGAGTGGAACAATCTTATAGCAAGAGTTATGAACATTAACGTACAAATGGAAGGGATCGATTCTTCTAGCTCCTTAGAAGGAATGGTAACTTCACAGTAAATTTCATGTATAAAGCTTGTTAACAACGACATTAAACTTTAGGATATTTGGTGTTTTAAAGATACCATCGAAAATAAAGATTTTTAGGTGGTTCGTTAAGAGAGGGGTTATGAAAGGTACCACAAGAAATAAACATTTTTAAAGATAGCAAAGATAATTTAGTAAGAAGAAACAAAAATGGAAATAAGTCTGACGTATTTTGCTATAGAGATGAATCTATTGAACAACTCTTCTGTCATTGGTTGGACACAAGTACCTCTGGCCAGCGATTCCACACACGCCCCCCCCCCAATGTCTATGATCTCATTCATGATTGGCACAAACAAGGGGTAGATCAAATAAGGTTCTATCATTGAAAGGAGCGAGGTACAACCATTAGATGGATATAATATATTACAAGGAGTGATGTGTTTTTTACAAAAACCGACTGAAAACATTTTGCATGTCTTGTTCACGGGAACACAACATTGGGCGCAATTGCAATGGTGAGGACAACAAGAAACACTTCTTCAAAATTTGTTGAGCGACAGAGGTGAGGGCAAAGTCGGAAATGCAATTCTTTGTTTCCTTTGGATGGCCAAACAATGCTAGATTGAGTTTTGAGTGGGACTTATTTTGTTTTTGCTACACTTGTAATATGTGATCTATTGCTATTGTTGTTAAGAGATGAAGCCTAATGTTTTTCTTCTATCTTATAAAATAAATAAAAAATCTATAAATAGTTGTCCCTAGTTATTGGCTCCGTCCCTAGTGGCTACAGGCTACATGTCTTTCTCCTTCTGCCGCTAGACAGAAAAAAATGATAAATGAGCTCTCTCTCGTGCTTGGCATAGCTCCTGGCGGGAAGACCTGTAGCCTATGTTAACTGGCCCGGCCGGCCGGCCCACTTGTATCTGTGAGGTTTACGTCTATCCTAGGGCCTGACCCACTCACTCGTATCTGTTGGAAAAGAAAAGGTTTGCGGTTGGGCCGTAGAATAAGCCCAAGTTCAGGATTGCTCTGACACACAACATGCTTAAGGAAAGAACCCAACGAGCCAACAAACTGTTTTTTCGATCGATATATATACATGCCGCTGCCGACTGCCGAGGCTATAAAGGTACAATTTTAGAAGGGCACAATTGTTTTTCGAGAAGGGCACAATCTTCTATTGCAAAAGAAACAGTTCGTCAATCAAACACAGAAAAATTCAGTACAATCGATTCGATTCACGAAAACAGAGAAACCGTCACGCATGTCATTTGTATAGTAAGTATATCATTGATTGTTATTACTGGTACATGGCAGAGACAATTCGACAATTTAGAATCCAGAACACGCAAGAGCTCGACAAGACATACCGAAGATATGGCCGCCACCGCCATAGAGGCAGGCTAGGCCAGACTGCAGAATGAAGAAAGCAAAATATAAGCAAAAAGAGTACATCATGCATGCGCGAGAGCACCAGCAGCAACGCAACTTGAAGAAGAAGAAGACGACGGCGATGTACGAGGACCACCATGTGCCATCGCAGCTCGACGCAGGCAGCAGCAGGTGTGCGTATTTACTTGATGAACTCGATGGCCCAGGCGTTGGCGTAGATGTAGGTGGCCTTGAACCCGGAGAACCCGGCGCCCTTGGCGAGGTCGTGGAACTCCCGCTCGTACCGCTCCCTGCCGCCGGGGTTATGCGCGAGCATGATCATGTCGACGTGGAACACGCCCTGCGCCTTCGGGACGGCCTCGGTGTTCACCGGCAGCACGCACTCGACGACGATCACCTTGCCGTTCTCCGGCAGCGCGTCGTAGCAGTTCTTGAGCAGCGTGGCGCAGTGCGCGTCGCTCCAGTCGTGGAGGATCCACTTCATGAGGATGGCGTCGCCCGCCGGCACCGACTTGAACATGTCCCCGCCGACGTGCTGCACGCCGGGGAACGGCGGCGCCTCGGAGATCACGTGGGGGAGGTCGAAGTTGATGCCCTTGATCTGCGGGTGGTGCGAGGTGATGGCGTGCAGGGTGGCGCCGATGCCGCCGCCCACGTCGACGAGCGTGGAGACGCCCTCGAAGCCCGTGTAGAACTCGAGGAGCTTCTTGGTGATGATGACCGAGTGGTTCTTCATGCCCTCGTTGAACACGCGGTTGAAGCGCGGGTCCGTGCCGTGGTACTCGAACGCCGTCATCCCGTACGCCTTGTTGAACGGGATGCCGCCGTCAAGCACCGCGTCCTTGAGGTAGTACCTGTATGGTTCATTTTGGAAAGGGATGTTACTACTTCTGAATGAGCAAAGTGATGATGCAGAACAGGGCATATGCATGCATGGTAACTGCAACTTTTGTGGATACAACACAATACCATCCATACTCTGTCTCAACTCTCAAGTCACTGTCCAGTCTGAACATTTTAAACTAGTCAAAAATTGCCTGAAAAAAGAACTGCTACAGATATCTGTACATGTTTCTAAAAAGGAACAGGGCAAGAATCTATCAGCATCAGCGACATAGTAATGGTCAGTCGCCTGCCCTGTGGTCCAACCGCCTCTTTACTACGCCCTCTTCAGTCTTCACACACACCAAACACCAAACAATTTGGCTGGCTGTCTGAAGATTCACCTTCAGTTGGTGAATGACTGAATGGAGTTTCGCCAAAAATCCAGATCAGCATGCATGGATCATTTTCCAACCCCCATGGTTGGATTGGGGGAGTTCAGAATGCCATGATCCATGTGAGCCGTCAATCCGTCCGTCCAGTTTTATGAATCCGGCCGGAAAAAGGAGTTGGCCAATAATGCTCCCTCTCCAAGTTTCGCCGAAGTGTCACTCTCACCCACTAGATAGTGGAGGAGACTAGTGCTCCTTGCTTACTTTTCCATCCTACTCCTTTTTTTATTTTATTTTAGGAAAAACTTGAACTTACTTTTCTTTTCTTTTTTTGTAAAAAAACTTTTTTATTTTAGTAAAATATTATATTACGGATAACTCAACTATGGCCAGCCTTGTACTAGCAGCTAGTAATTAATTCTACTGAACAAATTAAATGACAAAATAAATACTAGTACTAATGATGAGCGAGCTCGGCATCATGCAGCGGCACGCCAGCAACAACAACAAGTCAACAACAACTGATGTAATCTATGGATGGTGTGGTGGGCGATGTGCTCATAACTACTCACCAGCTCTCCATGAGGACCTTGTCCTGGTTCATGAGCGTGAGCGCGGCCATGGAGACGCCGTCCTCGTTGGGGGTGAGCCACTTGCCGACGGGGGCGGCGGAGTACCGCCGCTCGTACTTGCCGTCCTTGTCCTCCATCTGGCACTTGACGACGTCGTAGGAGGCGAGGAGGCGGAGCATGCGGTCCACCATGTCCGCCGCGTCGGGGTTGGTGGGCGCCACGGGCAGCCGCGCCACCACCTCCTCGGGCGCCAGCGCCTTCCCCGCGGGCGCCTCCGCCTGCAGCACCTCCAGCAGGCCCAGCTCCAGCGCGTTCTTCAGCGTCATGGGCAGGATGGACGCCGACGCCAGCTGCATCGCGTACATGCACGCCTCCTCGTCCGCCACCGCCGCCACGTCCTCGGCGGTCGAGCCCATGCCTGACGACGGCCGGCCGGTGCCCGGTGGAGAGGAGGATACAAGGAGAGAGACCTTTTCTGGTGGGCTTGAGGAGCTGAGCGACGCGAGCTTGGGAAGTGTTGGCGTGCGCTGCTGCTGCGAAGAGGAAGGAGGAGGTGGGAGGGGGTTATATGGGGCCGGAGAGCTCACCAACCACCGCACCAAACACACGCATTTACCAACTGCTTTCCTTTTTCTCACCTCCGTTTCGAATTTTAATTTTGGGAAGGAAAATGTAGCATGAAAGATGCATGGCACTAAGAAAAAGCTACTAATCTCCTATATATGCTATGCGTACTAATCTCCTATATATATGCTATGCGTAATAATGCATGGACGACAGTGGTTAAGATGATAAGTAGGGCCCATTTCTGCTGGTGTTTGTTGGTGATGATTAATCTATTGCGTTAGGTTTGCGTCAGGGTCAAGTGCGTAGAGATTTGTTGATGTGCTCGCCCAACCACAGCGGAAGTGGTTGTGAGTGGTGACCGGTGATGCCGTCGCGTGCCCTGAGAAAATTCAGTTCACTAAGCTACAAAGTCAGTGTGCATGCTACTATGCTAGCTCCATCTACCATCCATGACAGTGATGTAGTACATACTAGTATACGGTGTTCTGGGCGTGTTTGATTTTCAATGCTGAATAACAGGACTATTATTTATCAGACAAAAAAATCCGACCGTTGTCGATATTTTGCTTGGGTTTGCAACGTGCAAAGAATTTAGTATGCACAAATTCAGCGAGAAATAAAATGATGAGCTGGACTTTAATTTGGGGAGTACCCGGTAGGAAGGGTGCAGTAAGTGGGCCCTCCAGTAGGTTGCCCGGAGGCCGGAGCCCACTGACAATAGGCGCATGCATGGACATGGAACACAGAGGTCACCAGTGACCAGCCGCAGCCGGGTTGGTCGGGGATGACGGTGGCAGCTGTCGTGGGATTTCACAAGGATTATTATCGCGGTAATATTTTACTGTATTTAATTAGTACTCAATTAATCCTTGCTCATTTTTTAGTTGGCACAGCTTGACAAAAGGTTATTTGTCACGATCAGAATCATAGGTATGATCTTTCTGCCTAACAGGATCGATCTGAACTTATCATCCAGCCAGCAGCAGCAGCAGCACCTGCAGCCGAACGGATTATAACATAACTGATGAATACAAAAATCATGGCTCTATCTGATTTTTTATAAAAAGAATGTATAATTCATCTAAGAAATTGAAATAGATTGTAAAAGCTCAAGTGTATAGTATTGATTTTCGTGGATTTAATTTAATCTTGTAAACTTTAGTACACTTATATGCGCCATTTTCTACTCAATTCAATTTTAAGAAATACTAATTGTATATAACTCAATCATTTCGAAGATCCCACGTTTTGATTTATTACATTAATTAATCCACCAAATTATGTAAAAGTTATGAAGTTAGTATGTTGTAAACAAAAAAACTGATTTGTCATATATGTTACTCACATAAAAGATAACACGTACTCCCTCCATCCATTCCAAATTATAAAATGTTTTGGCTTTTAAAGGTACATAGCTTTTGTTATACACTGTAACACCCCAGGTGTCTGCCACTAGTTAAGCAGTGAGTTTGAGCTCAAACATGATAGATTAAGTGGAGATGGCGATGTCAAGGTCAACCTATGGAGATGAGCCTAACCTAAACTTGGATGTTGCACCCTTGCTTTACATATAGTCCATTTTTAAGATATATGCTTGGGTGGTGTTATTGCAATATCTTCATATGTCTCACCTTAGTACCTATTTATATTGGTCACTGAAAAAGTTTCATGACATTTGAAATCCCTCGTGATTTTATTGGACTACCGGAGTTATAGGAGCTTAAGTACGGGAATTTAATTGCTCCGGCGATTATTTTTGTACTTTTGTTCTTATAATTTGGACGGTTCTGTGACAGCTGGTATCGGAGCAAGGTTCAACACTAAACATGTCATATGTGTATTGAAAACAAAGGTTTTTGTTTGCAAAACTCAGTTTTTGATAACTTATAGCTACTGCATATATAGGTTTGTTCAAATCTAAATTTTAAATCTAAGTATGCCAGTGGTCATTTCCTTTATGCCCAATTAAGGACCCTTAGGTGGCTTAATTAAGTACTAACTTGGGGGGTTTAATTTTGCATCTACGCTCAAGCCAAGGTATGTATGAGTGATAACTTGACCGCACTGTTACCCTGTGGTCGAATGGTAGAGGTAACCTTTGTATATGAAATAGCCATATATGTCGCTAGAGTTACATTCTTGCAACGTCGCACCTACGCCAAGGTAAGTGTGAGCTGGGAGAGCATGACCGTTCAACCGTCGGTCTAGGGGAGAGTTAGCTATGGTTACTGGCATAATTACATGTTTAACCATGTATTTATGAAAGTACTTAATTGTGGGTATATTTATTGGGTAGCTATGATACCGAAGTATATGCATCAGGGGATGCATGTATGGAGAGTATTTAGTTTACTGCTTTCATTGTGTGCTATATTGGGAGTTGTTGGGCTGCAATGAAATTTTCTGCAGGTACGCTAACCACGAATGTGTAAGTTGAATGTAGCTGACGACTAGCTCTATATCGAGAGAATGCGTGTTATGCCACCGACATAGAACGTGATTGCCACCTTAGGCTGGCAATCTTGTGAGGACGAATAGGGCAAAGCATGCATCATCATGATTGTTGCTTTGTGCATATAACTATGCTCCTCCCATCTTTGTCCTAATAAATAAGTAACTTGTGATTGATGTGCTGCACTATCCTCCTAGTATGGGGTTAGTCAAGAATGCCTTGTTCCATGTTGCTTGATTAGGAAGTGCTTGAGGATAGAGTGTGCTTAGCCTTAATAGGTAATTGAGGTTACATGCTTGAACTTATAAATGTCCTCTAGTTTGGTCTTGTGGTGGATGTGTTGCTCCTGCAAGCTCTTGCAAATGCTTACTCAAGTAACTGTGATTCCTATGAATAAACTAAACTATTGATTAGTCTAAAGTAAGAATGTTTGGAGTTACTAGAATAATGTGATTGTGTGCTCTCGTGTTAACGCAACAAGGTTAAATATTGTTTTGCATGTAATGAACTTTGGCTGCTAGAACAGTTTATGTTGTAGTAATATTTTCATGGTCATAATAATGTAATCTGTGAATTATTCCTTAGTGTGAATAAGAAAGTTATAGATAACTTAGTAAGCTTTTCAATAAGTCTAGTACCACCTTAGTTTGATGCTTACAACTTATGTTTTGTTTAAAACACGTGTCTGTTGCGTTGCTGTCTAGGCTCTGTGTATGTACTAAGTTGGTAACTTTAGCATGCTTTCGTTTTGGCTAAACTTGTAGTTAGTTCTTGTTGGATAATTCTTGTTAGGTGTGAGCCTTCTGCTTAGTATTGGATGCTTAAGCTAACCTGACTAATAATCTCAAGTGTCCACTTAAAACGGTGATGTTGTGTAGATGCTTGTTATATAGGTAGTGTCATAGTTGTCACCTCTTTTGTCCTCGGTGAGCATATGAGTGTTGAAGATGCTTTATCCTAGAACAACGCTCACGTTACGTAATCGCATGGTCATCGTCTCTGATTAGATTCTCTCGTAGGAGCCAGAGCCTGTAGACGTGGTTGCTAGCCCTTGAATGTTTTTGTATCCATGCCTTGCTTGAACCATAGGCCCTAGCGTAGTCCCCTTATATGGTTGCTTAGGCCTTGGACATCCGCTACCTTTTGGAGAATGCCCTTGTCGATTGACCAACCAAGTTAGGTCCTAGCGAACGTCGATTTTGGCCATGGTTGTTGCCTACCAAGTTTTGGAGACCATACCAAATTCCATGTTGGACCTCCCGATTGTCTCTCCTACAGATGATCCGAGCAACGCTAATCTCTCGTTGTCTGATCTAGAAATCTTTGCTTGTGAAATCAGGTGGCTATCTTATCAACCAAATCTCCGATCGGTGTATCATTTTGTTTGAAAGTTTGTTAAGTCCATCTCAACTTCTGACATCTCTCAACATTATTAATCTTGATCTCATGTTATTGTCCGACGTGACTGGAACCTTTTGTCTGGTAATCACCTTGGTGGACGCAAGACGTGCGTGGAAATGACCAAGAACCCTTGCTCAGTTGGCTTCGGCAATTAAGCTATGTTCTCTTGCGCTGTGTTTCAATCTTTGAATCGCCTCCTCGTTGACTCTAAACCTTGTAATTACCCTTGCTTGCTACTCCTCCCTTGTCTGGTACTTGTTCTTACCACCCAATCGGTGCCACTTGAAATTCCACTTTGTTTGTGCGTTTAATAATGGTGTTACGATTAGCATTCTATGGTGCCGCGATGAAACCGAGAGCCTCCTGTGGGCGCGCACACAAGGTTATGCTGCTCAGCACGCGCTGGTATCAGGTTGCTAGTCATGATCCATTATGAAACGACAGCCGATGTGTTATTTCTCATGACCGTTTTCCTTGGTTATCTCCCTACATCTTATCTAAAGATTCATATCTCAGACCATATGTAGTAGAGCTTCCTCCTAAAGTTGCTAAGAGGATAACCTTTGAAGGACAGTCACTGGCATTAACATTAACAGACTGCAAGAGGTGGTAGACAAGTGACTCTTCCCAAGTGTTCTGGTACGACGTCGGTCATCGATTGAGCAACGTATGTCATCCCCGTTGGATAAAAAAAGGGCAAATAACACTTAATATTGGATAAGTTATCTATGGGATAAGAATTTATCATCACATTGTGCATTTGACCTAGTTATCAAAGTCTTGATCCGTGTGTGTATGATGGCCATACCGTCAAAATCAACCATCCCTGGTGTTTATCTGCGAACTTCGATGGCGACCATCCATTTGTGCTTCGACTGCAATCATTGTGGTGGTCAAGAGTAAAGGTTGGAACTTTGAGAATTGAGAGACAACTGATTAGTTACCAGTAAGAAGGTTATTCTCCAGCCAAGTAACGATTCTTCGATAGTTGTGATGGTTATGTCTCAATGAACAATAGTAAGCGAAGAGGCCATGAAGTCGGTCAGCAATGCAGGTGTTGCATCTTCTCCAAATGTGCTATCAAGTCAATTCCATCTTGAACAATCACGTACATAGTGCAACATATTGTATTAGCCAAGTAAAGGACTAGAGAAAGGCTTTTGCTACGATGAGAAAGAGCAGAGAGTGCAAAACACACACACCCCAACATGTGAAGCGAAAGAAAAAGAAGAATACGAAGTCTGTCTAGAATTTTGTGGCACTACCCCGATTATCTTCAAGCCAAAGGCTAGTGACTCAAACGAAGTTGGATTGACCCTAAACATGGTAACCTCATCCCTTGCTTAGGACTCTTCAATGTCTTAAGTGGGTATGAGTATTGGTTGAGTAAAACATAGGATTTGAGAGATGTCTTGTCAGCTTGTTTGGCTGCCATTTCAGAACAGAGCTATTTTGGTAGATGGACTGTTTGGATAGTCCAACGGTGTGCGTTTGGGCTAAATTTTGGGTGAAGTAGTTCAAAGACCCATGGATCTACATGCCCACCAATATTTGTGCATATTGGAGCCATAGTTATGTTATATGAATAGAAAACAAAAGGGTACAGAATCGGTGATTTCTCTGTTAACTGCGATCATCCTTTCCATTGGAAGGTTATGTTTGTAATGCATGCCAAGAACTTGCAGTTGATAGGTATCTTGCTGTTAGACAACTCTCCGTACCCTTGGAAAGACTAATTGCACCCCGATGTGCCTTGTTTTTGCCCTCTTAGATTGGCAATGCGTGAGAAATCAAGGTGTTCTACAAGTCAAATTGTGCCATTGCGAGTTGAAAGCAATTGGGAAGGTGCCAAACCACAGATTTTTGGATTATGGTTTTGAGGTTTTGATTGGCATTAGAATGGAAGCCTCAATGTCAAATATAGATCAAGAAGGCTAGTTTTGCCATAGTGCAAGTCAACCCAACTTGTTACACAACTGCACCACGAAGGAAAATTGTGCTCAACCTGCTTAGTGGTGAACTAGTTCCCTAGTTTGGTGGATACTTGCAACTTTTATTGTCTTTCAGACCTAGCTATCATCCTTTTGTAGTAATGGTTCTCTAGTGCTGACATGCCTATGGTACTTTATATGTGTCTTTATTCAAGAGATTGTTTCTGATTCAACCCAGATAATTGTTGCCTTTGTATAAGAGAATCTTCTTAGGTAATATTTGGCAGAAATCCAGTACTGACAGAGTCAGCTATCACTTTCACAGTTCCCTCAATAGACTCAGATAATACAGTGTTGGTATCAGAGAAAGAGAACTGCATACGTGGAGCAATATGTAGTTTTCCATCAGTTGGCATCTGAGTGAGTGAATAGTCTATGACCGGTATAGACATTGTGTATTGGTTAGACGGTTTCTGATAGCCTCAAAGAACGATTACCTCATATATGGATCCAACCCTTATTGGAAGTTGTACATGCTATGCCACTAGAAAAGTAAATTCTATGAGTAATTAGCCCATGCTCGTAGTACTCTCTATGCACCGTGAATGAAGTACTGTATTGTCTTGGATTCCTCCTAAAGTAACAATTCTTTATGGAAGTCAGTGAAGAAAATTCTTCAAATAAAAGTTTTTGCATAGAGCGAGTATCAAAAAGTGTCTTGCCCAATTAACCTCTCTGATGCCTGAAGCAAAGTAGCCTAATGCGCTTGTAGATGTTGGAATTGGATAACATGCTTCTCTTCCCTTGGAAAGTTCTTCACACCGAATCTCGGGGCGCGATTCTTTTAAGGGGGGAGGGCTGTAACACCCCAGGTGTTTGCCACTAGTTAAGCAGTGGGTTTGAGCTCAAACATGATAGATTAAGTGGAGATGGCGATGTCAAGGTCAACCTATGGAGATGAGCCTAACCTAAACTTGGATGTTGCACCCTTGCTTTACATATAGTCCATTTTTAAGATATATGCTTGGGTGGTGTTATTGCAATATCTTCATATGTCTCACCTTAGTACCTATTTATATTGATCACTAGAAAAGTTTCATGACATTTGGAATCAAAAAGTCATATGAAATGATAAGTTATATCATTGTTGGAATGACTTTACTAAGTGTTGGAATTGCTTTATTAAGTGGATGGAAATATAGGTCATCAACCAAACCTTGCAACCTTGCCCAAATGACTCTAGATGGACTCTACAACAAAAGTCGTGAAAGGTTCATGTTGAGCAAATGCCAAGAAAATGACTTAATTGGCCTAAAACCTTAGTTTAGGCTTTATCGACTTGCTACTTTGACAAAAGTAAAAGTTTGACTTCTGTACTAGTTATGAGGTTTGACCTTAAAGAAAAGTTGTAGTTCTTCTTATGTAGAATAAACTTTGTTTATTGGTCAAGAGCTAGTTTGGCCTCTAACCTAGTCAAATAGTGCTCACGAGATTCAATGCAGTGCTGTCTTGGAGCCCAGAAATTTGGCTAAGTCCTGAGTGAGTTTTAGTTTCGGGTACCCTACTTTGGAGCGATGTAGTTTTCTAACCAAGCTGATCTGGTTGATGATTCTTTAATAAGAGTTGTAGTTTAGTTTTAGTACAACAAACTTTGTTTTTGGATCATACCATGAATCAACCCGGAAGGAAGTGAAACTGAGGCTTGAAGATTGAATCTGTAGCTGTTTTCAGACTTGGAAATAATTACGGCCGAGATTAGTAACAACTTGATTGGCATGCCGCATTCTCATGTTTTTGTTAAGCAACTTGTTTTGACCCAAAAATAGAAGTTGGATATTATCTATTGGAGAAGAACATACAAAAAGTTGGAATTCGTTTGACCAAGTTTGGCCTTCCAAGGCTAGCGAAAACCGAGCAAAGCTTAATCACCATTAAGCCGGTGACAGTGTCAAATTTAGAGTTGATTATCTCCTAATCTAGAGCCCTAATGGTCAAGCACCCCTAACCAAAATTGTAGAGCGTCTTGCGGGCTACAACTTTGCTTTTGGGACCGTGATCCAATTTGGCCTGTAGTCGACCCAAAACTACACCCCACGCCGGCCACTTTGGTGAACGCCACGTGCTCGACATTGTGTCACCGTGGCAACCATGAAGGAGTAGCACGCGCCGCGCCTCTGAGCCATGACGGCCACCTCCCCTGCACCCTTGCGTCGATAGGTAGGAGCACCTGAGCGTCCTCGTTCACTCTCTACTCCTTCTAGCGCTCGCCCACACTCTTCCCCGCAGTGACGCCGCACGCGGTCGCGTCCGCCATAGCCGCCCGCCACGACCTCGAGAGCGCACGTGGCCGTGCCACCATGACCCGCCTCGGGCCGAGCAGAGCAGCCCCACGGGCACGCCTTGACGTGTCCAAGCCGCCACGTCCCTTCCCCGCCGCCGACGAGCCCCCTGCCGGTCGGAAATCGTGACCCCGACGTCCTCCTCTGCTGCCTCCGTGGCCGGCTGACCTCGGACCGTCGCGGAGCAAGACGAGGGCACCAGCGGGTGCGCAAGAGGCCCCTGGTGCTCCGCCGCCATTTCCCGGCTGCCGGCGTGGCCTCCTCCGGCCGGCACCGCAAGCTCCGGCGATCTCCCTGTTTGTTTTCGCGTCAGGGACCTCGGGCTTGAATTCGACTAAAGCCAGGGGGTTATTTGAGGAGTCATAGACTCATGTGAATAGTACTCTAGGGACTGATTTGTTGTAGTTTTTGCTGATTTTTGAAAATGCATAGTAAATCATAGAAAATTCGTAAAATAGCAAATGAAGACTTTTTGGAATCCTTGTGAAATTCTCTATGCAGTGGATCTATAATATGTCATGTTTTAGTTTAATGTTTTTGCTGTAAAAATCGATTTTTCAGATTAGGTTTTCAATGTTAGTTGTATTTGTCATTTTCATAACTGCAAATATAGGGCTCCAAATGAAGTGAAATTTTTGTGGCATGCTACTCATATGATGATTGATGTATGGTAAAAATTTCATGAATTTTGGTTGCCATTTGAGTGAGTTATTAGTGTATCTTGCTCTCACATGAATTCTTGTAATAGCAATTTGTCTTTTTCACAGAGGTTGATATACATGTCCAAATGGCTTTAAATTTGTACAGTAGACTATTGGGTGTATGTAAGATCTACTGTAATTTTTATAGATTTTATTATGGACTTTTGATATATGTTTATTATTTCACCTTGCTATTTAAATAAATTAAGAAATACATTAAAAGAAATTATTTAATGATGAGCACTATGCTTTTTGGTGATCATTTAACATGCACTTTATGATGGTTACATTGGTTGTGGTCAAATGTATGTTTGGAATGTAAGTTAATATTTATTCTTGCAATTGATGCTTTCCTGGACAGTTTCTGGGACTTTGGTAATTGCACTATGAAAATGATGTTTGCTGAGAAACATGCTTATAACAAAGTTGTAGATAACTCATTAATCTAGCTTGTGTTAAATTTTGGTGGCATTTGACCTTATATTTTGTGAGTAATGACTGTTCAAGTTGGGTTCCAGAAATAGTTGTTCTCTGGAATCTCTGAACCAGATTCTATAATTATGCATGTTTGAATTGGTTAACTTAAGAATCATGCTAAGATGATTAAAGATGAATTATATACAATTTCATAAGCTTTCTAGAATGTCTTGTTGCATGGCTATTGGATTTGTATAACTCCAGTTATGATCCAAGCATGTAGATGTTGTTTGCAGTCCAGAAATTGTCAGATGCTAGTTATGGTTGTTTACTCCATGTGTTGCTAACTGTGGCTTATACCCTAGATGATGGTCAAGTTAAGATACTTGTGATCTTGTCAAACTTATGTTATGCTTAATGTGCTTGCCCTCTTTAATTGGTTGTGCGAGGTTAGCTAATTAGCTTTTGGTGTCTATGTCTTAATCGTGTGTTTACATGCATGATTATGTGATGCATCTCTTGTTACCATTCATCATATTCATACGCATGCATCTTGCATCTCATTTAGGTTCGCTAGATGCACCATGTGAAGGATGAGATGTTGAGGCCAAACCTGAAGACGGTGTTTGGTGGACCTATCCCGAAGATGAAAGGATTAAGCAAGTGTCGGGATGGGAGATGCTCGCCAAGCGAGTGTCATCTGTCAATCACTAACCCAGTGTTCGATCTCAGGCAAGCCCCGGAGCATTCTAAGCCTCCTACTTTACAAAAGCAATTGAGTATATATATGTTATATATGTATTGTTGCATTAAGTTATAAGAGTTGAGTGACACCATTGTTGCATTATTATCTTGGCCACCGGATTATCTTTCACCCTGTTAGGTCAGGATCGAGTGAATTGCTTAGCCATGCTTAGACCGGTAGAAGTCGGGTGATTTCCTGTCACCTGCGAGTTATAGGTGGATACCGGGTTATGGTTAGCTGTAATTGTGATCATAAAAAAGTAACCAAGTGTTGATGGATAAATGAAGACCGGGCGGAGTCTTATAGGGTTTTGGACTATAGTGATTCCATCTGTGTCGATTAAGGACCGATCGTTGCTCGTCCCTCTTGTCATGTTGAACGCATGCCTCACATTTAGCTGGCCGAATAAAGTACCTTTCGACCGCGAAGCTAGTGACACTTTTCGAGCCGGGATAAACTCGGGTTGGCAGACTGGTGTTGAAGTGGGTGTAACGGGGACGCGAAGAGTGAGCCCAAGGTGCGTCCTGGCAGTCGGGCGGTCCCTAGGTAGTGCGATCCATGATTGTTATCCCGCGGCTTCTTGGAAAGTGTCATTGGTGATCTACGCGACCCTGACGGGGGAAGCAGGGTTTGTGTGAGGAATAAATCTCCAGCTGGATAGGAATTCGATTCGAATCGCCGTCGCTCCCGGTTAGTGAGCACTTGACTCGAGTTATGGCATCGTAGTAATAATGATGAAACACGGATGGTTATGTGGATAATGTTGGAAATGCTAAACCTGAGATGGTAACCTTTGATGTTAATGGTTAATCAAGTGATTGCTTTAGCATAGGTGCTTACCTAGATTGAATAGGTTATAATAAATATGATGTAAAGGACTTAAATTAGTTTATTCATGATAACTTATGCTTTTCGCAAATGAGTCAAGCTAGCCCACTGAAAGAAAGCCTTGCATACTCCTTGGTGTCATATTATTCCTAGTTTATGACGGGTAAGTCTAGCTGAGTACCTTCTCGTACTCAGGGTTTATTCTCACTTGTTGCAAGTTGTGGTATAACATAGCTACTGCAAGAATTGGAAGACTCCGGCTATAGTGGCGGAGTGTGATCATGGGCATGATCCTTCTGAGCTATCTTACCTCTCATGCTTTTATGGGAAATTGACCTTGGTACTGGCATGTATTTGAATTAAGGTGATATTAGTTCAAACTACTTTGCTTCCGCTACTTTTGAACTTGAGTTGTAATAACTCTACTGAACTCCGATATATGTTGAGTTAATTATGAAATGGATGTAACATATGACCTGTTATGTTGGACCACTACGATCTCAGCTTGTATGTTGGTTGGTTTGAAATCCCTCGTGATTTTATTGGACTACCGGGGTTATAGGAGCTTAAGTACGGGAATTTAATTGCTCCGGCGATTATTTTTGTACTTTTGTTCTTATAATTTGGGCGGTTCTGTGACATACACTCAGATATTTGCTATGTATATATAATAAAAGCAATCTATCTAGAAAAGTTGAAACATCTTATAATTTGTAACGGAGAGAGTACTAGAGTTCTTAATTTAATGCTGGCAATGTTTGTTATTTGGATCAAGATCTACTCTACGTAGGATCCTTCTAATCTTGTGATATGCATAGAATTCTCACCTAGGATCATTACCCCTATGAAATTAGAATTCACGATGGGATCGGCTCGGTGTTGTAGGACCATACATGACAGTATGATTTTAGGATTTGAATTGGGATAATGGAAACCTTAAGTTTGACCATAACAAAAATCATGGTTTGAATAATAATTAGTTTACTAAAGTGTTGACTATGTGCCAAAAATTTATTCTCTTGGATTAAATTTTCAAAAGTTTATGATTTTGATGCTATTGATAAAATTATATTATAGAGAAAAATCACGTTTAATATCCATTTTGAATAGTCAAGCTAAAAAGTTGAACGGAAAGAGTAGTTTTCTTGGGTCAAGCTAAAAAGTTGTATAGTCTAGCCAAATAAGGATATGTTTGATGCATAGAGCTAATTATTACCTAGCTAAATTTAACTCTAGCCCATTCAAACAAGGAGCTAATAGGTGGACTAATTTTTAGCCAAACCTCTAACTAGTTGTTAGCCAACTAATTAACTCACCAACCCTAAGCTAATTTGGGCTAGTTTTTAGCCCCCCAACTAGTAGGTAGCTCTAACCGATCTAAGCATTCCCAACATATAGAATTACATAACTCATTTTGAGTGAGTTGTTGAATATGCATTAATTACTAATCCAACTCATACTTCAATCTTGCTCTATTTTTAGGAAAAAAAACAAGTGGGTTTAGGGATATGTTTTGAGAAACTGTGGAGGCTTCGCTTGGCCTACTACCCTTGCTAGGGGATACACATGGAGTAGAGAGCGAGGGCTCGGAAGGAATGAGACAGAACGGAGTGAACAAATTGTGGAGTAAACGGCCATTAATTTGTCCATGGTGCTCTTGAAGTTGGTCATCTTGAACCGGCCGAGCCTATCGAAGTCGTCTGGAGAGTGTTGAAATGATCTCTCCACCGAGTGGCCCAACGGCCACTTGGGCCCTTGGTCACGCGCCCTGATCGGGGGCGCCCAACCCTAAATAGTTGGTGGGCCCCCGTCACACTGCGCTATAAAAACAGGTGGGGGCCGGCGGCTCAAGATACGAGGTTCGCCTGAGCCGCACTCCCCCACCAACAAACCCTAATCCTGATCTAAGAGAGGGGCGTGGCCAGTGACGGGAAACGCCACCGACCGCGCCGCCACTGCATCTCCGACTCCACTGCACCGCCGATCTCCACTGCATCACACTCCCCTTCCCCGACCACCACTGCCCGTGTGCAGAGCATCACCAATGAACCAGCGATGGCCTTCTCCGGATCGGGATCGAACTCCAACACCGCATCCACCGATGGTTTGCATCTCCCTCAGTTCCTCTCTCTCTCATTCTGTTTCTCTCCAGTAGGATTCGTATACATCTAAAAGCAAAGGTTTAACCCACTGGATCTATGTCCTAATGGTGCTAACCCTAACAATGGTATCGGAGGACTGGATCTAGGTGTAGATCCAGTTCGGGGAATAGAAATAGAAAGAAAAGAACCGATTTGAAATCGGAAAAGAACTTCCATATAAACCCTAACCCTAAAGATAGGGGGCCTACCTGGGTTTTCCTCACCGCCGGCGGCACCCTACCGCGCGGAAAGAAGACCGCGGCGCAGCTCATGGCCGACGTGCGGGAAAGAACACAGAACCGCACGACACGGCAACAGGGCACCACCATGCAGCCCCTCGACGGCGGCGTTCTCAGCCTTGGAAGAGCACGCACGTCGGCGAGAGGGCGCGGGGCGGCACCAACCTTCCTTCTCCGGTCGCCTTGGGTGGCCATCTTCTCGTCTCCGGCGTCGTGTTCTCCGACTACTCGGTGCGGAGCTGAAAGAGGAAACGGAGGAAAAGAAATGTGACCTAGGGTTTGGGAGTGACAGGTGCGGCTAGGGGTTTTGATCTCGCGAGATGCGCGCCCAGCCGTCCGATCAAACTTATACCAGATCAACGGGCAAGAAAGAATGGGCTCACATTTGGCCTAGGCGGGAGCACGCGAGGCAGCGAATTGCCGGCCTAGGCCCAGGTTGCGGCCTGGGCGCGGAGCGCTGGCGCGCGCGTGTTAACCGGGCCATGGGCCGCATTATTTTGGGCCGGCGAACAACTGAGCAGAGGCTGCGGTTGGGCCAAAATAGCCATCAAAATAGTGAAACAATGTTTTTTCTTTATTTTTTCAGAAATAGTATAATCAATTTTGATGAATATAAATTGAATTTTGATGTTAGATCTCCATACAAATTTTGTCCAACGACATTTTTGTTCGGAGAACAGTACATTACTTAAATGTTTCTGGAAAAATAATTCTGAGAATGTTAAAATTGTTTCCGCTGCGTACTTGATGTTGTAAATTTCATTATTAAATTCGAACCAACAGGAGGATTTAATTTTGAAAATAGATAAATTTACAGAATATTATAATATTGTTATTATTCTGACCAACGTTGTTTAATAGCAGTATTATGATGTTATTATTTGGTTTTGTCATGCATTAATTCTATTTCTGCCCAACGGTGATCTAGAATCAGTGTAAAAAGGATGATTTTGTATGTTTTAATTTTGACCAACGTTGGAATTAAAGCATGAAATTATTTTTGTACTTATGTTCTCACTCTATATGATTTGTGTTTACAGGAGGTTACTCTTTGATGGGGTTTATCAAAGATATTCCACCCCTCAGAGGTGACAACTACACCGAATGGAAAAAAAATTGACCTCGCTTTTGTCTTGGCCGAGGTGGACTGGGTGGTCACCACACCATGCCCTACTGAACCAGTGGCACCGGTGAGGGACGCCAGTGAGTCTGATGCTGAATGGCAAAAGAAAGAAAGGGACCATGCTCCCATACAGATGGCATATGACCTACAAAAGCAAAAGTGGGTCAATGCCAATAAAAAGTGTGTTGCTGTCATAAAGAACACAATTGAGCCTACCATAATGGGCTCAATCCAAGAGTGTGACACTGTCACGAGTACTTGGAAAGGATAAAGAGTCAGTTTTATGGCTCTTCAAAGACATATGCTACTCAGCTGATAAAGCAGCTGGTAACAGAAAGATACACTGGAGGTGGACATGGCAATGGCATAAGAGAGCACATATCAAAAATGAATCATTTGAACAACAAGCTAAAACCAATGGATCTAGCTCTTACGGAAGAGTTTCTTGTCCATCTGATTTTTGCTTCTTTACCAAAAGAGTTTGACACATTTGTTGTCAACTACAACATTCAGCCCGAGAAATGGGATCTAGAACGTTGTATGGCAATGTGTGTGCAAGAGAAAGAAAGAATAAAGGCCGCCAATGGTGGTACTCTCAGTTTTGTTAAAGATAACAAACGAAAGAATTTCAATGCCAATGTCAACTCTCCCTCAAAGCCAAAGGGCAAGGGTCCCATGCAGCATCAGCCTCAGCAAAACAGGTTTGCAGTGAACAAAGATCAGTGCCTCTACTGCAAGAAGGAGGGATATTATAAGAAAGATTGTCCTTAATTCTTAAAGATGATCATGGCAAAGAAAGGTGAGAACATTATTACGTTCATAAATGAATCCTTGTATGTACAGTATTCAAAATCTACTTGGTGGATTGACTCAGGTGCAACTGTTCATGTTGCTAATTCATTACAGGGATTCCGTTCGACGAGGACTACGCAAAGAAGCGAAAGACACGTTAAAGTCGCGAATGGAGTCCAAGCAGATGTTGAAGCTGTTGGCGATGTTCCTTTAGAGCTTGCTGATGGTTTTATTCTTTTGCTTAGAGATATTTTATTTGTTCCTTCATTACAGAGAAACTTGATTAGTGTGTCATGTTTGGACAACGATGGATTTGATTGCCATTTTGGAGATGGCAAATATGAGATATTGTGTAATAATGAATGTGTTGGCCTTGCTTTTCAAAAGCAAGATCTTTATTTGTTATCACTTTGTGAAAATGTGAATTCCGTATGTGATGCGAATGAAAACGTATCATCGTTTGTGAATGCAAATAGAAAACGAAAGAGAATTCAAGATGCGTCGTCGAAATTATGGCACTGTCGTTTAGGCCATATTTCGAAGGGGAGAATAGAGAGACTAGTTAAGAATGATATTCTTCCTCCATTAGAGTTATCAGACCTTGAACAGTGTAGAGAATGTATTAAAGGAAAATACACAAAGCAAATTAAAAAGGATGCTAAACGAAGCATAGGAATTCTACAGATAATTCACACGGACATCTGTGGTCCTTTTCCTGTGAAAAGTGTGGATGGTTTTGACTCGTTCATAACATTCACAGATGATTACTCCCGTTATGGTTACATTTATCCAATTAAAGAAAGAAATAAAGCGTTGAATAAATTTAAAATATTTAAGGCTAAAGTTGAAAATCAGCATAATTTAAAGATTAAAGTGGTCTGGTCTGATCGTGGTGGGGAGTACTATGGTCGGCATACCCTATATGGCCAAGTTCCTGGACCCTTTGCAAGATTTCTACATGAAAATGGCATAGTAGCCCAGTATTCTATACCGGGCGAACCTCAGCAGAACGGAGTAGCTGAGAGGCGTAACCGTACCTTGATGGATATGGTGCGTAGTATGATGAGTTACTCTGACTTGCCATTGAGTCTATGGATGGAGGCGTTAAAAACCGCCATTCATATTCTAAATAGAGTACCAAGTAAAGCGGTGCTCAAAACACCATATGAGTTGTGGACAGGAAGAGAACCCTCACTAAAACACTTACGTATGTGGGGGAGTCCTGCTGAGGCAAAAGTGTTTAACCCAAATATTGGGAAGCTAAATCCTAAAACAGTTAGCTACCATTTTATTGGCTATCCTAAAAAGTCAAAAGGTTTTTGTTTCTACTGTTCAGACAGATACACAAAATTTGTAGAAATGAGACACGCTATTATCTTAGAGGATGAAATGATAAGGGGGAGCATGGTGGCTCGAAAAATTGTTTTTGAGGAGAAGCGGATATGTGTGTCCACTCCGATGATTCAGGAACCATTCTTTGAACTACCTGTTCTTGTTGCACCAACAGTGCCAGATACTGTAGTGCCAACACCTGTTGTCAGTTCTCCTGTGGTGACAGTAAATAATGATGAGGAACCTGTCCTTCAGGAACCTATACAAACTGATGCCACAGATGAGGGGGAGCAACAATAGCCCCAAACAGAAGATGTGCCAAATGTGGAGGCCCCGAGAAGGTTCCAAAGAGTTAGAAGATCAGCTATACCTGATGATTATGAGGTGTATAACACTGAAGAATTTCAAATGGAGGGTGATCCTACTTCATTTGAAGAAGCCATAAGAAGCGATAATTCATTCAAGTGGCTTGAGGCCATGGAAGATGAAATAAAGTCAATGAGTACCAACAAAGTTTGGGACTTAGAACCTATTCCTAAAGGAGCCAAGACAGTAGGCTATAAATGGGTCTATAAGACAAAACGTGACTCCCAAGGGAATATTGAAAGGTTTAAAGCGTGACTTGTGGCAAAAGGTTTCACACAAAGAGAAGGGATTGATTACAATGAGACGTTTTCTTCAGTCTCATATAAAGATTCCTTCAGAATTATAATGGCATTAGTGGCACACTACGATTTAGAGTTAGATTAGATGGATGTAAAAACGGCATTCCTAAATGGGGATCTGGAGGAAAATGTTCACATGGCTTAACCGAAAGGTTTTGTCGTGGAAGGAAAAGAACGAATGGGATGCCGCTTAAAGAAATCGATTTATGGGTTAAAGCAAGCTTCAAGACAGTGGTATTTGAAGTTTGACAGAACAATAAAGAATTTTGGGTTTAAATAAAATGTTGAGGATAATTGTGTTTATGTAAAGTTTAAGAATGGAAGGTATATCTTCCTAATCCTGTACGTAGATGATATCTTACTTGCTAGTAGTGATGTCCATCTACTACTGGAGACAAAGAAGTTTTTATCTTCAAAATTTGATATGAAAGATCTTGGTGAAGCGTCTTTTGTTTTGGGCATAGAGATTCACTGAGATAGAAGTAAAGGGGTATTAGGACTATCACAAAAGGCATACATAGAAAAAGTTTTAAAGAAATTCAGTATGCATAAATGTAGTGCCTCACCTGCACCCATGGTCAAGGGCGACAGATATGGGGATTTTCAATGCCTAAGGAACCAATATGAGCTCGATCAAATGAAAGTGGTTCCATATGCTTCTGCTGTCGGAAGCCTACAATATGCTCAAGTGTGCATGCGCCCTGACTTAGCTTTTGTTACCGGGTTGCTTGGCAGATTTCTAAGTAATCCAGGAATTGAACACTGGAAACTGGTAAAGAAAGTCTTGCGATATTTGCAAGGTACGAAAGGCCTCATGTTGACGTACAGAAAATCAGATTCTCTCCAGATAGTGGGGTATTCGGATTCTGATTATGCGGGAGATGATAGAAAATCCACGTCAGGATATGTGTTCACTCTCGTAGGAGGAGCAATTTTGTGGAAAAGCTCAAAACAAACCGTCACTACATCGTCCACAATGTATGACGAGTTTGTAGCGTGTTATGAGGCAACAGGGCAGGTGAACTGGCTAAAGAAGTTCATACCCGGTTTGAAGGTGGTCGACAGCATACATAAGCCACTAAAGTTATACTGCGATAATAATCTAGCAGTACAGTACTTTCACAACAATAGGTCAAGTGGTGTTGCCAAACACATTGGCATAAAGTATTATGTTGTGAAGGATAAAGTCCGGGATCAAATTATAAATCTTGAGCATATAAGCACTGAAAAGATGCTCGTGGATCCGCTTACAAAAGGCTTATCACCCAATGTGTTTAGAGAACATATAGCCGGCATGGGTTTAAGGGAAAGCCTATGACTCTTGGACTATAATAAAGGGCCCAAAAGTTAAAGTAACTGTTTCGGATCAGAGATGTACATTGTAGTTGTCAAATCTATCAGCGATTGACCGTGACGATGAAACATGCTCTATGCATTTATTTGTGATGGAACGAGTAAAATGAAAAGTGTTAAAGTTAAAGGTTAAAGTGAAAGGTCAGATCAAGGGGGAGAATATTGAAATGATCTCTCCACCGAGTGGCCCAACGACCACTTGGGCCCTTGGTCACGCGCCCTGAGCGGAGGCGCCCAACCCTAAATGGTTGGTGGGCCCCCGTCACACTGCGCTATAAAAACAGGTTGGGACCGGCGGCTCAAGATACGAGGTTCGCCTGAGCTGCACTCCCCACCAACAAACCCTAATCCTGATCTAAGAGAGGGGCGCAGCCAGTGACGGGAAACGCCACCGACCGCGCCGCCACTGCATCTCCGACTCCACTGCACCGCCGATCTCCACTGCATCACACTCCCCTTCCCCGACCACCGCTGTCCGTGTGCAGAGCATCACCAACGAACCAGCGATGGCCTTCTTCGGATCGGGATCGAACTCCAACACCGCACCCACCGATGGTTTGCATCTCCCTCACTTCCTCTCTCTCTCTCATTCTGTTTCTCTCCAGTAGGATTCGTATACATCTAAAAGCAAAGGTTTAACCCACTGGATCTATGTCCTAATGGTGCTAACCCTAATAGAGAGGTCTTTGATGGCGTAGTCCAGTAGCCCCCTGCAGCTGTCGAGCGCACCGGCGGCTGCGCGAGGTCCTAGCGACCGCATGAGGCCTCGGCGCCCGCGAGAGGTCGCAACACCCGTGCGAGGTACCGGCGGTGCCGCATGAGCGAGTGCCGCAGCACCCGTGCGAGGTACAGGCGGTGGTGCATGAGCGAGTGCCACGGCACCGCGCGAGGTCCTACCACATGAGCTCCCAGTGGCAGCGGCGCGTGAGCAAGTGCGGTAGTGCCCGCGTGAGCTCCATCGCCAGCCTCGCGAGGTTCCAGTAGCTGTGGCACGCAAGCTCCCAACGGCAACCGCCGCGAGCAAGTGCCGCAGCGGCCGTGTGATCTCCCACCGACAGCGCGCACAGGATCCCCGAACGCTGATAGAAACCATGCGCTCCTGCCCCAGCGCAGTCTCGGATGGTTTCCAACTGCTTTGTTGCGCGTGAAGACATGGTTTCTATCTTAGAAATGGTTTCTAGTTTTTGGCTATATCTCTTCATTAAATTACTTGCCACATCAACAAAAGGTCTATGGTGACTAGGTAATTAATAAGGATAGAAATCATGCTGGTTTATGCGTTGAGAGTGTCCTCATGGGATAACTATTCGTTATCAGAGTTTAGGTTGATTAACTGCAAGTTAGAAGTTAAAACCCTCGTTGTGAACAGTTTTTTCTAAACTACTATTGGGGTTTTAATTGGTCGGTTTATGTGCTTTGTGTTTGAAATGATGATCGCCGTCCTGGTTCCTTTGTCTATGCTTTATTATAAAATTTAATTATTTATGATTTTGTGGCAAACGCCATGGCCTCGTCGAATTGGACCTGGAAATAGGAACCGTGCCGCTGCTAGACCTGCAAAACGCGGGGCCCACCTCCGGCCCTCACTCTCCTAGTCCTGGGTCGGGGGTGGGTGAGTGAGTTGGGCGGCCCTTTCTCTGCCCAAATGGACTGGGAAGAAGGGGAAGAAGACCCTTTTGTCCGATCCCAAATGGACTGACAACGCGGGCGCGATGCGAGAAATGATTGCCACACACGTCGTCACCTCTCCACCTAACACTGTCACAATCACAGGCAGCATCCACCACCCGTCACCATCAGTTACGTCTCCGCCATTTCGCCGAATCGGCCATGTCCGCTTACCCAAAATTTCTATCTTAGGGCCTGTTTAGTTTTATTTTGTTAAAGTTTAACTTTCATCACATCAATGTTCTCTCAAATGCATGGAGTACTAAATGTAGACTAATTGCATACATGTCGGTACAGATTAGGAGTAATTTACGAGACGAATCTATTAAGCATAATTAGTCCAAGATTGAAAACTTTTTGTCAAATAAGACAAAAGTACTACAGTGTTTGTTAAACTTTAACTCCTCAAACCAAACACCCCATTAACCTCTACGACTTGAGTGCTGTATATTTCATTTGTCCTGAAAAAATAGATTCATATAATTGTCTTAAGTCAAACTTTTAAGCTTTAATCAAAATTTTAGAAAAAGAACGCCAAGATTTATTATATCAACTTAGTATCTTTATATATACCATATAATATATTTGTTCATAATATGTTTATTTTATGTCATAGATGTTGTCACGTTTTCCAATAAAATTAGTTAAACTTAAGATAGATGGACTTGCATGGATTCTAAGAATTGATTTATCTAGGGACGAAAGGTTGTACATTTATAATAACCACAAAACAAAACAAAACGAAACAAAAAAGAAGCAATAATTAATGGGCGGAGACCTAGACCTGAGACCGAGGGTGTGTACATAATGAGAGAGACCAGACGAGCAGTCTATGGTAATACTCCCTCCATTTTGAGACACAACTTAACATGACACGTCTTCCAAATTACACTTAACCATCTATTTATTTTACTTTGTATTATTTATACTTATAAACTTATGATAATTGGATAGTAGATTTAATTATGATCTAACTATATCAAATTTGTATTATAATAATTAAAAAATAGTCATATTATTGGTCAAAGATCTTTAAGTTTGAATCTTAATATGCATGTGTGCCTTGTAAAAGAGAATGGAGGTAGTAGTAAAATAGAGTTCTTAGCTCATGTTTAGATCCTATATGTTTGGATCCTATGGTCTAAAGTTTTGTGGGCTACTAAAGCCTGTTTAGAACAAAGGAACGCAAAATGTAGAAAATAAGAAACACAAAAATAAGGTAGAGTGAAAAGTGAAAAACTAGGATTCTAAAACACAGGAATTGATACTTGGAGCTGTATAAAACGGAGGAAAAAAAGTGCAAAAAAAATGAGTAAACATAGAGAGAGAGAGAGTAAAAAATTCCCTTAGGCTAGAGTGGAGGTTTTATTTCCTACATTTTGCACTACTATGATTTCCTTTTCTTTGGAAAGGAACTTAGCTTTCCTTCGTTCCAAACGCTATAATGTGGTTTCTTTTCTTGGAATTTATTGCTTTAAACTTTTTTTAGAATCCTTCGGTCCAAATAGGATCTTAACACGGGATGTTAACCCTCCATTCATTTAATCAGCTATTTATACTCACCAATCACCTCAGAATATTTTGCACATCAAGAAAGATCGTCTTATTAGGGCTTGTTGGGTTAATCCTCTTCTCATAGAGATTGCAAAGGAACTTTCAGAAAAAAGGAGATTGGAAAGATGATACGATTCAACCCCTCCAATCTATGGAAGGTCTTGTTCGGTTAATCTCCTCCCCAAGAGAAGTGGATTGATAGAGATTTTAACTTATAGGGGATTTAACCCCTTTCAATCCATTCTAATCTCCATCAAACCGAACAAGGCCTAAAGATGTTTAGAGATGGAGATTCACCAAAAGAAATTATGCAAAGCACGTCATAGGAACTTGGCACACTCCAAAAAAAGGTGTTAAATAGTCCACATTATGACAAAACAACAAATATTTACAACTATTCCAGTTTCGCGACGCTAGGTTATCTATCCTTTGTGAGAATGACACCCTCTTTAAAAACCACATAAATTTTTTTTGATCTTTAGAGCTTGTTTGGCTACATTTGTATCCACCTTAATTCACTGCAGCACGTGGATATTGAGGTGGCTTCAAAGAATAGCCAAATAATTAAGGCCTTAGTAGCATTCTCGTCCACCAAATTTCTTATGTACCAAGGATTAACTAGCTACAACCCACAGGTACGGTGGACATATATAGTAATGCATGGTTGGGAAGCTACTCTCTCCGTCTAGGACAGATGCAATTCTAGCACAATGTCATGGTTTTATAAGTTCGATTCATTATAAATAAAAGAGTAACGATATTTATGATATCAAATAGATATCATTAGATTAATTACGAAATGTATTTTTATAATAAATTATTTTGGAGCTGTAAATGTGAATAGTATTTACTAGAAACTTAGTGAAACGTGAACTACTTTTGTTGATACGCAACACGTAGTTGCATTCTTTTTTAGACGGAGGGAGTACTTCCTTCCTTCACGAATTGGTTAATTAACTAACTACAGTACATAAGTATACAATATATGACGATATACATGCTGGCCTAACTCCGTCCTATTTAATTTCAGTTGTGCCATTCATGGATAGCTCCCAGATTAAGACTAGATTAAGAAACTACTCCCTCGGTCTCTTTATCAGAGTCGTTTGAGCTTCTAACAGGATACAGCAGAGATTAAACGAATGTGGACGGAGGGAGGGTCCGGGTACACAGCACAAGCTGACAGAGGTACCGGCTGCCATCGGCGACACACAAAGCGGGACAGAGGGAGTATCTTTATTAGCTCGTTGCAGCTGTTGAAATTAGATGGGAATCACCAACACGCTTCTAGAAGAAGCAAGGTATAAATTAGATCGAGCAAACTTTAGAAATAAAGCTAATTAACTAAGTAGCTTAGCTTTCGCAATCGTGGTCCAATCTGTGAGGGAATTGGAGCATGACACATGTGGCAGACGTACAGACGAAACGACCGAACCCTGAAAAAGAACGCAGCGTACGTGCAGCAGCTAGCTAGTCATAGAATCAGGAGCGGCATCGTCGTCATCCATGGGATGATGGGAGCTTCACAACAGACACTCGGTGATGACGCTGATCGAGCTTCAGAATCCAAATCCATTGAGCTGGCCATCGTTGCAACTTGCATGGCCCCCACCGGCCGGCCAAAGGGAGGCGGCCCGGAGGTGCGCGCGGGGACATGCATGCCCATCAACGTTGGTAACATAGTGGCCGACATGCTGGTGGCATGCGAATGATCGAATATTAGCCGAACTTAATGATCAAGTATTCAGTCGTACTGTAGTGGCCTCTGGGCTCTGGCATTAGTTTTGCTTCAACCCCAAGCCGTGTGGTTGGACCGGACCGGACCTGCGGTCGGACCGCTAAAAGACTAATCAAAGGCTAACTAGTTCGGTTCACTTAAAAGACTGTTTATATATTGAACCGGTAAAAATTGGTTGAACCAACTGGTTTTTTAAGGAACCTGTGAACCGGCCGGTTTCATGCGTCTGATGGTGTGCGTGCTGGTTCTGCTGTGCTGCGTAGCTGGTGAAGTGCATGGCCCGTGGGCCGTGGCCGCATGCAACTGCCACCTGTGGGCCCGCCTGGCTACTGCTCATGTTTGGAAATTGAATGTTGCATGCAAGGTCGCGTTGCGACTGCTCTTTTAGCCGCGGTGGGTACTCTCACGGATACTCTAAAGCATTAGAGTATGAATATAGAGTAAAAACTATTGTACTGGGTACTCTAAAACGATACTTTATCATTTCTCTCACTCTATATTTAGAGTGGTACAGTGCTTACTCTATAGTGGGCAGTGGCGGACCCCACTAGCTAAACAAGGAAAAAATGTTATAACTCATAAACTAAAAATCCAAATTAAATTTCGATTGCACCATTAAATTCATCTCAATAAATCCTTCAAAACTAGATCACACATGGATATATTTAGATAAAGTGACGAGTGGGTCTCACAGTGGATAGAGTGGATAGAGGATGATATAGAGAATGAGAGAATCTTGCTGATTAGGACGTATAGAGGATGAATATAGAGGTCCATGAGTGCGGATAGCCTTAGGCAAGTCTCTGCGATAGTTTTATAATGGTTTTATTTGTATTTAATAGCGTGCTATATATATATATATATATTTGATGACATGGTAATATTTTAATGAGAGAAGAAATGAATTTTATGGAGATGAAACTCTCTTGGCACGATTTCCAACTCTTTACGAGTCATAGAATTAAATGCTTATGAAACTCAAGAATAAAACATTGCATTGAGAGTAGGTGTTTCAACCAAATTTCATTCCATTTTATATGACGTCACAGTCTTGAAAACAACACAATAAAACTCTACACTAAAACCGGCCTTAAATTTTGAATGTTGACTTTTGGTAGTGCTTGCGTCAGCTGATGTTAGCATTACCTTATAAATTTCAAAATTTCATAACTTTTTCAAATAATCTCCAAACTAGACAAATAATATATCTATTTTGATTATCTGAAAGAGATATTCGCAACGGTAGACTCCATTTTAGCATTCGGGTTTGTTTTGCAATGGTGAATATTTGAATTAATACTCTAGTCATTTTGCACCAATTTGTAAGTGCTCCATATATTATGTTTTCATACAATTTTTTATATATATCTGGTAAAACAACTCTAGAGCACCGATATCTTGGAGTATGTGTTGTGTACTTGTGTGTAGATCAGTGGAAAGCAAGTTATATAATTGTGTATCATTATATTACACCGATTTAAAGTATTCGTGAGCGGTTCAATTCATCTGGTCTAAAACTATCGAACTGGCGGTTCAACCGGTTCTTAACGGTTGGAACAGTAAACCATTGAACCGATGATCTCACCGGTTCGATGTCCGGTCCGATCCTAATAACCACTCGTCGTCGCTGTGTTGTTGCTTTCTGCAGATAGGCACCCCTCAACCCTCGTACCCATACCCCAGCCCTATCATCCGACGTCCGACCATACGCATTAAGTAATCATCGATCACTACTTGCAGGCTTGCAGCTGCTGCTGATGTGCATTCAATTCTTCACTTCACCGATCACCATCAAGCTGACAAATGATATAGAGAGAGGCATAGGCCCGAGAGGGGTGCGATCGCGATGGATCGACTTGCTACTGTATATAGCACTACAGTACCATCATGCGTGCCGTGAGATTTTTGGATCGGACATCCAGTGCGGCCTCTGCCTGTTTGGCTACCCCGATTAAACAGTCCTTTTCTTTGCTCAAAGTACCTAACGGCTAACGACGTAGCTGCAGGCTTTACTGTGCAATTGTGCATGCATGCATGCATATTAGGTTTCTCCTTGTTTTTTCATTGTCAGATCCTTAATTATCCAATCCAACCCCTTTCAGGCCTTATTTGATGTTCATGTATTCATCTCAATTAATATGTGTTGAAGTGAAATTAAACTAAATTATATTCTATTTAACTCCAACGCAGGTGGATTAAGGTGAATACACATGCATCCAAACAAGGCCTTACAGTGGGGCTGCCCTGCGATAGATCAACGCAGGCCCACTCTGGACCACTCAAGCGAACACTTTTGGACTTGGTCCTTGTAGACCTCCTAGGCCTCGAAGCAGCATCAGGATCGCCAGGATGTGGGCTGCTAACATGCATGGAGCACTGAAAGCAAACACGCGTGCACTATCCTCGTGTAGGACCCCTAGGCAAAACTTAAGCCACGGGGGTTCACCATGGCTCGCCAAAACGCATGACAGGTCATGTTTCTATTCGGACTTAAGTGACACTCTATGACAAGTTTAATGAGCTAATGACATCTAAAGACAAGTACATATACTTTAAAATGATACTCATTAACTCATTAAACTTGTCATAGAGTGTCAGCTAGGTCCGAATAGGATCTGTACTTGTCTTTAGATCTGGGACATAGATTACATCCTCGAAAAAAGTTTGGGGTTTCAAAATGCATTTGGAGAGCACGAACTATGGAGACTTGGATAACAAATTAGGACAAGTTCTTGTACCACTTCTGTATTTGACTCAAACTAAAAAATTGAGAAGTCGAACCTTAGTCCGACTTATATTAGTTGGCCGGAGCAGCATGTGGAATTCTCTACTATTTGGTGCGAGGCACATGGAACTTATACTAGCTAGTAGGCCTATTTCCATCTTAAGTTAGTCAAGACTTGTATAAGTTCCTACTAGCTAGCACTAGCATAAGTTGGTACAAGAACTTATACTAGCTAGTACAAGAATCTTTTTCCTTGAATATCTCCATTGCATCATCAAGGACGAATTCTGTTGGTCCATTTCGTTCACATTTCTATCGCCGTAGACCATTAGTGTAAGGTCGTTCTCTGCAGCGTCAGACTTGAAAATGCGCGGGAGAGGTATATTATTGATCTAACAAAAACTGAGCATTTTTACTTCACAGTTAGGTGATCACTACGGGAAAATTTCTGACCCTAGCTAGCCTTATTAGGTGATCACTTTCGGTCCAGTCAGTGAAACAGGGAGGGGCTTCTTTTGGTGCTTTAATGGTTTGGTTGCTTGATCCATCACCTGCTCTTTTTGACAGGTTACCTGCTACTCATATAGCTGCTGTGAATCTGCCACGCTAGCTTGTGTTACCTCATAACAGACACTTACTTTAATAAACAAAATACCTGCTAGTATCATCTTTGAGGATTTGTTATCTGGTTACATACCACAAATTAAAATCATCATATATAGTTATAGCATATATTAAGCTGAACACACAAGTGTCCGGCCCGACTGTTATTTCAGATGATGCAGATATCCTTTACAAGAATTGTGCACATTTTTAATATTTACTAGGTGAAGTTTAAGCATTTGATTTCCAAAATTGGTACTAGTAATACAGTTTATTTTTTATTAATAAAGACGAGAAAAAGAGGGACGACCCTGTTCGGAGCACGAGAGAATTTAATCCATTTCCAATAAGTTTATCCAAAGCAAACTATTTTTGCGGTATGGTTTATGGATGTCTAAAATAGTGAAATTACAATGATTCTGGAAATATCGTACATGTCATGAAAGCTAAAAGAGTTAAATGCACAAGTAGTACTCAGACTTATCACATTTAAAAAAAACTTATCACAGAATGCCATGAGTTTGGGGTTCTCAAAATGCATTTGGATCGGAGAGTACAAACTACGGAGACTTGGATGACAAATCGGAACAAGATCTTGTACTTTGAATTTGACACAAACTAAACCTTAGCGGATTTAGTTGGCCGGAGGAGTATGTAGAATTTTCTACATTTGGTGTGAGAGGTACATGAAACTTAATTACTAGCTAGTAGGCCTATTTCCATCTTAAGTTAGTCAACTTAGTTAGTGACGTGTTCAAAAAAAAACTAGTTAGTGATGGTGTTTTGAATATCTCCATTGCATCATCAGACATCAAGGACGAATTCTGTTGGCCCATTTCTTTCACCTTTGAATCGCCGGAGTGTAAGGTTGTTCTCTGAAGTCGGACTTGAAAGAGAAAGCGCGGGAGAGATAATGAGCCTGTTCACCCGGCTTATAATCCGTCTTTTTCAGCCCGAACAGTATTTTTCTCTCACAACAAATCAGTCAACAGTGTTTTTCAGCCGGCTTATCAGCCCAACCGAACGGAGCCAATATCGATTTCAAAAAGCCTGCTGAACATCACTACTGTAGTGCACATATATGACAAATTTGAAAAGGATTATCCACTGGTTTGTTTTTGCCTGAACCATCCATGCATCCCTGCTGCCCTTCTGACAGGTTACCTACTCCAACAGATTGCGGGTGTGTTCACTTCGCGAAAAGTAGCTGAAAAGTTACTGTAGCATCTTTCGTTGTTATTTGGCAAAATTTGTCCAATTATGGACTAACTAGGCTCAAAAGATTCGTCCCGACATTTACAGACAAACTATGCAATTAGTTATCTTTTTTACCTATATTTAATGCTCCATGCATGCGTCGAAAGATTTGATGTGATGGATGGAAGAGGAAATATTTTGGGTTGGAATGGGGAAGTGAACAAGGCCTGCATAGATAGCTGCTGTGAATCTGCCACGCTAGCTTGTGTTACCTCATAACATCCACTCACTTTAATAAACTTGGCCTACTAGCGTCATGTTTGAGGATTTGTTATCTGGTTACACTAACATATATGTATGTAAGCTAAACATAGTGGTGCCCCGCTGGGCTGTTATGTCAGATGATGCAGGTATGTTTTACAAGAATTGTGAACATTTTCAATATTTACTGGGGGAAGTTTTAGCAATTGATTTTCGAAATGGAACTAGTCAGCAGGTTTTTTTTATTAACAAAGACAAGAGAAAGGGGAAGAACCTTGTTCGGAGCACGAGAGAATTTAACCCATTTCCATTAAGAAACTTACAAGTAAGAAGTGCTGATAGGTCAAACAACCTGATAAGGATTCAGAACCTAACTATTATATGTACGTCTAGACTTTGCGTTTGATTATGTCAATTCGGTCCACTCAACCAAATAAAGATGTCCTTCTCTATCAACAAGAGTCTCAAATCGTGAGAGGTGGCGTGAGTGAAAGGTGGGGGCAACGTCGTCTTCAGGGGGTTTGGTGAGAAGCGTAGTAGGTGAACCTAAGATGTCAATGGTGGTACTCGAGGAGACGAGGACTAAACAAAGCGAGGTAAAGCGAAAGTCGCCGTAGCTGGTCTGGTTCTGGTGTGATCGATGGAAAGGCACTTGATCCTGCGACAGCTTTTTGGCTTGGCAATTTTGTGGGGCATTAGTTACAGATCCGCTAGCTATATATATTTCGTGCATTCATTACTTCTGGTAAGTGCCAACAAATTGATGATAGGCACCCACGAAAATCCTCTACGAGCTCGCCTCTAGATCATGATTTGGAGTCTTGAACCATGGAGCTAACCTCCGTGTCTAACAACGTTAGGACATCTCCATGGTCCAAGACTCAAAATTAGTTCAGTTTAGTTCTCAAAGTTCCAGTTTGGTGGAATATCCTAGCCGTACTCGGTGCCGATGCGTCACAGATTGGTGGGGAATCCATCCTACAATGGTGGAACTCATGGGAGAATGCGCAGGAACGGCGACAAGAGACGGGGAGCCGACACCCTTTTCGCGCTTGTGGCATGGGAGCTGCAGAAAGAGCGCAATGCGAGATGTTTTCACAATAACGCCTCCACAGTTATCCAGGTGCTAGTGGTCTTCAAGCATGTCACCAAACAATGGGCTGATGCCGGGGCATGCAAGCTAGGTTGTCTAGTTCGTGAGCAGTCGCCGGCTAGGGAGGCTATGCCATAATGTAAACATTTTTGTCCTCCTTAGTGCGCCAGTGAATAGCGCGTCGTGTAAAAACTATTTCCTACTTAATACAAAGATGTGCAAACCTTTTGCGTATTCGAGAAAAATTTAGTCATTGATGTATCAGATTGTCATTACAATTCCCTGACGCCAAAAAAAAAGTCCTGAACTAGGATTCAAATTTGTGGATTTGTGGTAACTTGACAGCCATCCATCCTGCTACGTGGCACAGTATGGCTCTGTGGGCATTATGATTTATTTTCAAGGATTCGTACTTGAGCTTGGAGGCCAAGACACATTGTTAGGCAGTACAAAAAAAATATGCTTTATAGACAATAAAGTTTTTTTTTACAAATGCCTGGACCAATTTGTTTTAGGTTTTATTAAGAGAAACACACTGGTTACGTCAAAGGACATGGTTATAGCGAGGTGAAACACAAAATTTCATGAAGTCTTGTAATCCTCCAAGTCTGTCAAGTGCTACACACGTCTGCAATACACGGCCTGTTTGGATAGCTTTCATTGCTGGTCGCACGAAGCTGAGGTGTGCCACATCTGCGGGCTGCGGCGAACAATTTGTTCACCGGACTTTGTGGATTTGTAATGTGTGCAAATGACCATATGACTTATAGTCTATGGCATGCAAAATTTTGTCACAAATCAAACAAGAGTTACACAAGTACTATGCACACCAAACTTCTGTGCTTCTATGCGGCGAGCTGTGGAGGCCATCCAACTTTTTTTTGTTTATTTGGACGACCAAATAATACTAGAATTAAGTTTTGGGTTGAACTTTACTGTTTGTTATACTTTTTATAATATAGGAGGTTTGATTCTCTTGACACAAGAGATGATTCTTTTTTCTTAAAAAAAGGCCTCTCACCAGCAGAACACGCCAAAAAGGAATCTGAGACAGGCCTTAAAAGGTACATGCGGTCACCTATCGTACATTCACGACATGTGTCTACGCGCAAGCATCTAATGTATGAGAGCTACATTCTTCCTAAATGTAAGCAAAAAAAAAATTCAACTGGTTCTTACATATTGGACTTATGTCCCGAGAACCAAGGCCAAGCGATTTTGTCGGCGAAGCATTTTCCCTCTACTCCCCTTCCTGTTGGGTCGAACTGCCTGTGGCCCCAAAAGGAAAATGGATGCATGTACCAGAAGCAGCAAAGCCCACGTAAAACGAGAAAGGACTTGTTAAGGGCCGACAATGCCCATAAAAGGGAAAGGAAAAAGTCTACTTTTCCTCCACTAATTTTCACGAAAGTCCGCTTTTCCTCTCTCAACTCCAAAATCGGGTAAATCACCTCCCTCAACTTTTCAAACCGTGCATTTTACCTCCCTGAAGCGGTTTCGAAGGTGGTTTTGCTACAGTAAATGGTGGTTTTGCTACAGTGAGGCGGTTTTGTCTTTTTCTTTTTTTTATTTATTTCGGCTGAATCTTTGAAAATCATATTAAATCACAGAAAAATCATAAAATGAAAATTCCAATTTTGTTGCACTCCACATGAGTAGATCTACACAGTGAACATATAATATGGTATCCTTTAGTACAAAGTTTTTGCTATGAAGGTTTTGTCTTTTTCTTTTTTATTTATTTCGGCTAAATCTTTGAAAAATCATAGTAAATTACAGAAAAATCATAAAATGGAAAATCTAATTTTGTTGGACTCCACATGAGCATATCTACACAGTGAACATATAATATGGTATGCTTTAGTACAAAATTTTTATTGTAGCTTTAGATCTATGCTTTTCTGTAATTAATTGAAATAATTCATAGCTGCAGCTTCTATAATTATTTTGTTGGACTAAAGCATACCGTATTATATATTCACTGTGTAGATCTACTCATGTGGAGTCCAAAAAAATTAGACTTTCTATTTTATGATTTTTTTGTGATTTACTATAATTTTTCAAAGATTCAGCCAAATAAATAAAAAAGAAAAAGATAAAACCTTGGTAGCAAAAATTTTGTACTAAAGCATGCCATATTATATGTTCACTGTGTAGATATGCTCATGTGGAGTCCAACAAAATTAGATTTTCCATTTTATGATTTTTATGTAATTTACTATGATTTTTCAAAGATTTAGCCGAAATAAATAAAAAAGAAAAAGGCAAAACCTTCATAGCAAAAACTTTGTACTAAAGGATATCATATTATATGTTCACTATGTAGAATTACTCATGTGGAGTGCAACAAAATTGGATTTTTCATTTTATGATTTTTATGTGATTTAATATGATTTTTCAAAGATTCAGCCGAAATAAATAAAAAAAGAAAAAGACAAAACCGCCTTACTGTAGCAAAACCGCCTTCGAAACCGCTCCAGGGAGGTAAAATGCACGGTTTGAAAAGTTGAGGGAGGTGATTTGCCCGGTTTTGGAGTTGAGGGAGGAAAAGCGGACTTTCATGAAAGTTGGGGGAGGAAAAGTAGACTTTTTTCAAAGGGAAATGAATGATTGAAAGAGAACAAGAAGCAGCGAGAGCCCACGACAACACCAAAAATAGGAATTAAGAGAGAAAGAATGAACAAGAAAATGCATTTGTAGGAAATAAAAATATATACTTCCTCAGTCCAAAACAAACGCAATATTGGACGGAGGGAGTACAGAACATTATTTCAACAACAATACAAAGTTTTAAAAAAAATATGCAACTTTGACCACTAATTTTTTTTCAACAACAATGCAAAGTTTTGAATAACAAGATGTTTGCAGTTTTTAATATTTGACCAAACCTTGTTCTAAATGATAAGTGTTAATGACTCGAGGAAGTGCATAATAAATATCATGAAGCATATTCTAGCTTGTAAATAAACTATTCTAGTTCATCAATAGAAATGTTATACCCCCATATAAAAATGATCTAGCTTAAAATAAATATTCCGGATCCATGAGGAAAATGCTCTACATTCACAACAAATTGTTGTATCCAACAAAAAAAACTCCTAGATTCAAAGAAATCGTTCCAGCTTCATGAGAAAAATGCTCCAACATAAAATTAAGAAGTTCTAGCTTGAAAATAAAATGTCTTACATTGACAAGAAATCACTACAAGAAACCTTTCATCTTTTGACATTTTCATCCATTTATAATGTCACAACGGTTCCTGATGTCATAACGGTTTTGATGTCATAAAACCACTACGTAAATGTCACAAGTTGTCATTATAGACACTCAACTTGTGACATTATAAATGGATGAAAATATCAAAAGATGAAAGGTTTCTTGTAGTGAATTGTTCTGGCTTCACATAAAAAAATCCAACCTAAAATAAAAAAAACATTTTATCTTCCCGAGAATAATGCTCCAACTATAAAGAGAAGTGTTCTAGCTTTCTATTTTTTTCCCAACTTTACAAAAATGTGCCAACATAAACTGAAACAGAAATAACGATGTCCAAAATAAACAATTTGAATTATTGATGTAACAAGGTAATCAAAAAATATGACGAAACAAAGATGAAATTGAAGCATGCTTATGTGATGATTGAAATATAAGCAATAAAGAAGGAAGGGATAAAAAAAGTAGATGGAAAAATAAATCGAGGTATAGAAAAATAAAATATTAAGAGCTCAGAAATATATTGAAAGAAATGAAGAATTAAAATAAAAACAAACAAACAGAAAAAAGTAATGAAACAACTGAAAAAAATAAAACTAGCATCACGACCAAAGTAATATATGTCGCTACTTAATATTAAAAAGTGAAAGGTTTATTCAGACCAGCTTTTACTCGCAAAATACCCATGCGCCCTCCATGCCATGTACGTGATCTGGACTCACAGACCATGCATATGAATTAAAGCAACTCCCTTGGAGTGATAATATAAAATTTGATTTCAAAATGTATTAAGTCTTGTTCCAGCGCACAAGCATGTTCGATGTTCTCAGTAAAAAAGAATAATTAATGGAAAAAGTCTACTTGACCCCCCAATTATTGGGGGTGATCTAGTTTACCCCCTTAACTATGAAACGGTCTAATTTACTCCCTGAACTTTGCAAAATCGGCCAAATCACCTCTCGAGCGGTTTTAGACGGTGGTTTTGCTACAGTAAAAAACGGTTTGCTACAGTAACAATCTTTTGTCATTTTCTTTTTTTATTTATTTCGTCTGAATCTTTGAAAAATCATAGTAAATCACAAAAAAATCATAAAATGAAAAATCCAATTTTGTTGGACTCCACATGAGTAGATCTACACAGTGAACATAGAATATAGTATGCTTTAGTACAAAGTTTTTGCTGTAAATTTTGATCTATTTTTTTCTGTAATTAATTTGAATAATTCATACAACAAAAACTTTGTACTAAAGCATACTATATTATATATTCACTGTGTAGATATACTCATGTGGAGTCCAACAAAATTGGATTTTCCATTTTATGATTTTTTTTGTGATTTACTATGATGTTTCAAAGATTCAGACGAAATAAATAAAAAAGAAAAGGACAAAACATTGTTACTGTAGCAAAACCGTTGTTACTATAGCAAAACCACCGTCCAAAATCGCTCGAGGGGTGATTTGGCCAGTTTTGCAAAGTTCAGGGGGTAAATTAGACCGTTTCATAGTTGAGGGGGTAAACTAGACCACCCTCAATAGTTGGGGGGGTCAATTAGACTTTTTCCTTAATAAAAAAGAGTAAACAACGTCGGGGATAAAAATGGCAATGGGGACCTGCGACCCGATACCCGACGGGTATTTACTTCATTAGGATACCAATATAAAGTAAATCACAACCCATGGGTATATAAACGGAGCAAAACCTTCACCCATCGGGTACGCGGGTATGGGGACGTTCCAGCAATCCCCATACTCGTTTACCCGTGGGTGAAAAATATCCGGCTATGAACTTGGATATTTATTTATGTACCCCTTTTGGCTATGTAATGACCGAATGACTTGTGTGATGTACCGTCGGTCTGATAGAACTTGCAAACTATAATGTCTTAAGTGCCAGTGGCTACCGCTAGCGAAGCACTACTCTCAACTACCTTACTAAGTACTAATGTGTATGGTCATTAATTATTATGGTGCTATGTGACTAGTGGTCGCAGTAGAAATTATTAAGCTACTATTTATCTAAATTTTTGTGTTCTGGGAGTGATGGTTGCTGCTGAATTGCTGATTTTTATGTGCCTACAATAGAACTATTAGTGATTACGGGTGACCCGCCGGTTATAATTTACCCTGCCGGGTATGGGACTGGAGAAATTCCCCCACCCGCAGCCGGGTATGGGGATACTCGTGGTCTCAAATTGTTATCGCGAGGATGGATCTGGGGAGTCCATACCCGATGAGGATTTACCCATTGCCATCACTAGTCGGGGAGCATGGAGCTAGCACTAGCAGTCTCCCCCACGTTGCTGGCTTCCACACCTGGGCCGCCACCCGTACAACGTTGCTAGCTTCCACATCTGAGCCACCACCCGTACATGGGCCGAAGATAAACAAAATCTGGCTAAAAAAAGACGAGAATGCGTGGCCTAAGAGGGAGGCACATGGCCTATCGGCATCCTTTTCACGAAGGCCCAGCGAGCGAGCAGCCCGGGCTGCAAGCGGCGGGTCCCCACGGTGCTGGCCTCCTCGTTTCCTCGTTCCAATTTGCTTGGGCCGTGGGAGAGAGAGAATCCCGTCCCCTTCCATCCGACAAGCCGAGTTAAGATGATGATACCCACAGCCAAAGTGAGCGTCGCCGGGATTCGTAGAGACTCCTCTGGAGAGTTCTTTCCCCTCGCTACAGTTCACAGCAGCGACTCCGTAGGCGATTTCCGTCCTCCGCCGATTCGGCCGCTGCCTCGTCTCCGGCGCCCTCGTCGGTGTCGGAAGAGGAAGGCGCCTGGTCAGATCGGCGGTGGATTTGTATAGTCCTACTATATAGCTTACCTATGTAGTAGTTTTTAGGTTTTCTAGGGGAGTTCGGTGCTGCCTCCGGTGATGTTATCTCTCTGATGTAAATCTGGTGAAGGTGTTGGCGGCGGCTTCGACGTTGAGCTCTTCTCCGGAGTTTATGTTGTGAGATGGTTGCTGGCTCTTTTGCTCCCCTTGACCGGCGTCGGAAGGGGTGGCTGCGGCGGATCCGGTGGCGCTGCCGGAGAAACTGGAGCTCCTTCCTTCCGTGACAATCCATGGAGAATAAAGTGTTCCTCCCTCGTTTTCGTCAGCACCGGCACCATTGCTGGATTCTCCGACGGATTCCTTGGGAGGTATGTCTACCAACTTGTAAAATTGGGTTGGTCTTTTGCTCCCACCTTTTCTGGTGGTTTCCTTTCCCTCCGGGGTGGTCTATTGGCCGGCGTGCTGGGGATATCGGTGGTTGAGGCGCTAGGCTCCCTGTTGTCCGGCGATGCAATGGCACCTGGCCATCTTGTTAGGCCTGTGCGTTCAGCGGGTAAAAAGCATGTTGGTGTTGCCGATATGCTGCTTTTGGTGCCGTTTAAAACCTTTGAAGAATCCTCGTCGGGGGTGGTCGGCTTCAACGCGACTGTTTCGGCCGCCTGCGATGAGGATGACCGGGAGAAACTTGCAAGGATCTGAATGTAATTTTGTTTTCTTTCGAGGGTGTCGTTGTAAGCGTTGGGTTGTAAACCTTCACAAATATTTATGAAATATATACTCGGTTTTCTCAAAAAAAAAAGCTAAGATGATGATTTATTAGGGTGTAGAAGGTGCCGGATGCACCTAGCCTGTGTGTCGCCTCTGAGGCTCTGACCTTTCAACGAGGAGAAGAGAACGGAAATGCGAAGATGATGAGGACCACAGACACCCAAAAGGCAGCACCAGCTGCTGCTACCCTCGGCGGTGTCGTCTACCAGCGTTCCTACACTTGGACGACACAGCACCACGAGATCCAGACGTCATCAACTCACGCTAACCACAAGGTCGTACGTTCTTTTAGGGGAACAGTCGTCGCAGTTTTTTTTTTTTTATTATGGCCCCGTTTGGCAGGGCTTCTCCACCGGCTTTAGAAGCCGTTTGGAGCCGTTTTCTGCCAAACAGAGTAAAATAAAATGGCTCCTTTGGTGAAGCTCTTAAAATTATGCTCTCACGGAGCTTTGGCATGGGAAGAAGTAAAAAATAGTGGCTTCTTCCAGCTTCACCTTGCCACGGTGGCAGCAGCGTTGTTGAAATCCGGGTGTGCCCCTGGTCGAAGTACGTGCAGGGTGCTAGGCCGTCGCGACGAGCGGATGACAGGGCACGCCGGCGCGGCCACGGATGTCAGGGCACACCAGCGCGAGTGCGGCTACCGAGGCACGTGGGTGCAGGCGCCGCGGCGCGTGGGCCTAGCCATGGCCACCGGGGAACGCCGGCGGAGGCGTCGGTGCCCGAGCTCATAGGTGCAGGCTGTCGGGGCACACCAGATGCATGCACGGGCTCAGTCGCGACCGTCGAGGCATGCTGGCGCGGGCGCCAGGGTGTACGGCCCCAGTTGCGGCCATTAGGGCACGCCGACGCTAGTGCGGCTGCCGGGGCACACGGGCACAGCCACGACTGTCGAGGCACGCCGGCACGAGCGCGGTCGCCAGGGCGCGAGGGCCCGGTCGCGGCAGCCGTGGCACGCTGGCACTGCCATGTGGGCCGGGACGCAGGCCGCCTGGGCACACCCTAAACGGAGGAAGAAGAAGCGGACGAGTTGTGCAGAGAAGACGGACAAAGGAAGAAGGAAATAGGAGAGATGAAAAAAATAAAAAAGGGCAAGGGTATTTTAGTCTTTTAGACTCTTTTACTTACTGTAGGAGCTGTTTTGCCAAACGAGGTACCAAAACGGATCCAGCTCCATCAAAAGAGTTGTTGGTGGAGCCAAAGCTAAAAATATAGCTTTAATGGTGAAGTGAAGTCCTGTCAAACAGGGTCTATTATCATCAATCAATTTTCCTACAGAACTGGGAAACGGTTGCATGCAGTTTCTTTGTTTCTTGACATCGTCAGCAAATTTTGTCTACAGTATATACACTCATCTTGGACGGGCTTAGCCAAATATACGTTGGTGTTGTCTTATATGCAGCTATGCGTATGCTCCATGATCTTGAGACGATTAAGCAACTCATATAATGGTCTAGTTTTGAGTTGACTCGTGCAACAACTCATGTGTTTATTAGGGTATTCGGTGTATGCACTATGACTCTGTTTATCCGGCTTATAATCCGTCTTTTTCAGCTTGTTTTTTCAGCCGAAACAATATTTTTCTCTCACAATAAATCAGCCAACAATGTTTTTCAGCCGACTTATCAACACAGCCGAACGGGGCCTATGTCAGTTGCCCGCAACTGCAATGGTTTATATTCATCTCAAACAAACACCTCTTATGTCACTCAATTTGTGGGCTTACTATTGAACATGTTTTTAGTCTATTGTTTCTTGGGTCAGGGCGTCCGAGCGCCGGATGCTTACTTGTTGGGCCTGCGAACAGGCCCAAGCAACCTGCCTATGGCAAATGTCACACGTGGCCTTGTCTCCACCGCACATCCCTCCTCCCTCATAGCCTTACAATCATAAACTTCTAGTCTCCTGCATCTAGACCCGCACTCAGAGACCTCCCGCGCGGTCTCGCCTCCGGCAACGATGCTTGCCGCCGCGCACCCGCGGCCGCCCAGCTCCTATTGCTCGTACCGCTTCCTTATCCTCCCCGCACCGCGCCATCCGCCCCGTCGTGGACACTCCACCGAGCCGGCGAGCCTTCATGACGGATCCTCCAACAAGCAGGCGTGGGGAGGAGCTTCGTGTGACGCCGCCTCGCTATCGCACTAGCGAGCTCCATGCGCCGTAGCCAACCTCTGCACTGGCGTTGAGCTCCGCAATGGCGAGCCTCCATTCGTCTAAGCAGCAAGGTGACATTGCGCTGAAAAGTGCATGTTGCAAGTGTATGTTTCAGAGGTATGTTGCAAGTGTTTTATATCGATATTGCAAAAGGAGATCGGGATGTTACACATGTTACAATGGCTACACATATATGTTTCAAGTGTATGTTGCAAATATTTTATCTGTTTCAGATATATGTTGCAAGTGTTTCATTTGAATGTTACAAAAATAGATCAGGATTTTGCTAGTGTATCTGGCGTTTTCATACTTATGTTACAAGTGTTTCATCTTGATGTTTGCATATGTTTGCAATGGCTACATATGTGTTTTCAAGTTTGTTCTAGTGTTTTGAATGTGTTTCAGACGTATGTCACAAATGTTTTAGCTGTTTCGGACTATGTTACAAGTATTTCATCTGCATGTTGCAAAAGTAGATCGGGTGTGGCACATGTTGTAATGCGTGTGAGAAGCGGAGAAGGCGCGAGCGGTCCTCGCGCAGGATCTAGCGGCACGGGCGACGTCCAGGCGACGCGGATGGGGGCATGCTGGCTCGAGCGCATGCGTGGAGTGCAAGCGCACGCGGAGGAAACGGAGTGCCGCCCGCGTTCAGGCGCGGGCGTCTGTCCAGACGTCCGAGCGCTAGCACTATCAATTATGAAATGGGTTTGTCAAATACTGGAGACTGCGACGATACAAACCTTTGCAAATTAAGCATGGATTATTATCTTTTAATTATAGGCTTAGTGTGTCATTTGTACTTTGTAATGTTGTTCCCCTTTTCCTTGTTACTTTTAGTGTGCTTGTTCAAATAACTAAAGGCTACAACTGTAATAATGGATGGTATCTCTTGAATGAAATTTCCCTTTTCTAAAAAATAGCAATTCCATAATCCTTAATAGTTTATGGAGTAAATAGGGAATTTTTGTGATGTACATGACAACATCAAATTTGTAAAAAAAACTAATTCCATGATCCTTAATTGTTTATGCCATAAACAGGGGAAATTTGCGAGGTGCATGACAACAACTTTGTACAATTGTTAAAGAGTTGTATTAGGTTATGTTTGATTTACAGATGGAGAGGGATGGGACGGAGCCGTCCTAGTATTTGAGATAGGATGATCTCATGCCTTTGTTTGGTTGAGTGATGAGAGCATTCCTGTTTTGCATTTTGTGGGAGAGATGGGAGGAAGAGGATGGATGAACTTTCATTTTCGTCAACTATCGTTAATGTGGGCTTCACGCCGTTAGTCTCTTCCTTTCCATCCATACTACACACATGTTCCCGACCCGGCCATAATGTAATCCTCGCCCACTCGACTGCACCAACCTCGCAGACGGCACCACCTCATGGGCCCACTGAGGCTCTGTTGCATGGCATTCGCTGACTTGCGCACATCTGTTATGGGGTAGCTACGCGCGCTTGGGATGGTTGTCTCTGGCTCTATGATGGTGACAACCTCATGCGCACCATGGATGAGCTCAACTTTAGCTCTGCCCTGCCTGGCCCAAGTGAAAGGTCCTTGTTTGGTTTTGGTAATTGAGTGACAACTTAGGTGGACTAATATGTGGTTATGTGAGATACACAGGAGATTAGTCCACATGTGATGGTGTCATGAAGGAGCTCATTGCATATGAGACATGACATGGAGTCATGTGACCAAGATGGAGAAGATCAAGATGAGGCTTGGCTTGAAGGACCGGTTGTGAAGGTGAAGGGCAAGTTGAGGCTTCGAAGCGAAGGACCATGCGATGGTGAAGCTTGGGCAAGACTTAGCGCCGATGGACCAATGCAACGGTGAAGAGCAAGTGAGGTCAAGATCAATGAACCAATACGGTCACGTGATGATATGAAGTGAATCATATCATTTGGTGATTGATTGGTGCATGTGTTGCATCAATGTCGGAGGAGATGGAGTGGAATGCGCAAGGCTAAGGTATAACCTAGGGTATTTCCATTTCACCGGTCATAGGTGTGTAGAGAAGTTTATGACCGGGTTTAGGATAGATGGCCGTACTATCAAGAGGGGCAAACTTGTTTGCATATCGGTCATCTAGTGCCACTTGAGCGATCTAACTGTGCATACGTGTTAGGATCGAGTGGCGAGGCAAGTTGAGTGCCTAACTCCTTCGATAAAATGATTATGAAAATGCTAACACACGTGCACAAGATGGTGATCACTTATTGGTGTTGGCACATTTACGAAGGCGATGAAGTTTGGGCGGTAGAGAGGGTTTGGGTCTCTCTCTCCCTCCCGCCAAGCTTGCGAGCGCGGGATTCAGGCATTTTCGAGGAGTTGAAAAGCCTATTTTCCACTACGCCGGAAGTCGGAAAAGAAACGGAGGCGAACGGAGGTCACAGAGGTGACCGGACGCTGCACCGGACGTGGTCATGGTATGACCGGACGCGTCCGGTCAGTACAGCGCAGACGCGGGTGTTAGGGTTTGTAACCGGCGCGTCCGGTCACTCGCGGGACCAGCGCGTCCGGTCTTGCGCCCAGAAGGAACTGAGGTTCATAGAGGACGATCGGACGCGGGGCGCGTCCGGTCACACATGATCGGACGCGTCCGATCGTTGAAGGTGCTTACTGGACTCTAACCGGACGCGGGCACTGTCGTGTCCGGTCGTTGCCAGGGGCGTGTCCGGTCGTTGCCAGGGGCGCGTCCGGTCTTTGCTTCGTGGGCGCGCGGGTCAGTGCGATCGGCGCGTCCGGTCGTTCGAAGCGGCGCGTCCGGTCTTTTGACGGGCGCGTCCGGTCGTTGCCTGGGGTGCGTCCGGTCGTTGGTTTGACCATTGGGGTCAGTGACCGTTGGAGGATCGAACGCGGTTGAGCGCGTCCGGTCAGTTACGACCGGTGCGTCCGGTCGTCCCGAAAAAGGACCCAGTGAAGGGGTAACGGCTCTATTTGACCGTGGGGTTATAAATAGATGCCTTGGCCGGCCGTGGCCGGTAGCTGAGCACACTTTAGCCTTGGTGGCTTGTGTGGTAGTGCTTGGGAGCCCTCTAACTCACTCATGCTTGATAGTGTTCATCGGATCGAGTGAGAGCGCGATTCTAGTGCGATTGCATCATGAGGTTGCATCGAGTGGCACTAGGTGATCGTGTTGCAAGCCGGTAGTGCTTGTTACTCTTGGAGGTTGCCACCTCCTAGACGGCTTGGTGGCTTGTGGCTCTGTCGAAGCTCGCAAGAAGATTGTGCGAGGCTCCGGAGAAGCTTTGTGAGGGGGATTGTGCTCACCCCGCGGGGATCGCGAAGAGCAACTCTAGTTGAGCGTGTCATTGAGTTACCTCACTTGAGAGTGGTGTCTTGCGGTGCCTTGCGGGGCGTGCCTTGAGGGGCAAGTGACTTGAGGGTCACACCGAGGAACCATCTAAGTGTTGTTCGACACAACGGGGACGTAGCTTGGTGGCAACCAAGTGAACCTCGGGAGAAAATCACCGTGTCAACTTTGTCTACTCTTCTCGGTGGTTTGCCTTCATGCAACACAAGCTTGTATTTACTTTCATATATACTTGTGCTTGTGTAGTTGCTCTCGTAACTAGTTTGCTTGTGTAGCTTGCTAGTCGTCTTCTTGCTTGTGTAGCTAGAAGCTTCCCCTTTGCGTGACTAATTTGGTTTGTATAACCTTGTTAGTCACATTGCTTAGTTTGTGTAGCTAAGTGATTTGCGCTCTCTAATTTGGCATTAGTTGCCTTGTTATTGAGCATTGCTAGTGAGCTTAGGCTTTGTGCGCTTTGCTTACTAGAATTGTGTAGGAGCTCCCTCTTGCTTGCAAAGTACTAGTGCATAGGTTTGTGTGACCTTGCTCTAGAATTAAATAGGAGAGCTCTTGCTAAGAAAAGCACCTTAGTTGCTTAATTAGGATCTTTGTGAGGTGCTTGTGAACTTAATTAGAGGGGTGAAGTCTTGGCTAGACCGATAAGTTTAATTCCGCATTTGTTTTTGGTTAGCCAACACGCTCAAGTTTTAGAAAGGACTATTCACCCCCCCCTCTAGTCCGTCATCTCGACCCTACAAGTGGTATCACAGCCGGGTCTCTCATTTGTGGTCTTCACCGACCCGAGAGGATGGCGGCTTATGGGCTAGATGTTGAGTGTCCACACATTTTTGATGGCACACACTTTGCACGGTGGAGAAATTGGATGACATGTAATTTTAAGTTTATTTCTCCTCAATTGTGGTGGATCGTAGATGTGGGCTTTTCCTTTGCAATTGATAAAAAGAATGCAACTCAAGCGCAAAGTAAATGCCTACATCTCGATAGCCAAGCTACTAATACTTTATATCGATCTGTGGATAGTAGCATACTTTGTGAGATCATAGACTTCGAGTCCACCCATGAAATTTGGGTGTTTCTAAATGAGAAATATGGGGTGATCTCCAATGATGATGAGCCCAAGGAAGAGGCGCATGAGGATGTTGAGCATGACCACAACAAGGTAGTTGTGAAGGATTGCTCCACCTCACGGTCAAGTGATGACAAAGATGATCATATCACAAGATCACTTGACAAGAAAAATAATAATGCCACAAGTGATGCAAGCAATGATTCTACTCCATGCACACTTGATGGTGAAGATGATGGCTATGAGAGTGATGCTTCGACAAGCTCTTCAACATCACCACATTGTTCCATGTCACATGGTGACACTAAGGTATCTATTGGTGGTTTTGTTGTTGATTGTGATGGTCCAAATTTTGAGCTTCTATATAAACTCTCAAAGGCCCTAAGAAATGAGATGGCAAAAACAAGTAAATTGAAAAATGAAAACTCATTTCTAAAAACCACATGTGAACAACAAAAGCATCTACTTTATGTTACTACTTGTTCACATGAGGAGCTAAAATTGGCTCATGAGGAACTTAGTGTTGCTCATGATAATTTGGCACAAGAACATGCTTTACTCACTAAGAAGCCTTCTAATGAAGAAACCAAGTCTAGTGAGAGCTCATCATTTGGGTCAAATGATCAATCACATATTACTAACCCTTGTGATGTAGGCAAGAAGCATGTATCCACCTCTTGTGATGATTTATTAGATATGCCATGTTCTTCACAATTAAATGCTTGTTTTACTTCTATGTCTTGTGAGACTAACCTTTTGAAGGAGAACAATGAGCTTAAAAGTGAAGTAAAGAATTTGAGCAACAAGTTAGAGAGGTGCTACAACTCAAAAGTCACCTTTGAGCACATGATGAAGACTCAAAGAAACGTTGGTGACAAAAGTGGCCTTGGCTTCAAGAAGAAAATAACAAGGGGTGAAAGAAAGCAAGAAAAGAGGATGAAGAGGCTACTCCAAAAGAAGCTCTCGCATTCCATGTGCTATCGATGCCATGAAGCGGGACATCTTGCTAATGGTTGCCCAAACATTGAGAAGCTCAAGAAGATGAAAGAAGAAGAGAGGCTAAAGCATGTCAAGTGCTTCAAGTGCCGCACTTGGGGTCATCTCACCTCAATGTGCCCAACCAAGCAATTGGTAAAGCAACAAATAAAGCCTCAACCAAAGCCACTAGTTGAGCAAGAGAAAACACCCCAAGAGCAAATCAAGATCAACCATGAAGATGATGGTGACTTGATGAAGAAGAAGAAAACAAGAAGGGGTAGAAGAGCAAGACATCCAATGCAAATTCAAGATGTCAAGATGATGAGCAAGAATCAAGATGAGAAGAAAGTACATGCTCACATCAAGTGCTTCAAATGTGGAGACATGGGACACTTCGCCTGGGGGTGTCCTACCAAGCTTGAGAAGAAGGCTCAAGCAACTCATGAGAGGCAAGGCAATGAAGAGCATCACATGAGCAATGAAGAAAAGGCTCAATCAAAGAGAAGATGCTATTCATGCCGGGAAAGGGGACACATGGCACATTCATGTCCTCTAGGTAACAATTCTAAGCCTAGTTCAATTAATAATACTAATATGCTTAGAAAGGATGTAAATGGTATCTCCATGGTTGCTATTGCAAAACATCCCGCTACTCATGCTAAGGCAATGCCTAAGTATGTTGCACCTAACTTGAGAGGACCCAAACTTGTTTGGGTACCATCAAAAAGTGGATGAATGTGTGTAGGTACCATGGCATTGGAGGCTTGACTCAAATTGATTTCATATTTATCATTATATGTTGACTCAAGTATTGAAGCTTATTGCAATTCTATCCCAATGCAAAGTCAAAATGAAGTGAAGTCCAAAGTACTACAACATACAAGTGTCATGATCAAGTTGTGGATGATTTATTGGAATTATTTGATGGCTTGCAAATGTTCAAGTTGAAAGCTTGCTATGAATAATCATGAGCTAACCAAGGTATATCTCTTGTTGATTATTTCATTTGGGTGCATATGAGTTGATCGAATTGTATAAATGTGCAATGTTGCTTGCTATGAGATGATTGAATGGATTAAAAAGTTTAGTAATCAAGTTTGGATTGGTTTGTGTTGGATAATTTCATGAGATGATATTTAGTAAGTGGATTGGATGGATATATATCTTGTGAAAGTATTCAAACAAGTTAGTTTCAAGTTTGATTCATATTTGATGAAGTATTGCTCAATGTATTGAAATCTGTCCGAAATTAAAAATCTGAGCTAGCAGTGACCTTAGCCATGTTTGAGTGGACAAATCTATTTGGATTGGCTTAAAATTTGGTATACATGCTCTACACTTATTAAAGAAGATGCTGTAGAAATTTCATGAGAAGTGGATAAGAGATGCTTCGGTTTTGGAGTGCATCTTGTCAGCTATAGTGTAGCAGTTTTCAGCATGTAGCAGTTGTGGAAGATTTGAAATCTAGTAGAAATCTAGAAGTCAAAAGAAGTTCAAATTTTTACAGTTGCTAGATGACTTAGTAAAGCACATCTCCACCAAATTTCATGACACTTAGATCCGTACATTGTGAGATATGAATTATTCTTTGAAGGGTATAAAATCTGCCAGAAAAGTGACAATCATTGGATTAATCTAGAGTCACTTTAATTGAAAGGTCCTCAAGTTGGAAACTTGTTTATAAGTGGTTGAGGTACCTAAGTTTGGTTTTGGATTGATCTAGAAGCATGAAAAGCAATGAGTACAAGAACATTTGATTGTGGAATGTACTTGGTGTACTTATTTGGTACTCAATTTGAAGATCAAGATCAAACTTAAGATGAAGATGAAGTTTAAGTTCTAGTGATGATTAGAGATCATTTGGTAGAAAGAAAAGGACTTAAACAAGTAGAAAGAGTTGGACTCAAATGTAGATTCAAGGATTATTCATCAAGATTGAGTTTATCATTTGGATCAATCAAACTATATCATTTCAAGTGAGTATCAAGAGTGGTTCTTTGGAGAAAGGTCACTTCTCCCTAGTGAGGGGCTTGCCACTGTGTGTAGGTGAAACCAAGTTGGGACTTGGAAGGCTAACATGGAAGTGGTGATCTGAGGAACTTGTGATGCTTAGTTGAAGCAATCAAAAGGGTTGATCAAGAAAAGCAAGCAACACCCAAAAGAGAGCTAGTCATGTATTTCAAGTGATATTCTAAGTAGTTCTCTCATACAAGCAAAGATGATATAATGAAGCAAGCCAACCACAACAAGAAAGTGCACTTGATCATAAGTGGTTTTCATTTCATATGGGTGAAGAATAGATTTATCTATGATGATTGGTCTTCACCAAGCAATAAATTGGACTTCACATTGCTATTGGAGTAATGAATTGGAATCTATATGACTATCCTCTACTTCAACATAGCAAAGGTATCATTGAAATGTGCATGATCATTTCATCCCTTACTAGTATGCGGTTAGTGCATATAGTACATGCTTATTAGGATCATGCTTGACAAATGAAAATTTTAGACTCATTGCCTACCACTATTGCTTGATTGATTAATTGATCTAGTGGTATGGATATGAGTTTGTTCATGAGCTAGTAAATCCAAGTACTTGATCTAGTTTGGATTGCTGACAAATGACAAGTACAACATTGGCAAGATAACCCTTAGCATGAGGTGTGAAGAAGCTTGTCATTGGATCAAACCAGACTTAGAATCTTAGGCAAATCAACTTAGTTCAAGTCATACAAGAAGCTCATGACAATGATAAGAGTACACGCACAAGACAACAGTGAAAATGGATATCTAGTTTGTTTCAAGTGGTATATAGACTCAAATTGATCTTCCAAGTGGTATTCACTAGTGGTGTCTAGATCATGATCTACAAGTAATATCTTACAAGTGGTACTCATAAAGATAGCAAATGTTCAAGAAGTGAATATTATTGTCAAATCCTTCAAAGTGGTTCCATACTAGAAAATTCTTTCAAATGATATCACATTCCTACTCATGATATCTTCACATGGTATCATTCATGCAAGACAATAGTTTCACAAGTGATCCTCAACTTTAAGTGATCAAATCAAGAAATGCTACCCTCATCCTCAAGTGGTACCTCAAGTGAATGACACGTGCTATGACATAGGGGGAGAAGCCCCACCGATTGGTATCAAGGTCAAAGATCCTATGTGGAATCTCAAGAGCAACCATAAAGTTTGTCATTCTAACATATGTGGTAATGTCCATCAAAAATGCAAGATTCACGTCTCAAACATCTACCCCAATGCAAGCTTTTGTATCAATTGAGAAGAACACCTTTTATGGAAATTGATGACAAAGGGGGAGAAGTTGGACAAAGATATGAAAGAGATTGGAAAGATTGGACATGGACATGGACAAAGAGGGAGTAACATTGAAGAATAAAAGGGGATCAAACATTCTTGGACAAAGAAAGCACACAAGTAGGGGGAGCAAGCTCATGAACTTTGATTGATTACATTTGATATGTGCATAATTCATGTGCTTGCTTGCATTGCATAAGTTCTTAAATTCAATATGCTTGCTTGTGTGGTGTATGCTAGTTATAGAACTTGAATGATGATTTGATATCTAGCATGCATAGAATGTTAGCTAGACTTGTGATTATCATGCAAAAACTAGAACCATGCTTATAATGTTGATCTCATGGGGTTTCTAGTATTTTTGATGTCTAGCTACTCATGATGCTAAGGATGATGGCAAACTTGTGATTTTCAAATGGTATCAAGCTACTAATTGGAATCGAGCTACAAAGGTTTATTCTATACACCTTAGCATCACTTAGTAGTGCTAACCCTCCCACAAATTTCATATTTATGCATATGTGCAAGCTTGAAACCAAACCATTTGAGCACATATGTAGGGGGAGTTATCACTACCAAATCGGATTTTATGGTGCTTATCCAAATCTTGACATAGAGCTTAAAGTTGGATAAGTAACATTAAATCCAAAACAAGTTAGCAATTTACACTTTGTGTGAAGTGCTAGCTTGAAAAAGCTTAATTTCCATATCTTTGTAGAGTTGTCATCAATTACCAAAAAGGGGGAGATTGAAAGGTCCTTGTTTGGTTTTGGTAATTGAGTGACAACTTAGGTGGACTAATATGTGGTTATGTGAGATACACAGGAGATTAGTCCACATGTGATGGTGTCATGAAGGAGCTCATTGCATATGAGACATGACATGGAGTCATGTGACCAAGATGGAGAAGATCAAGATGAGGCTTGGCTTGAAGGACCGGTTGTGAAGGTGAAGGGCAAGTTGAGGCTTCGAAGCGAAGGACCATGCGATGGTGAAGCTTGGGCAAGACTTAGCGCCGATGGACCAATGCAACGGTGAAGAGCAAGTGAGGTCAAGATCAATGAACCAATACGGTCACGTGATGATATGAAGTGAATCATATCATTTGGTGATTGATTGGTGCATGTGTTGCATCAATGTCGGAGGAGATGAAGTGGAATGCGCAAGGCTAAGGTATAACCTAGGGTATTTCCATTTCACCGGTCATAGGTGTGTAGAGAAGTTTATGACCGGGTTTAGGATAGATGGCCGTACTATCAAGAGGGGCAAACTTGTTTGCATATCGGTCATCTAGTGCCACTTGAGCGATCTAACTGTGCATACGTGTTAGGATCGAGTGGCGAGGCAAGTTGAGTGCCTAACTCCTTCGATAAAATGATTATGAAAATGCTAACACACGTGCACAAGATGGTGATCACTTATTGGTGTTGGCACATTTACGAAGGCGATGAAGTTTGGGCGGTAGAGAGGGTTTGGGTCTCTCTCTCCCTCCCGCCGAGCTTGCGAGCGCGGGATTCAGGCGTTTTCGAGGAGTTGAAAAGCCTATTTTCCAATACGCCGGAAGTCGGAAAAGAAACGGAGGCGAACGGAGGTCACAGAGGTGACCGGACGCTGCACCGGACGTGGTCATGGTATGACCGAACGCGTCCGGTCAGTACAGCGCAGACGCGGGTGTTAGGGTTTGTAACCGGCGCGTCCGGTCACTCGCGGGACCAGCGCGTCCGGTCTTGCGCCCAGAAGGAACTGAGGTTCGCAGAGGACGATCGGACGCGGGGCGCGTCCGGTCACACATGATCGGACGCGTCCGATCGTTGAAGGTGCTTACTGGACTCTAACCGGACGCGGGCACTGTCGTGTCCGGTCGTTGCCAGGGGCGCGTCCGGTCGTTGCCAGGGGCGCGTCCGGTCTTTGCTTCGCGGGCGCGCGGGTCAGTGCGATCGGCGTGTCCGGTCGTTCGAAGCGGCGCGTCCGGTCTTTTGACGGGCACGTCCGGTCGTTGCCTGGGGTGCGTCCGGTCGTTGGTTTGACCGTTGGGGTCAGTGACCGTTGGAGGATCGAACGCGGTTGAGCGCGTCCGGTCAGTTACGACCGGTGCGTCTGGTCGTCCCGAAAAAGGACCCAGTGAAGGGGTAACGGCTCTATTTGACCGTGGGGTTATAAATAGATGCCTTGGCCGGCCGTGGCCGGTAGCTGAGCACACTTTAGCCTTGGTGGCTTGTGTGGTAGTGCTTGGGAGCCCTCTAACTCACTCATGCTTGATAGTGTTCATCGGATCGAGTGAGAGAGTGATTCTAGTGCGATTGCATCGTGAGGTTGCATCGAGTGGCACTAGGTGATCGTGTTGCAAGCCGGTAGTGCTTGTTACTCTTGGAGGTTGCCACCTCCTAGACGGCTTGGTGGCTTGTGGCTCTGTCGAAGCTCGCAAGAAGATTGTGCGAGGCTCCGGAGAAGCTTTGTGAGGGGGATTGTGCTCACCCCGCGGGGATCGCGAAGAGCAACTCTAGTTGAGCGTGTCATTGAGTTACCTCACTTGAGAGTGGTGTCTTGCGGTGCCTTGCGGGGCGTGCCTTGAGGGGCAAGTGACTTGAGGGTCACACCGAGGAACCATCTAAGTGTTGTTCGACACAACGGGGACGTAGCTTGGTGGCAACCAAGTGAACCTCGGGAGAAAATCATCGTGTCAACTTTGTCTACTCTTCTCGGTGGTTTGCCTTCATGCAACACAAGCTTGTATTTACTTTCATATATACTTGTGTTTGTGTAGTTGCTCTCGTAACTAGTTTGCTTGTGTAGCTTGCTAGTCGTCTTCTTGCTTGTGTAGCTAGAAGCTTCCCCTTTGCGTGACTAATTTAGTTTGTGTAACCTTGTTAGTCACATTGCTTAGTTTGTATAGCTAAGTGATTTGCGCTCTCTAATTTGGCATTAGTTGCCTTGTTATTGAGCATTGCTAGTGAGCTTAGGCTTTGTGCGCTTTGCTTACTAGAATTGTGTAGGAGCTCCCTCTTGCTTGCAAAGTACTAGTGCATAGGTTTGTGTGACCTTGCTCTAGAATTAAATAGGAGAGCTCTTGCTAAGGAAAGCACCTTAGTTGCTTAATTAGGATCTTTGTGAGGTGCTTGTGAACTTAATTAGAGGGGTGAAGTCTTGGCTAGACCGATAAGTTTAATTCCGCATTTGTTTTTGGTTAGCCAACACGCTTAAGTTTTAGAAAGGACTATTCACCCCCCCCTCTAGTCCGTCATCTCGACCCTACACCAAGGCCATCCATGGTATTGCGCCTCGCTTCCCGCTACAATACACGCCACAATGGCCTCCATCCTAGTTCAGTTGTGCCCCTCCCGCACCACCCGCCTGTAGGAAGACAAGACGTGGTAGACGACAAAAGTGGCATTGACGGGATGGACTTGTTCACATGTTTCTAGGCAGGGATGTCCCAAATCTCACAGGGATATTCCCTATTGGGGATGACCTCATCCCTCCTATTCTCTAACCAAACACCATAAAAAAGAGGATGTCTTGTCTCGTCCAACTCCATTTCTCATACCAAACACACTTTTATAGTCATAAACTTTTGCTCACGAGGTGTTTGCCTCGTGAATCAATGACATCTTTTTCTCACCCCTTCTCTTTGAACTCATAAAGTTCATTTGTGAGGCTGTATGAGATGGCCTCTAAGTCCAACGTTACGTACTCCCTCCAATTCAAATTATAAGATGGTTTGGCTTTTTTATATGTACACCATAAAAAAAGTATTGATTTTACTATACATCTAGACATAGCGTAGATCTAAGTGTTTAACAAAAGCTATATATCTACAAAAGCCAATGTCTTATAATTTAGAATTGAGGGAGCATTTAAATAATTAATGTGCTTATCCTTAGTAACCATTCATCAATGGAGTTGACGGAAATTGGCTGAACACTTTTCCCCGGTTGGTATTTTGTTTATTTTCTTTGTGGCTTATAGAGAATACCGAGAGGAAATTTGTAGATATACAAGGGCTATATTACCAGAGGCAGAATCAGACAAGCAAATCAGGGGGGCAAGACCAAGACAACAGAAGAATACAACACATTCAACCTCTTCTTCACTTGAAAATTATTACTGCTACAGTGATTGCGGCAATGGTATTTAACAATTTGTCAGATGTTGGGGGGGGGCTTGGCCCTGCTAGGCCCCCTAGTTCCACCACTGTATATATTACTATATAACTCTATAAGGTAAACTCAAAAGTCCTATAATTTAAGAGTCGAAGGAGTACTCGTTTGTACTTTAATATTAAAATACAATACTTTATTTGGTCAGTCACTTAGTCCATTATTCCTCACTAGCAAACGTGTCCGTACGTTGTAACAAGACCCAATAGATATAGGAATCGGACTCCACATCGTTAGAAGCGAGTTGTTCTAACTCGCATAAGCACAAGTCATATATACGGAGAGCGTGACCCAATACTCTTGGAACTGGATTCCGTACCAATAATCGTCAGATGCGAGTTGTTCTAACTCGTATGAGTACGAGTCATGAGTCCAGGTTACATGTAAGACATAGAGGGTGTGAACTGATATGTTTTCGAATCGGACTCCATATTAATCATCGCTAGATGGGTGTTGTTCTGGCTCGTATGAATACATGTCATAAGTCCACGCCACATACGACCACAGGGCTTGAGTGCAGTTTATGAAGTAAAAAAGCGGAATGGAAGAAACTCTCTACTGTTTGGGTAGTTAGGGGTGGTGGATGCAAAAAAAAAAGGATGGAATTTTGGCTCTTTAATAATATATATAAGTAAACATGGCTGTGTGTTGCAATGAAAGAAAAGAACTACCTGAAGGTAAATGACGACCAGAATTATGCAAACCTATTTATGTTTTATCCTTTCTATATAAAATTTTGATTCTATAATTTTTTTTATAATGACTATGACATCCATAACATAAGTTAATGTTGATAATATCCTATTGTGGAATTAATTTACAACCTTAACAGTTTGCTTTCTATCGTGCAAAGCCAAAAATATTATTAGACATAAATATATCATAACTTAAATATTCATATTATCCATGTGTTGCAACAATTAATTGAATATATAATATAATTATGATCTTGAAGTTAGTTGCCGACATCCAAGAATTGGTACAGCCGAGCAGAGCCCGGATAGAAAACATCTGAGCATGAAAAGGAAACGCAGACGGCCGAGCGGAGTCGAAAATAAAAACATGCTGTAAACACAAAACCATGGACGTTACGGAAGGCAGAAAAAAATGTGGTAGAAATTTTGGCTTTTTATTATTAGGTATAGATTTTAATCCTTTTGCTTTCGTCCCTTAGACTGTCGTCTAATTATACGGATGGCAATTTTGTCTGTGGGTATTGTTCAATGGGTGTGAGTGTAAGTACGAAATCCCATACGTGGGTGCAAACCGCAAAGTATATGTATATGTAAGATTATACTCGTGGGTATATGTGTGGATAGGTCACTTCACATGTTACTACTTCACATATGCTCCCTCCGTCGATTTTATCCGTCTGAGAAATCAAACATACTTAACTTTGACTAAATATATAAAATAAAATATTAATATTCATAATACATAATTAGTATCATTTGATTGACCGTTGAATCTATTTTAATAATAAATTTATTTGGAGTTATAAATGATGCTAATATTTTGTACAAACTTCGTCAAACTTGAGAAAGTTTGACTGGCACGAATCCCACGGTGACACTTAAATAGGGACGGAGGGAGTATGTAGTGCAAAATGTTATGTGCTAGTATAAAATTCGGAAATGCTTTCCTCAAGACGTCTGACGCTCCGGACGCACCCTTCCTAGGCGTGCAAAGCTCAATACGGAGCCTACTCTTGGCTTCTCCATAAAAAATGTTGATTCCCCATTCCTCCCGTCGCGGCCTTTTTTCAACGCATGCATGCGTCTTCCTCGGCCAATTCCACCGCGTGAAAGCCCAAGTTTGGTTTTGGTAATTAATGACACCAAGTTGCTAATGTCTTGTGTTAAGTGTTTTGAGTTAGGCATAAGCAACACATGTGATGAAGGTGTAATGTGGCAAGGAGTGGTGGCCACAAGATCACAAAGAGATGGTGCATGGACATGAAATGATGAACAAGTGGAGGAGAAGGATCTAAGAGCGCAAGGCAAAGGTATAACTATAGGGTTTTCCTTTTGCCGGTCTAAGATGAGTAGAGAAGTGATTGACCGGGTTTAGGATACATAGCCGACTATCAAGAGGGGCAATCACAGTTAGCTCGGGAATCAAGTGCCACTAGATCGTTGTCTTGAGCATATACATTAGGATCTAGTAAAAAGAGCTAACATAACGTCTTGAGAAATGTTTGTGAAATGCTAACACACATGCACATGGTGGTGTACACTTGGTGGTGTTAGCACATTTGCGAAGGCAGTGGAGTTTAAGCGGTAGAGAGGGGTTTGGGTTCCTCTCTCCCTCCCGCCGAGCTTGCGAGGCGGGATTCGGCGCTTTTTGGAGAAGTGAAATGCCTATTTTCTACTGCGCTGGAAGTTGGAAAAGAAACGGAGGCGAACGGAGGTCACTGTGGTGACCGGACGCTGCACCGGACGCGGTCACGGTTTGACCAGCGCGTCCGGTCAGTTCATTCGGTCACTGCGCCTAGGGTTAGTGACCGGACGCTGGTCTGGCCTGACCAGCGCGTCCGGTCAGTTCACCTGTGCGCAGAAGCAGAGTGAGCGACCGGCGTGTCCGGTCCTTCACGGAACCGGCGCGTCCGGTCAGGCGTCCAGAGGGGCAGAGAGCGCAGGAGTGATGATCGGACACGCGGCGCGTCTGGTCACGTACGATCGGACGCGTCCGGTCGTTGAGGGAGCTTACTGGACTCAAACCGGACGCTGGCACTATCGCGTTCGGTCATTCGCTAGGGCGCGTCCGGTCGTTGCTTCGTGGGCTCACGGTGCTGAGCGATCGGCGCGTCCGATCAGTTGACCAGCGCGTCCGGTCATACGCTAGAGCGCGTCCGGTCATAGCAACGGTAACTTCTGACGCGCACTGGTCACGCTTGTCCTGTAGTGACCGGACGCGTCCGTTCACCCCGACCGGTGCGTCCGGTCATCCCGTTTTTGAACTGCGTCATCCGTAACAGCTAGCTGCGTACCCCTTCGTTATAAATAGACGTTGGCCGGGATTTGAGGGTAACTCTTGCACATTTTGAGACCTAGAGACATACTTTGAGCTAGAGAACAACCCCTCCACTCATCTCTTTACATAGTTGCACATCTTGAGTGAGATTGAGTGAGATTCAAGTGCATTGCTTGAGAGTTGCATTCTAGAGGCACTTGATCTTCGAGTTGCTGCGGATTTCTTGTTACTCTTCCGTGTTTCATGACACGGTAGACGGCTTGGAGCAGCGGAGGTGATTGAGCTCGCCATTAGAGATTGTTGGAGCCTTCACCAAGTGTTGTAAAGGAGTTCTTGATCCTTTCCCGCGGGAGTTCGCAAATTGGATACTCTAGTGGAGCTCGTGGCTTGGAGGATCCCCATCTTGTGTGCGGTTGTGCGGCGCCCGCCGAGGGCTCGACTCTTGATAGTCGATTAGCTCGTGAACCGACAAGTGGGTGTATCGCCACAACGGGGAGTAGCTTGCCGGGAAGCAAGTGAACCTCGGGATAAATTCTTGTGTCATTCTCTTCCCGAGGATTTCTCTTGTGTGGTTGATTGATTGGTACTTCTCTTCTCTACATGGCGGTATAATCTCTCGAAGCTCTTCTCTCGTATTACTTTTTGTTTATAGCTTGTAGTTGTTGTTGTGTTTAGTGAATAGTCTTGTACTAAACTTGTGTAGGTGGCTTGCTTAATTAGTTAGAGCTAGTGCTTTTGCTTCGCCACCTTTCGTACTAACTTGTGGTTAAGTAATTCTTGTAGAAGTTTTAATTAGGCTATTCACCCTCCCTCTAGCCTATTTGGACCTTACAAGTGGTATCAGAGCCGAGACACCGTTTATTTGAGGCTTAACAACCTACGGTGAAAAAGAAATGGCTCAATTAAGCTTGCACATCAACAACACCAAAAAGGCACCTCACTTTGATGGCATAAATTATGCATATTGAAAGGTTAAGATGACCGCACACCTAAAGTCAATCAATAGAGAAGTGTGGAAGGTCACCGAAACAAAATTTGAGGTTGCTAATCCGGAAGCACCTACACCGGTGGAAGAGAAGAAGCTCCAATGCAATGACATTGCCATTAGTGCTCTTCATGAGGCACTAGATGACTAGACCTTTGGGCAAGTGAAGAACATTGAGATTGCACATGATGCTTCGGCCAAGCTAGAAGAAACTTTTGAGGGCACCGAAAGCACAAAGACCGCTAAAGCATATATCTTGCAAGAAAAATTTTTAAGCTTCAAGATGCAAGATGATGAGAGTGTACCAGAGATGTTTCATAGATTGCAAGTCATTGTCAATGAGCTCAAGGCACTTGGTGAGGAGGTCAAGGATAACCAATTCTCTATGAAGTTCTTGAAAAGCTTGCCCAAGAGATTTGATACATTGATCACCGTGCTAGTAAGGACTACATTGAAGGATTCAACTCCTCAACAAATATTTCAAGAAGTGATGACCGATGATTCATATAGACAAGATGATGAGAAGGATGAGTTGGTCAAGAAAAAGAAGAAGGAAAATGAGAAGAAGGATGATGAGAAGAAGAAGAGTGTGGCATTCAAAGCCACCACATCCAAGAGAAAATCCAAGATTGAATCATCAAGTGATGAAGACTCAAGCTCTTGTGATAGTGATGACATTGATGAGAAGATGGCTCTCTTTGTCAAACAATTTGGCAAATTCATGAAGAAGAAGGGCTTTCGTGCAAAAAGAAGGAATAACTCTTATAAAAAGAATGAGCATACCATGAGATGCTTTAGATACCATAGCAAGGACCATCTCATTGCAAAGTGTCCTTATGATAGTGATGATGAAGATGCTATCAAGAAGGAAAGGAAGAAGCAAAAGAAGAAGCAAGAAAAGAAAGAGAGCTCTTATAAGAAGAAGAATGATTTTAATGTTGCTACATGGGATAGTGATGATTTCTCAAGTGATGATGAGGATGACAACAAGAGCAAGAAGAAGGGACATGCTAGCATTGCCATCCAAGAGAAGGTCTCCCTCTTCGACACTCCATCATGCTTCATGGCTAAGGCCGCTAAGGTATCATCCGACGATGAGAGTGATCATGATAATGCTAGTGATAGTGATAGTGATGAAGAAGAATTCACTAAAGATAAACTAATCACTATGCTAGAAGATTGCACTCAACATTATAAAGAATCTAGAAAGGAGTGCAAGGGCTTGCTTAAGGAAAAGAAAAACCTTATGCAAGAACTTGATGAGCTTAGAGCATCTTATGAGAGTCTAAAGGTAGACCATAAGAAGCTTCAAAAGTCTCACACTAAGCTTGAAGAAGCTCATTCCTCTTTAGTTGAAAAATATGAAAACATGCCAACTAATGTTGAGAAAGCTAAAACTTGCAACATAGGCGTATCATGTGATATAATTGATGAATCCTTTCATAAGCCTATTGTTGTTACTTCCACTAACCCTTCATGTAGCTCATCTATATCTTCCTCTCCTAGTAGTAACGGTTTCACTTATGATTCCACACTAATAGTTGAGAATGAAAATCTCAAGAAGGAGGTAAAAGAGCTCAATCACACCTTAGCTAAGGCTTATGGTGGTGAGGACCGCTTGCTTATGTGCTTAGGTAGCCAAAGAGCTTCTCTCTACAAAGAGAGATTGGGCTATAACCCCAAGAAAGGCAAGGCCGCCTTTGCTCCTCACAAGACTCGTTTTGTGAAGAACAATGGTAGCTATTGCAAAAGTTGCAAGCAAGTTGGTCACATAGAGCAACATTGCATGAACAAGAAATCCAAAGCTAATGTATCCTCAATTAAGTTTGATTCTTTCTATATGCTTACCAAGGGTACTAATGGTGTTCATGCTAAGTTCATTGGTACACCATGGACGAGCTTAAAGAAGAAAGCCATTTGGGTACCAAAGAGCTTGGTCACTAACCTTGGAGGACCCAAACAAGTTTGGGTACCTAAAAATAATTGATCTTGTCTTGTAGGTCAATTATAAAGCCAGAGGAAGGCATTGGGTGCTTGATAGTGGGTGCACTCAACATATGACCGGGGATTCTTGTATGTTCAAATCTATTGATACAAGTCAAAATGGTGGTTTTGATGCTATCACTTTCGGCAACAACAAGAAAGGCAAGGTCAAGGAGCTTGGTAAAATTGCTATCTCAAATGACATGAGCATATCTAATGTGTTGCTAGTTGAGAGCTTGGACTTTAATCTTTTGTCGGTGGCACAACTTTGTGATCTTGGCTTCAAGTGCATATTTGGTAGTGATGATGTTGAAGTCATAAGTGTTGATGGATCAAATTTGATATTCAAAGGATTTAGACATGGTAGCTTATACTTGGTTGACTTCAATGATAGTGAGACACAATTGACATCATGCTTGCTTGGTAAATCTAGTATGAGTTGGTTATGGCATAGAAGGCTTGGTCATGTTGGAATGAAACAATTGAACAAACTTTTGAGGCATGACTTAGTTAGAGGCTTGAAAGATGTGACTTCTAAAAAGGATAAACCATGTAGTGCTTGTCAAGCCGGGAAACAAGTTGGAAATACACATCCTAGTAAGAGTGAAATGAGCACATCAAAGGCATTTGAGCTATTGCACATGGACTTGTTTGGACCAACAACATACACTAGCATTGGTGGCAACAAGTATGGTTTTGTGATTGTTGATGACTACACTAGATACACTTGGGTGTTCTTTCTTTATGACAAGAGTGATGTTTATGATCTATTCAAGTCTTTTGTCAAGAGAGTGCAAAATGAGTTTGAGACTACCATCAAGAAGATTAGAAGTGACAATAGTAGTGAGTTTAAGAACACAAGAATTGAAGATTTATATGATGATCTTGGTATTAGACATCAATTCTCACCAACATACACTCCTCAATCCAATATTGTAGTTGAAAGAAAGAATAGAACTTTGATTGACATGGCTAGATCAATGCTTAGTGAATACAATATGAGTCATTCATTTTGGAGTGAAGCTATCAATACGGCTTGCTATTGTAGCAACCGTCTTTATTGCCATGGGAAGCTTGGAAAAGACACCATATGAGCTATTGAATGGAAGAAAGCCCAACATTACATACTTTAGAGTGTTTGGTTGCAAATGCTATATTCTCAAGAAAGACACTAGATTGAGCAAGTTTGATAAGAAATGTGATGAAGGGTTCTTACTTGGTTATTCAACCACTAGCAAAGCATATAGAGTTTGGAATCTCACAAATGACACCTTGGAAGAAGTTTATGATGTTGAGTTTGATGAAACCCAAGGGTCTCAAAATGAAGCTCAAAACCTTGATGATGTGAGAGGAGATTAATTATCAAATGCAATGAAGAACATGGACATTGGTGATGTTAGGCCAAGGCAAGTTGATGATGATGATATTCATGTGATCAACCAAAGTGTACAAATTGATACAAATCAAGCAAGCTCTAGTGGTACTCATGATGAAGTGCAAGATCAAGGTCAAGCAAGTGGAAGCAATCAACTCCCAATACTCCAACCTACTAGCATTGCAAGAGATCATCCGTTGGATCAAATCATTGGTGGAATTCAAAGTGGTGTTCAAACTAGATCAAGATTAGCATCATTTTGTGAGCATTACTTATTTGTCTCATTAGAAGAACCAAAGAAGATAGAAGATGCATTGAAGGATTCCGATTGGGTAAATGCCATGCATGAAGAACTAAACAACTTCACTAGAAATCAAGTTTGGAAACTTGTTGAGAGGCCAAAGAACTACAATGTGATTGGTACTAAGTGGGTCTTTAGAAACAAGCAAGATCAAGATGGCATGGTTGTGAGAAACAAAGCAAGATTAGTAGCACAAGGATACACTTAAGTTGAGGGTCTAGATTTTGGAGAGACATATGCACCCGTTGTAAGATTGGAGGCTATTAGAATCTTATTAGCATATGCTTATGCATACAATATCAAGCTCTATCAAATGGATGTCAAGAGTGCATTTCTCAATGGCTACATCAATGAAGAAGTCTATGTTGAGCAACCTCTAGGTTTTGAAGATGACAAGAAGCTCGACCATGTTTACAAGCTAAAGAAGGCATTGTATGGTTTGAAGCAAGCACCTAGAGCATGGTATGAGAGATTGAGGGGCTTTCTTCTCTCTAAAGGGTTCAAGATGGGAAAGGTTGACACCACTCTCTTCACCAAGAAGCTTGGAAATGACTTTGTTTGTGTTGCAAATCTATGTGGATGACATTATCTTTGGATCAACTAACCAAGACTTTTGTGAAGAGTTTGGAAATATGATGACAAATGAGTTTGAGATGTCTATGATTGGAGAGCTTAGTTACTTCCTTGGACTTCAAATCAAGCAAATGAAGAATGGCACTTTTGTAAGTCAAGGCAAGTACATCAAGGACATGATCAAGAAGTTTGGATTGCAAGATGCTAAGCCAATGAGTACTCCAATGGGCACTAATGATCAATTGGGTATTGATGCTAGTGGAAACATGGTAGATCAAAAGCAATACCGGTCTATGATTGGAAGTTTGCTATATGTCACCGCTTCTAGGCCGGATGTGATGTTTAGTGTGTGCAAGTGTGCAAGATATCAAGCTTCACCTAGAGAAAGTCACTTGAAAGCAACCAAGAGAATATTGAGATATCTTAAGGGCACTCATGATATTAGATTATGGTTTCCAAAGGGGTCTAATTTTGAGTTGATTGGATATTCGGACTCCGACTATGGTAGATGCAAGATTGATAGAATGAGCACAAGTGGCACTTGTCAATTGCTAGGAAGGTCTCTTGTTTCATGGTCATCAAAGAAACAAAATAGTGTTGCACTATCTACTGCCGAGGCCGAATACATTAGTGCCGGTAGTTGTTGTGCACAATTGCTTTGGATGAAGGCCACCTTGAATGATTTTGGAATCAAGTTCAAGAATGTACCATTGTTTTGTGACAATGAAAGTGCTATCAAGATGACTCAAAATCCAGTTCAATATTCAAGAACCAAGCACATTGATATAAGGCACCACTTCATAAGAGACCATCAACAAAAGGGTGATATTAGCATTGAGAGCATTGGCACCGAAGATCAATTAGCCGACATATTCACAAAGCCACTTGATGAGAAAAGATTTTACAAGTTGAAAAATGAATTAAACATACTTGACTCCTACAACTTGAAATGAGTGCACCCCCACATTCTTATATGACATGTCTCTCCTCCAACATAGCAAGATAAAGTTGTTTGACATATCATCTATACTTTGCTAAGGACATATTTAGAACATATAGACATATTTGCATAACAAATAGGCTCATTCATGAAAATCAAATGATTTTGATGTATATATGGTACCACTATTGCTTCTATGTTTGATTAATCTAGTGGTAGCATATGACATGTTTGTGAGCTTGCAAACCTAGTGTTGAATCTAGAAAATGAGCTCATGATATGTAATTCAACATGGTCAAGATAACCCTTATACTTTATGAGGTGTGAAAAAGCTTGTCCTTGAATCAAACCGAATTACATATTCTAGGCAAGTAATCTAGATTGAACCATAATTTGGACTCTCTCATATTGATTGACTTATCTCTCACTAAAATTGACACCTTTTTGGTGATTGTTGACAAAGGGGGAGAGAAAAATCACAAAGATATTGCAAAGAGCAAGAAAGATATAAAAAGGGGAAGAGAAAGCACAAAGATAGAAAAGTCACAAAGAGAGAGAAAGATATAGTGAGGGGGAGAGAAAAGATATAGTAAGGGGGAGAGAAATTAAATTTGAGCACATAAGTAGGGGGAGCAAGCTCATGGATTATTTGTTGCATTTGTATGTGCATTAACATGATGAAATGTTGCATTGCAAAGTTTAATTTCGATATTCATGATTGAATGGTGTATGCTAGATATAGAACTTGAATGATGTTTTGTTAAGAGTAGCTTTACATGTGGTATCTAGACACCTTTGCTTATAATGTTGATCTCACGGGGTACTTTAGTGTTTGTGATCTTTACAAGTGATGTATTACAAGTGGTGTCTAGCTACATCGATGCTAAGGATGGTATATAAAGGCAACTCCGATTGGTATCACGCTTCAAAGGTCCGTTCTATATACCTTAGCATCAATTTGATAGTAGTAACTCTCACAAACTTCAAATCCATACATATGTGCATAATTGAACCAAACTCATGAAAGCACATATGTAGGGGGAGCTAATACTATCGAAATTGAAAATTGATTTCATTACATATCTTTGTGATGGTTGTCATCAATTACCAAAAAGGGGGAGATTGAAAGCCCAAGTTTGGTTTTGGTAATTAATGACACCAAGTTGCTAATGCCTTGTGTTAAATGTTTTGAGTTAGGCATAAGCAACACATGTGATGAAGGTGTAATGTGGCAAGGAGTGGTGGCCACAAGATCACAAAGAGATGGTGCATGGACATGAAATGATGATCAAGTGGAGGAGAAGGATCTAAGAGCGCAAGGCAAAGGTATAACCATAGAGTTTTCCTTTTGCCGGTCTAAGATGAGTAGAGAAGTGATTGACCGGGTTTAGGATACATAGCCGACTATCAAGAGGGGCAATCACAGTTAGCTCGGGAATCAAGTGCCACTAGATCGTTGTCTTGAGCATATGCATTAGGATCTAGTAAAAAGAGCTAACATAACGCCTTGAGAAATGTTTGTGAAATGCTAACACACATGCACATGGTGGTGTACACTTGGTGGTGTTAGCACATTTGCGAAGGCAGTGGAGTTTAAGCGGTAGAGAGGGGTTTGGGTTCCTCTCTCCCTCCCACCGAGCTTGCGAGGCGGGATTCAGCGCTTTTTGGAGAAGTGAAATGCCTATTTTCTACTGCGTCGGAAGCTGGAAAAGAAACGGAGGCGAACGGAGGTCACTGTGGTGACCGGACGCTGCACCGGACGCGGTCACGGTTTGACCAGCGCGTCCGGTCAGTTCATTCGGTCACTGTGCCTAGGGTTAGTGACCGGACGCTGGTCTGGCCTGACCAGCGCGTCCGGTCAGTTCACCTGTGCGCAGAAGCAGAGTGAGCGACCGGCGCGTCCGGTCCTTCACGGAACCGGCGCGTCCGGTCAGGCGTCCAGAGGGGCAGAGAGCGCAGGAGTGATGATCGGACGCGCGACACGTCTGGTCACGTACGATCGGACGTGTCCGGTAGTTGAGGGAGCTTACTGGACTCAAACCGGACGCTGACACTATCGCGTCCGGTCATTCGCTAGGGCGCGTCCGGTCGTTGCTTCATGGGCTCACGGTGCTGAGCGATCGGCGCGTCCGATCAGTTGACCAGCGCGTCCGGTCATACGCTAGAGCGCGTCCGGTCATAGCAACGGTAACTTCTGACGCGCACTGGTCACGCTTGTCCTGTAGTGACCGGACACGTCCGTTCACCCCGACCGGTGCGTCCGGTCATCCCGTTTTTGAACTGCGTCGTCCGTAACAGCTAGCTGCGTACCCCTTCGTTATAAATAGACGTTGGCCAGGATTTGAGGGTAACTCTTGCACATTTTGAGACCTAGAGACATACTTTGAGCTAGAGAACAACCCCTCCACTCATCTCTTTACATAGTTGCACATCTTGAGTGAGATTGAGTGAGATTCAAGTGCATTGCTTGAGAGTTGCATTCTAGAGGCACTTGATCTTAGAGTTGCTGCGGATTTCTTGTTACTCTTCCGTGTTTCACGACACGGTAGATGGCTTGGAGCAGCGGAGGTGATTGAGCTCGCTATTGGAGATTGTTGGATCCTTCACCAAGTGTTGTAAGGGGTTCTTGATCCTTCCCCGCGGGAGTTTGCAAATTAGATACTCTAGTGGAGCTCGTGGCTTGGAGGATCCCCATCTTGTGTGCGGTTGTGCGGCGCCCACCGAGGGCTTGACTCTTGATAGTCGATTAGCTCGCGAACCGACAAGTGGGTGTATCGCCACAACGGGGAGTAGCTTGCCGGGAAGCAAGTGAACCTCAGGATAAATTCTTGTGTCATTCTCTTCTCGAGGATTTCTCTTGTGTGGTTGATTGATTGGTACTTCTGTTCTCTACACAGCGGTATATCTCTCGAAGCTCTTCTTTCGTATTACTTCTTGTTTGTAGCTTGTAGTTGTTGTTGTGTTTAGTGAATAGCCTTGTACTAAACTTGTGTAGGTGGCTTACTTAATTAGTTAGAGCTAGTGCTTTTGCTTTGCCATCTTTCGTACTAACTTGTGGTTAAGTAATTCTTGTAGAAGTTTTAATTAGGCTATTCACCCCCCCTCTAGCCTATTTGGACCTTACACCGCGCCGCCCACCCATCGCTCATCTTCCTAGCGCAGGGGACGCTCTCCATGGGCAACCCAATCGCCCGGTGCTGCCACCTCCACCTCAGGGGACCGCACCTGCCCGCCCTATCGTCAGAAGCCATGTAGCAGCTTATTGGTGTCCGCACAGTCGATCGTAGGACGGCGTAGTTGTTCGCCGCTGGCATCACACCCTCCCCGCGCCACTCCGAAGCATTGAGCTCTGCACCGTGTCGAGCTCCACATCCACGAGCCTCCATTCGTCCAAGCAGTAAGTAGATGCTACACTGAAAGCATATGTTACAAGAGTATGTTTCAGGTGTTTCAGTTGTTTCAGATGTATGTTGCAAGTGTTGTACATCGATGTTGCAAAAGTAGATCGGGATGTTGCACATGTTGTAATGGCTGTACATGTATGTTTTAAGTGTATGTTCTAAAGGTTTCAACTGTTCCAGACGTATATTGTAAGTGTTTTATCCAGACGTTACAAAAGTAGATCTGGCTGTTGCATATACGTGCATGTTCCAAGCATATTTTTTAAGTGTTTTATACGTATGTTGCAAGTGTTTCATCTAGATGTTGCATATGTTTGCAATGATTTTTAAGTGTTTTCAGACGTTTTGACAAATGTTTCAGATGCTTGTTTCAAATGTTTCATCTGTCTTTCTTTTATATGTTGCAACTGTTGCATCTAGATGTTTTAAAAGTAGATCGGATGTTGCACATGGGATGTGCATGGTAAGCGGCTAGCGGCACGGGCAACGTCCGGGCGGCGTGGGCCTGCTACTAGGGCGCTCGCTCACCAGCCCAATGTGCTTAGGCACTCACTCGCTCGCTGTGTGAGCACCGTCCAGACGCTAGAGCTCTGGATCAAATATCTGGGCTCTAGCAAGTCTCTAAAATTTTACATGTTAGGCCTCCTTTGGATTGCAGGAATAATAAAACACAGGAAAAAGGAAAAACATCAGAATAGAATAGGAACATAAGTGCAAAACAGAGGAGTAAAAACATAGGAATTTTTTATACCTAGGTGTTTGGATAGGCAAAGGAGAAACACATGAATCTTAAAGGATTTTTAGAAGCAAATAGTGATTACTTTCTTAATCAACCTAATTTATTGTGGTCCACTCTCATAATTAGACACAAGCTAGTCCCGTAATCCATTGTTTGCCTTGTTCTTTGTGCATAGGAAGTTTTCCATGAGGTCTAAGTGGATTATTTTTCCTATAGTTTTCTTATGGAATGAAGGGATAGGAAAGTTTTCATTGGAATTCCTATGAGCAATTCCTACAGATCAAAGGCCGCTAAGAATATTTCAATCCCATGGAATCTCAAGCGTATGTTTTTCTTTTGTTTCACCTCCATTCCAAAGGGATATAGCCGATTCCTATGAAATTCCTGCGTTCGAAACAGGCCCTCATCAGGAACCGTTATTTACTTTAATTGTACCTTACTTGATCCTTTATTCTCGTGTAATTCCTGTGAGATTCCTGTAAATTCCTGTGTTCCAAACATACTCTCGTCTTATTTACTTTAATTGTATCTTACTTGATCCTTTGTTCCGGTAATAATAGCAATAGCCTGGACAATGGACGTTTGCCATTTTCCTAGGTGTGCCATATGGGTCTGTTTGGATCCACCAAACTCTATGGGCCTGTTTGGATCATCGAACTAAAGTTTAGCTACCTAAAATTTCAAAGCTAAACTTTAGGTAGCTAAAGTTTTTCTAGCTAATTTTTAGTTAGGGTGTTTGAATCCCCCAACTAATAGATTCAGCTAAACTTTGACGGGGTTGAAGAAGCTAAAATCAGCTAAATTTTAGCTAGTTTTTTTGCTGAGTTGTTTGGATCCTAGTAGCTAAATTTAGTCAGCTAAAGTTTAGTTTGTGGATCTAAACGCTCCTGATATTGATTGTAGGGGGGTGGGAGTGGAAAAAATGATGAAAAACAGTAATTATAATTATCTTTCGTCATATAGCATTCGTACGAAAGAAATTCATACACCCAAAAGTTAAACAAACTCGATTTTTTTTAATCTAACACATTCGAATTTGTTTAGCTACTCCTACGTCCCTGCTGCGTGTGCTGAGTTCGCGTCGCCGTGACCGCGAATAAAGAAAGCGCCCCGCCACGTCACGTCCTACCGGGCACCATAAAGATAAGCCACTATTCCAACCTGCGGGCCCCACGTACTCCCCCGCCTCTAGTCGCCACGTGCAGGCCCTCCGCAATCGCAATGGCGCAGCCCGCGGGGGCCCCACCCCCTGGTGCGCTTTTTTTTTTTTTTTTTTTTTTTGGTTGCCCCCCTGGTGCGCTTTTGCGCCACAGGCTTCAGCATCTTTTTACACCCGCACACGCGCCCTCGCCCCGCGCCACCCTTCGGCAGCCGTACGATGTGACGGAGCGCGCATCGCCGCCGTCCACGCGCCCCGCGCGACGCTGGCCACGAGTTCCCGCGCGGGGATCCGACGGTTCACGGAGCGCTAGCGCGGGCTGAGCGGACGGCGCGGATCGCGTCGCGCGGAGGGGTCACGGCGGCCACAGGTTCGCGGGTGCCCTGGAAAAAGCGCAAGGGGAGCCACTAGATCGCCGCCAGTTGGCCGCCAGGTGGGCCCCGCGCGGAGGGGGGAGCAGGCCGCTTCGGGCCTTCCCAACCGCAAATTATTCATGAGTCAGTGACCTTTTGGGTTTTGCGGAAGGGTCCCTGCTGAAGACTGGATTTGCGCGTGGCTACGTGGAGGTTTTCTGGCTGTGGATTTACTGTTCAGAGAACAGTCTGGTAAATTGGTGTCTGTTGTTTAATGTCTATTTATTCTTGAGAGGGAAATGCTTCAAAAAGGAAATAAAAATATTACGAGTAGTTAGCTTCTTCTAGTTTGAAGAGAAAATAATTTGTCTTTTACTTATGTTAGAAGATCGAAGAACTTCAACTATGTCCAACATCTTTTCCATACAAATATTCTTATTACGTATGTTCCGATGTTTATTTAACAACCAGCACACCTACTTAAATCTGAAAAATATAGAAATATTGTTCTAATATGTATTATGCAACAAACATATGCCACTATTGCATATATTCTAGGGCACAAAAAGATATAGTCCTAGTCCTTACGTGCAGATGACATATTCAAACTCGTGGGCGAACTGAGCATAGCTCAACTAGTTGGGTTCTTTGTGGTGGAACCTGTTCATACGGGTTCAAGTCTCTCACTTGACATGGATGCTCGTATTTTCTTAGATTTATTTTAAGATTTAACGGCGCTATTCTTTTAGTGGTAGGTGATGTGCTCGTCGACAGCAAGACGCATACGGTGACTTCGTCAATCTCGAGATTTGTCTGCCTAACTCAGTTTTTCGAAGGTGCTCACAATGTACCGTGTGTGTGCGTGCGTGCATAGAGGGTAGACATGGCAGCGGATCGGGTTCAGGTCGGATACCCGCGGGTTTCGGGTTTTGCAGTTTTGGGTTTGGGGATGGTTTCTCACCCATGGTTTTCGGTTTCAGTTTCGGGTTTGGTATCGGGTTCGGTTTCGGGTTTGGTTTTTCACCCGTGGATATCCAATGGATATCCGAAATAAATCATTTGGAATTAAAACTCATGTTTTATAATATGCTAATAATAACTTGTTTACTTAGATTATTAAATCTATTCAAAATTGACTCATGAAAATATTTATTATTTATTACCTCTTATTTATACATGTGAATATGTGTATATTTATCCGCGGGTTTCGGGTATCCATTCGGGTTTCGGGTATCTGTTCGGGTTTCGGGTATCCGCGGGTTTGGTTTTGGTGATGGATTTCCACCCGAATCGGTTTTCGGTTCGGGTTCGGGTTTCGATTTTGGGTGCACGGAGACTCCACCCGATCCGAACCCGACCCGTTGCCATCCTTAATAGAGGGTGAGGTGCGCTCGTGTATGTGAGCGTCTGCGTCTGTAACTTGGTCTCGTAAAAAACTGTGGAATGAAATGATATTAGAATGCCTCTTAAACATTCCACGAATCATTTTGTGTTTGTTACTCTATAGTAACGACCAAATATGGATTTATGTGTCTCTGGTGTTTGGACAAAAAATAAAATAAATAAATAATAGTCAAAGTTTCATCATGTAGAAACTTCACTTAAAATATATTAATATAACAAATACATTCTTAACAAGGAAGGCCACAAGCAAGAAACATTTTACATTCTCATTCGAATCAATAGAAACGTTGCCAAAACAATATAAAGAGAGACATGTTTTAAGAAGAATCACTTGGAACCGATTTTCATTTTTATACTAGTCCAAAGAAACATCCAAAATATGATATCTTTTTGTTCTAGTTTAAAAATTCCAGCAAGTTAGCCAAACAATTCCATAAATTGATTCTAATTTAGTAGAGAAACGTTTATAGAGAAAATCTAAATTTGAAAAGTTTTTAAGAGAATATGGATCCCTACACAAATCAGACAAGCAAAAAAAAGAAGTGGTATAAAATTTTAAACTTAGATGCTCAACGTATGAGTACCTAAATAGTCCATTCTTGGTAAACATGATGGGCTATCGTACTTGGACCCTCAAAACTCCTGCACTTGATGAATACTATATTCGTACTCTATCCGTCTCAAATTATAAGTCCTTTAATTTTTTTAAGAGTCAAAACATCTCAAGTTCGACCATATTTATATAATAAAATAAAAGCATTTATAATACCCAATAAGTATTATTAGATTTTTTATTAATTATATTTTCATAGTATACCTAGTTAATGTCATAAATAAATCTTTATAATTTTGTTCAAATTTAAGATGTCTTGACTCTAAAAAAAAGCTTAAATAACTTATAATTTGGAAAAGGAGTAAGTAAGTATCTATTCAGAGTGACCCTGAACACAATAAACTCACTTCTACACGTACTTTTCAAAACCTGAGCAGCAGGATGAGCGTGACCAATCTTGAGCTTCAGCTCCTGACCAAAACAAGAAAAAAGGTCATCCATCCATTTTGCTCCGTTAGGCTATCTCCAACGATGAAGACCCAAACATCAGACCCATTCCATGATTTGGGTCATATACAGTAAAAAAACTCGCATACCCAAAACTTGCTTCTCCAACAGCTAACCCAACTGAGAACCCAAAACCTCCTCCTCCAAGGAAGAAGACGGCGGGTATGGCAACTCCGACGAGGAAGAAGACGGCGCGCAGCGGGGACGACGACCCGGAAGACGGCCGTGGCGGCGCGGACGGCGGCCAGACGATGAGGATGGTGGGTGCGGCGGTCAGACGGCGAGGATGGCGGGCGCGGCCGCCGCGGCGACGTCGGCAAGCGCATGAGGGAGCTGGCCAGCGCCCGATTCGGCCCGGTGGGTGGCCGGACGGCGAGGATTCAGCCCGCCCGCCGCGCTCACCTTCTCCACCGGCCCTGGACGTGCTTGAGGAAGGTTGCTCGAGGTAGAGGAAGGTGCGGCAGTGAGGCAAGCGAGGAGCGCGGTGGCCCTGGATTTGCCGGAGGCGGCGGCGCCGAACTCGAGCAGCGCGTCACCCACTTGGAGAAGAGGAAGCCGCCGAGAAGATGAAGCCATGGCCCGCGGCGGAGATTTGCGTTCTCCCGTCTAGGAGACGCATATTTGCGTGCTGGCCGCGAGGGTATGCAAAATACGTCTCTGGTCTGGGTGCTCTGTTGGAGGGTGTTTTTGGGTACCCAAAATACTGTGCATGACCTATTTTGGGTATGGGTTGCATGGTTGGAGACAGTCTTAGAGCGAGACACAGACAGATGGAGAAGAGTCAGGCAGCAGCAGACCGCAGCACATTTCTCTGCATAAACTATTCTCTCTCGACGCTGCAATTCCGAGGATGCTGGAGGGCGCGCTCGCAAGATTTCGGGGGTCGGAGCGCGAGAAATCCACAAGAAAGGATAATGGCTGAGATTTCTCGCGGCGCTCGCCGCGATCGCGACCCCCACAGGAGGCCACAGCCCCTCCCTTCCGCGGCCCGCGCGGCGCACAGCATACAGCAGCACACGCAGACAGCGAACAGCAAAGCACCTCTGAAGTCGCGAGAGCCGAGAGCCTTCTTCTCATTCATTCATCTTCCTCCGCCTCCTCTTCCCTTCCTTGCATCCACCCTGCCTGCCTGCCTGCCTGCTTTGCTTCCGTAGTCCAGCTAGATTCCCGGGCAGCCAGCCGATCGACCGAGAAGCTTGTGGAGGAGTAGTGGTGGTGGTTGTGGCGGCGGCGGAGAGGGAACCGGGGAGCGGGAGGGCGGCCACTGCTGCGGCGGCGCCGGCGCGGCCGGTGATGCCCGCCGTGGCGGTCGCCTGAGGTGAGGTGGGTGGGAATTAATCGGGCCTTCGTTGTCGCTGCTGCTTCGTGGCGTTCCCTGTGATGAATGAGCTGACGCTCGAATGGGTGCGCGGGTTGGTGCACTGCAGGCCGCCGTGCGTGGGAGGTGGGCGGACGGGGGAGCGAGGCGGCGCGGACCGAGGTTGCGTTGGGTTCGATTTCGATTCGGCTGCGTCTCCTGAGGTACTGCTGCTTCCCTAGCTAAAATTCACGGACCTCTGTTTCTAGTCCACGCTACATGCCCGGATTACTAGCACTTTTTTTTTTGCCCTGCAGAAAATCACTTTTCAAAATGTTCTCTGGTGTACTTTTGTGATTGCAATCAGATGGCGATTCGCCTTATTTTCACTTTATTCTTCCTGGGATACGTGTTTTCGATGCTTAATTTAGCAGTGGAATGGGTCATGATCTCTGGTCTGGTGTGCAATTTGAGAATCTGATGAGTGGTAACGTACAGTAGTTGTTAATGAGCTATTATGCCGCTTCTCGCTGTGTTTCTTTTGCAGAGGACGGCGGCTGGGATTTGTTGGTGGCGGTGTGTGCTTGGTAACTTCCACGGGGGTGAGTGTTTCCTTGGTGAGGCTAGCAAGATATTGTTTCACCGTTGTTCTTTAGGACGTCAAACGGATGTTTATGTTACTGTTCCTGCTGCTGAGCAATGTTGCTTTAGTTTCTGGACATGCGAGCTATCTGTTTCTTGCAGATATGAGTCTCTGATATTGGTTCCTGGAGGCTTATGGCTTCACTTTGATTAAGAATTGGGTTCTGTTAACTCTTAACTCAGTAGATTTAGTTGTGAATTTTTTCCTACCGGTATATGCTCGTGTGTCGAGGTTAAGCATGTCTGATTGCCTGATTCTGTTGATGAGAATGACTAGGAGAACGAATAGTTTGCTTGCTCCAAGCTTTAGCATGCGGGGTAGCAGTGCTGAGATCTGTTTCTGCAATTCATGTTTCCTTTGTCAGTGGATTGAGCTGGATTATTTTCTGGCACGTAGTCAGTCCTGGATGTGCTTCCGTCTCGCTCTATTCAATTTGAAATGCTTTTTATTGCATTAGTTGCAAAGTTTCCAAATCGCTTTTAGTGTCATTAGGTACAAAATGAAGAGTGATTTCCTGCTGTTCTTTTAGTGTCATTATTAGGGGCAAAATGGAGAGTGATTCTCCTACTCTTTTACAGTCATTAGGGGCAAAATGAAGAGTGGTTTTCTAAGGCTCTTTAGCGTCATTAGGTTTATTAGTAATCAAATTAGTAAGGCATTCTTAGTGGTAAGAAAAGGAAAAGTGCAATTTATTATTCTCACTTTTCGATGCAGGGAGAAACTACTTGATCTAGCCATTTCAGCAATTCCGTTGAGGTTGTTCTAGAAGGTACTTCTATTTCTCTAAGATTTGGTTTTGGAGACATTAATGGATTGATATGTAAAGATGGCTACTGTGTTTACACCTTACCCCCTCCATCCCAAAATAAATGCACATCTCGCTTCTCGAGAAGTCAAACCTTTTTAATGTTTGATTAGAAATATAGAAAATAGTATTAACATTTGTATCTCCAAATAAGTTTATTATGAAAGCATATTCGATGCTCAATCTGATGATACTTATTGTACATCATAAATATTAGTACGCTTTTGTATATATTTGGTCAAACTTTAAAAAGTTTGACTTCTCAAGAAGCGAGATGCCGAGATGTGCATTTATTTTGGACGAAGGGAGTAGTTGCTACAAAATGTCATTTTGGAATGGGTGCAACCAAACCTATAAACTTTGATTATAGATATCTTTTAGTCTTGAGATTGAACATGCAAAATGATGTGTCCATTTATCTCAAAATGAATGTCATAGCAGCATATTTTTCTATGTTTTATACATAATAAAGCACACCAGCTATCCCTAAAATTGTGCCGAATGTGTCATGTAGGTTCTTGAACTATTAATTTGCAACCTGAACTTGCTAAATGATCCATTTGAGATCCAAAACGCATGGTAAACCCTTGAGTTATGTAGTGTCGTTTTGGGACGAGCGCAACTAAGCTTTTGAACTTTGATTATTATTGCCTTTCACTTATGAGATTGAACTTGCAAAATGATGTTTCAATTTATCTCAAAATAAGCTTCATATCGGGTATACTTTTTCTATGTATATGAATACATTACGATAGCAATGGTTAAAAATGTGTTGTACAATGATGAAGATGTCCAAAGCGACACTTTATTGTGCCAGAGTGAGCAATTCTTCTACATCGATTTTATATTTCTTTTGCATTGAACCATTCTTGGTTATTTTGTCAAGAAAGAGATTGCTCCATTGGTAGAGCCTTCAATTGAGAGTTGAGAGGCCACTCACCTAGGTGCTCCCTTAGAGCATCTCCACCAAATTGAGAATAAGTGACCCCCTTTCCCTATCACCAAAGATAAAGGGGATTGAATGCAAAAAAAAATCTCTAGATTCCCTTTCCAATCCTCTTTCCCTAAATTTTTTACTTAATTTGGAAAATCAACCCCTCAATTCTTCAAAGATAGGAGAACAACCAACAATTTTTCTCAATTCTCTTTCTTCCTTCCCCTCATTGACATATTGGGCCCCACGTGCATGCTGCTGTCGTGCCATGCCCATAGGCCGGGCGAGCTACCACGCCATTCCATGCCCCGCGCTGGACAGGCAATTAATGCCACAGGTGCATGCATGTCGGTGAGCCACCACCACGCTACGCCATCGAGAGATGGGAGAGAGAAAAGAAAGAAGGAAGAAGAGCAATTGCTTTGCCAGTGACATGTGGGTCCCACATATTAAAGGGGATGAAGTTTCTCAATTTGCTGGAGCACATATCCCCTATACACTGTAATTCATTTCTCAATCTCGTATACTAGATTTTAGGGGAAAGGAGATTTGGTGGAGATGCTCTAAGGGGTTTGATACTTCCCTATCTTAAGACAGATAGGGTACCTTCACTCCATGGCTGGCTTTTCTTTTTCACGAGAAACTTAGTGTTTTATCGCAAGTTTGTCTATATCAACCCAATGCTTTTTGGTGTTTCTATATCCATTGAGAAACCTACATCCATAATACATCTTTCAAGAGAAGTGCCCTGATGCTATCTTATAAAAGTTCACACGTCTCAAAGCAATCAAACGTTTCTAGTATTATAGAACCATGAAGGGTGATCTTGTCGTTCTTTCTCCCTTCTTCCATTGAGAGAGAACCATCCAGTTTCCTACCAATCAATCTCAGGATGGCTAACATAGGCATTTTTACGATGCCCTCTATGTGTTCATTTTTGTCATTGCTACTTTCCCTATTTAGAAGACAATAATGGTATGTGAATCTTTGGTGTTTATGAGAAAGCAACTATAACAAAAAGGCCTTTTAGTCCAAAGCAAGTTGATCTAGGTTAGGGATGAAACCCAACAAAGCCAACAACAAATATAAAAAGGGTATTAGTAATAGTAAAAGAGTGAAATGCTTTGGGTGTGTCTATTATGCCCTTCTTTCAACTTGTGAGCTCACAAACTATGTCTAGTCAGTTGAGTGTTTCTTCCCATAGTACAATACTAGTACGGAGCATAAGGGTTATCACTGTTATGAGCCTATGAGCCTATGACCCTGTTGCTCGTTAGATGAGGATTTCTCAAGATGTTACCTTTGATGAGTCTCGACCTTACTATCCTAGTTCCTCTACTAGTCCCTATTACCACCGAGTCCCTCTCGTTCCTCACTCTACCTAATTGATATCTTCCGCTACCGTCTTCATCTCATCCTCCACATCCGCCTTCTGTTTCACCACAACCTTCTTTTTTAATCCTCTCCACCACTATCCATTTCATCCTCTCCTCCTATCTCCGGTACCTCCTTCTCCACCTCTGGTGTATCCTTCTCATGAGATCACTCACCACTACACTCGTTGTCCATGACTTGCTCCACCACTTGACTCCTTTCCATCCCTTCCTGGATCTACTCTAGAGTCATCTTCTCGATATTCTCTCCATGATTGCAACACCATTTGTCCTCCTGATCTCCTTGGTTTCATCGCTCTTGTTTTGGTTGAGCCCACGACCTACGGAGAGGATACTGGCAGAATGCTATGGCTGAGGAGATTGTTGTCTTGTAGCGCATTGGCACTTGGGATCTTGTCTTTTGCCATCCCATGTTACTCCCATCACCTGAAGGTCAATGTACAAGGTCAATACTCGATTAGGATGGCTCTCTTGACTGCTACAAGGCTCGTCTTGTGGTGCATGGTTTCTAGCAGAAGCAAGGTCGTCACTATGAGGGACCTTTGCCCCTGTTGCTCACATGACTACTGCTTGGACTCTACTTACGGATTCTTCGTCAGTGTGGATGTCAAAAACGCTTTTCTTAATGGCGACTTGTGGGGGGAGGTTTAAATGCAACCACCTCCAGGATATTCTGTTCCTGATGGCATGGTTTGTGAGCTATGTCATTCACTCAATGGCCTTAAGCAAGCTCCTTGGGCCTGGTTTGAGCTCTTTTCCTTTGTTCACTGCACTCTCTATTCACATTTCCCCTCGTGGCCACACACTTCTTCTCTACATTGTTCAAGTGTGGTGATTCTTAATACATTGCTTTTGTAAAGCATTGCCTCAGTGTTAAGTTCTTGATGTATGATTTGGGTCCTCCATTACTTCCTTGGTATTGAGGTCTCCTCCATGTCTGATGGTATCTAGCTCTACCAGGAGAAGTACATTTAGGACATCCTTTCTTGTGTTTCTCTTAGTGATCATCGCGCTGTTAACACCCCTATGGAGTTTGGTGTTCATTTACGTCCCAAGCTCGTTGGGAGCCTTGTCTATCTTGGGATCACTCGTCCTGTGCTGTGTCTCAGTTTGTCTCTACTCCTACCTTGCTCCACTATGCTCACCTTCTTCGTGTTTTGCGATACTTTCATTGAACTATCTCTCTACACCTTTACTTTCATCGCTCTAGACTACTATGATAGTCGCTGCCTCTCCACTTATTGTGTTTTCCTTGGCTCCTCCTTGATTGCCAAAAAAACCAAGAAGCAGACTGCTATTTCCCTCATTTGAGTGCTAAGGTTGACTTGCAAGCCATGTCGTCCGTTACTGCAGAGGTGACTTGCTTATGATGGCTTGTGGATTTTGGTGTACTGATGTTGCGCCACCTTCTACCTTTAGAGATTTAGTTAGTTGAGTTCTTCAGAAAGGCACAGACAAGGGCACATCATAGCTTTTTACTTTCCAAACTCAGTGTTATGGATTCACCATGAGTTGGGGAGGATTAGATGTATTTATGGTTGTGGGTGCGCACATGTATTTCCTCTCTAGTTGGAGGGGTTTTATGCATATGAAACACTTGTACATCTAGCCCTTTGGCTATACGTAACACATTTTAGATATTTGAGAACCTACTAGAGACATCCTTAAACAATAAATAAATTCAAGTACTCTGATATATTTTACTTGGTAAAAAAAACAATAGAAAAGATTGATAGCATATGATAATTCAGGATTTTCTGTTGTATTTTTTTCTTTATAAAAGTACATAGAACTTGACTTTGTGTTTTTTCCTTTTTATATTCTGGAGTTGCCATTTATATTGTTTCATTGTTCAACTGGTTACACAGCAGCACAATCTACATTTGGCATCTCCAGCACACAGTTTCTTGTATTTGACAAACTAGTTGGTTATTCTTACTGCAATAACTTTCAAATGTAGGGATATCTTGGGTGCTATTTGATTGTTTTGGAGCTGTGAGATTTTGTACTGGTACTGCCTGTTACCGTGCTGAACAGTCCACTCTTCAGTCAGTACTCATCTAAGCGAAGTACTGGAACTTCTAAGCTCAGTTAAACTCAGATAGTTGTATTGTTTTTCATTTTTTAATGTTTCGAGAGTGCAACTATTATTTTTTAATGTCAATAAGTACACAACTATTATTAAATGTAGTGCTTTTTGATCATGAACTGTGATCAAGGGTTGAGATTTGATTGAGAGTAGGCACTTATTATGCCTTTTCTTTTTGTTCTGCAGTTTACAGAAGTGTTTGGCCTTAGAAGGTGAGCTTGATTTCTTCTTCTGATAGTACTTTACATCTTGTGCATGCTTTTGATTGGTTTTATGAATCTAATCCATTTCTTTTCTTGGAATGGTTGCATAATTTGAAAACTTGCGAGTTTTAATATGATTCTAGAGTTGAAGATAAGGAGCGGAGCTAGGTTTAAACTCTTCTGACTTGGTTGTTGTGTGCAACGGATCAACTACGCTGAGTTTTTCTCTAGGTAAGTGGAATGGTGGTGATCCTGGGATTTTCATTTGAAGTAACTATTGTAATTATGTTAATATTTAGTTTGCTCAATTAACAGTACCTGATTTTAGTTACAGGGTAGTTTCTTCTTGTAAGTGAATATCCCTAAATACATATATAAAAGAGGAACTCTGAATTTGACGTATAGAATTTAGAGGGCTCCAACAATTGACTTTTGTCTGCCTCAGATTTGTGCTTTAGGGATGGTGTTTTTTAAGGCTTCCTAAAACCTGATTTTTTTTTGTTTCAGTTACAATCAGTTTATATTGTTACTTTATACTAGAGTTGCATTCAGTTTTTATTTTTATTTTTGTTAGTACAAAGTATGAGCTATAGATCTTAAATTTGGTGGCTGAAAAATCGGGCGTTAGGAGCCCTAAAAAAATGTAGTCATGCGATAATTTACATTTCAAAGGAAGCACATGAATGTTTAAATGATGTTGCTCTATCTTAATGTTTTTATGCGGAGTAACAGCAATTGGATCAATTCAAGTCGGTGAGTGGAATTGATCCTTTTGAAGATTCTGATCCCAGTTCAATTCATGACTAGAGTCGTGAATTCTATAGGTTTTCTTGTGTAAATTTAACACTAATTTGGCTGCTCTTTTGGGTCTGGGCGCACAAATTTGAAATATTGAAATATTGGGAGTGCTGATGTGATATAGAGGTCTAGGAGGAGATATGAGGTACTACTTGCGTCAGATCCAGCGTTTGGTTGGAGATATGGAAGGAGGAGTTCTCTTGTTTATTGATGACCTCAACTCCAAGTGACAAAGCGAACAGCTGTTGCACATTTCCCTTCTGTTTCTGTTTATTTTTGCCGGATTTGGAGATGGAGGTGAATTCCTCTGGTGAGGAAACGGTGGTCAAGGTGAGTTGTTCTATACTGTTCTTGTTGATTTGTGGTAAAGAATGAACATTTTATCACTGTTCTTTGTAGGTAAGAAAGCCATACACAATAACAAAGCAGCGGGAGCGGTGGACAGAGACTGAGCACAAACGGTTCCTTGAAGCCTTGAAACTTTATGGCAGAGCATGGCAGCGTATAGAAGGTAAAATCTCCATAGCGATTGTATCCAAGTAGTTTTATGCTATTGCTTCCTGACTTCATCAATCTGTAACCACTGAGGTTTATTCATGTGGATTTAGTTTGCTTATTGATTGATACTGATTGCACTTTTTTCTTTTGTTTGTTTGGCTTCTGAATTGCTCCATAGAGCATGTTGGGACAAAGACGGCCGTGCAGATCAGAAGTCACGCTCAAAAGTTCTTCACCAAGGTTCTTTCTCTATCTGATTGGCTATTGCCCTTGTTTGGTTCAGTGCTGTTGCCCTAGCATTCTAGTTGCATTGACTTTATATTTGCTGATAACGTGAATGGCTTTTGTGCTAATTTCCTGATTTTTAGTGTCTTTACGTTACTGCATTATTTTTCTATTTACATATGTGTGCCACAGTGATGGGTTTGAAGAGCATGAGCCATTCATGATTTCTTTGTTTTGACCTCATTGCTCTGTTTATTAACTGATTAAATAAATCCATATTGAAATTGAAAAAAACATGCTATGAATTTGCTTATACCTGGTTCATTTATTTATGTATACATGCTGTCATTGAGCTTATGATCATCTATATTGTGTAAAATGACTGAAATACCAGAAATGGGATGGAAACTTGTTAGAGTGAAATTGAGACTATACATTGTATATGAAAAATATTAAGTTGCAAATAAATTGCTTGAAAGCTAGATTTGATGATTTTTCAAAAAAGCTAGATTTGATGAAGACAAAAACCAACTTAATAATAAACAAATAACATCATATGGGCAACAAAGAACTATTCGAGTTTCTTTTCATGCCCTACACTGCCCCTTCCTCTGTTCTTTTTTTTTTCCTGCTGGGCGACCTGTCTGTCCTGGGCCTTTTAGGGGCTAGGCTGTGATGGGGTTAATTTAAGAGTGTTGGAGTATATGTATACGAGGCCCATGAGGGTAGGCCATGAGGTCCATGTATGCTACACTATATAGCTACCCTTGTGGTGTTAGCCAAAATAATGAATAGTCATACATTCTAATATGGTATCAGCAGGACAGCAGCCTATTCTTCTTTCCCACCCGTCTCCCTCCCGATCCCGCTAGGGGCTGCCGCCGCCGCCGGCGCGCCGCCGCCAGGCGCCATGGCCGGCCATGGCGGGCCTCCCCCTCCTCCCTCTTACTTCCTCTCCTTCCCTCCCCTCTCCGGCATCACCACCTGGGCGCAAATCGCGGGCGGCGGCTCCTCTGCCGCCAGCCCTTCCACCGCCGCGGCTTGGGCTCCCGTCGCTGCGGCCGGCCCGCTGGCACCTGGTGCCGCGCCCGGTACCACGCGCCCCGCGCTGGCCCTCACCACCGCACCTGGTGCCGCGCCCGGTACCACGCGACCTGCGCTGGCCCTCAACGCCGATGCCGATGGCGCCACCGAGGCCGATCCCGTCGTGGCTGCCGCCGGAGAGGCCGCAGGGCCCGAGGCCCCTCTTCTCCCAGGCGAGGGCGCCTATGCGGACCCGGCTGCTGCGGCCACCTACGCTGCCGCCGCCGCAGCTGCGGCCGGCCTGGGGATGCCGCTGTCCTTCTCTCCTAGCGCCCTCTTTTCCGCTGGAGGAGCCGCGGCTGCGCAGCTGCATGGGCCGGCCACAGGCGGAGGCGCCCAGGGAGCCTTCACCTTCCCTGCACCGCCCCCGGCCACCCTCTACGCTCCTCGGCCCACCTCTGCCCTCGCTGCCGTGCTGGTCTCCGCCCGGGCAGCGGCTGCAGCGGGACAGGAGCGCGTCCGTGCGGCTGCCCTCGCCTGGCAGCGAGAGCGGGACGAATCATACATTCCAATAAAGAGCTCACCACTTGTGTCGTTGGCAGTTTATGATTTGCATCCCTGGCTCACTTTCATTGTATAGATGATCCCACATGTCAGTAGGATGGGGATGGGGTGCCAAATACTGAACCACCCAATCGTAAGAGTGTTCATGGAACAACCATTAAAAATGTTGGCTCAATGAGGTTGCATTTCCCCTCTCCATGGCATCTTTGCCAATTCCATGGAAAGGAAAGGATGGCAAGGTTAGTAATATGGGTCTATAGGATGGGCCTTGAACACTTAACAATACGCAACTCTCCTGCGTGTTCGAGAAAGGGTAACTAGTGACACAATTTAGCTTCATTAATGCATATGGTGCTTAACATTTTACCTTTTGTACAAATTGACTTGTAGTTGGAGCAGGGAAGAGATGGATGAGTGGGGAAAAAATCCATCCTTCAACCTCCACTCAGGTGAAGCAAATGTTGGAATTTGGAGCAGGCATTCTAGTAGTCACTAATTCACTATGTTAATGTATTTTTTTTTCTGGAAAGCCGTGTGTCACTGTATTTTTCTTGGAGAGTAATTATTTGGTCTATCTAGAATTTGTAAGGCCTTAGGCCGCAACATTGAGAGCCTAAAAGGTGAAAGCAACACTTTGGAACGTCATTATGGTTTGGGGGCATTAACTAGTTCATATCTAGAGGTATGGGTGTGTGTGTTTGGGTCTATGTATGACTCCTTTTCTTCTACTAATACAATGATACACAGCTCTCCTGCGTGTTCGAGAAAAAAATATCTAGGCCTTCCTCAAACCATCACATTTCAGATGCACCATTATATTTGTTCTAAACCAAGCTGTAGTCAGTAATCGCAGTCATATAGCTCTGAAGCTACTGGTTGACTTTTGTAGCTACTGGTTGACTTTTGTGGGCTGAAACCCACCATGAGTGGGCTTCTTTTTGGATTTGGTTTAGTGGTAGCCAATTGAAAACAAAATTTCACTTTTGTTTGTGCAAACTTGCAATAAGCAACAGGCACCCAGAGGTCTGGTAGTTCATTGCTTTTGATTTCCCTCAGTTATATTTCTGGTAATATCAATTCAATCCACCCAAATGCCACAAGGTTCCTCTAGCTGTAATCTCAAAGGCCCTATGCTGCATTCCTGCTTGGTCAATGATGATGGGCATCATGGTTGACATTCCAAGTTCGAACTGAACCTCGCCATGGCAATCTGAGGCCAGAAGATAATATTTGTGACATATAAATTACTTCAGAGATTTCACATATAACCATGAACATTATTTACTTCATTACCGGTTGAGGAAAACTACCTGAAAAACTTTTCAATTAAGGAATCTCCATGCCTTTTCAGTTATATTTGATTTTGATTTTTCTGTTGTCTGTTAGGATCATTTAAGAGAAACAGGAGTGTTTCTTTTCTCGAATATGTAGGAGAGCTGTGTATCATTATATTAAGAAGAAAAAAGGGAAAAGAAACCCTTACAAACCCCCACACTCACACAAAGTTTCTAAGAGTACATGCTTGCCCCTTTCTATGAAAATAGCGACCTTGACCTAGACCTCACATAGGCAGCAGGCCAGCCAGGTAAGAAATGCCCATGGTCAATGTTGCCTGCTAGGTTTTCTGTCCTGCCTGTCTAGTTAGATTGCCTTTTGCCCAGTTGAGCTGGCTACTTGGTTTTCAGGTTAGTTTCTATGGATTTTGGTAGCAAATAATAAATCAAATCTCCATACGAAGTTATTTCTCTATTCTTATCCTTCTCTAGATAATCATGTATGCCATTCAACCGGCACTATCCCACCTCTTTCTCTAGTCTCGTAGAAGGAATGACATAAACTTATAAGACAAGCTGAATCAATGATATCTACTTATCAGGGTTATTGAAATGCCATTACAAACTGTTTTCTACCAGAATTTTCTAATATGAGGTTGTAGAAATATGCATGTTTTCCCAAGATACAACTGAACAAGGTCTTCCTGTCTAACCACCTTTGATACATTGTATCTGAAACATTTCTGATAAGATTATGGGCAAATTCTGAAGATTTTTTTTTTGCTTTGTAGTTGGCCAATTCATTATCAAGAGTGAATATGTGTTAGTGTTCTACCAATGCAGTCTGGCTGATCAACTTCTGAAGCAGATAACAATAAGAAACAGTTGGGGTGGGGTCCAGAGGACCTTTGCAAGTTTAGAATCAATTTTTTTGTGGGGGTGGGGGTGGGGGTGGGGTAGTGGTGGGGGTAGTTGATGCAAACTAGTGGGGTAAAGGGGTTTGCTTGGCTGTGACTTCATATGTGCTTATACTATCTATTGTCTAATTGCTTTCACAAGTGGCTCTTTTGATTTAGTCCAAAATTGCTAGCAGTGTCAGGTTTGCACCAAGTACTTTAATCTTTATAATGTGGGTTGGAGGTTTTGAGTAATTATTATTGCTATATTTTCATGGAAGGTTTTCCATAAAGAAAAGAAATGATGCTTAAAAACTGGCTATGATTTGCTTGGCCCTTTCATGGCAATTAGTAAAGATGAACAGTAAAAGATAGAACTTCAGTACATTGTATTTTATTCCATTCATTCACATGTTCTTCACCACTCAGTTTCATCCTGCAAGTGCTGCAATGTAGTGCTGTAGGAGGGGAAGGTTTCAAACATTTTTGTACCCTACCTCTGTCCTTGTCACTGAGCCACTCGCCAACATACAAACTCCGTGCTGGCAGGCCTGCAGCTGCCCCCCCTCTCTGGGTACGAAGAAATGAAGCACAGTTTCTTTCTTCTGTAGTTTTCATTATCTGTTCTTTCTACATTCAATGAGATAAATGGTTCTGGAGTCATGTGTTAAGAGTAGGATTAACCAGGTGCCACCTAGCATCCGTCATTTCTGCACATTGTCCTTGGACAAGCTTGTAGCCTGTGAAACCCTTCCCATCCAGCTGCCATTTGCTAGTCTGTAGATCAGCAAAAATACAGTGCACTTTCTCATCTTAAGTTGTTTTAGAGTTTTCTAATAGCCTTCTGTTGATAATTCTTTCTCCACATGATTGATATCTGCAGTTTTGCATTTTTCTCATTCCATAACGTGCACTTTCGAGCATAATTTCCAATTTGGTATAACCTATGATATGAAAGTTTCAGATAAGGGACAGGGGAAATGTCAAACTTAAAGAAAAAAAAACCCTTGGTTTAGCTGTGAAATCATGTCTTTGCTAAATGGCATTAAACTATTCCCCTTATGTTGCATGCTTTGAACATTGTTTTTGTAAAAGCACTATGTCCAGTCATAATTGGTGCAAACTGAAAAGAAATGTGCCATTGCCATTTAACCTTTCCTCCCCTGAGATTCGTGTATTATCCTACTGGTTTCTGATTGGCTGGAATCTGTATAAGCTGGCTTATTTTGTTACCTTGTAAGGTTATATATATTTAGAGGCTAACAAAATCCAGTCACTGGCAACAGTTTCAAGCCCTTCATTATTTCCTTCAAGCATGTAATTTTATTTTCAATGCCTGTACCTAACAAATTAGGAAATTGCAGTTGGAAAAGGAAGCAGTGAACAATGGTACTTCTCCGGGGCAAGCCCATGACATTGACATACCTCCACCACGGCCTAAAAGAAAGCCTAACAGCCCATATCCTCGAAAAAGTGGTCTCAGCTCCGAGACAACAACCAAAGAACTTCCAAATGACAAGTCAACAAAACCAAATATGCCCTTGAGCAATGGAAATGTACAAATGGCAGGCGATGCATCTCTTCAGGTAAATTCTCCCTGGTATTTTGCTTTCCTAGGAACACATGTTATCCTCTGTATAAGTATCTTTAATTTTCTTTTATTGTAAACTCACTTGCATCCAGAAATTTCAAAGGAAGGAGTTGTCTGAAAAAGGAAGTTGCTCGGAAGTTCTTAATGTCTTCCGTGATGCCCCATCTGCATCATTTTCTTCAGTTAACAAAAGCTCTTCGAATCATGGTGCACCCAGGGGGATCGAGGCAAGTAAAACAGAAATCCGAGATATGACCATCATGGAAAATAATTCTCTTAACCCCAACACGCAAGAGGATGTAAAGGAGATCAGTGATCAGGAAATGGAAAGGCTTAATGGTATCCAAATCAGCTCTAAATGTGAACATTCTCATGAAGGATATTTGGATCTCTCAATGCAACAAATGAAGCTAAAGCCAAAGTCTGTGGAGACAACATATGTGGACAAACAAACTGCAAGAACTTCACACTCCCTAGCGGAGAGAAATGGGACAGCTAGCATTCTGGTCACTGCAACTGAAGGAACTCATTCTGATCAAACAAGTGATCAAGTGGGAATCAATGGAAGCATGAACCCATGCATCCATCCAATGCTTTCTGCAGATCCAAAATTTGATAGCAGTGCCACACCACAACCTTTTCCTCATAATTATGCAGCCTTTGCTCCAATGATGCAGTGCAACTGCAACCAAGATACCTACAGGTCATTCGTCAACATGTCATCCACCTTCTCCAGCATGCTTGTTTCCACATTGTTGTCAAACCCTGCCATCCATGCAGCTGCCAGGCTCGCAGCATCATACTGGCCAACAGCTGAAGGTAACACACCTATTGATCCGAATCAAGAAAATCCTGCAGATGGTGTTCAAGGAAGGAACATAGGCTCTCCTCCAAGCATGGCTTCTATTGTAGCAGCTACAGTTGCTGCAGCATCTGCATGGTGGGCAACACAAGGTCTTCTCCCTTTCTTTGCTCCACCCATGGCTTTTCCATTTGTACCAGCTCCTAGCGCTGCCTTTCCCACAGTTGATGTTCCACTACCTTCAGAGAAAGACAGAGATTGCCCAGTTGAAAATGCACAGAAGGAATGCCAAGAAGCTCTAAAACAGGGACAGTTTGAAGGTTTAAGAGTTGCCGCTTCTTCAATGTCTGATGGGAGTGGAAAAGGCGAGGTGTCTCTCCACACAGAGTTAAAGATATCTCCTGTTCAGAATGCTGATGCCACACCTACCACAGGAGCTGATACAAGTGATGCATTCAGGAATAAGAAAAAGCAGGATCGCTCTTCATGCGGTTCTAACACACCTTCAAGTAGTGATGTAGATGCGGACAATGTTCCTGAGAAGGAAGACAATGCTAATGAGAAGGTGAAGCAAGCCTCCTGCAGCAACAACTCTTCAGCTGGTGACACTAACCACCGCAGATTTAGAAGCAGTGGAAGCACAAGTGATTCATGGAAGGAAGTTTCCGAAGAGGTTGTAATCTACCAACAATATTCTAATTCGCTCTGTCCAAATCTTTCAGCATGCAGCATTGCCTTTCTAATTCACTTTTTTGTTGACAGGGTCGTCTGGCTTTCGATGCGCTGTTCAGTAGAGAAAAGCTTCCGCAAAGCTTTTCTCCCCCACAAGCAGAAGACTCAAAGGAGGTTGCCAAGGAGGTGGAAGATGAAGCGACCACAGTGGCAGTTGACCTCAACAAGAACGCCACAAGCATTTATCATGACCTCGACACAATGGATGAGCCAAGGGCTTTCTTTCCCAATGAGCTGTCGCACCTGAAGCTGAAATCGTGCCGAACAGGCTTCAAGCCATACAAGAGATGTTCTGTGGAAGCGAAGGAGAATAGGGTGCCGGCTAGCGACGAGGTTGGTACCAAGAGGATTCGTCTTGAGAGCGAAGCATCCACATAATCTATCTCTACATGGTCACCGGTCGGCCTGCCTCTACCATGAAGTTTATGTCAAAGTTATATTTACATCTAAACTACTATAGGACTTCAAACCTTGCAATGCAGTGCTTCATTAAACTCAATCTGTTGTGTGCTGTATTTTAATGCTTGTCAAGCAGCCCGCTAGACTGCTCTTATACCTTATCTCGTGGACTCTGATTTAAGCATTAAGCAACTATTGAACTTCTTGGTCAAAAGATATTTTCCTTATGGTTTATATTTTTGGAAAGGAAAATAATTGAAATTTGATTCATTTTGCAGGGACATGCATTTACATAGCACACTTGATGCAAAGTTTATTTGATCAAGTTATGTAGTGAGTAGGCCGAGCGAGAGGGTGGACACTGACTATAATATAGGGCAGAAAATATTTGAACATTGTCATGTTTGCTGTTGCTAGTAGGTTGTGTAGAAAAAGTACTCACATAAATGTTTCACTTCCATTTTAACTTGTGTTATGTTCTCATGGACTCCCATTAATTTAATCTCCTACATGCCTGCCCCTGCATCTCCATTATTACATTGGGAGGAACCTATTTTCTATACAATTTGACTACATAAATTTATGTTTCCTATATTATGTCTGTTGAACCGCTAGCAGTATTCATGTTACAATTAAAAACCAACATGACTGATGATCTGACATTTTTGCCTAGCTAAAAGAATGCATTATTTCAAAACTCAGATCAATACGGAGAACATCTGAGACTGTAAGATTCTAGGCTTGGCCTTGTTTGTCTGTGTTTTTTCATGTATATTGTATATACGTGGTCATCAGGCATGCATGGCACTTATTGCCAACTGGAATGCTGATATGCTGCTGCTCTCTGCCCCTCACCGATCGGAGGTTGTACGTGTGGACGATCGGTGGGCGCGGTTTGAAGGCGCGGTTTGAAGGCCGATCGGCGGCGAGGAGCCAGCGATCGTGAGAGGAGGAAGAAAGAGGTGGCGGCTAGGGTTGGACTCCCGGCTCTCTTCAGGAAGCCGGAAACAATATGTTTCTGCTTAAACCGATCCAATTGTCTTTACAACCATATATCGCTTCTCCTCTCTAAAAATATAAATAAGTTTCTAATAATAATAATAGTTCTCTAATAATAGGAAACGTCCTGGGCCGTGAGGCCTTCTCCTGCATGCGCCTGCTAGCTTCTCCTGCATGCGCCTGCTAGCCACGAGCAGTCCTCTGATATTGAACTCCCATCATAACATCTCTCCCCGCCTCGGCAAACAACTTGTCCTCGAGCTGCACATCCGGGTAGAAAGTCTTGAAGTCGTCCAGGGGCTCCCAGGTGGCGTCGTCCTCCGGAAGGCCTTGCCACTTGACGAGGATGCGCCACGCGCCGCGACGACGCTGGGCGCGCAGGACTTGCGCAGGGGCTGGCAGCAGTCGCCCGTCTTGAACCAGTGGCAGCATGACCGGTGTTGATGGTGGCGAGCCGGCGTAGTTGTAAGGCTTTAACAGCCCCGCATGGAAGACGTCATGCAAGCGCACGTCCGCGGGGAGTCGGAGACGATAAGCCACCTGCCCGATGCGCTCGACGATCTGGAACGGCCTGGCGTAGCGTGGGCGCGGCTTGCCCTTGGACGGCGAAGCGAGCGCAAGGGTGGGTCGGTGGAGAAGTCGGAGCAGCACCCATGCGCCCACGTCGAACTCCACCTCGCGATGGTGCTCATCGTAGTGGCGCTTGGCGTATTGCTGGCCTGAAGAAGACGCTCCCGAACCTCCTCCAGGAACGCGTCGCGGTCCCGCAGCACGGCGTCCACCGTCTCTGTCTGGGCCGCCCCGGCGTGGTGTGGCAGGAGGGGTGGCGGGGGTCGGCCGTACACAACCTCGAACGGCGACGCTCGGAGCGCCGTGTGGTACGAGGTGTTGTAGCAGTACTCCGCCCAGAAGAGCCAGTCGACCCACGAGCGAGGCCGATCACCTGTCGCACAACGCAAGTACATCGCGATGATCTTGCTGACGACCTCGGACTGGCCGTCCGTCTGGGGGTGAAAGGTCGTACTGAGCCGCTGCTTGACACCTGCACATTTAAAGAGATCGCGCCAGAGATTGCTAGTGAAGACTGGGTCGCGATCGCTGACGATGGAGCTGGGGAAGCCGTGCAGGCGCACGATCCCGTCGAAGAAGGCACGGGTGACGGAGGCGGCGGTGTAGGGGTGGCTGAGCGCAATGAAGTGGGCGTACTTCGAGAAGCGGTCCACCACCGTCAGGACCACGGACTTGCCGTGCACCTTCGGCAGCCCCTCGATGAAGTCCATGGAGATATCCGCCACACATGCGACGGAACGTCCAAGGGCTGAAGGAGGCCGGCCGGCTGTGTGGTCGGCGTCTTGTTCCGCTGGTACACGTCGCAGGAGCGGACAAAATCGTGCACTAGCTGGCGGTCGCCGGGGATGTAGAAGTCCGCGCGGAGGCGCACAAGGGTTTTCTGGACCCCCTCGTGTCCAGCCGAGTGAGCCAGGGTCACCACCGGGGAGTAGATGCGCTTGCCGTGGAGGAGGAAGTCCTCGTCGGCTGCCCACGCCCAGAGACGCTGCCTCCAGTTGCTGCAGCAGGTCGGCCGCGGTGGCGCGGCGGATGTCGGCGTAGAGGTCGAAGGAGGGCCCAGAGAGGGCACAGAGCGCCGCAGTCTCCTCGTCGCGGCGGGACAGCGCGTTGGACGCCGAGTTAAGCCACCCGGGGCGATACTCGACGGTGAAGTCGAACCCGAACAGCTTGCTGAGCCACCGAGGCACGGTGGACAGCCGCTGGTCCAGTAGGAACTTCAGGCTGTAGTGGTCGGTGCGGACGAGGAATCGGCGCCCCCACAAGTACGGGCGCCAGTGCCGAACAGCTTGCACCAGCCCGATGAGCTCGCGCTCGTAGGCCGCCAGCTTGACATGGCGGGCGGCGAAGGGTCGACTGAAGAAAGCCAGGGTTCCCCCCTGGTGTAGAACGACGCCAAAGCCGGTGCCGGATGTGTCGCAGTCGACCACGAGCTGGCGCTCAAAGTCGGGCATCTATAGAACCGGCGTCGACGAGAGCGCCCACTTCAGGGCAGCGAAGGCCTCGTCCGCCTCCACCGTCCAGACGAACGCCTCCTTCCGCAGGAGACGTGTGAGTGGTGCCGCGATGGAGCCGAAGTCGCGGATAAACTTCCTGTGGTAGCCGGCGAGGCCCAGGAAGCGACGCACCCCGCATGGAGAGCGCGGTAGCGGCTACGAGGCGACCGCAGCCACCTTGTCGCTATCCATGGCGACGCCGTTGGCGGAGATGACGTGGCCAAGGTAGGCGACGGAGAGGGCCCCGAAGGAGCACTTCGACCTCTTTAGAAAGAGGTCGTGGGCTCGTAGGGCGGTGAAGACGAGGCCGACATGCTGCAGGTGCTCAGACCACGACGTGTTGTAGATCAAAATGTCGTCAAAGAAAACCAGCACGAATCGGCGAGCTGCAGGAGTCAGGTTAACCTCTCTATATATAAGTAGAGGAGATGTATCAATCTAATCAAGCAAGAGATTAGAAGGAAAAACCTTCTCTCTTGCCGGCCGTGGGCGAAGCCCCGCGGCCGGCGTTCCCAGCGCTCCTCACAGCCCTAGCCATCGGTCCTCTGCCTCTCGCCGACGTGAACAGCACCCGCGGCACTGTAGCGCCACAGGGTACTGTAGCGCATCCGTCATCGTCGCTCTCCTCAACTCTCTCCTCTCAACCCTAGCAGCACATAACAAATGCTCTTTCGCTTTTCTTCTGTTTAATAATATACTGAGAGGATGCGCACAAAAATAATCCAACATGTGATGTTATCCACTTGCCTGATCAAAGAGAAAAGGTAGCCGTGGGTGGTAGTGGGAAGAACATGTTCAACACGCATCCACTTGCAACAACATACATTTCTGTGACAGATCAGCCCATGTACATATAATTGTCCCCTGTTACCAAGGGATAATGTTTCATATGTAGTATCGGTTGAGGCATTTCTTGATTTTCTTAAGAAAAAAATTAAAAAATCGATTTTTTTTGACATGGCATTTCTAAACTAGACATCTCGATCTTAGCTCAATTTGAAAGTAAAAAGGAAATGGAACAAGAAATAATACATATTTCTGTAATTCTGTAAATTTAATTACATTTGTTATTCTCCGTTTAAATTGAGTGAGTAATTACTATCGGCACACCTGCATATATTTTCTCTGGTACTGCTCTTAATTTGCAGCATTATGCACTTGGTACTACCAAGCGTTTGACTATGGTTGAGGGTAGACGCAGTAAAAATCAGTATGATGATTGTACCAATTACCCTGTCTAAGCGACCAAATCTCTCTTTTCCTTCAAAAAGAAAAAAAAACTTGTTCTAATTGAATAGGTGAATAACCTCTACCAACGTACTCGTAAAAAAGTTGTGTTACGTAGATCCAGTTGACCTAGTCACTTAAGCAGTGTTGCCCTATGATCATACCACTTGCTCAAGTAACACTGATAAGATGATTGGTCCTGCTGGTCTGTTGTCCAACGACCGCCTAGCTACTTGGCTACTGCATAAGTTTTCTTGTGGATATCAATTCTTTTTTCCGAACAAAGTTGGTTTGGATCTCTCCCACCAACTTCTTTGTACAATCGTCATGTACAGGAAATCCATGGATCTAGACCAATTCTTTATGACAAATGTTCCAGCTAGTAATTTCAAAATAAATTCATGCTGAAAGTTTAATTTGATAATGGCCAATGGGCATACTTCCTTGCGCGCACATGTAATACTGCAACAATATTATGTTTTGAAGAATGGGCGTAGAACAAAGACGCCAATGTAATGTAACAATGCCGTTCATGATGAAAGTTTAAGTTGACAATGCGTATAGAGCGGGAAATATCCGCTCCATTTCCATTCCTACATTCCCCTGTACATATTTATATTTTAGTATGAAATTTCTTGGTGATAAAGTTTTATTGTCCCCCTTAAATTCCTATATATATTCTGTCTCCGGCTCTGCTCATGATAATAAGGATGCAGAAAGTATTTGCTGGAATCTGAGGATTATTCTTTCTGCAACTGGAATCATCATGGCTATGTATGAAGTTAAAACCAACCTATTTGTATAATATAATATACCGTCACATGGAAGCTGACGCCACAATACACTTGGTAGATGACGTCAGCAGAAGATCAACTTGCCGACTTGATCAACCAAGTTTAAATATTAGTCCTCAATTTTTGCCTACTTATGTACAGCTGCTGACCTTGGGAAACCTGCTGATTTACACTTGATTACAACCAAAGCTTGTAATAAAAAAAACATCATTAAAGAATAAGGGGGACCATGTCTAGGTGTCCAAAAAAATCAGTATTTTACCGGGAAAAGAAAGAGAAGACAGTGGGTTATACCGATGTACTCCCTCGGTCCCAAAAATAATGTTACTCTAGCTTTATCTAAAGCAAATCATCTTAAGTTTGATGAAATTTATATAAAAATTTATCAATATTTACGATACCAAATAAGTATCATCATTAAACTTATCACGAAATATATTTTCAAAGTACATGTGTATTTGGCATGACAAATGCTGATAATTTTCTCTATAAATTTGACCAAAATTAAGATTGTTTAACTTAAGATAAAAACTTAAATGACATTTCTTTAGAAACGGAGAGAGCACTGTTACTCCTCATTCCTTGGAAATTGAATTGTTCATTATAACTTTTGCAAAGTTCCAGAGAATTATCTTGTTCTATCAAGCAGAATAATGAATATAACTGAAGTGTGTATTTGTTTATTGTTTCTTTTTTTGTGAACATATTTGTTTATTGTTTCAATTAATAATCTATACAAACTAAGGCCACTCTCGGCGAGAGTTTCATGTGAGTCTGATTTGGATTTAATAGGCTGTCACATAAGCGTTTTTATGACATGACAACATTTTTAAGAGAAAGAAGTGAGTTTTATCTAGATGAAACTCTCTTGGCATGATTACGAACTCTATATTAGTCATGAAATTAAATATCTATGAAATTTTATAATGAAACTATGCATTGAGGATGAATATTTCATAGTCTGGTTTGTATTTAATAGGCTGTCACATAGGCGTTGTTTTGATGACATGAAAACATTTTTAAGAAGAGAGAGAAGTGAGTTTTATCTAGATGAAACTCTCTTGTCATGATTACCAACTCTATATGAGTCATGAAATTAAATGTCTATAAAATTATAGAATGAAACTATGCATTGAGGATGAATATTTCATTCATGTTTCATTTCATTTTACATGATGTGTTAGTCTTGAAAACAATATGAAACTCTCCGTTGAGAATGGCCAAGGGATGTTAGTGCAGGTGGTGAAACAACCTGATTCCAGTTTTCTAAGACTGCTGGCAATATATCCCACCCAGCTCACTTGAGAAGTAGAGAGCACACAAAAGAGAAAGGAAAAAGAAAAGAAAATAATATAAATCAAAGATCATATAGGCACAAGTTTACACGTACAGGGCCAACAAACTGCATCTGCTGAATTTCCACGAGGGGTCCTTAGTTGACATACCTGCCCCATCAACAAGTTGCAGACCATAAACCACTGCATGCCGCGGCATGTATGTTGATATATATTCAGGCAGCACTTAGTGGTTTCGAACGAATTAAGTAGTTGCTGATTGTTTACTAATATTGGTCATACCTTGCCTGCCCCTGCCAATCGCAGAAAGGACAAACCCACTTGTCCCCTAAACATATTTGATTAGTGTATCAAGTAGAGGCCCCTCCTTCCCCTCTTTGCAAGAAGCTTCTCTCTTGTTTCTGTCACTCAAGAATCTCTCACCAAAGCTGATTCCTCCTCTAGCCATGCCCCTCTACTCTCTCATTACTCATCAAGAAATTATATGACGGTGATGAGCTATAGCCAGGTAGCCAGCTAGACAAGATCAAGCTCTCTTAGCTCTTCTGTTGCATTATACTCACACATGCTCCATCTGCCCTAGATATTCAAGAAAATCCCCCATAACATTTCCTAGATCTTGAGCTATATAGAGCTAGAGCAAGAGAGAAACCCAGCCAATTGATCCCGTGTACATGGACCTGAGCTTGGGCACACTGGTAGAAGGCACTCAAGAAGTGCAAGAAGACCAAGAAGACAACTTGTACCATCAACGAGCTCTAGGTCAAGATCTCCACCAACAAGGTGGCGGCGGCGGCGAGCCAAGCCATGGGGTGGAGCGGGAGCACATGTTCGACAAGGTGCTGACCCCGAGCGACGTTGGCAAGCTCAACCGGCTGGTGGTGCCGAAGCAGCACGCGGAGCGGTTCTTCCCGGCTACCGGCGCCGGGACGCAGCTGTGCTTCCAGGACCGCGGCGGCGCGCTGTGGCAGTTCCGGTACTCCTACTGGGGGAGCAGCCAGAGCTACGTCATGACCAAGGGGTGGAGCCGCTTCGTCCGCGCCGCGCGACTTGCCGCGGGGGATACCGTCACCTTCTCCCGCGGCGCTGGCGGCGGCCGCTACTTCATCGAGCACCGCCACTGCCAGCGCCGCCGCCGCCGCCGCGATGTCGATATCAGCTTCGGCGACGCTGCCACCACCATGCCGCCGTGGCCGATAGTTGTCGGAGTGCAAGCCTTCAATGGGGGTGCAACGATGGCCGTGGAGACGGCGTCCCCCGCCATCGCCGGTCATGACAGCGAGGTGGGACCCTCGGGGGCGAGGAGCTTCAGGCTCTTCGGCTTCAATGTTGAGTGCAGCAGCGACGATGCACCGGCACTGGAACCGGCTACCCCCGAAGTGGAGTATGTCGACGTTGACGGCGAGTCGGCGACGGCGACGGCAACAGCTAGTAGCAACGACGTAGGTGGGCAGAGACGATGATCTACTGATCTGGAACCTTATTACACCATAGGTAGAGCTAGCAATTTCTATTGATACACAGTGGTGCCTTATTGAAACTAGTCATGTTTATTTGATTCCAATTGGATTGATGATTTATTCTAGGTAACTGCATGAAGTAATTAATGGTGATTTGATCCTTGCTCTCGATCTTGTTCTTTGGTTCCTTGTTGTTCTTGTTTTTGTTTCTGTGGTATAGTTACCACTCTTAGTGCAGTTGATTGTGACCAAGAGGGCAATTATTTACTATGGTTTAGTTGAGTATCTAGCTGGCCGTGAGATTTACGAAGACAATCATAGGTTTTCGAATCACGACTGAATTATGGGAGTAGATCCTAACGGCCCGCTTATACTCAAAAGGCCATTATTTTTGTTTTATTTTATGCACATTATATGTAGCTGTAATTTAAGCAATTGTGTGCATCGGATGAATTGAGGTGAATTGGCTATTGTATTTCCATGTTTTTTAACACTGTCGCATATATGTTCCATGACCATATGCTTGTGTGAATCATAGCATAAAGTTATTCTACAAGTTGAGTATCTTTATTTCCAGCTCATTTCATGTCTGTCCCTTTGCCTTTTTTTTTCCTGAATGTGTGTTAGATGTCTGATTACAAATTTTGATCACCTTGTTTACATATTGGACTACTATTTTGAGGCAACAAGAATTAATTGGATGAAACCATGAACCACATCTCAATGTACCATCATACACGTGTCTTCATCTATGATATGCTGTATCTTATTTTGTTTTTTTCTGTGATTACAAGGATATAATATCTTCTAGTTAGAATAACTGAGTGCTTTTGTATCTTATTTGTCAAATAAGTGAAGAAGATTATCAGTGTCCCTTTTGTGCATAGGAAGAGCTTCTAAAACTTTGATAGTGTATCTGCACATATATATGATGACACATGCACGATGTATATGTATACACATCTGATCTTGTGTGTGTGCATTATATACATGTTCTAAAACCCCGCATGCAAAAGTTTGTGTTTTGTATTCGCAAAAAAAAAAACGTTTGTGTTTTGTACCTCGGAAAAATGTTGCATGCTTTTTGCAAAATACCATTGTGTAGATACCATATATTATGAGACATTGCAAACGTATTTTTATAAAACCATCAAGACCCATGGTGCACTACAGCCATTTTATAGCTAGCTCTAGGCTGCAATTTGCATGCATCATATTGCATACAGAAAACTAAATATATTTGTGTGTGCGACCGTGTGTGATGTTATTTTTTTATATATAGACTGTTCTACTGATCTAAAGTGAATTTTTTTAGGGATTTGTTGAGCTGAGTAGCTAGTATGCAATATTAGACAACAAAAAACAATAACATTTTAAAAATGAAATTGTTGACTCCCGTGTGTACGTGTGATTTTTTTTTTCAGCAACATATCCCTGTGTGTGAACATATAATAAGCCATAACAACCCTTGAGAGTGATCCCATCACAATTCATTTTACATGCATTGGGACCAGTCAGTTATGAAGTGCACCTTTATCTTAACCACCAATTTGCATACCAAGTCGGCATGTACATAGGACTGTAGGAGTTCCTTGGGCTCAAACAAGACGTTACCTTTTTTTTTGTTTTGGTTAAGGCATGTCATATCCTAATAAATCACAATTGGTGAGCAGCATAACTTATTTCTCTCATTAGAAACTCCAATAAGTTGGGAAAAAAGACGAGGTTGTTGCTGTTGACTTATTGTGGATTTGTAGAGCCGTTTTGGACTCTATATAGTCACTTGAAAGGCATCTCTACGGACTACGGCTGAAAAAAGATAAGGGATATAGTGTGTTGGTGACACAATGAATTTTTATAAATGGATGACCATTTAATCACAAAATGACAAAAATAAAGTCGATTCATGAAGACATCATGACAGGAAAAAACTGGAAGTACTAATCCGTACGTAATATGAACGCACGCCACCTCAAATGACCAATTCAGTGCATCTCGCTCTGGCTTATACTTTGGCAACACGTTTAGCTGTTCAGGGACTAGGACACAACACGACCTACTGGCACAATTAAACAAACTAATCCTGGCTGCAAAAAAAATTGAACAAACCAACACACTGCTACAAGTTGCAGGTTAGTAAAACAGTAAGTCTGTTCAAGTGGATATGATCATCCTTGCTTTATGTTATCATCTTCTCCAACCAAAAATTAAACAATGAATCAACTTCTCTACTTTATGGCTGCTTCAAAGAACATACATTTTTTTAATATTCTATCATCAGTTACATGGTAAATTCAACTTGTTTGTGGAAACAAATTCAGATTGATTTTATGCATATATACAAGTGCATGTTTCAGTAAAGCGTTTTAATCTCTGTGTGGCACAACCTTCTCCATTTTTTGTCGTCGTTCATACATTTACCAATTTACAAACATTTATTTCAAGTGCATGTAACACGGAAATATGATTTACTTTAATTTGTCTCATAGTACTCAGGTGTTTAGTCTAACAACGGATCAACAGACTTCAGCCATGAATTGCAAGCTCGTTTATTTGTACACAGTTGCTAAAGTTACTTACTAGTGGATGATCTCAAACCGTACATTTTCTTTGAGTTTTTTTTTCGAAGGGGAGCAAGGAATTCTATAACAACCCAAAAATCCACCATTTTTAAAACTTTTTTGTTAAATCCTTGTTAAACTGCAAATCCATCTTATTTCTAAAGTTAGTCCAAGAATCCCAGGCCTTTGACATGAGCTTAACCAACACATCACCGTTCTTGGATGTCTTGATCATAACCTTTTCCAAATCCTCCTGAATCATCCGTCTCGATAAAACGTTCGTCGATGGCATGCATGCTCTACAACGATATGGCAGTATCCCTTCGTGTCGTAAAGAACCAAGACTACTCCATGTGGACCACAGCCACATGGGTAAGCCCATGGATGGATGCAGACATCAGGGGTGAACTATCATGACTTCTATAGAGCCACACCAACGAGCTATCTTATCATGATTGGTGTCATTCGACCATATTCCCTTCTCTAATTTGAGTAACCCTTGATGACCTTCAAGCTAACCAAGACCTTGATCATCATCTAGTTCATGCTTATCATTTGTTGTGGATTATGTAATGCTTGTTGTCTTCTTCTAAACACCATTGAGTTAACCCCAAGTATGTGCTTTCTTTTAAGTGTTCTATTCATCCTCGACTTCCAAACATGCTCAAGCCTTTCTTGCCAATACTCCTTTTTCCTTAGGATTAGTGAAACCAATACCTGCTTTAATTATCTCCGATGTGAGACCTCTCTTGGCCGTAAAAGTTAGTGGAGCTAGATGCCCACACGTGACTCAAGTGGATCACCTCTAAAACCATCGATGGGGATTATCTACAATGAAGACAGAGAACGTACCTAGAGGAACGCACGATGGTGGAACCACCCCAACACCTTGGAGCCCACGAGAAAGCTGAGATGTTGTCCCAAGACTATCCTTAGTGACCTAGTCAAAAGACCCTAGTTGAAGAGCCTATGGTGTTCGGACGGACTGTCCATCTGACACCACATTAGCCCGTTGATTGGCCCTCCTGACAATGTCATCGATGTCCGGACAGATTATCCGACACGTTGAATGGACTGTCCGTCAGGACAGTAGTGTCATGGGCTGGTTACTACGATGAGTAAACAGAATGTCAATGTATGAGTTCCAATGGCCTAAGTGCCTAACACTCAAGACACAGAGGGTTTATCTTGGTTTGGCCTCGCACCTTACGTCCAGTAGCAATTTCATGTTTCAAGCGTTCAGGAGAGACGGGGTTACAATCGAGCAGGGGAGAGAGATTTGTGTTTACAGGGAGTTGCAAGGGTTCTTGCTTTGTTGTCTCGCTAATGGTGCCCTATGTCCCTTATAAGTGGGACCGGCGATGGAGGTTGCGGCACGAGACCCCAGGATGCACCACGGATCCTGAACGTAGCCATCTTGCTCTTTGTGTAGATTCACCATCGGTGTCGCCCTGTGCCACACGGGCGGCGCTGGTGGTCACACTAAGGCATATTACTAGTGTACATGTAGGCCCCATTAAGGACCTAATACATGCTTAGCTTGCTTATACCGGTAGAATTTGAGCATGTGATGTGTTTCTCACTGTTTACACAAGGTTAGGAGTTGATGGCCTTACCGAATGAACAAATAGGGAGAAAAGAGATAAAACTTGGCCAAGAAAATGAATGTGATCGAGGCTCGACAAGGATCTCTGATGACGCAACTCCTTTGGCCGATTGAGGACTGCTGCATCTGTTGTAGTAAGTCTTAGACACAATATTGTACCAACCACTTGCCATGGATGGGGATGGTAAGTCTACTATTGTGTTATGACTAGATAATTACGTAGATTCAGTGCGACTTGAGGCGCGAGGCAGCTACCATTTCAACCATTCATGGGCGATTCCGCTGAGCATGATAAAGGATGAGGCATGAGAGACTCCTTAGATACCGATGGGTCATATGGGTTGTATCCTTACTCTTGAGTAGGTAAAACATGTTCCGATCTGCGCAGTTTTGACTTGTATTGATCATTCGCATGCTCTCCATCATGGCTTTAGGGTTCATGACTTATGCTATGTTTAGATATAGTTCTTGCTTTAAAGTATTTGTGCAATGGACTCATGGAAAATCGAGCTCCACCCTTAGGCTTATGTTCATGCTAATGCTTAAACTTATGCTATGTTTAGATATAGTTCATAGAAAACATTTACTTTAGAGTTAAATACACTAGGTCCATAAACTCTCGAAATCGAAATATGACACCCTGAACTTCTTAATCGTGTGACAAAATAGCATTTGCATTTGGCATACTAGAAAATTAGCAGTCATCCCAGTTATCATTTATAGGCATTGTTCCCAACACAAGATAAATAAGGGGTTAGTTATCATTTATAGGCATTGTTCCCAACACAAGATAAATAAGGGGTTAGTTATCATTTATAGGCACTATTCCCAACACAAGATAAATAAGGGGTTTTCCGTAGGCTAGAGCAGGACCATTTCAAGCAATGCCCATTCATCAGCCTTGTCAAGCAAAATCATGAGGCCTCGAATTCCTAGGTCCGTGGTTGCTCATACATGTACACTAGTAGTATATACTTCCTGCCAGATCCCTTCAGCCCTTTAGGTTGAGCCGATTTCTTCCTTCAGCACATGCTCCCAGTCTGAAGATCCAAACTCGCAGCTGCCACGCAGAATGTCATCCCTTCCAGTGATATACGAGGATGATGACATTCCATCTGATGTGCTTGTGTTCAACCTTCTGAGGGCCCTACTTGGTGCCACTTGTAGACCAGAATGCGAATGGCGGTGGACACCAGTTTCTTCCGAGCCTGACAAGAAATATTCATCCTCAATATTCTCTGGCACAGCTATGTAACCTTTTGATCTTGATAGAACACTGCTGTCTCCTGACTGAATGTGGTCAGCAGCAGAAAGCAGGTTATGAGTCTTTCTTCCTCCAGGATGGCCCTTGAGCATCAGTGGACAAGTTATGGCAGATCCAGAGGAACTACTTGGATCTACACCCATATCACATAGATGGAAAAAATGGTTTCTTGGACCACCACCAATATGAGCCATGCTAGACTCTAGGTCAATTTCCACACGAGTTTGTTTCAGTTGATACTTCAAAGCACAATTTGCACGTTCTGCATCAAACCACAATTTCTTATAGATAAGAGCCTGTGAGTGCTCCTCCTCCCATGAGAGCTCCTTTGGAAAATTGCTGAGTGCAGACTGCTAAATCATTAACAGTAGCTTGTCAGAAAGGGTAAGAGAAAGTAATACCACGTGACTTCAGCAATCAGATCCTGCTGCATCTTAATACAATGGTACAAAAGAAATAGGAAACAAATTATAAGATATTGTCTGAGAAAATGCTAGCAGCAGATTGTTTCACATGATTATTCTAAAAGTTGCCAAACAGAAGTTTCACCACATATCGTAATTTGTACTTACTTTGTACTTACTGGGAGACAAAATTCATCAAGATACTCTGCACATTTAAAAGTAACAAAACTGTCTTACAATGTGTACAAAAGGTTACCTGGTACCCTGTCACACTCTTTTTTCTTAAGTCACCAACCAAACGACTAGAATCACCAAAATTAGAGATAATTATGTCATTTCCATTATCAGCAGTGTAACTACCATTGTAGTCTCCTGTGACAAATTTTGAAACTGCATTCTGAGCATAGCAAGCCTTTAGTCCTCCTGACTTGTCAACCATGACAGGAACCTAGTAAGAGCCAAAACAAGGTTTACTACATCACTGAATCAAATCACACAATTCAATTGCAAGTCTTTCGAGTTTTAAATGCTGATGACAAGTGGCAACACTGATAATTTTTGAGGATTTTCATTATTCCTAGTTCAAGAAAAGCAAAATTTCACAGAAGCAGAAATCATATAGCTCACTTACACAGATAGGGTTTAAGAAAGATTCACAGTTATTCCTTCGAAGAGGACATGTAATAAATAACATTTAGCACCAGAGGGAAAATGAAGTCCAAATTAAAGCAAAATACAGAACAAACCAGAATAGTTTAGATTAACCGTACACCACCAATACCCATTTAGCAACACATGAGCTGCAACGAAAAGATACATGTGTTGCAGTCATTCCCTGCCTTAAACTAAACCGCTCATCTGCATCCCGCGTCCCACCTCGCAAGTTGCTTCGTGGCCAGCATTCTCCACCCATTCCACTGCCCGATCCAACTCCCTGCTCAGAGGCGGCACCTAGGGCTTCTCCCTGCCACAATCGGTTCCTCTGGTTGGTGCTCTCTCCCCCCATAAGATCTCCATCTTTGTCTCTCTCCCCGTCTGATCTCCATCTTCCTCTTGCAGCCCCCTCTTTAATCTAGTGGTCAACTTGATTAGATTGGGTACCAGCGAGATGGGGGAATTTTGTGATGTGATCTGAAGGAGATTGAAGCCTCCCCACAGAATCAATCCAGCCATCTGGTGGCGGCTTCCTCAAATCAGGTAGCAGCAACGAGAGGGAAGGAGCTACTCAAATTGATGGTGCTTTATCTTAGGTATTTTCTCCTCCAGTCTTCTTTTGGATGTGGTTTGGACTAATCAGTGATTTCTGATAATCTCCTACCCCAAGGCTATTTTTTCTTAATTTTGTTCTTCCCCTAGCTCTCTCTGATACGTAATTTCTGGGGAATTCATCCGGTAGATCGAGAGTGGCTCACTTCTCTCACAATATGGGACCCCAGTCTCGGCGAGGATCTGACCCTGGTCTGCACCTTCTCCCACCGTCTTGCAAGTATCCTGCCTGGGCCTGACTGAGGCATGCTCGCCCTTCTCTTCTACACATGCTTTTCCATGTGAATGCAAATCAGTAGATGGATATTATCTGATTAGTTAAAGCCATTTGTTATGGGAGAACAATTCAGGGCGTAGACCTGCTACTACGAGAACTATGGTCATCAGGCAAGTGAGCTTTCAATTGAACCATGAAACTAATAGGTAATTTTTTTTCTTTATATTCTTATTCATCTTTTTTACTGCAGCTAATCCTTGTCTCACTATTACTCTAATAACCACCATCGTAAATGAAAGCATGTATCACTTTTTTTTTGTAGAACATACTGAATGTTGAAGTGTCAGCAGCTTTGGTACTGTCTCTGAATATCTGGGATCATTGCCATCCTGAGCATAGTCAGTACATTAAAAGAATGCTGCCCTCTGCTCTACAGAAAAAATGAATTATTCCAAGTGAACTTCAATGTTTCTGCACAAGGTCATAGGTACATAGTTTAACTTTCTTTAGCATGGATTTCAGTATTTCTGAAATTTTGTTTCAGATTGACAAAATTAATTTCAATTATTTGCTACATATATCATGTCCTTGGAGTCTGACAGCTTTTATCAGGTATTCTTTTTTGGCCTCTAAAGTCTTCAGCATCAGGATGTGTCCAAAATCATTTGTGCTTAACAGATCCTGTAGTGTTTACTATTTTTCTTGATTTAATTACTGATTTCCATACGTGTAAATGCTCCTACAATTACTTTGTAGATCCTCTGAACTTTTACATTGTCTACAGAGTTGCTGAAGCCAGAGTTCCAGAACAATGAATGTAAGCACAGTGCTACGTTCTTACTTTTGCCATGAATGTATCAGGTATCTTTAATTTAAAAGATCCGAAAACATCACTGATCTCTAGCCACAATTATAGTAATCACATTAACTCAACTTCTGTTAGGATGTTCAAATGTGCATTCACCTACTTATGCTGTCAATCTAAACCTGTAGAGAAAACATCTTTAGTCTATCTGAACCAGTAGAGCAAACATAATCTAATCTCTGTTGTTGTCATCCTCATAAAGTGGAACTCTGCTTTCCATTATTTGCCAAGAGTAACCTTTCGTAGTGGACAACACTCGAGCCAGATCGACTTTATCCTTGCAAGGAGGGAGGATAGACGTGCTTGCTTTGATTGTAAGGTGTTACCTGGGGAGTGTGTTGTCCCTCAACATAAGCTTGTGGTGGCGGACTTTCGCTTTCGGGTACGTGTCCACCGGGACAAACGGGCCAAGATTGCGAGAACGAAGTGGTGGAAGCTTAGAGGGGAAGCAGCGCAGACGTTTAAGGAGAGGATGCTAGACGAGGGACCTTGGGAAGAAGGAGAAGATGCCGACGACATGTGGCTAAAGATGGCAACATGTGTCCGGAAGGTGGCTTCGGAAGTGTTTGGCGTGAGTAGGGGAGGCAAACGGGAAGCGAAAGACACATGGTGGTGGAATGACGAGGTGCAAAGGGCTATTAGGGAGAAGAAGGAGTGTTTCAAGCGTCTCCACCATGACAAGAGTGTAGCCAACATCGAGGGCTATAAAATAGCGAAGAGGGTTGCAAAGCGAGCTGTGAGTGTAGCAAAAGGTCAGGCGTATGATGGCCTTTATCAGCGGCTAGGCACGAAGGAAGGGGAGAAGGACATTTATAGGATGGCTAGAATCCGCGAGAGGAAGACAAGGGACATCAACCAAATAAAATGCATCAAGGATGGGACAGATCGACTTCTGGTGAAGGATGAGGAGATCAAGGACAGATGGAGAGAGTACTTCGACAAGCTGTTTAATGGGGAGAATGAGGGTCCTGCCCTTGAGTTGGACGACTCATTTGACGATACCAACAGACGCTTTGTGAGGAGAATTCAGGAGGCAGAGATCGGAGAGGCTTTGAAGAGGATGAAGGGAGGTAAAGCGATGGACCCTGATGGTATCCCCATTGAGGTGTGGAGATACCTAGGCGCCAGAGCGATAGTATGGTTAACTAAGCTTTTTAACCTTATTTTTCGGTCAAACAAGATGCCTGAAGAATGGATGAGAAGTATATTAGTACCTATCTTCAAGAACAAGGGAGATGTTCAAAGTTGTACTAACTACCGTGGGATTAAGTTGATGAGTCATACGATGAAGCTCTGGGAGAGGGTTATCGAGCATCGCCTAAGGAGAGTGACACATGTGACCCAAAATCAGTTTGGGTTCATGCCTGGTAGGTCGACCATGGAGGCGATTTTCTTATTACGACAATTGATGGAGAGATATAGGGAGCAGAAGAAGGACTTGCACATGTCTTTATTGACCTCGAGAAGGCATATGACAAAGTACCGAGAAATGTCATGTGGTGGGCCTTGGAAAAGCACAAAGTCCCAACTAAGTACGTTACCCTCATCAAGGATATGTACAGGGATGTGGTGACGTTTGTCCGAACATGTGATGGCGACACCAGTGACTTTCCAATTAAAATAGGACTGCATCAGGGGTCAGCTTTGAGCCCTTATTTATTTGCTTTGGTGATGGATGAGGTCACAAGGGACATACAAGGTGATATCCCTTGGTGTATGCTCTTTGCTGATGATGTGGTGCTAGTTGACGACAGTAGGGCGGGAGTTAATAGGAAGTTAGAACTATGGAGGCACACGTTAGAGTCGAAAGGGTTCAGACTTAGTAGGACTAAGACCGAGTATATGAGGTGCGATTTCAGCGCGACTAGGCACGAGGAGGGAGACGTTAGCCTCGATGGGCAAGTGGTGGCCAAGAAGGATACTTTTCGGTATTTAGGGTCGATGCTACAAAAGGATGGAGACATTGATGAAGATGTTAGGCATAGAATTTCAGCCGGCTGGTTGAAATGGCGTCAAGCTTCTGGCGTTCTCTGTGACAAAAGGGTGCCTCAGAAGCTGAAAGGTAAGTTCTATAGGACGGCGATTCGTCCGGCGATGTTATATGGTGCTGAGTGTTGGCCTACAAAAAGGCGACATGTCCAGCAATTGAGTGTAGCGGAGATGCGTATGTTGCGTTGGTGTTGTGGGCACACAAGGAGGGATAGAGTACGGAACGACGATATTCGGGATAGGGTTAGGGTGGCACCAATTGAGGAGAAATTGATTCAACATCGGTTGAGATGGTTTGGACATGTCCAACGGAGGCCCCCTGAGGCGCCGGTGCGTAGTGGAGTTCTAAAGCGGGCCGATAATGTAAAGAGCGGTAGAGGTCGACCTAAATTAACTTGGGACGAGTCCGTTAAGAGAGATCTTAAGGAGTGGAATATCCCCAAGGATTTAGCTATGGACAGGAGCGCTTGGAGATTAGCAATCAACGTGCCTGAACCGTGACATCTTTTGTCTTGTGCCCTTTATGTCCCTTTACGTGTCTCCCTGTTTCTCGTCTCTTTTGGGTTTCATCTCTAGCCTACCCCAACTTGCTTGGGACAAAAGGCTATGTTGTTGTTGTTGTTGTTGTGTATTAATTCTGGTTTTACTAGTTTTGAAAATAGGCATGTATAATGGATTAGTCGCTGTACCTTATAGGAAACTAGTTAAATTTCAGTGGTTTCAATCTACTGGACTACTATCATTACTTTGTCGTTGAATAGTTACAAGTAATAATTATCATCATACACTGTATTATTTATAGAGTATACTGCCACTGCAGGTCCAAAGAGTCGGTTGAATATTTCTCTTGTTTGGATATCACCTGAAGCATACCAATTTAGCGGGAAAGGCCAGAAGTAGCAGCTAGAATTTATATTTTATAATTGCATGTATATGTGTTGCCGAGGCATGACAATATACACGAAAGTTCTGTCATATACTAGTATACTGAAAAGGATGAAATTAATTGGAATATATATTTGTGCTGTCTCACTGTTCTTTGTGTAGTCACACTGCTCGTTCTTTCTATTCTCATAAAAACTAAGATCGATGTGTTTGACTAAATAATTTGGGAAAGCCAATATGGTTCTAGAAGTGATTCCTCTCTTACGACTTGCAACGCATATAAGCGATGGTGTATACCAATTATATGCATTGCTCGTTTGCAACACTTATTTGTACTACGTACCAATACATAATTATGTGTTGCGGTAGACCCTTGCAACGCCACTTCTTGCAACGTATACTAAAGCGTTGGTATAGACACTTGCAACACTTATTTAGATTTCTAGCAACGAATATATGCGTTGCAAGAGGGGTGGGGGGTGGGGGGGGGGGGGGGGTTCCAGTTGTAGTGACCCTCTTATTTCAAATAAACAAGCTGGAAAAAGGAGGCCAGGAAAACTGAAAGATGCACACCGATTATTTGCCATCAACAGAATGTATTTCACATTTATGGAAATTGCAAAAATGGTGCACCTTGCTTGCTTTATGAAGACAACTCTGAAGATTCTCAATTACTGATTGGAGGAGGCAGTCGTCATGCTCCTCTAGCTCAATTTCATCAGAAAAATTATTGCATAGCACCTCCGATAAACTCTTGATCGCCTCCAGAATTCCTGATATGTTCGCTCCAGATGAAGAACAGGAACCTGTACCTGGACCAAATACATGCATAAGCCAAAGAAGGAAAAAAAATTAATGTGAGATCGGGTGCACCAGGTGAAATCATATAGAACATTTTGATTTGATTTCAGAGTGTGAGACACACCATGGCCGGTATTTGATTTCCTAACAGATAAGGGAACAAAATCAGGAGCAGCAGAGTTTAGGCCAGATCGCTTTATGCAATCATCTATCACTGCTAAACATGGTTTGTCTGCATTGCAATATGCTGCACCATGTTTTCCAAACTGCTCCTTTCCATGGGAATATTGTGTAATATTTGTACCAATGCCTCCAGGTTCTTTGGACAGACTCAATTCGACATGGGATTGGAAACGGTTTTGCGAACTCTTGCTAGAGACCAAATTCTGAAGTATAGTTGGAGGCTCACAATGAGTGCTTGAGCTTTGTTCCTGCCCTGCATCAAAAGCCACTGGTTCTTGTTTCACTGATTGGGCAACCAATGTTGGAAGACTATCAAATGGAGAGAGACGAGTAGCTGTCCCTCGCCAGCAAGGTGAATCCACAGAACACTCCGATGGATCAGGATTCACGTCGTCAGCCATTGTAACACATGGGCTAGCGCATGCAGATGGGACAAGAGGCTTCACGCTAAATGCAGGATTTAGCTCCTTTGAGAGAACCATGGTGCCCTTTGAATTGCCATTTCCATGAGCAGGATGACCAAGTTCTAATTTCCCGCTGAATGAGACATGTTTCCCAGTCTCTTTGTTGGACTCATCATTTTTTCTTATAGCCAATTTGCTAACAGAACCGAAAATGGTGTTGTTAGTTTCTGAATTTTTACTTGGAGGGCTTCTGATCGTCACCCTTGGTTGTCCGCTTCCCTTACCTGAAGTCGATGGAACAAGGTGCTGCTTGAAATCAGAAGCTATGGTGACTGATGGCTCTGAAACTATCCCAATTGAGGACGTTGGAGATGGACAGACACCGACAGGAATTCCACATGCGGAGCTTGGCTGACCTTGGCGTGTTCCATGTGCGCTGCCTGAATAAACAGTGTCACTCTGCTTCATTCCAAAGTGTGCTGCCAGTGGCACCGAACAAGAACTGTTGTCCTCTCCATTCAGCACAAAGTTATTATCAATCAACCTTGAAGCATCACCTACACATCCGTAAGACACAATTAATGCTATCTATGTGTAAGTAATAAATGGGAACACATGAATCAAACTAGACTGTACTACAGAACCAACAAAAATCCTCTACATTATTGTGCCAGTAATTCAATTAAAGCCATGCAAGGATAAAACTACAGAACAAAAGAAAGATGGCAATGATAACGAATGCTGGGTACCAGATAGTATAATACTACTTCAAGTCTTCAACCTAGGGCCAATCCCTGCGTCCTGCGAACCTTCCTAGTTAAAGTACAATAACCCCAGAAAGGCCCAATCTTTCGCCAAGCCACAGCACCAAATTGACACGCCAATCGTACAGCAAAGTAACCGGGAAGCGCGAGGGGACGTGGGCTACAATCCTAGGAAAAAAAACAAAAAGCCACCGTCCAGGGGGCATAAGCTCCATGGGCGCTACCAAGGAGTGGTTGGGGGACGGGAGAGGAGGAAAGTTATTACCGTCGTGGAGGCGTCCGGGAGGGGCGCGGGCCTGACGCGCGAGGAAGGTGTAGGGAGCCGCGTTCGGGGAGAGCGTCGATGGTGGGCCGGCGGGAATGGCGCCGCCGCCCGCTGAGGTGGAGGAAGCCATCGCCGGCGAGGCCGGTGCGTCAGGTTGGTCAAGGTAGGAATGGGGACACGGGGAAGAGAGTGAGTGGTGTGTAGAAGGGCCTAGTGGTAATTTCGGGAAAGTGAAGGGGCATCAGTGTTGGACTTTCCGCCTCTCCGTCTCCGCCTTCCGAAGCCCGAAGCATATGCATATGGCTTCGTCGAGAAGGAAGGCAGCACAGTTGTACGGGGGTTCATTTAATAATCAAATGGAATAATGGGTTAGAGCCGTTTGAAACACAGGATTTTCATAAAAATCATGCAGAATTTTACAAAATCTAGGATTTTATAAAAATCTTACAGAATTTTTACAAAAATATGTTTAATTTCGCAAGAGAACTATAAGATTCGAGAGAAATGCCCACGTTACAAACAAGATCTTAAAGTTTATATAAATTTTGAATTGGCTCTTTATGCCAATTTAACAATTTTTCGGGTTGTATTAGTAGCATGCACCTCTTTTATATAATTCTACGATGGGAGCGTATGCTATGGAAACTAGCTTCTTGTGGAAACTATGGAAACTTTAATCTAAGTCCACATGATTCTAATCCGATGATCTCAGATGAAGGTGTGTTATTTATTCACTTAAACCCTCCCACCAAGATTCTAATCCGATGATCTCAGATGAAGCACAACCCACCTTCAGCTGAGGCCATCGAATTAGAATCCTGTGGACTTGATTAAAGTTTCCATAGTTTTCACAAGATTCTACGATTGCCTATTCTAGTGCCAAAAAAATTAACACTCTAATTTTGTTCTAAGTCAAATTATATTAAGTTTGATCAAGTTTATAGAATAATACCAATATTTTATATTACCAAATAAGTATATTACCAATATTTATGATACTTCTGTTTATATTACCTCTTTGGAAGGGTTTCGACTTCTTTAAAACAATGAACTCAGAGAAAGCTTTTTTTTTTGCTTCAGCCTCTTGTCAAATAACAATTTCAACTTCATTGTTTTTCCCCCTTGATTTTGGCTTTTTAAGTCATTTTAACTTATGTAGTTTGACATGGCTTTTAATTAAGCCGGTGGACAGTCTCACAAAAGCTCTACCAAACAGGGTCTTAGATTCATCATTCAACGAATTTTTTGGTGTCATTAAGGTTGGTAATTATATCCATAATTTTGGTTAATTTTGAGATAACTTGACATACGACAAAACGAAAACATGAGTTTTTTTTGGCACGGAGGAAGTAACACATATTTGCTGTGAATTTTTTCATAAAAAAGGTAGTTGAATTTTGCTATTACTTGTTCTAGTCTTTGCGTTTTATTTAAACAACAATAATAAAGACGCTTAATTCAGCGATATGCCAATTCGATCAGTGATCCGGTGGCTCTATCCCAATTGTGCTTCACCCATTTGCGTTGGGATCGCTTACTTTCGTCCGAAGTGTATAGTTATCAATTATCATGTGAAAGCTCACAAATGCAGTTGACAGTACCAAAAAAAAAAAAGGTCGCATCGTTTTACGATGTTCTGGATCATATGTATAAGTGCCAACAGGCTTGATGGCAAGAAAGCAAAGCAGCCACCCAGCACCAAGAGCACATCAACCACAACCTATCACAATGCACGCCATACACCGGTATGAAAATGGTTTCCATTTTAAAGGAACCCTTTTGGGAGTGCTTTAGCTGCAAAGACTACGATTGTGAAGGACCCCTGTGCATATATGGACGGACCATGGCCCTCTCTCGCCAAGCCACCAGAGCATTCCCATTCTGGGCACTGATCTGCTCCGCATTTTTTCACTTTTTTCACATTTACTCTCTCCGTTCCGTTTTGGTTTTTCTAGATTCATAACTTTTACTATGCACTTAGATATATATTATATCTAGACACACAATAAAAGTTATGAATCTAGATATGCCAAAACGTATTATAATTTCTTTGAAAAACAGAGGAACTAGCTTTTAGCACAGCCCAAAATCAGAAATAAAGCGGCTCACAAGACAACTTTCAGAATATTAAAGCAGACACCAGAATACCAGTATAGCGACAGGAAGCTACAGCTGTATTGGAAAGCGATTGACAGCCACGAAACTTCAGCCGCAACCTCCACAGAGCCTCACAATACGTGCACAAAACAACAGCAATATTTATTACAATAAATTTATTATAAAATTTAAGCAACGCATTCACAATTCTAGTACCCCAGACACATGCTGTGGTATTTCGTCACAACGAATTCGAACTCACCACAGTAGCAACATAAAACACAGATCAACAGGCTACCAGTAACAGGGTTCAGGAACCGAAAATTCTGAAACAGCTATCTACAAAACGAAAAAACATCAGATACTACCGAGGTTCAGAGTTTCGGGGCACCCATCTAACAGGGTCTTGCTCTTGCTACATTACATCAGAATAAAAAAACCGGCCGACGAGGGCATGATTTACAACTACACAACAGCTATGACATTAGTAAGACATCTGCAGCAACAGCAAAAGAAGACTACGATTAACCTCCTCTTTTTTTTTTTCTTTTTCTCACTTCTCACTTGCTACCTCTCTTTTTGATTTTTCAGCTGCCTTGGCATGCCCGGATTTCTTACGGCTGTTGGACGCATGCCATAACCCAGGTTATTATGTACAGAAGACCACGCACCAGGCTGATGATGCCAGGAACCCATGCGCAAAATGCCATGCCTTGCACCGCACCAGGATAGATTTCATACCCATCCATACACCCCAACACAGAGGAGGAGGAGCAGAGCCACCGAAAGAACCAGCCAGATGATGTATGATTGGAATCCTCCCCTCTGCATTGGTGCTCCCACGTGTGGCTCAAGACAACCCTCCTGCTTGACATCCTTGTTGCTTTCCTCAGAAGTCTTCCGCAGCCTCAGAACAGATTTGGCTTCTGGAACAGCCATTTCAGCATCTACAGTTCAACAATATATTAAACTAGCTTAGCAAAAGCAGAAGTTATCACAAAGAGACAATATACAAAAGTTTCAAAGCTTTATTACCATGTTCAGGGATGTTCTTTTGCTCATCATCATGGCTATTGCCAGGTAGATCATCAACACTTCGAGCGAGGTTTGTACTTGCATCCTCTTCAATCTGATAGAACATTAAAAGGAGAAGTCAGATAGTATCATTTGTTTTGTTAAAATAGATCATCCAGGATCCACGAAGATTTCAGGAGAAAACACTGCACAATAGTATCCACACACTAACAGAACTAGTATCTATGGAATATCCTAGGTACCGACCATCACTAGCATAAAAAACAATTGTAAATTTAGCTTCCGATTAACAAAAAGAACAATCACCTCTGCTTTCTCTGCTTTGTGCTGACTTTCTGATTCGTCTATGATGCAGCTTGATGAATCATCACTACTAGGACACGGGCCTTTGTTAAGGCCTGACTGTAGCCGCAGCCTTTGCATAGCAGTTCCCTGTCGAGTGAATGAAATCTCTGAGCTTGAACTTGAACTTGGAGCAGGGTCACGGCTTCTAATAACAATCCCAGTTGACTCAACCTCATCCCCATCAGAAGCCACATCCTTCTCTGCGGTGGACTCCTCAATAGATTCGTTCAAACGGTCTGGAGTTACAACACATGATACTTCATCTTCACTCTCATCTTTAGTTATGCTCTCCATACACTCAACAACCTGTAGCCTCAGCCTCCTTATTGCATCGCCCTGGTAAGTAGACACATGGCTTGGTTGTACAGTGGAGTCCAACTGTTGAGGTCTAAGTTCAATTCCACTTTCTTGGAAAAGTTCATTGCTCCATCCAGCACTCCTCACATTTGGATCTTCCATGCTATTGAATAGCTCATTGAAAGAATCAGCACCAGAGTCTACCGAAAGTACATCTTGGTCAGTGGTGTCATAAGGAAGCAGAGGGTATGACTCATCTGGCTCGAAACCTATGTTTGCCAAACAGCTTCGATCATCTTGAAGCTCAACCTGCAAAGGTAACAAAATATAAGGAATGTTGGATTAACCACAAAACCATCAGATGACAAACTCAATATGAAAAGAAAACCAGTACCTGCATATTCCACTGGTTCCCAAATTCTGTTGGAATGTCAGAATCATACTGAACTTTTGATGTTGTTGATGAATGTTCATCAGGATCAACGAGTGTTTGATTCAAGAAAGCATCCAGGTCATCAGGAGCATTCATGATGCCATCAAAACTAAAAGCTCCTTGCTGTATATCAGGGAAGAATGCATTTTCAAGTGGTAGAATGGGGGCGAAACTGGACACAAAATTGTTATAATCATCATTTCCATTCTGGGGATTAACTAAGTGGGCTGAAGCAGCAGCTGAAGGATCACCCTGCTTGTAATCATAAAGATGAGGGAAATTGTTAGGAAAAATTCAGTTATAAAATTGTAATTATGAGGGTCGATAGTGTGCAGCCAAATGTTGAATGCCGGTAGAGGTTAAAAGGCTCTTTTTACTCTGTTGTGCTCACCTTAGGTACACCAGCAGCATGTCCGTGGGAATTTACATGGGAAACACCCGGTGCAGTAGCCACCAAGTTATCATTTCTGTCCGCCAGCCACCTTGTCACTGACCCAACATGGGTTTCAACAGAATGTGGCAGCTCAATCGGATCATCCAGAGCAGATTCTGGAGATTCCTTATTTAATGGTGTATTAGCTTCCTCATTCACCTCTAGGTTGTCAGGTGAGGAACGAGAAGGAGTAGGTGAGTAGCCACTTCTATCCATTTCCTCTGGGGTGGGGCGCTCAGTTTTCTCCTCTTGCTTTCCGAAGAGGCGATAAAGAACATAACCACCCTGAAAGAATCAGACACATAAGCACCAGGTAATTTAGTAAACACTTGCCATGAGATACAAAAAAGATAAACTATGTGCTTATACTGTACAGAACTAATTACAAAGATTATTAGAACTCAGTTCTTTTAACCACCTGAAATCAAACTAGTGTTTAGGGACACATTCTTCAGTGAACAGACTACTATGTTATATTTCTCAAAGATAAACTTATATAAGTACTAAAGTACAAAGAACACATATGTACAAACACCAACAACACTACAAAACTGACAACCATAAGCTGCACCGAGAATAATAGCTTCATACCTGCTCGCCGGACTCAAACTCAGGCTCGGTGGTGCGGTACTCGTGCATAATCCACCCTGTGCGCTCACCCTTGGGGGCACGTCCACGGTGGAAGACAAGGGTCTTCTTCGTACCAATGGTATGCTGCTTGCGCTTGTCACCCTTGGACTTGATGATCCTGTCCTTGCCAGTAGCCTTCCAGTATCCGGCCACGGTGGCCCTGTTCGACCTGCTACCGTTGGGGTACTTGCGGTCCTTGGGCGCGAAGAAGAACCACTCGGGATCGTCGGACCGGATCAGAGACTTATCTGCATATACACAATCAATCACGTCATCAGTACCCCGGATCAGGAATTAGAATAATCTTTCCCGGAAGTTTGGCTCGACTCAGACACGCAGATCGACAAAATGAATCGGCGCAGCGAAAGGATTTTGTTCAGCTGCATCGCACCAAATCAAATCGCATCTTGGAAAGGGGGGACGCGGTATTAAATAAAGGATTTAGCGGAGCTCGAGGGAATCGCATCGAACCAGCACATAACTAGTATTTCTTAAGGAACCGCTAGTACAAGCAATCCCCAAACAGAACAGAGGAAGCAGCAGATTGTAATCCGCTCGGCTTTTTCAGCACAAACGCGTCAGACTCCGGCAGCAGGAAGGTTCGTGTGGTAGCTGGCAACGGAAACACGGAGAAGGGAGAATCGCGAGAATGGGAACGGATTGACCGAAACAGTGCGATTCCCGTCCAGCGAGTGCAAATCGAAGAAACAAAAGTCTGGCGACATCCGACTAAAACCCCCCTAAATCGGACACCAACCGGAAGCGAATCCTGATAAAAAAAAATTGCAGACGAAACCCGAATCACCGAGTAGCCCATGAGGAACTCGGAAATCCCAGCAGAGACTACCGTGTACGACCACCGACCACAAAAGTCCGGGGAACGAAGGGAAAAAATCGAGAGCAGAGACGGGCGATCAAGCGACGGGGACGACGAGCAGAGGCAAGTAAGTACCTGGAAGGTCCCACGGCTCGCACTTGCAGACGTCGATCTCGGGGATGACCTGGTTCTCGGAGTTGATCTGGCCGGTGATCTTGCCCTTGAGGTAGTGGGTGACGAGCTCCTCGTCGGTGGGGTGGAAGCGGAAGCCGAGCGGCAGCGTCCGGAGCTCCATCACCGCCGCCTTCGCCATCGGGATCGCGGCGTGGCTTAGCGGCGAAGGAAGCGCGCGGGGTGGTGAGGGACGGGAGTGCGGAATGGGGGGGTTAGGGTTTGGTGGTCGGATTGGATTGGGGATTTTAGAGGGGCGTCCGTCCGCGGAGGAAGGGCACAGGACAGGGAGGGCGGCAGGAGGAGACGTGGTGTGGAAGATTTCGCTTTACCGCGTGGCTGAATTTCCTCGCATATACCCGCCCCAGCAGGCCGCGCGGCCGCGTAGGAGCAGCGTGTACTGGATGGTCCCCCAGCCAAGCGCCGTATTACGACTCTGCCACGGCCGCTGCCACTGGGCCCACTATCCTCCGTTCCCTCTTTTTCGAACGTTCCCCTTTTCTCGGGATTTGTATTGCGTTTTGAGGAATTTTCCTCAGTACTATTTTGGGAATGTTTTGGAGATGTTCTTGTTGAAAATTGGGGAACTTTATGTCCTATTCACTCAAGCTTATCGGGTTATATGCGATGCATCAATGGAAAATGGGGAGGGTGAGGGAGAAGAAGTGGTGGAGGAAAGAAGAAAAATGGAGAGAAAGAGAGGAAGAAGAAGAAATCAGCCCCCTGGGCCCCATGAAAGTTCTGTCATTAGAACTTAGGAATAAGACGTTGGACACTAGATAGAGGTCGAAGACGAGGTCGATCCTACCATAAAGTTCAGCCCCCCCTAGGATTTTGTCCTGCATCCGCCACTGATTGCAGCTAGCATTGTCAGCCATTTTTTTTCAAAAAAAAAACTAGCAATTTATTCTTTTAAGGGGGGATGTTTATTTTGGAGGGAAATTATCAATTTATTCAGGTTTCTTTTTAGGAAATTAGAAATGTTTCCCTTGTTTTCTGGAACATTAGTAATTTCTTGAGGGCCTTTGCACCACTGACAAGGACATGAGGATAATGCAAGTAGCCCTAGTGGGTTTGAATGAAAAATATTCACGCTAGGAAGTAGGAATGTCTCGAGCTGGCACCACCTGCTTCAGAGTCTTGAGTGCTGTAGCTGTCATGGCCTCTTCTAAAGATGGATTCAAAACATGTATTATATTTGAGTGCGGTTTGAAAAATTGAAAAAGCACTTGTAGTTGTAGTAGCATAGCAACTGTGGGCAGGGATACCTCCCACAAACCTTTGTTATTTCTGTTTCAGTAAAGAAGCAGCTGTAAGACTACCCGCACTCATGGACCTCTATATTCATCCTCTATACGTCCTAGTCAGCAAGATTCTCTACTCTATACTCAATTCTCCCGCACCCATCCATCCTCTATATCATCCTCTATCCACTCTATTCACTGTGGGACCGACTTGTCACTTTATCTAAATATATCCATGTGTGATCTAGTTTTGAAGGATTTATTGAGACGAATTTAATGGTGCAATCGAAATTTAATTTGGATTTTTGGTTTGTGAGTTATAGCATTTTTTTCCTTTGTTTAGCTAGCGGGGTCCGCCACTACAGAGTATAGAGTAAGCACAGTACTACTCTAAATATAGAGTGAGAGAAAGGATAGAGTATCGTTTTAGAGTACCCAGTGCAGCAGTTTTTACTCTATATTCATACTCTAAAGCTTTAGAGTATCGTTTTAGAGTATCCACTGCGGGTAGTCTAACAATCTGGAGAGTTGCTGTCATACGGGCACTCGTTTCTGATTCTACCGCTGCTTCCACTTCCATGGCGTTACCGTGACACGTGGAGACTGTGTGTGTGGTCTCAAGTGAGGAGATGATAATGCATATGTATCGCGACCCAAGAATCATGGCCAAATTCCAGCGAATGGGGGGCCCAGATGCTGGCCCCGTAGCCGCGGGCACCTCCCTCTGCATGGACGCCGGAGTCGAGACGGGTGCCCCCTGGCGTGCGGTCTCCACGGGTAGGAGCTCCTCCCTGTCGCCTCTCCCCACACCTTTCTTCCTAGCAAAGTAGTCTGCGAGCAGATCCAAGGCCCTGCGATGGATGGAAGACTCCGACAACTCTGATTTCGAATGCACGTCCTCTGCTGCCCAGTTGTCGTACCTGGAAGCCGCTCGTCGGGCCTTCGTGGCAACGGCCTCGCCCGTGCCTGCAGTGCCGTGTGAGGGGGAGCTCTGCCTTACGTCCGGTCATCATCTCCAAGAAGAGGCGACGCAGTCGTCGTCGAGCCAGGACCAGGGACGCCGATGATCCTCCAGCGGTGACCCCACACCCGGGCGCTAGGGTGACTGCGCACCAGCGGCTCGCCCCACAACCGGTCACGCATGTGCCCGTGCACCAGCGCCTCGGCCCACGGCGCAGGGCGAGCGGCCGCCGTCGTCGTTGTTGTGAGCTAGGCCCTGGGTTCATGACGAATGCCAGGCGACCTCAGACTCTGCCACGCGCCCATCCTCCTCCTGATGTGCTTCCTCGAAGCCACGTTCCTCGAGTGGTCGCGCCTGTCGACGCCGACGGCTTCACGCTTGTTCAAAGCCGCCGGCACGGGCGTCGCCATGCCTTGCCTCACCCTCGTCGCCAGCGGCCGGTGCTGCCTTCGCTTGTTGGTCTCTGCTTCAACTGTCTAGATGGGGACCACATCGCCGCCCGGTGCACCTTCCCATCCCGCTGCCTTTTCTGTCTTAGCACGGAGCACCGGGTGAGGAACTACAAGCATGGTTGCTCGCCCCAGCGTCTCTCCTCCGACCGGGTGGGGGAGCCTCCAAGGCGCGATCTTCGGCGTTGTGCTGCTGGAAGCAACCATGGTCACTCTGGTTCGCGCCCGCGCCGACTCCGTCTTGGTCGCCATGGCGAAGATGATGACAACAGTGGCGATGCCTAGGATGTTGGCGGCGCGCCGGAACCGCAGCTTGAGCCTGGGTGGGTCCCAACTTTCCAGCAAGCGTCACCTATCATTGTCGGAGAGATTGTCTGCCCGTCCCAACCGGTATCGGTCCTTCGTCGTCTGGGCCATGCAAGCAATGCCTACTGCTGAAGGGGGCGCAACGTCACCAGCCCTCGTCACGTCCGGTGTCATCTTCCCCCTATCAGTCGCCCGAGGCCTCTCTTGAGTTTGAAATTCAAATTCTATCGCGGCCTCCACCCTCGCTCCCCATGGATGGACTCGATGCTTTGTGTCTCTGACTTAGATGCCACTGTTCATGCCCAACCAATGTTCGCGGCCTCGGAGCACCTGCTTCCGGTCTTGGAAACTGACATGGCGCGGCAAAGTAGCCCTCCGCGAGCATCCTGGGCATCGAGGCTGCTGGCTGACGAGCAAGCACATCATCAGCAACTCTCCATCGGGGCCTCCAACGACGCCCACGAAGGGCAGCCCGCTCAGCCCTTCGACAACAGCCCATCAACGCTAGTACACGGGACGGACCCCTCTCCTACTTCTTGTTTGTCACACCCAATTTTAAGGACGAAACCAGATATGCACTATATGTGAAATAAAGGAGTCAAATCTCACATATAGTCGCAGGTAAGTGTAATACCAAGAGACAAATGCTTAATAAATAACGTACTTAGTATATAAACATAACCTCAGAGTGCAAACAACGGAAAAACAACTCTGATCTTCTGGTGTAGACTTTACTCCGTAGGAACAAACTGACTGGTTGATCACAAGTCTAATAACTCCAGAGACTATCCTGAGGGTGGGAAATAGCAAGAGTGAGTCCATGTCGAACTCCGCAAGCATAGCAAGTATAAATCCCATAAACTCATGATTAATGTAACATAATCAATATAAAGTATAATCGATAAGTAAATGAGCATCTTAACAAAACAAGAATTATCATCTTTAATGTAGATGTCTCCAAGGCCGCTCGTGTCCGTGAGCACGGCTAGTATACCAGTTTATTAAACTCTGCGCAGAGGTGTACACTTTCACTGTGAGTCGTGATTTACCCTTTCGCCTGAGATAGCTAACCTCTTGACCCACTTCCAAGGAAGGTCGGTAGGGTTCACTATGAAGCCTTTCAAAGGTTCGTCTAACAAGTTAGGGCCACTAGGTTTTCAAAGTCAATCTGTGTGATACAACCAGTCCCAGGGATTCACAGTCTGTTTTTCCCCATTTGCGCCACAAGGGTAACCTCTAACAAGCTAGAAAATGTCCTCATACCGAGCTAAAGCCAGAGCCATATAACCCTTACAGTTGTACTGTAAATCCCGAAGGTTCACGTACAGACAAGATCTTATGTTGCTAAAAAGTCATTTCTCAACCATCATAGCTCTTACATTAATTAAGTCACAAGATCATGGTCATAGAAAGAATACCCAAACTATACTTGCCTTAGTTTGCACACTCCTGCTGGTCCTGCTGGTCTTCGAAGTACTCCTGGCTCCCAACGTACTCCTCACCGTCTGACTCAACCAACACGGCAACATACACATTTCAGGAGCATTCATGCGTAGTAAACAAACCTATAATTAGAACAGTAAACCACCAGTATAAAAATAAGATAAAAAGTTTATGAAATTATTCTACATCTTGCTACGGTCACGTCAACGCGAAGATCACAAAAATCAGAGCTAAAACGCAAAAGTTGCGAATTATTTAGGGTTCCAAAAGCTAGCTATTAACTAGATTTATTTGAGAAAATCAAAAACTTCTAACGGGTCTAACAGTAGCACTAATGCGTAGATTATGAAATTATGAACCTAACGCAAGTTGAACGGGTCGAATCGGAGCTAAAACGACGATTTTATAAACGTTTTACTACAGTGGCAAAACTGTAAATAGATTGAAAGCATTTCAGAATTAAAATAAATCAAAATTCAGAAAATTTATTAGAACCGAGGACTGCGGGTTGAAAATGCAAGAACTTGGGGGGTCTCTTTAGAAAAAGGACCCGCGAAGGGGTATCAGCCAACCAGGGCCGTTCATCTCGCGATGTGCGGTCGAGATTAGATGGGGGAGAGGAGAGAGAGGCCGGCCGCCGGATTTAGGGGAGGTGACGGCGGCGCCGCCATGGTCGGCGACCGTGAGCTCGCCGAAGCGCTTGGAACACGACCTACGGTCCACGGTTTCGAAAAAATAAGGGCACCGGGACGAAGTGGGGGGAGACGGCGAGCTCGCCCCGGAGCAAAACACGGCCATGGGGTAAGCCCGAGCGGCTCCCGCCATGGACGGCGGCGAAAAACTCATCGGAGCTCGTGGACACGGCCATAGAGACTAAAATTCGAGAAGGTAAAAGCATGGGAAGATAGAGGGGAGTACGGGGAAGCTCACCACGGCTTCAAACGAGATGGGGACGGCTCTGGAACGGCGGTCCACGGGAGCGGCAGAAGGTGGCTCCGTGATTTGCGCTGCGGTTCTATGGCGTAGCAAAACCGTGAGAGAGGGAGTTGGAGTGGGAAAGAAGGGTGGAGCCAGGTCACGCTGCCCCTTAAAAGGACCCGAGGCGCGGGGAGGGAGGGAGAACGCTCCCACGACGTGAAGTAGGCGCGGGGCGGCGGTTGCCTTCGTGACCGAGTGGAGAGCGGCTGGAGGTTGGAAATGAAAGCGCCGATAGGTGGGCCCTGCATGCCAGCGGCTCAAGGGAGAATGGCGCTGCAACGGACGTCGGCTCGGTTGGGCTGGGCCGCGGCCCAAGAGAAGGAGCGTGGGGGAGGGAAGAGTGGGTCGGCCGGGAAGCTGGGCCACTAGGCCGAAATGGAGGGAGTGAAGGCGGGAGAGAATTGTTTTTCTTTTTCTGAGTTGAATTTTCAAATCACATTTCCAAAAGGTTTTTAAATCTTTTAGCACTTGGACCAAAACCAACCATCACAATAAAATGTAATGCAGCAGCAGAGTGCATAAACAAGTTGCTAACCTTATGATTGATTTTATTTTCACAAAAATTTATTATCTCATATATGTGAAATACACACATAATTGCATAAATAAATCATATTTAACTATTTTGGGAAAAAAAGCAAAATTTAGGGTGTTACAATTCTACCCCCTTAAGAGGAATCTCATCCTCGAGATTCGGATGACTGTGATCATAGAGATAATGACACTCTGTCTTTATTCGATCCTCATTTTCTAAATTACATCTTTCGTCGAGAGCCATGAGGCAGTTTCTCAGATCCCAACTGACTAATCTGCCTAAACATGATCATCTCTCCTATTGAGCTCCTCCAAAGTCGTTTGTTCCTCTACTCTAACTTTTGTAAACTCATGGTCCACTTTGCTATCCTCAGTGTACCTATCTTCTAATTGGTCATTCTCGTCTTCCTTAGGTGAGAGTCGACCACCTTGATACTCAATTCTTTTCCCTGATGGTGTTGTTAAGAGCATTGTGCACCGAGTACCATGAATCACTTCTTTCTGCGCACACAACCATCCATTACCAAGAACCACGGGGATATTAAGTGACTCTAACACAACGAGGGTTACGGTGAAGTTTTCCTTGTTTATGACAAGACTGACGTTCGAGCATATCTGATCTGCCTGTATTTCTCCCACTAGAGTTTGAACTAGCAAAGGCCTCCTCGTTGGACACTTCACCATCTTGCACGTCTCTACCATGTCGGCGGAAATGAAAGAATGCGAAGCACTAGGGTCAAATAGAGCAAAAACTTGTACTGAACTTACTTGAATATAACCACCCACTGCTTTGGTAGCTCCATGAATGTTATCCATATTCACGTTGCTCAGTCTTCCATTGACATAGTTTCGCTGCGCTTTGCTTCCTTGAGCAGGCTTCTTATGGGCTTTCCTTTTTCGCTTTCGTCGTTGTGGATTCTGACTCAGTTCACTCCCAACTTGCTCTTCAACATTGTTGTTTTAATAGTACTCAGCTTCATCATACCCATAACATCCTTCAATGGCAGAAACATCAGCCTTTTCCCACATCTCAGTGCGAGACGTCATATAGGGCTCCTGATTCATGGGATACTATACTTCCTATTATCAAGTGACCAACATCAGCAACACGAGCAAGTATAGATGATCATAATCATGAGCTATCTAAAGGGACAACTCTCGCCTCCATGGATCCAAAATTATCAACCTTGTACACAAGACATTTTTGCTTGAGAGTGGCAACTCAATCATGGAGACTAACCAATACTTCCAAATAAAGAATTAAATCTTAATAAACCTTCTTTACATTGGCTACCCCTCTTAAAATAAGGGACACCAAATAAGGTAGCTTGAACATTTTGCTAGATGAGCTAACTAGCATCCATACATTCTATTATCCTAATGATTCTTTTGTGCATAGGTAGAAACAAGAAATCTGAAGTTCCTCGCGAGCAGAAAATCAGCAACGCGGTAAAACTGCTACAACTCTCGTTTTGTAATTCCAATAAAGTTCCACCTTATACCGTTGGAAATCTTCTGAAATTTCCTGAAACTTTCTTATAGAATACTTTTCTAAATTCTATAGATGACTTGGTCGAAAACAGCACATAACAGATTCTGTTCCAATTTTCAGACAACACAGTTGCATCGTCTTGTAATTTTTGTATCTCCCAAACCAAAATAGCTATGAGGGTGATTCTTGCGGCTAGGTAAAGATCTCGAAGCCTAATGTTGTCCAGAATTTTCTCATGATTTATGGTTGTTGAAAGACAGATGTATAAGCCAAATGAGACAGACTGCTCTAAAAGGATATGATGTAGAGAGTCAAAATAAACCAACCCATCTACCTATTCACTAATCCTTATATCTTAAGCCTATATCTAAATGAAATTGTGGGATCCACAAATTTATTGCAATCATTACAAAGATCCAATACAAGCATAGACATAAAGACAATCCAACAAGACAATATAGGAGCACAACTCAACAATGACTCCACTTGCGATACTATCGTTTTCTTCGTATAAAGGGAAAAGATCCTAATGCTTCTCTTTCGATATCGAAAGAAGATGGTAAGATGAGGTTCTAAAAGCATACCAATTCAAGGAGTGAAGATGAGAACAAAAACTTTTAAAATAAGCAACAAGGCAGGGATAATATCAAGGGCAAGGATACAATATGGAAAAAAAAATAGCAAGGTTTATAGAACAAGGATTGTTATAGCAGTTTCAAAACCTTAACACGACCCATTTCTAACTAGGCTTGCGTCCTACAGTCAGCATTGCTCTGATACCACTTTGTCACACCCAATTTTAAGGACGAAACCAGATATGCACTATATGTGAAATAAAGGAGTCAAATCTCACATATAGTCGTAGGTAAGTGTAATACCAAGAGACAAATGCTTAATAAATAACATACTTAGTATATAAACATAACCTCAGAGTGCAAACAACGGAAAACAACTCTGATCTTCGGGTGTAGACTTTACTCCGCAGGAACAAACTGACTGGTTGATCACAAGTCTAATAACTCCAGAGACTATCCTGAGGGTGGGAAATAGCAAGAGTGAGTCCATGTTGAACTCTGCAAGCATAGCAAGTATAGATCTCATAAACTCATGATCAATGTAACATAATCAATATAAAGTATAATCGATAAGTAAATGAGCATCTTAACAAAACAAGAATCATCATCTTTAATGTAGATGTCTCCAAGGCCGCTCGTGTCCGTGAGCACGGCTAGTATACCAGTTTATTAAACTCTGCACAGAGGTGTACACTTTCACTGTGAGTCGTGATTTACCCTTTCGCCCGAGGTAGCTAACCTCTTGACCCACTTCCAAGGAAGGTCGGCAAGGTTCACTATGAAGCCTTTCAAAGGTTCGTCTAACAAGTTAGGGCCGCTAGGTTTCTAAAGTCAGTTTGTGTGATACAACCAATCCCAGGGATCCACAGTCTGCTTTTCCCCGTTTGCGCCATAAGGGTAACCTCTAACAAGCTAGAAAAGGTTCTCATACCGAGCTAAAGCCAGAGCCATATAGCCCTCACAGTTGTACTGTAAATCCCGGAGGTTCACGTACAGACAAGATCTTATGTTGCTAAAAAGTCATTTCTCAACCATCATAGCTCTTACATTAATTAAGTCACAAGATCATAGTCACAGAAAGAATACCCAAACTATACTTGCCTTAGTTTACACACTCCTGCTGGTCCTGCTGGTCTTCGAAGTACTCCTGGCTCCCAACGTACTCCTCACCGTCTGACTCGACCAACACGGCAACATACACATTTCAGGAGCATTCATGCATAGTAAACAAACCTATAATTAGAACAGTACACCACCAGTATAAAAACAAGATAAAAAGTTTATGAAAGTATTCTACGCCTTGCTACGGTCACGTCAACGCGAAGATCACAAAAATCAGAGCTAAAACGCAAAAGTTGCGAATTATTTAGGGTTCCAAAAGCTAGTTATTAACTAGATTTATTTGAGAAAATCAAAAACTTCTAACGGGTCTAACAGTAGCACTAATGCGTAGATTACGAAATTACGAACCTAACGCAAGTTGAACGGGTCGAATCGGAGCTAAAACGACGATTTTATAAACGTTTTACTACAGTGGCAAAACTGTAAATAGATTGAAAACATTTCAGAATTAAAATAAATCGAAATTCAGAAAATTCATTAGAACCGAGGACTGCGGGTTGGAAATGCAAGAACTTGGGGGTCTCTTTAGAAAAAAGGACCCGCGAAGGGGTATCAGCCAACCAGGGCCGTTCATCTCGCGATGTGCGGTCGAGATTAGATGGGGGAGAGGAGAGAGAGGTCGGCCGCCGGATGTAGTGGAGGTGACGGCGGCGCCGCCATGGCCGGCGACCGTGAGCTCGCCGGAGCGCTTGGAACACGACCTACGGTCCACGGTTTCGAAAAATAAGGGCACCAGGACGAAGTGGGGGAGACGGCGAGCTCGCCCCAGAGCAAAACATGGCCATGGGGTAAGCCCGAGCGGCTCCCGCCATGGACGGCGGCGAAAAACTCATCGGAGCTCGTGGACACGGCCATAGAGACTAAAATTCGAGAAGGTAAAAGCATGGGAAGATAGAGGAGAGTACGGGGAAGCTCACCATGGCTTCAAACGAGATGGGGACGGCTCTGGAACGGCGGTCCACGGGAGCGGCAGAAGGGGGCTCCGGTGGTGATTTGCGCTGCGGTTTTATGGCGTAGCAAAACCGTGAGAGAGGGAGTTGGAGTGGGAAAGGATGGCGGAGCCGGGTCACGCTGCCCCTTAAAAGGACCCGAGGCGCGGGGGGGGGGGAGAACGCTCCCACGACGTGAAGTGGGCGCGGGGCGGCGGTTGCCTTCGTGACCGAGTGGAGAGCGGCTGGAGGTTAGAGATGAAAGCGCTGACAGGTGGGCCCGGCATGTCAGCGGCTCAAGGGAGAATGGCGCAGCAACGGACACCGGCTCGGTTGGGCTGGGCCGCGGCCCAAGAGAAGGAGCGCGGGGAGGGAAGAATGGGCCGGCCGGGAAGCTGGGCCACTAGGCCGAAATGGAGGGAGTGAAGGCGGGAGAGAATTGTTTTTCTTTTTCTGAGTTGAATTTTCAAATCACATTTCCAAAAGGTTTTTAAATCTTTTAGCACTTGGACCAAAACCAACCATCACAATAAAATGTAATGCAGCAGCAGAGTGCATAAACAAGTTGCTAACCTTATGATTGATTTTATTTTCACAAAAAATTATTATCTCATATATGTGAAATACACACACAATTGCATAAAAAATCATATTTGACTATTTTGGGAAAAAACAAAATTTAGGGTGTTACATTGTTCTGTTACAGCCTCGCCTTCAGTCCAACCCACCTCTGTTAAGGACTTCATCGCCGATCTAAAGTTGCCGCTCGAGGTGCCGCTGATCCAGTCGCCGCCGTGCCGTTGTGTCTCGCGCGTGCGGGTCGAGAACCTGGTGCCACGCTACAGTGAGGCCAAGTGGGTCATGCTCAGCAAATGGCAGCCATCGGCGAGCGCCCCTTCGTCAGCGCTGGCGACGTATGATGCGACCATCGGCACTCGGTTCCACGAGACGTTCCAATAGCTATTATCGTCGTCTAAGCGCACGACAATGTGGGAGCTCTTCCCCATGGCCGGTGCTCAGGCGTTTTGTGCAAGGGTTCGCTCAATGTCGTAACATCTTCGGTCGCACATCTAGGCCTTGTTCGGCTGGCTGGTTGCCAGCCAGCCAGCAGTGCTTTTCTCTCACACCAGTTCAGCACCAGCCACCAGTCATCAGCCAGCCAGCAGTATTTTTCTCTCATAATAAATCAGCCTCAGCCACCAGCCACCAGCCAGCCGAACGAGGCCCTAGTTTCTTAGTTAGTTACAACAGCATGCATTCCATCGCCTAGCGGTGCCTTGTGTTCGTGTTCAACCCCATTACTCATGGCACCTCGCCGTGTTGTGATGTTGGACGTGTAAAACTTCTAACTTCTTCTTAATGAAACACGTGTTATGCACGTTCTAGAAAAAAAATGGCGGCAACCAGATTATCTCCTATCCTATGAACAAACGGCTTTATTCAGAACAACAATATATATGCTGGTAAGCAAAATGCTCTGGCAAATTAAATATCATCAGGAAAGAGATAAGAACGGTTTCGATTCTGTCAAGTGTCGTTGTCACAGTAATCATGTTTAGACACATGGCATGGAGTACTAAGACTACCCGCACTCATGGATCTCTATATTCATCCTTTATATGTCCTAGTCAGCAAGATTCTCTCCTCTATACTCAATTCTCCCGCACCCATCCATCCTCTATATCATCCTCTATCCACTCTATCTACTATAGGACTCACTTGTCACTTTATCTAAATATATCCATGTGTGATCTAGTTTTGAAGGATTTATTGAGACGAATTTAATGGTGAAATCAAAATTTAATTTGGATTTTTGGTTTGTGAGTTATAGCATTTTTTTTTCCTTTGTTTAGATAGTGGGGCCCGCCACTATAGAGTATAGAGTAAGCACAGTACTACTCTAAATATAGAGTGAGAGAAAGGATAGAGTATCGTTTTAGAGTACCCAGTGCAGCAGTTTTTACTCTATATTCATACTCTAAAGCTTTAGAGTATCGTTTTAGAGTACCCACTGCGGATAGTCTAGACGTAGACTGATTACAAAACTAATTAAATAGACTGAGACTAATTTACGAGGCGAATCTATTAAGTCTAATTAGGCTCATGTTTAATCTTTCTAATTAGTATTAAAATATCCGATATGATATCTACTAGACTTTAGTCCTTGATTCCAACAGTAATGTTTATTCCGAGTAAGCGTGCTTTGGTGGACGGTGGTATATGACAGTTGATCCTGACAGATGAGGATCAGTGGGGTCTCCTCTCCTGGCCCTGCTTTAAGCATCCTCCTTTTCATTTTCAGGTTTTCTTTCCTTGCCTTGCCTTTCGACCCAATTATTACAATAGCACCACGCCAAGACATTTCGTGTGTGATGATGATGTTGGTAAATAAAGGCAGTGCAGTTGATGCCTTAGAAATCTGGAAACCAATGTACTATGCCAGCAGCCATAAAGTTTTTAATTACATGCCAGATTTTTCTGATCGCTTGAAATGTCCAAGAACGCTAATGCTACAACCATCGCAGTAAGCATAGGAGCCGTTCGGCTGGAATTATAAGCCGGCTGAAAAACACTGTTGGCTGATTTTTTGTGAGAGAAAATACTGTTTCGGCTGAAAAAAAATAAGCTGAATAAGACGGATTATAAGCCAGATGAACAGGGCCATAGTAGTGTATAGGGACGAGTACTTGTAATGTAACCGTGCTTTGGTGGATAGGTGTACTCCGTCCGTCCCTAAATATCTATCGTTTTCATTTCCCGAGAAACAACTTTGACTAAATATATATTAAAAATATTAATATTTATGGTACATAATTAGTATTATTGGAAAGATTTTGAATCTAGTTTTTTAATAAATTTATTTGAAGATACAAATGTTGCACACATTTTCTACAAATCGAATCAAACTTATAGCACGCACACCAACGACGACAGATATTTAGGGACGGAGGGATTACAAGTTAATCAGGAGTTCTGTTGAGGGCACTGCTGATTTTTGACAGGTGACAGTAGCAATTAGCGAGGGCCTTTGTTATTTCGGTTTCAGAAAAGAAGCAGCGGTAGCAATCTGAAGAGTTGCTGTCAGCATGTATCTGGGCGGTAAACAAATGCAGGAGCCTGACGGGCAATAGTTTCTGATTCTACCGCTGCTTCCACTTCCATGGCGTTACCATCACTCCGGTTGCAGACCGCGACACGGGGAGACCGTGTGTGTGGTCTCAAGCGAAGAGACGGTAGTGCACATGTATTGCGACACAAGAATCATGGCAAAAAAAAATTCAGCAAATCTGCTACTGTCAAAACACCAAATGGAAACCTAGTTTGATCGCTGCAACTGGACGTCTGGACTATCTCCTATGAACAAACGGTTTTACTCATCAGAACAATAATGCTGGTAAGCAAGAATGCTCTGACAAATATCATTAGGGAAAAGAGATAAGAACGGTTCCAGATTTTGTCAAATGTCCTTGTTGCAGTAATCATGTGTTGGAGTTAGTAATGTTTATTCAGAGTAAGCGTGCTTTGGTGGACAGTGGTAGTATATGACAGTTGATCCGGACAGATGAGGATCAGTGGGGGCCTCCCTCTCCTGGCCCTGCTTTAAGCATTCTCCTTTTCATCTTGAGGTTTCCTTTCCTTGCCTTTCCTTTCAACCCAATTATTATTATGTACTAATACAATAGCACCACAATTTGAAGGCCAAGACATTTCGTGTGTGATGCTGTTGGTAAATTAAGGCGGTGCAGTTGATGCCTTAGAAATCTGGAAACCAATGTACTATGCCAGCAGCCATAAAGTTTTTAATTACATGCCAGATTTTTTTGATCGCTTTAAATGTCCAAGAACACTAATGCTACAACCAACTAGATTATATTTCGTATGAACTGTATATGTGTCTGAAACACAAATTTGAATGGCTCGCTGGGATTCAAGGATTAGAAAATTGTCACACAATCCTCGACCTCTTGAACTGTCATCATCGCAGTAAGCATAGTAGTGTGTAGGGACGAGTATTTGTAATGCTTTGGTGGATAGGTGTAAAAGTTAATCAGGAGTTCTGTTGAGGACACTGCTGATTTTGACAGGTGATCAGTGCGCTCTCCACTTTTTTTTCTTCTTTGGCTTTTATAAAGGATCCTCCTTTTCATTTTGAGGTTTCTTTTGGACCGACCCTCTTCATATATCAGCGCCAGGAAATAATAAAGTCATAACGTTTGAGTGTGGGAAACTTGCAAGTAGGTGGCAACGACGACCTCGGGTTTTTTCGTCTACTGTTGTGTTGGTGTTTCCTTTTTGAATTTCATACAATGTTGAGAATTGTCTGTACTATGTGAATATATACCCTCTTATATTATATAACGAAAAAAAAATATGGCTGTGAGTTTAGGCTGTCCTAATTGTACTTGTTTTCCTACGCGGAACGCAAGGGTCTCCATTTTCATTTTCATCTGTCTGAATCCGCAAGTTGTCGAAAACATATATATGCCATATATCGTACTTTTGAAATGGCCAAGAACACTGCTAGCTAGTTAGCTACTAGAAGGTTTGGAAATTAAAATCACACACACGCTAATGCATCGAGCAGCCGCGCTAAGCAAGAGAATAGCATTGGCCACTAGCAACACACCTACCACATTCTTTCGGTGCTGTATCTGGCACGGTGTTTGCATGCTTTGCTTTGCTGCTACTAGCAGACAAAAACACTCGTAGACTGGAGTTATTAGAGGTTTTGTTAACCAAGCTGTCAGCAGGGGCGAGTGTTTTTCAGTACAGACCGCATGTCATGTCAGTTTCAAGAAGAATAACGTGGCTGGATGTTGCCCTGAGTCCGAAATTGAAATGGCAAAGGATCGAGTCGGAACTCGGAAGCGTCGGCTGTTGCTGTGACTTGTCAACACGTGAGTGGGTGGTGAGCGAGAGCGGACAAGTGGCCTTTCTCTTTCTCTCTCTCTATATCTCTCTATCGACCGTGCTGTCTTGGTCTTTCCACTTGTTCCACGCCCATGCACACTGTCACGGTGTCACCACAACACGCTAGCGTTCCTGTCAGCTACCTGCTCGGTTACTGCCTACCACTGCCAGGTTTTATTTACCAAGGCCAGGTTTAGTTTCCAAATTTTTTTTGAAAAAATGCTATAGCACTTTTCGTTTGTATTTGACAAACTTTGTCCAATCATGAATTGACTAGGCTCAAAAGATTTGTCTCGACATTTACAGATAAACTGTGCAATTAGTTATTTTTTACCTACATTTAATGTTCCATACATGTGCCGACATATACGATGTGACGGGAAATCTTGAAAACTTTTTGCATTTTGGAGTGAACTAAACAAGGCCCAAATTAAGTTGCCGCGCGCGCTGTGAAATAGTATAATTGCGCAAGGAATTAATATGTACTGTATACTGTAGCTGCTGAGCTCCTCAAATCTTCCAAAGACAGATTTTCGAGGCTCCAAATAAATGAAGGTACGCAAACGTGGCCCAAATTTGCCAACCATCAACGTCGTCGCATAGCGAATGAGGAGAAGAAATGGTGTATACAAATATATAAGCTAGCTTGCTCTAGCAGCTATAATCTTGACACTTGATCCCGACAAATGATGATCCATGCATCAGTGGCCGGCCCGGGTCGATCTCCTAGCTTTCACACGTATATTCAAGCAAGCATCCTCTCCTTTCCCATTCCGAGCTTCCTTTCTTGACCCAATTATTACCAGAAAAAAAAGCCGGCCGTGTCATTGGTTGGCGTGCCATAACACAATAATAACGTGCACTGGTGCTACAAGATAATACTCCCTCTATATCGGATTTAGAAGTCGTTTAGGACAACGACACGGTCTCCAAAACACAACTTTGACCTCTTGTTTTTATAAAAAAATATTTATGAAAAAGTGATATATGTATACTTTTATTAAAGTATTTTTTAAGACAAATCTATTCATATAATTTTTACATTTACAAACTCAACAATTTAAAAGTTATTGATGATTTATATTCCCAATGTTTAACCCAAACCTTATCCAAAACGACTTCTAAATCCGATACGGAGGGAGTATATGTAGGAGTAGCTATCTACTATTCCTTGAGGACCCAGAGATAGGTAACAAAACTTGCATTGCATGCTTCCACACTAACCCACTTGTCATCATAAAAACGTTCATGAAAAATGCAAATACAATCATCCCTAGAACAAGATAAGTAGTATAGACATTGTCACACTGAATGTGGAAATGGCAAACCCTGTGCTTTAAGGTCTGTTTGAGAGAGCTCTAAGTTTGGAAATCCAGATTTAGAGCACCAAATCCACCTTGGAGCTTCTCCAAGGTGAAGTAATGTTTGAGAAATTTGTTTGGGAGAACTCCAGGTGGATCTACTGGGCTGGCCCAATAACTAGCCAATTGTAAACCAACAACAACCCATCAGTGGGAGCTCCTCTTTCCCCTTTGTTTCACTGACGCCCTGGGCCCACATGTTAGACCCATATGTGGAGCCAAAGTGTTTGGGTAAAAAAATTAGATTTTGAGCTGTTTTTGGTGGATCTAGAGCACTTTGAGCTGTCCCAAATAGACCCTTACACACCTTGGCCTCTGGGGGTACCTAGAGAATGGCCCACATTTGTGAAACACCTTCGTCAGTGGCTATGTAGACTACCTAGAGGTGACAAGAGCTATTCAGTTTCTTGAGCCCCTCAGTTGGATGTAATATGTTCCTCCCCTTTCTAATTTTAGTCCCCAATTCCACTTTGACGGTCGTTCACCGCTTCCTATTTGAGCGAACGATCTGACCACCCATCCGCGTCTCCTTTCCTTTCCTTTCCCGTCCCGTTCCCTTTTCGTTTCCGTCCAGTGCAATTTCATTTCATCTTCTTCCTCATCGCTCTCCTCTTCTATCCCCTCTCCTTCCTCCAGATCGCACCACCGTCGCCTCTGCCTGCAAATCCATTCCTAGACTCGAGCTATTGCTGCGAGCGAGCTCGGGTTGGGGTTCATGCCTCTATGGTTTCGCCTCCCCACCCCTGGCACCCATCGCCTTGGACCTTGGCCTGTCGGGTTAGGGTTGGGTCGCGGCTGCGGGGGCCGTGGGTCGGGGGGTGCGGCCGATGCAGCGATCAGGAGGCTGTAGCGGCGGCGGGGCAAGGGATCTCGTGGGTGGATTCTCCAGTGATGGCCGCAGGTGCACTATCCATCATCCTGGGCACCGTGCTTCAGAACCTATCAGACAATAGCGGAAGAATGCCGCGCTCGAGGTGAGGGATTCGATTCCTCGCGGGCTTTGGTCTTAGAGCAATTGCCAGGGATTTGAGATGGAATTTTTGTTGTTGTGGCCTTTGTACAGATTGAGGGAATTGTGAAGCAGCTTGCAACGGCTGGGGATATCTCGCTGCTCACCAACAATTTCACATACTTGCCACAAGCGAACCATCGGAAGGTTTGCTTAGACCGCCGTAGTTCATGTCTCTGTTCTTATGAGGTTAGATTTGTTGAGTTCTGTGGCACTTTGATGTTAGCAGGGTGGGTTGATTGGCCTTGCAACAGTTACTGTTAGACTCACCAGTGAGCACTACTACAGATTCAAACATCACTGTCGGCCCATCACTGCCGGATTGTATTGGGCTGGCAGTGATAAATCTTCACTACCGGTTCAAACTCTGACAGACATTCAAATGATTGGGGTAGGGGTCAAACCGGTAGTGAAGCTCATTATCACTGCCAGTTCGTGGCTGGAATCGACAGTGAATCTTCACCGCGGTTCGTGGCTAGAATCGGCAGTGATAATGAGCTTCACTGCCGGTTCGTGGCTGGAACCGGCAGTGATAATAAGGTTCACTGCCGGTTTTTGAACCACCAGTGATTACGAGCTTCACTGCTGGTTCCAACCATGAACCGGCAGTGATAATTAGATTCACTGCCGGTTTATGGTTTAAACCGCCTGTGATATGTCCACAGTACATATAGCTCGACCTCCCTCCCTCCTCTGTCCGAACGGAATAGAACACTGCTCGTGAACCCTAACTCCCGGCTCCCCCTCCCTCACGGGATCTCTCATCTCCGCCCCACTGCAGCAGCACTCTCTCTTCCCATCAGCAGCCGCACTCCCTGAGCTCCCTCTCCTCTCCCTCCCTCGACGGCCATGGCGGTGGGGTGGCCTCGCACGCGCACCCAGAGGTGGGGGGCCACGCGCCCTGGTAGCAAGCGCTGCCCTCCCCGGCGGCGCCGGGGCGGCCTCGCGCGCGCACACAGGAGAAGGGCGGTGGTACAACAACTCCTTTCTGTGGCCGTCGCCGAGGCCGAGCAGGGCCCTTAGGCCAAAACCGAGCCCAGCGACGTCTTATGTAAGCAATAAGGGTCTTAGCTGATCTTAAGGGTGGGGGTTTGGATTAAAATTTAGGGATTTCTTATGCCAGGGTCAGCGCCACGCCCGGGGCAGATGTCCGAGCTCATCGTTGGGAAGGAGAATCTCACTCTATTCAACACAGGTAAACACCTGTTCCCCTGGATCCAATCCTTGTGAGTTTTATTTTGTCTCCGTTACCATTTGCTTTATGAGCACCAATGGAACTTGCATCAAGTTACTAATTAGTCTGAAAGCAAGAACTTAGCTGACTACTACATACCGTTTCTGCCTCCAAAACAAGCTGAAGTACCATGGTTAGTAGCGGCAAATCATGTGAACTATTGTCGGCCATGTGAACTATCTTGTGTGGAAGCTTTATCAGCAGCCCTTATAATATGGTATTTTTTTTAAGCCTTGCCTAACAATATTGTTTGGAATATGTGTAAGGTCCAAATAGGCTAGAGGGGGGGGTGAATAGCCTAATTAAAACTTCTACAAGAATTACTTAACCACGAGTTAGTACGAAAGGTGGCGAGGCAAAAGCACTAGCTCTAACTAATTAAGCAAGCCACCTACACAAGTCTAGTACAAGGCTATTCACTAAACACAACAACAACTATAAGCTAGAAACAAGAAGTAATACGAGAGAAGAGCTTCGAGTGATTATACCGCCGTGAAGAGAAGAGAAATACCAATCAATCAATCATACAAGAGAAATCCTCGGGAAGAGAATGACACAAGAATTTATCCCGAGGTTCACTTGCTTCCCGGCAAGCTACTCCCCGTTGTGGCGATACACCCACTTGTCGGTTCGCGAGCTAATCGACTATCAAGAGTCGAGCCCTCGGCGGGCGCCGCACAACCGCACACAAGATGGGGATCCTCCAAGCCACGAGCTCCACTAGAGTATCCAATTTGCGAACTCCCGTGGGGAAGGATCAAGAACCCCTTACAACACTTGGTGAAGGCTCCAACAATCTCCAATTGCGAGCTCAATCACCTCCGCTGCTCCAAGCCATCTACCGTGTCGGGAAACACGGAAGAGTAACAAGAAATCCGCAGCAACTCGAAGATCAAGTGCCTCTAGAATGCAACTCTCAAGCAATGCACTTGAATCTCACTCAATCTCACTCAAGATATGCAACTAATCAAAGAGATGAGTGGAGAGGTTGTTCTCTAGCTCAAAGTATGTCTCTAGTTCTCAAAATGTGCAAGAGTTGCCCTCAAACCCCGGCCAACGTCTATTTATAACGAAGGGGTACGCAACTAGCCGTTACAGACGACGCAGCGAAAAACGCGCTGACCGGACGCTCCGGTCAGGGTCGCGACAGCAAGAAACAGTGCGCGTCAGAACTAGCCGTTGCCATGACCGGACGCGCTGAGCCGATTGACCGGACGCAACAGTGCCCGCGTCCGGTCGCGTTCCAGTATGCTCCCGTTGAGACCGGACGCGTCCGATCGCACGTGACCGGACGCGCCGCGCGTCCGATCGTCACTCCGCTTCGCTCTGCCCCTCTGGACGCCTGATCGGACGCTCCGGTTACGTGAGGGACCGGACGCGCCGGTCGCGCGCTCTGATTCGCTCAGGAGAACTGACCGGACGTGCTGTTGAACTGACCGGACGCCACAGTGCCAGCGTCCGGTTAGAGTCCAGTAAGCTCCCTGGATGACCGGACGCGTCCGGTCATCAGTGACCGAACGCGCTGCGCGTCCGATCATCAAACTGAAAACCGCGCAGACGCTGAACACTGACCGGACGCGTCCGGTCATACAGAGACCGCGTCCGGTCCAGCGTCCGGTCATCTCTGTGACCTCCGTTCGCCTCCGTTTCTTTTCCGACTTCCGGCGCAATAGAAAATAGGCATTTCACTTCTCCAAAAAGCGCCGAATCCCGCCTCGTAAGCTCGGCGGGAGGGAGAGAGGAACCCAAACCCCTCTCTACCGCTCAAACTCCACCGCCTTCACAAATGTGCTAACACCACCAAGTGTACACCACCATGTGCATGTGTGTTAGCATTTCACAATCATTTTCCAAGGCGTTATGTTAGCTCTTTACTAGATCCTAATGCATATGCTCAAGACATTGATCTAGTGGCACTTGATTTACGAGCTAACCGTGATTGCCCCTCTTGATAGTCGGCTATGTATCCTAAACCCGGTCAATCACTTCTCTACTCATCTTAGACCGGCAAAAGGAAAACCCCTCTGGTTATACCTTTGCCTTGCGCTCTTAGATCCTTCTCTTTTCACTTGATCATCATGTCCTTCCTCATATGTGCATCTCCACCATGATCATTATTTCATGTCCATGCACCATCTCTTTGTGATCTTGTGGCCACCACACCTTGCCACATACACCTTCATCACATGTGTTGCTTATGCCTAACTCAAAACACTTAACACATGGCATTAGCAACTTGGTGTCATTAATTACCAAAACCAAACTTGGGCTTTCAATCTCCCCCTTTTTGGTAATTGATGACAACCATCACAAAGATATGAAATGAAATCAATTTTCAAATTCGATAGTATTAGCTCCCCCTACATATGTGTTTCCATGAGTTTGGTTCAATTATGCACATATGTATGGATTTGAAATTTGAGAGAGTTACTACTATCAAAGTGATGCTAAGGTATATAGAATGGACCTTAGAAGCGTGATACCAATCGGAGTTGCCTTTATATACCATCCTTAGCATCGATGTAGCTAGACACCACTTGTAATATATCACTTGTAAAGATCACAAACACTAAAGTACCCCGTGAGATCAACAATATAAGCAAAGGATGTCTAGATACCATTTGTAAAGCTATTCTTAACAAATCATCATTCAAGTTCTATTTCTAGCACTCACCATTCAATCATTAATATGAATTTAAGCTTTGTGCAACAATTCATCATGTTAAAGCACATACAAATGCAACAAATAATCCATGAGCTTGCTCCCCCTACTTATGTGCTCAACTTTCTTCTTTGTGACTTTTCTATCTTTGTGCTTTCTCTCCACCTTTGACTATTCTCTCCCCCTTAGTAACTTAACCTTTTATCTTTGTGACTTTTCTCTCCCCCTTTGTCAACAATCACCAAAAAGGTGCCAATTTTAGTGAGAGTTAAGTCAATCAATATGAGGGAGTCCAAATTATGGTTTAATCTAGATCACTTGCCTAGAATATGTAATTCGGTTCGATCCAAGGACAAGCTTTTTCACACCTCATAAAGTATAAGGGTTATCTTGACCATGTTGAATTACACATCATGAGCTCATTTTCTAGATTCAACACTAGGTTTGCAAGCCCACAAACATGTCATATGCTACCACTAGATCAATCAAACATAGAAGCAATAGTGGTACCATATATACATCAAAGTCATTTGATTTTCATGAATGAGCCTATTTGTCATGCAAATATGTCTATATGTTCTAAACATGTCCTTAGCAAAGTATGAATGATATGCCAAACAACTTTACCTTGCTATGTTGGAGAAGAGGCATGTCATATAAGAATGTGGGGGTGCACTCATTTTAAGTTGGAGAAGTCAAGTATGTTCAATTCATTCTTCAACTTGTAAAACCTTTTCTCATCAAGTGGCTTTGTAAAGATGTCGGCTAGTTGATCTTCGGTGCCAATGCTCTCAATGCTAATATCACCCTTTTGTTGATGGTCTCTTATGAAGTGGTGCCTTATATCAATGTGCTTGGTTCTTGAATGTTGAACCGAATTTTGTGTCATCTTGATAGCACTTTCATTGTCACAAAACAAAGGCACATTCTTGAATTTAATTCCAAAGTCATTCAAAGTGGCCTTCATCCAAAGCAATTGTGCACAACAACTACCGGCACTAATGTATTCGGCCTCGGCGGTAGATAGTGCAACACTATTTTGTTTCTTTGATGACCATGAAACAAGAGACCTTCCAAGCAATTGACAAGTGCCACTTGTGCTCATTCTATCAATCTTGCAACCACCATAGTCGGAATCCGAATATCCAATCAACTCAAAGTTAGATCCTATAGGATACCATAATCCAACATTATGAGTGCCCTTAAGATATCTCAATATCCTCTTGGTTGCTTTCAAGTGACTTTCTCTAGGTGAAGCTTGATATCTTGCACACTTGCACACACTGAACATCACATCCGGCCTAGAAGCGGTGACATAGAGCAAACTTCCAATCATAGACCGGTATAGCTTTTGATCTACCATGTTTCCACTAGCATCAATACCCAATTGATCATTAGTGCTCATTGGAGTACTCATTTGCTTAGCATCTTGCAATCCAAACTTCTTGATCATGTCCTTGATGTACTTGCCTTGACTTACAAAAGTGTCATTCTTCATTTGCTTGATTTGAAGTCCAAGAAAGTAACTAAGCTCTCCAATCATAGACATCTCAAACTCATTAGCCATCATATTTCCAAACTCTTCACAAAAGTCTTGGTTAGTTGATCCAAAGATAATGTCATCCACATAGATTTGCAACACAAACAAGTCATTTCCAAGCTTCTTGGTGAAGAGAGTGGTGTCAACCTTTCCTATCTTGAATCCTTTAGAGAGAAGAAAGTCCCTCAATCTCTCATACCATGCTCTAGGTGCTTGCTTCAAACCATACAATGCCTTCTTTAGCTTGTAAACATGGTCGGGCTTCTTTTCATCTTCAAAACCGGGAGGTTGCTCAACATAAACTTCTTCATTGATGTAGCCATTGAGAAATGCACTCTTGACATCCATTTGATAGAGCTTGATGTTGTGTGCACAAGCATATGCTAATAAGATTCTAATTGCCTCCAATCTTGCAACCGGTGCATATGTCTCTCCAAAGTCAAGACCCTCAACTTGAGTGTATCCTTGTGCTACTAATCTTGCTTTGTTCCTTACAACCATGCCATCTTGATCTTGCTTGTTTCTAAAGATCCACTTAGTACCAATCACATTGTAGTTCTTTGGCTTCTCAACAAGTTTCCAAACTTGATTTCTAGCAAAGTTGTTTAGTTCTTCATGCATGGCATTCACCCAATCGGAATCCTTCAATGCATCTTCTATCTTCTTTGGTTCTTCTAATGAGACAAATGAGTAATGCTCACAAAAGGATGCTAATCTTGATCTAGTTTGAACACCACTTTGAATTTCACCAATGATTTGGTCCAACGGATGATCTCTTGCAATACTAGTAGGTTGGAGTATTGGGAGTTGATTGCTTCCACTAGCTTGACCTTGAACTTGAGCTTCATCATGAGAACCACTAGAGCTTGCTTGATTTGTATTAATTTGCACACTTTGGTTGATCACATGAATATCATCATCATCAACTTGCATCGGCCTTATATCACCAATGTCCATGTTCTTCATTGCATTTGATAATTGATCTCCTCTCACATCATCAAGGTTTTGAGCTTCATTTTGAGACCCTTGGGTTTCATCAAACTCAACATCATGAACTTCTTCCAAGGTGCCATTTGTGAGATTCCAAACTCTATATGATTTGCTTGTGGTAGAATAACCAAGTAAGAACCCTTCATCACATTTCTTTTCAAACTTGCTCAATCTAGTGCCTTTCTTAAGAATATAGCATTTGCAACCAAACACTCTAAAGTATGCAATGTTGGGCTTTCTTCCATTCAATAGCTCATATGGTGTCTTTCCAAGCTTCCCATGGCAGTAGAGACGGTTGCTACAATAGCAAGCCGTGTTGATAGCTTCACTCCAAAATGAATGACTCACACTGTATTCACTAAGCATTGATCTAGCCATATCAATCAAGGTTCTATTTTTCCTTTCAACTACACCATTGGATTGAGGAGTGTATGTTGGTGAGAATTGATGTCCAATACCAAGATCATCACACAAATCTTCAATTCTTGTGTTCTTAAACTCACTACCATTGTCACTTCTAATCTTCTTGATGGTAGTCTCAAACTCATTTTGTACCCTCTTGACAAAAGACTTGAATAGATCATAAACATCACTCTTGTCATAAAGAAAGAGCACCCAAGTGTATCTAGTGTAGTCATCCACAATCACAAAACCATACTTGTTGCCACCAATGCTAGTGTATGTTGTTGGCCCAAACAAGTCCATGTGCAATAGCTCAAATGCTTTTGATGTGCTCATTTCACTTTTACTAGGATGTGAATTTCCAACTTGTTTGCCGGCTTGACAAGCACTACATAGTTTATCCTTTTCAAAAGTGACATCTTTCAATCCTCTAACTAAGTCATGCCTCAAAAGTTTGTTCAATTGTTTCATTCCAACATGACCAAGCCTTCTATGCCATAACCAACCCATACTAGATTTACTAAGCAAGCATGATGTCAATTGTGTCTCACTATCATTGAAGTCAACCAAGTATAAGCTACCATGTCTAAATCCTTTGAATATCAAATTTGATCCATCAACACTTATGACTTCAACATCATCACTACCAAATATGCACTTGAAGCCAAGATCACAAAGTTGTGCCACCGATAAAAGATTGAAATCTAAGCTCTCAACTAGCAACACATTAGATATGCTCATGTCATTTGAGATAGCAATTTTACCAAGCCCCTTGACCTTGCCTTTCTTGTTATTGCCAAAAGTGATAGCATCAAAACCATCATTTCGACTAGCATCAATTGATTTGAACATACAAGAATCCCCGGTCATATGTTGAGTGCACCCACTATCAAGCACCCAATGCCTTCCTCCGGCTTTGTAATTGACCTACAAGACAAGATCAATTCCTTTTAGGTACCCAAACTTGTTTGGGTCCTCCAAGGTTAGAGACTAAGCTCTTTGGTACCCAAATGGCTTTCTTCTTTGAGCCCATCCATGGTGCACCAATGAACTTAGCATGAACACCATTTGTACCCTTGGTAAGTATATAGAAAGGATCAAACTTGATTGAGGATACATTAGCATTGGATTTCTTGTTCATGCATTGTTGCTCTATGTGACCAACTTGCTTGCAACTTTTGCAATAGCTACCTTTGTTCTTCACAAAACGAGTCTTGTGAGGAGCAAAAGCGGCCTTGCCTTTCTTGGGGTTATAGCCCAATCCCTCTTTGTAGAGAGAAGCTCTTTGACTACCCAAGCACATAAGCTAAAGCGGCCTTGCTTTTCTTGGGGTTATAGCCCAATATTGTTTGGAATATGTGTAAGGTCCAAATAGGCTAGAGGGGGGGTGAATAGCCTAATTAAAACTTCTACAAGAATTACTTAACCACGAGTTAGTACGAAAGGTGGCGAGGCAAAAGCACTAGCTCTAACTAATTAAGCAAGCCACCTACACAAGTCTAGTACAAGGCTATTCACTAAACACAACAACAACTATAAGCTAGAAACAAGAAGTAATACGAGAGAAGAGCTTCGAGTGATTATACCGCCGTGAAGAGAAGAGAAATACCAATCAATCAATCATACAAGAGAAATCCTCGGGAAGAGAATGACACAAGAATTTATCCCGAGGTTCACTTGCTTCCCGGCAAGCTACTCCCCGTTGTGGCGATACACCCACTTGTCGGTTCGCGAGCTAATCGACTATCAAGAGTCGAGCCCTCGGCGGGCGCCGCACAACCGCACACAAGATGGGGATCCTCCAAGCCACGAGCTCCACTAGAGTATCCAATTTGCGAACTCCCGTGGGGAAGGATCAAGAACCCCTTACAACACTTGGTGAAGGCTCCAACAATCTCCAATTGCGAGCTCAATCACCTCCGCTGCTCCAAGCCATCTACCGTGTCGGGAAACACGGAAGAGTAACAAGAAATCCGCAGCAACTCGAAGATCAAGTGCCTCTAGAATGCAACTCTCAAGCAATGCACTTGAATCTCACTCAATCTCACTCAAGATATGCAACTAATCAAAGAGATGAGTGGAGAGGTTGTTCTCTAGCTCAAAGTATGTCTCTAGTTCTCAAAATATGCAAGAGTTGCCCTCAAACCCCGGCCAACGTCTATTTATAACGAAGGGGTACGCAACTAGCCGTTACAGACGACGCAGCGAAAAACGCGCTGACCGGACGCTCCGGTCAGGGTGACCGGACGCGTCCGGTCACTACGCGACAGCAAGAAACAGTGCGCGTCAGAACTAGCCGTTGCCATGACCGGACGCGCTGAGCCGATTGACCGGACGCAACAGTGCCCGCGTCCGGTCGCGTTCCAGTATGCTCCCGTTGAGACCGGACGCGTCCGATCGCACGTGACCGGACGCGCCGCGCGTCCGATCGTCACTCCGCTTCGCTCTGCCCCTCTGGACGCCTGACCGGACGCTCCGGTTACGTGAGGGACCGGACGCGCCGGTCGCGCGCTCTGATTCGCTCAGGAGAACTGACCGGACGCGCTGTTGAACTGACCGGACGCCACAGTGCCAGCGTCCGGTTAGAGTCCAGTAAGCTCCCTGGATGACCGGACGCGTCCGGTCATCAGTGACCGAACGCGCTGCGCGTCCGATCATCAAACTGAAAACCGCGCAGACGCTGAACACTGACCGGACGCGTCCGGTCATACAGAGACCGCGTCCGGTCCAGCGTCCGGTCATCTCTGTGACCTCCGTTCGCCTCCGTTTCTTTTCCGACTTCCGGCGCAATAGAAAATAGGCATTTCACTTCTCCAAAAAGCGCCGAATCCCGCCTCGTAAGCTCGGCGGGAGGGAGAGAGGAACCCAAACCCCTCTCTACCGCTCAAACTCCACCGCCTTCACAAATGTGCTAACACCACCAAGTGTACACCACCATGTGCATGTGTGTTAGCATTTCACAATCATTTTCCAAGGCGTTATGTTAGCTCTTTACTAGATCCTAATGCATATGCTCAAGACATTGATCTAGTGGCACTTGATTTACGAGCTAACCGTGATTGCCCCTCTTGATAGTCGGCTATGTATCCTAAACCCGGTCAATCACTTCTCTACTCATCTTAGACCGGCAAAAGGAAAACCCCTCTGGTTATACCTTTGCCTTGCGCTCTTAGATCCTTCTCTTTTCACTTGATCATCATGTCCTTCCTCATATGTGCATCTCCACCATGATCATTATTTCATGTCCATGCACCATCTCTTTGTGATCTTGTGGCCACCACACCTTGCCACATACACCTTCATCACATGTGTTGCTTATGCCTAACTCAAAACACTTAACACATGGCATTAGCAACTTGGTGTCATTAATTACCAAAACCAAACTTGGGCTTTTCAATATGTATGTCATATAATCGTGTAGCTTGATTTATAATTAGTTACTGTCAGGCATCAGCTTATGTTATATACATATTTGCAGTGGGGAGGAAGATACAACACATTTGTTGCTTGGGAAATTCAAGTGGGGTCACACATTCTTGTCTCTAAACAGGTCAGTTCAGTAGAATTTTTTGTGTTTCATACCTATACTGACAAATCTTATTAAGCGATGATACACCAATCAACTAGTTTATTGTGATGAAATTATTTTTCTAGTTCCAAATGATGAGTTCTTACCAAACTCATTATCCAGCAATGCTAAGGATAGAGATATTATTGAGTACTGAAACTTGTGTGCTAGAAATAAAGAGATGCTTAGAACTATATATGTTGTAGATATTGTTCTGGATGCGTGAGTTATATAAGGCGCTAGCGCGCTCCAACGTCAGTGCACGACACTTGCGCGCTCGACGCTGTCCGCCAGTGCACGCCGTCGCCGCTCGACGCGAGTATGTGTTCTCGACCCTTATTTTAGTGTTTCTTTTCTTGATATGTCATTCAATAACATGGACTTTGTGATTGCAGCAACCATTTCATCCTCGTAGATATCTATCTTCAAGATTCACATATCGAGGTGTGGGACTCAAAGAAAAAAGCTACTTTCTCTTATTGACTCCCTAGTCAAAGTGCTGAATAAGTAAGTGAACCCAATATCACAACACTTTCTAATTACATAGGATATTGTAATGTCCTCGGCCTTCACACTTCATTTATAATGTCACATAGAATGAAGGCATTACCTGATTGGAAAAATCTCGATAGCAAGATGCAAAAGCAATGGAGTGCCCCATTCAGTGTAAAGTATATGGAGGATCTCAAGACCCTAGATCAACCGATGGGGAACAACGAATGCGGGTTCTATGTGATGTGGGCAATGCTAAAATACTTTGGCGCAAAAACAGATAATGGAGATGATATGGTACGTAGGCATCCCATTTCTATTGTTTTGTCTTACGTTTGTGCATCTCAATATCATCTTGCTTCAATTACAGCGCAAAGCAAACAATCACAACCAGTTGCTAGATTTTGAGATGAGAGGAATTCAAGAGGAGATAGCAAGGTTTGTGATGGACGAGATATTGACCAAGAAAGGATCATTCTCCATTGCGAGGACTAAGAAGTACAAGGCCCAGTTTGGAAGAGACCACATCGATAGGCTATTGTAATGCGACTCTTAATTCGATACTTAAAGTTTTTTTTGGAACTTTTGTAATATAAATGTTGATGGGTTTGTATTGTCGCTGATCCACAACCACCTCCACATCGATATCAAATTGATCGATAGCAACCACCTCCACCTCCCCGACCTCCCACCCCACCACCTCCCCTCGAAATGAAAATAAAACAATTATTAAAATGCAAATTGTGAAAAGTATATCACTACCGGTTCAAAGAAAACCGGCAGTGATAATATAATCTACACAACCGGTTGATTAAAACAACCGGCAGTGATGGCTCAAGTATCACTGCCGGTCTGTAACATGAACCGGCAGTGATACACGAGCTATCACTGCCGGTTTGGCATAACCGGCAGTGATGTGATCAGCTTATCACTGCCGAGTTGGTTATGGCGGTTCAAAATCCGCCAGTGAAGGGGGGTTTTGAACCGCCAGTGATGTCCTTCTCTGGTGTAGTGGAGGCAGCTCAGCATCTTGAGGTTTGCGAGTGCAAGCGTTAACTCTTAACTTCTGTTTGGTGTATTCATATTCAACTCTATGCAGTGTCATCCTATATGTGGTGAATCCTTATGGCTCTTAGAAATCATATGGCTATTTGCTTTCAAACCTGCATGTATAATCTGTAAACGACAAGTTGGCAACTACGGGGCTGAAACTGCCAATGGCAAGTTGCCTTATTGAGCTTCACCATTGGATCATGCATTCCTCTATTGGTGTACTATGTGTCTACGTCCTGAATGTATATATTAGTCAATGATTCCAAATGACTTCATTTCTTGTGGTCTCAAGTACTTTAGATTTCCATTTGTATTTATTGAATTGGAGCTCAAGTATGATTTGCCATCAGTTGAAATGGATATTGGGTATCTGGAAGAAAGATCAATGAGAGAGATTGTAGGGTTCTACAAAATATTTTTTATTGATATGTGTCATAGAACCTCCTAATTATGATGGCCCACATGTACCCGTCATCGTCATAATAACCTCTAACAGCCGTACTTATGTTCCTCATAACTTAAAAGGCCTGTTTTCCTCTGAACAGGATCCAATCATAGGAGTATTGCAATATTACAACAGTTTATTCAAAATACCATCAGAGTAAAGTAGCGGAAGTCTTATAATAACTTAAGTTTACAAACTACAGTTTCCAAACTTCAAACCTTATGTAACATTATTACAAACCGGTAGTAGGGAAGTATCAGTAGTAACTTTATTACAATCACACAAACGAAGTGTCTTGCCCAGAGGCCACACAGTCTACTCGTCGTCACTTTCTTCAGCCACAACGGTCATGCAACAAGGCTCAAAGCAGACTTGTTCATGAACCGCACCTGCAACAAGGGGTTTAACAAACCCTGAGTATGAGAGTACTCAACAAGACTTACCTGACTAGAAAAAGACTCCAAGGGCATGCTAGCTTTAGAGAATCAAGGTACGGGTATTCAAGGATCAAAATTTCTTTTGCAGAAAAGCTTACTAAAGTAAGTCCTTACCTTCATTATTTTACTTTTACCATTGATAGTTCATTAACCAATTCTAAGTAATCCTAATCTAGATTAAAGTAATTCTCATCAAGATTCTTTCTTATTCTTTCTTTCAATTCCAGTTCTTAACTACGATGTTGGTGCAAGGCCACAACTCCTTTCTCGTGGAGCAACGACGATTCGAACCGCTTCATTTACCCAGCTGGGGATTCATAACCACACGACATATGTAGAACCGAATCTTGCATATATCAACTCTTACTTGGGTCGCCCAAAACCAGAACGTGTCCATCGTCACCCGAGAGCACAGTACTCCTCCAATCCAGCCCTTGGCCACGAGGGTACACACTACTCTCGCCATCTCTCCACTCCCAGTGCGAGGTTAGACGTTCTCGTAATGGAATAGTCGAAGTAAGGCTTACCCAACATGGGTACATGGCTAGTACTAATAAAAACTCCATGACGCGAGGGCCAACAACGTACGGTCATTAACTGATAAGGCGGAAACATTATATTGAGACTCCTTTCCTAATGCAAGTTAGTAGTGGCCAAACCACCCGCCCGATCTCACAAGTTTATTCTTATATTTCAATATTTATCAAGTATGCCATCATGGTCATGTAAACATTCATTTTAAAAGCTTAACTCATTAAGCATGGCGAAGCATACTACGTATTTTCAGTAAAACATGTATCAAGGGTGATATCGCAATAATCAAGGATGACAATGCAGCAATTGTGTTATCACTCAACTCATAATTACTTAATGCAATAAAATATAGTACCAGTGATAAAGATTTATAAACTTAAGGAAGGGTTTAAATGCATCGGGGCTTGCCTTGCTCTGACGCGACGACTGACTCGGACTCGAAGACTCCGACTTCCGGTCCGGAACCCACCGACAACAACTCTTCTCCGAAGACTTGCTCGCCAACTTCGACTTCTTCGAAAGCGGGAACTACACGAGTATAAAATATGTCTCAACATGATGCGGTGATAAACATGATGCTTGACGATGATATGCCATGGTTTACGACTTGAGCACAACTTTCCTTCGCGGTACAGTCGCAAAACAGTAAAACCTACTAACTAAAAGCGATAACTTAAGTGATACTAACGTTTCTTACCAAACATGTTACTAACAAGCTCAATCATGAAATTAAGGTGCCAAGGATCACTAAGAATTGGTGACCCAAGGTCATCACTCAATCAAAAAGGCACACAACACTTAAAGTTAACAATTTAACAATTATTTAAACATTTAATTAATTAGGGCATAATTAATATTAGATCAAACTTCATCTAATTGAGCTTAAACTTTTTCTATGGGTTAATCATGGCCTAAAACAGTGTTAGAATAAAATTCATGATTTTTAGATTAATAATTTAATTACTAAAATTCATGGAAGTTGCATTTAATATTTAATTGAACTAATTAATTAACTTGAAAAAAGTAATTCAATTTAGCATTTAATATTTTTCCTAAGTAGTTTACGTCTTGAAAAGGTTACACAAAAATTTTCACTAATTTTGGAGCTCTACAGAATTTTTAATGAAATAAACAAATACTATTACTATTCACATTTTTAAAAAAAACAAAATTCCCGATCGGGCCATTTCCTTGCTTTCTCTCTGGCTTAGCCTGGCTACGCGGCCTACCCGCGCGCTCACGCCCACACCCGCGTGGCCCAGCCACGCGCTCGGCCTAGCAACGCGGCCCGCTCGCTTTCACTCACTGACGCGACGGTCCCGCTTGTCATCTTCGTCCTCTCTCCTTCTCGCTCTCCCGCGGCTCGGCCATGACCGCACGACGGCCGGCCGGCGACCTCATCCCGACCAACCAACCCGACTAACATGATCAACACACTCCCGCGTACACCCTCAGACATCACTCACACCCTCTGACCCCCCGGAGGTAGTACCTCACCGGGCATGGCGGCACGGTGGTCGCGGTTCGCGGCACGGCGACGCCACAAGCCGGTAGCGTCTAAATTGAAGGCATAATGAGCAACAGCAGCTCACCACGAGTGCAGCGAAGTAACCAGCAGGCGATGAGAGGCGGTGGAGGCGGCTGGCCACGACGAGGTGGACTACGGCGGCCGGAGTTGGCACGGGAAATGGTGGTGCGGTGATTTGGACAAGAAAAAGGCTTGAACAGTTAGACCACGAGGTGCACGAGGTCGAGGCGAACGTGATGGTGCGGTTTGCGTGGTTGGTGGCGGCTCAACGGTGGCAGCAGCGAGCCGCGGAGCTAAGCGGCGGCAGCGGTAAAAACAGAGAAGAAAACGGCTCACGGTGAACTCGGGCTATATATAGGGCGACGGTCACGGTGATGGTCACTGGAAGACGCGAGACGTCGCGCTGGCGGTCCTGGCGCACGTGAGAAGGTCCTGGACGCCGCCCGGCGGCTCACCGGCGCCCATGCCGCGCGGTGCCCGGCGGTGATTGGTCGGCTACTGTAGCTCCCCCTAACTTTTGTAAATTAAAACTGTTTTCTCAAATTACTCCCAAAATTATGTAGCAACTTGAAAAATTCCCAAGATATGAAATCTTCAGAATTTCAAGATCTACAAGTTTTGTATTGAACACTTTTTCAAATTCGAACTGGATTTTTAAATTTGAGTTTAAATTCAAAAGGGGATACTTTTTGGAAATTTGGTAATTTAGAAATTACTTTGGATTTTATATTGAAACTTCAAAAACTCCAAACACCAAAGTTGTACATCTAGCCAAGACCTACAACTTTGCTACTCAAACAATTTTCAAATTCTGCCTCCATTTTGAAATTTGAGTTTGGGGATAAAAATGGGTCAAATTTGAAATTTGCTTCTTTTCAAAATTGCTCCACATTTTTCACTAAAACTTTGAAAAATCAAAACACCAAAGTTGTAGCCCTTGAAAAGTTCTACAAACTTGGTTTTAAACATTTTCCCAAATTTTGCTTAGATTTTTAATTATTTCAAAAGGGGTAAAACAGGGTTTTGGATTTTAGGGTTTTTGGAGGAATTTTCAATTGAAATTTGTTGCTACCTTAATTGGTGATTATTTAATGATCAAACCATCATCCAAGGGCATCATTTAGTCAATTATCACATAGTTGACCAAATGCCACTCTTGGTTGACTAATTTAGCTTTTGAAAATCTTTTAATATTTTCCCAAATTTAAATTCAAATTCGAATCGAAAAACTCACGACAAGTTTTTGGATTCCAATTCAAACTCAAACTTGGAGCTTCATTTTACGTGTTGTACTTGAGTTCATACCCTACACTTGACACTAGTGTGTAACACAGTCACACACCTCAAATTACGCAGGACATGGACTAAGTATTTGCGGTGACATTCGAAATTAGGGTTTTCGGTTCGTATCACACCACTGAGAAGCTCATCCAACCTAGAAAGGTAAACTCATTTTAGTTAATGCATAACAGGGTTGACCTAATCATGGATGCTTTGCGATGCAATATGATGACATGGCAGGTTAATTAGCAACTATAACACCCGGGGTGTTACAATATGATTAGATCTTGGGAATGGAGATAAATTTATTAGATGGCATTGTGCGTTCATATATTCAAATCATATAGTTATTAGTTTAATACAAAGCTTCTTTTACACATACAAATAAATTGTTATTTGTGCCACTTTATATGTCTACCCAACAGAGAAGCTCTATTAACATGAATTATGTTTAATGCCTGCATTATATTGTCTGTGCTATTATTCTATCTTGCCAATTTAACTGTACAATAAACTCTATTACTTTGTGCTTCCAGCAAATTGTGCCTCATGTGCTTAATTCTTTCCTGGACCAAGATAGTAGAGTGCTTATTGTGCTTGTGAAGCACTACACAACATAACAAAGGTAAGCATTTAGTTCAGTAATGGAACATAAATTGTCTGTTTGCTTTACACTAATTGAATATCTACCTTTAGGTTGTCAGAGGGGATTTCATCATCTACTTCAACAAAATTTTGGATGCTGTATGCAAGCTTTCTGCATATTCCGATGCTAATGTTCAAAGTGCAGTTCAGCTTCTTGATAGGCTTGTCAAGGTATAATCGTCTGGACTGTACTCATATATCTACAACTTGTCCCTGGTGTCTCTTCTTAATTATCCCTGATAAGATAATTATTTATCCTTGAGGATATCATAACTGAGAGTGATCGGTTCAGGTATGCTACGTATGATTGCCTTTTTCTTATTAGTGTCTTGCTTGTTTTACGTCAGTGTCGATTTCTGATTAGCCCCTTATGTTGCTTTTGCTCTTTAGCATAGAAGAATTTATACTGCTCTTGAGAGAGCGCATGAATGTGTTGAATCCTTATGTAAGACAATTTTTTGTGGGATGGATAACAGTGTTAGACAATGTTCCTAATATTGACATACATGGTTTCCTGCACGTAACTTTTATATCTAAATTTTTGGACATAACTTGTAGCTAATAACTTTTATGTCTAAGTTTTTGCACATAACTTATTTTTATTAACTTTCTGTCTAACTTTTAAATCTAACTTTCTACACATTCGTTTTATGTACTTTCTGGACATAACTTTATGTTATTGCTAATGATACAACTCCAGGACCGTTAGCTCCAAAGATTCTAGATCTAATTGCCATGATTACTCCTGACCTTGTGGTCGACATATTTGTTAGGATCTTCATGTTAGTAGTCCTATCTATATTTCTGTGCCCGTCTAGTTCGACCAGAGCCAGTTGTCATTATTATGATGGAATCCGTTAAGTGAAAAAAATCAAGTCTTATGACTGGTGTGATGCAGTGGCCAGTTGTATCATTAGTAGTATTTTCATGTGGCAAAGTAATATCCAATGTATTTTTGCATTTTTTTCTATGTAGTTATTGTCTAGTTGTATCATCGAACTCTATCAACTTAGGGAGATGTCTGCAACTTGGTGAGAATTTAGAAACTTGGTGTGGTTTCTACCAAAGCATAAGTCCCCACACAGAAATGTTCCTTTTTCTGAATATTAGTTGCATACCATCATTCTCAGGTTTTTGGGGTCATATACCAGTCTGTTTTACACTTGGTAGATGACCAAGACACTTCTCATGTTTTTTGTCATCTACCTTTCTGTTTTTACACTTGATACATTACCAGAACAACACGTCACATATACTACATTCTATATCACAATGCCTCTGAGTGTAGTTTATGGCATAAGTGTTTGATCTTATAAGAAATATTGAGGTTGCTATATAGTATTTGCTCTATTCATTTGTTCTATATAGTATTTTTTTGCTGCTATGTTAACTAGTAGAGTTGTTATTTATATATCTATTTTTTGTTTTCATGTTTATGCTACCTAACTTAGTCTACAGAGTTATGTATTTAACTTGTGCTTTCATGTCTATCCTACCTAACTTAGTCAATTAACTTACTCTACAATATTATGTATGTATTTTGTGCTTTTCATGTGAATGTTACCTAACTTATTTGACTAAGTTAGTACAGAGTTATGTGTCTAACTTTTCTTTTCTTGTGTATGATACCCAATTTATTTGATTAACTTACTGTTAAGAGTTATGTCTTTTATTTTTTGTTATCAATTTTTGTTTTGTATTTGTTATTTTAAATATTAAAATATTTTGCAGATCTTTAAATTGAAGAAACATGTATGTTCAATGTCATAGTTATAGAGATGCTGAGACTATCGCTGCAAAAGTTATGAAAGTTATTATTTATCTAGCTTTGGAATTTTGCATTGTATTATGGAATTTATTGTGTACTATAGGTTGTAAAAGTTACTTTTATTTTTCTTCCCCCACCCTTTTTTAAACCATTTTTCCATGTTCCCAAATGATTAGTTTCTGAAAAGAAAATACATGCGCTGAAACCTAAAGAGAATGTTATTCTCGTATGTATTTTCGAAATGTAAATTTTGTGCTAAAAGAAAAAAATAATATTGTATAACTTAGCACTGTTAAGTTATTCGTCAAAGTTATGTTGTATAATTTAGTTATCTAAGTTATGTGCGTATGATTCTAAAAAATTAAAAAAAATATTGCAGTGCGTGCGATCCAGCAAGTGAAGTGAAGAGAATAGAATGTCTGCGCCGCCAAAAAGAGAAAGAGAAGTGAAGTGAAATAGTATTAGACTATCCTAAAAAGATGTTAGGTGGAATAAATGTTTTCTTGTTTAGGCAATAGGTGCTGTCTGAAAATCGTTCGCTAGATTCCTTTCCGATGAACGTTCGCCAATTAGCTTAATCGATTTCAGTCTTGTAATATTGGCTCCAAGCTAAAACGTTTTAGGGTCCTTGCCCTCCACGGGGTAACCCTCAGCATCAATGGTAATTTCAATCAGGTGGGGACTGTTTGCCCCCACTCCCTTGCCTTTCATAAAAAAAAACAAAGAATGTCATTAAATTTCATTTTTTGAGGAGTCAATAAATTTCAAAGTTGATAGATATATAAAAAAAATACTGATCTTCATATTGAGTAATAAATATCGTTCGATTAATCATTGACTTTTCATAATAAATCAATTTAAAAATACAAATATGGATATTATTCTTTTTTAAATGTCAACGGGGGATAGGTTCCCCACCTAGTTTTTATTTCATTGATATTATTTTATATAAATAAATCTAACAACTTGAGAACAATTGATTCCCGGAAAAGTGAGATTTACATTTTTTTAACGGAGAGGAAGAACATACAGTTAACCGTTGTTAATCTAGGATGCTGATGTTGACATATCATCGTCATCATCAGGCCTCTGGATCCCTCCTTTATATTAATTAATTCCCAGCTATTATTTAAACCTATGTAGCTCTCTCGATCTTTTCGTCCCCACATTCTTTTTGGACCAATTGTTATTAGCAGCATGGACGCCATGCATGGCATTTGTTTGCTTGTGAATTGTGATATCCTAGTACCGTGTGATGCGCACTGATGGTTATCAAAAGAAGCATGTGTGGGAGGCCCCCGGCCCTAAATCTTTTGCTCGAGCTCCTCGTGCCTCTCTTTATACTTGCTGGAGCCCCTCGTGCCATTGTGCGCATCGTGGATGACTGGATGCATGTTGTTGTAGCATTATTGGTAGAATGGTAGAATTTACAAATGCCACTATAGCGGGCATATATGGCGTGTGGCAACGCCAAATATATATAATCCTGATTTGGCTCGCCGGCGTCGTCGCAAACCAGCAATCTATCAACTATGCCCCGCTCGAGTGGTAACAACATCTTAGAGAAAAATAAACTACTCCATGCCATCAGTGCAAACAATTACGGTGTACTATTTTGTACTGCAAATGTCAGTCAAAATTCAAAATTAGCAGCAAGCCACACGATCTAGGTACGCTGAGCTTGTTGGAGACGTTGCGTTACGGTGGGTTCCAATTCCAAGTGGCGGAGGATCGGAGGCGCGGGGCAACAAAGCGCGACGTGGACGGAGGATTGGCCTGGTGTGGTGCCTGCCGGCCAAGTGCGCACTGGGCCCCAGCAGCCGACCGACGGCGTGGCGACGCGGCCGCCCGAGGGTACGGTGTGGCGCCTGCTGCGGACCGCCATTCCCGGCCGGCTTTGGACCTTTGGTGGACCGAATCCGATGGGGGAGTTGGCTTGGGGGGGTTGCGTTGCGTGCACAGCACATGCGCGGACCTCGAGGCGCGCTGTACGTGGCTGGTCCAAGACGAAACCGCCGGGCCGGAGGTCCCAGCGTTTGTAGCTAGCCTTGCCTAATAAGCAACGACGGAACCTCTTTCTTCGGCATTCCGAGCAGGCTCGCCCTCGCCTGGGGTCGTGCGTGCATGCATGCCGGCGCTGCTGCATGCTGCTCGCCAGCTGGGCGTCGTGGTCGTTGTCCGCTTGCTATTGTTACGGCGCGGCGTGCATGCGTGCGTGCGTGCTCCGATCCATCATCCATCGTCCACACACCTTTACATTTCCCCCCAATCGATCGAGTCCGATCCTCGACGTCTTCTCCATCGCCTAGTGTCTTTTCAGAGGTGCGCGCCCCACTGCATGCACCGTAACCGTACCCCCCACCACGTTCTCGATCGTTTCGTGCTGCTGCTTGCTTCTCCTTCCGTCGTATCTCGAGTGATGCTACCAGTGACAAAGCGACGGGAGGCATCGCAAATAAAGCAAGTAAAGCGATGGTCGAAAAAGGCAGCAGCAGCCCGAGGAGAAAGCGACGACGACGACGACGACGACGACGTGCAGGTAGAACCAGACGAGGCATGCATGGGCAATGCAGGCAGGCAGGCAGGCGTCTTCTTCAAGCCTCTTCCATCGCCCACCTTTAAGCTTTCTCCTTTGCGATATCCTCTCAGATCTCTCTCCCTGATCTCTCGAATCTCGATTCAGTACCAGGACGATGCACCATTGGCGTCGTCGCTTTGGAGGCTTGTCGCTCGCCATTGCTACATCAACAGTAACGCCCACTGGGCAGCAGTGTTGATGTGGAAGAGTGCTCCGTGCTCGCGTCTCAACGGCTGATTCCTTCCTGCTCCGATATCCGCCTGAGCTGGTGGCTGCCGGGGTGGAATAATTGAGGCCACGCAGACGCTGGTCAAATTCTCCAAATTCCAAATGCCCGCAGCATGTTTCGACCGACGACAACGTCAGGCAGCCAGCGTAGACGGTAGACCACTATCTGCCTCGTTCCTTTCGACGGACCAAAACATGTACCCGAATCGACAGAATTCATCACCGCACGCACGCCACCAAATATATCTTACGTGGCATTCGATTAACGTGTGTTCGATACGATGCCGCGTATGGCTAACCTCATCTTGGTTCTACATTATTGATGAAACTGTGGTCCATACTACATTCAAACTGTTGAAACTCCTACTCTTTTGTTGGAGATGGTGGTTGGTTGCCCTACATTTGTTCAGCATCGATCCATGATCGAACAGCTTCTGGTAGCACGCAGAGCCGCAGAGGCAAGCTATCTAGGCGCAGAATGCTCTTTGGGGGTGGAGGGCTTAATTACCAAGAGCCACTGAGGGTTTCTTCGGTTGCACCTTAATCTACCACAACACATGGATCATACGTACACTTACAATCGTCTACAGTTGAGTATTATTGCGCCGATCATAACGCATGTTTTCAATAGTATTCGTATATATAGGACATCCATAATCAGACGAACAGATTTATAAGGAAAAACATTTAAGCAAGTACGAGATTCAAACAATTCTTAGTTTGGATGTGATTCCATAATCCGGATTCTAAATAAAAATAATATAATCTCTAATGTTTTTGGAAGAAAATTTCGTGCGTGTGTGTTAGAATCCTAAAGTATTTAGATAGGATTTTGAGATTTTTTATCCAGATTCTTAAAATCCCTATGGATTCTATAAGCTTAACTTGCTGAATGTCTAGATGTCGGCACCTCACCAAGTTCGAACCATGTATAAAGAAGAAGAAAAATATATAGTTTTTTTTGTCTCTCTAAGGTGCAATGGTACAGCGGATTTTGTATCATCTACTTCTTTTTGTTTTTCTTTGGAAGGTACTTATTTTGTTTTTTTTATGAGCAAGGCTTTGTATCGTCTTCTAGGGGAAAGTACAGTGTAACAACGTAGGGCCTGCGGGACTAGCATTCGGCCCAAGTTCAGTGACACAAGCACCCACAGCCCAGACCACCCGCGCGCAATCTCAGGGTGCAAACAGTTGCAAGCTCAACGTCTCTTTGTGGCCCACTCGACCATTGAGACAGATCCAAATGTGTGTGGGCCCATTTGGATGTTGGAGGCCTCGCTAGAGTCTCAGGTCAATTCCCATCACCAAACTACTGAATTCCCCCCAAAAAAACCAAACTACTGAAATGATGTATGACAAAAACATTTTTATTTTACAGAAGGAACGTCTGGGCAATAAAGCAGTTGTTTTCTATGGTTGGAGTCCAAAGACCAATTTCGAATCATCTTCTACTAGAGCACCTGAATTCCTGCACTTCCCGCGCCCTATTGATTAATGAAGCACCTGGCATATTCCAACAGGCTGATGATATAATATAAAGCACAAAACTGCTGAAAGAAGAACCAAAACCAAGCCTGAAATCTGAAAGCTGCAGCGCACACGCTGCATTTGAAAATTCAGAATGGCAAGCCAGGAACCAAACAGCGTACAGCACCAGTACAAAATCTTATCACTGTGTTCGCTTGCACTTGTTGGTTCTGCTAAAAAAAAAAGCTTCCACTTGTTGGTTGAGGCAGCTGCACTGGCTGGCAGATGAGAAATAACAGCCGCAGCTGCAACAGCAAGCTGATCTGAACACTCATTTAGCTTTGGAACATGAGTTTTTTTTATACCATTTCGTTCCCTGAATTTTGGTTGGTGAACTTAAATCGAGGACACAGAGACAAAAGCAAGAAAAATCCACGCTCGTCAAAGACGTCAACTGCTTGTCAGACATTTCCCCGTCCACCAAATCCTTCCGAACGGCCCTTCAAAATCCAAATCACCATCCAATGCTGATTTTGTGCCATTTCTCCATGTAACAGAAAAAATATGGCCGGACATTCTGTTCTCACAAAATCAAGCGGAGCCCGCCCCTTATATTGACCGATCACGGTCGACAGCTTGATCCGACAACCGAACGAACTTGTCGAGAACAAGAAGGCATGTCAATCCCCTTCGTGTTCGTTGGAAAAAAGGCAATCAGCATGGAGAAATCTTGCAGGAGGCACTGTGTCTCCATCTTTCTGAACCTGAACCTGAACCTGAACATGAACCTTGGACACTCAGCGAGACGGCGCGGGCAGGTGGATGGACAAACGATGGGTGCTGGGCCAAACTGGGCTTCGTTGTTCGTCCGTAGCAAATTCCTCATCTGAAACTTTTATTTCGTTATTTGTTGCACTTATTACATTGAACTTTTCTAGGCGTGAAGTTTTTACTGGAGTGTGACATGTGTAGTTTATTATATTTCATTACTCTAGGTTTATTGAAGACAAGTATGCCTTGCAAAAATACACCATGGAATGCGTACATCCTATTATACTTGAAATAAAGTATCAAATGAGAGGTTTTACACTTACTTTGTAGATATGAACAATATAAGTTCAAAAAAAATTACATTGCTATTTGGATTTTTTTTCTACGATTTCTTACGTATTTTATATTTTTTCAGCCCATGTGGTCATTTTCAGAAAAAGAAAAACTAAAAGACACTTCTGCATTGGGACGGCAAACTATTTTCAAAGCGAGCCTCCCTAGTCTCTCGCGCACACGCGAGTTCCAGGAGGTCGCCCGGGGGCGGCATGTGGCCGGCCGGCCATGTGCGGCGGCAGCGCAGAGCGTGGAGACGGAGCAGTAGGCGTTCACGGCGGCGCGCACGGGTTTCCGGCGAACTGCGGCTCTGTGCGAAGGTACGAAGGGTTGGAGAGCAGCATGAGTTTACCTTAGTGGGGGCGCTTGCGTCAGTACAGCATGAATATGCCCGAGCCGAGTTGCTCTCGTGAAAGCGCGTGACGGCGGCCATGGCTAGCGGCGGCGCACATGGCAACGGTAGGACCCCAGCGGTTCCCATGGTGGTAAAACAATTTCTACAAGTTGCTGGCAGCACGCGCAGAGCCGCCGAGCTCGAGTCGGTGACGGATTGCTCCAATTCGATGTGCTCGCGGAAACGCGTCACGATCACGCTTGATTGAACGCACAGCAACTTGAGTCGGATTCGATCGGCTCGTTCTATATAATTAGAACCAATTTCCCAATCCCATCCGCATCGGCTCGTCCACTGCTCGCATCCGCCGACCCTGCTCGCCGGCTTTCCCTCATCCGCGGACCCTACCCGCCGGCTTTTCCGCATCCGCCGCCACCATGGCCAACGAGCAGAGCGGGAGCCTCCTGCGGAGGTGGAGGCCATTCTACGGCGCTTTCGGCGCCATCGACGACGCGATCGAGGAGGCAGGCGGCCACCCGCGCGCCGCGTTCCGGGACGTGAGGGTCCGGATCCTCCAGCTGCTCCGCGGCGCCACTGACGGCGGCGTGGCCGAGCAGCTCTGCGGCGCGCTGGACGAGGCCATGGCGGAAGCGCTCGAGACTCTGCGGGTGGCGCCCGTCCCGCACAGCGCGCTGGCGTCCACTGACCTCGAAAGGACCGTCGGCGCCCTCGAGAAGCACGGCTCGGCCCGGATCCGCAGGCTCGCGGGCGACGTCGTGCGCGGGTGGAGGGCGGCCAACGTCACCACAACTACATCAGTCAAGGAAGAGCTCGACAAGCGCTCTGCTCATGATCGGATCTCAGGCCAGAGCATCTCTGCAGTGATAGCTGATGGCAACGCGCGTGGACACAAGGAGAAGTTGCACATACAGCCTGCGAAGATGCTTCCCGCCGCCGAGGTACACAAGAAGAAGCTACAGATACCGCCGGCGAAGATGCTTCCTACCGTCCCCGTCGCCGAGGCATACAAGAAGAAGGTGTATGTTCCACCGGCGAAGATGCTGCCGACCACAGCTACTGTCTCGATACCGAACACGAGCGAGACCAAGAAGCCAGCCGTCGACGAGAGCAAGAAGATGGAGGCTACAAAACGCAAGTTGCGTGAGGGTTACCAAGAGGCCGAGAAGATGAAGCGTCAACACACCATTCAGAAGATCAACGACAAGGAGGCAGCAAAGATGTTTGAGCAAAAGCAACGGAGGATGCATCCCGTCGTACGAGGGAGAGGCCCAGCATCATGTAGGACCTCCTCAGGCGTCAGGCGGTCGTTGCTTCCCTCTCTCCAGATGATTTAGGGTTTGGTCTAGTTCTTTGATGACTATTATTAGGGTATTCATGTCAGTTCTATCTCTGTATGTATAATGAGTTGTGATCATCCGTAGTGAAAAAGAGTAATTTTTGTCTTGCAGCTGTTCTAAGCCAAATTGTTTGTCATGTTTGCTCCAAATGTGCTCCTATGTGTATCATCCAATACATATTTCTTAATATATATTTTTTGCGACTGACATGTTTCATAATAGTGCGACATAATTTGTAAGTAGAAATTTGGTGTCAAGTGCATCGTTCCTATTCCTGGTACGGGTAGAGAATGGACAACTTCATGCTACTATTTGCTTGTTGGCCAGATAGGTTGTAGAATGTCTGTATCACGCATATATGAATGTAGGGGGTGTTTGGGACTGCTCCACGAACTCTGCTCCATAAAAAATTAGAGTTTGTGGAGCACCTATTTAGATGCTCTCACAACTCCACCTTTTTCCTCAAACAGAGTGCGTGGAGTTGAAATCGTTTCGTTAAAAAACGTGGAGCGGAGCAGTTCTAAACACCCTTGTAGTTACACGACTGATTTTAGGCCCAAATGGAGGTGGGCCACATAACATGAGCCCAGAGCGTGAGTTGTTTTGCCAGTTGTTGTCTGTCTTCTCCTTCGTCTTCAGCGCAACTTCATCAAGCACTGCTGCCGCACACCAGCTGAGATATGAGACAGTCCAAGCGAGATCGAGGGGTAGGGGTTCCACCGGCGGCCAGATCTCACCATATTGGTGGATTGATGTTGAGGTTTGCAAGAATTTGTTTTAATTTTCATTCTCTGTTTCATATTTAGTCTAGTTCCTAATTTTATAAGACCGTATAAGATTCAGATAATTCTAAGTGAGGAGTGAAAAGATGGAGCATGATTTTAGAAAAATATAAAACTAGTTTCATATTTTTCTAAGTAAAAATAAATTTTCTAATATTAAACCAAAATTGAGTATTTGTTAATGCATATTTATTGTAGAAAATTATGTGGATATTTTTTTGAAAATTATTTCTATAATTTTTTATAAAATCTAATTGATCTCCCTGAACTATTGTGAGAATCCGATTTACCCACCTTGTTGTTGACACGACGTCACCACATCAGCTAAAACCGCTTAGATTGGTAAATCAGACGATTACAAGAGTTAAAAAGTCTAAAAGAAAAGTTTTCTAATTGAGGGGTGTAAATTGGTCTCACGCAATAGTCGAGAAGCTCAGATTAATTTTTCCCATCTAAAAAGGGCACAAACTGTTCACGAAAATCAAGGCTCAATTTGGCAACTGGGCCAGTTTTGAGTGTCAACAAAACCTTCTGCGGGACACCTTAAGATTGGGGCAGAAGATGATGTCATAGGCCTCCAAGTAAACTGTTAGTGGGCCGGCCTGTTAAGCCCTCTCGAATCAAGCTGTGTTCCCTTTCCAATTTCCACTTGTTGGTCGAAGCAGCTGCAGTGGCTGGCAGTTGAGAAATAGCAGCCGCAGCTGCCACAACAAGCTGATCCGAACCCTCCTCAGTCCTTATAGGCTCACATAAAGGTCAGAAGACGTCGACGGGTCAAACCGTCAAAGTCAGACACTTAGCCTCCAAGATTCCACATCAGTCGTCGTCACACTATGGTACATGCACTAGGGCCTTGTTTACTTCCCAAATTTTTCACCAAATTCCACTATGAAAAAAAAAGATTCTCCATCACATCAAAATACCGGCACATATATGGAGTACTAAATGTAGATGAAACCAAAAATTAATAGCACAGTTTTGTTGTACTTTCCGAGACGAACATTTTGAGTCTAATTAATCAATTTTTGGACAATTTTTACCAAATAAAAACAAAATTGCTGCAGTAACACGAGCACTGTTCATACCCGAATTCAGGCCCGAATTCAGGCATCTAAACACGGCCTAGTTCTAGATTCTCTCACTAAGGGCGGAGCCAGAAGTTATAAACAGAGGTGGTGGCCGAAAAAAAACAACCTATAAAAATTAAGTGCTGCTCAACTGATTATGCTTTTCATAATGATCGTATGCGGTCGCTCGTATTTTTATATGTATTCTAAAATTTAAGGGTCTATTTTTTTAGTGGTAGGCGACATATCATTGAAGCAACAAGGCTCTATGGTGACTTCATAAATCTTAGTCTTTTGGAGATCTAACGGCTTAGTCTTTCAGAGATCTACCGGCTTAGTCTTTCGAATGTGTTCGTAAGGATGATCTAGTTGATTTTATCATCTACTCCCTCCATCCCATAAAAAGTGTTACTATAGAATTTGTGGTGGTCTTAAGTTTGACTAGGTTTATAGAAAATATTAGTAATATTTATATCTCTAAATAAGTTTATTATATAAATATATTCAACGATCTATCTAATGATACCAATTATGTACTATAAACATTAATATTTTTCTTATATATATTTGGTCATAGCTGAAAATATTTGACTTTAAAAAAATGAGAACTACACTTTTTATTGGACGAAAGAAGTAGAAGATATTAATAGGTACATATGACAACAATTTATTATATTCTTCCACTAAATAAAAATTATAAGATTTTACTAATAAAAATACTTCTTGTCACATGTCTCTCTGTGTGTGTGTTGGGGGGGGGGGGGTTGGGCATGCCCCTAGCCGGCTAGCCCCCTTTGCTCCGCCAGTGATTGACCTCAACTTTAGCCCAATCTATTGCATTCATGTATTCATCACCATTTGCCTTCAGTGAAGGGGGAAATGGAAAGAGATGAATTGGTTCTCTGTTGGATGGATATTCTTGAAAGCTTTCAATGGGTACGTTGCCACGGTAAAACCAGGACGCAGTTAACCCGCGATCGATCGTGCAAAGGGCGAGCGTGCGACCTGGGCACCCACTACCCTGGCCGCGGAGCTCCGGTGAAGCCATACCGTGCCTGCGGCGACCTCTTTCCCCCTCTCCCCGCCGCCGCCATGGCCATGCTTCGCCCTGACATCAACCTGACCCGGTCACCTCCTTCGTCGGCGTCACCACCACCTCCGCCTCGGGCTGTCTCTCCCGTCCCCACCGCCTGGCCTGCCTGCCTCCTCAAAACTTTTTTTAAGGACGCTGGAAATGGGGAAGAAGAGAGGGAGAGCGTGGGAGCAAGGTCGCACCGTTGCGTTAGAGCGTGACGAGTCGCGGGATAGAGTTTGCATAAAACTATGCAATCAAGTAGGATTATCTAGGAAGGCATAAATAAACTGCTCAAAAAGTTAGTTGAGTAATTAACCATGGAAGTCATATTACGTTATGCGGGTATGCTTTGCCAATGTCGTTATACCCTCCAAGACACAGCATCTTCCTATGCTGCCATATTCCTAAATATAATCCATAGGTGTTCACACATTTCAAGCAACAGCACTGACATGCTCAAAACTGACTCAACTGAAAATCCAGAGATCAGGCAGAATTTTTGCACTTTATTTTGGGCATGCGCCATGGAAACATTATTGCTAATTACGTACAGCTTACAAGTTCACCCCTTCATGAGAAATTTTGTTCAGCTTATACAAGTTACAGTTACAGAGGAGGAATGCTTTGTGCATTGTTGAACACATTGCCGGGGTCCACCGCCGTCTTTGCCCTGACCAGCCGGTCGAAATTGTCCCCGAAGTAGGCGGCGCCCCAGGACGAGCGCGCGCGCGCCACCGCCGCCTCCGACGACCCTCCCGCGGGGGCGGTCCAGTTGTCGACGCCGAGGTCGAGATCCAGGTAGTTGACGTACGCGCCGCGGGGGTCCTTGGACACGTGGGGGGCCATGAACGCGTAGAGCGACCGGAGCCACGCCACGCAGAACTCGCCGGCGGCGGCGCGGCCATCGAGGTCGTCGTCCCAGTACACCTGGTACTGCACGCCGTACAGGGTCCCGGCGCGGTGCGGGCACGGCGTGTCACGGCTCCCGATCCGGCCCATGGCGCCGCCGTAGGGGTCCAGGATCACGTACCCGCCCCCCTGCCCCTGCCCCTGCCGCGGCGGGCCCGTGGAGAGGTACCGGACGATGCCCGCCATGGCGCGCCGCGAGATCGGCGACCGCACGTAGTCGGACTTGCCCTTGGAGTACTGCTTCGACCCCAGCAGGCGGTTCGGAAGGTCGGCCGCCGTGTCGAGGCCGGCGAACTGGGCGGTCGCGTCCAGCCAGCTCGTTTCGGCGACCTCTGACTTGGTCAGCCCGAGCTCTGGGAAGCTTTGACGCAGCGCTGACAGGGCACGGTGCTTTGGTCCTAGCACTTGGCCGGAGAACGAGACAGACACGTTGCCATCCGACGACGACGACGACGACCCGAGGCCGCCGGTCGGGAGGTACACGGAGAGGTAGAAATCGTCGGGGAGACTGGGCGCCACGAACTGCCACCTGTGGACGAGCCCGGCGACGAGGTCGACCGGACCGGTCCGGCCGACCGAGAACACGGTGACGTTGCGAGGGACCGGGACGAGGCGGAGCTTCCAGGCGTACACCACGCCCCAGCTCCCGCCGCCGCCGCCTCGGATGGCCCAGAACACGTCACGCCCCATCGTGGTCCGGTCGAGGGCCCTGCCGTCCGCGTCGACGAGCACCGCGTCCAGCACGTTGTCGGCGGCGAGCCCGAACTTGCGCGACAGCAGCCCGAATCCGCCGCCGGAGACGATGCCGCCCAGGCCGATGGTCGAGCATGACCCGGCCGAGAACGCCAGGGTCCGGCTGGACCGCCCCACCGCGTAGTAGAGCTCGCCCAGGGTCGCGCCGGACTCGGCCCAGGCCGTGGCCGAGCCCTCGTCGATGCGGACCCGGTTCAGGTTGGCGACGTCGATCACCACGAAGGGAACGTGGTTCTCCGTCGTGTACGACAGGCCCTCGTAGCTGTGCCCGCCGCTGCGCACGCGGATCGCCAGCGAGCTGCTCCGCGCGCAGAGGACGGCGCGCTGGAGGTCCCGCTTGGAGGACGGGAGCACCACGGCGGCCGGCTTGCCGACGTCGGGGAGCGCGAACCGGAGGTTGCTGATGGAGGAGTTGAGGATCGCGGCGTAGCTCGGAGACGCCCGGAGGGTGAAGTTCGTGACGCCATGGGAGATGAGGCAGGAGGAGAGGCTGTGTGCTGCGCCATCGTCAGCGCCAGCGGCACAGCACGGTGTGCTTTGATGGAGTGAAACGAAGAGGGAAACCAGGAGAGCTACAATGGAGCAGCTCATGGGGACAGAGCTGGGAGAGTGACTTGATGAAGCATCCAACACTGAATGACTCCAGTGTTGGAATTGCATATAGCTCGATCGTGAGGCCATGGAGGCCGCTCTCATGGAAGTGGGTTTCAGCGGTGGTGGCAGCTTCCTGAGCCAGTTTTTGTGCGTGCCTGCGTGTTTGTGTTCAGTGGAGTTCAGGAAAGTTCAGAACACGCAGAAGCAAAACACGCTGCTACAAATCTGAACTTGGGAGAGATCGATAGTGGCACGGATCAGACATGCAATTTGCGAGCTGAAATTTTGGGAGAGGCTGTTTGAGCAGTGCTGCTGCATCATCATTCATCAGCCACACAAGAACATGCATGTTCTCTGCCTTTCATGGAGTGGCCAGAAGAGGCAATCACGGAGAGCTGCAATGGCGCGGTCATAGGAGAAACAAGGGAGTCAACATCAGTGATAGTGATATGGTGAACCGTACGTGCAACAAAAATATTGTATTACAAACTGAAAAATTTATTTGTGAACATGGTTTTAAGGAAGACTTGACCTCAGTATATTATTGGATCTGTCCAGCCCGTGACGCCCGAGCCTCAAGGAGGTCACTGTCATGGAAGTGGGGGATCGTCTCTTAAGGTGTGTTTGGTTTACTTCCACCACCAAGCCTGGCTAGCAAAATAACCTGGCTAGCTGGAGCCAGCTTTAGCTAATGCAACCAACATTTGTTTGGTTGCTCTCTTCTACGCAAGCATGGCTTGACCAGATCTTGTTTGGTTGCCAAACTAATTCTAATTCTGGTTGCTCTCTTCTACGCAAGCATGGCTTGACCAGATCTTGTTTGGTTGCCAAACTAATTCTAATTCTGGTTGCTCTCTTCTACGCAAGCATGGCTTGACCAGATCTTGTTTGGTTGCCAAACTAATTCTAATTCTAGTTCAGTCACCTCTTCTTTGCCACGGTGAGTTCATCTCCATGCATTTAGTGGTTGTGGCTCTCTGCTCCAGACCTCCAGTACTAGCGTGTGCGTGTGCGTATTCAATGGAGTTCAGAAAAAAAAAGTTCTGATTTGCATATCCAACATTTCTGCCAGACCAGGATATTTGAACCCATATATATATTCGAATACATATGCATAGATTTTTTTTTGGCAATTTTGGTTTATAAAGATGCAACTTGAAAGAAAAGAGAAAAGAAATGCACTTGCTGAGTTGGATGCTGATTACGTTGATGGGCGTTGCATCAAAACAACTCCTTCTTGGTGTTAAAAGGAGATTTATCTCCTGATTTAGTTTTGTTATTAGCTTTAGTAGATGATAACACTTCTCTCGCATTAGTTTTTTTACTAGTCTATCAGCCCATGCTCTTGCACGTGCTAGAATTTTAGGTAATATATATAAGTATTAGTTACTTTGATATATATGACTAATAAATAATGACTTATATTGAATTTTATGTTTTCTCTTTGTTTATTTTTTTTAACATAATAGGCATAATAGATACTCGTAGTCTATATTCAGTCATCATAAATTTCTTAATATTTTTTTGGCAAGGGGCTGATCTATACATTTCATTTACATATTTATATTTTCCTGTGCATGGTTGTATTGCTTAAATATGCAATGAATTTGAAACCTTACCATTAACTATGGTGCCTCTTGTTGCATCATATACCTCACAAAATCACGAATCTAAACCTAATTCTTCAAATTTTACTCTTATTAACTACTACATATTCTTTTTATCCTCAAGTTAAGTTAAAACTCTTGTGCTTATTGTATCTTCGTTTTGCACTTTTTAAAATAAGGATTTTAGGTCATAGAGTATGTTCTTAAAAACAACAATACCATGATCAATCATTTGAAACCTGCATCATGTCACTTAACATAAGTGATAAAGGTTGAAGTGAGATCTCGAATGGGGGTAACAGTGCTAACCTCAATGTAATTTTAATATTTAAATCTTATATGATTGATTTTTTTTAATTCAAAGCAGTCTTAAAGAGCTAGAAAAATATAGCCACAAATGGTCTTCCACACTTGAGTTCTCAAGATGAATGAATTTTGAGGCTTTTCCCTGTGTGCCATTATAAAAGTTTGTAATTCCATAAAAGCCATTAAAAAAGTTGAGCGGCCACATATGCCACTGGTCTGAACTTTTTTGCCCTCCATTCCAATTCCATCAGATTTGGATCAAACGGTGGCAAACTATAATGGGGAAAAGTCCAAAATATCCTCAGGTTTGAATGTGCCATTAATTTTTGTGAGCATCTTAACGACCTCTGAAAAAACTCAAAAATAGTGTTTTACAAAATAACATAGGAGGACAATTTTTTAAAACATAGAATGGATCCAATAGCTATTATCATCAATGGTCACTAGGGTTATACCGAATTAATATGGTCAGATGTTTCTGATTTTTGTGAGATGGTTTAGGATCTATCTATTATTACATGTAGATTTGAGAGATATTTTTGTTTATTTTTTATAATGGCTGAGGTAGATACAAATATAAAATTAATACTTTATATTATCTTTCATAATGACATATATGGGTAGGTTGAATGCAACCTTAGGAGGTTGCTTTATATTATATTTTATAAAAATATTTTAAAGTATCTTTCATAATGATATATGTGGGTAATTTAGATACAAAGTTAGAGAGCTGTTTTAAATTACTTTCATAATGAAAAATATGTGTAAATTTAGATACAATGTTATGGGGTTACTTTGAATTGTGTTTCATAATGACAAAAGTGCGTAATTTAAATGCAAATTTGGAGGGTTATTTTGAATTATCTTTCATAATGACAAATATAGGTAATTTATATATAAATTTAGGGGGTTATTTTGGTTTATTTTACATAATAATGATAGATATGGGTAGTTTAGATGCAAAATTAAAAGGTTACTTTATGTATTTTTCATAACGACAGAGCTGGGTAACTTTTTTATAAATTAGAATAGATCTAAGGGATATTATGGGCGATGACCATTTGTGCCTACCAAATTAAAGATAAGATGTTTCTAATTATTTTGAGAATTTTTAAGATTTATCTTTTTCCTAACATGTATAGTGGGAATTAACGTGGTGCCTTGTAAGTGCAATCAAGACCTATTGTGGGTTTTGGCGTTGATGACCACCAAATTAGAATACTAATGAGATTTATCGAGATGATAAGCAGGGGATCAAAAAACGAGGATGGTGTACAGGTTGCAGGTGCCCCCAATTACAAAAGATGGCTGGATTTAACTCAAGGATGTTTAAATTCCTTTATGTTTTGAATTTGAGTTATGAAATGCCGTACTATTAAAGGGGACTCGAGGACAGTTGGTCAACTGTGCAATCAGATGCTCAAAATCCTAGAATAACATTCTCATACACAATCAAAACAGCCAACCAAAAATCTCCTGATTCTTTCTGTTTTGGCTAGGGCGACAGTGCTGCCCTGTAAGGGCGACAGTGCCACCCATAAACGACCGTTGGGCTCTGGGAGGTATTTATACCTCCAGGCCCGGCCCACAACGGTCATCTTCTTTCTCTCTCGGTTCATTTCGAGAACAGATAGACCAGAGCTCACTCTCTCTTCCTCCATTGTTGCTCCTCTATCCCTCAAGCAAATCCTTGATTCCAACTATTAAAACTTGAGAGAAAAGACAACAAAACTCAATTGAAGAGCAGATCCACTGATTCCCAAAGTCTAAGAGCATTTGGTTCACGTTTGGTCGGTGGTTCTAAGGTTTGTTACTCTTGGAGCTTGCTCCTAGCCGGCTAGGCGTTGCTCTTGAGCTTGCCAACTCGTATGGCAGCCTTGGGAGGTTTGTAATCTCATTCTCAAAGCTAAGAAATTACCCCTCATCTCAAGAGTTCATTCTCTTGATTTGAGAACGAGGGTAGGGCAAGCCTTTATGGCAAGCCTAAGCTTTTTGTAGCTTCCTCAACAACATGGACTTGGTCAAACCTTGGTGGTAAGCTGAACCATGGGATAAATCATTTTGTCTTGTGTGTTCTTGTTGGTTCTTATTCTTGCTTAACATATTTTAGGGTTTATGAGCTCGATCTACTCTTTCGCTAGGATTCTGTGGTATCCAGTCTTCGAGCTAGACTTTATCTTCATATTGCAAGACTGTGTAGCTCATAGATTCAATTTACTCTCTGCGAAATCTCTTTTCTGTCTGAGCATTATTCGTAGGCCGACAGTGCCGCCCTGTCTACTGACAGAATTTGGAGTTGAATTTTTACATGCCTATTCACCCCTCTAGTCCTCCTTAACCTTCTAGGAGATCCTATGAGTGGTATCAAAGCAGTGTTGCTTCGTATACGCTTCACCGCGTGAAGTATGGAAGAAGGAGGAGGTTCGAGGACCGCTCGCGATCCGAATGCGGGTGGTGTGCATGTCGAGGACGCCGGCAGTAGCAGTGACCAAGTCGCTCTCGACAGCAAGCAGCACCACTCTCAAGGACACCAAGACCATCAATGTGAAGAGAAAGAAGGAAAGAAAAGAAAAAAGAGACGCAAAGACCGCAAGAAGAGAAGCAAGAGAAAAGAAGAAGGAAGAGCAACAAAAGCTTGATGAGAAGCTACAAAGAAAAGAAGAAAGAAGACTCATTTGTGAAGAAAGAGCTAAGAGAAGGACCGCAAGAGCTAAAGAAGAAGAGAAGAAGACATATGATGCATCATCTAGTGAGCTATCGAGTAGCTCGGATGATGGTGATGATGATGTATCATATCATGCCTCTAAAGGGAACAAGAAGACCAAGGACAAGGGCAAGGAGAAGGATAGCAAGGACAAGGGCAGCAGCACCAAGAAGAAATATGCCGCCATATCCTTTAACTATTCTTATTTGTCTAACTGTGACCGTAAGTCTTTCATCAACGTACCCATGGGCAAGTTGCCTCATTTCAATGGGACAAACTTCGCCAAGTGGAAGCACTTGATGAGGTCTTATCTTATCGGTCTTCACCCCGGTCTTTGGGAGATTGTGTGTAATGGATTTCAACCACCAGAGGATCCCAAAGAGCCAACAAATGAAGAGCTAGCTATTGTCCATCTCAATGGCCAAGCCATGAGTATTCTTCTTAGTGCTCTAGATGGAAATGAGTACAATAGAGTGATGAGTGTTGATGTGGAAAAGCAGATTTGGGACACTTTGCACCTTGCTCATGAAGGTGTTGACAAAGTGAGAAGAGCCAAAATTGATTTGTTGATGGCCAAGCTAAATAGATTTGTGATTTTTGATGGAGAAGGGCCACAAGAGATGTTTGATAGGTTGATGACCTTGGTGGGCAAGATTAGAGGTTATGGTTGTGATGAGCTTGATGATCACAAGGTGGTGAAGGTTATGTTAGAGGCATATTCACCAAGAAATAAGAACGTAGTCACCTTGATTAGAGACAAGAAGTTTGAGCACTTCACACCAAATGATGTGCTTGAAAGATTATTGACATTTGACATGCAAAGAGAAGAAGCAAATGAGAGAAGGAAGCTTGGTGAGTTGCAAGCCAAGTTAGATGGTGTCGGGTATCAAAATACCTAGGGTACCCAACAGACGGTAAAATATGGCACCCTGCACGATTGCTAAAGCCCCACCGTAGGGGCCCCTGCAAAACTGACTTGCCAAAGGCATTGACAACATGTTAGTCGCTCGAGGCACGAACGACAAACTCACCCGAGCCTTGCAGAAAGGTCTCGGGCGAGATAGGCATCTCAGGCGGCATTTCTCCACCTCGCCTGAGCCCCTGTGACATCATCAAAGCACCCGACCCCCTCAGTTTACTTTTGCCTTGCCCGAGGGACACGTGTAACCCTCTGGCAAGACGATGAGCCATGGGGACCCCCAACCGCGGCGCCTGCTCCCGCTGATGGGATGGACACGACCGTGCACAGTTAACAGGAGCACGGGAACCATGTCCTGACTCAACGTGACCCTAGTCATTCCACCATGACGACATCCATACCTCTATAGTGACGGGGGTAACAATCACTATACCACATAACCCCCTCTCTACGCAAACTCGGGCGTCCATGTCACCTGTCCTGGATGGCACAGAGGCACACAGGACAAGGCATGGCCACAACACGCAGCACCAGCAGACAGAGAGGCCAAAGATCAACGTCCAGTACGTCTCCATGCTACAGAGGAACTACTCCCACCGGATAAGGAGGAGGACGGCCACACTCGAAGCCACCTTTTTGTTTTTCTCTTTTATTCTTCCCGTTTTTACCCCTTTACCATGAATGTAACCCGAGCCCTCTCCTTAGAAGCTATAAAAGGGGAGACAGGGGCCACGTCTAAAGGGGAGAAGGGGGTGATCAAGCAACAACAGATAGAGTCCACCTCAATCGAAACCACCCATCACGCTTCCACGCACCACCCCTCACAAGAGACGTGGGATCCACTCCCTCTCTCAAAAACTTGTAACCCCTACTACGAGCACTCTGGTGCAAGGCAACGCGAGTCGTAGTGAAACCCACTGGACGTAGGGCCGTTCATGCCCGAACTAGTATACATCCTTGTGTCTGCTTTGCACACCATCAAGGCCTAAGACGCGCAGATACAAATTCACTAGTCGCTCTATTTAGACGCCCGATCCTCTAGACACCGACAGTTGGTGCGCTAGGTAGGGGAACTTCTGCGCGTCATGATCCATCTCCTAGGTCTTGATGGCCAATCCCCGCATCCGCTTCACCCTAGGCTCCCATGTTCGGTTTGGCAACCTAGATTTCATCTGCACGGGAGTGGACTATGACCTGGTCCTTCTCCCCCTTCCATCAACATTGACGCCATCTCTGAGGACCTTCCAACCTTTGCTTGGGCACGGACGAGGGGCAGACCCTCAAGAACGACTGCCCAGGAGGTTCCTAGGGCAAAATGATGTAGGCTGGTAAGCAACATGACCATGAGAGGGCCCGTGACCAGTCTTCGACCATAATTCATTTTGATCCATCTGCGGGGGAGATTCCCATAGATCTACTGACTCACCATGCATAGGCTATCGTGGAAGTACTCGCGACCACCAAGATAGCTTCTAGTACCAGCTCCGATGAGGACGACAGCAGTTGGGCCGGCGCTGACTTCTTCGGGCTCGGTGACTTGGGGGCTCTGCGTTGTTTCATCGGCATCTACGACTACCTCCTCGACAATGGCAACTCCGACGACGGTGTCTACGAGCTCACGTGGCCATAACACCGGAGGGTGGAGGTTGTGCATGGCGTCGACACGCCACGAATCGGTAGATCACTGCATCACCCCCTGCCTAAGATCTATTATTCTATCCAAATACAATCTTTTCGTACTTGTGAAATCGTTACACGTTATCTGCTATAATTTATTTCATCATTTACGCGTTAAATCATGAGCCATATTATCAGCAATAATTACGTAATACGTTTCCGCCCTTTACGATCCGTTACGGCACAGAGTTTGAAGGCTGGCCACGAAGGGTTCGATAGCCGCTCCGAGCCACCCGAGTGAGGGATGGTATGAGAAGGGGCACACGAGCGGCCAGTACTCGGACGCGTGGAGTGTCATGGGCCTTCTCGAATCATGTTCAAGTCCAGGCCGATTTACGGTTAGAGAGTTTTTTTTTTCTAAAAAAAGGCAACGAGCCCTCGGGGACGGTTGAATGACCCCGGGAACTCTTCAAACCAACCGCTAGGAAATTTTGAAGCCGGTCACTAGCTTACCTCCGTCGGATCCCCGCAAATAGGAACTGGGGCTTCACTTGAACCGACCTAATTGCAACTCAACGGGCACCACGGCTCGACCCAGTGAGGGAAGCCGTGGCGTTGCCCAAACCCTCCTCTTTGAGAAAAAGATGCGTGAGGGATATGCTAACAAATCCACTTAACTGGGCCCACATGCCAGTAAGGATTTCATAGGACTCAGGGACAGAAACGTCTGACCCATAAATGCACTTTCCCGAGCGTCCCAACGGGCTTACGACTCTATGACTTAGGCAAGGGTGTCTAACCCCTCCTCAGGGAACGGGACCTAGGGACATAAACGTCCGACCCATGAGCGAACTCTCCCGAGCATCCCAGCGTGCCTATGATCCTAGGTAATGGCAGAGGCTTCGATAAGAACGCATCCGACCCCGCCTCAGAACACGGGAAACTGCTACACTCAAACGTCCAATCAATCTGTCAAAAACCACGAGAGCTACACGCACACGAGTTGGTTCCTCCACAAAGAAAACTGCCATTATCAATCAATGCAGGACGAAATAATGGGAATAAGGAAACAAAACACGACAATGATTGGACAAACCGAGTTCTTAGATAAACTATTTTATATTTATAAGGGAAAGGAGTCCTAGACTAGGCCTACAGTTCCTCGTTGAGGACCTGGTCCGCAGGGACCAGGGCAGTGATGACGTTCGCCGCTGGTTTGAAGCCCTCGAGGAGGTCCTCGTAGTCACCCAATCCCTCCCCCATTGAGAAGCCTTCGACGTCTAGGAGCTTCATGTCTGTGGCCGCCTGGGCCATCATCAGCGCAACGACCGCCCCTTGATGGATGCCGCGTTCGATTGCTGCCCGGATCAGCGCTCGCACGCTGAGAAGGCGCTGCTCCCGGCGCCCTGTCGGAGCACGCACAAAGTCTGCCAGAACATCGGCGATGCTACAGAGGGACTCTACCTCTGTGAGCAGTAGCTCTACTCAGAACAAATGTCAGACATCAGACATCATATCAACTGAAAAATGGAATAAAGAGACGATAGATCACTCGCCCATGCACCGATGGTTGGATTCCGTTCATTGTGAACGGGCGAGTGCCTCCTCCTCCACCAAAGAAGTCACCACCACCTTGATGGGAGCTAACTCCTCCTGGGCCTCCTAGAGTGGGGTAGGAACACCCCAGGCCACCACGTTCTAGGCCTGCCTGTACCCCTACATGGAGGCGACACTAGGGTTAAGGCGACGATGGTGGGAGGGTGCCCCGTCCCCTTCTCCCGGCGTACCCACATAGGAACCCCTGGATGAGTTGCCATGCTCCATGGCCAAGGTGGCAAGGAAAAATAGAGAGAAGGGATAGAGAAAGGGAGATGCCAGGGTCGGGCACCACAACTCAGGTTATAAAGGGCTCCGGGGAGGCCTCTCGACTCCTAGGCATTCAATACGCCCAACTGCCCCGCTCATCTCCCAAGGGAGCCGTGTCGGTCTCACGCCGTGCCTCGAGAAGGTGAACCGTTCTTGTAGATGATTTTTCCCCATTTTATCGTGACAACGGAATCGTGTGAGAAGATGATTGACACAAATCACCCACCTTCCCACGCACTACAACATGAAGCATCACAACAGCAACTGCCCGGCATGACCCCTCATCTTCCCTAGATGGACCCACTCGCTCGATTCAAAGCCCTTGAAGGGATGACTCATCCTTCCAAGGCCTCGGGGGCTACACCCGGCGGGTGTGCTCGCGTGCACCCACCAGATAGTCTTGCCAAAATCGAATAAACCGTGATAAGACCCAAATGGGATGACGAGGGCCCACACATACCCCTCCGTTCTACTAAAGAGCACAAGGGAAACAATACGACAGCCGAGAAGCCACCCGATCGGTCTCCTACAACGAGCGGGGGCTCAGGGGCTACGCTCGTATCCTGACCCAACAAACGGTCATGACCCTGCATTGAGCAAGGGTTCGGGGGCTCCTTGCACGCCCCGCAGTCACGCAAAAAATGCCTCACTCGCTCAATTAAAAGCCCTTGAAGGGATAACTCATCCCTCCAAGGCCTCGAGGGCTACACCCACTGGGTGCGCTCACGCGCACCCACCGGATAGTCCTCTTCTAAAACAAAAGTGAGTCAAAAACTACCCATAGTCGCACATTCTCAAGCCTCTGAAGGAGTGCTCCACTCCTCCACAGGCTCGAGGCTACTGTCGGGTATCAAAATACCCAAGGTACCCAATAGACGATAAAATATGACACCCTGTACGATTGCTAAAGCCCCACCGTAGGGGCCCCTACAAAACCGACTTACCAAAGGCATTGATAGCATGTTAGTCGCTTGAGGCACAAACAAAAAAACTCACCCGAGCCTTCTGGAAAGGTCTCAAGAGAGATAGGTGCCTCGGGCGGCATTTCTCCGCCTCGCCTGAGCCCCCGTGACGTCATCAAAGCACCTGACCCCCTCGGTTTACTTCTACCTCGCCCGAGGGACACACATAACCCTCTAGCAAGACGATGAGCCACGGGGAGCCCCCAACCACGGCGCCCCCTCCCACCGATGGGACGGACGTGACCGTGCATAGTCAATAGGAGCACAGGAACCACGCCCTGACTCAACGTGACCCCGGTCATTCCACCATGATGTCATCCATACCTCTACAGCGACGGGGATAATAATCACTATACCACCTAATCCCCTCCCTATGCAAACCCAGGCGTCCATCTCACCCATCCTGGATGGCATAGAGACGCACATGACAAGGCATGGCCATATCACGCAGCACTAGCAGACGGAGAGGCCAAAGATCAACGCCCAGTACGTCTCCATGCTATAGAGGAACTACTCCCACCGGATAAGGAGGAGGACGACCACACCCGAAGCCACCTTTTTTGTTTTTCTCTTTCATTCTTCCCGTTTTCACCCCTTTACCATGAATGTAACTCGAGCCCTCCCCTTGGAAGCTATAAAAGGGGAGGTAGGGGCCACGTCTAAAGGGGAGAAGGGGTGATCAAGCAACAATAGATAAAGTCCACCTCAATCGAAACCACCCATCACGCTTCCATGCACCACCCCTCACAAGAGACCTGGGATCCGCTCCCTCTCTCAAAAGCTTGTAACCCCTACTACGAGCACTCTATGTAAGGCAACATGAGCCACAGCAAAACCCACTGGACGTAGGGCCGTTCATGCCCAAACCAGTATACATCCTTGTGTTCGCTTTGCACACCATCAAGGCCTAAGACACACAGATACAAATTCACTAGTCACTCTGTTTAGATGCCCGATCCTCTAGACACCGATAGATGGCATGAAGATCATAGAGGTTGCTCTCAAGGCCAACAAATCAAGCAAGCAAGGCACCTCAAGCAAAGCAAATGACAACAAGCAAGCATCAACAAATAAACCCAAAGAAACCCAGCAAGTGCAACGAAATGTTGATACAAGTTCATCCTCAATTGAAGATAAAGATGACGGGGCTGATTTCAAGGAGATTATGATATGACATTTTTCATAAAGAAGTATCACAAGGGGCTAAAGCAAAATGGGTACAAAGTTGTCCAAAGAAAGTTCTCAAACAAGAAAAAGAGAACATGCTATAATTGTGGCAGCACCAAGCACTTTGTTGCCAAATGTCGCTATGAGAAGAAAGAGAACAACTACAAGAGGGACAATAAAGAAAGCAAGCATGAGCATAAGAAGAGAAACAAGCAAATGGGAGAGGCACACATTGGGCATGAGTGGGACTCAACTAAAGAGTCAAGTGATGAGGATGTAAAAGTTGCAACCGTGGCTATCCACAAGTCATCCTCTACACCAAGACTCTTCACCAACTTGTCCGATGATGATGAGCACCACTCCCCTCACATTTGTCTCATGGCAAAGGGTGAGAAGGTAAAACCAAAAGCTAAACCTTCTCCACCTCCTAGTGACATCTCTAGTAGTGAACTTAGTGAAAGCTCTAGTGATGATGACCTTAGTGATGATGATGAATTTGTTCAAGTAACTAAAAAGTTGGATCCTAAAACTAAAATCTTCATCACTAAGCTAATGGAGGATTTAGAGAGTGTCCAAGCGAGCTAGCAACTAGAGATGATTATCTCTTTGAACAAGAGAAAATATATATTGCTTGCAAGAAAGCTCTTATGTGAGAGAGAAGTGAGGTAGACTCTTTGAACAAGGCCTTGACCGAAGAGCAAAGAGAACATGCTCTCACAAAGAAGGCAAATATTACACTCAATGACAAGTATTGTGTCTTAGTTGAAAAAGCACAACAAACTTGAGGAGCAATATGCCAACGGACGCTAGCCCAAGTGGTTGAGCGCTCCCGAGGCACCCCTGGGGGCCTGAGTTCGATCCCCAGGCTAAACGCTCTGCTAGCTATATGGGGGTGAATTTCAGGGGCTCAGGGTAAAAAAAATCCCCTCACCGGTCCCACTCCAAAGTACAGGCCTATAGCCGTCCCGTCTCACGGGGATGCGGTGCCGCTGTATATGGGTAGGGCCGGGGTTCGGGGATTTTCTCGATCTGCATAAGAAGATCTTCTTCTTAATGAAATACCCGGTGGGACGTCGTCCCCCCGCGGATCGAGTTTTTTTTGAGGAGCAATATAGTTTTCTTTGGGAGAGCACCCCACAGCCCTCTAATACAAAGGATACCTCTAATCCCTCCACTATTCAAGGTTGTGGAAAATGTTATAATCTTGATTTGAATGTCTATTCCACTAACCTTGCAAATATGGAGGCAATGAAAAAGGAGATTGCTAGACTCAATGCTATGCTAATTGAATGGTGCATGAAAGACAAGAGAGCTGCTAGTGGAAAAGAGAATCAACCAAAGAGGCCATAATACAAGGATGGGTGACCTCCTCACATCAAGGATGGACTTAGGTATACAAAAGGAGCCAAATCAAATGGGAGAAAGGTAATAAATGGCTATAAGTGTGTCCAGTTCATGAGCAAGGAAAAAGTAGGTACTGATAAGCCTGCATAGCTGGTGGCACAAGGCCTGCCCCGAGCAGCATAGCCTGCCCAGGGCGGCAGTGCCGCCCCCACAGAAAAGGGAAGGCTACCTCTTCCTTTTCTACTCATGTAAAGCCCAAGAAGAAGGTCTCAAATTCAAAGCAGGAGCCCCAGAAACCAAAGAATTCAATCTAGGCCACTCTAAACAAGTATTCTTATCAACCGAAGGCTCAAGCACCTCGACAAAGTTTGAGTTCTTGTTTTGTGTTGAAGAACAACAGCAAGAGGGAGGTGATTGTCAAATATATTGGCAATGATAAAAATGTTTATCTTAACATCTCTATTTGGGTTCCTAAGATTCTTGTGACTAACATGCAAGGCCCCAAGAATGTTTGGGGACCTAAAACAAGGAACTAAACTTGTTTTGCAGGCATACTCATCCGGTGGGTCATGTTGGGTGCTTGACAACAGCTGTACAAATCATATGACCAAAGAAAGGAGTATGTTCTTATCGTATTCCCCAACAACAAATTCAAATGAGAATATCATATTTGGTGATAACTCCAAGGGGAAAGTGACCGGTCTTGGTAAAGTTGCTATAACACTTGATCATTCTATGACCAATGTCTTATATGTTGATTCGTTGAGTTACAATTTGTTGTCCGTTTCTCAATTATGTGAGATGTGCTACAATTGTCTCTTTACGGATAAAGGTGTGAAAGTCTTTAGGAGGGACGATTCCTCTATTGTCTTTACGGGTCAGTTGAAAAACAAGCTTTACCTTGTCGATTTTAGCAAGAGTAAAACTAAGATTGAGACCTGTCTAGTGTTAAAATCTAGCATGAGTTGGCTATGGCACCACCGACTAGCCTATGTTGGGATGAGGAACTTGGCCAAACTCTTAAAAGACAACCACATTCTTGGACTAATTAATGCTCAATTTGAGAAAGACAGGATATGTAGCGCTTGCCAAGCCGGAAAACAAGTAGGTGTACCTCACCCACCAAAGAGCATTATGACTACATATGGATCTCTTTGGACCGGTTGCCTACCTTAGCTTTAGGGGTAACAAATATGGATTAGTAATTGTTGATGATTATTCTCGTTTCACTTGGGTATTCTTTGTCTATGATAAGTGCCAGGTACAAGATAAGGTGAAAACATTTATTAGAAGAGCACAAAAGGAGTTCAGTCTTCCCATCAAGAAAGTGAGAAATGACAATGGGACCGAATTCAAGAACACCCAAGTTGAAGAGTTTCTTGATGAAGAGGGCATCAAGCATGAGTTCTCAACTCCATACACCCCTCAACAAAATAGTGTAGTAGAGAGAAAGAATAGGACACTCATTGACATGGCAAGGACAATGCTTGATGAGTACAAGACATCGAACCTCTTTTGGTGTGACACCATCAACACCGCTTGCCATGCCATCAACTGCCTCTACTTACACAAGAAAGTCAAGAAGACTTTATATGAGCTTCTCATCGGTAACAAACCAAAGGTGTCTTACTTTAGAGTGTTTGGGTGTAAGTGTTTCATACTTAACAAGAGACCCAAAACATCTAAATTTGCACCTAAAGTTGATGAAGGTATTCTTCTTAGTTATGGATCAAATGAGCATGCCTATCGTGTCTTCAACAAAACCATGGGTAGAGTTGAAGTAACGATAGATGTGACATTTGATGAATCCAATGGCTCTTAAGTAGAGCAAGTTGATTCAAGTGTTGTAGGAAAGGAGGATCCACCATGTGAGGCAATCAAGAAAATGGCTATTGGTGACATTAGGCCACAAGAAGATCAAGCTACTGATGAAGAGGATCCCCAAGCTGTTGCTGCACCAATTTCTGCTGACATACTCCACAAGAAAGGGCAGCACTCACCTGCTGTGATTTAGCAGGGAGGCAGTGCCGCCCCCTCTGCCTCAGTAGCAGCTTCTCCAACTCTTATTCCACAAGTTCAAGGGCTCAACCTAGAGCCTATTTTTGAATAAGAAGAATCTGAATGTCCAGAAGAAGAAGAAGGAGGTGTTGAGCATCCAAGGCTACGCTAAACTATACAACGGGATCATCCCGTTGACAACATCCTTAGGAGTATCCGAAGAGGGGTAACAACTCATTCACATTTAGCAAATTTTTGCCAATATTACTTGTTTGTTTCCTCCTTAGAACCTCTTAAGGTAGAGCAAGCACTTGGAGATCCGGATTGGGTCATAGCTATGCAAGAAGTGCTCAACAACTTTGAGAGAAATCAAGTGTGGATCTTGGTGGAAAGGCTCAATACCAATGTCATTGGCACTAAGTGGGTCTTCCGCAACAAGCAAGATAAGAATGGCGTGATGACAAGGAACAAAACAAGATTGGTGGCCCAAGGCTTCACTCAAGTAGAGGGCTTGGACTTTGAAGAAACATATGCACCAGTGGCAAGGCTTGAAGCAATTCACATACTTTTTGCCTTTGTTGCCCATCATGACTTCAAGCTATACCAAATGGATCTCAAGAGTGCATTCCTCAATGGCCCAATACAAGAGTTGGCCTTTGTCGAGCAGCTACCGGGTTTTGAAGATCCCAAGTTTTCCAACCATATCTACAAACTCCAAAAGGCGCTCTATGGGCTTAAGCAAGCACCAAGAGCATGGTATGAATGCCTTAAGGAATTCTTTCTTAAACAAGGCTTTGAAATAGGCAAAGCGGATCCTACACTCTTTACTCATAAAGTTGGAAATGATATATTTGTGTGCCAAATATATGTCGATGACATAATATTTGGTAGTACTAATTATGTGTATGTTGAGGAGTTTAGTAGGATCATGACCAAGAGATTTGAGATGTCCATGATGGGTGAACTGAAGTTCTTCCTCGGATTTCAAATCAAGCAAGTGAAGGAAGGAACTTTCATAAGTCAAACCAAGTACACCCATGATATGCTCAAGAAGTTTGACATGGTGAATGCAAAGCCTATCAAAACTCCCATGCCAACCAATGGACATCTTGATCTAAATAAAAATGGGACAGCCGTGGACATCAAGGTATATTGCTCTATGATCGGCTCACTACTTTACTTATGTGTATCTAGGCCGGACATAATTCTTAGTGTGTGCATGTGTGCTAGATTTTTAGCTAATCCGAAAGAGTGCCATTTATCAGCTGTTAAGAGAATCTTAAGATATCTAGTTCACACACACCAGACCTTGGTTTGTGGTATCCTAAGGGCTCCAAGTTCAATCTACTTAGCTATTCGGATTCCGATTATGCCGGTTGCAAAGTGAATAGAAAATGCACTTCAGGGACATGTCAATTCCTTGGACGGTCCCTAGTGTCTGGAGCTCTAAAAAGCAAAATTATGTGGCCCTATCCACCGCTGAGGCCGAGTATGTTACAGTCGGTGCATGTTGTGCTCAACTATTTTGGATGAGTCAAACCCTTCAAGATTTTGGATGTCATTTCACCAAAATCCCATTATTGTGTGATAATGAAAGCGCCATAAAGCTTGCAAATAATCCCGTAAGCCACTCAAGAACAAAACATATAGACATCTGACATCATTTCTTGAGAGACCATGAAACCAAAGGAGATATCGAAATTCACCATGTGAGCACCGAAAAGCAACTAGCCGATATCTTCACTAAGCCTCTTGACGAGTCAAGGTTTTGTGCGCTGCGTAGTGAACTAAATATCCTTCATTCTTGTAACGTGGTTTGAAATCTTGCATGCCTCTGTTTGAAAACCTAGCGACATAGGCAAAAATTTGCAAAATTTCAATTATATGTGTTTCAAAATGATTTATAAAATCTACTCTAAGTGGTATGACCATTGTCTATATTTTTGATTGCTTACTAGTCATGATACTTAAAGAATATGTGTCCATGTTTGAGGTAAAGAGATTCAAAAAGTTGTAGCTAAATCCCTGTCAATTTGATAGGGCGGCAGTGCCGCCCATTATGGCCGGTAGTGCCCTCTGGAGACTGCTCCGTTTTCTATCAATTTTGACTGAATCATGGGGCCCGTTTTCTTCTATCTATTTCTTCTCTGGCTCCGTGATTCTCTCTCTCGCCCTTAGTTCTGCCCGACGCCGCCCCCTCCTCCTCTCTTTCTCTCTCGCAAGGACAGGGGTGACGCCAGCCTCCTAGCCCGCGATAGCCACTCCGGCATTGCCTAGGGCAGGGCTGTCCTCTCTCTCTTCCCTTCACTCCATCATTGGAGCTCAAGGTGAAACCCTAACCATCCTTGATCTATGCAATGTGATGCTTTTGGTCATGGATTTCAGTTTCTAGGGGGAGCATGGTGGGTTTAGGAATGGTTTTTGTGGTTGAATCGAATTGATTTGGTATTTCACCTGGATGAACTAGGGTAGGGCGGCAGTGCCACCACCAGCAGATTCCACCTTCCTGACTCCAATTCATTCAATTGATGAACTCCCAAATGGACTAGATTCATCTATCAAAATTATTCCAGTAAGTTCTTCATGATCAACCTTTCAAGTCCATGGCTAGGGTTTCATGTATGTTCTTGTTGACTATGATTCTGAGATTGTGGTAGAGAACAGAAGTAGTTGGAAGTGGGATTGAGCAAGAACAAGAAACTAGAAGTTGATCTTGTGGAGCAACTGAGGGCAGTAGTGCCAGCCTCAGGGGGCGGCAGTGCCGCCCTACCTGGACTGTTCTAGATAGCATGCTCTCAAAATCAAATTTTAAGTTCTTCTTGTTAAAACCTATTTGCAGTCTCTTCTAACCAGCGGCGAAGCTAGAGAAAATACTAGGGGGGTGCGGCTGTCTTATAGGTGCATAGATTAGAGTCATAATCATGGTGAAAATTTAACCCTATCCATGGATATTCAAAATTTTTGTGGATGCATCCGCACCCACTACAATACATGTAGCTTTGCCACTTCTTCTAACCCTCTATCTTGTACATTTTCTTATCTAGTCCATTCTCTTGCATAGATGGAGCAAGGAGGAGATGATGGAAGGGGCAAGAGAAAGTTGTTGACCAAGCAATTGTCCCGTCGAGGCAGAGGGAGAGGTGCTGGCAGCAGTGGTGCTGCTCCTCTAGCTTCAGTTGATAGAGCAACACATGAGCAGTATATTGCTGAGGAGGAAAGAAATCAGAGGATCAGGCATACCATTCTTGTGAGGCTTGACACTGCCAACCACCTTTCTGAGTTTGATGATAGCTATATGAAGGACAATGATGATGAGTTCGTCCTCAAAGCTCCATAGGACAACATTAGACACCCTATTGTTGACTATGCTAAGAGTTGAAAAGAGACAGGTGAAGCTAGAGAGATTGATCCTTATGCTACTGACAAGCTTCGGGACATTGACTATAGGTTTTTGATTGTCTTCCATTCCAACTTCTATGCCACTGCCATCCTGACCAAGCCAAGGGGCAAGATAGGTAAGATGCAGTTCATTGACTTCAATGAGTTGCAAGAAAGGAATGAGTTTGCTGCTGCAATCAAGACTTGTGACCACTTTCAGTTGATAGATATCATGAGTTTTAGGTATGATTAGAACAGAGAGATCTTAGCCCAGTTCCATGCCACATATTTCTGGAATAGGGATGCTGACGAGATTCATTGGATGACTAATGGTCGGCATTAGAATTTTAAAAGATTTCAAGCATGCATCATCAAATTCAAAGAGAACATCCTTGACCAAAAGATTTAAGTGGTCTAGCAATGTGTGAAAAATCTTTTATAAAACGAAGATAAAATCTTGCATGACCAAGAAAGCTGCGGATCCCTCTGATATTTATGGGAGGAGGTAACTATTCAATTACTTCAATTTTAGCTTTATCTACCTCAATCCCTCATTCGGACACCAAGTGTCCAAGCACTATGTCTTCTCTAACCATGAAATGACATTTTTCCAATTAAGGACTAAGTGCTTTTCCTCATATCATTTTAAAACCTTGTCTAAATTTTCAAGACAATCATCAAAAGTTTTTCCACAAACACAAAAATCATCTATGAAAACTTTCATGATTTCTTCAATCATATCAGAAAATATAGACATTATGCATCTTTGAAAAGAAGCTAGAGCATTACATAGTCCAAAAGACATTCTATGATAAGCATAAGTTCTATATGGACATGTAGAGGTGGTTTTGCTTTGATCATCAGGATGGATTGGTATCTGGTGATAACCTGAATAACCATTAAGGAAACAGAAGAAAGAGTGATTTGCCAGTCGCTCCAACATTTCATCAATGAAGGGCAATAGAAAATGATCTTTCTTGGTTACCTTGTTAAGTTTTCGGTAATCAATATACATCTGCCATCCTGTGACGGTTCTTTGGAGGACTAGTTCATTTTTTTATTTTTAACAACAGTCATGCCTCTCTTTTAGGTACAACTTGAACAAGGCTAACCCGCTCACTGTACGAAATGGGATAAATGATCACGAGGTGCAAGAGTTTCAAAACCTCTTTCTTAACAACCTCTCTCATCACATTATTAAGCCTACGTTGTGGCTCCCTTGAAGGTATAGAGTTAGGGTCTATAGGGATGTGATAGGTACAAAGAGCAGGGCTGATTCCCTTAAGATCTTGAGTGAGTAGCCAAAAGCAGAGCGATGCTTTTCTAAGATAGTTACAAGCGAAGGGATTCTTTCTGAGAGAGTTTATCACTTATGATCACAGGAGAATCCTAATCATTATTGAGAAAAACGTATCTAAGACCAGAAGATAGGGGTTTAAGCTCAATGGTGGGCTTAGGTGGTTCCAACAATTCATCTAGAGGTTCAGGCTCAGTAGGATTTTCGTCTTATTCTTCGATGGAGAACTGGGCATCATCTTTAAAGTTGGGTTCAATCAAGTCATCAAGAGATGCAACCTTAACCTCTTCCATTGGGTCTTCTTCGGGAATTAGCTCACTCTCAATATTTAGAGAATGAGTAATGGGTATAGAGAGCTTAAAGTTTTCCCAAGACTTATTTTCAACTTCCCCGTTTGTCCTTCCTGCATAAGTCTTTCAATTGGTTGTCCTATTAACAGGTCAAACTCCATAATATCAAAAATATAGAAGCTCAGATGAACCTTGGTTCCTTTTACCTAGATAGGGAGGACATATAAAATTCCCAAACTTTAGAGAATGTGTCCCGAAATTTTTTTCAATAACTTTATTGTCAGGGTTAATGGCATGTGTTTCAACAAATCATGAGCAAAAGATGCAGACATGATATTAACATCCATAATTGGATTGTAAAGAGCATCGAAAAGAGTTTTGTTAATTTGGCAATGAATGGATATAGAAGGTGAATCTAAGTGAATCACATCAGAGGAAAACTCTAATTTTTCTAACCATTCATTGCTTATAATGGACACTAGCTCTTTCGTAGTCTTTTTAAGAAAAACTTTCTCGGAAGGGTCTAAAGGTTCTTCATGGAACAATGATTTCCTAGACTTCTACGGTTTCCTCATAACATGGTAATTCAAGATATTTGGTGAAGTGTTACATCGATATAATATCTGTGTGCTTACAGATTATTCTATATGCATTAATTTATACCAACAAGCATTTCTAGCGCCGTTGCCGGAGAATAGGGTACATCCATGAGTAACCAAGTCTAAGCACCATGCTTACACTATGAATACTACTTTAACCCAGGAGCTACAAGGATTAAAGTACTCAAAAGAGAGTCGCAAACCTAAAGAACAATATGAACAAGATGCTCACTTGAATTAGAAGTTGATTACCAGAGAAATCTCAGAAGCAAGCTCAATAAGAACTTAATTCCATTAGGGTACAAGCCATAGAGAGAGCACCAGCAGGCCGAGACTCCTCCAAAACTCTTCCCTCTCACTCTATCTTACTATTTCTAATACAAGACTAGATCCTATCAAGGACTAATCTTCTCTTGATTGCTAGCCTCGATCCTAGTGGAAATATGTATTAGGGTTTCTGGCTTTTCAATTCTCATGATCTGACTTGGCATGCCCTGAAGTGGGGTGTAGGCAGGTATATATAGGCCGGAGCGTCAATCCTGAGCCCTCGAATCAAACCGACTTGAATAAACGGTGGAGATGCAATCCTTAAGGCGATAGAGAACTGACGTAACAACGAGGGACTGCCAGGTGGACCCCACAGGCCGACTGGCCCCACATGTTAGGGTCTCAGGCTCCGCTTTAGTGATTCACCTTCTAGAGTCTTCCCACGTTGTTTACACGACGAAATTCTGTAATTTCCTTTGACGAATAGGTCCTCATTGGCGGTTTTCTGATTAAATCATGCTAGAAACAAAGATTCACCAAAACTCATGGAATTTATCAGTTTAAACCCCCTAAGTCTATGTTGGTGATCCATTTTAGTCATTCATGTAAGATATATTGACGGTTTATGATGAATGTTAACTACCGTCAACAACTGACAAGCCTGATGCTACGCCGAATCCTCTAGGAGATTGAAGCTACGACCAAAAAAACTTCGGGCCATATGAATGCACCTAGCCCTATTGGAACACAATATGAACATAGCCATGCAGATATGAAAGCAGCCAGCAGCTAAACACATGTGTATAACCCTTTCTAAACTTCATTAATTTATTAGAAAAATAAAGACAAAAGGACGTCCATCCTCCATTACCCTACATGGAAATTCAATTCCTTTAGTAAAAGATCTTCATGTGACGCATAGTAAGAAGACATAAGAGGAATGTGCTGTTGGCCCTCCAGATGCTCTGAATCTTCTCAAAAATAATCCACCCAATCTATTAGTGAAACGGGCCATAGAACTCCATCCATATTCTTTCGATTACTATACTAACTTAACTCGGTGTAAGCCACGAAAAGTTCACGAGCCACTTTATCGTCTACACTGTCCTCTGGAACATATTCATACACACGGTCAGATAAAGGGATGCCCATTGCTTCCTAAATAACCATTAAAGGGTAACCCAATTCACCTTGTGAAGTAGCAAGAGTATGGCTGTTAGAATTCCAGAAGGAAGTAAAGGCATGGATCAATAGCCAGGACAAGTTAACCCACTATATGCAAGCCAATACACCTTTCTAAATACCTGCCTAGTCAAGGCAATTTCTCTCCTACTATGATATTAGCATGGCTCGAGCCCATAATAGAAATTTCAGGCTCAACAGAACACTAGTACAAAGGCGAGGATTAGCATCATGCCACCACGCCTTGGAGGGATGCTTCAAGAATTCTTGTGCAGCCATAGAAACCTTTGGACGCAGTGCCTCATCATGATCGGTAGGCAATCCGTCAAGTGTTGGCTCGAGAATAATAAAGACCCAAACGAGCAGTGACCTGATGACAACATGGCATAGTTAGTGTGAGGGGTGGTGTCGCGAGAAGTTGAGCGGGATTCACAATCGCCCCGGCTCCAATGAGTAGTTTTGGTCTTCTCAACAGACCATCAAGCTTCAATGAAGAAGTAATACACAAATTCACATCTTCCAGATAGGTGCTCTAACCTAGCACCGGAGAGTCAGCTATGTCCACGATATCACACTGTGGCTCATATTCAGCTCGCCACATTGGACCCATCCTTATTAGGGTACTGGCTTCGTTGTAAAGCACAAAATGATTATGTACTAATCAGCAAACCCAATGACGAATCTAGGATGAAAGTTTAGGAGCGGGTTGAATGTTCATCTTCAATCCTAGCCTCTCCTCCTCAAAGTAACCATATAAAAAATTCTTGGAGGGGCTCTAGGGGGGCTCCATGGGATCAGCGGTGGTAAGGGGCTTGAGCACCCCCCCCACACACACAGCTAGATCCATCCCTAAGCAAACCTATTTACATAGTAAATGAAAAAATGCTAGCTAAAAAGAAAATGAGTATGCATGTGTGAGACATAGTCCTCGGGTACCTCATAAGAAAAGGCGAAGACCTAGTCTGACTAGGACTCTCCGTATGTAATTCTAATAATCCTACTAGAACTCTATTGTAACCGACTAGGAGACTTGCCTCCTAGGCTATATAAAGGAGGACAGGGCTCCCTAGATCGGCCAAGACAATAGACTCAATGTTCTAAACCCCAAACGCAGGACGTAATATATTTTCCACCCAGACTGAACGTAGGGACGCTATTTCGGCAGACTGAACCAGTATAAATTATTGTTTTTGCGTTTACCATCGAGTTCTGCATACGCCGAACCCCCCAAATAATCATCTCGGGTAACCCCATGATTAGTTGTCGGTGAACAAACACCGACAACTAGCGCGTCAGATAGGGTCGAACCTATGACCTTTAGCTTAGGAAACATCGAAGGGTCTACGTTCATGTTATGACCCATTGACCCTCATAAGCACCGGGGCTCTTTTGGCTGACAAAAGTTTCATCTTACCTTTTGCCAGCCTGCTTCCGCTCAGATGTGTTATGGCTGCCACCACTACCGGATCCGGCTTGTTTGCCGATGGCCGGCAGCCATTGGCAAAGTCTGGATTGCCATCGGCAAAGGCTTTGCCGATGGCAATCCGACGTGGCCGTCGGCAAACCGCCATCGGCAGACATTTCTTCGGCAAAGCGAAGTTTGCCGACGGCCACGTGTCAGGCCATCGGCAAAGCTATGCCGATGGCCACGTCAGCCATTGGCAAAGGCGCCATGTCAGCCAACGCGCCATCAGGCTGACGGCGGCTTTGCCGACGGCTGACGTGGCACGACCATCGGCAAAGCGTTTTTTTTTTTGAATTTCTTTGCCGATGGCCCCAGCCATCGGCAAACTTTTTTTGCCGATGGCCGGCCATCGGCAAAGTTATGGTCACTTTGCCGACGGCCTGCCAACCATCGGCAAACTTGGGGATTTGCTGACACATAGCCATCGACAAAGTTATGGTCACTTTGCCGACGGCCCGCCAGCCGTCGGCAAACCTGGGGATTTGCTGACACATAATCCTAGGCTTGCCGACGGCTGGCCATCGGCAAACCTGGGAAAAATCTTGCATTTCCATGACATTTCAACACATACATCACATATATAGCATATGACCCACATATATAGCAACAAAATACCATTTTCATCCGCACATCACATATATAGCTTGGAACCCACATATCCTCCAAGTCATCCATACACAAGCGACAAATGTCGATCGTCATCCATACATAGTCATCCATACAAGTCATCCATACAAGGTCCAAAAGCGACAAGTGTAGTACCTAGCTCGAGGCGCCGTCCCCAGGGGTCCCAGAGCCCCTACCACCTTGCTCCCACGGAGACCAACTCAGAGTCGTGCCCCCACCTTGCTCCTGCTGCGACCAACCTGACTGCGGGGCCAAACCGTACTGCCAGTACTGCCCCAGCTGCTGCGGAGAGACGCCTGGAGGCCCGTAGTGCCCCTGCTGCGGCCAAGAGGAGTACCCCTACAACTGTGGAGGAGGCCAGACGTACGGCTGCGTGGGGAAGCTCTGGTAAGGTGCCCAGCCATGCGGTGGAGAAGGACCCAGTGGAGGGCTACCACTTGGAGTCGGGTTCGAACCCACCGATGGTGCCTGCACAAATACCAAGTGATGTAATTAGTACCTGCAAGCTGGCCGCGCAAGCTAAAGCGATAGGCATTGTACTCACCTGACCAGGTACAGGAAGACCCGCAGCGCCCACGAAGACAATCGAGGTCACCGAGTACCTCCCACAGGTCCTCCTCCTACAAAAAAGGGAAAAAATGGTTAGTATCCACTCAAAATTTCAGCAGCACCTCCCCTGCGCGGGGAGGTTCCAAAACCTGCAAAAAACATGGCACGAAGGCCAACAACCACATCTTTACCAAACATGGGCACGAAGGCCAACAACCACCAATATACTTTAGTTCTCTTTCCATGCACATGAAAGAATTCAAGTACTACAAGAACAATGAGTACTAACCCTATAACTACTACTAACACTACTACTAACAACTACTTAACTACTAACACTACTAATACTAAGAACTAGTTAACTACTTACTAACTACTACTACTAACCCTAGAAATAACACTACTAACTACTACTACTAACCACTACTATCTACTACAACTACATCTACTACTAACACTAGAAGGTAGGGCTTACCTTGGCGGCGATGAAGCGAGGACCGGCGACGAATGAAGGGATCACCACAGCAATGAGGATCGACGGGACGTCGGCTTGGCACCTTCCTCCTCTTCCTCTTCCTCCTCCCCTTCCCTTTCTTCCTCCTCCTTCCTCCCCCTCCTTCTCTTTCTTCCTCTTCCTCCCCCCTCTTCTCTTTCTTCCACTTTCTGCTCTCCTTCTCCCTCTACTGGCCGGCCATAGGGTGCAGCGGCGCCAGCGAGGTCGGGGCCGGCGGCCGAGCGCCGGTGGCGGGACGGGGGCGGGGAAGCTTGGGCCGACGGCGGTGGGATGGGGCCGGGGGAGGTCAGGCCACCGGTCGGCGGCGGGCAGGCCGAGCGGTGAATGTGGGAGCCAGGGTGTGGGGGAGCGGAGCGCCGACCGGCTTCTCACGGCCGCGATGGAGGAACAGGCGGCGGCGGTTGGCGGGCGGAGGCGGGCACGGGCTGGGGCGGGGGAGATCCGGCCGGCGGCCGGTTGCTCGTGGAGGAAGGGGCGGCGGCGGTGGTGGTGGCGGGCGGCGGCAGCGGGCGTAGCGGCCGCGGCGGTCGGGGGTGTTAGAAGGTGAGAGAGAGACAGAGAGAGGAGGTGGGCCGGCCCGTTATGTCGTTTTAGGGTTAGGCCCTTTGCCGATGGCCCCTGGGCACGTGGCGGCCTTACAGCGGGACAGGGCCACCACCTTTGCCGACAGCCACGTGGGCCGGCCGTCGGCAAAGTTTGAATTTTTTTTGATTTTTCTTCCTAATTTTTCTCTGGTGTCTTCCTACACCAAATACAATCCACCTCCAAAAGTTGGGACAATTTTGAGTTTTTTAGCTATATTCCGTTAATTATTTATGTTTCTTTGAATTTTTTTGGCGACTCCAAATTTGAACCGCAGGTACATGAAATAATGGAACTTTTTGATTCGAAACATGGTATTCATGATGCTCGGAGTATGTTGAGGCTGTATCCAGGACCTCGCATGAAATTACGACCATGTTGGTGTCGTAACACGGGGAGTTACGTGCATGGAAGGTGTTTTAAAATTATATAAAATCCATACGAAGTCCAAAATTGACAAAACTTGATGAGTTGTCTTGCCATCGCATGTGGAGGCCATGGTAAAAATTTCAAAAAGTTTCGAGCAAGTTGTGACGTCGGATGGCCAATCACATGTGGAGATGTCTGAGTTTTGGTCATCCGACGTCACCACTTGCTCGAAACTTTTTGAAATTTTTACCACAGCCTCCACATGCCATGACCACACAACTCGTCAAGTTTCGTCAATTGCAGACTTCGTTTGGATTTTATATAATTTTAAAACACTTTCCGCGCACGTAACTCCCCATGTTACGACATCAACATGGTCGTAATTTCATGTGAGGTCCTGGTTACGGCCTCAACATACTCCGAGCATCATGAATATCATGTTTCGAATCAAAAAGTTCCATTATTTCATGTACCTGCAGTTCAAATTTAGAGTCGCTGGAAAAATTCAAAGAAGCAGAAATAATTAACAAAATATAGCTAAAAACTCAAAATTGTCCCAACTTTTGAAGTTGGGTTGTATTTGAGGTAGGAAGACACCAGAAAAAATGGGCAGGAAAAAACAAAAAAAATTCAAACTTTACCGACGGCATGTGAAGGGCGTCAGCAAAGTGGGTTTGCCGATGGCCGGCCATCGGCAAAGCCGGTGGGCCCGGCAGCTCCTGAGGCGGCCACATGGCCTGTCTATGCCGATGGCCGCGGCCGTCGGCAAAGCCTGCCCTTTTGCCGACGGCCTTACGGCACGGCCATCGGCAAAGGGCACGGCGTCGGCCGACGTCGGCCGGCGTCTTCCCTAGGCCACTTTTGCCGATGGTCAGACGTTGCCGATGGCCTAGCCGTCGGCAAAGATTGATATTTGCCGATGGCTGGGGTTTGCCGATGGCCTGGCCGTCGGCAAAGATCGGCTTTGCCTATGGCCTTTCTTTGCCGATGGCTGGGCCATCGGCAAAATATCTTTGCCGATGGCTCTGCTTTGCCATCGGCAAAGCATGTGGTTTGCCGATGGCTTATTCCCTGGCCATCGGCAAACCTTGCGGCCATCGGCAAATAAGCCGTTTCCGGTAGTGCACGGCCCTCAAAGGGACAACACACATCTTCACGCTGCACGCGATGATCATGGCGACGACGACCTCGACGAGCAGGTTCATTTGTGTCGGTCTGCTCTCCAGACTCATACGTGTTGTTTTCATGGTGGATTGGCGAACGACTACGGTAATAGTCATTGTGTCGCCACTCAGATTGATGGTGAGCACTCTCGTGATGAGTAGGTGATCGGCTACGATGATGGTTGCCAGGTGAAATGGCCCTTCAACCACGCTCTTCATGGTCAGCAACCCAATCATAGCGATTGTAGGGCCGATCCATGAATGCGGTGGTCGGGAATGCGGTGGTCTTCCCCGTCTTGGCCTCGCCATTGGATTATTGGGAAACCAACCAGATGTCATCTGATGAAAATAATAAACAAAGGTAAACAAAGAAGCCTTATATATATCATAAATGAAGGTGGAGTTAAAAGTGGAGCAAATAATAACTGCGAGACTTGTAGCATATATGTACATGAAGTACCTTTGCAAAAGCGCCTTAAGCAGATGGAGTGGTCACTCTGATCAGAATATCAGATGGCAAAGCATGCACCAGCAGTAATGCAAACGCACCATGTGCATGTATCCTGGGCGAGTATTTATAACCCACTATGAGATTCCTACCGTGAGATGCTGAGTGTCACAAATTAAGCATGATGTAGAGATCGCCATTGACGGTTGCCTTGTGTTCGCAGGAAAACCTGGTTTGGGAGAATGGGCCCCATGGCCTTGGACTCCATGTCGGCTCGGCAGTCGGTACCATCGTCCATGATCATGCCGACGTCGCACCACTTGCTACGGTGCGCACCACTTGCTACGGTGCTGGCCATCCCAGCGCGACGAAGTTTACGGTGCGCACCACTTGCTACGGTGCTGGCCATCCCAGCGCGACGAAGTTTCGATTACGTGGAGGCGGGGGACCTTGTAGTCGCCGGACGGCACGGCACGGCACGGCCAAAGCTGTAGCGGTCGACGACGACTCGTCCCACCAGGGCCGACGGGGATCGTTGGTGCCAAGGACGGTGAAGTCGCGCCGAGACGCCAGATCGATGATCATGGCACCGAGCTGCATCCTGTCGACGAAGATGAGGTTGAGCCGCGTAGGCGCCAGCAATAATGCTGGGGCCCTGACGTCGAACACCCTGTGGACGTTGCCGCGACGTCGTCCAGCAGGCGCAGCTCGAGCTCTGGTGCGGATCCGAACACGGCGACGATGAGCGGGCCGGCGCGGCCGCGGGATCTCCGTGCGGCGAGGAAGGCCGGGACGGAGATGAGGGCACGCAGGCCTGCGCCAGCACACTGAGTAGCACCTCCGAGATGATGTGTCCTCCGGCAGTGAGAAGCAGCCGCCGCCGCCGCCGCCGCCGTCGTCGCGTTTGCATTATAGCTTCGACTGCATCTGCATTGTTGCTGCGCTCGTAGGGTTGGCCGCCCACATCCAGCAGGCAGCAGCCGCCACCTGGTCGAGGGCAGCTCTCATCCTTTCCTTCCTCTGTACTTCGACGAGTCTGTCTAGGAGATACGGATATATATATATATATATATATATATATATATATATATAAGTCCGTACCCCAACAAACAGATTCGATGGAGCTTCTGTTAGACGAGATTTGTTTAGATCTGTAGAAACTCTCCCGTAAAATAATCGGCTCAACAACCATAAAACATCTACTGCCGGAGGTACAGTTGGCCAGAAATATAAAAGAAAGGGAGAGTTTGTTCAAATGAATCTGAGATGATAAAAGTTTTTTTTTTGAGGAAAGAGTCGATAAACGTTGCGTAACAAAGTTGCGGGTCTTTGCTTTCAAAAAAAAAAGTCTCTGCTCTTTCCTTGCATGAACTCCACTCGGTGAGTGGCATTTGTACGACGAGATTTTGGCATATCATATAATATTGTATATGTGTTTTTAAGAGAAGGAAAATTTCATAAGATAATACTGTGTATATCCGTGCATTACTTGGGCTATATTAAACATATTTTGGGCTGCAATAAGTTGATTAATTGGTGCACACAGTTTGATTAATCAAATTAAAATGGGCTCATCGTATATAGCCCATGCATGGCCCATCCAAATGGTCTCTCTCACGTGCGGCTTGCTGAGAGCACCAGGCCCATGATGAACTTTTGAATAAATAATAGTGTATTGCTAATTAAGCCCATTGCATACGTGCGTGTACAAAGACGATGGTGCATTTTTTTTTCTTTTCTTCTTGATTTCCAGAGGCAGTGGATCCCGTCTAGTCTCTAATGAACACGTACTGGTGTTATTGTAGCCTGCGCTGAGGTTACCTTGTGAAGTCCAATCGTCTATCTCTGCAAAGCTTCCTGTAGCAGTCTGCTTACAGAGACGGATGAACATAGTGATGCTTAACAGGGATACATATATATTCTATGGGAACAACTAGCGTTCGAACCTCCAGCGCCAGTACGCGTCCGTGCGTAGCTCCCAACCTGTGATTCCACCCGTCCGATGAAATCGACCCGCAACAAAAAAAAAACGATTTGAGCGAGCGCGTCTGTTCCCGCGTGATGGAACGGAGCGCGCACGTCACTCCCGGCGGCCCGTCCCTACCGCGCCGTCATCCCCACCGTGCCCCATTCCCTGCTGCGACCCGTTCACCTTGCCCGTCTCTGCCCCATGCCCCATCCCTGATGTGCCCCCGATGTCATGCACACATATATAACATTCAAATATACTTTTGAAATATTCAGATGTAACACTGGTAACATACAAAAGTAGATAGAAATACTTGAAACATGCATGTGAACAAATGCTTGCAACATACTTTTAAAACACTTGCAACATCCCGATCTACTTTGCAATATCCATATTACACATCTGAAACACCTAAAACATACGCTTGCAACATGCGCTTTCAGCACAATGTTACCTCGCTGCTTGGACGAATGGACGTTCGACGCCAGCGCGGAGGTCGGCGGCGGCGCATGGAGCTCGCCGGTGTAGCAGCGGCGCGGCCCTCCTATGATTCTCCAACACCTGCTCGTGGCCTAGGCTCGTGCCCATGGGCGACGGCCCTGTTGCTGCTACTCCAGCGCCGCTGTTCGCTGGGCTGCAGTCATCCAGCGTCATCCACTCGCGGGGGATGGGCGCGGCGTGGCTGGCGGTGGGGGGAAGGGCAGGACACGAATGAGGACATGGCACGGTTGGGGAAGTGGCCTTGCGGGGCGGGCAGATGAGCAGCCACGCCGCGACGGTCGGATGAGTGGAGCGGGGATTTTTTTTTAGAGGGCGGTCCGCTGCGGACTGGGAATCGCGTCCGGACGGGATGGATGCTGGCTGAGCATTCCCGATATTCTATATATTCAAGAGTGTGCGGTTTCAAGAGTGCGTTCAAGAGTGTGTGGTTCTTTTTTTCAAAGAAATCAGGCTTGTCTCCCTAAGGGTGAAGGAAAGTCTTTCTGAATCATTTGATCAATGGATACAAAGTCTTCAGTAGAGACCTATTTTTTCTTTTTTTGTATCTTTTTTTGTTTCCTAATTTTTTTGGGCCTCCTCCTGTACTGAGTCAGCTGTAAACTCCCTCTTTTTTAAATAATAATTATCTTCTGTAGGGGCTCTGGCCCCTCCAGTTCCATTAAAAAAATATTCTATATATTCTTTGTACTCTCGACTCTTCGACTCATCGTCACTTAAATCACGAGTAGTCGAGTACCATTCGTTACAACCCGGTTATTCAAAAATTAGCACTAGTAGCTAGCTCCAGGTCGTACAAACTCGGGTAATCGTAAAATACACGTAGATGCATGGCAGCAGCAGTAGGTACGGACGTTTATGTGTATGTATATACGTTGGATGGAGATTGCAGGTAGAGGAAGGCGTAATTGGTAGTACATGTGTAGCCCGTCCATATATGGACATGCATGCCTGCATTCAGGCAGCCAGCAGTGGCCGTGTCTGCTACCGGCACCAGTCGTTGCAGTTGTCGGACTTGCAGCGCTGGTAGCACACGCCCCACTGGAAGAGGTTGTTTACGAGGCACTTCACCCGGCACGTCGCCTCGCAGATCTGGCAGTCGATGCTGCTCACCAGCTTCCGCGTGCCGCCGCCGCCACCACCTCCTCCCCCGCCTCGCGAGCCGCCGCCGCCTCGAGTGGTGCCATTGCCGTCGCCTTCCGCTTCGATCGCCACCGCGGCCTCCACGGGCGCCTGCGCGGCCACCGGCGCCGGCAGGAGCAGCAGCACGCAGATCGCTCCGGCCTTCACGGCGGCGGCCAGCGCCGGCCAGCAAGTATGGCGGCCCATGAACATACGCAGTGTCTGGGACAGGGGTTGATGATGCGCGCGACGATGTATTTTATGGCGGGCCGGCCGGCTTGTTGAATTGTGGCGGGAGGATGGAGGGGACTGATTTGTACGCGTACGTGCAGTGACCGTTGCATGCCCTGTGCGTGATGGCAGCGGCCGGCCCTGTGTTGGTGCCCGGTGGTTGGGTCATGGCGTTGTCATTCTTCCCTTCCCCTCCTCATTTTGGAAGTGCTTACTGTTAAGAACTGCAGCTTTAGCACTAGGTTAGGCCACCAAGTTTGCTTGACTGTTCGTTGTTTGACGACAGAAGAAGTAATAATAACAAACCAAGAAAACAAAAGCTTGTAGGGTTTGTTTACAAACCTACTTTTTAAAATTTTACTTCACTTAGGCTTTGTCCTGAATCATTTAAAAAAATTGACTGAGTTTATAAAAAAAACATAGCAGTATCTAGAACGTCAAATTAGTTTAATTAAAATTAAAATTCTTCATGAAAGATGTTTTGATACAACATTTATCTGAACTTGTAAATGTTAATACATTTGGGGGAAAAAACTTGTTCAAAGTTAGAAAATTTTGATATAGGGAAAATTAAATTATAAGTTGGAACGGAAATGAGAGTATATAAAAGTGCTCTCTGAGGCATTGTTGTTCTAGCGATGGTCCGTTAGGGTGCCTATCCTGCCATGGAGACAAGAGAGAAAACAATGCCTGGTGCTAGGAAGGTGTATATGGCAAAGGGAAAGATAGAAAAAATAAAAAATATGATCGATTCGGGATGTGTCAATCGGCCATGGCTAGGAGATCCCAGACGTCGACAGCGAGTTGTGACGACACTCAAACTGAAACTCGGACATCTTGTTGATGAGCTGGCCGGTGGACGTGCCACACGCTTCCGCCCGAACTTCGCTGTAGAAGTGGAGTTGGTCAACGCCACTGTCTGTGCATCTCTGTCAGCTCGGGCAGAACTTGAAGAGAAACCGAAGACCGAACACTCGGTTCACCGATTCTCGCATGCTAATCTCGGCTCTCAATTTCTAATAACCAAAATGAAAAAAAGACCCAATGGTCCGATCCAATGGGCATGACCGAACGCCCAGTCTGCTCAATTAGTCCCACCTGAAGTGTTCAGAGACTGAGAGTCGATGTACCGTGTGGAGCTTCAATATATGATATATAAAGCGAGTTAGCCCTAGGCTCTTAGCTGCATGTAGTGTGTAAGGCACACTACGTGCCTGTTTGGTATGGATTTTTCTCGGTTTCACAAAATTGTTTTGGAGCTTCTCCTACCAAACAGACCCATGAAAATAGCTTCTCCTTAGAACTGTTTTTCAGCTCTTCTTAGCACATGAACCAAGGTAAAACAGAAAATGCTATTTTCTCCAAGCTTTCACTCTACTATATCCCTAAGAAGCTGTTTTAGCAAAAAAAAATTTAAACAACTTTAGCTTCACTAGTGAAGTCGCTTTATAAAACCGAAGCTAAAAAACTACTCCCTAGAACTGTATCAAATAGACCCTACATATAAAGCGGGAATGTTTCTTTGCTTGAAAGTGCAAGCTAGGCACGCAAGAAGGAAAAGACGACCTGAGAAAAGTAGCAATTACTACTTGCCTGGTAACTTAGCTGCACTGACCGTTAGCTTATCAATACTATATTTGAATGTTACTTCGATAGTAGTTGTGTATATTCCATTAAACTGTATTATTTAATATCATGTTTACTCTTTGTTGGATCGGTTGAAAAAATATCTACATAGTTAGCACCATGTACACATTGATTTGTAAAAACTAGAGGGGAGAGAAGTGGGAAAATATACACACTGACCCAATACATTGATTTGTATATATATCAATGGAGAGAAGTCAATCCATGCCTTCGTTCTTATCTCCAGTACATATATACATTAAACTGGATAGCACTCCTTTATGTCCCTTGTTTTCTTCACCTGAGCGGCACACATCCACCAAAAATTGTAGCAAATGCTTCTTTCAGGCACAAACGAGGGTATAATCCTTTGCTTTTGGTTCACTAAACTCTTGCCCCTATTCAAGGATTAGGAATGCAAGCCACTGCTTCTTTCAGGCACAAACATAGTTAGAGAGGGTATATTCCTTTGCTTTTGGTTCACTAAACTCTTGCCCTTATTCAAGGACTAGGAATGCAAGCCACTGCACTACCGGTTGCGTAAACCAATTGGATATAAGATAGATATTGTGGTCAGGCTAGGTATTGTATAATTGCATATATAAGTGCATGCTTTCAATATATTTAAATAAATTAAATAATTTGATTCCGAATATAATAGACATTCTAATTAGAAAAGGACCACATAAAAATATATATGATACAAAAACACAAGTTGTATTTCACGGCAAATGCGATGGTCGGCTGGACATTCCAGATGTCGTCCGATGTGAATGTATGGTTAGGATGAAAGTAGGTGTCGGTACAGTCTCGGTAATGCAAACAGTTCAAGACACGAGCAACCTAAGGGGATGCAAGTGTTAAGTTCAAAAGAGTGCATTAATAACTGATGCAAGAGCGGTTGTGCTCACACCTAACTCTGTCTCATCGAACGCAGAACTTGCGAGTAACTTCATGTTTACGTACCATTCATCTAATAAGCTTACAAGACGGGCGTACTTCTGGTCGGAGACATGAAACAGTGCGTGGCGTGCCATCCCGGCAGGGTGCACACGCGCGGGCCCGGTCTCGCGTCATGAATTTGAACGATCAGAGGCCGCCAACCTGAGCTCCCAAGCGGAAGCGCGGGATGGCATCAGTACCCGTTCTACATAAGAGTCGGAGGCCAAGCTGCACGCGCAGGCCCACGTCGATTCTGTCCACTTCCCAACCTCGTGATCGTATGTTGCATGCATAAATATCGGAGCGAGAACAGTACAGTGAGCGGAGATCGAGTCTGCTGTGGTGGGGTGATGGATGGAGTTTAGTGCTCGCACATGAGCTGAGCAGTGTCATTTTAACTCCGAAACTGCGAGTAACTTCATATTTACGTTGTACCATTCAACTAAGCTTACATGACTGTACTGTTGGCTGGACATACTGCCGTGCCTCCATCTTCATCCTGACACAGTTTTCTTATTATAGCAACTTGTTTGTGAAACCGAGCTAGGTCACCTTTGGATGCAATGATGCAACGTTGCAAAGGATGGGATGGCAATAATTGTACGAGATCAAGCCGCTGATATCTATCATGTACTGCATCGTACACTTTCTGTGTGGACATCAGCAGTTTAGCACTTGGCTTGTCGTCGAGATAGATTATGTCGATCCAGGCCTCAAGGGTAAAATTCAGCTTCATCAAGTCACGACATAACCTAGGTGCTCATATCTACCATCCAACGTGGATCCAATCCTTGCCTAGGTCTTTGTATTTTCACCACACAGGAATGTTCCTGGAAGAGCGCGCACGGTTACAGAAAAAGGTTGATTAACAGTATAAGCATATGTTTGTTTATTTATGTTTGCTCTCAAATTAGCGGGTTGCTACACTGGTAGCCTTCCAACGCTTGTTGGTGATCATGGATCCTAGACTAATGTGATAGTCCTACTTAACGAATTACAGGGTTTTTAGAACAAATATTAAATGCCTGAAAAAACCAATATAATTGAGCCCTTGACTGTCGCGTTGTCTTACTACACCGTGTTGTATCATCAAGCAATTTAATCCACCCAAACAAGTGCAATCACACCCAAGGAACATATATAGTACTAGCAGATTGTACAAATAAATAAATAAATAAATATCAACTTTAAGCCGAGAGAGGCAACGGCTAACTCACAGCACATAGATTGTCTACGTGGGAAGACCAGCTCAAGTGAAAGCAAGGTTCTATCCTAGAAAAAACAATTTCACCGCTCATGTCCGAGTCTGACCTGCACGATGGGTGCATGGTAGACGAAGATACAAGAGCCATTGTTGGCACGGCACCAACATGAGAAGCATAGGAACACCACGCAGCAGGAAGCCCAAGAACCAGGCCACGGATGACAACACCAGAACAACGCCGCACATCACCACACAGGCGCTTGCACAGAAACAACACGCTGCTAGTGAAAACTAGCAGCACAACACCACCTCCACCAGTACCACTCAAAGATGGCACCTCACAGATCACTGAACGAGTCCGGCAAGCACACAGCACCCACGTAGAACACATGAGAGCACAGCAACACCACCAACAAAAGACCGACAAACAGTGACAACATGGAACTCAAGTTGTCGCTCAAATAGCACTAGATGACCGATATGTAAACAAGTTTGCTCTTCTTGATAGTACGGTCATCTATCTCAAGCGCTTTTATACTCAACCTTAGACTGGTAAAATAAAATGGCCTACAAATATACTCTTGTCTTGCGCTTTCCATTTCATCTCTCTGTCGGTGATGCCGCAGAAGCATCCTACCTCCATCAAGCCACTTGTAGCCAATGCAAGTCTTCTATAGCTTGATACCTCGTAGATTAGATGATCTACTTCATGTAATCATGTGGCCTTATTGGTTTATCGATCGCAGCCGCTTGCCGTTCACCGTTACACCTGGTCCACAGTCCTTCGCTCTAGCTTCACTGTCTCAACGGTCCATTGCATCCGAGCCTCTGACTTGCCCTTCACATTAGCAACACAGTCCTTCTTGTAGCCAAGCCATGCGTGCCTCTTGATCTTCTCCACCTAGCCACATGACATCATGTCATGTCTCATATGCAGTGAGCTCATTCATCTCACTAGTTGAGCACAATCAACATGCCCATCTGCCACCTTTACACCATGGCGATGTGTTGCTCTTACTAATGTACCTGTGGCTAAACATCTATGTATCTCAACATAAACATATATTAGTCACCTAAGGTTGTCACTCAATTATTAAAATCAAACTAGGAGTTTCACCTTGGATCTAATTGACCAGGACGTCCATGCCAACTAGTGAATTTTCATGACAATATGCCTAGGGGCTCAATGTTGTGAGCGCAGCCATACCATAAAAACAACTTTTTTCAAGTGTTGATATTTAATCTTCTCTGAAATACTTAATTCTCACGTCCATGCAAATTTACGAACTAGCTGCACTACTACAAAATCAACCATCACGTGCTGCCAGTTTTGCCCAAACCCGGCGGCCGGGAAGCAAGCGGTGGTGATAGTCTCACCTAACACCAGCCGGTTTGGCTGCAACAGGCAGTTTTTTGAGCTTTTGGAGACCAACAGAACACCCGAGCAACATGATGATAACTCCAGCAATATGACCTTTGGAGACCAAAACATGACTACTCCACTGCAAATTGTTTCGTTTTTATTGCTGGTGTAAGTACATGCAATGACAATGCAAGTTCAGTACTCTCTATCGCCAATAATGTAAAGGAGGAATGCTTTGTGCATTGTTGAACACATTTCCGGGATCAACCTTAGTTTTGGCCCGAACCAACCTGTCAAAATTCATGAAAAAATAACGTTCGCCCCATGACGCCGCATGTCCCACAGAGTCATTAGACGTTCCGCCGGTCGCATTCATCCAGTCATTGGTGCCCAAATCAAGGTCCAAGTAGTTCACATACGCAGCTCGTGGGTTCTTTGACACGTAGGACGCCATGAAAGCGTAGAACGACCGAAGCCATTCTACGTAACCGTCTGAACGATCCATGTCCGATGCGTTCCATGTCACTGCATACTGGATGCTGTACAGGTATCCAGCACGGTGAGGAAAGGGCGTCTCGGTGCTCCCAATCCGCGCCATGGCCCCACCGTAGGGGTCCAGCTGGATGGACGATCCCTCCGGCCCCGTCGACAAGTACTGGACGATCTTGGTCGTGTCCTGCATCGAGATCGGTGCCTGCACGTAGTCGGATTTCCTCTTCGCGTACTCCCCCACCCCAGGCTGCCGGTTCGTGAGGCTCGCGACTGAGCTGACGCCGGCGAACTTCACCGCCGACTCGAGCCAGCTCACCTCGGACAGCTCCGACTCGGCGAGGCCCAGCTCGGGGAAGCTCTGGTTCAGCACCGACATGGCTAGCTGCTTTGGTCCAAGAACCTGGCCGGTGAACGACATGGAGATGTTGCCGTCCGATGATGACCTCGCCGGAATTAACGTTGAGAGGTAGAACTCGTCGGGGAGACTTGGCCCAACGTACTGCCACCTGTGCATCAGCCCGGCGATGAGCTCGGCCGGACCGGTTCGCGCTACGCTGAACACGGTGACGTTGTCGGGGACCGGGACGAGCCGGAGCTTCCAGGCGTACACCACGCCCCAGCTCCCGCCGCCGCCGCCTCGGATGGCCCAGAACACGTCGTCGTCCATGGTGTCACGGGTGAAGGAGCTCCCGTTCGGAGCGACCAAAACCGCGTCCAGGACGTTGTCGGCGGCGAGCCCGAACTTCCTGGACAGCAGGCCGAAGCCGCCGCCGGCGGTGTGCCCGCCCATGCCGACGGTCGCGCACGACCCGGCCGAGAACGCCAGGGTCCGGCTCGACAGCCCCACGGCGTGGTACACTTCGCCCAGCGTCGCGCCGGACTCGACCCAGGCCGTGGCCGCGCCCGCCGGGTCGACCTGAACCTGGACGCGGTTCAGGTTGGCGAGGTCGATCACCACGAAGGGCACGTGGTTCTCCGTGGTGTACGAGAGGCCCTCGTAGCTGTGCCCGCCGCTGCGGACGCGGATCGCCAGCGAGCTGGCGCGCGCGCAGAGCACGGCGCGCTGGAGGTCGCGCTTGGTGGCCGGGAGCACCACGGCGGCCGGCTTGCCGACGCTCGGGAGCTCGAAGCGGAGGTTCCGGATGGAGGAGTGTCGAGGAGCGGCGTGTAGCTTGGGGATGTCGGGAGGGAGAAGTTGGTGACGCCGTTGGAGAGCAGGCAGGAGGAGATGTCGTCTGAAGGTTGTGATGCTGGTGCTGGTGGTGACTGTGCACTTGCAAAGAGAAAGAGAGCATGAGCAAGAGCTACCACCATGGTGTGCATCATCTTCATGGCGGATTGATGCATGGCCGCTCGATCGGCTTGATGCAGCAGATGGATGCATGGATGTCTGTCTATATAATGTGTGAAGAAATCTGTTGCCCAATTAAGCCAAGAGAGCATGGATGTCAACATAGACTATTTGTGGAAGACTTTAGTTTCCGAATGAATGCATACATACCAATCAGCTAGCTAGCTGCATATCTGTATTCCAGAATGCAGCATGGAAGTCGCAAACTAGCTGCTGCCTCGATCTGGTCAAAGCTAAAGGCTTCCAAGCCGCAATTTTGACCACTGAATTTATTAGTGTACGGTTAATATGAGACTTGTCAAGAGTCATGAAAAGAAGTGCAGGTAAATGTTGAACAAAGGAGAAGAAATTTACATGTGAATGTATTAATTTATGAATGCCGAAATCGGTCCATTTCATGCATGCGCCGCTAGGACCTGCTGTAAAAACACCAGAAAGAAATTACAAACACCATGTTCGTTTCGCTGGTTTATTATGGCTGAAAGTACTGTTCGCTGGTTTGTTGTGAGAGAAAAACACTGTTGGATGGCTGTTGATTCTGCTGATGCAGCGAAACGAACTGGGTGAAAATCTTTGGTTTCAAACTGCAGTTTATGTGTTGTCGTCGTCATCATGTGCTGAGAATTATATGATATAGCATCTGTTCAGGCGATAACTAACAACCATCATATCTCCATCCAACGATCCAAATCTATTAGCACAAATCACAATAAATAAATTATAATTTTGTCTATGAAAGAACAAGAACAAAACTGTTCAAGCGCAGCGCCTGAACCATAGGAGATGTGGAATTAAATGCGTACTTGCAAAATAGACGTACGCAAGTGTTGTACTGTTGTACAAGGCTGAATATCTTGCTCATATGAATTGCATGGACCAACTGGTTGCCTAGCTAGTCATATTGTGGGCTGGGGCTCTCTCATGCCTACGGTTGCAATTTTGCAAACGGTGGCGTGGCCGCGTCCGCACGCGCCGCTTGCTTGTAAACCGTCCGGCTCCGGCACGTGCGGCGGCCCGTTTTCTGCAGCATGGTTTTGCGGCTCTCGCAGCGGCGCCCTGCAGTCACGCGCAGGAAAGCTGCGCCGCGCTGCTAGCTGCTGTCACGTCCAAGCTGCCGTCCGCGGCGGCCTAGAAGCCGAACGCGAAGCGGCCGGACCGCCGGGGATGGCCAGGGCGGCGCCCATGGCCGCCTGCAGGAAGGTCCCTCAGGTGCGTTGGTGGTCTGCTGCGCAGCAGCACCTGACACGGGCACGGAAAGAAGCGTGGCTACCTCACGAGTGATAGCAGGGGATGGGTACAGCCATGGCGCGCGTCAGCAGCCAAGCTCCGTAGTCCGTCCACCTCTTCCCCCGCCGACCCCCGCACCGTTCCACGTACCATGGCCCTTCAACCGGCGCGCAGGCCCGTCGGCGATGGAGCCGGGAGCAAGGTTTTCATTTTCGGAAATTAAAATTTATCGGGGGTCATAGATAAAGAGGAAAAACAGGATATATCGGAAATATCGGACCAAATTCAAATAAAATGTAATTTGAATTTAAGTAAATTTAAATAAATTTAAACAAAATTTATACGAAAAAGATAGATTATTTCTTATCGGCATCTATGGATAAACAGGATATATCGGAAATATCGGGATATTTCGGCCGATAAAAAAACCATGGGCCGGGAGCGCTCTCACGCGCACGCGGGGGTGGCATTTGTCATGGCAACATGGCGTTCGCCGTTCGCGGCAGCGGCATGGCCGGCGGTGTACACGATGAAGCTTTGATGCGGATTGAAGTGGCATTGCCAGTTCACGTGCCGCATGAACCCATCCGGCCTAATCTAGCGCCCGCCGGCCCACACTCGACACTCCCGAGTCCCCAGCGCTTAGCGCCGCAGCCGGGCCCGGACACCCTAATGACTTGATCCTTCGAGTCCCCAACAACGATGATGATCGACTAGCAACCGCACCCCTCTGCTGTGGCGGGCTGGCGGCGCACTGGAGGAGTAGCAAATGTTCTTTGTTACCAAGCCTTCAGTTTGTTTAAACAAGCTCACAAAAACATCCATTGTTACCAACATAGACTCATCCAACAAACGGCTAACTAATTTAAGCACTAAAGGTTAGAAGACGGATACACATATTTGACCAAGATTTCCATTGTTGTTTTCTCTAACATATAACAAACCCATTTCATGAAACACGTCCGGTAAGTGCCCCTATAAGAGGGGAGACATGTCACTTTCCCAAGCTCCAATGAAGCCCATGGGCCTATCTTATAACATTAGTGGGGCGTTCAGATGTCCAAAATTCAACAGGGCAAGGAAAGTTTGGCGCAACAGCTCAAAAAGTTCCACTCAAATAAAAACAGCTCAAAGATATATAATGGAGGCCGGCTCTTTTGCTCAAAAAAAAACAGCTCAAAAAGTTAGCACTAAGACGTTACCATCAGATCTTTAACATGACATGAATGTATATTCCGCTTAATTAACGGCTTAAAAATTGTTATTGGCTTTCTACACTGGGCCAGGAAGAATAGACTCATCCTGCTAATTTGCAGCATTAGGAAAGCAGAGAGAGTATGCACTACTAATCAATCTTTTGTGCCACTAACGCAATAACGCATCGGCCACACGATGAAATTGCTATCGGGTCTCGCTTGCCGAAGCCGCCACCGCTGGCATCGCTACTGTCAGGGCTCGCTGGCTGGAGCCGCCGCCGCCGCTTGCTGCTAGCTGGTTTCGGAGCCATGGTCAAGCTCGTGTCACTCACTTGCCGGAGCCGTAACAGCCATCGCTCACCGACAGGAGAGTAGGCGACAGCACCTCCAGTCCAATACGGAAGCAAGAGATATGAACGGGATTTGGAAAGAAAAACGCCGGAAGGGGAGAATGGGGGTGGACCATGGATGAGACTTGAGAGGACGCATCACGCATTGCATTCTTATCCAGGCCGTGTTTAAAGCCTGCGCTCGTACCATCGTCAACAACTCCTCTAGCTACACCTGATCTACCTCCATATCTCACTGACAATCAGGGCCGCAACAGCAACGTGCTTCATGTCTGAACTTTTTTACACGGTAACCCTGAAGATTCAACCGTGATACAAGGATGGCAGCGACTGCACCTGCTCCTCCTGCCGTGGGGGGTTCATTACTTCACTTTGTTTTCTGGAAGGCTTGGGCTTTGGGCTGACTCACAGAAGAATGGACGTGGGTCCAGCCCACATTTGTGCTGCTGCCACGGTCTTTGTCCCGTTTTTGGACAAGGTATTTGAATGGTTTTACAACCGTACAAGGTGATGAGTGGAGAAGTAACTAGGAGTACAGGAAAGCTTAGATATCTAGCAGAAGATGTACTTAATTATATATGGTATATTCTTTTTTCAAATATCTATCTCTACTCTCTATCTCAAGCATTTCTTCCGACCCATCTTTTTACTTCCCAAACTGCCATTCTTTCGTTCCCCTTTTTTACTACTCAAACTACCCTTGCAACATACTTATCATGTATATGATTTGGATCCATGCCCCGTGCCCGTGTCATAAGAGTCTGAACAACTCAAACCTAGGCCTGGTTTAGATGCACCTCAAAAGTTGAAATTTTTTCACTCTCTCTCCATCACATCAATCTTTGGACCCATGCATGAAATAGTAAATGTAGGTAAAAAAATAACTAATTACACAGTTTAGTTGGAAATCACGAGATGAATCTTTTGAGGCTAGTTGGTCCACGATTAGACAATATTTGCTAAATAAGACGAAAGTGGTACTATTCATCGGGTTAAAATTTTTTGCAATCTAAACGTGGCCCTAATACGTATTGGGTTCCATGAAACGTACAGGCACAGACATCCAACAATAATATAGAGTCCAATTCCAACTTGTAACACCCTAATTTTTTCATAATTTCAAAATAGTTAAATATGATTTATTGGTGTGTTTGAGTGTCCATTTAAATGTAGGAAATAATAATTTTTTTATGAAATTAAAACAAATATAAGGATAGAAACATGTTCATACATCCATGTCGTTGCATTGTATTTTTGTGATGACTGGATTTGATTCAAATGCTAAAAGGTTTCAAAAACCTTTTGAAAGTGAATTTGGAAAAGTGCTATAGAAAAAGAAAAGCAAAATCTTTTTTTCTCCTCTTTTCCTCACTTTTGGCCTGTTGGCCCAGCTTCCCGCCGGCCTGCTGGCCTCCTTCCCTTCTCTCCCCCCCCCCCCGCATTTTCCCTCCTGGGCCGGCCCGTGAAGCAGCGCACAGCCCATCTTCGCTCTCCCTGTCTCTCTGTCACTGGCAGCCATGGCCCACCTGTCGGCGCCGTCCCCCACCTCTTGCCGTTCAAACTCAGGTGGTCAAGACGACAACCGCCGTCCGCGCCCACCTCCTCCTTGCCCCGTGGGAGCGTCCCACCCCGCGCCCGGCCTTCAAATGGGGACCCGCACCCGACGCCACTCTCCCCGCTGCCCCTCCCCACTCCATTCTCGCTCGTAGAGTCGCACCCACCGCGCGGCAGCGTCCCACCGGAGAGCTCATCCACCTCCCGTCGTGGTCCGCCGCACCCGCTCCCTTCCCGCCTTTGGTTTCGCCGTGGTGAGCTTCTCCGAGCCCCTCTCTCTCTTTCCGAGCTATTGCCGTCGTGCATTTTGGTCTCTAGGGGCGAATTCATGTGCGCTGGTGAGCTCCTCGCCGTCGGCCATGGCGCGCACGCCGCATGGGCCACTCCACGGCCGTGATTTGCCCCGGGATGGCTTCGTCGTCGCCCCTGCGTCACCCCGGTGCCCTCGGTTCGTCGAACCGTGGACCGTAGGGCCCTAACCGACCGCTCCGGTGAGCTTCTCGTCGCCTGCCATGGAGAACCGCCGTGCTGGCCACTGTTCCGGCGGCGGTAGCCTCTTCTCGCTCTCTCCCATCTTTTCTCGGCCGTCCATTGCTGGATCAACGGCTCCAAAATGCTGATACCCTTTTGAGGGTCGTTTTCCTAAAGAGACCCTCGGTTTCTTGCATATCCAACCCGCCGTCCCTGGCGTACTCCTGGAATGCACATTCTCATTTTGAAAACGTAGTTTCTTCGGTTTAAATGAAAAGTACGTTTTCAAATTAATTACAGTTTTGCCACTGCAGTAAAACGCTTATAAAATCGTCGTTTTAGCTCCGATTCGACCCATTCAACTTGCGTTAGTTTCGTAATTTCATAATCTACGCATTAGTGCTACTGTTAGACCTGTTAGAAGCTTTTGAATTTCTCGATTAAGTCTAGTTTAATAGCTAGCTTTTGGAACCTTAAATAGCTCATAACTTTTGTGTTGTAGCTCCGTTTTTCGTGAACTTCGCGTCGTTGTGATCGTAGCGAGACGTAGAATATTTTCATAAACTTTTTATCTTGTTTTTATACTACTGGTGTACTGTTCTAATTATAGGTTTGTTTGCTATGCATGAATGCTCCTGAAATGTGTATGTTGCCGTGTTGGTCGAGTTCATACGGTGAGGAGTACGTTGGGAATCCGGACACGTACGAGGAGCAGCAGGACCAGCAGCAGTTCGTGAACCAAGGCAAGTATAGCATGGGCCTACCTTGTTGTCCTATTCATTATATAATGTACTCATTATGCATGTGTCTAATATTGCTAGGGCATGGAGGCGAGTGTACGGGCGGAAAAAAGAAAGAACGCGAAAGATTATATGAGGGGTTAGATCCGCTCGATACGCGATGACTGGACGCGGTGGTCGAAATGACCGGACGCGGAGAGGCAGCGTCCGGTCACATTCCAGTAAGCTCCTGGAATGACCGAACGCGTCCGATTATCTGCGATCGGACGCTGACAGCGTCAGGTTTTGATTTGCCCGGAAAACTGAGACGGATGACCGGACGCGGTGGTGGTTACCGGGACCTGACGCGGTGGTCAACAGGGCCGCGTCCGGTGCAGCGTCCGATCACTAGATCAGGAGACGGTCTTCAGGATGACCGGACGCGCTGGTGGTCACCGGGACCGGACGCGGTGGTGAAGCAACACTGCGTCCGGTGCAGCGTCCGGTGCAGCGTCCGGTCACTGTTTTTCACCCTTTTTCATACCGAACTTAGACGCGACTTCTCCCAATCAAGTTCCAAATCAAAGAGACACAGATAAACACCAATTGGAATAAGATATGAGTGACCTCACTCAAACCCTCAAGTTTCTCAAAATAGTTTGCCTTAGGCTAATATTATTTTTAGGAAAATATGCAACAAACGCCCGAGGAGCAACGTATGGCCATGCAATAGAGCTTTTGAACCCTTGGGAGCGTCAAAATGCTCTCTCTACCCATGGACGAACACAGAGGTTGCTCAAAACTTAACCGAAAAGGAACAACAAAACAACAACCATGCATATGCAATGCAAAACAAGTAAGTAAAGCTAGGTTGCTTGTCAAGTTTGATCAACGGTTAGGCTTTTTCACTCCTCCAAAGGAGGGTTATCGTAACCATGTTAGTCAAGCCCTAGATGCATTGCGGGTAATTAAACATGACATATAATACAATGCAATGCAAGGGACAACACAAGCTCATCTTTTAAAGTTACTAGAATCAAGCACATTTAGTTCACTTCTCAACCTACAAAAAGTAGCTTCATCCAAAGGTTTAGTGAAGATATCCGCTAATTGATTCTCACTTCTTACACCTTCTAGTGATATGTCATTTTTAGCAACGTGATCTCTTAGAAAGTGGTGGCGGATATCAATGTGCTTGGTGCGAGAGTGTTGTACCGGATTATTAGCAATTTTAACCGCACTTTCATTGTCACATAAAAGCGGCACCTTTTTAAGAACAACTCCATAGTCTAGAAGGGTTTATTTCATGTATAGGATTTGTGCACAACAAGCCCCCGCGGCAATGTATTCCGCCTCGGCGGTGGACAAAGCCACACTATTTTACTTTTTCGATGACCATGATACTAAGGATCTCCCAAGCAAATGGCACCCTCCGGATGTGCTTTTTCTATCAATTTTGCAACCGGCATAATCCGAATCAGAGTAGCCAACTAGTTGGAATCTAGCTCCTTTGGGGTACCATAGTCCGATGCTTGGAGTATACTTAAGATATCTTAGGATTCTTTTTACGGCACTTAAATGAGGTTCTTTAGGGCACGCTTGAAAGCGGGCACACATGCACACACTAAACATGATGTCAGGCCTAGATGCGGTAAGGTATAACAAGCTACCAATCATAGAACGGTAAAGAGTATGATCGATTGGTTTACCTCCCTCATCTAGGTCGAGATGTCCATTAGTTGGCATTGGGGTCTTGATTGGCTTGCATTCTTCCATCTTGAATCTTTTGAGAAGATCCTTGGTATACTTCTCTTGAGAGATAAAGATCCCTTCTCTCATTTGCTTCACTTGAAACCCAAGGAAGAATGTTAGCTCACCAATCATTCACATCTCGAACTCTTTTGACATCAATTCACCAAATTCTTTGCAATAGTCATCATTTGTTGACCCAAAGATGATATCATCAACATATACTTGACAAATAAAGATCTCTTCTTTGAATTTCTTGGTGAATAGTGTGGTGTCAACCTTCCCAATGGTGAAGCCCTTCTCAATGAGGAAGTCCTGAAGGCGCTCGTACCACGCTCTAGGGGCTTGCTTGAGCCCATATAGCGCCTTGGACAACCTATAAACATGATTAGGATATCTAGGGTCTTCAAACCTGGGAGGTTGTTCAACAAAGACTAGTTCATTTATAAAGCCATTTAAGAAAGCACTTTTCATATCGATTTGATATAGTTTCATATCATGATGTGATGCACATGCAAGTAGGATACGGATGGCTTCAAGTCTTGCAACGGGTGCAAAAGTCTCTCCAAAATCAAGACCTTTAACTTGAGAGAACAATTTTGCCACTAGTCTTGCCTTGTTTCTTACCACTACCCCTTGATCATCTTGCTTATTTCGGAACACCCATTTGGTTCCAATGACTCTTGCACCTTTTGGATGCTCTTCAAGTGTCCATACTTGATTGCGGGCAAAGTTGTTCAATTCTTCATGCATGGCATTCACCCAATCCGGATTTTGAAGAGCTTCTTCTACATTCTTAGGTTCAAGACAAGAGACAAAAGAGTGATGTTCAACAAAAGAATTAAATTTTTGAGATCGAGTCATTACACCCTTTGTAGGACTCCCTATGATGAGATCTTGTGGATGTGCTTGAAGTAGAGGTGAGTTTCTTCGATCAACCATTTGAGGGGTGGGATGAGGAGCATCAACGTCTTGTGCTTGTGCCTTGGCTTGATGATGAGAGACATGGGTGTCTTCATTTTCAACTCTCTCAATCTTGTCATCATCTTGAGGCACATATGATGATGATGGTGGATTAACAATTTGTACATCGTCTTCATCATCTTTAGGCTTGATGTCACCTACCGGCATGTTCTTCATGGCCTCCCTCAATGGTTCATCACCTACATCATCACAATTCTCAATTGCTCCTTGGGAGCCGTTAGATTCATCAAATTCCACATCATATGTTTCTTCAACCAAACCAGTGGAGTGGTTAAATACTCTATATACTTTGGACTTTGATGAGTAGCCAACAAGAAAACCAATATCACAACGTCTTTGGAACTTCTCTAGGTGTTGACGCTTCTTGTAGATGTAGCATTTGCAACCAAACATCCGGAAGAATGAGACGTCCGGCTTCTTCCCATTTAGCAACTCATAAGGGGTCTTGCAAAGGAACTTTTGTAGGAAGAGGCGATTTGAAGCATAGCTGCGGTGTTGATTGCCTCGACCCACAATTTTTCCGGTGTATTGTACTCATCTAGCATTGTTCTTGCAAGAGTGATCAAGGTCCGGTTCTTCCTCTCAACTACACCATTTTGTTGAGGAGTGTAGGTTGATGACACTTCATGCTTGATTCCAATTTCATCACAATAGGCTTCAATGTTGGTGTTGTCAAACTCTTTTCCATTGTCACTTCTAATCTTCTTTATCTTGACTTCAAATTCATTTTGAGCTCTCTTTGCAAACTTCTTGAAGCAACTTGCCACTTCGGATTTGTCATGAAGGAAGAAAGTCCAAGTGTATCTTGAGAAGTCATCCACAATCACAAGACAATAAAGATTTCCACCCAAACTCTTGTAAGTTGTAGGACCAAACAAATCCATGTGGAGGAGTTCTAGCACTCTTGATGTTGACATGTAGGCTTTGGTTGGATGAGTGTTTGCAACTTGTTTGCCGGCTTAACATGCACTACAAGGTTTGTCCTTTTCAAACTTTACATCCTTTAAGCCTCTTACTAGTTCCTTCTTTAATAGCTTGTTGAGAGTGTTCATTCCAACATGAGCAAGCCTCCTATGCCAAAGCCATCCAAGTGTGGTCTTGGTGAACAAACATGTCATCAAGTTTGCATCTTCGGAGGTGAAGTCAACAAGATAAAGATTGTTGTATCTAAAACCCTTGAAAATCACTTGCTTGTCATCTATCTTGGTAACAACCACTTCATTTGGACCAAACAAGCATTGGTAGCCAAGATCACAAAGTTGCCCAACGGATAGTAAATTGAAACTCAATGAAGCAACATAGAGCACATTAGAGAGAGAATGATCATTTGATATTGCAACCTTGCCTATACCCTTGACTTTGCTCTTGGAATTATCCCCAAATGTGATCTTGTCTTGGCATACCCCATCCTCTTCAAGTGAGGTGAACATACGAGGATCACCGGTCATGTGTTGTGTGCAACCACTATCAATCACCTAATGAGATCCACCGGTCTTGTAGTTCACATACACACAAGAGATCAAGCCTTTTGTTTAGGGACCCAAACTTGAGAGGGACCCTTAACTTTTTCAACTAGTGACTTGGCAACCCAAATTTTCTTTGGCCTATTCTTGTTAGGAGGACCCAAGAACATAACTTTCATCTTTCCACTAGAGTCCTTTCTAAGCATGTAGTGAGCATTGAAAGCAAAGGGTCTAGCATGCTTGGGCAAGGGTTGTGGTGGTGGAGTTTTGCACTCATGAGCAAAGTGACCTTCTTGTCCACACTCAACACATCTCTTTAGCTTGGGCTTTGACTTGCTTTATTGTTGTTGAGTTTTGACCTTCTTCTCTTGATTTGCCAAATAGCCAATGCCACTCCTATCCAACTTCATGACGGTGTTCATGAGTAGCTCACTTTGCAAATGTTGGCCTCTTGTGAACTTGCTTAGGCCGGTTTGAGATGCTCTTTCTCTTGCTTGAGCTTCTTGTTTTCTTCAATAAGTGACTCATTTGAAGCTTGCTTTTCAAGAGCCAACAACATCTTGTTCTCAACTTTAAGCATCTCATTTTCACTCTTGAGCTTGACATACTCATCATAGTCATTGACCTCAACCACACTCTTTCCTTTGCCGCTAGAGCCTTGCTCAAGGTTCTCAATAATCAAATCATCACATGATGTAGCTATATCAATCTTAACAATTTGGTTAGTAGCATCATGTGTCTCAAGAGCTAGCTCATTAGCAACAATAAGAGTATCATAGTTGATTTTCAATGTAGTATATTCTTCTTTTAGAGAGTTAAGTCTAGTCATGAGTTCACCATGCTTCTTCTCAATTTTATCATGTTTATCTCTAAGCTCCTTGTTAGAGGTTTTGAGCTCCTTGAGAGAAGAATACATAGTTTCATTTTGATCTATGAGCTCATCCCTAGTCTCATGTGCACTTTCAAGCTTAGATGAGAGTGTTTCATTTTCATGTTGAAGCTCATCATTTTCATTTCTAGTCCTCCTTATGATTTTAGAATATTTGTTTAACAATTTTACTAATTCATCATAAGAATGTGTGAAAGGATCAAGATGCCCAAGAGGGGGGGTGAATTGGGCTTCTCTAAAAATTAAATGCAAGAATTAAATCCTACAAGCCAGAATTCACCCCTAGTGTCTACTTGTGTTCCTAGAGAGTCTACCGATACAAAGTTTTGCACCCTAGTTTCCAATCCTAGTCTAGCATGGCAAGTCTAGGAATGTAAAACAAGCAATGAAAGTAAATACGAGAAAGTAAATGCTTGAATGTAAAGGGGCAAGGAACACGGCGATGTTTTTCCGAGGTATCGGAGAGTCGCCACTCCCCACTAGTCCTCGTTGGAGCACCCGCGCAAGGGTGTAGCTCCCCCTTGATCCGCGCAAGGATCAAGTGCTCTCTACGGGTTGATTCTTTGACACTCCATCGCGGTGAATCACCCACAACCGCTCACAAGATGAGTTGGGTCATCCACAAGCTTCGCCGGATGATCACCGAACTCCCAATCATCACCAAACCGTCTAGGTGATGGCGATCACCAAGAGTAACAAGCTAGAACTCTCACTTGACCACTACGAGCCCAAATGAGAAGGTGAATGCACACTTGCTACTCTCTAATCGCTAGTGAGGAACTCTCAAGCTTTGATTCTCAAATCTCTATCCTCACTAGTGCTCTTGCACTCCCTTGCACTCCAAAGGTGTTTATCAGCTGATCAAATGAGCAAGAGACCTCTAAAAGAGGTGGTGGGGATGTATTTATACACCCCACAGACTAAACGAACCGTTACCTGCTGACTCAGCAAAACACGAGCTGACCGGACGCGCCGGTGGAACTGACCGGACGCGCCGGTCGCTCGTAACGGTCGAAAACCGAAAAACAACTGAGTGACCGGACGCACCGGTCAGGGGTGACCGGATGCGTCCGATCGTGCAGGGAGCAAACTGTACTTGCACCGGATGCGTGACCGCGTCCGATCGGTGATGACCGGACGCGTCCGGTCGTCTCTGGACCTTACTGGACTATGACCGGACGCGCCGATCACACCCAGGTCGCGTCCGATCGGGTGTTCCCTCAAGTGACACGTGCGACTTCTGACCACCGCGTCCGGTCCTCGCGAGGACCGCGTCCAGTGTTCAGAGCTGAAACCCTAGCCGCGGAACTGTACTGACCGGACGCGTCCGGTCATGCCGAGGACCGCGTCCGGTCATGGGAAAACGACCCGAAACTCTTCGAAACGCGTCACAACTTGAACCAAGTTGCTTCCAACTGAACTTTGAGCTATTCTAGAGCTGCCTAGCGCCAAGTTTAACAAGTGTGCACCACACCTAAACATAGGACTCGCCTAGGTCAAGCTACCCGCTCATGCCCCCCCTTTATAGTACGGCCAAAAGAGGAAAACGAAGATCCTAACGACTATTCCAAATGTCTCTCAACACCTCGACATCCGGAACTAACCGTCCTTAACCTTGACGTCACTCTTTTGAAAACCAAAACGATTTCCATCAAGGGGCATGAATACCATGGTGCCCAAAGCAGTTAAAACCTCCATGACCTCACTTACCAAAGTTTCTACAAAACACACGTTAGTCATGGTAATAAAGCGTTGTCATCAATTGCCAAAACCAAACCTCGGGGCCTAGATGCTTTCAAGGTGCATCATATTCATCATCACTATCACTATCATCACTATCACTATTTTGTACCTTTCGATCACCTTTAGCCATGAGACATAGGTGGGAAGTGGATGATGATGGTGAGGATGGCGGTGAAGATGGTGATGAAGACGTTGATGACGATGGTGATGGCCCAACCACAAGTGCGGCGATCTTCTCTTTTTCATCATCACTTTCATCGCCGGAGGACTCACATGATGATTCAATGTCGGTGAGCCAATCACTAACAATATAAGCCTTGCCTCCCTTCTTCTTCTTGTAGAACTCTCTTTTCTTGCCATCTTTCTTCTTGTATGGTTTGTTCTTTCTTTTATCATCTTCTTCTTCACTTGAATCATCTTTCTTGCCTATGTACTTATTCTTGTTTTTGTCTTTTGGAGGCTTTGGGCATTGATGAGCTAGATGACCAAGTTCTCCACAATTGAAGCAATCCATTTCGGAGATTGGCTTCCTTTTGGTACTAGTGAAGAATTTCTTCTTCTTGCCATCGAACTTGATGCCACTCTTATTGAGCTTCTTTAGCATCTTGGTGGTTCTTCTCACCATGAGTGCAAGTGATTCATCATCAATATCACTCTCACTTGTGCTCTCTTGCACTATCATGGCTTGGCCCTTCTTCTTTTTCTTTTCATAGCTAGCTTTGAAGGCCAAGTCCTTCTTCTTGGAAGATGATGAACCCTCTTCCGGAGTGATGTGCATGTACATCTCATGTGCATTGATCTTTCCCAATACTTGAGTCGGTGTTGCGGCGGAGAGATCACTTTGGTAAAGTACGGTGACAATATGTCCATACTTCTCAACGGGGAGAACACTCAAGATCCTCATTGCAACATCCGATTGACTCATTTTAGTGAGTCCAAGAGCATTGAGATCTTCTACAAGAACATTCAAGCGAGTGTACATTTCATTAGCACTTTCTTTAGGAAGCATCTCAAAAGAATTAATTTTCTTTAAAGCAATATGATAGCGTTCCTTAAGCTCACTCTTAGTTCCCTCATGGAGAGAACAAAGATTCTCCCATAATTCATGAGCGTTTTTGGCATTACGCACACGATTGAAGATATCTTTGCCTAGTGCCCGGTAGATTGCATTTTTTGCTTTTGCATTCCACCGGTCGTATTTCTCCTCGTCACCACTTGGGTTAGCGGGATCCCTTATGGGGGGAAGCCCTTCGATTGTGGCTCTAAGGCACCCAACATCTATGGCTTCGAGGTACGCCTCCATACGAATTTTCCAATATGAAAAATCGTCTCCCTCAAAGGTGGGAGGTGGTCCTTCCCCATTAGACATCTTGCTCTAGGCGGTAAAGCCTAAATTTAGAGCAACACGGCTCTGATACCAATTGAAAGGATCAAGATGCCCAAGAGGGGGGGTGAATTGGGCTTTTCTAAAAATTAATTGCAAGAATTAAATCCTACAAGCCAAACTTTACCCCTAATGCCTACTTGTGTTCCTTGTGTTTCTACCGATAAAAGTTATGCACCCTAAGTTCCAATCCTAGACTAGCAAGGCAATTCTAGGAAAGTAAACAAGCAATGAAAGTAATGCAAGAAAGTAAATGCTTGAAAGTAACGGATAGAAACACGGCGATGTTTTGCCGAGGTATCGGAGAGTCGCCACTCCCCACTAGTCCTCGTTGGAGCACCCGCGCAAGGGTGTAGCTCCCCCTTGATCCGCGCAAGGATCAAGTGCTCTCTACGGGTTGATTCTTCGACACTCCGTCGCGACGAATCACCCAAAACTGCTCACAACTTGAGTTGGGTCGCCCACAATCTCGTCGGATGATCACCGAACTCCCAATCACCACCAAACCGTCTAGGTGATGGCGATCACCAAGATTAACAAGCTAGAACTCTCACTTGACCACAACAAGTCTAATGAGAAGATGGATGCACACTTGCTAGACTCTTATCACTAGAGAGGATTCTCAAACTTTGATTCGCAAATCTCAATCCTCACTATGGCTCTTGCACTCCCTTGCACTTCAAAGGTGTTTCTCAGCTAAACAAATGAGTAAGAGTCCTCTAAAAGAGGTGGAGGGGTTGTATTTATAGACCCCTCAGACAAATCCAACCGTTACCTTTTGAAACAGCCAGACGTGCACTGACCGGACGCGCCTGTCGATATGACCGGACGCGCCGGTCAGTTGTAACGGTCGAAAACGGAAACCTGTACTGAGAGACCGGACGCGCCGATCTGTGCTGACCGGACGTGCCGGTCTGAGATGACCGGACGCGCCGATCAGGGATGATCGGACGCATCTGATCATGCAAGAGCTCTCTGGAAATTTGACCTGACGCAACACCGCGTCCGATCATAGATGACCGGACGTGTCAGGTCTCCGCTAGACCTTACTGGAACATGACCGGACGTACCGGTCTTTTTCACAGTCGCGTCCGATCTTTGCTGTTTACCCTCTGGAACACGTGTTAGCCTGACCACCGCGTCCGGTCCTCTCAAGGACCGCGTCCTGTCAGTCAGCCGAAAACGCAGTTAAGACTTTGTACTGACCGGACACGTCCGGTCATGACCAGGACCGCGTCTGGTCATAGGTAAACGGCTCAAACGTCTTCTAAACGCAATGCAACTTGAACCAAGTCGCTTCTAACTGTACTCTGAGCTTTTCTCGAGCTACCTAGTGCTAAGTTTGACAAGTGTGCACCACACCTAAACATAAGACTTACCTAGGTCAAGCTACTCGCTCATGCCCCTCTTCATAGTACGGTCAAAGGAAGAAACAAAGATCCTAATGACTATTCCAGATGTATCTCAACACCTTGACATCTGGAACTAACCGTCCTTAATCTTATCGTTGATCCTTTGAAAACTGAAACGATTTCCATCAAGGGACATGACTGCCATATTGCTCAAAGCAGTTATCATCTCCATGACCTAACTTACCGATGTTTCTGCAAAACACACATTAGTCATGGTAATTATGTGTTGTCATTAATTGCCAAAACCAACACCGGGGCCTAGATGCTTTCAATTATGATGGTTAACTCACTTGGAAGAAGATGCAAGCTACCCTTTGTTGTTCCCCTAGTTGATCTCTCTTAAGGGGGTAGCCGAGTGAAGAAGTAACAAGATGAAGGTTTCTTACATTCAAGTACTCCACCTAGAAGAATTAGTTATCCCTATGGTTGAGAAGTCACCATCAAGCGCAATTGGGTGTTAAATTTCAACATACCCAAGACAAGTCAGCGGCAAGGAGATATGGGACATCTACCAGGATCGTAAGAATCTAAAGGATATCTTCACTAAGTTGGTTTTGATCTTATGAAATCATCGATGAATTAGAGCGATCAATGATTATGGCATGGAAGTGTGTTAATACCCAGATAAGCAAAAGTTGATGTCGATGCTCCTAGCATAAAGAGTGTGCTAGGAAGGTTCGGTCAACACCAAGGTTGAGTTGTGTGAGAAACTTGAGTGATGTCACCTACACTAAAAAGTTGGTAATTAATACTGATCATTTTGGAACAAAAGGAATTGCAAAGGACAATTGGAGGAATGGCATAAAGGACTAAGGGATTATGCTTAAGAGTTGATCAAGCAATTAGGAGCAAGGTTGTAACAATGTGCAAGCTATAGCGTGATCGTTGTGAGAAAATGAAGAAGATCAAAAGGCAGAGCATCTACATCTCTTTGATCACCGTCTTCCGAATCTCGAGGACGAGATTCCTCTTAAGGGGGTAGAATTGTAACACCCTAATTTTTTCATAATTTCAAAATAGTTAAATATGATTTATTGGTGTGTTTGATTGTCCATTTAAATGTAGAAAATAATGATTTTTTATGAAATTAAAACAAATATAAGGATAGAAACATGTTCATGCATCCATGCCGCTGCATTGTATTTTTGTGATGACTGGATTTGATTCAAATGCTAAAAGGTTTCAAAAACCTTTTGAAAGTGAATTTGGAAAAGTGCTATAGAAAAAGAAAAGCAAAATCATTTTTTCTCCTCTTTTCCTCGCTTTTGGCCTGTTGGCCCAGCTTCCCGCCGGCCCGCTGGCCTCCTTCCCTTCTCTCCCCCCCCCCCCGCATTTTCCCTCCTGGGCTGGCCCGTGAAGCAGCGCACAGCCCATCTTCGCTCTCCCTGTCTCTCTGTCACTGGCAGCCGTGGCCCACCTATCGGCGCCGTCCCCCACCTCTTGTTGTTCAAACTCAGGTGGTCAAGACGACAACCGCCATCCGCGCCCACCTCCTCCTTGCCCCATGGGAGCGTCCCACCCCGCGACCGGCCTTCAAATGGGGACCCGCACCCAACGCCACTCTCCCCGCTACCCCTCCCCACTCCATTCTCGCTCGTAGAGTCGCACCCACCGCGCGGCAGCGTCCCACCAGAGAGCTCATCCACCTCCCGCCGTGGTCCGCCGCACCCGCTCCCTTCCCGCCTTTGGTTTTGCCGTGGTGAGCTTCTCCGAGCCCCTCTCTCTCTTTCCGAGCTATTACCGTCGATCATTTTGGTCTCTAGGGGCAAATTCATGTGCGCCGGTGAGCTCCTCGCCGTCGGCCATGGCGCGCACGCCGCATGGGCCACTCTGCAGTCATGATTTGCCCCGGGATGGCTTCGCCGTCGCCCCCGCGTCACCCCGGTGCCCTCGGTTCGTCGAACCGTGGACTGTAGGGCCCTAACCAACCGCTCCGGTGAGCTTCTCGTCGCCTGCCATGGAGAACCACCACGCCAGCCACTGTTCTAGCAGCGGTAGCCTCTTCTCGCTCCCTCCCATCTTTTCTCGGCCGTCCATTGCTGGATCAACGGCTCCGAAAGGCCGATACCCTTTCGAGGGTCGTTTTCCTAAAGAGACCCGCGATTTCTTGCATATCCAACCCGCCGTCCCTGGCGTACTCCCAGAATGCACATTCTCATTTTGAAAACATAGTTTCTTCGGTTTAAATGAAAAGTACATTTTTAGATTAATTACAGTTTTGCCACTGCAGTAAAACGCTTATAAAATCGTCGTTTTAGCTCCGATTCGACCCGTTCAACTTGTGTTAGTTTCGTAATTTCATAATCTACGCATTAGTGCTACTGTTAGACCTGTTAGAAGCTTTTGAATTTCTCGATTAAGTCTAGTTTAATAGCTAGCTTTTGGAACCTTAAATAGCTCATAACTTTTGCGTTGTAGCTCTGTTTTTCGTGAACTTCACGTCGTTGTGATCGTGGCGAGATGTAGAATATTTTCATAAACTTTTTATCTTGTTTTTATATTGCTGGTGTACTATTCTAATTATAGGTTTGTTTGCTATGCATGAATGCTCCTGAAATGTGTATGTTGCCGTGTTGGTCGAGTTCATACGGTGAGGAGTACGTTGGGAATCCGGACACGTACGAGGAGCAGCAGGATCAACAGCAGTTCGTGAACCAAGGCAAGTATAGCATGGGCCTACCTTGTTATCCTATTCATTATATAATGTACTCATTATGCATGTTGAAAGGATCAAGATACCCTAGAGGGGGTGAATTGGGCTTTTCTAAAAATTAATTGCAAGAATTAAATCCTACAAGCCAAACTTCAGCCCTAGTGCCTACTAGTGTTCCTTGTGATTCTACCGATAAAAGTTTTGCACCCTAAGTTCCAATCCTAGACTAGCAAGGCAATTCTAGGAAAATAAACAAGCAATGAAAGTAATGCAAGAAAGTAAGTGCTTGAAAGTAGGGGTTAGGAACACGGCGATGTTTTGCCGAGGTATCGAAGAGTCGCCACTCCCCACTAGTCCTCGTTGGAGCACCCGCGCAAGGGTGTAGCTCCCCCTTGATCCGCGCAAGGATCAAGTGCTCTCTACGGGTTGATTCTTCGACACTCCATCGTGGCGAATCACCCAAAACTGCTCACAACTTGAGTTGGGTCACCCACAATCTCGTCAGATGATCACCAAACTCCCAATCACCACCAAACCGTCTAGGTGATGGCAATCACCAAGAGTAACAAGCTAGAACTCTCACTTGACCACAATAAGCCTAATGAGAAGATGGATGCACACTTGCTAGACTCTTGTCACTAGAGAGGATTCTCAAACTTTGATTCGCAAATCTCTATCCTCACTAGGGCTCTTGCACTTCCTTGCACTCTAAAGGAGTTTCTCAGCTGAACAAATGAGCAAGGGACCTCTAAAAGAGGTGGAGGGGATGTATTTATACACCCCTCAAACAAATCCAACCGTTACCTTTTGAATCAGCAAAATGCGCACTGACTGGACGCGCCTGTCGATATGACCAGACGCGCCGGTCAGGTGTAACGGTCAAAAACCGAAAACTGCGCTGAGTGATCTGACGTGCCGATCTGTGATGACCGGACACGCCGGTCTGAGATGACCGGACGCACCGATCAGGGATGATCGGACGCGTCCAATCATGCAAGAGCTTACTGGAAAACTGACCTGATGCACGACCGCGTCCGATCATAGGTGACCGAATGCGTCAGGTCACCACTGGACCTTATTGGAACATGACCGGACGCGCCGATCATTTCACAGTCGTGTCCGATTACGCTGTTTACCCTCTGGAACACGTGTTAGACTGACCACCGCGTCCGGTCCTCTCAAGGACCGTGTCTGGTCAGTCAGCTGAAATCGCAGTGAAGTGTTAGTACTGACCGAATGCGTCCGGTCATGACCAGGACCATGTCCGGTCATAGGTAAATGGCTCAAACAACTTCTAAACGCGACGCAACTTGAACCAAGTTGCTTCCAACTGAACTCTGAGCTTTTCTCGAGCTACCTAGTGTTAAGTTTGACAAGTGTGCACCACACCTAAACACAAGACTCATCTAGGTCAAGCTACTCGCTCATGCCCCCCTTTATAGTACGGTCAAAGGAATAAACAAAGATCCTAACGACTATTCCAGATGTAACTCAACACCTTGACATCCGGAACTAACCGTCCTTAATCTTATCGTTGATCCTTTGAAAACCGAAATGATTTCCATCAAGGGACATGAATACCATATTGTCCAAAGCAGTTATCATCTCCATGACCTAACTTACCAACGTTTCTGCAAAACACACGTTAGTCATGGTAATTATGTGTTGTCATTAATTGCCGAAACCAACACCGGGGCCTAGATGCTTTCAATCTCCCCCTTTTTGGTGATTGATGACAACACTTAGATTCAGAAGATATGAGTTGAGGTTTTTGATCATGCTTGGTTCACATAAGCGTAAAGCTGTAAGCACAAGGGGTTAGTCATTGCTTATGTGTTCCAAGCCAACTGGGTGTACTCATAAGATAAAACATGAAGAGTTAGTACACATAAAACATAGCTCATATGAAATCGGAGTAAGGCACGGAAGCACAACCTTATGAGCTAAACATCATTAAGTGACATAAAACAAAACATAGTCTCACAAACTCATAGTCACATAATGCAGGGCGAGAAAAGTAAACATGTTGTATGAAGTAGCACACATGAAAAACAAAACCCTCTAACATCACTCCCACTGAATCTATGTTATCTCTCCCCCTTTGGCATCAATCGCCAAAAACTAATCTAGGGATCTGACGGGGGAATAGAAGCTATCGTGTCTAGTGCCGAGGAGCGCGGAGTGATCACAAACTGCATAGCATCCTCCTCAGACTCTGAACTATCAGGCTGACCCTCTGAAGTTGAATGTGGTAGTGAAGTAGACTGGGTCTGTAGAAGCGGTGCAGTGACTGAAGGTGTAGAAGCAACTATCGGATCGGTCACTGTCGCCTGAGCCTGAAAGATTCCAAGAGTGGGGGATCTATGGATGCAACTGAGGACGACAGAGTGTCTGTGGTAGCAGCCCCTGTCACTGGAAACACAGCAAACTCTAAAGCCGACATGTCTGAAGAAGTCACAAAAGTCAAATAGGACGGTGTCGGCTGTCTAGTTAGCTCACTATATGTAGCACTAAAATCAGGGAATGCAGATCCTGAGAGAAAGTGTGGTCCCGGCTGAGCTGGCGGAGTAAAACCTGTCTGAATAGGTGTGTAGCTAGGAGACTGAAAAGTCTGATGTATCTGCTGCTGAGGAGAGGTGTACTGAAAGCTCGACTGCCCCTGAATTTGAGGTCCACTAGACTGTAAGGCTGGAGTCAGAATAGATGGCGGTGGCAGAACTCCCACAGTGACAAGGTGGCACAGGAGCTCTAAATACTGTTGCTGAGTGGTTGCCTGCTGCCTCTGCATCTCGAATTGCTAACGCTGAAACTCAAGCTGCTGTCTCTGAAGCTCGTCCTGGCGAGCCTGAATCTGTGCAAATGCTACAGCTGAGTCTTGTGCCTGTCGCTGCATCTGTATCTCCTGGCGCTCCTAGGCCTAGGTCAACCTCTCAAGAATGGCCACCATGGCTGGATCTGAGCGGGAGGCTGAGCTAGAGCCACCGGCCTCATGGTCGTGAGGCCGAGGAGAGCAGTACCGGGGGATGGGCTGGTAGTCTTCATCTGTACTGTCAGTGGCCACATCCTTGGCTTGATCAGCCGACTGAGCATCTAAGTCTGCAAGCTCTGCCTCAGTAAGACCCTCAACGGTCTTGTCCTGCTCAGCGGCTGTCTCTGGTACCTCTAGCCTCTGTCTCTGTCCTGAGCCAGGTGCCTGCTCTCTAGTCACTGATGCCCACAGCTAGCGGATGTCATACTCTGGGAATGCTGTGGTAGTATCAGAGATTTCAGCTCTAATCTCTACAGGCAACTCATAGGCAGTCCTGATGATGAAGCAGATCCAATGTGCATATAGGAGCTGCCTGTGTCCCTTGAACCCCTCTGCCAAGGTATCCTCCATCTCACAGAGCATCAGATCCCAAAGGTCAAACGGGGTCTATGAGACGAGGTGATGTACCACCCATAGCTGCATGCGAGTGAGACCCTCTCTGTATCCAAGTCTAGGAAGAAGTGTCCTCACTATGGCATCCAGTACTCTCGCTATGGGTGTCAAACTGGCTGGAGTGCGTGAGACCCTTCGCCAAAAGGCTCACGGAAGCAAGGTCGAATCAGATCAGTAGGAGGCATTGTCCCGCTATGAGGGCATCTCGGAGGAGCAGTCTGTCCGAAACACAGCTGATGGATCTTGGTCTCTGAAGCAGGGAGTCTGAGAATCTCCCGTACCCTGATGATGTATAGCCTACAGTCACGACCTCTGAAGGAAAAATGGATGAACTGATGTGCAGGGTCAATCCATAGTGACGAGTAGAACTCCCTGACCCAGGTTCCGTAGTATGCTCCAGTCCATCTAAGTAGATATGATAATCCTAGCAGAAAAGATAGATGAGGACGAAGCTACTCACCAACCACCTCAACTAGTGCCTCTAGTCGATAGACTCTCTGTGGTCTGAAAGCTATCCCACTGTCGACATAGGCCCTGTAGAAATCCTCGTGCAGAGGTGTGTAGAAGCCCTCTGACGCCTGGGGATCCCGCTGAGGTGGGAACCACCGAGTGACCTCTACAAACCTGAGGGCCTAAACCTGTCTGGCTGTAGCACCCCTGAGATCAAAGTGCTCAACTGGGGGTGACCTCTAGCCCTGGGAGGTGGACGGCCTCCATGACGCTGTCCCTCTGGCCTGGGAGTGACCTGAGCACACGTACGTCCTGAGCGACGACGCTGTGGAGTCTGTACTGTCTGCTCCTCAGTCTCATGTGGATCCTCTGTAGGCTGCTCTGTAAGGGCATCCACTGTCTCTTCTGGAGCCTCTACTATCTCCTCTGTGGCCTCTGTGCCAAGTTGTCGACCTTCAAGATGAAAGCGACTTTCTCCAATGCGAATACCACTGCTCCTGTCACCCCTTTCTGCTGCATCAGCTGCATCTACCACTGCCTGAGCTATCTCTGCCTCTGTAAGATTTCTCTTCCTTTTCTTGGCAGCAATCTTAACTCGCTTCCCGCAAGCTACCTCTGTCCTCCTGGGGGACTGTCATCCCCATCACTAGGTGCCCCACCAGCGTTCTTGCATCGAACCATACTGACAAGAGGATGTACTGACACGAATTGAAAAGACAGATGATGAACTGAACCTTGTGAGGCTTGGCCTCAATCCGTATCCGCAAGCTTGGCCTCGGATTCACACCTAATCACCTGAACCACTCAGCACTGACAGGACAACTAAAACGATAGAATAGATGGATCTACTATAAGCAACATATATATCTAAAAGATAAGCGAGATCCTAGTAAGAGCAAGCAGGTGAGGTAAGGTATGAGATGACCGTGATAGCTACCTCGACGAGTGATGATCCGATGATGGGAAGATGATCTTCGACGTATTAGGGTTACCTGAAAATGACGACCGAAACCCTAGAATACAATCGACGATCGAATGACAAATGAATTAGTAATTCACCGGAAAATCGACGGTAAACCCTAATCCAAGGAGAAGATGTCACCTTGCGGAGACGGAGACGATCGCGAGGATTCGAAGATGAAAACCTAGCGACCTAGGGTTAGGGTTTTGGAGAGCCTTGCGATCTAGGGTTAGGGTAGGGGTGAACTTCGCAAGGACTTCGAAGAGCAAGCACGGCAAAGGATTTCCGAGGAAGCTGGGGCACGGTGGAGGCCTCTGGCGGCGCTACTGCAGCGGCATAACTCCGGCGAGAAGCAGGCAGGCGCGGGCGCGGTGGCGAGCTAGGGCGCTGGCGCGAGTGCGGGCGCGACGGCGGCGGTGCTGCTCAGGCACAGGGCGCGGCTGCAGCGGCGGTGGTGCGGGCGCAGGGCGCAGCTGCGGCGGAGGAGAAGGGCACGCGGCGGCAATGGCGCGGCGGCGCTCGGGATCTCGGCAAAAACGGTGAGGAGGAAAGAAAACAAATCGAGATCCAACCGTACGGTTAAAAGGGTGAGATCCGCTTTTAACGCGATGATCAGACGCGGTGGTCGAATGACCGGACGTGGTGGAGGCAGCATCCGGTCACATTCCAGTAAGCTCCTGGAATGACCGGACACGTCTGATTATCCACGATCGGACGCTGATAGCGTCCGGTTTTGATTTGCCCGGAAAACTGAGACAGATTACTGGACGCGGTGGTGGTTACCGGGACCGGACGCGGTGGTCGACAGGGGCGCGTCCGATGTAGCGTCCGGTTAGAGGTTTCGAAGAAAAACTTCGGGAATGACCGAACGCACTGGTGGACGCTAAGATCGGACGCGGTGGTGAAACTGAACCGCGTCCGATGCAGCGTCTGGTCCAGCGTCCGGTCGCTGTAAAAAGCTCTTTTTCAAACCGTTTTTCGACGCGACTTCTCCCAATCAAGTTCCAATTCAAAGATACTCAAATAAACACCAATTGGAACCTAATATGAGTGACCTCACTCAAACCCTCAAAATTTTCAAAATATTTTGCCTTAGGCTAGTATTATTTTTAAGAAAATATACAATAAACACCCGAGGAGCAACGTATGGCCATGCAATAGAGTTTATGAACCCTTGGGAGCTTCAAATGCTCTCTCTATTCATGGACGAACACAGAGGTGACTCAAAGCTAAACCAAAAAGAAATGACAAAGCAACAACCATGCATATGCAATGCAAAACAAGAAAGGAGAGTTAGGTTGCTTGTCAAGTTTGATCCATGGTTAGGCTTTTTCACTCCTCCAAAGGAGGGTTATCGTAACCGTGTTAGACAAGTTCTAGATGCATTGCGTCAAAATAAACATGGCATAAAGCACAATGCAATGCAAGGGACAACACAAGCTCATCTTTTAAAGTTACTAGAATTAAGCACATTTAGTTCACTTCTCAATCTACAAAAGGTAGCCTTATCTAAAGGTTTAGTGAAGATATCCGCTAATTGATTTTCACTTCTTACACCTTCTAGTGATATATCATTTTTAGCAACATGATCTCTTAGAAAGTGGTGGCGGATATCAATGTGCTTGGTGCGAGAGTGTTGTACCGGATTATTAGCAATTTTAACCGCACTTTCATTATCACATAAAAGCGGCACCTTTTCAAGAACAACTCCATAGTCTAGGAGGGTTTGTTTCATATATAAGATTTGTGCACAACAAGCCCCCGCGGCAATGTATTTCGCCTCGGCGGTGGACAAAGCCACACTATTTTGCTTTTTAGATGACCAAGAAACTAAGGATCTCCCAAGCAAATGGCATCCTCCGGATGTGCTTTTTCTATCAATTTTGCAACCGGCATAATCCGAATCGGAGTAGCCAACTAGTTGGAATCTAGCTCCTTTGGAGTACCAAAGTCCGATGCTTGGGGTATACTTAAGATATCTTAGGATTCTTTTTACGGCACTTAGGTGAGGTTCTTTAGGGCACGCTTGAAAGCGGGCACACATGCATACACTAAACATGATGTTGGGCCTAGATGCGGTAAGGTACAACAAGCTACCAATCATTGAACGGTAAAGAGTTTGATCGATTGGTTTACCTCCCTCATCTAGGTCGAGATGTCCATTAGTTGACATTAGGGTCTTGATTGGCTTGCATTCTTCCATCTTAAATCTTTTAAGAAGATCCTTGGTATACTTTTCTTGAGAGATAAAAATCCCTTCTCTCATTTGCTTGACTTGAAACCCAAGGAAGAATATTAGCTCACCAATCATTGACATCTCGAACACTTTTGACATCAATTCACCAAATTATTTGCAATAGTCTTCATTTGTTGACCCGAAGATGATATCATCAACATAGACTTAACAAATGAAGATCTCTTCATTAAATTTCTTGGTGAATAGTGTGGTGTCAACCTTCCTAATAGTGAAGCCCTTCTCAATGAGGAAGTCCCGAAGGCGCTCATACCACGCTCTAGGGGCTTGCTTGAGCCCATATAGCGCCTTGGACAACCTATAAACATGATTAGGATATCTAGGGTCTTCAAACCTAGGAGGTTGTTCAACATAGACTAGTTCATTTATGAAGCCATTTAAGAATGCACTTTTCACATCCATTTGATATAGTTTCATATCATGATGTGATGCATATGCAAAAAGGATACGAATGGCTTCAAGTCTTGCAACGGGTGCAAAAGTCTCTCCAAAATCAAGACCTTCAACTTGAGAGAACCCTTTTGCTACTAGTCTTGCCTTGTTTCTTACTACTACCCCTTGATCATCTTGCTTGTTACGGAACACCCAGTTGGTTCCAATGACTCTTGCACCTTTTAGATGCTCTTCAAGTGTCCAAACTTGATTGCGGGTGAAGTTGTTCAATTCTTCATGCATGGCATTCACCCAATCCGGATCTTGAAGAGCTTCTTCTACATTCTTAGGTTCAAGACAAGAGAAAAAAGAGTGATGTTCAACAAAAGAATTAAACTTTTGAGATCGAGTCATTACACCCTTTGTAGGACTCCCTATGATGAGATCTTGTGGATGTGCTTGAAGTAGAGGTGAGTTTTTTCGATCAACCATTTGAGGAGTAGGATGAGGAGCATCAACATCTTGTGCTTGTGCCTTGGCTTGATGATGAGAGACATGGGTGTCTTCATTTTCAACTCTCTCATTCTTGTCATCATCTTGAGGCACATATGATGAAGATGGTGGATTGACAATTTGTACATCGTCTTCATCATCTTTAGGCTTGATGTCTCCCACCGGCATGTTCTTTATGGCCTCTCTCAATGGTTCATCACCTACATCATCACAATTCTCAATTGCTCCTTGGGAGCCGTTAGATTCATCAAATTCCACATCATATGTTTCTTCAACCAAACCGGTGGCATGGTTAAATACTCTATATGCTTTGGACTTTGATGAGTAGCCAACAAGAAAACCAATATCACAACGTCTTTGGAACTTCCCTAGATGTTGACGCTTCTTGTAGATGTAGCATTTGCAACCAAACACCCGAAAGAATGAGACGTCCGGCTTCTTCCCATTTAGCAACTCATAAGGGGTCTTGCAAAGGAACTTTTATAGGAAGAGGTGATTTGAGGCATAGCATGCGGTGTTGATTGCCTTGGCCCACAATTTCTCCAGTGTATTATACTCATCTAGCATTGTTCTTGCAAGAGTGATCAAGGTCCAGTTCTTTCTCTCAACTACACCATTTTGTTGAGGAGTGTAGGTTGATGAAACTTCATGCTTGATTCCAATTTCATCATAATAAGCTTCAATGTTGGTGTTGTCAAACTCTTTGCCATTATCACTTCTAATTTTCTTTATCTTGACTTCAAATTCATTTTGAGCCCTCTTTGCAAACTTCTTGAAGCAATTTGCTACTTCGGATTTGTCATGAAGAAAGAAGGTCCAAGTGTATCTTGAATAATCATCCACAATTACTAGGCAATAGAGATTTCCACCCAAACTCTTGTAAGTTGTAGGACCAAACAAATCCATGTGTAGAAGTTCTAGTACTCTTGATGTTGACATGTAGGCTTTGGTTGGATGAGTGCTTGCAACTTGTTTGCCGGCTTGACATGCACTACAAGGTTTGTCCTTTTCAAACTTTACATCCTTTAAACCTCTCACTAATTCTTTCTTCAATAGCTTGTTGAGAGTGTTCATTCCAACATGAGCTAGCCTCCTATGCCAAAGCCATCCAAGTGTAGTCTTGATGAACAAACATGTTATCAAGTTTGCATCTTCGGAGGTGAAGTCAACTAGATAGAGATTATTGTATCTAAAACCCTTGAAAATCACTTGCTTGTCATCTATCTTTGTAACAACCACTTCATTTGGACTAAACAAGCATTGGTAGCCAAGATTACAAAGTTGCCCAACGGATAGTAAGTTGAAACTCAATGAAGCAACATAGAGCACATTTGAGAGAGAATGATCACTTGATATTGCAACCTTGCCTATACCCTTGACTTTGCTCTTTGAATTGTCCCCAAATGTGATCTTGTCTTGACATACCCCATCCTCTTCAAGTGAGGTGAACATACGAGGATCACCGGTCATATGTTGTGTGCAACCACTATCAATCACCCAATGAGATCCACCGGTCTTGTAGTTCACCTATGAAAGCATCTAGGCCCTGAGGTTTGGTTTCGGCAATTGATGACAACGCTTTATTACCATGACTAACGTGTGTTTTGCAGAAACTTTGATAAGTTAGGTCATGGAGGTTTTAACTGCTTTGGGCACCATAGTATTCATGCCCCTTGATGGAAATCATTTCGGTTTTCAAAAGAGTGATGTCAAGATTAAGGACGGTTAGTTCCAGATGTCGAGGTGTTGAGATACATTTGGAATAGTCGTTAGGATCTTCGTTTTTCTCTTTTGGTCGTACTATAAAGGGGGGCATGAGCGGGTAGCTTGACCTAGGCGAGTCCTACGTTTAGGTGTGGTGCACACTTGTTAAACTTGGCGCTAGGCAGCTCTAGAATAACTCAAAGTTCAGTTGGAAGCAACTTGGTTCAAGTTGTGACGCGTTTCGGAGAGTTTCGGGTCGTTTTCCCATGACCGGACGCGGTCCTCGGCATGACCGGACGCGTCCGGTCAGTACAGTTCCGCGGCTAGGGTTTCAGCTCTGACGACCGGACGCGGTCCTTGCGAGGACCGGACGCGGTGGTCAGAAGTCGACACGTGTCACTTGAGGGAAACACCCGTTCGGACGCGACCTGGGTGTGATCGGCGCGTCCGGTCACAGTCCAGTAAGGTCCAGAGACGACCGGACGCGTCCGGTCATCACCGATCGGACGCGGTCGCGCGTCCGGTGCGAGTATAGTATGCTTCCTGCACGATCGGACGCGTCCGGTCACCTCTGACCGGTGCGTCCGGTCACTCAGTTGTTTTTCGGATTTCGACCGTTACGAGTGACCGGCGCGTCCGGTCAGTTCAACCGGCGCGTCCGGTCAGCCCGTGTTTTGCTGAGTCAGCAGGTAACGGTTAGTTTTGTCTGTGGGGTGTATAAATACATCCCCACCACCTCTTTTAGAGGTCTCTTGCTCATTTGATCAACTGAGAAACACCTTTGGAGTGCAAGGGAGTGCAAGAGCACTAGTGAGGATAGAGATTTGAGAATCAAAGCTTGAGAGTTCCTCACTAGCGATTAGAGAGTAGCAAGTGTGCATCCACCTTCTCATTTGGGCTCGTAGTGGTCAAGTGAGAGTTCTAGCTTGTTACTCTTGGTGATCGCCATCACCTAGACGGCGTGGTGGTGATTGGGAGTTTGGTGATCATCCGGCGGAGCTTGTGGATGACCCAACTCATCTTGTGAGCGGTTTTGGGTGATTCACCGCGACGGAGTGTCGAAGAATCAACCCGTAGAGAGCACTTGATCCTTGCGCGGATCAAGGGGGAGCTACACCCTTGCGCGGGTGCTCCAACGAGGACTAGTGGGGAGTGGCGACTCTCCGATACCTCGGAAAAACATCGCTGTGTTCCTTGCCCCTTTACATTCAAGCATTTACTTTCTCATATTTACTTTCATTGCTTGTTTTACATTCCTAGACTTGCCTTGCTAGACTAGGATTGGAAACTAGGGTGCAAAACTTTGTATCGATAGACTCTCTAGGAACACAAGTAGACACTAGGGGTGAATTCTGGCTTGTAGGATTTAATTCTTGCATTTAATTTTTAGAAAAGCCCAATTCACCCCCCCTCTTGGGCATCTTGATCCTTTCAATTGGTATCAGAGCCGTGTTGCTCCTTCTTTTAGGCTTTACCGCCTAGAGCAAGATGTCTAACGGGGAAGGACCATCTCCCACCTTTGAGGGGGATGATTTTCCATATTGGAAAATCCGCATGGAGGCGTATCTCGAAGCCATAGATGTTGGATGTCTTAGAGCCGCAACCGAAGGGCTTCCCGCTATCAAGGATCCCGCAAACCCCATTGGTGACGAGGAGAAGTACGACTGGTGGAATGCAAAGGCCAAAAATGCACTCTACCGGGGCTTAGGCAAAGATATCTTCAATCGTGTGCGTAATGCAAAGAACGCTCATGAATTGTGGGAAAATCTTTGTGCTCTCCATGAGGGAACTAAGAGTGAGCGTGAGGAACGCTATCACATAGCTTTAAAGAAAATTAATTCTTTTGAGATGTTTCCCAAAGAAAGTGCTAATGACATGTACACTCGCTTGAATGTTCTTGTAGAGGACCTCAATGCTCTTGGGCTCACTAAAATGAGCCAATCGGATGTTACAAGGAAGATCTTGAGTGTGCTTCCCGTTGAGAAGTATGGTCACATTGTCACGGTGCTTCACCAAAGTGATCTTTCCACCGCAACACCGACTCAAGTATTAGGGAAAATCAATGCTCATGAGATGTACATGCATATCACTCCAGAAGAGGGCTCATCATCTTCCAAGAAGAAAGACTTGGCCTTCAAAGCTAGTCATGACAAGAAGAAGAAGAAGGGCCAAGCCATGTTGGTGCAAGAAAGCTCAAGTGAAAGTGATGTTGATGATGAATCACTTGCACTCATGGTGAGAAAGACCACCAAGATGCTAAAGAAGCTCAACAAGAGTGGCATCAAGTTCGATGGCAAGAAGAAGAAATTCTTCACAAGTAGCAAGAGAAAGCCAATCTCGGAGATGGATTGCTACAATTGTGGTGAACTTGGCCACCTAGCTCATCAATGCCCTAGACCACCAAAAGACAAGTACAAGAACAAGAACAAGGGCAAGAAAAATGATTCAAGTGATGAAGAAGAAGAGAAGAAGAAGAAGAAGCCATACAAGAAGAAGGATGGCAAGAAGAAGGAGTTCCACAAGAAGAAGAAGGGAGGAAAGGCATACATTGTTGGTGATTGGCTCACCGACATTGAATCATCTTGTGAGTTCTCCGAAGATGAGAGCGATGATGAGAAAGAGAAGGTTGCCGCATTTGTGATGGGGCCATCATCTTCACCAATATCTTCATCACCACCTTCACCGCCTCCTTCACCATCATCGTCCACTACTCACCTATGCCTTATGGCCAAGGGTGAACGAAAGGTACAAAACCATGATAGTGATGATAATGATGATAGTGATAGTGATGATGAATATGACGCACCTTCTTATGATGAACTTGTAAAATTGCTAAACAAATACACTAAAATCATAAGAAGGACTAGAAATGAAAATAATGATCTTCAAAATGAAAATGAATCACTCTCATCCAAGCTTGAAAATATTCAAAAGACTAGTGGTGAGCTTAGAGTTCAAAATGAAGTGATGTCTTCCACTCTCAAGGAGCTCAAAACCTCTTATAAAGAGCTTAAAGATCAACATGATAAACTTGAGAAGAAGCATGATGAGCTCATCACTAGCCATAATTCTCTAAAGGACAAATACACCACATTAAAAATTGACTATGATAGTCTTGTGGTTGCTAATGAACTTGCTCTTGAGACACATGATGCTACTAACTATGTTGTTAAGTGTGATATAGCTACATCATGTGATGATTTGATTATTGAAAGCATTGAGCAAGGTTCTAGTAGCAAAGGCAAGAGTGTGGTTGAGTCAAGCAACTATGATGATTATGCCAAGATCAAGTGTGAGAATGAGAAGCTTGCAAATGAGAACAAGAAGCTAAAAGGTTTGATGGCTCTTGAGAAGCAACCAACAAATGAGTCACTCATTGAAGAAAACAAAAAGCTCAAGCAAGAAAAAGAGCATCTCAAGACCGGTCTAAGCAAGTTCACAAGAGGCCAACATTTGCAAAGTGAGCTCCTCATGAACACCGTAATGAAGATGGATAGAAGTGGTATTGGGTACTTGGCAAATCAAGAGAAGAAAGCAAAAGCTCAACAACAACAAAGCAAGTCAAAGCCCAAACCAAAGAGATGTGTTGAGTGTGGTCAAGAAGGTCACTTTGCTCATGAATGCAAAACTCCACCACCACAACCCTTGCCCAAGCATGCTAGACCTTTTGCCTTCAATGCTCATTATATGCTAAGAAAAGATTCAAATGGAAAGATGAAAGTCATGTTTTTGGGTCCCCCAAACAAGAATAGGCCAAAGAAAATATGGGTTGCCAAGTCACTAGTGGAGAAAGTCAAGGGCCCCTCTCAAGTTTGAGTCCCTAAACAAAAAGCTTGATCTCTTGTGTGTAGGTGAACTACAAGACCGGTGGATCTCATTGGGTTATTGATAGTGGTTGCACTCAACATATGACCGGTGATCCTCGTATGTTCACCACCATTGAAGAAAATGGAATATGTCAAGAGAAGATCACATTTGGGGATAATTCAAAGAGCAAAGTCAAGGGTATAGGCAAGATTGCAATATCACATGATCACTCACTCTCAAATGTGCTCTATGTTGCTTCATTGAGTTTCAACTTGCTATCCGTTGGGCAACTTTGTGACCTTGGCTTCCAATGCTTGTTCACACCAAATGAAGTGGAAGTTTCAAAGATAGATGACAAGCAAGTGATATTCAAAGGCTTTAGATACAACAATCTTTATCTTGTTGACTTCTCCTCCGAAGATGCAAATTTGATGACATGTTTGTTCACCAAGACCTCACTTGGTTGGCTTTGGCATAGGAGGCTTGCTCATGTTGGAATGAACACTCTCAACAAGCTATTGAAGAAAGAACTAGTGAGAGGATTGAAGGATGTGAAGTTTGAAAAGGACAAACCTTGTAGTGCATGTCAAGCGGGCAAACAAGTTGCAAACACTCATTCAACCAAAGCTTTCATGTCAACTTCAAGAGTGCTAGAACTTCTACACATGGATTTGTTTGGGCCTACAACATACAAGAGCTTGGGTGGTAATCTCTATTGTCTTGTGATAGTGGATGACTACTCAAGGTATACATGGACTTTCTTCCTTCATGACAAATCCGAAGTGGCAAATTGCTTCAAGAAGTTTGCAAAGAGAGCTCAAAATGAATTTGAAGTCAAGATAAAGAAGATTAGAAGTGACAATGGCAAAGAGTTTGACAACACCAACATTGAAGCTTATTGTGATGAAATTGGAATCAAGCATGAGGTCTCTTCAACCTACACTCCTCAACAAAATGGTGTAGTTGAGAGAAAGAACCAGACTTTGATCACCCTTGCAAGAACAATGCTAGATGAGTACAACACTCCGGAGAAGTTGTGGGCCGAGGCAATCAACACCGCATGCTATGCTTCAAATCGCCTCTTCCTACAAAAGTTTCTTGGCAAGACCCCCTATGAGTTGCTTAATGGGAAGAAGTCGGACGTCTCCTTCTTCCGGATGTTTGGTTGCAAATGTTACATCTACAAGAAGCGTCAACACCTAGGGAAGTTTCAAAGACGTTGTGATATTGGTTTCCTTGTTGGTTACTCATCAAAGTCCAAAGCATATAGAGTATTTAACCATGCCACCGGTTTGGTTGAAGAAACATATGATGTGGAATTTGATGAATCTAACGGCTCCCAAGGAGCAATTGAGAATTGTGATGATGTAGGTGATGAACCCTTGAGGGAGGACATGAAGAACATGCCGGTGGGAGACATCAAGCCAAAAGATGATGATGACGATGTACAAATTGTTGTTCCACCATCTTCATCACGTGTGCCTCAAGATGATGACAAGAATGAGAGAGTTGAAAATGAAGACATTTATGTCTCTCATGAACAAGCCGAGGGACAAGCTCAAGATGTTGATGCTCCCCATCCACCTCCTCAAGTGGTTGATAGAAGAAATTCACCACTACTTCAAGCACATCCACAAGATCTCATCATAGGGAGTCCTACAAAGGGAGTAATGACTCGATCTCAAAAGCTAGCTTCTTTTGTTGAACATCACTCTTTTGTCTCTTGCGTTGAACCTAAGAATGTAGAAGAAGCTCTTCAAGATCCGGATTGGGTGAATGCAATGCATGAAGAATTGAACAACTTCACCCGCAATCAAGTATGGACACTTGAAGAGCATCCTAAAGGTGCAAGAGTCATTGGAACCAAGTGGGTGTTCCGAAACAAGCAAGATGACCAAGGCATAGTGGTGAGGAACAAGGCAAGACTAGTTGCAAAGGGGTTCTCTCAAGTTGAAGGTCTTGATTTTGGAGAAACCTTTGCACCCGTTGCAAGACTTGAAGCCATTCGTATCCTCCTTGCATATGCATCACATCATGATATGAAACTATATCAAATGGATGTGAAAAGTGCATTCTTAAATGGCTTTATAAATAAACTAGTCTATGTTAATCAACCTCCCGGGTTTGAAGACCCTAGATATCCTAATCATGTTTATAGGTTGTCCAAGGTGTTATATGGGCTCAAGCAAGCCCCTAGAGCATGGTATGAGCGCCTCCGGGACTTCCTCATTGAGAAGGGCTTCACCATTGGGAAGGTCGACACCACACTATTCACCAAGAAGTTTAATGGGGAGATCTTTATTTGTCAAGTATATGTTGATGATATCATCTTCGGATCAACAAATGAAGATTATTGCAAAGAATTTGGTGAATTGATGTCGAAGGAGTTCGAGATGTCAATGATTGGTGAGCTCACATTCTTCCTTGGATTTCAAGTAAAGCAAATGAGAGAAGGGATTTTCATCTCTCAAGAAAAGTATACCAAGGATCTTCTCAAAAGATTCAAGATGGAAGAATGCAAACCAATCAAGACCCCAATGCCATCAAATGGACATCTCGACCTAGATGAGGGAGGTAAACCGGTTGATCAAACTCTCTACCGTTCTATGATTGGTAGCTTGTTGTACCTTACCGCATCTAGGCCCGATATCATGTTTAGTGTGTGCATGTGTGCCCGCTTTCAAGCGTGCCCTAAAGAACCTCACTTAAGTGCCGTAAAAAGGATCCTAAGATATCTTAAGCTCACCCCAAGCATTGGTCTTTGGTATCCCAAAGGAGCTAGATTCTAACTAGTTGGCTATTCCGATTCGGACTATGCCGGTTGCAAAATTGATAGAAAAAGCACATCCGGAGGGTGCCATTTGCTTGGAAGATCTTTAGTATCTTGGTCATCTAAAAAGCAAAATAGTGTGGCTTTATCCACCGCCGAGGCGGAATACATTGCCGCGGGGGCTTGTTGTGCACAAATCTTATATATGAAACAAACCCTCCTAGACTATGGAATTGTTCTTGAAAAGGTGCCACTTTTATGTGATAATGAAAGTGCCATTAAAATTGCTAACAATCCGGTACAACACTCTCGCACCAAGCACATTGATATCCGCCATCACTTTCTAAGAGATCACGTTGCTAAAAATGACATATCACTAGAAGGTGTAAGAAGTGAAAATCAATTAGCGGATATCTTCACTAAACCTTTGGATGAGGCAACCTTTTGTAGGTTAAGAAGTGAACTCAATGTGCTTGATTCTAGCAACTTTAAAAAATGAGCGTGTGTTGTCCCTTGCATTGCATATGCATGGTTGTTTGTTTGGCGTTTCTTTTCGGTTTCGCTTTGAGCAACCTCTGTGTTCGTCCATGGATAGAGAGAGCATTTTGACGCTCCTAAAGGTTCAAAAACTCTATTGCATGGCCATACGTTGCTCCTTGGGTGTTTATTGCCTATTTTCTTAAAAATAATACTAGCCTAAGGCAATCTATTTTGAAAAATTTGAGGGTTTGAGTGAGGTCTCTCATATCGTGTTCCAATTGGTGTTTATTTGTGTCTTTTTGAATTGGAACCTGATTGGGAGAAGTCGCGTCGTAGTTCGGAACGAAGAAGGGCGAAGAACAGTGACCGGACGCTGGACCGGACGCTGCACCGGACGCAGTGATGCTTCACCACCGCGTCCGGTCCCGGCGTCCACCAGCGCGTCCGGTCATCCAGAAGACCAACTCCAGATCTAATGATCGGACGCTGCACCGGACGCGCCTCTGTTGACCACTGCGTCCGGTCCCGGTTACCACCACCGCGTCCGGTCATTCGCGATGATTTCCCGAGCTCCCCTCGACCGGACTCTGACCGCGTCCGGTCAGTCCTCACCGGATGCGTTCGGTCACTCCAGGAGCTTACTGGAGTGTGATCGGACGCTGCACCACCGCGTCCGGTCATAATGACCACCGCGTCCGGTCATCACGCATCGAGCGGATTTGACCCTTCATATATCGGTTCATCCTCGGCCGTATTTTCTAAATCCGCCCGAGCCTCTTCCGTCGCCGCCTCGCCAAATCCACCGGAGCCGCCGCGTCCTTGCCGTCTTCCTCGCCTCCGGCAAACCCAGCCGCGTCTCCTCGCCCGCGCTAGCCTCGCTCGCGCGCTCGCTGCCGCCCTGCCCGCAGCCGCGCCTCTGCCCGCGCTTGCCCTCGCCAGTCGCGCAGTCGCGCCACCGCCGCCCGCTCGCACCTCCGCAGCCGGTGAGCCGCGACCTTGCCGCCGGTGAGCCGCACTCCCTTTGCCAGCATCACCTCCGGCAGTGGACTGCCTCACGCTCGCCTCCGATCGTTCTTCATCGAGTTGCCCTAACCCTAACCCTAGGGTTCGTGTAACATCGTTCGATCGTTCGTCGTCGAGGTTTTGTCGCGCGTCGTCTTCTTCGCGAGGTTGTTTCGCGTCACCTTGACCTCCTCGCTAGGGTTTGCCGTAATTCTTTCTTTTAATCCTAATTGCATCATGTTTCGGCAAATCAGAGCTTGTCCGGCGATTTCGGGGAATCTCGCGATCTAGGTCACCTCATCTTGTCATCGTCGTCTCGTCGATCCGAGGTAGCTTCACATTTCGATTCACATCGTATCTCATATGCTTGCTATCTCTAGGGTTTCGTACCTTTTAGTTATATATGTGCTTATAGTAGATCTCTCTATTCCGTTGTTGCAGCGAGTTTGTCCGTGTGTCAGGGTGAGATCAGTTTGCTGAATCCGAGGCCAAGCCTGCGGATACGGATTGAGGCCAAGCCTCTCGAGTGACAGTTCACCATCTTACAGAGGTTCTCGGTCAGTTTGTCAGCATGGTGCATTGCAAGAACACCGGTGGTGCTCCTGGTGACGGGGACGACAGTCCTCCTCGTCGGTCTGAGATTGCACATGGGAAGCGTATCAAGATCTTGGCCAGAAAGAAGAAGAAGACACTTACAGAGGCAGAGATTGCTCAGGCCGTGGCAGATGCAGCAGAGCAGGCAGAGAGAGGTGGCAGGAGCAGTGGCATACGCATAGGCGAGCGTCGCTTTCATCTAGAAGGTCGACAGCTCGGCACAGAGGCCACTGAGGGTACTGAGGATACTGGAGCTACAGAGGGTATGTCAGTTGATCCACCTCCAGAGGCCATAGAGGCTCTAGAGGCCACAGAGGCTCCAGAAGCTACAGAGGATACAGAGGAGCAGCCAGCTCAGTCTCCACCACGTCGCCGCTCCACACACGCACGTACTCAGGTGACCCCTAGGCCAGAGGGCCAGCGTCGTGGAGCACGTCCTCCTCCCAGAGCTAGAGGTTCACCCCCGGTCGAGCACTTTGACTTGAGGGGTGCTATAGCACGTCAGGTGCAGGGGTTGAGGTTCGTGGAGGTCAGTCGGTGGTTTCCACCTGTGAGGGATCCCAGAGCTTCAGAAGGCTTCTATACCCCACTTCAGGAGGATTTCTACAGGGCTCTAGTTGACAGCGGTATTGCTTTCTGACCACAGAGGGTCTGTCGACTTGAGTCACTGGTTGAGGTTGTGGGAGAACAGCTACGTCCGCACCTGTCCTTTCTGCCAGGCTTGTCAGATCTTCTTGGATGGACAGGTGCATACTGCGGCACATGGGTCAGAGAGTTTTATGCTTCACTATGGATTGATCCTGCCCATGATTTCATTCACTTTGCATTCCGAGGCCGCGATCACTGTCTATACAGCAACAGAGTGCGGGAGATTCTCAGACTCCCAGCTTCCAACACGAAGATACATCAGCTGTGTTTTGGTCAGACTCCTCCACCGAGACGCCCTCACGGCGGGACTGTGCCACCTACAGACTTGATTCGACCCTGCTTCCGTGAGCCTTTTGGCGAAGGGTCTCGTCGCACGCCTGCCAGTTTGACACCACTTGCCAGAGTTCTGGATGCTATAGTCAGACGCACTCTACTTCCCCGACTTGGCTATAGAGAGGGACTGACTCGGATGCAGCTATGGGTTGTTCACCACCTCCTCTCACAGACACAGTTTGACATTTGGGATCTCATACTTAGTGAGATGGAGGACACCATAGCTGAGGGCTTCAAGGGTAATCGTCAGCTGCCCTATGCTCACTGGATCTGCTTCATCATTAGATCATCCATTCAGCTACCAGCAGAGATCCGAGCTGAGATATCAGGTACTACTACTGCTTTCCCTAAGTATGATATCCATCAGCTTTGGGCTTCAGTCACTAGAGATCAGGCCCCAGTGCCAGGACAGCGTGTGCGACCTAAGGTTCCTGAGACAGCGGCTGAGCAGGACGCCACAGTTGATGAGCTTGCAGAGGCAGAGCTTGCCAATCTTGACGCTCAGCCTGCTGATCTTCCTGAGGATGTGACATCTGACAGCACTGATGAAGACTACCAGCCCATCCCCATGTACCGGTCTCCTCGGTCTCACGACCACGAGGCCGGTGGCTCTGGTTCAGCCTCCCGCACAGACCTAGCCATGGTGGCTATACTTGAGAGGTTGACCCAGGCACAGGAGCAGCAGCAACAGCAAATACAGCGACAGGCTCAGGACACAGCTGCAGCACTTGCACAGATTCAGGCTCGTCAGGACGAGTTTCAGCGTCAGCAGCTTGAGATCCAGAGGCAGCAGGTTGAAATGCAGCGACAGTAGTATGAGATTCAGCGACAGAGTGCAGCTAGTCAGCAGCAGTACTTGGATCTCCTGCGCCACCTAGTCACTGTTGGGGTTCCTCCGCCTGCTTCTGTCCTGACTTCTACTTTACAATCTAGTGATCCATCGAGTCAGGGACAGCCGAGCTTCCAGTTCACATCTCCACAGCAGCAGGTTCACCAGTCATTCTAGTCCCCGAGCTTCACGCCTATTCACACGGGGTTTACACCTTCAGACCAGCCTCGCCCTCACCTCCTGACAGGCACACCCTTCGGTGATTACAGTGCTACCTACAGCGAGTTGACTGGTCAGCCGACGCCCTCGCACACTACCTTTGCTACTTTTTCAGAGTTGTCAGCTTCAGAGGCAGCTATTCCTTTAGTGACAGGGACCGGTACTACAGAGACTCTTCCTTCGTCAGTTGCCTCGATAGATCCTCCTGCTATTGGCTCGCTACAGGCTCAGGTCACTCAGACGGATTCTCTTATTGCTACTACGTCAGTACCTGTTCCTGCCGCTCAGACCCAGACCGCTTCACAGCCACGTGTTTCTTCAGAGGGTCAGCCAGATAGCTCAGATTCCGAGGGAGATTTCTCTACACTTCATGATTACTCCGCGCACCTCGGCACCCGACACGACTCCGTCTGTCCCCCCGTCAGATCCTTAGATTAGTTTTTGGCGCTTGATACCAAAGGGGGAGAGAGAGTAGTTTCAGGGGGAGTTTTGAGAGAGGGTTTTCGTTTTTTCTTGTGTGCTACATTCATGCATCATGTTTACTTTTCAGTCATTGCATTCGTGTGGCATGTTGTCGTGTGATAAACCTTGAGTCTTAATGTTTTATCCAGTCGCAGTGTTAACACATGTCACCATTTTTAATTATAGCTCTAAGGTTGTGCTTCCGTGCCTTACTCCGATTTCTTATGAGCTATATCTGTATGTGTACTAACGTTCTTTGTCTTATCTTATGAGTACACTCTTTTGGCTTGGGGCACATAAGCAATCCATAACCCCTTGTGCTTATTGCTTTTTGCTTATGTGAACCATGCATGCTCGAAAATCTCAACTCAAATCTTTTATATCTTAGTGTTGTCATCAATCACCAAAAAGGGGGAGATTGAAAGCATCTAGGCCCCGAGGTTTGGTTTCGGCAATTGATGACAACGCTTTATTACCATGACTAACGTGTGTTTTGCAGAAACTTTGATAAGTTAGGTCATGGAGGTTTTAACTGCTTTGGGCACCATAGTATTCATGCCCCTTGATGGAAATCGTTTCGGTTTTCAAAAGAGTGACGTCAAGATTAAGGACGGTTAGTTCCAGATGTCGAGGTGTTGAGATACATTTGGAATAGTCGTTAGGATCTTCGTTTTTCTCTTTTGGCCGTACTATAAAGGGGGGCATGAGCGGGTAGCTTGACCTAGGCGAGTCCTACGTTTAGGTGTGGTGCACACTTGTTAAACTTGGCGCTAGGCAGCTCTAGAATAGCTCAAAGTTCAGTTGGAAGCAACTTGGTTCAAGTTGTGACGCGTTTCGGAGAGTTTCGGGCCGTTTTCCCATGACCGGACGCGGTCCTCGGCATGACCGGACGCGTCCGGTCAGTACAGTTCCGTGGCTAGGGTTTCAGCTCTGACGACCGGACGCGGTCCTCGTGAGGACCGGACGCGGTGGTCAGAAGTCGACACGTGTCACTTGAGGGAAACACCCGTTCAGACGCGACCTGGGTGTGATCGGCGCGTCCGGTCACAGTCCAGTAAGGTCCAGAGACGACCGGACGCGTCCGGTCATCACCGATCGGACGCGGTCGCGCGTCCGATGCGAGTATAGTATGCTTCCTGCACGATCGGACGTGTCCGGTCACCTCTGACCGGTGCATCCGGTCACTCAGTTGTTTTTCGGATTTCGACCGTTACGAGTGACCGGCGCGTCCGGTCAGTTCAACCGGCGCGTCCGGTCAGCCCGTGTTTTGCTGAGTCAGCAGGTAACGGTTAGTTTTGTCTGTGGGGTGTATAAATACATCCCCACCACCTCTTTTAGAGGTCTCTTGCTCATTTGATCAACTGAGAAACACCTTTGGAGTGCAAGGGAGTGCAAGAGCACTAGTGAGGATAGAGATTTGAGAATCAAAGCTTGAGAGTTCCTCACTAGCGATTAGAGAGTAGCAAGTGTGCATCCACCTTCTCATTTGGGCTCGTAGTGGTCAAGTGAGAGTTCTAGCTTGTTACTCTTGGTGATCGCCATCACCTAGACGGCGTGGTGGTGATTGGGAGTTTGGTGATCATCCGGCGGAGCTTGTGGATGACCCAACTCATCTTGTGAGCGGTTTTGGGTGATTCACCGTGACGGAGTGTCGAAGAATCAACCCGTAGAGAGCACTTGATCCTTGCGCGGATCAAGGGGGAGCTACACCCTTGCGCGGGTGCTCCAACGAGGACTCGTGGGGAGTGGCGACTCTCCGATACCTCGGAAAAACATCGCCGTGTTCCTTGCCCCTTTACATTCAAGCATTTACTTTCTCATATTTACTTTCATTGCTTGTTTTACATTCCTAGACTTGCCTTGCTAGACTAGGATTGGAAACTAGGGTGCAAAACTTTGTATCGATAGACTCTCTAGGAACACAAGTAGACACTAGGGGTGAATTCCGGCTTGTAGGATTTAATTCTTGCATTTAATTTTTAGAAAAGCCCAATTCACCCCCCCTCTTGGGCATCTTGATCCTTTCAACCTACACACAAGAGATTAAGCCTTTTGTTTAGGGACCCAAACTTGAGAGGGACCCTTAACTTTCTCAACTAGTGACTTGGCAACCCAAATTTTCTTTGGCCTATTCTTGTTAGGACCCAAGAACATGACTTTCATCTTTCCACTTGAGTCCTTTCTAAGCATGTAATGAGCATTGAAAGCAAAGGGTCTAGCATGCTTGGGCAAGAGTTGTGGTGGTGGAGTTTTGCACTCATGAGCAAAATAGCCTTCTTGTCCACACTCAACACATCTCTTTGGCTTGGGCTTTGTCTTTGCCTTGTTGTTGTTTAGCCTTTATCTTCTTTTCTTGATTTGCCAAGTAGCCAATGCCACTCTTATCCAACTTCATGACGGTGTTCATGAGTAGCTCACTTTGCAAATGTTGGCCTCTTGTGAACTTGCTTAGGCCAGTCTTAAGATGCTCTTTCTCTTGCTTGAGCTTCTTGTTTTCTTCAATAAGTGACTCATTTGAAGCTTGCTTTTCAAGAGCCAACAACCTCTTGTTCTCAACTTTAAGCATCTTATTTTCACTCTTGAGCTTGACGTACTCATCATAGTCATTGGCCTCAACCACACTCTTGCCTTTGCCGCTAGAGCCTTGCTCAAAGTTCTCAACAATCAAATCATCACATGATGTAGCTATATCAATCTTAACAATTTGGTTAGTAGCATCATGTGTCTCAAGGGCAAGCTCATTAGCAACAATAAGAGTATCATAATTGATTTTCAATGCGGTGTATTCATCTTTTAGCAAGTTTAGCCTAGTGATGAGTTTACCATGCTTCTTCTCAATTTTATCATGTTTATCTTTAAGCTCCTTGTTAGAAGTTTTGAGCTCCTTGAGAGAAGAGATAGTTTCATTTTGATCTATGAGCTCATCCCTAGTCTTATGTGCACTTTCAAGCTTAGATGAGAGTAATTCATTTTCATGTTGAAGCTCATCATTTTCATTTCTAGTCCTCCTTATGATTTTAGAATATTTGTTTAACAATTTTACTAGTTCATCATAAGAGGGTGCATCATATTCATCATCACTATCACTATCATCATCATCACTATCACTATTTTGTACCTTTCGATCACCCTTAGCCATAAGGCATAGATGAGTAGTAGAAGATGGTGGTGAAGATGGCGGTGAAGGTGGCGATGAAGATGTCAGTGAAGATGATGATGGCCCAATCACAAGTGCGGCGATCTTCTCTTTTTCATTGTTACTTTCATCGCCGAAGGACTCACATGATGATTCAATGTCGGTGAGCCAATCACAAACAATATAAGCCTTGCCTCCCTTCTTCTTCTTGTAGAACTCTCTTTTCTTGCCATCTTTCTTTTTATATGGCTTGTTCTTTCTTTTATCATCTTCATCATCACTTGAATCATCTTTCTTGCCCTTGTACTTGTTCTTGTACTTGTCTTTTGGAGGCTTTGGGCATTGATGAGCTAGCTGGCCAAGTTCTCCACAATTGAAGCAATCCATTTCGGAGATTGGCTTCCTTTTGCTACTAGTGAAGAATTTCTTCTTCTTGCCATCGAACTTGATGCCACTCTTATTGAGCTTCATTAGCATCTTGGTGGTCTTCCTCACCATGAGTGCAATTGATGCATCATCAATGTCACTTTCACTAGAGCTTTCTTGCACAATCATGGCTTAGGCCTTCTTCTTTTTCTTTTCATGGCTAGCTTTGAAGGCCAAGTCTTTCTTCTTGGAAGATGATGAGCCCTCTTCCGGAGTGATGTGCATGTACATCTCATGTGTGTTGATCTTTCCCAATACTTGAGTTGGTGTTGCGGTGGAGAGATCACTTTGGTGAAGTACGGTGACAATGTGTCCATACTTCTCAACGGGAAGAACACTCAAGATCCTCCTTGCAACATTCGATTGACTCATTTTAGTGAGTCCAAGAGCATTGAGATCTTCTACAAGAACATTTAAACGAGTATACATTTCATTAGCACTTTCTTTAGGAAGCATCTCAAAAGAATTAATTTTCTTTAAAGCAATATGATAGTGTTCCTCACGCTCACTCTTAGTTCCCTCATGGAGAGCACAAAGATTTTCCCACAATTCATGAGCGTTTTTGGCATTTCGCACATGATTGAAAATATCTTTACCTAGTGCCTGGTAGATTGCATTTTTTGCTTTTGCATTCCACCGGTCGTATTTCTCCTCATCACCACTTGGGTTAGCAGGATCTCTTATAGGAGGAAGCCCTTCGGTTGCGGCTCTAAGGCACCCAACATCTATGGCTTCGAGGTACGCCTCCATACAAATTTTCCAATATGGAAAATCGTCTCCCTCAAAAGTGGGAGGTGGTCCTTCCCCATTAGATATCTTGCTCTAGGCGGTGAAGCCTAAATTAAGAGCAACACGGCTCCGATACCAATTGAAAGGATCAAGATGCCCAAGAGGGGGGTGAATTGGGCTTTTCTAAAAATTAATTGCAAGAATTAAATCCTATAAGCCAAACTTCACCCCTAGTGCCTACTAGTGTTCCTTGTGATTCTACCAATAAAAGTTTTGCACCCTAAGTTCCAATCCTAGACTAGCAAGGCAATTCTAGGAAAGTAAACAAGCAATGAAAGTAATGCAAGAAAGTAAGTGCTTGAAAGTAGGGGTTAGGAACACGGCGATGTTTTGCCGAGGTATCAAAGAGTCGCCACTCCCCACTAGTCCTCGTTGGAGCACCCGTGCAAGGGTGTAGCTCTCCCTTGATCCGCGTAAGGATCAAGTGCTCTCTACGGGTTGATTCTTCGATACTCCGTCGCGGCGAATCACCCAAAACCGCTCACAACTTGAGTTAGGTCACCCATAATCTTGTTGGATGATCACCAAACTCTCAATCACCACCAAACCGTCTAGGTGATGGCGATCACCAAGAGTAACAAGCTAGAACTCTCACTTGACCACAACAAGCCTAATGAGAAGATGGATGCACACTTGCTAGACTCTTGTCACTAGAGAGGATTCTCAAACTTTGATTCGCAAATCTCTATCCTCACTAGGGCTCTTGCACTTCCTTGCACTCTAAAGGAGTTTCTCAGCTGAACAAATGAGCAAGGGACCTCTAAAAGAGGTGGAGGGGATGTATTTATACACCTCTCAAACAAATCCAACCATTACCTTTCGAATCAGCAAAACGCGCACTGACCGGACGTGCCTGTCGATATGACCGGACGCGCCAGTCAGGTGTAACGGTCAAAAACCAAAAACTACGCTGAGTGACCGGACGCGCCGATCTGAGATGACCGGACGCGCCGATCAGGGATGCAAGAGCTTACTGGAAAACTGACCTGACGCACGACCGCGTCCGATCATAGGTGACCGGACGCATCAGGTCACCACTGGACCTTACTGGAACATGACCGGACGCGCCGATCATTTCACAGTCGCGTCCGATTACATTGTTTACCCTCTGGAACACATGTCAGACTGACCACCGTGTCCGGTCCTCTCAAGGACCGCATCCGGTCAGTCAGCGGAAACCGCAGTGAAGTGTTAGTACTGACCGGACGCATCCGGTCATGACCAGGACCGCGTCCGGTCATAGGTAAACGGCTCAAACGACTTCTAAACGCGACGCAACTTGAACCAAATTGCTTCTAACTGAACTCTGAGCTTTTCTCGAGCTACCTAGTGCTAAGTTTGACAAGTGTGCACCACACCTAAACACAAGACTCATCTAGGTCAAGCTACTCGCTCATGCCCCCCTTTATAGTACGGTCAAAGGAATAAACAAAGATCCTAATGACTATTCCAGATGTAACTCAACACCTTGACATTCGGAACTAACCATCCTTAATCTTATCGTTGATCCTTTGAAAACCGAAACGATTTCCATCAAGGGACATGAATACCATATTGCCCAAAGCAGTTATCATCTCCATGACCTAACTTACCAACGTTTCTGCAAAACACACATTAGTCATAGTAATTATGTGTTGTCATTAACCGGGGCCTAGATGCTTTCACATGTGTCTAATATTGCTCGACTATAAGGACATCCTAGCCATTGATGACTTATACCTTGATGCCTATGGGTTTTATTGCATATGGGTAGAATGCTAGTGCTCTATTCAAACATGATCAATACTATGATTAATGGAACAAACGGATAAACATGATGGTAATAATTGAAATATAGAGTGATGGTGCAAATGATGTCGATCATGTTGCCCTAAACTCTTCGTAAGGACTTATCTGTAGGGCAAAAGCTGGGACATACAGTGCAACCGTGAGAGTTATATGGCTCTGACTTTAGCTTAGTAATATGATCTTTTCTAGCTTGTTAGAGGTTACCCGAAAGGACGCAAGAGGGGCTTGCCACTTTGGGTATAGAACTGCCTCTATTCTTGTGTGTATAGCCTGTGGGAATTGTGCCACAGAAAGGAGGGTTCTCTATATCTGCCTGCCGAGGAAACCTCGTGGCCCTAACTTGTTAGACGAGACCTATGGAAGACTTCATAGTGTATCATGCCCGCTCACCTTGGAAGTGTTATGGGAGTAATTAACCCGGGCATATGGGTAATATGACTCACGGGTAAAGATGCACAACCTCTGCAGAGTGTTAAAACTGTTATAACAGCCGTGCTCACGGTCACGAGCGGCCCAGAAAACTCACAGAATAAATGGTCACTTGTGAAGATGTTGTTCATGGTGAACTATGATGGTATTATGATGATGATGACGATGATGATGATATAATGTTCATCAATGACTCTATTTAATTCTAGTATATGATCATGTGGGTTAAGTTGGGAGCTTAAGCATAATTTGATATTGATCAATAACAAAATGTTGGCTTACTAAAATGCTAAATGCAGTAAACCGTGTCTGCCTTTTGAGCCTCATGAATCCTCATGTTATGCTTGTGGAGTACGAAATGTACTCACGCTTGTTTATTTTCTATTTTTGGATAAAAATCCCGGATGGGTACCAGATTTCTAGAGATTGGAGCAGATAGGCTTGTGATCAACCAGTCAGTTGTCCCTGTGGAGTGGAGTCTTCACCTGAAGACCGGAGTTGTCTTTCCGTTGTTTGCTATCTAAGGTTATAACTTTTATAATAAGTACGTTATATATTAAGCATTGTCATTTGATATTACCCTTATTTGTAGTTATATGTGAGATTTGACTTCCTGGGCTCATATATGGTGTGTATCTGATTTTGTTCTTAAAACCGGGTGTTACAAACTCGTATTAGGTTTCCGCAACAAACGGGCACGTTTAATGTGCAGCATCAGCAAAAGCAGAGAGAGAAAGCTAGTACTAATCAATGTTGCACCAATACAAAAGTTCATGATCGTTATCAACAAGGACACTAAGACCGGCGAAATCACACCTTCTGATCAAGAGATTGACGTGACCTTGGTCACTTCATCAAAATACCTAACAATCGATCTCTCGTCTCCTGCTCCCTCTGCTAGCTAGGATTCAATAATCCAAACCACCTCTCTCCATCCAACAAATAAATGCCACTCGTCCTTCTCGGACGGCACCGTGAAAGCAACGCGCCAAAAAGATGAAATCAAAACACCGCACCCCACATATTTGTATCCATGTATGTATAAATAATACAAAGTTAAACTATATGCGTGATATGTGCTCTAGCTATCGTACGTGCTTCCATTGGATGTGACCTTGGGCGAGACGCCACGTGTGCTCCTAGTCATGCCCTGGGCGCCGCCTCCAAGTGGCGGGATACTCTGCGCGTTGCGGAACACGTTCTCCGGGTCGATCAATGTCTTTGCTCGAACCAGCCGGTCGTAGTTGCCCAAGAAGTACCTCTCGCCCCACGCCCGTGCCGCCTCCACTTCTGGGTTCGGGCTCTCGTCGACGTCGCCGCCAGCTCGGTGGCCGGACCAGCTGTTGGTTCCAAGATCAAGGTCCATGTAGTTTATGTACGCGGTTCGTGGCTTTTTGGGCACATACGCTCCCATGAAGTCGTAGAACCGGCGCAGCCAATCCATGTACTCCTCCTTGTGATCGTCGTCATCAGCCGTCCATTCGATTAGGTATTGGATGCCATGGATGTTACCTTTGCGATGCGGGAACGGGAGATCACCGGACCCGATCCGGTCCATGGCGCCACCGTACGGGTCCAAGATGACGTACGCCTTGGGCTGCTCCGACAAGAGGTCAATGGCTCTGACCAGCTGGTCCAGGGTCATCGGACGGCGCACGTAGTCCGACTTGGCCTTGAAGTAGTTCTTCTGGTGGAGCACCCGGTCCGTGAGGTCCGACACCGTGCTCCCCTCGGGCAGACCCGAAAAGAACACCACGGACTCGATCCAGCTCATCTCTCGCGGGTCCAGATCCGACAGCCCGATCTCCGGGAACCTTGCCGTCAGTATCTGCAGCGCCTCGTGGGCCGGTCCGAGGTACAGCCCCTTGAACGTGACGGAGATGCCGGTCCGGTTGAGTCGCTTCAGCTCCGGCAAGCCGGCGCCGACGAACGCGGAGATGTAGAACTCGTCGGGAAGCCACGGCGCGACGTGCTGCCACGTCGACACCAGCGACGCCACCGACCGGACGGAGCCCCGGCGGTTGACGACGAACGCGGTGACGCGCTCGGGCACCGCGCTGAGCCGGACGCGCCACGCGTACACGGCGCCCCAGGTGCCGCCGCCGCCGCCGCGGATGGCCCAGAACACGTCCTCGCCCATCCCCGCGCGGCTTAGGACGCGCCCCGCGGCGTCGACCAGCACGGCGTCCACGACGTTGTCGGCGGCCAGGCCGAACTTGCGGGACAGCAGGCCGAACCCTCCGCCGGCGATGTGCCCGCCCGAGCCCACCGTCGGGCACGACCCCGCGGAGAACGCGAGCGCCGGGCCGCTCGCCGCGGCCACGGCGTGGTACGTCTGCCCCAGCGTCGCGCCCGACTGCACCCACGCAGTGCCGGCGCGGCGGTCCGCGTCGACGTGGACGTCGACGCGGTCCAGCGCGGCGAGGTCCACGACGGCGAACGCTGCGCTGCGGCCGTCGTCGTCCTCGGTGGTGGTGGTGTAGGAGAGGCCCTCGTAGCTGTGCCCGCCGCTGCGGAGGCGCAGCACCAGCCCCGCCGCCCGCGCGCACCGCACGGAGTCGCGGAGCTCCTGCAGCGACGCCGGGACCACCACGGCCGCGGGCTTCGACGCGCCCGCGCCCGCGAAGCGGAGGTTCTGGACGGACACGAGGAGCGCGGCGGCGTACGCGGGCGACTGCCGCGTCGTGACGTTGCCCACGCCGGCGTCGGCCAGGCACGCCGTGAATAAGCTCCCGTCGTCGCCGCCGCCGTCATCGACGCCGACGACGACGCCTGCTGCTTGCACGGCGAAGAGGCGGAGGAGCACGAGAGAGATGAGCAGGGCGAGGGCCGCCATGGCGCGCGCGCGGACGGAGAAGGTGCTACACCCACCCCGGTGGAGCTGGACCAGAGGAGTGTCGAATGAGCGAGGTGGTGCCCGAACGTGGGGTTTTATACACGTCACGTATGATCACCGAGGTTTTGTTGGCATGCGCGAGGTTATTATTAATCGAGGAGGTAAAAGTTGCAGAGAGCGACGTCGGCTGGATGATTTATTAAGAGCAATAGTTACTAACAAAGTGATTAATCGTTAGCTTCTTATGTCAGCGCGTGGCCGGCAAAGACGTACGGCGTTGTCTGATTCTGCTGCACTGCTAGTTATACTACCTTGCAATAGTTGTCTGATTGTGCAACATCGCAGGCGTCGGGTAGTTTCTGTCGTTGCCACACCTGCAGTCACCTGCTGCTGCTTTGCTACGTACTGTTCGTCGTCGCAACATTTTGTTGCACGGGCTGTCGATGTAAAAAAAAAACAAAAGACTATACATAGTTCTAGCTGAATGAAGCATCACCAGAATCAGGAGGAGCTTGCATTGTCCGGACATATCTGGAGGGGAGGTCTTGTGGCCGGATTCCAAATTAGTTTTTCGATCTCAAGGGAGGAACAGGGACAGACAGAGTAGCAGGTGGCGATGGCGAGAGAGAGGCACACGACAAATTAGGAGAGCCGAGAGCGGCCGAGTGGGTCGGTCGAAACGGTGTGCGCGGGTTTTTGCTGGGTTTAATTCCCAGGGCGGCGGCGCCGGCGCCGGCGCTGCGGGCGGCCTGCGGGTCGATCACTCGGATAACTCTTTCGGAGGCCGTCTGCCGTCGCCTGCTGCTTTCTTATTTCCGAACGAAGCCGGCCGGCCGGCCGGCCCAAAGCCAACAAATCACTTGCTCTTCATCCATGCCACAGTTAACTCTCTTGTCTCCACTCAATCGCCTGACGTGTACTACCTCAATTAACTTATCGCCAGACAGCACGCTGCTTGTCTTGCCAGCATGACGATGAGCGACTCGATCGTCGCTTGGTTGAGTGGAGGACCAATGTTGATCATAGTTTCTTCCGGTGTCATCTCGCCAGATTGGCATGGTGCATCTTCAGAGAAAGAGTTCTTTTTTTTTGGGTGGCAATCGATCGCACCCCAACTTTGAGATCCACTGTATTTCAAAGAAAACTGGATCTCGAAGAAGATTTACATCTCTCAGCACATTCACAATTTTATTTTTGCAGGACTAACGAACTTCAACTTTATGGACTACAATAAATAAGACGGCTATCGAGAAGAAGTTTCCTTACCTCCCCAACTAAAGTACTCTTTCTATATATATATATATATATATATATATATATATATATATATATATATATATATATATATATATATATATATATATATATATATATATATATATATATATATATATATATATATATATATATATATATATATATATATATATATATATATATAAGCTTATTGCAGAAATGGATGGTGCCGTGTGAGTGTGTGACAAAGATCGTGGCGCGGCGATCATCTAGATATGGCTCGACAGCTTCAATCCGCCCCTCATTCCCGCCGGCGGTTGTTTGTATATTCGTTGTTATCCGATGCCCTTAATTGGCCTTCATGCCAAATACTACTAAATATGAGTTCTTTCCTTTGCTCAGATTACAAGTGATGAGTACCTTCCTTCAAGGTGACAAAAAACTTCAGTTTGGACATGCATATTTGTTTGATCCTAGCATTCTTATATATAATCTCAGCACCACTTATAGACAAATTAGTACACGCGTCTCCAAATTGCCACTGCCTCCAAAACTAAACATACACAACAAGCTCGTACTAAGGGGTGTTTGGTTTGAGGAGTTAAAGTTTAACAAACACTGTAGCATTTTCGTCTTATTTGACAAAAAATTTCTAATCTTGGACTAATTAGGCTTAATAGATTCGTCTAGTAAATTATTCCTAATTTGTACCGGCATACATGCAATTAGTCTACATTTAGTACTCCATGCATTTGAGGGAACATTGATGTGATGAGAGTTAAACTTTAACAAAATGAAACCAAACAGGCCCTAAATAAAGCTAAGACTTCTCACTGGTGATTCCACTTTCCACGGCCCACAGGATTGTGGCTTCTGACGTCGCAACTCTGTGTGCATTATACCAACACATCCGAACCGTTTGGCTACTGAAACTCCAGGTGGCGAGGCGTGAGTTTTAGCATGTTCGCTTGTTATTATCAGCCAAATCAGCTAATCATTCAGCAGTGTTTTTCTTTCATAAAAAATTAGCCAGATCAGCCAGATTTTAGCCCAAGCGTTTATCAGCAGCATCAGCGCACACTGATAAAAACCCCTTCATCGACAGTCGGCATCACCATGTACAGTACAGTACAGGCTCGACGAGTCCGCCGACTCCGGCGAAGCGAAGGCATATATAGGCTTGAAGTTGAAGTTGCTCTGGAACAGAAATTGCCCCTTCTGTTTGTCCAGAGCTTCTTGCGTCTAGTCGTGCTGACAGAGACCGTCGTAGCCCTCCTCAGCTGGTACCTGAAGTGCTGAACGTATACGCAAATTCGTGGAAGAACTTTATGACCTGCTGCAAAATAGCTGAGGAGGGCTGTTTACTGTCAGTAGTACTTGTAGGTACATGCTCAACCACAGGACACGGATATCAGACAAGGTTCTTTTTGACAAGAACGATTATAGACATCAGATGATCAGAGCAGCACGCATATACGTACCTTTTTCCTCGAACAGGCATGTTTTTGCACGCATATACTGAATTCCCATCAAATACACAGCTCTCAGATTTTTGGGGCATGAGAAAATGAGCCTTCACCCAACAATGTCACTACATCAGCATAATGCAACAGCACAACAGCGATCCCCTGGTTGCTGCTAAAAAGATGTGGATGTTAACTATGCAAAATTGCAAAGTTACTGGCAAAATTACTGTATTCAAGAGTGATCAAGGTGAACTGAACGTGTGGCAGCGGTTTAAGAAAATGATCCACCATCTATGCACCAAATAAGCCAATTGATGCAAACTCCGCATATCGATCAACAATGATTTCTCTAGTGTCTTCCTCCTTATTACTGTAATTCCAAGTTCCTGCCTTTCTTTCAGTTAAGAAAAAAAAAAGATTTCTCAAGTCTCAAGGGAAGATAAAAGTGTCAGAGGTAACATTGACCACAGCAGGCTGCCAGGCTCCACGCGCGCTGCGGAGTGTTCTCGGCCCATCTAAAGAGCCTATGTAAATAGATGTGTTGGGCTGCACGTTAATATGCTGGCCCAAAATGGAATCTGCCAAAAAGAAGAAAAAAAAAGGAGAAGGAAAGAAGTGTGACGCCGAGAATCCGCGCAAATTGAACTCACAAAGATGCACGTGAATCTCAAACATCAGAAGAGATCTAAACCTCCTCTTTTCGGAACATCAACATGGATAACATTTTCGGTAATGCTTCTCTCCGCGCGTTGGGACGCATAGGACGCTCAGTGGATCCATAAGGCTCTCACAAGTAAGCTCGAATGTCTTCATTCCCAGGCTTACTTTATTATTTTTCTGCTACCTTGTCCTTTCATCTCACTTTTTCACCACCGTCCACCCTCGTTGTATGGCGTCGCTGATAGCCCATAGGTATGCACACCGCCGTTCGCCTATGCTGAGTGGTTTCTTGGCTTTCCGCACGGCGAGCCGTGGCTGCTTTTCCGTAGATGGTGTGGGTGAGTGAGCTTCGCTCTGCCCCACCCATGGTCGTACGCACCGGAGGGTCTAGAGCTCCACTCGATGCACCCCGACTGAGCTCCGTGGTCGTGTCATGCGCGCGTGGCGCTCCCGCTCTTGCCACCACCATCTCTGCTCACATAACGGCGCTCCCGCTCCTATCATTGAGTTCTCCACGCGCGATGCGGCGTGGTCCACAACGACTGCACCGGCACGGCGTTCTCCACCACACCCAGCTGCCTGCTTGCCGCCATCCTCCCTCTCAACTGCACCTAAGCGCTGTTTGCTGGCTACCGAAGTTTCCCACCAGGTAGGGCGTGGCTGCCGACGATGTCATGTTTCAAATGTTTCAGACGTATGTTTCCAAGTGTTTCATCTGGATGTTGCGTATGTTGCAATGGGTATATACGCATGTTGCAAGCGTATGTTTCATGTTACAAGCATATATTTCAGGTGTTTCAAACATATGTTTCAAATGCTTCATCTGGATAGATCTGAATGTTGCATAACATGCATGTTGCAAACATAAGTTTTCAAGTGTTTCAGATGTTTCATACGTATGCTGTAAGTGTTTCATTTGAATGTTGCATATACTTGCAATGGCTTTTTCAAGTGTTCTAGACATATGTTTTAGGTGTTTTAGCTGTTTTCGGATGTATGTTGCAAGTGTTTTATCTAGATGTTATAAAAGTATATCTGGTGCTACATATGTAGCAATAGAACCTACCTACTGCTGGGGCACCGCCGTGATGTGTCACCATGATGCATCTATGGCGCGCATCCATAGGCAGGCGTGTGGATCTTGCATGTGCAAAACAGAGTAGGCGTAGCACGAGCCCTGCGTACACGCGGGAAGCAGAGCGGACACGACGCGAAAAAACATAGCGGCGTTAGTGGCGCGGGAAACGGAGTAGCACAAGGCGCTCTCCGCCTGTGCAGAGCGAATCCCGCGTATGAGCAGACTGGGACTGGGAGCCGTGTCTGAACGCATCCTGCGGCGCGGGCATCCGGGCCCTATCCGTCCCGTAAATTTTGTGCTTATCGTCACACATAGGTCAGGAGATGGACAAAAACAAAAATAAAAACAAAAATAAAAAACAATTCCTCTAGTCTAGACTTGGATTACATGTACCGATGTACGTCTCCACTTAACAAATATTTATAAATTTACATTTACAGTAATAATAAATCTTGAATAAGTAAGGAAAAAATAAAGACATAAAACATTTCTTGAGACCGGCTTAATCTATCCGAATAAATTCCTAAAAAACTTTTTTGTGGGTTAGGAGTAGATATATTACAGAATGAAAGCCAGTATACCACCCCGTTTCTTGCTACAGAAGTCTTTCGTAACGCATCTTGGAACACAAGTTGGTCCGGCCATCGTAATTGCTACGGGCACACAGCGAAACGCCCGGCCTTTATTACCTTCCAGTCCAGCCTCCCTTCTCCGTTCTCCCCACTTTTGAGCCCGAATCCACTCCGCGCCGCCGCCGCCGCCGTTGCCGACGACGACGATGGTAAGCCTACTCCGGCGATCTGCGGCACCCGCGCGCCAGCTCCTCCACCTCCCGCGCCACCTCGCCGCCGCCGCCGGCTCCGCCCCCGCCTCGTCCCGCTCCTTCTCCCGCTTCCACCCCCGCGACGACAGCTCTATGTAAGTAAAACCCTACCCACTTCCCCCATTCTCCGCCCAACCTTCTGCAATGCAATTTAAGACTGACGTGACGCCCCTGGCCGTGTGCTGCTCTCATCAGGTTCGACCCGCCGGAGCCGCCGGTGAACTGGGGCGTGAGCATAGTTCCGGAGAAGAAGGCTTTCGTCATCGAGAGGTTCGGGAAGTATCTCAAGACGCTCGGCTCCGGGTTCCACCTCCTGATCCCCGCCGTCGACCGTATCGCCTACGTGCACTCGCTCAAGGAGGAGACCATCCCCATCCCCCACCAGAACGCCATTACCAAGGACAACGTCACCATACAGATCGACAGCGTCATCTATGTCAAGGTATACTGCCTGCCTCCCCTTTTTCGCTTGTGCCTGTGCCTGTGCGGTCCTCCATACAGATTGTTGAGTGTTGCAGTTGTTGCCGGTAGATCAGGGATGGGTGGATGTGACGCTTCATATGGTAAAAGTTAGTGTCGACTGGATTGATCCAGCTTGTGATTTGCCTGGTGTAGTATTGGCTCCTGGGTTTAGTTAATTGAACTTGCAATTGAAGATGGTAGGACATTGTGATGCATTAAGGATGTTTTCTATGTGGATTTCAGGATTTCCTGTTTTCTGATTTGGTTAGTGTAGTAGATAGAGTCGAAGGACTTTGTGTTGTGAAGCCTACATACTGAAATTTCGGTTTCCAATCTTATTTTGCATGCATTAGTTGACACTGTAGGTCTCTCTTCAATACCTGACCTGTCTCTGCAACATATGGTGATGCCATTTTATAAATCCCAGGACAAAAATATTTAGGTTGTATGACCATTCGCAAAGCAAAGCTCAAGTTATTTTCACATGATGATTCAATATCTCCTTGAATACGGAATTCAGGATAAGGCATCATGTTGTTGGTAGCACATTGCCACTTTTCCTAGTATGAGTTGGATAGTTATTATGGAATTCATTGTAATCATTGTAATGCCTGGGACAACGGATGCAGATTGACACTCTTGTGTGCTCTTTTGTATGGGTTCGATGATATTATACCCTTCTGGCTGCACTACATTGTAGATGGTACCACCCTTGGTCGTCGAGATCAATGCCTAGGCACATTCTCAATGACTGTAGCAAGTTCAAGATGCCGCACAATTCCCATGCATGAACATCTTGAAGATGTTCCTAATTTTTTGGATAAAATATGGTATTTGATTTACACCTTCAGATGTTTCCTTGTTTGGAATCAAAGCTTTTTCAGGGATGTAGAACCAATGATGGTGTGACACATAATTTACTGCTTCATTGTCCTGGTGACAAAAATTTACACAATTTTTTGTAGAACTCAGCATAGCCTTGTGTTCAGAAATGGGTATTTTTTTATGATTTGGTTAGTTTGCTTCCAGGTGGATCATACTGGTTTTAGTGTTTCCATAGATATATGCATCTAATCAAAAACCCAATTACCCAACTCAGTGTCAATGTTTTTTTATGGGAAAGATGTATGTGATGATGAGTTTTTGTGATTGTAAACATGGTGCTTATTTCCTTGCGATATAATGTTTGTTGGACCAATGTTTGTTTATTTTGGTTAGCTGCTGAGTTTTTTAATTTGTGGTATTTTGTGTTATTTGAGGTAGAGTGGCTATTTGGCCCTAATGCTTTATTCTGGTTTTGTGTAATTCCATAGGATAGCAAACATTATATTTGACACAGGAACTTATGAATGGATGTACTCCCTCAGTTCCAGATTATAAGATGTCTTAGCTTTTCTAGATACATTATTTTTACTATGTATCTATACATAGTGTATATCTAAGTGCATAGCAAAAGCTATGTATCTAGAAAAGCCAAAATGTCTTATAATTTGGAATGGAGGGAGTATAATTCAATCCATTCTGTTTTGATGTAATGTCACTATCCATCTGTGTTTTTTTGTAAGTCCTTTAAGCATTACTGTGGTAAGTGCATGTGTTATTCTTAGTACCATCGAGTCGAGTGACCTGCATGCTCTTGGTCAGATTTGGAAATTCCTCTAAAGTGAAGTTGTGTATTCAGGCTTTGGAGTGCTGAGCGAAAACTCATTATTTTGTTGAATTTTGCAGATCATGGACCCCTACCTTGCTTCCTATGGTGTGGAGAATCCAATCTACGCTGTCCTACAACTTGCACAAACAACCATGAGAAGTGAACTTGGGAAGATAACCTTAGACAAGACTTTTGAGGAGAGAGATGCATTAAATGAGAAAATTGTGGTATGGATTCTTATTCCCATCTTGACTTCTTTGTTCAACTTTCCATACCATACATTTGGGGTGGGAAAACAATTAAAATGCATTAGGTTTTGTACTCTTTTGATTAATAGTCTCTCCATATTGTTTCTGTATTACCATCCATGTAATATTTTTGGATCATATGAAGAGATCATCCAAATTGGTGTCCTAGTGGAAATATGCTATGTGTTGCATAGATTCCCTTGACAGGAAAGTGAGTGCCATTGCATTAGATGATCTCTATGAGGGTCAATGATTTACCAAATTATGATAGTCTATTTGAAACATATGGAAGCAGTTGCAGTTCTAACATGTTCATAGTTTGGCTCCTTGTTTGTATGGTAGAAGTAACAGGGTGGCTAAGCTTAACCTGATCATCCTAGCTTTCAACAACAGTTATTTGTATAATCATGTTTATTTAAGCTACTGTTTGAAGAAACTTGGAAATTTGTCGATAAATTATGATTGCTTTACCATTGAACATTTGTACTGTTGATTATGATTTTGTATCATGTTTACAATGAAAGGCCCATTGACAGTCCAAACAATCTGAAGAAGCAATAAACTTGACTACAAAAAGCTTCTTAGATGTGGTAGCTGTTGTTCCTCTCTCTCTGATATCTGAGTGTTTCTTTGTCTCTCTTTGTTCATCAGACATGCAAGTATTTCTGTTGGCTACCACTACCACTAAACATCTGGCTAATGTTTTCTGTCAATTGTCTGCAGAGTGCCATCAATGAGGCAGCCACAGATTGGGGCCTGAAGTGTATCCGCTATGAGATCAGTATGTTGTTTTTTTTTCCTGTTTAATCATTTGAGTTATAATACATGTGTTTCTAATGTCATTGTTTCTAATGTTTTAAATTTGACAATGCAGGGGACATAACTCCTCCAACAGGGATCAAGCAGGCTATGGAGATGCAGGCTGAAGCAGAAAGGAGAAAGCGCGCCCAAATCCTTGAGTCCGAAGGGAAGAAACAGGCCCAAATCCTTGAATCCGAAGGGAAAAAAACTGCCCAGATCCTTGAATCTGAAGGTGATGACTGCACAACCCTTTTTTTTTTCTTTTTAGCTTAATATGTGGTTTTAATTCTACATACTGAAATATTGATAGGATGGCCTTTAACGTCTTCCGCATTTGAGAGATGTATTTGATTTGATATATGGGGGGTTGAACTCTGACATACTTCATTTGTTGTACCAGGAGCTATGTTGGATCTAGCAAACCGTGCGAAGGGTATGTGACATTCCACACACCTTATTACCATGTTCTCATTTTTTTTTGGTAAACCCATTCAGCATGCATTATTCCACCACTGTTTTACCTTATTTGATGATGGCTATTGGTGCTGTTTAGTTAAATTGAACATTGTAAATATTTGTAATTTTTTTTCTTCTAAAGGATCTTGCATTTCTTTATTCCCCCCATCATTAGAATTTACTTATTCTGGCTATCACCACCAGGTGCGGCCGAAGCAATTCTTGCCAAGTCAGAAGCTACTGCTCGTGGAATGAGATTGGTTTCAGATGCGATGACAACTGAAGGCAGTGCCAAGGTATTGAGGGTTCTTGACCGTCAAAATGGTACTAAGTACTAACTACAACATTTGTGCTCTTAAATGCTAACAATGTTACATTTCTGTGCTAGGCTGCTAGCCTAAAACTTGCAGAGCAGTACATCGAAGCATTCTCAAATCTGGCACAAAAGGTGAGATTGTCATAGTTCTGTTACTCTTCTTTATGTTCGGCTCCTTTTGTGAATTTGAAATTGTTGATGTTTTCTTTTTCAAATCCAGACAAATACAATGCTCCTTCCAGGCGACAGTGCCAGCCCAGCATCTTTCGTGACCCAGGCGATGAAGACGTATGAGCATATCCATTCCCACAACCAGGCATTAAAGAACCACCCCCAGATAGAAGAGCTGGAGGAATCAGGAGAGACCAGTCCTGCTGCCCCATCTTCTGAGGCAAGCACGATGCCACCACTCATTGAGGAAGCAGACTCTAACCAGACCTTCTCGCTGCAACGCCCCAAGAACAAGAAGTGAGCTTCGCTCAAGTTCCTGAAGTCCTTTTCTTTGTCTCTATTGTTCTGCAACATGAGAATTGTCACTGAGAAACACCAGTAGGTTTAGTTTCCTTTAGTCTGAGAGAGCTGATGTGTGGCGGAAAAGCAGTAGACCCCTAGGCATTTGGTTTCTGGGAGCTAAATGCGACCCCGGATAGAGAGATTTTGATTCTGGTGAAGGTTATACTTTGGTTCCTTATTAGATGGATGGAAGTTTGTAAAAAGGCAAGGTGGTTTTAACGTTGGTGAAACAAATCGCACACGATGGCAAATGCTTTAGCTCATGGCTACTGTTGCTCTGGTTTTGTCCAGTTCACTTAACATGTCATTTCTTGCTTGCTGAGGTTGACTACATATGTTTATCTGTGAAACCTGGTTTGATCAAATATCTAGTCTCTGCTATTGCAGTGGAGCTACGAATACTGTTTACTCGTTTTCACTGTTTCTGACGTGAATTCCGGAAAGGGAAAATAATTACGTAACCTCGCTGAGACGACATAAAAAGATGGTTTACATCATGCTTAGAAAACGACATTGGCGTTCTGCCGCTATTATACCTTTTGACTACCTCTTAGCTCTTACTAGAATCTGTTTGGAATATTTGTAAAACTTCTGTAATAGTTTAGACATGCATCTCTTTGCACACAAGAAAACCATATGAAATCTTTGAGCCATGTAACTGCGTCGGCTCGGTGAGCTTGTGCGGCCGCCTGGCCTAGTGGGCCGGGCTCGGAATGCCGACGCAACGGAGGGCCGTCGCAACGGATCCTTCCCAACTGAGTTCGCAGCAGGCAGCAGCCCAGGGCCGAGGCCATATTGGCCAGACAGGATTAGTTGGAGCGCCAGCTGGCCGCCTCGTCTCCGCGCCCAGGAAATGGACCCGCATGTCAGTGGAAGGAGGCCGAGCGCAACCTTCCCCCACGCTCACGTTGCGAGCCCAGAAGCCATGGCCTTGAAATACCCCCGCCTCCACCGCCTTGGCGTGGTGCCCATACGCAACCGTCCTGCTCTGCCAACGAACACCTGCTCTGCTCTCGCCGCTCCCTCCCATTCCGAATCCCCTCCTCGCAACAGCCCGGTGGTCATCTGCCCCACCACCACCACCACCAGGCGATGGATCTCTTCCCCGACGGGGCCTTCGTGCGGCTGGAGAGCCGCGTGACAGGCAAGTACGTCCACGCCGACGGGGACTGGGAGAGGGTCTCCCTGCGCCCGAACGGCCCCGTCCCATCCCTGAACGCGGTGTGGCGGGTGGAGCACTGGGTCTCGCCGGACCAGGGGAACACCTTCGTCCTCCTCCAGAACGCCGCCTACGGCCGCTACCTCTCGTTCTCGATGCGGAAGGCGCAGACCGGCCACCGTGGCCGCCGCACCACCCAGATGGATCGCAGCGAGCCCAACGTGCTGCAGAACCTCAACGCCTACCCGTGGATGTGGACGGTCGAGAGGCTGAACCCCCCCGACCAGGACTACGTCAGCCTGCGCTACTTCACCTACTACCTCCGCGCCAACGGCAGGTACCTCCCCTGGAACATCCGCGTCACCGCCGACGTCGATCCAGACGCCCCCAGGGTCACCACCATGATGCACTGGATGGTCCACCAAGTCGCAGTGAGCCCGGTACCGCAACCCCTTCCGGTTACACTTGAGGATCAGGTGCGTGGCTTCGCCATCCTTTCTCCTTCCTTGCGTTGCGTTGGATTGCAACTCTCCTCGATCGGCTAGCTTTGCTCGGAACACCAATCACGGATGCGTTGGTTTTGATTTTCGCCTTCCCAAAAGTCTGATTACTGCATCGAAATCTTTGCGTTTATCCTTGCCTAAGTCTGAAACTGTTCGTTTCTTCCGATACAAGACTACTGAATCTGTTAATTCTTGCTGACAAGTTTTAAATCCGATACCCAGGAAACAGTTTTTATGGTTTCTCGTGTTACGTTCTTGTGCCTCTGCATCTGGTTCGCTTTAGGGAGCTGTTCCCGAGCACCACAAATTACTGTGTATTCTAGATTATGGTCCCTGCGCTTTACGAATTTATCTGTCATCCGTTATTTCTGAGTCGAATCATGGTATGGACTCCATTGGAGCACTTTGTTACGATGTGTCCTCGAATGATTTGCGCTATTTTGGTGTTCGCCTTCCCGTTCCTTACCACTTGTCCACAAAGTATTGTCTATTCCAGATTGTACCCCCTTTGCTTTACGAATTTATCTGTCATTCGTTAAATCTGTGTCCAATCATGGTATGCGGAAAGACCAAGCTGAGGTCACCATTGGAGTTCTTTGTTACGATGTATACTTGAAAGATTCGTGCTATTTGGTCTTCCTCATTTCATACCGGATCGATCGCAATGGTTTTTGTTTTACTGATTTCTGTGAGAGATTTCGAAAGAATCTGGTCGCTGAACATTCAGTTGTGAGTAAAATGTATATTCAGACATGTTCATTCTGTTACCGCTCCTGTCCAGGCGTTTGATTTCTTTAATTTAATTCTTTTCCTAACCACAGGAAGCCCCCGGTGGCCTGTTGTTTCCGCATCCGCCGCGGACGATCCGGCACGTGCGGGCGAGCGATGAAGGGGAGTTTGACCAGAACCATCACAACTGGCCCTCATTCGCTTTCTACGACAGCTCCGTGACCAACCTGAGGTACGAGCTGGTGCAACTTCAGCACGACTGGAAGTGGAACGAGGACATGTCCGCCTACACGCTGTGCATGCTGCCCGGCTCGCATGGGCGGCTAATGCCGCTGGTCACCGACGACCTGCCTAGCAGCTTAGATTCCATGAACATCGTCGTCTTCAGGACCGGATCACCAGGTGACTACTCTGCAATTTTCTCAGCAGCCTGTACAACACTTGTTATCTGCTTGTGCTCTCACAGTTTCAGCATGTGAGATGTTCAATGTTTGCACCTGTAGCTCAAGTTTGGTTCTGTAGTTCTGAATTTGTTATGCAAAGAGATCAGTGAAAAAATATCTGCATGATAGATTTTGAGTAGAGCATAGTGTCATACTGACAACAGGAATTGCAACTTGCCTGTTGTTTTCCATAGCCCTGATGTTCAGAGAAACTCTGTCATTTAATTTTGAATAGTTGTTGTCTGTAGTATCCACTTCATGGCCTTTTGGGGTTCTACATTTTAGTCAACTTGTGATTGAGGTAATGGTTTACTTCGTTTGGTTAGGACTAATCTAAAACATGCTGTACATATCGAGTGGAAATAGCCTCATTCAGTCATTCTCAGGTCTGTAGTGTTCATAGTGCTGCATAGGATTTAGCAGTCCTTTGACAGATTCTTAACTTGGTCCAAATTGTCCGATTGCATTTCTACCATGGTGGTCAGTTTACAGATTCAGCTGTTCCCATATTGTGATCTCAAGTTCAGATAATTCAGTTTTCTGCTTGTTAGCCAATAGTGTTAATCTTGGAGCTGACTGTCTACTCTTATCTCATTGATTTTCTTCTTCTCTTGTGAATTCAGCTGCTGCGGCATTAGTGTATCCCGCACCACCACCACAACCGGATGCTGCTGCGGCATGAGTACGAGAGCGGAACTTCTGACAACGTTGAAATTCATCTCTTCGGCAACCAAAAGCATTTAAGCACTGCTGCCCCTGATACTGTGACATGAGAATTGGCTCATAGTTTCTGAAAATTCTGCAACTCTTCTGTAATGGTGGATAGATTTGATGTGGTCTACTGACCGGAAGCGTTCTGAGACAACCTTTCAGTTTGAGAACATAAAACTGTTGAAAGCGTTATGCGGAAGTAATGGTGAACGGTTCTTCAAAGTAACATTGGTTGTAGTTACAATCATCATCTCTGTTGGGTGATGGACTGATGGCAAGAATAAATGTGGCTGATTTTGCCCGTACCTTGATCCTGACACATCAAAACAGTAGAATACATGTTAACTGAGTTGAGCTTTTAGTCATGGACTGAAAATCGTGGTTGCATCATTTGTGTTCCTGGGAGCTAAATGCGACCCCGGACCGGATAGAGAGATTTTGATCCTGGTGAAGGTTATACTTTGGTTCCTTATTAGATGAAAGGAAGTTTGTAAAAAGGCAAAGGTGGTTTTAACGTTGGTGAAACAAATCGCACACGATGGCAAATGCTTTATTTCATGGCTACTGTTGCTCTGGTTTTGTCCACTTTACTTATCATGTTATTTCTTGCTTGCTGAGCTTGACTACATATATGTTTATCTGTGAAACCTGGTTTGATCAATATCTAGTCTCTGCTATTGCAGTGGAGCTACGAATACTGTTTGTGCACATGGTTTTATACTATCTTTGTTTACTACAAAAGGCCTACTGATAATTACAAATTCAAGGAGCAAAGAACGTAACCACAATTATCTGCTTATTCTTTTGTCTACCAGGCACCAGCGACCCTTTTATCTGGTTAATAGTTTTTGCTGATTTTGTGGAGTGGCATCAATGAAGCTGCAACGAATTGAGGCCTGAAGTGTATCCGCTATGAAACCAGTATGTTGTTTTCGTATTAATCTTTGAGTTATACATGTAGTGTTTCTCATGTTTCAAAATCGACAACGCAGGGGATACGACTACTCCAGATGAGATTATGTTGGGTATGGGGATGCAGGCTGAAGCAGAAAGGAAAAAAACATGCCCAGAGCCTTGTATTAGATGGTGATAGCTGCACGGTAGTTTCCAAGGTTAATGTGCAGTTACAATTCTTTCTTAGATACCCCTACCATTTTCTGTTCTAGCTTGACCCCAACCCAAATGCTTGTCTTCAACTCTTGATGATATCTGTATTCGAGATCAAGTTACTGGTTTTGACTTCTGGAGGATTTAACTCTGTTTGAAAATTTTCATTTGTTACACCAGGATACATGCTGGGCCTGGCATCTGCCAAACTGTGCAAAGGGTCAACTTTGTTTTTTCTATGTTCATGTTCTTTTCAGTAGATCTGTTCAGCTTGAATCACTCCACTATTTTGATCATTTCTAAAGACTGAATTGCCAGTGTCGTTTGGTTAGATTATAAGTGATTCCCTTTTTTTTCTCTGGGTTAGAACTTTTTCATTTACTCAGTCATGAGGGATTCATATTTTGCTAATGCATACAAGGCGAGGCTGAAGCCATTCGTGTCATACCTGAAGCTACTGTTAGGGGTATGACTACAGTGCAATCTCCAGAGAGGTAGCTACCTCTCTTTGCTTGGTCTCTGCAGAGAGGTAGCTGTCTGGTCTTCGTTAAACTATGGTGCCATCTCCAATTCTCCACAGTTTAGACGTTTTCAGAGAGGGTAACATGGCTCAAATTCATCAGCTGTGTTTCCCTCCTTCAAAGGCCTGTGGTCCACCTGTAATTCAGATAGCTGACACATCATCGTCAACCATATAGGGCTGATATCTCATATCTTTGCTGCTTGACAGTCACATAATTCTGTTGTTACCTGAACAACGTTAGAATTACACAATAGAATGATTTCCAGCAAAATCATATACTAAGTAAAAAAAAAAAACCAGCAACGACCCCGCTCTTCTCAGTTCTCACAGAAGTACAGAACCACCGCAGCTTCACCTTGGTCACATCGGCCTGCATGGACTGCTGTACTTGGATTGCTTCCTTTCCCACCTGCGCATCCAAAAACTCGGCTTCGCCCTTGAAAGGGACTGGAGCTGATCTCAACACTGCAAAGCCTCCCCTCTGGGTTGCCTGAGTACAAGCAATCAAGAGATATCTTTCTGCTGGCAAGCCAATCAGTAATTCACCAATGTAGGAAATGAAATGCTTCAACAAACACCAGGGGATACATACTTAACATAATATATAGCACTCAAAAGCATTAAGTTTTTCCATGGGTTGGAGCTTACAAGCAGTTCAGATAATCAAAAGGGCCCAACAATCTCGCACTGCGAGAAACACGACTCTTGGTACCAACTCCAACAGCATCCAACCACAAGTTTTATTGACTAAAATAACAGATGCTAGACACTTTGTACAGAACAACCTGACACGATACCAAGTATTACACATAAACTTGGTCTGGAGTTTTGACCAGCAACATAATAGAAGTAACCTCCCGTGTTACTTCCCAAGTTACTTCTTCAAGCGCTAGTAGCAAAAGCATGAGCTTTATACCCATATAAAAGAGACCCATCACATATCCTCCAGGCCATCTGGCTCAGCAAGGGATGCCAGGTATGCCACCTGATCCATCTCGTACCCGTGAAAGCCCTCCCACACATCACCGTCGCCGTCATGGCTTGCTAGCTTCTCAACCACCCGTGTGTTGAGGCTCAGAGCATACACCTCGCTTCTCCGGTGGCCAGTGTCCCCAGCGACGGCGGTGAAGAACACGATCCCACTCTTCCCACAGAACCACCTCAGCTTCAAACTGATCACATCAGCAGGCAAGGATTGTCCTACCTGGATTGATTCGATCTCATCCCACCACCGACGGTCGGTGCAGGTGGTTATGCGTATGGAGATGAGGTCAGCCTTCATACTTACTGGCAGTGGGTCAAACTGGACAGCGCACAGCAAACCCTTTGGTGACAAACCCAGCAAGGAGTTTTTCATGTCGAAGATCTTTCCGTTTCCAGACCGAGGCATGAATACCAGCGCGGACTGCAGATTGTTGAGGCTAAGAACAAGTACCATGTTCTTGGCCATCCAGTACACTCGCTTGCGGTCACGGCTCACGACTCCACTGTGTGTCAAGCCCATCTGTTTCTTGCCGAGCCTAGAGCCGGTCATCTTTGCCTCTTCACTCCAGCTGCCTTCGTCCGATGAGTAACTCCGGAACGCAGTGAAGCCACGTCGAGTGTACACCATGACCAGGCGGAAGTAAGAGGGCGGCGGCGGGTCAGTGGTCTTGTCATTACGGTCCTCGGCTGTGAGGACCGTGCACGCGTAGTGGCCGAGGCCATCCTTGCCTGCCAGGGGTGGCAGGAGGTGCACTTGGCCTGTCATGGGGTTGCAGACGCAGAGCTTGAGTGCCCTGTTGTGCTTCCCGTGCCGGATGTCAACGACGAGGAGGCCGCTCCTGGCTGCCACGATGCGGGAAGACCCGTCGAACAGCCCGTCGTCGACGAGCAAGCCCAGGGACGGCGGCGGATTCCGGAGGAGCCCGGGGAAGCGGCGCGACGCGGAGGCCAGGGCGACGAAGCCCGGCGCCGCGTCCGCCTGGTGGTGGAAGAAGCCGAGCGCGAGGGGGGCGATGAACCTGGCGGGCACGAGCCGAGGAGTGCGGCAGAGGAAGGCGGCTTCGGCGGACACCAGGCGACGCCAGCGCCGGCAGGTGGCGGCGCAGCGGACGAGATCGGCGAGGTTGTGCACGCCGGCGAAGATGACGAGGAGGACCTCGTCGTTGAGCGGCGTGCCGTCGTCGGCCGCCCGGCGCAGACGTTTGGCGGGGTCACCACGGAGGGTGGACAGCCAGCCTTTGCCGCCGCGCCAATCCGCCGCTGCGGCGGAGGAAGTGGACGGCGGCCGCGACGAAGCGCGGGGTCGCCGCGCCGGCGGCATCCTCCCCCTGCCCCTGTTTCCAGTCCCCTACAGGGAAAGATAAACATCAAATCGAATCATTAACTTTGCACTCAAAGCAAAGAACTGGGGAAATGTACACAAACGGAGAAATCTAGACTCGATTCGGAGACCCTTGCACTGTTGATTTCTCAACTTTGCAGATTGCACAGGAGGATGAGAACTAAACCCCTAATCCCCTGTAGCCATTTAGGGCTTTTGGATACGAGGGGCAAACCTGGGCGATGGCGGCGCGATGAAGTTCAGATTGGGGGGGGGGGGGGGGGGGGGGGGGGGGGGGGGGTGTCGACTGCCGCAGTACTTTCGTTTGTAGGATCTGGAAATTTTTTTTGGCGTTGACTCCTATAGTATTTTTTTCGTTTGTATTTGTCATGAACTAATTAGACTTAAAAGATTTATCTCGTGGTTTTCTACTATACTGTGTAATTAGTTTTTTTCATCTATATTTAATGTTCCATGTATGTGTCCAAATATTTGATGTGACTGAGAATCTTGAAAATTTTTGGAAACTCTCTCCGGACGCCGCACAGGAAACTGGAAACTGAATCGAGATTATCGAGAGAGAAGGGGAAGCAAGCGAAACACCTCTTCGTTTTGCTCACACGTTCGAACCCACACCGTGTCGGTGACAGGCAAACACCACCCAAAAATAGATTTTTCATAAATGACGTGGGTAGGGCATGTTGGATCGGATGCTTGCGTTTGCGTTGCTGGGCCTCGACCACATGAACGGCCTACCATACCTATCTCGTGTTTCTAGAAACATCTCCTCTCTGCAACCATTCTCGAACGTGCTCTCGAATCTCCACTGTGCCTGCATCGTCAGGCGTGCTCCACCCGCCTGGCCGAGTCAAGACTGGTAGCACTGGCGGTGGTGGTGCTAGTGGTGCTCGCTCTGCTCGTCGTACGCGTCGCCTACTCCCTCCCATCGCGCGCGCCGCTCGCCCGGCCGAGCCAAGCCCGGTGCTGGTGGCGATGGTGGTGATGGTGCTTGCATGCCGCCGCCGGTGCTAGTGTTGGTGGTGCTTACGTGTCATGGCTCATCGTCGGCTGGAATCGATCGGCCACGACCTCCCCCATGTTGCAAACCATATGTTTTAAGCGTTTCAGATGTTTCATAGGTATTGCAAAAGTAGACCGGGATGTTGCATATGTTGCAATGGTTGTACACATATGTTGCAAGCTTATGTTCCAATGTTTCATCTGTTATTTTCATATTAATGTTGCAAGTGCGTTTATCTGGATGTTACATATGTTTCACATATATGTTGCAAGTGTTTCATCTGAATATTGCATATGTTTACAATAGTTTCAAGTGCTTTTCAGTTGTTTTTGTAAGTGTTTTATATGCATGTTTCAAGTGTTTCATCTGTCATCAGATGTATGTTGCAAGTGTTGCATCTGGATGTTTTCAAAAGTAGATCGAGTGTTGCATCTCTCTCCTCGTCTTTTGCTGCATCACCTTGATGTCTCCTCCTCTCGGCGCTGGCTGGGCATCCGATACGACACTTGCGCCACCCCTCCCCCTCTTTCTCAATGTTGGTGACGTTCGGGCAGCGTAGGCCCTCACATGGGGCATGTGAAACGGAGTGCAGGCGCGAGCATCTGTCGAGACGTCTGGATGCTAGCATTACCGATATTTTTTAAGGTGATCTTATAACTCGGTGAGGGCATCTACAATACTTGTGATATTTCTTAATATTTTAGGCGAGTCTCAATGAAGAGTTTTATAATATACACACCTTTTGTGTTGGTAATTGTGACAATGATTTTATCTCCCTGAAACTCTCTCCTCTTTGTAATTAGTAATTTGCTAATATGTCATAGCATTTAATGAAAATAAAACTCCTTTAAAACTCCATTGAGACTGATCTTGTACGACTGAACAAACAGCCTGTACAATAGACTATCTGTTTAACTGTATATAAATTGTTTAATGCTTTTATTTATTCATGGTCAAATATGAATATGGTCCCTATATACCGTTGTGTTGCTTGTTCATACAAAACAGATCAAGCGTAATAAGTATTATATACAATATAAATGATGTATTAATATATTTGTATATATGTAATATAATAGCCTTTTTAGGAAAATAAATAAATAGAATTACATTATCTTACTCTAAAAATTTTATAACTTTTTAGAGCTAATATGCAACATATAAAAATATCACAACAAAAACACTAAATCATTTTTAACTCCCTAGCAAAAGGCTTGCTGGCGGTGAAACTTTTACCATGGTGTCACATTGATATGAGTAATTTACATGAATTTTGCAGGATTTATTGAGCACAAGAATGTTCTAAAAAATACACTTAAGGTTCCATAAAAATAAAATATGCATCAAATGTTTAAGGTGTAACATGTGTTTAATCACTTTATGTTATAGTTCTAGTCAAAAGGAACCTAACAAATTTGAATTATGATTTTTTTAAAAAAATTAACCGATTTGAGCATTTTTATAAAAAAAAAGGAAGAAACTAATAAACCACAACAGATCCGCAGCGGCATTCGTCTGGGTCAGACTTGCTCTGGAGCACGAGCCTGCGCCGTCGATAAGCAAGACGATGACACCTTTATCTGCCTTCATTGATTACTATAAACAGAGAACCTATTGACAGTAAGGGCGTCCCAATAACAACTTCCAAGCTAGCTACTTACTTATTGTTTAGTTTCCCTTAAAACTTTATACCTTATCACATCGAATGTTTAGACACATACATGGAGTATTAAATATAGACTTAAAAAAATAACTAATTACACAGATTGCGTGTATTTTACGAGATGAATTTTTTGAGCCTAATTAGTCTGTGATTAGACAATGTCATGCTACAGTAAACATGTGCTAATGATAGATTAATTGGTCTTAATAAATTTATCTCATAGTTTACCGGCGAGTTCTGTAATTAGTTTTTTTATTAGTATCCGAACACTCCTTCCGACATCTCATAAAACATCTGGTGTGACACCCCAAAACTTTACACCCCTGTACTAGATACGACCTTATATGTAGAGTGTCATTGAAGAGAGTCTCCGTAATTTTACATCAGGCGGGAGGTCACCGGAACTGGAGTTGGGTCGCCTGACCCCCACATTGGTCCTTTGGATCCTCTGTTTCTTATTAAGAGACAAAGTGAAATAACATGGTTCCATTGGTACCCATGTACCTGTGAACCAAAATTTTATTCATTCAATTGAATGCAAACAAGCCACATTACAAGATTGAAAATGGAACAACTTAAATCTAAAAATTAAAATGTATGCACCTAAACTATTTATTATGCCATGGGGACGACCATGGTAGTGGAGATTTATAAAGATCTTTGTTCCCCATGGTTCGTGCAAGCCACTTGATCTTTGTGGTTCATGCATGGCAAAGATTGGCGATCTTATCTTCCTTATCAAGCCGCCACATCTTCGCCTCTACTACCTCTCCTCTAGAACATAATTTTTCATCTTCAATTCACCTACCAAGGCAAGGAGACTCTCCATGCTGTGCTTCTTTAGGGTCTTCTTCCCACTACGATGGCGATTTTGAAAAATATTTTAAGTTTATCATCTCTCAATCCACCAAAGATGGTGGCACCCGATCATTTAACTTTTTTTCTCAATCTCAGCCACACTCATTAGTGCACCAACACCTATTTTCACAACTTTAGATATGTCTAGAGATGGCAATGAGGTCCGAATCCCCATTCCCCTGTAGGGATTCCCCTATTAGGGGGTGGGGCCAGATTATTCTCTGTTGGGATTCATATGGTAGAAACCATATCCCCATCGGAGATGGAAGGGGGTTAGGATGGTTGTGAACATATCCTATGCTCCCATGCACTTAGGTGCCCCATGCTCCCATTAAAAAAACATGAAAAAGTGCTAAAAATTCAACAAAAAATGTGAATGCATAGATGATGCAAGCATCCATGTTCATGTAAAATTTGAGTATGAACAAAAATTTATACAAGGAGAAAGCAAAAAAGAAAAAATAAGGATGCAATTGATGCATGTTGCGGATCGAGGTAAATAGTGCACTATCCAATTATATCTTTATTTTCTTTTTTTGTTTCTCCTTGTTGAGATTTTTGTTCATTCACTTACTTTGCATGAAGATGGATGTTTGCATTATCTATCCGTACGTATTTTCTATTGAATTTTTCAAGTAATTTTTCATAGGTTTTTTCATGGGAGTAAAGGAGGCCTAAGTGCATGGGAGCACAAGATGGTGATCTTTTCCCCATTCCTATTCTCTACTAACCCGCCCTGCTTCACAAGCACACCAGGCGCACGGTGAACTAAGGGCCCATCAAAGGCCCAACTAGCCAAGTATTTATACCGTGAACAAACCCTAACCCTAGCCATCCATTCCTCTTCCTCTAGAACACCAGCCACAACCCCCAACACGCCACCGCCCTATCAGTAGCCTCCATCTCATTCACTCTCACTCATGTACACACAACACCACCTGCCAACCCACCATTGTCTTTCTACATTAGGCCCACATGTTGTAGTGATGCACGACGCACCATGTTGGAGCAATCGCTCACTCGTATCCCACGAACGAGAACAGGGCACAATCGCACAAGTGACAACATGAGACACAATTCGCAACACTAGAGCAGGAGGGTGCAAGGCACCATCAAAGCTTCAGACCGGGCGTTGGTGCTCTAGATCCTTGGGTTTTGATACTTTGGTCTTTGGCCTCCACCTGTTAAATTATTTGGCCGCCATATCTTCTTCAATTCTATTACAAATCCTTGGGATTCATTGAAGCATGATGGGTCAATTCCTCTCTTCTATGGTCTGCTTTTTTTCCCTATATGGTTAGCCTATGTGCCATCAACTTGTATACCTTAGGCAATATTGTTGTGTTTCTACCACTATGTGTTGGGCTGGTAGTGCAAGTGTGTATGATATGTGTTCCTCACTTTTTAATGGTTGCAGGGTAGGCAACCCATGTTAATTAATTCCCTGTGTGAGGGCGGGGTTTTGGAATAAAATAGAGCTCGAAGTCACTCACAAGGACAAGGATGGGGAAATTTCATACCCATAGGGATGCATGTTGCAATCTCTAGATGTGTCTCGTCTTTACTTCAGGATACTAGACCTTCTAGAAATTCTGATGCTTGGGCCCAATAGAAGTATGCAGGATTGGAGACGGAGAGATGAGTGAAAGACACATTTGTAGTTTATATCTAATTAGCCTGTGGTCTAGTATTATCCATACTAGAAGCATACCCCCGCGCATTGTTGCAAGACTTCTATAAATAAAATCATTGTATATATTAGTTCAACCTACATGTTCTTACTTTGAATAAAACAAATAGAATTAGATCGGATCATAAGATGATGGAATTACAAAATAAATAGTGACATATGGATGACTGATATATTTCTTATATATTGAAAGTACTAACTGCATGTAGTGGAAGTGACATGGTTGACTTGGGTTAAGAGGTCAAAAGTTAGTGGATTATGTGGCATTTAGTGGGAGATGATGTGGATGGCTTGCATGTTGAGATAGAACTTTTAGTGGGGTTAAAAATATAAGATAGATATAGATATAGAAATGGGGCTTGTACTCTTCAAATTATGTGGTCATAAAGTAAGGTGGTGGATGATATGATGAGAGGTAATATGGAGTGGTGGACCTAGCCTTGTCCATTAGGTTAGTCAAACTCTGACAGAATTCGAAAATACTCTAGTAATTAAACAATGTTTTCATTTAAGGTTCACCATGCCATGCAATAGATTTGACTTGCCATGCAATAGATTTGACCCCAATGATATTCTTTGGGGAGAGAGATGCATTAAATGAGAAAATTGTGGTATGGATTCTTATTCCCATCTTGACTTCTTTGTTCAACTTTCCATACCATACATTTGGGGTGGGAAAACAATTAAAATGCATTAGGTTTTGTACTCTTTTGATTAATAGTCTCTCCATATTGTTTCTGTATTACCATCCATGTAATATTTTTGGATCATATGAAGAGATCATCCAAATTGGTGTCCTAGTGGAAATATGCTATGTGTTGCATAGATTCCCTTGACAGGAAAGTGAGTGCCATTGCATTAGATGATCTCTATGAGGGTCAATGATTTACCAAATTATGATAGTCTATTTGAAACATATGGAAGCAGTTGCAGTTCTAACATGTTCATAGTTTGGCTCCTTGTTTGTATGGTAGAAGTAACAGGGTGGCTAAGCTTAACCTGATCATCCTAGCTTTCAACAACAGTTATTTGTATAATCATGTTTATTTAAGCTACTGTTTGAAGAAACTTGGAAATTTGTCGATAAATTATGATTGCTTTACCATTGAACATTTGTACTGTTGATTATGATTTTGTATCATGTTTACAATGAAAGGCCCATTGACAGTCCAAACAATCTGAAGAAGCAATAAACTTGACTACAAAAAGCTTCTTAGATGTGGTAGCTGTTGTTCCTCTCTCTCTGATATCTGAGTGTTTCTTTGTCTCTCTTTGTTCATCAGACATGCAAGTATTTCTGTTGGCTACCACTACCACTAAACATCTGGCTAATGTTTTCTGTCAATTGTCTGCAGAGTGCCATCAATGAGGCAGCCACAGATTGGGGCCTGAAGTGTATCCGCTATGAGATCAGTATGTTGTTTTTTTTCTTGTTTAATCATTTGAGTTATAATACATGCATTGTTTCAAATGTCATTGTTTCAAATGTTTTAAATTTGACAATGCAGGGGACATAACTCCTCCAACAGGGATCAAGCAGGCTATGGAGATGCAGGCTGAAGCAGAAAGGAGAAAGCGCGCCCAAATCCTTGAGTCCGAAGGGAAGAAACAGGCCCAAATCCTTGAATCCGAAGGGAAAAAAACTGCCCAGATCCTTGAATCTGAAGGTGATGACTGCACAACCCTTTTTTTCTTTTTAGCTTAATATGTGGTTTTAATTCTACATACTGAAATATTGATAGGATGGCCTTTAACGTCTTCCACATTTGAGAGATGTATTTGATTTGATATATGGGCGGTTGAACTCTGACATACTTCATTTGTTGTACCAGGAGCTATGTTGGATCTAGCAAACCGTGCGAAGGGTATGTGACATTCCACACACCTTATTACCATGTTCTCATTTTTTTTTGGTAAACCCATTCAGCATGCATTATTCCACCACTGTTTTACCTTATTTGATGATGGCTATTGGTGCTGTTTAGTTAAATTGAACATTGTAAATATTTGTAATTTTTTTTCTTCTAAAGGATCTTGCATTTCTTTATTCCCCCCATCATTAGAATTTACTTATTCTGGCTATCACCACCAGGTGCGGCCGAAGCAATTCTTGCCAAGTCAGAAGCTACTGCTCGTGGAATGAGATTGGTTTCAGATGCGATGACAACTGAAGGCAGTGCCAAGGTATTGAGGGTTCTTGACCGTCAAAATGGTACTAAGTACTAACTACAACATTTGTGCTCTTAAATGCTAACAATGTTACATTTCTGTGCTAGGCTGCTAGCCTAAAACTTGCAGAGCAGTACATCGAAGCATTCTCAAATCTGGCACAAAAGGTGAGATTGTCATAGTTCTGTTACTCTTCTTTATGTTCGGCTCCTTTTGTGAATTTGAAATTGTTGATGTTTTCTTTTTCAAATCCAGACAAATACAATGCTCCTTCCAGGCGACAGTGCCAGCCCAGCATCTTTCGTGACCCAGGCGATGAAGACGTATGAGCATATCCATTCCCACAACCAGGCATTAAAGAACCACCCCCAGATAGAAGAGCTGGAGGAATCAGGAGAGACCAGTCCTGCTGCCCCATCTTCTGAGGCAAGCACGATGCCACCACTCATTGAGGAAGCAGACTCTAACCAGACCTTCTCGCTGCAACGCCCCAAGAACAAGAAGTGAGCTTCGCTCAAGTTCCTGAAGTCCTTTTCTTTGTCTCTATTGTTCTGCAACATGAGAATTGTCACTGAGAAACACCAGTAGGTTTAGTTTCCTTTAGTCTGAGAGAGCTGATGTGTGGCGGAAAAGCAGTAGACCCCTAGGCATTTGGTTTCTGGGAGCTAAATGCGACCCCGGATAGAGAGATTTTGATTCTGGTGAAGGTTATACTTTGGTTCCTTATTAGATGGATGGAAGTTTGTAAAAAGGCAAGGTGGTTTTAACGTTGGTGAAACAAATCGCACACGATGGCAAATGCTTTAGCTCATGGCTACTGTTGCTCTGGTTTTGTCCAGTTCACTTAACATGTCATTTCTTGCTTGCTGAGGTTGACTACATATGTTTATCTGTGAAACCTGGTTTGATCAAATATCTAGTCTCTGCTATTGCAGTGGAGCTACGAATACTGTTTACTCGTTTTCACTGTTTCTGACGTGAATTCCGGAAAGGGAAAATAATTACGTAACCTCGCTGAGACGACATAAAAAGATGGTTTACATCATGCTTAGAAAACGACATTGGCGTTCTGCCGCTATTATACCTTTTGACTACCTCTTAGCTCTTACTAGAATCTGTTTGGAATATTTGTAAAACTTCTGTAATAGTTTAGACATGCATCTCTTTGCACACAAGAAAACCATATGAAATCTTTGAGCCATGTAACTGCGTCGGCTCGGTGAGCTTGTGCGGCCGCCTGGCCTAGTGGGCCGGGCTCGGAATGCCGACGCAACGGAGGGCCGTCGCAACGGATCCTTCCCAACTGAGTTCGCAGCAGGCAGCAGCCCAGGGCCGAGGCCATATTGGCCAGACAGGATTAGTTGGAGCGCCAGCTGGCCGCCTCGTCTCCGCGCCCAGGAAATGGACCCGCATGTCAGTGGAAGGAGGCCGAGCGCAACCTTCCCCCACGCTCACGTTGCGAGCCCAGAAGCCATGGCCTTGAAATACCCCCGCCTCCACCGCCTTGGCGTGGTGCCCATACGCAACCGTCCTGCTCTGCCAACGAACACCTGCTCTGCTCTCGCCGCTCCCTCCCATTCCGAATCCCCTCCTCGCAACAGCCCGGTGGTCATCTGCCCCACCACCACCACCACCAGGCGATGGATCTCTTCCCCGACGGGGCCTTCGTGCGGCTGGAGAGCCGCGTGACAGGCAAGTACGTCCACGCCGACGGGGACTGGGAGAGGGTCTCCCTGCGCCCGAACGGCCCCGTCCCATCCCTGAACGCGGTGTGGCGGGTGGAGCACTGGGTCTCGCCGGACCAGGGGAACACCTTCGTCCTCCTCCAGAACGCCGCCTACGGCCGCTACCTCTCGTTCTCGATGCGGAAGGCGCAGACCGGCCACCGTGGCCGCCGCACCACCCAGATGGATCGCAGCGAGCCCAACGTGCTGCAGAACCTCAACGCCTACCCGTGGATGTGGACGGTCGAGAGGCTGAACCCCCCCGACCAGGACTACGTCAGCCTGCGCTACTTCACCTACTACCTCCGCGCCAACGGCAGGTACCTCCCCTGGAACATCCGCGTCACCGCCGACGTCGATCCAGACGCCCCCAGGGTCACCACCATGATGCACTGGATGGTCCACCAAGTCGCAGTGAGCCCGGTACCGCAACCCCTTCCGGTTACACTTGAGGATCAGGTGCGTGGCTTCGCCATCCTTTCTCCTTCCTTGCGTTGCGTTGGATTGCAACTCTCCTCGATCGGCTAGCTTTGCTCGGAACACCAATCACGGATGCGTTGGTTTTGATTTTCGCCTTCCCAAAAGTCTGATTACTGCATCGAAATCTTTGCGTTTATCCTTGCCTAAGTCTGAAACTGTTCGTTTCTTCCGATACAAGACTACTGAATCTGTTAATTCTTGCTGACAAGTTTTAAATCCGATACCCAGGAAACAGTTTTTATGGTTTCTCGTGTTACGTTCTTGTGCCTCTGCATCTGGTTCGCTTTAGGGAGCTGTTCCCGAGCACCACAAATTACTGTGTATTCTAGATTATGGTCCCTGCGCTTTACGAATTTATCTGTCATCCGTTATTTCTGAGTCGAATCATGGTATGGACTCCATTGGAGCACTTTGTTACGATGTGTCCTCGAATGATTTGCGCTATTTTGGTGTTCGCCTTCCCGTTCCTTACCACTTGTCCACAAAGTATTGTCTATTCCAGATTGTACCCCCTTTGCTTTACGAATTTATCTGTCATTCGTTAAATCTGTGTCCAATCATGGTATGCGGAAAGACCAAGCTGAGGTCACCATTGGAGTTCTTTGTTACGATGTATACTTGAAAGATTCGTGCTATTTGGTCTTCCTCATTTCATACCGGATCGATCGCAATGGTTTTTGTTTTACTGATTTCTGTGAGAGATTTCGAAAGAATCTGGTCGCTGAACATTCAGTTGTGAGTAAAATGTATATTCAGACATGTTCATTCTGTTACCGCTCCTGTCCAGGCGTTTGATTTCTTTAATTTAATTCTTTTCCTAACCACAGGAAGCCCCCGGTGGCCTGTTGTTTCCGCATCCGCCGCGGACGATCCGGCACGTGCGGGCGAGCGATGAAGGGGAGTTTGACCAGAACCATCACAACTGGCCCTCATTCGCTTTCTACGACAGCTCCGTGACCAACCTGAGGTACGAGCTGGTGCAACTTCAGCACGACTGGAAGTGGAACGAGGACATGTCCGCCTACACGCTGTGCATGCTGCCCGGCTCGCATGGGCGGCTAATGCCGCTGGTCACCGACGACCTGCCTAGCAGCTTAGATTCCATGAACATCGTCGTCTTCAGGACCGGATCACCAGGTGACTACTCTGCAATTTTCTCAGCAGCCTGTACAACACTTGTTATCTGCTTGTGCTCTCACAGTTTCAGCATGTGAGATGTTCAATGTTTGCACCTGTAGCTCAAGTTTGGTTCTGTAGTTCTGAATTTGTTATGCAAAGAGATCAGTGAAAAAATATCTGCATGATAGATTTTGAGTAGAGCATAGTGTCATACTGACAACAGGAATTGCAACTTGCCTGTTGTTTTCCATAGCCCTGATGTTCAGAGAAACTCTGTCATTTAATTTTGAATAGTTGTTGTCTGTAGTATCCACTTCATGGCCTTTTGGGGTTCTACATTTTAGTCAACTTGTGATTGAGGTAATGGTTTACTTCGTTTGGTTAGGACTAATCTAAAACATGCTGTACATATCGAGTGGAAATAGCCTCATTCAGTCATTCTCAGGTCTGTAGTGTTCATAGTGCTGCATAGGATTTAGCAGTCCTTTGACAGATTCTTAACTTGGTCCAAATTGTCCGATTGCATTTCTACCATGGTGGTCAGTTTACAGATTCAGCTGTTCCCATATTGTGATCTCAAGTTCAGATAATTCAGTTTTCTGCTTGTTAGCCAATAGTGTTAATCTTGGAGCTGACTGTCTACTCTTATCTCATTGATTTTCTTCTTCTCTTGTGAATTCAGCTGCTGCGGCATTAGTGTATCCCGCACCACCACCACAACCGGATGCTGCTGCGGCATGAGTACGAGAGCGGAACTTCTGACAACGTTGAAATTCATCTCTTCGGCAACCAAAAGCATTTAAGCACTGCTGCCCCTGATACTGTGACATGAGAATTGGCTCATAGTTTCTGAAAATTCTGCAACTCTTCTGTAATGGTGGATAGATTTGATGCGGTCTACTGACCGGAAGCGTTCTGAGACAACCTTTCAGTTTGAGAACATAAAACTGTTGAAAGCGTTATGCGGAAGTAATGGTGAACGGTTCTTCAAAGTAACATTGGTTGTAGTTACAATCATCATCTCTGTTGGGTGATGGACTGATGGCAAGAATAAATGTGGCTGATTTTGCCCGTACCTTGATCCTGACACATCAAAACAGTAGAATACATGTTAACTGAGTTGAGCTTTTAGTCATGGACTGAAAATCGTGGTTGCATCATTTGTGTTCCTGGGAGCTAAATGCGACCCCGGACCGGATAGAGAGATTTTGATCCTGGTGAAGGTTATACTTTGGTTCCTTATTAGATGAAAGGAAGTTTGTAAAAAGGCAAAGGTGGTTTTAACGTTGGTGAAACAAATCGCACACGATGGCAAATGCTTTATTTCATGGCTACTGTTGCTCTGGTTTTGTCCACTTTACTTATCATGTTATTTCTTGCTTGCTGAGCTTGACTACATATATGTTTATCTGTGAAACCTGGTTTGATCAATATCTAGTCTCTGCTATTGCAGTGGAGCTACGAATACTGTTTGTGCACATGGTTTTATACTATCTTTGTTTACTACAAAAGGCCTACTGATAATTACAAATTCAAGGAGCAAAGAACGTAACCACAATTATCTGCTTATTCTTTTGTCTACCAGGCACCAGCGACCCTTTTATCTGGTTAATAGTTTTTGCTGATTTTGTGGAGTGGCATCAATGAAGCTGCAACGAATTGAGGCCTGAAGTGTATCCGCTATGAAACCAGTATGTTGTTTTCGTATTAATCTTTGAGTTATACATGTAGTGTTTCTCATGTTTCAAAATCGACAACGCAGGGGATACGACTACTCCAGATGAGATTATGTTGGGTATGGGGATGCAGGCTGAAGCAGAAAGGAAAAAAACATGCCCAGAGCCTTGTATTAGATGGTGATAGCTGCACGGTAGTTTCCAAGGTTAATGTGCAGTTACAATTCTTTCTTAGATACCCCTACCATTTTCTGTTCTAGCTTGACCCCAACCCAAATGCTTGTCTTCAACTCTTGATGATATCTGTATTCGAGATCAAGTTACTGGTTTTGACTTCTGGAGGATTTAACTCTGTTTGAAAATTTTCATTTGTTACACCAGGATACATGCTGGGCCTGGCATCTGCCAAACTGTGCAAAGGGTCAACTTTGTTTTTTCTATGTTCATGTTCTTTTCAGTAGATCTGTTCAGCTTGAATCACTCCACTATTTTGATCATTTCTAAAGACTGAATTGCCAGTGTCGTTTGGTTAGATTATAAGTGATTCCCTTTTTTTTCTCTGGGTTAGAACTTTTTCATTTACTCAGTCATGAGGGATTCATATTTTGCTAATGCATACAAGGCGAGGCTGAAGCCATTCGTGTCATACCTGAAGCTACTGTTAGGGGTATGACTACAGTGCAATCTCCAGAGAGGTAGCTACCTCTCTTTGCTTGGTCTCTGCAGAGAGGTAGCTGTCTGGTCTTCGTTAAACTATGGTGCCATCTCCAATTCTCCACAGTTTAGACGTTTTCAGAGAGGGTAACATGGCTCAAATTCATCAGCTGTGTTTCCCTCCTTCAAAGGCCTGTGGTCCAACTGTAATTCAGATAGCTGACACATCATCGTCAACCATATAGGGCTGATATCTCATATCTTTGCTGCTTGACAGTCACATAATTCTGTTGTTACCTGAACAACGTTAGAATTACACAATAGAATGATTTCCAGCAAAATCATATACTAAGTAAAAAAAAAAAAAACCAGCAACGACCCCGCTCTTCTCAGTTCTCACAGAAGTACAGAACCACCGCAGCTTCACCTTGGTCACATCGGCCTGCATGGACTGCTGTACTTGGATTGCTTCCTTTCCCACCTGCGCATCCAAAAACTCGGCTTCGCCCTTGAAAGGGACTGGAGCTGATCTCAACACCGCAAAGCCTCCCCTCTGGGTTGCCTGAGTACAAGCAATCAAGAGATATCTTTCTGCTGGCAAGCCAATCAGTAATTCACCAATGTAGGGAATGAAATGCTTCAACAAACACCAGGGGATACATACTTAACATAATATATAGCACTCAAAAGCATTAAGTTTTTCCATGGGTTGGAGCTTACAAGCAGTTCAGATAATCAAAAGGGCCCAACAATCTCGCACTGCGAGAAACACGACTCCAGGTAGGACAATCCTTGCCTGCTGATGTGATCAGTTTGAAGCTGAGGTGGTTCTGTGGGAAGAGTGGGATCGTGTTCTTCACCGCCGTCGCTGGGGACACTGGCCACCGGAGAAGCGAGGTGTATGCTCTGAGCCTCAACACACGGGTGGTTGAGAAGCTAGCAAACCATGACGGCGACGGTGATTCGATCTCATCCCACCACCGACGATCTCATCCCACCACCGACGGTCGGTGCAGGTGGTTATGCGTATGGAGATGAGGTCAGCCTTCATACTTACTGGCAGTGGGTCAAACTGGACAGCGCACAGCAAACCCTTTGGTGACAAACCCAGCAAGGAGTTTTTCATGTCGAAGATCTTTCCGTTTCCGGACCGAGGCATGAATACCAGCGCGGACTGCAGATTGTTGAGGCTAAGAACAAGTACCATGTTCTTGGCCATCCAGTACACTCGCTTGCGGTCACGGCTCACGACTCCACTGTGTGTCAAGCCCATCTGTTTCTTACCGAGCCTAGAGCCGGTCATCTTTGCCTCTTCACTCCAGCTGCCTTGGTCCGATGAGTAGCTCCGGAACGCAGTGAAGCCACGTCGAGTGTACACCATGACCAGGCGGAAGTACGAGGGCGGCGGCGGGTCAGTGGTCTTGTCATCACGGTCCTCGGCTGTGAGGACCGTGCACGCGTAGTGCCCGAGGCCATCCTTGCCTGCCAGGGGTGGCAGGAGGTGCACTTGGCCTGTCATGGGGTTGCAGACGCAGAGCTTGAGTGCCCTGTTGTGCTTCCCGTGCCGGATGTCAACGACGAGGAGGCCGTTCCTGGTGGCCACGATGCGGGAAGACCCGTCGAACAGCCCGTTGTCGACGAGCGCGCCCAGGGACGGCGGCGGATTCCGGAGGAGCCCGGGGAAGCGGCGCGACGCGGAGGCCAGGGCGACGAAGCCCGGCGCCGCGTCCGCCTGGTGGTGGAAGAAGCCGAGCGCGAGGGGGGCGATGAACCTGGCGGGCACGAGCCGAGGAGTGCGGCAGAGGAAGGCGGCTTCGGCGGACACCAGGCGACGCCAGCGCCGGCAGGTGGCGGCGCAGCGGACGAGATCGGCGAGGTTGTGCACGCCGGCGAAGATGACGAGGAGGACCTCGTCGTTGAGCGGCGTGCCGTCGTCGGCCGCCCGGCGCAGACGTTTGGCGGGGTCACCACGGAGGGTGGACAGCCAGCCTTTGCCGCCGCGCCAATCCGCCGCTGCGGCGGAGGAAGTGGACGGCGGCCGCGACGAAGCGCGGGGTCGCCGCGCCGGCGGCATCCTCCCCCCCCCCCCCCCCCCCCCCCCCCTGCCCCTGTTTCCAGTCCCCTACAGGGAAAGATAAACATCAAATCGAATCATTAACTTTGCACTCAAAGCAAAGAACTGGGGAAATGTACACAAACGGAGAAATCTAGACTCGATTCGGAGACCTTTGCACTGTTGATTTCTCAACTTTGCAGATTGCATGGGAGGATGAGAACTAAACCCCTAATCCCCTGTAGCCATTTAGGGCTTTTGGATACGAGGGGCAAGCCTGGGCGATGGCGGCGCGATGGAGTTCAGATGGGGTGGGGGGCGATCTGAATAGCTCTCTCCGGACGCCGCACAGGAAACTGGAAACCGAGGGTGCGTTTTTCTTTTAAGGGAACAGGAGGGGCTTGCACCCCTACTGGAATTTTATTGAAAAAAAAACAGTGTAACAACTCGTACAGGAAGCAAACTTAAGAAAAAAAATTACACAAGCTGTTCTAGCCATAGACTGATATTAGGGAGGTAATTCTTCTTAGCTCTTAGAATAACTAAGGCAAAGACATTCCTGAAGATGGCCTTGCATTTGTCCTTGGAGGCCTCCTCATTTCTGAAGATGAGGTTGTTCCTTGACATCCAAATGCTCCAACAAAGGAGGATGATGATTTCCATGAAGAACTGGACATTTAGCTGCCTTCTGAAATAATAAAAAATCTGAAATGGCTCATATCCAAACGGTATGGCTAGGCCAATGATGCTCCAGCATTCCTTAGCAAAATCACAATGCAGGAAGAGGTGCTCAACTGTCTCTTCCAGCAGGGCATTACACAGAACACAGTTGTACGACTGGAGGAACATATGTTTCCTTTTGAGGATGTTTCTGGTGCTGAGCCTGTCCTGAATCAGGAGCCAGAAAAACACTTTGTGATTGTGTTGACAAGAGGATTTCCAGAGCCATCTGAAAATAGAGTGAACCTGCCTTGAGCCAGCGAGCTGCATGTAAGCCTTCTTAGAGGAAAAGTCATTGCATCTCCAGATGTAAGACCAGGTGTCTTCCGTTTCAGTTTGAGTGAAGTTGAGCACCATTTCCTGCAGCTGTAGAAACTGTTCATATGCCTCAACTGATAAAGGCAGATTGAAAGAGTTTATGAGAGACTGGCTCAGCTTGGCCTCAGCAAGCGTCATATTGGGTTTCTTGGAGAAGGAGTATAGCTCTGGGAATTCCATCTTAGGTATTTTTCCTAGCCAGAGATCATCCCAAAAGAGACAGGACTTTCCATTTTGGACATTGACAGAGGCCATGCCCTTGAACTTCTGTAACAGCTTCAAGATATCTTTCCACCAAAAGGAGCCTTTCCTGGTATGATTTGGCAACCTTCCATTGCTATAGTACTTTTCCCAAATGAGATTGACCCAAGGGATGTCAACCCTGTTGAAAAACTTATGCAAGTTCTTGATTAATAGGGCTTCATTATGAGTTTTTAGATCCAGCACCCCCAGGCCTCCATCTTCCTTTGCAGTTGTTACCATAGTCCATGCAGCCTTTGCATTCACCCTGTTGCTTTCATCTGAACCTCTCCATAGACAATGTTTACGGTATTTGTCAATTTGCTCTTTGATGGTGACATGGAGAGAGAAGGTGCACATGTAGAAAGTTGGTAAGGCAGTGAAAACCGAGTTTGTTAGCTGCAGTCTTCCAGCTTGAGTAAGATACAAGGATGTGCTCACCAGCCTTCTTTCACACTTACTGACAATTGGCCAAAAGTCTTCTACTCTTGGCTTTGAGAGGCCTAGGGGAAGGCCTAAGTATGTGAATGGTAGGCTGCCAATTGCACATCCAAAGGTTGCAGCCAAGTGTTTCAATCTTTCTTCACTGACATTGATTGGGGTCATCATTGATTTGTGGAAGTTCACTGTAAGACCTGTTGATGAAGCAAAAGACTGCAAGAGGGCTCTGAGAATGAATAACTGCTTTCCACACCCTTCTATGATAATGAGAGTGTCATCAGCATATTGAAGGATAGGGAAATCACTTGAGTGCTGCAGAGGGATTGGCAATCTGAGCAGACCTTGATCTTTTGCTTTGTTGATGATGGATTGCAATAAGTCCGCTGCCAAGACAAAAAGGAGAGGAGATAGGAGATCCCCCTGTCTCACTCCCCTTCTGCAGTGCAGGACCTTGCCAGGCACACCATTGAGCAAGACAGATGAAGTTCCTGAACTGAAGATAGCTTGCATCCAGGACATCCATTTGTGCCCAAAACCTTTTGCTCTCATTATATCAATCATGGCTTTGTGCTCGATTTTGTCAAATGCTTTCTCAAAGTCCAATTTGAGTATAGAGTGCATACATCTTATGTGCGCCCCAGGAATAGTCGCACACATAAGCTGACAAATTAACAAAAGTATCATCACCATGTACATACATAACGTTATTACATCACGTAGTTCTTACATAACAAGCGGAAAAGTAAATAGCAACTCTTAGGCGTAGTGTCTGATCCACAGGGAAGGACGACTGGTTGACCCAAACCTAGAAATCTTCCGGGAAGTCCTCGTAGAAACTGTCATCTGTTACCCATCCGGGATTTTTATCCAAAAACAATATAGCAACAAGTGTGAGTACATTTGTACTCCGCAAGTATAGTATGAGGATTCATGAGGCTCAAAAAGGATAGACACGGTTGACTGCAGTTAGCACTTTTAGTAGATCAACATTTCATTATTAATCATTATTAAGTTATGCTCAAGCTCCCATTTAACCCACATGATCCACTACTAGAATTAAGAAGAGAAAGCAACAGTGTGATCTCATCATCATCATCATAGTTCATCCACATATCAAGTAACCATTTATTCTGTGAGTTTTCCGGGCCGCTCGTGTCCGTGAGCACGGCTGTTATAACAGTTTTAGCACTCTGCAGAGGTTGTGCATCTTTACCCGTGAGTCGTGTTACCCGTATGCCCGGGGCCCGTCGACCCCCTAACACTTCCAAGGTGAGCAGGCAGGGTACACTATGAAGCCTTCCATAGGCCTCTTCTAACAAGTTAGGGCCGCTAGGTTTCCTCGGCAGGCAGATATAGAGAACCCCCCTTTCGATGGCACAATTCCCGCAGGCTATACACATCTGAACAGAGGCAGTTCTATACCCAATGTGGCAAGCCCCTCTTGCGCCCTTTCGGGTAACCTCTAACAAGTTAGAAAAGATCCTACTACTGAGCTAAAGTCAGAGCCATTTAACTCCCACGGTTGCACTGTAAGTCCCAGCTTTTGCCCTACAGATAAGTCCTTACGGAGAGTTTAGGGCAACATGATCAACATCATTTGCACCATCACCCTATAGTTCCACCATTATCATCATGTTTATCCGTTGGTTCCATTAGTCATAGTGTAGATCATGTTTAATTAGAGCACTAGCATTCTACCCATATGCAAATAATCCTCATAGGAATCAAGGTACAAGTCATCGATTTGCTAGGAAATCCTTATAGTCGAGCAATATTAGACACATGCATAATGAGTATGTTATATAATGAATAGGACAACAAGGTAGGCCCATGCTATACTTGCCTTGGTTCACGAACTGCTGCTGGTCCTGCTGCTCCTCGCACGCGTCCGGATTTCCGACGTACTCCTCACCGTCTGAACTCGAACGACACGAAGTACAACACGCAATTCGGAGCAGACATACAAGCAAAACATGGCTACTATTAGAACAGTACACCAACAATAAATAAATCTGAATAAAATGTTTACCAAAATCATCTACGTCTCGCTACGATCACATTGACGCGAATTGCACGAAAAACGGAGCTACAACGCAAAAGTTACGCGCTAAGCAAGGTTCCAAAACTAGCTACTAAACTAGTCTTAATCGAGAAACTTAAAAGCTTCTAACAGGTCCATCAGTAGCACTAATGCGTAGATTACGAAATTACAAAACTAACGCAAGTTGAACGGGTCGAATCGGAGCTAAAACGACGATTTTATACACGTTTTACTGCAGTGGCAATTCTGTAAATAGATCAAACTATTTTCGGATTTAAAATAAATCAAAATTCGGATTTATTCAAATGGCCGAGGACTGCGGGTTCAAATTCACGAAAGTAGGGGGTCTCTTTAGCAAAAAGACCCGCGAAGGGGTATTGGCCATTTCTGGCCGTTGATCAAGTGATGGACGGTTAAGAAAGAAAGGGGGGAGAAGAGAGAGGCCGGCCGCCGGATTTAGGGGAGGAGACGGCGGCGCCACCATGGCCGGCGACTGCAAGCTCGCCGGTGCGCTTGGAACTCGACCTACGGCCCACGGTTTCGAAAAGTGAGGGCACCGGGACGATGTGGGGGAGACGGCGAACTCGCCCCGGAACAAAACACAGCCACGGGATGGCCCGCGCGGCGTGCCCGCCATGGCCGACGGTGGAGAGCTCATCGGAGCAGGGAAATCGGGCGCTACAGAGTCCCATTCTCCAAACAAAATCTACGGGGAGAATGCGGAGGGGATAGGGATTCCGTTTTCGTCACAAGTGCGGCCGGGGAAAAGCCCGAGGGGCGCCCGCCATGGACGGCGGCGAGAAGCTCGTCGGAGCTCGCGGACATGGCCCTAGAGGCCACCATTCGGGAAAATGAAGGCATGGGGAGAAGGAGGGAAGCGAGGCGAAGCTCACCGAGCGGATAAACGGAGTCGAGGCAGCCCGGGGACGATGACCGACGCGGTGGGGCGGTCGGCGCTCCGGTGTTCGTGCGATGCTGCGGTTGTTGCCTTGCGAGTGCGAGTGAGGAGAAACTGGAGAAGGGAAGGTGCAGGCGGGGTCGCGCTCCCCTTAAGAAGGCCGGGCGCGGGGGGCAGAGACGCTCCCACGCGCAGAGATCGTGGGCGCGGCGGTTGCGGCTTCGTCCGAAACAGAGGCGACTGGAGGTTGAGGAAGGCGCCGACAAGCGGGCCCGGGCGGTCAGCCGCAGCGGGAGACTGGGAGAGAGCGGCAGCAGCGGTTGCGGCTTGGCTGGGCCGGCCCAAGAGAAGGGCGCGGGGCGGGGCGAACGGGCCAAGGAGGAAACGGCTAGCAGGCCGAAAGCGGGGAAGGGTGAAGGAGGGAAAAGAATTTGTTTTCCTTTTTCAAATTTAATTTTTCAAATCACATTTCCAAATGATTTTCAAATCCTTTCAAAAATTTATCAAAACCACTCATCACAAAAATACTTGTGCAACAGCATGCATGCATGAACATTTTCTAACCTTAAGATCGATTTTAATTTCCCAAAAATTATTATTCCCTAAATTTGAATGCACAACAAGTACATAATTAAATCAAATTTATCTATTTTTAAATAGTACAAAAATTTAGGGTGTCACAATTCTACCCCCTTAAGAGAATCTCGTCCTCGAGATTGGATGATGCTTACTCAAAAAGCTGTGGATAAGACTTTCTCAGATCTTTTTCTCTTTCCCACGTAGACTCATCTTCTGAATAACGATTCCATTGCACTCTGCACATCTTTATAGTGCGGCTCCTGGTAACTCTTTCTGCAGTTTCAAGAATCTTTACCGGATACTCCTCATACGTAAGATCTTCTTTAACAGTAAGCTCCTCCAAGGGAATCTGCTCCTCTGGTACCCGCAAACACTTTTTCAACTGTGAAACATGAAACACATCATGCACACCTGATAAACTTTCTGGCAATTCCAATTGATAAGCCACTTCTCCACGTCTCTCTAGAATCTTGAAAGGTCCCACATATCTCGGTGCTAACTTGCCCTTCATATTGAATCTTCTCACATTTCTCATTGGTGACACTTTCAAATACACATAGTCACCTTCTTTGAAACTCAACTCTCTCCTTCGGATATCAGCATAGCTCTTCTGTCTAGACTGTGCTACTCTCAAATTATCCCTGATCATCCTCACTTGTTCCTCTGCACTGCGTAGGACATCAGGTCCAAACACTTGGGTTTCACCTGTCTGATTCCAGAATAGAGGTGTTCTACACTTTCGTCCATATAAAGCTTCGAATGGCGCCATCTTGAGACTTTTCTGGTGACTGTTGTTATATGAAAACTCAGCATATGACAAACTCCTATCCCAACTAGTATCATACTATAAAGCACAAGCTCTCAACATGTCTTCCAATATTTGATTGGTCCTTTCGGTCTGCCCATCAGTTTGGGGATGATATGCCGAACTGAAATTTAACTTGGTTCCCAAAGCACTGTGTACCTTACGCCAAAAATGTGACGTAAACTGAGTTCCTCGGTCAGATACGATCTTCTTTGGAACCCCATGTAGACATATTATTTTCTCCATATACAACTCCGCTAGCTTTGCACCACTATAAGTGGTTTTGACTGGCAAGAAGTGGGCTACCTTAGTAAGTCGATCCACTATTACCCAGATCGAATCATATCCTTGTTGAGTGCGGGGCAATCCAGTAATGAAGTCCATACCAACTTCTTCCCATTTCCACTCTGGTATTTTCATTGGTTGCAACAATCCTGCAGGCCTTTGGTGCTCAGCCTTCACCCTTTGACAAGTATCACATATGGCCACATACTCAGCCACATCCCGTTTCAAACCATACCACCAATACTTCTCTTTGAGGTCCAAGTACATCTTGGTGCTTCCAGGGTGTATAGAATAAGCAGAATCATGTGCCTCTCGCAGAATCATATCACGGATAGCTTTCACTTCGGGTACACATATTCTTTTTCCAAACCATAGAGTACCATTCTCATCCAGCCGGAAACCTGGTGCCTTTCCAACCACTACCTGCTCAGCAATCTCCTTTAACTTCTCATCCTCCAACTGACCTGTACGTATCTCTTGCTCCAATGTAGGTTCTATAGCCAATTCTACTACATTATTGACAAAACCCAAGTTGAGATGTTCTATTTCAGCTCGCAACTCTGCTGGTATAAATGTCAACTGAAGTCCGTTGGCATAGCTCTTCCGGCTAAGTGCATCGGCAACAACATTTGCCTTTCCAGGATGATAATGCACTTCCAGATCATAATCTTTAATCAATTCCAGCCAACGACGTTGCCTTAAATTCAACTCGGACTGAGTAAACATGTATTTTAAACTCTTGTGGTCAGTGTAGATGTCACACTTATGTCCGATCAAATAATGCCTCCAAATTTTCAGAGCATGGACAACTGCGGCTAATTCCAAGTCATGGGTTGGGTAATTCAATTCATGCTTTCTCAACTGCCTGGATGCATAGGCCACAACCTTTCCTTCTTGCATAAGCACACACCCAAGGCCTAGGCGAGATGCATCACAATAAATAGAGAAGCTCTTACTTAAATCAGGTAGGGTCAACACTGGGGCTGTTGTCAACCTTTTCTTTAGCTCCTCAAAGTTAGCCTGACATTTGTCTGACCAAACAAATTTGGCATTCTTCTCTAATAGGGCTGTCATAGGCTTGGCTAGCTTAGAGAACCCTTCAATAAACCTTCTATAGTATCCAGCCAAACCCAAAAAGCTACGGATTTCACTAGCATTGACTGGGGCTTTCCAATTCAACACATCTTGCACTTTACTGGGATCTACGGCTATTCCACCGTTAGAGACCACGTGTCCCAGAAAAGATACTTCTTTCAGCCAGAACTCACACTTGCTCCTTTTTGCATACAATTTATGTTCCCTGAGTTTTTGTAAGACTAACCTTAAGTGTTTAGCATGTTCCTCTTCATTCTTGGAGAATATTAGGATATCATCTATGAATACCACTACAAACTTATCCAAGTACTCCATGAATACTTTGTTCATTAGATACATAAAGTATGCAGGTGCATTTGTCAGTCCAAAAGACATCACTGTGTACTCATAAAGGCCATATCTGGTAGTAAATGCTGTCTTGGGTATGTCAGATGCACGAATTTTTAGTTGATGATATCCAGAACGGAGGTCAATTTTTGAGAACACACAAGCACCTTTCAGCTGATCAAATAAATCATCAATCCTAGGGAGTGGGTACTTGTTTTTGATTGTGACTTCATTAAGGGACCTATAGTCGACACACATCCTTCGTGTGCCATCTTTCTTATCCACAAATATAACAGGTGCTCCCCAAGGTGAAGAACTAGGACGAATAAAACCTTTCTCTTGCAATTCTTTAATTTGTTTCTTTAGTTCTTCTAATTCATTTACCCCCATTCTATATGGTCTCTTAGCTATGGGTGCAGTCCCAGGTAAAAGCTCGATAAGGAATTCGATGTCGCGATCGGGTGGCATACCTGGCAATTCATCGGGGAACACGTCCGGGAATTCATCCACCACCTGGTTCTCCTGGTTAGCAACATCGCTCAGCTGATTGATGGTGGCGGTAGGTTGAGCTTGCACTTCCACTTCGACACAAATTCTATCACCACTTGGAGATGTCACAACCACAGATTTCTCCTGACATTGTATCACTGCCCTATGTTGCTTCATCCAATCCATTCCCAGGATGAGGTCAATTCCAGCGGTTCTCAGAACAATTGGATTTACCTTGAAAGCTACCCCCTTAAGAATATACTAGTGGAAGGGCTCCAATAATTTGCGGGCATGCTACCCCCCGATGAATTTACTAGCATGGGATCCTTCATGGCACACAGGGGTATGCTATGCATTCTAACAAAAGCTTGAGATATGAAAGAATGCGAGGCACCGGAATCAAAAAGTACGGTAGCGGAGATGGAGTTGACGCTAAACGTACCCAGCATAACCTCAGGCGCCTCCTGAGCTGATTCCGACGACACATGATTCACCTTGCCAGTGAACGGAGGTCGAGCGTTGGGTCTCTGGTTGTTCTGCTGGTTCTGCGGGGCCTGCCGGTTCTGCTTCTTTGGGCACTGGTACGAATAGTGTCCCACCTCTCCACAGTTGTAACAGGCATTGGGGTTGCCTGGGGTGCCACTCTTGATTGGGGCATTGTTGAGCACTCCCTGACGTGGTGCTTGGTTGCTAGCTTGCTGTTGCTGGGGGCGCTGCTGACTCTGATTACCCAACTGCGGTGGGTACTGGGGGCGCTGCTGGTACTGGTTCCTCTGGGGGTACTGGCCTTTGTTCCATTGGTTGGGTGGCCCTTGGTTCCTCTGCTGAAAACCCTGCTACGGGAAAGCTCGCGGGCGAGTGTTGCTACCCGATGCCTGTCCCTGGAGCTTCCTCTTCTTGAGGTCCATTTCCTTACGCTTGTTATCAATTACAATGACACGGTCCACCAACTCTTGGAAACTGGCATATTTGTTGGACATCAGTTGCAGCTGGAGTCCATCATACAGCCCCTTCAGAAAACGGCGCTGTTTGTCAGAATCCCTAGCCACTTCAGCCGGGGCATATCGCGACAATTGTGCAAACTTGTCGCGGTATTCCGCCACAGACATGGACCCTTGCTTGAGAGCCCGGAACTCCTCTTGCTTCAGTTCAATAAGTCCCTCAGGGATGTGATAGGACCTAAAGCTTTCCGTGAACTCTTTCCATGTGACCTCTGGAGCATTCTCTGGACGTCCATACTGGAATGACTCCCACCAATCCTGAGCAGCTCCTTGGAGTTGGCCTGAGGCGTACAAGACTTTTTCCAAGTCGTTGCACTGCGCAATGTTTAGCTGCTTTTCCACAGCTCTCAGCCAGTCATCCGCCTCCATAGGTTCAGAGGCATGTGTGAACACAGGTGGGCGTCCTTTCAGAAACTCACCATGTTTGTCACGGACCTGCACAGGTGGGGGTGCTCCTGCGGGTTGCTCACCGAGACGGTCCATCACTGTCTGCATGAGCTGCGCTTGCATGGCCATCAACTGCTCAATGGTCACCGGCGGTGGCGGAGGTGGATCCACCAAAGCTCCGTATCCACGACCACGGCCACGGCCTCTGCCACGTCCTCCTCTGGCAGCCATCTGTTTCCAATCAAATGTGCAAACTTTTAGAGATCTCCAAAAAAATTTACAAATTATTTACAAAAGGTAAATAACGTAACTGAAAATTTCTGGACGAGTGTCTACAACAGCAGACCGAAAACTGGAGTGTAACTCAAGTTCCAGAAATCCAAAATAGGTGTGGCATACATCGTTGGAAAGCTTAAAGAGTCTGCTACAACTTTTGTATAGAACTTTTTCACTGATACGGACGGCAACATCATCAAAAACTGAGCTAAACAATTTCTGTTCTAGGTTACAGACTGCACAGACTTGCCAGGTTGTAGCAGGCATATCTCTCAAACTAGAATTGATAATGAGGTGATTCCAGTGGGAAATGAAAGGTACACAAGTCTAGTTCTTTCCACAACAATTTCATAATTTTCGGACATAGAGATTTAGAGATATGAGACAAACATTGCAGACTGCTCTGAGAAACAGCACAGCAGTAAAGCAGAATTTTAAACCCCAACTAAGTTAAACAAACACTAACTTAAGGTTTTGATAAAAAGAACATGTGGACAAGCCCACACTGTTCCTGCAAATCACACAAACTCCAAATCATTCAAGTTCATCATCACAACCAACAAGACAATTAAAAGTTCACAACACACACATAAACTTGACACGACTTTCGATCTAGAACGCATTCATTATGACGGGGCTGCAAGTATCTAAGGAGCGCGATCCACCGTGGTGAACACCCTGGCCTTCTTCTTGTAAATGGTAGGCTGTCCTAGCTGAACGGCCATCTCATCTATCTGGTTCTGAAGGCGCTTTTCAGATTTTTGCGCTGCACGAAGCTCTTCCCTGAGTGCTTCGTTGACCTCCTGCATGGCGCTGAGGTGCCTCACTGTGGTGTCTAAGGTGGGATCAGAAGCTGGAGGAGCCAACACTGCCCATGTCTTCTCCCTTGAGTCGTAGCGTGGAAGATACCGGTAGCGATCATTCTGCATGTCTTCAAAACGCCGACCATGGTAATGCAGGTACGCCGCCTGCGCAGCATCTTCCATGCTGTCATAGGCACTGGCACGCCTGGCTCGGTGGCTATGGGTGGTCACAACATCCTGAGATTGGTCGGTGTTGTTCCAGGCGGTAATGATCACATTGGTCTTCCAGTACGTCGCCTCCACTGGATGTGTGTGCTCCGCACAGTAGTACTTCACAGAAGCAGCAAACTCTGGATAGTACTCAGCTAGCATGGTGGTGAGGAGGTTGTGGTAATGGGCATCTTCGGGAGCTTCCTTAAACTTGTTCCTGGTGGTCCAGCCTATCTCTTCTGGCTCCTCTGATGCAGCTGGGGTGGGCACTGGTGTTGGTGCAGAAGCGGCCTGGGAAGCTGGTGGAGGTGTAGCAGCGGGGACTGGCGCATCCACAGGTGGGATGGGTGCAGCCACGGGGGTCAAAGCGGGTCCATCAGATGCAGCAGCTGAAAATGCCTCCTCCTCCATGGGTTCCTCCTCTTCCTCGTCAGTGATGTGGACGACCTCTGGCTCCACTGGTAGTACTGCTGGTGGTGCTGGTGGAGCAGGTGCTGCTGGAACAAACTGGGCGACGTAGGCAGCGGCACTGAGGCGAGGCATCTATAGTTTTGATATAAAATATTATCAGAGTCAATATTTTATGCAATAGAATAAGAAATAGAGCATCAAATTTTAATAAAATATCAAGATGGAGATAGTAGCACGTAAATAAATAAAGTCAAACTCCTAGAAACGACCATTTCTATCTAGGTTTGCGTCCTACAGTCGACACAGCTTTGATACCAATTTGTCACACTCCAATTAAAGGACAATATAGAGTGCATACATCTTATGTGCGCCCCAGGAATAGTCGCACACATAAGCTGACAAATTAACAAAAGTATCATCACCATGTACATACATAACGTTATTACATCACGTAGTTCTTACATAACAAGTGGAAAAGTAAATAGCAACTCTCAGGCGTAGTGTCTGATCCACAGGGAAGGACGACTGGTTGACCCAAACCTAGAAATCTTCCGGGAAGTCCTCGTAGAAACTGTCATCTGTTACCCATCCGGGATTTTTATCCAAAAACAATATAGCAACAAGTGTGAGTACATTTGTACTCCGCAAGTATAGTATGAGGATTCATGAGGCTCAAAAAGGATAGACACGGTTGACTGCAGTTAGCACTTTTAGTAGATCAACATTTCATTATTAATCATTATTAAGTTATGCTCAAGCTCCCATTTAACCCACATGATCCACTACTAGAATTAAGAAGAGAAAGCAACAGTGTGATCTCATCATCATCATCATAGTTCATCCATATATCAAGTAACCATTTATTCTGTGAGTTTTCCGGGCCGCTCGTGTCCGTGAGCACGGCTGTTATAACAGTTTTAGCACTCTGCAGAGGTTGTGCATCTTTACCCGTGAGTCGTGTTACCCGTATGCCCGGGGCCCGTCGACCCCCTAACACTTCCAAGGTGAGCAGGCAGGGTACACTATGAAGCCTTCCATAGGCCTCTTCTAACAAGTTAGGGCCGCTAGGTTTCCTCGGCACGCAGATATAGAGAACCCCCCTTTCGATGGCACAATTCCCGCAGGCTATACACATCTGAACAGAGGCAGTTCTATACCCAACGTGGCAAGCCCCTCTTGCGCCCTTTCGGGTAACCTCTAACAAGTTAGAAAAGATCCTACTACTGAGCTAAAGTCAGAGCCATTTAACTCCCACGGTTGCACTGTAAGTCCCAGCTTTTGCCCTACAGATAAGTCCTTACGGAGAGTTTAGGGCAACATGATCAACATCATTTGCACCATCACCCTATAGTTCCACCATTATCATCATGTTTATCCGTTGGTTCCATTAGTCATAGTGTAGATCATGTTTAATTAGAGCACTAGCATTCTACCCATATGCAAATAATCCTCATAGGAATCAAGGTACAAGTCATCGATTTGCTAGGAAATCCTTATAGTCGAGCAATATTAGACACATGCATAATGAGTATGTTATATAATGAATAGGACAACAAGGTAGGCCCATGCTATACTTGCCTTGGTTCACGAACTGCTGCTGGTCCTGCTGCTCCTCGCACGCGTCCGGATTTCCGACGTACTCCTCACCGTCTGAACTCGAACGACACGAAGTATAACACGCAATTCGGAGCAGACATACAAGCAAAACATGGCTACTATTAGAACAGTACACCAACAATAAATAAATCTGAATAAAATGTTTACCAAAATCATCTACGTCTCGCTACGATCACATTGACGCGAATTGCACGAAAAACGGAGCTACAACGCAAAAGTTACGCGCTAAGCAAGGTTCCAAAACTAGCTACTAAACTAGTCTTAATCGAGAAACTTAAAAGCTTCTAACAGGTCCATCAGTAGCACTAATGCGTAGATTACGAAATTACAAAACTAACGCAAGTTGAACGGGTCGAATCGGAGCTAAAACGACGATTTTATACACGTTTTACTGCAGTGGCAATTCTGTAAATAGATCAAACTATTTTCGGATTTAAAATAAATCAAAATTCGGATTTATTCAAATGGCCGAGGACTGCGGGTTCAAATTCACGAAAGTAGGGGGTCTCTTTAGCAAAAAGACCCGCGAAGGGGTATTGGCCATTTCTGGCCGTTGATCAAGTGATGGACGGTTAAGAAAGAAAGGGGGGGAGAAGAGAGAGGCCGGCCGCCGGATTTAGGGGAGGAGACGGCGGCGCCACCATGGCCGGCGACTGCAAGCTCGCCGGTGCGCTTGGAACTCGACCTACGGCCCACGGTTTCGAAAAGTGAGGGCACCGGGACGATGTGGGGGAGACGGCGAACTCGCCCCGGAACAAAACACAGCCACGGGATGGCCTGCGCGGCGTGCCCGCCATGGCCGACGGTGGAGAGCTCATCGGAGCAGGGAAATCGGGCGCTACAGAGTCCCATTCTCCAAACAAAATCTACGGGGAGAATGCGGAGGGGATAGGGATTCCGTTTTCGTCACAAGTGCGGCCGGGGAAAAGCCCGAGGGGCGCCCGCCATGGACGGCGGCGAGAAGCTCGTCGGAGCTCGCGGACATGGCCCTAGAGGCCACCATTCGGGAAAATGAAGGCATGGGGAGAAGGAGGGAAGCGAGGTGAAGCTCACCGAGCGGATAAACGGAGTCGAGGCAGCCCGGGGACGATGACCGACGCGGTGGGGCGGTCGGCGCTCCGGTGTTCGTGCGATGCTGCGGTTGTTGCCTTGCGAGTGCGAGTGAGGAGAAACTGGAGAAGGGAAGGTGCAGGCGGGGTCGCGCTCCCCTTAAGAAGGCCGGGCGCGGGGGGCAGAGATGCTCCCACGCGCGGAGATCGTGGGCGCGGCGGTTGCGGCTTCGTCCGAAACAGAGGCGACTGGAGGTTGAGGAAGGCGCCGACAAGCGGGCCCGGGCGGTCAGCCGCAGCGGGAGACTGGGAGAGAGCGGCAGCAGCAGTTGCGGCTTGGCTGGGCCGGCCCAAGAGAAGGGCGCGGGGCGGGGCGAACGGGCCAAGGAGGAAACGGCTAGCAGGCCGAAAGCGGGGAAGGGTGAAGGAGGGAAAAGAATTTGTTTTCCTTTTTCAAATTTAATTTTTCAAATCACATTTCCAAATGATTTTCAAATCCTTTCAAAAATTTATCAAAACCACTCATCACAAAAATACTTGTGCAACAGCATGCATGCATGAACATTTTCTAACCTTAAGATCGATTTTAATTTCCCAAAAAGTATTATTCCCTAAATTTGAATGCACAACAAGTACATAATTAAATCAAATTTATCTATTTTTAAATAGTACAAAAATTTAGGGTGTCACAATGAGTTCCTTCCTGGACCGGTGGCAGATATACAGATACTCAAATGTCCAAGCTAAGCAATCCTGAATTGTTCTGGTTCTGATAAACCCATATTGGTTTTTATGCACAAGACCGGTGATCAAAGGTTGCAGCCTATTCGCTAGGATCTTGGTTAAGACTTTCACTGAGGTGTTCAGAAGAGAAATCGGCCTGTACTCAGAGACCCTTGTTGGCCCATCAACTTTGGGGATGAGGGTGATGAAGGAACTATTAATACTTCTAAGATAGACATTGCTCTGGGAGAAGGCATACCCAAGGTCATAGAAATCCTGCTTGATGATGGCCCAACATTTTTTGGTGAATTCATTATTGAAACCATCTGGTCCAGGGGATTTGTCAAATGGCAAAGCCTTAATCACTGCATTCATTTCTTCTTCAGAGAAAGGCTCTTCCAAGGATGAAAGGTCAGCATCACCAGAGAGGATGGAGTTGAGATCAAAGGCCATACTTTCAAAATTGGTTGTGCCCAGTCTATCCTTGAAGTTAGCCCACAGCAAGTCAGCTTTCTGTGCATGAGTATAGATTGCATTGTTTGAATTATCCACTAAGGAGGTGATCAAATTCCTTCTATGTTTGATTGAGGCATTAGCATGGAAAAACTTAGTGTTTTCATCTCCCAACTTTACCCATTTTATAGTACCTCTCTGCCTCCAGTAAAGTTTCTGCTGATGTAGTAGATTTGAAAGCTTATCACTGATAATTTTCCTGAAGTTCCATTCATGCATTGCTAGATCTCTCCATTCTTCCACACAGTCTAGGAAAGAGATCGCAACTTTTAGGGATCTAATAGCTGTCTTGAGATTTGAGAGCTGTGACTGCCAACTTCTGAGAGCAGCTCTCAAGGCTTTGAACTTTACTGTTAACCGAAGAGCAGGGTCCACTTGAGGGAAGCTACCATTCCAGCAGGCTGCGACTAGGGGGAGGAAGCTTTCGTGCTCCATCTAAAAGTTTTCAAATCTAAACACTTTTCCTTTTGGGATGTTCGTTTTGATCTCAATAACACAGGGCCAGTGGTCAGACACTTCCATGACCAAAGCTTTGGCAATTGTGTGGGGGTACGAGAGTGTCCAAGCATTAGAGGTGAAGAACCAGTCTAACCTCTCCAGAAGTAGGGGATGCTGCTTATTAGTCCAGGTGAATCTTCTTCCATGCAAGGGTACTTCCACTAGCCCCAGATTGCTGATGGTTTCATTAAAAAGCAACATTTCAGCAGCATTCCCACCCGGTCTGTTCCTATCTTCAGGTTTTCTCATTAGGTTGAAGTCACCTACAAGCAACCAGTTGATATCATCTGGCATTTGGACATTTGAGAGCCATTCTAGAAAGTTTCTCTTTCCATCAGCATCGCAGGGCCCATAAACACTTGTCAGAATCCAAGGCTCATTGTTATGAAGTGAGGTGAATTCTATAGAAATGGCATAGGAGTTGCTAAAAATTTGTGAGCCCATTAGGAGGGAGCTTTTCCAAACAATGATCATGCCCCCTGAGGCACCTATTGACGGCAGAACGACAAATTGATCAAAAGACGGAGGATAGAAAAGCTTAACAAAAGGCAAATCAAACGACTCTCTCTTAGTTTCCTGAACACAGACAATATCACATTGACACTCCAGGATCTTGTTTTTGAGAGACTCCCATTTATGCTCCCCATTAATTCCCCTAATGTTCCAGCAGAGCACATTCCATGTTTTGCTACCAGTTGTAGAATTCATTGGGAAGACAAAATGAAGGGGAATAGGCCTCGTATAGATATGCATAACATATGTACAAAGTTAGGCCACACATTGGAACATACTGTCAACAACCAAAAGCAAATGTTATTAAGCTAGCAAGCAGGAAAAGCAAAATCCCCGAAGGTGATGCTGGAGCCTCCACCGATGAAGCCTTTGTGCTCAGTCCTTGTCTGCATCATCATCTTCATTGCTTGCAGCCTTTCCAACAGAAGTCTTCCCCACAGGGGCAACCGAGGGTGCGTTCACTTCGCAAACTACGTGAAAAGTTACTGTAGCATCTTTCGTTATTATTTGGCAAAATTTATCCAATCATAGACTAACTAGGCTCAAAAGATTCGTCCTGACATTTACAGACAAACTATGCAATTAGTTATCTTTTTACCTACATTTAATGCTCCATGCATGCGTCGAAAGATTCGATGTGATGGGTGGAAGAGGAAATATTTTGGGTTGGTATGGGAAGTGAACATAGCCCGAGTCGAGATTATCGAGAGAGGGAGAAGGGGAAGCGACGCCCCTCTTCGTTTTGCTCGCACGTTCGAACCGACACCGTGTCGGCGACAGGCAGATGCCGCCCAAAAATAGATTTTTCGGAAATGATGTGGGTAGGGCATGTTGGATAGGATGCTTGCGTTTGTGTTGCTGGGCCTCGACCACATGAACGGCCTACAATACCTATCTCGTGTTTCTAAACATCTCCTCTCTCACTTTTCTCTCAAAACACGGTCGCGCCCGCAACCATTCTCGAACGTGCTCTCGAATCTCCGCTACGCCTGCATCGTCGGGCGTGCTCCACCCGCCTGGCCGAGTCAAGACTGGTAGCACTGGTGGTGGTGCTAGTGCTAGTGGTGCTCGCTCTGCTTGTTGTACGCGTCGCCCGCTCCCTCCCATCGCGCGCGCCGTTCACCTGGCCGAGCCAAGCCCGGTGCTGGTGGCGATGGTGGTGATGGTGCTTGTGCGCCGCCGCCGGTGCTAGTGTTGGTGGTGCTTACGTGTCATGGCTCGTCGTCGGCTAGAATCGATCGGCCACGACCTCCCCCATGTTGCAAACCATATGTTTCAAGTGTTTCCGATGTTTCGTAGGTATTGCAAAGTAGATCGGGATGTTGCATATGTCGTAATGGTTGTACACATATGTTGCAAGCTTATGTTCCCAATATTTCATCTGTTTTTTTATATGTATGTTGCAAGTGTGTTTATCTGGATGTTGCATATGTTTCACACATATGTTGCAAGTGTTTCATCTAAATATTGCATATGTTTACAATAGCTTCAAGTGTTTTTCAGTTGTTTTTTTCAAGTGTTTTAGATGCATGTTTCAAATGTTTCATCTATCATCAGATGTATGTTGCAAGTGCTGCATCTGAATGTTTTCAAAAGTAGATCGGGTGTTGCATCTCTCTCCTTGCCTTTGGCTGCATCGCCTCGATGTCTCCTCCCCTCGGCACCGGCTGGGCATCCGATACGACACCTGCGCCACCCCTCCCACTCTTTCTCAATGTTGGTGATGTTCGGGCAGCGTAGGCCCTCACATGGGGCACATGAAACGGAGTGCAGGCGCGAGCGTCTGTCTAGATGTCCGGATGCTAGCATTACCGATAATTTTTAAGGTGATTTTGTAACTCGGTGAGGGCATCTACAATACTTGTGATATTTCTCAATATTTTAGGCGACTCTCAATGGAGAGTTTTATAATATACACATCTTTTGTGTTGGTAATTGTGACAATGATTTTATCTTCATGAAACTCTCTCGTCTTCGTAATTAGTAATTTGCTAATATGTCATAGCATTTAATGAAAATAAAACTCCTTTAAAACTCCATTGAGACTGATCTTGTACGACTGAACAAACAGCCTGTACAATAGACTATCTGTTTAACTGTATGCAAATTGTTTAATGCTTTTATTTATTCATTCATGGTCAAATATGAATATGGTCCCTATATACCATTGTGTTACTTGTTCATACAAAACAGATCAAGCACAATAAGTATTATATACAATATAAATGATGTATTAATATATTTGTATATAAAGTAATATAATAGCCTTTTTAGGAAAATAAATAAATAGAATTACATTATCTTACTCTAAAAATTTTATAACTTTTTAGAGCTCATATGCAACATATAAAAAAATCACAACAAAAACACTAAATCATTTTTAACTCCCTAGCAAAAGGCTTGCTGGCGGTGAAACTTTTTACCATGGTGTCACATTGATATGAGTAATTTACATGAATTTTGCAGGATTTATTGAGCACAAGAATGTTCTAAAAAATACACTTAAGGTTCCATAAAATAAAATATGCATCAAATGTTTAAGGTGTAACATGTGTTTAATCACTTTATGTTATAGTTCTAGTCAAAAGGAACCTAACAAATTTGAATTATGATTTTTTTAAAAAAAATTAACTGATTTGAGCATTTTTGAAAAAAAAGAGGAAGAAACTAATAAACCACAACAGATCCGCAGCGGCATTCGTCTGGGTCAGACTTGCTCTGGAGCACGAGCCTGCGCCGTCGATAAGCAAGACGATGACACCTTTCTCTGCCTTCATTGATTACTATAAACAGAGAACCTATTGACAGTAAGGGCGTCCAACAACAACTTCCAAGCTAGCTACTTACTTATTGTTTAGTTTCCCTCGAAACATTATACCTTATCACATCGGATGTTTAGATACGTACATGGAGTATTAAATATAGACTAAAAAATAACTAATTACACAGATTGCGTGTATTTTACGAGATAAATTTTTTGAGCCTAATTAGTCCGTGATTAGACAATGTCATGCTACGGTAAACATGTGCTACTGATAGATTAATTAGTCTTAATAAATTTATCTTACAGTTTACCGGCGAGTTCTATAATTAGTTTTTTTATTAGTATCCGAACACTCCTTCCGACATCACATGAAATATCCGATGTGACACCCCAAAACTTTACACCCCTGTACTAGATAAGGCCTTACATGTAGAGTGTCATTGAAGAGAGTCTCCCTAATTTTTCATCAGCAGGAGGTCACCGTAACTGGAGTTGGGTCGCATGACCCCCACATTGGTCCTTTGGATCCTCTGTTTCTTATTAAGAGACAACAAAGTGAAATAACATGGTTCCATTGGTACCCATGTACCTGTGAACCAAAATTTTATTCATTCAATTGAATGCAAACAAGCCGCATTACAAGATTGAAAATGGAACAACTTAAATCTAAAAATTAAAATGTATGCACCTAAACTATTTATTATGCCATGGGGACGACCATGGTAGTGGAGATTTATAAAGATCTCTGTTCCCCATGGTTCGTGCAAGCCACTTGATCTTTGTGGTTCATGAATGGCAAAGATTGGCGATCTTATCTTCCATATCAAGCTGCCACATCTTCGCCTCTACTGCCTCTCCTCTAGAACATAAGTTTTCATCTTCAATTCACCTACCAAGGCAAGGAGGCTCTCCATGCTGTGCTTCTTTAGGGTCTTCTTCCCACTACGATGGCGATTTTGAAAAATATTTTAAGTTTACCATCTTTGAATCCACCAAAGATGGTGGCACCCAATCATTTAACTTTTTTCTCAATCTCGGTCACACTCATTAGTGCACCAACACCTATTTTCACAACTTTAGATATGTCTAGAGATGGCAATGAGGCCCGAATCCCCATTCCCCTGTAGGGATTCCCCTATTAGGGGGGTGGGGCCAGATTATTCTCTGCTGGGATTCATATGGTAGAAACCATATCTCCATTGGAGATGGAGGGGGGCTAGGATGGTTGTGAACATATCCTATGCTCCCATGCACTTAGGTGCCCCATGCTCCCATTAAAAAAACATGAAAAAGTGCTAAAAATTCAACAAAAAATGTGAATGCATAGATGATGCAAGCATCCGTGTTCATGTAAAATTTGAGTATGAACAAAAATTTATACAAGGAGAAAGCAAAAAAGAAAAAATAAGGATGCAATTGATGCATGTTGCGGATCGAGGTAAATAGTGCACTATCCAATTATATCTTTATTTTCTTTTTTTTTGTTTCTCCTTGTTGAGATTTTTGTTCATTCACAAACTTTGCATGAAGATGGATGTTTGCATTATCTATTCGTACGTATTTTCTATTGAATTTTTCAAGTAATTTTTCATAGTTTTTTTTCATGGGAGTAAAGGAGGCCTAAGTGCATGGGAGCACAGGATGGTGATCTTTTCCCCATTCCTATTCTCTGCTAACCCGCCCTGCTTCACAAGCACACCAGGCGCACGGTGAACTAAGGGCCCATCAAAGGCCCAACTAGCCAAGTATTTATACCGTGAACAAACCCTAACCCTAGCCATCCATTCCTCTTCCTCTAGAACACTAGCCACAACCCCCAACACGCCACCGCCCTATCAGTAGCCTCCATCTCATTCACTCTCACTCATGTACACACAACACCACCTGCCAACCCACCATTGTCTTTCTACATTGGTCCCACATGCTGCAGTGATGCACGACGCACCATGTTGGAGCAATTGCTCACTCGTATCCCACGAACGAGAATAGGGCACAATCGCGCAAGTGACAACATGAGACACAATTCACAACACTAGAGCAGGAGGGTGCAAGCCACCATCAAAGCTTTAGACCGGGCGTTGGTGCTCTAGATCCTTGGGTTTTGATACTTTGGTCTTTGGCCTCCACCTGTTAAATTATTTGGCCACCATATCTTCTTCAATTCTATTACAAATCCTTGGGATTCATTGAAGCATGATGGGTCAATTCCCCTCTTATATGGTCTGCTTTTTTCCCTATATGGTTAGCCTATGTGCCATCAACTTGTATACCTTAGGCAATATTGTTGTGTTTCTACCACTATGTGTTGGGCTGGTAGTGCAAGTGTGTATGATATGTGTTCCTCACTTTTTAATGGTTGCAGGGTAGGCAACCCATGTTAATTAATTCCCTGTGTGAGGGTGGGGTTTTGGAAGAAAATAGAGCTCGAAGTCACTCACAAGGACAAGGATGGGGAAATTTCATACCCATAGGGATGCATGTTGCAATCTCTAGATGTGTCTCGTCTTTACTTCAAGATACTAGACCTTCTAGAAATTCTGATGCTTGGGCCCAATAGAAGTATGCAGGATTGGAGACGGAGAGATGAGTGAAAGACACATTTGTAATTTATATCTAATTAGCCTGTGGTCTAGTATTATCCATACTAGAAGCATACCCCGCGCATTGTTGCAAGACTTCTATAAATAAAATCATTGTATATATTAGTTCAACCTACATGTTCTTACTTTGAATAAAACAAATAGAATTAGATCGGATCATAAGATGATGGAATTACAAAATAAATAGTGACATATGGATGACTGATATATTTCTTATATATTGAAAGTACTAACTGCATGTAGTGGAAGTGACATGGTTTACTTGGGTTAAGAGGTCAAAAGTTAGTGCATTATGTGGCATTTAGTGGGAGATGATGTGGATGGCTTGCATGTTGAGATAGAACTGTTAGTGGGGTTAAAAATATAAGATAGATATAGATATAGAAATGGGGCTTGTACTCTTCAAATTATGTGGTCATAAAGTAAGGTGGTGGATGATATGATGAGAGGTAATATGGAGTGGTGGACCTAGCCTTGTCCACTAGGTTAGTCAAACTCTAACAAAATTCGAAAATACTCTAGTAATTAAACAATGTTTTCATTTAAGGTTCACCATGCCATGCAATAGATTTGACTTGCCATGCAATAGATTTGACCCCAATGATATTCTTTGCTGGCTTCGCTCTTGGTTGGCCACAAGATAAAGAAGGTGGTGGTGAAAGTCCTATGTTTGGTGTTGGTAATTAGTGACAATGCCTAAGTACTAATCCTATGTCTAAGTTGTATATAGCATATGAGGATTAGTACATTCCAAGGTTGGTGGCAAGATGGACATGGTGATCATGATGGTCACACTTGGATTTAGATGCAACCCTACGTGATCAAGGCAAAGGTATATGCTTAAGGGTTGTGTTTTAGTAACCAAGACACCTATTGGGTGTGGTTACATTATAGGATAGATAGCCGTACTATAAAGAGGGGAATGACGCAGCTATTGGACTCCTAAGTGCCTCTAGATGTGCATTTCATAATCATGTGCATTTGGATAGAACTAATAACGCCTCAAAAAATGATTGTGAAAATGCTAACACACTCACACATGGCAAGATCACTTGGTGGTGTTAGCATGTTTGCAAAGGCGGTGGAGTTTGAGTGGTAGATAGGGTTTGGGGTCCTCTCTCCCTCCCGTCGAGCTTGCGAGACGGGATTCAAGCATTTTCGAGGAGTTGAAACGACTTTTTTCCATTACGCCAGAAGTCAGAAAAGAAACGGAAGCGAACGGAGGTCACAGAGGTGACCAGACGCTGAACCGGACGCGGTCTCTGGTTGACCGGACGCGTCCGGTCAGCGTTCAGCGTCTGCGCGTATTTCAGTTTGATGATCGGACGCACAGCGCGTCCGGTCACTGACGACCGGACGTGTCCGGTCACTGACGACCGGACGTGTCCGGTTGTTCAGGGAGCTTACTGGACTCTAACCGGACGCTGGCATTGTGGCGTCCGATCAGTTCTACAGCGCGTCCGGTCACTGTTTTGTTGTGCGCTGCTCTGGCTTGACCATCGTGTCCGGTCAGTTACAGAACCAGCGCGTCCGATCGATCCCAGCGCGTCCGGTCTGTGCGTCAGGCGTGTCCGGTCATTGGTTCGTAGCTAGCCGTTATGAGACCGGCGCGTCCGGTCAGTTGGACCAGCGCGTCCGGTCAGCACGATTTTGGCTGATTCAGTTTCTAACGGCTCTATTCGAAGGGGCACGTCTATATATACTCGTTGGCCGGCTTAAGGCTCGATCTCTTGAACATTTGACATACTTGTGAGCACTTTGAGCTAAGCAACTCCCGTCCCACTCATATCTCTTGCTTCTTTGCATATTCGAAGTGAGATTGAGTGATCCAAGTGCATTTGCATTGTGAGATTGCATCTTGTTGGCACTTGGTGGTTGATTTGCTGTGGGATTCTTGTTTCTCTTGGTGGTTGCCACCACCTAGACGGCTTAGAGCAGCTTGGAGGCGTTGGCAAGAGTTGGTGATTGTTCTTGGCCACCTCTGGTGATTGTGAGGGGTTTATGCCTATCTCGACGAAGCGCCAAAGGCAACATTAGTAAATTGCTCGTGTCATTGCAACCTTTTGCCATTTGATAGGTTCTTGTGACGCCTTTTGAGAGGCTCGGTGTGAGACCGATTAGCCACCGAACCACGTGGTGAAGAGGGACACAACGGGGACTAGCGTGCCGGCAAGCACGTGAACCTCGGGATAAATCTTCGTGTCATCACTCTCATATTGTGATCGATTGATCTCGGTGTTCGGTTATCTTGGTATTCATTGTTGATCATATTGGTTGGCTCAATACTTCGCCCCTCGGTGAAACTCTCCTAACTCAACTCCGCATTACTTTCTTAGTTATCTTTGCTAGCTAGTTTGCTTTGCTTTAGTAGCTCCTTTGTGTAGCTTGCTAGTTATAGTTGTAGTTACCTTCTCGGTTCGACTTGTGCGGTTGAGTGAAAATACTAGAATTGTGAATTGGTTAGGTGGCTTGCAAACACCCCGTAGGCTAAGCAAAACTCGAATCTCGCTACTTGTTATATTGATAAACTTGTTTAGCTTGTCTTTGTAGAAAATTTTATAAGGCTATTCACCCCCCTCTAGCCATCAAGACCTTTCAGGTGGTCATGACTCATGACATCACTTGATCTTGTGGGGCAGTGGAAAATGTGAAGGCACAAAAAAACCATAGCTTGTACCATGGAAAAAGTCTGTTCATCCATTTTTTTATCATGGACCATCCACACTCGACAGTAATAGATCTTACTACTAAAGAGAAAGGTTTGCATTCAATATTAGCACAAAGACAAAAGAATTATTTAGATTCTTAGTACTAACAACAAAGGTGTTAGTAAATTACACAACTATATCAGCATACCATGCACCTCTATACATATATGTATGCTACTTCTTTTAGTAACAAAACCTAAAACTATCAATAGTAATACAATAACATATTCTCTATGCCTTCTGGCTCAAGAGAGATGTTAGATATGAGGCATGATCCATCTCATAGCCGTAAAAGTTGTTCCACAAGTCATTGTCCTTGGTGTTGCTTGCCACCTTCTCAATCATTCTTGTGCCTAAGTTTAGAGCATACACCTCACTTCTCAGTTTACCATAGTAGCTGGTAGTAAAGAACACGACCCCACTCTTCTCACAAAACCATTGTAGTTTTACCTCCGTTGCAAGCGCATCAACTTTCAAAGCTTGGTCTACTTGGATATTGATCTTCGTCTTCCATAATGAATTGCTCATTTGTAGTGTACTGTTGTCAGTGCTGCCATTGTTGTCGTAGGTGATTACACATATTTCATTTGTTGGTGCCCACTTACCATGCGTCGATAAGTACCAATGCCTGCTAAATTGGATAGCACAGAGCCTACCCTTCGGTGTCATGCCTAGCAATATATTCTCTGTGTCATTGAAGGTGTTGCCTCCTGACCAAGGCAATCTCATCATCGTGGCCTCTAATGTGTTGAGGTGTAGCCCGAACACGAGGTCCTTTGTTATCCAATATGCTACTTGTCCACCACAGGCAATCACACCATTGCGCATCAGTTGTATTTGGTTTTTGCCAAGCTGGGCTCCAGTCACCTTGCCCTCTGGTCTCCATATGCCATCCTTAGATGAGTAGCTCCGAAATGCTGTGTAGTGGAGCCGACTATACACCATGAGCAGGTGGTAGTGAGAGGACAATGGAGGTTGTGGGTTGTTGTTCTTGTTTTGGTAGTCGACAGCGGTGAGCACCATGCAGGCATAGTGTCCAAGACCATCCTTGCCCCTTAGGGCTGGTAATTCATGGACCTCGCCACTCATAGGGTTGCAAACACATAGCTTGAGAGTCCTACTATGTTTACCACGTTGAACTTCAATGACGAGGAGGCCGTTCCTGGAGGCCACAATGCGAGATGAGCTCAAAAGCCCATCGTTGATGTCCATGTTCAATGACAGTGATGGCTTCTGGAGGACCGGGAACCGGCGTGATGCAGAAGCCATGGGAACGAAGCTTAGCGTAGTGGCATCATGCTTGTGAAAGAATCCGATGATGAGCGAGGGGATGAATTTGTCGATGAAGCATAGCTGTTGTGAGGTTCGGCAAATGAAGTTGGCATCACCAGACACCAGGTGAAGCCAACGCCTACAGGTAGCAGCGCAACGAACGACATCGGCAATCTCAAGAAAGCCAATGAAGATGAAGAGGATGATCTCATCAGTTAGTGGTGTGCCATCATCGTTGGGCCGATGTGGCTGCTTGGAGATGTTTGTCCGGATGGACAACCAACCCTTGTTGCGTGGACCTGAAGCCATGTTGATGGAAGATCGTATGTGTGACACAAGGCGACCTCTCTTGGCTCGCGGCATGTCGTGTGTTCTAGAAAAAAGGAAACTATGTTACACATGGACAAAGGAAGCTATCATATTTAGAATAGAATCAAATCCACTATGTGGTTTCAACCTAATGTCCTAAATCTAAGTCCTGCATTTCAATTCATTAAATTTTCACTCAAAATTGATGAACTAAAAACAAATAATATCAAACCTCGAATTGAACCTTGCATACTAATAGAAAAATGAAAAAGCTCTCCCTTTTAAAATTAAGGAATTTTGGATATGAGACAGAAACATGGTTAATAGCAAGGGGATCAAAAACTATTGCTTCTTCCCTCGGTTGTGTTTCTATCTTGATAAAACTGACACATTCAAGTTGTGCCCCAGCTTAGAAAGAGTAGATCTATTGTTACAAAAAGTAAGAACAGTTTGATGTGATGCCAAATTTAGAATGGGTTTGCTCCATGTAACATGAATTTTTATATGTTGCAAATATATATGGCACAAAAATTTTAAAAGGGACTAGGATCAAGGTAGGAAATGTAAAATTTGGAAAAGATTATATTAGAATTTAGGCAAAGACATACCGATTCTAGTGGCTTTCAAGGGATGTTGGTGCTGGAAGAAGACTAGCGGTGGGAAGCCCCAATCGAGTTAGAGCAATTGAGGACGTCGATTACCTGGTTGTGGGAAGTAACAACAGATTAGACAATTGGACCCACCGAAGATGGTAGAGGAGGGTAGGGCTAGGAATCCCACCAGAGTTGACGAATGAATCCACTTTAGCAGGGAGCAAAGGCCTCAAACGAGATGAGGATGGGAGGAGCGAACCCACAGACCTCACACTGTATAGGTGGTAGTGGTAGGGTGGAAAGAGATTGGGTGCAATCTTGAAGATAGGGGGAGGGTTAAAAAGGCATGAAGACCGTTACATCTCACCTTAGCGGTTACAAAATTTTGCTTGCAAGCGAAATATAAGTTAACTTACAAGTAAAGGGACATACTAATTTAGAAGCAAAGTAAGAAATAACTATGCTACTAAATTCTTCCCTCTTTGCTTTCTCAAAATTTGGCATTTCCAAAGTATTGTCATTATCTTAATAACTTATGGCTTAGAAAAGTTCTTTGACATGGAAATGAACTAGAGGATCTTACCAAAGTTCCATGCCAAATAAATGTTAGCTAGATATATACAACATTATTGTTTGCATTAGTTATGCTAATCTACTTATACTATAAGAACACAACAATGTCATAGATATACTTTTCCGACAAAAGATCAGGTTTCATCGAATTCTCAAAATGCATTTTTAGGTACTTAAACTTGTCTTGTGATATCACCTAGGTCACCGTACTCTCAAAATGCATTTTTCAAGTATCCAAACTTATCTTAGGATGCCATCCAGGTCCTGAACTCTTAAATTTTATTTTCAGGTCCTAGAACTGGTCCAAAAGAGCTCCAACCATCCCACATGTTAGTCTCTAGGGCTCCATCTACATGCTCTCCCTCTCTTTTAGGGTATGTTTGGTAGGGCCCTGGCTTCAGCTCCTCCGAAGGAGCCCTATCAAACGTTTTGTAGGAGGACCCGTTTTTCAGTGAAAATAGAGAAACTGGAGCCATTTTGGAACAGCTTCAGCTCCTACGGAGGAGCCTTGCCAAACACCTTTCTCCATATCAAAGGCCATGATGTCATCAGTAGTGGTGGTAGCAAGGGCAACGTTAGTGCTCCTTAGACGGAAGAGGTAGATGAACGATCGCTTTGCCATTAACTAGCGGTCAAAACGAGGTGTGGATCCAACTACTATGACATGTGGCATCGTGATACGGAGTAGATCGGGTCTATTTGGATCTAAGTGACATATTATGACAAGTTTAGAACCTGAATTACACGATGCGACAAGTCCAAGATCTAAAAGTACCATTTTAAAAGTTTGGGAGATACATGTATGTAAAGACAAGTTCGTGGACCGAAAATATTTTAAAAGTATAGGAACATGAACGACACCTAGAAAACAAGTTCAGAGACTGTCTGTCTATTTTACTCAACAATATTTTTATAATATAAAGTAGACAACACATATTCACGTCCATGCCGTCTCATGTTCACGTGTCTTCCATGCCGTCCCGCTCAGCAAGGGATGCCAAGTGCGCCGCCTGATCCATCTCGTACCCGTGAAGGTCCCCCAATCACGGTCCCCGACATGGCTCGCCAACTTCTCAACCGCCTTCGTGTCGAGGCTTAGAGCGTACACCTCGCTTCTCCGGTGGTCGTTGTCCCGGCCACGGCGCTGAAGAAGACGATCCCGCTCCTGTCGCAGAAAAACCGCAGCCTCACCTTGGCCGCGTCGTCCGGCAAGTACTAGTCTACCTGGATCGATTCCTTCATGTTCAACGCCCATAGTCGCAGGTGTACACGCCTATGGAGACTCTCCGCTTACGCATGGCCGGGGATAGCGACATGCGGTCGAACTGGATCAAGCAGAGCCCTCCCTCCGACGACAAGCCCAGCAAGGTGTTCGCCATGGTGAAGTTTTGGCCGTTAGCGTACCAAGGCACGCGTACCACGTGCAGCCTCAGCGTGGCAAGTTCCAGCGCCGCCACCACGTTCTTTTTTTTTGACGGAAAATACTGTAGGGGAGGTCCCCACAGTTTGGATTTTATAAATGAATTGCAGGAAAATTACAAGGGTACATACACACCTGTCTTAACTAAAAGCATAAGCCAAAAGCAAAAGGAGAACCTAAGGTCATCCTTAAATCTAACAGACTGAGTAAAACATTGATTTTTGAAATTAGTTAACCAAAGAACAAGAGTAGGGTATCTACGCTGGAAGATCTTGTCGTTTCGTAGCTTCCAGAGTTCCCACGCGCCAATTAGAGCAGCCTCCGTAAAAAAACAGCAATCCTTGGGCTTCCTTCTCCTTCAGGAAGCGTTCTTGGAGAGGGAGGGTAGTGTCCCAGCTGAAGCTGAGAGCAGACCAACATTGTTGCGCGAAGGGACAAGAGAAAAAGAGGTGCTAGATGTCTTCCTCAATGCTGGCATTGCACAATACACAGTATAGATCATCTTGGGTATTGAGATGTCTTCTTCTCAACATTGCCTTTGTGTTGATCCTGTCAACAAGAACAAGCCACGCAAAAAACTTGACACGAGGTGTGCAGCGAGATTTCCAAACCAGCTTGAAGATCGGGTGTCCCTCCACGTCCTTGTAGGCATGATTGTATAGTTTCTTAGATGTGTAACGACCCCCTAGATAGGTTCCCAAGTGTCTGTTCCATCTTCGTCATACTGAATGGCACTGAGCTGAGCCTGCAAGAGCTGCAACTCATCATATGCCTCAACAGATAGTGGCAAGAAGAATATAGAATCCAAGTCCTCAGCCTGAATGATTCCTTGCACAGAGATGGCTTCATTTATAGCAAAGGAGAAGAGCCTTGAGAATTCATTGGATAACACTATATCAGACCGATTGTCATCCCAAAAACAAACAGTTGAACCGTTAGCAACTATGCATTTAGCAATGCTTCTGTAAATGGGATTCAACCTCATAACATCCCGCCACCAGAAGGAGCCGATTTCTCTCGAGGCATGTGGCACTTTGTTGGTGTAATACTTGTCCCAAATGAGGCGAACCCAGGGAACATCTGCCCTATTGTAAAACTTGTGCAAATGCTTCAGGAGAAGAGCGTCATTTTGGAGTCTCAGATTGATCACTCCTAGGCCTCCTTTTTCTTTCGGCTTCATCACAGTCGGCCATGCAACCAAGTTGCCACCCTTATTAGCAGGGTCATTTCCTCGCCACAAACACTGCATTCTGGCTCGATCAATGTTTTCGATGACGCCTTTTGGGATCTTGATGGTGGCAAGAGTATAAGTAGTTATGGGAGTGATGGCTGAATTTATCATTTCAAGCCTTCCTGAGTATGAAAGCCAAGCAGAGCAAGCTGATAAGCGTCCCTCAATTCTATCCATCATCGGGGGTGAGATCCTCCATACGTGGCTTCGTCGTGCCCATCGGAAGCCCAAGGTACGTGAATGGCAGGGAGCCGATCTGTCAACCAAAAGTGTTTGCCAAGATGAGCATTCTGTCATGCTGCACATTGATTGGGATCATTTGAGATTTTCTGTAGTTGACCTTGAGGCCCGATGACTTCTCGAAACTGTTCAACGGGGCTTTAAGAAAATAGAGTTGTCTAGCGTCTGCTTGGAGGATGAGTAGTGTGTCATCTGCGTATTGGATAATAGGGAAGTCAGCATTTGGTTGTGGGATTGGGGCTTTTAATAGGTTTCTGTCTGCTGCCTTGTTGACCAGGTACTGGAGTAGTTCAGATGCAAGTACAAACAGTAGAGGGGACAGCGGATCACCTTGCCGCACGCCCCGTTTGCACTTGAATACCTTTCCTGGCACGCCGTTGGGGAGTACAGCCGAAGAACCAGAGGACATAATACTGTGGATCCATGATATCCACTTACTTGGGAAGCCCATATGCTGCATCATTAGGAGAATTGTGGAATGCTCAATTGTGTCAAACGCCTTCTCGAAGTCGAGCTTCAGGATGATGGCTTCGCGCTTCGATTGGTGACACTAGTGTATATACTCAAAACACCATGCTAGACAGTCCTGAATCGTGCGAGTACGGATAAAACCATACTGGTTTCGGTGAATGAGCTGCAAAATCACTGCCTGAAGCCTGTCAGCTAGGATCTTGGTCAGGACTTTCAGACTGTCATTTAGTAAAGAAATCAGCCTAAAATCACTAACTCCTTCAGGGTTGGCAGTCTTTGGAACAAGTGTGATAAAGGATGTGTTGATGCATTCTAGGTTCACTGTACCATGATAGAAGTCATCACAGAGCCTGTAAAAATCATTCTTAATCACACGCCAACATTTCTTTAGAAATAAACCGTTGAACCCGTCCGGTCCTGGCGCTTTGTCTGGAGGCATTCTCCTGATGATGAGGTCAATTTCCTCATGCTGGAAAGGGACTGCGAGGGTCTCTAGGCCTAGGGTGGCTTCAATGAAGCATGAGAGATCAAAGGCCATTACTGGGTTAGAAGAAACGCTCATTCTCTTCTTAAAGGATTGCCACAGGAGGCCCACTTTACCTTGGTGATCCTGAATCCAGATCCCTTCTTCATTTTGCAGCTAGGAGATGGAGTTTCTTCTAAAGGAGATAGTGGCCATTCCATGAAAAAACTTTGTACACTCATCTCCCAGTTGTAATCTGTTGACAGTGTACCTTTTTTCCAGTAAATGTTTTTGTACCTCAAAAGTGTTGCTAGCTGCACTTTGACTAATCTTCTTAGATTGCTTTCAGTGTTATATAGCCCTTTGGCATCTTCTAATGCATCCAGAAAAGAAATGACTGTGTTGCAGTTACTAATTAAGAGGGACAGATTGGAGAGGCCTCTACTCCAACTCTTCAGTGCTGCTCTCAAATTTTTGAGCTTGGCAGACATGGATCTTGCAGAGGAGTCCAACACAGGAGAGGAGGACCAGCAGCTACTGACCGTGTCAATGAAGCCTGGGTGTTCAACCCAGAAGTTCTCGAATCTGAAGATATTAGAGCGTGGAATATTGGTTCCAATGGAGATCTTGCAAGGTATGTGATCTGAGGTGATCTTAGCCAAGGGGGTGACTTCAGTGTTGGGATATGAAGGGGTCCAATTCATCGAGGTGAAGAACCAGTCCAGCTGCTCCAAAAGCGGATCGCCCTGCATGTTGCTCCATGTGTAGGCCCTGCCCTTAAGTTGCAACTCAACTAGACCAAGGTGGCCAATAGCCTCGTTGAAAGTAAGAGTGTCTGCAAGATTGCCGCCTGGTTTATTGCGGTTGCTGAGCGATCTGTAGAAGTTGAAGTCACCAAGGAACAACCAGTTATCTTCGTCTGCTATGTCATGGTGCTTGAACCAATCAATAAAAAGCGATCGGGTCGGGTCATCACAAGGTCCATAGACGGTGGTCAATTTCCAGAAGTCCGAGTTCTGCACAGAGGTGAACTCAATCGTGATGCCAAAAACATGTTTGTCAACGACTGTACCCGAGAAGTGAGAACTGTTCCAAGTAACTAGTATACCCCCAGAAGCACCAACCGAAGGAACAAAGTCAAACTGATCAAAGCGTTTGGGGGCAAAATTTCTGATGTAGGCTGTGTCAAAATGTTCTCGCTTTGTTTCTTGAAGACAGATAATAGAACAAGCACTCTCTATCTCGCATGGCATCCCACTTGGAGGTAGCATTAATCCCATGAATATTCCAGCATAAGATGTTCCAATTGCGATTACTCATTGCAAGGAAGCGGGTGATAAAGATAAATTGTCACGGCTAGCGTGCACAGGTAGCAATCTATTAAGCAGACTGAAGTTTCAAACCAAGCATAAGATAGTTTGATAAACAAAAGGAAAATGGCCTCGAGAGGGAAGTGAACGATGATGTTTATAACACAACAAAAGCAAAAGATAGTGGCAAGCAGGCCGATGGTGCGCAGATTGGGAGACACAGCTCCCCAGAAGGCATTAAGCCGAGGATTCATCATTGGCACTTGGATCGGGCGCGCTCATGAGCGCATCAGGAGTGAGCTCACCAGGAGGCACTCCACACTCTATTCCCCAGCCTTGCAGTATATCCATCGAGATGGGACCAACTTCTCCAGTATCTACGTCGATCACAATGCCAGCAGTCTTTCTCTTCTTGTTGGGCTCCTTTTCTAGTCTGAACTTGCGGTAGCCATCTTTGTTATTGCTCATTCTGATGCTTCTTCTGACACTCTGCTCCACAACCGGCACAGTTGGGTTGGAAGAGGTGGTGGGGATGGACAGAACACCTTTGCCTGCATTTCTCTTTCGGGCTGCTTTCTGCTGTGGGCTGGGCTGAATCTGCTCAGTTTGAAATTCAAAGGCAGCTGAGCTGGAATGTTCTGGGCCGTCCTGATCCTGAGAAGATTGCTGCTGCTGCTGGTTCACTGTTGTCTGCTAACAAGCTGCTGCCTGGTACTCAACAAGTGCTGCATATATCTGAATAGCAGTAGCATCCGCAGTTGGCTTCCATGGCACAAGTTCCAATCCATTTGGGATGGTGTTCCCAGTCTGAGCTTTTCTTTTGTTCACATTGGGAAATTCTTCAGGGAAGTTAGGGAAGGCATTGTCTGCATGTTCTGGGGTGGGCCCCATTTCCGTGGTCTGGTTTTCAAGTGTCTTGGTCTTGGTCTTGAGCTTTTTCCTGTAATAGACCTTACTTATGGAAGTGGTGCTTTTGTATGGGTATTCTGATTGTTGTTATGCTGGCCTTGTGAGGAAACAGATTCAAATGATAGGACATGACCCAGGGAGGCATTGGGCCCACTTTGGTAGCCTTCTGTATCAGCAATGATGGGGTACTGAATGTTTGCAGCTTGCTCACTGCTGTGAAGATGATCAGCAAGTACCTTGAGCATCACAGAATGCACAGCCGGCTTCCACAAGGCAAGTGCAACATCACCATGCTGAGGGTGTATCGCCTGCTGAACCGGGTTAGGATGCGGATTGCCATCATGGACTCCATGAGCAATATCAGCACCTTGATGCTCACTGTTACGGCCAGGAGATACGTTCCTAGCCGAGGTCTCCAGAGTAGGTTGCAACTGAATTTTGGGTTTCCAAATTATCTTTGGTTTGGCCTGCGTTGCATGTTCTGTCATGGTGACCTGAGGGTCGGGGAGGTTGTGCTTGGGCCTCCAGATGAGAATCGGACGAACTTTGGTGAGCCGGGCCTTGGAACGACAGTGTCTCTTAAGGTGACCAGAATTGAAACAGAGAAGACACCGTACTAGGAAATTACAAGCACTGCGACTATGGCCCAAGCCCAGGCACTTGGGAGCACTTAGGACCCAATCTGTGTGATTTGAATTTGAATTTGAAATGGGATCAGATGAGCCCGCCGTTGAACTCGCCGTGATGGCAAGCCAGCACACCATCCTACCGTCACGGGCCACGACGCCGCCACGCATCAGGCGCAGCTGCTTCTGACTAGGCTCGTCGTAGTTCACCGCCTTTTCATCTCTGCTCCAGCCGTCGTCGTCGGGCGAGTAGCTGTGGAATGTGGCGGAGGCGCCGCCGCGCCTGGTGTACACCATTATCAGGCGGGAAGTAAGAGGAGGGACGCGAGTGGAACAGCCCGTCGTCGGTGAGCGTGCTCAGCGGAAGGGACGGCTGGCCATGGAGGCCGAGGAAGGCTTCGTTCGGCTGTGCTGATAAGCCGGCTGAAAAACGGCTGATTTATTGTGAGAGAAAAATATTATTCTGACTGAAAAAATAAGCCGAAAAGTACGTATTATAAGCTGGATAAACAGGATAGAAGTGTCGTCTCGTCGCGCAAGCCACAGCCCAGGGGACGAAGCGCGGCCCAGCGTGGCGATCTCGTCGTGAAAGAAGCCGAGGGCGAGGAGGCCAAAAAAATCTTCCCGGCAGCCGCCGTGGTGTGCGACCGAGGAAGGCGGCATCACCGGACACCAGGTTGCGCCACTGCCTGCAGGTGGCGGCGATGCGGACGAGGTCGGCAAGGTCGCCAGATCGGGGATGTAGTCGAAGATGGCGAGGAGGGCTTCGTCTGTCAGCAGCGCCGCGGCGTCGTCAGCGGTGGCCCGGCGCGGCCGCTTGGAGGGTGGCTCTCGCCGGAGGATGGACATCAAGCCTCTCCTGCTGCTTCCATCGGTCGCGCCGGCGATTAAAGATGGCGGGGCCATTGCAAATCTTCAAAACGATCGATCGTCCCCTATAATATTTAAACTAGGCTTAAAACTTAATTTTTTTTATTAAAATCATGACCATTTTAGATAATATAATATTTATTCATATTATTTTCATATATTGACAGTTTCTTTTGCCGATTCATAAGCCATCCTCCCCTATGGTGGCAGCCCCACTGTGGCGGATATGGACGTGGGTATTGACGTCGCAGTGTTCATGACCCTAGCCTTTGTGTGCAACCCCAAAATCATCATAGTAACCAGGAACTCTAATGCAGGCTGTGGTGGTGCCTAGAGGGATGTCTGGGGTGACAGGGCGGCCTAGTGATGGAGGCAGATCAATGGACAGTGAGGCAAGATGGCAACGTCAGGTGGGGGTGGAGGATAACCACAATTAGAAAGGGCAGGGTAGAAGCGGCGGTGGTGGACCGTCGGCGGCTCGATCAATGGTAAACACGTGGCCGACCGCGGGGTGATGGAAGGAGGCGGTCGAAAGGAAGAAGATGTGTGTCCGACGCCCGCACATTACAAAAGAGTCCTCTCAAAAGGCGGTAATGGAGAATGAATCAAGAAACGACATAGGTAATCAGATATGTCCCTTATCTCTATTCGATGAGCATGGATGGAGCGACCATATCGCTCTAGAAATCTAGGCATTTGTTTGGTTGAGGATCGAACTAGATGGAGTTGTTCTGTCCTGTTTTCACAACTGCTTGGTCGTGGAACAAGTAACAGCTTATTCGTTTGGGCTGAAAATACTATTGGCTGATTTATGTTAGAGAAAAACACTGTTGGCTGGCTGAAAATAAGCGGCTGAAAGCTCAAGCGAACAGATTGTAAAGCACGATTCCTCGGAGGGAATATACATGTAAGATTCAGAATGAGCTCGCTCATTCCAATCAGCCGTACCTTCTCATCCACCAAATGTTGTCTTGCTCCATCACACTTAGGTGGCGACACACACCAGAGTAGAGCAGAGGCAGCATAAGAGCATAGCGGCAGCACGAGCATGTGGGGCGATACGGCAGAGCAAGCAGGCTATGGTGTTGGAGCGTGAGCATCACGACAAAGCGAGCAGGACAGCGGGGCGAGTAGGCTGCTTGGCGTGTGAGTCAAGGAGTTGGCCAAGCACGTGAGTAGGGTAGAGGGCGCGACAGGGGGGCGATGGGATGGCTGCAGAGGGTGGCGGGCCGGGAGCAGTTGCTTAGCGAGGAACAATAACCCAAACGCAACCCTAGGGGCTGGTTTAGATCCAATTTTTTTAGCAAAATGACACTGTAGCGCTTTTCGTTGTTATTTGGCAAATATTATCCAATCATGGTCTAATTAGGCTTAAAAGATTCGTCTCGTCCATTTTGTCTAAACTGTGTAATTAGTTTTATTTTTTATCTATATTTAATGTTTCATGCATGTGTCTAAAGATTCGATGTGACGAGAAATCTGAAAAAATTTGCAAAATTTTCTGGAACTAAACAGGGCCTAGGTCTCCCCTTGTGAACGATAAGCCATCTGACACGATCGGCAATGTGAAGGCAATGATTCAGGACAAGCAGAGGCTCTTCTTTGATGGCAAGCAGCTTGAGGATGAGCAGACACTTGGCGATTACAATGTCCAGAAAGAGTCCACGCTGCACCTTGACTTTGGCATGCAGATTTTCGTGAAGGCTTTTCACTGGCCAGACCATCACTCTCGAGGTGGAGCCATCTGACACAATCGACGATATTAAGGCCTTGTCTAGATACCTAAATTCATCCTTAAATTTCACTATGCAAAAAGAAGATTTTCAATCACATCAAAATACCGGCATATGCATGGAGTACTAAATGTAGATGAAATCAAAAACTAATTGTACAGTTTTGTTGTACTTTACGAGACGAACATTTTGAGCTTAATTAATCAATATTTGGATAATTATTAGCAAATAAAAACAAAAATGCTACAGTGTGGCACTGTGCAGAATCGGGAGCTCCCGATTCGGGTAACTAAACAAGGCGTAAGGAAAGGATTCAGGACAAGCAGATTCTTGTCTTTGATAGCAAAGAGCTTAAGGATAAGCATACACTTGCATATTACGATATCCAGAACGAGTCCACAATGCACCTTGACCTCTGCCTGGACAGCGAGGCAACTTATTGTGGAGAAGGTAGCTGGCAGGATTATCTCCCTCGAGAAGTCGAGATTGACTCCGATGATGACTGAATATGAAGGGTAAGATCATGTATAGTGTGCGGCACGTTATGTATAGGTTTTTTTTTTGCCTTTGCAGCTTTGTCCCACAATGTAAATATGCTAACACCCTTCTTCTTCATCTACGTTATAAGAATGAAGAATACAATCAAAAGAATTAGAAAAACAATTTTTCAATAGTTCACTGATGAGTGAATCTAGGGTGCTAGTTTTCTGCATCTACTATGGCAGCAATGATCACCTTGCTTGTTGACTTTGCTGAGCCGAGGGGCCAAGGGGGAGAACTGGAGGGTGTTGCTGCTGCAGAAGGGGCACGCCGCCACCGCAGCCAGGCCGCCGCCGGTCGCCGACTCCTTCGCACTAGGAGTCTGGGAAGGGAAGGAACGAAGGGGAAAGGGAAGTCGGCCAGAGTGACCGATTAGGGGAAGTGGCGGCTGCCTGCCGGTGCCGGTCGCCAGAGTGGGGGTCGGCCAGTCGGTGGAGGTGGCGGCGTCGCGTTGCTATGCGCGGTGCGCCCGTGCTGCGGCGCGGAGCAGCCAATCACGAGAGGAGGGCGACGGGGCAACGAACGCAAGCGAGTTGGGGCAGCCAGGCAGGAGGTGAGCGTTCCTATTCTGGGATTCAGTAGTTTAGTTCCTTCGTAGGCTGGCACAAATTGGGCCGATGACTAAGCCAGAAACGTGAAAGGTATAAGTATACGTATAAACATGTGTACTTATTAATTTTTTTCCTCAAATCATGGTATGCCAAGGCATACAGGGGCGTACCCCTGGCGCCGCCCATGTGCCCATGTCATTACAATCTCACTAGAAAGGGGAATAGTATATGTAGAGGCATATTAAAAGATTATTCATTGCAAATAGACACGTCCTGTGGCAAAAGATAATTAGGTTTAAATACTTAAAGAACAAGTGTATTTGCACTGTGAAACACAGGCAAAAAAATTCAGTTGTTTGGGCTCACCTTTTAAAAATAAAAAACATCTATCTATAAGGGAGGAAGATGGGGTGAGGTATGGTAAGAAAACTTTGTTATGGAAGGATATTTGGCTGTATGGAAAACCTTTGTCCTCCCTTTTCCCTGATCTTTTCAAGATTTGTGATAATCCTGATATTACTATTCATCAAGTAAAGTCAGACCCTCATGTGGCTGGTGGGTGATCTAAGATCTAGCTGGGGTAAGATTTTGAGTGAGGTCAAACACCTTCACTTGGTTAATAGCAATGATATGGTACAGTGGAAATTTAGTAGAAAAGGTCATTTTAGTGTTAAATCTGTGTATAAAGCAATGACTACTAGTGACAATGGGCCTTATCATCAAAACATTTGGAAAGGCAGAATTCCTGCCAAAATTAAAACTTTTCTTTGGCTTGTGATGAATAATGCAATACTCACCAAAGATAATATGATCAGGAGGAATTGGTTCGGTGATCCCACTTGTTTTTTCTGTGATATGGATGAAACCATTTCTCACTTGTTGTTTCGCTGCAGTATGGCTAAAGCTGTTTGGGTAGTGGTTGCCCACTCTATTGGTGCTACTGATATACCAAATTCTCTTGATCAATGCTGGGATTGGTGCAACAAATGGATGCCTTCTGGTAAAAAATTTCATGCAATAGGGATTGCTGCTGTTTGCTGGGCTATATGGAAAACAAGGAACAATGTGTTTTGAAGGCCATGTTGTAACTAATCCCATCACAATTAATTGCTATGCTTGTTCACTTATGAGTTATTGGGCAGGACTCTTTCTGGAAGATGACAAGGAAGCTCTGATTGCCGGAGTCAACACTATGATGGAGATCGCTGTGAAGCTATTAGACAAGAAGAAATCCAAGAAACGTCTACATTTGATGATTGAAGAATAAGAGAAGGAGAACCAGGAGGACTGAAAAGGGAGGCACGGTCGAACTCTGTTCTGTTACCCCTTTGAAGTCCGGATGTACGGGGAGCTTGTCTGATCTCTTTCAGCACTACCCTGTCTGCTACATTTTGTAAAAAACAACTTCTTACATTTGTTGTTCTCTCGGCAGTCTTTTGTGTTCCTTTACTTGCTACTTGTGCGGTTAAGGGGTTATGTCTGGCAGGTTAGCTCTGATGTTAGCTGGTTGTAAGGCCTTTCTAGTTTCTCTAGTTCTTCTTGCTCCTGATATAATCTCGGATTCTGTATTTCCGTTGAAGTTCAATGGGAGGGAGATTCCTCGCATTGAAAAAAAAATAGACACGTCCTCAACAAGATTTAGAGTCAATAACAAATTCGTATCAGAACATGTTTCCTTGTTTCTTCTTTACTTTTAAAATTAAACATGATGTGAAAATACATTTGTTATTATTGAAGGAATTATATATTATTCTTTTTTATGTTAGGCATAGAATTTCAGTCGGCTGGTTGAAATGGTGTCAAGCTTCTGGCGTCCTCTGTGACAAAAGGGTGCTTCAGAAGCTGAAATGTAAGTTTTATAGGACGACGATTCGCCCAACGATGTTATACGGTGCTGAGTGTTGGCCTACAAAAAGACGACATGTCCAACAATTAAGTGTAGCAGAGATGCGTATGTTGCATTGATGCTGTGGGCACACAAGGAGGGATAGAGTCCGGAACGACGATATTCGGGATAGAGTTGGGGTGGCACCAATTGAGGAGAAATTAATTCAACATCGGTTGAGATGGTTTGGATATGTCCAACGGAGGCCTCCTGAGGTGCCAGTGCGTAGTGGTGTTCTAAAGCGGACCGATAATGTAAAGAGCGGTAGAGGTCGACCTAAACTGACTTGGACGAGTCCGTTAAGAGAGACTTTAAGGAGTGAAATATCTCCAATGATTTAACTATGGACAGGAGCGCTTGGAGATTGGCAATCAACGTGTCTGAACCGTGACCTCTTTCTGTCTTGTGCCCTTTATGTTCCTTTATGCGTCTCCCTATTTCTCATATCTTTTGGGTTTCATCTCTAGCCTATCCCAACTTGGTTGGGACAAAAGGCTATGTTGTTGGTTGGATATATTATTCTTTTTTCCCCACTATTATGCATTGTGTCTAAAATCTGAATGATTAAAAGAGTGAGAATTTTCATTCTTCATTCATGGTCACTATAAAGTGGAGGGAGAATCGCTACAGAAACTATATAAGCCATGGATTTTTTTTCGCAACCGTGCCAAGGCACGTTATTCATTAAGAGGAGGCAGAAACAGCCTAGTTCACATTACAAGTTCAGATTAGTAATAGCATGATTACCAAACCCAACCCCATCTTTACAACATAAGCCATGGAATTTAAAACTGGACCATGAAAAGAATCTGAAGGACAATGAGAATTGGACAATAGTGGGATAATTATTCTTCATGACAGAGATATATTTGGGAAAAAAAAATTAGGACTGAATCTGTACATGTGAAGTTGTGTGTGATCTGATTAGGGGATGAGCAAAATGTTAACTATCCTGGGATGAGAAACATAAACATTACATTCTAGGAATTAAGATCCCATTGCAGAGGATGGACACTCACCAAGTTTTGAAAAAAAAAATAGAGGCAGAAGGTCACAAGCCTGACAGAAATTTGGCAACAGAACCAAGAAACCCCAACTTGAAACAGGGAGGTTCAGTTTGTTTCAAAAAAACAAGGGAGGTTCAGGAGTAGAGTTGCAGGAAGGATTGTTTCAAAGATGCACACTGGACTGACCGTTCTACAACCTAAACTTTCACCCATTTGCTGAAAATATCAAGAAACAAAGAGAAGAATGTCCTGTATCAGCACACAAATGATGCAACCACGATTTTCAGTCCAAGACTAAAAGCTGAACTCAATTAACATGTATTCTATTGTTTTGACGTGTCAGGATCAAGGTACGGGTAAAATCAGCCACATCTATTCTTGCCATCAGTCCATCACCCTAACAGAGATGATGATGGTAACTAAAACCAATGTTACTTTGCAGAACCGTTCGTCATTACTTCCGCATAACACTTTCAGCAGTTTTATGTTCTCAAACTGAAAGGTTATCTCAGAACGCTTCTGGTCAGTAGACCGCATCAAATCTATCCACCATTACAGAAGAGTTGCAGATTTTTCAGAAACTATGGGACAATTCTCATGTCACAGGGGCAGCAGTGCTTAAATGCTTTTGGTTGCCGAAGAGATGAATTTCAACGTTGTCAGAAGTTCCGCTCTCGTACTCATGCCGCAGCAGCATCCGCCGGTGGTGGTGGTGCCGGATACACCAATGCCACAGCAGCTGAATTCACAAGAGAACAAGAAAATCAATGAGATAATTAGGCATAATATCATGGGTATTACAACAGTGAGAACTAAACAACAGTGGACAAAAATAGATAAGAGAAGACAGTAAGCTCCAAGAATATGGGACAAGCAGAAAACTGAATTATCTGAACTGGAGATCAGATTATGGGAACAGCTGAATTTGTAAACTGACCACCATGGTTTAGAAATGCAATCGGACAATTTGGACCAAGTTAAGAATCTGTCAATGGACTGCTAAATCCTATGCAGCACTATGAACACTACAGACCTGAGAATGATGATATTTCCATTCGATTGCTTCTTCTATGTACAGCATGTTTTAGATTAATCCTAACCAAACGAAGCAAACCATTACCTCAATCACAAATTGACTAAAATATAGAACCCCAAAAAGCCATGAAGAGGATACTACAGACCACAACTATTAAAATTAAACGACAGAGTTTCTCTGAACATTAGGGCTGTGGAAAACAACAGGCAAGTTGCAATTCCTGTTGTCAGTATGATACTATGCTCTACTCAAAATCTATCATGCAGATATTTTTTCACTGATCTCTTTGCATAACAAATTCAGAACTACAAAACAAACTTGAGCTACAACAAATGCTTAGTGTGCAAGTCATCCCACATGCTGAAACTGTAAGAGCACAGCAGATAACAATTGTTGCAGAGTAGTCACCTGGTGATCCGGTCCTGAAGACGACGATGTTCATGGAATCTGTGCTGCTTGGCAGGTCGTCGGTGACCAGCGGCATTAGCCGCCCATGCGAGCCGGGCCGCATGCACAGCGTGTAGGCGGCCATGTCCTCGTTCCAGTCCTGAAGGAGCCGCAGCTCGTTCTTGAGGTCGATCACGGAGCTGCCGTAAAAAGCGAATGAGGCCCAGTTGTGATGGTTCTGGTCGAACTCCCCTTCATCGTTCGCCCGCACGTGCCGGATCGTCCGCGGCGGTTGCGGAAACAACAGGCCACTGTCGCTTCCCTGTGTTTAGGAAAAGAATTAAAGAAATCAAACGGCTGGACAATAGCGGTAACTGAATGAACATGTCTGAATATACATTTTACTCACAACGGAATGTTCAGAGACCAAATTCTTTCGGAATCTCACAGAAATCAGTAAAACAAAAACCATCGCGATCGATCCGGTATGAAAAGAGGAAGACCAAATAGCGCGAGTCTTTCAAGTATACATCGTAACAAGGGCTTTCCGCATACCATGATTCGACGCAGATTTAACGAATGACAGATAAATTCGTAAAGCAAAGGGGGTACTGGAATAGACAATACTTTGTGGATAAGTGGTAGGGAACGGGAAGGCGAACATCAAAATAGCGCAAAATCATTCGAGTACACATCGTAACAAAGTGCTCCGATGGAGTCCATACCATGACTCGATTCAGAAATAACGGATGACAGATAAATTCGTAAAGCGCAGGGACCACAATCAAAAGCGAACCAGATTTAAAACTTGTCAGCAAGAATTAACAGGTTCAGTAGTCTTGTATCGGAATAAACGAACAGTTTCAGACTTAAGCTAGGATAAACGCAAAGATTTCGATGCAGTAATCAGACTTTTGGGAAGGCGGAAATCAAAACCAACGCGTCCGTGGTTGGTGTTCCGAGCAAAGCTAGCCGATCGAGGAGAGTTGCAATCCAACGCAACGCAAGGAAGGAGAAAGGATGGCGAAGCCACGCACCTGATACTCAAGTGTAACCGGAAGGGGTTGCGGTACCGGGCTCGCTGCGACTTGGTGGACCGTCCAGTGCATCATGGTGGTGACCCTGGGGGCGTCTGGATCGACGTCGGCGGTGACGCGGATGTTCCAGGGGAGGTACTTGCCGTTGGCGCGGAGGTAGCAGGTGAAGTAGCGCAGGCTGACGTAGTCCTGGTCGGGGGGGGTTCAGCCTCTCGACCGTCCACATCCACGGGTAGGCGTTCAGCGCGTGGGGCTCGGTGCGGTCGAGCTGGGTGGTGCGGCAGCCACGGTGGCCGGTCTTCGCCTTCCGTATCGAGAACGAGAGGTAGCGGCCGTAGGCGGCGTTCTGGAGGAGGACGAAGGTGTTCCCCTGGTCCGGCGAGACCCAGTGCTCCACCCGCCACACTGCGTTCAGGGATGGGACGGGGCCGTTCGGGCGCAGGGAGACCCTCTCCCAGTCCCCGTCGGCGTGGACGTACTTGCCTGTCACGCGGCTCTCCAGCCGCACGAAGGCCCCGTCGGGGAAGAGATCCATCGCCTGGTGGTGGTGGTGGTGGTGGTGGGGCAGATGACCGCCGGGCTGTTGCGAGGAGGGGATTCGGAATGGGAGGGAGCGGCGAGAGCAGAGCAGGTGTTCGTTGGCAGAGCAGGACCAGGACGGTTGCGTTTGGGCACCACGCCGAGGCGGCGGAGGCGGGGTATTTCAAGGCCATGGGGGGCGGTTGCGCTCGGCCTCCTTCCACTGACATGCGGGCCCATTTTCTGGGCGCAGAGGCGAGGCGGCCAGCTAGCGCTCCAACGAATCCTGTCCAGCTGGCGATACGGCCTCGGCTGCTGCGTGCTGTGAACTCAGTTGGGTTGCGATTGCGACGGCATTCCGAGCCCGGCCAACTAGCCCAAGCACTTAAATTTTTATTATGACACAATATATCTATGTGCATAGTAAAAGCTATAAATTTAGAAAAGTCAAAACGTCTTATAATTTGGAATGGAGGGAGTTATACCTTTCACCCATTCGTGAGGTCTGAAACTGGAAGGCTAATTCACTGCTTGGGTAAACCTTAGTAAGAATTTCCTAGTTTAGCCTTATGTCACACTTTTCTGTATTTGCGAAATACAATTAATTGTACTTACCCTTTTTCTGCCCCCTTGATACCACACTCAATTATTCGGACTACAAGATGAAGTTTCCTAAAAACGGTGTTGAGACTAGGCTAGTGTACCCCTAATCAACTGCTTGTGGAAGATGGAGACCCTGCTCTTCTAAAACTCTGTGTAATTTTTTGGTCTACCCTCATGTCATTTTGTAATATTTGTAATAAAGATTGCGATGTACCAATATTAGTTTTGTCACATGTATGAATAAAGTAATCGTGACATATATGTGATTTGCAATTGATTTAGTCCTTAAAATCAGGTGTGCTATTTAGTGGTCTTACTCTCAGAAACATACTACTGCCTTAGTTGTGGGTCAATTATTTCCCCATTACTCTCTCATACACTTCAAAAATAGGATGTGGTTGGGTAACAATGCCACTCTCAAAGTCTTGGCAGCATTGCATTCTAGTGTGTTGGGGCGTTATTCTAGGTTTCCAGCCACTTATAAGAGGATCAAATTTCTTTTTCTTTTTTTTTTGATTGGCCCTCCATGAAGAAGACTATTCAAGCATTTGTATCTCAGGTGTTAGCAAGCTAAGCCTGAGCAAGTTAAGTACCTAGGACTTCTTCAACCATTACCAACCCCTAAACATGCTTGGCAAAGTATTTGAATCGATTTCATTAAAGGTTTGCCTAAATCTAGAGTCATTGTTCTTGCATTGTTGTTGTTGTGGACAAATTCTGTAACTATGCACAATTTCTAGCATTGGTGCATCCTTTTACTGCTTAGTCAGCAGCTCAAGCATATTATAACCATATATATATATATAAGCTTCATGATCTCCCACAGTCTATTGCCATTGATTAAGAATGAGTTTTCATTAGCCATTTTTGGCAAGAACTCTTTAGACACTCTAATACTCAATTGCATATATATGAGCAAATAGAAAGAGTTAGTCAATGTTTAGAAGCATACTTGCAAAGTTTCATCGCTCATATCAATAACTGTTTGAACTGTATATGGCCATCCTCCCAAACTGTATCAATGGTGCTGAAGTGTGTGCAGTACCTAATCTTTGGGAATGGATCAACGAGAGGAAACTGATGACCAAATTTAGTTCAGCAACATTTGAACCATTCTCAATAGAAGATGAAAGACTAGGATGATAAACATAGAGCTACTAGACAGTTTGTAATGGGTGAATTTCTCTATCTCAAGCTTCAACTTTATGTGCAATGACTCCCAGGGCTAACCACGAACTCTCCTTTTTTGCTATTTCGGCTCCTATAAAGTAATTCAACATATTGATGCCATGGCTTATAAACTCAAGCTCCCTTAAACATCTACTAATCATCTAGGATTTCATGTATCCTAGCTATAAAAGATGATTCATCCTAATACTCTTGTAAGCCCTAACATTCCTTTGGCTTCTAACATTATATTGCTCCTATTCCTGAAAACACTAGATCATCACATCTTTGTCACATCGACGGATGAGTGGACCCACAAGTTCTCGTGAAATGGAAGAACTAGTCTAAAAGAATGTATACCTGGGAGCATGGAGATCTGTTGAGCAATTTTTTTCGTGAGTCTTTAACTCGCGGACGAGTTGCATATTTAGGAGAGAAATATGTCAATACCTCTGCTCCTACCAGCACTGATAGAGGGAGAAGAATGGTAAAGTGAAATTGGCCCAAGTCGGCCTGTAATAGGTAACCAGTAGCATGTGAGTAGAAGGCGAGTAGCTTTGTTTGTTAGTGGCCGAACAAGAAGAACTCAGTGGCGGCAATATCCTTTCCAGGCAGATGGCGAACTTGTACCAAATTCCAGTTAATATAGTAACATAGCATATCTTGAGCCTCACAATATTAGGACTTCCCTGAGCTGCTATACTCTTTTCACTATTAGGTTGTGGCTTGTGGCGGCCAGGCTGAAACTAGAATATATTCAGCATTGGTGCTACACTGCTAACTAAGCCCCATAGAGATGGCAAGCAGGGCGTGCCTGCAACAACCGTGTTGGTTCAAAGAATGCTAGCCCTGACCTTGAGCGACTGAACACCGTGTTAGTCATGGAGCACATGCAGACCATCGAAAGCTTGACTTGGGAAAGGAGCAAAGCCAAAGCGTAATGGAGGCAAAACTGCGCTCCTGCCCCCTTGCTCCATGTGTACTTATAATTGTTAGATGCTTCTACCGCTACTCGGAGAAGATGAACAGGCATCCGAAGAGTCCACCAGTTCAAGATTGAAGGGGTATATAATGAACATGTCATATTGGCTTTGTCTCTTATTCATTTTACCAACGAATATAGACACAAGGGCACATAAAAAGGAGTCCGAAGCCAGCAAGTCTGCCTTTGCTCTATGCAGTAACACAAATTGCCCCCCTAGTTTGGTGCTGTGCTCTGCCAATGCCTGGGGACTATTTGGTTATCTAAAATTTCTTCAGTTTAGTGTCTTGACTTTCAAACTCTAGATACTTGGTACATATTAAATTCACAAAGCTTCAAAATTAAATATAGGATGATTTGGGGATCAAATCAAGCATTGGGTAAGCTTCCATGCAAAACATTGTTTTAGAGTTGATTGTGTTCAGTTTAAATCTCTCACTCTCTGCCTCTCTAGTATATAGTTGCAGTGTTAGATGTGTATTTATTTAGGGTTCTAATTATAATTGTACTGAGCTCCTTGCGACTATATATATATATATATATGAAAGTAACCCCTCCCTAATGGAGTGAGGTGTTGGAGGGCACCGGCGAGACTCCGGTACTCGGAGGGGTCAGCCACCGGGGTGCCCGTGGACTCACGGAACAAGTCTAATTGTAATTGTACTGAGCTCCTTTCGACTATATATATAAAAGTCACCCCTCCCTAATGGAGTGAGGTGTTCCCCTATTCCTTTCTACATGCAGAAACTGAGAGATGCTTCCATGAGCTAAACAAGCAACAACCAACAAAAAAAAAAGGCTCGACCAACCAGAGTTTGACCTCCCCATGGCATTGCTTTTTAAGGTAGAAAGAATTCAGCCTTGTTGCCTTGTCGGCTGAGAACTTTGAACCTTGGCTTTGTTGGTGAGGGGATTTTTTTTTTTAAAAAAAACAGCTTTAAATTCGCACCCAGAAAATCAAAACCAGGGCATGAAGTTTGTTACTGAGGCTTTGCAACCAAAGCGCTACAAGCCATTTCGCAAGCAACGGCCAAACTCGACAAGAAGCTCGCAGGCCGAATCAACCAAAGCACCGCCTGATCGAAACTTGATCATCTCATGCTTTAGAAGTCTTGCACCGTTGCACAGTAACTTTGGTTGCAGTTATCTTTATTCTCATGTGTTTTCTATTGAGATGAGAAGTACACAGTTGATAACTGAGGCCTTGTTTGATTCTAAAAAAATTTTGCAAAATTTTTCAGATTTTTCGTCACATCGAATCTTTAAACACATGTATGAAGCATTAAATATAGATAAAAAAATAAAACTAATTACACAGTTTAGACGAAATTCACGAGACGAATCTTTTAAACCTAGTTATTAATCTATAATTAAATAATATTTATCAAATAACAACGAAATTACTGCAGTAGCGTTTCCTAAAATTTTTTAAAACTAAACGGGCCTGAGCGGCAGCAGCAGGCGAGGCGATTTCGCCGGTTGGTCCGGGCCCAGAAATGGCCCCACATGTCACTGGAAGCAGACACGAGCGCAACCGACATACGCACGCTCCCGGGGCCTTGAAATACCCCGGCTCCGCCGCCGCCTTGGCGTGGCGCCCAAACGTAACCGTCGACCCAACGAACACCTGCTCTGCTCTCGCGGCTCCCTTCCCTTCCGAATCCCCTCCTCGCAACAGCCCGGCGATCATCTGCCACGCCGTCGCAGCCCCACCACCACCAGGCGATGGACCTCTTCCCCGACGGGGCCTTCGTGCGGCTGCGGAGCCGCGCGAACCGCAGGTACGTCCACGCCGACGGGGACTGGGAGGCGGTCTCCCTGCGCTCGCGCGGCTCCGCCCCATCCCTGGAACTGGAAGCGGTGTGGCGGGTGGAGCACTGGGTCCACCAGGGGACCACCTTCCTCCGCCTCCAGGGCGCCGCCTACGGCCGCTACCTCTCGCTGTCGGCCGAGCAGGCGCCGCCCGGCCACCGCGGCCTCAAGGCCGTCCAGTGCGACCTCGACGAGCCCAACATGGTGAACATCTACTTGTGGAGGTGGAGGGTCGAGAGGGTGCACCCCCTCCAGGACTACGTCCGCCTGCGCCACTTCGACCGCGACCTCCGCGCCAACGGCAGGTTCCGCAGGTGGAACACCGGCGTCACCGTCGACGTCAACCGAGGCCACAGGCTCACCACCATGATGCAGTGGACGGTCCACCTCGTCGCGGCAACCCCGGTACCGATGCCCCTTCCAGCTGCACCTCAGCATCAGGTGCGTGGCCGCTTCGCCATCCTTTCTCCTTCCCTTGCATTGCATTGGAATGCAACTCTCCTCGATCGGCTAGCTTTACATGGAACGGCAATCATGGATGCGTCGGTTTTGATTCTGGCTCGCCTTCCCAAAAAAATCTGATTATTGCATCGCAATCTTTGCGTTTGTCCTTGCCTAAGTCTGAAACTGTTGTTCATTTCTTCCCGTTAATTCTTCCTGACAAGTTTTAATTCTGTAGCCCGCGAAACCTTCTTGTGACTCTGGATCTGGTTCGCTTTAGGGAGCAGTTCCTGAGAACATCACTCCACAAATTACTGTCTATTCTAGATTGCGGTCACTTCGCTTTACGAATTTATCTGTCATTCGTTAAAACTGCGTCGAATCATAGTACGCAGGGAATCCTAGTTCAGGTCACACTTGGAGTTCTTTGTTACAATGTGTACTTAAATGATTTGCGCTATTTGATCTTGCTCATTTGGTACCAGATCGATCTCAATCGTTTTTTTTCTGATTTCTGATCGTACCGAAAGAATTTGGTCTCTGAATATTCTGTTGTCAGTACAATTTGTATTCAGACATGCTTATTCAGCCGCTGTTGTACCGAAAGAATTCAGTCTCTGAATTTACCCTAATGCTGTTTGATTTCTTTTCCTAAACACAACAAGTGTTCCATTGCGACAGATTCCGGGAGGCGGCCGCCGAGGCCTGTTGTTCTGGCGGCGCACCGGGCGCGGGCCCGGGGTTTATCAGCTTCCGCCGAGGGAGATCCGGCACGTGCGGGCGAGCGATGAAGGGAACTTCGACCAGAACCATCACAACTGGCCCTCATTCGATATCTACGACCACTCCGTGTTCAACCTGAGGATCCAGCTGGGGCAACTTCAGGGTGACTGGAACGGGGAAATGTTCGGCTTCACGTTGTGCATGCGGCCCGGCTCGCATGGTCGGCTAATGCCGCTGGTCACCGACCTGCCTCGCAGCTTAGAACCCATGTACATCGTCGTCTTCAGGACCGGATCACCAGGTGACTACTCTGGAACTTTCTCAGCGTTCTGTGGAGCACTTGTTACCTGCTGTGCTCTCACAGTTTCAGCATTTTGAGATGTTTAAAGTTTTCAGGCTCAGTTCAGTTCTGTATGTAGTTCTGAATTTGTTATGCAAAGAGATCAGTAAAAGGATATATGCATTAGAGATTTTGAGTAGAGCATAGTGTCATACTGACAACAGGAAATGTAACTTGCTTGCTGTTTACCATAGCCCTCATGTTTAGAGAGATTATGTACTTTAATCTTGAATAGTTGTTGCGTGTAGGACTAATCTAAAACATGCTGTAGATTGCAGGAGCATTCGAATGGAAAAAACCTCACTCTCAGGTCTGTACTGTCCATAGTGCCACATAGGATTTAATAGTCCTTAGACAGATTCTTAACTTGGTCCAAATTGTCCGACTGCATTTCTTACCATGGTGTGGTCAGTTCAGAAATTCAGTTGTTCCTCCAGTTCAGATAATTCATTTGTTCTGCTTGTTAGCCAATAGTGTTTATCTTGGAGCTGTCTGTGTACTATTATCTATTTTTGTCCACTATTGATTACTGCTCACTGCTGTAATACCCATGATATGATGCCTAGTTATCTAATTGATTTTCTTGTTCTCTTGCGAATTCAGCTGCTGCGGCATTAGTGTATCCAGTACTGTAGAGGAGTACGAAAGCGGAACTTCGGACAACGTCGAAATTCATCGCTTCGAGAACCAAAAGCATTTAAGCATTGCTGCCCCTGATACTGTGACATGAGAATTGTCCCATAGTTTCTAAAAATTCTGGTACTCCTCTGTAATGGTGGATAGATTTGATGCGGTCTACTGACCGGAAGCGTTCTGAGATAACCTTTCAGTTTGAGAACATAAAACTGCTGAAAGTGTTATGCGGAAGCAATGGTGAACGGTTCTGCAAAGTAACATTGGTTGTAGTTACCATCTTCATCTCTGTTGGGTGATGAACTGATGGCAAGAATAGATCTGGCTCATTTTTCTTGTACCTTGATCCTGACACATCAAAATGTAGAATACATGTTAATTGAGTTTAGCTTTTCGTCATGGACCTCCCTCTTTACACATGAGTTACAGTTCATAACGGTTGCAGGCCGTCCTTCTAGAACTCCAGCTGGATTCACGGTCAACCACCTTTAGCTCTGTTCCCGCTCTTGTACAACCACAGTAGTAGAAGGATATCGCTCGTGTCAGTGAAGCCTCCTCGACGGAAAATGGATTAGAGATATCGCCTATGGCCTGAACAACGACCTGCTTGGAGAGTATTTCAGTTTGTGGAACCTGTTACAGTCTGTGCATCTAAACCAAGGTTTTAAATCTCCGGCTATAGCTACCGCTATAGCCCGCTATAGCTGTTTAAGAAAGATTAAGCTATTTGTGTCTATGTACAACTTAGCCGCTATAGCCCGCTATATCCCCATTTAGCTCCGCTATAGCTATTTTTGAGGTCATCCGCTAAAATGTCTTAGCCGGAGATTTAAAACACTGATCTAAACCTAAATACTGCACAGGATGATCAAATAACTTGGATCCTACAAAGTTCAGGAGAATACTCGGCGAAGTCTGCCTACGACATCCAGTTCGGCGGCCACATCATCTCAAATTTCCCAAAGTTGATTTGGAAAGCTTGGACACCGCCGAGTTGTAAATTCTTCCTCTGGCGGTTCCTCAAGTAGCAGTTGGGAGTCTCAATGGGCCGAAACGGCCGATATCGAAGACTGGTTACTGAACTTGCGTCAGCGGGCACCAAGTTGGCACACACCTTGGCAATCCTGACACAGTGGTGCATCCGGAAACAAAGGAATGCGGCGATATTCAGGGACTCCAGGAGTACCATACATGCAGTGTTCGTTCCGGACGGACCCTGCGTCCGGACCCGTGCCGCTACCCCACGCTTCCCTTCTTCCCCATGTCCCTCCACGCCTACTGCGCCGCTCCCCTCCATACACGTGGCCTCAGTAGCTGCAGCAAGCGGCTGTGGCAGGTAGCTCACATTACAACATACATTTTCAATCTACTTTTGAAACATTCAAATTAAACAATTATAACATACGTACGAAACAGCTAAAACATTCGAAATATACGTCTAAAACACATGCCAAAACACGTGAAAAACACTTACAAACATATATAACATCCAGATATAACACTTGTAATATATGTGTGAAACTTATGCAACATTCAGATAAACACACTTGCAACATACGTCTGAAAAAACAGATGAAACATTAGGAACAGACACTTGCAACATACGTGTACAATCATTGCAACATATGTAACATCTCGATCTACTTTTGTAACATCCGCATGAAACACTTGAAACATATCTATGAAACATTTTAAACACTTCGAACATGCGCTTGCAACATGGGAGAGCCCAGGGCCAGGTGATTCCAGCCGTCAGTAGGGATGAAAACGGATCGGATACGGACGGAATCACTGATATCGTATTTATTTTCGTATTTATGTCCGGATTCAGATTCGAATACAGATAGTATAAAAAATACCGGATAAGATATGATTGGATATCGACATCATAAATATGTGATTTAAATATTCGGATACGAATACGGTATCGGATGTTAAATATCCGGACTCGGATATGGACGGATTAAAAACCCTCTAAACGGATTCGGTCTCGAATACGGTCGGAAAATATCCGTACCGTTTTCATCCCTAGCCGTCAGGGTCGGAGTCGGCGCCGCGTGAGCACCACCACCACCACCATCGCTAGCAGCATCGGGCTTGGCTAAGCCGGACGGGCGACGGGCGGGAGCGAGCGGCGCGACAGCAGCGAGGGGAGTGGGCCTGTGGCGTCCGGACGGGAAGGCTGCGGCCGGAGAAGGCCAGTAGCGAGCGGACGACATGGTGGATGTGCCTGCAGCGGTCACATGGGTGCGGCAGTGGAGAAAGAAAATGTCATTGTGTTTTTTAGTTTTTGGAGAAACCGTGTCGTACTGAAGGTGGAGCGGAGTAAGCCTATTGGGCCAGATCGTTGGGCACGCCTAGAAACGAGCCGTCTGGACAGAACCATCCACGCCTAGACGAACGTCCGTGTGCCAGCATTATCGATGCTCCATTTGATCCCAAGTGGAGGGAAAAGTTGGTAGCCCCTTAAAGGCATCTCATCCTTTTGCGGATACTCCCTTCGTCCCTTTATATCTGTCGTTATTGGTGTGCGTGCCACAAGTTTGACTCGATTTATAGAAAATACGTGCAACATTTATATTTCTAAATAAATTTATTAAAACACTAGATTCAAATATCTTTTCAATGATACTAATTATATGTATTATAAATATTAATATTTTTAATATATATTTAGTCAAAGTTATTTCTCAGGAAGCGCAAACGACAGATATTTAGGGACAGAGAGAGTAATTAGCAAGGAATTTCTGTAACTCCTACAACAGTCTCCTGCAGGGGTTAGCGCCTCCCACGTTTGTAAGGCGTATCTCAAACTCCTGTTAACTCTCCTTATTAATGATAAGCCGGTTACCTGGATCTTTCAAAAAAAAAGAAAGAGGTATATAGAGGCATAAAAGATTATTAATTGCAAATAGACACACGCTCAACAAGATATTAGAGTCAATAACATATTCATATCAGGACATGTTTGCATGTTCTTTTTTTTTATTTTTTTTAAACATGATCTGAAAATATATTTGTTCTGAAGGAAGTGTATTATTCTTTTTTTTTCATGTTATTATGCATTGTGTCTAAAATCTGAATGATTAAAAGAGTTGAGATTTTTTATTCTTCAAGGTCTGTATAAAGTGGAGGTAGAATTGCAACAGAAATTATATAAGCCATGGAATTTAAAACTGGTCCATTGAAGAGAATTTAAAGGACAATAAGAATTCGACGACAGTGGGATAATTGTTCTTCATGACAGCGATATATTTGAAAAAAAAATATTAAGACTGAATCTGTACATTATATGTATACAAAGCGAGTACACAACATGTGGAGTTGTGTGTCTGATTTTAGGATGAGAAAAACGTTAACGATCCTGGGATAAGAAACATAAACATTGCATTCTAGGAATTAAGATCCCGTTACGTTGCAAACCAAGGACACTCAACATGTTTTGAAAAAAAAAACAATAGAGGCAGGAGGTCAAAACCCAGACAGAAATTTGGCAACAGAACCAAAAACCCAGACGTGAAACCCCCCCCCCCCCCCCCCCCCCCCCCCCCCCCCCAAAAAAAAAAACAGGGAGGTTCAGGAGTAGAGTTGCAGGAAGGTTGTTTCAAAGATGCACACTGGACTGACCGTTCTACAACCTAAACTTTCACTCATTTGCTGAAAATATCAAGAAATGGCGACAAGGATGTCATGTTAGCTTTATCAACACACAGATGATGCAACCAAGATTTTCAGTCCATGACTAAAAGCTAAACTCAATTAACATGTATTCTACATTTTGATGTGTCAGGATCAAGGTACAGGAAAAATGAGCCAGATCTATTCTTGCCATCAGTTCATCACCCAACAGAGATGAAGATGGTAACTACAACCAATGTTACTTTGCAGAACCGTTCACAATTACTTCCACATAACACCTCCAGCAGTTTTATATTCTGAAACTGAAAGGTAAAACGCTTCCGGTCAGTAGAGTGCATCAGATCTAACCACCATTACAGAAGAGCTGCTGAATTTTCACAAACTATAAACCAATTCTCATGTCACAGTATCAGGGGCAGCAAAGCTTAAATGCTTTTGGTTCCTTAAGAGATGAATTTCGACGTCATCAGAAGTTCCGCTCTCGTACTCCTCTACTGTGCTGGTGCATCTATCTGGGGATACACTAATGCGGCAGCACCTGAATTCACAAGAGAACAAGGAAATCAATGAGAAAATTAGGCATGGATATTACAGCAGTGAGAACTAAGCAATAGCGGACAAAAATAGATAAGAGTAGACAGTCAGCTCCAAGGTTAACACTGTTGGCTAGCAAGCAGAACAACTGAATTATCTGAATTGGAGATCAGATTGTGGGAACAACTGAATTTCTGAACTGACCACCATGGTAAGTAATGCAATTGGACAATTTGGACCAAGTTAAGAATCTGTCAAAGGACTACTAAATCCTATGTGGCACTAGAAAACTACAGACATGAGAATGAGGCTATTTCCATTTAGGGAAATTTTGCTGCAGGACACAGCTAAAATACATAATATGCTGATGGACACTGTCAGAATGAGAATTTGCACAAAGACACCGTAAATTTATGATTCTTTACCCAGACACACCGCACCGATTATTTTTAATCATTTCTCAGATTTGCAGAGAGAGAAGGTGGGTGAAATGACCTTTTTGCCCTTGTCTTCAACCTCTGGCTAGTCACTGATTTTTGCTATAACAAATCGTTGCTGCCTTTTTTCTCCGGTGAGGTCTCGTGCAGTGCTGTTGACTCGCCGCCACCTAGGCATCTCGTCTCCGAGAGCGGCATCCACAGACTCCATGGTCGGTGTCGTCTTCCTCTCTGCTTCGGCCATCTCCAGGCTTTCCTCGTCCGCCATCAAGTTGTGCCACACCACGCCGCCGCCACCCCCGGCATGCTCTGTCAGGTTGACTTGACGCTGGCCTCCCGCCCTTGTGCGCAGCACGCGCTGCCGCCAGCCCGACCCCGCCGCCGTCCTGCCAGCGAGCCCGCGCGGGCCAGCAAGCCGCTCGCGGCTAGCGCCGCCGCTCCACCCTACCATGCTACCGGCCGGCTACTGATCCCCCTCCAACTGAGGCCCTCCCGTCCTCACGCGCAGCACGCGCTGCCAACGGCCCGACCCCGCCGCCGTCCTGCCAGCGAGCCCGCGTGGCACCCTCACGCCGTGCGCGGCTTAGCGCCGCTGCTCAGCCCTGCTGCGCTGCCGGCCGGCGAGCCCGGCCGGGCCCCTCCCTCCCACGCGCGTGAGTAGCAGAAGCTCCTCCATGGCTTCCATGGCCATGGAGTGAGGAGCAAGATGGACTTGTTGAAGTCTCGACCCGCCACGAGATGCCTAGGTGGCGGCGAGTCAATGGCGCTGCATGCATGAGGTGGTGGCGAGCTCGCCGGTGCTGGGAGCAGGACGAGACCTCGCCGGAGAAGAAAAGGCGGCGGCAATGTGTTATAGCAAAAAACAGTGACCAGCTGGAGGTTGAAGACAAGGACAAAAAAAGTCATTTCACCCATCTTCTCTCTCCACGAATCTGAGAAATGATTAAAATAATCGGTACGGTGTGTCTAGGCAAAGAACCACGAATTTGCGGTGTCTTTGGGCAAATTCTCGTTCTGGCGGTGTCCATCAGCATATTATGCATTTTAGCGGTGTCCTGCAGCAAAATTTCCCTTCCATTTAACTGCTTCTGCTATCTACAGCATGTATAGATCAGTCCTAACCGAACCAAGTAAACCATTACACCTCAAGCACAAGTTGACTATAAAATGCAAAAGCCCAAAAAAAGCCAAGAAGAGGATACTACAAATAACAACTATTCGAAATTAAACTACATGATTTCTCTGAACAACAGGCTATGGAAAAACAGCAGGCAAGTTACATTTCCTGTTGTCAGTATGACACTACGCCCTACACAAAATCTATCCTGCAGATATTTTATTTTACTGATCTCTTTGCATAACAAATGCAAGTCACACTGCCGTTATTGCAGACTGAAAACTTTAAACATCTCAAATGCTGAAACTGTTAGAGCAGACAACAAGTGCTGCCCAGACTGCTGAGAAATTTGCAGAGGAGTCACCTGGTGATCCGGTTCTGAAGACGACGATGTACATGGGATCTAAGCTGCGAGGCAGGTCCGTGACCAGCGGCATTAGCCTCCCATGCGAGCCGGGCCGTATGCACAACGTGAAGCCGAGCATGTCCCCGTTCCAGTCACCCTGAAGTTGCCCCAGATGGGCCCTCAGGTTGATCACAGAGTGGTCGTAGGAAGCGAACGCGGGCCAGTAGCGATGGTCCTGGTTGAACTCCCCTTCATCGTTCGCCCGCACATGCCCGATCGTCCGCGCTGGATGCTGATACACCCCGGGGCCGCGGTTCCCGGTGCGCCGCCGGAACAACAGGCCACGGTGGCCTCCCTGAATCTGTTGCAGTGGAACACTTGTTTAGGAAAAGAACATGTCTGAATGAACATGTCCCAAACTCTGAACACACATTGCTCAGAGACCAAATTCTTTTGGAATTTCTGACAGAATTCAGAAAAAACCATTGAGATCAATCCGGTATGAAACGAGCAAGACCAAATAGCGCAAATCATTCAAGTGCACATCGAAACAAAGTGCTCCAATGGTGTCCTCAACTAGGGATTTCTCCATACCATGATTCGACTCAGAAATAATGATTGACAGATAAATTCGTAAAGCGCCGGGACCACAATATATAATACACAATAATTTGTGGATTAATGTGGTCAGGATTGGAGCAGAACGTAAACGAGAAACCATAAAAAGTGTTTCGCACGCGGGCTATACAGAATTAAAACCTGTCAGGAAGAATTAACAGGTTCAGTATTCTTGTATCGGAAGAAATGAACAGTTTCAGAATTAGGCCAGGAGCCAAGGACAAACGCAAAGATTCCGAATCAAAACCGACGCATCCATGACCCTGATTGTGGTGTTCCAAGTAAAGCTAGCTGCTAGCCGAGGCCAGAGGTGAGTTCCATTCCAATGCAATGCAAGGGAAGGAGAAAGGATGGCGAAGCCACGCACCTGCAGAGGCTGAAGTGGTGCAACTGGAAGGGGCAGCGGTACCGGGCTCGCTGGGACGAGGTGGACCGTCCACTGCATCATGGTGGTGAGCCTGCGGCGTCGGTTGCGGGCGACGGTGACGCCGGTGTTCCAGGTGAGGTGCCTGCCGTTGGCGCGGAGGAAGAAGTGGGAGTCGGCGTAGCGCAGGCGGACGTAGTCCTGGTTGGGGTCCACCCTCTCGGCCCTCCACCACCACAGGTAGGCGTTCAGCACGTGGTTGGGCGGCTCGTTGCGGTCGGCCTGGACGGCGCGGCGGCCGCGGTGGCCGGGCTGCGCCTTGAAGGGCGAGAACGAGAGGTAGCGGCCGTAGGCGGCGTTCTGGAGGAGGAGGAAGATGGCCTCCTGGTTCACGGGCAAGTGCTCCACCCGCCACACCGCCTCTAGGGGTGTGACGGTGCCGAGCGGGCGCAGGGAGACCCCAAACCAGTCCCCGTCGGCGTGGACGTACTTGTTGCGGTTCCCGCGGCTCTGCAGCCGCACGAAGCCCCCGTCGGGGAAGAGCTCCATCGCCTGGTGGTGGTGGTGGTGCGGCGACGGCAGACGATCGTCGGGCTGTTGCGAGGAGGGGATTCAAAAGGGGAGGGAGCGGCGAGAGCAGAGCAGGTGTTCGTTGGCACTTGGCAGGACGGTTGCGTTTGGGCACCACCGCCAAGGCGGCGGAGGCAGGGTATTTCAAGGTGACGACGGCTTCTGGTTCTGGACTCACGAGGGTGGGGGCGGTTGCGCTCGGCCTCCATCCCACTGACATGTGGGTTCATTGCTGGGCCCGGATACGAGGCCGCCAGCCAGCGCTCCAACCAATTCAGTCCAGCTGGCGACGGCTGCTGCGAACTCAGTTGGAATTTGGAACCGAAATACCGCATGTTGGTGGGCCTCGACACCTGTGGACCCATCTATCTCGCGTTGTTTAAAATAAAAAATATCTGTCACTTTTCTCTCGAATCGCTGCTACACCCACATCCATTCTCGAACCCACTCTCGAATCGCCGCCGTGCCTGTGCCGCCGCAACGTGCTCCACCGCGGCCATGCTACTGGCGGCCAAAATGCGGCGATGTGCTGCATCGCGCCCGAGCGTCGTCGCCAGCCTTCCTATCTCCCCACCACCACTTGCCACCAAGTTCTTCGACCTGACGCAACATGGTCCACGCCGACTGCTCCGGCGCAGCATTCTTCACCGCACTCAGCTGCTTGCCGGCCGCCATCCTCCCTCTTTACTGCACCCGAGCGCCCCTTGCTGGCTACCATAGTTCCCCACCAGGTAAGCCGTGACCACTGACGACGCCGTGTTTCCAAGTGTTTTCAGGTGTTTTAGAAATATGTTTTCAAGTGTTTCAGCTCGATATTGCTTATGTTGCAATGGCTATATATATGTATATTGCAAGTATATGTTTCTAGTGTTTCAATTGTTTCAGACGTATGTTTCAAGTGTTTTATCTGGATGTTGCATAACATGCATGTTGCAATCGTATGTTTCAAGTGTTTTATAAGTATGTTGCAAGTGTTTTATCTGTATGTTGCAAAAGTAGATCTTGATGTTGCATGCATTTGCAATGACTTTCAAGTGTTTTCAGGTGTTTTACAAGTGTTTCAGATGTATGTTGCAAGTGTTTCAATTGTTTCGGATGTAAGTTGCAAGTGTTTCATCTGGATGTTGCAAAAATAAATCTGGTGTTTCACATGTTGCAATGGGACCACCTGCCGCAGGCCCACAGCCCCCTACTACCGTTGCTGGGGCACCGCAGAGTGGGCACAGAATGTCCCCGCAGGTGGGTGGTGCGTGCCATGGGCGTAGCAAGGTGCAGACGCGGGAAACGGGGTGCTCGCACCGGCGTCTGGATGCAGGCGTCCGTCCGGACATCCCAGTGCTAACAATCCCCTTGTTATTTTTTTAGATATATAGTCCCTTTTAGAGGATTGGATAGTGCCACCGTTCTTGTGCCTTTTGTTTTCCCGTCTAATAAAAATTACGGCAAAGCTCTCACCGTACTTTCAACAAAAAGCTGTAATTCAAGATCAAGTGACTCATGCCATTACAATCTCACTAGAAAGAGGTATATAGAGGCATAAAAGATTATGAATCGCAATAGATGCATGCTCGACAAGATATTAGAGTCATATAAGAACATGCTCCCCTGTTTCTTTTTTTTAAATAATGATGTAAAAATATATTTGTTAATCTTGAAGGAAGTGAATTATTCTTTTTTTTCACGCTATTATGCATTCTGTCTAAAATCTAAATGATTACAAGAGTTGAGAATATTTATTCTTCATGGTCAGTATCGAGTGGAGGGGGAGTTGCAACAGAAACTATATAAGGCATGGAATTTAAAACTGGACCATTGAAGAGAACTTAAAGGACAATAAGAATTCGACGATAGTGTGATAATTATTCTTCATGACAGAGAGATATTTGGAAAAAAAAAATTAGTAAGACTGAACCTGTACATTATATTTATGTGGGCTATACAAAGCGAGTACACAACATGTGCAGTTTTGCGTGATCTCATCAGGGGATGAGAAAAACGTTAACGATCCTGGGACGAGAAACATAAACATTGCATTCTAGGAATTAAGATGCCATTGCAGAGCATGGACATTCACCATGTTTTGGAAAAACAAATAGAGGCAGGAGGTAACAAGCAATTTGGCAACAGAACCAAAAAGGCCCGACTTGAAACAGGGAGGTTCAGTTTCTTTCAAAAAAACACGGAGGTTCAGGAGTAGAGTTGGAGGAAGGATTGTTTCAAAGGTGCGCACTGGACTGACCGTTCTACAACATAAACTTTCACTCATTTGCTGAAAATATCAAGAAACGACAAGAAGGACGTCATGTTAGCTTTATCAACACACAAATGATGCAACCAAGATTTTCAATCCATGACTAAAAGCTAAACTCAATTAACATGTATTCTACATTTTGATGTGTCAGGATCAAGGTACAGGAAAAATGATCCAGATCTATTATTGCCATCAGTTCATCACCCAACAGAGATGAAGATGGTAACTACAACCAATGTTACTTTGCAGAACCGTTTACCATTACTTCCACATTAGCACTTTCAGCAGTTTCATGTTCTGAAACTGAAAGGTTATTTCAAAGTGCTTCCGGTCAGTAGAGCGCATCAGATCTAACCACCATTACAGAAGAGCTGCTGAATTTTCACAAACTATAAGCCAACTCTCATGTCACAGTATCTTAAATGCTTTTGGTTCCCGAAGAGATGAATTTCGATGTTGTCAGAAGTTCCGCGCTCGTACTCCTCTACTGTGCTGGTGCATCTATCTGGGATTCTGGGGATATACTAATGCCGCAGCACCTGAATTCGCAAGAGAACAAGAAAATCAATGAGATAATTAGGCATCATATCATGGATATTACAGCAGTGAGAAATCAATGAGATAATTAGGCATCATATCATGGATATTACAGCAGTGAGAACTATGCAATAGTGGACAAAAATGGATAAGAGCAGGCAGTCAGCTCCAAGATTAACACTGTTGACTAGCAAGCACAACAATTGAAATGTCTGAACTGGAGATCAGATTATGGGAGCAACTGAATTTCTAAACTGACCACAATGGTAAGAAATGCAATTGGAGAATTTAGACCAAGTTAAGAATCTGTCAAAGGACTGCTAAATCCTATGTGGCACTGTGAACACTACAGACATGAGAATGAAGCTATTTCCATTCAACTGCTTCTGCTATCTACAGCATGTTTAGATTAGTCCTAACCAAACGAAGTAAACCATTACACCTCAAGCACAAGTTGACTATAAAATGTAAAACCCAAAACAAGCCAACAAGAGGATAATACAGACAGCAACTATTCAAAATTTGAACTACAGGATTTCTCTGAACAACAGGCTATGGAAAAGCAGCAGGCAAGTTACATTTCCTGTTGTCAGTATGACACTATGCTCTACTCAAAATCTATCATGCTGATATTTTTTTTAATGATTTCTTTGCACACTGCCTTTATTGCACACTGAAAACTTTAAACATCTCAAATGCTGAAATTGTTAGAGCAGATAACAAGTGCTGCCCAGACTGCTGAGAAATTTGCAGAGTAGTCACCTGGTGATCCGGTCCTGAGGACGACGATGTACATGGGATCTAAGCTGCGAGGTAGGTCCGTGACCAGCGGCATTAGCCTCCCATGCGAGCCGGGCCGCATGCACAACGTGAAGCCGAGCGTGTCCCCGTTCCAGTCCTGCTGAAGTTGCCCCAGCTGGGTCCTCAGGTTGAACACAGAGTGGTCGTAGGAAGCCAACGCGGGCCAGTAGCGATGGTCCTGGTTGAACTCCCCTTCATCGTTCGCCCGCACGTGCCGGATCGTCCGCGCCGGATGCTGATGCACCCCGGGGCCGCTCCCGGTGCGCCGCCAGAACAACAGGCCACGGCGGCCTCCCTGAATATGTTGCAGTAACTGAATGAACAGCGGTAACTGAATTCGAACAACAGCGGTAACTTAATGAACATGTCTAAATACACATTGTACTGACAACGGAATGTTCAGAGACCAAATTCTTTCAGAATTTCTCATAGAAATCAGAAAAAACCATTGCGATCGATCCGGTATGAAACGAGCAAGACCAAATAGCGCAAATCATTCCAGTGCACATCGTAACAAAGTGCTCCAATGCAGGGGCGAATCTACAGTACCTCGTCGGGGTCAGCCTACCCCGATGACTTCCGAGGAAACGCTTGTAACCTTTGTTTCAATACCAGCTATGACCCCAGTAAAATTAGGACTTTGACCCCGGTGCAGTCCAGCTCAACTCATGGCAGAAGCCCACAAGGCTAGGAGCCCACTACGTGGAGGACAGGACGTGGACTCAAAAAAGCTACCAATGCAGCAGCCACACTGCCACAGCCCAAAAGTCCAGAAGCTGAAAAATCCCATCTTGTAGATTGATCGACGTCCTTTCAGCTTCCCTCTTCGTTCATCCCTTCTCATATCTCATGCCGGCATCGCGGCGTCCGCCCGGCGCACAGCGCTCACGCCTCACGGGCACGGCCTGGCCGTGGCTGACTGCCCAACTAATACTACATCCTCCTGGCGCATCCGTTTAAGGTAGAAAATGTATGTCAATTTGATCCCTAAATTTGCAATTTTTATTAAATCTATCCAACGTTTCGTACTTCTGTCCGTTCACAAACCTGGACACCTAGCTGCATGCCCCATTGCCCCTATTGAGGTCTTATTTTTTTTTTTCCAGTTGTTTGGTATATTAAAATTCATAGAAGCAAACAAGTCATAGTGGTTCAGTACATAGAAAGAGCTTATCTTCTCCACTTCGTTGGTTGTATCAAGCAAGATGTCAGGTAAGGAAATTAGTGATTTCTAGTCATATAGGTGTGGTTCTTGCAAAAATTTTCTTTAGTGTTTCACTGTGTTGGCTAGTTTCATAGACAATCAAAGCGCATTGAAACGATTCTTGAAAAGGAAATTACCACCAACTATTGATAATGAGAATCTGGATGGAGGACAAAAAGAAATGATGAGAATCCCTCAAGAAGAGATGGAAGTGCAACAAAAACCAATCATACTACTATTTGTACTCGGTGAGTTTGACGATGGGAGGTAAATTTTGACGAGCTTCCATATGCTTCAGCAGATAGGAGGAAATTTCATATTAGGTGGGATAATTTCTACGATATTTTATTATCGTTATTAATATTTATGTCTATGTTATCCGTGCTGTTAGACTGCTATAAGTTTTCGTTCGAGAAAAGACTACTATAAGTTTAGGTCATGAGTAAGTCCGACCCCAACAATAATTTATCCTAGATTCGTCACTGCTCCAATGGTGCCTCAACGAGGGCTTTCTCCATACCATATTGTTCGTCTCAGAAACAAAGATTCCGATGCAATAATCCGATTTTTTTGGGAAGGCAAGCGAGAAGCAAAACCGCGATCCATGATTGTGGTGTTCCAAGTTGGATCGCGGTGTTCCAAGAAAAGCTAGCCGAGGTGAGTTCCATTCCAATGCAATGCAAGGGAATGGCGAAGCCACGCACCTGAGGCTGAGGTGGTGCTTCTAGAAGGGGTAGCGGTACCGGGCTCGCTGGGACGACGTGGACCGTCCACTGCATCATGGTGGTGAGCCTGCGGCGTCGGTTGCGGGCGACAGTGACGAAGGTGTTCCACCTGCGGAGCCTGCCGTTGGCCTGGAGGTCGCGGTTGCCGTAGCGCAGGCGGACGTAGTCCTGGTTGGGGGCCACCCTCTCGACACTCCACCTCCACAGGTAGCCCTGGACGTTGTTCAGCACGTCGTTGGGCGGCTCGTGGCGGTCGCCCTGGATGGCGCGGCGGCCGCGGTGGCCGGCCTGCGCCCCTAAGGGCGAGAACGAGAGGTACCGGCCGTAGGCGGCGTTCTGGAGTAGGAGGAAGATGGCCTCCTGGTTCACGGCCAAGTGCTCCACCCGCCAAACCGCCTCCAGAGGTGCGACGGTGCCGAGAGGGCGCAGGGAGACCCCCTCCCAGTACCCGTCGGCGTGGACGTACTTGTGGTTCCCGCGGCTCTGTAGCCGCACGAAGCCCCCGTCGGGGAAGGGGTCCATCGCCTGGTGGTGGCAAGGTTTTTTTTTATCGGTACCGGAGGTCTTTATCAGATTTATCGGTAAATTTATCGGTTTCTCATTTTTTTTTCGGACAAATTTAAAAAAAAAACACCTTAATTTGCACAGGATAACACATAGATTATGTCCAAATCATCTAACATTGAAAATACACACATAGAAATGCACGAATATCAATTTTCACCTAACGTCAGTCATCTGACTTTTTTCCATCCACACAGTCCATTGGATTAACCATCTCAAATCTCAACTATTACAAGTTCAGAGATTTAATCTAACTTAGAAGTAGTCCAAATCCATAATCCATAGTCCCAAATACTACATATAGAACATTAACATAAAAGTACATGAACCAAGAATGATTGTGGTCACTGGTCAGGCACAAAATAACCACATGAACCAAAACAACAAACATACAGTCTGGAGTCTGGTCAGCAAAACACCACAGCCCTCAGGTGCCCAAATCACTGCAAATGTTGATATATGCTCAAAATTTCGTGAGGAAATTTGCAGTCCGATTGTAGATGAGGGAAGAGATTTATCTAACCTTAACATAGAGGCCCTTGACAGATTTTTTCTTCAGCCTTATCGATCTTAGACAAAGAGGGGCTGGTTGCACATCTCTAGCACCTACAAATATATACAAAATATAAGCATCCTAGCACACATATGTACATGTTCTAGAGCATTCAAGCATCAATCCTATTACTTATCATCCAAAACTAAAAATTCTTTAATATCTAGAGTATAACTCATGAACAGAAATAGATCCTATGAACTGAATTTAGCATGTAACTTCAATAAATCAGCACATAAGCTATCCATGGATCCAACATATTTACGATCTGAGATGCCTAGCATTGTACTAAGATAATGTTCTCTTGATAAAAAAAATAACAATTACTATGACTGCAAAAAAATACAATATTACCAGCTTGACCTCCATTAGAGTCTTCACCACGACTAGGTTGACCTCCATTAGAGTCTTCACTATCATCAGAACTGTTGTCTCCTGACTCTGCATAAGTTGGGCTACCTTGCTGATCAGAATTTGATTCAAAATAGTCTTCAATATCTTCCTCAGATACCACCTTTCTTTTCTTACCACCTTTTTTTTTTGCCAAAATCAAGCTTCTTTTTAAAAGTGGCCAACTCTTCTTCATTCATTCCAAGCTCTTCTACAAGAAATGTGCTAGGGTTGTTAGGATATTCAGGCTCACTTCCATCATATTCATCAAGTGTTGGCACAGATTCACTCCTAGAGTTGCACAACCAGTCCATAATAGGGTTGCCTTCATCATATAGAGCAACTTCCATCAAGATGCTACAAGGATCTAAATCCTCTTGTTCAGTGCTTTGCATTTGGTGAAGGCTTTTCATTTCTTCTTCAAACTGTTTGACGCGCAACTTCAGATTGTAGTGCACAAAAACCAACTTGTGGAGCTTCTCATAATTTAATCTATTTCTTAATTTGGTATGAACTAAGGCGAATGTGCTCCAATTTCGTTCACACCCACTAGAGAACATACATTGTGATACAATACGTCGTGCAAGCTCTTGTAGTTCTTTGCAAGCTCCACCATATTGATCCCACCAATCAGCTAAAAAAAAGGGCAAGATCAAATCCTTATTCATTACCACCAGCAAGACAAAGTATGCTATACTATTGAAACAGCAAGTTAAATTCCTTAGTCATTACTAGCAGCAAGACAAAAGTAAGCTGAGTGCAATTACTAGCAGCAAGTTAAAATCCTTATTCATTACTACCAGTAGTTTAGATGTAATTACCTGGACTCATTTTCCCACCGAGTGCCGATCTTCGAGCCTCCTCAAGGATGTACAGTAAGAAAAAAATTGTAATTGTAGATAGCTAAAATCAGCAATCAAGTATGGACAGTAAGGAAAAATTGTAACTGTAGATAGCTAAAATCAGCAATCAAGTATACATGTTCCACAAAATCAGCAATATACATGTATGAACAAAAATAAAAAAACAAGTAAATGCACAAATACAATTGCATTCATCATGGACAGCAAGATAGTTTACCTATCCATGAATCGCACATGATAGTAACACCATATTCATGCCAGTCTTCCTTAAATTGACTCATGTGAGCCTCCACATCTTGAAAATTCATATCTAATAATGGGCCATCTATTTCTCTTCCCATTGGAATTTGTACTCCTTCACCAAGTTGTTGTGATAACTTAAGTGCTGATCGGAAGTACGTGCAGTCAGCTTTCCTTCCAGGAACGTCATTGGCATGGAACCATTTTGCCCAAGATTTCCCAAGTTTCTCTTTGGCACCCCCCATTAGCATAACATCTACTCGAGGCTGAGATTGTGCCCTACTACATGCCAAATCAATGTCAAAAGGAGCATTGGAAGCACTTTGAGTTTGGTAGAAGCTGTCAATCCTAGTTTGACGATTTCCAGCACAACTTGCAGCCCCACTACCACTTGGCCTCCCAAAAGGTGAACTATCATTTTCCAAGGCAGAATTAGATCCCCTCAGTGATTCTCTCGTTGTTGTCTCGAGTTGTGTTGCTTCATCAAGAGCATTTCTTGGCCTACCATAGCCTATGTTTGCTGCCATAATCTCCTTTTCAACAAAGAGACGAATGGCATTACTTCTTCCCTTCTTCGCTCTTGTTTTTACAACTTCGCCTGACATTAAATCCTTAATATAAGCTGGCACTTTTGGGCAGCCTCCTACATTTCCAGGCGCTCCAGCGAGATGCACCTTTAGACGAGTCACACCTCCACCCTGTCCCTTTTTGTGACAATATAAGCAAAGAAAGCCAGCACCTTTCGGGTAGGGATAACGCTCGCCATGGCTCCAAATGACTTCAATTGGTCCATTTAACTTCACTAGTCTCCCTACAACACCACATGTAATGTGAACTCAACACATTATCCTGAATAGCAAAACATGAAAAAAATAAATATGTGCTACTGTCATGTACCACCACATGCAGTGTTTATTAAACACATTTTCTTCAACTGGAAAACAGAAATATATTCATTTATGTGCTATTGTGACAGCAAAAGGAGTTCAACTATTAGCATTAGCAAAACCTTTCTATAATTCATTTTCAGATATCATAGATACAATTTGTAGGCATGAAGTGCATTCAAAATCATTACAGTCAGCTTTCAGGTCATACAACAAAACCTTTCTATATATAGTTCTTTTTAGATATCATAGATAAATTTTGTTGCCATCAAATTCATTCAAAAATATCATTCAAATAGCATGCTGGTCATCAACGTGTGCAAAACAATTGGGAAAGTTAAATATTTACTGCAAATCTCCCATAGTCATACAACAATGTGTTGATTTACCATCTGTTGCATAAACCTCTACCACACCACTCGATGAAGCATCTCTGTTGCCTTGAGGGCGTGAACGTGCATCAGCATCCCTGCCCCAGTCATCCTCACAGAAGAGACGCACATCCTGGGCAGTGCACACACACACAAAGCTTCTAATGAACACATCAAACATAGAGTATCAAAATCAAATGGAAATAGAGTTGTTGTACGCCTGTACCTATGGAAACCGAGCAGTAAACAAGAGCACGTGAGGCAGTGAGGATGGAGGGAGCAACGTACCTATGCAGGGGCAGCAGGAAGAACAAGCAGCCTTGGAGTAGAAGTGCAGCTCCTGCACGACCAAGCGGGGAGGGAGACCGGAGACGAGGGGAGGGAGACCAGAGACGAGTGGCAGGCGGCGGCGGCGGCCGCGGCCGCGGCATCCGTCGGTCTGGTGCTGTGAATGGATAGGATTTAGGGTTACAAGCACTGAGGAGTATATATATAAAGGTGGGAATTTTGGCTGGCTACCAGCGGGCTTTTTTTTGCGGGCCGAATTCAAAATGGCCGAAAAAATTTGAGCGGTAAGCGAATTTACCGGGCCCAAGTGAGAAACGGGATTCTCGGATTTCTCGATTTTTTCTCGCCGAGATTTTTTTCCTTGGGTGGTGGTGGTGGTGGTGCGGCGGCGGCAGACGATCGCTGGGCTGTTGCGAGGAGGGGATTCGGAAGGGGAGGGAGCGGCAAGAGCAGAGCAGGTGTTCGTTGGCAGGACGGTTGCGTTTGGGCGCCACGGCAAGGCGGCGGAGCCCGGGGTATTTCAAGGTGACGAGGGTGGTGGAGGCGGTTGCGCTCGGCCTCCTTTCCACTGACATGTGGGTCCATTGCTGGGCCCGGATACGAGGCTTCCAGCCAGTGCTCCAACCAAACCTGTCCAGCTGGCGACGGCTGCTGCGAACTCTGTAGGAATCTGGAAAGATCCATTACGGCGGCATCCCGAGCCCAGCCCGAGCTCACCGAGCCCACCGGCGTCTAGCACGAGTGGATCCACTGGTGTGAGCAAGCCGGCGAGGTTTTCGTCGTCCGCTGGCCGTGCTGGGGCCTGGGGGCTACCGCACGCCACCAACGGATTGACGCGCGCCGGCGTGCCAACAAAGGCGGCGCCTACGACGCTGGGACTACGACGGCTATGTGTGCCGCGTGATCGCCCGTGTCCGCCACTGATTCGGCCGTGGAGCCTTGCTGCAGAGTTGGCCGTTGCTTGTTTAGCAGTTCTGCAGAGGCTGTAGATCAATGGAACTGCGATGTAATGTTGCACTGGTGGCAGCAACCTGTTGTTTCAGCCCTTGTGCAGTCGACTGACACGGCTGAGTTTTTTTTAGAGCAGTTGTGTGGAACAGACGAACAGTTGCAACTCTGACTAAATTCGTTCTCTTTCAAATTCTTGCCACCGTTTGTTGCTGTTTGGAAATATCGTGCAATATTGCTTAGTTGCTCTCCTTTGCTTTGTCATTTTTGTAGATATATAGTTTTTTTTCGAATACGTAAGAGCATTGCATATCACTGTATTAAGAAGAATTTTAAAATACAAGAGAGGTCGTTCCCGACCCGACGGATACTTCATAGGGGCTACATTTTAACTATGACAATCTTGGGATTCATTGGGATCAACCTAAACTATGCTCGGGCCTATGGCGCCATGGTCGAAGGCCGACGAGCTGCTCCACCAGTCATCGCCCTAGATGCTGGGAACAGCTCATCAAGAGCATCGACGTTTGATGTCGATAGGGTGCCCTAGAAGTACGACTCGTACGAACGCTTGGCCATAGAGGAAATCGGTGCTGAAGGTGCAAGGATCCCCATCTTCTTCGTGAGCAGTACCTCACCGCGTTTGGACACCGGGATATGGACCATCTGATGAGCAGCAATCTGTCTGCTCCTGATGGGTGTCGGCTTCTACTTGGGCGGGGAGTTGATGAGAGGTGGCTGCCTCATTACCTGAACTTCCTCAGTGAACCTGGCTAGTCGCTTGGCGGCCTCCCTCGGTGTGGGCATGTCCTCAGTGCTCAGCATTGCCTGAATATCGCCCGTTGTCGTGCCATCGTCCGCTTCAGCTTGCGGCCCGGCATCCATGCATTGGGTCGAAGGCACAACCGTGGTGTGTGCCTCCGTTGGAGAGGACGGTGGGACATCCATCTCATCCTAGATGATAGCTGCGCCTGCATGATCAGGGCCACTGAGCAGCCCTGCCTCTAGGACCATCTGATCCGAGGTCAGCTACCCTCCAGCGATCGCCTCGCCAAGAAAGATTGGGTCTCAATCAAAACTGGGTGGCACCCAGCAGTCTGCGACCACATGTGGCGATCTTGCAGTCTTGACCGTTGTGCCACGGTGACAACTAAGCAGCCCTGCCTCCAGGACCATCGGTCCGAGGCAGGCTATCTTCCTGCGATCATCTGGAATTGGGAGCTTGGGTCTTGTTCAAAATGGAGCGGGGCCCAACTGTCATTGACCTTGGCTGTCGATCTTTCGGACTGTTCCGTTGGCTCAACATCTTGGACAAGCTTCGAGGTGCTCGCCTTCGTCTCACCGACGCAACTCACATCGCGTCCCCAAGGCTGCCTGAAGCCTTGGGTGCGCGTCCCGGACCCCCTGCAGACGTGGTGCCGGTCTGCGTTGCCGTCATGGATGGAATGACAAGGTATCCAGCGCGCGCTGGGCCAACTTGGTGGCAGCCCCATGAGCGCAGCTGCTTGCAGTCTCTAGCTAGGTGTTGAAGCCCTCGGCATCGCAGGCATCACAGAGGCAAGCGACAGGTGGCGATGCGGTGAGAGTAGTACAAGCATTTTAGGCACCTATCTCGCAACGCGTCCGGGATGCACCTCCGGCGAGGTGGCTTGAAGGTGGCGACGCGCTCAGCAAGTGTCACCTTCGCTTGCCTGTGCAGTACCTCCTGCCACCCCTCCACATTAGGCTGTGAGATGCGCCTCCCCCTTCACGGCTAAACACGCGTGTCCAGTCTTTGGTGGGCAGGGACACACAATGCAAGGCCCTAGTTGGCCTCGTCACAAGATATGATCCCAACTGTCAATGAACGGGGATGCGGGCTGGGCTGTTGCGTATCGCTGCATCTCCTCCGGCAGATGCGCAATGCGGCCTCCTCATGCACCTACGTTGCTTGCGGCCTTGACGCTGCCCGTCGTCCACCTTGCGTGCTGCCTCCGCTAGCCGCTCACCATCCGCTCGCGTGGGCAATAGGGCACTGGACCATGTTGGCTTGGGGATCACCCAGGCAGGAGAGCTCCTGCGGACGACATCGGTGAAGGATGCCTGGGTAGCGATGGACAGGGAGAAGTCAGATTTTGAGTCGGAGTAGATGGAGACCTCCGCCTAGCTCATGGCCTTCGGGCAGCTCGGGGTACCACAGGGGAAGCAGGGCTCCACGAGCGGGGACAGGTGGTGATGAGGCCATCGCCAAGATGGAGTCGAGACGACTCTAATTCAAGAAGGGCAGGATGATGAGGACATCGTCACGCTGGACACACCGACGCTATGGTCTTCCCCAAGTTGCAATTCGTCCCCAACTCAGCTACCACGTCACCCTCGGATTTAGCAGATACGTCGTCACTATTTCGGTCATAACTTTCTCATACGACATCGAAACGGGGCATTCTTGGATGCGTTGGAAAGGGGACAACGACGCTGTCGTTTTGGATCTGGTCCCAGCTCTAGAAGGTCCGTTGATCATTCTGTGTGACCATGACAAGGTGCTGCGCCACCTATTTGGGCCAACTTGGCCATGTATCATGTCGGGCCTTAAGCCCAAGTTGTGGGCGCCCAACCCCTGGTCGTCCCCAGCCCTAGGTCGAGTCTTAGACTATAAACACAGCCACCGCCGCTGCTAGACAATTGGATTTTGTTTAGAGTTTAGTTTTCCATCGAGAAACTGAATCGTTCATTGTAACTGTGGTGACAAATCCTTTTACAGTGATCTAGGGCCCCTGTTCTTGATCTCCTCCACTGTGTCGATTAGTCCTTTGGAACCAAGTTCTCGAACCCTCTATTGATATTCGTGTTATTCATATTTTTAATTTCAGATTGCGTATTTTACCTTCTCGCTTGTATGCTTCGATTCGCTTACAGGAAAAGCCTTCTTGGCAAGGTCAATCAAGTTGTGCTTGGTTGATAACCAACGGAGCAGTAGTGTAACGATTATAGGGTTTGAATCATGTCTGATTTGAAGCCGGATCGCCAACGTCGAGATCTCCACAAATCGAACTTACCGGCTATCTCTCGGAAGATCGGGCATGTACTCATCAATTGGTATCGGATATTTCAGGTTTACCGTGAGGTATAATCTTGTTTGCCTTAGATTCATATTTGTTCATTGCCTAGAGTCCACAAAAAGCCCAAAAATATTTTAATTTTCGTTGTCCTATCACCATTTGTGCCTTTGCAATTTCGTTTCAGATTCGCGTTGTTGAGTTTGTGTCCGTGATCGAGTCTTGTTGTTGGTTTAGGATTTTGTTCGTGGTCGTAGTTCAATCGCCCGTTGCTATGATTTTTGTTTTCCGCCGCTATCCCATCCACCATTCCCAAACAACAAGTCGAAGCCACCACATTACTCGACTTTCCCCGCTAGCCGCCTTGTGTAACTTCTCGCCACCGCGCAAACCCTAGATAGGTTGCCAGCCGCTCTTATTTTGCCTGCATCGCAGCCCTCCTTACATCATCAGGCGAATACCTACTGCTGTTAGTCACAGGGACGATCCTGTGATCGGTGTTGGAGTTTAGGGACGCTTTGCCCTAACTGCCGCTGCTGTAACAGAACCGACCAAATTATAAGAGCATAAGTGCAAAAACAAGCGCCGAAGCGCTCAAATTTTCGAGCTTGAGCCCATATAATCCCGGTAGTCAATCGAAACCACGAAGGATTTCAAACCAACTTGCTTACAACCAGGATCACATCATTCAACATACAACATCATACGTTACATTTCACAAGTAGTTCTGAAATAAGTTTACACATACGGAGTCACAAATATTACAAACCAAGTTTATAAAGTAGCGGAAGCAAACACACACCAGTTGTTTAACTACTGCCAGTCTTGTTGATCAATAACCCACAAAAGCATCAGGAAAGTACATAAAAGATGATCACGCCCTAGTGATCTAGTCTTCGTCACCCGCAGGGTGGAGACAAGTTTTGCAGAAGCCTTGATAGAGCATATCATCTGCAACAGGAGGGAATAAACCCTGAGTACAGGAATGTACTCAGCTAGACTTACCCGTCGAAAACCAGAAATGAAATGACACCAAGGATTATGCAAGGCTTACACAAGAGGCTAGCTGACATCACATTTTGCATAAAGGCATAAGTAATTGAGACTCTTATAACTTGTACTAGCAGTTCTTTTTAGCATTTACCTATCATCTATCTTAGCACCTGTACTAAGCATGCACTTGATTATAATCAAACAACATTATTATTATATCCATAGCAGGTATATCATTGTGACAACATTGTATCATTCACTTAACCATCTGTTCATTTAATGAGATCTACGTTGCCGCTGCTCAAGTCAAGTGCTCACTAACCGGGAGCGACGGCGATTCGAATCGAATTCCTATCCAGCTGGAGGGGTATTTCTAACACTCACCGCACAGGCCCCTGCCAGGGTCGCACAAGCCACCTTTTCATATGATTCAGGAATCGCGGGTCCGAATGATGTCGCGACCCCAAGGACGACACTCTGCCAGGTGATAGGGACTCTAACCCCCCCTTGGTCTCACGCCAATGTCTCCAAGCACATCCTTTCTCTCCTCTAAGAAGCAACCTACCATTCGATTCCCGGCCTGAACCACATTACTCGGCTTCGCGGTCAGAACGACTTATCCGGCCAACTAAGTGTTAGACTGCGTTCAACATGACTCAAGGACGTACAGCGAATCGGTCCTTAAACGACTCAGACGGGCATAGTTTCACACCCAAGACGTGAAGTGTCTTGCGGCTGTACTATCGAACTCCCGCCCGGTCTCAATTTCATTTTTAAGCATGGTTCCATCCACGATAGCCATAAAGCCACTCGTGACTCCTTCCTACATCTTGTGGATGACCGAAAATCACCCGACTTCTACCGTACTAAGCAGGGCTAAGCATTGACACGTGCCTAAACCTAATTTAGGATTAAGTACGATATCTGGACAAGGACAGGTATAATGCAATAAGTGTTTTCATATAACTCCTACAACTTAATGCAGTAAACAATTTAAAGTACTCAAGATTAATTTATAAATCAGTAGGTTCAGCATGCACCAGGGCTTGCCTTTCAGAAAGGTAGAAGGCCGGTGGTCAGGACACTCAGGCAGGTCTTCTGCGGGAACTTCTCCGCCGGTTGGTTCCTCTAGCTGCTCCGGCTGGTCCTGGACTTCCTCCGGAATCACTGGCTCGAATTCGAGGAGAGTTACCCCCTCCGGTACACCTATTGCATGAATGCACAATAAATATCATGGATGCATAAATGGGTGCAACATGCTCGGAATGAAATGCATTTCAGAAATAAAATACTCTATTCAAGTTACTTCATTAAAATGTGCAAATCTCTTCTCCGGTGGAGGAGTACTCACCTAATCTACCCAACCTAAGATATAGTTGTTCGTCTTCGGTTAAGGCCCTAACACCTAACACACACAAGAGTGACATTATTTAGGTTACCACATCCAACCCAAAATATCACAGTAAGACATTCTGGACAGCAGCTACTTGTTTCTAACATAACTGGAGATTCCCAACTCCAAAAGATATGGTCTAAGACAATCTGGAAAGCTTATGAAATGCACCACAAAATATTTTCAGACCACAACACTTAATTCCAAAGTTTACCCAGTCGAAATCCCAAAGTTCCAGAATCTGTCCTCCCCAAACAGAGAGCAGCAAATTCCGGACTGTCACTTAAAACAGCAATAACTCCTAAACTACTAAGCCAAATGCTCCCAAACTTTGGCATAAGCTAGTTTATCAAGTTTACTATAATTTTGGTATTCACAAGTTTCCCAGCAAACACTTTCATTAAGGTTCAAACCTAAAGATACTACCAACTGTCCAGAAAACCTAGAATTGCAAAGATTAAATATTTATTTATGTGGCAAACATTCTCTAAGACCAAACTAATGTTACTACAAGTTCATAAAGGTCACAAAAACACCAGAAAGTAAGGTGTGCCCACCTAGAATATTTATTTAATTTCATTTCTTAATTTACTCAATTAATTAAGTGGGATTTTAAACATATATGTAAACTGCTCCTAAAATTCTACAAAAATTACAGGAGACTCTCTGACCCAAAAAGAGGCTACTGTAAAAACTTGAACTAAATTTATTCACAGGAACTTTCTACAGAAAATTCACAAGCCCAAAAGGCTGATTTTTGTATAAATAATAAAGCATAGTAAAAAGTGTCAAACAACAGATTTCCTAATTTTCTTAGACACTATAGGGTACCAAGACATTCTCCAAAAATTTATATGAACATTGCACATGTAGAAAAATTACAAAAATTCATTTAAGTATTTCCCAAAATAACAAGATAGCATTATAACTCGAAAAGTACTTAAGCACTAATGCCCAAAATTTTACCACAGCTAGAGCAAGTATAAATTAGCATGCCCACCAAATTTCATAATTTTTCGAATAATACAGTTCAAGTTATACATTTAACAAATTTGCATGCATTTCAAAACACATTTAAAAGATCTATTTAATTCTCCAGAAACTAAACATTACAATACCAGATTTGTATTTTTCTAAAATACTACACATCACGTAGATTATAACAACATTTATCTCATGATTTTTGAGCCAGTATAAACCTAGATCTACATTTTCCAAACAACCACTAAAATCTGTGACAAAAAGAAAAAAGAAAACAAAACTGAACCCTAACAGCTACAGTGCCGGGCCGGCTCAGTTCACCAGCGCGGCCCAGCCAGCGCGCGGCCCGATCTGGCTCCCGCCCGCGCGCGGCAACCGACAGGTGGGTCCCCGCGGTCAGTGACGGAGGTCAGGGGAGCGACGAACCGCGAGCTCCGGCGAGCTCAAGCTCGTCGGAGGGGAGCTCGCTTGGAAAAGCAAACACACCCACGCGTTCCCCGTCATACGGTGCTTCGATTCGTGCAAGCAGGAAGGCTTGGGTTGGAGTGGAAGGGGCTCGCCACCGGGAACGGCGGCCGGTGAGGGTCGGTGACGGTGCGCCGCCGCCGGCGAGGCCGCACGGTCACAACTAAACTTGGTACGAGCTTTACTGCAGCTAGGCGGAGCGATTGAGGTAGGAAGGGAAGACGGAGAGAGGCCCGAACTATCCCGGCCATGGTGAACCTGCATGGCGGAGCTCCAGTGACCTCTCGGGAACGGGCGGAGACGGCAATGTGGCTCACCTCGGGCTCAATCAAAGCCACCGGTTGGTCGCAGAGGTGTAGGGCGGTAAGGCGGAGGGACGGGCGTGATCTGGTGAGCGGTGGTGCGATGGGGAGTGCGCGCGAGCTCGCCGGAGTGGGGGCGACAATGGCGGCTCGGTTTCTCCGCTTTGAAGCCGAACGAGGGAGGGAGAGGGAATGGAGGCAGCCTCGACGCGTCGTGGCGGTCTTGAAGGCGCCGTGGACTGGCCGGTGGGGCAGGACCGGCGTACGGTCACCACCGCGTGTCCACGCGTCGGCGAGGCCCTGTGGCCGGTCGGCCACTCCCCCTTCTCTGACGAACTGAAACGAGTCGAACGGTGCCGTTGGTGATCGACTGACAGGGCAACTTCATCGACGATTTACTCTCAAACCAGCTCGTGTTAGTGAAACCTCCAATTAGCAAAGTTGTAGACCTATGTGAGCACTAAAAGTTTGTAAAAGACATCAGGAGCTGGTTCGGTTTAGTTGGTGGGATATAACGCCCCAAAGTGAGGCACATGAAAGCTGAACCGACTTTCAGTTATTTCCCCCGACTGAAACCAAATTTTCAAGTCACCATAACTCATAAACCATTTAGAACTAGGTGATGGTCATGTTGACAATGTTGTAGAGCTATGTGTGGACAACAACTTTGTCAATTAGCTCAAGGACTGGTTTGGCTTAGTTTGTGAGTTACAAGTTACCAAAGTTAGGTACAGTGAAACGGTTTTCAGCTTCACACTTAGCCAAAATTGCTAAGTCCCAAAACAGCCTCTAATACTGACTTGTGGGCCATTTTTGAGCATGTTCTGATCATTTTCATGAGATGGCCATATTAGAACTTTTGTTCCTTATGAAATTCTCTACAACTTTACTTAAGGGTGCTCCTCCATGCAAGATTTCTAAGCTGGACTTTTTAATTGGTCAAACCAGATCACTCTAGGGGTCCAACTTAGTCAACAACATTTGGAAGGGCAATTTGGTAATTTTGGTCAACATGAACATTGCTCCACTACTTACCCTAAATGTAATTAAGGTGTTATAAGACCTAATTAGCCACTCTACACATTGGTTGCACAAAATTCCTAGTGTCACATACTTTGGAACAAGTAATTCAATACTTTCTCCCAAATGTTGCAAGCTCATGTTGCACATGTTGCATGAGTGTGTTGCATAACACTTGCTAATTATGTTACACTAAAGTGGTTGACATGTCTCACAAAGGAAATTGCACATAAGGTACTTGTGTGTTGCACACTACTCACTTCTTACTTCACATGAAATATAAACATATGTGGCAATGCTTCCAAAGCATGTTTCACATATTATAAGCTTATGCATAAAATGAATGATGCTTGCTTATGCTTATGCAAATGCAATGCAATTAAGGAGCTAAACACCTGAGGTGTTACAGCCCTCCCCCCTTATAAAAATCTCGTCCTGAGATTTGGAAAGCGTACCATTTTTCATAGAATTCCTTATAGCCATCCCGCAAATAGTCCTCCCGTTCCCAGGTAGCGTCACTTTCACTACCCTGATTACTCCACATTACTTTATACCATTTAACCACTTTGCTTCTAGTCACTCGTTCCTGAGTATCGATCACTCGGACTGGCTTTTCTTCGTAAGTTAAATCGGATTCCAGTCTGATATCTCCTAAAGGGACCCTTTCCTCAGGAACTCGAAGACACTTTTTGAGCTGAGATACATGGAAGACGTTGAATATGGCACTCATTTCAGGAGGTAACTGGATTTTGTACGCAATAGCTCCACTCTTGCCTATGATTTGGAAAGGACCCATGTATCTTGGCGCAAGTTTCCGCTTAACACCAAAACGTTGGACACTCTTCATTAGAGAAACTTTCAGATAAACGAAGTCTCCAACTTCAAACTCGAGCGGTTTTCTACGACGGTCGGCATAACTTTTCTGTCTAGCTTGGGCTGCAGCCATATGTTTTTGGATGGTACGGACTTGTTCCTCAGCTTCATGAACAAAATCAATACCATAATACCTCCTTTCACTAGCTTCTACCCAGTTTAGTGGAGTTCTACACTTACGACCGTACAAAGCTTCGAATGGAGCCATCTTAATACTCTCTTGATAACTATTATTGTACGAAAACTCGGCTAGAGGTAACCATTTTTCCCAAGAACCCTTGGATGAAATGACACATGCCCATAACAGATCTTCCAAGATTTGGTTAACCCGTTCCGTCTGTCCTGATGTCTGGGGGTGATAAGCAGAGCTTCTCACTAACTTGGTTCCCAGAAGGTGATGCAAGTGCTCCCAAAAGCGAGCAGTAAACTGGGGACCACGGTCAGATATGATAGTACGAGGTATCCCATGAAGCCGGACTATCTGATTGAAGTACAACTCAGCATAGTCAGTGGGACGATAGTCCACTCTAACTGGAATGAAGTGAGCTGATTTGGTCAAACGATCCACAATTACCCAGATGGAGTTATGATTTTTGACAGTAGGAGGAAGACCGACAATGAAATCCATACTTATCTCTTTCCATTTCCAACCTTGGATAGAAAGTGGTTGAAGCAACCCAGCTTTCATGTGCACAGCTTTAACTCTACAGCAGGTATCACACCTAGCCACATATGCAGCTATCTCTTTCCGCATCTTGGTCCACCAATAGTACAGCTTCAAATCATAATACATCTTATTGCTACTAGGATGGATGACTACTTAGAGGAGTGTGCTTCAGACATAATATCATTTCTAAGCTCTCGGTCCTTAGGCACAACTAACCTATCCTTGAACCATAGTATACCCTCTTCATCTAGCCTGAACTATGTAGTTTCTTGCTCTTTCATCTTACGCTTGATGTGGAATATACCAGTATCAGTCTTTTGGAGTTCAATAATTCTGTTTTTAAGAGTACAACTGATAGTGATGTTGTACAAGACTGTTGGATGTAGAAGGCGAGATCGATGAAAATCAGTTTCAACTAGGGAATGGCAATGAGACTTACGGCTTAAAGCATCCGCAACCACATTTTCCTTGCCAGGATGATAGTGAACTTGAAGGTTATAATCCTTAATCAACTCGAGCCATCTTCTTTGACGCATATTTAACTCAGGTTGGGTGAAGATGTATTTGAGACTTTTGTGATCTGTGTAGATATTGCAAACATTGCCCAACAGATAGTGCCGCCAGGCTTTCAAAGCATGAACAACTGCGGCGAGTTCTAAGTCATGCGTTGGATAATTCACCTCATGCTTCCGAAGTTGTCGAGAGGTATATGCAATTACTCGGCCTTCCTGCATCAGAACACCTCCCAAACCTATGCCTGAGGCATCACAATAAACATCAAATGGTTTCTCGATATCCGGTTGTGCCAAAACCGGAGCTGAGGTTAGGAGGGTTCACAGTTGGTGAAAAGCCGCATCACACTCAGGAGTCCAGACAAACCTGGTGTCTTTTTGCAGCAACCGAGTCATTGGCTTGGCTATTTTGGAGAAATCCGGGATGAAGCGACGATAATAGCCAGCCAAACCAAGAAAACTCCGGACCTCGTGAACCGAGATAGGAGCCTTCCAGTTCAGTACTTCTTGTACCTTGGCGGGGTCCACCATAATTCCTCCATCGGACAACACATGCCCAAGGAAAGGTACTTCTCGAAGCCAGAATTCGCACTTACTGAACTTTGCATGTAGTTGATGTTCACGCAGTCTTGTGAGGACTATACGTAGATGTTCAGCGTGATCTTCCTCATTTACAGAATATATCAGGATGTCATCAATAAATACCACCACAAACTTGACCAATTCAGGCATAAACACTGAATTCATCAAGTACATAAAGTGTGCGGGGGCATTTGTCAAGCCGAAAGACATAACAAGATACTCATAGAGACCGTATCTGGTAGAAAAGGCCGTCTTTGGAACATCTTCCGGGCAGATTTTAATTTGATGGTAGCCAGATCTTAGATCGATCTTGGAGAAAACTTTAGCTTTAGACAACTGATCGAACAAGATGTCGATACGTGATAGAGGGTATTTATTTTTGACAGTGACTGCATTGAGAGGTCTATAATCTACGCACATTCGCAATGACTGATCCTTCTTCTTTACAAAGATAGCAGGACATCCCCACGGCGACGAACTAGGACGAATCAACCCCTTCTTCAATAGTTCGTTCAATTGCACCTTAAGTTCAGCTAACTCATTCGGAGGCATCCTATAAGGTCTCCTAGAGATGGGAGCCGTGCTAGGCAACAGCTCGATTTTAAATTCCACATCCCGATTCGGAGGGAGCCCCGGCAAATCATCGGGAAAAACGTCCGGAAACTCATTTACTACTGGAATTTCGGCCAATGTCTTTGCTTGCACAGCATGAATTTCCCCAAACAAATCAACTTTTCTGGGAAGTTGTACTAGAAAACCCTTTTGATCTATAGGGTCTCTGAGCATAACTACCCGAGTGGATGTATCAATGAGTGCCCCATTCTGACTCATCCAATTCATGCCCAAAATAACATCGATGCTTAAGCCCGGCAAAACCACTAAGGCAAGCGAGTACTTTCGCCCTTCTATCTTAAGCTCAAGATTCCCCACTACTTTATTTGTGGAAATATTCCCACTTGCTGCGCTAATACAATAACCCCCACCTTCAATAGTATGCAATTTGTATGCAAACTCTGATGCAAACTTAGGACTGATAAAGGAATACGAAGCACCTGAATCAAAAAGTACCACTGCAGGGTGTTAGTCAACTAGGAACTTACCAGCAGTGATAACCTCACTAGATGGAATTTCCTCAATACTGTTATAATGAGCGTGCCCTTGACGGCCACCTTGGTTGACATTCTTCTTAGGGTAAGGACAGTTCCTGGACCAATGGCCTGGTTTGTTGCAGTTCCAGCAAGGCATGTTGCTAGGAGGGACACTAGAGCTGCCTTGGCCCGAATTACTCTTTGGCAGAGCCACTGTATATGCCTTGCGAAACCCAGTCTTCACTGGCGCCTTCTTTTGCGGAGGACGGAACTTAGCACTTGTGGCAGGAGGGCGAGGAGGAGCCCTCGGGGCAGCTGGAGCTCGAGACTGTGAAGCACCTGCCTCAAGTGCCCTCTTGCGGCTCTTAGAAGCAGCATAGATAGAATTATTGTTCTCTTGAGTCAGAGCATCACTGATAAATTCATTGAAAGTAGTGCACTTGCTAGTGCCCATAGTCTTCATCAGCTTTGGACCTAGGCCCCTTTTAAAGCTAGCAATTTTCTTGGCATCGGTATCCACAAACTCTGTGGCATACCTTGCCAGGTTGTTGAAGGATTGTAGATATTCAGTCAAGCTTTTATTGCCCTGCGACAGCCTCATAAATTCTGTGTGCTTGATAGCCATAAGACCTGGAGGAATATAGTTCCCACGGAATGCGGCCTTGAACTGGTCCCAAGCAATAGGGACATTTGCAGGCAGTGTGGAACGATAGTGGCTCCACCAAATACCCGTTGGACCATGTAGTTGGTGAGAAGCATATTCAGTTTTCAGCTCATCGGTCAAGCGAAGCAGACGAAACTTTTGTTCAATAGTATTCAACCACTCATCAGCTTGCAGTGGTTCCTCCGCCTCCTTAAAGAGCGGGGGCTTAGTATCAAGAAAGTCCTTGAAATCACTGTACTGATTCGGTTCTGGGTCCTGGCGGCCATGACGAGCCTCCCGGTTGGCAAGCTGGCGCATAGCATCTGCCAGCATGCGCTGCCCTTCGACCACGGTCTGCATTAACTCAGCCGAGGTAGGTGGTGGCGGAGGGGGTGGCTGTTCCTCATCCTCATTGCCACGACCCCGACGGAGATTGTACGACATCTGCAAAATGCATAGCCAATGAGCACTGACGATGTGGGAAGTTTGTAGATGAATTATTGTAAATATGTCAAACTGACTTCATGAAATAGACTTCTCAAAATAATCATGGCATAATAATTCATCACAACCGCACAATCCATTCAAGCGGATCAATTGGCGCAATCATGCGAGAGAATCCAACAAGATGTACTTTGATAAAGGCTCACTCACAAGGAGCACAGCAGTTACTGAACCGTTTACGTTAAAATCTACGTGATTTTTGATCTTTCGCCCGGTACTTGGATTCGATTTCAAAGTTTTTAGTTGACTGAGAAAGGCTACTTCAAACTGACCACAAAGAGACTTCTCAACGGTAGAGCTCCATGGTGTATCATGACTAGCCACCTCGATACCAGCGCGTGCCAAGCAGCACAACCTTATGTTGCGCGCCATAGGAGGCCCTCGGTTTCGTCGCGGCACCGAAGGGTGCTAATCGTGACACCATCATCGAACGCCACACAATAAGACATCCAATTGCGATCGAAATTAACAGGTTCCAACTAAACATCCAGGAAACATAGGGTTCGACCTTACATCCCAAAAGTCAAGTTATTACAAAGCCTCACTCCAACACAGGGAGGGCACAAAAGACAACCCTAACATCATAGCTACGTGATAACTACTCTAAGCATCGTCCTCAGAGTCGGTGTCAAGGATCTCCCCGCCATCCTCGTCGCTAACAGGCTCTAACTCCTCGTCTTCTTCTCCTTCTAGCTCTTCTCCTGGTGCTTCCTCTGGTGCGGCATCTTGGGGCCCATTGACCTCCACTTCATCATCATTTTCAGCCATAAAGATTCCCGAACCCATGTCCTCATCTGCGTTGATATTTCTAGGCAGCAGAGGATTTAGCTGGTTGTTCAGGCGGTGCACTTCTTCATGAAGATTGTCATTGTATTCTTCAGCATTCTCCAACTGTTGTTCGAGCTCAAACTGACGAGCTCTTAGAACGTTCTCCTCATGCCAGACTTCATCCCTCTGGTTCATGACACGGACCAACATGTGTTGACAGTTGCGGTTTGCTACTGTCAATCTCTGGACTGCAAGGGTTTCCTGGTCACGATCACGAATCACTTGCTCCAGTTGCTGACGCGCTGCATTCCTGGCAGCAATCACTTCAGCCAACTCTGCCCTTAGCCTTTCCACCTCAGTAGGCTCAGGGTGGGGCTCACGTGGAGCGAGCTGGTGACGCGGTGCCCTGCCCCCAGTGGACTTACGAGCGGTCCTCTTGGTACGTGCCATCTGTAGCAACAAGATACGACTGAAAGTGAGGATCATTTAGGGGATACGAAATTTAATTTAGTCGGGACTATTGAAATTTTTAAGGAGGGAGTAAATGATATGTATGGTATAATTAAACATGATGCATGCACGTTCCATACGCCCTCTCATCCTAGTAGAATCATAAATTTCTAACGCTAGGCGGTGGCATACATACGTTCTCTCATATAGATGACACTATCGGTCTACTCGTTTGCGCTGTTAGTGTACCTACAGAAAATCTCATTTCAGCCCAACAGTTTCCCTAAAATCAACACACAAGAAAGCAGTAAATTAAATACTTTCCATATACACATCCCCTGATGTATATACTTCAGTATCAAAGCTACCCGATATAAAGGTTCCCGCAATTAAGTGCCGACATAATTACACGGTTTAAACATGTAAGTATGCAAGTCACCAAAACTACTCTCCCCTAGATCGCTGGTTGGACTATCATGCTCTCACAACTCACACTTACCAGGGCGTCGAGGCAACTGATCCATACATTACCACCCAAGTGGATGGCATCCATACAATATCACGCCGTATGGACGACAAAACGAAAACAAACAAGACCCCCAAGTTAGTCTTTATAATAAGCCACCTAAGAGTCCTTATTTGGGCTAAGGGATGTGATCACTGGCATACCTATGAAATCATTTTTAATGTTTTAACCCCTTTTCATAATCAAATACTTTTATTTTTAAATACTCGTACGATGTGTTTAATGTTGAATTATGCTCCGGTACCAGCTGTAACAGAACCGACCAAATTATAAGAGCACAAGTACAAAAACAAGCACCGAAGCGCTCAAATTTTCGAGCTTGAGCCCATATAATCCCGGTAGTCAATCGAAACCACGAAGGATTTCAAACCAACTCGCTTACAACCAGGATCACATCATTCAACATACACCATCATACGTTACATTTCACAAGTAGTTCTGAAATAAGTTTACACATACGGAGTCACAAATATTACAAACCAAGTTTATAAAGTAGCGGAAGCAAACACACACCAGTTGTTTAACTACTGCCAGTCTTGTTGATCAACAACCCACAAAAGCATCAGGAAAGTACATAAAAGATGATCATGCCCTAGTGATCTAGTCTTCGTCACCCGTAGGGTGGAGACAAGTTTTGCAGAAGCCTTGATAGAGCATATCATCTGCAACAGGAGGGAATAAACCCTGAGTACGGGAATATACTCAGCTAGACTTACCCGTCGAAAACCAGAAATAAAATGACACCAAGGATTATGCAAGGCTTACACAAGAGGCTAGCTGACATCACATTTTGCATAAAGGCATAAGTAATTGAGACTCTTATAACTTGTACTAGCAGTTCTTTTTAGCATTTATCTGTCATCTATCTTAGCACCTGTACTAAGCATGCACTTGATTATAATCAAACAACATTATTATTATATCAATAGCAGGTATATCATTGTGGCAACATTGTATCATTCACTTAACCATCTGTTCATTTAATGAGATCTACGTTGCCGCTGCTCAAGTCAAGTGCTCACTAACCGGGAGCGACGGCGATTCGAATCGAATTCCTATCCAGCTGGAGGGGTATTTCTAACACTCACCGCGCAGGCCCCTGCCAGGGTCGCACAAGCCACCTTTTCATATGATTCAGGAATCGCGGGTCCAAATGATGTCGCGACCCCAAGGGCGACACTCTGCCAGGTGATAGGGACTCTAACCCCCCCTTGGTCTCACGCCAATGTCTCCAAGCACATCCTTTCTCTCCTCTAAGAAGCAACCTACCATTCGATTCCCGGCCTGAACCACATTACTCGGCTTCGCGGTCAGAACGACTTATCCGGCCAACTAAGTGTTAGACTGCGTTCAACATGACTCAAGGACGTACAGCGAATCGGTCCTTAAACGACTCAGACGGGCATAGCTCCACACCCAAGACGTGAAGTGTCTTGCGGCTGTACTATCGAACTCCCGCCCGGTCTCAATTTCATTTTTAAGCATGGTTCCATCCACGATAGCCATAAAGCCACTCGTGACTCCTTCCTACATCTCGTGAATGACCGGAAATCACCCGACTTCTACCGTACTAAGCAGGGCTAAGCATTGACACGTGCCTAAACCTAATTTAGGATTAAGTACGATATCTGGACAAGGACAGTTATAATGCAACAAGTGTTTTCATATAACTCCTACAACTTAATACAGTAAACAATTTAAAGTACTCAAGATTAATTTATAAATCAGTAGGTTCAGCATGCACCGGGGCTTGCCTTTCAGAAAGGTAGAAGGCCGGTGGTCAGGACACTCAGGCAGGTCTTCTGCGGGAACTTCTCCGCCGGTTGGTTCCTCTAGCTGCTCCGGCTGGTCCTGGACTTCCTCCGGAATCACTGGCTCGAATTCGAGGAGAGTTACCCCCTCCGGTACACCTATTGCATGAATGCACAATAAATATCATGGATGCATAAATGGGTGCAACATGCTCGGAATGAAATGCATTTCAGAAATAAAATACTCTATTCAAGTTACTTCATTAAAATGTGCAAATCTCTTCTCCGGTGGAGGAGTACTCACTTAATCTACCCAACCTAAGATATAGTTGTTCGTCTTCGGTTAAGGCCCTAACACCTAACACACACAAGAGTGACATTATTTAGGTTACCACATCCAACCCAAAATATCACAGTAAGACATTCTGGACAACAGCTACTTGTTTCTAACATAACTGGAGATTCCCAACTCCAAAAGATATGGTCTAAGACAATCTGGAAAGCTTATGAAATGCACCACAAAATATTTTCAGACCACAACACTTAATTCCAAAGTTTACCCAGTCGAAATCCCAAAGTTCCAGAATCTGTCCTCCTCAAACAGAGAGCAGCAAATTCCGGACTGTCACTTAAAATAGCAATAACTCCTAAACTACTAAGCCAAATGCTCCCAAACTTTGACATAAGCTAGTTTAACAAGTTTACTACAATTTACTCAATTAATTAAGTGGGATTTTAAACATATATGTAAACTGCTCCTAAAATTCTACAAAAATTACAGGAGACTCTCTGACCCAAAAAGAGTCTACTGTAAAAATTTGAACTAAATTTGTTCAAAGGAACTTTCTACACAAAATTCACAAGCCCAAAAGGCTGATTTTTGTATAAATAACAAAGCATAGTAAAAAGTGTCAAACAACAGATTTCCTAATTTTCTTAGACACGATAGGGTACCAAGACATTCTCCAAAAATTTATATGAACATTGCACATGTAGAAAAATTACAAAAATTCATTTAAGTATTTCCTAAAATAACAAGATAGCATTATAACTCGAAAAGTACTTAAGCACTACTGCCCAAAATTTTACCACAGCTAGAGCAAGTATAAATTAGCATGTCCACCAAATTTCATAATTTTTGGAATACTACAGTTCAAGTTATACATTTAACAAATTTGCATGCATTTCAAAACACATTTAAAAGATCTATTTAATTCTCCAGAAACTAAACATTACAATACCAGATTTGTATTTTTCTAAAATACTACACATCACGTAGATCATAACAACATTTATCTCATGATTTTTGAGCCAGTATAAACCTAGATCTACATTTTCCAAACAACCACTAAAATCTGTGACAAAAAGAAAAAAGAAAACAAAACTGAACCCTAACAGCTACAGTGCCGGGCCGGCTCAGTTCACCAGCGCGGCCCAGCCAGCGCGCGGCCCGATCTGGCTCCCGCCCGCGCGCGGCAACCGACAGGTGGGTCCCCGCGGTCAGTGACGGAGGTCAGGAGAGCGGCGAACCGCGAGCTCCGGCGAGCTCAAGCTCGTCGGAGGGGAGCTCGCTTGGAAAAACAAACACACCCACGCGTTCCCCGTCATACGGTGCTTCGATTCGTGCAAGCAGGAAGGCTTGGGTTGGAGTGGAAGGGGCTCGCCACCGGGAACGGCGACCGGTGAGGGTCGGTGACGGTGCGCCGCCGCCGGCGAGGCTGCACGGTCACAACTAAACTTGGTACGAGCTTTACTGCAGCTAGGCGGAGCGATTGAGGTAGGAAGGGAAGACGGAGAGAGGCCCGAACTATCCCGGCCACGGTGAACCTGCATGGCGGAGCTCCAGTGACCTCTCGGGAACGGGTGGAGACGGCAATGTGGCTCACCTCGGGCTCAATCAAAGCCACCGGTTGGTCGCAGAGGTGTAGGGCGGTAAGGCAAAGGGACGGGCGTGATCTGGTGAGCGGTGGTGCGGTGGGGAGTGCGCGCGAGCTCGCCGGAGTGGGGGCGACAATGGTGGCTCGGTTTCTCCGCTTTGAAGCCGAACGAGGGAGGGAGAGGGAATGGAGGCAGCCTCGACGCGTCGTGGCGGTCTTGAAGGCGCCGTGGACTGGCCGGTGGGGCCAGGACCGGCGTACGGTCGCCACCGCGTGTCCACGCGTCGGCGAGTGTAACAGAACCGTCCAAATTATAAGAGCACAAGTACAAAAACAATCACCGGAGTGATCAAATTCTCGCACTTGAGCCCATATAACTCCGGTAGTCCAATGAAATCACGAGGGATTTCAAACCAACCAACATACAAGCCAAGATCGTAGTGATTCAACATAACAAGTCACATGTTACAACCATTTCACAAGTAATTGAATATACATCGGAGTTCAACATAGTTATTACAACTTAAGTTCAAAAGTAGCGGAAGCAAAGTAATTTGAAACTAATATTATTCTTATTTCAAATACATGCCAGTACCACGGTCGACTTTCAACAAAAGCATTAGAGAGAAGAGAAATAAGAAGGATCATGCCCATGATCACACTCCGCCTCTACGGCAGGAGCCAACCAACTCTTGCAGTCGCCATGATACATCATAACCTGCAACAAGTGGGGATAAAACCCTGAGTACGACAAAGTACTCAGCTAGACTTACCCGTCAGAAACCAGAAATAAGGTGACATCAAGGATCATGCAAGGCTGATATAAAGTGGGGCTAACTTGACAACTTTTTGCATAAAAGCTTAATATAGATGATCAATCATTAATGCTTAAGCATCAAGTTAATTATCATTAACCTATCATCTATATTAGAACCTGTACTAGAGCACTCACTTCATTAGGAGCAAACAATATTAACCATAGCAGGTATAAATTGAGGCAATCTTTCCATCGTGATCCAATTAACCATCCGTTCAATTTAATTGAATCTACGTTGCCGCTGCTCAAGTCAAGTGCTCACTAACCGGGAGCGACGGCGATTCGAATCGAATTCCTATCCAGCTGGAGGGGTATTTCTAACACTCACCGTGCAGACCCCTGCCAGGGTCGCACAGGCCACCTTTTCATATGATTCAGGAATCGCGGGTCCGAATGATGTCGCGACCCCAAGGGCGACACTCTCAAACCATAAGACCTAGGGTCATGAAATTTTAGGACAAGCTATATAAGCAAGTTAGCTACAACTTTGGTATTCTTCATAACTACAAAAAACACCATGATGGCCACAAAAGCATCACTAGAACAAAAATTGTTCTAGCAGCCAACATTCAACAAGCAAAACAAAGCTTGCCTTTGTTCCACCTAACAAGAGAGCACACAAACATATTATTCCAGTAGCTCTTTTTTTTTTACCTTAGACCAACATGAATTTAATTCATTCACGAGAATCACAATTACTTAGGTGAGGTCTAAAGCATTTGCAAACGCTTGGGTGAACAACATGGAGTAAGGCATTCTTGTTTAGCTTCACCCAAGAAAGATAGTGTACTACCTTGATCACAAGTTACTTATCATTTGAACAAGGATGAGAGGAGCATAACTATGCATAAGGCAACAATCATGAAGATGCATGCTTTGTCCTATTCGTCCTTACAAGATTGCCAACCCAAGGTGGCGATCACGTTCTATGTCGGTGGCATTACACGCACTCTCTCGATATATAGCTAGTCGTCAGCTACATTCGACTTACGCATTCATGGTTAGCGTACCTGCAGAAAAGTTTCATTGCAGCCCAACAATTCCCCAATATAGCACACAATGAAATAGGAAGATAAAATTCTAAGCACTCCCATATACATATACCCCTGTATACGTACATGTAGCACCACAACTACCCGAATCATTCGATCACCCACAATTAAGTACCTTCATATATATATGTGTGTAACATGTAGATAATCCAGTAACCAAAACTAGCTCTCCCCTAGACCGCAGTTTGTACGGTCATGCTCTCACAACTCACACTTACCTGAGCGTAGGTGCGATGTTGCATAAAAGTAAACTAGCAACATATATGGCTATTTCATATATGAAGGCTACCTCTGATCTGACACACCGGGTAGCATAGTGTGGGAGAGTCGTCACACATACATACCTTGGCAAGGGCGTAGATGCATAAATGAAAAACCCCCAAGTTAGTACTTATATAAGCCACCTAATAATCCTTATATGGGCATAAGGAAATTGACCACTGGCATACTTAGGTTTAAAATTTGGATTTCACAAACCTATATATAACTATAAGTTGATAAAACTAGTTTTAGAAAACAAAACCTTTGTTTTAAATACACATATGACAAGTTTAATGTTGAATCTTGCTCCGATACCAGCTGTAACAGAACCGTCCAAATTATAAGAGCACAAGTACAAAAACAATCACCGGAGTGATCAAATTCTCGCACTTGAACCCATATAACTCCGGTAGTCCAATGAAATCACGAGGGATTTCAAACCAACCAACATACAAGCCAAGATCGTAGTGATTCAACATAACAAGTCACATGTTACAACCATTTCACAAGTAATTGAATATACATCGGAGTTCAACATAGTTATTACAACTTAAGTTCAAAAGTAGCGGAAGCAAAGTAATTTGAAACTAATATTATTCTTATTTCAAATACATGCCAGTACCACGGTCGACTTTCAACAAAAGCATTAGAGAGAAGAGAAATAAGAAGGATCATGCCCATGATCACACTCCGCCTCTACGGCAGGAGCCAACCAACTCTTGCAGTCGCCATGATACATCATAACCTGCAACAAGTGGGGATAAAACCCTGAGTACGACAAAGTACTCAGCTAGACTTACCCGTCAGAAACCAGAAATAAGGTGACACCAAGGATCATGCAAGGCTGATATAAAGTGGGGCTAACTTGACAACTTTTTGCATAAAAGCTTAATATAGATGATCAATCATTAATGCTTAAGCATCAAGTTAATTATCATTAACCTATCATCTATATTAGAACCTGTACTAGAGCACTCACTTCATTAGGAGCAAACAATATTAACCATAGCAGGTATAAATTGAGGCAATCTTTCCATCGTGATCCAATTAACCATCCGTTCAATTTAATTGAATCTACGTTGCCACTGCTCAAGTCAAGTGCTCACTAACCGGGAGCGACGGCGATTCGAATCAAATTCCTATCCAGCTGGAGGGGTATTTCTAACACTCACCGTGCAGACCTCTGCCAGGGTCGCACAGGCCACCTTTTCATATGATTCAGGAATCGCGGGTCCGAATGATGTCGCGACCCCAAGGGCGACACTCTGCCAGGTGATAGGGACTCTAACCCCCCCTTGGTCTCACGCCAATGTCCCCAAGCACATCCTTTCTCTCCTCCAAGAAGCAACCTACCATTCGATTTCCGGCCTGAATCACATTACTCGGCTTCGCGGTCGGAACGACTTATCCGGCCAACTAAGTGTTAGACTGCGTTCAACATGACTCAAGGACGTACAGCGAATCGGTCCTTAAACGACTCAGACGGGGATAGATTCACACCCAAGACCTCCATGCCTTGTTGCTTCACTATCGTCATCCCGCCCGGTCTCATTTCATTTTATTAACACATGGTTCCATTCCACGATAGCAAATATAGCCAACCGTGCCATATATGAATATCCCTATATCTCGCAGGTGACAGGAAATCACCTGACTTCTACCGCTTAAAGCAGGGCTAAGCATCTACTCGATCCTAATCTATGTAGAATTCAAGGATTCATATATCTGGACAAGGAATGATATAATGCAGCAAGGGTTTCCAACCAACTCCTATCACTTAATGCAACAATACTTATAACATATATAGAATTAATTGCTTTAAAGATAGGAGGCTTATAATGCTCCGGGGCTTGCCTGGGATCCGACTTAAGTTAGAGTATGTCAGAAGAAACTCGCTTGGCGAGTATCCCCCAATCTATCACTTGTCCGGTCCTTCTATCTTCGGGATAGATCCACCAAACACCGTCTTCGGTTTTGGCTCCATCTTAGGTCCTTCACGTGCTTCAGCTAACGTACCTAAATGAGGTGCAACAATGCATATGTATGAATGCATAGAAGTGCAATACATAAAGTAATCAAACAAGCATACCAAAGTTCCCCTAAACACCTAGAGCTAATTAACTTAATCCTCACTAAGGCATAACATAGAAGAAGGCAAGCACATCAATCAAGAAACAAGTCTCACAAGCTCACAGGGCACTAAATCAAGTACCATCAAGGATATGAGCCACACTTCCACACCCTAGCATGGCAAAGTCAATCAAAGCACTAGAACAAGAATCTGCTACTTTCTGGACATACATACAGTAGCTCAGTAAATCCATCATAACTGGAGATCCCTAAATCCAAATGACTTGCAAGAAGACATTAGGGAAAGCTTATGAAATTCTCTACATTTCATTTATAATCATCACTGCATGATTCCAAAGTTTAACATGTCGAATTTACACAAACACAGAAACTGGTCTAACAAGACAGAGAGCAAGCAATTCTGTAACTCAACTTTAAACAGCTATAACTCCTAAACCACATGGCCAAATGCCACCAAATTTTAACAGAATCTAGATACATAAATTATATACAACTTTTGTATAAATAAGTTTCACAAAAAAGCACATTATCATGAAGAACTTTGCTAAGTTCCCAGATCTGTCCAGAAACCTCATTTGCAAGAAATAATTATTAAATTATGTTGCAAACATATAATTAGACAAAACCAACTTTACCAACATTTCATACATGACTAATGAACATCAGAAAACATAGTGTCAATTACTAAATAAATTCTTTTAATACATTTTCTTAATTTAATTAGATCATTAGGTGGAATTATGACCACATCATCAAGATACTCAATAAATTCTACCAAAATTACAGGGGTCTAAATATACTCCCAATAGTCTACTGTCCAAATTTGAAACCATTTGGACATGTATATCAACCTCTATGAAAAAGACAAATGGCTGATGCAAGAATTCTTGTGAGAGCAAGATGAATCAATAACTCACTCATACTACAACTAAAATTCATGAAATTTTTACCACACATCAAACATCACATGAGTAGCATGACACAAAAATTTCACTTCATTTGGAGCCCTACAACTGTAGTTATGAAAATGACAATACAACTAGTATTGAAAACCTAGAAGCATAGATCTATTTTTACAGCTAAAAATTTAAACTAAAACATGACATTTTATAGATCTACTGCATAGATAATTTCACAAAGATTCCAAAAAGTCCTCATTTGCTATTTTAGGAATTTCCTATGATTTACTATGTATTTTCAAAGTTTCACCCGATTCACGACAAATAGGTCCCTCGAGGCACTATTCATATGAGTCTATGACATTGCAGTTACGCCCCTGCTTTGAGTCAAATTGTTGCATACAGTCCCTGGTCGCGATTTTACAGAGGAGGGGTCGCCGGAGCTCGCGGAAGCCGGCCGTAGGAGGCTCGTCGGCGGTGATGGAGTGGTGGAGGAGCACCGGGAGGCCCGCGCGCGCCCTCAGGTAGTCACGGCTTGCCCCGTGGTGGCTCGTGGCGGCATGGCCACGAGCACAGCAGCCTACGACGAAATGCGGCTCTGGTGGTGGTGGCCACGGTGACGGAAACGGCCGGCAGCAGCGGGGAAGGGTCACGGTTGCGTCGAGGTGGCGAAGCACACCCACGGACGACCATAGCTAGGACCACGGCTGCCCCTGGCTGCTTGGCCGCACGGCGCCTGCGGCGCGCGGCTGTTTGCCATGGCCAGCAAGCAGCGGCAGCGAGCGGCTAGATCGCGGCAGTGGCTGGGAGGCATGGCATGGAGGGCGTGGGGCTGGCTTGGGTGCTCGGATGGCTAGGAGTGTAGAGCAGCGAGGGCAAATGGTGGAAGCGGGCTCTGCCGTGGCAAACATGGCGAACAAGAGACAGAGAGACCGAGCGAGAGTGAGGGGGAGAATGGGGAGCGCAGGGAGCAAGAGCTCGGCTCGGCCTCCCCCAAAAGGACGAGCGTGGGAGAGGTGGCGAGCATGCACGAGCAAGGACGGGTGAGGTGTCGAGCGAGGCGAGCCGAGGGAGCCACGCGGCGTCGAAACCCTGTGCGCGGTCGGCCATTGCTGCTGGTTCTACCGATTCAAAAACCAAAGTCTAATACCACCTCAAATATACCACTGAAGCCTCCTTTTCTTCCTTCCTTATTTCCCGATTCAGCTGGCGTTTGGTCACAGCGCAAGAGGCAAAGTTGTAGATCTTTGCGAGGTGAACAACATTGCTTTAAGGATCAAGAGCTAACTCAGACTAGATTGGAAGATATGGAGCTGCAAAAGAGTGAACCTCAAACTGAAATCTGCAGCCCAATCACAAGCTGACTGAAACTGTCTTCTTCTATACCTTATAACTCCTAAACCGTGCACTGATTTAATCAACAATTTTCACCATCAGCTAGATCTACATGAGTACTCCAACTTTGGTTAAAGGAGTTTGACCAGATTCGAAACGGTTTTCAAACTAAAATTCACCAAATATAGGTACCCGAAAACGGAAGTCGCGACTTTCAGGCATCCCAGACTTAGCCAAATTTTGGGATTCCAAAACAGCATTTTATTGATTTTTGTGAGCTCTATTTGACTAGGTTAGGGATCAAACTAGCTCTTTACCATTTAATAAAGTTTGTTCCTCATGATATGTACTGCAACTTTTATTAAATATCCTTTTACTAGATCAGCCTGATTAGAAAGACACCAGGCTCCAAAGATGGGTACCCAAAACTGAATTCAGACTTGAAAATATTTTCTGCTCTTCAAGAATAGCAGCTACTTCTTGGCTCTGTAACTCAGAATCCAACCCGAATCTCGAGGTGAGCCAATTGACAAAGTTGGAGCTTAATAAATTCTCTACAACTTTGTTAATATGAGCTACGACCAGATCAGCATAGTTTGGGAGATAATGAGCAAGAACAGAATCTGTTTTGAGGAAACATTGGAATTTCAGCAGAACAGAAAATTGGACTTTTGAGGGACTTAGAGGCTGAATCATGAGATGAGCCAATTGACAAAGTTGGAGCTTATAAAATTTTCCACAACTTTGTTATAGTTGACTTGCACAGATTCAAACCCTAAGTTAGAGATTCAGAAGGATCAGTTTAGATCACTCCACTAATCAACTTGGAAAACAGCACTTGGGTGCTAATTAGCATAACCACCCAACATGAGAAATGTTCCAAAAGACTAATTAAGTACTCCTAAGGTGTTTACAAACACTCATGGCCATCACTTGCATTAGTACAAAGTAATGTTTCATTGTTTCCGAAACATGTTTCAGTTATAATCCAAACAAGCATATAACTTATCATTTCATGTGACTTTTTGATTCCAAACTTCATGAAACTTTTCCAGGGATCAATATAGATAGGTACTAAGGTGAGACACATGAATATATTGTAATAACACTACCCAAGCATATAATTTGAAAAGGGGCCTATATGTAAAGCAATGGTGCAACATCCAACTTTAGGTCAGGCTCATCTCCATAGGTTGACCTTGACATCGTCATCTCCACTTAATATGTCATGTTTGAGCTCAAATCCACTGCTTAGTGATTGACAAACACCTGGGGTGTTACAGCCCTCCCCCCTTAAAAGAATCGCGTCCCGAGATTCGGAATGGAAGACCTTTTTAAGGAAGAGAGGCACGTTATCTAGTTCCCAACATTTGCTATAGCATTCAGCTACAAAGCTTCACATCGGTGAATAATTTGGTCAAAGGCACTTTCTGATACTTACTCTTCATGGTAAAATTTGTCTGAAGAATTTCCTTCAGATATCAACTAATGAAAAACTACTTAAGGTTCCATGTGTGCAGTTCTCTTTCTCTGATGACAACACTGTATTATCTAAGTCTGTTGATGGGTTAGTGAATGTGATAGCTGACTCTGTCGGCTTCGTATTCCTGCCAACAGTTATTTAATAAGATTCTTTTATCCAAAGACAACAGTTATCTGGGTTGAAGCAGATGCAACCTCTTGGGTAAAAACATTTATAAGGTACTAAAGTATGTCATCATGGGATAATCATTACTAAAGAATGATGTTGCGAGACCTTAAGGACAACAAAAGTTGTAATATTTACTAAACCGCGGGGAGTAGTCTACCACCAAGCGATTGAGTAAAATTTTCCTTGGTGACTTAGTTGTACTGTAAGTTGAGTTGACTTGCAGCATAACAACTTTGTCAGGCCAACTTTCACCAGAGGCTTCCTCTTTGGGATCAAACAACAGCTCTAAGATAGGAAATTTGTTGTTTGACACTTCTCAGATTACTTTCAAATATTCCTCAATACTTTGTCCAATAGTTATGGACAAACCGTTTGTGGCACCTAAGGGCATAAGGATACAGATCGGAACTAGGGCATACTTTCTCTAATTCTTTACTTTAGCTGATAGAACACCTTGCACTATCTGTGTGATTGTCCAAGACGGAATTGACTTGATCACAATGGCTCTAGAAGATAGAGTATCACTCAAGTTGTTGGCTAATTGATTAACTTCTTATTGGTTATTGCTCTGTAAGACATAGCCTTCATAGCTACCAAGGAGTTGTTACCTAGCTGGAGATTAACGTTCCTATTAGTAACTAATTAGTTGCCTCTCAACACTAAAAAGTTCCAAATCTTCATTCTTGATCACAATAATTGTGGTCAATACAAAGCATATGGTTGCTATCGAAGTCAGCAGATAAGGAGTCACACCAGAGATGGTTGATTTCGACGACATGGCCATTATGTATACAATGGTTAAAACTTGCGTAATGTGACAATCGATTCTTATCCAACAGATGACTTGTCCAACATTAAATGTTATGTGTCCTTTTTATCCAACAGAGATGAGATACTTTACTCACTAGATGACGTTTGTCAATACTGGGACAACTAAGTAGAGTCACTCGTCTACCACCTATTGCAGTCTGTTAATGTTTATGTCAGTAACCTGTTCTTCAAAGGTTATCCTCTTAGCAACTTCAGAAGGAAACTCCACTACTTTCAGTCTAAGATATGGATCTTACGATACAATATGGAGAGATAACCAAGAAGGAACACGAGAAAATAACACATCGTCTGTCGTTTGATAATGGATCATGACTAGAAACCATGATACCAGCGCGTGCCAAGCAGCCAGCCATGTGTCTGCAGCCACAGGAGGCCCTTGGTTTCGTCGCGGCACCATCAGCGGCTACTCATAACACCAATACTAAACGCATAACGAAAGTGAAATTTCAAGTGGCACCAATGGGCTGTAAGAACAAGCGCCATCCAAGAAGGGATAGGAAACAAAGGTAGTCACAAGGTTTAAAATCAACACAAAAATGATCCGAAGATTAAAATATAGCACAAGAGAATATCACGCAATTGCCAAGGATAACTGAGCAAGAGGCTCTAGCTTAAAATTCTACGCACGACTTGCGTCCACCGAGGGGAGTACCAGACAAAAGATTAACAGGAGATTCGATCATGTTGAGCAACAACATGAGATCAAGACTGATAATCATCTCGAGACTTGGGAAGGTTGGGGACATATTAGGCAAATTTCAAGGCAAAAACCGATATGTAGTTCTAGATTGAGTTGATAAGGTAGATGCATGAATTTGCAAGCACACGATTTAGAGGCCATCGCAAAGAGACGTTGCGTCACACTAGCTAACCTTTGGGAGAGATAACCGGAAGGTCCAACATGGATTTGGGTACAATCTCCACAACTGGCAACGTACGAACCGTGGTAAAAGGCTAGCGTTGATGGAAGTTAACTTGGTTGGTCAGTCGATAAAGGTTTTCACAAAAAGGGTTGCAAAACATCCACGACTTATACAAACATATAGGAGAACTCAACTTTGGGCTTTTGGTCAAGCAAAGGCATGGATACAAACATTCAAGGACTAACCACCAAGTCTACAGGCTCAGGCTCTTAAGAGAGAAACCTAATTGAAGATAACAACCATACAATTACGTAACGTGAATGTTGTTCTAGGATAAGGCTATGTGAACCTCGTATGCTCACCGAGGACAAACGAGGTGACAACTAGGGTACTACCTAGATAACAAGCATACATACACGCATCATAACTTCAAGCAACACATGAAGAAGCTTACACAAACAAACTCAAGCAACTATTACCAAGCAACAAGCTCACACCTAGCAATCATTACTAATCACTAGGCTCACACCTAACAAGCTTTATTTAAAGCAAGAACTAACTACAAGTTTAGCTCAAAACAAATGCTAGCTAAGGTGGCCAACTTAGCATGTGCCCAGAATCTGGACAGCAACATAGTAGTTACTTGTTTCAACCATAACTGAGGTTGTAGACATCCCCTAAAGGTGATCCTAGACTTTCTAGAAAGCTTAGGAATATGACTACACTTTAGTTATTCATACCAAAAACTAATCCATAGCTTAATATGACCAAAATTGCTAATGTTTCAAATCTGTACCAATATGGACAGAAAACTGACAAGAACTTTGAAAATACATAACTGGAGTTCTAGGGACACAACAAGGCTGAACCTTAACTTTATGTAAAGCTTATTAAGTTGTATATAACTTTCTTATTATCATATTAAGATGATTCTATGTCTAACAAGGCCAAACAAGACAAAGAAAACTTCCCTGCCCAGATTTGGACAGATTCTGTCATTCCACTTTATAAGCTTATAACTAGAGATTTAGACCACCAAAATTAGTGCTATAGGACATTTTGGAAAGCTTAGAAAAAGTACTACACTTCTTATATTATCTCCAAGACATGATTCCATATGTACACAGGTCAAACAAACCAAACATTCAGATCTATTCAGAGCATAAGCAAAACCTGACAATAAACTTCTAAAATTCATAACTCTCAAACCATAAGACCTAGGGTCATGAAATTTTAGGACAAGCTATATAAGCAAGTTAGCTACAACTTTGGTATTCTTCATAACTACAAAAAACACCATGATGGCCACAAAAGCATCACTACAACAAAAATTGTTCTAGCAGCCAACATTCAACAAGCAAAACAAAGCTTGCCTTTGTTCCACCTAACAAGAGAGCACACAAACATATTATTCCAGTAGCTCTTTTTTTTTTTACCTTAGACCAACATGAATTTAATTCATTCACGAGAATCACAATTACTTAGGTGAGGTCTAAAGCATTTGCAAACGCTTGGGTGAACAACATGGAGTAAGGCATTCTTGTTTAGCTTCACCCAAGAAAGATAGTGTACTACCTTGATCACAAGTTACTTATCATTTGAACAAGGATGAGAGGAGCATAACTATGCATAAGGCAACAATCATGAAGATGCATGCTTTGTCCTATTCGTCCTTACAAGATTGCCAACCCAAGGTGGCGATCACGTTCTATGTCGGTGGCATTACACGCACTCTCTCGATATATAGCTAGTCGTCAGCTACATTCGACTTACGCATTCATGGTTAGCGTACCTGCAGAAAAGTTTCATTGCAGCCCAACAATTCCCCAATATAGCACACAATGAAATAGGAAGATAAAATTCTAAGCACTCCCATATACATATACCCCTGTATACGTACATGTAGCACCACAACTACCCGAATCATTCGATCACCCACAATTAAGTACCTTCATATATATATGTGTGTAACATGTAGATAATCCAGTAACCAAAACTAGCTCTCCCCTAGACCGCAGTTTGTACGGTCATGCTCTCACAACTCACACTTACCTGAGCGTAGGTGCGATGTTGCATAAAAGTAAACTAGCAACATATATGGCTATTTCATATATGAAGGCTACCTCTGATCTGACACACCGGGTAGCATAGTGTGGGAGAGTCGTCACACATACATACCTTGGCAAGGGCGTAGATGCATAAATGAAAAACCCCCAAGTTAGTACTTATATAAGCCACCTAATAATCCTTATATGGGCATAAGGAAATTGACCACTGGCATACTTAGGTTTAAAATTTGGATTTCACAAACCTATATATAACTATAAGTTGATAAAACTAGTTTTAGAAAACAAAACCTTTGTTTTAAATACACATATGACAAGTTTAATGTTGAATCTTGCTCCGATACCAGCTGTAACAGAACCGTCCAAATTATAAGAGCACAAGTACAAAAACAATCACCGGAGTGATCAAATTCTCGCACTTGAACCCATATAACTCCGGTAGTCCAATGAAATCACGAGGGATTTCAAACCAACCAACATACAAGCCAAGATCGTAGTGATTCAACATAACAAGTCACATGTTACAACCATTTCACAAGTAATTGAATATACATCGGAGTTCAACATAGTTATTACAACTTAAGTTCAAAAGTAGCGGAAGCAAAGTAATTTGAAACTAATATTATTCTTATTTCAAATACATGCCAGTACCACGGTCGACTTTCAACAAAAGCATTAGAGAGAAGAGAAATAAGAAGGATCATGCACATGATCACACTCCGCCTCTACGGCAGGAGCCAACCAACTCTTGCAGTCGCCATGATACATCATAACCTGCAACAAGTGGGGATAAAACCCTGAGTACGACAAAGTACTCAGCTAGACTTACCCGTCAGAAACCAGAAATAAGGTGACACCAAGGATCATGCAAGGCTGATATAAAGTGGGGCTAACTTGACAACTTTTTGCATAAAAGCTTAATATAGATGATCAATCATTAATGCTTAAGCATCAAGTTAATTATCATTAACCTATCATCTATATTAGAACCTGTACTAGAGCACTCACTTCATTAGGAGCAAACAATATTAACCATAGCAGGTATAAATTGAGGCAATCTTTCCATCGTGATCCAATTAACCATCCGTTCAATTTAATTGAATCTACGTTGCCACTGCTCAAGTCAAGTGCTCACTAACCGGGAGCGACGGCGATTCGAATCAAATTCCTATCCAGCTGGAGGGGTATTTCTAACACTCACCGTGCAGACCCCTGCCAGGGTCGCACAGGCCACCTTTTCATATGATTCAGGAATCGCGGGTCCGAATGATGTCGCGACCCCAAGGGCGACACTCTGCCAGGTGATAGGGACTCTAACCCCCCCTTGGTCTCACGCCAATGTCCCCAAGCACATCCTTTCTCTCCTCCAAGAAGCAACCTACCATTCGATTTCCGGCCTGAATCACATTACTCGGCTTCGCGGTCGGAACGACTTATCCGGCCAACTAAGTGTTAGACTGCGTTCAACATGACTCAAGGACGTACAGCGAATCGGTCCTTAAACGACTCAGACGGGGATAGATTCACACCCAAGACCTCCATGCCTTGTTGCTTCACTATCGTCATCCCGCCCGGTCTCATTTCATTTTATTAACACATGGTTCCATTCCACGATAGCAAATATAGCCAACCGTGCCATATATGAATATCCCTATATCTCGCAGGTGACAGGAAATCACCTGACTTCTACCGCTTAAAGCAGGGCTAAGCATCTACTCGATCCTAATCTATGTAGAATTCAAGGATTCATATATCTGGACAAGGAATGATATAATGCAGCAAGGGTTTCCAACCAACTCCTATCACTTAATGCAACAATACTTATAACATATATAGAATTAATTGCTTTAAAGATAGGAGGCTTATAATGCTCCGGGGCTTGCCTGGGATCCGACTTAAGTTAGAGTATGTCAGAAGAAACTCGCTTGGCGAGTATCCCCCAATCTATCACTTGTCCGGTCCTTCTATCTTCGGGATAGATCCACCAAACACCGTCTTCGGTTTTGGCTCCATCTTAGGTCCTTCACGTGCTTCAGCTAACGTACCTAAATGAGGTGCAACAATGCATATGTATGAATGCATAGAAGTGCAATACATAAAGTAATCAAACAAGCATACCAAAGTTCCCCTAAACACCTAGAGCTAATTAACTTAATCCTCACTAAGGCATAACATAGAAGAAGGCAAGCACATCAATCAAGAAACAAGTCTCACAAGCTCACAGGGCACTAAATCAAGTACCATCAAGGATATGAGCCACACTTCCACACCCTAGCATGGCAAAGTCAATCAAAGCACTAGAACAAGAATCTGCTACTTTCTGGACATACATACAGTAGCTCAGTAAATCTATCATAACTGGAGATCCCTAAATCCAAATGACTTGCAAGAAGACATTAGGGAAAGCTTATGAAATTCTCTACATTTCATTTATAATCATCACCGCATGATTCCAAAGTTTAACATGTCGAATTTACACAAACACAGAAACTGGTCTAACAAGACAGAGAGCAAGCAATTCTGTAACTCAACTTTAAACAGCTATAACTCCTAAACCACATGGCCAAATGCCACCAAATTTTAACAGAATCTAGATACATAAATTATATACAACTTTTGTATAAATAAGTTTCACAAAAAAGCACATTATCATGAAGAACTTTGCTAAGTTCCCAGATCTGTCCAGAAACCTCATTTGCAAGAAATAATTATTAAATTATGTTGCAAACATATAATTAGACAAAACCAACTTTACCAACATTTCATACATGACTAATGAACATCAGAAAACATAGTGTCAATTACTAAATAAATTCTTTTAATACATTTTCTTAATTTAATTAGATCATTAGGTGGAATTATGACCACATCATCAAGATACTCAATAAATTCTACCAAAATTACAGGGGTCTAAATATACTCCCAATAGTCTACTGTCCAAATTTGAAACCATTTGGACATGTATATCAACCTCTATGAAAAAGACAAATGGCTGATGCAAGAATTCTTGTGAGAGCAAGATGAATCAATAACTCACTCATACTATAACTAAAATTCATGAAATTTTTACCACACATCAAACATCACATGAGTAGCATGACACAAAAATTTCACTTCATTTGGAGCCCTACAACTGTAGTTATGAAAATGACAATACAACTAGTATTGAAAACCTAGAAGCATAGATCTATTTTTACAGCTAAAAATTTAAACTAAAACATGACATTTTATAGATCTACTGCATAGATAATTTCACAAAGATTCCAAAAAGTCCTCATTTGCTATTTTAGGAATTTCCTATGATTTACTATGTATTTTCAAAGTTTCACCCGATTCACGACAAATAGGTCCCTCGAGGCACTATTCATATGAGTCTATGACATTGCAGTTACGCCCCTGCTTTGAGTCAAATTGTTGCATACAGTCCCTGGTCGCGATTTTACAGAGGAGGGGTCGCCGGAGCTCGCGGAAGCCGGCCGTAGGAGGCTCGTCGGCGGTGATGGAGTGGTGGAGGAGCACCGGGAGGCCCGCGCGCGCCCTCAGGTAGTCACGGCTTGCCCCGTGGTGGCTCGTGGCGGCATGGCCACGAGCACAGCAGCCTACGACGAAATGCGGCTCTGGTGGTGGTGGCCACGGTGACGGAAACGGCCGGCAGCAGCGGGGAAGGGTCACGGTTGCGTCGAGGTGGCGAAGCACACCCACGGACGACCATAGCTAGGACCACGGCTGCCCCTGGCTGCTTGGCCGCACGGCGCCTGCGGCGCGCGGCTGTTTGCCATGGCCAGCAAGCAGCGGCAGCGAGCGGCTAGATCGCGGCAGTGGCTGGGAGGCATGGCATGGAGGGCGTGGGGCTGGCTTGGGTGCTCGGATGGCTAGGAGTGTAGAGCAGCGAGGGCAAATGGTGGAAGCGGGCTCTGCCGTGGCAAACATGGCGAACAAGAGACAGAGAGACCGAGCGAGAGTGAGGGGGAGAATGGGGAGCGCAGGGAGCAAGAGCTCGGCTCGGCCTCCCCCAAAAGGACGAGCGTGGGAGAGGTGGCGAGCATGCACGAGCAAGGACGGGTGAGGTGTCGAGCGAGGCGAGCCGAGGGAGCCACGCGGCGTCGAAACCCTGTGCGCGGTCGGCCATTGCTGCTGGTTCTACCGATTCAAAAACCAAAGTCTAATACCACCTCAAATATACCACTGAAGCCTCCTTTTCTTCCTTCCTTATTTCCCGATTCAGCTGGCGTTTGGTCACAGCGCAAGAGGCAAAGTTGTAGATCTTTGCGAGGTGAACAACATTGCTTTAAGGATCAAGAGCTAACTCAGACTAGATTGGAAGATATGGAGCTGCAAAAGAGTGAACCTCAAACTGAAATCTGCAGCCCAATCACAAGCTGACTGAAACTGTCTTCTTCTATACCTTATAACTCCTAAACCGTGCACTGATTTAATCAACAATTTTCACCATCAGCTAGATCTACATGAGTACTCCAACTTTGGTTAAAGGAGTTTGACCAGATTCGAAACGGTTTTCAAACTAAAATTCACCAAATATAGGTACCCGAAAACGGAAGTCGCGACTTTCAGGCATCCCAGACTTAGCCAAATTTTGGGATTCCAAAACAGCATTTTATTGATTTTTGTGAGCTCTATTTGACTAGGTTAGGGATCAAACTAGCTCTTTACCATTTAATAAAGTTTGTTCCTCATGATATGTACTGCAACTTTTATTAAATATCCTTTTACTAGATCAGCCTGATTAGAAAGACACCAGGCTCCAAAGATGGGTACCCAAAACTGAATTCAGACTTGAAAATATTTTCTGCTCTTCAAGAATAGCAGCTACTTCTTGGCTCTGTAACTCAGAATCCAACCCGAATCTCGAGGTGAGCCAATTGACAAAGTTGGAGCTTAATAAATTCTCTACAACTTTGTTAATATGAGCTACGACCAGATCAGCATAGTTTGGGAGATAATGAGCAAGAACAGAATCTGTTTTGAGGAAACATTGGAATTTCAGCAGAACAGAAAATTGGACTTTTGAGGGACTTAGAGGCTGAATCATGAGATGAGCCAATTGACAAAGTTGGAGCTTATAAAATTTTCCACAACTTTGTTATAGTTGACTTGCACAGATTCAAACCCTAAGTTAGAGATTCAGAAGGATCAGTTTAGATCACTCCACTAATCAACTTGGAAAACAGCACTTGGGTGCTAATTAGCATAACCACCCAACATGAGAAATGTTCCAAAAGACTAATTAAGTACTCCTAAGGTGTTTACAAACACTCATGGCCATCACTTGCATTAGTACAAAGTAATGTTTCATTGTTTCCGAAACATGTTTCAGTTATAATCCAAACAAGCATATAACTTATCATTTCATGTGACTTTTTGATTCCAAACTTCATGAAACTTTTCCAGGGATCAATATAGATAGGTACTAAGGTGAGACACATGAATATATTGTAATAACACTACCCAAGCATATAATTTGAAAAGGGGCCTATATGTAAAGCAATGGTGCAACATCCAACTTTAGGTCAGGCTCATCTCCATAGGTTGACCTTGACATCGTCATCTCCACTTAATATGTCATGTTTGAGCTCAAATCCACTGCTTAGTGATTGACAAACACCTGGGGTGTTACAGCGAGGCCCTGTGGCCGGTCGGCCACTCCCCCTTCTCTGACGAACTGAAACGAGTCGAACGGTGCCGTTGGTGATCGACTGACAGGGCAACTTCGTCGACGATTTACTCTCAAACCAGCTCGTGTTAGTGAAACCTCCAATTAGCAAAGTTGTAGACCTACGTGAGCACTAAAAGTTTGTAAAAGACATCAGGAGATGGTTCAGTTTAGTTGGTGGGATATAACGCCCCAAAGTGAGGCACATGAAAGCTGAACCGACTTTCAGTTATTTCCCCCGACTGAAACCAAATTTTCAAGACACTATAACTCCTAAACCATTTAGAACTAGGTGATGGTCATGTTGACAATGTTGTAGAGCTATGTGTGGACAATAACTTTGTCAATTAGCTCAAGGACTGGTTTGGCCTAGTTTGTGAGTTACAAGTTACCAAAGTGAGGTACAGTGAAACGGTTTTCAGCTTCACACTTAGCCAAAATTGCTAAGTCCCAAAACAGCCTCTAATACTGACTTGTGGGCCATTTTTGAGCATGTTCTGATCATTTTCATGAGATGGTCATATTAGAACTTTTGTTCCTTATGAAATTCTCTACAACTTTACTTAAGGGTGCTCCTCCATGCAAGATTTCTAAGCTGAACTTTTTAATTGGTCAAACCAGATCACTCTAGGGGTCCAACTTAGTCAACAACATTTGGAAGGGCAATTTGGTAATTTTGGTCAACATTAACATTGCTCCACTACTTACCCTAAATGTAATTAAAGTGTTATAAGACCTAATTAGCCACTCTACACATTGGTTGCACAAAATTCCTAGTGTCACATACTTTGGAACAAGTAATTCAATACTTTCTCCCAAATGTTGCAAGCTCATGTTGCACATGTTGCATGAGTGTGTTGCATAACACTTGCTAATTATGTTACACTAAAGTGGTTGACATGTCTCACAAAGGAAATTGCACATAAGGTACTTGTGTGTTGCACACTACTCACTTCTTACTTCACATAACATATAAGCATATATGGCAATGTTTCCAAAGCATGTTTCACATATTATAAGCTTATGCATGAAATGAATGATGCTTGTTTATGCTTATGCAAATGCAATGCAATTAAGGAGCTAAACACCTGAGGTGTTACAGCTGCCGTGTTGTGCCTCTCGAAAAACATAACTTGAGATACCTTCGGTAAAACAGGCATAACTTTTCGCTCGTTTATCAGAAAAATCTAAATTTTTTATAGCAGCTTGTTGACACTATTTAGAGCCGACCCAAACTCGACTTCGCCATGTTTGGTTTCATCAGAATTGCCAAAAAAATTCGGGAAAATATAGAAAAAAAATTGTTAAAGTTTTTGCACGTTTTTTAGAGAACGTGTTGTATTTCTGTAGACCACATCCCACCTCAGTGGTAGGTGCCAATTTTTGTGATTGCATCTTTTTTTATCCTTGTTTAGAGAAAAATATAAAAAAATAGTGAAAAAATAAAAAGTTTGATTCCTACTAGTGCCTTTTGGAAAACTCCGGGAAAAAATCAGGAAAAAAGAACAATCCAGGCTATTTGCTTGTTCTGTGAGTTCTTTCCATCGTCCATCTTATTGCGCTACGTCTTGACACGTCTTAGCCAGCATCTGTGATTTGTACTTTTGATCCGGATTGAACAATCGCTAATCTGCATTCGTTAATTGCTAATCCTTACTGTCATATTGTGTGCCTACCCATAGCTCCATATATTTTTCTGTCAGTATAGGTTCATCTTGCAATTGTTACCCACGCTCAACAACAGATTGCTTCGCCACTTTGGTTTTGCTCTTGTTTGGCGTTGGTAAGAATACAGGCAAGACGGTGGTAAGCCGCTTGTGATTTTGCATTCCACTTTCACCACCATCACCACCACCACCACTTTTTTCCCTTTTAGTTGATAGGGATAATACTTTGATGTTGTATTTTTCTATCTTCTAACCATGGCAGGATCTCCGACGGACTTCAATGAGTGCGTGTCCAAGGGCGAGCTTATAACGTTCATGACTGAACAACACAATCTTATGACCGAGCTGACGCGCAATGTGAACAATCTGGTCACCCGCATTGAACAGCTTGAGCAACGCCCTCCACCTCATCGTGCTGATGAAGATGCATATGCTTTTGGTGATGAAGATGCGGATGCAGACGGTGATGCCCGTCGCCGCCTCAACTTCAATCGTCGTGGTATGGGAGGTAATAATCATGGTAATAATGATCTTTTTGCTAAAATTAAATTTAGCCTACCTCCTTTTGCTGGTAATGTTGATCCAAAGGCATATTTAGATTGGGAGCTTGCTATTCAACAAAAATTTGATTCTCATAATATTCATGCTGAGCATAGAGTTAGACTTGCTACTAGTGAGTTTACTAATTTTGCTTTGTTTTGGTGGAGTGATCTTTGCAATGCTAATAATGCTGCTGCTGTGCCTCAAACTTGGAATGCTTTAAAGCAACGTATGAAATCTCGTTTTGTTCCTCCTTATTACCAACATGATTTATGTTTGAAACTACAAACTTTAAAAAAGGTGATAAAGGAGTAGAAGCATACTATCAAAAATTGCTTATTGGTTTAGCTCGTTGTGGTATAAATGAAGATGATAATGATGCTAGTGCTAGATTTTTTGGTGGTTTAAACCATGATATACAAAACATACTTGATTACAAAGAATGACACAATTTTCCCCAATTATATCATCTTGCTATTAAGGCAGAACGAGAAGTACAGGGACGCAAACAACACTAGTCTTTCAGGTCTAACAATGGGAGGAATTTTCAGCAGTGTTCTGAGCTAGAGACGCTCAAGCTTCCTGTTGCACCACAGTCATCTACACCTCCATTTTCTTCTGGGGTAAGTAAATTGTCTAATGTGCAGTTTCCACAGCTCAAGAAAGGTGCCACTCCGGGTGCTTCTACTAGCTCCTCCTCGTCCAGCTCTAAAATCATTTGCCACCGATGCAAAGGCATGGGATATGTCATAAAGGATTGCCCCAGTCGTCGCGCTTTCATTGCTACCGAGGATGGATATGTAAGTGCTAGTGATGTTGAAGATGATTTAGCTCTTGCTGCTAATATTGATGCAGATTCCAACGAGGGCGATCAAGATAAGGAGGCCATCATCATTGACTCCGTGGCTGCTACCGCGGACTACCCTAGCCTTCTTGTGCAGCGTGTGTTGAGTACACGTGTGGGACATGAAGAAGAGATGAAGATTCAATACCACAATTTGTTCCACATGTATTTCATTGTGCAGGGTTGCCGTGTTCTCACTATCATTGATAGCGGGAGTTGCAACAACTTGGTGAATTTAAATTTGGTTGAGAAGCTTGGCTTGACCACATGACAACATTCGTATCCATATAAACTTCAATGGCTCAATACTAATGGTAAGACTAAGGTAACTAAATCAACACGTATTAGCTTTTTCATAGGCTCTTATCATGATACTGCTGATTTTGATGTTGTCCCTGTACAAGCTTGTTCCATTTTGTTAGGTCACCCATGGGAATTTGATAATGATGCTTTACACCATGGTAGAACTAATACATACACTATCATACATAAGGACAAGAAAATTACATTGCTGCCTTTGTCTCCTACGGATATTATTAAACATGCTAATGAGATTAAAAATAAACCTCCAACATACATTGTTAAAAATAATGGGATTAAGTTAAAAGGAGGTGTTTTCCTTGCTACAACTTCTGCTACTGATGCGTTATGTGATAATCCTGATGCACCATGTTATACTATGTTTTATCAACCTATTATGTCTGGTGCATTGCCTGATGTCACTAACCTTTTGCGAGAGTTTGCTGATGATGGGATGGAGTCAAGGACGACTCCAATTCTACAAGGAGGGGATGATGAGGACATCGCCAAGATGGAGTCGAGGACGACTCCAATTCAAGAAGGGGAGGATGATGAGGACATCGCCAAGATGGAGTCGAGACGACTCCAATTCAAGAAGGGGAGGATGATGAGGACATCGCCATGCTGGATACACCGACACCATGGTCTTCCCCAAGTTGCAATTCATCCCCAACTCAGTTGCCATGTCACCCTCGGATTCAGCAGACACGTCGTCACTGTTTCGGTCATAACTTTCTCATACGACATCAAAACGGGGCGTTCTTGGATGCGTTGGAAAGGGGACAACGACACCATCATTTTGGATCTGGTCCCAGCTCGAGAAGGTCCGTGGATCATTCTGTGTGACCACGGCAAGGTGCTGCATCACCTATTTGGGCCAACTTGGCCATGTATCGTGTCGGGCCTTAAGCCCAAGTTGTGGGCGCCCAACCCCTGGCCGTCCCCAACCCTAGGTCAAGTCTTAGACTATAAACACAGCCGTCTCCACTGCTAGACAATTGGGTTTTGTTTAGAGTTTAGTTTTCCATCGAGAAACTGAATCGTTCATTGTAACTGTGGTGATAAATCCTTTTACAGTGATCCAGGGCCCCCATTCTTAATCTCCTCCACTATGTCGATTAGTCCTTTGGAACTGAGTTCTCGAACCCTCTATTGATATTCGTGTCATTCATATTTGCAATTTCAGATTGCGTGTTTTACCTTCTTGCTTGTGCGCTTTCGATTCGCTTGCAGGAAAAGCCTTCTTGGTGAGGTCAATCAAGTTGTGCTTGGTTGATAACCAATGGAGCAGTGGTGTAACGGTTGCATAGTTCGAATCATGTCTAATTTAAATCCGGATTGCCAACATCGAGATCTCCACAAATCAAACTTACCGGCTACCTCTCAGAAGATCGGGCCTGTACTCATCAGGTGGGAGGCCGGTGTGGACGGTGTCGGCCCAGCGGGCAGAGGCAGCGGCCGCGTGTCCTCCCTAGGAGCGGCAAAGGCATCAGTGTCTGCGTCCGCGCTATGGTGGCGACCGGCAATGTCGTAGGGGGAGAGGGCGCCATCACTGCCGCCAAGTGATGTCGAGGGCGCCTCGGCCTGCAACAGCAGTCCTAGCTCACCGTGGATGCTGTGGGAGGGGGCGGCAACAGGATTCGGCGCCAGCGGCCCTAGGGAGCGCGTGGCCGACTCAAAAGGCGGCATCGCGGTTCTTGCTCCTGCACGCGACTAGGGACGGGTAGGGCTAGAGAAAGGGAGGGGAGCCATGGATTCAGCAAAGGCAGGGGCTATGGTGGTGGAGGGAGTTGTGGGCGTGGAGGCAACAGTGAGAGGAAGGAAGGGGAAGGGAGCCACCGGCGTCGGGCTAGAGACTGGTGATGGGAAAAGGGCGGCGGCGCATCTGGGAAAGGCCGGTGCTGTGGAGGTGTTGTGGGCTACACGCACAGGGAGCAGGGAGGGGAGAGGGGCTATTGGCGGTGGGCTAGATGCCACCGCCACCGGCAGCGGCGGCGGTAGGGTACGGGCGTCACAGACGTGCCACCTAGGGTTACCCAGTATCCCCAAGGAGTAATTTGACTAGCGATTGTAGATATATAGTTGCATTTGGAGGATTGGATAGTGTGACCGTTCTTGTGCCTTTTATTTCTCCCATATGAGGAGATGGCTCCCCAACCTCCCGATCACTTCCCCAACCTCAGCCTGGCGAAAGCCTCCCCGGCGCCGTCAGCCACCCCTAACCACCACTCCGGCAAGTCTGGTAAGTCCCTATCCCCCGACGCGGCGCCCTTCTACCCATGCTCCAGTGGCTGGTCCAAGAGCACGCGTTGGGACAACTTCTCCCTCTCTGACAACTCTGACGGCTCCAACAACGAGTAGTGCCCCTCCTACCTCGACATCGCGCGTCGTGGCCTCTCCACCTTCTCACCTACGGTGAGCCCAGCTACGACCGAGGATGCTCCCCAGGTGATGGTGGGTGACCGAGATGACATCGGGAGGGGGCACGCCCCAAGCACCGTCGGCAGCGCCGCAACCACAGAAGGCAGAGGGCACCCCAAGTGGAGGCTGGACACCACCAGCAGCAGGTTGCGGGCGCGGTGGCCAAAAGGATGTCCGTCCATCTGAGACTGGGGCTGAGGTGTAGGGCAATGGCTCTAGATGCCAAGGGCTGGCAGTGGGTGCTCCCATAGCGCCCCGCGGAGCCGGTGCCGCTGGAGCAGCGCCGTCGTCCCACCGCCGAGGCTTCTAGGGCTAGGCGACAATGTGGGATACCGACGGAGTTTGATGGGAAGTGTCACAACTGCTTGTCTATTTCGCACCGCGTCGGTACCTGTAGGCTGCCTCGTCGATTTCAAGTGTCATGGCCTCAGGCACCTGGCCCGCAATTGCAAGAGGCAGCGTCCTGCCGACGACCAGCGTGAGGGCAGCTCCAGCGGGGACGAACATCGCTTTTATGCTGTAGTGCAGGGATGCCAGTTCAGGGATGCCCCAAGGCACATAGGAAAGGATGCCATCGCCTCCTCCGTCGATGGTTGATGCCTCTGACCTCTCCGTCAACAACAGCGATGGCGCGCCTGTTGACACTTCTTAGCATCACTCGTATTAGGTTGTCATCCCCAACATGACACCAAGAGTGTGGTTGTATTGTACTCATGCCACTTAACTATATAAAGATACTAAAGTATATATCCGCAAGCGCACAGATAAATACACCCGTTGCAGCATTTCACCTAAGTTTATCCTAGGTATCGTTATTTATATTTAACCAAAGGAGAACAAATAGAGGGGCACATATTAATTAAAGGCTACTCTACACATGTGATATGAATATTCAAAATCACTATCCTTTACTCTTAAATAGGAATCAATCAAATTAAAAAGATAAAATATATGATAATCAGACCATTCAGATGATATTCCTTAGAGCAGTACTACTATGGTAAGTCATTGATCAGAATATAAAGTAAGAGAATAACTCATAAGTAATTCATTAACTATTAGTCATAATCTACATTGATTAGTGCAATTATATCAGGCAATCATTGGCTAGGTTATCTCATATCTATAAACAAGGAACATCTCCATTATGAAGCTGAGAAACAGAGTAACAACTAAGTAATGAGACCGCATTCTACTAAGTTCTACACTTGGGGAGTGGACTACAAAGGACTCAACAGGAATGTCACACCCACGATCTACCACATGGCCCGGAGTATAGAGTGCATTTGCAGGTAAACAGTGTATAAGTACCACACTTACACAATGTTGACCACCCACCCATGACTCAATAAGGTGAGTTCTTTGCAAACATGTGTATAAACATAATGATGAACTATCTATGCCAAATATATAATCAAAGCAGACTAATTTCATAATAATCAAGGATATAATATAGATTAAGAATAAGATCATATCTAATGTATCAAGAATAATGATCAAGAACAATGAACTAGAACTAGACAATGATGAACTAAAACAATTACGAACTAGAACATAAACAATTAGAACATGAAGAACTAGAACATGAACTAGATCAAGAACTAGAAGAACTGATGAACTAGATAAATATCTGAAGAACAATGTTGATACAAGAGAGAAGAACTGGATTTACCAAGCTCCTCTTGACTAGATCTGTAGCCCAAGGTTGCTTGACTCCTCTACTTCTAATTCTAATCTAGCTATGCCTAGATCTGATGGAGCTCTAAGGAGATGAGAGTTGCTGGTTGGTCTTTGGCTTTCTGGTTGATGATTGATTGAATGAATTCCCCTTTGGAGGGGGATCTGGGGCCTCGTTTATATAGCCCAGAGCATGGAACCGTGGCCCTTGGATCAAACCGACCTTCACATAGGGTTAGGATGCATCCTTGGAGGCGGTTGAAGTAGCTTGCAAAGGAAGGAGCTGAGGGGCGGCGGCCAGGGGCCGGTCGGCCTAGGGTTGAGGCCGGTCGGCCCCACCTGGCGGTGCCTCGTGGTGGCCCTCCTCGTGGAGTCCTCTAGAGTCCTCTAGAAGCCTCTTGCGTATTCGTGACGTGGAGATTAGGCCGATTGACGTGGATTCCTTCTCATGAAAGATATCAATTCCTGAATTATTTTGATAACCCCCTGCAAAATATAGAGTCACCAAAACTCATGAAATTTCATTAGTTGACACCCTAAACCTATGTTGGTGATCATTTATTAGCTTTTTATATATTTATTTTAACCCTTTATTATGGTAGATAACCATCGTCAATAGCGCCGCCTAGCTCGCCCACCTCTCGCCCCCACGAGTCCTGCTGCTTCATCCAGTGAGACACGACCATGGACAACGCCAAAACAAGCATGCGATTCTCCATCGTTGCCCAGACCAGATGCAGCACCAATGACATCACAATCTTCGCCGCACTAGACACCATCGTCACGACGGCTGAGATCGACGGGAACGACATCATGCTCAGGCACTTCTACCCGGAGAACTTCATCATCCTCTGTGCTACCCAAGACGTCTGGGACCATGTGCTCGTGGCCTCCCCAATGCCACTCGGAGCTACATCGCTGGTCTTGTGCCCTTGGACATGCCTGGCGCACGCCGAGCTCTCGGTGTTGAAGTTCTGCATCTCCCTGTTGCTTGAGGGGATCCCTCCACACACGTGGCGTGAGGACATGGTGGCCAAGATCTTGGCGCCGTCGTGCTGGGTACAGTCCGTCGACGAGGAGACGGCCAGTGGCAGTGACCTCTCCACGTTCAAGGTCACGGCCTAGACCCGCCATCCGTCATCCATACCGCTGAACTGCTACTCGAGATCGCGGAGGCCGACGCACCTCGACGTCTGTTTGCTGACGAAGCTCCCCTACCGCTGTACCTCCGTGAGAAGGCAACTCTAGGCTATGAGGTCTTCATACACCTCAAGGCCATTGCCAACTTCAGCCCGCGACCACCGTCTCCCAGGCAATCGCCTTCCTATGATGACAGGGACTGCGGCCGCGACGATAACCCATGCATGGAGCAGTTCTCCCAGGGATCGGCTCCACAGCTGCACGCATTCCCATGCGCAAGGGAGGTGATCGACGGTGGCTCTTTGGGGCCCTCCGGCGGGGTGCCACGTGCCGGTGGCCGTTGGAACGTCGGTGGCCACACGATGGGGCACACAACCATGGTTGCGGATCCTGGCGCCGCACCGAATCCGCACCAACGTCCCTCGCGCCAGAGCCAACAACCATGTTCGCTTTGCTGAAGAGTACTATTCACTAATTTATTCTGAGAGAAAAACACTGTCCCTTTGCTGAAAAAGTACATTAAAAGCAAAAACAGCCTGTCACGGCCGCTCGAACGATTCAGGTGTGGAGACCGCGCGCCGCTCGCCATGAGGCTGGAGCGGCGGCCCCACAGCCACCAGCAGGCGCCGTTCAAACTACGACGGCGACCACCGTTCAAACTAAAGCAGCGGATGCCACATACCGCTGGAGGCCAACCTGCTCCACCAGGAGCGCAAAGATGCTGCGGTCGAGGCGAATGCATCAGGCACCACGGACACCACGATGACCTACATCGGTTCGCCAGAATTGGGGGCTGATGGAGGGGTCCTACCGTATCCTCCGAAGCAGACTACGACCCTGTTTAGATTGAAGCTGCTAAACTTTAGCCAACTAAACCGGTTGCTAAACTTTAGCCACCCCTGTTTAGTTTGGTGGACTAAAAGAGCCTTTTAGTTCTTTTTAATCAGGGTGTTTAGATTCAAATGGACTAAAAGGTGAGGCAGCCTAGGCTTTTTGTCCATTTAGCAACCCCTTGGTAACTAATGGCTAAATGCCCATTTAGTCCCATTTAATCCTAGTGTTTAGATAAAAATGAATTAAAAGGGACTAAACCTTAGCCGCTAAACTTTAGCAACTCAATCTGATGACCCCTCCCTAGCGTCCTTTCTTGAGGCTGCCTGCCTGGAGAACTTTCCAGAACACCGGCCGGACCCCATGTTGCTGGAGCTCGGCACGGGCGGTGACCGCACTTTATGCCTCATGGCCCAAAACCAAAACGATGAAAGCCCACCAGCGACACCATGCAAGAATGGCCCTGGGCCAGCTAATGCCAACGCTGAGCTATACACGGAGGCCAGCGGCACAGATGGGAACAGCTGATTGGGCCAGCGGCACAGATGGGAACAGCTGAGCCTGCCAGAACATCACCATACACGGAGGCCCGCACAACTGTTGTGACCACCCCAAGCCCAGGAGGGGCATCCATGTTCGCCGACCCATCTGAGGACGACTCTCACGACCCGATCCCATCTCAGGATGGCAATGAAGGATCGGCCACGGGGCGGCTCAAACGATTCGCTGCAAAGATACTGAGGAAGGTGCAATCACCGTTGCTCAAGGCACCGCTGGAACCAGAGCAGCCGAAGGCGTTCGTCCCCACCAGAAGCAGCCAGATTGCTGTCCCATGTGCCAGCCTCAAAGCGAGGCGAGATACTCGTCAATCGTCATGAAGCGCATGGGCAATGGGCATGATGGAAGACCGAGCAAAGCCGTCAACAGCCAGCAAACAAGTGTACGACAGCATCTTTGTCGATCAGCTAAGCGAGTCGCACGCAGAGGCCATGAGAGAACTATTCCTGGTTGCTGGTCCGGTGGAGCGGCCGTGACACCGCGCGTGCAAGCGCGCGTGATGCCCGGTTGAACAGTTTTCATGGATAGCACAACCATACTATGCCGGAATGTGCGTGGCCTCAACGCCGGCGACCGTCGTGACAATGTTCGGACGCTTGTGCACGATGCAAGACCACACGTTAAGTGCCTGGTCGAAACAAAATGGAAGGAGAGGGACGGAAGGTGCTTTCGCCAATTCCCGGCCAGTGGATAGACGCCGGGGCGGCGGAACTAGGTAGTCTCGTGCGCGAGTAATCACCGTGCGAAAAGTCCGCTAGGCGTGGATAAGCTTTCTGTAAAATCATATGCCCCCCTAGTGCGCCATTGAATGGCGTGTCGTTGTAACCAAACTATTCTCGATCTTAATACAATGATACGCAAGCCTTTTGCGTATTTGAGAAAAAAAATTACGGCAAAGATCTTGCCATCCTTTCAACAAAAAGCTGCAATTCAAGATCGACCCATGCCATTACAATCTCAGTAGAAAGGGGTATATAGAGGCATAAAAGATTATGAATTGCAATAGACACATGCACAACAAGATATTAGAGTCAGTAACATGTTTCCATGTTTCTTATCTATTTTTAAATAATCATGTGAACATACATTTGTTAATCTTGAAGGAAGTGTATTATTCTTTTTTCATGCTATTATGCATTGTGTCCAAAATCTGAATGATCACAAGAGTTGAAAATTTTCATTCTTCATCATGGTCAGTATCAAGTGGAGGGAGAATTGCAACAGAAACTATATAAGGCATGGAATTTGAAACTGGACCATTGAAGAGAACTTAAAGGACAATGAGAATTCGGCGATAGTGGGATAATTATTCTTCATGACAGAGAGATATTTGGGAAAAAAATATTAAGACAATGAGTACACAACATGTGCAGTTTTGTGTGATCTAAATAGGGGATGAGAAAAACGTTAACCATCCTGGTAAGAGAAACACTAACATTGCATTCTAGGAATTAAGATCCCGTTGCAGAGAATGGGCATTCACCATGTTTTGGAGAAAACAAATAGAGGCAGGAGGTCACAAGCCTGAAAGAAATTTGGCAACAGAACCAAAAAGACCCGACTTGAAACAGGGAAGTTTAGGAGTAGAGTTACAGGAAGGATTGTTTCAAAGATGCACGCTGGACTGACCGTTCTACAACCTAAACTTTCACTCATTTGCTGAAAATATCAAGAAACGAAGAGAAGGATGTCATGTTAGCTTTATCAGCACACAAATGATGGAACCAAGATTTCAGTCCATGACTAAAAGATATACTCAATTAACATGCATTCTATTTTTTGATTTGTCAGGATCAGGGTACAGACAAAATCAACCAGATCTGTTCATTCCATCAGTTCATCACCCAACAGAGATGAAGATGGCAACTACAAGTCTACAACCAATGTTACTTTGCAGAACCATTCACCATTACTTTCATTTTCATCAGTTTTATGTTCTGAAACTGAAAGGTTATGTTAGAACGATTCCAGTCAGTAGAGCGCATTAGATCTAACTACCATTTCAGAAGAGCTGACGAATTTTCAGGAATTATGAGCCAATTTACATGTCACAGTATCAGGGGCAGCAATGATTAAATGCTTCTGGTCCCCGAAGAGATGAATTTCAATCTTGTCAGAAGTTCCGCTCTCGTACTCCTCTACGGTGCTGGTGCATATATCTGGGGATACACTAATGCTGCCGCAGCTGAATTCACAAGAGAACAAGGAAATCAAGAGATAATTAGGCATCATTTCATGGATATTACACTAGTGAGAATTAAGCAATAGTGGACAATAATGGATAAGAGTTAGACAGTCAGCTCCAACATTAACACTGTTGGCTAGCAAGCAGAACAACTGAATTATCTGAACTGGAGATCAGATTGTGGAAACAACTGAATTTCTGAACTAATCAGCATGGTAAGAAATGCAATCGGACAGTTTGGACCAAGTTAAGAATCTGTCAAAGGACTGCTAAATCCTATGTGGCACTGTGAACACTACAATATGAGAATGAGGCCATTTCCAATCAACTGCTTCTGCTATCTACAGCATGTTTTAGAGTCCTAACCAAACGAAGTTGACTAATACAATGTAAATAAAACCACAAAAAGCCAAGAAGGGGATACTACAGCCAACAACTGTTCAAGATTAAACTACAGGATTTCTCTGAACATCAGGGCTATGAAAAACAGCAGGCATGTTACATTTGCAATTGTCAGTATGACACTATGCTCTACTCAAAATCTATCATGCAGATATTCTTTTACTGATCTTTTTGCATAACAAATTCAGAACTACATACAGAACCAAACTTGAGCCTGAAAACTTTAAACATCTCACATGCTGAAACTGTGAGAGCACAGCAGGTAACAAGTGCTGGACAAACCGCTGTGAAACTTGCATAGTAGTCACCTGGTGATCCGGTCCTAAAGACGACGATGCGCAGGGGATCTCTGCTGCGAGGCAGGTGGGTGACCAGCGGCATTAGCCGCCCATGCGAGCCGGGCCGTATGCACAACGTGAAGCCAAGCATGTCCCCGTTCCAGTCGTCCTGAAGTTGTCCCAGGTAGATCCTCAGGTCGAACACGGTTTGGTCATAGGAAATGAATGAGGGCCAGGTGTAATGGTTCTGGTCAAACTCCCCTTCATCGTTCGCCCGCACATGCCTGATCTCCCGCGGCACCTGCGGATACACCCCGGGGCCGTACCCGCTGCGCCGCCATAAAGCCCAGAACAACTGGCCACGGCGGCCTCCCTGAATTTGTTGCAGTGGAACACTTCTTGTACTTAGGAAAGGAAAAGAAATCAAACGGCTAGACAGCAGCGATAACTGAAAAACTGAATGAACATGTCTGAATCTGAATACACATTGTACTGACAACGGAACGTTCAGATACCAAATTCTTCCGGAATTTCTCACGGAAGGATGGCGAAGCCACGCACCTGAGGCTCAGGTGGTGTAACCGGAAGGGGTAGCGGTAGCGGGGTCGCCGCGACAGCGTGGACCGTCCACTGCATCATGGTGGTGAGCGTGCGCCTTCGTACGAGGTCGCCGGTGACGCGGGTTTTCCAGTTCCAGGTGAGGTACCTGCCGTCGGCGCGGAGGTGGAAGTTGAAATGGCGCAGGCGGACGTAGTCCTGGTCGGGGTCCACCCTCTGAGCCCTCCACCTCCACAAGAAGGCGTCCACCAGGTTGGGGTCGTCGAAATCGCGCTGGATGACGCGGCGGCTGAGGCGCCTGGGCCGCGCCGGGTGGACCGAGAGCGAGAGGTAGCGGCCGTAGGCGGCGTTCTGGAGGAGGACGAAGACGCGCCCCCGGTGGGAGACCCAGTGCTCCACCCGCCACACCGCCTCCAGGGATGGGACGCGGCCGAGCGGGCGCAGGGTGACTCCCACCCAGTCCCCGTCGGCGTGGATGTACTTGCGGTTCTGGCGGCTCTGAACCCGCACGAAGCCCCCGTCGGGGAATAATTCCATCGCCTGGTGGTGGTGGTGCCGCGACGGCAGGGCAGATGATCGGCGGGCTGTTGCGACGAGGGGATTGGGAAGGCGAGAGCAGAGCAGGTGTTGGTTGGGTCGACTGTTACGTTTGGGCGCCACGCCAAGGCGGCGGAGCCGGGGTATTTCAAGTCCCCGGCCGGGAGCGTGCGTATGTCGGTTGTGCTCGTGTCTGCTTCCAGTGACATGTGGGGCCATTTCTGGGCCCGGACCAACCGGCGAACTCGCCTCGCCTGTTGCTGCCAGCTCAGTTATAAGCCTATGCCTATTATCTGTTGTATATTTCTCATCTCAATAGAAAACACATGAGAATGAAGATAACTAGAACCCGGCCTGCTGCTTGTGATTCGGTCAGCGAGCTTCTTGTCGAGTTTGGCTGTTGCTTGTTTAGCTCATCGGTAATGCTGTTAACTGGGCGTCCATCCGTCCGGACACTCTGTTGCTCGGCACAACGCCAGCCTAACAATCCACGCTTCACTCGTTCCTCTTCCTATCGCTCTTATCCGCTTGACTGCCACCTCTGAGCGCATGGCCGCTGGCCCTCCGAGGCGCAGCGCACGGCCGCCTCCGAGGTGCATCGCTCGGCCGCTGGCCTTGCCAGGCACGGCGCGCTGTTGCACTCTCCATGTCGCGTAGCCGCGGCCTCCCAGCCGCACGTGCGACCAATGCCTCCCTTCTGCGCCGCCTACCAGCGTCGCTGGGCCGCTACCCCAGTAAATACCACACACCAACGAGCCTCCATTCTGTCGAGCAGTAAGGAGATATTGTGTTAAAAGTGTATGTTGCAAGAATATGTTTCAGATGTTTCAGATGTATATTGCAAGTGTTTCATATGGATGTTGCAAAAATAGATCGTGATGTTGCACATGTTGCAATGGTTGTACACGTATGTTGCAAGCGTCCGTTCCAAATGTTTCATCTGCTTTTTCAAACGTACGTTGCAAGTGTGCTTATTTGAATGTTGCACATGTTTCACACATATACTGTAAGAGTATATTCCAAATGTTTCAGTCTTATGCTGCAATAAATGTTTTCATGTTGCAAGTTGCAAGTTTTTATCTGGATGTTGCATATGTTTCACACACATGTTGCAATGTATGTTCCAAATGTTTCATCTGCTTTAGACGTATGTTGTATTCAAGTGTTTCATCTTGCAAGTGGTTCGTGTTTCAGAGGTACGTTCAGATAGTTATGGAGGCACGGCCCGGGCACTGGGGGAAGGGCGCGGCAATACGAGGGCGGCAGATAGGGTGCACAGCGCACCTAGAGTCATGCGGACCGGGCGTGTTTGTCTATCCCGGTTCTTGGGTCCCGCCCATGGGGCAAGAGAGGAGGGGGTCAGGGGAAGGAGTGGCAGGGCGGGGCGCGGCGAGGCGAACGGGGGCGGGGTATGCGTGCGTGGTAGGATGAGGCAGACGTGAAAGGACTGTAGCGACACGGTAGGAGTGTTGCGTGTTTCTGTTGGGCCGTTCGGTACCGTCTGATAAATCATATCCCATCAGACGTCTAGGCGCCAGCAATTCCCTTAGCTCATGAAAGCATCTCTCAGGTTCTACAACTACTTCAAAAGTTTCAACGCACCGTGCGAGAGGGTACGAGAGATTTTCACTTCTCAGCATCTCTGATTCACTGAAACAATCTTTTGCATCAGAGCTTATCTTGTGTTTGATTTGATCCCTCCAAATCACCCCATATTTAATTTTGAAGCTGTCTGAATTTAAATGTACCAAGCATCTAGAGCCTGAAAAATCAGATAGAAAACTGAAGAAATTTTAGATAATTAGAGACGGTCATCAGTTTCCAGATGCTGACAAAAACAGTTTACTATGCAAAACCATGCAGTATCCAAATGTTGCTGACTGAACTAGTCATCACTTTCCTCTCATTGAGCCATTCCTGAAGATCAGATGCTGCACACACTTCAGCACCACTGATATCAAAATGTTTGGGAGGATGACCAAGAGTTTCAAATGGAGGACTTATTTACATTGGCATAGAAACAGGTGTTGTACTAGAATTCACGTAAGTGTAACCATTTGTGCCACTGCTAGGATACGAGTGAAGGAAACATCTCAAGTATGCTTCTAAACAATGACTAACTCTTTCTGTTTTGCCATCAGATTGAGAATGATATGCACAGCTCATATTCAGCTGAGTATTAGAGACTCAAAAGAGTTCTTGACACTAATGACTAGTGAAAATTTGTTCTCGATCAATAACAATGGACTTCTGGAGATCATGAATGAAGCTTATATACATGTGCATGTATGCTTGAGCTACTGACTGGGCAGTAAAAGGATGCACCAATGCTCGAAATTGTGCATGCTTAGAGAATTTGTTCATAGCAACAAGAATGCAAGAATAATGACCAGATTTAGGCCAACCTTCGACAAAATCGATTGAAACACTTTACCAAGCATGTTCAGGGTTGGTAACGGTTGAAGAAGTCCTGAGTACTTAAGTCGCTCAGGCTTAGCTTGCTAACAAGTGGTGCACTGAGATACAAATGCTTGAATAGTCTTCATGTGGAGCCAAGTAAAAAGAAATTTGATCCTTTTATAAGTGACGGAAGAAGCACACAAAAATGCAATGCTGCCAAGACTTTGTTCTAAAGAGTGACATTGTTACCCAACCAAATCTTGTTTTTAATGAGCAGGAGATTATCATGTTAAGAGTAATAATGGGGCACCAATTGAACCACACAGCCAAGGCCCAAGGCAGCAATATGTCCTAAAATGACCCTCCCTGAATAGCCCCACCAAAGCCCAATTTTTCTCCAAATTCATTCAACTTCCCCACTTTATTATTCTTATTATTATTATTATTATGATAACAGCATGCTCTATATGAAGAAGTGAACAAAGGAAGGTGAACTTCACAGAGACAACAATTGCGCAAAGAAGAGAGCTCGACTGCCTAGGTGTGGCGCCGCTCCTCTGCACTCAAGCCAGGCAACCTTTCGTCGCCGTGGCAGCCCAGACGGAACGTGACTCAATTGCAAAGGAATCGCGCCGTACCTAGGTCTAGCCAGAGATGGCGCTGGCTAGGCCACGCGTCGGCCGGCCGGCCGCTGGGGCCAAGATCAAGGGCCAACGCCACGGAACACGAACGCCATGCCGCCGTGGAAGACCATGCACAGTGCTAGAGTGAAGCCCACCAGGCAGCAATGGCGGATGTATATATACATTATGAGTGGGTGCAGCTGCACCCACACAAAAAAGGAAAAACAGTATTTATAGCTAAATTTTTATCATATTCACACCTATAAAATAAAAGTCTATGCACCCACGAGATAAGCACACTCTCTTGAATTTTCTCAAGCTCTGCCACTGCCAGGCAGGGGTCTTGTTCGAGGGGATCGGCGGTTGCGGTGAGGGAGACGATGATTGCGATGACCGCGGAGGCGACGCACAGGCCAGCTGGAGCAGAGTTCATCGTCTTCCGTGCCGTACCTGAACTGAATCCCATCAAAAACCAAAGCCGATGCAGAATGCAGAAAGAAGGAGCTCACGTGAACACAAGCAAGATCGGACAATCTTCGTTTTCCCCTCTTACTAGCAGTAGCAGTAGCAGGCAAAGAAGCCTCAGGTGGTGAGTGGTGAACGGATCGGAGATGCACCTGGAGTTCTTTTCTGGAGAGGGAGAGTGGAGAGGACCGGAGCTATATAGCTAGCGTGTGATGAGGCAAACAAAGACGAGGGAGGAGTGTATTTATACAGGCTGGAGATAATTTTTTTGCGGAAAAACAGGCTTGAGATAATTAACCTATAACTACAACAGACATGTCTAGACAGTCTTGTTTATGGATTATTAGGAGTATTAGGGCGTCCCCAACAGCTAGCTATTTGGTTAGCTAGATATGACGTGGCAAGCAAAAAGTAAGAAAGAGAGTAGTCACTGGCTACGAGCAAATAGCTTATCTATTTCACGTACTCCAAGATCATGTGAGAGGAGCATGTGGGTCCAGCAGTGTTAAATAGTCATATTTCTTTTCTCTCACCTCCACGTTAGCTAACTACGTAGGCTAGCTATTACCATTGCGGACGCCCTTATAAGTAGTTGTTGGCATGGGTAAGTTGACATATACTCTCTTTGTCCCAAAAAGAATGATGCTTTGAGATGCGTGCAGGCCGTGCCGGCAAAAGTTAAGGTCCCATTCCAAACTCTAAAATAGGCCCTAATGGTCTGGAAAAATAGAATGATGTCATATATAATATTCTATAACACCATAGCATTGTGTAATGGACTAAGTTTATAAAAAAATATTAACAATATCTGTATCTCCTAATAAATTTATCATAAGAATAGATTTAACAATCTATCTAGATACGAATTAGATATTATATAAATATCACTACTTTATTTTATATATTTAGTCTACGTTTGACTTCTCGGGAAGCGAGAACAACAGATAAAAAGAGATGGATGGAGTATAGTTTGGCACTTGCCAATACAACACCATCTCGACAGTTTGCGTAGTTTGGACTTTGATGTTAGCAGTGGAGTACTGGACTCAAGATTCCCTAGCTACTTAGTGAAGACGTGACTCAGCGAGTTAGATAGGAACGGAGTAGTCAAACGGATGGACAAATAATATAGATGAAACTACATAGTGCCAAATAAAAAGTAACAGCAATTTCTAGAGTTGACATAGGCACTGGTTATGAACTACGTGCAGAAAAGTTAGCACAAAATATTGATTACTAATCATTGATTAGCTATGTATAAAAATATTACTGATTAGCTATAATTTTGAGGCCCCTACAAATTTTGGGCCCTGTACTGTCGCACGGCTCGCACGCCCTCGTGCACAGCCCTGGATGCGTGTTACTCAAACTTGGTTAAGTTTGCTTAGATTTGAGAAAATATTAGTAATAGTTATACATCTAAATAAGTTTATTATGAAAATATATTCAAAGATTCATCTAATGACACTAATTGTGCACTATAAATACCAATATTTTTGTATAATATTTGATCAAAGTTAAAATTGTTTGACTTTTCTGAGCATTCATGGTGGGACGAAGGAAATATGTGTATAGTAAAAGGACATTGCTCTGCACTGCAGTCATACGTGCAGGTGCAGTCCCTTTCCCGCACTGCAACATGGTCCTTGCAGATGAAAAATGGAAAAAAGATAAAGGAGATATAACATACATAAAAATCAAAATATCCATATACTGCATGATAATTTTACGCAAGTTTACGATAAGAATGATAATTTTCTAGAGTTCACCCTTGTAATAAACATACTTCCGCTATCCCAAATTATAAGATATTTTGGCATTTCTAGATCATAGATTATTTTTTTTGTATATCTAGATACTACAATATGTCTTTATAGAAAAGACAATATATATATATATATATATATATATATATATATATATATATATATATATATATATATATATATATATATATATATATATATATATATATATATATATAGCAGGGGAAAGGGAGCCGCGGAGCAGGAGGGATCGACGGGCCGAGACGTCGTGAAAATTGGACGTAACTGTGAATAGAAAACTTGCAGCGCCAGCCGCGCCGTGATCTGTCGGGATCGGAGAGGCCACGCGTGCCGGCGGATATGACGCCAGATACGGCTGTGTTTAGTTTTGCATGGAATGCAAAATGCTAACTACTTTGGAATGATAAAATATAAGATGTCAAAATTTTTAAAGGTGTGTTTAGTTTCATTTAAAATACAAAATTTTTTATGGAGTAGGTGAGGGTTTTTTTTTTGGCTTTTTAGTTTTTTTTTTTTGCCTCTTAGGGCCAAAATCCAAAATGAAGAATGAATACCTTTTTGCTAAAAACTTTACATGGTTTTAATTATATTCTGTAAAATAATGAATCAAAATCTAAAAAAAAATTTAGATAAAATGAGGATCTAAACACAACCTGTATGACGCCGCCGCCGCCGCGCGCTGTGGCATCGTCACTCGAGTGCGTCACTGTGCGCGTCATTCTCTCCCTCGCTCGTGTCGTGGAGACCGGTTGACCGCGTGGCCAAGCGGCGCGTCCAACCAAAGGAACAGCGCGTGCTCGGTGCCTGCTTGTGCTTCTTTTGGTAATATAACTAGCTAGGTCTATGTCCGTGTATTGCCATACTAGAAAAAAGAAATTATACAATATTTTGTTCTATTAGTCCTCCTTTATAACAAAGAAAAACATAAGAATTTTAGGGGTTCTTTGGATCAAAGGAAATTCAAAGGAATTCTAAAGAAATCTATTAATGTGTACGATTTTTAAGGCTTGCTATTTGGTTCGGAGGATCCACGATTTCCTTTCCTAAGGAATAGTGAGCTTTCCTATACGAAATGCTGGAAAGAAAACATGAGCTTTAAAGGAAAAGTTCTTGTGGCTTGTTTAGTGCGCTGATCATAGGCCAACTAGCTAGTTGATGCTAGTCAAGGTCGGGGAGAGTCATATCCGGGCAAGGATAAGTCAATTTAGACATTAAATGAGTCGTTAAAGGTGCCAAGAGACTATTGATTTAGTTTGAGTGTAATGATTAGTGCTAATGTAGTTACTAATGGTTTTATCTTCTTCCTACCATTCTCATTCCTGTATTTTTGTTCCTGTGTTCCAAACAAGCCTAAGTTTTCAATTCTTATATTTTCAAATCTATAGTTTTTCATTTTTCGCTCTATTCGATTCATGTAGTTTTCTCCATTCCTCTATTTTTTATTCCTGCGCTCCAAACAGGCCCTTAGAGGAATTCAATCCTATAGGAAAGTTTCCTATACACCTCTTTGGAACAAAGGATTGAACAGTGCCATGAGAATCTTCACATCTTACAAAGGACAGAAAGGGCCCCCGCGTCGCTCCCACGTGAGCGACACGGGAGGCGACTCGAAGCCGCGCCGCCGCTCCCCTTCATCCCTCCCTCCCACCGCTCCCCTTCATCCCCTTCTTTTGACCTATCTCTTTTGTAAATATGTTTATCATGTTTTAGTAATACTTATAGGACATACTGCTCAATTTCAGAATTCCATTAGCGAAGGGAACTATGGCTTCACTAGATGGGTAGATTCTGCTCTTATTTATCCCCATCAACAATACATCAACTACCTACAACAACGCATCTTTGACCTAGAAAGGGAAATTGGAAGCGGTACCAGGGACGAGGAGGAGGACAGCAGGAATGATACAGAGGAGGAACTTTGCACTAATCCATATTGCCAGTGCCCTAATAAACAAAAAGGTGCCGTTCAGTAGAGCTCCCGCTGTAACCACTCATGTATATAATTGTCACAAGTACGTACACATTTAGCGAAGTTACATTTTTGATAGAGCTCCCCAGAAAATGACCATCATTCGACATCAAGAAAATATATGAGGAACTCCGTTGGAAAATACCTCACTGACATGTCAAATTAGCAAAGAATCCTAGCGTAGGTGGAGCTGCCTTGAAAACTACCTCTTCACTGTTGCGACGCCAAATTAGCAAAGGTTGGTTAAGGGTCCACGTCAAATTAGCAAAGGTTGGTTAAGGGTCCACGTCAAATTAGCAAAGGTTGGTTAAGGGTCCACGTCAAATTAGCAAAGGTGCCTAGCTAGTAGTACAGAGCTCTCCGATCCCCTGAGATTGCGCATGGAACTGGTGGCCTCTTTGATGTGTACGTAAATAAAATTAACAAATACTAAACAAAGTCGTCTATTGATAGAGCTAGGTCCGCTTCAACCTAGCTCCTACCTGGAATAATAGTCCCGTTCGGCTGGAATTATAAGCCGGCTGAAAAATACTGTTGGCTGATTTTTATTAGAGAAAAATACTGTTCCGACTAAAAAAAAATAAGCTGAATAAGACGGATTATAAGTCAGATGAACAGGATCAATGTCAGATTAGCATGCAGAGCAGCTAATAAGGCACGTTTCCTTATTGGATCGGACCACATCTTGTGGGGTCATCGATCTGCAAAAAGGCTCGCGCGACTGCCATAGCTGAATTAATTAAAACACTGAACCACATAAGTGAACAGATGCATCAGAAACTTAGGAATGGCACCAACGATTAGTATTTGTCTGTCCACACATATATAGCCAACTTAACCAGACATATGTGTCAAAGGTGTAAAATTTGTCAGATTAATTCTTATTATTATGATAACAGCATGTTCTATATGAAGACATGAACAAAGAAAGGTGAACTCCACACAGACAACAATTGCACAAAGAAGAGAACTGACTGCCTAGGTGACGAGTGGCGCCGCTCCTCTGTACTCAAGCCACGATCCACCGAGGCAACCATTCGTCGATGTGACTGCGCAGACGGAACGTGACTCAGCGTGTGTTCACTTCGTGAAAAGTAGGTGAAAAGTTATTGTAGCATCTTTCGTTGTTATTTGGTAAAATTTGTCTAATCATGGACTAACTAGGTTCAAAAGATTCGTCCCGACATTTACAGACAAACTATGCAATTAGTTATCTTTTTTACCTACATTTAATGCTTCATGCATGTGTCGAAAGATTTGATGTGATGGGTAGAAGAGAAAATATTTTGGGTTAGGATGGAGAAGTGAACGAGGCTCAAGTGCAAAGGAACCGCGCCCTACCTAGGTCTAGCCAGAGATGACGGTGCTGGCTAGGCCACGATCAAGGGCCCACGCCACGGAACACGAACGGCATGCCGCCGTGGAAGACCATGCACAGTGCTAGAGCGAAGCCCACCACCCACCGGGTCCAGGCAGGGGTCTTGTTCGAGGGGATTGGCGGCTACGGTGAGGGAGACGGTGATCGCCACTGCTACAGAAAACTTTACCGAGACAGGCAGGTGAGGCGGTTCTATGTCCGCCTTAGTAAATCAAATTAAAAAACATAAAAAAAACAGCCTATGAATAAAATAGAAGTTATTTTATTGGTGACGATAACTGCTGCCGTGGAAGAGGATCGATCACAAGTCAATGACATCCTTGTCGATTATGCAGGCTCGTACCGTTGCGCTGGCATGGCTGAAAGCAGCAACCACTTTTTCCTTGCCACCGTACTACTGTGTACTAGTACCTAGCAACCACTTTCTCCAATTTTGAGATGTTCACCATTGTGAGTGGGTTTAGTTGGTGAAAAGTTTTTGAGAAAATGTTACGTCGGATGTTTCGTGCGATGTTGGAAGGGGTTTTCGGATACTAATAAAAAACTAATTATATAGCTTGCCTGGAAACCGCGAGACAAATTTATTAAGCCTAATTAATTCGTCATTAGCACATTTATTACTGTAGCACTTTAGTGTCAAATCACGGACCAGTTAGGCTCAAAATGTTCATCTCACGATTTTCAACCAAACTGTGTAATTAGTTTTTTTCATCTATATTTAGGCTCCGTTTGGCACGGCTCCGCTTCACCAGCGAAGCCATTTTTTTGTGTTTCAGCTCCATGAACAGCTCTATCGGTGGAGTTAGAGCCGTTTTGGTAAATCGTTTGGCAAAACAGCTCTACATGTAGAGTTTCTTAAAACATGCTCTCACAGAACGCCACGTAGGATGAGGTGAAGCCGGGAGAAGCCACTATTTTTGGCTCCTCCTTACCCCAAAGCTCTGTGAGAGCACGTTTTTAGGGGCTTCATCGGTGGAGCCATTTTATTTTACCCCGTTTGGCAGAAAACGGCTCCAAACGGCTCCTGAAGCCGCTGGAGAGGCCCTGCCAAACGAGGCCTTAATGCCCCATGCATGTGCCGCAAGATTCGTTACTGTAGTTTTTCGTGAAAACTTTTTGGATCTAAACACGCCTTGTATTTCTTTCGTTCCGCGGGAGTACAGGGGCAGGGCAGGGGGACCGCGGAGTAGGAGGGATCGATGGGGCGGGGAGTCATGAAAATTGTGAGTTGTGACGCAACCGAGTGGAAAAGGTGGAGCACGAGCCCGACATGCCGTCGTCGATCGGGATACGAGAAGCCATGCGCGCAGCGAGCTGTAGTACTAGTATCATCACGGATCACAGCATCACCCGTGTGTCGCCACTGTGCGTGTCATTCTTCTTCTCCCGGGGTTTGACCGCGTGGGCAAGCGGCGCGTCTAAGAGCAACTCCAGCAGGACCCCTACTTGAGCCCCCATAGTTAAATATGGGTGCCTAGGTCAAAAACAACACTCTAGCAGGGCACCTACTACAGACCCCATATTTGATTGGGCACCTAAATCCTCCTCCAACCCCAATTCCTGTTGGCCCAACACTCCGGCCCCCATCCTTCGCTGCGACTGTTTCCTCCCTGCGCCCGTACGGACACGGCCTCGCCCGCCTCCCTCCGGTGCCGATATCCACCTGCGTGCTCCCTCCCTCCACCCCGACCTTCTCCGGCGGCCTCCCTCCACCGCTGGGCCTCGCCCCCCTCCCCTTCGACGAGCACGGCGGCTATTCCCTTCGCTCCGGCAGGGCCCGCGTGGGCGCGGTCACCCGGAGGCATGGATCCGGCGGCGCCGAGGACGGCTCCTCGCTTGGTCACTCGCACGTCGAGGATGGCTTCTCCATTGGGTGCGGCCGCTCCCCAGTGCTTCCCCACGAGCGGATCTCCACCTCGACGTTCTGACCCCGCCGCTTCACCGTGACTCCGTGCGCTCTAGATCCACGACTCCGCTTCACCGTGACTATAGCTCAGTTGATAGAAAGGATGACGAGTGGGTCCATTTCGTCAGTGTCTACCCAAAGGAATTAAGGGGCCTCATTTGGGTGCTACTGCTGGAGTGGAAGCACAATTTTTGCCCAACAAAAATGGGGGTGGACACCCAATTCAAGAATGGGGGCCTTAATTTGGGGTCTACTGCTAGAGTTGCTCTAACCAAACCAAGAATGTGTGCTTGTTGCATATTTATGCTTCTTCTGTACTTCCTCCATCTAAATTTACTCCCTACGTGTCAGTGTAAGAAACGACAGTTCTAGCACCAACGAGTAATATGTGTCTGCGCGTCAGGAATCCGGATGGTGTGCAAGAAGAATACAAGCGATTTATACTGGTTTGGGCCGAAGAATGCCCTACGTCCAGTGGGGGAGGAAAGTCTTGTATTATCTTGCACCGAAGTACTTGTAGTAGGGATTATAAGCGGGTGAGAGAGAGAGAGGAACTCTCAGGTCTCAAGATGTAAGTGGAGTGTGCGTATTCACTTCTAATGAGTCGAACGACCTATGGATTTACCCTTTTTCTTCTCTGAAATGGTCCATGCCCTCCCCTTTTATAGTCGTAAGGGAAACGCCGGGTTACATGCATGTGCTATGTGATATTTTTCCTAGGAAGGAAGATCCGAGGCCCTCACTCTTGTCCTGTAGTTGGTGACGTGCCACTGTTGGAGGAGTGATCCCTGTCCTTTGATGCTGTAGAGACGTGCCTTGACATACGTGGTTCTGTAGATGTCGTAGCTACAACGCGTAGAGTCGTGGTTATCCCTATGGTGACACGCCTGTCCTTCGGTTTGACTGGCGTAGAGGGCCAAGGCCTCGGAGGCGTGAATCATGGTGTGATTTTGCTCCGTTAGAGGGAATAGTGGCCTAGAGCGGCATTTCGTACGCCGCACAGGCATGGATCGTGCGTATAGTGCCAGTATGGGTGGCATAGTGACCAGCAGCTCTTCCCCATGCTGTCATGGGCGATGGCGTCATGATTTGACCGCTGTCATTCCTAGCCTGTCCGGTTGGTCGGCGCAAGAACGTGGGCGACGTCACAGGGGGTCTTGAGCGCGCCAATTGGGGAGCGGCATCAGAGGCCGATCTTGGGCAAGGCAGAGACAGATGACGCTATCTCCAGGGGTTGGACGAGACAGTGATGATGCTGCGGGTTGGCCTGTGCCTGTGCCCCAGCGTTGGGGTCTCGGGTGAGGCGGAGGTGTTCTGAGACCCCTTGTGAGAGGCCTCGGATGAAGTGGAGAGATGGGTTGGTACGCTCACACGGCTCGCTGGAGGCCCAGCAAGGGGAGAGTTAGCCCGTAGGTCTCTTTAGTTGATTTTTTCCCTTAGACGGGGCAGATCAATCATTTGTTTTGGGAGGCCGGGTGGATTTTCCATCTTAATTTGGGTACCCCTAATTATGGTACCTGATATTAGCCCCCGAGGTTGTGGAGGAGTAGGGATACTCCTCTAGAGGCTATACGTCGGGTTTGCTCTTTGCCGAGCTTTAGCCAGGTTGTTGCCGAGGCCTCATCTTGCCTTTGTACTGCTTTTTTCTGGGGGTGCGTGCGAGCGCACCCGCCGGGTGTAGCCCCCGAGGCCTTGGAAGGATGGAATATGCTTCCAAGGTCTTGACTTTATGTGGGGTGTGAATCCGAGGCCTCAGCCTTAGTGCAAGGGTAGCCCCGAGCCTCTGCTCATGGCGAGAGGACGGTTAAGGGCGCCTCGTCTTTTTTCACGTCCCTCACGCATCTCTTTCACCGAGAAGAGGGGTGGAATATGCTATGCTATCCTTGGTGGGCAGGCAGTAGCACTTTCAGTGAGCATTTTAATGGGTAAGTCCGGGTGGCGGCCTGAGCCCTGTTCGCTTAGGGTTGGCTAGTGGTCCTGAGACGCATTCCAAGTCACCCGAGGGTCGTCCAGTGGACCTCAGACCCATTTGATGGGCTCTGAGGGCTCGGCGCCTTCCTTCAATGGGATTCCACTAGTCAACGCCTACGGGGTCCCAGACACGGCTTAGGGTGGTGTGCCTTTTCCGAGGGCTGAGAGTTGAGTAAGAGTGTACGGGGCCAAGGGCGATTTCAGTCTTTTTGCTATACTAACATGGTAGGACTAGCCCCCGAGCCCTACGCTTACGACAGTTTAAGAGGTCTCGGGGAGTTGGTCCCTTTGACCAACCCCCTGGTGGGGTTAGCCACCAGGCCTATTTACTTTGTGATGGCTTCGTCTGCTAACGCCCCGTGGCTTCCCCTTTTGGGCCTCTTGGTTTTGACCAGGAGTCGATGGGCCATGCTAGTCATCACCATGTGGTTTTTGACATGGGTCGTAGTTCGAGGGAGGCCCTTCTGGGCCAAACCTAATTTGGAGAATGCTTTTCTCTTGTGTGGCCCATGGTCAGCCTGAGAGTCCATGGTTTTTGGGAGTAAATGAGTGTGTTTCAGTGAGTGGGAACATCGAGGATTTAACTAAGGGAAGTGGAGGGGACGGTTCCGTTAGTCGGCTTTAGCAGAAAGTGGGAACGTCGGCTCGAGCTCTGAGATCGCATTAATCGTCCTACGTAGCCATGCAACCGAACGGTAGTTCAGGTCTTATTCATACCTGGCTCGGCGCTCTTTCTTTCCACCCCTATCGCCATTTTCCACTTCCCTCATCACCTAGCACGATCCCAATGGAGCGCGACAACTCTCCGCAAAGGTCCGAGGAGGTGGACGACCCCCAGCGGTGCAGCGTCACCGATCGGGCGATCGGGCCTTCACCGGGAGCGGCCGCCAGCTGCGTACTGGCAGCATCTCAATGGGGAGCCTCCGCCTTCGTCAAGTCCTCCTCGGGGCTCAGACCGGCTCGTCGGGGCCGATGGTGGAGTGAACGGAGGAGCAGGCGCTTGTTCGCGTGGCAACAGCGGACGTTGAGGGGAGGGCGAATGTCCTCCTCCGTCAACTGGAGGACGCCGACCACCGTGGTGTCGGTAAGTCTCTTCCCTTCTGTTTCCTTCCTTCCTTCTTTTACATCTCTTTTCTAATCGTGAATAGAATCTCATGTGTCAGAGGTGATTGTGGTAGACGCCTTCCTGGACTACCTAGGGGTCGCCCTAGGTACTAGGGAGGACCAGCTCTGGGCTGCGCGCCACCGCGTTATCGCTGCCATCGAGAGTGGCATTCGACGTAGCACCGGGGTTTCCCTGGCTATGACGGAGCTGTCGGTGGGGGCGGACCTTACCAAAGTCGAGGGCTTCCCTGTGGAGGAGCCGCTGTGCCACCACGAGGATCTGGTGGCGCGCTATGGCCCGGCCAAGGAGGCGGTGGCCACCCTCGTCCCCGCTCAGCAGATCCTCGCAGAGCTCCCCCGTGATGTTGCCCCTTAGGGCTTTTTGTTTTGTTAGGTTTATCAGCTTGCGACTCATGGTGTCTTTTATTTTGTTTTTATGGTGAACTATGCTGAAGTTACGGTTTAAATTCCTTCGTTGATCAGCTAGTTTGTTGTTCGTTTTGCGATATCCATTTGTTTAGTGATGAAAACTACCGGAGCATCGCCGGCGGCGAGCGTGGCGGGGTCCTCTAGGGGGAGGTATCCGTCCTGAGGTGCGGGTAGGGTTTTAGCGCCGACGTGACCCCTGACGCCCCGCGGCCTGAGGCAGGGTTGGTGACCCTTGAGATTAGCATGTGGATGGGACGTCCGTAGGCCAGACTTTTTTGCCCCTGGCGACATTTCTTGACTTATCCTTACCTTTTGTGTTTTGGTAGGCCATGGTGGGCCTCGGTAGGCCTTGGGAGGCCCTTGGCAGTAGCCGGCCACATGAATTTGGGCCCAAGACCTCCTTAGGATTTGTTCCCGAGGTGCGGGTAGGGTTTCAGCGTCGACGTGACCCCTGCCGCCCCGCGCCCTGAGGCAGGGTCAGCGACCCTTGAATCTGTCGTGCAGAAGAGACGTCCGTCGATCGGACTTTTTTGCCCTTGGGCGCTTTCTAGGCTCCGGATGATTCGTCCCCACACTTCGAGTCTTGGCAGGCCTCGGTAGGCTACACACATGAATCTGGACCTCTGAAAATTAGGACTCGTGGCCCTGATCCGGTCAGGAGGCCCAATGCATTCCCGTCTCACATCTTTTTCGCAAAGAAGGAGGGGTTGGACAGCGGCACGTCACTCTCGAATAGGGCCATTTTTCATGGTGTCCGTTTGAGTTGGTAGCGGGTATTTCATTTCTAGTGAGGCCCTAGATCCCGTTCGCTAAGGATCTGACGTAGGTATCTAGTGACCGATCTCATACCCTCGATGACCAATTCAGGGTAACCAGGGTCATTTCAGCACGTCCCCGGCGGCTCGTTGCCTTTCTCCGGTGAAAAACCCTTAAATCGGTGTCCGTCAAGGTTCAAACATGGTTTGAGGAGTCCCATATGGTGCTCGAGGCACCCGGGTGTTGGGCTCTAGCGTGCCACTCCTCACGCACCATCCCTCACTCAGTTGGGCCAGAGCGGCTGTTGAAACCATTTCGCATGGCCAGCCTATGAACTCCAGGCCCGGATTCAGACCGTGTGCAGGTGATGTGGCATGACATATGTATGATGCATATATGAGGCATGTATGATGCATGTACGTGATGCACTTATACATACGGTATTGCAAAAGGAGTTAAAAAATAGCTCATAGAGAATTTTAAGAGCGATTTAGAGGCAGTATTAATAAAGATAGCGGGGGGCGAGCTCGGCAAACTGAATTCTGTGTTGGGATCCGGTTATCCCCTTCATGGCCATGAGAGCTCGTAGCCGTCGAAGCGATCGGTGAAGTCATCGTTGCATGGCTCGTCGTTGAGATAGTCGCTAATGCGCAAAAAGCATTGCATCTTCTGAAGCTTGGCGAAGCCGGTGCTGCCATGGTAGTCGTCGTCATAGTCGGAGTCGAAGAAGTCAGAGTTGGAGCTCATCTCTGTTGATGCCAGGGTGTCGGCGATGGCGTGCCTGAGCTGTTGTGGCAGGTCCTCCGGCACCTCACCTGCCTTAGGGCTGAGATGGTAAATATTAGTTGATGACCTGCGAACCTTTTTGTCACGGCAGGGCTGAGCAGCTCGTGGTAGACCAGGCAGGCTAAACTCGTTGGGCCACGTGTTCTTCAACTCATCGGAACGACGTCGTAGGTCGACCACGAGCTCGGGGAAGCTGGCAGGCTTGTCGGTCAGTGGGACGAGGTCGAGGTCGTGGCCTTCCCCGGTGAGGTTGAACTCAAAACTCCCAAACCGGATGTGGGAGCCCGGGGTGAAGTTGACGTTGCCACCGGCCATCGAGGACATGATCGTCGGGCGGGGGTGGGATGATGCAGCCATCCTAGACCCTGCAGGATTAGTTAATTATGACGCGCAAAGCTCCCCTACCTGGCGCGCCAACTGTCGGTGTAAGAAATGACAGTTCTAGCACCAACGGGTAATATGTGTCTGCGTGTCGGGGATCCAGATGGTGTGCAAGAAGAACACAAGCGGTTTATACTAGTTCGGACCAAAGAATGCCCTACGTCCAGTGAGGGAGGGGAGTCTTATATTATCTTGCACCGAAGTGCTTGTAGTAGGGGTTACAAGCGGGTGAGAGAGGGAGGAACTCTCAGGTCTCAAGATGTGAGTGGAGTGTGCGTATTCGCTTTTGATGAGTCGAATGGCCTATGGATTTGCCCTTTTTTCTTCTCTGAAATGGTCCCTGCCCTCCCCTTTTATGGTCGCAAGGGGAACGCCGGGTTACATGCATGTGCTGCGTGATATTTTTCCTGGGAAGGAAGATCCGAGACCCTCACTCTTGCCCTGTAGTTGGTGACGTGCCACTATTGGAGGAGTGACCCCTGTCCTTTGATGCTGTAGCGACGTGCCTTGACATACATGGTTTTATGGATGTTGCAGCTACAACGCGTAGAGTCGTGATTATCCCTGTGGCGACGCGCCTGTCCTTCGGTTTGACTGGCGTAGAGGGCCGAGGCCTCAGAGGCGTGAATCATGGTGTGATTTTGCTCCGTTCGAGAGAATAGTGGCCTAGAGCGGCGTTTCATACGCCGCACAGGCATGGATCATGCGTACAGTGCCAGTATGGGTGGCATAGTGACCAGCAGCTCTTCCACATGCTGTCATGGGCAATGGCGTCGTGATTTGACCGCTGTCATTCCTGGCCTGTCCGGTTAGTCGGCGCAAGAACGTGGGTGACGTCACAAGGGGCCTCGAGCGCGCCAATGGGGGAGTGGCATCAGAGACCGATCTCGGGCGAGGCAGAGACAGATGACGCTATCTCCGGGGCTCGGACGAGACGGTGATGATGCTGCTTGTTGGCCTGTGCATGTGTCTGTGCCCCAGCGCTGGGTCTCGGGCGAGGCGGAGGTGTTCCGAGACCCCTTGTGAGAGGCCTCGGATGAAGTGGAGAGATAGGCTGGTACGCTCACGCGGCTCGCTGGAGGCCCAGTAAGGGAAGAGTTAGCCCGCAGGTCTCTTTAGTTGATTTTTCCTTAGACAGGGCAGATTAATTGTTTGTTTTGGGAGACCAGGTGAATTTTCTATCTTAATTTGGGTACTCCTAATTATGGTACCCGACACTACATGTCCCGGAAAAATGTAAAACTCTTTTGCCAAGAAGTCAAAGAATATTTAAATTTGACTAAGTTTTTAAAGATGTTATCTATTCTCTCCATTATAAGTCATTCCAGGAATTTTGGAAAGTCAAAGCATCTTAAGTTTGACCAAAATTATAGAGAGAATTATAAATATTTATGACATCAAATAGATATACTATGAAAATATAATTGATGAAAAATCTAATGATACTTAGCTGGTATCATAAATGTTATTAACTTATCATATAAATTTAGTCAAATTTAAAATGATTTGACTCTTCAAGATTTTTAGAATGACTTATAATTTAGAACGAAGGGAGTACATTTGAATCTCCGATTAGGTTTATTATGAAACTATATTCGATACTAATTCAATGATACTTATTATACATCATAAATATTAATATCTTTTTATAAATATTTCGTCAAATTAAGAATCTTCGACTCCTCAGAAAGTGAGGGTTACATTCATTTTGGGATGGAGATGGTATAGTATAATTAAGTCATTTCAACTTTTATGGAGAGTCGAAACTTCTCAAGTTTAACTAATTTGTTGCGATGCTTTTGACTTACCTTTGCATTGTGTCTCTTAGCCTCTGAGATGGTTCGTTCACTTTGACTTAAACCTGTGGTTCACAATTTGGCCTGTAGGCGTAGTGCAGGTGCAGTCCTTTTCGCGACATAGGAAGTAGCTACTTCCCTCCTCCGTGCCAAAATAAGTGTCATTCTCGTTCATCGAGGAGTCAAACGTTTTTAACTTTGATCAAATATATAAAAAATATTAATATTTATAGTATATAATAATTAGATAGATCATTGAATCTATTTTCGTAATAAACTTATTTGAAGATACAAATGTTGCTAATATTTTTTATAAACCTAGTCAAACTTAAAGAAAATTTGACCGGCACAAATATCATAGCGATACTTATTTTGACGGAGGGAGTAAGCAGGTATGTACATGTACAGGATACACAAAAAGTCCAGTACACGTCCCACTTCTCCATACATGTTGTTTAAAGTACTCCCTCCGTCCGTGAAAGAATGCAAATCTAGCCAGTATTATGGTTTAGCATCTTAAGTTTGATCAATTAAGGATAAAAAATATTAATATTTATGACATAAAATAAATACCATTAGATTAGTTACGAAATATATTTTTATAATAAATTAACTTGGAGTTTTAAATGTGAATACTACTCACTAGAAATTTAGTTAAATATGAACTATTTTTCTAACACGTAATCCGTAGTTGCATTATTTGTTGGACGGAGGGAGGATGTACTAGTAGTATTAATTATGGACAATTCTTGTACCAAGAGAACATTGTCGATGAGATGTTGCTGCCATTGCCGAGGTGCATGAGACCGTGACGCGAGGAAAGCACTGTTGGAAGTGATCTCCCTCCATTAGGCCCAACGGCCTTTTGGGCCTTGTTCTCGCGCCCTGATCGGGGGCGCCCAACCCAATATGGTTGGTGGGCCCCCGTCGCACAGCGCTATATATAGGAGGTGGGGGGCCGGGGCTCGAGGTACGAGGTTAACCGCGCAGCCAGTTCCCCACCGACATTCCTAACCCTAATCCCGATCGTGAGAGGGGCGCTGCCAGCGACGGGAAGCACCACCGATCCCATGGCGCCGGCGAACGACCCCAACACCGGCGCTTCCTCCGGATCGGCTACTCCTGCTCCCAGCGACGGTTTGCGCATTCCACTGTTATCCTTTCCTCTTACTAGCAGTCGTGGTAGTAGTTGTTTTAGGCCTTGTATACCTACTGCAAATCGAGATCTTGCTATTCCTACTGTGATTCGTACCCGATCTAACGAACCAACGAACAACGAATACAACATTGGTATCAGAGCTAGGTTCATGAACTGAGAACCCTAGATCGGGTAAAGAAAAGAAAAATAACATGAACACCATTTTTTTTGATCGGGAAGAACACTGTAACCCTAACCGGGTACTAGAAAGAAAACCGAACCCTAAAGACCCTAACCCCATCTCCATTTTTCCATCCGGATCGGCAAGAACGAACCCTAAACCTAACATTTTCCCCATTCGGATCAACCCGAAAAGAACAACTCGAAGAAAGAAAGAAGGGGGAAAAGAAGGGGTGGGATTAGGGTGCGCCGGATGGATATGCCGGCGCCGGAGAAGAAACCGAGCCGGGGGCGAGCTCGCCGGGCCCGGATGAGATAGCACCGCGGCCAGGCCGCTCGACGGCGGCGTGCTCACCCGTTGGGGAGCACGCGCGCCGGCGAGGGGGCCGGCGACGGCGTAGAGAATCGGTGGCGGCTGTCCCGGGCGGCTTCCCGTGCGGCTGCGGGTGGAGAAATGTGGCTTCCCGTGCGGCTGTGGGTGGAGAAGAAACCGAAAATGGCTTTTAGGGTTTGGAGGCAGCTGACCGGCGTTTTGTTGAACCGAGAAACGAGCTCCACCGTCCGATTGAAACGGACGATCCGGATGAATCGACGAACGGCTGGGCCAGATTAGGCCCAGGCGAGCGCGCTCACCGAGCGGAAATCCCGGCCCAGGCCCAGGTTGCGGCCTGGGCGCGGCACCTGCTCCGGCCACGGGCCGTTGTTTTTTTTTTCGGCGAACTGGGCTGACCCGACCAGTCCCACGGGCCGACCGCTGGGGCCTTTTGGCCAGGCCGCGCGCTGCCGGTTGGCTGGGCCGTTGGGCCGTGCGCCCCCCCGCGGGCCAAATTAAAGAAAGGAGAATTTTTTTTTCCGGAAGCAATCTTTATATGAATTCGATGAATATTTGAATGAATTTGAATAGAATTTTGATATGAACTTTCGTGCAATATTGTCCAACGACATTTTGCTCAGAAAATAATGAATTTTTTTAGTGCTTCTGGAAAATAACGTTATGAAAAATTTATTATTGTTTCCGCTGCGTACTTGATATAATTATTTTCATTATCAAATTCGAACCAACGGGAGAATTTGATTTTGAAAAATGAATAATAATTAAAGATGAATTGTAGTATTGTTATTTTCTGACCAACGTTGTTAATAACAATATTATAATTTTGATTCATGAAAATTGTGCATTAATTTTATTTCTGCCCAACGGTGATGTAAAATTATTGCATAGATGAATTATATGTTTCAATTTGACCAACGTTGAGTTAAAGCATATGATTTCATGTATAAATGTTTCTCCCTTACTCTGATGTGGTTTCAGGAGGCAAATGCATTGTGAACATCGCGAACATTTCGACACTCAACGGGACTAATTACCGTGTGTGGCGGGAGAAATATGAACTTGAACTTGCGTTGGGAGAGGTCGATTATGCCATCATCTCACCGTGTCCCACTGAACCTGTGGATCCGGTGAGAGAAGAAAATGAATCTGACGCTGATTTCACTGCTCGAAAGCGTGATCATGCTGAGATAAGAATGAAATATGATCTTGAACATAGGCAATGGACCCTCTCCAACCGCAAGTGCTTATTGGTAGCTAAGGCCACCATAGAAGAACAGATAAGGGGCTCAATCCCTGAATGTGCTACTGCCACAGAATATCTTGATAAAATCAAGAGTCAGTTTACTGGGTCTACCAAGGCCACAGCAAGTTCACTGATAAAGAAGCTTGTGAATGAAAAATATACTGGTGGTAGCATCAGAGAGCACATTTTGAAGATGAACACCACGACATCTAAGCTAAAAGAGATGAATTTGAAGGAAGATGATTTCCTGATTCATTTGATTTTTGCTTCACTGCCAAAAGAATATGATACTTTCATTGTGAACTATAATATGCAGCCTGAAAGATGGGGCATAGAAAGACTTATCTCAATGTGTGCTCAAGAAGAGGAGAGGATAAAATCCTCACAGAATGAGTCCGCCAATTTTGTGAAGGATAATAAAAGAAAGAACTTTAATAGCAAGAATTCTAAACCACAGGGGAAACCCAAGTGGGACAAGGCCTCTTCCTCAAACTCACAGGGAAAGAAACCCCAGGAACCTGAAAATCAGCAGAGCAACTCCTATGGTGGAGCTGAAAAGGATCAATGCAAGCACTGCTTTAAGAAGGGACACTACAAGAGAGACTGTCCTGACTTCCTGAAATCTCTACTGAAAAGAGGTGATGAATTTATTACATTTGTAGATGAATCCCTGTATTTATGTTATGCTAAATCCACTTGGTGGGTTGATTCAGGAGCAACTACTCATGTTGCAAATTCCTTACAGGGGTTAAGTGGGACGAGAACCTTGCAAAGAGGAGAAAGAACGATTAAAGTGGCAAATGGAGTACAAGCCGACGTTGAAGCGATTGGAGATTTATCTTTAGAATTGAACAACGGCTTTGTACTTAGACTTAAAGAAGTATTTTATGTTCCCTCTTTGCGAAGAAATTTGATAAGTGTTTCAAAACTTGATGATGACAGAATTGATTGCCATTTTGGTGATGGCAAATGTAAGATACTCGTTAACAATAAATGTGTTGGTCTTGCCTTCCGACAAGACAAGCTTTATTTGTTATCTCTTGATGAAAATACAAACAATGTATGCGATGAGAATATGATTGATTCCCCATCTGCGAATGTAACTAAGAAGCGGAAGCGAATTGATGATGCCTCTTCGAAATTATGGCACTGTCGCTTGGGCCATATTTCGAGGGGGAGAATGGAACGACTAATCAAAGAATCAATTCTTCCGCACTTAGAATTTTCAGATTTAGAACAATGCGTTGATTGCATCAAAGGAAAGTATGTCAAGAAAATTAAGAAAAATGCCAAACGAAGCACAGGAACTTTAGAAATAATCCACACTGATATATGTGGTCCATTTCCTGTGAAAAGCGTGGATGGTTATGATTCATTTATAACATTCACAGACGACTACTCTCGTTATGGCTATATTTATCCAATTAAAGAAAGATCGGAAGCATTGGATAAATTCAAAATATTTAAAGCTGAGGTTGAAAATCAGCATGATAAGAAAATAAAGATTGTACGATCAGACCGAGGTGGAGAGTACTATGGGCGACATACCCCATATGGCCAAATTCCTGGACCGTTTGCAAAGTTTCTACAGGAAAATGGCATAGTCGCTCAGTACTCCACACCGGGGGAGCCTCAGCAGAATGGAGTGGCTGAAAGACGTAACCGTACCCTAATGGATATGGTAAGAAGCATGATAAGTTACTCCACTTTGCCGATTAGTTTATGGATGGAGGCACTGAAAACCGCCATTCACATACTTAATCGAGTACCAAGCAAATCGGTGCCTAAAACACCGTATGAATTATGGACAGGAAGAGAACCCTCACTTAACCATTTGCGTGTGTGGGGCTGTCCAGCTGAGGCAAAAGTGTTTAACCCAAACATAGGAAAGTTAGACTCTAAGACAGTCAGCTGCCATTTCATTGGCTATCCAGAAAGATCAAAAGGATATCGATTTTATTGTCCTGACAGACATACGAAAAATGTAGAAACAAGACACACTGTGTTCTTGGAGTATAACATGATCAGGGGGAGCATGGTAGCACGAGAAATAAGCCTACAGGAGAAACGGGTACATGTACCCACTCCAATGGTTGAAGAACCATTCTTTATGCTACCTGTTGCTGTTGAGCCCACAGTGCAGGACACTATGGAGCCAACACCTGTTGCAAGTTCTCCTATGGCGACAATAAATGAACATGAGGAACCTGTCCTTGAGGAGGCTGTCCTTGAGGAACCCAGAGAACCAAATGTCGCACATGAGGAAGAACAACAACAGCCCAATGTGGAACAAGTGCCAGAGGCCCCTAGAAGGTCTCAAAGAACAAGAAGGTCAGCTATTTCTAATGACTATGAAGTTTATGAAACAGAAGAATTTCAGATGGGGGATGATCCCACCTCATTTGAAGAAGCCATGAGAAGCGACCACTCATCAAAGTGGCTTAAGGCCATGGAAGATGAAATGAAATCAATGAGTACCAACAAAGTTTGGGACTTGGAAATTATTTCTAAAGGAGCCAAAACAGTAGGTTGTAAATGGATCTACAAAACAAAATATGACTCCCAAGGGAACATAGAAAGATTTAAAGCGCGACTTGTGGCGAAAGGCTTTACGCAAAGAGAAGGGATTGATTACAATGAGACGTTTTCTCCAGTCTCATGTAAAGATTCCTTCAGAATTATAATGGCACTTGTGGCCCACTATGATTTGGAGTTACATCAAATGGATGTAAGAACGGCGTTCCTTAACGGGGATTTGGAAGAAAATGTTTATATGGCACAACCGAAAGGTTTTGTTGTAAAAGGAAAAGAAAATATGGGATGCCGCCTAAAGAAATCAATCTACGGATTGAAACAAGCCTCAAGACAGTGGTATTTGAAATTTGATAGAACGATAAAAGGTTTTGGGTTTAAGGAAAATGTTGAGGACAATTGCGTTTACGCAAAATTCAAGAATGGAAAGTATATATTCCTAATTCTGTATGTGGATGATATCCTGCTTGCTAGCAGTGATGTCAGTCTACTAATGGAAACGAAGAAATTCTTCTCCTCAAACTTCGATATGAAAGATCTCGGTGAGGCCTCGTTTGTTTTGGGAATAGAGATTCACCGAGATAGAAGAAAGGGGGTACTGGGACTGTCGCAGAAGGCATACATAGAAAAGGGTTTGAAGAAATTTAGTATGCATGCGTGCAGTTCTTCACCTGCTCCTATTGTCAAGGGCGATAGATATGGGGAACATCAATGTCCCAAGAATGAATATGAGATTAACCGAATGAAAGCGGTACCGTATGCTTCAGCAGTTGGAAGTTTACAATATGCTCAAGTGTGTACACGCCCTGATTTGGCTTTTGTCACCGGGTTACTTGGCAGATATCAAAAGAATCCAGGAATAAAACATTGGAAATTGGTGAAGAAAGTCCTGCGTTATTTGCAGGGTACGAAAGGCCTCATGCTAACGTATAGAAGATCTGATTCCCTGAAGATAGAGGGGTATTCAGATTCTGATTATGCGGGAGAAGAAAGAAAATCCACGTCAGGACATATATTTACTCTCGCAGGAGGGGCTATATCGTGGAAAAGCTCCAAACAAACCGTAACTACATCCTTGACAATGTATGCCGAGTTTGTAGCATGCTATGAGGCAACGGGGCAGGTGAATTGGCTAAAGAAATTCATACCCGGATTGAAAGTGATTGATGATATAAATGAACCGATGAGGTTGTATTGTGATAACAACCCAGCGGTACAATATGCTTACAACAATAGGTCAAGTGGTGCTGCCAAACACATTGACATAAAGTACTATGTTGTAAAAGATAAAGTTCGGGATCATATTATAAATCTTGAGCATATAAGTACAGAGAAAATGCTCGCGGATCCGCTCACAAAGGGCTTACCGCCCAACGTGTTCAGAGAACACGTAGCCGGCATGGGTTTAAGGGAAAGCCTATGATTCCCGAACATACGAAGGGCCCAGAAGAAACTTCATTCCAAACAGAGAAATGTATTGTGGCTGTTAGTCTAACGGCACTAATTGCTGTGACGATGAAACAGTTCAATGCACTAATCTGCAATGGAATAGGATAGAAGCAAGAAAAATATGAATCAAAAGATTGAGTATGAAATTAAAGAACAAAGAAAGTGATGAGAGATCAAGGGGGAGAATGTTGGAAGTGATCTCCCTCCATTAGGCCCAACGGCCTTTTGGGCCTTGTTCTCGCGCCCTGATCGGGGGCGTCCAACCCAATATGGTTGGTGGGCCCCCGTCGCACAGCGCTATATATAGGAGGTGGGGGGCCGGGGCTCGAGGTACGAGGTTAACCGCGCAGCCAGTTCCCCACCGACATTCCTAACCCTAATCCCGATCGTGAGAGGGGCGCTGCCAGCGACGGGAAGCACCACCGATCCCATGGCGCCGGCGAACGACCCCAACACCGGCGCTTCCTCCGGATCGGCTACTCCTGCTCCCAGCGACGGTTTGCGCATTCCACTGTTATCCTTTCCTCTTACTAGCAGTCGTGGTAGTAGTTGTTTTAGGCCTTGTATACCTACTGTAAATCGAGATCTTGCTATTTCTACTGTGATTCGTACCCGATCTAACGAACCAACGAACAACGAATACAACAAGCACTACCCGGTCAAGTGGCCAATAGATTGTCTGTGTTGTGCGGAGGCTGAACCAGCTGTATTCCTGGTAGCAAAAGGTGTAGTATTTGGTAGGAATATATCTATATTTTTGTAGAAATGTTTGAGATTATATTTTCTTTATCCGTGATGAACCAGAATCACTCTATGAAACTATTTGGGTGTTAGCCTAGATTAAAAAAACAAATAAATAAAATATGATTAAAAAATTATTACTATTAGTATAAAACTAGAATCCAACTGAAACTAGCCTCCCACGGTTCCACCGTTTTGAGCACCAAAGAAGAAAAAGTGAATCGCTTCAAGCCCAAAACGATTCGCTGTTACTGCCTTTGGCATGGTCTCTGTCATTTCTTAGTAGAATCATAATTGATGATGATTTAGTCGTGAGTTCTACTCCAGTGGTTCCTCTTTAAATAATTTGCATAGATCTTAAAGCACTAGGGTGATTAATTAATTATAATTAATTTCGTCTTGATCTGAATTGAGTCAGCTCTATCCGTGCGCAAAGAAAGCCCAGCCCTTCGCGTACCAGAGCCCAGAAATTCCTGGCTAGGGGATAATGGGAGATGAGAGGTCGTGAGGAATCAGGGCTATGGTACGCATAGGGTTGGGTTTTCTTTGGGCACAATAGGACCGGCCCAATCAAGATCTAAAACAAAATTAATTATGATTAATCACCTTGGTGCTTTAAGATTTATGCAATTTTGAAAAAGATGACCACCCCAAATGGCCCCTAAGAACCCCCACCTCAAGATCGTTACCTGACGCGAGAAGATCCACCGGAGAACGTCAACCTCCTCTACGTCTTCCCTATTCTTAAGTTGAACATGGGGTGAAGAAGAAGCTCCTCTCCAGGCCATCTTCTAGTTTCCCTACTTCAAATCAGACAAGCCTTTTGGTCACAAATAAGTACATGTTTTCTAGTACGGGCTTGTTTTTGTTGGATTTTCTTTATAAGAAAGCAGGAACACTGCTCAATCATTTGAAATTTGAAAAAAGCCAATATGGCACTACAAATGAAAGAGAGCTTGATCAAAAAAAAATAGCACACTAAACTACACCGCCCAAGGCAGCATTGCTTCAGTTCTGTGATTTTAAAAAGAAAAGTACATACGAGGACTGAGCGATAGCTCGGTTGGTCTGTTTCCCAGGTGTGTGAGTGGCCGTTCGTGGGTTCAATCCCTGGCTGGGACCAACCTACGCGCCTCATTGTGGACTTTTCTATGGGGGAACCGGGTAGGTGTGTGAGCAGTATGTGGGCGTGTGTGCCCGGCAGATACGTTTCGAGATTTATCAGACAGTCTTATCTATACTTAAGCGTGTGGTTAGTATATATATAGACCCAATAAGAGTATTATATATGATATGCTAGACGGTGTTATGAAAAAAAAGAAAAGTATGCATGGACGTTAAATTTTCATTTGACAAAAGCTCCCCACTCCCATTTGGCGCTGAGGTTCCCGGGGCTCCATGGAGGTCGGCATCTTGCAAGAAGGTTCGGCTCGTTCGGTTGCGAACAACCTCTGAACTGAAGCAACTGATTCTAGGCCTCGTTTAGTTTGTGAAATTTTTTGGAAAATGGTAATATAGCATTTTCGTTGTTATTTGATAATTAGTGTCCCATCATGATCTAATTAGGCTTAAAAGATTCATCTCGTGAATTTTATCTAAACTGTGTAATTAGTTTTATTTTTTATCTATATTTAATGCTTCATGCATGCATTCAAAGATTTAATGTGACGAGAAATCTAAAATTTTTTGCAAAATTTTGAAAACTAAACAGGCCCTGCTCGATGCCGACGGTCCCGTGTGGGGCCACGGACCACCTGCACGCTCGCTTTCCAACATAAACAATGTTCTTCAATCTTTCTAGACTATTTTGGTTGGATTTTTTTTAGAGGACTTAGCATGTGCGATTACAATTCCTTTTTTTTGTCTTTCTTAACTGACGTTGCCTGTCTCTAGCACTTGATCCGTGAATGCTTTTATATAGGATGTTTGTATATTTAATTATTGATATAAAAAGCTTGTGCCAACGGAGCAGACAAGCCGATGAAGGATATATATCTCATACATGTAAAAATTTCTTATAATAATAGTACCTTTTTTTTATCAGAAGACCCACAATCAAACAAACAAACGAGGCATCACAAACAACAATTACACAAAACAACCGGGTACAAAAAGACGCACACAACAATAAACAAGGACATCACTAGTTTTCCGCCTCTAATTTGCAGAAGGTTTGGCACCCGGGCAGACAGTGCTCCGCTAGTGTCTAAAATGGCTTTAGAAAGTGGAATTCTCTTGAGATTAACTGTCAAGTCAGCATCGGCACAGACGTAACCAACGCTAATTAGACTGTTAACTCAAAAGAACTCCACCTGCCAAAGCCAGCTTAGGCACCGGAGGAGCACTGTCTGCCTAGGTGGGGCGCGGCTCATCTGCACTCAAGACATAATCTGCTCAGACAACAACGGCGTGTGGGTGGCGGCTGGCTGTCCCATCGGATTATGACCCAAGTGCAAAAGAGGCACGCCCAACCTAGGCCTAGCCAAAGACGGTGGTGGCTAGACCACGCTGGCGTTCGGGGCCGGCCGCGGGCTCACCGCCGGCGCACGCCGCGGACGATGAGGGCGATGCCGCCGTTGAAGGCCATGCACAGTGCTAGAGCGAAGCACATCATGAGGGGATCTTGTTCCAGGGAGGCGACGGATGTGGTGAGGGGGACGGCGATTGCGACGACCGTGGAGACTACGCACAGGCCAATTGTACCAGATTTCATCTTCTTCCGCACCTCAACTGAATCACGTCAAAAACAAGTAAAAAGCAGTCAGCATGCTAGAATCGCCTCCCTTGCATCATGAACAAAAAATATTAACGCAGAATCCATAAAGAAGGGTATGACAGGCAAGAATCAAGATGGGATAATCCAGGGAACAAAAAGATATGACGCTAGAATGTTTTTTTTTCTTTCTTGGCTGTGAACGCGGACAGATTTGCCCTGGGGGTGTCACTGTTTACGGTTTTGTGCTACAGGACGCTTTCTCTTTTCGTGCCGAACTGTCTCAGGCAGTCAGGCTCCCGACGCCGCGTTCCTCTCCGCGGCCTCCCGTCGGCATCGGTGCATCGCGCTCCGCGACGGCGGGGCCCGCCTCGTCCCCGACAAGCAGCACACCGTTGTGACGGCGAGGTTGGCATCTTCAACGATCTGCAGCGCCGTGGCACTGAGTTGCAGGGAGCAGAAAACAGAGCCGGGCGCGGTGGTGGGCTGGTGGCGATGCCGTGGGTCGGTGAGGATTTGGTGCTTGTGCTGCAACTGAAATTTGGCTCAGCCTAGCGAAACTGGAGAAATTTGGTGCTGCTTGCGTGCTTGTTGAAGGAGACACGAATGATGCTGCTATTGGCTGCCGATTGGAGGAGAAAGGAGGAAGGAGGGCCTGGTTGCTATGGACCTGGACTGAAGCTTACATCATTGCTGCCTTCTGTCTGTGCTTGGTGGAGATTAGAGAGAACCGTTTCGTACACAAATTTGTACTACCGAGGAATAGTTCCAGGCCCGGAATGGTCCGTTCCACAACAACCGGACGGGGCCAAGCAAGGAGAAGGCCATTACGAAATGAGGGGAATGAATAGCTAGATCCCGCGTGTGGCTAGCAGCAGAGCTCGAACGAACGCGGGGAGGGGAATGAAAGAAACGAGAAACCCCACCAGCCACCAAGAACCCCAATCAAACTGCGTCCCCCATGGGCCATGTAACACAGTACACAGCAGCAAAGCGCTCATGCACCAGGAAGAGATTTGTTACCGTAGCAGATGGATTGATGGATGATTGATTCCTCGAAGCTGGAGAGGCGGAGTCGCGGAGAGCGAAGCAGAGTAGAGCAGGGCAGAGGGGAAAGCTTTGAGTTCTGGTCGTGCTCTGCCGCGGCGCGGGCGCGTATATATACTCCGTCCGAATAAAGGTGTCATTCTCGCTTTTCAAAAAAATCAACAACTTCTAACTTTAACTAAATATATTTAATAAAATATTAACATTTATAGTATATAATTAGTATCATTAGGTAGATCATTAAATATACTTTCATAATATACTTTTTAAAGATATAAATGTTACACGTCTTTTTTATAAATCTAATCAAAGTTGAGGAAGTTTGAACAGCATGACTCCTATCGTGACTTATTTTTTAACGGAGTCCAAAAATGTTAGACGTTTTAGATTTAAAGTTTGTTTCACAATGCTCGACGTTGTAGCCTAAATCATGGGTCCCACTCTAGCCTAATCAAGACGTCAATCATCCATCCACGGTTGTCCCAGCGCTTTCCGCCCACTAGCCTAGGCCTTGTTTAGTTCTCAAAAAATTTTGCCTTCTATAGTAAAATAGCATGTTTGGACACATGCATGAAGTACTAAATGTAGACGAAAAAAACTAATTGCACAGTTCTCGGGAAAAATCGCGAGACGAATCTTTTAAGCCTAATTAGTACATGAAAAGCCTTAAGTGTTACAGTACCCCACATGTGCTAATGACAGATTAATTAGTATCATTAGATTCGTCTTATAGTTTCCTGATGGGTTCTGTAATTTATTTTTTTATTAGTATCCGAAAACCTTTCCCGACATCCTTTCGACACATCTGATGTGACACCCAAAAATTTTCTTCTCCCCAACTAAACAAGGTCATGGATGCTAATTGGTGGAGTAGAGCAAAAGTGGTGGCCATGCATGAAAGCAAGGCAATGAATGCGCATGTCATTTCAATTTTTGTAGGGTATCAGGGACTTCTATCTCCGTCGTTGATTACAGGTCCCAATCCTACGACGTCAAGCAATCTGGGAAGAGGGAATAGTAGGTAGGTATAGGTAACCAGGAGGGCCGGGAATATAGCCTGTCCGCTTGACTGAAAATAAGCGGCTGAAAGTACCGTTAACTGATTTAGTATGAGAGAAAAATACTATTAGCTGGCTGAAAACAAGCGGCTCAAAGCTCAAACGAGCAGGCTGACAGGCGGCCGGGACAGACGCGTGGCAACCAGGACGGGCCGGGAAAAGCGCGTCGCGTCGGGCGCCCATGTCACCCGCGAGACTGACATCCTGTATTCCTGTGCGTTTGGGGCGGCCGTTGGATTCACAAGCCTGACAGGTGACAAATAATCGGCATTTGATTTGATGCTCACTCCAATCTCTTGCGCTAGTATTCTTCCTTCCTTCCGTCCGTGCTGACAAAGACCAGAAGTAATAATAATTCTATATCCGATTCCTTTCTAATCTTTCTTTACTTTGCCATAGTTTTTTTTTTCTCCTACGACCTTTTCCTTTCCTTTCGCTATCTCCAAAACCCAGAATGCACAATTTATCAATCCTCCTTACGTGTCGCAGCGGCCCAGCACTAACCTACCCCCTTTCTCATCTTCTTTCCCACCATTTCCTCTCCTTTCCTAACATGCTTCTGCACACAAGTGGCGAGATTATTCCTCGCCTTCCTATCTCCTCTCCTTTGATTTGGATTGCTCACTCTTTTTTTTTTGATGGAACATACCTGTATTATAGTTAAGGAAATGGATTGCTCACTATTGGGACACACGTATGGGGGCCTAGCGGGCACACAGCATTCTAGCCTTGTCGTTGCCGTTGGTGGAGTAATGGGATGGGAGGGGGCAATTTCTCTAACTTCACCAAGGAATATATATGAATGAACCAAAGATATCCCAGAAGTTCTTACTATAAGATGATTTAAATTAGAACGGAGGGACTATAAAAATACCGTTTAAAAAAACGTTTTGTGTGTTGCATGTAATATTACATCAAACCTACTATAAACCCTTTTCGTTCTTACCTAAATCTCAAAAATTGCAACATGAAAATTTTTGAAATGAAAAATGCCTTGTTATATTTTTGACAAGATCGAAGACATGACAAAGGCCATGTCTCGAAACGAATTGCTTTCCAAAAAAAAGAGAGTTGAATTCGCACGAATTTAACACGAGTCCATTGACACATGTTTTCCTTTTTCAAAACACAAACATCAACTCTCTCTCTCTCTCTCTCATCCCCTTCAAAATCAAGTTCGAATCTAATCATGTGCTCTCATGTAATGTTAGCAAGCATGGAGTACTTTGGAATCTCATTTTTTTATTTTATATAGTTGGAGTTGAACTTTTTACGAAACCCACATGTTTGAAAAAGAAGGAAAAAAATCTATTTTGCCTCCCCCAACAGTAGCAAAAGTCAGATTTTCCTCCCTCAACTCCGAACCAGAAATAGTTCCTCCCTCGTCTTCCAAAACCGGTCACTTACCTCCATGGTTGTTTCTCTTGGCGGTTTTTCTTTTTTCTTTATGTTTATTTTGGCTAAATCTTATAAAAATCATAGAAAAATCATAAAATAAAATATCTACTTGTGTTGGACTCCATATGAGTAGATATAACAATGAACAAATGATATGGTATGCTTTAGTACAAAGTTTTTGCTGTAATTTTATATCTATGTTTTTCAATAATTAATTCATAGCTACAGTTCGCTAGTCCCGTTGTGGTTAAATTTTTATGGTGGACTTCGTTGCATGTGAGAGCTGTATTAAAAATTCCATGCTCATTGGATCATATATGACTGAGTTATACATTTATCTAGGTTTATCTATTGATTTATCTAGGTTTATCAAGATAAAACTATAACTCAGTCATACATGATTCAATAAGAACGAATTTTTTGCTACATGTCAAGCATTCAATGATTATCCCACCACAAAAATCTCACCATAATTGGACCACAGAAACTGCAGCTATGAATTAATTACATAAAAACATAGATATAAAGCTACAACAAAAACTTTATACTAAGTATACCATATCATATGTTTATTGTGCAGACCTACTCATGTGGAGTCCAACAAAAATTTTATCCTTATTGATCATGTATGACAGTTATAGATTTAATTTCATTTAAAATCTATTTAATAAACATAAACCTAGATAAATCTATAACTCAACCATATATGATCCAATGAGCATGAAATTTTTACTACAACTCAAGCATGCAATGATTAGCCCACCATAAAAATTTTACCACAATTCAACCAGAGAAACTATGGCTATGAATTAATTATAGAAAAACATAAATCAAAACTTACCGTAAAAACTTTGTACTAAAGTATACCATGTCATATATTTCACTGTGTAGATCTACTCATGTGAAGTACAACACAATTATATTTTCTATTTTATGATTTTTTTTATTTACGATGATTTTTCAAAGATTGAACCAAAATAAACATAAAAGAAAAAGGAGAAAACCACCATGGATGTCAAGTGACCGGTTTTGAAAAATGAGGGAGGAATTATTTCTGGTTTTAGAATTGAGGGAGAAAAAGCTGACTTTTGCGATAGCTTTTTTTTTTTTGAGAAAAACCGGGTTAAATTTCATTGAAATATCTGATAGTTTACATCACACACCTTACAAAGACATCCTTGAAAGAAAAGAAAATTACAAACAAGTCCTTGTAAGGAACTCCCGGTCGTTCTCGTCGCCGGTAGCCGGAGGAGACGCCAAGAAGCCGACCACCTTCCCGACGAAGAATCTTCAGAGTTTTGGAATGGCACCAAGAGTAGCACCTTGGGAAATCCAAGATGTCATGTAAACGTTGAACGAGCAGGCCGAACAAGATGGTCAACGACCATCACCTCGCCGGTGTCGAAGCGGTCCGACGCCACGAACAGCATGAACCCCAACACGCCGGTGAAGAAAACACCCAGAAGGAGATGCAAACCACCAGATTCGGTGGGATATAGCAAACAACCCGATCTCCCAAACTGGTCAAGAAACATCCCAAGAAACTCCACCGGACAAACGCCGATGAAGACGAGGGATGGAGAAAAGCAGAACCCAACAAAATCCAGAACACACAGAGAACCAGATCTGCTAAGTTCTACCTTTATTCTCCAAGAAACGTCGCCGAAAGAAGGAATCGCAGAATCACCAACGACGTCGGCAGTTCTACCACTCCTGCATGCTCCGACGGCGCTCAGGAGCATCAAAAGCTCCGACAGCCCACTAAGACGAGGACCCGCCGGCAAGTCACCAGAAAAGGAAACAACCGGATCTTGAACACCAACGTGGTCTCCAGATCCAGAAATTCCTGACCTCACCGACCCACCGTCGACACTAGAGGAAGTGAGGACGAAGTGGAAGAGAGCCGTGAGTACCTTATTCCACCATGACGACACCGTTTCCACCTCACGACCGCCGCCCGGAGATCTACTCCTATAGTAAGAACATAATCTACACCGCCGGTCGAAGATCCACCTTTCCCCCACACATCCTAGGGCCCGAAGGCTGCCGGAGGCGGAGAGGAACGGCGACCTCGCCGGCGGGAGCGCGAGTCGCCCCTTTGTCGCCCCTCTCAACTGTAGCAGAAAGAGGATTCGAGAAAGAGGTGGAATGGGGTGTCTTGACACTTTTGCGATAGCTGAGGTGGCAAAATGGACTTTTAGCAAAAAAGAAAAAGGGCTCCCAAAAACCCAGTAAGCCGCATGTAAGACTGGACGAAAAACTCGAAGCTCGTTAGCTCGCTCGGCTCGTGGCTGGCTCGGCTCAGCTCGGCTCGTTAGGATAACGAGCCGAGCCGAGCCAGGATTTTAGCTCGTTAGCTATAACGAGCCAACTCGAGCTGGCTCGTGAGCCGCTCGCGAGCCAAACGAGCCGTAGTTTTAGAGAAAAAATCATCATAACTTATATTAGTTTTGTATTACTTCATGTTTTGCACTTCACAAATAGATAATATGTTAGCTCATATGAATATTTTGTTCGATTTAAAGCTATTGAATATATTATTTTTATATTATTAATATTTTTATGCTTTAGATAAATACAAATATTATATTTTGTATTTTTTTTCCTGGCTCGCGAGCCTAACGAGCCAGCTCGAGCTCGTAACGAGCCGAGCCGAGCTGGCTTTCTGGCTCGTTAAGATAACGAGCCGAGCCGAGCTGGCTCGTTATCCTAACGAGCCAGAACGAGCCGAGCCGAGCCAGCTCGTTTACCAGCCTTAGCCGCATGCCAGTTCTGGCCCAACCAGCCCACCCGACCCTCCTCATTTCCTTACAGACCCTGGCTCCGCCCGCATAGCAGCCATGGCTAGAAGGTCGTTCAGTCCAGCTCAAATCATGGCCCGTCTCCACTCCCCTCTTGCTTCTCCAACCGGCCCGAAGAGGCAGTCCGACCGCGACTCTCGGCCTCATTCATTGCGCGCGGCCTTCCGACGCCCGTGAGCGTGGCGCACTCGTCGATCACAGACAATGTGAAATGATACCTCCTCAATTTTTTGTAAAAGTCCATTTTTTCTCTCCAAACTCTAAAACCGGACAAACCACCTCCCTCAACTTTTTAAACCGTTCATCTTATCTCCCTGACCCGGTTATAAGCGGTTTTGAATGCGGTTTTGTCTTTTTCTTTTTTATTTATTTCGGCTGAATCTTTAAAAAATCATAGTAAATCACAGAAAAATCATAAAATAGAAAATCCAATTTTGTTGGACTCCCCATAAGTAGATCTACTAAGTGAACATATAATATAGTATGCTTTAGTATAAAATTTTTGTTGTATCTTTAGATCTATGTTTTTTTAATTAAATGGAATAATTCATAGCTGCAGTTTCTACGGTCCAATTGTGGTGAAATTTTTATGGTGGGCTAATTATTATATGATTAAACTGTAGTAAAAATTTCATATTCGTTGGATCATGTATAACGCTCCTCAAGATGACCTGCTGCTCCACCTGGAAAAAGGAGAAGGTATCAACCAGACTGATCTGCAAATATGTATAAGCTCAACATTAAAGTTGATCGCTTGTTTCACAATTCTAATGTTGTACTCCACACAACCTAGCTAGTGCCTACTGCAATTTTGATCAGAGAAAAAAGAATCTCCCTTTTTTCTTTTCCATGAACTGTGAGTGTGAGTATGTGAGAACTATGTATGGGCATCCATTCTGTTCCTGACAGTAATGCACCATGGAAAGGAAAATCCAGAGGAACCTGGAACCTCTACAACTACACCTCTCCAATATGTTAACTTGACTAGATCACATGAGCAAAAATACTATTCTTATGCGACCCAACTAATCACTAGTCTCTAACACCACTATCTACTGACAGTACAGTAAGCAGACAACAATTAAACTGCTCAATCTGGGGATACATCTGAAGTACCAAAGACAGAGTAGGAAGATGGGAATCGAAATAAACTTACCTGCAGCCTGCAGGGCACCTGTCGATGTTCATGGCTGTAGAACAAGCGGACGACACCCATTACAAGAGGTGCAGGCAAATCACGTGCCAGGAGACACAAGGAAGGAGGAGGATTGCCATAATATCTATGTAATTGGAGCTCAAGAAGCTGAATATTGCAGATTACTGAGATTTCTATATGCACAAAAGGCGTTGATCTGACAAACCCAAATGCACTTCCATATGGTTGTTAAAGCTGAACTCCATGCTTGAATCACCAACAGGGACTCCATGAGTGAAGGGACCTTGTGCAGCAACAACAATTAATAGTGTGCTATTTCAAAAGTTCATGCATCTGCAAAGTATAGGAGGCAACATGATAAGACAGATAGCGAATGAAGGAGAGACAAAATGCGATTATGCAACCAAAAGAAAAGAATTTGGATTCAGAGACATTAAGTCATTAACAACTCAAGCAGGACAGCCTTAGCTGCACGAGAAACTTTAACCCTTGTCTTCCAGAATGTGGAACAAAATTGATTTTGAAATATTAGACAAAGCAGAATGGTGAACCTTTCCTTTCTGCAGGAAGAGCACTTTCAGCTTGTTCTACCTCTAATCTTCTACCCACTAAACTGCTGGTCGAAAATAATGTGAGCCAAAAAAAAACAACATATTCAATATAGTTAAACTGTGAGAAATTGAAGTGATTTTTTATTAGAATGAAAAATAATAGTTAAACAACATATGAACTACCAGGGAATTAGTCAGCATTTTAGAAAATTGCAAAATGGAACCATTATGGTCTATAGATAATGTGCAAATACTTCAGGTTAAAGAAGCAGCTTGACACGATATCACAGAACTTCTAGTGGACTATTTAATTAAGCAAATGAACATGAATTTTCATTTGATTTGACTGATCAAAAAAGCAGATGCACCAAAGCATCAAGATCAACAAACAGCTCAACAAAAGATGGTTCTTTTCTATCAGAATTTTTAGTGGAATTTTGCTTGATTTGAACATCCCTGTTCATTTACTCACATATCCAATAATCAATTTTAAGCATTAGCTATTAATCCAATCGCTTCTAATCTCATAGATGGCATAGCAACTGACAGTTTATGAACCCAAACCTGTAATAGAGACATCTGCAAGATATCCATACTGCAGCTTCTTCCCATCAGCTAATTATGTTTGACAGCACAAAATTGGGGAATACCTGGATGATAAGACCAGCAGGAAAACAATTAGTAGCACACAAAACCAAAGTCAAGACTACCTTGTACTTTGCAAACACGGAAGCAGGGTCAAGTTACAACATGAAAATTGCATCATACAAGAACATCCACACAGCTAGTAAAGGAGGAGAGGGACTCCAGAAAACCAAGCAAGACCAAGTCAAAATTAACAAATGGAGATATCGAGAGTACTAATCCTATATAAATTTAGAGAAAGGTTACAACATGAAAATTGCATCATACATGTGATTGTTCCTTCAAGCTATGGTTGGAAGGTTGATTCTCCATAGTATCAAACTATAAAGAGGAAGCACTACCTGAAAGACAGAGGCAAAAAGATTTATGATCAGCAGCCAGGAGACCGGTGTTAATCCAGGACCGAGGGAGTTTCTGCATAAGTGACACTATTCATGTTATGCAATGTGGACTGTACTACATACAGGAACACAATAAGAGTTGAAATATTTTGTAACAAAAAAAAAGAATTTATAAAACATAGCAAGCAGTACTAGATCAGCTTCATAATTTGCATGAAGTAAATAAAGGAAGTAGAAACACTCTCAGATTGATACCCTGTAAATGTTTTGTTTACTTGAGACATTCCTGAGAAGCAAAACACAATCTAATGGGCACAAAATACCTTGATACTGAAAAGCCAATTTCATTAGCACTGACATAGAAAGGAAACAATTATTTGGGGAACAACACTGGTCATTCGTCTCCAAGAGTCATGCCTACGATGCTCTAAGCAATCTTGTTACTCAAGAGGTGACATGAAAGAAACCTTAAGCTAACACAGGAATTGCATATTAACCTCAAAAGTCTGCCCACAAAGCATATATTTGCATTGTCCTTTTGAGAAGCAAAGCAGATCTGTACAGCATTCACAGGAACATCCATCTCTTGCAAGCAACAACCAACAACACCACTCCTCAACCACATGCCTATAGCTATCAACCAATAATGAAAATTAGCCAAGCGGGCAGATATAGCTTTCTGTTTCGGCATGAGCAATTCCAAGTGTTCTAATCCAAACTAATTAGAGGCACCTGTGCTAAATACTACTTCACCGCTGCAAGGCAAAAAATTGTGCACAACAAATGATTATACATAACTTAGAACTTAGAAGGAACAAAATGCAACAGCTGAGGAAGAGGGGCACCAGTGGAGCGGCACAGCGGCGACCATCGAGACCAGCTTGCTGCTCATCGCCACCGCAGGCGCCTGGCGCAAAGCGCAGCGTCGAAAGCGGCGGGGCACAGCGGGGTCCATCGAGGGTAGCCCGCCACGCATCACCACCGCAGGCGCTAGGAAGCGGCCAGCGGCGGCCCCGGCCCCCGAATCTGCATGGCCAACCACCGCAGGCAGCGGGAGGCGCAAGCGACTCGCAACGCCGCCAGAGCCGGCGCGGGCCTGGGCCCACGACTCTAGCAGCCGAGCCGAGCCCATGGCCTCAGACCGACTGCCGAGTGGCGACGGTTACTCACTCACCTCAACCGAATCCCGCCGCGCCGGCGTTCGACCTCAATCCCGAGTCGCTGCCAACATATTGCCCCTCCCTCACCTCCCCATCCCCTCCCCATCTCTCCCCTCCGCACCAAATAAATTCCACCCTCCTCTCCTCCATTTCCTTTTCATACCCAAATTCTTCTCTCGCACCACAAACCAAATGGATGAGCCTCTGCTCCGGGAGCACAAAGCGCGAGAGAGAGCTGCGCTCGATGCCCTCGCCGGCAACCTGCACGGCAGCGACCCGGGCGCCGCATCGAGCCCTATCGGTGAACAGAAACTTGACGACACCGAGCTGTCGGCGCTCAATGCCAAGAATCGCACCTCCCTCGAGAAAACAAATCCTGAGGAATCGCCGCTCGGGCAAGAAATCATCGAGGAGACGGATGGGCCACTCGATGCCGAGAAGAAGCCCCCGCTTAATGCAGAGGAGAAGCCCCAGCTCGACAACAATAAATCAGAGGATATGCTGGCCCGTCAAGAAATCGCCAAGAATCTGAGGCAGCCGAAGGAGGAGGAGACGGATGGGCCGCTCGATGCCGAGAAGAAGCTCGCCGGCTGGTGGCGGTGGCGGCGAGCGTCGTCTTCCTCAGGCCCTCATACACTGAAGCGGCCGTCATTGAAGCAGCGGCTCCGGGCGGCCATCTCAGCCCGAGAGCCCATGATACCGATCTATGCCAAGGATGAGGTAATATTTGTTTTTTTACTATTTATTGTAGTATAAATCTTCACTGCTTGCTAATTGAACGATATGGAGTATGCAACTGTGGCCTACGCATTGAATTGGGTAATTCTACGCTACTCCATCTATCTTAAAATAGATGTCATTTTCACTCCACGAGAAGTTAAATATTTTTAAATTTAACCAAATATATAATAAAATATTAATATTTATTGAAAGCATAATTGATGTCATTAAATAAATCGCTGAATATATTTTTATAATGAACTAATTTAGATATATAAATGTTAATATTTTTTATAAATCTGGTCAAAGCTTATAAATGTTAACTAACACGCATCCTATAGTGATTTCTATTTTGGGACGTAAAAATAGCGAATAGAAATGTTCTCTCGTAAGAGAAGGAGCTGTGAAAGCAATACGAATCACTAATCGATCCCGTCGCTTATACCCTTGTTTTGATTTGTGAAAATTGCAGAAGCAGCTGGTGGACAAGAGGGAGGTACTCTACGCTCTGGCGCTCGCCACACCTGTCGCCATCCTCACCGCGGCGGCGGGCCTGAACGTGTTTCACGGTGCGTGGGCCTCGGTTGCCGGTGCAAGCATAGGTATCTGGATATTAGCAGCCAGCGGCATGGTCGTGAATCAGTACGCAGTGTTTGACTTGGAGCGGCTGGCCGCTAGGCATCTGGGCCGGCTAGGCGTACTGGGCGCTGCCGTGCTCTTCTGCTTCTTCACATACCGGACTTTCTTCCCTTCGACCTCATGGGCACTCTGGCTTCTCCTCGCCATAGCTGCTATCGCCCTCGGTTTGCCATGGATGCTGGTACGCTCTTCTTGCTGCACCGTTTAGGATAGGACACATATGCCTGCCTTTTTTTTTCATCTGACTGCTCACAGCTCAGACAAGTTCTTAGTTCTGTATGCCATGGTGCTATCATTGCAGAGCTGCATCCGAGGAGATGATGATGTGATCTCAGCGTCGACAGAGAGAGCTGGAGATGCAGCAGGGAGAGCCGGCAAGCTGGAGATGCGGCTGGGAGAGCCGGCAAGACGATGGACGATCTGAGTTGATTCTCAGTGTCTCTTCTCGATACTCTGCTGCGAGCGACTGCGAGTCTGCGATGCACATTTGAGCCCACATGTTGATCTCTAGCTGTAGGACCGCTGGTCACGGAGAGAAGGCTTTACCATTTTACACTACCTGCTGTAGAATATCCATGGTGCTGCTAGCGCAACTGCGGAGATCTGGATGTGCTGATCGATGGGATGTTGAAGTCTTGAAGATGCACAGTTGCATTTGTGCGATGATATGTCTGTAGTTGTAGCCTGTGATACCTGAGTCACAGAGAGGAGGCTTAATCTATATACAACAATATTAGCTTAATTAATACATTTCTACATTGTGATTATTAAAATGAATTCAATTCCAAGGATCCAAACAGGGCCTAAGTCAAATTTCTCTAATTTGAACCAAATTAAAAAATAGACACGCCAATGTCTACAATAGCAAACTGATTTTGTCAATTCAGTATAAGAATATGTGTTGTTAGTGTATTTATTAGTTATTATAGATGAATATATTTATGTATAAATTTGGTTAAAGTCAAAATAAGTTTAGTTTAGCACAAAACTCAAACGACCTGCGTTGTAAAACCAAGTAGTATAGTTAGCAAAGGCACAGTCCCAAACACCTCCTCCTATTTGTCTTATATTTATATATATCCTACTGTTAACTTGAAATCGGACAGCCCATGAGCCCCATGGACCGAATCAAGAAAACAGCCCAGAATTGTTCTAGAACAACTGTTGCGCGAATAATTGTTGAAGAACAATTGTTGCACAAACAATTGTTGTAAAATGTGGAACAATTGTAGCAAAAAATGTGAAACAATTATAGAAAAAATTGTTTCTAATAAAAAAGAAAAAAGTCAACGGCGAGCGGCAAGAGCTGTGATCGGCCCGAGAGAAGCAAGGAGCCGAAAAGAAAGGACCAGGCACGAGTTGAACGAAGCCAAGGCCCAAAACCGACGTGTGTGGTGGCCCAAGCCCCTGTAGTATTCGATTCGGGCGGTGTTTAGATCCCTCAAACTTTCAAAAATTTTACAAGATTCTCTGTCACATCGAATCTTTAGACGCATGCATGGAGTATTAAATGTAGGTAAAAAAAATAATTAATTGCACAGTTTGTCTGTAAATGTCGAGACGAATCTTTTGAGCCTAGTTTGTCCATGATTGGATAAATTTTACCAAATAACAACGAAAAGTGCTACAGGAACTTTACACCAACTTTTACACCATCTAAACACTACCTAACTCTGAATCCTACTACTACTAGTACTAGTAGTATGGTATGGGTGTATTCACTTCACGAAAAGTGGGTGAAAGTTACTGTAACATCTTTCGTTGTTATTTAGCAAAATTTGTCTAATCATGGACTAACTAGGCTCAAAAGATTTGTCCCGACATTTACAGACAAACTATGCAATTAGTTATCTTTTTTACCTACATTTAATACTCCATACATGCATCGAAAGATTCGATGTGATAGGTGGAAGAGGAAATATTTTGGGTTTGCATGAGAAGTGAACACACCCTATATATACTAGTTTGTGGCAGATCAAGCCGTGCCTGTGCCCCATAAAAAGGGCCAAGGTGCCACGCCGGCTCGAGTTAGACCCGATCGATCGATCGAGCTCATCCGCCGACGCCGCCGACGCCGACGCCGTCGTCCATATCGCGCCGCCACCCACCGCCGGCCGGAGCTTCCACGAATCCCGCGTGCTAGTACGCCATGTCAAATATGTTGGTGCTAGATCTCTTCAATAGCATGCGCGCCGGGAACTCATCATCATATAGCGACCGCTACGAGGAGGACGAGTATCAAGAGCTAGTACCTACGATGATAACCATTAAGCCGGCCTACCGGTGGGCCATCCGGGTAAGGGACTATATATATTCGCATGCATGCTCACTTTCCCTCGACTCATGCTGTCTCGCTCCTTTACATATGCATGTTCTAATAACTTTTGCCGCTGACTTAGACATCTTCGATCTATGTTCCAGGTCTTTGTGGTTACCTGCGCAATCGTGGTGGTTATTGGCAATATCACGGCCGAAGAGAACCTCATCCTAAAGATAGTGAGCGTTGTTGTAATGATATTAATGGTGTGGTTTGCATTTGTGGAAACGGCAGACACACTTGTGTATAAGGTTGAACAAGTGACGAGGATTCCACCAGAATCCATGGTGTGATTCTTATCCACAACGGGCGGCAACAAGGTCTACGACTTTCTTTAATAAGCAATTTAGTGGTACATTATGGGTCTGAATGGTTTACGACCAAAATTTGCCATGCCAAAGATTTAGCAAGGCGATAAAATTTTTTTGCCATAAATTTAGCAAGCCAAATGTAAGAAATTGACAAGTTTTGGTAGCAAACCAAACAATAGCCAAAATCATAGCTTGCCAAATTTTTAGCTTGACATATTTTGAAAAGGCCAATCAATCAGGCCCTATATTTAATATCACTTGGAATTTAGAACATTTGGTTGCCTTTAATTTTCCCCGTTTTAGGCATCGTCAAGTCAAATTTGGTGTGTATATATAACTTGAGTAAATTGCAGCCACCGTACAACAACTTTTAATATTATTGCACCATTTTAGTCTATCAAGTTGCAAAACGTGCAATTAAGTAGTTCGTTGTGTGTGTGTGCGCGCGCATATTTTCTTACGGCCTTGTGAATGTATTTCGCCATGATGGCAGTATGATGTGGATTGGCTGGATGGTTAATTTAGTCGGTATTTTTTTCTCGAGCGTGTCCTTGCAACACGTATTTCATTAAGCAGAAGCAGAGTTTGACTGGTTACAACATCCTCAAGTAATATATAGATTACCGTGGAAGGATGGAAGCCAATACGACCCAAATAAACCTAACTTATTACATTACATGAAAGTTGAACAACTAATTGGGCAGGTGCCAACGAGACTAGCAAGCCACCTCGAACATACACTCGACAGGCCCGTCCCAAGGGAGGTGCAGCGTGTGTGACGCCCATGGGCCCATGAGATGGGGGGGCATGAGTATACAGGTCTTTAGTACTAGTAGATGTATACAACAGGCCAAGTCGATCACTTGGTATTCGAGGAAAGGAAGCGTCGCTGCCGACGCTGCGCATGCGAGCGCCAAGCGGCCGAGCGCCGATCGCTCTAGGGCACGTCCAGCACTCCACGTCTCCAATACTCCAGCAGCAGGGTCCTGTCTAGTAGTCCAGCGATTGATTGAGGCACCGGAGGCAGACAGGCAGAGCCGCAGACTAGGCGCAGAGGCAGCTACGTCGGCGTCCAAAGACAGAAGTAGATGTAAGTGATTTCTGATTTGATCATTTGACTGCAATCCAAACTTCAGTACAACCGTACAGGGATTAGGGCCCTTAGGGATTTGACTTCTAATTCAATAATTTTTTTTGGACATGTTAGATGTTTCCGAAGAAACATAAGTCTGGTGCTCAGAAAAGGAGAAAAAGAAAATTAGAAGATGAATTGAGAGAATCACAAAAGGGTGCTATTCATAAGTTTTTTTTTATCTTCAAGGAATGCCGAAGTCAGTCAAGATCAGGGGTAGAAACATGATCAACCTATAATTGCACAAGTTAATGTCAATGCTGGTGGTACAGAGGAGCAGATTTCAGGTGCACAAGCTGATGTCAATGCACATGTCTGATGTTGAGTTAGATGATTTGTTCTCTGAGTTGAAAGTGTTGCAAGTAACTTTGCCAGATCAGTTGATGTCAGCATATGAGATTCTTCACTTTGTTAAAGTTGCAGATTGCTATCCAAATGCCTCTATTGCATATCAGATTCTGTTAACTATTCCAGTGACACTGAAAGAAGCTTCTCCAAATTAAAGCTATTGAAAAATTGTTTGAGGTCAACTATGCTACAAGAAAGATTAAATGGATTGGCTATGTACAACATTGAGAATGATATTTTAGATACAATTGATCTTGAAAGTGTTCTCGAAGATTTTGCACCAAGAAATGCCCGAAGACGCTTTTTTAAAAAGCACTGAAGCACTCTAGTTTTATTTGAGGTAACCATCATAGTTATTTTGCCGTTTTTTTTATCTTCTTTGATGTACTATTACTTTTTCGAGAAGAATTAAATATATGCTACAAGTTATCTCTTACCAATAGTATTATATACTTTAATTGTCATATCAAAATATTAGATTGCTAGGCCCTAGTGTCTTACTGGCCCATGGGCCCATCAAATTTGTGGGACGGCCCTGACACTCGAACCCCAGTTTAGTTGGTATAACATGCGTGGAATGTTTATCGCTCTCATGCAAATAACGTTGATCACAATTTATATTTTGGAACAACACTGAAGGACGTGCACACCATGACGATAAAACTTATTTAGCTTGGACCTGAAGTACGGCGAAAGTGACCAGCTAGCTCGTACATGATGAGCACCACGTGCACGACAAGCAACCAATTGGACTGAATAATTAGCATAAGAAATTGCCCAAGTAATACATATAGAATCTAAAATGCAGTAGGCAGGCGGCAGGGTGCAGCAGAGCTTGGCGTTGGCATCGTACACGGTCCTTTCTTTTCGGCTCCTTGCTTCTCGGGCCGACCACAGCTCTTGCCTAGAGATGACAATGGGTACCTGAAACCCGAGTACCCAACGGGTATTATCCGATAAAGAGGTGGGTATGGGATGAATTTTCTACCCGTGGATACGTTATTGGACAAAATCCTATACCCATCGGGTATGGCGGGTACAGGTGCGGGTGTATACTACCCATACCCGCGTACCCGCGGATAAGACATACCCATAAAAATAACTAGCCAACCTCAGTTATTTTAGCGCATATAAGTCATGAATTTAGCCCATTGAGACATCCACTATATTTCTAATAGATTGTCTTTGTTGTAATGATGCTAATAATGTTTGTTAGCATGTTTGTAACTTGTTGGAAGCTTAGAATGATTTATTTTTGCATGTGACTATTTGATATTTTTAGGTAATTTTCGGGTATGCTATCGGGTACAGGTTACCCGTCGGGTGAGAATTACCCGGCGGGTACGGATATGGAACTATTTTTTTTACCCGCATGCGGGTACGGGTAACCCGACGGATAAAATTTTGCGGATGTGAATATGGGTACGGATGGACACTACTCGTCGGGTACGTATCCGTTGCCATCGCTGGGCCCTTTGATACTGGGCTGAGCTCTCCATCTTCGTTTGGTCACGTTCTTCACATCGCGAATCCTATCTATTTATCAGACGTCCGACTCGCGTGCCATCCCTGCAGTTCTAGAGGTCTATCGTAAATGAATTCATTTTTTAGACATCCAACGATCATCCCCCACCCTCCTCTCAAAAGTTCTCAAACAACGAAAAGATGCTTATTATTTATGCAACTTCAAATTTTGCAATTTTTCCCACTCTATACCAAGGTGCTATAACATCGCTGCGTCGCTGTTGGTGTAGACAAAAATTCGTAGACATATATTTAGTAGAGAGAAAAAGTATGTAATGCATGCAGAAAGATGGGTATTTTCATTATTAAAAAAAGAAAGAAGGGTATGACAGGCAAGAATCAAGATTGGATAATCCAGAAAAAAAAAACAAAAACATATGGAGCTAGAATGCTTCTTTCCCGATCTTGCTATGTTTTTTTTCGAGAACGTGCCAGTGCACATGTTTCCTTAAGTAGAAGTGAGAATGCTAAATTTTACAATGGCGGTACAAAGGACACATAAGTAATCCTTAGATTACCATTGTAATCCCACACAAACACAAAAGCAAGAAAAAACATGGGGGAGGAGACCCTCCGCCTCAAAACCCCCACCGACTAAGCCTGATACATAAACACAACGCAGAGGTAGCCAGTAGAGTGGTGAAACCGTGGAGGCGACGAGGCTCAACCTCGGTGGCAGAGCATCCGCCAAGGGAACCGCGAAGGCGACGAGGCTCAACCTCGGCGACGAAGCATCCGCCAAGGGAACCACGGAGGCGACGAGGCTCAACCTTGGCGGCAAACCATCCGCCAAGGGCGCCAGTACGACAACAGCGACAAAGCATCCGCTAGAGAAAGCCTGGCCGTCATGCCCTTAGCAGCAAAGCATTTGCCTTAGGGGGGAGGCCATCACGACATCGGCGACAAAGCATCCGCCTAGGTAAACGACGGCAAAACATCCGTCCAAGAAGAGTGATAGCGGCAAAGCATCCACTACACAGCAAGCATCCACGGTAGCACCAACCAACTACTAGCCAAACCAAAGCAAAGAAACATGAAGCGTAATCAGGCCCAGCACAACCAGCAGGAACGGAAGGCAGAGGCACGGCCGCATGAGTGCTCCAACGAAGCCTCCATGGAGGAAAATGACATCCTCAGACGCCATCATCGCTGACAGAGCACACGGGATTTTCATCCTAGAATCCACCCTGGCTACCCCTGGTGAAGACGGGCTTCGACGACGTCTCCAGGAAGGGATATGACGCAGATTGTGCCACCGCCGCCGGCCCAGAGTAAGAGTTGGGCAGGGTGAATCCCCTAGCATAGGGTCGACACCACAAGTAGATAGGGTGGGCGTTGCCGCCCAATAAGGCAACCATGACCGGCTGGCTGGTCCAAGACCAAGAGGCGAGCCACCACCGGCGTCGGGTGACCGGTGGCTGGCCGTGGCCAGATGCGGCCACCAAGCCCAGGCAGATGGTGTCTGGCCGTGGCCAGACGCAGACACCAAGCCTAGGCCGCCCGTGTCCAGCCGCGCTGCCGCTTGACCAGCTGACGCCATTGCGTCGCAAGGGGACGCGCCGCCTTTCGAGGGACGGCCGCCGAACATAGAACCAGTGAACAGATCCAGGCATGGACGGCCTCGATCTAGCGCACCGACGCCGGCGTGGACCGGCGGGGAAGCGCCGTCGCGGCCACCGGCAACATCGGCAAGCACCTCAGCATGAGGTGGGTGCAAGTGCCGGTGACGCTGACCAGCAAGGGCATCTTCGCGCGGCGGTCGCGGCACACCGGTAGGAGGAGCCGCGAGCCAGCCCCGTCCACCGGAACGACCTGGGGGACGGCCACCGCACCTAACGGTCACCGCGCGCCAGATCCGAGGTGCAGGGCATCGGATCCATGAGCAGGGCACCCGGATCCGGCGGTCCCAGCTCGCTGGCGGCGGCCTTGCTGCCATAGGGTTCGCTGCACTGGGGAGGAAGAGAAGGGGAGGAGAGGAAAGGAGGGAGGAGGAAGGAGACCTTTTTGTGCTGCACCCAAGCTGCTCCAAGCCGTCTAGGTGGCGGCAACCACCAAGAGAAACAAGAATCCCACAGCAAATCAACCACCAAGTGCCAACTAGATGCAATCTCACAATGCAAATGCACTTGGATCACTCAATCTCACTTCGAATATGCAAAGAAGCAAGTGAGATGAGTGGGAGGGGAGTTGCTTAGCTCAAAGTGCTCACAAGTATGTCAAAAGTCCAAGAGAGAGAGCCTTGAGCCGGCTAACGAGTATTTATGGACGTACCCCTTCGAATATAGCCGTTACTCACTTGACATAGCCGAAGTCGCGCTGACCAGACGCGCTGGTCAAACTGACCGGACGCGCCGATCACACAACGGCTATTTTCGCGAAGCACCGACCGGACGCGCTGGTCGCATAGACCGGACGCGCTGGGCTCGACCAGACACGCTGGTCCCGTAACTGACCGGACGCGCTGGTCAAGCCTGAGCAGCGCACAACGAAACAGCGACCGGACGCGCTGTAGAACTGATCGGACGCCACAGTGCCCGCGTCCGGTTGGAGTCCAGTAAGCTCCCTCAACGACCGAACGCGTCCGATCGACTGTGACCGGACGCGCTGCGCGTCCGATCAAAAAGCTGAAACACGCGCAGACGCTGAACACTGACCGGACACGTCCGGTCAAACAGAGACCGCGTCCGGTCACCGTTGTGACCTCCGTTCGCTTCCGTTTGATTTCCGACTTCCGGTGTAGTGGACAATAGTCGTTTTAACTCCTCGAAAATGCCTGAATCCCGCCTCGCAAGCTCAGCGGGAGGGAGAGAGGACCCCAAACCCTCTCTACCGCTCAAACTCCAACGCCATCGTAAATATGCTAACACCACCAAGTGATCACGTCAAGTGCAAGTGTGTTAGCATTTTCACAATCATTTTTCGAGGCGTTATTAGTTCTATCCAAATGCATATGATTATGAAATGCACATCTAGAGGCACTTAGGAGTTCAATAGCCGCATCATTCCCCTCTTTATAGTATGGCTATCTATCCTATAATGTAACCACACCCACTAGGTGTCTTGGTTACTAAAACACAACCCTTAAGCATATACCTTTGCCTTGATCACGTAGGGTTGCGTCCAAATCCAAGTGTGGCCATCATGATCACCATGTCCATCTTGCCACCAACCTTGGAATGTACTAATCCTCATATGCTACATACAACTTAGGCATAGGATTAGTACTTGGGCATTGTCACTAATTACCAACACCAAACATAGGACTTTCAATCTCCCCATTGTTGGTAATTGGTGACAACCCTTTCACAAAGATATTATGATAAAATTTTGATTGAACCCATGTCACATTGTCCAAGTATATTACCATGTGTAAGAATTATGGACATGTGATCATGAATTCAAATTGATAGCAATAGCTCCCCCTACATGTATGCTATATGTTTGAATTTAGGAAGCATACATGCTTAGATAGGAAAGATTAGGAGCATTGACTACCAATAGGTGCTAAGTGTTTTAGATTATAGACCTTTGAAGCGTGATACCATTGGAGTAGCAATAAACACCATCTTAGCACCTTGTGTAGTTAGATACCACTTGGAAAAGCACAAACATAACTAGAAACCTCATGAGATCAACATTATAAGCAAGGTTCTAGTACCACTTTGAAAGACATGAAGCAAGAAAATCTAACTACTTCCGATTCATGCTAGTACCTCAATACATCATTCAAATTATACTAGCAAGTCACCACACAAGCAATGTATCGGAGAAAAAGAAATGCATAACTATGCATCATACATATAAAGTGCACATGGAAATGCAACATTCATGTTTAAGAGCTTGCTTCCCCCTACTTGTGTGCTCAAAATTTTAGTTGATTCCCTTCTTTTATCAAATCTCCCCTTTAGATTTTCTCCCCTTTTAGAATCTAACTTTGTGAACAACATTTTCTCCCCCTTTGGCACAAATGACCACAAGGGACCAAATTTAGATAGATTATCATGTTGTGAACAACCTAGATTGCTTGCATAAATAAAATGCTTCGGTTTGATCCAAGGGCAAGCTTCTTCACACCTTGCTAGAAGGGTTATCATGCACCATGTTGAAGCAAATATTTAGACAAGTTTTCTAGATTAAACACTTAGGATCACAAGCTACTTAAACAAGTTTTATGCTACCACTAGATCATACAAGACATGGAAATAATAGTGGCACCATAAAAACTTCAAAGTCATTTGATTTTCATGAATGAGCCTAGAACATGTAAATTATGACTAGATGCACTAAACATGTCCTTAGTATAGAATGTATGACATGTCAACCAATTGTACCTTGGGGCTCGAAGGAGAGGCATGTCATAGATGAGGTGCATCAACTCATGTTGGAGAAGTCAAGTATGTTCAACTCATTCTTTAGCTTGTGAAATCTCTTCTCATCAAGTGGCTTGGTGAATAGATCGGCTAGTTGATCTTCGGTGCCCACACTCTCAATAGCAATGTCACCCTTTTGTTGATGATCTCTAATGAAGTGATGACGAACATCAATATGCTTTGTTCTTTGATGTTGAACCGGATTGTTGGTTAGCTTCACGTCACTTTCATTGTCACATAGCAATGGCATCTTGAAGTTGATTCCAAAATCTTTCATTGTTGCCTTCATCCACAAGATTTGTGCACAACAACTACCCGCGGCGATGTATTCGGCCTCGGTGGTAGATAGTGCAATACTATTTTGCTTCTTGGATGACCATGAGACAAGTGATCTTCCCAACAATTGATAAGTCTCGGAAGTGCTCTTTCTCTCAACTTTGTCACCGGCATAGTCAGAATCCGAATATCCAACTAGCTCAAAGCTTGCACATTTGGGATACCATAATCCAACATCTTGTGTATGCTTTAAGTACCTCAATATTCTCTTTGTTGCCTTCAAATGACTTTCTCTTGGTGAGACTTAAAATCTTGCACACATACATACACTAAACATCACATCGGGCCTTGATGCCGTCACATAGAGTAGGCTACCAATCATTGATCTATATAGATTTTGATCCACCATGTTGCCACTCTTGTCACTATCCAAGCTTCCACTAGTGCCCATTAGGGTTGTAATGCCCTTTGCATCTTCCATGCCAAACTTCTTGAGCATATCTTTGATGTACTTGGTTTGGCTTACAAATGTTCCTTTTCTTCATTTGTTTGATTTGAAGTCCAAGAAAGAAACTAAGTTCACCAATCATTGACATTTCAAATTCCTTTGCCATCATTTTCCCAAACTCATCATAATAATCTTGATTTGTTGAACCGAATATGATATCATCAACATATATTTGCAATACAAACAAGTCTTTTCCAATCTTCTTGGTGAAGAGAGTAGTATTCACTTTGCCCATGATAAATCCTTTGGTTAGCAAGAGGTCCCTCAATCTTTCATACCATGCTCTAGGTGCTTGCTTCAATTCATACAAAGCCTTCCTTAACTTGTATACATGGTTGGGTTTCTTGTCATCTTCAAAACCGGGAGGTTGCTCCACATACACCTCCTCTTGAATGTACCCGTTGAGAAATGCACTCTTCACATCCATTTGATATTGCTTGATATTGTGAGCACAAGCATAGGCAAGTAAGATCCTAATTGCTTCCAATCTTGCAACCGGGGCATAAGTTTCACCAAAGTCAAGACCCTCTATTTGTGTGTAACCTTAAGCCACTAGTCTTGCTTTGTTCCTTACTACTATTCCATCTTGATCTTGCTTGTTGTGAAAGACCCATCTTGTTCCAATGACATTGTGATCCTTAGGCCTTTCAACTAGTTCCCATACTTCATTTCTCTTGAAGTTGTTGAGCTCTTCATGCATTGCATTTACCCAATCCGGATCTCTCAATGCTTTATCAATGTCCTTGGGTTCTTCCATTGACACAAAAGAAGAGTGAGCACAAAATGATGCCAATCTTGATCTAGTTTGAACTCCCCTTTGTATGTCACCAATGATGGAATCTAATGGATGGTCTCTTGCAATGTTAATTGGTTGAAGCACTTGGACTTGATTGCTTGGATGTTGATGTTGATCATGAGTTGGAGATGATGAACTAGCCACTTGTTGATCTTGTTGCAATTGAGATGATGTACTAGCTTGATTTTGCATTAGAGAACCACTAGCTTGTGTAATTGGACTTTGGAGCACTTGATTTTATTGTCATCCACATCAATCACTTGCTTTGGCCTAATATCACCAATATCCATTTCTTTCATAGCATTGGTCAATTGAGTTCCTCTCACATCATTCAAGTTATGTTCTTCATCTTGAGAGCCATTTGTTTCATCAAACTCAACATCATGAATTCCTCAAGTAAACCACTAGCCAAATTCTAAACTCTATAAGCTTTGCTAGTAGTGGAGTAACCAAGTAAGAATCCTTCATCATATTTCTTCTCAAACTTACTCAATCTAGTACCCTTCTTCAAGATGTAGCATTTGCAACCAAATACCCGAAAGTATGCAATGTTGGGCTTTCTTCCATTTAAGATCTCATATGGTGTTTTCTCTAAGAACTTATGGCAATAGAGGCGGTTGCTATAGAAGCAAGCCGTGTTGATTGCTTCGGCCCAAAAAGAATGACTCACATTATACTCATTCAGCATTGATCTTGTCATATCAATTAAGGTTCTATTCTTCCTCTCAACTAGGCCATTAGATTGAGATGTATACTTAGCCGAAAATTGATGCTTGATTCCAAGCTCATCACATAGCTCATCAACTCTTGTGTTTCTAAACTCACTTCCATTGTCACTTCTCACTTTCTTGATTGTGGTCTCAAACTCATTTTGTATCCTCTTGATGAACTTCTTGAATATGTCAAATACATCACTCTTGTCCATAAGAAAGAATACCCATGTGTATCTAGTAAAATCATCCACAATCACAAAGCCATACTTGTTGCCACCAATGCTTGTGTATGTAGTTGGTCCAAATAAATCCATGTGCAACAACTCAAATGCCTTAGAAGTACTCATAATGCTCTTCAATGGATGAGTGTTGCCCACTTGCTTTTCGGCTTGACATGCACTACATAGCTTATCTTTCTCAAATATGACATCCTTCAAGCCTCTAACTAAGTCAAGCTTCACTAACTTGTTCAATTGCTTCATGCCAACATGACCAAGTCTTCTATGCCATAACCAACCCATACTTGATTTGGTGAGCAAGCATGTTGAAAGTTGAGTGTCACTAGCATTGAAATCAATCAAGTATAGATTCTCATATCTAAAACCTTTGAAGATCAAGTTGGAGCCATCAACACTAGCTATCTCCACATCATCAACACCAAATATGCACTTGAAACCAAGATCACACAATTGAGCAACCGAGAGAAGATTGAAGTTCAACTTTTCAACTAGGAGCACATTGGAAATGCTATGATCATTTGTGATTGCAATCCTTCCAAGAGCCTTCACATCACCCTTGCTATTGTCCCCAAATGTGATACTATCAATGCCACTATCATTTGATTTTAGATAGTTAAACATTCTTGAATCACCAGTCATATATTGAGAGCACCCACTATCAAGTACTCAATGCCTTCCTCTGGCCTTGTAATTTACCTACAAAATAAATTAATGTTTCTTAGGTACCCATACTTGCTTGGGTCCTTGGAGGTTAGTAACTAAGCTCTTTGGTACCCAAACGGCCTTCTTCTTTGGACCCCACAATTGGTGTACCAATAAACTTAGCATGCACACCTTTCTCACCCTTGGTAAGCACATAACAAGAATCAAAAGGAATGTAATCCATTTTAGCATGAAACTTGTTGTTCTTGTTCATTTTATTATAATTAATCTCTAAATGTCTAACTTGCTTGCATCTATTACAATAACGACCATTGCTCTTCACAAAGCGAGACTTTGGAGTAGCAAAGGCCGCCTTGCCCTTCTTGGGAGTATAGCCCAAACCCTCTTTGTTAAGAGAGAACCTTTGGCTACCCAAGCATTTTAGTAAGCGGGCATCCCCACCATGGGCATTGCCTAATGCGCGGGTGAGATCATCCACCTTTCTCTTGAGAGTCTCATTCTCAACCACAAGTGATGAATCACTAGTAGTAGAGGTAGAGTTGGTTGTGGTGGATGATGATGAGCTACATGAAGCATTAGTAGAACCAACAAATAAAGAATCATCAATAATATCACATGTTAGTCCAATATCACAAGTGACAATCACTTGCTCCTCCTTAGCTTCCTTCATGAGCTTCTCCAACTTGAGATCCTTTTCCTTGATGAGCTCAAGTAGAGTGGAGTGGGCTTCCTTAAGCCTAGTGTGAGCAACTTCAAGGTCCTCGTGGTCTTCCTTTAGACACTCACGAGAGGCCTCTAGCTCATCAAAAGATTTCCTAAGAGTTTTGAGCTCTTGTTCAATTCCTTTGCACTCCTTACTCTTTTTTAGAGCAACAAGCTCCTCTATCAAGGCATCATTTTTATTGCTCTTGATAATGAGCTCTTGTTCCAATATTTTGTATTTCTTGGTTGTCCTCTTGTAGCCCTTACTCATTTGATCTATTATGCCCAATAGATCATCCTTGGAGTAGTCCTCATCCTCCTCATCATCACTCCTACAACCATCACTAGCACAAGAATTATCATCACTATCATCATATTTTACCTTAGTAGGCTTGGCCATAAGGCATGTCGATGTAGTGTCGAAGATGGATGACTTGTTGGAGAGGGCGATGCTTGCAATGGCTCGCTGAGTGGTCCTCTCATCATCACTAGAGCTTTCATCATCATCACTATCGGAGTTGTCACTATCCTAAGTGACCACATAACCACCACCCTTCTTCTTGTTGATAGTGAAGCTCTTCTTCTCTTTCTTCTCCTTCTTGTCCTTCTTGTTGTTCTTCAACTTCAACTCCCCATCATGATATCTTTTGTCTTCATAGGGGCACTTTGCCACTACATGATCGGGGCTATTGCAATTGTAGCAAAGCACCTCCTTTGCCTTCATGAAGTCTCTTCTCTTCCTTACCCTATATTCTTTCTTCTTCATGAACCTTCCCATCTTGTGCACTAGGAGGGCCATGGTCTCATCATCGAATGGATCATCATCATCACTCTCCACCTTGCTCTTGCCCTTAGAAGATGAAGCCTTGAATGCAATGGGCTTCTCTTGCTTGACCTTGGTCTCCTTCTTCTCTTCTACCTCATCTTCATCATCATTGTATTGGGCATCGGTCATTATATCTCCAAGCACATCGGTTGGTTTGACCTTGTCCAATCCCTCTCTAAAGATCATTCTTCTCAAGGTGGCAAACTTTTTGGGTAAGCACATCAAGAACTTGTGTGAGAAGTCCTTGTCCTCAACCTTCTCCCCAAGCCCCTTGAGATCATTGATAATGACTTGGAGCCTATAGAACATCTCCGGGATGGATTCATCATCCTTCATCTTGAAAGTGGAGAACTTGTCCTTGAGCATATATAGTTTGGCACTCTTTACCATTGAAGGGCCTTCATATGTTTCTTCAAGCTTTATCCAAAGCTCATTTGCCTTTTCAAGATCTTTGATTTGCTCAAATACTTTGTCATCAATGGCATGGTAGATTGTGTCAAGTGCCACCGTGTTGCATTGTTTGTTGATACGGTCATTTGGAGTGAGATTTTCTTCATCAAGAATGATGTATCCTTCTTTGGTCACATCCTAAACCGTCTCATGTATATTGCCTAGATATTGCTTCATCTTTCTTTTCCAATGATCAAAGGAAGAGACGCCATCAAAGAATGGAGGCTTGCCATTAACATGATTGAACATAACTTGAGCCATCTTGCACCGAGGTTGTTAAGCCTTGCAAACGGTGACCAAGGCTCCGATACCACTTGAAAGGTCTTGATGGCTAGAGGGGGGTGAATAGCCTTTAAAAATTTTCTACAAAGACAAGCTAAACAAGTTTATCAATACAACAAATAGCGAGATGCGAGTTTTGCTTAGCGTACGGGGTGTTTGCAAGCCACCTATCCAATTCACAATTCTAGTATATTGACACTTAACCGCACAAGTTAAACCGAGAAGGTAACTACAACTACAACTAGCAAGCTACACAAAAGAGCTACTCTAGCAAAGCTAACTAGCTAGCAAAGATAACTAAGAAAGTAATGCGGAGTTGAGTTAGGAGAGTTTCACCGAGGGGCGAAGTATTGAGCCAACCAATATGATCAACAATGAATACCAAGACAACCGAACACCGAGATCAATCAATCACAATATGAAAGTGATGACACGAAGATTTATCCCGAGGTTCACGTGCTTGCCGGCACGCTAGTCCCCGTTGTGTCCCTCTTCACCATGTGGTTCGGTGGCTAATCGGTCTCACACCGAGCCTCTCAAAAGGCGCCACAAGAACCTACTAAATGGCAAAAGGTTGCAATGACACGAGCAATTTACTAATGTCGCCTTTGATGCTTCGCCGAGGTAGGCACAAACCCCTCACAATCACCGGAGGTGGCCAAGAACAAACACCAACTCTTGCCAACGCCTCTAAGCTGCTCCAAGCCGTCTAGGTGGTGGCAACCACCAAGAGAAATAAGAATCCCGCAGCAAATCAACCATCAAGTGCCAACTAGATGCAATCTCACAATGCAAATGCACTTGGATCACTCAATCTCACTTCGAATATGCAAAGAAGCAAGAGAGATGTAACACTCCGGTGTTACGCAAGCATTTGCATTGCAAATCATGAGCATAACATGTCATGGCATTCATAATCATATGTGCTTAGAGTGTACCTTTAGTAAAATAAAAGTGTGGAAACTAGTATTGCTTAACATGTTGTGATAATGTGATAATGACATTCATCAAATTTGTGCAACTATAAATTTCATATCACTTAGAATGATAAGGAAAATTTTTGGAGCCACTAAATCACTCAAAGTTTTGTCAAAGATTTGTTTTAAAAATGTATTTGAAAATATTCAAAAATCCTCTCTAAATTAGCTTTTATTCTAAAAATCAAAATCTATCCAGATTTGGACTTTGGTCTTAAAAGCAAAGTTGTAGAGAATTAAATTCTAAGCAACTTTTGTTTTTGGGTCATTTTCAGAAAAGGTCCTTTTCTTGCTCAAAATGAGATTTGAAAACGATTATTTGAAATTATTTGAAAATATGAAAATGGAAATTCAATTTCTAACCTAAACGGGCCGCCGCCTCACTTTCGGCCTGCTGGTCAAAACGGCCCGCGCCACCCCGCACGCGCACGTGCGCCGCAGCCGCCGCCTCGGCCTGGCCCGCGTCCGCTCGGCCGCCTCCTCCCACCCGCTCGCGCGCATCACTGGACGCCGCGGCAGACCGCGCTCGCCGCGTGTCGGCCATGCGCTGTCGGAGCCGCCGCGCGTCGCCTCCGCTCTGCCCTCCTGCCAGCTCGAGCGCGCTCAAGTGCGCCTGCCCGAACCCTCCTCGCCCCCTCACTCGCACTCCCGCTCGTCATCCACTTCCCCTCTCCAAAAACCGAGCGGGCGAGCGGCTCACCGCCGAGAGCTCCACCTCCGCTCCCCCGTTCCGACGTCGACCCTCCACCGCCACCAAATTCGTCTTGCACCAAGCTTCGCCACTCCCTTGCCTCCTCCGAACGAGCGCCACCATCCCCTTCTCACTCCGGTAGGACACCAATTTGGCTTCCTCGCCGCGCCACCGTGACGGCCACCGTCGCCTCCACTCCTTCCCATCTCTATCGAATTGCGCGTCGATGTTCACCGTGTCCCCGCGATCGTGTTGCGCGCCTCGCCTTGCTCGCTCGGGCACGGAAGCAGCCGCTGGCCGTCGGCGGCCGTCGCGCCGCCGCGGTAGCGAGCACCGGCTCGGCCGCGCGCGCTGTCCCCGCTCACCCGCGTCTGAAGCGGTTGACTGGGTCGGCCTGCTCCAACAGGAGACGGCCCGTTTCCTTTCTCCCGCGCGCGCGTTCTTGGGCTGAGCCGGACCGGGCCGTTTGCCCCGTACTGTGCCGGCCCGTTTTCAAATAAAGAATTTTTAGTTTCTTTTCTTTTATTAAGTGGAAATAAAAATGTTTTAGAAATTGTTTGGGTGATTAAATGTACTCCAAAAATTGTGAAATAAATTTCTATAGACTCATTGGAACTAGATCTACAATCTAAAAATATTGCATGTCATTTTTGGGATACTTTTCTGTAGAGCTTTAATTAATCCTTGATATTGCTGATATCTTGTAAAATGACTAGTAAATCCTATATGTATCAGAAAAATATGATTTCAAGTTTGTTAATCTTCATATATCATGAACTTCCTAGGAAAAATATGTTTCATGCATGTGCTATGGAAAAATGTTGAGGTGTAGTTCAAGTGCCTTTAATGGCTGATTTTTTTTGTTATTTTTGCTAGAGAGCAAACTTTGTATAAAACATGCATGTGATAATTTTTGTACAGTCATAGTATGCTATGAAGAATCTAGGAAAAATATTAATTCTGTTGTTTGACACTTTTCATAGTACAAAGTAATTTCATGCTCATTTTTTTATACTATAGCTTGTCATTTTTGTATAGGATAGTTTACTTATCCAAATGCCATGAAATTTTTATGGTAGCCTGTTTATGGTAGTATTCTGCTACTGTAATTTTATTAGATTTTTAGGAGCATCAGAAATATATGTTGCTGTTCAAACTTATTATTAATTAGGTTTTAAGCAGGTGTTGCTTTAAGTATGATTAAGAAATTTTGTAAAGCTTTGGTGTATCTTTGAAGCATTTCATAAGATATGTTAACTTAACATAATAGTAGTAGAAGAGAATGCAGTAGATGACATGTGCTTGTAGTATATAGTTTCTTGGATGATGTTGACTACCTTGCATTTCAACATATCCGTTGCATTCATCTCCTTCGATGCACGTTTGCATAATCACTTACGCACATTGCATCATACAGGATCGTAAACCGAGAACCCAGTCGTCATACCCGAGGAGCTAGAGGAGCAGCTCGAGGTGCAGCAGCAGGAGATGACAGAAGCCGAAGAAGAGGTCGGTGAAGATCTCCCGGAGTGCCCCGATCACCGTCCGAGCTCCTTTGAGAGAGGCAAGCCCCGGAGCATTTCTCTCCCGGTTTGCAAATAATTTATTATTAACCTTACTTAATTTGATGCATTACGTTTAGGAGTTATTTGCAAACGTTGCTGCATTATATCTTGCTTACCTTTGTTATACTATATCATTGTTACCCTGGTATCCGCAGTCGAGTCAATGCTTAGCTGGCTTAGACCGGTAGAAGTCGGGTGATTTCCTGTCACCTGCGAGCTATAGGTGGTTACCTGGATCTGTTTGGATGACTATGAAGTCATGGTATAACTAAGTGTGAAATGAATTTGAGACCGGGCGAAAACTTGCAGGGTTTCAGACTGTAGTGTTTTCCGTCTGTGTCGATTAAGGACCGTCCGTTGTTGTCCCTCGGGTCATGTTGAACGCATGCCTCACATTTAGCTGACCGGATAAAGTACCTTCCGACCGCGAAACTGGGAGATTATTCGGGCCGAGTGGATTGCCCGCAATGCACTGTACCGGAGCAGTAGTGGCAGGATACGGGGGCGCGATGATAAGGCCAAAGAGCAGTCGGGCGGCTGAAAGTCCTATGTTTGGTGTTGGTAATTAGTGACAATGCCTAAGTACTAATCCCATGCCTAAGTTGTATGTAGCATATGAGGATTAGTACACTCCAAGGTTGGTGGCAAGATGGACATGGTGATCATGATGGCCACACTTGGATTTGGACGCAACCCTACGTGATCAAGGCAAAGGTATATGCTTAAGGGTTGTGTTTTAGTAACCAAGACACCTAGTGGGTGTGGTTACATTATAGGATAGATAGCCGTACTATAAAGAGGGGAATGACGCGGCTATTGAACTCCTAAGTGCCTCTAGATGTGCATTTCATGATCATATGCATTTGGATAGAACTAATATCGCCTCGAAAAATGATTGTGAAAATGCTAACACACTCACACATGACGAGATCACTTGGTGGTGTTAGCACATTTGCGATGGCGTTGGAGTTTAAGCGGTAGAGAGGGTTTGGGGTCATCTCTCCCTCCCGCCGAGCGTGCGAGCGCGGGATTCAGGCAATTTTGGGGAAATGAAATGCCTATTTTCCACTACGCCGGAAGTCGGAAAAAGAAACGGAGGCAAACGGGGGTCACAGTGGTGACCGGACGCTGGACCGGACGCGGTCACTGTTTGACCGGACGCGTCCGGTCAGTGTCCAGTATCTGCGCGTTTTTCAGTTGTTTGGTCGGACGCGAGGCGCGTCCGGTCACAGGCGACCGGACGCGTCCGGTCGTCCAGGGAGCTTACTGGACTCTAACCGTACGCTGGCACTGTCGCGTCCGGTCATCTTCTTAAGCGCGTCCGGTCACTGTTTCGTTGAGCGCTGCTCAGGCGACCAGCGCGTCCGGTCCTTCACGGGACCAGCGCGTCCGGTCGTTCCCGGCGCGTCCGGTCAGTTGGACCAGCGCGTCCGGTCGTTGCTTCGCAGTTAGCCGTTGGGCGACCAGCGCGTCCGGTCGTTTGGACCAGCGCGTCCGGTCAGTGTTTCACGTGTTAGCCGTTGGGCGACCGGCGCGTCCGGTCAGTTGGACCAGCGCGTCCGGTCACCCCGATTTCGGCTGTTTAAGTTTCTAACGGCTATATTCGAAGGGGTACGTCTATAAATACTCGTTGGCCGGCTCAAGGCTTATACTCTTGACATCTCTCGAACATTTGACATACTTGTGAGCACTTTGAGCTAAGCAACTCCCCTCCCACTCATCTCTCTTGCTTCTTTGCATATTCGAAGTGAGATTGAGTGATCCAAGTGCATTTGCATTGTGAGATAGCATCTAGTTGGCACTTGGTGGTTGATTTGCTGCGGGATTCTTGTTTCTCTTGGTGGTTGCCGCCACCTAGACGGCTTGGAGCAGCTTGGAGGCGTTGGCAAGAGTTGGTGTTTGTTCTTGGCCACCTCCGGTGATTGTGAGGGGTTTGTGCCTACCTTGACGAAGCGCCAAAGGCAACGTTAGTATATTGCTCGTGTCATTGCAACCTTTTGTCATTTGGTAGGTTCTTGTGGTGCCTTTTGAGAGGCTCGGTGTGAGACCGATTAGCCACCGAACCACGTGGTGAAGAGGGACACAACGGGGACTAGCGTGCCGGCAAGCACGTGAACCTCGGGATAAATCTTCGTGTCATCACTTTCATATTGTGATTGATTGATCCCGGTGTTTGGTTATCTTGGTATTCATTGTTGATCATATTGGTTGGCTCAATACTTCGCCCCTCGGTGATACCCTCCTATCTCTCTTGTATTAATTTCTTAGTTATCTTTGCTAGCTAGTTAGCTTAGCTAGAGTAGTTCTCTTGTGTAGCTTGCTAGTTGTAGTTGTACTTAACTTCTCGGTTTGACTTGTGCGGTTGAGTGCAAATACTAGAATTGTGAATTGGATAGGTGGCTTGCAAACACCCATAGGCTAAGCAAAACTCGCATCTCGCTATTTGTTATATTGATAAACTTGTTTAGCTTGTCTTTGTAGAAAATTTTAATAGGCTATTCACCACCCCCTTCTAGCCATCAAGACCTTTCAAGTGGTATCGGAGCCGTGGTCACCGTTTGTAAGGCTTAACAACCTCGGTGTAAGATGGCTCAAGTTATGTTTAATCATGTTAATGGCAAGCCTCCATTCTTTGATGGTGTCTCTTCCTTTGATCATTGGAAAAGGAAGATGAAGCAATATCTAGGCAATATACATGAGAAGGTTTGGGATGTGACCAAAGAAGGATACGTCATTCTTGATGAGGAAAACCTCACTCCCAATGACCGCATCAACAAACAATGCAATACGGCGGCACTTGACACAATCTATCGTGCCATTGATGATAAAGTATTTGAGCAAATCAAAGATCTTGAAAAGGCAAATGAGCTTTGGATAAGGCTTGAAGAAACATATGAAGGCACTTCAACGGTAAAAAGTGCCAAACTATATATGCTCAAGGACAAGTTCTCCACATTCAAGATGAAGGATGATGAATCCATCCCGGAGATGTTCTATAGGCTCCAAGTCATTGTCAATGATCTCAAGGGGCTTGGGGAGAAGGTTGAGGACAAGGACTTCTCACACAAGTTCTTGATGTGCTTACCCAAGAAGTTTGCCACCTTGAGAAGAATGATCTTTAGAGAGGGATTGGACAAGGTCAAACCAACCAATGTGCTTGGAGATATAATGACTGATGCTCAATACAATGATGATGAAGATGAGGTAGAAGAGAAGAAGGAAACCAAGGTCAAGCAAGAGAAGCCCATTGCATTTAAGGCTTCATCCTCTAAGGGCAAGAGCAAGGTTGATGATGATGATGATGATCCATTTGATGATGAGATCATGGCCCTTCTAGTGCAAAAGATGGGTCGGTTCATGAAGAAGAAAGGCTATGGTGCAAGAAAGAGAAGGGACATCATGAAGGCAAAGGAGGTGCTTTGCTACAATTGCAATAGCCCCGATCATGTAGTGGCAAAGTGCCCCTATGAAGACAAAAGATATAATGATGGGGAGTTAAAGTTGAAGAAGAACAAGAAGGAGAAGAAAGCAAAGAAGAGCTTCACTTTCAACAAGAAGAAGAAGGGTGGTGGTTATGTAGTCACTTGGGATAGTGACAACTCCGATAGTGATGATGATGAAAGCTCTAGTGATGATGAGAGGATCACTCGATGAGCCACTGCAAACATCGCCCTCTCCAACAAGTCATCCATCTTCGACACTACATCAACATGCCTTATGGCCAAGCCTACCAAGGTAAAACATGATGATAGTGATGATGATTCTTGTGCTAGTGATGATTGTAGGAGTGATGATGAGGAGGATGAGGACTACTCCAAGGATGATCTATTAGGCATAATAGATCAAATGAGCAAGGGCTACAAGAGGACAACCAAGAAATACAAAATCTTGGAACAAGAGCTCATTGCCAAGAGCAATGAAAATGATGCCTTGATGGAGGAGCTTGTTGCTCTAAAAAAGAGTAAGGAGTGCAAAGGAATTGAACAAGAGCTCAAAGCTCTTAGGAAATCCTTTGATGAGCTAGAGGCTTCTCGTGAGTGTCTAAAGGAAGACCACGAGGATCTTGAAATTGCTCACACTAGGCTTAAGGAAGCCCACTCCACTCTACTTGAGCTCATCAAGGAAAAGGACCTTAAGTTGGAGAAGTTCATGAAGGAAGCTAAGGAGGAGCAAGTGATTGTCACTTGTGATATTGGACTAACATGTGATATTATTGATGATTCTTTATTTGTTAGTCCTACTAATGCTTCATGTAGCTCATCATCATCCACCACAACCAACTCTACCTCTACTACTAGTGATTCATCACTTGTGGTTGAGACTCTCAAGAGAGAGGTGGATGATCTCACCCGCGCATTAGGCAACGCCTATGGTGGGGATGCCCGCTTGCTAAAATGCTTGGGTAGCCAAAGGTTCTCTCTTAACAAAGAGGGATTAGGCTATACTCCCAAGAAGGGCAAGGCGGCCTTTGCTACTCCAAAGCCTCGCTTTGTGAAGGGCAATGGCCGTTATTGCAATAGATGCAAGCAAGTTGGGCATCTAGAGATTAATTGTAATAAAATGAACAAGAACAAGAAAAATGCTAATGTACCTTACATTCCTTTTGATTCTTGTTATGTGCTTACCAAGGGAGAGAAAGGTGTGCATGCTAGGTTTGTTGGTACACCAATTGTGGGCCCAAAGAAGAAGGCCATTTGGGTACCAAAGAGCTTAGTGACTAACCTCCAAGGACCCAAGCAAGTATGGGTACCTAAAAGACATTAAATTGTTTTGTAGGTAAATTACAAGGCCGGAGGAAGGCATTGGGTGCTTGATAGTGGGTGCTCTCAACATATGACCGGTGATTCAAGAATGTTTGACTCTCTCAAATCAAATGGTAGTGGCATTGATAGTATCACATTTGGTGACAATAGCAAAGGTGATGTAAAGGCTCTTGGAAGGATTGCAATCTCAAATGATCATAGCATCTCCAATGTGCTACTAGTTGAAAAGCTCAATTTCAACTTGTTGTCGGTTGCTCAATTATGTGATCTCGGTTTTAAGTGCATATTTGGTGTTGATGATGTGGAGATAGTTAGTGTTGATGGCTCTAACTTGATCTTCAAAGGCTTTAGATATGAGAATCTATACTTGGTTGATTTCAATGCTAGTGACACTCAACTTTCAACATGCTTGCTCACCAAATCAAGTATGGGTTGGTTATGGCATAGAAGACTTGGTCATGTTGGCATGAAGCAATTGAACAAGTTAGTGAAGCATGACTTAGTTAGAGGCTTGAAGGATGTCACATTTGAGAAGGATAAGCTATGTAGTGCATGTCAAGCCGGAAAGCAAGTAGGCAACACTCATCCATTGAAGAGCATTATGAGTACTTCCAAGGCATTTGAGTTGTTGCACATGGATCTATTTGGGCCAACTACATACACAAGCATTGGTGGCAACAAGTATGGTTTTGTGATTGTGGATGATTTCACTAGATACACATGGGTATTCTTTCTTGTGGACAAGAGTGATGTATTTGACATATTCAAGAAGTTCATCAAGAGAGTGCAAAATGAGTTTGAGACCACAATCAAGAAAGTAAGAAGTGACAATGGAAGTGAGTTTAGAAACACAAGAGTTGATGAGCTATGTGAGGAGCTTGGAATCAAGCATCAATTCTCGGCCAAGTATACACCTCAATCAAATGGCCTAGTTGAAAGGAAGAATAGAACCTTAATTGATATGGCAAGATCAATGTTGAATGAGTATAATGTAAGTCATTCATTTTGGGCCGAAGCAATCAACACGGCTTGCTTCTATAGCAACCGCCTCTATTGCCACAAGTTTCTAGACAAGACACCATATGAGATCTTAAATGGAAGAAAGCCCAACATTGCATACTTTCGGGTATTTGGTTGCAAATGCTACATCTTGAAGAAGGGCACTAGATTAAGCAAGTTTGAGAAGAAATGTGATGAAGGATTTCTACTTGGTTACTCAACTACTAGCAAAGCTTATAGAGTTTGGAATTTGGCTAGTGGTTTACTTGAAGAAGTGCATGATGTTGAGTTTGATGAAACAAATGGCTCTCAAGATGAAGAAGATAACTTGGATGATGTGAGAGGAACTCAATTGAGTAATGCTATGAAAGAAATGGATATTGGTGATATTAGACCAAAGCAAGTTATTAATGTAGATGACAACAAAGATCAAGTGCTCCAAAGTCCAACCACTCAAGCTAGTGGTTCTCTAGTGCAAAATCAAGCTAGTACATCATCTCAAGTGCAACAAGATCAACAAGTGGCTAGTTCATCATCTCCAACTCATGATCAACATCAACATCCAAGCAATCAAGTCCAAGTGCTTCAACCAACCAACATTGCAAGAGACCATCCATTGGATTCTATCATTGGTGACATACAAAGAGGAGTTCAAACTAGATCAAGATTGACATCATTTTGTGGTCACTCTTCTTTTGTGTCAATGGAAGAACCCAAGGACATTGATAGAGCATTGAGAGATCCGGATTGGGTAAATGCAATGCATGAAGAGCTCAACAACTTTAAGAGAAATGAAGTATGGGAACTAGTTGAAAGGCCTAAGGATCACAATGTCATTGGAACAAGATGGGTCTTTCGCAACAAGCAAGATCAAGATGGGATAGTAGTAAGGAACAAAGCAAGACTAGTGGCTCAAGGTTACTCACAAATAGAGGGTCTTGACTTTGGTGAAACTTATGCCCCGGTTGCAAGATTGGAAGCAATTAGGATCTTACTTGCCTATGCTTGTGCTCACAATATCAAGCTATATCAAATGGATGTAAAGAGTGCATTTCTCAATGGGTACATTCAAGAGGAAGTGTATGTGGAGCAACCTCCCGGTTTTGAAGATGACAAGAAACCCAATCATGTATACAAGTTGAGAAAAGCTTTATATGGATTGAAGCAAGCACCTAGAGCATGGTATGAAAGATTGAGGGACTTCTTGCTATCCAAAGGATTTGTCATGTGCAAAGTTGATACAACACTATTCACCAAGAAGATTGGGAAAGACTTATTTGTATTGCAAATATATGTTGATGATATCATATTCGGTTCAACCAATCAAGATTATTGTGATGAGTTTGGGAAAATGATGGCAAAGGAATTTGAAATGTCAATGATTGGTGAACTTAGTTTCTTTCTTGGACTTCAAATCAAACAAATGAAAGAAGGTACATTTGTGAGCCAAACTAAGTACATCAAAGATATGCTCAAGAAGTTTAGCATGGAAGATGCAAAGAGTATTACAACTCCAATGGGCACTAGTGGAAGCTTGGATAGTGACAAGAGTGGCAACATGGTGGATCAAAAGCTATATAGATCAATGATTGGTAGCCTACTCTATGTGACGGCATCAAGGGCCGATGTGATGTTTAGTGTATGCATGTGTGCAAGATTTCAAGCCTCACCAAGAGAAAGTCATTTGAAAGCAACAAAGAGAATATTGAGGTACTTAAAGCATACACAAGATGTTGGATTGTGGTATCCCAAGGGTGCAACCTTTGAGCTAGTTGGATATTCGGATTCTGACTATGCCGGTGATAAAGTGGAGAGAAAGAGCACTTCCGGGACATGTCAATTGTTGGGAAGATCACTTGTCTCATGGTCATCCAAGAAGCAAAATAGTATTGCACTATCTACCGCCGAAGCCGAATACATCGCCGCGGGTAGTTGTTGTGCACAAATCTTGTGGATGAAGGCAACATTGAAAGACTTTGGAATCAATTTCAAGAATGTGCCATTGCTATGTGACAATGAAAGTGCTGTGAAGCTAACCAACAATCCGGTTCAACATCAAAGAACAAAGCATATTGATGTTCGTCATCATTTTATTAGAGATCATCAACAAAAGGGTGACATTGCTATTGAGAGTGTTGGCACCGAAGATCAATTAGCCGATTTATTCACCAAGCCACTTGATGAGAAGAGATTTCACAAGCTAAAGAATGAGTTGAACATACTTAACTTCTCCAACATGAGTTGATGCACCCCATATATGACATGCCTCTCCTTCGAGCCCCAAGGTACAATTGGTTGACATGTCATACATTCTATGCTAAGGACTTGTTTAGTGCATCTAGTCATGATTTCTTATGTTCTAGGATCATTCATGAAAATTAAATAAATTTGAAGTTTATATGGTGCCACTATTGTTTCCATGACTTGTATGATCTAGTGGTAGCATATAACTTGTTTAAGTAGCTTGTGATCCTAAGTATTTAATCTAGAAAACTTGTCTAAATATTTGCTTCAACATGGTGCATGATAACCCTTCTAGTGAGGTGTGAAGAAGCTTGCCCTTGGATCAAACCGAAGTATTTTATTTATGCAAGCAATCTAGGTTGAATCATAAACTTGATCCTCACCCCATATTTCAACATGATAATCTATCTAAAGTTTGCTCCTTGTGGTAAATTGGTGCCAAAGGGGGAGAAAATATTGTTCACAAAGATAGAACTCAAAGGGGAAGAAAATGTTGTGGGGGAGAAAATGTTGTTCACAAAGATAGATTCAAAAAAGGGGAGAAAACAAAGGGGAGAATTGATAAAAGAAGGGGATCAACTAAAATTTTGAGCACACAAGTAGGGGGAGCAAGCTCTTAAACATGAATGTTGCATTTCTATGTGCACTTCATATGTATGATGCATAGTTATGCATTTTGTTTTCTCCGATACATTGCTTGTGTGGTGACTTGCTAGTATAATTTGAATGATGCATTGTGGTACTAGCATGAATAGGAAGTAGTTAGATTTTTGTTGCTTCATGTTTTTCAAAGTGGTACTAGAACCTTGCTTATAATGTTGATCTCACGAGGTTTCTAGTTATATTTGTGCTTTTCCAAGTGGAATCTAACTACACAAGGTGCTAAGATGGTGTTTATCGCAACTCCGATGGTATCACGCTTCAAAGGTCTATAATCTTAAACACTTAGCACCTATTGGTAGACAATGCTCCTAATCTTTCCTATATAACATGTATGCTTCCAAAATCCAAACATATAGCATACATGTAGGGGGAGCCATTGCTATCAATTTGAATTCATGATCACATGTCCATAATTCTTACACATGGTAATATACTTGGACAATGTGACATGGGTTCAATCAAAATTTTATCATAATATCTTTGTGAAAAGTTTGTCACCAATTACCAACAAGGGGGAGATTGAAAGTCCTATGTTTGGTGTTGGTAATTAGTGACAATGCCTAAGTACTAATCCCATGCCTAAGTTGTATGTAGCATATGAGGATTAGTACACTCCAAGGTTGGTGGCAAGATGGACATGGTGATCATGATGGCCACACTTGGATTTGGACGCAACCCTACGTGATCAAGGCAAAGGTATATGCTTAAGGGTTGTGTTTTAGTAACCAAGACACCTAGTGGGTGTGGTTACATTATAGGATAGATAGCCGTACTATAAAGAGGGGAATGACGCGGCTATTGAACTCCTAAGTGCCTCTAGATGTGCATTTCATGATCATATGCATTTGGATAGAACTAATATCGCCTCGAAAAATGATTGTGAAAATGCTAACACACTCACACATGACGAGATCACTTGGTGGTGTTAGCACATTTGCGATGGCGTTGGAGTTTAAGCGGTAGAGAGGGTTTGGGGTCATCTCTCCCTCCCGCCGAGCGTGCGAGCGCGGGATTCAGGCAATTTTGGGGAAATGAAATGCCTATTTTCCACTACGCCGGAAGTCGGAAAAAGAAACGGAGGCAAACGGGGGTCACAGTGGTGACCGGACGCTGGACCGGACGCGGTCACTGTTTGACCGGACGCGTCCGGTCAGTGTCCAGTATCTGCGCGTTTTTCAGTTGTTTGGTCGGACGCGAGGCGCGTCCGGTCACAGGCGACCGGACGCGTCCGGTCGTCCAGGGAGCTTACTGGACTCTAACCGTACGCTGGCACTGTCGCGTCCGGTCATCTTCTTAAGCGCGTCCGGTCACTGTTTCGTTGAGCGCTGCTCAGGCGACCAGCGCGTCCGGTCCTTCACGGGACCAGCGCGTCCGGTCGTTCCCGGCGCGTCCGGTCAGTTGGACCAGCGCGTCCGGTCGTTGCTTCGCAGTTAGCCGTTGGGCGACCAGCGCGTCCGGTCGTTTGGACCAGCGCGTCCGGTCAGTGTTTCACGTGTTAGCCGTTGGGCGACCGGCGCGTCCGGTCAGTTGGACCAGCGCGTCCGGTCACCCCGATTTTGGCTGTTTAAGTTTCTAACGGCTATATTCGAAGGGGTACGTCTATAAATACTCGTTGGCCGGCTCAAGGCTTATACTCTTGACATCTCTCGAACATTTGACATACTTGTGAGCACTTTGAGCTAAGCAACTCCCCTCCCACTCATCTCTCTTGCTTCTTTGCATATTCGAAGTGAGATTGAGTGATCCAAGTGCATTTGCATTGTGAGATAGCATCTAGTTGGCACTTGGTGGTTGATTTGCTGCGGGATTCTTGTTTCTCTTGGTGGTTGCCGCCACCTAGACGGCTTGGAGCAGCTTGGAGGCGTTGGCAAGAGTTGGTGTTTGTTCTTGGCCACCTCCGGTGATTGTGAGGGGTTTGTGCCTACCTTGACGAAGCACCAAAGGCAACGTTAGTATATTGCTCGTGTCATTGCAACCTTTTGCCATTTGGTAGGTTCTTGTGGTGCCTTTTGAGAGGCTCGGTGTGAGACCGATTAGCCACCGAACCACGTGGTGAAGAGGGACACAACGGGGACTAGCGTGCCGGCAAGCACGTGAACCTCGGGATAAATCTTCGTGTCATCACTTTCATATTGTGATTGATTGATCCCGGTGTTTGGTTATCTTGGTATTCATTGTTGATCATATTGGTTGGCTCAATACTTCGCCCCTCGGTGATACCCTCCTATCTCTCTTGTATTAATTTCTTAGTTATCTTTGCTAGCTAGTTAGCTTAGCTAGAGTAGTTCTCTTGTGTAGCTTGCTAGTTGTAGTTGTACTTAACTTCTCGGTTTGACTTGTGCGGTTGAGTGCAAATACTAGAATTGTGAATTGGATAGGTGGCTTGCAAACACCCATAGGCTAAGCAAAACTCGCATCTCGCTATTTGTTATATTGATAAACTTGTTTAGCTTGTCTTTGTAGAAAATTTTAATAGGCTATTCACCCCCCTTCTAGCCATCAAGACCTTTCAGCGGCCCCCGGGTACAAGTGGTTCCTGGCAAGCTCGCGACTTTACCTGAATGGTTGACTCGGTGACCAACACCTCACTTTAGCGGGTGAGTGAGGTTTGTGTGAGGAATAACCTACCAGCTGGTTAATAATCGATTCGAATCGCCATCGTTCACTGGATAGTGAACACTTGACTTGAGCTACTTCATCGTAGTAATATTGATGGAACACTTGGACAGTTATATGAAATATGACATAATGAAAGTTGTTAATGATCATTGGTTATCATTACCTGTTTAATTACATAATACTTTAGTACAGGTGCAAATGTAGTTGACAGGTTAATAAAGATTTAACTTGATGCAAAGCTTTTGTAAAGGTTTTCCTAAATGCTAAAAATGTCTTTTTGCAAATGAGTCAGCTACCCCACCAGACAGCCTGTCATGATTCCTTGGTGTCTTTTATTTTTGGTTTATGACGGGTAAGTCTAGCTGAGTATCTTCTTGTACTCAGGGCTTTGTTCCCACTTGTTGCAGATGGGCAGATATATTACGGCTATTGTATCAACTGCCTCTATCCTGCGATGGGCGAAGCATAGGACCATGGGCAATGGTCATTCGCTACTTCTCGTCTGATGCTTTTGCTGGAGATGGTCACAGGCTGGCACTTTATTCCAAAATGTTGTGTGTATGCGTGATTTGAACTACCGCTTCTGCTACTTTTATTCGAACTTGGTTTGTAATAACTATGTTTAAACTCCGATGTATTTTATGCCGCGAGCATTTATGTAACTTATGATGGTGACCGCTGAACTTAGTACGATCTTGGCTGTTATGTGAAATGGTTTGAAATCCGTCGAGATTTCACGGACTACCGGGTTATACGGGCTTAAGTTTGTTGAATTGTCCTTCCGTTGGATGATTTTCCTACTTAATCTCGTATAATTGGGCGGTTCTGTTATAAGAGATGAGTGGGAGAGGAGTTGCTTAGCTCAAAGTGCTCACAAATATGTCAAAAGTCCAAGAGAGAGAGCCTTGAGTCAGCCAGCGAGTATTTATGGACGTACCCCTTCGAATATAGCCGTTACTCACTTGACATAGCCGAAGTCGCGCTGACCGGACACGCTGGTCAAACTGACCGGACGCGCCGATCACACAACGGCTATTTTCGCGAAGCACCGACCGGACGCGCTGGGCTCGACCGGACGCGCTGCTCCCGTAACTGACCGGACGCGCTGGTCAAGCCTGAGCAGCGCACAATGAAACAGCGACCGGACGCGCTGTAAAACTGACCGGACGCCACAGTGCCCGTGTCCGATTGGAGTCCAGTAAGCTCCCTCAACGACCGGACGCGTCCGATCGACTGTGACCGGACGCGCTGCGCGTCCGATCAAAAAGCTGAAACACGCGCAAACGCTGAACACTGACCGGACGTGTCCGGTCAAACAGAGACCGCGTCCGGTCACCGTTGTGACCTTCGTTCGCTTCCGTTTGATTTCCGACTTCTGGTGTAGTGGAAAATAGTCGTTTTAACTCCTCGAAAACGCCTGAATCCCGTCTCGCAAGCTCAGCGGGAGGGAGAGAGGACCCCAAACCCTCTCTACCGCTCAAACTCCAACGCCATCGCAAATATGCTAACACCACCAAGTGATCACGTCAAGTGCAAGTGTGTTAGCATTTTCACAATCATTTTTCGAAGCGTTATTAGTTCTATCCAAATGCATATGATTATGAAATGCACATCTAGAGGCACTTAGGAGTTCAATAGCCGCGTCATTCCCCTCTTTATAGTACGGCTATCTATCCTATAATGTAACCACACCCACTAGGTGTCTTGGTTACTAAAACACAACCCTTAAGCATATACCTTTGCCTTTATCACGTAGGGTTGCGTCCAAATCCAAGCGTGGTCATCATGATCACCATGTCCATCTTGCCACCAACCTTGGAATGTACTAATCCTCATATGCTACATACAACTTAGGCATAAGATTAGTACTTGGGCATTGTCACTAATTACCAACACCAAACATAGGACTTTCAGCTGGTCGTCGCTGCCGCAAGCGAGAGGACGGCAGCGGCGGCCGGGAGGCCGGCGTGGAGCACGTTGGGTGGCGGAGGTTGCGGGTTACCCCCGAGTCGCCTACGGAGACGACGCGGGGGTCGGGCGGAGGAAAAAAAAATCCGACCTTGCTATGTGAAGGCGGACAAATTTACTCTTTTGAGGGTGTCTACGGTTTTCTCCAGAAGCGCGCGTTGTCTCTGTGTGTTGCTCTTCTCAACCAAGGGCGAGCCGTGTTCCTCTCCGCCGACCGCCGCCTCCGTCGGCATCGCGTGCGCCTCGACCGTGACCAGCAGCACACCACTGTGACGGCGAGGTTGGCATCGATCTGTAATGGGAGAGCCGGGCGTGGTGGCGGCGGCGATGGTGATCCGTGGGTCGGTGAGGACTTCATGCTTGCGCTGCAATTTAGGCCTTGTTTAGTTCCCAATTTCTACCCCAAATTCTACTATGCAAAAAGAAGATTCCCATCACATCAAATACCGGCACATGCATGGAGTACTAAATGTAGATGATATTAAAAACTAATTGCACAGTTTTATTGTACTTTGCGAGACGAACATTTTGAGCCTAATTAGTCAAATTTGAACAATTTTTACCAAATACAAACGAAATACTACCGTGCGCATTTATTGCGCACTATTCCTAGTTGATGCCACTGATTCTGGAACTAAACACGGCCTTAGTGACTTGTGGTGGTTGCGTGCCTGCTGAAGGAAACACGAAGGCTGCGGCGATGGTTGCCAATTGGAGGAGGAATGGGGACCTAGTTGCTGCGGATCACCTTGCTAATGGATTGGGCTGAGATGGATTAAACGGTTTGGATTGTGCGTCCGATGGCTCTGGGTTGGGAGCGCTGGTTTCCATGTACGTCTTGGGCTGTATCGTGTGTGGGCTATAAGGCTGATGGATTGAGCTGGTTTGGTGGGATTAACAACTTTTCAGGTTCCATATGGTGCCCAATCCATGGGTACAAACAAGTTACAGCCCAGGCTAGCTCGTCACCGCACGCTCCCAACGCTGCTTCGCACTCGCACGGCCGCGGCCACTTCGAGCTTGGAGAGCGACCCGCCGGCGAGGACGAGCTTGGAGGAGGCGTGAGGACGAGCTGCGAGCACCGGCCCCAGCAGCCCTGCGATGGCAAGCTGCGAGCAGCGGCCTGAGCAGCCCCGCGAGGATGAGGTGCAAGCAGCGGTCGAGCGGGCGTACCTACGGGCGAGCAGCCTCAGCGGGAGTACATGCGGGCGAGCGGCCCCAGCGGCCGAGCGAGCGTACCTACGGGCGAGCGGCCTCGGCAGGAGTACGTGCGGGCAAGCGGCCCTGGCGGGCAGCGGCCCCAGCGGCGAGCAGCGGCCCCGGCGGGCGTACGTGCAGGTGAGCGGCCCCGCGACGGCGAGCGTACAGTCCGTTGCGTAGGTGCCTATGGGTTGGAAATTGATATGTAATGGATTGGACAGGTTGCCAAATGGATTGGGTTTGTTTCATTAGACAAGAGATCACGGACCGTAGCAATTTGGTTCCGCAATATTTGGATTGATTTAGTCTGGCTGACAAAAGCTGCTCGCCAAGAAATGGTTTGGTGTGGGTACAGATTGGATTACGATCCACTAGCAGTGTGAGCTGCGGACATGGATTGCAAGAATCAACACGCGTCGAACGACTGCTCCGGTCGGGATTACAACAGGACGGACGGACGCCACGGACGGGCCGGGAGAGACGCGTCGCACGCCCATGAGTCATCGCTACTGATATGCGGGCACGGAACTTGTCAAGCAGAGCCGGTGGGGGCAGTCAGAGGACAAAGGCGTACTGTAGCTGCTTCCGGAAACAGGGTAGGGACGTAGGGTGGGGTAAATCAGTAACGACGCGTTTCCCGGTGAACTACACTACACGGTGCACCAGCACAAGGTCGGCGTTCCACCACCACGCATGCAGTATACACACTCTCCAGTTTATTCACGAGAGCAGTATACATACGTTCAGCTGCTACGGTAAAATTCCAGCAGTACATTGCTTCAATCAAAATAGTAAAACTCTACTAGTACAACTAGGGGTCGGTTTAGATTCGAAATTTTTGGCAAAATAATACTGTAGCGCTTTTCGTTGTTATTTGGCAAATATTGTCCAATCATGGTCTAATTAGGCTTAAAAGATTCGTCTAGTCCATTTCGTCTAAACTGTGTAATTAGTTTTATTTTTTATTTATATTTAATGCTTCATGCATGTGTCCAAAGATTCGATGTGACGGGGAATCTAAAAAATTTTGCAAAATTTTCTGGGAACTAAAGAGAGCCTAGTACAAAAACTAACAGTGTGCCGTAGGAAAACGTAAGACTATTAAATGAAAATGACCATGAGATCATCCTAACTTTTGGCGAGTAATAAATACCTTTCTTGTAAAGCTATGGCAGTGTTTAATCCCTCAAACTTCTAAAAAATTTTACAAGATTCTCTGTCACATCGAATCTTTAGACGCATGCATGGAGTATTAAATGTAGGTAAAAAAATAACTAATTGCACAGTTTGTCTGTAAATATCGAGACGAATCTTTTGAGCCTACTTTGTCCATGATTAGATAAATTTTACCAAATAACAACGAAAAGTGTTACAGGAACTTTACACCAACTTTTACACCATCTAAACACTACCTATAACGTTCTTCTCATGAGCCGGGACATTTTGATTATTATTTCTATGAAGCCAGCGTATTTTTCTCCTAATCTCGGAATATTGTTATTTTAAACCTGGAACATCCTTCTCTAGAACCTAGAATCTTTTCTGGTGAAGCTAGAACAATTTTCTAGTAAAGCTAGAACATTTCCTTTCTAAAATGGTACATATATTTCTTCTTAAGCTTGAACATTTTCTCGTGAAGCTGCAAACATTCTCACGGATATGTTCTTCGTGCTTCTAACATCATTAGTGTTTTGTCGTGAGCTAATTTTTTCTTCCAAAGGTATTGAGCGCTGTATAATTTTTCTTCTTTGTCCCTTCTACAGTATTGCGTAACAGTTACTTCCTCCATTTTATATTATAAGTTGTCTAGTCTTTTTAAATATATAGTTTTTTTGAGGGAATTTTTAAATATATAGTTTTTACTATAAATTTAAACATAGATATGTCTTGATGAATAACATATAAAAGTTAAAAGGACTTATAGTTTATAACGGAGGAAGTACATAAGAATTAGAAAATACAAATAGACGCAACAATTTGAAAAACTGAATTAGATTACGTGATCGGTGCTGCAGAATAAGATTGCGAACACAAGGTTGACAAGTACCCTTATGTGTTCGTTTTGTGATGAGTGATTGTCAATGTGGTCCACGAAGTAGGTTGAGTGGTGACTAACCCTACCTTGGCGAAAGCCTTGTGTGCGACATGTCTCTTGGCTTGTGTTGTGTAGGTGTGGAGCACGAATGCGGTAGCCGACGGCGAGGTGAAGGTCAAGGAGGACGTGCCGTGCTGATGGACCAGAGGGGTGAAGGACGGACGTGAGGCTTAGACCGAGGGACCCGAAGGAGGGGTGGCTAGCCGTGGTGGCTGACACTTGGGACATCGACAAACGCGAGAAGACATGGGAGTGACTGTGTTGACCGTGGAGGTGACACGCGTCGGATGGCGGGGGACGCGTATGGAGTACGCTACTCGCGGAGCGGTTTGATGGTTTGGGCCTCAAAACCATCGGAGGCGGGTTTACGGGTTTGGGCCTCAAAACCCGGGCGGAGGTTCCGAGGTGGAACGGACGGCACGTGGCGGCATCGGGGAGTTCGCGTCGAGGCGAAGCTACCAGTGAGGAGGCGCGGTGGCCGTCGGATCAACATGGAGACCGAGTTGGACCTCTACGCCCTTGGGCTTGATGGTTTAGCTCTTATGTATCCAGGGGCAATTAGGGGAATGTGTAATAGCCCTGATAAATAGGGGATGGCAGCCCCAAGCCATCTTCACCTCTCTCCCACTCTTTCATTCCCCCCTTCTACCTAGGGTTTCACTTTCTAGTTCATGAGAGAGGTCTAAAAATCAGAAAATTCGTGGTTGTATTTTTTCTATGTTTTTGGTGGGAATGGAGGCCCAAATCCTCCTCTTGCCCTCTGGGGTTCCTATTTTGAAGCTGTGATTTTCGTTCTCTTTTTGTTCCCATTTTTGTTCTTGGCCATGATTTGATTTTCCTGGAGATTGGGTTAATCCCAGGCAATGATTTCTTAGGGATAGACTCATGGCAAGGTGAATTTGGTCTGTGCAAAGTTTGAGCTCGTTTCCTTTTGATTTGATTCAGATTTCACTGTTTCTCGGGCCGCTCCTTTTTCTGTTCGTTCTGTTCTTAGCAGCAGCTCTGAACGTTGATTGATGGGACTTGGAAGCAGTACTACAAACGCTGAGCACTCTGTGTTATGCTAGCTCCCATGAGCAGTATTGGTCCCTAGTCCTGAGATCCCCTTGCTGCTGCTGTGTTTTATGTCTGCTCCCAGTGTTCTTCTCTGTCTGTTCTTGCGAGGAAGCCAAGAGCTGCAGAGCAGGCATCAACTCCTACTGGTGTTTGGACCGGTGGCCATCGGTGCAGTACCGAGCAGCTCCAGCCCCGTTCCCTTGCTGTTTTCCCTGCAGATCGTCGACCGCGCGGTGAGCAGCCCCACCGACGCGGCTTCTTCTTTCTTCGGTCTCTGCGGTTGTGAGCAGATCTGCCTCTGCTCGTTCCGTTGTCCGGAGCCGGTCGGATTCCTCTAGCTCCGTGCTCTCTCAGCGCCTAGCGGTGCTCATCAGAAGGATCTCAGGTACTCGTCAGCTCGCCGTGGTGTGCCGCCCCACCACCGGCGATGTCCTGTGCAGTTTGTGCACCTCCGGTCAAAAGCCAAGCAGCAGCGTGTTCATCTCTTTCTCTCTGTGCATGTTTGACTGAGTGGAGCAGTCCTGCACCAGCAGGCAGGCAGCAGGCAAGCAGTGCCGTCAAGAGCAGCAACACGCCCATCTAGAAGCTAGTGCATTTGTTGATCGTGGATTGATTTCCAATTTCTTGAGTTGTCTTTTCTTGCTACAGGAGGCTTTCAGTACATGTTCATCAATTTCATTTCAGTGATGTGCGTGTGATTGAATTTTACTCCCAACATTGCTGGTCCTTGTCTGCATGTTTTGTGATCCGATCTGCATATAGGTTGTTGCGTTGTTTTACTACCATTCCGAGTACTCGTTCTAGGTACTCTTATCACTAGTTGACTTGGGTATCTTAGTGTCAGCGATTCGCTTGTGTTTAGTGGTGATTTTGGGACAGCGGTCGAATATTTCACGAGAAATTTTACGGCTCCCATTCACCCCCCCTCTGGTCGCCGTTTTCGGTCCTTCAATTGGTATCAGAGCCGGTTAAGGATCATTCCACCTTAATCGGTCCGTGATCCACGAAGGCGACATGGAGCGTGGTTCCGGCAAACCACCGTGCTTCGATGGAACAAATTATCCCTATTGGAAGATCCGCATGTCCGCGCATCTCCAGGGGATTGATTGGCTTATTTGGGAGATTTGCGAGGATGCTACTTACATTGTGCTTGAACCCCGTGCTCGTGTCACGCAAGATCAAAAAGATCAGCACAACGCTAATAGCAGAGCTCGCGCAGTTCTTTTCTCGATTCTTTCGCTTCAGGAGTTCGAGAGAGTCTCTGATTGTACTACTGCTCGGGAGATCTGGGTGAGGCTTCAGAGCTATCACGAGGGGACCGCACAGGTCAAAACCAGACTCTACGAGACGTACAAGAGGGAGTACGAGAACTTCACTCAGCTTGATGGCGAGTCCATCGATGCCATGTTTTCTCGCTTTCAGACCATCGTCAACAAGATGCGAGCAAACAAGGCACAGTTATCTTATGATGATCATGAGAGGGCACTCAAGCTTCTATATGCCCTAGATCGGAAGGTATGGGATGTGAAGGTGACCGCCATCATTGAGTCTCCGGGGTATGAGACCCTCACCGTGGATGAGCTTTTCAGCAAGCTCAAGTCCACCGAGATCGACTACCAGACCCAAGCCAAGCTCAAGAATCCCTCTGCACCGACTATGGCCTTGGTCTCAGGTAATGGCTCAAGTTCTTTGGCTAACCCTTCACAGGTGTCTTTTGCCTTGTCTTCTTTGGTGTCTGTCACAGAGGAGCAGATGGAGAGTCTTGGGGACGACGAGCTGGCGTTGATCATCAGCCAGTTCTCGCGGTTTCACAACAATCGCTTGAATCGCCGGCGTGGTGGTGGTCCGAAGGAAGGATGCTACGGCTGTGGAGATCCCGACCACTTCGTTGCCCACTGCCCCAAGAAGAACAAGCACTCCTCCGACAAGTACGACTCCAGCAAGCGCAAGGACAAGCGCGAGTACACCTCCAAGCACAAGTCGAAGGGAGGATTTTATAAGGAGGCGCTAAAGAAGAAGTACTTCAAGAAGGCCAAGGCTCAAGAGCACGCCTTCCTTGCCTCCCTCAGCGACCTCGACAACGACACCGATGACGACCGGTCTTCTTCTCCCTCGAGCGATGATGAGTCCGAGAAGAGGCGTGAGGACAAGTTGATCGGGCTTTGCTTCGTCGCCAAGTCCATCCATGGAGGCTACTGCACCATGGCCGTGGATGAAGGTGTGAAGCCCAACAAGGACGTGCTTCCCAGCGACGACGACTCTACCGAGGTAAAACCCTCCGTCGACGCTCTTATTGCCGAGCTTGATATCATGACTGATACTTTGATGAGTCAAGATAAGTTGCTGAAACATGCTACTCGTGAGAGGAAAGAGTTTAAGGACAAGCTAGAAGTTGTGGAGAAAGAACTTGAGGAAGCTAAGAAGCTTGTTGTTCATGTGTCTGACGAGGTTGAGTGCGATGAATGTGCTGTTCATATGACTAACTTTTCTGAGTTGCAATCTAAGTATGCTGCCTTGTTAGATGAGAACAATGAGCTGAAGGCAAGGTCTAGCTTGTTGGGTGCGTGCAAGTCTTGTTCAGGCTTGCAATCTGAGCTGGCAGAGAAGAATGCCAAGATCCATGCTCTTGAGAAGGCCAGTTCAGATAGCACTGTTGTTGAGTGTGCACGTTGTGAGAGTTTGGTGTTGGAGCTTGAGTCTTGCAGGCATGACAAGATGAGATCCGAGGAAGACAACACATACCTTCGGTCCATCTTGAATTGGGTGTCTTGTAGTGAACCGCAGTTGGGCATGATGATGAGCCAGTTCAGACGGAGAACTGGGACATCGGGAGTAGGCTTTGCTCTAGGTGAGAAGGGTGAAAATGTCTATGGCAAAGTTGGTGAGTTCAGTGGTTTGAGCCCAAGTGAGAAACCTTCCACTACTCCCAAATTGATCAAGATCAATCCACCTAAGCCTACCGAACCCACTGTGAAAGATGGAGTGTTTGAAGAACCTCCAAGAGCTCCACCTCAGAAACAAGTTTGGGTTTCAAAACCAAACCATCTCAGAAACCCACTTGACACTCTACCGAACATCTCTGAGGATCCCCTTCCTAAAGCCAAAAAGCTACCAAGAGTGAACCATACCCACAAGAGAGTGAGCCAACAACCACCTAAGAGAGAGGTGAGGTATCACTGTGACTATTGCCATAGGGATGGTCACCTTGTTGAGTTTTGCTTCAGGAGGAAGAGAGATGAGCGGCGGGAGTGTGAGTTGAACAACCGGAACATGTACCGTCCACCCCATGGTGTACATGTGCCTCCTATTTAGAGGCGCAATGCTAGGCCAAGAGGTGCAATGCCTCAAGGTGCTAGGCCTCAGGTTGCTAGACCACGCGGTGGTCATGGTGGTCGTGCCCGACGTGGTTCAGATCATGATCAATATGACTTTGGACCTCGTGATAGTGGCTTTCAGTCCTACAGCTCTAGCGGACCACGTTTTTCCCTACGTGGTGCCCGCTTTCCTCAAATGGGACATGGCATGTTTGGTGTTTTTCCTAACACTTTTCCAGGGCAAATGATCCAACACTGGTACCCTTCACAGTTTACTAACCCCAGTGTTGTGCCATTTGCTCATCCTATGTCTTTCTATTGATGCAGGACAGAGGTATGGAGAACACATGGCTCATTGATTCTGGATGCTCGCGCCACATGACCGGAAGTTCCAAATGGTTCTCCAGCCTCGACCCCGTGCAATGTAAGGAGTACATCACATTCGGGGATAATAGCAAAGGTAAAGTGCTTTCTCGTGGGACCATTCGGGTCAATGAGAGTTTTGTCTTGAAGGATGTTGCTTTGGTTTCGAACTTGCATTTCAACTTGCTTTCTGTTTCGCAACTCCTTCAAGATGGCTTTGAAGTGCGCTTTAAGACCGGCTTGTCTCGAGTTCTTGACTCTCAGGGAAATCTTGTTTGCCAGATTGTTCTTTTTGGCCATGTCTTTCTAGCTGATTTTTCTCATTCCTTTGGCTCTTCTCAATGTTTGGTGGTCGGATCCTTCTCTGAGCTTTGGAAGTGGCATAGGAGACTTGGTCATTTGAGCTTTGACTTACTAGCTAGGTTGAGCTCACTTGATCTAATCCGAGGATTGCCCAAGTTGAAATTTGAGAAGGATTTGGTGTGTCACCCTTGTCGTCATGGGAAGATGGTTGTCGCTTCTCACTCACCTGTGAATCAAGTCATGACCAAGGAACCTGGCGAGCTACTTCACATGGACACAGTTGGTCCAGCTCGGGTTCGGTCAGAGGGTGGGAAGTGGTACGTTCTAGTGATTGTGGACGATTTTTCTCGCTACTCTTGGGTGTTTTTCATGGAGGGTAAGGATGAGGCTTTTTCACATGCTCGAGATTTGATTCTTCGGTTGCAAAATGAGTTCCCTAAAAATGCCATGAGAGCAATTCGCAGTGACAATGGCACAGAATTCAAACATACTCACTTTGAAACCTTTTGTGCTTCTTTGGGCCTTGAGCATCAGTTTTCCTCTCCCTATGTCCCTCAGCAAAATGGTGTTGTTGAGCGCAAGAATCGGACCCTTGTTGAGATGGCCAGGACGATGCTCGATGAGCATAGGACTCCTAGGAGATATTGGGCCGAAGCGATCAACATCGCATGTCATGTTTCTAATCGCATCTTTCTTCGAGCCTTCATGAAGAAAACTTCTTATGAGCTACGATTCGGTCGACTACCCAAGGTGAGCCACTTTCGAGTGTTTGGATGCAGGTGTTTCATTCTGAAACAAGGTAATTTAGATAAATTTGAGTCTCGATCCTCGGATGGTGTCTTTCTTGGTTATGCTTTACATTCTCATGCATATCGAGTACTTAATCTTGAAACTAACCGAGTCGTAGAGACTTGTGAAGTCACTTTCGACGAGACCATGCCTTGTTCTATTCCTGTCTTTGAAAGTGCAGGTGATCAGGAGATTTGTGAGAGCATCTTTGTTGAGGAGAATGAGGAAGAAGCTGATTGGGGAGATGCAGAGCCGACCTCTTCGGCTGTTCCAGTCGAGTCTACAACAACTACTTTGGCTCACGGACTAGATCCATCTTCTTCCACTACATGGGGTCCGCATGAGCCGCCTCCTCAGTCTACGTCGGCTGCACCTGAGGAGGCCCCAGCAACTATTGAGGGGGAGGCGACATCTTTGAGGGAAGCCCCTCGGCACATCCAGCGTCGCCACCCGCCTCAAACCATGATCGGCGACATCAGTCAGCGTGTTACACGCTCAGGGTCATATGAAATCTCACATTTTGCTCATTCCGCTTTTGTCGCTAATTTTGAGGCACAAAATGTTGGACACACACTTTTTGATCCCGATTGGGTCAATGCTATGCACGAGGAGTTACAAAACTTTAAGAGGAATGAAGTCTGGGTCTTAGTTCCACCTCCACCTGAGTGTCACCCTATAGGTACAAAATGGGTTTTCAAGAACAAGCAAAGTGAGGATGGAGTGGTGGTGAGGAATAAGGCTAGGCTAGTGGCTCAGGGGTTTTGTCAGAAAGAGGGAGTAGACTTTGAAGAAACCTTTGCTCCTATGGCCCGTATCGAGGCTATAAGGATGCTCTTAGCTTATGCAGTTTCAAAAGGGTTCAAGCTGTATCAAATGGATGTGAAGAGCGCCTTTTTGAATTGGTACATAGAGAAAAAGGTGTATGTGAGACAACCCCCTGGCTTTGAAAATCCCAAGTATCTCAACCATGTTTACAAACTCCACAAAGCCTTGTATGGATTGAAACAAGCCCCGAGAGCCTGGTATGAGCGTTTGAAAGCCTTCTTGCTTGCTAAGGGCTTTAAGATGAGTTCCGTAGATAAAACTTTGTTTCTCCTCAAGCAAGGCACTGACACACTTTTGGTTCAGATTTACGTGGATGATATCATTTTTGGTGGTTCCTCTCACGCTCTTGTTGCAAAGTTTTCTGAGACTATGAGCAGGGAATTCGAGATGAGCATGATGGGCGAGTTGACATTCTTCCTCGGGCTGCAAATCAAGCAAACACGCGAAGGAACATTCGTGCACCAAGGCAAGTACACCAAGGATCTTCTGAGGAAGTTTGATATGGGCGAGGCCAAGCCTCTTTTGACGCCCATGTCGACCACGATGGCCCTGGACGAGGACAAGGAAGGAGAAGCCATAGACCAGAAGGAGTACCAAAGCATGATCAAATCGTTGCTGTACCTGACGGCAACGAGATCAGACATCCAGTTCGCGGTATGCTTGTGCGCGCGCTTTCAGTCTTCACCGCGCACATCGCATCGTCAAGCCGTCAAGCGGATCATGAGGTACCTTCGGTTCACACCCGAATTTGGTCTTTGGTTTTCGGCTTCCTCCTCTCTTTCTCTTTGCGGTTACTCTGATGCGGATTATGCTGGCTGTCGTACTGAGAGGAAGTCCACTTCTGGGACTTGTCAGTTTTTTGGGTCTTCACTTGTGTCTTGGTCCTCTCGCAAGCAGTCTTCTGTAGCCCAATCCACCACAGAAGCTGAGTATGTTGATGCTGCTGCTTGCTGTTCCCAGTTGCTTTGGATGGTTGCTACTTTGCGAGACTATGGCTTAGAGTTTAGGCGAGTACCTTTGTTCTGTGATAGCACCAGTGCCATTTGTGTAGCCAAAAACCCCGTTCTTCACTCCAAAACCAAGCACATAGAGGTTCGTTTTCACTTCTTGCGAGACCACTATGAGAAAGGGGACATTGACCTTATTCATGTTGACACCCACAACCAGCTCGTAGATATCTTCACTAAACCCCTTGACCAAACCCAGTTTGCTCGCTTGCGAGGAGAGCTTGGGGTTTGTTATCCTTTTTAGAAGAGGGAAGTTTGTGGTTCTTGTACATTAGTTTTTTGTTTTGTTTTTAGTTTAGCTTTTGATTTTGCTTTTGCTCTTGCTTTTGTATCATATTTGCATATCATATCATCATGTATCATTTTTGCATTTTGAGCTTCATCCTTATAGTAGCTAGATTGACACTATGCTCTTGTTGGGGATGTTATGGATATACATGATGTGCTTTGCTTAGGCTCACTTTGATCTCTTGATATGAGCTAAAAATGCCTTTTTCAATTGTGAACTTGAATAACACTTGATGAAACTTGAAACATGTTCACCACTACTTGTGGCAACTAGCAGGTGTAGGTGTGTCGAGAACCCTTTTGCTTCATATATATGCTTAGTTGCTACGGCTCATACCTTGAGTTACACGCTTGCTTGAGAAACTTGAAATTATGCTAAAACTTGAAACAAAAAGCAAGGTATGAAAAGATCAGGATGGGTCTTTGCTGTCCCATGTCAGAGTATTGAGACAACTCCCTATTGCACTTAAGGGTGAACTTGAGCTCTGTAATTGATACCGAGATCACTGTCTTAAGCTTCTGATTGCTTTTGGCATAGGCTTGACATGATCGATAAGTCAGGTTTTGATGGCATCGATAACCTCCCGCACACATTTGTTTGACAAACATTGGTGATAAGCTGCATAACTCCGATAAAATTCAATTGATTGAAAATTTGATCAAATCATAAGTTTGTCTCATGACATGATGTGTGAATTTTGTTTGGGGTAGTTCACTTTGCATACATGTGTAGCACAAGGTTGATCTCCTGTCTATATTTGCTATGTGCTCATTCGGTGGTGAACCCTCCTTTAAATTGCTCAAACTTGATCCAACTTGCTACAATGTCATATTTCGTCTCATTTGATCACTTTGAGCATTTGCTAGCACTTATATTTGTTGATATGTATACATGATAGCATCAGCTAGAGCATCTTTTCAACCTACTTGCTATAATTTTGAAGCTTCTGCATTTGTGCATTTATGCATTTATAGCATGTTTTGAGGGGGAGTTGCATTCCTTGGGCTCTAACTTGATAAGTGCATATGTCAACAAGGGGGAGAAGTTTCCACACTCACAATATCACAAGATATGCATTCATTTGAGTGAGATTACATTTGTTCAGGGGGAGCTGCACTTGAGTTGCTTTTGCTAGATGTGTTGAGCCTTTGCCTCTTCTGGAGGGTCTAGCAGTTCTTCGGCTTTTCATTTGTTGCTAGTGGTGTTGAGCCCGTTGCCTCATCTTGAGGGCTAGCTTTGTTTTACTTGGTTGCGTCGAGCTGTTGCCCATGTCTTTGGGGACCAAGTTTTTTTGCTCTTTTCAAATGACCTGGTTTTGATTTTTCTTTGGTTTTTTGGTTATTTGGTTGAGCTCCTTGTTTTTCTATTCTTCTTCTTTTTCTTTTCTTTTGCTCAAGCTGTTCGTGTATTGGTGTTGACAATGCACTCATCAAGGGGGAGATTGCGAACACAAGGTTGACAAGTACCCTTGTGTGTTCGTTTTGTGATGAGTGATTGTCAATATGGTCCACGAAGTAGGTTGAGTGGTGACTAACCATACCTTGGCGAAAGCCTTATGTGCGACATGTCTCTTGGCTTGTGTGTGTGTAGGTGTGGAGCACGGAGGCGGTAGCCGACGGCGAGGTGAAGGTCAAGGAGGACGTGCCGTGCTGATGGACCAGAGGGGTGAAGGACGGACGTGAGGCTTGGACCGAGGGACCCGAAGGCGGGGTGGCTAGCCGTGGTGGCTGACACTTGGGACATCGACAAGCGCGAGAAGACATGGGAGTGACTGTGTTGACTGTGGAGGTGACACGCGTCGGATGGCGGGGGACGCGTATGGAGTACGCTACTCGCGGAGCGGTTTGATGGTTTGGGCCTCAAAACCATCGGAGGCGGGTTTACGGGTTTGGGCCTCAAAACCCGGGCGGAGGTTCCGAGGTGGAACAGACGGCACGTGGCGGCATCGGGGAGTTCGCGTCGAGGCGAAGCTACCAGTGAGGAGGCGCGGTGGCCGTCGGATCAACATGGAGACCGAGTTGGACCTCTACGCCCTTGGGCTTGATGGTTTAGCTCTTATGTATCCAGGGGCAATTAGGGGAATGTGTAATAGCCCTGATAAATAGGGGATGGCAGCCCCAAGCCATCTTCACCTCTCTCCCACTCTTTCATTCCCCCCTTCTACCTAGGGTTTCACTTTCTAGTTCATGAGAGAGGTCTAAAAATCAGAAAATTCGTGGTTGTATTTTTTCTATGTTTTTGGTGGGAATGGAGGCCCAAATCCTCCTCTTGCCCTCTGGGGTTCCTATTTTGAAGCTGTGATTTTCGTTCTCTTTTTGTTCCCATTTTTGTTCTTGGCCATGATTTGATTTTCCTGGAGATTGGGTTAATCCCAGGCAATGATTTCTTAGGGATAGACTCATGGCAAGGTGAATTTGGTCTGTGCAAAGTTTGAGCTCGTTTCCTTTTGATTTGATTCAGATTTCACTGTTTCTCGGGCCGCTCCTTTTTCTGTTCGTTCTGTTCTTAGCAGCAGCTCTGAACGTTGATTGATGGGACTTGAAAGCAGTACTACAAACGCTGAGCACTCTGTGTTATGCTAGCTCCCATGAGCAGTATTGGTCCCTAGTCCTGAGATCCCCTTGCTGCTGCTGTGTTTTATGTCTGCTCCCAGTGTTCTTCTCTGTCTGTTCTTGCGAGGAAGCCAAGAGCTGCAGAGCAGGCAGCAACTCCTACTGGTGTTTGGACCGGTGGCCATCGGTGCAGTACCGAGCAGCTCCAGCCCCGTTCCCTTGCTGTTTTCCCTGCAGATCGTCGACCGCGCGGTGAGCAGCCCCACCGACGCGGCTTCTTCTTTCTTCGGTCTCTGCGGTTGTGAGCAGATCTGCCTCTGCTCGTTCCGTTGTCCGGAGCCGGTCGGATTCCTCTAGCTCCGTGCTCTCTCAGCGCCCAGCGGTGCTCGTCAGAAGGATCTCAGGTACTCGTCAGCTCGCCGTGGTGTGCCGCCCCACCACCGGCGATGTCCTGTGCAGTTTGTGCACCTCCGGTCAAAAGCCAAGCAGCAGCGTGTTCATCTCTTTCTCTCTGTGCATGTTTGACTGAGTGGAGCAGTCCTGCACCAGCAGGCAGGCAGCAGGCAAGCAGTGCCGTCAAGAGCAGCAGCACGCCCATCTAGAAGCTAGTGCATTTGTTGATCGTGGATTGATTTCCAATTTCTTGAGTTGTCTTTTCTTGCTACAGGAGGCTTTCAGTACATGTTCATCAATTTCATTTCAGTGATGTGCGTGTGATTGAATTTTGCTCCCAACATTGCTGGTCCTTGTCTGCATGTTTTGTGATCCGATCTGCATACAGGTTGTTGCGTTGTTTTACTACCATTCGGAGTACTCGTTCTAGGTACTCTTATCACTAGTTGACTTGGGTATCTTAGTGTCAGCGATTCGCTTGTGTTTAGTGGTGATTTTGGGACAGCGGTCGAATATTTCACGAGAAATTTTACGGCTCCCATTCACCCCCCTCTGGTCGCCGTTTTCGGTCCTTCAAAGATGTATGTGCCCCGCATACATTTTCATAGTTTTTCCTTCTTTAACACTTTATATTACTATACAATATATAACTTGCTGGGTGACACAACAAAACAGACTCAACCAAACTCACAAAAGACACATTACAAGTAGGCGAACTAGAAAGCACTTCGTATGTGACAAAGCAGCGGCATATTTTATTCAGTACTAGGATTCTGCCATGAGTGCAGAAAGTCCAACCCGCTACCAGAGAACAGATGATGCTGACTGCTGACACGGCGACGACCAGCCATCTCGCCGGCCGTTTTTTCAGCTCGCCGGCTTCATGCCCGGCGGCGGCGTTCACCAGCGTGCGCGATGACGCCGTGAGTCACGAGCATAATTGCCAAGTTAAATGCAACGCAGAGCGCAAGGGGGAGCAAGTACGTCCCCGGCGGAAACTCGGCAATGGCCGTGACGGCGACAAGGACGGCGACGGCGCAGAGCCCGATCATCATGGGAGCATGCATCTTGTCGTAGACACCAGTCTGCTCATCGCAGTAGTACCATTTCCATTAGTAAGAAAATATTTCTTGTCGTAAAATTGAGGTCGAAGAGCAGTAGGGAGCATACATACCTTTCGAATTCCAAGAGTGGCTTGCTGCTGGCTCCGGGGTGGGATGGACAACTGTTTTGACCAACAGAATTGACGAGGCACGCGTCTATTTATACCGAGAGAAAAGGGCTTCCAGGGGCCATGGCCCCCTTTAGGATCAATTTTGGTTCCAGATGAATTACACCGCACTTAGCTAGGCCACTAAAGGCGTACGCCCATGTCACAGCGCGACTAACATACGGATCGGGCACTGGGTGGGAGACGAGGTATCGATTCCTAGCCGGCTGGCTTCCCACCGGAGCACTTTGCGCACTACTACATGTGTGTCTGCGTGTAATATGTATGTCACCCGATCGACCACCACTGAACGGACCACGCAAAGTGTAGTAGTGCTCAAAGGAGAAAGTGCAGTAATGCTCATAGTAGTGCTCAAAGGAGAAAGTGTAGTAGTGCTCAAAGGCTAAAACGCTAGCTCGGCCAACGGCCACCCAATGTAAGTACTCCACTCCAACCTCTCCTTTGCTGTCGCTATCTCTGCAAAATCCAGCACACACACAACAAACACCGATCCCTTTGCCATCATTTCCTTCTCCTCAGGCTTAGGCGTCGTCTCTCCAATGACCAACGGGAGCCCAGCACTAACCTATGCCTTTCCCATCTTCCTTTACTTGTGTTATGATAGGAATTGGGGGGGGGGGAGGAAGCAAGCAGTAGGATAGGTTCAGACGATATCACTTAAGAGGTAAGGTTACAATAGAGTTCTGCTAATATTATCCTTGTTCAACATTTGCCATCATGTGCAACTTCCTCCTCCCCAAAACTGTGATCAAAGCAGACTGATAAATTCAGAAAACACTTCTTGTGGAGAGGTTCAGATGTCAATAATAAAAAACTTCCAAATGTAGCTTGGCAAATGGTTTGTCTCCCTAAGCAGGAAGGTGGTCTGAATCTCAAAGTCCAGAATGAGTGTTTACTGCTGAAGAGCATCTTCATAAGTTTTATAATAAAGTTGAAGTTTCTTGGGTTCAATTAGTTTTGAGACAAATATTATACAAGGAATCGTTTACCTCACCCAGATTCAGATTCAGTACAAGGGTGTAGCAATGGTATCTTTGAAGAATGGTGTATCCTGTTTCCTATGGCATGACCTTTGGGAATCGACATCGCAGCTGAAGCGTTGGACCACATGATCGACACCTGTGGCTGCACACCAGAGCCGTTGGTGACCATGCAACTTTGGAGGACAGCTTTTCAGCTACCTGCAAGCCATCCAAGGAACTAGGCAAAGGAGCCACATCGTATCGATTCCTAGCCGGCTGGCTTACCACCGGATCAAGCACTTGTGCGCACTACTACATGTGCGTCTGCGTGTTATATGTGTCCACTGACCCCCACTTATTAACGGACCAGTGATATACTCCACTCAAGTCTCCAACCTCCCTCCCTCTCTCTCTCTCTCTCTCTCTCTCTCTCTCTCTCTCTCTCTCATTTATCTATCCCTTTCTCGTCTTCCTTCAACCAATCCTTCCCTCCTACGCCGTCGCTATCTCTGCACAATCCAGCACAAGCACAACAAACACCAATCCCTTCGCCATCATTTCATTTCCCTCTCCTTTCTCAGTCGTCGCCTCTCCAGCTCCAATGACCAGCAGCGCAGCACTCTCCCATGCCTTTCTCGTCTTCCTTTACTCGCCACCGTTTCCTCTCCTTTCTTGCCATGACTTTGCAAGCAAGTGGCGGACCGGGATTAGTTTATTAGCGGGCAGGAAGACAGGAAACAACAATCATGTTTCTCCCCTAGCTAGCTTGTTATCTCCTCCTCTCCTTTGATTTGGATTCCTGGCACACAAGTATAGCGGCCAGGCAGCCATCTTGCCTTAGCCGTTGGTGCTGGAATGGGACGGGATGGGGCAGGGAGCTGAAGCTGAATCAGAACGATGAAATGCGAACCATTCTTCTGCCAGTCATTCCAATATATATGCAACTATATATTGTCGATATTGAGGTAACCATACAATATATTAAATTTATAGGGAAAAAGAATATAGAAATGTAAGTGTCCCTGTCAGCCAAAGCATAAGGTATTCTTCTGGTTGCTCCTTAAAGATCGACTTAGCAGCAGAAACATTCTGAGGAGAAGGACCATGTTCATTGAAGATTACAATTGTGTATTATGCAACTCCTCGATGGAAGTGTGGAATTTTGGGGAACAATCGACTCGGAAGACTTCTTCTCTCCCGATTCCTTTCCTTATCACTTACACAATTACATTTTGGTCCCTCATATATCTCTCTATTACAGGTACACACACATACATGACAACACTCCCCCTCAAGATGGGCAGTGCATATCTATCATGCCCATCTTGTTACATGAAGACTCACACTCTCTAGCACTTAATCCTTTTGTTAGGCAATCAGCAATTTGTTTTCCTGAAGTTACAAATTCTAGACTTAAAGTTCCATCATCAATCTTTTCTCTAATGAAGAAGCGGTCGATCTCCACATGTTTGGTTCGATCATGTTGAACTGGGTTGTTTGCAATGTTAATAGCTGATTTGTTGTCGCACCAAAGCCTCATAGGGCTGCCCTTCGAAAGTTTCAACTCTGATAGAAGATTTTTTACCCACAGTAGCTCACATAGACTTTGTGACATAGCCCTATACTCCGCTTCTGCAGTAGAACGTGATACCACATGTTGTTTCTTGCTTCTCCAAATCACCAAATTATCACCAACGAACACACAACAGCCCGAGGTTGATCTTCTATCATCAACACAACTTCCCCAGTCTGCATCACAATAACCTTCCACATTCAGATGACCATTTTTCTTGAATAGCAGCCCTTTACTTGGATTCCTCTTTAAATATCTCAAGATTCTATAAACCGCATCCATATGATCGCTCCTTGGATCATGCATGTATCTACTCACTACACTCACAGCATATGTAATATCAGGTCTTGTATGGCATAGATAAATGAGACGCCCCACAAGTCTTTGATATCTCTCTTTATTTATAGGATGTCCAGATTTAGCACATAATTTGTGGTTTTGCTCTATTGGTGTAGTAGTTGGACGACACCTAAGCATACCTGTCTCATCCAGTAGATCCAGGACATACTTCCGTTGTGAGAGCATGATCCCTCTGGAGGATCTCACCACTTCAATCCCCAAAAAATATCGAAGCTGTCCCAAATCTTTAATTTCAAATTCCCTTCTCAAATTCTCCTTTAATCTTTCAACTTCGAAAGCATCATCTCCAGTAATAATAATATCATCAACATAGACAGCTAGGATAGTTATGTGCCCTTTGGAATGTAGATATAACAAAGTATGATCTCCATTACATTGCTTATATCTCATAGTAAGCATTGCACGTTTAAACCTGTCAAACCACGCTCTTGGCGACTGTTTTAGTCCATATAAAGACTTTTTCAATCTCAGTACCTTGCCTTCTGTTTCAACAGTAGAGAATCCAGGTGGGATGTTCATATAAACCTCTTCCTTAAGATCACCATGAAGGAATGCATTTTTAACATCTAATTGATATAATGGCCAATCAAAGTTAGCAGCATAGGAAATTAAGGTTCTCACTGTACTCATCTTTGCAACTGGTGCAAATGTTTCATCATAGTCAATTCCATATGTCTGGCTATATCCCTTTGCTACCAGTCTTGCCTTATATCTCTCAACCTTCCCTTCAGGACTCTGTTTCACAGTATATACCCATTTACAATCAACCACCTTCTTTCCATGAGGAGCAAGTACAAGCTCCCATGTATCATTTTTTTCAAGTGCTGCCAACTCTTCAAGCATTGCCTTTTTCCATTTTAGATCTTGTTTTGCTTCTCTCCAGTTTTTTGGAATTTGAACTGACTGCAAAGTTGTCACAAAAGCCTGATACTCAAATGGTAAGGCTTCATATGATGCATAATTACTCACCTCATTGCCATGTTCTCCCTCACAATCGCCTTCAAAGCCATATCTCACTGGAGGCTTGCCTGCAGTACTTCTTGATTCTCTCCGCAGAGCAATAGGTAAGTCAATAGAATGATCTATCATATCTCCCCCTGACTCAGGTAATTGTTCACTCTCATTATCACCCAAGTGAACTTGATCATCTTGACCGCTTTCAACTTCATCAACAATAGTGATGGGCTGCATGGGACCTTCTCTCCTTCTTGTATATACTCGCAGATTTCTCTCTGGAGGGGGTTCTTGTTCTCTCCTCTCATGTACAACATCATTCACCACTACTGGATTTGAGATTAAACCATCCACAACCCTTTTCTCACTTACTTGAGGTTCACCCCTAGACTCCACTTCCTCATCACCTCCTATCGTGTCTTGAGAATCTAGATCTCTAAATAGAGAGCTCAAGTCTGTCTTTTCTCCATAGAAGGGAACTGATTCTCTAAATGTCACATCCATGCTTACAAACATACGACGTTCAGATGGGCTCCAACATTTGTATCCTTTCTGTCCAGATGGATATCCCACAAAGATACATTTGATGGCCTGAGAATCTAATTTTCCAACCCCCGGCTTATGATCTCTAACAAAGCACGTGCATCCAAAGACTTTAGGTAGGACTAGAAATTCATTTTTCCCAAATAGCATCTCATAAGGAGATTTCATATCAAGTATTCTTGAAGGCATACGATTGATCAAGTGAATGGCAGTAGAAACTGCCTCACTCCAAAGAAATTTAGGCACATTCATTGTATACATAAGTGAACGAGTTACCTCCAGAAGATGCCTGTTCTTCCTCTCAGCCACTCCATTCTGTGGTGGGGTATCGGGGCATGAAGTCTGGTGTAGAATACCTTCTCCTGAAAGAAAACTTTGGAATTCCTTATTCACATATTTAGTTCCATTATCACTTCGGATAATTTGGATAGTAGTGCCAAACTGATTCTTCACATAAGCATAGAAAGCCTTAAAGCATTCAAGTACCTCATTTTTATGCTTCATTAAATATACCCATGTCATACGAGAATAACAATCAATAAAGGTAACAAAGTATTTGGCACCACTTATAGAAATAACAGGGGAAGTCCACACATCTGAATGGATTAATACAAAAGGTGATAAACTTCTCAAACCCTTGCTCACATATGAGCTTCTAGTATGCTTCCCATACTCACAAGCATCACATATTAAAATACTCTTGTTCACCCTAGACATCTCATGAGGAAACATTTTTCTCATGATATCAAAAGATATATGTCCCAAACGACAATGCAACAACATCACCTTAGCTTCATCTTCACCAGCTGATAGAGCAAAATAGATTTCTTCTCGTGTCCTGCTTTTATCAAGATACCAGAGCCCATCATGCCATATTCCAATTCCAAGATTTCTTCCCGTCTTCCTTTCCTGAATTAAACATTTTTCACGATCAAGAAGCACCCGACAGTCCATTTGATCAATTAAAGAGCTTATCGAAATAAGATTTACAGGAAAGGATGGCACATGTAATACTGATGATAAGGTAATAGATGGTGTGCATTGTACTGTTCCAACACCTCTAATAGGACGGGAGGTTCCATCCGCAGTTTTTATCATCCCCTTATAAGAATGCGAATATGGTATATAAGACGTAAATTCATTTACTCTGCCTGTGACATGCCTTGATGCCCTTGAATCTAATATCCAATTGTACGTATGAGTTTGATCATAAATACCTGAGTCGGAGTGAACTGCATTAGCCACCGTGTCACTTGAGGATGTTGCTTCTTGAGTGTTCAATTGAGAGCCCTTTCCAGCTTCCTTCCATTTTCTGAACTCATCTAGTTCATTTGGTAGGATTGTAACTGATTGTGTGACACACTCATCTACCACTGCATGGTTAGCCCTAAAACTTGTTCTTCCACCACGACTAGCACCTCCTCGGCTAAATCCACCTCTTGGCACACCTCTACCACGACCCCTACCACGATTTGATTTTGGTGGCTGAGGACAATCACGGATCAAATGTCCCTTGTCACCTTAGTTATAACAAAGTCTGGTCTCTTGGGACCCTGCTACCACATAAGCTTGACTTGGTGAATTTGAGGTGTTACCCTTTATCACTTTGAGTCTTGTCTCCTCCTGTGCCATAGCAGCAATGGCTTCTTCAAGACTAGGGAGCTGAGATAGATGAAATAGGGAAGCACGTCTTCCTTCAAATTCTGGATTTAAGCCTCTCAGAAATTGAAGGACTCTCTTCTTCTCCACCCATTTCTTCACCCAGGTGACACAATCGGGGTGAGGTAATTCAATAGGATCATAGTGATCCAAGTCAGCCCACAAACGCTTCAATTCTGCCACATAATCCATCAAAGACTGCTCCCCCTGTTTCAAATAATGGATTTTATCATCTATATCAACCAACATCATCACATTTCCAACACCTGCATACATACTTTCAAGAGTCTTCCATATCTCCTTGGAAGAATTAATTGTATCAACAGAACTGGCAATTGTAGGGGTCATAGAATTAAATAACCAAGTGACCACTAAAGCATTAGTGGCATTCCAATTTTTCCACTCACTGCTCGACATATCTTGGGGTTCTTTCACCTCCCCATTAATAAAGCCCTCAAGCCTCTTTGATTGCAATTGCAGCGATGCTCTTCTAGACCATGCCAAATAATTCCTCACACCTTCCAACTTGATCTCAATAGGCATCAACTCCAATTTTTGAAGCTTGTCAGCTTCTTTACTCGAGGATGAAGCATCATCCTTCTTCGCAGCGAGCAGCTCCACCAATTTGCCAAGAACCTGCTCAATCCCCTGATTATCTCCCATTTCTCTCCCAGACAATACTCAACCAAGTACCTTCCTGATGCAAGTTCGAGCTTCCCTTCCTCCTCTTTCTGGCCACACACAGCACCAGCACCTCCTCCTTCTGCCTGCACCTTGCTCCTCCACGTCTCCTGCTGCAACGTCGCTGCTCCTCCGCGGCTCCTGCGCACGTCGCTGCTCCTCCGCAAGCAACGCGCCACCGTGCCTAATGCACGCCACCGTGGCCGCGCCGCGGCTCCTGCTACGTGCCGCCGCTCCGGCCGGCACGTCTGCTCCCGCGCGACCGCGCTCTCGAGCTCGCGAGCCGCCCCTGCTCCTCCGGCCGGTTGCTCGCCCAGATGCGCGCGAGCCGCCCCTGCTCCTCCGGCCGGTTGCTCGCCCAGATGCGCCGCCCTCACCGGTGCGCCCTCGCGCCTGGACGCACCGCCGTCGCTGTCGCTTCCGCCATCGCCAAACCTAGCTCCGGTACCATGTGGAATTTTGGGGAACAATCGACTCGGGAGACTTCTTCTCTCCCGGTTCCTTTCCTTATCACTTACACAATTACATTTTGGTCCCTCATATATCTCTCTATTACAGATACACACACATACATGACAACAGGAAGAGACCTTAGACCATCTCTTTTTGCACTGTGGCTTTGCTAAACAGTGCTGGAACCTGCTCAGAATTGACGTTCATCAAAATAGCACATTTCCTGATATTGTCTTAACATTCAAAGCCAGGTTGCAGTCAGAATTTTTTATGGTGGCAATAATCTTGATATGCTGGTCGATTTGGACAGCAAGAAATGACTTTATTTTTAAGGGACTCCAGCCAGATGTGCAAAACTGCAAGAGAAATTTCTTCAAGGAACTGAAATTGGTTCTGCTCAGGGTTAAACCAAACGCACTCACAAGATTTGAATTATGGCTACAAAATATTTTGTCGCTTTAGTGCAGGAATCTTGTCTTATCTTCTTTATTTCTTTTGCTGTTCCCTGACAGCCGTCCCTGGCTATGCTATATTGTAATCTTTAACTTTTTTTTTACTATTTTAATAAAATCTCTATAGGGTCCGAGGCCCCTCAGTTCCCTCAAAAAAACTATATATTCGTTCTCTAACTCCACCGATGAAATGCGAACCTTTCTTCTGCCTTGCCTCGGGTCCCTCTGCCCCTCCGTGCGCCACTGCTACCAACAGTACCAAGCCCTCCGTGCGACGCCGCTACCCCTCGCCCGTCGACGATGCGAACGAGCCCAAGCACCTCCGTGTACTGTGGATCGAAGAAAACTCGGAGTCTAAGTCTAACTAATGTTACGGATCTGAGTGGGCTGCCGCTAGGCATGGGTTGGACACGGCGGCCCAGTCCAGATCCAAACGGAATTATTTTTTTAATTAATTATTCAGATGCTTTAAGATGCGTGCAACTTTTTTTAAGATGACCACGGAGCAAAACTCATCATATGATAATGCTCCTCTGTTTCTTGCTAGCATAATTGTATCCTGAAAAAAATATGTATCCTAAAAATTGATTCTTGTAAAATCAGAAATACATGTCCTTGAATAATCTGGTAGAACCTAATCATCATCGTCGATGATAGCATTAGATCTACTATTATAAATAAATTTGCATATACCCACCACTTCCATTGCGAAGATAGTTCAAATAAGGCACCAAGCTTTTGCATCTAAATTATCAACCATTATAAACTATAAACTAAAATATCCCTCAAATATATGTATATATATTAATCTAAGCTATTATGCAAAAAGAATTCAATGACCATAAAGTATAGCATATATGTTTCTAAATTACACAATTTATCATTGTTAAATTAAAATTAAACATATTGTTAAATGACACTGTGTACATAAAGTATAGTATATACATTAGGATAAATATTTATTTAATAGTTTATCAAGTGTGAAAGATGTTACCTTAACACAAAACATATTGATGATGTAACATACCAATGACATCGATAATTTACTTAAAGTTTCATTAATACACTATGACAATAATTTATGTAATTTGTTACTTTAAATAAGTTTATATATATTGACTAAAATATTATGTCATATCAATAGTGATAATTTAATTTTAAGCATACTATGCTTTTATAAAACAATATTGTTACACACATAATTCTTTGATATAGCAAATTAAACATCTTAAGTAATGCGTCTCCTCCTCTTTCTCTTCCTCCTCCTCTCCTCTCCTCTTTTTATTCTTTTGTTCTGATGGATGAATGTAGTGAGTTAGAGAGCGACGGCGGCTCATGTGGGTATTAGTGAGGCGGGTATGACATGCCACGCCAAAGTGGATGTGTGTGTAACACCTCACAACTACATGTTTTAGGGTGCCCTTTGTGCTCTGCGAACTGTCGATCTGATTATCTGAACAACACTGGTATGGGTGGGGCCAAGGGAAGGTGCTGACAAAGTGGGTCTGGTTGGAACAAGTGTGGGCAAGCCGTAATGCATGATTGATTACATGTGTCATGGTGTACAGGCGGGCCATCGGAGGGTGAGGCACGAACTATCCGTCAGCAAACTTTGACGGGTTAAGTGTTGGAGTGTCTGCCATGCACATCGGACTGTCACAACACTGCTACCTGATGCCACTGAAGAGGAGAACAGAAGCAGTGTTGCAGGACCAGAGGGCGACACTGAAGCGGGTGCTGATCAAGCAGCTATCACGAAGAGGCCCAAAAGGGTGATACAGCCCAACAGGAACTACGCAGGCCCAGACTGGGCGGCCCAACGGTGAGAGAGCCGTGGAGAATCGGGACAACGAGAGAATCTTCTATATACTAAATCAGGGCCAAGCTCAGCCATTCTATTGGGCCACGTCATCATCTTTTTTTCTCAGCCGTCAGATTTTGATCGGGCCTCTGAGCGTGGCCTTGATGGGATTACAGCGGGGGCACTGAAGCTCTTCGCGAAGCTTCGTCCACAAACACACATGCTCCAGCCTCCAGCTAGCAGTCGTCGTTGCCCAGCCCTACACCGCTACCATCGCCTCCTCGAGCTCGACCGTCCTCTCACAGACGTTGCGCCACGGCCACCCCTGCACCGGTCCGGTCCGTGGCTCGACGACGCCGGAGTGTGGCGCCACTGTGGCATTATGCTCTACCACGCGGCGCCGGAGGTCAGCGGACAGACCAGGAGATTCGCAGTCGCTCACGCACCCACTCACCATCAGCGCTACGGCTCCTCATGTCCGTCCTAGCTAGGGATGAAAACGGATCGGATACGGACGGATATCACTGATATCGTATTTGTTTTCATATTTATGTCCGGATTCGGATTCGAATACGGATAGTATACAAAATGTCGGATAGGATACGATTAGATATCGACATCATAAATATGTGATTTAAATATTCGGATACGAATACGGTATCGGATGTTAAATATCCGGACTCGGATACGGACGGATTAAAACCTCTCTAAACGGATTCGGTCTCGAATACGGTCGGAAAATATCCGTACTGTTTTCATCCCTGGTCCTAGCCCTAGCTGCCGAAGCTCCTGGAGGCAGCGAAAGAACGTGAGCTCAGGGAGCAGCTCGCATGGCTATAGCTAGGTCCACCATGCATTCACATGGTGCCAGCGTAAGTGCTACCTCCAGCCATGACTTCCACTGCCTGCGCCATGGCGCCATCCCTCCAAAGCTGCAATGCCTTTAGCAAGCGTTGACTCCACTGCGCGCAAGGTATTTGAAAAAAATGTACAAACCCGCCGACTATTTCTCTATTAAGAAGTTTACTGCTAGACATTTGATGCACTAGATGGCTCGAGCCTCGACCACAGTAGAGCTAGGACTATAAGATTTGCACGCAAAACTGCTGGTGACCTCTGTACTAATGTACACAACGTACATGAATGCATGCGTGGTCACTGCTGAGTGCTGATCAATGAGACCATTAGTCCGTGACTAGACTTGGCAGGTTCCATGCAAGCAAAAAAAAACTAGCCAAATTTACTGATTTAGCTACTCTCTATAATTGATTTGATAAAAAAAACTAGGGCACTCCAACACACTCTGTAAAACCAAGAGACCTGATGGATAGTAAGGTAGGCTATCCAAAAGTAGAGAGCAAATAAGATAGTATGGAGATCTACTAAATTTGGAGTCATTTATAGAATTTGTTGGAGACGTTTTCCCTTTAATAATAACTAAATTTATCTTTAAAAAACGATTTGTCTAATCTCTTGCAAATGCTCCTAGAAACTTAGCCAACTGTATGATGATTTGTACCATTATGTCAACAATTTAACCTATTGTCTACCCGCAATATATATATATATATATATATATATATATATATATATATATATATATATATATATATATATATATATATATATATATATATATATATATATATATATATAGGGCTGCGCTAATTAGCACCCAGGGTACTGATTAATATTCAGTACCCGAGCCCCCTAGCCTGCCTGCGATTCCCACGACCGACGCCCGCACTAGGACCGGCTCTGTTACGAGCTTTTTCATTTTCTTGCGACCGATTTTCTTTTTCCATTTTTTCTTGCAGCTGATTTTTTTTCCAATTTTTGCGTTGGGTTCCTGATTTTTTTTTCCCATTTTCGCTGTGGTCAAATTTTTTCTCTCTTTTTCCTGTCTCGTGGAGTCGTTATCGGTTTTATTTTAGCCTGATGCCGTTTTTTTTTTCATTTTTGTAGCGATTGAATTTATTTTCCTTTTTTTCTGTCTCAATGGAGTCGTGGTCGGAACATAGCTAGAACATGCATTATTTTACTAATAAATGTTTTGTACGTAGTAGGTAAGCATTCAAAAAACATATTTTTTCAAGTAAATGAATTATGGAAGATTGCAACAGTTTGAATACACATAGTTTCGTAGCTCTGTCTATGTTATTCCACAAAATCACAGTACAATTCATGGGCTGCAACGACTCACACCATTATATACTTTTTTATCTAAGGAAAAAATCAAAAGTAATACATCCCTCTGTTCTCTCGACCCTCTCTAATGACCGCCAATAGCTTCACCTGTCAAAACTAGAACAAAAGAACACATTAAAAATGATCTTTCATGATTAATAACAGAGTATTCCATGCATAGTTTTGAAATGAATGTTTATGGTTACATGTAACTTTGGACATAAGAAATTGTGGATCAAAATTGTAAAAATGGAGCTTTTGTTGCTCACTGAGTTATCTCATAATGTATCTAGAAGCAACACACCATCCCTGCCGATTTTGAGGTCTCTTGCACTTTTCCAGACTTATAATGCATTACTGAATACATAGTGCACGAAGGGAACATCCAGTAATCATTCGAATATATGATATAACTTTGGGACCTTCAAGCTGTCACAAAAAAAAATTGAACTGCAGCTTGAGCTTAAATTGCATTAACATGGCATTATTGTTCCAGAATGATGAAGTTTCATCAAACCTATCATGAAAACCTTAAAATATATCATTTTACAAGATAATTTGATTGTTTAGATTGACACCGGGCAGTCATGATAATCCCATGAAAGCCTTTTATATATTTTCAGGACAAGAGGAAGGAAAAAATAAATCAGCAGAAGAAAATTGCACTCCATTGGTACATGTCCAAAATCCAAGAGAACAATGGCCGACTTTGAAATGAAGGAATCCACACAAATGAACTCAATAGAGTTTTAGTATCACCTATAATCAATTCAACATAACACTGAAAGGAAGGGGAGTTCTAAAGTACCAAAAGCTAAGTTCATCTATATATTAAGCCTCAAACAAAATTATCAAAAAAAACTGCACCCAAGAAAAACAGACAAGATAACAGTGAAAAACACTTTCCACACAATCCAAGGGAGAAGCTTGCACAAGCGCTTCCATATATAATCAGCACAACAGCAGGGAAAAAACAAAAATATATTTTAGAAGAAACCACACCATATAAAATTGTGACTCAGTAAGCTTCATAAATGGAGCTCCTAGTTCAAACACTCTGCAATCAGAAGCTATTTGGCATGCTTTGCTATAATATATTTATTACTGAGTCAAAAGCAACAATCTTAATAATCAATTATCACTTACTTTGTCTTTTAGATTTGACATATAGCTAACTGGAACTTATCTATGGTTCTTGAGCCAGCAGCATGATCATCCTTGGCAACCTGGATAAAATCACCATTCAGCCAGTTTGTTTTGGACAGAAACATACCTGCAAGATGGAGGAAATAATAGAAGAAATTAGCAATACTATACAGAAACCATTAAAATAGAGGAGATAAGTCCTACAAGATATTCACAAGGTAAATAAGACAAAAGGTGCAAATTCAATTCAAAAGGGAAATTGTTACCTAGGTAGAAATGAACTGACTTTCATAATGAGAAAGCCCGTAATCTGCTATGGAAAGTGGAGCTGTTTTCAGAACCGAATCACTTCCTAGCGCTACTAGCACCATGGTACTTCTTAGGTCATTTTCATGCAGAGACAACACAAAATAGCAAGTTAAGGATGTTACCGTTTCTTAAGGGTGAATATAGTTATGCAGACAAGCGGGAGAATGGTGCTCTAATTCCCACATGCAAGATTAGTTCTTAATATGGAAAGAAAAACCCAAACATTTTTCTTGAACCAAGCAAAATGGTTTCAGTTGCAGAGAATTATTATTAAAACAATAACCAATAGCTTTTCATCAGGAAAACGTGTGGGGCGTGATCAAATTAGCACCAACAGTTATACCTATTGCATATAATCACAAATAATTATGTGTGAAAGTAGCCCCACAAGGCCACAATTGGAGAAAGTAAATAGCAAAAGATCCTAAGGTCAGAACAACAGTTTTTTACAAGTTAAAACTCAGTATGATCAAACTGTTAGAACATGTCTGTCTTCTTAAACTCCACATAATTTAAATCTTAATATTTTCTATACTACCTTATAGAGAATCTACGATTCTCTCGTCCACTATATTTCAAACAAGCATTAGCGCTGTGGCAGTAGGCTAGTGCAAATATACATGTCAACATTGGACCAGGGATCAAAACATTTAAGAGTTTGTACGAGTTCTGTACCTATCCATTCACAACATAATCATCGTTCTTTCTCCTGCCCTTCTACCAAACTTGACGTCCAAATGAAGATCTAAAAAATTAGTAGCCATTTAGTTCTTAATGTTCCATGACAGGAAAAAATCATACTAATTCCATTCTTTTAGCACAATCACTGTAGATGTGCAGACAAAAAATATGAAAAATGACCTAGGAAAATCTAGAAGATTAAATACTGATGATGTACACTATTAGTAAAATCTAGATGGACACTTTGAGCTAATTAAGTAAAACCAGAATGAAAATTTCACTATATACATGCAATATATGCAAAGAAACAGACACTTCATTTCAGGATTTTTACTTTACCAGTGAGAGACCCTCCACAATCATCATGTTTTCTAAAAGCTGGAGCATGGATTCTCTGTAACCCTAAACAAAAAAAGAGATATAGAGCAATCAGTTAATTTCAACACAGTAATGAGAGTTCTGTAGTGCAGCTAGACAATCAATCCCTTCTATGCATTGGTTGTAGTCTGTAAACATAGACCAAATAGTATTTTATTCTTCATAGATAGTTCCCTAATGATCAGAGTGGTACACATAACTATACACATGGAGAAAAAGAATACAGATATGCTAATAGGGAAGAAAAGAGAATACACATCCGAGGAGGACAGTAGAAAGAAGAGATCGATTAGGCTAGAAATTCATGTCTATTTCTTTTACTTCTGTTGTATTGTCAGAAAAGTGACAATCGACACTACACCTAAACTAATCAACTAAGCAAGTTTAGGTTACTACAATTTGAAGCCAAATGCTCTTAGTGTAGATGAAAAAACAATTACCAACTATCCTTCATGAGTTCATGAGTGATGTTTACACAAACAAAAGGGAACATGTGGCATTCTGTACAGAACAAATTTCAATTAGGCAATGTACTATTATTTTTTGAACCAATATCAATCCTAAGCTTTTTGACCTGGTGAATCCAAAAACAAATTTCTAGAAAATTAAGCTAAAACAGTGATTGTGTTAATTTGGGCAAGCAAAACTTAAAATAAATGTATGTTAAATTGTTCTCTAATTCTGTGTCAAGGCATCAGATCATATACATATAAATATAAATTTTTTAAAAAAGAGCCATAATCAAGATTAGATTAGCTGTATATAAATGTCTATAATTTTGTCTGGTCATTTTGAAAATACTAATTCCAGATTGCAATACATTAACATTATAGTAAAGCATTCCCCTTTGCACCTATGTTTTGTGGAGCCGGTGCAGAAGGTTTACCCAGTGAGGAGGGTACCTTCTTGTTGTAAAGGAACCTCATAGCTAAATGGGAAATCATCACATTAACAACATCCTAGAGAGCAAAGCAGCTGCTAAACATAAAAAAGGCCACTAAAGAAATTGTAATCATGTACTGATCATTGTTATATGCTCTAAAAAACAACCCTTCTTGGGTTGGCAGGCATCTTATCAACCAACTCCAACTGGAAACAGAGGAATCATTATTTAAGCATACAAACAGTACTCATATCCTGAAACCTAATAGTGAAACCAATGTAAAACCTTTACTGCTTGATATGGAATAATAAAACATCAAAACAAGATGCACAGAAAAGGGATTAAGGCGGGTATAGGGTACCTGAGGGACCGGAGGACTCCATCCGAGTAAGGCAAACTTGACATTCGACGTGTGTGCAACCAAGAAGTGGTAGTCCCACAACCGGGCACTGCACTTCCAAAAACAGAGCATAGGTTAAAATCTGTCATGAGCACCATTAGAGTGCCACAAACTGTACAAATAAGGAAAAAAGGAAAAATCTTCTATACAACAAGAACACAAGGCACATATATATTACACACCAATGTTTTGGAAACTTGCTGTGGCAAACAACCACCAATGCACCATTGAAGGCCCTAACACCACAGCCCTACACAGAAATGGCTTCTAGAAATTTGGTATTGCATAGAGAAAAAGAAATGAGCTGTAGTCAAACCCTGAAGCAAGAAAGAACAAAATAAATCAAAATTGGAGATATTGGAAATGAAAAGCAGCACTGAATTATTAAAGGCTAACTATTATATTTGCATGATAAAGGTAAGTTTAGATTTATTTATGACATTTCCTATTCTTGCAATGCTACACACAATTTTTACAAGCCTGACAAAGCAATGATTCCATTTTCACATCAAATGCAAGGACCAAAATTATAGAATTAACGTTTAGACCTTCCGCAAGGCATGAACCTTCGAAATAACATTTAGACCTGCTAAACTTGAACTCTAAAGACTCAATGATCAGCTTATAAATAGAATTCCTAGCAACATATGACCAATAAACAGAACATGGTAAAGGTCTAAAGGATGACTCTTCTAAATGTCAACACAGAAATCCACCAATCATGAAATGAACTTGTTGAAAACTATTGCATAAGAAAAAGCGTCATCCTAACCCATTCTACTAAGAAAGAAATGTGACCTAGTGTATAGGCTACATAAACCCTGACAAATTCACAAGTTCATCTGCTCCTGCTAATCAATTGAGCTCTTGAATGTTATAACGTCATGTTACCATAGGAGCTACATTGAAAGGTGACAGTGAAATGTTTCAATTTAAATAATGTAGTTTCGAATGGCCTTTCCCTTAGTTATCTGGTATCCATTGTTATTCAATCTGGTAACTGAAGTTGAGCTGCATGAAAACCATTGCATGGTTCAGTTGGCTATGGGGTTTTAGCTTAAAATGGATGCAGGGGAGAAGGCAAAAATATCTCAACAAATACTCCGTGATGTATTTTATCATATGCAGGCATGGAGGGTTGCAGTCAGTACTGAAACAAGAGTTACAACTCCAGTCTGCAAACCAAAATGGCGACCACCACATGAAGAGGCTTACAAGATTATTGGCAATGCAGTCCATGCTCACAGAAATCTGGATAGGGTTTGTCATAAGAAACCATTTAGGCAATGCTGTAGCTGCAGGTAGCAGATCAGCGGATTTACTAATGTCTGCCCAGCATGCTGAAGCCATCGCCTGCATGAAAGGCCTGGAGTTTGCAGCTACGCTAGGGATGAGGAGGGTCATAGTAGAAACTAATGCTACTATTGTAGCAAAAATGCTATCTGATACGACTTATGACAAACCAGTTCTAGGTTCTCCAATAGGAGAGATTAGAAGCTTAATGTATGATAGCTTTTCTGAATGTCCCAAATCTTTACGATGAATTTATTGTCAACCCTAAAAGATCATTTTCAAACCATAAATACTATTCTAACACAATTCATTAGCCAAAATTTATTTGTAGCCATTATTCTAACCACGAATATTGCTTCCAACATCAGATCCACAAATCCTTAAGATCAAATTTATCCCTAACCATAAGATTACATTTCAAACCACAATTATTGTTTTCTGTGTTAGACTTGCCAATCATTATGATCAAATCTATCCTAAACCACAAGCATTTATTTTTTGGACCGCAGTTATTGTGTTCTTTGGACCATCTATAAAAGTTCATTTCATCATAAATCCCTACAACTAAATTAAATTTGAATCCAAACCCAACCATAAAACTGCATTTCCCCGACTACAAGTATTGCTTCTGGTGTTCGATCCATGGATCGTAGTAGTTTGGAGTTTGGGGCTGCTAGGCAGCATTCATGATAGCACAAGAAAAACAAGAAAAACAAATTCAGCATCACCATCAGATTAGGCACATCATGCCTGCGGAAAGAAAAAAAATAGTACGAGATCAATTTAGATTAAATGCAGGTCAATTGAGCTTTGACAAAGGCAGAGGCTGCTTCACTATACTGATCCTTCCATCTGAAAGTTAAAGTAAAACCTGCAGTTATTTTGCTAGTATCCAGAGATACTATAATCCGATAACTTATGTGCAAATACTCTTGCCTGAAAAATATGTCCTTTGCTACTCTATCCGAAAACAAAATGTATCTAGTATACTCTAGTCTAATAATGTATCTAGTAACACTTCCAGCTGAAAAAGAAAGAAAGTAGTATGATACAGATAGTTTTCTGAGATTTTAGGAGAGCATGTATGTATACAAGAATTTTTATTTAGGCATGGAACATAGTACATATGTGCGAGTATTTATGCATACTTCTAGATAAGGAGTATGTGTACATACCATAGAGAAGTTAAGATTTTTCCAGTGGTACATAGCTTTCCAATACGTATTAAAAATAGTCTTAGAAGAGAGTATATATATGTTATATGTATGTACACCAGATTTTTTTTTATTTTTACATGTAAAACTTACATATATCATACGTACACCTGGTTCATGTCAGCGGTGCCAGAGTAGATAGCCCAAGGTAGCAAACAAGATAGCAGGTTCGCTGTCTCCGGAGGAGATTGTGGCACCAAGTAGATCACGACTTTTATATGTTAATTTGATGCAGATCTGATTTTCACCTGGTTCATGTCAGCGGTGCCAGAGTAGATAGCCCAAGGTAGCAAACAAGAGAGCAGGTTCGCTGTCTCCGGAGGAGATTGTGGCACCAAGTAGATCACGGCAGCTAGATAATGATGCTATTGACTATCCGGAAAGGCCTCAAGATAAAGGGGACCTAGCAGCAACAAGATCAATTTAATAAACCGTCTCTGGATCTGCAAGCTGCAATCAAATTATATTGGAATAAACATACCTGATTCCACGACTAGAGTACAGGCTTGAAGCATGGAAAAGAGCCGACGCCAGCCGAAGACAGGCGGCAACAGATCTGGAGGCTCCCATCGTCGCTGAGAGTATACGTGCATCCACAGATTAAAATGGAGCCTTATTCTCATGACTCAGGGGCAACAACCTGATGATCAACGATGGTCAACGACGGGCAATCACACTCTTGTCTGAAAAAAGAACAGGGAGATAGCTACAATCCGAAAAGTATCAAATGATACTATAATATGGAAAGTATGACATGGTACTATGATGATCAAAAAATGTATCGAAGCATACTCTTAAAATATTCCCCATTGATCAAATAAATTAATACCTAATCTGCCCCAAAAAAAATAGTCATTTCATCAAACACCTAAACTACGAGAAGCCTAAACTACGAGAACTGGTAGGCTAGTAGCTTAGAGCAACCTCATAAGCACTTGTCCACTACAAATCAACGATAAACACAACCTCAATCATCAGCAAATTCCTCATCCCAATCTCATTTTCCATATACTCCCATCCATAATAATGAACACAAATATCAATCTCTGGCACCGCATATGAGCACAAGTTGGCAGATCTGGCGGTCAGAAGTCAGGGGCAGGACAGAGGAGCTCACCGGGTGCAGAGTACCTGAGTCCAAGGAGAACCAGCACCAACGTCCAGCAGAGGGGAGGCTCCCGACGGCAAGCAAGCTGTAGCCTCTCGCCGGAAGGACAGAATGGCGATCTGAGAAGGTATGCATGTACGCAAAATGCAAGATGTACACATCCCAATGAGAAGCACAAGAAGCATAATTTGTATCGATAGATGGCACGGAGTCATACCCGTTTCGTGTTCACTGATGACTAGCCGGACATTGAATCGTCAGTGCAGCAGCTCAGAGAAGAACATAGACGAACGGGAAGGTTCGTCCGACGCAGCTGCCGGATGCTAGGGGAGATGGGGAAGCCGCAGCTGCCGTCGGGAGGGGGAAGCCCCGCCGCCACTGCCCCTGGTGGGGCTAGTCGCCAGATCAAAGGTCGTGGAGGAGGGGGGCCCCGCCGGATCCATGGGGTGCGGGGAGGGGATGCCATGGAATGGAGCAAGAAGAGAGCGCCGCTGCTAGGTGGAAGAGCCGCCATCGGTAAAGTCGGGGTCGGGAGGAATCGCCGTCTCTGCCGGGGCCGAGGAGAACCGCGATCGATGCCAGCAGCCACGACACACGGCGAAACGGCGGGCGGCGGCGCAACTCCCTGATGCGGCGCCGGAGGGGTAAGGAGTGGCGCCGGTGGGATGGGGGAGGCACCGGAGGGGTGGGGAGTAGCACTGGTGGGATGGGGGCGGCGCCGACGGGGTCAGAGGGTTGGAGCAGAACTGCACAGAACGTGGTGGGGAACCGCAGCTTCTGGGCAAGATAGGCGGTGACGACGGCGAGCTGAGCTCGTAACTGGTAACTCCTCCCACGATCTATTCGAGATTTTTTTTATTTGATGATTGCGGAACTAATAATCTAATAAATAGTAAATAGAAAAAAAATGAAAAACCATAGGAGGAGAGGAGGGTGCGGGAGAAAAGAACAGGATCGCGGCTGGGTTGGCTCGGACGCTCGCGCCGGCTGGGTGCGTTTGGTGGACTCGGGTACTAATTTATTATTCAGTACCCAGGGTAATATATATATATATATATATATATATATATATATATATATATATATATATATATATATATATATATATATATATATATATAACCACCTAACCAATGCTGACAGTGTCTCTGTTGCATTGTCATTTTCCTCAGTAGTAAATATCTAAAGGTCTTCGACTCCAACAAGATCAACACTGCACATTAACCCCTAGAATTGGCAGTCGTCCCCCGCGCAGGCAGCCGGCCACGTCGCCCGAAATTTTTTGATTGGTCCACCTCTACGCCACGTCGCCTCCTCGCCCTCCCATTGGTCCACCTCAGCCGCTCCAGCTACTCGCCGTGCGTGGCCTGTTGAGCCTTCCCGAAGCCTCCCGCGGCCTCTCTCCCTCTCCCTCGGTCTCTCCGTCTCTCCGGAGGAGGCGCCGCGCGAGAGGTGGCGGCGTAGCGGGACGGTCCAGCCGACGCCGCGCACCGGCGCCTCCGCCGCTCCCGCCCCATCCCTGCCCCTGCCACCGCCTCCCCTTCTTCTCTCTCTTTCTCATAATGTGGCGGCACAGCGAGAGGATCCGACCACGACGGCGCCCCCAGTGTCCACCGCAGCGGCGCGAGCAGGTCCCGGTGCTGGCCTTCCTCCGTCATGGCGTGGGCAGGCGGGCCCCATAGGTGCCTGTCGGCGCACCTGCCCCCGGTCCAGGCTGCTCGCCTTCGCCTGCTCCGCCGCCGTGTCGTGCCCTAGAGCTGCCTGCCCTCACCTTCTCGGTGTCATGAGGTGTTTCTTGGTTCTCCATCCTTTGCCTCCACCTACCCTCTCCGATTCGCCCTTGTTGTTTCTTTGTCCGTTGTGCAGCGACCCCTGCCTCTGCGTAGGTGACGGAACCAGGTGCGCCCGCTCTTGCAGAGGTATGGCGTCGGCGGGTGATGAGTTGGACCAGGTGTGTGCTGATGCGCCCATTTTATTTGCTCAATTTGATGCAGTTGTACATCAATTTGGTTAGTTTATGGTTTCATCTGTGAATTTGTGTTTTGTTCAGCTGGGTTCACGCTCCATTTCATACCTGTGTAGTTATGACTGGATGTACTCAATATGTATTGATCCTACGATTTGGTTAGTTTATGGTTCGATCTGTCAATTTGTATTCTGTTTAGTGGGTTCAGGTTCGATTTCATACCTGCTCAATTTTGATTGTGTACATTAAAATATGTACTGATCCTGCGATCCAATATCCACAGGCTAACATCATTTTAGTGCCTCTGTCAAATAAATAGGGGTTCTGGTCTGCCTCTGAATCCTCAACGTTAGAAAGATCGCTGCCATTTGTGCCATAGGATTGTGAATCAGATATTAACACAAGACTTCTAGATATTGTAGTGAAGGTTGCTTCTGCATCTTGTGGATCTTTCCTGAGGTTATCATTGTGGAGTGCACTCTTCAAGGTGTACACCTGATTATATTATGTTCAGAAATCGATTCCTAATAAGAAGGACCTCATTTCCTTGAGATGAAGTTATATTCCTTTGGTAGGCATTTTGATCATTTTGTCATTATAAAGTTGAACAAACTGTGTCTTCCCTTCTGTATAGATTTTCATCCTTTTCCATAGCTGAACATTGGATGTGAATGCTACACAGACAGACGTGGGCCTTGGCCATAAAAGAAATGCCTGTCATATTTACATGGACGAAAATATTTGCCTGTCATCTTAGATTTTTCTTTCAAATTGAGCCTCATTAAATTGTAAGGTACTAACATAGGCTTTCTCTTTCAATAAATCTGTATGTTTGACACCAAAAAAAAAGTATTGAAACAAACATGTAAGGTCAAAGATCTTCAACATTCATACTATTAACTGAGTCTCATCAAATTGCAGGTACTAATGTCAGGTCTGCCTTAAAGCCAACAAGAGACAACATAGTGTCGGGCATCATTCTTGAATAATAAAAGTACTAATTAACAGGTACCATTCTGTATGCTCATTGTACGACAAGAGAACTTTGCAATGAGCAAATTATCTTTTTTCCCTGATGTCCAGATATACAACGATGTTTCTATTGGAGAGTAGCGATCAGATCACCTTTAAATGGTTGCCTCATGTGGTTCATTCTAATTTAAGCCTTTTCACAAAGTTTGATCTATGATTCGGTTCCCACTGTTCATACCTATATTCAGCCTTCAATGTGTCCATTTGAATCTGATCTGTTGTTATCGGCAGCCTGCTCTACCTCTCCATTTGAGTCGACCAAGACAACAGAAAAGATCCCCTCTGCTACTTTGTCCCATGGCAATTGTGGCTTACTTGCATGGCCATTTGCTTCGTGATGTCTGTTCTGGATGATTATATAAACTGTTTGAAGTTGGCTTCACGATTTTGGTCAGAAACAGTCAAAGGGCATGTGAAAGTATTCATGTAAGTGCCTCTGAGCTTTGGAGGTTTTTTCCCGCATATGAGCTCTTAACCTTATTTTTCCCCTTCTAGCCTGTAATTTACTCAAAGGTTCAGTACCTGCTACAATTCCTGAGGATAGTGACCCTTGCTTGGTCATTTGAATTTTTTTAGTTTATGTGGTTTCTACATAATCTGCCCGTAGAGAGCTATTCTAAGACACTGAAAAAGGCAGACAGCTTCCATGTCCTTACTCAGATCTCTTCGCAGTTTTTTACCTGGTTTCAAACGGCTAAACTTATCTAAAGTTTAGCTGGGCCATCTAGATCTCAGGCATCTAAATTTAGACGCCTAAAATTTAGTTGGTACATCCAAATAGGCCTTTAACGTTTTACCTTTTTCATGCTCCTATTTCTACATGCAAGTTTTTTAACTAAAAAATCTAGACCGGAAGATGCATCTACCAAATATTTTTTTTTGTTTTTTCCCCGGCTTGTTCTCAGTGCACTAACCAAGTTGGTCATGTTTTTTTATAGGAAATTAATATGCAGAAAATAATAAAATTGCTTATTCAGTCTAAGATGCCAACCTACTGTTCCAGCAAGGTGCTACTTAGATGCTATTATCATGGTGCTTAGTGTCTTATAAAAAAATGGGTCTCCTGCTATAGAGCCGTTGTTTGTGCCGGTTCGAAAAAATGATGAATCTTCAGAGTTTCAGTGTTGCCTCCTAAATTTGATTTTGCCATATTTTTCTCAGGAACTCAACAGCACCCCTGTGCTCCCTGGACTTAAAGCTGATGAGAATGACCCAGGTTTGTCTCTATCGCTTTCATTCATCGTTTCTTCCACAGTTGCATAAGCATGTGTTGTTATTCAAATCCATTCTATAGTCTGATTGATTGATGTGTGTCATGGTCTCCAATTGCGCGCACCACGGGCGACCTAGGAGTGGGCACTGCCTCCTGCGCATGTGCTACTGCTGCTCCGCCTCCCTCCGCTTTGTTGTGGTGCTACAGGTAGCGCCGCCCGCTGCCATGCCGGTTGGGCCAAACCCTAAACTCTGGCGTGCGCTATCTTCCCTTCTCCCCCCTCCCCTCCCCTTCTCTGAGCTCCCTCTTCTCACTGCGATGGCCTTGCCCCGTACCCCCCTCTTTGTTGCAGTGGGGATAGCCCAAACCCTAAACTTCGTGTCCTCCTGGTCTTCTCTTATGTGCACAGCATATGCAAAACTGATATCCTCTACTGTGCAGTGATGATTAATTATTTGTATCTTCATTCATGTTATATACTGAGACAATGGAGGCAGTGCAATGATGCTCTTTTTTAGACTGAGACAATGGAATCGTGCAATTTCTCTCCTACAAATGTGAACCTGTCACTGAGTAATCAGGCCATCCACGTTAGTAAATTTTTTTTACCAGTTTGATCTCCATCCGGTGACTCCGGTTGTCTCCACCGGTGATTTACTGTATTTACCTTTTTTTAACTGAGACAATGGAATCGTGCAATGATGATTATAATTATTTCATTATTCCATCAATCTTGCTAATTGCATTGGTTCTGATTTCATTAGTTGGTATATTTTGTGTATTTGTCACTGAGCATAAGTCCATTGTCAATGATGTCTTTACCTCACATAATTTATTTATTGTTCTACTGCTGAGCACACTCCATTGCCGATGATGTATTTATTTCCTCCTTCCATCTGTTGATTCAGTGTTTTAAAAGTAACATGCTTCACTGCGTTGTTGTATATATATCATGAGGATGTATATAATTTGGTTCACATCACCACCAGCACCTTGTCTGCTTTGCATATGTAAAAAACGTGCCTGCCCACGACCAGCCTCCACGTGACGGGTTCCTAATTTCTAACTTTCTTCAGTCAATTCAGAGTTGTACCTTTGTTATGTGCCAGGAAGCTGTAGAAGGAAGGGTGTGTCCTTCTTAAAACTGTTATGTGTAGTAGCCTTTAATCTCCTTATTACACCTTATAATAATCAAACTTGAGTTCCTATGGTGTTCATTTTACTTTTATTAACTCTGTCTCCATCTTTTGCACCAATGGTGTGTTACAGTTGGCATCATGGTACAGGTTGAGATGAAAATTTTCTTTTTAAGGAAAATACTATTAAATTCCGGTTTACACCAAAGAAAACTAATGTTACATTTTTCCTTTGTTTTAATTTTGCAAGCTGGGTGCTAATAAGTAGATGCATTTTCTTCTATTGAACTGAAGGTATGGACCTAAGCTATAAGGTTAAATTTATAGATTACTATTGAGCTGGCCATAATCAGATTCCATTATCTTACTCTGTTGCCCTTTGGTTATGTAAAAAGTGGCTATACATTATGAATTTGTGATTGAAGTGAGTCACTGGATAGCTGACGCAATGATGGCTATATATGTCTATTGCGCAAAACAAATGATGTGGACTGGCCATAGAGCCATCTGCTCTTGCCTCAATATGTAGCGATTGGTTTTTGAAATCAGCTTTCATCTCCTCATAGTATTCATGTATGACGAATTGTTTACATAATCTGGTAACTTTTTACATTTCTTTTACATTTATTGGCAGGCCCTCAGGTACTTTCTGGTGTCATGTTAAATTGCTAATTACCAACTCTACCAACTACATCTTTTTCACTGATAGTTGGGCTGTTTTAGGTAGTGACAACCATTTAGTTGTTGTCAAACTTATCAAATAAGGATTAGTTGATGCATAATTGATGGTTCTGTATCGAAATATTGTGGAGGCTCAAACAGTTTATGGAGCACTATATCTGGTGTTAGATGGCGGTGCACCATATCTCTCTGCTATCCAGCTATGTGCAGACCCATCTACATCGGCTTCAATAAAGAGTTGCATCCTAATTCTATTCTATGTCAGTCATGGTTTCTAGAAAGTTTCCATTGCACTTGAGCCTTACTAGGGTTAACCTGTATACCAAGAAGGTTTCAGTTATTTGTCTTTGTTTCAGGTGCGAGAGTTTATGGGTGGCATGCAATAGAATTAGGATGCACCTATTTCTATGTGACTTGGTCATTCCAATTGGAGCCTCTCCCTTTTTCCTCCAGGTTGTGGTGATTTATTGTTACTTCTGTCAACCATGCATTCCTGTAAGCCTTTTAGGCTCCTTTCCCATTTTAATTTTACTCTATTTCTGCAATGAAATAGTTCCCTATAATTTTCATAGATGGACCTTTAGTCATTGGTTGATGTTAGTTTCTCACCTCTTTCCTTTGTACCGCCAACCCTATAGCATGTTTGCAATTACCTATCTACTCTCTTGTTTCAATGAAGTCAGATTGTGTTCAGGTTTTATGTTAGTATCAATTTTGTTGTCATGGGACCATTCATACATAGCTGCAGTAATTAGTGGTTAATAGTATAAAGGACTACTGCTTTATTTTTTCCCATTCCAACATTTTTTTCCTATTGTTTTGTGCATTGCTGAGATGTGCTTAGTGACATGGTTCTTCATGCCTTAGGACCAAAAAATCAACAATTGTAATCGATAGATATGACTTACATTGTGCTGGAATATCCTACTTTTATTTAGCCAAAAAGTGACAAACTATTCTTCCTACACAGCACTGCCTATTAATACTACACAATGGTTCCTCTCTTGGTGCCTATGCTCTACTCTCTGTTTTCTAGGTCTACAGCTTTACATCTTCAAATCAATTGCTCTAGCTATTTTTTTCACCATTTCATCTATCGTGGCATATTACCTCGACCTTGAAAACTAACATTTCTTTTGATAGCAATGGACAACCTATTTATAAATCTATCAGACAGTTGCAACGTATTCTAATGTGTGCTTCTTTCTATTACTGTCACAGCGGCTACAATACTTTATATGGATTTTGTTGCCATGTGTAACAGAGGCTACAATAGTTGATATGGATTTCACTGCCATGTTTGACGTCCTCAAGTGCCGATTCTATCAACATCATTGGATTTATCCTTAGTAGAACAAACTTCTACATAAGAAGCATAGCCTCACATCAGCTGCTGCTCCTACAATATCTCCTTTCGGCAAGACAAACTTTCCAAGTGAGAAATCACCATTGCCATTTCATATGTTGATCATAGGTAAAGGAAACTGATAAGAGGCGGCAGGAGTTTTTCATCCATCTATAATTCGAAGCCTTATCCACATGTGTCATGAACATTGCAACTATGTAATATATACCTATATACTGCTCTTTGCCTTTTACAACGTTAAACACCGTACATGTATTATGTATATACTTGCCTATCACTCTTAGTTACCTATATGATTTCTATGCATCTCACCTGTACTATGCTACCCTACGCGCGCAGGGGCGCGCGCTTTCTACTAGTCTAAAATATGGCGTGGCAACACCGCGCCCGGTAGTCCGAGACGAAGAGGAGCTGTTTGCAGTAGCTGACTGATTGCCAGTCCGAGGCGGTGACTAGACCCAGCACTCCATACTCTCGAATTTGTAAGTTTGAGCGGATGTGAGATCTGGTGGTGTAGTGGGAGGGAGAGAAGCCGAGCAGGGATTCCTCCATCATTTGCCCATGAGCATGACAAATAAACAATTGATCTAAGCTCCTACATAACTGGTTCCATCCCATGGGGCCGTGCGGCAACGCCGTGCGTTTTTTCTAGTGTTATCTAGCTGTCGGGAGGGGAGAGAGAAGGTAGGAAGGAAGAAGGAAGTGGCCGGCTGTGCTGGAGGCGTTGGTACGGTGATGAGCTGTTGCTCGATGTATCCCTAAATTCCACTCAGATTTGGTGTTAATGCAAATTCTGTTAGCGTAGCATCGTATCACTCTTGTGTTGACTTAGACCTGATATAAAGCCGGTGCTGAATTTACTAATCCTCACAAAGGCACATATACAAGGAGGGGTTGAGCATACATGGAATTCAAGATTAGGAGGGAGGCCACTTGCATGGAAAGCAACAACTTGGAATTAATTCAATGGTGTTTAGGAGAAGACAACAAGTGTTACACAATTCATGACAAAAAGAGAATGTACAAAATGATTATGGTTTGGTTAGATCGAGTGTCATCGAGGATTACATGACAAAAATGAGGGAATATGCTTGAATGGGCACTGCACATGATAAGAAGTCTCATCGTTGTGCCTTTACAGTGAGTTCACCCATAAGCTTATCCATGTGATTGTAGTCCACATTAGGGACGAAGCCAGCAAAAAATCTAGGAGGGGCTGAACAAAAGTGCTACAGTGACTTATCTCGGCTGCTGCTCGCCTATGCCTAGAGCCCCACTGCGGTGCTGCCTGCTCGTGGCCGCCCCCAGCGCTGCACCGTTGTGGCGTGCCCCGTGCGGCCTGTCTGCCGGCCGCCAGCGCCCGCCCGCCTCACTTGGATCCTGGCTGCTAGCTCTTGCCGGTCGCGGGCCACCGGAGTGCCGCTTCCCGCTCGCCCACCGGCCGCCAGTCCCCTCCAGGAGCTGTGCGTAGAAGCCGCCGCCATCCGCTCCGGTTGGGTTGGGGATAGGAGGTCGGGAGTCGTGACTCAGGATGGAGTCGCAATCACGGTGTAAGGGGAAATTGGGATAGGTTTCTTTCACCGGTTGGGCCTCCTGTTAGGCTCTAACTGGAAAATGCTCGGTCTCTATAGAATTGTTGGCCCAATAAGCAAAAGAGATCTTTTTCTATTTCCACAAAATCTCAGCCCCTCCTACCTATATATTTGCGTGAAATTTTAAGAGAGGCTTCACGGGAACTCCACGTGAACTCCACGTACCCGGGAGTGGTAGGGGGGGCTCGACCCCCCCCCCCCCCCTACCCCAGCGTTAGCTCCGTGCCTGGTCCACATGAAGTCTTAGTTCAATTGTGGCACTAAAGGAGATACAGTCACATCGTTGTAGAGAACGCCATAGCTAGGTTCATGTCAAACTTTGAGTTAGAGAGTTCAGTAAAAGGTTGTGACCAAGACATTCACTATGCCGATGTGTTAGCGGGTTCATGTCAAAGGGTTGGGCTTCTCAGGACGACTTGGTAAATAAGGCGAATTTGATTTTAATAACAAGGATGTTGCAAAATGTGTTACAAAGGATGGATTTTTTGGGTCATTACAAAGGATGGATTTTTTGGGTCAGATTCTATAGCCTTGCCTCCACATAAATATAAGAAGAGGGTTGCGGAGGTAACGATGACGTAGCGACAAACTCGTGAGAGATGTGGCACATTGTCGAGACCCTGAAGCGGCCATTGTCACGGTATTGGAGTGGAATGTCCGTAGTCATGTGCCAGAGATATAGACTTTGGCTGAACCTGCATAACAAATATTTGTGCATCTGCTGTTGTTTGTAATCTTGCATACTCATCTTAGATTTAATCGACACTTTCACCAACATGTGGATATCAGCAAACAGTTCGGTGTTATTAGGGTTAATTTTTAACAATTCAGGCCCTGTTTAGTTTCCCAAAAATTTTGCAAAATTTTTCAGATTTCCCGTCACATCGAATCTTTGAACACATGCATGAAGCATTAAATATAGATAAAAAAATAAAACTAATTACACAGTTTAGACGAAATGGACGAGACGAATCTTTTAAGCCTAATTAGATCATGATTGGACACTAATTGCTAAATAATAACGAAACTTGCTACAATGTCATTTTGCAAAATTTTTCGGATCTAAACCAGCCCTCAGTGTTGGAGTACTGCTCGGGAGAGATCCCTTTGTTTGGTAATTTGATGCATGATCATGTTGCAGTAGCTCCAAAACAGAAGGTGCTGGTACTCCCTTCATCCATAAAAGAATACAATTCTCTTTTTCGAGACGTCAGGATCAATCGATTTACAACTTTTAACCAAACTTATATGAAAATTTACTAATAATTATAATATAAAATAAATATCATTAAATTAGTTATAAAATATATTTATAACAAACTTAGTTGGAGACATAAATGTTAATATTGTCCACTATAAACTTGACCAAAGTTAAATTAATTTGACTTGCACTTATGCCATGTGCGCCGAAGGGTGTGCCTGCCGTGTGCGCGACTTGCATCGAACAAACATTTTTTTCTTTTCCTATTCGAACTTTATTACAACAACTGGCAGCGTGATGCGAAACAAAACAGAGACCAACTCATGAAACCTCACAAAAGACAACCCCGTTGAAGTGGACGAATAAGAAAGTGTACGAAATATAAGTAGCAGCGGCGTATTTTATTCGCTAGGATTCTGCCACGAGTGCAGTGGTCCAATCCGCTGCCAGAGATTGTTATACTACCCGCACTCATGAACTTCTATATTCATCTTCTAAAATGAATATTTTATCTTAGTTACCACAAAATATATAATTTTTCTGTACTTATCCATCCTCTATATCATCCTACATCCACTATGGGGCTCACTTGTCACTTTATCTAAATATATCCATGTGGGATCTAGTTTTGAAGAATTTATTGAAACGAATTTAATAGTGCAATCGGAATTTAATTTAGTTTTTTGGTTTGTGAGTTATAACATTTTTTTTGTTAGTAGCAGCAGCGGGGCCCGTATCTATCCTCTCCTCTGGCTGCCGTGCATGCTCTGTCGCGTGCTTCGGTCCCACCATAGGCTGGTTTGGTGCGTCCGCCATAGGCCGGTCATCCGGCATATTTGACGTGGACAGACTGATAGAGTATCGTTTAACGTCCCCCGTTGCGGTTGTTTTATTTGCCTACATGGCACTCTATCACCTTTGCCGGACGCATGTACTGTAACAAGTGCGGACAGCCTTACTGACTCGGTAGTTGCTGGTTCAACCAGCCATCTTTTTTTTTTGCGACGTGGTTCAACCAGCCATCTCGCCGGCCGTTATTGCCTCGCCACCTTCATGGCCGGCAGCGTCCACCAGCGTGCGCGATGCCCATGACGCCGCGAGTCACGATCATAATCCCCAAGTTAAACGCGACGCATAGTGCAAGGGGCATCAAGTACATTCCCGGCTGAGCCTCGGCAGTCGCAGACGCCCTGTTTGCTTCGGCCCGGCTTATCAGCTGTTGGTATAGGATTTTTTTTCTCACAACAAATCAGATTTTTCAGCGAACAGGGCCACGACGCAGAGCCCGATCATGGGAGCATCCATTCTCTGTGCTGACTGCTGACCGCTGAGACGTGAGAGGCACCAACCGACCTGCACATTATAATACCATTTCTGTCAAATAAATATTTCTTCTTGTAATAAAATGTAACTGTAGCTGCTTTGTCAATGGTCATAATGAGCATCTCAAAACTGTCTTTCTAAATTTACTCTCTAAATCATCGTTTCAAGATTCATTTGCTAAAATTCGTTTTCTATATGTTTGTACTCTCCAACATGTTTTCTATATCTTGTGTACTCTAGGGAGTCTTCCTCGCTCTGTATCTTTAGGTAGCGAGAAATCCGAAATAAGAGCATCTTTAAGAGTCTTTTTAAATCTCATTCTCTGAATCATCATTTGAAGAGCTATTTATATAAAATCGTTTTCTATATCTTTTCGTTCTTTAACAGATTTTCTATATCTTGTGTGTACTCTAGATAGCCTTTCTCATTTTCTATCTTTGGCTAACGAGAAATCTGAAATATAAGATGACTATTTGGATAACCAAATAAAGAAGCTGTTGAAGGGTATTTTCATCAAAATCACTCCTAGCAACTAGAAAAAATATAGAGTCTCTTGGAGTTGCTCTAAAGTATGTCTATATTTGAAGATATAATTAAAGAGTCTATTGGAGGGTATTTTTCACTAAAGTTTCTATTCCTTTAAATTAAAAAAATTAAAGAATCTCTTGAAGTTGCTCAAGAGTTCATTAATCTTATACTAATATAAATGCCAAAAGCAACAATTTTCCATTTTTTTTCAGAAAAGGGAAACAAGATTTCCTTTCAGGATTTAATGCGAGGAATTGAGGATGTCTTCAAACAAAGGTTCAAGAGAGCAGGGATCATACATACCTTTTCAGGTTCCTTTCCTCTTTAGGCCAAGCGTAGCTTGCTCCAGCATCCAGGGTTGGATTGGACAACTAGCTAGCTAGCTTCTCACGAACAGAGAAGGACGAGGCCGGCTATTTATAGTGAAGAAGAAGGATTCTAGCGTCGTCCCCTGCATCAAGGAAAATAATACTACTGTGTGTAACCTGTTGGTTGCTAGGCAGAGCGACTGAGCTTACAATGGTACCTCCCTCTGTTCCTCAACCAATTATACTTTTTTCTGGAATTTATTTTTACCAATCACTACGTATCTTTTTTTTTAGAAAAAGGAAATTTTATTTGGGCCTCTTTAAGAGTTTTGCACCTAACCATTCATTACTACATATCCAGCCTCCGGCTGTTTAAACACTCATAAAAATCAAATAAGGTTTTGAGACAAACTCAAACTCAATGACTTACAAAGCACTAAGCCTATTAGAAGACAACCACCCATTCTTCACAGAGTTCTCCATTGCCGCGGTCTCTAGCAAACGAAAAGCCTCCTTCATAATTTTTTCGTTGTGCTCCATATGAAGAATGGACCAGTAACACATCCAGTAGGTGGCTCTGAAGATTATTTGTAAGTAGGAATATAACCTTCTTTTTGTCAAACGCCGCACCATTTCTGGCTAAGCAAATAGGCCAGTAAATAGCAATCGCTCCTCACCCAATTAGAGAACTCGATTTTGTATGTATTTGTTGAGCACAGACCCCCAAAAATCAAATAAGTCCTTTGGAGGCTGTAAACAAATGCAACTTGAACAATCCTTGAAACAATTCTTGCAACATGACAATCGAAAAATAGGTTTTGTATAGTTTCCTTGTTGTTGCAATTTCGCTGTAGACGATTGTCTTCTGTTAAGATAACACCCTTTAGTAAGAACCAACTTGTTTAGAGGTATTGCATTCTGATTTACTAAAAATTTATACAAGGATCGTACTGTAAACACTCCTTTTGGTTGGTTATCAAGTTGCACAAAAGCTAGTATCTGCTATAATCTATAAATAATGATAAGCTACACCTTTACAAGCTAGTATCTGTTATCAAGTTGCACGCTTTGGGTACACCTTCTAATCACACATTTGCTCCTTTTTCCCAATGATCTCTCAATCACTGTCATATTTGTTAAAAACTTGTATTCAAGGTTTCTCTAGAACACATTAATAATGAGAATAATAATGTAAGAATTTGTTAAGAATGCAAAAAAAAAAAGACCCTCCGCATGTGCTCTCAGCCGCTACCATGACCTCTAAACAGTGAACATTATGTTTGTCTTTGGTCCTATTTGTATCCTACACTAAGGACTCCTTTAGAACATAGGAATTTTACAAAAATTATATAGGATTTGCACAGGAATCAATTCATTTCATAGGAAAAACACAGTAAATAGGAAAAATTCCTATGTTCCAAAGGGATCCTAAAGTTATTAGTATCCCTTAATTAATTTTTGCGGGTAGAGCACCTATTAATTAGGCCAGATGATCTATTTGGATTCAAGTTGTAAACTAGCAACATGGATCCGAACGTGGTCTAGAGTTTCTGCGTGGAGTCTTGTAACACCCCTGGGTGTTAAGCATGCATTAGCATTTCAAAGCATAAAGCATTCAGCATCATTTCATGACTAGCATTGCATGAAATATAGCTCTTTTAAATTTAAACTTGAAAATCAAATAATTAGAACCCTAACTTTGATGTAAGTGCCAAAAAGGTAGTATACTTTTGGGTATTAGCATTTTTAAATAATCTAGAATAAATTAACATGATTTTTGGAGCAACTCTTGGATTCAAATTTATCTCAAATTTTGCTTTAAAAATATTCTAAATAAATGATTTTTTGTTTAACAATTTAGCTTTAAATCCCAAATTCAAAATCTATTGAGAATTTTGAAAAATGCTCTACATGAAAGTTGTAGAGAATAAAATTTTGAACAACTTTTATTTTGGGCCAAAATTCTGAAAACCTCTTTTTCATCTTCAAATTCAAATTTGAAACAAATAAGGAAAATCTGGAAATATTTTTGTAAAAGAAAAATCCATTCTCGCTTTCATGGGCCGCGGCCTCCTTTTCGGCCCAGCGGGTCTGGCAGCCCAGCCCGCAGCCCCGCGCCGGCGTCCTCCCGCGCACGCGCTCGCGCGCGACGCCGTGGCGCCGCGGCAGAGCTCGGCCGCCGCGTGGCCGAACGGCAGCGACGTCGCGCGACACGCGCCCCTGTGGCCCCCGCAGCCCCGCGCTTACCCCCCGCCCGGACTCGCCTGCTCCCGCTCCCTCACCTCACTCTGCTCCCGCTCGCTCTTGCGAGCCTCGCCAGCACCGCAGCACGCCGAGCCGCCGCCGCGCCATTGCCGTGCCTCACCTCGCCACCGCGGCTCCTCCGCCAAATTCCGTCCGCCCTAGCATTCCCCTCTTCCTGACCGACCTCGTCGAGTCACTGGACGCGCACCTCGGCAAGGTAAGCGGCCGAATTGGCCGTCTTCTCCCCCGCCGGTGAGCCCGCCGCCGCGGCTCCCGTCGGTCCCACCTTCCCGCCATCATATTTCCATTCTCCCTGTGCGCACCATGATCGCCTCCGCTCGCTGGAGCTCGTGCGCCCGTCCGTGACCTCCGCCATGGCCTGCTCCGGCCTAGCGCCGGCAAGCCGCGCCACCGCCTTCGCCATGGCCGCTTCGGCCCGTGCTCCGCTCTTCCTCTCGCCCCGATAATCACCTCATTGGGTTCGCGCGGTTGCGGGGAGTCGCCTGGTGCGGACCTCGTCGCCGGCGACCTCGCCGACGGCGAGATTCACCCGGTCAGCGCCTTCCCCGGCTCGGCTCCGGCTGACCGGTGGGGTCAGCTGACCCGTGGGACCCATCTGTCTGTCTCTCGGTGGGAGTTGGGGGTGAAACCGCGGTGTGCGCGTAGCGTTGAAGGCCGGTTAAATTTTCGGTTTTAAAGAAATTGATTTTCCAGAAAATTTGAAAAGGCTTCTAAAAATCATATCTCAAGATTTCTAGCTCCAAAAATTATGAAACAAAGTTTGAAATGTTCCTATTGAATAGATCTACAGTTTAAAAATAGCTCATGTTAGTTTTGTGACAATTTACTGTGCAAATTTATTTAATTGCTATAAATGCTGATATCTTAGAAAATATGTAGTAAATAAAATAATGAAGGTAAAAATGTGATTCTTGTTGCTGTAATCTTTATTAGTGATGTACTTTCTAGGAAAAATATTAGTGAAGCATGTTCTGTGAGAAATTTTTGGAAGTGTAGTTCAAATGCTTTTAATTTATAATCTTTGTTATTTTTAGTAGATCACTAATTTTGTATAGAACATACATGTGATAATTTTTGTAGTATGTTAGTTTACTGTTAGTAACATAGGAAAAATGTGAAATCTGTTGTTTGATACTTTTTCTAGTACAAAATAATTTCATGCTCATATTTAGGCTATAAATTGTTTATTTTGTACAGGCAGTTTTACATATGCAATTCTCATGAAAATTTAGTAGTAGGTTAGTTAGGGTAAGAGTAATCTACTGTAATTTTTGTAGATTTTTATCTATACCAGGGATATGTGTTGTTGTGTAACCCTAGATAAATAGGGAGTAAAAGATTATTCTTTATGAGAAATTAAGAGAAATAAAATATGTTTGGTGTATCTTTAAAGCATCATTATGCCTTGCTGATGTTGTGGATGAGTTAGGTTGGTAAGCTTTGGTAGCTTAGGTTCACTTGTATGTGTAGATAATAGGCGAGCTAATAGAAGAATAAGGTGCATGTTGTAGGGTATATGTTCTTGGATGATGTGGACTACCTTGTAGAAGAAATAATTATATCCAAACTGCTCATTCCATGTGCTCATCTGCATCTCATGTCATCAAAGCACTCCACCACAATCCGATGCATCATTCGCATGTTTACTTATGCACTTGCATCATACAGGATCGCAGGAAGAGTCGCAGGTAGCAGTACAGGAGGAGCAGGCTTGGACGGATCAGCAGGAGCCCCAGGCACAGGAGGTGCCCGAGGAAGAAGAGCCAGGCGAGGAGCTGCCAGAGTGCGTCGACCACTATCCTAGCTCATTTGAAAGAGGCAAGCCCCGAAGCATTTTAAGTCTCCTATTTTATAAAAGTTGTTCCTTACTACATGAGTTATAGTTATATATTGTTGCATTAAGTTATAGGAGTTGAGTGAAACCGTTGTTGCATTATTACCTTGGCCACCGGATTATCTTTGACCCTGTTAGGTCAGGATCGAGTAAATTACTTAGCCATGCTTAGACCGGTAGAAGTCGGGTGATTTCCTGTCACCTGCGAGTTATAGGTGGATACCGGGTTATGGTTAGTTGTATTTGTGATCATAAAAAGTAACCAAGTGTTGATGGATAAGCGGAGACCGGGCGGAGTCTTATAGGGTTTTGGACTATAGTGATTCCGTCTGTGTCGGTTAAGGACCGATCGTTGCTCGTCCCTCTTGTCATGTTGAACGCATGCCTCACATTTAGCTGGCCGAATAAAGTACCTTTCGACCGCGAAGCTAGTAACACTTTTTGAGCCGGGATAAACTCGGGTTGGCAGACTGGCGCTGAAGGGGGTGTAACGGGGACACGAAGAGTGAGCCCAAGGTGTGTCCTGGCAGTCGGGCGGTCCCTGGGTAGTGCGATCCATGATTGTTATCCCGCGGCTTCTTGGAAAGTGTCATTGGTGATCTACGCGACCCTGACGGGGGAAGCATGGTTTGTGTGAGGAATAAATCTCCAGCTGGATAGGAATTCGATTCGAATCGCCATCGCTCCCGGTTAGTGAGCACTTGACTCGAGATATGGCATCGTAGTAACATTAATGGAACACTGATGGTTAAGTGAATGATGTTGGAAATGCTAAACCTGATATGGTAATCTAGATTGTTAATGATAAATCAAGTGATTGTTTTAGCAATAGGTGCTTACCTAGCTTGAATAGGTTATACTAAAGGTGATGCAAAAAGTACTGGTATAGTTTTTCATAACAACTTATGCTTTTCGCAAATGAGTCAAGCCAGTCCAATCTATAAAGCCTTGCATGATCCTTGGTGTCCTTTATTTCTAGTTTATGACGGGTAAGTCTAGCTGAGTACGTTCTCGTACTCAGGGCGTTGTTCCCATTGTTGTTGCAGATGGTCAGATGTACTATGGGTACTGCTCCAACTGTCTGTATCCGGCGATGGGCGACAACTAGGACCTTGGGCAAGGGTCACTCTGTTCGTCTTATCCAATGCTTTTGTGGACCATGACTATCTACTGGCACTGTATTTGAATTAAGTGTGTGTGTAAAACTACTTGCTTCCGCTATGTTATTTTGAACTATGTTGTAATAACTTTTATTCCGAACTCCGATGTACTCCACTTTTATTGTGAACTCTATGTATCATGTGAACTGTAGCTGCTAAATCAGTACGATCTTGGTTGTATGTTGGTTGGTTTGAAATCACTCGTGATTTCACGGAATCTTGGGTTATACAGGTTTAAGTTTGATAAATTAACCGCCTCGGTGGAAGATTTTATTACTTAATCTCGTATTATTACGTTGATCCGTTACAAGTCTCCGCGGTCTGCATTGCCTGCACCTCTCCAATTATCTCCTTCTCAAACCTAATGCAAGACACTCCATTCACCATCTTCCTTTCACCAGTCTTGCCACCCTTCTTGTGGCCAAGACCATCCATGATAAAAGGGTGTCTTCCTTGAATGAACTTGGGCTTCTTGCTTGCATCATCCATGCACCCACTAGCTATGATATTGTTGAGTCTTGCACTTTTCTTCTTCATAGCTTCCATATTAGCAAGGTTAGTAGCACAAGCTTCTAAATCAACATTGTAGCATCTATCATCACAACCCTTGCTAGTAGATGCATTAGAGATCTCACTTGCCTTCGTAGGATGTGAGGTTTTATCCCAAAGGATGCTAAATTGCTCTTTAAGCTTCTCATTTCTTGTCTTGAGAGCATTGTTCTTGTGGCAGAACCATGTGAATATATGGCCCACATGTGCCTATCATTGTCTCTCAGACTTATGATAGCAGCACATTCAAGTCAGATAACTCCGGTAGTCTGTCGGGTGTCCTCGGGGAACCCCGAATCATCCACGTTTTTCTTTCGAGCAGGATCCATTACAAAAACATTGTAGTATTACAATAGTTGTACAATTACAAATAGATTATACCAGAGTAAACAGCAGAAGACTTATAACCATAAGTTTACAACTATTCATTGAGTTATTATAAAGTTAAGCTTTAGCCAACAAGGTAGTAGGGTAGCATGACATATACCACTAGTATCACACAAGGGAAAATTCACCCTACCCATGGGTGCACAACAAACTCTTCTACTACTGGCTCTCACCTGCAACAAGGGTTTAACAAACCCTGAGTATAAAGGTACTCAACAAGACTTAACCGATGAAAAGAAAAGACTCCAAGGATATGCAGGCTTAAAGGGAATCAAGGTAAGTCTGTAGCAAGAATCAAGAATAACTTTTGCAGAAAAGCCTACTAATGGTTGATCCTTACTTTCAATATTCTAGCTTAAACTTAATTATTATCAGACTCCAATTTCCACCTGATCTAAAGCAACCACTTCAATAGTCATCTCATCCCATGATCATCAATATCAGGTTTCATTTATTAACAACAATGCATCACAGTTGATCAAGTCTTCTTCACCAAGAAGCAGCGACGATTTGAATCGGTTTAGCCCAATTAGGGTTTCCTTACCACACGACATATGCAGGTCTAGGATCGGTCCCGAACCTACATATATCAACCTTCACTTTGATCCTCCAAAATGTGAACCGGTCCAGCGCTACCCGAGAGCACAGTACCCACTTCTCTATGTCGTTCGTCCTTGACGGATTCACAGGAATGTGTACACGATACTCTCACCATCTCCACACTCCCAGTGCGCAGTTGTCATTTCACATAATGGAATAGCCAAGGTATTAGTCTTACCGGAGTATGTGGCCAGTACTACAAGTCACGATCATAGACAGCTCTACAACAATCGGTCCTTAACCGACACAGGCGGGGTCACTACGTCCAGCCTCAAACTGGGCGCAAGCCAAGGTTCCGCCCAGTCTCAAGTTAAAATCATGATCATCCTCATACTTCAGGTTCAACTTTTATACCTAGAAAACCTACTACTACCATTTATCATCTAAGCATAGCATTAGCAATTAATATAATAACTTAAGTACCATAGGTGAACAAGGTAATCAAGGAAGTTATGCAGCAAAAGGTATCATTTAACTCCTAATACTTAAATGCAACATTCAAGACTTAAGTGATAAACATTTTATAAAACACAAGAAAAGGGTTTATGCTCTGGGGCTTGCCTTCGATGTCGAGGTTGTTAGAAACTCCATAAAACCCCAACTAGATAACCACAGCGACTGACTAGAATTCCACTTTAGGACTAGCTCAACAATGGAATTCCACTTGCGATCACTAAACGTAAATAAATATATACATGCTTCAGGATGATGAAATGCTAAACATGTATTAATATGATTAACAACATGATTAACTTGAGTACAACTTTCCTTCATGAAGTAATTAAGTTATTATTCATTAAACAATCTTAATCATGATTATTAGAACATGGAGTATGACAAGATTAACAATTATTAACTTGCCAAGGAACATTCTAAGGTACTAATGCTCCATGGTCAGTAAACAATCCAAAATTACCCAACATAATTAAATGATTTATAAAATCCTTTTTGATGTTTTTATTAATCCATAAAAGGCACATAATTTAGTGGACAACCTATTTTCACCAAAACCATGCCAAACTTTTTGTGTAGGTTGATTTTAGTATAAACAGCAAGTACATAAATGTTCATGATTTTTGGATATTTATTTTAACCTATAAAATTAATGGAAGTTACATTTATTAATTAAAACATGGAATATTTACTCCTAGAAAAACTACTGAAAAAGCTAGTTTTATATTTTTCCATGATTAAGCATCAGATAAGGAGCCTACATAAATTATTTCATATTTTATCTTAAGCATTTATTTAATTATAAATTATTTAAGTTTCCAATCATTTTAACTTTTCAGGAAAAAGAAAAAAAAGGATTTCTTCTTCCCTCGAGTTGGGTCAGCCCACAGCCTACCGAATGGGCCGCGAGGCTAACGACCTGTAACACCCAAATTTTAGGAATAAGGAATTTTAAATAATTTAGATAAAGGGAATTAAAATTTTAAAAAGAATATTGGTGTTGCATTCATGCTGTTGCATTTTTCTTTTATGTGGTGTGAATTTATTTTATTCCATTTTGGATTAGAAAATTTTATTTGAGATACTTTTGGAAAATTAGAAAAGAAAAGAAACAAAAGAAAAAAAAAAGAAAAGCAACTTACCTTCTTACCTATTCGGCCTGGAAGCCCGCTCGGCCGGCCTCCTCTCCCTTGGGCCGTCGGGTTGGAAGGCTTGTTCTCCGCGCCAGCGCCGCGCCTGCCGCGTGGGCCGCCCAGCAGCCGAGCCCGCCCAGCCGCGCGCTTTTCTTCTCTCCTTACTTCGCTGACAGGTGGGGCCAGGTGGTCAGACGTCTTCTTCCTATCGTACTCGAGTCGGACACCGAACCGGAGAATCACCGTCGTAGCGGCGACGGGTTCTTCGGGATTTCCTACCCGATTTCGGTGAATTGAAGCTACAAATAAGAAGCCGTGACCCCCTATGTTCCGTTTTCCATCTAAAATTCGAGCTTCATCACGTGAGATTGAGTGTAGGAGGCTGGAACCCTAGGTTCTTGCGGCCGGTACGTCGTCGGGGCTTGCGGGTGAATTTGAGGCCGTGTTCTTCGTTTTGGTGAGCTCGCTATCTTCTCCTCTCCCTCCCAATGCTCTTCTTTTAAGTTTTTGTGCTTTAAAATCGCGGGTGTGGAGTTCACCGTGGCCAACAATGGCGCCGCCGTCCCTCTCCTTGCCGCGCTCTCTCCTCGGTTGGTCATAGCTCACCAAAACCGTCTAGGATAGATCGGGTTTACCTTCTCTTTCGATTTGAGTTGATGGCGGGTTGAATGGTGGTCGGAAAAGGCGGAGCCGAAGCTCTCCGGCGGGCTCATGGCGCCGGCAATGGCGGCCACCGGCCGGACTTGATAGGGATGGCCGGATTTTTCACTGTGCACTTGATGATGAACACGAGCCGTCCGTTCTCAGATGGACGCACGAGATTAGAAGATACCCCTTCGCGGGTAAAATTGATAAAGAGCCCCTAGACTTTTTCAGATTAGAACCCGCAGTCCTTAGCGCAATATCCTGAATCCGTTTTCGTGTTTTGAAAGCGTATTTTCTCCCGGATAAGTCAAAAATACGTTTTCAGGTATTTACAGTTTTGCCACTAGAATTGTTTTGGTCATAAAATCTTCGTTTTAACTCCGATTTGATCCGTTCCAATTGCGTTAGGTTCGTATTTGCGAGCTCTACATGTTAGTGTAGTTGTACAGTTAGTTTTGATAATTTATTTATCGAGGTTATAATTAAGTATTTATTTATCTATAGGAAATCTTAGAAAATTCATAACTTTCACGTTTTAACTCCGAATTTGGTGATCTTTGCGTCTGTGTGATCGTAGAAACGTGTAGAAGAGTTTTATAAGCTTTTATTACTGTTTTGCTACTGTTGGTGTACTGTTCTAATTATATCTCTTTGTTTGCTTCGTGTATGTTTGATTGGATGCATGTGTGTTGTTGATTGATGATCGAATATAGAAGGTGAGCAGTATTTGGACGATTCGGAGTATTACTTTGAGCCAAGTCAGCAGTATCACTTGGAGAGCTTTGATCAAGGCAAGTATAACACAGGACTATCCTTGTTACCTATACATTGAATTGTCATACATATGCATGTGCTTACCTTGACAACCTTAGAGATTATAACTTAGTGATTGTTATCTTGATTCCTTGTCAACCTTGGGAATGCATATGGGTAGCTACTGCTAGTGCTTAAACTAAGAACAATGATCTTGTAATTTGATTAATGGATTAAGCAATCAACTATTAAGATGATTTTATTATTGTTAAAAGGGGGCTAGAGCTTGTGTATTATTTTGATGCTCTGGTTTCTCTCCATAAGGACTTATCTGTAAGTGATAACCGGGATATACAGTACAACTGTGAGGGCTATATGGCTCTGGCTTTAGTTGTTCAAGAGACCTTTTCTAGCTTGTTAGAGGTTACCTTAAATGGCGTAAGAATGGCTTGCCATGTTGGGTGTAGTCCGAGCCCCTGGCCTAGTGTGTATAGGCTGCGGTTGTTGTGCCACAGGGAAGGGGGGTTCTACATCTGCCTGCCGAGTGAAATCTAATGGCCCTAACTTGTTAGACGAACTTTTGAGTGGCTTTATATGGTTCTCGGGTGTTTGGGCTTGATCTCCCCACTCATTTGGAAATCATGACTTACAGTGAAAGTGTACACCTCTGCGCAGAGTTAAAAACTGGTATACTAGCCGTGCTCACGGATACGAGCGGCCTTGGGGATTCTTATGGAATAGTTGATCATAACTGTTATATCATGCTTAATTATTGTTGATTATTATTATGCTCATGTTAATGCTATTCATTATCCTTATTACAATTGATCATTGGTTCTTTAATGGGAAGTGGTTTATCTTGATGCTACTCAATTGCTAATATATGATTAAAAAGCTAAACGCAGTTAAACAATGTCTAGCCTTTTTGAGCCTCATGAACCCTGTGTTATATTTGTGGAGTTCGACATGAACTCACTCTTGCTATTTCCACCATAACAGATGAAGATAATGAGGAAGATTATCGGAATGAGTACTAGTCTTGATGTCAACCAGTCAACCGTGTCCCTGTGTGGAGTTTCCGCTGAAGAATTATTATTAGTTATTATTATCTATCGTTCAAGACTATGTCTTAAATACTTATTCGTTATGTAATAAGCACTGTGATGATACTTTGTAATTTGTCAACTTATGTGTGCGACTGGTTCCTGGGGCGCACATGAGTCTTTTATACATCCTATTTTTGTCCTTAAAAATGGGTGTGACAGATTGGTATCAGAGCCGTGTTGACTGTAGGACGCAAGCCTAGTTAGAATGATCGTTAATAACATCCATACTTCACTTAATTCATGCTTCCTCTTTTCACCTTGTTAATTACTAAAGTTTTATGCTTCCTCTACTTTATTCCATTGCGAAAATACATTGATTCTATCTAATCTATGTCAAAATTTTATAGATGTCTCCTCATCCCCGTTTGTCAGCTGCACAGTACGTTGCCCGTTTCAAACCTCAGGAGCCGTATGAAGATGGTGAGCAAGAGCTATCTGATGCTGAATCAAGAGTTGGTGATACACCAATGGAGGATGTAGTTATGGGATGGACTACGAAGTTTCATAGCCTGGTTCCTAAAGCTGATGCTTTCTTCCATGACATGTTGACAAGAACATTGGACAACTACTACTACGACTGGGAAGCTACGTTGGAGTATCGTAGTGCAGAGTATAGTCATCCATGGATGGATTCCTATTGGGAAACTGAGTTATGGGTTAAGAAAAGGGATCCTACCACTAAGGAGCCTAAGGTGGAGTCAAAGTTCATTACCAGAGTGAGCCGGGCAACTGTGGAGATAAGCATGGAGGATGTCGCTTTCAATGCATTTGTTTATTACCATGGTCTACGTTCGGACAAGACGTTAAAGGGTGCACTCCGGCATTTTCCTTGTTTCATACATGACAAGGGTATTTGGACCGTGCCGCCTGCAGATGATTCCTCCTTGACTTTACAAGCTACGGTGGGATTAGCTCGTGAATTGGCTCTCCATGAGGTGGATTTGAAGGATGAGTTGCTGAAGGAAAAAGAACTTAAGGAGCAAGCTTATAAGGAGATTGACCAATTAAGAGCGGAGTTAGGTCGTCCCAAGATTTATGAGAAGTTTAATTAGGCAATAGGAAAAATCCCTATGTAATAGGAACGATAGTAGTTGTGAGTTAATTTTAAGTTTGGTTTGTTTTAAGAGTCAGTTTGTGGTGTGAACAATTGTGTGATTGATGGATTGTTATTATGATAATGTGTGATTTGGATCTTTGTAATGTGTGCTGGAGTTTTGTAGACATGCCTACAAGTTCCATGGTTAAGAATATTAAGTTTGATCAAAATATATTAGTTGAATATGAGGTTAATTTAGTTCTGTCCTTTGCTGATTTTTGGATCAGTCTGGGATGTTTTAGAAATAACTTAAAATCCGTTCATGAGAAATTTAAGAAACTTTACTGGGAATAATTAGACTTCTATATCTTTCCAACCTCACAAGAATCACTTTAATATCTATTATGAGCTAAGAGATATACCTGTTCCAAGTTGGAGTAACTGCACAGTCTGGAATTCGGAAACAGTTTCGGTTAAGTTCAGTTTTTGGCCAAATTATTGACAGAATCAGAAAAAGTGTTGTGAATAAAAGTTGTAGATAATTTTGAAAGCTTTCCAACCATGTAAAGATCATCTGAATTGGACGTCTGTAGCTCGAGATATGACAGTTTTACTGAGTTGCTGAAATTGGAGCTTGTCCAGAAAAATCAGATTTTGCTTATCTATTGAATACATCATCTCGGATCGTACTGAATTTCAATTTCTGTGTTTTTGGAAACAGATGTCAGGCAGAGGTCATGGCAGAGGTCGTGGAGGTGCTAACTTACCCATTACTATGGAGGAACTTATGCAAACTCAGAACCAGATGATGCAGATGTTTATGCAGCACATGCAGAACAATCCCGCTGCAGGAGGACCACCGCCTGTGCAAGTGAGGGATAAGCGTGGAGAATTTTTAAAGGGACGCCCTCCAGTGTTTTCTCATGCTGCTGATCCTTTAGAGGCAGATGATTGGGTGAGGGCAGTGGAGAAACAGCTGAATATAGCTCAATGCAATGATATGGAGAAGGTGTTATACGCATCTGGTCAGTTACAGGGGACAGCTCAGACTTGGTGGGAGTCGTATCAAGCTGCACGCCCTGACAATGCTCCTCCTATCACTTAGAATGAGTTTGTTAGAGATTTTCGAGCTCGTCATATTCCTGAAGGTATAATTGAGCTGAAGCAGGAAGAATTCAGAAACCTTAGGATGGGACAGATGAGTGTTAGTGAATATCATGACAGGTTCACCCAGTTGGCTCGCTATGCTCCTAATGAAGTGAGAGAAGATGCGGACAGACAGCGTCTCTTCTTGAAGGGAATTTATTATGATCTTCGCTTGCAGTTGAAGGGGAACAACTATGCTAGTTTTCAAGAGCTGGTAAATAAAGCTATTGTGCTTGATAATGAGCGCAGAGAGATGGACAGGAAGAGGAAGATGAAGGTACAAAGCTCAGGAAGCAACAACCGTCAGCGCACTAATTCTCAGCATGGTTTTCATCAGAAGTTTCAGGGACCGGTTAGTCAATGGAATCGCAATCCGAATCAGAGGTGGTCCCAGAATTGGCAAGGTAATCAGTCACAACAGCGTTCATCATATCCACAACGTCAACAGTATCAGCAGACTGGGCAACAGACTCCTCGCACTGGAAATTCTAATATTACCCCCATGAAGAATAGTGCTCTCAGCACGCCTACTAGATGCTTTGTCTGCGGTAAAGAGGGGCATATGTCTTACCATTGTCCTGAGAAGCAGAATCAGCAGACTCCTCAGAGCCAGAAGAGCAACCAGAAGCAATCTGGTACTGGAAGGGTGAATCATGTGTCTTCTGATACAGTTCATGATGCACCAGAAGTTATGATTGGTACGTTCAATGTACATTCCATTCCTGCAACTGTTCTTTTTGACTCTGGAGCATCTCATACATTCATATCCAACATTTTTGTTAAAATGCATAGTATACCCATGCTAGCTATGAAAGAATCTCTCTTAGTAAATTCACCTGGAGGTACCATGCAAACCAGTAATCGTTGTCTTCCAATTAGTATGGTATTAAGAGGGGTAGAGTTTAAGATAACTCCTATAGTGTTGAGGACATCTGGTATTGATGTGATATTGGGTATGGACTGGATGAAGCAAAATCAGGCAGAGATTCGGTGTCAGCAAAAAGTGGTAGTTGTGAATGCACCTAATGGAGATAAAATCAATGTGAATGTAGCAGTGCAGAAGCAACCAACCGCTGTGGTAAATCAGCTTGAAGATACTATTAAGGAGAATTCAGTGATTGAGGAATTTTCGGATGTCTTCCCTGATGAATTGCCAGGTATGCCACCTGACCGAGACATTGAATTTCTTATTGAATTACTTCCTGGAACTGCACCTATAGCCAAACGACCATATAGGATGGGAGTAGATGAATTAGAAGAACTTAAGAAACAAATTAAAGAATTACAAGAAAAAGGTTTTATTAGACCTAGTTCATCACCTTGGGGAGCACCAGTTATTTTTGTTGATAAGAAAGATGGTGGTCAGAGGATGTGTGTTGATTACCGGTCACTAAATGAGGTAACTATCAAGAATAAGTATCCTTTGCCCAGGATTGATGACTTGTTTGATCAGTTGAGAGGTGCTTGTGTGTTCTCTAAGATTGATTTACGTTCTGGATATCATCAGTTGAAGATTCGTGTTTCTGATATTCCAAAGACAGCTTTTACTACAAGGTATGGATTGTATGAGTATACTGTTATGTCATTTGGATTGACCAATGCACCTGCATACTTTATGTACATGATGAATAAGGTGTTCATGGAATATTTGGATAAGTTTGTGGTAGTGTTTATTGATGATATACTGGTATTTTCCAAGACAGAGGTAGAGCATGCTGAACATTTGAGGTTGGTATTGCAGAAACTTAGAGAGCATAAACTGTATGCGAAGCGAAGTAAATGTGAGTTTTGGTTGAAGGAAGTTTCTTTCCTTGGTCACATTGTTTCTAATGGAGGGATATCAGTGGATCCAGGTAAAGTAAAGGATGTATTAAATTGGAAACCACCTATTGATGTTAGCGAGATTCGTAGTTTCTTGGGATTAGCTGGATATTACAGACGGTTCATTGAAGGGTTTTCTAAACTTGCTAAACCTATGACATCTCTGTTAGAGAAGAATGCCAAGTTTGTGTGGTCAGATAAATGTCAAGCTAGTTTTGAGGAGTTGAAAAAGAGGTTGACTACAGCGCCTGTTTTGGTTTTGCCAGATTTGAGTAAGAAGTTTTCTATTTATTGTGATGCTTCTCGTCAAGGTTTGGGATGTGTTCTTATGCAAGAAGGCAGAGTTGTGGCTTATGCATCTAGGCAGTTGAGAAAGCATGAGTTGAATTATCCTACACATGATTTGGAATTAGCAGCTGTAGTTCATGCTTTAAAGATTTGGAGACATTATTTGATTGGACATAAGAGTGATATATACACTGATCATAAGAATTTGAAGTATATTTTCACTCAGTCAGATCTGAATTTGAGGCAACGCAGATGGTTAGAGTTGATTAAGGATTATGATATTGAGATACACTATCATCCTGGTAAGGCTAATGTAGTAGCTGATGCTCTTAGTAGGAAAAGCTATGTCAATGAGATATGGACGTTGTCTATGACTAGTGAATTATGTGCTGAATTTGAATATTTGAATTTGAGAATTGTTACTAATACAATGGAATTAGTGATAGAGCCTACCTTAGAGCAAGAAATTTACAAAGGTCAGTTGAAGGATGAGAAACTAAAGAAGATAGCGGAAGATATAGTGATTGGTAAGTCACCAGGCTTTCGAATGGATGATAATGGAATTTTGTGGTTTGGAAAGAGGCTGTGTGTACCTGAGGATCAAACTGTTAGACAGGCAATTCTTCGTGAAGCTCATGAGTCAGCTTATTCTATTCATCCTGGTAGTACTAAGATGTATTTGGATCTGAAACAGAAATATTGGTGGGTTGGATTAAAGCGAGATGTGGCTGAGTATGTGGCATTGTGTGACACTTGTCAGAGAGTGAAAGCAGAGCATCAGAGACCTGCTGGATTGTTACAACCAATGAAGATTCCTGAATGGAAGTGGGAGGAAGTTGGTATGGATTTTATAGTAGGGTTACCTCGTACTCAGAAAGGTTATGACTCTATTTGGGTGATAGTAGATCGGTTAACTAAAGTTGCTCATTTTATACCAGTTAAGACTACTTACCATGGACCAAAATTGGCAGAGTTGTATATGGAGAGAATAGTCTGTTTGCATGGAGTACCAAAGAAGATTGTATCTGATCGAGGATCGCAGTTTACGTCGCATTTTTGGAAAGCTGTGCATGAATCATTGGGAACAAAATTGAATTTTAGTACAGCATATCATCCACAGACAGATGGACAGACTGAAAGGACCAACCAGGTATTAGAGGATATGTTGAGAGCTTGTGCATTGCAATATGGAACTAGTTGGGATAAGAGTTTGCCTTATGCAGAATTCTCTTACAATAACAGTTATCAACAGAGTCTTAAGATGGCACCGTTTGAAGCTTTGTATGGACGCAAGTGTAGAACTCCATTGTTTTGGGATCAGACAGGTGAATCTCAGGTTTTTGGTACAGATGTTCTTAGAAACGCAGAAGATCAAGTGCGAGTGATTCGTGAGAATTTGAGAGTAGCACAGTCTCGTCAGAAGAGTTATGCTGACAATAGAAGAAGAGATTTAGTTTTTGAGGTAGGTGATTATGTTTATTTGAAGGTGTCACCTATGAAAAGTGTGAAGAGGTTTAACATGAAAGGTAAACTAGCACCAAGGTATGTTGGACCATTTAAAGTTATTACTAGACGTGGGGAAGTTGCTTATCAATTAGAGTTGCCTGAGAATTTATCTGGAGTACATGATGTGTTCCATGTTTCACAACTTAAGAAGTGTTTGCGTGTGCCTGAGGAGCAGATACCTTTAGAAGAGTTGACTGTTAAGGAAGATCTTACATATGAAGAGTTTCCGATCAAGATTTTAGAAACTGCTGAGAGAGTTACTCGAAGTCGAGTTATTAAGATGTGCAAAGTGCAGTGGAATCGATATTCAGAGGCAGAGGCAACTTGGGAAAGAGAGGATGAATTGAGGAAATCATATCCGCAGTTGTTTGAGTAAGCAGTTCAATCTCGAGGACGAGATTCTTTTAAGGGGGGTAGAATTTGTAACACCCAAATTTTAGGAATAAGGAATTTTAAATAATTTAGATAAAGGGAATTAAAATTTTAAAAAGAATATTGGTGTTGCATTCATGCTGTTGCATTTCTCTTTTATGTGGTGTGAATTTATTTTATTCCATTTTGGATTAGAAAATTTTATTTGAGATACTTTTGGAAAATTAGAAAAGAAAAGAAACAAAAGAAAAAAAAAAAGAAAAGCAACTTACCTTCTTACCTATTCGGCCTGGAAGCCCGCTCGGCCGGCCTCCTCTCCCTTGGGCCGTCGGGTTGGAAGGCCTGTTCTCCGCGCCAGCGCCGCGCCTGCCGCGTGGGCCGCCCAGCAGCCGAGCCCGCCCAGCCGCGCGCTTTTCTTCTCTCCTTACTTCGCTGACAGGTGGGGCCAGGTGGTCAGACGTCTTCTTCCTATCGTACTCGAGTCGGACACCGAACCGGAGAATCACCGTCGTAGCGGCGACGGGTTCTTCGGGATTTCCTACCCGATTTCGGTGAATTGAAGCTACAAATAAGAAGCCGTGACCCCCTATGTTCCGTTTTCCATCTAAAATTCGAGCTTCATCACGTGAGATTGAGTGTAGGAGGCCGGAACCCTAGGTTCTTGTGGCCGGTACGTCGTCGGGGCTTGCGGGTGAATTTGAGGCCGTGTTCTTCGTTTTGGTGAGCTCGCTATCTTCTCCTCTCCCTCCCAATGCTCTTCTTTTAAGTTTTTGTGCTTTAAAATCGCGGGTGTGGAGTTCACCGTGGCCAACAATGGCGCCGCCGTCCCTCTCCTTGCCGCGCTCTCTCCTCGGTTGGTCATAGCTCACCAAAACCGTCTAGGATAGATCGGGTTTACCTTCTCTTTCGATTTGAGTTGATGGCGGGTTGAATGGTGGTCGGAAAAGGCGGAGCCGAAGCTCTCCGGCGGGCTCATGGCGCCGGCAATGGCGGCCACCGGCCGGACTTGATAGGGATGGCCGGATTTTTCACTGTGCACTTGATGATGAACACGAGCCGTCCGTTCTCAGATGGACGCACGAGATTAGAAGATACCCCTTCGCGGGTAAAATTGATAAAGAGCCCCTAGACTTTTTCAGATTAGAACCCGCAGTCCTTAGCGCAATATCCTGAATCCGTTTTCGTGTTTTGAAAGCGTATTTTCTCCCGGATAAGTCAAAAATACGTTTTCAGGTATTTACAGTTTTGCCACTAGAATTGTTTTGGTCATAAAATCTTCGTTTTAACTGCGATTTGATCCGTTCCAATTGCGTTAGGTTCGTATTTGCGAGCTCTACATGTTAGTGTAGTTGTACAGTTAGTTTTGATAATTTATTTATCGAGGTTATAATTAAGTATTTATTTATCTATAGGAAATCTTAGAAAATTCATAACTTTCACGTTTTAACTCCGAATTTGGTGATCTTTGCGTCTGTGTGATCGTAGAAACGTGTAGAAGAGTTTTATAAGCTTTTATTACTGTTTTGCTACTGTTGGTGTACTGTTCTAATTATATCTCTTTGTTTGCTTCGTGTATGTTTGATTGGATGCATGTGTGTTGTTGATTGATGATCGAATATAGAAGGTGAGCAGTATTTGGACGATTCGGAGTATTACTTTGAGCCAAGTCAGCAGTATCACTTGGAGAGCTTTGATCAAGGCAAGTATAACACAGGACTATCCTTGTTACCTATACATTGAATTGTCATACATATGCATGTGCTTACCTTGACAACCTTAGAGATTATAACTTAGTGATTGTTATCTTGATTCCTTGTCAACCTTGGGAATGCATATGGGTAGCTACTGCTAGTGCTTAAACTAAGAACAATGATCTTGTAATTTGATTAATGGATTAAGCAATCAACTATTAAGATGATTTTATTATTGTTAAAAGGGGGCTAGAGCTTGTGTATTATTTTGATGCTCTGGTTTCTCTCCATAAGGACTTATCTGTAAGTGATAACCGGGATATACAGTACAACTGTGAGGGCTATATGGCTCTGGCTTTAGTTGTTCAAGAGACCTTTTCTAGCTTGTTAGAGGTTACCTTAAATGGCGTAAGAATGGCTTGCCATGTTGGGTGTAGTCCGAGCCCCTGGCCTAGTGTGTATAGGCTGCGGTTGTTGTGCCACAGGGAAGGGGGGTTCTACATCTGCCTGCCGAGTGAAATCTAATGGCCCTAACTTGTTAGACGAACTTTTGAGTGGCTTTATATGGTTCTCGGGTGTTTGGGCTTGATCTCCCCACTCATTTGGAAATCATGACTTACAGTGAAAGTGTACACCTCTGCGCAGAGTTAAAAACTGGTATACTAGCCGTGCTCACGGATACGAGCGGCCTTGGGGATTCTTATGGAATAGTTGATCATAACTGTTATATCATACTTAATTATTGTTGATTATTATTATGCTCATGTTAATGCTATTCATTATCCTTATTACAATTGATCATTGGTTCTTTAATGGGAAGTGGTTTATCTTGATGCTACTCAATTGCTAATATATGATTAAAAAGCTAAACGCAGTTAAACAATGTCTAGCCTTTTTGAGCCTCATGAACCCTGTGTTATATTTGTGGAGTTCGACATGAACTCACTCTTGCTATTTCCACCATAACAGATGAAGATAATGAGGAAGATTATCGGAATGAGTACTAGTCTTGATGTCAACCAGTCAACCGTGTCCCTGTGTGGAGTTTCCGCTGAAGAATTATTATTAGTTATTATTATCTATCGTTCAAGACTATGTCTTAAATACTTATTCGTTATGTAATAAGCACTATGATGATACTTTGTAATTTGTCAACTTATGTGTGCGACTGGTTCCTGGGGCGCACATGAGTCTTTTATACATCCTATTTTTGTCCTTAAAAATGGGTGTGACAAACGACCTAGCTCGGCCCCAGCGCGAGGCCCGGTGGCCTCCCTCTCCTTACTAGGTGAAAGGTCTTGATGGCTAGAGGGGGGTGAATAGCCTTTTAAAATTTTCTACAAAGACAAGCTAAACAAGTTTATCAATATAACAAGTAGCGAGATGCGAGTTTTGCTTAGCCTACGGGGTGTTTGCAAGCCACCTAACCAATTCACAATTCTAGTATATTTGCACTCAACCGCACAAGTCAAACCGAGAAGGTAACTACAACTACAACTAGCAAGCTACACAAAGGAGCTACTCTAGCAAAGCTAACTAGCTAGCAAAGATAACTAAGAAGGTAATACGGAGTTGAGTTAGGAGAATTTCACCGAGGGGCGAAGTATTGAGCCAACCAATATGATCAACAATAAATACCAAGACAACCGAACACCGGGATCAATCAATCACAATATGAAAGTGATGACACGAAGATTTATCCTGAGGTTCACGTGCTTGCCGGCACGCTAGTCCCCGTTGTGTCCCTCTTCACCACGTGGTTCGGTGGCTAATCGGTCTCACACCGAGCCTCTCAAAAGGCGCCATAAGAACCTACCAAATGGCAAAAGGTTACAATGACACGAGCAATTTACTAACGTTGCCTTTGGTGCTTCGCCGAGGTAGGCACAAACCCCTCACAATCACCGAAGGTGGCCAAGAACAATCACCAACTCTTGCCAATGCCTCCGAGCTGCTCCAAGCCATCTAGGTGGCGGCAACCACCAAGAGAAACAAGAATCCCGCAGCAAATCAACTACCAAGTGCCAACTAGATGCAATCTCACAATGCAAATGCACTTGGATCACTCAATCTCACTTCGAATATGCAAAGAAGTAAGAGAGATGAGTGGGAGGGGAGTTGCTTAGCTCAAAGTGCTCACAAGTATGTCAAATGTCCAAGAGAGAGAGCCTTGAGCCGGCCAATGAGTATTTATAGACGTACCCCTTCGAATATAGCCGTTAGGAACTTAAAAACGCTGCAGTCGTGTTGACCAGACGCGCTGGTCCAATTGACCAGACGCGCCGATCACACAACGTCTACGCTCGCGAACCACCGACCGGATGCGCTCCACGCAACGACCGGACACACGAAGCTTGACCGGACACGCTGGTCCCATAACGGACTGGACGCGCTGGTCAAGCCTGAGCAGCGCACAACGAAACAGTGACCGGACGTGCTACAGAACTGACCGGACGCCATAGTGCCAGCGTCCGGTTGGAGTCCAGTAAGCTCCCTCAACGACCGGACGCGTCCGGTCGATCATGACTGGACGCGCCACCGCGTCCGATCAGACAACCGAGACACGCGCAAACGCTGAACACTGACCGAACGCGTCTGATCAAACAGAGACTGCGTCCGGTCCAGCGTCCGGTCACCATTGTGACCTCCATTCGCCTCCGTTTCTTTTCTGACTTCCGGCGTAGTGGAAAAAAGTCATTTCAACTCCTCGAAAACGTCTGAATCCTGCCTCGCAAGCTCGGCGAGAGGGAGAGAGAGACCCAAACCCGCTCGGCGAGAGGGAGAGAGAGACCCAAACCCTCTCTATCGCTCAAACTCCAACGCCAACGCAAAAGTGCTAACACCACCAAGTGAACACGTCATGTGCGAGTGTGTTAGCATTTTCACAATCATTTTTCGAGGTGTTATTAGTTCTATCCAAATGCATATGATTATGAAATACACACCTAGAGGCACTTAGGAGTTCAATAGCCGCGTCATTCCCCTCTTTATAGTACGGCTATCTATCCTATAATGTAACCACACCCACTAGGTGTCTTGGTTACTAAAACACAACCCTTAAGCATATACCTTTGCCTTGATCATGTAGGGTTGCGTCCAAATTCAAGTGTGGCCATCATGATCACCATGTCCATCTTGCCACCACCCTTGGAATGTACTAATCCTCATATGCTATATACAACTTAGGCATAGGATTAGTACTTAGGCATTGTCACTAATTACCAACACCAAACATAGAGCTTTCACTAGGCCAGCCCAAGAGCAAGCGAACATGCCTCCTCACTCTCCCTCTCTAGCCCCACTGGTAGTCGGGCCCTAGCCGCCAGCCCGCGGTTGACTGGCCGCTGACCGGCGATACCTCACCGACGGCGGGGTCACAGACCACGGGATCAACCTCCGCACGACTCCCCACTTCATTTTGCACCTCCTGACACCCTCTTCTTCATCTCTACTGCACCAGAGTTTGCTCGACGACGAAAATGGCGGGCGGCGGCGCTCCGGCTCGACGACGACGATTTCTCGAGGCTGCTCCGGTGATCCTAACTGACGTAGCACGTTCATCTCGACACGACGAAGCTATCCTAGTCCTTAATTTAGCCACTTAGGGCTAGCAGCGAGTGCGCCTGCAGCCATGGTGGCATGGTGGGACAAACTCACCGGCGCACGACACTCCGGCTAAGTCAGCCTAAAAAGACCTAATAGACCACCCAGGCAGCAACAAGGGCTCACCAAGAAGCTCGTGCGCCCGCTGGTGAAGATGGAGATAAGGTGGAGCAGCGAGGTCGACGGTGATGGTGGATGGGCTCACGGCGGCGCGTCAAGCTCCGCCGGGGAAGATGACGGTGATCCGGATATTCCAAAGGTGAGAGACGGCGCTGGCGTTGCCACTCGGTGCGCAACAAGATTGTGAGCTTGGCTATAAGACGGATTGGAGCGAGATGGCACAGAGGTGACGAATTTGGCGATGGGTAGGAGAGTGCTCGGTGACGACTGGCGGCGAGCAGAGACGGGAAAGAGAGAAGGATGGCATTCGGTTGATCTCATCCCGGGCAAAAATGGTGCAGACGGGGTCGCCAGCTCCTGCTCGATGCCTCCACGCGGACTGCTACGTGTCCACACGAGGGGAAGCGGTGGAGAACGATGGTGGCTTGGTCGGCGGTGGAGCAAGCAGGGCAGCAGCTCAGTCACTCCTTGCAATATTGGGTGATGTTGCGAATGTTTCAAAACCTCATTTCAGTACTTCATTCCTCCTTTTCTCCAAAAACCAAACAGAAACTCAAAAAACTCCCAACATGAAAGTTGCTCCATTAATGTTGATCTCCAACTTTGCTTCAAGGGGTAGCACCTAATTCTAAACGGTTAGGGTGATAGAGAACCGAGAGCAAAAGAGTTACAATTGAAACATCATGTTTCAAAACCTGAAACATTGGGTCTCTACACTTGAAACACCTCTGTTTCAATAATGAAACATCTTGTTTCAACTCTAGGGTTTGAAAATAGAGTAGCTTAACTTACTTGATTCAACACTTAGTGGTTTACTAGAGAACACAACAACATTTCGAGTGCATTGCTATAATTAAATCTTATTTTAGTGAATGCATGACATAGTTAGCTACTATGGATGCCTGATGCTTGGATGATGACATGACCAAGTTTTAGTGATGCCTAACACCAGGGGTGTTATAGTTCTTTTCTTGAAGAGTATTTAGATCATCCTTTAGGGTAGCTATGACACTTTCTGCTTGGTCAACTTCCAAACGTAAAGTTTTAACCTCACTTCTTTCCGATGCAAGAGCTTTCTTGCAAGTAACATAAAGTTTCTCTTGTTTGGCAATAGTAGCTTGAGTTCTCTCTAATTCATCTACCACCTTGGCTATGAAGTTCTTAGATTTTTTTATCCATTTTACTTACCAAGTTGTTAACTTCATCACCACTAGATTCATCACTAGAGTCTATGTCGGATTCATCACTAGATGGAGGAGAGGGTTTAGGCTTGGATTTTGGTTTTACCTTTTCTCCTTTGCCCATGAGACAAAAGAGTGTAGATCTCTCCTCATCATCGGCCAAGTTGGTGAAGAGCTTTGGTGAAGAAGAATGCTTCTTGATAGCAATGGTTGCAACTCTTTTTGTTTCTTCTTCACTTGAGCTATCATCATTTGAATCCCATTCATGACCAATATGAGCTTGACCTGAATAGTTATTCTTCTTGTGTTGGGTCTTGTCATCTTTCTTGTGGTGCTTCTTCTTCTTGTCTTTCTTGTCCTCTTTGTTCTCATAAGGACAATCAGCAATAAAATGCTCCGTGCTTCCACAATTATAGCACTTTCTCTTTTGCTTGTTGGGGAACCTTCTCTTCACAAACTTGTACCCTTCTCTTTTTAGCCCCTTCTTGTACTTCCTCATGAACAAAGCAATATCACCAATCTCACCGAAAGACACTTCATCATCTTCATCATCACTTGAGTCACTTGATGAATCAACCGTCTCAACCTTGCTTGATCTTGATCTTGATGACTTGATGTGAAGGCCTTGTTTGATTTGTTTGCCTTGAGAGCCACCTCCTTGACTTTCAAGTTCTCCATCTTTGCTTCTAGCTCTCCAAACTTCTTCCTTTGTTGTATCTCCATCTCCATGAGCTCATGAGTGAGTATTCTTCCAAGGACATCACTAGGGGTGAACTCTTCAAACCTCTTCTTCTCTCTAATCAATGTCACAAGAGTTGGGTTTCTTGGTGCAAATGCTTTCAACATCACTTTTACAACATGATGATCATCCAAGTCGTCACCACCCAAGCCTCTAATCTTGTCAACTATCACCATCAATCTATCAAACATCTCTTCAGGACCTTCTCCATTCTTGATGACAAACCTATTGAGTTGAGCCATCAATAGATCAATCTTGGACTTCTTTACCTTACTAACCCCTTCATGTGCAAGGTGAAGAGTGTCCCAAATCTCCTTAGCAATCTCCAAACCAATCACTTTGTTGTACTCTTCCAGGCTCAATGCACTAGAAGAGCACTAGTAGCTTGAGCATTGCGAAGTATCATGCGAATCTCTCTTGGTGTGGGATTTTCGGGATCAACGGGATCTTCAAAACCTACACACACAATGTTCCACATCTCCAGATGGAGTCCAATAAGATAAGCCTTCATCATATGCTTCCACTTGGCAAAGTTAGTCCCACCAAATTGGGGTAGCTTGTCCACAAGTATGTTGATGTGAGTGTTAGTAGGCAAATTTACGAAATCATAATTATAGGATACACTCGAATATGATCTCTTGGTGTTGGACTTGAGTGTTCTCTTTGGTAGCCTTTGAGCATAGTACTCATCATCATCGTCTCCATTCTCCAACTCGCTGCTTGGTTGTGGACTTGATTCCACTTTTCTTCTTGCTTTGTGTTTCTTCTTCTCCTTGTTCTTGTTCTTTTCTTTTTGCTTGTCTCCCTTGGAGGATCCCTTCCCACCGAGCTTAAGCTTTGGAAGTCGCTCAAGTCTGCTGTAGGATCATCCTCAGGAGCTTCTAGTTCTTCTCCACTTGGAACGTCTTCATAGCGTTCCTCTCCATCTTCCTCCGGTACCCTTTCTCTAGGACTTGCCATTTCCTCACACGGTTAAGTGCTATTACGAGGAAACCCACTTTGATACCAATTGAAAGGATCTGTCAAGTGGCCTAGAGGGGGGTGAATAGGCTTTTTCTAAAATTTAATCAACTTCACGAAACCAGTCAGAACGCGGAACCTCCAGGCCTGAGTGTGGAGGTTCCGGGGCTAAACATGGAACCTCCGGGGATCAAAGTATGAAATCGATCTACTGCGGAATTCAACGAATAAAAAATAGATCGAATGTAATACCAGCCTTCCTAGGGAGTATGTTGAGCTATCCAAATAGTTGGTTGCACCTAGAGGATGAGGAATTCGTAGATCGAATGCAAACCCTAAAAATCAATTCAAATCACAAGTAATAGTAATAACAATCACAATCACAAGAGACGCGAGGATTTATCCCGTGGTTTGGTTCACCACAAAGGCTGGCCTACATCCATGTTGTTGAGGTTAGCCACAAAGGCTATAGAGTCTCTTGCAACTCACTCCTCTTCTCCAACCTACCACCAAGGCAATAGGTTAGAGGGTTCCACTAAGTCACAAAGGATAATACAAACGTCCTGGTGCTCAACCACAGCGGATTGGGAGCTACCGGGTGACCACTAGTCGTCTAGGAGCCAAGCTCCAAGAGTAATGAACACACCAAGCGGCTAGGGCTTCACCAAGTGCACAAGAACGGAGAAGAATGATCTTCGTGAGCTTTCTCACACTCTCTAGAGCCAAATCCCTCAAGGAATCACAAAGATTTAAGCAAGAGAGTTGGGAGCACCAAGCTTGGGAGAGAGAGAGAGAGCTTCTATTCGTCAGGAATGAAGTAATGAGGAAGATGACCGTTGGGAGTGAAGGGGTATGGTATATATACCACCCACGTCACCCACAAAACGGTCGGGTCAGATAGACCCCGGAGCCTCCGCGTCAGGACGCGGAGGTTCCGCGCAGGCCAGAGCAGATAAGAATTTAGCTCGGCTGACTTTTTGTGGCTGAGATTATTTGAGATGTAGATGGAGTTTTGAGCACTTAGTTCCACCCAGCACACTATTAGTATCCCCCTTGATAGTATGGCTTGTCCTATAACTCAATTTCAAAATATAAAATGAATTAAACTAGCTCTCGGAGCCGTTGCAAGCCATCGATTTAAGTTGGGGGGTCTCCTCCTTTGTTTCTTTGCACCCACAACGAAAGTTAAGCTGTCAAACACTTGTCAAAGCCATTAGTCCTTTAATTATGTGGTCAACATCACCAAAACTCACTTATAGCTTGATTGCACTTATACTCTGGCACGGAGGTTCCCGTTCGAGCAGGAGGAGCACCACCGTGGAGGATCAGCGTGGACTAGGTCGCAATGCTGCAGCGAAATGTGCAACTCATAGAGCCTGAGGTTTGTAGCTGATTTGATGATTATACTATACTCGTGTAATGAATTTTTTTAGGTCTTGAGTAATGGTTTGAATCAATATGGTACCACAGATAATACAACATGTGCTTCTCGATATGCCCAGGCTTCCGTTCTTCATGACATATGCGCTTTTTAGTGCCCTTCTATGCAGAGATTTATCAAGCACATCTTTTTGTCTCTGTCAGACCTCAATATATATTGCTTTGTCAATGTTATTTCACCTCTTAGTTTTTGTTCCTGATCCCTAGGCATGTGCAATGTCGACTGGTGGGCCAAAGACCAACTTTCTATTGGATCAATGCCGTGGTCTATGCAATTCTAGTGATAAACTTGTCATTTAACTCATATTCTAGGTTGGAATTAAGAAAGATATATACTGTGGTAATTTAATACTACATATGGCAACAGCCCATGGATCTTTGTCGATTTGCAAATGAGCCACTATGTTAGTTTCTTTCAAGTGCACATAAACATTTGTGTTGTATGTATGGAATAGGAGATGTCAAATTCTATTCCTGTTGGCATACGAGAGACCATGGTCCGTTGGAATTATATATTGTACTTCCAAGTATTAAGGCCTATTTACTTTCAGTGTTCTCCATTCCCAAGAGATGCATCCTTTAGAATATTTGTTACTTTGTACTGGAGTATTTAATAGTTCTAATCTTGGATGTCACTCAGAAACAATATTAATTTTTTGATATGATGCTGTAAGCCTGGCCATAGTAAAGTTTAACAAAATTCTTTGATGGAGTTGATTTTGTATAGCATCAGCTGAATCATTAATTATGCATACACAAGTGTTTATATCTGATTGGCAATCATAGTGTTTGGAAGACATCATGGTAGCACAGACCAAAATGTTGTCTGTAAGAGGGAGGTGAAATGATGACATAAAGCTATGTACAACATGAAGCTTCTCGGCTGCATATATAAAAGATTGTTTTTATGAAGATTGTTTTATTTTTAACCTTTTCCCGTCTTGCTGAAAGAAAATGGAGCATCTTTACATTTCAAATGACTGGAGATGCAATAATTGATTAAGCCTTTTAGAAAAGTATGTGAGCACCCTTCTTCCAGCTACTCTGTATGCAGTGAATATTTTCGGTCTCTGTTTTCTTTCTACTCACGTACTTTGATTGATGATGGCCATGCCATTACATAAGCAATTCATAAATTATTTGTAGTATGTGAGATATGACTTTATTATGCCTTGTTATGCATGAGTGTTTTTCGGATTATATACATAGTCATACACAATTGTATAAGACAAACTATTGAAAAATGTCGTTGTTTGGTTGTTTTCATGTACATCTCTAAAATGAAGCCGTGACGTTAGCACATACACTATACTAGTAATATAAAGTTCATACAGTTTTATTTGTAATTAAATCTATTATATAATTATCATAAATAAGTTTATAAGTATAAACAATATAATATAAAGTAAATAAATAAACAAAATTTAATTTGTCAATGGTGTCATGTCAAATTGCGCATATAAGAGTATCTTCAACCGTCTTTCCAAATCTTACTCTCTAAATCATCATCATCTGGGGAGCCATTTGCATTACAATCACTTTCTATATCTTTTAACAGTGCGCCGTAGTTATGCCAACTGTCTCTACTCCCTACCTAGTGCCACTCATCTGAACGTAACTACAATGTTAACAAAGGACTAGAGATGTGCTTGTCTGTGCACACCCTCATTATACCGGAAAACACCTTATTAGTAATCAGTGACGGAACCAACCACTTTGATTAGGGGGGGGGGGGGGGGGGCAAACAAATATAATGTCATCTTTAAGTGTGATAACATATACATAATTGTATTTCTCATCAATTTTTTAAATCTTTTTACACTATTTATAACCAGAATCATAATATTTTAATAAAAAATGAGTGAATTGATACTTTGTTGTGTTGTAAATTCAGATATTTGTAGAGGTGTTCAACAAAATGTACTGTGCTGGGGGGCGCACGACGCCTACTGCCCCCTTGTTCCGCCACTGTCAGTAATTAAGGGGTTAATTAGCTACATAGAAAGCCATCTTATTTGGTTTAACAAACATGCGACAAGTTACTTCAATTCTAAACAAATTATCGTATATAGAACAATAGCACTTTCGTATTTTTTCACAAACAGTAGGTTAATCAAACAACTCAGGATAAATAGAGCTTATTTTATTTAAAAATGTGTTAACTAAATAGATTAAACATGCAGACACATAATTAAGTTAATATAAATTAATGATATGCTTTCTGTAACACCCCAAATAAAATTGACAAGGTTAAGAGAGCTATTACTTGTAGAAAATAGCTCCTAGAACTTTTCTCGAACTTCCCTCACATGTAGACGCATTTTAGCCGTCCTTATGCATGTAATAAATATTATATGAAATAAATCTTTAAATCCTCAATCCAATTTTTTTAGAACCAAATATATTTTGTTAGTTTCCCAAGATTTTTGGACTAAATTCGTTGGAATTCGACTTGGTTTAACTGTCACACCCGGTTTTAAGGACAAAACCAGACATACACTATATGTGAAATAAAGACGACAAATCTCACATATAGCCACAGATAAGTGTAATATCAAAAGACAAATGCTTAATATACATAACTCAATAGTATAAAGTATACCTTAGAGAATAACACAGCGGAAAAACAACTCTGAACACCGGGTGTAGACCTCACTCCAGGATCAAACTGATTGGTTGATCACAAGCCTAACAATTCCAGAATCTAACAGTCTGTACCCTTCCTGAGATGTGGGGAAATAGCAAGAGTGAGTCCATGTCGAACTCAACAAATATAACATGGGGTTCATACGGCTCAAAAGGTTTGACACAGGTTTACTGCGATAGCTTTTAGTGAGTCATCTCTTTAACAATTGAGTAGCAACAAGTTTACCAAAATCCCAAATAACCTCATGATCATGTAAACGAGAATAATATATAGCAAGAAACAATAATCATTAGTGAACATCAATATCATCAGTGTTATCATTATCATCAGTGTTCATCATTTATTCTGTAAGGGTCCAAGGCCACTCGTGACCGTGAGCACGGCTGTTATAACAGTTTTACACTCTGCAGAGGTTGTACACTTTCACTGTGAGTCGTGATTTACCCTTTCGCCCGAGGTAGCTAATCTCTTGACCCACTTCCAAGGAAGGTCGGCAGGGTTCACTATGAAGTCTTTCAAAGGTTCGTCTAACAAGTTAGGGCCATTAGATTCACTCGGCAAACAGATGTAGAGCCCCCCTTCCAAATGGCACAATAACGCGCAGCCTATACACATAAGGACAGAGGCCGCACTATACCCGATTCGTCAAGCCGTTCTTACGCCATGAAGGTTACCACTAACAAGCTAGAAAAGGTCCTCATACTTGACTAAAGCCAGAGCCATATAGCCCTCACAGTTGTACTGTAAGTCCCGGATGTTCGCTTACAGATAAGTCCTTAAGGAGAGAAACTAGAGCACCATAAAAACAACCAAATATGCTCTAGCCCTCTTGAGCCATATTGCTTTAAAGCATCATTTAAACGTTTATTGCATATATCATTAATCAAGTTACAGATCATGGTTATTTATCTTGAGCACTAGCATAAATACTACCCAATGCAACGTCCCATGGGTGTCAAGGTACAAGATACAAAAACTAGGATATCCTTAGTGGTAACAAGGTAGACACATGCACATGAATTAAATATATTAAAGGTGAATAGGAAACAAGGATAATCCCATGCTATACTTGCCTTAAACACCGATCCTTCGGTAAGCTTTAATCTTCAACGTTCTTCTTCTTCTTCTTCTTCTTCTTGATAACCACGTATATCTCACCGACTGGACTTGATCAATAAATCACCACACACACATCGAGCAATCATACACGAAGCAAACAATAGATCTAAATTAGAACAGTACACCAAACATATGAAATAATATGTGAAAAGGTTTTAAAGATGTTCTACGCATTGCTACGAACACACAGACGCGAAAAGCACACTAATCAGAGCTACGGTTGAAAAGATACATCTACCGAAAGATTTGCTCATAGGAGAAATTATAAAACTATTAGCTTCATGTGTTTTAATTATATAATAACATATAAAATATTTTATAAATACTATATACGAAATTAAGTCAAATTTAGATTCAAATTATAAAACTAAAGTAAAACAAATCATATTTTATTTACAAAACCCAGTTGCATAATTATTAATCAAGATATGATTTAAACCATAAAATTTCAGAATTAGTAATATGGTAAACACTGTCACTAACGCGTAGATCTCGTTGCTATGAATCTAACGCAACTCGAATAAGCTAAAACGGATCTAAAACGTAGAAGATATGATTTAAACAAGATCTACTTTATTAAAGTAATAGATTAAATCTCACATCGGAACTTAAAGATAGAAAACCTAACCAACAGTAACACTAATAGTATAACAAGTTTGTAAAACTCTTCTACACGTTACTACGATCACATAGACATAAAGATCACGAAATTTGGATTTAAAACGTAAAAATTATGAATTTTCTAAGATTTCCTATAGATAAATAATTACTTTAATATAAACTCAAAAATAAATTATCTCAAACCTATTGTACAGTTCTATCATCATGTAGAGCTCGCAAATATGAATCTAACACAATTTGAATGGATCAAATCGGAGTTAAAACGGATAATATATGACTAAAACTAACTCAGTGGCAAAACTGTAAATATCAGAAAGCGTATTTTTCAATTACCGAAACGAATTACGTTTTCAATAAATCAAAACGTATTTTCCAGATTACGCTTTGGACCGCGGGTTCGAAAAGATAAAAACTCAGGGTCTCTTTAGCAAAAACGTCGGCCGAATCGGTATCTTCTAATTTAGACCGTCGGATTCAAATCGGAGGGTCCAGATTGGATCTGGGAAGAACCGGCGGCGCTCCGGCCGGAACAGGGCCGTGACGGCAGTCTCCGCGGCGGCGCCATGGCCGGAGATGGCTTCCTCGCGCTATAGAGCATTACCTCGCGAAAGAAATACACCAACGGGTAGATAACTTCAACGCGATCTTACCTAGAGCAAAATCGAGGCCGAGAACGAAGCGAGGAGCGCGTGCGGCTCGGAGAGGCGGACGGTGGAGGCGGTGGTGCTCACGGTGGCGGCGCTAGGCGGTTGCGACTGCTCCAAAAGGGTTGGGATGGGGCGGAATCGTGCGGGGGCTCCGTTTTTATAGCCCGGAGGCATCGCTAAAGAAGGAAAGGGGAGATCGGAGGTGGATTCGGCGTCGGTGATTTTCGGAAAGGAGGATCCGGCGATGGCGTGGGAAGGAGGAAGCGCCTGACACGTGGGTCCGGGCTGTCAGCGACTGGAAGCGGGGAAACGCGCTCGCGCGGTGAAGCTGGGCCGGCGGCTGCGGCTGAGCTCGGCCCATGCGAGAGAAGGCGGGCGCGGGGAAAAAGAAGAAGCGGGCCGCGCGCGCTGGGCTGCGAAGAGAAGCGGGTCAAAATCCGAATGAAATGGATTTCTCTTTTTTTTTCTTTTTCCAATTTTTCAAAGCAAATTTTCAAAAGATTTTTCAAATCAAATTTGAATTTGGTTTAAACCACTCAATACAAAACTTCAAATGCAGCAGCATGAATGCTCAATCATGTTTCTACCCTTATATTAAATTTTAAATTTATAAAAATTATTATTATCCTAAATTTGCATGCTCACAAAATTATACAAAAATCATATTTCTCCTACTTTTCTTCTTTTCAAATTTTTAGGGTGTTACAATTCTACCCCCCTTAAGATGAATCTCGTCCCGAGATTCGGAAGATGATGACAAAAGAGATAATGACACTTTGTCTTTATTTGATCCTCATTTTCCAAATTACTCTTTCGTGCAGAGTCATGAGACAGTTTCTCATATCCCGACTGACTAATCTGCCTAAACATGATCATCTCTCCTATTGAGCTCCTCCAAAGTTATTTGTTCCTCTGCTATGACTTCAGTAAACTCATGGTCCACTTTGCTATCCTTGGTGTACCTATCTTCTAATTGATCATTCTCGTCTCCCTCAGGTAAAAGTCGACCACCTTGATACTCAATTCTTTTCCTTGACGGTGTTGTTAAGAGCATGGTGCACCGAGTACCATGAATCACTCCTTTGTATGCACAGAGCCATCCATTACCAAGAACCACGCGAATTTTAAATGACTCCAACACAATGAGTGTTGCGGTGAAGTTTTCCTTGTTTATGACAAGACTGACATTCGGACATATCTAATCTGTCTGCATTTCTCCCACTGGGGTTTGAACTAGCAAAGGCCTCCTCATTGGACACTTCACCATCTTGCACGTCTCTTCCATGTCGGCGGAAATGAAAGAATACGAAGCACTAGGGTCAATTAAAGCAAAAACTTGTACTGAACTTACTTGAATATAACCTCCCACTACTTTGGTAACTCCATGAATTTTATCCATATCCACATTGCTCAGTCTTCCATTGACATAGTTTTGCTGCGCTTTGCTTCCTTGAGCAGGCTTCTTATGGGCTTTCCTTTTTCGCTTTCGTTGTTGTGGATTCTGACTTAGTTCACTCCCAACTTGCTCTTCAACATTGTTGTTTTGATAGTGCTCGGCTTCATCATACCCATAACATCCTTCAATGGCAGAAACATCAATCTTTTCCCACATATTAGTGCGAGACGTCATATAGGGCTCCTGAGTCATGAGACACTACACTTCCTGTCATCAAGTGACCAACATCAGCAACACGAGCAAGTATAGATGATCATAATCATGAACTATCCAAAAGGACAACTCTTGTCTCCATGGATCCAAAATTATCAACCTTGTTCACAGAACATTTTTGCTCAAGAGTGGCAACTCAATCATGGAGACTAACCAATACTTCCAACTAAAGAGTTCAATCTTAATAATCCTTCTTTACATTGGCTACCCCCCTTAAAATAAGGGACACCAAATAGGGTAGCTTGAACCCTTTTCTAGATGAGCTACTTAGCATAAAAGTGTTCTGACATCCCAATAATACTCTTGTGTATGGGTAAAAACAAGAAATCTGAAATTTCTCACGAGCAGAAAATCAGCAGTGCAGTAAAACAGTTGTAACTCTCATTTTGTTAATCCAATGAAACTGTAGTTTACACCGATGGAAAGCTTATAAAATTCTCTGCAACTTACTTATAGAACACACTTCCAGATTCTGCAGCTAACTTGACCGAAAACAACACATAACAGATTCTGTTCCAGGTTTCAGACAGCACAGTTGCATCGTCTTGTGATTTTTGTATCTCCCAATCCAAAATAGCTATGAGGGTAGTTCTTGCATTTAGAGAGAGATGTTGAAGTCCACTCTTGTCCAGAATTTTCTCATGATTTTTGGTCTTTCAAGAACAGAGATATAAGTTGATAAAGACAGGCTGCTCCGAAAGACAAGATATAGAAAGCAGGAGATAACCAAAACCCAGCTATTTATTTCATTAATCCTTATACCTTATACATATAAACTAAATGAAATCATGGTCAAAACCCACGAGATCATTTCACTCATTACAAAATTCCAACTCAAGCATAAACATAAGCACAAAACAACTAAACACTTAAATATTCATTAGCCACACATTAAGACGACTCAACTTGGCTACTAACGGTTTTATTACACGGGACATAACTCCTATTCCTTAAACATGGTGTGATTGTAGCAGCATCCAGAGTAGATAACGTCTCTTACATTCCTTATTACTTCATATGGACATCTGAATCTCTGCATCCCTCTTTACCATTCTTATAACTCATACCTTAAGATGGGTCAACCTGGTATCCCTCCGGTGTAGATTTAATACCCTCATACTCAATCCTTTCTCCTGAAAGTGTAGTTAGAAACACTGAACCTTGGGCATACTCAATCACTCCTTTACAAGTAGATAACCAGTCTATTCCAAGGATAACATCAATGCCCATTAATTCCAAAACAATGAGGTTTACCTTAAAATTTACCCCCTTTATGTCAAGACTAACTTTCGGGCATACACGGTCTGCCTTTATTTCACCTCTTGGAGTTTCAACCATAACTGTTTTCCCCCTTGGAAGCATAAGTATGTTATGATCTTTTACATATTGTCTAGATATGAACGAATGTGAGGCACTGGGGTCAAACAAAACCTTGGCATTTTCTGAACTTACTGGTATTGATCCAAACACGACCTCCTTAGCTCCAGGAATGGTGGAAATATCCACATGTTTCAACCTTCCATGATTGTAATTTCTCTTTAATTTATTTCCCTGCACATGCTCCTTTTGGACATCCTGTCCTGGGTCTCGCTGTTGTTGATTCTTCTGTGGGTAAGATTTGATATAATGTCCTTCCTGCTGGCAATGATAACACTTTCTCTTAGCTGGATCTTTTGTGATGTCATACTCCAAGGAACTGTTGTTTGGTATGTTGCTATCTTGCTGGCCATAAAAGTTCACCTTCGTCCCTTTGGCTTGTTTCTTAGCTTGTTTGACCTTTCGAGGTTGATACTCCTTATAGGTAATTGTCCATCCATCTATGACTACTTCATGGGGAGTAGTTTTAGCGGAAGGGGCTTCTAACTCTTCAGGGTTTGAATTTGTTTGACAGGGGATCAGGGCTGCATGTGACAATGTAGTAGAACTCGCTTGCTCATTGCTTTCCACTAGTGGTTCTAATGAGATTGCCTTTCTCTTCTTGTCCATGTTGTTCTCAAAATTTGGATCCACCTTGACTTTCCCCTTATTAGACTCATTTCGAAGACAGGGAAAACCATAATGCTTACAGCAGTGACATTGTTCCTGCTCTCCAAATGCCTTATTATCGACATCTTTATTGGATTTCATATTCTTCCAAACTTCTGCTACTTGTATCTTCTCTGACCCCTTGGATATGTTGGCTTGACCTTGAGATAAGCATCGTTGAGAATTCCCATGTTGAGCCATTTCTTCTAGTAATTGGTTTTGCATCGCTAATGGTTTCTTGTCAAAAGTGAGCAAGAGCGACACAATTCAGTCCTCTTAACCTCTGAAATCCACAGTCTTCTCGTCACGAGCCGTCTAATAGACAAGGAGAAAAGGTTCAAAATAGAGACAAGGTTTTTTATAACAGAACGGGGATAGAATTAAGCATAACTTTGAGAAAATAACAAAGTTAAAGAGAAGCAAGAAATAGGCAACAATGAGAACATGATAAACGTCCAGTTCTAACTAGGCTTGCGTCCTACAGTCAGCATTGCTCTGATACCAATCTGTCACACCCGGTTTTAAGGACAAAACCAGACATACACTATATGTGAAATAAAGACGACAAATCTCACATATAGCCACAGATAAGTGTAATATCAAAAGGCAAATGCTTAATATACATAACTCAATAGTATAAAGTATACCTTAGAGAATAACACAGCGGAAAAACAACTCTGAACACCGGGTGTAGACCTCACTCCAGGATCAAACTGACTGGTTGATCACAAGCCTAACAATTCCAGAATCTAACAGTCTGTACCCTTCCTGAGATGTGGGGAAATAGCAAGAGTGAGTCCATGTCGAACTCAACAAATATAACATGGGGTTCATGCGACTCAAAAGGTTTGACACAGGTTTACTGCGATAGCTTTTAGTGAGTCATCTCTTTAACAATTGAGTAGCAACAAGTTTACCAAAATCCCAAATAACCTCATGATCATGTAAACGAGAATAATGTATAGCAAGAAACAATAATCATTAGTGAACATCAATATCATCAGTGTTTTCATTATCATCAGTGTTCATCATTTATTCTGTAAGGGTCCAAGGCCACTCGTGACCGTGAGCACGGCTGTTATAACAGTTTTACACTCTGCAGAGGTTGTACACTTTCACTGTGAGTCGTGATTTACCCTTTCGCCCGAGGTAGCTAATCTCTTGACCCACTTCCAAGGAAGGTCGGCAGGGTTCACTATGAAGTCTTTCAAAGGTTCGTCTAACAAGTTAGGGCCATTAGATTCACTCGGCAAATAGATGTAGAGCCCCCCTTCCAAATGGCACAATAACGCGCAGCCTATACACATAAGGACAGAGGCCGCACTATACCCGATTCGTCAAGCCGTTCTTACGCCATGAAGGTTACCACTAACAAGCTAGAAAAGGTCCTCATACTTGACTAAAGTCAGAGCCATATAGCCCTCACAGTTGTACTGTAAGTCCCGGATGTTCGCTTACAGATAAGTCCTTAAGGAGAGAAACTAGAGCACCATAAAAACAACCAAATATGCTCTAGCCCTCTTGAGTCATATTGCTTTAAAGCATCATTTAAACATTTATTGCATATATCATTAGTCAAGTTACAGATCATGGTTATTTATCTTGAGCACTAGCATAAATACTACCCAATGCAACGTCCCATGGGTGTCAAGGTACAAGATACAAAAACTAGGATATCCTTAGTGGTAACAAGGTAGACACATGCACATGAATTAAGTATATTAAAGGTGAATAGGAAACAAGGATAATCCCATGCTATACTTGCCTTAAACACCGATCCTTCGGTAAGCTTTAATCTTCAACGTTCTTCTTCTTCTTCTTGATAACCACGTATATCTCACCGACTGGACTTGATCAATAAATCACCACACACACATCGAGCAATCATACACGAAGCAAACAATAGATCTAAATTAGAACAGTACACCAAACATATGAAACAATATGTGAAAAGGTTTTAAAGATGTTCTACGCATTGCTACGAACACACAGACGCGAAAAGCACACTAATCAGAGCTACGGTTGAAAAGATACATCTACCGAAAGATTTGCTCATAGGAGAAATTATAAAACTATTAGCTTCATGTGTTTTAATTATATAATAACATATAAAATATTTTATAAATACTATATACGGAATTAAGTCAAATTTAGATTCAAATTATAAAACTAAAGTAAAACAAATCATATTTTATTTACAAAACCCAGTTGCATAATTATTAATCAAGATATGATTTAAACCATAAAATTTCAGAATTAGTAATATGGTAAACACTGTCACTAACGCGTAGATCTCGTTGCTATGAATCTAACGCAACTCGAATGAGCTAAAACGGATCTAAAACGTAGAAGATATGATTTAAACAAGATCTACTTTATTAAAGTAATAGATTAAATCTCACATCGGAACTTAAAGATAGAAAACCTAACCAACAGTAACACTAACAGTATAACAAGTTTGTAAAACTCTTCTACACATTACTACGATCACATAGACATAAAGATCACGAAATTTGGATTTAAAACGTAAAAATTATGAATTTTCTAAGATTTCCTATAGATAAATAATTACTTTAATATAAACTCGAAAATAAATTATCTCAAACCTACTGTACAGTTCTATCATCATGTAGAGCTCGCAAATATAAATCTAACGCAATTTGAATGGATCAAATCGGAGTTAAAACGGATAATTTATGACTAAAACTAACTCAGTGGCAAAACTGTAAATATCAGAAAGCGTATTTTTCAATTACCGAAACGAATTACGTTTTCAATAAATCAAAACGTATTTTCCAGATTACGCTTTGGACCGCGGGTTCGAAAAGATAAAAACTCAGGGTCTCTTTAGCAAAAACGTCGGCCGAATCGGTATCTTCTAATTTAGACCGTCGGATTCAAATCGGAGGGTCCAGATTGGATCTGGGAAGAACCGGCGGCGCTCCGGCCGGAACAGGGCCGTGACGGCAGTCTCCGCGGCGGCGCCATGGCCGGAGATGGCTTCCTCGCGCTACAGAGCATTACCTCGCGAAAGAAATACACCAACGGGTAGATAACTTCAACGCGATCTTACCTAGAGCAAAATCGAGGCCGAGAACGAAGTGAGGAGCGCGTGCGGCTCGGAGAGGCGGACGGTGGAGGCGGTGGTGCTCACGGTGGCGGCGCTAGGCGGTTGCGGCTGCTCCAAAAGGGTTGGGATGGGGCGGAATCGTGCGGGGGCTCCGTTTTTATAGCCCGGAGGCATCGCTAAAGAAGGAAAGGGGAGATCGGAGGTGGATTCGGCGTCAGTGATTTTCGGAAAGGAGGATCCGGCGATGGCGTGGGAAGGAGGAAGCGCCTGACACGTGGGTCCGGGCTGTCAGCGACTGGAAGCGGGGAAACGCGCTCGCGCAGTGAAGCTGGGCCGGCGGCTGCGGCTGAGCTCGGCCCATGCGAGAGAAGGCGGGCGCGGGGAAAAAGAAGAAGCGGGCCGCGCGCGCTGGGCTACGAAGAGAAGCGGGCCAAAATCCGAATGAAACGGATTTCTCTTTTTTTTTCTTTTTCCAATTTTTCAAAGCAAATTTTCAAAAGATTTTTCAAATCAAATTTGAATTTGGTTTAAACCACTCAATACAAAACTTCAAATGCAGCAGCATGAATGCTCAATCATGTTTCTACCCTTATATTAAATTTTAAATTTATAAAAATTATTATTATCCTAAATTTGCATGCTCACAAAATTATACAAAAATCATATTTCTCCTACTTTCCTTCTTTTCAAATTTTTAGGGTGTTACATTAACAAATCTCTAAAACAACTAAAATCCTACCTCAGCTTGGGCCGGTTTCACATAGCCTAGCAACGGCCCACCCGCTCTTCCTATTTCCTCCTCTTTCATCTTTGGAAAAAGTCTATTTTTCCTCCCCCAACTCTCACCAAAGTCCACTTTTCCTCTCTCAACTTTAAAACCAGACAAATCACCTCCCTCAACTTTTCAAACCGTGCATTTTACCTCCCTCGAGTGGTTTTGAAGGCTGTTTTGCTACAGTAACCGTTGTTTTGCTACAGTGCCCGCGTTTTTGTCTTTTTCTTTTTTATTTATTTCGGCTGAATCTTTGAAAAATCATATTAAATCATAGAAAAATCATAAAATGGAAAATCTAATTTTGTTGCACTCCACATGAGTAGATATACATAGTGAACATATAATATGGTATGCTTTAGTACAAAGTTTTTGCTATGAAGGTTTTGTCTTTTTCTTTTTTATTTATTTCGGCTGAATCTTTGAAAAATTATAATAAATTACAGAAAAATCATAAAATAGAAAATCTAATTTTGTTAGACTCCACATGAGCATATCTATATAGTGAACATATAATATGATATGTTTTAGTACAAAATTTTTGTTGTATCTTTAGATCTATGTTTTTCTATAATTAATTACAATAATTCATAGCTGCAGCTTCTATAATTATTTTGTTGGACTAAAGCATATCATATTATATGTTTACTATCTAGATCTACTCATGTGGAGTCCAAAAAAATTAGATTTTCTATTTTATGATTTTTCTATGATTTACTATGATTTTTCAAAGATTCAGCCAAATAAATAAAAAAGGAAAAAAAACAAAACCTTCATAGCAAAAACTTTGTACTAAAGCATACCATATTATATGTTCACTGTGTAGATCTACTCATGTGGAGTGCAACAAAATTGGATTTTCCATTTTATGATTTTTCTGTGATTTACTAAGATTTTTTAAAGATTCAGCCGAAATAAATAAAAAAAAGACAAAAACACAGGCACTGTAGCAAAAACACCGGTCACTGTTGCACACGTTGTTTACTGTAGTAAACCCGCCTTCAAAACCGCTCGAGGGAGGTAAAATACACGGTTTGAAAAGTTGAGGGAGGTGATTTATCCGGTTTTGAAGTTGAGGGAGGAAAATTGAACTTTGGTGAGAGTTGGGGGAGGAAAAATACACTTTTTTCCTTCATCTTTCCTTCGCGCCAAAGGAGCCCGCGGCCGAGCGGCCATGGGCCATGGTCGCTATGGCTACCACCTGGGTCGGTGCCAATTGCCAAACCAATACGCTGAAAATCCTTTGAATGCCTCCGCCGAGCCTCTTCTGGACTCGCGAGCGTGTGGGTCGGTTGCGCTCGGCCTCCATCAACTGCCATGCGGATCCATTTTCTGGGCCCTAATACGAGGCGTCTAGCCAGCACCCCAACCGATCCATGTTCTTCCACTGTTGTTGTTATGTGAACGATTTTCTCCTCAAGCGCACGCTGTCACTTTGTGCTGTTCTCCACCAAGGCCGAACTGTGCCACACCTCCTCTCAAACGGACCGTCTTCGCCTCTTTCCCCTTGCTACAGTTGCTCAAGGCGAAAAGAGGGCGATTCGTGTTTCCGGCGGCGATTTCGCCGGCTCTCTTCCTCTCCGGTGACCGCCATGGCGCCGTAGAGGGAGGTGGGTCGGCGAATCGCCGTGCGGATGTATATAGGGTAGGTAGTAGTGCGTCTAGGTCTAGGGTTTGCCTGTCGCCGGTGGTTGACGAGGCTAGGTTTCGTCGGGAGGTTGTTCCTTCTCCCCTTCGGCGTGCTTTTCTGGGTGACGATGGCGAGGCGAAGGCGTCAACGTCACTGGTGAATAATCCTTCTCCAACCCTCCTTCGTCTTGGCGGCGCTCTGCTCCAGCGCCGGCGGCGGGGTTCGGGAGATCTGTGTTGGAGCCTGGGGCCGGAGCATCTTCATCTCGGTCTGGTGAGTTTGCTGATTGCCTCCTTTTGTTTGGATGCGGCTTTGCTTGAGGTTGCTATGGTTTGGGGCTGGCCGGATCTGGCTCTTGTTTCCCTCGGCGGTGTTGGTCGTCGATGGCGAGCTCGGATCTGGGAGTTGGAGGAGTTGGAGCGCGGCTCCGGTCGATGGGGAATCGCCGATGGCTCCATCCCGTTCTCTCAACGGGTGTCAACTTCGACTCCTTTTCAAAGCCTCTGTGCGATGGGACTTCTTCAGCTCGCGGTGGCGTTCGTCTTCTTCTTCGGTGACGGTAGCCGGCGACGAGGACGACGACCGCAAAGGAATCATGAAGGATCCAGGGCTATCATTGTAATATTTTTGGTTTTTAGGGTCCTTTGTGTAGATTGGTTGAAGCTGCGATATCCGTATCCTACATGTACGCGTCTGTATTTGTACACTTGTGTTTTCCTTATCTAGAAATACAGATATGTATTATAAAAAAAAAAGGCCGAACTGTGCCTGTTAGGCTCCCGGCGCCGCGTTCCTCTCTGCCACCACCGTCGGCATCGCATGCGCCTGCGCCTCGTCTCTGACCAAGCAGCACACCGTTGTGACGACGAGGTTGGCATCGATCTGCTGCAGCGCTGAGTTGCAGGGATCAGAAAACAGAGCCGGGCGGTGGGTGCAGTGGTGGCGATGCGTTTGGATCGGGTGAGGATTTGATGCTTGTGCTGCAACTAGGCTCAGTCAGCCTAGAGGAATTGGAGAAATGGAGACACGAAGGATGCTGTGCTTGCTGCTGCTGCTACTGGCTACCTATTGGGGGAGAAAGGAGGAACTGGTTGCTGTGGACATGGGCTGAAGCTTCGGTGTAATGCATTGCGACGTGGGACAACAACGTGATGCCGTGCCTTTGTTTTTGGTGGAGACGAAGAACGAACATGCAGAGATAGCGAGCTGTAGGCGGAAAACAAGAGAAAACCCCGGAGCTTTCCCCAAGAAAGCCCACCAAGAAGGCAACAAGAACCCCAAACTGCGTCCCCCCATGTAATGTAGCACAGCACACAGCAGCAAAAAAGCTCGTGCACCCAACCAGCGCATGGAGAGATTTGTTACCGACTTCAGTACATTGCTTCTTTTGACAGGCGTAGCAGGTCGATGAATGGATCCTTTGACAGGAGGGCGAACGGGAGCGGCGGAGAGCCGAGCAGAGAGGTAAAGCCGGAGCAGATTGCCAATTTGGTTCTTGGTCGTTACTCTGCCGCGAAGCAGAGTAGATAAAACTGACGCGACTGCCGAATTGGTTCTTTGGTGTTGGACTGATGGTGGGGTGACGGCGCCGGCGCCGGCGTATCGCGTATAGGTAAGTAGAAGACGCGTCGCACGCCCCTGACACGACACATCGCTACTGACATGTGGGCCCCGAACTTGTCGAGCAAGGCTATTGCTGGGACTCGAACTTGTCGAGCAGGGCAGTGACAGTCGCTAGCTGGTGGTGCAGTCAGAGGACAAAGGCGTACTCACCTCCACGCGACCACGTATGCATATGTGGGTATTGCCCGCGATGAAACGAAAACAACCCGACCCATTCTCCAGTTTATTCACGAGAGCAGTACACTACGTTCAGCTGTAACGCAGTAACGGTAGAATTCAGTACATTGCTTCAATCATCAAAATAGTAAAACTCTACGCGTATAGTTGGTACAAAAAGTAAGAGTGAACCGTAGGAAAACGTAAGGCTATTAAATGAAAATAATCATCCTAACTTTTAGCGAGTAAATATTTTTCTTGCAAAGCTATAACACTCTGTTTGAAGATATTAGGTCGGAGGGTTTAGTTTATGCATGGCGAAAAGGAGCCTTGGAATTGTCTTAACTGAATATTCAGAAAAAAAAAGAAGAAAAAGATTCCATGGAGACAATTATGAGTTTGATTGTGTCCATACCAATTCAGCTTTAGAATGAAAATAGGTTCACCAAATATATTGTTTGGTTATAGATAGAACTGGCAGCTAGAATAAAGTAAGGTTACAATGCTAATTCTTATTTGGTTGTCCATACATTGAATTGACCAACTCTCTTCCTCTCTTCCTCCCTTCTCCCCCTGCACTAGGGCTCTCCACTAGCGAGATCTCCTCGGCCTGAGCTCTCCATTGGTGAGTCAACTTTGTCCTCCCTCTCTATCGATGAGGTTGCCTCCGTCGTCCCTCATTACCTCTCGACATTGCATATGCCCTTCTCTTTGTCGACAAGGTTCGCTCCATCCTCCCTCTCCGCCAACAAGATTCGCGCCGCTCTCCCTCTCTTCGCATCGCTCTGCCGGAAATATCCCATCCATCCACCCTCTTTGTGCCGCCTCTACTTGAGCTCTCTGTCGATGAGGTCCCCTCCACATCTCCACATCTTCTCTATCCTTCTTCTCCATCGGCGAGGTCCACTCTAGCCTCCCTCTTCGTCGACAAGGTCTCCTCCACTTTGGGTGGTGACTGGAGTAGAAGGATACGATGACAATGCTCGGAGTGAAGAAAGAAGGCTATGCTCAAGTGGGTAGCGGCGATGGACGACAGTGCTGGTTTTGGCGATGGTGAACCACCAGCAGTGATGATGGATGTTACCCTCCAACGCTGAGGGTAGTCTTGGAGCTTACCCTAATTGAGATTGTTTCGTTCTCTGGATTCTCTCCAATACAAATGGGTTGATCTTGCTATTGAAGATGGGCGAGTTTAGTTGTAGTTGAATACCATAGAAATGCCCTTGAATTCCATCTCTCGGTACATCCATGTAGAATTGGGAAAAACTCGATTCCAATTCCAAATTTTATGTATGGATATCTACATCCAAACCGGAAGGGGGGGTTAACATTTTTGTCATGAGCTGGAACATTTTTTATTATTTGTGTGCAGCTAGGATATTTTCTCCCAATCTCAAAATATTGTTCTTTTAAACCCGGAACACCGTTCTCTCTATTCCTGAACATAAATATTTTCTTTGAAGTTAAAATAATTTTCTAGTAAAGCTTGAACATTTTCTTATGAAGCAGCCTAGACATTTACCTTATCTTATTTTCTTATTTTATCCCTTTTCCTTGAAATCTGCTGATCTTTATATTTACTTTGCTTTTTGGATTTGTTCTTCCTGCCGAACATCATTAGTGCTTTTCTCTTGAGCTAATATTTTCTTCCAACGGTACCGAGCTCTGTATAAATGAAAGGACCTTGATGTCGCCTAGAGGGGGGTTGAATAGGCGCTTCTAAAATTTAACAACAAATAAAACTTGCAGCAGATTAGTATAGGTGCAGCATTGCTGCTCCCAAGGTGCAGCACTGCCTCACTGAAAAGTGTAGCACTGCCGCACCTGCAAACAAACTCGACCCGAGCTCAAACCAAACTTGGAGATGTCCAGTAGCAAGTCCACTAAGTACCTGCACTCACAAACATGCACAACCAAGTAGATCAAGTGGAACACAAATAATGCAAATCAACACATAGGGTACAAGACATAAGATTTATCATGTGGTTCAGCTCGTCACCAAGGCTTGTCTATATCCACATTGTTGAGTTTAGGGCTTTGCAATCCTTCCTCGTTCTTAAGTCAAGAGAGTTAACTCTTGAGATGAGGGGTTTCCACTAGATCAATGGGGTAATCATAAACTTTTTCATGGCTCACCACAAGCATGGGAGCTCGCCGGGCGACGCCTAGTCGTCTAGGAGGCTTCACCTCAAGAGTAACAAATGCACAACGAAGATCGATGAAGTCTGACAAGTGCTCAAGGGTTTGCTTGCTCTAATCAGCTCTCTAACACTTAATCACACACTAATCACTCGCTCTCCCAAAGAGAGGGATTAGAGAGAGCTAACACAAGGCTTGGGAAGGGTTTGGAATGTTCAGAACATCAGCAGCCTCACCAGGAGACATGAGATGGATATATATACCCACCCCAACCCAAACAAACTAGCCGTTGCAGTTTAAAAACTAGCCATTGTGGTTTATAAGGTGTGGCACTGGCGCACTTGACGCGCGGCACTGCCTCAAAAATCCGCGACACTGCCGCAGCTCCCTGAAATAGCAGAGGTCACCTCACAGAAAACGCTATAACTTTTTACTCCGAACTCCGATTTCAGTGATCTTGGACTTTCCGGAAAGCTTGTTTCGAGGGCTATCCAACCTAGCAAAGAACAAGCCCAAAGATCAACAAGTGTAGGTGCAGTGCTAAGTGTTTTCTCTCATGTCAGCACTTGGGTTCAGTTAGTTTGAGCACTTGAGACTTGTCTATATTTTGTATTGCATCCCCCTTGATAGTATGGCATACCTATACTCAAGATCAAGAGAATATGAATATTTCAACCACTTGAGTCTTCAATGTCTTCATATGCCATTTCTTCTCAAATCGCTTCATAAGGAGTTGCATCAACTTTGTCTCATCTCTTTGAGCAAACATACTTTGAGCATGTGACTTAAACCATTTCCATATATGAGTTCACCTCATGGCTTCAAGTCACTTTCACTAATGATTTGATCCTCATCATAGCTTGATTAGTTCCTCGACTCCATGCAAGTACTCTCTTCTTCATGTTAGCCATGGTACCTCGGTCCTCAAGCCATTGTTTGCCCTTCACCTTCGCTTAGTACCTCGAAGCCCTTTCCTTGCTATCTTCACCCTATCAAGCCATGCTCAAGTCACATCATATTAAGCATCCATTGAAAAACCATTTTGAAAGCATCTAGGCCCCGAGGTTTGGTTTCGGCAATTGATGACAACGCTTTATTACCATGACTAACGTGTGTTTTGCAGAAACTTTGGTAAGTTAGGTCATGGAGGTTTTAACTGCTTTGGGCACCATGGTATTCATGCCCCTTGATGGAAATCGTTTCGGTTTTCAAAAGAGTGACGTCAAGATTAAGGACGGTTAGTTCCGGATGTCGAGGTGTTGAGAGACATTTGGAATAGTCGTTAGGATCTTCGTTTTTCTCTTTTGGCCGTACTATAAAGGGGGGCATGAGCGGGTAGCTTGACCTAGGCGAGTCCTATGTTTAGGTGTGATGCACACTTGTTAAACTTGGCGCTAGGCAGCTCTAGAATAGCTCAAAGTTCAGTTGGGAGCAACTTGGTTGAAGTTGTAACGCTTTTCGGAGAGTTTCGGGTCATTTTCCCGTGACCGGACGCGGTCCTCGGCATGACCGGACGCGTCCGGTCAGTTCAGTTCCGCGGCTGGGGTTTCAGCTCTGAGCACCGGACGCGGTCCTCGCGAGGACCGGACGCGGTGGTCAGAAGTCAACACGTGTCACTTAAGGGAAACACCCGATCGGACGCGACCTGGGTGTGATCGGCGCGTCCGGTCATAGTCCAGTAAGGTCCTGAGACGACCGGACGCGTCCGGTCATCACCGATCGGACGCGGTCGCGCGTCCGGTGCGAGTACAGTAAGCTCCACGCACGATCGGACGCGTCCGGTCACCCCTGACCGGTGCGTCCGGTCATTTAGGTGTTTTTCGGTTTTTGACCGTTACGAGCAACAGGCGCGTCCGGTCAGTACGACCGGCGCGTCCGGTCAGCTCGAGTTTTGCTGAGTCAGCAGGTAACGGTTCGTTTCGTTTGTGGGGTGTATAAATACATCCCCACCACCTCTTTTAGAGGTCTCTTGCTCATTTGATCAGCTGATAAACACCTTTGAAGTGCAAGGTAGTGCAAGAGCACTAGTGAGGATAGAGATTTGAGAATCAAAGCTTGTGAGTTCCTCACTAGCGATTAGAGAGTAACAAGTGTGCATCCACTTTCTCATTTAGGCTCGTAGAGGTCAAGTGAGAGTTCTAGCTTGTTACTCTTGGTGATCGCCATCACCTAGACGGCTTGGTGGTGATTGGGAGTTTGGTGTTCATCCGACGGAGCTTGTGGATGACCCAACTCATCTTGTGAGCGGTTGTGGGTGATTCACCGCGACGGAGTGTCGAAGAATCAACCCATAGAGAGCACTTGATCCTTGCGCGGATCAAGGGGGAGCGACACCCTTGCGCGGGTGCTCCAACGAGGACTAGTGGGGAGTGGCGACTCTCCGATACCTCGGAAAAACATCGCCGTGTTCCTTGCCCCTTTACATTCAAGCATTTACTTTCTCGTATTTACTTACATTGCTTGTTTACATTCCTAGACTTGCCATGCTAGACTAGGATTGGAAACTAGGGTGCAAAACTTTGTATCGGTAGACTCTCTAGGAACACAAGTAGACACTAGGGGTGAATTCCAGCTTGTAGGATTTATTCCTTGCATTTATTTTTAGAAAAGCCCAATTCACCCCCCCTCTTGGGCATCTTGATCCTTTCAATTGGTATCAGAGCCGTGTTGCTCTACTTTTAGGCTTTACCGCCTAGAGCAAGATGTCTAATGGGGAAGGACCCCCTCCCACTTTTGAGGGAGACGATTTTCCATATTGGAAAATTCGTATGGAGGCGTACCTCGAAGCCATAGATGTTGGGTGCCTTAGAGCCGCAACCGAAGGGCTTCCCCCCATAAGGGATCCCACTAACCCAAGTGGTGACGAGGAGAAGTACGACCGGTGGAATGCAAAGGCCAAAAATGCACTCTACCGGGGCTTAGGCAAAGATATCTTCAATCGCGTGCGTAATGCAAAGAACGCTCATGAATTGTGGGAAAATCTTTGTGCTCTCCATGAGGGAACTAAGAGTGAGCGTGAGGAACGCTATCACATAGCCTTAAAGAAAATTAATTCTTTTGAGATGCTTCCCAAAGAAAGTGCTAATGACATGTACACTCGCTTGAATGTTCTTGTAGAGGACCTCAATGCTCTTGGGCTCACCAAAATGAGCCAATCGGATGTTGCAAGGAAGATCTTGAGTGTGCTTCCCGTTGAGAAGTATGGACATATTGTCACCGTGCTTCACCAAAGTGATCTTTCCACCGCAACACCAACGCAAGTTTTGGGAAAAATCAATGCTCATGAGATGTACATGCATATCACTCCGGAAGAGGGCTCATCATCTTCCAAGAAGAAAGACTTGGCCTTCAAAGCTAGTCATGACAAGAAGAAGATGAAAGGCCAAGCCATGATGGTGCAAGAAAGCTCGAGTGATAGTGATGTTGATGATGAATCACTTGCACTCATGGTGAGAAAGACCACCAAGATGTTAAAGAAGCTTAACAAGAGTGGCATCAAGTTCGATGGCAAGAAGAATAAATTCTTCACAAGTAGCAAGAGAAAGCCAATCTCGGAAATGGATTGCTACAATTGTGGTGAACTTGGTCATCTAGCTCATCAATGCCCTAGACCACCAAAAGACAAGTACAAGAACAAAAACAAGGGCAAGAAAAATGATTCAAGTGATGAAGAAGAAGAGAAGAAGAGGAACAAGCCATACAAGAAGAAGGATGGCAAAAGGAAGGAGTTCCACAAGAAAAAGAAGGGAGGAAAGGCATACATTGTTGGTGATTGGCTCACCGACATTGAATCATCATGTGAGTCCTCCGAAGATGAGAGCAATGATGAGAAAGAGAAGGTTGCCGCATTTGTGATGGGGCCATCATCTTCACCAACATCTTCATCACCACCTTCACCACCTCCTTCACCATCATCGTCCACTACTCACCTATGCCTTATGGCCAAGGGTGAACGAAAGGTACAAAACCATGATAGTGATGATGATGACGATAGTGATAGTGATGATGAATATGACTCACCTTCTTATGATGAACTTGTAAAATTGTTAAATAAATACACTAAAATCATAAGAAGAACTAGAAGTGAAAATGATGATCTTCAAAATGAAAATGAATCACTCTCATCAAAGATTGAAAATATTCAAAAGACTAGTGGTGAGCTTAGAGTTCAAAATGAAGTGATGTCTTCCACTCTCAAGGAACTCAAAACCTCCTATAAAGAGCTTAAAGATCAACATGATAAACTTGAGAAGAAGCATGATGAGCTCATCACCAGACACACTTCTCTAAAGGACAAATATACCACATTAAAAATTGATTATGATAGTCTTGTGGTTGCTAATGAACTTGCTCTTGAGACACATGATGCTACTAACCATGTTGTTAAGTGTGATATAGCTACATCATGTGATGACTTGATCATTGAAAGCATTGAGCGAGGTTCTAGTAGCAAAGGCAAGAGTGTGGTTGAGTCAAGCAACCATGATGATTATGCCAAGATTAAGAGTGAAAATGAGAAGCTTGCAAGTGAGAACAAGAAGCTAAAAGGTTTGATGGCTCTTGAGAAGCAACCAACAAATGAGTCACTTATTGAAGAAAACAAAAAGCTCAAGCAAGAAAAAGAGCATCTCAAGACCGGCCTAAGCAAGTTCACAAGAGGCCAACATTTGCAAAGTGAGCTCCTCATGAACACCGTAATGAAGATGGATAGAAGTGGTATTGGGTACTTGGCAAATCAAGAGAAGAAAGCAAAAGCTCAACAACAACAAAGCAAGTCAAAGCCCAAGCCAAAGAGATGTGTTGAGTGTGGTCAAGAAGGTCACTTTGCTCATGAATGCAAAACTCCACCACCACAACCCTTGCCCAAGCATGCTAGACCTTTCGCTTTCAATGCTCATTATATGCTAAGAAAATATTCAAATGGAAAGATGAAAGTCATGTTTTTGGGTCCCCCAAACAAGAATAGGCCAAAGAAAATATGGGTTGCCAAGTCACTAGTGGATAAAGTCAAGGGCCCCTCTCAAGTTTGGGTCCCTAAACAAAAAGCTTGATCTCTTGTGTGTAGGTGAACTACAAGACCGGTGGAACTCATTGGGTTATTGATAGTGGTTGCACTCAACATATGACCGGTGATCCTCGTATGTTCACCACCATTGAAGAGAATGGTATATGTCAAGAGAAGATCACATTTGGGGATAATTCAAAGAGCAAAGTCAAGGGTATAGGCAAGATTGCAATATCACATGATCACTCACTCTCAAATGTGCTCTATGTTGCTTCATTGAGTTTCAACTTGTTGTCCGTGGGGCAACTTTGTGACCTTGGCTTTCAATGCTTGTTCACACCAAATGAGGTGGAAGTTTCAAAGATAGATGACAAGCAAGTGATATTCAAAGGCTTTAGATACAATAATCTTTATCTTGTTGACTTCACCTCCGAAGATGCAAATTTGATGACATGTTTGTTCACCAAAACCTCACTTGGTTGGCTTTGGCATAGGAGGCTTGCTCATGTTGGAATGAACACTCTCAACAAGCTATTGAAGAAAGAACTAGTGAGAGGATTGAAGGATGTGAAGTTTGAAAATGACAAACCTTGTAGTGCATGTCAAGCGGGCAAACAAGTTGCAAACACTCATCCAACCAAAGCTTTCATGTCAACTTCAAGAGTGTTAGAACTTCTACACATGGATTTGTTTGGGCCTACAACATACAAGAGCTTGGGTGGAAATCTCTATTGTCTTGTGATAGTGGATGACTACTCAAGGTATACATGGACTTTCTTCCTTCATGACAAATCCGAAGTGGCAAATTGCTTCAAGAAGTTTGCAAAGAGAGCTCAAAATGAATTTGAAGTCAAGATAAAGAAGATTAGAAGTGACAATGGGAAAGAATTTGACAACACCAACATTGAAGCTTATTGTGATGAAATTGGAATCAAGCATGAGGTGTCTTCAACCTACACTCCTCAACAAAATGGTGTAGTTGAGAGAAAGAACCGAACCTTGATCACCCTTGCAAGAACAATGCTAGATGAGTACAACACTCCGGAGAAGTTGTGGGCCGAGGCAATCAACACCGCATGCTATGCTTCAAATCGCCTCTTCCTACAAAAGTTTCTTGGCAAGACCCCCTATGAGTTGCTTAATGGCAAGAAGCCGGACGTTTCTTTCTTCCGGGTGTTTGGTTGCAAATGTTACATCTACAAGAAGCGTCAACACCTAGGGAAGTTTCAAAGACGTTGTGATATTGGTTTTCTTGTTGGTTACTCATCAAAGTCCAAAGCATATAGAGTATTTAACCATGCCACCGGTTTGGTTGAAGAAACATATGATGTGGAATTTGATGAATCTAATGGCTCCCAAGGAGCAATTGAGAATTGTGGTGATGTAGGTGATGAACCCTTAAGGGAGGCCATGAAGAACATGCCGGTGGGAGACATCAAGCCAAAAGATGATGATGACGATGTACAAATTGTTGATCCACCATCTTCATCACGTGTGCCTCAAGATGATAACAAGAATGAGAGAGTTGAAAATGAAGACACTCATGTCTCTCATGAACAATCCGAGGCACAAGCTCAAGATGTTGATGCTCCTCATCCACCTCCTCAAGTGGTTGATAAAAGAAATTCACCACTACTTCAAGCACATCCACAAGATCTCATCATAGGGAGTCCTACAAAGGGAGTAATGACTCGATCCCAAAAGCTAGCTTCTTTTGTTGAACATCACTCTTTTGTCTCTTGTGTTGAACCTAAGACTGTAGAAGAAGCTCTTCAAGATCCGGATTGGGTGATTACAATGCATGAAGAATTGAACAACTTCACCCGCAATCAAGTATGGACACTTGAAGAGCATCCCAAAGGTGCAAGAGTCATTGGAACCAAGTGGGTGTTCCGAAACAAGCAAGATGACCAAGGCATAGTGGTGAGGAACAAGGCAAGACTAGTTGCAAAGGGGTTCTCTCAAGTTGAAGGTCTTGATTTTGGAGAAACCTTTGCACCCGTTGCAAGACTTGAAGCCATTCGTATCCTCCTTGCTTATGCATCACATCATGATATGAAACTATATCAAATGGATGTGAAAAGTGCATTTTTAAATGGCTTTATAAATGAACTAGTCTATGTTAATCAACCTCCCGGGTTTGAAGACCCTAGATATCCTAATCATGTTTATAGGTTGTCCAAGGCGTTATATGGGCTCAAGCAAGCCCCTAGAGCGTGGTATGAACGCCTCCGGGACTTCCTCATTGAGAAGGGCTTCACCATTGGGAAGGTCGACACCACACTATTCACCAAGAAGTTTAATGGGGAGATCTTCATTTGTCAAGTATATGTTGATGATATCATCTTCGGATCAACAAATGAAGATTATTGCAAAGAATTTGGTGAATTGATGTCAAAGGAATTCGAGATGTCAATGATTGGTGAGCTCACATTCTTCCTTGGCTTTCAAGTAAAGCAAACGAGAGAAGGGATTTTCATCTCTCAAGAAAAGTATACCAAGGATCTTCTCAAAAGATTCAAGATGGAAGAATGCAAACCAATCAAGACCCCAATGCCATCAAATGGACATCTCGACCTAGATGAGGGAGGTAAACCGGTTGATCAAACTCTCTACCGTTCTATGATTGGTAGCTTGTTATACCTTACCGCATCTAGGCCCGATATCATGTTTAGTGTGTGCATGTGTGCCCGCTTTCAAGCATGCCCTAAAGAACCTCACCTAAGTGCCGTAAAAAGAATCCTAAGATATCTTAAGCTCACCCCAAGCATTGGTCTTTGGTATCCCAAAGGAGCTAGATTCCAACTAGTTGGCTATTCCGATTCGGACTATGCCGGTTGCAAGATTGATAGAAAAAGCACATCCGGAGGGTGCCATTTGCTTGGAAGATCTTTAGTATCTTGGTCATCTAAAAAGCAAAATAGTGTAGCTTTGTCCACCGCCGAGGCGGAATACATTGCCGCGGGGGCTTGTTGTGCACAAATCCTATATATGAAACAAACCCTCCTAGACTATGGAATTGTTCTTGAAAAGGTGCCACTTTTATGTGACAACGAAAGTGCCATTAAAATTGCTAACAATCCGGTACAACACTCTCGCACCAAGCACATTGATATCCGCCATCACTTTCTAAGAGATCACGTTGCTAAAAATGACATATCACTAGAAGGTGTAAGAAGTGAAAATCAATTAGCGGATATCTTCACTAAACCTTTGGATGAGGCAACCTTTTGTAGGTTAAGAAGTGAGCTCAATGTGCTTGATTCTAGTAACTTTAAAAAATGAGCGTGTGTTGTCCCTTGCATTGCATTGTATAATATGCCATGTTTATTTTTTTATCGCATTGTTTTTAGGGCTTGGCTAACACGGTTACGATAACCCTTCCTTGGAGGAGTGAAAAAGCCTAACCGTGGATCAAACTTGACAAGCATTCTAGTTTTACCTTCTTGTATTGCATTGCATATGCATGGTTGTTGTTCTTGTCGTTTCTTTTCGGTTAAGCTTTGAGCAACCTCTGTGTTCGTCCATGGATAGAGAGAGCATTTTGACGCTCCTAAAGGTTCAAAAACTCTATTGCGTGGCCATACGTTGCTCCTTGGGTGTTTATTGCCTATTTTCTTAAAAATAATACTAGCCTAAGGCAATCTATTTTAAAATTTTTTGAGGGTTTGAGTGAGGTCTCTCATTTCGTGTTCCAATTGGTGTTTATTTGTGTCTCTTTGAATTGGAACCTGATTGGGAGAAGTCGCGTCGTAGTTGGAACAAAGAAGGGCGAAGAACAGTCACCGGACGCTGCACCGGACGCTGCACCGGACGCAGTGATGCTTCACCACCGCGTCCGGTCTCGGCGTCCAGCAGCGCGTCCGGTCATCCAGAAGACCAACTCCAGATCTAGTGATCGGACGCTGCACCGGACGCGCCTCTGTTGACCACCGCGTCCGGTCCCGGTTACCACCACCGCGTCCGGTCATTCGCGATGTATTCCCGAACTTCCAACGACCGGACTCAGACCGCGTCCGGTCAATCCGCACCGGACGCGTCAGGTCACTCCAGGAGCTTACTGGAGTATGACCGGACGCTGCACCACCGCGTCCGGTCATAACGACCACCGCGTCCGGTCATCACGCGTCGAGCGGATCTGACCCTTCATATACCGCTTCGTCCTCGGCCGTTTTCTTCTCTCCGCCCGAGCTTCCTTTGCGCCGCCGCCTTTTTCTTTCGCCACCGCCGCACTTCGCGCCACCGCCGCACCGCCTGCCGCCGGTGAGCCACCGCCTCGCCTTCTTGCTCGCGCGCGCCAGCCGCCCTTGCGCGCCTCCTGCCGAACCGGCTTTCGCCCGCAGCCGCGCCGCCACCATCGCGCCACCGCCGCGCCGCCGTCGCCCGACCGCGCCACCACCGCCGGTGAGCCGCGCTCCTGCAAGCCAGCTTCATCTCCGACATTGGTACGACTCGTGCTTGCCTCCGATCGTTTTTCATCGATCTGCCCTAACCCTAACCCTAACCCTAGGGTTCGTCGGTCGATCGTTCGTCAACGAGTTTCGTCGCGAGTCGTCTTCTTCGCGAAGAGCTCGTCCGGTGGATTCGGGGAATCTCGCGATCTAGGTCACCTCATCTTGTCACCGTCGTCTCGTCGATCCGAGGTAGCTTCACGTCTCGATTCTCATCGTATCACATATGCTTGCTTTCTCTAGGGTTTCATACCTTTTAGTCGTATATGTGCTTATAGTAGATCTCTCTATTCCGTCGTTGCAGCGAGTCTGTCCGTGTGTCGGGTGAGATCTGTTTGCTAAATCCGAGGCCAAGCCTGCGGATACGGATTGAGGCCAAGCCTCTTGAGTGACAGTTCATCATCTTACAGAGGTTCTCAGTCACTGTGTCAGCATGGTGCGTTGCAAGAACGCCGGTGGTGCTCCTGGTGACGGGAACGACAGTCCCCCTCGTCGGTCTGAGATTGCACGTGGGAAGCGTGTCAAGGTCTTGGCCAGAAAGAAGAAGAAGACACTCACAGAGGCAGAGATTGCTCAGGCCGTAGCAGATGCAGCAGAGCAGGCAGAGAGAGGTGGCAGGAGCAGTGGCATACGCATAGGCGAGCGTCGCTTTCATCTTGAAGGTCGACAGCTCGGCACAGAGGCCACTGAGGGCACTGAGGATACTAGAGCTGCAGAGGATATGTCAGTTGATCCACCCACAGAGACCACAGAGGCTCCAGAGGCTACAGCAGATACAGAGGAGCAGCCAGCTCAGTCTCCAGTACGTCGCCGCTCCACACGCGCCCGTACTCAGGTATCTCCTAGGCCAGAGGGTCAGCGACGTGGAGCACGTCCTCCTCCCAGAGCTAGAGGTTCACCCCCGGTCGAGCACTTTGACTTGAGGGGTGCTACAGCACGTCAGGTGCAAGGGTTGAGGTTCGTGGAGGTCAGTCGATGGTTTCCACCTGTGAGGGATCCTAGAGCTTCAGAAGGATTCTATACCCCTCTTCAGGAGGATTTCTACAGAGCTCTAGTTGACAGTGGTATTGCTTTCCGACCACAGAGGGTCTGTCGACTTGAGTCACTAGTCGAGGTTGTGGGAGAGCAGCTACGTCCGCACCTGTCCTTTCTGCCAGGCTTGTCAGATCTTCTTGGACGGACAGGTGCATACTGCGGCACATGGGTCAGAGAGTTTTATGCTTCACTATGGATTGATCCTGCCCATGATTTCATTCACTTTGCATTCCGAGGCCGTGATCACCGCCTATACAGCAGCAGAGTGCGGGAGATTCTCAGACTCCCAGCTTTTGACACAAAGATACATCAGCTGTGTTATGGTCAGACTCCTCCTCCGAGACGCCCTCACGGCGGGACAGTGCCACCTACCGACTTGGTTCGACCCTGCTTCCGTGAGCCTTTTGGCGAAGGGTCTCGACGCACGCCCGCCAGTTTGACTCCACTGGCCAGAGTTTTGGATGCTATAGTCAGACGCACACTTCTTCCCAGACTTGGCTACAGAGAGGGACTGACTCGGATGCAGTTATGGGTTGTTCACCACCTCCTCTCACAGACACGGTTTGATATATGGGATCTCATACTTAGTGAGATGGAGGACACCATAGCTGAGGGCTTCAAGGGTAATCGTCAGCTGCCCTATGCACACTGGATCTGCTTCATTATCAGATCATCTATTCAGCTGCCAGCAGAGATCCGAGCTGAGATATCAGATACTACCACTGCTTTTCCTGAGTATGATATCTGTCAGCTTTGGACGTCAGTTACCAGAGATCAGGCCCCAGTGCCAGGACAGCGTGTGCGACCTGAGGTTCCTGAGACAGCAGCTGAGCAGGACGCCACAGTTGATGAGCTTGCAGAGGCAGAGCTTGCAGATCTTGACGCTCAGCCTGCTGACCTTCCTGAGGATGGGACATCTGACAGCACTGATGAGGACTACCAGCCCATCCCCAGGTACCGGTCTCCTCGGTCCCACGACCACGAGGCCGGTGGCTCTGGTTCAGCCTCCCGCACAGACCTAGCCATGGTGGCAATTCTTGAGAGGTTGACCCAGGCACAGGAGCAGCAGCAACAGCAAATACAGCGACAGGCTCAGGACACAGCTGCAGCATTTGCACAGATTTAGGCTCGTCAGGACGAGTTTCAGCGTCAGCAGCTTGAAATCCAGAGGCAGCAAGTCGAAATGCAGTGACAGCAATATGAGATTCAGCGACAGACTGCAGCTAGTCAGCAGCAATACTTGGACCTCCTGCGCCACCTAGTCACGGTTGGGGTTCCTCCGCCTACTTCCGTCCTGACTTCTACTTTACCAGCTTCTGATCCATCGAGTCAGGGACAGCCGGGTCACCAGTTCACATCTCCACAGCGGCAGGTTCCCCAGTCTTTCCAGTCCCCGAGCTTCACTCCTATTCACACGGGGTTTACACCATCAGACCAGCCTCGCCCTCACCTCCTGACAGGCACATCTTTCGGTGATTTCAGTGCTACCTACAGCGAGTTGACTGGTCAGCCGACGCCCTCGCATACTACAGTTGCTACTTCTTCAGGGTTGTCAGCTTCAGAGGCAGCTATTCCTCCAGTAACAGGAACTGGTACTACAGAGACTCTACCTTCGTCAGTTGCCTCCACAGATCCTCCTGCTACTGGCTCGCTACAGGCTCAGGTCACTCAGACGGATCCTATCATTACTACTACGACAGTACCTGTTCCTGCCGTTCAGACCCAGACAGTTACACAGCCACATGCTTCATCAGAGGGTCAGCCAGATAGCTCAGATTCCGAGGGCGATTCTCTACACTTCATGATTACTCCGCGCACCTCGGCACCCGACACGACTCCGTCTGTTCCCCCATCAGATCCTTAGATTAGCTTTTTCTTTTGGCGCTTGATGCTAAAGGGGGAGAGAGAGTAGTTTCAGGGGGAGATTTGAGAGTTGTTTTTTCGTTTTTTCCTGTGTGCTACATTCATGCATCATGTTTACTTTTCAGTCATTGCATTCGTGTGACATGTCGTTGTGAGATAAACCCTGAGTCTTAATGTTTCATCCTGTTAGTGTTATCTCTTGTCACCGTTGTTAATTATAGCTCTAAGGTTGTGCTTCCGTGCCTTACTCCGATAAATTATGAGCTATATCCGTTTGTGTACTAACGCTTTTTGTCTTATCTTATGAGTACACTCTTTTGGCTTGGGACACATAAGCAATTCCTTTCACTTCTCTACTTATTGCTTGTTGCTTATGTGAACCATGCATGCTCAAAAACCTCAACTCAAATCTTTCATTTCTGAGTGTTGTCATCAATCACCAAAAAGGGGGAGATTGAAAGCATCTAGGCCCCGAGGTTTGGTTTCGGCAATTGATGACAACGCTTTATTACCATGACTAACGTGTGTTTTGCAGAAACTTTGGTAAGTTAGGTCATGGAGGTTTTAACTGCTTTGGGCACCATGGTATTCATGCCCCTTGATGGAAATCGTTTCGGTTTTCAAAAGAGTGACGTCAAGATTAAGGACGGTTAGTTCCGGATGTCGAGGTGTTGAGAGACATTTGGAATAGTCGTTAGGATCTTCGTTTTTCTCTTTTGGCCGTACTATAAAGGGGGGCATGAGCGGGTAGCTTGACCTAGGCGAGTCCTATGTTTAGGTGTGGTGCACACTTGTTAAACTTGGCGCTAGGCAGCTCTAGAATAGCTCAAAGTTCAGTTGGGAGCAACTTGGTTGAAGTTGTAACGCTTTTCGGAGAGTTTCGGGTCATTTTCCCGTGACCGGACACGGTCCTCGGCATGACCGGACGCGTCCGGTCAGTTCAGTTCCGCGGCTGGGGTTTCAGCTCTGAGCACCGGACGCGGTCCTCGCGAGGACCGGACGCGGTGGTCAGAAGTCAACACGTGTCACTTAAGGGAAACACCCGATCGGACGCGACCTGGGTGTGATCGGCGCGTCCGGTCATAGTCCAGTAAGGTCCTGAGACGACCGGACGCGTCCGGTCATCACCGATCGGACGCGGTCGCGCGTCCGGTGCGAGTATAGTAAGCTCCACGCACGATCGGACGCGTCTGGTCACCCCTGACCGGTGCGTCCGGTCATTTAGGTGTTTTTCGGTTTTTGACCGTTACGAGCAACCGGCGCGTCCGGTCAGTATGACCGGCGCGTCCGGTCAGCTCGAGTTTTGCTGAGTCAGCAGGTAACGGTTCGTTTCGTCTGTGGGGTGTATAAATACATCCCCACCACCTCTTTTAGAGGTCTCTTGCTCATTTGATCAGCTGATAAACACCTTTGAAGTGCAAGGTAGTGCAAGAGCACTAGTGAGGATAGAGATTTGAGAATCAAAGCTTGTGAGTTCCTCACTAGCGATTAGAGAGTAACAAGTGTGCATCCACTTTCTCATTTAGGCTCGTAGAGGTCAAGTGAGAGTTCTAGCTTGTTACTCTTGGTGATCGCCATCACCTAGACGGCTTGGTGGTGATTGGGAGTTTGGTGTTCATCCGGCGGAGCTTGTGGATGACCCAACTCATCTTGTGAGCGGTTGTGGGTGATTCACCGCGACGGAGTGTCGAAGAATCAACCCATAGAGAGCACTTGATCCTTGCGCGGATCAAGGGGGAGCGACACCCTTGCGCGGGTGCTCCAACGAGGACTAGTGGGGAGTGGCGACTCTCCGATACCTCGAAAAAACATCGCCGTGTTCCTTGCCCCTTTACATTCAAGCATTTACTTTCTCGTATTTACTTACATTGCTTGTTTACATTCCTAGACTTGCCATGCTAGACTAGGATTGGAAACTAGGGTGCAAAACTTTGTATCGGTAGACTCTCTAGGAACACAAGTAGACACTAGGGGTGAATTCCAGCTTGTAGGATTTATTCCTTGCATTTATTTTTAGAAAAGCCCAATTCACCCCCCTCTTGGGCATCTTGATCCTTTCACATTTCTTCAATATTATTGTTAGAATACTAAGAGTTGTAGTCTCTCTCTCTACCTTCTATACCCTTTTGTATTCCAATGTAATCTATATAAACCTACTCATGGTTAATGGAAAGTTATGTTAGTGTATTAGTTTTAATTTGTCTGCAACTACTCCACATAAGTTAGCTCCTCGTTCAACTCCTTGTGTGTTCCTGGGCTATCCTTCCGACCACAAGGGGTATCGCTGCCTTAACTTAGCCACGAATCGCATAATTATTTCTCGTCATGTCAATTTTGATGAATCGTCTTTTCCTTTTGCCGAGCTTCCTGCTCCTCTCCCTTCATCCAACCTTGATTTTTTTGTCAGAGTTTGACTATGTGTATAGCCCTGTTCCTTCACCTTTTGTTGCAGGTTCTGGTGGTGTTGCTGCTGGTGTCACTAGTACTGCTGGTCCTTCTCCAGTGCATGGTGCTGGGTCTTCTGGAGCTGCTCCCAGTCCAGCGAGGTCTTCTGGTCCAGCGAGGTCTTCTGGCGCCGGCGCTGCTATCACCCCATCCAGCGCTGCTGCGAGCGGTGCTGCTGCTACTGGCGCTCCAGCCGGTACTATCGGCGCTACAGTCGCTCCTCTTCCGAGTGGAGCAGTTCCTGTCACGCCGACCGTAAACGATCATGTTATGGTAACTCGGGGGAAGCACGGTTTTTGCCAACCAAGGACTGTTATGAATTTGCAGGCCATCTCATTGTCTCCTATTCCGAAGACTTATCGTGGTGCTTTGGCCGATCCCAATTGGCGTGATGTTATGCATGAGGAATTCACTAGTCTCCAAGCTAATCACACTTGGGACCTAGTTCCTTCTCCATCCGGCATTAATATTGTTACAGGCAAATGGGTTTTCCGACACAAATTACATCCGGATGGCACACTTGACCGTTATAAAGCTCGTTGGGTCCTCTGTGGTTTTACCCAACGTCCTGGTATTGATTTAGGAGAAACTTTCAATCCTGTTGTTAAGCCAGCCACTATACGCACAGTTCTCTCTCTTTGGCAGTCTCTCAGAACTGGGCCGTTCATCAGTTGGACGTGAAGAATGCTTTTCTCCATGGTACTTTGGAAGAGACGGTCTATTGTGCACAGCCATCAGGGTTTGTCAATTCATCGAAGCCCGATTATGTATGCCGCCTTAATAAGTCCCTCTACGGCTTGAAACAGGCACCCCGAGCATGGTACAGCCGGTTTGCTTCCTTCATTCGTTCTATTGGATTTATGGAGGCCAAGTCGGATACCTCTCTTTTCATTCTGCGGCAAGGCTCTGATATGGCATATTTACTCCTTTATGTTGATGATATTATACTGACTGCATCTTCTGGGGCTCTTCTCACCAGCATTGTGAGTTCTCTTATGGCAGAGTTCTCTATGAAGGATCTTGGGCATTTGCATCATTTTCTTGGCATGACCGTCTCTCGGAGTTCCACTGGCATGTTTCTCTCCTAGCGCCACTACATTCTTGAGCTCTTGGATCGTGCTGGTATGACGGATTGCAAACCTTGTTCCACTCCGATTGATACTAATGCCAAGCTCTCTGCTGAGGGATCACCTGTTGCTGACGCCACTGACTATCGGGCTCTCGCGGGTGCTTTACAGTACCTCACTTTTACCCATCCCGACATCTCCTATGCAGTGCAACAGATTTGTCTATATATGCACGATCCCCGTGAGCCCCATCTTGCCTTGATTAAGCGTGTTCTATGCTACATCAAGGGGACTCTTGACTATGGCCTCAAGATACTTCGCTCTTCTCCTTGTGACCTTGTTGCATACTCCGATGCTGACTGGGCGGGTTGTCCCAATACTCGGCGCTCCACCTCAGGTTACGCCGTATTTTTTGGTGACAATTTGGTTTCCTGGTCTTCTAAGCGACAGCAAACAGTTTCTCGCTCCAGTGCTGAGGCCGAATATAGAGCTGTTGCTAATGTTGTTGCGGAGATCTCTTGGCTTCGGCAAATTCTTCAAGAACTTCATTTTTGTCCCCGGCGCTCCTCAGTGGTTTTTTGTGATAATGTCAGCGTTGTATATCTCTCAACTAATCTGGTACAGCACCAGCGTACCAAACATGTTGAGATTGATTTACACTTCGTCCGCGACAAGGTCGCTACAGGGGATATTCGAGTACTTCATGTTCCATCTACCTCCCAGTATGCGGATGTTTTTACAAAGGGTCTTCCTACATCTATCTTTACTGAATTTCGCTCCAGTTTGAATGTCTCCACTCCAAGCAGTGTCGGCGTTCCAACTGTGGGGGGATGTTAGAATACTAAGAGTTGTAGTCTCTCTCTCTACCTTCTATACCCTTTTGTATTCCAATGTAATCTATATAAACCCACTCATGGTTAATGGAAAGTTATGTTAGTGTATTAGTTTTATTCTTCAATAATTATGATCCATGTTTGAATATCTTCTAGATATGAATGTTGAGATCATTCAAGCTTCAATTTGACTCACATAGAGACATATATAGATCAACATCAATATGGTCAAGCCAATTCACGGTTCCTTATATCCTCGTCATTTTGGCTTGACACTCATAACACTCACTTTAATCTCTATCTTCATACTTCTAGCTTGATCAATATAAATGCAAAGTGATTTTCCAAATCTTTATCCATACAAGCAAACCTACGTAGAGAACATCTTATATCCAGTGTACATTGTCTCCTTTGTCATTTCGACTTTGCTTGACATTTCCTCACTTATGCACTCTTGATTCATTCTTCAACCTTGATCAAAGCTAGTCCACTATCCAACTCGACTTGTTCATGCAAAGCAAGCCATTGTGAGACTAATCCAAAATCATCAACTCATGTCTCTTTTGCCATTTGCCAAATATGTTTGCTTTCTCATGACGCTATGATATCCCACAACATAGAAGCCATTTCACTGATTCCATTTGCATGTTGTGTTTTGCTTGAACTAGATTGTTTCTATGATCTTCCAATACAACAACACACAACTTTGGCCTTCATTTGAACAATATATGTGGAATATCATCAAGTTTGCCTTCTTGTTGAACCTATATATGCTTATCATTCCATAATCCACAAGTGCATGCAATAAACTCAACTTCTTGTTCAACACTTAGCAAACTTAGTAGACCTTTAATTATGTTGTCATTCAATTCACCAAAACCTACTAAAGGGGTAGATGCACTTTCAATAAACTTTTTTTCTTTTAGTCTCAACTACAATATTATATAATAGTTACCCCTATGTTCTAAATTATAAGTTGTTTTAGCTTTTCTAAGTATATAGTGTTTTGCTATATATGCAAACAAAATGAATATCTTAGTGCATATAGTATATAAAAGCTAAAATGATTTATAAATTAGAAAGGAGGAAGTACACAATAAGATCACACATATACGCACCAACAAATTGAAAATTGAATTCAATTTGGTGATCGGTGCTGCACAAACATGATCCATGCATCCCACATACACTGGCATAGATTTTTCTTCTAGCATTTTATTGCTTGGTGATACACTGACACCAAACAAAACATAGACAACTCAACCAAACCAAACAAAATGACAAACATGACAAGTGGGGGCACTAGAAAGCGTAGTACTGCATGTGACAAGTAGCAGCGGCATATTTTTTATTCGGTAGGACTCTGCCACGAGTGCAGAAAGTCTAAGCCGCTACCAAAGACGGTGCTGAGTTGCTGTGACTGCTGACACGGTGACGACCAGCCATCTCGCCGGCTTCATGCCCGACGGCGTCCACCAGCGTGCGCGATGACGCCACGAGTCACGAGCAGAATCCCCAGGTTAAACGCGACGCATAGCACAAGGGGCATTATGAACATCCTTGGCTGCGCCTCGGCAGTCGCCGCGACGCCGACCGCAACGGAGACGATGCAGAGGCCGATCATCGGAGCATCCATTTCTCTGTGCTGACTGCTGAGACGTGAGAGGCACCGACCGACCTGCTCATCGTAAATCAAATATTTCTTCTTGTAAAACGTGTAGCAGCTTGTCATGATAAGAGTGCATTCATTCATCCTACGAGAACTAGAAATGGCAAAAGCAACAAAGATTAACATTTTTTTCTCAGAAAAGGGAAACAAGATTTCCTTTCAGAATAGGATGTGAGGAACTGAGCATGTACTCAAATTGAGGTTCAAGAGAGCAGGGATCATACCTTTCCAGGTTCCTTTCCTCTTAGGCCAAAGCGTATAGTTTGCTCCGGCACCCACCCAGGGATGGACAACTAAACTAGCTTCGCACGAACAGAGAAGCAGGCATGTGTATATTTATATACCGAGAAGGATAAAACTGTCCTTTATATAATGTCCTGCTGCTGCTGCTGCTAGTCATCTGCAGTAGTATACTCCTACTTGCAACAAGCCAGCAACAGGTCTGTATATTTATATAATCTGCTGCTGTCTGCAGTATATACTCCTATTTGTAACAAGCCAGCGACAGGCCTACCAGAAACATGTCTATGCAATAATATAATGTGTATATTTATATAATCTGCTGCTGCTGCTAATCATCATCTGCTGCTGCTTCTAGTCATCATCTGCTGCTGCTTCTAGTCATCTGCAGTAGTATACTCCTACTTGCAACAAGCCAGCAACAGGTCTGTATCATATTTATATAATCTGCTGCTGTCTGCAGTAGTATACTCCTATTTGTAACAACCAGGGATGAAAACGGATCGGATACGGACGGATATCACTGATATCGTATTTGTTTTCATATTTATGTCCGGATTCGGATTCGAATACGAATAGTATAAAAAATGTCGGATAGAATACGATTGGATATCGACATCATAAATATGTGATTTAAATATTCGGATACGAATACGGTATCGGATGTTAAATATCCGGACTCGGATACGGACGGATTAAAACCCCTCTAAACAAATTTGGTCTCGAATACGGTCGGAAAATATCCATACCGTTTTCATCCCTAGTAACAACTAACAAGCCAGCAACAGGCCTACCAGAAACATGTCTATGCAATAATATAATGTGTATATTTATATAACCTGCTGCTGCTGCTGCTAATCATCATCTGCTGCTGCTTCTAGTCATCATCTGCTGCTGCTTCTAGTCATCTGCAGTAGTATACTCCTACTTGCATGTGCAACAATCCAGCAACAGGTCTAGCAGAAACAAACAGACAACGACGGTAACGTGTGTCGGGATGTTCTCTGCCTGGAATGTGTGTAGCCTGTTGGTTGCTAGGCAGAGCGCCTGAGCTTACAATGGTCCTCAGCAGTTTTTTTTTCTGGAATTTAGTTTCACCACGTATCTATATAATAATAATCTATAAATAATGATACGCCACCTTTACAAGCTGCTCCCTCCATTCCAAATTTGCTCTCCTTTTTTCCAGTGACCTTAAGGTTCTCGTTCACGGTCCTATTTTTTCAGAACTTGCTGCATTCAAGGTTTCTCTAGGACACACACACACACACTAATAACAACAATGCAATAATTTGCTTGGACGACTCCACCTCGATCAGCAGCAGTTGAGCTCATTCCCTCAGCTTCTGCCTGTTGGCATCCCCTCCAAACAGTGACATTCCTTTTGTGTCTAGTCCTGGCCACAGAGGATCCCATGTCACACAAAAATCCCTCTTTCCTGATCCCAGGTTTTAGAGGTTCCAGGAAGTTGCGTCTATCGGCTATCACTATATTCTATGGATCTACATATAGTTACAGTATGTACGAGTATGTTAGGTTTCACACACTGCTGGGGCCAAAGGTGCTTGCAGTGTCCGCGTGTAGTATTCGATGGTAGTACTAGTTTATTTTTTTATTTTTATTTTTTTGGTTTTGACTAGGTTCTCATCATACGTTGTCACGGATTTCTCTTAATTCCCTAATCATCTAACCGCCAATTTTGCTTCTGAAAGATGTAACCCAAATGTTGAAGGAACAACCGCCAATTTTGCTTCTGAAAGATGTAACCCAAATGTTGAAGGAAGTAACGAAGATGGTCAGAGCGGGTACAAGCACCACCATCAACATCAAAGGTGGTCATCTGTGGCTTGAGTGGTGGAAAATGTTGGCTGCTGGGCCCGCCTCAGTTTCCACTGTACGCCGGGTGTACCACATCATCCTCAGTGGCCTTAAGAGTTGTCACACCCGGTTTTCTAAAGAACAAAACCAGGCTAATCATATGTGTGCCCAGGAAGTCCACACATATGCCAGAATGAAAAAGTATCAGAAACAATGTTATTATATAACGTATACATAGCTATATTAACACTTACATCAGAGTATCGCGGAACGGTGACTAAACTTCGGGCTCCATTCTTCTCAGGGACGGCTGACTGGGGGTAACATATGCCTAGCACTTCTACTAGTCTTCTGGAAACTCCACTACACCTTTGTCCTTTTCCCGAGTAGCATCTTTTTACACACTGGAGTGTGGGGAAATAGCAAGAGTGAGTCCATGTCGAACTCAACAAATATAACACAGGGTTCATGAGGCTCAAAAAGGCTAGACACTGTTTGACTGCGTTTAGCTTTTAATCATCATATAATTAGCAATTGAGTAGCATCAAGGTAATCCAAATCCCATTAATGAATCAATGATCAATTGTAATAAGGATAATGAATAGCATTAACATGAGCATAATAATAATCAACAATAATTAAGCATGATATAACAATGGTGATCAACTATTCTGTAAGAATCCCCAAGGCCGCTCGTATCCGTGAGCACGGCTAGTATACCAGTTTTTAACTCTGCGCAGAGGTGTACACTTTCACTGTGAGTCATGATTTCCATATGCTAAGGGGTCATGAATCCCTAAGCACAAGAAACCATATAAAGCCATCCAAAAGTTCGTCTAACAAGTTAGGGCCATTAGATTCACTCGGCAGGCAGATGTAGAACCCCCTTCCCTGTGGCACAACAACCGCAGCCTATACACACTAGGCCAGGGGCTCGCACTACACCCAACGTGTTAAGCCATTCTTACGCCATTTAAGGTAACCTCTAACAAGCTAGAAAAGGTCTCTTGAACAACTAGAGCCAGAGCCATATAGCCCTCACAGCTGTACTGTATGTCCCGGTTATCACTTACAGGTAAGTTCTTACGGAGAGTAACTAGAGCATCAAAATAACCCACATGCTCTAGCCCCCTTTCAACAGAAATAACATCATCTTAATTGGTTGATTGCATAATCCATTAGTCAACTTACAAGATCATTGTTCATAATTAAGCGCTAGCAGTAGCTACCCAAATGCATAACCCATAGGTGACAAGGAAACAAGATATCAATAGCTAAGTTATAATCTCTATGGTTGTCAAGGAAGACACATGCATATGTATGATAATTTCAGTGAATAGATAACAAGGATGGTCCCATGTTATACTTGCCTTAAACTCTGATGCTTCTTCTAGTCCAAAACTTCAACTGTATTCCTTCTCGATCAACACATAAAGCTCACCGACTGGACATTATCATAGAACACCACACAAGCATCCAAATGCAATCATACACGAAGCAAACAATAGATCCATATTAGAAAAGTACACCAATCATATAAAAATAAGTAAAAGAGTTTGAAACACGATTCTAGGCATCGCTGCGAACACAAAGTCACGAAAAGCATGCTAATCGAAGCTATGGTTGAAAAGATACAACTACCAATAGATTTACCCATAAAACTATTAGCTTCATGTTTCTTAATGGTATAAAAACATATATAAGATATTTTATAGAGATTATAATTTAAGTCAAATTTAGATTCAAATTATAAAACTAAATTAAAACAAATCATATTTTATTTACAAAACTCGGTTACATAATTGTTATTTAAGATATGATTCAAACCATGAAATTCTAAAGATTTTGATAAGGAAATCATGAATACTAATATGTAGTTTATGTTATTATAAATCCATTGCAATTTGAACGGACTAATTCGGAATTAAAACAAATAAATTATGAATTAAACGAGATTTTCTTTAGTAAAACAATAGATTAAACCTAACATCGAATCTTAAAGGTAGAAAACCTAACCAACAGTAGATAAACAGCTTGAAAAACTTATAAAATTATTCTACACGTTACTACGATCACACAGACGTAAAGATCACGAAATTCGAATTTAAAACGTGAAAGTTATGATTTTTCTAAGATTTCCTATAGATAAATAATTACTTTAATATAAACTCAAAAATTAAATCTTTCAAACCTACTGTGCAGCTACACTAACATGTAGAGTTCGCAAATACGAACCTAACGCAACTTGAATGGGTCAAATCGGAGTTAAAACGTAGAAGATATGATCTAAATAAGATTATATGTGTATAAGTATTTCTATTGTATTTCAGGATTTATTTTACTAAAGAAAAACGGCCACAAATCATCTACATGATGTCATGTGAGGTCATCAAGCTAATTGGAGCAGGGCACAGCGCACGCACGGTGCACGGCATCAAGAGCTTAACCAAAATATAAAGGTACACATGCTTGCATGGGGAACGACACTTGCAATAGGTGAGATCGTGGCGTGCTTGCTTGTATATGCGGTACAGAACAGGGTTGACATGTACTGATGTACAGGGGCATGCGAATACATAGCGTAAGTTGGCTGTTGGACAGAAAGAAGCGCCGGACAGGGATGCTTGCCGGAGAAACGTGGGAGATAGATGGAACGAGAGTGTTGCGTGGGGCGCTTACCGACGGCTGAGAAGCAGCGAGGAAGACCGGCCGGCCGTGGTTGACGTATAGGGTGACGAGATCGGGTTTCTCGTGAACAGCTTCTCCAGTAGCAAATCGGCGATGTGACTATGTGAGTTGTCATGGTGCAGAGATGGCGCGTTGGTGCCCTTTGGAGATGGCGTAGTAGCAGAGATAGGAGAAAATCTAGTTTACTACCCAGGGATTTCTAAACTAGGGGCTCTCTTTACGATAGTTTTGGTGTGATTTTACCCAAGGGATAGGTACGTATATATAAGGAGAAAAACTCTCCACCTCCATGTCAACTAGCGATATGGTGCTAATTGACGTTGCACCATCCACCTTTACTAATAGGCCTAATTAATTATTAAAGCTCATTAGTAAATAAATGCATGGGCCTTTGAAATTTATTAGGATTATTGCACATGGGCTTTGAGGGCTGATTGAAAAATAAGATATATATTATTTATTTTCGGAATTAATTAGTTTTAGGATTAAAATAATTCTAGAAAAGTCTAGAATTGATATATAAGCCACGAAAAATACTCCGTTGGCTCCAAAAATTCGGGAAAAATTCTCGAAGACATTAAGGAACATGTGGAATCCAAATAAAGTATTTGGAGCTCATGATAAGATATTTTGGAGCATCTAAAAATTAGATTATGCTCACAGGTAAGTAGAAACAAGCTACAGAAAAGTCAGAAAAATTCTCGAGAAGTTTGTAGAGGTTGATTAGCGGACGAGAAACAAGGAATTTGATTGTAGAAAAATGATATATATATATCAGAGAAGGAAAATCGACCTAAACGCATTTTGAAAGGACAACCTGAATTTATTTTGATCTTTGGTCAAAACCAAGCAATACAAAATACAAATGCATCAGCATGTATGCACAACAATGTTGCTACACCTTATGATAAATTTCAATTTAGTGAAAAATATTATTTCCCTATGTTTTCATGAGCACAAAAATTCAAAATTAGCTCATTTTAGCTCTATTTCCAAAGAAGCAAATTTTAGGGTGTTACAATTCTACCCCCTTAAGATGAATCTCGTCCTCGAGATTCGGAAGATGATGATAAAAGAGATATGGATATTCTGCCTTGGATCTTCTTCACTTCCTCGAGTTCCATCCTCTTGGTAAAGATCCTACCTCACTTGCATACCCTGATAACCTTCAAGTAACTTGCCCAACTAATTCAAAATCTTGAGAGGGTACTTGGTAATAGTTAGATCCTTCTATACACTTAACTTCTCATCCTTTAACAGTGTCATGTTAGACACAGCAGGTACTCCACACTAGATCTCGGGTAACTTCGGACTATTAGCCACTCCTCTCTTTTTTCTTTTTAGTATCGTTACATGAGCTTTTGCATCGAGGTGCTATAGCTTACTCTCCACGCCAACACTCTTTATGCTTCTCATAAGGCCACTATGAGATGGTTGTATGTGAACGCAATCTTATATCAAACTCTTGTCCCCATTGATCCAAACTGCATTGCAATAACTCTTCACAATGATTGGCTATATCCCTTTTTAATCCATACTATCAAATATCTTTCTTCATATGTTCACCTTCCAATGGAGCCTCCTTACTTTCTTTGTCCAAAGTAGGTTCTACCACCAACTTTGAAAACATATGACCATTTATGTTCAGGTTAAGTTGCTAAACACTTGAACAATGCTTAGTCCATGGTGTCATCCAAATCTTCTTGGCATAATTCCCCTTTGTTAATGGCATCGACAATGACTCTTACTTTGCTTCTCTAGGTGATAACACCTTCCATGTCATAATCAACTCAAATCCAATGATAACACCACTAACTCAACCCTAACTTAGTGTAAATACCTTCTAGACACTTAATTCCATGTAGATATCTCCCTTATGTCTAAGAAGATGTTCCACAGTGGATATCTCCATACCATGTGTCAAGTGGTCCAACTCAGTTAGCTCACTTAATGCATATTTTTCTTGCGTAGGGCACATCCCAAATCTCGACGAGATGTATCACAATAAATAGAAAACTTCTTACTCAAATCTGGTAAAACCAAAACAGGCGTTGTAGTCAACGTCTTCTTCAATTCCTCAAAACTAGCTTGACATTTATCCGACCACACAAACTTGGCATTCTTCTCTAACAGAGATGTCATAGGTTTAGCAAGTTTAGAAAACCCTTCAATGAACCATCTGTAATATCCAGCTAATCCCAAGAAACTACGAATCTCGCTAACATCAATAGGTGGTTTCCAATTCACTAGATAAGCAAAATCTGATTTCTCTGTGCAAATTCCAATTTCAGTAACTCAGTAAAACTATCATATCTCGAGCTACAGACGTCCAATTCAGATTATCTTTACATGGTTGGAAAGCTTACAAAATTATCTACAACTTTTATTCACAACACTTTTTCTGAATCTGTCAAATAATTGGCCAAAAACTGAACTTAACCGAAACTGTTTCAGAATTCCAGACTATGCAGTAACCCCAACTTGAAATAGATATATCTCTTAGCTCTTAATAGATATTAGAGTGATTCTTGCGGGGTTGGAAAGATATAGAAGTCTAATTATTCCCAGTAAAATTTCTTAAATTTCTCATGAACGGATTTTAAGTTATTTCTAAAACATCCCAGACTGATCCAAAAATCAGCAAAGGACAGAACTATGTTCACCTCATATTCAACTAATATATTTTGATCAAACTTAATATTCTTAACCATGGAACTTGTAGGCCTGTCTACAAAACTCCAGCACACATTACAAAGATCCAAATCACACATTATCACATTAACAATTCATCAATCACACAATTGTTCACACCACAAACTGACTCTCAAAACAATCTAACTTAAAATTGACTCGTAACTACTATCGTTCTTATTACATAGGGATTTTTCCTATTTCCTAGTTAAGCTTCTAATAAATCTTGGGACGACCTAACTCCGCCCTTAATTGGTCAATCTCCTTATAAGCTTGCTCCTTAAGTTCTTTTTCCTTCAGCAACTCTTATGCAATGATGATGCCACAAGCTCATAACCAACTTTATAAATGTCTCCTTTAGACCCTTATGATTCTTATAGATGTTCTAACAGGTTACCAACCCTAAGAAAAGATACTTGCACTTGATAATAATTTTGCAACCATGTGGATAGCTGATGCTTCCAAGTGACGAAATAGAACATATAAACCTCCATCTTGTATCGTCTTTAGTTCGACAACCCCTCTTAAGAAGAGATCAACTAGAGTACACCAAAGGATAGCTTGCATTTGTTTCTGAGTGATAACTACTATCGTGTCCTTCTATCATGTCAAAGAGACTCATGAGCATATGCAAGAACAAGTAACCTGCACTTCCTCGCGAGCAGAAAAATAGCAGTGCAGAAATACAGTTATATCTCGAGTTCTACGAATCCGATGATATTGTAGCTTATACCGTTGGAAAGCTTATCAAATTTACTACAACTTCCTTATAGAATTCTTCTCCAGATTCTGCAGTTAAGGTAGTCAAAAACTGTGTACAACAGAAACTATTCCAGATTGCTGACAGCACAGATGCGTCGCCTTGTGATTTTCATAACTCCCAAACCATAGTAGCTATCAGGACGGTTCTTACGGTCAGAGAAAGATATTAAAGTCTACTATTGTCCAGAATTTATCTATGATTTTTGGGCATCCAAAAATAGAGATATAAGCTAAGGAAGACAGACTGCTATAAAAAAACAGGATAAGGTAGAAACGAGATTCAAAGACACTAGAGAGATAGATAACACTAATCTTCAAGTCTTCATGCTTCTTTGCTTTGTGTTGATGAGATATAAGACATGGATCAAGGATAGCCAAAAGATGACAAGAAAGATAAGGTTTGATTTTTAGTTCTTCATGTGTTGATCATCCATTAAGATGAGATTAATAAGGTAGCATGACAACCAAGGGTAGACAGGAACGGTGTAAGAGAAAATGGCATGAATTAGGATCGATTGAAAGATAAGTAAGATACAAGATGTCACTACCCCACTTAACATAGATCGAGCTACTTCTCAAGACTTATACCTTCCGGGCCTACCTTTGAAACACGGGAACAAGAACAACACACAAGCAACACATCAAGCAAAACAAGCACACATCACATCATCGGTACTACACGTGCTTCTTCAATAATGGTGGTCATCCTATTGGCACATTGGAGATGATGAAAGGCCATCGAACTTTTGAACAAGGTAAGATCAGGAAACTTTTAGTAAAAACAACATAAAATAAAATCCAAGGGAGTAAGAAATGATAACTCAAAGGAAGCTATCAAGGAGAGGATACAACAAGACAAGGAAGAGGAAATAGTCAAAATCAATGAGTCAAGGGATGACAAAATAGTTTTATAGTAAAATGAGTTTTAGAATACGTCCAGTGCTACTTGGCATACGTCCTACAGTCAACACCGCTCTGATACCACTCTGTCACACCCGGTTTTCTAAAGAACAAAACCAGGCTAATCATATGTGTGCCCAGGAAGTCCACACATATGCCAGAATGAAAAAGTATCAGAAACAATGTTATTATATAACGTATACATAGCTATATTAACACTTACATCAGAGTATCGCGGAACGGTGACTAAATTTCGGGCTCCATTCTTCTCAGGGACGGCTGACTGGGGGTAACATATGCCTAGCACTTCTACTAGTCTTCTGGAAACTCCACTACACATTTGTCCTTTTCCCGAGTAGCATCTTTTTACACACTGGAGTGTGGGGAAATAGCAAGAGTGAGTCCATGTCGAACTCAACAAATATAACACAGGGTTCATGAGGCTCAAAAAGGCTAGACACTGTTTGACTGCGTTTAGCTTTTAATCATCATATAATTAGCAATTGAGTAGCATCAAGGTAATCCAAATCCCATTAATGAATCAATGATCAATTGTAATAAGGATAATGAATAGCATTAACATGAGCATAATAATAATCAATAATAATTAAGCATGATATAACAATGGTGATCAACTATTCTGTAAGAATTCCCAAGGCCGCTCGTATCCGTGAGCACGGCTAGTATACCAGTTTTTAACTCTGCGCAGAGGTGTACACTTTCACTGTGAGTCATGATTTCCATATGCTAAGGGGTCATGAATCCCTAAGCACAAGAAACCATATAAAGCCATCCAAAAGTTCGTCTAACAAGTTAGGGCCATTAGATTCACTCGGCAGGCAGATGTAGAACCCCCCTTCCCTGTGGCACAACAACCGCAGCCTATACACACTAGGCCAGGGGCTCGCACTACACCCAACGTGGCAAGCCATTCTTACGTCATTTAAGCTAACCTCTAACAAGCTAGAAAAGGTCTCTTGAACAACTAGAGCCAGAGCCATATAGCCCTCACAACTGTACTATATGTCCCGGTTATCACTTACAGGTAAGTCCTTACGGAGAGTAACTAGAGCATCAAAATAACCCACATGCTCTAGCCCCCTTTCAACAGAAATAACATCATCTTAATTGGTTGATTGCATAATCCATTAGTCAACTTACAAGATCATTGTTCATAATTAAGCGCTAGCAGTAGCTACCCAAATGCATAACCCATAGGTGACAAGGAAACAAGATATCAATAGCTAAGTTATAATCTCTATGGTTGTCAAGGAAGACACATGCATATGTATGATAATTTCAGTGAATAGGTAACAAGGATGGTCCCATGTTATACTTGCCTTAAACTCTGATGCTTCTTCTAGTCCAAAACTTCAACTGTATTCCTTCTCGATCAACACATAAAGCTCACCGACTGGACATTATCATAGAACACCACACAAGCATCCAAATACAATCATACACGAAGCAAACAATAGATCCATATTAGAACAGTACACCAATCATATAAAAATAAGTAAAAGAGTTTGAAACACGATTCTAGGCATCGCTGCGAACACAAAGTCACGAAAAGCATGCTAATCGAAGCTATGGTTGAAAAGATACAACTACCAATAGATTTACCCATAAAACTATTAGCTTCATGTTTCTTAATGGTATAAAAACATATATAAGATATTTTATAGAGATTATAATTTAAGTCAAATTTAGATTCAAATTATAAAACTAAAGTAAAACAAATCATATTTTATTTACAAAACTCGGTTACATAATTGTTATTTAAGATATGATTCAAACCATGAAATTCTAAAGATTTTGATAAGGAAATCATGAATACTAATATGTAGTTTATGTTATTATAAATCCATTGCAATTTGAACGGACTAATTCGGAATTAAAACAAATAAATTATGAATTAAACGAGATTTTCTTTAGTAAAACAATAGATTAAACCTAACATCGAATCTTAAAGGTAGAAAACCTAACCAACAGTAGATAAACAGCTTGAAAAACTTATAAAATTATTCTACACGTTACTACGATCACACAGACGTAAAGATCACGAAATTCGGATTTAAAACGTGAAAGTTATGATTTTTCTAAGATTTCCTATAGATAAATAATTACTTTAATATAAACTCAAAAATTAAATCTTTCAAACCTACTGTGCAGCTACACTAACATGTAGAGTTCGCAAATACGAACCTAACGCAACTTGAATGGGTCAAATCAGAGTTAAAACGTAGAAGATATGATCTAAATAAGATTATATGTGTATAAGTATTTCTATTGTATTTCAGGATTTATTTTACTAAAGAAAAACGGCCACAAATCATCTACATGATGTCATGTGAGGTCATCAAGCTAATTGGAGCAGGGCACAGCGCACGCACGGTGCACGGCATCAAGAGCTTAACCAAAATATAAAGGTACACATGCTTGCATGGGGAACGACACTTGCAATAGGTGAGATCGTGGCGTGCTTGCTTGTATATGCGGTACAGAACAGGGTTGACATGTACTGATGTACAGGGGCATGCGAATACATAGCGTAAGTTGGCTGTTGGACAGAAAGAAGCGCCGGACAGGGATGCTTGCCGGAGAAACGTGGGAGATAGATGGAACGAGAGTGTTGCGTGGGGCGCTTACCGACGGCTGAGAAGCAGCGAGGAAGACCGGCCGGCCGTGGTTGACGTATAGGGTGACGAGATCGGGTTTCTCGTGAACAGCTTCTCCAGTAGCAAATCGGCGATGTGACTATGTGAGTTGTCATGGTGCAGAGATGGCGCGTTGGTGCCCTTTGGAGATGGCGTAGTAGCAGAGATAGGAGAAAATCTAGTTTACTACCCAGGGATTTCTAAACTAGGGGCTCTCTTTACGATAGTTTTGGTGTGATTTTACCCAAGGGATAGGTACGTATATATAAGGAGAAAAACTCTCCACCTCCATGTCAACTAGCGATATGGTGCTAATTGACGTTGCACCATCCACCTTTACTAATAGGCCTAATTAATTATTAAAGCTCATTAGTAAATAAATGCATGGGCCTTTGAAATTTATTAGGATTATTGCACATGGGCTTTGAGGGCTGATTGAAAAATAAGATATATATTATTTATTTTCGGAATTAATTAGTTTTAGGATTAAAATAATTCTAGAAAAGTCTAGAATTGATATATAAGCCACGAAAAATACTCCGTTGGCTCCAAAAATTCGGGAAAAATTCTCGAAGACATTAAGGAACATGTGGAATCCAAATAAAGTATTTGGAGCTCATGATAAGATATTTTGGAGCATCTAAAAATTAGATTATGCTCACAGGTAAGTAGAAACAAGCTACAGAAAAGTCAGAAAAATTCTCGAGAAGTTTGTAGAGGTTGATTAGCGGACGAGAAACAAGGAATTTGATTGTAGAAAAATGATATATATATATCAGAGAAGGAAAATCGACCTAAACGCATTTTGAAAGGACAACCTGAATTTATTTTGATCTTTGATCAAAACCAAGCAATACAAAATACAAATGCATCAGCATGTATGCACAACAATGTTGCTACACCTTATGATATATTTCAATTTAGTGAAAAATATTATTTCCCTATGTTTTCATGAGCACAAAAATTCAAAATTAGCTCATTTTAGCTCTATTTCCAAAGAAGCAAATTTTAGGGTGTTACAATTCTACCCCCCTTAAGATGAATCTCGTCCTCGAGATTCGGAAGATGATGATAAAAGAGATATGGATATTCTGCCTTGGATCTTCTTCACTTCCTCGAGTTCCATCCTCTTGGTAAAGATCCTACCTCACTTGCATACCCTGATAACCTTCAAGTAACTTGCCCAACTAATTCAAAATCTTGAGAGGGTACTTGGTAATAGTTAGATCCTTCTATACACTTAACTTCTCATCCTTTAACAGTGTCATGTTAGACACAGCAGGTACTCCACACTAGATCTCGGGTAACTTCGGACTATTAGCCACTCCTCTCTTTTTTCTTTTTAGTATCGTTACATGAGCTTTTGCATCGAGGTGCTATAGCTTACTCTCCACGCCAACACTCTTTATGCTTCTCATAAGGCCACTATGAGATGGTTGTATGTGAACGCAATCTTATATCAAACTCTTGTCCCCATTGATCCAAACTGCATTGCAATAACTCTTCACAATGATTGGCTATATCCCTTTTTAATCCATACTATCAAATATCTTTCTTCATATGTTCACCTTCCAATGGAGCCTCCTTACTTTCTTTGTCCAAAGTAGGTTCTACCACCAACTTTGAAAACATATGACCATTTATGTTCAGGTTAAGTTGCTAAACACTTGAACAATGCTTAGTCCATGGTGTCATCCAAATCTTCTTGGCATAATTCCCCTTTGTTAATGGCATCGACAATGACTCTTACTTTGCTTCTCTAGGTGATAGCACCTTCCATGTCATAATCAACTCAAATCCAATGATAACGCCACTAACTCAACCCTAACTTAGTGTAAATACCTTCTAGACACTTAATTCCATGTAGATATCTCTCTTATGTCCAAGAAGATGTTCCACAGTGGATATCTCCATACCATGTGTCAAGTGGTCCAACTCAGTTAGCTCACTTAATGCATATTTTTCTTGCGTAGGGCACATCCCAAATCTCGACGAGATGTATCACAATAAATAGAAAACTTCTTACTCAAATCTGGTAAAACCAAAACAGGCGCTGTAGTCAACGTCTTCTTCAATTCCTCAAAACTAGCTTGACATTTATCCGACCACACAAACTTGGCATTCTTCTCTAACAGAGATGTCATAGATTTAGCAAGTTTAGAAAACCCTTCAATGAACCATCTGTAATATCCAGCTAATCCCAAGAAACTACGAATCTCGCTAACATCAATAGGTGGTTTCCAATTCAATAGATAAGCAAAATCTGATTTCTCTGTGCAAATTCCAATTTCAGTAACTCAGTAAAACTGTCATATCTCGAGCTACAGACGTCCAATTCAGATGATCTTTACATGGTTGGAAAGCTTACAAAATTATCTACAACTTTTATTCACAACACTTTTTCTGAATCTGTCAAATAATTGGCCAAAAACTGAACTTAACCGAAACTGTTTCAGAATTTCAGACTATGCAGTAACCCCAACTTGAAATAGATATATCTCTTAGCTCTTAATAGATATTAGAGTGATTCTTGCGGGGTTGGAAAGATATAGAAGTCTAATTATTCCCAGTAAAATTTCTTAAATTTCTCATGAATGGATTTTAAGTTATTTCTAAAACATCCCAGACTGATCCAAAAATCAGCAAAGGACAGAACTATGTTCACCTCATATTCAACTAATATATTTTGATCAAACTTAATATTCTTAACCATGGAACTTGTAGGCCTGTCTACAAAACTCCAGCACACATTACAAAGATCCAAATCACACATTATCACATTAACAATCCATCAATCACACAATTGTTCACACCACAAACTGACTCTCAAAACAATCTAACTTAAAATTGACTCGCAACTACTATCGTTCTTATTACATAGGGATTTTTCCTATTTCCTAGTTAAGCTTCTAATAAATCTTGGGACGACCTAACTCTGCCCTTAATTGGTCAATCTCCTTATAAGCTTGCTCCTTAAGTTCTTTTTCCTTCAGCAACTCTTATGCAATGATGATGCCATAAGCTCATAACCAACTTTATAAATGTCTCCTTTAGACCCTTATGATTCTTATAGATGTTCTAACAGGTTACCAACCCTAAGAAAAGATACTTGCACTTGATAATAATTTTGCAACCATGTGGATAGCTGATGCTTCCAAGTGACGAAATAGAACATATAAACCTCCATCTTGTATCGTCTTTAGTTCGACAACCCCTCTTAAGAAGAGATCAACTAGAGTACACCAAAGGATAGCTTGCATTTGTTTCTGAGTGATAACTACTATCGTGTCCTTCTATCATGTCAAAGAGACTCATGAGCATATGCAAGAACAAGTAACCTGCACTTCCTCGCGAGCAGAAAAATAGCAGTGCAGAAATACAGTTATATCTCGAGTTCTACGAATCCGATGATATTGTAGCTTATACCGTTGGAAAGCTTATCAAATTTACTACAACTTCCTTATAGAATTCTTCTCCAGATTCTGCAGTTAAGGTAGTCAAAAACTGTGCACAACAGAAACTATTCCAGATTGCTGACAGCACAGATGCGTCGCCTTGTGATTTTCATAACTCCCAAACCATAGTAGCTATCAGGACGGTTCTTACGGTCAGAGAAAGATATTAAAGTCTACTATTGTCCAGAATTTATCCATGATTTTTGGGCATCCAAAAATAGAGATATAAGCTAAGGAAGACATACTGCTATAAAAAAACAGGATAAGGTAGAAACGAGATTCAAAGACACTAGAGAGATAGATAACACTAATCTTCAAGTCTTCATGCTTCTTTGCTTTGTGTTGATGAGATATAAGACATGGATCAAGGATAGCCAAAAGATGACAAGAAAGATAAGGTTTGATCTTTAGTTCTTCATGTGTTGATCATCCATTAAGATGAGATTAATAAGGTAGCATGACAACCAAGGGTAGACAGGAACGGTGTAAGAGAAAATGGCATGAATTAGGATCGATTGAAAGATAAGTAAGATACAAGATGTCACTACCCCACTTAACATAGATCGAGCTACTTCTCAAGACTTATACCTTCCGGGCCTACCTTTGAAACACGGGAACAAGAACAACACACAAGCAACACATCAAGCAAAACAAGCACACATCACATCATCGGTACTACACGTGCTTCTTCAATAATGGTGGTCATCCTATTGGCACATTGGAGATGATGAAAGGCCATCGAACTTTTGAACAAGGTAAGATCAGGAAACTTTTAGTAAAAACAACATAAAATAAAATCCAAAGGAGTAAGAAATGATAACTCAAAGGAAGCTATCAAGGAGAGGATACAACAAGACAAGGAAGAGAAAATAGTCAAAATCAATGAGTCAAGGGATGACAAAATAGTTTTATAGTAAAATGAGTTTTAGAATACGTCCAGTGCTACTTGGCATACGTCCTACAGTCAACACCGCTCTGATACCACTCTGTCACACCCGGTTTTCTAAAGAACAAAACCAGGCTAATCATATGTGTGCCCAGGAAGTCCACACATATGCTAGAATGAAAAAGTATCAGAAACAATGTTATTATATAACGTATACATAGCTATATTAACACTTACATCAGAGTATCGCGGAACGGTGACTAAACTTCGGGCTCCATTCTTCTCAGGGACGGCTGACTGGGGGTAACATATGCCTAGCACTTCTACTAGTCTTCTGGAAACTCCACTACACCTTTGTCCTTTTCCCGAGTAGCATCTTTTTACACACTGGAGTGTGGGGAAATAGCAAGAGTGAGTCCATGTCGAACTCAACAAATATAACACAGGGTTCATGAGGCTCAAAAAGGCTAGACACTGTTTGACTGTGTTTAGCTTTTAATCATCATATAATTAGCAATTGAGTAGCATCAAGGTAATCCAAATCCCATTAATGAATCAATGATCAATTGTAATAAGGATAATGAATAGCATTAACATGAGCATAATAATAATCAATAATAATTAAGCATGATATAACAATGGTGATCAACTATTCTGTAAGAATCCCCAAGGCCGCTCGTATCCGTGAGCACGGCTAGTATACCAGTTTTTAACTCTGCGCAGAGGCGTACACTTTCACTGTGAGTCATGATTTCCATATGCTAAGGGGTCATGAATCCCTAAGCACAAGAAACCATATAAAGCCATCCAAAAGTTCGTCTAACAAGTTAGGGCCATTAGATTCACTCGGCAGGCAGATGTAGAACCCCCCTTCCCTGTGGCACAACAACCGCAGCCTATACACACTAGGCCAGGGGCTCGCACTACACCCAACGTGGCAAGCCATTCTTACGCCATTTAAGGTAACCTCTAACAAGCTAGAAATGGTCTCTTGAACAACTAGAGCCAGAGCCATATAGCCCTCACAGCTGTATTGTATGTCCCGGTTATCACTTACAGGTAAGTCCTTACGGAGAGTAACTAGAGCATCAAAATAATCCACATGCTCTAGCCCCCTTTCAACAGAAATAACATCATCTTAATTGGTTGATTGCATAATCCATTAGTCAACTTACAAGATCATTGTTCATAATTAAGCGCTAGCAGTAGCTACCCAAATGCATAACCCATAGGTGACAAGGAAACAAGATATCAATAGCTAAGTTATAATCTCTATGGTTGTCAAGGAAGACACATGCATATGTATGATAATTTCAGTGAATAGGTAACAAGGATGGTCCCATGTTATACTTGCCTTAAACTCTGATGCTTCTTCTAGTCCAAAACTTCAACTGTATTCCTTCTCGATCAACACATAAAGCTCACCGACTGGACATTATCATAGAACACCACACAAGCATCCAAATGCAATCATACACGAAGCAAACAATAGATCCATATTAGAACAGTACACCAATCATATAAAAATAAGTAAAAGAGTTTGAAACACGATTCTAGGCATCGCTGCGAACACAAAGTCACGAAAAGCATGCTAATCGAAGCTATGGTTGAAAAGATACAACTACCAATAGATTTACCCATAAAACTATTAGCTTCATGTTTCTTAATGGTATAAAAACATATATAAGATATTTTATAGAGATTATAATTTAAGTCAAATTTAGATTCAAATTATAAAACTAAAGTAAAACAAATCATATTTTATTTACAAAACTCGGTTACATAATTGTTATTTAAGATATGATTCAAACCATGAAATTCTAAAGATTTTGATAAGGAAATCATGAATACTAATATGTAGTTTATGTTATTATAAATCCATTGCAATTTGAACGGACTAATTCGGAATTAAAACAAATAAATTATGAATTAAACGAGATTTTCTTTAGTAAAACAATAGATTAAACCTAACATCGAATCTTAAAGGTAGAAAACCTAACCAACAATAGATAAACAGCTTGAAAAACTTATAAAATTATTCTACACGTTACTACGATCACACAGACGTAAAGATCACGAAATTCGGATTTAAAACGTGAAAGTTATGATTTTTCTAAGATTTCCTATAGATAAATAATTACTTTAATATAAACTCAAAAATTAAATCTTTCAAACCTACTGTGCAGCTACACTAACATGTAGAGTTCGCAAATACGAACCTAACGCAACTTGAATGGGTCAAATCGGAGTTAAAACGTAGAAGATATGATCTAAATAAGATTATATGTGTATAAGTATTTCTATTGTATTTCAGGATTTATTTTACTAAAGAAAAACGGCCACAAATCATCTACATGATGTCATGTGAGGTCATCAAGCTAATTGGAGCAGGGCACAGCCGCACGCACGGTGCACGGCATCAAGAGCTTAACCAAAATATAAAGGTACACATGCTTGCATGGGGAACGACACTTGCAATAGGTGAGATCGTGGCGTGCTTGCTTGTATATGCGGTACAGAACAGGGTTGACATGTACTGATGTACAGGGGCATGCGAATACATAGCGTAAGTTGGCTGTTGGACAGAAAGAAGCGCCGGACAGGGATGCTCGCCGGAGAAACGTGGGAGATAGATGGAACGAGAGTGTTGCGTGGGGCGCTTACCGACGGCTGAGAAGCAGCGAGGAAGACCGGCCGGCCGTGGTTGACGTATAGGGTGACGAGATCGGGTTTCTCGTGAACAGCTTCTCCAGTAGCAAATCAGCGATGTGACTATGTGAGTTGTCATGGTGCAGAGATGGCGCGTTGGTGCCCTTTGGAGATGGCGTAGTAGCAGAGATAGGAGAAAATCTAGTTTACTACCCAGGGATTTCTAAACTAGGGGCTCTCTTTACGATAGTTTTGGTGTGCTTTTACCCAAGGGATAGGTACGTATATATAAGGAGAAAAACTCTCCACCTCCATGTCAACTAGCGATATGGTGCTAATTGACGTTACACCATCCACCTTTACTAATAGGCCTAATTAATTATTAAAGCCCATTAGTAAATAAATGCATGGGCCTTTGAAATTTATTAGGATTATTGCACATGGGCTTTGAGGGCTGATTGAAAAATAAGATATATATTATTTATTTTCGGAATTAATTAGTTTTAGGATTAAAATAATTCTAGAAAAGTCTAGAATTGATATATAAGCCACGAAAAATACTCCGTTGGCTCCAAAAATTCGGGAAAAATTCTCGAAGACATTAAGGAACATGTGGAATCCAAATAAAGTATTTGGAGCTCATGATAAGATATTTTGGAGCATCTAAAAATTAGATTATGCTCACAGGTAAGTAGAAACAAGCTACAGAAAAGTCAGAAAAATTCTCGAGAAGTTTGTAGAGGTTGATTAGCGGACGAGAAACAAGGAATTTGATTGTAGAAAAATGATATATATATATATATATCAGAGAAGGAAAATCGACCTAAACGCATTTTGAAAGGACAACCTGAATTTATTTTGATCTTTGGTCAAAACCAAGCAATACAAAACACAAATGCATCAGCATGTATGCACAACAATGTTGCTACACCTTATGATAAATTTCAATTTAGTGAAAAATATTATTTCCCTATGTTTTCATGAGCACAAAAATTCAAAATTAGCTCATTTTAGCTCTATTTCCAAAGAAGCAAATTTTAGGGTGTTACAAGAGTAGTATTACACTATAAAAATACCTCACGTTGCTATTGCTACAAATAAATTTATTATAGGAAAATTATTTTCTATAAAAAATACCTCGTGACTATTGTATGTCGGCTTGCATGTTATTTCATAGCACGGATCTGATAAAAACCGGTAAGTGAATGGAAGAAAAACAAATATAATATCACATTATAGAAGGATAGGATGATGAAACAAATAGCATACATAGATGACTTATACTTAAAGATGAAAAGTATTGCATATAATAGAGATGATGAAATATTTTTGTAATTAATAAAGGATGACATGAATAGATTGCATAAAAGAATTACAAGTTAGTGGAGCATTTATTAGAGAATGATGTGGACATCTTGTGAAGAGATAGAATATTTAGTGGATTAGCTTTATTAGAGTATATATAAATATAGATTGGGGCTATGTGTGTGTGTTCCATTTGTTTTTTTTTATCTGTATTCCATTTGTTTTGAAGGGAAAGCCATGTGCCAATGTCGCCTTTTGGGTTGCAGCATGACAAAGCTCTCACAATATTCCAACGTCGTGTAACCGTGTTTGCAGAACAAACCTGCAGGCGCGCGAGGGATCGAAAGAAGATGTTTTGGCTTTTCAAATACGTGGTTTTTATTATTATGCATTTAGACATAATGTAAGCGCATAGCAAAACTATATATAGGAATCTAAAAAGGCCAAACTATTTTATAATTTGAAATAGAGGGAATACAAACTTTGGACAGGTACATCAGCTGAGTCAAGACGCTTGGCCTTTTGGGCCTGTCCCCATCCCCAAAATGAGACGGATCATATTTCCTTTCTTTTACAATAAATAAAAACTAATCCCTTTATTTAAAACTATAAGTTATTTTAGCTTTCTACATACGTAGTTTTTTTCTCTATATACACACTGTCATATATAATAAAACACATGTCTAGAAATGACTATAGCAGGGTGATTTTTTATAAAACTTTATCCTAGTCAACGTCCTCTTGAGAGGCATGGACCTCTACTTAACAAGTTTAGGGAGAATCAATTTTGAGACCTCATGGCATAGAGCCAAAGTTTAAGGGCCGCTAGTGTATTTATAACTCTTTAAAACATAAGGAGGATTCTACTTCCAGTTAGGATGTCTACTACACCCTATGTCCCAAAAGGATGTAATTCTAAGTTTGGACTAAATCAACTTTTTTAAAATTTGACTAAATTTATATAAAATAGTATCAATATATGTATCTTCAATAATTAGAGTACAGACATAGATGCTCACGTACACACACCCTTATGAGCACATCCAAAACTGGCAAATTTTAAGATTGACAAAGTCATCATAAATATCTCGTTGTCTTACTACTAATCAATAGAGCTGCTATATTCTAGATAACTTCAAAAAAGTACGAACACCTACATCAGGTTTTCGGTCAATGACTTGAACCCGGACATAGATTCCATAAAAAAGTAGCTGAACTACGATCAATTTGCTCTAAATTGGTTTATTTAAAACTAATTCCATTATTTATCAAATAGTAATTATTACACATCATAAATTTATTTGATTAAACTCGAGGTTAGTTAACTTCTTGAAAAACAAGAATAATGACAATCTTACTGCAATGAATAAAACAAAAATCATGATCTTTCTGGGACGGATGGTGTACCCTACTAAAGAACGGTGAACGGATAACGGCCACGGTAGGGGGAAACAAAATGGGCAATCACATTAATACTAACAATTGACCACCCTTTCCAAATGGGCAAAATGACAAAAGATGAAATGCGTTACCACCATCGACATTAGTGGAATGTTTACACAAACATCCAGCATGGATGTTCAAGTGTTCATTGTCAAACTTCAGTAAACAACACTAGACCCTATTTCCTGTGTTTCATGCTCCGCCTTGCTAGCTTTGATCCGAGCCATCTGAGAGGTCAGTAGCTCATGCACTCTTTCCTTTAGCTGGAGAGACACAGAAGCATATATTAGTCTAAATTCTAAAGGGCCTGGCAGTCGCTACAATAAGCAACAAGTAAACACAACTTATAGATTTAAGTATGAGGCTGGCATGAGAATAGTTAACCTCTTTGATGCCGATTTCGCACTGCACAGAAACTCGGAGGGCGCCTTCTGGCCCCAATCTTCTGTACTGTGCTACATCATCATCAGCATCGTCAAAGCTTGTGGGCTCTTTCTTTCCTAAACGATCGCACTTGGATATAACATCATGCCATAGGCGGTCGCCGAATCTGTCCTTAATATAGAAACAGAGGCCTGACTCCCGCAGGTCGCTGAAGAGCCCTAGCGCCGCCGCCGCCGCAGCAGCCGCCGCCCCCGTCGTCCACCACCGCTGGTCCCCCTCCCTTCTCCTCCGGCATCTCGCCGGGGGCTGAAGGGAGTGGGGATCCATTGTTTTTAATAAGTTTTTCCCAGTAAATCGAGTCATTAGGGTTAGCGTCTCTCCATGCCAAATTATTTGGTACTGGAGTTTTATCTCCTCCTTCTCCTCATCTCTGTTGACGGTGAAGGAGAAGGGTGGAATCGTCTTCTCCATGGCGGCTCCGTTGAAGATGAGGGCGACGACAGCAGCGTCAGCATCTTCATCGACATGACGACATGGAGACTTTGGTTTCCGGACGACGGCATCAAGGCGGAGATGATGTCGCCGTCATGGAATAATTTTCTCCGGTCTTTTCTCCGTTTTGTTGTGGTTAGATCTGGCCACGATGAAGGACTAGGGAGAATAATTTTCAGATCAGTCTTCCTCACTCTTCGGTGGCAGAAAGAAGAAGAAGGAAGACACCAGAAAGAAGAAGTTCCTCAATTCCGCCTACAGGAATGTTGGCCGTTGTTCGTTGGGCATTTGTTCTCAGGCCATTTGCCGAGTGTTTGCCTGTGCGGTCTTCCATACTGCAAAGCATTTAACAGGTTAGGTTTTGAGTTGTGCTTTTCACAGCGTGGGTACTATTTTGTAATCCAGAGTGCTTGTAATGTGTTGATGTACCCAGCTATCATATAATATAATTCTTCTTTCGTCGCAAAAAAAAAAAAAAAAAGAATCTGTCCTTAATATGCTTGTACGTGATGTACTGCCAAACAAAACATCAGCTTAAGTGCAAACCCTTTGAAGTGCAGGGATGTGAAACTTGTGATTTGGCATGTCTGAACACATGGCCAAGAATTTTCTTCTCATTGACCTAGGCAACCTAGTCTTTCTGGTGTCCCCTAGAATAGAATGAGTATAAATGACACCAGAAGCTATAGAGAAGTAAAAGATGTACCTGATCGGCCACTGAGGTCCCACAGTCTTCAGATAGATCGTGCACATACAGGCAAGCTAGATATGAAGAACACATTGTTTGATACAGGAACACATTGGATGAGGCATGAACATTAAAAGCTACTGTTTGGTAAGAACTCAACAAGTCAAACAAGACGATCACAACTACTTCTGATTACACATTAGCAATAGAAAATTGCTCGTGAAACTGTGTCTACCATCTACCAACATACAATCTGTGCTGAGCAGAAATTGCTTGTGAAACTGTATCTACCATCTACCAACATACAAACTGTGCTGAGCATTACCTCAGGTTTTCCAGATGATAATGTATGCGGACTAATGATGACTTCCCCACATTGGGTGATCCAACTAGACATGGTGTTGGAATATGTAGATCAACAACAAGCATAGAACGCAAAGCCTGCAGGAACTCAAAAGTTAGCCATAAATCAAACTAAAAATTTTAGAAGCCTGAATAACAGCAGCCAAAAAAAAAGAGACACCGAAAGCCTCTTCAATTTTCTTTCTGCCCTGGAAAAGTAGATAGAGGCACAAAAGCAAAGCATTAGCAATGCAACAACAGGGTCACTTCCAGAAATTTTTTGTCAATGGCCATAAGACAACGACAAAGGATCAAGAACAGCAATCGTTGTATAAGTTGGAACCTGAACAGACCTCGGTGAGGCGCTCCTCTGCTTCACGATTTGTTGTTGACTGTCAAGGTTAAATATATTTCAAATAAATCTGAGACATTGATTTTTTAGATTTTTAAAATTAATTAATTAACATTGGAAAACGAAAAAAGGTAATAATATTTTCAAATCTCTGCATGCACAGAAGAAACAGAAACAGGTCGCCGGCCAAGTTCCCTTCCCGTGTTCATTGCACACAGCCTGGCGCATCCATGCATGCGTGCGTATATCACCATAAAAAATCAGCAAGTTCATCGTATATACAACAGCTAACATATTTTATTTGGTTAAAAAAAAATACGTTACATACAATACATAATTGAGTCATAAATTTTAGTGATCTAAAATATGTTACACGCTAACATATAATCAAGTGTGTATATTATGCTAACTCAAATGAAATTATATTATAAAATTAGGAACGCCTTGAAATAAAACATTAGTTGTCACATACTTATATTATAAGCACGTAATTTTGTATGGAGGTTGAACAAGTTTCTTGGGCATGTACGCCACGTTAAAAAATTTGGGGGGTTCATGATGTATAAAGCTTGATGATATTTTTTGTCATAAAAGTGAATTTTTTTATAATACTTAGTTATGTTAAAACTATACATCGGTCATGTTACATACTTAATTAAAGAATATAAGTTACATAAATGAAGAATATCAACAGCTAACGCGTCAATTGAGCAACGAACTTTAGCGGTCTAAAACATGTTACACGGTAGCACACATAAAGTTTCATATATGTGCATGTAATTTGTTTTCAAATACATGCATATAAGTTTTAAAATACGTGCATGTAATTAGTTTGTTCTAATTAAGTTATGTTATATCTAGAGTCACAAAAATAAAAAGATTCGATGTATCTAATAGATCATGTATGTATCAATTAGATCTAAAAACGATCTTTATATCTAAAACTTTCCTTACTTCACATATTACCTCGTAGGAAGTAATAGATGGATGATTCTAATCATCCGATCTAATTAGATGAACGGCTCACAGTTACTTGAGGGTACCACGGCAAAGCCCGTTAAATATATATACATCAGGAATAAAATTACATATTATTCTATGAAAAAAGAAAACAAATATTACCCAAATTTCCAGTTATGGGAGCTATGTCAAGATTTTCCAAATATAAAATGATAGTTTATTAAATAAAAATTACAGATCAAATTATTAGATTTTACACATAGCATCCCATATTTTCCTAGAAAATGTTTAATATGATGTAACACTAATACTGAGTGTAACTTTCTGTTATTTTATTAGTCACAAGTGAGAACAAACTGATAACAATCATATTCCGAAAACTGAAACCATGCTTTTGCAACTTTGCAAAGTGCACTGGACTGAAAACGTGGTGAGATGGTTCAAGCTTAGCATAACTATTATGGGATTATAAGTTGCAAGTATACGCACACAAGAGAGTTTCAGAGGACGTGTCTTGACCTGAACGTGGGAGTCAAATTTGATCATTTTCCCTTGAACAATACCTTATTGTGCATCTTATCTCCAAATACAGTAAGCCAGTATGCATTCCCACAAGTTGTAATTATAAATTAATGTATAAATCAATTAGTATGCATTCACCTTAGCACAGACTGAAGCATGTTGCTTTCCAACAGAAGTGATCCTTTTCCTGAGTATCTACACGTCCTAGAACCTGGCAGGGCACTACCAACAACATCATAATAACTCAACGAGTAGAAGGGAGAAGTATCATAGTATTATTCATACCAAGCAGGGTTGATAACTTGTTTCTGTGCCATTATGGACAAATCTCATACCAATACCAATACTCAATACCATGAAAACGAAGTTCTTAGAACTATACCTGCTCATAATAACCCTCCCCAAAAGTCAACTCAATGAGAGACCTCTCATAAGGATGCAAATCTCTCCTCTTTGGGAAGCTTTCTGTGTATGTTCTCAGCGGTATAGGAAGATTCGGCTACACAAGCTTTGCTACATTAAGCTTGATTGACCTAGGGAAGCTAGTATTTCTTTTGTTCCCTAGAATGAGTATAAATGACGCCAGAAGTTTCAGACAAGTAAGTCCCAGAGTTTTCAGATAGATCGTGCACATACAGCACAACGATAGATAGATAAGAAAGGACAACAATTAGAAGGAGGTTAATCTACTAAGCCAATCCCCTCATAAGCAGGACTAGTAGAGGTTTTTTGGTTGCTACTGCGAGGAGGTTGAAGGATCGACGTGATCCAAAAAAGTTGTTCGTAAGGAATACTACCTCATTTCTGAAGAAACTTTGTTTACCTATGCATCCGTTTGTTCAGTTGCAAGGACACTGAAGCTAGACTCGCATAACAAGTTGAGACTTGAGAGCACAGACTGGCAGAGGATGAGAGAAGGCCTTCCCAGACCGAAGCCAGCCACTCTACGTGCGGGTCTAACTTTCTCAACTTTAACTAGTGCGGGTCTAACTTTCTCAACTTTAACTAGTGCGGGTCTAACTTTCTCAACTTTAACTAGTGCGGGTCTAACTTTCTCAACTTTAACTAGGCTTATACAAAATATTAGCAATATTTGTATCTTCAAATAAATTTATTATGAAAACTTATTCAACAACCTATCTAATGATACTAATTATGTACCATAAACATTAATATTTTTCTTATATATATTTGGCCAAAGTTGAGTTTTTTGACTTTTCGAGAAGAGAGAACGACAGATAGGGACGAAGGGGGTACTTAAATTGGTGATTGCCTGATTGGTGATCCAACAATGGCCCTGTTCATCTGGCTTATAATCTGTCTTATTCAGCTTGTTTTTTCAGTCGGAACAGTATTTTTCTCTCACAAAAAAATCAGTCAACAGTGTTTTTCAGCCGGCTTATAATTCCAGCCGAACGGGGCCAATATTTTGGTGCCCGCGAGTTTATCCTTTGCCAGCTATGCAGAAACGATGAAGTTTTTGTGAGCCCGCTCTTCTGAACATAATAATCACTTCCCGTCAGTGAAAGGTTTGCGCTGTTCGTTACCGGAGATCTTGCATGTTCATTAGCAGTTGAAATCTCATCAGTCAAGGCTACCGTTATTTGACTGGACACAGATGCTTCAGGCACGCCTTGGCTTTGCCATCTTACAATTTCACCAAATCACCAGTCAGGTGAGCCGCGGCCCAATACTGAACAAATTCCAGACGCAACTGGCCAATAGCCCAAAATGAATGACTGACACACCTTGGGTTTGCATAGTGCTTTTCGTGATTTTGTGTTCAGATTTTTGGATACATACAAAACTCCAACTAATCAAAACTGCGGGTTCGTTGCGCCACGTCGGACGTGCCCCACCGCCTCGTCACCTTGACCCTTTCAAATGACCACCCGCCAAACACATTCCGAGAGTAGTGTAGGGAACATGATTAAAGATGAGAAGTTGACCAGGAGATTTAGGAAGCAGGGATACAGATCGAAAGTTGTTGGAAAGTTGGTATTATAGTTTCTTCTTTTCCAAAACCCCAATTTTGGGAAAAGTTTTAAGGAGCTCTTAGAGATGAGTTAGGCTTTATCGTCAAGCAAGTTTCGCGGACTCTGGAATCTTGAATCCTGATAGCCAAATTCAACATCTTAGCTCTGGCAAAGCAATAGCATGATCAATATGATCCTCTTTCAAGTACTGAATGAAAGAAGGCTATTTCTGCCATGCACCGCAAATAAAGAAAAAGAAGAGGCGAAATATATAGTGACAGCTGCGGTTATTCGTTACAGAAAGTCTTATCTAAAAAAAAGAGTATACAACAAGTCAAACCGAGACTGAACAACATCGCCGCCGGTGTCGGCTTCTCATGCGCGGCGGAGACGGCGTCCACCCGCGCGGACGCCACTAACCAGGAGCACAATTCCGGCGTGGAACACGACGCAGAGAGCAAGCGCGAGGCCAGCCTCCAGCTGAGCACCTGCGGCGACGGCGACGGCCGCCGAGACGGCGCAGAGCCCGAACATGGGAGCACGAGCATCATCATCCATTTTTTTCCTGTATTTGCAGAATTAAAGCATGATCGTCGTCGTACCATAATACAGTAGTAGTAGTCCGTATAACAGTTGCTGTTAGGATGCTACTACAAATACAAATTTAATTAATGGCAAAGACAAGAGGATTTGCAGAGATCTGAGTATTAGTCAAGGTCGAACAAGAATGATCATACATACCTCTATTTGTTTATCCGTCCCGAAGCGCTGACGTCAGATGCACAGAGAGGATGGGATGGCTGGGCAGAGAGAGAGGAGGCGTATTTATACACGACGAGTACGAGAGAGAGGGGAGTTGCCAGGTCTCTGTGTATTTGCAGAACAAATTAAAGCCTGCTCGTCGTAATATAAATATAGTGTTACTGAACCACCACATTATCAAATCATGGACTAATTAAACTTAAAAATTTGTCTCATAAATTAGTCGTAAACTATGTAATTAGTTATTTTTTAGTCTATATTTAATACTCTATACATGTATCAATCATTCGATGAGATATGGAGTAAACTTTAGGGGAACAATTAATAAAAGGCCTCAGTTAGTTTACTCGCCGGACATAGGGCTCAACCAAGTAGACGATGGGAATCTCCACTGCCAGTATATATTAAAAAATGTTTCAACAAAATAATATTACAGAAAAACGACGCCAGGCCCCACTCGGGCCCATACACACCCGTGACAGCAAAACGGTCCCACCAGGCAGGCATAGCACGACACAGAAACAGAGGCCAAGCCAGCCCCCTGCGCGGCGCCAAAACAGCTGACGCAAGCGATGACAAGTCCTCCCCACAGTGGACCCCTCGCCCTCGCATCTCGCCGCCCACTCGTCCCGTTCCCACCTCCGATGCGCGACACGCGTCTGGTTTTTGGCTTCGGGTCAACCTGCCTGCCCGTGCTCAGCCGCGAGCGCGACGCGAGGGCCCGGCCGTGCCGCTCCCCCAAGTTGCACGTGCGTCACACCGAGCCCGCTCCTCCCGCCCGCCCGTCGACACGTGGTGGCCCGCCACCCGTCTATAACTGGAAATACGACATCACCGGAAATATAAAAAAGCAACAAGTGACCCTTGTATAAAAGCAAAAAGTGAGCAGGTTAGGTCCAATACCCGGAAACTTCCATCGGCCATCTTACTGTGCACACCCTCATTCATACCGGAAACACCTTAGTCATATTTTGCTATTTTATTTGGTTATATAAACAAACATGTGACATACTCAAATTTGAAACGAACTATCGTCTACATTCTGGACAAGGCAAAAAGTCGGCTTGCCGGCTGGCAAGGCCGGCTGTTGAACCATGCTGGGCGACGGGAGCTGGTGTGATCGGTGTTAAGTGCAATACCAGTGTACTTGCTAACATCGATGAAAGCACCAAAACAATTGTTGGAAGACCTGGACAAACTCCGGCGACGTTTCCTCTGGGCCGGGGATAGTGAGGTCTCGGGAGGAAAATGCAAAGTTAGTTGGCCACTGGTGACTAGGCCGGTGCAATTTGGAGGCCTCGGCACCCTGGATTTCGAAAGATTCAGCAGGGCCCTAAGACTCCGCTGGCTGTGGCTATCCTTGAAAGGCACACAACGACCATGGCAAGGTATGACGCTGCCGACAGAGGACACAGATATGGCCCTGTTCGCAGCAGCCACAAGGGTGACAATTCACGATGGTCGGAAGGCCTATTTCTGGCACTCAAGCTGGATTGATGGACGAACACCAGCATCCCTTTTCCCACTGCTGTTCCAGCATAGTCGGAGAAAAAACAGAACTGTTAGAGAGGCGGTCCTCAACGGGAAATGGATAAGTGATATTGCATACAACCTAGATGCTAGCCTCCTAAGAGAATTCTTCACCTTATGGGGGCACACACAATCATTGCAGCTGAACACCACCCAGGAAGATCAGATAATTTGGATTCTTGAGAGCTCAGGAGAATAGTCGGCAAGATCGGCTTATACCATTCAGTTCAGTGGCCAGATGCTCTCCAACTTTCCCAAGCTCGTGTGGGCGCCATGGGCTCCTCCACGATGCAAATTTTTCCTCTGGCTACTCCTTCAGAACAGGGTTTGGACTGTGACGAGATTACAGGGCTGTTTGGATCATGGCCACACATTGCCACACCAAAGTGCGGCGAAGTGTGGCGGAGGCGGCGGATTCGAGCGCCACACTTCTGTGGCAAGACATGAGAGAGACACTGTTGTGGCTGCCAAACATGCGTACCCGAACCAAACGTTGGCCTTGGGAATGGTGGCGGCCACAGAGTGTGGCGAGGCGGACTGTGGCGTCCATCCAAACACCCCCACAACTACGGGGGTGGAAAAACAATTATTTTTGTGCCCTGTGCGAGAGAAGTCTGGAGACCTCCGCTCATCTATTCATCGAGTGCCCCTTCTCAAGGAAAGTATGGGAGCTAGTAGCATCGTAGAGCAATTGTGCCAACCTACACCCAACTAGCTGGACACAACAAAATGACATAGAGGACTGGTTTCTTCAGATGACCGAAAGTGGCACAAGGGCAGCACACTCACTTGCAATCCTAAGTTTGTGGCAGATTGGAAGCAAAGAAACGCAGTAGTTTTCAACGGCAATAGAAGGTCAGAGCAGGCGGTCTTCATAATGATAAAGGATGAATGTTCCTTATGGGTCTCGGCTGGGGGAAGAGACCTAGGATCTTTTAGGATTGCAAATCATATTAGTGAGTAATTAGCTTATGATATGTACATCCTCATGGGGCGATCTGCCCAGTGAGGAATCGCCCCTCGCGCATGTAGCCTTGCAACTCTATTTCTTGCTTATTAATATAAAGCCGGGCAACCGGATCTTTCAAAAAAACAATAGCACTTTCATTTTTTCCCTATAAAACGTAAATTCATGGGGTCATGAGACATACGGCCCGTTCGGCTGTGCTGATAAGTCGGCTGAAAAACACCATTGGCTGATTTGTTGTGAGAGAAAAACATTGTTCCGGCTGAAAAAAACAAGCTAAAAAATATAGATTATAAGCCGGATGAACAAGGTCATAGGCTAACTTGAACTAAGGCCGTTTCAACTCAATGCGTGTTTAAGATACGCATGAGTGCAATACAAAGGAGAAAAAACTATGTATATGGACAATTAAATATATAATAATTGATAAGTTTATAATTAAATGTAGAATATAAAGTATTTATAATGAACCAAAAAAAAGAGTGCACATTAATGCAAATAGTTTTATTAGATGTAAATATTAAACATGATCATCTTGCCTTTATGTCTCATAAGTTTAATGTACTAGTTACCAAAATTTGTGTAATAACGCTACCTCTTTTTTCACACTTAATGAGATTTATTTGCAATTGTACCTCCTTGGTACGTTAGTACGTACGTATATCTCTGGAAAGGACCCAAAAAAAGACCAAAAGACAAACATGGATGAATAAGCTGATTTTGGGTGCAGTATTCCCGATAACTGACCACAACCAAATAGACCCTTACCACCTAATAATGTTTTGACAAAACATTAAGAAAAGAAAAAGGGAATTGAATGTAAGACCGCTCATGACATGACTACTGTATATTCTTTGCATTAATGTGCACTCTTTTTTTGGTTCATTATAAATACTTTATATTCTACATTTAATTATAAACTTATCAATTATTATATATTTAATTGTCCATATATTTAATTGAATGCAAATACTTTATATTCTTTGCATTAATGTGCACTCATGCGTATCTTAAACAAATTACATCCATTGCAGATTACATCCATCGGAGTTCAAAACAAAATATTACAAACCAAGTTTGTTTCGCGGAAGCAACATAGTTCAGGACATAACTTCATAGATTTAAATACATTGTCAGGTAGTAGTCATGTCCAACAAAAACATCTTAGGTAAGATAACTAGCAGGGATCGCGCCCGATGATCTAGTCCTCATCTCCGGCAGGGAGGAGACAGTATTTGCAGCAACTAGAGTAGAACAGGTCATCTGCAATAGGTGAGAAATAAACCCCGAGTACGAGAAGGTACTCAGCTAGACTTACCCGTCACAAACCAGAAATAAAGAACACCAAGGATCATGCGAGGCTTATAAGGTGGAACAGCTTGACATAATTGCATAAAAGAGCTTGTGAGCATAAGTGACCAATTAAACTTAGCATCAAGTTCGTCATCCTTTACCTATCAACTATATTAGCACCTGTACTAGAGCACTCACTTATTAGGAACAAATAGTATTAATCATAGCAGGTATAATAAGGTTGTTGTAACATCCCGGCCCAGGGCTTAACATGATTAATAGGATACTCATACTAACAAGTTGCAACTTCTTTTCCGGAAGTCCATTCGAAAGAACTCCAAAGTTAAGCGTGCTTGGCCTAGAGCGATGGGTGACCGACTGGGAAGTTCTTCCTGGGTGCGCACGAGTGAGGACAAAGTGTGTAGAAAAGACTTGTGTTGATCTGTGAGGACAGTCTATGTCCTAGAAAAGCGGCCAGATGTAAGCGGGCCCGGCCTCGAGGAGGCGGGACGTTACAGAATGGTATCAAAGCCGACCCTCGCGGTTTCACGGGCGCGTGTGTCGCAGTTGCGCAGGCATGGTGCGCATGGCTGGAGTGGTCCCAGAGTGGTCACACAGCATGGCACATTCGCTGGCACTTACACATGGACGTGACTAAGAGGGGATGTTCCTGGCTTGGGATTGACCGACGAGGACGTCGGTCTCTTAAGGGGGGTGAGGATGTAACATCCTGGCACAGGGCTTAACATGATTAATAGGATACTCATACTAACAAGTTGCAACTTCTTTTCCGGAAGCCCATTCGAAAGAACTCCAAAGTTAAGCGTGCTTGGCCTAGAGCGATGGGTGACCGACTGGGAAGTTCTTCCTAGGTGCGCACGAGTGAGGACAAAGTGCGCAGAAAAGACTTATGTTGGTCTGTGAGGACAGTCTATGTCCTAGAAAAGCGGCCAGATGTAAGCGGGCCCGGCCTCGAGGAGGCGGGACGTTACAGCCGTGCTGCCATTGCCGCCGGCAAGCTCGCTCTGGTGACCCGCACCCCAACCTTTACCACCCTTCGACGCGGTTTGACGAGAGGAGCACGAGGGTGGCCTCGGCTTCGCCAGCCGGCTTACCGGCGGCGAGTTTCGCCGGCGTCCCCTCCTCCTCTGTCTCTGTCTCGCTGCCGCGTGGGACCCAAGCGTCAGTGGCGTCGGGCAGGCGGGATCTGTTCATGGGCCGAGCGGTGCCATCGGGCCGGCCCAGTAGCGGGATTTCATTTTCGTTTTTGTTTTTGTTTTTCTTTTCCTTATTTACATATTTGTATACAAACTTGTAAAATGCATATCTCAAGTTCTAGGGATCCAAATGAGTTGGTTCAAATTTTGTGATACTCCTTGTGTAGTCTAGTTCTTATTAAAAGTATAAAATATGTCATGTTCTGTTATGGAAATAGAAGCTATAAATTATCTCTTTTATTCATGAAGAAATAGGAGGAAATTGTATCTGCTATTGTATAGTTCCAAATGACTTTAACTTTTTATGGGGTGCTGTTTATGCTATGGGTAGCATATAGTTTAAATTTCATTATTTTTGGATACTGTATGGTGGAGTTATGTATTTATCTTGTTTTCTTGGGTGGATCTTGTGAGAATTTTCATGAATTATCTGTAGATCCAGCAGATGTGAATTTTGGTGAGTGTTATTCTCATGTTAGGAAGAACTCAAGAAAAATATGAAATCTGTTGTTTGATACTTTTCAATATGGTTTCTTATTTATGCCAAAATCAGTCTTTCTGTCTGTTATTTTTGGCATAGGAAAATATACTTGCTCAATTGCTGTGAAAATTTTATGGTAGCCTCTTTGATGTATGTGGTAGCCATTGTAATTTTTATAGAATTAGTTGTGGAGTTTTGATAGGGGTTCCTTTATTCACCTGATTATTTAAATACATTAATAAAGGGCATTAAAGAAATGATTTAGATATTGAAACCACGCTTTCTGGTATTCTTTTAATATAATAAATAAATTGGTAAACTTGGTTTATCTCAATTATTCTTTTGTTACATCATTAAATAATTAAATTAGTGAATCTGCCAATTCTGGACAGATTTTAGGATGTTGTTAGTTACTCCATGTAAATGATGTTTTCATGTCATGTGGTCTATAGAAAAGTTGTTGTGAGTTTTATGATCTAACTGCTATTAAATTTTGGTGACATTTGGTCATATAGTTTATGAGTTATAGCTGTTCAAAGTTGGTTCTCAGCTTTGGTTGCTCTCTGTTTGCACAGAACAGATTCTATGTTTGCTTGATTTTGACTTAGTAAACTTTGGAATTATGCCTTGATATTTATAAATGTCTTGTAGATAATTTCATAAGCTTTTCAGAATGTACTCTTTCAAGTCAATTGGATTTGTAGAACTCCTGTTGTGATTGATTGAGTGAACTGCTCTTGTTTATGTTTCACCTGAAACTTTCTGTCAATTGTGTCTCTATGATACTTAAGCATGTTCGTGGTCTGACTAGATGGTTAAATTAATTAAGGTGAGTTTAGGTGCAGGTGTTAGGCCTTTAACTGAAGATGAACATCGTTATCTTAGATTATGCAAGTTAGGTAAGTTTGATCTTGTGCTTCCGAGTTAAGATAGATACATGCTTTTAAAGTGATTTGATTAGAGCTATTCTTACTCGGTAAACGAGTGTCCAGTGATGTTTTGGCTAAGTACTTACTGTTATCCATTCATCATGAGCATCATGTCATTTCTTATGCATCTATGAAATTTATCTTGTGCATATGCATGCAATAGGTGTTCTGGAGGGAGTCACTCTTCTGGAATTCGAGAAAAACCCGAAGGAGCAACCCTCGGAGCAGGAGGTGCAACTCCTCGAAGAAGCAACCGAAGAAGACATGGTAGATTGTCTAGACCACACGCCTTGTAACTTCGTGAAAGGCAAGACCCAGTGCATTATAAGCCTCCTAATTTATGAAATGCAATTAAAGTACTATTGTTATATGACAACGTATCAGGTGAAAACCATACCCTTAGTGAAAACCCGTGCAAACTATGACAAAAATCGTCTAAATTCACAAAAAAATCACATATGTAGATGATATGGTGATACACAACCTTGTAAAATATCTTGTCCAAACTCGACTTCGTTTGTGAGATAGATATTTTACAAGGTTATGTATCATTATATCATCTACATATGTGATTTTTTTTGGTGAATTTAGACGACTTTTTTGCCATGGTTTGCATGGGTTTTCACGAAAGGTGTGGTTTCCACCTGATACGTTGCCTTGTTATATATATTTTTGCATTAAGTTTTAGGTGTTGGATGAAAACACTTGATGCATGGTTATCCAATCCTTGTCCAGATATTGATACCCTAAACTCTAAGTAGCTCAGGCTCGTGTAGTTGCTTAGCCCCGCTTTAATGTGGTAGAAGTCAAGTAATTTCCTGTCACCTGCGAGTTATAGGAATGTACATATAGCACGGTTGGCTATATTTACTATCGTGAAAAGAATGTAACATCCAGTCCTAGCATACACAGCTCAGGCCCACTCTGCCGAGGAGTGGTCCCAGCTGCATAGCAACCCGCTTAGCTTTCATCCTCGCTTCGCTCAAAACGGTTAACCGAAGGTTACTACGCGTCTCTGGTCCTGATATTTAAGTCGGCTGAACTCACTCAGGATTAACGCCGGTTGAACAGTGTTCCGTGATGATACAGTACCTGATGAATAGTACTTCAAATTCGTCCCAGTCCAATTCGGCGAACAATAACAGCTGCTACAGTGGCGCTACAGTGTTCCGCAAATTTGGCCCGCTGGACCTATTTTGGGCTATTACAAAGAACCTGTCTGAATTTAAAATAAGGACCGGGCGGGGGCTTGCCGGTTTATAGTGACTCCGTCTGTGTCGATTAAGGACCGATTCTTGGAGCCTTTTCTGGTCATGTTGAACACATGCCTAACACTTAGTTGGTCGTTCTAGTGATCGACCATGAAGCCGAGTAGTTCAACTCAGACCGGGAGTCGATTAGTATAAAGTGCACCTCGGAAGGGAGCCGTAGGCGTGAGTCCAAGGACAGGTGAGTCAAAAGTCCTGAACGTCCTGGTAGAAGGGTAATCCCTAAGAGTGCTGGCGCTGATCGAACCCGTAAAGTTGGTTCCTGAGTTGTACCAAAGCTAATCGACGGCTACCTTTAGCGGAGTTTGCCGGGTGAGTGTTAGGAATACCCCCTCAGCTGAGTTATAATTCGATTCGAGTTGCCGTCTCTGACCGGTTAGTGAGAATTTGATGGGAGTATATCCACAGTAGATACACTAAATAACATGATGGTTCCAGAATGATGATATGACGATGACAACTGTAACAGAACCGCCCAATTATATGAGATTAAGTAGAAAAATCATACAACGGGAGGACAATTTAACAAACTTAAGCCCGTATAACCCGGTAGTCCGTGAAATCTCGACGGATTTCAAACCATTTCTCATAACAGCCAAGATCGTACTAAGTTTAGCGGTCACCATCATAAGTTACAAAAAAAAGTTCACGGCATAAAATACATCGGAGTTTAAACATAGTTATTACAAACCAAGTTCGAATGAAAGTAGCGGAAGCGGTAGTTCAAATTACGCACACACACAACATTTTGAAATAAAGTGCCAGCTTGTGACCATCTCCAGCAAAAGCATCAGACGAGAAGTAGCGAATGACCATTGCCCATGGTCCTAAGCTTCGCCCATCGCAGGATAGAGACAGTTGATACAGTAGCCGTAATACATCTGCCCATCTGCAACAAGTGGAAACAAAGCCCTGAGTACGAGAAGGTACTCAGCTAGACTTACCCGTCATAAACCAAAAATAAAAGACACCAAGGAATCATGATAGGCTTTCTGGTGGGATAGCTGACTCATTTGCAAGAAAAGCGTTTTTAACTTAACAATTTCTTTCCAAAAGCATGCAGTAATTAACTCTTTATTACCCTATCAACTATGTTTGCACTGGTGCTAGAGTAACATATAATTTAGCAAGTAAGGAATACCATTGATCATTAACAATAGTTATCATGTCATATTCCACATAACTATCCAAGTGATTCATCAACATTACTACGATGAAGTAGCTCAAGTCAAGTGTTCACTATCCAGTGAACGATGGCGATTCGAATCGATTATTAACCAGCTGGTAAGTTATTCCTCACACAAACCTCACTCACCCGCTAAAGTGAGGTGTTGGTCACCGAGTCAACCATTCAGGTAAAGTCGCGAGCTTGCCAGGAACCACTTGTACCCGGGGGCCGCCCGACTGCTCTTTGGCCTTATCATCGCGCCCCCGTATCCTGCCACTACTGCTCCGGTACAGTGCGTTGCGGGCAATTCACTCGGCCCGAATAATGTGAGGCATGCGTTCAACATGACCCGAGGGACAACAACGGTCAGTCCTTAATCGACATAGACGGAAAACACTACAGTCGAAACCCTGCAAGTTTCCGCCCGGTCTCAAATTCATTTCACACTTAGTTATACCATGATTTCATAGTCATCCAAGCAGATCCAGGTAACCACCTATAGCTCGCAGGTGACAGAAAATCACCCGACTTCTACCGGTCTAAGCAAGCTAAGCATTGACTCGACTGCGGATACCAGGGTAACAAAGATATAGTATAACAAAGGTAAGCAAGGTATAATGCAGCAACGTTTGCAAACAACTCCTAAACGTAATGCATCAAATTAAGTAAAGTTAATAATAAATTATTTGCAAACCGGGAGAGAAATGCTCCGGGGCTTGTCTCTCTCAAAAGAGCTCGGACGGTGGTCGGGGCACTCTGGGAGATCTTCACCGACCTCCTCTTCGGCTTCTGCCACCTCCTGCTGCTGCACCTCGAGCTGCTCCTCTGGCTCCTCGGGTAAGACGACTGGGTTCTCGGTTTGCGATCATGTATGATGCAATGCGCGTAAGTGATTATGCAAACGTGCATCGAAGGAGATGAATGCAATGGATATGTTGGAATACAAGGTAGTCAACATCATCCAAGAAACTATATACTACAAGCACATGTCATCTACTGCATTCTCTTCTACTACTATTATGATCTAACTGCTTTTAAATTTAGGTGACATTTGGTCATATAGTTTATGAGTTATAGCTGTTCAAAGTTGGTTCTCAGCTTTGGTTGCTCTCTGTTTGCACAGAACAGATTCTATGTTTGCTTGATTTTGACTTAGTAAACTTTGGAATTATGCCTTGATATTTATAAATGTCTTGTAGATAATTTCATAAGCTTTTTAGAATTTCCTCTTTCAAGTCAATTGGATTTGTAGAACTCCTGTTGTGATTGATTGAGTGAACTGCTCTTGTTTATGTTTCACCTAAAACTTTCTGTCAATTGTGTCTCTATGATACTTAAGCATGTTCGTGGTCTGACTAGATGGTTAAATTAATTAAGGTGAGTTTAGGTGCAGGTGTTAGGCCTTTAACTGAAGATGAACATCGTTATCTTAGATTATGCAAGTTAGGTAAGTTTGATCTTGTGCTTCCGAGTTAAGATAGATACATGCTTTTAAAGTGATTTGATTAGAGCTATTCTTACTCGGTAAACGAGTGTCCAGTGATGTTTTGGCTAAGTACTTACTTACTGTTATCCATTCATCATGAGCATCATGTCATTCCTTATGCATCTATGAAATTTATCTTGTGCATATGCATGCAATAGGTGTTCTGGAGGGAGTCACTCTTCTGGAATTCGAGAAAAACCCGAAGGAGCAACCCTCGGAGCAGGAGGTGCAACTCCTCGAAGAAGCAACCGAAGAAGACATGGTAGATTGTCTAGACCACACGCCTTGTAACTTCGTGAAAGGCAAGACCCAGTGCATTATAAGCCTCCTAATTTATGAAATGCAATTAAAGTACTATTGTTATATGACAACGTATCAGGTGAAAACCATACCCTTAGTGAAAACCCGTGCAAACTATGACAAAAAATCATCTAAATTCACAAAAAAATCACATATGTAGATGATATGGTGATACACAACCTTGTAAAATATCTTGTCCAAACTCGACTTCGTTTGTGAGATAGATATTTTACAAGGTTATGTATCATTATATCATCTACATATGTGATTTTTTTTGGTGAATTTAGACGACTTTTTTGCCATGGTTTGCATGGGTTTTCACGAAAGGTGTGGTTTCCACCTGATACGTTGCCTTGTTATATATATTTTTGCATTAAGTTTTAGGTGTTGGATGAAAACACTTGATGCATGGTTATCCAATCCTTGTCCATATATTGATACCCTAAACTCTAAGTAGCTCAGGCTCGTGTAGTTGCTTAGCCCCGCTTTAATGTGGTAGAAGTCAAGTAATTTCCTGTCACCTGCGAGTTATAGGAATGTACATATAGCACGGTTGGCTATATTTACTATCGTGAAAAGAATGTAACATCCAGTCCTGGCATACACAGCTCAGGCCCACTCTGCCGAGGAGTGGTCCCACCTGCATAGCAACCCGCTTAGCTTTCGTCCTCGCTTCGCTCAAAACGGTTAACCGAAGGTTACTACGCGTCTCTGGTCCTGATATTTAACTTGACTGAACTCACTCAGGATTAACGCCGGTTGAACAGTGTTCCGCGATGATACAGTACCCGATGAATAGTACTTCGAATTCGTCCCAGTCCAATTCGGCGAACAATAACAGCTGCTACAGTGGCGCTATAGTGTTCCGCGAATTTGGCCCGCTGGACCTATTTTGGGCTGTTACAAAGAACCTATCTGAATTTAAAATAAGGACCGGGCGGGGGCTTGCCGGTTTACAGTGACTCCGTCTGTGTCGATTAAGGACCGATTCTTGGAGCCTTTTCTGGTCATGTTGAACACATGCCTAACACTTAGTTGGTCGTTCTAGTGATCGACCATGAAGCCGAGTAGTTCAACTCAGACCGGGAGTCGATTAGTATAAAGTGCGCCTCGGAAGGGAGCCGTAGGCGTGAGTCCAAGGATAGGTGAGTTAAAAGTCCTGAACGTCCTGGTAGAAGGGTAATCCCTAAGAGTGCTGGCGCTGATCGAACCCGTAAAGTTGGTTCCTGAGTTGTACCAAAGCTGATCGACGGCTACCTTTAGCGGAGTTTGCCGGGTGAGTGTTAGGAATACCCCCTCAGCTGAGTTATAATTCGATTCGAGTCGCCGTCTCTGACCGGTTAGTGAGAATTTGATGGGAGTATATCCACAGTAGATACACTAAATAACATGATGGTTCCAAAATGATGATATGACGATGACAACTGTAACAGAACCGCCCAATTATACGAGATTAAGTAGAAAAATCATACAATGGGAGGACAATTTAACAAACTTAAGCCCGTATAACCCGGTAGTCCATGGAATCTCGACGGATTTCAAACCATTTCTCATAACAGCCAAGATCGTACTAAGTTTAGCAGTCACCATCATAAGTTACAAAAAAAAAAGTTTGCGGCATAAAATACATCGGAGTTTAAACATAGTTATTACAAACCAGGTTCGAATGAAAGTAGCGGAAGCGGTAGTTCAAATTACGCACACACACAACATTTTGAAATAAAGTGCCAGCTTGTGACCATCTCCAGCAAAAGCATCAGACGAGAAGTAGCGAATGACCATTGCCCATGGTCCTAAGCTTCGCCCATCGCAGGATAGAGGCAGTTGATACAGTAGCCGTAATACATCTGCCCATCTGCAACAAGTGGGAACAAAGCCCTGAGTACGAGAAGATACTCAGCTAGACTTACCCGTCATAAACCAAAAATAAAAGACACCAAGGAATCATGATGGCTTTCTGGTGGGATAGCAGAATCATTTGCAAGAAAAGCGTTTTTAACTTAACAATTCCTTTCCAAAAGCATGCAATAATTAACTCTTTATTACCCTATCAACTATGTTTGCACTGGTGCTAGAGTAACATATAATTTAGCAAGTAAGGAATACCATTGATCATTAACAATAGTTATCATGTCATCTTCCACACAACTATCCAAGTGATTCATCAACATTACTACAATGAAGTAGCTCAAGTCAAGTGTTCACTATCCAGTGAACGATGGCGATTCGAATCGATTATTAACCAGCTGGTAAGTTATTCCTCACACAAACCTCACTCACCCGCTAAAGTGAGGTGTTGGCCACCGAGTCAACCATTCAGGTAAAGTCGCGAGCTTGCCAGGAACCACTTGTACCCGGGGGCCGCCCGACTGCTCTTTGGCCTTATCATCGCGCCCCCATATCCTGCCACTACTGCTTCGGTACAGTGCGTTGCGGGCAATTCACTCGGCCCGAATAATCTCCTAGTTTCGTGGTCGGAAGGTACTTTATCCGGCCAGCTAAATGTGAGGCATGCGTTCAACATGACCCGAGGGACAACAACGGTCGGTCCTTAATCAACACAGACAGAAAACACTACAGTCCGAAACCCTGCAAGTTTCCGCCCGGTCTCAAATTCATTTCACACTTAGTTATACCATGATTTCATAGTCATCCAAGCAGATCCAGGTAACCACCTATAGCTCGCAGGTGACAGGAAATCACCCGACTTCTACCGGTCTAAGCAAGCTAAGCATTGACTCAACTGCGGATACCAGGGTAACAAGGATATAGTATAACAAAGGTAAGCAAGGTATAATGCAGCAACGTTTGCAAACAACTCCTAAACGTAATGCATCAAATTAAGTAAAGTTAATAATAAATTATTTGCAAACTGGGAGAGAAATGCTCCGGGGCTTGCCTCTCTCAAAAGAGCTCGGACGGTGGTCGGGGCACTCTGGGAGATCTTCACCGACCTCCTCTTCGGCTTCTGCCACCTCCTGCTGCTGCACCTCGAGCTGCTCCTCTGGCTCCTCGGGTAAGACGACTGGGTTCTCGGTTTGCGATCCTGTATGATGCAATACGCGTAAGTGATTATGCAAATGTGCATCGAAGGAGATGAATGCAATGGATATGTTGGAATACAAGGTAGTCAACATCATCCAAGAAACTATATACTACAAGCACATGTCATCTACTGCATTCTCTTCTACTACTATTATGTTAAGTTAACATATCTTATGAAATGTTTCAAAGATACACCAAAGCTTTACTAATTTCTTAATCACACTTAAAGCAACACCTGCTTAAAACCTAATTAATAGTAAGTTTGAATAGCAACATATATTTCTGATACTCCTAAAAATCTAAGAAAATTACAGTAGCATAATACTACCCTAAACAGACTACCATAAAAATTTCATGACCTTTGGATAAGTAAACTATCCTATACAAAAATGACAAGCTATAGCATAAAAATGAGCATGAAATTACTTTGTACTATGAAAAGTGTCAAACAACAGAATTAATATTTTTCCTAGGTTCTTCATAGCATATAATGACTGTACAAAAATTATCACATGCATGTTTTATACAAAGTTTGCTCTCTAGCAAAAATAACAAAATTTAGCCATTAAAGGTACTTGAACTACTCCTCCAAAGTTTTCCACAGCACATGCATGAAACATATTTTTCCTAGGAAGTACATTACATAAGAAGATTAACAAACTTGAAAATCATATTTTTCTGAAACCTATAGATTTTTCTACACATTTTTCAAGTTATCAGCAATATACATGATTAATTAAAATCCTACAGAAAAGTAATGAAATCTTGACATGCAATATTTTTATATTGTAGATCTGGTTCCAATGAGTCCATAGAAATTTATTTCACAATTTTTGGAGCAAATTTAATCGCCCAAACAATTGCTAAGCACTTTATTTCCAATTGAGAAAATAAAAACTGAATCTTTATTTTGAAACGGGCCGACATCAGAAGGGGCAGACGGCCCGGCCTGCTCAGCCCAGAGACGCGCGCGCGGGGGTAAAGAAAACGGGCCGTGTCCCGTTGAGACCGGCCGGCCCAGCCACACGTCGCACTAGCAGGCGAGCGGGGCAGCGCGCGCGGCCGCGCGGGTGCTCACCACCGCGGCGGTGCGACGGCGCCGATGGCCAGCGGCTATCTCCGGGCTCAAGCGAACAAGGCGAGACGCGCAACACCATCGCGGGGACACGGTGAATAGCAACGCGCAGTTCGAGAGAGATGGGGAGGAGCGAAGGCGACGGTGGCCGGAGCGCGAGCGCGGCGGCTCCGTTCGCGGTGGCGCGGCGGGAAGAGCTCGATTGAGCCTTACCGGAGCAAGCAAGGGGATGGTGACGCTCGTTCGGAGGAGGGAAGAGGGTGGCGGAGCTCCGTGCACGAGCAATTGAGCTGCGGTAGACTGGCGTCGCCGGAACACGACGGTGAAGGCGAGGATGGCGGTGGTGAGCGGCGCTCCCGCTCGGTTTCTCCGGAGGAAGGGAAAGAGGGAGCGAGCGAGTGGCGAGTGGGATGGAGACCGCATGCACGTGGAGATTTGAGGAGGAGCGCGCGCGGGGTCCACAGGCGGCCACGCGGGGGCGTCGCCGACATGCGGCCGCCACACGACGGGTGCGTTCTGCCGCGGCGGACAGCGAGGCGCGGGGCGAGCGGGAAGAGGAGTGGGAGGCCGAGCGGACACGGGCCGGGCCGAGGTGGCGGCTGCGGCGCGCGCGTGCGGGAGCGGAGCTGGGCCGCTTCCAGCAGCAGGCCGAAAACGAGGCGGCGGCCCACGACTGAGAAAAGCCCATTTCCATTTTTATTTTTCAAGAAATTTCAAATAATAGTTTTCAAATCTCATTTTGAGCAAGAAAAAGACCTTTTCTGGAAATGACCCAAAAATAAAAGTTGCTTAGAATTTAATTCTCTATAACTTTGATTAAGGGGCCAACTAAAAATTCTCAACAGATTTTGATTTTTAGAATAAAAGCTAATTTAGGGAGGATTTTTGAATATTTTCAAATAACATTTTTAAAACAAATCTTTGACAAAACTTTGAGTGATTTAGTGGCTCCAAAAATTTCACCTATAATTCTAAGTGATATAAAATTTATAGTTGCACAAATTTGATGAATGTCATTAGCACATTAGCATAACATGTTATACAATACTAGTTTCCACACTTTTATTTTACTAAAGGTACACCCTAAGCACATATGATTATGAATGATATGAAATGTCATGCTTATGATTGCAATGCAAATGCTTACGTAACACCGGAGTGTTACAGCCCTCCCCCCTTATAAAAATCTCGTCCCGAGATTTGGGTTACGAACCATTTATTATAAAAATCTTCGTATGCTTTTCGTAGGTATTCACCCGTTTCCCAAGATGCATCTCCTTCATCATGATGACTCTATTGTATCTTATATGTTTTCACCACACTGTTTCGAGTAGCCCTTTCTTTGGAATCCAAAACTTGAATTGGCTGCTCACGATACACCAGATCTGACTTAAGTTTTATGCCTCGAGGTTCAATTATTTCCTCTGGGACGCGTAAACATTTCTTGAGATGTGATACGTGAAAAACTGGGAATATAGCACCCATTGATTCTGGTAATTCCAATTTGTAAGCCACTGGACCCTTCCTTTCTAAGATTTTGTAGGGTCCTACAAATCTGGAGGCAAGCTTTCTGCGTATTCGAAACCGCTTCTTCTTCATTGGCGTGACTTTTAGATAAACATAGTCACCAACTTCAAATACAAGCGGTCTCCTTCTCTTATCCGCATAACTTTTCTGACGTGACTGAGCTGCTCTCATATTTTGCTGAATGATATGAACTTTCTTTTCGGCTTCTTCCACGAAGTCAATACCATAGTACCTTCTTTCCCCTGACTCAATCCAGCTTAAAGGTGTTCTACACTTTCGGCCATACAGAGCCTCAAAAGGTGCCATCTTGATACTTTCTTGATAGCTATTATTATACGTGAATTCTGCTAAAGGTAACCACGACTCCCATGAACCTCTAGAAGACAACACACAAGCTCTTAACATATCTTCTAAAACAGCATTAACTCTTTCAGTCTGACCATCTATTTGAGAATGATAGGCAGTGCTACGAATCAGACTAGTCCCCAAACCTTTGTGTAAATGCTCCCAAAAGTGAGCAGTGAACTGTGACCCTCTGTCAGACACTATAGTCTTCGGTATGCCATGCAATCTCACAATCTCCGCAATATACTTCTCGGCATATTGAGGTGGTCTATAAACTGTCTTGACAGGCAAAAAGTGGGCTGTCTTGGTAAGACGATCCACGATTACCCAAATCGAATCATGGCCTTTCTAGGTAGTGGGCAAACCTGTGATGAAATCCATACTTATATCATCCCACTTCCAACTAGGTACTGACAAAGGTTGCAACAATCCGGCAGGTTTCATGTGAATAGTTTTCACTCGACAACATGTGTCACATCTAGCTACATAAGCTGCAATTTCCTTCTTTATCTTTGTCCACCAATAGCGAGGTCTTAGTTCTTGATACATTTTCCTACTGCCAGGATGAATGGACAAATTAGAGTGATGAGCTTCATCCATAATTTTATTCTTAAGCTCTCTATCCTTTGGAACAACAAGACGGTTGTCGAACCACAACACGTCCTGCTCGTCCACTCTGAAATGTTTTGAAGGTTCTTCTTTAATTTTTCTTTTTGATGTGGAATATCCCTTTGTCTGCTTTCTGACCTTCTATTATCTTACTCTCCAAGGTGCAACTGATCTGAATACTATGTAACACGGCAGGGTGCATTAGATTAAAACCATCTTCGAGTAAGGGTTGCATATTCAGACAATGCGACTTTCGACTCAAAGCGTCGGCTACCACATTGGCTTTCCCAGGGTGATACTGTACATTCAAGTTGTAATCTTTAATTAGTTCTAACCATCTTAGCTGTCTCATGTTCAATTCTGGTTGGGTAAAAATGTACTTGAGACTCTTGTGATCGGTGAAAATATTGCACACATTACCAAGTAAATAGTGTCTCCAAATCTTTAAGGCATGCACCACGGCGGCAAGCTCAAGATCATGTGTCAGATAATTGATTTCATGTTTTCTCAACTGACGGGAGGCATAAGCAATGACTCTTCCTTCTTGCATCAGAACACAGCCTAATCCTATTTTTGATGCGTCACAGAACACATCAAAAGGTTTCTCGATGTCTGGCTGTGCAAGAACTAGAGCAGTGGTCAATAGTTTCTGCAAGGTGTGGAAAGCTGTCTCACACTCCTCTGTCCACAAAAACTTGTGATCTTTCTGTAACAGACTTGTCATCGGCTTGGCAATCTTCGAGAAGTCTAGGATAAAGCGGCGATAGTAACCAGCTAACCCTAGGAAACTCCTGACTTCTGACACTGTGGTTGGAGTCTTCCAATCTATAACCTCTTGCACTTTGCTCGGATCTACCGAAACTCCATTCTCAGATAGAATATGACCAAGGAAAGGAACTTTCTTCAACCAAAATTCACATTTGCTGAACTTAGCATACAACTTATGATCTCTCAGTCTGGTCAAGACAATTCTCAAATGCTCTTCATGATCTTTCTCATTCTCAGAGTATACTAGAATGTCATCAATGAAGACAACTACAAACTTGTCCAACTCTGACATGAAAACCGTATTCATCAGATACATAAAATATGCAGGAGCATTTGTTAAGCCAAAAGACATAACAAGATACTCGTACAACCCGTATCTAGTAGAAAAGGCGGTTTTCGGGACATCTTGTGGCCTGATCTTTATCTGATGATACCCTGATCTTAGGTCTATCTTGGAGAACACTCTAGCTTTAGCCAACTGATCAAACAAAACGTCGATATGAGGCAAAGGATATTTATTCTTGATAGTTACAGCATTAAGAGGTCGATAATCCACACACATTCTCAGAGTACCCTCTTTCTTTTTCTTCACGAACAAGGCAGGACATCCCCATTCAGACTTACTCGGTCGGATAAACCCTTTCTTTAGCAATTCTTCCAGTTGCTTCTTCAGCTCAGCTAACTCATCCGGAGGCATCCGATAGGGTCTCCTCGAAATAGGAGCAGTTCCGGGGATCAACTCGATTCTAAACTCAACATCTCTATCTAGAGGAAGGCTAGGTAACTCGTCTGGAAACACATCCGGGAACTCACACACTACCGGGATCTGGTAGATAGGAACAACTTCCATGGCACAGGTCACACTCACAAGGTCTGTTCTTTTGGGCAATGGTACCTAAAAAGTACCCTCTCCCTGGGGATCCTTAAGGGTAAGCAACCGACTGCTTGTATCTATGACTGCCCCCCAGTTCTTCATCTAGTTCGTTCCTATTATAACATCCAAAACTAGCCTAGGCATAACTACCAGGTTCACTCGAAACTTCCTAACTCAAGGGTTGCCCCTCTAACCATCTTATTGGTTAACACATCAGCCCCGGCTGAACTTATACGATAACCATAACTCAATTCTGTGCATAGTTGTTCATGCTTCCATGCAAATGCTTGACTCATAAAAGAATGCAAGGATCTAGAATCAAATAGAACAACTGCAGGGTGATGGTTAACAAGAAACTTACCAGCAGTTACAGGTTCTCCCTCAGGAATCTCATCAACGGTGGTATGGTGTACACGGGTAGTGTAAGTCTGTTGCTTCTTTTTAGGCGGATAAGGGCAGAACTTTGAAAAGTGGCCTAGCTGACCACAATTGTAGCAGGGCCCCTTCACTGTACCAGCAGATCCTATAGCTCCCTTGGAGTTGCTCTGTTCTGCAGTTGCGGTGATCTTTGCTGGCGGCACAGCCATCTTGTACGGCTTCTGTGGTCCCTTGTAGTTCTGGGTTTTATGTTGTGGCAGCCTGAACCTTGCACCAGGTGCGGACGGACGATAAGAAAGATGATTGGCAGTGACAACTCTGGACTAGGATAGTCCTAACTCAAACACCCTCTTGCGATTCTTGGATGCAGTGTAGGCGTTGTTGTTCTTTTCTTGTTTCAAACAGTCACTGACAAAGTCATTGAACCTGGCGCGGGTATTGGTACCCATATGCTTCATCATCTTCGGACTTAACCCTCTCTTGAAACTAGCAATTCTCTTTGCATCTGTGTCGACCATGTCTGGAGCATAACGGCACAAGTTGTTAAAGGCATGCAGATACTGTGTCACAGTCTTGGTACCTTGATTTAAGGCCAAGAACTCTCCGAGCTTCATCTCAACCAACCCTGGGGGAATATAAACTCCCCTAAACGCTTCAGTGAATTCTCTCCAAGTAATCTGGGCATTGGGAGGGAAGGTGGTGCGGTGATGCTTCCACCACATCCCTGCATATTCTGTTTTTAGAACTTCTGTCAGCCTCAACACACGGAACTTATCTTCCATAGTATTGATCCATTCTTTAGCGTCGAGTGGCTCTGCTGCTTCCTTGAAAATAGGTGGCCTGGTGTCCATGAAATCCTTGAAATTGCTATACTGGTTCACCCCATGTCCACCACCTTGATTATTTCCTCTCTGAACATTTTCAGCGATGGTACGCAGAAAATCTTCCATATTCCTTTATGACTGCTCGGCGTTGCGCTGGCTTCCAAGGAACTGTGCGAAGAATACCTCTGCAGTGAGCGGTGGAGGAGGGGGCAATTGTGGCTCTGGCTGTGGCTCCTGGCGGTTGACGTTGTTTGCACCACCCCCACCAGCCCCTGCATCGTTGCCACCAGTTTCAGCGGCCTCATACGTGGCACGGCGAGTGTTTGCCATCTGCATATTTCAGCAACACGTAATAATTGAGCGAAGTGGTAGTAATTGTATTCAAATGAACAATCATGCCATACTGAATTTATTGGAGAGAACAAGTCATGCAATAAAACAGAGACACAATAATCACATTCCAATTAAAACAACATCACTAATCAAATTACTTCGAATGCAACATCGCGTTCCATACAACCACGTTGCCAGCATACATACACTGGACTTTTATGTGTTCAAGCATCGCATACACAACCAAGATTCAAAAGATCGCCAGTCTCAAGATCAAACAGGATACAACACGATACATGGAAACCAAAAGAAGGCCATCGCGACAGGACCTAGCTACTAACGCAAGGCAACTAGCCTACTCCTCGGGGCCGTCGTCGAGGTCGGAGGCGTCACCATCGCTACCCTCAGTAGCGGCGTCGTCGTCGACGTCCATCTAGGTGGCGTCCGGAGGAGCATACGGGCCCATCCCGTTGTAGAGGGTGTGAAACTCTTCATGCAAGTTGGCATTATACCCTTCTAGCTCCTCGACCCTCTGCCTCAGAAGGTCCCTCTCGTTCCAGTCTTCATTCCTTTCCTGCATTAGCTGTCCCATCGTGCGGTCTGCATTTCTGTTGGCCTGGGTCAACATCTGCACCCGCTGCATAGCACTCTCACCTCTCTCGAGAGCCTGATCTCGCTGCAAGCTCATGTCGGCCAACTGCTCCTGCAAGCTAGCTATAGCACGTGCTTGCTTCTTCTTCTACTTCCTTGCTTCAAGCCGGTCATTGCCACGCAGATCAGTCAAGGTCCAATAGGTACTCTCAAGACCCTGGTATGCTCTGATGGCTGCATACATGGCACTCATTGTGTGGTTGTCGCTAGCCTGTCCTTCACTTGGGCCTCTAACTAAGGCACTCCCTTGCGGCTGCACCCAAATGGCATCACGAGGATCATCTCTCGGGAAAGTACCGGCCAAAGCTGCTGCCAACTCATTAGGAAACCTGCTCATTATGTCTCGGATGACATGAAAGGCTGTACCCTCAACTGGAGTGCGTCCTTCAAACTCCAAATGCCAACCATCCCATTCTGGCGCATCACCAAGAGCAGGGACGGTGATTTCCACTACCGCAAGTCCATCCTCAGCTAACTGGCTCTCACTCCAGGAGTACACCGGCTCTTGACCCTCTGGGTACCCCACATCATGGAGCACTCTCCAAAGCAAGGTGGGCATGCCAAACTCGCTTAGAAAAGTGTCCGTGCAGCGGCGCTCCCGCGGGGCCATCTGGTGACGGGGTGCTCTTCCGCCAGTGGACTTACGGGCAGTCTGCTTCGTGCGGGCCATCTGTAGCACAAGTTTTAAATTACACGATGAGAACATAATTTAAGTTGATGTCACTTTTATCAAACTGGGATTTTATAAGGGGAGGAATGCATGTTATGAATGAAATGCACAGGCAATATGATGCATGCGCGAGTCTTACGTTCTCACAAACTTAGAAAATAAAGACATCTAACGATGAATTCGGTGGCATACAAACGATCTCTCATATACGTAACTAATTCGATCTACACGATAAACGCAGTTATGTACCTGCAGAAAATTCATTTCAGCCAATTCCCCATGAATGCATGAAAGCAGTAAATCTACCTACACGCTCTACACGAATCCCCAGATGCGTGTACAACGGTAGTAACTACCCAAACACATCGTCCTATTGACAGCATTGCCTCAACGGACGGAACACCCACACATGCGATACTTTCATAAAAACATGTGTAAAACATGTAATTATTCTAGTATCATATAAGCACTCTCCCTAGATCGGCGGTGTATCCGATCCTGCTCTCACAGCTCACACTTACCAAAGCATAGAGGTAACTGATCCATACATTACCACTCAATTAAGTGGCACTCATACAATAGCACGCCGTATGAGCAACGAAAGAGAAATATGGTGCAAGAACCCCAAGTTAGTACTTAAATAGCCACCTAGAGTCCTTAACTGGGCATACAGGATATGACCACTGGCACACCTTTAGTTTTAAAATCACACTTTTTAAACAGAATTTTGTTTTAAATACACTTATGAACAGTAATCACGCTAAACCATGCTTCGATGCCAGCTGTAACAGAATCACCCAATTATACGAGATTAAATTGGAAAATCATCCAACGGGAGGACAATTTAACAAACTTAAGCCCGTATAACCCGGTAGTCCATGAAATCTCGACGGATTTCAAACCATTTCTCATAACAGCCAAGATCGTACTAAGTTTAGCGGTCACCATCATAAGTTACAAAAAAAAAGTTCACGGCATAAAATACATCGGAGTTTAAACATAGTTATTACAAACCAAGTTCGAATGAAAGTAGCGGAAGCGGTAGTTCAAATTACGCACACACACAACATTTGGAAATAAAGTGCCAGCTTGTGACCATCTCTAGCAAAAGCATCAGACGAGAAGTAGCGAATGACCATTGCCCATGGTCCTAAGCTTCGCCCATCGCAGGATAGAGACAGTTGATACAGTAGCCGTAATACATCTGCTCATCTGCAACAAGTGGGAACAAAGCCCTGAGTACGAGAAGGTACTCAGCTAGACTTACCCGTCATAAACCAAAAATAAAAGACACCAAGGAATCATGATAGGCTTTCTGGTGGGATAGCTGACTCATTTGCAAGAAAAGCGTTTTTAACTTAACAATTTCTTTCCAAAAGCATGCAGTAATTAACTCTTTATTACCCTGTCAACTATGTTTGCACTGGTGCTAGAGTAACATATAATTTAGCAAGTAAGGAATACCATTGATCATTAACAATAGTTATCATGTCATATTCCACATAACTATCCAAGTGATTCATCAACATTACTACGATGAAGTAGCTCAAGTCAAGTGTTCACTATCCAGTGAACGATAGCGATTCGAATCGATTATTAACCAGCTGGTAAGTTATTCCTCACACAAACCTCACTCACCCGCTAAAGTGAGGTGTTGGTCACCGAGTCAACTATTCAGGTAAAGTCGCGAGCTTGCCAGGAACCACTTGTACCCGGGGGCCGCCCGACTGCTCTTTGGCCTTATCATCGCGCCCCCGTATCCTGCCACTACTGCTCCGGTACAGTGCGTTGCGGGCAATTCACTCGGCCCGAATAATGTGAGGCATGCGTTCAACATGACCCGAGGGACAACAACGGTCAGTCCTTAATCGACATAGACGGAAAACACTACAGTCCGAAACCCTGCAAGTTTCCGCCCGGTCTCAAATTCATTTCACACTTAGTTATACCATGATTTCATAGTCATCCAAGCAGATCCAGGTAACCACCTATAGCTCACAGGTGACAGAAAATCACCCGACTTCTACCGGTCTAAGCAAGCTAAGCATTGACTCGACTGCGGATACCAGGGTAACAAAGATATAGTATAACAAAGGTAAGCAAGGTATAATGCAGCAACGTTTGCAAATAACTCCTAAACGTAATGCATTAAATTAAGTAAAGTTAATAATAAATTATTTGCAAACCGGGAGAGAAATGCTCCGGGGCTTGTCTCTCTCAAAAGAGCTCGGACGGTGGTCGGGGCACTCTGGGAGATCTTCACCGACCTCCTCTTCGGCTTCTGCCACCTCCTGCTGCTGCACCTCGAGCTGCTCCTCTGGCTCCTCGGGTAAGACGACTGGGTTCTCGATTTGCGATCCTGTATGATGCAATGCGCGTAAGTGATTATGCAAACGTGCATCGAAGGAGATGAATGCAATGGATATGTTGGAATACAAGGTAGTCAACATCATCCAAGAAACTATATACTACAAGCACATGTCATCTACTGCATTCTCTTCTACTACTATTATGTTAAGTTAACATATCTTATGAAATGTTTCAAAGATACACCAAAGCTTTACTAATTTCTTAATCACACTTAAAGCAACACCTGCTTAAAACCTAATTAATAGTAAGTTTGAATAGCAACATATATTTCTGATACTCCTAATAATCTGAGAAAATTACAGTAGCATAATACTACCTTAAATAGACTACCATAAAAATTTCATGACCTTTGGATAAGTAAACTATCCTATACAAAAATAACAAGCTATAGCATAAAAATGAGCATGAAATTACTTTGTACTATGAAAAGTGTCAAACAACAGAATTAATATTTTTCATAGGTTCTTCATAGCATATAATGACTGTACAAAAATTATCACATGTATGTTTTATACAAAGTTTGCTCTCTAGCAAAAATAACAAAATTCAGCCATTAAAGGTACTTGAACTACTCCAAAGTTTTCCACAGCACATGCATGAAACATATTTTTCCTAGAAAGTACATTACATAAGAAGATTAACAAACTTGGAAATCATATTTTTCTGAAACCTATAGATTTTTCTACACATTTTTCAAGTTATCAGCAATATACATGATTAATTAAAATCCTACAGAAAAGTAATGAAATCTTGACATGCAATATTTTTATATTGTAGATCTTGTTCCAATGAGTCCATAGAAATTTATTTCACAATTTTTGAAGCACATTTAATCGCCCAAACAATTGCTAAGCACTTTATTTCTAATTGAGAAAATAAAAACTGAATCTTTATTTTGAAACGGGCCGACATCAGAAGGGGCAGACGGCCCGGCCTGCTCAGCCCAGAGACGCGCGCGCGGGGGTAAAGAAAACGGGCCGTGTCCCGTTGAGACCGGCCGGCCCAGCCACTCGCCGCACTCGCAGGTGAGCGGGGCAGCGCGCGCGGCCGCGCGGGTGCTCGCCACCGCGGCGGTGCGACGGCCGCCGACGGCCAGCGGCTGTCTCCGGGCTCGAGCGAACAAGGCGAGGCACGCAACACCATCGTGGGGACACGGTGAACAGCAACGCGCAGTTCGAGAGAGATGGGGAGGAGCGAAGGTGACGGTGGCCGGAGCGCGAGCGCGGCGGCTCCGTTCGCGGTGGCGGGCGGGAAGAGCTCGATTGAGCCTTACCGGAGCGAGCAAGGGGATGGTGGCGCTCGTTCGGAGGAGGGAAGAGGGTGGCGGAGCTCCGTGCACAAGCAATCGAGCTGCGGTGGACTGGCGTCACCGGAACACGGCGGTGAAGGCGAGGATGGCGGTGGTGAGCGGCGCTCCCGCTCGGTTTCTCCGGAGGAAGGGAAAGAGGGAGCGAGCGAGTGGCGAGTGGGATAGAGACCGGATGCGCGCGGAGATTTGAGGCGGAGCGCGCGCGGGGTCCACGGGCGGCCACGCGGGGGCGTCGCCGGCATGCGGCCGCCACGCGGCGGGCGCGTTCTGCCGCGGCGGACAGCGAGGCGCGGGGCGAGCGGGAAGAGGAGGGGGAGGCCGAGCGGACGCGGGCCGGGCCGAGGCGGCGGCTGCGGCGCGCGCGTGCGGGAGCGGAGCTGGGCCGCTTCCAGCAGCAGGCCGAAAACGAGGCGGCGGCCCGCGACTGAGAAAAGCCCTTTTCCATTTTTATTTTTCAAGAAATTTCAAATAATAGTTTTCAAATCTCATTTTGAACAAGAAAAAGACCTTTTCTGGAAATGACCCAAAAATAAAAGTTGCTTAGAATTTAATTCTCTACAACTTTGATTAAGGGGCCAACTAAAAATTCTCAACAGATTTTGATTTTTAGAATAAAAGCTAATTTAGGGAGGATTTTTGAATATTTTCAAATAACATTTTTAAAACAAATCTTGGACAAAACTTTGAGTGATTTAGTGGCTCCAAAAATTTCACCTATAATTATAAGTGATATAAAATTTATAGTTGCACAAATTTGATGAATGTCATTAGCACATTAGCACAACATGTTATGCAATACTAGTTTCCACACTTTTATTTTACTAAAGGTACACCCTAAGCACATATGATTATGAATGATATGAAATGTCATGCTTATGATTGCAATGCAAATGCTTGCGTAACACCGGAGTGTTACAACGGCAGCCCTGCATGGTGGCGTACCGCCCGTTTCTGACTTCGGTGAGGCCCAGCAAAGTGCGCTAAAGCTATGCCGAGGTGAGACAAAGCTCCCAGAGTGACCGGGATTTTGGCGAGGCCTCCGGTGATGCACGACCGTGAGTGGGGTGCCGCGGCGGCGAGGCCACCGTGAGTTCGCGGCGGCACTTCGGCAAGACTAAGGCGGTAGCAACCAAAACATCTAAAGCTACACCATCTACAGCTAAAGGCGAACTCAGCACCCACAAGAAGAGGGAGAGAGGTAACTGGAGTTGCCCTGGCCATGGTGACCCTGACTGTTGGCCGTGGCGCCGAACTCCGGTGAGGGAAAACTCCACCGCAATGCGGCCCTACCTCGGTGCAGTTGAGCAAATTGAAGGCGCGGGAAGGTAGAGGAGACAAAGGCGCAACCAGCTGCGAGATGGAGGCAGCGTTGGCGCGATAACGAAGGCACAAGGAAGAGGCAGAGCTTGCGGTGGCAATGGCGTCACCGGTGAAGAGCAGAGAGTGAGATGGAGAGGAGGAACGAGCAGAGAGCGAGTACGACAATGTGGTGCACGGCTTTTCACTCCTTTAGGCATGCACAAGTGACATCGTGGTGCTCTACGCGTGCACAGGCAGCCATGCGGTGCTCTCCATCAGACACAGGTCGGCCATGACCAATTTCAAACTTCTGAAACCGACGGAATCGGAGCCCGAGGTGACCGACTGACAAAGCAAGTTCGACGCCTCATAACTCCTAATCTAGGGCGATTTGGTGTGAGCCGTAGTTAGCAAAATTGTAGAGGGACATGAGATCTACAAGTTTGTCAATAGGAGCTCAAGCTGGTTTGGCACGATTTGAGAGTTACAATGCTCCAAAGGTGAGTGCATGAAACTGTAAACGGCATTTTCAGACTTAGAAAAATTTCTGAGTGTTGGACAGCACCACCACTGACTTGTGGGCCCTGTTTGAGTATGTTCCAGCCATTTTCATGAGATGACCCTAAAACAACTTTTGTTCCTTAACAAATTTGCCACAACTTTGTTTAAGGGTGCACATCCATGCAAGATCTCTAGGCTGGACTTTTTAAATAGTCAAACAAAGACACTCTATAGGTCCTCACATGGTCAAACTTCACCTAGAGGGCAAATTAGTCAATTTGGTTAACATGAACAGTGCTCCACTAATTACCCTAAGTGTAGTTAAGGTGTATTAGGACATAATTAACCACTCTACACATTTGTTACACCAACTTCTAAGTATCACATATGTTGAAACAAACAAAACAAGCAAGTCACTTCCTTTGTTTCAAAACCATGTTGCACATGTTTCATGACTTTGTTGCAAGCTCAAGCTTGTCATGTTACACTAACAATATTGTCATGTTTCAATGTATGGAAAACACATGTTGCATCTACATGTTGCACAACCCATATTTCATAAGCAATCAATTATGAAACAAGCACAAGTGAGAATGTTGCATACTCATGTTTCAAGAAACAATTGCATAAAGAGAGGAATGATGCTCATGCTTATGAAATAAAAATGCAATTTGTGAGAGCCAAACACCTTGGGTGTTACAGCTTCAACAAACGAAGGGTCATGGCACCACCAGCTAGGAAAAGGGAGCTGGATTAAATAGTTCTTGGTATTTGGAATACTAGTGTTGGCGCCAGATAAAACGGAATGGAGGGAGTAGCATATGTTTAGTTCATATAAGATAACAATAGTACCCTATAACAGTAACATAGAATAGTGAAAATTTAAAACAAATTACCTGCAGCCTACAGGCCTAAGCACTCGGCAATCCCCTATCCCTGTGCCCTCAACCGCTCATCACTGGATGAATATAATGGATCAACTATGGATGCAAAATCGCTTCTGGCTTGATTCCTGTATGGATTGGATCAGAAGGACAAAAGGCAAATTGAAGTTGTCAACTCAAACTGTATTTGGCCTGGCCTGGAACTAAAATCAAGATGTCCAAGGAGCCTACCGTCTCCTCCATTTTGTTCAGCTGTTCTTGTTCATTCTTCATCAGCGCTGCAGCGCTAACCACCGGTGGAGACAAAAGACAAGATCCGAGAGTCGGACGAAAATGGCCACAGCAGATCGTGCGAAGTCGCGGATACAAAGCGACATGCGAGTACGAAGGGCCCGCAGGTGGTAGGCACGCGCAAAGAAGCGGAGTCGTGGACTGGACCTGGACGTCTTGGCCTAATCGAAGAATATACCTAGGTTTATTGTGCTAAGTGGGCCAAATACAATACATATACTATACATACATACAACATATTTTATGGGTCCTCTGGCCGTACGGCCCCCCATCGCACCGCCTGCACCCCCTCTAAGATGGGCCTGCGGATACCCCTGCTATCCATTGGTGCACAGGTGCTATACAACAAATGGGTCGGTGGATCAGTTGTGGTTCGATCCAAGATGGAACCACAAACATCTTTAGCCATATTGGATGGCTCGGTGCCAGGTAAAAGCAAGTATTCAGTAGGTTAGGACTAAGACCTGGCAATATAGTCTGGTCTCACACATCATCTAAACTTCCCATGCTGAGGACTTGATGCTGGATGCACAGACAGGTGAAACGGGGTAGCTAGTGCCCAGATGTCTGACTGCAAAGTGCAAGACGCGTCCGGACGCTGCTCCCATTCAAGCACACCACCAACCCCATCCCACCCTGTGTAAAGGAGAGTGCCCACCGTGCCCGCATCACTTGCGACATCCTCGGCGCGGCCATGGCCCTTTCCCGTCATGCCTTATCGCCGAGTTGGAACTGCCGCGACAAGATGGAGGGAAGGGACGGGAGGAGAGGAGAGAGTGAGGCGCGCCGGGTGAGGTACGAGCTGAAACTCTGTGGCAGGCAGCTGTCCACCAGCCACCGGCGCCATTACAACATGTGTAACATCCAATCTACTTTTGAAACATCAAGATGAAACATTTGCAACGTACGTTCGAAGACAGATGAAACACCTGAAACATGCATCTGAAGCACTTAAAAAAACACCCGAAAACACTTGAAAAGTCATTGTAAAACATACGCAATATCCAAATAAAATCCTTACAACATATGTGTGAAATATATGTAACATTCAAATAAACACGCTTGCAACGTACGTCTGAAAAAAGAAATAAAACATTTAGAACAGATGCTTGCAACATATGTGTATAGCCATTGCAACATATGCAACATCCGATCTACTTTTACAACATCTATATCAAATGCTTGAAACACACCTTTGAAAAATACTTGACACATGTGCTTTTAGCAAGACCCTGGCAGGCGGGTGGGCGGCTGCGCGAGCAGCGGCGTCCATTAACCTAGCGGCCATCCAGGCCTAGGCTGCCAGCCCAGGCGTGGCGTGGCACGGCACGGCCGGCCCGGCGCATAGCTATAGCACGCGCGGCAAGCCCGATGGCTGCCCGGTCAGGGGCGTGCACCAAAGGGAGCAGGGACACGACCCGAGCGAGGAGGAACGAGAGACGCGGTTGGGGCGCGTGATGGGCGGAGGCAACGAGCGAGCGGCGCGGGATGGGTCGCACGGTGAGGGAAGCGTGGCAGCAGCGAGGCGGTCACGCGTCGGGGGAAGCGCAGCAGCAGCGTGGCGAGGCGGAGTGGGCATGCGGCGTCTGATTGGGACAGACGTCTGTGGCCTATCATTATCGCCTTTGACTGCAAGAAATGAGCAGGTTGCCGGAAATACTTGTCACATGAGCCTTTTCCGAAGCGATGGTCCATCGGGTGCAGCCATGGACTAAGGGGCCGGTGACCAAATGCCGCCATGGCTGGCTGCCCGGAGCTCTGAGCTCTAGTTTATTGCAGCATATTCAGCTGCCATTCAGAGAAAGGGAGGGCGCTCTGATCCTAAATGCTATTCAACTGCCATCCAGAAAGGGAGGGCACTCTGATTCCAAATGCCAACTGTCTCTACTCCCTGGCCAGTGCCACTCATCTGAACGTAGCTATAATATTAACAACGGACTAGAGATGTGCTTGTCGACAAATCTTACTGTGCACACCCTCGTTATACCGGAGACACCTTATTAGTAATTAAGAGGTTGATTAGCTACACAGAAAGCCATTTTATTTGGTTTAACAAACATGGGACAACTTACTTCAATTCTAAACAAATTATTGTATACAGAACGCACTTTCATATATATTTTTTTTTCCAAACAGTTGGTTAATCAAACAACTCAGGATAAATAGAGCTTATTTTATTTAAAAATGTATTAACTAAATAGATTAAATGTGCAGACACATAATTAAGTTGATTATAGATTCATGATATGTTTTCTGTAACATCCCAAATAAAATTCACAAAGTTAAGAGAGCTATTACTTGTATATAAAATAGCTCCTAGAACTTTTCTCGGACTTTCCCTCGCATGTGGACACATTTTAACCCTCCTTATGCATGTATAAGTATATGATAAGAAATAAATCTTTAAATCCTCAATCCAATTCATTTAGGCACCAAATATATTATTTGGTTAATTTTCCAAGACTTTTGGACTAAATTCATTGGAATTCAAATCTAAAAAACAACTAAAACCTTATTTTCCCTCTCCTGCCTCAACATGGGCCGGTTTCCCCTACGCGGCCCAACTTCCTCCTCTCTTTCACATAGCCCAAGCAGCGGCCTACCCGCTCTTCCTTCTTCCTCGTGCGTAATCACGCGCACAGCGCCGCCGCCCGCAGTGGGCGGGGGAGGGGTGCTGGTCACCCCCAACAACCTGCTAACCCTTAATTAGGTACTTAAGTATCTGTGTTTATTAGTTCAACTGTTAAGGGCTGGCCCTCCTCAATTGGAGCCCAACAAGTACTTCAACGAGTGCTTGCAGCCCAATTAGCCGACAAGTGCCTGCACGGCGCCGCGACTCTTCGTACTCCATCCGGCATCCGCAGTCCGCATTGATCTCCTTGACTCCTCGTCTGGCATCTGTAATCTGTTTGCCTTCCACACGCAGCAGGCAGCAGCCAGCAGGACGACCAGGAGCAGAGGCCGAGCCACCGAGACGGCGAGACTCCACCTCAGTTATCGCGACGTTGACATCGCCGCCGACGTGCCCAGACAGCCATACGTCCAGGCATGCTGCCTTCCGCCTCCGCTGTTCCTTTCTTCTTTACAGTACACAACATCACAACCTCTTTTTGAATAGTATATATACTTGTTTATAGTTTATTTAATCTAATTACTTGATCTGTATCTCAAATTGTTAAGTCTTCTTTTCGATTAGATGATATGAAGAGGAAAAAGACAATTCATAGTTTCTTTAAGCCCGTTGGTTCAAGTGCCAAGTTTAAACTAATAGAGATGTAATCTTAATTGCTTTTTTGCATATAGTAGTATATTGTCCTAATATATGAGTATCATACAATGACTATAAGATCGGTGAATCCATGACAACTTGGTTATATTTTACTTGTTTTTTTTATGCTGCGCCCCCCCCCCCCCCCCCCCCCCCCCCCCCCCCATCTCCCATTCCTGGCTCCGCGCATCTTCACCTCGCCCGCGCTCCCCGCCCTCATCTCTCATAGCAACGCCAACACCACGCGTGGCCAACACGCGCCCCGCCCCTCCCTCTCTCCTCTTTCGTCTTTCCTTCGCGCCAATGGAGCCCGCTGCTGAGCGGCCATGAGCCATGGTCGCCATTGGCTACTACCTGGGCCGGTGGTGCATTCCCAAACCATGTATGCTGAAAATCCTTTGAATTCCTCCGCTAAGCCTCTTCTGCACTCGCGACTCGCGAGCGTGTGGGTTGGTTGCGCTCAGCCTCCATCAACTGCCATGTGGGTCCATTTTCTGGGCCGGGATACGAGGCGTTCAGCCAGCGCCCCAACTGTTCCAATGTTCCAACTGCCAAACTCGCCTGGCCTGCTGCGAACTCAGTTGCCGTCTTTTTTTTTTGTTTTGTTTTTTTAGTCCTTTTTCGAAAGATTCTCTTAAATATGCTCCTGGCGGAAAGATTTCAAGAAATGGACCCAGGGCTTGCCGCCATCCACGCTGGCGCCAAGGTAATACAGTTTAGTGCCGTTGGTGTTGGCGCTAAGCCCCCATGCCACTTGGCCGACGACGCCGAGCTGGCGCTGACGTGACAGCACCACCATTGGCACCAGGCTTGGCGCCATCGTCCAAGCCTAGCACCATAGATCTTGGCGCCGAGCTTTTACCATATACATCTTGGCGTTTAAAATAAAACAAGTATAATTGTTCCAAGATATATGATGTAACTTCATTGCAGTCCAACTGGTTAGGGCGTGTGCGCGTGAGTAGAAAGGCCTGGGTTCGAACCCCAGTGCAGCAGTTTTTTTTTTTTTTGCTATATTTTTCTAAGAAATAGAACGCAGTTCTCGGCCTAGGTTCGAACCCTCGGTGCAGCAGTTTTTTTGCTATGTTTTTCTAAGAAATAGAACACAGTTCTCGCCGGACGCGATGACGAGGATAACAGGCTTTAAAACTCAAAAGGCACAGTAGCTGTCGTCTGAGTGAATGCCTGACGCATCATGTGCGTAATCCTATGTTGAAATGTTTCACTGCACTACCCATCTTTGACCTTAGCAGCCGCTCCGTGCACGCACGCACAGCAAGATTGAAGTCCGTGCCGCCAAGTGCCTGGACCAGTGCCCACTGCCCAGTGCCATCTGAACGAGATGTTCGTCTGACGTGCTGATGGAGCTTAACGGAACCGTCTGAAAAAGTAAAGTGTTGAGGTTTGCGAGCCTAAATGGACGGGCACAAAAGTCTGGACGCGATACGAGACGCCTCGTGTCGGTTCGTTCTCTAAAGGCTGGCATCCGCTTTGATCTCGTCATCGCGTCCGGCGAGAACTGTGTTCTATTTCTTAGGGCTTGTTTAGTTCCCAAAAAATTTTACAAAAAATTACTATAGTATTTTCGTTGTTATTTGATAATTAGTGTTTAATCATGGACTAACTAGGCTTAAAAGATTCGTCTAGTGATTTACAGCTAAAATGTGTAATTATTTTTATTTTCTATCTATATTTAATGCTCCATACACGTGTCTAAAGATTCGTTACCGTAGTTTTTTGAAAAAAAAAATTAGAAACTAAACATGCCCTTAGAAAAATGTAGCAAAAAAAACTTTGGCACTGGGTTCAAACCCAGGCCTTTTTACTCACACGCACGCGCCCTACCAGCTGGACTGCAGTCAAGTTACATCATATATCTTCGAACAATTATACTTGTTTTATTTTAAACGCCAAGATGTATATGGTAAAAGTTTGACGCCAAGATCTATGGTGCCAGGCTTGGCGCCAACAACGATGACGTCAAGCTTGACGCCAAGGTGCTGTCATATCAGCGCCAACTCGACATCATCGGCTAAGTGGCATGGGGACTTGGCGCCAACGCCAATGGCGTCAAGCTGTATTACCTTGGCGCCAGCGTGGATGACGCCAAGCTCTGAGTCTATTTTCTAAAATCTTTCCACCAGGAGCATATTTGAGAGAATCTTTCGAAAAAGAGGCATAAAAAAAGACGGACTCAGTTGCGACTTGCGAGGTCCATGGCAAGGAGAGCTATTTCCCGAGTCCCGACATATAACCAAGCTCTGCCTTAGGCTATTCGCACTTATAGACCCATATATTCATCCTCTATACGTCTTAGTCAGCAAGATTCTCTCCTCTATACTTAATTTTCCGCACCCATCCATCTTCTATATCATCCTCTATTCACTCTATCCACTGTGGGACTCACTTGTCACTTTATCTAAATATATCCATGTGTGATCTAGTTTTGAAGGATTTATTGAGACGAATTTAATGGTGCAATCGAAATTTAATTTGGATTTTTGGTTTGTGAGTTATAGCATTTATTTTCCTTTGTTTAGCTAGTGGGGCCCGTCACTACCCACTATACAGTAAGCACTATATCACTCTAAATATAGAGTAAGAGAAAGAATAGAGTATCATTTTAGAGTACACAGTGCAGTAGTTTTTACTCTATATTCATACTCTAAAGCTTTAGAGTATCGCTTTAGAGTATCCACCGCGGGGTTGTCGGTGTTCGGACCCGAGGGGGTCCTAAACCAACGAGTAAATGATGTGTGTCTCTTTCCTGGATGGTGATGCAAGGAGAACACACGGGGGTTTATCCTGGTTCGGGCAAAAGAAGGCCCTACGTCCAGCGGGGGGGAAGAAGTTTGTATTTCCTTGCACCGAAGTGCTCGTGTAGGGGTTACAAGCATGCGAGAGAGGGCGCGAGCCCCAGTCTCAAAAAGAGGAAAAAAGGACAAGGGTGGTTGATTGAGGTATCGATCTCTTGTTTTTGTTCGTTGTCTGTTGTTGTCCGGTCGGGTGCTTCGTTCCTCCCCCTCTCGTAGAACCCTGGCCTGCCCTTTTATAGGGCGCGAGGAGGCCAGGACGACGGGGAGCCTTGAGGTGATGTTTGGTCGATTCCTGTTGAGTTGACTGTAGCGACGTGCCCTGGGAATGGCCGGCCATCCCTGGACATCATGGCGTCGTGGGAGACGAGACGGCGAAATGACCCGGAGCGCCGTGCCATACCGTCCTTCCCTTGCCATTGAACTGTGCCGAGCGTCGAGGTTGGGTCGAGGCCGCGTCGAGATTGCGGAGAACGGGCCTTGTCTTATCCTCCCTCGAGGGTGATCGATGGTAAACAGTGCGCGGTAAGGTGGGTATAGTGACGGGTTTCACCTCCCATCATGGGATGGGTGGTAAAACAGTGAGACCTGACACGGGCATTGTTCCTACGTCGATCCTGGTCGCAGCCATACCGGTAGGTGATAGTAGGTAACCGCATTAAATGCTATGGCTTTTGTCCTGGGGTAGGTAAAGAGAAGGAGTCGAGGCGACCCAGGCTCACGCGAGTCGGAGTTTTTCCCAGTGGGCGGACGAGCTTCGCGCGGGTCGGAGCACCATCGAGGTAGCTTGCCGTACGGGATGGGGCGCGGTCGAGGCGCCCCGTCGAGCGGGCCTCATACGAGTCGGAGTCGGAGCGCGGTCGAGGCGCCCCGTCGAGCTGGCCTCGTACGAGGCGGACAGGATGCGCGGTCGAGGCGGGCTGCCTTTTATTGCGGTGTCAGTCGTTTTAGTTTTTTACTGGCGATGGGTGTGGGTACCCCCGTACTTTTGGTACTGACAGTAGCCCCCGAGCCTTTGGTTGAGTGTGTGATCACTCTCCCAGAGGTTGGTTCGAACTGGAGTCGTAGCGTCGTGATTTTTTCCGGTAGGGGCGCGCGAGCGCACCCGCCGGGTGTAGCCCCCGAGGCCTCGGTGGAGTGTTGGGACTCCTCCGAGGTCTTGTTTTCGTTTTATTGGGGGATGACTCGTTGCGGCCGAGCCCCTGAGCCTCACGCGCACGAGGTCGATCAGAGTCCCGACCGTCTTTTGTGCGACCCTCATGCTCCTTTTTGAAAAAAGGAGGAGGGGTGGAGAACGCCGTACTACCCTCGTTTGGGCGCGAGTTCCGACGATCTCCGGTGAGCTGCTAGCGGGGGAATTCGAGTGAGAGCCCATGCCCCGTTCGTTAGGGGTTAGCTAGTGGCCCGGAGGCGCTCTCAAAGGTGCCAAGGAGTGGTTGTGTGGATCTCGATTCCCTGCGACAGGATTCGAGGGCTCGATGCCTCCCCCGGGGGGATTCCTACAACGACCTCCTCTTTCGGCCTCGAATACGTCCTGGGGTGCCTCGAGAGCGTGGCTCGAGCCCTTAGCCATGTACGGGCGCACCCTGGGTCGTCCCTAACTCTGTTGCTCGAGGGCAGCTGTCGAACCCTGGTCGAGGGCCAGCTTTCGTTCCCTCGAGGCTTAGGTTTCTGCGGTTGAGCCCCCGAGCCTCGCACGCACGAGGTCGATCAGAGTCTCGACCGTCTTTTGTGCGACCCTCACGCTCCTTTTCGAAAAAAGGAGGAGGGGTGGAGAACGTCGTACTACCCTCGTTTGGGCGCGAGTTCCGACGATCTCCGGTGAGCTGCTAGCGGGGGAATTCGAGTGAGAGCCCGTGCCCCGTTCGTTAGGGGTCAGCTAGTGGCCCGGATGCTCTCTTAAAGATGCCAAGGAGTGGTCGTGTGGATCTCGATTCCCTGTGACAGGATTCGAGGGCTCGATGCCTCCCCCGGGGGGATTCCTACGACGACCTCCTCCTTCGGCCTCGAATACGTCCTGGGGTGCCTCGAGAGCGTGGCTCGAGCCCTTGGCCATGTACGGGCGCACCCTGCGTCGTCCCTAACTCTGTTGCTCGAGGGCAGCTATCGAACCCTGGTCGAGGGCCAGCTTTCGTTCCCTCGAGGCTTAGGTTTATGCGGTCGAGCCCCCGAGCCTCGCGCGCACGAGGTCGATCAGAGTCCCGACCGTCTTTTGTGCGACCCTCACGCTCCTTTTCAAAGAAAGGAGGAGGGGTGGAGAACGCCGTACTACCCTCGTTTGGGCGCGAGTTCCGATGATCTTCGGTGAGCTGCTAGCAGGGGAATTCGAGTGAGAGCCCGTGCCCCGTTCGTTAGGGGTCGGCTAGTGGTCCGGAGGCGCTCTCAAAGATGCCAAGGAGTGGTCGTGTGGATCTCGATTCCCTGCGACAGGATTCGAGGGCTCGATGCCTCCCCCGGGGGGATTCCTACGACGACCTCCTTCTTCGGCCTCGAATACGTCCTGGGGTGCCTCGAGAGCGTGGCTCGAGCCCTTGGCCATGTACGGGCGCACCCTGGGTCGTCTCTAACTCTGTTGCTCGAGTGCAGCTGTCGAACCCTGGTCGAGGGCCAGCTTTCGCTCCCTTGAGGCTTATACCGGGCTCAGGGCCCGTTTCCCAGATATCTGGGAATATCCGTCCGTGGATCCCTCCCCCGCCCGTTAGCCAGGTGCGTCTTTTGGGGGAGGCGAGATCGGCGCGGTAGTGGGTGACGTGGCGTACGGTTACGACGTGGGGGACGGCCACGTGCCCGACTCCTGCGAGATGTAAGGAAACAGTTAGGTGGGCGTATTTAATGAGGGAAACTGTTCCTACCTTTTCGCGCGGCTGTTGGGCTTTCGCCTGGGCATATAAAATCAAGGCTTGGGGGTCTGCGTTCCCCTCCGTTCCCTTGCGCTCCTCCATTCTTCTGCCTCAGACAACCCTTGCCTTATCGCGCTCTGCGCCCGCATCGCTGTCGCTACCGCGTCCTCTTTGTCCGCCCCCCCTTTCGACAACACCGATGGCAGGAAAGAGCCAGATCCTCCCCGCCGATGACTGGGCCGCCTCCTCGGTGACGGAGAGGAGGTTGGAAGAATTGGTCGAGGACAGGCTGCTGCGGCCGAGGACGAGCCGGTCGCAACCGGAGTGGATCGCGCCGCCCCCTGCCCACCGGGAGCCGGTGCCCCCGGAGGGGTACGTGGTGAGCTTCATCTGCTTCCACGAGCGGGGGTTTGGCGTGCCGGCGTCCGTCTTCATGCGCGCGCTCCTCCACTACTACTAGGTGGAGCTTCACCACCTTTCCCCCAACGCCGTCGCGCAGACCGCCATCTTCGTGGCGGTCTGCGAGGGCTACCTTGGGTGGAGCCGTAGTGGAACCTGTGGCTTCACCTTTTCAAGGCCGAGCTCTTCGCCAAGAAGGCGGGGGAGAAGGGCGTCTTGTGCGCGGCCCGAGTAGGGAGCTGCGTCCTGCAGGTGAGGTCGAGCCGGGCGGATCTGTACATCCCGGCTCGCCTCATCTCTTCGAACAGTGGGTGGCACGAGGGTTGGTTCTACCTCCGCAACGATGAAAATCAGTTGCCGAGGTACACCGGCCGCGTGCTAACCGCTCGAGAAGATCGCTGGACATACGGAGTGCCGAAAGCCAAGAAGCCGCGTCTGGACCCGCTGCTGGCAGCGCTGCAGCAGCTTCGCCTTCGGGGCTTGACGGCTGCGGCGGTGGCTGCGGCCTTCCATCGCCGTAGGGTGATGCCACTATGCCAGCGTCGTCTCCGCCTCGACCAGATGACTCTGGAGGCATCGCTGGAGGGGACCCGGATGTCCCACGAATCCCTTTCCCTCGAGGAGGTCCTCCGGCGAGCACGTCGGATGGTCAGGAACTTCAAGGTGGAGGAGGCTAACCGGGTTCCCATGAGACCTACCGAAGGGTTCGAGCCAATGGTACGTATCTTAGGATTAGTAGGTTTGCCAGTTTCGTTTATTTTTGGATTTCGCTGATTTGGTCGAGGCCGGCGCGTAGGATTTGTCGTCGCTGCGAGAGACGCGTCCGCCAGTCCCAGAGGACCGCCCCGCCCGAGAGGCTCGACGCCAGCATGCTTCCAAGAAGAAGCAAACCAAGGAGATGGCCAAGAAGCGGGCAATCCGCAAGGCCAAAGAGGCGGTGGCGTTGAAGAAGCTCCGGCGCCAGCAGACTATCGATGGGGTCCCCCTGGCGCCGTCGCCTTCTGAGACGATCTCGGGGGAGGACGACGACAGCAGCGGTGAGGACGATGACGCCCTGTCGCGGTATGAGACCGCGACCGGGCTAGGGGATCTTCCCGACGTTCACCCCCTGGTGGAACCCATCAGGGGGGCGTCCTCCTCGGTCGTCGTGGTCGAGGAGTCCGAGGAGGAGGAGAAGACGGAGAAGGAGACGGGCCCCTCGACGGGAGGGGCCGCTTTACCCCAGACCCATCAAGAGGGGTCGACGGGGACGTCCGCACCAGCCTAGGCCCCGCAAGCTCGGGCAGGGGCTGGGACGGCAGTACCGGCGTCGTCATCGGCGGCGTCGGCAGGCGTGAGAACCCGAGGCCAGCTGGCCTCGGAGGCACAAAAGGCGTAGGGCGGTGCGTCGGTCAGGGCCCCCAGGAGTGCCCGGCCTGCTGGTGAGGCCGCTGCGAGGCCACAATCGGCCGCCCCGGGAGGCTCGGGTCGCACGGGGTCAAGGCCCTTGGTGCCAATTTCTGGGTAAGCGTCTCTGCTCGGTTGTCCTGCCTTTCTCGGGGTCTGTTGGCTGACGTTTCTTCACTTTATAGGTTAAAGCGAAAGGCGGAGCCAATGGGGCTTACCCCCGTGAAGTTGCTACGGGCCAGCGCCGTTGTCCTTAACCGGACGGCGGAGCAGGATGCGGCCTGGGTCCGGCAGGTCGAGGCCGCGAAGGGGCGCCTGCGACAACGACAGGAACCAGCGGACGCCACGGTGGTTACTGGCACGGACCCTGCCGTGGAGGGGTCCGATCCGGCGGAGATGGTGGCGCCCGGCGCGGTCGAGGCGGGGCCCAGGTCGTCAGCGTCGGCCGAGGCTGCCGTCGAGGTCGCGACAGGCGAGGCACCCGTCCGCGGCGCGGAGCGGGCGGGGGCTGACGTGATCATGGAGAAGGTCGCATCGGTGTCAGGGCAGGAGGTGGACCTGGCGGGCGGGTCACCGTCGCAACAAGACCCGTTGGCCGAGCCAGTAGGTATGGTGGAGGGCGGGGCAGTCGAGCCCCTGACCGGAGCGTCGGAAGAAGAGGTGCCGGCTCTGGGGGCGCCTACTGTCGAGGCGCGGGTACCGGAGCCATCTTCGGTCGAGGCGTCGGCTCCGGAGGCGCCGGCGGTTGAGGGGCCAGTTCCCCTAGGGGGGCGGGCACCCATGGCCGTGGACCTTCCCCCCGACGACACCCCCCTGGACAGAGGGAAACAAGTGATGGGGGTCAAGGGGGATGAAGCCGCGGATCAGGTCGGTGCCTCGACGGCCGTCAGAGAGGCGGAAACTGCGGGCGAGGCCGGTCCTTCCGCGGGACCGGGAGATGCCCCGGCTGGGTCGTTGTCGTCATGGCCCAACATCGCCGCGCTGGCGATAGCGCGGGTAGAGGCGGAGATACCGAGGTGGGGGGCCGTCGCTCCAGTTTAGGGACGTCGTGAACCCCGACGCCGAGCCCATCTTCGTCCTGAACGACAAAGATGAAGTGCACCGATGGGAGTACCTCGAGGGCGTCCGCCGGCACCTTGATCGGTTGCTCCGAGTGGCGTTTGGTGCCGTGCGGAGCATGGGGGATGCCACCGAGGTACGATCGACCCGTCGGCTTTTTCCGTGGTTTTCTTGGTGTCTTTTTCCCTCGGCTTTTTAACCTTTTTGGTTTTTTTTCGGATTGCGTTCAGGAGCTGAAGGAGCACTCCCGCCACAAGTCACTCTTCATTTGGGATGAGAGTGGCGTGTGGGCCGCGCTGTCTCAGCAATGGATCTTGGCCGAGGAGGCCCAGAAACGGCGTTCTGATCTGAACGCCAAAATGGTTGAGCTACGCGTCGCCTACGCGGTGCTGAAAGAGGAAGCGATGCAGGCATGGGCGGCCGAGGCCGTGATGCTCACTGGCATGGACAAGGCTCAGGAGGAGGCTGCCCAGGCCTGTAGGGATCTCGAGCCCTATCGAGATGGGTGAAGGAGCTCGAGGAGAATGTCTCGCAGGTTAGTCGTCAACGTGACACCCTCAACGTCGAGGTCGAGTAGGCCACCGCTCGTTCTGATGCTCTGAAGGACGAGGTCACGACGCTGAAGGGAGCCGTCCAAGAGAAGGACGCAGCTCTCGAGTCTGCTCGGCAAGAGATCGAGGCGCTAAAGGCAACCATTGGTGACAAAGACAACGCCTTCCTTGGGCTCGAGCGGACTTGCGGGGGGCTTCGTGACGAGGTTGTGGGCCTACAGACCCATATCGAGGGTAAGTGTGATTGTTACGGCCAAGATGCGGAGGGCCTTGTGTTGGGTATTAATCTGTTCGTCGTGTTTCAGAGCTGGAGAGGGAGAACCGAGAGACCCAATCCTCTGCCAACTCCTTCCAGAGCCTCCTCGAAGCCGAGATCCGGAGGACCCAACTGCTCCAGGGCGCGATCACCACCGTGTGTGACGGCCTGGGGGTCGAGCCCGACGCCGACACCGGGGAAGATGTTCCGGGGAACTCCTTCGTCCGTCGGATGGTGGCGCTGGGCCGCCTTGCCCGGGAGAAGATACGGGACGACCTCCATCACGGCGTGAAGAGGGCGCTGGCCGTCGTCCGTTCAGGGTTTGTGTTCGACATGAAGCTCGTCGCTGAGGGCTTTATCATAGACCCGGACCGGACAGACGAGGAGAACGAGGATGCCTGCGTGGAGCTGATTGAAGCCACCGAAGAGCCTAGAAGCCGTCTGGCCTCGCTTTTTGAAGCCGAGGTGGTTCCGCTTAATGACGATGAGGGCCTGTGAGCCAAATCCGGGCATGAAGGCCCATGTAATAAGTTAGCATTTCGAATTTTGGTCGTGGTGGCCTTGAAGGCCTAAAAACTCGAAACATAAACCGGTTCATGGTTGATTTAGTTTTATTCGAGCTTTTCTTCCCTTTATCGCTTGGATCGTGTTCTCGCGTGATTTACTTAGCACGCAGCTGCACCCTTTGGCGTAAGGGAGCGAGTGGAGGTACCGTAGCCTCGGGGGCGTAAGTGATCTCACGGCTCGGCTGCCCTCGAGCTTCAGGGTGATGTTGCGGCCTTGTAGATCGTGTGAGAGCCTGATCTAAGCGACAGGGGGTATGTTCTTTTTCAAAGTTAGGAACCGTTATTTAGATCTCCTTAGCGTGAAGTCACACCTCTAGAAGGTGTGAGGGGTGAGTGGAGGTACCGTAGCCTCGGAGGCGTAGGTGATACTCCTGACTCGGGAGCCCTTTCGAACCTTAGGGTGCTCTTGCAGCGAAGTCGATCTAAGAAGCGGTTCTTAATTTTAAAAAAAAAAGAGCATAAGTTTTTTTGGGGACTGGGGGGTTCCCCCTTTTAGCCCCCGAGGGAGGGTCGACTCTGGGAGTGCAGAGTCGATCCTTCCTCATTGTGAAATGAAAGTTTGAACATCATTGTATTCTTTATTGACAAAAAAGAAAATACAGAGCCTCGAGGCTTTTTAAGGAAAGAAGTGACGTAGCTTTTTAATGTTCTAAGCGTTGGTGAGGATTTCGCCCTTCTCGTTGGATAGCTTGTAGGTGCTCGGCTTTAGTACTTCTGCGATGATGTATGACCCTTCCCATGGTGGTGTGAGCTTGTGCCGTCCCTTGGTGTTCTGGTTCCGCTGTAGCACCAAGTCGCCGACGTTGAGGTCACGCTTGCGGACGTGTCTGTCGTGGTAGCGTCGGAGATCCTACTGGTACCTGGCAGAATGCAACAGAGCCACATCTCGGGCTTCCTCGAGCTGGTCAAGGGCATCCTGTCTTGTGGCGTCGTTATTTCTTTCGTTGTAGGCCTTCAACCTTGGGGATCCGTATTCTATATCAGTTGGCAGCATAGCCTCAGACCCGTAGACTAAGAAGAATGGAGTGAACCCCGTGGATCGACTCGGCGTTGTTCTTAGGCTCCACAGGACCGAGTGTAGCTTGCTTCCAATTTAGGATCGAGGGTGGCACTGACATTCAACGCCTTTCCCTTGGGATCAGCGGAGTCGAGGGGTATGAGTTTGACATCTTCCACGGGCTTGAAGCTGCCGGCATGGCGTTTTGGGTCGGGAATCGCATTGGCGAGGCCGTCGAGGTCTGCAGCCAAGATCGCCGACTCCAAAACAGCCTCGCCGTGCTCGACGCACTCGACGTCGCACTCGTAGGCATGTTCGTATGAGGGCCCTATAGTGATGACACCGTTTGGGCCTGGCATCTTGAGCTTGAGGTAGGTGTAGTTTGGGATTGCCATGAACCTGGCGTAGCATAGGCGCCCCAGGATACTGTGGTACGTCCCACGGAATCCAACCACTTCGAAAGTGAGAGTCTCCTTTCGGAAGTTGGCCGGTGTGCCAAAACAAACGGGCAGATCGACCCGTCCGAGGGGTTCCGCCCGTTTCCCTAGCACGACTCTGTGAAAGCCCCCGACGCTAGGTTGGAGGCGCGCTCTCTCGACCCCCAGAAGGTCGAGGGTCTGGGAGTAGATGATGTTGAGGCTGCTTCCGCCGTCCATGAGCACCTTGGTGAGCCGTGTGTTGGCGATGACGAGGTCAACAACGAGCGGATAGACTCCCGGGTTGGGGACGTGGTCTGGGTGGTCGTCACGATCGAAAGTGATGGCCACCGCAGACCAATCAAGGAAGCGGGGGACTGCCATTTGTACGGAGAAAACCTCGCGCCATTCTCGCTTGCGCTGGCGCGACGAGAGGCGGGTCGAGGGCCCTCCGTAGATCATGAAGCAGTCGTGGATCTCGGGGAATTCCCCGTCCTTGTCGTTGTTTCTAGGGTCCTCCTTCTTGTCGTCCTTCTTGACGCCGGCACCCCCAAAGTACCTACGAAGCATATGACAGTCCTCGAGGTTATGGTTAGTAAGTCCCTTGTGGTAGGGACACGGTTCTTTGAGCATTTTGTCGAAGACGCCCCCGTCGGGGGGGCCTCGAGGCTTTTTGTGCTCGGTAGCAGCGACGAGCTCATCGGCCGGGGCCTCGAGCTTGCCCTGCTAGCCTTTCTTCTTCTTGCGGTTGTTCCTCTTGGAGCCCCGGGTGGAGCTCGCGGGATCGTCGACCTTCTGCTCCCCCCTCTCCGGGTCACCACCAAAGATAGCACCAACCGCCTCCTCGTCGGTGGCGAAGTTGGTGACAATGTCCATTAACCCGTTGGCAGTGAGCGGAGTGTTACGGCCCAATTCTCGGACCAGCTCTTTACAGGTGGTGCCGGAGAGGAAGGCCATAATTACGTCGGAGTCAGTGACGTTGGGGAGTTCGGTACGCTGTCGGGAGAAGCGCCGGATGTAATCCCGGAGGGATTCACCTAGTTTCTGCTTGCAGCTCCGGAGGTCCCACGAGTGACCGGGGCGCATGTAGGTCCCCTTGAAATTTCCCTCAAACACCCTCACGAGATCATCCCAGTCGTGGATCTGTCGAGGTGGGAGATCCTCGAGCCAGGCTCGGGCGGTGTCGGAGAGGAACAGGGGGAGTTGTCGAATGATGACCCGGTCGTCGGTGGCCCCGCCCAGCTGACACGCCAAGCGGAAATCGGCGAGCCAAAGTTCGGGTTTGGTTTCGCCGTTGTACTTGGTGAGAGTCGTGGGGGAGCGAAACCGAGCCGGGAGCACCGTCTCACGGATAGCCTTACTGAAGACCCGAGGACCCGGAGGCTTAGGTGAAGGGCTTCGATCTTCCGAACTGTCGTAGCGTCTGCCCCTGTGGACGTGGTAGCCTCGAGCCACACCGTCACCGTGCTTGAGCGTGCGGCGCTCGACGATGTTGCCACGGGTGTCTCGAGGCTCGTGGTCATTGCTGGTGAGCTCAGGGGCCGGAGCTACCCGGTTTTGCCGGGCAGGCTCGAGGTGAACCGAGGCCTCTCTCTCCTGTCGGGAGGGCTCGATGATCCGCTCCGAGGCTGCCTCGCGTCTCCTCGAGGCGGAGCTCTCGGCCTGCTGCATGGCGGCGGTCTCGAGGAGTTCTCGGATTTCATCCCGAGCCCGACGGGCGTCGGGGTTTGACGGCTCGGGCATGTTGCGGAGAAGCATGGCGGCGGCGACGATGTTCTGGCTGGTTCGAGCGAAAACCGGGGGGTCGACCATCCGGTCCTCGTCGATGCGACGGTTGATGTCGCGAGCTCTTTCGTGAGCTCTCCCGCTAAGTGCACGTTCCGCACTCTCGCGCTCGAGGGTTTGTTGGAGTAGGCCCAGGTTTTCCTGTTCCTCGTCAAGCCTGTCCTGCAACTCGCGAATCTGCTCGAGCTGCGCTCCTTGATCCGCAAGGAACTGAGGATCGTCTCGCTCAGCAGGAAGCTCGACATGGGGTGGCGTGTACCTTTCTTCGATTGGCTCTTCGTCCTCTGATTCCGAAGTGCTTTCAACGTCGATGTTGAAGCATTCGCAGGTCGGATCATAGGTGTCGTCAGCCGAGTCAGAGTCAGGAGCGCCAAAGTAGTAGTATGACAGGGGAATATGTGGCCGTTGCAAATCGTCACTGGGGTTGCGACGTTGAGAAGCAGTCACATGGGGCTCTGTGTCCGGTGTCTCCGTAGAGTCCAGATAATCAGAGGCCGGTGTGGATGCAACGAGGTCTAGAGTGGAGCGTAGATGGTGCCCGGGGAGTTCCTTATAAGCACTGATGCGAGTGCTCACGAAAGATGCGTACACCCGGGCAGCCGAATCTAGCCCAAACGGGAATGGTGATGGAGATGTTGCTGTCCGTGCCGAAATGGATGCTCCGGACAGTGGTGTCTCACCGGACGGGGGAGCGACGGGATTCCCCGTTGGCATGTTGCCCTCAGTCAAGCTCGTCCTTCCCAAACCTTCCACAAGGAGGTCTAGGCTGGCGCCTGGCTGGGGGGTGCCGGACCGGGGGACCCCGTCGCCCTCCGCAAGGTGAAGACGGTGGTTGTGCCGGGCTCGTTGTCGTCGGGCGGCCCGCGCCCGCCTAGAGCGACGGTTCCGGTGGATTGCTCCCCTGGGCTAGGAGAGCTCGTAGTCCTCGTCGGATGGGTGCCTGGGGGGAAGTAGGACCATATCGTAGCCATGGCCAAGCGACATGAACTCCAAACTCCCGAACCAGATCACCGTGGCCAACAGAATAGGGCGTTCGGGGTCAGCCATCCAGGAAAAAAGGCGAGAAAGCGACGTTTGGCACGCAGCGATCCCCTACCTGGCGCGCCAACTGTCGGTGTTCGGACCCGAGGGGGTCCTAAACCAACGAGTAAATGCTGCGTGTCTCTTTCCTGGATGGTGATGCAAGGAGAACACACGGGGGTTTATCCTGGTTCGGGCAAAAGAAGGCCCTACGTCCAGCGGGGGGAAGAAGTTTGTATTTCCTTGCACCGAAGTGCTCGTGTAGGGGTTACAAGCATGCGAGAGAGGGCGCCGAGCCCCAGTCTCAAAGAGAGGAAAAAAGGACAAGGGTGGTTGCTTGAGGTATCGATCTCTTGTTTTTCTTCGTTGTCTGTTGTTGTCCGGTCGGGTGCTTCGTTCCTCTCCCTCTCGTAGAACCCTGGCCTGCCCTTTTATAGGGCGCGAGGAGGCCAGGACGACGGGGAGCCTTGAGGTGATGTTTGGTCGATTCCTATTGAGTTGACTGTAGCGACGTGGCCTGGGAATGGCCGGCCATCCCTGGACACCATGGCGTCGTGGGAGACGAGACGGCGAAATGACCCGGAGCGCCGTGCCATACCGTCCTTCCCTTGCCGTTGAACTGTGCCGAGCGTCGAGGTTGGGTCGAGGCCGCGTCGAGATTGCGGAGAACGGGCCTTGTCTTATCCTCCCTCGAGGGTGATCGATGGTAAACAGTGCGCGGTAAGGTGGGTATAGTGACGAGTTTCACCTCCCATCATGGGATGGGTGGTAAAACAGTGAGACCTGACACGGGCATTGTTCCTACGTCGATCCTGGTCGCAGCCATACCGGTAGGTGATAGTAGGTAACCGCATTAAATGCTATGACTTTTGTCCTGGGGTAGGTAAAGAGAAGGAGTCGAGGCGATCCAGGCTCACGCGAGTCAGAGTTTTTTTTCCAGTGGGCGGACGAGCTTCGCGCGGGTCGGAGCGCCATCGAGGTAGCTTGCCGTACGGGATGGGGCGCGGTCGAGGCGCCCCGTCAAGCGGGCCTCGTACGAGTCGGAGCCAGAGCGCGGTCGAGGCGCCCCGTCGAGCTGGCCTCGTACGAGACGGACAGGATGCGCGGTCAAGGCGGGCTGCCTTTTATTGCGGTGTGAGTCGTTTTAGTTTTTTACTAGCGATAGGTGTGGGTATCCCGTACTTTTTGTACCGACAGGGGTAGTAGCCGCTGTTTCCCGCGGGGCGTATAATAAGCAGAAGACGCGTCGCATGCCCCTGACACATCGCAACTGACATGCGGGCCCCGAACATTGCCGAGCAAGCCAATTGCTGGGACTCGAACTTGTCAAGTAGTGACAGTCTCTAGCCGGTGGGGCAGTTAGAGGACCAAGGCGTCCTCACCTCCACGCAACCTCGGTTTTAGACGGTAGAGTGTCTTTTTTTATTTATTTTTGTTGAATCTTTGACTAATCATAGTAAATCACAGAAAAATCATAAAATAAAAAATTCAATTTTATTGAACTCCACATGAGTAGATCTACACGGTGAACATATAATATGGTATGCTTTAGTATAAAGTTTTTGTTGTAACTTTATATCTATGCTTTTCTGTAATTAATTAGAATAATTCATAACTACAGCTTCTATGGTCCAATTGTGATGAAATTTTTATAAGCTAATTATTGTATGTTTGAACTGTAGTAAAAATATCATACTCGTTGGATCATAGATCTAAAGAGTATGAAATTTCTTGTCAAGCTTAAACCTAAATAAATTTATAACTAAGTTATACATGATCCAACGAGGATGGAATTTTTATTATAATTCAAGCATACAATAATTAGCCTACCATAAAAATTTTATCACAATTGGACCATAGAAGCTACAGCTATAAATTATTCTATTTAATTATAGAAAAACATAGATCTAAAGATACAGCAAAAACTTTGTACTAAAGCATATCATATTATATGTTCACTGCGTAGATCTACTCACGTGGAGTCCAACAAAATTGAATTTTATATTTTATGATTTTTCTGTGATTTAGTATGATTTTTTAAAGATTCAGCGGAAATAAATAAAAAAGAAAAAAAATAAAATAACTTTCAATGCAGCAAAATCACCCTTCAAAACCGCTTGGAGTGTTATTTGACCGATTTTAGAAAGTTCAGAGTATAAAATCCGATTTTATAGTTTGGAGGGTGAAGTAGTCCACATTGAAAAGTTGGGGGTTATGTTGACTTTTTTCCATTCTCCAGTTTATTCACGAGAGCAGTATACTATGTCCAGCTGTAACGGTACAATTCTACCAGTAGTACATTGCTTCAATCAAAATAGTAAAAACTCTACTCGTACAATTTGTACAAAAACGTAACAGTTCACCGTAGGAAAAAATAAGACTATTAAATGAAAATAATCATCCTAATTTTAAGTTTTAACGAGTAAATATTTTTCTTGCAAAGCTATATGAGTCTGTTTGAATGTAGATATTGGGTCCGAGAAATTAAATTGGGTGCCAATACCAATTCAACCCTTAGAATGGAAATAGGTTCAATATCAAATGTATTGTTTGTTTGTAGATAGAACTGGTAGCTAGAATAAAGTAAGGTTATAATGTCAATTCTTGTTTGGTTGTCCATAAATTGGAATGACCAACTCTTCCTCCCCTTGCACCTAGGCTCTCCACCCACGAGATCTTATCTGCCCCAGCTCTCCATTGGTGAGTCAACTTTGTCCTCCCTCCCTATCGGCGAGGTCGCCTCCGTTGTCCCTCACTACCTCTCCAATTTGCATATGCCCTTCTCTTTGTCCTCCCTCTCTGTCGGCAAGATTCCTGCCGCCCTCCCTCTCCGAGTTGCTTTGCCGGAAACATCCCATCCACCCTACCTCTTCATGTCGCCTTTGCTCGAGCTCTCTACCGATGAGATCCCCTCCGCATCTCCACATCTCCTCTATCATTCTTCTCCATCGGCAAGGTCCACTCCGGCCTTCCTCTTCATCAGCGAGGTCTCCTCCACCTGGGTGGTGACTGGAGTAGAGGGATATAACGAGGGTGGCCGGAGTGAAGAAAGAAGGTTGCGCTCAAGTGGGTAGCCCAAGCCATCACGGACAACGGCGATGGGGCAGAGGTGGTCTCCGGGCAGTGGCAGGTTTGATGGTGGTGAACCACCGACAACGATGGTGGGCGGTACCCTCCAACGCCGAGGGCAGTCTTGAAGCTGGTCCTAATTGAGATTGGTCCGTTCTCTAGATTCTCTCCAATACGAAGGGGTTGAACTCGCTATTGAAGGTGGGCGGGTTTAGTTGTAGTTGAATACCATGGAAATGGCCTTCAATTCCATTTCTCCGTGCCAAATACATCCATGCAGAATTGGAAAAACTTGATTCCAATTCCAAATTCCACATCCTTCTCTCGATTCTCGAACCTGAATATTTTCTTGTGAGGTTAGAATAATTTTCCAGTAAAGCTGGAATATTGCCTTTCTAAAATGGAACACTTATTTCTCCTTAAGCTTGAACATTTCTGTTCGTATCATGATGTGAATCGGCAACTTTATTTCTAGCTAGCCATATTGCTACTGCTTGCCGATACTTCGTGAATTTTTCCTTGTACAACTTCCTTATGAAGCTGCGTAGACATTTACCTTATCTTGTTCATTATTTTAATCTTTGTATTTGCTTTGCCTTTTGGATTTGTTCTTCCTGCCGAACATCATTAGTGCTTTTCTCGTGAGCTTATATTTTCTTCCAACGGTACCGAGCGCTGTATAAAATTTCTTCTTTTCTTCTCAACTACAATACTTCATAATAGTTACTCTCTCTATTTCAGATTATAAATTGTTTTAGCTCTTCTAAGTGCATAGGATTTTGCTATATATCCAAACATATTGTATATCTCAAACTTTCCTTGTTTGTTCTATTTTACAAAATAAATAAATAAATAAATATACATATATATTTCACCTATTATCTCTTACGATCATAGTTGTTCGGTAAAAAAATGAACAGCTCATAGTTATTTGGGAGTACCATAGCAAAGCCTAATACATAATATGATCACACATATACACACCAACAAATTGAAAACTGAATTCAATTTGGTGATCGGTGATGCACAAACATGATCCATGCATCCCACATACATTTGGCATAGTTTTTTTTTTCTTTAGCATTTTATTACTCTAGTACAATATAACTTGGTGACACCAAACAATACAGAGGCCAAACTCAACCAAGGCTGTGTTCAGGTCCCTGAAAAAGGGGTTTAAAAAGTACTGTAGCACGTTTTGGCTTTATTTGGTAAATAGTATCTAACCGTTGACTAATTAGGTTCAAAACGTTCGTCTCGCAAAGTACAACCAAGTTGTACAATTAGTTTTTGATTTTATTTATATTTAGTACTTCATGCATGTATCGCAAGTTTGATATGACGGGAAATTTTTTTTTCCATAGTATTTTTTTTTGAACTGAACACAGCCCAAACCAACACAAAACATAAAGAGTATGACAAGTGGGCGCACTAGAAAAGCGTAGTACTGTATGTTGAAGGATCGAAACGGGCGACCAGAGGGGGGGTGAATGGTCGCGGAAGCCAAAAATAATTTCTAACCCTTCCCCTAAACACAAAACCTGATTAAATCACGTTTTTTCAAATCTGGCCAGAATTCTATGTACCTAGTAAACCTGATGTGGATGAAAATCCATAACTCCGATCGACCTAAAAATTTGTCAGATTAAACTAGATGAAATTACGAAACTAACCCAACTGGAATCACGTCAATCGGACTTACGGATCTTGAGATAAAAATAAAACAAGCAGACTATGTCAGATGCTGACGAGAATCGTAAAGAACCAATCGAGATGCACAAGATCAATCATTATAGATGAAAGATTAAATTGAGTAATTGAACTTACAAAAGTGCATCTAGCCTCCGCCCGAACATCCTCCCTCTCTTAATCGGAGAGATCAACAAAAAACCTCTCACTAGAATTCAAACCCTAGGCTAGACCGGAGAGAGGAAAACTGAACCGTGGAACCCTGGGGCACGAGCACTGTTCACGGGTACTGTTCACGCGTGAATAGTAACTCGCCGAGAGTCCAAAAACGTTCAACCTTCTCAACCCTAGGTGCCACATATTTATATCTCCAAAGGATGGCACGACCTATTTTCACATAACCCCCTACGCTAAATAAATCCAACGTAGGGGCGTAAATTCCAATTACGTCCTCCATGGCAAATTCCGCGATGTCCGCGATCCCTCCATCTCCACGATGTGATCCTCGCGATGTCGCCGCACGACCATCCGAAATCGTATCGCGATCGTCAGAATTTTCCATCTTCGGCCAATGCCTGCCGCACGGGCGTCCCGGTACGATGCATGGCTTTGTGGCTCAACCAGCGAACCCCGGATTTTGTGGCATAATCCGGAAACCTCCCTCGACGTCCTCCCGCCATGTAGCCAGGTACAGTAGACGTACACCGCACGATCACCTGTCCCTCGAACGCAAGCCTCGATCCGCCCTTCTCCGCCCCCGCGGTTTTTCGACGCGGCATCCTATCTTCGTTCTTCACTCGTCGCCGCATGTACCTTGTCTCCACCTGTCACCTGCAACCACAACCTGCCAAGAGACACGTCACACGCACACCGTGTTGTCAATCGCTCATCACCAAGGTGCTAGCCCACTGGCATCTCATATGTGACAAGTAGCAGCGGCATATTTTATTCAGGGTGTGTTTAGTTCCGCGAAAAGGTGTAAAAAAAAGTATTGTAGCATATTTTGGCTTTATTTGGTAAATAGTGTCCAACCGTTGACTAATTAGGTTCAAAACGTTCGTCTCGCAAAGTACAACCAAGCTATACAATTAGTTTTTGATTTCATCTACATTTAGTACTCCATGCATGTATCGCAAGTTTGATGTGACGGAAAATCTTTGGTTTGCACAGTACTTTTTTTTTTTAAAGGAAGTAAACACAGCCTCAGTAGGATTCTGCCACGAGTGCAGAAAGTCCAAGCCGGTACAAAGATGGCGCTGAGTTGTTGTGACTGCTGACACGGCGACCAGCCATCTCGCCGGCCGTTTTTTTGGTTCGCCGGCTTCATGCCCGGCGGCGTCCACCGGCGTGCGCGACGACGCCGCGAGTCACGAGCAGAATCCCCAGGTTAAACGCGACGCATAGCGCAAGCGGCAGTAAGTACATCCCCGCCGGCTGAGCCTCGGCAGTCGCTGCGACGGAGACGGCGACGGCGACGATGCAGAGGCCGATCATCATCGGAGCATCCATTCTCTGTGCTGACTGCTGAAACGTGAGAGGCACCGACCGACCTGCTCATCGTAATACAATTTCCGTGAATGAAATATTTCTTCTTGCTGCAAAAAGTGACTGTAGCCGCTTGCCATAATAAGAGTGCATTATTAATCTTATACGAGAACTAGAAATACCAACAGCAACGCGTTTCCATTTTTTTTTCGGAGAAAAAGGGAAACAATATTTCCTTCCAGAATTGGATGTGAGGAACTGAGGATGTCGTCAAACCGGAGATTCAAGAGAGCAGGGGAGGGATCATACCTTTGCAGGTTCCTTTCCTTTTAGGCCCAAGCGTAGTTTGCTCCGGCGCCCAGGGATGAAGATGAACAAGTAGCTAGCTCTCCACGAACGGAGAAGGACGAGGCAGAGCTGTATTTATACCGATAGACCGACAGTACAGTAGGGCCTGGTTTAGTTCCCCAATTGCGAGATGGTCAAATCACTGTAACGCACTGTAGCATTTTTTTTTTTGCTGTAGTATTTTTATTTTTATTTGGTAATAATTGTCCAAACATTGATTAATTAGGCTCAAAATGTTAGTCTCGCAAAGTATAATAAAACTGTGCAATTAGTTTTTAACAATATCTAAATGTAGATGAAATCAAAAACTAATTGCACAGCTTAGTTGTACTTTACGAGACGAATCTTTTGAGCCTAATTAGTCAATGTTTGGACAAAAATTCACAAATACAAACGAAATGTTACACTGAGAAATCTTTTACTATGCAAAATTTGCACTCGCCGAATTGGCTCAACTAAACACGGCCTAGCTAGCTGTTCCTTCAGCCGACTTACCGTATCTATCTTTCTCTGACGCTCAGGGACGGAGACAGGCCTACAGTAGCTAGCTATCTCTGAGGCTGTGTTTACTTCCTCAAAAAAAGTATTGTGCAAACAAAAGATTCCCCGTCACATCAAACTTGCGATACATGCATGCACGGGCGAAGCTACGTTTTGAGCACCGAATGCCCAGGCACCCAGGTCAAAATCGATACTACTTCATGACGAGCAAAATTTTACCGTTGGTGCACCCCCCCTGGGCCAAAAGCAGGCACCCCCACCGGCCCAAGTCAGCCCACGTTGCACGTCGCAGATTGCTTCTAGGAGAAGGATGCCAATCGACACAGGATTTTTTGTCGTGGCCGCGTTTGAGTCCACGAGGGGCGAGGAGCCGAGGAGGCCACGGCGTTTCCTAGGCGTTTCGCCTGATGCAGCGAGCGAGCGACGCAACTACGCAAGGGCGGGGACGGCAAGGCACTGACACCACCACACCGGCGATGATCCCTGCTGGTCATGGTCGCTGAGGCCGGCGCCCCTTCCCTCGTCATCTCGTCAAGCCGAGCCGAGCGCCCGATGGCCGTGTCAACAGCCTGACGTGAGGGTGCTCTCTCTGTTCTGTGTTCTGGACTTCTGGTCCAAAAGAAAAGGTAAGGAATCAAACCCTCAATTTATTTATCTTGTATTTCAATCAAGTTAAGCCTCACATCCGATTTCGATTCTTCCTGGTTTTATGTTGAAATTGAGTAGGTTGCAGTTTAGGGTTAGTGATTAATTGGGGTTTTCTCTTTTTAGTATATGCATATACATTTATGATAGTATGGATGTGCAATTTGATTATGCTTCCAAATGATAGGTAATCATGGAGAGGTTTTTTAAACGGAAAGCTCCAGACACTGACACCGCCAATAATAACAGAAATTCATGTGTAGATGATCTCAATTGGGAAGAGGAGATTAAATATGATCCAGGTTTGAGAAAACAAATTGATGCTTACCATCCTAACCATAGAGAAAAGGTTCGAAGAAAATATTTGGAAAATGGACCTTGCCAACCTCGCACATGTTTTCTTGATGATTTTGGGATTCTATCAATGAATACACTTCTTTTTTTTTGTTAAATGGTGAGTGCTATGTTTCGACCAAAATCTCATATTTATTGCTAGAAGTCGAATTTGATATTAAAATACGGTAGTTGCACATTAGTTATGCTATTTTTGATTGAACATCAATACATCATATCGGTTAGTGTAGTTATAAATTAAGTGAGGCACCCCCGTCATTTTGCTCTAGCTTCGCCCCTGCATGCATGGAGTACTAAATGTAGATGAAATAAAAAAACTAATTGTACAGTTTGGTTGTACTTTGCGAGATGAACATTTTGAACTAGTCAATGGTTGGACACTATTTGTCAAATAAAACCAAAACGTGCTACAATACTTTTTTACACCTTTTTACACAACTAAACACAGCCTAGCTAGCTTTTCCTCTGACCTCGCGACTAACGTGCCTCGGGATGTTCTCTGGCAGTAATGTGTGTAACCTGTTGGTTGCTAGGCAGAGGCTTTACAAGCTGCTCCCTCCATTCCAAATTTGCTCTCCTTTTTTTTTTCCAATTGACCTTAAGGTTCTCGTTCGCGGTCCTATTTATTCAAAACTTGCATTCAAGAGGTTTCTTAATTTGCTAGGACGGCTCCACCTCGATGAGCAGGAGTGCAGCTCATTCCCTCAGCTTCTACCGGTTGGCATAATGGCATCACCTCCAAACAGTGACATTCCTTTTGTGTAGAGTCATGGCCACAGAGGATCCCACGTCACACAAAAATCCCTGTTTCCTGATACCAGATTAGAGGTTCAGGAAGTTGCGTCGTGTCCGATCCTCTATTCCTATCGGCTATCACACTATCACATTTTTTATTATTATTATTATTATTATTATTATTATTATTATTATTATTATTATTATTATTATTATTATTATTATTATTATTATTATTATTATTATTTTGCTTTTGCCTACTCACCCGTCCCAGAAAAAGTATCGTGTTAGGTTTTTCAGACATCGTGTTTGACCGTTCGTCTTATTCAAAAATTTTGTGCAAATTATAAAATAAATAAATAATTATTGAAGTATCTCTAATGATAAAATAAGTCATAACAAATAAATAATATTTATTAAATTTTTTTGAATAAGACGAACGGTCGAACACGATGTCTGAAAAACCTAAAACGATATTTTTTCTGGGACGGAGGGAGTAGATTCTAATCATGCGTTGTCACGGACTTCACTTAATTCCCTAATCACCTAACCGCTAATTTTGCTTCTGAAAGATCTAACCCACATGCTGAAGGAACAAGTATGGTTGATGCCTTGATTAGTTCGTGAAAGAAAATTTTTTTATCACATCGGATGTTTCATGGATGTTGGAAGGGGTTTTCGAATACTAATTAAAAAAACTAATTACATAACTCGTCTGAAAACTACGAGACGAATTTATTAAGCCTAATTAAGTCATCATTAGCACATGTGTATTATTGTAGCATTTAAGACTAATCATAGATTAATTAGGCTTAAAAGATTCATCTCGTGGTTTCTGACCAAACTGTGCAATTAATTTTTTTTCGTCTACATTTAGGACTCGATGCATATGTCCAAATATTTGATGTGATGGGGTAAAAAAAATTTAGGTTGGAACTAAATACAGCCTGAGGATGAGGATCGTCAAAGCACGTCACCGCCATCAGCATCAAACGCTTCCAGTGGTGCAAAATGTTGGCTGCTGGGCGGACCGCCTCAGTCTCCACTGTACACCGGGTGTACTACACCCAATATTCTTCGGCTTCCACAGTTCACGATACGTCTTTGTTTTCACTATGAGACACTGACCTAGCCAAAAGGGTACTAGCACAGAGAAGCAAATCCTCTTGAGTCTTGAGGGACTTGAGGGCTTGAGGGCTGAGGCGAGTCCCTCTGCAATAATACAGAGAAGATTCATTCCTATATATGAGGAGGGGTCATGACCCTCTCATGGTCCAATTTTTTCCTACTAAAGTCCATGAAATTGAAAAGAACATTAGTGTGTTCTAGTATTTTGTCCTGAATTAACTTAGCTGTGGCCACCTTGACTTGATCAGGAGGCGCCGCTCTCAGCCGCTGGCAGCTCGCATCACCTCCAAGGCTCGGAGCCTCGGAGCATTTCGTTTGTCTAGAGTTTTGGACACGGAGGATCCTATGTCACCCAATATATGCACGCCTGCTTTGCACAAACTTCTCCAAGTTGGTTTCCGATCCAAGAGTAGTACGTACTGTATTACACTATAAAAATTCCTCCCAGTGTTACAAATAAATTTGTTATAGATTACGGCTAAGTGTGTGTGTGTATATTCCTTTTGTTTTCAAGGGAAAGCAATGTCGCTTCTCGGGTTGCTGCATGACAATAACTCTCAATATTCCAACGTCGTGTAACCGTGTTTGCAGGCGCAGCGACGGATCGGAACATGATACTTCCTCAATTATACATGGCGTTTTGGTTTTTTTATACATAGTTTTTATTATATATTTAGACATAATGTAGATCTAAATGTGTAGCAAAAACTATGTATTTAGAAAAGTTAAAACATTTTATAATTTAAAATGGAGGGAATGCAAACTTAGGATGGGCACATCAGCCTTGTCAAGACGCTTGGCCTCTTGGCCTTGACCCCAACCCCAAAATGAGAGACTATGGATCATATTTCCTTTCTATTACAATAACAAAAACTGATATCTTTATTTGAAATTATAAGTCATTTTAACTTTCTAGATACGTAGTTTTTTTTTCTCTGTACACACTGTCTTGATATATAATAAAAGATATGTCTCGAAATGACTATAGTAGTGTGACTTTTATAAAATTTTATCCTAGTCAATGTCCTCTCAAGAGGCATGGACCTCTCATGCACGACTTAACAAGTTTAAGGAGACAAATTTCGATTTTAAGAGTTTGTGTACCTAAGTAACATAGAGCCACAAGTTTAAGGGCCTAACTAAACATAAGGAGGATTCTATTCCAACTAGGATGTCTAATACACCCTACGTCCCCAAAGGAATGTAATTCTAAGTTTGGACTAAATCTAAGTTTGGACTAAATCAATCTTTTTTAAATCTGACAAAATTTATAGAAAATAGTATCAGCATATGCATCTTCAAATAGATTTTTTTTGTTCGTAAATTAGAGTAGACGCTCACATACACACACCCTTATAAGCACATCCGAAAAATTAAATTAGCAAATCTCAAGATTAACAAAGTCACCATAAATATCTCATTGTCTTACTGCTAATGAATAACGCTACTATATTCTAGATAACTTCAAAAAGGTACGAACATCTACATCAGGTTTCCGGTCAATGACTTGAACCCGGACATAGATTCCATAAATAAAAATAAAAACTAGCTGAGCTACGATCAATTTGTTCTCAATAGGTTTATTCCAAAAATAATTTCATTATTTATCTAATGGTAATTATTACTCATCATAAATTTATTTGATTAAACTCGAGATTAGTTGACTTAAAAACCAAGAATGACAATCTTTCTGCAATGGAGAAAACAAGAATGATCTTTCTGGGACGGATGGTGTACCCTACTAAAGAACGGATAACGGCCACGGAAGAGGGAAACAAAATGGGCAAATCACATTTATAGTAACAATTGACCACCCTTTCCAAATGGGCAAAATGACAACAGATGAAATGCGTTACCATCATCGACATTAGTGGTATGTTTACACAAACATCCAGCATGGATGTTCGAATGCTCATTGTCAAACTTCAGTAAACAACACTAGTCCCTACTTCCTGTGTTTCATGCTCCGCCTTACTAGCTTTGATCCGAGCCATCTGAAAGGTCAGTAGCTCATGCACTCTTTCCTTTAGCTGGAGAGACACAGAAGCATATATTAGTCGAAATTCTAAAGGGACTGGCAGTCTCTACAATAAGCAAAAAGTAAACTCAACTTATAGGTTACTCATATGAGGCTGGCACGAGAATAGCTAACCTCTTTGACGCCAATTTCGCTCTGCACAGATACTTGGAGGGCACCTTCTGGCCCCAGTCTTCTGTACTGTGCTACATCATCATCAGCATCGTGAAAGCTTATGGGCTCTTTCTTTCCCAAAAGATCGCATTTGGATATAACATCAAGCCATAGGCGGTCACCGAATCTGTCCTTAATATGCTTGTACGTGATGTACTGCCAAAAAAACACCAGGTTAAGTGCAAGACCTTTGAAGCGGAGGGATGTGAAACTTGTGATTTGCCACGTCTGAACACAAGGTGAAGGATTTCTTCTAATTGACCTGGGGAAGCTAGTATTTCTGGTGTCCTCTAGTAGAACAAGTATAAATGACACCAAAAGCTTCAGACAAGTAAAAGATGTACCTGATCGGCCACTGAGGTCCCACAGTCCTCGGATAGATCATGCACATACAGGACCGCGATAGGTAGATAAGAAAGGACAGCAAGTGTCAATCTCTCTATGTTATTTCTGTCATCTGCAAAAAACGCCAAAACAAAAAAAAGGATCAGAGCTTTTGGTGCAGTAGTATGTTTTAACAAGCAATAAAGGAAAATATAAAAAAGAGACACCCTATATAAATGACAATCACTCTTAATTTTACTAGAAACCATATTTGCTACAGTATCGTTTTATCAGGCACAAAAGAAAATTAATCGTCTGAAAATAATAACAAAATATCACACATTTACACATGAAAGTTACACTGCCTCTTAAGGGAGTGCTTTGAGAACCAAAGTCTGACTCACCATCATGCCTCGTCAGGAGTCCTGGAGTGTCCGTAACCTGCAGAAGGATGCCTTTGTTCAGTTATGACAAAAAGCAAAGGAAGCAAAATTGGTGTCAAGTCTAGTGGTTCTACGATCATGGTAAGCAGAAAGGCAATTGCTTGAACCTGAAAACGTTCGTGATTGGATACAATGTGACCCATTAGAATCCCTCTTGTTGTGAATGGGTAGCTGCAGACCTGCACAAATACAGTAGGATGAGACAAAAGAGGTATTTAGCAATCAGCAAACTGTATATTACAGATAATAGTATTGCAGCCACCAATGCTTAAATGATGACACAGAACAAACTCAACAATCAGAACCCGTAGTCAGGCATTTTTCCAAGAACGTATTTTCAATAAACAGAAATGTTATGCTACTAAGTCAAGCCAGTCATAGATGTTAACTGAGCTCACCAATGAACAAGGAACATGTTCTTTGACACAGGAACACATTGGATGAAGCATGAACATTAAAAACTACTGTTTGGTAAGAACTAGTAACTGGTAACTAGCAGCCAACAAGTCAAACAATTATCACAACTACTTCTGATTACACACTAGCTATAGAAAATTGCTTGTGAAACTGTGTCTACCATCTACCAACATACAAACTGTGCTGAGCATTACCTCAGGTTTTCCAGATGATAATATGCGGACTAATGATGACTTCCCAACATTGGGTGATCCAACTAGACATAGTGTTGGAATATGTAGATCAACAACAGGCATAGAACGCAAAGCCTGTAGTAACTCAAAAATGAACCATAAATCAAATTAAAAATTTTAGAAGCCTGAATAACAGCAGCTGAAAAAAAAAGAGACCGAAATCATTTTCTTATTCTCCAACTTGAAAGAAAGATAACTGCAGTTAATACCTTTGCAACATTTACTAAATCATCAACGGCATGCTTCCCATGCTGGAAAGCCTCTTCAAGTTTCTTTCTGCCCTGGAAAAGTAGATAAGAGACAAGCAAAGCATTAGCAATGCAACTACAGAATCACTTTCAGAAATTTTTTGTCGATGGCCATAAGACAAAGACAAAGGATCAAGAACAGCGACCGTTTTATAAGTTGGAACCTGAACAAACCTCAGTGAGGCGCTCCTCTGCTTCACGTTTTGTTGTTGACTGTCAAGGTTAAATATATACATCAGGAATAAAATTCTAAACTATTATATCACAAATAAAACAAATATTACCCAATTTTTCCAGCTATGGGAGCAATGTCAAGATTGTCCAAATATAAAATAATAGTTTATTAAGTAAAGATTACAGATCAAAATATTAGGTTTTAGATATAGCATCCCCTGTATTCGTACAAAATGTTTAATATGACGTAACACTGATACTGAGAATAATTTCTGTGATTTTATTAGTTACAAGTGAGAACAAACTGGTAACAATCATATTTTTGAAAACTGAAACCATGTTTTTGTAACTTTGCAAAGTGAGATCAAACTAACCCACTGAACTGAAAATGTGGTGAGATGGTTCGAGACTTAGCATAACTTTTATGGGTCATGACTCATGAGTTTCAAGTATGTGCACACAAGAGAGTTTCAAGTATGTGTGAGTCAAATTTGGTCTTTTTTCCTTGTTAAAAACATCATTGTACATATTTATCTCCAAGTACAGTAAGCCAGTATGCATTCCCATAAGTTGGTGTTGGAGTATGTGTTTAGGCCCATGAGGCTAAGGCCCATGTGGCCCATGTATGGAACCTATATAGCTACCCTTCTAGGGTTAGCCCTAATGGATAAGATACTACATTCCAACATGGTATCCAGCCTAGTTTCCTGACCCAGCCGCCGCCTGGCCTCCAGCCGCCGCCGCTGGCTGCTTCCAGCCGGTGCCGCCGGGCTGCTGCCGCCGGCCATGGCCGGCCGCCCTCCCTCCCCTTCTCCTTCCTCCTCCCTCCACTTCCCTCCTCTCTCCTCCCCCTGGGACCCTCTGGTGCCGCGCCCCTTCTCCTATGCAGCAGCCGTCCGCCCTGCCGTCCAGGGGGCGCCGCCCGACGTCCAGCCGCCCGTCCTCCTCCCTGCTGGCGCGCGACCATCTCTTCCTCCCGTCCTCCCCACCGCTGCACACTCCCTCCGCCATTCCCTCCCCTCCAGCCTCCTCCCTACTGCGCCCCTCTCTGATGGAGCCGCAGCCCTACAGGGGGCGGTCCCTTCTTCCTCTGCTACCGCTCCTGGAGCACCCGCACCGGCTCAAATCCTCACCACTGCTGCAGCTCCTGGTGCGGAGGTGGGAGAGGACGCCGGGGTCACCGAGGGGGGCCTCCAGCAGCCGCAGCCCCTCCTCCAGCCGGGCCTCCAGCAGCCGCAGCCCCTCCTCCAGCCGCAGCCCCATCATCCCCAACTGCAGCCCCTCCTCCAACTGCTGCCTGAGGGTATCTTGGCTGCGGCTGCGACCTCCGGTCTGACGGGACCGAACCTCAACCTCGCCGCTGCTCTCGTCGCCGCCCGGACCGCCGCCGCGGAGGGGCAGGCCCGCGTGCGCGCGGCCGCTCTCGTGTGGGAACGTGAGCGCGACGCGGCAGACGCCCTGGCTCGCCAGATCGCCGAGGCCGAGCACCTCCTCACCTCCCCCGCGGGCCAGGACGTCGGAGCCACCTCCTCTGCCTCGCCGGGACGCCGCGTGTCGCACACTGCCGTCCTCTGGCACGACCCGGCCGACCCGCTCGTGGCTCAGCTGCACTACCAGGCGGGGGGAGTCCAGAACATTCGCCTGCTCGTTCCAGTCGTCCTCGAGCCGGAGTCGCCCTCGTACGCCCGCTGGCGGGATCTGGTCCTCCTCACTCTTCGCCGCTACGCCCTCGACGACCACGTCCTCGTCGACGCCTCGGTCGCCGTCCAGACGCCGTCGTGGATCCGTCTCGACAGCATCGTTCTCTCCTGGATCTTGGGGACGATCTCTCTGGACCTCCACGACCTCGTCCGCACCTCTCCGGACGCGCGCCGGGCATGGCTTGCCCTCGAGGGCCAGTTGCTGGGCAACGCTGAGGCCCGGGCTCTGCGTCTCGACGCGAGCTTCCGCACCTTCATCCAGGGTGACCTCTCCGTCGGCGAGTTCTGCCGTCGGATGAAGGGCATGGCTGACTCCCTGGGGGATCTCGGGTGGCCCGTCGAGGATCGCATCTTGGTCCTCAACGTCCTCCGGGGGCTCAGCGACCGCTACGCACACCTCAGGACGTGGATCACCCGCCAGAGGCCCTTCCCCACCTTCCTGGAGGTTTGTGACGATCTCGTCATGGAGGAGCTCACGCAGGGCCTCCAGCCGGGCTCTACCACTTCCTCGTCCTTCTCGACGGCCCTGGCTGCTACTTCGCCGCGTCCTCCTACTCCACCGCGGTCGTCTGCTCCGCCACCGTCGTCTCTCCTGGGCCCTCCTCCCTCCGGGCCGAGCGGAGGTGGGAGGGTCGTGGCTCTCGTCGTCGCCGTGGAGGGGGCCGCGGGGGTGGTCGGGGCGGTCAAACCCAGGCTCCGGCACCGGCGGGGACACACGGGGGGCACCATGGCCCTTGTTCCAGAACCCGTGGTCTGGTCGCATCTCCATGTGGCCCTACCACGCCCCCGGAGCCGACGCTCGCCCACCGATGGTCATGCTCACCGGAGCTCCTCCTGCTGGTCCTTCACCCGGCGCCTTCCCTGCTACGCCGTGGGTTCCACCCTCCGGGACTCCACCGGGGGTCGCCAGCTGGGACCAGGCGGCCCTGGCTCGCTCGTTCAGCACCATGGGCCTGACACCTCCGGTCGGACCCGAGTGGATCGCTGATTCGGGGGCCACCTACCACACTACTCCTGACCCCCGGTATACTTTCGTCGATTCACTCTCCATCTTCCTCTCTTCCTTCGTCCATTATGGTCACTAATGGTTCTTGTATTCCTATCTCGTCTGTGGGTACCGCCGGTGCTCATGGCTCCTTTCGTCTTCCTGATATTCTTGTTGCTCCTTTTATGGTTCATAATCTTCTTTCTATTCGACGTTTTACAGCTGACAATTCTTGTTCTGTGGAATTTGACTCTTCTGGTCTTACTGTAAAGGATTTGGCTTCCCGGCGTCCTCTGCTCCGATGTGACAGCACCGGGCCCCTTTACACTCTTCGCTTCCCGGCGGCTCCTTCGTCTTCTTCGCCGCCCGTTTTGTTTGCTGCCTTCGTCGCTTCTACTTCCTCTACCACCTGGCACCGGCGCCTCGGCCATCCTGGACATGATGCCCTGATACAGCTCAGTCGTAGCTCCGGTCTTCCATGTACTCGAGCTCATGATGAGCAACTGTGTCATGCGTGCCAATTGGGCCGACATGTTCGTCTTCCTTTTTCTAGTTCTACTTCCCATGCGGCCCGTATTTTTGATCTTGTACATTGCGACCTATGGACATCTCCTATTCTGAGTATTTCTGGTTATAAGTACAATCTTGTGGTTGTTGATGATTTTTCGCATTATTCGTGGACTTTTCCTCTCCGTGCGAAGTCTGATACGTTTACCACGCTCCTCCACTTCTTTACTTGGGTGTCCACACAGTTCAGCCTCACCATCAAGGCCGTCCAGTGTGACAATGGTCGCGAGTTTGATAACTCCACCGCCCGAGATTTCTTCCTCTCTCACGGTGTTCAGCTCCGCATGTCTTGTCCATACACCTCCTCGCAGAATGGCAAGGTTGAGCGGATGATTCGTACAACCAACGACACTGTGCGTACCCTTCTCTTTCAGGCCTCTCTCCCCGCTCGCTTCTGGGCTGAGGGCCTGCACACCTCCACCTACCTTCTTAACCGCCTTCCTTCCGCGGCCTGCCCCGCTCCCACTCCTCACCACGCCCTCTTCGGTACCCCGCCGCGGTACGATCACCTCCGCGTGTTTGGGTGTGCATGTTATCCCAACACCGCTACCACTTCTTCCCACAAGCTGGACCCTCGCTCCACGCTCTGTGTCTTCCTCGGGTACTCTCCGGATCACAAGGGGTACCGGTGCTTTGACCTTACCTCCAGACGGGTTCTCATCTCTCGCCATGTGGTTTTCGATGAGTCCGTCTTTCCCTTTTCCAGCACAACCACCTCTCCAGTGCCTGACCCACCCTCCCTGTTTCCCACTGACCCGGTGGTCCAGCCACCTTTTTCGTGGTCTCCTGCAGGTACCGCTTCGCCGCGCGCTGGGCCGGCCCCCGGTCCCGGATCCCCAGCGGGTCCGGGCCCGTCGTCCTCGGGCGCGGCCCCGTCCTCTCCGGTTGGTGCAGACCCGGGGCCTTCGTCCCCCGCTTCTGCCCCGGGGGGGTCGTGTCGGTCGCCGACGCCGGATCCCGTCCCGGCACCTGCCCCGGCACCTCCGTCGAGGTTCGCCGCGCCGGTACGGGTGTACCAGCGCAGGCTGCGGCCCCCGCCGCTCGCGCTTCCTTCTCCACCGGGGACACCGACACCACCGCCGCAGTCCCCGCCGGCTCGTGGTGCCCCGCCGGTCTACCACCCGCCGCTGCTTCACCGACACCCGCGGCATGTTCACCCGATGGTGACCAGACACGCGGCTGGCACACTGCCGCCTCGTGTCTTCGAGGCTTCGACCGGCGACGCGGTGGTCTCTGCGGTACCCTCTTCCGTCCGCGACGCCCTGTTGGACCCTCACTGGCGCCGCGCGATGGAAGAGGAGTACGCCCCGGTACCCTCTTCCGTCCGCGACGCCCTGTTGGACCCTCACTGGCGCCGCGCGATGGAAGAGGAGTACACCGTGCTACTCGCCAACCAGACGTGGGAGTTGGTGCCCCGGCCGCCGGGCGCCAATGTCGTCACTGGCAAGTGGATTTGGACCCACAAGCGCCGGGCCGACGGCTCTCTCGAGCGCTACAAGGCTCGGTGGGTCCTCCGGGGTTTCACTCAGCGCCCTGGCGTCGACTACGATGAGACCTTCAGCCCGGTGGTCAAGCCGGCCACCGTCCGTACCGTGCTATCGCTGGCGCTTGCTCGGTCTTGGCCCGTTCATCAGCTGGACGTCAAGAACGCCTTCCTCCACGGCCTTCTCACCGAGACGGTGTACTGCAGTCAGCCGGCGGGGTTCGTCGACACCACCCGTCCTGACATGGTTTGCCGGCTCAACAGGTCCCTCTACGGCCTCAAGCAGGCACCTCGGGCGTGGAACCACCGGTTCGCCGCTTTCTTCCTGACCCTGGGGTTCATGGAGGCCAAGTCCGATACGTCTCTGTTCGTCTACCACCATGGAGCCGACACTGCATACTTGCTGCTCTATGTTGATGACATTGTCCTCACCGCCTCCAGTGAGCCACTTCTCCGCCGGATCATCACCGCTCTCCAGCAGGAGTTCGCGATGAAGGATCTGGGTGAGCTCCACCACTTCCTCGGTGTCACTGTTGAGCACCGTCCTACCGGGCTCCTACTTCACCAGCGACAGTACACTCGGGACATCCTGGAGCGGGCTGGGATGACTGACTGCAACCCCTGCTCCACTCCGGTCGACACTCAGGGCAAGCTGTCTGAGGCTGAGGGACCACCGGTGGCCGATCCCACTGCGTACAGGAGTCTCGCCGGGGCCCTTCAGTACCTCACCTTCACCCGGCCGGACATCACCTATGCAGTTCAGCAGGTCTGCCTCCATATGCATGACCCCCGGGAGCCTCACCTCACGGCTCTCAAGCGCCTCCTCCGCTACCTCCGGGGCACGCTCGACTACGGCCTCCTCCTCCACCGGACCTCCTCCACCGACCTCACCGTTTACACCGACGCTGACTGGGCCGGGTGCCCGGATACTCGCCGCTCCACCTCCGGCTACGCCGTCTTCCTGGGCGGCAACCTGGTGTCTTTGTCGTCCAAGCACCAGCCGGTGGTCTCCCGGTCCAGCGCCGAGGCGGAGTACCGCGCCGTTGCTAACGGCGTGGCGGAGGCCGCCTGGCTCAGGCAGCTGCTTGCGGAGTTGCACACTCCGCCCTCCCGGAGCACACTGATCTACTGCGACAACGTCAGTGCGGTCTACCTCTCCACCAACCCCATCCAGCACCAGCGGATGAAGCATGTGGAGATCGACCTTCACTTTGTCCGTGATCGGGTGGCCATGGGCGAGGTGAGGGTCCTTCATGTTCCGATGACCTCCCAGTTCGCGGACATCTTCACCAAAGGCCTCCCGTCCTCGACCTTCGCCGAGTTTCGCTCCAGCCTCAACATCACCGGTGGCTAGTTGCGTCTATGGGGGGGTTGTGTGTGTTGTGTGTGTTATTTCTTGTTCAGCCTTGAACTCCGTTGCGCCGGTAGTTCAGACTGCGGGGGGTGTTGGAGTATGTGTTTAGGCCCATGAGGCTAAGGCCCATGTGGCCCATGTATGGAACCTATATAGCTACCCTTCTAGGGTTAGCCCTAATGGATAAGATACTACATTCCAACAGTTGGAATTGTAAATCAATGTATAATAAATCAATTGGTATACATTCACCTTAGCACAAACTGAAGCATGTTGCTTTCCAACAGAAGTAATCCTTTTCCTGAGAGTATCTACACGTCCAAGGACCTGGCAGGGTACTACCAACAACATCATAATAACTCAACAAGTAGAAGGGAAAAGTATCATAGTATTATTCATGCCAAGTTGACAATTTGTTTCTGTACCATTATGGACAATCTCATCCGAATACTCAATACCAAGAAACCAAAGTTCTGAGAACTATACCTGCTCATAATAACCCTCCCCAAAAGTCAACTCAATGAGAGACCTCTCATAAGGATGCAAATCTCTCCTCTTTGGGAAGTTTTCTGTGTATGTTCTCAGTGGTACAGAAAGTTCCTGAGAAACAAAACAGTTCTCAATATCAAATAAATGAACTTACTCAGCAGAGAGACAAGATGATCTGCTTACTTTCATTAAGGCATCAAGCTGTTTGGCACCTTTGTTCCTTTCACGCTTAGCAATATTTGCTATACCTACATTACATATGAATCATAAAGCAAACGTCTCGTCATGCTAAAAGTCTAAAACAAAATGTTAAGAGAACGATCTTCACTCATTTAGCAGAGTGCAAATAATAAATGGTCAGATGAATCATACCCTTAGTTGGTGGCACATTTCTAGACTTCCTTTGTGCTGACATTAGTATATCAGTTGCAGGCATCACCATTGGTATTTTCTGAAAGGCACCAACAGTCTCTTGCTTTCTCTGTTCTCCCTGGAATGAGGTAAAGGAGTAGAAGAATAGCAGGTAAGCATGACCATGAAGTTATAGGCTATTAGATCTAGATTTTGCCCAAGAAAAGAATTTACATTCATATCATCTAGCTCTCCCTGTAACCTGTCATCCAATGTATAGCTACATGTTGCAGAGTAAGCCCGCCGACACAAGTAGACTGATGAATTACCCGGTTCCAGAGTTGATAAAGGACCTGAGTTGAAGGCAGCACCAGTGGAAAATATTAAAAACAATGTACGAAAATTGAAACGACATTGAAAACCACAATAATAATGCTTGTGGGAGCAGCAGAGTTTTGGTTTCCTGCAAGAAAAAATCAAACTGAGAAGCGTGACTAGAAATGGGCATTTCATCAGGGCATCAGCAGTGTGGCGTGGAACGAAACTGACATTGTTCTGACACAGTTTGATCTGGTAAAGTAAAGTTCGCAAGCTCTAGTGTGGCATCCGACCATTGCTTCAAAAAACAACTAAAAACTCTGAACTGACCGCTCATGCACACGCTGTGCACTGCCTAAAGCCGATTGAGCATAATATCTATAATAGGCAGCAAGTAAAAACTCTGAACTGACCGCTCATGCACACGCTGTGCACTACCTAAAGCCGATTGAGCATAATATTTTTAATAGGCAGGACGCCGCACAGTTCGACTCTTCTGCAAAGTCCGATTTTGGAAGCAGTCGATGTCTCCAGTGTGCTCTGTTTGTTTAATCGAATCTCACTTTCCCTTGGTTCGATTTGAGGAGAACACTGGAGCTGCTCTCAAACACCTCGCAGGCAACCATTTTCTTTGCTTTGGTAAGGCCCTGTTTAGTTTCCTAAAAATTTTACAAAATTTTTTAGATTCCCCGTCACATCGAATCTTTGAACACATGCATGAAGCATTAAATATAGATAAAAAATAAAACTAATTACACAGTTTAGACGAAATGGACAAGACGAATCTTTTAAGCCTAATTAGACCATGATTGGACACTAATTGCCAATATAACAACGAAACTTACTACAGTGCCATTTTGCAAAAATTTTCGGATCTTAACCAGCCCTAAGTCAAATAGGATGTGGAAACTAGTAGGTAATAAATAATCCTACGCAGACAATCCCGCGTGAACAGCACGCAGACCTCAATAGAAGCGAAGCGAAGTAAAATCCATCGCGCAAAGAAGCACCCCACGAGTAGCAACAGCGTGCCCGCGACTACCTGTACCTAAGGCGTCGCCGGCGGGCATTCCGTCGAACACCCTCCGTGAGAGGGGCGCGGGAGAGGCGGCGTAGCGGGTAAGACAAACCTTTGGGGAGGCGACGGTGGTCGGCGCGCCTCGCGGGCGCTGAGTGGGAGAGGTGCGTGGTGGCGGGAGGAGGAGGGGCTCGCCATGGCGGGCGCGGGCGGAGGTGGAACACCGCGCGGCCTCCTGCGGTGGCTCGCATCCCTTCTCAGTCGGCAGCACAGCAGCAACAGCAAGCGAGCGAGCGCTTCTGAAGTCTACTACGGCAACGGATATTGTTAGACGGGCCTAACGGCCCACAGAAAAGCATCGCTTGGTCCAAGAGCCCAAGACCCAAGATTCGTGGTAAACGCCCAATTTTTAATTTTGGATTTTTTTCGCACAAAAATTGCACGAGAAATTTATAGATGAATTTGTGTATATTGTAAATAACGCATGCACATACAAAACTTTCCGTTCTTTTAGTGCATAATATTCTTAGCGGTAATGCTGCTTACAGGTCGTCCGTCTGTCCGGACGAACCTTGTATAAGTCGCCTGCTCGTTTTGCGTCTCGCCCGTGCTGTCCTCGCCCCGCATCGTCTGCTCGCTCAACGTGCTACGCGCCTCTGCTCCAAGACATATCCCGCCCTCGGTCACGCCGCGCAGCCTCGCCCACGTCCCTGCCGCCCTCCCGCGCCATATGCCTTCGCTCGGACTCGCACCTCCCATCGCGCCACGCTCTATCTGCCTACCCCTACCCCTGTCGAGGTCCATGCCGCCGCCGAGCTCTACACCGGCAACTTTCGCAACATCGAGCTCCGCGTCGACGAGCCTCCATTCGTCCAAGCAGCAAGCAGACGCTAAGTTGAAAGCGCATGTTGCAATAGTATGTTTCAGATGTATATTGCAAAAGTAGATCGGGATGTTGCACATGTTGTATTGACTATATACGTATGTTTCAAGTGTATGTTCCAAATGTTTCATCTATTCCAGACCAATGTTGCAAATGTTTTTATCTGAATATTGTAAAAGTAAATCTTGACGTTGCATGCACATGCATGTTGCAAGCATATGTTTTAAGTGTTTTCAGGTGTTTCATACGTATGTTTGCGAGTGTTTCATCTGGACGTTGCATATGTTTGCAATGGTTTTCAAATATTTTTCAGATATTTTCGCAAGTGTTTCAGACACATGTTGTGTTTCATTTATGTTCTTTTGTATGTTGCAACTGTTGCATCTGGATATTTTAAAAGTAGATCGAATGCACATGGGATACGTGTGGGAAGCGGCCGTCGGCATGAATAACGTTCGAGGCGGCGTGGGCGACGTCCAGAGCAGCACGGGCCCACTACTGATGCGCTCCCTCGCAAGCCTGACACGCTATGTGCTCATTTGCTCCCTCTACACGACCACGTCCGGATGCTAGCACACCGGACCGAACCTCCGGGCGCTATCAAGGCGGTATTCTTAGCGTCCGCCGTTTTTTTTATGCAAGTTATGGAGAATAACTATTAAACATATGTTTTGGCGCATACGGATTCGGCTCAACTGTGTAAAATATGTTTTGGCACGTACCATTTTCTCCACTGGTTCAGATGGGACTACGGTATGTATAGTGGAAACAGGAATAATTTACGGCCACGGTGCAGTAAGCCCCAAGCTCCCAAACCAGGGAATCACCATTACATGAGAAAAGAGCAGAGTGCACTGACGGTCCTTAAATTTGTTCGGTTGTGTTATCTCGGTGTTTAAACTCACAAATTGACCGTTCAAGCCCTTAAACTTATTTATTTGTGTCATCACGGTCCATAAACTCTCAAATCACTCATTTAGGTCCTCAAACTTGTTCGGCTATATCATCTAAGTCCCTAAACATGTAAATCACCCGTGTAGATCCTCAAACTTGTTTAGTTATGTCATCTCGATCCCTACATACTTTAAACTAGTAAATTTAATATATATTTATAAAACTGTCAAAAAATTGTAAATCTAATTTTGTTAGACTCTTGGTAACATGTACTTTAAATCAGAATAAAAGAAATCACTATATACTTTCTATTTTTAACTATATAGTTCAATAACTAAATAGAGACATACATTTTTAGGGTTTATAAAAATATATTTGCCTATTTCATCATTAAACTACGAGTTAAAAATAGAAAGTACATGATGATTTCTTTTATTCTATTTTAAAGTGCATTTTACTAGACGTCTAACAAAATTAGATTTATAATTTTTTACATAGTTCTATAAATATATATTAAATTTACAAGTTTACAGTATTTACGACGTTTAGGGACCGGAATGGCATAGCCGAATAAGTTTGAGGACCTAAACGGGTGATTTGTAAGTTTAGGGACCTAAATGATACATCCGAACAAGTTTGACTTCAACAAGCGATTTGCAAGTTAAGAGACCGTGATGACACAGATGAACAAGTTTGACGACCTAAACAATTGATTTGCGAGTTTAAGGACTGAGATGACACAGTCGTACAAGTTCGAGGACCGCTAGCGGACTTTACTCTAGAGAAAATATATGTATCATCATTACGTCTAATCTACAGCAAATGAGGGCCTTCGGAGTCTGAAAAATGCAACAGAGTATCACAGGTGTGTTCTTCAAGATGACTGCAGGTCGCCATAGTCAGGCGTTTCTTAGTGAAACTTCATCAGGAGCAGCGAGCTTCTCAGATATGTCATGTTCTCCAGACAGATTGTGGGAACCATAGAGCTTCATAGATCCCATCTCCACATCAGAGTCGTCAGACTGTTGGGAGCCATCTTCGAGTTCGATCTCCCTCGTCTAAACCCCAGAGTTCTTCAAGGTCATCATCATCTTCGATAGTCTAGGACCTATAAGAAACTCAAAGCACGAGAAACAATGCAAAACAAAAATAACAGACATCAAACAGAAATGATTCCGGCACGCCTCGCAAGGATAACCTTGGCCTTGATCATCATCTTCGCTCATATCCTCGCAAGGATAACCTTGGCCTTTATTTTATTAGCAGCATTCTTCAAATATTTCTCACTAGCCATTCTAGCACGCTGGGGCAAACAACACTGATATAAAAACTTAAGATTCCGGCACGCCTCTACAACCACCTCTGAAAGGTTGCACATGTGACTGTCAAAAAACATAAGAGGGTGGGGGATGCCAAAAAAAAAAAGGCCCCCCTAACCTTAGCAAATCCGTCTTCTGGCAGAACTACAAGTAGCTTCTTGCCTTCATTACTTCCATGGTAGCAAAAGAAACTGTGTACAGTATACAAACTGGCTAGCATACCATGATAAGTATTGAAGGACCGAAAACGGCGACCAGAGGGGGGTGAATGGGAGCCTCAAATTTATCGCGAAATATTTCAGACAGCTGTCCCAAGTTCACCACCAAGAACAAACACACAACTACCATTCCTAAAACTAAGATACCCAAGTCAACTAGTGACAAGAGTACTTAGTTAGGTTCCTTGGATCGATAGAAGATCAACGCAAAAAGCGAAACTCAAATCGGAGCTCAAACGCGCAATCGACAGACGAAATAGCAAGCTGTAAATCCGAGCCTTAAATAACTAAGAAGCAGCAGGAAATTTCAACAACACAAAGGTTCACAGCGGTGCTACACGACTGAGAAATTTCTCCTGCAAAAATTCATCAATCTACACTTTGTTGTACGCCTGTACCGATTAGCTGTGTTCAGATAAATCAATCAAGCAGCGCTGGTGAGAGCTGGACACCACCACAGAATGAAAGTCAAGCACTGAGTTAGTTTGGCTGACAATGAACACTGCTTCCTGCTAGGCGAGCGTACAGAGCAAAGGGCACTCCTGGCCTGGGTATCGGCTTCTGCAAAATTCACTGAAATCTCACTGAAGCAACAAGTGTTGAACTAAATAAGCAGGCACATGTTTCAATCAGTGGTGGCTTACTACTGCACTTGGCTCAAAATCACCGGTCAAAATCAACGAACACAGAAAGAAGCAAGAACCAAACTTGACTACTCACAACTGAAGGAAGCGAACACGTGCTGCTGCACTTGCCGATCGAAGCCAGGCAACAGGCCAAGCTGCTCAGGTGAGCACGCACGGCACACGAGTGCTCGGCGCTGGTAGCTGTGCCTAGGCGAGCGGCCGTACTGGCCTAGGAGCGGACACACGATACGAAGAAGGAGAGCACAGCATCAGGCACAGCGATGGGATCCCAGGACTAGGAACTAGCACTGCTCATGGGAGCAAGCACGACATAGAGTGCTCAGCGTTTGTAGTGCTGTTCTTGAGCCCCATCCTTGAACAACGGACGAACAGACTGCGGACCAAATCGAACCTCAACGAACAGAGAGCACGAACAACAGGCCGACTTCAACCAAAAATCAACTGGATCTCCATCAAAACAAAAGGATTCGAGCTCAAACTTTGCCTAGATGAAATTCACCTTGCCACGAACCTATCCCCAAGAAATCATCACCTGAGATTGATTCAAACTCCGGGAAAATAAGATCGTAGGAAGAACGAAAAATGGGGAAAAACTCAAGAACACAGTGAACAAAAATCACAAAAATAAACCACGAATCCCGGAGGACACAAGGAGGATTCGGGCCTCCTTTCCCATCTCAAAAATCTCAGTTTTATACAACCACGAATTCCTAGTTGTGGACCTCTCTCATGAGCATTAGAAGAGCTAACCTAGGGAGGAAGGGGGAAATAAGAAATGGGAGAGAGGTGAGGAGGCAAGGGGTTGCCATCCTCTATATAACAGGGCTATTTTACATTGACCTAAATGCCCCTGGATACATAAGAGCTAAATCAATAAGTCCAAGGGCGTAGAGGTCCAACCCGGTCTTCATGTTGATCCGACGGCCACCGCGCCTCCTCACTGGTAGCTTCGCCTCGACGCGAACTCCCCGATGCCGCCACGTGCCGTCCGTTCCTCCTCGGAACCTCCGCCCGGGTTTTGAAGCTGAAACCCGTAAACCCGTCTCCGATGGTTTTGAGGCCCAAACCACCAAACCGCTCGCGAGTAGCGTACTCCATACGCGTCCCCCGCCATCCGACGCGTGTCACCTCCACGGTCAACACGGTCACTCCCATGTCTTCTCGTGCTTGTCGATGTCCCAAGTGTCAGCCAGCGCGGCTAGCCACCTGGCCTCCGGGTCCCTCGGTCCAAGCCTCACGTCCGTCCTTCACCCCTCAGGTCCATCGGCACGGCACGTCCTCCTTGACCTTCACCTCGCCGTCGGCTACCGTCTCCGTGCTCCACACCTGCACAACACAAGCCAAGAGACATGTCGCACACAAGGCTTTCGCCAAGGTATGGTTAGTCACCACTCAACCTACTTCGTGGATCACATTGATAATCACTCATCACAAAACGAACACACAAGAGTACTTGTCAACCTTATGTTCGCAAGTATACTTTTTATGGATCAACATTGTTGGCTCCGGCGTTAAATCCATTCCAATGGACATGCACAGATCTCCAATCTTACATAAGAACCTGAGGACATCTTTGTTCCTTATACGTGAAAAGTTCACACATGCCCAAGATTCCGCACTCACACTTTTGGCCTGTGGGTTGGCATCAACTATTGTGGTCGTTATTGTGGCGGAACCCTCAGCTGGTAATAGCTGCTGCTTACTTTTCTGCCTATCTGGAGAGCCACTGATGTGGCTTGAATCAGGCCTCTTCTCAGGAGTGTCTAGAGAACCACTGACGTGGCTTGACTCAAGTCTCTCTTCTTCAGGAGTGTACTCACCCAACTCATTGTGAGAACCAACTTCTATAATTTCGTTATCGTAGCCATATCCTCCCATCTCATCCTCACTCGTATCCCTGTCTTTGCTTGCTTTTTTAGAAAAGGAGATTTCCTCGGCTTTTATATTTCAAAAAGCAATCACAGCGTTTAAGTTCTGCGTATAGGCGCGCCCGCCTTACAAGACCCCTGTCTTTGCTTGTATCCTCGCCTTTCCACCCTGTGACCTTGATCTTTATTTCATTAGCATTATTCTTCAAATACTTCTTGTTTGTCGTCCTAGCATGCAGGGGCAAACAACAGTGGCAAGGAAGTCGAGTCAACCTACACGCCTCTTCAACTCTCTCATCAGAACATCTGGAATCCGGCAAAATTACAAGTACAAATCTTGTCTGGACTTCCACCATTTCACTGGATTTGAAGAATTTGTGAGCAGGATTAATACTAACCAACATTACCGGCTCCAGACTGAAATCCACTCCAATGGCTATGCACATCCTTCCAAGTTTACATACGAACTTGAGTAACTCTTCACCTCGTATACTTGAAAAATTTACACATGCCAAGCTTTTTATGTTTGCAATTTTCGCCTGTAGTTTGGCATCATTTCTCATGGCGAAATCCTCAAAAACAGGGTGTCCGCTCATCCCTCTATCCAGAGAACCATGGATGTGACCTGCCTTCGGACTATTCTCTTCAAGAATGCCGTACCCTGCAGAACTCTCATCCTCTACATCTGTAGCAGGAGGGTCAGAATAAATGTCGGCGGAAGCTTTGTCCTCCCCAAGCATTTTGCAGCAGAATTTTTCTTTCTTGTATTGCATCAGTGTTCCCCATCCTGCCTCCTTTAAACGACCCCATATATCTGATGATGAGCAAATACAAGAACGTTTGTTTGCTAAAGAGAACTCAAAATGAAATGAGCCATGTGAATGCATTGTCCCTCAATGGCCCTCATGAGCTGCTGAACATTATATTGATTGCTTGGTTTAGGTCAATTAAATTATTAGATGTTTTGTTCACGTCAATTATTGGAATATTAATAGCTGCCGCTAGTTCATATATTTTTAGAAGAATATTAATAGCTGCAGCTAGTTCATATATTTAGGTTTCTCAAACAATATGCCATCTGACAAAAAACATAGTGTTGTTGTGTGCAGAATTAGAAGCAAAAGGACAAGTGAAGCAGATCAGTAGCCCTGGTTTCAAAAAAAAACACTAGATCAGCGAGAAATAAGCAGGTCGATCCATATATATGTTTGATGATTATTACCTACTCATGTACAGTAGCACAATATGCAGCCTTTTAATTATCAAATTTGTTTCTTGCTGAGGACAGCACCATCTGTAATTGGAAGAGAGCTAACTGACGATGCGGTGGGTGTGCTGCACATATTATGAACCTCGACGATGTGGGAGTCTCGATCCAGGATTCGCTGGGACTAGCCCGTAGAGGCTACTGCTGCTGCGACGCAGGGTATCCAAAATCTTCAACTTCCCCGCCGTCAACTCGCTTGAATCGCGCGGCGAATTTTCCGGCATCTGTGTGCGGCGGTTCTGTGCCCTAGGGTTTGGGAGTGTGGGGTTTGGGATTGGTATGGTGCAGCACCGCATCGGAAAAACAGTGAAAGCTGGTTAGTTATATATAAGTTTCCCTTTTTTTTAAAAAAAGATCTGGTTGATATTCGTTTATATTACTACATACTCCCTCTATTCCAAATTATAAGTCGTTTTAACTTTTTTTTCATCCATCTAGACATATTACTAAATCTAGATGCGTAGCAAAATAGATGTAAAAAAATTCAAAATAGCTTATAATTTGAAACGGAGGGAGTAGTAAAGGAATAGAGCAAAACTGTTCGTAGGTGATGAAAACACAGACAATAGCTATTATTTACTCGATGTCTATCTATCACAAGTTTAAGATCTTTTACCTCTGCTACTTCTCACAGGATGGCTTCGTCAACCATTTCGAATAATACTTCTTGTTCCTTGAGGCCTGCCGGAAAATCCACTCGTTTCTCAGCTTCACCAGGTGACCAAAATCGGTAGGGTGTGAGGGAATGACCAACGGGGGCATATAGTATCATATGCCTTATTAAAAAGTTGTTGATCCACGTAGGTGAAGAAAGTTTGAGGTTGTTAAACTTTCAATGCAGGAAAATGCCTCCACTTTATTCAAAGGGGCCCACCACTCTCTCTATCTTTATGGTCCCCTCTCTCTTTCTGCCATGAGATTCTCTTCCTCTCTGCAAAAACGCAGGATTCCTGGTAGCCACCAGTTTATAGCGTGCGCTCGAGTAGTAGCTCTCCCTTTATGTTGGATGAAGTCGTCGCTTCTTCTGCAGGCTAACCTGACAACATGTGAAGCTACTGCTTAAGCTGATATGGACACATATTTATCGATGTGTACTCTAGGGCTACACGACACGTTGTAGTGTTGGCTGTGGCCTCTGCCTTGTCATCGTTATTCATGGTTGACTTGAGCCAAGATTGTCATTCCTAATCTTAGCAATAGGATTTAGGGTTCATCACTTCCATACACCGCTAAAGAAGAGACATTCAGAGATAAGCCTTTGTTTGGATATTGTCGGGTTCACCTCAATTCACATGTGTTGAGGTGGATTGGGGATGGAGTTTTGCTCAAATTCTATTCCAATTCACCCTAACACATGTGGATTGATGCGAATCCGACTACATCCGAATAAAGCTTAAAGTGATACGTTGTTTCTAAGTTTCTTATTAGACAGAGAGTAAAAATAGTTGTTCGTCTAATCTCTAAGCAACATCCATGATTATATCTTTTAGTTTTAATTATTTATATGGCAACACAAAGCATTTTAGGTGTGACAAATTCTCTAATCTAGCAAGGGGTCCACTGTTGTAAGAGTTAGGCCCTCTTTTCCAAGGCTTTTTTAAGGGCTTTGGTTTTAGCCTCTTTGAGGTGAAATCCAGCGTGTTTGGGAGCAAGACATGGCCACCACACGGTGCAGTATCGGCACCACGGGCGTGGTACATGCAACACGCGCTAGGTCAATCTCGTGGTGGCCGTGTCTGCGGTGGTGGAAACAATCATCGATTCTGGTGAGGTATTTGGCGGGATTTTCTCGATTCTCGTGGTGGGATGACTGTATATCTGATTTTAGATGGCCTCGAACACACCCATTATCTTATTAAACGGTTGCAGGAGGGAAGCTGCAGATGAGAGAAGCCGTTTTTACCAGAGTGAAGCCATCTAAATGTGGTTGCCATGGCTCCTTAGGTTAAACCATCTGGAAAAAAAAAGCATTGCCAAAGATGGCATTAGTCAAACTCGGGTGCATTAGCAATTTAGCACGAATCTTTGGTCAAATATTTCTCCTTTTGTGTTGAAAATAGTCTCGTACTCCCTCCATCCCAAAAATAAAGTGACATTTTTTACTTATATTTTGTTTGATCATTCGTCTTATTCAAATTTTTTTTTGTATAAATATTATCTATTTTGTTATGTTTTATTTTATCATTAGAGATACTTTAATAATAATTTATTTATTTATAATTTATAAAAAATAAGACAAACCATCAAACACGAAGTCTAATAAAAGTTAAATGGTGTGTTCACTTCGCGAAAAGTACGTGAAAAGTTACTGTAGCATCTTTCGTTGTTATTTGACAAAATTTATCCAATCATGGACTAAGTAGGCTCAAAAGATTCGTCCTGACATTTACAGACAAACTACGCAATTAGTTATCTTTTTTACCTACATTTAATGCTCCATGCATGCGTCGAAAGATTCGATGTGATGGGTGGAAGAGGAAATATTTTGGGTGGCATGGGAAGTGAACAAGGCCTAGGTTAAAAACTTCATTTGGGAATTGGGACAGAGGAAGTGACAGTCTGGAGTAGAGATGGCAACGGGTACCCGAAACCCGAGTACCCGACGGGTATTACCCGATAAAGAGGCGGGTATGGAATGAATTTTCTACCCGTGGGTATGTTATTGGGCAAAATTCTATACCCATCGGGTATGCGGGTACGGGTGCGGGTGTATACTACTCATACCCGCATACCCGCGGGTAAGACATACCCGCAAAAATAACTAGCCAACCTCAGTTATTTTAGCGCATATAAGTCATGAATTTGGTCCATTGAGACATCCACTATATTTCTAGTAGATTGTCTTTGTTGTAATGATGCTAATAATATTTGTTAGCATGTTTGTAACTTGTTGAAAACTTAGAATGATTTATTTTTGCATGTGACTATTTGATATTTTTAGGTAATTTTCGGGTACGCTATCGGGTACGGGTTACCCGTCGGGTGAGAATTACCCGACGGGTACGGGTATGGAACTATTCTTTTACCCGCATGCGGGTACGGGTAACCCGACGGGTAAAATTTTGCGGGTGCGGGTACGGGTACGGGTGAGCACTACCCATCGGGTACGTACCCGTTGCCATCTTGAGTCTGGAGCCTGGTTTAGATTGAAGAAAATTTCAACCCGATGAATAGTACCACTTTCGTCTTATTTGGCAAATATTGTCTAATTATGGACCAACTAGGCTCAAAAGATTCATCTCGTGATTTTCAACTAAACTGTGTAATTAGTTATTTTTTTACCTACATTTAATACTCCATGCAAGTGGTTAAAAATTGATGTGATGGAGAGAGAGTGAAAAAACTTGGAATTTTGAGGGAAACTAAACAAGGCCTGGGGTTCTCTTCTCTTCCAAAGGGAAGACCATCTGATCCCATCATCCGATCTGACCAGTGACCCTTCCTTCACTTGTCGCTCCGTGAGACTCCGGCGAGCCAACCCGAGCGCCGGCGACTATGGAGTTCATCGACCCCTGGGACTCCCAGTCCCGCGCTCGCGTCGTCCATTCCGGCGCCAACTCCACTTCCTTCTCCTCCTCCACCACCGCCAAAGCACCCCTCTCCCTCCCGCACGCCGCATCTTGCGCCGCCGCGGCCGTCGCGCTTCTCGCCGCCGCGTACTACCTACCCCCGGCCTACCAGATCCTCTCCTCCCTCCTCATATGGGTCGCTTCCTCCCTGCTCCTCGCCCCTTTCGCGCCCTCCTGGGCCACTGGTGGCGACATCTCCGTCGGCCGCGGCCGCGTCGTTCCCGCTCCCGAACCGGTCCCAGAACCCACCTCGGAACCCACGCCCGCCCCCCGCCGCGGCCGTCGCCAGAACCCGGCCCCGACGCCCACAAAGCCCTCAGATCCGAGCGCTCCTCCCGTCCAGTCGGCCGCATCGCTGCATCCGTTGCAGAAGGCGACTGCTGCGGGTGGAGCCGTCGCGGACGGCGGCGAGAGGGAGGAGGACGCCGGCGAGTGGACCGACCAAGAGCTGGAGCTCCTCCGGCGGCAGATGGTGAAGCACCCGGCCGGTGAGCCCCAGCGCTGGGAGAAGATCGCCGCGGTGTTCGGTGGCTGCCGCACGCCTGAGAGTGTCATCCGGGCGGCGAAGTCGGGCTCCCCCGCGGCGGGAGCAAGCTCGTTCGAGCAGTTCCTACGCAAGCGGAAGCCGCTCGATCCGAGGGCCGAGGCTGCTGACACTGGGGACAATGCCAGAGGCGCGGAGAGTGCGGACGCCGCTTGGAGCGCCGGGGATGACCGGGCCTTGCTGAACGCGCTCAAGGAGTTCCCCAAGGACACGGCAATGAGGTGGGAGAAGGTGGCGGCCTCTGTACCCGGGAAGACGAAGGCCGCGTGCATGAAGAGGGTCACCGAGCTCAAGCGAGACTTCAGGAGCACCAAGACAGCATCAGAGGCAGCATCGAAGGCGAATGCCTTTGCCTGAGAATTTTGGTGGGGTAAGGTTTCTACAACCTTTTCTTCTCTTCATTCTGATACATCAGTGGAGCCATATGTTGCTAATTGTTGATCATGATAGTTATTAACTTTTCCCAGAGTCACGAGCGATGATGCAGTGATGTATCAACGTCTTGTTTCATTAAGAACTTAGGTGAAATTTAAGAGTTCACTGTTCACCCTTAGGTGGCTGCCTAGGCTTGCTATTAGAAGTCTGAAACCTCAGAATTGTAGGATCCCCTCCCCTCCCCCACCCCCCCCCCCCCCCCCCCCCCCCCCCCCAACTTGGAATTTCTTGCAGCATAGCGTATTATAGGTGTGCCTGCCGTTCATTTTTTGACATTGACATGGTGCAATTTCAGTGAATTCCAGATGGTATAGCCTATCAATAGAAATAATATGGAGACAATTTATTGAGATGAGATATTATATTTGCTTAAAAGATTTAAGATCGACTGGACCTTCTAAAGATATTTTATTGGTGTTCCATACCCCCTAATCAGGGCTGTTGCGGACTTTTTATGGGCCCTGTGCCAAATTCAAGTTTAGGCCCCTAACTTGCCAAAAAAGGGGGAATTTAGTCCATAAACCATTACAAGTTAACATTAAAAATATCGATCTAGTGACATCAATGTTACAAGTTACAACTAAGTTTAGCGCCTCAACATTTTTGCTATCAACATGAACTTCCTATACAAATATTTTGTGTCCCTAATTATCTTTTGTCTCATCATCGTGGTCACAGCCAACATTGGATCCAGCAATGCAAGTTTGATACCATTTCATTAGTTGATATTGGTCAGATTAATGAGAAAGAGTATGTGCATGAGTGCACATAATAAACAAATAAATCGATGATCATGATAGCTGTTAACTTTCCCCGAGTCATGAACAATGATGCAATGACGTATCAACATCTTGTTTCATTAGGAACTTAGGTGAAATCTAAGAGTTCACCCTTCGGTAGCTGACTAGGCCTGCTATTAGAAGTCTGAAGTCTCAGAATGATACTCTATGTTATCTGCCAAAGGTTCATTTTTCATTTTTTAAGGATTTGAATTTGTTACAGCATAGCATATTCTAGGAGCGCCCGCCATTCACTTTTGGACATTGACATGGTGCAATTTCAGTGAATTTACCAGATGGATAGCCTATCGATAGAAATAATATGAATACAATTTATTGAGATGAGATATTATCTTGGCATAAAAGATTTAAGATCTACTGGGCCTTCTAAAGATATTTTAGATTGGAGTTCCATACCCCATAATGATGCTCGGTTTGCATTTAGCGGATCTAAGAGTATGGCACTCTTTAACCTTACCAAGATAGTTAGCCAGGTTTATGCCAAGAGAGTTAACCAATGCAGTCAATATACCTGCATTTTGCTCTGTTCCAATATGTGTTCCTGCTCATGATATATTGTGCCCACAAAAAGTCCTTCACTATTGGAAGCTACGTAGAAAGAAATAGCTTATCTGCTACATTGGCTACTTGTTAAAACAAACAGGGCAGTTAATCTGAATATGTTGCAGAAATTAGTGTTTGGTGAATTTGTGGTATCGCCACCATTTTCTTGCTCCACATTTTCAAAAAATTACTATAAGTTTTAGATCAAAGGCATTGCCCGGCTTTATTGAAAGCGTATCAAGCCAACGATCCATGCTGGGAATACCAGCTTACAATATAGTTCAAAATACCACTAAGCGAAACGGTCCAGGAAACTAAACACCGATCTCTACTTAACTTCTAGTTTTAACACCAACCACCTAGCGCTACAACTGATAGCACGACAACAGAATGAAGCGCAAACACCGTATTACAGACTGGTGGCATTTGCCGAGACCCTCTGCAACATCTCTTCCGCCAGGGGCTTCAACTTCGGCTTCAGTAATGGAGTCCAAGTCTTCACCAGCGAGATCATCCTGTAAACCAGTGTCATGGGCGAGGATAACGTCTTCTTGTTGAACACCACATCATTCCAAGCTTTCCATATAGTCCACATCGCACCTGCACAAATGAACAGCGTCACCTCCCGTCTTTTTCCTCTGCACCTTTCTATGATATCTCTAAAAAACAAATCACAGCAGACTGGGGATATCTCCCACCCCAAACTATCTCTCAGAAAAGACCATAGAAACACAGCAATGGGGCATTGAAAAATAATATGATATGAAGTTTTGAGTTTGCCACACACAAAGCATTCTTCTTCTCCTGACCATTTCTTCTCTTTCAACTGAACTGCACATTGTATCCGGTCATGGGCTGCCATCCACATAAAAATCTTAACCTTCAAAGGGACATTGCACTTCCAGATTTGCATCATCTGCCGGTCTATAACACCCCCCGAGGTCATAAGTCTATAAAGAGATCTTGCTGAGTATTTTTTAGATCTGTCCAGAAGCCAAAACACCTGATCTCTACCTGTTGACAGCTCTACATCACTTAATACCTCTAACAGATTATTCCAATCATCAGCTAGATATTCGTTGAATTGTCTTCTAAACTGGATGGACCACTCACCGTCCACAAAAGCTTTTGATACCTCCAAATCTGGATCCGAAGTGATCTTGAAAAGGTTTGGAAATTTTATCTTCAGCGGGCACCCACCTACCCAGCAATCGTGCCAAAACCTAGTCTGCATTCCTGATTTGATACTCACACCCCGTCCTCTTTGATACCAATCCCTCACATCGAGCAAAGATCTCCAAAATTGGTAACCTCTTCGGTTTTTTATCTGGAAAATACTTTTATCACCCAAGTACTTGTTCTTCAACAGCGAGCAGCACAAACTGTCTTCACCTCTCTCAAGTTTGTCAATCCATTTGGCCAACAAACAAACATTCATTGCCCTTACATCTAAAAAACCCAGGCCCCCAAACTCTTTTGGCCTACTCAAAGCTTCCCACTTAATCATATGGTATTTTCTCTTCTTAGATGTCCCCTGCCAGTAGAATCTTGATCTTATGGAATCTAATCTCTGAAAGTTGCCCTCATACAACTGATAGACTCCCATAGTATACATGGGGATACTGGACAGACAAGAGTCAATTAGAATGGACTTGCCACCTGATGATAGATATTCACACTGCCATGTGCCAAGTCTCTTTTCAGTTTTATCACTGACATAACTCAATTGCGCCTTAGAGATCTTCATGCTGCTGACAGGCATACCCAAATATTTCATAGGAAAAGCACCAATCTTGCAGCCTAGACAGTTTGCAGCCAAGCATTGCTCTTCATCAGTGAGGCCAATGGTAAAGATTTCACTTTTCTCAAAATTGATTTTCATCCCAGACATGGCTTCATAACATGAAAGAATCAGTCTAATATTCCTTAGATTCTCAGGTGAGTATTGCAAGAGTATTACTGTATCATCAGCATATTGCAAATGAGATAAGCCTCCATCTACTAAGTGAGGTACCACACCCTGAATAATACCTGCCTCACCAGCTCTAGAGAGCATAGTTGAAAGGGCATCAGCCACCAGATTAAACAGTAATGGGGACAATGGATCTCCCTGTCTGAGGCCTTTGTAGCTTCTGAAATACTCACCTCTTTCACCATTTATATCTATACAAACTCTGCCACCTCTAACTGCCTTATTGATCCATTGAATCCAAGTATCTGCAAAACCTTTCCTATTTAACACTTCTTCCAAAAAATTCCAATTAACCTTGTCATAGGCCTTTTCGAAATCTAGTTTAATGATAACTCCAGATGACTTCGAAGATCTCAATCCATGCATCGCTTCTTGAAGAATTACAACCCCGTCCAATATATTCCTACCAGGTATAAATGCTGTTTGGAATGGGCTAATCACCTTATCAATCACAGCTGTTAACCTTAAAGTCAGAGTTTTGGTAATGATTTTATAGATGACATTCAGCAAACATATTGGCCTGAACTGCTTGATGTTAACGGCAGGTTTGACTTTAGGTAATAATATGATTACCCCATAATTCAATCTCCATAGCTCTAACTGACCAGCATGTAATTTATCCAGCATTTCCTTAATATCACCTTTGATCAGAGGCCAGAAGGCTTTAAAAAACTCTATCGAAAACCCATCTGGTCCAGGCGCAGTATTATTCTTCATATCTCTGATTGTAGCATCCAGTTCTTCTAAAGTGAAAGGCCTGGTGAGGAATGCATTGTCAGCCTGCTGCACTTGTCTTGGGGCTGTAACTCAAATTATCTCCAGTGTCAAGCATGAGTGGGTTATTATCTGAGCCAAGTCTTGGGGCTGTAACTACAGTAGAAAGGTTGTATCTATCCTCCCAAGCATTTGAAACCAGAACTCTATCCAGGACACACATGATAGGAGGGTTTTGTTTGTTAGTCCATGTGTATCTGCTCCCTGACCTGTGCAACTCTCTTAAAGAAGTAACATTAATCATATCATTAAAGGCTTCCATGAGGTGAGCATCAACGTTACCAGAAGATTTCTCCTCTACCTTCCTAACCAAATTAAAGTCTCCACCGAGCATCATAGGTAAATCTGAACTCAAAAACTTTCTTCTGGATTTCCTCCAAGAATTCTAGTTTTCTGTCATCGTGGGCAGGACCATAAATGTTTAGTAACATCCATTGAAAACCATCCAATTTCATTGTCAAAGTACAGCTTTGAAAGAACTCTCCCTTATCTTCAGCTGTGACACTAGCCAAATCTTTATCTATCCCCATCAGCATGCCACCAGAATGACCAGAACATGGGAGCCAGGACCAAAACATATCCTTCTGTCCAGCAAATCTCTCCAGATCTCTCTGTCTAAAGGTGGATTTTATAGTTTCCTGCAGACATACACAATCAAAATTATGTTTGTTCACTAACTCTATTAGAAGCTTCCTCCTTCCTGCAGTACCCAGTCCTCTTATATTCCAGAATAATATCTTCATCCTTGATCCATGAGGGATAAATTATCTTCATTAGCAGCTCTGGCCCCTGAGAACTCTAATCTTGGGGTTTGATCTTTAGAAGAACTCTCATCAATTGACAGAACTCTATTTTCAGCCAAACTTTCCTCAATATTCAGAACTCTATTTTCCACAGAACTCAACATGATTTTTTGTTTTGTGCTTAATAGAGCTGCAAGCGCAGCCTCTTTTGCTTGAATCATGGAGATATTTGCTAATCTGGTTGCTTCCTCTTCCCCCAAAGAAAAGCCACAAACTCTAGATATATCTTCCAAGGAACAAGATGGAATAGGATCAGAAGAAGTGGGACATGAATTAATACCTTTGATGCCATCTTTCCTGGATATTGCTTTCTCCATGACAGGCTTGTCTCTGTCTTGAATTCTTTTGCTTTATCTGGTGAAGTAGCTTGCTTTGTCCGGTAACTCATGTTCCTCATAAGCTAGTTGAGCACTGACATTTGTCTGGTTGATCATATCCCTACCTTTCTGCTGTAATTCTGGGAGTTTTGTCTGTGTGCCTCCATTGTCATGCCCCTCATACCCAACTTCTTTATTGGAATCTTCTAAAGTTTCTCCATCATCATTACCACCACAAAGGGCAACTGTTTTACCTTCAATACTGTCATCAGATTTATGTGCCTGCTTATATGCAATAAAATCCTCTTGCATGTTTGTCCCTGTAGTTGGCCTCTCAGTACCTCCCTTGTCTTCAGATTCATCATGGAAATGTCCTAATATTTGATCATCCTCTGCAAACTCTAAAGAGGGAGCATTCATCAAGAAGTCATTTTGAATTATGTCTGTTGTGATTCTAGACTGCATCTCAGACATTTTCTGCCATCTTTTAGTCTGTGGTACCACCCCCTGGGGGTTTAGTTTCAGAGCTAAATTTTGCATTTCCTGAATCATGTCAATGTGTGGAGGGGAGTCTATTTTTGCTTCAATACCTTCATAGTTACTTTGAGGGATTGACATATTTGCTTTCCTGCCCTGATAATTTGAAGTTCCAGCACCAGGTGGAGCTGATGATTCATTTGGTGGTGGTTTGCCAGACTCCAACCAGCCATGGCTTTCCTGGGATTCAGGATCTTCTTCATCAGTGACGTCATCCTCATTGTCATCTAAATCATCATCATCAGGTTTGTTTGGTGGGTATTTCTGTAACTTATCAGAGTAAAACCAAGAAATCCTTCTCCCTTTCTTGTTAATGAAAACTTCAGAGGTCCCCCCAATCTGATTAGGATTCTTACAAGAAACCTTAATCCAGACAGACCTCCAATGAAGAGAAGGTAAATGCACTTCCTCAGGATCACCCACCAACTTGGCCAATTCCATAATGGCAAACTCTGTCCTTTCATTGTCAGGTATCCCCACAGCTCTAACCCACACTGATTGAAGAACTTGAAAAACATCAGGGTCTAACTTTGTTTCTTCTGCAACAGCTAAAATATCTGCAGTGATGAACTTGATTTTGCCCATTTTCATGAGAAGACTCATGACTGCTTTGGATGGGATACTAACTAAGAACTCACTACCTGAAACACATTTGACATCCCACTCCCATTCAGAATCCACCAAATACTGAAGTTCAGTTTTGATCCTCAGTTTAGTACCACGACCCTCGAGTACAGAGACCAGAGCTCTAATTGGCGCTTCATTCTCAGTTTTACTCTCCTGTTTTGGTTCAGGTAAATCTAAAGCATAGAAAATCTGCCCCGGCATTCCATACCCGCATAAGCGCAATCCCTTGTTTGATTTCATCAACGGACACTGAGCAGATTTGTGACCAATGTCCCTACAACTATAACAGAAAGGAGGCCTTGTGCAGGTAGATTGATGGTGCCCATAGTCATTACAGTTGAAGCATTTCATCTGTTGGCCCGAATACTGACCTGAGGTAGAGCCCCAATTCTGCAGTTGGTTGAAGTTTCTCCTGCGATCTTCAATCTTGTGCCTAAGATCCTCCTTTGTCATTCACCTGACATCACGCTCCTCCTGCGCCTCCACAGCACGCTTGCGGCCTTGGTAGTTTCTTGGATCCAGATCTCTAAAACCTTGGCGATTTGGGCGCTGATCTCTATCATTACAATCTTGGGGGTCGCGGCGGCCACGCCCATCCGGACCCTGGAAGGACTCTCTCACATCACGGCGTTGATCTTGGTAGTCTTTCACGCCTGCCCCGGTACCGGTCACCATCTCTACCATCACGCCCCTGGAAAGGCTTCCTCTCCATAATGGACTTCGCTACCTCCGCAAACGATCTTTCGTCAGTGGTAGCAGACTGCACTCGCTGGAGACGTTTGGCATGCGCTCCAAACTGTCTAATGTCACTCAAACTCGCCGGAAATCGCTCGGCTGTTGGGTCCCAAACCCTAGCGGCGGCGACCCAGAACCATTTGCTGGCTCGAGCTCTCGGTTGAGGATTCCTAATCGGTGGGATGTAGGAGTGGGAGAAGAGGTCGTCTATGGATGGACCAGAAGCCGGCCCATCAGCTGCTTTTTTTTGGCCCAACCCACTTTCCCTTTTCCTCCACCGTCAGCGTTTGCTGTTCAACCCGAGTTTTGGCGCCCTCCCCTGTTCTCTGCGCTGATTGCTCTGTCAGCTGTTTCTGATTCATCATCGGTGGCCTTAACTTTTTCAGAATCTGATCAGTTGATCGAATACAATCTTCATTGATCTCTTGCTCTTTACTGATCCATGAGAATTTTAATGGGAGGTTGCTCACAGCAATGGAGTTAGAATCAATTACAGCAATTGGGGGAATTTTTTGATGCCTGAGTCTCTCCACCCTGGTTTGATCATCAGGCTGAGAATGTTTGGGAAGCCCAAATGCTGCTGTAGTATTCTTTTGGGACGAACTCAAGGGTGGAAAATGGTCTGCATTCATCCAATCCTGTAAATCCATCTCTAATATCTCCGGACCTCGAAAACGAATATCTGTGTTTCTGCGAAATTTTGAACGGAGATCCTCACGGAAATCCCCCCACTGATCATGATAATATTTCTTAGAACTCTGAGGGGACAACGCAAAAGGAGGGAAAGCAAGGGTGAGCCTGCGATTCCCCATCCGCACCACCGATTAAGCAGCCTAACCCCTCCGAACTCAGGTATCAACTCGCGAAATTCTTCAGCAGATGTCGAAACAGAGCAAGCACAAAGTTGCCGTCGGAAAACCTATCCGCAGAGCTCGACGAATCGAAGATGGGGAGAGGGGAAACGAAAAGTACCACGGTGAATTGATGTAGCGTCAGACCCCGAGTCGGATCTCCTACTTTTCGCCGGGGATTAGCCTCGGTGTCGACGGCAGGAACCGCCGGAGTCGTAGGCGTCGCCTAGGATTGTGTAGTAAAATTACTCTGCCAATCTTGTATTTGCAGGTGAAAGGTGTATCTTTCTACGACTAGTGTAGCTCATTGTGGTCTGGGTCAGGGATGGAAAGGATTTGCAGAACAGAATGTGGTCCACACTTTCTTTTTCAAGCAATCACATGTTCGTAAAGGAAAATAACTAAATATTGTTAGATCATGTAAGAACAAGAACTATAAAGGAGAAAGGGCTACCGATGTGAACTGCTAATGTGCGCAATAAAGGAGAAAGAGCTACCGATGTGAACTACTAATGTGCTGCGCAAATTGCAAACTGCCAGTTTTTTTCCTCTTGAGTTTGCAATCAGCTTTGAGCTGCCGAATGATCATGCAAAAATAAAAAAATAAAAACACTGAAAATTATTATGATATAGTCAGACTTGTTGTAGCAACTTTTACAATTTCAACTTCTGATTCAAACTATGTTAGAATAAAACTATAAATAGTAACTCTTACCATTTGTGGAAATTTCCTCATTCTGACCTAGTCGGAACTTGAACATGAATTCCTGTACATTGGTAAGGCAAATTGAGAAGTATACAAGAACTTCTGATGATGATTCAATGCTCAATGTATGCATTATACATTTATACTGTACACAATATATTCTGAATGGATAGTAGCTAAATTTATGTCTGGTCCCCGTTGTGTAACCTCTGTTCTGTATCATGGATTCATCATGATCATTAGTTCATTACATAGTGAACTTATCCTGCGATACTTGTAAACAATATTTCAGGTGTCGGACTGAATGACATGCATTGATTTGGCTAGCGAGGAAGAAGTTACACGCCTATAGCTCCACTGAATCATGTATACGCCTGATGGATAACGGAGAGTCCGGAACTACAGAACAGATCATGTAATTTTCCTATATTGAACTAGAGTCAGGGGATCCCTTGATATAGAAGAGACTTAACTTACTGCGCACATGACATGAGAAGGGAAGAAAGGAGAAGCTGGTCTTGTTGCAAATTAAGCATGTTTTCATTGTAAATTCGTAGTCGTGCTACTACCACTCGATTAATTATTCTTGTTTCAAATTAAGCATGTTGTGCGCTTCACAATCTTCGAATTCCCGGTCTGAGAGTGATTGAGAAACCAAGCGGCGTTTTCTTATGGGTCAGCATACTGAAACCGGAGGCCAACGGTTTTCTAGAACTGCCCTTGCCATCTCATCCCCAGCACAGCAGGCAGCAGCAATTCGAAGCCGATGAGAAGAGTCCAAAAACAGTGGTGACAGGGGACATGGCGTGGACATTTCATTTCGTTTTCAGCTGCACTGTATCTGCATGCTTCCAAAGGGAATTGGGAGAAGTTTGCACACTGTGTTGTACTACATGTAGCGGCAGATGCTTCGCCCACGGCCGTGTTTAGATGCCGATTCGGCACCCCGGAATCGGCACTGCGCGCTACAGTGTTCCTGTCGGAACACTGTAGCGCGTTTTGTTTGTTAGTGCAAAAAATTGTCCAAATATTGATTAATTAGACTCTAAATGTTCGTCTCGCAAAGTACAACAAAACTGTGCAATTAGTTTTTGATTTCATCTACATTCAGTACTCCATGCATTTGCCGGCATTTTGATGTGATGGGGAATCTCCTTTTTGCATAGTGGAATTTGGGTGTTGAATTTGGGAACTAAACAAGGGGCACGGGTAATTCGAAATCGCTAGACAACGAGCTGCTTTGGGCGGTGGGCCGGCGCCTCGCCTCACGTCAGCTATCCTATCCTATTCCTATTCAATTATCCATGGTCGTGTACTCGTCACGACACCGACGGCGGAGCGTGTCAAAGAGCTCTGATTTATTAATTTAATGGACGGGGGTTTAATGATAGAATGGTATGCCCTGGCCTGCAATTCAGAATTTTGGGCTATCTGAAATTGGTACTGTGATGATGCAACGTAAAACTGCGTGAAAAAAAAAGTTATCCAAAGTACTTACGTCATATTTGCTCCCTCGGTCTCAAGAAAAAGGTGTAATTTTAAATATTGATATGTTTAATTAAATTTATATAAAAAATCACACTGAAAAAAATATTACAAGATTCTCCATGAGACACCTATTTCAAGTCGTACAAGTTGATACTATTTTTAATAAACTTGAGTAAACATAAGATAATTTAACTTTAATCAAATCTAAAATTGTATTCTTTTAGGACAGAAAGCAGGAGATTTAGAGTCATGCGACAATCAGTTAATCATATGCCGTGAGGTTTCAGAGTCCCTCTTTTCACCAAAGTATACAATTACTGTAACTCCTCCTGGTTAATAAACTCATTGCGGCTTAGACTACCCGCACTCATGAACCTCTATATTCATCCTCTATACGTCTTAGTCAGCAAGATTCTCTCCTCTATACTCAATTCTCCAGCACCCATCCATCCTCTATATCATCCTCTATCCACTCTATTCACTATGGGACCCACTTGTCACTTTATCTAAATATATCCATGTGTGATCTAGTTTTGAAGGATTTATTGAGACGAATTTAATGGTACAATTGAAATTTAATTTGGATTTTTGGTTTTTGAGTTATAGCATTTTTTCCTTTGTTTAGCTAGCGGGGTCCGCCACTACAGAGTATAAAGTAAGCACAGTACTACTCTAAATATAGAGTGAGAGAAAGGATAGAGTATCGTTTTAGAGTACCCAGTGTAGCAGTTTATACTGTATATTTATACTCTAAAGCTTTAGAGTATCGTTTTAGAGTACCCACTGCGGGTAGTCTTACGAGGATAATAAAAAACGCACGCCACGTAGTCACCCACTCCCAACGCAATTCCATCTCCTCCTCCGACCGCCCAAGAAGAAAAGAACCCGACGAGCCCCCCCAATCCGCCGAAACCTCCCAACATCCCAACGGAGCCCCGTGCCCACCCTGCCTGCCCTCCTCGCCGCGATCCCTCCGCGCTGCTGGAGGTCTCCTGCCCCGAACCAATCCAGAACGCCGGTTTCGGCGGACGACGGGATCGTCCAACGCCGCCTGCCTCCTTCCCGCCGAATCCGCCGCTTGGGTCATCGAGATTCCGGCGTGAGGCGACGAGGTTCCCGACTGTTCGTCCCTTGCGCGCGTAGGGAGGGATCGGAGGAGCGCCCCGCCGGCCGGCCATGGCGTGCCGGGGCTTCTTCGAGTGCGTCCTCAAGCTGCTCAACCTCGTCGTCATGGCGGTCGGGCTGGCCATGGTGGGCTACGGCGCCTACCTGCTCGTGATGTGGCTGCAGGTCGCGCCGCTCCCGCCGCCCGCGCCGCCGTCGCCGTCGCCGGCGGCCGTGCCGCCCGGCGGCGACCTCGTGCGGCTCGGGAGGCCGCTGCTGCTCCTTGTTGATGCGTGCCTGTCGGATGCGGATGGGACCGTGGAGAGGCTCTCCAGTGCCTGGTGCGTGCGTGACGACTGATCTCCTCTGTTATGTTACCTTTCATGTGTTGATTGATGTGGCATCTGCGATTTATTATTTTGGAGACGCAGCGGACACTACCCACCAGTGTGTCGTTAGATCATTAGGTGCTTATAAGAACACTCGGCATGTTTATGTATAGATAAATGTGGATCTTGCAACTTAATAATAATGACTCAATTGCATGTAGTCGTGGCAAGAATCTTACACAATGGTACAGTATGCGGGTACTGTATAGGTATAGCCCAAGTACAGATCTTCCTTTCTTTTTCGGCATTTTCTGGTGGTATCCTTGGCTACTTTACTATATTGGGAATTGCTGCCATCATGGATATTTTCCCCAATTTGTACTCTTTTATAACTGTCTGAAATTGATGTCCCATAAAAAAAACTATCTGAATGAATGATATACTGTATTCTTTCAACTTCTGGAATTGATATATTATAATTTTTCAACTTTATAGAACTGATATACATCTCAATCTTTATCTTAATAAGATTACTACAGAAAGGATTATGTATTTTTCATACTATATGATTCTCAGCATTACAATTGAAGCACTGTATGATTGCAGTGATCATGTGTGATGTTGCGCCGTTGTTAGGATGTTTTTCTTTGTGTATAATCGTTTACATCTCTCTCTCTCTCTCTCTCTCTCATACTTCGTTTTAAATCTTCTGCAGGTTTATTTTTGCTTTCATTGGTGTCGGTGCTATACTCTTCATCACATCGATCTTTGGTTGTGCTGGAGCTAGAAATGGATGCTGCCTGTCTATTGTATCCTTTCTAATTCTAGACTCACATTTATGAACCTAATATCATGTGAGGTGCTCATATCCAATTTGATTTCTGTTACTCTCTTGTCAATTATCAAGTAGTTGTGCTCAGTGCAGCAAGGAATCAACCATAATTATCATCCATATGAATTCATATCCTCAGGGAACATCGAAATATGGGAACATTCTTGTTCTATGTTTGAGCGACATGACACGCAAGATGCAGCTAATGTTCAAGGGCTTGATTAATAATTAACTACAAAAAGGTTTCATATGTACTTTGTAATGCTTTGCTGTTCCCTACTTGCTGATTTTGGTATAAGTCTCCCATTAGGCCATTAGCAACAACTTATTTTTTGTGGTCGCATACCATGCTTTCCTTGACATCTGGAATAGTACTCATTCCTCATTATTTTGTTCATACTGGTCGAGCTTGGTGCAGGAGGCTTCATTTTCTTCAACCATAGTTGGAAAGAGGTGACTACACTGTAGATCCTGTCTCTACTCTGTGGTGCATGATTTTTTTCCTATTGAATTTAATTTCGCATTGCAGGTCATCCCAGTTGACAAAACAGGAAACTTTGACATGATGTACAGCTTTTTGAAAGAGAATTGGAGAATTGCAAAATGGGTTGCACTTGGAGCTGTTGTATTTGAGGTAAAAAAGAAATAGCAAAGCCCTTGGAATGTTGGATGTAATTTGATACAAGCATTCAGGAGATCAAGCAATTTTGCTTATGTATTAAGTTTGTTTTACATACGAACATACTAGACGATACACTCTAAATTTGTTATCACACTGTAGTGGCAGCCATCCAAAATGTAGGATAATTATGAATTGAAGCAGTTGTGAGGAAAATGGTTGCGGATTTACAGCTCAGTACCTTGTTACTTTATCTAAGTTTAGAGCTTTTTCGGTTAAATCAATTTTAAGGAGTTTATCAAAATATAACCTGGTGGCATGTTTATTATGAGTTAACAGGATGGTCCCTATAAATATTTCATATCCTCTTACACTGCCTCTCTTATTTCATTCCTGCTTGCTTCACTTCAGGTGTTTTTGTTGTAGGTTACTAGGTTAGATTATTATGGTAAAATAAAGTAAATTCCATGCTTTCTAACTCTGCACATAGATTTTTGAGAATGTCTCTTTGGGGTTACTTTTATGATTTTTCATCACTAGGCTTGTACAATGGGAGTGTTTTTTTTACCATAGTATAGATATAGACATGGGTAACTGTCAGGCCTCAAACATATATTAGGTAGTAGTAACGTTAGACAACTGGAATGGACCTGATTAGAACATATTTAGAAAGAGTTGAGGTTTCTGGTGAAACTGAAATAAATTTGCATACATTCGAGCTTCTGTGGAAAAAGTAATACCTGTTATGAAAATATTTCTAACCTTAGTTTGCACTTATTTGTTTAGCATTGGTTAAATTGTTTCTTGTGTTCCCATCAAGCTATGTCTCACCATTTTTTCTTCATAGAACTGAAATATCATCACAGCATGCAATGTTTCACCAGCTAGAAGTAATAGCAGCAAACTGTTTCTTGTTCTTTATGCAGGCATTGTTGTTCACTGTGGCTATCATAGTACAGTCGGGCAATCAAGCTGACTATGACAGTGATGATGAGTACATTGGCGCAAGGTCTGGAATACGGCAGCCATTGGTGAATCAGCAAGCTGCTGCTGCTGATCCTAGGGTGCCCAATCTCGACTACCGCCCAATCCGAAATGACGCGTGGAGCCAAAGAATGAGAGAAAAGGTATGATGCCCTCTCGAGCACTTGTAATTTTTATGCGGGCACCTTGTAATTTTTATACGGGTGCCTCATTTATTTCTTTTGCTTACATGAACGTGTTCTGTTGTGGCAGTACGGGGTGGATAGCTTTGATCCAAACAGGTTTCAACAAGCCACGATATCTCCAGGAGAACAAAGAAACCGATGCACGATTCTCTGAAGCTTGATTGACAGCAGCCAGTAGTGGTTCCAAGTTTTATATATATCCAACCGTGCAATTACATCGAGTTGCAGAGAATATGTGCCTGGTTGTGTAGCTTATGGAGAGCTTCACGTTCGCCTGTATCTGTTTTTTTGGTTTAGACAGTCCAAACTCAGCACACCAATGCACAGGTGCAGGTGGCACATCCTTTAAGTTTTTCTAATAAGTAAGTATATTGAACCTAGATTGTGTTTTAGATAATGTTCCAATGTGCATAAAACTTTTCCTGTTTAAGTGATGGTCATTACATGTTTGTTACGCAAAACTTTGTCAGAGACGTCTATGCGGACATATGAAAAGCTGTTGAACTTTCTTGTCGTGCATAATTGTGACAGCGCATATTCGTATTGAAAAGGGCATCTGTTCATCTGGCCCAAAAGAAGTGATGTGTTCCCCTGTCAAAGATCCACAAAAACTACTAGTCATCTTACAGATCAAGATCTGGCTGTGACCTATTAGCGTCTTGATCAGCACTCCGTATTGTCTGCTGTCCAAAAGTTTTTTTTTAAAGCTGGAAAGTGGTGTTGATACAGCGCTGCAAAGATTTAGATTAGGAAATCTAGACGTTGTGCTGTCCGCTCCTCAACTGCAGCTACTGTAGCGCTGACTCGACCGAACACCACCTATGGCTCTGCCTTCATCATTGTGTGTTTGCCTTCTGAACTATTGCACCATTTTCTCTGAATTGTGACAATTCGGGCATATGTATTGCACAATTTTCTCTGAAATTGTGACAATCCGTACATAGCAATAACTGGATCACTGATCCTACACTGATAGGCATTGTCCGTCGACCTCTGCAGTGCCTGCAGAGCGGAAACAAGCCACATGGCATCATTGCCTGCTGCTGCTAGTGCTAGGAGAGGGCCAAGCCTGCAAACACAGTCTGATAAGAATCAGAGAGAGGGGGTCCAGCCCAGCAGCCAATCAGGCATTCAGGCCTGTGCCACGGCAAGCAACAAATGCTTCTGTTCCTGACCATCTGGTGCGATGCACCCTCTGATCTCAACACTTTCATGGATGCCATGTTGACAACGGTGTCGATGTTCCCCGGGGCTAGGGTCAGTTTATTGAGCTACTATGCACAGATTAGTTGTTCCTGACCCAAAACGTCTCAGCTGATGGGGTAAAGATGGACAATTCACTTGTACTCAAAGACGCAAACAGGCTAGCGCGGTTTAGATCAATCAGCTCATGCACCACTTGCATCCCTACTTGTATTACCAATCAGCTCATGCACCAGTTTCTTCAGTTAAACTCAAGAGAGACCATGCTGAATGCATTTTTGGAAAAAAAAGGAAGAGGGCGCGCGGGGGGGGGGGGGGGGGGGGGGGTGGACAAGAAGGTTTGGATCGAAGTACAGTCAGAGAAACATTCAGAAACAAAGAAAATACCATAGGTTTATATATGTCTCATTTGATTTTACAGACAAGTCGACGAGGTTGAGCCCTAGTTATTTCCAAAACTCTCATTTATTCCGCGGGTACGCCAGATTCATCGAACGAACGCAGAAGGGGATGGGGGAGAATGGAGATGAGGAGAAACAAAAAAAGAATTGCTTCAGGGAAGAACTCTATACATGTGCACTCAAAGCATCCTTTCAGAAGCTGCCTTCATAGGTGATCTCAGTATTTTCAGGGACACTATCAGTTGCTAGGCTTCTGCTCTGCACCAGGTGAAGCCTGAAGATAGTGAAAATTGGTAGTTAATTTTAAATTCTCATGAGAAATACAAGTTGTTTTACCGTAAGAATAACAGTGAAATGATGTTAATCTTCTACAACGTTATTGTTAAGTGCACCCTGATGGATGAATACTTACCCCAACTGATGTCACAAAATTGCAGACTGCGCATTTCACAGACCTAGCACCATACTGGTACATGAGCAGCATACGGCAGTTCCCGCAGTTTACATGCGCAACTTGATTTGCTGCAATGGGAATCAAGAAAACCGTTCGTCACTGGAAATGTGAAGAATGAGCTGAGCACTTATTTTCTGAACTCTGAACTTATTCGTCACTGGAAATGTGAACGTGATGTTTTTTTTTTCCTTTTGACAAAGTTCACAAGTTGATGAATGGGTCATGTGACTAAAATCCTTGTGAAACTTTCAGTAAATGCTTGGCACAGTAAAGTAGCTCTATGAGATATTCATTCAACTCCAGTGATTCTAGGATATCCCAGTCAACCTTTTCATCTTTCTGGATAATAACCAATTTCAATGACTATGACTTCAAGATAGGCCAAGTTTATGATGTTAAAATGCTATTGGCAGATTGCTAGAGTTTCCAAACCTCACAATATATAGAAGTAGGATTTTTTTTGTACAGGAATCAAAGCCACAGAATATACTTCTTCCAACTGAGAGGAAAAATAATATTGAAGCTTCATAGGTCTAATACCTTCCATAGCCAGGTTAACAGTGTGGCAGCAAGAACATTGTACACTAGTCGCACCACGTATGTACATCAGGAGAGTGTGGCATCCTCCGCAAACCAACTGTGCCATCTCAGTTCCTGCAGAAAATTCACATTTCAGACCAACAACCAGTACTGCTACTGCACCAGAATTGCAACGCTTCAGTTCAGAGGGCAAACAAACTTGTCCCTTTGACCTCCCTGAACTATCATGAAACCTACAACTAGATCTCTGTAGTGAATAAAAGCTCTCATCTCCTATGTGTATATATAGTTTGCAAGATGCAAAACTTTATGGATACAGCAAATGCTACTTCTTAGCTGGTTAAAAAGAATAGAAAGACGAAATGGACGGTATTACACTAGTTCTCCACGCACAAATGTGGCTCAATGTTCAGATGCCGTGTTACTTACTCGCAAATTCTTCAAACCGAAATTAAGGTAATTCATGTGTGTACCTGGAGCCGGCACGGCGGTGACGGTGCTGCAAACTGCACAGCAGACCGACGTCGCACCAGCTGGATACATGAGGAGATTCCGGCATCCGGTGCAGACAAGCTGGCTTTGCCCCCCTGAAAATTGCAGGACGGACAAATGACACTTCGTGTATGAATTTTCTGCTACACAATAATCGAACCTCTGTTTCAAAAAGGCCCCTTTCATGCATTGCAACATCAAAGTCAGCAGATAAAGCTCCACAGTCCGTTCCCACAGTTTTTGGGCAATTTGTTACATAAAAACATAAAAGTTTCACCAAGCAGAAGGAACTGGTGCAAGTTCTGGAACAGAAACTGCAGGTTCTAACCAAAATTAAGCAGCATATGAACTGTATCAATAACACGGCAAGATAAAAAGAACAAAATTTTTATATAGTTTCATACAGCCCAATATTTCTTGGTACCTAACAACACTCTTTACATGCCAAAATTACCCTGTGCACATCTGATGTGGTAACTGGGGGCAAAAAGATTTTACCATTGGGAGGCGTGAATGGCACCGGAGGAGTCGGATACGGGGCAAGGGGAACCGGCATTGCCGTGCCGGCTGCCTTATCCGATGACGCTGCTCGGGAAGGCCTCGCAGATTCCGGCGGCTTTCAGGCGGCAGAAATCAGTTGCTTTGCCCTGCATGAAACCCTGGAAAAAAAAAGTGCAGGAGATGCTGGTGAAGGAGTGCGAGACAGGCTTCAGTTGCATCGAATTCCACAAATCTTGGAGATAATGCACACAAAGAGTGCTTCACTAGCAACAAGCGACTCGAGGATTCCTTGGGAAACAGAAAAATCGATTATCTGAATGCACGACAAAATCAAATCTTTCAGGTTCAGGTTGAAATTTCTCCTCAAGTCGGGAGTCTCAGGTCTATCAAAAACGGCAGAGAAAGAACAGTCCATAATCCCACCAGCTCAGGCAACAAGCTGTTTTTAAGGACCAAACCAACTTCCAAGAAATTTCGCTAGTTTGAAGAGACTAAACCTGGTACTAAGGATTTTCATGAACAGCCATATTCATGGAAACTGTTTGCCATTGTTGGTCTGATTCAATATGAGTAGACTGAGCTCAGGATAAGGCAGGGGATTAAACAAAACTCACAGCTAATCCAGTGGCCCAAAAGAACAAATAAATGCTTGCCATCTCACAGATAAAACAGGCAAAGAATCACCCACATGACCATAGCAAGGCCAATAATAAAAAAAGAAAGCGAGAAAGAAAAAAGAAATCTCAAGATGTAGTTCCCAGCCAATCATCAAAGAAGAAATCTCAAAGATGTAGTTCCCACCTAATAGCAATGCTTATGGCTGCTTCATGCATAAGAGCAGTTCTCTTGGGTTACCGCATCTCTCTCTGTCTTCCTCTCTCCTGTCTCCCTCCCTCTCTCTCTCTCTCTCTATGTGATATGGAGAGGTCGACAAATTTATAGGGAAGTAAAGAAGACAGAGTATATGATGGGTGGCCAAAAAGGTATCTAAAGCTTCCCTCGGCTTATTGGAACTTCTTTTTCTTTGTGCATAAATAAAATTTTGCATCTGGATTTTTTCCAGTGTTTTTAAATGTTACTCCATATGTAACGTAAGATTCTTTAAAAAATACTGAACATGGTGTATTTTTATATATAAAAAAGTGGAACTTAAATCTTCACAAATCTCCGATTCATTGCTTCGTCATAGTGAAAACCACATAGACATACCAAAATGCACAAAAAAGAATATTTGTATTTTTATTTTCACACCAAATAAGGAGTTTGAAGATTAAGTAACCAATCAATGCGCACACAGTAGTGTTCTGCCCTAGACAATACAATGAGTCGTCAATTTGGTTTCTCCAAGTATCCTAGTCACCGGTGATGCAGTGGTTTCCACAAAACTGGTACTAAGGTCTTGTTCATCTGGCTTATAATCCGTCTTATTCAGCTTGTTTTTTCAGTCGAAATAGTATTTTTCTCTCACAAAAAATCAGCCAACAATGTTTTTCAGCCGGCTTATAATTCCAGCCGAACGGAGCCTAAGATGGCGAAGCACTTAAGCATAGTTCAACTAATTTGAGTGTGACATCAAATCAGTTGATCCCATGTTCCAGCCCACAGTTTCATTATGATGATGACTAGGCAAAGAGAAAAACGATATGCAATTAGAGAAAATGTTAATACTTCAAGCAATGATTGATAGAACAGCTTGTTTATGATATTTCTTTTATTAGGAAAATAAAGCAGAGCAGCTTTGCTCCAAAATACATAACTCTTTCAGAGTAAAGACAGTATTACAAGGTTAATAACCCGAAATGCTCGAGTTATTTATGAACATGTAAATAAACATAGCAAGAAAGGTAATGATTCAGACAGAGAACCAGGTTGGTGGTCACCAAAAATGAAAACCAAATTCGCCTGTCATTTTCCTTATGTGGTCTGAGATGAAGATGCCAACGCTCGCCATAGTACTTCACGTTTGAGACCTAGGTAGTGGCTGTGGAGACGCCACGTGCGCACCAGAAAAGTCACGAGGCTCGTACAAAAAACTCTGGGTCTACACACGTTATCACACAGTAAAAAGTGGTGTGCTGTGGAGGACACACGAACCACTTTCCTGAACGTCACTTTCATGATGGGCTACCCACTTTTCTGTAACAATTATTATGCAGTTTGTTTGAGGAAAATAATAATACAATCAGGACTATACTACTGTTTCGAGAGTTGGTCTCTGTAAATTAAAGGACGTGTTAGGTTTGGTTTGAACCTCATCTAGCATTGATGTCTGGGCTAGACTTATTTCTCAAGGTGAGAAGCAAACACACCTTAGGCTTTGTTGGGATACACATGAATATACCTCAATTCCTGGTGTTGGAGTGACTTGAAGTGTAACTTAGTTTAAATTCCACTATAGTCCACTTCATCATCCATCATATATGGTTTCAGGTCGGTACATGTGCATCTAAATAAGCCTTTAGGTACAACTCATTTGCTATGCAGTATGTCCATCTTTGGTGATGAACGGAGAATAACTCCAATGAGTTAGGATTTTAGGCTTTGAGTTTACCAAAAGGGTTTCCTAGCTTACGGCTTACCAAAAGGGTTTTCTAGCTTACGGTTTACCAAAATGGTTTCCTAGCTTACTGAGATGCCTAAGTAGCAAGCCGGTAGTGACTACCAGTGGTGGTGCACACAAGGCAAAACTTCACTAGACGACGAGGTTGACACCAATGCCAACAGCAGTGTTGAGCTAGAGTACTGCTAGTTGCATTAGCTAGGGTAGAAGCATCACGGCGAAAAGTTGGGGCTTTGAACATCTGATTGGGCTCTTAACATGCCCTGAGGACTATCTCATAAAACATAGGAGATGAATTTCACAGTTCATTATTGCCATGACCATAATTTTGTTGTTTTTCTCCACATGGATTCTGTGAACCCATGTGGAGAAAAACTACAAAATTATGGTCATGGTATTGAAGTGATATAGCTAGTCTTACAAAGATAAGGTCTGGTAAAAGATAACCTGAACTTTTTCAATGACTGGGTTTATACATAAACATATGAACAGAACTTATAAAGTATACCCAATCATCTTTGCTTAATTTACTGACTTGGCTACAGTAAATATTGTATTATTGCTCTGAAATTTTAGCCATTAAAGTTTTGTATTCCTGAAACTGAAATGTTATGTCAGTTATGACTCCTTGCCTTCTTGGTATACTCTAAAAAAAGATCTACTGATCCATTTGCAGGCCAGCCGGGGTGAGTCCTCAGTCCTCACTACTTTTGGAACCATTTGTTGTGGTATAAACTTGAGACAAAGAAAGGGTCGAGTGGCTACCAATTTGCACGTCTCCATTGGTAGATCCCCGTGATCTCTTGGACCCCCACATCTGAATTATTGGGATCGATCCTCTGCCTTCGCATACATAGCATCTCGCCATCGTGGTATCAGAAGCATATCCTTGACGCCATCCTGGAAAATGGGAAGCAGGAAAGAGAGATGTAACGTCGCAGGCTCTTTTGTAAGCAAGAAACGATGTTTTGAATTTCCTCATAAGTTTCGACATACGGTGAACAACTCCTCCAATTTCCGCGTTGCAAACATTTTTTGCAGTTTATAACAAATTCATTTGCTTCGATTTTTGTTGTTGCAGCATAATTGGCATGAGACTTTTTTTTTTGATATACAAGAGGGACTGCTGCTGTTGACTGCTATCACTGTTGAAGGTGCCCTTGTCGAAGCCATGTGAAAGAAAGCCATGGTAGTGGTACAACGGTAGAAGTAGATGAGGGTTTGGTTTGGGAAGGGGCAGGGGCAGAGGCAGAAGAATGACATGCCTGCCCCAGCTAACCACCCACTCCCAGAGTGGATAATGGGATAAGGCAGGGAGAGGGCAGAGAGCCAAACCCATTGCTGTCTGAGCACAGTACCCTTTCTTGTAGTTGTGCGTGCCTGAAAATCTGCAGAGGCGCATCGCATGCAGGTGCAGGCACGCTGGCACAGGCAGGCAAATTGTCAAACGCCCAACAGTGAGGCCTCGCAGTAGTGTTAGCATCTGCGCTGCACACACCAGGAACAGTGTGAGATGAGCTGCAAACAGTGACGCCAGATTGCCTGCCTGCTGCTGATTGCTCGTCCTCCTGCTTCTCCTCTCCTAGTATTAATTAGTCGATCATGTGATTATGCATGACTAATTTTGGTAGTCGTCGCCTCCCGTGTTCGTGCTTGAGAGGAGGTGCTGTGTACTGGACGGCTGGTTGAATTCATGGCGGACGCAGACACCTGTTGCGACGCTTTTGGTAGGCTGGCTAGCTGTGGGGTGTGGCTCGTGGGCGCGCCAGGTCAGGTCCTTGTCAGCACCCTTCAATTTCAGTTGCTGGCCGTTACTTTCCTCGAGACCCTTGGAAGTGAAACAATGCAAGAAATTGGGGGAGAGCGAGCTCATCCATTTACCTTTCCGGCTTTCAGGTCAAGCTCCCGATAATTACTTTCTTTCTCGAGTTATTTTTTACACTACACGGTCTCAGAAAATTGACAGAAAGCCACACCTCCATATCGTTTCTGTTTCTCAGAAATTTCAGTGGCTGCTGGCCGGGTGATGGATCCGGTGGCGATTCAGATTCTCGATTGAGTGCTTCATGATTGACTGACGAGTGAGGAGCGTGGTAAACCTGACACGTGGACGCCACCGCTGCCCTAATTACAGATGCAATGCAAATGATCGATCGGTCGATCTGTGTGCCGCCGGCCATGTCAATCAAATCACAGTCGCAGCCGAAACCGGAGGGCGGCGCACACAGAATTGGAGCTCGGTCGGTCGCTCGCTAGCTTTTTTGGGGTTTGAATGATGCATGGTGGGAAGGATAGATAGATGGAAGCCAATCAAGCGATGAAGAAAACCAGAAGCAGAGCCCAGAGGATCGAGGCTGGTGGAATGCGATGGAGCCTTGGGAGGTAGCGGACGGCCGGACGGATAAACGAGAGCCTAATCGCTGTAATCTGGACCACTAACTCCAGATTTGCGGCGAAAATATCCAAGCAGGAGATCGATGAGAGCTAGGGCCTTGGTGGTGTTGTGTGGTGAAAACGGCGGCGAAAGGCACCTGTGGGGATGACGGATGACTGGCTGAGCAGTGAATATTCGCCGTTGATCAATTGCAAGCGATGCGGCCGGCCGGCTGAATCTCGCGTTACATCACATTGCTGTCACACCTACGTCGTCGTACGCCACAATGGAGTGAATTCAAGGAAGAAACGGTAGATTTAGGGCATGTTTGGTAGGGCTTCCCTACTAGATTTATAAAGCTATTTCACTGGTGAAGCTGAGTTGTACCAAATAGACCCTTATAGCCTGTAGCTTCGCTTCTTCTCTTCTCATTCTCATCGATCTCACACCAGAAGAAAACGGAGTAAATAAGGCCTGAAGAAAACAGAGTAAATAGCAGTGCGGCTTCTTCAGAGGAACCCTGCCAAACGTTTTGCCAAAAGAGCCATTTTCGAGAGAAAAACAGAGGAGCCGGCTCTGACGTCTCTGAAGGAGCCTGCCAAACTCCCCCTGAGTAAACTAACCAGCTTAGCATGCATCTCATTCTCGTTCTCAAGTTTTGTTTAGTTTATAGTCATGTCATATCGATGACATACTAGTACAAGAAAGTAACGAACGGTGTGAGTTAAAAATGGGCATGCATGTCGTGGCCAATTGGCAACCAACGATGGAGGAGCGTTCGGCTGGAATTATAAGCCGGCTGAAAACACTGTTGACTAATTTTTTTGTAAGAGAAAAATATTGTTCCGACTGAAAAAACAAGTTGAATAAGACGAATTATAAGTCAGATGAACAGGACCAAAGGACGCAAGTAGTACGTACAGATGAGACGACGACACGCGAGCTTGCTGTAGGTAGGACTCCAGTGCCGTCCACTCTATACATTCGGTTCGCCGGTCACCACGGTGTACAGAAGCAGCATTTGGCACTATACAAAAAGAAGATTCTCCATCACATCAAAATATCGGTATATGTATGGAGTACTAAATATAGATGAAATTAAAAACTAATTATACAGTTTTGTTGTACTTTACGAGACGAACATTTTGAGCCTAATTAATCAATGTTTGGATAATTATTACCAAATAAAAACAAAATTGCTACAGTACACATTTACGACATTTTGCAAACTTTGCCACACCAAACTTTGTATCTAAACAAGCCCGAAACAACAGCCTCTGAGGCCTTGTTTAGATCCTAAATTCTCCCCCCAAATTTTACTATGCAAAAAGGAGATTCTCCGTCACATCAAAATGCCGGCAAATGCATGGAGTACTAAATGTAGATGAAATTTAAAACTAATTGCACAGTTTTGTTGTACTTTACGAGACGAACATTTTGAGTCTAATTAATCAATTTTTGGACAATTTTTTACACTAAAAAACAAAAATTGTTACAGTGTTCCGTCAGGAACACTGTAGCAACAGTTGCCGAATTCGGCCCCCGAATTGGGGATCTAAACACGGCCTGAATTTCTTCTTCTGAAGAGTTCCGACACGTCCTGAGTTGAACAGGTCTTGAAGGAAGCAGCGGGGTACTGAGGTGAACAGTCGCAGCTAGCTAGCTAGCTAGCGCTGTACCTGGCCGGCGGTGCCATTGGTGGCAACGCAAAACACAGGACTCGGCCGTTCGTCTTCCCCAATCAGCCATTAACCCTCCACAGTTGCTACTATGATGCTAGGTGACTAGGGGTGTACGTAGGTAGCACCCCATAGAGGACCCATGGGATCTCAGGGACCTCACCCGAAGGGGAGGAACCGAGATTGACCTGCCGTCGGGGATCACGGGTCCATATCAAGGCGGAAGAGCACCACGGCAACGCACCTATCCTGACGACGAGATCGCCGCCATGCCCACAAGATCGAGTGACCTCCGATGCCAATTGTTACGGTATGACGGGTTCTAGCTTCGATTAACACAATGAATTCACGAGTTAAGTGAAATCACAACGATATTTGGTGGGATTACAACGAGCCTCGCTCGCCAAGCCTCCGGACACAGCCGCCCATTTCTACTTTCTTCCCTTTGAACACTTCACAGTATCTGCAGATACAGATGCTGTGACAAGTACACCGTCCGGCAAAATCTGATAGTTTGAACAACGCTCTTTAATTTGGTTCACGTTGCCACTTTGTGTCAATGACATGTGGGACCCATTATTGAGTCGATGACGTGTGGGTCCATCGGAGCGACCAATTAATAATGAGTGAAATGCTACGAGCACACGTACTACGGGCCTATTTAGGATTGCTTCGCTCTATGTTTTTCAGCCCCACTGTATGTTTTTTCAGCTAAACAGGTGCAACTCCACTCTAGAAAAATAGGTAAAATTATGAGACCTAAAGAGTGCTAAAAAAACTATAGTTTTTGTGGAGCTGTACCAAACAGGCCCTACATCGCGAACCCTGAATGGCTTCTCTTTGCTGCTCGATCGATCGATGCATGTCATCAGTCACGGTGCACATGGATCTCGAACCATAGCAAATTGGCAATGGATGGCAACAGCGACGAAGCCAGGAATCGACGAAGCCAGGGCTGGCTTCCTCTTCTTCTTCCTCCCTCCCCTCCTTGCCTTCTTCTTCCTCCTCATGGCGGTAGCCCGGGCTAAGCCCGGGCTCCATGTAAATCATGGCCGTAGGGGGGGCTGGAGCACGGGTAGCCCCCCGCTGCCTTCGTCGCTGGATGGCAGCTAGCTACCTACTGTTGTTGGAGTGCATCATGCAGGGCGGCATTGTCGAATGCGAGCGAGGGGAGGCCGGCATGCCGGGGACCAGATTGCTGAAGCCGAATGACCCCCACCTGACCACCTCTCGCAGCGGGCATGCATTGGCCGCCACACTCCACTCCACTCCCAATTCCCATCGTCGGCGAATATTCCGACGGCCGTACGCGTCGCCGTCCAGTACGGTCCCGCTCCCTCCCCGGCCTGGCCCGGCGACGGCGATTGACAGCCACACGATCCATCCGTATGTGCGCGGCCGGCCGGCCGTGAGAGGTCAGGCAGGTCCGCGTTTCATTTGGCAGTCACTTGCATTGGCAGCCAAGCATCCATGGAGGCGCGCGCGGGGGGTCATGTCAGGGCCTGTCCAAGTTCAAGTGGCCAGGGAGCTCGCTGCTGAGCCTGTGCTGCCTATACTAGGCGTCAAGATTTTTGCAATGGGCCACACGCCGGCCACTTGCTGGCTTGGAGTGGAGCACTATGAAACAGTGGTCACCAATCGATCTGCTGCTGCTGGCCTGGCCCTGCCGACTGCTGTGCCATCGGCTTCACTTGTCTGATTGCCCCCCTATATACAGAGTACTATATTTTTTGACAATCATTTTGCTGCTGCTGAATTGCTTGTTATATATGCAAATCAAATAAAAAAGCTACTATTGCGACATTAAAAGTTACCAACACATGGTGTCAGTTACACAATGTACTCCGTCCATTCCAAACGTAGATATTTTAGGCTTGTCGTGACTTAAGCCTATTCAGCTTTAACCATTTTTTTAGATTATATTATATTATCTCCGTCCCAAAATAAATAAACTTCTAGACCTGTCTTAAGTCAAACTATATAAATCTGATGGGAACTAGATAAGTTTAACTTCAAATTAATTAAAATGATTTACATTTTTTAACGGAGAGGGTAGCACCTAATATAAGACACTGAAAATATTTCTAGGATTGGATCTGCTCAGTTGGATGCTCACAGAGACGTGCTTTAGGTCCAGATTATCTTCAGTTGGATGCTCAAAATGAGTGATGATGACATGCTAGTGAGTGTTCTGCGGTAGTGACTACTCCAATGATGCTTGAGTTAAACCATTGTCCAACACCAAACCTTCTCTGGACAGTTATTTATTTTGCGAAACATATATAGTACAAATGCAGACGCTCATATATACACTTACACTATCCTTAGAGCATGGCTAATAATATAGTCGGCTGTTGGCTGTAAGGATCTTTGCAATCTATCTCTCAGCCCACCTATACAGTAGTTAGCTCTTCACTATTAATACATGGCCCACTTGTCTTTCTCACAGGTTTCTTGGTTCTTGTGTCTAAGCCGACTGTAAACTTATAGTCAGCTTCTCCTCTCTCTCTTCTTCTCTCTCCTTCGCCTCAACATTCAGCCAGCTATTATACTTGCTCTTATGAAATAAATGTATGCACACACTCTACTCCCTATTAGTTGGGCCCCTTGAAAAGACGGACCACAAATACAGTCCTATCATCGGACACGCCACTTGCTGCTGAAAGAATAATTGCCGTAAGGCATAAACCCGAGCACCAATGCTAATCAAGCATTATTCATATAGATCTATAATATCCCAGTGAATAGATATTGTGATTATTCTTGTTACTTACGTATATAAATGTTAGTTAAGCATACAATGTAGATTTTGTTAATTGTACTCTCTCATCTGAATTATAAATTGTTTTGACTTTTCTAGTTGCATAAATTTTGCTATGAACCTAAAGCTTTGCATCTAGAAAAAAACAGAACGACTTATAATTTGGAAAGTAGTATTTTCTCCCCTTAGAAAAACAATAGAGTGAGGAGGGCACATGCATGCAAATTAAAGCACACGTGATGGTTGACGGTTCTGGATGAAAACACTTATAGGCACCAAAAGTGGGCGTGACACCCGTGAGGGACCGCTTCCCTTTGCAAATTGAAGGACACGGCCAATCAGATACCCAATCCCGGCTGCCGGCCTTCTCTGCTCAAACAAAACTGCCCATCGTGCAGTCCTTCGTCGCCTACTACGTCCGTCTCAGTCTCACTCCGCATGACCCCATCCGCTGAACTGAAATGCTCGGACTCATCTGCTTCTGTTTCTGTGCGCTACTGTCTCTTTCTCTCTCGAACGCACATATCAAATGGTTCGGGCCGGACTCTAACTTTGGGCTTATATCTGTAAAAGCACAGCTCAAAGTAGCCCAGTTGATGTACTGCGGCCCTGTAGTAAGCCCATTTGATTGATGGGCTCAAAGTAGTTATAGGCTTAGGGCCCGCAACTGGCGCGGATTGCTAGTAGGAGCAGCACTGTGCAGCATCAGGATTCAGATAAAAGATCAAATCGGGAACAAGCAAAACCAAATGGCCGAAGAATCTAAAAAAGAGGTCGAGAAGAATCAAGTTTCTTCTTAAGGGCCCGTTCGTTTGAAGGGGAACAACTCCCTGGAAATATTTCAGGCTGGATTCGTTATCTAATTTGAATAGGCTTCATTAAACAGGAATCATTCCTAGCCTGGTTTAGCCTAAAACGAACGGTCCGTAAAGGAGAAGAATAAAGGACAATAATTAAGTTGTTATCTCAAAAATGGAAATAGAATAATCGCCCATTGTTAGAAAGAGTTTCAAACACAGTTTTTGGTCTACTAGTATCTACTGCTTGCAGTGTTGGGTGAAACAATTACACAACACCAAATTTGAACACAAGCCTAAAGTTGTATTCATTTCATGGTCGTACAATACATATCAGATGAGGTATTTAAAGAGGTCCTAGTCTTCATAAATTATATACAAATGACTGTTTTACCCCTCTCTTTAATCAATACAACCCCTTTAAACTACAGGGACGAAGTTGTCTTTTTATCTTCGAAACTTCATTCTTCATGCCATCTTGTTAATCTTCAAAGTTACTTTCATCAAGGATGTCTTCGCATCCTTAACTTGAGAGTTCCCGTCTTGAATCTTGTTGAATTCGCGCGTTGAGCGAAGTCTTTGCTTTGGATGTTACTCTTCGCATCTTTTGTCGATTTCAAGCAAAGTCCAAAATTTGTCTTCACTCTCAAATTTCTTCGCCCCTTTTGCTTGTTTCGAGCGAAGTCGAAATTTCCTCCTTCGCTCTTGAATCCTGCAAGCAAACTTCGACATAAAATTTTGGAAAAAAGTCTAAATCACCCCCTGAACTATTGACCCTGGAACACATAACCCAAAGAACTATGAAACGGTCTAATTTACCCCCTGAACTATCCAAAACCGTCTATTTTAACCCTTGGGCGGTTTTCGACGGCGGTCTGCTACAGTAACAGTGGTTTGCTACCGTACTGCCGGTTTTGTCTTTTTTTATTTATTTTTGCTGAATATTTGAAAAATCATAGTAAATCACAGAAAAATCATAAAATAGAAAATCTAATTTTGTTAGACTCCACATGAGTAGATCTACATAGGGAACCTATAATATGGTATGCTTCAGTACAAAGTTTTTGCTGTAGCTTTAGATTAATTGGAAAATCTAATTTTGTCTGTAATCTAAAGCTACCACAAAAACTTTGTGCTAAAGTGTATCATATTATATGTTCACTGTGTAGATCTACTCATGTGGAGTCCAAAAAAATTGGATTTTACATTTTATGATTTTTCTGTGATTTACTATGATTTTTTTAAAGATTCAGCAGAAATAAATTTAAAAGCTAAAAAACAAAACGGGTATTATTGTAGCAAACCCCTGTTACTGTAGTAAAACCGCCGTCGAAAACCGCCCAGGGGTTAAAATAGATGGTTTTGGATAGTTCAGGGAATAAATTAGACTGTTTCATAGTTTAGGGGGTTATGTGTTCCAGGGTCAATAGTTTAGGGGGTGATTTAGACTTTTTCCTAAAATTTTGGTGACCAACTCCGAAGTCTCGGGGCTTTGTTTTCTAGCAAAGTCAAATTCCCAACATGCAGTGTTTTAAATAGTGGACTCATGTCAGCCGCTGTTACGATACTGTTGTACTAAATAGCGAACTTTAGCATAGTGTCTGAGCTGACCATTCAGCTAAATATTATAGCCCGTGACCGAGAAACAATGGCTACTTAGTTTTAAAGTGTCATTTTAGCTAACTTTGCGAGGAATATCTTAAATAGTTAGAGGCTCACCCACCAGTGGCGACCGCTACACAACACGATAGGAGAGGCTCACCCACCTCTCTCCCCCTCTTCTTTTCCCTCTCCTTTTTCTTGTTCTTCCTCCTCTCCTAGCGCACCAGCATATGCTACTCCCCCAATCCATGCAAGGGCATGCCCTCAACGAAAAAAGTTATACATGTAGGACAATTTGATTCAAAGCAACATATTAACACCAATTATTAGCCGGTTTTACTCCTATATTCCTAGCAACAAAAGGTTTGAATGTGATATTGTTTGGGTACCACTTGCACTGGGTTGTTGCTCAATGACTAGAGTGATTTGAACCGGGGAAAGGACATGGATAATGATTAAGAATGATTTAAGTAGGGGAATAACATCGATAAAGGTCTTCTAGGGTGTGTTTGGACTGGCTACGAGTAATTGTTAGCCACAGCTAAAAATTTTGAAACTAAGAGAATCTCCAAAGAAATAAAAATTCACTTAGTTAATCAATGCCTATGTCAAGTGAATCAAACAAATAGCATGCTCAATTTTTACCTTTCTCCGATAATTTCCAATAGTTAGTTTCTTAAAACTCGAAAACCTATGGTAGGAGAGAAAACTTGGCTGCAAAACCGCGGGGGAAGGAGCGCCCAGGAGGATAGCACGTGTGGAAGGCACAAGGAGTTGATGAAGAGATTTAACAAAGGATCATCGAGTTGTTTTAAAAAAAACTATTAGAGAGTTTATCCTTTTGCCAACTAACCGAATTAAGAAGTTTTATAAGGAGCTTTGGAAGTTGCATTAACTATATTAGCCGGTGTGTTTGGATCCCTACATGTGCATAAATCCCTACTGTTAGCTTTTCTAGTTGGTTGTTCCAGCTAATGGGCTAACAACTAGACAAAGACTTGAATAATTTTTAGCACACCTTTTAGCCGTTCTGCTTAGATAATCTAATAAGGCTAATTTTTTGTAGCTAACAATTAGCTTGTGTTATCAAAAGGAACACAATTTCTGTGGGAGTAATAGAGCTACGAGTTTAGATAATCTATCAATTGAGTAGATAAAAAATAGATGTAAATCCATCTATTCTTTATTTTTTCAAACAAATCAGGAGAGCTACTAGTTATACATATATGAAAAGGTAAAGAAAAAAAGTGGCTTACAAAGATAGTGGGGGAAAGGAGATGAAAAAATGAAGATTATAACTGGGCTTCAAGCCATTGCATAGTTAGAGTAAAGTATTTGTTTATGTTTGTCATTGTTGGAGTGTCTTGCTCATTAGACCAAGTGAAACGTCTCCCCCCTCAATTATAGTTCCAAAAGCTGTAAATCATCAATGAATCGTTTGAACATGTTCATTAGTCGAGGATTTAATCTGTCATTATTTTTATAGACGGCTTGGAAAAATGCCTTCTCTCTTTAAATGTTAATTAACAAAGTATGTAGATTTGTCAAATCCAGAGAACCGACAAACAAGAACCCAACTTCCCAACACAAGTCATTGTCTCGGCCCACGCCAGCCACCAAGCCCTATAAACAAACTGCTAAAAGGTCATAGATGGCTAGAGGGGGGTGAATAGCCTATAAAAGTTCTCTACAAAATCACTAGAGCAAATGGTTAGATCATTAAATGGTGTAATGCAATTTTGCTCTAGCTCTACAAGGGTTGCAAGCCACCTACACCACAATTCTAGTTCTTTAGAATCTCTAGGCACAAGCAATGGCTAAGTCTCTACTCTTACTCTAGTTGAGCTAGCTAACAACTAACTAGAGGCTAATCAAGCTACTGACTAAGCTAGCAAGAGAGCTACTTTACTCAAACTACAACTACCACTACACAAGTAAAGTATGAACGTAATGCAAGTGATAGAGAGGGTTACCAATGCCGGCAAGGGAATCAATCACAATATGAATATCTGGGAGAAATCCAATGGACAAGAGGCAATCAAATTTTTCTCTCGAGGTTCACATGCTTGCTGGCACACTAGTCCTCGATGTGTCGACTAACACTTGGTGGTTCAGCGGCTAATAGGTGTTTCACAAACCTAGCCTAACAAATGGGCGCCGCAAGAACCTACCCCCAAGTGAGGTAGCTCAATAACACGAGCAATTTACTAGAGTTACCTTTTGGCTCTCCGTTGGGGAAGGTACAAGACCCCTCACAAATCACCGGGAGATGGCCATGAACAATCACCAACTAGTGCCAATGATCCTTCGCTACTCCAAGCCGTCTAGGTGGTGACAACAACCAAGAGTAACAAGAAATCCATAGCCACAACGATCCCCAAGTGCCACTAGATGCAATCACTCAAGCAAATACACTAGGAATCACTTCTAATCTCACTTTAATGATGAATCAATGATGGAGATGAGTGGGAGGTGTTTGCTTAGGCCCACAACACTGATAAAAATGTGCAAGAGAGCGAGCCCAAGCTGTGCCTCTTCTATTTATAGAGCCCCTTTTGCTCAAAGAGTTGTTGGCTGCTCACAGGCGTGACCGGACGCACCCCAACGTCCGATCGGCATGTTCCGGTCCCACCACAATGGCAAAGGGTTTTTGTGGCGAAAAATTTCATCACAGAAGCATATTTTTTCGCCACAAAGCAACCTTTGTGGCAACATTTTTAATCGCCACTAGTCGCCACAAATACTCGCCTCACAAATACTCTAGTGATGATTTTTCATTCCCCACAAATGGTCATACTCATTAGTGACTAATTATGTTGCCACTAATTATGTACCCATTTGTTTCACCTTTGTTGTCACAAAAACATGCACATTAGTGATGAAAAATGATGCCACTTATATTGTTTTCAGTGGTGACAACAATTGACACAATTAGAGTTTATTTATGGCAATTTGGTCGCCACAGTTACCATTATAAAAATGACGAATTATATGGTCACTAGAGACAATATACTAGTCACCAAAGCTTTGCCATTATACAATTTTTGTGTCAATATTTGTTCTCACAATATGATTTTTTTGTGAGAACTGATAAGACATGTTGTATCAATAATTTCATCACAAAAAAGCATAACATTTGTGTAAAATATTAGTTAAGTTTTGTTGTAAGATAAGTCTCAATTGTGTGGATAATAGATGTTGTGGCAAACGTATGGTTTATCATTATCACCCATGTTGTCGTGACAAAATTTGCTCAACAGGTGTACCCTAGAGCAATACAATTCTCACAAATATAGACCAATAATATTTACTCCAATAATTCTTTGACCATGATAATGTTGCAATCAATCAATACACATAATTTAATGACACTTGGAACTCTCAAAATAACTCACACACTACTTCAAATCTCAAACGATTGATTCAATTACGGGTATTGAACTCTAATATGATCACCAGAATGAATGCATCCAATGAACTTGAGCCATTTGTTGATCAAGTTGTTCTCTCATGTCTATATTTGATGCGAAGAACTAAGCTCATCAAGTTGGGATTGTTGCTCTTTTTGCAACTGTGCATTTGTTTCAACCACTGTTAAGACCTGGCCTTCCAAAGCTTGTGCACGTTGCTCAGCAGCCTCAGCATGTTGCTCAGCAGCATCTGCACGTGCTCATGCTACAGCTTCACGCTGTTCAGAAGCCTCGATATGCGCATGCACAAATGCCAACACCGTGTCAATGGTTTAGCTTTCAACCTAGAACTAATGCGAAGTGCTCCACTATTGGCACATGTGCAGAATTAATCTTTTCTTGCTGTGTGACATAAGCCTCATGTAGTTTGATCTACAAAGCATGATAAAAAAAGTAATAATTAATATATCAAATGACATGAAAATAGGTGCAGCTAATGATTTATAAGAACAAGCATTAACAATAGGATGGTTTAGCAAATGATGAATTGTATCAAATGACAAGCAAACCTGTTGTGCTGGTATTATTCATGATTAGAAATATAGCATATTATATATTGAAACAATTTGCAGTTTCTAGAAATTTGCATTGCAAGTGAATTAAATGATGGTACAACAGAGAACTATATTCCATAGACAATAACCATGAAGAGTGGAACATGATGATACCACCACATTTTTTTCATAGAAAATCACACTAGCTGCACCTAATCCTAGTTCATAAAGCACATATGCCATCAGTGATCTCACTTTTAAATAAACAAGCTCGTTCTCCACACACTTTTGCAAATTCTTTGAGAACTTTATATCAATATGCTTTCCTTTTGCCTTTCTCTTGCAAAGTAGATCGTTGATTGTAACTTTTCTACACTCTTCTTAGCATGGTCTAGTTAATTTAGGGAAAAGAACAACAATAATTAAATGTAATATTTCATATTTGTACTCTGTAGTGTACAAAAACATATTTCTGATAGTATAACAGTTCCTAGTTATTTTGGCAATTTTCTAAAATGCATTGCTTAATATTATGTTTTATAAAGAAACAATTTCAGATCAGCATAACAAAGCCTGACTAATTTAGTGAAAGAGAGCGTAGTTAATTTAGTGAAATAAACAATAGTGTACAGAAAGATATTTCAGATTAGCAACACACCTTCAGTGTTGAGTGCTGCAACATTTACTTGAATATTATTATCGATGGCCACATATGAATCCAAATGGTCACAGGTATTGTCAGCTCGAGAGACACGTGGATGTAACCTGCTTGTTCTTTCCACTGTAGGAATAAACCATTTTGTAAAATTTATTTAACTAAACACACCACAATAGAAATAGACCTCCATGACTCCGTCCAATCTGTGGCTATGTTTTAATTATAACATCAACACACAACTAATGGATAATTGAAACGTTGAACTATTAAACATGAGCTACAGAAAATTCTATTTTCCTAGTTTCTCTTGATGTAACATGCTACATCTGATTTTTTATACAGAGAAAATATTTAGTGGAACTGAATGTTTGAATCCTATACCAGAGGTTTCCTTGGATCAGATAAAACAGAGGCCAACTCATCAAATTCCCTATCCATTTCAGCAACAGTTCATCGAGTCGCCCATGGAGCCATCTTCCCTATGAAATAGCAATAGAATCAATGGAGATTTTGCCAAAAGAAATAACCTAAAAAATAATTTGGAAAACATGAATGCTGGAGTCGGCAAGAGGCATGGATGCCCTGATGCAGCAGTATGCAAGGGTTGGTGTCGAGGATAGGCATGGATACAATGGATCTTCACGGATCGAAGGCCGCAGCGTTGGTGCATAGTAGAGACATCGCATTTTCTTGGCAGAGGTGTGAGCTGCAGCGGTGTGAGGGTGCGGAGATGGGCGCAGCGGCGACGGTAGCATTGTGGATCGGTGCTACGATGATAGGATGTGCAGAGGGGCATGGATCCGAAATTTCGGGTAGGTAAGTTGCAGCGGCATGGTTGCCTGCTATGATCAAGGAGTAATTATGGGAGGCTAGATGACAGAAGATTAGACGGGAAAAGACAGAATATACTAGTGCTGACCTTGCGGACTTAAGGTTGCCTGTTTATCTCCTCTCAGGCTCTCACGGATGGACTATTGTTTCATACGTCCTGTTCATCCGGCTTATAATCCGTCTTTTTTAGCTTGTTTTTTCAGTCAGAACAATATTTTTCTCTCACAACAAATCAGCCAACACTGTTTTTCAATCGGCTTATCAGCACAGCCGAACAGGGCCGTAGATGAAAGGGACTCCTTGTTGCTTTATTTATATAATGATGTCCAATGCAATATGGCGGGAGTGAAAAAAAATCCACCATTTAATTGGAGGGAAACTAAATGGCATCTCTTTACAGGAGGTTAATGGATATATTTGGTGGGAATTTTTTTCACCAATTAAAAGGAGGGAAAGGGTGCATTCAACGTGAAAACGGGAAACATTTCTGAAATAACCTTTTTTGTCGAATATTTCAAAAAATAATTATATTTTCCAACGATAAATATTTCCGTGAAGGTGTGTTTAGTTAAAATAAAGAATTTTCACATTTAGACTCGGTGGACGCCTGATCATGTATAATGGGTGATTAGAAAAATATTTTTTCACCATGCTATTTTCACCTGGTGCTGAAAATGTGGATCCGATGCTGATTTTGTATGTGTCTATTAAGTACCAACGGAAAGGTAAGCCGCAATAGTGAGTTGCATCATGTAAAAGTGGATCATGTAAGAATAGTAAGATTGATATGTGTCAACACTATAGTTTGACTTTTTTATAGGGCTTCGGTCCCATATAGCCGAAAAAAACAACTCTTGTGTTTTAGTTCATTTTAAGAAGATGAACTTACCTCTACAAATGAGCCTGGGTTCGTGGGCTCTTGGGGCGTCCACCTCGCCACGATTAAAGCAGTCGTGAGCGATCGCGATGGCTCTACCTCACCACACGGCTTGGACTCTAGAAGCCACGTGTTGGCCTCATTCAGCCCTGCAACGCACGCTTACTCCCTCGGCTCACATGTGCCTACCTTCCTCCGCTCGCCTCCTAAATCGCCGCCCTGCATCCGCTAAGTACCATCCATCCCCCATGCATGGCCTCGCCACAGTCGTGTCAGTTCCTGGCGTCTTGGCATGGGGGCCCAAGGTGCCGCAGCCACAACATAGGTGGCCTTTGGCATGACCCATGCACGTCCTACTGTTGTTAAAGTAAAAATAGTTCATTGGTAAAATGTATGGAGAAGCTAAAGCCAGAGCTCTACCAAAGTGGACCTTAGTTTTTGTTCACTTAGTGCACTGGTTTATTTGATCTATCTAACGGTTCCCTATGATGGTGTTTTGCTTTAGAGTGGCCACGAGAGGTGTTCATAGGTGTTTGGCATGGCTTTATATGAACTTGGACAAAATTAGAAGTTTAACTTAGGATAAAATTGAAATGAGTTACAATTCAAAACGGAGGGATTACATTTTAATTATGGTGCTTATGTATGTCGGAATACAAAATCATGTCCCTCACAAATAACCAGGGTGCGTGCACATTCAGCGGTGTTAATGTTCATGAAAAAATAAGGGAAAATAGAGCAAGATTTCGCCTAAATTATTGGACGGATTAGGAAGCCAACAAATCAGGCTAATCAGCCTAACTACGTAAGTAATACTCCATGGCTTGTGAACAAGTGGACCCATCTTGGCTTTTGTGTGGTGCTTGTGTCTAATGAATTTAGAGGAAAGAGATACTAACAAGGGGCCGACGCATGGGCCTTATCTTTAATTAAGCTAGCAAATAGTGACAAAACTATGATCTTTCAGAATTTCTCATTAATGGCGTGTCACGTGGCTATACAAAACCTTTTAGCATTGATAAATGGCAAACTAGTGAGGAAAAAGTGTTTTGCCACAAATAATTTGATAAATAGTGACAAAAAATGTTTCATCACTCAATTTGCCACTAAAGATGCTTCCTGTGGCGAAATAATATATTGTCACTAATAACTCACATAAGAGTGAGGAAAACTACTTTTGTCACAAATAGTATGGGAATTAGTGGCAAAAATAAACTTCGTCACACTATTCTCTCACTAACCGTGTGTCTTGTGGCGACACAAAATTTTGCCACTGATAAATGTCATACTAGTGAGAAAAAAATTATTTTGTCACAGATAACTTATTAAAATAGTGAGGAAACAGTGTTTCATCACTCAATTTGCCACAAAAGATGTTTCTTGTGGCAAAATAATATTTTGTCACTAATGATTGGCATAATTGTGATGAAAATTAGTTTCGCCACAAATAGTATGGGAATTAGTGACAAAATAAAATTTGGCCACGTCATTTTATCACTAATGCTTGGTTTCCCTGTAGTGTCCTCTGATGACTGCCACGCACCCCCACGTTCAAAGATAGCCGCCCGATCCCAATGGTTACTAAACGTTCTCGCACTTGGTTAAGTAATGACTAGACTCGATGAAGAAATGACCGGACTCACAAGCACATGTCGTCCGGTCGAGTCCAGTAAGCATCTAGAAAGGTTTTTCGTTGACCGAACACGTCCTGTCATAGGTGACCGAACACACCCCAGAGTCTGGTCCCCTCTGCTCAGCACCGCGCGTGCCACAGTGCCATGACCAGACGCGAGAATAGTGTTCCTCACGTGTCCTGTCGTGTAACCCCTCCAGGGTCCGATCTTGAGACCGAGCCACGCTGTTTTTGTTCGCCAAGACCGAACGTGTCACAGTGGGTCTGGTCTCTCCTCTATGCTGGGTCCGATCAAGCCACCTAGCTAGGCTGCCTGAGGTAGATTAATTGAGGATACATTGGTTTGTTTGTTCTTGTTCTTGCAATATTGCTCTATGTGCCCAACTTGTTTGTATCTGTTGCAAAACCGACCATTGCCCTTCACAAAGCTAGTATTATGAGTGACAAATCTGCCTTGCCGTTCTTGGGGGTATAGCCTAATCCCTCTTTGTTGAGAGAGAACCTTTGGCTACCCAAGCACTTTAGCAAGTGGACCTCACCACCATAGGCATTGCCTAAGACGCGAGTGAGCTCATTGACCTCCTTCTTGAAAGTCTCATTCTCAACTATTAATATGGCATCATAAGTGAAGACATCACTAGTAGATGAGGTAGAAGTGGAAGTGCTACAAGAAGGGTTAGCTCGAGCAACAATAATAGGCTCAAAGAAGGACTCCTTAAGTAGATCACAAGTAGAGCCCACGTCGCATGTTACAATGAATTCCTTCTTGGCTTGTTCAAGGAGAGAGGAGTGACCCTTTTCAAGCTTAGAGTGAGCTTTGCCAAGCTTCTCATAGGCTTCCATTAGCCTCTCATGAGTGGCATTGAGCTCATCAAAGGATTACTCAAGAGATTTAACCTTCTTGAGTAATTATTTGCACTCCTTTCTCTTCAACTCAAGACAAGTATGGGCATTCTCCAACATGTCCATGAGATCCTCCTTAGAGTCCTCCTCCTCATCATCATCACTTCTATAATCATCACTTTCACAATCATCATCATCGCTTTCATTATATTTTACCTTAGTGGGCTTTGCCATGAAGCAAGTCGATGGAGTGTGAAAGGTCCAAATAGCTAGAGGGGGTGAATAGCCTATTTAGAAATTCTACAAACTTCACTAAAAAACAATTGTTAGTATAAAAGATGGCGACGCTAATTCTAGCACTAGCTCAACTATACTAAGCAAGCCAACTATACAAATCTAGTGAACAAGACTATGATCTCTAATTTACACCAACAAAGCTAAGTCACTAAGCTACTTACTCCTATGTGATACAAACTACTCTAAGCACACTAGACAAGATATAAAGTAAGAATGTAAGTAGGAATGAATTGATTCTTATACCGATGGTGTAGAGAAGAGATGTATATTTAAATTCAAATTATTGATTTTTCAAATGATCTCAATGAACATATGTGCTATGCTAAAATCATACATATGTGCTATGCTAAAATCATAGAGCTCGATGAGATCTAAAACTTTATAGTTCAAACTTTTTTATTTAAAATTATTTTGGATCCCAAATATTCAACTAAACTTAATACAAAATGATAGGTTCATTCATTTGGTCACAAATAGTGATTGTGTGGTGGAGTGGTAGGGTATGGTCAAGTAAGGTAAGGGGTCTTGAGTTTGATTCATAGAAATGCATGCACACATGAATTGTGACTTACATTTGTTGCTATCTTTTATGGTCCTTTTTCATTTTCTGAAAAATGATTTCTAGAGGTGGGCTATGATACCAACCACGTTAGAAATCACTGATTTCTACTAGAGATGCTTAAGTAAATGGGGTGGGGGTGGAAGACACACTTCTAGCAGAAATCAATTTTGACCATGACTACAAATGCCTTCTGTTGTAGTATAAGTTCTCCATGAATGTTCTGTTTCCATAACATTTCCATCCATATTTATTCATTTCTTACACACCCACATATTCCATTCCGATTCTCGTACCCGGTTGTCCTATTCTTGCACCCATTTTCGATGATAAATATGGACACAAAATAGTTGAGGGCTTTTTAAGCCCTCTTTCATCTATTTTCATCATCTCTACCGCTAATCGCGATGAATCCACCACTAGCATGCCATGGAGGATACACCATCTAGACTCCCTGGTCCTGTGCCAGTTTTCTATGTGTGCCCCTGCAAATGGAGAGAGTGAGGGGCCAAAGTTGGGGAAGTGGCAGATCATCTAGAAGTGCCACCGTAGAGCTCGCAAAATCCAGACTCCCCCTGCCCAAATCCAGTTGTTCCACCGGAAGAGGGGCGGGGGTGAGGGCATAGTAAAGTCAAACGGGGGAGGGGTAGAGAGAAGAGAAGAGAGAGGAGATGAGGGGTGGCAGTGGCCAAGGGATTGGATAGATGAGAGAGAAGAGTTGTAGATAATAGGTTTTGCTAGTTAATTATATATGTTCGGCTTGTTTTGAGGAGTCTCATGAACACATATATAAAAATAGGATTTCTAGAGGCAATATTTTATATTGACCGCCTTGAAAAATTATTTTCAAAGTGGGCCATAACTATAGACCTTCGGCACTACATTAGATGTGGTGGGTTTTATGGACCGTCTCTATAAAGGAATAACTTTGAAACTGTTTTTTTTTTTGTATAGTATTAGCTTGTGCTAATGCACGGGTTGACTAGTATTATAGTATGTAATATATAAAAGTGAAAAATGAAATTTGGGCATGTCGACGTTGCAACTCCCAAACCTAGTTGGAATTCTTTCATGCATGAAAGAGAAATCAAGTTGAAGCATATATAGCTAGCAGTGACAATAATGCAGGGACAGGAGGTATGCTTTGTGGATGAACTGTAGATCTACAATCATATTAGCAGTAAGCGTCACTGTCTACCTAATTGTAGGCACATGTCGTAGCACACTGTAAGCACTTGCTTTCACTAATCCAGCACAGCATTGCTTGTCCACTAATTTGTAGTCACTGTACTGTGCATGCGCACATACATAGAACAACGGGATGACGATCTCGATTAGTTCCCAAAGTGACTTGGAAATGTTGTGTTGAGAATTGATGGATCGAAAAGAAAGCAGGAACATATATATAATTCGATCAAATTCAAGGCGATATTTGTTTTATCCTTCGAGGAAGAAGATCAAGCATAAATGAATGCGTCAAATTGAATTACAACTAGTAGCACGCATGCAGTTCCCAAGGCACAGGAAAGACCAGCTCTTTGGCAGTGTTTAGTTCCTTCAAAATTCCAAAATTTTTACAAGATTTTCCGTCACATCAAATTTTTGGACGCATGCATGTAGCATTAAATGTAGGTAAAAAAATAACTAATTGCACAGTTTGTCTGTAAATGTCGAGACGAATCTTTTGAACCTAGTTAGTTCATGATGGGATAAATTTTACCAAATAACAACGAAAAGTGCTACAGAAACTTTACACACACTTTACAACCATCTAAACACTCCCTTTGTAACAAACCTGATCATCAGACACACACAAAATGAACGCCATCAGTGAAGTGAAGTGATCAGAGAAGCACAGGAGTGAAGGATAAATGTCGGTCATGAAATGACATCAGTGAAGTGAAGTGATCAGAGAAAGAGAGCAGAGAGAGAGAGAGCACATGGTCAACTTCATGTATAGTACCCCATTTTGGGATAGGGCAAGATTCCAAAACGGTCATTTCATGCCTTCAAAAGAATCCGTCATAAAGACTTCGACGCCTCTGGCAAACCATCATGTATTTGTATAATTAAGGGGTATAGATTAAAAGATAGGTTGGCCCACGTGAATCCACTAAAAATATCATACACACAAATTCTATATATGATCAATCCTAGCTACCGTGGTGTAACATATATACAGTATGTACATACATATAGTTCTTCATGGGCCCTAATGATGCCAATATATATATATTCATTAATCATTACACAGGAAGAACGGCACCTGAACAGAGAAATCTAACTAGCTCTTGACAAATCTTGAACTAGATGCACACTAACAGATTTCTGAGCCAGAATACTGTCTCATGTATGTATATATGTAAGTTAGCAAGGAAGGTCAATATGGAAACCCAGGAATTTGATGGAAACTCAACAATTCAAGGAGTGAAAAACAACGGGGTCAAGGAGGAGCCTGAATTACAGTGTATTTCCCCCTGTGTTTTCTAATCTAACCCTTATTGTTTGTTTGACCCCCGCCCCAACTACCAGTTTTGCAGGGTAGGCTGTAGAATTCAGGTGAATAGCTAAATTTATAGATGGTATAGTGGGATTACTGCCTACATTTGCTTATATATGTTCCTGGTTGCATTATTCTTTCTCCTCTCTTGGATCATTTCCCGTATGATGCATAGCACACCTAGACGCGCGCTAATTAATTATGCTAGTTCTATATGTCAGTTTGCAATGCAGGAACTTCAAAACTCATGCAGCCTTAGTAATCACTGGCAAGAACTCCCCAAAGTCTGGATACATAAACTCCAAGTAGCACCTACATATATTATTAGAGATTAGATTATCGTACCTGTTCACTGAGCTACAGTTTTGTTGAGAATAATTACCTCAACAATTTTTTTTACTATATGTAATCTATGAAAAACTCGGATCATTTTGGTTTCTTTAGTTAATAATCTAGTTGTTGTACCCTACCTTTCTCTTTGAGCAAGAAAAATAAGCAATGGTCTCACCCAATCTAAGGAAATAAAAGATCGAGTCAACTAAACATAACATATTTCTCTTCCTTCTTGCGTGTACTTTGTTTCATTATTTGCTCAGTAGAATTTACGGGGATTCCCAAACTCTAAAAAAAAATCAACTGATCCCTTCCTCCAATGATGTATATATCCAGGTTAATATACTAGTAGTTAATATGCGAAAAGTTGAGAAAGAGAACAATAAGGAGGATACATAGCTTGTGCTTTGTGCAATGCTTGTGACTTGTGAGGAAAACTATACTTGTAGAATTGCAGAAAGCTGGTAGCCATATAAGAAACAGTAAAATTCTACCCGCAAGCAAAATAAAGAAATAAAGTGATGTCCAGTATATATGAAGAGTTATTTGGATCCTTTAGAAGGAAAAAAACTTGCAAACCTACTGATTGCAAACATCAATATAAAAGAGATGTAAGCAAGAAACCAGCAAGCGACATGAACCAATAAGTAGTATTGAACTTTTGATATAGGAAAAGAAAAACAAACGAACAAACAAACAAAGAGAGATCAGCACCTGATCTTTGCAAACAAATTAAAGAGGAGTGCAACCGACAGACAACACAAGAAAGCTGTGGTTTCCCACCACCACGAGAATTTATGTATCCTGTAAGGGTGTAATAACATTGTTATATATGGTACTCAAGTTACCTTGAACATTTGACTCCGGGGCATAAACAAAAACAAATTTTGATCAATTTATGAGTGCATGTCCTCACAACACATAGTTCAAATTAACAGCGACACTCAACTGATCAAAAATTAACACAATTAAGTCCCATACAGGTTAACATAAAAAACATCAGAGAGAGATATCACAACAATGGCGGCACAAGAGAGAGAACAAGGGAATGAAGCGGAAGACAGACAGAGAGAAAGAGATGCTACTTGTACACGTAGTAGAGTCCACGTCCTCGCGCGCGTGCACTTTGCCGATAGATCGATGGGATCCGTCAAGAGAAGGGCGGCCTCCCGACACCGCCGCCAGGGGCGCCAGCCGGCCAGCCGGCGTGGCCGTCCATCGGCATTGGCGGCATCCCCATCGGCAGGTTGAAGAAGGGAAGCCCGCCAGCAGCCGCCGCGGCCGCGGGGTCAAACGGCACACCGGGCTGCTGCTGGTCGCTCCCCGCAGGCGGTGGAAGGGCCACTTCGTCGCCGTCTTCGAGCGGCAGCCTCTCGTAGGCGACGTTGCTGAACGACGCGGCCACGACGACGACCGGCCCCGCGGCGATGAGCGCGCCAGCCACGCTACCACCGACGACCTGCCCCTGCCCGCCGGCCAGGAAGGCCGCGAGGCTGGTGGCCCCCGGCGGGGCCGGGGGCGGGAGGAAGGAGCCAGCGAGGGAGAGTATCTCGAACCTGCCGTGGAGCGTGGCGACGGCCGGCGAGGCCGGGCCGGTCTGGGACGACTGCGGCTGGCGCAGCGTGACGTTGGCGACGGTCCCGGCCGCGGACAGCACGCAGACGCCGCGCTGCCTGCGGCGCGCGTAGGCGGTGAGCGCCTCGAAGACGTCGCAGCCGGCGGCGACCTCGAGGATGTGGGCGCGGAGCGCGTTGGCGCTCTCCCTGGTGATGATCACGGGCGGCTTGGGCTTGTTCTTGGAGCCCGGCGGGCGGCCGCGCGGGCGGCGGGCGACGACCTCCCCGCCGCAGATGCCGGCGCCTCCGGCGGTGCTGGGCGTACCCCCACCGCCGCCCGATCCCGGCGACAGCGAGTCCTGGCCATCGTCGGAGCCGCCCCCCGCGCCGCCGCCGTCTTCGTGGTGGAGGTGGAGGGGCGCCTGGTGGTGGTGCTGCTGGTGCTGGTGAAGGTAGGAGCTGGTGCCCAAATCCAGGCCTGCCATCTTTCTAGGGTAGGAGAAGAGCTAATTATAAGTTGAGCAAGGAGTATAGTAGCAAATAAGTCGCTAAGTAAAAATAATGGCTACATAACAGTACCGATAATATTAATAATTGGCGGCGCGCGAGAAGAAGTGGTGGTGGTGGTGATGATGAAAATAGTAGACGGCGAGGAAGGAGAGGATGAATTTCTTTAGGGTTTGTGTGGTGCTTGTTTTCTTGGAGGGGAGTAAAGAATGGTTTCTGGGATGTGTGGGGAGACGAAAAGGGGAGCTATAGCTGAAGCTGCCGCTCTCTCTGCTTGGGGTTTCTTTTAATTTCTCTCTCTGCTTTGTTAATTTATCCTGCTGCTTGCTTGCTGATGGTGGTGCTTATTGTTCATGTGGATCGGATGGATTATATTTTGGGAGGGGAAAGCAGCTTGCTGGATGAGTGGGACGGAGAGGAGGAAAAGGGCCGGCCAGAGATGGGAGGTGCAGGACGAAGGAGAGGAGAGGAGGTCGTCGATGCTGGACTGGAATCGAAGCCAAACCCAATGGGGGCAAGAGAGAGAGGGAAGGAGGAAGGAGAGAGGAAGTGATGGATGGCAAAAGAAGGCGAGAAAGGGATAGGTTAGTGCTGGTCATTGGAGTTGATGGAAGGGAGAAATATAATACAGGAGCTAGAGAGAGAGAGAGGGGAGGGTGATGGGCAAGATGCATGGCCCCGCTAGTATGTGACATGCAATGACATGTGGGGTCTAGCCCTCTCTGGGCCCATATGTCTGTCACTAGCGGGTTACTCGTCGAAGTGACGTATTTAGGAGCGTGCTTGCTTTAATTTCCTTGAGAGAGAAGGTTGATACACATCTTGGCGTTGATGCTTATGAACGCAAGTGGGGGGATTAGTTTATAGTATTAGTGGGGGCAAGTTGGGGATTATTATATTAGCCCTAGGCCAAAGTGGTGACATTGGGTGTGTGTGCATTGAGACAATTTTCGGTTTAAGTGTGGGGCATGTGGGGCTACTCAATGTCATGCACAGCACAAGGCACATGGGTGGCTTCAATGAATTAGGGTCTGTTTAGATGCAAAAACACCTAAAATTTTTTTTGTGCAGTACCCGTCACATCGAATCTTTGACGCATGCATGAAGCATTAAATGTAGATAAAAAAATAATTAATTACACAGTTTGTCTGTAAATGTCGAGACGAATCTTTTGAGTCTAGTTAGTCCATGGTTAAATATTTTTTGCCAAATAATAACGAAAAGTGCTATAGGAACTTTTCCAAAAAAATTTTGGCATCTAAACACCCTATTCCAAAGTGCCACTCCTGTCTAGCTAGAGTCCAGCTTGGAATATGGCTGGTCTGGCGGTCTTGGGCTACCGCGCCCGCCACCCCCCCCCCCCCCATGATTTGGTGTCAATTAGAAGAGATCATTAGGCTAGGGTCAGTGTTCCCTAGATATGTAGTAGGTCATATTCATACATGCATTGCTGTTTTCTTGCTGGTTATTAGTGGAGGATGCGGCCAAGCAAATAATATACCATGCACTTTGACCAGCACAGTAGTAGATGTTTGTAGTAGTGTGCCTGCAGCACCCTATATAGATCCATATATATGATTATCTCTGCCTCCATTGCTTTTTTGCCATGCAGTTAGTGGAACATAGCTAGAATGAAACCTATAAATGTATATGTCCCCTCTTTAAATTTGATTGAGCAAATAAAGTCTACAACTGGCCTAGCTACATACTACTCCGTCTCTTAATGTTAGTCGTCCGGAAAGCGTGTCTGTGAGGGAAACACGGTTATTAGAGACAAACATTTAGGGCCAGAGGGAGTAGGGTTTTTTAGCACAGTAGTATGAGTTTCCTATTCAGTGAAACATATATGCGTGTGGAGCTTAATTATCTAAATAAATTTTGAACCATGAATAGTAGTTGTCTGTAGCGCATTAAACAAAGTCAGCTAGCCTCGACAGGACTGTCCTCATATATATATATGCTGCAATAACCATCAAGCTACTACGACTTAAAATTGTCTATATGATGCGACAATGGAGTATTTTCAATTAATCCGATCCTATAGCATGTAACGGCCGTGCAGGCACAAAGTATTAAATGGAGCACGTTGCTACCCAATTAAAAAAAACACCCTGTTCAAACTGAATGTGTGTACAACTAATTTTGGACTATGGGTATGTTCACTTCCCATCCCAACCCAAAATATTTCCTCTTCCACCCATCACATTAAATCTTTCGACGCATGTATGGAGCATTAAATGTAGGTAAAAAAGATAACTAATTGCATAGTTTGTCTGTAAATGTCGGAACGAATCTTTTGAGCCTAGTTAGTCCATGATTGGACAAATTTTACCAAATAACAACGAAAGATGCTATAGTAACTTTTCACCTACTTTTCGCGAAGTGAACACACCCTATATTTAACTGACACACGGCGGATCGAGATTCAACATGATCGACGAACGACGAGAAGTCAAATTGTCAGAATTAATAAGAAGACAAACACTCTAAATCTTTAGCCATATAAACAGATCTCTAGCTAACATACATAATTACTTGTAGCAAATTAGCTAGTGGAGTAGCATAACTTAATTATTAGCTGCAGTATGATGATCACGAAGTTCACGGAATGAGTTTATTTGGGGTCTCCACAAAAATTGACTCTTCTCAGTTAGACAATGGCATCCAGAGTACATAAACAGTGAGCAGATTATAACACATATGCATGCATGCCATGCATGGGAGTCAACAGCAGTAACACCCAAGCCCATTAGAAACATGCCGTAGTTGTGTTGTTGGTTCATGTGACATGTGAAGCTGTACTAGGTGAGAGTTGAAAATCACCTTAGAAGTTTAGGAGGGTGAGGTCAGCTTATAATCCTTATTGTTTCAAACATAGTACCTCTGAATTAACCCACTTACATTAAGCAAAGACGAAAGTGTAAGAGATGTGTTACACGTATGCGTGGGGTGTTACAACAGCCTTGCAAATCATCGTGCCCCGGCCCATAGTTGAATTGTTGTTCAAATCTTTTCTTGTTGTTTGGTTTGCTACATTAATTACCAGGTGTGCGCCATCAAGGTTTATGGCCACATAAGGTTGGATTGATGATTCATGGAAAATTGAAGACGAAATCTTTATTTTCTCATTATTTGCAAAAAAATATCTTCATTTAGTTCACCTATATATGCTTAGTGGTCCGAAGCCAATTTTAGTTCAAAAAACTTTGTCAACTCGTGCAAGGGTATGCACACTTATTAGATTCCTATATATGTTTTTTTTTCGAAAAATACGACAAAGTTTATATCTTAGAAGGAGAAAGAAAAAACATAAGTCGTCCCGATCCAATTTTTTTAGTGCAAATCAGGCCAAGAAAACCACATGTGACTGGAGTACAACCACCAAACACAACTTCTCACCTAGAAGACAACCAGAAACAATTCACAGTCACAAAACACCAAACAAACACGCTCAAGAAACTATGTCTAGCACAATCAAAAGACCCACCACAACGTATATGATGTCATTTTCATTATCGAGTAAACATAATCAAGTAATTGACTTTTTAAAGGGATATTCTTCTAGTAATCTATCTAGAAACTAAATGAATGTTTATCCAGGAAAATATTTAAAATGGAGTTCTACCAGGCAAATATAGGTTTACGCTACTTTATTTGTTATCAATGTAAGACCTTGTCCGCACTTGATGGGTAGTGACGAATATTCAACAACTTCCTCCATCCTGTATTGTTCAGTCATGTTACTTGTCTCATACCCTTCGAATCAATGATAGGACTTCTACAGTGAAACTAAGTTTTTTCAGCCAGGTAGCTATAGGTCTTTGTTAATATCAACAATATTTTACACCGACCGACAGAGAACCACTAGTGATCGAACTAACTTCTTTTTATGCTACTTTTGATAAAAGCAAATCCACAATAGAGGGTGCTTGGATTGTGCCGCAACAATATTTAACCTGCGTGCTTCTCTATTATAGTGAGCATTTGAATATTCAATCCACCTTGATCAGTTGCGCTGGCTTAATTTTAGAACATTGAATTATGATAAATTGTGCAAGAATAATTTTTTGAACAAATATTATCATATATAGACATTGCAGTTAAAATTCTAGATTGGTTCAAAATAATTGTTCGTACACTCTCTAAGCTGCATGCTGTTTTATTTACTTTTTCTATAAGCATTGTTAAGACAATGCCAAGATTTGCATTATCTTTGATAATTTCAGGGAAACAGAGAAAAAAAAATCTAGAACCTGCAGAGAGATTCATATGGATACTATACTATACATTCCTTTGTTTGACGTGCAACGACTGTTCTTATTTTTCTTTATATCAAAGGCCTCATGTTACACTACTACATAACACCTTACCAATGCTGGCCCGTAACTCTCATGTGCTAGTTATTAAATGAGCATTATGAAAGCCAACATGGATATGATACTCAAGAGCGGCTGCACAGCACAACCGATAGGGAAGTGAGTATTTGTGTGCATATATTATAGGTTGGTGTGAATAGTCAATAAAATTTAGCAGAAAAACAAATTGCAACAAAAAAACTCTCGACCCAAAGGTCACCCCTCACCCACAATTGATGTCCACACGGTTGAGCATCAAAAGTCTTTTTTTTTTGCATGAAATGTGCACATGTGTGGTTTCCATGCTTATGTTCCACCTCATCCTTGTCAACCTTGTACTCATTGTTAATATACCAATAAGGAGTTAGATTTGTTTGAGTATTTCTGTCTAAAACTTTGGTCTATTTCTTCGGACATGTAAATGATTTCAAATTAAATTTTCAACTGCAAAGTTGTAGGTTTCACAAAAATATATGAATGAATCTGACATTCAAATCAGACATGCTAAAACGGACAATAACTATGTATTGTCTCTTAATAAGAGCCAACATGCAAAATCACAAAGGTATCCATGCTAGTTTGTGTCACTAGCTAGTTAGCATAATTAGAATCAGCAGTGATTCTAAAGATGTCACTACCGGGTCCAGGCGTCCAGCCTTGACCCGACAGTGATATCATCCTTTCACTGCAGGGTCGGGAATGACAATGGTAGGGAAGCTCCATTACTGTTGATTGCCCTCTGCCGAACCCAATTACAGTAGTGATGTCAGGTTTAGACCCGACAGTGATCCATTGATCTATACTATTGTACAAAGATACTTCAACTTCATACAACCATATCTAATCACACTGGAAATTATTATGGTTAAAGAGAGAAAGGTAAAAGAGAACTAGATCTTACTAAGATGATCATGTACCCCTATGTCCTGTAATATAGTGTATTCTAGGAATTTTAAGACAAATTAAGAGAGAACATAAAAGACGCATGTACCCTCATTTTTATTTCCTAATCAGACGCTATCGTCAACGTAATTAATGGTGATTAGTTGGTAAATAAAAAGTATTTAATGTAAAATTAGTTTTTATCCTCTAGAATGTATTATATTCGAGTACAAATTTTGAATGTTAGAATGCACTATATTACAGAACGGAGGGAGTAAATCATTTACTCCCCACAGCGAGACCCAAACAACCTATATGCAATCACCTTTTAGCCTACTGTTATTAACGGAAACCAAATTAATCAAAAAGCCGTCTGAAAGAGACTTGGACGCGACGGGTTATATATATTTATATGTGTGCGTGCACTATATATATACCTGTTGATTGAATTGATTAAGTTTTGCATTTTGTGAAACGCAACATTCATTGATTAATTAGCTGTCTAATTAAGTTGACCAACTGCCCTAGTAGCTACCTAATCATAAAAAGGATATAGAAATGGTAGCTGGTCATAGTTTTATTATACTACGCAATGTGTCTTTTTCACCTTATTGATCAAGTTATAGAACGTGACAAGATGGATAATATATATTTGTATATATGCAAAGGCCAGCTCGAGGGTCATGAATCATGATACATACACCAACTAATGAAAGAAAATGCAATTTCGTCGTAACTTACTTTGGTGCACTAACATCATCAGCGGAAGAAAAGAGGGGAGGACAGATTGTCGCTTATTAGTGATGGCTCACTTTATTAGCCGAATGATAAATTAACAATGAAAGCAAAATGATAAATTAACAATGAAAGCAAATACCTCACATGCATATATCACTGGGTCCCCATGTGGTTAGTTGAGCAAAATCAAGGGCGTTATTTATTAATAATCACAAATTGGGCCGACAAATCTTAACCTATGAGCATATCCGAAGATTAGACTGGTAAATCCTCGAGATTGACAAAGTCACCATAGTGAGTTGAACGCAGAAACTGAGATGCTACCAAGGCTCTTGTACCTGCGAGGTTACGAGCCCTTTTGCTTTTGAAAAATATTTGTGCACAATAAAAACCATCTGGGCTTCTGGCTCTGCCACTGCACGTAAATATATAGTGTCTCAACGGTTCCTATATACTTATATCTTTGTTCCTGAAGGCTCCGTGTCTTACCTCAGCAATGTTAGGTACTCCCATATATATATATATGTCGTCGAGAGGTGCCGATTGTTTAGGGGTGTTTAGTTGGGGGATGAAAAGTTTTTTTTTGTTACGTCGGATGTTTCATAGGATATTGAAAGGGGTTTTCGGATACTAATAAAAAAAACTAATTACATAACTCGCCTGCAAACCACGAGACGAATTTATTAAGCCTAATTAAGCCATCCTTAGCACATGTGTGTTACTGTAGCACTTAAGGCTAATTATGGACTAATCAGGCTTAAAAGATTTGTCTCGTTGTTTCCAACTAAACTGTGTAATTAGTTTTTTTCGTCTACATTTAGTACTTCATATATGTGTCAAATATTCGATGTGATAGTTTGAAAAAATTTTAGGTGGGAGTAAACACCCCCTTAACGAAAAGCGAGTGCTTGGCAGCACCTTTTTCTCTCAGCGGTGAGCAAATTGCACGACCGACGTGATGTACCGATGTAGTAGTACACTTACATACCTGCATGTGCAGCTTATCCATATATCTAATCAGTACTACACTGTTTTGCACTATGCTGGGGCACCATCCAATCCAATAACGACGGGTTCAAATATATATATTTCCTTCTAGTCAAATTGTAAACTTTGCAATCGTCAGAGAGGATGATGCATGGTACTCCAGGTTGATGAGGAGTAAAATCACACACAGGCGCAGCAGAGGATGATGCATGGTTGTTTGTGTTTTCCTGCTGGACGGAAGTAGCAGTAGCAGCAGGCATGAAAAGAGGTCCTGGTCCTGGTCCTGTTTGGATTGCGCGTGCGTGCGTGCGGGACTGCGGGCGGGCGCTTCTGCTTAGCTTCTGCATACGTGTGGCACCAGTGCATGTGCGCGGGCGTGCGTGCGAGCGGGAGAAGGGAGGCACGTAGGCCTGGAGGTGTCGGCCACGAGGGTGCCCATTACGCGCCTCGGGACTCGCCGTCGTCTATCGCCACCGCCAACTCTCTGTGCACTGCACACGGCCTGGCCGGGGTACTGCAATGATCTCGCTCGCAAGACTATGGGAGAGCTGCAGGAAGAGGCAGCAGCGCCCCCGCGGATCCCGGGCGGGGCAGCACCTGCACCTGCAGCACACCACCGGCCCAGACCCACCACCCCGCCCGCCGTCCAATCGCTACCGGTCAAGTCCACCAGCTCGATGGATGGCGTCGCGGCCAGGCATCGATCAGCACGGCATGGCCGCGCGTGTACGTGCGTGCGCGCCTGCCTGCATTTGCGGCAGCACCGGTCAGTGCCCCCATGCGCGCGCGCGGACTCCGTGCATGTGCACTGAATCTACTAGCTCCTCTACCTACGCGGCGGTCAAGCGAGTGCAGGTAGGCACTACCCACGGCTGCCATGCCGTCGTGCTTCGTGCGCGCCCATGTGCATGCCGCGCGCGCTTTTTAGGGCTGGTTTAGTTCCCAATCTAAAATTTTACACCCGTTACATCATATATTTGACACACACACACACACACATATATATATATATATATATATATATATATATATATATATATATATATATATAATATTAAATATAGACTAAAAAAATAATTAATTACACAGATTCCGTGTAATTTGCGAGACGAATCTTTTAAGCCTAATTAGTTTATAATTTGATAATAAAGTGCTACAGTAACACATACGCTAATGATGGATTAATTAGTCTTAATAAATTTATCTCGCGGTTTACTGACTGATTCTGTATTTTTTTTATTAATATCCAAACACCCCAAAACTTTACGCATCTAAACAACGACTAAACAAGGCCTTACTTAGCCTCCGCCGTCGATCGTCATCGTCGTCGTCTCCGACGCACTCCTCCATCCTCTGGCCCTGCTGCTGCCCTTTCCTGTCCTGCCGACCACCCATGCTTTCTACTGTGCTAGTTATAGTCACTATGCTGTGTCCTAATTTTCAATGGACGTCAATCACCTCCATACCAATCAATGCAAAAATGTTACTAGTATTCCCATATAATAGTATATTTTTTTCCAAAACAAGTTACTGCTAAGAGGAGTGATAAATTTTTCCCATATAGTATAAATTTTTACAATGTTGGTTTCTACTCTTTCTAGTTACACATTTTGGGCGTTGTCTAAACTCTAGCCGCTACAATTTATTATAATATATTTATAAAAAAATATAGAAATTTTATTTTTAAAATCTTTTTAAAAGATAAACCCAATTGTATCATTTTCAGATATTCAAACTGAACACGAAAAAATAAATATTAATTAAACTTTAGAATACTTGGTTATGTCTTTTTTTGGTTGTTGAACCGTTAGCTAACAAGATCCATGATATGCACCTGAAAGATACTACAAAATAAGACATAACCTTCAGCGGATACATATATGTATGGCGTGCGCTTGTATCTGCATCTGTATTCTGATTAAAAAAATCATATATGGTGCATCAAGAAATATATAAAACTCCTTGCTAGTTCAGAGGGGTAGTTTTGTAAATTGGTCTTCTCGGCCGCCCTTCTACACTTAGCTGCAGTTGTGGCTTTTTATTCCCTTCACGTAAAAACAGTAAGGATTGGTTTGGTTAAGCTCCAGCACCAGTGCTAAAATGGTTCTAGCTCCAGCTTTTTATGAATATACAAGCAAACTTGTGAACAAATTAAATCAAAATGTTGAGGAACTCCAAGAGAGAGGAGGTAAACGAAAGGAAACGCTTATGTAGGACGGAGGAGAGTGGGGTCTTTTTGATGACAACGGATTAGTTAATTAATAGGAGTAGTGATGAATTATTAATGGCAGCTTGGCGCATTCCCCAAGGTCCGATCTGTCCTTGCTCCGGCAAGGCGGCAACTAACCAACTAGCGCGTGCCACGTGTTGGTCGAGCCCACGTGGGCTGTCGTTGTTGACCACTACGCACAGCAAACTCCCCTCGGTGTGCTAGGAGCAGCTGAGATGTTGATCGATCGCCGGTCAATTACACACGAGAGATTTCATTGAGAAAGAGTATCAGGCTCAAGCATAAATATCGTTATTCTTCTGTCTGCATATATATACGTGTGGACTTTGATCGAATAAAAGGCGTGTCCCATCAGACCGTTCTCCTTGTGAAGGTTCCATAAAAGGTTTCAATCTCACTAAATAATCAAAGATGCCAAGATAGGTAGAAATGACATGGTAAGAAATATATAAAGAGATATTAGGATGAAATCCGGTGTACGTTGTTAACAAGACTATGAAATATGTTGAAACTAATATCAAGGGCAAGAGTTTCATTTCATTCAACCGTACCGAATGACCTAATCATGTGCATCGTAGTTTAATGCTATGGCTAGATTATAAACCGTGAAATGGAATTGTGTATTGAAAACCTTGTTTCATTTATGAAGCAAAGCCTCTTTAGATGACACAATATTTTTGTAAATCACAAGAGTAGTAAGTCTTCAACCTTCACTTGAATAGAATCTAAGCCAAGAACTCCATGATGTACACTAAATCACACTTTACACCAAGTGATCTTGACTTGAATGCCCTTAAGCACTTCCAAAGTCCATCTATATGTGTAGAGTATCAAAGGGTGAAATAGGGCTCCAAATGAGCTAGTGAACACACATCCAAGGGTCAAGGAGGGCTTCCAAATGAGCCAGGGAACACACACACACACACACACACACACACACACACACACACACACACACACACACACACACACACACACACACACATCCAAGGTATACTTTCGTTGTGCACCAGAGAAGATGCACCAGAGTTATCTGACAGAAACCCAATGGAAGAGAAGAGACCATGAGAGCTCTCTATAGTGTGTGTAATGGAGGTTGCATCATAGTTTGAGCACGCACTGCTATGGATCGAGCATTGGATTAATCCGGTAGGGCACCAGAGAAACCATCAAAGTTGTGATTCAACGGTCAATGACAACAACTAGTATGCATGGCAAGGCTTTGGATTTCTCTGGTGTGGACATCGAAGCTATCCATTGCTCAGTGTCGAGGCAACCCAAGCCCGAGTTTGCTACGACTAGTTTGTGTGTTTGGGGCAATGTGTACCCCCTTTGTCTGGCCATAGAGTGTGTTGGAGCTGGTTGATGTTGTAGTTGAGTTAAGGTCACCTCTTATTGCTCTAGCCACCACATATGCTTAAGAGAAGATTAAGCAATTAGCATAAGCACTAGGATTAGTGCTTAGACTAGTTTAGGACAGGTTAGCTCTTTGGTTTATGTTTAGGCCTATAGTTTATTGAGGTTTGCATACCAATTGGCTATAAGTGCTTAAGGTTGTACATTTCGGAGCTTATAAGTCTTGCAAGATCACTCTAACCGTGTTTTTTGAGTGACCGCCAGTGGTTTACAAGGGGGAGAGAGAGGCCTTCGGCATTTTGGTAGAAGCTTATGGTGAAGACAGCGGGGAGCGGTTAAGGAGAGGCTTGGCAGAGACCACTTGCGTGTGGGGAAGGCCCGCGAGCTATCCATTGAGCTACACAAATAGGGAGCTTGGCCCTTGCGAGGACATCCTTGTGAGGAGCTCCGACAAGTACTAGTGAAAAGCGTGAGCTTGCCGATAGCTCGTTAAAAACACTATCGTGCAGGAGTTTACATTCTCTAACCCCTTACATTCGGCACCTACATACTTGCATTCCTTTGTGTTGTGCTCTTTTACCTTCCTTTGTGTTGATAGCACGGTGTATCATAGGTTGTTATTTAGGTGCCACAAGATAACTAAATATTAGATGTGCTTGTGATCATGCATTGTGTGGGCCTTTATAGATAGTTTAGATTCCAATGACTATATTGCCCTGGATACTTGATGGGCAATATTGTCATTGTACGCCTCAACGTTGAAACCTATATCCAGTCCAATGAACTTAAATTCAAGATCGGAGGGAATAATATAAGCAAGCACGCCTTTAGATGCACGCTAAGACCAACCGTTGGTCCGTTGGCATAGGTAGCATCGACGGGCTAGCTGAGAGCGAGTCTTGAGAGACTAGCTGGTAGGGTAGGAGCTGGTTCACAGAAACGGATATGCAGCTAGATGGCCAGAAGCTTCTGAATTTCCTCGATGTTATCGCCTGGCACACGTCGGCCTACACGACCGAGATACAGCAGCGGTGGTTGCGACCCATACATGCCCGGTCCGTCTCAAAATACTATAGTCAATTCTTCGGACGACGCCATCCCTTACATATACACAATATATAGATACTACCTGTTGTTGCTGCACATTTCACGATCAACGCCTACGTGGCGCTTACGTGTGTATATATATAACTGTTCTTCGTCAACTACTTTTGTCTTTTCAATTCTCAAGTGCGACTTAGCACTGCTTTGACGAACAAGAAACGATCCAGTCGCCCTCGGCAAAGATGAAAAAAAGGAAAGGAACCGATGCATAGAATTTGCCCTTTTAGGGCCTGTGGCCATATCCAATCCATACCTCTGGACATTGGTTAGGCTAATTCCCATCATCACCACTCTACTTCTCTTCTTCTGGTCATTCTTTACCCCTGTAAAATTCAGTTACTTTCGCTTCTCATTAGATTTTGTCCGTTAATTAACTCAAGGTAATAATAACCAAATTAAATATGCGCACTCCTATGATGTCTTATGCAGTGCTCCGTCTTTATCTTATTCCAGACTAAAGATGCATTTTTTATTATTACCATGCACGTAATATTCTATCACACAGATAAATCCGCTTTGGATTCTTTTGATTTCTCCAATGGAGTGTCCGGGACAAAAGTTTGTTCTTTTTGCCATTTCTTTCTTTAGTGCAATGTCACATATATGTATACCGCGTACGTACACCTAATAAGTTTATCGGATAAGATTGTTCGAAGCAATCGCTTACATTTTATATATATGTGCACACATGTGCTCTAGTTCCAATTACGTTGTTAAATGTTTGCGCTAAGCTCTATCTGCAAAGATTCCAATCTAAAGCGGGAAGTGTTTCGCAAGAAGATTCCTCCGACCAAGCAGTTTGATAATGTTTTGTTGCTATCGGTTTGTCATTATCCCTACACTAAATAAATGACGATATTTGTGCAATTTGATTCTTTCCAGTTAATAGTATAGTGCATCCTCTCTCAAGAAGATGTAGAACGCTTTTTAGGAACGGATAGGCTAGCGTCCAGACGCCTGACCCTAGGCCTGCATCCAGACGCTGCTCCTCGCGCCTCGTGCTTGCTCCGTGCCGCACACCGCCACTCGAACAACTTGCACCCCACCCACGCCACTCGGCCCCACGCGGGTTCACTGAAAGCTCTAGTTTGGTTTTGATGAATTGATGAAACCCTATGTGCTAACCTACTTGCACTACTATAAAAAAGATTTACTGTGACTTTTTGAAAACACCCTCCGAGGCGGGCAGGAATTTCAACCGCCTCGCAAAATATATTAACCGAGGTGGGCACCCTTAAAATGTCCGCCTCAGTTAATATATATTAACCAAGGCGGTCATCTTAACGTAACCGCCTCGGTTAATCATTAACCGAGACGGGCATTCTATCCGTAACCGCCTCGGTAAATCAGGCCCAGCCAAAGCCCAAAACCCCCCACTACTCTCGGGCTTATATAAATAGCAGAGTTAGGGTTTTCCACTCTCACCCTCTCTCACTCTCTCCCAACCCAACACAAGGGGCGCCGCAACCCGGCCTCTCCGTCTCTCTCGCGCAGTCGCGCCCCCTCCCTCTCGCGCCGCTCTCTCACTCTTCCCAAGCCAGCGCTACTCTCTCACTCTCTCCATCTCCCTCCCAGGCAGCGGTATGGAGGCGGCGTTGGCATCGTCGTGGTGGGCGAGCTCGGTGGAGATCCGGTGCTAGCGAGCTCTCTCCCCGGTGGCCTCTCTCCTCCCTCTGGCTGCGGCAGCGCTCAAAAAGGCATCTCCCGGCTTGGATCCGGCGTGGGGCGGCCTGGCTCCCTCCTCCCCTCCCTCCACAGCATGAATCCAGCGCGGGGCGACCCGGCTCCCTCCTGCCCTCCCTCCACAACATGAATCCAGCGCGGGGCGACCCGACTCCCTCCTCCCCTCCCTCCACGGCATGGATCCGGCGAGGGCGCCTCCTCCTCCTCCCTCCATGGCCTGGATCCGATGAGGAGAGCCCGGATCCGGGCTCGGGCTAGGCAGCGATGGCGCTCCTCCCCCTACCCTCCCTTCTCGCAGATCCGGTGGGGCAGGGCGGGGCGACGGGCTAGGTGAGCGGTGGGATGGGGCCTGCTCCCTGGCAACGGTGGTGGCAGTGCGCAGGGGCGGCAGAGCCAAGCCCAGATCTAGGCCCAGTTAGGGCTGGATACGGGCTTTTCCTTTTTTGTTTTTTTTTATTTGATTAACCAAGGCGGGCATGGAAACTGCCTCGGTTAATGTCTGATTTACTGTGACCTTTCATCAGAGGCGTTTTGTTTGCTCGCCTCCTAAAATCCAAAATGCCCGCCTTTGTAAAAATCTTCATGGGAAGTCTTCCCCACATACGGAGTCATTGAGGTCGTGGAGATAGGACCGAGGGAGAATCCGAGGAATCGGTTGAGATCACCCCGTTGAAATATTTCGTAACACTCCCCCTTGATCGAATCCATCCTTGAGATCAATGAATAGTACTGTTCCTCCAAAAATTCCTGTAGGATAAAAACGAGGAAAAATACAAGTGTATATGCTACTAAAAACTTCTTAAAATCGCTTGGGAAAAGAAGGAGAAAGTTATAGCATATATTAATTATTGCCTCACTGTAAACTAATATGAGAAAAACCTTTTCAGGAGAAAACTCATGTATAGTTTAGAGGACAATTTATGTCTTTGATATCCCTTTAAAAACCCCTATGGGGAAAACAAAGAATATGACATATGCTTATACTAATATTGCCTCATTAAAAACAATCTATGAGAAACCTTATGAAGAAAAACTCATGAAGAGAAAAGAGTGCAATATGATGGTTTGAACAAGCTATATCTAGGGAATTTCTCCCCCTGAACCTTGTAAATCTCTAAGTAGTCACATACCAATTCCTTTAACACATTTTTCAAATGAGGATGTTGGTAGAGACTTAGTGAACAAATCAGCGAGATTGTCACATGATTTGGTTTTCAAGATATCTATCTCTCCCTTATGTTATAATTCATGAGGATAAAACAACTTAGGAGAAATATGCTTGTTGATATTGCTTGATATAGCCTATCTCCATCTGTGTAAAACAAGCTGCATTATCTTCATAGATAATGGTTGGTGCTTTGATAGCGCCAAGGCCACAAGACTGTTGTATGTGGTTGATCATTCAGCGAAGCCAAACGCATTCACGTGAAGCCTCATATAATGCAACAATTTCAGAATGATTCATGGATGTAGTTACCAAAGTTTGTTTGGATGATGTCCATGAAATAGCGGTTCCATTGTGTAAGAACACAAAGCCCGTCTGTGATCTACCATTGTGGGGATCAGATTGATATCCAGCGTCAGTATATCCAACCACATCAGAACTTGGGCCCCTTTTGAAGAATAGTCCAAGATCTCTTGTGCCATTCACATATCTGAGGATCTGTTTTACTCCTATCCAATGTCAGGAGTAGCACTGTGTCTTGCTAGCAAGTTCACTGTGAATGCAATGCCAGGCCTGGTGCTATTTGCAAGATACATCAGTGCTCCAACAACACTAAGATATGGAACTTGAGGTCCTAGGGTTTCCTCCCCCTCATCTAGAGGTCTAAATGGACCAGTCTTTATTTCTAAAGACTGAACGACCATAGGGGTTTTGGAGGGATATGCTTTATCCATATTGAATTTCTCCAATACTTTATGGACACAGGCAGATTGATGCACAAAGATTCCAGTCGAAAGGTGCTCAAGCTGTAGGCCTAAGAAGAATTTGGTTTTACCCAAATCCTTCAACTCGAACTTTGTCTTTAGATGTTTGCATGCCTCATCAATATCTTGTAGGTTGCCAATGATATTCAAATCATCAACATCATAGATATAATGCAAAACCTCGTTTGGGATCTTTTGATGAAAACACATGGGCAATCATCATTTTTAGTGTATCCCTTCTGTAGAAAGTATTCACTAAGTCAGTTGTACCACATCCTTCCCAACTGCTTTAAGCCATAGAATGACTTTTGAAGCTTTACACAGTACATGTTGTGACTTGCGTTTTGATTCAGTATTAGGATTCCATCAGGAACCTTCATGTATATATTCGAATCAAGTGACCCATAAAGATATGCAGTCACTACGTCCATCAACTGCATGGATAGATGATTTTGTACGGCTAGAGACATATGATATCGGAATGTTATTCTACTCATAACTGAAGAATATGTCTCATTGAAATCAATGTCGGGTCTCTGCGTGAACCCTTGTGCTACAAGTCTCACTTTGTATCTCACCACCTTATTGTTCTCATTCCGCTTGCGGATGAAAACCCATTTGAATCTCATAGGGAATACTTTTAGAGGTGTAGGTATTACTTGAGAGAATACCTCCCCTTTAGATAGCGAGGATATTTCTGCTTGGATTGCATCTTCCATTTATTCTAGTCCGAGCACCTTTTGCACTCTGCCATGGTCTTAGGATCTGGATCATTTTTGAGGATTTTAGCAATCATTACGGAGAAATAAATGTCGACAATTGTAGTCGTTCGGTCATATGATTCTCCAGTTTTCAAGGTAATTGATGGAAATTTCATGTACCCTTTGTGATGCATCTTCATCTCCCAAAATGGTTGCATTAGGGCATTCCTATGTCCCAACATCAGTAATTGAGTGCACTGTTGATGTGGGATGTGAAGGTTGAACCTCCACAGGGTGTTCCTCAACTTAGGGTTGAGCTGCATTTGCGGAATTGGAAGATTTGTTCTTCCTTTTCCTTTGCTTGCAAGGAGCTACATCCATGGAAATAGTCATACTTCTCCCCCTCTTACATGGGAGCTGAGTAGTTTTATTTGGTACCACTACTCTTTCCGGCACATTTCTCGTTGGATTATAGGATTTTGTAACACCCTTATAATCAGTAAATGCATCTAGTGTATTATTTGCAATGTGTTGCAAATTGATGATTTTTTGAACTTGGAGTTCAGTCTGTGAAGTACGTGGATCAGAGTTGGAGATGTCTGGGGCATCCCAATTGATTTCCTGGCATTCTTTGTGGTATTGGCAGTCTCCCCAAATGCCAGGAAATGATCTTCATTGAAGATACAATCAGCGACCAGGCCATGAAAAGGTCCCCTATGGTGGGTTCCAGATATTTTATGATCGATGGAGATTTATATCCCACATAGATCCCCAATTTTCTATGAGGGCCCATAGTTGTACGCTGCGGTGGTGAGATCGGTACGTATGTAGCGCAACCGAACTTTCACAGATGGGAAATATTAGGAGGATTTCCACGTACTAGTTGCAACAGTGAGGTTGCATGGTATGCAGTTGGACGCAATTGAATTAAGTCAGCAGCGTGTAAGACTACATGACCCCAGCATGAGTTTGGTAAATTACAATTCTATAGTAATGGTCTTGCAATGAGTTTGATCCTCTTGATGAGAGATTCTGCCAACCCATTTTGAGTATAGACATATGGGACCGAGTGCTGAACTTAAATTCCTAAGGCCATACAGTAATCATTGAAGGCACGAGAGGAAAATTCAGCAACATTATCCATCCTAATTGACTGGATTTGATGTTCAGGATGCTCCACTTTTAGTTTGATAACTTGAGCGATAATTTTAGTAAATGCATGGTTTTGTGTGGAAAGAAGGCACACATAAGACCATCATGTGGATGCGTCTATTAGAACCATGAAGTACCTGAACGGTCTAGACAAAGGTTGAATGGGACCACATATGTCACCTTGAATGTGTTCAAGGAACTTGAGCGGTTCGGCTTGTATTTTGAGGGAAGAGGGCCTCAAAATTATTTTCTCAGTGGCACATGCGGTGCACGTAAAATCTAAAGATTGGGGAAATTTTGCATTATTTAGAGAGTGGCCAACAAAATTACTTGTAATTTTCCTCATCATCCCTATGCTAGGGTGACCAAGGCGATCATGCCAAGTTTGGAATGCATTGACATTCTGGAAAATTACTTTGTATGCAACATGTTGTACGGGTTTTATATATGAATAGTACAATCTAGACGGGAGTGAGAGAACTCTTTCAAGTATATCTTTGCCATATCCGTTGTCTTCTATAATGAGAAGGAACTCCTCATTATTTTCGTTATGAGTTTCTATATGGAACCCATTTTTCGGATATCTCTATAACTCAATAGGGTGCGAGTTGAATCGGGGTACAAGAGTACATCCTCGATTGTTATCGATGAACCCATAGGGAGCATAATAGTGGCTCATCCAGAGCCTACTATTACGGCATCGCGTCCAGCGATTGTTAAAACATTTCCTTTATTCTTAGTAAGAGTTTGGAAATATTTTATTTCCCTAAGTATAGAGTTAGTGTCACCACTGTCCACTAGGCACATTTCCTCATCCATCGGATTGACTCCCGTACAATCTATATATAAAATGGAGAATAAAAATGAAATTCTCAATAAATAAATATAGAATATGAACATAGCATAGATATTAATTGTGAATAATACAAGAAATATCAAATGTGCTAGATGAGGTAACACAAAGTGCAATAATTATTACAACCCATAGGTATAATGATAACACAGATCTCAAAAAACTAGCATTCTAATTGTAGTCGCCAAACAGATCATCAGTGTATTTGATGATCATGTTGTTGGTGAGGTCGTCTATGTTGCCACAGGTGGAGGAGTAGCCTTGGTGTTGCTTTGATCCACTGGGGCAGAGTCAAAACATCCTAGGGCTACCAGTGCATTGAAGTGTGCTTCAGACTGTTGTCCACCTTGGTTGGAGCGTCCTTGGTTGGAGCGTCCACGTCCCACGGAATTCAAGTATAAATCCACTAAGTGCTTTGGGGTGTGACATTTCTGAGTCAGGTGATTGTAACAACCACACTTGGTGCAAGTGCTAGACTTGTCTTTGTTAGATTTAGAATTATTGCCCTTTCCCTTAGCACCTTGAGGCTTACGGGTTCTCTTGCGCTTATTTTTGCCTTTAGAGATTCTAGGATTGCTATTTTATTAGCATCCTTTGGTGGTTTCTTCTGAGTGGTTGCATGTACTTCTAGCAAAGGCTTGGCCCTGATAGGGCCTTGATTGGAGTTCCAAATGAGGAGCTTATTGTGCCTCTTATCCTGAAGCAATGTTTTGATCAACTCAGAATAAACGGTGAAACCCCTTTGATGGTATTGCTGTTGAAGGATCATATGAGCGGGAAGCATGGTAGACAAGGTCTTCTCAATTTTCTCTATATCAATAGGTTCCTTCTCACAGAACTTCAGTTTGGAACTGAGTTTATGCATAGCATGATTGAACTCTCCTACGGATTTGAAATCCTGTATGCGGAGGTGGTTCCACTCATGGGTAGCCTCCGGGAGGATGACTTTTGCTGTTCATACCGTTGTTGCAAAGCAAGCCAGAGAGCCCGTGGGTCCTCTTCCATCAGATACTCAGCCTTGATATCTAGATGGATGTGGTTCCTTATGATGAATAAGGCATGATACTTGTTTGGTTCAGGCAATGCAGCTGCACCTTCTTTGGGAGCTTCAATTGCCTTGAACATTCTGCGCAATGATAAACTCACTTTGAGATCCATTGCCCATGTAGGGAAGTTGTGTCCATCGAGAGCGAGCACATCAAACTCTTTCTTTGATGAGACTTGCGCATCATGCTCTCAGGTGGCCATGGTTCCTACATGTGAGTTGCCACAAATTTAATTAAAAATCAATAGCATGGTTGTAATATTAAATTAATGCAATTGCGTAAATAACAAGGTAAACTTGAATAAAGTAGAAGTGATTTTTTCTCATTTTGTGGAACTTCTGTAGTCACCATGGAGGTATAGAACTTTGTTTATTTTTAATTGTTTCACTTCAAGATGTATTCCTTGTATGTTTATAGTCAAATTGGAAGAGCACGTTGAGGAATAAATCCTGCAGTAGTATGTGGTACTACCTTGTGTTTGCCAATTTGATAATAAATTGAGGTGACATTGAGTGAATCAAGTTCCAATCGGGAGAAAAATCGACCATAATAATTGTATAGGTACATGTAATAGGGAATTGAAATGAACAAAACACATTCGACATGTTCGGAAATTTGTATTCACAATGCAATCATAAAAGGGAAATATTTACAATGCAGTACATCAAGAGTCTACAACAACAACAACAACAACAACATAGCCTTTTGTCCCAAGCAAGTTGGGGTAGGCTAGAGATGAAACCCAAAAGAGACGAGAAACAGGGAGACACATAAAGGGACATAAAGGGCACAAGACAAAAGATGTCACGGTTCAGGCACGTTGATTGCTAATCTCCAAGCGCTCCTGTCCATAGCTAAATCCTTGGGGATATTTCACTCCTTAAGATCTCTCTTAACGGACTCGTCCCAAGTTAGTTTAGGTCGACCTCTACTGCTCTTTACATTATCGGCCCGCTTTAGAACTCCACTACGCATCGGCGCCTCAGGAGGCCTCCGTTGGACATGTCCAAACCATCTCAACCGATGTTGAATCAATTTCTCCTCAATTGGTGCCATCCCAACCCTATCCCGAATATCGTCGTTCCGTACTCTATCCCTCCTTGTGTGCCCACAACACCAACGCAACATACGCATCTCCGCTACACTCAATTGCTGGACATGTCGCCTTTTTGTAGGCCAACACTCAGCACCATATAACATCGCCGGACGAATCGCCGTCCTATAGAACTTACCTTTCAGCATCTGAGGCACCCTTTTGTCACAGAGAACGCCAGAAGCTTGACGCCATTTCAACCAGCCGGCTGAAATTCTATGCCTAACATCTTCATCAATGTCTCCATCCTTTTGTAGCATCGACCCTAAATACCGAAAAGTATCCTTCTTGGCCACCACTTGCCCATCGAGGCTAACGTCTCCCTCCTCGTGCCTAGTCGCGCTGAAATCGCACCTCATATACTCGGTCTAAATTGCAGAAAAATAGACTAACTAAAACTGATGTAATTTAGGGAATTAAACAAATTACTATGCAATTGAATGAAAATAACTATTGCAAAATAAAAATACAAGATAAATTGGTCCAGGCTAAAAGCACACAGGCCCCAACCTAGGCCTAGGCCAGCCATTTGGCCCAACTAAGAAGGAGGGTGGCGGTATATAAGTTAGGAGGTTAGGCCCCAGCCCACCATGCCGCCGCCACCAGGTGGCTCCGCGCCTCCGCCAAGGGAGGGCGCACTCACCCTGTGCCTGCCCGTGTGGGCCCATGGGCTCGCCTCGAACCACCCGCTCGTGGGGCCAGCCACGCAAGGGAGCGGACTCCGCGCCTATCTGGCTGTCATGCATGCTTGTGAGGACACCGTGCCCGTGCCTGGGGCCATGCCGCCACGCGGTGGGGCCATCACGCAGGGGCCACGCAGCTGCGTGGGGAGGGCCGCTGCGCCGGGTGGTACCGTGCGTCGTCGGAGGACCGCGCCACGTTAGGCCTCCACGACGAGGGGACGCACTACAGCGTCAGGCCACTACGTCGGCGGCCACTGCCGCGCTTGGAGGACACATGCGCCCGTGTCAGGAGCCGCACAGCCGCAACTAGAAGACGTGGGCACAGCCACGCCGAGAGTCTCTGCGTCGCCCCTTCCCCTTCCCCTTCCCCACCATCGAGGCCCTCAGGCTAGAGGGGCGCGCCCCTCATCCTTGCTAGAGGAGAGGTAGCCCGCGCCACCACCATGCTCGTTCGGGAGGTGGCCGTTGGGGAGGTTGCGAGCCAAAGGCTCGTGGGGGACATTGATCCACATACGGTGGAGTCCATGGCACTGATTCACTACTGCTGTGGCATTGGCACGCACACAAGGAGCAGGAACTGGTGGAGGCGTAGGTGGAGCAACGAGGGTGGTGTCGACGGCCAGTGAGCTACGACGATGTGCGTACACCGATAATCGAGTCAGAGCCGACATGCGCACCACTGTCATCGGTGGTGATGGTCGACGCGGGGACGGGCTGCGGACAACACGCGCCGAAGATGGAGTCGGCGTCGGCGTCAGGTACCAGATTGGTGACATCGGCTTGATGCGCAACGACAACCATGGCTGGCCGGACGGGCCAGCAGCCATGGATGTCATCGCCCCTAGGCCAAAGCTCGGAGGTGGGCATGGGCCATCGTCGTGCAGTGGGCAGCGTGGTGGAGCTGGTGCCAACGAAGGTGGAGCCATGGACGCCGCTGGAGCTAGAGCCGATGGTGGTGCCGGTGGTGCCACGGATGACACCACCGAGCACCGGGACGATGGTGCGGGGACCACTACATCGGCACGTCGGTGCCCTCCAAAACGACCGCCATTAAGGCGGCCGCGCATCCTCAAGTCGAGGCCTTGGTGTTCGCCACGAAGGCAGTCATCGAGGCGGCGTACGCCACGAAGGCGGTCTCCAAGACGCTCCCTGAGGACCTCATGGGGATCCTCGAGAAGGCCCCTCTAGATTCGGTGATGAGCAAAGTTGACGCCCGTCGTCATGGCACGGTTATATGCCATCATCACCAACTAGAGAAGAAGGGGAGCCAAAGGGAAAGGAGTCCGATGTGGGTATGGCATTTTTACCTTCGGATCAGGCTCCTCACAGCGATAATGATCTAATCAACTGAGCTATTCTCTCTATGGAGAAAGAAGAGCGAGGGTGCTGATAACATGTTGCGAGTAGAAATTGCGAGTAATAGAGAGAACAAAATGTAATGGCGAGAATAAACTCATCCTTTATTTCATTGATCACAGGGGTATATATACATAGTATCGAGGAGGGGAAACTCCCCCGTCACGCAACCACGATGCACGTTCGTGGTAGTAGGGAACGTCCCGTTAGAGATGCGGTCTTCATGGGGAAGTCTTCCCCACGTACGGAGTCATTGAGGTCATGGAGATAGGACCGAGGGAGAATCTGAGAGATCGGTTGACATCACCCTGTTGAAATATTTTGTACACTATTAAGCGGTGAAACTCATCATGAAATGCGGTCATCAAAGTGCCACTAGATGTTCTAACTCATTGCATGTGCATTTAGATTCTAGTGAGTGCTAACACCCTTGAAAATATTTGTGAAAATATGCTAACATATGTACACAAGGTAAAACACTTGGTGGTTGGCACATTTGGTCAAGGCTGGCGAAGTTCATGATCAAAAGGAGGTGTTTTTGATCGACCGAACTCGGATCACTTTGTGACTGGACTCGGTTGTTGTGTGTCCGGTCATTTATAGTGGAGTTAGCGTGCTCGGGCTTAGTCTGGCTCATGATCGGATGCAGCACAGTGAAAGTGACTAGATGCATAGGGCCTGTGTCCGGTCATAGGTGATGTACGCTGACATGGGGCTAGCAGCTAAGGAAGTGAGGACCTGACTCGGTCATGTGTCCGACCATGCGTGATCGAACACATCAGTTCATGGAAAAATGGCTCTACATGCTTTCTGTAACTGACCTAACACTGGGAAGCCATAGGGAGCGGTGCATCTAGTCATGGCGTGGCCTTGGCGCGCGCACGGGGGATCTAACACTTATCGGTGCATCTAGTCCTACCTAGCACAGCGTCTGATCGTCACTTAACCGGAGCGCTGGATTTCGATCGTTGGAGATCAACGAACGTAGTTTCAAGCGGGGCGGCACATGGACGACATCCAGTGACCGGACGCTAGGGGACATGCGTCTGATCGGTTGGACCTGCACGTCTAGTCGCCTTAACATCAGTGCAGACAGGGGGCCAATTGCTCTATTCCTTTAGGCTCCCTATATAAGTCATGTGGTCGGCTCTTACTCACTCTCTTGGCCATTTGCATTGATATAGTAACCTTGTGAGCTTAGCCAAAGCCCTCCCACTCATCTCCATTATTGATTTTTCATCTTTGTGAGATTAGGAGTGAATCCAAGTGCATTGCTTGATTGATTGCATCTAGAGGCACTTGGTGATTGTGTTTCGCTGTGGATTCCGCTTGTTACACTTGGTGGTTGCCACCACCTAGATAGCTTGGTGCATCGAGGATCATCGAGCGGAGGATGGTGCTTGTCTCTGGCTCTAATCATGATGATTATGAGGAATTCTTGACCTTTCCCTGGTAGAGAGCCAAAACATACTCTAGTGGATTGCTCGTGGCTTGTGTGATCCTCATCTTGTGTTGGCTGTGTGACACCTGATTGTGGGTTAGGCATGTGTTGCCTATAAGCAAGTGAGCCTCCAAATGAGTGAATCGCCACAATGGGGACTAGCTTGCTAGCAAGCAGGTGAACCTCGATGAAAAATCATTATGTCATCTTGTCATCGGGATTTCATTGGTATTCATTGTGATTGATTGATTGTCACTTGCCACGGTGGTATAAACATCATCCCCTCTCTTGTATTTATATTCCTAGTGTAGCTACACTTATTAGTGCAATTAGTTTTGAGAGCTAGCTTGTGTCTTGTCTAGTGGTTAGTGAGGCTCTTTAGTTAGTCTTTGAGAGCTCACTAACTTAATGGTAGTGACATAGCCTCTTATATGTAAATTAGAGATCATAGCAACTAAAATTGTGGATAGGAGGCTTGCATTTTTAGTAGACTAGCGCAACACTCGCTTCGCTTCATAATTATCTAACCACTTGGCTTAAGTGTTGTTGTAGAAATTTTTATAGGCTATTCACCCCCCTCTAGCCATTAGGACCTTTCAAGTGGTATCAGAGCCATGGTCACCTTGATTTGAGCTTAACAACCTTCGGTGTCAAAATGACTCAAATGAACAACACCAAGAAGCCACCCCAATTTGATGTCACAAATTATCCATATTGAAAGTCAAAAATGACCACACATATCAATAGAAAGGTGTGGAAGGTGGTAGAGACCAAGATTGAGATTGTCAATCTAGAGAATCCCACCGTGACCGAAGAAGTGCTTCTCCAAAACAATGACAATGCTCTAAGTGCCATTCATTGTGCAATTGATGAGAGAACATTTGAGCAAATCAATAACATTGGGATGGCTCATGAAGCTTTTAAGAAGTTGGAGGAATCATTCGAGGGCACACAAGCTGTGAAGGGTGCAAGGCATACATTCTTAAGGAGAAATTTGCAAGCTTCAAGATGAAGGATGATGAGTGTGTCGGAGATGTTCCATAGGCTACAAGAGCTAGTTAATGATCTCAAAGCACTTGGAGAAGAAGTGAAGGACAAGGACTTCTCTCAAAAGTTCTTAAGATGCTTACCATCAAGATTTGGCATGTTGGTCACCTTGCTAGTGAGGAGTGGTTTGGACACCATGACACCAAACCAAGTGTTGGAAGATGTGATGACCGATGACACATATAAAGATGATGAGGAGAAGGAAGAACAAAAGGAGGAGAAAGATGAGAAGAAGGATGAGAAGAAAAAGAGTGTGGCATTTAAAGCCACATCATCATCAAAGGGCAAGGCCAAGCAAGAGACATCAAGTGAAGATGATGATTCAAGCTTTGATGATATGGATAATGAGAAGATGGCTCTCTTTATGAAGAGATTTGGCAATTTCGTGGTGAAGAAGGGCTATTGTAACAGAACCGACCAATTATACGAAATTAAGTAAGAAAATCACCCGTCGAAGCAGATAATTTAGCAAACTTAAGCCCGTATAACCCAGTAGTCCGTGAAACCAGGAAGGATTTCAAACCAACCAACATATAAACCAAGATCGTATAAGTTTAGCAGCCACTGTCACATATTACATAAAGTTCGCAACATCAGTTGAATACATCAGAGTTTAGAAAGCCAAGTTCATAATGAAATAGCGGAAGCAAATAATTTTAAAGCCACGCACACACTTTTAGTTCAGATACAGAGCTAGGAGATAGTCATTTCCAACAAAAGCATCAGATAAGATATACGGAGCGACCATTGCCCTTGGTCCTAGTTATCGTCCATCGCAGGGTATAGGCAGTTGATGCAATACCCATAATACATCTGACCATCTACAACAACAATGGGAACAATGCCCTGAGTACGAGAAAGTACTCAGATAGACTTACCCGTCTTAAACTAAAATAAAGTGACACCAAGGAGTATGCAAGGCTTTCTTTTATTAGACTATCTAACTCATTTGCGAAAGAGCAATAAATTAACATAATGAAAATTTAATTACTTTGCATCATCTTTATTATAACCTACCAATCTAGGTAAGCACCTACACTATAGCAATCACTTGATTAACCAATAACATCTAGTTACCAACTTGGATTTAGCATTTCCAACCTTATCCATATAACCATCAATGTTTCATCATCATTACTACGATGTTGTAGCTTGAGTGAAGTGCTCACTATCTAGGAGCGATGGCGATTCGAATCGATTCATAACCAACTCGTGATTTATTCCTCACATAAACCACACTCACCCGCCAAAGTGAGCTACAGATCACCAATGACACTATCCAAGTAAACGTCGCGGGACAAACTAGAGCCGCAGTACCTAGGGACCGCCCGACCGCCAGGACGCACCTTGGGCTCACTCTTTGCGTCCCCGTTATACCCCTTCAGCACCAGTATGCGCACCCGTGTAGATCTCGGTCCGAATAGTGCCACTAGCTTTGCGGTCAAAAGATATTTTATTCGGTCAGCTAAATGTGAGGTATGCGTTCAACATTACAAGAGGGACGAGCAACGATCGGTCCTTAACCGACACAGACGGAAAACTAATAGCACCCCAGAACTCTGTCTGGTTGCCTCCAACTTTTCTGTCCGGTCTCCAATTATTCATCAACACAATGGTTAATTCCAGGATATCATCCATCTCATAGCTAAAGTATTCCAGTAACCACCTATCATTGCAGATGACCGGAAATCACCGATGCTACCGGTCTAAGCAGAGCTAAGCAGTATTCGATCCTAAACCTATCAAGGTAAGAATATCGTAAGGTAGGCAAGGATCGTAATAAATGCATCAACGGTTTCACTCAACTCATATAACTTAATGCAACAATATATAAACTCATATATATAAAGAATTGCTTTTATAAAAGTAGGAGACTTAGAATGCTCCGAGGCTTGCCTCGCTTGAACGAACTAGGTTGATGATCCATGCACTCGGGCAGGTCCTCTTCTTGCCCCTCTTGCGATCCTATATGATGCAATTATATAAGTAAATATGCAAACGGTGCATCGGATGCGATGGCATGTGATGATCATGATGGCATGATATGCAGATGAACACGTTGATACTTTATTGGGTAGAATAAAGGTAAAACCTTTCTACAAGGTAGTCAACGTCATCCAAGGACAGTTACCACTAGTACATGTCATCTACTGTATTCTCTTCTGCCACTAACCCCTGTTACTATTCCGCTAACTACTATGTAACCCTAACACAAGTGCTACTACACTTTATCAATCATAACTACAATAACAAGACAAGTGACATCAGCAAGTGATTTGTTGCTTCAAAGATACACCACAGCTTCACCACTAAACTAATCATGCATAAAGGATCTTATATTAATTCAATTTAAACTAGGTCAACCTATATTTCTAATGCATAGAAAAATCCATAAAAATTACAGTAGTATAGTAATATCATAATTAGCCTACCACAAAATTTTCATGGTAATTGGATAAGTAAAACTGCTTACACAAAAATGACAAGCCAGGGGGTATAAATGAGCATGAAAATACTTTGTACTATGAAAAGTATCAAACAATAGATTTACTATTTTTCCCATGTTCTACATAGTAATCAACCACTGTATAAAAATTATCATATGCATGTTTTATACTGATTTTTCTCTCTACCAAAAATAACAAAAATCAGCCAATAAAGGCACTTGAAGTAGACATCTATATTTTTCTACAGAACATGCACGACATATATTTTTCAGGCAAAGCACATCACAAAATAAGACTAACAAAACTAGAACCATATTTTTCTGAGCAACATGTGATTTACTAAGCATTTTCCAAGAAAACAGCAATTATAAGAATTAAATAAAGCCCTATATAAAAGTATCACAAATTTGACATTAAACATTTTTATACTATAGATCTAGTCATGAGGATCACAACAAAATTTGTTTCATAAATTTTGGAGCTAAATTCATCAAGTTATGATTTTTGGAAGCATTTAAATCATTTTTGAAAAATAATTTTCCAAAACCCCTTTTACAAATTCTGGATCTGAAATGCTATGTGCACACGGCACCGTGCACCCAGACCCGGCTTCAGTCATTGCTGCTGGGCCCCGAGGCCCTACTGGCCAGTGGCACAGAGGTAGGGGAGGAGCTCTGTCGGCCGGAGCTCACTAGCGGTGAGCCCTCCGGTGGCGCAGTGAGCACCAACGTGCTCAGGACACCGACCCGCATTGACTGGTGCAGCTGCTCGGCTGGGTGGCTCATCGGAGCAAGCATGCCGGTGTGCATGAGGCATGGCGGCGCTGCTGCCTAGCAGACGCACCGCTCCAGGGTACGGCAAGGCGATAGAGTTGGCACTGGAGCTCCATGGCTGCGAGGCGAAGCCGGCGCGCGCGAAAGGGAGAAGAGGAAGGCAGCGAAGCTGCTCGTCCGTGCGAAGCGGAGCTCCAGCGAGCAGTGGCCGAAGGGAAGCCGGCCATTCCGACCCCTTACCTTGCCGAAGCTGGGTTGCAGAGGGTGCGTGGTGGCGAGGCCAAGCCCATGCCCTCGCTTGCAGGGGCTCAGTGCGAGCGGAGCGGCAAAGGCGAGCATGGCGGTGGCGGCAATGGCGCGGTGGCCGCACGGTTCCGCTACTACTGCTGCTTGTGAGATGAGAAGGGCAAAATGGGGCGAGCGGGGAGGCAAAGCGCGGCACAGCATGTTTTGGAGAGCAAGGCGCGAGTGCGGGGGCCACCGGGACGCCAGGTGCCGGCTGGAGCCGTACGCTGGCAGCCACGAGGCGACCTGCCTCTGCCGCGGTCGGGCACGGCTTGCGGGAGAGGGAGGCGGGGTGCAGGCGAGAGCGGAGGCAGGCCAGGCCGGTTGCAGCCATGGGCCGAAAGTGGGGCGCCAGCCCACTTAAGCGAAAACTAGCTTTTCTTTTTATTTTTCAAATCCAAAATTAACTAAATAGCCCTAAATTCAAAATTTGAACAAGTAAAAAGCATTTTCAAATCTTGACCCCAAAATAAAAGTTGTTTAGAATTTGATTCTCTACAAGTTTGCTTAAAGGAGAATTTTAAAATTCTAACTAGATTTTGAATTAGAGATTCCAAGTTCATTTTAATTCAAAAACTCATTTTTCTAACTTATTTTTAAAAGCAAATTTTGAGAAACTTTTGAATACAAAACTTGCTCCAAAATTCATGCTAAACATTTATAAATTATTTGCACTACCAAACAAACTTGTTTATTGACCTAATCAAGCACACTCATGGCATAGTTTTATTTTGAACAAGCAATTTGCAACATTTATGTTTCGAAGTCATGTTTCACATGTTTCAAACCAACGTTTCCTTTATATTTCATGTGATTATGAATGTACGATGATGGTCATGCACTTGATTTGCAGTGTATAATGCATGCTTGACACCCAAGGTGTTATAGCCCTCTCCCTTATAAGAATCTCGTCCTAAGATTTTGAGTTACGAATCATTTGTTATAGAAATCTTTATAAGCATTTTGCAGATATTCTCATGTTTCCCATGTTGTGTCACCTTCATCGTGATGACTCGATTGGATCTTATATGTTCTTACTACTTTATTCCGAGTAACTCGGTCCTTAGTATCCAAATCCTGAACCGGTTGCTCATGGTATTCCAAGTCTGATTTGATCCGAATGCCCTGAGGTTCTATTCTCTCTTCCGAAACACACAAAACACTTCTTCAATTGTGATACACGAAAGACTAGAAAGATCAAACCCATCGCTTCTAGTAATTGTAACTTATAAGCCATGGGACCCTTCTTCTCTATGATCTTATACGGTCCTACAAACCTAGCAGCAAGCTTCTTCTTGATCCCAAACTGTTTCTTCTTCATTGGAGTAACTTTCAAATAAACATAGTCACCAACTTGAAATTCTAGCAGTCTTCTTCTATCTACGTAACTTTTCTAACGTGATTGTGCAGCTTTCATGTTTTGTTGGATAATACAGACCTTTTTTAGCCTCATCAACAAAATCGATCTTGTAAAACCTTCTCTCTCTAGGTTTAATTCAATTCAACAGTGTCCTACACTTCCTGCCATACAATGCTTTAAATAGAGCCATTTTGATACTCTCTTGGTAACTATTGTTGTAAGCAAACTCTGTCAAAGGTAACCATGATTCGTATGAACCCCTGGACGATAACACACAAGCTCTAAGCTTATCTTCTAGAACAGCATTAACTCTCTCTGTTTGTCCATCTGTCTGTGGGTAGTAAGCTGTACTAAGAACCAAACTAGTACCCAAACCTTTATGAAGATGCTCCCAAAAATGAGTTGTAAACTGTGACCCTCGGTCAGACATGATGGTCTTCGGTATACCATGCAACCGAATAATTTCTGCAATATACTTCTCAGCATATTGAGGTGGTCGAAATGTTGTCTTGACTGGCAAAAAGTGAGCTGATTTCATAAGGCGATCTACAATCACCCAACTCAAATCATTTACCTTCAGTGTGGTGGGAAGACTGGTGATGAAATCCATACTTATATCATCTCATTTCTAATCTGGTACTGACAAAGGTTGCAATAAACCCGTAGGTCTCATGTGAAGCGCCTTCACTCTACAACACGTGTCACAACGAGCAACATACACTGCAATCTTTTTCTTCATCTTTGTCCACCAATAACGAGGTCTCAGTTCTTGATACATTTTGCTACTTCCAGGATGGATAGAAAACTTAGAATGATGAGCTTCATCCATCAGTTTGTTCTTGAGCTCTCGATCTTTAGGTACAACCAGACGGTCCTTGAACCATAACACTCCTTGTTAATCTCCTCTAAAGTGCTTAGTCGGTTCTTTCTTCATTTTCTCCTTGATATGAAATATTCCCTTGTCTGTTTTCTAGCCTTCAATGATCTTGCTCTCCAAGGTACAACTAACTTGGATACTGTGCAACACAGCAGGATGCAACAAATTGAACCCATCTTCGAACAAAGGTTGTACAGCAAGAGAATATGACTTCCTACTTATGGCATCTGCTACTACATTTGTCTTTCCTGGATGATAGTGTATATTTAGGTTATAGTCTTTGATTAGTTCTAACCATCTTCTCTGTTGCATATTCAACTCAGACTGAGTAAATATGTATTTGAAACTTTTGTGATCTGTGAAAATGTTGCACACATTCTCAAGCAGATAGTGTCTCTAAATCTTTAGAGCATGCACAATGGCAGCAAACTCTAAATCATGAGTAGGATAGTTAACCTCATGTTTCCTCAATTGGCGAGAGGCATAGGCAATGACTCTTCCATATTGCATAAGAACACACCCTAAACCATTCTTGGATCCATCGCAAAACACATCAAACGGTTTCTCTATATCCGGTTGCGCTAGAACAGGAGCAGTGGTTAGCAATTCTCGTAAGGTGCAGAAAGCTGCCTCGCACTCCTCTATCCAAATGAACTTATGATGCTTTTGTAGTAGACTCGTTGTTGACGGTAATTAACTATCATTTTAAACCGTCAACATAAGAGGAATAAATGATAAAAAGGATCACCACAGTAGGTTTAGAGGTTTAAACTACCAAATTCCATAAGTTTTAGTGATTCTGTGTTTTTCAGGGGCTAAGCTGCATAATATAGAATTGATCCTCCTTCCAAAGAAAGAAACCAAAGCAATCGGCCTAATCTCCATGTCACAGATGCGGATAGGGATTCTAGAAGACCTAAACCGACTCCACGAGGCGACATGAGCCAACCCGCCGCCAGGTAGGGTCGACTGGCCCTAGGGCTTGGCCGGTCGGCCCTCCCCTGTGCCGCCTCGGCTCCTTCTCTTGCAAGCTACGTATACCGCCTCTAAGGATGCATCTAAACCCCACGCCAAGGTCGGTTTGATCCAAGGGCTGTGGTTCCACGCCCTAGGCTATATAAACAGTCCCCAGGATCCCCTCTCAAGGAATCAGTTGAAGAATTAGATCAACTTTTCCTCATTTGTGAAGGCAAGGCCAGAAGTTAGGGTTTCCAGAGAGAAAGAGAGTTAGAGTTCTAGTTTAAGTTTAGAGTTTAGTCTAGATTGATTCAAGTAGAGGAAAGCAACTGCTTGGGATCAGGATCGTTCGTCGGAGACTTGGTAATTTCATTGTAATCATCATTCGACTTTATGCTACTTCAATATATTTCTATATTTCAACTTCATTCTGTTCTTGAGATTGTTCTTGCTCTACATCTTGATATGAATATGATTAGTAGATAGTTTATGAATATGTTCGTAGAAAGCTTGATCCAATTCTGGATAGGATTGAGTGGCTGGCATATTGTAGGCGTGGTTCTTAGATTATGCTTGTCTGCGAATGCACTCTATGCTCCGGGCCATGTGGAAGATCGCGGGTGTGACATTCCTATTGAGTCCTTTGTAGTCCACTCCTCGAGTATAGAACTTAGTAGAACGCGGTTACAGGGAAGAGATCATTACTCTGTTCTTGACTTTTCTCTTAGTAATGTTCCTTATTCATAGATGACATGTTGATTATATCATAGATGATTATGTATAGCTAGATTGATTAATAGACTGATTGAATAAGAAATACTTATGATTTATATCTCTAAATTAATCTCCATAACTACTTGACTTGAATAATGTTAACTCCCTCTTGTCTCTGGAATACCCATGATTATCATTTACCATTTATCTTATTTGTCTTACCCCTTTCATTACAAGTGATTAGTTGTTTTGATATTTATTATTGAGTAAGTGCAAATGATTATCTCTACTGCCATTGTAACTATTTATATAGTCCTGTTTCAATTTTCCTTTCCTTGGTAAAATTATAAATAACGATACTTAGGAAAACCTGGGTGAAATGCTACAATGGGTGTATTTATCTGTGCGCTTGTGGATATATACTATAATATCTTTATTTAGTTAAATGGCATGAGTATAATACAACCAAACTCTTGGTGTCATGTTGGGGATGACAACCTAACACGAGTGGCATTAAGAAGTGTCAACAAGCATTTCTAGCGCCGTTGCCGGGGAGATGGAAAACTTCACTTTCTGACACGGGATGTCATAGGGATTTACTTTTCAAGGGAATTACCTTTATGGCAATAAGAGATTAATCAATACCACTTACTCATAATTAAAATCACAACTAGTACCTCTGTCTTGACAGGCTTACCCTTTTTTTTTGTCTTTGTTCATATCTTATGCAGGGTAATACCGGTTCGGTTATGACTTATCAATTTCTAATCCAAGAGTCAACCAAATCTAGAGGAAGATCAACACCAGAAGTGAAGCTATGGCTAATAATACTTTACTTGAATGTTCAGCTCCAAGTGTAAGGAACATTTGTACCGGACCAACACTCCAAATGGACAACCTTGAATTCGAGCTCAAGCTAAATCTAATCAACCTAGTGCAAGCTACTACATTTGGTGGAAAGGAAGAAGAAGATGCCACTAAACATCTGCAGAATTTTCTGGAGATTGGAAGCACCATCATCATCAAGGACGTCACCCAAGACATCATACTCCTTCATCTCTTTCCATTCTCACTAGAAGGGAGAGCGAAGCAGTGGTTCTACACCAACAAAGAAGACATCAACACATGGGATAGATGTTCAAAGGCCTTTTTGTCAAAGTTTTTCCCTATAGGCAAAACTCATGCCTTAAGAGGAAAGATTTACAATTTTCAGCAGCAAAAAGGAGAAACCATTTCAGAGGCATGGGAACATTTTCAAGAGAACATATTGGAATGCCCACACCATGGAATAAAGATTGGTTACTCATGCATAGATTCTACTATGGATTAACCCAAAGATCGTGTGATCAACTAGATGCTACTACTGGAGGTTCATTCATGTCACTCACTCTTGGAAAAGCAGAATATCTGATGGAGAAGATAGCAAAGAACCAGAGTTGGAAACAAGACAACACTCAACGCTGTCACCAGATTGAAGTTCTAGAAGAAGTGTGTGCACTATCAACAAAGATGGATACACTATTGAACTGGCTTGACCAAAGAGCCAATTTCAAGAAAGATCGTCAAGCAATTCAAGATGCATTCGATGCTCAGACCAGATGTGAAGAGTACCTAGGAATGGAAATTCTAGAGAATCAAGAAGATGCAAACATTATCAACAACTCTTCCACGCTGCAAAAGCAAAGGTGGAATCAAAAGCAACAGACTACATATCTAGCTAAGTACTCAGGCAATTTTAATAATTCTTCTAATTTTAAACAACCCCCTCTATGAAATTTAATTTTGGAACAAGCTAGAATTAATGATACTATTGATAAGAAACTTGCTTCTAATGATAAAATTCTAGAGGATATAAATACTAAAATGGACGACTTTTCTTCTGCTATAAAAGACCAACTTGATCATAATAAAAAGGTAGAAACTCAATTATCACGGTTAGCTGCTTCTTTTGCCACTAATAATGAGCAGGTCAAGGGTATAACCACCAGACATGGTAAAACCACTAAAGACCCACCTAATCTAGAAGGGGCACAGAGAAAACCAGTACCAGTGATACTCACAGTGATAGAAGAAAAGGATGATGAATTAGAAGAAGTTCAACCACAAGCGCAAGATTTCCAAGACACCAATATCTTACCCTTCCCACGCAGCGATCGAAAACTCAAGATGGATGCACAGTTCAGTAAGTTTGTTGAGATTATTCAAAAATTATATATCAATGTCCCTTTGTTAGATGCGTTGCAGGTTCCCACCTATGCAAAGTATGTTCGAGACATCCTCAACAATAAAAGACCACTGCCTACCACTGAAGTGATCAAGCTGACAGAAGAGTGTAGTGTGGCCATCCTCAACATATCAATCAAGAAGAAGGATCTAGGATGCCCCACTATCGAATGTTCAATTGGAGATCAACATTTTGACAATGCGATGTGCGACCTTATAGCAAGTGTCTGTGTGATGCCCAAGGCAATCTTCGATAAACTTCCACATGCAAAGCTCGATCCAACCTTGATGTGCCTGCAGCTAGCAGACCAGTCACTCCGTTACCCTATGGGAATCACTGAGAATATTCCAGTCAAGATTAGAGAATTCTTCATACCAGTCGACTTTGTGGTTTTAGACATGCAACCTGACTCAAGAGTGTCACTCATTCTTGGGAGACCCTTTTTGAGTACCGCAAATGCCCACATCGACGTCGGAATTGGAGAAGTCAAATTCAACATTGATGGATGAGAAGAGTGTTTTCCATTTAGACCAAGACCTGAGTTAAGCTCCACTGCGAAGATGATAGATGAAGAAGGAGTCACACAGTCACCACTCACAGGGATGACTATGACCCCCGAAGAATAAATCCAGCTGGAGTAGTCCGATTCGGTGGACTTAAAAATCCTGAACCATCGCTGGGAGGTAACTCGGTATTTATCTGCATTTAATTTTTGCATAGCATATTTACTTATTCATGCATAGAATAAAATAAAATAAAAATCAATCTCATGGCATAATTATTAAAGTCTCATATAATTAATATTTACCGAGCGTGAAAACCTCTGGTAAATAATAATCACTATGGTGGCAGAAAAATATAAAAATACCATCATTAGAATTCTAATTTTTCATAGATACATAAAAGTAATTTTTCTTTGCATACTTGTGTGATTATACGGTACAAATACGGGAGACATACGGACCCATGGGACCCACCTCAATCACTTCACATCACTTCACTCCACCACCTTCACTCTCCTCCGTTCTTTTTCAACCACCACATCACATGGAGCGCCGGCAGGTGAAGGCATCTCTTAATAACGAAGCAAGGAAGTTAGAGAAGGAAGGGATGGATGAGTGGGCCCTACATGGGGCCGGTCGGCCCCACCACCAGGCCGGCCAGCCTCCCTCTCTCGCGCCTATAAAAAGGCTACTTCTCCCTTTACTCCACACACCGCAAAACACTCATAAAACATACCCCCAACTCGAAATTCCAAAATCCAAGTACGGTTTGAGAATTCTTAGTTTTTTAGTAGATTCTAGAAGTTATTGAGTAGAGAGAAGTATTCTAAAATTTTTAGAGCCATATTGAGATAAGAATCAACAAGAGAGAAGTGCTAGAAGTTGTTTAGAAAATTATTTAGTAAGGAGAAGTGCTGCCTGAATAATCTAAGTACTAGGAGAAGTCAAGATATAAAATTTCCAACTTGAACGACTGACTTCTAGACGACTGACTTTGGGATCACTGACTCCTAACTATTTATTTATTCTAACCCCTCATTATTTCCACCAGTTAAGTTTGTGTTTTTGTTTGTGTAACAAGATGAGTGGACTCAAGAAAACACTTAGGAGTGCGACTGGAGCATTCTCTTTTTGTAAGAGAACCCGCTCCCAGACCGGATCATCATCACGGGCTGGTTCTGACTTAGACATGTCATTTGTGCCCTGGTCCTCGTCCGCCAGCTAGCCAGAACACCACGTGCTCCTTCAAGAGCGTCATATAAAGCTGCGCACCACCTACGAGAAGGATCTGATGAGATTGTACAAAGATCATGAGTTCGAGCATACCCCAACCTTTGACCCCTACTTCTTACAAAAAATAGGTATGGATGTTGAATTCGATCTTATTTTTCACAATATTGGATGGGATAATAATTAGAGTATTTTTGAGGATGGATGCAAATTACTTACTTTAGAATTCCTCTGCACTCTATCTTTCACCGAGACTTATGTTTCCTTTAGGCTGTTTAATGAACAATATGAATTTACATGGAAAGAATTCAGCCTCAGACTAGGATTCCCTGATGCTTGCGGAGTAGAAATAGATGAACTTTTGAGCGATTTTCATAGAGAGCAATTTTAGGAAGATATTTTGGGCAAAGACTACTGTTCCGACCCATGCACAAATGACATTCACAATCCCACTTTGAGAATTATGCATAAATGGTTAGGGATCACTTTCTTTCCTAGGAGGGAAGGTCGCATAGTTAGGATCGAGGAGATAAAATTAATGTATGCTATAATCAAGAAACATAAAATATCTCCTGTTAGGCTCATGGTAATATTCTAGGCTATCCTTCACACTTTGTGAGGCCCTATCACCATCACTTCTTGGATTACACGTCTTGCCGGAAACCTGAATTTGTTAGGGAATGCTAGTATTACCTACATCTCCACACCCCACCGATCTCTTGACATTTACTTTTTCAGTCAAGCACATCTGTTGAAACAAAAGGGCAATAGAATCTTTGTAACATACAAGGGATTTGTAAATGAATGTGAACTGCCAAACATACCACTTGGTCTATATGATGTGGAGATATTTTTGCTTGATTTGCAGAGACCAACCAGGGGGAGTTGGAAGAAGTCCGTCCACTAAAATAACGAGAAACACTGTGCCTAGGTACACAGGGGAAGATGGTGCACCCCCTGCACCAGCTTTCACTCACTATCAAGGATTTGACCAACCAGGACCATCTGAACCGAGACACCGGGCATGGAAAGATCAAACTTCATATGATCCGCCCATGCCAGAAGAAAATTGGGGGCAAGATAATTTTTCTAATTATGTTCCGCAGGAATACGAAGATTCGGCGTACATCCAGAGAGGACGCATGTCTTTCTCTGCGAGGGGAGTCCATGATGCAGCACCTACACCACCACCACCGTACTCATACCATGCCTCTCATGTCTACCCCGGGTACCAGCCGGAGCAATACCCGCCTCATCCTCAGCCTCAGTCGTACCACTAGCCAGACTTCCAGAACTTTGATACCCGTCTCACTCATCTTGAGACAGGGCAATAAGGTATCATAAACACGCTACATCAGCATACACAATGGCAAGAGAGCACGAGCAACACGCTTGGGGAGATGCGTGAACAAGGGACACAAACGTATGAAGGCCTCCTCTACTTCTTCGAGCAAATGGGTGTCGATTACCCGCCACCAGCACCACCTCAGTGACCGAAGTTGAGCCAGCTTGGGGGAGGACCCTCTCAGACAGTAAGTTTTTCTTACCCGTATTATTATTAGTATTAATATTAGTATTACTACTATATCTAAAAAAAGAAAATGGGGAATATGATAAAAATACAAAAATATATATTAATATGTTTAGATTATTTTTCTTTGCGAGCCTTTTGAAATAAAAATAGAGTGTGTATGAACTTGTTTTTGTGTCGAATAAAAAAAATTGAACTATCATAAATAGTTGCTTCATTTGTAATTCTTCTGAAGTACCTAGCTTCATTTAAGAATTATTTCTCTATTCCAAAAATATTCATTGCCAAATCTTTAAACCTGTGGAGAAATATGCTTGATCCAAAGCTTAGGTAGTTGGAAGATAAGAAGTGAAAGAGTTTTGAGCTGTCATTTATCTTGTTCTAAGTTTCAATGAAGTCCTGAAGAGTTCACTTTTGAAAAAAATTTAAATGCACATGATGAGTCTTTGTATGACAGAGAGATTAAATTCCTACCACAACCATACATGCTAGGATAGAAAACCAGCACTTATTTTATTGCTACTTGTATTTATATTGAGTACTGTCAAACTTTGTTGACCTTTAGAGACCTATCATACTCTTAAAATCAAGATCACGTACACTCCACTGAAATTTGCTGCTTCTACACTGGAATTATGCAACATGACTTTCCATTTAGAACCACCATAAAAATGTTTTACTCCTACACTCGGAGTGAACAACAAAAACATGTCTTGTAGGATTTTTCCACCTATTCATACATTTCATAGCCTCAGTAATTATTGCTCCAAATATTTATTGTTATTATCTCTCAATTGTTTCATGATAGACAAGAAGTCTGAGCTATGTAAAAATAATAATAAATAATATATAGAGAGTAAAACATAGACAAGTGTCCTACCAAAACAATAGGTGCTAGACACTCGCCTCTCTGAAATAATAATAATAATAATAATAATAATAATAATAATAATAATAATAATAATAATAATAATAATAATAATAATAATAATAATAATAATAATAATAATAATAATAACAATAATAAGACTTTCTTTGTCTAAGATCTTAAGTTTTAAGAGAGATCAATCTATCTAAAGGAGCAAGGTAGAATTAGGATTCATTATTACTTCCACCATATATTTAACCTATTCCTTGTATCCACACACATGCATATCTTGATTTGATTGTATGACTAGTTTCTCTAGATCCATTGTTTGACTTTACAATATATGTTTTGCAAGTATGTATGAGTGATCTCACCCATAAACTCCATATAAGTTTCTTAGTCATACGGTGAGAGAGAAGGCACAATGATATTCTTCCTTATTCCAAAATACTTTGAGAGAAGACAAAACACCATCGTTGCCTTGGTAAGGAATTCCAATGTCACATATTGAGAGATTTGTAAGTGTCATACAATACAGACTCTGAGTTTTATTTCAAAAATATAATTAAAAACTTCAGGATGGAAATAGAGATGAAGAATTTGAGACATAGTGCTTGACTTGATTACTTCTATTTTATGATTATCCAAATCTCAAGTGAAAGTTAAAACCCCATGGCTAAGGAACTAGAGCAAATTTTTAAAATCTTTTTGAGGATAATTCTTTTCTGATGGCTTGTGTATTTTTGAAGGATGATAATTTAAAGTAACTTAGTTATCTCTGGATTTAGTTTTGCTAAGAGACTAGCAAAAGTTTAGCTTGGGGGAGTTGTTGATGGTAATTAACTATCATTTTAAACCATCAACATAAGAGGAATAAATGATAAAAAGGATCACCATAGTAGGTTTAGAGGTTTAAACTAACAAATTCCATGAGTTTTGGTGATTCTGTGTTTTTCAGGGGCTAAGCTGCATAATACAGAATTGATCCTCTTTCCAAAGGAAGAAACCGAAGCAATCGGCCTAATCTCCACGTTACGGGTGCAGATAGGGATTCTAGAAGACCTAAACCGACTCCACGAGGCGACACGAGCCAACCCACCGCCAGGTGGGGCCGACCGGCCCTAGGGCTAGGCCGACCGGCCCTCCCCTGCGCCGTCTCGGCTCCTTCTCTTGCAAGCTACCTATACCACCTCTAAGGATGCATCTAAACCCCACGCCAAGGTCGGTTTGATCCAAGGGCTGCGGTTCCACGCCCTGGGCTTTATAAACAGCCCCTAGGATCCCCTCTCAAGGAATCAGTTGAAGAATTAGATCATCTCTTCCTCATTTGTGAAGGCAAGGCCAGAAGTTAGGGTTTCTAGAGAGAATGAGAGTTAGAGTTCTAGTTTAAGTTTAGAGTTTAGTCTAGATTGATTCAAGTAGAGGCAAGCAACTGCTTGGGATCAGGATCGTTCGTCAAAGACTTGGTAATTTTGTTGTAATCATCATTCAACTTTATGCTACTTCAATATATTTCTATATTTCAACTTCATTCTGTTCTTGAGATTGTTCTTGTTCTACATCTTGATATGAATATGATTAGTAGAGAGTTTATGAATATGTTCGTAGAAAGCTTGATCCAATTCTGGATAGGATTGAGTGGCTGGCATATTGTAGGCGTGGTGCTTAGATTATGCTTGTCTACGAATGCACTCTATGCTCCGGGCCATGTGGAAGATCACGGGTGTGACATTCCTATTGAGTCCTTTGTAGTCCACTCCTCGAGTATAGAACTTAGTAGAACGCGGTTACAGGGAAGAGATCATTACTCTGTTCTTGACTTTTCTCTCTGTAATGTTCCTTATTCATAGATGACATGTTGATTATATCATAGATGATTGTGTATAGCTAGATTGATTAATAGACTGATTGAATAAGAAATACTTATGATTTATATCTCTAAATTAATCTCCATGACTACTTGACTTGAATAATGTTAACTCCCTCTTGTCTCTGGAATACCTATGATTATCATTTACCATTTATCTTATTTGTCTTACCCCTTTCATGACAAGTGATTAGTTGTTTTGATATTTGTTATTGAGTAAGTGCAAATGATTATCTCTACTGCCATTGTAACTATTTATATAGTCCTGTTTCAATTTTCCTTTTCTTGGTAAAATTATAAATAACGATACTTAGGAAAACCTGAGTGAAATGCTACAATGGGTGTATTTATCTGTGTGCTTGTGGATATATACTATAATATCTTTATTTAATTAAATGGCATGAGTATAATACAACCACACTCTTGGTGTCATGTTGGAGATGACCACCTAACACGAGTGATGTTAAGAAGTGTCAACACTCGTCATTGGTTAGGCAATCTTCGAGAAATCCGATATGAAACGATGATAGTAACCGGCTAATCCAAGAAAACTTCTAACTTCGTGAACTGTGGTTGGTGCCTTCCAATCCATAACCTCTTGTACCTTGCTAGGATCTACTGAGATTCTATTTTCTGATAACACGTGACCGAGAAAAGGAACTGTCTTCAGCCAAAACTCACACTTACTAAACTTAGCATACAACTGATGATCTCTGAGTTTGGTCAAGACAATCCTTAGATGCTCTACATGATCCGTCTCATTTTCTGAGTATACTAGAATGTCATCAATGAACACAATCACAAACTTATCCAACTCCGGCATAAGGACCGAATTCATCAGATACATAAAATAAGCATGAGCATTTGTCAGACCAAAGGACATGACAAGATACTCATACAAACCATATCTGGTGAAAAATACGGTCTTAGGTATATCTTGTGGTCTAATCTTGATATGATGGTACCCTGATCTCAAATCTATCTTTGAAAATACCTTTGCTTTTGACAATTGGATCAAGGGTAGAGGATACTTATTTTTAATTATCACCGCATTCAATGGCCTGTAGTCCACGCACATCCATAAGGAGTTATCCTTCTTCACGAACAGTGCGGGACATTCTCATTCAGACAAACTTGGACGAATCAGACCCTTGGTCAACATATCATAGAGTTGCTTCTTCAACTCAGCTAATTCATTTGGAGGCATCCGATAAGGCCTTCTTGAGATCAGTGGTATTCCAGGGATTAACTCAATGGTGAACTCAACCTCTCTGTCCGGTGGAAGACCGGGTAACTCATCTAGAGCAGCAAGAACCCCAAGTCAGTTCTTAAATAAGCCACCTAGAGTCCTTAACTAGGCATAAAGGATATGACCACTTACACACTAATAAGTTTTAAATCTCAGGTTTAAACACTGTTTTGTTTTAAATACACATGTGAACAGTATCTGCTAAACCTTGCTTCGATGCTAGCTGTAACAGAACCGACCAATTATACGAAATTAAGTAAGAAAATCACCCACCAAAGTAGATAACGTGAAACCACGAAGGATTTCAAACCAACCAACATACAAACCAAGATCGTACAAGTTTAGCAGCCATAGTCACATATTACATAAAGTTCGCAACATCAGTTGAATACATCAGAGTTTAGAACATAAGGTTATTACAAACCAAGTTCATAATGAAATAGCGGAAGCAAATAGTTTTAAAGCCACGCACACACTTTTAGTTCAGATACAGAGCCAAGAGATAGTCATTTCCAACAAAAGCATCAGATAAGATATACAGAGCGACCATTGCCCTTGGTCCTAGTTGTCGCCCATCGCAGGGTACAGGCAGTTGATGCAATACCCGTAATACATCTGACCATCTGCAACAACAATGGGAACAACGCCCTGAGTACGAGAAAGTACTCAGCTAGACTTACCCATCTTAAACTAAAATAAAGTGACACCAAGGAGTATGCAAGGCTTTCTTTTAGTGGACTAGCTGACTCATTTGCAAAACAGCAATAAGTTAACATAATAAAAATTTAATTACTTTGCGTCATCTTTATTATAACCTACCAATCTAGGTAAGCACCTACACTATAGCAATCACAATAACATCCAGTTACCAACTTGGATTTAGTATTTTCAACCTTATCCATATAACCATCAGTGTTTCATCATCATTACTATGGTATTGTAGCTCGAGTCAAGTGCTCACTATCCAGGAGCGATGACGATTCAAATCGATTCGTAACCAGCTGGTGATTTATTTCTCACACAAACCACACTCACCCACTAAAGTGAGCTACAGATCACCAATGACACTATCTAGGTAAACGTCGTGGGACAAACTAGAGCCGCAGTACCTAGGGACCACCCGATAGCCAGGATGCACCTTGGGCTCACTCTTCATGTCCCCGTTATACCCCTTCAGCACTAGTACGCGCACCCATGTAGATCCCGGTCCGAATAATGCCACTAGCTTCACGGTCGAAAGATACTTTATTCGGCCAGCGAAATGTGAGGCATGCGTTCAACATGACAAGAGAGACGAGCAACGATCGGTCCTTAACTGACACAGATGGGAAACTAATAGCACCCCAGAACCCTTTCTGGTTGCCTCTAACTTTTTTGTCTAGTCTCCAATTATTCATCAACACAATGGTTAATTCTAGGATATCATCCATCTCATAGCTAAAGTATTTCAGTAACCACCTATCATTGCAGGTGACCAAAAATCACCGATCACTACCGGTCTAAGCAGGGCTAAGCAGTATTCGATCCTAAACCTATCAAGGTAAGAATATCATAAGGTAGGCAAGGATCATAATAAATACATCAACGGTTTCACTCAACTCCTATCACTTAATGCAACAATATATAAACTCATATATATAAAGAATTGCTTTTATAAAGTAGGAGATCTAGAATGGTCCGAGGCTTGCCTCGCTCGAATGAACTAGGTTGATGATCCACGCACTCGGGCATGTTCTCTTCTTGCCCCTCTACCTCTAGCACCTCCTATGCCTGGATTACCTATGGGTCGACCCTATCCTGTTCCTCTTGCACTACTACTGGTACTTCTTCCTGTGATCCTGTATGATGCAATTATATAAGTAAATATACAAATGGTACATCGGATGCGATGGCATGTGATGATCATGATGGCATGATATGCCGATGAACACATTGAGACTTTATTGGGTAGAATATAGGTAAAACATTTCTACAAGGTAGTTAACATCATCAAAGGACAGTTATCACTAGTACATGTCATCTAATGCATTCTCTTCTGCCACTAACCCTCGTTACTATTCTGCTAACTACTATATAACCCTAACACAAGTGCTACTACACTTTATCAATCATAACTACACTAACAAGACAAGTCACATTAGCAAGTGATTTGATGCTTCAAAGATAGACCAAAGCTTCACCACCAAACTAATAATGCATAAAGGATCTTATTTTAATTCAATTTGAACTAGGGTTACAACAGCAACCTATATTTTTTTGCATATAAAAATCTATAAAAATTACAGTAGCATAGTCATACAATAATTAGCCTACCGTAAAATTTTTATGGTAATTAGATTAGTAAAACTGCCTACACAAAAATGACAAGCTAGGGGGTATAAATGAGCATGAAAATACTTTGTACTATGAAAAGTATCAAATAATAGATTTAGTACTTTTCCCATGTTCTACATAGTAATCAACTACTGTACAAAAATTATCATATGCATGTTGTATACTAATTTTTCTCTCTACCAAAAATAACAAAAATCAGCCAATAAAAACACTTGAACCAGACATCAATATTTTTCTATAGAACATGTATGACATATATTTTTTAGGCAAAGCACATCACAAAAGAAGACTAACAAAACTAGAACCATATTTTTCTGAGCAACATGTGATTTACTAAGCATTTTCCAAGAAAACAGCAATTATAAGAATTAAATAAAGCCCTATATAAAAGTATCACAAATTTGGCATACAACATTTTTATAATGTAGATCTAGTCATGAGGATCACAACAAAATTTATTTCATAAATTTTGGAGCTAAATTCATCAAGTTATGATTTTTGGAAGCATTTAAATCATTTCTGAAAAATCATTTTCCAAAACCCCTTTTAAAAATTCTGGATCTGGAATGCTATGTGCACACGCACCGTGCACCCAGACCCGGCTTCAGTCACTGCCGCTGGGCCCCAAGGCCCCACTGGCCAGTGGCACAGAGGCAGGGGAGGAGCTCCGCCGGTCGGAGCTCACCGGTGGCGAGCCCTTCGGTGGCGCAGTGAGCACCAACGCGCTTAGGACACCGAACCGCATCGACCAGTGTAGCTGCTTGGCCGGGTGGCTCACTGGAGCAAGCGTGCAGGCGTGCAAGGCGCATGGCGGCGCTGATGCCCGGCAGTCGCACCGCTCCAAGGTACGGTAAGGCGGTAGAGGTGGCACTAGAGCTCCATGGCTGCAAGGCTAAGCTGGCGCGCACAAAAAGGAGAAGAGGAAGGCATCGAAGCTGCTCGTCTGCGTGGAGCGGAGCTTCGACGAGCAGCGACCGAAGGGAAGCCAACCATTTCAGCCCCTTACCTTGCCGAAGCTGGGTAGCAGAGGGTGCGTGGTGGCGAGGCGAAGCCCGTGCCCTCGCTTGCGGGGCTCGGGGCGAGCAGAGCGGCGAAGGCGAGCACGGTGAAAGGTCTTGATGGCTAGAGGGGGGGTGAATAGCCTATTAAAATTTTCTACAAAGACAAGCTAAACAAGTTTATCAATATAACAAATAGCAAGATGCTAGTTTTGCTTAGCCTATGGGTGTTTGCAAGCCACCTATCCAATTCACAATTCTAGTATTTGCACTCAACCGCACAAGTCAAACCGAAAAGTTAAGTACAACTACAACTAGCAAGCTACACAAGAGAACTACTCTAGCTAAGCTAACTAGCTAGCAAAGATAACTAAGAAATTAATACAAGAGAGATAGGAGGGTATCACCGAGGGGCGAAGTATTGAGCCAACCAATATGATCAACAATGAATACCAAGATAACCAAACACCGGAATTAATCAATCACAATATGAAGGTGATGACACGAAGATTTATCCCGAGGTTCACGTGCTTGCCGGCACGCTAGTCCCCGTTGTGTCCCTTTTCACCACGTGGTTCGGTGGCTAATCGGTCTCACACCGAGCCTCTCAAAAGGCACCACAAGAACCTACCAAATGGCAAAAGGTTGCAATGACACGAGCAATATACTAACGTTGCCTTTGGCGCTTCGCCGAGGTAGGCACAAACCTCTCACAATTACCGGAGGTGGCCAAGAACAATCACCAACTCTTGCCAACGCCTCCAAGCTGCTCCAAGCCGTCTAGGTGGCGGCAACCACCAAGAGAAACAAGAATCCCGCAGCAAATCAACCACCAAGTGCCAACTAGATGCTATCTCACAATGCAAATGCACTTGGATCACTCAATCTCACTTCGAATATGCAAAGAAGCAAGAGAGATGAGTGGGAGGGGAGTTGCTTAGCTCAAAGTGCTCACAAGTATGTCAAATGTTCGAGAGCGAGAGCCTTGAGCCGTCCAACGAGTATTTATAGACGTACCCCTTCGAATAAAGCCGTTAGAAACTTAAACAGCCGAAATCGTGTTGACCGGACGCGCTGGTCGCGTGGACCGGACGCGCCGGTCACGCAACGGCTAGTTTCGCAACACTGACCGGACGCATCGGTCGCAACGACCGGACGCGCCGGTCGCGCAACGGTATTTTTGAAACACTGACCGGACGCGCCGGTCGCAACGACCGGACGCGCTGGTCACGACCGGACGCGCCGGTCCCGTGAAGGACCGGACGCGCTGGTCGCCTGAGCAGCGCTCAACGAAACAGTGACCGGACGCGCTTAAGAAGATGACCGGACGCGACAGTGCCCGCGTCCGGTGTGAGTCCAGTAAGCTCCCTGGACGACCGGACGCGTCCGATCATCAGTGACCGGACGCGCCTCGCGTCCGATCATCGAACTGAAAAACACGCAGATACTGAACACTGACCGGACGCGTCTGGTCCTGCAAGGACCGCGTCCGGTGCAGCGTCCGGTGCAGCGTCCGGTCACCTCTGTGACCTCCGTTCGCCTCCGTTTCTTTTTCTGACTTCCGGCGTAGTGGAAAATAGGCATTTCATATCCCCGAAATCGCCTGAATCCCGCGCTCGCACGCTCGGCGGGAGGGAGAGAAGACCCCAAACCCTCTCTACCGCTCAAACTCCACCGCCGTCGCAAACGTGCTAACATCACCAAGTGATCTCGTCATGTGTGAGTGTGTTAGCATTTTCACAATCATTTTCCGAGGCGATATTAGTTCTATCCAAATGCATATGATCATGAAATGCACATCTAGAGGCACTTAGGAGTTCAATAGCCGCGTCATTCCCCTCTTTATAGTACGGCTATCTATCCTATAATGTAACCACACCCACTAGGTGTCTTGGTTACTAAAACACAACCCTTAAGCATATACCTTTGCCTTGATCACATAGGGTTGCGTCCAAATCCAAGTGTGGCCATCATGATCACCATGTCCATCTTGCCACCAACCTTGGAATGTACTAATCCTCATATGCTACATACAACTTAGGCATAGGATTAGTACTTAGGTATTGTCACTAATTACCAACACCAAACATAGGACTTTCAATCTCCCCCTTGTTGGTAATTGGTGACAAACCTTTCACAAAGTTATTATGATAAAATTTTGATTGAACCCATGTCACATTGTCCAAGTATATTACCATGTGTAAGAATTATGGACATGTGATCATGAATTCAAATTGATAGCAATGGCTCCCCCTACATGTATGCTATATGTTTGGATTTTGGAAGCATACATGTTAGATAGGAAAGATTAGGAGCATTGTCTACCAGTAGGTGCTAAGTGTTTTAGATTATAGACCTTTGAAGCGTGATACCATCGGAGTAGCGATAAACACCATCTTAGCACCTTGTGTAGTTAGATTCCACTTGGAAAAGCACAAACATAACTAGAAACCTCGTGAGATCAACATTATAAGCAAGGCTCTAGTACCACTTTGAAAAACATGAAGCAACGAAAATCTAACTACTTCCTATTCATGCTAGTACCACAATGCATCATTCAAATTATACTAGCAAGTCACCACACAAGCAATGTATCGGAGAAAACGAAATGCATAACTATGCATCATACATATGAAGTGCACATAGAATTGATCCCCTTCTTTTATCAATTCTCCCCTTTTTGAATCTATCTTTGTGAATAATATTTTCTCCCCCACAACATTTTCTTCCCATTTGAGTTCTATCTTTGTGAACAATATTTTCTCCCCCTTTGGCACCAATTGACCACAAGGGGCAAACTATAGATAGATTATCATGTTGAAATATGGGGTGAGGATCAAGTTTGTGATTCAACCTAGATTGCTTGCATAAATAAAATGCTTCGGTTTGATCCAAGGGCAAGCTTCTTCACACCTCACTAGAAGGGTTATCATGCACCATGTTGAAGCAAGTATTTAGACAAGTTTTCTAGATTAAACACTTAGGATCACAAGCTACTTAAACAAGTTATATGCTACCACTAGATCATACAAGTCATGGAAACAATAGTGGCACCATATAAACTTCAAATTTATTTAATTTTCATGAATGATCCTAGAACATAAGAAATCATGACTAGATGCACTAAACATGTCCTTAGTATAGAATGAATGACATGTCAACCAATTGTACCTTGGGGCTCGAAGGAGAGGCATGTCATATATGGGGTGCATCAACTCATGTTGGAGAAGTCAAGTATGTTCAACTCATTCTTTAGCTTGTGAAATCTCTTCTCATCAAGTGGCTTGGTGAATAGATCGGCTAATTGATCTTCGGTGCCCACACTCTCAATGGCAATGTCACCCTTTTGTTGATGATCTCTAATAAAATGATGACGAACATCAATATGCTTTGTTCTTTGATGTTGAATCGGATTGTTAGTTAGCTTCACGGCACTTTCATTGTCACATAGCAATGGCACATTCTTGAAATTGATTCCAAAATCCTTCAATGTTGCCTTCATCCACAAGATTTGTGCACAACAACTACCCGCGGCGATGTATTCGGCCTCGGCGGTAGATAGTGCAATACTATTTTGCTTCTTGGATGACCATGAGACAAGTGATCTTCCCAACAATTGACATGTCCCGGAAGTGCTCTTTCTCTCCACTTTATCACCGGCATAGTCAGAATCCGAATATCCAACTAGCTCAAAGCTTGCACCTTTGGGATACCACAATCCAACATCTTGTGTATGCTTTAAGTACCTCAATATTCTCTTTGTTGCCTTCAAATGACTTTCTCTTGGTGAGGCTTGAAATCTTGCACACATACATACACTAAACATTACATCGGGCCTTGATGCCGTCACATAGAGTAGGCTACCAATCATTGATCTATATAGCTTTTGATCCACCATGTTGCCACTCTTGTCACTATCCAAACTTCCACTAGTGCCCATTGGGGTTGTAATACTCTTTGCATCTTCCATTCCAAACTTCTTGAGCATATCTTTGATGTACTTGGTTTGGCTTACAAATGTTCCTTCCTTCATTTGTTTGATTTGAAGTCCAAGAAAGAAACTAAGTTCACCAATCATTGACATTTCAAATTCCTTTGCCATCATTTTCCCAAACTCATCACAATAATCTTGATTGGTTGAACCGAATATGATATCATCAACATATATTTGCAACACAAACAAGTCTTTCCCAATCTTCTTGGTGAATAGTGTTGTATCAACTTTGCCCATGACAAATCCTTTGGATAGCAGGAAGTCCCTCAATCTTTCATACCATGCTCTAGGTGCTTGCTTCAATCCATATAAAGCTTTTCTCAACTTGTATACATGATTGGGTTTCTTATCATCTTCAAAACCGGGAGGTTGCTCCACATACACTTCCTCTTGAATGTACCCATTGAGAAATGCACTCTTTACATCCATTTGATATAGCTTGATATTGTGAGCACAAGCATAGGCAAGTAAGATCCTAATAGCTTCCAATCTTGCAACCGGGGCATAAGTTTCACCAAAGTCAAGACCCTCTATTTGTGTGTAACCTTGAGCCACTAGTCTTGCTTTGTTCCTTACTACTATCCCATCTTGATCTTGCTTGTTGCGAAAGACCCATCTTGTTCCAATGACATTGTGATCCTTAGGCCTTTCAACTAGTTCCCATACTTCATTTCTCTTAAAGTTGTTGAGCTCTTCATGCATTGCATTTACCCAATCCGGATCTCTCAATGCTCTATCAATGTCCTTGGGTTCTTCCATTGACACAAAAGAAGAGTGACCACAAAATGATGTCAATCTTGATCTAGTTTGAACTCCTCTTTGTATGTCACCAATGATAGAATCCAATGGATGGTCTCTTGCAATGTTGGTTGGTTGAAGCACTTGGACTTGATTGCTTGGATGTTGATGTTGATCATGAGTTGGAGATGATGAACTAGCCACTTGTTGATCTTGTTGCACTTGAGATGATGTACTAGCTTGATTTTGCACTAGAGAACCACTAGCTTGAGTGATTGGACTTTGGAGCACTTGATCTTTGTTGTCATCCACATCAATCACTTGCTTTGGCCTAATATCACCAATATCCATTTCTTTCATAGCATTAGTCAATTGAGTTCCTCTCACATCATCCAAGTTATCTTCTTCATCTTGAGAGCCATTTGTTTCATCAAACTCAACATCATGCACTTCTTCAAGTAAACCACTAGCCAAATTCCAAACTCTATAAGCTTTGCTAGTAGTTGAGTAACCAAGTAGAAATCCTTCATCACATTTCTTCTCAAACTTGCTTAATCTAGTGCCCTTCTTCAAGATGTAGCATTTGCAACCAAATACCCGAAAGTATGCAATGTTGGGCTTTCTTCCATTTAAGATCTCATATGGTGTCTTCTCTAGAAACTTGTGGCAATAGAGGCGGTTGCTATAGAAGCAAGCCGTGTTGATTGCTTCGGCCCAAAATGAATGACTCACATTATACTCATTCAACATTGATCTTGCCATATCAATTAAGGTTCTATTCTTCCTTTCAACTAGGCCATTTGATTGAGGTGTATACTTGGCCGAGAATTGATGTTTGATTCCAAGCTCTTCACATAGCTCATCAACTCTTGTGTTTCTAAACTCACTTCCATTGTCACTTCTCACTTTCTTGATTGTGGTTTCAAACTCATTTTGCACTCTCTTGATGAACTTCTTGAATATGTCAAATACATCACTTTTGTCCCCAAGAAATAATACCCATGTGTATCTAGTGAAATCATCCACAATCACAAAGCCATACTTGTTGCCACCAATGCTTGTGTATGTAGTTGGCCCAAATAGATCCATGTGCAACAACTCAAATGCCTTGGAAGTACTCATAATGCTTTTCAATGGATGAGTGTTGCCTACTTGCTTTCCGGCTTGACATGCACTACATAGCTTATCTTTCTCAAATGTGACATCCTTCAAGCCTCTAACTAAGTCATGCTTCACTAACTTGTTCAATTGCTTCATGCCAACATGACCAAGTCTTCTATGCCATAACCAACCCATACTTGATTTGGTGAGCAAGCATGTTAAAAGTTGAGTGTCACTAGCATTGAAATCAACCAAGTATAGATTCTCATATCTAAAGCCTTTAAAGATCAAGTTAGAGCCATCAACACTAACTATCTCCACATCATCAACACCAAATATGCACTTGAAACCGAGATCACACAATTGAGCAACCGACAACAAGTTGAAATTGAGCTTTTCAACTAGTAGCACATTGGAGATGCTATGATCATTTGAGATTGCAATCCTTCCAAGAGCCTTTACATCACCCTTGCTATTGTCACCAAATGTGATACTATCAATGCCACTATCATTTGATTTAAGAGAGTTGAACATTCTTGAATCACCGGTCATATGTTGAGAGCACCCACTATCAAGTACCCAATGCCTTCCTCCGGCCTTGTAATTAACCTACAAAACAATTTAATGTTTCTTAGGTACCCATACTTGCTTGGGTCCTTGGAGGTTAGTCACTAAGCTCTTTGGTACCCAAATGGCCTTCTTCTTTGGGCCCACAATTGGTGTACCAACAAACCTAGCATGCACACCTTTCTCACCCTTGGTAAGTACATAACAAGAATCAAAAGGAATGTAAGGTACATTAGCATTTTTCTTGTTCTTGTTCATTTTATTGCAATTAATCTCTAGATGCCCAACTTGTTTGCATCTATTGCAATAACGACCATTGCCCTTCACAAAGCGAGGCTTTGGAGTAGCAAAGGCCGCCTTGCCCTTCTTGGGAGTATAGCCTAATCCCTCTTTGTTAAGAGAGAACCTTTGGCTACCCAAGCATTTTAGCAAGCGGGCATCCCCACCATAGGCGTTGCCTAAAGCGCGGGTGAGATCATCCACCTCTCTCTTGAGAGTCTCAACCACAATTGATGAATCACTAGTAGTAGAGGTAGAGTTGGTTGTGGTGAATGATGATGAGCTACATGAAGCATTAGTAGGACTAACAAATAAAGAATCATTAATAATATCACATGTTAGTCCAATATCACAAGTGACAATCACTTGCTCCTCCTTAGCTTCCTTCATGAACTTCTCCAACTTAAGGTCCTTTTCCTTGATGAGCTCAAGTAGAGTGGAGTGGGCTTCCTTAAGCCTAGTGTGAGCAATTTCAAGATCCTTGTGGTCTTCCTTTAGACACTCACGAGAAGCCTCTAGCTCATCAAAGGATTTCCTAAGAGCTTTGAGCTCTTGTTCAATTCCTTTGCACTCCTTACTCTTTTTGAGAGCAACAAGCTCCTCCATCAAGGCATCATTTTCATTGCTCTTGGCAATGAGCTCTTGTTCTAAGATTTTGTATTTCTTGGTTGTCCTCTTGTAGCCCTTGCTCATTTGATCTATTATGCCTAATAGATCATCCTTGGAGTAGTCCTCATCCTCCTCATCATCACTCCTACAATCATCACTAGCACAAGAATCATCATCACTATCATCATGTTTTACCTTGGTAGGCTTGGCCATAAGGCATGTTGATGTAGTGTCAAAGATGGATGACTTGTTGGAGAGGGCGATGTTTGCAGTGGCTCGTCGAGTGATCCTCTCATCATCACTAGAGCTTTCATCATCATCACTATCGGAGTTGTCACTATCCCAAGTGACTACATAACCACCACCCTTCTTCTTCTTGTTGAAAGTGAAGCTCTTCTTTGCTTTCTTCTCCTTCTTGTTCTTCTTCAACTTTAACTCCCCATCATTATATCTTTTGTCTTCATAGGGGCACTTTGCCACTACATGATCGGGGCTATTGCAATTGTAGCAAAGCACCTCCTTTGCCTTCATGATGTCCCTTCTCTTTCTTGCACCATAGCCTTTCTTCTTCATGAACCGACCCATCTTTTGCACTAGAAGGGTCATGATCTCATCATCAAATGGATCATCATCATCATCATCAACCTTGCTCTTGCCCTTAGAGGATGAAGCCTTGAATGCAATGGGCTTCTCTTGCTTGACCTTGGTTTCCTTCTTCTCTTCTACCTCATCTTCATCATCATTGTATTGAGCATCAGTCATTATATCTCCAAGCACATTGGTTGGTTTGACCTTGTCCAATCCCTCTCTAAAGATCATTCTTCTCAAGGTGGCAAACTTCTTGGGTAAGCACATCAAGAACTTGTGTGAGAAGTCCTTGTCCTCAACCTTCTCCCCAAGCCCCTTGAGATCATTGACAATGACTTGGAGCCTATAGAACATCTCCGGGATGGATTCATCATCCTTCATCTTGAATGTGGAGAACTTGTCCTTGAGCATATATAGTTTGGCACTTTTTACCGTTGAAGTGCCTTCATATGTTTCTTCAAGCCTTATCCAAAGCTCATTTGCCTTTTCAAGATCTTTGATTTGCTCAAATACTTTATCATCAATGGCACGATAGATTGTGTCAAGTGCCGCCGTATTGCATTGTTTGTTGATGCGGTCATTGGGAGTGAGGTTTTCCTCATCAAGAATGACGTATCCTTCTTTGGTCACATCCCAAACCTTCTCATGTATATTGCCTAGATATTGCTTCATCTTCCTTTTCCAATGATCAAAGGAAGAGACACCATCAAAGAATGGAGGCTTGCCATTAACATGATTAAACATAACTTGAGCCATCTTACACCGAGGTTGTTAAGCCTTACAAATGGTGACCACGGCTCTGATACCACTTGAAAGGTCTTGATGGCTAGAGGGGGGGTGAATAGCCTATTAAAATTTTCTACAAAGACAAGCTAAACAAGTTTATCAATATAACAAATAGCAAGATGCTAGTTTTGCTTAGCCTATGGGTGTTTGCAAGCCACCTATCCAATTCACAATTCTAGTATTTGCACTCAACCGCACAAGTCAAACCGAAAAGTTAAGTACAACTACAACTAGCAAGCTACACAAGAGAACTACTCTAGCTAAGCTAACTAGCTAGCAAAGATAACTAAGAAATTAATACAAGAGAGATAGGAGGGTATCACCGAGGGGCGAAGTATTGAGCCAACCAATATGATCAACAATGAATACCAAGATAACCAAACACCGGAATTAATCAATCACAATATGAAGGTGATGACACGAAGATTTATCCCGAGGTTCACGTGCTTGCCGGCACGCTAGTCCCCGTTGTGTCCCTTTTCACCACGTGGTTCGGTGGCTAATCGGTCTCACACCGAGCCTCTCAAAAGGCACCACAAGAACCTACCAAATGGCAAAAGGTTGCAATGACACGAGCAATATACTAACGTTGCCTTTGGCGCTTCGCCGAGGTAGGCACAAACCTCTCACAATTACCGGAGGTGGCCAAGAACAATCACCAACTCTTGCCAACGCCTCCAAGCTGCTCCAAGCCGTCTAGGTGGCGGCAACCACCAAGAGAAACAAGAATCCCGCAGCAAATCAACCACCAAGTGCCAACTAGATGCTATCTCACAATGCAAATGCACTTGGATCACTCAATCTCACTTCGAATATGCAAAGAAGCAAGAGAGATGAGTGGGAGGGGAGTTGCTTAGCTCAAAGTGCTCACAAGTATGTCAAATGTTCGAGAGCGAGAGCCTTGAGCCGTCCAACGAGTATTTATAGACGTACCCCTTCGAATAAAGCCGTTAGAAACTTAAACAGCCGAAATCGTGTTGACCGGACGCGCTGGTCGCGTGGACCGGACGCGCCGGTCACGCAACGGCTAGTTTCGCAACACTGACCGGACGCGCCGGTCGCAACGACCGGACGCGCCGGTCGCGCAACGGTATTTTTGAAACACTGACCGGACGCGCCGGTCGCAACGACCGGACGCGCTGGTCACGACCGGACGCGCCGGTCCCGTGAAGGACCGGACGCGCTGGTCGCCTGAGCAGCGCTCAACGAAACAGTGACCGGACGCGCTTAAGAAGATGACCGGACGCGACAGTGCCCGCGTCCGGTGTGAGTCCAGTAAGCTCCCTGGACGACCGGACGCGTCCGATCATCAGTGACCGGACGCGCCTCGCGTCCGATCATCGAACTGAAAAACACGCAGATACTGAACACTGACCGGACGCGTCTGGTCCTGCAAGGACCGCGTCCGGTGCAGCGTCCGGTCACCTCTGTGACCTCCGTTCGCCTCCGTTTCTTTTTCTGACTTCCGGCGTAGTGGAAAATAGGCATTTCATATCCCCGAAATCGCCTGAATCCCGCGCTCGCACGCTCGGCGGGAGGGAGAGAAGACCCCAAACCCTCTCTACCGCTCAAACTCCACCGCCGTCGCAAACGTGCTAACATCACCAAGTGATCTCGTCATGTGTGAGTGTGTTAGCATTTTCACAATCATTTTCCGAGGCGATATTAGTTCTATCCAAATGCATATGATCATGAAATGCACATCTAGAGGCACTTAGGAGTTCAATAGCCGCGTCATTCCCCTCTTTATAGTACGGCTATCTATCCTATAATGTAACCACACCCACTAGGTGTCTTGGTTACTAAAACACAACCCTTAAGCATATACCTTTGCCTTGATCACATAGGGTTGCGTCCAAATCCAAGTGTGGCCATCATGATCACCATGTCCATCTTGCCACCAACCTTGGAATGTACTAATCCTCATATGCTACATACAACTTAGGCATAGGATTAGTACTTAGGTATTGTCACTAATTACCAACACCAAACATAGGACTTTCACACGGCGGTGGCCGCAATGGCATGGTGGCCACGTGGCTCCGCTACTGCTGCTGCTTGCGAGGCGAGAAGGGCGAAATGGGGTGAGTGGGGAGGCAGAGCGCGGTGCAGCGTGTTTTAGAGAGCGAGGTGCGAGTGTAGGGGCCACCGGGGTGCCAGGTGCCTACCGGAGCCGTACACCAGCAACCACGGGGCGGCCTGCCTCTACCGTGGTCGGGCACGATATGCGGGAGAGGGAGGCGGGGTGCGGGCAAGAGCGGAGGCAGGCCAGGCTGGTTGCAGCCGTCGGTCGAAAGTGGGGCGTCGGCCCACTTAAGCGAAAACTAGCTTTTCTTTTTATTTTTCAAATCCAAAATTAACTAAACAGCCCTAAATTCAAAATTTGAACAAGTAAAAAGCATTTTCAAATCTTGATCCCAAAACAAAAGTTGTATAGAATTTGATTCTCTATAACTTTGCTTAGAGATTAATTTTAAAATTCTAACTAGATTTTGAATTAGAGATTCAAAGTTCATTTTAATTCAAAAACTTATTTTTCTAACATATTTTTAAAAGCAAATTTTGAGAAACTTTTGAATATAAAACTTGCTCCAAAATTCATGCTAAACATTTCTAAATTATTTGCACTACCAAACAAACTTATTTATTGACCTAATCAAGTAGACTCATGGCATAGTTTTATTTGAACAAGCAATTTGCAACATTTATGTTTCGAAGTCATGTTTCACATGTTTCAAACCGATGTTTCCTTTATATTTCATGTGATTATAAATGCACGATGATGCTCATGCGCATGATTTGCAGTGTCTAATGCATACTTAACACCCGAGGTGTTACAACTATCGTGCTAGAAGAAAGAAGTCTTCATCCAAGAACAAGGAAGAATCAAGAAGGTGCTTTAAGTGTGGAAGTAAGGATCATCTTGTTGCTCAATGCCCATACAATAGCGATAATGATAATGATAATGATGACAAGAAGAGCAAGAAGAAGGACAAGAAGGAGAAGAAGGACAAGATGACCATCAAGAAAAAGAAGAAGGGTGGTTCATATGTGGTCACTTAGGATAGTGATGCTTCCTCAAGTGATGATGATGATAGTGATAATGACAAGACCACTAAGAAGAAGGCTCTTGCAAGCATTGCTATCAATGAGAAGCCTTCTCTCTTTGACACTCCATCTACATGCTTCATGGCTAAGACCACTAAGGTACAAACTTATGATGATGGATGTAATAAGGAACATGATAATGAAAGTGAAAGTGATGATGATGATGAACTCACTAAAGATGAACTAATTGACATGTTGGAAGATACTAAAGAACATTTTGACATTAAGAGAAGGGAATACAAAGATTTGTGTAAGGAACTAAAATCCCTTAAGAAAGCCTTTGATGAGCTCAATGCATCTCATGAGAGGCTAGAGAAAGCCCATGGGAAGCTTGGCAGGGCTCATAAGAAGCTTGAAAATGCTCATTCATCTCGATGAGCAAAATGAGAAGGAGCATGTTGTAACATGTGACAAAGGCTTAACTTGTATTTTATAAGCCTATTGTTGTTGCTCCCGCTAACCCTTCATGTAGTACATCATCTACTCCCACCTCACCTATGAGTGATGATTTCACTTGTAATATCTCACTTATGATTGAGAATGAGACCTTGAAGGAGGTCAATAAGCTCACTCGTTCCTTAGGCAAAGCCTATGGTAGTGAGGATTGCTTGCTTATGTGCTTGGGTAGCCAAAGAGCTTCTCTCTATAAAGAGGGATTAGGCTATACCCCCAAGAAAGGCAAGGCAGCCTTTGTTCCTCACAAGACTAGTTTTGTGAAGAACAATGGTCGGTTTTGTACTAGTTGCAAGCAAGTTGGTCACATAGAGTAAAAATGCATGAACAAGAAATCACAAGCTAATGTATCCTTAATTAAACTTGATTCTTTCTATATGCTTACTAAGGGTACCAATGGTGTTCATGCTAAGTTCATTGTTGCACCATAGATGGGCTCAAAGAAGAAAGTCATTTGGGTACCAAAGAGCTTAGTAACTAACCTTCAAGGACTCAAACAAGTTTGGGTACCTAAAAATAATTGATCTTCTTCTATATGTCAATTACAAGGCCCGAGGAAGGCATTGGGTTCTTGATAGTGGGTGCACTCAACACATGACCGGTGATGCAAGAATGTACAACTCAATCAACACCAATGATAGCAATGGTTATGATAGTATCACTTTTGGTGACAATGGCAAAGGCAAGGTCAAAGGGCTTGATAAGATTGCAATATCCAATGACATGAGCATTTCCAATGTGTTGCTAGTTGAGAGCTTGAACTTTAGTTTGTTATCCATGGATTACTTGTGTGATCTTGGATTTAAATGCATATTTGGGGCAGATGATGTAGAGATCATAAGTGTAGATGGCTCTAACTTAATCTTCAAAGGCTTTAGATATGAGAATCTATACTTGGTTGATTTTAATGCTAGCGAAGCTCAATTATCAACATGCTTGTTCACTAAGTCTAGTATGGGTTGGTTATGGTATAGAAGGCTTGGTCATGTTGGAATGAAACAATTGAATAGATTGGTTAAGCATGACTTGGTTAGAGGCTTGAAAGATGTAGTGTTTGAGAAGGATAAGCTTTGTAGCTCTTGTTAAGCCAGCAAACAAGTTGGAAACACCCATCCTAAGAAGAGCATTATGAGTACTAGTAAGGCATTTGAGTTATTGCACATGGACTTGTTTGGGCCAACACAATACACTAGTATCGGTGGAAACAAATATGGCTTTGTGATAGTGAATGATTACACTAGATACACTTGGGTATTCTTTCTAGTGGACAAGAGTGATGTGTTTGCAACATTCAAATTATTTATCAATGGCATTCACAATGAGTTTGAAACAACCATCAAAAGAGTTAGAAGTGACAATAGAAGTGAGTTTAAGAACACTAGAATTGATGAGTTATGTGATGATTTTGGAATTAGACATCAATTATCGGCCAAGTACACTCCATAATCAAATGACCTTATTGAGAGGAAGAATAGAACACTCATTAATATGGCAAGGTCTATGCTTAGTGAGTACAATGTGAGTCAATCCTTTTGGGCCGAAGCTATCAACACGGCTTGCTATTATAGCAACCGCTTATATTATCACCCATTGAAAGAGAAGACACCTTATGAGCTCTTGAATGGTAGAAAGCCCAACATTTCATATTTTTGGTTTTTTGGTTGCAAATGCTACATATTGAGAAAAGGCACTAGATTGAGAGAGTTTGACAAGAAATGTGATGAAGGATTCTTGCTTAGATACTCAACCACTAGCAAAGCATATAGAGTTTGGAATTTAGCAAATGGTACTCTTGAGAAAGTTTATGATGTGAAATTTGATGAAACCAAGGGTTCCCAAGATGAGAATGAGAACTTGAAAGATGTTAGAGGCATTCAACTTTCAAATGCCATAAAGAACATAGATGTTGGTGAATTGAGGCCTAGACAAGTGAATGATGAAGAAGATGATCAAGTGCAGGTGCTCTCTAACTCAAATGTGCAAGTTGACACTAATCAAGCAAGTTCAAGTGGCTCTCATGACAATGTGCAAGATCAAGTGGCTAGTTCACCATCTCAACCAATTGATCAGGCAAGTGCAAGCAATGTTTCAACACTCCAACCAACTAATATTGCAAGAGATCATCCATTAGACACTATAATTAGAGATATTTCTAGAGATATACAAACAAGATCAAGATTGGATTCATTTTGTGAGTACTTCTCATTTGTGTCATCCATTGAACCAAAGAAGATAGATGAAGCATTGAAGGATGTTGATTGGGTGAATGCTATGCATGAAGAATTGAACAACTTCACAAGAAATCAAGTATGGGAGTTAGTGGAAAGGCCAAAGAACCACAATGTGATTGGAGCTAAATGGGTCTATAGAAACAAGCAAGATCAAAATGGGATAGTAGTGAGGAACAAAGCAAGATTGGTAGCACAAGGTTATACTCAAGTAGAGGGTCTTTACTTTGGAGAAACATATGCCTCGGTTGCTAGATTAGAAGTAATTAGAATCTTGCTAGCCTATGCTTATGCCCACAACATCAAGCTGTATCAAATGGATGTCAAGAGTGTATTCCTTAATGGCTACATCAATGAAAAAAATTATGTTGAGCAACCTCCCGGTTTTGAAGATGACAATAAGCCCAACCATGTTTACAAGTTTAAGAAGACATTGTATGGCTTGAAATAAGCACCTAGAACATGGTATGAGAGATTGAGGGACTTCCAACTCTCAAAAGGATTCGTGATGGGAAAGGTTAACACCACTCTTTTCACCAAGAAGATTGGTAAGGACTTGTTTGTGTTATAAATCTATGTAGATGACATCATATTTAGATCAACCAATCAAGACTTTTGTAAAGAGTTTGAGAAGATGATGGCTAACGAGTTTGAGATGTCCATGATTGGAGAGTTGAGTTACTTCTTTGGTCTTCAAATCAAGCAATTGAAGAATGGTACATTTGTGAGTCAAGGCAAGTACATCAAAGACATGCTTAAGAAGTTTGGCATGAATGAAGCAAAGCCAATTAGTACACCAATAGGAATAAATATCAATTTGGATAGTGATGCAAGTGGCAACATGGCGGATCAAAAGTTGTATCACTCTATGATTGGAAGCCTACTCTATGTGACCACATCAAGGCCAGATGTCATGTTTAGTATGTGCATGTGTGCAAGATTTCAAGCCTCACCAAGAGAAAGTCATTTGAAGGCTACAAAGAGAATATTGAAATACTTGAAGCACACACAAAATGTTGGTTTGTGATATCCCAAAGGAGCAAAGTTTAAACTTGTTGGATATTAGGACTCTGACTATGTGGGACGCAAGGTTGAAAGGAAGAACACTTTGGGCACTTATCAATTGTTGGGAAGATCACTTGTTTCATGGTCATCGAAGAAACAAAATAGTGTTGCATTATCATCCGTCAAAGTCAAATACATATCCGTCGGTAGTTATTGTGCACAAATCCTTTAGATGAAGGCCACCTTGAATGACCTTGGAATCAAGTTTAAGAAAGTTCCATTGCTATGTGACAATGAGAGCACAATCAAGCTAATCAACAATCCCGTTCAACATGCAAGAACAAAGCACATTGATGTCTGCTACCATTTCATAAGAGATCATCAACAAAAAAAAGGACATTTGCATTGAGAGTGTGGGCACCGAAGATGAACTTGCCAACATATTCACCAAGCCACTTGATGAGAAGAGGTTTTGCAAGCTAAGGAATGAGTTGAACATATTGGATTTCTCAAATATGTGTTGATGCACCCCCACCTATTATGACATGCCTCTCCTTTGAGCAATCAAAGGTAAAAGTTGATTGGCATGGCATACATACTTTGCTAAGGACATGTTTAGTGCATCAAGTCATTCCTCATGTTTATAGGCTCATTCATAAAAATTAAATGAATTTGATGCTTGTATGGTACAACTATTGCTTCTATGCTTGATTTGATGTAGTAGTAGCATATGACATGTTTGTGGGCTTGTTGAAAGCCCTAGTTTGGTTTTGGATAATTGATGAAACCTAGGGACTAATCATTATGCTAAGTGTGTAGGCATGAAATGATAAAGTCCCATGCCAAGTGGTGAAGCCTAGATGATCATGGTATTGATGGTGATGACCACAATGTGATCAAGGGCTTACTTGGAGAGGAGAAGAGGCAAAATCCTATGGAGCTCAAGGCAAAGGTATAGATAGGATTTGATTTTGATGATCAAGACACCATAGAGGGTGTGATCACACTTAGGATCGATAGTCGTACTATAAAGAGGGGAATTTCCAAGGCTATTGATCACTTAAGTGCCACTAGATGAGGATTCATTTGCATATGCATTTATATCTAGTGGAGAGCTAACCTAACTCCTTCAAAATGATTGCGGAAAATGTTAACACACATGCACATGGTGAAGTACACTTGGTGGTGTTAGCACATTTGCGAAGGAGGTGGAGTTTGAACGGTAGAGATTGAAAGCCCAAGTTTGGTTTTGGTAATTAATGACGCTAAGTTGCTAATGCCATTGTGTCAAGTGAATTGAGTTAGGCATAGCAATACATGTGATGAAGGAGCAAGGAGCATGACGGTGCATGGACATGAAATGACGATCATGGTGGAGATGCACATGAAATGATGATCCTGGTGATCAAGCATGAGGAGATCGACATGGAACAAAGGGATCAAGGCAATGGTATAATCATATGGTTTGCTTTTGCCGGTCTAAGATGAGTAGAGAAGTGATTGATCGGGTTTAGGAATGATAGCCAACTATCAAGAGGGGCAATCACAGTTAGCTCATGAATCAAGTGCTACTAGGTCATCATCTTGAGCATATGCATTAGGATCTAGTAGAGGGCTAACATAACGCCTTGAAAAATGATTGTGAAAATGCTAACACACATGCACATGATGGTGAACACTTGGTGGTGTTAGCACTTTTATGAAGGCGGTGGGGTTTGAGCAGTAGAGAGGGGTTTGGGTTCCTCTCAGTCATTTTAGAGGAAATGAAATGTATATTTTCCACTATGCTGGTGGCGGAGTTTTTCTCTAAGTCATCATGGATAGAAACGGAGGCGAACAGAGGTCACTGGGGTGACCGGACGCTGAACCGGACGCGACCACGGCTTAACCGGACGCGTTCGGTCAGTAGCAGTTGTTGCAGAGGCACGCGGGCTAGGTTTTTACATCGGCGTGTCCGATCACTCACGGGACTGGCGTGTCCGATTAGGCGCTCAGAGGGTCTATAGATCGCGTGGTCGATCAGACGCGGTGGCGCATCCGGTCACGTTCGACCAGACATGTCCGGTCACGAGTGGACCCTTACTGGACTCTAACCGGACGCCATGTGTAATGCATCCGGTCAGGTCTGCGCCTCGTCCGGTCGATGCTTCGTGGGCGCGGGCACGGGCGCTGTGTGATCGTTGCGTCCAATCGATCAGACCAGCGTGTCCGGTCAACGCGCGCAGAGCGGCATCTCAAGCCTAACGGCTCTATTCTTTGGGGATGCTTATAAGTACTCATTTGGTCGGCCTTGGGACTAACTCTCTTGACTCTTTGAACACTTGAGACATACTTTGAGCTAGAGAACTTCCCCTCCACTCATCTCCTTGCTTGGTTGCATACTCTAGTGAGATTGAGTGAGATTCAAGTGCATTGCTTAGTGATTTGCATCTAGTGGCACTTGATCTTTGAGTTGGCTGCGGATTTCTTGTTACTTTTAGGTGTTTCCCAACATCCTAGATGGCTTGGAGCAGCGGTGGTGTTGAGCTCGTGATTGGAGATTATTTTGAGCCTCGCCAAGTGATTATGATGGGTTCTTGAGCCTTCCCCGCTAGAGTTCACGAATTGGCTACTCTAGTGGAGCTCGTGGCTTGGAGGATCCCCATCTTGTGAGTGGATGTGCAGCACCCGCTGAGGGTTTGACTCTTGATAGTCAATTAGCTCATGATCCATCAAGTGGGAGCATCGCCACAACGAGGAGTAGCTTGCCGGAAAGCAAGTGAACCTCACTAAAAAAATCTTGTGTCATCTCTTGCCGAGGATTGTCTTTATGATTGTGTGTGATTGATTCTTTGGATACATCTCATCTCTACACCATTGGTATAAGGATCAATTGACTCTCCTTTTTATTCTTGCATTTTATCTTGTCTAGTGTGCTTAGCGTAGTTAGTATCACATAGGAGTAAGTAGCTTAGTGACTTAGCTTTGTTGGTGTGAATTAGAGATCATAGTCTTGTTCACTAGAATTGTATAGGTGGCTTGCTTAGTATAGTTGAGCTAGTGCTAGAATTAGCCTCAACATCTTTTATACTAACAATTGTTGATTAGTGAAGCTTGCAGATTTTTAAATAGGCTATTCACCTCCCCTCTAGCCATTTGGACCTTATAGAGATGGGTTCGGCGAATTTTTGAAAGTGTTCTTCACTGTTTTTAGTGCACCGGACGCTGGCTTCGGGTGCACCGGACGCTGGCTTTGAGAGCATCGGACATTGGCCGTGCGTCCGGTGAATACGCCATTGTGCAACCTCGCTGGAACCAAGCATTGGACGCTCCGGTATTGCTGCACAGGACGCTAAAGTGGCAATGTTCATGCCTCTGGTGGCTATGTGACGTCAGCAGCTTCTTCGAACCCTCATGTGCACCGGACGCAGTGGAATCCGTTGACCCACCAATGAACGCATTCGGTGAGCGAAAATTGTTTCTGGTTGCTTACTAGAGTGCATCGGACACTTGGCGTCGGACTTTGAGTGCTAGGCATCAGACACGTCTGGTGCTCGCTGAAACGACCGTTGAACTTTGAACGCGCGAGACATGTGGCGAGATTTGGTGCATCGGACGCTGCTGGTGCGTCCGATGCCTGTGCGTCGAAGCATCCGGTGTCCCTGATTTTTGCCCAACGGCTCTATTCGAAATGGTATCTCTATATATACATCTTTGGCCAGCTAAGGGGAATCCCTCTTGGACATTTTGACATCCTAACATCCTCTTGAGCTTAGCATACTCCCTCCCACTCATCTCCCTTGCTTGATTGACAAATCAAAGTGAGTTTGAGTGATCTCAAGTGCATTTGCCTATGAGTTTGCATCTAGTTGGCACTTGGGTGAGCATTGGCTGCGGGATTCTCGTTACTCTTGGTGGTTGCCACCACCTAAACGGCTTGGAGGCAACGGAGGAGTAGTGGCAAGAGTGGTGCTTGTTCTTGGCCACCTTCCGGTGATTTGTGAGGGGTGTTCTGCCTTCCCCGGCGAAGCACCAAAGGCAACTCTAGTAAATTGCTCGTGTCATTAAGTTACCTCACTTGCGGTAGGTTCTTGCAGTGCTCTTGGGGAGCTTGGCTTTGGATTGCCAATTAGCCGCCGAACCACGAAGTGGTGGTCGACACAATGGGGACGTAGCATGCCGGCAAGCATGTGAACCTCGAGAGAAAATTGTGTGTCACCTTTGTGATTGATTTCTTGGATTTCTCCCGGTGATTGGTCTTCATATTGTTGTGATTGGTTCATTCCTCGATGCGGTGGTATAAAGATCACATACCTCTCTTTTACATTCCGCAAACTAGTTGTAACAAGCTCTTTAATGTAATTAGTTTTGAGAGCTTGTTTTATCTTTGCTAGTGTAGCTTGTCACCTAGTTGAGCTCTTTAGTGTAGCTAGCTTGTGAGAGCTCGTAGTGACTTAGCCCTTGTTTGTTATAGTGATCATAGTTACTAGAATTATTAGATAGGTGGCTTGCAACCTTTGTAAAGCTAGAGCAAATTCATATTTTGTCATTTGTTATACTAACCTTTTGCTAGAATAGTTTGTAGAATAGTTACTAGAATAGTTTGTAGAATTTTTAATAGGCTACTCACCCCCCTCTAGCCATATTAGGACCTTTCACTTGTAAACCTAGTGTTTGATCTAGAAAATGAGCTATAAGTGTTTAACTCAACACAAGATAATCCTTATTTGGAGGTGTGAAGAAGCTTGTCCTTGGATCAAACTGAGTTAAATATCTTTGGTAAGTGTTCTAGATTGAACCAAATTTGGAAAAATGATCCTCACCTCATTAATTGACATTGATAATCTTAACCTATCTAAAATTGAACATTTGTGGTCATTGATGACAAAGGGGGAGAAATTGCACAAAGATAAGGTTGAATGACAAAGAGGGAGAACTTTGGCATAGGGGGAGAAATATGAAAGTAAGGGGATCAATTAAAATTTGAGCACACAAGTAGGGGGAGCAAGCTCATAAACTTGATTGATGCATTTAAATATGCATTTTCATATGTTTGCTTGCATGGCACAAGTTTTAAATTAAAATTCAATGATTGTGTGGTGTATGCTAGTTGTAGGTTTGAATGATGAAATGAGAAACTAGCATGCATAGGATAGTTAGATATGCCTTGGTTTTGTTTTTCAAGTGTTACTAGAGCCTTGCATATAATGTGATCTCACGATGTATCAAATGTTTGTGTTTTACAAGAAATTCCAAGTGGTATCTAACTAGTAGTGGTGCTAAGGATGGTATATTTGGTGCACTCCGATTGTTATCACGCTTCAAAGGTCCATCTCTTATACCTTATCATCATTTGGTAGTCATTACCCTCCAACATTTCCTATCCATGCATATGTATAAGCTTCGATCCAAACTCTTAGCACATATGTAGGGGGAGCTAATGCTACCAATTCAGGTTCATGAAACTTGTCCATACACTTTTACACATGGTAGATATGCTTGGGCAAGCAACATGGATTCAATTAAATTTTCATTCATATCTTTGTGAAAGGGTTGTCATCAATTACCAAAAAGGAGGAGATTGAAAGCTCTAATTTGGTTTTGGTGAATTGATAAAACCCTATGTGCTAACCTACTTGCTCTAGTGATCATGAAAATAAGAAGCACATTCCAAGTGATGGAGCAAATAGTGAAGATCATGACGATGGTGTGACCATGGTGATGATCAAGAGCTCAGGCTTGGAAAAGAAGAAAGAGAAACAAAAAGCTCAAGGCAAAGGTGAAAATTGATAGGAGCTTTTGTGTTTTGGTGATCAAGACACCAAGTGGGTGTGATCACATTTAGGATAGATAGCCTTAATATTAAGCGGTGAAACTCGTCGTGAAATACGGTTATTAAAGTGTCAATAGATGTTCTAACTCATTGCATGTGCATTTAGATTCTAGTGAGTGCAAACACCCTTGAAAATGTTTGTGAAAATATGCTAACACACGTGCACAAGGTGAAACACTTGGTGGTTGGCACATTTGATCAAGGGTGGCAAAGTTGAAGATCAAAAGGAGGAGTTTTTGATCGACCGAACTCTCAAGTCCCGAAGTGATTGGACTCACCTGTTGTGCGTCCGGTCATTTATAGTGGAGTTGGCGTGCTCGGGCTCGGTCTGGCCCGTGACCGGACGCAGCACAGTGAAAGTGACCAGACACGTAGGGCCTGCGTCCGGTCACAGATGACATACGCTGACGTGGGGCTGGCAGCTGAGGAAGTGAGGACCTAACTCGGTCGTGCGTCCGGTCATGCGTGATCGGACACATCAGGTCATGGAAAAACAGCTCTGGATGCTTTCTGTAGGTGTTAGACGCTGGGAAGTTGTGGGGAGCGGCGTGTCCGATCATGGCGTTGCCTTGGCACGCGCACGGGGATCTAACGTTGATCGGCGCGTCCGGTCCTACCTAGCGCAGCGTCCGGTCACCACTTAACCGTGAGGGCGCTAGATTTTGACCGTTGGAGATCAACGAATGCAGTTTGTAGCGGGAGACATGTGGACGGCATCCAACGACTGGACGCTAGGGGACACGCGTCCGATCGGTTGCACCTGCGTGTCTAGTCACCTCGAAATCAGTACAGACAGGGGGCCAACGGCTCTATTCCTTTGGGTTCCCTATATAAGTCATGTGGCCAGCTCTTGCTCACTCTCTTGGCCATTTGCATTGATATAACAACCTTGTGAGCTTAGCCAAAGCCCTCCCACTCATCTCCATCATTGATTCATCATCTTTGTGAGATTGGGAGTGAATCCAAGTGCATTGCTTGAGTGATTGCATCTAGAGGCACTTGGTGATTGTGTTTCGCTGTGGATTCCGCTTGTTACTCTTGGTGGTTGCCGCCACCTAGACGGCTTGGTGCAGCGAGGATCGTCGAGCGGAGGAAGGTGCTTGTCTCCGGCTCTAATCGTGATGATTATGAGGAATTCTTGACCTTTCCCCGGCGGAGAGCCAAAACGTACTCTAGTGGATTGCTCGTGGCTTGTGTGATCCTAATCTTGTGTTGGTTATGTGGCACCCGATTGCGGGTTAGGCGTGTGATCAGGGATGAAAACGGTACGGATATTTTCTGACCGTATTCGAGACCGAATCCGTTTAGAGGGGTTTTAATCCGTCCGTATCCGAGTCCGGATATTTAACATCCGATACCGTATCCGTATCCGAATATTTAAATCACATATTTATGATGTCGATATCCAATCGTATCCTATCCGTCATTTTTTATACTATCCGTATTCGAATCCGAATCCGAACATAAATACGAAAACCAATACGATATCAGTGATATCCGTCCGTATCTGATCCGTTTTCATCCCTACGTGTGATGCCTATAAGCGCGTGAACCTCCAAGTGAGTAAATCGCCACAACAGGGACTAACTTGTCGGCAAGCAAGTGAACCTCGGTGAAAAATCATTATGTCATCTTGTCACTAGGATTTCATTGGTATTCATTGTGATTGATTGATTGTCACTTGCCACGGTGGCATAAACATTCCTAGTGTAGCTAAGCTCTTTAGTGTAATTAGTTTTGAGAGCTAGCTTGTGTCTTGTCTAGTGGTTAGTGAGGCTCTTTAGTTAGTCTCTGAGAGCTCACTAACTTAGTGATAGCGACATAGCCTCTTGTGTGTGAATTAGAAATCATAGCAACTAGAATTGTGGATAGGAGGCTTGTATTTTTAGTAGGCTAGCGCAACACTCGCTTTGCTTCATAATTGTCTAACCACTTGGCTTAAGTGTTGTTGTAGAAATTTTTATAGGCTATTCACCCTCTCTATAGCCATTAAGACCTTTCACCCACGTCGCCTGTTGCTCCCCGCGGCCCGCGCCTACTCTGTGCCACACGCCCCGCTCACTCGGGTTCCGTGCCACTCGAACGACTTGCGCCCCATCCACATCGCTTGCCCCACATGGGCCCACGTCGTCCGAGCATCACCAACATCGAGAAAGAGGAGACACCGAGGAGAGGCAGCAGAAGGCGAGGAAAGATGCAACACCCAATCTACTTTTGAAACATCCAGATACAACACTTGCAACATACGTATGAAGACAAATGAAACGTTTAAAACATGTGTCTGAAACACTTGAAAAAAAAACACATGAAACACTTGAAAACAATTGCAACACATACGCAACATCCAGATAAAACACTTGCAACATGTGTGAAATATATGCAACATCCAAATAAACACACTTGCAACATACGTCTGAAAAATAGATGAAACATTGGGAACAAACGTTTGCAACATAAGTGTACAACCATTACAACATATGTAGCATCCCAACCTACTTTTGCAATATCCATACAAAACCCTTGCAACATACCTCTAAAACACTTGAAACATACGCTGGCAACATGCGCTTTCAGCGCAATGTCACCTTGCTGCTTGGACGAATGGAGCTCATCGTTGTGAGCTTGACGCCGGCGCGGAGCTCGATGCCACAGAGTGAAAGGAGGTCGCCACTGCCCTTGATGGACCACTAGCGGAAGATGGCCATGACGCGAATGTCGTCGAGGCCCGAGATGCGGCGGTTGTTGAGGTAGCTCGTGAGGTGGTCACTGAAGGCGGCGAGGTAGCTCCCCGCGGGTAGCACGATGCGGCAGCTAGAGCGGATGTCGACGGCAAAGTCCCTGGAGCCGGCGTCGAGCATGTAGGCACGCACGTTGGCCGAGAGCAGGCCGCACGGGAAGCCCCGAAGGCGAAGCTCATCATACGCAGTGGTGGCGAGCAGTGACGTGGTGGAGTTCGGGCAACCGAGCGGGAGCAAGAGCGACGCCGCAAGGAGGGCGGCGTGCCATCATGGGTTAGTTGCGCGGGTCAGAGACCAGGGGACGAAGCTGCGGAGGCCTGGAGGGTGGAGGGAAATAGGAGAGACGTGTGGGACAGCGAAACAATACGGAATGGGAGATTCAGGCTATTCAAATGTCCGGATGGGAGTCACGGAACGGACCACTGCAGAGGTCCGGATGGGAGTCACGGAACGGACCACTGCAGGTCTGCAGTTGCCTAGGCAACCTGTCCGTAGGCCCAGCAAGGAGGCGTCCGGATGGACGTCGTGACCCAATTATCGTTTTAGGAAAGCATCTCCGGTTTAATGGTCTTTTTGGGCTGTTTCGTACAGAACGCACTGCTCAATGGGCCAAAGAGCAAGGCTGGGCTATCCGGCCCAATAGCCCAAAAACAAGAACCAACAAAAGGTCACGGACGCACCTGAACAATCCGCATTCAGCCAACTGTACAGGATGCACCATGACTTTGAACTATATGCTCTAGCACAAATTACGCAAGCATAGCAATGAGGCTGAGTTGCACGGAAGAAAGGACCATATGTTCCAGCAGTTTACCTTCCCAATATAGATCTTGCAAAGTTGATCTTGACTTAAGCCGTTAAGCATGCTTACGACAGAAACAACAGCAAGACATGCAGAAACATAACATAACACCAACACCCTGCATTGTGTCGAGACAAAGGTTTTGCAATGCTAACTAGATCTTCTATGCCTGGTAAACCTTCACCAGTTGAAGCAAGAGTCGGACAGATACTAACAGCCTCCCTTCGGCCTACCATAGATCCTTCCTACTCATTCTCATCTATCCAATCACCATAGATCCTGCTGATCTTGTCAGGGCCCTTCCACTTCTGAATGGGCCTTTGCAGTTGTCCAGATCTCTGGCTGATGATGGTGGAGCGCTGCGACTGGATGCCGAGATGGTACACGTCTGCATGAGGGGGCATCACAGTGGATGCAGCAGCAGACTCTGCGGGAGCTTTAGCAGAAGCACCAGCTTGCTTCGAGTCAGGAGTGGACGCGATGTCCCTGCCGTCTATGTCCACGAGGCCCCCTCCATACTTGTGAAGTTCTGCAATTACAGCTAAAACATGTTAAGACTTTTACCAAAACAAAGAACTTGTATGGCATTGTGCCTAAATGAACTAGCTGGTGTATTAAAAATATAAAAATAAAAAGAGTTGCCCATGATCCAAGCACCAACCATCCACCTGACTGCAATTCAGTATTTGCAATGAAAACTATCCTTTTCAAAGGATCACCTCAGGCAAGACATCAAACAGAAATGTGTTATGCAGGATGAAGGACTCCAACAGCAATATTAAATGTCCATAGCTGATTTAAGGCAGCACAAAATGAAAACTGCAACAGAAATACCATATGTCCCCTGAAGCAGCACAAATACAAAGCCTCAAAAGGGCAGGTAACTCAGCAAGTGATACTTTTTGTACGACACCCAATACCTCATTGGCTGAACATAAATGAAAACTTGACACAGACAAAGGCCAAATTTTATGAAATATTTATGAATAATTGCATTACAGCTTGCAGTACCACGATGCACCTTCCAGTATGTAGAAAGCTTTATCGGACAAGCTTATTTTGCTGCCACCAAACCCAACCCAGCATAATGTGCACAAACTCCGAAACGGAAGGCAGACTATGGAACTACATTCTGATCAATGACACACCCTCACTCAGCAATCACAAACTCTGAAACCAACCAAACCCTGCAAGAATTCAGTATATGCTACATGTCTACACCTACTGGCATGGTTCACTCATAAACCATAAACATCTCACAGCCCAAACATATTTCTTCTAGGAATTAGTGTATTGAGAATCATAGCATATACTTCGAATCATACATGACTGAAATAATTTACAAAACAGTAGCTCAAATCAGAGATACTACTATGAAGAAACTACATAAACCAGCATGGTTTACTCCGTAAACCATAAAGATCTTATAACCCCAACAGATTTTTTTTTCCTGGGCAATTCATTAGCATGTCAGAAATTATAGCATAAACTTCCAGCACACGACTCAAAATTAATTCAATGAAACAACATTTCAAATTATAAAACAATGTATTGTCGCTAACAATGAAACACCATCAATAACCCAACCTACGAAAATTAATATCATGGCTAACATTAAGGACTATAATGAACAATGTTTCTACCAGAAGTTAACTGTAACAGAGTATCATGCACAAATTACTTGAAAGAAACATGAATCATAATTGAATAAATCAGGTCCTAAATTTGATGAAGCAGGAAGTATAACAATTTGATGATTAAAGGCCCATATATGAACCTGAGACTCACCAGCAGAACCATGAGCAAAGTGGCATTTGCTCCCAAATGGGCAGTATCCAGTCATCTCCCACTTGTTACAGATCCTCGTCTTCCAGTTGGACGGCTTCTGCACCATTGCTCCGTTGGCAGAGGCAGCAGCATTGTATCCCCCACCACCAACCGTGGGCGAGAGACTGATGGCCACGCTCTCCCGCGCCTTGGACTGCTCATCGTGCAGGAAGGTGCACGCATCACCATAGGGGCAGCCCTCTTCAGTGTAAAACTTCTTGCAGTGGCGGCCCTTGTACGCCCTGCCCCCCTGCGAGCTGCCGCCGCCGCCGTCTCCAGCGACGACACTTCCAGAGGTCATGATGGGGATCTGGTGCTCCTCCCGCTGCTCCGTGGCCTCCTCGTGGGCGGCCACGATCTCCTGCCAGTTGGGCGGCGGCTTGCGGAGCTCCTCCATGCCATGCGCGAAGTTGCAGTTGGTGACGTAGGGGCAGGTCCCGGCCCGGAACTTGCAGCAGAGCTTGGTCTTGAAGAACATCTTGCCGATGGCGCGCGACTTGCTCGTGCTGCTCCCGCCGCCGCCATCGCTGCCGCCGCCCCCGCCCCCGCCCCCGCCCCCGCCGCGAGCCTTCTTGCCCGGCGGCGGCTGCTCGCTCCCCGCCCGCGAGGACGGGTTCCGGTCGCCGTAGCCCGGGTCGGCGTTCCACTGGCGGTAGTCGTCCTCGGTGGCCCAGATGGCGGCGTCCCCGCCCGTGGACGGCGCCGCGTTGGTCCAGGCGTCGGGGCCCGCGGCGTCCGGGATGATGTGGATGGCGTTGGTGTAGTCCATCGCCGCAGCTGCTGCTCCCGAGCCCTACCTTTCGATCCCGCGCGCACGCGCCGGAGAAGAAGAGAGAGAACCTAATCGAACAGACCGCAGGTGGATGGATAATTCCGGTCAGTAAGACGCCGCATCTAAGAAATCCGCAACCAAATCAAGTGGATAGGGAGGACGGAAGAGGGATTTGGGTTTGGTTTGCTCACAGCGAAGAGAGTCAATCCCGCCGAAGTCGCAGTCCCCCGCGTCGACGCACCCTACCCCGCGGCTGCGGGGCCGACGCCGGCCTACGCGCCCGCTAGTCACCGCCCGTCTCACCTGCTTGCGGTGTCTCCCGCCGTTGTCGAGGCACGACGGCGCCGCGGAACTGAACCGGCCGAGCAAGTCGCCACGGCCTTTGGGGCGTTTCTCCTTTCCCTGCGTTGGTTAGGGTTGGCGTCGGCCCATGGGCCTAATTCAGCTAGCCTCGACTGCAGGCTTGCGGCCCAGCACCGGTGGAACGGAAGCTGCCTCTTCCATAGTTATTGTTGCTCTCGCCCATGGCGCCAGGGAGGCTGGGAGAGAGTTTAACGACATGCTAGAGGTCTCTTTCGTGTGCTTTGGTGGATTTTCGAGTTACTCTTTAAGTGCGACTCATTTACAAATGAATTGTACGTGAAGTATATCAACTTATTTTTGGCGTACCATTCTGATTCAAGAACCCGTTTGGAATTGAATTTATTTTAATAATCATAATTTAGACACAAATTATTTAAGCTAATATAGTTGTATATGGATTATATTTGTATATTAATGTTGATTATACGAGAAAGATACTTATCTGTTGCATTTCTACCATATGGGAGTAGGCTGAAGAGCGTGTTATAAATACAAAGTAGACATAGGATGATAACCTATACCATCAATTTTCATCGCCCACCTTATGAATTTAAGATGGGCTTTACGTAAACTTTGAAAAATGATGGAATGTTAAATTCCAAACCAAATAGCTTAATTTATTAAGTAAATTTCAACTCGGCCCCTCTAATCTAAACTACCGTGCAATTTGTTGGCACCTTGAATTGGACTGAAAAAACATCCTCGAGTACGCAGAGACACAAAAATATATTACTGGCGAGGTCTTCGCTCGGTTATAATAACCTTACGGCCCCCTGACCAGGAAACAGAAACAAGTTGCAAAACGTGAGCACCAGATTTTCATATCCTCTTGCGGTGCTGTCATAGTTTGTTGTCAACACAGTTCAGAAAGTAGGAACAGCACAGCAAACATAAAAGATCGTATCGTCAGATAAAACGCTGCTCATCACTCATCAGAATTCAGGCATGCAATCTCACATTCTTGCTCAAGCACGCAGCACATCATATGACATGATGAAAAGCTGAATTGGCCTATTTCCCCGGGTTCAGGAAAGAACATGTTACCGGTTTATCTGTTCTTTTTAAGCACCAAAAGAGTACATGAGCAGCGTAGCAGGCACACTTCAGGACAGATTAGCCGAAGTGACTGAAACATTACTTTGCAAGCATGCTGCTCATGGAAAACAATATATATGGTGGGTGGTGGCTCATCAGGACCCAAACATTCCATTTCATACACCATTCAAGCGCACAAGCACATTATAGGACGATAGAAAGGTAAAACTGCCCCATGATCATCCACATTTTCTTCAGTTTCAGGAAACCAAGCCAAATCTTACCAGTTCATCTATTTTTCCTAAGTAGCACCCCATTTCATACGATAAGGTCGAAAACGAAAGAAGTTACAGCAATTGAAACATATGAACAAGAAAAGTTTGGCCACCTCAGCCACCACCAAGACCAGCTGCAGCTCAGACATACCTAAGGTGCCCTCCGCTTGCAACAGTAACAACAGTGCATCTGAAGACCAAAACAAGAACATCACTGCACCTTTTTAAACAGATAAAAAAACACTAAACAGAGCACACAAGTAATGAAGGGTAAATAGGACCAAACCAACAGAGAAAACAATAGCTTCTCAGCTTCCCAATAGGCAAATCAATACGTACACCTGGATTAATTAGACCATAGTCACACAAACTTTGTACTGCCTCTCATAAAAAGGGAACATTATCCATAAACAAGCAAATAATAAGATCAGTTTTCAAGGTGTCATAACACAACCAGCACTTTCAAAACCGCACCAGAAAGCCGGCCGCCATCCTTCACATTACAGCACTTGGTCACCGCCAGTGTTCTAAGCCTTCTGTCCAAAGGCAATGAAAACTCATCAGTAGAAATTGCCAAAATACCACGACAATTTCATAATAATCATGTGACATTAAGTAACCATAGCTGCCTTATAAAATAGTATCAAATAAAATAAAAGGCTGGAGACAGCAAGTGCATCTAGCAATCCGTCGACGGCTTTGCAGTCTGCAAACCATTATAAGCTGCAACAAAAATCAGAAAGCTGTCAGTAACAACATACATAAAGCAAACCCAGCAAAGAACAGAATAATGTCATGCCAAATATAAGAAAGAAATGAGAAAAGCATCAGTTGGTTATGTTATGACCATGACAAGTGTTCCCAGAGAAATCAGCTAGTTGGTTATGTTATGACCATGACAAGTGTTCCCAGAGAAATCAGCTTGAAGTAACAGAAGGAACTAATTTGTATACTATGCCCACACACCAGTAGCTAATATTCAGTTTATTGAATGCATACCTTCTAAAAAATACTCTACCACTTTGTTATCTACCCTGCAACTCAAATAACAGAGTATTTTCCAGTTTGAGCAGATCCAGGAAGATTAAGTGCCTGGTTGGCACAATCCTCAAGGACACGTTTCAGTTCTGCTTTCGCCTTCTTCACAGACGACTCTGTTGGGCCCTCAATAAACAGGTAGAGCTTGCGCTCATTTGCACCAACAATTTTTCCTTGAGGAATATATGTTCCCCTTGTAGTGATAGCAGCACCAGTCCAGTCCTGAATAGGGGCCAGTGTCTCTTTGTGAGTGATCCTCCAACGGGCATTCTGTGGGAAATCATTAATCTCAAGTTCAGCCTCATAGTGTTCTGGAACTGCATGGGCCTGTATCCTTGCCAGATTTTGTTGTAAGTTCATTGCAGCCTGAAGTGCCCGAGCAGTGGCCTCATCATTTTGTTGGTTTGTTGCTGCGAGTAAAGGAATCAAGGGGACTGTCGCAGATCCTGGTATTTGCTGATTAACATTATTAGCAACCTTGTTTGCAACCAAAGCAGCAGCTGCATGAGCATTGGCAATAGCTTGTGCTGCCAGGTCACCTCCTGCCTTACGCACTCCCCCTTCCTCATCAGAATCTGAATCTGACTTGTCCTCCTCATAACCATATTCCCTTGCCTGAGCCTTCTTTGCGGTCTTCCGTGCTTCATCCTCTTCCTCATTAAACTTGAAACCACTACCACCATAGCCTGTACCATGAGCCTGCTCCGTTCCCTGTTTCACCTTAGCCATAAATCTATCAGCCAGGGCTTTTAGGTCCTGTGGAACAGCCTTCTCAGAGAGCTCCAGAGCCTTAACGAGGTCAGGTGCATACCGCTCCTCCTCCTCAGAAATAAAAGTCACGGCAAAGCCCTTTCTCCCAGCACGCCCTGTTCTACCAACACGATGGACATAGTCCTCATAATGGTTAGGGACATCATAATTGGCAACCAGCTCAAGTTCTTTCACATCTAAACCCCTAGCAGCAACGCTAGTAGCAATCAGCAAGCTACAGACGTTGCTCTTGAAATCAGCAATAGTTGATTCACGATCAGTCTGATCTTTGCCGCCATGAAGAGACAGACATGGATACCCATGCTGGAACAAGTCTTTGAGTAAAGAATCGCATTTATCTTGTGAGTGAACAAAAACAAGGATTTTCCCCTTAACATACCATTCACCAAGCAACTCTAAGAGCCTGAAGAACCTCTCGGTGTCTGGTCGCACCTCAACCAGTTGTGTGATATCTTTGTTCACGACACTCCTCCCACCCACCTGAATTTCAACAGGCTTAGTAAGCACCTTGCGTGCCAGTATCTCCACCTGCCGTGGAAATGTGGCAGAGAAAAGTACCGTCTGCCTATCTGGCCGGGTATTCTGAACTATACGAGTAATCTGAGGCTCAAAACCCATGTCAAACATCCTATCAGCTTCATCCATCACCAAGAAAGTCACTCTCCGAAGGTTAGTTATTTTTCCACTGCTAGTGCAAAGGATATCAATCATCCTCCCCGGCGTACAAACAACAATTTCTGCACCCCTCTTCAATTCGCTGATCTGCTGCGCAACTCCCGAACCTCCATAGATTGCAACACAGTTGATGCCAAGCACCTTAGAGAACTTCTTAATGTCTGAATGTATTTGCACCACAAGCTCTCTAGTAGGAGCCATAATGAGCCCAATAGGGCCATCTCCAGGGACAACAGGGGGCTGATCTTTAACATGCCTCAGCATTGGGAGGACAAATGCTAGAGTCTTGCCAGATCCAGTTTTTGCGATGCCTATACAATCACGCCCACTCATTATGATCGGCAAAGCCTGTGTCTGTATAGGCATTGGTTTCTCAAAATCAAGCTTCTTGATGGTGTCAAGGAGCTTGCTTGTCAAACCACTCTGCACCCATGTCTTTATTGGCTTGGGCACGTCTTTCCCATGCACCTTGAGCTCCAAGTGCTTCCGGTAGTCTACCACTTCCTCGGATGTCATCTTGGAGATGTCCTTCACCTCAATATAGAAATTCTTCCGGAACGGTTGGTAGTCAATCTTCGAATGGTCAACAATTGCCAACTTCTCGGCCTTCGTCTTCTTGACACGCTTTATGAATTCCTCATCATCCTCATCCTCCTCCCCAGCCCCATCTTCATCAGCGTCATCGTAGTCCGAGTCTGAATCATCCCCTTGCATAATTCTCCCCATCGCCTTCCTTGACCCTTTCTTATCCCCATTACTAACGACATCCTTTGAGCTCTTACCATTCTTGTCATCTGCACCTACAGCAGGGGCGGTGTCCATTGCTGCTGCAGCACTCTCCAGCTTGGCAACCTCTGGCAGCACCATGGAGTTCATGAAGGCATCAAGCGGATCAATCTCGTCTTCCTCCATCCCAGCACCACCGTTAGCATCGCCATCCCCATTGGGCAAATCCACATCCATGTCACCAGCACCGCCATTCTCCTCAGCCTTCTTGCCGTCCTCCTTGTCCCCTTCCTCATCAGACTCCTCGCCATCCAAGGTCCACTTCTTCCCCGCCGCCTTGACGACATCGGCCTCAGCCGCCACCACAGCGGAAGCGCCACCGGCACCGCCGCCGTCCTGCTGCTGCTGCTCGCGGCGCTTTTCCTGCCACTCCTTGACGCGGCGGCGGCGGCGCTCCATCTCGTCATCGAGGCGCTGCTGCTCGGCCTCCATGTCCTCCTCTTTCTTCCGCTGGCGCCGGCGCTCCGCCTCCTCGGCGTCCACCTCCTCCTCCTCCTCCCGCGACGCCGGCTCCGGCTCCGGGTCCCGGTGGTGGTGGTGCGAGGACCGGCGGCGGCGCTTGCGGTCCCGGTCGTCGTCCTCCTCGCCATCCGCATCGCCGCGCCACCTGGACCTCTCCCGCTCCTCGCGGTCCCTCTCCTCGCGCCGCCGCGCCCGCTCCTTCTCCTTCTCCCGCTCCCGCTCCTCCCGCTCCCGCGCCTTCCGCTCCTCCCGCTCCCGCTCCTTCCGCTCCTCTCGATCCCGGTCCTTGTCCCGGTGGTGGCGGTCCCGATCCCGGTCCCGGTCGCCGTCGTCGCGGTGGTGGCGCGAGGAGGAGCGCTCACGCTCGCGGTCTCGCTCCTTGTCGCGGTGGTGGCGAGACGAGGAGCGGTCGCGGTCCTTGTCCTTGTCGCGGTGGTGGTGCTTGGAGGTGGAGCGTTCGTCGTCGCCGGAGCCCATGGCGGCAGCGGTGGCCGGTGGCCGGCGTCCGGCGGCTAGCGGATGGTTCGGGATGGCGCAAACCCTAGACCAGGATGTGGTGGTGGGGATTCCCCTTTTTTTTCCCTCGTACTGCGATTTTTTGCCTCCACTAGTGTTACGAGTTTTCTTGAGTCGCAAAAAAAAAAGTGTTACGAGTTTTCTTTAGCGATAAATATTGCGTGATTGTATCGCGGGAACCGGCGTGGGCTTCGTGTGAAGACCGCCGACTTCGGTGTCTGCGGCCCGGTGTGCTGCTTCGGTGTGTTTGGTCGGACGAGTTAAAAGTTTAATAAACACTATAGCATTTTCGTCTTATTTGATAAAAGATTTTCAATCTTGGACTAATTAGGCTTAATAAATTTATCTTGTAAATTACTCCTAATCTATGCCGACATGCATGCAATTAGTTTACATTTAGTACTTCATGCATTTGAGGGAACATTGATGTAATGGGAGTTAAACTTTAACACACTCAAACCAAACGAGGCCTTATTTGTCAGGTTCAGGACGTTTTCAGAGTTGAACACGATTCAAAGAAACAACTCCGTCGTATTCGTTTCTGGGTCGGGTTCATCTTGTGAACCAAAAATGTTCCTAAAAGTTGAACCTCACACAGCTAGAGCAATGATGATAACGTGCTTTGGTCTTAAATTTCTCAATGGAGTAAATTTCACTTTCCTCCTGATCCTATTACTTACAAATTGAACGTCAAGCTCCATCAACTTATCAGGTTTTATCGTGCCATTAGTACTTGTACATTGTACATTCGGCTCACTAAACATGTTTCGAATTGGATTTCACTGAACTCTAATATTATCAAACAGCCCTATCGCTTGCAGATGTCCTTCTTGAGATGTCCTCCTTGCAGCCGAGGATTGGCCCACCAAAAAACCTCCTAGTTGATGTCGAGGAGGCAGCCGATGACCTTGCGGAGGGAGTCCAGCGACATCAACCACACCTCGATGCCCACCACTAGCATTGAGATGGTAAGGACGCATGTTGTCGCCGCAGCCTCCGCTATTCCCATTGCCAAAAGCAAAGACAGGAAGGGCACAGTCAAATTAGGACAAAAAAAAGAAGAGGTTTTCCCCTTTTGAAGGGAGAAATCAAGAAACAATGTATTTTAGAACCAAATCAAGAGGCGCTTCGGCTACTACAACAGATGAGAGCAGCGAGCATTGGCGGAACCCACAAATGCTAGCAACATAACAGATTTTCGAAGAACCAAAACAAAAGAGAAGTTCTAGCGGTTCAAGAAATACAAGGACTCCAGCGTAGAGAAGTCCTCGGCGTGGCATTGCCTTCAAGGTCCATGTCATACACGACAGGGCACTACTCCGACAAGCTCTAACACGAGTCGTCGAATGACACTTCGATCGCCGACCACACCCACTCCGCTGCCACACGCACGTGGATGGTCAACATCAGCTCCGACACTGTGGTGCAAGAGACAGCAAGCGTAGCCATCGTGGCCGCAAGAAGTAGCTGCAATAGAGTGTGACGGTGGTCGGATGAGGCGGCCGACGCCGGAGATGACGAGCGTTTAGCGGCGACTAATGGCGTGGTTGGGTATCGAGAGGAGTCATGCTTGAGTAGACACTTGCTACAGGACTATGTCTTCGAACTTTTGAGAAAACCAAAGGAATCTATGGGTTGAAACAATTTCAATCCAAGCCAGTTGAGCCTACACTAGTCCAATCCAAACCATTCCCAACTTCAAACTGAACTCGTGTAAAGCATTTGAAGACTCAGCCTAATTAAAACCAACCAAAGCCAACTCCAAGCAAAACTCAAACTCTCAAGCCCATTTCTATGTCCAAACTATTGCGCATAAGCATATTTGTTTCCTCAAAAATGATACTTAGTACTCCCACTATTCTAAACTAGATATTTGACTTTTCTAGATACGTTATTTTACAATGTATTTAGACATAACGTATATTTAAGCGGAATGCTCAGGCACGGGCGTTTGTCCCGTCGGATGCGGCTCCTCCTGTGCAGCGGACCGGTCTTTAAAAAAATCCCCCACTCCGCTCACCCGCCCATCACAGCGTGGCTCGGTGTTTTCGGGCCGCTCATCCGTCTGGCCCACTACACCCCCTTCCCAACCGCTGAAAGGTCGAGATGGCGGACTAGAGGGGGGTGAATAGTCCTTTATAAAAATAATCGCGTCGGCAAACCAAAATAAATGCGGAATTAAAACTATCGGTCTAGTCAAGACTACACCCCTCTATCTAAGTTCACAAGCACCTCACAAAGATCCTAATTATGTAACTAAGGTGCTTTCCTTAGCAAGAGCTCTCCTAAACAATTCTAGAGCAAGGTCACACAAACCTATGTACTAGTACTTTAGCAAAGCCGGGGAGCTCCTATACAATTCTAGTAAGCAAAAGCACGAAGCCACCTATGCTCACTAGCAATGCTCAATAGCAAGGCAACTAATGCCAAACTAGAGAGCGCAAATTACTTAGCTACACAAACTAAGTAATATGACTAACAAGGTTACACAAACCAAATTAGCCACGCAATGGGAGCTACTTCTATGCTACACAAGCAAGAAGGTAACTAGCTAACTACACAAGCAAACTAGTTACAAGAGCAACTACACAAGCACAAGTATATGAATGTAAATACAAGCTTATGAATTGAAAGCAAACCACCGAGAAGATGTACACAAGGTTGACACGGCGGTTTTTCACCGAGGTTCACTTGGTTGCCACCAAGCTAGTCCCCGTTGTGGCGATACACCAACTTGATGGATCACGAGCTAATTGACTATCAAGAGTCAAACCATCAGCGGGTGCCGCACATCCACTCTCAAGATGGAGATCCTCCAAGCCACGAGCTTTTACTAGAGTTGCTCTTCGCGATCCCCGTGGGGTGAGCACAATTCCCCTCACAAATCCTCCTCCGGAGCCACGCACAATCTCCACGCGTGCTTCAACGGAGTCGCAAGCCACCAAGCCGTCTAGGAGGTGGCAACCTCCAAAAGTAACAAGCACTACCGGCTTGCAACACGATCACCTAGTGCCACTCGATGCAATCCTCTCGACACAACGCACTAGAATCGCTCTCTCACTCGATCTGATGAACACTATCAAGCATGAGTGAGTTAGAGGGCTTCCAAGCACTACCACATAAGCCACCAAGGTCAAAGTGTGCTCAGCTACCGGCCATGGCTAGCCACAACATCTATTTATAGCTTCACAACGAAATAGAGCCGTTAGTCCCTTCACTGGGCAAGTTTCGGGTTAACCGGACGCGCCGGTCGAACTGACCGGACGCGCAGGTCAGTAGCGTGCTCCAATGGCTAGTTTTTGCGCGTATAAACTTGTATTGACCGGACGTGTTGGTCACTAACGGGACCGGACGCGCAGGTCACAACGAAACAGCGAATAGAGAGGTTCCAGCAAGCTCCCGACGCGACTGGACGCGTCCGGTCATCACTGACCGGACTCGCTGCAGCGTCCGGTCACTTTTGCCCGCGAAAAACAATGACCGGACGCGCTGACCGGACGCGCAGGTGCTGACCAGACGCGTCCGGTCACGAGTCCAGTCACAGACCACTCTTCGGTAAAACGGCGATAACTCTTAGCTCCGAACTCCGATTTCGATGATCTTGGATATTTTGGAAAGCTTACTCAGAGGGCTACACAACCCACTAAAGCACTTGATCCAATTCATAATGGATCAAAGCAGTATTCCACTCTAAGAGCCATCCTAGTGTCCGGAGAACACCGAAAAACATTTCTCTCTTCTCCAAGTTGATCAACAACAACTCCAACACCTTCTCCTTTGCAAATGTGCCAACACCACCATGTGTACACCACCATGTACATGTGTGTTAGCTTTTCACAAACATTTTCAAAGGGTTAGGCACTCAACTTGCCTCGCCACTCGATCCTAACACGTATGCAAAGTTAGATCGCTCAAGTGGCACTAGATGACCAATATGCAAACAAGTTTGCCCCTCTTAATAGTACGACCATCTATCATAAACCCGGTCATCAACTTCTCTACACACCTATGACCGGTGAAATGGAAATGCCTTAGGTTATACCTTTGCCTTGCTAAAAGGTCCTTGTTTGGTTTTGGTAATTGAGTGACAACTTAGGTGGACTAATATGTGGTTATGTGAGATACACAGGAGATTAGTCCACAGGTGATGGTGTCATGAAGGAGCTCATTACATATGAGACATGACATGGAGTCATGTGACCAAGGTGGAGAAGATCAAGATGAGGCTTGGCTTGATGGACCGGTTGCTAGGGTGAAGGGCAAGTTGTGTGATGGCTTGGCACCGAAGGACCGAGGCAACGGTGAAAAGCAAGTGAGGTCAAGATCGATGAACCAATACGGTTACGTGATGATATGAAGTGGATCATATCATTTGTGATATGGTTGGTGCATGTGTTGCATCAACGTCAGAGGAGATGGAGTGGAATGCGTAAGGCAAAGGTATAACCTAGGGCATTTCCATTTCACCGGTCATAGGTGTGTAGAGAAGTTTATGACCGGGTTTAGGATAGATGGCCGTACTATCAAGAGGGGCAAACTTGTTTGCATATCGGTCATCTAGTGCCACTCGTGCGATCTAACTTTGCATACGTGTTAAGATCGAGTGGCGAGGCAAGTTGAGTGTCTAACCCTTTGAAAATGTTTGTGAAAAGCTAACACATATGCACATGGTGGTGTACACATGGTGGTGTTGGCACATTTGCAAAGGAGAAGGTGTTGGAGTTGGTGTTGATCAACTTAGAGAAGAGAGAAATGTTTTTCGGTGTTCTTCGGACACTAGGATGGCTCTTAGAGTGGAATACTGCTTTGATCCATTGTGAATTGGATCAAGTGCTTTAGTGGGTTGTGTAGCCCTCTGAGTAAGCTTTCCAAAATGTCCAAGATCATCGAAATCGGAGTTCGGAGCTAAGAGATATCGCCGTTTTACCGAAGGGTGGTCTGTGACCGGACGCGTGACCACCGCGTCCGGTCAGCTTCGGCCACCGCGTCCGGTCAGCTGCGACCACCGCGTCCGGTCAGTGTTTTTCGTGGGCGAAAACGACCGGACGCTGCAGCGAGTCCGGTCAGTGATGACCGGACGCGTCCGGTCACTTCGGGAGCTTGCTGGAACCTCTCTGTTCGCTGTTTCGTTGCGACCACCGCGTCCGGTCCCATTAGTGACCACCGCGTCCGGTCAATACAAGTTTGTACGCGCGAAAACTAGCCATTGGAGCACGCTACTGACCACCGCGTCCGGTCAGTTTTGACCACCACGTCCGGTCATCCCGAAAAGGACCCAGTGAAGGGGTAACGGCTTTATTTCGTTGTGAAGCTATAAATAGATGTTGTGGCCGGCCTTGGCCGGTAGCTGAGCACACTATAGTCTTTGTGACTTGTGTGGTAATGCTTGGGAGCCCTCTAACTCACTCATGCTTGATAGTGTTCATCGGATCGAGTGAGAGAGCGATTCTAGTGCGTTGCTTTGAGAGATTGCATCGTGTGGCACTAGGTGATCGTGTTGCAAGCCGGTGGTGCTTGTTACTCTTGGAGGTTGCCACCTCCTAGACGGCTTGGTGGCTTGTGGCTCCGTCGAAGCTCGCAAGAAGATTGTGCGAGGCTCCGGAGAAGCTTTGTGAGGGGGATTGTGCTCACCTCGCGGGGATCGCGAAGAGCAACTCTAGTTGAGCGTGTCATTGAGCTACCACACTTTATGGTAGGTTCTTGCGGTGCCTTTTGAGAGGCTCGGTGTGTGACCGATTAGCCGCTGAACCACGAAGTGTTGGTCGACACAACGGGGACGTAGCTTGGTGGCAACCAAGTGAACCTCGGGAGAAAATCACCGTGTCAACATTGTCTACTCTTCTCGGTGGTTTGCTTTCGTACAACACAAGCTTGTATTTACTTTCATTTATACTTGTGCTTGTGTAGTTGCTCTTGTTCTAGTTGTGCTTGTGTAGCTTGCTAGTTGTCTTCTTGCTTGTGTAGCTAGAAGCTTCCCTTTGCGTGACTAATTTGGTTTGTGTAACCTTGTTAGTCACATTGCTTAGTTTGTGTAGCTAAGTGTTTTGCGCTCTCTAATTTGGCATTAGTTGCCATGTTATTGAGCTTTGCTAGCGAGCTTAAGCTTTGTGCTTTTGCTTCACTAGTTGTGTAGGAGCTCCCTCGCTTGGCAAAGTACTAGTGCATAGGTTTGTGTGACCTTGCTCTAGAATTGATTAGGTGAGCTCTTGGTAAGCTTAGCACCTTAGTTGCTTAATTAGGATCTTTGCAAGGTGCTAGAGAACTTAGATAGAGGGGTGTAGTCTTGGCTAGACCGATAAGTTTAATTCCGCATTTGTTTTGGTTAGCCAACGCGTTTAAGTTTTATAAAGGACTATTCACCCCCCTCTAGTCCGCCATCTCGACCCTTCAATTGGTATCAGAGCCGGGTCTCTCATTTGTGGTCTTCACCGACCCGAGAGGATGGCGGCTTATGGGCTAGATGATTGTGTGGAACACATTTTTGATGGCACTCACTATGCACGGTGGAAAAATCACATGCTTGATCATTTTCGTGCTCTTGGCCCTAAGTTTTGGTGGATCATAGTTGTTGGTTTTTCTCATGACTTGGATGGGTGTGGTAACCGTACCCAAGCTCAAAAGGATTGTCGAACACTTGATGCACAAGCTAAGTTTTATCTAATCAAAGCTTTGAATGATGAGATTTTTGACAAGGTGAGGGGTCTCTCAAGTGCACATAGCATGTGGACGGCGCTCAAGCATCACTATGGTGACTCCTCAATTTGGGATGATGGAAAATTCAAGAAGGATGATCACATAGTGATGGAGGTACATGAGGATGTTGAGCATGACCACAACAAGGTGGTTGTGGAGGATTGCTCCACCTCACGGTGAAGTGATGACAAAGATGATCATATCACAACATCACTTGACAAGAAGAATGATAATGCCACAAGTGATGCATACATTGATTCTACTTCATGCACACTTGATGGTGAAGATGATGGCTATGAGAGTGATGCTTCAACAAGCTCTTCAACATCATCACATGGTAACACTAAGATACATGTTGGTGGTTTTGTTGTGGATTGTGATGATCCAAATTTAGAGCTTTTATATAAACTCTCAAGAGCCTTGAAAAGGGAAATGGAAAGAGTAAGTAAATTGGAAAATGAAAACTCTTTTCTAAAGACCACATGTGAACAACAAAAGCATCTACTTTATGTTACTACTTGTTCACATGAGGAGCTAAAATTGGCTCATGAGGAACTTAGTGTTGCTCATGATAATTTGGCACAAGAACATGCTTTACTCACTAAGAAGCTTTCTAATGAAGAAACCAAATCTAGTGAGAGCTCATCATTTGGGTCAAATGATGAATCACATATTACTAACCTTTGTGATGTAGGAAAGAAGCATGTATCCACCTCTTGTGATGATTTATTATATATGCCATGTTCTTCACAATTAGATGCTTGTTCCACTTCTATGTCTTGTGAGACTAACCTTTTGAAGGAGAACAATGAGCTCAAAAGTGAAGTGAAGAATTTGAGAAATAAGTTGGAGAGGTGCTACAACTCTAAAATCACCATTGAGCATATCATGACCAATCAAAGAAGATATGGTGATAAGAGTGGTATTGGCTACAACAAGAGCAAGGGCAAGACTATGAAGAAGCAAGATGCAAAGAAGCTATCCCAACTCATGTGCTACCAATGCCATGAAGTGGGACATATTGCCAAGTGTTGCCCTACCAAGAAGTCTCAAGTTGAGCCAAAAGCAAAGCCCCAAGCTAAAGTCAAGATCAATCATGAAGATGTTAGTGACTTGATGATGATGAAGAAGAAAATAAGAAGGGGTGGTAGAGCAAGGCATCCAATGCAAATCCAAGATGCCAAGATGATGAGCAAGAATCAAATCGAGAAGAAAGTACATGCTCACATCAAGTGCTTCAAGTATGGAGATATGGGACACTTTGTCTCGGGGTGTCCTAACAAGTTTGAGAAGAAAGCTCAAGCAACTCATAAGAGGCAAGGCATTGAGAAGCAACACATGAGCAAGGAAGAAAAGGCTCACTCTAAAAGAAGTTGCTACTTATGCCGGAAAAGGGGACACATGGCTCATTCATGTCCCCTAGGTAACAATTCTAAGCCTATTTCAATTGATAATACTAATATGCTTAGAAAAGATGGCAATGGTACCTCATTGGTTGGAATTGCAAAACATCCCGCTAACCATACTAAGGTTTTGCCTAAGTATGTTGCTCCTAACTTGAGAGGACCCAAACTTGTTTGGGTACCATCAAAAAGTGGATGATTGTTTGTAGGTACAATCGGCATTGGAGGCTTGATTCATTTGATTTCATATTTATCATTATATGTTGACTCAAGTATTGAAACTTATTGCATTTCTATCCCAATGCCAAGTCAAAATGAGTGAAGTCCAAAGTGCTACAACATACAAGTGTCATGATCAAGTTGTGGATGATTTATTGGAATTATTTGATGGCTTACAATTTATTTGAGTAAAAGCTTGCTATATGGATGATCATGAGCTAACCCAGGTATATCACTTGTTGATCATTTCATGTGGGTGCATATGAGTTGATTGAATTGGATATATATGCAATGTTGCTTGCTATGAGATGATTGAATGGATTAAATGCTTGGTAATCAAGTTTGGATTGATTTGTGTTGGATAAACTCATGAGATGACATTTAGTAAGTGGATTGGATGGATATATGTCTTGTGAAAGTATTCAAACAAGTTAGTTTCAAGTTTGATTCATATTTGATGAAGTATTGCTCAATGTATTGAAATCTGTCCAAAGTTGAAAATCTGAGCTAGCAGTGATCAAGTCTGAGTTTGGATGATCAAATCTACTTGGATTGGCATGAATTTTGCTATGCATGCTCTAGACTTATGTTATAAGATGCTGTACAAATTTCATGAGAATTGGATAAGAGATGCTTCGGCTTTGGAGTACATCTTGTCAGCTATAGTGCAGCAGTTTTCAGCATGTAGCAGTGGTGGAAGATTTGAAATCTGGTAGCAATCTAGACGTCAAATGAATCTCAAATTTTTACAGATGCTAGATGACTTAGTGAACCACATCACCACCAAATTTTATGGCATTTGGATCTGTACATTGGGAGATATGAATTATTCTTTGAAGGGTATAGAATCTGCCAGAAAAGTGAAAATCATTGGATTAATCTAGAGTCACTTTTAATTGAAAGGTCCTCAAGTTGGAAACATGCTTACAAGTGGTTGAGGTACCTAAGTTTGGTTTTGGATTGATCTAGAAGCATGAAAAGCAATGAGTACAAGACTTTTGTATTGTGAAATATACTTGGTATACTTATTTGGTACTCAATTTGAAGATCAAGATCAAACTTAAGATGAAGGTGAAGTTTAAGTTCTAGTGATGATTGGAGATCATTTGGTAGAAGGAAAAGGACTTAAACAAGTAGAAAGAGTTGGACTCAAATGTAGATTCAATGATTATTCATCAAGATTGAGTTCATCATTTGGATCAATCAAACTATATCATTTCAAGTGAGTATCAAGAGTGGTTCTTTGGAGAAAGGTCACTTCTCCCTAGTGAGGGGCTTGCCGCCGTGTGTAGGTGAAACCAAGTTTGGGACTTGGAAGGCTAACATGGAAGTGGTGATCCGAGGAACTTGTGATGCTTAGTTGAAGCAATCAAAAGGATTGATCTAAAGAGCAAGCAACACCCAAAAGAGAGTTAGTCATTGCAATTCAATTAATATTCTAAGTGATTCTCTCATGCAAGCAAAGATGATATAATAAAGCAAGCCAACCACAACAAGAAAGTGCACTTGATCATAAGTGGTTTTCATTTCATATGGGTGAAGAATGGATTTATCTATGATAATTGGTCTTCACCAATCTTATAAATTGGACTTCACATTGCTATTGGAGTAATGAATTGGAATCTATGTGACTATCCTCTACACCAACATAGCAAAGGTATCATTGAAATGTGCATGATCATTTCATTCCTTACTAGTATGCGGTTAGTGCATATAGTACATGCTTATTAGGATCATGCATAACAAATGAAATGTTTAAATTCATAGCCTACCACTATCGCTTGAATTGTTTAAATGATCTAGTGGTATGAGTATGAATTTGTTCATGAGCTAGTGAACCTAAGTACTTGATCTAGTTTGGATTGCTAATAAGTGACAAGTACAACATTGGCAAGATAACCCTTAGCATGAGGTGTGAAGAAGTTTGTCATTGGATCAAACCGGACTTGGAATCTTAGGCAAATCAACTTAGTTCAAGTCATATAAGAAGCTCATGACAATGATAAGAGTACAAGCATAAGACAACAATGAAAATAGATATCTAGTTTGTTTCAAGTGGTATCTAGACTCAAATTGATCTTCTAAAGTGGTATTCACTAGTGGTGTCTAGATCATGATCTACAAGTGATATCTTACAAGTGGTACTCATAAAGATAGAAAATGTTCAACAAGTGAATATTATTGCCAAATCCTTCAAAGTGAATCCATACAAGAAAATTCTTTCAAATGGTATCACATTTCTACTCATGGTATCTTCACGTGGTATCATTCATGCAAGACAATGGTTTCACAAGTGATCCTCAACTTTAAGTGATCAAATCAAGCAATGCTACCCTCATCTTCAAGTGGTATCTCAAGTGAATGACACATGCTATGACATAGGGGGAGGAGCCCCACCGATTGGTATCAAGGTCAAAGATCCTATGTGAAATCTCAAGAGCAACCATAAAGTTTGTCATTCTAACATCTGTGGTAGTGTCCATCAAAAATGCAATATTCAAGTCTCAACCATCTACCCCAATGCAAGTCTTTGTATCAATTAAGAAGATCACCTTTTATGGAAATTGATGACAAAGGGGGAGAAGTTGGACAAAGATATGCAAGATTTCCTTTTGAGGAGAGATTGCTTTGGGAGAGAGATAGATGATATTGGACATAGACATGAACAAAGAGGGAGCAACATTTAAGAATGTAAGGGGATCAAACATTCTTGGACAAAGAAAGCATACAAGTAGGGGGAGCAAGCTCATGAACTTTGATTGATTACATTTGATATGTGCATAACTCATGTGCTTGCTTGCATTGCATAAGTTCTTAAAATTCAATATGCATGCTTGTGTGGTGTATGCTAGTTATAGAACTTGAATGATGATTTGATAACTAGCATGCATAGGATGTTAGCTAGACTTATGATTATCATGCAAAAAATAGAACCTTGCTTATAATGTTGATCTCACGAGGTTTCTAGTGTTTTTGATGTCTAGCTACTCATGATGCTAAGGATGGTGGCAAACTTGTGATTTTCAAATGGTATCAAGCTACTAATTGGTATCAAGCTACAAAGGTTTATTCTATACACCTTAGCATCACTTAGTAGTGCTAACCCTCCCACAAATTTTATATTTATGCATATGTGCAAGCTTGAAACCAAACCATTTGAGCACATATGTAGGGGGAGTTATCACTACCAAGTCGGATTTTATGGTGCTTATCCAAATCTTGACATAGAGCTTAAATGTTGGATAAGTAACATTAAATCCAAAACAAGTTAGCAATTTACACTTGTGTGAAGTGCTAGCTTGAAAAAGCATAATTTCCATATCTTTGTAGAGTTGTCATCAATTACCAAAAAGGGGGAGATTGAAAGGTCCTTGTTTGGTTTTGGTAATTGAGTGACAACTTAGGTGGACTAATATGTGGTTATGTGAGATACACAGGAGATTAGTCCACAAGTGATGGTGTCATGAAGGAGCTCATTACATATGAGACATGACATGGAGTCATGTGACCAAGGTGGAGAAGATCAAGATGAGGCTTGACTTGATGGACCGGTTGCTAGGGTGAAGGGCAAGTTGTGTGATGGCTTGGCACCGAAGGACCGAGGCAACGGTGAAAAGCAAGTGAGGTCAAGATCGATGAACCAATACGGTTACGTGATGATATGAAGTGGATCATATCATTTGTGATATGGTTGGTGCATGTGTTGCATCAACGTCAGAGGAGATGGAGTGGAATGCGTAAGGCAAAGGTATAACCTAGGGCATTTCCATTTCACCGGTCATAGGTGTGTAGAGAAGTTTATGACCGGGTTTAGGATAGATGGCCGTACTATCAAGAGGGGCAAACTTGTTTGCATATCGGTCATCTAGTGCCACTCGTGCGATCTAACTTTGCATACGTGTTAAGATCGAGTGGCGAGGCAAGTTGAGTGTCTAACCCTTTGAAAATGTTTGTGAAAAGCTAACACATATGCACATGGTGGTGTACACATGGTGGTGTTGGCACATTTGCAAAGGAGAAGGTGTTGGAGTTGGTGTTGATCAACTTAGAGAAGAGAGAAATGTTTTTCGGTGTTCTTCGGACACTAGGATGGCTCTTAGAGTGGAATACTGCTTTGATCCATTGTGAATTGGATCAAGTGCTTTAGTGGGTTGTGTAGCCCTCTGAGTAAGCTTTCCAAAATGTCCAAGATCATCGAAATCGGAGTTCGGAGCTAAGAGATATCGCCGTTTTACCGAAGGGTGGTCTGTGACCGGACGCGTGACCACCGCGTCCGGTCAGCTTCGGCCACCGCGTCCGGTCAGCTGCGACCACCGCGTCCGGTCAGTGTTTTTCGTGGGCGAAAACGACCGGACGCTGCAGCGAGTCCGGTCAGTGATGACCGGACGCGTCCGGTCACTTCGGGAGCTTGCTGGAACCTCTCTGTTCGCTGTTTCGTTGCGACCACCGCGTCCGGTCCCATTAGTGACCACCGCGTCCGGTCAATACAAGTTTGTACGCACGAAAACTAGCCGTTGGAGCACGCTACTGACCACCGCGTCCGGTCAGTTTTGACCACCGCGTCCGGTCATCCCGAAAAGGACCCAGTGAAGGGGTAACGGCTTTATTTCGTTGTGAAGCTATAAATAGATGTTGTGGCCGGCCTTGGCCGGTAGCTGAGCACACTATAGTCTTTGTGACTTGTGTGGTAGTGCTTGGGAGCCCTCTAACTCACTCATGCTTGATAGTGTTCATCGGATCGAGTGAGAGAGCGATTCTAGTGCGTTGCTTTGAGAGATTGCATCGTGTGGCACTAGGTGATCGTGTTGCAAGCCGGTGGTGCTTGTTACTCTTGGAGGTTGCCACCTCCTAGACGGCTTGGTGGCTTGTGGCTCCGTCGAAGCTCGCAAGAAGATTGTGCGAGGCTCCGGAGAAGCTTTGTGAGGGGGATTGTGCTCACCTCGCGGGGATCGCGAAGAGCAACTCTAGTTGAGCGTGTCATTGAGCTACCACACTTTATGGTAGGTTCTTGCGGTGCCTTTTGAGAGGCTCGGTGTGTGACCGATTAGCCGCCGAACCATGAAGTGTTGGTCGACACAACGGGGACGTAGCTTGGTGGCAACCAAGTGAACCTCGGGAGAAAATCACTGTGTCAACATTGTCTACTCTTCTCGGTGGTTTGCTTTCGTACAACACAAGCTTGTATTTACTTTCATTTATACTTGTGCTTGTGTAGTTGCTCTTGTTCTAGTTGTGCTTGTGTAGCTTGCTAGTTGTCTTCTTGCTTGTGTAGCTAGAAGCTTCCCTTTGCGTGACTAATTTGGTTTTGTAACCTTGTTAGTCACATTGCTTAGTTTGTGTAGCTAAGTGTTTTGCGCTCTCTAATTTGGCATTAGTTGCCATGTTATTGAGCTTTGCTAGCGAGCTTAAGCTTTGTGCTTTTGTTTCACTAGTTGTGTAGGAGCTCCCTCGCTTGGCAAAGTACTAGTGCATAGGTTTGTGTGACCTTGCTCTAGAATTGATTAGGTGAGCTCTTGGTAAGCTTAGCACCTTAGTTGCTTAATTAGGATCTTTGCAAGGTGCTAGAGAACTTAGATAGAGGGGTGTAGTCTTGGCTAGACCGATAAGTTTAATTCCGCATTTGTTTTGGTTAGCCAACGCGTTTAAGTTTTAGAAAGGACTATTCACCCCCCTCTAGTCCGCCATCTCGACCCTTCACTTGCGCATTCCACTCCATCTCCTCCGACGTTGATGCAACACATGCACCAACCATATCACAAATGATATGATCCACTTCATATCATCACATGACCGTATTGGTTCATCGGTCTTGACCTCACTTGCTCTTCACCGTTGCCTCGGTCCTTCGACGCCAAGCCATCACAACTTGTCCTTCACCCTAGCAACCGGTCCATCAAGCTAAGCCTCATCTTGATCTTCTCCACATTAGTCACATGACTCCATGTCATGTCTCATGTGCAATAGCCTCCTTCATGACACCATCACCTATGGACTAATCACCTGTGTATCTCACATAACCACATATTAGTCCACCTAAGTTGTCACTCAATTACCAAAACCAAACAAGGACCTTTCAATCTCCCCCTTTTTGGTAATTGATGACAACTCTACAAAGATATGGAAATTAAGTTCTTTTGGACTTTATGCCACTTATCCAACATTTAAGCTCTATGTTAGGATTTGGATAAGCACCATAAAATCTGACTTGGTAGTGACAACTCTCCCTACATATGTGCTCAAATAGTTTGGTTTCAAGCTTGCACATATGCATAAATATGAAATTTGTGGGAGGGTTAGCACTACTAAGTGATGCTAAGGTGTATAGAATAAACCTTTGTAGTTCGATACCATTTGATAGCTCGATATCATTTGAAAATCACAAGTTTGCCATCATCCTTAGCATCATGAGTAGCTAGACATAAAAAATACTAGAAACCCCATGAGATCAATATTATAAGCAAGGTTCTAGTTTTTCATGATAAACACAAGTCTAGCTATCATCCTATGCATGCTAGTTATCATATCATCATTCAAGTTCTATAACTAGCATACAACACACAAGCATGCATATTAGATATAAAACTTATGCAATACTAGCAAGCATATGAATATGCACATATCAAATGCAACCAAACAATGTTCATGAGCTTGCTCCCCCTACTTGTGTGCTTCTTTTGTCCAAGAATTTTGATCCTTCTCATTTCTTCAATGTTGCTCCCTCTTTGTCCATCTCCATGTCCAAACTCATCTTCTCATGATATCTTTGTTCAATCTCTTCCCAAACCTCTCTCTTGGTGTATTGACATATCTTTGTTCCAACTTCTCCCCCTTTGTCATCAATTTCCATAAAGGGTGTACTTCTCATTGATGCAAAGGCTTGCATTGGGGTAGATGGTTGACACTTGAATATTGCGTTGTTGATGGATATCACCGCATATGTTGGAATGACATTACTTGTATGTTGCTCTTGAGATACCACTTAGGATCTTTGACCTTGATACCATTAGGTGGGGCTCCTCCCCCTATGTCATAGCATGGGTCATTCACTTGATAATCTTGAGCTCTTGTGTGTGAGGAAACTTTCTTCATTTGATGATCACTTAAAGTTGAGCATCACTTGTGGAACCACCGTCTTGTATAAATGATATCATGTGTAGAAATACCATGAATAAGTGTGTGATACCAATTTAAAGAATCCTCTATCATGGAACCACTTGTAGGATTTGTCAATATGATCTTTTCTTGAACATTTGCTATCTTTATGAGTACCACTTGTAGGATATCACTTGTAGATTATGATCTAGACACCACTTGTAAATACCAATTGAAGAAATATTTTGAGTCTAGATACCATTTGAAACACCCTAGATATTCATTTGTGTTGTTGTCTTGTGCTTGTACCCATATCATTGTCATGAGCTTCTAGTATGACTTGAACTAAGTTGATTTGCCTAAGATTCTAAGTCTAGGTTGATCCAATGACAAGCTTCTTCACTCCTCATAATAAGGGTTATCTTGCCAATGTTGTAGTTGTCACTTGTTAGCAATCCAAACTAGATCAAGTACTTGGGTTCACTAGCTCATGAACAAATTCATACATATACCACTAGATCATTTAAACAATTCAAGCAATAGTGGTAGGCTATGAATTTAAACATTTTATTTGTTATGCATGATCCTAGTAAGCATGCACTATATGCACTAATCGCATACTAGTAAGGGATGAAATGATCATGCACATTGCAATGATACCTTTATTATGTTGGAGTAGAGGATAGTCACATAGATTCCAATTTATTACTCCAATAGCAATGTGAAGTCCAATTTATAAGCTTGGTGAAGACCAATCATTATAGAGAAATCCATTCTTCACCCATATGAAATGAGAACCACTAATAATCAAGTGCATTATCTCTTGTTGTGGTTGGCTTGCTTTTTTCTTTGATCAATGCTTGCATCAGAGAAGTACTTATGATACTAATTTTATAACCATGACTAGCTCTCTTTTGAGTGTTGCTTGCTTTTCTTGATCAACCCTATTGATTGCTTCAATTAAGCATCTCAAATGTTCCTTGAATTCATCACTTCCATGTTAGCCTTCCAAGCCGGTGCTCGGTTTACCCACCCATGGGCGGCAAGCGGCAAGCCCCCTCAGCAGGGAGAAGTGACCTCTCTCCAAAGAATCATCCTTGACACTTACTTGAATTGCCTTTGATTGATTGATCTATGGACTTAACTTGATGAGTAACCTTGAATTATTCTTTAAGTCCTTTTATTTCTACCAAATGATCTCCAATCATTACTAGAACTTGAACCTCATCTTCATCTTGAGTTTGATCATTATTTTCAAATTTGACTACCAAATTTGTACACTAAGTACATTCCACAATCAATGCCCTTGTACGCATTTCTTGTCATGCTTCTAGATCAATTCAAAACCAAACTTAGGTGCCTCAAACACTTATAAATATGTCTCCAACTTCAGGACCTTTCACTTAAAGTGACTCTAGATCAATCCAATAATTGTCACTTTTTTGGCAGATTCTGTACTCTTCAAAGAATAATTCATATCTCCCAATGTATAGATCCAAATGCCACGAAATTTGATGGAGATGTGAATTACTAAGTCATCTAGCAACTGTAAAAATTTGAGCTTCATTTGACTTCTAGATTGCTACTAGATTTCAAATCTTCCACCACTGCTACATGCTGAAAACTGCTGCACTATAGCTGACAAGATGTGCTCTAAAACCATAGAATTTCTCATCCAATTATCATGAAATTTATACAACATCTCATATCCTAAGTCTAGAGCATGCATACCAAATTTTAAGCCAATCCAATATAATTTGGTCACTCAAACTCAGACTTGATCTCAGCTAGCTCAGATTTTCAATAATGGACAGATTTCAATACATTGAGCTATACTTCACCAAATTGAATCAAACTTGAAACTAACTTGTTTGAACACTTTCATAAGACATATATCCATTCAATCCACTTACTAAATGTTATCTCATGAATTTATCCAACACAAATCAATCCAAATTTGATTGCTAGGCTTTTAATCCATTCAATCATCTCATAGCAAGCAACATTGCATATATATCTAATTCAATCAACTCATATGCACCCAAATAAAATGATCAACTAGAGATATACCTTGGTTATCACATGATCATCCTTTTAGCAAGCTCCAACTCAAATATTTGCAAGCCATCAAATATATCTAATAAATCACCACAATCTTGAATGTTGCACTTGTATGTTGTAGCATTTGGACTCCACTTATTTTGACTTGGCATTGGGATAGAATATGCACTAGGCTTTAAAACTTGATTCAACATATGATGACCAATATGAATCCAAATGAATCAAGCCTCTAAGGTCGATGGTACCTACAAACAATCATCCACTTTTTGATGGTACCCAAACAAGTTTGGGTCCTCTCAAGTTAGGAGCAAAATACTTAGGCAAAGCCTTAGTATGGGTAGTGGGATGTTTTGCAATTCCAACCAATGAGGTACCATTGCCATCCTTTTTAAGCATGTTAGTATTATTAATTAAACTAGGCTTAGAATTATTACCTAGGGGACATGAATGAGCCATGTGTCCCCTTTCCCGACATGAATAGCATCTTCTCTTTGGTTGAGCCTTTTCTTCCTTGCTCATGTGATGCTCTTCATTGCCTTGCCTCTCATGAGTTGCTTGAGCATTCTTCTCAAGCTTGGTAGGACACCCTGAGGCAAAGTGTCCCATATCTTCACACTTGAAGCACTTGATGTGAGCCAAATTTCTTTTCTCAATTTGATTCTTGCTCATTATCTTGATATCTTGGATTTGCATTGGATGCCTTCCTCTTCCACCCCTTCTTGTTTTCTTTTTCTTCTTCTCATGCTCAACGTGTGGCTTTGGTTGAGGCTCTTCTTTTTGCTTCACTAGTTTCTTGCTTGGGCACATTGAGGTGTAGTGACCCCATGTATGGCACTTGAAGCACTTGCGTTTGAGCCTTTCTTCTTCTTTCTTCAACTTGAGCTTCTCTAAGTTGGGGCATGTTTGGTAAAGATGACCCACTTCATGGCATCGGTAGCACATGAAATGAGAGAGCTTCTCTCGAGTTAGCTTCTTCATCTTCCTTTCTCTTTTCTTTTCCCCTTTGGTCATATTCTTCTTGCTCTTGTTGAAACCAAGGCCACTCTTGTCACCAAAGTTTCTTTGAGTTTTCAACATATGCTCAAAGGTGACTTTTGAGTTGTAGCACCTCTCTAACTTGTTGCTCAATTTCTTCACTTCACTTTTGAGCTCATTGTTCTCCTTCAAAATGTTAGTCTCACAAGGCATAGAAGTAGAACAAGCATATATATGTGAAGAACATGGCATATCTAATAAGTCATCACAAGAGGTGGATACATGCTTTCTCCCTATATCACATGGGTTAGTCACATTTTGCAATTGATCATTTGATCCATGTGATGAGCTCTCATTAATTTTAATTTTCTTTAATAACATCTTAAAGAGAGAAGCATGTTCTTGTACCAAATTATCATGAGCAACACTAAGTTCCTCATGAGCCAATTTTAGCTCCTCATGTGAACAAGTAGTAACATAAAGTAGATGCTTTTGTTATTCACATGTGGTTTTTAGAAATGAGTTTTTATTTTCCAATTTCATGGTTTTAGCTTTCTCATTTTCTAAAGACATGTTCATGCTAGCAAGTCTACTAACAAGCTCATCATATGAATCAACATGATCAATCATATTATCATTTGATACCTTTGTGTCACCTAGTGACATGAAACAATGTGATGTAGTGGAAGGGCTTGTAGTAGCATCATCAAGGCTCGAGCATGAACTTTCATCACCATCAAGTGTGCTTGGGGTAGAAACATCACTTTGTAACACTTGATGCATCATCACCATCCTTGTCAAGTGAACTTGTGGTAAATTGATCATCATCATCACTTGACCATGAGGTGGAGCAATCCTCCACAACTACCATGTTGTGGTCATGCTCAATATCCTCATGTGCCTCCTCCTTAGGTTCATCATCCTCATTATAATCATCGGAGACCATCCCATATTTCTCATTGAGATAACTCCAAATCTCATGGGCAGTTTTTATGTTCATGATCTCTCCGAAGACACTATCATCAAAAGATCTAAAAATGATATGAATAGCTTGGGCGTCGAGATCTAGGCATTTCTCTTGTGCTTGAGTTAGATTCTCTTCATCCAACACATGAGAAAAGCCTACATCTACCATCCACCATATTTGAGGGTAAATAAACTTAAAATTGCATATCATCCAATTTTTCCACCGTGCAAAGTGTGTGCCATCAAACATGTGAGGATAATCAACATCTAGTCCATATTCCGCCATCCTATCAGGTCGGTGAAGACCACAAATGAGAGAACGGGCTCCGATACCAATTGAAGGGTTGAGATGGCGGACTAGAGGGGGGTGAATAGTCCTTTCTAAAAATAATCACGTCGACAAACAAAAATAAATGCGGAATTAAAACTATCGGTCTAGCCAAGACTACACCCCTCTATCTAAGTTCACAAGCACCTCACAAAGATCCTAATTATGTAACTAAGGTGCTTTCCTTAGCAAGAGCTGTCCTAAACAATTCTAGAGCAAGGTCACACAAACCTATGCACTAGTACTTTAGCAAAGCCGAGGAGCTCCTACACAATTCTAGTAAGCAAAAGCACGAAGCCACCTATGCTCACTAGCAATGCTCAATAGCAAGGCAACTAATGCCAAACTAGAGAGCGCAAATTACTTAGCTACACAAACTAAGTAATATGACTAACAAGGTTACACAAACCAAATTAGCCACGCAACGGGAGCTACTTCTATGCTACACAAGCAAGAAGGTAACTAGCTAACTACACAAGCAAACTAGTAGCAAGAGCAACTACACAAGCATAAGTATATGAATGTAAATACAAGCTTGTGAATTGAAAGCAAACCACCGAGAAGATGTACACAAGGTTGACACGGTGGTTTTTCACCGAGGTTCACTTGGTTGCCACCAAGCTAGTCCCCATTGTGGCGATACACCAACTTGATGGATCACGAGCTAATTGACTATCAAGAGTCAAACCCTCAGTGGGTGTCGCACATCCACTCTCAAGATAGAGATCCTCCAAGCCACGAGCTTTACTAGAGTTGCTCTTCGCGATCCCCGTGGGGTGAGCACAATCCCCCTCACAAATCCTCCTCCGGAGCCACGCACAATCTCCACGCGTGCTTCAACGGAGTCGCAAGCCACCAAGCCGTCTAGGAGGTGGCAACCTCCAAAAGTAACAAGCACCACCGGCTTGGAACATGATCACCTAGTGCCACTCGATGCAATCATCTCGATGCAACGCACTAGAATCGCTTTCTCACTCGATCCGATAAACACTATCAAGCATGAGTGAGTTAGAGGGCTTCCAAGCACTACCACATAAGCCACCAAGGCCAAAGTGTGCTCAGCTACCGGCCATGGCCGGCCACAACATCTATTTATAGCTCCACAACGAAATAGAGCCGTTAGTCCCTTCACTGGGCAAGTTTCGGGTCGACCAGACACGCCGGTCGAACTGACCGAACGCGCCTGTCGAACTGACCAGACGCGCAGGTCAGTAGCGTGCTCCAACAGCTAATTTTCGCGCGTATAAACTTGTATTGACTGGACGCGCTGGTCACTAACGGGACCGGACGCGCAGGTCGCTGCGAAATAGCGAACAGAGAGGTTCCAGCAAGCTCCCGACGTGATCGGACGCGTCCGGTCATCACTGACCGGACTCGCTGCAGCGTCCGATCACTTTCGCCCGCGAAAAACACTGACCGGACGCGCAGGTGCTGACCGGACGCGTCCGGTCACGAGTCCGGTCACAGACCACTCTTCGGTAAAACGGCGATAACTCTTAGCTCCGAACTCCGATTTCGATGATCTTGGACATTTTGGAAAGCTTACTCAGAGGGCTACACAACCCACTAAAGCACTTGATCTAATTCACAATGGATCAAAGCAGTATTCCACTCTAAGAGCCATCCTAGTGTCCAGAGAACACCAAAAAACATTTCTCTCTTCTCCAAGTTGATCAACACCAACTCCAACACCTTCTCCTTTGCAAATGTGCCAACACCACCATGTGTACACCACCATATGCATGTGTGTTAGCTTTTCACAAACATTTTCAAAGGGTTAGGCACTCAACTTGCCTCGCCACTCGATCCTAACACGTATGCAAAGTTAGATCGCTCAAGTGGCACTAGATGACCAATATGCAAATAAGTTTGCCCCTCTTAATAGTCCGGCCATCTATCCTAAACCCGGTCATCAACTTCTCTACACACCTATGACCGGTGAAATGGAAATGCCCTAGGTTATACCTTTGCCTTGCGCATTCCACTCCATCTCCTCCGACGTTGATGCAACACATGCACCAACCCTATCACAAAAATAATATGATCCACTTCATATCATCACGTGACCGTATTGGTTCATCGATCTTGACCTCACTTGCTCTTCACCGTTGCCTCGGTCCTTCGGCGCCAAGCCATCACAACTTGTCCTTCACCCTAGCAACCGGTCCATCAAGCCAAGTCTCATCTTGATCTTCTCCACCTTGGTCACATGACTCCATGTCATGTCTCATGTGCAATAGCCTCCTTCATGACACCATCACCTGTGGACTAATCGCATGTGTATCTCACATAACCACATATTAGTCCACCTAAGTTGTCACTCAATTACCAAAACCAAACAAAGACCTTTCAACCGCGCCCTGTCTCCCGTCGTGGCATCGCATCGTGCACTTCCCCCCACCGCGCTGCACTCCATTGCCAGCTGCGCCACGCCTCATCCCTGCGAGAGGATGGCGTTGGACAACTGTGACTAAGCGAGCAACAACGCTAGAGTAGCAGCAACAGGGCCGCCCCCGATGGTCGCGAACCTAGCCCGCGAGTAGGCATTGGATAATCGCAGGAGGGCCGCACTGCTGCTACACTAGCGAGCTCGATGCGCTGGCGTCGAGCTCCACAACAACGAGCGTCTATTCGTCCAAGCATCAAAGTGACATTGTGCTGAAAGCGCATGTTTCAAGTGTTCTAAATGTTTCGTCTAGATGTTGCACATGTTGTAAATTTTTCATAGGTATGTTGCAAGCGTCTTTTCCTAATATTTTCATATGTTTCAGACATATATTGCAACCATTTTATCTTAATGTTACATATGTTTCACACATATGTTCCAAATGTGTTATATGTATGTTACGTATATTTGCAATGGTTTTTAAGTGTTTTTACAAGTATTGCAGACACATGTTTCATCTGTCTTCTTTTGTATATTGCATATTTGCATTTGAAAGTTTCAAAAGTAGATTGAGTGTTGCACATGGGATGTGCGTAGGAAACAGAGGAGGTGTGCAACACGAGCGACGTCCGAGACACGCGAAATGCAGTCACGGGCGTGCGACGTCTAGGTGAGCGGCCCCCACGTGGACGCGTGGAAACAAACTGCAGCCGCGGGCGTCCGTCTGGTCGCTAGTAGTGTCAATATCTATGTGCATAGAAAAACTATGTATTAAGCCGATATCTAAGTACATAGAAAAACTGTGTATTAAAAAAATATAATATCTCATAATTTAGAATTGAGTGAGGACCGACCCTAGAGGCGGGCAAGCGGGGCGGCCGCCTCGGACCCCAAGTTCAGTTGGTATGTTTAGCGAAGCCCAGCAGGAAGCGTTGCCCAGCCTGCTACATGCCATTTGCTGCCATTCGCGAGAAGCCATTCGTACACGCACGATGACTCGACTTCGACTCCTCATGCGCGGCGGCGACGTAGACGCGAGACGCGCGGATGCGGGCTGCGGCGCGACCGCGTGAGACGTAGGATGTGACGCGTTGCGATCTCCCGACGGCGGCAGACGGCGAGCCGGCGACACAAACACGACTACGCCTACGCGAGGTGTGAGATTCGATCGACACCATTAAGGGGTATTTGGGACTGCTTTACGAACTCTGCTCCACAAACTCTATCGTGGAGCAGCTCTACAAAAAACTGAAGTTTGTGGAGCACCTCTTTAGGTATCTCACAACTCTACCTTTTTCCTCGAAACGAGTGCGTGGAGCTGAAACCGTTTGGCTAAAAACCGTGGAGCAGAGCAGTCCCAAACACCCCCTAAGCCACATATATCATTTGTACAAAACATTGAACTTGAAGGTAGGGTTATGGTAGAACCGTACAGAAACTAATTTAATCTGGGATTTAAATGAATTATGGTGTATAACAGATCGATGTTAATTTTTTGAACTAATTCTTTCTCTAGATTTTAGTCTTGCCCCGGGTTAAATAGTTGGATAACATTATGCATTGAGAAGTAATTGTTGGATAAGATTGATATTGTATCGACATTATAACATCATCTTTTTTTTCTCGAACATACAAAAGATTTGTGCACCTTTGAATTAAAGAAGAGAGAGTTTTTACAATGCGCTTGGCGGCGCCTTAGGCGAGCGGCACAAGGATATGAAACAAGAAGCCCTCTCTGAACACTACGATGCTAGCCTATTACTCTAGACATCAGACAACCGAGGTTCTTGGCGCCAGCTTGTACCCATTGATCCACTTCATGCTTGATGACTGCCAGAAGGATTGGTATTTGGATGGTGGCACCTCACAAGCATCCCGCGTTCCTTTCCTTCCACTGCTCCCAGGCGACAAGTGCAAATACAGAGTTCACGCTGCGCCTATAGGGTCCATTCCACTGCGACCTCCACGCGTTACGGAACTCCAAGATTGTGTCGTAGGTCGCCATCCCCTGAACCTGATTCAGAACGTTGCTGATGTTCCACCAAACTTGTTTGGCCAAGGAACACGAAACGACGATGTGGTCGATGGCTTCCAGTTCTTGGTCGCAGAGGAAGCACAGACCGTGCGCAGACGCCAGGCACGACGATGATAGGAGGGCGGGAGGAGCGGGAGCTAGCGACGACGATGGGCTGCAGACGGTGGAGTGATCGAACTCTACTTGCCGGCGTCGGAGGGTGGTGCAGTGCAGCACTGCATCAGCGCTCTTCGCCTCCTACCAGGACCTTCCCAACGAGCTCCACCCGATCGAGTAAGCTAGCACCGACGACATCCATGCAGGCCTGGGAATGAGTCGTGGCCCACCCCTAATCCAACCTCGGCCCTATTTTCTAGAGCGTATGGCCCGATCCTGATCCAATTCATTGGTCAACTTTATATCCTAATCCAGCTTGGCCCCTTGATAATAAAATCCCACTCCTATCCTGATCCTAATTAAATCCTAGGGCCGGATTTGTTATTTCAGCCCTCGGGCCTACGCAGGCTACAGATTGCACGCTTGCATGTACACAGAAATATCCTTGGGTGCATTTGCACATAAATACAATGCTTGCATGTTTGCATGTAAACAGAAATACAATGCTGCAGATGTAAAAAAAATAAAAAACAAATACAATGCTGCAGATGTAAAAAAACAATGCTGACGTTGGGCACTACACAGAACATTTGCACATCTGAATCCTGACAGAAGTAGCATGCTGGATGTGTTTCATAGTACACAGAAGTAGCTAAAAGTATTAATTAAGTAGCTAAAAGGACTAATTAGGATTGAGCATGAATCAACATGCTAAAACAAAATTACAAATTTCTGGCCATACGATCCAATGAATCCAAGAACAGTAAAAGTTGATTATTGTGACTTGCAAACATTATACAAAGGTTCAATGATCAGTGAGCCTACGCCGCACATAAGAGATCAATGAGCTCTGGCTAGCAACAACAATCTGCCACAAGCCCACAATCTGCAAAGACGCCATCTGCAAAGACACCAAGCACAAAACTCAAACTTAGGAATTTACTATTTGATCATATACATGTTAACTGCAGATAAATGAATGGACTTGGGATGTCAACTGCAGCTATGCTAGAACTTTTTTTTATTTTTTGATGAAACTGGAGGGGCTTTGGGCCCCTACAGGCATTTTATTAAAACAATTAACAGAACACAGATTAGGGAACTTCATGCTTCATTGACTAACAGGCATTTTATTAAAACAAACAACTGCAGCTATGCTAGAACTTCATGCTTCTATTCACTTCTTGAACTGCAGTCAGTACTCAAGTGCATAGTAGGTAGTAGGTACTGTGCTACAGCTATAGTGACTAACAGGCATATGACTAGGCAGAGGCACCAGTGAAAAGGAGAACTTCATGCTTCAAGGGCATAGTAGGTAGTACCGTAGTAGGTACTGTGCTACAGCTATAGTTTCAAATCCATGTCAACTCATAATACTATCATGCTTCTATTCACTTCTTGAACTGCAGTCAGTACTCAACATACGAAGCTTGGGTAGTACCGTAGTAGGTACTGTGCTACAGCTATAGTTTCAAATCCATGTCAACTCATAATACTATCATGCTTCTATTCACTTCTTGAACTGCAGTCAGTACTCAACGTACAAAGCTTGCAGTCAGGACTCAACATACAAAGTAATGTACTACATCTTCTAATTCTAGTAAACCACAGTCTGGTGTTCTGAACTCATGCACTAATCACAGTAAACCAACAAAAATATTTGCATCGGGGCACTAACCTGTCAATCATCTACTTCTTCATCTGATTCAAACATACGATGTCCGGTCATTGGTTGACCTGCATTGAACAAGACAAACATATTAAACCACTGTTATAAACAAAACTGGCTTTACAATATGTATATTAATTAAATATGACAATTACCTTCTTTTGCATCATTTAAGCCAATCAACCAATCTTTTGCACAGACTAACGCTTCAAGAGTTTCCGGAGAAAGAGATGTCCTATTTTTACCAAGTATTCTTCCAGCAGCACTAAAAGCAGATTCTGAGGACACTGTGCTAACAGGAATAGACAAGAAGTCTCTGGCCATCAAAGACAAGATAGGATAGGCATCCGAGTTTTTCTTCCACCATGCTAGAACATTAAAGTTCTCTGTCGGTCTCACAACTACTCTAGGATCATCCAAATAAATATCCAATTCTGATCTTTCTGAGCGAGTACTTGAGTTTTGTGATGAAAATTGAGCAAATGCAAGCTCTACACGCCGTTTTCCATGAAGTCCAGAAGAACTCGAATCGCCCTGACTTAAAACTTCCTCTTCATATGAAATCAAAATAGGACCGGCGTTGTTCCTCACAATCCTCTCATACTCTAGATAATATTTCTTCAAGTATTGTCTAAGCTCTCTCATCTTCGCTTCCGCTTATGTATTCTCAACAGTCAAGTAAAAGAATCTAATAAAATCAGCTTTCATTGATGGGTCCAGGACAGCAGCTATGAGAAGTACCATACTAGGCGTAGCCCAGTATTTCTGAAACTTGGTATACATAGCTTCAGCCAACTCATTGAGCAGTTCATTGGTATTCCATGTCTCATCAAGCAATACATCTCGAACTGCCATCAACATCTTCATAAAGATGTGGGCCGTTGGATGCCTATCTGCAGAAAATGCTTTTGTAGCCTCACTGAACTGTTCTACGAATTCGTGAAGCGATTCAGCTTTCTACCAGTCTTGTTCACTAGGAACATCCTGATACTGCTCTGCTGCGAATCTGTTGAGAGCTGCTTTATATTTCAGAGCTTCATTCAACATGTCATACATAGCATTCCAGCGGTGGGGAACATCTAGAACCAGCCCCGACTTGCCTTTGAGACCTAATGCCTGAACAATTGAGTTGAATGTTTGCAGACGAGAAGGTGTAGATGTGACAACCTTGATAATGTCTCTTACCCTTTCGACTGCATTTGGTATGACTTGCAATCCAGCTTGGACCATTATATTGAGCACATGAGCGGCACATCTGACATGTATGTGTTCACCCTTAAAGAACATCTGAGCACCTAGAGCGGCACGCAAGTCTCTAATCGCTCTGTTGTTCACACTTGCATTATCTAGAGTCACTATGAACACACGATCAACTAAATCCCACTCCGTCAAGCAAGCCGTGATGCCATCTTGCACAGCAAATGAGTTATGGGGGAAAGAGATCTGCTTGAATGCAATAATCTTCTTATGGAGCTCAAACTCTTCATCAATATAATGAGCGGTAACTCCAAGATACCCCAAATTTTGGTTAGACGACCACAAATCAGCAGTTAAACTAACATGAGACTTCAACTTTGTCATCTTTTGATGTAGCTGTAATTTCTCTTCTTCATACAACATCAGATAGTCTGCACGAATAGTTTGTCGACCCACCACATTGAATGAAGGCTGACAATAATTTATCATCTCTTTCCAAGCAGGATCATCTGTTTTTTGAAATGCTACCTCAGCACTAAGGAAGTACTTTGCAATCAGACCTCTGAATACAACAGGATCAAATACATAATTATCTCTATCAGACTTGTTCTTCAAAGTTGCTAAGAATCTATCCCTGTCCTCCTGAGGGATATGATGACAATAATATCCAATATGTCTATTCAAGTGAGTTGTACCTTTCCCTGACACAGAAGACAACTGGAGCTTGCAATACTTGCAGACGGCCTTCTCAATTCCATCAACGATTTCCGAGTCAACATAAGCCCAAACTTTAGCCCTCTTTTTTCCTGACCGGCCTGACTGATCAGTGGAGATAACATCAAGACTATCCTCAACTTCTGCTGCTGTTGCTGATGAAACCCTCTCCATAATATCAAACACTCAGACTAATTAATTAGAGTCCCCTGAACCAATGAATGACAATCAATTAGATAGGATACTAAAGTAAGACGCAAAGAAGCTGAATTTCACAAAAAAATTATAAGCCTAATTTGTTTTCATGATAATAGTACAGCTAACTGCAAAATGTTTGTAAATTTGTTTTCATGATTATTGTAGAGCTCACTGCAAACTAATGAGATTTTTTGTTCTAAAACATTTAAAATGTATGGGTCAGGACAATGACAATGTAAGGAACAGCGTTAAAAATGCAGCCTGTGACAGTTTCATCTGCTGGTGAATTGATATGCACCTAGTATTTGCATAAAACTCAGTATATACCAACATGTTCAGGCTGAATTGATAGTAAAATCACTGCCCAAGTCCAAGAAAGTAAACCGGCCTTTTACCTGCTGTACACATGTGTGTCAACCTGCACACACCAAAGCAGTACCAAATCAGCACTTGGAAACCCCCACGCAGCACCAAATGAGCACTTGGAATAGGAAATCTAGCTTCAGCAGAAACATTGAAGGAAGCGGAGGTGGGTACCTGCTTGATGAAAAAGCACTAAATATGAATAATCTCAAACAGACACTGCTATATGACACAAAGTATATGGCAGAAAAAAGATCCAAAGCAGCAACCACAAAATCTGAATAGGCATGCTATATTATTACTGAACCAGCTCCTAGCCTGGAGTCCCATGAAGATAAAAATAAAAGAAAGAATACACAAAATTGGAGGATTTTTCTAACTGTTTCCCAGGACTGACGAACCCAAAATCGAAAAGGGCGCTATGGAAACCTAAACCAATATAGTTAATCCACTCTATATTGCAGGATAGAAAAGCATAGCCACTATAATTTTTGTGTTTGTATATCAAAGATTCACTCTCCATATGCACCAGAGCTATTGAGATAAACCAATATCAACAATTTTCTTTCTGAATCATACCATTCACCACGAGCAAAAATGAAAATTTTCTATTTTGAAATGCCAGCACCAGTTTACTCATCATATTATTTCAGCATCAAGCAGTCAGATTTGCATCTAGTCTAGAATCTAGAAATAACTAAAGCATGGGAAGCCATAGGGGCAGAGAAGCAGCCGAGCCGACTTGTTCAGCGGCCAGGAAGTCACCTTACCTCCGTGCAGGCTCTCTGGTCGGCCAGAGACTTCTTCTTCTTGCTACTAGAGGACGAGGAAGGCTTCTTCTTCTTGGACGGCGCGGGCGCGGAGACCTCGGAGGACTTGGCGGCGGAGAGGTGCGCTGCGTGCCGGAGGACGGATCCTGGCAACGGATGGAGATGCGATGGGGCCCGAGGAATCGCTGCTGCCGCCGCCCTCAACTTGCGCCGCCGCTGCCGCTGCCTCTCAGCTCCCGAGGACCCGCCCGGCCGCCCCACCCCTCGACTGCGACTCTACGAGGGAGATGCAAAGGGCACAATCCATTTCCAGGATCCTTGGGCCGACCCTCTTCCAACGATCCTTCCACCGACTCGGGCCATGTGTACAGCCCAGCCCTTTTACGGGCCAATCCAATCCAACTCGACCCTCTTGTATACATGGCCCATAAATGATCCGTAGAAGTAGGCCTATGAGTTGGGGGGGCCCTTTCGGCCCTTGGGCTTACACGATCCATTCCCAGGTTTACATCCATGCCATTACATGCAAGGTTGTAGAATAACCGGATGCCCCTAGTGCAGTACATACCTCGAGCGAGGGTGTACCAGTCAGCTCTCAGTTGTTTGTCCCAGGGGCGTCCCAGGGGCGTCCCTAGGCCTGTGCGAGCTATGCGACTGAACAGGGCCCCCAAAAATCATGAGCCCTAAGATTTGCAAAGTATCCTAAGTGTATATATAGTAGTTTTGGGCTTTGTTTTATTTAATAAATCAGCCACAACTGTCTTCTTTGGCCTATAAACGTGGCCTGCTGGAGTACAAGAAAATTTTAATGCATTGGCGTTAATAGCACTTAAGAGTGGCATGCTGGAGAAGATTGATTATGAATATATCATTGAAGATTTCATTTTAAAAATGCTAAAAGAATATCGCTTTTCAAATGATGGTTATACAACAGGTACAATCCTTGATCTACACTATTGTACCTAGCAATATAAATAATATATTGATATTTGCCATCGTTTTCTTGTTTTGGCACTAAATATTAGGTCTCCACTTATTGTTTCGAACTGGGCCTCATATTTTGGTGGGGCGCGCCTGGTTTGTCCTCCCTGCCATTGGTTGAAGAATGACGACACAGATGCAGATGCTACAGCAGATGGCGGCGACCTGACGGGGGACTGGGGGAGGAGAAGCATCAGCTAGCATGGCTCCGAGAGATCGACGAGCCCCAAGCAGGGATAGCGATGGGTAAATCTCCATCGGGTATGGACTCTCCAGACCCATCCCCATGATAACAATATGACACCGCGGGTATCCCCATATCTGGTTGTGGGTGGAGGAATTTCCCCAGACCCATACCCGTCAGGGTAAATTATACTCGGCGGGTCACCCATACCCATCAAAAGACCTTTTGTTGCCACATAGAAAATCAACGATTCACAAATCACAAGCAACCATCACTCCTAAAACAAAAAAAATAGACAAAATAGTAGCATAATAATTTCTATTGCAATCACAAGTCACATAGCACCATAATAATTCTTTAATTTTGGGCTTCTTTAATTTTGGGCCGGGTATTTTTTACCCACGGGTAAACGGGTATGGGGCCTGCTACACCGTCCCCGTACCCACGTACCCGATGGGTGAAGGTTTTGCTCCGTTTACGTACCCATGGGTGCGAGTTTTACTTCATATTAGTACTCTAATGGAGTAAATGCCCATCAGGTATCGGGTCGCGGGTCCCCATTGCCATCTTAAGCCCCAAGGACTGAGAATTTCCAATTTGCCGTATCGAGGCGCGCTGATCGTCTAGTCTGTTTCGCTCAGACTCGGATGTTACCCGTAGACTTGGCGATGCTTCCCCCATCCAATTGTACGCCGTGTGTTATTCAGGCCCAACTGTTGTTGGCGGTGGTGATTTGGGCTGGGTTGTTATTTTTGGTTCGGGCCCGCTTTGTGAAAGGCCGTCAAATGGCCGAATGAAGCGCCGAAGCCCAGTTGGCTTTGTTTGAGGCTTTTGTGCCTAGCCGAAATACGACACTCAGGAATCAGAATGCATGAGTAGGTTTTACTTGACCAAACTTTGCCCAAAAAATGCCGTCGCATTGACTTCAGCAATCAGAATGCAATCTGGGGCCTACAAGCGACTATTATTCCTGAGAGAGATGTCAAGGTTAAAACAGTCCACATGAAACACAAGTGACTCCTAGTCCTAGCTAGGAGATGCTACCTCTTCAATGTAACCCACAAAGATAGGTAATTTTAACAGGAAAAAATGGTTATCGTTAGCAATTGCGATGAGTCTAGCAAATCGATGGCTATATGTTTGTGTTTAGAGTTTCTAATATGATCTACCTATGTTTCTTTTCTTGTGTGTCTCGTGAAGTTTAATGTGGATGCTACAAAATATGAGCGTCAATTTAATAATAGCAAGAGATATAAGCGCGTGTGTGTGTCTATCCCCTTGATAGGCCAAGGAAGAACACTAGAGCAAGACAAGTTGACAGGTCTAGAACAGTGTAGCGGCTTGCATTGATTCCTCCTAATACTAGTAGCACACTAGTACTATGCCCTTGGTGTAGAGATGACAGCGGATCGGGTTCGGGTCGGATACCCGTGGGTTTCGGGTCCTGCGGGTTCGGGTTTGGGGATAGTTTCTCATCCACGGTTTTCGGTTTCGGTTTCGGGTTTGGTATCGGGTTCGGTTTCGGGTTTGGTTTTTCACCCGTGGATATCCAATGGATATCCGAAATAGATCATTTGAAATTAAAACTCATGTTTTATAATATGCTAATAATAACTTGTTTACTTAGATTATTAAATCTATTTAAAATTGACTCATGAAAATATTTATTATTTATTGCCTCTTATTTATACATGTGAATATGTGTATACTTATCCGCGGGTTTCGGGTATCCGCGGGTTTGGTTTTGGTGATGAATTTCCACCCGAATCGATTTTCGGTTCGGGTTCGGGTTTCGATTTCGGGTTTCGGTTTTGGGTGCACGGAGACTCCACCCGATCCGAACCCGACCCGTTGCCATCCTTACGTTGGTGTAACATGCTACTGCGCCTCGTCTCTAGATCTGGTGCAAGTATGGTATAAACCTCTTGCATTGAGCACAGTGTACTTAAACGAATTACAATAATCCCCAAGTCAACGACTCTGCATTCAGCATGAACACACAGTAATGGTACTTGTTCGATCTAGTTATTCTTGGGCATGCATGCCTCCTCCCTGACCTTTTTACACTCCATGGACGACATCTCATGGTCATGGAGTACGTGTCGACTCGACTGATAAACATTTTTTTTCAAACAGAGGAAAGAGAGATCTAATGCGTCATGAACAGTAATCGACGATCTCGCGCCGATTTCTACACTACGTACTCCATGTCTCCATTATAGGATGGTCAAGGAGTAGAATAGGGTATTATTTGTTGTTGGTGACAATGCAAGTTGATGCGAGACAAAGATCCAGAGGTAGCCCCCTATTAAATAACGACATCACGTGAGCTCTGATCAATGCTCGTGCATATATGGATCCATATGGTCAAAGTAAAACCTAGCCATAGCCAGTAGCCGACTCTCCTCCTACACGTACAAAAAAGCATTATGCCTTTCTTCTCTTCCCTTATTTTAATACTACTATATGAATACCTAATCTTATCATATCATATACAGTAATGCCCTAACCTAGGTAGATTCCTCTCGAGGTTGCCAATGCAATGCTCATAGCGATCGATCAGTGAAGTCTCCATCCTCTGGCTGTGCAGCGGTCAGCGTGCAGCCCCACCACCAAACCTTCCTTGCTTCTAGGCTCAAATGTCTATATGCCTTTGTCGATTGTATATTTCAGGACAGAGAAGAGGACACAAGGGGGTGTGTGTGGCATGCACTAGTGTCGTACTAGTAGTATTACTGCTAATCAGTCCGCATTATCTTAATCATTGGAGGCAGAAAGGGTAGGCACCACATGAATGAAGATGGGACCTTCCGCTCCTCGGAATTGAAGAGTTGACTTCGGTCCATGCATCATGTACTACAGCGCGAATAATGGATGTATGCGAGGGACCTCATCAGGCCTGTCAGACTGGCCTCGCTCTACACACTACCGCAACACGACAAGAGATGGAACGATAGATCAAAAAAAGTATCACTATGATAGATCAAAAAAGTATCACTCATGACCTCAAAACGTTAGGAGATCAAACAATCAACTCCCCAAATCACTGTGTACGTAGATCAGAGTATCTTTTGTGTTGTTGTGTTTAATGCTAAACACCGCAGTGGTGTTTTATCAAGAGCTGGCACACAATTTTTTTTTGTAGGCGTCGCATCCCCACGCCGCCATCGAAGAAGCGCGACTACCCATGGCCTGCCGCCGGGAACTGGGAACCCCAGGCTGTCGGACTGGGGCCGCCGCCGCCATGCCCCCGTCGTGTGCCCACGCCGCCGCCCTACGCCCAGTATCTTCCCAACTCCGGCGAGCTCCTTCTCCAACTCCAGCGCTGCCACCAAATTTTTATCCTTGTTCTTTCATAGGAAAAAAAATGTTTCATGTTATTTGTGATTTGTGATTTATGATTTGTGTTGACATAGCCATGGATCTTTGTTACTTATGATTTATGCCGACATAACCACGGCCAAGGGTGGGGCGGCTGACGGCGGTAGGGGTGAGTTGTGCAATGCGTCTGGAGGTAGAAGAAGGCTGGAGGCTAGAGGTAGAAGAAAGCTGGAGGCTGTTGGATCCTCATCCTACAGTTCAAAAAAAATCATGTGTTGAAACTGCATAAACACGTGGTTATACAGTAGACAGACTCTAAATTAATCCTGCTTGTTTAATTTACTCTCAGATTTCCTAGTACTGTAGGCCGGAGAGGACTTGCTTGCGCATGCGCATCACCATCGTCTTGTTTTTGCTACTATATACAGTATGCATTTTCCTTCTTTTCTCTTCTTCATTGACATTGTTATCACTATGGAGGAAATCTTCGTTTTGCGATAAGATTACGTACCCCACGGCGATGACATGTGAACTGTTCGAAAAACATTCTCCACTCCTCTTATATAGACATCACTAACAGACTCTCAATGCTTGTAGCCCATGGTTTTCAACTTCAGTCCAAACCTCCACGCTGGAGCTAGCAATTCCATCAATTTATGTAGTTTCTGGAGCACCCTTTTACATGCATACTCTATTAAAGTGAACTAGAGAGGCCTTTAACTGAGTTGTCTGCTCTAGAAATTTAGTGGAGATGGGTGTTAGGGAGGGAGTTTACTTCATGGAGCTGAAAAACATGTCCTTTCACCCACAACTTTTTTTGGGTAATCCTTTTCACCCACAACTTGAAGCAAATAATGAACCCCACACCCATATGTACATCTAGGCGCACATAGTATATATTTTCTTAAGAATAAAAGGATTAGGTCCTCTTTGAAACATGAAATCATTTTTCTGAATTCTACGTCTTTCCCGTGAAATTAACCGGCTTCTTTAAAACTCCTGCACGGTTCCTGTGAAAATCGATCCTAGGTTTTGAATGGGCTGGCCTGAAACTTCTCGTTTTGATCTGATGGGAAATATTTCCAGTGACAGATGAAACAAACAAAAAAAATCATATCATCGCTGATGCACTGCAAATGATCTCGCGCATCAAACTCGAGGGCGCCCTACGTGCAAATTCTAAAGCTGTACTGTAGCCTTGAGAAGCGAGAAGTCAAAAGGTGACAACTGCAAGAATATGCCCTTGTTCTAGACCTGGCACCACACCACACCCACACGGCCGGCCGGGGAGCTGAGCTGAGCGCTACAGTCGGAGAAGTACGTTGGAACCAGTTAACTAGGGACAAATAAAACACACTTACAGCAAGCCCTAGTACAGTTGATCGTCACCATCTAGTGATAATAAAGTACAGTGGCAGGACAGAGCATAGCATAAGCATTTCGAATCATCTGAACCCTGAGCCCGGCCTCACGTGCCCTGCCCATCTCTCCACTCCTCATGCATGCCCTGCCTAGCCTGCGCTGCCGACAGTAATTTACTAGCCAAGCTAGGGTTTGGGCGATGTGCGCGCGTGCTTAATTTACGAGGAGCACTGACAAATCGACCCTGAAGTTGCGGTGTCAGCGAGGGGTTCAAGAAGACGAAGCTGATGAAGAGGAAGGAGAAGGTCAGCAGATGCTGCTGCGTGCCTGCGGCAAGAGGTCAACAAGTCGCAGCCCCAGCCCGGCTCAGGGAGAGGGAGGCCGGTCATGCTGCCTGCAGCTGCAGCCTGCTCCGGTATGGACGCGGTCGCGGAAGCCCGCCCGCGCGGTTCCCGAGGCGGCTGGCTGGAATGCCATTAATTCCTTCGAAGACTTGCCGAGAGAGAGAGGCTGTGTTTAGGGACTGTCTGGTTTACGGGCGTTAAAGTTTAACTCTTATTATATTAATGTTCCTTTAAATACATGAAGTACTAAATGTAGACTAATTGCATACATGTCGGTACAGATTAGGAGTAATTTACGAGACGAATCTATTAAGCCTAATTAGTCCAAGATTAGAAACTTTTTATCAAATAAGACGAAGTGCTACAGTATTTGTTAAACTTTAACTCCTCCGACCAAACACCCCCTTAGTTTCTGAATTTGGGATGCCAAAATTCACTGCATTTCGTTTGTATTTGATAATAATTGTCCAACCGTTAACTAATTGGGCTCAAAACGTTTGTCTAGCAAAGTATCATCAAACTGTGCAATTAGTTTTTAATTTTATCCACATTTAGTGCACTTTTCCATGAAACTAAGAGGCTGTTTAGTTGGCAAAATTTTTGGCGAAACGCTACTGTAGCAGTTTCGTTGTTATTTGACAAATATTGTTTAATCATAGTCTAATTAGGCTTAAAAGATTTGTCTCGTCCATTTCGTCTAAACTGTGTAATTAGTTTTATTTTTTATCTATATTTAATGCTTCATGCATGCGTTCAAAGATTCGATGTGACAGGGAATCTGAAAATTTTGGCAAAATTTTTGGCAGCCTAAACAGAGCCAGAGAGAGATGGAGCCGTCCGTATGCGTTGTCTGCCCATGCATGTCATGAGTCATGACCTGCAAACTGAGAGCACGTCCATCGATCGGCTGCATGCTGTCGTTTCTGCTGCTTGTGTTTCCAAGGACGACGGGATTGGGTTAGGGGGTGTTTAGGGCAGTTGGTCAGAGGTGTTAAAGTTTAATAAATACCGTAGCACTTTTGTTTTATTTGATAAAACGTTTTCAATTTTAGATTAATTAGGCTTAATAGATTCGTCTCGTAAATTACTCCTAACATATACCGACATGCATGCAATTAGTCTATATATAGTACTTCATGCATTTACCGCATCATTGAGGTGATGGGAGTTAAACTGAATGATTAACAAACCAAACATAGCCTTAGTTTGACCCTCCTGCTGTCCCATCAAATATTTGACACGTGTATAGAGTATTAAATATAGATTATATATAAAACTAAATATACAGATTGAGACTAATTTACGAGACTAATTTATTAAGTCTAATTAGTCCATTATTAGACAATGTTATGCTACAGTAAACATGTGCTAATGATGAATTAATTAGCCTTAATATATTCGTCTCGTGGATTACCGACGAATTCTGTAATTTGTTTTTTACTGGTATCAAGCACCCTATGCGATACCCTTACATGACACTTCCTAGACTTTAGTCATGAAAGGATCAAGATGTCCAAGAGGGGGTGAATTGGACTTTTCTAAAAATTAAATCCTACAAACCAAACTTCACCCCTAGTGCCTACTAGTGTTCCTTGTGATTCTACCGGTAAAAGTTTTGCACCCTAGGTTCCAATCCTAGTCTAGCATGTCAATTCTAGGAAAGTAAACAAGCAATGAAAGTAATGCACGAAAGTAAATGCTTGAAAGTAAGTGTTAGGAACACGACGATATTTTCCCAAGGTATCGGAGAGTCGCCACTCCCCACTAGTCCTCATTGGAGCACCCGCGCAAGGGTGTAGCTCCCCCTTGATCCGCGCAAGGATCAAGTGCTCTCTACGGGTTGATTCTTCGACACTCCGTCACGGTGAATCACCTAAAAACCGCTCACAACATGAGTTGGGTCATCCACAAGCTCGCCGGATGATCACCAAACTCCCAATCACCACCAAACCGTCTAGATGATGGCGATCACCAAGAGTAACAAGCTAGAACTCTCACTTGACCACAACAAGCCTAATGAGAAGATGGATGCACACTTGCTACTCTCTAGTCACTAGTGAGGAATCTTAAACTTTGATTCTCAAATCACTATCCTCACTAGGGCTCTTGCACTCTCTTGCACTCCAAAGGTGTTTCTCAGCTGAACAAATAAGCAAGAGACCTCTAAAAGAGGTGGAGGGGATGTATTTATACACCCCTCAGACAAATCCAACCGTTACCTGCCAAATCAGCAAAACACGTACTGAACCGGACGCGCTGGTCGTCATGACCGGACACGCCGGTCGAGTGTAACGGTCGAAAACCGAAAGTCAGCGCTGAGTGACCGGACGCGCTGGTAAGGGGTGACCGAACGTGTCCGATCATGCAAGAACCTTACTGGACTTTGACCTGACGCTCGACCGCGTCCGATTATAGATGACCGGACGCGTTAGGTCAGTTAAGAACCTTACTGGAACATGACCGGACGCATCCGATCACTTCACAGTCGCGTCCGATTGGACTTTTACCCTCTGAAACACGTGTCAGACTGATCATCGCGTTCGGTCCTCGCAGGGACCGCGTCCGGTCAACCAGTTAACGACGCAGTGACTGTTAGTACTGACCGGACGCGTCCGGTCATGACAGAAACCACGTTCGGTCAAGGGTAAACTGCTCAAACGACTTAGAAATGCGATGCAAGTTGAACCAAGTTGCTTCCAACTGAACTTTGAGCTTTACCAGAGCTACCTAGTGCTAAGTTTGACAAGTGTGCACGACACCTAAACAAAAGACTCACCTAGGTCAAGCTACTCGCTCATACCCCCCTTTATAGTACGGTCAAAGGAAGAAACAAAGATCCTAATGACTATTCCGGATGTAACTCAACACCTTGACATCCGGAACTAACCGTCCTTAATCTTGTCGTTGATCCTTTGAAAACCGAAACGATTTCCATCAAGGGACATGAATACCATAGTGCCCAAAGCAGTTATCAACTCCATGACCTAACTTATCAACGTTTCTGTAAAACACACGTTAGTCATGGTAATAATGTGTTGTCATCAATTGCCGAAACCAACACCGGGGCCTAGATGCTTTCAATCTTCCCCTTTTTGGTGATTGATGACAACACTTAGATTCAGAAGATATAAGAGTTGAATTTTTTGATCATGCTTGGTTCACATAAGCACAAAGCTGTAAGCATAAGGGGTTAGGAATTGCTTATGTGTTCCAAGCCAACTGAGTGTACTCATAAGATAAAACATGAAGAGTTAGTACACATAAAGCATAGCTCATATGAAATCGGAGTAAGGCACGGAAGCACAACCTTATGAGCTAAAACCAAATAAGTGACATGATATATAAGATAAAGTCTCACAAGCACACTTGTCACAAAATGCAGGGCGAGAAAATTAAACAGGATGCATGAATGTAGCACACAAGAAAAAACGAAACCCTCTAACAACACTCCCCCTGAATCTACTCTCTCTCCCCCTTTGGCATCAAACACCAAAAAGAAAACTAAGGATCTGACGGGGGAACAGAAGCTATCGTGTCGGGTGCCGAGGAGCGTGGAGTGATCATGAACTGTGAAGTATCCTCCTCAGACTCTGAACTGTCAGGCTGACCCTCTGTAGATAGACGTGGCAGTGAAGCGGTCTGGGTCTGTAGAGCAGGTGCAGGAACTGAAGGTGTGAAAGTCCTATGTTTGGTGTTGGTAATTAGTGACAATGTCTAAGTACTAATCCTATGCCTAAGTTGTATGTAGCATATGAGGATTAGTACATTCCAAGGTTGGTGGCAAGATGGACATGGTGATCATGATGGCCACACTTGGATTTGGATGCAACCCTACGTGATCAAGGCAAAGGTATATGCTTAAGGGTTGTGTTTTAGTAACCAAGACACCTAGTGGGTGTGGTTACATTATAGGATAGATAGCCGTACTATAAAGAGGGGAATGACGCGGCTATTGAACTCCTAAGTGCCTCTAGGTGTGCATTTCATAATCATATGCATTTGGATAGAACTAATATCGCCTCAAAAAATGATTGTGAAAATGCTAACACACTCACACATGACGAGATCACTTGATGGTGTTAGCACGTTTGCAAAGGCGGTGGAGTTTGAGCGGTAGAGAGGGTTTGGGGTCCTCTCTCCCTCCCGCCGAGCTTGCGAGGCAGGATTCAGGCGTTTTCGAGGATTTGAAACGACTATTTTCCACTACGCCGGAAGTCCGGAAAAGAAACGAAGGCGAACGGAGGTCACAGAGGTGATCGGACGCTGAACCTGACGCAGTCTTTGCATGACCGGACATGTCCAGTCAGTGTTCAGTGTCTGCGCGTATTTCAGTTTGATGATCGAACGCGAAGCATGTCCGGTCACAATCAATCGGATGCGTCTGGTCGTTTAGGGAGCTTACTGGACTCTAACCGGACGCTGGCACTGTCGTGTCCGGTCATTTCTCTAGCGCGTCCGGTCATTGTGTTGTTGTGCGCTGCTCAGGCATGACCAGCGCGTTCGGTCAGTCACGGGACCAGCACGTCCGGTCGTTCGCAGCGCGTCCGGTCAGCGCGTCAAGCGCGTCCGGTCTGTGCTTCGCGACTTAGCCATTGTGCGACCAGCACGTCCGGTCGTTTGGACCAGCACGTCCGGTCAGTGCTTCACGAGTTAGCCGTTGTATGACTGGCGCGTCCGGTCAGTTGGACCAGCGTGTCCGGTCAACATGATTTCAGTTGTTTAAGTTTCTAACGGCTCTATTCGAAGGGGTACGTCTATAAATACTCGTTGGCCAGCTCAAGGCTCTCTCTCTCGAACATTTGACATACTTGTGAGCACTTTGAGCTAAGCAACTCCCCTCCCACTCATCTCTCTTGTTTCTTTGCATATTCGAAGTGAGATTGAGTGATCCAAGTGCATTTGCATTATGAGATTGCATCTAGTTGGCACTTGGTGGTTGATTTACTGTAGGATTCTTGTTTCTCTTGGTGGTTGCTGCCACCTAGACGGCTTGGAGCAGCTTGGAGGCATTGGCAAGAGTTGGTGATTGTTCTTGGCCACCTCCGGTGATTGTGAGGGGTTTGTGCCTACCTCGGCGAAGTGCCAAAGGCAACATTAGTAAATTGCTCATGTCATTTGCAACCTTTTGCCATTTGGTAGGTTCTTGTGGCACCTTTTGAGAGGCTCGGTGTGAGACCGATTAGCCACCGAACCACATGGTGAAGAGGGACACAACGGGGACTAGCGTGCCGGTAAGCATGTGAACCTCGGGATAAATCTTCGTGTCATCACTTTCATATTGTGATTGATTGATCTCGGTGTTCAGTTGTCTTAGTATTCATTGTTGATCATATTGGTTGGCTCATTACTTCGTCTCTCGGTGAAACTCTCCTAACTCAACTCCGCTTTACTTTCTTAGTTATCTTTGCTGGCTAGTTAGCTTTGCTTTAGTAGCTCCTTTGTGTAGCTTGCTAGTTGTAGTTGTAGTTACCTTCTCGGTTTGTCTTATACGGTTGAGTGCAAATACTAGAATTGTGAATTGGTTAGGTGGCTTGCAAACACCCCATAGGCTAAGCAAAACTCGCATCTCGCTATTTGTTATATTAATAAACTTGTTTAGCTTGTCTTTGTAGAAAATTTTAAAAGGCTATTCACCCCCTCTAGCCATCAAGACCTTTCAAGTGGTATCGGAGCCGTGGTCACCGTTTGTAAGGCTTAACAACCTCGGTGCAAGATGGCTCAAGTTATGTTCAATCATGTTAATGGCAAGCCTCCATTCTTTGATGGAGTCTCTTCCTTTGATCATTGGAAAAGGAAGATGAAGCAATATCTAGGTAATATACATGAGAAGGTTTGGGATGTGACCAAAGAGGGATATATAATTCTTGATGAGGAAAATCTCACTCCCAATGACCGCATCAACAAATAATGCAACACGGCGATACTTGACACAATCTACCGTGCCATTGATGATAAAGTATTTGAGCAAATCAAAGATCTTGAAAAGGCAAATGAGCTTTGGATAAGACTTGAAGAAACATATGAAGGCACTTCAACGGTAAAAAGTGCCAAGCTATATATGCTCAAGGACAAGTTCTCCACTTTCAAGATGAAGGATGATGAATCCATCCCGGAGATGTTCTATAGGCTCCAAGTCATTGTCAATGATCTCAAGGGGCTTGGAGAGAAGGTTGAGGACAAGGACTTCTCACACAAGTTCTTGATGTGCTTACCCAAGAAGCTTGCCACCTTAAGAAGAATGATCTTTAGAGAGGGATTGGACAAGGTCAAACCAACCAATGTGCTTGGAGATATAATGACCGATGTCCAATACAATGATGATGAAGATGAGGTAGAAGAGAAGAAGGAGACCAAGGTCAAGCAAGAGAAGCCCATTGCATTCAAGGCTTCATCCTCTAAGGTTAAGAGCAAGGTGGAGAGTGATGATGATGATCCATTCGATGATGAGACCATGGCCCTCTTAGTGCACAAGATGGGAAGGTTCATGAAGAAGAAAGGATATGGTGCAAGAAAGAGAAGGGACTTCATGAAGGCAAAGGAGGTGCTTTGCTACAATTGCAATAGCCTCGATCATGTAGTGGCAAAGTGCCCCTATGAAGACAAAAGATATCATGATGGTGAATTAAAGTTGAAGAAGAACAAGAAGGACAAGAAGGAGAAGAAAGCAAAGAAGAGCTTCACATTCAACAAGAAGAAGAAGAGTGGTGGTTATGTAGTCACTTGGGATAGTGACAACTCCGATAGTGATGATGATGAAAGCTCTAGTGATGATGAGAGGACCACTCGGTGAGCCATTGCAAACATCGCCCTCTCCAACAAGCCATTCATCTTCGACACTACATCGACATGCCTTATGGCCAAGCCTACCAAGGTAAAATATGATGATAGTGATGATGATTCTTGTGCTAGTGATGGTTGTAGGAGTGATGAGGAGGAGGATGAGGACTACTCCAAGGATGATCTATTGGGCATAATAGATCAAATGAGCAAGGGATACAAGAGGACAACCAAGAAATACAAAATCTTGAAACAAGAGCTCATTGCCAAGAGCAATAAAAATGATGCCTTGATAGAGGAGCTTGTTGCTCTCAAAAGAGTAAGGAGTGTAAAGGAATTGAACAAGAGCTCAAAGCTCTTAGGAAATCCTTTGATGAGCTAGAGGCCTCTTGTGAGTGTCTAAAGGAAGACCATGAGGATCTTGAAATTGCTCACACTAGGCTTAAGGAAGCCCACTCCACTCTACTTGAGCTCATCAAGGAAAATGACCTCAAGTTAGAGAAGTTCATGAAGGAAGCTAAGGAAGAGCAAGTGATTGCCACTTGTGATATTGGACTAACATGTGATATTATTGATGATTCTTTATTTGTTGGTCCTACTAATGCTTCATGTAGCTCATCATCATCCACCACAACCAACTCTATCTCTACTACTAGTGATTCATCACTTGTGGTTGAGAATGAGACTCTCAAGAGAGAGGTGGATGATCTCACCCGCGCATTAGGCAATGCCTATGGTGGGGATGCCCGCTTGCTAAAATGCTTGGGTAGCCAAAGGTTCTCTCTTAACAAAGAGGGATTGGACTATACTCCCAAGAAGGGCAAGGCGGCCTTTGCAACTCACAAGCCTAGCTTTGTGAAGAGCAATGATTGGTTTTGCAATAGATGCAAACAAGTTGGATATCTAGAGATTAATTGTAATAAAATAAACAAGAACAAGAAAAATGCTAATGTACCTTACATTCCTCTTGATTCTTGTTATGTGCTTACCAAGGGTGAGAAAGGTGTGCATGCTAAGTTTGTTGGTACACCAATTGTGGGCCCAAAGAAGAAGACTATTTGGGTACCAAAGAGCTTAGTTACTAACCTCCAAGGACCCAAGCAAGTATGGGTACCTAAAAGACATTAAATTGTTTTGTAGGTAAATTACAAGGCCGGAGGAAGGCATTGGGTGCTTGATAGTGGGTGCTCTCAACATATGACCGGTGATTCAAGAATGTTCAACTCTCTTAAATCAAATGATAGTTGCATTGATAGTATCACATTTGGTGACAATAGCAAGGGTGATGTAAAGGCTCTTGGAAGGATTGCAATCTTAAATGATCATAGCATTTCCAATGTGCTCTTAGTTGAAAAGTTGAACTTCAATCTTCTCTCGGTTGCTCAATTATGTGATCTTGGTTTCAAGTGCATATTTGGTGTTGATGATGTGGAGATAGTTAGTGTTGATGGCTCTAACTTGATCGTCAAGGGCTTTAGATATGAGAATCTATACTTGGTTGATTTCAATGCTAGTGACACTCAACTTTCAACATTCTTACTCACCAAATCAAGTATGGGTTGGTTATGGCATAGAAGACTTGGTCATGTTGGCATGAAGCAATTGAATAAGTTAGTGAAGCATGACTTAGTTAGAGGCTTGAAGGATGTCACATTTGAGAAAGATAAGCTATGTAGTGCATGTCAAGCCAGAAAGCAAGTAGGCAACACTCATCCATTGAAAAGCATCATGAGTACTTCCAAGGCATTTGAGTTGTTGCACATGGATCTATTTGGGCCAACTACATACACAACCATTGGTGGCAACAAGTATGGCTTTGTGATTGTGGATGATTTTACTAGATATACATGGGTATTCTTTCTTGGGGACAAAAGTGATATATTTGACATATTCAAGAAGTTCATCAAGAGAGTGCAAAATGAGTTTGAGACCACAATCAAGAAAGTAAAAAGTGATAATGGAAGTGAGTTTAGAAACACAAGAGTTGATGAGCTATGTGATGAGCTTGGAATCAAACATCAATTCTCGGCCAAGTATACACCTCAATCAAATGGCTTAGTTGAGAGGAAGAATAGAACTTTAATTGATATGACAAGATCAATATTGAATGAGTATAATGTAAGTCATTCATTTTGGGCCGAAGCAATCAACACGGCTTGCTTCTATAGCAACCGCCTCTATTGCCACAAGTTTCTAGAGAAGACACCATATGAGATATTAAATGGAAGAAAGCCCAACATTGCATACTTTCGGGTATTTGGTTGCAAATGCTACATCTTGAAGAAGAGCACTAGATTGAGTAAGTTTGAGAAGAAATGTGATGAAGGATTCTTACTTGGTTACTCAACTACTAGCAAAGCTTATAGAGTTTGGAATTTGACTAGTGGTTTACTTGAGAAAGTTCATGATGTTGAGTTTGATGAAACAAATGGCTCTCAAGATGAGGAAGATAACTTGGATGATGTGAGAGGAACTCAATTGACCAATGCTATGAAAGAAATGGACATTGGTGATATTAGGCCAAAGCAAGCGATTGATGTGGATGACAACAAAGATCAAGTGCTCCAAAGTCCGATCACTCAAGCTAGTGGTTCTCTAATGCAAAATCAAGCTAGTACATCATCTCAAGTGCAACAAAATCAACAAGTGGCTAGTTCATCATCTTCAACTCATGATCAACATCAACATCCAAACAATCAAGTCCAAGTACTTCAACCAACTAACATTACAAGAGACCATCCATTGGATTCCATCATTGGTGACATACAAAGAGGAGTTCAAACTAGATTAAGATTGGCATCATTTTGTGCTCACTCTTCTTTTGTATCAATGGAAGAACCCAAGGACATTGATAAAGCATTGAGAGATCCGGATTGGGTAAATGCAATGCATGAAGAGCTCAACAACTTCAAGAGAAATGAAGTATGAGAACTAGTTGAGAGGCCTAAGGATCACAATGTCATTGGAACAAGATGGGTCTTTCGCAACAAGCAAGATCAAGATGGGATAGTAGTAAGGAACAAAGCAAGACTAGTGGCTCAAGGTTACACACAAATAGAGGGTCTTGACTTTGGTGAAACTAATGCCCCGGTTGCAAGATTGGAAGCAATTAGAATCTTACTTGCCTATGCTTGTGCTCACAATATCAAGCTATATCAAATGGATGTGAAGAGTGCATTTCTCAATGGATACATCCAAGAGGAGGTGTATGTGGAGCAACCTCCCGGTTTTGAAGATGACAAGAAACTCGATCATGTCTACAAATTGAGAAAAGCTTTGTATGGATTGAAGCAAGCACCTAGAGCATGGTATGAAAGATTGAGGGATTTCTTGCTATCCAAAGGATTTTTCATGGGCAAAGTTGATACAACACTATTCACCAAGAAGATTGGAAAAGACTTGTTTGTGTTGCAAATATATGTTGATGATATCATATTCGGTTCAACCAATCAAGATTATTGTGATGAGTTTCGGAAAATGATGGCAAAGGAATTTGAAATGTCAATGATTGGTGAACTTAGTTTCTTTCTTGGACTTCAAATCAAACAAATGAAGGAAGGAACATTTGTAAGCCAAACCAAATACATAAAGGATATGCTAAAGAAGTTTGGTATGGCAGATGCAAAAGGAATCACTACTCCAATGAGTACTAATGGAAGCTTGGATAGTGACAAGAATGGCAACATGGTGGATCAAAAGCTATATAGATCAATGATTGGTAGCCTACTCTATGTGACGGCATCAAGGCCCGATGTGATGTTTAGTGTATGCATGTGTGCAAGATTTCAAGCCTCACCAAGAGAAAGTCATTTGAAGGCAACAAAGAGAATATTGAGGTACTTAAAGCATACACAAGATGTTGGATTATGGTATCCCAAAGGTGCAAGCTTTGAGCTAGTTGGATATTCGGATTTCGACTATGCCAGTGACAAAGTGGAGAGAAAGAGCACTTTCAGGATTTGTCAATTGTTGGAAAGATCACTTGTCTCATGGTCATCCAAGAAGCAAAATAGTATTGCACTATCTACCGCCAAAGCCGAATACATCGCCGTGGGTAGTTGTTGTGCACAAATCTTATGGATGAAGGCAACATTGAAGGATTTTGGAATCAATTTCAAGAATGTGCCATTGCTATGTGACAATGAAAGTGACGTGAAGCTAACCAACAATCCGGTTCAACATCAAAGAACAAAGCATATTGATGTTCGCCATCACTTTATTAGAGATCATCAACAAAAGGGTGACATTGCTATTGAGAGTGTGGGCACCGAAGATCAATTAGCCGATCTATTCACCAAGCCGCTCGATGAGAAGAGATTTCACAAGCTAAAGAATGAGTTGAACATACTTGACTTCTCCAACATGAGTTGATGCACCCCATATATGACATGCCTCTCCTTCGAGCCCTAAGGTACAATTGGTTGACATGTCATATATTCTATGCTAAGGATTTGTTTAGTGCATCTAGTCATAATTTACATGTTCTAGGCTCATTCATGAAAATCAAATGAATTTGAAGTTTATATGGTGCCACTATTATTTCCATGACTTATATGATCTAGTGGTAGCATATAACTTGTTTAAGTAGCTTGTGATCCTAAGTGTTTAATCTAGAAAACTTGTCTAAATATTTGCTTCAACATGGTGCATGATAACCCTTCTAGTGAGGTGTGAAGAAGCTTGCCCTTGGATCAAACCGAAGCATTTTATTTATGCAAGAAATCTAGGTTGAATCACAAACTTGATACTCACCCCATATTTCAACATGATAATCTATCTAAAATTGGTCCCTTGTGGTCATTGGTGCCAAAGGGGGGAGAAATTGTTGTTCACAAAGATAGAACTCAATGGAGGAGAAGCACAAAGGGGGAGAAAAATGTTGATAGAACTCAAAGGAGGAGAAGCACAAAGGGAGAGAAAAATGTTGTTCACAAAGATAATTTTGAGCACACAAGTAGGGGGCGCAAGCTCTTAAATATGAATGTTGCATCTACATGTGCACTTCATATGTATGATGCATAGTTATGCATTTCTTTTTCTCCGACACTTTGCTTGTGTGGTGACTTGCTAGTATAATTTGAATGGTATATTGTGATACTAGCATGAATAGGAAGTAGTTAGATTTTTCTTGCTTCATGTTGTTTTTCATAGTGGTACTAAAGCCTTGCTTATAATGTTGATCTCACGAGGTTTCTAGTTATGTTTGTGCTTTTTCAAGTAGAATCTAACTACACAAGGTGCTAAGATGGCGTTTATCGCTACTCCGATGGTATCACGCTTCAAAGGTCTATAATCTAAAACACTTAGCACCTATTGATAGTTAATGCTCCTAAATTTTTCCTATCTAACATGTATGCTTCCAAAATCCAAACATATAGCATACATGTAGGGGGAGCCATTGCTATCAATTAGAATTCATGATCGCATGTCCATAATTCTTACACATTGTAATATACTTGGACAATGTGACATGGGTTCAATCAAAATTTTATCATAATATCTTTATGAAAGGTTTGTCACCAATTACCAACAAGGGGGAGATTGAAAGTCCTATGTTTGGTGTTGGTAATTAGTGACAATGTCTAAGTACTAATCCTATGCCTAAGTTGTATGTAGCATATGAGGATTAGTACATTCCAAGGTTGGTGGCAAGATGGACATGGTGATCATGATGGCCACACTTGGATTTGGACGCAATCCTACGTGATCAAGGCAAAGGTATATGCTTAAGGGTTGTGTTTTAGTAACCAAGACACCTAGTGGGTGTGGTTACATTATAGGATAGATAGCCGTACTATAAAGAGGGGAATGACGCGGCTATTGAACTCCTAAGTGCCTCTAGGTGTGCATTTCATAATCATATGCATTTGGATAGAACTAATATCGCCTCAAAAAATGATTGTGAAAATGCTAACACACTCACACATGACGAGATCACTTGGTGGTGTTAGCACGTTTGCAAAGGCGGTGGAGTTTGAGCGGTAGAGAGGGTTTGGGGTCCTCTCTCCCTCTCGCCGAGCTTGCGAGACAGGATTCAGGCGTTTTTGAGGATTTGAAACGACTATTTTCCACTACGCCGGAAGTCCGGAAAAGAAACGGAGGCGAATAGAGGTCACAGAGGTGATCGGACGCTGAACCGGACGCGGTCTTTGCATGACCAGACGCGTCCGGTCAGTGTTCAGTGTCTGCGCGTATTTTAGTTTGATGATCGGACGTGAAGCGCGTCCGGTCACAGTCGATCGGACGCGTCCAGTCGTTTAGGGAGCTTACTGGACTCTAACCGGACGCTAGCACTGTCGCGTCTGGTCATTTCTCCAGCGCGTCCGATCATTGTGTTGTTGTGCGCTGCTCAGGCATGACCAGCGCGTCCGGTCAGTCACGGGACCAGCACGTCCGATCGTTCGTAGCGCGTCCGGTCAGCGCGTCAAGCGCGTTCGGTCAGTGCTTCGTGACTTAGCCGTTGTGCGACCAGCGCGTCCGGTCGTTTGGACTGGCGCGTCCAGTCAGTGCTTCACGAGTTAGCCGTTGGGCGATCGGCGCGTCTGGTCAGTTGGACCAGCGCGTCCGGTCAACACGATTTTAGTTGTTTAAGTTTCTAACGGCTCTATTCGAAGGGGTACGTCTATAAATACTCGTTGGCCGGCTCAAGGCTCTCTCTCTCTCAAACATTTGACATACTTGTGAGCACTTTGAGCTAAGCAACTCCCCTCCCACTCATCTCTCTTGCTTCTTTGCATATTCGAAGTGAGATTGAGTGATCCAAGTGCATTTGTATTGTGAGATTGCATCTAGTTGGCACTTGGTGGTTGATTTGCTGCAGGATTCTTGTTTCTCTTGGTGGTTGCCACCACCTAGATGGCTTGGAGCAGCTTGGAGGCGTTGGCAAGAGTTGGTGATTGTTCTTGGCCACCTCCGGTGATTGTGAGGGGTTTGTGCCTACCTCGGCGAAGTGCCAAAGGCAACGTTAGTAAATTGCTCGTGTCATTTGCAACCTTTTGCCATTTGGTAGGTTCTTGTGGTGCCTTTTGAGAGGCTCGGTGTGAGACCAATGTAAGGTCCAAAAGGCTAGAGGGGGGGTGAATAGCCTATTTAAAACTTCTACAAGAAATACTTAACCACAAGTTAGTGAGAAAGGTGGCGAAGCAAAAGCACTAGCTCTAACTAATTAAGCAAGCCACCTACACAAGTCTAGTACAAGGCTATCCACTAAACACAACAACTACTACAAGCTATAAACAAGAAGTAATACGAGAGAAGAGCTTTGAGTGATTATACCGCCGTGTAGAGATGAGAAGTACCAATCAATCAATCACACAAGAGAAATCCTCGGGAAGAGAATGACGCAAGAATTTATCCCGAGGTTCACTTGCTTCCCGGCAAGCTACTCCCCGTTGTGGCGATACACCCACTTGTCTGTTCGCGAGCTAATCAACTATCAAGAGTTGAGCCCTCGGTGGGCGCCGCACAACCGCACACAAGATGGGGATCCTCTAAGCCATGAGCTCCACTAGAGTATCCAATTTGCGAACTCCCGCGGGGAAGGATCAAGAACCCCTTACAACACTTGGTGAGGGCTCCAACAATCTCCAATTGCGAACTCAATCACCTCCGCTGCTCCAAGCCGTCTACCGTGTCGGGAAACACGGAAGAGTAACAAGAAATCCGCAGCAACTCGAAGATCAAGTGCCTCTAGAATGCAACTCTCAAGCAATGCACTTGAATCTCACTCAATCTCACTCAAGATGTGCAACTATGTAAAGAGATGAGTGGAGGGGTTGTTCTCTAGCTCAAAGTATGTCTCTAGGTCTCAAAATATGCAAGAGATGCCCTCAAACCCTGGCCAACGTCTATTTATAACGAAGGGGTACGCAGCTAGCCGTTACCGGACAACGCAGTTCAAATCGGGATGACCGGACGCACCGGTCAGGGTGACCGGACGCGTCCGATCACTACAGGACAAGCGTGAACAGTGCACGTCATAACTTACCGTTGCTATGACCGAACGCGTCCTAGCGTATGACCGGACGCGCCCTAGCTGGCATCCGGTCAGAGTCCAGTAAGCTCCCATCATGACCGGACGCGTCCGATCGTACATGACCGGACGCGCCTCGCGTCCGATCATCACTCTGCTGCGCTCTGCCCCTCTGGACGCATGACCGGACATGCCGGTCCCGTGAAGGACCGGACGCGCCGGTCGTGCGCTATGCTTCTACGCACAGGTGAACTGACCGGACGTGCTGGTCAGGCCAGACCAGCGTCCGGTCACTCACCCTAGGCACGCTGACCGAATGAACTGACCGGATGCGCTGGTCAAGCTATGACCGCGTTCGGTGCAGCGTCCGGTCACCACAGTGACCTCCGTTCGCCTCCGTTTCTTTTCTAACTTCCGGCGCAGTAGAAAATAGACGTTTCACTTCTCCAAAAAGCACCGAATCCTGCCTCGCAAGCTCGGTGGGAGGGAGAGAGGAACCCAAACCCCTCTCTACCGCTCAAACTCCACCGCCTTCGCAAACGTGCTAACACCACCAAGTGTACATCACCATGTGCATGTGTGTTAGCATTTCACAATTATTTTCCAAGGCGTTATGTTAGCTCTTTACTAGATCCTAATGCATATGCTCAAGACAATGATCTAGTGGCACTTGATTCCCGAGCTAACTGTGATTGCCCCTCTTGATAGTCGGCTATGTATCCTAAACCCGGTCAAACACTTCTCTACTCATCTTAGACCGGCAAAAGGAAAACCCTATGGTTATACCTTTGCCTTGCGCTCTTAGATCCTTCTCTTCCACTTGATCATTATGTCCATCATATTATGTGCATCTCCACCATGATCATCATTTCATGTCCATGCACCATCTCTTTGTGATCTTGTGGCCACCACTCCTTGCCACGTACACCTTCATCACATGTGTTGCTTATGCCTAACTTAAAACACTTAACACATGGCATTAGCAACTTGGTGTTATTAATTACCAAAACCAAACTTGGGCTTTCAACCGATTAGCCACCGAACCACGTGGTGAAGAGGGACACAACGGGGACTAGCGTGTCGGCAAGCACATGAACCTCGGGATAAATCTTTGTGTCATCACTTTTATATTGTGATTGATTGATCCCGGTGTTCGGTTGTCTTGGTATTCATTGTTGATCATATTGGTTGGCTCATTACTTCGCCCCTCGGTGAAACTCTCCTAACTCAACTCCGCTTTACTTTCTTAGTTATCTTTGCTAGCTAGTTAGCTTTGCTTTAGTAGCTCCTTTGTGTAGCTTGCTAGTTGTAGTTGTAGTTACCTTCTCGGCTTGTCTTGTACGGTTGAGTGCAAATACTAGAATTGTGAATTGGTTAGATGGCTTGCAAACACCCCATAGGCTAAGCAAAACTCGCATCTCGCTATTTGTTATATTAATAAACTTTTTTAGCTTGTCTTTATAGAAAATTTTAAAAGGCTATTCACCCCCCTCTAGCCATTAAGACCTTTCAAGGTGTAGTAGCAATAATAGGTGTAGTCACTGTCACCTGAGCCTGAAAGACACCAAGAGTAGGAGGATCTGTCGATGCAACTAATGATGATACAGTCTCTGTAATCCCGGCCCCTAACACTGGAGGAAAAGCCGTCTCTGAAGCTAACATCCCTGAAGTGGTCGCAAATGTAGTGTGCGAGGGTGTCGGCTGACCAGTCAGCTCACTGTAGGAGGCACTCAAGTCAGTGAAAGGAGTGCCCGAGAGGAGGTGAGGTCTCGGCTAAGCTGGTGGAGTGAACCCCATCTGAATGGGAGTGTAGCTCGAGGACTGAAAGGTCTGAGGCACCTACTGCTGGGGAGAGGTAAACTAAAAACTCGGCTATCCCTAACTCTGAGGTCCACTGGACTGTAGTGCTGGAGTCAGGACAGACGGTGGTGGAGGTACCCCAACAGTGACAAGGTGTCACAAGAGCTCTAGATACTGCTGCTGGGTGGCTGCCTGCTGCCTCTGCATCTCAAACTGCTGCCTCTAAAACTCCAGCTGCTACCTCTAGAACTCGTCCTGACGAGCCTGAATCTGAGCAAATGTGGCAACTGTGTCCTGAGCCTGTCTCTGCATCTGAACCTCCTGTCTCTCCTGGGCCTGGGTCAGCCTCTCAAGTATAGCCACCATGGCTGGGTCTGAGCGGGAGGCTGAGCCTGAACCACCGGCCTCATGGTTGTGAGGCCGAGGAGAGCGGTACCGGGGGATGGGCTGATAATCCTCATCTGTGCTGTCAGTAGCAACATCCTCGACTGGATCAGCTGGCTGAGCATCAAGATCTGCTAGCTCGGCCTCAGCAAGACCCTCAACGGTCTTGTCCTGCTCAGCAGCTGTCTCTAGAACCTCCAGCCTCTGACGCTGTCCTAGGCCAGGTGCATGCTCTCTGGTCACTGAAGCCCACAACTGTCGAATATCATACTCTGGAAAAGCTGTAGTGGTATCAGATATCTCAGCTCTAATCTCTGCAGGCAGGTCACACGCAGATCGAATAAGAAAACATATCCAATGAGCATAAGGTAGCTGCCGGTGACCCTTGAATCCCTCTGCCAAAGTATCCTCCATCTCACACAACATCAGATCCCAAATATCGAATGGTGTCCGTGAGATGAGGTGATGCACTACCCATAACTGCATGTGAGTCAGTCTCTCTCTGTATCCCAGCCCCGGAAGTAGTGTCCGCCTCACAATAGCATCGAGCACTCTAGCTAGGGGTGTTAGGCTGGCAGGTGTACGTCTAGACCCCTCGCCAAACGGCTCACGAAAGCAGGGTCTGATCATGTCTGTAGGTGGCACTGTCCCTCCATGAGGACGTCGGGGAGATGCGGTCTGTCCAAAGCACAGCTGGTGTATCTTCATCTCTGAAGCTAGGAGTCTGAGGATCTCATGTACCCTAGTGCTGTACAGTCTGCGGTCACGGCCTCTGAATGCAAAGTGTATAAACTCATGTGCTAGGTCAATCCAAAGTGAAGAGTAGAACTCTCTGACCCAAGTGCCGCAGTAGGCTCCAGTCCGTCCAAGAAGATCTGACAAGCCGGGTAGAAAGGACAAGTGCGGACGGAGCTGCTCACCAACCACCTCAACTAAAACCTCCAGTCGACAGACTCTCTGAGGTCTGAATGCAATCCTGCTGTCAACATAGGCTCTGTAGAAGTCCTCGTGCAGAGGTGTGTAGAAACCCTCTGAAGCCCGGGGATCCCGCTGAGGTGGGAACCACCGAGTAACCTCAATGAACCTGAGTGCCTGCACCTATCGTGTTGTAGCTCCCCTGAGGTCAAAGTGCTCAACTAGGGGGTGACCTCGAGCCCTGGGAGGTGGACGACATCCACGATGCTGGCCCTCTGGCTTGGGAGTCACCTGAGCTCACGTACATCCTAAGCGACGACGCTGTGGAGAGTGAACTGTCTGCTCCTCTGTCTCCTCTGGGTCCTCTATGGGCTGCTCTGCAGGTGCATCCACGGTCTCTTCTGTGGCCTCAGTACCGAGCTGTCGACCTTCAAGGTGAAAGCGACGCTCGCCAATATGAATCCCACTACTCCTGCCACCTCTTTCTGCTAGCTCTGCTGCATCTGCAACTGCCTGAGCCACCTCTGCCTCTGTGAGTGTCCTCTTTCTCTTCTTGGCAGTTATCTTCACTCGCTTGCCACGAGCCACCTCTGTCCTCCTAGGAGGACTTTTGTCCCCATCACTAGGTGCACCACCAGCATTCTTGCAGCGAACCATACTGACAAACTACTGCGTCTAAGAAAACCTGGATAGTGATAGATGGTGTACTGACTCTCATGAGGCTTGGCCTCAATCCGTATCCGCAGGCTTGGCCTCGGATTCACAGCTGATCACCTAACACACAAAGCACTGACAGGGCGCACTGAAAGGGTAGAATAGATAGATCTACTATAAGCAACATATATTATCTAATAGATGAGTGAGATCCTAATGAAAGCAAGCATATTAGATAAGATGTGAATAGACCGCGATAGCTACCTCGGATGAGCAAAGTTCCGATGAAAGGAAGATGATCTTGACGCGCTAGGGTTACCCGAAAATGACGAACAACCGCTCACGGAGACGGAAACTCGCGAAGAAACCTCGACGAAGAACTATTTTCGCACGGCTAGGGTTAGGTCTCTGTGGGAGGGAGGAAGACTCCGGCAGGAGCAGCAAGCGCGGGCTTTGGTGCGGTGGCACGCGCGCGGCAGAGCGGCGGCTGTGGCGGTGCATGGGCAGCGAGTGCGGGCACGCGGCGGCGGTGCACGGATAGCGAGCGCGGGCACGAGGCAGTGGCACGTGAAACAGCGAGCTTGCGGGCACAGATGTGGTGGCGTGCTCGGGCGCGGGCGTGGAACAGCGAGCTCGCGGGAGTAGGACGGCGGCTCGGCTGCGGTGGCGCTGGACTACAGTGGTGGCATGCGAGATTATGGCGAGTTGGTGGCTAGGGCAGGGAGCGGCGGTCGATCGAGAAGAAAGAAGAAAAACACGAGATCCGACCGTACGGTTAAAAAGGCTGAGATCCGCTTTTCGCGCGATGACCGGACGCGGTGGTCGCATGTCCGGACGCGGTAAGGCAACGTCTGGTCAGAGTCTAGTAAGCTCCTGGAGTGATCGGACGCGTCCGGTTAGGCATGATCGGATGCTGACAGAGTCCGGTAATAGGTTGCCCGGAAAACTCAAACGCATGACCGGACGCGGTGGTGGTGGCCGGGACCGGACGCGATGGTCAGCAACGTTGCGTCCGGTGCAGCGTCTGGTCACAGATCCTAGAGAAGTTCTTCGGGATGACCGGACGCGCTGGTGGATGCCGGGACCGGACGCAGTGGTGAAGCAGCACCGCGTCCGATTCAGCGTCCGGTCCAGCGTCCGATCGCTGTTTAACGTCTTTCTTCAATCCGATCTTCGACGCGACTTCTCCCAATCAAGTTCCAATTCAAAGAGACTCAAATAAACACCAATTGGAACCTGATATGAGTGACCTCACTCAAACCCTCAAGTTTTTCAAAGTATTTTGCCGTAGGCTAGTATTATTTTTAAGAAAATACGCAATAAACACCCGAGGAGCAACGTATGGCCATGCAATAGAGTTTATGAACCCTTGGGAGCTTCAAATGCTCTCTCTATTCATGGACGAACACAGAGGTTACTCAAAGCTAAATCAAAAAGAAACGACAAAGCAACAACCATGCATATGCAATGCAAAAAGTGAGAAAGGAAGACCAGGTTGCTTGTCAAGTTTGATCCACGGTTAGACTTCTTCACTCCTCCAAAGAAGGGTTATCGTAACCGTGTTAGACAAGTTCTAGATGCATTGCGGGGAATTAAACATGACATATAATACAATGCAATGCAAGGGACAACACAATCTCATTTTTTAAAGTTACTAGAATCAAGCACATTTAGTTCACTTCTCAACCTACAAAAGGTAGCCTCATCTAAAGGTTTAGTGAAGATATCCACTAATTGATTTTCACTTCTTACACATTCTAGTGATATATCATTTTTAGCAACATGATCTCTTAGAAAGTGGTGGCGGATATCAATGTGCTTGGTGCGTGAGTGTTGTACCAGATTATTAGCAATTTTAACGGCACTTTCATTGTCACATAAAAGCGGCACCTTTTTAAGAATAACTCCATAGTCTAGAAGGGTTTGTTTCATGTATAAGATTTGTGCACAACAAGCCCCCACGGCAATGTATTCCGCCTCGGTGGTGGACAAAGCCACACTATTTTGCTTCTTAGATGACCAAGATACTAGGGACCTCCCAAGCAAATGGCACCCTCCGGATGTGCTTTTTCTATCAATTTTGCAACCGGCATAATCCGAATCGAAATAGCCAATTAGTTGGAATCTAGCTCCTTTAGGGTACCAAAGACCGATGCTTAGGGTGTACTTAAGATATCTTATAATTCTTTTTACGGCACTTAGGTGAGGTTCTTTAGGGCACGCTTAAAAGCGAGCACACATGCACACACTAAATATGATATCGGGCCTAGATGCGATAAGGTACAATAAGCTACCAATCATAGAACGGTAGAGAGTTTGATCGATTGGTTTACCTCCCTCGTCTAGGTCGAGATGTCCATTAGATGGCATTGGGGTCTTGATTGGCTTACACTCTTCCATCTTGAATCTTTTGAGAAGATCCTTGGTATATTTTTCTTGAGAGATAAAAATCCCTTCTCTCATTTGCTTGACTTGAAAACCAAGGAAGAATGTTAGCTCACCAATCATTGACATCTCGAACTCCTTCGACATCAATTCACCAAATTCTTTGCAATAATCTTCATTTGTTGACCCGAAGATGATATCATCAACATAGACTTGACAAATGAAGATCTCTCCATTAAGCTTCTTGGTGAATAGTGTGGTGTCAACCATACCAACAGTGAAGCCCTTCTCAATGAGGAAGTCCCGGAGGCGCTCATACCACGCTCTAGGGGCTAGCTTGAGCCTATATATCGCCTTGGACAACCTATAAACATGATTAGGATATCTAGGGTCTTCAAACCCGAGAGGTTGTTCAACATAGACTAGTTCATTTATGAAGCCATTTAAAAATGCACTTTTCATATCCATTTGATATAGTTTCATTTCATGATGCGATGCATATGCAAGAAGGATACGAATGACTTCAAGTCTTGCAACGGGTGCAAAGGTCTCTCCAAAATCAAGACCTTCAACTTGAGAGAACCCCTTTGCAATTAGTCTTGCCTTGTTCCTCACTACTACGCCTTGATCATCTTGCTTGTTGCGGAACACCCACTTGGTTCCAATGACTCTTGCACCTTTTAGCTGCTCTTTAAGTGTCCAAACTTGATTGCGGGCGAAGTTGTTCAATTCTTCATGCATAGCATTCACCCAATCCGGATCTTGAAGAGCTTCTTCTACATTCTTAGGTTCAAGACAAGAGACAAAAGAGTGATGTTCAATAAAAGAAGTAAGCTTTTGAGATCGAGTCATTACACCCTTTGTAGGACTCCCTATGATGAGATCTTGTGGATGTGCTTGAAGTAGAGGTGAGTTTCTTCTATCAACCACTTGAGGAGAGGGTTGGGGAGCATCAACATCTTGAGCTTGTGCCTTGGCTTGTTCATGAGAGACATGAGTATCTTCATTTTCAACTCTCTCATTCTTGTCATCATCTTGAGGCACATGTGATGAAGATGGTGGATTGACAATTTGTACATCGTCTTCATCATCTTTAGGCTTGATGTCTCCCACCGGCATGTTCTTCATTGCCTCTCTCAATGGTTCATCACCTACATCATCACAATTCTCAATTGCTCCTTGGGAGCCGTTAGATTCATCAAATTTCACATCATATGTTTCTTCAACCAAACCGGTGGCATGGTTAAATACTCTATATGCTTTGGACTTTGATGAGTAACCAACAAGAAAACCAATATCACAACGTCTTTGAAACTTCCCTAGGTGTTGACGCTTCTTGTAGATGTAGCATTTGCAACCAAACACCCGGAAGAATGAGACGTCCGGCTTCTTCTCATTTAGCAACTTGTAGGGGGTCTTGCCAAGAAACTTTTGTAGGAAGAGACGATTTGAAGCATAGCATGCGGTGTAGATTGCCTCGGCCCACAATTTCTCCGGTGTGTTGTACTCATCTAGCATTGTTCTTGCAAGGGTGATCAAAGTCCGGTTCTTTCTCTCAACTACACCATTTTGTTGAGAAGTGTAGGTTGATGAAACTTCATGCTTGATTCCAATTTCATCACAATAAGCTTCAATGTTTGTGTTGTCAAACTCTTTGCCATTGTCATTTCTAATCTTCTTTATCTTGACTTTAAATTCATTTTGAGCTCTCTTTGCAAACTTCTTGAAGCAATTTACCACTTCAGATTTGTCATGAAGGAAGAAAGTCCAAGTGTATCTTAAGTAGTCATCCACAATCACTAGGCAATAGAGATTTCCATCCAAGCTCTTGTAAGTTGTAGGACCAAACAAATCCATGTGTAGAAGTTCTAATACTCTTGATGTTGACATGTAAGCTTTGGTTGGATGAGTATTTGCAACTTGTTTGCCGGCTTGACATGCACTACAAGGTTTGTCCTTCTCAAACTTTACATCCTTCAAACCTCTCACTAATTCTTTCTTCAATAGTTTGTTGAGAGTGTTCATTCCAACATGTGCAAGCCTCCTATGCCAAAGCCATCCAAGTGTAGTTTTGGTGAACAAACATGTCATCAAGTTTGCATCTTCGGAGGTGAAGTCAACAAGATAGAGATTATTGTATCTAAAGCCTTTGAAAATCACTTGCTTGTCATCTATCTTAGTAACTACCACTTCATTAGGAGTGAACAAGCATTGGTAGCCAAGATCACAAAGTTGCCCAATGGATAGTAAGTTGAAACTCAATGAAGCAACATAGAGCACATTTGAAAGAGAGTGATCATTTGATATTGCAATCTTGCCTATACCCTTGACTTTGCTCTTTAAATTGTCCCCAAATATGATCTTCTCTTGACATTCCCCATTCTCTTCAAGTGAGGTGAACATACGAGGATCACCGGTCATATGTTGAGTGCAACCACTATCAATAACCCAATGAGATCCACCGGTCTTGTAGTTCACCTACACACAAGAGATCAAGCCTTTTGTTTAGGGACCCAAACTTGAGAGGGACCCTTGACTTTCTCAACTAGTGACTTGGCAACCCATATTTTCTTAGGCCTATTTTTGTTAGGGGGACCCAAGAACATGACTTTCATCTTTCCACTTGAATCTTTTCTAAGCATGTAATGAGCATTGAAAGCAAAGGGTCTAGCATGCTTGGGCAAGAGTTGTGGTGGTGGAGTTTTGCACTCATGAGTAAAATGGCCTTCTTGTCCACACTCAACACATCTCTTTGGCTTGGGCTTTGACTTGCTTAGTTATTGTTGAGCTTTAGCCTTCTTCTCTTGATTTGCCAAGTAACCAATGCCACTTCTATCCAACTTCATGACGGTGTTCATGAGTAGCTCACTTTGCAAATGTTGGCCTCTTGTGAACTTGCTTAGGCCGGTCTTGAGATGCTCTTTTTCTTGCTTGAGCTTTTTGTTCTCTTCAATAAGTGACTCATTTGTTGTTTTCTTTTCAAGAGCCATCAACTTCTTGTTCTCATTCTTAAGCATCTCATTTTTACTCTTGAGCTTGACATACTCATCATAGTTATCGAACTCAACCACATTCTTGCCTTTGCCGCTAGAGCCTTGCTCAATGTTCTCAATAATCAAGTCATCACATGATGTAGCTATATCAATCTTAACAACTTGGTTAGTAGCATCATGTGTCTCAAGAGCAAGCTCATTAGCAACAATGAGACTATCATAATCAATTTTCAATGTAGTATATTTGTCTTTTAACAAGTTGTACCTAGTGTTGAGCTCATCATGCTTCTTCTCGAGTTTATCATGTTCATCTCTAAGCTCTTTGTTAGAAGTTTTAAGCTCCTTGAGAGTAGAAGACATAATTTCATTTTGATCTTTGAGCTCATCACTAGTCTTATGTGCCTTCTCAAGCTTAGATGAGAGTGAGTCATTTTCATTTTGGAGCTCATTATTTTCATTTCTAGTTCTTCTTATGATTTTAGAATATTTGTTCAATAATTTTACAAGTTCATCATAAGAAGGTGCATCATATTCATCATCACTATCACTATCATCATCATCACTCTCATTGTTTTATACCTTTTGTTCACCCTTAGCCATAAGGCATAGGTGAGAAGTGGACGATGATGGTGAAGATAGCGGTGAAGGTGGTGATGAAGATGTCGGTGAAGATGATGATGACCCAATCACAAATGCAGCGACCTTCTCTTTCTCATCGTCGCTCTCATCACCGGAGGACTCACATGATGACTCAATGTCGGTGAGCCAATCACCAACAATGTAAGCTTTGTCTCCCTTCTTCTTCTTGTAAAGCTCTCTTCTCTTGCCATCTTTCTTTTTGTATGGCTTGTTCTTCCTTTTCTCATCTTCTTCATCACTTGAATCATCTTTCTTGCCCTTGTTCTTGTTCTTATACTTGTCTTTTGGAGGCTTCGGGCATTGATGAGCTAAGTGGCCAAGTTCACCATAATTGAAGCAATCCATCTCGGATATTGGCTTCCTTTTGCTACTTGTGAAGAATTTCTTCTTGCCATCGAACTTGATGCCACTCTTGTTGAGCTTCTTTAGCATCTTGGTGGTCTTTCTCACCATAAGTGCAAGTGATACATCATCAATATCACTTTCACTTGAGCTTTCTTGCACCATCATGGCTTGGCCCTTCTTCTTTTTCTTTTCATGGCTAGCTTTGAAGGCCAAGTCCTTCTTCTTGGAAGATGATGAGCCCTCTTTTAGAGTGATGTGCATGTACATCTCATGTGCATTGATCTTTCTCAATACTTGAGTCGGTGTTGCGGTGGAGAGATCACTTTGGTGATGCGCGGTGATAATGTGACCATACTTCTCAACGGGAAGAACGCTCAAGATCCTCCTTGCAACATCCGATTGACTCATTTGAGTGAGTCCAAGAGCATTGAGATCCTCTACAAGAACATTCAATCGAGTGTACATTTCATTAGCACTTTCTTTGGGAAGCATCTCAAAAGAATTAATTTTCTTTAAAGCAATATGATAGCGTTCCTCACGCTCACTCTTAGTTCCCTCATGGAGAGCATAAAGGTTTTCCCACAATTCATGAGCGTTTTTGGCATTACGCACACGATTGAAGATATCCTTGCCTAGGCCCCGGTAGAGTGCATTTTTTGCCTTTGCATTCCACCGGTCGTACTTCTCCTCGTCACCACTTGGGTTGGCGGGATCCCAGATAGCGGGAAGCCCTTCGGTTGCTGCTCTAAGGCATCCAACATCTATGGCTTCGAGGTACGCCTCCATATGAATTTTCCAATATGGAAAATCGTCTCCCTCAAAGGTGGGAGGTGGTCCTTCCCCATTAGACATCTTGCTCTAGCGGTGAAGCCTAAATAAAGAGCAACACGGCTCTGATATCAATTGAAAGGATCAAGATGCCCAAGAGGGGGGTGAATTGGGCTTTTCTAAAAATTAATTGCAAGAATTAAATCCTATAAGCCAAACTTCACCCCTAGTGCCTACTAGTGTTCCTTGTGATTCTACCGGTAAAAGTTTTGCACCCTAAGTTCCAATCCTAGTCTAGCATGGCAATTCTAGGAAAGTAAACAAGCAATGAAAGTAATGCACGAAAGTAAATGCTTGAAAGTAAGGGTTAGGAATACGGCGATATTTTCCCGAGGTATCGGAGAGTTGTCACTTCCCACTAGTCCTCGTTGGAGCACCCGCACAAGGGTGTAGCTCCCCCTTGATCCGCGCAAGGATCAAGTGCTCTCTACGGGTTGATTCTTCGACACTCCGTCATGGTGAATCACCCAAAAACCGCTCACAACATGAGTGGGGTCATCCATAAGCTCGCCGGATGATCACCAAACTCCCAATCACCACCAAACCGTCTAGATGATGGCGATCACCAAGAGTAACAAGCTAGAACTCTCACTTGACCACAACAAGCCTAATGAGAAGATGGATGCACACTTGCTACTCTCTAGTCACTAGTGAGGAATCTCAAACTTTGATTCTCAAATCACTATCCTAACTAGGGCTCTTGCACTCCCTTGCACTCCAAAGGTGTTTCTCAGCTGAACAAATGAGCAAGAGACCTCTAAAAGAGGTGGAGGGGATGTATTTATACACCCCTCAGACAAATCCAACCATTACCTGCCAAATTAGCAAAACACGTACTGACCGGACACGCTAGTCGTCATGACCGGACGCGCCGGTCGAGTGTAACGGTCGAAAACCTAAAGTCAGCGCTGAGTGACCGGATGCGCCGGTCAGGGGTGACCGGACGTGTCCGATCATGCAAGAACCTTACTGGACTTTGACCTGACGCTCGACCGCGTCCGATTATAGATGACCGGACGCGTTAGGTCAGTTAAGAACCTTATTGGAACGTGACCGAACGCGTCCGATCACTTCACAGTCGCGTCCGATTAGACTTTTACCCTCTGAAACACGTGTCAGACTGATCACCGCATCCAGTCCTCATAGGGACCACGTCCGGTCAACCAGTTAACGACGCAGTGACTGTTAGTACTGACCGGACGCGTCCGGTCGTGACAGAAACCGCGTCCGATCAAGGGTAAACTGCTCAAACGACTTAGAAACGCGACACAACTTGAACCAAGTTGCTTCCAACTAAACTTTGAGCTTTACCAGAGCTACCTAGTGCTAAGTTTGACAAGTGTGCACCACACCTAAACAAAAGACTCACCTAGGTTAAGCTACTCGCTCATGCCCCTCTTTATAGTACGACCAAAGGAAGAAACAAAGATCCTAACGACTATTCCAGATGTAACTCAACACCTTGACATCCGAAACTAACCGTCCTTAATCTTGTCGTTGATCCTTTGAAAACCGAAATGATTTCCATCAAGGGACATGAATACCATAGTGCCCAAAGCAGTTATCAACTCCATGACCTAACTTATCAACGTTTCTGCAAAACACACGTTAGTCATGGTAATAATGTGTTGTCATCAATTGCCGAAACCAACACCGGGGCCTAGATGCTTTCAAGTCACCAGAAACTAAACACCCCTTAGCCTCCTCCGTTCCATCGATAACGCACTAATCAAATATAGGAGTAGGAGTACACACTGGAGAGCGAGATATGGCCCCCCTGTCGCAAAAAAACAAACATTTTAGAACATTGCTTAAAGTCTTAAATGTTGTTATAAATCTATCAAGGCTAAGTTAGTTTAACTACCAGAGACACAGAATACCCGCGAGGGCAAAAAAAAGACTCAAGAAACTATGAAAACCGCTAAATAATTTAATTCTAAGGGCCAACCATCAAGGAAGAACCACCAAAAATAGACACCAAGAGAATTTCGATAATCTTGGAGGTCAGCCACTGCAAAAAATTTCATTAGGTGTTTTAGTTGCCAAGGAAACAAAGGCAAGATCAAAATTTTCACAACGTCAAGAAATATAACGATCCCAAGGACCCACAATTAAAGGATATATATAGCAAAAAAACAACCTATCGAGGGAGGGAACCTCATCATACAGTTTTTTGTGCGTGGAACCAAGAATCAAACTCAAGACCAGATACACTTCAAGTGAAACCCACCTAACCACTACGCCCTAAAGTCACTTATGACTAGGTGAATCATTCTTTTCTTTTGTATTTGCTTTAGTGAACCTTGTGATTAATATTTGAGACCCTAAATGATTTCAAATTAAAAGTTTTAATTGAAAAAAATTTGAGATCTCATGGAGTGCTATAACTTTGGTTTATATCTTATATACATCCAAGGTCGTTTGGAAAATTTAAAATTCTAAATTTCAAAATTCTTATAACCTAAAACATATTTTTTACTCTAAATGATTTCAAATGAAAAATTCATAAACTCTAAAAAATGTGTATCTTTGAGGGTTCAAACCCAAGACCTTTTAGCACATACAACACCTCTCTACCACTAGACTACACACTCATATATGAGTATATATATAGGACGCTATTTTTTAAAAAAAAATTGTCACCATTTCTTAATCTTGTACTGGATTTTTTGATATTAAATGGACTCAAATGAACAAAGTTTCAATCGCAAGTTTTAAATCTTATTAGGCACTACAACTTTGTTATAAGACATCTTTCCATCCAAGCTTGTTTCATTTTTTTTAAATGTTAAAATATGTGAATTTAAAACAAATATTTGACTATTTGAGATTCCAGTAACTTCAAAGCAAAGGCTTATCGACAGCAAATATGTAGATTGGGTCGGCCACTACAAGTTTGGTAGTAATCATTTGAACATTCAAGGTCTTTTAGAATTTCAAAATTTTGAATTTCAAAATCTAAGAACTTAAAACACATATTTGGGACACTAAATAACTCCAAATAAAAAATGTTTCAACTATAATTGTAGATTGTATTGATAACTACAACTTTGGTATATGTTATGTCAACATCAGATGTTGTTTGAAATTTCTAAATTCTAAATTTCAAAATATGAAAACTTAAAACAATATTTTGGGACTTTAAACAAAAAACATTTGTTAGGTGTGTCTGTGTTTTTGCATAATGTCCGGTGTTCCGCTAAATCTTTCATTAGAGCCCGACTTTGACAACTGACAAACAATATATGCCAGAGTGCCAGACATTGGACGGCTCATCGAGACCATCCGCCAATGCACGTAATTGCCAGTTCGAGTAATATATAACACAAAGCTTTTTTGCAATTATGGGTTTTTATGATGCAGTGCTCATGGTAATGATGTTTATGTGGACAAAATGCATATGGGATCGTTACAAAAAGCTAGCAAAAGTTCTGATCAAGATAGATGTATCAAAGGAAGATGTATGACCACTAACATTGATGGAGACCGGGACCAATAAGATATATGCGCTTCTACACTAGGGTATTGCTTAGACATGTAGTCCGAGGTCATAGAGTGAGCTAGATGGAAGAGCAATATAACCCAGAGATTGTTAGTAGTGGAACCACGTTGTTTGGCAAAGTGATGAAGTTATGGATTGTAATACCGACAACGATATATACCGATGTATAAAGAATGATGTGGTGCGGAAATGTCACAAAGGTGATACTCCCTTCGTCCCTAAAAAAATCAATTTATAGATTTATCTAAAGCCATTTTTTAAGTTTGACCAAATTTATAGAAAAGGTGTCTTGATTTATGACAACATACTAGTATCATAAACTATATTTTTATAATATCCTTATTTAGTATCACAAATACTTATACTTTTCTATTGATCTAGTGAAATATAAAAGGAGTTTGACTTAGGACAGCTCTAAGAATTGATTATTCAGGAACAGAGAGAATATAACCTATTGTACTCTCTATATCAAAATAGTTGACGTTTTAGATTTAGATACGAGAATTAAGGATAAAAAGATAGAGTGCATAGAGAACAAAAGAGAGAGATAGAGACGTATTGGAAAAAAGGAAAAAGTATATTGGAAGAAGAGATTGATGTTGCATTGAGAAGTGAGAATGTTAAATATTTAGAACATAATCGAATTTTATAAGGCCAAGTATTTCAAGAGGGAGGGAGTGCAAATCTTAAAAAATAGTACAGCTCAATGTCATGGGGACAGGCATGAGAATGCGATAGTGAAAGGCCAATGTGGAAAGGGAGGCCATTGATGGATCATAACGATAGTGAAAGACACAATTCGATGATAAAAGCCAGCAGAATCATGTAAGAAAAACACATACATATACTTACACTTTTTTTTTGCTCATAACATATACTTATACTTATACACTGGTATTAATAATAGCTGTGCGATTAACTTAGGTCGCCCTGCTAGTACGAAGTAGGAGTACTACTCCGTGTATACGTAGATTTATTACGGGAGAAAAAAAACAAAAGTACGAGTAAACTGTTTGTATTTGTTAATTAATGTGTAATCATGGACTAATTAGGCTCAAAAGATTTGTCTCGTGATTTTCTACCAAACTGTATAATTATTTTTTTTCGTCTATATTTAATGCTCTATATATATGTTTAAATATTTGATGTGACAAGAAATCTTTAAAATTTTTAGAAACTAAACGTGGCCATAGTTTCATATCGTTTTTCTGTGAGACAGAGACAACCGTGCGTGTTGCAGAGGACTAGAGGAGCACGTAGGAGTAGTACGTGCTTGTTTTTTTGTGTCATATATAGTAAACGGTGTAGACAGCGGAAAGTTCTGTTGACCGACACCGTAGTCCGTAGCGGAAATTTCCCATTCCAACACCGATCATGCAGAGCTGAGGTGACCTTGAGTGACCTCACGGCCGTAGCAGGCAGTCTCGCCTGTCTACGGTGTACACTAGCCCTTTACGCTAGATGCTTGTCTGTAAAAAAAATTAAATATTGACACTAAATATGTTTAGTTCCTGAATTTGGGGTGCCAAAATTTACTGTAGCATTTCATTTGTATTTGATAATAATTGTCCAACCATTGCCTAATTAGGCTCAAAACGTTCGTCTCGTAAAGTACAACCAAACTGTGCAATTAGTTTTTGATTTTATCCACATTTAGTACTTCATACATGTATCGCAAATTTAATGTGACGAGATTTTTTTTTTTTGCATAGTGCACTTTTCGATGCATCTTAACACAGCCATGGGGAGAGAGCGAGCAGTTGGCCAATGCCAAGCACCAATTCCAACGAACGGCCCAAGTGCCCAACCCACCAAAAAGGTTCGCATTCAAAGCTGTAGGTTTTCCTATCCACAGGCACTGCAAGCAACCATGGCATCCATCTCCTAGCTGCCATGCTGCACTGTGACTGAGAGAGAGAGACAGGAGAGAGATGCCGGAGGAAGAACCGGCCGGCCGGTGCCCCTGCTGTTTTGTCTGATGCTCGGCATCGCCATGAATGAGAGCAGAAGAGGAGGGAGTGGTGTACTCCCTCCGTCCCACAAATAAGTGAACGTTTTTGACTTCTACACTCTATGTTTAACTATTTGTCTTATTTAAATTTTTTTTATAAATAATAAAATAAATAAATCATTATGAAAATATCTCTAATGATTGAATAAGTCATAACAAAACAAATAATATTTATTAAAAAATTTTAAATAAGACGAACGGTCAAACAAGAAGTGTAGAAGTCAAAAACGTACACTTATTTGTGGGACGGAGGGAGTACGTACGTATGAGTATACAGTACTACATGCATCCACATTCAATGTGCTGTAGTACGTACGAATGTAGTAGTAGAGTAGTAGGAAGTAGTATTGCTTTTGCTTTGCTGACAGGCCGGTTGCATTGCACTTCTGAATGCCATCCGGGTTCCGGTCCAGCAGACACAGTGAATGCCGCCTTAAACTAAGCTAGTAGTACTCACACCACTCCTAAATTCAATTCCATGATGCTAGCTTTATGAACTTTTGCAGTCTTCTTTGAATACCAAGTACATACATGATATAATTGAGGACAGGTGCTGTCTGCTGTGTGTGCACGTACGTACACTACGTAGTACTTCGATCTGCATCGATCCATCACGTGTTTTACTTTTACCATGCAATGTAGTAGTATATACTACTTTACTTTGCGAAAAGAGTGTCACAAAAAAACCCTAACAATTCATCAACTAGCCAAAGACAGTACAAGAGAGGGTATGTAGTCCTATGATGGCGTATGTGCTCCAACTCCAACAGCAGTGACGCGCACGCACTTTACTATTTGGCAAAAGTTGCCAACGAACAATGACGCTCAACTTTGTCAAGAAGCACGCAGACATTAAAGTGAGAAGACACGCATACAAAACTGCAGCCTTCATACAAAACCAAGCGGGTGAAGCAAAGTCGTCATGTGCTTGTTGTACACCACCCATTTATGCAGGATGCAACAAACAAGAGTTGAAAGAGAAAAAGGGTTTCCTGAAGCATATATGGTGCTTCCAGTTTTTAGCTCGCCATTTAATCCAATCCAGATAAATAAAGAAGCTAGTTTAATTTTAGTTTGCATGAATATACATAGACAGGCAGAGGTTTCTGTGGCTGCATGGTAGCAAGAAAAACATGTGCCAACAACCCAGCACTCACACAACAATTAGCCCCAGCAGCAGCAGCTGAGCTCTCATTCCATCCCATCCGATCGATGATCCAAAAGGCCTTTTGTTCATGCAAGCGGGCTGCCATGCAAATGCAAAAGTGGTGGGTTGGAATATCTCTTTACCCCCTTCCTTAAGCAAGCAAATCCAGCAATCTGCCCCCTCCCCTCCGCTTGCCTGCCATTCAAACTGTCATCTTCTTCCAGCTCTGTCGTCGTCCAGGTCCAGTCATGGAGAGAGAGAAAGGTTGCTGCCTCTGCGTCTGTGTCCGCCATGCCCAGCCCAACAGGAACTGCTCAAGTCTACTGCTGCCTCCCATCATTAACTCATCATCCACCGCACCCCCCCCACCCCCCTCTCTCTCTCCCATCAGTAAAACTACGCTTTGCCCATCACATTCACACACTCTCTCTCTAGCTTTTACATTTTTACCCTTGTCTTTCTCTCTCTCCTCCAAATTCCAGAATTCACCCCAAATTCTACTATGCAAAAAGGAGATTCCCCATCACATTAAAATGCCGACAAATGCATGAAGTACTAAATGTAGATGAAATCATAAACTAATTGCACAATTTTGTTGTACTTTGCGAGACAAACATTTTGAGTCTAATTAATCAATTTTTTGACAATTTTTTACACTAAAAAATAAAAATGCTACAGTATTCGGGGTGACACTATGCAAATTCGGCCACCCCGAGTCAGAGCCACGTTTAGATTGTGAAAAAATTTCAAACCGATGAATAGTACCACTTTCGTCTTATTTGGCAAATATTGTCCAATCATGGACCAACTAGGCTCAAAAGATTCATCTCGTGATTTTCAACTAAACTGTGTAATTAGTTATTTTTTTACCTACATTTACTACTTCATGCATGGGTCAAAAGATTGATGTGATGGAGAAAGTGAAAAAATTTTAACTTTTGGAGTGCATCTAAACGAGGCCCGGGGATCTAAACAAGGCCTCACTAGAAAAGGACAGTATCCCCCCGTCCATCCCTCTAGTAGCTGAGCTCAAGCAAAGCCTCCACAAGTTTTCATTTCACAAACAAAGAAACGAGCGAGCGAGCGAGAGCCGAGAGGGAAAGGAGAAAGAGAGTAGTTGCAAGGGATTGCAAGAGAGAGAGAGAGAGAGTAGCGTGTGATCGATCCATGGAGCTCTTCCCCTCCCAGCCGGACCTCTCCCTCCAGATCGGCCTCCCCGCCAGCGCCACGCCCCACGACCACCACCACGGCGCCGCCTCCCTCAGCGCCAGGTTCCTCGCGGCAGCAGCCGCAGTTGGCGGTGTCAGTGGCGGCAACGGGGTCCCTGGCGGCAGCCCGGCGGCGGCCATGGCGCCGTCGCTGCAGCTGCCCATGCCCATGCCGCTGCCGCTGCCCGTGCAGCTGCCCATGCCCATGCCGATGCCCCCCAACGCCGCTGCCGGGGCGGGCGGCGGCCTGTACTACCACCCCGACGCCGCCGCGGCCGCCGGCATGCTGCGGCCCATCCGCGGGGTGCCGCTGTACCAGCACCCGCACACGCACGCGGTGCCGCCGACGTTCCCGCCGCACGCGGCGGGGGCGGGCCCGTGCTTCTGCGAGCCTTGCCACGTCGCCGCGGGCGCCTGGCGCCGCGCCGGGTGCGGCGTCGGGGCGCGGGTCGCCGGGTTGGGGTTCCCCCCGGCCAAGCGCGCCGCCAGGGCGCCGCGCATGCGCTGGACGTCCACGCTCCACGCGCGCTTCGTCCACGCCGTCGAGCTCCTCGGCGGCCACGAAAGTACGTACATGCCCCTCTTCCGGTTCCGGAATCCGGGTCCATCGTCACCCCATGCACATGCATCTGCCCTTGCTTTGCCTGTCTCTCTTGCTACCTTTCTTTGTGTTGTGTTCCGCTTCCTCCATGGCTTCTTCTTCTTGATGCGTTCATCCATGAGTATGAACCTGTGATCATCACTGACGATTTTGCTTGTTCTTGTGCATGATGATGAACTTCCAGGGGCAACGCCCAAGTCAGTTCTTGAGCTCATGGACGTGAAGGATCTCACCCTGGCTCATGTCAAGTCTCACTTGCAGGTACTCCGATCTTTCCTCTTCTCACACACTTGATAATTTACACCTCCTATATTTTATACTCTTGATCATTCCGTGACAGTAATATGCCGTAGAACTGCATCACTTGCTAGCAAGTAGGAGTAGCAACACCAGCTAGTTGGATTAACCAACCGTGTGGTGTGGGTGAGAAACAAGTTAGCATAAACACATGCAAAGCATATCTATCTGCCTGCTGGCTCTTGTAGTTTTGCTGCCGCATCAGTGCTAGAGGCTGCCTGCTTGCCTGTTGCTACTAGTGCTAGTCTAGTGCACAGTGCACAGTGCTCGATGCTGTATGTGTGTGTACGTGCAACAAATGATATGCATCAAAGTGGAAGAAAGTGAGCAAAGGGAGAGAGAGATAGAGAGAGAGATGGGCAGGGCAGAGGGGGCTAAAGTATGAACAGTGCACAATATAACTCCCTGTACTGTCTTCCTCCAATCCTCCATCGTCCCTGCTGCATCATATCCCTTGTAAAAACCATGCATGGAAACTTATGATCATCATTAGGTAGCAAGGTCCATGTATCTCAACTTTGGTGTAAAAAGAAAAGCAGAAAAATGCAGGTTTCATTCACATCTAGGCCACCAAGCTATCTATGTACTACACTCTTTCTAGGTAGTGTACTACTGTCATGCACACACATGAATCATGCACACTGTAGTTACTCTACTAGTATGCCTTTGCATGCCTGTCAATAATGTGAATGGGTTTCCTGGTAGCTACTACTTTCCCCTTGCTTGTTGATTTCTGCCTTAAGGTGTCAAATCAAATCTTTGCAGCAGCCCATGCACGATGTTGCCTCCCTGAAAATTGCAAATCTTATGATTTGCCAAAGATTCCCCTATTTGTACTGCAAGTTGCTTCAAATGCGTTTCATACTACTAGATACTAGGGAGATAGATATGCTTTGCCTGGCTCTAAACTGATCTTTTGCCATGTTGCTGCCTGCTGCAGATGTACAGGACCGTGAAGAACACCGAAAGGCCGGCAGCTTCGTCAGGTGAATAGTACAAGATTTGTGCTTTATTTGCTCGCGCGCTTTAGAATCAATGCTAACATGACATGAGTGATGAGAGCCCTGCTGCTACTGCTGCTTCAGCCTTCCGTTTTTATTCCCTCTTTTCATCATCGATCAGCTACTCATCTTCAGCATCACTTGTGTTTCCGATCCTTTCCTATGGATATGCCATCAGTGAGTACATATGCTAATTGTGCCATTTGCACGTACGCATGGGTCCTGCAGATCAAGCTGATGGGTTCGAGAACGGGTCGGCTGGCGAGATCTGCGACGACAACTCGCTCGATCTGCACGGCACCGCCGGCAGGCCGGAGGCGGCGGCGGCTCGGCATGGAAGGTTAGCTGCCTGTAACGATCATGGGAGCAGCACCGGCGCCCATGGTGCCCTCTGGAATAGCTCCTCAAGGTGCATACATATATTTGCTAAATCTTTTGATAAGTACAACGTATACCACATGTGTGCATGAAAACAGTAAGCTAAAAGAGTAGGGTTATATTAGAATTAGACATGGATGAACAAGTAACTTTTGCCTGATGTCAACTTACATTGTCAATCAAATCTTGAGCTTGTTGCAGTGGGTGCTTTAGTCACTAGCTTTATTAGGTCATGAAAAGGGGGAAGCCTCTTTTACCCACATGCACATCTCCCTTACTGCTCTCCTAAGAATCAGTTCCCAATAAATATGATGAGCTCAGGAAAGCGCCCCTACTTCATGGAGACGACCAGCAAACTTTTTGACATATTGGATCACCTAGTAGTAGCTGTCTGTATGTGCCTGCAGCCTCCCTCAATTATGGCCTCATTATGTAAGTATGCCCGTGGCCTTTTTGTCAGTATAGTAGTGTATGCATGCAGTTCATCTTAGGGTGTTTGGAATGAGGAGTTAAAGTTTAACAAACACTGTAGCACTTTCGTCTTATTTGATAAAAGTTTCTAATCTTGGACTAATTAGGCTTAATAGATTTGTCTCGTAAATTACTCCTAATCTGTGCCACATGCATACAATTAGTCTATATTTAGTACTCCATGCATTTGAGGGAATATTGATGTGAGGGAGTTAAACTTTAACTCCTACAAACCAAACAGGCCCTTAGACAAGTACTAGCAGGGGCACCAACATTTATATTTACCATATACTGCTAGTATGCAAGTATATATACTAGTAGTTGTGTATCCACGCACTTGTCTTGGCTTCAGTAACAGTAATAGACAGTGCAAGTATATCAAGTGCGCAATAATCTATCACTAACTGTTTTCCCCCAGCCAGTACCAGCTCTTATTACTGCCCTAGCTAGTTAACTAACTATTGCGTGTATATATACTTTGTTATTAAGAATTTATATATGGTGTTGATGACAGCATTTCCTAATAACTTGGTCCACTGCCGTTACAGTATGTATTACAGTAACATGCATTGTTACACTCTCCAGCTCTTTTATGCACTGCGTCTGCATGTAGTCACAGTGTTAGATCGAGTTACTTGTGACGACGCAACGTCCGTACTAACCGAGCTCTGTGTCTGTTGGTGGCATTTGTTCTGCTGTGTCTACAGGGAAGACTGGACCGGCTTTCCCAGCGACTCCAACACCGGGAGCATGAGCATGCATTCTCGATCTCTCAAGGTACGTAGATATATACTGCTACTACACAAGAACAATACTGAACCTAGCTGTTGCATCTCTGAATAAACTGGACATGTCGATTGATCGACTACTTAATTGTGCACGCAGGATCAGACGATGCAGTCCAAGAGCCTGGAGATCCTCTCGGACATGAACTCCTCCTGCGTGTCGGAGACGACGTCGTGTGCCAGCGAGTTGAACCTGGAGTTCACCCTAGGCCCACGCACCAGGCACTAGTAGCATGCAACCGGAGCCCATCGACGGCGACAAGCATGATCGGAGGATTAGCTAGGCTATGGGGGTGTGCTTTGCTTTGCATGTGTTCATGGGATATGATCGTGTTAAGATGGATGCATTCATGGTCCCAGAGAGAGAGAGAGAGAGAGAGAGAGAGAGAGAGAGAGAGAGAGAGAGGCACCATGTATGCATCTTTCACTGTTAAAAGGAGGCCATGGACAGACAGCAGCAGCAGCAGCCAGGGAAAAGGATTAAAGGTGTAGGAGCAGTAGCAGCTAGGTAGTGGTAGAGGTGAGGTGATCGATCCAAAGCTAGCTAACAGCGCTGCAATGTGTGTAATGGATGATGGAGTAGTTGTTAGATCGAGCGCGTTTAGGATCGGATGATCTGTTTAAAGGGCTTTTTGCAGCAACAATGCATGCATGAGCTTGCATTGCATTGCTAGGGGCCGGACGGAGTACGTCCAAAGGAAAAAAGATGGTGACCTGTGTTGTTGCTTTCTCCTGCATCCGTCACATGCCCTTGAGCGCTCCATTTGCATTGTGAGCTCAGCTTTTCTCTTTGTGAGATGGGATAAGACGATCGTCAAATCCTTGCAATATATGCTTATTATTTACTCCTGGAAAAATGCCTGTCTGCAACTGCAAGCACTTCACTGGTTAATTCAGAGATTCATTAGAAGCATACATTTTTATAGAGAACTGTTCAGGGGTTCCCTCACTTTCAACTTATTGGCTGTCGGAAAGTAACTAAAAGAACCTATTTGAATGAATTTTCGATTTCTTAGCTAGGTATGTACAACTTGTTGAGTTACACTGGTGCTCCCTCGAAAAAGAATATAATTATATCAGTGTCAAGTTAAACCATCTTAATCAGACAGCCATATATAAAATGGTATCAATATTTATGTTGTTAAATATATAGATGTATTTTCATTGTATACATATTCGGTGTTATAAATAATAATACTTTTATCCAGATGTTTGGTCAAACTCTCTAAATATTTTGACTAGGAATGAAACTAGAATTGCATTCTTTTTCTAAACAGAGCTGGTATATTAGGATCAGGATGCCAGGGGCAAAAAAAAAGTGTCATTTGACATCAGTTCAACTTGAAATTTTGAATACTAAAAATTACTATAGCTAGTCAGAATAGAAGATGATCCACAGAGAGGAAGCTGAAGCTCCTCGTCTCTTCACCGCAGCTAAAAAGACAGGGGAACATGTCTTCGTTTAGGGCCTGTTTGGTTACAGTTGTTAAAGTTTAACAAACATTGTAGCACTTTTGTTTTATTTGATAAAAAGTTTCTAATTTTGGACTAATTAGGCTTAATAGATTCGTCTCGTAAATTACTCCTAATCTGCGCCGACATGCATGTAATTAGTCTATATTTAGTACTCCATGCATTTGCCGTAACATTAATGTGATGGGAGTTAAACTGAATGATTCACAAAGCAAACATGGTCTTTTAACTCTCCCTCCTGTTTCATTTCTCATTCATCACCTCCGTATATGCAGTGGCCGGTCTGGCCGGGGTTTCGGGAACCGCGAACAGTTTTAATCAACCTGCATGCATTAATGCAGCATGACCTGCAAGATGCATCTTGTGTCATGAAAGAGTATTGCTTGTCCACGACACACCGTGATGGAGGAGCACAAGATGCAAGTTACTTGTCTAGGGCTGTGTTTAGCTGCACCCGTAAATTTTTTGGAAGCACAATAACACTTTCGTTTGTATTGGGCAATTAGTGTTCAATCATGAGCTAATTAGGTTCGAAAGATTCGTCTCTTTGAAAGCATCTAGGCCCCTAGAGTTGGTTTCGATGATTGATGATAACGGTTAAGTATCATGACTAACGTGTGTTTTGCAGAAACAATAGAGTGTTAGGTCAAGGTAATGGCAATCATGGGCGATATGGTGATCATGCCCCTTATCGATGGAAATCGTTTTTGGTTTTCAAAGGATGATCAACAAGGTTAAGGACGGTTAGTTCCAGACGTCGAGGAGTTGAGTTACGTTCGGAATAGTCGTTAGGACTTTCGTTTTTCTTCATTGGCCGTACTATTAAAAGGGGCATGGATGGGTAGCTTGACCTAGATGAGTCTAATGGTTAGGTGTGGTGCACACTTGTCAAACTTAGCACTAGGTGGCTCCAAGGTGGCCCTGAGATTGTTTGGAACAAAAGTCATTCAAGAAGCGTTTGAATCGGAAGTCGTTTCGGCCCTCAAACGGGCGACAGACGTTGAGGACAAAGGGCGACAGACGCTGATGTCAGCGTTTGTCGCGTTGTGTCTTACTGCTGAGAGCGTTAGACGCGAGGGTGGAGGGCGTCAGATGCGCCCTACGTGTATACGAGCAACAGACGCGGTGAGGGTTAAGCGTCAGACACGTCCGATGGTCAACAGACGCGGTCCAGAATGGTCTAAAGTCGTTGATAGCGTCAGACGCGTCTGTTGCTAGGGCGACAGACGCTGTCCAGCGTCTGTCGAGCCCTAACAGCTAGTGAACCGTTTTGATTCGATTACATGCGAAAGACGCGCTCCTCAGAGGCGACATACGCGTCCCTCCAGATCGATAGACGCGTCTGTCGGTGGGCATCATCGCGTCTGTCGGTCACGAAAGTTGCTAATTTTTAAGGTAACGGTTGGGGGAGTTGAGGGGGAGTATAAATACTTCCTCTACCCCTCCATTTGACTTACTCTTGCTCATTTGGTCAGCTGAGAAACTCCTTTCATGTGCAAGGAAGTGCAAGAGCCCTAGTGAGAATTGAGTCTTCAGAATTTAATTTTGAGAGCCCTCACTAGTGATTAGGGAGTAGCAAGTGTGTATCCACCTTCTCATTAGGCTTGGTATGGTCAAGTGAGAGTTCTTGTTTGTTACTCTTGGTGATCGCCATCACCTAGACGGCTTAGTGGTGATTGGGAGCTTGGTGATCATCCGACGGAGCTTGTGGATGACCCAACTAATCTTATGAGCGGTTGTGGGTGATTTACCGTGATGGAGTGTTAAAGAATCAGCCCGTAGAGAGCACTTGATCCTCGCGTGGATCAAGGGGGAGCTGCACCCTTGCGCGGGTGCTCCAACGAGGACTAGTGGGGAGTGGCGACTCTCCGATACCTCGGGAAACATCGCCGTGTTCCTAACCCGTTATATTCAAGCAATTTACTTTCTCGCATTACTTTTGTTGCTTGGTTTACATTCCTAGAATTGTCATGCTAGACTAGGATTGGTTCTTAGGGTGCAAAACTTTTATCGGTAGAATCACTAGGAACACTTGTAGGCACTAGGGGAGAATTTTGGCTTAGTAGAATTTAATTTTTGTAATAAAATTTAGAGAAGCCCAATTCACCCTTCTCTTGGGCATCTTGATCCTTTCAATTAGTGTCGGAGCTGAGTTGCTCCTAAATTAGGCTTAACCGCCTAGAGCAAGATGTCTAATGGGGAAGGACCACCTCCCATCTTTGAGGGAGATGATTTTTTTATATTGGAAAATCCGCATGGAGGCGTACCTCGAAGCCATAGATGTCGGGTGTCTTAGAGCCGCCACCGAAGGGCTTCTAGATGTCAAGGATCCCGCTAACCCCATTGGTGACGAGGAGAAGTACGACCGGTGGAATGCAAAGACAAGAAATGCACTCTACTGGGGCCTTGGCAAGGATATCTTCAATCATGTGCGTAATGCAAAAAAACGCTCATGAATTATGGGAAAACCTTTGTGCTCTCCATGAGAGAACTAAGAGTGAGCGTGAGGAACGCTGCCATATTGCTTTAAAGAAGATTAATTCATTTGAGATGCTTCCCAAAGAAAGTGCTAATGACATGTACACTCACTTGAATGTTCTTATAGAGCATCTCAATGCTCTTGGGCTCACTCAAATGAGTCCATCGGATGTTATAAGGAGGATCTTGAGTGTTCTTCCCGTTGGGAAGTATGGCCATATTGTCACCATGCTTCACCAAAGTGATCTCTCTACTGCAACACCGACACAAGTATTGGGAAAGATCAATGCTCATGAGATGTACATGCACATCACTCCGGAAGAGGGTTCATCATCTTCCAAGAAGAAGGACTTGGCTTTCAAAGCTAGCCATGATAAGAAAAAGAAGAAGAGCCAAGCCATGATTGAGCATGAAAGCTCAAGTGAGAGTCACATAGATGATGCGTCACTTGCTCTCATGGTGAAAAAGACCACCAAGATGCTAAAGAAGCTTAATAAGAGTGGCATCAAGTTCGATGGCAAGAAGAAGAAGTTCTTCACAAGTAGCAAAAGAAAGTCTATATCCGAAATGGATTGCTACATTTATGGTGAACTTGGTCATCTAACTCATCAATACCCTAAGCCTCTAAAAGACAAATACAAGAACAAGAACAGGGGCAAGAAAGATGAATCTAGTGATGAGGAAGATGAAAAGAAGAAGAACAAGCCATACAAGAAGAAGGATGGCAAGAAGAAAGAATATCACAAAAAGAAGAAGAAAGGCAAAGCTTATATTGTTGGTGATTGGCTCACCGATATTGAGTCATCATGTGAGTCCTTCGGTGATGAGAGCGACAATGAGAAAGAGAAGGTCGCCGCATTTATGATTGGGTCATCATTGTCCTCATCAACATCTTCACTGCCACCTTCACCGCCATCGTCACCGTCATCATCCACTACTCACCTATGCCTCATGGCCAAGGGTGAACGAAAGGTACAAAATAATGAAAGCGATGATGATGATACTGATAGTGATGATGAATTTGATGCACCTTCTTATGATGAACTTATAAAATTGCTCAACAAATACTCTAAGGTCATAAGAAAGACTAGAAATGAAAATAATGAGCTTCAAAATAAAAATGAATCACTTTCATCAAAGCTTGAGATTGCACAAAAGACTAGTGATGAGCTTAGAGATCAAAATGAAATTGTGACTTCTACTCTCAAGGAGCTCAAAACCTTCAACAAAGAGCTTAGAGATGAACATGATAAACTTAAAAAGAAGCATGATGAGCTTAACACTAGGCACAACTTGCTAAAAGATAACTATACTTCATTAAAAATCAACTATGATAGTCTTGTTGTTGCTAATGAGCTTTCTCTTGAGACACATGATGCTACTAACCAAATTGTTGAGATTGATATAGCGACGTCATGTGATGACTTGATTATTGAGAGCATTGAGCAAGGCTCTAGTGGAAAAGGCAAGAAAGTGGTTGAGTTCGACAATTATGATGATTATGTCAAGCTCAAGAGTAAAAATGAAATGCTTAGAGATGAGAACAAGAAGCTAAAAGGGTTGATGGCTCTTGAAAAGCAAACATCAAATGAGTTACTCATTGAGGAGAACAAGAAGCTAAAGCAAGATAAAGAGCATCTCAAGACCGGATTGAGCAAGTTTACAAGAGGTCAATACTGGCAAAGTGAGCTACTCATGAACACCGTCATGAAGATGGATAGAAGTGGTATCGGGTACTTGGCAAATCAAGAGAAGAAGGCCAAAACCCAACAACAACAAAACAAATCAAAGTCCAAGCCTAAGAGATGTGTTGAGTGTGGATAAGAGGGCCACTTTGCTCATGAGTGTGAAACTCCACCACCACAATACTTGCCCAAGCATGCTAGACCCTTTGCTTTCAATGCTCACTACATGCTAAGAAAAGATTCTAGTGGAAATATGAAAGTCATGTTCTTGGGTCCCCCAAACAAGAATAGGCCTAAGAAAATTTGGGTTGCCAAGTCACTAGTTGAGAAAGTCAAGGGTCCCTCTCAAGTTTGGGTCCCTAAATAAAAAGCTTGATCTCTTGTGTGTAGGTGAACTACAAGACCGGTGGAACTCATTGGGTTATTGATAGTGGTTGCACTCAACATATGACCGGTGATCCTCGTATGTTCACCTCACTTGAAGAAAATAGGGAATGTCAAGAGAAGATCACATTTGGGGACAATTCAAAGAGCAAAGTCAAGGGTGTAGGCATGATTGCAATATCAAATGATCACTCTCTTTCAAATGTACTCTATGTTGCTTCTTTGAGTTTCAATCTACTATCCATTGGACAACTTTGTGATCTTAGCTATCAATGTTCATTCACTCCAAATAAAGTGGTAGTATCAAAGATAGATGACAAGCAAGTGATTTTCAAGGGTTTTAGATACAACAATCTCTATCTTGTTGATTTCACCTCCGAAGATGCAAATTTGATGACATGCTTGTTCACCAAGACTTCACTTGGGTGGCTTTGGCATAGGAGACTTGCTCACGTTGGAATGAACACTCTCAACAAGTTATTGAAGAAAGAGTTAGTGAGAGGCTTGAAAGATGTCAAGTTTGAGAAGGACAAACCTTGTAGTGCATGCCAAGCCGGTAAACAAGTTGCAAATACTCATCCAACAAAAGCCTACATGTCAACATCAAGAGTGCTAGAGCTTCTACACATGGATTTGTTTGGCCCTACAACATACAAGAGCTTGGGTAGAAATCTTTATTGTCTTGTGATTGTTGATGACTACTCAAGATATACTTGGACATTCTTTCTTCATGACAAATCCAAAGTGGCTACTTGTTTCAAGAAGTTTGCTAAGAGAGCTCAAAATGAATTTGAAGTCAAGATCAAGAAGATAAGAAGTGACAATGGCAAAGAATTTGACAACACCAACATTGAAGCTTATTGTGACGAGATTGGGATCAAGCATGAGGTTTCATCAACCTACACTCCTCAACAAAATGGTGTAGTTGAGAGAAAGAACTGGACCTTGATCACCCTTGCAAGAACAATGCTAGATGAGTACAACACATCGGAAAAATTGTGGGCCGAGGCAATTAATACCGCATGCTATGCATCAAATTACATCTTCCTACAAAAGTTTCTTGGTAAGACCCCCTATGAGTTGCTAAATGGGAAGAAGCCAGATGTCTCATTCTTCTAAGTGTTTGGTTGTAAATGCTACATCTACAAGAAGCGGCAACACCTAGGGAAGTTCCAAAGATGTTGTGACATTGGCTTTCTTGTTGGCTACTCATCAAAGTCCAAAGCATATAGAGTATTTAACCATGCCACCGGTTTGGTTAAAGAAACATATGATGTGAAATTTGATGAATCTAACGGCTCCCAAGGAGCAATTGAAAATTGTGATGATGTAGGTGATGAACCATTAAGGGAGGCAATGAAGAACATGCCGATGGGAGACATCAAGCCTAAAGATGATGAAGATGATACTCAAGTGATCAATCCACCATCTTCATCACGTGTGCCCCAAGATGATGACAAAAATGAGAGAGTTGAAAATGACAACACTAATATTTCTCATGAACTAGCCGTGGCACAAGCTCAAGATGTTCATGCTCCCCATCCTCCTCCTCAAGTGGTTGATAGAAGACACTCACCTCTACTTCAAGCACATCCACAAGATCTCATTATAGGGAGTCATACAAAGGGTGTAATGACTCGATGTCAAAAGCTTGCTTCTTTTGTTGAACATCACTCCTTTGTCTCTTGTCTTGAGCCTAAGAATATAGATAAAGCTCTTCAAGATCCGGATTGGGTGAATGCAATGCATGAATAATTGAACAACTTCACCTGCAATCAAGTTTGGACACTTGAGGAGCATTCAAAAGGTGCATGGGTCATTGGAACCAAGTGGGTGTTCTGCAACAAGCAAGATGACTAAGGCATAGTTGTGAGGAACAAGACAAGACTAGTTTCAAAGGGGTTCTCTCAAGTTAAAGGCCTTGAATTTGGAGAGACCTTTGCACCCGTTGCAAGACTTGAAGCCATCCGTATCCTTCTTGCATATGCATCGCATCATGAAATAACATTATATCAACTAGATGTTAAAAGTGCATTCTTAAATGGCTTCATAAATGAACTAGTCTATGTTGATCAACCTCCCGAGTTTGAAGACCCTAGATATCCTAATCATATTTATAGGTTGTCCAAGGCACTATATGGGCTCAAGCAAGCCCCTAGAGCGTGGTATGAGCGCCTCCGAGACTTCCTCATTGAGAAGGGCTTCACTATTGGGAAGGTCGACACCACACTATTCACCAAGAAGCTTAATGGGAAGATCTTCATTTGTCAAGTCTATGTTGATAATATTATCTTCAGGTCAACAAATGAAGATTATTACAAGGAATTTGGTAAATTGATGTCGAAGGAGTTTGAAATGTCCATGATTGGTGAACTTACATTCTTCCTTGGTTTTCAAGTCAAGCAAATGAGAGAAGGGATTTTCATCTCTCAAGAGAAGTATACCAAGGATCTTTTCAAGAGGTTCAAGATGGATGATTGTAAGCCAATCATGACCCCAATGCCATCAAATGGACATCTCAACCTAGATGAAGGAGGTAAACCGATTGATCAAACTCTCTACCATTCTATGATTGGTAGCTTGTTATACCTTACCACATCTAGGTCCGATATCATGTTTAGTGTGTGCATGTGTGCTCGCTTTTAAGCTTGTACTAAAGAACCTCACCTAAGTGCTGTGAAAAGAATTTTAAGATATCTTAAGTACACCCCAAGCATTGGTCTTTGATATCCCAAAGGAGCTAGATTCCAACTAGTTGGCTATTCCGACTCAGATTATGTCGATTGCAAAATTGATAGAAAAAGCACATCCAGAGGGTGCCATTTGCTTGGGAGGTCACTTGTATCTTAGTCGTCTAAAAAGCAAAATAGTGTGGCTTTGTCCACCACTGAGGCGGAATACATTGCCGCGGGGGCTTGTTGTGCACAAATCTTATATATGAAGCAAACCCTTCTAGACTATGGTGTTGTTCTTGATAAGGTGCCACTTTTATGTGATAATAAAAGTGCCGTTAAAATTGCCAATAATCCGGTACAACACTGACACACCAAGCACATTGATATCCATCATCACTTTCTAAGGGATCATGTTGTTAAAAATGATATATCACTAGAAGGTGTAAGAAGTGAAAATCAATTGGCAGATATCTTCACTAAACCTTTGGATGAGGCTACCTTCTGTAGGTTGAGAAGTGAGCTCAATGTGCTTGACTCAAGTAATTTTAAGGAATGAGCTTGTGTTGTCCTTTGCATTGCATTGTAATTTATGTCATGTTTAATTTTCCGTAATGCATTTAGGGCTTGTCTAACACGGTTACGATAACCCTTTTTGGAGGAGTGAAGAATCCTAATCGTGGATCAAACTTGACAAGCAACCTAGTTTACTTTCTTCCATTGCATTGCATATGCATGGTTGTTGCTTTGTCATTTCTTTTCGGTTAAGCTTTGAGCAACCTTTGTGTTCGTCCATGAATGGAGAGAGCATTTTACGCTTCCAAGGGTTTACAAACTCCTTTGCATAGCCATACGTTGCTCCTTGGGTGTTTATCGCTTATTTTCTTAAAATCTAATACTAGCCTAAGGCGAAATATTTTGAAAAATTTGAGGGCTTGAGAGAGGTCACTCATATCAGGTTCCATTTGGAGTTCTTTTGGTTCTTATTTAGCTTGGAACCTGGTTAGGAGAAAGCATCGCGAAGAAAGTTGATCGAAATGTTGTTTTCAGGGCGTCAGACGCTGCGACAGACGCTGGTTTTTAGCGTCAGACACGTCTGTCGCATGCAAATGAAGGAGTCTGCCTCGGGGGACCGACAAACGCTGCAACAGTGTCATCGGACGCGTCTATCACAAAATCATCATCGCGTCTGTCGACCGTGGAGGTGTTTTTTTGACTGCGAGCGACGAACGCTGACCAGCGTCAGACGCTAGTTCAACGAATGCGTCTGTCGGGTCTTTTGAGAAAATTTTCTTTCTATGGAGCGTCCATCGCCACTGTGCCGCTTCCGGCGCCTACCGTCATCGCGTCTGTCGCTTAGATCCGAAACGGTTTCGATTCAAAATCAGTTCGATATGTAGGGCCACCACCTTCCTCTCTCCCTGTTTCATTCCCTTGCTCACCCCTTCCTCGCGCGCCTGCACCGCCATCACCACCGACCCCAACGCCGTCACTACTGATCCTAGCGCCGTCACCACCGACCCCAGCGCCGCCACCACCAAACCCTAGCTCCGCCTGCACTTGTCGCTGTCAAGAGCACCACCTCGCCTGACCTTGACGTCCTCAGCACCCATTTTTTGCAAATCAGTGTCTAGTCCCAGGGTAAGCCCTCCCTCCTTTTGGTTTCTTGGCACTATGTTCTTCAGGTGCTCGATGGAATGCCTCACCCACCATTCCATTTTCTAGCTCATTCCGTCGATCTCGCATTTTCTTGCAGTGTCAATTCCTTAGTGTGTGGTTCCCTACATCGTCGACACTCGTATATAATTCACTGTTCATCCTTCTTTCAAGGTAGAAAACTTTTTGCTTCACTCATTTCATACCTCAATTCTTTGCTTCCGATAGGATCTCGTAACCCTAGAAATTATAGTGCTTATTGTAAAACTCTCTATTCTATCTTGTGCAGCAAGTCGATTCTCTATGTTGTGTGGTTTGGGCACCGTTGTCAGTGGCAGTTGAATCCGGGGCACCGTTGTGCAGCGAGTCGGTTCTCTTAGAGTGTCAGTTGTTTCTCTAAAGATTGACAGTCAGATCTAACAGTTCTAGAGAGATAGGGGGAATTTCACTTGTGAGTGTGATAGTGTATCTCTGTTCTTGTCACCATGGCTAGGTGCAAGAATGTCGGAGGCTCTCCTCCTAGAGGTGATGGAGGCGACGAGGGTGATAGTCCTCCCCGTCTTACAGAGGTGGCTCGAGGAAAGCGTAAGCTTATCAAGACGAAAGCGCACCAGAAAAGACAGAGAGGCAGAGGAAGCCCTAGCTATTGCTCGAGCGGTAGAAAGAGCAGAGAGTGGTGGCAGGGGTAGTGGTATTCTTATCAGTGAGTCTCGTACTCGAGTCCCGCTCTCTGGACGTGTACTTGGTACCGAGGCCATAGAGGCGACAGAGGACCAGCCTGAGGAGCCAACAGAGCAGGAGCAGCAGACACCACCTAGACATCGTTCTAGACGGACCACGCATTCTCAGACGACACCAGCAACCCCTTTAGAGAGACCGAGACACGGAGGTCGTCTAGCTCATAGGCCTCAGGTCATTCACTATGACCTGCGGAAGGCTTTAGCTCGTCAGATTCAAACTTTCCACAAAGTTCAGCTTCACGAGTGGTTCCCACTTCAGAGGCAGCCAGGAGTTGATCACTTCTACACAACTCTCCAGGAGGATTTTCATGTGGCATATGTAAACGCCAACGTATCAGTCACAACTCACAGAGTTATTCCACTTCAGAGTATAGTTGACTTGGTTGGAGAAGAGGTTCACACAAACCTACAGACAGTGCCTGGTTTGACTGACCTAGTTCAGCGGAGTGGCTCGTATGTGTTGTACTAGGTGAGAGAGTTCTTTGCTACACTCTGGATCCACCCAGATCACACTAGGATTTCCTTCAGCTTCTTGGGTGAGCAGCGAGAGATTTCCAGTGCCAGAGCTAGAGAGCTACTGAGGATTCCACTCCCGACTATGTGTCTCCATTAGCTATGCTATCTAGGAGTTGACCCCCAGGCGTGCTCATGGCGGGATTGTGCCACCTGTCGACGCTGTTAGGTGCCTATTTGGCAATGACTTCAGGGAGGGTTCCAGCAGGAGACCTGTTGACATGCTGCCACCAGTTCGCTTGCTTGATGCTATCATCAGGCGAATGATCCTTCCTCGTCCGAACTTCAGGGATAGGACGACTCGACTACAACAGTGGCTCTTGTCACACCTTGTGAGGGGATCGCATTTGATATATGAGACTTGATGCTATGTGAGCTGGAAGATACTATATATGAGAGCTTCAGTGCTAAGAGGCACATGAACTATGCCCATCGGAACAATTTTCTTATCTACATGTGAGTTGATCCTATGCCGATAGCTAGTGTTCAGGAGTGGAGCACCACTACCTTCGAGTACCCTATCTATGACTTCTCACAGCTTGTCCACACAGTTACAGCTACACCAGTGAGAGCGAGTCGCAGGCCAGGGGTCCTAGAGACAGCTGCACAGCAGGATGCTACCGTGCAGGGCCTAGTGGAGGCAAAGTTAGAGTAGGTGGAGATTCAGGAAGTAGGGGCATCATAGGTTGAGCTAGACTCAGACCCCACAGACAGTTCGGATGACGACTACCAGCCGTTGCCTACGTATTGTTCTTCTCGCCCGCACGACAGAGAGGCTAGCGACTCAGGGTAAGCCACTGACCCCGCTCTAGTTTCCATTCTCTCTAGACTGACAGAGAACCAGGAGCGGGCAGAGCAACACCGTCAACAGGACCGATAGGAGACTGCCGCTGCTCTTGCACAGGTGCAGGCTCTCCAAGACGAGTTCTAGAGGCAGGTTCTCGAGCTACAGAAACAGCAGCAGCAGAGCCACCAGCAGTACTTAGGTTTGATCACCCAGTTGGTTCAGGCTACAGGTATTCAGCTACCTCAGAGCCTTCTTTAGATGACTCCAGCATCACAGCCTAGTGGGCTTTAGAGTCAGTCTCAGCTTGGCAGTCAGGCACAGTTGTTCACTTCTCCTGTTCACCAGGTGCCTTAGTTGTTTGTGTCCCTAGGATTCACTCCTATTCAGACAGGATTTACACCTTTGACATAGTCACAGCTGCTTATGCCCGATACAAGTCAGTTCCATGCCACTTACAGTCAGATCACCAGGCAGCCAACACCGACATACTCTACAGCAGACACCTCAGTGTCAGATGTGTCAGCACCACAGCTAGCTCCAGTTCCAGCTTCAGCTCCTGAGGGAGTGACAGGGACAGGCACTACTGAGTCGATCCTGTCGTCTGTTGCTTCGACGGATCCACTTCTGGTCCCTATTACACAGACCGAGCCCCTAGTGACCACTACTCAGATTCCTACTGCTTTAGGGTCACAGGGACAGCCTATCGGTCCTCTACCCCCTCCACAGTCAGATACCGAGGTAGCTGAGCAGACCCGGACCGCTTCACCTACACTTCCAGCTTTTGGGGGTCCGACAGGCTCCGCAGCTCAGCCACAGCCTTCTCCTGAGAGCAGTCTAGATGGTGCCCCAGATCAGTTTATTGTTGCTCACCGCACTCCTGTGGCTGGCTCGTCTGCTTCTCCTTCCTCCGATCCTTAGTTTTTGGTGCTTGATGCCAAAGGGGGAGAGAGAGTATATTGATAGGGGGAGCTTTGTGAGATGGTTTTGATTCTTGTGTGTGATACTTTCGTGCATCTTCATGCATTGTCATGTCTTTTTTCCGTACTTCTTGCATTGTGTGACATTTGTGCTTGCGAGTTACTTTAGTGATATGTTGGTTATCTTGTCTCTATTATATCGTGTCACTTGATTGTTTCTAGCTCATAATGTCTTGCTTCCGCTTTTTTACTTCGATCTCTTATGAGCTATGTCTTTGTGTACTAACATTTCATGTCTTATCTTATGTGTTTGCCATGTTGGCTTGGAGCACATAAGCAATCCTAACCTCTTGTTATCTTTGAAAAGTGCTTATGTGAAACAAGCATGTTTAAAAACCTCAAATCTTATCTTCATACTTAGGGGTTGTCATCAATCACCAAAAAGGGGGAGATTGAAAGCATCTAGGCACCTAGAGTTGGTTTTGATGATTGATGACAATGGTTAAGTATCATGACTAACGTGTGTTTTACAGAAACAATAGAGTGTTAGGTCATGGTAATGGCAATTGTGGGGGATATGGTGATCATGCCCCTTATCGATGGAAATCATTTTCGGTTTTCAAAGGATGATTGACAAGGTTAAGGACAGTTAGTTCCGGACATCGAGGAGTTGAGTTACGTTCGGAATAGTCATTAGGACTTTCGTTTTTCTCCTCTGGCCGTACTATTAAGGGGGCATGGATGGGTAGCTTGACCTAGGTGAGTCTAATGGTTAGGTGTGGTGCACACTTGTCAAACTTAGCAGTAGGTGGCTCCAAGGTGGCCCTGAGATTGTTTGGAACAAAAGTCGTTCAAGAAGCGTTTGAATCGGAAGTTGTTTCGACCCTCAAACGGGCGACAAACGCTGAGGACAAAGGGCAACAGACGCTGACGTCAGTGTCTGTCGCGTGGTTTCTTACTGCCGAGAGCGTCAGACGCGAGGGTGGAGGGCATCAGACGCGCCCTAAGTGTATACGAGCAACAAACATGGTGAGGGTTAAGCGTCAGACGCGTCTGATGGTCAACAGACACGGTCCAGAATGGTCTAAAGTCGTTGATAGCGTCAGACGCGTCCGTTGCTAGGGCGACAGACGCTGTCCAGCGTCTGTCGAGCCCTATCGGCTAGTAAACCGTTTTTATTCGATTACATGCGATAGACGCGCTCCTCAGAGGCGATAGACGCGTCCCTCCAGAGCGACAGACGCGTCTGTCGGTGGGCATCATCGTGTCTGTCGGTCACGAAAGTTGCTGATTTCAAAGGTAACGGTTGGGGGAGTTGAGGAGGAGTATAAATACTTCCTCTACCCCTCCATTTGACTTACTCTTGCTCATTTGGTCAGCTGAGAAACTCCTTTCATGTGCAAGGAAGTGCAAGAGCCCTAGTGAGAATTGAGTCTTGAGAATTCAAGTTTGAGAGCCCTCACTAGTGATTAGGGAGTAGCAAGTGTGCATCCACCTTCTCATTAGGCTTGGTGTGGTCAAGTGAGAGTTCTTGCTTGTTACTCTTGGTGATCGTCATCACCTAGACGGTTTAGTGGTGATTAGGAGCTTGGTGATCATCCGGCGGAGCTTATGGATGACCCAACTAATCTTATGAGCGATTGTGGGTGATTCACCGTGACGAAGTGTCAAAGAATCTACCCGTAGAGAGCACTTGATCCTCGCGTGGATCAAGGGGGAGCTACACCCTTGCGCGGGTGCTCCAACGAGGACTAGTGGGGAGTGGCGACTCTCTGATACCTCGGGAAAATACCGTCGTGTTCCTAACCCATTACATTCAAGCAATTTACTTTCTCGCATTACTTTTTTTTGCTTGGTTTACATTCCTAGAATTGCCATGCTAGACTAGGATTGGATCTTAGGGTGCAAAACTTTTATCGGTAGAATCACTAGGAACACTTGTAGGCACTAGGGGTGAATTTTGGCTTAGTAGGATTTAATTCTTGCAATAAAATTTAGAGAAGCCCAATTCACCCCCCTCTTGGGCATCTTGATAGGTGTTAAAAAAAACAATGGGAACCAAACACCCCCTTAGTTTTGACCGAGTTTATAGTGAATAGTATTAACATTTATGTCTCCAACTAAATTTATTATGAAAGTATATTTCATAATTAATTTAATGGTATTTATTTTGTATTATAATTGTTAGTAAACTTTTATTCAATTTTAGTCAAACTTTAAGTTGGTTGACTCCTTAAAAAGTGAGAATTGTATTCTTTTGTGGACGGAGAGAGTAAATGGTATTCACATTTGTGGCTCCAAATCAATTTATTATGAAAGTACATTTCGTAATTAAACTAAGGGTATTTATTTTAAATCATAAATTTTGATACTTTTTATCTATAATTGGTCACACTTAAGATACTAAAACATGACATTTTGCTATAATTGCATTCTTTCTTGGACAGAGGGAGTAAGTGCTAATCTCGTACTTTGACAAATCAATAATTTGGCCAGATTTATAAAAAATAGTATTAACACTTGCATTTCTAAATATATTTACTATAGAAATATATGACATGATTAATCTAGTGATATCTATTTGGTATCACAAATATTTTTGAGGATTTAAAAAGATGCGATATACATAAAACAAGCAAGAGAGAGATAAAGATAGAGATGTATCGAGAAAAGAGAAAGGTGTATTGTAAAAAGAGAAATGTGTATTGCGATGCTATATGGTCAAGTGTTTTGGGACAAATTTTAAATCCTTTAAGATCATCTATTTATGGACGGAGGGAGTATGAGATTTGGCAAATATTTCTCAATAAAATGTTCCACAAATATAGTTTATGTGTTTTGAAAAAAATATTTATATGAAGTTTTTAGGGTTAATAACTAATCTTTTCCTAACTTGTTTTTATGAAGTACTAATTGATTAATAATGCAGGTCACATCTATTATGTGCTAGCAATTATAGGAGTCATAGATATTTTAAAAGAGATGTAAAGTGCTATATGTTCGTGTACGAATTTAGGGAAACTGGTTTTCTTTGGTTTATGTCTTATTTGTCTATATTCGTGTTTTGCAACGAAAAAGGCAATATAATCTCTACGTTGTTATGATAGAATTTGATTAATTATCAACTACTCTATATGCATTTTCACTACCACAGGAAGTATTCATAGAGGTGACTGGAGAAGGTTTATAGAGGGTGTTATTTGGCCCACCTCTACTTACGTGCAAATTGGACCAAAAAATAGAAAAAAAAACTCAAAAGAATCCTACCGGCCAACCCCCCTAGCCTCGCTCATTCCTTCCCTTACCATTGCACCTTAGAATCACTTGTGACTAAGTGGCTAATGCAATGTTGAATATTGACACCCTAAATGAATTAAATGGAAAAGGTTTGAAAACTAAAAAGTTTTAGATCTCTTTGAGTCCTGCAACTTCGGTTTAGCTCCTTTCTCCGTCCAAGGTCATTTGAAAAATTCAAAAAAATTGATTTTCAAAGTATGAAAACTTAGAATATATAGAATACGTAGACACTAGCTGAATTCAAATGAGAAAGTCATTGGAAGGACCTTGATTGATGTCACTTAGAGGAGGTTAGGTGTTTATGAAATTTAATACAAAACAAAAACTTCGCAGTGGATTAAATCACCGTCAGAAGTTTCGATGGATGGAACTTGCGATCTACGTCAGAAGTAACCATCGGAACATCCGACCTTGTCAATATGCAACAAAATGAAAGTACGCCTAATGAATTCTAGCTCAAACCAAACTTGAAGATATGTGTTTGGAGATGTTCAATAGCAAGTCAAAAAGCACTTGCACACTCACAAACACGCACAATTCCCCTCTAATCCTATATCCAAACTGCCTTTTAGATTCTTGCGTGTCTTTTAAGGACTTCAATGACCCTCTTTGGTCTTTCTTTGAGGTGTTGATATTGCTTGATCTCTACCTTTAGCCTAGCACAAGTCCATATCTTGCTTTCATAAGACTAAGTAGATATGCTAGCAAAGATTGTTAGTCCTAGTGGTTAATTGTCACTTAACCATCAAAATCACCAAGCCCTTGTTAAGGTCCATGTTTCTTACAACCATCTTTTGACTTGCTCTTTACATTACACATTTAAGGTTTTGTATTGTGCTTGTCTTGCATGACCTTTAGCTTTCCTAGATTAGCACAGGCTAGTTAATAGGATTGACTCTAATTAAATTACAAAATTAAACTCTTTGTGGATTAGTTAAAAGTAGGCCACACTAGAAAAATCTAAGATACACATAATGCTGAGTGTTGGTGTTAGCTCGAATAGTTTTTTTATAAACTAGTTAAATTTGAGAAAGTTTAATTCAGTCTAAATCTAATTAAAATAGTAGTTTATTTTGGACGGAGGCAGGGCGTGTTTAGATGCGAAAATTTTTGGGAAAAATTTTCTGTAGCACTTTTCGTTGTTATTTGGCAAAATTTGTCTAATCATGGACTAACTAGGCTCAAAAGATTCATCTCGACATTTACAGACAAACTGTGCAATTAGTTATTTTTTTTACCTACATTTAATGCTTCATGCATACGTCCAAAGATTCGATGTGACAGTTACTGTGCAAAAATTTTTGGTTGTTTTTGTACTAAACATGGCCTTACTACTAGTGGTCTTGGCGTGCAAGAGATGGTACCCGTGGTATATGTCAGACAGGAGGAGCAGCGAGAGTTCGGGGCGTGCAGTACGTACTGTAGACAACTAAACGCTGCAACGTACACTGCTTGACAAGCGACAGCGAGGAAGACTGCGCCACCATCTCGTGGTATTCCGCCGCTGACCGGCCGGACCGGACGACGCGAGCGAGAGTGCTGACAGCTGCGCATGCTCGGATCGGAGCGCGGCAGAGCCCATGCACTGATGCTGGCATGCAGCGTACTACACCTATACAGTATATGTATACTAATCCAGGATCAAGTTCAGAATGTTTTCTAGTACGACATGCATGCTTTATACAGTACATGCAAAACATACTGTACAAGAGGTTTGATCTGATCGGACAATATAGGAGTAGTATATCCCCGTGGCATTATGATTTAAGGGAGTATGTCTCCTAGTTACAAGGGCATTCTTCAATTTGATCTGAACGGCAACAATGATGCTCTTCAAGCCTTTCGACAAGGAGACAGCAATGGAAAAAAGAGCTGCTCCCTCCGTCCCATGAATAAAAGTAAATCTAGCACTTGGGCACACATACCAATAAAAATGGCAAATTACACTGCTGCTCCTATAAAGGTGGCCCACCGTACAGAGGATTGCTCCAAAAGTGAATAAACCAACAACTGTATTCCAATAAACTAGTGGCTAATATTTTCACATACCAGCATACCACAGACATAGAATCTCATTAGTGGTACAAGCTCATGGCCACGTACTACTATGGTACATAATGTTCCAGTGCCACACGTCTGGCGCCATTGTGCCCAGACTTCAAATTTTGAATTGGCGTCATTGCTCCACTACAAATAGCCCCCACGTCTTCTAGATCAGCCCAATGAATGGCTCAGCCTCCCCAAACTCCACCAACCTGCAACCCAATCTATATTTAGACATGGCCATAGATCTCAACATAGTACCAGATGAAGGAGATGGAGAGTTGATCATAGATCTCAACACAGTACCAGAAGAAGGAGACGGAGAGTTGGCCATAGATCTCAACACAGCTCCTGTTGAAGAAGATGAAGCCTTACCTGACCTCAATGCAGAACCTACGCGTGTGGAAGGCATTGAAGCCCATCATCCCCAAGATCAAGATCAAGTCCATCTCCTCCAAGAGGACGACATACATCGACACCATGAAGATCAAGTCCACTATCTTCAGGAAGGTGGACAGGTTACTCTGCATGGCATTGTTCTCAACAGTGCTCCTTGCGAGGGAGAACCACCACCCTATGAAGGTAATGTCTCTTAATTGCATCATTACAATAAGCAAATGGTGAAATGTGTAAAAAGAAGTTCGAAACATGACTTAACACTATGCCACACCTTTTCTGCAGTCCTTGCTATTGAAGACCATCATCAACATGGAGATATCAGCTTTTATGGTGCATATGAACAAGATGAATTTGACCTCAACTCACAAATTTTTGATCAGCAACAAGAATTGGAACAAATGATCGGTAAGATCCAGGTCATCAGACCATTTTCCCTCTATATAGTGTTCATTTCAATTAAGTGTTCTTGTAGACATAGTATCGGTCTGTAAAGGAAAATTAAGCACCCAGAAAAATAATGGCGTGCAAGGATCATATAGATACGATGAAAGGCCACAAGTTGACCTAGTCGACTGCCGGTGTTCTTGCTTCCTTCATAAGATTAAGAACTATAAATAGCTTGCCACTTAACTATAATATTTTTTAACTTGAAATCAGTTCTACAGCCTTTCCTTGCACCAGCTGATTTAGAAGCAGTTGTAATAGACACACACAGAATCAGGACATAACTTAAAAACAGAGGATCTGCACACCTGATACTTCTCATAAGGGTTGCACATCAGCCTCCACACCTTGTAGGTTGTGGCAACTTCCTTCCACTGGATACTCCTGCAATCAGTAAGGAACATGTTCAAAACAAACCAAAATTTGATAGCACAGAGAAGAGAAGCAAATTTGACAGCATAGTAAATTTGATTTTTCTTTTTTTAATTCCCTGTGTATCATTCATAGTTTTAGACAAATGAAAACCTATAAGATAATGCAACTGATGATGACAGCTGCACAAAAACAGAATAGTTATAGAGATCTTCTTTTTTTCTCATAATCATTTTGTATCTCAGCAGCACTGGTATAAGAACTCACCTAGTAATTGTTCTTGTAGACATGATCAATGACATGCATGAGTATGGTGTATACACGGATGTCGTGGACATAGCCTTCGATGAAGAGGAGTTGGAGGACTCAGATGATGATGAAGATGAACAGGAAAATAAAAATAATACACATCATCGCAGAAATCTGTCAGATCTTCAAAGACAGCAAATATACGAAGCATTGCTTGAGAGAAGCAACCGTGGAAGGTTACAAAAGAACAGTACAAGTATAATTGCTCAGAGGTTCCAGATCAATATCAATCGAGTGAGGAGTGTTTGGCGGAGAGCAAAACAGTGGCGTGCACAAGGAAGGCCAGTAGATGTTAGATCAAGAAGAAAGAATTGTGGCCACAAAAAAAAACAAATAGACCTATCATATATTCTTAGCATCCCCTTGCATAAGAGGAGAACGATACGATTACTAGCTATGCTCTTGGAGTAAAGAAGAGCACTCTACATAGGTGGTTCAAGCAAGGGCTGCTACGACGCCATTCCAGCACATTAAAGCCTCTACTGTCGAATGAAAACAAGAAAGAGAGGTTGTGATGGTGTTTGTCCATGTTAGATCAGCGGACATTGCCAAATCAACCGATGTTTAGTGAAATGAAAATATTATTCACATGGACGAGAAGTGGTTTAACACCACATCGAAGTACACAACATATTATATGCTTCTAGATGAGAACGACCCCCATAGGACTATGCGCAATAAGAATGCCATTGACAAAGTTATGTTCTTATCTGTTGTAGGAAGGCCTATATATGACGATGAGGGTAACTGTATTTTTTATGGGAAGCTAGGAGTGTGGCCATTTGTTAGAAAGGTACGTCATCCAGTAGTATGATTTTCTTACTCCAAATTCTACTACTTAATCTTAGTGATTCCTTACTTGGTTTTCAATTGTTGTAGGAAAAAGCAAAAAGAAAAACCACAATAGAGGGAGGGGGACTAAAGTCACCAAGCCTACGAAGGTAGATCGAGCCACTATGAGGTCATACCTAATTACTAAAGTTATCAAAGCTATTGTTGAACGGTGGCCATGAGAATTTGCAGGGCAAACTATTTATATTCAACAAGATAATGCCCCTTCACATGTGCCAGTAAATGATAAAGAATTTGCAGAAGCTGTAGTACACACATCCCTTGACATACAACTCATCAATCAGCCTGCCAATTCTCCAGATTTGAACGTACTTGATCTAGGATTCTTCGCTTCTCTTCAATCCTTAACTTATGACAAGATCTCTAGGAACTTGGATGACTTGATTCGGAATGTGGATATTGAGTTTCAGAACTACGATATAGCTGATTTGGATAGGGTGTTTCTAACACTACAAGGATGTATGACTGAGGTGATGAAAGATGGTGAAGGAAATAGATACAAAATTCCTCACATGGACAAAGACAAGCTGGAGGCACTGAACATGTTGCCTAAAAGGCTTCCTTGTGACCGTCGCCTATATGAGAGTGTGATGGCATCGTTAGGGAACTAATTATGTTGCTACTGCTGTAATATTGGGAACCTTATAAAGTAGGATTGGTACTGTTAACCTTGTAATAAATGTGTGCTCTGTCAATTTGGAAACCTTGTAATATAGGAGTATGTGTGCTAGTACTGTAAATTTGGAAACCTTGTAATATACGTGTGCTTGTACTATAAATTTGTAAGCCTTGTAATATACGTGTGCTTGTACTGTAAATTTAGAAACCTTGTAATATTTGAGTCATAGTAGCAATGATAGCTGCACAAATTTGGAATAGGTCCACCAAATTATAGCCAATAATATAAATGACATTGTAAAATGTATGCTAGTATTGTAAATTTAGAAACCTTGTGTGCCAGTACTCCTTGTCATCCTAAAAATATCCCCAAATCAATAAAGCCATGATTCACAGTAGCGATCCAGGCTACACATTCAGGATTTCTATTACGAAAAAATACCCTCACTCATATAGGCAACACTTGAAGATTACACAATCAGGCCTAACTAACAGCAGTAGAACAAGGAAAATTCAGCAGTAGAACAAGCATTTTATTGTACACAAAAGCAGCAGTTCGTCCTTACACAATCAAGCCTAACTAACCGTTCATATTTGGAAGCCTATATGAGATGCAACCTGCATATGACGATTTTGAGTTGCCAGTATAAAGGGGATTTAGTTATCTAGATTGGTACAAACACCAATTTTATTAGCTACGATTATTAATTAGTACAGCCAGCATTTCATACGCAAAAGCAGCAGTTCATAACACATGTTATTCACATCTAAGGAACAGGTCGTCAGTACACCTAATTATCTAAACCCTACACACAACAGTTCATCATCCCACAACCAAAGAATCCACATCAAAAGCACTCCATCACACATAAGACACAAATAAATGTACTAACAATGGAAGCATATATAGGCACCAGAATCTTGTACATGCTCACGAAGATGTTATGGTAGACTAGATCAATGTTGGCAAGCGCCTCCTTCAGTTGTTCAGACACTTCGGTGGGCACCTTCATCCTCGAATCATCGTCGACGACGGGCAGATCCTTGTGAGCAGCATGATCCGCTGCTACATCAGGGGCCATCTGCACACCAGAAGCCCCGACTGCAGCCTCGTCATGGACCTGGGGGCCAGGTCCATGGCGAGCTTCGTTCCCGCAGAGACGTGTAGGACACACACCTGATCCTCCTTGCTGGATTCTTCGTCTTCCGAGTTAGGGACATACGCATTGCCGTGGCAGTCGATACAGAGGCGGTCAACCTTCTTGATTCGATGCCCGTGCACGTAGATCCAGTCTTTCCCGGTCAAATCGGTGCTGGGCTTGTCGACCTCGGAGGTGGCGCTGCCTGTCTTGCCTGCTTGGCCAAGACTGCCACCACGGTTATGACCGCGAACCCCGTGGCCACGGGCCTTGAATACACCCTCGACATGGGGCTCTATTACAGCGCCCCCGGCAGCGCGCATCTCGCTACCTCGAGGCATCCGACAGCTACGGCAATGGCTCCCGCTCCCTCTTGCCATGCACGCATAGGGGAACTGCTCTGGTTAGGAAGCAGAAGGATCTAACTCTCCTGCTGGACGGGATGTGAGTTCTGAGTTGGGTGGGAAGGGAAGAGGAATGAGTGGATGGTGCGGCGGATACGCTGCGTGGGGAGCTCCGCGTGGGGAAGGAAATGCGAACGAGCGGCCGGCAGGACCGGTCACGGGCGCTTCTGGATAACGCTGGTGGCTCCGTTGATTTTTCCCCCTTCCCGTAGATGGGTCACGGTCGCTTCTGGGAGGCTCCGTCCACTTTTTTTGTTTTGTCCTTGGACCTAGGGGCAGGCCCAGGACTAGGGCCAGTAGGGCCATGGCCCTAGTCGTGGCCTAGAAAATTTAGGAGCAACTCTTTATTTTTTTTGGCCCAACAAGGAAGCCCACTAAGGAGGGAACTAGGGCAGACCACGCGAGGGAGTGAGGAGTCGCTCGCACTCGACGCTCAGTCACCCGCGGCCACACAGACGCCGTCACGCGCGATTCGCTGATTCCACTGCCTGCCGCCGGCCATCTAGTCCTGCAGTCCCGCCTCCTGCCTTGACGTGCGGCGCGCCTTCTGCTCCAATCCACCCCCACCCCGCCTCCACGCTTGCTGGCGCGGTGACCGGCCGAGGGCCGAGGCGCGCCCCTCGCGGCCTCGCCCCTGCTCGCCCTTTCGCCAAGAGCCCGGAGTCACAGGGTAGCGGCGCGACAGAGCCCCCCTGTCCCCTATCCGGCTGTCCCTGGGAAATTGAAAGTGAAGGCAGGTTCTCTTCTCTTGAGTAATCAGTGACGTCTGAAGTGGAGGTATAATATTCCTTCCATTCTTCAGTAGTTCGGTCCAGGGCCAGGTTCTCTTCTAGTGATTTTAACTGTTAATTTGAAATTCTTATTCCAATTAAAAGAAGAGGACAAAAACTCTCAAATCATCACTAGACAATAGGTATTTATTGTTCAATGTTCATTGATATGTCATAGCTATTGTCGTACTATTAATTATATAGTTCAAGAATTTCTCTGGATTTGCAAAATTTGCTTGAGAATATTTGTTTTCTGTGACATGCGTGTATATATATGATCCTATAGACTATATTGTAGGCTGTAGCTTTTGGATTTTGGCCGCTAGAATTTGGCTGCCAGGATTTGGCCCTAGTCATCGCCAAATCCTAGGTCCGCCACTGCTGGGACCCACACAATCTGCCGATCTGCTCTATCAATTGACAGTACAGCTAGCTTATAGGCCTATATTGACACAAATTTGTGGTAAAATTTTTGAAACCTAATTTGCTTTTATTCATGGGACGGAAGGAGTACGTAGATGCATTTTCAGACAAACAAGTAGTTCAAGGAGACATGCATGCTTCGTCACGTACAGTATGTATAAATGCCAACTGCTAATGTCCATCAAATTGAATGAGCTACGAGTACAGGGAGCGTTGAATCGGTGTTACCCCAGCACGGTCCTCCACCAGTCCATCTCCTTTTGGGTGCCGGCTTCACCTGTGACCGTACGTGGTTGCTGCTGTGGCCGTGTTCAGATCCAAAATATTTAGGGAAAAAATTCATGTAGTATTTTCGTTGTTATTTGGTAAAATTTATTCAACCATAAATTAATTAGGCTTAAAATATTTATCTCAACATTTACAGACAAACTGTACAATTAATTATTTTTTTACCTACATTTAATACTTCAGGCATGCGTCCAAAGATTCGATGCGACTCCATGCATGTCAAACTCTCCTTTTGAGGCCTGTTTAATTCTTAAAAATTTTCTTTTCGTTCCGTCACACTGAATTTCTAGACGTATGCATGAAGCATTAAATATAGATAAAAAATAATTAATTATACAGTTTGATGAAAATAACAAGATAAATTTTTAAGTCTAATTAATTTATAATTAGACACTAATTACCGAATAAAAACTAAAGTGCTAGACCGAGAGACGACGACTGTGCTGTGATTCTGTGAAGTGTGAACGGTGCAACAACCAGCGCTGCGGCTAAGAGGAGAGAGTACTCCGTCCGTTTTAAAATATCTATCGTTTTCGTTTTCCGAGAAATAATTTTTAAAAAATATATATTAAAAATATTAATATTTATAGTACATAATTAATATCATTGAAAAGATCTTAAAGTCTAGTTTTTTAACAAATTTATTTAGATATATAAATGTTACACGTATTTTCTATAAATTAAGTCAAACGTGCGACACGAAAATCGAAAATGACAGACACTTTAAATGATCACAGCAATCAAGGGGCGCAGCGCAGACGAGAACAAGAGCAGGGGAGAGGAAGCCCAAGCTCTGCATTGCATGGGGAAGGAGCAGAGAGATCACTGCTACCACGCCACTGCAGACGACCACTGCAGTCGACGGCACCAAGGCACATTTTAGTTCCCCAAGAATTTTGCAAAATTTTTCACATTTTTCGTCAAATCGAATCTTTAGACGCATGCATGAAGTATTAAATATAAATAAAAAATAAAACTAATTACACAATTTAGACGAAATCCACGAGACGAATCTTTTAAGCCTGATTAGACTATGATTTGACACTATTTACCAAATAACAACAAAAAAATACTACAACGCCCATTTTACAAAAAAAAAAAAAAATTAGAACTAAACCGGGCCCAAGAGGGAGACGACGACGAGAGAGAAGAGAACCAAGGGGCGAGGACGGGTCACCTCACCTCACAGCGTAGGGCCGGCCTCCGTGAACAGTGCAGCCTCTGACCCTCTTTCCCCGCTCCTGGTCCTGGCTGGCTCGCTCACCTAGTCCGAGGCCTCTGACCCTCTCTGCTCCCAGCACAGAGCCCCCCTGCACGGCTACATGAATGAGGGCATGCAACGTAGCACAGTACTGGTGTAGTACTACTACTCCTCGGCCGTGCTTAGATGCCAGATTTGGGCCTCGCTGAATTACTGAATAGTACTGTAGCAATTTTATTTTTATTTGGTAATAATTATCCAAACGTTGATTAATTAGGCTCAAAACATTTGTCGCGCAAAGTACAACCAAACTGTGCAATTAGTTTTTGATTTCATCTATATTTAGTACTTTATATATGTGCCGGTATTTTGATATGATGGAGAATCTTCTTTTCATACAGTAAAATTTAGGGTGAATTAGGAGAACAAGGCCCTCCATGGAAGAGTGGCAGCGCTAAGCCACACTGTAGCCGTGTAGGACACTGGGAGTAGGACAAGGGAGCATGTACATAGAGCTACAGTAGGAGTCTAGGAGTAGCATTACTATGTATCATCATGAGGTAATGATTCTCAAATTATTGAGAGAACGGGTGAACACTCACCACTCACCTTATGTAGAAAAAACACCTAGCTATGTGATGACAAACTTCAATTTGATTGCCTAGAATTCTACTCTAAGAGGCTGTTTGGTTTGCCGCCGCAAACCGCCACGCCACGATGTGGCGAGCCACGCCCAACGCACCTGCTGTTTGGTTGCAGCTTTAATTATGGCAGCCACGGAATCTTACAGAGAGAAACTCGCCACAGAGTGTGGCGGTGGTTTTGGACGCCACGAAGTGTGGCCGCCGCACATGGGGCGTGGCACCCTAAACCCCTAACTCACATGTTTTTGTAAGTTAAACATAAGTTTAACGATTTTTTAGGGTTGCCATAAATTTAAGGGGATGATTTGGACCGATCGTATGGACAACATATGTCATGGCTATTGTCCTTGATGATCAAAGTGAGAAAGTGGAGACATTGATTGATAATACAAAGTACAGAGTGGTTTTGTATGGCAAAGATGGTTGATATCCATTTAGGGGCATGAAAACCCTAAGAGCCCAATCAAAATGCATCATTGTGACCTCATTAAGTATTGTCGCTGCAAAATACACGTTAGTCATAATGATTATGTCGTCATTAATCGCTGAAACTGAATTGGAGAGCTATATGCTTTCAATGTGAGTATTCGAATTTGTTTCCTTTAGCCCAAATAACAGCCCAAATCTCGTATATTGTGGTTTGCAATCATTTAGTTTTCGAGTTTTCATTTCCCCTATAGTTCCTATGTTTTCTATTTCTACTGTTCCAAACAGGATCTTAATGTGCCTTCTAGATTGAAGAAAATTTAGGGCTCTCTTATCAAACTTTAAACTAATCCATAGGGCTAGACAAACATCTGAAATGATGGGTCACCTCACCTCACAGCACAAATTAAAAGAAAAAGACCGTCAAAACAAAATTAAAAGAAAAAAGCAGAAGGAAAAAAAAATGGGGGCAACAATGAATGAAAACAAGTAAGAGCGCGCAACTAGTGTCCCTCGCTCCCGGTCTTGACAAAATCAGGCATCACAGGAAGCGGCCCAATAGCAGTGCCGAAGCGCTTCGACATTTAACAAACAGCACGAACTATAAAATATCTCATCTGTAGAAATCTGCGTGGAAGCGCTTCGACACAATATATTTTCGAAAGGTGAGAGATGTTTGGAAATGCCGGTTTAGGAAGCCATGGCGTGGCAGTTATCTACATCTTGCTTATTACCGGAGTCCATTACAAGTTGCTGCAAACCAATCGCAATCTCGAAATGCTAACGGGAAGCACAAGACAGCACAGTAGTTGCGGAATATCGTGGTGGGCTCGCTAAGGCCATGTTTTTTTTTTAGTAACACTAAGGCCATGGGTGGGAGATGTGGATTGGTGCGGGCTTTGGAGCAGACTTCCCTTGCTGGGCCGAAATCGCACGTACACATGCACACACATGGAACGGGGGGATCTCCATCTTGGGCTGCAGCCGACTCTCAAAATCACATCCTCACGCTGAAACGGACACCCGTGGCCAGCGTTTCATGTTCGTGTTCGTGTTAGTGTCCCGGCCCGACTCCCAGAGTACTAGCTAGCTCCCCAGAGAAATAAGCCCAGCAGGCACCAGGCAGCCATGGCCAGAAGAGCTGAACCATGGCGCAAGGCCCGCAACGTTTTGCGCCCGTTGGGCCCAGGCCCAGGAAAAGGAAGCAGCCACAACAACGGGCCTCCGTCGCGACGTGACCTTACCCTCTCGGTCTGAGCTGAGTTGCAAATGGCAATGACTGAGATGTTGAAAAAAAAACACAAGACATGTCGTCATGTTGGAACAGAGGCGCTGTTAAAAGTGGATGATCTCGACTCATAGAAACAGTCGGCGCGTCGCCATCCCCACGGGGACATCTCTGCTCACAGCGGGGTTCGTTTGCATTGGGGACAATCGATCAGTACGCGCACTCACACCCGCTTTTGTCCATGGACGCACAGGGAAAGCTCATCGCTAGCAAGAAAAGGCGAAGGGGCTCCCGGCCGGGCGGGCGGGCGAATCAGCCTTCACCTGCATCTGCTGAGCACGTGGATCATGTCGCTGCTTGTTGCATGCATGGTGGTAACTGGTAAACCGGCCTTAGCTTGCCTATTGCTCGAAGCAGCCAGCAATCATAGAGGGACAGACCCCTGTTCGTTTGTCTTGTAATCACGGAGGCAGCAGCAGCAGCAGCCAGAAAGGGGCCGGGACGCAACGCGGCCACGCACCTCCGATCCTCGTGGGCCACGGGAGCAGCCTGGCTCGATCCAGCCGGATCTCGCGCGAGGGGGCCGGGCCCAGACTAGGGCCCATCTAGTCCGATCCCACCACCAACAAATGTGGCCCAACCGAGTGACCAACGTTCCCCCCTCGCGCGGCGCACGTCCGTCCGTGCTGTGATCTGCCCCTCTCGCGCCTCTTTCTTACATGTCTCTCCTCAGTCCGCTCCACCACTTGTCCATTTCTGCGTGCCTGACTATGACTACCACCTGGCATCATCAATTCATGAAGCACCACAGCAGTGGTGACGGCAACCAGAGAGTGAGCACGTAGCATTATTGATCTCTTGCTGCTGTGCGTACACGTCTACTCCTACTAGCTGGTGTTACTGTGTATGCACGGGTTTGGTGCAGACTACAGAGAGGGGTTCAGTTCACACTCCACACACCGACAGAGTGTTTGGTGCGTGTATGTATGGACTACAATACTACTAGATGGAATCTTCCATGGCAAGGCTCAATAATACGCGTATGATTGCGTAATGTTTGCACCTTACATTTCCGATCCCCAATGTGGAGCCGCACGAGCCGGACAGAAGTGGATGCCAAGTTCGGCAAAGCCCTAAAGGAGGAGCTTTATTTGCACTATATATATATATATATATATATATATATATATATATATATATATATATATATATATATATATATATATATATATATATATATATATATATATATATATCAGAAAGAGTATTGGGAGTTTGGTACGTGCCTGCCTACTCCCGTGCACATCCAAGAAAGGGGGCGGGCGCCATGCCCCATGCACGCATACATACATACATTCCTGGCGTGTGCTGTGTGCATGCCAGTCTCTACGCTCCCCGTCCTCAGATCACCGCATATGTTTGGTTCGCCTTGTTGGTACAGCAAACCAACACAAGCTTACTCCAGTTGCCATCATTGGTGACACACACGACACCATGCATCCATCATAACGGAATGGGTGGCAGATCGATCCAGTAAATGGTGCAGTAACTCACACCACGCCGCCGCCGCGCGCCCAGTCCATGATCGATCGATACGGCGTCTTTTCGAGACATTAATCCACCAAAAGCGACAATCCGTGCTTGTGGGGTCCGTCTTCTACAGAGCAAAGCAGTAAAGCTTTGTGGTTGTGGCACCCCGCCATTATATATACATCTAAAAAACAATCAGCAAAACGTCCTTGCAACATGCCACGTCTCGTGGCGGCACAGCTGCCAGCAGTTCCCTGTGACTTCACAATAGGGGCGTCGCGCAGAGCCTAGCCACCAACCTCTAAGACTACTGCCTCCGTCCCCACGATAGAAGTCATCGAATACGCGGGCCAGTTAAATTTTATCAACTTTAACGGTAACACTTATAGTATTTTTAAATAAATTTATTATAAAAGTATATTTGACGATCTATTTTATGGGGGTTTCATGTCCTAGTTTTCAACACACCCATATTTTAAAAACAGTGCATAAGAGTTTTATCCCCATAAAACTCTCTCTACTCCTATAAAACTCATCATCACTCTCTTCATCAACATATCATGTCAGCGTATTTAATATCCATGAAACTTCATAAAAGACCCCACTGAGACTGCCATAATAATTATGTATTATAAATATTGATATTTTTATATATATAATTGGTTAAAGTTAAAAAAAACTAACTTCTCGGAAAGCGAGAACAACTTCTATTTTGAGACAGATGGAGTAACTACTAGTAAGACTCTAAAGAGCACGCACAGAAAAACAAAAATCCTTGTTGCTTTGCTTTGTTCCAACAAACGAAGGCGGTTTTTTTGCCTTTAAGGGCATATGCCCCTACACTGTGTCATTGGATTCGCATTTAGATGTGTGCCCTAGAGGAGTCTCTCAGATCAAGTCCTCGCTCAGCTGGAAGTTGTGCGCGCTCGCCACGTACGGCAGCGGCAGGGTGCCCCCGGCAGGTACTCGGAACGGCTTGGCGCGGACCATAGCGATTGTAAGGTTGGCAAATAGGAGACAAATCTTGAGGTTGGAGAATGTGACGGCGGAGTGGTTGGCGTTGTTGTGCGCCTCCAGAAGCAGCGAGACATCCAAGACAGTCAAGTTCGTCAGCGGGAGGTTGTCCGGGTCGTAGTTGGATGCAATGACTTAGGGGGAGTTTCCTATGTGTTTTAATATGTGCAATTGACATTTAAGGTCATTTTGTGAATTCTATTTATAATCACAAATTAAGGGGGAGCCTCTCATAAATCATTGAGCTCAAAAGCCTAAATTCTTTTTTTTTGTAAGCTTTATGTAATCGGGTTATCATCAATCACCAAAAAGGAGAAGATTGAAAGCGCATCTAGCCCTTTAGTAGGTTTTAGATGATTGAATGACAACGCGATTAAAGGTCTAACCTACTAAAGGTACTTGATAAAAGCCAAAATGATGTGTTGCTGTATAAATAATCTAGTTCAAACACAAGACAACAATGCAAATGTAATTCATGCTAGCCTTATTTATTGTGGGATTTCTATCTTTTAAGTGAAGCAAGCACGTTGAAGAATTGATTAATGAGACATGAGGGATTGCATATGCAATGGTCTTATATTTGAAGCTTACTACATTGAAATAAAAAGACAACTATATAAATAATGAATGGGTGATTCAACACAAGATGTGACTTGATGGCTTGAGATGGTAAAGATAGCAAGGAAAGGCTTCGAGGTACTAAGCAAGGGTGAAGGGCAAGCGACGGCTTGGCGGCCGAAGAACCTAGCTAGGATAAAGAAGAAAGTACTTGCATTTAGTTGAGGTGCCAATCAAATTATGGAGGTCACATTGAGATGGAGGATCAAATATATTGGATAAATTGTTAGAAGTGACTTGATGCATTTGAAGCTAATCCTCAACTATTGAATGGAATCAAATCACATGCTCAAGATAGCTATGCTCAAGAAGAAAATCAAAGTTGACATGTTGACACCCTTACTTGATGCAGGCGCTATGGTATTTGGTTTTGAAGGAAATCAACTCAAGTGGTTCAAACTCATTTTTCATTTGATCTTGAGTTAATAGGTATGTCATACTATATTAAGAGGGATGCATCATGTTGATAGATGATTATTTATAAGTGTCCAAGCCAACTCTGGTAAGGTTTTGAATGAGAGAGAAACGGAAGTGCTAACACGCCGTGCTGTGGCTAAGCACGAGTTTAGTTCGTCAGAAGTTCCGACAAGAGTTAGAAGTCCTGACAATCCTCGGAAGTTCCGACGCCTAACACGTGAAAGCCCAAGTTTGGTTTTGGTAATTAATGACACCAAGTTGCTAATGCCATTGTGTCAAGTGGTTTGAATTAGGCATAAGCAACACACGTGATGAAGGAGCAAATGGTATGGAGAGATGGCCACAAGACCACATGATTTGGTGCATGAAATGATGAGCAAGATCATGAAGGAATGCACATAAAATGATAAACTTGATGATCAAGTGGAGGAGAAGGATCTAAGAGAGCAAGGCAAAGGTATAACCATAGGGTTTTCCTTTTGCCGGTCTAAGACGAGTAGAGAAGTGATTGACTAGGTTTAGGATACATAGCCAACTATCAAGAGGGGCAATCATGGTTAGCTCGGGAATCAAGTGCCACTAGATCAATATCTTGAGCATATGCATTAGGATCTAGTTGAGAGCTCACATAACGCCTTGAAAAATGATTGTGAAAATGCTAACACACATGCACATAGTGATATACACATGGTGGTGTTAGCACATTTTGCGAAGGCGGTGGAGTTTGTGCAGTGGAGAGGGGTTTGGGGTTTTCTCTCCCTCTCGCCGAGCTTTGCTCGGTGGGATTCAGGCGTTTTCGAGGAAATGAAATGCCTATTTTCCATTGCGCCAGAGGCAAGAAAAGGTGGCGAAAGTCCGAAGTGTTTCTCTCTAAAAAACTCCAACCAGACACTAAACCGGACGCGGTCCCGGTTTTACCGGACGCGTCCGGTCAGTTCAACGCGGCGCGGGCACTAGGGTTTGCAACCGGCGCGTCCGGTCCCTCACGGAACCGGAGCGTCCGGTCGGGCACCCAGAGGGGCAGAGCGTGGCGAATAGCTGATCGGACGTGCGGCGCATCCGGTCACATGCGATCGGACGCGTCCGGTCGCGGTGGGAGCTCTCTGGACTCCGACCGGACGTCGGGTGCAGCGCGTCCGGTCACAAGCGATCAGAAGTGTCCGGTCGCGGTGGGAGCTCTCTGGACTCCGATCGGACGCCGGGTGCAGCGTGTCCGGTCAAATGGTGAAGCGCGTCCGGCCACGTGCGACAGGACGCGTCCGATCGCACGGGGAGCTCTCTGGACTCTGACCGAACGCCGGGTGCAGCGTGTAACACCCCAGGTGTTTGTCACTCACTAAGCAGTGGGTTTGAGCTCAAACATGATAGATTAAGTGGAGATGACAAAGTCAAGGTCAACCTATGGAGATGAGCCTAACCTAAAGTTGAATGTAGCACCATTGCTTTACATATAAGCCCCTTTTCAAGATATATGCTTGGGTGGTGTTATTGCAATATCTTCATGTGTCTCACCTTGGTACCTATCTATATTGATCCTTGGAAAAGTTTCATGTAGTTTGGAATCAAAAAGTCATATGAAATGATAAGTTATATGCTTGTTTGGATTATAACTAAAACCTGCCTTACATCCCATGGGAACTAGTGTTTGTGCAACATACAAATGCAACATGTGCAACACGTCTTGGACACATGTGGAGCACCCTAGTGGAACATGTGTAGCTTGTATCTTGAAATAACCACATGAAACAACTATAGCATTTCACTTGAGTTCTATGTTTCAAGGCATGTGAGGCCTACACTTTTGTGCAACCTATGCATGGTGTGTATGTTTGGACTCTACAACACCTTAACTACACTTAGGACACTTAATGGAACAATGTTCATGTTGATCATTTTGCCTAAATGTGCTTCTAAGTGATGGTTGACCATGTATGGACCCTAGAACCCTTTTGTTTGACCATTTCAAAAGTGTGACCTAGAAGCTTTGCATGACTATGCACCCTTTTACAAAGTTGTAGAGAATTTTATCAGGAACAAACTTTGTTTAAGAGTCAAGTCATGAAATTGCGTGGAACGTGCTAAAAAAGGACCCACAAGTCAGAATTTAGACTGTTTCCAACACTTAGCAATTTTAAAACCTCGATTTCAGTGTCTTCGACATTGACATCCCTTGTTCTCGAGTTTTTGCTAAGCAACTTAATTTGGTCCAAATACGAAAGTCGGAGCCTATATTATGAAGAAGAGCATGCAAAAAGATGGCACTTGTTGGAATCCATTTTGCCCAGCATTTTTGAAGGTTCGTCAATTTTTGACAATGGATTGACAATGATGGTTTGGAGCCTCATTATCCACTAATCCGTGGCTAGATGGCTAGAAGGGGATGAATAGCCTTTTTAAAAATCTACAAATACAAGCTAAACAAGTTTATCAATATAACAATTAGCGAGATGCGAGTTTTGCTTAGCCTACGGGGTGTTTGCAAGCCACCTAACCAATTCACAATTCTAATATATTTGCACTCAACCGCACGAGTCAAACTGAGAAGGTAACTACAACTACAACTAGCAAGCTACACAAAAGAGCTACCCTAGCAAGGCTAACTAGCTAGCAAAGATAACTAAGAAGGTAATGCCAAGTTGAGTTAGGAGAGTTTCACCGAGGGGCGAAGTATTGAGCCAACCAATATGATCAACAATGAATACCAAGATAACCGAACACCGGGATCAATCAATCACAATATGAAAGTGATGACACGAAGATTTATCCCGAGGTTCACGTGCTTGCCGGCACGCTAGTCCCCGTTGTGTCCCTCTTCACCACGTGGTTCGGTGGCTAATCGGTCTCACACCGAGCCTCTCAAAAGACGCCACAAGAACCTACCAAATGGCAAAAGGTTGCAATGACACGAGCAAGTTACTAATGTTGCCTTTGGCGCTTCACCGAGGTAGGCACAAACCCCTCACAATCACCGGAGGTGACCAAGAACAAACATCAACTCTTGCCAACGCCTCCAAGCTGCTCCAAGCCGTCTAGGTGGCGGCAACCACCAAGAGAAACAAGAATCCCGCAGCAAATCAACCACCAAGTGCCAACTAGATGCAATCTCACAATGCAAATGCACTTGGATCACTCAATCTCACTTCGAATATGCAAAGAAGCAAGAGAGATGAGTGGGAGGGGAGTTGCTTAGCTCAAAGTGCTCACAAGTATGTCAAAAGTTCGAGAGAGATGGAGCCTTGAGCCGGCCAACGAGTATTTATAGACGTACCCCTTCGAATAGAGCCGTTAGAAACTTAAACAGCCGAAATCGTGCTGACCGGACGCGCTGGTCCAATTGACCGGACGCGCCGGTCGCACAACGGCTAAGTCGCGAAGCACTGACCGGACGCGCTGGTCCAACTGACATACTCCCGTGCACATCCAAGAAAGGGGGCGGGCGCCATGCCCCATGCACGCATACATACATACATACATTCCTGGTGTGTGCTGTGTGCATGCCAGTCTCTACGCTCCCCGTCCTCAGATCACCGCATATGTTTGGTTCGCCTTGTTGGTACAGCAAACCAACACAAGCTTACTCCAGTTGCCATCATTGGTGACACACACGACACCATGCATCCATCATAACGGAATGGGTGGCAGATCGATCCAGTAAATGGTGCAGTAACTCACACCACACCGCCGCCGCGCGCCCAGTCCATGATCGATCGATACGGCGTCTTTTCGAGACATTAATCCACCAAAAGCGACAATCCGTGCTTGTGGGGTCCGTCTTCTACAGAGCAAAGCAGTAAAGCTTTGTGGTTGTGGCACCCGCCATTATATATACATCTAAAAAACAATCAGCAAAACGTGGTGTGGGCATCGGGCTCGGGAGATGATGAGAAGACTATGGGAAAGGCAACTGTGAAGATATTTTGGGCAGTGCACAGTAATTTGCGGTGGGAGGAACCTAGACCGTAGATCTTGAGATCCAACGGTGGAAAGAATCTGGGGCGACGTGGACGGTACGATCGTGCGGGGGACGACTCTGGCTTAAAGAGTTTAACATCTAAAAAACAATCAGCAAAACGTCCTTGCAACATGCCACGTCTCGTGTCGGCACAGCTGCCAGCAGGTGCCTGTGACTTCACAATAGGCGCATCGGGCAGAGCCTAGCCACCAACCTCTGCGACTACTGCCTCCGTCCCCACCATAGAAGTCATCCAATACGCGGGCCGGTAAAATTTTCTCAACTTTAACGGTAACACTTAGGCTGTGTTTAGTTCCTCCAAACTTTTTGAAATTGGCACTATGTAAAAAGAAGATTTTCTATCACATCAAACTTGTGGTACATGCATGAAGTACTAAATTTAGAGGAAATCAAAAACTAATTGCACAGTTTGGTTGTACTTTACGAGACGAACGTTTTGATCCTAATTAGTCAACGGTTAGACAATTATTACCAAATAAAAACGAAATGCTACAGTTACGCTACAGTAAATTTCGCACTCCCAGCTTTGGGACCTAAACACAGCCTTATAGTATTTTTAAATAAATTTATTATAAAAGTATATTTGACGATCTATTTTATGGGGGTTTTATGTCCCAGTTTTCAACACACCCATATTTTTAAAACAGTGCATAAGAGTTTTATCCCCATAAAACTCTCTCTACTCCCATAAAACTCATCATCACTCTCTTTATCAACATGTCATGTCAGCGTATTTAATATCCATGAAACTTTATGAAAGCTCCACTGGGACTGACATAATAATTATGTGTTATAAATATTGATATTTTTATATATATAATTGGTTAAAGTTAAAAAAAACTAACTTCTCGGAAAACGAGAACGACTTCTATTTTAAGACAGATGGAGTAACTACTGGTAAGACTCTAAAGAGCACGCACAGAAAAACAAAAACCCTTGTTGCTTTGCTTTGTTCCAACAAACGAAGGCGGTTTTTTTTTGTCTTTAAGGGCATATGCCCCTGCACTGTGTCATTGGATTCGCATTTAGATGTGTGCCCTAGAGGAGTCTCTCAGATCAAGTCCTCGCTCAGCTGGAAGTTGTGCGCGCTCGCCACGTACGGCAGCGGCAGGGTGCCCCCGGCAGGTACTCGGAACGGCTTGGCGCGGACCATAGCGATTGTAAGGTTGGCGAATAGGAGACAGATCTTGAGGTTGGAGAATGTGACGGTAGAGTGGTTGGCGTTGTTGTGCGCCTCCAGAAGCAGCGAGACATCCAAGACAGTCAAGTTCGTCAGCGGGAGGTTGTCCGGGTCGTAGTTGGATATAATGACTTAGGGAGAGTTTCCTATGTGTTTTAATATGTGCAATTGACATTTAAGGTCATTTTGTGAATTCTATTTATAATCACATATTAAGGGGGAGCCTCTCATAAATCATTGAACTCAAAAGCCTAAATTCTTATTTTTTGTAAGCTTTATGTAATCGGGTTATCATCAATCACCAAAAAGGGGAGATTGAAAGCGCATCTAGCCCTTTAGTAGGTTTTAGATGATTGAATGACAACGCGATTAAAGGTCTAACCTATTTGCTAAGTGTTGGGCAGGAAATTGGTTATGTCACGGGTACTTGATAAAAGCCAAAATGATGTGTTGCTGTATAAATAATCTAGTTCAAACACAAGACAACAATGCAAATGTAATTCATGCAAGCCTTATTTATTGTGGAATTTCTATCTTTTATGTGAAGCAAGCACGTTGAAGAATTGATTAATGAGACATGAGGGATTGCATATGCAATGGTCTTATATTTGAAGCTTGCTACATTAAAATAAAAAGACAACTATATAAATAATGAATGGGTGATTCAACACAAGATGTGACTTGATGGCTTGAGATGGTAAAGATAGCAAGGAAAGGCTTCGAGGTACTAAGCAAGGGTGAAGGGCAAGCGGCGGCTTGGCGGCCGAAGAACCTAGCTAGGATGAAGAAGAAAGTACTTGCATTTAGTTGAGGTGCCAATCAAATTATGAAGGTCACATTGAGATGGAGGATCAAATATATTGGATAAATTGTTAGAAGTGACTTGATGCATTTGAAGCTAATCCTCATCTATTGAATGGAATCAAATCACATGCTCAAGATAGCTATGCTCAAGAAGAAAATCAAAGTTGACATGTTGACACCCTTACTTGATGCAGGCGCTATGGTATTTGGTTTTGAAGGAAATCAACTCAAGTGGTTCAAACTCGTTTTTCATTGGGAAAAGTCCATTTTTGACCATCGAACATTTGGCGAAGTCTGAGAACGACCATCGAACTCTAAAACCAGTAATCTTTGACCATTTATTTTCTGAAACCAGACACAAAAGGCCATCGACTGCAGTCCACCTGGTTTTGACGCCATGCCGGTTTTGACGCCACCTACGCATGACATTCATAGTTCACATGCTGTCAGGTAAAATTAAGCCATCAGTCAGGCATTACACATCACAATTCCTAGTTTAGATGGTAGCAACATGAACTTAAGCCAACAGTCTAGCATTACACCTCACAATCCACAGTTCAGATGGTAGCAAAATAAACTTAAGCCAGCATTCTGGCATTACACATGGGCATCACAGATACTTCAGATGGCATCACCAGGTGCTGACAGAAAGAACATAGGGCCTTTGGCTGGTCTTCTAACCGGGAGCTTCTTTGGAGGGGATGGTCCTTGAGCATTCAAACGAACTTCAGCTTTCCCTGAGTTTATAGTGATAGACACACTTGAGCCAGCTTTGGTAAATGGCACATTGGAGTGTAGGTGCATAGTTGCTGAACCAGAAGGAGTTGTATCAACTTTGGCACTTGCGGATGTCTTGGCCAATGTATTTGAACCTCCAGCCTTGCAAAAGAAGAAATAAATCATTGAACACACATATTTTGCGAGGATCATAAATTGGCAATAATGTTACACTGGTTTTGGAACCATACCTTGGTTGTCCTTGTCCTTTTGTTCTGTGTACATGGAGTTGTATTTGCTTTCCTCTTCATGGATGCAGCAGTGCTATGGTGAGGTGCACTTGATGAAGTTCCACCTTGTTCTCTTGAAACCTGAGAAGCATTATGGGACTGGCCATTCCTTTTGTCACATGTGGACCTGTTGTGACCAATTTGCATGCATTTCGTACACCTGATAATTGTGCCCACCTTTGAGGCCTTTTCAGACTTTGGTTTCTCATGTGCTTCTCTCTTTCTTTCCTTCTTTGGCCTACCTGGCATCTTTACATATCCAGGAGCCTTCAGTGGTGTTTTCTCTGAAATAGGCCATGCATTCATTCCTTCCACTGGCAATAGACAATGGTCATATGTGTTTTTGAACTGTTCCACTGAGTAGCAGCTAGCAATGAATGGTGACAGATCATTTGTCTTGAAGACAATGCAAGATATGGCATGAGGACATGGCATTCCAGATAGTTGCCAATATCTACAGGAACACTCCTTTTTGTTCAGGTCCACAGTGAACCTGTTAATCCAGTGAATCACTTCAAATTGGTCTTGTCCATTACATATTGCATGGGACACTTTATCCCTATCTATGAAGGAAACCTCCATCCGAGCACCGATGTACTGCACTTGTCTTCCTGTTCTTATGAATTCTCCATTGAAATGGAACCGGACTGGAAGATACTCAAATGGATCCATCCCCAGGACACTTTATCACTTGCCTGTATGACAAATAAGTTTGTGGCTGCATTAAACAATGGATTAAGCACTCCTACTCCCCAACCCGATATACAAGCAAAACAACAAACAAAGCAACATAATCTTTACCAATCTGAAAAGCTAATGGAAAGTACTACAAGCTTCTCATATTTGGAAAGTCTAATAAGACATTTAAGGCTTTTGAAAGGCCCCTACATCCAGTTCTGTCCAGAACTTCGTCACAGCATGACACCTAATTTCGAAAATACATATCTCTAAAACTGCTTGAGATAAAATCATGAAATTTCACGAGCTAATAGATCTGAAGGTCCTCTACAACTTTGTAGTTCACCAAAACACTTATTTCGGTCTCTAAGTAGCCCTAATCGTTTTCCCAAGAAAATCTATAGAAATTGTTCATCTAAAATCCGAGGAACAACATTCAAGCAACTTTTCTCCCCCACTAGTCCACCTATTCCCATGGCTAAAATCCACCCTAAACACCAAACTTGTGTAGAGAAGGGGGAAATCCAACTCACCTTGGTCAGCCACAAACCCTAGGGCGATGGAAAGGGATGGAGAAGGACCGATCCACATGCAAGATGCACCTCTTCTTGCTCCTGTTGTTGTCCTCGATCCGATTTGCAAGTTTCCCCCAAGGATTTGGTGCTGTAGAGGGGATTTAGGGAGTGGCAGCCATGGGAGAGCAAGGGGAGGAGAGAGTAACGTGAGAAGAGGAGAGGGCTGGTTTGGAGGAGAAGAATGAGAGAAGGGGAGGAGTTCTGTCAAAACCAGGAATATGTAGGTGGACTACGGTCCATGGCCTTTTGTGTCCGGTTTCAGAAAATAAATGGTGAAACATTCCTGGTTTTCGAGTTCGATGGTCATTCCCGGACTGCGCCAAAAGTTCGATGGCCAAAAATAGACTTTACTCTTTTTCATTTGATCTTGAGTTAATAGGTATGTTGTACTATATTAAGAGGGATGCATCATGTTGATTGATGATTATTCATAAGTGTCCAAGCCAACTCTGGTAAGGTTTTGAATGAGAGAGAAACAGAAGTGCTAACACGTCGTGCTGTGGCTAAGCACGTGTCCAGTATGGGTGGCCATAGCAAATTCTTCAGTGCTCTCGAGTTTAGTTCGTCAGAAGTTCCAACAAGAGTTAGAAGTCCCGGCAATCCTCGGAAGTTCCGACGCCTCACGCGTGAATTTCCAAGTTTAGTTTTGGTAATTAATGACACCAAGTTGCTAATGCCATTTTGTCAAGTGGTTTGAATTAGGCATAAGCAGCACATGTGATGAAGGAGCAATTGGCATGGAGAGATGGCCACAAGACCACATAATTTGGTGCATGAAATGATGAGCAAGATCATGAAGGAATGCACATAAAATGATGAACTTAATGATCAAGTGGAGGAGAAGGATCTAAGAGAGCAAGGCAAAGGTATAACCATAGGGTTTTCCTTTTGTCGGTCTAAGATGAGTAGAGAAATGATTGACCAGGTTTAGGATACATAGCCGACTATCAAGAGGGACAATCACGGTTAGCTCGGGAATCAAGTGCCACTAGATCAATGTCTTGAGCATATGCATTAGGATCTAGTTGAGAGCTAACATAACGCATTGAAAAATGACTGTGAAAATGCTAACACACATGCACATAGTGATATACACATGGTGGTGTTAGCACATTTACAAAGGCAGTGGAGTTTGTGCGGTGGAGAGAGGTTTGGGGTCTTCTCTCCCTCTCGCCGAGCTTGTGAGCGCGGGATTCAGGCTGAAAGCATCTAGGCCCTGGTGTTGGTTTTGGCAATTAATGACAACACATAATTACCATGACTAACGTGTGTTTTGCAGAAACATTAGTAAGTTAGGTCATGAAGATGATAACTGCTTTGGGCAATATGGCATTCATGTCCCTTGATGGAAATCGTTTCGGTTTTCAGAGGATCAACGATAAGATTAAGGACGGTTAGTTCCGGATGTCAAGGTGTTGAGATACATCTGGAATAGTCGTTAGGATCTTTGTTTCTTCCTTTGACCGTACTATAAAGAGGGGCATGAGCAAGTAGCTTGACCTAGGTGAGTCTTGTGTTTAGGTGTGGTGCACACTTATCAAACTTAGCACTAGGTAGCTCGAGAAAAGCTCAGAGTTCAGTTAGAAGCAACTTGGTTTAAGTTGCATCGCGTTTAGAAGACGTTTGAGCCGTTTACCTATGACCGGACGCAGTTCTGGTCATGACCGGATGCGTCCGGTCAGTACTAAAACTTCACTGCGGTTTCAACTGATCGACCGGACGTGGTCCTTGAGAGGACCGGACGTGGTGGTCAGTCTGACACGTGTTCTAGAGGGTAAACAGCGTAATCGGACGTGACTGTGAAAATGATCGGCGCGTCCGGTCATGTTCCAGTAAGGTCCCGTGGTGACCTGACGCGTCCGGTCACCTATGATCGGACGCGGTCGTGTGTCAGGTCAGTTTTCCAGAGAGCTCTTGCATGATCGGACGCGTCCGATCATCCCTGATCGGTGCGTCCGGTCATCTCAAACCGGCGCGTCCGATCTTCACAGATCAGCGCGTCCGGTCACTCAGCACAGGTTTCGGATTTCGACGGTTACAAGCGACCGGCGCGTCCGGTCACCCCGCGTTCTGCTGAGTTGGCAGGTAACGGTTCGTTTCGACTGTGGGGTGTATAAATACATCCCCTCCACCTCTTTTAGAGGTCTCTTGCTCATTTGTTCAGCTGAGAAACACCTTTGAAGTGCAAGGGAGTGCAAGAGCCCTAGTGAGGATAGAGATTTGCGAATCAAAGTTTGAGAATCCTCTCTAGTGACAAGAGTCTAGCAAGTGTGCATCAATCTTCTCATTAGGCTTGTTGTGGTCAAGTGAGAGTTCTAGCTTGTTACTCTTAGTGATTGCCATCACCTAGACGGTTTGGTGGTGATTGGGAGTTCGGTGATCATCCGAAGAGATTGTGGGTGACCCAACTCAAAGTTGTGAGCGGTTTTGGGTGATTCGCCGCGACGGAGTGTCGAAGAATCAACCCGTAGAGAGCACTTGATCGTTGCGCGGATCAAGGGGGAGCTACACCCTTGCGCGGGTGCTCCAACGAGGACTAGTGGGGAGTGGCGACTCTCCGATACCTCGGCAAAACATCGCCGTGTTCCTAACCCTTTCTTTAAAGCATTTACTTTCGTGCATTACCTTTATTGCTTGTTTACTTTCCTAGAATTGCCATGCTAGTCTAGGATTGGAACTTAGGGTGCAAAACTTTTATCGGTAGAAACACAAGGAACACTTGTAGGCACTAGGGGTGAAGTTTGGCTTGTAGGATTTAATTCTTGCAATTAATTTTTAGAAAAGCCCAATTCACCCCCCCCCCTCTTGGGCATCTTGATCCTTTCAATTGGTATCGGAGCCGTGTTGCTCTTAATTTAGGCTTCACCGCCTAGAGCAAGATGTCTAATGGGGAAGGACCACCTCCCACTTTTGAGGGAGACGATTTTTCATATTGGAAAATTCGTATGGAGGCGTACCTCGAAGCCATAGATGTTGGGTGTCTTAGAGCCGTAACCGAAGGGCTTCCTCCTATAAGGGATCCCGCTAACCCAAGTGGTGACGAGGAGAAATACGACCGGTGGAATGCAAAGGCAAAAAATGCAATCTACCGGGCACTAGGCAAAGATATCTTCAATCGTGTGCGAAATACCAAAAATGCTCATGAATTGTGGGAAAATCTTTGTGCTCTCCATGAGGGAACTAAGAGTGAGCATGAGGAACGCTATTATATTGCCTTAAAGAAAATTAATTCTTTTGAGATGCTTCCCAAAGAAAGTGCTAACGAAATGTACACTCGTTTAAATATTCTTGTAGAAGATCTCAATGCTCTTGGACTCACTCAAATGAGTCAATCGGATGTTGCAAGGAGGATCTTGAGTGTTCTTCCCGTTGAGAAGTATGGACACATTGTCACCGTACTTCACCAAAGTGATCTCTCCGCCGCAACACCGACTCAAGTATTGGGAAAGATCAATGCTCATGAGATGTACATGCATATTACTCCGGAAGAGGGCTCATCATCTTCCAAGAAGAAAGACTTGGCCTTCAAAGCTAGCCATGAAAAGAAAAAGAAGAAGGGTCAAGCCATGATAGTGCAAGAAAGCTCAAGTGAAAGTGACATTGATGATGAATCACTTGCACTCATGGTGAGGAAGACCACTAAGATGCTAAAGAAGCTCAACAAGAGTGGCATCAAGTTCGATGGCAAGAAGAAGAAATTCTTCACAAGTAGCAAAAGGAAGCCAATTTCCGAAATGGATTGCTTCAATTGTGGAGAACTTGACCATCTAGCTCATCAATGCCCAAAGCCTCCAAAAGATAAGTACAAGAACAAGTACAAGGGCAAGAAAGATGATTCAAGTGATGATGAAGATGATAAAAGAAAGAACAAGCCATACAGGAAGAAAGATGGCAAGAAAAGAGAGTTCTACAAGAAGAAGGGAGGCAAGGCTTATATTGTTGGTGATTGGCTCACCGACATTGAATCATCATGTGAGTCCTCCGGCGATGAAAGTGATAATGAAAAAGAGAAGATTGCCGCATTTGTAATTGGGCCATCATCATCTTCACCGACATCTTCATCACCACCTTCACCACCACCTTCACCATCATCTTCCGCTACTCATCTATGCCTTATGGCTAAGGGTGATCGAAAGGTACAAAATAGTGATAGTGATGATGATGATAGTGATAGTGATGATGAATATGATGCACCCTCTTATGATGAACTAGTAAAATTGTTAAACAAATACTCTAAAATCATAAGGAGGACTAGAAATGAAAATGATGAGCTTCAACATGAAAATGAATCACTCTCATCTAAGCTTGAAAGTGCACATGAGACTAGGGATGAGCTCATAGATCAAAATGAAACTATGTCTTCTTCTCTCAAAGAGCTCAAAACTTCTAACAAGGAGCTTAGAGATAAACATGATAAAATTGAGAAGAAGCATGGTGAACTCATCACTAGGCTAAACTTGCTAAAAGATGAATACACCGCATTGAAAATCAACTATGATACTCTTATTGTTGCTAATGAGCTTGCCCTTGAGACACATGATGCTACTAACCAAATTGTTAAGATTGATATAGCTACATCATGTGATGACTTAATTGTTGAGAACTTTAAGCAAGGCTCTAGCGGAAAAGGCAAGAGTGTGGTTGAGGCAAATGACTATGATGAGTATGTCAATCTCAAGAGTGAAAATGAGATGCTTAAAGTTGAGAACAAGAAGTTGTTGGCTCTTGAAAATCAAGCCTCAAATGAGTCACTCATTGAAGAAAACAAGAAGCTCAAGCAAGAGAAAGAGCATCTCAAGACCGGCCTAAGCAAGTTCACAAGAGGCCAACATCTGCAAAGTGAGCTACTCATGAACACTGTCATGAAGTTGGATAGGAGTGGCATTGGGTATTTGGCAAACCAAGAAAAGAAGGTAAAGGCCAAACAACAACAAAGCAAGATAAAGCCCAAGCCAAAGAGATGTGTTGAGTGTGGACAAGAAGGCCATTTTGCTCATGAGTGCAAAACTCCACCACCACAACCCTTGCCCAAGCATGCTAGACCCTTTACCTTCAATGCTCATTACATGCTTAGAAAGGACTCAAGTGAAAAGATGAAAGTCATGTTCTTGGGTCCCCCTAACAAGAATAGGCCAAAGAAAATTTGGGTTGCCAAGTCACTAGTTGAGAAAGTTAAGGGTCCCTCTCAAGTTTAGGTCCCTAAACAAAAGGCTTGATCTCTTGTGTGTAGGTGAACTACAAGACCGGTGGATCTCATTGGGTGATTGATAGTGGTTGCACACAACATATGACCGGTGATCCTCGTATGTTCACCTCACTTGAAGAGGATGGGGTATGTCAAGACAAGATCACATTTGGGGACAATTCCAAAAGCAAAGTCAAGGGTATAGGCAAGGTTGCAATATCAAATGATCATTCTCTCTCAAATGTGCTCTATGTTGCTTCATTGAGTTTCAACTTACTATCTGTTGGGAAACTATGTGATCTTGGCTACCAATGCTTGTTTACTCCAAATGAAGTGGTAGTTACAAAGATAGATGACAAGCAAGTGATTTTCAAGGGTTTTAGATACAACAATCTTTATCTAGTTGACTTCACCTCCAAAGATGCAAACTTTATGACATATTTGTTCACTAAGACTACACTTGGATGGCTTTGGCATAGGAGGCTTGCTCATGTTGGAATGAATACTCTCAATAAGCTATTGAAGAAAGAATTAGTGAGAGGTTTGAAGGATGTAAAGTTTGAGAAGGACAAACCTTGTAGTGCATGTCAAGCCAGCAAACAAGTTGCAAACACTCATCCAACCAAAGCCTACATGTCAACATCAAGAGTACTAGAACTTCTACACATGAATTTGTTTGGCCCTATAACTTATAAGAGTTTGGGTGGAAATCTTTATTGTCTTGTGATTGTGGATGACTTCTCAAGATACACTTGGACCTTCTTCCTTCATGACAAATCCGAAGTGGCAAGTTGCTTCAAGAAGTTTGCAAAGAGAGCTCAAAATGAATTTGAAGTCAAGATAAAGAAGATTAGAAGTGATAATAGAAAAGAGTTTGACAACACCAACATTGAAGCTTATTGTGATGAAATTGGAATCAAGCATGAAGTGTCATCAACCTACACTCCTCAACAAAATGGTGTAGTTGAGAGAAAGAACCGGACCTTGATCACTCTTGCAAGAACAATGCTAGATGAGTACAACACACCGGAAAAATTGTGGGCCGAGGCAATCAACACCGCATGCTATGCTTCAAATCGCCTCTTCCTACAAAAGTTCATTTGCAAGACCCCTTATGAGTTGCTAAATGGGAAGAAGCCGGACGTCTCATTCTTCCGGGTGTTTGGTTACAAATGCTACATCTACAAGAAGCGTCAACACCTAGGGAAGTTCCAAAGACGTTGTGATATTGGTTTTCTTGTTGGCTACTCATCAAAGTCCAAAGCATATAGAGTATTTAACCATGCCACCAGTTTGGTTGAAGAAACATATGATGTGGAATTTGATGAATCTAACGGCTCCCAAGGAGCAATTGAGAATTGAGAAGGGCAGGCCTGGTGCAGTTGGTGAGTGCTAGCTCACCGAGTCACCAGGTCCTGGGTTCGAAGCCGTCTCTCTGCAGAATTTCTGCGGGGGTAAGACTTTGCTTCGGTTATTCCCTTCCCCAGACCCCACTCGTGTGGGAGCCTCTGGCACTGGGTCTGCCCCTTTTTTAGGTGATGAACCATTGAGAGAGGCCATGAAGAACATGCCGGTGGGTGACATCAAGCCTAAAGAAGATGAAGACGATGTACAAATTGTCAATCCACCATCTTCATCACATGTGCCTCAAGATGATGACAAGAATGAGAGAGTTGAAAATGAAGACACCCATATCTCTCATCATCAAGCCGAGGCACAAGCACAAGATGTTGATGCTCCCCATCCTACTCCTCAAATGGTTGATCAAAGAAACTCACCTCTACTTCAAGCACATCCACAAGATCTCATCATAGGGAGTCCTACAAAGGGTGTAATGACTCGATCTCAAAAATTTAATTCTTTTGTTGAACATCACTCTTTTGTCTCTTGCCTTGAACCTAAGAATGTAGAAGAAGCTCTTCAAGATCTGGATTTGGTGAATGTCATGCATGAAGAATTGAACAACTTCGCCCGCAATCAAGTATGGACACTTGAAGAGCATCCAAAAGGTGCAAGAGTCATTGGAACCAAGTGGGTGTTCCGCAACAAGCAAGATGATCAAGGGGTAGTAGTAAGAAACAAGGCAAAACTAGTAGCAAAAGGGTTCTCTCAAGTTGAAGGTCTTGATTTTGGAGAGACTTTTGCACCCGTTGCAAGACTTGAAGCCATCTGTATCCTTCTTGCATATGCATCATATCATGATATGAAACTATATCAAATAGATGTAAAAAGTGCATTCTTAAATGGCTTCATAAATGAACTAGTCTATGTTGAACAACCTCCCGGGTTTGAAGACCCTAGATATCCTAATCATGTTTATAGGTTGTCCAAGGCGCTATATGGGCTCAAGCAAGCCCCTAGAGTGTGATACGAGCGCCTCCGGGACTTCCTCATTGAGAAGGGCTTCACTATTGGAAAGGTTGACACCACACTATTCACCAAGAAATTTAATGAAGAGATCTTCATTTGTCAAGTCTATGTTGATGATATCATCTTTGGGTCAACAAATGAAGACTATTGCAAAGAATTTGGTGAATTGATGTCAAAAGAGTTCGAGATGTCAATGATTGGTGAGCTAACATTCTTCCTTGGGTTTCAAGTCAAGCAAATGAGAGAAGGGATTTTTATCTCTCAAGAAAAGTATATCAAGGATCTTCTCAAGAGATTCAAGATGGAAGAATGCAAGCCAATCAAGACCCCAATTCCAACTAATGGACATCTCGACCTAGATGAGGGAGGTAAACCAATCGATCAAACTCTTTACCGTTCTATGATTGGTAGCTTGTTGTACCTTACCGCATCTAGGCCCGACATCATGTTTAGTGTGTGCATGTGTGCCCGCTTTCAAGCGTGCCCTAAAGAACCTCACCTAAGTGCCGTAAAAAGAAGCCTAAGATATCTTAAGTATACCCCAAGCATTGGACTTTGGTACCCCAAAGGAGCTAGATTCCAACTAGTTGGCTACTCCGATTTGGATTATGCCGATTGCAAAATTGATAGAAAAAGCACATCCGGAGGATGCCATTTGCTTGGGAGATCCCTAGTATCTTGGTCATCTAAAAAGCAAAATAGTGTGGCTTTGTCCACCGCCGAGGCGGAATACATTGCCGCGGGGGCTTGTTGTGCACAAATCTTATACATGAAACAAACCCTCCTAGACTATGGAGTTGTTCTTGAAAAGGTGCCGCTTTTATGTGACAATGAAAGTGCGGTTAAAATTGCAAATAATCTGGTACAACACTCTCGCACCAAGCACATTGATATCCGCCACCACTTTCTAAGAGATCACGTTGCTAAAAATGACATATCACTAGAAGGTGTAAGAAGTGAAAATCAATTAGCGGATATCTTCACTAAACCCTTAGATGAAGCTACCTTTTGTAGGTTGAGAAGTGAACTAAATGTGCTTGACTCTAGTAACTTTAAAAAATGAGCTTGTGTTGTCCCTTGCATTGCATTGTATTATATGTCATGTTTAATTACCCGCAATGCATCTAGGGCTTGGCTAACACGGTTACGATAACCCTCCCTCGGAGGAGTGAAGAAGCCTAACCATGGATCAAACTTGACAAGCAACCTAGCCTTACTTACTTGTTTTGCATTGCATTTGCATGGTTGTTGCTTTGTCGTTTCTTTTCGGTTAAGCTTTGAGCAACCTCTGTGTTCGTCCATGGGTAGAGAGACCATTTTGATGCTCCCAAGAGTTCAAAAACTCTATTGCATGGCCATACGTTGCTCCTCGGGTGTTTGTTGCCTATTTTCCTAAAAATAATATTAGCCTAAGGCAAACTATTTTGAGAAACTTGAGGGTTTGAGTGAGGTCACTCATATCATGTTCCAATTGGTGTTTATTTGTGTCTCTTTGAATTGGAACCTGATTGGGAGAAGTCGCGTTGAAGTTCGAAATGAAGAAGGGCGAAAAACTGTGACCGAACGCTGGACCGGACACTGCACCGGACGCAGTGATGCTTCACCACCGCGTCCGGTCCCGGCGACCACCAGCGCGTCCGGTCATCCAGAAGACCAACTCCTGATCTAGTGACCGGACGCTGCACCGGACGCGCCCCTGTTGACCACCACGTCCGGTCCCGGTAACCACCACTGCGTCCGGTCATCCGTCTAAGTTTTCCGGGCAAATCAAAATCGGACGCTGTCAGCGTCCGATCGTGGATAATCGGACGCGTCCGGTCATTCCAGGAGCTTACTGGAATGTGACCGGACGCTGCCTCCACCGCGTCCGGTCATATCGACCACCGCGTCCGGTCATCGCGTGACGAGCGGATCTAACCCCTCATATAACCTTTCGTGTTCATTCTTTTTTTTCCTCATCCGCGCCGTGCCCTTCGCGAATCCGCCGCCTCCCTGCCCTAATTCGCCGGAAATCTCACCGCATCACCGCCGCCGGTGCCCACTGCCACGCCCTGCCTCTACCTTCTGCTTCTCCTCCGGTGACCTGCACAAGCACCGCCTGGCCCGCAGCTCCGCCCCCACTGCGAAGCTCCGTCCTTGCCGCGCCGCCGCCTCTGTCGCGCCTGCGCCACCGCCGCCGTGAGCTGCCGCCGCCCGTGAGCCACGCTCTCCTTCACTTGTGCCACCTCCGGATGGCCCCTGCCCTCACGACCATCATCATTTTCGGCCAATCCGTGTTGCCCTAACCCTAGGGTTCGCCTGCGTCGTCTCCTTCGATTGACGTCGAAATTTCTTCGCGCAACGTCTTCACTCCGAGGTTGTTACGCTATCCTCGATCTTCTTGTTAGGGTTTGCCGAAACTTCGTTATTGTCATCCTAATCGACCTTTGTTTCGGCAAATCAGCGCTCGTCCGGTGCTTCGGGAAGTCTCACAAACTAGGTCATCTCACCTCATCACTGTTTTCTCGTCAATCCGAGGTAGCCATCACGTTTCGATTCACATCTTATCTTATATGCTTGCTATCTCTAGGGTTTCGCACCTTTTAGATCATATATGTTGCTTATAGTAGATCCATCTATTCCGTCTTTTTCAGCGAGTTTGTCGGTGTGTCGGGGTGACTGCTGTTCAGTTGCTGAATCCGAGACCAAGCCTGTGGATACGGTTTGAGGCCAAGCCTCTCGAGTGTCAGTACACCATCTTTCAGAGGTTTCCCGACAGTGTGATAGCATGGTTCGTTGTAAGAATGCTGGTGGTGCTCCTAGTGACGGGGACGACAGTCCACCTCGTATGTCTGAGGTTGCGTGTGGAAAGCGTATCAAGATCATGGCCAGAAAGAAGAATAAGACTCTTACTGATGCAGAGATAGCTCAGGCAGTGGTAGATGCAGCTGATGCAGCAGAGAGGGGTGGCAGGAGCAGTGGTATACGCATTGGCGACCGTCGCTTTCATCTTGAAGGTCGACAGCTTGGTACAGAGACTACTGAGACCACTGAGAGCACAGAGGTGACAATGGATGCAGATGCTATGTCAGTTGATCCACCTACAGAGGCTCTAGAGGGGACAGAGGAGCAGCCAGCTCAGACCCCACAGCGTCGCCGCTCCACACGCACACGTGCTCAGGTGACTCCTAGGCCAGAGGGCCAGCGTCGTGGAGGACGTCCACCTCCCAGGGTTAGAGGTTCACCCCCTGTCGAGCATTTTGACTTGAGAGGTGCTACAGCACGTCAGGTGCAAGGATTAAGATTTCTTGAGGTCAGCCAGTGGTTCCCATCTAAGAGGGACCCCAGAGCTTTAGAGGGCTTTTATACTCCTCTACAGGAGGATTTTTACAGAGCTTATGTTGACAGTGGCATTGCCTTTTGACCACAGAGGGTCTGTTGCATTGAGTCACTTGTTGAGGTAGTGGGTGAGCAGCTTCGTCCGCACCTGTCCTTTCTACCGGGCTTGTCAGATTTTCTTGGACGGACAGGTGCATACTGTGGCACTTGGGTTAGGGAGTTCTATGCTTCACTATGGATTGATCCAGCCCATGAGTTCATACACTTTGCATTCCGAGGCCGCGACCGCAGACTGTACAGCACAAGAGTGTGGGAGATTCTCAGACTCCCAGCTTCAGACACAAAGATCCACCAGCTCTGTTTTGGTCAGCAAGCTCCACCTAGACGCCCTCATGGCGGTACTGTGCCACCTACAGATCTGATCTGACCCTGCTTTCGTGAGCCTTTTAGCGAAGGGTCTCGTCGCACACCTGCCAGTTTGACACCGCTTGCCCGAGTTTTGGATGCTATTGTCAGGCGTACTCTTCTTCCCAGGCTTGGTTACAGAGAGGGATTGACCAGGATGCAGCTATGGGTTGTTCACCACCTCCTCTCATAGACACCTTTTGACGTTTGGGATCTTATGATTAGTGATATGGAAGATACCCTGGCAGAAGGCTTCAAGGGACACCGTCAGCTGCCCTATGCTCATTGGATTTGCTTCATAATCAGATCTGCACTTGAGCTGCCTTCAGAGAATAGCGCTGAGATATCTGATACTACCACTGTTTTTCCTGTGTATGATATTCATCAGCTATGGGCTTCAGTTATGAGAGAGCAGGCCTCTGTGCCAGGACAGAGAGAGATCTAAGGTGCCTGAGACAACGGCTGAGCAGGATGTGACCGTACAGGGTCTTGCTGAGGCAGAGCTTGCAGATCTAGATGCTCAGCCCGCTAATATAGCTGAGGATGAGGCCTCTGACAGCACTGACGAGGATTATCAGCCCATCCCCAGGTATCGGTCTCCTCGGCCTCACGACCATGAGGCCGGTGGCTCTGGTTCAGCCTCCCGCTCAGACCCAGCCATGGTGGCCATTCTTGAGAGGCTGACCCAGGCACAGGAGCAATAGGAGCTTCAGCTACAGAGATAGGCTCAGGACACAGCTGCCGCGTTTGCACAGATACAGGCTCAACAGGATGAGTTCCAGAGACAGCAGCTTTAGATACAGCGCCAACAAGTCGAGATGCAGCGTCAGCAGTATGAGATGCAGCGACAGAGTGCAGCTAGCCAGCAGCAGTACTTGGATCTTCTGCGTCACCTAGTCATAGTTGGGGTTCCCCCACCTGCATCTGTCCTGACTTCAGCCTTACAGTCTAGTGGACCTTCGAGTCAGGGACAGCCGAGCCTTCAGTTCACCTCTCCACAGCTGCAGGTCCCTGAGTCGTTCCAGTCCCCAAACTACACGCCTATTCAGACGGGGTTTACTCCTTCAGACCAGCATCGCCCTCACCTTTTGACCGGCACACCTTTCGTTGATCTTAGTGCCACATATAGCGAGTTGACTGGTCAGCCGACGCCCTCGCACACTACTTTTGCTACTTCATCAGGGTTGTTAGCTTCAGAGGTAGCTATTCCTCCTGTGACAGGGATGGGCACTACAGAGACAGTTCCTTCATCCATTGCCTCGACAGATCCCCCAGCTATTGGCTCACTTCAGGCTCAGGTCACAGAGACTGCTCCACTTGTTGCTACTTCGTCAGTACCTGTTCCTGTTGATAGCTCTGAGTCACAGCCGCGTGCTTCTTCAGAGGGTCAGCCTGATAGCTCCGAGTCCGAGGGAGACACTTCTCAGTTTGTGATTACTCCGCGCTCCTCGGCACCCGACTCGACTCCGTCTGTTCCCCCGTCAGATCCCTAGATTAGTTTTTGGCGGTTGATGCCAAAGGGGGAGAGAGAGCATAGATTCAGGGGGAGTTGTGTTAGAGGGTTTCATTTTTTGTGTGTGCTACTTTCATGCATCATATTTACTTTTCTCGCCCTGCATTGTGTGACAATGAGTTTGTGAGACTATGTTTTGTTTTATGTCACTAAATGATGTTTAGCTCATAAGGTTGTGCTTCCGTGCCTTACTCCGATTTCATATGAGCTATATTTTTATGTGTATTAACTCTTCATGTCTTATCTTATAAGTACACTCAGTTGGCTTAGAACACATAAGCATTGACTAACCCCTTGTGCTGACAGCTTTATGCTTATGTGAACCAAGCATAATCGAAAACCTCAACTCATATCTTCTGAATCTAAGTGTTGTCATCAATCACCAAAAAGGGGGAGATTGAAAGCATCTAGGCCCTGGTGTTGGTTTCGGCAATTAATGACAACACATAATTACCATGACTAACGTGTGTTTTGCAGAAACATTGGTAAGTTAGGTCATGAAGATGATAACTGCTTTGGGCAATATGGCATTCATGTCCCTTGATGGAAATCGTTTCGGTTTTCAAAGGATCAACGATAAGATTAAGGACGGTTAGTTCCGGATGTCAAGGTGTTGAGATACATCTGGAATAGTCGTTAGGATCTTTGTTTCTTCCTTTGACCGTACTATAAAGAGGGGCATGAGCAAGTAGCTTGACCTAGGTGAGTCTTGTGTTTAGGTGTGGTGCACACTTGTCAAACTTAGCACTAGGTAGCTCGAGAAAAGCTCAGAGTTCAGTTAGAAGCAACTTGGTTCAAGTTGCATCGCGTTTAGAAGACGTTTGAGCCATTTACCTATGACCGGACGCAGTTCTGGTCATGACCGGACGCGTCCGGTCAGTACTAAAACTTCACTGCGGTTTCAGCTGATCGACCGGACGTGGTCCTTAAGAGGACCAGATGCGGTGGTCAGTCTGACACGTGTTCCAGAGGGTAAACAGCGTAATCGGACGTGACTGTAAAAATGATCGGCGCGTCCGGTCATGTTCCAGTAAGGTCCCGTGGTGACCTGACGCGTCCGGTCACCTATGATCGGAAGCGGTCGTGCGTCAGGTCAGTTTTGCAGAGAGCTCTTGCATGATCGAACGCGTCCGATCATCCCTGATCGGCGCGTCCGGTCATCTCAGACCGGCGCGTCCGGTCACTCAGCACAGGTTTCGGATTTCGACCGTTACGAGCGACCGACGCGTCCGGTCACCCCACGTTCTACTGAGTTGGCAGGTAACGGTTTGTTTCGACTGTGGGGTGTATAAATACATCCCCTCCACCTCTTTTAGAGGTCTCTTACTCATTTGTTCAGCTGAGAAACACCTTTGAAGTGCAAGGGAGTGCAAGAGCCCTAGTGAGGATAGAGATTTGTGAATCAAAGTTTGAGAATCCTCTCTAGTGACAAGAGTCTAGCAAGTGTGCATCCATCTTCTCATTAGGCTTGTTGTGGTCAAGTGAGAGTTCTAGCTTGTTACTCTTGGTGATCGCCATCACCTAGACGGTTTGGTGGTGATTGGGAGTTCGGTGATCATCCGAAGAGATTGTGGGTGACCTAACTCAAAGTTGTGAGCGGTTTTAGGTGATTCGCCGCGACGGAGTGTCGAAGAATCAACCCGTAGAGAGCACTTGATCCTTGCGCGGATCAAGGGCGAGCTACACCCTTGCGCAGGTGCTCCAACGAGGACTAGTGGGGAGTGGCGACTCTCTGATACCTCGGCAAAACATCGCTATGTTCCTAACCCTTTCTTTCAAGCATTTACTTTCGTGCATTACCTTTATTGCTTGTTTACTTTCCTAGAATTGCCATGCTAGTCTAGGATTGGAACTTAGGGTGTAAAACTTTTATTGGTAGAAACACAAGGAACACTTGTAGGCACTAGGGGTGAAGTTTGGCTTGTAGGATTTAATTCTTGCAATTAATTTTTAGAAAAGCCCAATTCACCCCCCCTCTTGGGCATCTTGATCCTTTCACAGGTGTTTTCGAGGAAATGAAATACCTATTTTCCATTACGCCGGAGGCAAGAAAAGGTGGCGAAAGTCTGAAGTGTTTCTCTCTAAAAAACTCCAACCGGACGCTGAACCGGACGTGGTCCCGGTTTGACCGGACGTGTCCGGTCAGTTCAACGTGGCGCGGGCACTAGGGTTTGCAACCGGCGCGTCCGGTCCCTCATGGAACCGGAGCGTTCGGTCGGGCACCCAGAGGGGCAGAGCGTGGCGAAGAGCTGATCGGACGCGCGGCGCATCCGGTCACATGCGATGCGCGTCCGGTCAAACGGTGAAGCGCGTCCGGTCACATGCGACCGGACGCGTCCGATCGCGCGGGGAGCTCTCTGGACTCCGATCCGACGCCGGGTGCAGCGCGTCCGGTCGTTTGGTGAAGCGCGTCCGGTCACGGCAACGGCTCCCTCTGACGCGCACTGTTGCTGCTTGTCCTGTAGTGACCGGACGTGTCCGGTCACCCTGACCGGTGCGTCCGGTCGTCACGTTTTTCACTGCGTCGTCTGGTAACGGCTAGTTGCGTATCCCTTCGCTATAAATAGAAATTGGCCGGGGTTTGGGGGTAACTCTTGCACATTTGAGATATTGAGGCACACTTTGAGCTAGAGAACAACCCCTCCACTCATCTCTTTGCTTGGTTGCACATCTCGAGTGAGATTGAGTGAGATTCAAGTGCATTACTTGAGAATTGCATTCTAGAGACACTTGATCTTCGAGTTGCTGCAGATTTCTTGTTACTCTTCCGTGTTTCTCGACGCGGTAGACGGCTTGGAGCAGTGGAGGTGATTGAGCTCACAATTAGAGATTGTTGGAGCCCTCACCAAGTGTTGTAAGGGGTTCTTGATCCTTCCCCGTGAGAGTTCACGAATTAGATACTCTAGTGGAGCTCATGGCTTGGAGGATCCCCATCTTGTATGTGGTTGTGTGGCGCCCGCCGAGGGCTCGACTCTTGATAGTCGATTAGCTCGCGAACCGACAAGCGGGTGTATTGCCACAACGGGGAGTAGCTTGCCGGGAAGCAAGTGAACCTCGGGATAAATTCTTGTGTCGTTCTCTTCCCGAGGATTTCTCATGTGTGATTGATTGATTGGTTCTTCTTATCTCTACACGGCGGTATAATCACTCAAAGCTCTTCTCTCGTGTTATTCCTTGTTTCTAGCTTGTAGTTGTTGTTGTGTTTAGTGGATAGCCTTGTACTAGACTTGTGTAGATGGCTTGCTTAATTAGTTAGAGCTAGTGCATTTTGCTTCGCCACCTTTTGTACTAACACTTGTGGTTAAGTATATCTTGTAGAAGTTTTAATTAGGCTATTCACCCCCCTCTAGCCTATTTGGACCTTACAACGCGCCTCCAACTTTTCTAACCGTTGACGCTGCGCAGGCAATATCGGGCGTGTCCGATATGTCCCAACAGCTCTATAATGACTAGTTTTTCAAAGGGGGCTATAAATACCCCCAAGCCTCCACCTTTGGAGGTTGTTGATTCTGCTGGTTCCCATACACGTTTTAGAGCCTTGAGAACACTCTCTAACCCTCTCTTAGTGAGTGTGTGATCCAATTTGCAAAATCCAACTTGTGGGTTGAGAGAAATTCAAAATTGAGAAAAAACCACCCTTGAGCACTTGTACATATATTTGTCGATCTCATGATTTGCATTTGTTACTCTTGGACTCTTCGGTCCTAGATGACTAGGCGTCGCTGGAGAGCACCCGAGAGATTGTGGTGTGCCTCGGAAAGTTTGTAACGGTCCATTCCACCGCCGCAAGGGAAGGAATCAACTAGTGGAAGGAGGAAAAAGGATGGAAAAGACTCCAGCTAGAGTTGACCTTCGTGGGTCCTCTAGAGCTGACCTTTGCTGGGTCGGTCGCAGCCCCCTCAACGGAGAGTAGGACTCAATGGAGTCCAAACTTCGGTAAAACAAATATTGTGTCTCATTTCTCTTTCAGTTGATATTTTTGATCCATTTTGGTTGTGTGAGCTTGTTTGCAGGTTACTAGTGTATAGCATAACCTCTAACCTTGATTGAAAAAGGAATCGAAAAGGAGCAAGTTGGGCAGCTGACTGTAGAACCTATGTATACTGGACACGTCCGGTATCAGGGCCAACACTGAATTATTTTGTTATTTGCTCTTATCCTTTGTGTTGCAAGGTGTTGGCTCCTACCTTTATTTAGTATCTTTCATATACCTTGTGGTTGACTCTTGAGGGGTTAATTCTCTGATTTGGAGCTTCCAAAGCTCCCTCACTAATCATTTCCATATTTTAAGATGTTAATTTTTAGAAACAACTATTCAACCCCTTTCGGCGACATCCTCGGTCCTTTCACTGCCGCCGCTGTGGCAGCCCCTCCCGCGCGTACATCACCTCTGTCTCTCTCTTTCTCCACGTGGCGACGGCAGCAGTGAGCGAGCAACGTGTGGCTACGTACAAGAAGGGAGCGAGCAGCGTGTGGTACGTACAACTTGCAGCAACAGCTGCTTTTAGCTTGATGTCCTCGTACACCTTGCTTCTCTCGTCCCCTCTGGACCTGCACTCCACGCAACGCAACCGAGGCGATTCGTTCCCCTTTCCTACACTCCGGACGTACGTGTCATCCTTCCGCGATGCACCAGGCAAAGAAAAGCTGGGCGGCTGCATGGACGTATGTGTCCACCGTCGGGAGATCGAATTCGAAGAAAGGAGGCGGGCGCCATGCATACATACATTCCTGGCATGTGCTCTGTGTGCATGCTCTCTCCAGTCTCCACTGGCGGAACCAGGTGGCACAATGTTTTTTTTTTAAAAAATACCTATAGAAAATTCAATTGCATAAATAAAAATAATATTGTTTCACTCTAATTTGGTGACAAACATTTCGCTCTTTCGTTATGAGTACTAAATATATGTGTAAAAACATTGAAAAGCTATGAAGATATAGTATATAGTTATGTTCATCATATTATCCGGCCTCCGTTATGCAAAAGTTGGGGTTCCGCCACTGCCCAGTCTCCATGCATGCCAGTCTCTAGGCTCCCTGTCCTCTGATCACCGCATATTTTTGCCTTGCCGGTACAGCAAAGCAACACAAGCTAGCTACTCCGGCCCTGGTTCAGATTGAAGATTTTTTCAACCTGATGAATAGTACCACTTTCGTCTTATTTGACAAATATTGTCCAATCGTAGACCAACTAGGTTCAAAAGATTCATCTCGTGATTTTGAACTAAACTGTGTAATTAGATATTTTTTTACCTACATTTAGTACTCCATGCAAGCGGCTAAAAATTGATGTGATGGAGAGAGAGTGAAAAAACTTGAAATTTTGAGGTGATCTAAACATGGGCCCAGTTGCCATAATTGGTGACAAACACGACACCATCCATCCATCCATCCATCATAACGGAAATCAGTGGCAGATCGAGTAAATGGTGCAGTAACTCACTCACACCGCCGCCGCGCACCGGTCAAATGGTCCATGATCCATATGCGTCGTACGTGCAAGCACGGCGTCTTTTTGAGACCTTGATCCACCAAAAGCGACAATCCGTGCTTGGGGGTCCGTCTTCTACAGAGCAAAGTAGCACACCCTTGTGGTTGTGGCGCCCAGCCATTGCACTGCAACCAGTCCATACCACAAGCAGTAAAATGTCCTTGCAACATGCCACGTCTCGTGTCGGCAGAGCTGCCAGCAGTTTCTACGACTACACAATAGGCGCAGAGCCAGCCTAGCCACCAACCTCCATGACTCTAAGAGCACGCACAGGAAATCGGAAACCCTTGCTGCTCTGCTCTGTCCCATTATTGTCCCAACAAACGCCTTGTTGTCCACTCAATAAGCATGGCATGGAGTCATGGACAGAGGCGCCGCGTTTGCCGAACGCAGCATGCTCGTTTAAAATCTTTACGCCTGTTGACATGACTCTCTCTCTCCCTCTCATCAACGCATCCACGTTCAGTTCAAGAAGCCTCTCAAGTCAAGTCCTGCTGGCACAGCACAAGATTCCCGCTACCTGCCTCACCATTCACAAGTCACAGGCCACGCAAAAGCCACTACGCTCTGCACAATGCCGCGCCGTGCTCAAACAGAGGACAACTTCACAAGCACGGCCATGCATTCGCCGGCCATGCCATCACATGGCCCTAGGGCATCAACCAGCTCACAAGTCAAAACACCACCCGCGCCATGGCGAAGTGCTCAAGAAATTCCGATTCACACGCAACAGACAACAAGCACTAGTAGTCCACAACACCAACAATCCAACACATCGGTCGGTCCAGCTCATGTTCACCATTGACTAATCATAGCCATATAAAAAAACAATAGTTAATCAGCAGAGTCGTGGGGTGGTATCAATTACTAACAACACAGGTGGTGGTGGTGGTGGTAGTATACAACAGTACAGTACATACAAGATCTGATGGATCCACAGAGTCCAGTCCAGAAGGACACAGCAGGGTGCACACATGCATTTTTCCAAGAACAAGAATGAAATTAAATTTATTGTGTTCCATATACTAAAAGAATACCACCCCAAAGCCGGGCCCTAGATCCCTCTCACTCTCTCTGTATGTGACTCCTCCCCACTCCAGCATGTACAGTACAGACAGGCAGACACTGACACCCCGGCCCCACCCGTAAGCCCCTCCTACATTCCCCATTTCTCTCTTCTTATCTTATACAAGGTGATCCTTCCTCCTTCCTCTTCGGCGTAATGTGATGTATATATAAGTAGGTACATGATTAATTACCACGGGTACGGTAATTAAAAAAACTAAATCAAATCAACACATCTTTCAATTTCTGGACAAAACTAAAAGAAAAAGAATAAAGAGAAGTGGGGGGCAAAAAGAAGAAAAGAAGAAAAATAAAATGTTGGCGGGTACGTCGCTGGGTCGATCAAATGTGTGGGGGGGCTGCTGTGTAGTCTTCGCTCTTCATCAACCAATCACCAGGTAGTACTAAGGATGGATGGATGAACGGGAACGTACTCTTCTCCTTCGCGGCCGTCTCACCATATCATCATCATCAGGGCAGGTATGTGCATGCATGACGATGCTGGGAGGCGGCGGCCGGCTGGCTGCTCGGTCCCTCAGGGCCAGGCGTAGAGCTCGACGAACTTCTTGCCGTGGTGGGCGGCGCCGTGCTTTCCGATCGCGCCGCCGTGCTTGCCGCCGGGCCCGTGGATGTGGGGGATGTTGATGTAGAGCACGGCGGTGATGACGAAGGTGAATGCCCACCAGACGAGCACCACCACGGGGGTCTTGCCGTGCTTCCCGAGGAGGCCCTTGGCGAAGGGGTAGAGGTGGAAGAGCACCCAGAAGTTGAAGAAGACGCCGCCGGCCACCTTGAGCCAGTGCGTCCACTCGCCGTCCAGCACCTTGGCGAAGGCCACGGCGGAGCCGATGATGTTGACGAGGATGATGATGATGGGCGTCACCATGAGCCAGGTCCAGCGCACCACGTAGAGGTCGGCGTAGGGGTCCTTCTTCTCGTCGCCCGCGGGCTGCTTGGAGGTGAGCTTGAAGGAGATGTCCCGCCGGAACACCACCTTCACCAGCACCTGGCACACGGCGGCCAGGTACGCGGAGCAGCTGGCCGTCATCCAGAACTGCCCGTTCCGGAACCACTCGAAGACGGTGACGCCCGCCCACTTGACCTCCAGGACGGCCAGGATCAGTAGAGTCCCCAGCACGATGGCCAGGTACACGTAGAACATGGTGGTGGGCCGCTGCACGATGAAGTGCCCCGTCACGAACGACAGCGCCGGCACCGTGGTGTAGAAGATGAGGAACAGCGCCGTGAACGGGTAGGTGGTGATGTTGATGTACGCCACGCGCTGCAGCGGGTGCAGGAACGTGCTCCCGAACAGCGGGTTGTTCCGGGAGAAGAAGATCTCCAGCGAGCCCGTGGACCAGCGGAGCACCTGGTACAGCCGCTCCGTCAGGTTGATCGGGGCGGTGCCGATGAAGGCGTGCGGGTAGATGGAGCAGTAGCGGGACCGCCACCCCTTGATGTGCATCCGGTACCCCGTCACCACGTCCTCCGTCACCGTGCCGTACACCCACCCGATGTCGCTGCCCCACCCGGTCTTCTTCTCGTACGCCGCCGTGCACACCGCCACGGCCTCGGTGATGGTCGCCTCGTCGGCCACGATGGCGGCGGCCTCGTCGGCGTCCGCGAACGGCGACGGGTGGGACGCCCTCGGGATGGTGTCCGCAAACGCGTCCGACTTGCCGTACGACTTCTTGGGCAGGGGCAGGAAGCCGTGCTTGCCTTTCGCCACGGCGGCCTTGGTGGTGAGCTCCAGCCCGGGCTTCTCGTACTTGGTCTTGGCGAACATGCCGCCCAGCGACGGGAAGCATGGCCCGCCCACGTTGATCCTCGGCGGGTCGAAGCCGTAGAGCGTGATGCGGCGGAACATGCACCCGGTGCCGACGTAGATGGGGCCCTGCATGCCGTCCAGCGCCCGGAGCGTGCCGTCGAAGAAGATGCGGTTGTGGTTGGCGTACAGGTCCGTGGGGTCCACGCCCTCGAACCGCTGCGGGAACTGCACGAACGCCACCGTGTCGCTGTCGCGGCCGAGCATGAAGCAGATGCCCGCGCGCAGCGCCTGCGAGTTGTTGATGTAGTGGTCGCAGTCCAGGTTGAGGATGAAGGGCGAGTTGGAGATCACGGCGGAGCAGCGGGTCAGCGCGTTCATGGCGCCGGCCTTCTTCTCGTGGTTGAACCCGGGGCGCTTCTCACGGGAGACGTACACCAGCATGGGCAGCCGCACGTCCACCATGCTGAAGTCCAGCGGGTTGTCCGCGCTCGCCGGCGGGCCGAGCTGACGGCTGTGGCTCGGGTGGTTCAGAAGCACCTGCATTTTTCCATGGAGCGCCACCGTTAGTTACTGAGGGTAAATTTTTTTAAACATTTACATGTAATTACTAATTACCGAGCGGGTTAACTTTGCGATGGTAAAAGTGAATGTGTAATGTAATTAATACTTACTACTAGTTACTCGTCTCCTGCAGTAATTGGGTGAAAGTGAAAGTGAAACTGGCGGTCAATTAATAAAACTGTCAATCAAGTGGTGATTCCTTAAGTTAATTAAATTACTACAGGTGGGTAGAGCAGAGTAATTTATCCGGGGAGCCAATGATTGAGGGCGACCGAAGAAAGGCAGCACACACAGCACCACAGCTGCACAGCACAGCGCTAATCAGGAATCCACCAGTGGCTAATTGAATCTGGATTTAAAGGCGATGCCGTGGTGGGTGTTGGGGGGCGAAAGGACCACCCCAACCACCTCGTCACGCTAGGGGTTCAATGGGACAATGGGTGGGCTAGCTGGATGGATGGCTCTGTCTGTGTCTGCCCATCCCATGGTGGACGCATCATCCGCCGTGGCGTCGTCCATTCAATTCAATGGTGGTGGTGGACACTGGTATTAGTACAGCTAGCTGCGGAATTAGTGTACGCGGCGGTAGTTGCGCTCTCGACCATCAGCCGCGTCCATTCCGTCAAATCCCATGGAAAAACACCCTTCATCTACTAACCGATTTCGGCCACATGTGCCATGTCTTCGGAAGATATGATGCGATTCTCCAGCCACCTTGTGGCGGTGGCCAGTTAGCCATGCATTCATATTCATGCTAAAATCAATCTAGTAGGATTGGAGTGGTAGCATATAATCTACGAAAGTACTATAGTAATAAATTTAAGAAGAAAGAAGAATGAAGAAGAAGACTACTCACATAGACGATGCCGGCGTGGTCTCCCTTGCGGTGGTTCTCCGAGGGCTCGACCCATGTGCCCTCCCACTGGTTGCCGTCGGCCATCCACGTGGCCCTGGGCTCGCCGTCCTTAAGCCCCCTAGCGGCGTTGTACGCGTCGGACCTCTGCTTGATATCATGCTCCAGCCCGTTGATGCGCGCCTTGAACTCGTCGTACTCCTTGCGGACGCGGCGGCGGTCGTTGACGAAGTCCTCCTGCGACCGCCCCATGTACGGGTGGGACTTGAGCTCGAAGTAGCTCTCGGGACCACGGGGCTCGATGCCGTGCTTCCGGCAGAAGGGCACCCAGACGGTGGCGAACTTGGCGGCCTCCGCCATGGCCTCGTAGGTCAGCAGCATCCCGGAGTCGTCGGAGAGGTAGCACGTGTTGCGCTCCACGGGGTAGTCGGCGGCCAGGATGGAAAGGATGGAGTTGGCCGTGCTCAGGATCGGCTCCTTGAACGGGTCCGCCGTGGTGACGAAGATGTCCAGCCCGGGGAGGAGGGAGGTGCCGTCGACGCGGTCGAACCGCTGGCGGAGCACCGCGAGGTCCGGCACGCGGTTGATCGGGTTCAGCTTCGGGAGCTGGTCGAGTAGCCAGGAGAAGCCGAACCAGAACTCGCCCGCGATGGAGGTCACCCACAGCCACAGCGCGTCCGGGTTCCGGTGCGAGATACGCCAGATCACGAAGAGAGTGAACGCGATCAGGCGGACGAAGATGAGCACCCTGCAGCAGCCACAGATGATTCACCAACACGCATCGTTGTTAGTTAAAATTCAGTTGCAAATTTTAAATTTAGTAATTTTCATAATCATGGTGGTGATTAACAGCAATAATAGTGATAAATACTAAAAAAACCAAAGCGTGAGTGGTGACTGAGTGCATGCACGATGTTGGGTCGTGCAATAATTGGGGAGGGAACATGCATCATGTTGGCAGGCTCTCACAGCATGAGGCGAGCATATGCGTGTGCGTGCTGCCGTCCGGTCCAGTGTCCACCGGGGGCGTCCGTCCACCCGCGGCGCGGCACACGGCACACGGCACGGCCGTGGCGACATGTGAGAGCGAGGGGAACGGAACCGCTGGCGTGGTGCGGGTGGCAGTCAATGCGCGTGAGCTGGCACGACGCCACGCCACCGACAAGCGGGGCGCCCGTCCCCGGTGGGGGCCCGCGGCGTGAAAGCGCCAGCGCCTGCCAGCCAGGCAAGGCCGCCGCTCCGGTGGGGGGCCCACGCCCCCGAGAGGGCAGAGCGGCATAGATTTGCAAGGAATAACGGTCTGCTTTCGCCCCCTGAATTATTTTCCTCCACCCCTTTCTATTTTTCCTTCTGGAAACAACAGATTTCTTTTGTTTCCACTTGGGGGTCCTTCACCTACAAGGCTACTGCTGCAATAAGGCTTTCCTGCCAGGGCCCGCCTGGAATAATTCCCAGCCAAGCTCCCCTACCACCACTCCTGTGCGTATGCTCCGGGAGTAGCCCAATCCCGTGTGAGGGTGCTGCTGTACAGCGTGGACTTGGGAAAGCAAATCCTACACTACCAAGTACGTACGCTACACCCAAGTACGTACTGCTACGGTCTGAGCTGTAAATGGGCCGAAATCTAATCCCCTCCATCTCGAGCTGTCGTCACCATGCCGAGGCTAATGTGGAGCTAGCACTACCCCATCTTTTTCTCTTCCTCTATCTAAAGCTTGTGCTTTTGGAGATGTGGTAGTCTTTTTCCCTGGATGGATGCCCCAAGCTCATGCATGAAAGCTAGGATTAGATGCAACCCCAAAAAGACAGTTGAGCCCTCTAGAAGAATCCAACACCCCCAAGGAGAGGCTACAACTGGAACACCCCCAACACCACCACCAGTCCCCCTTTCTATTTTCCTTTCCTTTTTTTTCACCATCCTTTTCGTTTTTCCACAAACATCCTTCTTTCCCCCGGTCCAAAACTAGGTCATACCACTTTCACCTCCCACGGCCCAAAAGGACAGGACAGGGAGGGAAAAAAAACACATTAGTGGACAGACACGCAGCACAAGGCGCTTTGCAGTTATTACGCGGACTTTCTCGCTAATCATCAATGGTCTTTACCGGAATTTGGAGGCTTTCAATGATGGCTTGCCCTCACAACTCACATGCAAGCCACGCCTAGTGTCTCGACTCCCGTCACTCCTAGGAGTATGCAGCTACGCAGGCAATCTGAGAAAGGGTGTGTTTAGTTCCGCGAAAAGGTGTAAAAAAAGTATTGTAGCACGTTTTGGCTTTATTTGGTAAATAGTGTCCAATCGTTGACTAATTAGGTTCAAAACGTTCGTCTCGCAAAGTACAACCAAGCTGTACAATTAGTTTTTTATTTCATCTACATTTAGTACTCCATGCATGTATCGCAAGTTTAATGTGACGGAGAATCTTTTGTTTGCACAGTGTTTTTTTTTTAAGGAACTAAACACAGCCAAAGCATTCATTCATGGATTTCACCAGCACGGCCGCACACCCCCACCTCGGATTCCCACTGTGGGTAATCAAAGAGCCCCCCACCCAGCCATCAACACCGATGGTGGCTTCCCCTTCACCGACTCCGGGGCAGGTAGTAAAAATTTATGGGCCGCCAGGGGCGGAGGAGGCCCCACCTGGCAGTGGCAGGGCCCCGGAACCCAACGAATTAAACTCCCTCCCCAACGTTCCCGTCCAGCTGGCCCGGCCCACCTTGCAGCGGCGGTGACGCTAGTGCCGACAGCCCAACGGGAGACGCGGTATCCCAGGTCGGTCGGGGCCTCGGGGGGTCCCCTGCCTGACTGTAACGTGCACTTGTCTTCTGATGTCTAGTGTCTGAGCCAGATTGATTGATGAGATTGAAATTTAACTGCCTGGTTTTGTTTTGTTTTTAGTCATTATTAATCCACTGCTGCAATCTAGGCCTCGTTCACTTTGTAAAAAAAAATTTAAACCCGATGAATAGTACTATTTTCGTGACAAATATTATCCAACCGTGAACCAACTAGGCTCAAAAGATTCATCTCGTGATTTTCAACTAAACTGTATAATTAGTTATTTTTTTATCTACATTTAATACTTCGTACAAACCGATAAAAATTAATGTGACGAAGAGAGTGAAAAAACCAGAAATTTGGATGGCATCTAAACCAGACCCTGGAGACTGACTCTGGCTGACAGTGTTGTTGGGAGTAGATTCTACGGCGGCGTGTGAGGGCCGGCGGCGACGCCGGTCAATGCAGACGTGTGTGCCGGCGAGGTGAATTCAGAGAGAGACACAGAAGAAGCGGGGAAAGGCAGGAGGAGGGTTGCATATATACCTGTAGGGGTGGAGGAGGATGCCCTTGATCTTCTCGGTGCGGAAGACGGGGCGGTCCTCGAGCGCGACGCCGGGGTCGGCGCCGTCGCCGGAGAGGTCGTCGCTGAGGTCGACGGCGATCCAGCTCTCGTCGTTGACGGCGCCGATCTGGCCCTCGGTGGCGGCGACCGCCACGCGGTCCATGTCGGCGGAGGAGGCGGCGGACGCCACCGCGGCGGCGCCGGCGCACGCGCACACGGGGAACCCGCACACGCACCCGTGCTTCGCCTTAGCGCTGTTGCTGCCGCCGTTCGCCTGCTGCTGCTGTCCCTCGCCGTTGCGCCGGCCGTCTCCACCGCCGGGCGCCATAATGCCGGGTGCGCCCTCGCTCCCTCTCTGCTTGTCGGACGACGGTGGTGGCTCTTCTCTCTCGAGGCAAGAGAGAAGAGGCCGAGCGGGGGATTGGATGACGGAGGCCAAGAATGCGAAGCTGCTGCCTCCTCTGCTCTGCTCTTCTGGGTTGTATGAGAAGGAGGGAGAGAGGCAGAGGAGGAGAGGGGGAAGAGAAGGTGGCCGGGGGCGCGGGGTGGTGGTGTGGGAGGGAGATGAGATGCCGAGTAAAGTACGTGGGGGGAGGGACGGGATATATAGAAATTATGGGCCGGAATTCACTAGCCGAGTGTCGGTCGGGTGGGTTTGCAAGGCAGGCTAGCTAAGCTTCCTCTGTATTTTTGTACGCGTCTGTACACGTCCCTCTCTCTTTTTTTTCTCCTCTCACACACTCTGTAGCTGTAGGTATCTACTCACTCAGCTGCTCTGTCAATGTGCGCGTCGTCTGTCCGTATGCGCGTGTGAGCGAGTGAGAGCGAGCTGGATATGCGTGAGTGGTGGTGAGTTATGGAAGGCAAGCACCCCCTCCCTCAGGATTTATATGGGTAATCAGGGTTGGGGGGAAACCTTCCGCCGACTCTGAGTGTGTGTGAGAGATGATGAAGGAAGAAGGTGAGCTGTGCGCGTATATGTAGGTTGGGGGGAAACCTTCCTTGCGTTCGCCTTTCCAGTTTCTCCCCGCTGGGCCCTGGGCTCCGGCTGGGGCTGGCTGGGCCGACCCGTGACGACGCCGACGACGTACGCCTCCCCTTCATCAATGGAACACGAGGGACGCTGAGACGGGAGCAGCGCACGTACGTCCGGTCCGTCCGTCGTGCTGGACTCGCAGTACTACATGCATGTACATGGCGATAGCGTTGGCAGCAGCAGCGCAGGGGCACTGGCAGGGTGCTCCCATCATGAGCTGGGTAGGGTACCTTGCCAAGCCAAGCCTTCCGGTTCCGGGAAGGAAGACGGGTTATTGATTGCAAGGCACACGGTGCCGCGGTGTGTATCCGATCGGGGGCTGCAGCGGGTTAATTCCACGGAAAGTTCCGTGGCGTCTTCGTTCATGCATCCACCTCCCCAATTCCCATCCTGCTGCTTTGCAATCTGCAACCGCGTGTATGGCTCTGTAGATTCCTTTGCTTGGGCCCGGCGCCGGAGTGATCGAGCGAGTTTACTCCGGTCACAGCGCAGGCAGGGCCGCAGGGGCAGAGGGTGTTTTGTTCCCTTGCAACCAATTGGGTCACGGGAAAACCACCACGTTCCGCGGCCGCGACATGGTCCCCGGGGCGTGCAGGCGACTTCCAGTTCCGCGCCTATGTGGCTACGTATGCGTGGTGGTACTGCTAGTAACGTGCAGCTCTCTGCCCCAGGTCAAAAACCTCGCCGGGACCGGGACCAGCAGGACCGGCTAGCGTCGCGCCTCGCGCCTCGCGCGCGTATGTACATACACATACAGGTTGTCAAATGGAATTCGTGTGAGCTGCTGTACGTGCAAAACCTGGAATTCCGGCCTCCGTCCGTCGTCACCTTCGCGCGCAACAAAAGTAGTAACAAGAATCAAGCATGATCGGCCGGGTCGATCGTCATCGGCGGCGGCGGCGACGACGACGAGCTCTGCTCGCTAGCGACAGAAGACGAACGAGGTGGCACGCGGTATACGATGCGTATAGTACAATATGTACAACTGTAACTGTAACACGACGAATGCTGCTTTTAATTTGGGAAGGGGGCGCGCCTGTACTTACATACATACTACCGCTTCTTCTGCGTGAAAATTGTCATGTATGTGTGGTGACGTCGCCTAGCTAGTGCATTACGCCGTGGCGTTGATGGCGCTCCCTGAACTAACGTGGCGAGGGCGAGGCTAGTGCCCGTCCTCCGCGCGTCCACGCGACCACTCACACACTGACCCCGGCCGGCCGTGTCCCTGTGTCGCTAGCTGCGCGCATGGCCGCCGTCGCCCCACTAGGGCACAGTTTAGATCTAGAAAATTTTGCAAAAGAACAGTAGATTTCTCGTCACATCGAATCTTTGGACGTATGCATGAAGCATTAAATATAGATAAAAAATAAAACTAATTATAAAGTTTAGACGAAATGGACGAGACGAATCTTTTAAGCCTAATTAGACCATGATTGGACAATATTTGTCAAATAACAATAAAAAAGCTACAGTACCCATTTTACAAAAAAAATTTTGCATCTAAACCAGCCCTAGATAGATCCATAGATCCACCACGCACCAGCGGCAGCCTATCGAGCCAGTGGGTAGTCGTACTTGGTACGACGAGGGGGACGCGCGCGTCCACCGACCCCGACCTCAATCCACCCGGCCATCTCCGATCCGGCCGGCCCATCTCTGTGCCGTCGTCCGCCCGTCCGTCACGGTGAAAATCGATGCGCCGCCCATCGTCGTCTCGATTCACATCCTCTCACGACGCCTATACATGCACACGGTTAATCAACCATGTAAGCGAGAGCGAGAGAGATCATATTACCACCATTCATTAAAAGTATCGATCCACCAGTGAAGTACGCGTACGTAAACGTACCCAGTACGGTGATTAAATCCCCGGCCCCGAGATCGATCGATCGATGGCTCCAACGGTTTCCGGTGATGGAGTAGGAGTACACACATCCGCACGCAACAAGGAGATCCAACTGCAAACGCCGGCACGTTAACCCGTCCCTCCCGGCAACGCCATTAATGCCACCTCCACCTCCGATCGTGTACGCGCGCGCGCAAACGCAATGCAAGCCTCCTCCGCGACCGCGAGATTGCTGTACTAGCATTAACAGCTCACCGTCCGTACGTGCGCGTCCGGCCGCGCGCGCGCGCGCGCATGGTCTACCTGCCGTCCAAGCAACCGGCGGCGACGGCGCGCGGCCACGATGTGATGTCGTCATCCATCGGTGGCGCCGGCACTCTGCGCAGGATCCGATGCCCAACCCGTACGTCTCCGTCCATGCTGGGCTTGGGCTATAGCTCACCCTGGGCATTCGGGTACCCGAAACCGATCGGTTCGGTTCCTCGGGTATTCGGGTAATTCGGGTACCAAGGAATTGGAACCGATCGGTTCCTAGTTCGGTTTCGGGTAATTCGGTTTCGGGATCGGGTAATTCGGTTCGGTTTCGGGTATTCCCGAATGGAACCGAAAAAATGAAAAAAATAAAAAACAACTCATTCAAATGTAAATTTCGACAACATTTCGCCTCATTTTCATGCACATAACGGGGAGAATATGAAGCTTAAAGCAATATAAGAGTCTCCAATGCAAACAAACAACCTTCGACAAGCAACAAACTTAACGATAAGCCTCAATGGGCGTCCACCACGGCTCCACATAGGCACATACCACAGTCCACAGGCATCTTCATGACATCACCTTCTCTTGAAACAAGTCTTGTAAAGTAAAACAAGTAAAATTGTGCAGCTTTGAATATAATATATAACTAGGATGTATATATATATATATATATTTATATAACTAGGATTGTGCAAATTCGGGTACTTCGGGTACTTCGGTTCGGTTCGGGAATTTCGGTTCGGTACTCGGGTATTTCGGGTACTCAGAAATAGGAACCGAACTAGGAACCGAAACCGATCGGTTCGGGAAGTTCGGTTCGGTTTTCGGGTAGTTCGGTTCGGTTTCGGGAATTCGGTTTTTCGTGCCCAGGGTTAGCTATAGCACTATACCGACCAGGGCTACTACTGTTGCTAGCTTGCTAGCCAATGCACAGTTACTGCGCGCTGCTTCCATTGCCTGATGAGTGACGACCACTCCCATCACATTGAGACTCCCTGCATGGAGTAGGTCAGTAGGTACCATGCCATTGTCTACCAAACCTTAGGCTAATAGGCTGCCCCCAACAAAGGGGCTAGTGCCTTGTTTAGTTCGGCCGATTTGGCGCCGGCTGAATCACTGTAGAGCACTGTAGCGCGCTGTAGCATTTTCGTTTGTATTTGGTAAGAGTTGTCCAAACATTGACTAATTATGTTCAAAACGTTCGTCTTGCAAAGTACAATAAAATTGTACAATTAGTTTTTTTATTTTATCTACATTTAGTACTCCATACATGTGCCGACATTTTGATGTGATGAGAATCTTCTTTTTGCATAGTGAAATTTGGGGGAAAATTTGAGATCTAAACATTGCCCAGGAAGGATAGACAGTAATTAATGGCCCTGTTTATAATAAGCTACATAAACAGAGGAAAGTCACCCAAGTACTTAGGGCACTCCCAACCAAGAGAAGCTGCAAAGAAATCACACCGTTTTAGCTGTTAATTTCAGCTTATCTTACCCATAAAAGCATCTTATAAATTGTACCACATACGCTTGATATACCATTGCATGGTACACTTACTAGTTTGGTTATCTCAAAAAGCTAGAAACAGGTTCTAAAACCTTGTTCGAAATGGGTCCGATCACAAAGTTTTTAGCTGTTAGTTTTAGCTTATTTTGTCCACTCAACTTATTAATTGTACAAAATAGGTTTGATATACCATTGCATGGTGCAGTTTTTCCTCTACCTTTTTTTAGCTTCAAACAGGTTGCAACAAAAAAAACCACGCACAAACGGTTCGTTTCAAGCATAGCTGTTGATTCAGCCTGTTCACGTGTCTCGGTCATCCACGCACAGTGTAAGTCCATGTTGTCTTGAACATGACTCAAAAATAGCATTCGAGCATTTAATAGTTGATTGTTCATTGACTCTATCCGTTACCAACCTGCTGTCATGTATGGAGTCCAAACTTAACTTAGTGCAATGCACAACCGTGATAAACGGTTTCTTTACAAATAAATATTTGGTCAGATCGCCTAGTTAATTGGACTAAGATTTTCTTTGGGACGCAAAGTTACCTAACTTAACGCTATGCAAAACAACATTTGAACAGTTCCTTTCAACCTTAATATATCTAGAGGCAATCGGTAAATGACCAATGTCTTAACATAATCTATGATCAAGGTGGCAGTTACTTCCTCCAATAAAATGTCTTTTTTGTTGTTTTTGTGGTCTTCAAAGTGCAAAATTTCTATTGAATTTTAAATATAGCTATAGTGTGTAATGAATGTATGTGATTATGGAAACGTTATTTTTAGACAAATCTACACGTGCAAATTTTATATTTCCAAATTAAATAAGCTATAATAGTCAAATTTTCAAAAGTTTGACCATATCTTAATCAAAATGTCATATATGTATGATAAAAGGGAATACTTTTCTTTCAAAATAACTCTTTGTTATAATTCAAATCTATCCACTCACAACTCACAAGGATAACCAACACATTGTCATATACAACAATGCAACCTTCTATTGTTCACTTAAAGCAAAAGAAAACCGTTATCGGGTGGTTCCTTTGAAGACAAATATTTGGTGACTTGGTCTATCAACCACCACATATGAAACTAACCCATATATATAGTTCCCTTTGTATTGCAAAAGTTACACTAACTTAACGAAATGCACAACCTCATGCGAGTGGTTGTTTTCAAGTATGGCTGATGATTCGGCATATTGATGTGTGTGGTTGGTAAACGAGCGCGACTACTATCCGTTTAGTGCAAATGTTTGTCTTGTTGCTGAATCATATTATTGACATGCCTCAACAAAAATGAGCGACTACAGTATTTGTGTCTCGGTAATCCATGCACAAATGTGTAACTCTATGTTGTTTTTAACGTGACTCAAAATAGCATCTGAGCGGTTAGCAACCTATTGTTTTGTATGGAATCCAACCTTAACTTAGTGCAACATACAACCGCAAGGAGCAGTTTCTTTCGAGACAAATGTTTGGTAAGATCGCCTAGTTAATTGGTCTAAGATTTTCTTTGGGATGCAAAGTTACCTAACTTAATGCGGTGCAAAACCACATTTGAACAGTTCCTTTCAAGCTTAATATATCTGTAGGCAGTAGGTAAATGAGCAACTAGTGTTTGTGTAATGGAAGTATTTGTTGTCTTAGCATAATGTAGAACTGTGATCAAGGTGGCAGTTACTCCCCCTCCAATAAAAAGGATGTCATTTTTGGTGCTTTGTGGTCTCCAAAGTATGCAAAATTAATTTCTATTGGGATTTTAAATATAGCTATAGTGTCTAATGAATGTATGGGATTGTTGAAACATTATTTTAAAGACAAATCTACACGGGCATTTTTATGTTTCCAATTGAATGAGCTATAATAGTCAAATTTCCAAAAGTTTGACCATATCTCAACCAAAATGTCATATAATTTATGATCAGGGGGAGTACTTTTCTTTCAATATAACTCTTTGTTATAATCCAAATCTATCCACTCACAAGGATAACCAACACATTGTCCTCTATATACAATAATGCAACCTTCTACCTATTATTGATTCATAGTAAAAGAAAACCGTTATCGAGCAGGTTCCTTTGAAGCATAATACTCCCTCCATCCCAAATTATAAGTCATTCCAAGATTCTTGAAGAGTCAAAACATCTTAAGTTTGACCAATGTTATAGAAAAAATTATAAAGATTTATGACATCAGATAGATATACTATGAAAATATAATTAATAAAGAACCTAATGATATATAGTTGGTATCATAAATTTTATTATCTTATTATATATAAATTTGGTCAAACTTGAGATGTTTTGACTCTCCAAGATTCTTGGAATGTCTTATAATTTGGGATGGAGGGAGTATATGGTAACTTGGTCTATCAACCACCCCTCGTCACTTCCCCACCCAAGCAGCCGCCACCCAAGCCGTTCGTACCCAAGCGGAGCAGACGGATTGTCGACCAGCGGATGGACCACATCCCGACGTCCAAGCGCGGTGAGGTACTCCTCATGAGGAAGATGAGGTTCCTGGAACCTTCAGCGCCGCCTTCCTCTGCGACTAAGGATTCGTATGAGTCCTTCTTTGCGGGTAACATTACGGAGGCAGACGCTGAGGCGATCGACTCGTTGTTCCCGGCTTGTCGGGGGCGGTCGCGCTGACTGTTTTAGGTTGGTCCTAGTCACGGATCCCATGGTTGTTTTAGTCAAAATGTAGCCCTTCGTGGTCTCGGTCGGGCCGGGATCGGCGACTCTTGTGCTTTTAAAACTTCTATCTTCTTAATACAAAAATATGCACATTCGTGTGTATTCACGAAAAAAAAACACCACATAGGAAACTAGGAACGAGTGTGCGTCCGGCCGATTACTGTAGGGGCCGGGGGGAAAAATTCCTGGTACTGAAACACGTGCCGGGAACGTTCATGTAAGATATAAGAGCAGCCGTGTATGCATCCGGGGGCGACCGGAGTGGACCGTGGTCGTACATGCCGTCGAGCGCGGTGGCGGCACTGGCACTGGCACCGACCTGTTGCCGTCGGTGCAGCCTGGGTCGGAGGGGCTGGGGGTGTTCTTCTCGGCCACTTCCTCGCCGGGGCGACACCCACCAAAGCGTGAAAGAAATGATTGCGGGCGTTTTTGCGGCGGGATCCTGGCTGGCTGGCACGTTTCTTCTACTTGTGGACCGCGTCCCGCGTCCGTCCTGCCTTGCCTATTGCCTATTGCCTTTGCCTGGGGTCCTACTGGTCCTGGCTCCCCTCCCGACAGGAAGCGGGAGTCACCGCGTCCGCGGCCAGCGAGCCACGCCCACGCCACCAAACCAATGGCACGGAGGAGGACGCGGCTTCCAGTGCTGTGTGCCCTGCTGGCTGCTGCTCCACTGCCGCTGTTCCAGTTTCGGACTCCGCAGGCGCCAGCAGTATACGTGGTCCATCGATTCGTCTGAACGCACGCACGCAGACGCAGCAGAGTAAACTGGCCCGGGCCACCGCCACCACCACACCACACAGCTGCGCTGCTGGGCCTGCGTGGTCGTCGTGGTACATGACCTGCGGCGCACAGCAATGCCAGGTCGGACCGGCGCGTAACGTGCCTCATGGTGTGTTTACTTCTCTGAAAAAGGGTGAAAAATGTATTATAGTATGTTTTGTTTTTATTTGGTAAATAGTGTCTAACCATTGACTAATTAGGTTCAAAACGTTCGTCTCGCAAAGTACAACCAAGCTGTACAATTAGTTTTTAATTCCATCTACATTTAATACTCCATACATGTATCGTAAGTTTGATATGACGGTAAATCTTTTTTCTGCATAGTGTTTTTTTTAAGGAACTAAACACAGACTCACTGTCTCAGCCAAGTAAAATAAAGTGATCCTTATTAATACTAGTACCTAGTACTAATAAGCTAGTGCTACTACAGTGCAGCAGTAAAATATTGCTGATCCTACTATGTTTTCTGGAGCAGCGCCGGCCGGCCGGCCGGGAGGGACGCGTGGCCAGACCGACAGGATCACAGGACGGCCACGGAGAAGAGCGGGCGCAGCACATGCATCTGGGATTGGAATAAAACGCAGTTGCCGCGTTCCTGCGGCCCGCTCCTGGCGCGGCGCGTCCCCTGGTGCGGACGGGACCAGGACAGCGCCGCTGCGCCAGGCCGCCAGCCGGCAATGTGTATAGGTATACCGCCCTTGCTCGCTGGATAATGACTGTAGAGTAGAGCTAACAGATAGCTAATCAAATTTAGCTCTAGACTGTCTAGAAACAAGACCTGATGGTTGACAGATTTCCCCCCCCCCCCCAAGGGCAATCAACGTGGATTGCTCACTTCGCACTACTAATGCCGAATTTTTCTAGATACTGTTAGGCCCTCCATAATGCGACGCAAAAACGATGCCCAAAATGGAGAGAGGTGAGTAGGTGACTATTGGGGCGTCACTCTCCACATTGTGGCTGTCGATGCCATTTTGCTAGCGAAGCCGAGGATTCGTGTAGCGGCGCAACAACAAAAATCTATTTTCTCATGTTGTGCCAGAGCCCCCAACTCCTCATCACCCACGCTGGTGGACCTAGAAGAGATGTCTAGTTTACTTGTGCACTGCAACCGGTGAAGAGTGATACTATTTTTTTTGGTGTGTGTGTGGTGGGGCTAGATTTTTACCGGGCTTCACTTCACGCCGTGGAAGGCTTTATGACTATTTATCGTAAGAGCAAAGACGTCTTAGCAATTACTTTATTATTTTTTCAGAATAAGAAGGATAGAGACAAAGCCAAAAATGACATTTTCCCCCGCCACTTTCCTCAAATGTGAAAAAAATCAATACAATAATCATTACGTGGCTTACATCAAAAGACTATACTTCACAGCGTAAACCATCGTCGCCCGGGTGTGAACGCGTGACACTGCTTCATTCCGCTCCAACATTAGATCACCCCGTGTGAGAGATAGCAGTAGGGATCGGATTGGAAAGGAAGGAACCAGACGGAGTAGGCGGAGGAAGGAGAGGAACAGTAGATCGGATGAGTTCTTAGAATACGAAATAGGATTTTTGGTTTGACAAAAGTTAGCTTCTCTCTTCCCTTCTCCCCTTTTAACGATTACAGAGGCTTCACCTCTTGTCACGCGCGCAGGCGTATTCCTCAGCTGGCCCATTTGTCGCCATAGTACTTGGGGTTCTTCTTCTTGGGCCTGTTGGCCTTGGGCCGCTCCTTGGGATGGCTTGTGGACGGATCATCTTCAGATGCCAACGCTGCAGCCTTGGCAGGAGTGCTGCTAACATCCCCCCTCCTTGAAATGCTGCTTGACCCCAAGCAGTAGCTCTGGGAAACTCCTGACGCAATGCTTCGTAGTCCTCCCAAGTGGCCAGCGACGGCGGCAAGTTGTTCCATTTCACCAACACTTGTTGCACGCGACAGTTGCCACACTGCACCAGCCGAGACTCCAGAATCTGCTCAGGCACCAGGTTCAGAGCAAAATCAGATGGTAAGTCAGCAATTACCTGGTGGGTGGCACCCAGTGCTTTCTTAAGCTGGGACACGTGGAACACCGGGTGGATAGAGGAGTGAGCTGGCAAATCCAAACGATAAGCCACCGAGCCAATTCGTGCCACAATACGAAAAGGCCCAAAGAAGCGAAATGCCAATTTCTGATGGGAGCGTGGAGCTAAAGAGGTCTGGACGTATGGCTGTAGTTTCAGGTATACCAGATCTCCAATAGCGAAGTTGCGTTCAGATCGATGCTGATCAGCTTGCTTTTTCATGCGAGTTTTGGCGCGCAAGAGATGTTGCCGCAAAACTTGATCCATCCATTGCCGATCAGATGTCCAGGCCTCCACCTCAGTATGAACCGCAACAGAAGGATCCACAGCCAAGAGACGAGGGGGATAGCCATAAAGAGCTTCGAACGGCGACCGACCAATGGCAGAATGAGGAGATGTGTTGTACCAGAACTCTGCAGAGGACAACCAGGAGCTCCAATTACGTGGACAGGCATGAACATAGCAGCGTAGGTATGTTTCCAAGCACTGGTTGAGCCGCTCCGTCTGACCGTCGGACTGAGGGTGGTAAGCTGAGCTCCGGCACAATCGGACATCAGCAAGCTTAAACAACTCAGACCAAAAGTGGCTTGTAAAGATACGATCACGGTCAGATATGATAGCACATGGAAGGCCATGCAGGCGATAGACATTGTGGAAGAAGGCCTTGGCCACCCCTGATGCTGAAAATGGGTGTCGGAGAGCAACAAAGTGTGCATACTTGGTTAGCAAGTCCACAACAACCAGAATGCAGTTGCTGGAATGAGACAGCGGAAGACCCTCTATGAAATCCATAGAAATGACTTGCCAGGCTGAGTCGGGAACCGGTAATGGCTGAAGCAAGCCCGGGGACTTGGTACGGTCATACTTTGGACTGCTGACAAATGGAACAAGACTGCACAAATGCTTTAACAGCAGACTTCATACCTTTCCAGGCGAAACATTGTTTAAGCCTCATATGGGTGACAGGAACACCAGAATGTCCGCCCCAGGCGCTAGAGTGGAATTCGGATATCAAGCGTTGCTGCAATGCTGTATCATTGCCCACCCAGATGCGATTACGATACCTCAATATTGCAGCCTTCAATGTGAAATTGGGAATAGACTGAGGATCCAGCGCCAACTTGGACATCATAGCAATGGCAACGGGGTCATTGGCATAACTGTGCTGAACGGCCGTAGACCAAGTAGGCTCTAAGGCCGTGACTGTAGCACATACCTCTGGAGGGGCAGGGTGGCGCGACAGTGCGTCGGCAGCGCGATTATCAGAACCAGGACGGTAAACGATCCTGTACTGCAGGCCAAGGAGCTTAGAGAAAACCCGCTGCTGCCAATAAGTGTTCAAACGTTGCTCCCCCAATTGTGTTAAGCTGCGCTGATCAGTCAATATAGTGAATTCGTGGAACTGCAGATAAGGCCGCCAAGCTTGGACTGCCAGGAGAATAGCCATGAACTCCTTCTCATAAGTAGAAAGGCCGCGAGTCTTAGGCCCGAGTGCCTTGCTAAGGAATGCAAGTGGGTGACCGTCCTGCATCAGAACGGCGCCCACACCCGACTCAGAGGCATCGGTCTCAATAGTGAAGGATCGCTCAAAGTTGGGCAGAGCCAAGACAGGAGAATTGCAGAGAGCAGACTTAAGCGCAGTGAAGGCTGACTCATGTGCAGGCGTCCATATGAACAGAATATTCTTCCGTAGCAAGTTGGTTAATGGCTTTGAGATGATCCCAAAATGTCGCACAAAACGGCGATAGTAGCCGGCGAGTCCCAAAAAGGATCGGAGCTCCTTGACAGAAGATGGAGAGGGCCATTGGGAAATAGCGTCCAGTTTAGAAGGGTCAGTACCGACACCCACGGCACTAATCACATGCCCCAAGTAAGAGATCTGGGTCTGAGCAAAGGCACACTTTGACAGCTTTAAAGTCCATTTGTCACGTGTCAGAAGCTCAAAAACCAACCGGAGGTGCTGCAGGTGGTCTTCCAAAGTAGCGCTGTATAGCAGAATGTCATCGAAGAATACTAGAACAAACTTCCTGAGATAGGGGCCAGGGTCGTGTTCATAGCATCTTGGAAGGTACCAGGTGCTCCTGTTAAGCCAAAAGACATCACCCTGAACTCAAATTGGCCGAAGTGAGTTTGGAAAGCAGTTTTGAATTCGTCGCCTGCTTTCATTCGAATCTGGTGAAAACCAGCTTGCAGATCCAAGCTTGAAAAATAAGCAGCCCCTGACAACTCGTCCAAAAGCTCTTCAATTATCGGAACAGGATACTTCCCTTTGACCGTGATAGCATTTAACTGGCGATAATCCACGCAGAACCGCCAGGACTGATCCTTCTTTTTCACTAGCAAGACGGGCGAAGCAAAAGCACTGGTGCTCTTCTGTATAAGCCCCTGTTGTAGCATATCATTCACTTGGCGTTCAATTTCAGTCTTCAGGATAGGAGCATATCTGTAAGGGCGAACAAATACGGGCTGGGCTCCGGGTATCAATGGTATGGAATGATCACATGGGCGTTCCGGAGGAAGTCCAGCAGAAGGTTGGAATAAGGAAGCATACTCTGTCAGCAGTAGCTGGAGGGCAGGAATATCAGTAGAGACAGACACAGAGCTGGTCTCTGGCTGTATTGCACATAACTGAAGCACGGTACCTACTGGAAGATCAGGAGCATTCCCCACGAGGACAACGTTGGTGTCGTGGTAAGGAATGGACAGCCACTTCTGTGCCCAGTGCACCTGCATGGGGCTGAAGCTAGCAAGCCAATCGAGGCCCAAAATCATGTCAAATGACTGGAGGGGCAACAATCTCAGATCATTAGTGAATGTGCAGCCTTGCACCGACCACACTGCAGCAGGAATATAAGAGGTACATTTCAACACTGCGCCATTAGCGACCTGCACAGATATAGCGGGCTGGAGCTCTTGCACGCCAGATAAAGACTGAGCCATAGTGGAACTAAGAAATGTATGGGAACTGCCGGAATCCACCAGAATAGACAAAGAAACCCCCTGAATGGACCCAGTAAGACAAAGAGTTTTAGGAGCTGAGGCACCGGCAACTGCGGCCACTGACAAATGCATCATAACCTGAGAATCAGCTGGAGAAGATGGACTGGATGGCTCGCCTTCATCACTGTCAGGAAATATATCAAGCAATTCCTGCACCAAGTGTAACTGTACCACCTCAGTGCACTTGTGATCCCGACTCCATTTAGCCCCACATCGTATGCATAAACCTCGGGCCCGACGAGAAGCACGAAGGGACCTGAATTTGTCTTCAGCAGTACTCGCGGTCACCTCCGTCACGTGGGGGGCATCCGCTATAGCCAGCTTCTGAGGGGGAGGTGGAAGAGTAAGTGTCCCCTGCCAGGCCTGCCGCTGGCCATTGGCACCATCCGGACGCCGATACGGGCGTTGCATCACCCCCAGGGCTTCTTCCTGCAATTGGGCAAGAGAACAAGCAGTATCCAATGTAGTGGGACGCTGAACAAGCAGAACGGCTTTAATCTCATTACGGAGGCCATCGATGAAACGTTGTGTATAATATAGCGGATCAGCGTGTTTGGCATAGGCCTTCAAGTCATCGACTAGAGCCACAAACTGGTTAATGTACTCAGACACTTGCCCAGTCTGACGAATCTGAAAAAGACGGCGCAACAGCAACTCATGCTCATCCCGTGCGAAACGATTGAGCAACTGAGAGCAGAAATCCGACCAAGACACCGACTCAAGCTGGTCTTCCACAGAGGACAGCCAACGTTTGGCTATACCTTGGAAGTGCATGGTAGCAGCCGGAACCCACACCACAGACTCGACACTATATAGCTCAAAGTAATGGACGGCCTGTTTGATCCACAACTTGGGATGTTCCCCATCGAACTTGGGAAAATCAAACTTCGGGAGTTTGCCGGTATGGCCGCCCCCGCTGCCGCCCTGATGACTTGACTCCCAGTGATGGCTCGTGTGTGGGGTGATGGTCGAGGAGGTGGGTGCGGTAAAGGAAGCGGAGAAGCAGGATGGCAAGGCAACGTACCCTTGCCGGGAGGTGGAATCAGAGTGGTAACCACTCCGAATGCACCGTCCCGGTTCCGATTAACGACGCGGTGCCCATTGGGCGGGTTGGCTGTGAGTCCGGTAGGAGCACGCCCGGCAGCCTGGAAGTCGGTGGGGAAGGCCGACTTGAAGTTGGGGGAGAGCAGCGGCTTGGTGTCGAAGGCGGATGCGGCGCTTGGTGAAGACGGAGCCGACGCGGGCTTGAGGGGAGGCACCGCCGCGAACACACCCGGGGTCGCCGATGGGGCGTCCACCATCGTGCGCTCCCAGAACTTTGAAATCTTCCCGACCTCAAGCTTCAACGTGGCGAGCTTGTTCACTTCGATCTTCAGATCGTCGACGACACCCTCGATGTTGGGACGCCATTCGTCGAACGACTGGGCGGTGGATTCGAGTGCGTCGAGGCGGGTGGTAGACGCAGTCGTGGACGAATCGAGCTTGCGCTCGAGGTTGTCGAAGCGAACAGAGAAGCGCTTGTCAATCTCATCGAGCAGGAGTTTGTTCTCTGGATTCATGGCGCCTCGTTGCCGCTGCAACCTGGTATAGTGCGTGTGGGGAAAATGGAATCGGATCGATCCAGAACGGCAATCCGCCACAAATCGAACTATCCGAAGAGGGGAATTACAGAATCCCGAAACAAAACTGCAGCTCACAGATTGCAACGGGTTAGACCAACCGGCTCAAGTGGATTATTCGACCGATGGATTGTGGACGCACGAACGGAAGTACCGAGGAAGGTTGTCTCTGATACCAGGTGTGAGAGATAGCAGTAGGGATCGGATTGGAAAGGAAGGAACCAGACGGAGTAGGCGGAGGAAGGAGAGGAACAGTAGATCGGATGAGTTCTTAGAATATGAAATAGGATTTTTGGTTTGACAAAAGTTAGCTTCTCTCTTCCCTTCTCCCCTTTTAACGATTACAGAGGCTTCACCTCTTGTCACGCGCGCAGGCGTATTCCTCAGCTGGCCCATTCGTCGCCATAGTACTTGGGGTTCTTCTTCTTGGGCCTGTTGGCCTTGGGCCGCTCCTTGGGATGGCTTGTGGACGGATCATCTTCAGATGCCAACGCTGCAGCCTTGGCAGGAGTGCTGCTAACACCCCGATTCCCGGCTCGCGTGATGCTAGGGTTCTGCATATGCCATATCGCACGTACGGCGCTCCACAAGATTCCCGTGCCAAGAAATCCAACGATGTTAATTGGAGGGCAACTAATCATGCTATTTATTTGGTAAGTACCGTGGGTACGGTGTGCTGCCTCTGGCTGGTCAACTTAACCCCACCGCGCGCGGTGCCCACGTTGAACAATGCGACATTCATGCACACCATGGTCTGTGATTATCACCGTCCTGCGTGCGCGCGCGCTCCCATGTTCAGTTCCGTCGTGCTCCTGATACCCAGAATAATCCAGGTTGACGGATGACGACGGATCTCTCTCGTGTATTCCCAAATTCATCCCCAAATTTCACTATACAAAAGGAAGATTCTCCATCACATCAAAATGTCGGGCACATGCATGGAGTACTAAATATAGATAAAATTAAAAACTAATTACACAGTTTTATTCTACTTTGCGAGACGAACATTTTGAGCCTAATTACTCAAAGTTTGGATAATTATTACCAAATAAAAATAAAAATCTACAGTAACTCAGCACAGTGATTCGGGTGCCCGAATCCGGCATCTAAACGTGGCCCTTGTTGCAATGCCAAAATCGGCGGCAGCATATTTGCCATATGCATGCGAGACTGAGAGGAGTATGTTGCTGATGGCCGCTTATGCGCTGATGACGCTGGGTGATGGGTGGTGGTGGCAGACGCGGATGGAATGAATGTCTACCGCCAATTCAGCTGCATACATGCCTCCAATCCGAAGATCCGCCAAGTTGCGCGTCGTCGTCGTCAACGACTGAACGAACGAACCCACAGCCTCCTCCTTGCGATCGATGGATCCAACGACCGCACGCGCATGCATCATGTGCTGCGGCGGTGGCGCGCAGCTACTTGACTCCTCCACTCCTCTGATGCATATGCATATGCATCCGAATCTCTGATGCATATGCATCCGTCAACAAACATGAGTGCAGATCCTAGTAAACAGCTGTACTCCTACTCCAACGCCTGTAGTACTGCCTACCATGCATGCGCGTCAAATTTTGAACGGATGAGATTCATTTTATTTTTTTATTTTCTTTTTTTTAAAAGAGTACTGTAAGACAGAGCTGAGTGCGTTGGAACTGCGAAAACTGAAGAACTTTGGCACCATCTCTGGGAGTGGCTTTTCGTGGAGGATTAATTACATAAAATTAAGCGGTTGGTGATCTTTCTTATTACTACCGACGACACGGCACATATGCTTGTCATTTGGCGTGGCTGCATGTGATTGATGACTTTATTCCGCGGAACAGTAAATATTCCGTCTGATGAGATGGAAATAATAAAAGACAGGAGATAAGAGTATTTCTCGACGAGCAATCCATCAGCTTATTCCTCTGATCGCCCCGCCCACAGGAAAACCTTTGCCATGTTTTATAGTATTGTACTGTATGTATACAAATATAAAATATAGAGGCTGTTTAGTTGGCAAAATTTTTGGCGAAACGCTACTGTAGCAGTTTCGTTGTTATTTGGCAAATATTGTCCAATCATAGTCTAATTAGGCTTAAAAGATTTGTCTCGTCCATTTCGTCTAAACTGTGTAATTAGTTTTATTTTTTATCTATATTTAATGTTTCATGCATACGTTCAAAGATTCGATGTGACGGGGAATCTGAAAATTTTGGCAAAATTTTTTTGCATCTAAACGGTGCCATACTTCCTTAATCCTTACAGCGTGCAAGTAATAACAAGAAATATAAAATAAAAAGATCTCTGACACAGGGGCCGGGAATCTTTATCTAGCTTGCCGTGATGACAAACCGAGCCACATCAGGCAGAGCATGCAGGCTGCAGGAGAGATGGCGCCATCACGGCCGGGCCGGCGGGGTCCGGGGGACGTGACGACGCGTGCTGGCTCCCTCGAACACGGCCGTCGGCGTCTCCGTCGCCGCACATACACATACGAGTACAGCGCAGCTCCCACGTACTAACAGCCGAACCGGACGCGGCCGTCTTCACCGACGGCGCCCCCCCCCCCCCCCCCCCCCCCCCCCCCCCCCCGCGTCCGTCCAGTAGTGTCCAGTTCTTCAGTGAGCAGCGTCACATTTTGGTCTCGCACGCGTCAAAACCGGGGGGAAAGTAAGAGCCCGACAGCTGCGCATATAAACAAATTGGAACAAATTACTCTACAATTTAGCTCCACATCATGCAATGCAATTGCAATTGCAACCGTCGTCGCTCGAGACTGAGGGCGACGCGCGGTAGGTGACTCATCAGCCATCAAATGCCGACATTGATGGGTACGTAGTACAGCATGTACATACATGCATATTTTTTAATAATATTATATGTGTACACATACATGGAGTGGATTTTATTCTCTAAATTATATCTGCTTTATTATTTTTTTCTCATGATTTTGTCATGTTACAATAAGTGGCTACACACAATATAATTTGCCCCATCATAAACAAGTTACTATATATATATATAGCGCCGTTCACATTGAGCAAAACAAAATTAACTAGTTTGGGTTACTACTTACTAGTACATCAGATCTTATTACGTGCTTGGGAAGGCAGCAGGCAGGGCATTTAATCCAACTTGTCCATGCATTACACTTGACTATGATGCATGGTGTCACGCGAAAGTTAGAAAACAAACCCTAGGTAATAGGTAGTCATCCAAGTTTCAGTACCGCAAGAAAGAGCGTATGTCATCGCGCTACGTACACAAATGATTAGGCGTGGACTCTAAAGCTTAGTATGCGTGATTAATAAAGGGTCAAACCATGGGTGATTGCATAAGCATCGTCACTAACACCATCATGCATGGCCATGATTAGCAACAGGCTAAAAGAATCCAAAAAAAACCAAAGGGAGAAATAAACAGAGGAGTTCTGCTAGGTAGCCGGAGATGGGAATATATATATGAGATGCCCTGCCCTGCTGCCATGCCACCACCGACAGTCTGGGTGGACCGTATTGGAGGCCAAAAGAATGAATGACATACACACACACAAAAAAACGGGGGGCCCGGGAAATCAAAACAAAGTTTGCATTTTGAGGAGGAAAGAAAGGTATGTGATGCTTTTCAGTCTATCATTGACATGGACGTGCTTTGGATGCCAAAAGATCAGAAACAATCAATTAAGACAAAATAAATAAAAAAATATATAATGAACTGACAAGGGCGCACCATGCATCTACATGCATGCATGCCTCAATAAGCCATTTGATATTTTCTTAATCGCTACTAGGTGCTACCTCTAAACAACAAATGGACTAATGTTTTTCCTGTTGCAGCTAGTATAATTAAGTCGCGTCATACATAACCCCAATTAGTCTTGTTAACAAATCCCTACTAAATCACGTTGAAACTTCGTTAGTAGTATGTGAGGCAAAGTACTACAAGTGCAAACTTGCAGCAGTTATATTATGCTGACATATACACGCTCCCGGCCGGCCCGTTCAACTTGTCGTGCTGCCGTCGTCGTGTAAGGCTGTAAGCCTGTAACCTTGTATCCGTAGTACTAGTAGGTAATACTACTATATATGGTACTTTAGTGAAAAGAATATAAGTTTCCGAGTCTTTTTACTTTATTTCTTTAATCGCTTTCAACTGATGCTCCAAGTACTTGATGATTAATAAAGACAAGAAACAAAGGATGGTGGTCCAGTCATACATTGTGTTCTCCTCTGCTATACTTTTTATTTGACTGTTGTCAGTCAATTACTACTTAGAAAATTAAATTAAAATAGTAGCATTTCATATACAGTCAACTTCTCGCCCGCTGCATACAGGTTTTTAGCCAAACGTCCTGGTGTGCAATTGTGCACCGTTCATCATGTCTCCCGTGCTGTACATGCGTGTGGAAAACTACCCCTTGGCCGTGTTTAGTTTCAAAGTTGGCGTGGCCAACTTGGAATAGTACCGGTCACGTCACACTGTAGCAACTTTTGTTTTTATTTGATAAAAATTGTCCAAACATTGATTAATTAGACTTAAAATGTTCGTCTCGTAAAGTACAACAAAACTGTGTAATTAGTTTTTTATTTCATCTATATTTAGTACTCCATGCATGTGCCGGTATTTCGATGTGACTGGAATTTTTTTTTTTGCATAGTGCAATTTGGGTGTATGAATTGAAAACTAAACAAGGGCCTTGTTCCGAAAGTAGCATACACTTAAATAGGGTCTGCCGTCTGCAGGTACTCAGAAGGCAGCACAGTGATTTGTTTTCACTGAAGACCTGTAGGGCAGAAATCTCAAAGGGAACAGTTGATTGTGTCGTCCCGGAAATAACAATGTGACATGGCCATTCGGCCAACAGCTGAGTCGACCATTCCGTCACGCCGAGTTAGTAGATGGAAGTACTCCCCTACTCCGATTGTAGACAGTAGTGCTGGTCGTCCAATGATGAGATGGAACTAACCAAACCAATGCCAATGCGTATGACTAACTACTGCTGTGCCAGTGTGTTTGCCTGATCACTTTGAGCGAAAGGAACCAAAGTCCCCTAGCTAGGCTGCCGAACACGTACTAGCATTCTCTTTTGCACGCTTTTGGGGACCGGACGGACGGACGGACAAGTGCATGCATGACACGAAAGAGGGATTAGAGGGCGACCTCTGAATCTATCTATCCTTGCTGCCCTGACACTTTGGCTTGTCTTGCATGCATGCCTTTAATGGCTCTCAGCTCTCTCTCCCGGCTTTTCTGGGCCGCCGGGTCGGGGGTGGTCGGGTGGCGGTGCAACAAGTAGCAAGAAAACTATCCAAACTGTCACTGACGATGCTACGATGATGCTTTGCTTGTTTCGGAAGCCTTGTTGCATTGATGGTCGACGGGCAGTGTAGTAGAATGAATGCATGCACACCAAATGCCACCAGCAAGCAGCAAACTACCATAAATAAATTAGAGGGGTGGAGTGTTGTGCCGGGATACATATATATATATGTATATATGTACATTTCTACGTACCAAATTTGCGTTGATTCTCCTTCTCTAGCAGAGTACGTACTGAGTGTGGATCGTACGTACGTACCACCGGCCGCCTATAAACCAGAGGCCATAAACGCCGGCCACCATATCAGGAGGATAATGAAGTGCGTGCACGCAGGAAAGGTGGCTTGGATAATGTACGTGCAGCGCGTCAGTGCATGTCGATCGACCACTGACACCAACCGGCACGTAGTTTATTATTGTAAGCGTACGTTTGGATCCCATATAAGCCACCATTAAAATGAATTAAATTATAGGCATCTTTAAATGGTACTCTTATTTACCTACCCAGGTACTCCTAACTATTAGCTCGAGAATTCAAACGGAGCTCAGCTAATAGTTTGGCTAATAAAAACCTATTAGAGCGTGTTTGGATCCTATGAACCGAAACCAACATGTTAAAAAGTAACTTTCATTTCGTTATTAAATTACTTTTCGATTTCTCTCAATTCCTTGGGTGTCAAACGTGCATGGCCTTAGCTTGTTTACTCTGGCTAGCGCCTAGCCGCTAACGATTAGCGCACGACGATTGTCGGCCGGAGCCAGGAGAGAGCTAGAGGCGCGTACGTGTATGCATGTTTTGCATGATTAATAATTATACGCATGGAGATACCGAGCCTAACCATGTGTTGCACTGCATCACATCACGTGTTCTCAGCTGTCCACATCCACGTGTCCATGGCGCCGCAGAGGCAGAGCAGCCGTGCTCGCTCTACGGTATATAGGTCTTGTTTAGTTGCCAAAATTTTTGGCAAAATGTAACTGTAGCATTTTCGTTGTTATTTGTCAATTAGTGTCCAATCATGGTCTAATTAGGCTTAAAAGATTCGTCTCGTCCATTTCGTCTAAACTGTGTAATTAGTTTTATTTTTTATCTATATTTAATGCTTCATGCATGCGTCTAAAGATTCGATGTGACGAGAAATCTACTATTCTTTTGCAAAATTTTCTGGATCTAAACTGAGCCATAGTATACCCGGCGGCCGGTAGTGGTGGTGGTGGCAGAGAAGGCACTGGATTGTCTGGAGTGGAAGTGGGGGGTTTGGTTAGGTTGGGCCAGGTTCAGGTCACGGCCTGGGCTGCGTGGACGCACGCACGCGCGCTGGACGGCGCACAATACACCACGGTCCTGCTCCTGCTCCTACCATACCATACCATGCCATGCCAGGCGTCTCTGGGCGTCAGGCGACCAAGGGCGGACGGGATCCGTCCCACCATCGATCTGTGTGATCTGTCCGCGGCGACGATGACGTTTCCTAGCGTGCACGGCAGCCGATCGACGGCCCCCACCATCCATGTCGGGTTCACAGACCCAGCACGAACCCACCAGAGGCAACTTTGCATGCTGCCGCCCGCAGGCGCTTCCCCTCGCGGTGCGCCCTGCCCCCCGTGTGCCTCTGCTGCCGGCCGGGCCTATCAGCTCGGTCGCCCGCGGCGTTTTGGCCTTGTGGGCTGTCGCCAGAATGTTCCCGGCGGCGTCGCGGTCACGCACGCACGCGGCCAGCGGCCTTGCTGCCTCTGCCTTGGCCCGCCCCGCCCCGCCCCGCCCTGCACGCTGCAGCCCCAACGGTCGGTTGCGGTAAACCGGACGGACGAACGGATGGATGTGACGCCGCACCGCCGCCGTTGCTCCGTGCACGTCCATCGCCAACATATCTCCATTCGATAGCGGCTGGAATAGACGAGTAGCGATAGGCGCCCGAGACGCGTGCTCTAGGCTCTGGCGAGGTGGCCGAGCCCCATCGGCCGTCATACATACTCTTATATAGTAGCACCAACAGTGTCCCGACTGCATCCCTGCAGCTAGGCACGACCACGAGCGCTACTAGCACGAACCAACAACAGCCTGGACCAGAGAAGCTAGCTCCCACGTCCTTTTACATACTACTTGCATTACATAATACATGGAGTAGAGTACATACAGCTGGACGGTCCAGAAGGAGCTAGCTGAGCCGGAGCGGTCGGCGGTGTCTCGGTCTGAAAAGCGGGTAACTAACTAACTGTCAATCATCATTCGGTCAGGTCGAGTGGTCGACCGTGTCCACCACAAGCCAATGCGCAACGGCAATCAACAATGCAGCTACTGCTAGTCTGCTGCCGCTGCCTTGTCGGCTTCGTTCCAGTCGTTACTGCGCGTCTAGCCAACAGGGGAAGCTCACCGCACCGGGAGCCGCCGCCGCCGCCGCTTGTCCAGTCACTGCCGTCACCTCAAGCAATCTACCTGTCCAATCACACATGTCACCTCCATCCAGATCCGGCATCCACACCGACCGTTGCCAAGTACATGTTGCCCGTCAGCTTAGCCTACCCACGCCCACGATGCGATGCGATGGCTTCATCTGCCCCTTCCTGTTGATGGATGGATGGACCATAGATTGGCACAGGCCACAGCATATATGGTTGCCACCATTGTGGCAATGTGCTTGTGAGCAGGCAGCAGTAGTAGTAGCTTGGACGAGGAAGAACACGGACAAGCAGTCAACCTCTGGTCCCTGCCTCTCACGCCAAAATTTTGAAAAGGTGGCAGGCCAACTCCATGGATTAGAATTTGCCGTCTCTTGACAACTCATTTGCAACAACTAACGGAAAGCGCTGTGTCTCTCACAGCCTCACGCACACGTTTAAAATGACAAAGTGTCGTGCCCGTGGTACACAGTATCACATTTCACTCTCGTAGCCGGTTCCACGGTCTCTTTTGCCCCCCATTCGACCTGCCCTCTAAACCATCCTTGTAGTTAAGCACGGCATCAACTACAGTTGTAGCAAGGGCACCCGCAATGGCTGACTCATAAGCTGGCTCTTGGCATTTTTTTCTTCATATTTTAATAGAAGAGAGAGAGAAAGGCTAGCTCTTGATTAAGAGCTAGGCTTATACATACATTTCAAAATCATGTGAAAGTGTCATGTGGACCTAATCATACTATGAGCCATTGCTAAGAGCTAGCACTATTGAAAAGATTGGCTTAGAGCTAGTAACTGACTTATACCATTGCGGGTGCCCTGAGTAGTAAGCGCACCATACATAGTGTATGTGCGGCAAGTCATGCATGGTGGAGTTTAATTTGCTGGTTAAACGCATGCATGTATGTACGGGTAATGTGTGTGGACAGGTCTTTTGATTTTGGTGGTTTTTGCCGGCTGTAATACGTAGAGAGATATGATGAGAGCCTACATTGGCTTGCACCCACACCTGGTTCTGTTTGCTGATGGGTGAGGGTGAGTGAGCTGTGAGCGGATGGACCGCGTAACGTACATGATCTTCCGCAGCATACTGTATGCCTCGCTGCACTGCTGCTGACACCGGAGCAGTAGTGTAGTGTAGTGTATAATGCAGGATTATATATGGACGGACGGATCGGATGGGTAGATAGATGGATGGATGCCTTGGCTCCATTATTTGATTGGATCGGATCGGATTGGACTGGATACGGGTCGGATATAGTAGTAGTACTCTACTGTATGTAGCAATAGCTTCCGTCCGGTCGATGCGTCATGCATGCATCCTCGAAGAGGCAGAAACGAACGTGACGGACACACAGTATGTAGTACTCCGTACGCCGTACTGTATGCGCATGGAGAAGTGCGGCGGTCAGAAGGAATAAAACTCTGCATACTACTCTGCTCGTGCTCGTACTATTGAACCGAATCGCTTGTGGCCGGGCAGCCAGCCGGCAGGAGGGCATGGTGCAGTGGTGGCCACGCTTCCGGGCCTCCCGCGGCGTCGGTGCGTGCGGCGCGGCCCGCGGCTGGTTGGCCGGCTGGCTGGCGCGACGGCCGAGGTCGAGCTAGCTAATTAACCGACCGTTGGCGGGCGCCCGCCGCGGTGTGCGCACTCCCATGCGAAACGGGGGATGCGGGGGGGCGCGGCGCAGGAAAAGATGGGGCGTTGGCGTGCGCGTCGGGTTGGGTTGTTGGTTCTGGTGCCACAGCCCACTTGCCAGGATGGATATGGGAAGCTTCCAAGCATGGCATCTCGTCTCGCCTCGCCGCCTTTAGTCGGTCCTGCCAGCAGTACACAGCACCGCCACGGCGCCACAGGGCCCCCCACGGACAGGACAGGGAGACAGGCAGAGCCGTCGATGCCACGAAACGAAATGCATTGGCGCATGTGTGGAACATGGCATCCAAACCCCAAGCAAGCACCCCCCATTCATTCATCGATCTCCACTGCCGGTGCCTGTGTGGGCCTCCGTCACCGAGCTTCCCTCTCCCCAAGCCGTGTCTAGCTACCTCCATGATTCCATTCCTTTCGCTCTCACTCTCACGTACCCGCGGTTTTTGTTTAACACCAGCCCGCCCCCAGGAAAAGAAAAGAAAATCCTCTTGCATTCTGCGGCTGGAGCTCCATGATTGGCCCTCGTGCTCGTAGCCCCATGCCGTGCTATAGATTGATAGCTGTTGACCGTCTTTGCTGATGAGTGGTGACAGCAGCAAAAGCCGAAGCGAGAGGATCCCGCGTAACAGCGACGCGCCAGCCAACCCACCAACCCCGCCGCGCGGCCCTGTGTCGGTCCGAGAATTCCATCACATTCTTCACCTCAATGCATGCGTACGTAGAGTAGAGGAGCGGAAATGCGCTGCTCAGTTTTTACTACCACAAGTCCACAACGTGCCTCAAATGCTTGCTCATGCGCCCAATTATCCACCAAAAAAAAACAATTGGCATTTATATTATATACATATGCGCTCCATGTAAAGTACGTCTTCTACAAATCTATACAATATCTATTAAAGCCGTAGAACCGGCAACCTCCACCCCTCCTCACATATCACTGTTACCAGCATAGTAAAACAGTATGAATTTTATGAACAGTACTCTACCAATATAAACAGTATGTGACCGTTCGCAAACAGTACCAGGTTTTTGCTGTCCCAAATGCCCGTTAGTGCACGTTAACATACCCATTACTGTTCAGCAAAATTCTTTTTTTCTTTTTTCCTCCTCCTCCCTCCGTTAAAAAAAAACCGCTCTTGCTTTGCATGGGCCCTGCTAGTAAAGTAAAAGCACCATGATGTATACATATGTCAATAGTTCTGTTGCTTTTCTCTTTATTCGATGATGACACCCACCCACGCATATATCTATAGTTCTATACGAAAAAAATCCTGTTTACCACAGATTTTTTTCCAACCACATAATAAAGTCACAATAAGAAGAAACTGAGAACCCAAAAAAAAATCGGTAAATGAAAATACCTCTGCCATGATTTGATTTGGTCCTTCGCAATATTGCAGTACTCCATTTCGTTTTGAAGGAAAATGTGTGCAATTCAAAACCATTTTAAAAAACTAATTGAGAACATTTTTTATCCTTTTCAATTGTTTCCGACTGATTTCGTCCCTAATGCGCGGCATTGCACGCACTGAAAGTGCCAACGAGCATAATCATCCAATGCTTCTTTTGCTGGGAGTATATATATATATATATATATATATATATATATATATATATATATATATATATATATATATATATATATATATATATATATATATATATATATAACCATGCTATGTTTTCTTGTAATGAAATGGTAAGGTATAAAGGACAGCATTCCAACGATATAAGGGCATGTGCCAGTTTCGCACGACAATGAACAGTGGGACATCTCACCAGCATGACTATATGTATTGTACGGATCTATTATGTTAAAAAATTATTAAAGCAATGAAAAGGGTAGATCAATCGCAAAGAGCTCAGCTCCAATGCTTCTGTACCTCTGAATAATAACAAAACAAAGAGGAGACCTCAGAATGTTGCAAATGTATGTTTCAAGTGTTTCAGATGTTTTAGAAGTATGTTGCAAGAGTTTCATATGGATGTTGCTAAAGTATATCAGGATGTTGCATATGTTGCAAGTGTTTCAGAGGTACTCCGTCCGTTCCAAATTATAAGTCGTTTTTACTTTTTTGGTACATCCATTTTGCTATGTACCTAAATATAATAACATGTCTAAATACATAGCAAAATAGATGAACTAAAAAAGTCAAAATGACTTATAATTTGGAACGGAGGGAGTACGTTGCAAGCGTCTATTCAAAATGTTTCATCTGTTTTAGACGTATGTTGCAAGTGTTTTATCTGAATGTTGCATATGTTGCAGTGACTATACATATATTGCAAGCGTTTGTTTCAAATGTTTCATTTATTTCAGTCATATGTTGCAACACGTCTTTCATGTTGCATGTGCATACCGCCGGCGTCGGTGTCGATGAGGGCGGTAGGGCCAAGCCGCGGCCACCGACGCAGGAAAGAGGCGCAAGCTGCGCGGTGCCGGTGTGGAAGAGGCTCGCACGATTCCTCAACAGAAGAGTCCGACGCAGTGGAGGTGATTGGCGCCCGACGCGTCCGTGCGGGGATTGAGCCGAGGGAGGGGGCGAGTCATCCGAGCGATGTGGGACGGTCCCACGTGCGTGCGCGAAAACGGTGCCAGCGCGGACGGCACGCGTAACGGTGCCAGCACGGGTGGCGCGCGAATCTAAGCGGACGAACGGAGCGGGCCCGAACGTCCGGGTGCTAGCCTTCCGGATCTTCTTATGGCAGTACGTAGTTAGGGACCCGGTAATGAGTTACTTTGAAACAGACTTTCACCATGTTGTATTCGGCTGTCCTGCCCAAAAAACCGGCATACCATGGTGCAGATATGCACAGCATGTAGAATAATCAACTGTGAACAATTTGCACCTGTACTCCTGTCACATACTCTAAGGCCCTGTTTGGGAGTTTTGTTTATTTCATCAGTAATCTACTTCCGCCTGTAATTTCTTGTGCGCAAGAAGACAACCGGAATATCATTTCCCTGTAAATTATTGTATGGGTAAATTCTGAAGCAACAATAGCAGCAAGATGTTTCAGAGGTATGTTGCGCTTAAAGTGTATATTGCAAATGTATGTTTCAGGTGTTTCAGACGTTTTAGAGGTATGTTGCAAGAGTTTCATATGGATGTTGCTAAAGTATATCAGGATGTTGCATATGTTACAAGTGTTTCAGAGGTATGTTGCAAGCGTCTATTCAAAATGTTTCATCTGTTTTAGATGTATGTTGCAAGTGTTTTATCTGGATGTTGCATATGTTGCAGTGGCTATACACATACTCCCTCCGTCCCTATATGTATGTGGTCCGGGAAGCGTGTTTGTAAGGGAAACACGGTTTTCTAGAGACAAACATTTAGAGACAGAGGGAGTATATTGCAAACGTTTGTTCCAAATGTTTCATTTGTTTCGGTCGTATGTTGCAGCACGTCTTCCATGTTGTATGTGCAGACCGTCGGCGTTGGTGGCGACGAGGGCAGTAAGGCCAAGCCGCGGGCACTGACGCGGGAAGGAGGCACCGGTGTGGAAGAGGCTCGCACGATTCCTCAGCAGAGGAGTCGGACAAGGTGAGGTGATTGGCGCCCGAAGCGCCCGTGCGAGGTTGAGCCGTGGGAGGGGGCGAGTCATCCGAGCGATGTGGGACAGTCCCGCGTGCGTGCGCGAAACGGTGCTGGCGCGAGTGGCGCGCGAATCAAGCGGACGAACGGGCCCGGGCATCCAGGCGCTAGCCTCCCATATCTTCTTACGGCAGTACGTAGTTACGGACCCGGTAATGAGTTACTTTGAAACATACTTTCACCATGTTGTATTCGGCTGTGCTGCAGTGGCGGATCCAGGACTCAAAACCTGTGGGGCCAGCTAGTAAGAGTTGTGGGGCCAAGTCATATATGCTACAGTAAAATTACTATAGTTTTATCAAAACCTGTGGGGCCAGATGGCCCCACAGGTTATACATAGATCCGCCACTGCTGTGCTGCCCAAAAACCGGCATATACCATGGTGCAGATAGGCACAGCGTGCAGAATAATTAACTGTGAACAATTTGCACCTGTACTCCTGTCACATACTCTAAGGTGTTCAGAGTTCAGACCTTCTATCTGTAAAATATGTACTGTACGGAGTAATGTCAATCTCGAGTGCATGCTCAGCTCCCTGTATGGCTGTACCACTGAAGCATCAGCAAATGAGGGCATCTGTCAGAATGTTCAGAAATCAGAGCATATCGACATCATGTTTATACTTTACAGTTACACCCAGTACTGTATTGTTGCCTTTGTATGCCCACTTGTCCATCTTCTTAACACTGTCCAATTCCACTGACAAAATCACAACAGCACACATATATCCACATCTGCTCATTGTAAATGACCATGCTATTTTACTCAAAAAAGCTTTTGACCATGCTGGACCTAGAACTAGCAGTAGCAGTAATATAAATAACCGGAAACCAGAGATCAGAACGTGGAACACACAGACCATGCACTATCATGATTAGATTATAGTTACTGCTCCAAACACATGTATCATGCTTGCAGAAATGCTCATTGTAAATTAATGACGATCAATGCTTTGTATTACTCAAAAGATTTTGACCAGTGTTGCAGTTCTAGCTACTAATTAAATACTGCCTGCAACACAAAGATCCATCAGATTGTGCAGCACAAACCATTAACTGATTAGATTATGGTTAGTACAGTATGTGCACATTGACTGACTGTCAGCCCAGCACTGTCCAGAACTCCAGATCGCCAAATGTCACCCCCCAGGAAATGCCCTGACAGTATCTTTGTTGGGGAAACATTCATTGTCATTTGTGATTTGTGAACAAGGTAGCCAGCCGGCCTTAAAACACAGCAGTGCATCTGATACTTCATTGTCATTTGTGATGCGTCTTAGCTAGGCACAAGCAATAGCCAAGAGCAGCTAGCTAGCGAGACATTCCGTCAGTGTTCAATCATCAGCTAAGTGAAGTACCGCATCACCAGATACTCGCCCGCATCATTATCAGCGAAACCTGTGAGTGAATGATTATAAACAAGGCCAATAATACACACAAGCATGCACCTTCAAAGATCAGTTGGTTGTTGTTTGTTGCTTGCCCGTACTACTGCCGCTGAAGACATCAGTATCACTACCACTACCAGTGATGCTATGCTACTACTACATGACAGCACTGCACATCACACTCCCTCAGACAACTCCACGGCCGTGGGCCCCGCCCTTGCAAGAAGGACTCCCCAGCTACCAACTCTATGCAATGCACCGGAGACCGGACAGATGCCTAGAAGATCCACCTCAATAATGCATGCAGTTGAGAGACGCAAGCAAGCATACACACACACACTGACACACACGCATGGCAGTCGGCAGGAGAAAATACAAATCAGGTAAGCAGTTAGTGAATGCAGCATCGGCACAGTGATATAGTAGAGTACTACTAGTTGACAGCCACTTAAGTGAAAGGCTGGAATAAGCAAAGAGAGAAACAGACCATGTAAATGGCGTGTGGAAATTCAAAAGAGTTTGAACAAAACCGCTACAATTATTCTTGCATAAATCATACAAAAAACCCCTGCTTTTATATGCTCCATTTCCAGTCCTGTCGATTCTTAAACACTTGCAAACCTATCAAGATGTGTTAAACAACTGGATGCGGCTACTAATTTAGTGGATGCGACGAACCCCACCAATAATTAGACGCGCAAATTACCTGCACCAACCGGGTCTAATTAATCTACTACATGCATTAGGGTACGGGCCCAGCGCAACAGAACAAGATCTGCCAGGTTGCAAGATATGGAGGAAGAAGGCGGCATGCATGTGTTACATCAAAACGCACCACGGCAGCACAGCCATGGCTACTTGCTACTACTTGATGGAGCCATGCCCAACAGAAGCCATTAATAAATCAAATTCATTTCATTTCGTATGAATACACATCACGTTTTTTTATGACAAGAAAACCAGCACCATTTAATTCAGTGTCCCGGCCCCCCTGTGATATTCCTCCGGAGATGCATGGCCTTTGGCCTAGCTAGCAAGGGGAAAGAAAAAGATATCATGAGGAAATATAAAAATAAAAAAGAAGGAAAGATGTTGTCAATCAATTGGGGGTGATTGGAGGAAGGAAACAGAACGGGGGTGCCCATCAACACTGCTGGCCCATGGGCCCACCCACACCCCACCGGCCCACCACATCACATTGGCCAATGGACCAGTCAGTGTACTGGGACACTTGAGCTACTGCTGCCGCGACTACACTGTAGTGTACTGCTACTGCGACACATCACTTGGACATGGAGTCTTGGACGGTCAGTGTGAGCGAGCCATGGCTTCATGTTTTGTCCTCCTTCCTTCCTGGGACGCACACATAGCCATCACAATTTACAGCAGCAATCGCCACCTGCCATGGTCTGCCTAATTGCTCACCACACCCGAATCTGCGTCCACTATCTACAGCTATGGACAATTAAATTGAAGCTCGTAGTACACTCAAGTTTTGTGTGCTTGTGTGTGAGGAGAATCAGTAGGTGTTTTCTGTTGTGTGTGCACTAGCTCCAACTGGGGCAGCCTATATTCGCGTAGCGAAAGGTACGTGGCAAGGTATAGCCGTACCGGGCCCCTGGACGCCTGTGCCACGGCCCAGCTCACCGTTGGCCGCATACAGTCATACAGAGACAGACATGCAGCACACTAGATACTCCTCCAACACAACGTACACACAGTGCCACAAGACCCATGCCACGTCACGTATGCAGCTACACATTGGTGTACCTGCAGCTACAGCTACCCTGTGGTGCACCCATGCATCCATCGTCCTACTCCGTTGTCGCCTCCGATCCTCGTTGAAACGCGCAAGAGCTACACTTGAACCACCGGAATCCGGTTGTGCAGGGAGGGGTTCAGGGAAGTTCAGAGATGCTGACCCTGGAAATCTGGAATGCAGGCAGCTGAATGCATGCCAGATTTCGTGAGCTCCAATAATCCGTCGATCCGCCGACTGACTGTTGTGTTGGCTTAGTCGCGCATTTTCTAAGGAAAATCCAATTCAATGCCCTCACATGGCCATGGCCTTGTACAGAATCAGGATCATTATGGTGGTATGTAGTATGCAACTGACTGTAGTAGTATGCATGAATGGGCGCCAGTTTCTGAATCTGCACGCATGAGCATGAATGGGAGCGGCGAGGCCCCATGATTGATTTCAGGTTGGTACAGCACTGCACTGGTCCATCTCTCTTCCACCGACCGTATCGCCCATTTTTTTTTACAATAGTAGAAAGAACTACTATGATTTGTTCTGAGTGTCTGCCTGGTATATGCTATCTTGTATCTCAAAATCATTCCATTACATTGCCTGTCAGTCTAACAAACAGCCGTCTGCACATGCAAGGAGTATCTTTCAGTTTCCATAAAAAAAATACGCATGCAGGTGAACCGGACTTCCAAGTTCAACGGACATCAGCAATTCAGCATCGACCGACTGCTACATGATGGGAGCTTGAGCTTTACTGGAAGTCTGGAACAACCAGAAAAGATACTAGCCGAAAAAGAAGGATCAATTCAAGCATCAGCATTATTCTAGACTCCAAACAGCAAACGGCTTATATATGTCAATAATTAGACGAACGAATCTGACAAGCAACTACAACGGAGGGGCAGGTAGCACCGGCAGAGACGAAGCACAATTGCGGGGGAGTCTCTATCTGTTAACACGACGTTCAGCTAACTCAAATCTAGGTTTTTAGTCTACGGCATTTAAAGGGTTAGCAGATATCCCAGGACCATTCCTCTTTACTATACACGCGCGCGCAAAGGTTGGCGGGCGGCATTCATTAACGCACGTCTCCACAGCAGCAGCACTTGAAGCAGCTCCTGCATGAGCAACAGCCGCCACCGCCGCAGGAGGTGAAGCAGGTAGTAGGGCAGGAGCACCTGGAAAAACGGAACGGGAAGCAGTTCCTCACTCCGCAGCAGCCACAGCTGAAGTTGCAGCTGGGGCAGGTCGGCTTGCGGACTCGGATGCGGCAGCAGCAGTTAGCAGTGAAGGTGGTTGTCGTCGCGGTGTTCGCCCGGTGGTGGGCCTTCTTTCTGGGCTGCAGGGACGGCCTAATCTTCTTGAGCCGGATCTTCGTTGTGATGTTTTCCATTTCACGGATGAACCTGGATAGGTGGCGGATGAAGTCCGGGTACAGCTCCAGGTTGCAGTGACCTCCCCCTTTGACCCAGAGTGGGTCATAAGGCTCCCTTGCTAGTTTCCACAGCTCCTTTCCATGTGACCAGTTCACAACATCATCGTCCGTCCCCTGCAAGCATCAATGGTGTAACTTATACAATATATTCTAATGTAACTGGAATGCAAGCAACCCTATGACGAAACATACACCATTTCCATGAAACATATAGATGAATTCGGATGTACAGTCACCAGTTTTTTTTCATGATTGTTCATTTGTTCTAGTGGGGTCTAGCAAAATTAAATAACACAAATCAGCATCCAAAATATATATCCTCGATTGAACAAGTGATCTAGGTAAAACTGAGAATACATATGATCTATGGTTCTGTGCAACTAACTAATGATGACAGACTGATACCAATCAATAACATGAAAACTGTAAATAAGTAACAGCAAATCAAATGAAATACGAGTATGTCAGACAAGGCAGGAAATAGTTTACTGCAAAAGCCTGGAAACAGGACTGTTTCATGTAAACTGGTGACTTTCAGGCCCTACGGTTTGGCCTTTCATGTTTCGAGATCATTGGCGAATATGCACTCTCAGGCAGCAACAAACAAATAGACTCACATGTAGCCTGTAGATTCAGTTAGGCCTGTGCAAAATTTGGGCCAGAACAATCCTGATCTTTTGGGCCTACTAGCTTGACATGGCTATAAATTTGGTTGGGCTCAGCCAAGACAATATAAGTTGTTCACTATGACAGGATGAACAGTGAAATGCCAACAACCACCCACGCCAGGACAGCCAATGCCCAATTATTCTTTGGGTTACAGGCTGAATCAAGTCAGTGAGGTCCCACGGGCATATAGTGAGGCTACCACATGTGCACAACTTGCACACTAGGGAACTAAAACTGCTACTCTGCTAGTGACATCCCAGCCCATAAAAGGGCATGAATTCAGTTGACATAACTGCTGGCTAGTTGAGGCTTTAGGCCTGTTCGGAACAGTCGGCTGCGGCCGCTGCAACAGCAGCACAAGGAACAGTGCTGCACAGGTGGTCGTTTGCGGCAGCAAGTAGTAGAAGCGAACAGGCTGAATGAAGACATTGTTTCTGGCCTTTGTAGTTAGGGCATGTTTAGTTGGCAAATTTTTTTGGGTTTTGCTACTGTAGCACTTTCGTTGTTATTTAGTAGTTATTGTCTAACCATAGTCTAACTAGGCTCAAAAGATTCGTCTCGCAAATTACAGGCAAACTGTGCAATTAGTTATTTTTTACCTATATTTAATGCTCCATGCATATGTCTAAACATTCGATGTGATGGATACTGTGCAAAATTTTTTGGGAACTAAACAAGGCCTTATGTTTCTCCCCCTCCACCTATGTATTTTTCCATCTACCTATGGCTGTATACCGCCCAAAACCGCTCGAGGGGGTGATTTGGCCAGTTTTGCAAAGTTCAGGGGGTAAATTAGACCGTTTCATAGTTTGGGGGGTAAAGTAGACGACCCCCCATAGTTGGGGGGGTCAAGTAGACTTTTTCCTATAGATAATGGGGTAACCTCCAGCCTCTACACTAACCAGGGATGTATACAGCCATAGGTAGATGGAAAAATACATAGGTGGAGGGGTGATTTGGCCGGTTTTGCAAAGTTCAGGGGGTAAATTAGACCGTTTCATAGTTTGGGGGGTAAAGTAGACGACCCCCCATAGTTGGGGGGGGGTCAAGTAGACTTTTTCCATTATCTATACCTATGTACTGGGCCACAGTGCCACACATTGGCTAAAACATTTGGTTTAAAGAAAATTTTCAAAAAGCCAAGAATTAGCACCAAGATGATGAATTGTCCTGCTAGGTGTAGCAAGACTTCAGAGGAGAGAACCTGATCAAAGGGATTCCAGATATTAAATGGATTTTCTTCTACACAGATTTCAATTGTTCATCATCTTTGATTCCTATATCTAAAATTGCATAAAAAAGGTATTACATGAAATTGCTTTTCTACTAAAAGGATGTTTTGATGCCATGATGAACTAGTGTGTAATGAGTAATGAATTTATTCACTATCACAACTACCAGTAATACTGTAATAGCATTACTGCTCCAATACATGCACGGCTAGTGTAGCAGGAACAACAACAGCACACTGCCATCAGAAGGGACGCTAAAGTGGTAAATTGTACAAAAGAATGGCACGTAAGAGATCAGTGCATGTTAGTTGAATTCACTGGTACTTGTCCAATCAGACAAGACAAAGGCTAAATATCTTATTAGAGAACACTTACATGAATAACGAGCACTGGGCATTTGACCTTTTTTATTTTCTTCACATTCTGCAGAAATAGGTTTGGCTAGACATTAGTAAAGGGTAAGTCTAGGCATAGGAGGTGCAGACTGCAAAAGAGAACCAGTTTGAGTTATTTACTTTGTAAATGTCAAAGCAGAAAGTAAAGTTCACATGGCAAACAACACGGAGGCCTGACAGTATAGCGCTGTGGAGAACCACCCCACGCAATCTAGGCAAACGAGAGGCTAAATGTAATGTTGGTCCACTGCCCACAGATTGTCCATACAAGATAATGTCTTCCTGGCTGATCCCATACTCAGTTTCTAAGCATTGGTAAACTGCTTCAATGTCTGCATATGTATTCTCTTCACTTGGCTGCATACAAATAACAAACATAAGATCCAGTCCTCCAAAATTGTAATCCTCTAGAAAGAATACAAGAGTATGATAAGTACAAATACCAGGAACCTGGCAGCAATACAAACTGAACACGGCATCTGACTTAGCTCAAATGAGCATATAGCAATATATCAGCCAATCTAGTATCCAAAACAGAATTTGAATTTAAGATGAACAAAGTTTAATAAGTCAGGAATTATCACTGCACTGACTACATGGAGTCTTAAAATACAAGACAGGAAAATCAAAAGAAAACAGTTCCAGTTTGCTTATCTAATTCTGAAATTTAAGGAACAGTGTAACATTAGGCCAGAACTTAAAAGCCTCAAATCAATTTTATGACATATATAAACAATATCATGAAATTTTGCTTAAAATGATTTTTTGCATTGAACTGGGAATGACATGTTGGGTCCACATGCCATTGAGACAACTTGCATATCATGCCACAACAGTTTGATGGATAGTTGGGACATCCATGAAGTCTGGTGGACCTGAATGGAATAAACTGCTCATGCATGTAATTTTGCAAAAGCTGATTCATAAAACTGTAGTATGACACTTTAAAATGGCATGCATGGCTGAAAAGAAAAGGGTTCGAATCTAAATATGCTGATCATTGCTATCTCTGAGACTCTGAGCAGCCTTTGAAGATGCGTTGGCCATGCTGTGCCAGTAATGCACCAGTCAGGCATGGGCCAAAAAGCCTCTTCGCATGTAGGTATATAAACTACGTTCTTGTAATGTGAAACTAAAGCCACATTTCTCAAGCATGGCACATTGAATCTTGAGACTGAGTGCAAAAACTGCAAGCTCTGTAGTTAGGCACACTAGATAACTATCTATCTGTGTTAGTTCTTTCTTTTCCTTTTTGCAGAATTATCTGTGTTCGTTCTGAAAGGCCACTAAGATTTAAGACAAGTGTTTGAAACAGCCAATCAGCAATTCACCACCACTTCTAATTTTCAACACGCCAATATGTCACACTTGAGAAATAAGTTCATCCTTACCTTGCCAGTAGATGCACCGTAGCCAGAATAGTCGTATCTGCGATCACAGAAAAACACAGTAATCACATCAGCATATTCTACACAACTTTATAGCTTACCTTAAGAGCAGACTGATGAAACCGAAAACGCTAAATCATCTTCTTGAAACAAAAATGATGCAATTACAGTCAGAGAATGAAGACACAGTCAACTTTGGGCCAATGATACAGTGATATGCAATATTTCCAAAACAGAAACGGTTAAAATTATCGTTTTTCCTTGATAACCATTCACAACAGTAACGCATATGGGGAGGAGGCGGTAGCTCAGTTGGTAAAAGCAGCACGAACCATGTGCTGCCGCCCGGGTTCGAAGCCCCTGCCCACCGTATTTCCGTGCACAGTGCATGGGAATGGGGACACTGCGCCCCGGTTCCAAAAAAAAAACAGTAACGCATACACGGCGATAAGAACTGAATCTTCTATTGATGTCACATCCTACGTTTGAAACAAGAAACGGAAAGACTGAAGCACACGTCATAACCACATCCAAATCCCACATTCCAGTAACGGCGTAGCACACGTCATAACCACTTCCAAATCCCACATTCCAGTAACAGCGTAGCACACGTCATAACCACTTCCAAATCCCACATTCCAGTAACGGTGTGCTTCCGCCGCCCTCGACATGCAAAATGAAACTGATCTATGCAATGCAGCATCAGTAATTCGCACAAACCGTCAGTAAAGGTAAAGAGTATCTTATCCAGTAGCGCCGCCCATCCCCTCTAAATAAAATCCAGAAAATACTTGCGTTAGGCATGTCTAGGCAGAGCGTGCTATTATAACAAGAAAGGTATTAAAGCTTGAAGTACACTATCCTAAACAGATCAAGGAGCATAGCACTAGGAAACAGCAGAATAAATGCACCTAATAAACACTTGTAAGGGAAAAATTGCAAGATCACAGAGATGGCCAGGAAGCATAGTGCGCCACTAACCCCATCAGATTGATCTTGAGATTGACCTTGAGCTGCACAAAGAGGTCGTACAGCTGGCCAAGGTCGGCGGCGTTGCCGTGCGAGTAGAGCAGGGTGAGCCGCGCGCAGGGGTTCCGGAAGTAGAAGGCCACGACCTTGTTCCCCCTGGTGGTGTTGACGAGCAGGACGTCCATGGCGCTGTCCCGCGGCACGCCGGAGGCGACGAGGCGGCCCGTGGTCTCGTCCTTCCGGACGGCGTACGTCGCCGGCTCCGGCGGGAAGAAGGCGAACCGCGCCGCGAGACTGGACACCGAACACCCCGACAGCATCGGAGGCAGCGCTCACTCATCGACAGGCGGCAATGCGAGATGCTCGGAAGAGGACGCCCTCTCCTCTCCGCCCTGCGGCTGCTGCTTCCGTTCCTTGGCTCAGATGGATCGAGCTAGGTTGCCAACGATCGAATAGACCCAGGTGTTTTGGGATTTTCTGGAATAATAACGGATTTGCGGCACCTTTGGTTATTCTGTTGGATCAAATCGGCTTCAAGGATCAAACTTTTTTGGGGGTGAAAATCTCTTGGGGAGTAAAGCACAAAAAGGCCAGTTCTTGAATCCTAGCTGGCTGGATGGATCTCTGCAGCAAACGGGCTCTCGCAAGAAACGGGTAGCCCTTTCCCCCTCCTCTTCCTCCTCTTCGCGAGAAAGAAATCCGCCCTGATCAAAACAAAAAAAAAGCCAAAGAAACCAGCTCACTCCATCGCGCGATTGATCACCAGCATCTCCGAAATCTCAGCAGGGAGAAGACGATTGAGAAACATCAAAGAAATGCATTCATGGTGTACCAATCGTACAGGGGAGGGGTTTGGGAGGGTTTAGTGCGGCGGTTACCAGTGTGAGAAACGAGCAAGCGACGAGGAGGCGAGGAGCGGAGCAGCACCAGGGAGGCAGGGGACCAGGAGGAGGAGCAACCGCTGCACAGCACTAGCGACTAGCGAGCGCTCGCTCTGCTCAGCGGCAGCCTCGGCCACGCACGCTGCTCACTTCCATTTATTACTCACTGCCACCCACACACACTCAGAGAGGGGGGGAGAGGAGAGGGAGAGAGAGAGAGAGTTTTGGGAGGAGGAACCGGAACCGAGGGAGGAAAGAGATGCTGTTGTGTGCGTGCAGCAGCCGGCAGGGGTACGCGCGTGTGGGGAGAGCAGCAGCAGATGCAGATGAAGCTGGAACAGGGGCAGCGGAAAGTGCAGGGGATACCCACGCCACGCCTTTGCAAAAAGACGTTGCTCTCGCATCGCATTTCTCCCCTCCTCGGCCTGGCTCGCTCGCCGGGCTTGTTTTCGCTTCGCAGTCGCAGAGGCCGCCGCACAGTGCCGCGTGTGCCTCCGCCGATCGAGGAATCCGGGACCGTTTGATCGTGATATCACACGGCCCGGATGAGGCCGAAACGGAGATTGGAGTCTTTGTTGGGTGTGTACTGTCACGTTCTCGGGACATTTGAGATTTTTCATGTGTTATAATTCCATGAACATTTGTCGTGGTGCGTTCTCGTCTTTTTCACGAGTAACATAGCTGTCAGTTTTGTGGGCACCTATGACAAGTCTTGGTAAAAATAAAATCTGATGAGATCGTTGTAATTACTGTCGTGTTATTTTTGTCAAGCGTGAGTGGTTAGGAGACATTTAATTACCGTGCCAAAATCTGGTCGTGTCTTTGTTGGAAGTGCTAGCGTGTTCTCTTGCAGGCTTCCTGTGACGATTGTACATTTGTAGTGCTAAGATTCTGATGATGTCTCGTGAGAGAAATTTTTTGGTTTTTCTATGGTCATTTGTCCTTACGGCTAAGACTGATGATACCTGCATGAAAACGACCATGGTTTCTAGTCGAGTTCGTTCACGCTTCTCATGATAGATAATCTGTTACATGGTGAAGAGGACACCTCAGGGCATGGAAAACCGCATATTTCTAGATGACGACAGATGATTTATTATGCAAATGCAAAAAGAATTCTCGTCCACATTCTTTTTTAAAAAAAAATAAAGCTAAATGCGTGACCCATGCCTACCAGATGTTAATAATATATCTTTTAGTTATTATACTATCTAAATTTAAAGCTGTAATATATATCTTTTATGATGGAATATGCCACCTGGATTTGGATCATTGACTCGATACAAAGCACTTGCATTTTTGCGGTTTTATTGCATGATTTGGCGCCTGTTTGGCAATGGTCTGGCTCTGACTTTTGCAGAAGCTTCTACTGAGGAGCCGTACAGGAGTCGGAATCGTTTTTGGGTCAGGAGAAGGATTTATTTTATGGTCAATAGTAGAAGAGTCAGCTATTTCTAGGTCCATAGAAGTGAATAGTAGAAGATTCGGAGCTATTTCTCGGTCTATGGGAGGAGATATAATGTGTGACTCTTCCTCAAATGCTCTGGCTCCTCGAGAAGCCATGCTAAATAAGTCCTTAGTGATTCTATTATTTTAGTGTTAGTTGATATGTCCGTTATGTGTCTAAAATGATTTCTTCAATTTCGAGATGTGCTTTAGAGATATTCATAGGAATAGGCCATAAGAATTAGTGTGCGTGTGTGTTTATGAGCGTTTGTATCTGCATCATTTAAAAAGGCTAAAACTATAAATTACTTCTAGTAATTATTTTTATTAAAATTATATAGTGCGTATTGAAAGCATCTAGGCCCCGAGGTTTGGTTTCGGCAATTGATGACAACGCTTTATTACCATGACTAACGTGTGTTTTGCAGAAACTTTGGTAAGTTAGGTCATGGAGGTTTTAACTGCTTTGGGCACCATGGTATTCATGCCCCATGATGGAAATCGTTTCGGTTTTCAAAAGAGTGACGTCAAGATTAAGGACGGTTAGTTCCGGATGTCGAGGTGTTGAGAGACATTTGGAATAGTCGTTAGGATCTTCGTTTTTCTCTTTTGGCCGTACTATTAAGGGGGGCATGAGCGGGTAGCTTGACCTAGGCGAGTCCTATGTTTAGGTGTGGTGCACACTTGTTAAACTTGGCGCTAGGCAGCTCTGGAATAGCTCAAAGTTCAGTTGGAAGCAACTTGGTTCAAGTTGTGACGCGTTTCGGAGAGTTTCGGGTCGTTTTCCCATGACCGGACGCGGTCCTCGGCATGACCGGACGCGTCCGGTCAGTTCAGTTCCGCGGCCAGGGTTTCAGCTCTGACGACCGGACGCGGTCCTCGCGAGGACCGGACGCGGTTGTCAGAAGTCAACACGTGTCACTTGAGGGAAACACCCGATCGGACGCGACCTGGGTGTGATCGGCGCGTCCGGTCACAGTCCAGTAAGGTCCAGAGACGACCGGACGCGTCCGGTCATCACCGATCGGACGCGGTCGCGCGTCCGGTGCGAGTATAGTATGCTCCCTGCACGATCGGACGCGTCCGGTCACCCCTGACCGGTGCGTCCGGTCACTCAGTTGTTTTTCGGATTTCGACCGTTACGAGCGACCGGCGCGTCCGATCAGTTCAACCGGCGTGTCCGGTCAGCTCGTGTTTTGCTGAGTCAGCAGGTAACGGTTCGTTTTGTTTGTGGGGTGTATAAATACATCCCCACCACCTCTTTTAGAGGTCTCTTGCTCATTTGATCAGCTGATAAACACCTTTGGAGTGCAAGGGAGTGCAAGAGCACTAGTGAGGATAGAGATTTGAGAATCAAAGCTTGAGAGTTCCTCACTAGCGATTAGAGAGTAGCAAGTGTGCATCCACTTTCTCATTTGGGCTCGTAGTGGTCAAGTGAGAGTTCTAGCTTGTTACTCTTGGTGATCGCCATCACCTAGACGGCTTGGTGGTGATTGGGAGTTCGGTGATCATCCGGCGGAGCTTGTGGATGACCCAACTCATCTTGTGAGCGGTTGTGGGTGATTCACCGCGACGGAGTGTCAAAGAATCAACCCGTAGAGAGCACTTGATCCTTGCGCGGATCAAGGGGGAGCTACACCCTTGCGCGGGTGCTCCAACGAGGACTAGTGGGGAGTGGCGACTCTTCGATACCTCGGAAAAACATCGCCGTGTTCCTTGCCCCTTTACATTCAAGCATTTACATTCTCGTATTTACTTTCATTGCTTGTTTACATTCTTAGACTTGCCATGCTAGACTAGGTTTGGAAACTAGGGTGCAAAACTTTGTATCGGTAGACTCTCTAGGAACACTAGTAGACACTAGGGGTGAATTCCGGCTTGTAGGATTTAATTCTTGCATTTAATTTTTAGAAAAGCCCAATTCACCCCCCCCTCTTGGGCATTTTGATCATTTCAATTGGTATCGGAGCCGTGTTGCTCTATTTTTAGGCTTTACCGCCTAGAGCAAGATGTCTAATGGGGAAGGACCACCTCCCACTTTTGAGGGAGACGATTTTCCATATTGGAAAATTCGTATGGAGGCGTATCTCGAAGCCATAGATGTTGGGTGCCTTAGAGCCGCAACCGAAGGGCTTCCCCCCATAAGGGATCCCGCTAACCCAAGTGGTGACGAGGAGAAGTACGACCGGTGGAATGCAAAGGCCAAAAATGCACTCTACTGGGGCTTAGGCAAAGATATCTTCAATCGCGTGCGTAATGCAAAGAACGCTCATGAATTGTGGGAAAATCTTTGTGCTCTCCATGAGGGAACTAAGAGTGAGCGTGAGGAACGCTATCACATAGCTTTAAAGAAAATTAATTCTTTTGAGATGCTTCCCAAAGAAAGTGCTAATGACATGTACACTCGCTTGAATGTTCTTGTAGAGGACCTCAATGCTCTTGGGCTCACCAAAATAAGCCAATCGGATGTTGCAAGGAAGATCTTGAGTGTGCTTCCCGTTGAGAAGTATGGACACATTGTCACCGTGCTTCACCAAAGTGATCTTTCCACCGCAACACCGACTCAAGTTTTAGGGAAAATCAATACTCATGAGATGTACATGCATATCACTCCGGAAGAGGGCTCATCATCTTCCAAGAAGAAAGACTTGGCCTTCAAAGCTAGTCATGACAAGAAGAAGAAGAAGGGCCAAGCCATGATGGTGCAAGAAAGCTCAAGTGAAAGTGATGTTGATGATGAATCACTTGCACTCATGGTGAGAAAGACCACCAAGATGCTAAAGAAGCTTAACAAGAGTGGCATCAAGTTCGATGGCAAGAAGAAGAAATTCTTCACAAGTAGCAAGAGAAAGCCAATCTCGGAGATGGATTGCTACAATTGTGGTGAACTTGGCCACCTAGCTCATCAATGCCCTAGACCACCAAAAGACAAGTACAAGAACAAGAACAAGGGCAAGAAAAATAATTCAAGTGATGAGGAAGAAGAGAAGAAGAAGAACAAGCCATACAAGAAGAAGGATGGCAAGAAGAAGGAGTTCCACAAGAAGAAGAAGGGAGGAAAGGCATACATTGTTGGTGATTGGCTCACCGACATTGAATCATCTTGTGAGTCCTCCGAAGATGAGAGCGATGATGAGAAAGAGAAGGTTGCCGCATTTGTGATGGGGCCATCATCTTCACCAACATCTTCATCACCACCTTCACCGCCTCCTTCACCATCATCGTCCACTACTCACTTATGCCTTATGGCCAAGGGTGAACGAAAGGTACAAAACCATGATAGTGATGATGATGATGATAGTGATAGTGATGATGAATATGACTCACCTTCTTATGATGAACTTGTAAAATTGCTAAACAAATACACTAAAATCATAAGAAGAACTAGAAGTGAAAATGATGATCTTCAAAATAAAAATGAATCACTCTCATCCAAGCTTGAAAATATTCAAAAGACTAGTGGTGAGCTTAGAGTTCAAAATGAAGTGATGTCTTCCACTCTCAAGGAGCTCAAAACCTCTTATAAAGAGCTTAAAGATCAACATGATAAACTTGAGAAGAAGCATGATGAGCTCATCACTAGACATAATTCTCTAAAGGACAAATACACCACATTAAAAATTGACTATGATAGTCTTGTGGTTGCTAATGAACTTGCTCTTGAGACACATGATGCTACTAACCATGTTATTAAGTGTGATATAGCTACATCATGTGATGACTTGATCATTGAAAGCATTGAGCAAGGTTCTAGTAGCAAAGGCATGAGTGTGGTTGAGTCAAGCAACCATGATGATTATGTCAAGATTAAGAGTGAGAATGAGAAGCTTGCAAATGAGAACAAGAAGCTAAAAGGTTTGATGGCTCTTGAGAAGCAACCAACAAATGAGTCACTCATTGAAGAAAACAAAAAGCTCAAACAAGAAAAAGAGCATCTCAAGACCGGCCTAAGCAAGTTCACAAGAGGCCAACATTTGCAAAGTGAGCTCCTCATGAACACCGTAATGAAGATGGATAGAAGTGGTATTGGGTACTTGGCAAATCAAGAGAAGAAAGCAAAAGCTCAACAACAACAAAGCAAGTCAAAGCCCAAGCCAAAGAGATGTGTTGAGTGTGGTCAAGAAGGTCACTTTGCTCATGAATGCAAAACTCCACCACCACAATCCTTGCCCAAGCATGCTAGACCCTTTGCATTCAATGCTCATTATATGCTAAGAAAAGATTCAAATGGAAAGATGAAAGTCATGTTTTTGGGTCCCCCAAACAAGAATAGGCCAAAGAAAATATGGGTTGCCAAGTCACTAGTGGATAAAGTCAAGGGCCCCTCTCAAGTTTGGGTCCCTAAACAAAAAGCTTAATCTCTTGTGTGTAGGTGAACTACAAGACCGGTGGATCTCATTGGGTTATTGATAGTGGTTGCACTCAACATATGACCGGTGATCCTCGTATGTTCACCACCATTGAAGAAAATGGAATATGTCAAGAGAAGATCACATTTGGGGATAATTCAAAGAGCAAAGTCAAGGGTATAGGCAAGATTGCAATATCACATGATCACTCACTCTCAAATGTGCTTTATGTTGCTTCATTGAGTTTCAACTTGTTATCCGTTGGGCAACTTTGTGACCTTGGCTTCCAATGCTTGTTCACACCAAATGAAGTGGAAGTTTCAAAGATAGATGACAAGCAAGTGATATTCAAAGGCTTTAGATACAACAATCTTTATCTTGTTGACTTCACCTCCGAAGATGCAAATTTGATGACATGTTTGTTCACAAAGACCTCACTTGGTTGGCTTTGGCATAGGAGGCTTGCTCATGTTGGAATGAACACTCTCAACAAGCTATTGAAGAAAGAACTAGTGAGAGGATTGAAGGATGTGAAGTTTGAAAAGGACAAACCTTGTAGTGCATGTCAAGCGGGCAAACAAGTTGCAAACACTCATCCAACCAAAGCTTTCATGTCAACTTCAAGAGTGCTAGAACTTCTACACATGGATTTGTTTGGGCCTACAACATACAAGAGCTTGGGTGGTAATCTCTATTGTCTTGTGATAGTGGATGACTACTCAAGGTATACATGGACTTTCTTCCTTCATGACAAATCCGAAGTGGCAAATTGCTTCAAGAAGTTTGCAAAGAGAGCTCAAAATGAATTTTGAAGTCAAGATAAAGAAGATTAGAAGTGATAATGGCAAAGAGTTTGACAACACCAACATTGAAGCTTATTGTGATGAAATGGAATCAAGCATGAGGTCTCTTCAACCTACACTCCTCAACAAATGGTGTAGTTGAGAGAAAGAACCGAACTTTGATCACCCTTGCAAGAACAATGCTAGATGAGTACAACACTCCGGAGAAGTTGTGGGGGCCGAGGCAATCAACACCGCATGCTATGCTTCAAATCGCCTCTTCCTACAAAAGTTTCTTGGCAAGACCCCCTATGAGTTGCTTAAAGGGAAGAAGCCGGACGTCTCTTTCTTCCGGGTGTTTGGTTGCAAATGTTACATCTACAAGAAGCGTCAAACACCTAGGGAAGTTTCAAAGACGTTGTGATATTGGTTTTCTTGTTGGTTACTCATCAAAGTCCAAAGCATATAGAGTATTTAACCATGCCACCGGTTTGGTTGAAGAAACATATGATGTGGAATTTGATGAATCTAACGGCTCCCAAGGAGCAATTGAGAATTGTGATGATGTAGGTGATAAACCCTTGAGGGAGGCCATGAAGAACATGCCGGTGGGAGACATCAAGCCAAAAGATGATGATGACGATGTACAAATTGTTGATCCACCATCTTCATCACGTGTGCCTCAAGATGATGACAAGAATGAGAGAGTTGAAAATGAAGACACTTATGTCTCTCATGAACAAGCCGAGGCACAAGCTCAAGATGTTGATGCTCCCCATCCACCTCCTCAAGTGGTTGATAGAAGAAACTCACCACTACTTCAAGCACATCCACAAGATCTCATCATAGGGAGTCCCACAAAGGGAGTAATGACTCGATCTCAAAAACTAGCTTCTTTTGTTGAACATCACTCTTTTGTCTCTTGCGTTGAACCTAAGAATGTAGAAGAAGCTCTTCAAGATCCGAATTGGGTGAATGCAATGCATGAAGAATTGAACAACTTCACCCGCAATCAAGTATGGACACTTGAAGAGCATCCTAAAGGTGCAAGAGTCATTGGAACCAAGTGGGTGTTCCGAAACAAGCAAGATGACCAAGGCATAGTGGTGAGGAACAAGGCAAGACTAGTTGCAAAGGGGTTCTCTCAAGTTGAAGGTCTTGATTTTGGAGAGACCTTTGCACCCGTTGCAAGACTTGAAGCCATTCGTATCCTCCTTGCATATGCATCACATCATGATATGAAACTATATCAAATGGATGTGAAAAGTGCATTCTTAAATGGCTTTATAAATGAACTAGTCTATGTTAATCAACCTCCCGGGTTTGAAGACCCTAGATATCCTAATCATGTTTATAGGTTATCCAAGGCGTTATATGGGCTCAAGCAAGCCCCTAGAGCGTGGTATGAGCGCCTCCGGGACTTCCTCATTGAGAAGGGCTTCACAATTGGGAAGGTCGACACCACACTATTCACCAAGAAGTTTAATGGGGAGATCTTTATTTGTCAAGTATATGTTGATGATATCATCTTCGGATCAACAAATGAAGATTATTGCAAGGAATTTGGTGAATTGATGTCGAAGGAGTTCGAGATGTCAATGATTGGTGAGCTCACATTCTTCCTTGGATTTCAAGTAAAGCAAATGAGAGAAGGGATTTTCATCTCTCAAGAAAAGTATACCAAGGATCTTCTCAAAAGATTCAAGATGGAAGAATGCAAACCAATCAAGACCCCAATGCCATCAAATGGACATCTCGACCTAGATGAGGAAGGTAAACCGGTTGATCAAACTCTCTACCGTTCTATGATTGGTAGCTTGTTGTACCTTACCGCATCTAGGCCCGATATCATGTTTAGTGTGTGCATGTGTGCCCGCTTTCAAGCGTGCCCTAAAGAACCTCACCTAAGTGCCGTAAAAAGAATCCTAAGATATCTTAAGCTCACCCAAGCATTGGTCTTTGGTATCCCAAAGGAGCTAGATTCCAACTAGTTGGCTATTCCGATTCGGACTATGCCGGTTGCAAAATTGATAGAAAAAGCACATCCGGAGGGTGCCATTTGCTTGAAAGATCTTTAGTATCTTGGTCATCTAAAAAGCAAAATAGTGTGGCTTTGTCCACCGCCGAGGCGGAATACATTGCCGCGGGGGCTTGTTGTGCACAAATCTTATATATGAAATAAACCCTCCTAGACTATGGAATTGTTCTTGAAAAGGTGCCACTTTTATGTGATAATGAAAGTGCCGTCAAAATTGCTAACAATCCGGTACAACACTCTCGCACCAAGCACATTGATATCCGCCATCACTTTCTAAGAGATCACGTTGCTAAAAATGACATATCACTAGAAGGTGTAAGAAGTGAAAATCAATTAGCGGATATCTTCACTAAACCTTTGGATGAGGCAACTTTTTGTAGGTTAAGAAGTGAACTCAATGTGCTTGATTCTAGTAATTTTAAAAAATGAGCGTGTGTTGTCCCTTGCATTGCATTGTATGATATGCCATGTTTATTTTATCGCAATGCTTTTAGGGCTTGGCTAACACGGTTACGATAACCCTTCTTTGGAGGAGTGAAGAAGCCTAACCGTGGATCAAACTTGACAAGCATTCTAGTTTTACCTTCTTGTATTGCATTGCATATGCATGGTTGTTGTCCTTGTCGTTTCTTTTCGGTTAAGCTTTGAGCAACCTCTGTGTTCGTCCATGGATAGAGAGAGCATTTTGACGCTCCTAAAGGTTCAAAAACTCTATTGCATGGCCATACGTTGCTCCTTGGGTGTTTATTGCCTATTTTCTTAAAAAATAATACTAGCCTAAGGCAATCTATATTAAAAAATTTGAGGGTTTGAGTGAGGTCACTCATATCATGTTCCAATTGGTGTTTATTTGTGTCTTTTTGAATTGGAACCTGATTGGGAGAAGTCGCGTCGTTGTTCGGAACGAAGAAGGGCGAAGAACAGTGACCGGACGCTGGACCGGACGCTGCACCGGACGCAGTGATGCTTCACCACCGTGTCCGGTCCCGGCGTCCACCAGCGCGTCCGGTCATCCAGAAGACCAACTCCAGATCTAGTGACCGGACGCTGCACCGGACGCGCCTCTGTTGACCACCGCGTCTGGTCCCGGCTATCACCACCGCGTCCGGTCATTCGCGACGATTTCCCGAGCTCCCCTCGACCGGACTCTGACCGCGTCCGGTCAGTCCTCACCGGACGCGTCCGGTCACTCCAGAAGCTTACTGGAGTGTGACCGGACGCTGCACCACCGCGTCCGGTCATAACGACCACCGCGCCCGGTCATCACGCGTCGAGCGGATCTGACCCTTCATATACCGTTTCGACCTCGGCCGTGTTTCTTCCTCAGCCCGAGCTTTTTTCCGCTGCCGCCGCGCCATCACCTCCGTCGCAGCCTCCGCCGCGCCTCCGCCGCAGCCGCCGCCGCGCCTCAGCCGCGTCTCCGGCCCCGCGCCAGCCCTGCCCGTGCCTGCTCGCGCCAGCCGCCCGCACGCGCCACCGCCGCTCGCTCGCCACCGCGCCACCGCCGCTCGCTCGCCACCACGCCACCGCCGCACGTACGCGATCTTGCCGCCGGTGAGCCGCGCTCCTTGCTTGCCAGCAATCATCTCCGGCAGTGGGCTGCCTCTCGCTCGCCTCCGATCGATCTTCATCGAGTTGCCCTAACCCTAACCCTAGGGTTCGCGTAACGTCGTTCGATCGTTCGTCGTCGAGGTTTTGTCGCGCGACGTCTTCTTCGCGAGGTTGTTTCGCGTCACCTTGACCTCCTCGCTAGGGTTTGCCGTAATTCTTTCTTTTAATCCTAATTGCATCTTGTTTCGGCAAATCAGAGCTCGTCCGGCGATTTCGGGAATCTCGCGATCTAGGTCACCTCATCTTGTCACCGTCGTCTCGTCGATCCGAGGTAGCTTCACGTCTCGATTCTCATCGTACCACATATGCTTGCTATCTCTAGGGTTTCGTACCTTTTAGTTGTATATGTGCTTATAGTAGATCTCTCTATTCCGTCGTTGCAGCGAGTCTGTCCGTGTGTCGGGTGAGATCAGTTTGCTGAATCCGAGGCCAAGCCTGCGGATACGGATTGAGGCCAAGCCTCTCGAGTGACAGTTCACCATCTTACAGAGGTTTTCGGTCAGTTTGTCAGCATGGTGCGTTGCAAGAACGCCGGTGGTGCTCCTGGTGACGGGGACGACAGTCCTCCTCGTCGGTCTGAGATTGCACGTGGAAAGCGTATCAAGGTCATGGCCAGAAAGAAGAAGAAGACACTTACAGAGGCAGAGATTGCTCAGGCCGTGGCAGATGCAGTAGAGCAGGCAGAGAGAGATGGCAGGAGCAGTGGCATACGCATAGGCGAGCGTCGCTTTCATCTTGAAGGTCGACAGCTCGGCACAGAGGCCACTGAGGGTACTGAGGATACTGGAGCTACAGAGGGTATGTCAGTTGATCCACCTCCAGAGGCCACAGAGGCCACAGAGGCTCCAGAGGCTACAGAGGACACAGAGGAGCAGCCAGCTCAGTCTCCACCACGTCGCCGCTCCACACGCGCCCGTACTCAGGTGACTCCTAGGCCAGAGGGCCAGCGTCGTGGAGCACGTCCTCCTCCCAGAGCTAGAGGTTCACCCCCGGTCGAGCACTTTGACTTGAGGGGTGCTACAACACGTCAGGTGCAGGGGTTGAGGTTCGTGGAGGTCAGTCGGTGGTTTCCACCTGTGAGGGATCCTAGAGCTTCAGAAGGTTTTTATACCCCACTTCAGGAGGATTTCTACAGGGCTCTAGTTGACAGTGGTATTGCCTTCCGACCACAGAGGGTCTGTCGACTTGAGTCACTAGTTGAGGTTGTGGGAGAGCAGCTACGTCCGCACCTGTCCTTTCTGCCAGGCTTGTCAGATCTTCTTGGACGGACAGGTGCATACTGCGGCACATGGGTCAGAGAGTTTTATGCTTCACTATAGATTGATCCTGCCCATGATTTCATTCACTTTGCATTCCGAGGCCGCGATCACCGCCTATACAGCACCAGAGTGCGGGAGATTCTCAGACTCCCAGCTTCCAACACGAAGATACATCAGCTGTGCTTTGGTCAGACTCCTCCACCGAGACGCCCTCACGGCGGTGCAGTGCCACCTACAGACTTGGTTCGACCCTGCTTCCGTGAGCCTTTTGGCGAAGGGTCTCGTCGCACGCCTGCCAGTTTGACACCTCTTGCCAGAGTGTTGGATGCCATAGTCAGACGCACTCTCCTTCCCAGACTTGGCTACAGAGAGGGACTGACTCGGATGCAGCTTTGGGTTGTTCACCACCTCCTCTCACAGACACAGTTTGACATTTGGGATCTCATACTTAGTGAGATGGAGGACACCATAGCTGAGGGCTTCAAGGGTAATCGTCAGCTGCCCTATGCACACTGGATCTGCTTCATCATTAGATCATCCATCCAGTTACCTGCAGAGATCCGAGCTGAGATATCAGATACGACTACTGCTTTCCCTGAGTATGATATCCGTCAGCTTTGGACTTCAGTCACCAGAGATCAGGCCCCAGTGCCAGGACAGCGTGTGCGACCTGAGGTTCCTGAGACAGCAGCTGAGCAGGACGCCACAGTTGATGAGCTTGCAGAGGCAGAGCTTGCCGATCTTGACACTCAGCCTGCTGATCTTCCTGAGGATGTGACATCTGACAGCACTGATGAGGACTACCAGCCCATCCCCAGGTACCGGTCTCCTCGGTCTCACGACCACGAGGCCGGTGGCTCTGGTTCAGCCTCCCGCACAGACCCAGCCATGGTGGCCATACTTGAGAGGTTGACCCAGGCACAGGAGCAGCAGCAACAGCAGATACAGCGACAGGCTCAGGACACAGCTGCAGCACTTGCACAGATTCAGGCTCGTCAGGACGAGTTTCAGCGTCAGCAGCTTGAGATCCAGAGGCAGCAGGTTGAAATGCAACGACAGCAGTACGAGATTCAGCGACAGAGTGCAGCTAGTCAGCAGCAGTACTTGGATCTCCTGCGCCACCTAGTCACTATTGGGGTTCCTCCGCCTGCTTCTGTCCTGACTTCTGCTTTACAATCCAGTGATCCATCGAGTCAGGGACAGCCGGGTTTCCAGTTCACATCCCCACAGCAGCAGGTTCCCCAGTCATTCCAGTCCCCGAGCTTCACGCCTATTCACACGGGATTTACACCTTCAGACCAGCCTCGCCCTCACCTCCTGACAGGCACACCCTTCCGTGATTTCAGTGCTACCTACAGCGAGTTGACTGGTCAGCCGACGCCCTCGCACACTACCTTTGCTACTTCTTCAGGGTTGTCAGCTTAAGAGGCAGCTATTCCTCCAGTGACAGGGACTGGTACTACAGAGACTCTACCTTCGTCAGTTGCCTCGACAGATCCTCCTGCTATTGGCTCGCTACAGGCTCAGGTCACTCAGACGGATCCTCTTATTGCTACTACGACAGTACCTGTTCCTGCCGTTCAGACCCAGACAGTTACACAGCCACATGCTTCTTCAGAGGGTCAGCCAGATAGCTCAGATTCCGAGGGAGATTCTCTACACTTCGTGTTTACTCCGCGCACCTCGGCACCCGGCACGTCTCCGTCTGTCCCCCCGTCAGATCCTTAGATTAGTTTTTTGGCGCTTGATGCCAAAGGGGGAGAGAGAGTAGTTTCAGGGGGAGTTTTGAGAGAGGGTTTTCGTTTTTCTTGTGTGCTACATTCATGCATCATGTTTTCTTTTCAGTCATTGCATTCGTGTGACATGTCGTCGTGTGATAAACCTTGAGCCTTAATGTTTTATCCAGTCATAGTGTTAGCGCTTGTCACCGTTTTTAATTATAGCTCTAAGGTTGTGCTTCCGTGCCTTACTCCGATTTCTTATGAGCTATATCTGTTTGTGTACTGACGTTCTTTGACTTATCTTATGAGTACACTCTTTTGGCTTGGGGCACATAAGCAAATTCCTAACCCCTTGTGCTTATTGCTTTTTGCTTATGTGAACCATGCATGCTCGAAAACCTCAACTCAAATCTTTTATATCTTAGTGTTGTCATCAATTACCAAAAAGGGGGAGATTGAAAGCATCTAGGCCTCGAGGTTTGGTTTCGGCAATTGATGACAACGCTTTATTACCATGACTAACGTGTGTTTTGCAGAAACTTTGGTAAGTTAGGTCATGGAGGTTTTAACTGCTTTGGGCACCATGGTATTCATGCCCCTTGATGGAAATCGTTTCGGTTTTCAAAAGAGTGACGTCAAGATTAAGGACGGTTAGTTCCGGATGTCGAGGTGTTGAGAGACATTTGGAATAGTCGTTAGGATCTTCGTTTTTCTCTTTTGGCCGTACTATTAAGGGGGGCATGAGCGGGTAGCTTGACCTAGGCGAGTCCTATGTTTAGGTGTGGTGCACACTTGTTAAACTTGGCGCTAGGCAGCTCTGGAATAACTCAAAGTTCAGTTGGAAGCAACTTGGTTCAAGTTGTGACGCGTTTCGGAGAGTTTCGGGTCGTTTTCCCATGACCGGACGCGGTCCTCGGCATGACCGGACGCGTCCGGTCAGTTCAGTTCCGCGGCCAGGGTTTCAGCTCTGACGACCGGACGTGGTCCTCGCGAGGACCGGACGCGGTTGTCAGAAGTCAACACGTGTCACTTGAGGGAAACACCCGATCGGACGCGACCTGGGTGTGATCGGCGCGTCCGGTCACAGTCCAGTAAGGTCCAGAGACGACCGGACGCGTCCGGTCATCACCGATCGGACGCGGTCGCGCGTCCGGTGCGAGTATAGTATGCTCCCTGCACGATCGGACGCGTTCGGTCACCCCTGACCGGTGCGTCCGGTCACTCAGTTGTTTTTCGGATTTCGACCGTTACGAGCGACCGGCGCGTCCGGTCAGTTCAACCGGCGCGTCCGGTCAGCTCGTGTTTTGCTGAGTCAGCAGGTAACGGTTCGTTTTGTTTGTGGGGTGTATAAATACATCCCCACCACCTCTTTTAGAGGTCTCTTGCTCATTTGATCAGCTAATAAACACCTTTGGAGTGCAAGGGAGTGCAAGAGCACTAGTGAGGATAGAGATTTGAGAATCAAAGCTTGAGAGTTCCTCACTAGCGATTAGAGAGTAGCAAGTGTGCATCCACTTTCTCATTTGGGCTCGTAGTGGTCAAGTGAGAGTTCTAGCTTGTTACTCTTGGTGATCGCCATCACCTAGACGGCTTGGTGGTGATTGGGAGTTCGGTGATCATCCGGCGGAGCTTGTGGATGACCCAACTCATCTTATGAGCGGTTGTGGGTGATTCACCGCGACGGAGTGTCAAAGAATCAACCCGTAGAGAGCACTTGATCCTTGCGCGGATCAAGGGGGAGCTACACCCTTGCGCGGGTGCTCCAACGAGGACTAGTGGGGAGTGGCGACTCTTCGATACCTCGGAAAAACATCGCCGTGTTCCTTGCCCCTTTACATTCAAGCATTTACATTCTCGTATTTACTTTCATTGCTTGTTTACATTCCTAGACTTGCCATGCTAGACTAGGTTTGGAAACTAGGGTGCAAAACTTTGTATCGGTAGACTCTCTAGGAACACTAGTAGACACTAGGGGTGAATTCCGGCTTGTAGGATTTAATTCTTGCATTTAATTTTTAGAAAAGCCCAATTCACCCCCCCTCTTGGGCATTTTGATGAATAGATAATCTGTTACATGATGAAGAGGACACCTCAGGGCATGGAAAACCGCATATTTCTAGATGACGACAGATGATTTATTATGCAAATGCAAAAAGAATTCTCGTCCACATTCTTTTTTTAAAAAAATAAAGCTAAATGCGTGACCCATGCCTACCAGATGTTAATAATATATCTTTTAGTTATTATACTATCTAAATTTAAAGCTGTAATATATATCTTTTATGATGGAATATGCCACCTGGATTTGGATCATTGACTCGATACAAAGCACTTGCATTTTTTGCGGTTTTATTGCATGATTTGGCGCCTGTTTGGCAATGGTCTGGCTCTGACTTTTGCAGAAGCTTTTACTGAGGAGCCGTATAGGAGTCGGAATCGTTTTTGGGTCAGGAGAAGGATTTATTTTATGGTCAATAGTAGAAGAGTCAGAGCTATTTCTAGGTCCATAGAAGTGAATAGTAAAAGATTCGGAGCTATTTCTCGGTCTATGGGAGGAGATATAATGTGTGGCTCTTCCTCAAGTGCTCTGGCTCCTCGAGAAGCCATGCTAAATAAGTCCTTAGTGATTCTATTATTTTAGTGTTAGTTGATATGTCCGTTATGTGTCTAAAATGATTTCTTCAATTTCGAGATGTGCTTTAGAGATATTCATAGGAATAGGCCATAAGAATTAGTGTGCGTGTGTGTTTATGAGCGTTTGTATCTGCATCATTTAAAAAGGCTAAAACTATAAATTACTTCTAGTAATTATTTTTATTAAAATTATATAGTGCGTATGATCATTTTTGTTATTCTGTCAAGAGAGTAAAGGAAGACATCGATAGGGGGAAAAACGGAAAGGGAAACCTAGCACCTTGGTGTGATGAGATCGCCACACCACCACTACCACGCGGCACAACATGACCCCAAAGTGCCCAATCTGCATGTGCTGATATGGCATCTACGCTAATGAAAGCATTAATTAATATAGGGTGGCATAGGTCGTTACATGCTTTGGCAAAAGACAAGGAGCTCTGTTTAAACAAAGGATTTAAGGTCACGTCAGTTTTCAGTAGGCTGGACTTGAGAGTTCAGTAGACTAGTCTTTAGAGTTTAGGCTGTCCACTCCACCCCGTTCCCATAATCCCAGCCCTCGTTTAGATGCGGACATCCCGAATGCACTGTGCAGTATTGTAGCAATTTTGTTTTTATTTGATAATAATTGTCTAAACATTGATTAATTAGGTTTAAAATGTTCGTCTTGGAAAGTACAATAAAACTGTACAATTAGTTTTTGATTTCATCTATATTTAGTAGTCCATGCATGTGCCGGTATTTTGATGTGACGGGAAATCTTCTTTTTGCATAGTAGAATTTAGAGGTGAATTTGAGGCCTTGTTCAGTTGCAAAAAATTTTGCAAAATGATCCTGTAGCATGTTTCGTTGTTATTTGACAATTAGTGTTCAATCATGGTCTAATTAGTTTTAAAAGATTCGTCTCGTCCATTTCGTCTAAACTGTGTAATTAGTTTTATTTTTTATCTATATTTAATGCTTCATGCATGTGTCTAAAGATTCGATGTGACGGGGAATCTAAAAAATTTTGCAAAATTTTGTAAGAACTAAACCGGCCCTGAGTATCTAAACAAGGCCCCACCAAGTACTCCTACTCCTACTAGGAGCAAGTTGCAAGTAGCAACTCGGATCCCTCTCCTTCCTGCCGGACTAGTATTTCTTTTTGCTCCTTTCATGATTCCCAACAGGGTTTTGATCTCCTTGTTTCAACGTTTGGCAGAGGGATTCCTGGCTTTGTTCCACGATTCTAGGTGCATGCATGGCCGTGACCATGTTGAGCACTTGATGGTTTGGTGGTTTAGCACTTCCTTCCATGTTCATTTGTGGTACTTAGTAGTACAAAACAAAATCTTTTGTAGCTCTGTTGTTTGATCCTGAAGCAGCCGGAAGGAAGGCTAGTGTAAATGTGTAATGGCTCACCAAATACATGTCCTCTTGTGCAGAGGTACTCACTCCACTTATTCGTAGATATCAATTGCGGATTCTGTGCCAAACAGCGCGCACGGGGGCACATCAATTGAAGCCCTCTGTACTTTCCCACTAGTACAAAACAAATAATAAAGGGCCATGGGCTAATGGGCCCGTGTCCTCCTGTCCGGATTCAGGCCGGTTTGGTTTGGATGTTAAAGTTTAACCAACATTCTAGCACTTTTATCTTAGGCCCGGTTTAGTTTGCAAAAAATTTTGCAAAATTTTTCAGATTCCTCGTCACATCGAATCTTTGGACACATGCATGAAGTATTAAATATAGATAAAAAATAAAACTAATTACACAGTTTAGACGAAATGGACGAGACGAATCTTTTAAGCCTAGTTAGTCTATAATTGGATAATATTTGTCAAATAACAACGAAATTGCTACAGTGGCGTTTTCCAAAAAATTGCGGGACCTAAACAGGCCCTTATTTGATAAAAAAGTTTTTAATCTTGGACTAATTAGACTTAATAGATTCGTCTCATAAATTACTTCTAATCTGTACCGACATGCATGTAATTAGTCTACATTTAGTATTACATGCATTTGAGAGAACATTGATATGATGAGAGTTAAACTTTATCACACCCAAATCAAACGGGCCCTCAGAGTGGCTAGCCTTTCCGGTTTCCTTTGATGCTGTGCAGATGCAGAGGGCTCCCTCTCGCTCTCGATCTCTCCTCTCCTGAAAGAAGCTGCAACATGCAATGACTTGTTTAGATGCCATCTAAATTCTAAGTTTTTTCACTTTCTCTCCATCACATCAATTTTTAGTCGTTTGCATTGAGTATTAAATGTAGGTAAAAAAATAACTAATTACACAGTTTAGTTGGAAATCACGAGATGAATCTTTTGAGCTTAGTTAGTCAACGATTGGATAATATTTGCCAAATAAGACGGAAGTGGTACTATTCATCAGGTTCACTTTTTTTTTGAAAAGTGAACGAGGCCTATGTGTAGTAGGTTTGATGTAGGTGGCCAATGAATTTGCAGAGTCAGTGACCAGCGGCCAAATTTTGCTTCTTTCCTACTCCCTCCATCTCCAATTCCAAGATGTGTTGGCTTTTCTATATGCATTGATTTTACTATGTATAAACATAAATGTATATCTAGTGAAAAAAATGTCAAGAACGTCTTATAATTTGAAATAGCGAAAGTAATACTGTATTTTGTTGGGAGGGGAAACAGGGCAAAATGTGGAGATTTTCTGGTGCCAACCTCACTTGTTACCGCAAACTTTTTCCATGGCTTTCAGCCTTTCACGAATACAAAAAGTATCCACCTTTCACGTTGATGTGAAGGTTTGAACACTGTACTAGTACTTACGAGTAGACTCGCACATCATCTTCTGTCGCCGTTCCATCTTTATCGCACGTCATACCAAATTGCCACAGTGTCACGCGAATTCAGTCAAGGCCACGTTTAGATTGCGAAAAAAATTCAACATCGATGAATAGTATCACTTTCGTCTTATTTGACAAATATTGTCTAATCATAGACCAACTAAGCTCAAAAGATTCATCTCGTGATTTTTAACTAAACTGTGTAATTAGTTATTTTTTACCTACATTTACAACTTCATGCATGGGTCCAAAGATTGATGTGATGGAAAGAGAGTGAAAAAATTTCAACTTTTAGAGTGCATCTAAAGAACGCCCAAGTGTCTCTCTTTACCGCTTCATGTAGTATGTACTCGTACGTACTACAATGATTTCAGTATGTGGTGGTAAACTAGGGCCACGTTTAGATTGTGAAAAAATTTTAACATGATAAATAGTACCATTTTCGTCTTATTTGACAAATATTGTCCAATCATAAACTAACTAGGCTCAAAAAATTCATCTCGTGATTTTCAACTAAACTGTATAATTAGTTATTTTTTTACCTATATTTACTACTTTATGTATGGGTCTAAAGATTGATATAATGGAGAGAGTGAAAAAATTTCAACTTTTAAAGTGCATCTAAACGAGGCCTAGACCATCTGATGCATGGCGTCACATTCACCGTTGTAAAAGGCAGGGAAGCAGCAAGGACGTGGCCGGGGCGAACTGGTGCCCCGCCTAAGGCCTCAACGTGAACAATCTCCTCCTCCGCCCCTGCCCTGCACCCAACGCTACTTTTTTCCTTCACTGTTGAAGGGATTCCAAAAGGCTTTATTAGCTGACAAAATCGTGGCAGCTTTTGTTCGGAGCACAGTGCTCCTGCTCGCATCGGCTACATGGATGGATCATGGATGGCCCTGTTTCACCTTTGTACTCTATCCAGTCCAGGCCACGTTTAGATTGTGAAAAAATTTCAAACTGATAAATAGTATCACTTTCGTCTTATTTGACAAATATTGTCCAATCATGAACCAACTAGACTCAAAAGATTTATCTCGTGATTTTCAACTAAACTGTGTAATTAGTTATTTTTTTACCTACATTTACTACTTCATGCATGAGTCCAAAGATTGATGTTATAAAGAGAGAGTGAAAAAATTTCAACTTTTGGAGTGCATCTAAACAAGACCCCAGTTCATTTTGCACAGAAACTATGCCATGTGGAGTGTGACTTGTGAACACAGCGAGCCAGCAACGAAAAGCTCACAGCTTTCAATTTCTAGCGCAGCAAATTTACTGACCAGCGTGTGTAAAAATTTCAGTAAAATTGTCGGAGAAGTTTTTAACTCTAGGCAACGTATGGTTAAAACAGTGTTGGTTCACATCTTGCGTCTTCTTCTCCCTTGGCGTTTGATGATGGAATGGAAGAGACGGCTTCCAGCCGAGGACCACTCTAGATCTTGCACAGGGAAAGGTGACAAATGTTCTACCTAGAGATTATGGCCCTGTCTCCATTACACATGGCCATTTCTTTAGGGTCTCCAAAGACAAAAACAAAGGCTTTCTTTTGCTGGCCTTTTCGTTCCCTCTGCGGCTCATTTGTTTGTCACCTTGTCCCTACGTGGCTATCTGTATGGATCAGGATATGCTCCTACCTTACTGATATACGTATCTGTCAAATCCCTTGGATGATCTGTGTTAAATAATCAAATGAGCAGGGGCAAACAGCATACTACTAGTCTACTACTACCTCCATCTTAAATAGAATATATAATTCTAGTTATGTCCTTACTCAAAGTATCTAAAATTTAATCAAAATTATAGAAAATAGTATTAATATCTATGACACTAAATAGGTATAATATAAAAAAGACTCTATACAAATATTTATTTTGCATCATAAATATTTGTTTTTATAAACATTATTAAGCGTATAATGATTTTGAGTGGATGTTATGCTAGAATTATATTCTTTTCTGTGGTGGAGCTCTGGAGGGAGTATCTCAATAAACGAAAACGAGATAGTTTGGACTGTGGACCGTCTGCACCTCTAGGGCAAACAATTCATAAGTCATTTTCATCGAAAAAAACAGATTGTGAAGTGCTACTGCCTACTGGAGTCACTAGCATGCATGAAAACTTTGAACCATGGAAGGTTTGCACCCTCTGAGGTGGCCCATGTGAAACCACTTCCCTTGGATTCTATGGACTAACACTTGTGGTTCTTTAGTTGTGTTCCATGTTCCGTGACATGTGACGTCTAGATAATGAATGAAAGGAGACGCTCACGAGGGAGGAGGGTCCGATATTTTTTTGGGAAGAAATATGGGTTAGGGATATTCCTTAAAGTTAACTCTCCCTCTCTTTTTAACTTATGTGGTGATAATGAATGCCTTTGTGAGTGACTGTTGGGAGGTGGGTGGATGGAACGTTATTTTTTAGAGGGTGATAGGAAATGAGGATATGTTAGAATGGGAAAGCTTAACGGAGATCTTAGAAGATTTTTGGCAAAATGAAGAAGATGAGTTTGTTTGGCGTTTGGAGAAATCAGGGGACTATACCACTAGATCTATGCACAAGAAATTGACTTTTAGAGGTATAACCAATAGAAAGATTATGAAACTTTGGAGGAGTAGAGTTCCAAATAAACTCAAGATATTTGTCTCGTTGGATACACAAGACGCGGGAGTGAACTTATTAAAGAAAAGAATATGGAGGAGCATTAAGTGTTGTTTATGTGCAGATGTAGAATTAGTGATTTTGATTAAGGGGGGCAGACAAATATGATCGAATTTTTTTAGTGTGATAAAATATATATAATTATATGTTTCAACAATTTTTTAAAATATTTTTACACTATTTATAACTAAAATCATAACATTTTAATAAAAATGGTTGAAAATTGATATTTTTTGTGCAGTGAATTCAAATATTTATATAGGTATTAAACAAAATTTACTGTGCTTAGTGGGGGGCACGGCCCCCCTGGTTCCTCCATTGTTTGCCGGCCTTTTCGTTCCCTCTGCTGCTCGCTTGTTTGTCACCTTGTCCCTACGTGGCTATCTGTATGGTCATCTCTGGGATCAAGGTAAAAGACTCGCTGATGTCCAATCTTCAGAGCATGGCGGTCACCAGAAGAAATATTTTGTCCTTGACCTGCAGTTGAAGGGAACCACCGAGCCGTTTGGCCAGAAAAAGTAAACGTGGCAACTCAGGCGTGTGCGCTGGTTGACGGCGACGCTCCCCTCGACCGTCCTGTGTGTGCTGGCCTCTCCGTCCAGCACGAACGGCACGTTGCGGTCGCTGGTCGCGGCATCCAAGAAGCTGGTCGCGGCCTCGTCCAGCAGGAAGTCACGCGCGCGCCACAGACGACAGCGGCAGCGTGCCCCCGGTAGGTACCCGGAACGGCTTAGCGCGGACCATAGCGACGGTGAGGTTAGCGAACAGGACACGGATATCCAGCTGGGAGAAGGTGACGGCGGAGTGGTCGGCGTTGTGGTACTCGAGAAGCAGCATGACCTCCAAGACTTCTAGGTTCCCGCCGTAGGAATCGTGCGTCCAGCCTAGCCCCCGCCGTGTTCGCCAACGTGACCACCGGGCGGATCTGCCACCGGCGGGGTAGGGGGCTCAAGCCCTCCCACCACGACCGCGCCATTGGAGCCCCTCTCATCCCCTACCATGTTCGCGCCATTGAGAAAACCAGATTGTGTAGTGCTACTGCCTACTAGAGTCACGAGCATGCATGAAAACTTTGAACCATGGAAGATTCGCACCCTCTGAGGAGGATGGTCCATGAGTCACTAATGGTCGATTCTCATAAGCGCATAAAAATGAGAATATAGTTGTTGGATAGAAAGGTAGACTTTCCGGGCATTGTAACAGATGTTCCACAAAATCGTTGTTTTCATGAAGAAGGCATTGTGATAACTAGAAAATGGTTGGGTTGCTATATATACATCCCCGCGGTCATTGGGAGGTATCTGTGCTATTTGGAAAGCTTCCTTGACATACTTGGGTCTTCTTCCACCTCTCTCACACGCACTTTGTTTAGGATTGTATTTTTGGTGAAATTGAGAGCATCCTAGTGTAGTGTATCAAGAGCTTGAGCTTTGTGGCACTAGAGAGTCTTTAAGCAAGCACCATTGATTTCCTACTCTTGAAGATTGTTGTCCCCTTCAGCTTGGAGCTCGTGGATCTATGAAGCACTTGAAAGAAGATTGTGATGATGCCCCGAGGAGTTGATTGTAAGAGGTTGTGTGCTTCCATCGAGCGGTGCAGAGCAACTCTAGTTAAATCAGAGTGTGGGGATATTCTTTGGTTCTAACCGGTTCAAAAATAAGTGATGTGTTAATAGAGGAGGACTTGAACATTGAATCCATGTCAACATGAAGTAGGGGTGACCGGCAGTCATCAAGGCCACAAGATACAATTCTTGTCTCGCAATCAATTATTATCTCTTGTGCTCAATTTCCTTTCATGCAATTTACTTTGAGAGCTCTACATTCTTCGATACTAAATTGTTGCATGCCAATGTTTGCGACTTTAGTTAAAATAACCCATCCACTTCTTGATCTACACTTGGAAACAACAGTCAAATCATACATGACATTTCGGATGACACATGTCCAATTACTTTTAAAAAAAGAGAGAACATGTTTCTTTGACTCCCATGTTGCAATGGAACATGTTTAAATCTATGCTTTAAAAATCTAGAATGGTACTTCTATAAGTATGAATTTTGTAGTGAATGAAATATGAGGTGTCCCTTTGTTTCCTTCGTATAAGCATTTTCTAGAAAAATGGAAGAAACATCCCGTCTCTGCGTGTCCACATACTACGTTTATATTATTACATAGTTTTAACGACATTGCAGATGAATAAGGAAAACAAGGAATGTAAAACTATACATGACAAAGCCTATTATTAAATTTCCATCACGTAGAAAGCACAATGCCCAAAAAACCATGGCCAGTACGTTCCCCCTGAAAATGGCCTGCATAAAAAATGTATATTTGCAATTTTTAAGATTAGATCTTCACGACATCTCCAAGTTACCCCAAATAATATGGCTACCCAACCAAAATATATTTCTTCGCTTTTAAATTAAAACTTGATAGCTAACTCCCTAACTTATGGGATACATGGAGGAGTTAACCTAGTAGCTTTGTAGATAGTCCTCCAGATTGTTTTAGCATGATCCTTCGTGCAAGCATGTACACAAAATTGTGTGATATAAACGGTTTTGGTGGACCAAGACTCTTATGTATGTTCTTCGAATCTTCATGAGTGATGATAAAGTGTTATTTGTTACAAAATTTTATGTTTGCTTCAAATTTTACCCATGTGAAAGCACTTCCCTTGGATTCTATGAACCAGCACTTGCACTTCTTGCGGTTGTGTTCCCTCCACGTTCTGTGATAGGTGATGTCTAGATAAGGAAAGGAGATGCTCATGAGGGAGGGCCTAATATTTTTTTTGGAAGAAATATAGGTTGAGGGATATTCCCTTGAAACTAGAGTTTCCCTATCTTTTCTACTTATGTGGTGATTGAAAGGTCTAGATGGCTAGAGGGGGGGGGTGAATAGCCTTTTAAAACTTTCTACAAAGACAAGCTAAACAAGTTTATCAATATAACAAATGGCGAGATGCGAGTTTTGCTTAGCCTACGGGGTGTTTGCAAGCCACCTATCCAATTCACAATTCTAGCAAAGTGGCACTCAACCGCACAAGTTAAACCGAGAAGGTAACTACAACTACAACTAGCAAGCTACACAAGAGAGCTACTCTAACAAAGCAAACTAGCTAACAAAGATAACTAAGAAAGTAATGCGGAGTTGAGTTAGGAGGGTTTCACCGAGGGGCGAAGAATTGAGCCAACCAATATGATTAACAATGAATACCAAGATAACCGAACACCGGGATCAATCAATCACAATTAAGAAAGTGATGACACGAAGATTTATCCCGAGGTTCACGTGCTTGCCGGCACGCTAGTCCCCGTTGTGTCCCTTTTCACCACGTGGTTCGGTGGCTAATCGGTCTCACACCGAGCCTCTCAAAAGGCACCACAAGAACCTAACAAATGGCAAAAGGTTGCAATGACACGAGCAATTTACTAACGTTGCCTTTGGCGCTCCGCCGAGGTAGGCACAAACCCCTCACAATCACCGGAGGTGGCCAAGAACAATCACCAACTCTTGCCAACTCCTCCAAGCTGCTCCAAGCCGTCTAGGTGGCGGCAACCACCAAGAGAAACAAGAATCCCGCAGCAAATCAACCACCAAGTGCCAACTAGATGCTATCTCACAATGCAAATGCACTTGGATCACTCAATCTCACTTCGAATATGCAAAGAAGCAAGAGAGATGAGTGGGAGGGGAGTTGCTTAGCTCAAAGTGCTCACAAGTATGTCAAAATGTGCAAGAGTAAGAGCCTTGAGCCAGCCAACGAGAATATATAGACGTACCCCTTCGAATATAGCCGTTAGAAACTGAAATCAGCAGCAGTCGCGCAGACCGGACGCGCTGGTCGCGTGGACCGGACGCGCCGGTGCCTCAACGGCTAAAATTCGAAACACTGACCGGACGCGCCGGTCGTAACGACCGGACGCGCTGGTCACCACCGGACGCGCCGGTCCCGTGACCCACCGGACGCGCCGGTCAACACCGAGTCGCGCAAAACGAACCAACCACCGGACGCGCTGGTGAACAGACCGGACGCCACAGTGACCGCGTCCGGTGGGAGTCCAGTAAGCTCCCTGGACCACCGGACGCGTCCGGTGGCCTGTGACCGGACGCGCCTCGCGTCCGGTGCAGCAACTGAAAAACGCGCAGTCACTGGACACTGACCGGACGCGTCGGTCGCACAGTGACCGCGTCCGGTGCAGCGTCCGGTGCTGCGTCCGGTGCTGCGTCCGGTCACCACTGTGACCACGTTCGCTTCCGTTTGATTTCCGTTTGATTTCCGACTTCTGGCGTAGTGGAAAATAGACATTTCATTTTCCCGAAATCGCCTGAATCCCGCGCTCGCACGCTCGGCGGGAGGGAGAGAGGACCCCAAACCCTCTCTACCGCTTAAACTCCAACGCCATCGCAAACGTGCTAACACCACCAAGTGATCATGTCATGTGCATGTGTGTTAGCATTTTCACAATCATTTTTCGAGGCGTTATTAGTTCTATCCAAATGCATATGATCATGAAATGCACACCTAGAGGCACTTAGGAGTTCAATAGCCGCGTCATTCCCCTCTTTATAGTACGGCTAACTATCCTATAATGTAACCACACCCACTAGGTGTCTTGGTTACTAAAACACAACCCTTAAGCATATACCTTTGCCTTGATCACGTAGGGTTGCATCCAAATCCAAGTGTGGCCATCATGATCACCATGTCCATCTTGCCACCATCCTTGGAACGTACTAATCCTCATATGCTACAAACAACTTAGGCATAGGATTAGTACTTAGGCATTGTCACTAATTACCAACACCAAACATAGGACTTTCAATCTCCCCCTTGTTGGTAATTGGTGACAACCCTTTCACAAAGATATTATGATAAAAATTTGATTGAACCCATGTCACATTGTCCAAGTATATTACCATGTGTAAGAATTATGGACAAGTGATCATGAATTCAAATTGATAGCAATGGCTCCCCCTACATGTATGCTATATGTTTGGATTTTGGAAGCATACATGTTAGATAGGAAAGATTAGGAGCATTGACTATCAATAGGTGCCAAGTGTTTTAGATTATAGACCTTTGAAGCGTGATACCATCGGAGTAGCGATAAACACCATCTTAGCACCTTGTGTAGTTAGATGTCACTTGGAAAAGCATAAACAAAACTAGAAACCTCGTGAGATCAACATTATAAGCAAGGCTCTAGTACCACTTTGAAAAACATGAAGCAAGAAAGATCTAACTACTTCCTATTCATGCTAGTACTTCAATACACCATTCAAATTATACTAGCAAGTCACCACACAAGCAAAGTAACGGAGAAAAAGAAAAAAAAAATGCATAACTATGCATCATACATATGAAGTGCACATAGAAATGCAACATTCATGTTTAAGAGCTTGCTCCCCCTACTTGTGTGCTCAAAATTTTAGTTGATCCCCTTCTTTTATCAATTCTCCCCTTTTGTGCTTCTCCCCCTTTGAGTTCTATCTTTGTGATCAATATTTTCTCCCCCTTTGGCACCAATGACCACAAGGGACCAATTTTAGATAGATTATCATGTTGAATTATGGGGTGAGGATCAAGTTTGTGATTCAACCTAGATTGCTTGCATAAATAAAACGCTTCGGTTTGATCAAGGGCAAGCTTCTTCACACCTCACTAGAAGGGTTATCATGCACCATGTTGAAGCAAAAATTTAGACAAGTGATCTAGATTAAACACTTAGGATCACAAGCTACTTAAACAAGTTATATGCTACCACTAGATCATACAAGTCATGGAAACAATAGTGGCACCATATAAACTTCAAATTCATTTGATTTTCATGAATGAGCCTAGAACATGTAAAGTATGACTAGATGCTCTAAACAAGTCCTTAGCATAGAATGTATGACATGTCAACCAATTTTACCTTGGGGCTTGAAGAAGAGGCATGTCATATCATGGAGATGCATCAACTCATGTTGGAGAAGTCAAGTATGTTCAACTCATTCTTTAGCTTGTGAAATCTCTTCTCATCAAGTGGCTTGGTGAATAGATCGGCTAGTTGATCTTCGGTGCCCACACTCTCAATAGCAATGTCACCCTTTTGTTGATGATCTCTAATGAAATGATGACGAACATCAATATGCTTTGTTCTTTGATGTTGAACCGGATTGTTGGTTAGCTTCACGGCACTTTCATTGTCACATAGCAAAGGCACATTCTTGAAATTGATTCCAAAATCCTTCAATGTTGCCTTCATCCACAAGATTTGTGCACAACAACTACCCGCGGCGATGTATTCGGCTTCGGCGGTAGATAGTGCAATACTATTTTGCTTCTTGGATGACCATGAGACAAGTGATCTTCCCAACAATTGACAAGTCCCGGAAGTGCTCTTTCTCTCCACTTTGTCACCGGCATAGTCAGAATCCGAATATCCAACTAGCTCAAAGCTTGCACCCTTGGGATACCATAATCCAACATCTTGTGTATGCTTTAAGTACCTCAATATTCTCTTTGTTGCCTTCAAATGACTTTCTCTTGGTGAGGCTTGAAATCTTGCACACATGCATACACTAAACATTACATCGGGTCTTGATGCCGTCACATAGAGTAGGCTACCAATCATTGATCTATATAGCTTTTGATCCACCATGTTGCCACTCTTGTCACTATCCAAACTTCCACTAGTGCCCATTGGGGTTGTAATGCCCTTTGCATCTTCCATGCCAAACTTCTTGAGCATATCTTTGATGTACTTGGTTTGGCTCACAAATGTTCCTTCCTTCATTTGTTTGATTTGAAGTCCAAGAAAGAAACTAAGTTCACCGATCATTGACATTTCAAATTCCTTTGCCATCATTTTCCCAAACTCATCACAATAATCTTGATTGGTTGAACCAAATATGATATCATCAACATATATTTGCAACACAAACAAGTCTTTCCCAATCTTCTTGGTGAAGAGAGTAGTATCCACTTTGCCCATGACAAATCCTTTGGATAGCAAGAAGTCCCTCAATCTTTCATACCATGCTCTTGGTGCTTGCTTCAATCCATACAAAGCTTTTCTCAACTTGTAGACATGATTGGGTTTCTTGTCATCTTCAAAACCGGGAGGTTGCTCCACATACACCTCTTCTTGAATGTACCCATTGAGAAATGCACTCTTCACATCCATTTGATATAGCTTGATATTGTGAGCACAAGCATAGGCAAGTAAGATCCTAATTGCTTCCAATCTTGCAACCGGGGCATAAGTTTCACCAAAGTCAAGACCCTCTATTTGTGTGTAACCTTGAGCCACTAGTCTTGCTTTGTTCCTTACTACTATCCCATCTTGATCTTGCTTGTTGCGAAAGACCCATCTTGTTCCAATGACATTATGATTCTTAGGCCTCTCAACTAGTTCCCATACTTCATTTCTCTTAAAGTTATTGAGCTCTTCATGCATTGCATTTACCCAATCCGGATCTCTCAATGCTTTATCAATGTCCTTGGGTTCTTCCATTGACACAAAAGAAGAGTGAGCACAAAATGATGCCAATCTTGATCTAGTTTGAACTCCTCTTTGTATGTCACCAATGATGGAATCCAATGGATGGTCTCTTGCAATGTTAGTTGGTTGAAGCACTTGCACTTGATTGCTTGGATGTTGATGTTGATCATGAGTTGGAGATGATGAACTAGCCACTTGTTGATCTTGTTGCACTTGAGATGATGTACTAGCTTGATTTTGCATTAGAGACCCACTAGCTTGTGTAATTGGACTTTGGAGCACTTGATCTTTGTTGTCATCCACATCAATCACTTGCTTTGGCCTAATATCACCAATATCCATTTCTTTCATAGCATTGGTCAATTGAGTTCCTCTCACATCATCCAAGTTATTTTCCTCATCTTGAGAGCCATTTGTTTCATCAAACTCAACATCATGAACTTCCTCAAGTAAACCACTAGCCAAATTCCAAATTCTATAAGCTTTGCTAGTAGTGGAGTAACCAAGTAGAAATCCTTCATCACATTTCTTTTCAAACTTGCTCAATCTAGTGCCCTTCTTCAAGATGTAGCATTTGCAACCAAATACCCGAAAGTATGCAATGTTGGGCTTTCTTCCATTTAAGATCTCATATGGTGTCTTCTCTAGGAACTTGTGGCAATAGAGGCGGTTGCTATAGAAGCAAGCCGTGTTGATTGCTTCGGCCCAAAATGAATGACTCACATTATACTCATTCAACATTGATCTTGCCATATCAATCAAGGTTCTATTCTTCCTCTCAACTAAGCCATTTGATTGAGGTGTATACTTGGCCGAAAATTGATGTTTGATTCCAAGCTCATCACATAGCTCATCAATTCTTGTATTTCTAAACTCACTTCCATTATCACTTCTTACTTTCTTGATTGTGGTCTCAAACTCATTTTGTACCCTCTTGATGAACTTCTTGAATATGTCAAATACATCACTCTTGTCCCCAAGAAAGAATACCCATGTGTATCTAGTGAAATCATCCACAATCACAAAGCCATACTTGTTGCCACCAATGCTTGTGTATGTAGTTGGCCCAAATAGATCCATGTGCAACAACTCAAATGCCTTGGAAGTACTCATGATGCTTTTCAATGGATGAGTGTTGCCTACTTGCTTTCCAGCTTGACATGCACTACATAGCTTATCCTTCTCAAATGTGACATCCTTCAAGCCTCTAACTAAGTCATGCTTCACTAACTTGTTCAATTGCTTCATGCCAACATGACCAAGTCTTCTATGCCATAACCAACCCATACTTGATTTGGTGAGCAAGCATGTTGAGAGTTGAGTGTCACTAGCATTAAAATCAACCAAGTATAGATTCTCATATCTAAAACCTTTGAAGATCAAGTTGGAGCCATCAACACTAATTATCTCCACATCATCAACACCAAATATGCACTTGAAACCTAGATCACACAATTGAGCAACCGAGAGAAGATTGAAGTTTAACTTTTCAACTAAGAGCACATTGGAAATGCTATGATCATTTGAGATTGCAATCTTTCCAAGAGCCTTCACATCACCCTTGCTATTGTCACCAAATGTGATACTATCAATGCCACTATCATTTGATTTGAGAGAGTTAAACATTCTTGAATCACCGGTCATATGTTGAGAGCACCCACTATCAAGCACCCAATGCCTTCCTCCGGCCTTGTAATTTACCTACAAAATAAATTAATGTTTCTTAGGTACCCATACTTGTTTGGGTCCTTGGAGGTTAGTAACTAAGTTCTTTGGTACCCAAATGGCCTTCTTCTTTGGACCCACAATTGGTGTACCAACAAACCTAGCATGCACACCCTTCACACCCTTGGTAAGAACATAACAAGAATCAAAAGGAATGTAATCCATTTTAGCATGGAACTTGTTGTTCTTGTTCATTTTATTACAATTAATCTCTAGATGCCCAACTTGCTTGCATCTATTGCAATAACGACCATTGCTCTTCACAAAGCGAGACTTTGGAGTAGCAAAGGCCGCCTTGCCTTTCTTGGGAGTATAGCCCAAACCCTCTTTGTTAAGAGAGAACCTTTGGCTACCCAAGCATTTTAGCAAGCGGGCATCCCCACCATAGGCATTGCCTAATGCGCGGGTGAGATCATCCACCTCTCTCTTGAGAGTCTCATTCTCAACCACAAGTGATGAATCACTAGTATTAGAGATAGAGTTGGTTGTGGTGGATGATGATGAGCTACATGAAGCATTAATAGGACCAATAAATAAAGAATCATCAATAATATCACATGTTAGTCCAATATCACAAGTGACAATCACTTGCTCCTCCTTAGCTTCCTTCATGAGCTTCTCCAACTTGAGGTCCTTCTCCTTGATGAGCTCAAGTAGAGAGGAGTGGGCTTCCTTAAGCCTAGTGTGAGCAACTTCAAGGTCCTCGTGGTCTTCCTTTAGACACTCACGAGAGGCCTCTAGCTCATCAAAGGATTTCCTAAGAGCTTTGAGCTCTTGTTCAATTCCTTTGCACTCCTTACTCTTTTTGAGAGCAACAAGCTCCTCCATCAAGGCATCATTTTCATTGCTCTTGGCAATGAGCTCTTGCTCCAAGATTTTGCACTTCTTGGTTGTCCTCTTGTAGCCCTTGCTCATTTGATCTATTATGCCCAATAGATCATCCTTGGAGTAGTCCTCATCCTCCTCATCATCACTCCTACAATCATCACTAGCACAAGAATCATCATCACTATCATCATTTTTTACCTTGGTAGGCTTGGCCATAAGGCATGTCGATGTAGTGTCGAAGATGGATGACTTGTTGGAGAGGGCGATGCTTGCAAGGACTCGCCGAGTGGTCCTCTCATCATCACTAGAGCTTTCATCATCATCACTATCGGAGTTGTCACTATCCCAAGTGACCACATAACCACCACCCTTCTTCTTCTTGTTGATAGTGAAGCTCTTCTTTTCTTTCTTCTCCTTCTTATCCTTCTTGTTCTTCTTCAACTTCAACTCCCCGTCATGATATCTTTTGTCTTCATAGGGGCATTTTACCACTATATGATCGGGGCTATTGCAATTGTAGCAAAGCATCTCCTTTGCCTTCATGAAGTCCCTTCTCTTTCTTGCACCATATCCTTTCTTCTTCATGAACCTCCCCATCTTGTGCACTAGGAGGGCCATGGTCTCATCATCGAATGGATCATCATCATCGCTCTCCACCTTGCTCTTGCCCTTAGAAGATGAAGCCTTGAATGCAATGGGCTTCTCTTGCTTGACCTTGGTCTCCTTCTTCTCATCTTCATCTTCATCATCATTGTATTGGGCATCGGTCATTATATCTCCAAGCACATTGGTTGGTTTGACCTTGTCCAATCCCTCTCTAAAGATCATTCTTCTCAAGGTGGCAAACTTCTTGGGTAAGCACATCAAGAACTTGTGTGAGAAGTCCTTGTCCTCAACCTTCTCTCCAAGCCCCTTGAGATCATTGACAATGACTTGGAGCCTATAAAACATCTCCGGGATGGATTCATCATCCTTCATCTTGAAAGTGGAGAACTTGTCCTTTAGCATATATAGCTTGGCACTTTTTACCGTTGAAGTGCCTTCATATGTCTCTTCAAGCCTTATCCAAAGCTCATTTGCCTTTTCCAGATCTTTGATTTGTTCAAATACTTTGTCATCAATGGCACGGTAGATTGTGTCAAGTGCCGCCGTGTTGCATTGTTTGTTGATGCGGTCATTTGGAGTGAGATTTTCTTCATCAAGAATAATGTATCCTTCATTGGTCACATCCCAAACCTTCTCATGTATATTGCCTAGATATTGCTTCATCTTCCTTTTCCAATGATCAAAGGAAGAGACACCATCAAAGAATGGAGGCTTGCCATTAACATGATTGAACATAACTTGAGCCATCTTGCACCGAGGTTGTTAAGCCTTGTAAACGGTGACCACGGCTCTGATACCACTTGAAAGGTCTAGATGGCTAGAGGGGGGGGGTGAATAGCCTTTTAAAACTTTCTACAAAGACAAGCTAAACAAGTTTATCAATATAACAAATGGCGAGATGCGAGTTTTGCTTAGCCTACGGGGTGTTTGCAAGCCACCTATCCAATTCACAATTCTAGCAAAGTGGCACTCAACCGCACAAGTTAAACCGAGAAGGTAACTACAACTACAACTAGCAAGCTACACAAGAGAGCTACTCTAACAAAGCAAACTAGCTAACAAAGATAACTAAGAAAGTAATGCGGAGTTGAGTTAGGAGGGTTTCACCGAGGGGCGAAGAATTGAGCCAACCAATATGATTAACAATGAATACCAAGATAACCGAACACCGGGATCAATCAATCACAATTAAGAAAGTGATGACACGAAGATTTATCCCGAGGTTCACGTGCTTGCCGGCACGCTAGTCCCCGTTGTGTCCCTTTTCACCACGTGGTTCGGTGGCTAATCGGTCTCACACCGAGCCTCTCAAAAGGCACCACAAGAACCTAACAAATGGCAAAAGGTTGCAATGACACGAGCAATTTACTAACGTTGCCTTTGGCGCTCCGCCGAGGTAGGCACAAACCCCTCACAATCACCGGAGGTGGCCAAGAACAATCACCAACTCTTGCCAACTCCTCCAAGCTGCTCCAAGCCGTCTAGGTGGCGGCAACCACCAAGAGAAACAAGAATCCCGCAGCAAATCAACCACCAAGTGCCAACTAGATGCTATCTCACAATGCAAATGCACTTGGATCACTCAATCTCACTTCGAATATGCAAAGAAGCAAGAGAGATGAGTGGGAGGGGAGTTGCTTAGCTCAAAGTGCTCACAAGTATGTCAAAATGTGCAAGAGTAAGAGCCTTGAGCCAGCCAACGAGAATATATAGACGTACCCCTTCGAATATAGCCGTTAGAAACTGAAATCAGCAGCAGTCGCGCAGACCGGACGCGCTGGTCGCGTGGACCGGACGCGCCGGTGCCTCAACGGCTAAAATTCGAAACACTGACCGGACGCGCCGGTCGTAACGACCGGACGCGCTGGTCACCATCGGACGCGCCGGTCCCGTGACCCACCGGACGCGCCGGTCAACACCGAGTCGCGCAAAACGAACCAACCACCGGACGCGCTGGTGAACAGACCGGACGCCACAGTGACCGCGTCCGGTGGGAGTCCAGTAAGCTCCCTGGACCACCGGACGCGTCCGGTGGCCTGTGACCGGACGCGCCTCGCGTCCGGTGCAGCAACTGAAAAACGCGCAGTCACTGGACACTGACCGGACGCGTCGGTCGCACAGTGACCGCGTCCGGTGCAGCGTCCGGTGCTGCGTCCGGTGCTGCGTCCGGTCACCACTGTGACCACGTTCGCTTCCGTTTGATTTCCGTTTGATTTCCGACTTCTGGCGTAGTGGAAAATAGACATTTCATTTTCCCGAAATCGCCTGAATCCCGCGCTCGCACGCTCGGCGGGAGGGAGAGAGGACCCCAAACCCTCTCTACCGCTTAAACTCCAACGCCATCGCAAACGTGCTAACACCACCAAGTGATCATGTCATGTGCATGTGTGTTAGCATTTTCACAATCATTTTTCGAGGCGTTATTAGTTCTATCCAAATGCATATGATCATGAAATGCACACCTAGAGGCACTTAGGAGTTCAATAGCCGCGTCATTCCCCTCTTTATAGTACGGCTAACTATCCTATAATGTAACCACACCCACTAGGTGTCTTGGTTACTAAAACACAACCCTTAAGCATATACCTTTGCCTTGATCACGTAGGGTTGCATCCAAATCCAAGTGTGGCCATCATGATCACCATGTCCATCTTGCCACCATCCTTGGAACGTACTAATCCTCATATGCTACAAACAACTTAGGCATAGGATTAGTACTTAGGCATTGTCACTAATTACCAACACCAAACATAGGACTTTCAGTGATAAGAAATGCCTAGTGAGTAACTGTTGAGAGGGGCATGGATGCAATGTTAGTTTTCAGAGGGTGTTAGGAAATGAGGATATGTTAGAATGGGAAAGGTCAATGGAGATTTTAGAAGATTGTTAGCTCAATGAAGAAGAAGATAAGTTTGGTTAGTCTTTGGACAAATTAGGGGACTATACCACTAGATCCATCCACAAAAGACTAACTTTTAGAGGTATAACCAATAGAAGGATGATGAAACTTTGGAAGAGTATACTTCCAAATAAACTCAAGATATTTGTCTAGTTGACTACACACAAGATGTAATACAAACGGGAGTAAACTTAAAGAAAGAGCACGGAGGTGAGCATTAAGTGTTGTCTGTGTGGGATCAATGAGACTACTGATCATATATTTTTTCACTGGCATATAGCAAAAGTCTTATGGTTTTGCTTCGAGGAGGCCTTAGGGTGGGAAAGTGCGCCTAACAATTTGTAGGATATTTTTTATTACTGGATTCCCCTGGGATGCATGGATTATCACATTAAGCTTTTCATGTTCTATTGTTCTGTGGGGTATTTGGAATGTTAGGAATAAGATGGGGATAGAGAAAAGGTTCCTGAGCTCGTCTAATGAAGTTTTCTACAAATTTTTTACATTCTTACAGAAATGGCGAATTTTACTGAAGGATGGAGATGCTAGATTTTTTGGACAACAATATAAGAAGAATGAATACGTGGTTGGAAGAATTTTGGAGGCAAACTAAAGATCTCGAAGTAGAAGGCATTTTGTGAAGCTGCGCAGTTCTCTGCAGTAGAAGTAGGTTTGTGCTAGGTGTTGGCGGTCTTTCTTCTTTGGTTCTTTCTTCTTTTTGTGGTATGCTGTTGTTTGGGTACCTAGCTAGGGCGTTACGTTGATGATGTTTCTGAACCTAGAGTAGTATCGAGGTTTTTTTTTCTTTTCTTCTTTTTTTTGTTGAGTCTGTTACTTTAAACTCAATTGCTTTCTACAAAAGTAAGGTTTACCTCCATAAAAAATGGGCTGGATATGGCAAGGAGTGAGACTTTACTTTTCACTTTATGATTATTTAAGTTTTGATAAATTCAAAAATCAATAGCTATGATTCCTTGAGACTAGTATCTCAGGATAACCCAAGTACTATAGCAAGCCCCCCCCTCTAATTTTATACACAATAAAACTATGGGTCTACTTGGTGCGACTTCAGCTTTGGCTCCGTCAATAGCCCCAACACCATAGTAAGAGGAGCCGCACGAAAACAAGGAGAAGTGTTTCTACACCCATGAAAGAGAAGCCAGAGCCATTTTGTCTGTACAGAGATGAAGCTACTTTTTTTTGGCTCTGGCTGAATGCTCCAGCTTCACCGACGGAGCCCATGCAGAGAAGCTCTGCCAAAGAGGCTCTAACATCGCTTTGCATATATAGAGTCCTGTCATGCCAAAACCAAAAGAAACAACCTCCTACACTGGATGCAAATGATCCACAATTGCAGCCACTTGTATGCTCTGCTGTTGACTGACTGGCTGAGCATTTCCATCAACCCAACCCCCGTCTTCCCATACCATGCTATAAATTCAGCTCAGCTCAGTAGTTTCATCACCCCAAGACCTAGATAGATTCAACCAACCTAGCTAATGGCATTATGCATTGTGCATTGTGCAGGCACACGTTCACCTAAGGCCTGTTTGGATGCCTGCATTTGCTTGGGCTAGGCTCTTGGGATGCAGCTAACAGATGTTTGGATGCCTGCGTCGCGCGTCGGGACAGGCCCGGCTCATGCAAACTCCTCCCGCCGACCTGGCTCTGGGGAAATGAAAATGAATCGCGTTTCCCCGTAGCCTTGCTCGCGTAGGCGTGTGTTGTCTCCGCTCGTGACTCGCTGTGGTGTGCCAGAGCTCGGATATCTGTCCAACCAAACAGCAGCTCCTAGTTTCCTGGCTCTGCAGCTGCGCACAGCCAAACGTTGAAGCTTGCATGGCGTGAGCCTGGCTCCCGATGGCCTGCATCCTAGATGCAAGGCAGGCTACAAGGAGAAGAGAACCAAACATGCTACTAGCTAATGGTAAGGGCGTCTCCAACAACTAGCTATTTGACTGGCTATTCTGACGTGGACAGGGAAAAAGTAGGGGAGAGAGAGAGTAGTCACTAACGATAAACAAATAGCTAATCTATTTCACATAGTCCACGAATTTGAGAGAAGAACATGTGGGTTCAATAGTATATAGAAAAATAAGAATATATAAAATAGTCTTTACTTTTATCTCTCACATCCACGTAAGCTAGCTACGTAGTTAGCACCATTGCAGATGCCCTAATGGCATCAGGATTCGATTTCGAATAGAATACACTCACAAACAAAGGCTGCGCCCTATCCCCTGCTCTCTGCCACCAGCAAGACATGGGGATTATTCCAAGCCGCCAACACACCAAGCATGTGGCCGGCCACTTAAACAAGTGCTTAGGTGCATGCATGCATGATAATGCGAAAGAAAACTGGGCACTTGCATCGTTACCACCCTTGAGCCACTCAACATCGGATCCTCTGGGGCAAAGCGACCGTGATCTTCCAACTGTTGCTTAGTATCGGAGTCCCAAGAACGATTAATATTGTAATACTAATGCGATCATGCGATTACACTTATTCGCGATGCATATGATTTGAGTATAGTCATTAATCAGGAGATACTCCCCATATGATTACTCGCTGACAAGTGGGATCGTTGAACTTTGGTCCACTTGTCGTGGACTCACGCGCACGGCCGCACGTGCGTGCACGTGCGCGAGAGGACGAGCAACTTGAGGGCCGGTGGGAGACAACAGACAAGCAAAAGTCCAATAAGGCCCGGTTTAGATGCAAAATTTTTGGCAAAATGGGCACTGTAGCGTTTTCGTTGTTATTTGGTAAATATTGTCCAATCATGGTCTAATTAGGCTTAAAAGATTCGTCTCGTCCATTTCGTCTAAACTATGTAATTAGTTTTATTTTTTATCTATATTTAATGCTTCATGCATGTGTCCAAAGATTCGATGTGACGGGGAATCTGAAAAATTTTGCAAAATTTTTTGGGAACTAACAGGGCCTAAGACCAAATTGACCGGACAAAATGGCGAGGCGTGATCTGATCACGAGAGATTGAAATGTTTGGGTCTTGCTGCAGGAGGGTGTCGGGTCTCAACTCGCAAGTTGGTGCCTTGATCTCGATGCAAGCAATGCAACATGCAACAAGAACGGAGCTAGTAGCTGCAAGAGACCGAGACCACCAGTGCAGCAACCAATTCATGGCCATCAGGAGAGTGCAGAATCAGAGGACGTATTTTTAACTCAATTTGCCAAGGTAGCGATTTGAAAACTTCTTGGGCCGAATGCTTTTTTTCTGAGGTTACAAATGCAAACTTTGTCTCGACAGTGTAGCGAGTATCCAAGAGAACCTCTTTTTTTATGGGAAAGGGAACAGTGCCATAAAATTTTTGTTCTAATAATGAATCCCGTAGCGAATGGATTTTCTTATAAATAATCTCAGCTCGCTATAGTTCGTAAACATGTTTTATTTTTCAGAACATTATGCTCGGTGTCGGGCGTCCGTTCGATCGGAGGCCCGTTTCCTGGACCTGCGCGCTACCGGCCCAACAAGCCTCCCTCTTTCTATGTACGTGTTTCCTCTATCTCTTAAAAATATCTTCCTACTCGCTCGCCTATCGCACGGTTCACAGCGCCGTGCGGTCGTCAGTCTGCCCCACTCCGCATTCGCTACAGCAGCCATCTCCCCCGCATGCTTTCATCCTTCGCTCCTCGCTCCCGCAGCCTCGGAGGGTGCGCCGCCCGCCTCTACTGCTGATGGTGGTACCGTCGCGCGCCTTAGGTCGGTCCCCACCGATCCAAGGGCACCCATGAGCGCGGCCCGTGCTGGTGGTGCTCGCGTGCTGCCGCTCGGCGCTGGCTCCCACTTCGAGGCTGGAATCAACCGGCCCTGGCCTCCTCCTATGTTGCAAACATATGTTTCAAGTGTTTTAGATTGTATTAGATGTATGTTGCAAATGTTTCATATGGATATTGCAAAAGTAGATCAGGATGTTGCAAGTGTTGCAAGTGTTTCAGAGGCATGTTGCAAGCGTTTGTTCAAAATGTTTCATTTGTTTTAGATGTATGTTGCAAGAGTTCTTTATCTGGATGTTACACATGTTTTACACATACGTTACAAGAGTATGTTCAAAATATTTCAGCTGTTTCAATCTTATGTTGCACTAAGTGTTTTCATGTTGCAAATTGCAAGTGTTTTATCTGGATATTGCATATGTTTCACACACACGTTGTAAGTGTATGTTCCAAATGTATTATCTGCTTCAGACGTATGTTGCATTCAAGTGTTTTCATGTTGCAAGTGTTTTATTTTTCAAAGGTATGTTCAGAGAGTCATGGGCATGCATGGCTTGGGCGCCGGTGCAAGGTGTGCGGCGAGCCGGGGGCCAACAGATGGGGTGAGCGACGCGTCTGAGGTCCTACGGACGGGGCGTGCTCGTCCTCAGGGATCAGGACGAAGGAGCGGCGGGCACGGGGCGGGGCGAGCGCGGATAGGGGCGAGGTACACATGCAGGGCGGGCGAGGTGAACGGGGCCGGACACATGCGTGCATCAGCGAGCAGCGCAGTGGCAGGCGCCGGTGGACGGGCTGGCGACCGAAGCCAGGGTCACACGATGACATTTTCTGATGGTCTGTTTTGCTAGGCCGTTCTTTGGGAGTATGCCGTTCTTTGGCATTTTATGATGTCCGGGCGCTAGCAATTCCCAACATTTTATAGGGCTTCAGTATTTGTCAACCTAGTGTTACAGAGTTGCTTAGATTGCATGTGCATGGTTAAACCACCAGTAGTTTCTAATCTCCGACGTAGCATCAAACTAATTGGGACCGTACTGAATTCCCTTCAATCCGTCATTTGCTGGGCCTACCTTTCTTCTCTAATCCTCTTGAGTCATGACAGATTAGTGGCCCAGCATGATAAGCCCATACCACAAATTGGGCCAAAACGGGCCGGGCTTAATCCAGTAGGCGCATCCGCAGAAAAGGGCCCTTCTCTTTCTCTTCCTGCTTGTTCTTTCCCGAATTCCCCAGGGTCCACCTCGCTCGCAACCTTCCCCAGCCATGGCGACCGCGACGCGGAGGCTGCTCCCGGCGCTCCTCAAGACCCTAGCTCCTGCCGGCGCGCGCGGCCTCTCCACCGAGAAGGCTGTTGGCGCCGCCGCCGTCGTCGGCAGCCACACCGCTAAGTGGATGCAGGTAGACGTATACACATATCCCTCTCCTCACCGTATCCCCCACAATCTCTAGATTCCGATCCGCCTTGGCCTGGCGAACCCAGACCATTTCCGTGTGGTTCTTGCCCGATTCGGCGGGGAAGACCGCGCCTTTAGGGTTCCGCGCGTGTGGTTATGCTCGGTGTGTAGCCGCGCCGGTTAACTGGTTCACTGCCCTTTTCTAGTTTAGGTCGTCGTCGGTGTTGTTGAGACATTTTGATGCACCTGATGGGTCCTGGTCAGCAATTAGTTCTTACAGGCTGCTGGATACATGTGTTGACGTTTCTGTGTGTTCCTTGTCAGATCTGCAGGCCGTGTCTTTTAGATTTACCAGGCATCATTGTATTTCTAGCGTTTGTGAATCCATGAGAGATCACATATTCTTGATCATTGGTAAACTAAGTATGCTTTGATGCCCATGCAATGGTTTAATGTAGTGGTTGGGTAGTAGCATTGTGAACAGCTGTAGGATCATGTTAGTGACTTCCTGTTCTGGTAGACACTGCTTCTATATGACATTTTGTTTATCGTGCCTTGTTCGCATAGCTATGTGCCTTCAAGGAGCTGGGAATGGAATCGATAGTTTTTTCTGCAGTGCCTATAAGCTTAACATCTACTGGGTGCGGCTTTAGGTAATAAGCACAGTTTTCTAAAGTAAAAGAGTATATTTTATATAGGCTTGCACACTTCAGTTATGCTTGGATTAGATTTAAGTTTTTTTTAGTTGATTTCTAAGGCACCTTTAGGTAATAAGCACTGTTTTCTGAAGTAAGTAAAGTAATTTATTTTGTATAGGTTTGCAGACTTCAGTTATGCCTGGATGAGATTTAGGTTTTATTTAGCTGATTCCTAAGGAAGCTATCATCTTGACGCAATGCGTATTGGTTTCAGCTGATGAATGGGAGCTCACTATTGAATCTTTGAATTGCACATTTTCACGCCACGTGTTTAACATGTCCTGTAGTATGTTTTTGTGTGTTGAGATGAGTTTCCATTGTTGATCACATGGAACAAGTTTTTTCACTTAGGAAAGGTAGGTGGTTGTTACAGAGCAAGCAGACAAAGCAGATTCTCAACATGGCTCTTATATTTTGTTTTTCATCTAGTATTATGATGACTTCACAATTCACATCAAGCACTATCCTGAATGCTGAATGTTCCTGAAATGATTTGAGTGGAGTAAAGACCAAAGTTCCTTGTTAGGAGAAACAAAATGACTACCGGAAATGATTTTTTTTTCTCGAAAACGCAGGAGAGCTGCGCCTCATTATATTAAGAAGAGAAAAGGGCAAGAGCCCAAACAACCCCACAAACACCACACACACGCAATCAAACAGTTACAAGGATTACATTCGCGCCCATGACAAAACCACACAAGGCGACTGCTACTGCGCTAGACACTGTAAGTACCGGGGAGGATGGCAGTCAAGAATGAATGAATGATAGCCCTCGAGCCCTTGCCATAGACCACAAGCGGCGTTCCTCGCCGGCTATGATCAAAGCACCAGCTAAGTTTGGAGCTGCTCCATCAAAAACACACCTATTGCAATGGTTCCATATAGTCCAAGCTCCGAGTATAAGGAGCGAATTAATTCCTTGCCTCATCAACCCATCAGCGGTGCTGCTGCTAGCTTTTTCCCACCAAGCATGGAAGGATAATTTTGTAGGCTGAGGGGACAAGGTCTGAAGACCGACCTGTCTGAACAGCTCGAACCAAAATTCTCTTGCGAACACACAATGGACAAGGAGATGGTCGATAGTCTCCTCTTCTTGGTCACAAAGGGGACAATAATCTGGATGAGGTAGCCCACAACGTGGTAGGCGATCAGTCGTCCAGCACTTATTGTGCACGACCAGACACACAAAGAAGCGACATTTGGGCGGTGCCCATGATTTCCAAATCCTTTCCCACAGTCCAAAAAGAGTAGAACCCAAAAAGAATCCTTCGTATGCCGACTTAGCCGAGTATTGTCCATTGGAGGAGAGCCTCCATAAGTGTCTATCCTCAACCTCCGTCTGCAGTGGAAAATCCATCAGTAGCTCCCATAAATGAAGGTAGTCTACAATCACACCTACTGTAAGAGCTCCCTGAATGCCCAAAATCCAAGCCCGGTTAGTGAGGGCGTCCTGGACAGTGTGCCACTTAACCCTCCTTTTAGGGATAGCTGCGAAAAGGCGAGGGGCAAGGTCTGCAATGCATTGCCCATGGAGCCACCGATATGTCCAGAAAAGAGTATTTGCACCATCTCCAATTATAGAATTCACTCCTACTGAGAAGAAGGCTCTCACTTGCTCAGGCACATGGAATGGGAGAACAGCCCAAGGACGATGAGGCTCTGTTTTCTGCAGCCAAACCCATTTCATACGCAGAGACCAGCCAAGAGACTTGAGATTTGAAATTCCCAGACCTCCAAGCTCCGGTGGTCGCCAAACTTTGACCCAGGCCACAAGACAGTGTCCACCTTTTGCATCTTTACGGCCTCTCGTAGTTTCCAATAAATATCCTTGAAATTTGGAACTACTTCAGGATTCGTATCTATATCTGGTGGGTAGCATCAGTTAGTCCTCGTTTGTATTGGAAAAGTAAAACCAGGATTTGAACTTTGGGCCAGGCATGCATGAGAATAGTCTACCTGACTACTATGTGAGTCCTCATTCAGTTTAATAGTCTATCATTGTGAGACCATGATAAGGTTTTAGCTTTTTGGTTGCTATGATATTTGCTGAACTTGCAGACCTTTTCTTTTTTTCCCCCTCCCTTCTCATATGGATCACTTTTCTTCCCAGTCTATTTTCTTTCATTAATTTTATTTGTTTTAGGACACGAGCAAGAAGTCACCAATGGAACTGATCAACGAGGTACCTCCGATCAAGGTTGATGGTCGCATTGCTGTCTGTGAAGGGGGTAGGCACCAAAGCTGAATATGCAAACTCTATTTATGTTGCACATTCTCAAACTGATGATCATATCATACATTTTATGTCAAAACTGACTTACCTGTGTGCTTGCTGCATTGTATCAGCTTCTGAAGGTGTTGGACTTGGCCATCCGATCGAGTATATCTGCCTTGATCTGGAGGCGCCTAATGTATGCAAATACTGCGGTCTCCATTATGTTCAAGTTCACCATCACTAAATAGGGAAGATATTGCCGTTTACCACTGGAGAAGTTTGGAGTTGAGGAGTTTATGCATGCACATTTGTTTCACAATGTTCTGCTAGTGTACTTTGTACTATGTTTGAGGGCAAAATATTACCTTTGATGATCATCCTCTTTTCGGATGACTTTTTAATAATCCCGTGTTAACTGTGGATTGATTTTTCTATAGATGAATTGTCTCCCCTTTCAGAATCTATACAAGCTGTGTGTATTGAAATCCAACTCTGAATATGAAAAGTATGGAATTAATTCTGAGGGCAAAGTAATCTCAGAAGTTTTAATTTTCTGGAGATCCATGATCCAGACGTTTTCCTTGCTGAGCCTTCTGGGATTCGTGTGCTTCAGTTCCGTACATTCTTTGATTCAGAACTTTTACAAGTCTTCCGGGGATTTCATTGAGCATTTTTTTTTCTGCTTTCATGGTTGTCATCTCAATGTTCTTACAAGATCAATGTGTTTTTAATGACTTCTGAGATCATGGATCTCCAGAAAATTAAAACTTCTTTCCACTGGCTCAAATAATTAAATTGTTCTCCCAGTACAAAAAAGATCAATGTGTTTGGGGTTGATTAAACTTTTTAAAGTTTGACCAAGTCTATAGAAAATAGTACCATTGTTTGTATCTCTAAATATGTTTATTATGAAAATATGCTTTATTATTCATCTAACAATACTTATTACATATCATAAATATTAGTATTTTTTTAAATATATTTCATAAAGCATGAGATTGATTGACTTATCAAAAAGTTGGTGTGTCAATTCTTTTTGAGATGGAATTCAATTCATAGCTCAACTTGATTGTGGATAAAAACATTGATGCGTTACATCGAAGTGAACAAAAAAAATGCAAGCATTTCTCTGTCCTTTCTGTTATCCATGACGTGAATTTCCTAAATACCATTTCATTGCATTTGAAAAAGCCCAAGCATGTCAGTATAGGGGCAAATTGGCGTGACCCGGACGCTGACAAGGACCAAAGTGCAAAAACGGTCATTAACTGAAAATAACTTCTTTCCACTGGCCACACAAAAACCATTTGGCCACTCAGATTCGGGGTCATCCCAGAGGCCAAAGGACGCAAGGATTTATTCACGCCAAGTGGTTGGTCTTCTCCATGCCTCGTAACAACAATCCCTTCGACGAAGAAAATGTCAATCCTACCGCGGTATTCATGGTCACTCAAATTCATATTCTTTTCGATGATCATTTCATTTATAAACATCGATTTTCTATAGTTCAATCTATTCTCTTGGAAGAAGTCATGTGTTGGATGATCTTGCATCAATACCTCTAGATTATGTGAACAATTTGTTCTAAATGCACCAATGTTCCAAGTTAAATAAATGACCTGGATGGGAACGTTTGGGATTTCTGGTAAATTCTTTTGCATTCTGATCTGGCTGCAAGGAACTATTGATACATGAATTGAAATTTATCAGAAGCATCTAATGTTAGATCTTGCATTCCTCACGGATTCTATCTCATCCATGCAACGCTCATCATATATATTCATGAATTTAGGCAGGGTGTCAATGCAGCAAAATAACATTATCAGTTGCTCATTTGCAATGCCTTTCAGAAAGCAGCAGCAACAACAGCAACAGCTTCTGTGCCGTCCAGGAAATCATGGCTCCCGGCAGGTTTTGGAGGAAGCGGCAAGCATGGCGCAACCATTGAGATTCCCCTCGGGGTACATTATTGAATTTGTTCAATGTTCTTGTACTGAAAGTCGATTCTCACTCCATGGTGTTCTTGCAAGATTAGCATGACGTTTTGTCCTTGTCTTGTGGTGTTCTGTTGCTTGTAGGATCCTAAGAAGAAGGAGAGAGAGCTGCTGTCATGGGAGCAGGACCTGAAACGGCGGGAACAGGTTCAGTCGAACACCTTTTCATTCCTATTTGATCCTATCAGATCACTTCCATAATCAACTAGAATCTTTTAGGTGCCATGTGTTCATTTTAATTGGTATAGAACTCTTTCTCCGTGTTGATTTTGTTAACCAAGTCCTAAAAAGTGCGGGATTTTCTGCAGGATATTAAACGGAGGGAGGATGCAATGAACAGAGGTAGATCTACTATACCATTTGCTTTAAGCTTCAGTGCGTTCAGTTTCGTCAGAGTACCGAAGATTCATTTGTTTGCGCAGCTGGTGTCACTGTGGAAGTGAGAAATTGGCCGCAGTTCTATCCCGTCATACATCATGATATAGCCAGCGAAATACCAATCCATGCTCAAAAGTTGCAATACACGGCGTTTGCTAGCTGGCTAGGTACTTGACTTTGAACCTATATATCTTTCCTATTTCTTGAAATCATAGCTGATATTTTTTTCACCCTGAATTGCCATTCATAGAGTTCATCATTTGTGTTGATTCTTTTTTCCAGGACTGATTGCCTGTCTCGTTTGGAATCTGTTTGCTGTGTTGGTGGAATCAATTCATACTGATGGTGACCAATGTTTCAACGTCCAGTCAATCCTCTTCGGTATATATGTACATTTTTTCTGATAGATTTCTGATTTGCAGACATCGTTATTTTCGTCCTCGCTGTAATCTATGCAATATCTGGGTGTCCTCTTTCATACATACTTTGGTACAGACCTCTGTACCGTGCGATGAGGTTTCTTCAAACTATTTCAAGTTTCGGTCATTATTAAACAGCACTTTATAGAGATGCAAATTTTGAACTTGGTTCTCTGCTATCTGTTGTCCAGAACTGACAGCGTGGTAACCTTCGGCCAGTTCTTCGTCTTCTACTCGGTATTTTTCTGTGTTTATTCAAGTTTCATGAATCTCAAATTTAAAATCTTGGAAAATTCTGGAATAGTAAAATTTCTACTAATATATTTTCATAGCTTGAATTTTCTCACTTTTTCGATTAGAAAAGTTTTCTCACTCTTCATCTTCTGATCATATAACGGAATTCTATGTACTGAACATCACAATGGCTTGATATGTGCCAGGTGCATGTTGGATTTTGTGTCATTGCTGCAATTGCTCCTCCAATAATATTTAGGGGGAAAACTCTCACGTGAGTATAATGAGTAAAGTTCTATTTTTTTCTGAATTTCCTCTGCGATTTCTCACCACCATTTCTTTACTAAATCAGGGGTGTTCTTGTTGCAATAGAAGTTTTAGATGGAGATATATTCGCTGGCGTAAGCTGTCCTGCATTATTTTATTTTTTTAATAACATTTTTATCTCAGTTCATGATCCTTTAAGCTAAGTGAAATCCCTTCTGAGAGAACTAATAGTCAGATTTTTTGGAGTACTGCAGGTGCTTTATCTTTTCGGTTTTGCACTGTTTACCTTGGAATCTCTTATAAGCATCTGGGTGCTTGAGGTCATTGCCTATTTCTTCATTTATTTCATCCTAGCATCAATTGCATGAATTTTATAAATTCCTCACTCAATTACTGCATCTGATAAGTTTTTGCTGTCCATTATCATATTTACTGCAACTGTATACTAAACTGGTGGTATCATGATCCTGATCCCTCTCTCTTTTTTGTAACTCTTTTTGCAGAGAGTGTACATGTATTTCAGAGGGCATAGGTGAAGACTGGCAATGAGATAATGAAGTCATTCAGAAAAGTAGTTTGCAATATCAGGGTGACAGGGTGTATAAAGTTCAAGATTAGAAAATAATGAATTCGCTGTGCCTAGTTATTTTTTTTAGAAGATAATTTTTTTTGAGAAGGCTGTGCCTAGTTATTGTTGTGTTCAGATTCTATTGCTATGTTTGTATGGTAGTGTGAGACCCCCTCAAAAATCAGTTGCAGAGTTTTAGAAAGGAAATGCTATGATCAGATGTTAATCCTTTGGTCAGGATAGCATGTGTGTTCCACCATTTGACATCCCCAAGTTAATAGTTGTTTCTGTGTTTATGTTTCCAATCTATTTCAGATTTATCAGTTTATGTTTCCAATCTATTTCAGATTTATCAGTATACTCTGTGTTAAGGGTATGATAGTCATCATTGCACTAATCTAGTACTTGGGTGCTCTCATGTACTCCATATACCCTCTTCAATAGAACTGACTATCCATCCATTCCTCCTCTTCTCTTACTCTTAACACTATGGAGGCAAGTTAAACCCTTAAGACAAACATGCATCCTTCTAATATTTAAGTTACAAACTTTCTCAGTTGACTCTAACTCCTGTTTTGATCCATGGAATGGTGCTCATCTGAAAATTTCGAAATATGCTCAGATGAGCGAATTTTGCGGTATCTACTCCTAGCTATGACCACAAAAAATGGAGTCAGCACATTTGGCAGTGTAGCACATAGGTCGGCACATACTTAGAAGAAAAGGGTCAGATTCTTCGCATCTTTAGTTCTATGGAAATAATAACAGCACCTAGCAGGTGCCAGATGCAGATGCTCATCAAGGAACAACAACTGATTGCATACAGAAATACGATTGTTCTTAATATTACATAATCTCCTGGTACAACTAAACAATGATTCCTGATGTCCTACAAGAACATGCTAATCAATCTCATACTGTTACACAAACTGTGGGAATATGATTTCCAGTTCTCTTTTTGTCTAGTTTGATTTGGATATTACAGAACATTACTAGTCAGAGTCCTCTCCAGAAAGGTTTGACTCTGACCTGCCTTGCCTCTTCAATCCCTCCTGAATTCGATCTTTAATGGCGGTTTCCTGTCGAAGGAATGAAACCAAACCAAATGCAGTTTGTGGTCACAAATTACTTCTAGAAATGATAGGTTATTAGGATCTTCCTTATAACTTGCTTACCATCATGTGGCAACCTTCCTCGAACTTCTCAAGAAACCCAACAATCCAACGGTCTGCATTCTCCATCCACTCCACAGGGTTGGTTCCAGCTATCTTTGCCGCACTGTGAAACTGTGTGTGCAGCGCATTTGATATCAGAGTTTTACGAATCATGTGAAGGTCTGTCTCAAAATAGTTGCAAAGCAACTTGATCACCTTCTCTTGATGCTCCTTCACCTTCTCCCTTAGCTTGCTAATCCCCATGTTCACTCTCAGTTGCTTCTCCTGATCAAATCACAACAAAATGACACGATTGAGAAGCTATTTTCATTCCCCTGTCTTTGGGAGCGGTTATTGTGGACGAACAAATCACCTTAACATAGCTGACGCCAAGATCTTTACGGCTATACCCACGGGTCAGATTCCGCATAATGTACTGGTTGTAGTCCTTTAAGATCCTCATGATAATGTCCGATGTCGAGATGCCCTCGGTGCGCTTCGTCTCCTTGAACTTCCCAATAGCTTTCACCTGCATAAACACAAAGATCAGGCATCCCCTCACCTAATCATCAGAATTCATATATGCCTAAATGACACAGCGGGGAGATTGAGAGGTCCTAACAAATTCATAGACATCATTGGCAGCTCCACTCGTGTCAGCATATCTGAAACAGGCAGATTATGTTAGTCATCTTTCCTTAGATCATTTGGCCAAACTTGTTAAATGAACACACACTTACGGGAGTGCGTCATGAGCGACATAGTCGATGTTGTGCTTGTCGATGAACTCCTGGTTGATCACCCATGGAGCATCCGGTATAACCTCGTCAACCCACCTTTGGAATTCAGTCCATCGAGGTAACCAAAATAGTCAGAGAGAATTTCCATCAGTTTCGGTGGCGGTGGCACCACATAAACCCAGAAAAATGGGGATGTGGAAGCTTACTTGCAATGCCGAAGCGATTCATAGCGCTCATCCTCAGTCATAACTGTCTTTCCTTTGTACATGTGGGTGATCTCATCACTGCAGCAACCTACCAGCAAGTAGGTGTTGGGAAATCTGCCCAGAGAAATTAGCAGGATGGAAGTTCAAAAACTGACACCATAATGTATATACGAACTTCCGGCCTTTTCATAATTTCTTATAACTAATCATATATTCGATTTATATATCGTTAAAAATCAACAAGCAGCCTGCCTATCTTTTCAGGACAATTAATGACAGTTGGCAGCTGCATGTTCAATCACAACCACACGGATTTTCCTTTTCATGTTCAGCTTGATGAGTAAACAAAAAAAACAATCTGATCGACTTAACAGGACCTCTGAATAATCCAGTTGCGAGGTAAGCACATGATTTGGAACGAGACAATAAGCACATGATTTGGAGGGAAATTAGAGATCTGATGCATGAAGAGGCGCTCACGATTTCTTAGCCTGTTCGAGCGCGCGCGCATGGCCGAAGTGGAAGAGATCGTAGATGCCGTCGGCGTACACCCTGAGAGGCCGCGCGTCGGAGCTCACCGATGGCGAGGTCTCCGCCACAGCCTCTATCGCCGGCTGCTGGTGCGGCGCCGGCGCCTGTGGCGAAGACATGGGATCGTACCAAACCGTCTGCGCCGCCGCCACCGCCGGCGTCGCCGTTGCCGTCGCCTCCGGGACGGCCGCGTCCTCCGCTGGCTTCATCGGCACCGCTGGATCCTGGTCCGTGGCGACGAAAAAAGGGCGGCAACGGTTTTGGTGGACGCGGGAAAATAACGACCGGCACAACTGGAACGACAAAGGGGAAAAAAGTGACGGTTGGTAGATCGCGGGACGCTGTGGGTCCCACAATTCGAGGGAGACCGTTGCTATTTACGGAACGGCAAATGCTCAGTGGTATGTATACATAGTGTGATTATTTACTTCATTTGTGAAATTTCTTATTCGCAATGCGTCATATATATATGATAGAATTTGCTAGAAAAATCTCAGCATTTCCAAGAAGTTTGATAGTTTTTTTTTGTTCGGAAACTAATTATTCTCATTCCTGGTATTATGCTCTAAACTTGGGTATGGTGGTTAGGCATCACCGCACCAGTGCTGTTTGCTCCTTTTTAGCAACAAAATTGGAAGGCTGCCCTGTCAGGACTGCCTTATGTCAGGACACGGTGATTTAATTCAGACTCATATTATTGTTGCCGTGAAATGTATAATTCCACTGCAAAAGAAAAGAGGATTTGGAAAATGTTTCAGGTTCCTGCCCTTTTTCAATGAATGCTCAAAAGCATTTGGCATTTTTACTAATGCACCTGGGGTCTGGGGCTGCAAAGCATGATAATCTTCAGAAAATTCAGTCTTTTTCACACAATACCATGATTGTATTCATCGTTGTGCAACGCTGATATCAGGTTGTTTTTGTTTACATCAATAAACAGGATTCACAGGAAAAGGATATGGACAGCCCTAACACTGAAATATGTAAGTGAAGACACAAAGACAATATTCTTGTATTACACCTGTGGTCTTCATCAACATCACTATTTTTCCAATAAGGGAGAAGATCAGAAAATACCACAAAGGCAAATTAACTAAACATACAAGCCAGCTGAAGAAAGAGAAGAACATCTGAATTAGTTTGCAATTCTGCATTGCATGGGTAAGCAATCTTGTTTCGAAAGTCTCTGCTCACTGCTGCTGAGGTTGACCTCCAAGAACCTTCCTAATGCTGTGCCGCTGCTCTGACGACAACCTCTTAGGAAAATTGACATCGAACTTGATCCTCAGGTTGCCTCTTCTCCCGTTCTCCTTGACGATAGGCATCCCCTCCTTCGCAATCACAAGCTCATAACCAGGTGTCACCACATCTGTGACCTTAATCACAAGGTCACGCCCGTCGAGGGTCTTCAGATTGACGGTAGTTCCTGCCAATGCATCCACCAAATCAATCTTCCGGTGGACCAGGAGATCGTTGCTTTCTCTTGTGTACAGATCATGGGGCTTCTCATCGATAACAAAGACGAGATCGGCAGGGAGCTGGTTTGGCTGCTCGTTGCCCTTGTCGGGGAATGTGATCTTAGTTCCCTTCTTCCAGCCGGGCTTTATATCGATTGTTAAAATCTCCGATTCGGTCCCTAGTTGCCTGTTTAAAACCCAGCAGTAAGAGAGCTGAGGTAAGACTGTGCTAATCTGTTCAAATTAGCATTTTTCTTAGTTTATTTATGACCTGAAAATTGAAATACAATATCCTTGTAACTACAAACAAGGGTGTGCTTTTCGTAAGTCTCAAATGTGAAAGACGATGCAGAGCAAGAACCCAGCTAAAGAAAATGCTTACCCATTCGGCTTCACAACGTTCCTGGATATCTTCATTTTGCGTGTTGAACCTGCGTACAGCTCTTCAAGTGTGCAGGGCAGTTTGGTTTCCACAGGCGGCGGCTTCCGAGCCTGACTCGAACTGGTGCCAACCGATTCATTGTATGATCTGAACTTGTTCTCATTCCCACCGAACCCACCGAAAGTGCCAGCACCTTCTGTCTGGAACCTCATTGACTTCGCTCGCCCCATGTTCTCGAAAGGTTTGCTGCTGCCAAAGAACTCAGCAAACACGTCTTCAGCATTGCGAGGGTTGAAACGTTGCCTGGCAGCACCATTCATGGATGTGGAACCACCACCATCTGCAGAGGCCTTCAGACCTTCCTCACCGTACTGATCATATATCGCCCTCTTCTGGGGATCACTCAAAACCTGAAAGAAGCGTGCATTGTCTGTCAATTTCTCTTTTAAAAAAAACTGTCGTATCTGAAGGAGCAGAAATGAGCAGCCATAGAAATAACACACAATGTTATCACTCGAGGCAGGATCGACCACTCGATCAGGACACCACAGAGGCACATATTCAAAACCGACATAACACACAGTTGGCCCGAATCTCCGTGATATTTCCAGTTCGCAAACAAAACAACTAGTAGCACTATGAACCTCTACTAGTCAAAATGGATTTTCTCTGTAACAAGCACACGAAAGTATATCCAAACTGTGCTTGCAATTCAGAGGTAAACCAGTAGCAACTGCTACCAAATACTCCAAAGTGTAATCAGGCCTGCGCGGCAACAGCTAAGCTAGGAGGCGCTGCAGTTGCATCCAACGTAACTGCAAAGTAAAAAAAAATGTCGCGCTGCAAATTCCATACCTCGTAGGCCTCGGAGATCTTCTTGAATTTGGCCTCGGCTTCCTTCTTGACGTCGCCAGGGTTCTTGTCGGGGTGCCACTTCATGGCCAGCCGGCGGTACGACTTCTTGAGGTCCTCCTCCGTGGCGTTCCGGTTCACCTTGAGCACATTGTAGTAGTCCGTCCCCATCTCCAACGCTCATGCCAAGAACAGCAAGAGCAGCAACAGAACAGCCACCACCTCCCAAATCCCAACGCAATCAAATCCCTTCCTGGATCCACACGAACCGCTGCCGCCTCCTTCACGACGACTTCCCCTCCGCCGATCCCCAATCCGAATTCCGCGAGAACCGCGTCAGATCAACAATGCGATAGGGACCAGAGGAAAAACCGCCTCCTTTGACCCTGCCTGCCGACCACTCCCCACACAGGGCAGGACGAGCGAAAACCCTTCGGCGCACTCTCCAACCGCGGCACCAGCGGCGGCGGCAACCAATTCAGCGCGGCCGCGTGCGTCGCCGCCTTTCGCCGTGCTCCTGGGCCAATCAAGCCGAGACACCGACCGCGGCGCGCGCGAATCCGCGGAGGCGGCAACTTGGCATAAAGCGGTGTGGGAATGGGTCTTCGCGGAAGGGGCCAGGGCAAGGCGGCGACGACAATCCGGTGCCGGAGGATGGAGATGGCCGGGGGAAGGAGACAACGGGGGGAGATCTTGGGAGGCGAAGGACGCGGCCGGAAGGGACGTAGACGACAGGGAGAAGGAACAGGGGAGAAGCGCTATTATTGGCCCAAATCCGGCTTCCGTTTGCAAAAATAGCTACGCGCCATCGGGGAAACGTATCCCGGGGCGTCCCCGCTGGGACCGACATGTGGACCCCACGAGACCCACCTGGCTCCTGGGTTTGTTTTGTGTGCGTATTTGAGCATTTCTGGATGATGCTTCGTTTGCTCAGAGATAAGGGCATGCGATAGTCGTGTTTGAAGGGATTCTCTCAGGCAGTTTTTGGCTAAAAAAGGTTTCCCCGTGTTTCATTTTTAGAATGTGTTGATATGAATTTCTTCTTATTTAGTGTCCTTATTAGATAGCAAAAATAGAGCTTCTGGTGTGGCTGGTAGGCAACAATTGTTCGGTCGAATGCCTTTTTCTTTTATTAATTACCCTTCCAAAGTAAGGGTTTGTTGAATACACAAGAGTTAATTACTAGTTAGCTAGCAAAATTAGCCCGAGTGCATCTAAAGAGAGGACTAATAGGTGGGCTAATTTTTTAACCAAGTCTTCAACTAGCTGGTAGTCAACTAGCTGGCCAACCATAACTAACTTGGACTAATTTTTAGCCCTAACTAATAACTAGCCATGTGTATCAAACATGCCCTAAACAGGTAAGATAAGTGCAATGACGTCTTTAGTTCTCCTATGGACAAAACTCAGGTAGCAATAATGTGCTTGCATCGAATCATTAACAAGAGTCAATTCTTCTCTACCTATTCATGGATCAAATATTCTAGTAGTTTGATTCAATATGGTTTGCTTCCATGGCATCTTAAGGTTTGCTTTTCACTGCCACCGGGAAACCCTAACACCGTAAATGAAAAATAGAAAAGGTTTTATAGGGCCCGTTTGGCTGGGCTCTTTTGGGCTCAGGCTCCTCACTACTGTACCAGAGGAGCTATAAATCGTGGCTTCTTCTGACTCCACATTCATTTCATGAAGACAGAGAAAGATAACTCATGTGAACAATGCTCTACCGTGCTAGTTTAGGAGAGCGGGATCTACAAGAAGTACTCGCGTCAAACAAGCTCTTACTAGAAGAGTAGGTCATTGTTTTGAGAGGAAGACTAGCCATCATTAGCATAGCCATGAATAATTATAAATTACCCATTCTTCGTCGCTACAAATAATATAATTCAAATTGTGGTATACATTATCGAAATTACATCGGTAGATGACATTGCAAGTAGTGGGTAGACAAAGGGAGTGGAGGTAGCAAGAGGGATCGGAGCACGAAAAAAGCGCTAGTTGAGGGAGGCACGATTAGGATCTCTGCACGTTCCCGCCCGTACAAAAACGAGCAAGCAGACATGCTCGATCTTCGGCTGCTTTGGCCCGTTCGGCTGAAATTATAAGCCGGCTGAAAAACACTGTTGGCTGATTTTTTGTGAGAGAAAAATATTATTCTGGCTGAAAAAACAAGCCAAATAAGACGGATTATAAGCCAGATGAACAGGGTCTTTGTCTCCTTTGCAAGCTGGAGCGTTGGGGAATTTGGGATCACGAGACCTCTCTTCTCCTTATTATTGTAGCATATATGCTAGTTGACGCCCTCTCTCTCTTTGTTAGAACCTAGAAGGCTCTGCCACCTGTGTGGCATGATCGATCTCCGGCCGGCCTTTAGGATTCCGTTTGTGCAACTCGTTCCTATCTGGACAAAGGAATGGATAATATTTCTATTCTCCAGTATTCTGGATTGAGTAAAAAAGAGATATATGAAGTTCAAGGCCGAAACATTTCATTTGTGTACCAGGAGAAAGATTTCCCACTCCTTAGCCGAAATTTGTTTAGAGCGTGTTTAGTAACACAAGGGTTGAAAAACATGTGAGTACATGAATATAAGAAACAACTGAATAATAATACTAGTATATCTCTGGTGTAGTAGAACAAGTCCAAGTATGTTTTTGTGTTCTAACCGCCGTACAACTTGTATATAGGAAAATGAGTTGAGATGGGTTGTTACATACGGTATTCCTACCATTGACAATTTTTTAGCTAGTACTTATACAGTACTATTATTGTCGGCAGTAGGTCGACTGTGTAAACTTGTAGTAAAATAAAGCTTCGAAAAACATCCCATAGATGCTCCAACCGGATTTGCAGAAAACTAATGGGCCATAAGTCAATTATTACTGTTAGTCTTGGACGTCCGATATATGAAATTCGAGGTCACATATACTAGCATAAATAGTAGATACTA